>OY723407.1:36508226-41508226 GCA_963210345.1 Inga oerstediana
GCTTTTCTTTAGAGTTGTTCTTTCTCCATTTTGGTGGCCCTTACTAAATTGGAAAAGTAATTACTACAGGTTGAAGCCCGCACAAGTTCACAAATGAAGTGAGAAGCCCTTTGCAACAACCTAAAATTTGGCACATTAAAAGTTGGCCATTGAAAGATATCTGTTGTATTGTGATGTAATGTTTTTTGAAACAAAATGTTAATTTTTAAAAAAAAAAATTAGATTGAAATAACTTTTAATGTATAAGCTTTGTGCCCATCGTTTGGTAATGAATATATATATTCTTAGTGTTTAGGATCTGATAATTATTGAATCATGTTAGGGAGATATTTCTCCTCATATAATTCCTGATTCTTAGGGGTTTTATTGCAAGGGTAGCACTAAATTTTTCTTATTTATTAAATTTAATTAGGAATGAAATGAAAATACTATAATTCCATATTGTTAGGCTTATATTCCAACCGTTTGTAACACTATTTTTTCACATTTTTATTACATGTAATCAAGTGGTTTCAAAGTTATTTGAAATTATATAGTTTAATTGCTATAATATTCTTATTCTTGTACATTGTATTTGATAAAATATCACTGTTAGTAAATTACATTGTATTTTGTAAAATTTCCCTTCAATTTAGTGTAATTGTGATAATATTCTTTTTACGTTTTATTCCATAAAAAATAAGTTGTTGTTTAATTATTTATATTATATTGCTACAGTTATTTGATTAAATCATAAAAGGGAAGAGATATAAAATAAATTAGAAATGTATTAAGTATAAAATAGAGAAATATTTATCATTATGTTTCTCTTCCTTTTAACCTTTGGTTATCTTATGTTTTTTGTGGTTAAATTAAAATGATGCTATTGTTCAAAAGAAAATTGATTGCATCCAGGGAGAAAGTGATTGTACAAATGTTTATTAGAGAGAATATGAAAAAGGACTCCGGAGTACAAGCTCAACGCTTTATCATTTCAGAGAGGGGATTGAGAAACTTTTGATGATTATCTTGATTAAAGGTTGTTTTTTTATTTATTTTATGAGGTGGAGTGTTTCTTGATAATAGCAAAAAAAAGAAGTTTTTGAAACCATCTGTCATGGGCAACACACAGGCAGTACCAACTCGTTTGATCCAAAGTAAAATCGCCAAGGGCCCGTTTGGTATGTTAGAATTTGAGGGTGGGTGAATATGGAAATGGAATTCATTTCCATGATGAAGTTTGTTTGGTGCAAAAAGTTGGTCATGAAATTGGTTCCATCAAAATTGATGGAATTTGGCTTCCATCATACAACTCATGGATTTCTCTTTTTGCTCCCCCAAAAAAATTACTCATCTCCTTCAATCGCACCTCTGCTCCATCTCCATCATCACTGACAGCGATCTATTGCAAACCCATAACGGCAACGGCGTCTCATCCTCTTCAAAGATCTCCAACAACGATGGGGAAGCAAAAACGGTGGCTCCACTCCTTGCAGCGACCCACAATGTTGAAGACTGAAGCTTTGATGGCGACCCGTGACGCTAAAGTATTTGAGAAAAAGGAAGTCAGCAACAATAAACCTAGATCCGAACCCATTGGTTCATCCTTAGCCTCCCTTTGATTCACGATTCTAAGTTCAATGGTTACTATAAATCAGTGGTTTCTATGATCTCTCTCCAATCTCCTGTAGGCGACACTTCAACTCTCCAATCTGTAAATTTGTCCATCACCATATCTTCTTCTTTGATTTTGAGCAAGCTTCAACTATGTAAGATAATTTTTATTGGATTGTTCATATGTTTATAAGATATTGAAAAGATTTTTTTTTTTATGTTTAAGCAAAGTTTCCACAAGACATGGTTTGATGTTTTCTGGATGTTTAAGCAAATTTTGTCTGGTGAGGAAGATGGGAATTGGGTTCATTTATTTGGGGAAGATTTTTTTATTTTTGATAAAAGGGTATTTTGGTCTTTTTCTATAAAAATTAGCTCTTATTTTCAAGACGTACCAAACATACTTATAAACCTCAATTCTATATACATCTCCATCTATATTTCCATCAAAATCAATTTTATGTACTAAACGGGCCCTTAAATCATTTCTTGTGTGTGTTGCACTTCATCTGCTTCCCTGTATGGTATCATTTAAACTCTATTTGGATGAAGAGAAAATGAGGGAAAAAAGAAAATTAAAGAAAAAAAATAGGGGGAGAAATAAATTTTTCCTTTTGGGTGAGGGAGGAAAAGTGGGAGAAAAGAAAAGTTGGGGAGAAAATGGGGTGAGGGATAATGGGGTGTGGCCTACCCCATTTTCTCCTCAAATTTTCTCCCCATGCATACATGGAGAGATTTGGGGGAGACAACTCCTCTTCGACTTATGCCCTCCACGGCTCCACACAAACTCTCGCTTTTCTTCGCTGTGTGGCTGTTGTGTGCCAAAGTTTGTTCAATTTTTTCTTTTTAATAAGCAAAATAATATTAAAAATGTCGCATTCACTTGCCAGTGTGATTTGCTGGGTAGAGGATATGGGTACATCAGTAGGATGAGAGTGACATTAAAGATTCTTTTATTTTTCCTCAGAATTTAGCTACTACGTAATAAAATTTTATTTTTACATTATTATTACTATACAATAATTTAAATCCACAAAGTGAGGATAAATAAATAATTACACACTAAAAATATTTATTTATTTTTATAATTTATAAATAACTGTATAATATATAATTTATTTGTTTTATTTTATTATATTTATTTAATTTCAAAAGATTATCCACTTCTTATTTTTTACATTAAAAAATAATGATTTTTACTAAGTTATTTGATTTAAAATATAATTAGATGAAAATATATTTTTACTAGATTATTTGATTTTAAATTATTTGATTATATTAACATGATTTTTTCAATTGTGAAATTTAATTTGATTTTAAACATAATATTTTGCCATAGATATAGATGAAAGGGTATTTTAGTAATTAAAAAATTTACTCATTTTCTTCCTTCCTATTTTCTCTCGTCTATCTTGACATGCCGGATGATAACATTTTTTATCTAGTTTTTTCTTCTCTCAATTTTCTCTCCTCTCATTTTCTTTCCTCCCAATTTTTCTTCCCAGCCAAACAGGCATTAGGGTTTACCTCATCAATATATATATATATATATACATTTTTTTTTTAATTTTTCCTTTATGACATTGCCCAGTTTGAAAGTCAAAATCATGAATGGGAGGTTTTTTTAGATTGCAGTTTCAATTTTTATTATTTATTTCTTGATGACTAATAATCTATTTCCTAATCCATGCTCTCTTTTTTTAAGCGTATTAAAAATTAATTTAAGATACTAAATACTACTAAAAAATATTTCAAAGTATTATATGCTCTTTTTTTCAAAAAATAAAAAATAAAATGTGCTCTCCTTGTTTTATTTACCCCAAAACTACATATTTTTGAGTTAAAGGATAGAAGTAGACGAAAAAAGAAAATGAGAGAAGCCATATCCGAGAAAATTAGCATGAAAGACCTAAAGAGAATGATACTTATTAGAGAGGACCATAAAATTATAATTATTTAGAAGGATCAGTTACATAAATATAAATTTTAAAATACTAAATTATCCTTACTAAATCTTCTACATTCTCTCCCACTTTCTATTTTTAAAACTAGTAGGAACTATTAAATTTCACTAAATTAAACATAATTTCCCCCCAATTTTACAACTTGCACAAATATCCATAGAAACAATTACACAAATATTGTTAAATTTTTTGAAAATTATAATTTTATTTTTAAAATAGACACAAAATTTAATTAGAAATAAAGAGCATATGATTTTAGTAATACTTGACTTCTTTTATAATTTATTATATATATTAAGAAAAATATAAATAAAATTTACAAAATTTTAAAAAATTCAAATTGTATAATTTATTTTTACTTTATTTGAGTTTCGAAGGATAAAGAATTGGGAAAATCTCAATTAAATCCCGTTAAAATACTAAAATCTAAATTGAAACCTACACTTTAAACAAATCCATAATAAGACTAAGAGGACTAATTCAGGATTTGTGAAAATTGTTAAAAGATCAGAATATCCATCTAAGTTAAAGAGAGATTTTGGTTTTATTATTTCAGCTAAATTTAATTAAATTTTTCTCTTTGTCTTTATATAGTATGTTTGTTTTATGTTTATATTTTTGTGTTTTATTTGCTATATTTGTTTGTTTGCTTATAAATCCTAGATTCACCATATGTTTTCATAACTTATTTAGTGATTTTATTGGGATTATTGTGCTTGAAATATATTTATTATGATTAATTGTGATTAAAAATAATTGTGTAGAATTAATAGTTAAAATGCGCATAATTGTCACATTTCATGGATTTTACTAAGTATTTGATTTGTGGAATAAACGATGTTACTATTACATTAGTATGATTTGTTTTGTAGGGAACTTGGGAGAAATTGGAGTCATGAAGATGAAAGTAGAAAAAAGGACTAAAGTGAAAATCAGAGAAAGTTTACAGGGACCGGTGTGAGAAGCTGAAAAGAACTTGAATAAAAAGCGCGGAAAGTCGTTGGGGGTCCGAACATAATGCCTCCGACGCCTAGAACTGCAGAGCCAACCCCAAAAGGAACTAAAATGAAAATGAAAAAAAGTTGTACAATTATCTTCGACGGCCAGAATTTCTTACCCGACTCCCAGAAGTTATGAAGAAGTGGAAGCCAGCTGGAGTTGCGGAGCAAGGTGGCTGAGTCTGGAGGTGACACGTGTATGAGAAATTGACGAGGAAGCATCACGTCCAACAGGTCGAGTCAATTCTACGAACTTATTCTCTTCCATCTGGGAACATTATAACAGGCTTCACTCCAGTTCTAGACATTCGTATTCGAGTTTATTGTAATAAACGTGATTTGTATTTCTTGCGAAGTTGAGCTGAGCTTGATGAGTTAAATATAGGATTGGCTGATTGATGTGGTTAAGTATGGATTCGAGTTGAAACTGTGCCTTCTGATTCTTAGGTTGAATTAGATTGCGGATTATAGACGAGTTGTTTTATTCTTCATGGTGAATTCAATAAATTCTAAGACCAATACACAGTGTGATTGTTAGTAGAAGGATTAAGCTGCCAATTCTTCTTCTATCCGAATGATTGTTAACTCATTTACTCTAACCTTTGTTAACTCATTTCATGCGTCATTTAGAGATATAAATCATAAACAGTAGAGTTAGGTGGTGAAATCAGAAAATAAACCAATCATTTCTTCATATCTTGCATTGATTAATTTGATAACTTGTGGCTCATAAGATTTCCTACAAACTTTAATCTCATTTAGGCTCCTTGAGAGGTACAATCTAGACTAGACTCATTTCTAATACATTCAGCTTAGTTCATTTTTGATTAACCCCGTCATAAGTTAAGAATATGTTTGGATTAGCTTTTAGAGAATAGTTTTTAGAGAAAAAGTGATAAAAATAACTTTAGATAATATATTATAAGCATAATAGATTATGAGAAAAAAATAATTTTGATAAAATGATAGTATTTGAATATTCTTCAGATCTTTACAGTAACTTTTTTATAAAACCATGGTTTAACTGCAAAAGCACTTTTTTTTTTTTTTTGATGTCTCCAAACACACACTAAATCATTTGCCAATTATTCTTAGAGTCAAATTCTTGAAAATAACTACTCAATCAAATTGCTACAAATTCCCGTAGTGTTGATGATGAGCAGCCGCAGTGTTGCAACCTATCAAGCTCGGTCATATCAGCGAGGGATTGACGAGAAAAATCCAATGATGGGAGAGAAACCAATAATAATTAAAATTTTAGGATCACGATTAAGGATTTTAAAAGTGTTTATACACATAAATCAAAACAATATTTTTCTCATATGCTTACCTCATATACCGTAAATCATTATTAAAAAACTATTTTAATAAACTCTAATCACTATTCCAAACATAGAACATATAGAACTCTATCCAATCTCACAACACAAACATAAGACATTCTTGGATTCATGGAACAACCCGTTCACATTCTGCCTGATTATTGATTAATTATTGGTGTGAATGTTTGGTGACGTGAACTGTAGCTAGTTTTGTTGGAAGGGTGTTAATGCTTTGGTTTTTGAGAAATTAGAGATAATACGAGCAGTAGGGTCAAAAATTATTAACGTCTTCACAAATGGCGGGGGCTCTTGATGAACTGGGTTTTGCGGTTAAGGTACGATCTACTGCAATTCCAATCACAAGGGGGTAAATTAGTTGAGCCTGATTATACCTAGGGTAGGGGTGAACATGGTGCCCAGTAATCCTGTGCGCCCACCCTGGCCCTGTAAAAAATTGCCCAGCCCAGCCCTAAAAAAGTGGCCCGAAAAAATTTTGGGCAGCTTTGGGCGGGTAATAACCGGGCAGAGCCGGGCATCGGGCAAGGAGTGCTGCCCTGCCCATTTGGCCCTGCCCTGAAAATTATTTGCATTTATTTAAAATATAAAATTTCATATCAATTAAATATTATTTCATATATATATTTATATTTGAAATATATTTTGTCTATTATATAATACTTTTCT
This sequence comes from Inga oerstediana, assembly GCA_963210345.1. Classification (NCBI taxonomy): domain Eukaryota; kingdom Viridiplantae; phylum Streptophyta; class Magnoliopsida; order Fabales; family Fabaceae; genus Inga; species Inga oerstediana. The sequence goes on from OY723407.1 coordinate 36,514,788, forward strand.
GATCCTTTCTTTTGTGCCCTAACCACTAAACACTATTTACAAGTAGATTTCTTTCTTCTTTACTTTGTGATGTATTAAATTATAGTTGCTTTTTATTTTCTTTCCAGATGCTTCATCATTTGATCAACTTTTGAGACATTGAATTGATGCAAACTACTTTGACTTCACGGCTTTAATTACAATCATATTTTTTTCTTATTTATAATGGATTATGGATGTTGTTTAATTTTTAAAGTATGGATGTTTGTTAAGACATATGGTATTTTTTTAAAATTTCAAGACTCAAGTTGTAGACTTATTTTGAAATATCCCAAGATGTGAAATCATCGAATGCATTTGAAGTTTATATTACTTAGGGCGAAGTTAAGACATATGGTATTAATAACTACAGGAATGTTTATGAAATTCACAAAGAATTATTTTTTTCATATGTGAACAAGATAAGGTATTATCACTTGGGCAAGGAAGCCCACCCTACTCAACCCACCCTTACCCAGCCCAAAATAGTTAGGGCTTTTAGTGGGCAGGGCCGAGCATCGGGCTGCATTTTGTAGCCCGTTCATCCTTCGGGCAGGGGTCTCGCCCTGCCCAGCCCATGCCCACCCCTAACTTAGGGCCTGTTTCGTTTAAAAGGAGGGAATGGAAGGAGAGTAGATGGAAGGAAATGATAGGGAGTCACCTTGTTTGGTTTGGTCGAAGAGGAAGGAAGGAAAATGTTTTTTTAATGATCATTTATTTGATTTAAGAGGAAATGAGAGAAGAGATAATAACTAATTTACTATTTTACCCTTATATGTTGGCTTACATATTTTTGCTTATATAAATAATTTAAATTAGTTTTTTTGAAATAAAAATTATTTAAATTAGTTTACACCTCAATATAAATTATTAAATTATGAAAATTGAAATTTATTTTACCAAGTGGACACATATTTATTTTAACTCACACTGTTGGACTTACTAAAACAATGATCGGTAAAAGAAAATAAATAGAGATTACAATTTTGTGTAAAAGAAGCATCAAACTTTAATAACTTATTTCATTCAATGGAAATAGAAAATTATAACTCTTTCAGCACTCCTTTTATCTCCAGAGTCCAGAGTATTTTTCTGCTCAAGTGTCAACATCCGTTTCCATTTCGATATACACATAGTAATAGAGACCAAGTTCCACAGGCATACAGAAGAGTACATATATACTGATAAAAATATTTGTTTACAATCCAAAGTCAACCATACAGAATACAACAATATATACCACTATTACAAAATATCCAAAAGTATTTTAGACATAGATTATCTATAACCACAAACTTTGTATTTGCCTCAAGACACATGTCAGTCACTTCCCTTGATCTACATCCTTGCATTTTGCTCCACTGGCACCCGCTGAAATGTTTTATTTAGAAAAAGGGATGAGATTCCGAAAAATTCTAGTAGAAACATGTTATCGTTCATAGAAAATGCGAAAAGTAAATATGATATATGTCATGTATGCACCAATTAATGAACAATATAAACATATCATCTGCATGTATACATGAGTAGGGCCCAGCCCCACTAATCTGCACCGGTTGGATTCTCACCAACTCCAGTATAAGTGCCTCTAACACTACTGACCCCTCTCTAGGCAAAACATGTTGATTAATAAAGCGCACTTACAAACAATGGCATCCACATAATCATAAAACTATGGTATGATGTATGAAGGATAATGTCTCTACCTCGAAGTTCTATCGATCCCTTTTTGTGTGCCTCGTGAAATGTGTTGACTTTCGGCTCCCTATTCGGTCCTAAAATATTAAATGTACAAGAAATATGTCATAACCTATCCAAGTATCATGTTAGACACTTCCATAATGTTTTTTGTGGTTATATTAATCTATGGTGAAAATTTACCAAAATGCCCTCGGGACCCTTACCCCGCCGTACCCGACCCGATGACACATTTTCCCAAATTTTTTACTAGAGCTATCCTGATGTATTTCCACCTAAGGAATCCATTTCGGGATTCAAAATTATCAAATTCAATGTCAAATTACAAAATTGCCCTTGACGGTCCCACTTTAAAAGTTTCAGGGGCGTTTCCGTAATTATGTTTTCTCGGCCTTTTCTAAAAAAGTGCTCAACTGTAACCCCACCTAATTTTCCCTCCTGAACCCAATAGAACTATCAAATCATTGAAAATCTCTAACAGCCCTAGCCGAAATTATAGTATCAACCGGGAAAAATCGGGGTTTTGCGGTTTCGGCTCTGTAAACACGTTCCTTTCTACTCCTCACCACTTTATTAACCATCTAATTAAGTTATAACAACCATTTGAACTAAAATTTGGCAGCATAACCCTTAGGCACACACTTTTCCAAAATTTAAAACCAATGGTAATCCGGTGAAATTTCACCGATTAAATTGCCTGCAGCAGTTAGAATAGTTAATATACAAAGGTTTAAAAGTTACCTCAAGCTCCCACTAGCTTTTCCTCTTCTTGGCTGAAACCCTAGGTCCTTGAACACCCAAAGATGAGCTTCCCAAACCTTAATCACATAGAAGAGTAGCTTAGGAATGGAATTATACGTGTTAGGAATCGATTTACCGAAGAGATCACTTACCTTTGCAAGTTTTTCTTCTCTTTCTCTCTCTAGAATTTCACACTCTCTCTCACTAGTTCAGATCTGTTAGGGCACGAAAATGACCTGAGGAAGATGATGGAAAAGTGTTTTTATTATATTATATGATTGTTTTAATGATTTATGGAATTTCCAAAAATTTCAAAATCAATTTTATGTACATAAATCCTATGTATATGTAACCAAGCTCATTAAGCCCAACCGATATTTCCTTCCTCTTGCAACATGTAAGAGATACCTAGGGGTCTCTCCCTATTATCTCAATTGGCTTCACAACTTATTCCAGTTACATATACACGTAAAGTCTCAATTTTGGTCAAAATTACACTTTTTGCTCAAATTTTTCATAAATTCAAATTAAATTGACCAAAATATTCTAAATATATTTTTCCCTTTATTTCCCTTAATTAATTGAAATTAACTTCAATTAATTGGAAAATAAGTAATTTTGTACTAAATTGGCAAAATTACGATTTTGACATTACTTTTTTCTTCCAATTTCTTTTCTTATTTTTCCTTGGCCAATTTTCATCTATTTTTTGACCAAATATTTTCTCTAATATTCCTTCATTTTTGGACCTTAATATTGGGCTTTTTAAATTACCCAAATTAATTCCATAATTATTTTGTCATTTTCTCATGAAAATGAACATTTATAAAATTCTCAAATATGAATATTCACCATTTTATTGAATTTCCCAAATATTTACAATTTTTTGGTGAATATAAATTTTGGGTTGTTACATCAAGGGTATCAATGGAAATATGAAAAAGTAATGGGGGCAAAATAGTCACAATATTTTGCTTCCCTCCAAAACCTCCCAATTAGGACAGAACAAAAATGAGGGAAGGGGGGAGATTTGGAGCTCCTTTTTTTTGACTCCCCTCCCCTCTAATTTTTCATATCAAACAAGGGGATAGGCTTATTTTTCATCCTCTCCTATCCCCTCCCCTCCAAGGCTCCAACGAAATAGGCCATATTCCTTCCCTAGTTACAAGAAAATTCAAAATGAATATGGGACTTTAACTATATAGAGGTATTTTTGTTTTCTTTTTTTTTTTTTGTAGAACATCCGGTATCCCAGGGCCAGCAATCTTTTAGGCGTATCAACAGCTCCAGACGCCACCAAGTCCTCCAATTAAGGATAAAGTGGCTGGGCATGGATGCTTCTATATGCCCAAGAGCAGAATCGAACCACGCTAACTTGGTTAAGGGACCAGGTGAGGAACCACCATGGCACATCATCGTGGTTGGTATTTTTATCTTTTAACATTCAAAAAATCCCTAACTAGGCCCCTTAACCTTATTAGAAATTTGTTGAAAGTGTAGGCCTAAATTTTGATTTTGATATTTCAACTGGATTTAACTATAATTCTCCCTAAAGAATTCATGTAACGCTAGTAAAATTAAAAAATCCAGATAAATTATTATATTTTTTATGCAAAACGAATAATCAGGATTGCTTCCATTGAAGAATAATTGTCAATAAAAACTTTTATATATTGATAAATTATTATATACATTAATTATAACAAGGTTTCTTATTCTTTTTGGGGATAATGATTTATCCTAATATATTAATTACTAAGAGAATAAAGCTTTTTAATTTTTACCATAATTTCATAAAATTCACATTAACTTGTTCATTATTTGACATATTATAAAATTAAGTGAAAAGATGGTTGAGGGGTGTCTCAATTTACCTTCCTCTTCATTTCCTTTCCTCACTATTGGATCAATTTTCAATGGTTGAAATTTAACATTTCATAACAATATATTATAATTTTAAATAACAAGAAATATATATAAATTTAAACTATTAAAATTTAACCTGAAAATTTCATAAGTGCAGGAGAAAAAAAATTTAAAAAATTATAAAACATTTTAATAAAAGTCTACATATTTGAAGTATTTATATATGATTTTAATAATTTAAATTTACCTATATCTATTTTTGTATTTAATATTATTATAAAATATTAAATATCACCATTGAAAATTAATCTACTGATGGGGAAAATAAATAGAGAGAAAGTAAATGGAGACATCCCTCTCCTTCCAATGATTTCTCAAGGACAATTTAGTATTCTTAAACTTATATTTTGATATTCCGTCTTTTTAAATAATTACAACTTTTGATGGTCTTTCACAATATATTATTTTTATGTCCTTTATTTTAATTTCTATCTTTTTTAAATTTTTATTTTTTTATTATCTATTGTAAAAGGAGATTTTTCAATTACAAGAAATAATTAAAGAGGATCTTCTTTTTTATATTTTTAAATTTTTTAATACATAGTTGTTTTTTCTGCACTAGGGGAGTTATCTGTTCTCTATACATGCACACAAAAACTGATTGATTCCCTTTCGTCTTCCCCCATATAATATAAAAGGTTCCTTTCATTATTTTAAGACTTTGAGTGAAAGGAGAATATTACATCATGTGAACTATATATTACACTTATTTATGTTATGGCCTACGTTTTGAATGGGTTCAGATCGTTCCGGCCGAAAAAGAAAAGGGTTGAGATCCTAATCCCTTGATATAATCCAACAAGAATGATCTACCGTCGATATTTTGTAACCAAACTAACACCAAACACTTCCTTTATAACTTTCTTATGTTTAAGGTTATGAGTTTGAATCCCTATAAATAAAATATAATGGAATGACAAAAAAGGAGAGAGAATAATCTACTATTTTTCCTTAGTTTTCCACTCATTAAAAATATAGAAGTCAAATGTGTGAGATGGTCTTTTTTTTAATATAAAATACAATTTGGTTTTATCTCTTCATTTAATATATTTTTTAAAATTACCCCTAATTAATCATATATCTTTCATCTCTTTTTTTTTTTTTCCGTTCATTCTCTCTCATCTTATTTCTCACTTTTTCACACACCCCCTCTTGAACTCACCTCCTTCATATTAGAAAAGTACAAATCTGTGGACGCACAGTGGATATAAATGTTGAGAAGCTAATACATATCTAGGGAGGTTGGTGGGCCCCATAATGTGACCTGCCACTAACCCTCCAAATCACATTTCGGACAAATGTGTCTTTCCAACCGTTCCTATTTTGCCAATAGAAATGACTATAGGGGATTTTGGGAATATATAACCTTGGACGCATGATTTATTAAGAAGGGTTTAGAACCATGAGGGAAGGGAATTGTACATGCTTTTGATATTTGCTTTGCTTATTTTACACAAAAGAGGCAAACTTAGTGCCTGGTGGTATCCTAATAAAGCCATTTAATGGAGAGGGGGCCCAAAGCCATTAAACCAAAAGTGTGATTAAAGGCAATTGATTAGATTGACAAGTGTATTCTTCTTATACTTACACCATTCAAATTAAAATTATAGTGTTTTCAATTTCATCTTTTCAATATGGATAAGGGTTGAATGTAAAATAAAATTAATTTTATAATTATCAATCTTGAAAAATGTTTTAGATTAAAAATTAAAACAATAAATCCAAACTCACAAAATTAATTGAATAGTTCTAATAGGATAATACTTAGGTCAAGTGATTTACACCCATTATGTCAAATTCTCTAATATATTTTTATACTTGTCTATAATTAAATGATAGTATCTTAAACATAGCACACATAAGTAACTATATATGTATCATTAGAGAATTTGACATAGGTTCCTTATCTTTACAGTTTATCCAAGATTTTATTTTGGTCCCTTACTTTTAATTTATAAAGTTTATTTTTTTGTCTTTTAATATTAACACCATTAATTTTATTAACAAAAAAATGTCAATATTAAAATTTTGGATATTGACAAAATATTCTCAAACGTAGTTGACATATCGAATTTATTTTTTAAAAAATAATAATAATTGTCACTAAAATCATTATTTGAAACTAAAAGTGTTGAGTTAGACTATTGAAAAAACATCTTATAAAATAAATGGATGAAACTAAAATCTTATATAAAGGTAAATAACTAAATGCACATGTTTACCTGTTATCTTGTGAAATAAACATGGATTACATGCTTATCCTTAAAAATGAGGATGAGAATGAGTCTAAGGTTAGAGAGGTTGATGAGCAATATATTATTATTACTTAGTGGTAGGGTACCATGCCCTTATCAACTCCCATATATGGGGTTGGAGCTAAGACTCCAAGTGAGGATTGGAAAACTAATTAAAAAAGGACGGATTCGGTATTATTTAGCCTTTTTAATGAATTGATTATACCATTACGGAACTGTTTTTTTAAAGTAACGTTTCAAAGCTTTAAAAACTAAAACTACCTCAAAAAAAAAAAAAAAAACCATATTCAATCGCCGTACCCATAATGAGGCGTTAGCAGCATACTCAGAAAATGACCTAAAATATGGGTTTTTTAAAAGAGAAAGAAAGAAAGAAAAACAAACAAAGAGCGAGTAATAATAGTATTCCAAGGGGGAAAGGGAAATTTGATCACGTCAAAATAGGCTTTGGGCTTTCTCCTTTTCTTTTTTATATTATTTTATTTTTAGAATCTGGTATTCACGTTTAAGATTTAAAAAATGGATATATGAAATTTAATATTTTACAAAATTATGATTATAACATAACTCAATGCATAACTGCAATGGAAAAAATTAATTTATAAATTCTGGCAAAAAAATTTGATTTATAAAATATTATAATAATAATTTAACTTAGTTTAAGGGCGCAGATAAAATATTAAGAATAAAAGGAGAAAGGGGTATATGCTTCCGTCACCAACGGCAGGCAATTAACCTTTGTAAATAAAGAAAATTTCATTAATTGAGAATTAAAGTAAGAGATATGACCCAATAAGTATCCATTAATAATATAACATATATTATATAGAGAAATAACCCCCTATTAAGGGGCTTAAAGGGTCAATATCTGTAGAGTAAATCCTATAGCCAGTGAGAAGGGCCAAAAAACATTTCTTAAAAAAAGAAAAAAAGTGAAAAAAAAAATGATTTGAAACAGAAGGTTCATTAGACGCAGCCATAACAAAAACCCCTCCCCACTACTCAACCCCCCCTCTCTCTTTCTGAGTCTTTCCCTTTGTTTCGTCTTCCATCTTACGGAGAAAGATGAGCTGACTGTCTCTTCTTAAACGGCGTAACGGACATCCAAAAGCGCCGTCACGGACTACCAACACCCTTTCTTTGAGGGCGCATGCTTTCTATTACATAAAACCTCTGAGTCTATTATGTTAATGGCCTTAGAGCAGCAATTATCACTCGGTCCGAATCCTATTCCCGTTGACGGCCAAACTGACGGAACCACTAACGGCGTCGATTTCCGGCAGCCGTCCACCGACGCCGGAGAGGATGGCGTCAAGGCGCCGAGACTGCCTCGCTGGACGAGACAGGAGATTCTGGTGCTGATACATGGCAAGAGGGATGCGGAGAATCAAATTCGAGGGAGTCGTAGTGCGGGTTTGCCGTTTGGGACGGGTCAGCTTGAGCCGAAATGGGCTTCGGTATCATCATACTGCAAAAAGCATGGAGTGAATAGAGGTCCGGTTCAGTGCCGGAAAAGGTGGAGCAATTTGGCTGGGGACTATAAGAAGATCAAGGAATGGGAATCTCAGATACGGGACGATTCGGAATCGTTTTGGGTGATGAGAAACGATTTAAGGAGAGAGAAGAAATTGCCGGGATTTTTTGATAAAGAGGTCTATGACATTCTCGATTCCGGATCGCAGGCGCCGGCGTTATCTTTAGCTCTGGCATCGCCTCCCGCAGCTGGAACTGTTCCGGTGGAAAAGAGGAAAGACAGTGGGGGAGTGGCGGCAGAGACAGGGGAGGCTGATACTGAGCCACACTTGTATGATAGTCGGAGCGCTGCCGGAGAGGATGGCTTGTTCTCGGATTTCGAACAGGAAGAGGCAGGATTGAGTGCAGAAAAGGAAGCAGTGAGGAAAGATGCCTCAACACATACAACGCCTGTTCCTGCACCTATCCCAATCTCAGGTTAGTATATAGTGTCAACACTCTACAATATGCGTGCCTGTTCATATTATTGCAGATTTTGAAATAAATTTTGATATGTTTAGCATGGACTAAGGAGCAAGGAGGAACAAATCTCTGATTTTGTTGGCTCTTTGGAAAACTTAAAAACATCCGACTATGCCCTGTCTGATTACTAAATTTCTCAAATACTGCTTTTTTGCTTCCTGTTTTCTTCTCAATTTACAGAGAAGCAATACCAACCACTTCTGCGTGGCTGTCAAGGTGAAGGAAATGCTCAAGGTAATGTTTTGCACTTCTGTGATTGATTGAGATTTTAGTTATGTCAATTTCCCTCTGGCAACAAAATATTATTTTTGTTGAATTTTTTTAGTGATGAACTATGCTTTACGCCAGCAAATTGCGTAATTCACTTGAGCAATGTCCTTGATTGAACTTTATATGTGATCCAATGAGGCTTCAATGTCATGTTCTTTAGGTGTCTTTAGTTCCGGCTTAAATTTTGAGCTTATCGGACCTATTAGATTTTATATTGAAAATTAGTAGCAAATGCAATTTTTAGTGATGAACTATGCTTTAAACCAGCAAATGGCATAATTTACTGGAGCAATGTACTTGATCGAACTTTATTTGTGATCCTATGAGACTTCAATGTTATGTTCTTTAGGTGTCTTTAGTTCCAGCTTAAATTTTGAGCTCATCAGACCTATTTGATTTTGTATTGAAAATTAGTAGCAATAGGGTACTGCCTTTACATGCCATATTGGTGAACTTGGAGTTTATCAACTTGAAATAGATAAATCAAATAATTCTGTTGTTTCCATGGATGCTACTGATTTTCCCTGCTATAAATAAACTCTCTGCTCATTTATATGTAAATTTGTTTGTTAATTACATTTGATTTTCAATAATTCCATAATTGAATTATTTTTTCCAGATCTGTATTAGTCATTCTTCTGGGATAAGTGTCATTTAGATTATATCCATCTCTCATGGTTGAAAACTCCAAGTTCTAAACATCGATTAACATGATGCTCTTGGGGTTAGTGTGGATATGGGGACCGGTCCAGATATTGTTATCCAATGCTCCACTACTTGCTAAAAGTTTCTTGTAGTTTCTTGAAAATACATGTATAACATGCATCCCTGAACCCGAAAGAGATCAAAGTTTTTAACATCTTGGAGAATGCTCTCTAAAAGTTTATTCGTCATCATGTCTCAGTAATTTCATCATCTGTTGCGAATTGTTATTGAAAAATGGTATTTCTATAAACTAATCTCTCTTGAGGTTTGGTTAAGATATACTTGAAAATCCTCATTTTAAGAACTAGACTTGGACTTGACTCTCCTTTTTTATTTTTTTTTGGTCATTGAAGCTTACTGTCCTGAGAATAATTCCTTTCAAAAATAAAATTACTTAGCTACTATATAATGCTGTCATGGAATAAAATTGCGTTATCATATTAAATTTTAACATCAACTTAGGTATTTTCACGGCCATGTTGAGAATAAATTATACTCTCGTGCACAAAGGTAGCTTCTTTATTGTCATGTGGGAAAGATTTTTAGATCATGTATCAAGCTTTCAAGGGAGCTGAGTTGAACGTTTTAAACCAGAGAGAATTTTTGTATAATTTAATCAGACTTGGGAAAAGAGACTGATTTGCTTTCACATAATTTGAGGTTTAATAACTAGTTATTGATATTACAGTTTCTTAGGTACAAACATTGTTCATGTCATTCCCCACCTAGTTGGACAAGGGTTATTGTTGTTGTAGACATTGTGCATGACATTAAGCTTTCTGGCTTTAGGTAAGGCTAGAACTTTCCCCGTAATAGGGCATTGAACGGAAGGAACTGGTTTGGTGACACTTATGACATCCATTTAATGTACAGGTGGGAGCAACGAGAAACAGCGAGGCCCAAATCCAGAAACAGGTTCTACATCTCAGGGAGGTCGGAAGAGGAAGCGGTTTCCAACAACAGATGAGGAGGATGAAATTCTGCAAAATCAATTGATCGATGTGTTGGAAAGAAATGGGAAGATGCTGAGCGCCCAGCTCGAAGCCCAGAACCTAAATTTCCACTTGGATAGGGAGCAGCGGAAAGACCATGCTAGTCACTTAGTTGCTGTTCTTGATAAGCTTGCAGATGCTTTAGGCAGAATTGCTGATAAATTATAGTGCAACAGCCAAAAAAAAAAGAGCCAACTTCAGGGTTCAGAGTATAGTGTACATAACAGTTGGGGGGAGTCTTTATAGTCTTAGAGATATTTAGACAAATAGTTGGTTTCTGTCATTATTCACCTATTCAACAAAAAGATGATTGTCACATTTGTTTCCTGGTTTGATTTCATTTTCTGGATTTGCCGCTTCTGTGGTTGCTGTTGCCGCCTCCATTTGCAAGTTGCGGCTTTAATTATTCCCTTCTTCAGGTTTAATGTACATTCAGATTATATATGATTTTTCTTTTTCCTGGTTTAAGTTTATCTCTCAATCTTTCCCTTCTCATTCTCAGCAAGTGTGTGGTTGTATATATAATTTGTAACTAATATGCGTTTTACTCTTATGCTTGTTTCTTTTGGATCCTAGTGTTTTTGTTTCTATTTCACACTAGTATAATATTAACGTAACTATCATGTCATATATAAAAACGTTATACTTTAACATTAACCACACCATTCTTTCTTTTCTTGGGTTACATGAGTTTTGGATATTGGCTTTATATGCTTCATTAACATTGATCATTAATAAATTAACATGTGTATAAATTATGATTGGGCATCAGGTCTTTAATGTTAAATAATCTTTAACAATGTTATACACGCCAATGTGAATTTATTTTTCTTGCGTGGGAGAATTTAAATTATTTTAACTTATTTATATGTGTTCGTTTATTTGGACTGTAGTCTGTAGTAGTAAGTATAACAGCAAGTGAGCAACAACAGTGGTGTGTTAAATTATACTGCTTTTTAAGTTTTTAGAAACTAACAAGACAGATGACCCGTGCATCACAGAAAATTCAACCAATTATCCTATCAAGTAGCTTCTTTATTTAATTGAAAATCTGAAAAGTTTGTAGTAAGAAGAGAGTTGAAACTACATGGGAAAAAAAATCAGTCTTCCATTAATAATATGAAGTTATTCAAATTTCAAATTTGAAAGAATAAACTAAAGAAGCATTGAATGCAGGGAAATTATTATGAAAAAAGAAAATTGAACAAAATCAACTAATAAGAATAATAATGTTGATAATGTGGATAATACATTTGGACCAATCAAGAAGAAGCTAGCACTATTGAATATATATATTGATTTTTTTTTGGGAAGCATCGTTTGATTTAATCCTGAATTATCATTTTACCTTAATGGGAATCTTATTAATTACATTAGCATGAAAAACGTGTTTAGCTGACAGTAATGATAGTTATGATTATAAAAAGAGTGATAATAAAGATTCATAAGTAGGGCCTATAAATGCATTGCAGCCCTAAAAAATTACCACGTAGTCATGTGTTCCCTATCGAACCCAATGGGTAAAACCCAATACGACTCTACAAACCTCAAAAACCTCCAAGTAGAATCGAGTGCTCGTGGGGCAGCTGCTAAAAAGTGCTCTTTTTTTTAGTTCACCCAAAAAAAAAAAAAGCTTTTTGAAATACTTTTTAATAAATCGAAACTACACTTATTTTATATATTTATTTCGTAAATTATAAAAATAACTCTAAAAACACTAAAATAAACGACCAGTGACACTCAACCTTTCACTTACATGAAACTTTTATAAAGTTACTGGATTGAATTGTTTTTCATCTTTATACTAAAAAGGGTGTCCAGAATTAAACCAAACATTTTTCTAAAAGTGTCTAAAATTGTATTGCATTCTGCAAAGAGTATGCAATTGAATTAAATGGGCCCTTAGTACCGTTTATAATTTTATTATATGTTTAATGTCAATTACATACATTATCTGGGTTTAAATTCAAACTGTAACACGTGACAGAGTTATATACATATATATATATGCAACTAACTTCAAATGAAAAAAAAAAATTGTTTATATATTAGCCTATTTTTAATGGTGTGTGTGTGTATTCATGATGAATCGATTGGACACTTACTTTTCAAAGGTTTTTTTTTTCCCCGTTCTACCCTTACCCACCCTCCCCTCCTCTCCAAAAACCCCTCAACCAAACAAGGCCTGAAGTAAGGCGAAATATTGGTGATCATGCAAATGAGGGAAGAAAAAAAGTATTGAAGGACAGAAAAGGAATGAGAACTTGATATAAATTGAAGGAAGTGAAGGCAGATTTAAATAATTGTTATTGCTTCTTTATGAACTATCAGCATCATATTTTACAATTGGGAACTAGTTCGTCCATCGAGTGAAAGCAACTTTTGAAATTTGAGCCTCTGAAAATGAAGTTTGACAAATACTAGTATCAATATTTTGCATTATTTATTAGAATTTGGGGTGGACGACACTCAACGCATGCACATGAAGAGAAACTATACTCATTGGATGTATAGGAATGAGGACTGACAGGAAATTGAAGGATTTTGGGCATATATGGAATAAGATTAACTCACTAAACTACCCACATAAAATCAAAATACCGATGCGGACTCTGATCACGATCATCAGCAAATAACACACAGTTGGAATAGATTAGAGCACTCTAACGAGAAAAACTGCTCCAATGGAGGAGAGACTTATTTTGTGTTGTTGTTCAAATTTCTAACTCCATTAATTGCAAATCCAATAAATCTCAGAGGTACAGTCATGGGAATAAGCATAGCTCTTTTTTTCTTTTTTTGTTAAGCATAAGTATCTTTTTATTGGAGGCAATCCAATTCAAGGCATTGTCGGGTACTAAGGGCCCATTTGGTTGGATCGCATTGCACACCTACGATGGTAATCTTTGTTGCATTACCATTGGTAGCTTGTTTGATTGGGCTTATTGATGGTACTTCTCTGGTCTTTGATATAATATATATTTGGGAGTTGATCTTAATCCTAAATATAAGACACAATTTTCATATTTGTCAATCTTTTCTTAATTTACCCCTATTGATACTCTCTCAACAATAATTAATTAGGAAAATGAATGGGAGAATTAAGGAAGATGACTAGTATATTTTAGAAAATACGTGTCATGTTAACTGATTCAACTAATTTTTTAATCTAATGAAATTATATAAATATGTCTTATATTAAGGACTGAAAAAGTAATATATATTGCAATGGTAAAATAGATTACCCATTTTTTTGGTAATATCTATTCATAGAGGATCCCTATGAATACTCATTGCATGCTTATTATCCTTGATAAAATCTCAATTTTGACCTCAATAACACAGTAAAAAGACAAGATTTGCCCACAACAAACCAACAGTGCAATCATTGTTTTTCATAGCTCTTAAATGTATAGTTACATTCTTACATGGTAATAGGCCCAACGCTTAAACCATAAAAGAAAAGAAACTCTCTCCATAAATTCATTTTTCTCTATATTCGCACAATAGTTCCAAGTCGTATTGGACTTGAGTCTTAATTCATTAAAGTTGGTCAAGTATATTCCAACATAATAAGATAAGGAGAGAGAAAAATTGTTGGATCAATCCATGGTTGTCTTGGGAAAATAAATGCAATTCAGTTAACAAAAAAAATGCAACTCACAATAAATTCTTGCTTGTCATCTATACTAAAACAATTGTGAGCAATTAGGTATGACTGGAAAGGAGTAAGTTTAAATAATTTTGGAAGGGCTACTTTTTTAAAATTAATTTATATGCATTGTCGTGTAAAAGGAAAAAGGAAAAAGGAAAATACAGTTGATAGTACCAAAATGTGATCCACATGAATCCATCATTAGACAAGATTTTAATGATGTTTTTTAACTAGTACTTGAATCAAACAAGAATTATTTTACTTTTTTTATTCCTTTCGATGACGGATTGAACACTTGTCTAGGACATCCCGGTGTGTTTGGTTTGAGGGGGGAGGGGAGGGGAGGGGAGGAAGGGTGGTAAATTATAATTTTGGTTGCGAGAAACCCAAAATTTACCCTATTATTTTTTTAAATTTTGGGTTCCCACCCAAAATTTAAATACTTTCAACCCACAAAATTAATTTAACCCCCTCTCCTTCCCTCCCCTCAAACTAAATACACCCTTAGAGTCATCTCTTACGTAATATTCTTCTGATCCTTAATATAAGATATAATTAATATTTTTTTAGAGAGATTAAGTAAGCTAAATAAGTTAGTTAATTATATCATATGTCATATATCATTTCATTACATATTAATTCATAAGTCAGAAAAATTAATTTAGTATAGAAAAGATAATTATCAATACTTTAAAGTGATTTATTTAATTTTCTTAATTTCTCTAAAAAAATTAGCTATATTTTATATTAAGTACCGGAAGAGTATATTTTTATCATTGTGGAATGAATTCCAAAAGAGCCGACAATTAAGTGGAAAGAAATTTAATATGTTTGAGCATGTTCCAGCATTGGTTTTGTTTTATTTTTTTCTTGACAACATAATATCTTAGTTTTCAAACCATTTTAATCATTAAAAATACATAAGTGAACTTTTTATTTAAATAAGGCATATTTACCTAATTTGATTAGATCAAAGAAGTTAATTGTATTAGTTAATATGACATGTATTTTCTAAAATACCATAGTCATCTTTTTTAACCCCCTCGTTCCTTTTCGTCCTTGATTATTGTTAAAAAAGTATCACTAAGGGTAAGTTAGGAAAAAATTGACAAATATGAAAATTATATCTTTTATGTAGGACCAAGATCAACTATTTAAATATGTCCCATATTTATAAGTAACATTTAATTGCGAGTTAAAGAGAAATTTGTCAATAAGTTTCAATATGCAAAATGCGACTTTTTCTAACACACACACACACGTCAAAGACATAAGTGAAGTTGTCGTATAAACAACTTTTAGTAATCAATTTATCAAGAGAAACTTATTAATAATGTTCAATACGTAGAAGATGACTCTTTATTGTTAAAGAGTAACTCACAAATCAAATTAAATTCTTATTAATTGGACTAATATTCATTGCCTCCAACCAATGTTACGTTTGAAAGTCTGGATTGGATGTTAAACTGAAAAGACCAACCCCTCTCAATTTTCATGATTCTACCGATTAAACCAACCGTGGAGTTGATAATCTAATAATTAAATAAAAAAAATTATATACATATATAATAATATACATAACATATGAAATAAATCAATAACAAGTCTAGTTGTCAACGTAATAGCATAGCAATATATATATATATATATATATATATATATGAAGTTTTCAATGAAATAACACACTAGTTATAAATGGTTTGAGAATATATTTTGTCGCATGCAGTCAGTATCTAAGGTCAGCTCTTTATCATGAGAAACTCCACAAGCCCAAATTAATTCAGATTTGAGGTATGAAAGGACCATTTTTTCAAGCGATGCCCTTACCACATAAAGCTGCTACAACTCTAAGTCTTGAATTTACGATATTTGGTTAAGTTAGAACAACTCCTTACTAATTGTTCTAAGCCTTTGGTGGTGTATAGAAATGGGACTTGGTTTCAGTGTTAAGCACTATGGTTAGCTCTCCTAGCTCATTAGATTTGGGCCATTTGATCTTATTTGAACGGTCTATATATGAGTTTTTAAAAGTCTATATTTTTAATAAAAATTATTTTAATGATTATAGAATTTAAAATAAAAATAATCTCTTAACTACTATTTTTTTAAAAAACATGATTTTTTGTTTAAAAAATCATCATTTTAAAAAAAATTAAATCTGAATCGTCAAAAATCAGATCTAAATAACCCATATCTAACAAGTTGGGAGAGCTCAACACAAACATAGTGCTTAATACTGGAATCAAGTCCATAAAAACAACCAATGGAAGTTGGCGTAGATGGGTAGGCATCTGCGCCACACCAATCCGTTCATGAGTTCGATCCCAGGAAACGGAAGGTGTAAAGAATTTCCATTGGGAGCTCTCTCCCCTGGGGCGCCTCAAAGAGGTGAATTCCTGTCGGGCCTATCAGATTGGGGGCGCCAGGACTAGTCGGTTGTCGGGGGCCCATGTCGGTAAATCCGGCGTTGGCTTTCAGGTTAACGCCGGATACCTGGAAGGTGGGTGCACCGAAGGCCAAAAATGATCCATTGCATAAACCATCCAAAAAAAAAAAAAAAAGTCCATAAAAACAGATTTTTACCCAAAACAAGAATAGTCTAACCGGTCAGAGGCCTCCCAAACGTACTCGCTTTTGGCAATTACTGCATATGAATTCGCCCTAGCTGGGCCACCCATATAATTGAATCTGCTATTTGCCTATTTCAGACTTGAGTGCAATAAAGTTGACCACATTGCTCTACTTGCTTCTTCATGTGTCTCACGGAATCGAATTACGTGTTAAAACCTCAACTCCCTTGCCAATGGCGTAATATATGTCCTCATTTAATTGAACTCTCAATTATTTTGATTCTAAGTGAAGGACACATGCAATGAAAACAAATTAAAAAGCTTGAGATAGCCGTGGAAAATCCATGAATAATTTTGCTTCAGTTTAATTTTATCCTTGATTGCACACAACACGCATGCATGTAGAATGAGTAAATAGAGCCAAAAGAAAAACTTATGTCAAATCCTTATATCCATTTCGTTAAGTTTTTTAATTATATTTGATCACGTGTTCTATTTTTAAATTATTATCATTTAATTATAAACCCATATAAATAAAAAAGGATATATGGTCATATGTATTGGAGAACTTGATATAATATATATAAGGAACTTAATATAAATATAGTCTAGAGCCAAAGGTGGAAGAAAATTTGGAAAATGACAAAGAGTATTTTTATTTTTTACTTTTATCAAAGATATGCTTTAAGTTTGTACTTCTATATAAAATCTTGCATGGTTCATTGACTCATTGCATCTTCTTTCTCAAATAAATAAATAAAACCAATAAGTTGTTTATTAAGGTAGTAAGCAGCTTTAGCCAGTAAAGAAAAAAATACAAGTTCAAATCCCGAGCATTGTATTTATTAGAATTAGTTTCAAATTCAAAGTGATTTGAGGATATCTTGATCGAATGAAAATGAACAAAAATATAACAACTTTCTTTCTTGTGAAGGTGTCAAGGGAAGTTGTAACCTCATCCAAAAATATGACATAACACTGATAAGGCAACTTGCCATTAACATATAATAGTAATATGCATATTTATTGTTGGCATCATATTCTTCTTCTTTTTTTAATCAACATTAAACCATAAAACCCACCTAATGTTTGTATAACTCAATATTTTCTTTAGCTGGTGAAGTCGCGATGCGTGAGAGGGAGCAGAACCGAGAGCAATTGAAGGATGTCCCCGTGCTATCTATGGAGGAGAAGGATGCCGTGGTCCAAAGCCGTAAGAAAGCCTGTGAGTGTGAGAGGGTTGTCTCCGACGAGCAGATATTGATCTCTAGAGATGAAGAGTGGACGCATGATGATGCTCCTCTGTTTTTGGGCTTAGGTGACCAGGGTAGAAAGGAGGAGGGTGGGACTAGGAAATGGAAGTTGTTTAAGGAGGTGGCCACTGAAGAGAGGAAGGATGCTAGAAAAGACAAGGACTAGTAGGCTGGTGATGGCTGGAAGGATAGGGTTAGGGTGGAGCTGATGGAGCTAGGGCCTAATGTGATTGGTTCTCTAGGGGAGAAGGCGAGGCAGGTGGCAAAGTGGAAGAACGCGCTGATAGTCAAACTTCTGGGTCGTATGGTGAATCCTGAGTATCTAGAGAGGAAGCTCCAACAATTGTGGGCTAGATATGGAGATGTGGATACAATCGACGTTGGGTTTGGCTTTTTTATGGTGACTTCTATGGACCCACATGATTATGATCTGGCGCTTACCAAGGATCCTTGATTGTTCTATGATCATTATTTACTAGTGCAACTGTGGAAGCCAATTTTTGACTAGACGGAGGAGGCGATCACTCGAATCGCCGCATGGATTAGAACTTCGAATTTTCCATTGGACTATTACGACAAGTGGTTCAGAAACCATACACACAATTTTCTTCTCAAACTCTGAATGAATCACAACACACTTCACACTCCCTATTTATACTACTTATGGGAGGAAACAGAATGATGAAAACATAAGGAATATACATGATGAAAGCAAAAGGAATAAAGGAAAAGAGACAGCTACCAACCAACCCATTACACCAACCGCACTACCTCTGTTTTTTTTATGTTACTGTTACTGTTCCATCCTCCCGGGGTTGGACAGGACTCGTCCTCGAGTTGGACTCAACATCGTCATCAATATATGGAGATAGATCTGCAACATTGAAAGTGGCTGAAACACCGTAGGCACCTGGCAATTCCACTTTGTAAGCGTTGTCGTTAATTTTCTGCATGATCTTGAATGGACCATCAGCTCGAGGAGACAACTTAGCGTTTGGTTGTTTTGGAAAACGTTCTTTCCTCAAATGTATCCAAACCAGATCTCCTACCTTAAAAATTTGCTGCTTTCGATGCTTGTCCCTGTGTGCTTTGATTTTCAAATTTTGCTTCTGGATCCTATCTCTGACTTGCTTATGTAGTTTCTTGATTTCTTCAGCCCTTTGGTCTGCATCTGCACTGTAATACTGTTTGCTAGCTGACGGAATCAGGTCGAATGGATTGAGTGGTCGAGTGCCATAAACAACTTCAAAAGGGCACCTTCCAGTGGCTTGGTTGATTGAATTGTTATAAGCAAATTCAACCTGAGCAAGGATAAGATCCCACTGCTTCAAATTCCTTCCAATAAAGCTTCGCAGAAGATTGCCAAGAATCTTGTTTATAGCTTCTGTCTGTCCGTCCGTTTGAGGGTGACTAGCACTGCTAAACTGAAGTTTAGTACCCATCTTTTTCCAGAGAGTTCTCCAAAAATGGCTAAGAAACTTAACATCACGATCAGACGTGATAGTCTTGGGAATGCCATGGAGACGAACAATGTCTTTAAAGTACAGTTCAGCAACTTGCACAGCATCATTAGTCTTTTGACAAGGAATAAAATGGGCCATCTTTGAAAATCGATCCACAACCACCATGATAGAATCCTTCTGTCTCTGAGTTCGTGGTAATCCCAGCACAAAATCCATACTTACATCTTCCCATGGTGCTTCTGGAACTGGTAGCGGCATGTATAATCCCGTATTTTGACCCTTGGTTTTGGCCAAATGACATATTCTGCATCTCTGTATGTGTCTGTTGATATCTCGTTCAAGTCTTGGCCAGTAGAAATTCTCTTTGACTAGAGCAACGGTTTTATCTCTACCGAAATGACCAGCTAAACCTCCATCGTGAGCTTCCCAAATTATTGCTTCTCGCAAAGAACATTGAGGGATGCATAGGTTTTTACCTCGAAATAAAAACTCATCGTGTCTGTAATATTGGAGGAAAGGTTGACCTGCAGTTGCTTCCCACATTCCACGAAAATCCGGGTCATCCTGGTATAACTCCTTGAGGCATTCAAACCCAACAACTTTGGTTTGAATTGTTGATAGTAATGCATGACGGCGGCTAAGAGCATCAGCTACTGAGTTCAAAATTCCAGCCTTATGTTTTATCAAAAATGGATAAGACTGTAATATTTCACTCCAACGCGCATGCTTACGACTAATCTTCTGCTGAGAGTTTAGATACTTGAGGGCTTCATGATCAGAAAAGAGTATGAACTCTTTGTTTAGGAGATAATGACTCCAATGTTGTAGAGCACGAACAATGGCATAGAATTCCTTATCATAGGTAGAATATTTGAGCTTAGCATCATTAAGCTTCTCACTGAAGAAAGCAATTGGATGGCCTTCTTGACTCAGGACGGCACCAATTCCAGTGTTAGAGATGTCACAACTGACCTCAAATACTTGGTCAAAATTAGGAAGGGCTAGCACAGGAGTTTCTGTCAAGCGTTTCTTCAGTTCTTCAAAACTTTTCTGAGCTTTTTCTGTCCATTGGAACCTGTCTCCCTTGATGCAATCTGTGATAGGTGCGGCAATGGAACTGAAGTTTCGAATGAATCGCCTATAGAAGGAGGCTAATCCGTGGAAACTTCTAACTTCTTGGATGGATTGCGGTGTTGTCCAACTGTTAATGGCTTCAATCTTGCTTGGATCAACCCGTACACCCTCTGCAGTGATAATGTAGCCCAGAAAAATGACTTCATTTGTCAAGAAAGTACATTTCTTCAAATTAGCATACAGTTTTTGCTCTCGAAGGGCTTGCATCACTTGTCGTAAATGCTCCAAATGATCCGTTAGGCTCTTGCTGTATATAAGAATGTCGTCAAAGTAAACAACAACAAACTTGCCGATGAAAGTGCGAAGGACCTGGTTCATGAGGCGCATAAATGTACTAGGAGCATTTGTCAACCCAAATGGCATTACATTCCATTCATACAAACCATCTCTGGTTTTGAAAGCGGTCTTCCATTCATCTCCGGGACGAATTCGGATTTGGTGGTATCCGCTACGAAGGTCGATCTTAGAGAAAATCGTAGAGCCATACAATTGGTCGAGCATGTCATCAAGTCTCGGTATCGGAAAACGGTACTTAATTGTGATCTTGTTGACTGCACGGCAATCTATGCACATTCTCCAGCTTCCATCTTTCTTAGGAACTAGGATTACAGGTACGGCACAAGGGCTGACACTTTCTCGGATCAATCCTTTTTTAAGCAATTCTTCAATTTGGCTTTGAACTTCAGTATTTTCTCGAGGACTCATTCTGTAAGCTGGCCGGTTAGGAATTACTGCTCCTGGAATGAAATCCATAGCATGTTGAATGTCTCGCATGGGTGGTAATCCTGGCGGCATTTCATTCGGAATCACATCAGGAAACTCATCTAGCAATGGCTGCACTTCAGGTGGAATGTCAGTTCCGTTATTTGCCTCGAGTAAGAGAAGAAAGCCCATGACTTGGCTTTCTGTTTTGGTCACCTTCTCGACCAAAGATACTAATGGTTTGGATTCTTTTTGTTTATTAGGTGGCAACGGGGCGAGCTGGATCTTCACGCCATCCTTCTGGAAGGAATATATGTTTGCGTGACCGTCATACAGAACGTGTCGATCATATTGCCAAGGTCTCCCCAGAAGAATATGACAGGCATCCATGGGAACAACATCACACCAAACTTCGTCATGATACCTTTTACCAATAGAAAAAGTAATAAGGCATCGTTTCGAAACTTTTACCTCGCTATCCTGGTTGAGCCATTGGAGCTTGTAAGGGCACGGATGGTTGTGAGTTGGTAGTTGTAATTTTTCTACCATGTAGTTGGAAACCACATTTTCACAGCTCCCGTTGTCAATAATGACATCACAAACTTTTCCTTTAGTAGTGCAGCGAGTATGAAAGATGTTGTGGCGTAACCAAGGTTCTTCTTTTACCGTTGCGGTATGCAGGCTTCTCCTAATCACAAGCGATTCTCCGTGATCAGCAGGGGTAACTTCCTCATCAAATACTGGCTCCTCATCAAATATTGGTTCAGTTTCAGGCATAAGCTCCCTCTCTTCTTCAAATACTGCAGAGGTTTCCCCTTCAATAATGGTGACAACTCTGCAGTTAGGGCAGTTAGAAGCGATATGACCGAAGCCTTGACATTTGAAGCACTTAGTTGTTTTGGAGCTGAATTCCCTAGCAGCTTTTGGCGGAGGCATACTTGAAAAGCTAGGATGATGCATTTGTTGTTTACGCCGTTCAAAAGGAACTGAGGAAGACTGTTGGAACGGAGGCCTTCTGGGTAACTGTTTCTCGATACGGATGGATAAACGAATGACGTCGTCCAAAGTCCAGTATTGCTGGAGTTGTACTGAATGGGCGATGTTTGTATTTAATCCTCCGAGATATCGAGCTATTGTTTGCTCCTCCCTCTCTTGTATATCACATTTCATCATAAGCTTTTCAAATTCCCTAGTATATTCCTCTACAGACATAGTCTTTTGGCGGAGATTATGTAGTTGAAGGAAATTATCTTGATAATAATTATCGGGAAGAAACTTACGTGAGAGCTCGCGTCGCATCTTGTCCCACATTCGTATCTTACTCTTTCCTTCTCTTTCACGTCTTCTTTTGAGATTCTCCCACCATATGGAGGCATGTTTTTTAAGTTTGATGGCGACAATTTTAACTTTCTGCTCATCTGGAATCTCTTTGTATTCGAAGACTCGTTCAACTGTTTGTAGCCAGTCGATGAATTCGTCCGGCTGGAGTCTTCCCTCGAATTCAGGAATGTCTACCTTAATGTCATTAAGGCGGAACGGTTGTTGTCGAGGACGATGACGGTAGTCAGGGGATGACGAACTGTGGCTATTATCTTCTGAGTGCTCTCTAAGAGTCTCAATCAAGGCCTGCTGTTCTGCTATAGTGGCCTCTAGTTCTTGTATCCTGTGTCTCATCTCTTCCATCTCAATCTCGTGCCTATTCCTGCGTCTTGGAGGCATTTCGTGGTTTGTTTGACTGGTTTATTAGGCAGAAGGGTAGGGGGAAGGACTTGTATTTATGGAAAAATCAGGGGTAAAACAGGAAATTTGGGCAACAATGTAATTTCAGGTAGTTTAGGGTCCTAAAAAATGCAATTTTGGCAGTTTATGGGGGTTAAAATGCAATTACAGGAAGTCTAGGGGCCTAAAATGTAATTTTGGCAAATTCTAGGGGTTAAATTGAAATTACAGAAAGTTCAGGGGCATAAAGTGCAATTTTGGCAATTTCTAGGGGTCAAATTGAGATTTCAGAAAGTTCAGGGGCCTAAAGTGCAATTTTGGCAAATTCTAGGGGTCAAATTGCAATTACAGAAAGTTCAGGGCCTAAAGTGCAATTTTGTCAATTTCTAGGGGTCAAATTGAGATTTCAGAAAGTTCAGGGGCCTAAAGTGCAATTTTGGCAAATTCTAGGGATCAAATTGACATTACAGAAAGTTCAGGGGTCCTAACTGTAATTTTGGCAAATTCTAGGGGTCAAATTGAAATTACAGAAAGTTCAGGGGCCTAAAGTGCAATTTTGGCAAATTCTAGGGGTCAAATTGAAATTACAGAAAGTTCAGGGGTCCTAACTGTAATTATCGCAGTATTTAGGGCACAAAACTGTAATTTTAACAAAATCTTGCTGACCGTTATGCTGACGCGGCAGGAATGACACGTGGCAGTCACTGATTCGCTTGACCTGGCGTTGACTGCTGGCGTGGTCGCTGACTGGATTGGTGACGTGGCAGACGCTGACGGTTCGGCTGACGTGGCGATTTCGACACGTGGCAGGATCTGATTGGTTGACGTGGCGTTGACTGGTCAGACTCTGCTGACGTGGCAGATGACGTGGACTGGTGACGTGGCAGTCGTCTTCAACCTTCTGCAGCGCGTGGCCGGCGCGTGGAGCTCCGTTGACGGCGCGTGGGACACAGAGGTGGCGCGTGAGGGCGCGTGACGGCGGTTCACGGCGGTGCCCGAAGCTTGTCCTGGGTTTTGGGATGTTCTGAAGACGATGGCGGGGTCAGATTTCTGAAAATCCGTCGGTAGGATGGAATTTCGCACACCCTGTTTTTCCAACGGTGTTTCTCTCAACCTATTCCTCACTCTCTCGTTTTCTCTCCCTCTGGAACAAGGCTCTGGTACCAAAATGGTTCAGAAACCATACACACAATTTTCTTCTCAAACTCTGAATGAATCACAACACACTTCACACTCCCTATTTATACTACTTATGGGAGGAAACAGAATGATGAAAACATAAGGAATATACATGATGAAAGCAAAAGGAATAAAGGAAAAGAGACAGCTACCAACCAACCCATTACACCAACCGCACTACCTCTGTTTTTTTTTTATGTTACTGTTACTGTTCCAACAAGGGTCTTCTCTATGTCATTGGTTAACAAGTTGGAAGAGTTCTGAAGACCGATATAAATACGCTGGGCAAAAAGAAGGGTCATTTTGCGCATCTCTGTGTTGACTTAGATTTGAACTCTCCTTTGCGTCCTTTGGTCCTTATTGATGGTAGAGTAAAAAGGGTTTAGTATGAAGGTATTCATCTCGTTTGTCTGAAGTTTGGGTGGTATGGTCTTGATTCCGATCACTATCCTTTTAAGAATGTTAGCCAGGAGGAATCGGTGGTGAGTGAAGGAAGTAAGAAGGAAGGGGGTCTGAGGGGTGGCCACGATGGGGGCTATTCAAAAGCATGGAATGGAGGGGCATCCCAGTCTTCAGTTAGGGAGGACATGGTGTGATTTGCCTTGAAGTTTGAGAAGTGGATGGTGGTGCAGAGACCACGTTGTGCTCGGCAAACAGGAGTTAAGAATCGGAAAGAGAGTGGGGGGGGGGGGACTTTGTGGGCAAATACCATGACTTTCACTTTGGTTTGGGGGGGGGGGGGGGGGGGGGTGGGGGGGGGGGGTGAGGATCTAGCTATCATGCTTTAAATGAGGAAGATTTGGAAATGAGCAAATCTCGTCGTATCAGGAAAAGTCAAGGGCTCCGTTAGCTGATATTTCTAATGATGGTGATAGGTCACGTGAGAATAGGGATTGACTAATAAGAAGGCTGGGAAGCAAGTGGGTTTTGTGAGTGGGCCGCTATCTCTAAGTACAGTCAATGGGCCAAAGGTGATGGTGCAGAATTCTCAGGTCAATGATAAAGTACAAGTACCGAAGACTAAAGTTGCCCAGCATGGTGAAGTGGATAGACTTATGATGGCTATGGTGATGTTGGGCTTGGGCCGTGTTGATGGGATGGACGAGGATGTGTCTGGATAAGTTCAGCAGGAATTACTTTACTAGGATACTGGGTGATCGTTTCAAAAGAAATTTGTCCGAAAGTAAGGAAGCATAGCGGGAACAGATAGACGCTGATAATCCTATTGAAAATGTTGTTCTATGATCCTCAATCTTTTATTCTCATGGTTAATATGGTTAAAAAGATTTGCATTTGGAATTCTAGAGGTGTCGGCGATAAAGTTTTCTCTCAGTTAGTTATGGAGATGCAGAAAAAAGTATAAATTCATTTTTCTTATGTTGTTGGAAAAAAGACAAAAGAGTGAGAAGGCAGAGTGGTTAGCTAGGCAATGGGGGTTTAAACAGTTTGAAGTGGTTGACACAGTTTGCTTTAGCGATGGGATATGGGTTTTTTGGGATGATGAAGTTGATTTTGTGGTATCCTTGAAGCATTCCCAGGTGCTTCACGGAACGTTTAACAAGGGGGACGTGGATGAGTGGGATCTATTGGTGGTATATGGACACCTAAACCAGGTGCAATTCAGGTTTTATGGGAGCAACTTCGTGAAATTGAAGAACGAGGGTGGGTCGCTTGTGTATAGGAGGTGAATTTAATGCGACTCAGACTCCTGAAGAAAGAAGATCGGAAGCTAGAAGTCAAGTTAATCCTGATGGTGGTTTTGTGGACTAGATAAATGTTAGTCATTTAGTGGAGTTGGACTTTCATGGTCCCTTTTCACGTGGCATCATGGCAGTACTTCTAGCAAGCTCGATCATTTTTAGCTAATACAGAGTGGATGGAGTACTAGCTTCTCTACTGCATCTGTCTTTCACGTGCCTAAATTGAAGTTTGATCAACGCCCACTTTTATTGAGTTTGGAGAACATATCGAGGAGGGAATGAAGGCAACAACCGTTCAGGTTTTTCGCTCTACGGGTAACTCATGAAGGGTTTTCAGAGGAGGTTTGGAAGTCTTGGCAAATGACTGCGAACAGAACAAAAATGTGAATCGCTTTATAGAAGATGTTTGACGGTGGAGTTTTAAAGTATTTGGGAATTTTAATAAACAGAAATCTGATTTACTTGCACAATTAGAACAACTAAATGATACAAGCTATGACAGTAGCTTATGAAAAAAAAATAAGAGGAATGATGTATAGCTGGAATTAGAAAAATATCTTATGCAAGAGGAGATTATGTGGTTGCAGAGATCCCGGTGTAATTGGTACCAACATGGAGATAAGAATGCCATATATTTTCATGCTACTACAATGGAAGAAGGAGACGTAAGAACGTTCAAGTGTTACAAAATTATGAAGAGGTTGGTGCTATGATCAAGTAAAGTTAAAAAATATGGGCACGTCTTTCTTCCAGTCTTTATATATAGCTGATCAGGAGCTCATGAATTGTATTAATTGTAGAGGAAGCTACCCTATGCTTAAGCAGGATGAGTTAAATGCACTTGGTTAGGTTGATTTGGAGCCAAAAAATTAAGCAAGCAGTATTTAGTATGGGTGCTTTAAAAACGTTAGGACCTGATGGGTTGAATCAGATCTTCTATCATGGAGTATCATAAGTAGGTCGTTGATTGATACAATTCAAAACATTTGTAATTCCCCAGAAGAGGTGAGGTATGTAAATAGTACTAATATTGCTTTAATTCCTAAGATTGATGTTCCACAATCTTTTAGGGATTTCAGACCTATCAGTTTGTATAATGTGGTGTATAAGATGGTGACAAAGGTTTGGCTAATAGATTGAAGAGCTTGATGCCATTGATAATTGCTCCTACCCAGTGTAATTTTGTACTAGGATGATTAAGCTCGAATAATATTCTAGCTCAAGAAGTGATTCATTTAATGCAAACCATGAAAAGAAAGAAGGGTTTTATGGTGCTTAAAATTGATTGAGAAAAAGCATATGACTGTGTTTAGTGGGATTTTGTAGTTGAATGTTTGAATGAGTTAGGTGCTTCATTGAATATTGAAATTGTGAAGTTTTGTTTGTCTACTGTAGAGATGCAAGTTTTATGGAATGGAATGAGTGGGTTTAGCTTCAACCCAAACCATAGTGTCCATCATGGGGATCCTTTTTCTCCTTATTTGTTTGTATTAGTGATGGAGTGATTAGCTCATTTAATTCAGAATGAAGTTCGTCTGGAGAATTGGTTGCCTTTGAGGCTAAAAAAAAAATGGTAATTTGATATCTCATGTATTTTTCACTGATGATCTAATTCTTTTTACTCAGGCTAATATTGATCAGGCAGCTATTTTAAGGCTTGTTTGGATGATTTTTGCATGGCATATGGTGAGAAGGTGAGTGAGTATAAGTCGAGAATATATTTTTCAAAGAATGTGAATCGCACCAGGTGACATGAAATATTTGAATTTCTTGGATTCACAACTACGGTGGATCTAGGGAAGTATCTAGGTGTTCCCTTAAACCATAAACGTGTCACTAAACGGACTTATCAATATATATTGAGCAAAATGTATGCTAGACTTGCTAGTTGGAAAACCAGTACTCTCTTAATGACAGCAAGACAAACTTTGGTCTCGTCGGTGGCAGCAGCCATACTGGCTTATTCCATGCAATCAGTCTTACTCCCTCCTAGCATGTGCAATGAGATTGATAAGAGGTACAGGAGTTTTTTATGGGGGAGCTTGGCAAATGTGAGGAAGCTGCATCTGGTGGCATGGAATGATGTTTGCATGAGGAAGGATGTGGGAGGTTTGGGGCTTCGTGAAGCTCGGAAGCAAAACAAGGCCTTTATGATGAAGTTGGGATGGGGTTTATTGAAGAGGAGGGAGGTGCTGTGGGCACGATTTCTAAGAGAAAAATATAAGTGGGGGGATGATATTATTCCGAAGATTAAGAGCAGGAGGGAGGAATTTCAAGCTTGGAAGGGCATCAAGCACGCTTAGAATGACACTCTCTCGAGTTTGGCTTAGAGACTTGGACATAGGTTTAAGGTGACGTTTTGGGAGGATTGTTGGCTACCACACCATGAAAAGCTGAGTCGTTATACCACATCAGTTTTAGATACTAACCATAAGGAGGCTAAGGTGGCGGAGTTTTTTACTGTTTTAGGAGGGTGGGATTGGGATAAATTGAATGGTCTCTTGCTAGCATTGAATATTTAGGCTATTGTCCTAGTGTACCCAGTGATGAATGGGGATACCACTGACAGACCAATATTGCGCTTAACCTTAGATGGGGAGTTCTCAGTTAAATCAGCGTACTCTTTGTTGTGTGCTCCTCAGAACCTCAGAGTGCATGGGGTATGGGGTAGGATTTAGAAGTTATCTGTTCCTCAACAGTGCAAGTCATTTCTGTGGATTTGTTGTTGTGGTAGACCACTCACAAACCTATCTAAATATAAGAGAGGTTTCCAGAATCATGGAGGCTGTATTATGTATGGTAGGGAGTAAGAAGATAGCTTGCACGCGTTACAAGAATGTGCAATGGCAATGGGAACTGGGAAATGATGGTTCTGAATCATTGTCATGAAAAATTCTTCTCAATTCCTTGGGTTAATTTGTGGGTGGAATGGAACCTTAGCTAAAAGCATTCAGTGTAATGTTATCAGTAGGCTATATAGTTTGCGGTCCTGAGTCATCAAATATGGCTGAATAGGAATGAGGGTGTATTCCAAGCTTCAGTGAGAGGTTGCTTGCAGGTGGTGGCTCATGCACGGTTGATTGTAATGTGCTCAGAGGTGAATATCTTTAAAGAGCACATAGAGAAATGAACGAGTCTTAGTTGGGTATCTCCCTTTATTAGTTGTGTGAAGTATAACGTGGATGGTTCTTGCATCTCGAATGGGGAGTTGGTGGTATGTGGAGGGGTTGTGAGGAGCCATAACGGTATGCTATTGGATGGATTTATGGTCAGATTGGGTCAAGGGAGCAGTGTACATGCTGAAATTTGGGTTTTCATATGGGGTTTAAAGCATGCTTAGGATATGCGGTGGAGAATGTTAATTGAAAGCGACTTCTGGGAGGTTGTTGAACTCTTATTAGCAGGTTGGAACAAAGATCATCCAAAATAGGATTTGCGGGCATAGATTCGAGAATGGCTTAAGCAAGACTGGGAAGCGAGTGTTGTCTGGAGTAGCTTAGATGCAAATTGTGCTACTGGTCGGTTGACGAAAGAGGCTTTGTAGCTTGTGGAAGGTGTCGAGTTCTTTAGTGTTCCTTCTGAGTTTTTGACTGATATACTTGTAGTAAATTCAGCTATGTAGTTTTTTCATTTGTTTTCTTTGTAATAAAAAATGTTTAAATAACTCAAGTGATGAGATGTCCTAGATACTTATTAGGGATGAAAATACGTCAGGCCCCTATTGCCTAACCAACATAAAGCCTAGTTTAAGCTATTTAGTAAATAGGTCAGGTTTAGGCCTATTTAGATAAATAGGCAAGACCTATTTAGATAAATAGACCAGACTTATTTTCATATGATATGGCCTATAGGCCTGACCTATTTAACTTTTTTTTAATTTATACCGTTACATAAGTATATATAATATCATCTAAATAATTTTATAAATTATTTATAAATTTTCCAGCCCATCCTTAATCCTAGGTTTCACATCCCATCATTATTCAAATACACTCAAACCTTGCATTCACATCAATCATTCACCTCAATCTCTTTTCTCTTTGATTGCTCGACTTGGTAATGCTAAGTCACTCTCTCCCCCTCGATTTGTGTTGTCCACTAAAGCATAATAATTGCTATGAGTTTATTTTAATGCCAAATAAAATATTATAATCTTAGTAGTATAAGTTTGTCCCCATTTACGTGGGAAAAGTAAAAGGTAAAATGCAGTTTTACTTGATGATTGTTATGCTTGATCGATTTCAGAAAATATATCTCACCAATCAACCGACTATTGGTTTTTCTTATTCCTCCTTGCTCAAACAACTATTGTCACTGGGCATTCTTTTCTTTCCCTAACCAAGCCCTTGTATTATGATGAGAATTGATATTAAAGCCCTTATATTATGACGAGAATTGATATTAGTCTTTTAAGATATAATGTAAGATTGTAAATAAGCTTGAAGGAGTTATATATAAATTTAGAAGTATAGAATTTAAAAAGCTATTTAAAGGCCTTCATTTTAAGTAGGTCTTTAAACTAGCTTTCATATCTTGTCAGGCCTTTTGAAGGCCTAGCATCAAGCCAAGAAAAAAGCCTATATATAAACTCAAGCTCAGGCTCATACTTTAAATCTCTGTTGTAGGCTCAGGCCTATTTAAGTAAGGCTTGATCTAACTTAGCGTATTTCCACCCGTACTACTTATACACTAGGATACAAAATAGTTGAATTCAGAAATAATTTTCTATTTTTTCGCCCCCAAAATAAGTAATTTTCTATCTACTTACGGCATAAAACTAGAGTGATTTTTTTAACCAAAAAAATCTAAAAGTAATTAAGGCGTTGTTTAAGCTATTCATATTAATTAATTAGAGTTTTTCTCTTCTATATGGTCGGTGCCCTTATTATTTTAATCAATTACTATTGGGTAACATAATGGTTTTAGAGTTCTTTCACCTTTTTTACATTTTTTAATCTGCAACCACTCAACTAATTGTTATATATATACTACTTAAAAGCATAATTTTAGTGTTATTGCTTTATATGTTTAGTGTTTATGGGCACGCCTCTTATTGTTTTGTATTTCTAACTCCCTCCCGTGTACTTTAAAATAAAAAGAATTATAAATATATATAGTTGATGTTATAAAAGTATATGTGATAAGAGAGAAGATTGATAGAATCCAGAGAAAGGATTATAGAATTTCTAGAGAGAAGTTAGAGAGAAGT
Organism: Inga oerstediana; assembly: GCA_963210345.1. Lineage (NCBI taxonomy): Eukaryota > Viridiplantae > Streptophyta > Magnoliopsida > Fabales > Fabaceae > Inga > Inga oerstediana. The sequence continues at coordinate 36,545,972 of OY723407.1, forward strand.
TCTCATTCAGTTCAACTGAAACAATCAATTACAGCCCTTTATATAGAGTCAGAAATCTAACCCTGATTGCCTGACCATGGTTATATTTAACTCTGATTACCTGACCATGGTTACTTTATATCTTCTTTATGTCCTTATCTTCTTTTGCTTTTGCTTTGTGTCATGTCTTCTTTTCTTCTTTATGTCAAGTTGACTGGAAGATTAATATGAGTCAATGAACATCCACATATTTAATATTCATAACACTCCCCCTTGGATGTCCATTATGAATGTGCCTCATTAAAAACTTTAACTAGGAAAAACCCAGTGGGATAAAAACCTAGCCAAAGAAAAGAGTACATCATTCATTGATACACCGTCGAGTGCTGCTGTAACCCCCTTCCATAATTATATCCGAAATACTCAATTAAAATGAAATAGAGACCAATAGGAAACAAAACTTATTTAAAATCCCATCTTCACGACAGGGTTTTCACAGATAACTTTCGAAATATAATTTACCTGGTCTCATATTCAATTTCGAATACAATTACATTACGCGGAATATCACATTTATAAAAATATCAGAGTGTACAACACTAACTTCCCGGCAACTCCCGGTTCATACCTTTACATAAAATTCATAGGGCACATTCGCCCTTTTACAATTCCTCAAACGGGGATTACACAAATCTCAACTCCATACATGCATACTCAATACTCATCCAATATACAAATACAATATCCAAATATACATCCCAACTATCATCCGAACATATACAATTATCCCAGCATATAACGATAACCAACTACCAAATACAAATACCCATAAGGAATTCTCGCCGCCCCTAGTCACTTGCTCCTTCCTTGAGCCACTTGACCTGTCTAAAATGTTGGTAGGGGAGGGTGAGATTCTAGAGAATCCCAGTAGGAAACAGATACCAATATGCATACAAGATAAGTGTTTAATGCATGACATGCTTGCATCACAATAACTCATGTTCACATAATGATATATTCGCATGCTCAATGTTTCAACAACATATTCATGGCCATAGCATAAATAGAAACAGAGCTTCAATCATTCATATATGTTTCACATAATCAAGCAAAGTAATAACATGCATCAATACACAAACACAAATATCAATACATGCAGGAGAGGTAAGTTCCCTACCCTTTTCTTTCCACGCATGCTCCAGCTCTGCTTACTCGCGAACCAAACGAATACTGAACCCTTTCAAAATCTCAAAATGCTGAAAATGGGAGTTGGCTGCGGCCCAGAAAATCCAGTTTCTTGGCTGAACTTCCAAAAATCATAACTAATTCAGGAAAAATCGAAATAAGGTGATTCCAAAGCCAAATGAAAGCTATTTAAGTCCTCTTTCTAGGAAAAATATTGGCCATTACTAGAAATCACCACAAAAGTCCAGATTTACCAAAAATCTAACGTTGTGCCAAAACAGAGTCCAGTTTGGATACCAAATTTTGGTCAGTTCAAACTCCCAGCTCAAAAAGCAAAATGACACAAACTTTATGTCCATTTTGAAGCTTGAGATGTGAAATTTAAGACTGGAAATTTTCATAATTTTAGAACATCATTTGCCCAGTCAAAACGTCCACGTCATCTGACTGTCCAGAACAGACTTGCCAAAACAGGGTCCAGTTTGGATGCCAAACTTTGGTCAGTTCAAACTCCCAGCTCACAAAGCGAAATGACACAAAATTTATGTCCATTTTGAATATTGAGATGTGAACTTTAAGACTGGAAAGTTTCATAATTTTCCAACATCATTTGCCCAGTCAAAACGTCCACGTCATCTGACTGTCCAGAACAGACTTGCCAAAACAGGGTCCAGTTTGGATGCCAAACTTTGGTCAGTTCAAACTCCCAGCTCACAAAGCGAAATGACACAAAATTTATGTCCATTTTGAAGTTTGAGATGTGAACTTTAAGACTGGAAAGTTTCATAATTTTCCAACATCATTTGCCCATTCAAAACGGCAACACAAAAAGACTACCCAGACAGAATTCTCACTGGACAGAATTTCCAGTTTTTCAACCATTGTGTCCAATCCAATTCAAACCAATTCCAATGATTAAATACCACAACATGACACTATTTTCAACACAAAACAACATCCAATTCCACCATTCACATTCCACACGAAAATACCATAAAATCAGGGCAAAATTTACAATTCACAATACTCAACCATAATTCACAAAACTTAGATCAAAAGGCTTCAAATACTCACCTCTTCCTCTTTCCCAAATCAATTTCTTGATTCTTCATCTTTCCAAATTTCCTCAAGCCATCAAACACCTTCAATCAAGAATCTAAAACCATAGAGATGAAGCTCTCATCACTATGAACAACTTTATAGAAGGTGATTAGAGCTAAAGAGGTCACCAAACAAGCTAAAATCTCACCTTAAGCTTTCTCTTTCTTCCTCCAAGCTTGCACGTCCATGGAGACATAAGAGAGAGAGAGAGATGAGTGGATGATGAAGATGAATAAAGTGATCAGTTTTTGGGCAATTAGGCCCCCCAAAAACGTCCAAATAAGGGAGAGAAAAGAGAGGAAGAGTGTTGAATCTTTGACCCAAGATTAAGGGTCCAAAACTTGCCAAGTGTCAACATCTTGTCAAACCTCACATGAGCTCACACACATGTGATTCCACCCCTTGATCTCTTGCACAAATCAATCCTAACCATTGATCTTGAAGTTACCAATGAGTTTCCTCTTCGGTAACAGATCAATTGGTTGGTAACTTACCGTTTTGCCCCTGATTATGGTAATCTCTCTTGGATCACCACCAATCACTTCATATCTTTCCATATCACCACATTATGCGCCCTCCCTCTATTTTAAGTCAATTTAAAGGTTAATTCATAATTGAACTTAAATACAGGGTTTCGGCGCTGCTCACAGCACATACGAATCACATTCCGGAACTCAAATCACATCGAATTCTCCAAAAGGGTTATTTATCACTAACCACATCCACTTTTGGAGTCATTATCTCTTAATCACAATTTAGGATCTTGCTAAACCGGGGCTTAGCAGTCCACTTATCTCAGGCTTATTCTCTAGCCTCAAGTTTCAAAATTCGGGGTATTACAGCTGCCTCATTTAAAACCTTTCTAGGAAAACCCAGTGGGACAAAACCTAGATAAGGGAAAAAGAGTACAGCGTGTATCGACTCCCCCTCTTGATAATATCAGTTGAAATCTTTGAATCTCCGAAGGCCAATATCATGAACAAGTTTTTCAAAGATTGTACCTGGGAGTGACTTGGTGAATAAATCTGCTAGATTTTCACTTGAACTGATTTGCTGGATATCTATTTCACCATCCTTTTGAAGGTCACGAGTGAAGAAGAATTTTGGTGAAATATGCTTTGTTCTATCGTCTTTGATATAGCCTTCTTTAAGTTGAGCGATACATGCAGTATTATCCTCATATAGGATTGTTGGGATCATTTTGCCGGAAGATAAATGACAAGTTGTACGTATATGATGTATCACTGACCTCAACCACGTACATTCTTGACTTGCTTCATGTATTGCTAGAATTTCTGCATGATTAGATGATGTGGCTGATATAGTCTGTTTCATAGATCGCCATGAAATAGCTGCACCTCCACATGTAAATAGATAGCCCGTTTGTGATTTACCATTTTGTGGATCAGACAAAAATCCGGCATCTGCATAACCAACCAGTTCATGCTTGGATACATTTGAGTAGTATAACCCCATGTCTGTAGTACCTCTAAGATAACGAAGAATATGCTTTATTCCATTCCAATGCCTTCGTGTTGGTGAAGAACTATATCTTGCTAATAAATTAACAGCAAATGATATATCAGGACGTGTGTGATTAGCAAGATACATTAGTGCTCCAATAGCACTAAGATATGGTACTTCTGGACCAAGTAGTTCTTCATCACCTTCTTCACTGATTTCTCGGGGTCAGAATGGGTCTTTATCTACTTTCAAAGATCTTACAATCATTGGGGTACATAATGGATGAGAGTTATCCATGTAAAATCGCTCTAGGACCTTCTTTGTATAAGTTTCTTGATATACAAAGATCCCTTTCTTGAAGTACTCGATTTTTAATCCAAGACAGAATTTTGTTCTTCCCAAGTCCTTCATCTCAAATTCTTTCTTTAAACAATTAATTGCCTTTTGAAGCTCTTCAGGAGTTCCAATAATATTGATATCATCAACATAAACAGCAATTATAGCAAATTCACTATTAGATCTTTTTATAAAGATGCATGGGCATATCGGATCATTTTTGTATCCTTCTTTCAACAAATATTCATTAAGACGATTATACCACATGCGCCTTGATTGCTTCAGGTCATACAGGGACTTATTTAACTTAACTGAGTATTGATCTCGAAAACTTGAATTGGATGCTTCTGGCATCTTAAGTCCTTCAGGGACTTTCATATAAATATCACTATCAAGTGATCCATATAAATAGGCAGTCACAACATCCATTAGATGTAAATCAAGTCCTGGATCTACTGCTAGACTGATTAAATAACGAAAAGTAGTCGCATCCACTACTGGTGAATACGTTTCTTCAAAATCAATGCCAGGTCTTTGTGTAAAACCTTGGGCTACTAGACGTGCCTTATATCTAGTTATTCTGCCCTTTTCATTTCTTTTTCGTACAAAGACCCATTTACATCCAACTGGTTTTACATCTTTAGGTGTAAGGACTATAGGTCCAAATACTTTTCGTTTTGCCAATGATTTTAATTCTGCATTAATGGCATCTTTCCATAGGGGCCAATCTTTTCTTTGTTGGCTCTCACCAATGGATTTTGGCTCATGATCCTCATTATTATTCATTACATCATATGCTATATGATAAGCAAAGATGTCATCAACATTGACTTCATTTATATCCCATCGGATTCCATTCATAACATAATTTATTGAGATCTCATTATTTTCATATATATCAGGTACCTGGGTCTCTTCTGGGACTACAATGTTCTCTTCTGGAGATAATATCTCTTCAGGAGATGGCTCTTCTGGAGCTACTAATTTTTCTTCATTATCCTCAACCTGACCATCTATATTCTTTGCTCTTTTTCTTTTTCGAGGATTTTTATTTTTGGAACCGATGGGCTTGCCACGCTTCAGGCGTGCTTTGGATTCATTCATAGCAGGTTGTCCTTCAGGGACATCAATTTTAATAGGAGCATTAGCAGCTGGGATATGTGACTTTGTCACTTTCTTTGGGTCAGTAAATGCTTTTGGCATTTGATTAGCTAAATTCTGTAAATGAATTATCTTTTGAACTTCAAGTTCACATTGTTTTGTACGAGGATCAAAATGAGCCAATGATAATTCATTTCAACTAATTTCTTTACCCAGCTGCTTGTTTTCTCCCCCTAATGTTGGGAAAAATGATTCATTAAAATGACAATCGGCAAATCGTGCCGTAAATAAATCTCCTGTTGATGGTTCTAACCATTTTATAATTGATGGAGATTCATACCCAACATATATTCCCATCTTTCTTTGAGGGCCCATCTTGGTGCGTTGTGGTAGTGCTACAGGCACATATACTGCACACCCAAAAATTCTTATATGGGAAATATTAGGTTCCTGACCAAAAACCATTTGTAAGGGGGAAACCTTTAAATAACTTGTTGGCCTGATGCGAATTAACATTGCTGCATGTAAAATGGCATGGCCCCAAGCAGAAATTGGTAGATTAGATTTCATAAGTAAAGGTCTTGCAATTAATTGCAACCTTTTGACCAATGATTCTGCAAGTCCATTTTGCGTATGAACATAAGCTACAGGATGTTCAACATCAATTCCAAGGGACATACAATATTCATTAAAAGCTTGTGATGTAAATTCACTAGCATTATCAAGACGTATTTTCTTGATAGGATAATCAGGGTAATGTGCTCTTAATCTAATCAATTGAGCAAGTAATCTCGCAAACGCCAGGTTGCGAGAAGATAATAAGCAAACATGCGACCATTTAGTTGATGCATCAATTAAAATCATATAGTACCTAAATGGTCCGCATGGTGGGTGTATTGGCCCACAAATATCTCCCTGTATCCGTTCTAGAAATGTGAGAGACTCACTTTCTACTTTGCTTGGTGAGGGGCGAATAATTAACTTTCCCTTGGAACATGCAGCACATGAAAAATCATGGGATTGTGGTATTTGTTTACACTTCAGGGTATGTCCACATGAATTCCCAATTATTTGTCGCATCATGATTGAACCGAGATGGCCTAACCGGTCATGCCAAACATTAAATTCATTAGTAAACTTCTGGTTTACATTATCAAACTGCTGGTTTGAATTGGCAAACTTCTGGTTTGCATTATTGAACTTCTGGTTCTCAATAGTATGTGTTTCAATTGTGCTTATACATGTGTAATACAAACCAGAAGAAAAAATAGGAAAACTTTCTAATATGCATTTTCTACCAGCAACTATATTTGTAATGACAAGATATTCCTTATTATTTTGAGTTGTTGTTTCTAAATGATATCCATTTCTGCGGATATCTTTGAAACTCAGTAAGTTTCTTTTAGACTTGGTAGAATAAAATGCATTATCAATGCATAATTTTGTTCCTTCAGGTAACAAAATACTAGCTCTTCCGGAGCCTTCAATTAAATTTATACTACCAGATATAGTCTGAACATTGGCTTCTCATATTACCAAGGAAGAAAAATATTTATCATGTCTGAGTATGGTGTGGGTTGTTGCACTATCAACGAGACATAAATCTTCAGGATTGATGCCAATAGGATTCATTCTTCATAAAAACATAAATAAAAATTAATACATATGATAGAAACAACTTTAAATAAATATAACATTTCAAATTATATTAAGAAATCTGCAACATCCAAATAGTTATTATCTATATCGCCATACTCAGAATTCTCGCCCTGATCAACATGATTAACTTCAACATTTGATCTTTTACCAGTATTTTTAATTGATTCTTGGTAAAGATTAACTAGGTGCCTTGGTGTACGACAGGTACGAGACCAATGGCCCTTGCCACCACATCGATAGCATAGATTATCAGCATATTTGTTATGCCTACTGCTTTCCCCTTTTTGGTTCTTATCAGTCTTTTCCCACTTTTGGTAGGAATTTGAACCTCCATGATATCGACCACGGCCACGCCCACGGCTGTAGCCACGCCCACGTCCACATCCTTGTCCACGTCCACGTCCACGGCCACGACCACAATAAAATTCATTAGTTACTACATTCACTTCAGGGAATGGAGTTGAGCCTGTTGGACGGGATTCATGATTTTTTAACAAAAGCTCATTATTTTGTTCAGCCACAAGGAGACAAGAAATTAACTCAGAATATTTCTTAAAACCTTTTTCACGATATTGCTCCTGCAGGAGCAAATTGGATGCATGAAATGTGGAGAATGTCTTTTCTAACATATCATCATCAGTAACATTTTCTCCACATAATTTCAATTTAGAAGTAATTCTGAACATAGCTGAGTTATATTCGCTTATAGATTTAAAATCTTGCAAGCGTAAATGCATTCAATCAAAATGAGCTTTTAGAAGAATGACCATCTTCTGGTGATCATATCTTTCTTTCAAATTGTTCCAAAGGACAAGTGGGTCCATCATTGTCAAATATTCAATTTTTAAATCTTCATGTAAGTGGTGGCGAAGAAAAATCATGGATTTGGCTTTATCTTGGTTGGATGCCTTATTCCCTTCTTTAATCGTGTCTTCCAGACTTTTGGCATTTAAGTGAATTTCCGCATCCAACTTCCAAGATAAATAATTTTTCCCGGTAATATCAAGAGCCACAATTTCAAGTTTGCCATTGTTCAAACTAATTAAAGAAATAAATGAAAATAATTAAAATATGAAATGTAAATATGCAATATAATAACTGTAAATTCATAAAGATAATAAATAATTCATAAGGCAAGATAAGAAAATTAAAACATGTATGGCTTCGGGCCATTTAATCTCAAGATGAGGAATTAACTATTATCTTCAGGATAAAAATTATACATGACTTCTAGCCGTACAATAAGATAAAAGATAAAAATATATATAGCTTCTGGCCATATAATAAGATGAAAAATGTATATAGCTTCTGGCTATATAATAAGAATGGATATGGCTTCTGGCCATATTATAAGAAATTAAAACATTATGACTTATGGTCATAATTTTAAGAATAAGATGTGTATGGCTTCTGGCCATAATAACAATAATAATAATATAAAAGAACTTGTAAATAATATATAAAAACAATAACGATCTCCAATCTTAGCCATGGAACCCGATGTTATATAACAATCAGTAAAAGTATCTCTCTAATTCCATATAGTGGCTCAGATTATCCCAGATCTATAAAATAAAACAAGAGATATATAATCATTAAAGAAACCATAAGAAGATCATACCTTCTTTTAGAGCGTCGTGTTGATAACGTGTTATAAAAGTATATGTGATAAGAGAGAAGATTGATAGAATCCAGAGAAAGGATTATAGAATTTCTAGAGAGAAGTTAGAGAGAAGTTCTCATTCAGTTCAACTGAAACAATCAATTACAGCCCTTTATATAGAGTCAGAAATCTAACCCTGGTTGCCTGACCATGGTTATATTTAACTCTGGTTACATGACCATGGTTACTTTATATCTTCTTTATGTCCTTGTCTTCTTTTGCTTTTGCTTTGTGTCATGTCTTCTTTATGTCAAGTTGACTGGAAGATTAATATGAGTTAATGAACATCCACATATTTAATATTCATAACAGTTGAGACTTTCTTTTAGTTCAAAATATGTAGCTGAGACTTAAATGAGCACAGTTGGTCACCAATATCTGGATGGGAAGAAGATTATAGGAAAAATGAAAAAAAAAAACACTATCACCCCCTATTTGGATGAGCTAGACAAAGTGGGGAAAAAAGATTAAATATGTAAATGACTGAAATACCATTACCCCCTTTTAAATATATCATGTTTGAAATGAAATTAAACAAAATATACACAGTTGGTCTCGTGGTGTAAGGCTCCACTAAATCCTCTGGGTTTTAAGTTCGACTCCCAAGGAAGATACCTGTGTTGAGAGGGACAAGTATGGAATATGAGTTTTCTCCTCTAAATCTCCCCTTATGTGGGAGAGGAAATGAGTGAGTCCCACATCCCATTCCCCCCCCCCCCAACTTTTTTTCCTCTCACTTTTCTTCCCTCTCATTTTTCTTCCCTCCTCCATATTAGGGTGTGTTTGGTTCAACTGAAAGGAGTGCAGGGGAGGTTCACTAAAGGTAAGGAGTAGGGTATGGGAGGTTATGTTTGAAGGAGAGGGGAGGGAAAGTTTTGTTTCTTGTTTGGTTCGGGGTAAATGAGGGGAGCTAATATAAATTGACAAGTATACCCTTATATATGACGAAATATTTTTATATGCTATTTCATTAATTTTAACATATTTTAAAAAATATTTTAATTTTTAAATTATGATAAAATTAAAAAAAATGAGTTGAAAAAAGAGAGACATATGCTTCTCTTTATAATATATATATTAAAATTTATAAACAATATAATAAATAATATATGTATAATATAAATTATAAATAATATATATTATAATTATAACATATATAATATCAAAAAACCCTGTCTGAGCACAGCATAGAACAAAAGAAAAGGTAAAAAACAATAAAAATCTAATAGAGGAAAAAATGGTTTTGAATTATAAGGGTGACACTGGAATAATAAAAAAGTGTTATGGGAAAATTTGACAAAAATGGAAGAAAAGTTTCCCTCCCCTCTAAAAATACCCCACTTTTGGAGGGTTGGGGGAGGAAAGGAGGGGGCCGGAAAAAGATAAAAATTCTCCCCACCCCTCCAATTTTTAAACCAAACACATATTTCTAATTCCCAACCCTCCCTTTATCCCCTAATCAAACAATAAGGTAAAACCTATTTATCTCCCCATTTTCTTCCCTACTCCCTAAGGGCCTGTTTAGATGGAGGAAAATTAGAGGTGGGAAAGAAAAATTCAATTTTCCCTTTAGAGGCGGCAATTTGGATGGCAATTTTCTTTGGAAAAAAATTTTCCGCCCATTTTCCCATGTTTAAATGAAAATGGGTTCCCACAAAAAATGGTGGGAACCCATTTTTCAACCCCTTTGAAAATCGACGAAAGATTCATATACCCTTTTAAAAATCGACGACGTGGTATAAAAAGGTGAAGTGTTTTATCCCAATTCACAAGTCTAGAGTTGGAAAAATAGAGGGCGATGAAGAACAGAGAGAGAGAGAGTGTGGCAATTTTCAGCCAACAACGTTGCATTCTGAAGAACAGGTAGGTTGCTTCTTCTCCGTCTTTTAGATTGTTGTGTTCTTTTTTATCATTGAATGCGATACACCCACCGGTCCTAGTTTTTTGTGTTGGCTTAAGCAAGGATGCCATTGCCCGCCAGTGCTAATTCAGAGCTGTGACCCCCTTACTCTTAACATCTTCTGTTAAGTCTTTATATAAAATGTATACAGACCACTAAGTCTGATGTCAATTATACCTTTGATTAATCAGGCTTTTTTGAAAATTTTTAAAACACTTTCTAAATTGATTACTTATTGGTTACCAACTTAATCGTGACTCATCAGTTATTAATTTCATTTATATTTAGTATCAGAGTAGTTTCTTTGCTTATAAATTTGAACATTGCTTACTAACTAACATGTCCTTAATGTTACTGATACAGTAATTATATGTTCTGATACCCGTACCCTCTATTACCACTGATACTAGTACTCTCTGATGCTACTGATACCACTACTCAAGCATTGATACCATTACCAAGTGCATTAATATCATTACTACATGTACTGATATCACTACCGTGTGCACTAGTATTCCTAAATTCTTAAGTGTTCTTATACCAATATCATGCCATGTACATACGTAGCATACCCAATACATCGTGTACTACTATTAGTAATACGGTCATAGTTTTACATCTAGATACGGAGTAACAAAGTACTACAGCTATCAAAATATTCTAAGTCATACTATTGGTACAAGGATAACCAACAGAAAAACTCAATCCTTTATCTCTGCCCTTCACATATTAGCACTTACCTCCTTGCCCTTCGAGCCATTCGCCGTTGCTGTATAATTAAATTTTTGGAAATGGCGAGATTCAAAAGAATCTCAGTAATAACACACATTCAATCATATAAAATGCAAAATACAAAGCATGCAACATAACTATCGTATCATAGAAAACATCACAATAACATTCAGCACATTAACATGCAGCACATCATACAAAGAACACATTACACAGCACTAGTAAAACAAATTTTATGGTCTTGGCCGTCTGCTTGTCATATTTTTAGTGGCCTCAGGCGTCTGCCCGCCATATTCTTAATTGTCTCGGGCGTCCACCCATCACATACTGAATGCTTATGAAAAAGATATACTTGATGTTAAAACATATATGCAAAGCATTACATAATATATGAGAGAAAGAGTTACTATATGTTAACTTTTCCAATAACTTGTTCTGATTTACCGGTCCCTTGAATAGCTTAGGCAAAGGTCGAATCCTATAATTTCAAGTGCATGAATAGATGGGTCATTCCATGTCCTAATCTTATTAACATAATCAAAGTTATGTTATTCTTTGACCCATCCCTCTTCTTGTCCTTTACTTGACTTTTGTTGGTTATCTTCAGCACTTTCCATACTCAATGCCTAACACATTGCAACCCTCGACATATTAGATGTCTTCCTCCATTAAAACTTAGGTGTGTAATGTATTCATGTTCGCCTCTGAAACATCTCTCTATTACTCATGATCTTACTTATCACAATTCTCTTCAAATGCCACAAATTTGCAGGTCATCCTTAAACTGCCAAATTTATCGATCAACTTTGAAAATTCATAACTTAATCTAGAAAAATACAAATGATATGATTCTAGTTCCTATGGAAATATTTCTAAGTCCTCTACAAAGGAAAAATACCATTTAGTGCCAATTACAAGGGTAAAACTCCAAGAATCCTTGACCAACCTCATTGCCACAAATTGCATTCCAGATTCAATGTCTAAACTTTGACAAGTTATAACTTACAATATAATAACCCAATTAATGCATATTATACCTCATTTTAAAGCTTATGGTGTCTACAAACACCCTATAAAATATCATAGTCATCAGACAAGATATGATTAACCAAAAAGAACCCACTATAAACCTAACTCGAATCTGGCAGCATCTAACCTTAGCAGCCTTAAGTCTCAAAATTAGGGTTTTTTTTTATCAAATCATCTAAAAATCACAACCACAAGTTATTTCCACATAATTTTTCCTATAGAATCCATTTCAAGCCTCAAATTCATCAAATCCAGTTTCTTCCCCATGAATCCATCAAGGCCAAAACTTAGGGTTTGTTAAGCCAAAATTCTAGTTTCTATTCCGACGCTTCTGGAATCACTTCCTCACATTAATCCCACACATTTTTCCATGCTAAACACATTATAAACCTCAAAAACACCAAAATAATAATCTTTCCCCATGATTCAAGTCTGGCCGAATTCAATCCCTAAGTTACCGCTAACTAACTTCTTGCAATTACAACGACAAGACTCAATCAATATCATCATTAAGCCTTATTTAACATCATATTCAAGATCATAAGAACATCAAACCCTAATTCTTCTTACTAATTGAAATTCAAGGTAGCCCAAGAATCTCATAAAACTTGGCAAAACCTCAAGATATCACACTCAAATTAGAGTTTACACTTACGCTTACCTCTACTCAATGCCGTGATTGATTCTTGATTCCGATAGCACCTCCACCATAGAGGCAGCACAAAACTCCTCTAATTGAGAATCCAAAACCATATAAACTAGCTCTTGATGAGTAGAGTGAGATTTGTGAAGGTTCGATTGCCTAAAAAATGCAAATTTGGCTTGAAATCGGGCAAGAACACCAAGAACAAGCTAAATTCTCTCTTGTTTCTTTTTCTTGTGATTTTCTCTATTTTTCCCTTAATTTCTAGGGCTAGCCAAAATTTAATAAGGGTTGGAGGGTGTTGGATGCTCTTGTGGTGACATGTGTCAAGTGTTAAAAATTTCAGGGTGCCAGACACTTCGGTTGCTCAGGGTGCTTGGTGCTCCTTTTGAAACCATGTCTCCTCTCCCTCTCACATGCCTTAGCTGACTTTAGGGTCTAGAGAAGAGGAGGTCAGGTGATTTTCCCCGATTTTCGTGTTCAATGTTCGAGAAAGTCGAATATGTGGCCGAATCAAAGACCGGCGAGTTGTCCTAGATTTTTGGGACATGTGGCGCCAAAGGAGCTAAGTAGGGCTAGGTGGTGCTTCGTGATTGGTTAATCAGGGAAGAAAGTCAAAAAGTGATTTTAATAAAGTTGCTTTAATAAAGATATTTTAATAAAATTGCTTTAATAAAACTACCTTACAAAAAGCTACTTTATTAAAATTAGTTTTTGCGGAGTCTACTCAGTTTGGCATCATATGTATACGAAGTCTACTCGGTTTAGCTCCATGCGTCCATATGAGTTCAAGAACGCGGCAAGCATATCTGAGTGGCCCTAAGATGGCACTACATATGCTCCTACCTCCTGGAATTGTCGAGTACGTGCTAGTGTATCTTGGAAAATGCTGGATATCCATATAACTGCCATTAGATATTCGTCCCAAAGCAGTCACAAATTAGCTATGAAAAGTTAGTCACCATTCTGTCTAAAAAATGGAACGAAAATTAGTGATGGAATTTCCATCATAAATCTGTCTCTAATCTATTTTATTGAAAGTGGAATTAAATGGATTATAAACAAAAAAAATTTAAAACAAATTATAAAATGATAGCAAGTTTACAACCACAAAACAAGAGAAGGACGTAGGTGAAAATATATATAATGTGTCAAACAAACCACACAAATTTTTAATGTAGTCAAACAACCTAGTAATCACCCTATCTTATGGTGTGCTATCATCAGTGTCATAAGCTTCAAGGTTTGAATTTGTGACAGCCCCAGAGAGTTTTTGTTCAAGTGCTTCCAACCTAGTTAATAGAAGATAAATGAAATCAACATCTAAAATGGAGAATAGAAGATACTATATACACACACGTACCTTCTTTGTCTGGTTTGCTCTTCCTTTTCTATTAATTCCCTAGCTATATTGATACCACTATGCTCCAAACTTGTGAATTGGTAATGATATATTTTTGGCAGAGAACAAACCTCTATTACTTAAGGTGAAATTTTGCCAAAAAGCAATAATGGTTCAGCAACATAAATTATGCAAAAGAACAAAGCTACTTCAATTGGAAACAACTTGAGAAGAATAAAAACTGTCCAGAATAGCAGGATAAATTCCATTATTGTTCTAAAATTTCAAGTACCTACTTCAAAGTTTCCAATAACTTGAGAAGAATAAAAACTTTTTCCAGAATAGATCATTTTTTATGGCAAAACAAAAAATAGAACATTTTTCTTTTTATTCAAATAGATTGCCAAAGCCATATGAATATACCACTTCTTGCATGATTAACATGGATTGGTTCATGTACGGAAAAGATGACAAAAACAAAACATTACACAATGCCAACTTGCAATAAGGATACCTTTAAGAAATTCCCATGTTGCATTGTAATATGGCCAAAAAGATCCATTCCAACCCTTTTCTCTCAAACTGGCCATACCTGAAGATAGGCGGTCACTCCTAAATTTGGATGCACAAATAAGAGCAAAAAATATATATACTTTTTTTCTTTTTGCCAGTTCGAATGCAATGTAGCAGTCAGCCTAAAGAATAAAAATATTTGGATAACTGATTTCTTTTGTTTCATTATTTTTCCTACCAACAGAATCATCAAATGTAGAATTTACCACCAGAACTCAGTTCTTAGGTTAAATCAGGCAGTAACAGTAAAAACACGTGTATGCACAAGCTTAGTTCAACCCACCTTTTGCAATTTAAACACCAAGCTATACCAGCTGCTCCAATCTACACCAGGAACTTGAAGAAAAATATTTTTTTAATTAGAAGATAGAGGTAAGTGAACCACAGGGTATATCCAAGGCCTACTACTTCCAGCAACTTGGGAATCTGATGCGACAATGATGAGAACAAAAAAATAAATAAAGTTGACATTAAAAGAAATGTATGTTGCTTGAAAGAGTGATATGATATTAAACAATACAAACCAATGGGATAAAATCAACTGCATAAATCTCATTAGACATTCTATGAATGCCATCAGTCATAAATAGGGTCATCACAGCAACAAGATTTGGAGTTTTAACCATAATTCAAATTGAGTAAATAAATACATCTGTTAGATCAACAATTCAATGTTCAACACAAAAGGCACAAATTATAACAAAAAAAATAATAGGATTATGAGGGGGGAGGTACAAAGCAATGTTAAATTGTTATCTGGGTAAAGGATGAAATATTATTAGGAAATGAGGATTTCAAAAATGAGGATGTAGTCATTAATTTTTAATAATTACAAATTCAAAAAAGTTAAAACTGTAATCATATAAAAGGGGGAGAAGGATGAGTCCATGTTAGGTTGCTCGGATAACAACTCAAGCTCATATCATCGAACATTCACAGTGTGAATGTTATCAACAATCTGTAGCGTCCTCATAGAAACTCAATTTGAACATGGGTCAATAAAAAAGGTGAAGAAATGCATATTTAGTATCATCAATTTAAAAGTGGCACTTAACCCTTGTCAGTTAGGAAGGTTCCCTTCAAGACACCAAGGAATGAAAACCAAAGAACAACTCAAAATGTCTTGTCCCACATAGGTTCCAAGGGCTGGGAAGAAATTTTCTAGATAAATTAAAGCAAGTCCAATAATACAAAATTGAAAAATAAACACCAAAAGGATTGTCTTATATGGTATATGGATTTAAATGGTTTTTATGAAACACTAATTCAAACAACTTTCAGCGGACATTACACAACAGGAAAGTGAAATTCAAAAGAAACTACAAGGGTTTAAAAGAGATAAGCAGCCAAGCATATAGCATAAATATCTTCAATAGAATAGTTAAGTGATAAATCACTTCATGCAGATAGGAAGGCATCAAAATTGTAGTCACTGGTGGGTATAGACATGCCACGGATTACTAATATCAAATTGGAGAGAAGAAATGTAGTTCCAACAACCTTTATATTATCAAGTTTTTTAGCAAAATCAAACGGCTGCACTGACTCATCCACAGGTGATTCTTCTTTTGTTT
Organism: Inga oerstediana; assembly: GCA_963210345.1. Lineage (NCBI taxonomy): Eukaryota > Viridiplantae > Streptophyta > Magnoliopsida > Fabales > Fabaceae > Inga > Inga oerstediana. Next base: position 36,562,253 of record OY723407.1, read on the forward strand.
CTTCAAATGCAACATTTCCACTAAATGCACGGTCTGGTTTCTCATCAACAAATTGACTTGGTCCACCAGCTGTTTCATCGGATATTTTTGCCCTTGGTGACACACAGATCAAGGAAGTTGAACCTGAACAAAAGGGGAAAAAATACAACTTTTTTTTGTTAATATTGAAGTTCATAATTGCTCTACAGTTAGAAAATGGTGGTATAGAAAAAGTTGCAACCTTATGTTCACAGCAAATAGAGTCATAAGACAGAGTTCGACTACTCTTTAAGTAGGAAATGCTAAAAATTTTCCAAGGTTCATTTTAGCAAGACAAACACATCCGTATACTCAGAACTGACTTTGAGAAAACTACGACCCCACTAATAACCTAACATGGATACATATGAGTTAAGCACAGAAGTGTTCGAATAAAATTAGTAAGAGCGTAAAGTAAACCCGACGGGAAATAAACAAGTGAAATCATAATCTTTTACGATCGAGCTACCATGCAAGGATTTTTTTGAAAATCAAGAGTGGCGAATCATAATAAATAAACAGTAGTTCCCAACAGATCAGCTCAAGCCCAAACATATCCTTCTACTCTCACAAGAACAAACAAAAGTATGCAAAATAAATGTAAAAAACAGGGAAAATAGAAGAAAAAAATACAAGGAATCTACTTTATGATTTCGATTGATACCAAATGTAAGGGATGGAGAAATCGCGTGTTGCCAGCGGTGTTAATCACAGGGGGTTTTCTGAGAGAATAAAAGGGTTTAGGGAGGGAACAAGAACCGAGAGGAATTCCAGCGCAAAAGGCATTAATCACATGGGTTTTCTGAGGAATTCCAGCGTAGAATTTGGGGGATGTGACACACGAAACACAAGGATAACTCGGAGATCAATTGAAGAAGAACTCAGTTTTTGTAAAGGATAAAGCAATAAAGAGAAAGAGAAGGAACATAAAGAAAAGTGCAATATCACATAATTGAAGGTTTCCAACAAATAAAGGAAAATAAAGAGAAAAGGAAAACAAACCAGATCGAGATTGATAGCGGCATGAGGAAGTTGAGAGATGAGAAAGAGAGAGCTCGAGAGAGGAGAGCTGCTATGGCTGACCAAGAAGGGAGAGGACAGTGACTCGGAGAGCTGCAGCTGAACAAGCGATGTCTGGAGAACTGGGGACGAAGGATGTTGGAATGAGGGAACCCTTTTCAATCAAGCAGAAGTGGAAATCTGGAAAAATACCCCCTCAGATGGAGGGAATGTGTAAAATTTTTGGAGGGAATGCGCTAATGTTTTGGGTCATTATTTTTGAAGCAATACTTATATAGTTAAAAACGTCACCTCATCAATAATCTAATTAATTAAAATATAATAATTCATCTCATTTTAATTCTTATGATTGATAAATCATATAAAAAAATTCAAATTTTTATGATTTTGAAAAATAACAATTTAAGGAAGGAAATTGAGTTTTTTTCTAAATTATGAAGTTTATTTTTTTAAAAATTAAAAAATTTGAATTTCTTTAGATGAGTTATCAATCATGTGTGATTAAAATGAGATGGTTTGTTATGAATTAGTCAGAGTATATATAAAGTAGTGCTTCTGGAGTATGTAAATATTTCTCTAATTTTTCACACACTAGAAATTCTAACCTGGTTCGTCACGTTATTTGTAGTCTAACCAATTAAAATACAACAACTCATGAGTTGGTTTGGCATCTCCTAAATATTAGTGGGTATATTAATAAAATTAAAGGATTTCACAATATTTATTTATTTTTATTTATGAAATCTTAATTAAACGATTTGAATTTTTTAAGAAAAATAGAAATATAAATCACATGAGCAGTCAACTAGGATTAATATTACTAGTTGGATTGTTGTATTTAAACTGATTAGACCACACATGACGTGGTAAATAAGATTCACACAAGAATTACACATACAGGCTCCACCTTTGATTTAGCTATTCAGCAATCTTGATATGCTAAAAAAAAACACAAAATGAAGTGAATGAAATACCTGAAGGTTATATAATGTATAGTTGTATACATACTTGAAGTGAATGAAATACCAATCTTTCTAAGTTGAAATGACTTAGGCGCTTACAGGTTCCTTCGGCTAGCAAGTGTGGCACATATACTTCATAATTTTTGAGTTATTTTCTCAATACAGAGTACAATTAAGTTGTTTTCTAAGTTGAAATGACTTATTGCATATTTATTTATAAATTACCATATGAGTGAAATAAGAACCACATGGAGAGGACATTTAATACAAAATGATTGAATAAGTGTTGTCATGCCTGTGTGAAAAAAAGGAGACATCACAAAATATGCTAATCGATATAAAGGTTAACACAACGACGAAAAAGATAACACAGTTGAGAAAAATAACACAATTGAGGTTGTTGTGGAGGGAGAGATAGAGAAAAAGCCAAAGAGAATGGGAGCGGAAATATCTTGAGAGAAGATAAGAAAGGGAGGGGTTGTAAAGTCATTTTACCCACATTTTGAATTTTTAATTGAGTCTATGACCTAATTAAGGATTTGTGGAATTTACCAACCTGATTTTGAATTTCATTAGTTCAAGAGACTTTATATGGGAATTTCCCATTTTGAAATAGTTAGGTCAAGTTGCAAGATTGAACTTTTTTTTGATACAATTGTAAGATTAAACTTATACTGTAAATCAAATGAATATTTAATTGCTCATTGATAAATAGATGTAGTAGTAATTATTTAAGTGTTTTTATATATTGTTTGAAATAGAAGAATGCATTATTGCAATTTATCACAAAATCTATATCTTATAAATAAATTTTACATATTAGTGTTCCTTGTTTTTATTTTTGTTTAATTTTTATTCATAGATTTCATAATTATATATAGCTTTCAAAACAACTATTATATTTTTATTTCGTTAAAAAAATCATATTAATAACATTAATAAATGAGTGTATGAATAAATTGATTACCAATCTAATAAAGTTCAAGAAATTAGTACTACTATTGCTACAACTACTACTATCTAGTTGTATTTTCAAAGCAATGAATGGTTTTTATTCAAAAAACAACACACACACACACACACACACACACACACACACACACACACACACACACACACACACACACACACACACACACACACACACACACACACACACACACACACACACACACACACACACACACACACACACACTCAGGAACATTTTTCTTTTTAAAATTCATTAGTCACTGACTTTATTATTTGCTTTGGTCTATTGATTACCACTCTTATCCTATTTATGTGCACTTGAAGAAACTAATGACAAAAGAGATTACTTCGTATATTATCTCAAAGCATATTATTCATTATACAATTATTATTTCTTCATTTATTATGTTAATTTTTAAAAGACATTACTTCATATATTATTTCTTTGTTTATTTAGCTAATACGAAGTCACATGATGAATCCATTTTAATGATATATACGAATACATTTCCTAAAAATTCGTCTCCATGATGTCTCAATAAGTTTTAAATGATTATATTATCATTTATTCTCTAAATGATGAAAATTTGAAAATTTCAAATTAGTGACAGATTAGAGACAAAAATAATTATTGACGGAATTTAGAGATAGAATTATTTTCCATTGCTAATTTTTTGTCAAAAATATGGAATAAATTATTCCCAAAATTAGTGACGGAATTTATGACGGAATAACAATGGAATTTAGAGACTGAATTATTTTTCGTCGCTAATTTTTTGTCAATAATCTGGAATAAATTATCCCCAAAATTAGTAACGGAATTTGTGATAGAATAACGATGGAATTTGAGACGGAACTTAGTGACAGCTTTGAGATGGATTAGGGATGGAATAATTTATGTCTCTAATATGTCCCTAAATGAATTTAGTGACGGAAAAATTCTGTTTCTAATTTTCTTCACTAATTCATCTTTAAAGTTAGTGACTGATTTATTGACGGCTTAGAGACGGAATAGCGACGGAATTAATTCAATCGCTAATTTCCGTCTCTAATTCTCTATTTTTTTTTTTGTAGTGATATATGTCACTTAAGGAGACACAAAGTGTCCTTATTCACACATATATGATACATTTTATTAGACTAATTTCACATACGAAGCAATACGACAAAATTTTAGTATATTACAAGAGTAGTTGGTAGTGGTAGGAACTCCATAAACGGGAGAAAAGTGGGTCGAGTTAATGCTGACCATGAAGTACCCATGTGGTGAACGAGGTTAAATCTATGATATTCCACATAAGGCAAACGGTCTTGCCCAGATGTGGTTGATGGGTGTGCAATGATAAATAGTGAAGTTAGATAACTATTCTATAACCATGACATTCCCACGAGTTAAATTAGACCATATAAAGTGGATGTGACCACATGCGGGTTATGGGCATACAATGGTTATAGTAAGATTTTCTTGGCCACACATAACTATGAGCGACTCCTAAGACGCATGTGGTTAACGTTTTTCATACATTCATGTATGATCGGCAGCTACTGGTGGGTATGAGTAAATATTCTGTTAATGCACCTTAACCTTTAGCTAGCCACCAACTGCATCTGGGTGACCTTGTGACAATATGTTGATTTGCCCATAATCGTGACGCAGGTAGCTCATGGGTAAGAACTTTTTTCAAAAAACTTTACTTCGACACACCTCCAGTGATTATTCTTCTAATCATATTGAAATGTTTTGCTTATATTAGTTATATGTATGTATGCAGGAAACTCTGTAGGTGCTGGATGGAGAAATGGATGAGTGTATAGTTGAGGTGTTGGTTGGATGTTTAGCGCTGACTTTGATGATAAGGAAAGTGGTTGTGGCAATATTTGTGGCTGCGGCAATTAGTGGCTGTAGGAGGGAAATCCCTTATAGCTCATTTAGGCTAAATTTCCACTCTAAGAGAGCAAACCTTAAAGCAATGGTATATAGTAGCGATACTACTTGCTTCAACTAGATTAGGATGTATAGAGTGACATTTGACCGACTGTGCCATATGCTAGACACAATTAGTGGGCTGAAAATTGCAAGGCACATGTTAGTTGATGAAAAGTTACAATGTTCTTGCACATTTTAGTGTTGGAAATTGTGCCATAGGGGCCAATCATTGTACTTTGAACATTATTAATTTAATTAATTTTCTCCATTATGTTATCATATTATTCACACGTTCACTGTGATGATTGTATCCTTGGATAACTCATAAAGATTGTCCTAAATGTCCTTGGTTGGTCATCTATGTGGGAGCAGAGATGAAATAAGACCAACATGATTTTGATAAGATATGGAGATACGAGTCAAAGTCTTAGGCACTTGTAAGAATACAGGGTGCTGGACCGACCCGTTATGAGAAAGCTGTATGGATGAAGTCATAAGCTTATCTCATGTATAACCATGACACAATGCCCTTCGACCTAAGGTTATCATAAATTCCTATATGACAGTTGCTAAGCTTTGAACTAGTCAAAAGTCACCTTTGACCGGGTGATGATAAAGGCTACAATCGGGCTTGGTGGTTTTTCATGCAAAGGAATATGAATGGCCAAGATGGAATTTGTTCCTGATAGTAGTAGAGATATTACTGGGCCCCTCGATGAGTGAGTCTGAGAAATGTATGGTCATACTACGATGCAAAGGAGTTTATACTCAGGAATCGGGAAAGTAATGGTCAAGAATAAGAGAATGACATTTTCCATGCCTCATCCTTGACCGAAATATCGTGTGGCAAAAGGGACGTGACATGGTTGTATGACAGGTTGCATCGTGTTAACGATCCTCATATGAATTGAGTAGTCGAATGTCTTGCTACCGCTTGTGACTTATGGGTTAGTGCAGTTATTGGCCCATTGCCAACTTCATATGGGCCTACAAAGTCACACATAAGAATGGCTCTACACAAGACAATGTTTAATATAAGGTGAACGAATTTTATATTAATATATATAATATAAAATTCGTGAAAATAAAATTAATAATATTATATATACATATATATGTATTTTTGAAACACACACACACACACACACACACACATATATATATGATAATATTATTATATTAGTTTTATTAAGATAAATTAAATTTAATAACTAATATGATATAGATATATTACATCAGATTTAATTTATGAAGCATAAATTAAATCTGTTGGATCTTTATTCGAATTAAATAAATATGTTAAATTAAAACTATTAGATAGATTTAATTAAATCGAATTCATTTAATTAGCTCATCAAGATAATTAAGGGTTAAGTAATTTTGAAATTAATCAAGATTAATTTGAAATTCCAATATAGCCCTTATGGATTATAAAAATGATAGAGCAGAAAACTCATGTACAGATGAGAGTTCAGAGCTGCAAGGAAACCCTAGGAGACATTGTGTAACCCCCTCCATAATTATATCTGAAATACACGATTAAAATGAAATAGAGACCAATAATAATCAAAATTTATTTACATTCCCCATCCTTAAGATAGGGTTTTCACAAATTTCTTTAACAAACACTTTAACCTGGTCTCATTCATATTTCGAATACAATTACTTTGTGAAGATAAACTACATTCATAGTATATTAGAGTGCACAATAACAATCCCGGCAATCCCGGGTTCATATCTTCACTAAAGGTTCATAGGCACATACGACCTTTTCAATTTCTCAAATGGGGATTACACAAATCTCATTCCCAATACATATCCAAATACACATCCACAACATATACAACCATATATTCATCCTAACATATACAACTCTAAATACATCCAAATCAACTACCATTATCCCAAATAGCAATGATAACCAACTACCAAGTCTAAATGCCCATAAGGGATTCTCGCCGCCCCTAGTCGCTTGCTCCTTCCTCGAGCCACTTGTCTTGTCTAAAATGTTGGTAGGGGAGGGTGAGATTCTAGAGAATCCCAGTAGGAAACAGATACCAATATGCATGCAAGATAAGTGTTTAATGCATGACATGCTTGCATCACAATAACTCGTGTTCACATAATGATATATCCGCATGCTCAATGTTTCAACAACATACTCATTACCATAGCATAAATAGAAACAGAGCTTCAATCATTCATATATGTTTCACATAATCAAGCAAAGCAATAACATGCATCAATACATAAACACAAATATCAATACATGCAAGAGAGGTAAGTTCCCTACACTTATTCTTTCCACGTATGCTCCAGCATCGGCTACTCACGATCCGAGCGGATATCAAACCATGATCAGGGCGAATACCCAACCCTATAACCAAATCAAGGATATAGGATTATTCTCTTTTCCAAATTCTCATTTGCATAACACTTAAAGTTGGTTACCATTCATGACCTTTAGGTGGCTAATCAAAGCCTAAATACATGCCTAAAGGCTTAGGAAACACTTGACCAAAGGTCACATTTTAAGAGTCCAAAATGATGATTTTTGGGGGTTGGCCGCGGCTGACCTACCCATGGGCCGCGGCCAATGGATGCATAGAAGGTCTTGGGCCGCGGTTCATAACCTCTGGCCGCGGCCAAGAAAATTCTGTTTCCTGGCTGAACTTACAAAAATCATAACTAATTCTAGGAAACTCGAAATGAGGTGATTCCAAAGCAAAATGAAAGGTACTTAAGTCCTCTTTATAGGAAAAATATGGACTATTACTCGAAATCACCATACAATCCCAGAATTACATAAAACTCATCACTGCCCCAAAACAGAGTTCTGTTTCAATCCCAAACTTTAGACAACCATATATCACAGAATAATAAACGAAATGACACAAAATATATGTCCATTTTGAAGCTTGGGATGTGAAATTTAAGACTAGAAAGTTTCACAATTTTCTGAAATCATTTGGTTATTCAAAACGTCCACACAAATAAACTGCCCAGAACAGAGTTCCAAGGGACAGATTTTCCAATTTTCTACCAAAGTGTCCCATGACTCCAAAATTAACAATCAAGCCTATTCCCACATAAATTTTCATAAGGAACACAATGGTAACCTCAAAATGACCAAAATCACAACCTATCAACATGCCCTGTTTTGACCAAAGCACAAAACCAACACAAAAGGTGCCAAACTTCACATTTAAGATTCAATGCAATTCTATTAATTCAAAACACTAAACAAGGCACTATTCCCATGACAACAACATATTATACTCCCCAAGACCCTAAATCACGAAAATTATGGCAAATATTCTAGAAATTCAAGGCCCAACCAATGGCCACAAAATTTATATGAAATTGAAGCTTTCACTTACCTCAACAACTTTCCCAAAGGCACTTCATGATTCTCCAACTTGTAGATTTTCGTGATTTCTCAAATCACCACCAATGGAGAAACTACAACCATCAAATTGAAGCTCTCACTCCAAAGAACAATTTTATTGAAGGAAGTTTTGGCATTAGAGGTCATTTACTCATCTTAAATGCAAGCTTTCACTTTCACTTTCTTGGCCAACAATGGCTGCGCAAGAGAGAGAAGAGAGAGAGATGAAGTGAAGGAGAAGAGAACAATAATGATACTACCTCCATGTTGTCCAGCTAAAAGAGAGGAGGAAAGAGAGAGAAAAATAAAATATTATATCCCATTTGACTTTTCTCCTCAACCACTAACCTCATATAAGTTTGCCATATGTCACAAGCCTATTGGCTCTCACCCAAAATAGTCACCAATAAGCCATTTAATCACTCCATTAACCATTTTAATCACACTTCTCATTTTTCTCTTAGCTAGTAATTAATTTCTCTATTAATCATTAACTAATTGCCCAACAATTTCATTCTTTCGATTTCCACTAATCATGGCATATTAATTAATATAGCAACCAAACCCATAATTATTCTACTTTAATTCGATAATTATCCTCAATAATTACCATTAGCCTTTAATTAAAAATTGGGGTGTTACATATTGGAGGCGCTGGCATGCAGTTCATGTTGGAGTAGCATTCATATGGATACCAATAGAGCGAGTTGATTGGCGTGTTGGCTCTTGAAGATTGAAAACTCAGAACGAAAAGAAAGGTACGATTCTTTCCAACTTGTTTAAACACCTTTGATAGATCCTCGATTGGGATTATTCAAATTTTAAAATTATTCCATTGTGCCTAGCAGTCCCAACAGTGGTATCAGCGACAGGTCATTTATGCGCTTAAATTGAGTTTATGTTCTTATACATGTGATATATATGTATGTTTATAAGAAGACGACCAAATATGTTTCTAATATGGTTAAAGAAATCTGCTGCGTATTGTATGCGATCTAGAAATCTGTTTCAGTCTTAATTAAATCAAATTGTATGCGATCTGCTGCATATTGTATATGATCTTGAAATCTGTTTTCGGTTTTAATTAAGTCGAATTGTATGCGATATGTTGCTGGTATCATGATTTCTGTTCTAGATTTGATCTGAAACTGGAATTCATCGTTTTTGGTTTTGAATTGGTTGAGGCTCGCAACTAGTTGTAAGAACAACTGGGTCTAGTTCGGATCTCTATTCGGGTTTTTGGGATCCTAAAGTATGGGAAAGACGATTTGGACCAGAAGTGTTCTGGGTTATTTTTGAAACTGGGTCGAAATCCTTTTGAATAGGACTGAAACAAATATTTTAAAACTAGGCTAGAAATTTTTAAATATTTTAAATTTTCAAATATTTCTTCTAAAAGGAGTGTGCCTTTTTTTTTCAAAAGCTCTAGGGGTACTGCCCTTGACCCCACCTGCTAATCAGCTAACAAGACTGTTGTGACTAACTGTTCGTAGCATTATATAACCTAATCACGATATTTTTTTTTTCATATTGTATGAACTGTTACTTGTTGTGGTTTATTCTTCAAAATTGTTCAGGTATGGTAAACATCATGGCTTAGTTTTTATAAGGGTTGTAATATTTAAATACGGCCTATATACCGTACCTTCCTCTAAATAGTCTCAATGTACTTTCTCTTCTTATCTCACTCCCCTCGTATGTTTAAATGAGGTTTCTCTCAATGTATTTTTTTCTTATTTAGAAAAGTACTCTTATTGGCTTAGGAGGATTTCAGGTTAGGTAAGCCATGTTGTGTCATGTTTAAATTATGCTTTTGATTAGATCATTGCATGTATACTTTTGTGTTTATATGTATGAGATAAGACATAATTGCATTCATATAAACAAAACTAATTGATTGAGCCCTCCAAATCAAATCTTAAGTCATAATGCTGTCAATTATGAATACTTGTCAAAACCTATATCACTTAATTGTGGGAACCACCAAAGTGGATGCATTTGAGCTATCTTGGTGAGACAAGCATGAGTAATTGTGTTGCTTACAAAAAAAAATATTGTTTTGACTTAATTAAGATTAACAAAACAGTTTTAGATCACAAGGCATTAGATGGGCTTAAACATGTCAGATCATCTGATGATCAAATCTCATAAACATCTAGAGTTACATGTGATGTAATTGGTAAAGATGTTACCTACCTAAATAACTTGAATTTAAGCGTCCTGTAATATCCCAAAAATATACTCAAGGGCTAAATGTACATAATAGATGGTGAGATTAATGACAGAAATACCTTTGGAAATTTTTTTATGACTTTGGTCAAGTTTCACATGCAAAATTGGCAATTAAATATTATATTGCAAGATGAGATTTTATAAGATCATCTTCTTCTTTAAAGGGCCATGCCTTATGTATGACAAGAGGACACAATATAGGCTATTACATATGACATGTGAAGGCAATTTGACCAAGTTGTAAAAGATGATGACTAAGTCAACAATTTCAACTAAAGAAGTAATACTTGAAGAGTTGAAATTATGATAAATTGCAGAAGCCCTTTTGGCTATTCCATGGGCTACAATTCCTATGGCATAAAGAGGAAAATAAAGTATGTTGAATTTAGTCAACAATTACAACTAAAGTAAGGAGGTAAATATTGATAATTCAAGAAGCTTTCTTTTGGTTACTTTAAGAGCTATTTTCGGTGCAATAAAGAGAGAAAGAGAAACACATGAAAGACCAAGTAAGGAGATGAGGACTTAGTCAATAATTGTAGGCCAAACATAAAATGATATATTGAATACAAAGGGCAACCATTTCAGTCAAAAAGGGAGGAGGAATGAAAGAGAAAAGTTGAAGCAAAATATACTTAGTTAATTCACCATAAGTGCATGACCAAGTGAAGTAATTTTCACCACAACTCTTCTATACTTTTGCACCATATTTTCGTTTGGACTTTAAGTGATAAGGGAAAGGAAAAATTTGATCAATTATCACACTCTCTCTCCATCTTCAAGTTGGTTTGCAGCAGCAAAAACGTAGAGGAAGAAAAGCAAGGTTTCAAGGTGAGCTTAATCTTGATTTTTCACCTTCTTAATCTCATCTATGGCTGAAGTGACCTTCATGAAACTTGTTCCTCTCTTCCTTAGCTTCATTTCTATGGTTTTTTTTTGAAGAAGAGGAGTTTTCAGCCACCTTGCAAGAACAAAAGTTGAGGAATCAAGAAAAGAACACAAGAAGAAGCAAGAGGTGAGTAAGAGCATTATGTTGATGTATATGATGCTTTAATTGGCTGGGTTATGGTGGGCTATTGTGACAACCCTAATTTTTGTTTTTAGGGTATATTAGGGATCATGAAGCTTTCATCCTATGTATGTGCTTATATGTTGGTTTGGAGGCAAATGAGCTAGCTTAGTGATTAGATAGTAAAGTGGTTGTTTGTTGTGAAGTACCCTAAAATTTTGCCAAAACAGGATATGAGGAATGAGTAGGAATTTGTTCATTTTGATGTTACCATTTTGTTCTACATGAAAAATTGTGTGGAAATAGGGTTGGTTATTGATTTTAGAGTCATTGGACACATTGGTTGAAAATTGGAAAAAACTGTCAAGTGTAACTCTATGCAGGGCAGTCAGTTTGTAGGGACATTTTGAATGGGCAATTGGTGTCTACAAATTCTGAAACTTTCCATTCTTAAAGTTCACATTCCAAGCTTCAAAATGGACATATAATTTGTGTCATTTCGTTTTTCGAGCTGGGATTTCTGGTTGCCTAAAGTTTGATGTCGAAACTGGACTTAATTCTGGAGCAGTGTGGAATTTTGTGTAATTCTGGAATTGTATGGTGATTTCTGGTAACGATTCATATTTTTCCTATGAAGAGGACTTCAAGAGCGTTCAATAAGCTTTGGGATCACCTAATTTTGATTTTTCTAGAATTAGTTATGATTTTTCAAAGATGTTGAAAAATTCTGGCAGATTGGTCACCTATGCGAAAATTGAAGATTTTATGGCATAATATAATATTGTGGAACTTTGAGGTTAGAAATTGGCCTTTTAGGTTAATTGACTACTTTAGCTCCTTAGTGGACTTGATTAAATGACCATAGTGATAATCAACCCAAGTATTATGAGTTATTAAAGAATTGGAATAGGTAATAATTCGTCGTCCTTAATTTTGGTTTATAGGATTCGGGATTTGCCCTGCTCGTGATTCACCCGCGACAAAGCACAATCGAAAAGAACAAGGTAGTGACTTTTTCTTTTATACCATATGTGATGCATTGTATGTGTGTTATATCATTGATTTGTGATGAATTCGTATGCTGCGACATTTGTGGATATGTGTAAGCACCGTTATGCCAATAGTCCCTGAGTCGCTAACAACAGTTCGGGTTAGGATGGTGTGCCTTCCCGGCGGTAAAAGGGGATGAGGATGGGGTGTGATATGTGTGATTATGTGAAAAGCCGAAAGACTATTTGTGAAGGCCGACGGGCCAATTGTGAAAGCCGGATGGCTATATGAGCTATAAAGCTATGTGTATGCACTGCCACGTCAACAGTCCCTAGTCATTAACAACGGTTTGGGTTAGGACGGTGTGCTTTCCCGACGGTAAAAGGGGATAAGGGTGGAGTGTGATTCGTTCTGCTGATGTATGATGATTTGCTTACATGCTATGTGTTTAGGTGTGGTATGAGTGATTTGTTACTACTGTGATTCTTTTGAATCTCACTCTTTCCTATGACTAACCTTTTAGATAGGGCAAGTGGCTCCAAGGAAAAGTGGATAACCAAGAGCGGATAGGACTTCTTAGAGATATTTGACTTGGAACTATTGGTTATCTATTTTGAGAACATGATTACTGTATATATTTGGGGTTGTAAATACTACTTTGGTTATGTAATCCCCATTTTTGAGAAAAATGATACACCCAATATATATATGTAACTCAGGGACTTGCCGGGATTTTAGTTGTGCACTCTGATATTTATAAATGTGATTAACCTGTGAAGGTAATCATATTCAAAACTGAATGTGAGACCAAATTACTAGTATTTTGAACTGTTTTGTAAATACCCTATCTAGAAGATAGGAAATTGAAAATGTTGTTTTGTAATTATTGGTCTCTATTTCACTTTAATTTCATAATTCGGATGTAATTATGGTGAGGGGTTTACACGTCCTGCCAAAGCGGACTTAAATTTAAGTGAAATATGGGTCTTAGCCTATTAATTATTATATTAAGGGTTGTTAATTTAGTGGGAGATTACTAACTACACTTTGCATATTTTATTGTAGAATCATGTCGATTAGTAATACTACTACACTATCGTTGTGATCAGTCCTTGAGAAGAAAAAACTCAATGAGACAAACTTTCTTGATTGGTTAAGGAACTTGAGAATTGTTCTCAAGAAGGAAAGAAAGGCTTACATCCTAGATCAACCACTTCCTGAGGAGCCTGCAGCCAATGCTCCAAGAGTTCAGAGAGTTGCTTACACGAAGCATAAGGATGACTCTATGGATGTAGGTTGCCTAATGCTTGCCACTATGGTTCCACAGCCTTAAAGAGATCTGGAACTTATGAAGGCTCTTGAGATAATTGTGAATATCAAGGAAATATTTCAGAACAGGCAAGGCAAGAAAGGTATGAGACCACAAAGGCCTTATATTCCTGCAAGATGGCTGAAGGTGCATTAGTTAGTGCTCATGTGTTAAAGATGAAAGGCTATATTGATCACCTTAAGAGGCTTGGATTTCCCATGAGCTAGGAGTTATTTATGGATTTGATCTTGAACTCACTCCCAAAAAGTTATGACCAATTTGTCATGAACTATAAAATGAATAACATGGAGAAATCAATTTTTGAACTGTATGTGATGCTTAAAACTACTAAGCAGAACATTAAGAAAAAGCCAAAGGAAAGAGTATGAAAAGGAAAGGAAATGACAAATAGAAGGGTAATGGCTTAGGTGGTAAGACCAAAGAGTCAAACAAGCCTGAAACCAAGACTAAACCCAAGAAGGAAAAGCCTCTGAAGGAAGCAGTCTGCTACTCCTGTAATGAACCTAGTCATTGGAAAAGGAATTATGGACTCTACCTCAAAGATATGAAAAAGAACAAGAAGGATAGCAGAGCTATCGCTTCAGGTATTTATGTTATAGATATTCATCTTTCTACTTCCTCTACATGGGTATTAGATATTGCATGTGGTTCTCACATTTGTATAAATGTGCAGGGTCTCAAGGATAGTAGAAGGCTAAAGAAGGGTGAATGGACCTACGAGTTGGAAATAGAGCAAGAGTTGTTGCCTTAGTTGTAGGCACCTATGAATTACTTCTTCCCAGTGGGCTTTTGTTAGTTTTGAACAATTGCGGTTATGTTTTTACTTTGAGTAGTAACATTATTTCTTTTTCTTATTTGGATAAGGAAGGTTTTACTTCCATTATTAGGAATGGTAAATATTCTCTTTATCGTAATAACGTTTTCTATGCTTATGGTGATTTGCATGTCGGGCATTATACATTAAATTTGAAATGTCCTAATAGTGGAAATATCTATAATGCAACTATCAAAAGGATAAAATCAAATAATTTGAATTCGACATACCTTTAGCACTATTATTTAGGCCATATAAATGAGAAACACATTTCTAAACTCTATCAAGATGGATTTCTTAACTCATTTGATTTTGAATCATATGATACATGTGAATCTTACTTATTAGGAAAGATGACAAAGTCACCTTTTATTGGGCACAGTGAGGGGGCCACTAATTTATTAGGCCTCATACATACAGATGTATGTGGACTACTGAATACAGCTGCCATAGGAGGTTAAATGTACTTCATTACATTTACAGACAACTTTAGTAGATATGGGTATATCTATCTAGTGAAACATAAATCTGAATCTTTTGAAATGTTCAAAATATTCCAAAATTAAGTATGAAACCAACTTGGTAAGACGATTAAAGCGCTTCGATCTGATCAAGGTATTGAATAGTTAAGCCAAGAGTTCATTGACCATCTTATGAGTTGTGGGATAATCTCACAATTAACTCATCTAGGAATACCATAATGGAATGATATTTCTAAACGGAGGAATCAAACACTATTAGATATGGTTTGATCTCTGATGCGTCAAACAGATCTTCCACCATCCTTTTGGGGCCATGCCCTAGAGATAGCTGTATTCACATTAAATCATGTTCCATCTAAAGCAATTGAAAAGACACCATATGAGATATAGATTGAAAAGAAACCCAGTTTATCTTTTCTTAAGATTTGGGGAAGTGAGGTATATTTTAAGCAACAAACCTTAGATAAATTAGTGCTCAGATCCTTAAAGTACCTTTTCGTGGGGTATCCTAAGGAAACGAAGGGATACTTTGTCTATGATTCTACCGATAACAAAGTGTTTGTTATTCAAAATAGTAAGTTTCTAGAAAGAGAGTTTATCTATAAAAGAACAGTGGGAGCAAGGTACATCTCGAAGAAGTTTGAGAGTCACAAGATAGCATAGAACCATAGATGGAAAACAGAGAAGACTCCTAACAAGTTGCTGAGCCTCCTCAAGTAACACAAGGTCCACGTAGTCTAATAAGACATGACATCAGGCTCATAGATATGGATTTCTATTATTGACAACCGTGATGTGTTGCTTATTGAGCAGAATGAGTCAACCACCTATTGAGAAGCCATAATGGGACCAAACTTCGAGAAATGGATGAATGCCATGAAGTTTGAAATGTAATCCATGTACGACAATTAGGTATGGACCTTAGTTGATCCACCCAAAGGTGCAAAAACCATCGGGTGCAAATGGGTTTTTAAGGAGAAAGATGCTATGGATGGCAATATAAATGTCTTCAAGGCACGATTGGTTACAAAATGATTCACTCAAACTCATGGTGTATACTATGATGAAACCTTTTTCCTAGTTGCAATGGCCAAATCAATCAGAATCCTTCTTGCCATTACATCATATTATGACTATGAAATATGACAGATGGACGTCAAAACAACCTTCCTTAATGGAAAGTATCTGAGGATGTGTACATAACACAACTTGAAGGCTTTATGAGTTTAGAGGACTATGGTAAGTATGCAAGCTTCAAAGATCCATTTATGGATTAAAGCAAGCATCCCAAAGCTAGAATCATCATTTTGATAAAGTTGTCAAAGAGTTTTGATTCATTCAAAACATTAATGAACCTTGTGTTTACAAGAACATTAGTGTGAGCATAGTTGTATTTCTAGTGCTTTATGTAGATGACATCTTACTTATTGGGAATGACATTCCTACCTTGTAGAGTGTCAAGTCTTGGTTAGGAAAGTCTTTTTCAATAAAAGACTTAGGTAAAGCCACATACATCCTAGGGATTAGGATCTATAGAAATAGATCCAAGAGACTAATAGGCATAAGTCAGAGCACATAATAGACAAGATACTGTATAGATTCAATATGTAGGATTCAAAAGATGCCCATGTCTCTGGCATCCATCTTAGTAAGGATCTGTGTCCTAGTACACCTGATAAGCAAGATCACATGAGCAAGGATCCATATGCCCATGCCATATTATGTACTTAACTGGATGTCTCATTTGCCTTAAGTATGACCAACAGATATCAACAAGATCCTGGTGAGGGTCCTTGGACTATTGTTAAGAATGTCCTAAAATACTTAAGAAGGACTAAGGACTTATTTTTGGTATATGGTAGATTAGATGATGAGCTTTATTTAACTGATTACATAGATGCAAGTTTCCAAACTGACCAAGATGACTTTAAATCTCAATCTAGATAAGTATTCTTAATGAATGGTGGAGTAGTAAGCTAGAAGAGCTCCAAGCATAGCACTATAACAGATTTTGTAACAAAAGCTGAGTATATAGCAGCATTGGATGCAACTAAGGAAGCTGTTTAGATCAAAAAGTTCATTTTTGAACTAGTAGTGGTGCCTACCATCTCAAATCCAATAGATTTATTCTGTGACAATAGTGGTGCTATTGTATAGGCCAATGAGCTTATGTCACATCAAATGACCAATCATATACTTAGGCGATTTCATCTTATTAGAGAAATCAATGATAGAGGAGATATAATAATATGTAAAGTAGCAGGAGAAGACAATGTTGCTGATCGCTTGCACAGGCAAAGCATGAGCATCATGTTAGAACAATGGCAATTAGGCAAATTAATGATTGTACCTAGTGTAAGTGGGATGATATTGGAAATTGTGCCATATGGGCCAATCATTATACTTTGAACATTATTAATTTAATGAATTTTCTCCATATGTTATCATATTATTCGCATGTTCACTATGATGACTGTATCCTTAGATAAATTATAAAGATTGTCCTAAATGCCCCTAGTCGGTCATCTATGCTAGTGTAGAGAGACCAATATGACTTTGATAAGATATGGAAATACAAATCAAAGTCTTAGGCACATGTAAGAGTACAAGGTGCTGGACCGACCCATTATGAGAAAGCTACATGGATCAAGTCATAAGTTTATCTTATGTATAACCACGTCACACTGCTCTTCGACCTGAGGTAATCATAGATTCCTATTTGACAGTTGCTAAGCTTTGAATTAGTCAAATGTCAAATTTGACCAGATGATGATAAAGGCTATGATCGGGCTTAGTGGTTTTTCATGTAAAGGAATATGAAAGGTTAAAATGAAATATTTCACTCAATTAGTAGAGAGATATTATTGGGCCCCTTGATGAGTAAGTTTGAGAAATGTATGACCATACTATGATGGAAAAGAGTTTCCATTTCTATGTCAGACTATTCAGGAATCGGGACAGTAATGATCAGGCACAGGAGGATGACATTCTCCATGCCTTATCTTTGACCGAAATATCATGTGAAAAAAGGGACGTGATATGGTTGTATAACAGATTGCACCGTGTTAACGAACCTCATATGAATTGGGTAGTCGTAATGTCTTGCTAAAGGTCGCTTGCAACTTGTGAGTTAGTATAGTTATTGGCCCACTGCCAACTTTGTATGGGCCTACAAGGTTGCACACAAAAATGGCCTAATACGAGACAATGTTTAACCTAGAGTGGATGAATTTTATATTAATATATATAATATACAATTCATGAAAATAAAATTAATAATATTATATGTGTGTGTGTGTGTATTTTTGAAATACATATATATATATGATAATATTATTATATTAGTTTTAATAGTTTATTAAGATAAATTAAATTTAATAACTAACATGATAGAGATATTGTATCTTAGATTTAATTTATGAAGATAAATTAAATTTGTTTTCTTTTTATTCTGATTAAATAAATATTTTAAATTAAAACTATTGGACAGATTTAATTAAACCAAATTTATTTAATTAGCTCATCAAGATAATTAAGGATCAATTAATTTCAAGATTAATTTTGAAATTCCAATATAGCCTTCATGAGTTATAAAAATGATGGAGCAAAAAACTCATGTACGAATGAGAGTTCAGAGCCGTAAGGAAACCTTAGGAGACATTGGAGGCGCTGGCATGCAATTCGTGTTAAAGTAACATTTGTGCAGATACTGGTAGAGGGAGTTGATCAACGTGTTGGCTCCCGAAGATCAAAAACTTAGAACTAAAAGAAAGGTACGATTTTTTCAAAATTGGTTTAAATGCCTTTGATAGATCCTCGATTGGGATTAGTGAAATTTTAAAATTATTCTGCTGAGCCTAGCAGTCCCAACATTTAGTGGACCATATGAAGAACCGAGTTATACAATTTGAGTTTGTAAGGTCTAATGAAACAATAAGTAGATACTTCAAGCTTGTTTTGAATGCCGCCCTCAAACTGCAACATGAGCTTTTCAAGATAGAAAAGCCTATTAGGGAGGATTGCATTGACGCTCATTGGAAATGGTTTAAGGTAAATTACTTAGGAATTTAATTATGTCAATTTGTGTTTCAAATGTTGATTTCATGTTCCTATAGCTTTTGATAATGGTAGGGGTGTTTGGGTGCTCTAGATGGTACTCATATATAAGTACAAGAATATCAAACAGAAAGGGAGATATAACAACAAATGTTATGCGAGTAAGCTCGCCGGATGACCAATTTATATTTGTGTTCCTTAGATGGAAAGGATCAGCTATGGATGAAAGGGTCTTGAGAGACGTCACAAGGAGGAGACATAGTTTGAAAGTTTCAGTTGGTATGTTGGAGATTAATAGCTAATTTTTCTTTCTGTTATACTGTTACCAAGTTTGTCTTTAATTAAAATCATATGATATTGTTGATGTGCAGGAAATTACTACTTAGTTAATGCTAGTTATACTAACAGTGAGGAATTCCTTGCACCTTACCGAGGCCAATGTTACCACCTAAATGAGTAGAGACAACGACACCAACCCAAACCTTGGCAGAATGCATTAACATGTGATATTCGTCTGCTTGTAATATAATTGAACGATGCTTTAGCATTCTAAAGTTAAGATAGGAAATTCACTGGCATGTTGCTTGCATCATAATCTCACTTGGAGATTAAATATTGTTGATCTATTAAATGCAGAGCTGGATTCATTTGAACCCCTAAACCGAACTCAAGAAAATCCTCCCATTTCAATTATGGAAACTTCAGTTACATGGAACAATTTTAAGGACAACCTTGTAACTGACATTTATAATGCTTATTTGGCACATATATCCTAATTAGGATTAGGATTCTTGTATTAATTCATGAACATTCCAGTGATTGTATTTGTAAAAAGTTTGTTTGCATTGCAATAAATTGATATTGTCCATATATGTTATAACAGCTTAATTTGGAGCTAGTTAAACTATGACATAGATTTATAGGTTTCATAATACATGGAGTAGCCATTTCTTATTTGTGTAGTTGTGCAATAGAGCACTCAAAAAAGGCTAAGTTCCATATGTGGACAGAAGATGAAGACAAGCTGCTAGTTGAGTGCCTTGTGTAGTTGAGGACAAAATAGAAGTTTATGGCCGATAATAGCTTCAAGCCTAGCTATGCAAAGAGCTTGGAAGGAATGATAGAGGACAACGCTCCTGGGTACAGGAAGAAAGGCAACCCGTACGTCATATCATGCATCAACACGATATAACAGGACTGGCAAGTCGTGTATAATATGGTGTTCATAATCCCCTTCTGTATAAACAATAATTATGATTTGAAGATGCATAATTAAAAGGATTAGAGACCAACGGATAACAAATTTCATTTCTGCTCCCCTCTTTGAAATGGGGTTTTTATAAATTTGTTTCACAATTTAGATCACCTGGTCTTAGAATCACATCTTGAATATAATTCTCCTGTGCAGTTAAGCTACATTCATACATATCAGAGTGTACAGCAAAAATCCCAGCAACCCCCGGGTTTCATATATGAACTAAGGGTTTATACAAATCCCATTGAGGGGATTATATAACCAAATCCAAAATAATATCTCATATACATATAGTAAACCCAAATTAAAATTGATAACCAATAACCAATTTCAAATATCCTTAAGGAATCCTAGCCGCTTCTGGTTGTCTCCTTTCCCTTGGAGCCACTTGTCCTATCTGAAGATTAGTCAAATGGAAAGAATGAGATTCAAGAGAATCCCAATGGTAACAAATCACTCATACAATATATAAGTACAAAGCATGTAAGAAAATCACAAACAACAGCATCAACATCAGCATAAATGACAACACTCACGGCTGTATATACAATACGACAGCTCACACTGTAATCATATAATGACAGCATACACTGTAAAAGGATAGTTTACGCTATATAACGACAACTTATGCTGTATAACAACAACTTGCATTGTATAACGATAGCTATCACCAGCTGTAAGAGCAGCAGCATCACAAATCATCACATAACATGATCAACATACATATAATGCTTTTACACATAGTATAAGAGAAGAGTCACTACCTGGTTCTTTCTAAGCGTTCTCAGGCATAGTTCATTTATGATCAAGGCAAATGTCAAATCCTATAAACCAAAATCAAGAACGGCGGATTAATTCTCTACTTAATTTCTTACTTTAACAACACTTAAAGTTGGTTATCATTTAGACTCTTTGGGTGGCTACTAGAAGCTTAGACTCATGCCTAAAGGGTTGGAAAAGCTTGCTCAAAGACCACCTTCGAAAGTTCAAAATGCCAATTTTGAATAGTTGGCCGCGGCCAGCCCCTCTTGGGCCATGGCCAGAATCAGGTTAGAAACTTTTGGGTCGCGGCCAGCCTCCTTGGACCACATCCAAAAGAAGGTCAGAAAGTTTTGGGCCATGGTCCATAGCCAGAAGATGGTAAGAAGGTTTTAGTTGAGGCCAACCTTTTAGGCCGTGGCCAACTAATGACTTGACTGCTGGCTGATTTTCAAACATCTATATCTTTGTGCACAAAACTCAGAATGACACAAACTTTATATGCATAGAAAGCTTACAATGTGAACTTCAAATCTGGAAAGTTTCACAATATTTAGACACCATTTTCTATGTCAAAATATCATGCAAATTTGGGTCCTTATACTACATTTTAGACTTAACCAAATTCCAGATTTTCCAGATTTCACACATTGACTTCCAATGGTTCCTAAACTTTAATCAAACATCATTTTCACATAAAATTTCATAAGGAATCTATTGGAGCCATCAAAACAACTAAATTCAAATCCCCTTGACATATTACACAATAGCCACAATATGTCACACAACTACACAATTCAAAACTCAACATTGCAATCCTTTCTATTCCAAAAGTACAAATCAATTTCAATGGCACAAAGACACAACTTGACACCAATTCCACCATAATTGTAATGCCCCAAATTTTGATTAAGGGCTGATGATGATTATTGTGGATATTTTGTGAAGTTAAATTTGAATTATTATGTGTTTTGTGGCAATTTAAGTTAATATGCCATATCAGGACATTTTTGGGTAATTAGTCAGTGATTAATGAAGAAATTAATTACTAACTAATAAGGAATGAGATGTGTAACTAAATGGCTAATGGAGTGGTTAGAGTAACTAATTAGTTACTTATTTGAGGAGAACCAATGGAAATGGGACATGTGGCAAGCTTATGAAGAGAGAGGGGATGGGAAAAGTCAAATAGCACTTTTTTATGTTTTTCTCTCTCTTCCTCTTCCTTGGTTTCCTCTGGGTATGGTATGGGGGAGGAGGAAGTGTCATCATTTCCTATCATCTTCAACCTCTCTTCATCTCTCTCTCTTTCTTTTATTTCTGGCGCCATTGTTACCCAAAGGGAAGGAAGAAAAGCTTGAAAAAGGTAAGAAGAATCACCTCTAATACCAAAACTCATTTCATTAATGTCGTTCCTTGGCTTGAAAGCTTCATTTTCATGGTTCTAGTTTATCCATTGGTGTTTATTTGTGGCCACAAGGAATTGTAGAGGTTGGAGAATCAAGAAGTGTCTTTGAGAAAGTTGATAAGGTAAGTGAAACCAATCCTTTTATCTATGTTTTATGCCAAATGGTTTGGTTTGGAATTTCTGGGATTTTTGGCCTAATTTTCAAAATTAAGGATCATGGTGTTTTTTGTATGTCATTGGCATGAAAATGGTATCTTGAAGTGATTTTGGGATAGATAGAATGGATTTGGGATTGAAATGTCTAGTTTGGATGATTTTGGATTTTGGATGTTTATGTTGCCCAAAACTAAAGCATGATAATGGAATAGGATTTTGGTAATTCTGATGTTTCCATTGGGTTCTTTGGATGATTGTATGTGGGGATAGCTTTGGTTGAGAGTTTGGAACCATTGGAATTAATTGGGCAAAAATGGGAAAGTGTTGTCATACCTTCTGCGTTTTCTCATTTCTGATAGCATCTCTCGAGTGATATAGGGTCTACTCGAGTGCAGGATGAATATCACTCGAGTGAGGATGGGTTCCACTCGAGTGCTGTAGTATATTTCCCTTTCTGCTTCCAGTTTCATGTTGCACTTCCATGTGTTGAGGCAAGAGTGTTGTCAAACTTGTGGGTATTGTGGGTTTCCACTCGAGTGATCCTCATCCCACTTGAGTGAAGGTGTATGAAACACCATGATATCACATCTTGGGTTATCACTCGCGTTCATTTTTCAAAAGTGTGTCTTGGCCTTGCGTGTCTCAGTGAAAGATATCAGTTCTTGTGCTTCCAAAAAGAGGATCTTTGGGATAGTTCTCCCAACCCTTTAGGGCTTTTGTTAGAGGTGTTTGTAGCATCCTAAAGAGCATAAATGATAACCAAGTTAAGTGATATAAAGTTATTTGAGTATTGGTATAGAGAATAATGCTTCGTCCCTAATTATGAATATAGGATTTGACATTTACCCTACTCAGGAGAGACCGACGTCAGAGCATGCCTGGAAGGACCAAGGTAGTGACTTTTCTCTCATGTTGTGTATGATGCTTGGTATGCATGACTTATCATTGTTTGTTGTGAAAATCTTTGGCATAAGGCCATTGTGTTATCTCTCGTAGTGCATTACAGCATGAGCAGTTCAGTGTGAGCAGTCGTAGGGGGTGATGGTTATCACACCTACCCTTGCCATTGTTTTTGCCATTGTAATTGCCAGGGGTGTGTTGTGGAATCGTGGATTCCTATTTGAGTATCGGCCAGTATGGCTGTGTGTGTATGTGAAATATTTTATATGGATCCCAGCTATGGTGATATATGTGATATGATTATGTTATTGTGCAATACAATATGAGCAAACGTAAGGGTGACATGAGTTATACCTGCCCTTGCCGCTGTAATTGCAGTTGTAGTTGCTATGTGTTGTGAGATGATTTGCTTTCATGCTTTGTTGTTATGCCTACTATGAGTGATTTGACACTATGAGGATTCCTTAGAATCTCACTCTCTCAAAAACAATTTTAGATAGGGCCGAAAGATCAAAGGGGAATCGGGTGACGAAGAGCGGTTAGAGCTCCGGGGAGGAGTTTCACTTTGGGAATATTTGGTGATCATACTTGTAATTTTTGGATATGTTCTTTTGAATCAATTGTATATATTTGTGGTATGATATAGTTTGTGTAATCTCCAAGAAAAAGGGAAAGAGATTATGGGCGTTATGCCTTGTATAAACCATTTATTAATCAATAGAACCCAAGTGTGTCGGGAATTTATATTGTACTCTGATATGTATGAATGAAATAAACCTGTACAGGCCATTTATGTTTGAAATGTGAGTATGAGACCATTGTGAAACAGGTGTTGTAAAAGGTTTTGAAAGCCCTAATTTTTGGGAAATTTTATTTTGTCTAAGTCTCAAATCATACATGGTCTCTAATTCAAACTTAATTACGTTTTTATGAACTAATCTCGGCTTTAATATTGAAGGGGGTTATATTTGTGGTATCAGAGCTGTAGTTCCTGGCAAGGGTAGAATTGCTAGGGTAGTTGCCATAGCTTGTTGCCTTAGTTATAGATGATAACTTAGGATTGGTTATTGTATACACATGCGTACTTCTGCTGGTTATAGATATATATAAGTTTTATGGACTATGTGTATACATTGCTATGATACTGACATGGTGAATCATTTATAGAGTAAAAAGACAAAATGGTTCGCCCTACTAGAAGTAGACATCTAGAACCAGAGGTGGAGGAACTTAATGACAATCCTCTTGATCCAATGCGAGAAATGATGGATCTCATACGGGAGCAACGAGACATGATAGCTGAACTGAGGGAATAGCTCAGAGAGGAAAGGGCCAAATGTAATGAGGAAAAGGTCCAGACTACACAAGAAGAGACTTATGCTGAGACTCGTCAAGAGGAGACAGCTGAGGAGTCAAATGGATCCTATGAATCCCCACCTCACAAGGTGCCCAATCAAGAGTCACAAGGGGTACCGGTTCATGAGGGAAGAGACTTACAATACTGGGTCTCTAAGTTTTGCAAGATATGCCTCCTGTGTTCAAGGGGAGGTTCGAACCCCAAGTTGCTGAGGATTGGATAAACAGGTTAGAGAAAATCTTTGAAGTCCTCGAGTGTTCATCAGAGGTGAAGGCAAAGCTGGCAGTGTGCAAGCGAGAGGGAGATACAGACCGGTGGTGGCAGAATATCACCATGTCATTGAAGAACCGGAATGTGCCATTGACTTGGGAGGTGTTTCAAGATCAATTTAACGAGAAGTACTTCCCTAAGTTGGTAAGACTTGAGAAGGAATCTGAATTCCTGGCTATCAAGCAGGGTGATACAGCCAGCTTTGACGAGTATCTTTCCTGTTTCATCCGGCTCTCACGATATTCTTCCTACCTCCAAAGTAAGGATAATGAGGAGTGGAGCTCTGATATGCTTATCCGGGGCTTGAGGCATAAACTGAAGAAGAGGTTAGCCACCTAACTATTCACTGACTTCAATAAGGCGGTGGAGCAGTGTAGAATTGTTGAGAACAATCTGAGGGAGTTGTACCCATCTAAGGGTAGTGGAAGCTGGATTGAGCCTAGCAAGGCAAATACTTTCCAGAAGCGGAAGGGGCAAGGATCCTTATATGGGGGCGGTAACAAGAGGCCCTATCAATTTGAGGGTCATGGTAAACAGAGACCTCCAGTGGGATCAGTGTGCAATCAGTGTAAAAAGTACTATCCGGGCAGAACCTGTTATGGGGAGGTGATTTGCTTCAACTACAAACAAATGGGTCGCATCTCTACTAATGCCTATGACAGCCGGCAGAGCAAAGGCCTAGAAATCAGGGTCGAGTGTTTGTAATGACACATAAGGAGGCTTGGAAGTCCCCAGAACTGATCCAAGGTAAAATCCTTTTCGGTGATAATGACTTAAATGCTTTATTTGATTCGGGTGCAAGTCATTCGTTTATAGCTTATGACTGTGTTAAGCACCTGGGATTGGTTGTGTATAAATTGCCATTTGATTTAGTAGTGTCGACGCCAATGGGTGTCAAGGCTATGACAGCCGAAGCCTGCTTAAATTGTGTGATAGTTGTTGAGGGTCGGGAGTCTATAGTTGATTTGATGTGTTGCCACTTCAACAACTAGAAGTCATTTTGGGTTTTGACTAGTTGACAGCAAATGATGTACTGCTTGATTGTGGCAATAAGAGGATAACATTCCATAATGCACGGCGGGAGAACAATGTGAATGCTAGTTTGAATTTACTTTCAACGGCTAAAGCATAGAGATATCTTGAGAAGGGATGCCAAGGGTATATGGTGTTCTTCTCTGTTTAGGGAGAGTCAGGTGAAGCTTTGGAGAGTATACCCATAGTAAGAAAATTCCCTGAGGTATTTCTAGAGGATCTTAGCGGATTTCCTTCAGAAAGGGAAGTGCAGTTTCCAATTGAGATTGTGCCTAGAGCTAGTTCGATATCAAAAGCCCCATATCGTATGGCCCCTAACGAGATGGCAGAGCTGAAGAAGCAAATTGAAGAATGGCTTGAAAAAGGGTTTATCCGACCTAGTGTATCGCCGTGGGGAGCTCTAGTGCTATTTGTGAAAAAGAAAGATGGAAGCTTGAGGCTTTGTATCGACTAGAGAGAACTTAACAAGGTCACTGTTAAGAACAAGTATCCTCTCCCAAGAATCGATGACCTGTTAGATCAATTATCTGGCTCGTGTGTATTCTCCAAAATTGATCTAAGGTCGGGATATCATTATTTGCGTGTGAAGGTAGTGGATGTTTCGAAGACTGCTTTCAGAATGAGGTATGGGCACTATGAATTTCTCGTGATGCCCTTTGGGTTGACGAATGCACCGGCAGTATTCATGGATTATATGAACCGCGTCTTCTGACAGTATCTTGACTAGTTTGTGGTTGTGTTTATCAGTGACATTTTGATTTACTCCAAGAGTAGGGAGGAACATGAGCAACATCTGAGAATTGTGTTGAGAATTCTGCAGGAAAAGCAACTCTATACCAAGCTGAGAAAGTGTAAGTTTTGGCTTACGGAAGTGAAGTTCCTCGGCTATGTGATCTCACGAGACGGGGTATCAGTGGATTCCAATAAGGTGGAAGCAGTACTTGATTGGAAAAGGCCAGAAACTATTTCTGAGATTCACAGTTTTCTGGGTCTTGCTGGTTATTATCGGAGGTTCATTCAGAACTTCTCACGTATTGCATTGCTAATGACCAAGCTCACGAGGAAGGATCAATCATTTTTATGGGATGAATGCTGTGAGCAGAGTTTCACTGAGTTGAAGGAGAGATTGACTACGGCACCAGTGTTAATTATACCTGATCCCAGTGAGGCTTACGTTGTATACAGTGATGCGAGTAAGCAAGGGTTAGGGTGTGTCCTAATGCAGCAGGGACGTGTGGTGGCCTATGCCTCTCGACAGCTGAAACCGCATGAGATGAACTACCCCACTCATGATCTAGACCTTGCGGTAATAGTGTTTACATTGAAAATTTGGCGTCATTACCTGTTAGATCTCATGTTTTGATGATAACAAAAGAATGGTTTGAAAAGGAAATGATTAATAAACAAGTTTGAACAAAGGAATAACAGGGATAAGCATTACTTGAGGTAAGCATTGGAGTAATGAAGAAAGGCCAAGAGAAAATGCTGAGAAACTTGATCAGAAGCAAGTTTTCTAAGGCATTACTCGAGTACGTACTCGAGTAATGAGACAAAACTTGAAGTAATCAAAGGCACCTTCCAGTAACCTGCCAATGTTACTCGAGTAAGTACTCGAGTAATAGTGTAAGTATTTTCAAGTTGCTCTCGGCCTGCCAATGTTAGTCGAGGAGCGACTCGAGTAACCAGGTAAAAAACTTGGAGTTGCTCTCGGCCTGCCAATGTTACTCGAGGAGCTACTCGAGTAACCATGTAAAAATTTTCCAGTTACTCTCGGCCTGCCAATGTTACTCGAGGAGCTACTCGAGTAACTCTGTTTCTGAAATTGTGGAGCTCTCGGCACTTTGTACTACTGCCAATGTTACTCGAGGAGCTACTCGAGTAACGCACTGAAGTAAGTGAAAACTTGAAGGTAGTACTCGATAAACTTGATTTCCTTTACACCTTATTTTCCTCGAGTCTTTACTCTAGTATGCAATTATTTAATGTTTCATTTTTAGTGAATTACTCGAGTAGGTACCCGAGTATGCAGAGTTATTTTGAAGGAAAACCTCAAGTCATTACCCGGGTAAGTCATGCACAAAAAGTACATTTACTCGAGGTGGTACCCGAGTAACCTATGCAGAAATGAGGGCATTACTCTAGTCTGTACCCGAGTAACAAGGTAAGTGCTCTCGGCCTTGAAATCCTGCCAACATTACTGGAGTAAAGCATCGAGTAATCAAAAGTTATTTGAAGGTTTACTTGAGTTGGTACCCGAGTAACTCATAAAGTTGTGAGTACGTTACTCGAGTAGGTACCCGAGTAAACATATATTTCCAAAGGTTTGAAAATTGGTTATTCCATGCACTACCCGAGTAATCATGTATTTATTCATTGACTTGCAGTTGATCAAAGATTTCCCGATGATACTCGAGTAAACTTCAAGTAATACTCGAGTAGCTACTCGAGTAAGCAAACCCAGAAATGCAGAAATCATTCAAACGTTCATTGATTTGTTTCCTATATGATTAATATTTCATTGTATTAGTATTCTTAGCTTATTTACAGATGAACAATGAAGAAATCATATCAAGTAATGGAAGTCAAATGAAACGTTCAAATGCCAACCACCGCCAACGGATATTTTTCAAAAACTGGAAAAGTCAATAGTGGCTGCGCACTCTCCAACGGACGAAAGGAAAATGTTCCAATGGTCTTCACCAACATATCTATATATATGGGAACATCCAAACAGAGAAAACAACAAGAACACACACAATCGTATCATCAAGTTCATTGCTCTGTTTTCACGTTGTAATATTTCTATGCTTCATTGATTCTTATTCACTCTGTAAGAGAGATATTTCATTCAAACTCAATATTTGTTATTGAGATAACTTAAGGTTGTGGAACCTTGAGTTGGGATTGGATTACAACTTGTAAGGGGGAGCGAGTGTCCAGGTGAAGGAACTTGCTTGTACTGAGGTGCCAAGAACCCACTGAATCTTGGAAGTTATAGTGAAAATCTCAGAGAAGCTCTGAGGACTGGACGTAGGTCAAAGTGGTTGTGACTGAACCAGTATAACTCCCGGTGTACACTTCGGTGATATTTCTCCTTACTCCTTACTGTTTTAATTTCACTGTCAAAGTTTTATATTTCCGAAGAAATTTTAGGTATCACCCAATTCACCCCCTCTTGGGTGAAACACTTGCTCTAACATTTGGTATCAGAGCGTAGGTCTTCTTGTTAAGGTTTAACAGCCTAAGAAAGATACAATGGCAAGCATGGGTGAAGGAATTTTTCCCGACGGAGCATCCATCACTAGACCCCTTGGTTTCAATGGAGAACACTTCTCTTTCTGGAAAGCTAAGTTCAGAGTGTTCATGATGGCTACTGAATATGGGCTATGGGATGTAATTGAGAGTGGAAACTATCAACCTACAAAGATTGTAGATTCTCAGAAAATTCCAAAGACGCCAGCGGAATATGATCAGAATGACAAGAAACTTATCACTGTCAACAGCAAGGCAATTCTGATGTTACAAAGCGCTTTGAGTCAAAGTGAATATTTCAGAATTTGCACACTTCCAATAGTAAAACAAATATGGGAAGCTCTGGAAATAGCTCATGAAGGAACTTCGGGAATAAAGGAGAATCGAATCAACACTTTGGTCACCGAATTCGATTTACTTCGAATGAAATCAGGTGAGTCGATTTCTGAATTCGAACTTAGATATACTCACTTTGTTAACCAACTTGCAGCTCTTGGGAAAGTCTATGATCAGCACACCCAAATACGAAAGATTTTGAATATTCTTTCTAAAGAATGGGAAGCTAAAGTTACTGCAATAGAAGAAGCAAAAGGAGAATCAATGAGATCAGTTGCTTCTCTATTTGGAAGTCTTTCTAAATATGAAAGCAAACTAAAGTTCAAACGAGAACTAGATGACATTAGTGACAAGAAAAAGAAAGGTCTATCACTGAAAGCGAAAGAAGAGAATCAGGATGAGGATGAGGAGTTTGACGATGATGAAATGGGCCTAATCATAAAACAATTCAGAAAATTCTACAAGAAAGGTCAAGGATTCAAACATTTTCAGAAAGGAGGAAATAGTAGCAAAGATCATATCATTTGCTATGAATATGGGAAACCAGGACATATCAAGTCAAAATGTCCAGATTTGAACCAAAAGAGCAAAGAAAAGAGAAAAGGCAAATTCTTCAACAAAAAGAAGGCCTTCGTATCTGCTATATGGGGTGACAGCTCCTCAGACGAAGAAAGTGATGAGGAAGAAGTAGCTAATATATGTCTTGTTGCTCAAGAAGAAACAGAAGAAGAGGTAAATGATTCTGAACCTACCTATGATGAATTACTTTCCGAATATAATGCTTTACATTCTGAATTCATCAAAGTAGTTAAAGAATTGATTGTTTCCAAAAAGAAAAATAAAGCTCTTGAAATTGAACTTAAAGGAAAGGATTGTGAAAATTGTTCATCTTTGAAAAAGAAAAACATTGATCTCACAAAAACTCTTGAAAAATTTACACATGGAAGTGAGATGCTAAATGTTATTTTAAAAGCTCAACGATTTGTAAACGATCGATCTGGAATTGGATATGATCCAAAATCAGATAGAAGGAAAGGAAGAAAGAAAGCAGGAGGTAAGTCATATTTGAATTATTTCCAACATTCTGTGCATACATCAAATCCTTTTGCATTTTGTAACTATTGTAATAGAAAAGGACATTATACCTCTTCATGCATTCATAAGAAGAAAAGAACAATAGGAACCTACAAATGGGTACCTAAAGGTTCATATATTCAAAAAATTATTTGTACTAACCCAAAAGGACCAAAAAAGATGTGGGTACCTAAGACTTAGTCATTTGATTGCAGGTGTGTCTCAAAGTATCGAAAAATAGCAAGTGGTACATAGATAGTGGATGCTCTAGACATATGACCGGAGATTTTGAAAGTTTTACCATATTACAACCTAAGGAAGGTGGAAAGGTAAAATTTGGAGGAAATCAATCTGGAAGGATAGCAGGAATTGGTGAAATCAAAAATGACAAAGGAATACAAGTCAAAGATGTATATTATGTTGAAGGCTTGTGTCACAATTTCCTGAGCGTAAGTCAAAGTGCAGATAAAAACAACTGGGTAATATTTAACTCAGAAGAATGCTTAATCATCAACAAGAATGACTTACAGCTTGATAAGAAGAATATCAAGGCTAAGCTCAGAGCAAAAAGGGAAGGTAATTGTTATACTCTAGATATTAGTAGAAATGAATCTGAAAATTGTTTTCTGAGTAATGCCGATGAAAGTTGGCTATGGCATAAGAGATTGGCTCTTGTCAATATGCATCAACAAGGCAAATTACTCAAAAAGGATTTAGTGCTTGGATTACCCAAAGTAAATTTCAAAAATGACTTGATTTGTGATGCATGTCAAAAGGGTAAACAAACTAAATCATCTTTCAAATTGAAAAATGAGATTTCAACAAATAGACTATTACAATTATTGCATATGGATTTAGTTGGCCCAGCAAGAATAAAGAGTCTTGGTGGCAACTTATATTCATTAGTTATTATTGATGATTTCTCCAGATTTACATGGGTTATTTTTCTATCATCAAAAGATGAAACCTTTGAAGACTTTATTGTTTTTGCCAAGAAAGTGCAAAATGAGAAAGGTATGTCCATTGCAGGTATTAGGACTGATCATGGTGGAGAATTTGAAAATCAAGCCTTTGAAGAATATTGTGATACTAATGGCATTGATCACAATTTCTCTGCTCCAAGGACACCTCAACAAAATGGAGTTGTGGAACGCAAGAATAGAGTGCTCACTGAAATGGCTAGAGCAATGTTGAATGAAAAGAATGTGTCTCAAGTGTTCTGGGCTGATGCTATGAGTACAGTATGCTATATTTCAAATAGAGCTTATATCAGAACAAAACTTGGAAAGACACCATACGAGTTATACAAAGGAAGAAAGCCAAACATTGCTCATCTACACATCTTCGGTTGTAAGTGTTTCATTCATAATAATGGTAAAGATAACTTGGGAAAATTTGATTCTAAAACTGATGAAGGAATTTTCCTAGGATATTCTAACCGAAGTAAAGCATTTAGAGTTTTCAATAAAAGAACTTGTGTTGTTGAAGAATCGATTCATATTGTATTTGATGAATTTGAGTCCTCTGACAAAACCATTGATGAAGAACAGGAAGTTGTTTTAAATCAAGAGAATGGTCAATCTATTTCTAAATCTCTTATTCCAGAAG
Organism: Inga oerstediana; assembly: GCA_963210345.1. NCBI lineage: Eukaryota > Viridiplantae > Streptophyta > Magnoliopsida > Fabales > Fabaceae > Inga > Inga oerstediana. The sequence goes on from OY723407.1 coordinate 36,594,860, forward strand.
TTGATGAAACTAAGGAAGAAGAGCAATCCCTAGGTCAACCTAGAGCTTGGAAATACAATAAAAGTCATCCCTTAGATCAAGTCATAGGAGATATGAATGAAGGGATCAAAACTAGAAATAGAATTGTCAATGAAGTAAATTTTTCTGCATTCATTTTTGAGATTGAACCTTCTAACATTGATGAAGCCCTATCAGACAATGATTGGGTTATAGCAATGCAAGAAGAACTAAATCAATTTGAGAGAAATCAAGTTTGGGATTTGGTACCCCGACCCAAGGATCATCCGATCATTGGTACTAAATGGGTATTCAAGAACAAACTAGATGAATCCGCAATTATTGTCAGAAATAAGGCAAGATTGGTGGCCAAAGGCTATAATCAGGAAGAAGGGATTGATTATGAGGAAACGTACGCTCCAGTGGCTAGATTGGAAGCTATACGTGTACTTTTAGCCTTTGCATGCATCAAAGGATTCAAACTCTATCAAATGGATGTAAAGAGTGCATTTTTAAATGGTTATATCATGGAAGAAGTGTATGTAGAACAACCTCCAGGTTTTGAGGATGTTACTAAATCTGACCATGTTTTCAAACTCAAAAAGGCTTTATATGGTTTAAAACAAGCTCCTAGAGCCTGGTATGAAAGGCTCAGTAAGTTTCTTATTGATCAAGGTTTTGTACGGGGAAAAGTTGATACAACACTCTTCATAAAACGAAAACACAACGATATTTTAATTGTTCAAATATATGTTGATGATATTGTTTTCGGTGCTACTAATGAATCTCTGTGTAAGGAATTTTCTGAGATAATGCAGGGAGAATTTGAGATGTCAATGATGGGAGAATTGAATTTCTTTCTTGGTTTGCAAATCAAACAAAGAAAGAATGGAATCTTCATATCTCAAACAAAGTATTTGAGAGAGCTATTGAAGAAGTATGGAATGGATGAAGCAAATGGCACAGACACGCCTATGAGCTCAACTACATTACTTGATGCTGATGTCAAAGGCAAAGACTACAACATCACAAAATATAGAGGAATGATTGGATCATTACTCTATCTCACAGCAAGCAGACCCGACATCCAATTTAGTGTTGGCATATGTGCAAGATATCAATCAGCACCAAAGGAATCACATGCTGAAACGGTCAAACAAATCTTTAGATACCTTGCTGACACACTTGATTTGGGTCTATGGTATCCCGAAGGAAGAAGTGAATATCTAGTTGCATATTTCGATTCTGATCATGGAGGATATAAAATAGACAGAAAGAGTACCAGTGGACAAGGACAATTTCTTGGAGGATCACTTGTATCATGGTTTAGCAAGAAACAAAATACTGTGTCTCTCTCGTCAACAGAAGCCGAGTATGTTGCAGTCTCAAGTTGTTGTGCACAAGTGATTTGGTTAAAACAACAACTATAAGATCTTGGTATTTATCTCAAAGAAATACCAATCTATTGTGACAATACTAGTACGATAAGCTTGGCAAAGAATCCAGTTCAACACTCTAGAACCAAGCATATCGATGTCAGACATCACTTCATCAGAGATCATGTTCAAAAGAAGGATGTAAAAGTAATATTCATCCCTACTCATCTCCAATTAGCTGATATCTTTACAAACCCCTGGCAAAAGATCAATTTCTATACATTAGAAGAGAATTAGGAATGGTAAATCCCAATGAGTTATAAGTTATTTAAGTTCTTCATAATATTTGATGAAGTCACCTAATAATGTTTTGATGATCACTAACTTAAGCATCGGAGTATATAGAAACTTGTTTTGCAGGAAGTTTGAAACTCTGTTTTGAGAAATAAAAACAGAGATGATCAGAGGATACCTTTACTGGAGTACCAACTTGAAGTTATGGCTAACAGAGAAGCAATACCCGAGGAACAACTTGAAGTAAAGTAACACTTTACTCGAGTATGTACTCGAGTAATGGAACTCAAAACTGGAAGTAATGGATCAAGTTACTTGAAATTTCAAATCTAACGGTTCAGTTACAAAGAAATGAAGAGTCAGAAGTTGAAAAGACAGGTTACCCAAGGCGGGCCTCGAGTAAACTTGAAGCTTACTCGAGGAAGGCCTCGAGTAATGTCGGAGTCCAGATTCTCAAATTGATGCAAAATGACTCAAATCTGCTCAAAATTGGTTATAAATGATCGAGGGAACATCCATGGATAATTACAATATTATTCATGCCAGGTACATAATTTAAATAAATTATTTTAGAATTTTTCTGTATGAACACCCGAGGAAGGCCTCGAGTAACCTTGAAGATTCCTCGAGTAAGGCCTCGAGTAACGTCGGGTTCTAGGTCTTTATCTGTCGCAAATTCGGTCATTTCCACAAAATCTCCTCGAGTAAATCACTATTCTCTCTCACAAAAACTTTTCACAAGTGATTCCTTGCTTCATTTCCGTCAAAACCCAAGAGATTTCAGTTCCAAAAACCTCCTATTTTGGCCAGATTCTCAGTGCCCTAACCTGCGACTGTCTCTTTTCTTTTCTGAGAATTTCAGTTTTCAATCCTTCAGAAAGATGAGAACCAAAAACCTTACTCCCATAGATTCCTCTGACTCACAACAAAACCCTGATCCTCTTTCTTCTCCTCCCACAAAGAGAAGAAAATTAACTCCGAGATCAAAAGCAAAAATTCATATTCAACCTCAATCTCAACCAAAACCCAAAGGAGTTGTGATTAAAGAGCCTATTGCTACAAGGGCTCAATCCAAAAAGAGTACTTCCACTGGGAAAGGCAAGAGTACCAAAACTTCCACACCTACTCCCTCTGATTCCTCTGCCCCCTCTTTCACACCAAAGCCTACCAAAAAGCCAAAGTATGACAAGAATGTGGCTAAGGCTATGGCTGGAATTTTAGATCAAATGGAGAAGGGGCAATCTTCGAAGAAGTCTAAATTGCAAGAAGAAGAGATCACCAACCCTCCAAAAGGGTTCAATTTCAACAAGCTTGTGGAATCCCCAAAGTACCTATCTCAGTTCTCAAGGAGGAAAGTGTGCAAGACGCACTATATGGATCTTAAGCTACTTCAAGAGGTAGTGAAGCATGACCTAAGTCCTTATTTAGATCCATTTATGCCTTGGCTTTCAATTAGATTACCATTTTGTACCAAAGTAATCACACACTTTTATTGTAATCTAGAGATCATAGATGAGCCTAACAGAACCTCAGTTGAGGAAGAGATGACCACCACAGTTAGAGGCTAAAAGATACTTATATCACCCTCTAGGATTAACTTGTGGTTAGGGATAGAGAATCCACCAGATGATGTTTACTCTCAACTTGAGCCAAACCAAATCTTCACTATCCTTAAACCCGGAGAGTTAGTTGGCCCTCTAAATTTTAAACCTAGTGATATGTGTGATCATCACAGGGTCCTATGGTATATTTACTCTAGGTCCCTAGTGAACAAAGCCAACAATTACACCCACTTCTCTGATAGGGACTTTAGGTGGTTTGCTTCACTGCTCTTGAAGGAACAAAAGGATCTAGGGGAATATATTTTCTCGGAGATGAAGAGATATAGGGTGGATGGAAAGGCTACAACACCAATGCCATATCCTAAGATTGTGTCATTAATCCTGAAAGAGAACAAGATATGGTATTTGGATAGCAAGGAGCCTTTTGAGAGGTTGACTCCAGTTGGGAGAAACCAGATTGGGAAATTGAACATTGACATCCCTCTAAAAGGCCCTCTGGAATCTGGGTCAAAGAAGAAGAGGAAGACCACAGAGGCAGAAACCAGCAAGATAGATGACACTCAATCATCGGCTCCAGCTGCTACCACATCATCACCATCCTTCCTCAATGCCACTCTCCAGCACTTCATGGAGAACATTCTCAGAGGATTTCATGTGGATATTGCCAACACGAATGCTGAACTGATAACCCACATGAATACCAAGATGGGAGAATTAGTTGAAAGAATGGATAAAAGGCATGAGGAGTTGCTAGCTGAGCAACGTGCCCAGGGCGAGACACTGAGATTAATTCTGGCACGTTTGGATTCATTGGGTCCTGGACCTTCTGCTGGTCCCTCCTCCTCTGCACCACCACCACCAGAGAACCCTCTACTGATACTCCTATTTCTGAGGCTGAACCATCTACTCCTCTGGTCTCTAGTCCACCTGAGCTTTAAGACAAAGACATCCTTTACTCAGTGGATAACCTAGAAACCAACGAGACCATACATATCACCATTGATGATTCCCCTCCAAAACCTCAGCCAGAAACCGCTCCAAAACCGAATCCATCACCTACCCAAACTGAGGAAATATCTCCCTCTTCCTCCTCTGAACATCTCACTCCTGTGATGGATACCCTTCTAGAGGCTGAGACCACTATTGTTGTCTTCTAACCCTCTCCTATTCCTCCCTGTGATGACATCCAAATCCCTCCAGTTCATCTGCCTGACCCAGTCCCCTCTAGCTCATTTGATTCTTCGGGTTCAGATGATTCTATGGTACTTCCTGTGACACCCATTTCTATGGTCAAGCCTCCTAGCCCCCACTTGATTGATGAAGACAAAAAGGGGGAGAAGAACTTGAGAGTGATTTTGTGGAAGTGTCTGAGCTTGTCTTAGGTATTTAGGTGTATATGGGTTTTAGGTAGAATTTTGAATCTTTTGAACTTTATCTTGTAATTTGAAAGTTTTAAGTTTAATGCAAGTGTGTTTAAGTTATGATTTCATTTTAAGTTCATTTAAGCTTTGAATTATGATACATTGTTGGACTAATGAAGTTGTTGTGTATGCAAGGTATATGCTATGAACCTAAACTTAATAAGACATATTTAATTAAGAATTCAATTTGAAAAACTATGTTCAAAATCACCAAGTTTTGTCATCATAAAAAAGGGGGAGAATGTTAGATCTCATGTTTTGATGATAACAAAAGAATGGTTTGAAAAGGAAATGATTCATAAACAAGTTTGAACAAAGGAATAACAGGGATAAGCATCACTTGAGGTAAGAATTGGAGTAATGAAGAAAGGCCAAGAGAAAATGCTGAGAAACTTGATCAGAAGCAAGTTTTCTAAGGCATTACTCGAGTACGTACTCGAGTAATGAGACAAAACTTGAAGTAATCAAAGGCACCTTCCAGTAACCTGCCAATGTTACTCGAGTAAGTACTCGAGTAATAGTGTAAGTATTTTCAAGTTGCTCTCGGCCTGCCAATGTTAGTCGAGGAGCGACTCGAGTAACCAGGTAAAAAACTTGGAGTTGCTCTCGGCCTGCCAATGTTACTCGAGGAGCTACTTGAGTAACCATGTAAAAATTTTCCAGTTACTCTCGGCCTGCCAATGTTACTCGAGGAGCTACTCGAGTAACTCTGTTTCTAAAATTGTGGAGCTCTTGGCACTTTGTACTACTGCCAATGTTACTCGAGGAGCTACTCGAGTAACTCTATTTCTGAAATTGTGGAGCTCTCGGCACTTTGTACTACTGCCAATGTTACTCAAGGAGCTACTCGAGTAACGCACTGAAGTAAGTGAAAACTTGAAGGTAGTACTCGATAAACTTGATTTCCTTTACACCTTATTTTCCTCGAGTCTTTACTCTAGTATGCAATTATTTAATGTTTCATTTTTAGTGAATTACTCGAGTAGGTACCCGAGTATGCAGAGTTATTTTGAAGGAAAACCTCAAGTCATTACCCGGGTAAGTCATGCACAAAAAGTACATTTACTCGAGGTGGTACCCGAGTAACCTATGCAGAAATGAGGGCATTACTCTAGTCTGTACCCGAGTAACAAGGTAAGTGCTCTCGGCCTTGAAATCCTGCCAACATTACTGGAGTAAAGCATCGAGTAATCAAAAGTTATTTGAAGCTTTACTTGAGTTGGTACGCGAGTAACTCATAAAGTTGTGAGTACGTTACTCGAGTAGGTACCCGAGTAAACATTTATTTCCAAAGGTTTGAAAATTGGTTATTCCATGCACTACCCGAGTAATCATGTATTTATTCATTGACTTGCAGTTGATCAAAGATTTCCCGATGATACTCGAGTAAACTTCAAGTAATACTCGAGTAGCTACTCGAGTAAGCAAACCCAGAAATGCAGAAATCATTCAAACGTTCATTGGTTTGTTTCCTATATGATTAATATTTCATTGTATTAGTATTCTTAGCCTATTTACAGATGAACAATGAAGAAATCATATCAAGTAATGGAAGTCAAATGAAACGTTCAAATGCCAACCACCGCCAACGGATATTTTTCAAAAACTGGAAAAGTCAATAGTGGCTGCGCACTCTCCAACGGACGAAAGGAAAATGTTCCAACGGTTTTCACCAACATATCTATATATATGGGAACATCCAAACAGAGAAAACAACAAGAACACACACAATCGTATCATCAAGTTCATTGCTCTGTTTTCACGTTGTAATATTTCTATGCTTCATTGATTCTTATTCACTCTGTAAGAGAGATATTTCATTCAAACTCAATATTTGTTATTGAGATAACTTAAGGTTGTGGAACCTTGAGTTGGGATTGGATTACAACTTGTAAGGGGGAGCGAGTGTCCAGTTGAAGGAACTTGCTTGTACTGAGGTGCCAAGAACCCACTGAATCTTGGAAGTTATAGTGAAAATCTCAGAGAAGCTCTGAGGACTGGACGTAGGTCAAAGTGGTTGTGACCGAACCAGTATAACTCCTGGTGTACACTTTGGTGATATTTCTCCTTACTCCTTACTGTTTTAATTTCACTATCAAAGTTTTATATTTCCGAAGAAATTTTAGGTATCACCCAATTCACCCCCCTCTTGGGTGAAACACTTGCTCTAACATTACCTGTATGGCATGACAGTGGAATTGTACTGCTACCACAAGAGTGTTAAATATCTGTATGATCAAAAAGAATTGAACATAAGACAGCGTCGGTGGATGTAGTTGCTGAAAGATTATAACCTGGAGATCAAATATCATCTGAGAAGGCTAATGTCGTTACAGATACTTAGAGTCGGAAGGTGGTGCTAGTGGCAACGATGATGATCCAAGAGAAGAAACTGATAGAGGATTTTTGGGATTTGAATCTCTTGAATGATATCTTGTATGCCAGTTATGGTGTAGTCCAAGGGGAAAATGACCTGAGAACTGAAATTGAAGAGGCTCAGATGCATGATGAGCGAGCCCAGTCTATTCGAGCTATGATAGAGCAAGGAGGGACTCAGGATTATGATTTGTCACCAAGTGGACTAGTTCGTTACCAGAAGAGAATCTATGTTCCACTGAAAGCTGACTTGAGGCTGAGAATTCTTGATGAGGCTCATAAGAGTCAGTATACTCTTCACCTCGGTATGACCAAGATGTATCACAACTTGAAATCCATGTACTGGTGGCCAGGGTTGAAGAGTTATGTGACTAAGTATGTAGCACAGTGTCTTACCTGTCAAAAGGTGAAGATTGAACACCAGAGACTGCTAGGATTGCTTCAGAGTCCAGAAATTCCAGAATGGAAGTAGGAAAGTGTGACCATAGATCTAGTGGTAGGTCTACCCAAGATAAGGAATTATGATGCGATCTGGGTGATTGTTGATCGACTCATGAAGTCAGCGCACTTCATACCTATCAACGCTAGCTATTCTCTTGATATGTTGGCTAAGATATACATCAAAGAGATTGTGAGACTCCATGATACACTAAAGAACATTATCTTCGACAGAGATCCTCAGTTTTCTTCTAGATTCTAGAGGGCTCTGCACGAAGCTATGGGTACTCAGTTGAGGTTTACCACGGCCTACCATCCTCAGACAGATGGATAGTTAGAAAGGACTATCCAGAGTCTAGAAGATATGTCAAGGGCGTGTGTCCTAGACTTCAAGGGAAAATAGGACTACTATCTTCCATTGGCTGAGTTTGCTTACAACAACAGCTATCATATGAGCATTCATATGGCTCTGTATGAGGCATTGTATGGAAGGAAATGCCAGTCACCGATGTGCTGGATAGAGTTGTCTGAGAGGAAGTTGTATGGGCTGAATCTTATTGAGCAAACTTCTGAGCAGATCAGAACTATCAGGAAGAGGCTGCTTGTAGCACAGTGTTGATAGAAGAGCTATGCTGATAAGAGGAGAAGACCTCTTAAGTTTGATGTGGGGGATCATGTTTTCTTGAGAGTATCTACGGTAACAACTATCGGGAGAGCAATCAAGCGGAAGACGCTGAGTCCGACATACATTGGTACATTTGAGATTCTGGCGAGAATCAAGCCGGTGGCATATCGGATAGCACTACCCCCAAGTTTGAGTAGATTGCATGATGTGTTCCATGTAACCCCCTGCCTTAATCAACATAATTATGATTCGATAACGCATAATTAAAATGGTTTAGAGATTTATGAAGGGTTAAAATCATTCCCATCCCTTCTTTCTGGTAGGGTTTCAGAATTCTTTCAAAACTCGTCCCTCTTCTAATCTCAATTTTAAATTTTGAATATAATTACCTGTGCAGTTAATTCACATTCATACATATCAGAGTGTACAACAAAAATCCCGGCAACCCCCGAGTTCATGTATATAGACTAAGGGTTTCAGAATTCCCTACTAGGGGATTACATAATCAGGACTAAATATTATTTACATTCCAAAAGAGAATATACACTCCAAAGTAGATAACCAACAATCCCATATCTCCCAAAATTCCTAACCGCTCTTGGTTGGCCGCTTCCCGGAGGAATCACCTACCCTGTTTGTACGTTTAACAATGGAAAGAATAAGATTCAAAAGAATCCTAGTAGTAACAAATAACTTATACAATATATAAACATATAGCATGTAAGCAATAATTAACAGTAGCATCACAGCAACACAATGATGCATGGCTTCCATCACAACGACAATACTCATAGCTGTATATATATTCACGACAGCTTTTACTGTATAACGCCAATTCGTACTGGATAATGATAGTTTTCACTGTATAATGCCAGCTTACACTGGATAACGACAGCTTTTGCTGTATAATGCCAGCTCACGCTGGATAACAACAGCTATCACTAGCTGTATAGGCAGCAATGTCACATAGCATCTCAAACAATGATACACACACATACAATACATCTATACATAATGTAAGAGAAGAGTCACTACCTTGTTCTTTTTGATGTTGTTCAAGCATGTTCAAGAAGAGGCTGCTTACGGCCAGGGTAAATATTGAATCCTATAATCACAATCAAGAACGGCGGATTAATTCTTTATCATAATTCTTACTTTCATCATTCTTAATGTTGGTTATCATTTGGACTCTTTAGGTGGTTATTAGTGTTAGAACCGGCTATCACCCAAGAGGGGGGTGAATTGGGTGTATAATAAAAACTTAAGAACTTTAGAAATCTTTTCGTATCTTAACGAAAGTGGTAAGTATGAAGGTTTATAAATCAACAGTTAGATTAAATAATATATGCTGGAAAAATAAGAGTTTAGGGAAGAGAATATGCAAACTGTGATTTATCCTGGTTCGGTCCAATCTGTGATGGCCTACGTCCAGTCCCCAGGCTCCTCCTGAGATTTTCAAATCCACTATCTTCTTGTTTAATCCGGGCACAAGAAAAGCCTTTACAATCCCACAAGTTTAGCCGGGTACTTGTGAAACCTTTTACAAATCTCTCACCAAGATACTCCCCCTTAGGGCAAGTCTTACGAGCAGAGCAATCCCGAAGATCTTCCTCTCCTGCTTACTCATGCAAGTCTTACGAGCAGCAACGTTCTCTCCTGCTTACACCCCTGTAAGTCTTATGAGCAGCAACGTTCTCTATTGCTTGCACCTTGTAAGTCTCACGAGCAGAATGTCTTACTGGCAATTCTCTCTACTGTTTCCCCGTAAGAAAATCAACCCTCTCAAGGTCCCTCTACCTTGATATCAACTCAGAAATATAGTTGAAGGTGTTTACAGACTCTCTCACAGAGTGGGTATAATCTCACTAAAGTACAATACAAATAATCACTCTCTCAATGATAAGTAATACAGAAACTGGAAAACAGAGAGTGTTTGGGTAGAAGCAGAGGATTCATGTTATTCGCATGTTGGTGTCGTTGCTCTGTTTTCTCTGTCTCTTTCTATCACTCATTGATGTTGAATGCTTTCTCATTTATAGTTGATGAAGATGATGACCGTTGTGAGTATTCGTCCGTTGGAGTCCCATTGCTTCATTTGAACATTGAGCATATTTGAAAACGAGCTACTGTCCGTTGCAAAGTGGAGCGTTTTGTTGAACAGCAGGAAGATTCATTTTGAGCTGTAGTAACGTTGTGGAGCGGGATGAATACGTTTGAGTTTCCAGACAATCTCTCATGGTGGGTCAAACTTTTGTCGTGGTAGGTAGTTGATACTCGGTGTGTAATGATGTCGCCCGCCATACTTGACTCTTTCATTTGAATCTGTAAGCTCACCATTAAATTTCCTGCTTCACACTGTAAAATGCTTAATCACTAATATGATGAAGTATTAGTCATGGGTATGTTGGATCATTGGTCAAAAGCTGAATTTCTGGCTTCTGTGACTCATCACGTTGAGTGAATATATTCTCCGTGACCTCCGTTCTTGAAGATACAATCCAAATATTTAATCTCCTGTTTTACACTTGAAAAATATGTTAGTTAATGTTTAGGAACAATAACAAGTGAAAACATAATGATTGTATAACATTTAACAATGTTTGGATTGATGGCTGTGAGGCTCTGTTTTGTTTGTGCATTCTACCACGTTCTGTCAGGACCTCACTTCGAGTGCAATATGGCTCACTCGAGTGCAGTTCATATTTTCACGTTCTGACTTCTTCTCGGGCAAGCACTCACTGCACTTCACTCGCATATGCTCGAGTAAATTCTCGAATTACTCGAGCACAACCAGTCATGCTCGAGTGCGTTTCATGCTTTCACGTACAAGCTTCTTCTCGGGTTATCACTTCCATGACAAAACTTGCATGTGCTCGAGTGAGAAATCATCCAATGCTTGAGCATGGATCCTAGTGCTCGAGTGATGCAATTTTCTTCACGTTTCAGCTGCTTCTGGACATCACTCGCACAATATTTTCAGAGAGAAAGTTTTTGCACTCGCGGGTGATGTGGGGCCACTTTAGAAAAATTTTGTCCATTTGATTCAAATGATGTATCATAAGAAAGCTCTTGCCATATGCATTCCAATGCAAAAAGAATCAGCTCCAAACTCCTTGTATTCTGCAAGTTATGATCGAAAGAGTGTATATTTCGCTATACTGCACAAGCGTCAACTTCCAGAAGGCATAACTAATAGAATATACGTTCAAATTAGGAAAATTACCTATCCATGGTAAGCTCTTTGAGTCTAATTTCATTTGGCACTGGTCTCGTTTCAATCCGATGTGTAGTTTGTGAGTTATTCTCAAAATACCGAACCTGTGTCAAAAAGTGATGGTGATTTTAGTTTCATATTCCACGATTCATAACTCCTTCATTTGATCTTCTTTCAATGTGATCCTGGTTCCCATTTTACGTGTTGGGAGTCTTCTTTCATATGCCACCGGTTTCGGTTAAATCCGATGTGTGGTTTGAGAGATATGACCAAACTACCAGACCTCACTCAGGCTGAACGTAAAACAGAGTAGAACAGAGTTTTCATCCCGTGCTCGAGTGAAATCCTCCGTGCTCGAGTGAGTTCTTCCTGTGCTCGAGTGAAATACCTCTTGCTCTTGCATGACACCTCTGGAAGTGCCAAAACTCATATATAAGTCATCTTAGCTTCGTATTAACCTATTCCAACTATCATTTGATCATAGAAACCTCTGGTATCATCATAGAAACCTCCAGTATCACTTCTAACAACTTGAATCTTGATCTTCTTGTAAGATCTAACAAGTTCTTCATTCTTCAATATCTTTCTTTTTGATTTTTCTCTTGATAATCATTCTTCATAATCCGAGTAGGCATCTCCTTGACTATCTTCAATTTCTCTTCTTCTTCCTCTTGTTCATTTTCATTAATTCAAACTTCTTCATTCTTTTCTTGACTAATCTACAAAATATGTAACATTAAATATAGTAGTTAGTCAAAGAAAGACATTATATAAACTTTTTGCTCTTATCATTTCACATCTATATTTGACATCATCAAAACTAATCATATCTAACATTCTCCCCCTTTTTGATGATGACAAATCCTTTAAGAAAAATATGTTTGAATAATGTGAACATACATATATAATGTAAAGTGCAACATACATATTTTATATAATGCCATACATGTAAAGTGCAACATACATATTTTATATAATGCAACATACATATTTTTCTTACATTTTTCTCCCCCTATTTGACATCAGCAAAAAGTTTGAAATATGTAAAGAATTAAGACTTGTGAAGTAAGTAAAGTAGAAATGACTTTAATCACAATGAATGAACCAAGAAAACAATTGACACTCCCCCTATGTGAAAGTACTTTCATTTTTAATGAGAGGGAACTAAAAAATTTTTGGAGAGGTTTTCAAGAAAACTTCTATAATCAAGATAAATGGAATATGTGAAACGTATTCTTGAAATGTAAAGAGTAAAGGTTTAGAAATGCTCATGTAGATTTGGAAAAATGATGAAGCACTCCATGAAGTCCGTTGCTTTATCCTTTGGCAATGCTAGTTCATGATGATGTACACCACACTTCTGTTATGCAACTCAATATATATTTATGTTGTTGCTAGGATTCTCCAATTGAGTTGAGCTTCTGTTTAGCATGTTCAATGCTCAGTTATATTACTTTGAATGTTGTAGCCAATATATATTCCTTGACTGAGCGTTAAAAAAAAACATCCTCAAGGTTGATAGAGTCTTCTTGTAGTATGTTGAGGAATGCTATTGCACAAAACAAATTCTCCTGTCATAAATTTAAATCTTTCTTTGCAAAGAGAATTGTTAGTTCAATCAAGTAACAAACTATTCCTTTTCATATGATATATTAAAATTATGATTGTGAAAAGAACAGTATAAGAATAACTCATCATCAAAACTAATCAAGACATGGTGAATATAGATGAGTATATTAAAGGATTTTCTTTCCAATAGGAGATAAGCTTTCAAGATATAAAACACATTTGAATGTGAAGCTCCCCCTTAATTGATGCATGGTTTTAAAAATTTTAGGAAAACAGTTAATAACTCTCCTAGATTTGATAAACCATTGGAAACTTTATAGAGAAAATGATTTTGAAAGTATGAATATTTGGAGAGAAATTAAATTTGAAATATGATAATGCTATTTAGAGGTTTTAAGAGATATAATCCAATATCACCTGAGTAGTCACTTGAGTGATTCTACTTTGCCATTGCTTGATTGTTTACTCAAGTGGTGCAACTCAACGATTTTGAATTAAGCAAGAATACAATACCTTACTCGAGTAATATCGTAATCACTCGAGTCATAATCTTCTGTAGTCCATTGATACATCGTTGGCTAGTTATTGTCTGAATATATGATCTGACGATGTAATCTCTGTTGCTACTAGAAGATACCAAATTGAGCTCGGAGTAAGGCTTTATGTACATATTGGCTTAGTATGTGCCCCTTGCTTAGCAAACATCATTGAGAACTTTTAATTTCACCATAGCACATAACACCCTTATTTTGTCATTCATCATCTCAAATAGAACTTTGAAGTTCTGGTTCACATAGCTGCTTCATCTTATCATTGACTGATGATCTCAGCATTGTTTGTAGCAAGCTCTGTGTGATTGTTGAAGCTCCTTTCTCAGAAAGCCTTAGACAAATGGACCAAAGCATGAAGAATCATGGAGGCCAAATCTAGCAAATTGTCGTCTCTCATTTATGGGCCTTGTTCACCATAGCTTTAGTGTAGGTATAGCAGATAATCCAGTGAAGATTTAGACATAGAGCTAGGATAGTAGTTAAGAGTCCTCATAGGCTCATCAAGCTTGATGATTCTGTGCATCTCAGCATCTTCCTTTGAACGTCTCTGTTGGCTCCATATCATAGTGAAAATGTCTTATCTCCTTGAAATGATAAGTGTCTTATCTCCTTGAAATGATAAGGAAGGTGGGTAGGCAACAAAGATTCATATTGGATAAATTTATTCTTGGTTCTGTGCTGCTTTGAAATAATCTCCGCTGGGTCTACTAAGAGATATTCCTTCTCTTTTTCTTTCTCTGATTGTATCACTAGCTAGTTATTTGCTAGTGGTGGGATGTCATTTGAGTAATATCACATATTCTGTTCAACTCACGCTGCAATACTATCAGTCATGTCTTTTCTATTAGCCTCTGACCTTTATATCCAAAATGAAAGCATCTTGATCAACTCCTGTAAAAGTATAAACATATGCTCTCTGGTACCCATCTTCTTTTGGGTCCGTACAATATTAGACATAGCAACTCTTATGCTCTTATACAATTAAGAATATGATATTTGAGCAAAGAGTACTATAAACCAACAAAGATCAAGATGTAATTTTATCCACTTAAATAAATTTAAACCATTAGATCATGAAGGGTAATGAATAAATGATATCAATGAATGGTGATTTTCAAAGATCAATGACAATTTGTAAATATGTTTTATATAGAAAATATGTCATTGATATGATTTTTATGCAATCCATGTAAGTTGAATCAAAGAGAGTAGAGAATCTATCCATAATGACCAACTTTTATGAAATGATAAATCATGAATGAAACCAAATTTTCAAGAATGATAATGAGACATGCAAATTGTTTCAAAATCTCAGATGTAAATTCAAATCATAATAATGCATTGTGAAATTGAGATTCTGAATACATGCAAAACACAATTTTTTTAAAAAAAAACCTATTTAGAATCAATGTTCATGTTAAAAAATGGTGAAAGTTAACAGTTTAAATATACATATATCAGAAAGCTTCATTTTTAGAGAACAACTAAAGATAACATGTTAGACATTGGAGTTTAACATGTTTGAGAATTTTCCCAAGAGCAAAAGTCATATTGAAAATGAATTAGCCAAAAAGCTTAGCTTCAAGGATGTATATAAACACAATGACTTTGCTATTGACCAAGAGATAAACTTGACTCTTAGAGATGAGTCTTGAAGAATAGGGATATTCAACTCAAAAATTTGAATAGAAGGCTCTAGTAACTCAAAAAATAGATGAAGACAAATGGTAATGCATTTGAGCAACAATATGAGTATAATAATTTATGGATGATGAAGCACATACTCATTGAACCAAATTACTAGAGTTCTAGAATATTATCCCGGTAAGTTATTCCACAATAATGGTTAATGCATTAAGATTCAATGCACTAATGAACATTTATAATGCTTGGAATAACATGGCCAACTAATAATTTATACATTAGGCACAAGGCTTTCACAAGTTGAATTCTTATCAAGGGAATACACTTAGAACTCATATAGATAGTTAACTTGTTAGACATAAGATCTAACTTGTTAGAAAATAAAGATTGAGGAGTTCAAGTAGTAGATAGCACAATTAAGATCAATATGTCAACGATGGGAGAATACTTTGGTAAATGAATTTGAAGCATTCTGACATTCAGTATACAAAAATATTAACTTCCAATTTTGAAATCGATTTGAATGCAAACAAAATATGAATAATTTTCAAATAATGTGTATGCACTTTTATAAATAGAATGAATTGAAATCCAAGTAAATTTATGAAATGTGCGTTTCAAATTTCCAATGTATAGAAAAATTATGCACAATTCTATTTCAATACATTTAGCAATCTGAAAATATTTTGAAAACCATAAATCATTGACTACTAATGGTATGTAGTAATGAGCAAGAATTTACCACTCAAATTGAGTTGGAAAGTATGGGTACGATAGTTGAGTTTTAAAATTATTGATACAACGTACCTGGCTTGAGTGTAACTTGTAGACACCCAAGTTAATTTCCATCTCCTTGTATCTTTGTACTCAAGTCCTCCAAGATCACTTGAGGAATCCATGTTTTAAAGATATTTTATGCATTTATACCTGTGGCATTTGTGAGTTCTTGATGCACTTTCAGGTGAGTTCTTGAAATACTCGAGTGTGCTCATGTCTCACTTGAGTGTGTGACAGTACTATTGATGAATTTGAGAGTGTCCTTAGAGTTTCTACACACTTTTGTTAATCCCTGTTTTGCAACCTAAAAGCAGAGCATAGGATTTAAATCTATACTCGAGTGACCAACCAGTACTCAAGTGTTAACATGCCTTACACTCGAATGTTCACTTCTGCTTTCTAGTATCATGATTCTTTTTCAAATTATTCCTGCAAAAATCATATAACCATTTTTCTTCCTTGGGTATCCAATTCTACTTGGATCCACTCATGGTTAGCTTGAAAGAATCATAATTCAAATGCTCTAAGAATATAGTCACTTCAAAGAAATTGAACATAATGAATTAAGTATGACTTTATGCATAAACATTGTTTTCTCATGAAGTATGTATATGCATAACAAGTTAGACTAATGAACATTGCAACTCTTTATGTATGATTTTTCTAAAGATTGTGAAAACATATGTGCAATGCTCATACCTAAGGTAACAAGTAACAAGGTATAAACCTTAATAAATATTAAAGATGATACTGTAGGAGGTTTTTACCGTTGATAACTTTTACGTTAGGTGCTTGAAGGATCGCTTCTGCATACCCACTGCATCTTTCTTTGAAGTTCTATTTTTGCATATTTAGCTTTGGCATTAAGCAAAGCTTTCTCATATGATGTAGACTTCGAGAATCTTTTTCTTTGTGAATGAGAGATCCTCCTCTTCTTGTTCTTCGCAAGATAGTTGAATGGTACATTATGATAGCCCTTCGTTGAGGTAGAACATACTCCTTTTATCCATTGCTTCTTTCTCTGGTTATACTCTGTAGTTCCAGCAATGGGTGCCTTGAGAGTTCTCCTTTTTGATATAAATGGTATGAACCTCTTTATTGGCGTATGAGAAACTCTTGGCTTCTTTTTCATCTTCTCCTTACCCTTATGTCCATTTCTTTTCGGATCATCCTACATACATAAAGTACTAGATGGACATTTTGGTACCCACATATACTTGGGTCCTTGATTGTTAGTATTAACCCTTACATGTTTCTTCGGTACCCAAATATACTTATTTCTCATATGGGAATTTCTTCTAATATAGCATGTATGAGAAATATGACCGGATTTACCATAATAATTGCAAATTGTATCAAGATATGCATTATGAGATATCATGCAACTATTACGTCGATCATGAGAGTAGAAATTCGAATGGATTTTATTTGAACATTCTTTCTTCCGAACAAACTTTCCAGCATATTTGAAAACATTTTTGTTTTACTCAATAGAATCAACAATTGGTTGAGAAACAAACTTTTGTAGACTCTGAAAATCATTTTTACAAAAATCACACAAAGAATTGGAACTTTTTACCTTAAGTTCATCTTGAGCTTCGGAGAGTGGTTTTTCATGTTTGTCCATACTGAGCTCTTTTCGGGAATCGTCTTCTTCTTGTTTATTCATGTTGACTGTATGGAAGTGTTCTATGATTTTTCCATCTTCATCATCAACTTCCAATTGTTCATGCACAGTAGATGCGTAGCGTGTAGTTTCACACGAACTGTCAACACTTTCAACTTCAACACAATTGTTAGAAGCATACATAGAATCAAGAGTGTCCCAGATATGTTTAGCATTAGAACAGAATCTAATTTTCTCAAAATCATTTTCGATTAAAGCACTATACAGAATTTTCATTGCTCTAATGTTCAACGAAAACATTTTCTTTTCACTTTCTGTCCAATCCTTTCTTGGTTTGAAATCAAAAACATTTGTAAAAACATTCCACATATCAAAATCAAAAGCTTTTATAAAACTAGTCATTCTAGCTTTCCAAAACCAAAAATCAATATCTTTCAAAAGAGGTGGAATTGTATAATCAAAACCTTCTGAAAGTAGAGAACACCCAAAAACAGCCATTGTAACTCTTGAGACAGTTAAGTCCTTTAAATAAGAGCCCGGTCTCTGATACCAAATATTAGAACCGGCTATCACCCAAGAGGGGGGTGAATTGGGTGTATAATAAAAACTTAAGAACTTTAGAAATCTTTTCGTATCTTAACGAAAGTGGTAAGTATGAAGGTTTATAAATCAACAGTTAGATTAAATAATATATGCTGGAAATATAAGAGTTTAGGGAAGAGAATATGCAAACTGTGATTTATCCTGGTTCAGTCCAATCTGTGATGGCCTACGTCCAGTCCCCAGGCTCCTCCTGAGATTTTCAAATCCACTATCTTCTTGTTTAATCCGGGCACAAGAAAAGCCTTTACAATCCCACAAGTTTAGCCGGGTACTTGTGAAACCTTTTACAAATCTCTCACCAAGATACTCCCCCTTAGGGCAAGTCTTACGAGCAGAGCAATCCCGAAGATCTTCCTCTCCTGCTTACTCATGCAAGTCTTACGAGCAGCAACGTTCTCTCCTGCTTACACCCCTGTAAGTCTTATGAGCAGCAACGTTCTCTATTGCTTGCACCTTGTAAGTCTCACGAGCAGAATGTCTTACTGGCAATTCTCTCTACTGTTTCCCCGTAAGAAAATCAACCCTCTCAAGGTCCCTCTACCTTGATATCAACTCAGAAATATAGTTGAAGGTGTTTACAGACTCTCTCACAGAGTGGGTATAATCTCACTAAAGTACAATACAAATAATCACTCTCTCAATGATAAGTAATACAGAAACTGGAAAACAGAGAGTGTTTGGGTAGAAGCAGAGGATTCATGTTATTCGCATGTTGGTGTCGTTGCTCTGTTTTCTCTGTCTCTTTCTATCACTCATTGATGTTGAATGCTTTCTCATTTATAGTTGATGAAGATGATGACCGTTGTGAGCATTCGTCCGTTGGAGTCCCATTGCTTCATTTGAACATTGAGCATATTTGAAAACGAGCTACTGTCCGTTGCAAAGTGGAGCGTTTTGTTGAACAGCAGGAAGATTCATTTTGAGCTGTAGTAACGTTGTGGAGCGGGATGAATACGTTTGAGTTTCCAGACAATCTCTCATGGTGGGTCAAACTTTTGTCGTGGTAGGTAGTTGATACTCGGTGTGTAATGATGTCGCCCGCCATACTTGACTCTTTCATTTGAATCTGTAAGCTCACCGTTAAATTTCCTGTTTCACACTGTAAAATGCTTAATCACTAATATGATGAAGTATTAGTCATGGGTATGTTGGATCATTGGTCAAAAGCTGAATTTCTGGCTTCTGTGACTCATCACGTTGAGTGAATATATTCTCCGTGACCTCCGTTCTTGAAGATACAATCCAAATATTTAATCTCCTGTTTTACACTTGAAAAATATGTTAGTTAATGTTTAGGAACAATAACAAGTGAAAACATAATGATTGTATAACATTTAACAATGTTTGGATTGATGGCTGTGAGGCTCTGTTTTGTTTGTGCATTCTACCACGTTCTGTCAGGACCTCACTTCGAGTGCAATATGGCTCACTCGAGTGCAGTTCATATTTTCACGTTCTGACTTCTTCTCGGGCAAGCACTCGCTGCACTTCACTCGCATATGCTCGAGTGAATTCTCGAATCACTCGAGCACAACCAGTCATGCTCGAGTGCGTTTCATGCTTTCACGTACAAGCTTCTTCTCGGGTTATCACTTCCATGACAAAACTTGCATGTGCTCGAGTGAGAAATCATCCAATGCTCGAGCATGGATCCTAGTGCTCGAGTGATGCAATTTTCTTCACGTTTCAGCTGCTTCTGGACATCACTCGCACAATATTTTCAGAGAGAAAGTTTTTGCACTCGCGGGTGATGTGGGGCCACTTTAGAAAAATTTTGTCCATTTGATTCAAATGATGTATCATAAGAAAGCTCTTGCCATATGCATTCCAATGCAAAAAGAATCAGCTCCAAACTCCTTGTATTCTGCAAGTTATGATCGAAAGAGTGTATATTTCGCTATACTGCACAAGTGTCAACTTCCAAAAGGCATAACTAATAGAATATACGTTCAAATTAGGAAAATTACCTATACATGGAAAGCTCTTTGAGTCTAATTTCATTTGGCACTGGTCTCGTCTCAATCCGATGTGTAGTTTGTGAGTTATTCTCAAAATACCGAACCTGTGTCAAAAAGTGACGGTGATTTCAGTTTCATATTCCACGATTCATAACTCCTTCATTTGATCTTCTTTCAATGTGATCCTGGTGCCCATTTTACGTGTTGGGAGTCTTCTTTCATATGCCACTGGTTTCGGTTAAATCCGATGTGTGGTTTGAGAGATATGACCAAACTACCAGACCTCACTCAGGCTGAACGTAAAACAGAGTAGAACAGAGTTTTCATCCCGTGCTCGAGTGAAATCCTCCGTGCTCGAGTGAGTTCTTCCTGTGCTCAAGTGGAATACCTCTTGCTCGAGCATAACACCTCTGGAAGTGCCAAAACTCATATATAAGTCATCTTAGCTTCGTATTAACCTATTCCAACCATCATTTGATCATAGAAACCTCTGGTATCATCATAGAAACCTCCAGTATCACTTCTAACAACTTGAATCTTGATCTTCTTGTAAGATTTAACAAGTTCTTCATTCTTCAATATCTTTCTTTTTGATTTTTCTCTTGATAATCATTCTTCATAATCCGAGTAGGCATCTCCTTGACTATCTTCAATTTCTCTTCTTCTTCTTCCTCTTGTTCATTTTCATTAATTCAATCTTCTTCATTCTTTGCTTGACTAATCTACAAAATATGTAACATTAAATATAGTAGTTAGTCAAAGAAAGACATTATATAAACTTTTTGCTCTTATCATTTCACATCTATATTTGACATCATCAAAACTAATCATATCTAACAATTAGAAGTTTAGACATATGCCTAAGGGGTTGGGATAACTACCCCCAAAGATCCCTTTTTCAGAAGAAAATGCTGGTTTTTGACTGAATCACTTGAGTGAAGGAGACCTCACTCGAATGATCTCCCTATTCACACTCAAGTCCCAGCGAGTGAGGCATAAAAAGTATGTACCCAAGAGTACAGACACACACTGGAGTGGCCAGTTCACTTGAGCACTATCATTGCCACACGAGTGATAACACACATTTACCCGAGTCCCATCAAGTGAAGTACAGGGAGTGACAACCCGAGAGTAACTAAAAACTCAAAGTGACAAGTGCACTCGAGTACGAGCCCTAGCACTCAAGTGACTTCCCAATACTCACGAGTGCCCATGCGCAATTTTGATAATTTGCCCGTGAGTGCTAACCCGAGACACACGTTCATAGTGCTACATGCACATGCACTCGAGTGATACCCTATGCACTCGAGTGAAGAGCCTTATCACACACAAGTAAAGAGAGACACTCCTGATTTTTGCCTGAGGACTTAACCAAAATGTTGAAGAGAAAGGGAAAATATCCTGCTGCACTCGAGTGAGACCCTACCTCACTTGAGTGAGGCTTATCAGAAGCCAAAACGCAGCTGCTAATATAATTTTCCAAACTTGCCAAAGTTCATTCCAAAGTTCATTGCTCTTTGGTAATATAATTCGTTTCTAATTGTCTTATAACTTATACCAAAGTTCATTCCCACCTAAAATTCCATAAGGAACCTATTGGTAACCTTAAAACACCCAAAATCACATTCTATCAACAATTTTAGTCTTAGGCCAACACATTGGAATAAACCAACCAATAACCAAACTTGGTCTTTCCAATCCCAATCAAAACCAATGACACAATAATACATCCTAAAACCATTTCCCACACATTATCATATCTAACTCATCCATCTTCAATTCTCATCAAATCAGGGAAAAATTCCTCAAATATCAAAACTTAACCAATAATTACAACATATATATCAAAATGCCACAAATGCTCACCTCTTCAACTTCCAAAGGCTAGTTTCTTGATTTTCTAGCTTTCAAACTTGTTCAACCTTTAAAACACATTCTTTCAAAAATCTAAAGCCATCAAGATGAAGCTCTCATCAAGGTGAATAACATTAATAAAGAAACTAGAGCATTAGAGACCAACAAAGATGTCAAAATCTCACCTTTGATTTTCTCTTTCTTCCTTCTCTTATGCGAAAATGGAGGACAAGGAGAAAGAAATGAAGAACTAAAGATGATGATCTGAATTTTCCCTTTTTCCCATACTTAAACTGACTTTGGAGGGAAAGGGAAGAGAAAATATGTTAAAAATTTGAATTTTGATCTAATGGTCCATATCTTGCCACATGTCATGATCTTTCTTTCTCACCATGACCACACATGAATTCTTATACATAGGATTCCACCCCCATAGATCACTTTAAGTTACTAATGAGTTTTCTTTTCAGTAACTGACCAATTAGTCAATAAACTTACCATTTTGCCCCTGATTATCACAACATATACCAAATCATCCTTAAACACATTTATATCACAATGCACATCATATTCTTCAAAAGTGTTTGATTAACATTAATTACATCACCTTCAAAGTCATTAGCCCTTAATTACAATTCAGGATATTCCATTTCATGTCTCGCATCTTAAGAAGTACCAACCAGACCCTGAGCATGTCATTGAACATGAAGAGATTGAGTTGCATGATAACTTCACTTATACGGTAGAGCTAGAGCGTATCATTGATGGAGAAGAGTGGCGGCTCAGGCATCAAAGACTACTATTTGTGAAGGTGGTCTGGAAGGGTATGTCTCCGAGAGAAGCAACTTGGGAGGTGGAAGTGGACATGAGGAAGCGATTTCCTAATTTTATGCCCCATGATGTGTAACAAATTTTAAGGGCGAAATTTATGGAACGAGGCAAGAAATGTAATGCCCCAAATTTTGATTAAAGGCTAATGATGATTATTGTGGATAATTTGTGAAGTTAAATTTGAATTATTATGTGTTTTGTGGCAATTTTAGTTAATGTACCAAATCAGGAAATTTTTGGGTAATTATTCAGTGATTAATGAGGAAATTAATTACTAACTAATAAGGAATGAGATGTGTAACTAAATGGCTAATGGAGTGGTTAGAGTAACTAATTAGTTACTTATTTGAGGAGAACCAATGAAAATGGGACATGTGGCAAGCTCATGAAGAGAGAGGGGATGGGAAAAGTCAAATAGCACTTCTTTATGTTTTTCTCTCTCTTCCTCTTCCTTGATTTCCTCTGGGCATGGTATGGGGGAGGAGGAAGTGTCATCATTTCCTATCATCTTCAACCTCTCTTCATCTCTCTCTCTCTTTTTCTTTCATTTCTGGTGCTATTGTTGCCCAAAGGGAAGGAAGAAAAACTTGAAAAAGGTAAGAAGAATCACCTCTAATGCCAAAACTCATTTCATTAATGTTGTTCCTTGGCTTGAGAGCTTCCTTTTCATGGTTCTAGTTTATCCATTGGTGTTGATTTGTGGCCACAAGGAATTGTGGAGGTTGGAGAATCAAGAAGTGTCTTTGATAAAGTTGATAAGGTAAGTGAAACCAATCCTTCTATCTATGTTTTGTGCCAAATGGCTTGGTTTGGAATTTCTGGGATTTTTGGCCTGATTTTCAAAATTAAGGATCATGGTATTTTTTGTATGTCATTGGCATGAAAATGGTATCTTGAAGTGATTTTGGGATAGATAGAATGGATGTTGGATTGAAATGTCTTGTTTGGATGATTTTTGATTTTGGATGTTTACGTTTTCCAAAATCAAAGCATGATAATGGAATAGGATTTTGGTAATTCTGATGTTTCCATTGGGTTCTTTGGGTGATTTTATGTGGGGATAGCTTTGGTTGAGAGTTTGGGACCATTGGAATTAATTAGGCAAAAGTGGGGAAGTGCTGTCATACTTTCTGTGTTTTCTGGTTTCTGATAGCATCACTCGTGTGATCTGGGGTCCACTCGAGTGCAGGATGAACATCACTCGAGTGAGGATGGGTTCCACTCGAGTGCTGTAGTGTATTTCCCTTTCTGCTTCCAGTTTCATGTTGTACTTCCATGTGTTGAGGCAAGAGTGTTGTCTTACTTGTGGGTGTTGTGGGTTTCTACTCGAGTGATCCTCATCCCATTCGAGTGAAGGTGTATAAGAAACTATGAACTTGCATCTCGGGTTATCACTCGAGTCCGTTTTTCAAAAGTGTGTCTTGGCACTCGCAGGTGTCAAGCCATCACTCGAGTACATTTGTTCCTTCTCGAGTGATGTCCCTCTCTGAAAGTTTCTTGTGCTCTCGGGTGAGCACTTCCTGAACCTCACTTTTGGGTACTCGGGTGAGTATTTGGCTTCCACTCGAGTGATGTGGTTTATGCTCGAGTACAGCGAGTATTTCTAGTATTTGTCATTCCTTTCTGCTCTCGGGTGAGCACTTTCTGCACTACACTTCTTAGGACTCGAGTGAGCATTTGGCTATCACTCGAGTGTTGCTTCCAGGACTCGAGTGTCTGTACATTATTACTCGAGTGAGGTCATCTTCACTCGAGTGTCTCGGTGAAAGATATCAGTTCTTGTGCTTCCAAAAAAGGGGATCTTTGGGATAGTTCTTCCAACGCTTTCATGCTTTTGTTAAAGGTGTTTGTAGCATCCTAAAGAGCATAAATGATAACCAAGTTAAGTGATATGGAGTTATTTGAGTATTGGTATAGAGAATAATGCTTCGTCCCTAATTATGAATATAGGATTTGACATTTGCCCTACTTGGAATAGACCGGCGCCGGAGCACGCTCGGAAGGACCAAGGTAGTGACTTTTCTCTCATGTTGTGTATGATGCTTGGTATGCATGACTTATCATTGTTTATTGTGAAAATATTTGGCATGAGGCCATTGTGTCATCTCCTGTAGTGCATTACAGCATGAGCAGTCGTAGGGGGTGATGGTTATCACACCTACCCCTGCCATTGTTTCTGCCGTTGTAATTGCCAAGGGTGCGTTGTGGAATCGTGGATTCCTATTTGAGTATCCGGCCAGTGTGGCTATGTGTGTATGTAAAATATTTTATATGGATCCCAGCTATGGTGATATATGTGATATGATCAGGTGATTGTACAATACATCGTGAGCACTTCAGCGTGAGAAACATAAGGGTGACATGAGTCATACCTGCCCTTGCCGCTGTAACTGCCATTGTAGTTGTTATGTGTTGTGAGATGATTTTCTTTCATGCTTTGTTGTTGTGCATACTATGAGTGATTTGAAACTATGGGGATTCCTTAGAATCTCACTCTCCCAAAAACAATTTTAGACAGAGCCGAAAGATCAAAGGAGAATCGGGTGACGAAGAGCGGTTAGAGCTCCGGGGAGGAGTTTTACTTTAGGAATATTTGGTTATCATACTTGTAATTTTTGGATATATTCTTTGGAATCAATTGTATATATTTATGCTATGATATAGTTTGTGTAATCCCCAATAAAAAGGGAAAGAGATTATGGGCATTATGCCTTGTATAAACCCTTTATTAATCAATGGAACCCGAGTGTGTCGGGAATTTATATTGTACTCTGATATGTATGAATGAAATGAACCTGTACAGGCCATTTATGTTTGAAATGTGAGTATGAGACCATTGTGAAACAGGTGTTGTAAAATTTTTTGAAAACCCTGATTTTTGGAAAATTTTATTTTGTCTAAGTCTCAAATCATACATGGTTTCTAATTCAAACTTAATTACGTTTTTATGAACTAATCTCGACTTTGATATTGAAGGGGGTTACAATAATACCCTAACCAATTCATACATTTCAAAATTACAGTAAAATCATGGCAAAAATCACAAATCCCTTAACTCCTCTAATGGTCATAATGATTATGCCAAAATGTATCACATACTCACCTCTTCTTCTTCCCAAAGCTAGTTCTTTGATTTCTCAACCTCCAAATTTCTTTGAATGTGCAAACACCACCTTTCAAAAAATCTAAAACCATAGAGGTGAAGCTCTCATCACCATGAACAAGATTAATGAAAAAGATTTGAGTATACAAGGCCATTTACAAGACCAAATACTCACCTTTCACTTTCTCTTTCTTGCACGATTTCAACCAAAATGGAGGAGGGATAGAGAAAATGTGAAATGATGATGATGAGGATAAGAACATATTTTTAGGGAAAGAAGGACCCCCTTTGGCCGACTTTGAAGAGGGAAGAGAGAGGGAAAATGGTTTGACAAATTGACCAAATCCATGGCTCTCATGTTGACAAGTGTCACCTTCTTGTTTCACCTTTGTTTCTCCTTCCATGATCATACATAAGCACATGCAAACACAATTCCACCCTATGGATTACTTAAGGGTTAATGCTTACCATTGACCTTTAAGTTACCAATGAGTCTCCTCTTCGGTAACTAACCAATTGGTCGGTAACTTTCCCTTTTTCCATTTTGCCCCTGATTATGGCAATTCCACTCAAATCACCACTAAACAAATTTTTATTTTTATTTCACTCAATCATGCACCCTCCCTACCATTAAGGTTCATTTTAAGCTTTTTCACACAATTATGCTCAAATGCAGGGTTTAGGCATTGATTGTAGCACATTCAAATAGAAATTCACATCATATTCTTCAAAAGTGTTTAATTAACAATAATTACATCACTTTTGAAGCCATTAGCCCTTAATCCCATTTTAGGTCATTACAATTCTCCCCTCGTAAAATAAATTTTGTCCTCAAAATTTTCTTCGCAACTTGAGTCATAAACTCCGGGTAATGTCTACGCATATCTGCCTCCACTTCCTAAGTCACTTCTCTTTGAGTCATTCCCTTCCAGATCACCTTCACATACGGTATGTTTTGGTGTCTGAGCTATCGTTCCTCTCTATCAATGATATTCTTCGACTCTACCGCATAAGTGAAGTTATCTTGTAGTTCGACTTCTTCATATTCAACAATGTGAAATGGATCCAGTTGGTACTTCTTCAGTTAGGGAAACATGAAACACATCATGGAGTCTGCTCAAGTTTGGGAGTAGGGCTACTCGATATGCAATAGGCCTAATTCTTGCAAGAATCTCAAAAGGACCTATATATCTCAGGCTAAGCTTCTTTCTATTGATAGCTCTCTTGATACCGGTAACTGGAGACACCCTAAAAAATATATGATCACCAACCTCAAACTCTAGAGGTCTTTACCTTTTATCAGCGCAGCTTTTCTGTCGACTTTGCACTGTAAGGAGCCTCTTTCGAATAAGTCAAATCTGTGTTGAGGTCTGATCAACAAGATCCATCCCATAAAGTATCTTTCAGACAGCTCATTCCAGCATAAGGGTGATTGGCACTTCCTCCCATACAATGCTTCATACTGAACCACTTGGATGCTCGCATGATAGCTATTATGTTGTTGCTGAGAAGGCAGCCTGGGATGAGTATGTCAAGGTTAGTAATGTTGGACCATTTCATGCATATTGGCTTTGAAACTCATTTTTGGTATTAGTTCATAGTGGGTTCTTTGATAGGTGCACAAGAAGGCTGCAACATACAAAAATAAGTGTTTGCCCTACTTTTAAAATCTATGTTACATGTGATCAAAAGATAGAGCGGTCAATGATTGGCGTAAATCACCACAGGTATGGAAGAAGAAATGCATGAAGAACAATAAGACATCCCTGAATCCCCAATAAATCTCAATGAAATCCCCCACCCCCGCGACTGAGGTTGACATCGTACATTCTGCTGACAATACCTATAGAAGTTGCACTGAGGTCTCTTACAATACCAGAAAGTGGAGGAAAATAGGCAACTCAACAAGCTAGCAGAGCTACTTAGCAAAATTGTGTTGTCCTTTGATTATACTATTGTTAAAGTTTTTGACAATCTTGGAGCATGTCTGTCCCCGAGAAGCGCATCATGTGAAGATGGAAGCGAAGGAATTAGCCCCATTCCTTAAATTGATAGAAGTTTTAGGTCTGACCATTGACGAGCTTATTGCTGCCTATATAAAGATTATGTCATCCCCACAGCTACTCAATTCCTTTGAGAAGATTCCAAGCCATTCAAGGCATCATGGATACGCATGCACCTTGCTGGGAAAGTAGATAATTAGCGGGATGCATGTAGATGCTTTTTTACTAGCAAGTTTAGTGATTCAAACTTTAGTTCATTATATTAGGGAAATAGATGCATATGGCATACAATTTTGAATCCCTACTATCTTTTAGAAAGGCTGTCCACACTTATTTGGTTACTTTTGGTCCCCCACATTTCTTTTGTAAAGGCAATCTAAATGTGTGGTTGCAATGACAACAACATTATTTTGTCAATACATATATGTAAGCTACACTTATATATGTAATTTAACTCCCTGTAGAGTGATGTTCAAGTTTGGGTTCAAGATCAGGGTGAAAATTTATGCTTTGTTCCCCTCAATAGAAACAGGGACAAACAAAGTACTAGTTTACCAGATAACATTATATGTGGCCTATAGGTACATCATAGTTATGGCCACATGAATTGAAACTTTAAGTTTAAAGTACCCACTAGTGACATTGTGGTTAATGTCAAATTTCCCTTTACTAAAGGAATTGAGTAGTAGCATGTTAACTCAACATTTTTACATTACCAAGTGGTTGTGATTCAACTATTCAGGACTTGTCCGTGACCATGTGCAAGTGATGGTTACGTTGTGGGTAATGGGAGAAATGGCGCCTGGGGAATTGACCATGTGCATGTGTTAAGTATGTCATAGGTTAGGGGAACCATTTGAAAAATGCAACAACCATAACGCACCCGAAGTGTGCATATGGTTACAGAAGTGCAAGTCACTCACGATGAAGTTAATTTAACCGCAGCCATCCGATGTGCAAGTAATGGTTATGTTAGAGTAGAACAAAGGCGAAAAAAGGTCACCAGTCTATTAGTACAAGTGACAACTAGAAACATGTACATGTATATAATCTATTCACCATAATCTTGTACAAACAAATATACTATTACACAACAATCCACCCCCTTAACCTCCCTAAAGAAAAACTCCGCAAGTCCTTAACTTCCTTATCCTAGGGAGCCAGAAAAATTTGGTTGCACGACCATAGTTACACAAGAAATAAGGACCTCCTTGCCTCTTCACCAACACATACTGAATAATGACAACAACATTTTTAGTATCTAAATGAGGCTGAAATCCATTCCACGCATCTTCAGTTGTGTCCCCATACAATACCACTTCAATCAAGTTCATTCTACGAATTAGAAGAGAAAAAAGAATCACACACATGGTCAAACATAAAACAGACTCATATACGAACATTAACATTATCGTTACTCTCTTTCCTTCCTTCACCACAAATGTAAACTTTCGAGCTAGGAGATCATCATCCCGCTTTTAGCCCAAAGGTACTTTGATGTGCAATATCCCCCACACATTTGCGGCAAAACGCAACAACATCTTTAAAAAGAATAAGTCAAAGCAGCTATATATCTAATGCCAATAATGACAATGACATACCTATGACTCTATCCCTTGGTACCATCCTAATATTGATATCCAGAATGGTCACAAAGTTAAAGCAATGGTCAGGAGCTTTGGTGCGAAACATTGTTACCATACTTGTGGGGAGAAATAAAAGGTGGAACCTTGGATGAACTACCTTGCCACTTTCACAAACAGCAAAGTCTCTTACATCATACATGTTTTCAGGACAAATAAGTTCACCAAAGCCGTCAATTTGTTCTTTCCCTGCGATCCTCAAGATAATATGGTTGTTATGGCTAGAAAATTGGAAATTAATGGAAAAATTACAAGAACATAATAAAAATTTTATCTTTTCACCAAAAAGATGGCGTTCACAGAAACCACCTTCTTCAACCATTCCAATCACAGTTACTGATGTCATAATCGATCCTTAGATACATTCTATCCACCTTTACCAACACCCTTCGAACATTTGACTATGGCAAAATCTTGTCAAGGAATTGATATGATCTCGCCATAATAGACATATGGAGGCAAGAAGAATAATACAGAGGAACGACGATGAAGACTCAAAAAAACAAAGAACTAGAAACACAGTGAAAGGCACACCTATTTAAATACAACCATTAATAACTACCAACTAACCGCATTTTTCCTCATTAATGTTTGACAACCGCCAAAAAAACACCTCCTATTTCTGCAAAAAAAAGTGATACACATCAATGCTAGCTGACCTCTTTTGGAATAAAGAATGAAGAATATTCACCTGAACTTTATACTACTTGTGAGATATCATAACACTTACTGACAAAACATTAATTCATCAAATCTCAAATTGCCCAATCCAAATTAGTTAACTACCACAGATTAGGTTGGGGAAAATTAAGTAACTATCATTTCAGCTTCACACGTCCCTTATAACCGTTCCTCTAATACATTAAGATGAAATAGGGTCAAATAGATGACTATCTCCAAAGGGAACACTGTATGTGACTAATGGGCATATCATGGGTATGGATCAATTCATGATTCTATTTACACAAATAACTATTGGCTGGTCATGTGGTGCCTATGGTTATGGGGATGCATAAAGGTGAGAACGATGACATTTATGTACATATTGGTTACCGGTGATATTTAAATTTCCCTTGACCATAGGTTACTTGTGGTTACACCATGGTTACGCGGAATAAAGTGAACATCATAATGTTTGGGCATGACGTCAGTATAGGCACTCATCCGATGCACATGGGTTAGTCTGTGAACAAACGCTATGTATAACCACCACCTACTTATGGACATGTAGTAGGCAAGGAGCCGTTATCAGATTCCCAAGTGACCTTTTGGCCCTAATACTAACCTCAGAATCAAATTCTCATCAACCATGGTTTCAGAAACCATTCAATATCACTTAAGTAGCATTTCCCCAAACTCTAACCTTATCTATGCTCAAAATCTATCATTCAGGATATCTTCTCTGTCATTGTAGTTAGAATTTGGACCTCTTTCTTCTTGTGCCATCCCACATAATATCAGATAACTATTTACCCCAATTTAAACCATGATTCGGCCTTAATTTTTTGTGTGATAGCAAAGACGATTGCCCAAAACATTCCGCCGATGAAGAAATCCAAAGGAAAGGAATTTACTCTATCTAATGTGGCTAAGAAAGCACTCACTTAGAAGGGGCCCGAACCTTCAAAGTCCATTATTCAAACTAGAGGGGAGAGGAAGGAAATGGAGGCTGCGAGTGCCTAATCCCCACAACAGCTTTCGAAAGGACGCATAACGTGGAAAATAAAGGGCCTGAGGTAACAGCCGACGACACCTACTCACCGTTGCTAGAGAAAAACGTTTAGGGGAGGACAACACTGGCATAAAGGTGGCAGAAGCAGATGAAGTAACCCTACATCCTCCTATCCCAGGCAAGCGAACATTGACAAACTCTTTGAAGCATTGAAAGCCAATGCCAACACAACTTCAACCTCCTAGGCAAGACATGTCAAAAATAATGAAGGCGACCATGGTAGATGCTAATGTAAAGACAAGATCAGTTTTGCATGATGATAACTTAACCCACCAACTAGATGCCAACTCCAGCAACCAAACACCAGAGATATTATCGGCATTTTTAGATGAAGGGGCGTATAAAGATAAGTATAATGCCCAATTTTAGCATAAAACATTTTGCCTTCTCGATACATGGATATAGATAAAGTAAAGAGAAATACTGGATATGATATGTATCTAGATGTTGAACACTATGAGAAGTTGTTGAGAGTCAGCATGTCGTATAGTCCAAAAGTGGTAAGACACTTTTACGACAACATGGGCTTGTGTTCTGTGGTTAGCAGTGGCACTCTAAAGAGGAAGCTCATTAAAACCACAGTGAGGGGGAGGAAGAAAATAGTGAGTGATAAGGAGATAAATTTTGTGCTGGGTATTGAAGGATCTGCTGGCACTAAGTTGAAAGCCTTCAAGCCTGATAAGATTTATGAGTTGCTCATAGGCTCAAATGACTATCCAGGCCACCTTAAGCTTATGCCCACTGAATTTCCAGACCACATCAGGCTAACTCATTTATTTACTTAAGGTATCTTGTGAACAAGTTCCAAAACTACTCATACTTGAACGAGTACGACTATCTAGTCCTAGCCACCATCACCATAAATGAAAAGAGAGACATTGGGGCAATGGTGTTTTAGAAGATCCAAAAAGTGGTTATCTCAAAGCCCCTTCAAACTCCGTTGCCATACCCTCAATTGGTGTCACACAATTTGTCCCGTCATAACTTCGCTTAGCTTAACGTGCCAATAGTCATGACGATGTCCTAACTAGTCCAACCATAAGTTGCTTATGGGCATGCTAAGGGCAAGAACGATATGACCATCACTTGCCCATGGTCACAGTCGCTTCCTCCCATGATTAGCCATATGCACGTGATGGGTATGTCATGGTTACAAATAATGAAAAAATGACATTATAAATATATTCACTAATGTATGTTAACCAGCATGTGCTCATAACTTGCACACGTTCACGACCACATTCATTCAAACGGAGTTCACCATTCATAACTAAATGCGTGCAGTGGGCATGCCACGGTTGGAAAATAAAAATAGAGCATATTACAAGCATTGGAATGTCGACATTGCAAATTAAAAACTTAACACATAATAAATACATCCATCTATCCATTTCTTACTGGTTTTGCAAAGCAAAACCTTTATTAAACCAGAAAGGCAAGTTATTAAACACATCTTCCTCTAACCCACACAACCATCATGAAACCTCTATTCCACCATTCCTCTGCATAAATTCCTAAAGGTTTAAAAGGTTTGGTTCTATAAATAGTAGCTTTGTGATTGACCTGTAAATGAAAGAGTTAAAGGTGGACAATCTGTTAACAATAGGTCCCAAAAGATCCACACCAACAACTTTATGCTTACAACAACATATGCTTCTCACACAGCATCATTAACAACAACTAAATTGGTACAATCGTCCCACCAGAAATTTGCCTCTTCGGCCCATACAACATATCAAACACTGCCACCCATTTTACCTTCAACTTCTTTAGGTGACGGAGGATGTCATTGTTCCCTTTAAAGCCACATCCGAGTAGCCTTTCTTTCATCTTGAGTTCTAGGTGAACCAAATAACCAGGTATAAAACCCATCGCATCCATTTGTTACCCCCCTCAGTGCTAACTTGACTAGCAAATTAATAAGAACCTCCTTTGCTTCAAGGGTCTACATGCAAGATCGACACCCATTTTGTAACGCCCATTCCTTCTGCCTCTTTATTATGTATTGGAAGTGATATCATTATTATTATGGCTCAAGAGTATTAGTAAATAATCTCCCAGCAAAAAACTTGCACAATTATTCTTAGGGAACTATTTGTTTTGTAAAGCTGTATTTATTGGATTAATTAACTTTATTCATGGGGTTACTTAATTCTTCCCGTTCCTTATTATCAAAGTTATCTTTATGCATATTCAATTAGTCTGCTCATTACTAATGGGTTCGCACCATGCAATTACCTATTCCTAATTCAATTAACTGACTCAAATAATTATTCCCTTCGTCATGTGGGTTATACAATTAACCACATAAAATGTTAATACGATGCGTAATGATTCCTCAACTCTTAATCCATAACTTCTTCTCCTGGCATATCGTTCTGCACTCCTTTCCTATGCTCACATGCCTGTATAGTTAGTTGGGGGGGTGAGATTTGGGGGAATCTCAGTAGCAAAAAATACCACTTAGAATGTAAGATAGATGCTTAATGCATGATATACTTGATGTACATGAATTTATGCAAACACAATGACGTATCTGCATGCTTAATGTATCATACATCATACTCATGGCCATAGTATACAGAAACAGAGCTTCAATTAGTCATATATATATCACATAATCAAGTAAAACAATTACTCACATCAATACATAAGCATAAATATCAGAATATGTAAGGTAAATCCACTACCTTTTGTCTTTGAGTCCCCTTTTGCACCTTTTCTTCCAACCACTGAATCTGCTTCCATTATCTCTTCTTTGTCATCTTATGGCCCTAAATAAATGGCTATATTATTAGAGCCATGACAAATAAATGTCCAATGGCCTACTTTAGCCTTAGGACATGTCTTTTATCTTTGGACCTATACTTGTCCAATTTTAATAACTCAAGACACTTTGGTTTGTTAGCTTTAAAGTTAACACATTAGACCCAATGGGTATTTAATGGACCCACACTAACTCCAAGTGTTTAACTTAACCCTTAGAGGTCAACTTAATTACCAAATTCCATAACCTTTTATTTTCACACTTTTCAAAAAGCTGGTAGAATTTTCAATAAACTTTAAAAATTCATATCTTTTTCTACAAATATCCAAATTAAGTGGTTCAAAGTTATATGTGTCACTTATTAAGTCTATTTTGAAGAAACAATATCTGCTTCAGCTAGTTCCAAGTACAGAAATCTAGAATCACCAATAAACTTCACACTATCATAGATTTTCGCTAGTTTACATATTCAACTTCAAAAATTCATATCTCCCAATATATTAATCCAAATGGCACAAATAACCTATCAAATTAAAGCTTATGATGTCTATTTTAAATCTGGAAAGTTTTATAGCCATTGGATGCCATTTGATTAGTCAAAAACACGTCACAAGTGGGCTGCTTCACAGGACTCAAATCTTAGCAGCACTTAGACTAGTCTTATATGATCATCAAACACCATATATCATCATATATTCTTGATTAAACATATATGGCCTCAAAACTCAGCTTGGCCGAAACATATGGTAGCCTAAAGGTCTAAGAAAACTCAATAAAATCACAAGACATTAGGTTCAAATATAAGTCTAGACTTACTTCTTTGCAATTTTACAACCGATTCAGAATTCTGGTTGTAACCCCCTGCCTTACAAACCGTAATTAATATTCGAAAGTACAAAATTAAAATGACTTAGAGACCAACGAATAGTAAAACCCATTTTCAAACCCATCCCCAAAATAGGGTTTTCACAAATACTTTTCAAAATCCAAATACCTTGGTCTCGTATTCATATTTTGAATATAATTACCCTGCGCAGTTCAATCACACACACACACACACATATATATATATATATATATATAAGTGCACAATAAACTTTCCGGCCAACCTTGGGTTCCATTCATTAACTCAAGCTTTACAAGGCGCATACGCCCATTATAGCTTCTCATACAGGGGACTACACAATACGTTTCCACAGTTTACATCCTAAATCCAAATACGGATACAAATTATACAATACCCCCAAATATGATAACCAATTATCCACTAATACTCCTTGTTAGGAGCTTAACCTGTCCTTTGTCACTTGTTTCTCCTTCGAACCGCTTTCCCTGTCTGAAAGGTTAGTCAATGGAAAGAATGATATTCAAAAGAATTCCAGTAGTAACAAATCACTCATACCATACATAATCACATAGCATGCAATGACATCATCATGTAGCACAGCAGCACAAATAGCCTTTCGACTCACATATTAATCCCCCGTAAACTACCGCCCCAACGAGATGGTTCTCTACTATGGGAAATCCCCCTTGCAGCCACAGGTGAAAGACCTATAAATATATAAGCTTCGCAGCATCCGCAACATCACGAAACAATGATGACACATATATACATACACTACATTTACATATAGTATAAGGGAAGAGTCACTACCTTATTCTTTCCACGTGTGCTCTGGCATAAGTAGATCACGATCAGGGCAAATACTGAATCCTGACAATCAAATCAAGGAAATAGGGTTATTCCCTTTTCCAATTCCTTAGCTTTAAATACTTAAAGTTGGTTATCATTTGATACCTTTAGGTGGCCACTAAAAGCCTAAACACATGCTTAAAGGATTGGGAGAAAATTGACCAAAGATCCCCTTTCCGAAGTAAAAGCACTACTTTTTAGCTGATGCACTCAAGTGATGGATGATGCACTCGAGTGATGGATGACTTGCACTCGAGTGAGGACGATTCACTCATGCAAGTGTGTGACAAAGAGCAATGACAGAGACAGAAGGCGATCACTACACTTGAGTCACAAACTCAGCACTCGAGTGATGGCCTCACACTCACTCGAGTCTTACAGGGTGAAGTACAGAAAGTGACTACCCGAGAGAAAAGAAAACCCAGAAATAAAGATGTACTCGAGTGATTATCTTGAACACTCGAGTGACAATTTAAAACTTGCGAGTGCTAACACACACTCTTCACAAATGGATTGCGAGTGCTTCCCAGAGACACAAATCTTAGTGCAAAATACATATGCACTCGAGTGAGGACTGACTTCACTCGCAGGTGAGGAAATGCACTCTTACTTGTTGGCATAGAAGTGCAACTGAAAAATGAAGGAGGAGAAGAAACTTGGTGCTACACTTGAGTGAGACCCCTATTCACTAAAGTGAGACTTTATCAGAAGCCAAAATGCAGCATATGACAGAATTTTCCCTAAATTCCAACATGTGTGTCCAATGGTCCCAAAATTATAACCCACAGTTACTCTCACATAATTTTATACCAGGAACCCATTATAAACCTCAAAACACCTAAAATCACATTCTAGATACAAATTTTGTCTTCAACACCATATTACCAAATTTCACTACTTTTGCTCCCAATGTTCCAAATCAAATTATATTGTTCTAAAGACACAATAAAACACCAATTCAACCATAACACACTAAACAATTCATCTATTCCAACATCACACTAAATTAGGGCAAAATTCCACAATTCTCAAAACTCAACCAAAATTCACAATAAATAGATAAAAAGGAAGTTTTTACTCACCTCTTCGTCTTCCTCATGCTTGTTTCTTGATTCTTCATCTTTCCAATTTTTCCCAAGCACTCAAACAGCTCCTTTCAAGAATCTAAAACCATAGAGATTCATCACTATGAAGAACATTATAGAAGGGTATTTGAGCTAAAGAGGACATCAAACAAGCCAAATCTCACCTTTTCCCTTTCTCTTTCCTCCCTTAAGCTCAATGAAAATGGATGCTGAGAGAGAGAGAGATGATGATGATGGAGGAGTAGATTTTTGGGCTCCTAAATGGCCCTTGGTTGACCTTAGGAGAGGAGAGGAAAGAGGGAAGAGTTTTAACCACTTCACCAAATCAATGGCTCATATGTTGACACTTGTCAATATCTTGTTCCCTCTTCCATGGGCACACATGAGCACACAAGCACATGATTCCACCCCTTGGT
Source organism: Inga oerstediana (assembly GCA_963210345.1). Lineage (NCBI taxonomy): Eukaryota > Viridiplantae > Streptophyta > Magnoliopsida > Fabales > Fabaceae > Inga > Inga oerstediana. Next base: position 36,632,022 of record OY723407.1, read on the forward strand.
CTCTTGCCCATTCCATCACAACTATTGATCTTCAAGTTACCAATGAGTTTCATCTTCGGTAACTAATCAATTAGCTGGTAACTTTCCCATTTTGCCCCTAATTATGGTAATTGCCTTAAATCACTACGAAACATATTTTTCTTATTCCATCACACAAATCATGCGCCCTCCCTTTCTCTTTAATGCATTTTAAGCTTTGTCACACAATTACGCTTAAATACAGGGTTTAGGCATTGATCGTAACACATTCAAGTCACAACTTATATCGTATTCTCCAAAAGTGTCAGTTTCATGATAATCACATGCACTTTTGAAGTTGTAATCCCTTAATTAAATTTTGGGATATTACACTAGCAATACTTTGGCCAGCTAAATGACACCAAACAACTCTAATTAAGAATCTAAAATCATAGAAATGTTGCTCACGTTGAGAGGAACAACATTCATGAAGGCTTTGTCGGCCGGAAATTGCGATTCGAGGTTGGAATCGGCTCCGAAGCTCAATAACTTTCACTATTCACACACCTTCTCTCTATTTTTTCCATGTTTTTTTTCTATTTTTTTCTGCCCTTGGTTGAAATCTTAAAGAAAAATGGAGGGTTAGGATTAAATCACATATATGATCTCCTCTTGGCTTGCCATGTGTCAAAGTGTGAGAACACAAGATTTGTCAAGTGTCATCCAAGCAACTTGTTTCTTTTTTTCTCCCTTAGGTGGCGTCTTTTTGGTCAAGGAAAGAAGAGGCCTAAAAATTTCTCCTGACTCCCCGGTTCGGTGTTTGAAAAGTCAAGTACTCGACCAGACCAGAGACCTATGGATTCCCCTGACTTAAGTGACATGTGGCACAGCATGAGAGTGCCAACATAAAAGGTAAAAAGTAAGTGTCATTATTATAGACACTTGTCATTTTCTCATTTATCCAACACAAAAATTGCTCTTATACCTTGTCATGATGAAGGGACACTTGTCACTCCTTTGTGGTGCCACCACAAAAGTTGTGCCATCATTTGCTATTACGACTTACTTTATTAAAGCTACTTTATAAGTGTTTACTTGGGACTTTACTCGGGTCTTGCTCGAGAATACGACACATATATTAAGGCTCACCAAACGACATCCTGGTTAGAGTGTGAATGGGCCACATATGGCACCATGTTCTAGTGTCTTCTTAAAAAACGCAGAATATACATGTCTGCACTAAAAATACCATGTGCACACCTATACCGGCATATTTTGCTCGACCAATAAGTCTCATACCTCATGACATATCTGGGTGGCATCTTTCTACCAACCCAATAGCACTGTATATATGTCCTATGCACATATGCACCGACACCTTGATTCTACTGCCTACGCATACTGGGCCTGCTACTCGATAAGGTCGAATCACATAGCCCTCTAGAGTCTTTCTATCTCTCGTCATTCTTGGGACTTTTCTAAAACTGGGCTTAGTAGTTTGCCTGATATGGGCATATCCTTAAGTCTCTAGGCCTAAAATTCAGGATATTACACATTTCCTCCTCTGAAACTGCCGTCCGCCACTCCATCCTCTACCATCTCCCCGCTGGCTTTTACTTTCCAATGGCACTTGGCTGTCTTCCCTCACATTAGGTGCACCTATTTCGGGGGTGATATAGTGGGTAAGTAACATTGTAATAAGTGTGTAGGTCTAGTAGCATTTAAAATAATGTTTTTAATTTAGGGGCAAAATGGTGTTTTTGCTCATTTTCCTATCTCATTTCTTCCAACTAAACAAAAATTTTCTTGTAAACCCATTTTCTTTTCCAATACATACCAATCACCCCTGTGGCAAAATATTTTCCATTCCATTCTATTCTTACCTTTTCTTTGATCCAAATGGGCCCTATGTTTATTTCCTCTACATTTTCTCTCTTTCCTAGCAGGGGGTTAAGGAAAATCCCCCACTGAAAATTTTATTAGTGAGATTTAGGTCACTTTGACCAACAAAATCTTCAATGGGGGTTTTTTCCTAATTTACTCAATTTTTATTTTAAATTTTTACTCCTTTTTTTTAATATTTTATAGACCTACTTTTCCAATTTTATAATCATATAAATCAATGCTCTCTCATATTATTAATGTAAGAGTTAGATAAATAATTTACATATATTAGAAAATTAAGTTAGTTATCTGTGAGTATTAGTTTTTCTTAATATCACATTTAATTAGAAAGGGGTATTTCCATCAAGAATAGTTATAATGCACAAAATTAGAAAGAGTATTCAAGGTAAACCAACAAATATTTATTGCCAATAACTAACTTAATGAACTTTTTTAATATCTAAAAATTAGTTTTTAACTCCTTTATTGAGAATTAAAGGAAGTATAAAATTTTTAGGGAAAATTCCATATAAAGTCGTTTGAATTAATGAAATCCTGAATCAGGCTGATAAATTAAACAAATCCTTAATAGGTTGTAGACCCAATTTAGAATTTTCAAATGTAGGTGAAATGATTTTACTACCCTCTTTTCTCTCCTCTTCTCTCATGTTATTAACATGTTTCTTGCGTTCTCTCTCCCACAACAACCTTAGCTCTATTCCTACCTCCGTATTAGATCTCTTACAATTTGATTTCTCTTCACCTCAATTCTAATTGGTTTATCGGAGTCCTTCTCCCTTTATATGAATGGCAAAGACTGTAGGGTTTGCAGAATAAGTTATCCTAGTGCTCTGCTATGCTTTTAATGTTGTGCCTCCATTCTTGTTCGTATTGGCTGCAATCTATAATTGAATTTAGTGCTAATGAAGTAAAAAACTAATTAGTGGAAAGCAGGGGGTATAGAGTGTAACCTCCTTGCCTTACACCCGAAGATATGTAGATGAGCAAGATTTGGCTTTCTTCCTTTGTAAAGTTCATATGGCGTCTTTCCAAGTGATTTGCGAATATATGCTCGGTTTGAGATGTAGCATGAAGTACTCATTGCATCTGTCCAGAACACTTGTGACATTTCCTTTTCATTAAGTAATGCTCTCGCCATTTCTGTAAGAACTCTGTTCTTTCTTTCCACTACTCCATTTTGTTGAGGTGTTCTAGGAGCAGAGAAGTTATGATCTATTCCTTCATTATTGCAATAGTTTTCAAATAGTTGATTATCAAATTCTCCTCCATGGTCTGTCCTAATAGAAACAATAGAAATACCTTTCTCATTTTGAACCTTTTTGGCAAACATAATAAATTCAGCAAAAGTTTCATCTTTTGAGGCAATAAATATAGTCCATGCAAATCTTGTAAAATCATCGACAATTACTAACGTATATAAATTTCCTCCAAAACTTTTTACTCTTGCAGGTCCTACCAAATCCATATGAAGTAATTGTAAAGGTTTTGAAGTAGAAATCTCATACTTTGTTTTAAAAGAGGATTTAGTTTGTTTGCCTTTCTGACATGCTTCACAAATCATATTATCTTTGAATTTGAGTTTGGGAAGACCAACAACTAAATCTTTTCTAATCAATTTGTCAAGTTGATTCATATTGACATGAGCCAGACACTTATGCCATAACCAACTTTCCTCTGATCGACTAAGAAAACAATTTTCAGAAGAATTTGAATTTAAATCAATAGTATAACAATTACCGTCCCTTTGAGCTCGGATCTTTGCTTTGATAGATTCTTTGTTTAGTGGCAGATCTTTCTTGTTCACTATCAAGCATTCTTTTGAGTCAAAAATCACCCAGTTATCTTTGTCAGTGCTTTGACTTACACTCAGGAGATTGTGGCATAATCCCCCAACATAATATACTCCGCTGATTTGAACACCATCGGATTTTCCCACTTCACCAATTCCAGCAATACGTCCAGATTGATTACCTCCAAATGTCACCTTTCCTTCTTCTCTGGTTTCCAGCATGGTGAACTTATTTTTGTCACCAGTCATGTGTCTCGAACATCCACTATGAATATACCATTTGTTTGCTCGAGATGCTTTGAGACATACCTAGAATAAGGTGATTAAGTTTTAGGTACCCACTCTTTCTTGGGTCCTTTGTGGTTAGTATATGATGTATGTGTCCCTTTCGGAACCCATTTATATGTTCCAATAACTTGTCCCTTTTTGAAATAACATGATGAAGTATAATGTCCTTTCCTGTTACAATAATTACATGATGCAAAGGGATTTGATGTATGCACAAAATTCCTGAAATATTTAAGATACGTTCTACTACTATTCTTCTTATATCCTTTATTCTTATTATGAGTAGAATTATATCCAATTCCAGATTTATCAAATGAAACTTTTTGAGAATTTAAAATAACTTTAAGAGTTTCACTTCCCTTAGTAAATTTTTCAACAATTTTTGTTAAATCACTTATTTTCTTATCTTTCTCTTTACATATTTCACATGATGATATGACAGTACCTTCTAATTCTTTAACTTTCTTCTTATAGCTAACCATTTCTTTAGCAACTTTGATAAACTCTGCATGCAATGCATTATATTCAGATAACAATTCATCATAAGTAGGTTCAGAATCACTTACCTCAGAGTTTGATTCTTCTTCCTTGGCTACTAAGCACAGATTTGCTACTTCGTCATTGTCACTTTCTTCGTCTGACGATCTATCACCCCATATAGATGATATATATGCTTTCTTTTTCTGCTTCTTTTTGTCTTTGTTTTTGAAGCATTTAGATTTGATGTGTCCAGGTTTCCCACATTCATAGCATACTATCTGTTGTTCTTTATTTTCTCTCTTGCTTGGTCCACCTTGATAATTTTTGAAGTTCTTTTGACCTCTTCTGTAGAATCTCTTGAATTTTCTCACAATCATTCCCATTTCATCATCATTAGAGACATCTTCATTCTCGGAAGATTCTTCTTCCTCTTTGATAGCTTTAAGTACAACTCCCTTTTTCTTCTTATCATCGAACTCTTCAAGTTCCTTTTTGAACCTCAACTTTCCTTCATACTCGGAAAGACTCCCAAAGAGAGCAGCTACGGATCTCATAGATTCTCCTTTAGCTTCTTCGATAGCTGTCACCTTCACTTCCCATTCTTTCGTAAGAATATTAAGAATCTTTCTTACCTGGGAATTTTGATCAAACGATTTTCCAAGAGCAGATAATTGATTAACAAGATGAGTATACCTGAGTTCGAATTCTGATATACCTTCTCCAGGTTTCATACGAAATAAGTCATATTCTGTAATTAGAGTATTGACTCTATTTTCTTTGATTCCAGATGTACCTTCGTGAGCAATTTCAAGAGCATCCCACATATCTTTAGCAGTTGGTAGAGTACATATTCGAAAATATTCTTTTTGACTAAGAGCACTCTGTATCATTAAAATAGCTTTACTATTTAATGTTACTAACCTTTTATCATTCTCGTCAAACTCATCTTGGCTCTTTTTAACGGCTCTATCTTCGATTTTCTTCATTGGAACATAGTCACCATCTTATATAACATTCCACAATCCGTACTCGTTAGCCATCATGAACACTCTGAATTTAGCTTTCCAGAACGAAAAATGTTCTCCAGTAAAACCAGGAGGTCTAGTGATTGAGGCTCCGTCTGGAAGAATGTTTTCACCCATTGTTGCCATTTATCGGATCCTTCTCAAGCTGTTGGCTCTTCGGAGAAGACCTCGCTCTGATACCAAATGAAAGAGGCAAGCTTCACCCAAGAAGGGGTGAATTGGGTGATGTTATAAATTTTTTGCTTGATATGGTGATATGAAAAAATATAGTAGATAGAGTAGAGTTGAGAAGATTTGAACACAGAGAGTTATACTGGTTCGGCCTAACAACCAGACCTACGTCCAGTCCTCAGAGATCAAGACCTACTGAGATTTTTACTATACCTCCAAGATTCAATGGGCTCTCAGAACGCCACAAAATAACAATTGTCCTTGAAAGGACTACGAGCAGAAATATTCTCTCACTAAGAAATTTCTCTCCCCCTTACTACAAGTCTTACATGCAGAAAAACAACCTATGACCTTTCCCACTTGCTTATGTATACAAGACTTATGAGCAGCAACGTTCTCTCCTGCTTACACCACTGTAAGTCTTACGAGCAGCAACGTTCTCTTCTGCTTGTATCTTATAAGTCTTATGAGTGGAAGGTTTCACAAGGAATTCTCTCAACTGCTTCTCTTGTAAGGAAATCTACCCTCTCAAGGTCCCAATACCTTGAGATCAAATGAAAATAGAATTTGGTGGAATTTTGACCAAACTTTGAAAATTCATAAGTAATTCTATAGAACTCCGATCGGGGTGGTTCAAATTCCTACTTAAAGCTCTGAGTCTATTTTAAAGATAAAATATTACTCAGAGCCAATTCTAGCCACAAAATTCCAGAATCATGACCAAAGCCACACTGGTCCAAGATTCTGTCCAGATTCAATACCTAATATAAAAAATTCATAATTCATAATGTACTTATCTAAATGGCATAAATGATCTACCAAATTAAAGCTTGATAAATCTACTTTCACACTGGAAAGTTTCATGGCCATTGCACTACATTCTATTACCCAAAAACACAATTCATTCTAACTGCCACGCGGGAAATTACACTGGCAGCACCATTTACATTCCAAGTTTTAGTGTTTAATTCCATTAATCCAGAATTTATAGCCGGAGGTTATTCCTACACAGTTTTTTTGTGTAGAACACAATGGAATCATCAAATTGATGAAATTCCAACTTTAACCCCATGAACAGCCCCTCGCTGAAACTCAACCATAATTTGGCAAAAATGGAGTTTTATGTTTTCAATTCATAAAACACTTTTTTTTACTTGTAATCCTATATTTAATCACATAATTACACTTTCTATATGATTAGTGTGACTTTGGGTAGCACCTCCCCTTAGGGTTTGTGCTTTCCAAATTTACAAAATTAAGCAAAACAAACCATAAATCAACTACAACAACCACAACAACCACAACAACCTTGACTCTAACATGAAAACAAGGTTTTGGAGATTACCTTTGATTTCTCATCTTTCTCTCTCTAAAATTCCATCTCTCTTTCTTTCTTTCCTCTTGATTTGTCTTGCTACAAGTGATATTCATGATGGCATAGAGATTAGGGAGAGGCTTGCATGAATTAGAAAGCAAGAACAAGTGGATTTTACTTGCAGCTTACCTTGATCTTGCTTCTTGAGTACTTGAGCTCTCTCTTTGTTCTTGTTTTCTCCAAGCTCTCTCTCTCTCTCTCTCTCTCCTTGGTTTGTGTTGGACAAAATGTAATACCCTAAATTTTGAGATCAGAGGCTTAGGAATAAGCCTGAATTAAGTGGATTGCTAAGCTCTGGTTTAGCAGATGTCCCAAATTTATTTCCTAATGTTTCTTATATCTTTAGTGTATTAAAGAAAGTAAAATGGTGAATTTTGGAGAATGTGATTATGCTTTCAGTGAAATTTTCTATGAGGCAATGAGATTTCATGTGATTTTGGATGATCAAATGATATCCATAAATTATGAAATTTTATAAGATGAAAGTAGACATCCTAAGATTTAATGTGATAGGTCATATGAATCATTTAAATTTATATACAAAAATTTATGAATCTTTGAAGTTAGTAAAAAAAAAATGGAACGTTTCTAGAACAACATTCAAACATTAAAATTCTAGGATTTTTGCGCTTCCAATTGGCAAGGTTCTATATTTTTCCTTGAAACTAGACTCAATAAGGGTTCTATAGCTTTTGGAATCACTCCGCTACAATGTCTACAAAATTAGTTATGATTTTTTAAATTTCGGTCAGAAAATCTGCCAATAAATCCAAAAATGGAAAATTTGCGATGGTAACTTTGTAATGATGAGATAATTTGTGCTCAGCCCATTTTGGCACAAATTTGGACCCCTATAAGTGAAATTTGGCTGACCAAAAGAGAAGAGGAATTTGTTACAAGTTAATTGGGCTTATGACCATATTTCATGTACATAAAGTTATGTACACAAAATAGTCAAAGTTGGAAATTTATTTTTGTGATTAAATAAATAAAAGGGAGAGATACAATATGTATTAAAACACTTTCTCTTCCCTTCCCTCTTCATTTTCATGTCAGCCATGGCAAGAAAAGAAGAGAGAAGAGAGCTTTGAACTCTAGACAGAGAAGGAAGAAGAACTTACAGGTAAGCTCAATTTCTTCGGTGAATTAGCTCCTAACCTGTGTAATCTTTCCTCTAAGCTTTCTTCTATGTGATTCAAGGTGTTTAAGAAGCTAAATTTCATTGTTGAGATGCTAGGGTTTTGGCCAAAGAAGGAAAAGCCATAAGGAAGAAGATGTAATTTCCCAAACTTCAAATATTGATTGTTCTGGCTGCTGTGAGTAGTTTAATTAGTGAATTTATGGTTATTTCTTGTGATTTGTGAATTTAGGAAATGTGGTGACATAAGCGTTATGATCCATGGGGAATTTTGGTAATTTTTCAATATAGACTCATATAACCACCAGAAACACTATGGAAGTGTCTAAATTGTACATTTGACATTTTAGGACCGAGTTGAGAGCCCAAGGGGTTGGCATGCAAATCAAAGCACAAAATTCGAGGAGCCTTTTTAAGGATCAAAAGATTAAGGTAGGGAACTTACCTCTCCTGCGTGTATTTGATATTTATAATGGTGTATTGATGTATGTTATTGCTTTACTTGATTATGTGAAACATAAATGAATGACTGAAGCTCTATTTCTATTTATGCTATGGCCATAAGTATGTTGTTTGAAATATTAAGCATGCAGATATGTCATTGTGTGAGCATGAGTTATGTAATACAAGCATGTCATGCATTAAGCACTTATCTTGCATGCATATTGGTACTATTTTTCTACTGAGATTCTCTTAAGTCTCACCTTCCCCTACCAACAATTTAGACAGGTGAAGACAGAAGGTATGCTGAGAACAAAGAAGAAAACTGTATGAGGGGAATACCGTGGTGGAACAAAGATTGGAAGGTGTATGCGTTTCACTAGGATGGGTTTAGACACCCAAGTAGCCCTGTTTGACTACATTGATGGTAATTATCATGTACGAACTCCTATGGGGAATCTCTGTAATCATGCACATATTATCAGTATATTTATGCTATTCTTGTGTTACCCATCGAACCACATAATAATATTCCACTGCAAGTTAAAATAAGATAAGGGTGTGACATGAAATGTGAGGCCCTTTGGAAGAGATAATTGATCTCAAAATATCATCTTCCACCTCCTTAAACAAGTATTATTTTATTGCAATTTTACCCCATGTTTATCCTTGACTTTCTTGCTTCATCTTTTATCTTTTGACCATAGATATTTTCTTTTCCTCTCTCCTATTTAACTTGGACAAAAATGATAGTCCTTAGAAGAGTGAAATGCTTCTTGAATTATCCAAATTTTACCTCCTCAATATTACTTTTAATTTGCTTACGATTGTTGACTTTTCTGCATCTTTTTACTTGACTACAATTTCACCATATTAGGCTTAATTTGAACTAATTAAATATTATTCCCTCTCTTGCTTCTCCTTTGGATGTCCAACACCCAAGGAAAAGGGAAAAATATTAGCTTTTGATTTTTATTGAGCCAAATGACCGTTTGCTTATACATTTTTTTGTAATTAAATTAGGCTTTCTTCTTTTCTTCTTGTGTTTGGCCAAAATTCACAATATATTGGGCCCCAAAATTGTGCTATTCCTTTTTCTATTGTTGGGCTCCAATAATGGGCTTTTATAAAGACACAAATTAAATTTTATGTCTTATTGTGGCAAAAAATTCATGTGGCCACTAATTATACTATTTGGCCATTTCAAGTATGCAAATATTTACTATTTTATTACCTTTAATACTACCAAGGTGTAAAGCAATTTTGGTGATTGAAATTTGGGATGCTACAGCTGCCACTGAGGACTTGCCAAAATATTGAATTTTGCAAGTGGTGGAGGTGGGATTTGATCCCCCATTTGTATGCCAAAAATATACCAATACATATATCAAATTTTGTTTATCAAGTAGTAAATCTACATGTTTTGGTTATTCAAAAGTTTTGTTAAGGAATTCCTCACATTTCATTAGGTATTACTAATTTTTGTTTATCAAGTAACAAGTTCATACTTTTAGGTCATTCACAGGTTTTGTCATTAAATTTCCCACATTTCATTAAGTATTACTAACTTTCATTTACCAAGTAACAACTCTACACTTTCATGTCATTTACAAGTTTTATTAAGATATTCCTCACATCTCATTAAGTTTTACCAACTTTCGTTTACCATGTAACAAATTCACTCTTTCAACAAAAGTTGGTATAATGCTTAATCAGATGTGAGGAATTCTTTAACAAAACTTGTAAAGGACATGAAAGTGTGGGTTTATTATTTGGTAAATAAAGGTTAGTAATATCTAATGAAATATGGGGAATGTCTAAACAAAACTTGTGAATGACATGAAAGCGTGAATTTGTTACTTTGTAAACAAAAGTTAGTACTCCCTCCTATCATTAATATAAGACATATATGGAGAGTTGATATTGATCCTAAATATAAGATAAATTTTTCATATTTATCAATCTTTTCCTGATTTACCTCTATTGATGCTCTATCAGCAATAATCAAGGAGGAGAGGAAATTAAGGAAGATAACTAGTGTATTTTAGAAAAGATATGTCATATTAACTAACTTCCTTAATCTAATAATATTAGGTAAATATGTTTTATATTAAAGACCGGAGAAGTAATACTTAATGAAATGTAGAAAATGCCTTAACAAAATTTGTGAATGAGTTGTAGTCAAAATTAATGAGTCAACTTATATTTTTTTTGAATATTATATATTGAAAATCATTGGTGGCCCAATAGCCACTAATGTTTTTGTCATGCAAGTGGAAATGGTATCAAATCTCACCTCCACCACTTGAAAATTAAATATTCTTGCCAGTGGGGTCCTTAGGCCTAATAGAGGGCCCAACAATCGGCTGCCGATGTGGTCTACAAGGAAGTGGTTGGAAACTTTTTTAAAAAAAATTAGTTAAGGGGAATTTTAGTCTTTTCCTTTCTATTTTTTCTTTTTTCCCTCCAATTTCAAAATCCTATTATTGGATATGGTTCCTTCTTTGTATTATTAAATTTCTATGTACGTCTCTATCTTATTTTCATAATTTCCAAATTCTAATTCTTTTTATGAAACAAAATATTGATGAGAAGAAAAGAGAGAATAAGAAAACAAGAAAGAAAAATCTTATTCACTATTCAAATGTGTGTACAATATAGGGCAAATGTGTAAATTTAGCAATAAACAATATCGCCATGTGCATCTATAAGAACTATCTATTTTTGGTTCATAAAGTAGCAATAATCAATTATTTTAGAAGCAATTTTAATAACAACGTTATCCAATTGTTACTTATGGATGCACATAGCGATATTGTTTATTGCTACCAAAATAAAGGATGGATAATATCATTGTTAAAATTGCTACCAAAACAATTTATTATTGCTACTATGTGAGCCAAAAATAGATAGTTCTTATAGATGCACATAGTGATATTGTTTATTGCTAAATTTGCACCTTCACCCTCAATATATAACATATGCCTCCTATTTATAGGTACAACTCTATAATTTACAATAAATGAGATTTTCATAATAATAGAAATTAATAGGGAGAAATAATAGGGAGATGAGCATCCATATTAATATATTATTTATAACACTTCCCTTGGATGTCCATAACTAAACATCTGCCTCATTAAAAAACTTCAACTAAGAAAAACCCAGTTGGGTAAAAACTTAGTAGAAGCAAAAGAGTACATTGTTTAGTGATATACTTAATAGTGTTGCCTCAGTGAAAACCTTGCTAGGAAAACCTAGTGGGAAAAACCATAGATAAGGGAAAAAGAGTATAGCATGTATTGACTCCTCTTCTTGACAATATCAGTTGATATCTTTGAGTCTGTGAAGTTTGATGTCACAAATGAGCTTTTCAAATATTGTTCCAAGAGGTGACTTGGTGAACAAATTTGCTAGATTTCATTGGAACGGATTTGCTGAATGCTAATTTCACTATCTTCTGTTGATACAATCCACTACAATGTCTTTGTATTGATGAATAAGTATATTATGCTAATAAGCAAATGATATAGGGTTAAAGGGCATTTTTGCCCTGGAAGTATTGGCTCAGGGGCAATTTTGCTCTGGAAGTCTCATCTAGGGCAATTTTGCCCAGATGGTTACCATAGTTAAGTTGACCGTTAGTTGACCAAATTTTAGGGCCAATTTGCTCTAAAGTGAAAACTTCCAGGCCAAATTTGCCTCTTAAATAATGACAAAATTGCCTTGAAAGTTTAAACTTAGGAGCAAATTTGCCTTGGAAGTTTTCACCTTAGAACAAATTTGCCCCTAAATTTGGTTAACTAACGATCAACTTAACTACGATAATTATCAAGGCAAAATTGCCCCACATTTGAGCTTCTAGGGCAAAATTGCCCCAGATGAGACTTCTGGGGCAAATTTGCCCATGAGGCAATACTTCCAGGGCAAAAAATGCCTTTAACCTAATGATATATCAAGTTAGAGCCAGTAGTATGGTGTGGACCACTGAGTTTGAGCTAACCCACCACGGGTTATGACCACATGGGTTTAGACAAAAAAGAACCGCATCAATATGGGTCAGCATTTAGCCAACCCAACCCATAACCTCTAGGTTAGTAGATTAGCTTGTCTAAACCATATTATTTTCCTTTTCTTTTAAATTTTTTATACTACATTTTTACAACTTTTTTTAAAAAATAAACTAAAATTTTTTACAAACCTAAACCATAAAAAAATAAAAATACATTACAAAATAATAAAGTGATAATAAAACATCAAATTCAAAGTTTCAAACATTACAAATTAAGCATTCATCACAAGTCCACACATTACAAAATAAACATAAATCCAAAAGTCATAATTAACAATCAATACAATCGATAATTAGTTGATATTAATTGTGTTAGGTTACACAATATACTCAGAGAAGTCAAAAATTTTTCTTAAAAAAAATAAAATAAAATAAATGGTCCCATATTGGTTCGAGAAAAAAGATCTACATCAAAACAGTCCCACTCTTACAGAACCCAAACCACCCATTTTTCCTGGTTGGGTGGGTTTAGCCCACGGTTAAACCCATATTACCAGCTCTATATCAAGTCATATGTGACAAACTCGATACACATAAGTACTCTAATTACACTAAGATATGATACTTCTGAAAAAAGTATTTCTTCATCAACTTATTGAGGTCTAACGACATCGTACTTCTAGACCAAGATTTCTCCATAGAAAAACACTTTATTCTTCCTTTAACAAACATTTATCAAGTCAGTAATATCACATACACCTTGGTTGCTTCAAACAATATAAAGATATTGATTAAACTGTTTGCTTCTGGCAACTTGGATCCTTCAACTAGAGCTCTGAATGCTGGCCAACCCGTGGGCAACACTGTGTGGGCTTGGAAAAATGCCAACCCTAACTCGCAGTATATGGGTTACGGGCAAGCCCCGGTCCCACATTTTTCTTTTGGAAAAAAATTTCTATTTTTTAAAGACGGCCAAAAGTACGAGACACATATATATTAGTCATTACATTTACCTGCCTAGCATTAATCATTCCTCTTATAAAAGTTTAAAAACATATTCATGATTCAAGACATAAAGTTATCAAATTTGCTAATGTTTGCAAACAAAAAACATCAAATCATCCCCAAGCAATCAAGATATAATAATTTTATTTAAAGAAGAAGGGAAGAGGTTAAGATTTTTTCTCTTTGGATTAGGAGGTACCAAGGTAGGAGTGGGCCGCTTATAGGTGTTGTGATATTATTATATGCAAAAAAAATTGTGCGGACCAACCCACCAACCTGCGAACCATGCGATGCACTCTTGTTCGGCTTGCATTGAATGCCAACCTTAACCATGCCCAACCCATGGGCTAATGGGTTGAATCCACAGGTTGAGTCAATATTACCGGCTCTACCTTCAAGGAGTTTCAATGATCATGTGTTTCTAGCAACTTGAATCCTTTAGGGACTTTCATATGTTTATATCTAAATCCATATATGTATTTGATACTTTAGGGATTTTATAAGTATAACAATGTACCAAATATATACTCCTTGCATTTTAAATCGTTCTTGGATTCATATATAATTCACAATATAGGAAGTCATAGGTTATAATCATGTTCTCAAGATGCATATCAAAGTTTCATTTACTACTAGACTTCCAAATTAACAAGACATATGTCTATATATCAATATTGAACTTTTGCGAAAATGTCTGTTTATGTGATACTATCATTGCACTTTGGGTGCTCGAGCTATGCATACACAAGTTCACGTTATGATATTATATATTGTGCCTTTTCTTTTCTAGTGGCCAAATATCTTTATGTATGTATCTCATGACATATTTGTATACAAGATCCTCTTTTAATCACATGATATTTTCATCAAACCATTGTCGACAACTTTATCTTTTCTGTTCCTTTTTCTTTATGACATAACTAAGTGAGATCTCTTTATTTCTTTCAGGTACCTAAGCCTCTTCTGGGGCCTTACAAATAGTTATGTCTCAATTCTTGCCTCCTCAATATGATCATTATTTGCTCACTTTTCTTTTCTTTTGGGATCGATCATTTTCTTATGCTTCAAGCATGTCTCATTTTTCATTTATACTAATTGGACCATTTTTCAGCTAGAACATGAGATATAAGAATTCTCATTAGGCCAGTGACTACATTAGTAGATATTGTAATATATTAAGAACGCAATATTTGATGAACTTATGGTTCATACTATAATAGCCTGGGACCACATATAGCACCTGCGACTGGCTGAGACTACACACAGAACCCAGCAAGATTTGTCCCCCCTCTGCCCGACAGTTTATGGATTTTCCTCTTGGGTACTCCTAATTTCCCCAAGAGTCACCTCCTGTAATGACCCAATTTGAGATTTAGGGCTAATGACTTCGAAATTGATTGTAATTAGTGTAATTAAACACTTTTGGGGATATGTGATGTGGATTTGATATAAATGTACTTGGTGATAATTTATTCAACATAGTGAAAAACCAGGGGCAAAATGGTAAAATTGGAAATTTACTGACCAATTGGTCAGTTACCGAAGAGGAAACCCATTGGTGATCAAAGATCAAGGGTTGAGATTTATTGTCTATGGGTCAGAATCATGTGCTTTGAATATATGTGAATTCATGGAAGAGTGAGCAAGATTATGCCAAGTGGCATTATATGGACCAAGGGATTATGCACATAAGTCAAAAACTCACTTTTTCTCTCTCTTCTCTCTCCTATTCGGTTTTTAGGGAGTATGGGCTAAGGGAAATTTTTGCATACTCATCATCTCCATTATCTCTCTCTCTCTCTCCTCACCTCCATTTCTGGCGATTTCAAGAAGGAAAGAGAAAAAGAAAGCTTGATTTTTGGGTGAGTAACGGTGCTCATATGCTCAAATAGTCTTCATTAATCTTGATCATAGTGTTAAGAGCTTCATCTTGATGGTTTTAGAATTTTGAAAGGTGGTAATTTGAGTGTTGGAGCAGATTTGAAAGTTGGATAATCAAGGTTTTGGTTTTAGCAAAGTTAAGAGGTGAGCATTTAGATCATTTTGATATATTTATTGTGATTTTTGGTTGAGTATGATGAATTCTAGAATTTTCCCTGATTTTATGCCAATTTTTGAATGTATGAGTTTCATGGTGAATGATGTTGGAACTGGTGTATTGGGAAGTTATTTGAGTGTCGGATGTGGTTTTGAATTTTGGAAATGGGTTGAATGAATTTGGGTATTGTGTGTGTTATAGAGAGCCAAGAGTATAAATTGTTGTTAGGATGGGTTTTGAGTGTTTTGGAGGTTACCAATGGGTTCCTTATGGGATTTTAAGTGAGTATGAGCATTGTGTTGAGTTTGGGAACCATTGGGATCATTTTAGCCAATCTGGGAAATTCTATCTTTTGTTGCGATCTGGCAATCTAATAAGCCTCACTTGAGTGAGGATGAGTCTCACTCGAGTGTTGTGCATGTTTTCGCCCAAGTTCTTTCAGTTCTTATTGTACTTCTATGACAAAAGTGCGAGTGTACTTCCTGATTCGCAAGTGATACAGGTTATCACTCGAGTGAGCATAGGTTCACTCGAGTGCAAGTATAATTCCATGTTAAGAGTTGCTATCGGCCAAGTACTCATAGGCCATTTGTGAAGAGTGTGTTCTGACACTCGCAAGTGTTGTCTTCTCACCCGAGTGCTAAGGGCTGTGCTCGAATGAGCTTCCTCCGCTAAAGTTGTCTGTGCTCTCGGGCAAGCACTTCCTGTGTTGCACCTTCAGGGACTCGAGTGAATTTGGAGTTATCACTCGAGTGCAAAACCTCATGCTTAAGTGCTGTGAGCACTTTCTGGACATTGTTGTTGCTAACTATCAAACACTCGTGAGTGAGAGCCACTCTCACTCGAGTGCAAGTCTCTCATCACTCGAGTGAAGTCATCTTTACTCGAGTGAATCAGCCAAAAATCAGTATTCTGTTTCCAAAAGAGGGGTCTTTAGGGTAGTTTCTCCCAACCCTTTTGGTATATGTGTAGGCCTTTAATGGTCATCCTAAAGAGTTTAAATGATAACCAACTTAGAGTATTATAGAAATAAGCAGTTGGAAAAGAGATTGATTGGTTGTCCCTAATTTGGTTATAGGATTTGATATCTGCCAGACTCGTGAGCCCACTATACCAGGGAACATCAGGAAAGAACAAGGTAGTGACTCTTCTCTTATACTTTACGTAAATGTATCGTATGTATGTTGTCATGCATTATGTTGTTGCTACTGCTGTGTGATGCCTTGTGACACCTTGTGGAGCTTTGTGATGCTTTGTGCTTTGTGATGTTGTTGCATAGTGTTTACCGTGAAAGCGGGCATAGTGATTACAGCGAAAGCTGGCATAGTGTTTACCGCTAAAGCGGGCATTGAGATTACAGCGAAAGCTGTCGCATTGTGATTACAGCCGTGAGTGCTGTCGTTCATGGCGTGAGCCATGAATCATTGAGATGCTACTAAACATGATCATATATGCTATGTGTTTATACATTGTATGAGTGATTTGTTACTACTGGGATTCTCTTGAATCTCATTCTTTTCAATGACTAATATTTTAGACAGGGCAAGTGGCTTAAAAGGGAAGCAGACAACCCAAAGAGGTTAGGATCTCTTAGAGACATTTTATTTGGTTGTTGGTTATCTGTTTTGGATTTGGGATTATTGTATATATTTTTTGTTGTAAATATTATTTTGGATATGTAATCCCCTATTTTGGGAAACTATACACCCATTTTATATATACATGTAACCCGGGGTGTGCTGGGATTTTAGTTGTGCACTCTGATATTTATCAATGTGATTTGATTTCTCAAGTAATTATATTTGAAGCGTGAATGTGAGATCGGATTGAATATATTTTGAACTATTTTCTGAACACCCCATCTTGAAGGTAAGGGATTGTAAATGTTGATTTTGTCTTATTGGTCTCTATTTCACTTTAATTTCATAAACTGGATATAATTACTGTGAGGGGCTTACACCTCCCCAAGGACTAGAGCCTTAGACCTGAGGGATAAGTCCGAAGCGTAAGAGTTCATTGGTAGCCAAGTGCGCTATAGCACATTTGGTCCAAAAATAAATAGAAATTGGCCAAATAAAAAGAAGGGAAAGAATAAAATTTAAAAGGTAATGACAAAATCGTAATTTTGTTAATTTATCACAAATTAATTATTTTTCAATTAATTAAGGAAAATAGAGGGGAAAATATATTTGGAGTATTTTGGTCAAATAAATATGAATTTATGAAAAATTTGGGCAAAAGTGCAAATTTGACCAAAATTGTGACTTAACATGTATACATAACTTGAACAAGTGGTGAAGCCAATTGAGACCAAAGGAAAGGACCCTTAGGTGTCTCCTATATGTAGCATGAAGAAGGAAATAGTAGTTGGGCTTAATGGTATAGTTACATGTGTTAGATATGATTAGTTTTGATGATGTCAAATATAGATGTGAAATGATAAGAGCAAAAAGTTTATATAATGTATTTCTTTGACTAACTATTATATTACATATTTTGTAGATTAGTCAAGGAAAGAATGAAGAAGATTGAATTAATGAAAATGAACAAGAGGAAGAAGAAGGAAGAAATTGAAGATAGTCAAGGAGATGCTTACTTTAGTTATGAAGAATTATTATCAAGAGGAAAACTAAGAAGAAAGATATTGAAGAATGAAGAACTTGGAAGATCTATCATGAATATCAAGATTCAAGTTGTTAGATGTGATATTGGAGGTTTCTATAATGATACCGGAGGTTTCTATGATCAAATAATGGTTGGAATAGGTTAATACGAAGCTAAGATGACTTATATATGAGTTTTGGCACTTCTAGAGGTGTTATGCTCGAGCACGAGGTGTTTCACTCGAGCACAGGAAGAACACACTCGAGCACAGATGAATTCACTCGAGCACGGGGTGAATACTCTGTTCTACTCTGTTTTACGTTCAGCCTGAGCGAGGTCTGGTATTTTGATCATATCTCTCAAACCACACGTCGGATTGACCTGAAACTAGTGGAATATGAAAGAGGACTCACAACACGTAAAATGGGCACCAGGATCACATTGAAAGAAGATCAAATGAAGGAGATATGATTCGTGGAAAATGAAACTGAAATCACCGTCACTTTTCAACACAGGTTCGGTATTTTGCACGTAACTTGCAAACTACACATCGGATTGAGACAAGACCAGTGCCAAATGAAAGTAGACTCAAAGAGCTTTCCATGGATAGGTAATTTTTCTTATTTTAACGTATATTCTAGGAGCTATGCCTTCTGGAAGTTGACGCTTGTGCAGACTAGTGAAATATACACTCTTTCGATCATAACTTGCAGAATACAAGTAGTTTGGAGCTGATTCTTGTTGCATTGGAATGCATATGGCAAGAGCATTCTTATGATACATCATTTGAATCAAATGAATAAAATTTTTCTAAAGTGGCCCCACATCACCCGCGAGTGCAAAAAGTCTCTCTGAAAATGTTGTGTGAGTGATGTCTAGAAGCAGCTGAAACGTGAAGAAAATCGCATCACTCGAGCACTAGGATCCATGCTCGAGCATTGGATGATTTCTCACTCAAGCACATGCAAGTTTTGTCATGGAAGTGATAACCCGAGAAGAAGATTGTACGTGAAAGCATGAAACTCCCTCGAGCATGACTGGTTGTGCTCGAGTGATTCGAGAATTCACTCGAGCAGATGCGAGTGAAGTGCAGCTAGTGCTTGCCCGAGAGGAAGTTAGAACGTGAAAATATCAACTGCACTCGAGTGAGCCATATTGCACTCGAAGTGAAGTTCTGACAGAAGCAACGAAGAAACACAGAGCCTCATAGCAATCAATCCAAACATGATTAAATGTTATACAATCATTATGTTTTCACTTGTTATTATTCCTAAACATTAACTAACATATATTTCAAGTGTAAAACAGGAGATTAAATATTTGGGTTGTATCTTCAAGAACGGAGGTCACAGCGAATATATTCACTCAACATGATGAGTCACAGAAGCCAGAAATTCAGCTTTTGACCAATGATCCAACATACCCATGACTAATACTTCATCATATTAATGATTAAGTATTTTGCAGTGTGAAACAGGGTATTAAATGTTCGGGTTGCAGATTCAAATAAAAGTCAATTACGGTGAACTCCATCATTACTCACCGGATGACGGCTACCAACCACGACAAGTAACTGACCCACCTTGAGAGATTGTCTGGAAACTCAAACGAATTCATCCCGCTCCACAACGTGATGTACAGCTCAAAATGAGACATGCGGCTTCTCAACATGATGCTCTACTTTGCAACGGAAAGCTCATGGTAGCTCATTTTTCAAATATGCTCAAACGGTCAAAATGACTCCAACAGACGAATGCTCACAACGGTCATCATCTTCATCAACTATAAATGAGAAAGCATTCAATATCAATGAGTGACTGAGAAAGACAGAAAAAAATAGAGACAGCGAGCAACTACGAGAAAAATGATAGAAATGTGAATCCTCTGCTTCTACCCAAACACTCTCTATTTTCCAGCTTCTGTATTACTTATTAATGAGAGAGTGATCATTTGTATTGTACTTCAGTGAGTATTATATCCACTCTGTGAGAGTCTGTAAACACTTTCATCTATATTTCTGAGTTGATCTCAAGGTAGAGGGACCTTGAGAGGGTTGATTTTCTTACGGAGAAGCTGTAGAGAGAATTGCCAGTAAGACATTCTGCTTGTAAGACTTACAAGGTGCAAGCAGTAGAGAACGTTGCTGCTCATAAGACTTACAGGGGTGTAAGCAGGAGAGAATGTTGCTGCTCGTAAGACTTGCATGAGTAAGCAGGAGAGGAAGATCTTCGGGATTGCTCTGCTCGTAAGACTTGCCGTAAGGGGGAGTATTTCAGTGAGAGATTTGTAAAAGGTTTCACAAGTACCCGGCTAAACTTGTGGATTGTAAAGGCTTTTCTTGTGCCCGGATTAAACAAGAAGATAGTGGATTTGAAAATCTCAGGAGGAGCCTGGGGACTGGACGTAGGCCATCACAGATTGGACCGAACCAGGATAAATCACAGTTTGCATATTCTCTTCCCTAAACTCTTATATTTCCAGCATATATTATTTAATCTAACTGTTGATTTATAAACCTTCATACTTACCACTTTTGTTAAGATACGAAAAGATTTCTAAAGTTCTTAAGTTTTTATTATACACCCAATTCACCCCCCCTCTTGGGTGATAGCCGGTTCTAACATTTGGTATCAGAGCCCGGGCTCTTGTTTAAAGGACTTAACACTCTCAAGAGTTACAATGGCTAATTTTGGGTGTTTTATACTTTTAGAAGGTTTTGATTATACAATCGCACCTCTTTTGAAAGATATTGATTTTTGGTTTTGGAAAGCTAGAATAACTAGTTTTATAAAAGCTTATGATTTTGATATGTGGAATGTTTTTATAAATGCTTTTGATTTCAAACCAAGAAAGGATTAGACAGAAAGTGAAAAGAAAATGTTTTCGTTGAACATTAGAGCAATGAAAATTCTGTATAGTACTTTAACTGAAAATGATTTTGAGAAAATTAGATTTTGTTCTAATGCTAAACATATCTGGGACACTCTTGATTCTATTTATGCTTCTAACAATTGTGTTGAAGTTGAAAGTGTTGACAGTTCATGTGAAACTACACACTACGCATCTACTATGCATGAACAATTGGAAGTTGATTATGAAGATGGAAAAATCATAGAACACTTCCATACAGTCAACATGGATAAACAAGAAGAAGAGGATTCCCGAAAAGAGCTCAGTATGGACGAACATGAAAAATCACTCTCCAGAGCTGAAGATGAACTTAAGGTAAAAAGTTCCAATTCTTTGTGTGATTTTCATAAAAATAATTTTCAGAGTTTACAAAAGTTTGTTTCTCAACCAATTGTTGATTCTATTGAGAAAAGCAAAAATGTTTTCAAATATGCTGGAAAGTTTGTTAGGAAGAAAGAAAGTTCAAATCAAATCCATTCGAATTTCTACTCTCATGATCGACATAATACTTGCATGATATCCCATAATGCATATCTTGATACAATTTGCAATTATTGTGGTAAATCCGATCATATTTCTCACACATGCTATATTAGAAGAAATTCCCATGTGAGAAATAAGTATATTTGGGTACCGAAGAAACATGTAAGGTTTAATACTAACAATCAAGGACCCAAGTATATATGGGTACCAAAATGTCTATCTAGTACTTTATGTGTGCAGATTAATTATAAGAAGAATGGACATAAGGGTAAGGAGAAGATGAAAAAGAAGCCAAGAGTTTCTCATGCACCTAAATGGAGATTCACACCAATTAGGATAACTCTCGAATCACCCATTGCTGGGGTTATAGAGTATAAACAGAGAAAGAAGCAATGGATAAAAGGAGTATGTTCTACCTCAACGAAGGGTTACCATAATGTACCATTCAACTATCTTGAGAAGAACAAGAAGAGGAGGATCTCTCATTCACAAAGAAAAAGATTCTCGAAGTCTACATCACATGAGAAAGCTTTATATAATCCCAAAGCCAAATATGCAAAAACAGAACTTCAAAGAAAGATCCAGTGGGTATGCAGAAGCAATCCTCCGAATATCTAAGGCAAAGGTACACAATGAAAAAACCTCCTATGTTGTTGTTTGTAATATTTGTTGAGGTTTTATATTTTGGAACCTTAGGAATGAGCATTGCAAATATTTTTGAATTTATGTTTTCGTATCTCTTAAAAATCCATTTAATAGACTTATTTATAAAGGTATTGTAATGCTCAAAAGGTTAATTCTTTATGCATGTATAATGATTTGAAAAGAAAATATTTCTCTTATGCATAAAGACATGTTTAATTCATTATGTTCAATTTCTTTGAAGTGATTATATTCTTAGAGCATGTGAATTATGATTCTTTTAAGCTAACCATGAGTGGATCCAAGTAGAATTGGATACCGAAGGAAGAAAAAGGGTTATATGATTTTTGCAGGAATAATTTGAAAAAGAATCATGACACTAGAAAGCAGAAGTGAACATTCGAGTGTAAGACATGTTAACACTCGAGTATTGGTTGGTCACTCGATTATAGATTTGAATCCTATGCTCTGCTTTTAGATTGCAAAACAGGGATTAACAGAGTGTGCAGAAACTCTAAGGACACTCTAAAATTCATCAATAGTACTGTCACACACTCGAGTGAGACGTGAGCACACTCGAGTATTTGAAGAACTCACCTGAAAGTGTATCAAGAACCCACAAATGCCATAGGTATAAAAGCATAAATTATCTTTAAAATATGGATTCCTCAAGTGATCTTGGAGGACTTGAGAACAAAGATACAAGGAGATGGAAATTAACTTGGGTGTCTACAAGTTACACTCAAGCCAGGTACGCTGTATCAGTAATTTCAAAACTCAACCATCGTACTCATTCTTTCCAACTCAATTTGAGTGGTAAATTCTTGTTCATTACTATATACTACTAGCAATCAATGATTTATGGTTTTTCAAAATATTCAGATTGCTAAATGTATCGAAATAGAATTGTGCATGATTTTTCTATGCATTGGAAATTTGAAATACATATTTCACAAATTTACTTGGATTTCAATTCATTATATTTATAAAAGTGCATACACATTATTTGGAAATTATTCATATCTTGTTTGCATTTAAATCGGTTTCAAAATTGGAAGTTAAGATTTTTATACTGAATGTCAGAATGCTTCAAATTCATTTACCAAAGTATTCTCCCATCGTTGACATATTGATCTTAATTGTGCTATCCAATACTTGAACTCTTCAGTTTTTATTCCTTAACATGCTAGACCTTACGTCTAATAAGTTAACAATCTATATGAGTTTCAAGTGTATTCTCTAGAAAAGAATTCTATATGTGAAAGCCTTGTGCCTAATGCATAAATCATTAGTTAGCCATGTTATTCCAAGCATTATAAATGTTCATTAGTGCATTGAATCTTAATGCATTAACCATTATTGTGGAATAACTTACCGAGATAATATTCTAGAACTCTAGTCATCTGGATCAATGAGTATGTGCTTCATCATCCATAAATTCTTATACTCATATTGTTGCTCAAATGCGTTACCATTTGTCTTCATCCATTTTGAGTTACTAGAGCCTTCTATTCAAATTTTTGAGTTGAATATCCCTATTCTTTAAGACACATCTCTAAGAGTCAAGTTTATCTCTTGGTCAATAGCAAAGTCATTGTGTTTATATACATCATTGAAGCTAAGCTTTTTGGCTAATTCATTTTCAATATGACCTTTGCTCTTGGGAAAATTCTCAAACATGTTAAACTCCGATGTCTAACATGTTATCTTTAGTTGTTCTCTAAAAAGGAAGCTTTCTGGTATATGTATATTTAAATTGTTGACTTTCACCATTTTTAACATGAACATTAATTCTAAATAGTTTTTATTAATGTGTTTTACATATATTCAGAGTCTCAATTTCACAATGCATTATTATGATTTGAAATTACATCTGAGATTTTGAAACAATTCGCATATCTCATTATCATTCTTGAAAATTTGGTTTCATTCATGATTTATCATTTTATAAAAGTTGGTCATTATGGATAGATTCTCTACTCTCTTTGATCCAACTTACATCTATTGCATGAAAATCTTATCAATGACATTATTTCTATTTAAAATGTATTTACAAATTGTCATTGATCTTTGAAATCATCATTCTTGGTATTACTTGTTCGTTATGCTTTATAATGACTTGATTGGGTAAAGAATTATATTTTGATCTTTGTTGGTTTATGATACTCTTTGCTAAAATTTCATATGATTAATTGCATAAGAGCATAAGAGTTTCTATGTCTAATATTATACGGACCCAAAAGAAGATGGGTACCAGAGAGCATATGTTTATACTTTTACAGGAGTTGATCAAGATGCTTTCATTTTGGATACAAAGGTCAGAGGCTAACAGAAAAGGCATGACTGATAGTGTTGCAGTGTGAGTTGAAGCAGAATATGTGATATTACTCAAATGACACTCCATCACTAGCAAATAACTAGCTAGTGATACAATCAGAGAAAGAGAAGGAAGATCTCTTAGTAGACCTAGCGGAGACTATTTCAAAGCAGCACTGGGCCAAGAATAAGTTTATCCAATATGAATCTTTGTTGCCTACCCATCTTCCTTATCATTTCAAGGTGATCAGACATTTTCACTATGATATGGAGTCAACAGAGATGTTCATAGAAAAATGCTGAGATGCACAGAATCATCAAGCTTGATGAGCCTATGAGGATTCTTAACTACTATCCTAGCTCTATGTCTAAATCTTCACTGGATTATCCGCTATACCTACACTAGAGCTATGGTGAACAAGGCCAATAAATGAGAGACGACAATTTGCTAGAGTTGGCCTCCATGATTCTTCATGCTTTGGTCCATTTGTCTAAGGCTTTCTGAGAGAGGAGCTTCAACTCTTTCACACAAAGCTTACTACAAACAATGTTGAGATCATCAGTCAATGATAAGATGAAGTAGCTGTGTGACTTAGTGAGCCAGAACTTCAAAGTTCTATCTGAGATGATGAATGACAAAATAAGGGTGTTATGTGCTATGGTGAAATTAAAAGTTCTCAATGATGTTTGCTAAGCAAGGGGCACATACTAAGCCAATATGCACATAAAGCCTTACTCCGAGCTCAATTTGGTATTTTCTAGTAGCAACAGAGATTACATCGTCAGATCATATATTCAGACAAGTAACTAGCCAACGATGTATCAATGGACTGCAGAGGATTAAGACTCGAGTGATTATGATATTACTCGAGTGAGGTATTGTATTCTTACTTAACTCAAAATCCTTGAGTTGTATCACTTGAGTATACAATCGAGTAATGATTGAGTAGAATCACTCAAGTAACCACTCAGGTGATATTGGGTTGTATCTATCTCTGATTAGCAATTGCCATTTAATTTCTCTCTAAATCTTTCAAAATCATTTTCTCTATAAAGTTTCCAATGGTTTCTCAAATCCAGGAGAGTTATTAACTGTTTTCCTAATGAAAATGTTTAAAATCATGCATCAATTAAGGGGGAGCTTCACATTCACATGTGTTTTATATGTTGAAAGCTCATCTCCTATTTGAAAGAAAATCCTTTTAATATACTCATCTATATTCACCATGTCTTGATTAGTTTTGATGATGAGTTATTCTTATATTGTTCTTTTCATGATCTTAATTTTAATATATCATATGGAAAGGAATATATGTTACTTGATTGAACTAACAATTCTCTTTGCAAAGAAAGATTTAAATTTATGACAGGAGAATTTGTTTTGTGCAATAGCATTCCTCAACATACTACAAGAAGACTATCAATCTTGAGGATGTTTGTAACGCTCAGTCAAGGAATATATATTGGCTACAACATTCAAAGCAATATAACTGAGCATTGAATATGCTAAACAGAAGCTCAACTCATTTGGAGAATCCTGGCAACAACATAAATATATATTGAGTTGCATAACAGAAGTGTGGTGTACATCATCATGACCTAGCATTGCCAAAGGATAAAGCAACGGACTTCATGGAGCGCTTCATCAATTTTCAAAATCTACATGAGCATTTCTAAACATTTTCTCTTTACATTTCAAGAATACGTTTCATATATTCCATTTATCTTGATTATGAAAGTTTTCTTGAAAACCTCTCCAAATTTTTTTTTTTGTTCCCTCTCGTTCAAAATGAAAGTACTTTCACATAGGGGGAGTGTAAATTGTTCATTCATTTTAATTAGAGTAATTTCTACTCTATTTACTTCTTCACAAGCTTTACTTCTTTATATATTTCAAACTTTTTGCTGATGTCAAATAGGAGGAGAAAAATGTAAGAAAAATATGTATGTTGCATTATATATAATGTGTATGTTGCACTTTGCATTATATATGTATGTTGAATATGTATGTTGCATTATATATAATATGTATGTTGCACTTTGCATTATATATGTATGTTGCACTTCATTCAGACATATTTTTCTTAAAGGATTTGTCATCATCAAAAAGGGGGAGAATGTTATATATGATTAGTTTTGATGATGTCAAATATAGATGTGAAATGATAAGAGCAAAAAGTTTATATAATGTATTTCTTTGACTAACTATTATATTACATATTTTGTAGATTAGTCAAGGAAAGAATGAAGAAGATTGAATTAATGAAAATGAACAAGAGGAAGAAGAAGGAAGAAATTGAAGATAGTCAAGGAGATGCTTACTTTAGTTATGGAGAATTATTATCAAGAGGAAAACTAAGAAGAAAGATATTGAAGAATGAAAAACTTGGAAGATCTATCATGAATATCAAGATTCAAGTTGTTAGATGTGATATTGGAGGTTTCTATAATGATACCGGAGGTTTCTATGATCAAATAATGGTTGGAATAGGTTAATACGAAGCTAAGATGACTTATATATGAGTTTTGGCACTTCTAGAGGTGTTATGCTCGAGCACGAGGTGTTTCACTCGAGCACAGGAAGAACACACTCGAGCACAGATGAATTCACTCGAGCACGGGGTGAATACTCTGTTCTACTCTGTTTTACGTTCAGCCTGAGCGAGGTCTGGTAGTTTGATCATATCTCTCAAACCACATGTCGGATTGACCCGAAACCGGTGGCATATGAAAGAGGACTCACAACACGTAAAATGGGCACTAGGATCACATTTAAAGAAGATCCAATGAAGGATATATGATTCGTGGAAAATGAAACTGAAATCACCGTCACTTTTCGACACAGGTTCGGTATTTTGCACGTAACTTGCAAACTACATATCGTATTGAGACGAGACCAGTGCCAAATGAAAGTAGACTCAAAGAGCTTTCCATGGATAGGTAATTTTTCTTATTTTAACGTATATTCTAGGAGCTATGCCTTCTGGAAGTTGACGCTTGTCAGACTAGCGAAATATACACTCTTTCGATCATAGCTTGCAGAATACAAGGAGTTTGGAGCTGATTCTTGTTGCATTGGAATGCATATGGCAAGAGCATTCTTATGATACATCATTTGAATCAAATGAATAAAATTTTTCTAAAGTGGCCCCACATCACCCGCGAGTGCAAAAAGTCTCTCTGAAAATGTTGTGCGAGTGATGTCCAGAAGCAGCTGAAACGTGAAGAAAATCGCATCACTCGAGCACTAGGATCCATGCTCGAGCATTGGATGATTTCTCACTCGAGCACATGCAAGTTTTGTCATGGAAGTGATAACCCGAGAAGAAGATTGTACGTGAAAGCATGAAACTCACTCGAGCATGACTGGTTGTGCTCGAGTGATTCGAGAATTCACTCGAGCAGATGCGAGTGAAGTGCAGCGAGTGCTTGCCCAAGAGGAAGTCAGAACGTGAAAATATCAACTGCACTCGAGTGAGCAATATTGCACTCGAAGTGAAGTTCTGACAGAAGCAACGAAGAAACACAGAGCCTCATAGCAATCAATCCAAACATGATTAAATGTTATACAATCATTATGTTTTCACTTGTTATTGTTCCTAAACATTAACTAACATATATTTCAAGTGTAAAACAGGAGATTAAATATTTGGGTTGTATCTTCAAGAACGGAGGTCACAGCGAATATATTCACTCAACATGATGAGTCACAGAAGCCAGAAATTCAGCTTTTGACCAATGATCCAACATACCCATGACTAATTCTTCATCATATTAATGATTAAGTATTTTGCAGTGTGAAACAGGGTATTAAACGTTCGGGTTGCAGATTTAAATAAAAGTCAATTATGGTGAACTCCATCATTACATACCGGACGGTGGCTACCAACCACGACAAGTAACTGACCCACCATGAGAGATTGTCTGGAAACTCAAACGAATTCATCCCGCTCCACAACGTGATGTATAGCTCAAAATCAGACATGCGGCTTCTCAACGTGACGCTCTGCTTTGCAACGGAAAGCTCATGGTAGCTCATTTTTCAAATATGCTCAAACGGTCAAAATGACTCCAATAGACGAATGCTCACAACGGTCATCATCTTCATCAACTATAAATGAGAAAGCATTCAACATCAATGAGTGACTGAGAAAGACAGAAAAAAAACAGAGACAGCGAGCAACTACGAGAAAAATGATAGAAATGTGAATCCTTTGCTTCTACCCAAACACTCTCTATTTTCCAGCTTCTGTATTACTTATTAATGAGAGAGTGATCATTTGTATTGTACTTCAGTGAGTATTATATCCACTCTGTGAGAGAGTCTGTAAACACTTTCATCTATATTTCTGAGTTGATCTCAAGGTAGAGGGACCTTGAGAGGGTTGATTTTCTTACGGAGAAGCTGTAGAGAGAATTGCCAGTAAGACATTCTGCTTGTAAGACTTACAAGGTGCAAGCAGTAGAGAATGTTGCTGCTCATAAGACTTACAGGGGTGTAAGCAGGAGAGAATGTTGCTGCTCGTAAGACTTGCATGAGTAAGCAGGAGAGGAAGATCTTCGGGATTGCTCTACTCGTAAGACTTGCCGTAAGGGGGAGTATTTCAGTGAGAGATTTGTAAAAGGTTTCACAAGTACCAGGCTAAACTTGTGGATTGTAAAGGCTTTTCTTGTGCCCGGATTAAATAAGAAGATAGTGGATTTGAAAATCTCAGGAGGAGCCTGGGGACTGGACGTAGGCCATCACAGATTGGACCGAACCAGGATAAATCACAGTTTGCATATTCTCTTCCCTAAACTCTTATATTTCCAGCATATATTATTTAATCTAACTGTTGATTTATAAACCTTCATACTTACCACTTTTGTTAAGATACGAAAAGATTTCTAAAGTTCTTAAGTTTTTATTATACACCCAATTCACCCCCCCTCTTGGGTGATAGCCGGTTCTAACAACATGTACATAGGGGTTTATGTACATAAAGTTTAATTTTTGGAAATTAAATAAATGATTAAAATATTATAAGATATATGATAAAAGCATCATCTCCTTCCTCTTCGGCTCAAAACTGATGCCTCATTTTAGTGTGTGTGTGAGAGTGAGAGAGTTGTGAGATTCTAGAGAGAGAAGGAGGAAGAAAATTCACAAGGTAGGTCGATTTCTTCAGTGAATTCGTACCTAATGCGTATAACTCTACTCCTAATAAGCTCCTCTTCTATGTAATTTAAGGTTGTTCAAGCTCAAATTTCCTTGTCATAAAGAGCTAGGGTTTCGGCTACACTAGGGACAAGCTAAAGGAAGCAAAAGGTAACTTCCAAACCTTCAAATATTTATTGTTCTGGCTGCTGTGAGTAGTTTAATCGGTGAAATTTCATCGGATTGTGTTTGATTTTGAATTTGGGGAATGGGTTGTTGGAAATGTTATGTTGCCAAAATTGGGACTAAATGATAGTTATAATGTAATTAAATAGTTAATAAAGTGATTAGGAGTATAAAGGAGCATGTCTACAGAGTTAGAATCGAAAAACCTCAATTTTCCCTAAAGTCTGGTAAATTTTGGCCAAAGCTATATGTAGGGATTAGAGTTGGATTTTTGATATTCTGATAATTACATTGAGTTTAGGAAAGAAAATTAGGTAGGGTTACAGTTGGTCACTTTTTCAGAAAAGCCCGAAAAAGTATAATTACGAAAATGCCCTGGAAGCCTAGAAAACAGGGTTGCCAAGGGCATATTTGTCTTTTGGTAGTGAATTTGATAATTCTGAGTCAGAATAGCCCTAGTCAAAATTTTGAGAAAAGTACCGTTAGATCGGGTATGACGGGGCTAGGTCCCTGGGGCATTTTGGTAAATTTGCATAATAGGCTAATATAACCACTAGAAATACTATGGAAGTGTCTAAAAAGGTATATGGGTTTTAATTTAATTCTTGTACATTTGATATTTTAGAAATGAGTTGGGAGCCTGAGCTTGGCACGTTTTTAGGGCACACAAAATAGGGTGAAAGAGACTTGAGGTAGGGACATTATCCTTCATACATCATACCATAATTCATATGATTGTGTGCTTGCCATTGTTTGTGCTTTTATTAATAAATATGGTTTGCCTAAAAGAGGCAATTAGTGTTAGAGGTGCACTTACACCTAGGGTTGGGTAAGAATCCAACCAGTGTACGATTAGAGGGGGAGGAGCCCAACTCATGTAAACATGACAATGATGTTTTATATTGTTCTTTAATAGATGCATACATGGTACATATCATATCTACTTTTCACATTTTATAAGAATGATAGTATGTCGCTACTAGGATTCTTTAGAATCTCACCCCTTTTTCTAAACCAAAATATCTTAGTGGGTGCCAGCGCTCTATAGGCAAGAATGTAGATACGGGAAACTAATAGGCATGTTTCTCGAGATGAAGATCTTGGTTATATATAGTTTGTATTGGGAGTATTTTTTTGATATTATGTACATATTTGTAAATATTATCAGATTCTGTATGGTTGATTCCGGTCTGTAAACAAATACTTTGATCAGTATATTAGTACTTTTCTGTATGCCTGTGGAACTTGGTCTCTATTACCCTATAAATATCGAAATGGGAACGGGTGTTGACATTTTTTGTATCAGAGCTAATAAGTGGTTCTGGCATTATTAGAATGGTATACTGATATGGTTTTGTTTGCATGATGACAGGGTCTTGAGCAGTTTGAGTGAGGTATCAGAGGGAGAATCATCAGTAAACCAACATCTGCTGGAACAACATATCCGGGACGGGCAGCTTTTTATAGAGTATTATGGGCTCAGTGGTGTACGCATGAGAGGATGGCACGGAAGAGCATGCCGATGCTACTAGTATATGGATCGGAATTGAGCCCAGCATCTCCAGGGCAATCACAGGTCGGGGAGACAGGAGAGTATTGATAAGTAAAATATTTGCATATTTATTTTCCCTTATATGATGATTTTATGGACGATATTTAAACTTAATATAATAATTTTGGATATAATTAATAAATAATAATATTTTTGGAATAAATAGTATTTAAAAATAAAAAATGGAAGTACTGTAGCAATGACATTCACTGTAGTAGCCGACGGATACTGTAGCTGTTGCCGACATTTACTGTAGCAGCCGCCAGATCACTATAGTTTATGCAGTATTTTTATGTTTAAGATTTTAATATTTTGTTTGTATATTTCTCCATTTTTCATGCATCTTTTGGTTGTATATTTATGTTTGAGAATTTAATATTCAATTTTTATGTAGTATTTTTGAGGATTTCATTCTAGTTTTATGCAATGTTAATTTATTTTGTTTTTAATTTTATCATGTGCTAAACTTTCATTTTCCTAGGGTGATGACGTAGCTTGCTAATGACGGATTAAATCTTAACTTATTAAATCTAGTTTAAATTTCTCCTTCATGATTGAGTTTTAATTATTATTCTTAATACTTTTGATTAACTGACCATCTTTTGAATGATTTCAATATACATGTTGAGACCGGAAGGAGATGCATGCGTGTAGATTCTATAATTAAAACCATAACTTGCATATGAAATAGGAATATATTCATATGAGTTATGTAGTCTTACTGAGTTCTGTAAATCTTAATGCATAATTAATTGCTTAAATTCATATAGGAATATATTGGATTAGCAATTAATTATAGAATTGCTTGACCTTGTAAGAGGTTAGTAATTAAATTAGGGAAACTCGACTATCAATCATGTGAAATAAATTGGGCTAGAATAGATAAGTGATTCAATCCGGAATTTGTGAAGTGAAATCTAATCCCTATGACTTTTTCTCATATTTGCTTTCTTATCATCTGCACTCATATTTAATTGTTTTTCTTTTATTTTGTACTCTCAATCACCAATTAATCGATCGACTAAATAGAATTAAAATTACCTATTTTGGTACTTAGTGTTCAATCCTCATGAGAACGATACTCTACTTACTTATATATTACTTGATTACGATAGTGTACACTTGCACTATTTAATTGATCATTCACACACGTATCAAGTATTCAGAGCAGGACCCCGACGAGGATCCCGAGGAGTTCCTGGAGGAAGAGCCAAGTGATCGCGAGTCTGGGGCATGTACAGTAAAGGTGGGATATGACCTACAACCAGATCCCGAGCTATAGCACTATGTCTTCAGCAGATATCACAGAGCCCAGCGAGCTCAGTTCACACTTGTTGGACGTTACCTTGCATTCCTGACCGGAGTTCAATCCCTATATACTATCCTAGAGCAGTTGCAGGTCGGGGTAACAGTTGAGTTTTGGATTCGTACCATATTAGACTTTTTCCCAGACTCTGCTTTTTTGAATTGGTAGAAGAATAACGTTGTCGAGCGGTGCCAAAATAGGAACATTTACAAGTTTCTAAATCATATAGATGACCTGGTTCAAATATTTATGTTCGATGACTGACGTAGGACCTAAGTGGCATATTTTGGCAACTGGAGATGACCGACACATATTTTGAGATAAGGGCAGTCAGCTAGGACTGACAGATAAAAAAGATTTAGCCGGGGTCGGTATTTTAGGAAGGTACAGACAAAGTTAATTGTGCTTGACCCAGGAAAATCCTAGGATGGGTGACCCACTGAGATGTCGTATGAATTTTGAAAAGTATAATGTAAAAAGGATTAATGTAATATCCCAAATTGTAATTAAGGGTTAATAACTTCAAAGTGGTGTAATTGATGATAATTAAGCACTTTTGAAGTAAATTGTATATTGTGATGAAAAATGTGTTTGATAGATGATGATAGATGTGTCATGGAAATCAGGGGTAAAATGGTAAATTTACCGATCGATTGGTCAGTTATTAATGGCTAGGATTGAAAGAACAAGAGGTGGAATCAAGTGTGTATGAGAGTATATGAAACCATGGGAGGAAGCTCAAGATGTTGACAAGTGGCATCTTGAGGACCATGGATGAAGTCAACATTTTCAAACTCATCCTCTCTCCCTCTCAAGTTAGCTAAGTGCATGGGGAGTGTGGAAAATCTGATTTTCATCAATATCTCATTTCTCTCTCTCCATTCTTTTCATTCGGTGTTGCTGGACTAAGAAAGAGGAAGAGGAAAACTTGCTTTTGGGTAAGTAATTGTTTTTGTATACTTAAAGCCTCTTCAATAAATTTGTTCAACAGGTTGAGAGCTTCCTTACTATGTTTTCAGAATTGTGAAAGGTTGTGGTTTGGAGTTCTCACAAATTTGAAAGTTGGGAAAATAAAGATTTGATCTTACCAAGTTGAAGAGGTAATCATTTAGTGCATTTTGGCATGAATGTTTTGGCCATTGGTCTGGTTTTAGCAAATTCTGGATTTTGCCCTGATTTCTTGTGGTTTTAGAAGATGTGAATTAAGCAATGTAATGTGGTGAAATAGATGTCAAATAGTGTATAGGAGTTAATGGTTTTGGTTTGGATTTGAAAGAGGAAGTTTGATAAATTATGGTTTTGGGGAATTTGTGGTTTAGAGATGGGAATGTGTGCTTGTGTGGGAATTTGGTTGATTTGAAGTTACCAATAGGTTCTTTGTGTTAAAATAAGGGAGAATGAGTTGTGGTATGAGTTTTAGGACCATTGGTAGCAAATTGGTCAATTCTAGAAAACCATATCAGTTGCTGCGATTTGGCATCTGATAGGCATCACTCGAGTAAGGGAGGATCTCACTCGAGCACGATATGAATTTCTGGGTATTTTGGTTAAGTCTTTAGGCAGAAACTGCGAGCACACTTCCTGACTTGTGAGTGAGATATGATCCAACTCGAGTGCGCATGGGCATGCTCGAGTGAGGTCTTGCCTGGAAGTAGTCTGTGCTCTCGGGCAAACACTTTTGGTGTTGCACTTCCTGGTGCTCGAGTGCACTTAGGGTTATTGCTCAAGTGCAGCCTCTTGTGCTCGAGTGAGTGTGAGAGATATTTTGAGGATTTGCTCTCGGGCAAACACTTTCAGTGTTTCACTCGCTGGGACTCGAGCACAACTGAGGGCATCACTAGAGTGAGGTGGTTGTCACTCGAGTGAGGCAGCCCAAAAGTAGTGTTTTGCATTCGAAAAAGGTATCTTCTGGGTAGTTTCTTCTAACCCTTTGGGGATATGTTTAGGTTTATTATAGCCACCTGAAGAGTCTAAATGATAACCAACATAAAGTATTACGAAATTTGGAAACTTGGAAAAGAGTTTAACCTATTGTCCCTATTTTTATAGGATTTGATATCTGCCGTCCTCGTGAGCCCACTGAGCCAGCAAACGTCAGGAAGGAATGAGGTAGTAACTTTTCTTTCGTACCATATGTGATACATTGTATGTGTGTATTATCATTGATTTGTGATAAATTTGTATACTGCGACATTGTGAATATGTGTAAGCACCGTCATTCCGATAGTCCCTGAGTAGCTAACAACAGATCGGGTAAGGGATTGTGTGCCTTCCCAGCGGAGAAAGGGGATGAGGATAAGGTGTGACTTTGTGATTATGTGAAAAGCCGAAAGGCTATTTGTGAAGGCCGACGGGCCATCTGTGGAAGCTGGATAGCTATTTGAGCTATAAGGCTATGTGTATGCACTGCCACACCAACAGTCCCTGAGTTGCTAACAACGGTTCGGGTAAGGGTTGTGTGCCTTCCTAGCGGAGAAAGGGGATGAGAGTGGAGTGTGATATGTGCTGCTGCTGTATGATGATTTGCTTACATGCTATGTGCTTATGTGTGGTATAAATGTTTTGTTACTACTGGGATTCTCTTGAATCTCATTCTTTCCTTTAAACTAGCCTTTCAGACAGGGCGAGTGGCTCCAAGGAGAAGCGCGCGACCCGGAGTGGTTAGAACCCCGTAGGGACATTCTCTATTGGATATGTTGGTTGAACATGTTGGACAGAGAACTCGTAAATTATTTTTGGGTTGTAATTAGTAGTTAAACATAGTTGTGTAATCCCCTATATGGGAATTATAACCCTTTTAGTGAATGAATAGAACCCGGGGGTTGCCGGGAATTTTTAATTATATACTCTGATATGTATGAATGTAAATGAACTGCACAGGTGATTATATTCGATAATTGAACTTGAAACCGGAATAGGAAAGAAGTTTTGAAAAATTTTGTAAAGACCCTACTACTTAGTAGGTGTTTTAATAAGTTTTGAATTATCCGATGGTCTCTAACCCCTTTTTACTACGTGTTATCGAATCTTAGTCATGCTAATTAAGGTAGGGGGTTACAATTAATATGTCATGCACAGTACTTTATAAGTTATTTGATATTTTTGTTTCTTTATAGCTACTGGTAATTGTAACCCCCTCCGTAATTATATCTGAAATACACGATTAAAATGAAATAGAGACCAGTAATAAACAAAACTCATTTAAAATCCCATACTTTTCGAAATAGGGTTTTCACAAATATCGTTCAAAATCCATTTCACCTGGTCTCATATTCACGTTTCAAATACAACTACTATGCGAAGGTAAATCACATTCATATAAATATCAGAGTGCACAACATAATTCCCAGCAACCCCGGGTTGCATACCTTCGCTTATAGGTTCAAAATGCACATTAGCCCATTATAATTACTCAAATGGGGATTACACAATCCAATTCGAATACATATACAAATATCCAATAACTCATTCCAAATACATAACCAAATATACTTGAATATACATTCCAACCTATACAACCATATATCCAAATATACTTAATCCTAAACATACATTGATAACCAACTATCACAAGATTACAACCCAAAGGAGTCCTTGTTGCCCTTGGATGCTTGCTCTATCCTTGATCTACCTTTCCTATCTAAAATGTTGGTAGGGAGGGTGAGATTCTAGAGAATCTCAGTAGGAAACAAATACCAGTATGCATGCAAGATAAGTGTTTAATGCATGACATGATTGCAATACATAACTCATGCTCACACAATGACATATCTGCATGCTCAATGTTTCAACAACATACTCATGGCCATAGCATAAATAGAAACAGAGCTATAATCATTCATATATGTTTCACATAATCAAGCAAAGCAATACATGCATCAATACACCAACACTAATATCAAATACATGCAGAAAAGGTAAGTTCCCTACCCTTATTCTTTCCACTTATGCTCCAGCATCGGCTATTCACGATCAGGACCAATATTGAACCCTATAAACCAAATCAAGGATATAGGATCAATCTCAATTCCAAATCCTTACTTTCATATCACTTAAGGTTGGTTACCATTCACACCCTTTAGGTGGCTAAAATAAACTCAATGAAAGCCTAAAGGATTGGGACGTACTAGGTTGGAAATCACCTTTCAAAATCACAAAATACTAAAAAATGGGGGTTGGTTGCAGCCAAAAATCCTCTGGCTATAGCCAAAATGTGCACAGAAGGTTTTTGGCTGCAACCAAGAATTTCTGGCTGCAGCCAAGGAAACTTCATAAATTCATAACTAATTCTAGAAAAATCAAAATGAGGTGATCCTAAAGCCCATTGAAATATATTTAAGTCCTCTTCATAGGAAAAATATGAGCCATTACCATAAATCACCACACAATTCCAGAATTACACAAAATTCCCTTGTTGTTCCAGATTTGCACCCAGTTTTAATGTCAAAATTTGGAAAACCATAACTCCCAGTTCACAAAATGAAATTACACAATTTATATGTCCATTTTCAAGTTTGGGATGTGAAATTTTAGATTGGAAAGTTTCGGAATTTTTAGAGACCATTTGACCATTCAAAACGTCCACACAAGCAGACTGTTCAGAACAGAGTTTCCAAAGACAGAATTCCAGATTTTGCACACTTGCTTCCAATGGTCCAATTTTCATATCAAACATCATTCTCACACAAAATTTCACAAGGAATCCATTTGAAATACCAAATCAACCAAATTCACATTCCATTGACATGTTTCACCAACAATCTCAGCATGTCACACAATTTCACATCTCAAACTCTAACATTGCAACTTTTCCATTTCTAATGCCAAACCAATTCCAATGATCAAATTACACAACAAATCACCATTTTTAGCACAAAACACATGACAATTCATGCATTTCACAATTCCACCAAAATCAGGGCAAAAACCAAAATTCACAATACTCAACCAATAATCACAATAGTTAGGTTAAAAGTCATCAAATACTCAACTCTTCCTCTTTCCCAAACCAATTTCTTGATTCTCTATCTTTCCACTATTACTCAAGCTCTCAAACACCTTTAATCAAGAATCTAAAATCATAGATATGAAGCTCTTATCACTATGAACAACATTATAGAAGGGTGTTTTAGTAATAGAGGACCATAAACCAACCAAAACTCACCTTGTTTCTTTCTCTTTCCTCCTCCTTGCTAGGCGAAAATGGAAGACAAGAGAGAGAGTGGAGAGGATAAAGAAGGATTTTTTTTGCCCCAATTAGAGCTCTTGGCCGACCTTAATGAAGAGGGGAGAGAGATATAAGTATTTGAAATGTTGACCAAGATCAAGGGCTCATATTGTGACACTTGTCACAATCTTATCACACCAACCATGAGCTCACATAGGCACACCACATAGGATTCCACCCCTTGATCTCTTGCACAAATCAATCCTAACCATTGATCTTGAAGTTACCAATGAGTTTCCTCTTCAATAACTGACCAATTGGTCAGTAACTTTATCATTTTACCCCTAATTATGACAATTCCTCTAGAATCACCACCAAACACACCATATCATTCCTTTTCTTCCACAATATGTTAATCCATAATTGAACTTAAACCCAGGGTTCCGACACTACTCACAACACTTATGAATCATATTCGAGTGCCAAATCACATCATAGTCTCTAAAAGGGTTTATTATCACTAACCACATCCACTTTTGGAGTCATTAACACTTAATCAAAATTTAGGATCTTGCTAAACTGGGGCTTAGCAGTCCATTTATCTCAGGCTTATTCTCTAGCCTCAAGTTTCAAAATTCAGGGTATTACAATAATAGTTGTTGTATGCTATGTATGACATATATGTATACCCTGACTTTTATGAAATGATGAAAATTCCCTTGCTCTTATATGAAATGTAATTCTTCTCTATCTTGATGTAGTTTGAAATATAGAGATGATGTGTGGTACGCCATTAGGTAGAGGCCGATGATGAGGTAGAACTAGGGTTCGGGATGGTAACAAAGAGGAAGATCCAAGGCCTGACCCTATACAACAGCAAATACTAGATATGCTACCACAATAGTAAAATACTATGAATGAAATAAGGAATGAACTTCAGGAGGTACAACAAAGGCAAGATCGCTTGGAAGAGCACTTAGAGGAAGAGGTCAAAGGAAATGGTGATGAAGAACCTCCACCAGAGGATATCTTACCAAAGCCTGAAGCAAACATCCAAACCTGGTTGAGCAGGTTCGGCAGGTAGCAGCCTCCTATTTTTTGGGGGAAGTTTGACCCACAATTAGCTGAAGATTGGTTGTCATACCTAGACAAGATCTTCAACATGTTGCAATACCCGGATGAGGTAAAAGCTCTGCCAGCCATCTACAGGTTGGAAGGTGATACGAACCATTAGTGGAAGAACACGGAGCTCATCTTGAGGGAGAGGAATATTCCCATCACCTGGGACTTATTCCAAGAGAAATTCAATGAGAAATAATTGAGGGGTTGAGACCAGAGTTAAAAGAGAACCTGATTTCACAGCATTTCACTGAGTTCAGTAAAGCGGTGGAAGAATGCCGGTACATTGAGAAATGCATGTTAGGTTTGGTATTTCAAACTAGTAATAAGGGTGCTCCTAGAAGTGGTAATTCATCATAAAAGTGGAAAGACCAAGGTCGACCTTCCAGGGGAGATACTAAAAGATTGAATCAGTCTGGGGGTTGAGAAGGCTAGGGTTCCTCTGGAAGGAAAAATTGTTGGCACTGCCGAAAGCCATTTCACCCTAGTAGATCTTATGGCGAAATTTCGTTTAGATCATCCAAATAAGCCATTCACTTGCTACAATTACAATAAGCCGGGACATATGGCTAGGGATTCTCCACATAAGCAACAATCGGAGGAAACCAGGCCCAGGGTTCAAGGTAGGGTCTACACACTGACACAGGAAGAAGCCTGAAAATCTCCAGAGCTAATTCAAGGTATGATTTCTCTTAATGGCAGTCTAGTGCATGTCATGTATGATTCAGGTGCCAGTCATTCATTCATTGCATACGACTGCATGAGACAATTGAACTTACATGCGCATAAATGCCCATATAATTTGGTTGTGTCCACGCCCACGGGCACACAAATCGACACGACTAATGTTTTT
Source organism: Inga oerstediana (assembly GCA_963210345.1). Taxonomy (NCBI): domain Eukaryota; kingdom Viridiplantae; phylum Streptophyta; class Magnoliopsida; order Fabales; family Fabaceae; genus Inga; species Inga oerstediana. Next base: position 36,671,922 of record OY723407.1, read on the forward strand.
CTAAATTGCATGGTAAATACTGGGGGCATGAATCGATTATAGATCTGATCTGTTTGCCACTGCTAGGGTTGGAGGTGATTCTGGGGGTTGGCTAATTGACAGCAAATAGTGTGTTGTTGGATTGTAAATAGAAGAGGGTTATATATCTAAATCCATAACCGCGAGCTGACACATAAATCACTCTTAACCTTCTTTCTGTAGCTAAGGTTGAAAGATGTTTGCAACAAGGTTGTCAGGGGTACATGGTGTTTTACTCTATGTAGTCAAACGCTGATGTGGCCTTGGAAAGTATCCATGTAGTAAATGAGTTCCCTGATGTGTGTTCGGAGGATGTCAATAGATTGCCTCCAGATAGGGAAGTGGAGTTCTCAATTGATCTGAGGCCTAGAGCAGGTCAATCTCTAAAACCCCATACCATAAGGCTCAGAGTGAAATGGCAGAACTAAAGAAGCAGATTGAGGAGCTACTTAATTAAGAAAGGTTTTATACGAGCCAGTTGTTAGATCTCATGTTTTGATGATAACAAAAGAATGGTTTGAAAAGGAAATGTTTAATAATCAAGCTTGAACTAAGTAATGACAGGAATAAGCTTTACTTGAGGTAAGCATGGAAGTAGTGAAGATTGGCCAAGAGAAAATGCTGAGGAACCTGATCAGAAGTGCATTTTCTAAGGCATTACTCGAGGAGCTACTCGAGTAATGAGCCAAAACTTGAAGTAACCAAGCAAAACTTCCAGTTACCTGCCACCATTACTCGAGGCGCTACTCGAGTAACCAGGTAAAACTTTAAGGTTGCTCTCGGCCTGCCAATGTTACTCGAGGAGCTACTCGAGTAACCATGTGAAAACTTCCAGTTGACTTCAAGTTTTCCCCATGATACTCGAGGAGCTACTCGAGTACCTGTGTTTTCTAAAATATGGACCTCTCGGCATTTTGTACCACTGCCAATGTTACTCGAGGAGCTACTCGAGTAACCAGGTCAGAAACTTCCAGTTGCCTTCAAGTTTTCCATGATACTCGAGGAGCTACTCGAGTAACCGTGTATTTGAAAATGTCAAGCTCTCGACACTTTATACCACTGCCAATGTTACTCGAGGAGCTACTCGAGTAATGCATTAAGGTGAGTGAAAACTTGAGGTTAGTACCCGATTAACTTGATTTCTCTTTTTCATCTTCCTCGAGTACTTACTCCAATAGACAAGTTTTTCATGGTTTATTCTAAGTGGATTCCTCGAGTATGTACCCCAGTATATGCAAATGTTTTCAAAGAAAACTTCAAGTCATAACCAGAGTAAATCATGTTCAGAAGTCTCAGTTACTCGAGGAGCTACCCGAGTAACCTATGCAAAAAGGAGTGCATTACTCGAGTAGGTACTCGAGTAATGAGGTAAGTGCTCTCGGCATTTACATCCTGCCAACATTACTGGAGTAGAGCATCGAGTAACCAAAGTTTATTTTAAGGTTTACTCGAGTTGGTACCCGAGTAACTCATAAAGTTGTGAATGCATTACTCGAGTAGCTACCCGAGTAAATAACTATTCCAAAGGTTTGAAATTTAGTTTACTCCATGCACTACCCGAGTAATCTTGTTTCTCTTCATTGACTTTCAAATAAATAATGATTTCACGATGTTACTCGAGGAGCTACTCGAGTAAACTTCAAGTGTTACTCGAGGAGCTACTCGAGTAAGCATACCCAGAAATTTAGAAATCATTCAAATCTTCATTATATTGTTTCCTATATGATTAACCTTTCATTGTATTAGCATTCTTAGTATATTTACAGAGAAACAATGAAGAAATCATATCAAGAGATGAAAGTCAAATCAAACGTTCCTTGTGATGCCATTCGGGCTGACCAATACACCTATCGTGTTCATGGACAACATGAATCGAATCTTTCATCTGTACTTAGACCAGTTCGTAGTAGTCTTTATCAATGATATACTGGTGTATTCACAGAGTAAGGCTAAACACGAGCAGCATCTGAGAACAGTGTTGAACATATTTCGGGACAGGCAACTCTATTCCAAGTTGAGTAGGTGTGGATTTTGGCTTTTAGAGGTAAAGTTTCTGGGCCATGTTGTCTCGCAACAAGGGGTCTCTATTGATCCTAGTAAGGAAGAAGCAGTACTAAGCTAGAAGAGACCAGAGACTATATTTAAAGTACACATTTTTCTAGATTTAGCTGGGTATTATAGACAGTTTATATAGAATTTCTCCAGAATTGCTTTGCCTTTAACAAAATTGCCGCGGAAAGCTCAACATTTTTGTGTGGGATTAGAATTGTAAGAAAAGCTTCATAGAGTTGAAATAGAGGTTAACTACAGCACCAATGTTGATGATCCCATATCCACAGTTTATATATGTTGTGTATACAGATGCCAGTGGGCACGGGTTAGGATGTGTTGATGCAGTATGGCCGGGTGATGGCATATGCCTCTCGTCAGCTGAAACCTCGTGAATTGAACTATCCTACTTATGATCTTGAGTTGGCGGTAATTGTGTTTGCTTTAAAAATCTAGAACATTATCTTTATGGTGAGACCATGGAGTTGTATTGCAATCACAAGAGCTTGAAGTACTTGTATGATCAGAAAGAGCTCAACATGAGACAGCATAGATGGATGGAGTTGCTGAAAGATTACAATCTGGAAATCAAATATCATCCTAGAAAGGCTAATGTCATTGCAGATGCATAAAGCCAGAAATTAGTGCAGGTGGCAGCCATAATGATACGTGAGCAAAAGCTTATTGAAATTTTAGAGATTGCAATCTATGAAACCAAATGTTGATAAGCAGTAGTGTCAATGAAGTATACAATGATATGAGGGTAGCGATTGAAGAAGCACATATGCTAGATAGACTGGCTTTATCTATCAGGGATATGATTACTCGAGGTCTCAGGAATATGACTTGTTACACAGTAGACTAGTCAGGTACAAGAAGCAGATTTAGGTTCCACTACAAGTAGAACTGAGACGGAAAATCTTGAAGGAAGCACATAAGAGTAAGTATAATCTGCATCCAGGGGGTACAAAGATGTACCATGACTTGAAGGCCCAATACTTGTGGCCAAGGATGTTAGAAAGTGAAAGTTGAACATTTGCGACCATCGAGGCTTCTGTAAACCCTTAGATTCTTGAGTAAAGGTAGGAAAGAATTACTATAGATTTCGTGATAGGGTTACCTAAAGTCAGAAACTACAACACTATATGGGTGATAGTTGACAAATTCACAGAGACAACCCACTTCTTGCCTAATAGTATTCACTATTCTCTTGACAAACTACCAGAAATCTACATTAAGGAGATTGTGAGGTTACATGGTACCCCGAAGAATATCATCTCAGAAGGAGATCCACTGTTCACTTCCAAGTTTTGGAAGGCGGTTTATGAAGCTTTTGGCACCAAGCTCCGATTTAGCATGACATATCATCCTTAGACAGATGGGCAAACAGAGCAAACTATATAGACACTTGAGGATATGCTGAGGGTGTGTACACTTGATTTCCATGGTAGTTAGGACAAATTCCTTCTATTGGCCGAGTTTGCCTACAACAACAGTTATCATTCAAGCATCCAGATAGCTCCATATTGTTAGATCTCTCATGTTTTGATGATAACAAAGGATGGTATAGATTTGATAAACAAATAAGTTTGAACAAAGTAATAACAGGGCAAAATTATCACTTGAAGTAAGCTTTAGAGTAATGAAGACAGACCAAGAGAAAAAGCTGAGAAACTTTATCAGTAGCAAGTTTTCTAAAGGGTTACTCGAGTAATGAGACAAAAACTTGAAGTAACCAGGTCAACCTTCAAGTAACCTGCCAACGTTACTCGAGTAAGTACTAGAGTAACCAGGTAAATCACTGGCAGTTGCTCTCGGCCTGCCAACGTTACTCGAGTAAGTACTCGAGTAACCATGTCAAAGACTTCCAGTTACTCTCGGCATTTTCAACCCTGCCAATGATACTCGAGTCTGTACTCGAGTTACTCTGTTTCAAGAAATGTGTTGCTCTCGGCATTCTTAACCCTGCCAATGTTACTCGAGGAGCTACTCGAGTAACTCACTGTAGTAAGCAAAACCTGAAGGTATTACTCGAATAACATAAAATGCTTTTCTCACATTCCACTTCAAGTCACTACTCGAGTATGCAGAGTTAGTTGGAAGAGAACTTCAAGTCATTACCCGAGTAAGCTATGCAGAAAATTTATGTTTACTCAAGTAAGCACTCGAGTAATAAGGTAATCAAACTTGAAGTGCTCTCGGCCTTAAAATCCTGCCAACATTACTGGAGTAAAGCATCGAGTAACCAAAAGTTTATTTGCAAGTTTACTCGAATTGATACTCGAGTAACCTATAAAGAAAAATGTGCCATACCCGAGTAAGTACCCGAGTAAACAGGTATTTTCAAAGGTTTGAAATTGTGTTTACTCCATACACTACCCGAGTAATGTAATGTTCATTTGTTAACTTGTAGTTTGTTAATATTTTCACGATGATACTCGAGTAAGTACTCGAGTAAACTTAAATGAATACTCAAGTAACTACTCGAGTATGCAAGTTCAGTTTTTGAGAATTTATTCCACCGTTCATTGATTTGTTTCCTATATGATAAACCTTTCATTCTATTAGTATTCTTAGCATATCCACAGATAAACAATGAAGAGATCTTACCAAATAAAGAAAGTCAAATGCAACATTCAAATGCCACCTACCGCCACCTACCGCAAACGGATATTTTTCAAATACTGGAAAAGTCAATAGTGGCTGCGCACTCTCTAACAGACATGAAGAAAAATGTTCCAACAATCATGACCAACACATCTATATATACGGGAACATCTAAACAGAGAAGATAGAACAAGAACACATACGAACGCATTATCAAGCTCATTACTCTGTTTTACATTATACTTGTAATTCTATGCTTCAGTGATTCTTATTCACTCTGTGAGAGAGATATTTCATTCAAACTCAATATTTGTTATTGAGGTAACTTAAGGTTGTGGAACCTTGAGTTGGGATTGGATTACAACTTGTAAGGGGGAGCGAGTGTCCAGGCAAAGGAACTTGCTTGTACTGAGGTGCCAAGAATCCACTGAATCTTGGAAGTTATAGTGAAACTCTCAGAGAAGCTCTGAGGACTGGACGTACGTCAAAGTGGTTGTGGCCGAACCAGTATAACTGTCGGTGTACACTTCGGTGATATTTCTCCTTACTCTTTATTGCTTTATACTCATCGTCAAGTTTTTTATATTTGCAACGAAATTTTAGTATCACCCAATTCACCCCCCCTCTTGGGTGAAACGCTTGTTCTAACATTTGGTATCAAAGCGTAGGTCTTCTTGTTAAGGTTTAACAACCTAAGAAGGATCCAATGGCAAGCATGGATGAAGGAATTCTTCCCGACGGAGTATCTATCACTAGACCTCCAGGTTTTAGTGGAGAACACTTTTCTTTCTGGAAAGCAAAGTTCAGAGTATTCGTGATGGCTACTGAATATGGGCTATGGGATGTGATTGAGAGTGGAAACTATCAACCTACAAAGATTGTAGATTCTCAGAAAATTCCCAAGACGCCAGCAGAATATGATGAGAATGACAAGAAACTTATCACTCTCAACAGCAAAGCAATTCTGATGTTACAAAGTGCTTTTCACTTTCAACAGCAAAGGAAATATGGGAAGCTATGGAAATAGCTCATGAAGGAACTTCGGGAATAAAGGAGAATCGGATCAACACCTTGGTCACTGAATTTGATCTACTTCGAATGAAATCAGGTGAGTCAATATCTGAATTCAAACTTAGATATACTCATCTTATTAATCAACTTTCAGCACTTGGGAAAATCTATGATCAACATACCCAAGTAGGAAAGATTTTGAATATTCTTTCTAAAGAATGGGAGGCCAAAGTCACTGCGACAGAAGAAGCAAAAGGAGAATCAATGAGATCAGTTGCTTCTCTATTTGAAAGCCTTTCTGAATATGAAAGCAAACTAAAGTTCAAACGGGAACTAGATGACATCGGTGACAAGAGAAAGAAAGGCCTAGCACTAAAAGCAAAAGAAGAAAATCAAGATGAGGATGAGGAGTTTGATGATGATGAAATGGGCCTAATCATAAAACGATTCAGAAAGTTCTACAAGAAAGGACAAGGATTCAAACACTTTCAGAAAGGAGGAACTAGCAGCAAAGATCATATTATTTGCTACAAATGTAGAAAACTAGGACATATCAAATCAGAATGTCCAGAACTAAATAAAAAGAGCAAATAAAAGAGAAAAGGCAAATTCTTTAACAAAAAGAAGGCCTTTGTATCTGCTATATGGGGTGATAGTTCCTCTGACGAAGAAAGTGATGAGGAAGAAGTAGCCAATATATGTCTTGTTACTCAAGAAGAAACAAAAGAAGAGGTAAATGATTCTGATTCTACCTATGATGAATTACTCTCTGAATATAATGCTTTACATTCTGAATTCATCAAAGTAGTTAAAGAATTAATCGTTTTCAAAAAGAAAAACAAAGTTCTTGAAATTGAACTTAAAGAAAGTTCAGAAAAGAATTGTGAAAATTGTTCTTCTTTGAAAAAGAAAAACACTGATCTTACAAAAACTCTTGAAATATTTACACAAGGAAGTAAGATGCTAAATGTTATTTTAAAAGCACAACGATTTGTAAATGACCGATCTGGAATTGGATATGATCCAAAATCAGATAAAAGGAAAGGTAGAAAGAAAGCAGGAGGTAAGTCATATTTGAATTATTTCCAGCATTCTGTGTATACATCGAATCCTTTTGCATTTTGTAATTACTGTTATAGAAAAGGTCATTATACTTCTTCATGCATTCATAAGAAGAAAGGAAACATAGGAACCTATAAATGGGTACCTAAAGGCTCATTTGTTCAGAAAATTATTTGTACTAACCCAAAAGGACCCAAAAAGATGTGGGTACCTAAGACTTAGTCATTTGATTGCAGATATGTCTCAAGGCATCCAAAAACAACAAATGGTACATAGATAGTGGATGCTCTAGACATATGACCGGAGATTTCGAAAGTTTTACCACATTGCAACCTAAGGAAGGTGGAAAGGTAAAATTTGGAGGAAATCAATCCGGAAAGATAGCAGGAATTGGTGAAATCAAAAATGACAAAGGAATACAAGTCAAAGATGTATATTATGTTGAAGGCTTGTGTCACAATTTGCTGAGTGTAAGTCAAAGTGTAGATAAAGACAACTGGATAATATTTTATTCAGAGGAATGTCTGATTGTCAACAAGAAATACTTACTACTTGATAAGAAGAATATCAAGGCTAAACTCAGAGCAAAAAGGGAAGGTAACTGCTATACTCTAGATATTAGTAGAAATGAATCTGAAAACTGTTTTCTAAGTAATGCCGATGAAAGTTGGCTATGGCATAAGAGATTGGCTCATGTCAACATGCATCAACTAGGCAAATTACTCAAAAAGGATTTAGTTCTTGGATTACCAAAAGTAAATTTCAAAAACGATTTGATTTGTGACGCATGTCAAAAGGGTAAACAAACTAAATCATCTTTCAAATTAAAAAATGAGATTTCAACAAATAGACCACTACAATTATTGCATATGGATCTAGTTGGCCTAGTAAGAGTAAAGAGTCTTAGTGGTAACTTATATTCGTTGGTCGTTGTTGATGATTTTTCCAGATTTACATGGGTTATTTTTCTATTACCAAAGGATGAAACCTTTAAAGAATTTATTGTTTTTGCCAAGAAAGTGCAAAATGAGAAAGGTATGTCCATTACGGGTATTAGGACTGATCATGGTGGAGAATTTGAAAATCAAGCCTTTGAAGAATATTGTGATACTAATGGCATTGATCACAATTTCTCTGCTCCAAGGACGCCTCAACAAAATGGAGTCGTGGAACGTAAGAATAGAGTACTTACTGAAATGGCTAGAGCAATATTAAATGAAAAGAACGCATCTCAAGTTTTCTGGGCCGATGCTATGAGTACATCATGCTATATTTCAAATAGAGCATATATTAGAACAAAACTTGGAAAGACACCATACGAGCTGTACAAAGGAAGGAAGCCAAACATTGCTCATCTATACATCTTCGATTGTAAGTGTTTCATTCATAATAATGGTAAAGATAACTTAGGAAAATTTGATTCTAAAACTGATGAAGGAATTTTCCTAGGGTATTCTAACCGAAGTGAAGCATATAGAGTTTTCAATAAAAGAACATGTGTTGTTGAAGAATCAATTCACATTGTTTTTTATGAATTTGAATCCTTTAACAAAACCATTGATGAAGAACAGGAAGTTGTTTTAAATCAAGAAAATGGTCAATCTATTTCTAAATCTCTTATTCCAGAAGTTGATGAAACCAAGGAAGAAGAGCAATCACTAGGACAATCTAGAGCCTGGAAATACAATAAAAGTCATCCCTTAGATCAAATCATAGGAGATGTGAATGAAGGGATCAAAACTAGAAATAGAATTTTCAATGAAGTAAGTTTTTCTTCATTCATTTCTGAGATTGAACCTTCTAACATTGATGAAGCCCTATTAGACAATGATTGGGTTATAGCAATGCAAGAAGAACTAAATCAATTTGAAAGAAATCAAGTTTGGGATTTGGTACCCTGACCCAAAGATCATCCGATCATTGGAACTAAATGGGTATTCAAGAACAAACTGGATGAATCCGCAATTATTGTCAGAAACAAGGCAAGATTGGTGGCCAAAGGCTATAATCAGGAAGAAGGGATTGATTATGAGGAAACGTATGCTCCAGTGGCTAGATTGGAAGCTATACACGTACTCTTAGCCTTTGCATGCATCAAAGGATTCAAACTCTATCAAATGAATGTAAAGAGTGCATTTCTAAATGGATACATTATGGAAGAAGTATACGTAGAGCAACCTCCAGGTTTTGAAGATGTAACCAAACCGGACCATGTTTTCAAACTCAAAAAGGCTTTATATGGTTTAAAACAAGCTCCTAGAGCATGGTACGAAAGGCTCAGTAAATTTCTTATTGATCAAGGTTTTGTACGAGGGAAAGTTGATACAACACTTTTTATAAAATGAAAACGTGATGATATTTTAATTGTTCAAATATATGTTGATGATATTGTTTTCGGTGCTACTAATGAATCTCTATGTAAGGAATTTTTTGAGATAATGCAGGGAGAGTTTGAGATGTCAAAGATGGGAGAAATGAATTTCTTTCTTGGTTTGCAAATCAAACAAAGAAAGAATGGAATTTTTATCTCTCAAACAAAGTACTTGAGAGAGCTATTGAAGAAGTATGGAATGGATGAAGCAAATGGAACGGACACACCTATGAGCTCAACTACATTACTAGATGCTGATGTCAAAGGGAAAGACTACAACATCACAAAATATAGAGGAATGATTGGATCATTACTCTATCTCACGGCAAGCAGACCGGACATCCAATTTAGTGTTGGCATATGTGCAAGATATCAATCAGCACCAAAGGAATCACATGCTGAAACTGTCAAACGAATCTTTAGATACCTTGCTGACACACCAGATTTGGGTCTGTGGTATCCTAAAGGAAGAAGTGAATATCTTGTTGCATATTCATATTCAGATCATGGAGGATACAAGACAGACAGAAAGAGCACCAGTAGACAAGGACAATTTCTTGGAGGATCTCTTGTCTCATGGTTTAGCAAGAAACAAAATACAGTGTCTCTTTCATCAACGGAAGCCGAATATGTTGCAGTTTCAAGTTGTTGTGCACAAGTGATATGGTTAAAACAACAACTACAAGATCTTGGTATTTATCTCAAAGAAATATCAATCTATTGTGACAATACTAGTACGATAAGCTTGGCAAAGAATCCAGTTCAACACTCTAGAACCAAGCATATCGATGTCAGACATCACTTTATCAGAGATCATGTTCAAAAGAAAGATGTGAAAGTGATATTCATTCCTACTCATCTTCAACTAGCTGATATCTTCACCAAACCTCTTGCAAAAGATCAATTTCTATACATTAGAAGAGAATTGGGAATGGTAAATCCCAATGAATTATGAGTTATTTCAGTTTCTCATAATATTAGATTAAAGTATTTGATAATGTTTTGATGATTACTAATTTAAGCATCAGAGTATGTAGAAACTTGTTTTACAGGAAGATTGAAACTTTGTTCTGAGAAATAAAAACAGAGGTTATCAGAGGACATCATTACTGGAGTACCAACTTCAAGTAATGACTGACAGTGAAGCATTACCCGAGGAACAACTTGAAGTAAAAGAGCACTTTACTTGAGTATGTACTCGAGTAATGTTTTCCAAAACTGGAAGTAACGTATCAAGTTACTTGAATTTTAAATCAAACGGTTCATTTGGTGAGAAATGAACAGTCCAAACTAGAAATGACAGGTTACCCAAGGAGAGCCTCGAGTAAACTTGAAGGTTACTCAAGTAAGGCCTCGAGTAACTGCAGGTCCAGATCACAAATTTGATGAGAATCGACTCAAATCTGCTCTAAAATGGCTATCAAATGATCGAGGGAAAATACATGGATAATTACAATATTATTCATGCCAGGTACGCAATTTAAATGAATTATTTTTGAAATTTTCTGTATGATCACTCGAGTAAACATGATATTTACTCGAGTAAGGCCTCGAGTAACGTCGGGTTCTAGGTCTTTATCTGTCACAAACTCGGTCATTTCCACAAAATCTCCTCGAGTAAATCACCCAGTCCTCTCTGAAAAACTTTTCACAATCTCTTTCCTACACTATTTCCGTCAAAACCCAACAATTTTTGACTCCAGAAACCTCCTATTATGTTCTGATTCTTCCTGACCTAACTCGCGACTTCAAACTCTGTTTCTCTGAGTTTTCAAGTTTTCACTGATTCAAAATAGTTAGAACCAAAAACCTCACTCCCACAGATTCTTCTGGATCACCACAACTTTCTGACCCTCTTTCTTCTCCTAGCAGAAAGAAAAGAAAACTCACACCTAGATCCAAAGCTAAAGTCCAACCCAAACCTCAACCGAAACCAAAAGGTGTTGTGATTAAAGAGCCAGTGGTTACAAGGGCTCAATCCAAGAAGAGCACCTCTACTGGGAGAGACAAAAGTGCCAAGTCTCCTTCTCCTCCACCTTCGGATTCATCCACTCCCTCTTTCACACCTAAACCATCCAAGAAGCCCAAATATGATGTGAATGTAGCTAAGGCAATGGCTGGCATTCTAGATCAGCTTGAGAAGGGGCAGTCTTCAAAGAAATCTATATTGCCAGAAAAGGAGATCACTAAACCTCCAAAGGGGTTTAATGTCAACAAGCTAGAGGAGTCCCAGAAGTATCTCACTCAGTTCTCAAGAAGAAAAGTCTGTAAGACTCACTATGTGGACCTCAAAGTACTTCAGGAGGTATTGACGCATGATCTTAGTCCCTTTCTAGAACCATTTATGCCTTGGCTATCTATTAAACTTCCTTTTTGCACCAAAGTAGTCACACACTTTTACTGCAATCTTGAAATTCTTGATGAGCCCAATAGAAATTCTGCACAAGAAGAGATGACTACCACTGTTAGAGGCCAAAAGATACTTATCTCACCTTCTAGGATCAATCTGTGGTTAGGAATAGAGAACCCACCAGATGACATTTACTCCAAACTTGATTCAAACCAAATTTTCTCTGTTCTTAAACCTGGTGAGCTTGTAGGCCCTTTGAACTTTAAACCTAGTGACATGTGCGATCATCACAGGGTTCTATGGTATATATACTCTAGATCCCTTGTGAACAAGGCCAACAATTATACCCACTTTTCTGATAGGGATTTTAGATGGTTTGCTTCCTTACTCCTGAAGGAACAAAAAGATTTGGGGAACAAAAAGATTTGGGGGAGTACATATTTTCTGAGATAAAGAGATACAGAGTAGATGGGAAAGCTACTATGCCTATGCCATATCCTCAGATTGTTTTACTCATTCTGAAGGAAAATAAGATATGGTACTTGGAGAGCAAAGAGCATATTGAGAGATTAACTCCGGTTGGGAGAAATCAAATTGGCAAGCTCAACATTGATATTCCTCTCAAGGGTCCTCTGGAGTCTGGATCTAAGAAGAAGAAGAAACCGAGACTGAGACGAGCAAAATGGATGACACTCAGTCGTCGGCTCCAGCTGCCACTACTTCTACACCCTCTTTCCTCAATGCCACACTCCATCACTTTATGGAGAATATGCTCAAGGGATTCCATGTGGACATTGCCAACACCAATGCTGAGCTAATAACCAACATGAATTATAAGTTGGCTGAGTTGGTTGAGAAGAAGGATAAGAGGCACGAAGAGTTGCTAGCTGAGCAACGTGCCCAGGGAGAGACCTTGAAGTTGATTCTGGCAAGATTGGACTCTTTGGGTCCCAGACCTTCTGTCGGTCCATCATCTTCTGCACATGAGACTTTTTCATCTCCTGAGCATATACCATCCCCAGAGCATATACCACTACCTCCAGAGAACATCCCATCTGACCTTCATCACTCTGAGGTTGAGCCACTTATCCCTCCAGTCTCTAGTCCACCTGAGCCAAAACCCAGAGATATCCTATGCTCAGTGGATAACCCTGAAACCAATGAGACTATCCATATCATTATTGAGGATTCACCACCCAAACCTCAGCCTGAACCCTCTCATATACCTATTCCATCTCCTACCCATAGAGAGGAAATCTCTCCTTCATCCTCTGATCATCATACTCTAGGTGCTACTGAAGAGGTTGAGACTACCACTATGGTTGTCTAGTAGCCTTCTCCTATTACTCCCAGAGATGACATTCATATCCCTCTACTTAATCTTCCTGAACCAGAATTTTCCAGTTCTTCATCTTTTGATTCCTTTGGTTCAGATGGTCCTTTGGTTCAGCCTGTGAAGCCTATTTCTATTGTCAAGCCTTCCAATCCTCCTCTTGAATGATGGAGACAAAAAGGGGGAGAAGAACTTGAGAGTGATTTTGTGGAAGTTTCTGAGTCATTTTGGGTATATGGATGTGTATAGGATTTAGGGAGCTTTTCAATTTATAACTTTTCATCTTGTAATGTAATGTTTAAGCTTAATGCAAGTTTCCTTAAGTTATGATTTCATCTCAAGTCCATTTAAGCTTTTAAGTTATAATACATTGTGGGACTAATGAGTTTGTTATGTATGTAAGGTCAATTTTTTTTCAAAAACACTTTGAACCTAAACTTAACAAGTTTTTCAAAATTATCATTGAATTCAAGAAGTGTTTATTTGATAACTTATTTTCAAAAATCTTGTTCAAAATCACCAAGTTTTGTCATCATCAAAAAGGGGGAGAATGTTAGATCTCTCATGTTTTGATGATAACAAAGGATGGTATAGATTTGATAAACAAATAAGTTTGAACAAAGTAATAACAGGGCAAAATCATCACTTGAAGTAAGCTTTGGAGTAATGAAGAAAGACCAAGAGAAAAAGCTGAGAAACTTCATCAGTGGCAAGTTTTCTAAAGGGTTACTCGAGTAATGAGACAAAAACTTGAAGTAACCAGGTCAACCTTCAAGTAACCTGCCAATGTTACTCGAGTAAGTACTCGAGTAACCAGGTAAATCACTGGCAGTTGCTCTCGGCCTGCCAACGTTACTCGAGTAAGTACTCGAGTAACCATGTCAAAGACTTCCAGTTACTCTCAGCATTTTCAACCCTGCCAATGATACTCGAGTCTGTACTCGAGTTACTCTGTTTCAAGAAATGTGTTGCTCTCGGCATTCTTAACCCTGCCAATGTTACTCGAGGAGCTACTTGAGTAACTCACTGTGGTAAGCAAAACCTGAAGGTATTACTCGAATAACATAAAATGCTTTTCTCACACTTCACTTCAAGTCACTACTCAAGTATGCAAAGTTATTTAGAAGAAAAACTTCAAGTCACTACTTGAGTATGCAGAGTTAGTTGGAAGAGAACTTCAAGTCATTACCCGAGTAAGCTATGCAGAAAATTTATGTTTACTCAAGTAAGCACTCGAGTAATAAGGTAATCAAACTTGAAGTGCTCTCGGCCTTGAAATCCTGCCAACATTACTGGAGTAAAGCATCGAGTAACCAAAAGTTTATTTGCAAGTTTACTCGAGTTGATACTCGAGTAACCTATGAAGAAAAATGTGCCATACCCGAGTAAGTACCCGAGTAAACAGGTATTTTCAAAGGTTTGAAATTGTGTTTACTCCATACACTACCCGAGTAATGTAATGTTCATTTGTTAACTTGCAGTTTGTTAATATTTTCATGATGATACTCGAGTAAGCTTAAATGAATACTCGAGTATGCAAGTTCAGTTTTTGAGAATTTATACCAACGTTCATTGATTTATTTCTTATATGATTAACCTTTCATTGTATTAGTATTCTTAGCATATCCACAGATAAACAATGAAGAGATCTTACCAAATAAGGAAAGTCAAATGCAACGTTCAAATTCCACCTACCGCCACCTATCGCAAACGGATATTTTTCAAATACTGGAAAAGTCAATAGTGGCTGCGCACTCTCTAACGGACATGAAGAAAAATGTTCCAACAATCATTACCAACACATCTATATATACGGGAACATCCAAACAGAGAAGATAGAACAAGAACACACACAAACGCATTATCAAGCTCATTACTCTGTTTTACATTATACTTGTAATTCTATGCTTCAGTGATTCTTATTCACTCTATGAGAGAGATATTTCATTCAAACTCAATATTTGTTATTGAGGTAACTTAAGGTTGTAGAACCTTGAGTTGGGATTGGATTACAACTTGTAAGGGGGAGCGAGTGTCCAGGCGAAGGAACTTGCTTGTACTGAGGTGCCAAGAACCCACTGAATCTTAGAAGTTATAGTGAAACTCTCAGAGAAGCTCTGAGGACTGGACGTAGGTCAAAGTGGTTGTGGCCGAACCAGTATAACTCTCGGTGTACACTTCAGTGATATTTCTCCTTACGCTTTATTGCATTATATTCATCGTCAAGTGTTTTATATTTGCAATGAAATTTTAGTATCACCCAATTCACCCCCCTCTTGGGTGAAACGCTTGCTCTAACACATATGAGGTACTGTATGGGAGGAAGTGTCAATCGCCCTTATATTGGACAGAGTTTTCTAAGAGGCATTTGCTAGGGCCATATATTGTTGATCAGACAACAGAGAAGATCAAATTCATTAAGCAGAGGTTGTTAACTGCTCAGAGCCGATAGAAGAGTTATGTATACAAGAGGCGGAAACCTCTGGAACTTGAAGTTGGCGACCACGTGTACATGAAAGTATTGTCGTTTACTGGCATTGGCAGAGTGGTGAAAGTACTGAAGCTGCATCCAGATACATTGGTCTATTTCATATCTTAGCGAAAATTGGGCCAATAGCGTACCACATCGCTTTGCCACCAAATCTAAGTAGGCTACACGACGTTTTTTGTGTTTCCTAGTTGAAAAAGTATTACCCTGATCCAGAACATGTAATAGAGTATGAAGATGTGAAAATACGTGATGATTTGACTTATGAGGTCACACCTGACCGGATCATTGATTGGCAAGAGAAGCAGCTCAGGAATAAGAACATTCCAGTCGTCAAAATTGTCTAGAAAGGGTTATCACTCAGAGAGGCTACATGGGAAACAAAGGAAAGTATAAAGAAACGTTACTCAGAATTAAAGGCTATATAAGTGTAGCAAATTTCAGGGACGAAATTTTTTTAAGTGGGGGGATAATTGTAACACCCCAAATTTATATTCACCAAATATATTGTAATTATTTGAGAAATTCAATAAAATGGTGAATATTCATGAAATTGAAATTTTGTTAAATTCTTCATTTCAGGAGATATTGTGCTAGAATAATTATGGAAAAAATTTGGGTAAATTAAAAAGCCCAATATTAAGATCCAAAAATGGAGAAATAATAGGGAAAATATTTGGTCCAAAAATAAATCGAAATTGGACAAATAAAATGAAGGAAAAGAATTAAATTTAAAAAGTAATGGAAAAATCGTAATTTTTCCAATTTAGCACAAAATTAATTATTTTCCTATTAATTGGAGTTAATTTCAATTGATTAAGGAAAATAAAGGGGGGAAATATATTTGGAGTATTTTGGTCAAATAAATATGAATCTATGGAAAATTTGAGCAAAAGTGGCAAATTTGACCAAAATTGTGACTTTACGTGTATACGCAACTTGAACAAGTGGTGAAGCCAATTGAGACCAAAGGGAAGGACCCCTAGGCGTCTCCCACATGTAGTATGAGGAAGGAAATAGTACTTGGGCTTAATGGTATAGTTACATGTACATAGGGGTTTATGTACATAAAGTTTAATTTTTGGAATTTTTGGAAATTAAACAAATGATTAAAATATTATAAGATATATGATAAAAGCATCATCTCCTTCCTCTTAGGCTCAAAACCGACGCCTCATTTCAGCGAGAGAGAGAGAGAGAGTTGTGAGATTCTAGAGAGAGAAGGAGGAAGAAAACTCATGAGGTATGTCGATTTCTTCGATGAATTCATACATAACGCGTATAACTCTGCTCCTAAGCTCCTCTTCTATGTAATTAAAGGTTGTTGAAGCTCAAATTTGCTTGTTGTGAAGAGCTAGGGTTTCGACTACACTAGGGACAAGCCAGAGGAAGTGAAAGGTAACTTCTAAACCTTCGAATATTGATTGTTTTGGTTACTGTGAGTAGTTTAAGAGGTGAAATTTTGCCGGATTGTCTTTGATTTTGAATTTTGAAAATTGGTCGTTGGAAATGTTATGCTACCAAAATTGGGACTAAATGGTAGTTATAACACAATTAAATAGTTAATAAAGTGATTAGGAGTAGAAAGGAGCATGTGTACAGAGTTAGAATAAAAAAACCTCAATTTTCCCCGGAGTCCTATAAGCTTCGGCCAGAGCTAGGTGGAGGGGTTAGAGTTGGATTTTTGATGTTCTAATGATTCCATTAAGTTTAGGAAGGAAAATTTGGTGGGGTTACAGTTGGTCACTTTTTCGGAAAAGCCCGAAAAAGCACAATTACGAAAACACCCCTGAAACCCGGAAAGCATGGCTGCCAAGGGCATATTTGTTTTTTGGTAGTGAATTTGATAATTTTGAGTCAAGAAATAGATTCATTAGGCGAAAATACATCAGAATAGCCCCATTCAAAATTTTGGGGAAAATACAGTTGGATCGGGAACAGCGGGGCCGGGTTCCTAGAGGCATTTTGGTAAATTTTGACAATAGGCTAATATAACCACTAGAAACACTATGGAAGTGTCTAAATAGTACATGAATGAGTTTTAATCTAATTCTTGTACATTTGATATTTTTAGACTGAGTTGGGAGCCTGAGCTTGGCACATTTTTCGAAGCACGTAAAACTAGGTGAAAGAGGCAATTAGCGCCGGAGGTGCACTTACACCTGGGGGTTGGGTAAGAATCCAACCGGTGTACGACCTACCCACTCATGTATATATAATGATGATATTTTATATTGTTCATTAATAGGTGCATATCATATCTACTTTTCACATTTTATATGAATGATAGTATATCGCTACTAGGATTTTTTGGAATCTCACCCCTTTCTCTAAATAAAAATATCTTAGTGAGTGCCAGTGACTCAAAATGCAAGAACGTAGATGTTAAATCTCATGTTTTGATGATAACAAAGAATATTATGAAAAAGATTTGATTAATAAATAAGATTGAACAGAGTATAAACAGGAAAAAGCATCACTTGAAGTTAGCATTGGAGTAATGAAGATAGGCCAAGAGAAAAAGCTAAGAAACCTGATCAGAAGCAATTTTTTCTAAGGCATTACTCGAGTACGTACTCGAGTAATGAGACAACTTGAAGTAACCAGAGGCACCTTCCAGTAACTTGCCAACGTTACTCGAGTAAGTACTCGAGTAATAGTGTAAATGTTTTCAAGTTGTTCACGGCCTGCCAACGTTACTCGAGTAGGTACTCGAGTAACCATGTAAAAGTTTTCAAGTTGCTCTCGGCCTGCCAATGATACTCGAGTATGTACTTGAGTTACTCTGTTTCAGAAAATGTGTTGCTCTCGGCATTTTGTACCCTGCCAATGTTACTCGAGTAACTCACTGAGGTAAGCAAAAACCTGAAGGTAGTACTCGAATAACTTGATCTAATTTTCCTCGAGTCATTACTCTAGTATGCAAGTAATTAATATTTTATTCTAAGTGGATTACTCGAGTATGTACTCGAGTATGCAGTGTTATGTTTGAAGGAAAACCTCAAGTCATTACCCGAGTAAGTAATGCACAAAAAGTAAGTTTACTCGAGTATGTACTCGAGTAACAAGGTAATTAAACTTGAAGTGCTCTCGGCCTTGAAATCATGCCAACATTACTGGAGTAAAGCATTGAGTAACCAAAAGTTTATTTGAAAATTTACTCGAGTTGGTACCAGAGTACCTATAAAGTTTTGAGTGTATTACTCGAGTAGGTACCCGAGTAAACAACTATTTCCAAAGGTTTGAAATTTAGTTTATTCCATGCACTATCCGAGTAATCTTGTACTTGTATGTTGACTTGAAATTAATCAAAGTTTTCCCGATGATACTCGAGTAAGTACTCGAGTAAACTTCAAGGGATACTCGAGTAGCTACTCGAGTAAGCAAACCCAGAAATTCAGAAATCATTCCAACGTTCATTATTTTGCTTCCTATATGATTAATCTTTTATTGTATTAGTATTCTTAGCTTATTTACAGATGAACAATGAAGAAATCATATCAAATAAGGAAAGTCAAATGAGAAGTTCAAATGCCACCTACCGCCAACGGATATTTTTCAAAAACTGGAAAAGTCAATAGTGGCTGCGCACTCTCCAACGGACGAAAAGAAAATGTTCCAACGGTCTTCACCAACATATCTATATATATGGGAACATCCAAACAGAGAATACAACAACAAGAACACACACAAACGTATCATCAAGTTCATTACTCTGTTTTACGTTGTAATTGTATTTCTATGCTTCAGTGATTCTTATTCACTCTGTGAGAAAGATATTTCATTCAAACTCAATATTTGTTATTGAGATAACTTAAGGTTGTGGAACCTTGAGTTGAGATTGGATTACAACTTGTAAGGGGGAGCGAGTGTCCAGGTGAAGGAACTTGCTTGTACTGAGGTGCCAAGAACCCACTGAATCTTGGAAGCTATAGTGAAACTCTCAGAGAAGCTCTGAGGACTGGACGTAGATCAAAGTGGTTGTGACCGAACCAGTATAACTCCTGGTGTACACTTCGGTGATATTTCTCCTTATTCCTTACTGTTTTAATTTCACTGTTAAATTTTATATTTAAAGCGAAATTTTTAGCATCACTCAATTCACCCCCCCTTAGGTGAAACGCTTGCTCTAACAGTAGATACGGGAAACTGACAGGCACGTTTCCCGAGACGAAGATCGTGGTTATATATAGTTTGTATTGGAAATATTTTTGGATATTCTTTACATATTTATAAATATTATCAAATTCTGCACCGTTGATTCTAGTCTGTAAACAAATACTTTTGTCAATATATTAGTATTTTTCTGTATGCCTATAGAACTTGGTCTGAATCACTCTGTAAATATCAAGGTATTAAAACTCGGACCGGGCATTGAACCGGTCGGGGTCTGGGTTAAGGGTCAGTGGGTTAAATCAGGGCCAAATCGGAGCTAAACCGGGACCAAACCGGTGAGAAATTGAAAATTTTAGACTTATAGTATGAAATTCTAAAGGAAAAATGTAAATTTTTTTTTTAAAATGTCAACCCGGATTGGACCGGGAACCGGACCGGTTTACCGGCCAGTTCGCTAGTTTCCGGGTCGGACCGGCCGGTTTGGGTTCAGCAACCATGGTAAATATCGAAATGGAAACGAGTGTTTACATATGTAGGACCCGCTTCCTCCCTCCTCTCTGCAAATTTGACAAAAACTGAAGAACATACTGGAGTAACGTCGTTCCTTTTTTGGGGATTTTTGATTAGGAGACACCTCGAACTTCGCGATATCCCTTCTATAATACGAAGTAGTTTCCCTCCCAAATATAATACCCCCTTTTTTCTGTTTTTTTTTTTAAATAAGTGACAACCATCTAAATTAAATTACGTGAGGGTACAATTATTAATGAATGTGAAAAAGATATAATTTTTTTCTTAAATATATCTTTGTTTATGAAAATTATGAGTGTGTGTGAAAAAAGATGAAAGAGAATGAATGAGAACAAAAATTAGAGAGACCTGCAATTTGTTGAGGGCAAGGTATTAAAACTTGGACCGGGCATTGGACCGGTCGGGGTACTGGGTTAAGGGTCAGTGGGTCAAACCGGGACCAAACCGGTGAGAAATTGAAAATTTTAGACTTATAGTGTGAAATTCTAAAGGAAAAATTTTAAAAATTTTTTTTTTTTTAAATACCAACCCGGACCGGACCGGTTTACCGGCTGGTTCGCCAGTTCCCGGGCTGGACCGACCGGTCCGGTCTGGGTTCAACATCCTTGGTTGAGGGTAAAATAAAAAAAAATGAATTAAATTTTTACACAAAATAAAATTGTTTCTTATATGTAAAATTAAATAAATGAGAAAGAAAATTGTTTATAAATATGAGTGGGAGATGGTGAGCTTTCATATCAATTAATCAATAAAAAATAAATTAAAATAAACCCAAAAGGGAAGAGGCATGAAAAAGAAAAGGCACTCTGTGTTTCTCGCTTTAATCAATGTGTGTGAGTGTGCAACACTCATGGATTTCGCTAATGAAATGAATTTGCCTGAATCCATCCAACTCAATTCCCGAGACTTGCCCCTCTCTTTCTTTCTTTAACTTTGGCAATCCTCAAAAATAAAACGAAAGCATCCATGACTATAAGAAGTAGTAGTAGACTTGCGGTGTAGTAACAGTGTGTGCGTGCTGGAAGCATATTAAACAATTGTCCGTGCTTTTGTGGTGGGGTTTCTAGGGTTTGGTCCTTGCTCTTCTGGGGTTTTGAGAACCAAAGTTATTACTGGAATCCAATAAAGGAAAATCTTGCGAGCATAGGGGTGAAAGGGGAGCGAGCTCTTGAGTAGTAGCTTCTGGGCCGTGAAAATTCGTGCAAATGCTGGGTTTTGATGTTTTAATTCACTGGCAGAAGGCTATTTAGTTGTTTGATTATTTTGATTTATTTGGAACTCGGAAAAAATTCCTGAGATCTCGCTTCGACTTTTGCTGCCTCTTTCCTGCTGTTGATGACGCTCGATTGGTTTTCGTGTCGCCAAGATCGGCATTGATTTCGTGGTATGGTAATGGTAATTTATTATTACTCTAAACATCAGCCAAAATGCAATTCGCAAAGCTCGACGACTCTCCTATGTTTCGCAAGCAGGTCACTTCCTCTCTCTCCTTCAATTCCATTTCAAAATTGGATCATATCCTTATTTTTGGACGATCACACTAGGTTACAACTTGATCCAGCTATTTCTATGGCATTTTGTGTGCGCTATCAAACTTGCTTGTATGCTCTTGAGTGTGTAAAATACCATTACTATCCAATCTTATGCTTGCTTTTGACTTTACGCACTGAGTTTACCTCTTGGGCGCTTTGCGCACCCTTATCTATAATTGCTTGCTGTTATGTTCTTTTGATACTGAAAACACCTACAATTTTATAGCATTATGCAAATAGTGCTGGTCCAGGCAAATATTTCCAAGTGGTTCACACCAATAAGTTATTGCTTGTTCGTTTCTTGAACAAGTCAACAATCTATTATCTCTTGCTGAGCTAAATCATGTTGGTATCACGGTTTCAATCTTTCCATTTCTCTCTAAGAAAATGCTAATTGTACTTTCATGTAGATCTTGTAAGCTCTTGAACTATTCAGATACATTGCGGAGATTCTGTAAAGTATTTAATTTTGAACCCGGATCTACATTCAGCTCAAAGAATCATATTATCACTAAAACCATAGGATACCAACTACTTAAAAATCTTTTTAAAACACTCGTTAAAAATGAGGTTTTTAATTTCCTTTAATAATGTGAAACTTCATTGTTTACAGATTGCGTTTGTAGTCTGTCCCTGACTGGATCACAATTAGGTTGTTTGAGCATATATTTCATTTACTGTTGATTGGATGATCTGATAACTAGAAATCCTTGTAATTGTAAGCATTTTGTGGTTAGTGGCCCTTCCCTAGGGTGTTAATAGTTGTTGGCTTTCATGACTAGTTCTTTCTTCTTTTGAATTTAATTTTGAGCGATTTTCTGCAGTCCAGTGCAATAATTTTGTTCTGTATGGCATTTTGCATTGCAATTAGCAAAAATGCTCTTTCTGTCTTCTTACATCCTACCATCTGTGCTGACTGTTAGCCTTGATTTTGTATATCCATTCACATGGTTCCCTGCTTCCCTTCACTGTTTATCATCAGATTGATAGTTATTTCTTGATTGGCCTGATGTGTACTAATATTGTAAAACAGATGCAATGCCTGGAGGAGAGTTCAGAATCTTTGAGAGAGAGAAGTTTGAAATTTTACAAAGGGTGCAGAAAATACACGTATGTTGTTATTTTTATTTTATTGTTACTAATGACTGCTGATTATAACCATGAATGATCAAAAAATCTTTTGCTTTTTTCTGTGAAAACATCTTTGAAATGTAGATTGCCTATCCACAGTTTGTGAAGGGAATCCCCTTACCTTAGCTCTGAATTAGCTGAAACTCTGTTTATGTCTTACATTATGATATAGCTATTACTATAAATGTTGGTGATGGGAGAGATTCAATTACAGTAAAATATTTTAACCTTAACAGAAGGCCTAAAAGACAGCTTAGCAAGAGCAGACAAGCTCATGTACTATATAGCCATCCAAGAGAAACTCCTTGGGCAAGTTCCTGCAAAGAGAACCTCTGAAGACAAACCTTTGCTGTAAAAATGCAAGGACAACGAAGTATTTTTGAAAATAGGCCCCTTTCTTTTCAGCCAAAGACATAACAGGAGCATAGACACACCCTTAAAATCTCCTCCCCCCTCCAAAAAAAAAATACTGTTGCCAAAGTCCATAAAATTTATAACGAGAAACTGCTTCCAGTTCTTATAACACCCATGATTTGCAGATTTCTTGACAATCTATTCCACACAGAAATGGCTGCTGGATAGTGTAAAAATAAAATGAACAGCTGTTTCCAAGTGAGAGCTAGGCATACTGTAAATTTTTCCTTGCAAAAGATCTAAGGACTAATATTTTTAGCATTAGTCCGGTTAACTTTAGTTTGGTTACCGTCCTTTCAAAATTATTTTGTCCTTCCTATCTGCTGGTTCTATCCTTTCAAAACAATGGAGAGATTGCGATATATTGAAGATGTGATACCAAAGTAACATGAAGACTTGTGTAGTTATGTTCAGTAGAAATGAAAAATCATGAATATGTTTAGTGTTAAATTTCTGCATCTTGGTGAATGTGAGTAGGAAAAATATTATTATTGATGTAGTCCTTGAATTTGACACATTACAACTGAATCCTCAGTTTATTGAGTCAAGGAATGATAGGGACTAAGTTGTTCTGAGTTAAGAAACTGTGAAGACTGAGCTGTTCTGAGTTAAGAAAATACAAGGACTGAGTTGTTCTGAGTTAAGAAACTATAAGAACTGAGTTGTTCTAAGTTAAGAAAATACAATGACTGAGTTGTTCCAAATTAAAATTCAGGGGCTAATTGAAAAGAAGTTCAACGACCGAAAGTTATATTTTCAAATATTAGTATTTTTAAATTTGTTTATTTCGTTGTGTCATTTAACATGGTATTGCAACCGTTCTCAAATTAAAATTTTGACTTGGTAACTCTTTTCGCATGTCTGTTGCAGAGAATTTATTTTTTCCTTTTCATTTCATTTTTGGAAGTTTCTCTTGGTTTATGACTAATTGATGACATATTTGATACTGATTTTGAAGTTATTTGATATGGCCAATTCTTAGTACATGGTATTGTTCTTGGGGCACACTCTAATTGCTTTTGCCTTTTCTTTTCTAGTGAAGGACTTGGGGAGGCATATGATGGTGACATCGCATTTGCAAGTGCCTTGGAAACTTTTGGTGGAGGCCATAATGATCCCATCAGTGTTGCTTTTGGAGGTATGCCTATCTGTTTTAAAATTTCTTTTGTGCTCATATGAATGACTTATGTGGACGTACAAAAGCACTTCAGTGTCATCCTGGTGTTTTTACTACCCCTCCCTCCCTCTCACAATTTTTTTTGCCGCAACTAAAACATCAATGGTAGAAAAAGGAAGTAAATTATTATGCAATTTCACCAAGTTACCCTTTTACTTTGGCAATTTAAATTCTCCTTCAGATAATGTCTTGCATCATTATTCTGTAATTCAAGGTTATTGTTCTTGAAGAGTAAAGGTTGTTTAATATTCATGATCTGATTTTTTTTGCTTGCATGAAATTCTTTACTCCATACATTGGCAAAATGATTTCTGACTTCACTGATAAAGTATCTTTTTACACTGACAGGCCCTGTTATGACCAAATTCACTATAGCCTTGAGAGAAATTGGGACATACAAAGAAGTCCTTCGCTCACAGGTATAAGATTATGGTGTAAATGGTGTTGCAGTTGAGGTTCTGTAGTTACTACCTGTACCATTGATTAGGCAGAAGGGCTAGAGCTATTGCTATAGTTCTGAGAATTAATTCTGGAAGCTAACTCGTACCATCACTTTTAGCAGTTTACTATCTGAAAGAATTATTCTAACCTTTCTTCTTTATGCCATCTCCAATTCATGGCTTAGAATCTTTTTTGCTTGTTTTATAGTACAACAAAGTTTGCTATGCTTTTCACACGGACTACTTTCTTCCCCAGGTTGAACATATGCTAAATGACAGATTACTCCAATTTGTGAATATGGACTTGCATGAAGTCAAGGTATTTTCTCCCTCATAATTTGTTCTTTTTATGATACGCCCTATCCTTATTTGCTGAACACCAGCAGCTCAATCTGCATGACTTTTTGTAGGAGTAGCATTATCTTCAATATCAACTCTGTCTTGTTAGGCTTTTCTTCAATTGTTTAATGGTTGAGAGTGGTTGAAGTGAATCCGGAGTTCTGGACTTTGAAGCAAATGATGTCCTTGTTGAAATGATATATATTATTCCATTTTTATTAAAATCAAAATTAAGATAAGTAGACCTAACACCTAAGTAAGCTTAGGAAACCCGCCCTCAAAAACTAGCTTGTGAGGGGGAAGCATTACACCACTTCAGTGCCTCAGTAATTACTTGTGGTTATCTCATATGGAACTCCATAAGAGCATTGCTCCTAAAGAATTAACCTCCTTGAGAGCTATACTCTATGGAAATCACTTCAGCCACTGGGTTGCACCCTCTATGGGTAACTCTTTATATGACTTTTAGCTATGATGGCAATTGATGGTGACCTATGTAAGCATGAAAGAGCCGATCTTAAAAATCAGACTGTAAGGAGAACCATATCATTCAAATACCACACTAATTACCTATGGTTACTCAATGTGAGGCTCTGTCTATCATAGTATTGATGGAGACCTAAGCAAGCATAGGAAAGCCACCCTTGAAAACTGGCTTGTAAGGGAGGAAAGCCATACCATATAAGTTCTGCTAGAATTACTTGTGGCACCCTGATTTGGAACTCGAGCAAAATATAGTGGATAAATGTCACTAAATTGAAGCTTATCAATTTTTTTTTGTTCTTTGGTATGTCGGTTCCAGTAGTAAAAATACTTGTCAGTTATCTGCATTCTGATCAGATGCAGCAGGAAAGGGAAAGATCAGTCAACTGCGTCTTATTGGTTATTTTTTCTTTTCTTTGTTGATTTGCTTCCTTTGTTCTTGCAAGGGTGACTTCCTGAGCATTACAACACAATGTTCTGTACATGAGCTTCTATATATCTCCCTCTCTTAACTGTGAAATGAGTCACGTTGCTCTTTTAAGATATTTTAGTTTATATCACAGTAATTTGTCTTGATCATGTTTCATTCCCTTTTATGACTGTAGAAACAGCTAACAAGTTTAGGCCAATTTAGATTTTAAAGATGAGTTAAAGGTGGTTACTGTATGCTTTATCCCATAATTTTCAAAGTCATGTTGCATTTGTAGTTTCTCATCTATGGGAACAACCTTTTGTGCAGGAAGCACGCAAGCGTTTTGACAAAGCCAGTCTTATTTATGATCAGGTACATATCTGATATTTGATTTCTTTTAATTTCGGGATGATTATAATTCTTTGAAATAGAAGTTAATCAATGGACGTTTGAACTGACTATTTTTTTGAACACCAAGATAAATCAAATTCCTTGTTTATACCAAGAAGAGAAGATGAGAAATTTTTTATCAACATTTACTGTTCAATTTTCATTCTTATAATTGCGATAGCTGGTTTACCTCTTGAATGTTAAAATATGCCTGGAACAACTTTCTCATTTGACTGATGAAGATCTTTTGTGTGGTTTACAAAGACAATTTATGAATAATTTGTAAGAGACTAAGGGCTTGTTTGATTCTATTCTCTAATTTTTGTTCTTAGAAACAGTTTTATAAAACAGGTTTTGGAAACAAGTTTAAAAAATAAAAAAACAAAAAAATCTGTTTGGATAGATTATTTTGATAAATCTGTTTTTGAAGTGATATGGCAGTGTGGTCGCTGATGGTGATGTGGCGGTAGTTATCATTGGTAGTGTAATGTCAATAGTGGATAAGTGGAGACCTCAAAACATAAAAAATAGGAAAACAAAAATAAGAAAACAACTAAAAATGGTTTTTGTTTTTTAGTTTTTAAAAACAACTTTTTGTTTTTTTGTTTTTAAAAACAATTTTTTAAAAACAGTTTACCAAACATGTTTTATTGTTTTTTAAAAAAAATCAAACAGCCCCTAAATTTTGAAGCTCATAATACTGCAGGCTCGTGAAAAGTTCCTCTCTTTAAGAAAAGGCACAAAAACAGATGTAGCTACTACGCTTGAAGAGGTAAGCATTTGTTTGTCTTATAAATGGGGTATCTTTTTTTATTTGTATATTATACATCTTTAAAGCACATGGGATGCATGTCAGGAACTTCATAATGCAAGATCCACTTTTGAGCAAGCTCGATTTAATCTGGTGAGTGATTTTTTTATCAGTTAGCAGTTCCATCTAGTTAATTACTTGTACAATGACAAACACCCCCCCCCCCCCCCCCCCAAAAAAAAAAAACCACTCAAATAAACTTGAAATCTCTGTCCAGGTTACTGCTTTGTCAACTGTTGAAGCCAAGAAGAGATTTGAATTTTTGGAAGCAGTTAGTGGGACCATGGATGCACATCTTCGCTACTTCAAACAGGTAAATCATATTATTTTCAAATATTCACATTCATTGTCGCAGCATGCTTATGTGTAACTTCTATCACATGTAGGGGTATGAGTTATTGCACCAAATGGAGCCATATATTAACCAGGTTCAGTACAATTTATCTTTGAGCGAGAATTTATAGTTTATTTCATTGATAAGACTATTTTGGGTGTTGTGCAATCTATGTAGTGGCCCCCTCCTAGTGGGATAAGGCTTCGTCTTGTTGTCGATAAGACTATTTTTAACTGCTAAATAATGTATGGTTATCTGGTGATCAGGCATGCAATGAAAATGATTAACTTGAGACATTCTTCTGCAGGTCCTGACATATGCTCAGCAGTCAAGAGAAAGATCCAACTATGAGCAAGCAGCTCTAAATGAAAGAATGCAAGAGTACAAAAGGCAGGTTGACCGAGAGAGTAGGTGGTCTTCAAATGGTTCTAATGGGTCTCCTAATGGAGATGGTATACAAGCCATCGGCAGAAGTTCACATAAAATGATAGAGGCAGTTATGCAATCTGCTGCCAAGGGAAAGGTTGAAAAGAGGCCTGGAGATTTTTGCTCAAAAAGATGTTGCTTTTACCGTCCAGTGGTTAAATATTGTATTATATATTTCTTATTTTTTATCTTTATGTCATTTTAGGTCCAAACAATTCGACAAGGTTATCTTTCAAAGCGGTCTTCAAACTTAAGGGGTGACTGGAAAAGGAGGTTTTTTGTTCTTGACAGTCGAGGAATGTTGTATTACTATCGTAAGCAGTGCAGCAAACCTGTAAGCAATCTGTTGAGAAAATAGAGATGGTTTACAAATAATTGAAGTTAATGTGCTGCTTCATGTCAAATGCTGCCTTTATATCATTGTGGTTTGATTATTTTTGGTAGGGGTCTAGCAGTCAACATTCTGGTCAGAGGAATAGCTCTGAGCTTGGTTCTGGCCTCTTGAGCCGATGGCTATCTTCTCATCATCATCACGGTGGGGTACATGATGAAAAATCTGTTGCCCATCACACAGTGAACCTGCTTACATCAACAATCAAAGTTGATGCAGACCAATCAGACTTGAGGTTTTGCTTCAGAATCATTTCACCAACAAAGAACTACACTTTGCAGGTTATTTGATACGGTTTTTAGGAATTTTTTATTTATGATAGTAATAGTTCAAGGATGTTGATTGTGGTTCATATCTTAGTTTGAGTCCTCAATTGTACTTAATTATGTTTGTCAGTGCAGGCAGAGAGTGCACTGGACCAAATGGATTGGATTGAAAAGATCACAGGTGTTATTGCTTCATTGCTGAGTTCACAGATTCCTGAAAGGGTACATCTCAAGGGCCTGTGCTGACTCTGTAGATATGTACTTTCAGTTATTTTTATTAATGTTATCCATTTTTATCAGTGTCTCCCTGCTAGTCCAATGGGAAGTGGTCATAATAGGTCCGCCAGTGAGAGTAGTTCTTTTGAAAGTTCAGA
Organism: Inga oerstediana; assembly: GCA_963210345.1. Taxonomy (NCBI): domain Eukaryota; kingdom Viridiplantae; phylum Streptophyta; class Magnoliopsida; order Fabales; family Fabaceae; genus Inga; species Inga oerstediana. Next base: position 36,700,778 of record OY723407.1, read on the forward strand.
TTTTGATCACTCTGCTGTAGAAGAATATAAATCGGACAGAGTTCTTGCTTCTGCACATATGGAACGCCCCTCAAGAAGCTTGCAACAGCAGCAACGAGCATGTATGAAAAGTGAGAAGCCAATTGATGTTTTGCGGAGAGTTTGTGGAAATGATATATGTGCTGATTGTGGGGCGCCTGAACCTGATTGGGCATCATTAAATCTCGGTGTTCTTGTTTGCATCGAGTGTTCTGGTGTTCACCGGAATCTTGGTGTACACATATCAAAGGTAAGCATCGCTGCTGGTACTAACCATTTGTCTGTTTCAATATATCAAGTTTGGTTGCTTTGAAGAATTCTCTATATCTTGGTAAACTGGTTAAAAAATGCTTGTGAATGGGCATACTATAAAACTTGGGAAATGAATTAGAATGAAGTATGGTAATTTTTTTATGATGGAATTTATTAACACAAGGGAAGCAAGTTTCAGCAACCCAAATCTATGTATTTGCAAAATTCCTTTTACTTTTAAAAATTTTATGCAATAACATTCTGAGTACTTTGGAAAATCGTGTTACATCCTTTTAATATTGTTGCAGAACATTCCTCAAGCGAATATTTAGTTTGATAAATTTGGTCACCTTCATAAAATACCTCAAGCCGTTCTTCGTTTTTAATCAAGTTTGGAAGTGGGGGCTATTTCATTTCTTTTTTTTCTTTAGATATTATCATCCGGTATCCAGTTCAAGGTTTGTAGCCTAGCAAATGATTGACCCTTGTTTATAAAGTATAACGTTGATGACTTTGTTTTAAAGAAGCGTTAAGAATTGAGGAAAGTTTTGTGAGTTGAGCAATTATTTATCTGTAGTGAGCCCAAATTAGAACGTATAAGTGTTCTTGTGTGGTTATATTATTAGGGTCGAGGTTGAGAGTTTGGTGTTGTACCCAACAACCAAATCTTTCTATAATACTACCTCCGGCTGGAGGTAGTATCTATTTTGTTTCTGTCCATTCAACTTTTGCTCTACCTTGTTTCTCAAGATGTTTTATGGGAAGGATCTATTTACTTGTTTAATTATTTTTAAAAAATGATAAGGCTTACGTAAATGATAGATTGCTCATCCAGCTTCCTCTTCTGAATTTTCACGCAGGTTAGGTCTCTTACATTGGATGTTAAAGTGTGGGAACCTTCTGTTATAAGTTTGTTTCAATCACTTGGGAATGCTTTTGCCAACTCAATCTGGGAGGAAATGTTGCAATCAAGAAGTGCCTTTCAGATTGATCTGGTCCCGACAGGGTAGAGAATCTGCACTAGTATATCTGTTCTTTAATGCAATTTTGATTATTCTTGATCTAGTCTTGCTGATATGTTCTTCTCTTGAAGCTTAAGCAAGTCCGACAAACCACAGGTTCTCTTCATCAGCAAACCTTGTCAATCTGATTCTTTATCTGTGAAGGAAAAGTTCATCCATGCAAAGGTATTCTTATAACGTGCCAGTCCTCCTGACGGGATCTTGTACTTCAAGCACTTACTGACAGAGGAAGGTGTACTCAAAAGTGCTGTAAAACAGTACCTCTAAACATAGACTTAAGAATGATGTGGGGTTCAATGGAATATGGGATAAGATGATTGATTACGTTTTTTAGATTGCACTAACAAAATGCCATTTCAACATTGATCAGTATTGGACTAGAAACTGAAGACGTCAAATAAAGAACACCTAGCCTTCGCTCAAAAGAGATGCATCATTTTTTTATGTCCAGGGTTTCTCTATGAAAAGTTTACAATAGCAACTCATCATAATAAATTCTTTATTGGATGGATTTATTTTATTGATTTTTATTTTTATGGGGATGGGCATAGGCACACCGTTGGGTATTCATCTTGGTTATTTCTTAGTTCTCTGCTAACTTCTAATGGCTGACATTGACTGCCTCAAAACTAATTTTTTTCCCCCAATTACAGTATGCAGAGAAGCTTTTTGTTCACAAGCCAAATGACAATCAATATCGTCTCTTGGTGGCGCAACAGATCTGGGAGGCTGTTCGCTCTAATGACAAAAAAATGGTGTACTGCCACATTGTTAATTATGAAGTTGATGTTAATGCTGTTTATCAGCAAACATGCAGCTCTTCTTTAACCCTTGCCAAAGTGATGCTATTACAAGAGCAGATAGGCCATGATCACAACTCTGCTTTAGCAGGGAACCCATTCGACTGGTCCTCTACTCTTTTGAATATGGTGGGAGCAAAAGAAGATCCGACCATGAATGATCTTGATGGGTGCACCTTACTTCACCTTGCTTGTGAAACTGCAGATATTGGCATGCTAGAGCTCCTTCTTCAGTATGGTGCAAGTATTAATGCCACTGACATGAGAGGCCAAACACCTCTCCATCGCTGCATTCTCAAAGGAAAATCTACACTGGCAAGATTACTTCTCTCAAGGTGACTTGACATGCTTATTTCTGCAACTAATTTAGGGTCTGTTTGGTATGAAGTGCCTGAAGGAAAATTTTTAATGAGTTTGATTTTAAAAGATTGGAGAAGCAAGGTTAAAAACAACTTAATTAATTTTTCTACTCTTTAATCTTACATCTTCTCTTTCGTAAAATTTTATAACCCCAATTCTCCATTTCTTTTAAATCAAACTTATTAAAATTTTCCCTCCTTTCTGCTCTCGTCCAGTTCCCTTATACTAAACAGAGACTTAGGATCGAATTACACTTGGATCTTTGGAAGTTGCAGTCTTTTTTTGTTCAAAAAACCTCGAAAACTTTTTTGTTGAGCCCATGTTCTTCAGATGAAACTGAAAAATAATTAATAATGCAGGGGGGCTGATCCTCAAGCTTTGGATGAAGAGGGAAGAACCCCCCTTGATCTTGCTGTAGAGTCAAACTTTGACGACAGTGAAGTGCTGGCTTTATTGTCTGATTCAAACGGATAAGGCTAAGCTATTCAGCAAGTAAAGAAGCCCTGAAGTTCCAAGTAGTTTTAAGCCTAAGATATGAAACATATTGGGGTTTTTGTAAATTATTGTATGCGAAAAACTGGAAAAGGTGGTTTCTTTTATTTATTTATTTTTTTGGGTTTTTTTAAGGTAATGCCCCTAGTAGTATTGTAGGCTTAAGGGAGGGTGGTAGGTTGAGATGTCCATCCCTTGGGTCATAATATTGTGCAATTGTTGGTCCTCAGAGTTGTAATCCAAAAATGACCACATTGGTCTAAATTTAAACAGCACCTAGCAGCATATCATGGAGGCCGAACTCTCTCTCTCTCTCGCAAACTGTAACGTGATTATGATGCTTTTGTATTCCTCTTTTCTTTTGCTTCCTTTTTGGTGAAGCAGCGGTGATGCCTCGGGGGTTTGTATTTGTGTACAATTGTTTATTTCAAGGTTTTGTGGCTGTAACTCTTTGCTTCCTACTTGCCCTCCTCCTCTTGGGTTTTTTTATAATCATATTTTCCTGTTATTTTTGTTATGAATATTAAATATGTGGATGTCCATTGAGTCATATTATTTTTTCCAGTCAATTTGACATAAAGAAGAAAAGAAGACATGACACAATGTAAAAGTAAAAGAAGACAAGGACATAAAGAAGATATAAAATAACCATGGTCATGTAATCAGGGTTAAAGATAACCATAGTTATGCAACCAGGGTTAGATTTCTAACTCTATATAAAGGTCTGTAATCGATTGTTTCAGTTGAACTGAATGAGAACTTCTCTCTAACTTCTCTCTAGAAATTCTATTGATTTTCTCTGAATTCTATCAATCTTCTCTCTTATTACATATATTTTTATAACACGTTATCAGCACGAAGCTCTAAAAGAAGGTATGATCTTCTTATGGTTTCTTTAATGATTATATATACCTTGTTTTATTTTATAGATCTGGGATAATCTGCATATGGAATTAGAGAGATACTTTTACTGATTTTAATATAACATCGGGTTCCATGGCTAAGATTGGAGATCATTATTGTTTTTATATATCATTTATAAGTTCTTTATATTATTATTATTATGGCCAGAAGCCATACACATTATTCTTGAAATTATAACCAGAAGTCATAATGTTTTAATTTCTTATAATATGGCTAGAAGCCATATCCATTTGATTTTCTATTATATGGCCAGAAGCCATATCTCTTTTCCTATTATATGGTCAGAAGCTATATATATTTTTCATCTTTTATCTTATTGTACTGCCAGAAGTCATGTACAACTTTTATTCTGAAGATAATAGATAATTCCTCATCTTGAGATTAAATGGCCCGAAGCCATACATGGCCTGAAGTCATGAGATTAAATGGCCCGAAGCCATACATGTTTTAATTTTCTTATCTTGCCTTATGAATTATTTATTATCTTTATGAATTTACAGTTATTATATTGCATATTTACATTTCATATTTTGATTATTCTTATTTATTTCTTTAATTAGTTTGAACCATGGTAAACCTAGCAAAACTTGAAATTGTGGCTCTTGATATTACTGGGAAAAATTATTTATCTTGGAAGTTGGATGCGGAAATTCACCTCAATGCTAAAAGTCTGGAAGACACAATTAAAGAAGGAAATAAGGCATCCAACCAAGACAAAGCCAAATCTATGATTTTTCTTCGCCACCATTTACATGAGGATTTAAAAACTGAATATTTGACAGTAATGGACCCATTTGTCCTTTGAAACAATTTGAAAGAAAGATATGATCACCAGAAGATGGTCATTCTTCCAAAAGCTTATTTTGATTGGATGCATTTACGCTTGCAAGATTTTAAATCTATAAGCGAATATAACTCAGCTATGTTCAGAATTACTTCTAAATTGAAATTATGTGGAGAAAATGTTACTGATGATGATATATTAGAAAAGACATTCTCCACATTTCATGTATCCAATTTGCTCTTGTAGTAGCAATATCGTGAAAAGGGTTTCAAGAAATATTCTGAGTTAATTTCTTGTCTCCTTATGGCTGAACAAAATAATGAGCTTTTATTGAAAAACCATGAATCCCGTCCAACAGGCTCAACTCCATTCCCCGAAGTGAATGTGGTAACAAATGAATTTTATTGTAGCCGTGGCCGTGGACATGGACGTGGATGTGGGCGTGGCCGTAGTCGATATCATGGTGGTTCAAATTCCTACCAGAAGTGGGAAAAGACTGATAAGAACAAAAAAGGGGAAAGTAGTAGGCATAACAAATATGCTGATAATCCATGTTATCGATGTGGTGGCAAGGGCCATTGGTCTCGTACCTATCGTACACCAAGGCACCTAGTTGATCTTTACCAAGAATCAATTAAAAATACTAGTAAAAGATCAAATGTTGAAGTTAATCATGTTGATCAGGGTGAGAATTCTGAGTATGGCGATATAGATAATAACTATTTGGATGTTGCAGATTTCTTAATATAATTTGAACTGTTATATTTTATTTAAAGTTGTTTCTATCATATGTATTAATTTTATTTATGTTTTTATGAAAAATGAATTATATTGGCATCAATCCTGAAGATTTATGTCTCGTTGATAGTGTAACAAACCACATCATACTCAAACATGATAAATATTTTTCTTCCTTGGTAATACGAGAAACCAATGTTCAGACTATATCTGGTAGTATAAATTTAATTGAAGGCTTCGGAAGAGCTAATATTTTGTTACCTGAAGGAACAAAATTATGCATTGATAATGTATTTTATTCTACCAAGTTAAAAGAAATTTACTGAGTTTCAAAGATATCCGCAGAAATGGATATCATTTAGAAACAATAACTAAAAATAATCAGGAATATCTTATCATTACAAATATAGTTGCTAGTAGAAAATGCATATTAGAAAGTTTTCCTATTTTTTCTTCTGGTTTGTATTACACATGTATAAGCACAATTGAAACACAAGCTATTGAGAACCAGAAGTTCACTAATACAGACCAGAAGTTTACCAATTCAAACCAGCAATTTGATAATGTAAACCAGAAGTTTATTAATGAATTTATTGTTTGGCATGACCGGTTAGGCCATCCCGGTTCAATCATGATGCGACAAATAATTAGGAATTCATGTGGACATACCCTGAAGTGTAAACAAATACCACAATCTCATGATTTCTCATGTACTGCATGTTTCAAGGGAAAGTTAATTATTCGCCCTTCACCAAGCAAAGTAGAAAATGAGTCTCTCACATTTCTAGAACGGATACAGGGAGATATTTATGGGCCAATACACCCACCATGCGGACCATTTAGGTACTATATGGTTTTAATTGATGCATCAACTAAATGGTCGCATGTTTGCTTATTATCTTCTCGCAACCTAGCGTTTGCGAGACTACTTGCTCAATTGATTAGATTAAGAGCACATTACCCTGATTATCCTATCAAGAAAATACGTCTTGATAATGCTGGTGAATTTACATCACAAGCTTTTAATGAATATTGTATGTCCCTTGGAATTGATGTTGAACATCCTGTAACTTATGTTCATACACAAAATGGACTTGCAGAATTATTGGTTAAAAGGTTGCAACTAATTGCAAGACCTTTACTTATGAAATCTAATCTCCTAATTTTTGCTTGGGGTCATGCCATTTTGCATGCAGCAATGTTAATTCGCATTAGGCCAACAAGTTATTAAAAGGTTTCCCCCTTACAAATGGTTTTTGGTCAGGAACCGAATATTTCTCATATAAGAATTTTTGGGTGTGCGGTATATGTGCATGTAGCACTGCCACAACGCACCAAGATGGGTCCTCAAAAAAAGATGGGAATATATGTTGGATATGAATCTCCATCAATTATAAAATGTTTAGAACCATTTACAGGAGATTTATTTACGGCACGATTTGCCAATTGTCATTTTGATGAATCATTTTTCCCAACATTAGGGGGAGAAAACAAATAGCTGGGTAAAGAAATTAGTTGGAATGAATTATCATTGGCTCATTTTGATCCTCGTACAAAACAGTGTGAACTGGAAGTTCAAAAGATAATTCATTTATAGAATTTAGCTAATCAAATGCCAGAAGCATTTACTGACCCAAAGAAAGTGACAAAGTCAAATGTCCTAACTGCTAATGCTCCTATTAAAATTGATGTCCCTGAAGGAAAACCTGCTATGAATGAATCTAAAGCATGTCTGAAGCATGGCAGGCCCATCGATTCCAAAGATACAAATCCTCGAAAAAGAAAAGGAGTAAAGAATATAGATGGTCAAGTCGAAGATAATGAAGAAAAATTAGTAGCTCCAGAAGAGCCATCTCCTGAAGAGATATTATCTCCAGAAGAGAATGTTGTAGTCCCAGAAGAGACCTAGGTACCTTACATATGTGAAAATAATGAGATCTCAATAAATTATGTTATGAATGGAATCCGATGGGATAGAAATGAAGTCAACGTTGATGAAATCTTTGCTTATCATATAGCATATGATGTAATGAATGATAATGAGGATCATGAGCCAAAATCCATTAGTGAGAGCCAATAAAGAAAAGATTGGCCCCTATGGAAAGATGCCATTAATGCAGAATTAAAATCATTGGCAAAACGAAAAGTATTTGGACCTGTAGTCCTTACACCTGAAGATGTAAAACCAGTTGAATGCAAATGGGTCTTTGTACGAAAAAGAAATGAAAAGGGTAAAATAACTAGATATAAGGCACGTCTAGTAGCCCAAGGTTTTACACAAAGACCTGGTATTGATTTTGAAGAAACGTATTCACCAATAGTGGATGCGACTACTTTTCGTTATTTAATCAGTCTAGCAGTAGATGCAGGACTTGATTTACATCTAATGGATGTTGTGACTGCCTATTTATATAGATCATTTGACAATGATATTTATATGAAAGTCCCTGAAGGACTTAAGATGTCAGAAGCATCCAATTCAAGTTTTCGAGAATAATACTCAGTTAAGTTAAATAAGTCCCTGTATGGCCTGAAGCAATCAGGGCGCATATGGTATAATCGTCTTAATGAATATTTGTTGAAAGAAGGATACAAAAATGATCTGATATGCCCATGCATCTTTATGAAAAGATCTAATAGTGAATTTGCTATAATTGCTGTTTATGTTGATGATATCAACATCATTGGAACTCCTGAAGAGCTTCAAAAGGCAATTAATTGTTTGAAGAAAGAATTCGAAATAAAGGACTTGGGAAGAACAAAATTTTGTCTTGGATTACAGATCAAGTACTTCAAGAAAGGGATCTTTGTATATCAAGAAACTTATACAAAGAAGGTCCTAGAGCGATTTTACATGGATAAATCTCATCTATTATGTACCCCAATGGTTGTAAGATCTTTGAAGGTGGATAAAGACCCATTTCGACCCCGAGAAATTAGTGAAGAAGGTGATGAAGAACTACTTGATCCAAAAGTACCATATCTTAGTGCTATCGGAGCACTAATGTATCTTGCTAATCACACACATCCTGATATATCATTTGCTGTTAATTTATTAGCAAGATATAGTTCTTCATCAACACGAAGGCATTGGAATGGAATAAAGCATATTCTTCGTTATCTCAAAGGTACTACAGACATGGGGTTATACTATTCAAATGTATCCAAGCATGAACTGGTTGGTTATGTAGATGCCGGATTTTTGTCTGATCCACATTATGGTAAATCACAAACGGGCTATCTATTTACATGTGAAGGTGCAGCTATTTCATGGCGATATATGAAATAGACTATATCAGCCACATCATCTAATCATGCAGAAATTCTAGCAATACATGAAGCAAGTCGAGAATGTATGTGGTTGAGGTCAGTGATACATCATATACGTACAACTTGTCATTTATCTTCCGACAAAATGATCCCAATAATCCTATATGAGGATAATGCTACATGTATCGCTCAACTTAAAGAAGGCTATATCAAAGGCGATAGAACAAAGTATATTTCACCAAAATTCTTCTTCATTCATGACCTTCAAAAGGATGGTGAAATAGATATCCAGCAAATCAGTTCAAGTGAAAATCTAGTAGATTTATTCACCAAGTCACTCCCAGGTACAATCTTTGAAAAACTTGTTCATGATATTGGTCTTCGGAAATTCAAAGATTTCAACTGATATTATCAAAAGGGGGAGTCGATACACGCTGTACTCTTTTTCCCTTATCTAGGTTTTGTCCCACTGAGTTTTCCTAGAAAGATTTTTAATGAGGCAGCACTCGACGGTGTATCAATGAATGATGTACTTTTTTCTTTAGCTAGGTTTTTATCCCACTGGGTTTTTCCTAGTTAAAGTTTTTAACGAGGCACATTCATAATGGACATCCAAGGGGGAGTGTTATGAATATTAAATATGTGGATGTCCATTAACTCATATTACTCTTCCAGTCAACTTGACATAAAGAAGAAAAGAAGACATGACACAAAGTAAAAGAAAAAGAAGACAAGGACATAAAGAAGATATAAAGTAATCATGGTCATATAACCAGGGTTAAAGATAACCATGGTCATGCAACCAGGGTTAGATTTCTAACTCTATATAAAGGACTGTAATCGATTGTTTCAGTTGAACTGAATGAGAACTTCTCTCTAGAAATTCTATCGATTTTCTCTGAATTCTATCAATCTTCTCTCTTATTACATATACTTTTAAATCAATTTTATGTTTATCATTTCTACAATGTATTATTTTCACCTAGTAGGAGCCTTTGTAGGAGCGTTCTGCACTGAGTCACAAAATTATTCTTTTAAGCGTTAAACATAATCAAGTTAGAGTTTGGTATTAAAAACTCAATGCATTTCTCAACAGAGAAAATCATCTTAATAAAGTAGAATTCATCTAGCAAATTTTTGTGAACAATCATTAAAATATGCCATGTTATGAGAAATTACTACTTAATAATAAAATAAATATTTAAAAGACTCTAGCATACTCATTTCTCACATGGACTTAAAAAAATCTTAAAATTCACTAGTTCTATCTTAAAAGTCAACAGGTTTTTGCCTAAAAAAAGTTGATTTTTTTCCAACTTTTCCCTTATTTGATTGCACACTTTCCAAGAAAATTATAATCTATATAATAATAAATTAAGGGTAAAATTGCACATTTATATAAAAAAATTAACATGTGGGCAAAAAAAATATAAATAAATTAATAAATAAATACATATTAAGAAAAATGTTGGAAAATGATAAGTGAGAGAGAATACATGTAATAAATACAGTCAACAAAGGATAAAGTTGGAAAATGCACAATAAATGTTTAAACAATTTTAAAATAAAGCTTATATTGAGACACACTCATTCACAAATTTAAAACTTATAATATGAGATGTAAGGAGTATTTTTCTGATCTTATTTATAAATCACTTTCAGCATATTTACACACATATTAAGAAACATGTTAAATTTTACTTTTAAAATGATAAAATTGTATATTCATACAAACAGTTTAATGATGTGACTTATAAACTAAAACAAAATAATTTAGCTTCTCCCAATCTTGTAAATAGAACTAGACGAGGATTATGACAAAGATTCTTTCTAAGAGTGTATTAGGATTAGTTTTTCAAGAATAACTTCTGGAGGAAAAGTGAAAAAAGTGATTTTAGGGTGTGTTTGGTTTGTGGGGAGGGGAGGGGTGACAAATTACAATTTTAGACTGGAGAAACTCAAAATTTACCTTCTCATTCTTTTATATTTTGGATTTCCACCCAAAATTTACCCTCTCATTCCTTTTAAATTTTGGGTTTCCGCCCAAAATTTAATTACCTTTAAGCTAAAAAAGTAATTTAACCCCATTTTCCTTCCCTCCCCTCCCCTCAAACCAAACACACCCTTAGAGCCTGTTTGGTTGGAGGGGAAGGGATGGAAGGGGATGAAAAATGAGTCTTTCTCTTTATTTGATATGAAAAATTGGAGGGGAGAGGAGCCAAAGGGGGGCTCCAAATCCCTCCCCTCCCCTCATTTTTGTTCCCTCCAAATTGGGGGGTTTGGAGGAAAGCAAAATATTGTGACTGTTTTACCCCTATTACTTTTTCATATTTTCATTGATACCCTAAGCAGAAAATAAAAACACGCTCTGGACTCTGGAGATTTCAGAGTTTCGACCAAAATTGTAATATGTTATTAAATAAGTTATTAAAGTCAGATGTTTCTTACACAAAATTGTAATCTCTATTTGTTTTCTTTTACCAATCATAGTTTTAGTAATTCCAACAATGTGAGTTAAAATAAATGTGTCCACTTGGTAAAATAAATTTCAATTTTCATAATTTATTTAATTTATATTGAGGTGTAAACTAATTTAAATAATTTTCATTTCAAAAAAACTAATTTAAATTATTTATATAAGTAAAAATATGTAAACTAACATATAAGGGTAAAATGATAAATTAGTTATTATCTCACATCCCATTCTTTCTTAAACCAAACAAAGAATCATTAAAAAACCTTCCCCTGCCTCCCCCTCTAACCAAACCAAACCAAACAAGGTGATTCTCTATCCTTCCTTCCATCCCCTCCCCTCCCCTCGCCTCCATCCCCTCCCTTTGAATCAAACAGGCCCTTAGAGAATAGATTCTAAACAGAATAGATTATGGGGGAAAAATGATTTTAATAAGATGAGAGTGTTTGGATATTGTGATCAAAATAGTTTTTTTTCATGGTCAAATTATTAAAAAGAACATTAACTTGTGATAATTACATATAAAGAATAAGATTATATTTTATGTATTATTTAACATTAAATTTCATAATAAATACAAAAAATGACACAAATTTATCTGAAAAATTTAAAATTATAATATTAGTCATTTAAGTAATATTAAAAAAAACACACACACACGCGTGTGTGTATACATTAATAAATTGTATAATGATGTGGACACACGCGCGCGTATATGTATATTAATAAATTGTATAATGATGTATATGTATATTAATAAATTGTATAATGAAAAAATATTTATAAATAGTAAGTATCTAAAATAATATATTTTGTATTGAAATACATAATTTATTTTGTTGTTAAATGTTTGGTGGCTAAGCAATGAAACTTTGAATAAATAAGAGTGATGCTTTTGTAAAAACAAATGACAAATTTTAACTAGCACATGTTTATACCCATATAGGTTTTGTTTTTTAATAAAAATTTGTATCTATATCTGATTATAAGCAATGTACTACAAGGCAGCAAATACAAGTTCATACGGATACAAATGCTCTTGTGTATAATAAATGATTTGATATTTTAAGGAATCACGAAGAGAAGCCACGTCAGATGAAGATGTAATTGATGAAAGTATTGTTGAAGATTCTACAGTATCATCGTCGTCGTCAGCACACAAAATAACCTCTTGATCATGGTGCTGAAAGCTAGGATCAAAAATAGACGTTTTTCTAATAAAATTGTGTATAGCCATCGTAGCATAAACAAGTTTCACCTGTGTAGGAAAACTATAGCTACGCATTTTCTATAAGATTTCAAACTTGTTCTTCCAAACCCCAAATGTTCTTTCTATTGTGCACTTAAGACTTGAATGCAAGTAATTAAAGGTCTCATCATCATTTTTTAGTAGATAAAGTTATATATTATGTCAAAGTTTTTGCATCTAAAATCAGTATAATATCTACCGAATATCAGAAAAATATATAAAAATTAAAGCACTTGACAATGCTGTTTAATTGCTATTATAAAAATATATAAAAAAAGCAATATAACTATTCAAGTGCACATCAAATCCTCCAAAACCATTCCAAAATAAGCTAATCAATGTGACTAATTAATTACATTTGCAACTCTGCAAGTTGTAGCTTTGAGCCTCATATATATAATTCTGGCTATTCATTTCCCATCAATTCTAAAATGAGACACAAAACCACCTCAACCTTGTACCTTAGATGCCATAAGTGGGTTGGTTACATGCGTGGGTTAGATTACACAAAGTGAGATCCTAATGCCCTGAAAGAAAAGCAGCTTTTGCACTTGCTCAAAGAAATTTACATCAGAAACATAAAATTCTTAGAGTCTGGTTCACACTTGGTTGTTGCATTCAGGTAATTTGATTTTAAGATAGCAGTTATCAATTATATCAAGATAAGGTCCCGCAATTACAGCATAAAAACTTCAAATATAAGATTATAGCATTATTGATCAATAGAACTTCAAATCACAAACACACATATAAAAACAATTCACGAAAACTGGAGAAGCAAGACAGCAAAGGGGAAGGATAGAAGTAGAAGCAAGACAAACCACTACAGAGCACAGAGTAAAGGACAGAAGCAAATGGACAGAAGCAGAAGCAAGACAAACCAGCAACCACCATAGAACACAGCAATACAGGATTACAGATCCAAGGGGAAGTTCAAACAGGAATTATGTTAGATCAGAAATAGCACAAATCACAGGGGAAATAGCAAAGATCAGAAACCAAAAAAGGAGCAACGAGCACAGAGCGAGGATAGCTTACCACCACCGGCGACTTCTCTAATCTGCAACCGGACCACAGACCACAAAGCGATGAAGCACATAATCGGCATCTTCCAACTGGAGTAAGACTTCACCGGTGTGATTTCTTCGTCAACCCAAGCACACAAGCTCCAGCGACTTGTCCGACCTACACAAATGAGGTTTGAAATGGGGAAGAGGAGAAAGAGATTTGACTTGTTGAATGCGTTTATAAGTAAGGTCAGAGACTCATCGGCACCAACGCCCCCATCAACCTTCTCAGATTGCCGATAAAGCACCGTGAGCCACCGCCTTCTCAGATTGGCCGAAGATCAGCCGAGATTTTTAACACAGAAATGGGGTTGTTAAAATATAACCCGTTTGTATTAATAATTAGTGCTACTGTAAGATCCTATAGAATATTTCTGTATCAGATTTTGTGTATACGTGTCATGTAGCTATAGGTTCTGTTACAATTCCGTTACAATATCACAGCTGTAGGAATTCTCTAGAATATTGTACAAACTTTATAAATTCAAGCTATACGTCTAGCATTGCAATTCATTGCTTCAGCATTATTCATATTCCTCTGGTATTCTTGTTTTTCTATTTTGGTATCAGAGCAAAATGTCTTATTCCTCTCCTCCTCCATTGATTCTGGTGCTTCCTCAGTTGCCAAAACCGATTCTCTATTTAGCTCTTCCAGCCAGACCACAGCGATCAAGTTGGATTGCACTAACTTCTTGGTTTGGGAGTCTATCGTTCTTCCTTTGATTGAAGGGAACCGACTGGAGGGTCATATTAATGGCACTATCAGTGCTCCACCGAAGCTCATTTTCGATGCTGCGGGAAACAGAGCTAATCCTGCTTACTTGGATTGGTTTTTGGTTGATCGAATACTAGTTGGTTGGTTAAGAACATGATGACACAAGACATCGGCGCTCAACTTCTCCATTGTCAAACAGCTGAGGTGTTATGGAATGGTGCCAGATGTAACTCCCGTTCTCATCAAGGCCGTGATTAGTGTTTAAATACGTTTTATAATTGAATAAATGATCCGGGATAATTAAAAAAAATTTCCAATTCTTGTACAATATAATCTCCATTCATTTTAAATAAAAACAATTGGCCTGTTCGGTTTGTCACATATACAATATCAGAGTATTAACAAAATTCCCAACATTCACCCTGGATAATATCATTAATCCAAGAGTTTTACAGGGCATCATTGCCCATCTCAGTTTCCCATACAGGGGATTACCCAACTATACTATTCTATGGTCCACAACATATATATATATATATATATACAACTGTCCATATGATAACCAAAAACCTAAAAGAACTAAGACTACCACCGGCAATCCTAGTCGCTCTTGCTCACTTGCTTGTCTTAAGATCCACTTGCCCTGTCTAAAAATGTTATTTGGAAAGATTAAGATTCAAAAGAATCTCAGTAGCAACAATTTACATATATGATGCATAATTAAATATAGCAAGTAAGCATATATCATAATGCAGCATATCAATATTCAAGGTCGGACTTACGCCACGTCCCCTCGCTCATTCAATGATAAATACATACAAGCAATGCATTACACATGATATAGAATAAAATGTCACTACTGTGTTGTTTTCGTTCTTGATCAGGCACATGCCTTCAACGCTCTAAGCAAATATCAAATCTTAAATTCATAATTAAGGACGATAAGTTATCACTTATCCCATTACTCAATGACTTCAAAATACTTAGATTTGGTTATCATTAAAGTCTCTTAAGTAGCTATGAAAGGCTCTATTAATAACCCTAAAGGGTTGGGAGGTTCTAGGTTGAAAACCACTTTTTGAAATCTTGGAGTGCTTAAAAATAGGGGTTGGTCGTGGCTAGCCCACCCTTGGGTCGTGGCCAAGATATGGTCCAAAAGTTTTGGGTCGCGGCTAGCCACCTTGGGCCGCTGCTAGAAATGGACAGACGGTTATAGGCCGCGGCCAAGAATTGTCCTGATTCTTAACTGTTTTCAACCGACCATAACTCTCAGCAAAGAACTCAGAATTTGCCAGACTTTATATTCATGGAAAGCTTGAAATGTGAACTACAAAATTGGAAAGTTTCACCTCATTCTAAAACCATTTGCTATTTCAAATTACCATGCAAAGTTGACTACTTGAACAGTAATTTCACACTTAACATTTCCAGAATTTCCAATTTTGTAACCTATGTCTCCAATGGATCTAAAATTTAATCCAAAACTTATTACCACACAAAATTTCACAAGGAAGCCAATGAAAACACCAAAATGACCAATTTCACATTGCTTTCACAAGATATAACCAAGGCAATAACACAATGCAATTTCCTCATAAACTTCAAACTTCACAAATTCAATCTCAATTCATTTTATCTATCCAATTCACATCACAAAACACTAAATCCATGACAACAACATGCCATACACACCATGACCCTCATTTTTTAAAATCAAACCAAAATCCCAGAAATTTCAAACTCAATCAATGTCTACAAAACTTATATAGAAAGGTTTGTCTAACTAACCTCTTCAACTTTCCCAAAAGAGTTCCTTGTTTCTTCAAACTATACATTTCCTTGAGAGCTCAAATCACCACCAATGGCAAATCTAAAATCATAGAATCGAAGCTCTCAACACAAGGAGCAAGATTGAAGAAAGGGAGTTTTTGCATTAGAGGTCATTTGGAAGATTAAATATTTACCTTTTTCACAAGCTTTTTTCCTCTTCTTTGGCCTCCAATGGCTATCGACTAAAGAGAGAGAAAGGAGAGAGATGAGTGCTTGAAGGAGGTGAAATGATCACATTTAGAGTCTCCCATGCTTGTGCAGCCAAAAACAAGGGAAAGAGAGAGAGAGAAAATATAATTAAAATACTCTATTTTGACTTTCTCTAACACCCTACTATCATCTCCATTTGCCACATGTCCCAATCTTATTGGTTCTCATAAAGTAAGTAACAAATTTGTTACTTTAACCACTCCATTAGCTATTTAGTTACAGTTCTCATTTCTTCTCTAAGTTAGTAATTATTCCCCTATTAATCACTGACTAATTATCTAATAGTTTCCATTCCTTCAATTGTTTACTGATTATGGCATATTAATTTAAATTGCCACATAACACATCTTTTACATATTTCTTCTTCATCCATGCGCCACCCCCTCATATTTTAGCCCTTAAATTACTTTGTCACATAATCATGCTAAAATATAGAGTATTGGGCATTTCCATCACTAATTCATGTCTCAAATCAACTTTAATTCATAAAACATTCTCAATAATTAACATTAGCCCTTAATCAAAATTTGGGGTGTTACACCAGAGATCTCACCTGTGCTTCGATAAAGGCATGAGTAATGGTTGTGAAAAGCGAGTTACACAACACTCAGAAAATGTCCTGAAGATGGAAGAGTATCTAAACAAGATGGAGAGTTTCGCTGATGAACTTGCTCTTCCTGGATCGCCGATAGAAATGGATGATCTTATGCTTCATACTCTCAATGGTTTAAATGCAGAGTATAATGCAATTGTTGTTAAGCTTATTGATAAACCTGATCTGACCTGGGTTAAAGCTCAGGCATCTCTGCCTTCCTTTGAAACAAGACTAAATCAGTGGAATCATTTCGCAAATTTAAGCATTCAACCTTCAATCAATGTTGCTCAGCAAAGTGATGCTCCTAGCAATACTCAACGTAGTGGTTGTTCTAACAACATTCATCATGAATCAGGAAACAATCATGGCTAGAGAAACAACTCTCGACCTTTCAGAGGTAGAGGAGGAAGTTTCTGAGGTGGTCGACGTGGTGGTCATCCTTTCTGTATCCATTGTCAAAGTCCTGGTCATACTATAGCTACTTGTTATTATCATGAAGATACTGGTTATAATAATAATTACTCTAGCTATACTCCTCAAGCATATTATGCTAATTCCTATTCAGTTGTAGATCCAACATGGTATATGGATAGTGGAGCTAATTATCATGTGACTCCACATTCCGAGCATTTCAAAGAAATTGTGCCCACTGGTAAGTCCTATCTTACTACTTGTACTAGTGAGAAAAGTCAAATTCTAGGCATTGGTTCAGCTGCTATACCCTATAATCGTTCTTCTAAGTTATTTCTTAAAGAAGTTCTCTATGTTCCCTCGAGTACTAAAGGCTTGATGACTGTTAATAAACTAATACGTGATAATCCTGTTAATGTAAGTTTCACTCATCGAAGTTGTGATGTGAAGGACTCAGTGACAAGAAGTCTACTACTACAAGGGGCTCCAAAGGAAGGAATGTATCTGATGAAGGGAAGAAAGCTTGAGGCTCAACTGAAGGTGTTAATAGAAGCATGTGATTCTCAATCTGATTTTCTGAAGTGGCGTCATATCTTAGGACATGCTAGTACTAAAGTTTTGAGACAAGTTCTCGATAAATGTAATAAAAAGTTTTCAAATGTTCCTATTGATGACAATTATGTGTGTGAAGCCTATCAATTAGGAAAATCAAAATTTCTACCGTTTCCAAACTCTATTCATAGTCTTCCTTTCCACTTGAATTAATTCATACAGACCTATGGGGTCCTGCTCCTATATAATCTAATGGTGGCTATCGATTTTACATTCATTTTGTAGATGACTTTAGTCGTTAAACATGGCTGTATCCTTTGAAATACAAGGGAGAAGCAATTCAAGCGTTCAAACACTTTAAAGTATTTGTTGAGAATCAGTTTGATTTGAAAATCAAAGCTATATAATGTGATAATGGTAGTGAATATAAGCCTTTCATACCCATAGCTCAAGAAGTGGGAATTAACATTCGTTTTACCTGCCCATATACTTCAGCTCAGAACGGTAGAGTTGAAAGGAAACACTGACACATTGTAAAAATGGTTTTAACGTTGTTAGCTCATGCTGGTATGCCATTGAAGTTTTGGGTTGATGCTTTTTAGCAAGTAGTATTCCTAATTAATCGCTTGCCAATGCCAGGACTTAAAGATCAAACACCCCTGTTCAAGCTTCTAAAAACAAAACTAGTGTTTGATAGTCTACAACCGTTTGGTTGTGCTTGTTATCCATGTCTCAAACCATATAATGAATATAAGTTCCAGTTTCATAGTCAGAAATGTGTATATATTGGCTTAGCATCCCAACAGAAAGGTCACAGATGCTTGAGTGAGTCGGGTAACATATTTATCTCTAGGCACGTTGTTTTTTATCCTAGTATTTTTTTTTTTACAATAGGTTGTATGCGTCATCAAGCTATCAATACCGAAGTTCAAACAAGCTCAGTTCCTTTTATAATTCAAGTTGGTCAAAAATTGGAGTCATTGAATTTGATGAATGACACGAGCAGTGGTGATGATTTCTTTGGAGATCATGATTTGTCACAGAGTATTTCTCAGACTGATGAGTCCATAGGAGATGGAAGTCCAGATATGATGGCATCAAGTCCAAGTCTAGCACGGCTTGTTAATAAGCATTCTATGGTCACAAGGGCCAAAGGCGGAATAGCTCAGCCCAAACATCCATATGTTGGGCTTTTAAAGACAAAAGAGGAATTTTTGAAGAAAGGCTCAGAACCTTCATCTATTCGAGAAGCCTTATCATCTCTAGAGTGGCTGAACGCGATGAAAGAAGAGTTCAATGCCCTATCGTGAAATCAAACCTGGATGTTGGTGCCAACAACAATCAGAAATTGATCGAAAATAAATGGGTATTCAAGACCAAATTTCAAGCCGATGGATCAATTTTAAAGCACAAGGCAAGGTTGATAGCTAAGGGATTTCAACAAATTCCTGGTGTGGATTTTACTGAAACGTTTAGTCCTATTATCAAATCATCGACAATTCAGGTTATTTTGTCTATTGCAGTAACTTTCAAGTGGGAAATTTGACAACTCGATGTCAACAATGCGTTTCTTAATGGATTTCTGAGGGAAGAAGTCTACATTTATCAATTGGAAGGCTTCATTGATCAGAGAAAGCCAAATCACTTTTGTAAGTTATTCAAAGCTATTTATGGTTTGAGACAAGCTCTGAGAGCTTGGTTTGATCGGTTAAGGTTTACATTGTTAAACTGGGGATTTCAGAATTTAAAGAGTGATATTTCTTTTTTCATGCTTCAAACCCATGATTTAACTATTTTCATTTTGATTTATGTGGATGATATTTTGGTGGCTGGAAATAATCCTGTTTATGTGGATAAGTTTATGAAGAAGTTGAATTTAATTTTCTCACTAAAGGACTTGGGCCATTGTATTATTTTCTTGGTTTAGAAGTCTACAGAGATGAACAAGGGATATATAAGAATCATGCTAAGTATGTGGTTGATTTCCTAAAGAAGTTTGGTATGGCTGAATGTGCACTAGTTTCTACTCCAATGGTAACTGGTCGGTCAATTTCTTCACTTGATGGTGAATTATTGAGTAACCCAACTGAATATAGACAAGCTATAGATTCATTACAATATATGACTACAACACATCTTGACATTTCTTATGCTATAAACAAACTTAGTCAATTCTTGTCTCAACCAAGGACTGTTCACTATCAGGCTGTGAAAAGGATTTTTCAGTATCTTAAATGTACCTATAACCTTGGTTTACATATTAAGCCATTTAGAAGTTCTCAATTAGTTGCATACACTGATGCTGATTGGGCTTGTGATCTAGATGACCGAAGGTCTATGGCAGGAATGTGTGTGTTTCTGGGAAATAATCTCATCTCTTGGTCATCGAGAAAACAAAAGGTTGTCTCTAGATCTAGTACCGAGTCAGAATATAGGTCTCTTTCTGATGGATCTGCAGAAATCAAATGGTTAAACTCATTCTTATGTGAAATAGGTTTATATCTTAAGAGACCTTTAGTGATATAGTGTGATAATTTAAGTGTAAAGGCTTTGGCTGCAAACCCTGTTCAACATGCTAGAAGTAAGCATATAGAAGTTGATGTGCATTTCATTAGAGACTTAATCTTATTTGGATTAATTGACATCAGATATATTCCTTCGTCATATCAGATTGCATATTGCTTTACAAAGCCTCTGTCACAGTTACAGTTTCAATTCTTTAAAGGCAAACTCGGGCTGATAGACACACCCTCTCGTTTGAGGGGGAATGTTAACATATAATCCATTTGTATTAATTATTAGTGCTGCTAACTGTAAGATCTTGTAGAATATTTATGTATCAAATTTTGTGTATACGTGTCATGTAGCTATAGGTTCTGTTACAATATCACAACTATAGGAATTCTCTAAAATATTGTACAAACTCTATAAATACAAGCTATACGTCTGAGCATTGCAATTCAGTGCTTCAGCATTATTCATATTCCTCTGGTATTTTTGTTTTTCTATCTAGGGTTCGTACCCACCGCCACACACCACCACTGTCCACCACCGGCCATCAACGGCTTTCAAATTGTCCAAATCGGGGAAGAAAATGGCGAAGATGAGAAGCTGAAGCTCAGAGCTCGGTGAGCGAAAATGGCAAAGATGAAAGAAGAGAAGAGAGAGGAGTTCAAAGGGAAATCGGCCGAGCAAGCGAACTTTTCTTTGGATCAAGAAGAGCTATGACAAATCGCGAAGGGGGGAGGAGGTCACAAGTGGAGAAATTAACAGAGAAAAGGGAAGATGAAAAACAAAAAAGGAAAGGGAAAAGAGGGAAAGAGTAAAGTGATAGGGCAATATCACAATTTGAGTAACCAACGAAAAAAAAATAGATTGTTATGAAACCATGATTTTGATGTCAAAATTATGATTTCACTAAAAAAAAATGCCTTTTGAGAAGGTTATGAGTATTTGAATATTTTTTTTTTTTGTAAAATTACGGTTTTATACTAAAAACACCTTTGTTTTTTTTTTTTTCTTTCTTATTCAAACACAGTAATATTATGTGATTCATCCGGCATATGAAGGGAAGAAAAGAAGCATGAAAAAGCACATTATATTGATTTTTTCAATATAAAGGGAAAGAGGCAACTTTACCAATCCCCGCAATGAGATCACGCCCAGTTAAACTTCCTCAAATTCCCAAATTAACGCTCAAGATTTGTTTGTTTTAATTGGTCGGTCAATAATCCTCTCCGATTTCCACTTGTGAGGGGTTTCGATGTTTCGCTTTCGGAGCGTGGACCCCACATAGTCCTGGACTACTGGCTGCTCAGAAAGGCGGGAACCCAGTTTTGTCGCTGGGTTATGGTATGGTATGGTATGGCCCTTCCTTCTCCACCTCGCATGAGAGAGAGAGAGATTCAGAAATGCTTTGAGCTACAGCGAAGTACAATAGAAAGTAGGAACACACCCAGCTAATAATGCCTGTGACCTTCTGATTCTGCGTGTGCCCTCTTCTTCGTCTTCTTCATCATCTATCTAACCCCTTTCTTTACTCGGTAAAAGGAAGTTCACTCTCTCTCTCTCTCTCCTGTTTTTGGTTTGTCTCCTTCTCTTTTTTAAGTATTCTATTATTTTAAGGACGAGAGAGTCTTCGTAGTTGTTTTTGGAAGAAAAGGACTCGCCTTATCATGTCGAACGTTTGGTTTTTCTTTTAAGGGGCTCATTTTTCTTTTTTCTGGAGGCAAGATAAGAAATGGGTTTCTGGTTCTTCTTCTGCTACTAGTTGCTGATTTGTTTTGCCTGTGACCTTGCCAGAAGCGGGGATTTTATTCCCTCTTCTTTTTTTTCCAGATTCATATTCTTGTTCAGATTCGTCGAAAGGAACAAATGATTTTGCAAGTAAGATAAATTATGGGATTCGATTGAAAAACGAACATGATTCCTTGCAGCTTCCTCGTGACGATATTGAGCTGAAAAAAGATGCGCTTTTTAACGGATCCGATTCTCTTAAAATCCCTCCTATGAGACTCATTTCCTGGCATATTGCTCCAAAATTTGAGCCAGTTAGAGCTGCTTGTGGATGTTACAACCTAAAAATTTGATCTTGGTGACTGGTTTGAGTCTGCTTCCAAGTTTCAACTAGTCATGGTCAGAGTTTGCAAATGGGTTAGGCCTCTGATAAATGCCATGCTTTATCTTCCTGGATATAGCTTCTAAAGATTTTGTGGCTCTACACTTTGCTCTAATGGTTTCCAAAAGATACAGTTCCTCATATTACACAAAGGGGTTCTTAACTTTAATCTTGCTGTTCTTAGTTAGCTTCCAGAACAGTACTGTTGAGTGCCAGGGAAGGTTGAATAAACAGAACTATTCAGAATCAGAAACTGAGTATCCATCAAGGCCTTCACAAGACAAGGAAGACTTGCGCAAGATTATCACAAGTGTTGTTCTGGGATCAATCACTGGATTAGTTGGCTCCGTTTTGTTTGCTGTTATAGTCCGTTGCTTTGTTCAGTACCTGAATCAAACCCCAATACTGAAGGGGCCTGTCATATTTTCCCCCAAGATTTCTCCCAAGACACTCCAATCAGCTTTGGCAAAAGAAAACCATTTACTTGGTTCAAGCCTAAATGGTAGATGTTACAGAACAGTGCTTGACAATGGGCTCACTATTGCAGTGAAGAGGCTAACACCCTTTGAACCCGGTTCGCCGGAGATTAGGAAAAAGAGGGTTAAGAGAGAAATACAGAAGGAGCTGGAAGTTCTTGCTAGTCCAAGACATAGGAATTTGATGAGCTTGAGGGCTTATGTTCGTGAACCTGATAGTTTTTCCTTGGTTTATGATTATGTAGCCAAGGGCAGCCTTGCTGATGCAATGAACAGAGCTAAGGAAAGTGAGTTGCCGCCGCCGCTTGGTTGGGAAATTAGGCTGAGGATTGCTATTGGGGTGGCTAAGGGGCTTCAGTATCTTCATTCTACTTGTGCGCCTCAGATTCTGCACTACAACCTTAAGCCCTCCAATGTGATGTTGGATGCCGAGTTTGAACCTAAGTTGTCTGATTATGGATTGGTTAAGCTTCTACCCAACTTGAATAGAGCCACATCTCCCTACACTCCTCCTGAATGCTTACATAATTGCAGGTGCCAAAAATCTCTATGATTTGTTGAATTTCATTGTATAGCTGATCAATTTTGATGCTTGGCTAATCAATCTGTCCTGTTCTTTACTTCTCAAGAGAAAGCAGGGGAGGTTGGTGATAGAATTTTAGGCAAGGGATTGGGCTCCGAGTCTTGCGTGGGTCACAAACTGCCCTTTGGGTGACCTCGGGGTGTCTGGGATAGAGCATTAACCGCATAGGAATTTGAGATTTGGATCCTCTCCTTTTTTCTTTCGTTTGGCTACCGTCCTTTTCTCTCAAAGTGCGCACTGTTTTGGTGCTTGGTGCAAAATATACAGGCTCCTCACTTTTTTTTTTTTTTTTTTGAAAACAACATTGATTATTCTAAAGTATTTTTCAGTATTAGTATTAGTCAGTTTCCTAAAATATTTTTTTCAAATCGTACAGAAGTAGTTCAAGATATTTAGATAATACTGAAAAAATATTGCAGAGTACTGATTAGTACTTAAAAAATACTTCAGGATGGTCAATGTTGTTTTTCAAGAACAAAAAAAAAAAGGTGAGAAGTTTGTGTATTTTGTACTAAAATAGTGCATTTTGAGAGAAAAGGAGGGGAGCGAATCGGAAGGGAAAATGAGAGGATCCAAATCTGGGAATTTGCTCCAAATTTCCGTGCTTTAGCTGGGGATGGGATGCCCCTCAGCGTTGCGATGGTCTTAGGATTGAACTCGCTCCCTTTGGCTGATTATTGAACAGACATGAATGATGCTCTTGTTTAATTTTTTTTACTTGTGACATTAGTGTTCTTATTCTTATCTTCTGTCCATTTTTTTAGTTTTATCGAAGATTCTTCCAATGCTATATATGCCGTCAATAATACTTCACTGGCTTTTATTGCCACATTTGACACCTAATGTTACTATCGTTTTTCATTTAAAAGATATGTATTAGTCAATACTATCAAGTTTTACTTGTCATCCACAAGTTCATAGGAGTATATAGGTTGTTGACCACATGCTAACAAAGGACCAAGGTAACATTGTATGTAGATACTTAGAGGAGTTACTACCTTTGATTCTTAATATAACATCTCGTTCGTAGTGCAATATACACACATATATTTGTATGTGCAAGTGACTTGATTGCAATTTGTTATGTATTTCAGCAGGTACAGTGAGAAAAGTGACATATTCAGTTTTGGGATGATCTTGGGTGTATTATTAACAGGAAGGGACCCCAGTGATGCATTCTTTGAAGAAGCAGGGAATGGAGGGAGCATGGGGTGTTGGCTAAGGCAGTTGCAGCAAGCAGGAGATGCCAAGGAAGCTCTCGATAAGAGCCTTGTCGCCGTGAGGGAAGGGGATGAAGACGATATGCTCATGGCCGTCAGGGTGGCCACCGCGTGCCTCTCGGATGTGCCTGCAGATAGGCCTTCCAGTGATGAACTTGTTCACATGCTAACGCAACTTCACAGTTTTTGAAATTCTTCAACTCACTGCAACTATTTTGTGAAATAGCCAAATAGGATTAGGGTAGGGTGAGAGATGGGAATTAAGATCAAACAGATAGGCGTTTCTGTGTTTTTTCCCCTCTTTTTTCTTTTGTCTCGTTTTTGTGTTGGCATTGGCAAAATCAATCAACCATTCTGCTGTATGTAACTCATCTGTGTGGCATTATTATCTTGTTTATTACTTGTGTTGGGTTTCGGATCCATCTTTGATGGGTTGAAATATTTAGTGAGGTTATTTGGATGAATTGAATAATATTGAATTAAGGAGTGTTTAATTTAATATCAGTTAAAGTAGGTTTTTTTTTTTTTGGGACTGAATCAGTTAAAGTAGTCTGAACTCCATAAAAGAGCATATTTGAATTCATATCATCTAAATTTAATATCATATCTAATTAAGATATTATAAGTGATTAGAAGGTATTCCTGACATTAACCGTCACAATTCATCTCTTATTTTAAAGGTGACGAACATATGAAATACTTTTTAATTGTAAATATTTCACAAATCCATTCTGATTAATACAATAATACATGTATCTTTCTCTTAAAAGTAATCATATTTAAGGTATTGTTAATAGGGATTTAAATATCGATTTGTTATGATATCACCCACACGTTCTATAAATAATATAGGTGCACCTGATAGATTGTTGTGAACATGAATTTGGGATAGCACTCTCCCATTTTTGTTTTCTACGACTTGCGTTGTTCATGAGACTGGGTTATATGTAATGACCCTGATTTATTTGTTTTTCCATGTTATCACTATGCCTTGTATGGATATTTAGCATAATCATGTATGTATTTCTATTATTTTTCTACTATGCGGATCAATTTAAACGTGTTTTGTTGGATCAAGACACAAGCCCGATTACAAATGTAGTTATTATGTGACAACAATAACTAGTATTATTTTACTAAATAGAGTTAGTTATATAATTCGCATGAAATTATTGTGCTTTATTATTGACCCCGTTACTCTCTCCATCCCTATGTATAAGGTCCCAATTTTTTTTTTTTTTAATAGGTTTGTCTCTTTTTATAAAGTATCATTTGAGTTAGTTTGAATAATAAATGCATTTTTACCAATTTTACTTTCAATTGCTCTCACATCTTTTATTTCCCTATATATTATCTTTCATCATTTTCTCATTATTAGTCTCTCTTGCTCATTCATAAATAATGACATTTTTGAAAAAAAAAATTGTATTCCCTACGTATTTATTACTTTTAACTAATTTTAACTGTTTTTAAAAATTCCACAATTTGCTTAAAAAGACCTTGTATATATAACATTGTACGAAAAACCGGACCGGACCGACCGGTTAAACCGGGAATCAGACAGTGGTTTGGTTTGATGGTTAAACCGGGGGAACTAGTCGAACCGGGTTGAAACCGGTTGAACTTCATTCTTTTTAGTTTTTTAGGGGAAAATTGGAAGTTGAAGACCAAAATGAAGAGAAAAATAGGTAAAGAAAGAACAAATCTAAAAAAAATGAAGAAGATAATAATTTTTTTTAAAAAAAAAGATATAATAATTATAGAAAAGGAGATATCATTGCATAAGTATAAGCATTATAACTCATACTAATAGATTTTAAGTTTTTTTTTCTAAAAATCTTCATTTTTATCTATAGAAGTTTAAAAATATATTAATATATATTGTCACTATAAATTATAATATTTTAATATGACCGGTTCAACTATCAGTTAAACCCCGGTTGACCCATTAACCTTTAAATTTATACGGTGACCGATTCATTACCGATCCAGTTTTTCGCTCCTTGATATATAGCAACAGAAGGATTACTAGTTGGGGCTATTATATGAATATGAAAAAAATGAGTTTATAAAATGAGCTTTCCCTTTATAATTTTAAGAGTCCGTGTGGATTAGTGATAAGACACGGAGAACGGTTCTGTCCCAAGTCCTGCCTCTCGTAAAGTTCTCACATCAAGGTGCTTTCTTCTTCAACGAGTCGGTCGAATTCAGGTACTCCTGAAATATTTCTTTCTTCTGCTGCATCATTATCGTATGAGTATATATATGCATTTACAGCTTCTAGAGGCTTCAGTTGCGTCTGCATGCCCATAATCTCTCTTCATCGTTCTTGAGGCCTCTATCAATCTATATGCATCCCCTGCCACTATCTGCTTGTTTCGAAATACTCCCTCCTAAGTTTAATGTAGAACCTATTTTGAGGGTTGATTTTGATTCTAAATATAATATATAGGGAGAATTCCAGTTAGGTCCCGTCTAAAGGAAAAAATAAAAAAATGGTCCTGCTAACAACCTCAGGAGCCTATACCTGAGGGGCGAGCCTAACAACCCCGAGGGATCAATTTTTCATTTTTTTTCTTGGACATGACCTAACTGTAATTCTCCCTAATATATATTTCTAATATTTATCAATCTTTTTTTAATTTACCTTTATTAATGTTTCTTCAACAATAATCTGGTAAGGGAGGGATTGAGGGAATTAAGAAATATGATTTGAGTGTTTTAATATAAACTGACTTAATTAACTTCCTTAGTCTAATCAAATTAAGTAAATATATTTTACATCAAAGACAGACTCCCGAGTTTAAGTAAATTCGTAATAGTGATGCAAACTCGTATCCTGAATTGGAATTGTAAGTTCTTAAAAGTTTACTTTTATCATTAAATAGGTATTAAAAAAGTATAATTAAATAATTAAAATATAAAAATGATAACAATTTTATTTAAATATATTTTAAATCCAAATAATTAAAATTAAATCCATCAAAATTCATAATTTATTATATTTAATAAAGAATTTTCTATAAAATTCATATGCCACTAAGCATGATTAAATAAAAAAAGTTCGTACGAGTCTAAGAGCGATGCTATAAACTAGGAACATAAAAATAATAAATTCGATGTATAAATTTGTGAATTTAAATTAGTATGAGTTTACGAGCAACTCAATATGATTTTGTAGGATAAAAACGTAAAAATGATAAACTCATAGAGTTAACTCTTGAGTTTAACAATAATGATCATAAAAACATATATTCGATACACACACCACTGAACGGGAGATTTACAACCATGATTAATTAAGCAGCGGCAATATGTAGAACTGCACAAATGGTTGATGTGTACAGGCGAAAGAAAAAACACAAATTGTGAGCGTCACGTATATAAAAATTGTTAGTATCTTCCTTTGTATCCATAAATTTAGATCTCTTTCAATAAGTTTATCCCCGTGCACCTGACTTTTTGGGGAAAAAAAATTTATTGTTAACGATTGAGTAAATTACTGTTTTCATTCAAATCATGTCTTTTTTTTTTTTTTCCAACTTAAAATCATGTCATTTGGACTATAAAAAGAGATAAAATATACTGCTTTTAAATGTGTTAGAGGTTCTTTAGCCCCAAAAAAAAGAGTATTGCATGTTGCTTTTTTTTTAAAAAAAATGTGTTGAGATAAAAAAAAGGTAAAAGAAGTGTTTTATTTATATATAAAATAAAACAAAATATATTAAGAGAAAGTGGACTAGCCGGCCATAACCCACAAGTTTTGGAACAACCTGCACCTTGATAGATTTTGGATGAAGGTGCAATTTTAACAACAATGTTCTATCTCAGGGGCATCTGACACCATAAAGTTTTTTAGGGTGCTAAAATACATATAAACTTTATAAAGTGGAGCAACCAATGGCAGGTGGCTCAAGTGGTTCGGCACTTGAGTCCCTTCCACAAGGTCTCGGGTTCGAGACCGGTGGATGAAGTCTCTGCTGGAGGGAGAGCTTTACACCTAAAGGGTCCGACCCGGCTCGAATCCGGAGTAGTTGGTTGCTCGGGTTTACCTGGCCCAAAGAAGGCCAGGACCCAGAAAAAGCTCCGGATGCTTTAAGCAAAAAAAAAAAACTTTATAAAGTGGAGCAATTTTACCAAACCGTTAACTTGAAGGAAATGGACGTTATATGTGGGTCCCACACGTATTTTTTTAAAAAGGGTGAAGGTGCAATTTTAACAACAATGTTCTATCTCAGGGGCATCTGGCACCATCAAAATTTTTTAGGGTGCTAAAATACACATAAACTTTATAAACTGGGGCAATTCTACCAAACTGTTAACTTGAAGGAAACAGACATTATATACGGGTCCCACATGTTTTTTTTAGGAAAAAAAAAAGCAATTGCTTCTTGCTCCTTCTCTTGAGTAGATAATTCCACAAAGAGCAGTAGATAATAATGTTTACATAGTGCTCAATGCTTAATCTAAAAAACATGGTTATGTTCTATCTCAGGGGCATCTGGCACCATCAAAATTTTTTAGGGTGCTAAAATACACATAAACTTTATAAACTGGGGCAATTCTACCAAACTGTTAACTTGAAGGAAACAGACATTATATACGGGTCCCACATGTTTTTTTTAGGAAAAAAAAAAAGCAATTGCTTCTTGCTCCTTCTCTTGAGTAGATAATTCCACAAAGAGCAGTAGATAATAATGTTTACATAGTGCTCAATGCTTAATCTAAAAAACATGGTTTGAAAACCTTTTTCAATGAATATCATAATTTGCAAAACAAACCCGATAGCTTTTAACTTTATTTTTTTACTGACGTATACAAATTATTAAAGCTGTTGGGAAAAAAAGTTTATCTCAGGGGCATCTGGCACCATCAAAATTTTTTAGGGTGCTAAAATACACATAAACTTTATAAACTGGGGCAATTCTACCAAACTGTTAACTTGAAGGAAACAGACATTATATACGGGTCCCACATGTTTTTTTTAGGAAAAAAAAAAGCAATTGCTTCTTGCTCCTTCTCTTGAGTAGATAATTCCACAAAGAGCAGTAGATAATAATGTTTACATAGTGCTCAATGCTTAATCTAAAAAACATGGTTTGAAAACCTTTTTCAACGAATATCATAATTTGCAAAACAAACCCGATAGCTTTTAACTTTATTTTTTTACTGACGTATACAAATTATTAAAGCTGTTGGGAAAAAAAGTTTACATGTTTCGGCAATGGAAAAGATGAAATTGGGTGGGTGAATAGTTAAAGATTTCAAAGGAAGTGTTGCATGTTACAAACAAGACTGGGTAAGAAATTGTAGAGAGGAGCAGGAGCAAGAAGCAGTAAATTCACTATGTGGGACCCACACATAACGTCTATTTGATTTCCGTTTACAAGGTGGTAAAATTGCCCCTGTTTATAAATTTTATGTGTACTTTAGCACCCTAAAAAAATTTGATGATGCCAGATGCTCCTGAGATAGAACATTGTCCTTAAAATTGCAACTTCACTCTTTTTAAAAAAATACGTGTGGGACCCGCATATAACGTCTGTTTCCTTCAAGTTAATGATTTGGTAAAATTTCTCCACTTTATAAAGTTTATGTGTATTTTAGCACTCTAAAAAACTTTATGGTGCCAGATGCCCCTGAGATAGAACATTGCTGTTAAAATTGCACATTCACCCTTTAAAAAAGGGTTAAGGTGCATCCAGCATCTCGAACTATTTTTAGAGGAGCAATTAACACCCTAAAGTATTTAATGGGGCAATTTTGCCCCTAAAGTATTTAAAAATAGAGCAATTCCCACCCTAGTCAAACGGAATCTTAACCTCCGTTAAACTAGTTTCACACCCCTTACCTTGCTTTGCTTGCTTGTCCTTCCTTCATGGAAGATGATCAATTTCAAGTAAGTGGATATTTGTGGGACTCCTCTTTCATAGTCATCTTCCTCCAACCTTACTAGCTTCCCCAACTTCTCTTGGGACATAGATCACGACCTCAAACCAAGCTTTTCCTTGTCTGATTCTCCTACCTCTACTCACCCCAACTTGGACATCATCATGGCTTAGCTTGGAATAATCAACCCTCTCATAATCTCTTGTAAGTCTCTATGATTCAACATCATCACCTTTGAATCTATCAGACTTTGTTTTAATTTACTATAACATTTCACTCATGTTTTCTATAGGTAAAGAAGAGAAGGAGGTGTTTGAAGAGAATAATCTGAGTGTGCTCAGGGTTAAGCAGTAATTTTCATCAACAAGTTGAGTGGAGAGAGAAGCTATTGTTTTCAACAGGCTCTTCTTCTACTTTTAGGGACAATATAGCGATCCATTCTTATTCCGTTACGGGATTGCTACCACCTGAAGCTTCTCCTTCCAGCTTCAATAACTTTCCCTATGTATCGGCCTTGAGCTCTAATAAAATAATGATCACGACACCCTCTCCCCATAGATGCCATCACTGGAGTAAGATTGACGCTACTGATCCTTTCTCCCAGTGCAGCTCGCCCTTCAGTTTTAATGAAAGAGGGAAGAACAAAGGCTTAAGGCATGAGTCTCTGTTTAACGAAGGTTAAGGTTCATTTGATTGGGGTGGAAATTGCTTTATTTTAATTACATTAAGGGTAAAATTGCCCCATTAAATACTTTAGGGTGTCAATTATCCCTCCAAAAATAGTTTGGGGTGCTGGGTGCACCTTAACCCTTTAAAAAATGCCAATCCAAGCCCGCACAACCAGCAAATTGACGGGTTAAGCTGTGAGCCCAACGTATATTACCTGCTCTACTCTTATTAAAGGGTTGGAAAGCCTAGTTATCAACCTTTTTTTTTCAACTTTTTACCTGAGACCACGTGGTTAGTTGAACCCATAAGGGTATTAGATCTCATGTTTTGATGATAACAAAGAATGATATGAAAAAGATTTGATTAAATAAGTTTGAACAAAGTAATAACAGGAAAAAGCATCACTTGAAGTAAGCATTGGAGTAATGAAGAAAGACCAAGAGAAAAAGCTGAGAAACTTGATCAGAAGCAAGTTTTCTAAGGCATTACTCGAGTATGTACTCGAGTAATGAGACAAAACTTGAAGTAACCAGAGACACCTTCGAGTAACCTGCCAATGTTACTCGAGTAAGTACTTGAGTAATAGTGTAAATGATTTCAAGTTGCTCTCGGCCTGCCAATGTTACTCGAGTAAATACTCGAGTAACCAGGTAAATACTTGGAGTTGCTCTCGGCCTACCAACGTTACTCGAGTAGTTACTTGAGTAACCATGTAAAAGTCTTCTAGTTGCTCTCGGCCTGCCAATGATACTCGAGTATGTACTCGAGTCCCCTGTGTCAAGAAATATGTTGCTCTCGGCATTTTGAACCCTGCCAACGTTACTCGAGGAGCTACTCGAGTAACTCACTGTGGTAAGCAAAAACCTGAAGGTAGTACTCGAATAACTTGATCTATTTTTATTACACTTCACTCGAGGCATTACTCAAATATGCAGGTATTCAATGAGTTATTTTTAAGTGGATTACTCGAGTAAGCACCCGAGTATGTAGAATTATTTTTGAAGAAAAACTTCAAGTCATTACCCGAGTAAGCTATGCACATAAATTGAGTTTACTCGAGTATGTACTCGCGTAACAAGGTAATCAAAATTGATGTGCTCTCGGCCTTGAAATCCTGCCAACATTACTGGAGTAAAGCATCGAGTAACCAAAAATTTATTTGAAGGTTTACTCGAGTTGGTACCCGAGTAACCTATGAAGAAAAGAGTGCATTACTCAAGTAGGTACCCGAGTAAACATGCATTTCCTAAGGTTTGATATTTTGTTTATTCCATGCACTACTCGAGTAATCTTATATTTGGTTGTTGACTTGCAGTTCATAAAAGTTTTCCCGATGATACTCGAGTATGTACTCGAGTAAACTTTAATGGATACTCGAGTAGCTACTCGAGTATGGGAACCCAGAAATTTAGAAATCATTCAAACGTTCATTGATTTGTTTCCTATATGATTAACCTTTCATTGTATTAGTATTCCTAGCATATTTACAGATAAACAATGAAGGAATCTTATCAAATAAGGAAAGTCAAATGAGAAGTTCAAATGCCACCTACCGTCAACGGATATATTTCAAATACTGGAAAAGTCAATAGTGGCTGCGCACTCTCCAACGGACGAGAAGAAAATGTTCCAATGGTCTTCACCAACATATCTATATAAATGGGAACATCCAAACAGAGAAACAAGTGTTAGATCTCATGTTTTGATGATAACAAAAGAATGGTTTAAAAAGGAAATGATTAATAAACAAGTTTGAACAAAGTAATGACAGGAACAAGCATCACTTGAAGTAAGCATTGGAGTAATGAAGAAAGACCAAGAGAAAATGCTGTGCAACTTGATCAGAAGCAAGTTTTCTAAGGCATTACTCGAGGAGCTACTCGAGTAATCAGACAAAACTTGAAGTAACCAGAGACAACTTCCAGTAAACTCCCAACGTTACTCGAGTAAGTACTCGAGTAATAGTGTAAGTATTTTCAAGGTGCTCTCGGCCTGCCAATGTTACTCGAGGAGCTACTCGAGTAACCAGGTAAAAACTTGGAGTTGCTCTCGGCCTGCCAATGTTACTCGAGGCGCTACTCGAGTAAATATGTGAAAAACTTCCAGTTGCCTTCAAGTTGCCAATGATACTCGAGTAGCTACTCGAGTAACTCTGTTTCTGAAAATATGGAGCTCTCGGCACTTAGTACTACTGCTAATATTACTCGAGGAGCTACTCGAGTAACGCACTAAGGTAAGTTAAAACTTGAAGGTGGCACCCGATTAACTTGATTTTCTTTTTATCTCATTTTCCTCAAGTCCTTACTCTAGTATGCAAGTATTTAATGTTCTATTTTAAGTGGATTCCTCGAGTAAGTACCCGAGTATGCAGAAATATTTTCAAGGTAAACTTCAAGTCATTAACCGGGTAAGTCATGCACAAAAAGTACAGTTACTCGAGGTGGTACCCGAGTAACCTATGCACAAATGAGTGCATTACTCGAGTCAGTACCCGAGTAACAAGGTAAGTGCTCTCAGCCTTGAAATCCTGCCAACATTACTGGAGTAGAGCATCGAGTAATCAAAAACAATCTGAAGGATTACTCGAGGAGTTACCCCAGTAACCTATAAAGTTGTAAATGCATTACTGGAGTAGGTACCCGAGTAAATAACTATTTCCAAAGGTTTGAAATTTAGTTTACTCCATGCACTACCCGAGTAATCCTATACTTGTTCATTGACTTGCAGTTAATCAAAGATTTCCCGATGATACTCGAGTAGGTACTCGAGTAAACTTCAATGGATACTCGAGTAAGCATACCCAGAAATTTAGAAATCATTCAAACGTTCATTGATTTGTTTCCTATATGATTAATCTTTCATTGTATTAGTATTCTTAGTCTATTTACAGATAAATAATGAAGAAATCATGTCAAGAGATGGAAGTCAAAGGGAACTTTCAAATGCCAACCACCACCAACGGATATTTTTCAAAAACTTGAAAAGTCAATAGTGGCTGCGCACTCTCCAACGGACGAAAGAATATGTTCCAACGGTCATCACCAACATATCTATATAAATGAGAACATCCAAACAGAGAAAGAACAACAAGATCACACACAAACGTATCATCAACTTCATTCCTCTGTTTTTACGTTGAAATTGATTTTCTATGCTTCAGTGATCATTAATCACTCTGTAAGAGAGATATTTCATTCAAACTCAATATTTGTTATTGAGATAACTTGAGTTTGTGGAACCTTGAGTTGGGATTGAATTACAACCTGTAAGGGGGAGCGAGTGTCCTGATGTAGGAACTTGCTTGTACTGAGGTGCCAAGAACCCACTGAATCTTGGAAGTTATAGTGAAACTCTCAGAGAAGCTCTGAGGACTGGACGTAGGTCAAAGTGGTTGTGACCGAACCAGTATAACTCTCGGTGTACACTTCGGTGATATTTCTCCTTACTCTTTACTGTTTTAATTTCATTGTCAAGTTTTATATTTCCGAAGAAAAATTTAGTATCACCCAATTCACCCCCCCCCCTCTTGGGTGAAACGCTTGCTCTAACAACAAGAACAAGAACACACACGAACGTATCATCAAGTTCATTACTCTGTTTTTTAACTCATTTTAGTAATTCTGTACTTCAGTGATTCTTATTCACTCTGAGAGAGAGATATTTCATTCAAACTCAATATTTGTTATTGAGATAACTTAAGGTTGTGGAACCTTGAGTTGGGATTGAATTTCAACTTGTAAGGGGGAGCGAGTGTCCAGGTGAAGGAACTTGCTTGTACTGAGGTGTCAAGAACCCACTGAATCTTGGAAGCTATAGTGAAACTCTCAGAGAAGCTCTGAGGACTGGACGTAGGTCAAAGTGGTTGTGGCCGAACCAGTATAACTTCCGGTGTACACTTCGATGATATTTCTCCTTACTCTTTACTGTTTTAATTTCACCGTCAAGTTTTATATTTGCAACGAAATTTTTAGTATCACCCAATTCACCCCCCTCTTGGGTGAAACGCTTGCTCTAACAAAGGGCCCGTTTGGTTTAAAGAAGAGGTAGAAATGGAAAAGAAAATAAAGGAAAGGAAGGGAAAATATTTTTCCACCTACGTGTTTGGTTCGCACTAGAAAAAAAATGGGTTGATAAGAAAATTTTGTTTAGTTGGAAGAAAATGAGATAGGAAAATGACCAAAAAACCATTTTCCCCTATATTAAAAACGTTATTTTCTTATAACGTAACAGAGCAATAATCAAGAGATACCCATCAGTCGCTTGTGGTCATACACAAATGAATGAAAACAACTTTAACCACATGCATGTAATGGGTGGCTCATGGTTACGTGTGACCAAAACTGTAACACCCTAAATTTTGATTATGGGCTAATGTTGATTTTTGAGAATGTAATCGTGGATTAAAGTTGAATTAATGAGTAATTGTGACAATATTATCTAATATGTCATAAATGATAGAAAATTAATAGAATGAAAATATTGGCCTTAAGTTAGTAGTTAATGGATAAATTAATTGCTAACTAAGAGAAAATGAGAAGTGTTATTAAATGTCTAATGGATGGATTAGATAAGTTAATTGGTGACTTACTGTATGTGAGTCAATGAGGATGGGGCACTTGGCAAGCTCACATGTGGGGAGAGTATTAAGAAAAGTCAAAGATATTTTTTAAGCATTTCTCTCTCCTCTCTTCCCTCTTTGTACGCTGAATGGGTATGGGGGAGGGGAGTGTGATCATTACTCATCTTCTTCCTCACTCTTCCCTCTCATCTCTCTCTCTTCAGCCATTGTTGCCAAAAGGGAAGGAAGGAAAGCTTGAAAAGGTAAGAGAAAATGATCGCTATTGCTCAAACATCATTCATTAAAGTTGTTCCTTGAGTAATAAGCTTCATTTTGATGGTTATAGCTTGTCCATTGATGTTGGTTTGTGATTTAAAGAGATTGTGAAAGTTGAAGGATCAAAAAGTCCCTTTGAGAAAGTTGTTAATGTGAGTTAAAGGAACATATCTATATAAGTTTTGTGCCATTTGGATTAGCTTTGAATTTCGGGATTTATTGGCTATTTTTGAAAAATGATGATCATTGGACATTTGGCATGTTATTGGTATGGAAATGGTATATTTGGAATGTGTATGGATAGACAGGATTGATTGTAGAGTGAATGATTGAGTTTGGAAATGTTAGAAATTTAGTGTTGAATGTTGCTCAAAACCAAAGCATGATAATGGAATAGGATTTTGGTGGTTTTGACATGTCCATTGGATTCCTTGAGTGTTTATATGAGGGAGTAGCTTTGGTTGAGGTTTTAAGTCCATTGGTAGCTTTTGGTAAAAATTCTGGAAAACTGTCATTGTGTTGCATTTTCTGGGTTCTGATATGGTCACTCGAGTGATCTGGGGCTCACTCGAGTGAGGGATGAACATCACTCGGGTGTGGTTGAGTTCCACTCGAGTGATTCAGTGAGATTCTTCGTTTTTCCTTCAATTTCAGTACTTCACTTCTGCAAAAGTGCAAGAGTGTGTCTCAATACTCGCAAGCATTCCATCTCACTCGAGTGCAAAGGCCAGTACTCGAGTGTTTCTCTTCTTTGAAATTTCTGTTTGCTCTCGGGTTCTCACTTCCTGGACTTCACTCTCTAGTGCTTGAGTGAAGCATTTGTCTATCACTCGAGTGAGGTCCAGTGTGCTCGAGTGTCCCTGTCTCTGAAAAGTTCTTATGCTCTCGGGTGCTCACTCGTTATCCTTCACTCTTTGGTACTCGAGTGCAGATCGTACCACCACTCGAGTGAAGCCGTCTTCACTCGAGTGTTAGTGCCCCATCACTCGAGTGAGGACATCTTCACTCGAGTGAATCAGTGAAAAATGTCAATGTTTGTGCTTCTAAAAGGGGATCCCTGGGGTAGTTCTTCCAACCCTTTAGGGCTTTTGTTAGAGGCATATATAAGTGTTAAAAAGACAGTAATGATAACCAAATTAAGTATTGTGAAGTTATTGAGTATTGGAATAAGTAGTAATGAATCGTCCTTAATTATGACTTTAGAATTCGATATTTGCCCAGAGCGTAGAAGACCCGTGCATGCTCAAGAACGGAAAGACAAAGGTAGTGACACTTTATCCTATATCATGTATATTGCATTAGTTGTATGCATTAGTCTTGAATACAGTGACGGGACGTGGCGAAAGCCCAGCCTTGAATACTGATATAGTGAAGGGAACGTGTCATAAGCCCGATCTCGAATACAGATACAGTTGATAGGACATGGTGAAAGCCCGGACTTGAATACAGATACAATGAGGGGATGTGGTGAAAGCCCGACCTTGTATACAGTGAAGGAGACGTGGCAGTGTGCCTGGCCTCGAATATTGATTGCTGCATTGTGATATATGTTTACTTGCTTTGTATATATGCATCATATTCGTAAACTGTTGCTACTTGGATTCTTTTGAATCTCAATCTTTCCAAATAACATTTTTAGATAGGTCAAGTTGATTGAGAAACAAGCAAGTGGATAAGGACGATTAGGACTACTGGCGGTAGTCTTAGTTAGATATTTTGGTTTTACATTAAACCGGTTATCATTTTGGATAAATGTACATATTGAATAGCTTATAGTATTATAGTTTTGTGTAATCCCCGGTGTGGATATTAAGATGGGCAATGATGCTCTAAATAATATTTTAGATTAATGTTATTATCCCGGGTGAACATCGGAAATTGTGCTTATACTCTGATATTATGCATGTGGCAAACCGAATAGGCCTATTGATTTTATGAATGAAATGAATGGAGATCTATTTGTAAAGATGCTTTAAAAGTTTTTAATTACCCCGGATCTTTTATTCAATTATTAAATGTGTTTCAACACTTAATCTCAACCTGGATGAGGACGGGGGTTACAAAAACAACTTTACTCTTCAGGATGCAGCATCATTTTCGAAAAAATTGAGTCTGACAATATTGGGGTGTTTAAGTTTTCCGATCACATCCATGTATCGTTCAAACTCTTATGGGCACATGGGTTTGCGTCTTTGAGTCTCTTAACCGCGACGGTACATCCATCGCCGAGCACTGCCTTGTACATTGTTCCCAATCTTCTTTTTCCTAGTATCTCTACCGATGTTCACAGCAAATCTTCTAGCTCGAATTGGATCCTTCTATCAAAAAATACAAGCCTGTTGCGGTCCATTTCGGTGGTTTTGTCATTGTCCACACAACTACTTGCGTACACCTTGGAATGATTCGATGTGTTAGGATCGAGAAAAATATGTTTTTGTTTGAACTTATTTTTTTATGAAGAAATATATGTAAGTGTGTATATTTTAAATTTAATTTAAATATATACTAATATAAACACTGGCACAAGCACAAGGAGAGATTCAAAAGTTAGCGAGAATTGAGCAATGCTTTGGTAGGGAGATGAAAATAAATGAGATAGAGTAGTGAGCTTCCATTGTCTCACTCTATGGACAAGAGCTTTAGATTTGCAAAGAATATTGGGTGAAGTATGAGCTAGGAAAAGAAGTACATTGATGACATTTGATGAAATAGCCCATTTGGAACTTACTTTCTTCACTTCCATTTAGAACTTTTGATCAAATAACTCTTTGTTTCGAGTTTTAATGAGTAGAGCTAATAAGAAATCAGTACTCTGTTTGCCCCTGATAAAGTAACAGAGCAATAACCATGAGATACTCACCAGTTATTTATGGTTATACATGAATGAATACACAACTTTAACTACATGTATGTGATGGGTGTTTCATGGTTATCTAACTTTTCTCTCAACCATTGCGCACCCACCAAGCACATTTGGTCAATACCGCTTTTGTTATATGGAATATAGATTTAACCACGTTCACCAAATGAGTATTTCATAGTCAAGCTATAGTCAATCAATATTTCTCCCAACAATGGAGTGCAGACCACCTCTACCTGCTCCGAATCAGCTCCGACAAGCAAGGGCCTCTTCGCTTAGTTCAACATAAACAACCAAGGACCATAGGTGCATCACATTCAATGGAAACAAGAACACAACAACCACATCGGCAAATAAGAAGGAACCCGCATGTTCTTCGAGATATGTTGCATCATCGCCAAAAAAAGCCACTCACCCTTTCTATTCTTCAACTCCCTTTATTCTCCAGGTCCGATGTGTGAATTGCCCTCAACACCTTCACCACTTTATGCCAAATCCACCATCACATCAAGGGCATTTGGGTCTTTGGCGATTTTCCTCCAGCGCTTGGTGGGAACCTATCATCATTCATCAGCTTAAAAATTGGCATATGTGGGAAAATGTTTTCAGACAAAAATTTGATCTAAACATCTACTACCAGTTGGAAAATCTCCATTTTCCTATTCCATCGCGCCATTTTCCGTGATCCAAACGGGTTCTAAGAGTTGATTAAACTAGATATAAAATGAAATTAAATTAACCTTTTATTATGAAATTGTCATTTCCCCATAAAACGTCACTGGAGTAAAAATTCTTATCAAAGTAGTCATCAGGCCGGATTGCTTCCTGGACCCCGAAACGGTATGAGCAGCGAAAGAATGTGATGTGATGAGATGCAAATTTAATAATTTATTGACGTGAGAATAGAAAAGGTTTTTTTTTTTTTGGATTATGGTGGTAAAATAACCTACAAATTTTATCAAAAGTGCAACAATAATCATAAATTATTTTTAGAATAAAAGTAATAAAAAACTTTCAAAATTGAGGCAATTAAACACAATTAACTTCCATATATTACAATGGGGAAAATTAATCTTTTGGCTCTTAAAATTTTAACTCACTTATAATTCAGTCCTTGGAGTTTAACTAGGTATAACTCAGTCTCTGAACTTTTGACTCACTTGCAACTTAGTCTCTGATGTTTCTGAATCGTCCTATGTGGTAAAAAAAATGTTAAAATACTGTTAAAAATTGTTTAGGTGGATTTTACATAAATTAAAAATAATAATAAAAAACAGAGTCCCCTCCTCACCAACTTACATCCCCGTCCGGCTTGATTTTCCAGAAACCTCACTGGGCATCTACGGTGTTCACGCACAATCTCTCCTTTTAATAACAAATGGAACTACAAATCTTTTACATGATGCTCATAATTTTGAAGGCCCTTTAATATAAGAAAATTAATCTCACCTTATTTTTGAAAGGAACTTCTGAAGGATTTGCCAAAGACATCGCAGATGTCGAGCGTCATTTCTAGAAAACAGAGGTGGAGGATGATTAGAATCGTTGGGGGACGAGGATGTTGGTTATTTTTTTAATTTATATAAAATCCACCTAAGCAATTTTAACATTTTTTTTAACATTTTTTTGCCACATAAGATGACTCAGAAACATTAAGGATTGAGTTGTAAGTGAGTCAAAAGTTTAGGGACTAAGTTATATCGAGTCAAACTCAAGGGATTAAGTTATAAGTAAGTCAAAAACTTTAAGGGTCAAAAGATTAATTTTTTCCATTGTAATAGATAAAAGTTAATTGGATTTAACAGTTTTGTCCCAATTTTGAAATTTTATAGTTTCTTTAACTTTAAAAAATAGTTTATGGTTACTATTACACTTTTGATAAAAGTTAAAGGTTATTTTATCACCTTAACACATTTAAAAAAGAAAGAAAGAAAGAAAAAGCAAATGGAAGCAATGATAATAAAAAGGGGAAATCCCAAGAAAATATCTCATGAACTTTAAAATCCCCAAAGAGTCATGTGATTAAGCAAAAGGGAAAATAAGGAAAAAGGTAGGAATTAGGGATTTTGAAGTGTTGGCACAATTACAAAATTGTCCCTTACTAACTTAAGTTGTTAAAAGTATTAATATATTACATTATTGAAATGGTAAATACATTTACAAATGTTGTTAGTCACGTTATAAGTGTAGTCAGTGATTTAGTTTAGGGACTAAGTTATATTGAATCAAACTCAAGGGATTAAGTTATAAGTAAGTCAAAAACTTTAAGAGTCAAAAGATTAATTTTTTCCATTGTAATAGATAAAAGTTAATTGGATTTAACAGTTTTGTCTCAATTTTGAATCTTTATAGTTTCTTTAACTCTAAAAAATAGTTTATGGTTACTATTACACTTTTAATAAAAGTTAAAGGTTATTTTATCACCTTAACACATTAAAAAAAAAAGAAAGAAAGAAAGAAAAAGCAAATGGAAGCAATGATAATAAAAAGGGGAAATCCCAAGAAAATATCTCATGAACTTTAAAATCCCCAAAGAGTCATGTGATTAAGCAAAAGGGAAAATAAGGAAAAAGGTAGGAATTAGGGATTTTGAAGTGTTGGCACATTTACAAAATTGTTCCTTACTAACTTAAGTTGTTAAAAGTATTAATATATTACATTATTGAAATAGTAAATACATTTACAAATATTGTTAGTCGCAATATAAGTGTAGTCAATGATTAAGTGTCAATTTTTATAAGTAAGAATGTAATATTTTAATCATTGACTATACTTGGAAGGCAGATTACAATATTTATAAGAGTATTTATCATTTTAATAATGTCATCTACTACTTTTTTTTACCAAATGTAGCCAGTGAGGGGGAAATTTTATATAAGTACCAATACTTAAAAATTCCAGATTCTTACCATTCTTACCCTTATCTATCTTTTTGTATGTTCAAGTGACATTTTAGAGTTTTGAGAATTCATGAAATATTTTGTTGGAGGGCAAAGATGCAAAAATGCCCATGATCTTTTTCTAAAAAAGCATTTGGCATCATAAACAATTTTTGGGTTCAAAAATATCCATGAACTTTTTCAAATAGAGCAAAAAAGCAATCTCCATTAAATATCTCAAATACCGTTGCTTTTCCTCACAACTATAATGTCCAGGTGCCCATTATATGCCAACTCACTTCACCACTAACAAATTGAAAGACAACACATACTTTAACATTTCATTCAATTAAAAAATAATATAGGTTTCGGTAAAGAGGGATTCCTCTTATGGGTATAAGAAATCCCAGACTGTGGTGAAACAACGAAGATGATGGCAACAGATTGGCATTATTGATATTGTTATGTAGTAAAGGATGGTGGTGGTGGAAGTAAAAGTCTGTGTTGTTTTTCCATTGGTTAAAGGTGAAGTGAGTTGGCATATAATAAACACCTGAATATCATAGATGATATCCAACGAAAAAAAAAAAGCAACAATGTTTGAGATATTTAACGGAAATGATATTTTTACCCTATTTAAAAAAGTTTATAAATATTTTTAAACCAAAAAATTATTTATAGTACCAGGTGTTTTTTTAGAAAAAGATGGCATTTTTTCACCTTCCCCTTTTTTGGATTTTCCCTCAAGAAATGTGACAAATCACAAACCAGTAAAAGAAGAAATGATATGATATTGATAGGTGCTGTTGTTATTTTCAGTTGGCGCCAAAGGTTAGGCCGTTGTTTGGTTCTTATGATTCGCACAAAATAAATTCTATCCACATTTATCCATTCATGCCTTTATTTCTCCTTCCTCTATAGGTCGGTTCTTCTCTCTCATCATCGTCTTCTTCTCCTTCACTCTCACACCGCTTCCATTTTCCCCATACCTTCACCAAACCACGGCAAATCAAACCTATTGTTTTCCATAGCTTCTTCCTTCATCTGCATTTTTCTTAATCATTTTTCTCGTTTCAGTACTCAAAATAATGCCGCTTCCCCATCCCTAAGCAAAATCGTTTTCTGAGAATTCAACTCGGTACTCATGGGGAGTGGAAAATCAACTTCTTCGTTCGGATATGGTGAGCCTCCTTGGAAATTCAAAGGCAGGCAAGAGATTATCATCCTCTGTTTCGTTGTATGTTTGATAATTTTTGTGGTTAGGCGAGGGATTGTTCAATTGTCTTGCTGCTATGCTTTCTCTGTT
Organism: Inga oerstediana; assembly: GCA_963210345.1. Lineage (NCBI taxonomy): Eukaryota > Viridiplantae > Streptophyta > Magnoliopsida > Fabales > Fabaceae > Inga > Inga oerstediana. Next base: position 36,743,874 of record OY723407.1, read on the forward strand.
ATTCAGCGCCGTTTATCAGCTCCATCTTGTGAAAGCTGAAAAAGCTCGAGCATGCATTCCGAAAGAATTCAGATTAGTCGAATTGTTCGGGTACGTAGCTAAATTTAGTGAAATTGCTCTGATCTGAACCAAATCGCATTCAAGGGATTAATTGCGGGATTTGATTTTGCGTTTAATGATTGGCATATTGCAGATACACCCTCGGTGGCTTTTTCCTCGCCAATTATGAGGACAGTCCAGCTGGTGTATTCGATGAGGTTATGCACATTCTTACTCTGGAAATTAATGAAAACATCCATAGTTTTATAGAATTCAATATGTTCATCATAATTTTTGCCCAAGATTCTCTGCGGCTGCATAGTCCAAACAATTAGAGATAGACGAATCCCATTTTATAGGCACAATCCATCATTCTGCCAGACTCATGTGCATATTCCTACTCTGGAAATTAATTTAAGTGCAATAATAATATTACGTTCAATACATCATTCAACAAGATGTTATCCATTGGTACAGTACATATAATTTGACAGGAAGGGTTGATTCATTACTGTGTTTATCATTCCTCATTGAATATAATTGAATTAATGTTTACTGATATTAACATCAATATTTTGTAATGTTTTTAAGTTGGTGGTGATCGCCGGAATCGTATGGAACCACCCAACATCATGCGCGTAAGTTTCTGTAATATCTATGTTATTGCTCCCTCTTGTAATTCTTAATTTGGATTGGATCGATGTCAAATATTTTACTTCAGATATTATTATTCATTATCTTTGATGGCAATCAATCTTTAAAAAAACAAAAAGGCTGAAACTTACGTTTGGCGGCCAACAGTTTTGTGCTAGTGGAGTGAGCAAAATGCAGCATGATGTTGGAGAGAGATGGAATCTGAAACAGTGAAACCCACCTTCTAGGCGTTAATTAGATTATATTACATTACATGTTGAGATCAGAAACTAGTAGCAGACATAAAGGCGCTTTTATATATTCACATGTTGGGATTGTTATATCACGTTTTTTTTAATATTACTTTATGAACAACAGATGGGCTACACGAGTGTATGTGAACAGTGATCAGGCTTGTGATCATGGACGCAAGGTTGCATCTACATATCCATTCAAGATCCGGTTTGGGAGCGCCCCATCCCATCACATCTGGACCGTCCAGATCCCTCCAACCCATCAAATTGGTCTCTGGGCGGTCCAGATGTGATGGTTGGGGCGCAAGCGCTTATCATTTTGATGAGCACCCAAATGAGATCCGTTCAATCGCCACACGCATCACCTTTTGCAATGATGCACTCGTTAACTTGTTCTTCATTATTTCTTTCGCAGGAGGTGGGCCTCCCAAGTCAGGTGGCTAGGTTTTCCAAAGTAGGTCAAGGCTTGACTTTGTTAATTGAATGTTTTTGATATATAGTTTCGTTGTATCAATGCCCTTTTTTCATTCTTAAGCTTTTTCTATGAAATCGAATCCCCCTACATTTATCTATCCTTTGTTTATCTTTGTGAATTTATATATATATATATTGTTAATTAATTTATAGTCAACGAAACCTTACTCTATGTTATATTACATTAGGACATTTTACATCATATACGTTGAACTCTGGTTAGTTACTAGGTATGCAGCATTAAAATCTGATTAAAGTTATGTCCCCTGAAACAGAGAATTACAGCAGTTAAAAGGAAGAGTGGAGTTTTGAACACAATGGGAATTCATGCTTCCTCCTACAATCTGATAGAAGATGTTCAAGTAACTGAAATCGATAGCCCTGATCTTTGTAATATCAGTCTTGCAAATGCTGGTGAGTAGATTTGATGGCTTGAATGTTTCTGAATTTCTTTTTGACAGACATGGACATTAATCTGGGTGAGGTTGATGATATATATATATATATATATATATAAATAGCAGTACCTGCTTTGAATGTAAACCAATGGATGGGTCCAACAGTCAGAATGTCACTTCCAAGTTTTAGGTATCAACTAATTGAGGCATCTTCTTAGTCGTCACAATTTTAGAAATCAACTAATGATCTGTTTGTTATATAACATTGCAGTGGGGGTACAGAGTATAATCCTAACCTACTTAAGTACTCTTGCCATATTGAATGCAGGTTTGTTTGCTTCTCCTATACTTCTGCACATGTATTCGCCTCTAATCTGATTACTCTGATCCTTAGTCTAAGAATTACTTAACTAATTTGATTAGGTTAAGAAAGGTAGTTAAGTTAGTTAATTATAATAAATATGATATGTTTTTCCTAAAATATCCTTGTGTGAAACTAAATTTCTCAAAGTCTACATAATGATCTTTTATGTTTTGATGTTAGTTTATATTCCCTCCGATCCTTAATATAAAAGTTAATTGATTTTTTTTTAAAGAAATTAAGAAAGCTAAATAAATAACTTAATCATAGCATATGTTATGTATCATTAGATTATTTAATAGTTTATAAGTCAGACCAATTAGTTTAAAGAAAAACGATAAATGTAAATATTTTAATATAATTTATTTAGATTTCTTAATCTCTCCAAAAATTTGAACTAACTCTTATATTAAGGATCGGAGGTGGTATAATTTTTTAAAAAAATGATTTTTTTTATGGATTAAAAACGATTTTGTTTTACGTTCATGAGATGTTAGTTTATAGATTTAAAATGAATTATTAATGGGTAGAATTTCATTGTTTTTAATTTTTTTTCTTTCTTAGTTGATGGAATATCAATGTAGGTAGTTTGAGGGGGCAAATAATTAATACTACCCCGGTTCTTAATATAAGATCCTGTTTGTAGTACAAATTACACTACAAACAAAATTTTATATTAAGATCAGAGGTAGTATGACAAATAGGTTTTATTTAAAATCAAACTTAACTACTCAAGTAAGTCTTACATTATGGATCGGACGAGTGTCACATAACTTGGGGCTAAAATGAATTATTGAAATGTAGGGTTCGAGCAGTGCAACCATTGAGAGTTTCAGGGGCAACTCTTGCATTAACAAATGATGACAAAAAAGAGGATGTTGGAAATTTTGAAAATGAGACGCACAATATGAGCGCTTTTGTGATGTTATCCAAGCCAATATTAGCCCTCAAGTTCAGTGAAATGAAGATGCAGGTGGAAGCTCCTATTGTATTTTCACAAACGTCCTCTGCCACATTGTGAAATGTGAGTTCATTTTTCAATAAATAAATAAATAGATATCGGCTTATTTTTGGATTTTGTTGAGTCTAATTGATAATGATTGCTCTCTTAGTATGATATTCTGTCTTACCTAAAGACTTGTATGCATACTCTTGCGTTACCCCCAAAAAAAAAAAAAAAAGCATGCTCTTACCAGTATAACAAAAAGCCAGGCCATACGGGAAAAAAATCAGTATTACGCAAGTTACAAAATATATACGAAATAGTAAAAATTGCATAAAACAATTTTTCGGTGAAAATTATATATCAATATTTATAGTTTCTCTAGTATTCAAATCTATCATACTGATTAAATATTTATTTATTAACTTTTTATCTTCATCAACATAAACAATAGCACTATAATATTTATAAATTACATTTTTTTTAACCTGGATTTATAAATCACATTTTAAACAATAGAACAACATATTGCTTAGATTCGACATGTAACACATCACAGTTTAACAAAAGCAACCTTTGGGTTGCCTCTGCTAAAGCATAGTTTTGACTTTTGACAATGCTATACTATTTGCCAACACATAATGCATGTTTCAACCAAAACTATAATTTTAATGAAAGTACGTTGGCAAAAAAAATTTAATAAAAGTAAGAAAATATTTTAGGGTTAATACAATGTTTATTTTTAAAGGGACAAAATGACCTAAGTTTTTATTAAATTATAGAGACCAATGATTTTTTTTTTTTTTTTTTTACATTTGTATAGGGATTAATGTTTTGAACAAAAAGAAATTTAAGGTATCAAAACCTGTGGCTTGAAACTAAAGGGAGTAAAACCAAAATAAGTGCAACTTGAAGGACTATAGATCCTCCTATCAACCCTTCATTTTATCTTATAGATGAATGACAGAAAATAATTTTTTGTAAAAGCAAAAAAGTCTCAAGGGTTGCAACACAAATCACTTAAATTTAGGCCGTATAAATTTGGGTTTGGGTTCATTTCCCTCTTTCTCATTCTCTTAAGATTTTATATCCACCATTAGATTTTAAAAAATGGATCGATATATTCAATATTTTATGAAATTATTATTTTAAACATAAATAAATAAATGTAAACTGTGAAAATCTAATCTACACAATTTATAACTACAATATAAATAAAATTTTAAAAAATAATTTATACTTAAGAAGAAACGAAGAAAATTGATTATGAGAGTATATCATCTTAAGTAAAAATCCATCATTACCTACCATGATTGCACTCTTTCGTCTACCTTGAAGATCTAGCTACTCCCTCCTGATTCTTTTCTGAAGAGGCGAATGAGGCAGTTTAAAAAAATGGTTAAAATTGATTAAAAGTAATAAATATATAAGGAATGAACATTCTTTTCCAAGTATGACCTTATTTATAAGGAAGCAAGTAAGAGAAATAAAGTATCACTCTAGTCTTTTTTATAAATCCAGTTTACCTAATTCTCACACTCATTTAATATATCTTAAATTGATAAATTTTCTCAATTTTACGTTCATTTATGAATTGGTATAAAAAATATTTTATATATTGTGCTTCATCTCTTTCTTCTCTCTCTACATTTAATTGGGGCAAAATTGTAATGTTGTCATTAATTACTCTTTAGGTGGACTTATAATATGGACCAAAATTTTTTTTCCAAACTGAACTTATAAAAAAAACTAAAGTGATAGTAATAAGAGTAAGTATAAAAGAGATTGTAGTATGGGAAAAATATGACGAGAGAAAATATATTGATTAAGGTTAAAATGGTAAAAACACATTAAATGCCCATATAATCTAAATTAGAATCATATAAAAAAGACTAAGGCAATCCAAACTTTAGGCTTGTCAACACCCGTTTCCATTTTGATAATCGAAGAGTAATAAAGACGAAATTCAATGGGCATACAGAAAATTACAATTATACTAATAAAAATATTCGTTTACAATTTGATATCGTTCGTCAACGAAAAACAGAAAATACAGTGGAAACTTAATATTTACAAATTTCACCAAAATATCACAAAATAGACTAGTTATGACCATGATCTTGTCCTCGCCTCGAGACCCATGCCGCTTACTTTCCGGCATCTACATCTTTTCCCTTAGACCCACTGGTACCCACTGAGGTGTTTATTAAAAATAGGATGAGATTCCAGAGAACCCCAATAGAAATATGCTATCGTTCATAGAAAATGCGAAAAGTAAATATGATATATGCCATGTATGCACCAATTAATGAACATTATAAACATATCATCTGCATGTATACATGAGTAGGGCTCAGCCCCACTATTCTGCACCGGTTGGGTTCCCACCAACTCCAGTGTAAGTGCCTCTGACACTTCTGGCTCCTCTCTCGGCAAATCGTATTGATTAATAAAGCGCATTTACAAACATTGACATTCACACGATCACATAACTTATGGCATAGTGTATGAAGGATAATGTCCCTACCTCAATGCTTTAATATCCCCTTTTAAATGTGTCTCGAAGAACGTGTCATACCCCGCCTCCAAATCGATCCTAAAATATTAAATGTACCAGAAATAGGTCATAACCTATCCAAGTATCATTTTAGACTTGTCCATAGTGTTTATTGTGGTTATATTAGTCTATGGTGAAAATTTACAAAAATACCCCCGGGAACCCAGTAAGGCCTCGCCGTACCCGGCCCGATGGCACGTTTTCCCAAAATTTTGACTAAGGCTATTCTAACTTATTTTCGCCCAAGGAATCCATTTCCGGGCTCGAAATTACCAAATTCACTGACAAATTACGAAAATGCCCTTGACAGCCCCTATTTAGGGATTTCAGTGGCGTTTTCGTAATTATGCTTTTTCGACATCTACCGAAAAAGTGCCCAACTGTAACCCCACCTATTTTTACCCACTGAGTCCAATGGAACCATTTATTTCATGAAAATCCAACTCCTACTACCAATTCTGGTCCTGGCCGAAATATTAGGGAAAAATGGAAAAAATGAGGTTTTGTGTTTTAGCTCCCAAAACTTGTACTTTTCCACTTCTAATCCTTGATTAACTTATTTAAACACTTCTTAACCATGATTTAAAGGATTTTGGGCAACATAACCCCTTAGGGTCATGGCTTTTCTAATTTTATAACTCAACCCAAAAATCGCAAAACCAAACAACAATCACCAACAACAACTACAATACACTAAGAAGTTGAGATTTTGGAAATTACCTCTTAATCCTTGGTGTTTCTCTCTCTAGGACGTCATCTCTCTCTTCTCCTTGAGCTAAGAATGAGTCTTCAAGATCATAGATTCATGAAGAAACATGGTTTAGAGAAGGATCTAGGGGAAATGTTACAAGGAAAGCTTAAGAATCAACTCTTACCTTAAGATTTCTTCTTCCTCTTCCCTCTAACTCTTCAAAGTTTCTCCAAACTCTCTCCCTCTCTATGTTGAACGAAAATGCATGAAGGGAAGGGAAGAGAAAGCCTTCATAAAAATGCTCCCTTGATTCTCAACCATTGATCTCATCTAAGGTTGTTATAGTGACACATGCCAACCACCATACTTTCCTCCATGCTTGCACCATACTTCCCTTTTTTGTGCACTCAACCTTGCCATACTTCTCGTTTGTGTACACTCAACCTTGATTATCATTTCCTTCTTCCTTGGTTGGCCAAAAATGTGCTCCCTCTTATGCTCCAACTAAATCAAGTGTTCGTTCCATTTACTCAAGTCAATTGGTACAAGAGTTGGCTACCTAACCTTATGACATAAGTAAGGACTTATGACATAACAATTATTTCCATCATCTTTCATGTGGTGTTGACACTTGGTCTCATTGGATTTTGACACTTGTATTCTCCTCCTTTATCCCTTAATTTCTAAAATAATTAAGATAAAAAGGAAGATTACTTTATTTCTTAAACTTTCGGAATAATGCCAATTCTGGCAGATTTTCTGCCTTAACTTTGAAACATCATAACTAATTTTGTAGACATCGTTTCGAAGTGATTCCAAAGCCTATGGAACCCTAATTAAGTCTAGTTTCAAGGAAAAATATGGAATTTTACTGGATAGGATCATATTATTCCCAGATTTTCAATCTTTGACCGCTGCTCCAGAAACTTTCCAGATTTTCTGGATTAACTTCAAAAATTCATATATTTTTGTACATAGCTTCAATTGAGTCATATGACCTATCAAATTAAAGCTTAGGATGTCTACTTTCACCCTGTAAAATTTTATAACTTTTGATCATCATTTCTTATTCCAAAATCACATGACAACTTACTGCCTCGCAGGCGATTTCACTGAAACCACTATTCCACTTTCAATTTTTCAATATTTAATTTTGTTGGCCTTAAATATTCACCATTTCATTGAATTTATAAAATTATTACAATATATTCTTGGTGAATAAAATTTGGGATGTTACAAGGCTCTTGTAGGAGTCTCATTTCTTTCACTTCCTAGCAAAATTCAATCAAGTAAAGACATTTAAGGTTAAGCAAAGGATGAGTTGGGCAGCAAGTGTCCAAACCCGTAACCCGCCCATTTTGTGTTACATGGGTACGAGTTAGCGCATACCCGTACTTCAACTCATTTATGTTGTCTTAGTTCCTGAAAATATAATGTGTAATCCGAGTCACGTTTAAGGACGCTGTCCTTAAGAGTTATTCCGCAACCACTGGCTAAGAGGAAGCGGCACTCCCCAGGATAAAAGGGATCCTTCCTGCAAGAACAGGGAAAACAGAACAACGAAATAAAATAGAACTCAACAAGCAAAAATCAGAGGAGGAGAGAAATACTCAAAGGCTCAAAAGTAGGATATATTCAACCTCAAACTGAAGCACCCTTTATACAGGCAACAACCCACAAATGTTTATTTCAAAATCAACACGTTAAATGTGATTAAAAGCATTGTTGCTAGGCGGTTTTCTAAACATTGCTGCCATTGAAATCTATACGTTGCAGCCATTTATTTTCATTAAAACCAATAAAATATTGATCCACGTAATCTGCCTAAATTGCTTTATTCAATGTCACTAATATTAGTTGAATGTTAAACTTCCATATTCCGAATTTGAAAAGCTGTCAGTTTCACAATTTAATGTCACAATAATGACATTAAAAGCTATTCAATAAATCATCACAACAATGGAAGTGTAAAGTCAGGACTTCACAAATTTATTAGCATAAAAGGTATTAAAACAAATTGATAAATCCGTTTATAAAATTAAAAGCTTGCAACGTATTCAATATTCATATTCAAAATAATATGAGCAAAGGAACATTTTTTAGTAAGAAAGAATAAATCTCAATTTAATGGCAAAGACTCTCAAATAAAAGGTGTCCGGATGGCAAAAATGCCCATGTACATAAAAAAAAAAGGGACCTTACATGCCACAACCGTCACCGTCCGTTAATTTGTGCTATTGGGACCCTTATTTATTCATTAAACTGTACAGTAGTTGCTGAATAAGAGGGGAAAAAAACAAAACAGAAAAACACGTTGACCTTAAAAGCAACTGGAACAAGACGCTGGGAAAAACTAAGAACGAGGAAGTCGAACACAAAAGCAGAGAATGGGTGATAGGAGAAGGGGCGTTAACCGGATGGCAAAGACAATAGGCGAGGGGAGGAAGGAGACTGAGTCTTCTTTGCGTTCATCTTCAGGGAGAAGCAGAAGGAGGGTGGTTTTACTGAGGAAACCCAGCCGTGAGGACGTTAACTGTAATTTGCTGTAATTTCATTAACCTGTAATGCATTAACTGTAATTTGCCGCCTTGTTGATGCCAAGATTGTAGGGGTTCAAAATCCTTAAGGAGTTCTCTTAAATCCCTCCGCTCTTCCAATATTTTGGAAATGCTACCTTCATTGGCGGCAGCAGAGGACGGAAGAACAGTTTTCTCAGATAAAATACCTTCAGTTGAATCATCATTTTTGGTGGCATCCTTCAATTCATTGTCCCCGCTATCATCCCTATGGCCAGAAGTTACAGACAAAACCTCAGCATTCTGGGTGGCATTCTCGCCCGTTTTGGCAGGAGGTGGAAGAAGAGATAAATCTTTATGAATGTCAGATAAAGACACTAATATCGATGCTCCTGCAATAGCCGAAGAGTCCCCAGATCCTTCAATTCGCATTCCCTTAATTTGTGCAAACAAAAGGGGTACCCCTATTGTAGTTATATTATTATTGGTGAGCTGTTGAAAAATCTATTTTCCAAGCTAAGGAACCCCCACAATTTTTTATAATAGACATTTGAGAACAATATAGGCACTAAAAATGAAAAATGGAACCAGACAGAATGCATTGCTAATGGCTTTCCTCCTACAGGCACACACAGAAGCTTGCAAAGAAGAGTGGCTTGGCAACAATTGTAAACCTGTCAACAGATTTTCCTTATATAAAATGAGTTTCCAAGATGGGAATGATCTCCCTTGCAATGTATGATACATCAAAATATACGCAAGAAGAGTGGCTTGGCAACAATAAAACAGCATATTCCTTACATTGCGACCAGTGATTTGAGATTAAAGAAGTTTCATCTTTTCCCTTTTTCTGTTCCCCAGCCCGTACGAGATTCTCTTCCCACGCGTTTGACAAAATCCAACCTTGGATTTGATTCTCTCGGTCCACCATCCACAATTTCTAGCTCGGTATCTCTAGAATCCCAGACTTCGGCCCTTCCCTAACTCGCACTTTATTCTTTGCTTTCGTGTTCGACTTTCCCATTCTTATAGTTTTTCCCAGCATCTTGTTCCAGTTGCTTTTAAGGTCAATGTGTTTTTCCATTTTGTTTTTTTTCCCCCTCTTGCTCAGCAACTACTGTACAGTTTAATGAATAAATAAGGGTAAAGTTAACGGACGGTGACGGTTGTGCCATTTAAGGTCCCTTTTGTTATATACTTGGGCATTTTTTAACCAAAAATTTTTTCATGGCGCCTATTGCTCCTTTTGCAAATTATCATAAGCATTTTTGCTCTTTTACCCTTAGATAAATGCCATCATATCATCATTTTAATGTTCAAACTTCTACTTTTAAACTAAAACATTACAACTATAAGTTTAAAGATAATGAAACTACATGCTTCCATTGGATCTTCATGCTTCATCTACATCTTTATATTAATATAAAAAGAAGCATTTTCTTAAAAAACCGAAAAAAAAAAAGCTTCTAATTCTCACAAACTAGCAGTGCTTGCCAATTACGGTTATACAAAAAATTCCACAAATCAACCATTCAAAAATACAACACACAGTCCTACAAGACAAATTTGGCCTTCATTGATCAAATGGAAGGAATATGATTGTTTCTTTAGTTTTATTTTGTGTAGTGTAATACATTTAGGGTAAAGCCAATGAACAATTATCTTGAAACACTCTGATCCTTGTTAATTTATTATACAACCAACAGAAATGGATTGCTTTTTTATTTTAAGAAATTGCTCGTGAAAATCTATAGTAAATAATAATAATAACATATAATAAAAAAATATGTAATATGGAAAAAAATTAAACGGGCAGCACCTGGCAACTCAAAGGTTTGCCTTAAGCCTGCCCACTTAATTATTAAATGGGCAGCGGCACCGGGCAACTCAAAGGTGTGCCTGTAGCCTACCCACTTAATTATTAAATGGGCGGTTTCCAACCCACCCCATCAGGGGCCTTTTATAGGCAGGCTTAAATGGACAAATTTAGATGGGTTTGGGTGGGCCTACAGAGCACCACGGATGGCATTATTAAGGATTTATATGATTATTATTGCAAGAAAGCGTGGAATCTATCATTAATTTAGCTAACAGCTACAAGTAAAAGTGATTAGATAAGGAACTTCATTTTAAGCAACCTCTCTGAACACCTGGCAAAGGAAGGAGGCAGACAGTGTCCAATACCCAGAAAGAAGATCTGATTCAACAATTATATATATATATATGTATATATATTATATCCCTCAAACGAGGTTTAGCAGAAACTTCCAAGGCCAAGCAGTCAACTGCCGGGAATATCTTGATATACTTTTCTGGATGCTTCCCAAAGTCGATGCTCAACTCCCAATTTCCTAAGCTCCACAAGTCCTTGCTCCACTGAAATATATAAAAGCCAAACTAGTAATACGTTTTTTGTTTTTGGATAAAAAGTAATAAACATTTTTATCTCCATAATACTGAGCATGAATTGTTTGTTCTTACTAATACTTGCAGCCATCATAAAAGCAAAACATATTTCAGCATCATGTATCATATGCTTTAGTATAACTTAACGAGACCAGCATACTTGATGGCAGATAGAAATGGTTGCAGAAACTTCCGAGATGCAAGCTAAATTAGAATGCCTGGGTTAATGGGCATGGAAAACAAAAGGCTGAGAACATTTATAAAAGATAACATTTTAGAAAGAAACATGTAGTTTCTCAGTTACACTATACACTTGTCATATTTTAATTAGTAAATCACATGCTTGTCATATTTTAATTGAAAAATATGATAACATAAAGCACTGCATCTATGATACCTTGGCACACACAATAATGGTTGTCCACAAGATTCAGCGATCTAGATGTACTTCCTAATTAGATGGGCCAAAAGAAATATTTTTTGGGGAATTACTATAAGGGTCCCAAGAAAAGGATTCAATCGCTTAAAAGTCTAATAACAACCGAGAAGTGTGCGATGATAAGTTCCAATGTAGGAAATGACAAAAAGTTTATGCTTTTCACTTGTCATTGGGACTTTTTGATAATTAAATCCTTTTCTTAGGACCTCATAACAATTCTCCCAATATTTTTCCTCATAATTAGCAGACAGAGATACCATGCTGATAAGTCCAAGTCATGTAATACAACTTAACCAACAAAAACAAAAATGTTAAGTTGGACACTACCATCAACAGCATCATGCGAAGTGGGTGAATGCCTACTACGACCAATCCAAAACTGAAGACGCTCATTGGCAATGTCCTCCTCTATACCGTGAGCCTTAGCTCTCCTCCAAAAATATGTCAGCCAAGCCTGTCCAAGTGCAGTAATTTCACTCAGCAGACAAAAGGCTTAGTACAATAAACCATGCATCTTTTGGTCAGGCAGGGAATAATAAGGCAAAAACTCGTCAAAATCAGACATCTTAATTCCCCAGTCAGTGTTAAGCACACCACCAATATTGAATGAGAAGGTAGAAACGGCAAGCAGGGTGATGTGCATTACATATATAAGCATTACAGAGGTTACAGCAATAAAAGTTAAAAATGTTAATTTCAGAACACATGGTACAAGCCAATGAGAAAAGAGAGATGGAATGATGCGATCCAACAAATTGTGTCAAATTCAAGTGATCCTTTGCAAATACCAAGTGGACCAATCACAAGAGCAAGAGCCAAACAAATTAAGGAAGCATTAAATGGGCTAGTGCAAGGTACTTGGACAAAACAAGTAGCAATTGTGATTGGTCCACTTGGTATTTGCAAATGATCACTTGAATTTGACACAACTTGCTGGATCGCATCATGGAAGGAAGAGGGAAATATCAGATATTATTCAACAACACTTCTGTGCACATAACCATCTTATTAATAGGCCTTGCATCTGTATAGAACTAACTAACAGTAAAGGGAAAACTGTAATACCCCGAATTTTGAGACTTGAGTTTAGAGAATAAGCCTGAGATTAGTGGACTGCTAAGCCCTGGTTTAGCAGGATCCCAAATTGGATTAAGAAATATGAAAATGAGTTGGTGATTCCAAGGGAATTACCATAATCAGGGGCAAAACGGTAAAGTTACCGACCAATTGATCAGTTACCAAGGAGGAAACTCATTGGTAATTTCAAGATCAATGGCTAGGATTGATTTGTGTAATAGATCAAGGGGTGGAATCCCATGTGCATGTGTGAATGTAAGCTCATGAAGGTGAAGCAAGATCATGACACTTGGCACTTTGTGAACCATGGGATTTTGGTTAATGTTTCAACTCATTCCTCTTTCCTCTCTTTCTCCTAAGTCGGCCATGAGGGCCTTTTCATGCAAAACTCTGATCTCTCTCCTCCAAGCCTCTATTGTCGTGCAGCTCCAAGGAAGAGAGAGAAAGGAAAAACGTGAGTTTTGATGTGGTAAATGATTTCTTTAGCTCAAGTACCTTTCTTTAAAGTTGTTCATAGTAATGAGAGCTTCATTGCTATGGTTTTAGATTTGGGAAAGGTGTTTTGGGAGCTTGAGGAATCTTGGAAGATGAAGAATCAAGGATTAGCTTTGAGAAAGAGGAAGAGGTGAGTGATATCTCCCTTTTGATCTATATATTGTGTTGTTTGGTTGAGTTTTGTGATTTGTGGTCTTTACCCAAATTTGGTATAATTGTGGAATGGTGGTGTATTGTGGTTAAAATGATGCCATAGTGTATTTTGGTGTCATTGGAATTGATTTAGAGCATTGGGAGTAAAAGTTGTGGAATTTGGGTATTGTGCGTGATAAATGTGATCAATGGGGAAAATGTCATTGTAATATGATTTTGGTTGTTTTGAGATTTCCAATGGATTCCTTGAATGAAATTATGTGAGAATAGCCTTGTGTAAGAATTTTATGACCATTGGAGACATATTGGTTGAGTGGGGAAAATTCTGGTATCTGCTACGTTCTGGGTTCTGATAGAGCCTCACTCGAGTGATGGGGGTCTCACTCGAGTGATGCAGCATATTTTCCCTTTTTCCTTCTGTTTTGGTCACACATGTATGTGGAAGTTGTGAGAGTGCATTGGTTCACCCACGAGTGATGAGGGTTATCACCCAAGCGCACCTTGTGTCACTCGAGTGAGCATGCATTTTGGCACTTGGAGCCGCGTCTCGGGTTAACACTCGCGGGCAATTTGGCAAGAGTGTGAATGTTCACTCGCAAGTGTTGTGACATCACTCGAGTACTAAGGGTAGTGCTCGAGTAAGCTTGCCATTTTAAAGGTTCAGTGGCTCTCAGGTGGTCATTTCTAGTGCTTCACTCTGTAGGACTCGGGTGCTTGAGGAGGCATCACTCGAGTGTTAACGTTATCACTCGAGTGAAAGGCATCCATCACTCGAGTGAGATCATCTTCACTCATGTGCTACAGTCAAAAAGGGGATTTTGAGGATTCAGAAGATGGTCTTTCGTTAAGTATTTCCCAACCCTTTAGGCTTGTGTTTAGGCTTTGAGTAGCCATCTAAAGGTTGTAAATGATAACCAACTTAAGTGTCTAAAAGTTAAGGAATTGGGAAAGGGATTAACTCTATATCCTTGTTTGGTTATAGGGTTTCATGATCGCTCTGATCGTGAGCAGCCGAAGCTGGAGCTTACGTGGAAAGAGGGTATGGAACTTACCTCTTTTGCATGCTTTGATATTTGTGTTTGTGTATTGATGCATGTATTGCTGCTTGATTGCGTGAAACCTATATGAATGATTGTAGCTCTATTTCTAGTTATGCTATGGCGATGAGTATGTCGTTGAAACATTGAGCACACAGATAAGTCATTATATGAGCATGTGTTATTGTAATGCAAGCATGTCATGCATTAAACACTTATTTCGCATGCATATTGGTATGTGTTTCCCTACTGAGATTCTCTAGAATCTCACCCTCCCTACCAACATTTTAGACAAGGTAGGTGGAATCGAGGTTGAAACAAGCAGCCAAGGGCGGTGAGGACTCATTCGGGTTGTCATTCTAATAGTTGGTTATCATAATTGGGATGTATATTTGGATGTGTATATGTGGATGAGGATTTGATTATGTATTTTGATGAGATTTGTGTAATCCCCGTTTGAGGAACTGTAAAGGGCGAATGTGCCCTATGAATTCTATGTAAAGGTATGAACCTGGGAGTTGCCGGGATGATATTGTTGTACACTCTGATATTTGTATAAATGTGATATTCTGTGTGAGGTAATTGTATTCGAAATCGAATATGAGACCAGGTTAATTAGATTTCGAAAGTTATTTGTGAAAACCCTATCATGAAGATGGGATTTTAAATCAGTTTTGTTTCTTATTGGTCTCTATTTCACTCTAATCGTGTATTTCGGATATAATTACGGATGGGGGTTACAAAAACCCTCTAACAATTATAATAGAAGTGACACATAAGCTACTTATAGAATTAACACGTAACAATACTCCCCCTACAAAAATATCCTTGTCCTCAAGGATTGATACAGTTGTAGATGCTACAAGGATGGTGCTGGATGGAGCAGCAAACTGTGAGACACATGACAATATGGCCCCAGAAGGAAAAACAAAACAAACAAAATTCTGCAAAATCTCTCGCTGATGAATTAACTATTGTTCAACAGCACAAACCAAAACCAAAGAATGGAACATTAATTCCTCTTAGAGCAGCCCACTTCAAATCAGTCCAGCTCCATGAAATCCAAATAGTTGAGTATAGGCCCAATCGACACACTTTTAGGCATTAATGGGAGTATGGGACCCAGCTGGACAGCAACAATACCAAACCCAAGGTCCAAGAGATGAGTCATTGGATAGGGAATGTGCAAGAGAGACACGAGAGTTAAAGGAAAAACAAAGTCCACAGGGCATTCTGAAATGCGTGTTTGACCACGGAACTGCACCTTTTCAATGGAAAACAATTGTTGACTATTATCGGGGTATTAGCACTCAAACGCAATGAAGACAGTTTTGACCCGGTGGATAAAATACCAACAAGGAAGCTGCACCTGCACCTAGGCCTTGTTGTCACTGTAGTATCTCTACCCACAGGTTCTTGCCGAAGCTTCCAACGGTGCCATGCGAAGCTGCCATGGCGGAAAAATCGGCAATCATAGACAAATTTTACCTCAAAGTTGGAGTACCGCACCGGTCGATGAATCACCAGAACAAAAGAACTAATGGAAATGTTCTTACACAGTATTTTCAAGTCTGTAAATGCAGACAGTGACGGTGGATTTTCCGTGAAATCCGATTTTGAGACTTGAGCTAACCTTGGAAGTGAAACGATGATGGAACAATTGTTGAAATCTTGATGAGATAGAACTGCTTGGGTCATCGTCTTCTTGAAGAAACATTCGGAGGTTTCCAATGTCGCCATCAAAAACGCTGACGACGCAGCCGAAAATGATGAAACGAGCATGTTTGGTGTCCACGACCTCTGCATTTGCGAGTTGGGTTGCTGGATATTGCTTCCCGCCATTGACGAGTTGCCCTTTCCATCCATGTCCAGTAGCTCGTCAATTGATTTTTCGTCTTCTATATCTGTTTCCATGGCTTGTGAGGCTCATGATTCTTTCAATATATGATCCGTGGCTCTCCGAATCTTAAATTCCTCCTTGACAAAGTGACGTTCTTCTTGGTTTTGAATCTTGAACGTCTAGTCCGTTTGTTTGTTTCCAACTTCTTCATTCTGGTCATCAGCATGCTCTGTTTCTTTTTCATTCGTCTCTCCTTCGTCAAAGGTCGGGGAAAGTTTCAAATTCTTACTAAGCTTGTCTGCAACTTGCTGATCCTTGTCTTCACCCTTTTGCTCCTTCGGTCCGTATCATTCATGAATGTCGGCCAAGCAAATAACGGGGGAAAGATTACTTAGACCCAGCCATCGAACTGAATCTTGAATTGCCAGCTTAAGCCCTTTGATGAAAACCTTGACGGCTGTGGACTCTGGCAGATACGTATGCGGAAGGATATCCTCGAATTGTTGCGCGTACTCTTTCACGGTTGAGACATGCTTCAAGTGCTCTAACTCTGAGATAGCAGTAAAGATTGATTTCCCGACGATCACCGGCAGTGTCGGCGACGGTGACGGCCTGAGAACTGGCGTCTCTGGTACTATTAAGGTTGGTAACTCCTGTAAACATATCTCAATTCTGGACATGGAACGCTTGAGGTCGTTGATATCAGATGAGTTCTGCTCCAAATGGATCCGAGTGCTCTCGACACAGGCGGACTGCATCTCCATTCGTTGTTCAAGGTAATCGAGATGTTCAGAGGACCGTGTCTCCGGCTCCATCGCCGAAGAGTGGCTCTGATACCAAATTGGTACAGGCCAATGAGAAAAGAGAGAGAAACGAGAGAGAGAGAGAGAGAGGGAAGAGGGAAATATCAGATATTATTCAACAACACTTCTGTGTACAAAGCCATCTTATTAGTAGGCCTTGCATCTGTATGTAACTAACTAACAGCAAATGGAAAACTCTCTAACAACTATAACAGAAGTGACACGTAAGCTACTTATAGAATTGACACGTAACAACACATGAAAAACAAACAGCTCAAAGAAGTTAGTGAGAATATATTGCAATAGACACAGAAATTACATGGAACTTTAAATAGAAAAACATCATTAATTTCTGAGAATAGAATACCTCCTTAAAAAGAACATCCTCAGACTCCTCTGGACTCAATTCTACACAAAAACAATAATATATTTAGCCCAGCTTTAGTTCATCAACTACAAGAAGGGGATTGCATACAGCAATTTGAGCAACTAGAAACTGTGAAGGTGGGAAGCAACTAACCAAAGGCTTCCATAAACTTGGGATCCCGTGGTGATTTAAGATCTGGCAAAGTCCAAAAGTGTATAAATGTTGTCAGCCTGCTAGGGCATCTAGTACTCGTTTTAATTTGCAACAGAAAACGGCTAAAAAATCAGCCAGGTTCTTCCACAATCAATTACTTTCATCATGTGTCTGATACAGTACCAATTAATAAACTGGTTGCATGCACAGTACATTGTTAGTGGACTTGGAATTGAATTATTCTGATTTTATATTATTAATATTTATTTTAGTGGTTTTAGTGGTTAATTTACGTGCTGCATAAGTTTAGGAGAAAGTGGAGTCTGTTATGATTATTTACTGATGAGTCAAGTATTATATTTTAAATAAATGTTCAGGTCTGTTGTTTTCCATTTTCTAGGGTCTGTTTGGTTTGGGGGGAGGGGAGGGGAATCGGAGGGAGGGAGGGAGGGGCTCCCCTCCCCTTGTTTGGCACTACAAATTTTTTTTTGGGGGGGGGGGGGGGGGGTTTTGAAATTCTCCCCTCCCTCCCCCTCCAAATTGGGGGGATTTGGAGGGAAGGGGTAATATCTTACCTTGATGTGACCTTTTTGCCCATGAAGATTTTTAGTATTCCCACACTACCCTTCTTCACCACACTAGCGTTTTCCTTGCTTATTTTTAAGTTAAATTTGAAGTTTTATGTACTTACATATATATATATATACATATAATTTAAGTGTATATTTAAAAAATATATAAAACATGTTTACATTATTTAAACTTTCTACAAGTTTTACAAAAACAACTTAAATAAAATAAAGGCAAATTTGTCCATGTAAAAATATTTTCCCTCACCTCCCCTCATAATCCAAACAAGGTAACATTAAAATCCCTCCCCTTCCTTCCCCTCTTATCATTCCAAACAAGGTACTACCTCCGGTCCTAAATATAAAACAAAGTTGACTCTTTTTGGAGAGATTAAATAAACTAAATATGTTACTTAATCATATCATATGTTGTGTATCCTTAAATTATATATTAATTTATTAGTTAAACTAATTAGTTTGAAGAAAAAAATATAAATATAAATACTCTAAAGTAATTTAATTAGCTTCCTTAATTTCTCCAAAAAAGTCAACTTTGTCTTATAATTAGGACCAGAGGAAGTAATATTAAAATCCCTCTCTCTCCTCCCTTCCCCTCTATTGAACCCTCTATTGAACCAAACAGACTTAGGGGAGTCACGAGTCATTTTTCAGTCTATACATATTGAGGTTGACAGCATGTAGAAATCATCTGAAGATCAAATCACTATTTGTTTGTATCATTGGAGATTCTCCATAGGCTTTATTAGTTGTATGAGTTTAAGTCTCCATAGGCTTTATTAGTTGTATGAGTTTAAGATTTTTGCTCGTATTCTAGAAAATATTTTTCTTCATATTTATTAATTTGTGAAGTTAGATTCTGATTTCACATTAATAGACACTTATATTTCATTTTTTCCTAAACATCCCAGTGTCCCATACATGCGTATGTACTTATCTTCCATCTTTCCTAAACCAATCAGTGTCCCATACATGCATATGCAAAAGGGCAAGGTCGGCAGAAAGCAGATTTTCAGATTGTTGGATTTAATTATAAACTAAGACGGGGTAAACAAGATCCCCATAGATTGTGCTGATTTTGATATACTTAAATATTAGATTTTTCTATAGTATAATGCACCACTTGAACTAAGAATGACAAGAAGAAAAGTAACTAAAGCACTTATCTGTGAAAATCACCAGCTTACATATTGCATACCTGAAATAGATTGTCGTGCAGAACTTGGACGCCGTTGTTGGGCTAATGCAAGCACAATAGCATCCTCAACCTTATTGAATAGTAAAAGGAATGTTAAAATAAACAGAAACAAAATGTTAGTCGCATATAGTGACTCTCCTTATGGAGAGAGATATCACCTGAGCAGCAAATACGAAGGCAAATAAACAAGACAAAAAAAGCCTTAATTAAATGGCTGAATTATGCAAATAATAGTACAATACATATCAAAAGATCATGAATTTCACAAGATGATTTATGCCTTTGAATCGAACCTTCAAGGAAGCAAGCTCCTTGAGCCCCATTTCAACTGAAAGCATACTTTCAATATTTCCTTCTCCAGTAAGATCATTCAAGTCCTGGACAAGTTTGCTCCTCTTCTCAGGTGCATCCTCGCCTTCTGTGCATAAATGTGGAAAAGTCACAGGTCAATTTGATTAAATATTGGAAAATTATGTCCAAAGGAAAATTACTTATAGAATGTTGTTCTACTATGCAAGGAAATTTTTATAAATTGCAAAGTCAAAATCTCTATTTCATGCCTTTTTCCCAGCATTCCTCCTTAGCCTTCTGCCCAGCAGAAACAACAACCTCAAATGGAAGAGGGGCTAGGGATGACCAATGTTCATACTTGGAAACTGCAATATCTGCACAGATGCCTAGCAACCATAGCAAAATTATAAACAAAGACTGCAGTAATCCAGAAAACCAAACAAATTCAAAACTAGAAATTCACACCAAACAATAATCCAAAGATAACAAACCATAAAGTTCAACTGAACCTCAACAAGCATGTAAGCCTCAACAATTTACATGCCA
Organism: Inga oerstediana; assembly: GCA_963210345.1. Taxonomy (NCBI): domain Eukaryota; kingdom Viridiplantae; phylum Streptophyta; class Magnoliopsida; order Fabales; family Fabaceae; genus Inga; species Inga oerstediana. The sequence continues at coordinate 36,764,132 of OY723407.1, forward strand.
TGAGATAATAATATAACAAATTATGCCAAAAAAGAGACTTTCCACCATGTATTGCATAGAGTCTGAAGAATAATGCAGCTCATTAGAGTTCTTAAATATTATATTGCATCTGACTAGTCATTGGGCTTAGCGCCTCATGTCACCAAAAAAATATATATATTATATTGACATTGATTCTATAAAGAAGTAGACAAATAATCTGATGTCTCTCATGTTCCTAGCTACAAAAAATAATTATACATGCATAAAACATACATTAATAATCGGAACATAGCCATAATTTAGTTATACACAAACACAGACATGCATAAATAATATATACTGATAAATTATGAAGTTCAGAAAGCTGAATCAGGTTCTGACAAGATGATCAATATATGGAAACAATTGATATTATAATTCTGGCCAACTCAAAATGAGATTCCTCTAAACTGCACCAAAAGAAAGAAAAATGGAGGAAAAAAAAACACGTGATTAACTTACCATATTTTGTAGCTAAACCCCAATAACGAGCAAGCCAACACCTCTTAAGAACAACTTCTTCCTGAAAGGACGAAATTCAAATGTTAAATTTCCAAGAAACTAAAAATTGAGTCCTGCAGAGATGGTAATACATACCATTTCTTTCTGAGTTAAGACCATTCTTTGCGTCATTGATCGAAGAGCTTTCACTTCAGATTCAGCCCCATGAAGCTGACTAGCTGCAGCTTCAGCTTCAGCTTTTGCATTCTGAATGAGGAAAAGGGTGGGAACAAAATGCATATGAGGCACCATCAGAGAAATATTTCTCAAGAAATAAAGATTTTCTTGTTTTCTTGGCCAGCAGAAAATGTGCTCAGAATATTAAAAAAAATATTTATTTACCTCAACTTCAGCGCGTACAGATGTAATCTCCTTATTGACTCCTTCCTTGGAGTCTTTCACATTTTTTAATGCAGCCTGTAAAAATATAAGCTTTCTTAAAGGTATTTTGTGGAGCAGAATAAGCAAGCATGCTAATCACCTGAAGAAGAATAGCTCATCCTCTATACAGCAGAAATTAACTATAAATAGTTATTACAGTCAACAGCATTTTAAATTTCAGAATCTTCAGAATTTCCCACATTACCTCTCTCTGACGCAATGCTGCTTCCTTTCTGCAGTACAATTATTTAGGATATCATCATATACAGAGTGCTAAGGGGAAATTCATCGGCAAATGTTTCAACATAAATTCACCTGCTCAAGAGTTTAGCTTCCAAAGACACACCTTCTCCAAGGGCAGCAACCTGCAGATTGGGAGACAATGGAAGATTGAACTTTTTGTATAATCAAATGTGATAATGTCTTCCATACACGCACAAATTAAAACATAAACATCAAGGTCATTTTATAGAATTTAATAATCCCAGTGAATATAGAACCTTAGTTTCATTAATGCTAGGATAAAACTCTTCTGGCATGGTACAGTTGAACAGTCAAAGGGCAGTTCAGACTTTATCCACTCAAGCCAGGTTAAAAGCCAAAAGTTTAAAGACTCTTTAAAAAATAACGACGAACTTTCTAAACACAAATAACGACCTGAAATTACAGACTCCCATAGTCTACTTGAGTTAGACATGAATAAGGACACCTAAATCCAAGGTGTGGGATCACAGTTAATTTGGTGAAACTCAGTTTATGTCTTCATATACCAGTAAAGAGATAAAGCAAGTATGAAGTACCTGTTTTTCAAGCTCCCTAACTCTGGCCTCCGCCTCTTCACATCTCTCTTCCTCAAGTCTGAGCTGTACGTTTTAGAGACACTCCAATATTTAGAAGTGGGCTCTTTACTATTCACCAATCACCATTAGAAGAGAACTAAATATATATATATATATATATCACCTTCTCAAGAACACTCTCATTCTCTTCTTGTAGCATATCAACCTGCAGAGTTCTCAGCAATCAGTTATTCAACAAAATTTACGAGGGCAAAATGGCATATACATAAACCTCAATTGCTATCCTCATTGCCTTTAATAAAAAGCTTCCATATGACCTACTAACACACCTCATCACGAAGAGCAGAAGCATCATGCTGATCTTCAGACTCTTTTGGTTTAACAAGTCCAGGATCCGATGCAAATCTGCAAAGCACCCATATCAACAATCTTCAACTTGATACATTATAAATAACACACAAATATGTAACTGTAAATGCGCAGATGTGCTTGATAAAAGAATAATGCAAGGAAATAAATGGATTATAGATTTGCAAACATTTCCAAGTATAAATTAAAGACATGATAGATTCCGAACTTTGAGAAGATTTAAAAGGGGATGAAGAACTGAAAGAGCAGGAGAGGGAATAAATAAAATTTATAACATGAATCCAAATTTAACCCAATACACTTCCCAAAGCCAAGGAATCTCTTCATATAAATTGTATAATAGTTCATTCCATAACCTTCCTAGACCAGAGTGCACACATAGTCTATTGAACACCTAACGATTACAATTGGACAAATACACAAATACCTAACAATAACTGCCAAGCCTATCTTTTTGCCACCCATACTTCCTTTTGAACCACTATGTCTAGCCCTTTGTCATCTGGTTTTCTGCTTCTAAGGTTCTGCCATGTTTTTCTTCTTCTTTTGTAAGTCATAAGAGGGCTTGGTGGATTTAGTATGTTATAAAGACATCTCATGCAGTTCACACAAAAACATCCATAACATTGAGCGTATTTATCCAAAATCTAAAATATGGCTCCTTCATCATATAGATATGAGTTTTATGAATCAGAGAATAAAAGATAAACTTCTATAATCACCTGCAGATAATATGCTGATTAATGACATATAGGATAGAACGGGGGGAGAAACTACAGAAAGTAGACTCAACGAACTGAAAACATCCAGGAAGCAAGCGTTTGATAGTACTATGAATACATGTGATAAGTGTAATACCAAATGCAACAGATGAAAAAGTTCGAAGCCAGGTACAATTAGAAATGAGTAGTTAGTAAGGAAATCATAGTATGTTAGACAGTTAGAACAACTACTTTAAGCACATGTAACTCCCAACAACTCTGATTGGTTAAGAGATCAAGCACCTCTGTTTCATACAATGGATACGCACCAAGAAATTGTGCATTTCCCACAGAATTCTCAAGCATTAAGCTTCCCAGATTCCACAGAGTTGACATTAAGGGATGGTCATTTTTCTATAGGTGATTCTTTGAGATTGACGAGACCTAGGTAGATCAAAGGATCAAGCTGATAAGCAGTAAATTGAAGGGAAGAGCACTACAGCGGCATCATAATTTTATGCAGAAAAAGAAAATGGAAAGTGAGTAGGAAACAGTATATGGATTGTGGAATAAGAGCAATTCTGTGCGTGTGTTGCTCACAATAGGTATATAATATATATACAGAGCCGTAGGAAGAGAATCCCGAAGAAATAGGAGCAGAAATAGGAAATATAGTATCGGTATCAATGATACTACCTGATAATGCGCCCCCAATATACTAAGAGATATTAATGCTAATAATGACTAATTATTCCCATTCACAGAGAGAAAAAATGATCAGCCTAACCACATGAATGATGTTCTTCAAGAAGACCCAGTAGCTGAGCTCAAGAAATTGAGGCAAGATAGATTAGTGGTTGAATACCAACTGAAATTTGAAAATGTTGTTTGTGGAGATCTTGCTTTCAGAAGAAATGAGCATAAGCCGTTTCTTGAGAGGATCAAGGGCAAAAAATGAAGCATCTTCCCATATGTTCAAGCCTGGTGCCCTGATGAATACTATGAACCTAGCAAGAATGCAAGAATTTATTCAACCATTTAAAATCCAATCCATCTCCTACTCCGAACAGAATCTTTTACCCCCAGATTCATACCATATCTTGAATCCAAGAACCCAAAACAAACCTACATACCTAGTCCATAAACCCCAATCAATAACATTGAACCAGGAAAATTTCCCTTAAAATGACGGAAGAACCCCCATGCAAATTCACCAAGATTGAGTTAATTCTATACCCTTTTTTATTTTGTGACAACTTAATTCTATACTTAACTCCATCAAAAAGCTCACCAACAAGAAGATGGATGAATAGTACCCATATATATGATATGAAATCTACAGGAAGATGCCCCATCATAAACCATGAATAGTATGGCTCATCAATGCATAGTACTCACATTTTAATTCAGCTTAATTTCTTAAGACCATGCCTGCCTGTTCATCTTATCTTAAGAACATCATTTTAATTTCTTAACATGAAACAAACAAGGTCTTCTTTATTTTGAAACCACAAATAAATAAAATGGAAGGTGTTAAAACAACACAAGAAGTTTTCAATGCCAGATAAGCAAGTTCATCATCTGCAGGGCCCTAATGCACTAGTGATTTAACAGGCTACGGCAATTATACTTCACTACGGATTTTTTGCCTTAATTACAGGCTATGGCATTACGCTCATGTCAATTAAAAGCAAATTCCCACACCTCAAATGGAACTATCAATAAAGCTAAACTTCGCATCCATGTAGTGCACTTAGTGAGCAAGCCAATTAGCACAGCTAATAATCTCTCCAAATACACGATCAAACGTGTTTCACTAGGGAAATAAGAGAAGAATTGGCAATGCCACAAAGGTTATGAAAATATAAACATGAGTCATCCACTGAAATATTTTGAAATAGCAAATACAACAGAAAAATATTACTAGTATCACGAAATATTACCTTCTTTCTTTAGGCTTAATATCTTTGGGTTTACTAAGAGAAGACTCCATTGGTGGAACAGGAGCTGGAGCCTTTGGCTGCAGTCTATTGGGTGGTATAATAGCTGCTTGACGAACAGACATTGAAGGTCTTCCAGCTGATGCTGATCGTGCTGATGTTGTTTCATCTCCCAAATTCCGAGCTAACTAATTAACAGAAAAACTCAACCAGTGATGAATTGTCAAGAGTCCGCATTTCATACAGAGAAAGAAAAGATATCATTAAAATGTATTGCAAGCGTCACTCGACCACAAACCTAAAATAAGGCAAAACAATGCAAATATACAAACACTTGACGACTGATCAAGTTACCGAAAATCTCTGGCCGTACTCTTTCAACTCAAGTACTACAATGAGTCTTGGCGAGACCTTTCCACGGCCATGGCAAGGCCTGCCAAGAAAAATTAAATATACGTTCTATCGAATTAAACAGATATTATTATCTTCGATCAAATAAGACTCCCAATGAGCAAGGAAACTTTCGCATGAGTAAAAATTGAGCATCTAAATTATAAGCACATGAACTAGTAAAGTAAGATCTACAGCTTGCCGACACGAAATCCAATGTGGGAGCTTATAACCCACAATTCAGGCGACACAATGTACCAGAAGATTAACCGAGTTGAAGCTGCATCACAACTTAAAATGAATAGTGACAGTAGTTGGGAAGAGGTCGTGGTGAATCTCGTTGCAAATTAAGAGCAAGGAAAACAGAATACAAAAGAAGCAATGCGGAAGTGAAAGATTTACCGCAGGTGATGGAGATCTATTAGTTGGGGCAGGAGGAACAGAGGATTTACTAGTCCTGGAAAGAGAAAGAGGAGGTGGAGCGGTGTAGCGAAATCCTAAATCGTAATCATCTTCTTCATCGTCGTCAGGAGTCTGAGATGCCATGACCTGAGCGAGGCGCTGAGCGGCAGCTTTGGCGGCGACATTCTGGGTCCTTTTGATGTTGGAGATTCCAGAGGCGGAAGAAGAGCGAGCATGATGGCCATTACGTGCCGGCGAAGTAATGCCGGATTCGCTACTCCAATGGCGGATAGAGACCGGACTCTGAGTTCGTTGCCGATCCATACGGCGGCTCCGACCACCACAATGCAAGAGGTTCCTGCCTTGTTGTCTGGACCTGTGTGTCGTGTAATGTAAGTGCTTCACCGGCTAATCCAATCTTACAAGCATGTCGTTCTCGAGTAAGACTAGAAGACTGTTAGTGTAGAGTATACTAAATACTTCAATTTATCGCTTTCATTTGTTTCAATCACTTTTTGACGCTTATAAACTTGGCTTATCTTAAATTTTACTTGCTTTCAATTTAATGTTAGTATATGGCCCTGGCAACTATTTTTGTTTTGCAAGCCAAGAAAAGTATATTTCATATCTTTTTCAAAAAATGTAAAGAGACTTACAAAAAGAAGAATCAAGCTAAACATATTATTGTTAATTTTTGTTAATTAATTTATTTTTAATTTATATAATAATTCTTAACTTTTTTTATTATTCCAAAATCATGTTTTAATATTGTCATTGACTTAGGAGCTATAGGGAAAATTTGTATTTCTGGCGTAATATTCTTTTAGTAGTTTTAAAAATAGTATAATGATGCTCTACGGTAACATTTGACCAATGTTGATCAACAATTGAGTAATTCTAACTAAGGTTAAAGGGTAATATTATAACCCTCTTCTTACCAAAGTCGAGATTAAGTTCATCAATACATAATTATGTGAAATTAGAGACCATAATGCGATTCAGCACTTAATAAAAGTAAATTTTTCAAAATCAGGGTATTCAAAAACTTTTTCAAAACTTGATCAACAATGGTCTCATATTCGCATTTCAATACACAGTTGACCTGAACAATTTGATTCCATTTATAAATATCAGAATACACAGTAAATTCCCGACACACTCGGGTTCTATTGACTAATCAAGGGTTTACAAGACACAAATACCCAAATAGTTTCACATAACAAAGGAATTACACAAATATTATCCAATATGTACATGTAATTTCCAACAAAAAAACCAAATGATTTACAAAATGATAACCAATATCCAAAATAAACTCATAGCCTGGAGTGTTATCCACTCTTCGTCACTCACTTCCACTTTGATCCTTCGGCCCTGTCTAAAATTGTTTTTAGGAGAGTGAGATTCTAAGGAATCCCTGTAATAACAAATCACTCATAGTATGCACAACAATAAGGCATGAAAGCAAATCATAACCTACACAGCAACTACAACGGCAGTTACAGCGGCAAGGGCAGGTATGTCATGCGTCACCCTTACGTTTGCTCACGCTATATTGCGCATAACACAGTTCACAACAATATATTTCACCACAGCTGGGATTCATATGAAGCATTTTATAACGCAAGCCACACTGGTAAGATTCACAACGCAAGCCATACTGGCAAGATTCACAACACAAGCCATACTGGCAAGATTCTCAAAGATCCATGTCGATTGCAATGGCAGTTCAACAGCAGGGGTAGGTGTGATACACATCACCTCCTACGACTGCTCACGCTGCAATAGACCATGGCACATACATTTCACAAATCTCAATGACAAGTCATGCATACCATACATCATGCACAACATGAGAGAAAAGTCACTACCTTGGTCCTTCCGTGCGTGCTCTAGCGTCGGTCTCTCCCGAGTAGGGCAAATATCGAATTCTATAATTCATAATTAGGGACGAAGAGTCAATTCTCTAATCCAATGTTCAATAACTTCTCAACTCTTAAATTGGTTATCATTATTGTCCCTTAAGAACCCATAAATGCCTCAAACAAAAGCCCTAAAGGGTTGGAAAAACTATCCTAAAGATCCCCTTTTTGAAGCACAAGTACTGGTTTTTCACTATTACACTCAAGTGAAGAAAACCTCATCGAGTGATGAGGGACTTTACACTCGAGCACAAAGGTGAACACTCGAGTGACAGCCAAATGCTCACTCGAGTCCTAGAAAGTGCGGTGCAGAAAGTGCTCATCCGAGAGTAGAAAGGAATGACAGAAACCAAAGTTATTGCTGCACTCGAGCACGAACTCAATCGCTCGAGTGGAAACCTAAGGCTCACCCGAGCACCCCAAAGTGAGGTTCAGGAAGTGCTCACTCGAGAGCATAAGAAACTTTTAGAAAAGGACATCACTCGAGTAGGAATAAAAGTACTCGAGTGATGGCTTAGCACTAATGAGTGCTAAGGTACACTCTTGAAAAATGGTCGTGAGTGACAACCTGAGACGCGAGTTCACAGTGTCTCATACACCCTCACTCGAGTGGGACGAGGCTCACTCGAGTGGGAACTCTCGACATTCGCAAGTGAGGCAACACTTTTACCTTTCATGAGGAAGTGTGATAGAAAAACTGAAGGCCAGAAGAGCAATTGCACTACCGCACTCGAGTGAGACCCATCCTCACTCAGGTGATGCTTATCAGAACCCAGAAAACGCAGAAACTGACAGCACTTTCTAGATGTTTACCCAAGTGATTCCAATGGTCCCAAATACCAAACCAAAGCTACTCCTCCACAAAAATGCACAAGGAATCACATAGAAACATCAGAATTGCCAAATTCTTATTCCATTATCATGCTTTGGTCATAGGCTACAATCAACACCAAAATTCTAAAATCTCCAAACATACCATTTCATTCTCAAATCAATCTATCTATCCAAAACACATATCAAAACACTCATTTCCATACCAACAACATGCCAAATACCTAATAACCCTTATTTTTTGAAATTAAGGCCAAATATTCCAAAAATTCCAAACTTACCATTTGGCATAAAACATAGATAGAAAGATCGGTTCCACTTACCTCTTCAATTTTTCCAAAGGAGTTTCTTGATTCTCCAAACTTCAAAATTCCTTAAGAGCCCAAATCACCACCCATGGAGAATCTAGAACCATGAGAATAAAGCTCTCAACCCAAGGAACAACTTTAGAGAAGAGAGTTTGAGCAAAATAGGTCATCTTCTTACCTTTTTCTCAAGCTTTTTCTTCTTCCCTTTTTCTCCAACAATGGCGAGAGAGAGAGAGAGAGAGATGAGATTGAGGTAGGAGATGAAGAATGATGACATCCCCCCAAACCATGCTTGCTTTAACGAAAAAGGAGGGGAGAGAGGAGAGAGAAACCAATAAAATATAAAGGTAAGGAGGAAGCGAGAGGGAATTTATGCAGTTTGAAACAGAATTTAGAAATGTGGAATAGAGATGTGTTTGGGATTATTGAGCAGAGGAAGAAAAGATTGTTAAATAGGCTAGGAGGGGTTCAAAGATGTATGGAAAGACACTCAAATCCTTTCCTTATACAGCTTGAGAAGGAACTTGAAGTTGATTTACTAGATACATTGAATCAAGAAGAGTTGTTATGGTTCCAAAAAATTAAAGGGAAATGGTGATAAGTCCCAATTTTACCACATATTTTCATAGCTTTTCGGGAGGTTTTAGTGATAATAGTGTGCTTGAAATGCATTTATAATGAAGAATTGTGACTAATATTGGTTTTATGAAATGAGTGATTAAGAATAGCCCAATTGATATATTTTGTAATTTCTTATAAGTATTGGTAAAAGGAGGAAGGACTAAAGTGCAGAAGGGAGAAAACCTTTTCAGCAAAATTATAATTTTTTCCAGTACAGAATATGTCCCCTGGCAGAAGACGGAAAAGACGAGAAAATTCTGGGGAAAGAGAGAGCGAAAAAGAGGAACAAAAACAGAAGAGAAAAAGAGGAATAGGGACGGGGAGAGACGAAGAACAGAGGAGGAAAAGAAGGAAAAGAACGCTGGCAGGTCTTCATCTCTGTTTTCTCTCCACCGCCGATAGACACGCTGATTCTCGAATTCCGCCGATCAACTACCATGGCAAGAGCTCAGCTAAGGATTAATGGAGGTTATTTTCTCACCATGAGTAGCTGATCGCTGTGTGATTCTCCCTGGAAGCGAAACTGACCTGAATCCATGTGCTGAAGAGAGAAGCTCATTGAGATTTGTTTTCTTCTCTGATTCTGTTTTCTTTGTCTATGCGAGTTGTATGGTTATGAGACAGAATCGATTCTGAGTTATGAGCTTATATTGTGTTTGCAATTTTCCAAATCTGAATAGAGCATTATAGGTGTGATGATCTGTTGTATGATCTCAGTGAAGAATTGTACTCTCTATTTCCATGTAGATTTAATCAGATATGCTGATTCTAGTTGCATTGGTTTGTTTGATTGCTTCGAATGATTTTGTGAGTAATGAGCAGTAGCCATTATTAAATAGGGAGTTTAGATCAGTTGCTCTATAATCCTCTATAGTTGATTAGTTGGTCTTATCATTTTAATTTCCTATATGTTATTCTAGTTGAGTGACTACAGGAATTAAATGTAAGCAATTTATTACACTGAGCTTGGCATTCATGGTTGGATAATGAAGGAGAAGTAGGACTTCTAGGGAGAATTATCTCATCATTTTGTTAAATCATCAGTCATTTCACTTGCATCACAGTGTCATTTTAGAGCAGAAAATTAGGAAATAGAATTAGGTACATAGTGAATATAAATCAGTTAGCTCTCTACATGCTTGTTCTACTTATTGTGGCCCATAATTTGCTAAGAATTATTACAATAGTTAGGTTCCTTAGAGAAGAATGACCTAGGTTAGGTATCACTTTACTATAGTTAGCTTAGTATTTTTGGTAAGGTTAACGACAAGCTTTATCAAATGGATTAAAGAGGGGGACAAAAGTACAAGATACTATCATACAAAGAAGTTAGTAAGAAGGAGGAGGAATAAGATAAAAATGTTAAAAAATAATGAGGGTGAATGGATTGAGGATGAGGAGGAGATTGAAAGTTTATTTCAGATGTTCTATGAACAATTATTTGCAAAGGAGAGTTCTGACAGAGGTTGGATTATCACTAATCAGAGGTGGGGTGAAGTGGAACAAGAGGGTTTGAGGGGTTTGAGGGGTTTGAGCGGAGATGTATTAGAAAATGAGGTGAGGAAAGCATTTTTTCAGATGGGTGGGTTTAAAGCTCCTGGGGAAGATGGATTTCCAGCAATATTTTATCAGGGAAATTGGCAAGTGGTTGCCAGTTCTATTTGTGAATATATAAAAAAGTTGTGGAGAGAGCCGGAGCTGATTAGAGAAGTAAACAAGACATTGTTGGTCATAATTCCAAAGTTAGAGAAGCCAGAAAAGGTGACTGAATTTCGACCTATTGCTTTATGTAATGTTCTATGTAAAGGGTTATCTAAAGTAGTTGTCAATAGATTGCAAGGATTGATGGAAAGTTAGTGTCTCCTTTTCAAACTAGCTTTGTTCCAAAGCGTAATATTCATGATAATATCATTATTGCTAAAGAAATGATTCATTCACTGAATAGAATGCAAGGGAAGAAGGGGTATATGACTATCAAAATTGATTTAGAAAAAACGTATGACGGAATGTCGTGGAACTTTATAGAGAAAGTGTTGTTAGAAATTGGTCTGGAGGAGCATCTAAGAAAGGTGATTATGGGCTATATTAATTCAACATCAATGAGTGTGATGTGGAATGGAATTAAAAAAGATGAGTTTGTGTCAGGAAGAGGCCTAAGGCAAGGTGACCCTTTGTCTCCATACCTATTTGTTTTGGGAATGGAGAAATTATCACACATGATTGCAAATTGTGTAAATATGAAGAAATGGATTCCATTGAGAATGGGAAGAAGGGGTACTGCAATTTCTCACCTTTTATTTGCCGATGACCTTTTACTGCTTTGTGAGGCTAATAAAGAGCAAATAAGTACAATTATGGTAGTGTTGGAGGAGTTTGGGAGGATATCAGGACAGAAGATAAATGTACATAAGACATGTATTTTTTTTCCTCAAAGAATACAAATAGAGTTTTGCAGAAGGAGATTTGTGACATCTCAGGGTTTATGAGGATGGAAGATTTAGGGAGATATTTAGGGGTGTACATGACTAAAGGGAGAAGTATAAGAGCCAAATTTCAGTTTATTTTCGATAAAATGCAAAATAAATTAAGTGGTTGGAAAAAGCAGACCTTATCCTTAGTAGGAAGGCTTACATTAGTAGAGTCAGTTACAAATAAAATGGCTGCCTACTATATGCAACACTTACATATCCCTACCGGAGTTAGGCAACAAATGATTAAAATACAAAGGGAGTTTGTGTGGGGATCGGAGGAAGGAAAGCAAAAGATTCTAGCTGTGAGCTGGGAGGTTCTATGTTCACCTAAAGAAAGGGGAGGATATGGGCTTAAGGAGTTGGGAATTATGAATGATGCTCTTTTGGGGAGATTTGGATGGCACTTGATTGCAAAACCTGACAGCCTTTGCTCTTTGGTATTGAAAGGGAAATATGGAAGAGGAATGGATGGGAGTAAGGAATGTATAGTCAAAGATTCTGATTCAGATATTTGGAAAAATGTGGGTAGGTTGTGGTCAAGTCTGATTGATAATGTGCATTAGGAAATAGGTTATGGGAAAATTGTAATGACCCAATTTGAGATTAAGGGCTAATGACTTTGAAAATGATTGTAATTAGTGTAATTAAACACTTTTGGTGAAATGTGATGTGAATTTGATATAAATGTTCATAGTAATGATTTAATAATCATAGTGGAAACCAGGGGCAAAATGGTAAAATTGGAAATTTACCAACCAATCGATCAGTTACCAAAGAGGAAACCCATTGGTGATTAGAGATCAAGGGTTGAGATATATTGTCTATAAGTCGGAATCCTATGTTATACACTTATGTGAGCTCATGGAAGAGTGAGCAAGATGATGACAAGTGGCAGTTTGGTGGACCATTGGATGGTGCTATAAGACAAAAAACTCACTTTTTCTCTCTCTTTTCTCTCCTATTCAGTTTTGTGTATGGGCCAAAGGGAAAATGTACACTTCATCATCATCCTCACCATCTCTCATCATCTCTCTCCTCATCCCTCCATTTTTCCGACGACCAAAGAAGAAAAGGAAGAAGAAAGGTGAGATTTTGATGCCTTTGTTGATCTCTAATGCCCTAAACCTCTTCTCTAATGTTATGCACCTCATTAAGAGCTCAATCTTGGTGGTTTTAGAATTCTGGAAAGTGATGATTTGGGTGTTGGAGCAAATTTGAAAGTTTGAGAATCAAGCTTTTGACTTTGGCAAAGTAAAGAGGTAAGCATTTGGTGCTTTATAATATATTTGTTGTGATTTTTAGATAAGTTTGATAAAATATGGAATTTTCCCTGGTTTTGTGTAAATTTTGAATGTATGAATTTCATAGTGGATGATGTTGGAATTAGTTCATTGAGAAGTGATTTAAGTGTTGGATGTGATTTTGAATTTTTAGAAGTATGTTATTGGAATTGGGTATTGTGTGTGAATTAGAGGCCCAAGAGTTAGATTGTGGTTAAAATGGTTTTTGGGTGTTTTGGAGGTTACCAATGTGTTCCTTAGGCAATGTTATGTGGGTATGAGCTTTGTGTGGAGTTTGGGAACCATTGGGGGCAATTTTAACCAATCTAGGAATTTCTGTTAGTTGCTGCGATCTGAGCAATCTAATAGCATCACTCGAGTGAGGGGAGATCTCACTCGAGTGTTGCCGTGTGTTTTCCCTTTCTCCTTTGTGTTTTGCCTGGGTTTTCATGAAGGAAGCTCGAGTGCACTTCTTAAACCACGAGTGAAGTTGGTGATCACTCGAATGAGCATAGGATCACTCAAGTGATGGTGTGAGTTCATGGTTAGGGTTGCTCTCGGGTTGTCACTCGCAGGTCAATGTTCAAGAGTGTGTTCTAACACTCGCAAGTATAGGCTCCTCACCCAAGTGCTAAGGGTGGTGCTCAAGTGAGCTTTTCCCTCTGATATTGTATGAGCTCTCGGGTTGTCACTTTCTGCGTCGGGGACTCGAGTGGATTTGAAGTCATCACCCGAGTGCAAAGCCTTATACTCGAGTGTTGTGAGCACTTTCTGGCTGAGGTAGTTGCTCACTGTCAAACACTCGCGAGTGAGAGCCGTTCTCACTCGAGTATAAGTCTCTCATTACTCGAGTGAGGTCATCTTCACTCGAGTGAGTTAGCCAAAAATCAATGTTGTGATTCTGAAAAATGGGTCTTCAAGGTAGTTTCTTCTAACCCTTTTAGCATGTGTTTAGGCATCTAATGGACATCCTGAAGAGTTTAAATGATAACCAACTTAGAGTATTATGGAATAAGTACTTGGAAAAGAAATTGATCGGTTGTCTCTAATTTGGCTATAGGATTTGATATCTGCCAAATTCATGAATCTACTGTGCCGAAGAATGTCAGGAAGGAACAAGGTAGTGACTCATCTCTTATATTTTGTGTAAATGTATTGTATGTATGCCTATCATGCATTGTGATGCTGCTGCTGCTTTGTGATACATTGAGACGCTTTGTGGAGCTTTGTGGTGTTTTGTGCTTTGTAATGCTGCTGCATAGTGTTTACCATGAAAGCGGGCATAGTGATTACAGCGAAAGCTGGAATAGTGTTTACTGCGAAAGCGAGCATAGAGCATTGTGATACAGCTGTTAGTGCTATCGATTGTGGCGCAAGCCATGACTCATAGTATTGCTGCTAAACATGATGAACTTACATGCTTTGTGTTTATATATTGTATGAGTGAATTGTTATTACTAGGATTCTTTAGAATCTTACTCTTTCCAATGACTAACATTTGGCTCAAAAGGGAAGCGGACAACTAGGAGTGGTTAGCTGTTTTTGGTTTGGGATTACCTTTGTATATGAGATGTAAATAATAATTTTGGATATGTAATCCCCATTTTGGGAAACCTTAAACCCATTGTATATATAAGCATGTAGCCGGGGGTGCCGGGATTTTAGCTTCATACTTTGATATTTATGAATGTGATTTAACTGTACAGGTAATTGTATCCGAAAGTGAATGTGGGACCAGTTTAATTATGTTTTTGAACTGTTTTTCGTGATACCCCATCTCTTATATGAGGGATTATAACTATTATTTTTGTCTTATTAGTCTCTATTTCACTTAAATTTCATAATCCGGGTATAATTACGGTGAGGGGGTTACAAAAATTGTTAGATTTTGGTTGAATAACTGGGTTAATGATGGGAGCAAGATGATTAACCACTGTGCAATTAATTTGCAGGGAGAAGAGAGGATGCACACTGTGAGGGAATTGATTAGTCCTAATGGTGATTGGAATTAGCAAAAGATACAAAGCCTGGTTACACAAGGCTATGAACCAATAAAAGCAGTGCCGCCACCTTGTGATGTGTTTGGACCTGATAAAGTTAAATGGGGGTCTAATCTACAAAGTATGTATGTTGTTGCAGAGATGTATATGAAGCTGAGAACAGAAAGGGTTCAAAAGGATGAGATTTGGAGGCTGGTTTAGCGTTGGAAGGGGCCCTGTAGAATTCAAGGTTTTCTATTGCTTGCATTACATAATAGGCTGCTAACAGGAGAGCGAAGAAGGTTGTTGTTTGGATGTTCGGGATTGTGCTTTAAGAATGATGGGGATTTGGAGACTCTTACACATGTTTTGAGAGATTGTTCAATTGCTAGGAAGGTATAGGCTGATATGGGACAGAGGAATGTAGGAGCATAATTTTATCAGCTCCAGGGAAGAGAGTGGATGAGACAGAATTTGAATAGTAGGGATGAAAAGTGGAGGGTAATTTTTGGAGTAACATGTTGGAAGTTATGGTATGTCAGGAATATGTCGCTTTTTGAAGAAAATTATCAAATGCTAGAAGACTTGAAGACTCATATCATGAGGTATGCTCATGATATTCTAACAGCAAATTGGAGGTTTTGGAAGAAGTGGGAATAGGAGGACTGTGAAGAGTATAAACTGGGTTGCTCAGGAAGAGGGTTGGGTAAAATTGAATATTGATGGAGAATATAAAAAGCAAGATGGTAGGGCTGGATGTGGGGGTTTAATGAGGGGATGTGATGAGGGCAGAATAAAAGGATTTTCCAAGAGACTTGGAAACTGTTCAACTATAAGAGCTGAATTATGGGGTGCAGCAGAAGGTTTGAAGATGGCTGGTGAAGCAAAGGTAGAAAATTTGATTGTTGAAAGTGACTCTATAGCACTTGTAAGTATGATTGAGCAAGTGATTAATGATATAGATATTGATAGTAGTCTGTTAAAACTTGTACAAATTAGGCTATGTGAGTTTACACATATTAGAGTTCAACATGTATACAAGGAGGGAAATATGTGTGCTGATCTACTAGCTAATTTGAGTTTAGATTAGGAAAGTTTGGTGGAAATGTATGATGACCCACCTTTGAAGCTTAGACAATATCTGTATATGGGCTTTGCGGGGGTGTCTTATCCTTGGTCACTTGTTGAATAAAGAATTGGGCGTGAGCCCCGTATTTTCACCCCAAAAAAAATTAAATAAATAAACAATGAGCCTAGCATAATTGGCATCTAACTGGATTTTTTAAGTATCTAGTTAGGGGTTTGACCCTTGATAATACGTATGGAGAGGGTCTCATAGCCAACACAAAAGCCTTTAGGAAAATCTACGGTGTGAGGGAATTAGTTACTGCTATCCGCAGTGGATATCTGGGCCTACCAAAAAAAGTTAGAATGAATAAGATAAAATTTTAACATTGATTTTAAAAATTTTATTGATAAGAATAACCTTATAAATTTTTATACACAAAAAAATATTGATTCTCTGTGAATTTTATACCCAGAAAATTATCCGGTACTTTAATTTAGGCCTTTCTCACTAATAAAATTTTTAGTGGGGATTTTCCTGATAATCAAACATACAATGAGTCCATAAACCGGTTTTAACAGTAAAACTACGTGGTAAAAATTTCCTTATATATGGACCAATGGTGATTGACTATTCAACCCAGTCCATCAAATACTGTTAATTTCAAAATAATTTTAATTTTAAAAGTTTTTAGCAACGTTAACTCTTATTGGGTAATGGATCGTAGTAAGGAAAAAATATACGTATGATGCACACAGAAATTAAAATAAAATACTTTATTCTAATATAATTAATACTCTGTTAAGTCTAAATTATTAGATATTTTTTAATTATTATGCATTATTTTGTCCAAAAATTTCTTATGTATTATTTAAAAATAAATTATTTTGCATTGATTAGAATATTGAGAATTATTATTTCGTAGAATAATGAAATATCATATTTGAATCCCATATACACAGAATTCACTTAATCTTAAAATGGATGGTCAAATGATAATAATGTCTTGTGATCACTTGGTCTAGCCCTTTAATGTCTATTTAGGTTAGCGGTAAAAGTTATTTTTACAACGTAATTTACGGTGTACAAGATAAGTATGTGAAAATTGTCTCCATTTAAGTGAACGTGCTTCTCAAATGCTAACTCATACAAATCCTTAGAAGATGAATGTAGGGGAAAAATATTTTGCCAATCGGGATGTAGGGAAAATTACAAAAAAATATCCCGTTAAAATTTTATTGATGAGAAGAATATGAAAATTTTGTATACACACAAAATAACATTACTATGTTGACTCTGTACACAGAGCAATGTTTTATCTCGCTTAGGTTATTCTTAGAAAAAGAATTGTAATAGGAGATTTTTGCCCCAATTTTTCCCTAAAAACAATAAATTGTAATTTTTTGAATGTTGATATTTTATCCCGATATTATGATATTTAAAATATTATGATTTTTAAGTTCAACATTTCATATATTTTTATATAAATAAGTATCATTTTATTGGAGGTAACTTTAGACTCCGTTAGACTCTAAATATCTGCATCCCTCCCAATGATTTTTTGAACAAGGTTCCTCTATTTTTTTGCCATACAATAAGTAAATATAAAAAAAAAAACACCTATTGAAAAGGTTATATGTCTATACTCTATATCAATAGATAAATAATCTATAAATATCTTGGCATATCGATATATTTGTGCAATAAAAAGATTATCAACGTCATATAAAGTCACGGAATTGATAAGCCACCCAGACACACTCACTCACATTCTTCCATACATGATGAATTAGATGAGATTTCCTTTTTCGGGAAAATAAATTAAATGAAAAAGTAAAGTGGAGGCTGTTAAGGTGGCGACGTGGAGGCATGGCTTCGTAACAAAGCTTTCAAATCCGCATGTTCATCCACTAGCAATTGAACACGTGTACAGAAAAGTTGAATGGATTCTTTGTTGTCATTGTTCGTCCTTATCATCTCAGCTTGCTCATACAAGTTACCCTCCGCCACCTTCAAAACCCTTAACCTTGTTTCCGCCATCTCAGCCTCCACCTCCTTCTTCTCCTCCTCCGCCTCTGAAACAACCTTTATCTCATCATAACCCAATCGCCTCCTTCCATAGGAAGATGATGATGAATCGTTCTGTACATTTAAAACCGGACTTGCCAGTTGCCGGTGCCTTCGAGCGAGGGAGCCGTAAGATCTGTGCAAGTCGTGGATGGTGCCTAGTAGCTCAGGTCTTCTCAAGTAGAACATTTCGGCTCTTGTGGCGAACGAGTCTCCATCGTTTTGATCGATAATACTCACCATCACTTTTGTCTTCTCGTCTAGATCTGTATAATATATATCACAAACCAGTTTTCTTAAAGATCAAACCAACCCGAAGCAAAGCATCCATGTGGGCTTCAAAGTTGAAAACAGAGGATAGTCGGAGAAGTAAACGGTAACTAATATATATATATATATATATATATATGAAATAGATGAAACTAGGTAGTTGAAAGGGAAAGGACCTGAGAGAGTAGCATGGAGCCATGGCGATTGAGGAGGACGACTATGGCTATCCTGCCACCATGAGAATGAAGAAGCAGTTTTGTCCTCTTCTTTTGCCTTCCTCGTTAATTTTTCTGAACTCGATCCTTCTCTATCCCCATGACGATTCTGCATTGTCTTTGTTTTTTCTTTTTCTTGTACGCATTTGATAAACCATTATGTACCAACCTCATCACTCTGCTGATGCTGATCTTATTCCCCATATGTTCTTTGCAATAAGCTCTCTATTTTCCAAATTTCAAATATGCTTTTTCTTGAACCTTCAGCATTCATTACCCATCTCACCTTCCTAGTTGCGTTGATATGTCGGGCAATCAAGCTGTCCTTATCTCCATGCATCTCTTTTTCTTGCGCCCCAAATCTTCATGTAATTTAATCCAGATCCTTACAAAAATGTTCTTTACTATGTGTGTGTTTGGCATCACTTATTTTTGGACAATAAATCCTTATTACGTAAGCCGAGATAAAACTCTCTTACATACTTACCTCGTATACCGTAAATCACGATTTAGAAACACTTATTATCCAAAAATAAGCTATTCCAAACGAGCACCATCATTATCAATCATCAGCACTCATATTTATTCTCCAATTTGTTTCCCATACCTTATGGCACGTTATTTTTTGATCAATAAAGATAAGTGTTATTACTTCCATTATAAGTTAGGTACGGATGAGTTTTCTTTCAAGGCACGTTGGATAGCAACAGAGCAACTACAATTAGTAAATACCTGTATTAGCCAATCATAAAGGTCGTCTAAAAATATTGCTTATAATAACACTAAGGATTAGATTTCACTCTAATCCTTTAATATTATATTAATCACTTTTCTGGCAAGAAGTATTCAGTGTGTGTATATATATATATATATATATATTTATATCTTCCCACGCGTAATTTTGAAGGCTAGTCTACTCCTTTTTTTTCCCGAGACAGACCAATCAAGCTTAACAAAGTGAAAAACCTGGCAGAATCACGCCCCCCTAGCGTTAAATCATTAGAGTTGAGAGACCAGCACAGATTCGTGTCTGGCAAGTGACAATTATTTCTTATTTTTTTCTTTACTTCTTAATTTTCCCCCCTTTTTTTGGGACTGAATAGTTTGGGAGGGTTCACGGGTGCTCATAAAAGCAACCACCTTGAAAAATGCTGCCCATTTTTGAAACTAGTTAGGGCAAAAATAAGAGAAAACGGAAATGTTTGTAAGAATGGGAGTTATTCCCTTTGAAGAAAAAAGCAGAGAGAGAATGGTGGTCCTTAGTATTCGGCCAGAGACACAGTGCAAATTCTGTGGTCCTTTTCCGGGCACTGCACTCGAATCTTACTATTGAAACTGTGGGGGCATAAATGAAATCACAAGCATAGTGCCCTTTTCATCCATCTCTTTCATCTCTCACTTATAATATAAACTGTATAATCCAGGGCGCTATAACCCACAATACAGTTTGCAATTTGCAATTTGCAAATGGTGTTAATCATTATCCCCGGCTGAGGCATAGACTTCCCTTGGATTTCAAAAAACTTGAATGGGGGCAGTTTCCATTATCATTATCATCATCAATGAGTTAAAAACCTATAAGTTAGGCTTGGCTTATGTATCCTCTGTTTCTTTTCTTTGGCCAACAATATGTATCCTCTATTTAATGCAAGCCGAACCCGAATAAACGTAGGACCCACACAATCCCGCTTGAAATCCCTCTGTAAATTCTCTCACCAGTCCCCAAGTCAACTCAAAATTTCTCAGTCCATTGAAACAACCGGGAGTGATGAGGCCAGCATAAAGTCCTCCATTAACTCCTCTCAAGCAAACTGGCCGGTATCATCATCACAAGGGAATTTGCACTCTTCACCTCCTCCTATATACTATTGAGCCGGCATGATGAATCAAAATTTGGCTCCTGGCCACTCCCACCCAGCCAACATCTTGACCTGATGGTTTTCACACCCGAAATCAATGTGATTCCCGATTTGTGTTTCGCGTGTTTTAGATTACAAGAGATAATTTGGTTGGTGAATTTTTATGGTTTAATGGAAAAATCCTGCTCATTCGCCCTCCTATAAAGCAAAGCCGATGCTTCCACCCTGTTTTTCATGAGGCATAAGAGAAGCAGCACATGCCACACTCGTTAATAAAGGAGGGGAAAAAATTTGAGAGCAGGTTAGCATAATAAATATGAGATATCCTCACCAGCCAGGGTGGACAACAAATCTGCCGGTAGAAAGCGCCCAGTTCACCTGCCCAGGACAGAAGCCACAGAAAACGAAAATTTTATTTGTTAGATTTAAGAATCGTTTAACATGTAACAAAGATTGTCCCTACCGCTCCTACAGAAGGTCAGGTGCTGGTTCAGCCAATTGTAAAATCTAAAACCTTTTCAATTTGATTTAACCAATCGCCATTAAATTTCACTTCATTAAAAGTTATTTTAAGCTGAAAACTTATTTCCCCTCAAATTTTAAGTGAGCAGACTTTATTTTGCTTTCCGCTTTCCTTAACAGACGTGTCAAACACCACCCCCCCCCCCCCTCCAAAAAACAAAAAAGGAAAAAGAATCAAAATCTAGAAAGTCTAAGTTTATCTAAATGATTTTAGATTTGACAATGAAGCAAAGTGTGAATCCCCTCAATTGAAGCTATCCAAGTTCAGAAACAAAGCCTTCAAACCATGTTTGATCTCAGTGGAACCAAGGAAAACAATGGAGGAGTTGGTGGAGAGGACTGACAGATTTTCTCACATTTTTTTGGGCTAGGGGGAAGATCCACTATTTCCAGTCATCATATAGTTAAAAACCAAAAGGGAAGAATGAAAGACATGAAATTTGATATTTGATAATTAAAAAAACAACAATAATACGGGCACATAAACACTACCCCAGAAGAACATAGCAACTAGTATACCTTGTCAGTCCCAAGGGAATTGGCAACTACATGGGTAACCTGATCATCAATCTGGTTTGTGCAAACAGCACCAAATTGTTCAGCTGTCTGCCATAATGGATGTAGATGAGGATTGGCTTCACCAACAGGAAACACCCTACTAAAAACTATGCGACAACCAGCCAAGATCCTCCTCTGCTCAGAAGCAAGAATATTTCTGACATCTGCTTCTTCTAGGGATTGAGAGGCAAAAAAATTTTGGTGTATCCTCTCAATTACCTATTTGAGTAAGAGAGACAATCATCACTAACAAAACAAAGAATATGAATAAACTGCCACAAAAAGAGAAAATTGACTATAACCTCACCGCCAAAGAGGATGCAAGGGTCCCATCTTCAGGTCTCTCATCATGATCAATCTCAAGAAGAGAAGGCCCAGGAAGCCCAAATTGACGTCTACTACAGGGAAAGTATGTATACCTACAATACCAATAAACTTAAAGAGATGAAGCAGCCAATCAGCATATGAAGCAACAAGATGTGTTTAAGTTTCAACCCAATGTACACTAACCTCTCCACCACAATCAAGTTCAGTTTGTTATGAGGCCATACTTTAACAGAATCATCTATAATTACAACAGCTGATTCCATGCCCAAAACACCTTCCAGATCCTTGCTTTTGGGAACTCTCTCATCACCATCAGTAAGATCAGTGTCATCACCCCTTGAGATAACTCTCCCAGCAAATAAAACTCCTTTTGGATCAAGCACCTTTGCCATTTGGGTTGCGTATAGCTTGTTTCCCATGGTGTAGAGATGCAGCTCAAAAAGCTTGCTAGCCTATGATGGATATGGGAAATAAGAGCTTTAGCTTATAATTAAACCTCAGTCCAGTATCTCACCTAAGGCATATTTTAAAATTTATATCACCTTCTCCAAAAAGTTCCAGATTCCTGGTCTAAGTTTGGTCCACATTCCCATATGAGGGAATCGAAAAAGGTGTCTCTGACCCTTTTCACGGTCTTGTTCTTCTTTCTTTCTCAAGATCTCATCATGCACAGGATCTACTTCCACAAACTGAAAGGGACAAAGTTAATATGCAAACACAGAAGCTTTCATCAACCAAAGAATTCATTCCATGCAAATTACCTTGGCTGAATTGAGAAGTGTGTGATCTAGATCCAAGACAAGGCATAACTTTCTAGCAGCAAACATTTTCTTCTGTTCTTCTATCCTCCTAGCCCTTTCTCTCTGTATAGCAGCTTTCTGCAGCTCATCATAGCCTACAAAAAGATGTTCAACATCTCCCCATGTGCAAGGAGGCTGAGAGGAACCTGCTACATCTACTTCAGCAGCTGACCCTGGACCAGTGCGCAGATTTTCAGAGTTTGATACCACCGATTTCTGTTCCACTCTATCTGATTCAAGGGGTCTTGATGCAGAAGAAAAGCTTTGACTAATGGCAGAATGGCTTGATGGTGTTTGAGATAGAGACATAATATCAGCTAAATTTTTCAGATTCCTAGTGAATTGCCGAGTAATAT
Organism: Inga oerstediana; assembly: GCA_963210345.1. Classification (NCBI taxonomy): domain Eukaryota; kingdom Viridiplantae; phylum Streptophyta; class Magnoliopsida; order Fabales; family Fabaceae; genus Inga; species Inga oerstediana. The sequence goes on from OY723407.1 coordinate 36,787,089, forward strand.
CAGGTGGTGAAATGGTTTGAGAAGGCACCAATTTTGTGTCTGTCAAACCCTCAGGCCTTGGAGCATTTCCGTTGTCCCCTATTCCCTGTATGTTTGATGCAGGCGGTACAATGGCCTTAAATTGCTCACCCCCCACGCTCCCACTCTTTTGGAGAGTATTACCATGCAGAATGCGTCGTGGATCGCGAGGTTTCATGTGAATCCTTGCTGAAATATCCGGTAGGTTTCGGACCTAAGTATAAGCACATATAAAAATGTAAACTAAAATTAGCCAAATGGCATATCCATGTTTCAAGTAAAATCAGATTTTACAAAAATCAAGGGCAATAATGAAATAAATTAAGATAATGCCAGCATATATTTAAGATGTTAATACTCTGTTCAAAGGATTTTACCAAGGAAGTCAATTGTGAGGAAGCCAAAGGAATTCCAGAAGAATTTTGCAAAAGCCCAGTGGTCTTTGATGGACCAACAGACATAGTTGAGTCTCCTCCCATCATGGAGCAAGTGCTTGGAGGATGCGGCACAGTTGCAGTTGAATCAGCAGATTTCTGTGTGGCTTCTGCCGGTAATCTTTGTTGCCCTACAAGTATGTCTAACAAAATAGATGGGTTTCCAGCTATACCTTTCAACAAAGCAGGCAAGGAAGCTGTAGCATTAGAAATTGGTGCTGGCTCATTTCCATTACTAGTGGTCACATTGAAAGCGTGAGAAACAGTACAAGGACTAGTTACTGCACTAGTAACCATTTTGGTTTCAGTTTCCACGTTCTCTGACAACTGGTTCTTGTTCATTAACTGAGATCCAGCTGCAGAAGTCTCTTCCAGCCAACCAACAACTCCAGATGCTGTTCTTACCTCTCTTGTATCATTCTCAGGTTTTTCCAATTCATTTTTCTGTCTTTTTACAGCAACATCTAAACATGGAGCTTCAGTAGCCTTTTGCTTCTTTGAAATTACAGTTTCAGCTTTAGCTGAATTGTTCATTGCTGGATGTCGATTAAGATCCAAAGCACTTGCATCAGAATTAATGAATCGAAGCCTGGGATCCCGATTCTTTGCTGAAGATTTTACTGGGTAAGACCCAGATCCTGTTATTGCATCATTTCTAGTAGTAAGTCCATGCATGCTGGATCTGTCCACAGATGTAGAAGATGTTGGTTGATCCAAAAGAGAAGGCTTAACAGTCCCTAGAGAACCAACCCTAGAAGCACTAGATACCTCCTCATTTGTATCAACAATCCCATCATCACCATTGTCTGATGGAGTTGGACTTGGAAGCTTATCATTCATCAGAAAAGAACTTCCACCAAACTTCTGTTGATAGGTGGAAACAGCTTTCAAAGCATCAGTCTCATAATGATGTAACTTAGAATCTTCACTTTTCTGTTCTATCTTACCAGAAAGCAAACTGGATTTAACCAATTCCTCATTAATAGAAAATGCTTTGTTCACTGGGAAGCCAGACGGGGCTTCGCGAGTTGGTGATGGTAGGCTATCTGCATCATGTTCCTTATGAAGGTCTAGCAAAGGAAGCTGAACTGCTCTACCTTTCACGTTAGATTGGGAAGATTTCAAAACTTCCAGTACCTCAATAGCATTACCATCAACCACAGTCCCCGGAACCACAGGGCCTGAAGGCTTACTAGAAGAAATCAATTCACCAGAAGCACATAGGGCTGATACTTCCTTGTCTCTAACCCCATCACTTGAAAATTCTTTTTCTTCACTACTGGCTCCACTAGTCAATGACGACGAGTTGCAATCAATAGAATCCAAAGAAATAACCATGGACTGAATCTGTGAAAACCAAATAAAAATTCATGTTTCAGAGTTAATCCCATCTATTATTTCTAGATAGAAAATCTTGAGGGTGATCACTGCCAAAAACAAGTAACAATAAACAACACCTCTTCCATATGGTCCGGAGAAAATATAAAAGGGACTTGATTCTTCACAAAAGAAAGTAATCTGAAATCAAAATTGCAGTCAAGGTATCAAGTTAGTTAGTCTGAGTAAGGTAAGTAATTGCCTCTACGTTCACAAAGGTAACAACTATGACATAAAAAGTTAAATATGAAAACCTTGATAGGCTGTCCTTGCTCTGTTCCCTTTGAGAATTGTTCATGGAGAAGAATACCTACAATAAAGAAAAAGTATTTGGGAATCACAAAACCACTTCCACTGAGAGAACGTACAAGTCCAATAGCGTTGGGCGATTGGGGAAAAGTACAAAAACGATCAGTATTGCAATTTAACGAGAATGCCAGGGTTCTTACAGAATTGACAACTTTTATTGCCTGGAGTGACATTTCAATGAGTGCATCCTTTTGAGAAACAATGGATGCGGACACTAATGCCATCAAGCTCTGTAAGGCATTCTGAAGTTGACAACAAGTTTCCGCAAATGATCTACAAGAACGCAGAAAATCAATTCACAAGTGTTTTTCATGGCAGCATTTGGGCGGCCAAATACAGCCAAAAGGAAATCCAGCAACTGTCACACTCTTACTTACTTCTCCGCATTGGCGATGGTAATGTTCTCCATCACTTGCCGAACAGTCACTCGGTTGTCCAATTCCTTTGCCATTGAGTTACTATCTGAAGCTTCGTCCAAATTCAAAATAACGGTCTCTGCAGCGCACTCTGCATCCATATCAATCTCACCCTCTTCCAATTCGCCGTCCTCTTTCTCAACATCTACAACTTCAACTCTACCATCCATTAGTTTATTACCAACTTCCTTTTCCTTGGAAATTTCTTTAGCATTGAGGAGGGAAGGAGAAGAAGAACGATTGGAGTTTTGATTAGAATCAAGGTCCATGACAAAAATCTCATTGAGAGGTTTATTCTGGACTGCTTGCGCCCAAGCTAGATTATACAACCCAGAAGCATAGCCACGACAAAAGTTAGGGTATTTGGTATAGAGATCACGCACCGCCCAAACCCTAGCATCCCTTTTGCGTTGTTTGATGAGATTAGGATCTTGGCTATTGAAATCCTCTTCAGTGATCTCTTCTACTGATGCCGTATCCGAAATTTCTCCCTCTTCTACGTCTTCGACTTTAGGGTTATGATCTTTACCCATCTTATCCAGGATTTCTAACCCCTGAATCTCTTTCAAATTATTCCACTTAACAAAATTGGAAGCGCCACTGACCATATATACCCCTTTATTCAAAACTTTTGGTCAATTGCAATCCATTAAAATAAAAAAGAAATTCTTACTAAGGAAAAACAATTAACATGAGTTAAGATTCACTCTCCTCTCTCTCTTAAATTTGCCCAAAGATCCGAATACAATAGTTGGCGCCGTCAAGTTGAGAGAATTTAGCGTAAGATCTGCTGAGCAGAGTTGGAGATCGCTGCTTGTTCGTCAGATCCAGACGAAGCAACAGCAATACAATTCACAAAAGAGAAAAAGTAGAGAGAGATGCACGAATGAACAGAAAGGAGCGGCGAAATAGGTTCGCTGAGGAACTCAAATGGGGCAACTTTATATGAACGAAGCGAATCTAAGCCATACACGTCAGCGATCCGGAAAGAACAAGTGGGACTTGGAAGCCAATGTTTAGGAGACTCTGAACGAAGCAGGATATGCAAAAAGTCAAAATATTATTGGAAAAAGTCTGAAAAAAAATTTTAAAATTATAACATTTTATATCAATGTTTCCAAAAAAACAAACAAGTTGTGAATTGTTTATTAAATTTCATTATTCTTTTATTAATTTTGAGTAATAAACCTGATATAAGATTTTACAATTTTAAAGTTTTTTTTTATCTTTTTCCTAAAAATTATTTGGTTCAGTGTTTTTGCCAAAAATATGTGCCAAAGTATTTTTCTTAATTTCATTCATATGATTTGGCCTAATTGTTACTCCCCTATTCTAATTATAAGATAAAGTTGACTTTTTTGAAAAAATTAAGGAAGCTAATTAAATTACTTTATAGTGTTTATATTTTTAGTATCATTGGATTATATATTAGTTTATTAGTCAAATTAATTAATTTGGAGAAAAAAATAAAAATGTAAATACTCTAAAGTAATTTAATTGACTTCTTTAATTTTTCTAAAAAGTCAACTTTATTTTATAATTAAGACGGAGGGAGTATATATTTTCTAAAGTCGAACTATTTTCTTAAACATGAATGAATTTACGGATTCTTTTTCTTTTTCAAAGACACAAACTTTATACCCTTCATAATATTCCAACCTTGTTCTTATTATAGTTTGTTTGTTAAAAATTTTTATTCCTAAATACAATTTATCTCTCAGAATCATTAGTTATTTTTTTTAATTCTACCCTTATTAGAAGTTTAAGTGAGACAAAATATATAGCATTTTTCCACTAACAAAATATATATATATAGCATTCTTTAAGGTTAAAGGTGTAAATATGATAATGAAGTTTTGATAAATTGGCATCTAGTACCTTAATACTTTTTTCCTGCAAAAATAGACATCAAATCTTTCAAATGGGGCCAAAATAACAAACAAGTTAGTGTGTGTTCGGTAAGCTCTGAAACCATGATTTCAGAAGCACTTTTCCGCAAATCTAGATAAAACTCTTCTCACATACTTACCTTGTAAATCATAAAAACTATTCTCCAAAAGCTAATCCGAACACAGGGTGTTTGGATGCACTAAAAAAAAGAAGCTATTTTCAGCCCAAACCATGGTTTGCTTAAAAAATAGCCAAACACCCAAAAATTTCCCATAATCTATTCTCAGCTGAAACCAAAGTTTTGAGAGGCCAAACCAAGGTTTGGCAAAAATCTATTTTTTCCTTCCATGTGAAGCAAATTGTGACCGTTGTGACTCAATTATTACCTCTAACATTTCTCTCTAATTCTCTTTTCTCTTTCCCTTGTCTTTTTTCCTTCGATCTTTGTCCTCTGAACCTCCGGTCTTGGCTTGCTCCTTGTGTGTGTCTCCCGTCTTGCCATTTTCTTCTTTCCCTTTCAACTTTGATTCCCGTAAAAAATCGTTCGTGTCCTTCTCTTCCAAATCCCGTTGAAGCTTTGACATTTTCAGCTCCTTCTCTTCCAGATCTCGTCGACGGTTTGTTCTCGTCCGGTCTCCCCATCTTCGGCGTTTTGGGTCACCATTTGCCTTATTTCGAAACTGTGGGTGGCTGGTGGAGGACGGTGGCGGAGTTTCGTGGTGTGTATAGTCCCCATTTCTCGCCATTTATCCGCTTCAAATCTGGTCCGATCTGAGGAGCTGGTGGCTGTCGATGCCTTGTCAGTGATTGGAGAAGGTTGAATGGTTGGGATCTGTGCCGGTCCGGTGAATCTCTTATCGTTCAACAACTCAAAACTCGCTCTCCTCTTCGCCATTGCAAAGAACCTTTATCCGGTGAGTGTATCAATTCACCTTATTCTGTTTTTTTTCTGATTTGCGTGAACAGAACGCGCAATTTTTTTTTCATTCATTCATTCACTATCATTGCATGCCAGCCGTTACAAAGAACCTCGCTCTCTTGTTCTGTTTTTTTTCAGATTTGCGTGTTCTGTTTTCTTTGTTTGGGCGTGGAAGCATAGCTACTTGGAACTAGCTTTTTTCTTCGGCCTCACTTACTTGGAAACTAGAATTTTGACATGGAAGTCTAGCTAGAGGGAGGATTAGAAAACAAAAAAATGAAACTGTTTATTATAGTTAGCTGAGATTGAGAAAATAACCAAATTACCCACTATGCTTCTATTCTAAATTCAATTGCACTGGTTTAATTTTGGTTGTTGGCGTTATTTTAATTATGATTAGATAACATTTTCTAGAAAAATATGTAAATACCTGCTGATCTGTTCAGATTTGTGATTTAGTGGAGATATTGATTTCATTTTTGTTATTCTGTATTGGAAAAATACACAAATATTGATTTGAAAATCTTTCATTAGACTTATCCAGGATTGCTGATGTTTTCGTAGTCAATGACTGTAATACCAAGCAAAATCTATCACATTGGTTTAAATTAAGGGTTTTGTTTGGTTTTATGATGTAGCATTATGTTTGCAAAATCTGTCACAGAATAACAAAATCTGTCATTATATTGGTTTTATGATGTAGTATGATGTAGAATTTTGTTTTGGTTAGAATGCAATGACTGGACTGAGAATGATCGTCAAGCATAGATTTTTGTTTGGTTAAAATATAATGACTGGAAATCCTTGTAATAGATTTCTATTTGGTTAGAATGCAATGGCTGTCTTCGTTTGCTTTAGAATTCTGTTTGGTTAGAATGCAATTAGTGGATTGAGAATGATCGTCAAATCTAGATTTTTGTTTGGTTAAGGTAAAAGCATAATGAGTAAGGGTAAGGAAAAAGCATCTTAGGATGTCAAAAGCACAAAAGTCTTCATTGACCTATGCATAGAACAAGTTGCGAAGGGAACACACAAAAGCACTAGCTTTAACAAGGATGGGTGGAAAGAGATCTCGGAATCCTTCACTGCAAAGACAAGCAGAATATATGAGAGGGGTTAGTTTAAAAACAAATATGATGCCCTTCGAAAGGATTGGCAGCTATGGGATAGGTTGTTACACAAGATGGGTGTTGGATGGGATAGTGAGAAGAACACTGTTGTTGCCGATGACAATTGGTGGGAGAAGAAAATAGCGGTTAGTAATTAATTTATGTGAGCGAACATATTTATTTCCCTGATATCGTGCTTGTACGAACTTGTGTAATAACTTTGATGATGAATGTACAAGAAGTTTCAGGATATGAAAAATTTAGGACTAAAGGACTTCAATTTCAAGAAGAATTGACGCAATTGTTTTCAAGTGTCGCAGCCACGGGATCACAACATTGGGCTCCTTCATCCATGTCTCTTCCACTCCCACTCTCTACTGAGGCAATCCCAGAATATGATATGCAAGAAGGATCAGGAGATAGTGATGAAGTGTTAGGGACACCTTCTGGGTTGAACGGGGAGATGAATTCATTCAATGTCAATACCAACAATGGAGGTAGTGGTGCCAATAATGACAAAGGGAAGGAAATCAGTGGTGGGGAGAGAACAAGCAGTGGTGGTAGAGCAGCTAGCTCGTTGGGGGTCAGGAAGAGGGGTGCTGGAATGAAAAATAAAGGGCCTGCCTCAACGAAAATAGTCTATGCCCTATGCAGGATTGCTGATGCAAATGATGTTGATGCTGAAGTTGCACGTGCAGAAAGGATTGCAGTAGAGGCACGGGCTGATAGGATGGTTGCAGAGGCACGTGCTTACGAGATCTCAATAGCGGGAGTAATGAACCACCTTAGACATGTTCCTGAAGTTGTCAATAATGATGACTTTTATACACACTATGTACATCTCCTTATGAGGGATCCGCCTGTAAGGGAAATGTATGCAACAGTGAAGGATACGCCACACCAACTTCTCATTTTTCTTAAACATGAATGTTATGGAAGTTCGTGATATGTATTGCTATATTTACCTTTTCAATAGGAATTATGTTTAATTATGACATTGCTTACTTGTCTCTTAACATTGTTAATTTACAATTAAATGTTAGCTCACTTGTCTCTTAACATTATTGATTTACAATTGAATGTTGTGTGTGTGCACGCATATTATGACTATATAATTATTGTCATTACCGTTTATAACATTTAATGTATATGTCAACAGTGGGGGTAGGTATGGACAATACATTGAAAATTATGGCAAAGCATAAGGAACGGTGCAAATAAAGAGTTCGAAAAGTGGCCGTATATGTTGGTGCATATGCTCGGCTATATTTATGTAAAGAACTGCGGCACACAAGTGACTTTACAGGTGCTAAATGGGTGCGTGAAGTCTTAAGCGGTAATTCGAACTATTGTTATGACATGTTTAGAATGCAACTGCATGTCTTTCACGAGCTTTGCTTTGAACTGCAACGACATGGTTTGACGGAGACTCGAAATGTGGGTGTACATGAAATGGTTGCAATTTTTTTGAACACCGTTGGATTTGCGGCATTGAGTAGGCTGAAACAGGAAAGATTTCAGTGCTCATGAGAGACAATTTATAGGGCTCTGCATGCTGTCTTAAATGCATGTTGTAGTCTTGCAATAAGTAACATCAAACCACAAGATCCTAAGTTTGAGAACATTCACTCAAAGATACGCCTTAGCAATAGATACTGGCCTTTCTTTAAAAATGCTATTGGAGCAATTGATGGCACGCACATTCCATGCAAGGTCAAAGCAAAGGAAAAAAAAAATATATTGGTACAAAAGGATTTACATCGCATAATTATTGTCTGACCATAGACCAATTCAAATTCTCTTGGGCTATAGACAAACGAATACATTGACAGAAAAGCCTTTCCGTTATTTGGCAGCTTGGCATTCTCATCCTGACTTTGCAAAGTTAGTACAAGAACACTGGGACCCACAACTCACTCTGCTTGAAAATATCGCTACCTTCTCAAGGGCAGCTAGAACTTGGAATACGCAAGTTTTCGGATCAATTACGGCCCGTAAAAAATGCCTCCTCTCTCGACTTTAAGGTATTCAACGCAAACTTGAGGATGATGTTAATTCACCCTTTCTTACCGACCTTGAGTTGAGCTTGCGCGAGGAGTATGAAGAAACCTGCCTCCAAGAAGAACTTCTCTGGTTGCAAAAATCAAATTCAGATTTCCTAATGTTGGGCGATCGCAACACAGCGTACTATCATGCAAAAGCACAAATAAGGAAGAGGCGCAACCGAATAACCCAATTAAAATCAGAACAAGGTGTTTGGATGGATGATGCAACTCAACTTTCTGATCTTGCTAGAAATTTCTTTAGCCATCTGTATACTCTTGAAGACCATCAGCCACAGCTATACACAAGAAAGGGTGCATTTCCTCCAATTTCCTCTTCCGATCATGCATGTTTGTCCCGAATGGTTGATCTAGAGGAAGTCAAGACTGTGCTTTAGACATGAAGCCTCTCAAAGCTCTTGGCATTGATGGATTACCTGCACTATTCTACCAAAGCCAGTAGAACTTAGTCGGTTCAAGCCTGTTTGATCTTGTTAAGGATCTCTGGTTGGGGGAAATTTAGATCCTTCACTAAATCAGACCCTCATAGCTCTCATACCAAAAGTTACTAAACCTACTACCATTACGGAATTTCGCCCCATCAGTTTATGCACTGTAGCATATAAGGTGGTTACTAAGGTCATTGCCAACAGACTCAAGTGCCTCTTTCCAAGCTTAATAAGTAGCTACCAGTCAAGTTTTATTAAAGATCGGAGTATTGTTGATAATATAATAATAGCTCAAGAAGTCATACACAGCATGCGAAGAAAGCAAGGGAAAAGTGGATGGATGGCCATAAAAATTGACCTTGAGAAAGCTTTTGATCGTTTAAGACGGGATTATATTGAAGAGACTTTGTATGATGTTGGCCTCCCTGACCCTATGATTCGATTGATAATGACCTGCATCACAACAACCACTATGCAAGTATTATAGAATGGAACTCCCTTTCCAACTTTCAAACCATAAAGAGGCATCCGACAAGGAGACCCACTTTCACCATATATTTTTGTACTCTGTATGGAACGTCTCTCATAATCGATCAGAGCGGCAGTCAAAATGAGAGATTGGAAAACCATTAAGATGGGCCACAAGGGAATTCCCTTATCCCATCTCTTTTTTGCTGATGATCTCATGGTATTTGGCCACTCTACAAAGGAACAAGCAGAAGTCATTAAGCGAATTTTGAAACAGTTTTGTATTTCTTCAGGACACAAAATCAGTCAGGCAAAAACAAAAATCTACTTCTCCAAGAATGTGGATTCCCAAACTCAAAGAGATATATGTAACCACATGGGGTATAGCCGTATTGACAGTTTGGGCAAATATCTAGGAGTTCCTCTCATCAATGGTAGAGTCTCATCCACTACCTATCAATACATCCTTGAACGCATGGTCTATAAACTTGCTGGTTGGAAAAGTCGCACACTCTCTCTTGCTGGACGCATCACGCTGGCCAAGTCAGTTCTCTCATCCATACCGCTTTATACGATGCAGAGTGCTTTGATTCCATCATCCTGTTGCAAAGCTATTGAAAAGCTCATCAGAAAATTCATTTGGGGGTATTCTGAAAACAATAAAGAAATAAGTCTGATTAAATGGGCTGAAATGTGTCAACCGTTACACAACGGGGGATGTGGACTCTTGAAAATAGACTTCCAGAACAGAGCTTTTTTATTTAAACTGATTTTCAACCTTTTCTCCAAACCTCATGCTCTGTGGGTCCGAGTATTAAAAGGTAAGTATAGCATGACCACGGGTTTTACAATGCCCTCCTCTGCTGGTTCAAACTCCTCTTACTTCTGGCGCAATTTAATTAAAATTTCTCATGAGGCACTTCCTCTCATCAAATGGGAGGTGGGAAATGGTGAAGGACTTCGATTTTGGTCAGACTACTGGATTGGTGATCATGGGCCCCTAAAGCACCTGTCCTTTGCCCCTATCACTGCAAATGACTTAAACAGACCTCTCAAAGATTACTTGGATCTGAATGGTAATTGGCAACATCACCTATTTGAGCCTCTTTTGCCCACAGATTTAAACAATGATATCCGCAAAACCAGCATCTCTGTGAACCATGATTTACCATCCTGCATATGGATACTGACATCCTCAGGAAATTTCACTGTGAAATCTGCCTACGAAGCTATAGAATCTCTCAACTGGGATACGGCTCACAAAAAATGGAAACTAATTTGGAAAATGCCCATAGCTCAAAGGGTACAAACTTTTCTCTGGTTATTTCTAAAAGGAAGATTGATGACAAATGTTGAACGTTTCAGACGTGGGATGACTCAGGACCAAATATGCTCCTTATGCACCGGCTTCGATGAAGATATTAATCATGTCTTCAAAGGATGCCCGTTGGCCGGCTCTATTTGGAAAAAAATACTACCAAGTGATATGTGTGCAGAATTCTTCCGCACAGACATCTCAGATTGGTTCATAAAGCAGCTAAACAATCCAAATTTGCAGAATACATGGAAGATTGGTTTTTGCATCACTATTTGGAAGCTTTGGGAAGTTCGCAATCGCCAAATTTTTGCGAATGAAAGATACAACATAGACAAGATCTTAATTGATATTCATACCACAGTTTCTCACACAGTCAAATACCATTGCAATTAGTCATTGATCATAGTAGCTTTCTCTTTTTTAGAAGTCCATTTCCTTATGTAATGTACCTTTCGGCTTTACTTTTGTACTATTGATTTATCAATGAAATCTTCCTTTTCACTCAAAAAAAAAAAAAAAAGGATTTACATCGCAAAATGTGATGGCGGTTTATGATTGGGACATGTGTTTTACGTTAGTATTGGCTGGATGGGAAGGAACGGTGCATGATGCACACATATTTGATCATGCACGGATAACTCCGTCAATGAATTTTCCACATCCTCTAAAAGGTATGCTTATAACTCCTTTACTTTAATTATTATTAATTATCTATATATTTATTGACATTAGGCTAATTATTTCATAAAGATAAATATTATTTGGTGGATATTGGCTATCCCACCCCGACTGGATACCTTGGTCCTTACAGATCCGAGCATTACCATCTCCCGGACTTTCAAAGGTCATCTACGTTTGAAAACCACAATGAGACCTTCAATTATTTACATTCTAGTCTTAGGTGCACAATAGAAAGAACATTTGGCGTTTTGAAGAACAAGTTTGAAATATTACAAAAAATGCGTAGCTATAGCTTCCTCACACATGTTAGAATTATTTGTGTGACCATGGTTATACACAATTTCATTAGAAGAACATTTATTTCTAATCCTAACTTTCGGCGTCATGATCGAGAGGGTATTTTGTGTGATGCTAATGTAGATGACGATATAAAATCTTCAACAAAACATTCATCAATTGCATCTTCATCTGACATGGCTTCTCTTCATGATTCTATAAGAGATCAAAATCATTTAGTATATGCACGAACTTTAACCATGTATTGTTTCCTTATTTTTATGTATGCTTTTATTGACAATTTGTTAAATGTTATTGTATTTATATTTTGATGTATTCTATTATTGACAATCAGTGAAATGTATGCCTATCCCTACTCTAAACTTGTACTTTGGTATTTTGTAGTAGATTATTTTATATTCTAACTACTTATAAATGATTTTTTGTTGCATAATTTATTACTATACATACACACACACATGTATGTTTGATTCAATTTTTTATATTATATAATCGACTAATAATATAATTTATAAAAAATTTTATATATTTTTTGCTATTACATATCTGACTAATTTTATAATTATAAAATTTGTTTTGAAATTTATTTATTTATTTTGTATTTATTATACAATTAATATTTAATAATGCTTAAAATATCTCCAAACGTCCGTCACTTTTTTTCTTCTGTGGGTCCCACTTACATTCACAAAATCCACCAAGCTTTCCTCAACTTCATCTTGAACTCGTCTCCTCTACTCTCCCTCATCCCTCTGAATGCACTCACGCCTTTCACTTTCCCGGTATCGCCGATTATGTATGCAAACATGGAAGCCTCGTCTACAACGCTATTTAGAAAGACGTGCCTCTCCTAGCCGCAAACGAGAACCACGCCACTGAATCCGCAGAAAAGAACGACATCGTGGTTGACAAAAGCGTTGTCAAACCAAATGCCACCCAGAAGACCATGGAAAACTCATCCCTAGTTGATTCAGCTTGCGTCCTTTTCTCTAAAGAAAAGGACGCTCCTTTTCTTTATATTAGCAGTCGGATCGAGATCTCAACGGTCTAGATTAAAAATATTATTTTATAATATTTTTAATATAAAATAATATTTTATAATATATTAAATCTGGACCGTTGAGATCTCGATCCGACGGCTAATATAAAGAAAATGAGCGTCCTTTTCTTTAGAGAAAAGGACACAAGCCAATTCCAGTTTTCAGAACCATGCCTATTGAACCGCCCCAAAAAGTACCGCAAAAACAGTCAAAGCAATCTGATTCGTACAGGTCCTACGACAACGATGAGTCACTTCTATCTCCCGCAGCCGGTGGTCGAATCATTTCAATACTTGAAGCCAACGAAGACGCCGAAGAAGGTGAAGACGACGTTGAAGAGTTCCAGACGTTATTTGTCAATGCAAAATCTTCATCCTCAACCAAATCTTAATCTGATGACTTGCAAATAAGCGACAAGGATTCCAGGAACATTCAAGTGAAGTTGATCCCCGAACGTGCCGTAGTGTCAGTCTCTCGAATCCACGGGACTTAGCCGAAGAGCCCGGTTCAAGTAGCATATATCCTGCCAGAGGGATGAGGGAGAGGAGATGAGAGGATCCCGCATCGGTCCTTTTCCTCCCCATACTTTTCTCAATCTGTATCGTTCATCATTAATATTTAACGGGTTAAATTTAATACTCCTATATTATAAAAATATTATAATAATAATAATAATAATAATATTTTTATAATAAAAAAAACTTAAACGGTTAAGATCTTAATCTAATAATTCAGATTAAGAAAAAAACGAGAAGGAAAAAGATAGAATCCAATTTCCGTGTTACTCTAATACACTTTCTATATTAAAACCTTTTAATATTTGTTGAGTCAATCTGTCTAATTCAAAGCACTTTATAAGTTTCATACTATGAAATATTTGTATTTCTAAAAAATATTCTTACAAATATATTAATGAGTGATTGGCCTCTTCATATCCTTTACTTTCATACTTTCAATCTTTCGTAATTACTAATTAAAATTATTTTTCAATTTTGAAAATCATTTACATTCCCCTTTCTAACGAAAGGGCCTATGCATCACATGGGATAATCCGTCTAGATGTCTAGTTTCACAAATAGCAACATGATATGGATAAATTATTCAAATCAATAATCATTTGATTCTTTTTATCCTAGGTGTAAACTTCATATTTCAATTTCGTCTATTAAATTTAGATATGTCCTTTCTAATTATTTATATTGGCCTCATTCTTCATATGGGAAAAGGCTTAAAATAAAGTTGCACTCTAGTACTCTCTCGGTTCTTTTTTATAAGAAACAACCGCCATACATACCACGTTCTTTTTTATAAGAAATATTTAGGGGAGAATTGTTAAAAAAGACCTCATTGACAACTTATTTACTAAATGGGACCTGAGAATATATCTTGCACATGGAGGAAAGATATCTGCACACGGAGGGAAGATTTCTGCACATGTAGGGAAAATTTCTGCACACGTATAAGTAAGAATTTTACACATAGGGAAGATCATCTGCACACCAGGGAAGATATTCTGCACACGTGGAAGATGATCTGCACGCGAAGGTCCCATTTGACAAATAAGTTGCCAATGAGGGATTTTTTCACAATTTTCCCAATATTTAGAGAATGTCTTATTATTTTACTTCCTACTTTTCCATTTTTTCCTTATTTAATTACCTTATTTAATGTTAATATAATACATTTTTACAACCCCAAATGCTTATTACTTCTACCATATTTATTTTCTTATTCTTTCTCTTCTACAATCCTTTGTATTATAATATTTTTATTATTCTTTCTCTTATACCATGTGTCCACTAGCATAAAAATAACTTTTTAGACTTGTCAAAATTCACTTTTTAGATTACTTCTAAAACACGTATAGATACAGGTAGTTGAAAAGCCTGACATATTTTAGATCTTAACATTTTTTTAGACCTATTCCAAAAGGATCGGTCTAAAAAGAATGACCTTTTAAACCTGGTGCAGGCACATGAGGTCTAAACAGTAGACTTTTCAAACCTCATAGGCCCACATTAGGTCTAAAATGTCCACTTTTTTGACCTAACGAGCTGATCCTTCCCGTACGTTGTACGGGATGTTTTTACTTTTAGCGGTTAACTTAGTTAATATACTAACTACTTTCCGTCATAATTAAATGACAGAAATGATATAACAATTGATAAAACCAATAAGCTAATTATTAGGAAGAGATTTCAACAATATTTCTATACCTCTTTGCATATATAAATCTGGAGTTATTTCATTTTAATTGCAATAAAAGAAACAACTCACAACTTCCTCACAAAAGATATTTCATAATCAAAGATATGTCATGAAATCTTCACATCCAAACAACAATATATCCCACAAAAAAAAAATTATAATCAAATATGTCATGAAATCACCATATCATAACAATAATATATCCTTATATGTCCGTGATACTACCTCCGTTTCTTAATATAAAACAAAGTTGCTTTTTTTGGAGAGATTAAGAAAGCTAATTAAATTAGTCTAAAATATTTTTATTTTTATTTTTTTCTCTAAAATAATTAATTTCACTAATAAACTGATATACAATCTAAGAATACACAACAGATAGGATAAATTAAAATTTCATGAAACATGCATATTCCAAATCACCATCACCAATATCACCATCAGCAATAAAATTCGCTTCTTCACTCTCCCCCTGCAATAGGATAAATTAATATATCATGGGCTTTTTTTCTTCCTCAGCTTTATTGGTCTGCTTCTTTTTGCTGAAATGCGAAGGATGACACGTAAAAAGGAGGCATTTTAGCCGCCTTTGAAACACATTCAACTAATCAAGCAAGTGCAAGACAACTATCTGTTTTTTTTTTGGAATTTAATTCTTCTTGATCAACAACAGAACTGGGTCTATGATTTTATTTTGTTTCCTTAATTGTGTGCGCCTTAAAAATGTTAATTTTACAGGAAACATTTGTTGCAACTTTAAAATTAAATATTTATATAAATTAAGACTTGTGGTAATTTCAACCATTTTTTTTATCATGCTCAAATTGGCACTATAAGCCAATAATAATGTAAACAAATACATAAAACTGACGCAATAAACCATGTGAAGGAAAAAACACATTCAACTAATTCAGTCTAAATGAAGAAGATATTAGATGAATGTGTGCACCAGGTGGTTCATCTTTAGAGGCTTTCTAAGGAAGTTTGAGAGAAAATAAAGCTATGTAAAATTACCCAAAAATGAGATAATTATGGTAGATTGGTGGAGCACGATTGATAATGATGCTACTTTGATACTAATTAGGCAAAGCCTGCTCAACTTTTACTGCTAGCACCACAAGGAATCATGAAAATGGAAAGTGTGTTTACATGTGATAAATACATTTTCTACCGATTTCCATATTTTTTAAAAAATAAATTTATGAAAAAAAGTGTCTGTAGCTGTAGAAATCCATTAGCATTGAGGAATGAATGATGACCAATATTCATAGTGATGACACATATCTACTTTAGGCATGGGGCTGTCAAAAGATAAACCAAAATACTATTAAACACATCAAAGTTCAAACCCCACTATGATATGATTACAAAAATGGAAGGTACATCCAAAATACATTAATTAATAGCATTACTATACATATTCAATATCAAAATACATTAATTAAAACATTAATTATGTGATATTTAATAATAAATTTAGGATTTTTAATACATTTTATGGTACATTATTATCATGTTTCCTCGCATCTCTGTATACCGAGAATCTGCACCCTGACCAGCCTGTTCCAAGACTTTATTTATAATGGATGGCCCACCCTTTAAAATTGATCCAAAGCCAAGTTTATGAGCTCGACCCACTTGCTTTCTTTTTAGCATGTTAGACATTATCTTTGGTGTTGAAATAGTTTCTTTCTTTAGACTCATTTCTACTTCCTTCCAGACTATAATTATTGCACAAAGCTGGCCCACTTTGGTGTAGAAAAATTGATACATGAAATCAAATTCAATTTCTATGACCCTATAAGTAGTTTCTGCATCATATCTTTTTGCGAAATATTGTCGGCTTTCGCGGCGATCAGAGTTTCTATAGATCATGTCAAAGATGAGGCCTCGAAATTTTTGGAAGAAGTAGTGAGCTACCTGCACCTGCTTAAGATAAGTTATATGTTCCTCAGGCGTTTCGTGGTGATCATCCACTTGCTCTGGCGGAAGGGCAGCCTCAATTCCGCCACGAGGTTCTTGAATCCTAATTATATGGGTAGGAGGCCCGGCGTTGGATCCACAAAACATCATCTCCATGCGTTCGACATAATTGATCCCCGAATTGGGTTTTCGAATCATGGACTTCTTGAAATTATTGATGGAAGAGACGGACAAAGCGGCAATTCTCTCTGCGTACTTGGCTGTTCCGGCGATAAACATCAACATGGTTGGTACAAATAGTGTGTTCCCAGGAATTGTTGACTGGAAGACACGAGCTGCTGTGACGAACTGGAAAATAAGAGCGAAAAGGTGCCTGAGTGCTTGATTCGATTCTTTTTTCTGGGTATTCAATGGAAGCTTGTGTTTGAACAAAAAAAAATGGAAGCTTTTGATTGTATAATATGAAAGATCTACAATCAAACCTCATTTCCACAAACTCTTGTTTTTTTTTCTGGGTAGTCCACAACAAAAAGAGAGATCAAGAAAGAGAGATCTGGATTAATTGTGGTCCGCACAACGATTTTGTGGTGTTGTGAATATTACAGCGAGTATTTCTTCTTTCTTCTGAGCTTCTCCGGCGACTTTGAAGAGCTTGGAATTTTTCCAGAGCTTGGTTTCGTCCTTCCTTTGATCTTTCCAGCTAGCTCCTGCAATTTCCGGTGAGTTTCTTTGCTTTACGGTTTGTTTTTGCAATTTCTGGCGAGTTTATTTGCTTTTGTGAACTTCATTACCGAAAAACCTTCACTCTTCCATCAGACCCAAGCAATATCAGAGATAAGCTTGAGCTTCAAACATATTGGAGGTAAATCTTCTTCACACCATGACCACAGATTTAGGGATAAACTGCAGATGTTGCTGATCATGCACACATTGTCCACCTTCCTTGACAGAGAAACCCACCATACAATAACACTTTCCTTTGAAAAATATCCCCATAAACCAGAAGGAGATCATACGAGTAGGGATAAGCACAGGAAGCATGCCAAGAAGCAACACCAGTACTATGGAAGACAACTCTCGACCCGCACTTCCGTGACGGAGTATGCTCTAATTTAAAGAATGGGAACTATTCTTATTTGCTGGTATTTGAAAAAGAACTTTCTAGTGGGAAGTTTGGTATGAATTCAAAATTAGAACTTCCCGCTCGAGGCCTACCAGTCAGAAGGAGTTTCACCCTTCACATGGCTTCCACAGAGCCCGAGGCATGGCCTAAATGGCTTATGAACAGTGAAAGCAATCTGGAGTCAACAATAAGAAATGGCTTAGGAATAGTATAAGTGGAAGATATTTTGATGATATATTGATATGCCTACAACCAGTCAAAAAAAAATATGAGAATTTTTTAGATTGGAGATGATTTTAAAATCACATCCAACTTAAAAACTTCCCTGTACTTGGTCATTACATAAATTTTAATAGATCCTGTAATAAATTGAAGTCATTGCTGGTAACAAAATGAACAAGGAAAAATTATAATAAAGGACCTAGGATGAAAAATATTTATTAAGAACGACCATAAAAATAGCAATTATTTTGAAAGATCGGAAATTAAAATATTAAAATAGAAAGACTAAATTGCCCTTAGTTAGATTTTCTATTTTCTTCCTAACCAAATATGGATTGATTGATGATTAATAACAAATAGATACCAATTCAAATTACCTCATTCTCCCAAAACAAGGCGACTTCACCTTCCACTGACTAGTGGTTTCACTAGAATAATCTATAAAATTGTATCAGAAAGAGATGGCCTTTTTGCAAAGAAATCTACATTAACATTTTCGTTTTTGCTGATGACTTCCATCTAAGTGTGTGACTCCCATCTAAGTGTGTGACTCCCAATTCTTCACCTCCAAGTTCTTCCCAATAACATTCTCGTTTTGTTTATCTTAACTTTTTTCTGTTTCTTTTCTAATCTTCAATAGGCATATTTTTACGTTTGTTATTGTATCCCACAGTCAATATATTATTTCCGCCTGATATGAAAAAAAGCAATAAGCATTATGCGCCTCTCTGATCTTGCATTATGTGCATAAAGGAAATACTTGAATAGCGTTTGGATCACTCTTGGATAATGTTTTCATAATTGATTCCATTTGATAGTTGCTCTGTCTTAGTGAGAACCCCGCACGTGAAAATCCTTTCTGCCAAAGTGGCAAAGACTAGGAAGGAGAGGATCTTGAAATAAGACAGAGGCAATTTAGTCTTTCTATTTTGATATTTTAATTTCCAATCCTTCAAAATAATTATCATTTTTATTGTCCGTTTTAATAAATATTATTTATGCTAGGTCCTTTATTATAATTTTTCCAACGAAAAATAAAGAACTAACATGAAATACAACTGGGATAACAAGATCTTGGTTTAAGGAAACAACTAAAAAAAGAAAACATGCTACTCAAACTGGAAATACATTAGATTAACTTCCTTGTCATTTCAAGGCAACCAAGGTATGTCTAACAGGACACTTACACTGGTTAATGAGCTACTCAAACTGGAAATAACTTAGGCTAGTTTTGTTAAAGGGACCGCATGTTTAGATCAGCCACCGTACGCGTCTGCAAGTACAACGGAGCCATAACCGAAAAGAAACCCCTTCCACAATCTTGAGATGCCTTTCACCATCAGGATGATTTACTGTTAAAAAAAAAACATTTCTGACTTTGATGTAGTAACATACTTATGAGTTGTATGCAATTGTAAATATACATAAAGCTAAATATCAAACAAACACATATAAAAATTGAGTTTCAGGCTATATTAGCTCATTCTGAATTGCAATCTCCAAGGGTATTGTACTTTGCTCCTTCTCACCACAACCACCACCCATATCTCGACTAGAAATTCTTCCTCTTCACTGAAAATGAGTCTAAAGATAAAAGAACAAAACAAACAGAGCCCCCAATGTCATTTAGCAATGTCTTCCCTGAAGCGCAAAACTGGCCCAGTGTTAAGAGAAAGGTTTCTTGACAGTGGAACAAGTGCCTATGTGGATTTTGAATATATATCACAACACAATTTGTTATGTGAGAGCAAACGAAATGGCGAGTGACGCCCTAAGAGAATCCGCCATAGAATCACAATACTATTGAAAACAACCCATGATTTGCACCGAAGAGGAAGAGAAAATAAATAGCCACAAACTTCATTAGAAAATCAAACAAACAAATGGTGAAAATAGGAACCAAGCCTCTTACCCTCTGTAATACGTTCTAAAGAATTATGCCAAAGACCCTCTCGATCTTTTCTTTACTGATTTGTGCCATACCGCGACTATCTGTGAAGAGATTATGGCGGCGACCGACTACAACGGAGCAGGAGGCAGCGGATGAGGAGGAAAGGCAATCTAGCAGACCAAAACTGGGCCCATAAACTGTCGACAAGGGAGGTCGGGGCAAAGGAGTGAGGTCGCCAAGGGAAGTGGCAACAACAGCGAAGATGAGAAGGGATCAGAGAGCAAGGTCCGAAAAGAGTTAGATGATACATTTAGGAATTAGATTTTAGACCCGTGGTGTTGAGCACAAGCTCTAAAAAATATAAAATACTTTTATTTTTTTATTATTTCTAATACAAATACATATCACTTTGAGAATATTTGATGATAAATAATGTCTAGATAATATCTTTTAGATCTTAGCTAAAAATAACTGATTTGAAAAGTTTATGATATTTACAAAAATACCACTGATCACACTTTTTAGACCGGCCTTATCCTCTATAACAGGTATAAATATGACAGTTTAAAAAGCCTATTTTGTATTATTGGTTCTCATAAATAACTAAATAAGGGAATTCTAATTAAAAAGAATTATAATTTTGACATATTTATTATTCTTAACTAACGTTTTGAACCGTGAGATTCGATTAAATGTTTCTTATAAAAGGGAATGGAGGGAGTATTAGTTTTGTAATACTACCTTGGGCCTTAATATAAAATTAAATAATTAATTTATAAATATTAAAAAAATTAGTTCACTTAATTATTTATAATAAATATGCGTTGGTTTCCCTAGAATATTATATTTTTATCACATGTATAAGAACTATCCTTCTACGAAATCACTCTTAATATATACAACTAATAATGATATTTTGGACTGAAAATTATAAATTTGATCGATAATATGATTAAAGTATTATATTTGGAATTCATCAAAAAAAAGGTCTTATATTTGAAATTAAAGTAAACATCTAGTATACCTTTTATTTTAAGAACCAGTAAACCTTTTATCTACCTTTTATAATAAGACCCGAATGGAGTATTTATTGATAAAATCTCCAAATATATTATTTTAATTTAAGGTTTCAATTACATGATTTTATATAATTTGATTAATTTGGATTTTATTTTGATATTCAGAATTAAGTTGTTTTGGAATGTGTTTAAGATTTTTAAAACGGTAAACAAAAAAATACATCAAATTATGTTGGGTTAAGATGTAAAAATACACATGAGATCTTTTCTTAAATTCGCCCAACGCCAAATGCTTTTTTTGAAGGGCCAAAGTATCTATAAACTTCTAAAATAGGTGAAAAAATATATAGTGACCCATAGTTGACTATTTGTTTAAACTTTTTAAGGGTTTATGTGCAAAAATATATATGAAAATTTATCAAAAGTGCGCCCAACACAAATATTTTTTTAGGGCCAAACATAAATGCAAACTTCCAAAATAGATGTAAAAATATACATTGACTGTTAGTTGACTGTTTGTTTACATTTTTAAGGGTTAAAATGCAAAAATACATCTAAGAATTTACCAAAAGTGCACCAAACACAAATGTTTTTTTTCTAGGGGCAAACATAAATGCGAACTTCCAATATTTGTGTAAAAATATACATTGACTTATAGTGGACTTTTTGAATTTTTTGACTAAAAATGGTGACATTGAAAATGACGTAGATGATTAATAAACAACTTGAAAAGAAATATTTATATATTCTAGAAGTACCACGTCATTTGAATTCTGTCCAATACAAAAATAAATCATATCAATTTAATCATAGTTGACTAATGACTCATCTAAAAAAATTAAAATCTTATCTTGTTTTTAAGAAAAAATATTAGTTAAACATTTTGTTTAAAAAAAATTAAGATGTTTTTCTTGAAACATTTTATTTTAGTTTGTTTAAAAAAATTAAGATGTTTTTCTTGAAAAGCAAGATAAAATTTGAATTTTTTTAGATGAGTCATCAGCCAACCAGATTTAATATGATATGAGTTGTTTTTTTACTGGACAGCGTTCAAGCGATGTGGTACTCTTAAATAAAATAAGTATTTGTCCAATTTAAAATAAGAATTTGCTGAACTGGGCAAGGGAAATTAACTTCCACCTAACCCTTTATCTCCACCTCATCACTTCTTTTAGAAGAGAGGAAGAGATTAGAGGAAGGGTTAGGTGGAGATAAAGTGATGAGGTAGAGATAAATGGTTTGGTAGGAATTAATTTTCCTTGTCCAGTAAACAAATTATTATTCTAAATTGTTCCTTAATTATCCGTGTCATCCTCTATGCCACCATTTCATTCAAGTGATGAAGTGATGAGGTAGAGATCAATATGTGTTTTTCCTCATATTTTGGAAGTTTATGATTACTTTTATCCCTCAAAAAAACATTTGTGTCAGGTGTAGTTTTGGAAAAATCTCCTATGTATTTTTGCTCTTTAACCCTTAAAAAATTTAAATAAACGATCAACTAATGATTAATGTGTATTTTTGCACATATTTTAGAAGTTCTTAGTTATTTTTATCCCTTGAAAAAATATTTGATGTTAGGCGCACTTTTAAAAAAATCTCATATATATTTTTGCACATTAACCCACTGATGTTTCCTTGTATAAATTTGAGTAATGAAATTCGACAATTCATCATAAAGCATTGTTATTAAGGGGGCCATTTTTACTCTCCCATAGTTTCTATAAAGGAATTGTATGTATTCAAAAGTTTTAGAGCATGTTTGGTTTGGCGTTTGTCCATGTCAATCGTGTGATTTGAGGCCAAAATACACTGTACACTGCTTTTGACTTATTTTTTATGTTTGGTTTGGTGATTTGTTCGTTGGGCTTATTTATAAAAGTGACTTATTTTTTTAAGCATCATGTCGTGGCTTAAGGCTTGTAACTAAAGCTCATTTTACCGTTATTTCCCCATTAAATGCTTTTTAAAATCACACCTACACCCAGCTCCTCAGAGAATCTCGTGTTCTGCCTCTATTTCTTTCTTCTTTGTCGCCTTCTTGTCCAAGAACAGAGAGCCAACTCTCTCGCGACGGTGACACGGTGACCTAGTTTCGGCGGTGAAGTTCGGTTTCCGTCGTCCTTTTGAGGTGTGACTTCTGATCTATCGTTGGATGATCTACTTTCTTTTCTTGTTCATCTCCATCAGCATTGAAATCGGCGGAGCTGTGTTGAAGGCCGGCAGCTGGTGTTGAGTGAGCGAGTGGCCGATCTGTGCATGCAAGGCCGTTTTCAGAAGGTGTTGAAGTTTTCCCCAACATTTGAAGCTCCTGTGGTCCTTGATCCTCTATGCCGCTGATCTGTTTTGCAAGTAACGTTTAGAGCTTCATTTAAACAAGATCTCCTATGTTGCTTCAGTGTTTGGATGGATTAGAATGAAACCATGTTTGATTTACTATTGGGTGTGTTCTGTCGGTTTTCTTGGCTTCTTCACTTCAGCAATGATTTTTGTTATCTTTGGGAATGGCTGGTTCAGTGGTACAAATGTTGCTTTCTTTTTTTATCACGGTTTCTCACTTTTTAGCAAGTTGGATTGGTTTGCATACTCTATGTATACCGTGAAACCAAATGCTATTTGCTTCTGAATTTCATTCCTGCTATACCCATATTCTCATGCAATGTTAGGGAAATCTCCTCGAGCAAGGAGATCAACCATGCAACCTAAGTGTATGTTCGGTAAGGACTAATAGTGTGAGCTATTGCATTGAAATTTTGTTGTCGATCTTGAAAGATTCTCTGTTTCCAGGTGTCCCATAATTTAGTATGTTCAGTAATGCTATTGGAAAGCTGATCTTTTGCTTGAAATCCTTGCAGATTGTAGATGAATAATTCATCTTGGTCGTTATACTTGACTGGCAAGTGGCATATTAATTATTTTGTTACTAAAGAGAACCTGTATTTATGATGGAAATACATGTTAGATCAATTTTGGGGCTCGTTCTAATATGAAGAGGTTAGTGTTGTAACACCCCAAAATTCGATTAAGGAATTTTGACTTCAAAAGTGAGTATGATTATCATTAATTCGACACTTTTGGAGAATGTGGTATATGATGTGACTCGTATGTGTTGAGATTCATACCCAAACCCTGTATTTAAGTTCAATTATAGATTAACATCTAAATTGGACAAAAATAAGGGGGAGGGCGTGTGTATGGTGAAATAGAATGAAAAGGATGTGTTTGTGCTGATTCAGTGAGAATTACCATAATCAGGGGTAAAATGGTAAAGTTACCGATCAATTGGTCAGTTACCGAAGAGGAAACTCATTGCTAACTTCAAGATCAATGGTTGTGATTGATTTGTGTAAGAGATCAAGGGGTGGAATCCCATGCATGTGTGCCTATGTGAACTCATGGTTGATGGAGCAAAAGGATGACACTTGGCACAATTTGGACCCTTGGATCTTGGTCAACTTTTCAAACTCTCCCCTCTCTCTTTCATAGTCGGCCAACACATGAGGCAAAAGGGAAAAAACTGCATTCATTTCATCATTTTCATCTCTCTCTCTCTCTCTCTCTCTCTTGTTCTCCATTTTCACCTACCTCAGAGTGGAAAGAGAAAGAAGAAGTTCAAGGTATGGTACTCTAATTGGCCTCTAACGCTCAAATACTCTTCTTTAATTTTGATCATGTTGATGAGAGCTTCATCTCTATGGTTTTAGATTTGTGAGATGAGGTGTTTTGTTGCTTGAGCAAAAGTGGAAAGATGAAGAGTCAAAGAATTTGTTTAGGAAAGAGGAAGAGGTTAGTATTTGCTTCATTTTTATCTCTATATTGTGGTCATTGATTGGGTTTTGTGAATTATGAATTTTGCCCTGATTTTTGTGGTATTTTCGTGCGGCATGTAATTGGGAGAATTGCATGTTGATTTGTGTTGAAAATGGTGATTTTTTGTGTAATTTGATCATTGAAATTGGTTTGGCATTAGAAATGGAAAAGTTGCAATGTTAGAGTTTGAGATGTGAAATTGTGTGACATGTTGAGATTGTTGGTAAAACATGTCAATGTGATGTGAATTTAGTTGTTTTAGTGTTTCCAATGGATTCCTTGTAAAATTTTGTGTGAAAATGATGTTTGATATGAAAATGGGACCATTGGAAGCAAAGATGCAAATCTGGAATTCTATCTTTTGAAACTCTGTTTTGGACAGTCTGTTTGTGTTTGTGTTTTGAATGGGCAAATGATGTCAGAAAATTCTGAAACTTTCCAGTCTTGAATTTCACATTCCAAGCTTTAAAATGGACACATAATTTGTGTCATTTCATTTTGTGAACTGGGAGTTATGGCTTTCCAAAGTTTGACGTTAAAACTGGGTGCAAATCTGGAACAGCAAGGGAATTTCGTGTAATTCTGGAATTGTATGGTGATTTTTGGTAATGACTCATATTTTTCCTATGAATAGGACTTAAAAAGCTTTCAATGGTTTTGGGATCATCTCGTTTCGATTTTTCTAAAATTAGTTATGAATTTGCAAAGTTTCGTTGGCTGCAGCGCAAAACTTTCTATATACGTTTTGGCAGCAGCCAGAAAATTCTTGGCTGCAGCCAAAAACCTTCTGTGCACGTTTTGGCTGCAGCTAACCCCCATTTTCAATATTTTGTGATTTTGAAAGGTGATTTCCAACCTAGTACGTCTCAATTATTTAGGCTTTCGTTGAGCTTATTATAGCCACCTAAATGGTGTAAATGGTAACCAACCTTAAGTGATATGGAAGTAAGGATTTGGAATCAAGATTGACCCTATGTCCTTGATTTGGTTATAGGGTTAGATATTCGCTTTGATCGTGAGTAGTCGGTGCTGGAGCATACATGGAAAGAATAAGGGTAGGGAACATATCTCTTCTGCATGTATTTGATATTTGTGTTAGTGTATTGGTGCATGTCTTAGCTTTACATGATTATGTATAATTTGAAGCTATGTTTCAATTTATGTTATGACCATTAGTATATTGTTTGAAGCATTGAGCTTACAGAATTGTTATTGTGTATAAGCATGAGTTATGCAAGCATGACATGCATTAAACATCTATCTTGCATGCATATTGGTATTGTTTACCTACTGAGATTCTCTTGAATCTCACCCTCCCCTACCAACATTTTAGACAGGGAAGGTAGATCGAGGATGGAGCAAGCATCTAAGGGTGACAAGGACTCCTTCGGGTTGTCATTTTGGTATTTGGTTATTGATTCAATAGTTGGGATTATGTATATATTTTGATGAATTTATGATTGTATAGGTTGGAATGTATATTCGGGTATGTATTTGGTATGAGAATTTGTGTAATGCCCTATTTGGAAAATTGTAAAGGCGAATGTGCCCTGTAAAGCTTGGATTAATGTAAGGAATCTGGGATTGCCAGAAACTTATATTGTGCACTTTGATAGTTATACGAATGTGATTTATCTTCGCAGAGTAGTTATATTCGATATGGGCATATGAGACTAGGTCAATTAGATTTCAAAAGTATTTGATAAAACCCTATCTCAAGGATGGAATTGTAAATGAGTTTTAGTTATTATTGATCTCTATTTCATTTCAATCGTATATTTCGGATATAATTACGAAGGGGGGTTACAATTGTAACAACCAAAACAGGTTGTAGGGGATGGAGGAAGATGAAGATAGTGACGACGCCTCAATTATTGAGGCTGAGTTAGATGAATATGAACAATTATGCATGTTACTTTGTCAATAGTGACGACTTAAATGAATCATGTTCATGACACCATCAAGGACCAAATTGTACGAGATCTTTGATCTGATTAGTTCTATTATATTTTACTTTATAAAAAACTTTAAGTTTGTATAATTTCTAATTTATTCACATTTTATTGTAATTTTATTATGTATTTTACCATTGCCAAATTTTCATAGTTTATTTTTTCACTTTTCATAATTTTTAAAATTTTTCTCTTAAATATCACAAAAGCTACTTATGCAAAAGCCAAACCAAACACTTTCTTACTTTTATAAAAGCACTTATCTAATTGCCAATCCAAACATTAATCATTTTATCTAATCTTACTTTTTCTCATTCTAAGATTCCATAAGTCAAATTGAAAAAAAACCATTTTTCCCACCACTATTCCAAATACACCTTTCTCAGTGTTACCTCAACCTTAAAAAAAGAGATAATTTTTACTATTAAATCTTTTTTTTTACTCCCTTGTATTGACATGCCTCTTGAATTGAGTTGGATGAAAGTTGATCAAAGTCAAGTGATAAAAATTTCTGACAAACACCAAACACTTCCCAAAATAAAAAAAGCGAAGAAACGGTCAACACCATCACAAGATTTGAGTGGGTGCCTTATTATTTTTTATTTTGGCCAACGTGGTGCCTTAATTTTACAAATTATGACTTAAATCATGAGTACTTATATGTGTAGACTTTGAATTGTCTAAAGTATGAATATACTAAGTGGTTTTTATTATAAGTTCAATGTGGAAGAAATTTTTTATTTTAAATATAAGTTCACATAGAAAGTTACTAATTATTATTTTCTAATTTTACCCTATTAAATAAGGAAAGAGATGAGTGACGGTAAAAATCGTCTTTACACATTCTCTAATAAAGGCAAGTTTAAAAAAATAAGATATATTTAAGGGTGAAGATGTAATTTTAATAACAAAATTTTATGTTAGGGGCATTTGGCACTGTTAAATTTTCATGAGTGCTAAAATATACATAAACTTTTTGAAAGAGGCAATTTTACCACCACCATTCATTAAAAGCCTTGAACGGACATTACATTTTTTTGTAGGTCCCACTTGGTTTTGCATATGTCAACTCTCAAAAACCCTACATTCTTCCTCATCCCCATCAACTCTCTTATCCTCTACTCTTCTCTCTATGTTTCTTCTTTCTTCCCTCCCCTTTAACGAGATTCAGATTTTACAATGAACATGAGAATCAAACAAACCAAGAACATAATTACAAATCAAGTAAAGATTTATGGGGTTATGTGATTATTCTAAAGCAATCGATTAACTCATTTCTCATAGTCATAGCATTGCCAAATAAATCATGCACCTCCTTGCTCACTGCCTTAGGATTTTTGAAAATAGCAACTTATGGCATAACTAGAGCCTAATCCTATCAAGACCCAGTTTTCGTATCCCTAATAGTCAAAATATTATTTATATGGTTTATGCATTATATGAATGTATTATAGAATAATCCTGTTGAAGGACATATGTCACGATGTAATTGATGACTCACACTTATAAATAGAAATACAGAGGATCAGACTATTCATTCTAGAGCCTTATTATTTTATTACATTTGTGACTTGGTATCTGAGCTGCTTTGTTAGAAATGGCATCCTCTCTTGGAAACACCACTACTAGCAGCCAACAAAACCCTAGCCACCTGTTTGCCACCACAAACCTTATTCCCTCTATTGCTTTTACACCTCAGACAACGACTTTGCCCTCCGACTCTGCCTTGACCTCGACCTTGCCTTTATCATCAATCACTTAAGCCGCACACTCCTCCTCTACAACATACCTGCCTCGTCACTCTCTCTTCAATCAACCTACTCACCATTTCCTTTCCCTTATACCTTATTCACCGTATATTTCCCTTATCATCCCATAAACACTGATATCAATCAATCAAGTTCCTTCACCACTTCTTCAGCCAGTTCTTTCCCACCAACCTCAATGCTGTCTATTCATACTTCCACAAATCCTACCTTCATTCCTCATCCATACCTTACTAATGGTGGCTTCTTTCCATACCCATTTTCCGTCGCTTACCAGTCACCGTTTGTGGCTTCTCAGCTAGTACCACTTTTAAGCCCCCTCAATCAAGCGGCTCCATCAAGCTAAATGGAGACAACTACATCACATGGTAATCGACTGTTCTACCTATTGTTTGAGGTAGGGCTGTTCATGAAGCCCAGGAGCCCGGTGCGCCCGCCCAAGCCCGCAAAAAAATCGCCCTGCCCAGCCCAGAAAAAAGCAGCCCAAAAAAAATTGGGCACAATTGGGCAGGGCATTTTTACGGGCAGGGCCGGGCATCGGGCAAGGTATGTTGCCCTGCCCATTTGGCCCTGCCCGGTAGATATATATATACACACACTATTTTATATGAATTAAATATATTAGTTTATATAATTATATTATATTATATATTTTAACTTTTAGTAGGTGGGGTAGCTAGTTACATTTATTCATCCAGTACGCATTACGCACTATGCAGGTTCTTAATCTTATTTCTCTATTTCCCTTTCTCTATTGTCGTCTGTCGGCTGTCGCACTCCCCTTGCATTCCCTTTCTCTATTTGCTTGCCCTAGCCGCTCCTTTAGCTCCTCGAGTCCTCGACCGCCATTTAATCTGAAGGTAATTTGTCCTTGTGCTATTCTCCTTGTGCTATTATCTGACTGAAGATCGGTGAGAAGTTCATTAATCGGAAAGTAATTATTTTCTTTCTTAAACCCTTCCCTTTCTCATTATCGGAGTAGTTTGTCTAGATTGGTAGATCCTTTCTTTATCATTTGGTTAATATGATTTTCCTTATTTTTTTCTCAGAACATTGTTTTGATTATCTTTTTTTTTTTATGAGATTGGTTCAAAGTCAGATCTCTGACTATGATAATTTGAAGCTTTTTTAGTGTTCCATACACTTGCACTGTGATAATCTGAAGCTTTTGTAGTGTATATATATATATTTCTCAGAACATCATTCATATATGGCTATCTATATAATGCACGATTTGTATGTGTGTGTGTATATTTTTTGTAATTAATTGATCTATATAATTAGTACAAGTCTTGTACAAGTCATCAACTGTACAAGTCTTGTTATTTTATATGGATTTATAAGTTGTAGAACTTGGTGTTGATTTTATTTTTTTCTTGAGCTTGGTTCTGTTTTTATGTCATTGTCTCTAAATTATTAGCTTTCTTGAACCTATAATTTAAGTTATCATTCTGTACAAGTTTTTCTAAGCTTGGTTCTGATTTTCTGTCATTGTTTTGAAATTATTAGCTTCATTGAACCTATAATTTAAGTTATCATTCTGTGTAAGTTTTTATGAGCTTGGTTCTGTTTTTCTGTCATTGTCTATAAATTATTAACTTCCTTGAACCTATAATTTAAGTTATCATTCTGTATAAGTTTTCTTGAGCTTGGTTCTGTTTTTCTGTCAATGTTGTATTTGTCTTACAGTTTTGATTTTTCCCAAAATTACAGGTTTAATGGATAATCGGGATTCTATTACATCACCTTCCCCAATTGAAATATCTCATGGTGCTTCAACTTCTATTCGAACACCAACCCCTAGAGGACCGAGTCAAACACCAACTTGAAGTTTGATAATTTTGATGAGACAGAAAATGCCATACAGCTTGCAAGTAAGCTTTTATTTTGAAGTTCATAAATTCATATATACACACACACCTGAACATAGATATTACTTCATAATTTGTAATGTAATTGTGCTTTTATTTTTTTTCCTAGATGCTACACTTGGTGATTGAAGGATGATTTTACAAGAATGAGTTGCCAAGTAAGTAATTTGCAACATTTAAAAATTTACTTGTAAATGTAAATTTCCTTGTACATAATTATATACTTTCTTCTTTGTTTACTTGTAGGTAATTCCAGCTGCTTCATCCTTTTGTTAGTTTTGGGGGATTGATGGAACCACTTGCACAACTACAAGGCTTTAATTACAATTTTTTGATGCCTTGTTTTTATTGGATTGTGGATGTTATTTAATTATTCTACTATGGGTATTTGACTATTTATTATGGCTGTGCCTCCTTTTGATGTAATATGGGAGCTGTTAGCTTTGAATTTGGTGGAAATTTGGTGTTTGCTTTGATTGTTATGGAACTTATTATTACTTATTCAGTGTTGACTGTTTAGAAATTGAGATGCCAATTGCTGATATGTTGAGTCGAGACATTTTGCATCTTTGTCTTAGGAAAGAGTATATCGTTAGTTTAATGGAAGATGCGGAGGATATGATCTTGATATATCTGAGTTATTGAATCAGGAAATTTAAGTCAATGTAAGGGAATGCTTGGGCTGATAAGTGTTGGGCAGGGCGAAGCCCGCTATGCCCAGCCCGAAAATGTCCGGGCTTCTACCGGGCAGGGCTGGGCATCGGGCTACAAAATGCAGCCCAGTGACCCTTCAGGCAGGGCATCGGGCAAGGGCTTCGCCCTGCCCAGCCCTGCCCATGTACACCCCTAGTTTGAGGCCATCATCTTAAAGGCTACCTCACCGAAGCCAAAGCCATGCCACCAGAATACACTCTTGATGCTTTCGAGAAAATTATTCTAAACCCTGATTATGAAGATTGGTTTGCAACCGATCAAATCCTTCTCGATTGGTTTTTTAGCACAATGAAGATAGAGATCACCTCTCAAATGACGCACTACAAGTCCGTCGCTGCCCTATAGAGTTCTGTCAAAGAATTCGTCGGTGCTAACTCGAAATCCAGAGTGACATTCTTAAAAAGTGAATTTTAACAAACCAAAAAGGGCAGTCTCAAGATGCGAGACTACTTGGCCAATATGAAAACCCCACTAGTACAGAAAAGGGTTTTTAGACCGAAAAATTTAGACCGGTTATATCAGATAAGGTCTTAAAAATATGATTGGTGGCATTTTTATAATTATGATCAAATTTTAAGACCGGTTATCTTTAAAACCGGTCTTAAAAATAATTTTAAGACCAGTTATAATAAAAACCGGTCTTAAAATATATACAATTAAAAAAAATTAAAAATATGTAATATATTTTCTAGACCTGTTCTATATATATAACCGGTCTAGAAAATATTATCTAAATTAAAGATAATTAAAAAAATAAAATGTTTATTATTTTTAAGACCGGTTGTAAATAAATAACCGGTCTTAAAAATATAAAAACTTTAAGATAGGTTATTATTAATAACCGGTCTTAAAAAGTTTTAATAGTTAAGACCGATTTTTATTTACAACCGGTCTTCAATATTATTTTTAAGACTGGTTCTTAATTACAACTGATCTTAAATCTGACCTAAATTTCAAGTCGCGCCTAATTTTAACTCTGAAATCCGATACTCAAACACATTAGCAAAACCCCTCCGTCGGCTCACGGCATCTCCTCCTTTCCCCCTTTCTCCTCCGTCCTTAACCTTCGCTGCCGTCAACGCAGATCTATGGTTGAATACATTGCCGTAAAGCTATCGTCGTTTGTTCCCTTCGATTGGTTTCATTCTCTTCCTCATTTTTATTGTCAGGTTTGTGTTTCAATCACCAGGCGTTCAATTAAATTATTGGTTTCGTTTTTGGGTATTTCATTGAAATTGTGAGATGTCTTAGCCTCCATTTTCTTGGTTTGATTCTTGCAGCAAGTCGTCAACCCACTTTTCAAAAGCGTCCATTGCCTCCTAAGAGAGACCTTACTCAGTTCGTAAAGTGGCCAAAGACTATTTAAATCCAGAGGAAGAAGAGGATCCTCAAGCAAAGGTTGATGGTACCATTAATTATTCTAAAGAGTTTTACTATATGCATGTGTCTGAGGTTAATGTCCTTATGCTTCTGTGGACCTGGGTTTATTTTGGTTGTGTATGAGAAGGGTTCTGAGTCTACCTCCTAGTGCATTTTGGACTGTTTACGTGTTCATGGTGCTTCATACTATATAAAATCTTGCAGAAACATTTTGATGAATGAAAACTTGCTTGTGTTCATATTGCCTAACTGGATGGCTTGGCTTCAATACTAATTCTGTATTTTTGCATGTATGTTCAATATAGTAAAACTCTGGATTTATAGTGCTGATATTGCTTGATATTGGTTATCAACTTGTGCATTACAATTAATTATTTGTTCATGTTTGCATAACTTGGGAATTGCTTTTGAACGTTGCCTTTGTAGATAGTGCCGTGTTATAGCAATAAGCACCGTGTAGCAAAATTTCCTTAAACCATCACTAGCTATCCTTAAATAGTGTCCTTAAAATGAGGATAATGAATCATCCTAGTGAGGGTACTCCGGATCCAACTAATGTTAATCAAAGCGAGCCTAGCAATGCTCCGAGCCAGGAACACAGTGAACCACGTAACTGGCCTAGATGAAGGGGTAGGAGAGCTACCGGATTGAGAGACATTCCTCTTAATCGGAATACCGGGGAAAAGATTCCGATTGAGTTTGATAGATATTGGAAACCAATCGGGCCTAATGCCCAACGGTATAGGAGTTTTATCGGCCTCCTAGCATGCAACAAGCCTAGCATCTTGATAGAGCAGTGGAGAAATGTGGATAAAAATGTGATGCGACATATTTGGAAAACTATCCAGCTCACTTACAAAATTCTTGAGAATGAAGCCCTGTATAACAAGACAATGACGTATTATGATGAACGCTAGAGGAAGTTTAAGACAAGTCTAGCCAATAATTACGTGCATAACGAGGTGGAAGAAGGTCAGCCTCGTCCTAATCCGTGCGACCAGTATTCTTATATTGATGAACACACTTGGCAAGAATTTAGATGGCTTCGGACTACTTCAGAAGCATTGGTGAGTTGATTTATTTTGCATTTGATTTGTGAATTGTCTTTATTGATTGTACCTTAATTTTGATTTCTTATTTGCAGGAAAAAAGGCAAAAGGCCCAAGAGAGTGGTAGAAAGAATGATTGTGTAACCCCCTACCGTAATTATATCCGAAATACGCGATTTAAAGTGAAATAGAGACCAATAAGAAACAAAACTACATTTTACAAACCCATCACATGACGGGGTTTTCACAATTACATTTCGAAATATAATACACCTGGTCTCATATTCACCTTCCGAATACAATTACTATACGAAGATAAATCACATTTATACCAATATCAGAGTGCACAATATAATCATCCCGGTAACCCCGGGTTTCATATCTTCGCTAAACAATCATAGGGCACATTAGCCCATACAAGCCCTTACATGGGGATTACACAAATCCTCTTAAATACATCTACAAAGATCGTATCCACATTCATATAAACACATCCAAATCTATATATATTCCCAACTATGATAACCAACTACCAACTTCAATTCCGAAGGAGTTTTCATCGCCCTTAGCTGCTCGCTATATCCTTGATCTACTACCCTGTCTGAAAGGTTAGTAGGGGAGGGTGAGATTCTAGAGAATCTCAGTAGGATAACAATATCAATATGCACGTACGATACATATTTAATGCATGACATGCTTGCATCACACAACTCATGATAACACAATGACAATTTGCAAGCTCAATGCTTCGAACAATATACCTATGGCCATAGCATAAATTGAAACATAGCTTCAAATTACACACAATTATGCAAAGCTAAGACATGCACCAACACACTAACACATATATCAAATACAAGCAGAAGAGATATGTTCCCTACACTCTTTCCACGTAAGCTCCAGCTCCGGCTGCTCACGATCAGGGCGAACACCAAATCCTATAACCAAACAAGGACATAGGGTTAATCCCTTTTTCCGATTCCTTAACTCTCAAACACTTGAGTTGGTTATCATTCACGACCTTTAGGTGGCTAATCAAAGCCTAAACATATGCCTAAAGGCTTGGGAAACACTTGACCAAAGATCACCTTTAAAAGTGTAAAACACTGATTTTTGGGGGTGGGCCACGGCCCAAAAATCCACGGGCTGCGGCCCAAAACTGCCCAGAAACGCTCAGAAACATTTGGGCTGCGGCCCAGAATCCACGGGCTGCGGCTCAGAAAATCCAGTTTCTTGGCTAAACTTCTAAAAATCATAACTAATTCCAAAAAAATAGAAATGAGGTGATCCCAAAGCCAAATGAAAGCTATTCAAGTCCTCTACACAGGAAAAATATTGGCTACAACTAGAAATCACCACAAAAGTCCAGATTTACCAAAAACCTAACATTGTACCAAAACAGGGTCCAGTTTTGATGCCAAACTTTGGACAGTTCAAACTCCCAGCCCACAAAGCGAAATGATACAAAATTTAGGTCCATTTTGAAGCTTGGGAAGTGAACTTCAAAACTGGAAAGTTTCAT
Organism: Inga oerstediana; assembly: GCA_963210345.1. NCBI lineage: Eukaryota > Viridiplantae > Streptophyta > Magnoliopsida > Fabales > Fabaceae > Inga > Inga oerstediana. The sequence goes on from OY723407.1 coordinate 36,822,303, forward strand.
AATTTTCTAACATCATTAGCCTATTCAAAACGCCCACACAAAAATACTGCCCAGCACAGACCTTCAATGGACAGATTTTCAGTTTTTCACAATTGGCTTCCAATGGTCCCATTTCACATCAAACACTATTCCCACACAAATTTGCACAAGGAATCCATTGGAAATACCAAATCAACCAAATTCACATTATAATGACATGTTTCACAATGAATTGCAACATGTCACACAATATCACATTTCAAACCACAACATTACAACTCTTCCAATTCAAGTTCCCAAATCAATTCCAATGATCAAATACCACAACATGGCATCATTTACAACATAAAACACAACCCAATTCATCCAATCCAAACCACACGAAATTCATCACAAAATCAGGGCAAAATATCACAATTCTCAAAACTCCACCAAAAACCACAATTAATAGATCAAAATGGAGCAAACACTCACCTCTTCCTCTTTCCCAAACAAATTCCTTGATTCTCCATCTTTCCAAATTTCCTCAAGCCATCAAACACCTCCAATCAAGAATCTAAAACCATAGAGATGAAGCTCTCATCAACATGATCAAGATTAGTGAAGAGGTTTTAACCATTAGAGGCCATTAAGCCAACCAAAAACTCACCTTTGCATTTCTCTTTCTTCCCTTGCCTTGGACGACCATGGGAGCATAAGAGAGAGAAAAAGATGAAAGGATGAAGAAGGAGGGTCAGTTTTTGGGGCCAAAAACCGACCTAAAAGGGAGAGGAGAGAGGGAAGAGGTGTTTTGACACTTTGACCAATCCAAGGGCTCACATTGTGCCACTTGTCAAGATCTTGTTCCATCAACCATGAGTTCACATGAGCACACCACATGGGATTCCACTCTTTGATCTATTACACAAATCAATCTCAACCATTGATCTTGAATTTACCAATGAGTTTCCTCTTCGGTAACCGATCAATCGGTCGGTAACTTTACCGTTTTGCCCCTGATTATGGTAATCTCTCTTGAATCACCATCAAATACATTTTCTCATTCATTTTCACCATATTATGCGCCCTACCTCTATTTTAAGTCAATTTAGAGGTTAATCCATAATCAAACTTAAATGCAGGGTTTTGGAGCTGCTCACAGCACATACGAATCACATTGGGTGCCGACTCACACCATAATCTCCAAAAGGGTCCATTTATCACTAATGACATCCACTTTTGGAGTCATTAACCCTTAATCACAATTTGGGATCCTGCTAAACTAGGGCTTAGCAGTCCACTTATTTCAGGCTTATTCTCTAGCCTCAAGTCTCAGAATTCGGGGTATTACAGATTGCCCCCATACAATGTCTCGTGGGGGTTGTGCGAAGGCCAAAAAAGACTTGTTGGCGGCCAAACGGAAGAGATTGTAAGAAGCATCTCAATCTGATCCTTCTGCTCTTCTTTCTCCACCATCTCTTATACGTTGCAAAGAGAAGTGGTTGTTCGCTCACCAAAAGAGGAGTGGGTCTTATATGAGTGAACAATCTCGTATAGATGGTGAGAAAATTATAAGTATTGTTGTTGACTTCTTGTTATTAATTATTTAGTAAACAAATTTCATTACTAACGTTTGTCATCTATGTCTTATAGGAGGAGCTTTAAAAAAAACAAGCCGAGGGATCGTTTATGTCGGATGGGAGGAATGACATCCTGACCGTAGCTATAGGAAAACGTGAGCATCCTGGCCATGTCAGGGGGGTTGGAGGAGGGGTAGGCATAAGGGATTACTTTGGAGCACCCTCACGCCATTCCTCAATTAGTATGGTGACTAGGGGGAGATGGAGTATATATTGGCCACTGTGAGGGCAGAAGCTAGGGTCGAGGCAGAAACATCATTTGATGCATGATTTGAAGAAAGGTTCAGCAAGATGAAGGAGGAATGGATGATCATGATGAGCACAAGATAAACAGATACCAGTACTCCCCAGGCTTATTCCCTAAACCCTAAACAGAGCACTAAAGGGAATTGTATTGGTCAGTCATCAGAGGGTCCTAGAAAATAAATTGGTGATCCTTGTGACTTGTTTGTGGAGGATCCTCTGAGACGATTAGTTGCACGGGGGAACGTGCACAACTTGGATCAACTGTACATCCCCAAGAAATAAAGGATGATCAAGTCAGAGTGGCAGTTGAAGAGGTGATCATTGTAGATGCACCTCTCCCTATCCCTGTTGATGACTTTAAGGTGTTGGGCGATGTCCTCAACTTTTTCATCTTGTGGCAAAAGAACCTGGTTTCTAATCGAGCTGAGGAATCCCCGCCACCTCCATCTCCACCTCCACCTCCTTCCACCAAGATGTTTCACGGCCTCCATTGAATGTTATGCAGCAAGTGATTCTGATGGCATATGATACATCCTTTCTAATAAGAGATTGGCCTACTGAGTCAGCTGTTGGCAAGTCAGGGGCACAATGCTATCTTGAGAGGGATGATTTAATGTCCCTGGTAGCTCCTCTACAACAGCTTACGATTTTGATTGTTTAACTCTTTTTAATGTAAGTGTCTTCTCAAATTGGAAGTTAATATTTTACAAATTACGCCGTTAAAATTTGATTTGTGTGCTTGCATTATTGTAGGTACATGAATCGTAGGTTGGTTGACTCTAACAAAACTAATAAATTTGGACTCCTATGCCCACTTCAACTCTACGACAAATGGACTATTGCTGCTATCAGACACACATACTTATTGCACAGGCTTAGTGAAACCCCAATTGAGTGTTTCTTGGCTCCATATTTGCATGGGTAAGAAACAAATTTATATTTCATAATTTACATAATATTTTGTATTTGCTTAAAAGTCTTCCCTTTTTTTAGTGATTATTGGCAATTGGCTATTTTGTGCAAGAAGAGTTATTCTGTCATCCTCTTATGCTTCCTTCACCTCAACAAGCTAACTAGTGAATTGAAGAAGTCCTTGAACTCATAAGTTTTCTTACATTATTAATTACCTTTCATGTGCAAAATTTATGGAATTTGTGTAAAATAAGTAACCTTTGTGATTTTGATGATATAGGGCTATGCGGACATTCCTACACACTGCTTGTGGTAGGCACACTCGTGAACTAAAAGACCATACATGGATCTTGCCAAAGGTTAGTTACATATTTGTTTGTTTTAAGAATATATTCAATAATAAGCCATGCTTTAATTTTATACTTGTTTTAATGATATCATATTATTTTTCAGACCCGTAGGCAACCACCGGGGTCCAACTTGTATGGGTTGTATGTTTTTAGGCACATTTATAATATTATTACCCTAGGCATGACAGAATTTACTCAATAGGTAAATGTATATTTACTTAAGAAAATTTGTATTACTTTTATTTTTTTAAGTGAAGTTAATGTTTTGCCTGGCTTTAGTGTTTCAGATGTTTGATCTTGCTGACCCTTTTCCAGAAGAAGATATTGATCACATTCGCAATTGTTGTGCTGAATTCATTTATGAACTTTTACAACAGTGAGTTGTTGTAAAACTGACAAATTTTTTGTATATATTGATGATGAATTGATGACATCTTGGTTGGTTGCAAAACTTTTTGGTTGCATGATTTGACATGTTTGTTGCTTTTGTGATTATGTGCAACCATGCATTTATACATGTGAATCTGTTTGAGCCATGTCATTGGCCTGCATGTGTTTTAAACAATTATGCATATATATAGATGGTTTTAAACAACACATTACATGAGGATATATGACATGTTATGTTACAAGTTCCCAATGAGAAGGTTAAAGAAAAAGGAAATGGTAAGAGGAAGCAAACTGAACACCTTATGACACTTAATAAGTATGGCACTGGAAGTAGCAATTCTAGGATGCGTTCTGGTAACTAACCTAATCACACAAAATTTAAAAAAATTATAATACTTTTAAGACCGGTTATAAAAATAACGGGTCTTAAAAGTAATTTTAAGACCGGTTATATGTACAACCAGTCTTAAAATTAAAATTTTTAAGACCGGTTATATATAAAACCGGTCTTAAGATAAATTTTAAGACCGGTTATAATAATAACCGGTATTAAAAATGTTCTATAATTCCCTTACAAAAGAGGTCTTTTAAGATCGGTGCTCATGACAACCGGTCTTAAAATTGTTTACTTTAAGACCAATTATTAATACAATTGGTCTTAAAAGTGAGAATTTTAAGACCGGTTACCAAATCGGTCTTAAAAGTGACATACTTTTAAGATCAGCTGTATCAATATCGGATCCAAAATCGGTCTAAAAAGTCAATTTTAATCGGTCTTGAAAGCCATTTTCCCACTAGTGCCCTTTCAAATAATTTGACTCTAGCTGGAGCTATTTTCTCTCTACCAGACTTAATCACTCAAGCCTTGGCAGGCTTAGATGCTGATTACACGCCCATTATGGTAATGTTGTTTGAGAGAGACAATCTTAACTGGACAGATCTTCAATCCAAATTACTCGCATATGAGTCTCATATGGAACACTTATAGTCTAGTTCACAAACTAGTCTCTCTAATGCTTTTGCAAACCTCTTATTTCAATCGGGACATCACTCCACCAGTCGACACAATAATTGCCAAGGTCGTAGTGGATGACGTGGAAGGGGTAGAACAAGTAGAAATAGTGGAAGAAAACTAGAAAAAGTGGAAAACTATTGCTACTATGAAAAATTTGGTCATAAAACACTTCAATGTTTCCATCGTTATGATCGAAACTACAAAGGGCCCAAGAAAACTAAGAATGCATCGTCATATGTCTCTACTCTTGAAACTACAACTGACCCTGCCTAGCATCTGGGCACAGGAGCAACACATCATGTGACCCACTCTTCAGAAAATGTTGAGTTAAACAACATTGGCTCATGTATTAACTCTCTCTTTGTTCGTGATGGTGGATCTATTTAAGTGATTAAAATAGGAAACTCTAAACTGCTATGTGATACTCCCTCATAAGCTTTAAAGCTGAATCATGTTCTAGTTGCTCTAAGTATTGCTAAGACCCTTATCAATGGGTTTAAACTGACAAATGATAATGCAAATGTGTTTGTTGAAATTGACGCACACGGTTGTTTTGTGAAGGACAAGAACCAGCATAGAACTCCACTTAAAGGTGTCACCACAAAAGGGTCTACTCCAGGTCTATATGGGATATGTAATAAGGTGATTCCAGCTAAATAAAGTACTGCAGAGTTAGTCTTACAAAGAACCAGATCAGATTTCGAGTCAAAGAGTCAATCAAGTCATGTTTTTCTTACTGTTTTAGAGACATGGCATAGGAGACTGAGCCATCCTAATAAAGATACTCTTAGAAGAGTACTTAGGAATTGTAATGTGCCTTTGAAAAGTAATGACGAATTTTCATTTTGTGATTCCTATCAACTTGGGAAATCACACAAACTCCTTTCTCTAACTCTAAGTCATATGCCTCTTTTCCACTGGATCTAGTCCATACAAATCTCTGGGGAACTACCCCTATTGCGTCTCATGCTGGATATCGATACGACATAAGTTTTCTTGATGATCATAGCAGGCACATATGGATTTACCCACTAAAATCTAAAGACACAGCTCTATCTGCTTTCAAACAATTTAAATTCATGATTGAAAATCAACTTGAAAGAAAAATAAAGGTAATTCATAGTGACTGGGGGTGGAGAGTATAGGACACTTCAATCCTTCCTTGATGAAACTGGTATTGTCTTCCGCCACTCACACCCTTATACATCTACACATAATGGAAGAGCTGAATGCAAACACAGGCATATAGTTGAGGTAGGACTCCCTCTTCTTGCCCAGGCACATATGCCTGTAACCTATTAGTGGGACTCTTTCTCTACTGCCATATACCTAATAAATCACCTGCCTACAAATATACTGCAAGAAAAGTCACCCTTTAAAGTCTTATTTCATAAGAAACTAGACTACAATAGTTTCAAGGTATTTAGAAGTGTAAGGCCCTTCCTTACATATCACTTATCATCGATATTAATCAGAATAGCAATGCACTGTTTAGTGGGTATACAGGAATATCATAGATATACTGATAAAATGTACATGGTTATCTTACAACATTTCCTCCATAGGGTGTGTTTTTAGTAATTACAGACCTTAAACTATAATAGGTGTAACCCCCTGCCTTTAAACACGTAATTATAATTCGATAACACATATTTAAATCGGATTAGAGACCATTGGATGCTTTAACCTCGTTTTAAACTTTTTGTCTCATAGTAAAATTTTTACAAAACTTTCAAAACTCTTTTTCCCATCCAGGTCTCAATTTCAATATTCGAATATAATTACCTGTGCAGTTAATATACATTCAATCATATCAGAGTGTATAACCGCATCCCCGGCAACTCTCGGGTTCTATGCATAAAAACCTGAAGGTTTATAAGTATACACTAGGGGATTACGCAACCAAAATCGAATGTAGTGTTCCTGATTCAGAATATACAGTAATCCCGAGTTCAAAATACATAACCAACGTTTCTAATTCAACTATATACCCCCAAGGGTCCTAATTGCTCCGGGTTGGCCGCTTCTCCTTTGAGCCACACGCCCTGTCTGAAATGTTAGTCATAGGAAAGAATGAGATTCGAGAGAATCTCAGTAGTAACAAACCACTCACACAATGCATAAACACAAAGCATGTACATAAATCACAAACAGCAACAGCAGCAGCAATTCACAGATACATGGTTTTCACCACAAACGACAGCACTCACGGCTGTATTCACAATACGACAGCTCTTGCTGTAATCAACATCACGACAGCTTACGCTGTAATCACAATAACGACAGCTTACGCTGTAAACGACAGCTTGCGCTGTAAACGACAGCTTGCGCTGTAAACGACAGCTATCACCAGCTGTAACCGCAGCAGCATCAGAAATCATCATAAAACAGTGATACAACACACATACAGTGCATTACACAAAGTATAAGAGAGAGAGTTACTACCTTGTCCTTTCCTGACGTCCTTCGGCGCAGTTGGCTCCCGAGGGCGGCAAATATCGAATCCTACAATTCCAAATGCACCATTTAGACACTTCCATAGTGTTACTTGGGGTTATATGAGTCTATAATGAAAATTTACAAAACTACCCCCGGGGACCTGGCCCCGGCCCGGGCCCGCCGTACCCGGTCCGGCTGTACTTTTCTTGAAATTTTGACATGGGTTATCCTAACATATTTTTGCCCAAGGAATCCATTTCCGGACTCGGAATTATCAAATTCAATGTTAAATTACAAAATTGCCCTTGGCAGCCCTACTTTTAGGGTTTTAGGGGTGTTTCCGTAATTATGCTTTCTCGGCCTTTTTTGAAAAAGTGCCTAACTGTAACCCCACCTATTTTCGCCCACTGAATCCAATGGAATCATCAAATTATTGAAAATCCAACTCTAAGACCCATTTACAGCCTTGGCCGAAATATACATGTTCTCCGGGAAAAAATTGGGGTTTTACGATTTCGGCTCCGTAAACGCGTTCCTTTCTACTCCTAACCACTTTATTCACTATTACATTAGGTTATAACTACCATTTGAACCAAAATTGGGCAGCATAACCCTTAGGAAACTCAATTTCCAAAATTTAAAACCAATGGCAATCCGGCGAAATTTCACCGATTAAATTGCCCACAGCAGCCAGAATAAGCAATATACGAAAGTTTGGAAGTTACCTCAAGCTCCCACAAGCTTTTCCCAAATATTGCTGAAAACCCTAAGTGCTCAACAACAGATTTTGAGCTTCCAAACCTTAAAGAACAAAGAGGAGTAACTTAGGATCGGAGTTATACGCGTTAGGAGCTAAATCGTCGGAGAAATCGGCTTACCTTGTGATTTTTCTTCTCCTTTCTCTCTCTACAAACCTCAACGTTCTCACTCCTCATTCAGCTGCTGTGTGCGACAGAAATGAGCTGAGGAAGATGATAACATATTTAATTCCATGCTGATGTCATCTTTTATTGAGATGATGTCATAATTCCCATTTTCGGATTTTCTGGCAGATTTTCTGCCCAAACTTTGAAAAATAATAACTAATTCTAGAAAACTCAAAATGAGGTGATTCCAAAGCCAAATGAAAGATATTTAAGTCCTCTTCATAGGAAAAATATTGGCCATTACTAAAAATCACCACACAATTCCAGAATTACATAAAACTCATCACTGCCCCAAAACAGAGTTCAGTTTCCATCCCAAACTTTGGACAGTTATATCTCCTAGTTCACAAAACGAAATGGAACAAATTATATGTCCATTTTGAAGCTTGAGATGTGAACTATAAGACTGGAAAATTTCAGAATTGTTAGATACCATTTGGTCATTAAAAACGTTCACACAAACGGACTGCCCAGAATAGAATTTCACTGGACAGAATTTTAGATTTTGCATCTTTGCTTCCATTGGTTCCATTTTCATACCAAACATCATTCCCACATAAATTTTCACAAGGAATCCATTGGAATCATTAAAATATCCAAATTCCCATCACACATTCTTCAAAAGTGTTTATTCAACAATAATTACATCCACTTTTGAAGTCATTAGCCCTTAATCACTTTTTGGGATATTACAATAGGGGCTTCAGATAACCAACGTCTTCACTTGATCTTGACCGGAACCTTTAATAAATTGCAGATAAATTTGATCGTTCCTTCAGATCCCATTTTTGTTACTGCAAACTTTTTACATTTATGGAAAGGATGAGATTCAAACTAATCTCAGTAGTAATAGACAATCGATCATAAAAAATGCAATAATAACTATGCCATGTACCACATATAGCAAAATTATAATAACATGCAATTTAGTTCAGTTTAGTTCAATTCAATCGAAAATATTCAGCTGGGCTTGAGGCCACCAACGAGGCATACTAGTGTACTCGTATGTACTATGTTTATTGTACCCATAGGCACTATGTTCAGTCATGTTTAGTGTACCCGTAGACACTATGTTTAGTTATGTTCAATGTACTCGTAGGCACTATGTTTAGTTTAGTCATGTTCAGTGTACTCGTAGGCACTATGTTCAATCATGTTCAGTATACCCGTAGGTACTATGCTCAGTCATATTATGTAGAGGTGGTAATATGGTCCGGACCGATGGGTTCAGGCTAACCCGCCATGGGTTGGGACCATATGGGTTCAGGTCCAAAAGGACCGTATCAATATGGGTTGGCATTTTGCTAACCCAACCAATAACCATCGGGTTGGGGGGTTGGGCAGGCCAACCCATATTTTTGTTTTCAATTTTTTTTAACAATATACTAAGATTATCTTTTTTATATACAATAAGATTTTTTTTCTACACACCTAAACAAAAAAAAATTAAAAATACATTGCAAATTAAAGAGAGTTGAGACTGATTTCTGATTTTTGAGACTGAGAGCTTGAGCCGTGAGAGAGATAGGGAGTGAGAGACTATTTCAAACAAAAACAACAGAGAGTTGACTAGGATGAGGAGTAAGGACTGAGGAGTGGGAGTACTGGCTGGACTCTGGAGTGACGGTCTTGGATTGTTGGGGTTGGGCCTTGGTTAATAGCTCTTCCCTCTTGATTTTAAAAAAATAAAATAAAATATGGCCCAACCCGCCAACCCGGTGGTCCAACTCGTCACGGGTTCAGACTATATGGGTTCGGGCACAAAAGACCGCATCAATATGGTCCCAATTTTGTAGAACCCAAACCACCCATTTTGTTGGGTTGGCGGGCTCGGCCCACGGTCCCAACCCATATTACCACCTCTAATATTATGGTAAATGGCATACACAAAGCACATAATCATTGACACAATGTATGAAAGATAGAGTTACTACCTTAACTTCCTTTTCATTCACAAATAAGTCCTCAATTCGATTTGGCTCAGGCTCAGCAGTTTGTCCTAAAAATCCAAGTTTACAAGAATTAGGTTAATACCTATTCATGTATCACTTTAGACTCTTCCAATATACTTTTGTTGGTTATATTAGTTCAATTCTACAAAATTACTAAAATGCCCTTGGGGACTCGGTCTAAGCCCCTTTTTATCCGTCCGACTGTACTTTTTCAGAAATTTTGATCCGGGCTATTCCTACACAGTTTTGCATGTAGAATCCATTTTTGACCCCAATTTTTACAAAATCACTGCCAACTGACAGTTTTGCCCTTGACAGCCCCTATTTAGGGTTTTAGGGGTATTTTTGTAATTTCACTCTCTAGGGCTTATCGCACAAAGTGATCAACATCAGCCTTACACAATTTTCACTCCTGAACACCGTGGAACCATCAAATTAATGAAATTCTATCCCTAACCCCTCTAACAAGGTCTGGCCTAAACTTGTATCTTAAAAAGGGAAAAAATGTGATTTTTGAAATCCAACACCCAAATCTTGCTCTTTTTCACTGTTAATCACTTGTTAAACTATTTAAACACTTATTAGACATGCTTTGAGAAAATTTGGGCAGCATATCCCCTTAGGGTTTGAGCTTCCTAAAATCACAAAGTCATGAAAACCAAGCCAATAACCAACCAAACCACCAATATAACAAACATAAATCAACATTTTAGGCAAGGTTTCATGATTTACCTTTTGTTCTCCTCTTTCTCTCTCTAGAACCATCCCACCTCCTCTCTCTTCCTCTTGACTTTGAGCTTGCTAAACATGATTTCCATGAAGCTCAAGAGGTTGGAGAAGAGATTACACAAGTTAGAGAACCTAAGCCCTTGAAGTATACAGGGATAGATAGGACTTTACCTCTCACAAGCCTTGTACATTCTTAACATCCTAGAAAACTTTCAGATAACAAGTGCATCAGCTTGTCTAAACCTATGACTGCTAAAAAATCCTTATCAGCACACTGAGGGGAGCTACTTTCAAATCCTTTACAATACAGAAGTACAGTAGGAGCCCTTCAATATCTCTACAACACCAGACCTGACATAAGCTTCAGTGTCGGCAAGTTGATTCAGTTCCTAGCTCATCCAACAATCGAATACTGGAAAGCAGTCAAGAAAGTCCTAAGGTATCTCAAGGGCACAATGTACTATGGAATTCATATTAAACCAACTATACTACTGGACCTTGTTGCTTATTCAGATGTGGTTAGGCATCATGCCCAGATGACAGGAGATCAGTAGGAGGATACTGTCGTACCCTTATCTTAATTTCACCTTTTTCAGAGTATTTATGGAAAACGATATGCGATTCGGTGGGCAACACAGGAATAGCATAAATATACTGATATTATGTGCATGATTACTAAAATTCCCCATAGGGTTCGTATCTAATAACTACAATCAATATAGCCGCACAATGCTACTTGGATGTCTAAACCCATTCCAATAAAATGGAGAAATCTTCTCGTTTTTGTTCCACCATTGCAATCCTCTCTCATAGTTCTCTTCTTTAATCTTTGCATACCTTCTGTATTCACCTATTTAAATTGTTGGTAGGGGAGGGTGGGATTTGAGAGAATCTCAGTAAAAAAAAGTACCAATATGCATGCAGGACAAGTGCTTAATGCATGACATGCTTGCAATACATAAACTTATGCTAACACGATGACATATCTGGTGCTTAATGTTCAAACAACATACTTATGACCATAGCATAATTAGAAGTAGAGCTTCAATCAATCATATATGTTTCACATAATCATGTAAGGCAATAACATGCATCAATACACTAGTACAAATATCAAATACATGTAGGAGAGGTAAGTTTGCTACCTTAGCCCTTTTTGATCCTTAAGTAAGCTCCTCGAACTTCGTGCCTCGTAATGCGTACAACCCCTCGGGCTCTCACTCGGTTCTAAAATTGCAAATGTACAATTTAGATACTTCCATAGTGTTTCTAGTGATTATACAAGTCTATTGTGAAAATTTACCAAAATGGCCCCCGAGACCTGGCCCGATCCCGCCGTACCCAATCCAATTGTACTTTTTTCTTAAATTTTGACTCAGGCTATTCTGACTTATAATCACCCAAGGAATCCATTTCTAGACTCAAAATTACCAAATTCACTGTCAAAAGAAAAGAATGCCCTTGGCAACCCCACATTAAGGGTTTTAGGGGCGTTTTCATAATTATGTTTTTTTGGGCTTTTCCGAAAAAGTGACCAACTATAACCCCACCTAATTTTCCCTCTTGAACACAATGGAATTATAAAATCATTGAAAAATCAACTCTAACCCTCTAAACCAGCACTGGATGAAATTTCCAATTCTCCAAAAAAAATTGAGGTTTTTCACTTCTGACTTCGCAGACGTGTTCTTTTCTACTCCTAACCACTTTATTAACTATTTAATTAGGTTACAACTACCATTTAGTACAAATTTTGGCATCATAACACTTCCAAAAGCCCATTTTCCATTTTCACCAATAAAGATAATCTGGCAAAATTTTACCGATTAAACTACTTATAGCAGCCAGAACAATCAATATTCAAAGATTTGGAAGTTACCTTTTGCTTCCTCTGGTTTTTTCCTTAGGTGGATGAAACCTTAACTCTTCACACAAGGAAATCTGAGCTTCCCACACCTTGAATAACATAGAAGAGTAGCTTAGGTGTAGAGTTATACGCATTAGGTAAGAGTGCTCCAAAGAAATCGACCTACCTTGTGAGTTTTCTTCTCCTTATCTCTCTAGAATCCAAATTCTCTCTCCCTCTCTTTGGCAGCCCAGAACTGATGTGAAATGGGAAGAGGAAGGTGATGATGTTGCTTTTATCATATTTATTATATGATATTTAATTATTTAGTTAATTTTCATTTTCAGATTTTATGGCAAATTTTCTGCCCAAACTTTGAAAAATCATAACTAAATTTGTAGACCTTATATTAGAGTGATTCTAAAGACTATAGAACCCTTATTGAGTCTAATTTCAAGGAAAAATATAGCCCTTAACCAATTGGAAGCACAAAATTCCCAGAATTAAATTCTTTGGACGCTGTTCCAGAAAATCAACAGTTTTTCTAAACTAATTTAAAAATTCATAAATTTTTGTATATAGCTCTAATTGAGTCATATGACCTATCAAATTAAAGCTTAGGATGTCTACTTTCATCCTGTGCAATGTCATAATTTTTTCTTATCATTTGGTCATTCAAAAGGGCATGACAATCAGTTGCCTCACCAAAAATTTCACTAGCAACATAATTATATTCTCTAAAATTCACCTGTTCATTTCATTAAATGACACAAATGTTTGCAAGGAATATTAGGGAATACAATTTGTGTTGTTACAGTTTTTCCCCACTTAGATAAATTTCATTCCCGAAATTTGCCATACTTATATAGCCATAATTTCGAGTAACGCTTTCTCATATTCAGTTCTTTTTGATTATATCAAAACTTCAAATCCTGGTGGTCGCAGTACAACACTACAGTCACACTATAATGGTACATCTCCAGATTTTTAGTGCAACACAATTTCTGCTAACTTAAGATCATATGTGGGATACTAATTAAATTTGTTTTTCATGAGGCTTCCATTCTCTATATGCATAAGCCATTACATGGTCATGCCGCTTTAAAACACTTCTAAATCCTGCCTACTTGTATCAACAAGAACACAAAAGGTCCACAGTAGATTGGGATTATTAGTATCAATGTTGACGTTGATTTTCATCACTGCTCAGTGAAGCCCTTCTCCCAGTTACGGTCCCACAGTTAATGTTGAGTTTTAAAACTATTCTGGAGAAATTTGGTATACATTTTTGGTAATATTTAGTAAGACCCAGAATACTGCATATTTCAGAAACAGTCTATAGTCTTTTTCAGTTTAATATTGCTTCCACCTTGCAAGGATCCCCTGAGACTCCTTGCTGTGAAACTATATGGTCCAAAAGTCTAACTTTTGAAAGCCAAATCCCACATTTGCTTACCACCTTAGTAGATCCCACTTGACCTTCATAGTAACACACAATCGTTTATAGAGAATGTGATAATGTATATGCCTTATAGCATATAATGCAATATTAAACTAATACATAACTCAGTTCAGTTGGAAATGTGTTCAGAGCCAACCACTGTTACAACCTCGACACATTCCATACCCCAGTCCTCAACTGGGCATATCAGTGTATAGTAGTCATTATTCATCAGTGTATCCGAAGGCACTACTCGTAGGCATTATTCATCAATGTACCCAGAGGTACTATATATCATACATATTGCAGAAGATGGTATATACAAATCATATAAACATTCACATAGTGTATGAAGGATAAAGTTACTACATTGGCCTTTCCTAGATAATATTGAATTTCTAATCTTCCCCTGGTCTGTGTTCTGCTGCATCTCTCATAGCTTATTACTATTATCGATCTTAATCAGAGTAGGAATGCATAGTTCAGTGTACCCATAGGTACTCAATTCAGTTCAATGTACCCGTAGGTACTCAGTTCAGTTTAGTACAACGTATCTGGCATGTAGGATTTTACAGCCTAGGGTCTCTAACCCAATTTTTAGGTCTATCATAAAATCTAGAACCTCAACATCACACAAATTGGAAATCATTTCCCTCAATTATATCCAATAGGTTCACTAAGAGTCAAGATCAATAGCGCCTTTTCTAACATTCACAGTATTTGAATAACATCCTCAAAACGTCACTGTAGGTTTAACACTATCCACAAGGTTTACAAGATTCAAACTCCTATAATGGAACAGAACCATAGTGCAACCAATTTTACATTTCGACCTAAGCATTATTTCAGCTTAGATCAAATTCAAGCCTATTTTCAACATTCAGTATTATCGGTTCAGATCCTTTAGGATCGATATACAGCATAATTACCCTTAATCATGCATAATCGTACATCATACCTACATACCTTTAACACTATAGTGTTACTATGGATCATCACTTAGCATGGAGAAATCTCAAAACATTTTCTACACCTCAAATTTCCATAATCCCTTCAAACGGACCTTTCTAGGCAGAATTCGCCGCTACAGAACTGTCCAGATTTAAAATCAATCCTTACATCAATACCTCCATGCATTTAAGCACCCTTTAAATCTTCTAACTTAAATAATTATTAGTCATGAAAAAACCTCAAGACAATCACTATTCCTTAAGTCTCCATGACCTTGCCAACTTAACTTCCCAGGGAGTCACCCATCTTAAGATTTCCTTGGGCTGAGCACGCTTAACTTTCACGTACCCGTGCCAAATCGAAGATACCGGCTATATCTGATGCCAACCATCGGTATCCCCAGACTACCCTTACCTCGAGAGTCATGCCAACTATCTTCGGCTGTTAAGATACTATGTGTGGACTGCACATTGGCCTTGGTTGTACCTGTTAGGATCGGTAGGCACAGCGGAAGAATTTTAAAATTTTTTACCGATCTTAATCGAGGATCTATCAACAGCATTTAAACCAAGTTGGAAGGATTCATACCTTTTTGATGATTCAAAGTTTTCATGATTTCTAGGAGCCAACACGTCAGGTCCGCTCCCTCTACCGGTATCCACATGAATGCTCTCCAACTGAGACTGCGTGCTAGAGCCTCTAATGTCTCCTAGGGTTTCACTTGCGGCTCTCAATTCTCATGTGTATATGAATATATCTGCTCTATCAAGTTTATAACCTATGAGGGCTATTTTCAAATTTTAAAATTAATCATCATTAATTTTGAAATTAATTAACAATTAATTATCTTGATGAGCTAATTAAATAAATTCAGTTTAAATTAAATCTGTCCAACAGTTTTAATTTAACCTATTTATTTAATTCAAATAAAGAGCCATTAGATTTAATTTATCTTCATAAATTAAATCTGAGATACTATATCTATATTATGTTAGTTATTAAATTTAATATATCTTAATAAATTAAATTTAAAATTAACACAATATAATAATATCATATAATACATATATATATATATATAAGATATATATTTCGAAAATATATATATATATATATATATTATATGATATTATTATATATAATAATATCATATAATATACATATATATATATATACATATATATATACATATATATATATATATACACATATATATATATATATATATAAATATATATAAGATATATATATAAGATATACATATATTGTGTTAATTTCTAAAATATATATCTATACAATATTATTAATGAATTTTATATTATATATATATAAATATAAAATTCATCCACCCTAAATTAAACATTATCTCGTGTTGGGCCATTCTTGTGTGCGACCCTGTAGGCCCATATGAAGTTGGCAATGGGCCAATAACTATACTAACCCAAAAGTCGCAAGCGGCCTCGAGCAAGACATTACGACTACCCAATTCATATAAGGATTGTTATCACGATGCAACCAGTCATACAACCATGTCACGTTCCTTTTGTCACACGATATAGATCAAGGATAAGGCATGGATAATGTCATCCTCTTGTTCCTGACCATTACTTTCTCGATTCCTGCGTAGCCTGATAACAGAGACAGAAACTCCTTTTATCATAGTATGGCCATACATTTCTCAGACTCACTCATCGAGGGGCCCAGTAATATCTCTCTACTAATGTGAGGGACAAATTCCATCTTGATCATTCATATTCCTCTGCATGAAAAACCACTAAGCCTGATCGTAGCCTTTATCATCACCCGGTCAAAAGTGACTTTTGACTAGTTCAAAGCTTAGCAACTCTCATGTAGGAATCCATGATGACCTCAAGTCTAAGGGCATTGTGACGTGGTTATACATGAGAAAAACTTATGACTTGATCCATGTAGCTTTCTCATAGTGGGTCGGTCCATCACCTTGTACTCTTACAAGTGCTTAAGACTTTGATTCGTATCTCCATATCTTATCAAAGTCATACTGGTTTTGTTTCATCTCTGCTCCCGTATAGATGACCGACCAGGGACATTTTAGGACAATCTTTATGAATTATCCAAGGATACAATTATCACAGTTAATATGCAAATAATATGATAACAGAATAGAGAAAGAACATTAAAATAATAGTGTTCAAAGTACAATGATTGGCCCTTAGGGCACAATTTCCAACATCCTCCCACTTGCCCTAGGTGCAATCATTAATTTGCCTAATTCCCATTGCCCTAACATGACGCTCATGCTTTGCCTGTGCAAGTGGCTTAGTAAGAGGATCAGCAACATTATCTTCTCCTGCTACTTTGCATATCTTTATATCACCTCTATCATTGATTTCTCTAATAAGATGAAATCGCCTGAGTATATGCTTGGTCCTTTGATGTGACTTAGGCTCCTTGGCCTGTGCAATAGCACCGCTATTGTCACAGAACAAATCTATTAGATTTGAGATGGTAGGCACTACCCCTAGTTCAATAATGAACTTTCTGATCCAAACGGCTTCTTTAGCTGCATCTAATGCTGCTATATACTCAACTTCTGTTGCAGAATCTACTATAGTGCTCTGCTTGGAGCTCTTCCAGCTTACTGCTCCACCATTCAGGAGGAATACATATCGATTGTGATTTAAGGTCATCTTGGTCAGTTTGGAAACTTGAATCTGTGTAACCGGTTACGCAGAGCTCATCATCCAATCCACTATAGACCAAAAATAAGTCCTTAGTCCTTCTTAAGTACTTTAGGATATTCTTGACGGCAGTCCAATGACCCTCACCAGGATCTTGTTGGTATCTGCTGCATACTTAAGGCAAACGAGACATCCGGTCGAGTACATAACATGGCATACATGATGGATCCAATGGCCGAGGCATATGGAACCTTACTCATGCATCTCGCTGATCAGGTGTACTAGGACACAGATCCTTGCTAAGATGGATGCCATGAGACATGGGTATGTAACCCCTTTTTGAATCATGCATACTGAACCTATGCAGTATCTTGTCTATGTATGTGCTCTGATTTAGGCCTATTAGTCTTTTGGATCTATCCCTATAGATCCTAATCCCTAGGATATAGGTGGCTTCACCTAAGTCTTTCATTGAAAAGGACTTTCCTAACCAAGACTTGACACTCTGCAAGGTATGAATATCATTCCCAATGAGTAGGATGTCATCTACATAAAGCACTAGAAATACAACTATGCTCCCACTAACCTTCTTGTAAACACAAGGTTCATCGATGTTTTGAATGAATCCAAACTTTTTGACTACTTCATCAAAATGATGATTCCAGCTCCGAGATGCTTGCTTCAATCCATAAATGGATCTTTGAAGCTTGCAAATTTTACCAGAGTTCTCTGGACGCACAAAACCTTCAAGTTGTGTCATGTACACATCCTCAAACAGCTTTCCATTAAAGAAGGCTGTTTTGACATCCATCTGTCATATTTCATAGTCATAATATACTACAATGGCAAGAAGGATTCTGATTGATTTAGCCATTGCAACTGGGGAAAATGTTTCATCATAGTCTACACCATCAGTTTGAGTGAATCCTTTTGCAACCAGTCGTGCCTTAAAGACATTTACATTGGCATCCATGTCATTTTTCTCCTTGAAAACCCATTTGCACCCAATAGTTTTTACACCTTCAGGTGGATCAACTAAGGTCTATACCTGATTGTCGTACATGGATTGCATTTCAGACTTCATGGCATTTAGCTATTTCTCAGAGTTTTGTCCCACTGTGGCTTCTCGATAGGTGGTGGGCTCATTTTGCTCAATGAGCAACACATCATGGCCTTCAGTAATCAGAAATCCATATCTCTGAGGCTGATGCCGTGTCCTATCAGATCTTCGTGGACCTTTTGTTACTTGAGAAGGCTCAGTAACTTATTGTGAGTCTTCTCTAATTTCCATCTGTGGTTCTGTACCATTTTGTGGCTCTCGAATTTCTTCGAGATGCACGTCGCTCCCACTGGTTGTTTTAGAGACAAACTCTCTTTCTAGAAACTTGCCATTTCAAATAACAAACACTTTGTTATCGGTGGGATTGTAGACATAGTATTATTTCGTTTCTTTAGGATACCCCACGAAAAGGCACTTTGTGGATCTGGGCGCTAATTTATCAGAGGCTTGTTGCTTAACATAGACCTCACATCCTCAGATCTTGAGAAAAGATAAACTTGGTTTCTTTCCAGTCCATATCTCATATGGTGTCTTTTCAATTGCCTTAGATGGAACACGATTTAGTGTGAACACAGATGTCTCTAGGGCATGTCCCCAAAAGGATGGTGGAAGATCTGTTTGACTCATCATAGATCGAACCATATCTAATAGTGTTCGATTCCTCCGTTCTGAAACGCCATTCCATTGTGGTGTTCCTGGAGGAGTCAATTGTGAGATTATCCCACAACTCTTAAGATGGTCAATGAATTCTTAGCTCAAATATTCACCACCTCGATCATATCGAAGTGCTTTAATTGTTTTACCAAGTTGGTTTTGTACTTCATTTTGGAATATTTTGAACATTTCAAAAGATTCAGATTTATGTTTCATTAGATAGATATAGCCATATCTACTAAAGTCATCTATAAATGTAATGAAGTAGACATAACCTCCTCTGGCAGCTATATTTAATGGTCCACATACATCTGTATGTATGAGACCCAATAATTCAGTAGCCCTCTCACTGTGCCCAATAAAAGGTGCCTTAGTCATCTTTTCTAATAAGCAAGATTTGCATATATCATATGATTCAAAATCAAATGAGTTTAGAAATCCATCTTGATGGAGTTTAGAAATGTGTTTCTCATTTATGTGGCCTAGACGACAATGCCATAGGTAGGTCGGATTCAAATTAAACATTATCTCGTGTTGGGCCATTCTTGTGTGCGACCCTGTAGGCCCATATGAAGTTGGCAATGGGCCAATAACTATACTAACCCAAAAGTCGCAAGCGGCCTCTAGCAAGACATTATGACTACCCAATTCATATAAGGATCGTTATCACGATGCAACCTGTCATACAACCATGTCACGTCCCTTTTGTCACATGATATATCGATCAAGGATAAGGCATGGATAATGTCATCCTCTTGTTCCTGACCATTACTTTCTCGATTCCTGAGTAGCCTGATAACAGAGACAGAAACTCCTTTTATCATAGTATGGCCATACATTTCTCAGACTCACTCATCGAGGGGCCCAGTAATATCTCTTTACTAATGTGAGGGACAAATTCCATCTTGATCATTCATATTCCTCTACATGAAAAACCACTAAGCCCGATCGTAGCCTTTATCATCACCCGGTCAAAAGTGACTTTTGACTAGGTCAAAGCTTAGCAACTCTCATGTAGGAATCCATGATGACATCAGGTCTAAGGGCATTGTGACATGGTTATACATGAGAAAAGCTTATGACTTGATCCATGTAGCTTTCTCATAGTGGGTTAGTCCAGCACCTTGTACTCTTACAAGTGCCTAATGTAACACCCTGCCTTTAATCATGTAATTATAATTCGATATTAAATAATTAAAGTAGATTAGAGACCTTCGGATAACTTAAACTCGTTTCAATCTCCTACTTTGTGGTAGGGTTTTCACAAAATTATTCAAAATCTCTTTCCTGTTCCTGGTCTCCATTTCAAAATTCGAATATAATCACCTGTGCAGTTTATCTACATTCACGTATGATAGAGTGTAAAACCAATTCCCCGGCAACTCCCGGATTCTATACATATATAACCTGAGGTTTAAGTATCCACTAGGGGATTACATCCAAAATCGAATATACTATTCATATTTCAGATTATACAGTAATCCCGAATTCAAAAGAAATAACCAACATTTCCAAAATCAACATACCCCTAAGGGTCCTAAGTGCTCCGGGTCGGCCTCTTCTCCTTTGAGCCACATGCCCTGTCTGAAAGGTTAGTCATAGGAAGGAATGAGATTCAAGAGAATCTCAGTAGTAACAAACCACTCATACAATGTATAAATACCAAGCATGTATATAAATCACAAACAGCAACAGCAGCAGCAATTCACAGATACATGGTTTTCACCACAAACGACAGCACTCACGGCTGTATACACAATACAACAGCTCTCGCTGTATTCATAATCACGACAGCTTACGCTGTAATCGGTAATCAACATCACGACAGCTTAGGCTGTAATCACAATAGCGACAGCTTACGCTGTAAACGACAGCTTGCGCTGTAAACGACAGCTTGCGCTGTAAACGACAGCTATCACCAGCTGTAACCGCAGCAGCATCAAAGATTCATCACAGAACAGTGATAACACACACATACAGAGCATTACACATAGTATAAGAGAGAGAGTCACTACCTGATCCTTTCCTGACGTCCTTCAGCGCAGTTGGCTCACGAGGGCGGCAAATATCGAATCCTACAATTCCAAATGCACTATTTAGACACTTCCATAGTGTTACTTAGGGTTATATGAGTCTATAATGAAAATTTACAAAAATACCCCCGGGGACCCGGCCTGGGCCCGCCATACCCGGACCGGTTGCACTTTTCTCGAAATTCTAATCTGGGCTATCCTAACATATTTCCGCCCAAGGAATCCATTTCCGTACTCAGAATTATCAAATTCAATGTCAAATTACGAAATTGCCCTTGGCAGCCCTACTTTTAGGGTTTTAGGGGTGTTTCCGTAATTATGCTTTCTCGGCCTTTTTTGAAAAAGTGCCCAACTGTAACCCCACCTATTTTCGCCCACTGAATCCAATGGAATCATCAAATCATTGAAAATCCAACTCTAAGACCCATTTACAGCCTTGGCCAAAATATACATGTTCTCCGGGAAAAATTGGGGTTTTACGATTTCGGCTCCGTAAACGCGTTCCTTTCTACTCCTAACCACTTTATTCACTATTACATTAGGTTATAACTACCATTTGAACCAAAATTGGGCAGCATAACCCTTAGGAAACTCAATTTCCAAAATTTAAAACCAATGGCAATCCGGCGAAATTTCACCGATTAAATTGCCCACAGCAGCCAGAATAAGCAATATACGAAAGTTTGGAAGTTACCTCAAGCTTCTTCTAGCTTTTCTCAAGAGTGGCTGAAAACCCTAGCCCCTTGAACACCAAATTGTCTTCTCAAACACCTTAAATAACATAGAAGAGAAGCTTAGGAACAAGGTTATACGCGTTAGGAGCTAGATCGTCGGAGAAATCGGCTTACCTTGCGAGATTTCTCCTCTTTCTCTCTCTAAGAGCTCTCAACTTTCTCTCACTATCTTCAGCTGGAAATGGCGTGAAATGGCTGAAGAAGATGAGCAATTTGATTAATAATCCATGCTGACATCATCTTTTAATGAGATGATGTCATAATTCCCATTTTCGGATTTTCTGGCAGATTTTCTGCCCAAACTTTGAAAAATCATAACTAATTCTAGAAAACTCGAAATGAGGTGATTCCAAAGCCAAATGAAAGATATTTAAGTCCTCTTCATAGGAAAAATATTGGCCATTACTGAAAATCACCACAAAAATTCCCAGAATTTCAATCTTTGCATACTGTTCCAGAAAATAATTAATTTCGCTGGGCAAACTTCAAAAATCCAAAACTCTTAGGTCACAAATCAAAATGATACAAATTATATGTTCATTTTGAAGCTTGACATGTGATCTTTAATACTGGAAAATTTCAGAATTTTTAGACACCATATGCCTATTTAAAACGTCCATACAAATTGGCTGCCCTGTACAGAGTTTCAATGGACAGAGTTTTCAACTTTTGCACGATTGTTCCCAATGGTTCCAATTTCACAATAAACACTCTCCCCACCTGAATTTTCACAAGGAAGCCATTGGAATCATTAAAATATCCAAATTCCCATCACACATTCTCCAAAAGTATTTATTCAACAATAATTATATCCACTTTTAAAGTCATTAGCCCTTAATCACTTTTTGGGATATTACATTTCTCCCCCCGAAAATTAAATTTCGTCCTCGAAATTGCTACACAACTTGAGCCATAAACTCCGGATATCGTCTTCGCATATCTTCCTCCGCTTCCCAAGTTGCCTCTCTTTGCGTCATTCCCTTCCAGATCACCTTCACATATGGAATGCTCCTGTGTCTGAGCCGTCGCTCTTCTCGGTCAATGACTTGCTCTGGCTCCACTGCATATGTGAAATTGTCTTGAAGCTCAACATCCTCATACTCAATGATGTGAGACGGATCCGGTTGGTACTTCTTCAATTGAGAAACGTGGAATACGTCATGGAGTCTACTCAAGCTCGGAGGTAGAGCTACTCGGTAAGCTACAGGCCCAATCCTCTCAAGGATTTCAAAAGGACTTATGTATCTAGGGCTTAGCTTCTTCCTCTTGATCGCTCGCCCAACACCGGTGACAGGAGATACTCTTAAGAAAATATGATCTCCAACCTCAAACTCTAGAGGCCGTCTTCTCTTGTCAGCGTAGCTTTTCTGGCGACTCTGCGCTGTAAGCAACCTCTTGCGAATAATCTGAATCTGTGCTGAGGTTTGATCAACCAAATCTGGTCCATAAAGCTTCCTTTCGGATAGTTCATTCCAACATAATGGTGATTGACACCGTCTTCCATACAACGCTTCATACGGAGCCATTTGAATACTCGCATGATAGCTATTGTTATAGGCGAACTCAGCTAGTGGAAGGAAACGATCCCAACTTCCTTTAAAGTCGAGAACACAAGCTCGCAACATATCTTCCAGCGTCTGAATTGTTCTCTCAGATTGTCCATCCGTTTGAGGATGATAAGCCGTACTGAATCTTAGTTGAGTACCTAAGGCTTCATGCAATGCTTTCCAGAATCTCGAAGTGAATCGGGGATCTCGATCGGAAATGATATTCTTCGGTACACCATGGAGTTTCACAATTTCTCGGATATAAATCTCTGCTAGCTTATCCGGAGAGTAACCAGCATCGATTGGTATGAAGTGGGCTGACTTTGTTAATCGGTCAACAATTACCCAGATCGCATCATAGTTTCTGATCCTGGGTAATCCCACAACCAAATCCATGGTCACGCTTTCCCATTTCCATTCCGGAATCTCAGGACTCTGAAGTAAACCAGGCGGTATCTGGTGCTCGATTTTCACTTTCTGACAAGTGAGACACCTTGCAACATATTTGGTCACGTCACTCTTCAAACCCGGCCACCAATACACCGATTTCAGATTCTGGTACATCTTGGTCATACCAGGATGAAGAGTATATCGGCTCTTGTGTGCCTCATCCAGAATCTTCTGCCTCAACTCTGCCTTAAGTGGAACGCAGACTCTTTTCTGGTAACGAACCAATCCACGAGGCGATATGTCGTAGCCTGAAACTTCTCCCTGTTTGATTCGAGTCAGATTACGCTGTATCCAGTCATCTTGACTCTGAGCTTCTTCAATTTCCACCCTTAGATCACTCTCCTCTTGAGAAACAGTGTAATTGGCACAGATGATCTGATTTGTCAAATTTAAATCACGGAAATCTTCAATCAATTTCCTTTCTTGTATCATCATAGCTGTAACGAGCACAGTCTTTCGGCTAAGAGCATCAGCGACTACATTTGCCTTACCCGGGTGATATTTTATCTCCAGGTTGTAGTCCTTAAGCAATTCCATCCAGCGACGCTGTCTCATATTCAGCTCTTTTTGATCATATAGATATTTAAGACTCTTGTGGTCGTAGTACAGTTCCATAGTCACACCATACAGGTAATGACGCCAAATCTTTAAAGCAAATACAATGGCCGCAAGCTCCAGATCATGAGTGGGATAATTCAATTCATGAGGTCTGAGCTGTCGAGAGGCGTAGGCCACCACACGTCCCTGCTGCATAAGGACACACCCTAATCCCTGCCCACTGGCATCAGAATACACAGCGTATGTCAAACTGGGATCGGGTAAAATCAACACAGGTGCCGTCGTCAACCTCTCCTTCAGCTCCACAAAACAGTTTTCACATTTCTCATCCCACACAAACGGCTGATCCTTTCTTGTGAGCTTGGTCATCGGCAACGCAATACGGGAGAAATTTTGGATAAATCTCCGATAATAACCAGCAAGACCCAGAAAACTGCGTATTTCCGCCACAGATTCTGGCCTTTTCCAGTTCAGTACTGCTTCCACTTTGCTGGGATCCACAGAGACCCCTTCTTGCGAGATAACATGGCCTAAGAATTTCACTTCTGATAGCCAAAACTCGCACTTGCTCAATTTAGCATATAATTGCTTCTCGCACAAGATATTCAATACAATTCTCAAATGATGCTCATGCTCATCCTTATTCTTGGAATATATCAAAATGTCATCGATAAATACAACAACAAACTGATCCAGATATTGCTGAAAGATACGGTTCATGTAATCCATGAAAACCGCAGGCGCATTGGTTAGCCCAAATGGCATCACCAAGAACTCATAATGACCATATCGGGTCCTGAAAGCAGTCTTTGGAATATCTTCTGCTTTCACTCACAGCTGATGATACCCTGACCTTAGATCAATCTTTGAAAACACACACGAACCAGAGAGTTGATCTAATAGGTCATAAATTCGGGGAAGAGGGTACTTGTTTTTGATAGTAACTTTATTTAGCTCTCTGTAGTCGATACACAAGCGAAGACTCCCATCTTTCTTCTTTACAAACAACACTGGAGCTCCCCAAGGCGACACACTGGGTCTAATAAACCCTTTATCAAGCAAATTTTCTATTTGTTTCTTTAACTCCGCCATTTCATTTGGGGCCATGCGGTATGGGGCCTTGGATATAGAACCAGCTCCAGGTACAATGTCAATTGGGAACTGAATTTCCCTTTCTGGAGGTAATCCGCTCAGATCGTCCGGAAACACCTCAGGGAATTCATTTACCACGGGTATATTATTCAAGGTTTCGCCATTTTCCCCTTGCACAGAGAAAAACACTACATACCCCTGGCAACCCTTTTCAAGATACTTTTCAGCTTTGGCTGCCGAAAGAAAATTCATACTAGCATCCACATCTTCAGCCCTCTGAGATACAGGATATACTATCCTCTTGTTTCCACAATCAAGCAATATATTATTTGCCATTAACCAATCAAAACCCAAAATGACTTCTAATTGACTAAGAGGCAAACATATCAAATCTACAATAGATTGATGCCCTTCCACAGTTATGACACAACTCAAACAAGCTTCTGTGGTCAAGGCCTTAATACCCATTGGAGTTGACACTACTAATTCAAATGGCAGTTTGTGCACATGCAATCCCAGGCGCTTCACGCAATCATAGGCAATGAAGGAGTGACTTGCACCCGAGTCAAATAAAACTTGCAACAGATGGCCATGAAGTAGAAGTTTACCTTGTATTAGCTCAGGAGATTTGCGGGCCTCCTCATGGGTCATAGTGAATACTCGGCCCTGTGTCCTCGGTCTCTGGTCTGGTCGTGGCTCTTTGCATTCAGCAGAAGTATGCCCCACACGCTTACAATTGAAGCATATTATTTTGCCATCACAAGTTTTGCCTTGATGTGGTTGGTTACATCGACGACAAATCCATGGTCCAGAATATGTTCTTTGCTGGTCACGGCTCCCAGACTGGTAGGGCTTCTTACCACTTCCAGACGAAGATCCTTGCCCCTTTCGCTTTTGTGAGGTAGCACCCTTATTAGGTTCATTGCGGTGGCTAGTAGCTCTGGCAGGATACAAATCTCTCAAGTTGTTCTCTGTAATCCTGCACTGTTCAACCGCCTTGTTGAACTTGGTAAATTGATGAGTAGCTAAGCGCTTCCTCAACTCTCGCCTCAGACCGTGAATGAGCATATCAGAACTCCATTCTTCATCATCCTTGAACCGGAGATAGGAGGAGTATCGAGCCAATCGGACAAAATGGGACAAGTAATCATCGAAGCTTTCCGCGTCCCCTTGCCTGATATTCAGGAATTCTGTCTCCTTCTCGAGCCTCACTGATTTGGGAAAATACTTCTCGTTGAATTCTTGTTGAAACAATTCCCAAGTCAATGGCATCTTGTTGCTCTTCAAGGTTAGGGCGATATTCCGCCACCAACGGTCTGCATCCCCTTCGAGTTTGTAAACGGCCAGTCGTGGCTTCACCTCATCCGGACAATTAAGCACCTCAAATATTTTCTCCAGTCTGTTCATCCAATCTTCGGCTGCTTGAGGGTCAAACCTCCCTCTGAACGCAGGAGGCAGATGCTTGCAGAACCTGGTGACCCAAAACTGAAGGTCTCTTTCCTCTCTAAGCGGCATCCCATGTGATTCTTGATTTGGGACAATGTGAGGTGGGGACTCCAGGGGTCGTGCTGACCCTTCAGCAGTGTCCTCATGACGGGTTTCTCCTTGAGTTTCCTCCGGAGTGGACTGAACTGGACCTTCCTTGTTCTTCGCCTTCTCTGCTCTGAGCTCTTCTCTCAACTCAGTTATCATATCTCTTTGATCCCGGATTAGACCCATCAGCTCTTGCATAGGATCTGGTGGATTATCATTGACGACCTCCACCTCTGGGTCTACACGCGGAATATTGGGGCGTCCTCTAGTTTTCTTCATTCTACAAACAACTTGCCCCATTAATTTAGCAGAGATAGTATGCACATATAGTCACAAAACTCATATATATATCCATGTCAATAAAACATACATGTGCATACACAACAATCATTCACAAATAATCTTCTATCCCTACTACTATATAAGGGATCTATCCTAGCAACCTCTACCCTTGCCAGGAACTACAGCTCTGATACCAAAATGTAACACCCTGCCTTTAATCATGTAATTATAATTCGATATTAAATAATTAAAGTAGATTAGAGACCTTCGGATAACTTAAACTCGTTTCAATCTCCTACTTTGTGGTAGGGTTTTCACAAAATCATTCAAAATCTCTTTCCTGTTCCTGGTCTCCATTTCAAAATTCGAATATAATCACCTGTGCAGTTTATCTACATTCACGTATGACAGAGTGTAAAACCAATTCCCCGGTAACTCCCGGATTCTATACATATATAACCTGAGGTTTAAGTATCCACTAGGGGATTACATCCAAAATCGAATATACTATTCATATTTCAGATTATACAGTAATCCCGAATTCAAAAGAAATAACCAACATTTCCAAAATCAACATACCCCTAAGGGTCCTAAGTGCTCCGGGTCGGCCTCTTCTCCTTTGAGCCACATGCCCTGTCTGAAAGGTTAGTCATAGGAAGGAATGAGATTCAAGAGAATCTCAGTAGTAACAAACCACTCATACAATGTATAAATACCAAGCATGTATATAAATCACAAACAGCAACAGCAGCAGCAATTCACAGATACATGGTTTTCACCACAAACGACAGCACTCACGGCTGTATACACAATACAACAGCTCTCGCTGTATTCATAATCACGACAGCTTACGCTGTAATCGGTAATCAACATCACGACAGCTTACGCTGTAATCACAATAACGACAGCTTACGCTGTAAACGACAGCTTGCGCTGTAAACGACAGCTTGCGCTGTAAACGACAGCTATCACCAGCTGTAACCGCAACAGCATCAAAGATTCATCACAGAACAGTGATAACACACACATACAGAGCATTACACATAGTATAAGAGAGAGAGTCACTACCTGATCCTTTCCTGACGTCCTTCAGCGCAGTTGGCTCACGAGGGCGGCAAATATCGAATCCTACAATTCCAAATGCACTATTTAGACACTTCCATAGTGTTACTTAGGGTTATATGAGTCTATAATGAAAATTTACAAAAATACCCCCGGGGACCCGGCCTGGGCCCGCCATACCCGGACCGGTTGCACTTTTCTCGAAATTCTAATCTGGGCTATCCTAACATATTTCCGCCTAAGGAATCCATTTCCGTACTCAGAATTATCAAATTCAATGTCAAATTACGAAATTGCCCTTGGCAGCCCTACTTTTAGGGTTTTAGGGGTGTTTCCGTAATTATGCTTTCTCGGCCTTTTTTGAAAAAGTGCCCAACTGTAACCCCACCTATTTTCGCCCACTGAATCCAATGGAATCATCAAATCATTGAAAATCCAACTCTAAGACCCATTTACAGCCTTGGCCAAAATATACATGTTCTCCGGGAAAAATTGGGGTTTTACGATTTCGGCTCCGTAAACGCGTTCCTTTCTACTCCTAACCACTTTATTCACTATTACATTAGGTTATAACTACCATTTGAACCAAAATTTGGCAGCATAACCCTTAGGAAACTCAATTTCCAAAATTTAAAACCAATGGCAATCCGACGAAATTTCACCGATTAAATTGCCCACAGCAGCCAGAATAAGCAATATACGAAAGTTTGGAAGTTACCTCAAGCTTCTTCTAGCTTTTCTCAAGAGTGGCTGAAAACCCTAGCCCCTTGAACACCAAATTGTCTTCTCAAACACCTTAAATAACATAGAAGAGAAGCTTAGGAACAAGGTTATACGCGTTAGGAGCTAGATCGTCGGAGAAATCGGCTTACCTTGCGAGATTTCTCCTCTTTCTCTCTCTAAGAGCTCTCAACTTTCTCTCACTATCTTCAGCTGGAAATGGCGTGAAATGGCTGAAGAAGATGAGCAATTTGATTAATAATCCATGCTGACATCATCTTTTAATGAGATGATGTCATAATTCCCATTTTAGGATTTTCTGGCAGATTTTCTGCCCAAACTTTGAAACATCATAACTAATTCTAGAAAAATCGAAATGAGGTGATTCCAAAGCCAAATGAAAGATATTTAAGTCCTCTTCATAGGAAAAATATTGGCCATTACTGCAAATCACCACAAAAATTCCCAGAATTTCAATCTTTGCATACTGTTCCAGAAAATAATTAATTTCGCTGGGCAAACTTCAAAAATCCAAAACTCTTAGGTCACAAATCAAAATGATACAAATTATATGTTCATTTTGAAGCTTGACATGTGATCTTTAATACTGGAAAATTTCAGAATTTTTAGACACCATATGCCTATTTAAAACGTCCATACAAATTGGCTGCCCTGTACAGAGTTTCAATGGACAGAGTTTTCAACTTTTGCACGATTGTTCCCAATGGTTCCAATTTCACAATAAACACTCTCCCCACCTGAATTTTCACAAGGAAGCCATTGGAATCATTAAAATATCCAAATTCCCATCACACATTCTCCAAAAGTATTTATTCAACAATAATTATATCCACTTTTAAAGTCATTAGCCCTTAATCACTTTTTGGGATATTACACCTAAGACTTTGATTCGTATCTCCATATCTTATTAAAGTCATATTGGTCTTGTTTCATCTCTGCTCCCGCATAGATGACTGACCAGGGACATTTTAGAACAATCTTTATGAATTATCCAAGGATACAATTATCACAGTTAACATGCAAATAATATGATAACAGAATGGAGAAAGAACATTAAAATAATAGTGTTCAAAGTACAATGATTGGCCCTTAGGGCACAATTTCCAATAGTACCCGCTTCTTGGGGTTTCACAACCTCCTTGATCCATCCTCAGTCCGGTATTACACTACTTGCCTCTTGGGGGTGAGTTCACATACTAGGGTGTTTCACTTCTTTGGTACCCCTGTCCATGCATATTTCATATCGCTATGTAATCAAGACTGTATAGTATACTATCCTGTTTCCAGAACCACCGCATTTACTCTGAGCAGACAATTTTGTGGCCAAAATCCTTGCTCTGATACCAAAATGTTATACCCTTATCTTAATTTCACCTTTTTCATAGTAGTTGCGGAAAACGATATGAGGTTCGGTGGACAACACAGGAATAACATAAATATACTGATATTATGTACATGATTACTACATAGGGTTTCATACTTGGTAATTACAATCAATGTAGCTACACAATGCTACTAGGGTATCTAAACTCGTTCCAGTGAAATGGAGACATCTTCTCATCTTCATTCTACCACTGTAATCCTCTCATATAGTTCTGTGCTCTGATCTCTATATACCTTCTGTATTCACCCATCTAAATTGGTAGTAGGGGAGGGTGATATTTGAGAGAATCTTAGTAGGGAAATAGTACCAATATGCACGCAAGATAAGTGCTTAATGCATGACATGCTTGCAATACATAAACTCATGCTAAAACAATGACATATATGCTTGTTCAATGTTCAAACAACATACTTATGGCCATAGCATAATTAGAAACAAAGCTTCAATCATTTATATATGTTTCACATAATCATGCAAAGCAGTAACATGCATCAATACATTAGCACAAATATCAAATACATGTAGGAAAGGTAAGTTCCCTACCTTAGCCCTTTTTGATTCTTAAGTAAGCTCCTCGAACTTCGTGCCTCGTAATGTATGCCAATCCCTCGGGCTCTCACTCAGTCCTAAAATTGCAAATGTACAATTTAGACACTTCATAGTGTTTCTGGTGATTATATAAGTCTATTGTGAAAATTTACCAAAATGCCCCTGGGGACCCGGCCCGGTCCCGCCGTACCCAGTCCAACTGTACTTTTCCCACTATTTTGACTAGGGCTATTTTAACTTATTTTTGCCCAAGGAATACATTTTCGGACTCAGAATTACCAAATTCACTGCCAAAAGACAAGAATGCCCTTGGCAGGTTTCAGGGGCGTTTTCGTAATTATGCTTTTTCGAGCTTTTCCAAAAAAGTGACCAACTATAACCCTACCTAATTTTCCCTCCTGAACACAATGGAATCATCAAATCATTGACAATTCAACTCTAACCCCCTAAACCAGCATTGGCTGAAATTCCCAACTCTCTGGAAAAAATTGGGTTTTTTCACTTCTGACTTCGCAAACGTGTTTCTTTTTTACTTCTAACCACTTTATTAACTATTTAATTAGGTTACAACTACCATTTAGTGCCAATTTTGACAACATAACACTTCCAAAAACCCATTTTCCATTTTCACCATGATTAAACTATTCAAAGCAGCCAGAACAATCAATATTTGAAGGTTTGGAAGTTACCTTTTGCTTCCTCTGTTTTTTTTCCTTAGGTGGATGAAACCCTAACTCTTCACACAAGGAAATCTAAGCTTCCCACACCTTGAATAACATAGAAGAGTAGCTTAGGTGTAGAGTTATACGTGTTAGGTACGAGTTCACCGAAGAAATCGACATACCTTGTGAGTTTTCTTCTCCTTCTCTCTCTAGAATCAAAATTCTCTCTCCCTCTCTTTGGCAGCCCAGAACTGACGTGAAATGGGAGGAGGAAGGTGATAATGTTGCTTTTATCATATTTATTATATGATATTTAATTATTTATTTAATTTTCATTTTCAGATTTTCTGGCCAAACTTTGAAAAAACTTAACTTAATTTTTAGACCCTGTATTGGAGTGATTCTAAAGGCTATAGAAAGTTTATTGAGTATAATTTCAAGGAAAAATATAGCCCTTAACCAATTGGAAGCACAAAATTCTCATAATTAAATTCTTTGGATGCTGTTCCAGAAAATCAACAGTTTTTCTGGGCTAATTTCAAAAATTCATAAATTTTTGTATATAGCTCTAATTGAGTCACATGAGCTATCAAATTAAAGCTTAGGATGTTTACTTTTATTATGTGAAATTTCATAATTTTTGCTCATCATTTGATCATTCAAAATTACATGACAATCTCGCTGTCTCGCCAAAAATTTCACTAGCAACATAATTATATTATCTAAAATTCACCATTCTATTTCATTAAATGCCACAAATGTTGACAAGGCATATTGGAGAATTAAATTTGGGGTGTTACAGATACTATGTCTTTTTAGGTGAATCCTTGATCACATGGGTCATCAAAGAAGCTGAAAGTGGTATCTAGATCAAGTTTTGAATCCGAATATTGCTCCCCATCTGATACTTCAGCTGAACTATGTTGGATTAAATCATTATTGTCTCAACTGCAATTGCAAATGAAAAGAGTCCCCATTATATGGTGTGACAATACAAGTGCAACAGCTCTTGCCTTTAATCCTGTTCACCATGCTCGATCAAAACACATAGAAACAGATGTCCACTTTGTAAGGGATCAAGTCATGTCTAAAGCTCTAGACAAAGTATATACTCAAAAAAGAACAACTTGCTGATTGCCTCACAAAACCGCTGAATCATGCAAAGTTCTGGAGCCAGCGAGACAAACTTGGAATCACTGTGACACCAGCAAAGAAGATGCAGCAACTTGAAATAAACAAGGACATTATCAGCAAAAAGAGGAAGAGAAGGGGAGTCTAGACTAAAGGAGGGAGTCAAAATATTATTTATATTGTTTATGCATTATATGAATGTTTTCTAGAGTAATCCTGTTGAGAGACACATGTCACGATATAATTGATGACTCACACTTATAGATAGAAATACCGAGGACCAGACCATTCATTCTGGAGCCTCATTATTTTATTACATTTGTGACTTTGTATTCCAAATGAACACAAATTCTTCCCTCCTGCATGATTCCGTCTCAAGAAACCCACAATTCTTTACGTCCTCAATCAGTCAAAGTGCGTCGACCAGTTCCTCATCCCTTAGTTGTACTCTGCCCAAAATTTCGATCTCACCGTTTCAAACATTGACCTCGTTCTCAAAGATGTTTGTCCTTATTTCATAGCTAATGGCAGCAACGTAGACGTCGTCTCTATCAAAGATGGCGTTATATCCATCAGACTCCAACGTCCCTTTTGCATCCATTTTCATATGGAAGTTAAGAGCATGTGAGAGAAGAGATCAAAATTGCAGACTTTGAAATTCCGTTTTGTGAAAAAAGTCTTCGATGAAATTGAGAAGGAAAAGGAAAATATTGATAAAGGAGAAGCAACAAGAAAGAAGATAACTCACTTTCAACAAGAGCAAGAGCTTTGGTTTTGGGCGGTGGAAGCACAACCTTGTTAACAAAGGCGTCGTGGGGCGGCAGAACCTCAACGAGAGTGGGTTCGATGAATATTGGACCAAAGGGCATCATAGTGCATGTTTAAGTTATAAATTTTAATATCTGGATAAAGAAGTTTTGGGAAATCTCTTAAAAAGGAACTTTAAAAATGTTAAAAGATAAAAGATGTTGTGAATATTCATAATGTTAAATAGATGTTATTCATCCTTTTTAAAACTAAAAGAAAATGATAAAATTGTCCCTCCGAGTTTAATTTTTGCTTTGACAGAATTAATTGTGAAAATTTTATCTGAACTTGTGAAATTTTTATCAGAATTTGTGAAACCCTTATTAGATTATGTGAATTTTGATTTACAACTTGTGAAATTTTTTTGAGAACTTGTGAAAACATTGCCCAAACTTATGAAACATTTCTCAGAACTTGTGAGACCCTTATCAGATCTTGTTAAACAAAATTTGCAACTTATGAAATTCTTTAAGAAAGTTGTGAAATGCTTTTGAAAACTTGTGAAATTCTTTAAAGAAGTTGTGAAAACCTCATTCAAACTTGTGAAAATTTTATTCGAACTTGTGAAAACCTTATCAGATCTTATGAATTCAAATTTGTAACTTGTGAAATTCTTTAAGGAAGTGGTGGAATTCTTTTGAGAATTTGTGAAAACCTTATCCAAACTTGTTAAATACTTATCAGATCTTATGAATTTTGATTTGCAACTTGTGAAATTCTTATGAGAAATTGTGAAAACTTTTATCAAAACTTGTAAAATCCAGCCTTCCTCTTTGTTCTTACTTTTAAACTTAGAGAGACAATTCTGTCATTTCCTTTTAATTTTAAAAATAACTAATCATGAACTAACACCTCTTTGATATTATGAATATTCGAAACACTTTTTTTTTTATTTTGACATTTTTAAAGTTCTTTTTAAGGGACTTTTTCAAAAAAGTATAAATTTTAATATTGTATAATTTATATATTTTAGACTAAATTGCATAAAACTTTGCTGAACTGAACCCTGTACAAATAATCTTCTCAACCCTAAGCTTTTAAATCTATATAGAATCAGAGATACTATATAACACCAAATTATTAATTTTATACTTCTTAAGGTTTATTTTTGTACGGGTATAATCTCTTAAACTTCGATCTATATGCAAATAAACTCCTTAAATTTTAAGCCAATTGTAGATAATAATAAACAAAACTAATAATAGGGTGGTTATCTACATAAATGTGAAAGTTCAGGAAGGATCATCGAAAGGGTTCAAAAATTAGGGAGGTAATTTACATATGATATAAAGTTTAGAAGAATTTTGTATAATTTAATCTTTTAATGTAAAAACTTAAAAACAAAAGGGCTTAAGAGCCGACACCAAAGCCTTGCGGACAAATCTAGATCAGTTTTTAACTACCGCCTAAGCTTAGCCCAAATATTTAAAAGCCCATTTCGTCGTTCCTTTAATGAAAGCATTAGTGGAACACATCATGTACCCTCACAATGGGCCTTGGTTTCAGTCCAATTCACCAACATTAAATTTTTCGTTCTAATTTATCTTCATTAATTATTTTGGGGGGGGGGGGGGGGGGATTAATGTATAAAAAAAAAATCAATATAAAGTTGGTATAGCAGTGTAAGGCCTTGTTATATTCTTTGGATTTCGAGTTTGAGTCCCAGAGGAGATGGTTGTGTTGGGAGCAATGTTTTTAAACCCGGACCAGACTGGAAACTGGCCAACCGGTCCGGACCAGTCTAGGGTTTTTTTTTTAAAATCAATTTTTTTTTTATTTTTCTTTAGAATTTTATATTAATAAGCATAAAATATTCAATTTCTCATTGGTTTGACCCCGGTTTAACTCCGGTTTGACACCCTTAACCTAGTACCCCGATTGATCCTGTAATCGGTCCAGGTTTCAGAACCTTGGTTGGGAGAGGCAACCATGAATCTCAGACCATCATATATAAGAAGGTTGGATTATAAAAAAAAATTATTTTACAATACTTGACAATTCTTCACAAAGAATTGTTATATATTTTTTAATAGATTGTTTGGTTCGATTTCATAGGAGAGGATTACATGTAATCTTGATGTAATAGACTTGTCATAGCGTTTGGTTGAGCCTATGTAATATAAATATGTAATCCTGATTACATCATTTGATGTAATCAGGATTACATTGCTAGAACTAATGAATGGGGATGCAAACATCTCGTAATGAAGTGAAAAAAACATTATTGTCATTATAATTTTTTAAATTAATCAAAGTGCCCACCCATACATGCAGTCAAATATTAAATATTTGCCACCATTAAATATTAAAAAATTAATTAATAATATAAACTTTTAAAAAAATTCCCCCATTAAAAAATTATATTTCACATTTAAAAATATTAAAGTATGCCATTAAATAATATTCCCACCATTAAATATTAAAAAATTGCTATGAATTCAACCTGTATACTGCATAATATTTTCACCATTAAATATTAAAAAGTTACTATGGATCCAACATGTACACTACACAAATTGAAAAACTTACCATGAATCCAACTTATACATTATACATATATGTGTAATCAGGGGTAATTTTATCTCTTACTATATTTTTCCCATATATTCTCATGTTCAATATCGAACCAAACGTTTTTATGCATATACATCATCTTTTCTTAATGACGAACTAAATAAATTTATGTAATCATCATTATATTACATTGCATTACATTACCTCTAATTCTATGAACCAAATGGGTACTAAGATTACTTAACGATTAAAAATAATAACCATCATATATAAGAAGATGGAATTTTGAAAAATGTCAAATATAAGGAGGTAAGATTCTATAAAAAGTTTATTTGACAATGCATTACAATTCTTCACAAAAATCGTTAAGTATTATTTAATATAAAAAGGTTGGATTTCGAAAAGAATTTATTTGACAATATATTATAATTCTTTATAAAGAACCATTAAGTATCCTATAATAAAAAAAATTATGTGATAATGCATTACAGTTCTTCACAAAGAACCGTTAAGTAATCTAATAATATATTAGTATATTCTTTATTAATATATTAATTAATATTATGGACAATACATTATGGTTTTTCATAAGGAACCGTTAAGTATTTTTTCATCTAAAAAGGTGGGATTCTGAAAAATATCAAATATAAGGAGTGAGATTATGAAGTTATTTAACGCAACTCTTCAAATTCCTTTTTAAATGTTTTTGAGCTTCCTTAGTAAGTATCATACTCTTCTTTCAATGGGTTTTGCTCTATGTAATGACCCAATTTCAAATTAAGGGCTAATGATTCTGATGTTGATTGTAATTAGTGTAATTAAACACTTTTGGATAAATGTGATGCGAATTTGAAATAAATGTTCATAGTGATGATTTAATAATCATAGTGAAACTAGGGGCAAAAATGGTAAAATTGGAGATTTACTGACTAATTGGTCATTTACCAAAGAGGAAACTTATTGGTGATTTGAGATCAAGGGTTGAGATCTATTGGCTATGGGTCAGAATCCTATGCTATGCATCTATGTGAGCTTATGGTGGAAGTGAGAAAGATGTTGCCAAGTGGCATGTTGTGGACCATGGGATGAAGCTAAAAGTCAAAATACTCACTTTTCACTCTCCTATTCGGTGGGGAAGTATGGGCCAAGGGAAAAAATTGCATCATCATCATCATCATCATCATCATCTCCATTTCTCACCATCTCTCTCCTCCTTCTCCCATTTCTGGTGACCTTAAAGCAAGAGAAGAGGAAGAGAAAGCTTGAATTTTGGGTAGGTAATGGTCCTCCTATGCTCAAATCCTCTTCATTAAATTTGTTCATAGTGTTGAGAGCTCTATTTTGGTGGTTTCAGAATTTAGAAAGGTGATAGTTTGGGTGTTGGAGAAATTTGAAAGTTTGAGAATCAAGATTCTGGATTTGGCAAGTTGAAGAGGAAAGGATTTGATGCTTTTTAGTATATTTATTGTGATTTTTGGATAAGTTTGAGAAATTCTGGAATTTGCCTTGGTTTTATGTCCATTTTTGAATGTATGAATGTCATAATGGATGATGTTGGAAATGGTATGTTGTGAGGTTATTGGAGTGTTGGTAATGGTTTTGAAGTTTGGAAGTGATTTGAATGAAATTGGGAGTTGTGTGTGTTAGTGCAAGCATTTCACCCAAGAGGGGGGGGGGGTGAATTGGGTGATACCAGAAATTTCGTTTCGTATAAGAAAATTGACAGAATATTTAAAGTAGTTGAGAGCAAAGAGAAATATCACCGAAGTGTACACCGGTAGTTATACTGGTTCGGCCACAACCACTTTGACCTACGTCCAGTCCTCAGAGCGTCTTTAAGAGTTTCACTATATTCTCCAAGATTCAGTGGGTTCTTGGCACCTCAGTACACAGCAAGTTCCTTTACCTGGACACTCGCTCCCCCTTACACGTTGTAATCAAATCCCCAACTCAAGGTTCCACTACCTTAAGTTGTCTCAATAACAAATATTGAGTTTGTAATTAAAAACTCTCTCACAGAGCAAATATGTAATCGCTGAAGTACAATGAATGAGTATAAGAAAAACAAAGCACTAAGAGTGTGTTGATGTTCGTGTGTTCTCACTTCTTGTGTCTTTCTTTTCTTTGATTGCTTCATATATATATAGATGATTTGTAGTGTCCGTTGGAAGCAATTCAAACATGTCTGTTAGAGTCACGCAGCAATGGTTGACTATTTTTTGAATTTGACAACTATCCATTTGCAGTAGGTAGCGGTAGGTGAACGTTCGGACTTTTATTTGACTTTTCACTTCTTGCATGATCTCTTCATTGTTTCTCTGCAAATGTACTTAGGATGCTAATGCAATGAAGAGTTAATCATATAGATAACAATTTAATAAACATTCGATGAAAAGCATAATTTCTAGACTGCCTTACTCGAGTGGCTACTCGAGTGATCAAGTTTGTTACTCGAGTGGCCCCTCGAGTAAACCTATTAAAAATATTGTAGTGAGCAAATTAACATTTTACATAAGATATTCCTCGGGTAAGACATGGAGTGAGCTATATCACAAACCTTGGAAATACCTGATTACTCGAGTGGCTACTTGAGTGGCTATGTCTTTACCTTCACAAGTTACTCAGGTACTGACCGTTTGGATTCCTTTAATCATTCCCATTCTTGTGATAAGACTTATGTTAGATATGTTTTGCTTTGATGATGTAAAATATAGATGCTAAATATTAAGAGCAAAAACTTTACATAATGTATTTATCATATACATTGACTAACTACTATGTTTAATGTGAAATATCTTGTAGATTAGTCAATAAAAGAAAGAAGATATTGAAGAAAGAAGTTATCAAATAGAGGAAGATGAAGTCAAGAAAGGAAGGAGTTATTGAGTTTGATTATTGGGAATGATCAAGAAGGATGAAAAGGAAGAAGAGAACAATTTGAAGAAAGAAGAACTTACAAGATATAAAGGGAATATCAAGATTCAAGTTTTGAGATTTGATATTGGAGGTATCTATGATCAAATGGAAGTTAAAATAGCTTAAACGGAAGTTAAAGTGGCTTATATGGAGTCATATCAATTTCACTCGAGTGGTACTTCATTATCACTCGAGTTGCACCTCCATAAGTGATTTTTACATGTTTCACTTGAGTGATAGAAGCTCCACTCGAGTGATTATCAAATTTCAGCATACTCTATTCAGCTCTGTTTTCATTCAGCATGAGAGAGGTTGGGTAATTTGGTCATATCTCCCAAACCACAAATCTGATTGAGCTAAAACTAGACTTCAAATGTGACACACAGACACCAAGATCAAGCTCAAAGGAGTTTAGATGTAGAAGATATGAGTTTTGGAAGTTGACACTAGAATTTCTCAAGTTGTTCCAAAATAGGTTCAATAATTTGGACATATCTCCTACACCAAACCTATGAATGAGGTGAACCTTGTTGCATGTGAAATAGCACTCAAAATGCGTTTCTTAGAAGAAATGATCAAGCCCAAAGAGGCTCAGACAAAAGAAACATAGATCTTGGAAGTTTACGCTCGATGTTCTCACAATGTTCCCACGATGTTCCAAAATAGCAGTCATTCTTTGGATCATAACTTCTAGAAGAGAATGAGTTTTGAATTGAAACTTATTGCAAATAAAAATAGACTCAAGAGGCATTTCAAATACATTAATTTCATTCTCAAATATTGTGAAATGAAAAGAGATATGAACTTCAAAAGTTGGTACTTGAAATCAATACTGTGTTCCAGACCAGATGTTACAAATTGGATTATAACTTTTAGAATATAATGAATTTAGGACTAGTTCTTATTGTATAGGAAAGAAGACTTAACGGGATTTTTGGGGATAGGTCATTTGCAAAATTTGGGGTTATATTCGAAGATTGATGCCTACTAGAAGTTTACCTCTTTGCCAAACTATCTATGGTCTAAAAATGGACCATCACTTGAAAATATTCGCAAGTGGCTTGCAATCAATGTGAGAGTGATTGAGGAAATCACTCTAGTGATATGAAAATCAATCGAGTGATCCATGATCACTTGCAAGTGATATGAGAACCACTCAAGTGATGAGAGATGACTTCAAGTCACACTCAAAGTGATATTATTCACAATTTTTAATCACCGTCTTGGATTTTTTAGATATTCTTTCAAACTCATTTAAATCTTGATTATCTTGTTCCCAACTAATCCTAATATTTACCAATCAAGTTTACATGATGATTATAGGTGATTAAAATTGGATTAGAGCTCAACAGCCAAAAAGCAACTTTGTGTCAGAAGCTTCAACGACTACTTCCAACGGACATCCAATGGTCATATTCTAAGATGCCCAACAGGAAGAATGTGCTCAAAGATCAATACTCTTCACAACTATAAAAGGAGAGGCATTCAAAATGAACAACGATGGAGAGCATACACACACAATATTGATATGCAGAAACTCTGAATCTTACCAGACTGAAGCTCTATAATCATACTCCTACCTTGTACTTCAGTGTTAATCATTATCTACTTCATATAAAGAGAAGTATGTTTTCATTGTAATCGTTCCATCCTTGTGAGAATTACTCAAGATTGGGAGATCTTGAGTGGGAAACTGATTGTATCCTTACAATGTGTAAGGGAGGGTCTTTATCTCAGTGCGAAAATTGTAAAGGCTTCACAAGTGCCTGGATTAAACTTGTGGGATTCTAGTAGTTCTCAAGTACCCAGTTAAACTTAAGGGAGATAGTGGATCAAAATCTCAGGAGGAGCCTGGGGACTGAATGTAGGACATCGTGAATTAGATTGAAGCAGGATAAATCACAGTTTGCATCTTCTTTTCCCTAAGCTCTTATATTTTCAGCGTATATGATTTGAATAACAGACTATGGATTTATAATTCATTACTTTCATACTTATTATTTTCACTAAGATGCGAAAAGTTTTTCAAAGTTTCTAATTTTTTATCTTACACCCAATTCACCCCTTTTTGGGTGTCAGCCGGTTCTAACAGTTGGTATCAGATTAGGGCTCTTGTTTAAAGGACATAACCGTCTCAAGAGTTTCCAATCACTGATTTTGGGTGTTACATGTTGTAATGACCCAATTTTAGATTAAAGGCTAATGACTCTGAAATTGATTGTAATTAGTGTAATTAAACACTTTTGGATAAATGTGATATGAATTTAATATAAATGTTCATAGTGATGATTTATTAATCATAGTGAAACCAGGGGCAAAATGGTAAAATTGGAAATTTACCGACTAATTGGTCAGTTACCAAAGAGGAAACTCATTGGTGATTAGAGATCAAGGGTGGAGATCTATTGGCCATGGGTCAGAATCCTATGCTTTAAGCTTATGTGATCTTATGGAAGAGTGAGCAAGATGATGACAAGTGTCAAGTTATGGGCCAATGTGTAACGTCCCAAATTTTGATTAAGGGCTAATGATGATTATAGTGAATATTCATGGAAATTAGATCTTGTGAATTTTGAAATATTCATATTCATAAGGAAATGGACAAATAAATTCAAGAATTGAATTAAATTACAAAGGTGATAGCAAAATCATAATTTTGCCAATTTAGCCCAAGATTAATTATTTTCCAATTAATTGGAGTTAATTTCAATTAATTAAGAAAAATAAAGGAAAATGTATAAATTGAATTTTCTTGGTGGAATAAATTAAGATTTGTGGAATAAAGTAAAAGCCCATATTTTTATTGGTGGATATTTAGGAGAAGGGAAATATTTACTTGGAAGATAAATATGCCAAGTGGCATCATCCAAAGCCAAGAGATTAAAATTATAATTGCTAAAGTTGGAACAGGATAAGATCAAAGTACAAGGTAAGTTCATAAAACTTAATTTTGGAAGTAAAATAAATTGAGTAAAAATAGGAAGATATTTATGAAGTTAATGCTTCATCTTTCTCATTCTCATTACATGACCAAACATAGAGAGAGAGAGAGAGAGAGAGAGAGAGAGGCTTCAAGAAGTTTAGGAAAGCTAGAGAGAAGAAGGAGCAAAATCCAAAGGTAAGTCTTGTAGATCTTGTGATTAAGCTTCCCTTTTTGTCAAATAGCTCCTCTAACCTTTTGATCTTCATGGAAAACATGGGGTAGCAAGCAAAATCTCAAGGTTTAGGGGAGAAAGGGAGGACGATTTTTAGAGAAAGAAAGTGAAGCAAACCAAGGTAATCTCAAGAACATCAACTCTTGTGGTTTATTGTTGTTGCTATTATTTTTCTTGGCTTGGTTTGGTATTGGTTGGTTGATTTGGTAAATTTGGAAAGCCCTAATCCTAAGGGGTTATGCTGCCCAAATTTGTTTGAATCATGATTAAGAAGTGTTTAAGTGAGTTAATCAAGGATTAGAAGTGGAAAAGTACAAGTTTTGAAAGCTAAAACACAAAGCTCCATTTTTCTATTTTTCCTTCAATATTTCGGTCAGGACCATATATGGTAGTAGGAGTTAGATTTTCATGAAATAAATGGTTCCATTGGACTCAGTGGGCAAAAATATGTGGGGTTACAGTTGGGTACTTTTTCAGTAGAGGTCGAAAAAGCATAATTACGAAAACGCCACTGAAATCCCTAAATAGGGGCTGTTAATGGTATTTTCGTAATTTGACAATGATTTTGGTGATTTCAAGCCCGGAAATGGATTGCTTGGGAAAACGTGCCATTGGGCCGGGTACGGCGGGGCGGGGCCGGGGTCCCGGGGGCATTTTGGTAAATTTTCACCATAGGCTATTATAACCATAAGAAACACTATGGAAGAGTTTAAAATGATACTTGAATAGGTTATGACCTATTTCTTGTACATTTAATATTTTAGGACCGAGTCGGAAGCCGGAAGCGGCACGTTTTATGAGGCATACTAAAAAGGTGGTCTTTGAGATAATACTTCCCAATCCATTTAGGTGATTGTTAGAGACTTTCATAGCTACTTAAGGGACTTTAATGATAACCAAAACTAAGTGTTTTGAAGTCATTTGAGTATTGGAATAAGTGATAACGCTTCATCCTTAATTATGACTATAGGATTCGATATTTGCCCGGTTCGTAGAAGGCCTACGCCTAATCAAGGACGGAAAGAACAAGGTAGTGACACTTTATCCTATATCATGTATATTGCATTGCTTGTTTGCATTAGTCATTGAATACAGTTACAGTGAAAGGACGTGGTGAAAGCCCGGTCTTGATTACAGATACAGTGAGGGGACGTGGCGAAAGCCTGGACTCGAATACAGATAAAGTGAAGGGGCGTGGCGTAAGCTCGACCTCGTATATAGTGAAGGGAACGTGGCGACAGCTCGGTCTCGAATATTGATTGCTGCATTGTGATATATGTTTACTTGCTTTGTATATATGCATCATATACGTAAACTGTTGCTACTGGGATTCTCTAGAATCTCATTCTTTCCAAATAATATTTTTAGACAGGGCAAGTGGATCGAAGAGAAAGCAAGTGTCAATGGACGATTAGGACTGCCGACAGTAGTCTTAGTTAGATATTTTAGTTTTATACTGAACTGGTTATCATTTTGGACAAATGTATATATTGAATAGATTTATAGTATTATAGTTTTGCGTAATCCTCAGTATGGATATTGAGATGAGTAGTGATGCCTTGTATAAACTGTTAGATCAATGTTATTATCCCGGGTGAACGTCGGGAATTGTGCTGATACTCTGATATTATATATGTGACAAACCGAATAGGCCTATTGATTTTATAAATGAATGAACGGAGATCTATTTGTACAAGTGTT
Source organism: Inga oerstediana (assembly GCA_963210345.1). Taxonomy (NCBI): domain Eukaryota; kingdom Viridiplantae; phylum Streptophyta; class Magnoliopsida; order Fabales; family Fabaceae; genus Inga; species Inga oerstediana. Next base: position 36,866,323 of record OY723407.1, read on the forward strand.
TTAAAAAGTTTTTATTTACTCCGGATCTCTTATCCAATTATTAAACGCGTTCAAACGCTAATATCGACCTGATTATCGAAGCGAGGGTTACACAATGGATCAAGCTAAAAGACAAATACCCACTTTTTCTCTCTCTTCTCTCTCCTATTCGGTTATGGGGGGTGTGGACCAAGGGAAAATTTCACACATCATCATCATCTTCCTCATCTCTCATATTCTCTCTCCTTCTTCTCCATTTTCGGTGACCAAGCAAGGAAAGAGAAAGTGGAAGCTTGGATTTTGGGTGAGTAATAATTCTCATATGCTCAAATCCTCTTCATTAAACTTGTTCATAGTGTTAAGAGCTCCATTTTGGTGGTTTCAGAATTATGAAAAGTGGTGATTTGGGTGTTGGAGCAATTTGAAAGTTGGAGAATTAAGCATTTGACTTTGGCAAAGTGAAGAGGTGAGCATTTGGTGCTTTTTGATATATTTATTTTGATTTTTGGATAAGTTTGAGAAATTCTGGAATTTGCCCTGGTTTTATGCCAATTTTGAATGTATGGATTAGATGTTGAATGATGTTGGAATTGGTTCATTGTGAAGTTGTTTGAGTGTTTTTAGTGGTTTTGAGATTTGGAAGTGTGTTGATTGGAATTGGGTATTGTGTGTGAATTAGAGACCCAAAAGTATGAATTATTGTTATGATGAGTTTTGAGTGTTTTGGATTTTACTAATGTGTTTCTTAGGCAATTTTAAGTGGAAATGAGCTTTATGTGAAGTTTGAGAACCATTGGGATTAATTTTGGCAAAGTTGGGATTTTCTGTCAGTTGCTGCGATATGGCAATCTAATAGCATCACTTGAGTGAGGGAGGAGCTCACTCGAGTGCTGCTGTGTGTTTTCCCTTTCTCCTTTGTGTTTTCCTGGGTTTCCATGAAGAAAGCTCGAGTGCACTTCTTAAACCGCGAGTGATGTTGGTGATAACTCAAGTGAGCATAGGTTCACTCGAGTGATGGTGTGAGTTCATAGTTAGGGTTGCTCTCAGGTTGTCACTCGCTGGTCAATGTTCAAGAGTGTGTTCTAACACTCGCAAGTGTGAGCTTCTCACCCAAGTGCCAAGGGTGGTGCTCGAGTAAGCTCTTCCCTCTGATGTTGCATGTGCTCTCGGGTTCTCACTTTCTGTGTTGCACTTTTAGGGACTCGAGTTAATTTAGAGTCATCACCCGAGTGCAGAGCCTTATGTTCGAGTGTTGTGAGCACTCTCTGGCCATGGTTGTTGTTTACTATCAAACACTCGCGAGTGAGAGTCGTTCTCACTCGAGTGCAAGTTTCTTATCACTCGAGTGAGGTCATCTTCACTCGAGTGAGTTAGCCAAAAATCAGTGTTGTGCTTCCGAAAAAGTGGTCTTCAGGGTAACTTCTTCCACCCTTTTAGTATATGTTTAGGCCTCTAATGGTCATCCTAAAGAGTTTAAATGATAACCAACTTAGAGTATTATAAAAATATGCATTTGGAAAAGAGATTGATCGGTTGTCCCTAATTTGGTTATAGGATTTGACATCTGTCAAACTCGTGAGCCCACTGTGCCGTAGAATGTCAGGAAAGATTCAGGTAGTGACTCCTCTCTTATACTTTGTGTAAATGTATTGTATGTATGCCTATTATGCATTGTGTTGCTGCTGCTGCTTCGTGATACCTTGTGCCTTGTGACGCTTTGTGGAGCTTTGTGATACTTTATGCCTTGTGATGCTGTTGCATAGTGTTTATTGTGAAAGCGGGCATTGAGATTACAGCGAGAGCTGGCATAATGATTACAGTGAAAGTTGACATTGTGATTACCGTGAAAGCGGGCATAGTGCATTGTGATACAACCGTGAGTGCTGTTGGTTGTGCCGTGAGCCATGACTCATAGTGTTGTTGTTGAACATGATGAATTTTCATGCTTTGTTTTTATATATTGTATGAGTGATTTGTTACTACTGGGATTCTTTAGAATCTCACTCTTTCCAATTACTAACATTTCAGATAGGGTAAGTGGCTTAAAAGGGAAGCTGACAACCAGGAGTGGTTAGGACCTCTTAGAGACATTTTGTTGGGGGTTGGTTATCTGTTTTTGTTTTGGGATTACTATGTATATGAGATGTAAATAATAATTTTGGATATGTAATCCCCATTTTGGTAAACTCTAAACCCATTATATATATATATATATACAAGTAACCCAAGGTTGCCAGGATTTTAGTTACGCACTCTGATATTTATTATGTGATTTAACTGCACAGGTAGTTGTATCCGAAGGTGAATGTGAGACCAGATTAATTATGTTTTTGAACTGTTTTCGGTATACCCCATCTTGAAGATGAGGGATTATAAATGTGTTTTTGTCTTATTGGTCTCTATTTCACTTGAATTTCATAATTCGGATATAATTACGGTGAGGGAGTTACACATGTTTTTTGAAGGTTTTGATTATACAGTTCCTCCACTTTTAAAAGATATCGATTTTTGGTTTTGGAAAGCTAAAATGACTTATTTTATTAAAGCATCTGATTTTGATATGTAGAATGTTTTTAAAATTGTCTTTGATTTCAAACCAAGAAGAGATTGGAGAGGAAAAGAAAAGAAAATGTTCTGTTTGAACATTAGAGCAATGGAAATTCTGTATGATGATTTAACCAAAATGATTTTGAGAAAAATCAAATTTTGCTCTAGTGCTAAAGATAATGAGATACTCTTAATTCTATTTTTGCTTCTAACAATTATGTTGAAGTTGAAAGTGTTAATAGTTTTTCTGAAACTATAAGTTGCATAACTATGATTGATGAGCAGTTGGAAGTTGAGAATGAAGAAAGAGAAATTATAGAGAACTTCCATAATTTAGTCAACACAGAAAAACAAGAGGAAGACAATTCCCAAGAAGAGCTCAGTACGAACAAATTTGATGAATCCTTATCAGAGGCTCAAGATGCTGTTATGGTAAAAAGGTCCAATTCTTCTTGTACATTTAAGAAAAAAGATTCTGAATGATTGCATAAAATTGTTTTCCAACCAATTATTGATTCTATTGTGAAAACCAAAAATATTTTTAACCATGCTAGAAATTCATGTAGGAAGAAAGAACTTAGGCAAATTGATCATTTGAGATCACCTCCCCTTGAACAACACAATACTTGAAAAAATGTTCATGATAAGCATGATTCTATCATTTGTAATTATTATGGAAAATATGATCATATTTCTCACACATGCTATATGAGGAGAAATCCTAATGTCAGAAATAAATATGTTTGGGTTTTGAAAGGACAAGTAAGGTCTAATACTAATCATCAAGGACCCAAATGTATGTGGGTACCAAAATATCCATTTAGTGCTTTTTGTGTGCAGCTTGATTCCAAAAAGAATGGACATAAGGGTACGGAAAAGAGGAAGAAGAATTCAAGAGTTTCTCGTGAACTTAAAAGGAGATTCACATCAGTTAGGAGAACTCATGGAGAAGCCATTGCTACAAACTCATCGTCAAATTAAAAGAAGTAATGGATACAAGCAAGAGGAGCACCTTCCACCTCAAGAATGAACTACCATAGAGTACCATTCCACTATCTTGAGGAGAATAAGAAAAGGAGGATCTCAAATACATAAAGCATAAAACTTCTTAAGTCTACATCTTATGAGAGAGCATTGTAAGAACCCAAGGTTAAATATGCAAAGACAAAATGTATCATAAAGGTGCAGTGGATAAGCAAAGGCAATCCTCCAAGTGCCTAAGGTAAAAGTATACAATGATAAAACCTCTTACACTATCATCTTTAATATTTATTAAAGTTTTATAACTCACAACCTTTGGAATGAACATTGCAAACTATTCTGGAAATATGTTTTCAAATCCCTTAGAAAATCCATTTGATAAGTATTTTATAAAGGGATTGCAATGTTCAATAGTATAGTTCTTTATGCATTGTTTAATTGATCTAATTATATTTTTAGAACATGTGAATCATGTTATAAACCCTACAAACTAACCATGAATGGATTGAAGTAAAATCAGATACCAAAGATTGAAAGAGATTCACACAGTTTTGTAGGAAATAAGAGCGAATACTTCATACTAAGAGTGTGATTACATGGAAACTAATCTAAATCTTGATGAAGCTGGACCGTCAAGCTTAAAGTTTGGTGCTAAATGTGTAAAGGAGGAAAATGAACATTATTCCACCAAAACCAAAAAAGATGTCACAAGGACAAGAGGAATTATGGTGATATCTAACCCTTACCCTATATTGTGCTTATTTGAAATTCATATTTATGTAATTGTCCATTATTGCATTCCTTTAGCAATCAATATTGTTTTATTATCAAATTATTTTCAAATTGGTAAATAAATAGAAAGTGAAATTGTGCATAACCTTTCTATGAGTTTTTGTTTTGAAATGCACAATTCTAAAACTTGTTTTGATTTCAATTCACTTTGTTTTATAAAAATGCATACACATGCTATGAAAAATATTCATACTTTGATTGAATTCAAATGATCTTTCAAAAATTTGAAGTTAAATCCTTGTGTACTAAAATTCAGAAATGCTTTAAATATGACCACTAGAGTTTTCCCGTCATTGACATATTGATCATTGATTTTAAATGTGCTATCTGTAACCCCCTCACAACCATAGGCCGAAATTAGTTCGTAAAAACATAATTAAGTTTGAATTAGAGACCATGTATGATTTGGGACTTAGACAAAATAAAATTTCCTAAAAAGTAGGGTTTTCGAAAGCTTTTATAACACATGTTCCCTAATGGTCTCATACTCACATTTCAAATATAAATGGCCTGTACGCATTGATTCCATTCATACATATCAGAGTATAATGCAAATTCCTAACACACTTGGATTCCATTCAATAAATAAGAGTTCTACAGAGGCACAAAACCCATAAACTTTTTCCTTTTTACTTGGAGATTACACAAAACTATACTACGAATCCCAATATATACAATTGTTTCCCAAAAACATCCAAATAATTTTACATGATAACCAATATCCAAAATAATTTCCTACACTGGAGATCTATCTGTTAGAACCGGCTATCACCCAAGAGAGGGGTGAATTGGGTGTATAATAAAAACTTAAGAACTTTAGAAATATTTTCGTATCTTAACGAAAGTGGTAAGTATGAATGTTTATAAATCAACAGTTAGATTAAATAATATATGCTGGAAATATAAGAGCTTAGGGAAGAGAATATGCAAACTGTGATTTATCCTGGTTCGGTCCAATCTGTGATGGCCTACGTTCAGTCCCCAGGCTCCTCCTGAGATTTTCAAATCCACTATCTCCTTGTTTAATCTGGGCACAAGAAAAGCCTTTACAATCCCACAAGTTTAACCGGGTACTTGTGAAACCTATTACAAATCTCTCACTGAAATACTCCCCCTTACGACAAGTCTTACGAGCAGAGTAATCCCGAAGATCTTCCTCTCTTGCTTACTCATGCAAGTCTTACGAGCAGCAACGTTCTCTCTTGCTTGCACCCCTGTAAGTCTTATGAGCAGCAACGTTCTCTACTGCTTGCACCTTGTAAGTCTTACGAGCAGAATGTCTTACTGGCAATTCTCTCTACAGCTTCTCCCGTAAGGAAATCAACCTTCTCAAGGTCCCTCTACCTTGAGATCAACTCAGAAATATATTTGAAGGTGTTTACAGACTCTCTCACAGAGTGGGTATAATACTCACTGAAGTACAATACAAATAATCACTCTCTCAATGATAAGTAATAGGAAAACAGAGAGTGTTTGGGTAGAAGCAGAGGATTCATGTTATTCGCATGTTGGTGTCGTTGCTCTGTTTTCTCTGTCACCCATCGATGTTGAATGCTCTCTCATTTATAGTTGATGAATATGATGGCCGTTGTGAGCATTCGTCTGTTGGAGTCATTTTGACCGTTGAGCATATTTGAAAAATGAGCTACCATGAGCTTTCCGTTGCAAAGCAGAGCGTCACGTTGAGGAGCCGCATGTCTCATTTTGAGCTGTACATCACGTTGTGGAGCGGGATGAATTCGTTTGAGTTTCCAGACAATCTCTTATGGTGGGTCAAACTTTTGTCGTGGTAGGTAGCTGATGCTCGGTGTGTAATGATGCTGCCACAATTGACTCTTTCATTTGAATATGTAATCTCAACGTTAAATTTCTTGTTTCACACTGCAAAATACTTAATCATTAATATGATGAAGAGTTAGTCATGAGTATGTTGGATTATTGGTCAAAAGCTGAATTTCTGGCTTCTGGGACTCATCACGTGAGTGAAGATATTCGCCATACGTGACCTCCGTTCATGAAGATGCAATCCAAATATTTAATCTCCTGTTTTACACTTGAAATAAATGTTAGTTAATGTTTAGGAACAATAACAAGTGAAAACATAATGATTGTATAACATTTAACCATGTTTGGATTGATTGCTGTGAGGCTCTGAACTTCTACGTTGCTTCTGTCAGGACCTCACTCGAGTGCATGTAGAATTTCACGTTCTGACTTCCTCTCGGGCAAACACTCGCTGCTCTTCACTCGCATCTGCTCGAGTGAAATCTAGACATCACTCGAGCACAACCAGTCATGCTCGAGTGCTCCTCTTGTTTTCACGTACATGCTTCTTCTCGGGTTAATACTCTCATGTCAAAACTTGCATGTGCTCGAGTGAGAAATACTCTAATGCTCGAGCATGAATCCTAGTGCTCGAGTGTTACAGATTTCTTCACGTTTCAGCTGCTTTTGGACATCACTCGCACAACTTTTTCAAAGAGTTAGTTTCTGCACTTACGGGTGATGTGGGGCCACTTTAGAAAAAATTTGTTTATTTGATTATAATGATGTATCATAAGAAAGCTCTTGCCATATGCATTCCAATGCAAAAAGAATTAGCTCCAAACTCGTTGTATTCTGCAAGTTATGATCGAAAGAGTGTATATTCCGCTAGTCTGCACAAGTATCAACTTATAGAAGGCATATCTCCTAGAATATACGATCAAATTAGGCAAAGTACCTATCCATGGAAAGCTCTTTGAGTCTAGTTTTATTTGGCACTGGTCTCGTCTCAATCCGATGTGTAGTTTGTGAGTTATGTGCAAAATACTGAACCTGTCTTGAAAAGCGATGGAGATTTCAGTTTCATTTTCCACGAATCATATCTCCTTCATTTGAGCTTCTTTCAATGTGATATTGGTGCCAATTTTACATGTTGTGAGTCATCTTTCATATGCCACCAGTTTTGGGTCAATCCGACGTGTGGTTTGAGAGATATGATCAAAATATCGGACCTCTGTCAGACTGAACGTAAAACAGAGTAGAATAGAGTATTCACCCCGTGCTCAAGTGAGTTCATCCGTGCTCGAGTGAGTTCATCCCGTGCTCGAGTATTGCGCTCTGTGCTCAAGCATAACTCCCCTAGAAGTGCCATAACTCACATATAAGTCATCTTAGCTTCGTATTAACATATTCGAACCATCATTTGATCATAGAAACCTCCAGTATCATCATAGAAACCTCCAGTATCACTTCTAACAACTTGAATCTTGATATTCTTGATAGATCTTCCAAGTTCTTCATTCTTCAATATCTTTCTTTTTGATTTTCCTTTTGATAATCATTCTTCATAATCTGAGTAAGCATCTCCTTGACTATCTTCAAATTCTTTCTTCTTCTTCCTCTTGTTCATTTTCATTAATTCAATCTTCTTCATGCTTTGCTTGACTAATCTACAAAATATGTAACATTAAATATAGTAGTTAGTCAAAGAAATACATTATATAAACTTTTTGCTCTTATCATTTCACATCTATATTTGACATCATCAAAACTAATCATATCTAACACTATCCGCTCTTCGTCGACCGGTTTCCCTTAGATCCTTCGGCCCTGTCTAAAAATTTGGTTTATGGGAGAGTGAGATTCTAAGGAATCCCCATAGTATAAAATCACTCATAGTATGCACAACAATAAGGAATATAAGAAAATCATAACCCACATAAAGCAACTACAACGGTAGTTACAGGGCAATGGTAAGTGTGACACACGTCATCCCTTACGAGTGCTCACGCTGAAGTGCTCATGCTATATTGCATCACAACATTTCACATAATATATTTCACTACAATTGGGATTCATATAAAACATTTCATACACAAGCCACATAGGCAAGATTAACAACGCAAGCCATACAGGCAAGATATATAACACATAGCCCATGGCTGGATTCACAACACCCTGCCCCACGGGTCGGATTCACAAAGCAATTTCACAATAATCCATGTCGATTACAAGGACAGTTCAACGACTGAGGTAGAGATGACTAGTATCAATCCCTAAATGGCTCGCTCTAAAGTGCTCACGATGTAATGGACCATGGCTTATTTTCCAATCACATTTCACAAAACCATGATTAATCATGCATACCAAAACATTATACACAACATGAGAGAAGAGTCACTACCTTGGTCCTTCCGGGCGTGCTCTGGCATCGGTCTCTCTCGAATAGGGCAAATGTCGAATCCTATAATTCATAATTAGGGACGAAGCATTATTCTCTATTCCAATACTCAATTGACTTCCCAATACTTAGATTTGGTTATCAATAATGACCTTTAAGAAGCTACAAATGCCTCTAAAAAAGCCCTAAAGGGTTGGGAAACAATAGGTTTATCACTTTTCAAAAACTCGAAGTGCTAGAACACAGGGGTTGGCCTCGGCCAGCCTACCCTTAGGCCACGGCCAAGATATGGTCAGAAAGTCATGGGTCGTGGCCAAGAATTGGACAGACATATTTGGGCCGCGGCCAAGAAAAATTCTGTTTCTTTGCTGAACTTTGAAAAATCATAACTAATTCTAGAAAAATTGAAATAAGGTGATTCTAAAGCCAAATGAAAGGTATTTAAGTCCTCTATATAGGAAAAATATGGGACATTACCTAAAATCACCACAAAATTACAGAATTGACTTAAAGTCAACATTACTCCAAAACAAAGTCCAGTTTCCATCCCAAAATTTTGGATAATCATATCTCCCAGTACACAAAACGAAATGACAAAAAATATATATCCATTTTGAAGCTTTGGATGTGAACTTTAAGACTGGAAATTTTATAATTTTTAAACACCATCTGGTCATTCAAAAATTTCGTGCAAACCGACTGCCCAGAACAGAGTTCACACTTGACAGATTTCCAATTTTCTACTAAAGTGTCCAATGACTCCAAAATCAATAACCAAACCTATTCCCATACAATTTCTCACAAGGAACATAATGGCATCCTCAAAATGACTAAAATCACAACCCATTGGCATGCCCTATTTTTGCCCACTACACAAAACCAACATAGTTGCCAAACTTCACATTTAAGCTTCAATTCAATTCTATTAATTCAAAACACCAAACAAGGCACCATTTCCATGACAACAACAAACCATACTTCCCATGACCCTAAATCACGTAAATTATGGTAAAATTTCCAGAAATTCAAGGCCTAACCAATGACCATAAAACTTATATGAAAATGAAGCTTTCACTTAACTAAACAACTTTCCTAAAGAAGTTCTTTGGTTCTTCAACTTCTAGATTTCCTTGTGGCCACAAAACACCACCAATGGCAAATCTAAAAACATGAAATTGAAGCTCTCAACACAAGGAACAAGTTTATAGAAGAGAGTTTTTCCATTAGAAGCCATTTAGAGGGTCAAAAGCTACCTTTTGTCAAAAACTCTTCCTCTCTCCTGGATAGAAATGGTGGACGAATTTAGAGAGAGAAGGGAGGGATAAGAGCTTAATGAAGAAGGAGAAATGATGTTTCTCCCTTCCCCATACATCCAGTAGCCGAAATTAGGGAAGGAAGAGAGAGAAAACTGATTATTTAATTGATTATTTGACTTTCCATACCTTCTCTCTTGTTACTCACTTGACACATGTCGGCATTCTATTGGTTCTCATAAGTAGTTCAACCAACTAATCACCTTAATCCCTCAATTAACCATTCTAATTACATTTCTCATTTCTCTCATAGTTAGTAATTAATTTCTTCCATTAATTACTAATTTATGACTATTAATTCCATTCTTTCAATTTTTCCACCAATTATGGCATATTAGTTACAATTGCCATAAAACACATAATAATTCTGCTTTAAATTCATAAAATAACCACAAAATCATCATTAGCCCTTAATTGAAAATTGGGGCATTACACTATCCAGTGCTTGAACTCCTTAGTCTTTATTCTCTAACGAGTTAGGCCTCATGTCTAACAAGTTGACCATCTATGTGAGTATCAAGCCTATTTACAAGAAAAGAATTCCATTTGTAAAAGCCTTGTGTCTAATGCATAAATCCTTATTGGCCAAGTTATTCCAAGCATTATGAATATTTATTAATGCATTGAATGTTAATGCATTAACCATTATAGTGGAATAACTTATGAGGATAATATTCTAGAATTCTAGTCATTTGGACTAACAAGTATGTGCTTCATTATCCATAAATCCTTGTACTCATTTTGTTGCTCTAATACATTAATGATTTTCTTCATCCATTTTCAAGTAACTAGAGCTTTGTATTCAAATTCTTTCCTTGAATGTTCATATATTTCAAGACACAATTCTAAGAGGCAAGATTATCTCTTGATCACAAGCAAAGTCATTAGACTTGCATATTTCTATTGAGCTTAACCTTTTTAGCTAATTCATTTATTCATATAACTTCTACTCTTGGGAAAATTCTTCAACATGTTAACTTCAATATTCTACATGTTCTACAAAACTGAAGCATTTTGATATATTTATATATATATAACTTGCTGACTTCTACCATGCTTAGCATGAGCATCGATTTTAAACATGTTTCAAAAATGAGTTTTTCATATACTAAAAATCTCAATTTCATAAGGGATTATCATGATTTGAAAGAACATTTGAGATGTTAAATAATTTGCATGTTTTATTATCATTTTTCACAAACTCGATCTCATTCATGCATTACATGAGATTCATATCAATGACATCTTTTCAATATAAAGAATATTTACAAATTGTCATTAATCATTGAAAAACATAATTTTTTTTCATGATTCTTAGTACAATTGGATTATTACCCTTCCAACAAGTCACCATGATACCGAGGTTCATTTCACAGTACATATTTCCAACACCATTTACTGACTCATTCTCGTCACGTAGATACTTTTTATTCTATTTTAAACTGTTAACACTCTCCCACCTTCTACTCCTAGTGGTACCCTTCACCTGTTCTCAACCAGGTTGATTGTCATAATACATCCTCTTATTCATTTAGAATGTCATTGCCTGCTTGAAAATGATGGCTAAAAGACCGCACCTGTACATACCTGGTATTCCTTAATATTGTAGTGCAACACTGCTTTGGTCATTCTCCCAGAAGTACTATACACACAAGCCACATTTACATAGCCATCTCAATTTAACATCACTTGCTCCTTATCCCGATTCATGTGAAGGGAGCGAAGCTTTTTCTTGCAAAAGCTATTCTCTTCTTTCAACGTGGCTATCTTTACTACTGACTCAATGCAATAAATCTGGTCCTTACTACTGATTCAATACCATAGATTTATGCTCAGCGGCTTGAATTAATTGGGTAACATTATTTTTTTTTTTTTGTGTAATACACTTTATGATTCAAGTACTTGAATTTAATTAATTAGGTAAATCCACTTTGGCATTTGTTGGTTTATTATACTCTTTGCTCAAATATCATATGGTTTAATGATATAAGAGCATAAGAGTCGTTATGTCTAATATTATGCAAACCCAAGAGAAGTTGGGTACTAAAGAACATGCATTTATACTTTTCAGGAGTTGAGCAAAATGCTACGCTTTCGGGTACAAAGAATAGAGGTGATACGAGTGTGAATGGTCCATTAAATAGTGCAAGTGTACACTGTCGTAATCAAGTAATATAGAAGTAAGTAGAGTATCATTCCCACGATGATTGATCACTAAGTACCAAAATGAGTAATTTTAACTCTATTCAGTTGATCGATTAGTTGGTGATTGAGAGTACAAAATAAAAGATGATTAAATATGAATGCAAATGATATGAAACAATTATGAGAAAAATTCCTAGGGATTAGATTTCACTTAACAAATTCTGAATTGAATCACTTATCTATTCTAGTCCAATTAATTCCACATGATTGATAGTCGAGTTTCCCTAATTTAATTACTAGCCTTTTCCAAGGTCAAGCAGTTCTATAATTAATTGCTAATCCAATATATTCCTATATGAATTTAAGCAATTATTATGCGTTAAGATTTATGGAACTCAGTAAGACTACACAACTCATATGAATATATTCCTATTTCATATGCAAGTCATGGTTTTAATTATAGGATCTACGCACATGCATCTCCTTCCGGTCTCAACATGCATATTGAAATCATTCAAAAGATGGCTAGTCAATTAAAAGCATTAAGAATAATAATTAAAACTCAATCATGAAGGAGAAATTAAAATTAGATTTAATAAGTTAATATTCAATCCGTCATTAGTAAGCTACGTCATCATCCTAGGAAAATGGAAATTTAGCACATGATGAAATTAAAAACAAAATAAAAATAAATTAACATTACATAAACTAGAATGAAATCCTTATAAATACTGCATCAAACTTGAATATTACATTCATAAACATAAATATACAACCAAAAGATGCATGCAAAATGAAGAAATCTAGCATTCTGTTTAAGAGGTAAAGCCTTCCATATAGGCAGCATGCAAAATGTAATACAATGTATGAAATTAACTCTAAAGAAATAATACAATGAACTCAGAAATATCAGAGAAAGATCTCTCATGGTCAGAGAAGAACCTTTCCTTGTTGGAGAAGGAAACCTCTACTTCTCTCCCTTCTCCTTTGAGCTTGGCCTTGATCTCTATTTATAGGGAAAAAAACCACGTGCTACAGTACTGCTACAGTGATCTGGAGGCTGCTACAGTGACTATTGGCAACAACTACAGTATCTGGCGGCTGCTACAGTATCCGGCGGCTCTACAATGCTTTCAACGCTACAGTGTAACCATCTGCTACAGTGATCATGTTGCCACAATACTTTCATTTTTTATTTATTTATTTATTTTTTAAAAATAATATTTATTCAAAAAACATTATTTATTTATCAATCACACCTAAATTTATTATATTAAACTCAAATATCTTCCATAAAATCATCATATAACGGAAAATAAATTTGCAAATATTTTACTTATCAAGAGGCTAATAGAGTAGGTGTGAGTAAGAGTGTTGCAGTGTGAGCAGAAGCAGAATTTATGGTATTGATCACTCTAGTAACACCTCATCACTAGAAGTGACTAGCTAGTAATATAGTCAGTGAAAGAGAAAGAGGAGGAAGGTGTTTTAGTGGCTACAATAGAATTCAAGTCAAAGACGCTCAAGCCAAGAGCAAGGCAAGAAATGACAGTGATTATACTAAGAAATCCTTTTATGCAACTGTCTATCTTGATTTGAAGACATTGAAGGATACTCACAAGTTGGATTCATATCCTTACTTCCAACACTATAAGCTTGGGCTATCCATTCATCTTCCCTATCGCCAAAGGCAGTTAGGCATCTCTACTGTGACATAGAGCCTGCTCAGATTGTCTCTAAGGAAAGAATTGTGATTGAGAAGATATTGAAAACAACAATTAGAGATTAAAAGGTCACTGTCTCAACCTGAAAGATTAATGAGTGGAAAAGGTATCAAAAAGCTTGCTACTAGACCTTTCAAAGAGTACAATAAGCCTAATATGTACAGAATCATCAAGCTTGGTGAGCCTATGGGGATTCTCAACTACAATCCTAGCTTTATGTCTAATCTTTACAGAATTATTTTGTACATCTAAACCAAAGCTATGGTGAACAAGGCTAATAACTTCACTCACTTTATTGAGAAGAATTATCACATGATGGTCTCTATTATCAGTATGGAGGAGAGGAACTTTGGGGAAATCATCTTCTCTGAGATCAAAAGATACAAATCTACCAAGTCCACTAATATTCTTTATCTTTAGTTGGGTTCACTATGTCTAAAGGAAAACAAGATTTGGTACTTGGAATCAAATGAGCCCCTTTATGTGGATTCCTATGTTTGAAGATGCTACACATCCAAACATTAAAGATATACTTGTTAGTAGTGAGTGGTCCTAGTGAGAGACAAAGAGCAGAGCTAAGGCATCAAGAGATGATGAAGTACAATCCTCAACTAGAGCTAGATCACATAGACCCTCTTTTATTAGATCTACCAATCAAATAGACAAAGTTTTAGAAGTTTTCACTTAATGTTACCAATACCAATGATAAGCCTATTAAAGTTGTGGATGATAGAGTAAGGAAGTTATGTGCTATGGTGAATTAAAACTTCCAAATATTGTTTACTCAATAAGAGGCACAAAGGATGGGAGCTGAGACTTCAAAGATAGATGAGACAAAATATTTTGCTAGAGATAGTCCCCCTGGTACTTTATTCTTTGGTCCATCAATCTAGGGCTATCTAAGAGAGGTGCTTCAGCAATTTCACATTGAGCTTGCTACAAACAATGCTGAGTTCATCACTTTAGTGAGTGATAAGATGAGGTAGCTGTGTGACATAGTAAACCAAAACTTCAAAGTTCTATTTGAACAGCAAGAGGCTTATATCAAGATGATACAGGGGTATATTAGCCTAATAAAAATCTATGTGTAGAGATTGATTTATTTTGAGATCCTATTTAAAGATCGTTTAGGATTTTTACTCCTGAGATGCCTTCAGAGACGTTAGCTATAGAGACTTATCCTTCTAAGGATCCTCCACATCCACCTTCAGAGTCCCTCAGTATTGATCACATCACCAAATAATGAACAACCAATGATGTATCATGGACTTTAGAAGATTATGACTCGAGTAATTACGACATTACTCGAGTGAGGTATTGTATTCTTACTTAATTCAAATTCTCTGAGTTGCATCACTCAAGTGAGTACTTTGATCACTCAAGTGATATTGGGTTATAACCGTTAAAATATAGCATCGTCATTTTCTAACTTTCATACTCATTTTCTCTATAAAGTTTTCAATGGTTTTTCAAATCTAGGAGTTCTTAACTCTACTTCTCATAATTTTTTTAAGCCATGCATTCATTAACAGGGAGCTTCATGTTTACATGTGTTTTATATCTTAAAATCTTATCTCTTTTATTTGAAGAAAATCTTTATAGCTTACTCATATGTATTCACTCTCAATTGATTATATTTGATGATGAGTTACTCATATTTTCTTTTCATAATCTTAATTTGAAAAAACCGTATAGAAAGGAAATTTTTGATACTTGATTGTTGTAACCATTCTCGTTGCAAGAATGATTTTAACTTATCACAGGAGAATATGTTCTATGTGAGATCATTCCTCAACGCACTAAAAAGAGAATATATCAATTTTGAGGAAATATGCTTTAACGCTCAATCAAGGGAAATATATCGGTTACAACATTTAAAGCAACAAATACCTATGCCAATACAAAGGAGTATTAAGCATGATGTTATAGAAATATGGAACAGAAGCTCAACTCAATAGAAGAATCCTGGAGATAACATGAATATACATCAAAGTTACATAGCAAAAGTGTGGTGAATACAACATCAACTAGCATTGCAAAGCAATGGACTACATGGAGCACTTCATCATTTTTTTTCGAATCTATATAAGCATTTCTAAACCTTCTCTCTTTATATTTGTGCATACCTTGCAAATCTTTTGCTTCAATTTAATATTGCTTATGAAGTTTTCTTGAAACCTTTGCAAATCATCTAAAATTTGTTTTCATTAAACCCTTTTTAATTTGCATCACTTTAAAAATGAAAACACTTTCAAATAAGGGGTGAGAAAATTGTTTTCTTGACACATTACTTTTGATTATGGAAGAGAAAAGCATTGCTAATTTGTTTTCATGTTTGCTTCCCCACAAGCATTTCTTCTTTATTCTTCAAACTTTTTATTGATGTCAAATAGAGGGAGAGAAAGGCAATCAAAATATGTTGCATCAAATGTATACTTAATTTATACTCATATATATTTCAGGATTTTCCATCATAAAAAAGGGGGAGAATGTTAGATATGATTTTTTTATGTCAAATATAGATACTAAATATTAAGAGCAAAAATTTTACATAATATATTTATTATATACATTGACTAACTACTATTTTTAATGTAAAATATTTTATAAATTAGTTAAGAAAAGAAAGAAGATATTGAAGAAAGAAGTTATCTGCAACACCATTATTTCAAAGCCTTTAAAATAGTTTAAAACGTGTCATAAAGTCAAACTAGAGACTAGAAAATTTTTTAAACCCATTCGGATCCTATCTTTAATACAAGGTTTGGTCCTGTACTTAAGTGGGTTTTCAAAAAAAAAAACTTTTCAAAATATGTTTGATGTGGTCTCATTTTCACTTTTTGAATCTGTTTGTTTTATTTGGTTATGCTCCCATTTGTGAATATCAGAGTCCTTACCTATATCCTTAGCAGATATTCAGATTAAGTTCATTAACTAAAGGGTTCATAGTGCATGATCACCCTATTTTACTTCGTTCACTGGGGTTTGTACTAATATTCGAGTCTACATTTTGTACATTTACTATTATGAGGAGTACTAGCCTTACAGTGTACTTATATATACATCATGTATAGTTTCTCAAAACTAGATAACCAACAAAAGTCCTAATACTTTGTCTGCATGCTTTAGCTGTCCTTGCTTACCTACTTACCCCTTGAGCCGCTTGCCCTTGTTGTAGGCTAGTCATTGGAAAGAGTGAGATTCATATGAATCTCAATAGTAACAATTCACTCATATGACATATAATTTTGTAGAGCATGTAAACAATCATCACATAACATCATTCATAACAGTAGTACATTCTTGACAATTCATAACATTCTTGACATTTTTAACATTCGTAACAATGGATGATATGAACATGCATATAAAGCATTATACATGATATAAGAGAAAGAGTTACTACCTTGGTCTTTCCGGTCTTGTTCTTGCACAAATTTCTTATGTTTATGGCAGATATCAAATCTTATAAATTAGAATTAAGGATGACGAGTTATTGCCTATTCCAATTCTTTAATAACTCCAAAATACTTGGGGTTGAATATCATTTGAGTCCTTTAAGTAGCTATTAGAAGCTCAAATAAATGCCTAATAGGGTTATAAAAAGCTAGACCAAATATCACCTTTCAAAAATATAAAACGCTAAAATTGGGTCCAAGAAATGGTTAGTAACTCTTGCCTGTGGCAAAAAACCTTTGCCCGAGGCCAAAAATTGGTCAGAAGTTTTTTTGCTGCGGTCAAGAAATTGTCCTGTTTCTTGGCTGAACTTCAAAAAAACATAATTCCAGTACACACATCTAAATGACACCCATTTTATATCATTTTAAAGCTTAACATGTCTACTATTAAACTAGAAACTTTCATAATTTTCGGACATGATTTACTTATTTAAAAATGTCATGCAAACCGACTTCCCTCACAAAACCTTCATTAACAACACTTCTAGTTTTGCAACATATGTTTCCAATGGTCCATAATTTACAACCAGGGCTACTGCCTACATAGTTTTTCATGTAGAACACAATGAAAACCTCAAAATAACCAAATTCCCTCTCCTTTTTTATGGCATGTTTTGGAAGAAATTATGCACAAACTCCAACAATTACCAAACTTCTCATTTAAGCCTCAAACTAGTTTCATATGCCCAATACACACCACAAGACACCATTTGTACAACGAAACACCATAAAACTTTAAAGACCCTAATTTGACTAAAGAATATGGACAAATTATACACGCCAAAGTTCTCAACCAATCATCATAATATATACACCAAAAAAGGTTGTTCTTAGTCACCTCTAGCACTTCCTTTAGGTTGTTCTTTGATTTTCAACCTTTAGTTCTTCCTTGAACTCACCAAACTCCTCCTCTTGAAAAACTAAAATCATAGAAATGAACCTCTCATCAAGAGGAACAAGGTTAGGAAAGAAGTTTTGAGCAATAGAGATGATTTATAAGGTCAAAATCCAAGTGAAAGAGCTCACCTTCACCTTGGCTTCTTTCTGTTTCCCCGCCTTTGCTTAGCCAACTTTAAGAGCTTGGATAGAGTGAGTGAATGGTGATAAAATGAATTATCTTTAGCCCCTCCTAGCCTCTTGACCGAAATTGAGAAGAGAAAGGGAGTATTAATTGTTTGACCTTATCTAATCCTAATTACTTAGCTCTAATAATGCCAAGTGTCAACACCTTGTGGTTATACCAAAAGTAAGTAACTACTTAGTTAATTTAACCAACTTAGTTAGCCATTTAGTCTTCCCTCTTATTCTTTTAATTAATAACTAATTTTCTTCTTCCAAGAGGAGAGGAAATTACTAACTAATTGACCAATAATTTCTTTCTTCCCTTTTTGCCCTTAATTATGGCAATTTTAATTAAATTGCCATTTGGTGTCTCATGTTTATTTTTCTTTCTTTCCTTTCCATGCGCCATTCCCTTCCCTTTTTTATCCCAATTTAGCCTTTAATATTATAATTAAACTCAGATACTGGGTTTGGGCATTTTCTACTGCTAACTCAAGTCTTAATTACACTTTATTCCCCAAAAGTGTTTGTCTGACATTCATTACATTCTCTTTTGGAGTAATTGAGCCCTTACACATATTTTGGGACATTACAATTCTCCCCTTGTACAATAAATTTTGACCCCAAAATTTGTTACACATCTTAAGGCATAAAATCCAGATAACGCCTTTTCATGTATGCTTATGCTTCCTAGGTTGCTTTTCCTAGAGATAGTCCCTTACCATCTTCACAGATGGCATACTTCAGTGTTTAAGTCGTCTTTCTTGTCGATCAATGATTCTTTCCGGATCCACCGCATAAGTGAAATTATTTGCATATTGACATCTTCATACTTGATAACATGTGTAGGGTCTGGTTGGTCCTTCTTCATTTGTGAGACATGGAATACGTCATGGAGTTTTCTCAAGTTTGGGGGTAGGGCTATTGTAATATCCCAATTTTTGATTAAGGGATAATCATGATTATTATGGATAATTATGAATTTAATTGGAATTATTATGTGTTTTATGGCAATATTAAGTAATATGTCATAATTAGTGAAAAATTGGAAGAATGGAAATATTGGCCATAAGTGGTAATTAATGGAGAAATTAATTACTAACTAAGAGAAAATGAGATGTGTGATTAAAATGGCTAATGGAGAGATAAGATAAGCTAATTGGTGACTTATTTTGGTGTAAGCCAATGGCATGTGGACATGTGTCAAGATGAGAGAGGTTAAGAAAGTCAAATGGGATAAAACAATTATTTCTCTCTCCTCTCTTTTCTCTCTTTCGGCTGGAGGCATGGGAGGGGGTAGCTCATCATCATTTCATCCCTCTCTACACTCCATCTCTCACCTCTCTCTCGTTCTCTCTCTTCTCTCTCTCTTGGGCGCCATTGTTGAAGGCAAGGGAAGGAAGAGAGCTTGTGATTTGAGTAGGTAAATGATCTCCATTGCTCAAGTTCTTTTCATAAATGTTGATCCTTGAGTGATGAGTTTCATTTTGGTGTGTATAGTTTGGCCATTTGGTGTTGTTTTGTGCCACACAAAAATCTGATTGTTGGAGAATCAAAGAGTGTCTTTGGAAAAGTGAAAGAGGTAAAGGAAACTAATCTATCTATCTAAGTTTCATGCCATTTGAAGTAGTTTATAATTTCTGGAAATTTTGGCTTGAATCCGAAAATTTAGTGCCACTGTTCATTTGGTATGTTTTTTGGCATGAGAATGGTGTTTTGGAATGAGGTTAGGATAGATAGATTGATTGGAGGTTGAAATGTTAAGTTTAGTGATTTTGGGAAAATTGATATTTGTGTTGATTCAAACCAAAACATGAAAATGGAGTTGGATTTTGATCATTTTAATGATTCCATTGAATTCCTTGGGTATTTTTGTGTGGGAGTAGCTTTGGGTTGGTATTTGGGTTCATTTGGATCACTTGGAAAAATTTCTGGAAATGCTGTCATACCTCCTGCGTTTTCTGGTTTCTGATAATCGTGCTTGAGGTGAGAGTGAGTGTGCTCGAGTGAGGGAAGAACATCACTCGAGTGAGGATTTTGTGCTTGAGGTGATTTCATATTTGTGCTCGAGTAAGGATTTTATGCTCGAGTGATCCTTTTCTGTGAAAGTTATTGTGCTCTCGGGCATGTGCTTTCTGTCTTCACTTCCTTGTGCTTGAGGTGATTTCCGTACCTGTGCTCGAGTGAGGATTTTGCGCTTGAGGTGATTTCATACTTGTGCTCGAGTGATCCTTTTCTGTGAAAGTTATTGTGCTCTCGGGCATGTGCTTTCTGTCTTCACTTCCTTGTGCTTGAGGTGATTTCCGTACCTGTGCTCGAGTGAGGATTTTGTGCTCAAGTGATCCTTTTCTGTGAAAGTTATTGTGCTCTCGGGCATGTGCTCTCTGTCTTTACTTCCTTGTACTTGAGGTGATTTCCGTACTTGTGCTCGAGTGAGGATTTTGTGCTGAGGTGATGTCCGTACCTGTGCTCGAGTGAGACCATTTTCACTCGAGGTGAAGCAGTGAAAAATGAGTTTTTGTGCTTTCAAAAAGGGATCTTTGGGATAGTTCTTCCTACCCTTTAGGAGTTTTGTTAGGGGTATTTAATGACTCTAAAAGAGCAATAAAGATAACCAATTAAGTATTATAAAGTGAATTAAGTCTTGGAATAGAAAATAACTCTTCGTCCCTAATTGTGAAAATAGGATTTGACATTTGCCTTCCTCGGGAGAGACCGGCGCTAGGACACGCCCGGAAGAACTCAGGTAGTGACTCTTCTCTCATATTATGTATGATGTTTTGGCATGCATAACTTATCGTTGAGTTTGTGAAATGTGTGCTATGGTCCATTATGGCGTGAGCAGGTCAGCGTGAGCCGTTTAGGGATTGACGGTGGTCATCTCTAGGTCGGCCGTTGAACTGCCGTCGTAATCGACATGGATATTTGTGAATCCAACCTGTGGGGCGGCGTTTGTGAATCCAGCCGTGGGCTGTGTGGATTTTGCCTGTATGGCTTGTGTATGAAATGCATTATATGAATCCCAGCTGTGGTGAAATGTATTGTATGGATTGTTGTGATGCAATGCAGCGTGAAAAATTCAGCGTGAGCAATCGTAAGGAATGACATGTGTCATACTAACCATTGCCGTTGTAACTGCCGTTGTAGTTGCTTGTTGTGGTTAATGATTTGCTTACATGCATTATTATTGTACATTATATGATTGATTTGTTACTACGGGGATTCCTTAGAATCTCACTCTCCCAAAATTAACCATTTTAGACAGGGCCGAAGGATCGAAAGGCAAGCGGGCGACGAAGAGTAGTTAGAGCTCCTGTTTAGGAGTATATTTTGGGGTTAATGGTTATCATTGTAGATTTTGGAATTGTATATAATAGATTTTGTGTAATCCCCAAGTTAAGGGTATCGAATTGTGGGCTTTGTGCCTTTGTAAATCCCTTATTTAATGAATGGAACCCGAGTGTGTCGGGAATTAGTTTATACTCTGATATTTGTGAATGAAATCAACTTGTACAGGCCATTTAGTATTGAAATGTGAATATGAGACCGTCATGAACATGTTTTGTAAAAGTTTTTGTAAGCCCTGATTTTGGGAAGTTTGACTTCGTTTAAGTCCGAAAATCTATTACGGTCTCTAATTCCACATTAATTATGTTTTTATGAACTAATCTCGGCCTTAAGCGTGAAGGGGGTTACAGCTATTTTGTATGCTACGGGTTCGATTCTCACAAGAATCTTAAATGGACCAATGTACAGTGGGCTTAAATTCTTTCTCTTGATTGTTCTATTGATTCGAGTGACAGGAGATACTTTCAAGAACACGTGATCTCCAACTTCAAATTCTAGAGGTCTTCTCCTTTTGTCAGCATAGCTTTTATGTCTACTCTACGCTACTAGGAGCCTCTTTCTGATAATTTTGATATGCTCTGTGGTCTGATCAACCAGATCTGGCCCATACAACCTTCTTTCAGACAACTCTGTCCAGTATAAGGGTGATTTGCACTTTTTCCCATACAGTGCTTCATACGAAGCCATCTATATGCTCGCATGATGGCTATTGTTATAGGCAAATTTAGCAAGTAGAAGGAAGTGATCCCAATTCCCTTTAAAGTCCATACATGTAACATCCTCATTTTTATTTTCATAATATAATTATAAATTAGAATTAATTAATTAAATATATATATATAATATATATATATATATATTTAAAAAAAAGAAGGGAAGGGGGAGAGACCACCGAAAGCTTTCGGTGGAAAAGGACATAATCATTGTCCTTATAAAAAGAAAAGAAAGAAAAAGAAAAGGTAATGATTATGTTTCTAAAAATTAATTAATTAATTAAAAGTGGCGCTAGGTTTGGCGCCACATGAATGAGGAGGGGGTATTATAAATACCCCTCCTCAATCACCACTTCACGCCTTGCGTGAAGTCTTCCGGAAGGTGGAGGGTGAGGTTCTGGCAGGAGTAATTTTAGTTCTTCGGAGATTAATAAGATACTCAAATTCTCTTTTGATCACAAAACTCTTTTTATGAAAAATATTCTAAATAATTTTATCTTTCTCATGATAGTGATTTCTTACTGATTAGAGAATAATCTAGAATTAGAATTTTGAGCAAACGATGGATAAAATGAGCAAAAAGACTCTCAATGCCTTTATTTTAAATTGTGATATGCAATCTTCATCAAATCCCATACAAGATGTCGAAAAATCCCTCCAAGATCATATTTAGATTTTCCCCTCATTTTATATCAGCGATTCAGTAGCCAGAAAATCAGTTTCAGCGGAGGGAGACAGTGATTTTCGGATTTTTAGACTAAAATGTTATTTTAAAAATTTAGGGTCTTTTTCGTAATTTCAGCTGATATATTCCTCAGTGGGCTGTAGTTTTAGGATTTTGGATCAAACTGAAATTTTGGAAATTCGGGGTAATTTTTTGTAATTTATGCTGATATATTCCTAGGTGAAAGACGGTAGTTTTCCAATTTTTGGCTCAAACCGGAATTTTGGAAATTCGAGGTAGTTTTCTGTAATTTCTGCTGATATGGTTTCACTGAAAGTAGGGGATAATATTACAGAAAATGCCCCAAATTTCTGTCACAATTACCATTACCCACATGCAGAATTTCATTTTCTTCTTTAGTCCTTATGCATCTTTACTTTTTGGTCCTTTCGCTCCAATTTTCCATATAATTCAAATAAATATTTTGTAATATATTTATTCAAAAATTCAACTTTTAAAGAGCAAGACTATAGAAATGTAGAGGATGATTAATAGTGAATTTTAATCGGTTTAGATTTTTTTTAGATGAAGATTTATAATTTAGTATTTTAGATCTTAAACTTAAAATTTGGGGATTTTCATGTATTGGAATGAAATTATCAATAATCAATTACTTGAATAAGTTATTGAATTAAGAAAAATATTTAAATTTTATAATTGGAATTTTAGGAGTAATTAATTCAAAATTTAGAAATTTTAGAATTCAGTTAAATAAATTAGTTTTTCCAATAACTCAAGGAGTTATTAATGTATAATAAATTAATTGTTGTAGATTAATTTTTGGCGTGTATTTGAGCTCTTGGATTAGGAGTTTGTGGTTATAATTTTGCTTTGGAGAGAGGTAATCACTTTCCTCTTGTTGTGTATATTTGTATGATGTTTGTGAGTGATTTTTAATTACATAGAATTATAAATTTGGCTATTGATATGTGATGTGGACTTTGAAAAATATGTTGTTAATGAAATAGTCTTGTGGGACTTATTTTCACTGAGAAAATGAGTAGTGATATTTTATTATATGAATTGATATGTATTTATGAGATTGAAAATATCCTTTTGATAATTGAGAATTGATAATGATTTGTTATAATCACACATATTGATATGAGAGGGGATGGTGGATGTTAATTTGATGGGTTGTTAATTATAGAGGAAATAAGGGGATGAACTTTTGTACAAAAAGAGAAAATAAGGGGGTAGACTTCCAAGTGTACATTGGTTAGTCCTTTGGCCCAATTGTGTTCAATAGGGCCTTGACACCCCACTAATATATTTAGAGGGGGAACCCATGGTCCGGTCTCGTGCTCTGTGGATTTTGGCCGGTCCATATCACTTGATTGGTGAGCTTGTTAAGTTAAACTACCAGTCATATGGGTCAGTGCTAGCCCATGGGTTCAGTCAGAGGAAATAAGGCAGGAGAGGAAATAAGGGAGGACAAAGAATAAATTATTGTATATTGATTCTTATATACTTATGTGATAAATATGAGAATGGGATTATGATATGGTAAATTAATGTGTGTATATACATGTGGACATGTGACATTTTAATAATGATATGATTTTATAACTGTCCCACTTGGCGCCTTATGGGCACTTACTCTTATGCCCAATGAGATGGATTGTTGGTTGCTGAGGCTTTTGTCTCGCCCCGTTGATTTAACATTTTTCCAGGTGATAGTTGTCGTACGGGTCATCAGGGAAGACTCCGGAAGCTTAAACTACTTCTGCTAAAAGTAGTGCTGCTATCTTTATAATATATGTTGGATTATTGTATATTGCCACGTTAGGGCTCAATTTGCATACTTTAATTTATTTTGGAGATTTGATATTTTAACTATATATTTTTAATTACTCTTGATGAGGTTGGATGGCTTGCGGGCCTTATGATGTGTTTTGAATTGCTGGAACCATAATTTGGTCTGATATGGATATTTTAATATATGATGAGATATTATTTAGTTAAAGAGATTTCAAATAGTTAGTTGAACTCTTTTCTACTATGGTAATCTTTTGAAAGATGAGTTGTAATCTTTTTATTACCATGGTAGAGG
Organism: Inga oerstediana; assembly: GCA_963210345.1. Lineage (NCBI taxonomy): Eukaryota > Viridiplantae > Streptophyta > Magnoliopsida > Fabales > Fabaceae > Inga > Inga oerstediana. The sequence goes on from OY723407.1 coordinate 36,891,327, forward strand.
TTGTAAATGATTATAATAATATATTAAAAAATTGGTTTTATCAAGTCCATAGTTAATTATTGTGTATTAGGAAAGGATTTTACAATACACATGCCCTTAACATGTCTTCCAACGTCTGTATGGTTCTTTCTAACTATCTATCTGTCTGTGGATGATAGGCCGTATTGAACCTCAATTTCATACCCAGAGCATCATGTAGATATTTCCAAAACCTCACAGTAAAATGAGGATCTCTATTTGAAATAATGCTTTTCGGTGTACTATAGTCTTACTATCTCTTTGATGTATCTCTACTAATTTATTGGGAGAGTAGCTGGTGTTGATCGGTATATAATATGCCAACTTCATAAATAGATCAACAATAACCCAGATCGCATCATAGTTTCTAATTCTCGGTAATCCTATTACCAGGTCTATGGTCACACTTTCCTATTTCCATTCTAGAATTTCAGGGCTCTAAAGTAGTCCCGGAGGCTTCTGATGTTCAATATTTACTTCTTGACAGGTAAGACATTATGCCACTTATTTGGTCACATCGCTCTTCAATCCTAGCCACTAGTACATAGACTTTAAACCGTGGTATATCTTGGTCATTCCTGGGTGAAGAGTATACTGACTCTTGCATGCCTCATCTAGGATTTTCTGCCTCAGGTCAGCCTTCAGTGGAACATAGATTTTCTTCTTATATTGAACTAGTCCACTAGGCAACATATCATAGTCCCGAGTCCCTCCTTGTTTAATCATGGTTCAGATGGACTGTAACCCCCTTCATGTTCAAGGCCGAGATTAGTTCGTAAAAACGTAATTAATTTTGAATTAGAGACCATGTATGATTTGGGACTTAGACAAAATAAAATTTCCCAAAAATCAGGGTTTTCAAAAACTTTTACAACACCTATTTCACAATGGTCTCATACTCACATTTCAAACATAAATGTCTTGTATAAGTTGATTTCATTCATACATATTAGAGTACAGCATAAATTCCCGACACACTCAGGTTCTATTGATAAATAAAGAGTTTATACAAGGCATAACGCCCATAATCTCTTTCCCTTTTTCTTGGGGATTACACAAACTATATCATACCATAAATATATACAATTGATTCCCAAGAATATATCTAAAAATTACAAGTATGATAACCAAATATTCCCAAAATGAAACTCCTCCCCGGAGCTCTAACCGCTATTCGTCACCTGCTTCCCCTTTGGTCTTTCGCCCCTGTCAAAAATTGTTTTTGGGAGAGTGAGATTTTAAGGAATCCCTATAGTGTCAAGTCACTCATAATATGCACAACAACAAAGCATGAAAGCGAATCATCACACAACATATAGCAACTACAACTGCAGTTATAGTAGCAAGGGCAGGTATGACTCATGTCACCCTTACGTTTGCTTACGCTGAAGTGCTCATGATGTATTGCACTATCACATGATCATATCACATATATCACCACAATTGGGATCTATATAAAATATTTCACATATACACGTAGCCCCAATGGTCAGATACTCAAACAGGAATCCACGATTCCACAATGCACCCCTGGTAATTACAACGACAGAAATAACGGCAGGGGTAGGTGTGATAACCATCACCCCCTACGACTGCTCATGCTGTAATGCACTACGGGAGATAACATAATGCCAATGATTTACACAACAAACAATGATAAGACATGTATACCAAGCATCATACACAACATGAGAGAAAATTCACTACCTTGATTCTTCCGGGCGTGCTCTGGCACTGGTATCTCCCAAGTAGGGAAAATGTCAAATCCTATATTCATAATTAGGGACGAAGTGTTATTCTCTACACCAATATTCAAATAACTTCATATCATTTAAATTGGTTATCATTTATGCTCTTTAGGAGGCCACAAATGCCTCTAACTAAAGCCCTAAAGGGTTGGAAGAACTATCCCAAAGATCCCCCTTTTAGAAGCACAAGAACTGGTATCTTTCACTAAGACACTTGAGTGAAGATGACGTCACTCAAGTAATAATGTACGGACACTCGAGTCATGGAAGTAACACTCGAGTGATAGTCAGATGCTCACTTGAGTCATAGGAAGTGCGGAGCAAAAATTGCTCACCCGAGAGCAGAAAGGAATGACAGATACCAGAAATACTCGCTTACAAGGGGAGAACATGATCCACAGCACGCCTTGTAATGCCCCAAATTTTGATTAAGGTTTAATGACAATTATTGAAAATGATTTGGGAATTAAAGTTAATTTGAGACATGAATCAGTTATTGGGAATGCCCAACACCTTGTATTTTAGCATAATTATGTGATGAAATAATTATTTGGGCTAAAATAGGGGTAAATGGCACATAAAGAAGAGGAAAAGAATTACTTATGAGTTATGTGGCAATTTAAATAAATGTGCCATAATCAGTGAGAAATGAAAAGAATGGCTATAAGTTAGTGATTAATGGAGAGATTAATTACTAAGAGGAAAATGAGATGTGAAATTAAAATTGATAATGGAGGGATTAAGGTGATTAATTGGTTGATTACTTTATGAGAACCAATAGAATTCTGACATGTGTTAAGTGGAGATGAAGAGAGAGGCAATGGAAAGTCAAATTATTAATAAACAATTCAGTTTTTCTCTCTCTTTCTTCCCTCCATTCTGCTGACAAGAGGGTATGGGAGTGTGTGTTCCATCATTTCATCTTCTAGCTCTTATCTCTCTCTCATTTTCTCTCCCATTTTTGGTGCCATTGCAGAACCAAGAAAGAAGAAGAAGCTTGGTGAAAAGGTAAGCTTTTGACCCTCTAAGTGGCTTCTAATGGAAAAACTCTCTCCTATAAACTTGTTCCTTGTATTGAGAGCTTCAATTTCATGGTTTTAGTTTGTCCATTTGGTGGTGTTTGCGCTCTCAAGAAATTTTGGAGTGAGGAGAACCAAGGAACTCCTTTTGGGAAAGTTGTAGAGATGAGTAAGACAAACCTTTTCATATAAGTTTTGTAGCCATTGGTTGAGTTTGGATTTTCTGGAAATTTTGCCTTGAATTTCAAAAATGAGGGTCATTGTGTTGTTGGCATGTTGTTGTCATGGAATTAGTGCCTTGTTTAGTGTTTTGAATGAATAGAATTGAATTGAAGCTTAAAGGTGAAGTTTGGTAACTTTGTGTTTGGTTTGTGTATTTGGCAAAAATAGGGCATGTCAATGGGTTGTGATTTTGGTCATTTTGAGGTTGCCATTGTGTTCCTTGTGAGAAATTATACGGGAATAGGTTTGGTTATTGATTTTGGAGTTATTGGACACTTTGGTAGAAAATTGGAAATCTGTCAAGTGTGAACTCTATTCTGGGCAGTTAGTTTACATGAGTTTTGAATGACCAAATGGTGTTGTAAAATTCTGAAACTTCCCAGTCTTAAATTTCACATCCCAAGCTTCAAAATGGACATATAATTCATGTCATTTTGTTTTGTGAACTGAGAGTTATGCTTTGCCAAAATTTGGGACAAAAACTGGACTCTGTTTTGGAGCAGTGTTGAGTTTTGTGTAATTCTGGAATTTTGTGGTAATTTCTAGTAATGGTCCATATTTGTCCTATAAAAAATACTTAAATACCTTTTATTTGGCTTTGGAATCTCCTCATTTTGATTTTTCTAGAATTAGTTATGCTTTTTGGAAGTTTAGCCAAGAAACAGGATTTTCTTGGCCGCGGCCAGAAGGACTCTAGGCTGCGGCCCAAATGTTTCTAACCTATTGTTGGCCGCGGCCATTGGATTGGTCGTCTGCGGCCAACCCTCAAAGATGACATTTTGGATTTCCGAAGATGGTCTTTGGTTAAGTGTTTTCCCAAGCCTTCAGGCATGTGTTTAGGCTTTGATTAGCCACATAAATGTCATGAATGGTAACCAACTATAAGTGTTATGAAAGTGAGAATTTGGAAAAGAGAATAACCCTATGTCCTTGTTTTGGTTTATAGGGTTCGATATTCACCCAGATCATGGTTCGATGTTCATCTCATTGTAAGTAAGCTGTGCGGGAGCACACGTGGAAGAATAAGTGTAGGGAATTTACCTCTCTTTCATGTATTGATATTTGTGTTTGTGTATTGATGCATGTTATTGCTTTGCTTGATTATGTGAAACATATATGAATGATTGAAGCTCTGCTTCTATTTATGCTATGGCCATGAGTATGTTGTTGAAACATTGAGCACGCAGATATATCATTATGTGAGCATGAGTTATTGTGATGCAAGCATATCATGTATTAAGCATTTATCTTACATGCATATTGGTATTGTTTCCTGCTAGGATTCTCTCAAATCTCACCCTCGAGGAAGGAGCAAGCGACTAGGGGCGGCGAGAATTCCTTATGGGCATTTGGATTTGGTAGTTGGTTATCGTCATATATTGGGATAATTGTATATGTTTGGATGTATATGTTCGGATGATAGGTTGGAATGTGTATTTGGAACGAGTATTATGTAATCCCTATTTAAGAAATTGTAAAGGGCATATATGCCCTATGAAACCGTAGTGAAGGTATAAACTTGGGATTGCCGAGAATATTGTTGTGCACTCTGATATTTATATGAATGTGGTTTATCTTCACGAGGTAATTGTATTGAAATATGAATGTGAGATCAGGTTAAAGTGTTTGTGAAAGAAACTTGTGAAAACCCTATCTTATGGATGGGAATATAAATGAGTTTTGATTATTATTAGTAAGAATTGTTTATTTGTGTTCCTTTTACACAAATGAAAGCAGGGACTGATACATTACATTTTTTTTCTTTATAGTGTCCACTACAACCAGATAATTAGATAAGAACTCTGATTATGGGTACTGTGTCATGAAGGACATAGTCATCTACAATCCTACCTCAATTACTATTAAGGCATATGTGTGTGTGTGTGTGTGTGTCTCTGTGTGCGTGTCTGTGTGTATGTGTTTAAGTTAATAAATTAAATTTTAAATGATCTATTTTAACATATTTAATTCTTTTTTGTCTGCAGCACTTTGAAGACACTTTTTGTGAGCATTTTTTGCCCTACCAAATTGAAGAAGTCATAGAAGAGTTGGCTATAACTATTTATCATCAAAGGGTTGTGGTAGAACAAAGTTAGATTAGCTTTTTTTTTGTTTAAGTATATATAGACATGTGGTTTTTGTTTCAGATTTGGTTTTTGATCCACTTTGGATTACACTGTTTTGTTGGATCCATTAGGAATGAGGATTTATTGTGTATATATATATAATTGGCTGTGGAGTAACACTGGCAAATTGGATCTCTGTTTTGGTTTAATGAGCCCCTACTTTTTTTAAAAAAAAAACATTGGTCACAATTACTTCACAAGTATTTGTTAATAACCATAAAATATTGAGACATGGTTTATGATTATTGAAAGCAACTGTGAAGTACATCAACATATTTTTACGGTTTTAAAATAACAACCATGAAATAAGCTTCTGAAATGACCAAAACTGGAAACAAATACATTACGGTTAAACATCACAATTGTAAAGTTTTTTTTGGCTGTATTTTCCACGGTTTTGTTGTACAACCGTAAAATATGATGGGTCATAATATTTAATTTACAACCGTGAAGTAAATAAAAAAATACTCCATGATTTCTTTATTACAACGGCAAAGTATTAGCTCAAATATTTTATGGTTGGTAAGTGTAAAATATTAATATTTAACTCTTATATATTTTACGATTCAGAACCATAAAATATTGCTAAGAATAACCGTAAAATATAGACAATTTTATAGTAATGACAAGAACCTTTGAAGAGAAAGTGAAGGTCACATCTGGGTTTTAGATTAAATTTTTCATTTAATTAGGGCAAGGGCTATAATTAGAGTATTTTCATAATTAATAGCTACTTATGAAATAAAATTAAAGAAACCATTCCCTTCAAATATTTCTCCATATCAAATGTAATTTTAAAGCCTTAATCCCCTCTTATTCTCACTCTCAATCTTAATCTCAATCTCATTCTTAATCTCAATCCATCAAAATTCTAGTATATGAACCAAACAAGGCCAATGGGCATAATGAATACGTGATTTATGGAAAAAAAGGGAAAATTCTAGAAAACTACAAACAAAATTAGAAAAGGATAGAAAGGTTGGGTGAAAATAACAAATCCCAAATCAGTGAGGTATGAGGAATCTGGAATATGAAATGTTAACAAAATGACCTAAATACCCTCTTAAAAAGGGGAACTAAAGACACGAGCAGGCATATCAGATCAAAAAGTGATGGAGAGTTGGAGAGAAAGGAAGAGACATGAGCTCGAGCTGAGGAAAACGAGAAGACATGAGCGCGAGCTGAGGGAAACGAGGAGACACGACTATTAGCAGCTTCGAATGAACAGGTTAGGATGACGTCATGTAGATGGGAAAACACAACTTGTATCCGCGTAATAACATCATTACATTCGCTATTAATGACTATGCCTCGTCTATTAACATCTTCGAATGAACAAGTTAGGACGACGTCATGTAGATGGGAAAACATAACATGTATCCACATACTAACATCATTACATTCGCCATAAACGACTAGGTCTCGTCCATTAACATATTCGAATGAACAAGTTTGGAGGTCATCAGGTAGATGGGAAAACACAACGTGTATCCACGTAATAACATCATTAGGTTCGTTGTTAACAACTAGGCCTCGTCTATTAACATCTTTGAAGGAACAGGTTAGGAGGTCGTCTGTAGGTGGGAAACACAACTTGTATCCCTGTAATAACATCATTACATTCACTATTAACGACTAGGCCTTGTCCATTAACATCTTCGAAGGAACAAGGACGTTGTCATGTAGATGGAAAAACACAACTTGTATCCACGTAATAACATCATTCTTTTCTTTATTAACAACATTATTTCGTTGATTAACATCTGCCTAACAAGAAATGTGAAATTTTTAGCTTCGTTGCCCAAACGCAACACTTTTCACATCTTCCATTCACACGGACAACAGAAGACGTGTGTAGGAACAAGTTTGCAAAAAAAGATGTTACCAGCATAATAACACCATGTGCCTCTATAATAACATAGTTATGTTGATTAACACCTTCATATATTTATTAGTTGCTGTCATATCACAATCTGCATAATTACATTCATCCCACACTCGTGTCTCCTCATTTCCCTCAGCTCAAGCTCATGTCTCCTCCTTTCCGTTTTGCCTCGTGTCTCTTCCTTTCTTTCCGACTCTCCGTCACTTTCTGATCTGATATGCTAGCTCGTGTCTTTAGTTCCCCTTTTTAGGAGGGTATTTAGGTCATTTTGTTAACATTTCATATCCCAGATTCCTCATGCCTCACTGATTTGGGATTTGTTATTTTCACCCAACCTTTCTGTCCTTTTCTAATTTTGTTTGTAGTTTTCTGGAATTTTCCCAAAAAAAAGGGCGGGAATGAGCTAGGCTTAGGCTTGCAACCCAGCTTTATTTTGGTTTGTTTATAATAAAGTATTTTATTTTCATTCCAAGTAACAGGGAGAAAGAGAAAGTAATTCATGTATGAATCTTGGTGTACAATTTAATTTGACTCGCTTTAATTAGGATTGGCGATAGCACATAGAGCCGGAAAAATGGGCTGAGTTTGTTGGGCTGACCGGTTTAAGCCTGTTTAAGTCAAGGGCTGAGCGTAAGTTGTAGTGTCTCCAGATGGAGTCGGGCCTAAAATGGTTAGCCCTGTAGGGCCGTAAGCTGGCCCGTTTAAACCCTCCAATTTTTTTTTTAATTTTTAAAAATGACTACAAGTTGAGTTTTGCTTTGAGGCTAATGATTTTTTTAAATTGGAAATATTTTTCAAATTTAAATGAAAAAAATTGATTATATTCTTGTTAAAAAACTAAGAGAAGCTTGTTGATGACATTATAGTTAGTTAAAAGTCTTCTAATTGATTTTTTTTTTAAAAAAAATTACTCAATTTTAAAAAATATTTCATTTGTTCTTAATAATTTTGCAAAGAAATTTTCCCTATGAAATATTGAAAGAATAATTTTTTTTATAGATGTAAGATAAATAAAGAGAACAATTTCTTAATTGTATTTGAGGATGTTTGAATATTATATAAACTATATCAAAAAGAGAAACTAATAACACACATTAAAAAATGAGAAGGGTAAAGTCTGTATCTCATGAAGAATTTTGTTTTAAGGCAAATGTTCACTTATTCTATTTATTAAAAAAGATAAAACATTTAATACTTTGAAAGTATGTTTTCTTAAGTTAAAAATTTTAGTGTTTTAATTTAATTTCTTTAAGAGAATACAAAAAATAAATTTTTTTTGTTAAAGCACTACTACAAAAAAGGGCTGTAACGCTTATTTTTAAACTACTATGATGCTTAAGAAATGTCACATATCTCATCACTACTAAAAGAAGCTTTTGTGTTTAGAAGCGCCACATCATATATATATATATATATATATTTATTTATTTATTTAAAAAAAACTTCTTGTGGCGCTTCCTTGAGAAAGGGTACAGGAAGTCTATATATTTTTTTAAGGAAGTGCACTTTTTGAGGAAGCGCCACAAGAAGTCTATATATATATTTTAAAATTTTTGCTTCATGTGACACTTTTCTAAGAAAGTCCCATAGAAAGTATTTTTTTAAAAAAAATAAATTTTTTGTATTTTTCTTTTAGAACCCTATAATTATAGTTGATAACACACTTTAAACACATTTTTATATCCACAACAAAATGAGGAAAAGCAAACCACTATCAAATAACTCCAAAATGATATAAATTAACAAATAACTAATTAAAAAATCACTACTAAGTAAAATACAAGTGTTAAAAATAAATAATTATTTTACTTATGCAACTCATTAATGTTAACAATTACTAGAACAACTAAAAATTATAACTACTACATATCTTCACATTCAATCTATATAAAAGAACATTAATTTTATCACATTTATTTTTCAGCATATAAAAATGAGAATAATTTTTTCAGATTTCATAATAAATTAAATATAAAATACATTGAGCAAATTAAACTATTAACTACTAATAAAATTATATTTGTAAGCTCAAAAATTAAAAAAAAAGTTACCGTATATAGGAAGCCTGAATAGAGTGAGCTGAAATCTCAAATACAACACCTGAAAAAAAAATTAATAAAGGAAAAAGACAAAGACAAAGTTGCATGCATGCTTTAAAAAAATGGTGGTTAAGAAGATAATGTGCTATACATAGCTTTAAAATATATATATATATATAAAAAAAAGGAAAAGTGAGTGTGTACATACTTACAGGATGAAATGAAACTATAAGGGGGATCAAATGGGACCAAAAGGGAGGAGGAGTGGGTCGCTTTGATGCAAGAAATGAGACCAAAGAAATGAGGAGAAAGTGCCAAAAATGAAAGGAGGAGGAGGAGGAAATGTGAGAAGTGATGGAACAGAGGAATGAGGAGGAAGTGCCGATCGAAGTGGGGATGATGAGTGACAAAAAGAGGAGGAGGAAATATGGGGACTGAGAAGATAAGAAGTGATGGCACGTGTTGGATGAGGAGTGAGAATTAAGAGGATAAAAGTGATAGAAGCAAATTGAGGGAGATAGAAGGGATTGAAAAAAAAAAATATTACTTTGTGTGGTGTTTACTAAGCTAAGCATTAAACAAAGTACGTAGCAGCTGCAGTATTTCCTTGAGCATGCATACTACTACAAAAAAGAAAAGTTATGACGATAAAGAAGTGCCACATATCAGGACACTACTAAAAAAAGCTGTAGTGATTGGAAGCGCCATAGCATAATAATTTTTTTTAAAAAAAAAGTACCCTCCTGTGGCGCTTTTTGAAGGAAGTGCCATAGGAGGGTGGGGTCTCCTATAGCACTTTCTAAATACCTTGAATCATGGAGAGGAGAGGCTTAGAGGAGTTATTTCACAACTTAGGAACCAAATCACAAGAGAGAATTTCACTTATCTTAAGATTTCTCCTTTCTCTTTAGATTTCTCAAGAACACACTCCCTCTGTCTCTCTCCTCTTCTATGGCTGTGGAAATGAATAAGGAAGATGAAGGAAAGAGTTGTATAAAATATCTCCCATTTCTCTAATTTTCTTATTTACCAAAATTCCAAAATTTGACTTTTAAAGCCTAAAGTGTTTTGACTTTATCTCATATGACACATTCTCTTTCTTCTCTCCTTAATGCTAAACGCAAATATAAAGAGAGGAGGAAAAATATGATGATGCCCACTCAAAACATCTCATCATCATTTTTTTTTGTTTTATTTTTAAATTGGAGTCATGACAAAGCTTGTACTTGGTCTTGTCTTCTTCCAAATTGTGTCATACATTTCCATTCAATTTGAACTAATTTCCTATTCTTCCCATGGCCATGAACACGCCATTTAAGGGTCCTTTATGACCCAATTGAGCTTCTTTCATTATCCTAACTAATGGCACATTTTTATTTTCCAATTTTTGGAATAGTGCCAATTCTGGCAGATTTCTGCCCTAACTTTGAAAAATCATAACTAAATTTGTAAGCATCTTTTCAGAGAGATTCCAAAGGCTATAGAACCCTTATTGAGTCTAGTTTCAAGAAAAAATATAGAACTTGGCCAATTAAAAGGACAAAAATCCCAGAATTAATTTCTTTGAATGCTGTTCTAGAAAATTCAGAGTTTTTTTGGGCTAATTTAAAAAATAAATAACTTTTTGTATATAGCTCTAATTGATTCATATGACCTATCAAATTAAATTTTAGGATGTCTATTTTCACCTTGTAAAATTTCATAATTTCTGCTCATCATTTGGTTATCCAAAATTGCATGACAAGCTCACTGCTTCACAGAAAATTTCTCTGGAAGCATACTCACTTTCTTCAAAACTCACCATTTTATTGACTATTTCAAATAATTACAATATATATTGGGGAATCAAATTTGGGCTGTTACATGCAGCGGAAATGGAGGGGGGGTGGGTGGATGAAAAAAGGGAAGGAAAGACTAATGGAAAGAGGAGGGAAATTGAAAAAGATGAAGATGGGGAACGGGGGCGGGGGAACACGTGGTTGGTAACGTGGCGCTTGCCTTATATGTGGCTAGCGCTCAACTGTGGCGCTTGGTCAATTGGCCAGCTCAGGCTTACATGCAAGCGCCACGTAAACAGACCTACTAGTTGTGCCGCTTTCCCTATTAAGCACTATAGCTAGTGCACAAACTTAAAAAAAAGTGAAAAAATAAAATAAAAAGAGAAGTTGTGGCACTTTTCTGAATAAGGGTCACAAAAATGTGTGCCACTTTTCTACATTTTTATAGTAGTGACGCCTCAACTACTACTTTAGTTTAAGAGGGAAAAAAAAACACCTTAGGTGAGCAAGCACCATATAAGGCCACCAAGCAGCTGTGGTGCTTCCTTGAGGAAGGGCCACAACATGCCAATTTTTTAAAAAATAAAAAATAAAAAAAAATTTTATAAGAAGTTGCGGCACTTCTTTAAAGAAGGGCCACAAAATGTGCACTACTATTCTCTATTTTCATAATAGTGAACGGTCTTGAAACCTACAAGCCGACCCAAGCCGGTGAATAAAAAGACCAACCTCAAAACAGGACCCTTTCCGTTAAGGGCCGGCCTGGCAGGCCTAGCCCCTTTTTACCCAGATACGAAAGAGAATATAATTGGCGAAGAAAGAAAGGCACAGGCATCGATCCGACATCATGCAATTACCTGGTCCTCGACTTTGGATCCTTGCAACGTGCTTGGGGAACTGGTTCACTTAAAGGCGATTCCTTTCTTAACATCTTGAAAGCAATCCTCTGAAAACCAATCTTAAATAAAGCCCACAATAAAGCCAATTTTACCTCCGGTCCTTATGAACGAGACATTATATTAAGGATCGGAGGTAGTAATAATGGGACACTTAAACAAAAAAAGTTTAATTAAATTTATTTTAAAAATAAATAAATAAATTACTTTAAAATATATTTATTTATCGTTTTTTCCTAAACTAATTTATTTGACTTATATAAGATATAATCTAATGATACTCATGACTAATTCAGAATGATTATATAACATATGTGATAAATAATTTACGTACTTATTTTTTTTAATTTTCCTAAATTAATTAACTATATCTTATTTTAAGAACTTGAGGTTGTATATTTTTTGACCCCTATCGTTGTCAAAAAGCACTTTTTCTATTAACTAACTGAAGAAAAATCGTCCCTAGGGATGATGGTGCATGCCTGCCCTTTGTATATGGTTAAAAATAAATAATTTTTTTTTAAAATTATGAAATTAAAAGCATCTCTTTGCGCCCAAAACAAATTTATTTGACTTGCTCAAAATTTACTGGCACTTGTAGCATCTATCAACTTTTGAACGTAGCATCTGGTTCTTATCCGCAAAATAATTTCATAAAAAGGGTTCTATATGCTTAAAGGTATCCCGAACTTTGTTCTCCAATAAAGTCTGGCTTTTGATGTTAACAAACTTAAATAAATACCCTTGTAATTCTGGTTAATATTTTGTCGAATCTATATATAGTTTACGTTGGTCTCAGGTCCCAATTCTCAGGCCGATCTAAGAACCATGCAAAACATTCTGCAGAGAACTCGAGGTGAAGAAGCTCAATAAAATGGATATTCCTCACCATCACACAGGTTCTTTCTTTCTTTGTTGTCTTTTTTTTTGTACAAGGGGAAACCGGTATCTGGGACATTTTTTGGACCCTGGCCTTCTTCAACATGGGTAGGTATATGAGCAACTGACTGGTTGGCCTCGAGGAGTGAGAGTGCATTGTTTGACGGGTTATCTTATCTTTTGATAAATGTGTTTCTTGTGATTTAAACTTATATTTTCCTTTTTACGGGGTGAGATTATTTATCGCATCAACTGAGACTTATCAACTGAGACTTGCAAGTACAGACTCTCTCTCTCTTTCTCTCTCTCTGCGCGCGGGCACACTTGGAGTGAAGAAGGGGAAAAAGGAAAATTGAGGGAAGAAAAATAGTTATTATACAATAGCTTTTTGAAGCTTATCTCAAACTCTCAACAATGGAGGTTATAATATGTCTTGTTAGAAAGCTTAGCATCAAGCAGCTAGAAAGCTGGAAATGCTTCCTAGAATGGAAATGTGTGAAATCAAGGATCTTCTATCGTTTCTTTTCTCAATCTGCACCACCTGAAATAGAAATAACAATAATAACTTTATCATTGATCTGAGCGTTGAATATTATTTTTCTATTTAATAAGAAGCCAAAATTTTTCTAAAATATTTTCATAAGAAAAAAAGAGAAAATTCCAAGAAAGCCAAACTTTTGCTCACCAAAATCTCTTGGCGTTTTGCATTTGAAGCATTCCGTCCTGCTAGCATAATTATGCACTCCACAGCCATATCTGCTGCATCAGACAGTGAACAAAATCTTTGCGTCACTAATATACATATACATATACATATATATATGTATGTATGTATATAATGAAGAAATGTGGCTATCTCATTTATTTATTTGGTAAGATAGACAGAAGATGGGTCAGACTCTACTACGACAATATTGTGTATTCAATACATATTCATTCTCCGATGCTACAATTTGTTCACCTATAAGGTGTGTTAACATTATCATAATATATAGAAGTCCCACATTGATTAGTCAAAGAAGAGATTATACAATATAAAAAAGGAGTCCTATTACGTAGTTTTTAATTATTTTGATGGAAAAACAACCCTAACATATACACATATATGAAATTCGTTCATTTTCATTAATCACTGTCTCAGCCATATTCGTCTTTTGTCTAACTAGAAATTGCTTATCTACCAAAATAAACAAAGCCAATGCAGCTAAGTTGCTCTACTTTTTTGAAAGTTGCAAATGTAGAAGATAACATAAACTAATACTCCCTCCGATCCAAATCTAAGAAAAGTAAATAAGTTATTTAATCATATCATATGTTATATATAATTATATTATATATCAGCATAAGTAATCAAATTAGTTTGAAGAAAAATTATAAATATAAATATTTTAAAGTAGTTTAATTAGCTTCCTTAATCTCTTAAAAAAAAAATAAACTGAGCCTTCTATTTAGAGCTGGAGTGGAGTTAGGATTCTTGTGGGCCTTTTTATGATCCATTGAACTAATGCAGGTGAGAAAATTGCACAGATACTATTCTCAATGCTCAATCTATATATATATATATATATGTATATATATAAATAGGTTATTAACTGACCTATTGCAAATCCAATCACCACTCTTCCATCCTGGAGGGAAACTGCAATCTGATCCATATCCATCAGAACCCACCACCGTGTTTCCGCCATACAGAGAAACATAATCATTCTTGGTTGCGCCGCATCGGTAGCAGCTAGATCGGCTCGCGTAGTTGTGGGCCCCGCAGTTCATGGCCGGGCAAAACCAGTCCCCTGCTAAAGCCTGATCTTGAGTCCTATTATTGTATCCATAGGTCGAAGGGTCAGGACCACCAAATTTAGGGTACCCACAACGCTGGCACGCATCTCTTTTCTTGAAATTTACGTGCTGGCAAGCTCCACACATCCAATCTCCTCCAGTCCAGCTCATTTTTTCCCCTGTTTATAACTCTTAACATGTGAGGTTAATTATGAATTACAAATATATATATATATATCAGCTCTCATCAAATCTCAGTATTACTGTTCATGAGTCACATGATTTAACACATTGGGCATGGGAAACTATTTAAAGCCTTTTCTTATGAACCTTAAATTTTGTTATTCTACTAACAAATGAGTAATCAGGAAAAGTGGTTTTACATAGAAAACTATTAATAGCAGAAACTAATGTGTGTGTGTGTGTGTAGGAGCTTCATGTACTATGATTGAAGCATGAGGTTAAATTATAACTAAAGATAGACAAATTTGGATGAACATAGGAGTGAGATTCTGAGATGTTTAATTACCTTAGTACAGAATGATGAACACCCAAAAAATGGCTTGCTGCTACAAGAATAAACTGTGAAATAAGAGAGCTGGAGAATATATAAAATGTAGATATGGCTGGTGGTGAGTCTAGTGGTGAAGTTGGGAGGGCTTTATATACTAGTTTATGAGAGACCACTCTCCTGTGTGGGGGACATGGATGTTCCTTTTTGGGTTCACTGGTAATAATCAAAGAGATTGCTTTCTTATTAAGATGTGGATTCCAACAGTAGAAAATTTTTTAAAGGGCAAGATAATAACAAAACCTGTTCCAGTTTAGCTCGTTATTCTTAGAGAGCTAGGGAGGGAAATGGGTTTCTAAAAGTAGGATTGAATGAATAACATTAGGGTGTGTACATGCATTGTTTTCCGATCCAAAATCCCCATTTTGCCCTTCTCTTTTCATGATTCCTATGCATTATTGAGAAGAACATATGCGGGGTACGAGAGGCGTTATAAGGGGGAGCAACTATGTGGAAGACTTCACGAGAATCTAATATCCCCTTGGACCCCACATATGTTGGCTTGATAATATGTAGGATAATTAAAGTCCAATCCAGCACACTGATGTTATTTTGCACCTAGCATTCTAATCTTATTTATGGTGTATTCACTGTCCTAATGTTATTTTCCTAATACACCTACCACCCTGTTGTTACTTTTCATTTACATCCAACATCCTAATCTTATTTGTGGTTTAGGGTGCTTGATGCATTAATAATAAGATTAGGGTGCAAAGCACCGGAAAAATAACATTACGGTGGTGGATACATTATAAATAAGATTAGGGTGCTGAATGCAATAGGGAAATAACATCCACTACAAAAAAAAAGACTTTCGGCTGTGACAAAAGTCGCTGCTGAAAGTCTAAAAGTTGCTGCTGTTGCGACCGTCGCTGAAAGTTTTAGCGGCGACAATTTTTGTCACTGCTGAAAGTATAGTTTCAGCCAATGTATGGAAAACCGGACCGGACCGGCCGGTTCAGACCGGAAACCGGTGAACCGGTCACTGGTCTGGTCCGGGTGAGGGGAAAAACCTGTGAACCGGTGAAACGGTCAACCCGGTCTGACCCGGTGTGAACCGGTCAGAACCGGCCTGACCCGGACTAGTCACGGTTTGCTCCTTTTTTTTTTTTTTTTTTTTTAACTTTTTTACACTCCAAATGAAGTCATTTTGGCTTTTTTTTTTTAAAAAAAAAAATATTCCTAACAGTTTTTTTATTTATAAGGAGCTTTAAAAGGATTATGGAATACTTTTAACATTGGTTGGGGAAAAATCCTTACATATTTAATGATATTTTTGTAGGTATTAGGTTCAGGAGGTTATATTGGACTATTAGTTGAAAAATAACTCTTATATAGTTTTTTGAAAGGTATGTATGAACATTTAAATTATATATATTTTTTAAATTGACCCCGGTCTGACCCCCGGTCTGACCCCCGGGTTGACCCCGGTCTGAACCACTGACCCTTAACCCAGTGCCTCGACCGGTTCAATGTCCGGTCCGGTTTTCAGTACCATGGTTTCAGCGGCGACTTGAAGGTGACTTTCAATGGCAACTTTTGTGTCGCCGCTGAAGGTGACTTTCATCGGCGACTTTTTGTAGCTGTTGAAGGTGGTTTTCAGTGGCGACTCAATACTTTCGCCGCTAAAAGTGTCAATTTTTAAAAAAAAAAATTCAAAAAATATTTTTTTAAAAAAAATCGAATTTTAAAAAAAAATTAATTTACAATTGCCACGTGTTTGCTCCTTAAAGCACCATATGTCCCCCCTGACTGCCACATGTCATCACTTCATAATTCCTCCAAGTAACGCTCCTCCTGTTAGAACCGGCGACTTCAGGGAGCCGACGCCTTCCTGCGCGAGTCTTTGCTAGTTGCGCCGAAATGAATCTGTGTCATATTATTACATATTAGTATATATATAATATTATCAAATACATAAACATACATACATACAAATAATTAGTTATTAATTAAATATAATATTATTTAAAATAAAAAAAATTAATAAAAATGAAAAAAATATTTATATATTTAAATTAAAATTTTTTAATTAAAATTACTTAATAAATAATAATTTAATATTAATTTTAATATAAAATTATAAATATAATATTAATAACATATATATTATTTTTAAATAAAATAAAATAATAACTAATATAATAATAATATCATAAATATTATTTTAGTAGAAAATATTAAATATAATATTAATAAATGATAATATAATTTTAATAATTAAGGTTAAATAGAATTATTTAATAATTATATATTAATTTTATAAATATTATTTTTAAAAGAATTAATTTAAAAAAAGCTGAAATTGATTTTCAGCGATGACTTTAATTGTCGCCACTGAAAGTGTGAGTTTCAGCGGCAACTTTTGATTGTCACCGCTGTAAGTGGCACTTTCAGCAGTGATCGCTGAAAGTCAATTTTTTTGTAGTGATCTAATATCAGGATGCTTGATGTTGATTTACCCTTAATATGTATGAGCTAAATGATACGACTAGTTCTGATTCCTAATATAGAAGCTAGTTGGAAGTTAGATTTAATCATCAATACAAAACTTTAATATACTTTATTTTTCAAATTTAGAATTATTTTCACAAATTGTCACTATTAATTATATATATTAAAAGGGTTTTCATCACGGTGGTTCTAAGGCAAATGACTAACTAGTTTTCTTAATATTTATAAACTAGTTATCTTATTCTTATATTCAAGATAAATAGAGTACAGGATCCATGCTTGGATGGGCAAAACGGTGCATGTCACTCGCCCAACTTGCAAATAAACCTTCACTGGTTATGCACATATCCATTTCCAAGTTATTTTTGTTCCTTCTTTTCAATCACTTTATGACAATAATTGAAATTCCATTCGAACATTCACCTCCATTATCAAACACCAATCCATTGTCTCCCATCATTGTAAACGGTATATGCATGTCTAAATTCTTGGTTATAACATTCAAATGATTAACATAAATGCGCTATATATAACAAATTATATTATACATCTAACTAATGGGGGTAGGTCTAACCAAATGAGTTAGTTTCTTATAATGTGATAAACTAAGGTTCGAATCTCCACTAGAGAGAGATGCTCACATTTAATTTAATGCTCGACAGTGCCATAAATAAAATTGCTTCCAATAACAAGATATCTATGCCTATAAATTTTTTTAAAAAAAACCCTAAGTGAAGAAATGGCACAAGACCATTTAGCAATATTTTCATGCATGGTTTTGTTTTCTGGGGACAAATTAATTGTTGGATTAATGCATTTGTGGGTTCGATAGTTTTTGATGCACATGGAAATTGGAAAGTGACTTGACATCATGAAATTGAAGTGAAAAGGTCGAAATACATTTTTGCCATGCTTATTTAATTCCGTCTCCACTTCCGTCTCCGTTCAATTAAAAATCTTTCTTCTCAACGATATGGGCCATAGTGGTCCCTTTCTCTTTGGTAGTTCTTCTTTTTTTTTTGTTGTTGTTGGAATGTTTAGCCTCACTAAGATCGAGTAAAACCTGGGACAATATATATTTGGATGAATAGAAAAGTAGGGAAAGAGAAAAATTAGAAAATGAAATATGAGGGAAAATAAAACCTTTTCTCTTGGGATAGTAAGAGAAATTACGAAAAAGTGGAGGGGGAAAAATAGCATATAGGGTCTGTGTATATATATTTATTTTTACCAATTTTTCACTTCAGTTTTCTCTTCCAAAATTGCTTAAAGGTTGCAACACTCATAGGGACCAAAATAAAAACTTCTTTTATCTTATAAATTGTTGCATTATGAAATTACTCACTTTTTTAGTTAGGCATAAGTATCTTCCTATTAGAGGCACTCTTATTTAAAGTATTATCGGGTACTAAATATTAGCACATCTCATACCAGAGATTCAAATCTTAATTCACTATATTATAAATAACTGATCTCTTTCACTAGACCCAATCCCTGCTCGTTATCTATATTTATTCTTATGCTAGAACCTGAACCCATTTTTGATGGGTTATGAGATCCTAATTGAACTAACCCATTGATTTTTTTTTATTTTTTATTTATTTTTTCGAATGAAACAAACATGCAAGGCTAGAAAGCTCTCTTTCATTCTCCCATTGCAAGACTGTATCAAATTAATATAATGTACTTTTTATTTTTTTCTTCCTTTTTCTATACGTCATTTGTGTGTATGAAGCCAAGCTAAGAAACCGTATTGGAATATATATGGAGGAGGACGGTTGTGGCGGACCGACGTTGTGCCGAATATAGACAAGCGAACCTGGTCATCTACTTTTTTAAAAGTGGTTCCCTATAAGGAATTTCTTCGAACCACACCATATTGGAATATCTGTGCGTAGTAGCTTAATTGATTCTCATATATATATATATATATATATATATATATATAAATAATGTCCAGACTTGGAAAACATAAGATAAAAAAAGAATTTTTTTTTTTTAAAAAGGCAGTTACATAGTGGGGTAGTCTCTGTACTTTAAACGGGATTAATCCCAAGTGATTGACTCGTGCGAGACCGAGCTAATAATATAAAAGTTCCTCATGTCGCTGTTTAAGTATTACAATTTAAACTTTCTAAAGGATATACCAGAGAATATGCATGAATAATCCTTCCACATGTGTATATTGTTAGATATTTTGAAATGTAGTTCTTAATTAGGAATTAGTATGATATTTATGCAGGGGAATTACTATATAGTCCTAAGGAAGAAACTTACTAAGAAATCCTAATGACAAGTGATTTATCATTTCTTACCGTAAAACTTTTCATTGCATGCTCTTAAATTGTTATTGAAACCTTTTGATAATTAAATCTTTTTCTTGGGACCTCATAGTAATTCCCCCTATTTAAGCTTAAGGTAAATCAAAATCCAAATCTATAATACACACACATATAAAGTAAAATATACAAGTTTGCAAGTATGCGAACAGTGCACCTCACACATGAGGCTTTATTTCTCCCTTTTCCCTTTTCCCTTTTCCCTTTTCATTTAAATTCATGCGCGTGTGTGTGTGTGAAGGATCTCAATATATGGATGTCAAGATATTTATACGTATCTTATCTTTGAGACAGAGTAACTTTCACTCCAAATAGAACCAAGTCAAACTAGCTAGGTGGGTGAGATTGGGTGTTGATGAATCTCAGTCGATCAAGCTTGATGGAGGTGTATCTTGTGGCGGGCTTATCCATGATGAGTATGAGAATTGAGTAAATCAATAGTCATCGTCTCCTATTCATAAGTAGAGAGAGTATATATTTTTTGTCTTATTTTTAAGGCATCTCATTGAATTTTTTTTTTTTTTTACATAAATGTACAAGTTGTCTTTCATTTATTCATATGCAGATTGTTACTCCATCTATTCCTTTTTATAAGATAGAATTAACAAAAAGAGGTAGTTAAAATTAGTTAGGTGTAACAAATATGTAAAAAATGAATTTTGTTTTCTGAAAATACTCTCATTTATGTGGAAGAGAGAATATGTTATATTGAGTAGTTTGGTCAAATATGAGAATTAAATACAATAGTGATATGGGTAATTTTTATAATTAAGTGTGGTTAAAATGAAGAGTCTACAAACAACTTTTTAGAGCTCGATCTCTACTAGGGGGGAAAAAGCTTTTCTGACCGGCTAAAAATAGTTTTTTAGACCGCAGTTTGGTTAGGTTTAGTATCAAGCAGTTTAGAAAGTCAGACGCTTTCAAGACCTGATAGGCAATTGGTCTAAAAAATAAAATTAAAATTAAAAAAATAAGAAAAATCTAGATATCAAAATCCCAACTTAAATGAAGCTGTGATTTTGAGATTTAGATAAGATATCATAAAATAATAGGAGATAAGCTATGATTTTATAAGACCTCATAATAAAATCCAAATCTCGATAAAAGAGAAGAAGATACATTTGAAAATTTTAAGAAAAAATCATATGTAATAAAATCGCAACAAACAATCCAACCATAAAAAATAGTAGAAGCGTATAAAATATTACATCCAAAGATGATACATTCATGTTTGGCTGAAACAATCTTGATTCATAATAATTTAGACAAAAAGAATATATTTGGTAAAATTAAAAAACAAAAGAGAAAAAAGAATTTGATGCATTATCTTATAACAAATCTGGCAACGGTGAAGACAAACATAGATCTAGGTGATGACGGGATGAAAGCTTGAGATAGCATGATCTGGACATGACAAGTATAGATTTGGATGTGACGAGAATATGTCCGGACGTGACAAGCATAGATCTGGAAGCCATACGAAGAGGCCAACAAGCTTGTTTGGTATGAGGGAAGCGGAGGAAGAGTGAGTGGAGGGAAAATTTTTCAGAGTTGAATTTTAAGAAAAATGAAAGGAGTTGGGTTAAAAGTTTTTAATTAATTTCTCTTACTCTTTTTTCTTATATATTCTCTTTATTAAAATCTTGTAACATCACTTCTCCAATTTTTTTAAAATTCAATTTATGAAAATTTTCCCTCCCTTCCAAATCCCTCATAGCAAACAGACCCAAATCTCTATATGCTATCTTATAAAAAGGAACATGTCATATCCAAAAATCCTATCTTATAAAAAGAAACTGACGGAGTATTTTTTTTTAGAAAGTGTGTAGTTAAATATGAGCAAAGTTGGAAAGTTGTTAACTTCTAAGACAAAGT
Organism: Inga oerstediana; assembly: GCA_963210345.1. Classification (NCBI taxonomy): domain Eukaryota; kingdom Viridiplantae; phylum Streptophyta; class Magnoliopsida; order Fabales; family Fabaceae; genus Inga; species Inga oerstediana. Next base: position 36,912,952 of record OY723407.1, read on the forward strand.
TAATGAATTTTTTTATGTGTAAAATTTATTGAAAGTATTTTATAAATAAGACTAGATGAGTATATAAATACTTAGTATTCACCCCAACAATGTCACTGAATTCCTGAGCATCCTTCAAGGCCTCACTCTCTTAAAATTTCTCCAAAGTCAATGTTTACCTTGGCTTGTTGGAGGCTGTTAAACTCATCCAAATTACTACATCTGGTCCTAAATATTAGATGTAGTTTATTTAAGGAAACTAAATAAGTTACTTAATCATATGATATATTATGTATGCTAAAATTATATATCATTTTATAAGTTAAACAAATTAGTTTGGAGAAAAAATGATAAATATAAATACTTTAACATAATTTAATTAGCTTCTTTTATCTATCCCAAAAGTCAATTCGGTTTTATATTTAGGACTGAAGAAAGCAACATGAAAAATTTGTATACCATTACTATAAAAGAAAGGTCATACTTGACGACGCTTCATATACTTGTTAGTTAAACAAAAAAGCGTCAAGTAACGAGAGGCATACATTGAGCAAGGCTGTATTTGATGGTTATTGCAATCATAATAAGTATGGAAAATGTTTGGCAGCTATCAAAAGACCGTCAAAGAGTTGTATTAGTTTTTTAATTTTCAGAAATTTATAATTATTTGATGATTATTAAAACAACTGTAAAATATTTGAAGCAAATATTTGTTCAAAAATCGTCAAGTAGTCTCATTCAAATAGCCTTATGAACACAAGAGAGTGTGTAGTAGAGACGAGACTAAGGATTCATGGTATGTGAAACTATAAGAACTTTATGAACACAGACTTCGTTTGTCTTTTTCAATTCTTACGTAACTAACATCTACATATATGAAAACATTATCTACGTATATACTACTTCTATTCTTAAATATAAGACTCAGTTGACTTTTATTTTTTTAAAGAATAAGGATACACAATATATGATATGATTAAGTAACTTATTTTGCTTTATTAATTTATCCAAAAAAAGGTGAATTCTGTCTTATATTTAGAACCGGAGAGAGTATGTATCTATATCAAATAGCCAATGCATTTTCTGTCTTGTCAATACCCCACTCACAGAAAGGAAGAAATTGCATACTTTCACATCGTACAACTCACTTGAATATCCTCAGCTCTTAGGATTTTCCACATAATATTTGGATTCTCCAACCTTTGTGAAACCCCTCGGACATGGCACCGGGGACCTATGCTAACACAGTTGATTATTCTCTTCTTATCCTAAATATAGGATATAGTTTGGGATGAATTTAAATCCTAAATATATATAAGACATTACTACTAAACACTTGCTTCAATTGATAAGGGGTTGTACCCTCTTTACCAGAGGTCTAGAGTTCCAACTCTGGACTTGATCCAGATTAGTCTAGACCTCCGGTAAATCCTCCTCCTTAAAAGGAGGTAGATCAAGGATACTTGATGCATGCTCCACTCAAAAAATATATGTAAGATTTTTTACTTCATTTTATCTCTTATAATTTTCATTTTTTTAAATTAAATTGTCTCACTTATAAACTTATATATATATATATATATAATGTTACATAAATATTTTAGAGAGATCATGTCACATACATTATAATTAAGTAATTTATTTAGTTTTCTTAGTCCCTTCAAATTAGATAAATAGATCTTATATTAACGATCACACATGTATATAAAGAAGTTATTACAAGAAAAATGTTTATAATATGCTCTTTAACTAACATGAAAGTAAAGTCAGGTATATTTCCTTTTTAAACTCAATATCAGCCCCTTTGATTAAGTTAATTAACCTTAGCTATACTCTTCCACTACTTACATATGTAACTAGGTATTCTCCGTCGTGCAATGCACGGGACATTGTTTTTTGTTTATGCCATATTCAAGATATTAATTTTTAAATTAGAGACAAATTAAATAAAATGATCTTGATTAAGAGGTTTACTAATCATACTTCACATTTGTTTATATATAGATACTATGTTTGTCTACTGAAGACATATGATCATGGAGAACATTTATCATATTCAGTTGTAATATTTTTAAGAGTTAAAGTAAAATGAGTCAAAATATGACTTGCATCTGATCACAAACATAAATCACACTGCTCTTATATAAAAATTTAATGAAGAACACTTGTCATATTTTATTATAATATTTTTGAGAGTTAAAGTAAAATGAGTGGAAATATATATGACTTGCATGTGAACACAAACACAAATCGCTCAGTTTATTTGACAATTTTACTATGGTGATAAAGTAAAATGAGTGGAAATATATATAACTTGCATGTGAACACAAACACAAATCGCTTAGCTTATTTGACAATTTTACTATGGTGTACTAATTAAATTAATTTTAATTATTTATTAATTAAGCGTTAACAAGTCTTCTTAGTTCTCACTCGTTCCATTGTGTTAAATATGAGTAAACTTTAAAAGTTACTCCCCTGTTTCAATTTGCCTTTCGTTAATTATTGAGTAAACTTTGTTCTTATAAGATATAATGTTATATTAAATAGGGATGTAGTTAGAAAGGTTTTAAATTTAAAGGTAGAGTTAATGAGATTTAAAGATTTCTTTGACTATTGTGGATGATGTTAAAAGTGACTTATAAGAACGATTAGAAGAGTATTAAATTTTAAGACAAAGTTTTTGAACTTTTATTTATTTATTTGTTCAAGTGTAACATAATGAAAGTGGCTCATAAAAGTTTCTTCCAATCATTGATTAGTGTATGCCACATGAAACCAATACAATTCATAGTTGTTCATGAAACCGTTAAAATCTCTCATTAAAATCCTACCATGAATTTGGCGAAACGATTTGTTATCTTTAACCCCGTTCAATTTGAAACCTCATAATAAGCTCAATATGTTAACCCTGTTAATACAAAGCCGTTTCTACGGCTTTTCTAGAAGTATAATAGATAGATTGATCAAAACAATTGATCAAAATCAGAACTGCGCACAAATTTCATGTACCACCTTTGGCAGTGGCATGAAGCTTGAATTCATTTCAACGTTGGATGTATCTTTAATATTAGGGTTGAGTATGGGCAGGGCTGGATAAGGTGAGACCTCTGCCCGATGCCCTACTCGAAGGATGAAATACAGCCCGATGCCCGGCCCTACCGGCTAAAAGCCCTAACAATTTTGGGTCGGGTAAGGGTGAGCTGGGCAGGGTGGGCTTCCCTGCCCAAGTGATAACACTTTATCTTGTCCACATATGAAAAAAATAATTCATTGTGAATTTCATAAACATTCTTGTAGTTATTAATACCATATGTCTTAACTCCGCCCTAAGTAATATAAACTTCAAATACATTCGATGATTTCATATCTTGGGATATTTCAAAATAAGTCTACAACTTGAGTCTTGAAATTTAAAAAATACCATATGTCTTAACAAATATCCATACTTTAAAAATTAAACAACATCCACAATCCATTATAAATAAGAAAACAAAATGATTGTAATTAAAGCCATGAAGTCAAAGTAGTTTGCATCAATTCAATATCCCAAAAGTTGATCAAATGATGAAGCATCTGGAAAGAAAATAAAAAGCAACTATAATTTAATACATCACAAAGTAAAGAAGAAAGGAAGAAATCTACTTGTAAATAGTGTTTAGAGGCTAGGGCAAAAAAGAGAGGATCAGAAGATTATTATACAATAGACAATACATATTTTAAATAAAAAAATATATATGAAATATTATTTAATTGATATGAAATTTTATATTTTAAATAAATGAAAATAATTTTCAAGGCAGGGCCAAATAGGTAGGGCAACACCCCTTGCCCGATGCCTGGCCCTGCCTGGTTATTAGCCCGCCCAAAGCTGCCCAAAATTTTTTTGGGCTACTTTTTTAGGGCTGGGTTGAGCAATTTTTTGCAGGGTTAGGGTGGGCGCACCAAGCTACTGGGCACCATGGTCACCCCTATTTAATATACCATGTCCGGTGTTTAATATAAGATATTGTTTTTAGTTTAAATTATTTTTAAAACGAGATCTTATTTTAATAAGGACAGAAAGTAGTACTTTCTTTGTTAGAAGATAAATACTTTTATACATAAATAACATTTTAAGCTTTTTTAACAAAATAAAAATTATTTTAAAATTTGAAAAATATTTTATTCGTATTGATACCAAACTCTTTTACAACCAGTTTAGAAAACATTATTTAGACCACACTAATGCGCTGTCATTCTAAACTTATATTGGTATTTACAAAATACCAACCGTCACATTTTTTAAACCGTCTCCGGATATAAATGGTCTAGATGTGATAGGATCTAAAAATTAAAGCTTTTTTTCTACTAGTGTTTACAATATATATATATATATAGATATATAAAATAAAAAATTGGGAAGTGTCGATATTGAAGTTAAAACTAAAAGCAAAAACATATAATATTATGTCATCTGAAACTGAACGCATTATTGAATGACAATTCATGGAACAGCTAATAATAATAGGGTTTAATTAAGTGATGAGTCATATATAAGAATAAGCACTAACTTCCCGGCGTGATGCGCGTGATGCATATACTCAATGTATTAGTTATTATTCCAGCTACTAACACATTGATTTGCTATTGTCACAATTTCTAAAAGCAAAAAATGCTCTCTGATTTAAATATGAGAGAGTTGTCATTACATCAATACCATTCAAAAACTTAGTACAGACAGCAATTTTTGAGGGATCACGAATATAGGGACACTTTCTGTCATCCTTGTTACATTTCCCAATCTAGTAAAAAATTGACAATACTTCTGCTTTCGAGCCAATCGTTGTCTCGCTGTGTGTAAACTCCATCTAATTTTTTCATTAGCCAATAAACGGGTTCGCTTCTTTGGGTCTCTGATAAGCTGATGGCCATTACCAATTCGAACATATCTGTGAATGTTGAAAGTTATGATTTATACGCACAAAATTGTAAAGATTAATGAAACCGTAAAAGGCTATTACCAACTGATTAAAGTCAACAAAGAAATTAAAACACATAATAAAGCACATACCCATCATTTCCAATCACCAATCTCCTTGGTATGTATGAACTTTTCAAATGCAAACCTGAATGGAGTGACGCGGAGGCCAGAATGGAGTAACTCAACTTTTCAACTATTAAATGATTCTTGCCCTGGTTATGATGCTAAAACTAACCAAAAAAACAACAAAACATTAATCTTCAACACAGGAAAGAAAGCCTCAAAAGAGGATGCAAGAAAGATAGGATAGAGAAATGAAGAAATTGATATCCCCATAGAATCATGAGAAAGGGTTGATATGGGAAAATGACTACCTTGAAGAACCGTCTCAAACTCCCCGCAGTCACCACGGCATGCTCGTCTCTGCCTCCCCACCATCACTGACAACCTTATCGTTGCTTCTCTACCAGAGTCGTCACCAAATCTGCCCATGATCCCTCCAATCTAAGGTAAGCTTATGCCATGTAAAGAAAGAGAACAAAGGTATGACGAGAGAGGGAAAGAAGATATTTAAATGCCAAGAACCAAAACCACATTTGGTATGAAGTGGCTCTCAAAGAAGAAGATGATGAACGGCGCCACTCCAGGCTTATCTGCCTCTCACGATCCCTCAAAAAGAAGAAAAGGAAGACCTTGAAGGAGGGCGAGAAAAGGAGAGACGATGAGATCCAATAGCTCATATAGAGAGATTAGAAGGAAGGGGAGATCTCCTGAATCGGAGAGCCTTTAGGTATGATAGTATTATTTTAAAATAAGAAATTTGAAATATGAGTGAAAATTTAACTTTTTGAAGCATTCACGCATCCCTATGATAAGAGGGGCTCAAGATACGATGTTTTTGTTTTAAAAGAGTGGCTTGCACGGAGTCCAAAAATGGCACTAAGCCATACATGAGCTGTTACTGTTCATATGAACAGTAACATGAGTGAGGAGCCAGCAAGTGACTTGGCTTAGCTCAGCTAACAGTGATACAGATTTATTATTATAGAGGGATTCTACTTTCTATTGGCATCTATATGCTAGCGTATTGACCACGTGTGGTTCGATAAGGAGGAATCCCATCACTCACAAGTCTTCATATATATCAGACAGGATTAATATTCCAGCATTTAATTAATAATTAAATTAGAAAAAAAATATAAAAACCTCAGACGATGAGCTCCCACTCTTTATTCTCAACTTGTAACTATTCTCAAAAGAGGACCATCACTCTCAATAATTCTTGGAATCCATATCCTAGGGACACTATTACCTCCTATAAATATAGCCGTTGATTTTTTCTTAAATTTTTGAATATTCCTGCATTGCGTCAAGGAAATGGGATTGATTAAGCATATGTTTGGTTGGGCGATTGGGAGCAAATTCCGTCGTTTGCCACAGAATTTCTGATGGACTAATTCTGACGGAATTTTCGTTGAAAATTTGTGACGAAATTGAATCCCGTCGAAAATTGTGAGGGAATAAATTCTGTTGCAATTTCCAACAGAAAAGAATTCAGTTGGAAATTCTCTCATAATTTCTGACGGAATTCATTCCGTGGCAAAATTTAAAAATTATTATTTTTAATTAATTATTTTTTCTTAATTAAATTTAATTTTAAAAAATTTAATTTTATAAAATTTATTAGTTATTAATTAATATTTTTAATTTATTTTTTAACTATTATTTTCTAATTTCTAAAATATTTTTAATTTCTAATCATAGGTTTCGGTCCCTGTAGGGGCAAAATGGTCATATAAAATTTATTTATAAAAAATAAAATTTATTAGCTATTAATTAATATTAGTAAAAAATATTAGTTAATAATTGTTTATTAATTATTAATTAATGTTAATAAAAAAATTAATTTTAGAAATTAGACAAAAATATAGACATATGCAATTTATTTAAGATGTAAAATTTTTTAATTTGAAGTTAATTTATATTAAAAATTATAAGAATATATAAAATTATTTTATATTATTATTACATTTATATATAAGAAACAAATATATATTTATAAATAATTGATTATGTATAATAATATTATATATATATATATATATAATTGTGTAATAATAGAACACCAAAGCAGTCGAGCCTATCTGGTAAGGCATCACGCACGTACAGACGAGGTTGTGGGTTCGAACCAAAGGAGGCCAAGTTGTGTTGCATTTCGAGGAAAAAAGAGGTTGCGACACGTGGCGAAGGGAGGCTGCAACACTTGGTAGAGCCAGGTTGCGACATGTGGCGGATTTGGGTGTCGGCGACAAGGTGAAAGCCACCGGAGCTGCCATACTCTGTTGCCTGCGATGAGGTGGCAGCCGCCAAAGTTGCCACTTGGCTTTTTAAAATTTTAAAAATAAAAAATAAGTTTGTGATAGAAAAAATTCTGTTGGAAATTGTAAGGGAATTTCCGATGGAATTAATTCCGTCGGAAATTACTATGGAATTGAATTCTGTCGGAAATTCTCTTGCAATTTTTGACTGAATTTTTTCCGTCACAAATTTTCTGACGGAAAACTCAGTTAGAAATTTGCGACGGAATAATTGGTTTGTCACACCGTTATTAGCGACAGAACCCATTCCGTTTGAAATCCGTTCGTTAATTCTGTGGCAAATTCCGACGGAAATTTAATGTTTTTTTGTAGTGATATAAGCCCGATTGGTCATGAATAATCCCGATTGGTACAGAAGGAGTGAATGGTTTTTGTTTGGCTGGGCGATGACCATACATAATTTTATTAGGAGAAATTTTGCAACTGATGTTAATTTTCAAGAAGCTGAAACTGGGCATATAGATCATGTAGATAATAATAGTGTAGATAAAGAGCCTTCCTCGACAAATTATGCTGCCTCATCTTCAACCCAAATGGATCATATTCATGACACAATTAGAGACCAAATTGTACGGGACATGTGAGCCAATTAGTTGTGTAATATTATTTCATCAAATTTTGTATTTTTGTATTGCCAAATTTCCCAACTTCACTTTTTTAACTTTTTTATATTTTATATTTCACTTTTTCTATTATCATTATCATAAAAGCCATTTATGTTGTAATATCCCAATTTTAATCACAAATATTCTTTGTGTGCATTGAGACATTTATTGGAATAAAAAGATGAATTATGGTGCACATAAAGTGACAAAACAATGCATTTAGTGACTACAAGCAATATAATTAAGTTTGGCCACGAAGGAGCAACTTTTAGTCCCTTAAAGGTCTAACAAGGAAGTCTAAATTGGAGCATGAAAGAGCACAAATATTAGCCCAATATATAGTCAAGTTTCGGCCAAAAAGAGAGAAAAAGGAAGAAGCCATGATTTAATACAAGAAATCACACAAGTGTATGGGTAAAATAGTCATTTGGCTAATAAAAATTAAAAGGCCAATATTTCCCCATTTCCAAGAGGTGGGACGTCCCAAAAAGATGGAAGAAGCAAGGGCAATGAGTATTTGAATAGATATGACAAGAGTTGGAATAATTGTGGCCAAGTAAATTAAGATGAAAAAGTCAAAAGTAATATTTGTAATAAATGGCTATTGCACAATTAATTGCAAGGAAATGGACGAAGGTGATTGAAGAAGCCTATTTGGTTTCTTTGGGGGCTCATTTACATCACTTTTGACAAGGGGCAAAGGGAATTAATTATTGAAATACAAATGCCACACGTTGAAGCATTTTAACCAAGTAAAAAGTGAAGTTTGAAAAGTCAAAAAGCAAGTTTGTAATAAAGAGCCTTACATGGTCATCACAAAGACTTGGATGAAGCTAATTGAAGAGGCATATTTAGTTCATCCAAAAGCCCTTATTTACGTCAAGAAGGAGAGAGAAAAAGAAAACATTTATGATAAAAAATTGAAAGAGATAAAGCTTAACAAATTGGCATGTGATAAAAGGTAATTAAATATTATAAACAAAGAAGGTGGAAGGGATATTTTAAAGAACTTATATCATCTTTCCTAGACCTCATTTTCGGCCAGCAACAAGAACCAAAAGAGAGAGAGAGAGTGTTTGAGAAAACAAGAGCAAGTGAAAGCTCAAGTGATTCAAGAGGCAAACAACATAAGATTAGTAGTAAAAATTGGGTGTTCTTGCTTTCAAATTCTTGTAAACTCTCTCTAATCTTCATATCCTTCTTGGAATCATGCAAAGCAAGAAGAAAATCAAGGGAAAATGTGAGAAAAGGAGGACAGTTTAGAGATAGAAAGAAGAAGAAATCAAGGTTAGCTTGAAAGCTTGTTTTTTCTTAATGATTTATACTTGTTATTGGTGTTGTGGTTGGTTTGTTGGATTGTTTCGGTTGTTTTTTGTAATTTTGGAAACTTAAACCCTAGGGGTTATGTTGCCCAAATTTCCACTAATCATGATTAGGAAGTGTTTAAAGGGTTAATTATGGGATTACAAGTGAAAAGAAGGGGTTGGTGGAATGGAATCATGAAAACTCAATTTCCCTTTTCTTTGGTTATTTTCGGCCAGCTACAGAATAGAGGGTTAGAGCTAGCATTTTGTGTTTTTGATGGTTCCATTGTGTTCTATACAAAAAAAATGTGGGACTAGCCTTGGTTATGAATTCTAGATCATTGGAACAAAATTCTTAAACTGTGAAACTTGCTGCCAGTTAGGGGTTCTGCATGGCAATCTTGTTGTCATGTGTTTTTGGATAATCAAATGTTGTCCAATGAGTGTGAGATTTTCTAGAATAAAAGTAGGCATATCAAGCTTCAATTTGATATTTAATTTGTCCCATTTGGATTAGTATGTTAAGAGTTATAATTTATTGAAGTTGGATGTGTAAAACTGGAATGTTACGGTAGTAGTGTGCAAACAATGTTGATACTGGAATTCTGTACACATAATTGATTAAAGAAAATAATTTCTCTTAAAAATAGACTTAATAAGGGTCACATAACCTTTAGAACCACATCAATTAGACATTTGTAAATAAAGTTAAGAATTTTCAAAGTTTTATGCAAAATTCTGGCAGTTTTAGTTAATGTGCGAAATTAAAAGGTAATGGTAAAAATGTAATTACCTTAAACTCTAAGGGTAAAGATAACCAACAAAATAATCTTGGAATAGTACATGAATGAGTAATAACTCAATTCTTGTAAACTTGAAATTTTAAGACTAGACAGTTTGCCCTAGCCGAGTCAAGGTTAAGGAACGATTAGTGAGTGAAATGGGACTTAAGTTAGTGACTCTTTCCTTCATACTGTAAGGTCCTTACCTTGTTTCCACATTTTTCAGAGTATTTTCACGAGTTAGGTGGGAACATAGGACTAACATAAAAATATTGATAATAAGTACTTGATTTCAGGAATTCCCTATAAAGATTGTACATAATAATTAAAAATAATGTTGTCGTACAGGGCTACTAGGGTATTTAAACCCATTATATTGAAACGAAGACAACTTCTCGTCTTCGTTCCACCACTGCATTCCTCTCATGCAGTTCTCTTGTTTATTCCCAGCATACCTTCTATTTCACCTATTTAAATGGTTGGTTGGAGAGGGTGAGATTCGAGGAATCTCAGTAGCAAACAATACTAACAATGCATGCTAGATAAATGCTAGTGCATGATGATATGCTTGCCTTGCATAGGCTCATATTCACATAATAGCATTTTTGCATGCTCAATGTTTCATGCAACATATCTATGGCCACAGTATAAACAAAAACATAGCTTCATTCATTCATATATGCTTCACATAATCAAGCAAAGTGATACTGCAAATCAATACACAACAAACACATAAAATACAATCAAGTTAAGTAAGTTTACTACCTCTTGTCTTGAGTCCTCCTCTTATACCTTTACTCTAATGGTCCAACCATTGAAGATGCTTCTTCCTTATCACTCCATGACCCTAGACATATAACCATATGACTTGTTAGAGTCATGAAAGTGAGCTATGTCTTCAATTCCTACATTTCCCTTTAAATGTCAAAATTTTGTAGGTCAAACCAAATCTGCCAATTTTGATCCTCAATTTTGAAAAATCATAACTTATTCTCTAGGACTCCAAATGAGGTGGTTCAAAGTCCTAACTAAATATAGTTAAGACTAATTTAAGGGAAAAATATTAAGCACTGCCAATTACAGGGGTTATATTCCCAGAATCCTTGACCAACCTCACTGGTCCAGAATTCATCTCAATTTCTATACCTCAACTTCTACAATTCATAACTTACTTTATAGACATCCAAATCATGCATTCTACCCATCATTTTAAAGCTTAGGATGTCTACTATTTTTTGTGTGGAAATTTTCATGATTTTTTAACAAGATTTGGTCATCCAAAACCTCTTCACAAAAACCTGACAAAAATCTGGCATTGTTGACCTTAGTGACATTGAATTCCAATTATAGGGTTTTCAATCCAGCCCTTCTAAAATCAAAACTATATCATATTCTCACACAATTTTGCTCAAGGAATCCATTGGAAACCTCAAATTTGGAAAATTCATATTCCTTCTTACATCCCTGTACCTAACCAAAAGTTAGGGAAAATTAGGGAATACTGTGATTTTTACTTTTCATGCAATTAAACTTATTCCTTACATTTCTAATCACATGATTAACCATTGAAACACCTTTTAAACATGATTAATCAAAATTTGGGCAGCACCTCCCCTTAGGGTTTGACATTCCCAAATCACAAACCAAGCCAAAATAAAGACACAAACCAACCAAAACAACATCAACATCCTTGAATCTTAACAAGATAACAAGGTTTTATGGTTTTACCTTTGATTCCCTTCTTTCTCTCTCTAAGCCGTACCTTCCTCCTCTCTTTCTCTTGAATTTTTCCTTGTTATACATGTATTCAAGATGGATATGGAGATTAGAGAGAGTCTTGCTTGAATTTGGAAGCAAAACCACATGAATTTCACAACTACATACCTTGTTATACATGTTCCTCTTGAACTTTCACTTGTTCTTGCTTCATGAAACACACACACACACACACACACACACACGCACACACACACACACACACACGTACACACACACACTTTCTCTCTCTCTCTCTCTCTCTCTCTATTTTGCTCTTACTGGCCGAAAATGAGGGCTTGGGAGAGGACAATTATCCTTTCAAAATATCCCATTTCACTCCTTACTAAATGATTATTTTATTACAATTTTTACCACATGTTTTTCCTTGACTTTTCTACCTTCATCTTTTGTTTTTGATAAAAAACATTTCCTTTTTCCTCTCTCCATTCACTTGGCAAAAATTCATGGCCCATTGGAATAGGATATTGAGCTCTTGAAATATCACAATTTACCTTCTCCATGTTACTTTTAATTTGCCTACAATTTTTTGACTTTTCAACTTCATTTTTTACTTAGTAAAAAATGCTTCAACTTTTGGCCAAGTATTTCAAATATCCATTTTCCTTCTTGCTTCTCTTTTGGATGTCCACACATATGGAAAATGGGAAAAATATTGGCTTTTAATTTTTTTATTTAGCCAAAGGACCATTTTGCCCATACATTTTTTGTAATTAAATTGGGCTTTCTCATTATTCTTTGTGTTGGGCCAAAAATCACCATTTTTTGGGCCTAACAATCATGTTCTTCCATTAACCAATTTGGGCCCTAATAATGGGCTTTTATTAAGACACAAATTAAATTTTATGTTTTATTGTGGCCCAAAATTCATGTGGCCACTGATTGCACTATTTGGCCATTTCAAGTGCTTCATAATTCACCATTTATTCCTTTTAATGCCACAAGGTGCAAAGGAATTTTGGTAACTGAAATTTGAGATGTTACACATACACTATGTGATTATTTATGTGTTATTGCCATGTTCTGTGATAGGAGTTATAGGCACACAACCGAGTTGTGGTGTGGGAAAAGCATCAGCACCACCTAGTGGGAAATTCACAAGTACTATCTAGCCCAGTGGGACCTAAATAGGACAGGGAAATAACATTTCTGGATAGGAAGTCATTTATGCTGGGATAGTGAAACATTTCTAGGCAGGCAGTCTTATGCGCCGAGACAGGAGAACAGTTAGGGTCCAAACAGTTATTTGGCCCTAAACAGTGTACACATACAAGTATGATGATATAATTCTGTTACTTATATGTGCATTACATATTTATTTATCGCATTTTCTATGAAGAACTGTGTGTTACTACTGAGATTCGTTTGAATCTCACCCCTTTTCCCAAAATTTAAATTTACTTAACTAGAGGTAATGGCTCTAAGGGCAAGGACGTGGTTACCGGCAACTGAGGGTTTCAGTACAGCGTAGGCTACTATTGGTTATCTGTTGTTTCATTTTGACTGTTTTGGCCTATGTATATATTTTTCAAACCTTATAGGGATTTCCTGTAATTTAAACAAGCACTTTGTATTAGTATGTTTATGCTAATTCTGTATGGCCCTTGAACTATGCATTTATTACTCTATGAATATCAAAATGTTAAGGGGTTTGACATATGCTACCTCCAATCCAAACATGTTTTAGTTTCAGAAAAGCACTTATCCTACCACCAATCCAAAACATAAATTATAATACACAATCTTACTTTCATCTAATCTTCAGTTTCCATAAGTCAAATTGCAAACAAGCTTCTTTTCCCACCGCTATCCCAAACACAACCTAATTGTAGCCACCATAAGAAGCTTAATTGACATACTCATTCGGCTTGATATAAGACCTATATTATAGTTTGAACTGTATAATATGTATTTATTGGAGGGAGTAATTTAGATGTTAAAAACTGCCAAACCTCAAAATTATATTACTATAGATGTAACGTAATATCGAAACCTATAACCCGCTAGTTAATTTCTGCTTCAATCATGTTTGGCACTGTGCGTTATGAAATTGGAGGTTTCAGCCATATAACATGCATTTCGGCCAATAAATTTTTATTGCCAAATAATGAGTTATGCATACCAAGATGCTCTTATAAACAACCCATGAGAACATGATCAAAACCATTCAATAGTAAAACAAAATTATAGACCTGATTTGTTTTTGGAATTGATGAGTATTAAAATTTCGTGTATGCACTATAGAAAAGAATTTGCTTATGGATATCAACATCACAGTTTTAAAATTAAAATACTAGTATATAGCAATTTTTTTTCTAGCCAAATCCAATTAATTTTTTTATGGAAAGTCCAATTAATTAATTGCTTGGTGCAAATCACTATTGCAAGAGGGCTATTTTTTTACGTTGGTCAGTGAGGGATTTTCATGTCCTATATTGGAGGTTCGTATATAAGAGTGATGTAGAAAGTCAACATTCTACGTATGAAGAATTGCATGTTGTGAGCTTAAGAAGGGATTCTTAAGAAGGATAGGGAACATGGTTGAAAAGGCACTTAAGATTTTGACCATTCTACTTCCTTTTTTCCTTAACTTAGTCAATATAAATTAAGATAAAATGACAGGTACATATAGGGTATATTTATATTGGGCCTAGGACTAAAAAACATGATTGAAGCAAGGTAATACAACTATTACTGGGCCCAGGTGATAAGATAAATCAGTACAGAGAGAAATTAAATTATAAAAAGAGAGTAATTCCATGTCTTGAGCCATAAGCTGGGGATGACAAAGGAATGTGCACATAACCCCTTTGCTTCGAGAAGATGCCTATTGTTGTGCAGGAACAGATATTCAAGTATTTAAAACCCAGCAACAAGTGATCCATTTAGTGAGCATCAAAGCAGGGAATTGTAATGCCATGCCCTATCGAAGGTCCAACTGAGGTTAGAGCTTCATGACGTCTACACTGTAAGTGAAAAATGTTTAAGGCTGGTTTAATATGTAGAACTAGCAACAACATATAAGGAGAACCTAGTAGAGATGAACACATGCTTGCAAAGCAAAGATAAAAGCCCAAAATATATGATAACGATAATATTGTGTAATAATAGAGCAGCAGCAGAACCAAAAGACCATTACAAAGCTTCTCAATCTATGATGAAAGTATGTAATGAGATTCATGGAGAATGACATCAAGCCCTGGTAGAGGATGGCTCGCCTAACCCCAGAGTTAGCTCAGTTTAGACCTCCCATTCTCCTCAGCTTCATATTCTGTATGCGAACGGCAACGACCTACATAGCCATTATGAGACAACCATCTAACAGAGCGTGTCACCAATGCTGGTATATCAGAAGCTAGAGAGTGAGCTCCAGTAGCATTAAACTTAGGAGGAGTTTGAGCCAACACATGCATGTAAGATTGAGATGTGCGATGGTGCAAGAGGAGTGAACGATGAGATTGAGGCGGGTATGAAATACAAAGCTCTTAAGAAACCATGTAAAGTTGAGGGTGAATAAAAGGGACATGCACAACAATTTCATAACTTACATGATTTTAAGTCCTCCTAATAGAGATCAGAGAGTCCATGCGTGTGAAAAACTGAATAAATCCACTTGAACCAGAGAAATTGGCTATTAAATTAGTAGGGATCTGGTGGATAAAAGCTATTATGTTCCATAGCTACAACCTGAGTTTCATTCAAAGCTTGGTCATATTCCATAATAAAAGCTACGTTTCCAGTAATGATGTGAAGAAAGTGATGACCCTCTCTGAACCACAATGCAATTGACAGTAAAATGCAACCACATGGAAGCAAACAAAAGTGCAATCTTCATCCATAACATAGATAGTAGTAGATGGAATTTGAGTATGCAAAATAGAGCATGATCGAAGGCTATATATAAAAGTTGCAAACCCTATAAGAATGCATTTAGACGAACTCCAATACATCCCAAGTGTCCATGCCATGCAAAACTGAAGAGATTGATAATAGAAGTGGCTATGTGATATATCCCTATTTTATTATATATTTGTATATCTATTTATGGGATTTTATCAGTATTATGGTGCTTTAATATAGTTATTATGATTATTTTAGGCTAGGTTTTGCACAAAATAAATGGCTAAAAAGGATAAAAGTGTCATATTTTATTTCCCTATATTGAATTGATTTGCATGAAGGTATTTTTTGTTGGTCGTATTCTGGGGAAGTTGAGGAATTAAAGTAAAAAAGATGATCAAACCTAGAAAGAGAATGATAAACCATAACAGAAGGTGGAAATTCGTATAGACTAAAGGACCAATGAAAAACAAGGCCTAAAGATTGCTTTTGGGCCAAATTACATCGTGGTTAGGGATCATTTCTGTTAACTTATCACTTATGCTCCTTAAATGGGCCTTATAACCACTAATTAAGCCCAAATGCATGTCTTCCATATCCCATGAAGAGCAAAAACATGACCACATACAATTAATGAAGGGCAATAAGGTAATTTTTCAAGGTTTGCTCCACTCCAAGTCATAAGAAGATGCCACCTCATTAATAAAGGGCATAAGGGTTATTTTGCATGGTTTCCTGTCCAATAAGCTATCATATGGTGCCACTTAAGAAGGATGAAGACCAAGTCAATCGAGCCTTGTATCCTAAGGATGAAGACTAAGTCAACCAATCCTTGTAAATATGGATGGTTTATTGTTTTATTGACAAATAAAGTGAATGATGAGGAAATGGGTTATAGAGACAATGTAGTTGAGGATGATCTATACAATGGAAGGAAGGTCAATTGAACCATCAAATTTAGCTGAAGAAGATGCTTTGTACATCAGGCATGATGACAATTAAGGCATTTGGGTTTTGAAGAGGAGAAGATTTTTACTTCATAATAAGAGAAAAATTCAAGCTAAAAAGAGTAGTTTACAAAAACCTAAGGCTAGGAAAAGAAAACGAGACACTTAACTGCACTCGATCATTTTAGTTCAAGCTTTTATTTTAATTTGATGCTATCAGTTTATGTGTCGATAACTATGTATTTTGTTTCTTGCCTATGTTTTAATTAAGTTGATATTGCAGCTTTGTGTACTGAAATTTCATGTATGCACTATAGAAACGAATTTGCTTATGGATATAAACATCACAGTTTTGAAATTAATATATATATATATATATAGAGCAAAATTTTTGTCTAGCCAAATCCATTTAATTTTTTTTTATGTAAAGATCCAAATAATTAATTGCTCGGTGCTAATCACTATTGCAGGAGGGCTTTTTTAATGTTGGTCAGTGAGGGCTTTTCGTGTCCTATATTGGAGAGCTATATATAAGAGTGAGATAGAAAGTCAACATTCTACGTATGAAGAATTGCATTTTGTGTGGTTGAAAAGGGATTCTTAAGAAAGATAGGGAATATGGTTGAAAAGACACTCAAGATTGACCGTTCAACGTCCTTTTTTTTTAACTTAATCAATATATTAAGATAAAATGATAGGTACTTATAGCGTATATTTATATTGGGCCCTGGATTAAAAAAAACATGATTGAAGCAAAGTAATACAAATATAATTGGGCCTAGGTGATAAGATAAGTCAGTATAAAGAGAAATTAAAGTACAAAAGAGAGTAATTCCATGCCTTGAGCCATAAGCTGGGGATGACAAAGGAATGAGCACATAACCCCTTTGCTTCAAGTAGATGCTTGTGTAGTGCAGGAACAGATATTGAAGAACCTGAAACCCATCAACAAGAGATCCATTCAATAAGCATCAAAGCAGGGAATTGCAAAGGTACACACCATATTGAAGGTCCAAATGGGGTTAGAGCTTCACGACGGCTACAATATGAAAAGTGTTTTAAGGTTGGTTTACTATGTTGAAATAGCAACAACATGTAAGAAGAACATAGTAGAGACGAACATAAACCTACAAAGTAAAGATAAAAGCCCAAAATCTATGATAACGATAATATTGTGTAATAGTAGAGCAGCAGTAGAACCAAAAAGATCATTACAAAGTTGCTCAATCTCTAATGAAAGTATGCAATAAGATTCATGGAGACTGGTGGCAAGCCTTGGCAGAGGATGGCTCGCCTCAACCTATTCTCCTCAGCTTAATATTCAACATGAAAACAGGAATGACCTACATAACTATTATGAGACAACCATGTAACAAAGCGTGTCACCATGCTAGTACCTTAAAAGTTGGAGAGTGAGCTCTAGTAGCATTAAACTTAGGAGGATTTTGAGCTGAGACACGCATGTAAGATTGAGAGGCACGATAGTTCAAGAGAAGTGAACGATGAGACTAAGGCAGCTATGAAATATGAAGCTCCTAAAAATGATGTAAAGTTGAGGGTGAATAGGAGGGACATGCATAAAAATTTCATATCCAGTGCGATTTGAGTCCTCCCAGCGAACATCAGAGTTTATGCATGTAAAAAACTGCATAAATTCACCTGAACCAAAGAAATTGGTCATTAAAGCAGTAGGGATCTGGTAGATGAAACTATTATGTTCCACAACTATAGGATGAGTTTCATTCAAAGCTTGGTCATATTCCATAACAAAAGCTATGTTTCTAGTAATGATGCGAAGAAAGTGATGATCCTCTTAAAACCATCGATGTAGTTGACGGTACAATGTAACCTCATGGAAACGAACAAAAGTGTGATCTTCATCCATAACGTAAAAAGCAGTAGACGGAATTTGATTATGCAGAACAGAGCATGAATGCATTCAGAGGAGACTCCAATACAACCCACATGTCCACACCATGTAAAATTGAAGAAATTAATAATGGAAGTGGCTATGTCATATATCCCTATTTTATTATATATTTTTATACCCATTTATGGGATTTTATTAGTATTATTATGCTTAAATATTATTATTATGATTATTTTGGATCAGGTGTTGCACAAAATAAATGGATAAAAGAGTAAAATTGTCATATTTTATTTTCCTGGCTTAACTTGATTTGTATGAAGGTATTTTTGGTTGTGTTTATTGTAGGGAAATTGAGGAATTAAAGTTAAAAGGGCAATCAAACCTAGAAAGAGGATAATAAATTATAAAAGAAGGTGGAAATTCACATAGGCTAAAGGATCCATGAAAAACAAGGCCTTAAGATTGCTTTTGTGCCAAATTACAAAATGGTTAGGACCCATATGAGTTAACTCATTACTTATACTCCTTAAATGGGCCCTATAAGCACCACTTAAGCCTAAAATGTAGTAAAGCAGATAAAAAAAGAAATGTGAATTTGAGAAGCTCAGTACCCATGACATTTGTGGACATACATTAAAATCATTGGAGCTTTCATAAACCCCAAAGCATAAATCTAAACTTAGCTTAATTCTATTTATAAAGAGACAAATTAAAAAAACTGATGAAAAGTGAATCAATACCTTTTACGCAAATGGAAACTTAATATATTAATGGTATGGATTGTGTTATAGTAATGAGTCATAATCATATATGCAAGAAATAAGTATGCTTATTAGTTTGCAAAAGCACCTGTCGATTCTGTTCTTAGTCCAAGCATTAATAATTATGAGTGCAACACTTGATTGACAGGGAAGTAGGTAATAAATAGAGTAATGTGATGTATGGCACTAAAATGTAGGCATTTCATTAACGCCCAATGAACAATGGCATTAGATAGGGTTGCAAACTAAACATATAATTAAAAATGATTGCATCATGATCTTGTCAAATAGAATATGCAATAAACTATGAACAGAATTCTAGAAGAAAGACTATGTAATGCAAAGGACAATACAGTTTTAAATATGAGAATGACAAAATAGATAAGGGAAAAAAGTTAGCAAAAAATAATCCAGGTAGTCAAAAAAATTGATCCAATCAAATGGTAAAATAATGTAAGAGTATAGGAAGAGTAACCTGAGCTAGTAGGATCTAAAAGATTCCACATTTTCTTCATAAGCTTTTGCGAACTGATAAATCCTTCAGAGGAACTTAAGTTTGAATGAGTTAAGACTGTTTTAGGATTAATTGGATTTATTCTCCTCACACATCTTGTTTGAGCATCATTTATAACAATGAAGAGTTATAAAGATTACTGTCAGAAAATATGCATAAGTTAGAACAGTATTACCATAGTATCTAATAAAGAAAACAATTTAATAATCATTGAGCTTCATGTATATCAAACCTGAAATGTTGAGTTTGCTTCAAATGTTTGACCATCAAACTGACCATCTGTGTGGCTCATTTTATTAGTAGGTGTTGTATGATTTTTCATGTTATTAAGAAGTCCCTTCAATCTAGCACTCTCTCTCTTAAATACTTGCTCAATCAGTGGTAAGGAGTCATTCAACAAAGATTCAAATGTGAACTTAATTTTGGAAGTACCTCCTGATTGTTACAAAAAGTTATGATGGTAAGGTGTTAGGGCATGCAGAAAGCAAAGTTTAGATAGTGTAGCAGTGATAACCTAATGAAGAACTATGAAGAAAGCATTTTGACAAGTCAGAAGCAACATTTGTTACATCCTATAAATCCTTCATCTTCTTGGATATTTTCTTTACGTGTTCATGGTAGACGGAGTGATAACTATAGAGGGCTACATGAAGAAATCACCTCATCGTTGAGAAGCTGAGTTAATAGAAGGAGTTGTATTATTTCCTAAGTTTGTTATGGTGATAAAGAAATCATATTGCCAACATCCATCTGACTAAGATCTAATAATGTAGTATTATGGCTGGTAGCTGCAAAGGAAGAACCTTTGTATTGTAATAATGGTAAGAAACAACTAATGGTTATCACAACTTAATGAGGAAGAACACTTGACGTCTATATATGCTTTTCATTTACCTTCCACCTGACAGCACCATAATTTCTTTGTTGCTTTTAAGGGAAGAAGTTTTCATCTTGCTCACCTCTTCCATTCGAAACTACTCCACCAAAGAATGATTGTGAGCTGATACAAAGGAATGACCTTTATATTTGTTGACGACGATGAACAACATATAAAAAAATGGAAGAGGTTTGCCTTGTATGTTTTACTGACTAAACAGTATGCATGAGATTGTACATTTTGCCCAAAAGTTACAGGAAAGAAAATAAGGATATTCTCATGCTTCGACTTGAAGCTGCGTTATGGATGAGGAAAGGTGCCGTGATAAAATAGAGAATTGTTGTCAATGGCAAATAAGCTTCTACTAAATGTTTATGAGATGGAAACCTGATAAAAGAGAGTATTGTAGTCATTTAAGATATTTTTTAAAGGGGTTTAAAACTGATATACAAAATTATATATTATACCATTAAAGTATTGTTTTTTAAGTTTCCCTAAGAAGCTTTGTTGACCTAAGGTAAAGTCAGTGATATAGCCCTACCTATGATTAAAGCCAACAATCATCAGAACTAATGATATCAATGGCTTGGTGAAATGTTATTTTAATAACATGGTTAATAAAGATTGTCTATTAGCTGGATTTTGATGCATTGATTTTTTAAGCGAGAGTGTATTAGATAATAGCACATATAACTGGTAATGCCGTTTATTATCTTCAGTTTAATTCGCATAAAGGTCATACTAAAATGATCATGGTTACAGGGGTTAAGATCAAACTTTACTATGTGTTCTATTTTTGGCCATGTCCATATATGCAAAATATTTGACAACATATGCAGGCATAATGTTAAAAGAATAGTTGATAATACACTAGCATTCAATCTGCTAATCTCTTATTCCTTGTGTATGGACGAGATTTTTTGTTGGGTTTAGTTCATGTAATCATTGTTAGTATTTATGTAGTTTGATTTTCAAGTTGAAAATCATGCTAATGTTATTGCAATCTGAGTTAATTCAATTCCGTGTAGTAACTCATAATGTAAAGACTGATATTTGACAAAAGGACATAACTCATTACATTGGAATTTAAACATAACCAGAAACTGCAAACATGGGAACCACAACAACTACAACCTAAAACTTAAAGAAAAGGACTGGAAATGTAAAGACACTGATAAAGATAATTGTGTATGTGAATAAGCCGTTCACAACACACAAGTTGAATCCTAAGCTCATGCATCAGATTAGGGCCACATCTAAAATACAATAACTAAGCCATATACTTCTTCTCTTGCTTAACATCCTTTAGCAATCGATCATTGGCAAGCGGGGCTTGTGCATGTTGTGTTTCATTGGCCATTTTAGGATCCAAAATAGTCCTTTTCATGTAAGCCTTCCTTTTTAGGGGGCACAGGAGCTGTACTCTGGGAAGGCTGCGATATATTCACTGCATATGAGGTAGTTATAGACTCATTTGTAGTATCTTTGCTAGGTTTACTTGTGTTGCTGCAGTATCATTTTCAAGTGCATGCACATCAACAACAGGCTAGAAAGTGACATGTAAATATTCATTAGTTATTAAGTTTGATTAATATTCAAAATCCCAAAAGTATGTTTTGGTCCACCTAACCTCAGAAATGATAACAGGGTCAATTGGAGTGGGTGTGGCATGCTGTAAAATGGGGTAATGAGCGAGTTTCATGGAGCACAAGTTAAAACAAATATTTAATAGAAAATCGAGATCAGAATACTCACCATTTCATTTGAAGCTTCATTGAAATGTTCATACAAGTCCTCACACATTGTGTATTTGTAATATCCCAATTTTTGATTAAGGGCAAATCATGATTATTGTGGATAATTATGAATTTAATTGGAATTATTATGTGTTTTATGGCAATATTAAATTAATATGTCATAATTACTGAAAAATTGGAATAATGGAAATATTGGCCATAAGTGGTGATTAATGGAGAAATTAATTACTAACTAAGAGAAAATGGGATGTGTGATTAAAATGGCTAATGGAGAGATTAAAGTAGCTAATTGGTGACTTAATTGGTGTGAGCCAATAGCAAGTTGACATGTGGCAAAAGTGTGTATGGTGAGTGATGAGGAGAAAAGTCAAATGGAGAGTATTTTAATCATTTTTCTCTCTCTCTTCCTCTCCTCTCTCTTTTGCTGAAGTCATGGAGGAAGTATCATTATTTTATTCTTCACTCCTCCCTCTCATCTCTCACGTCATCTCTCTCCATCTCACCATCTCTCTCTCATTCTTGCTCTCTCTCTCTCTCTCTCTCGTCAGCCATGGAAGGGGAAAGGAAAGGGAAGAAAGCTTGAAAAAGGTAAGGAAAATGATCCCTATTTCTCAAACTCCCTTCATTAAAGTTGATCCTTTAGTTAAGAGCAACATTTCTATGGTTGTAGTTTGTCCATTGGTTGTGGTTTGTGGCCACACGAAATTTTGGGAGGTGGTGAATCAAGAACTCCCTTTGAGAAAGTTGATAAGGTGAGTGAGACCTATCTATCTATCTATGTTTTATGCCAAATGGATTAACTTGGATTTTCTGGAATTCTTGGGCCATTTTTGAAAATGAGGGCCATTGAGAGTTTGGTATATGTTTGGTATGGAATTTGTATGTTTGGAATGCATTTTGGATAGATAGAATTGTTTGGGTTGGAAATTGTTAAGTTTGGAGAATTTGAGATTTTAGTGTTTAATGTTACCCAAAACCAAAGCATGATAATGGAATAGGATTTTGGTGATTTTGACATTCCCATTGGATTCCTTGAGTGATTTTGTGTGGGAATGAGCTTGGTTATTGATTTTGGGTTCATTTGAATCACTTGGGAAAAGTTGGAAAGTTGTCTGGTTTGAGCTCTGTTTTGTGCAGTCCGTTTGCACGAGCGTTTGGAATGACCAAATGGTATTGGAAAATTTTGAAACTTTCCAGTCTTAAAGTTCACATCCCAAGCCTCAAAATGGACATATATTTTGTGTCATTTCATTTAGTATTCAATGAGCTATGGTTGTCCAAAGTTTGGGATTGAAACAGAACTCTGTTTTGGAGTAGTTGTTAGTTTATGGTGATTCTGTATTTGTATAGTGATTTCCAGTGATGGGCTATATTTTTCCTTGAAAGAGGACTTATATACCTTTCATTTTGCTTTGGAATCACCTCGTTTCGATTTTTCTACAATTAGTTATGGTTTTTCGAAGTTCAGCCAAGAGTCAGGAAATTTCTTGGCCGCGGCCCATGAGTGGCTGGCCACGGCCCAAGACTTTCTGGCCTGATTCTGGCCGCGCCCCATAGGTGGCTAGCCGTGGCCCATGGCCTTCTGACCATATTTTGGCTGCGGCCCAAGGAAGGGCTGGCCGCGGCTAACCCCTGTGTTTCGGCACTTTGAGTTTTCGAAAGGAGATCTCTAACTTATTGTTTCCCAACCTTTTAGGGCTTTTATTAGAGGCATTTGTGGCCTCTTAAGGGTCAATTATGATAACCAAAATTAAGTGTTTCAAGTTAATTAAGTCTTGGAATAGAATGTAACTCTTCGTCCCTAATCATGATTCTAGGATACGACATTTGCCCTAGGCGGGAGAGACCGGTGCCGGAGTACGCCCGAAAGGATCAAGGTAGTGACTCTTCTCTCATATTATGTATGATGTTTTGGCATGCATAACTTATCGTTGAATTTGTGAAATATGTACCATGGTCCATTACGGCGTGATCAGGTCAGCGTGAGCCATGTAGGGATTGACGGTGGTCATCTCTAGGTCGGCCGTTGAACTGCCGTCGTAATCGACATGGATAATTATGAATTTGACCCGTGGGGCAGCGTTTGTGAAGCCAGGCATGGGCTGTGTGGATCTTGCCTGTATGGCTTGTGTATGAAATGCATTATATGAATCCCAGCTGTGGTGAAATGTATTGTGTGGATTATTGTGATCCAATGCAACGTGAGCAATTCAGTGTGAGCAATCGTAAGGGATGACATGTGTCATACTAACCATTGCCGTTGTAACTGCCGTTGTAGTTGCTTGTTGTGGTTAATGATTTGCTTACATGCATTATTATTGTACATTATATGATTGATTTGTTACTACGGGGATTCCTTAGAATCTCACTCTCCCAAAAACCATGTTTTAGACAGGGCAGAAGGATCAAAGGGAAAGCGGGCGACGAAGAGCGGATAGAGCTCTGATTTAGATGTATATTTTGGGTTATTGGTTATCATGTATATCTTTTGGATATTTTTGGGAAACAATTATGTATATTGGGATTGGTAGTATAGTTTTGTGTAATCCCCAAGTTAAGGGTAATGAATTGTGGGCTTTGTGCCTTTGTAAATCCCTTATTCAATGAATGGAACCCGAGTGTGTCAGGAATTTGCTTTATACTCTGATATTTATGAATGTAATCAACTTGTACAGGCCATTTAGTATTAAAATGTGAATATGAGACCATCATGAATAAATTTTATAAAAGTTTTTGTAAACCATGATTTTGGGAAGTTTGATTTTGTTTAAGTCCCAAAATCATCTAAGGTCTCTAATTCTACATCAATTACGTGTTTATGAACTAAATCTCGGCCTTAAGCGTGAAGGGGGTTACATTTGTGGTATCAGAGTGGTAGTTCCTGGCAAGGTGAGGATTTCCTAGGATAGCTCCTTAGTGGACCTTAATCCTTGAGTTTAGGGTAGCTTAATGATTGATAAGTGCTCACACGAGGATTTCTGCTAATTGTGGATTGAGATGAATTTTATGGATTATGTGTATACATTGGCTAAGGTATTGACGTGGTGAATCATTTGTAGTGATAAAGACGAAATGGTTCGCCCTCTTACTAGAGTCAGGCAACAGGACCCAGAGGTGGAGGAACTTAATGACAATCTTCCTAATCCAATGCGAGAGATGATAGATCTCGTACGGGAATAAAGAGACATGATAGCTGAGCTGAGAGAAGAGCTCAGAGAGGAAAGGGCCAAGCGAAATGAAGGAAGGGCCCAGTCAACTCATGAGGAGACTCAACCAGAGACTCATCATGAGGAGACAGCTGAGGGGTCCAATGGATCTCATGAATCCCCACCTTACACGGTGCCTAATCAAGAGTCTCTAGGGGTGCCGGTTCGTGAGGGAAGGGACTTGCATTCTTGGGTCTCCAAGTTTTGCAAGCATATGCCTCTGGTGTTCAGGGGGAGGTTTGATCCCCAAGCTGCTGAGGACTGGTTGAGCCGGTTAGAGAAGATTTTTGAAGTCCTCGAGTGCCCTATAGAGGTAAAGGCAAAACTAGCTGTGTATAAGCTAGAAGGGGATGCCGACCGGTGGTGGAGGAACATCGCCACGTCATTGAAGAACCGGAATGTACCATTGACTTGGGAGGTATTTGAAGAAAAATTCAACGAGAAGTATTTCCCCAAGTCGGTGAGGCTTGAGAAAGAGTCTGAGTTCCTAGCTATCAAACAGGGAGATACGGAGAGCTTTGATGAGTATCTTTCCCGTTTTACTCGATTGTCACGGTATTCTGCCTATCTTCGGGAAAGAGATAATGAGGAGTGGAGCTCCGCTATGCTAATCCGGGGATTGAGGCGCGAATTGAAGAAGAGGTTAGCTACTCATCAGTTTACTAACTTCAATAAAGCCGTGGAAGAGTGTAGAATTGTGGAGTATAACTTGAGGGAGTTGTACCCATCCAAGGGTAGTGGCAACCGCAGTGAGCCTAGTAAGGCTAATACTTCCCAGAAGTGGAAGGGCCAAGGATCCTCATATGGGGGTGGTAGCAAGAAGCCCTACCAACCTGGGGGTCGTGGTGATCAGAGACCTCCAGCGGGACCAATGTGTAATCAGTGCAGAAAGTACCATCCGGGTAGAACCTGTGTTGGAGAGGTGATCTGTTTCAATTGCAAGCAAGTGGGTCACATTTCTTCTAAGTGACCACGACAGCCGGCAGAGCAAAGGCCCAGGAATCAGGGTCGAGTGTTCGCGATGACACACGAGGAAGCTCGGAAGTCGCCTGAATTGATCCAAGGTAAAATTCTTCGTGGTCATAATGAGTTAGATACTTTGTTCGACTCAGGTGCAAGTCATTCGTTCATAGCTTATGACTGTGTAAAGCGCCTGGGATTTCATGTGCATAGACTACCATTTGATTTGGTTGTGTCGACGCCGATGGGTGTCAAGGATGTGACGGCCGAAGCCTGTTTAAATTGTGTGATAGTTGTTGAGGGTCTAGAGTCTACAGTAGATTTAATCTGTTTGCCACTCCAACAATTGGAAGTTATTTTAGCTTTGACTGGTTGACAGTAAATGATGTATTGCTTGATTGTGGTAATAAGAGGATTACTTTCCGTAGTACACAGCGGGATAGCAATGTAAATGCCAGTTTGAATTTACTTTCAATGGCTAAAGCAGAGAAATATCTTGAGAAAGGATGTCAAGGGTATATGGTGTTTTTCTCCATTCAGGGAGAGTCATGTGAAGCTCTAGAGAGTATACCTGTTGTGAATGAATTCCCTGAGGTATTTCCAGAGGATCTTAGTGGATTGCCTCCAGAAAGGGAAGTGGAATTTCCAATTGAGATTGTGCCTGGAGCTGGTTCAATATCGAAAACCCCATATCGTATGGCCCCGAATGAAATGGCGGAGTTGAAGAAGCAAATTGAAGAATTTCTTGAGAAAGGATTCATTCGACCCAGTGTATCGACGTGGGGAGCTCCGGTGTTGTTTGTGAAAAAGAAAGATGGAAGCTTGAGGCTTTGTATCGATTATCGAGAACTTAACAAGGTGACTGTTAAAAACAAGTACCCTCTCCCAAGGATTGATGACCTGTTAGATCAATTGTCTGGCTCGTGTGTATTCTCCAAAATTGATCTAAGGTTGGGATATCATCAATTGCGTGTGAAGGCAGCGGACATTCCGAAGACTGCTTTCAGAATGAGATATGGGCACTATGAGTTCCTTGTGATGCCCTTCGGTTTGACGAATGCATCGGCGGTATTTATGGATTATATGAATCGCATCTTCCAATAGTATCTTGACCAGTTTGTAGTTGTGTTTATTGACGACATCTTGATCTACTCCAAGAGTAGGGAGGATCATGAGCAACACCTAAGAATTATGTTGAGAATTTTGCGAGAAAAGCAACTCTATGCCAAACTGAGAAAATGTGAGTTTTGGCTTACGGAAGTGAAGTTCCTTGGCCATGTGATCTCTCGAGACGGGGTATCGGTGGATCCCAGTAAGGTGGAAGCAGTACTTGAATGGAAAAGACCAGAAACTGTTTCTGAGATTCGCAGCTTTCTGGATCTTGCTGGTTATTACCGGAGGTTCATTCAGAACTTCTCGCGTATTGCATTGCCGATGACCAAGCTCACGAGGAAGGATCAACCGTTTTTGTGGGATGAACGTTGTGAGCGAAGTTTCACTGAGCTGAAGGAGAGATTGACTACGGCACCAGTGTTGATTATACCTGATCCCAGTGAGGCTTACATCGTGTACAGTGATGCGAGTAAGCAGGGGTTAGGGTGTGTCCTGATGCAGCAGGGACGTGTGGTGGCCTATGCCTCTCGACAGCTGAAACCGCATGAGATGAACTACCCCACTCATGATCTGGAGCTTGCGGCAATTGTGTTTGCATTGAAAATTTTGCGTCATTACCTGTATGGTGTGACAGTGGAACTGTACTGCGACTACAAAAGTCTCAAATATTTGTATGATCAGAAAGAGTTGAGTATGAGACAGCGTCGATGGATGGAGTTGCTGAAAGATTATAACCTAGAGATTAAATATCATCCGGGTAAGGCTAATGTCGTCGCGGTTGCTTTGAGTCGGAAGGCGGTGCTAGTGGCAACAATGATGATCCAGGAATGGAAACTGATAGAGGATTTTCGGGATTTGAATCTCTCGAAGGAAATCCTGTGTGCCAGTTATGGTGTGGTTCAAGGGGAGAATGACCTGAGGACTGAAATTGAAGAGGCTCAAATGCATGATGAGCTAGCCCAGTCGATCCGAGCTATGATTGAGCGAGGGGAGACTCGAGACTATGACTTGTCACCAAGTGGATTGGTGCGTTATTAGAAGAGAATCTATGTACCACTGAAGGCGGAGTTGAGATTGAGAATTCTTGATGAGGCTCATAAGAGTCAGTATACTCTTCACCCCGGTATGACCAAGATGTATCATAATATGAAATCTATGTATTGGTGGCCAGGGTTGAAGAGTGATGTGACGAAGTATGTGGTGCGGTGTCTTACCCGTCAAAAGGTAAAGATTGTGCACCAGAGACCACCAGGTTTGCTTCAGAGTCCAGAAATTCCAGAATGGAAGTGGGAGAGTGTGACTATGGATCTAGTGGTGGGTCTACCCAAGATCAAGAACTACGATACAATTTGGGTGATTGTTGATCGACTCACGAAGTCTGCGCACTTCATACCTATCAACGCTAGCTATTCTCCTGATAGGCTGGCTGAGATATATATCAAAGAGATTGTGAGAATCCATGGTACACCGAAGAATATTATCTCCGATAGAGATCCTCGGTTTACTTCTAGATTTTGGAGGGCTCTGCACGAAGCTATGGGTACTCAATTGAGGTTTACCACGGCCTACCATCCTCAGACAGATGGACAGTCAGAGAGGACTATCCAAACTTTAGAAGATATGCTGAGAGCGTGTGTCCTAGACTTCAAGGGAAAGTGGGACTACTATCTTCCATTGGCTGAGTTTGCTTATAACAACAGTTACCATGCGAGCATTCAAATAACTCCGTATGAAGCACTGTATGAGAGGAAGTGCCAGTCACCGTCGTGCTAGTCAAAGTTGTCTGAGAGGAAGTTGTATGGGCCGGATCTTGTTGACCAAACCGCTGAGTAGATCCGAGTTATCAGGAAGAGGCTCCTTACAGCACAGAGTCGTCAGAAGAGCTATGCTGATAAGAGGAGAAGACCTCTTGAGTTTGAAGTGGGGGATCATATTTTCTTGAGAGTGTCTCCGGTCACAGGCATTGGGAGAGCGATCAAGCGGAAGAAGATGAGTCCGAGATACATTGGTCCAGTTGAGATTCTAGCACGAATCGGACCTGTAGCATATTGGATAGCCCTACCCCCGAGTTTGAGTAGATTGCATGATGTATTCCATGTCTCGCAGCTCAAGAAGTACCAACCAGACCCTAAGCATATCGTTGAGTATGAAGAGGTTGAGTTGCAAGATAATTTCACTTATGCGGTAGAGCCAGAGAGAATCATTGATCGAGAAGAGCGGAAGCTCAGGCATCGAAGCTTACCATTCGTGAAGGTGGTCTGGAAGGGTATGTCAGCAAGGGAAGCCACTTGGGAGGCGGAAGCGGACTTGAGGAAAAGATTTCCTGACTTTATGCCCCATGATGTGTAAGAAATTTCGAGGGCGAAATTTATTGAACGGGGGGAAAATTGTAATGTCCCAATTTTTGATTAAGGGCAAATCATGATTATTGTAGATAATTATGAATTTAATTGGAATTATTATGTGTTTTATGGCAATATTAAATTAATATGTCATAATTACTGAAAAATTGGAATAATGGAAATATTGGCCATAAGTGGTAATTAATGGAGAAATTAATTACTAACTAAGAGAAAATGGGATGTGTGATTAAAATGGCTAATAGAGAGATTAAAGTAGCTAATTGGTGACTTAATTGGTGTGAGCCAATAGCAAGTTGACATGTGGCAAAAGTGTGTATGGTGAGTAATGAGGAGAAAAGTCAAATGGAGAGTATTTTAATCATTTTTCTCTCTCTTCCTCTCCTCTCTTTTTTGCTGAAGTCATGGAGGGAGTATCATTATTTTATTCTTCACTCCTCCTCCCTCTCATCTCTCACGTCCACTCTCTCCATCTCACCATCTCTCTCATTCTTGCTCTCTCTCTCTCTCGTCAGCCATGGAAGGGGAAAGGGAAGGGAAGAAAGCTTGAAAAAGGTAAGGAAAATGATCCCTATTGCTCAAAATCCCTTCATTAAAGTTGATCCTTTAGTTAAGAGCAACATTTCTATGGTTGTAGTTTGTCCATTGGTTGTGGTTTGTGGCCACACGAAATTTTGGGAGGTGGTGAATCAAGAACTCCCTTTGAGAAAGTTGATAAGGTGAGTGAGACCTATCTATCTATCTATGTTTTATGCCAAATGGATTAACTTGGATTTTCTGGAATTCTTGGGCCATTTTTGAAAATGAGGGCCATTGAGAGTTTGGTATATGTTTGGTATGGAATTTGTATGTTTGGAATGCATTTTGGATAGATAGAATTGTTTGGGTTGGAAATTGTTAAGTTTGGAGAATTTGAGATTTTAGTGTTTAATGTTACCCAAAACCAAAGCATGATAATGGAATAGGATTTTGGTGATTTTGACATTCCCATTGGATTCCTTGAGTGATTTTGTGTGGGAATGAGCTTGGTTATTGATTTTAGGTTCATTTGAATCACTTGGGAAAAGTTGGAAAGTTGTCTGGTTTGAGCTCTGTTTTGTGCAGTCCGTTTGCACGAGCGTTTGGAATGACCAAATGGTATTGGAAAATTTTGAAACTTTCCAGTCTTAAAGTTCACATCCCAAGCCTCAAAATGGACATATATTTTGTGTCATTTCATTTAGTATTCAATGAGCTATGGTTGTCCAAAGTTTGGGATTGAAACAGAACTCTGTTTTGGAGTAGTTGTTAGTTTATGGTGATTCTGTATTTGTATAGTGATTTCCAGTGATGGGCTATATTTTTCCTTGAAAGAGGACTTATATACCTTTCATTTTGCTTTGGAATCACCTCGTTTCGATTTTTCTACAATTAGTTATGGTTTTTCGAAGTTCAGCCAAGAGTCAGGAAATTTCTTGGCCGCGGCCCATGAGTTGCTGGCCGCGGCCCAAGGAAGGGCTGGCCGTGGCCAACCCCTGTGTTCCGGCACTTTGAGTTTTCGAAAGGAGATCTCTAACCTATTGTTTCCCAACCTTTTAGGGCTTTTATTAGAGGCATTTGTGGCCTCTTAAGGGTCAATTATGATAACCAAAATTAAGTGTTTCAAGTTAATTAAGTCTTGAAATAGAATGTAACTCTTCATCCCTAATCATGATTCTAGGATACGACATTTGCCCTAGGCGGGAGAGACCGGTGCCGGAGTACGCCTGGAAGGATCAAGGTAATGACTCTTCTCTCATATTATGTATGATGTTTTGGCATGCATAACTTATCGTTGAATTTGTGAAATGTGTGCCATGGTCCATTACGGTGTGAGTAGGTCAGCGTGAGCCGTGTAGGGATTGACGGTGGTCATCTCTAGGTCGGCCGTTGAACTGCCGTCGTAATCGACATGGATAATTATGAATCTGACCCGTGGGGCGGCGTTTGTGAATCCAGCCGTGGGCTGTGTGGATCTTGTCTGTATGGCTTGTGTATGAAATGCATTATATGAATCCCAGCTGTGGTAAAATGTATTGTGTGGATTGTTGTGATGCAATGCAACGTGAGCAATTCAGCGTGAGCAATCGTAAGGGATGACATGTGTCATACTAACCATTACCATTGTAACTGCTGTTGTAGTTGCTTGTTGTGGTTAATGATTTGCTTACATGCATTATTATTGTACATTATATGATTGATTTGTTACTACGGGGATTCCTTAAAATCTCACTTTCCCAAAAACCATGTTTTAGACAGGGCAGAAGGATCAAAGGGAAAGCGGGCGACGAAGAGCGGATAGAGCTCTGATTTAGATGTATATTTTGGGTTATTGGTTATCATGTATATCTTTTGGATTTTTTTGGGAAACAATTATGTATATTGGGATTGGTAGTATAGTTTTATGTAATCCCCAAGTTAAGGGTAATGAATTGTGGGCTTTGTGCCTTTGTAAATCCCTTATTCAATGAATGGAACCCAAGTGTGTCGGGACTTTGCTTTATACTCTGATATTTGTGAATGAAATCAACTTGTACAGGCCATTTAGTATTAAAATGTGAATATGAGACCGTCATGAATAAATTTTATAAAAGTTTTTGTAAGCCATGATTTTGGGAAGTTTGATTTTGTTTAAGTCCTAAAATCATCTTAGGTCTCTAATTCTACATCAATTACGTGTTTATGAACTAAATCTCGGCCTTAAGCGTGAAGGGGGTTACAGTATTGCCCAACACTGATGCTAGAACCTGTAAGCTTTGCATTGAATTCATTATGCTTCAGCTTAAGCAGCATCCTCTTCCTAACAGTTGAGCGACATTGGTCAGGCAAATCATACTCACAATCGTTCAGTCAAAAATGAATCCAATAAATGAAATGTAATAATGAAATAAACCAATTGAAATACGTAAAGCAAGATGATATAGTATTGCATCCTATAACTGATCAGGATCACCTTAAACTATACAATAGACTTTTCAAGCAATTGGGAAGCAAGCTTGTCCTAAAATACAATAGAAGCACTCCCAGTTTCAACAACAATTGTGTATTGGATCTTAAGCCTACAGTAGGACATAAAGTTGTCAGTCACCTCTTTCATTTAATGGTAACAAATTAGCCATGGATTACTATTTAAACATTATTTCAAATTATTTTGGCCTTACTTTAGTTCAATCATTTCATGCTTCTTCTTACAATTAGGACAAACCAATATGTTTCCCTCATCCTTATGCTTGGAAGCACATTTAGTGTAACATACTGAAATTCGGTAACTGATGTTACTTAGTGTGTGTAATTAGTTGAATAAAATATACTTGTGTTTGTATACACTTGGCGTTATTTTTATGGCTCACAAGCATACATGGCGCCATTTTATGCCACACACACACATGACGCATTCTTGAGGCACACACACATAAGTGGCCTTTTACCTAACTTTCACTTTTGGGTTGGTGCCATTATAGGACGCTACCTACATCCCTTTAACTTTTTTTTACCTAACTTTGCTTTCTGGTTGGCTTAATATTAGGACGCCACCTAGCCCATGAAAATCACATGCATAATTAATTGAACACCTCACCTCTCTTCTGTTAGGCCACATGGCTATCCTCCCCTGACATTGCACATGCAAGCCAGATGAAATTGACGGACTTCCCTCCCCTAAGGCTAAGTAAGTCAGCTAAGGGCACCAAAGGGAGAGGAAGAGGACACATGTCACCTTATAAGCTAAACACTTATACATACATGTGACTAATAAACTCTAACACTCCACACACCTTAAAATTCAGCCAAGAGGGAAAAAATAAGAGAGAAAAATAGTGAGAAAAAGAAAGAAGAGAGAAGGTGCTGAAACTTGAAGAACCAAAGCGAGAAAGTGTTCTTGAGCCAATTTCATCCCCAAACTCACATATTTAGCTTAAAGTGTCTTCACCAATCTTGTTCCTCTCGTCAAGACCAATGTTTCTACAATTTTAGTTTCTTGAAAAGAGGAATTTGGTGCTATCTAGTTGGTGTTGAAGTTGAGAGAATCAAGAAAGAGCTATAGTATTGGATAGAGGTAAGCATAAGCTTTGATTTGAATTAAGTATCTTGAAATTTGGTTAAGTTTTCATGAGGTTAGCATGCTGCCCTAATTTTTGGTCAAGAGTTAATCTTAGGGTTTTAATGATCTTGTGTACATGAGCATGATGTTAGAAGAGGATAAGCATGATAGGAATTAAGTTTAGTAAGTCTTGTGGTTAAAATTGCAAAATCACTTTGTTTGACCTAGGGTGACTTTCGACCAAGAACAGGTCAATAGGAAGGAATGAGATTTTATTAATTTTGAGGGTTCCAGTGAGTTTAGAATGAAAAATTGTGTAGGATAAAGGTGAGAGATTGATTTTGGAAGCACTGGGATTGAATTTAGAAGAATTGGAGTTGAACACCTTAAAATTGAAGTTAAAGGTTGTTTAAGGTTAGTGCTGCCAAATTTGTTTTAAGGGAATTTGGTTGTTTTAGGTTCGATTTTGGATAGTCAAACCTTGTCTAATGATTGTGAAATTTTTCAGGTCATTATTCAACATCTCAAGCTTTAACATTAGGTATTAAATGTGTTATTTGGATTAGTAGTTTGTAAGTTATGATTTGCTAAAGTTTAGGTATCAAAACTGGAAAAAATCATGAGGTAGTTAGGTTGGTAGAGGATCCTAAAATTTAACACCTATAATTGGCATTAGGTGATATTTTCCTTTACAAAAGACTTGAACAACTTCACATAGAAACTTGAACCACCTCATTTGGAGTTCTCTATCTTAAGATATGAATTTTTGAAGTTGTCTAATGAAACCTAGTATGTTATAGTTGAATATGGAATTTCAAGTTTTTGAAGGGAATTGTGCTTAGTAGGGACATGAGGATTTGAAACATGTTTTAGAAACTAATATGGCCACATTGAGAACCCAAATCACAAGGAAGGAAAATGTATATGCAATAGTCATAGTACAAAAGTACAATAGATAACCAACAAAGCTAAGTAAAGGATAAGAATAGGGATGGTTCAAGAATAACATAATCTTTATTATGTCAATAGATTTGGACCAAGTAATGACCCATCTATTCATGAATTCTAAATTATAGGATTCGACATCTGGCCGAGCCTAGAGAAGAAGTTGGTTGATAAAGGTAAAACACCAGAAAGGCAGTCAGGTAGTAATTCTTTCTCTAATATATTGTGTAATCGTTCTGCATGTATGTTTGTACTATCGAATATATTTGTTTCATGAATATATGACATTGATATTGGACCAGTGGGTCCTAAGACAATCAAACTGATATGCATTCAAAATTGTACCGGGTAGTGACTGAGCCAGTAAGACTCGATGTGTATGTTTGTATGGGGCGGTGGCTGATACGTGTGCAGATGATCAATTAAATAGTGCAAGTGTACACTGTCATAATCAAGTAATATAGAAGTAAGTAGAGTATCATTCCCACAAGGATTGATCACTAAGTACCAAAATGAGCAATTTTAACTCTATTTAGTCGATCGATTAGTTGGTGATTGAAAGTACAAAATAAAATAAAGGCAATTAAATATGAGTGCAGATGATAAGAAATGCAAATATAAGAAAAAGTCCTAGGGATTAGATTTCACTTAACAAATTTCGGATTGAATCACTTATCTATTCTTGCCCAATTTATTCCACATGATTGATAGTTGAGTTTCCCTAATTTAATTACTAGCCTCTTCTAAGGTCAAGCAATTCTATAATCAATTGCTAATCCAATATATTCCTATATGAATTTAAGCAATTAATTATGCATTAAGATTTATGGAACTCAGTAAGACTACACAACTCATATGAATATATTCCTATTTCATATGCAAGTCATGGTTTTAATTATAGGGTCTACACACATGTATCTCCTTCCGGTCTCAACATGCATATTGAAATCATTCAAAAGATGGCCACTCAATCAAAAGCATTAAGAATAATAATTAAAACTCAATCATGAAGGAGAAATTCAAACTAGATTTAATAAGTTAAAATTCAATCCGTCATTAGTAAGCTACGTCATCACCCTAGGAAAATGAAAGTTTAGCACATGATGAAATTAAAAAACAAAACCAAAATAAATTGACATTATATAAAGCTAGAATGAAATCCTCAGAAATACTGCATAAACTTGAATATTAAATTCTCAAACATAAATATACAACCAAAAGATGCATGAAAAAGGAAGAAATCTAGTCGTCTATTTAGGAGGTAAAACCTTCCATGTAGGCATGCAATGCATGAAATTAAATCTAAAAAATAACACAAAGAACTCAGAAATGTTAGAGAAAGATATCTCACAGTCAGAGAAGGACCTCTCCCGGTCAGAGAAGGAAACCTTTGCTTCTATTCCTCTCCTCCCCCTTTGAGCTTGGCATTGATCTCTATTTATAAGGGAAAAAAATGTGTGCTACAGTACTGCTACAATGTCTAGAGACTGCTACAGTGATCTGTCGGATGCTACAGTGACTGTTGGCAAAACAGCTATAGTGTCTGGCGGCTTTACAGTGCTTCCGTCGCTACAGTAACTTCTATCCGCTATAGTGTAACTTCCGTCCGCTATAGTATAACTTCCATCCGCTACAGTCTAACCATCTGCTACAGTGACCCTGTTGCTACAGTACTTTCATTTTTTATTTTTATTTTTTTAAATGCTATTTATTCCAAAAACATTATTTATTTATCAATCACACCCAAATTTATTATATTAAACGCAAATATCGTCCATAAAATCATCATATAAGGGAAAATAAATATGCAAATATTTTACTTATCAATGGCCCTGAGTTGTAAGACTTGATTTTAGCAAGTGCTGTGGTATTGGACCAGTGTGTCCCATGATTGATATTTATGCTGCATCTATTTGCTGAATAGTGACTGTATGATGGTTTGTTTAGCATGCTTCGTGAACTTGCACATGTTATGATTGATTGATGTTACTACTGAGATTCTCGCTAATCTCACCCTTTCCAATAATTGACATACAGCGAAGGCAAGCGGCTTAAAAGGCCAAGAGGTAAAAACCAATTAGTAAAGAATGGAGATGAAGAACTTAAGATTTCTGTTAGTTTTCTGTTTTCATTGAGACTTGGAATATTTGGTAGCCTTATGGTGCTATATGTCTTGTATATAAATGTAAAGACATAACCATAGTACCAGTAACAATAGAGATAGTAGTATAACATTGTAGCGAATCGATATTTTCCCTTAAAAGGATAATCGAACTTGGATTGGGCAATCGTATTTCAAGGGCCCATAAGCTAATGAACTAGACACTAGTTTACAAGCAGAGAAGCACCTTGATAATGATCAATGAAGTTAAGTGTAACCCCCGTCATAATCAAGGCCGAGATTAGGTGTATAAACACATTTTATAATTGAATGAGAGATCGAGGATAATAAACAACTTTTTACCAAATCTGTACAACAAGATCTCTATTCATTTCAAAGTACAAACAATTGGCCTATTCGGTTTGTCACAAATACAATATCAGAGTATAATCCAAATTCCTTACATTCACCCGGGATATAATAACATTATTCCAAAAGTTTGTAAAGGGCATCATTGCCCATCTCAATTCCCAAACCGGGGATTACACAAAAACTACAATCCTATGGTCAATTTAATATATACATTGTCCAAAATGATAACCAATCAAAAACCAAAAAGATAATAGTTAAGACTATCACCGGCAGTCCTAATCACCCTTATCCACTTGCTTACCTCTTGATCCACTTGCCTTGTCTAAAACTGTTATTTGGAAAGAGTGAGATTCAAAAGAATCCTAGTAACAACAGTTTACGTATATGATGCATAATAAATAAAGTAAGTAAGCATAAATCACAATGCAGTATTACAATATTTAAGGCCGGGCACACTGCCACGTCCCCTCAACTATATTCAAGGCTGGGCTCTCGCCATGTCCCCTCAACTGTATATGAGGCCGGGCTCTCACCACGTCCCTCACTGTATTCAATGATTAATACAAACAAGCAATGTATTGCACATGATATAGGATAAAGTGTTACTACCTTGGTCTTTCCGTTCTTGAGCAGACACAGGCCTTCTACGCTCCGAACAAATATCAAATCCTAAAGTCATAATTAAGAACGACGCGTTATCACTTATTCCAATACTCAAATAACTTCACAACACTTAAATTGGTTATCATTAATGTCTCTTAAGAAGCTACAAATGCCTCTAATAAAAGCCCTAAAGGGTGGGGAAACAATGGGTTGAAGATTACTTTTCGAAAACTCAAAGTACTAGAGCATAGGGGTTGGCCGGGGCTAGCCCACCCTTGGGCAGCAACCAATATATGGTTAGAAAGTCATGGGTCACAGCCAGTCACCTTGGGCCATGGCCAAGAATTAGACAGACACATTTGGGCCGCGGCCAAGAATCTGCTGGCCTCGGCAAAAAAAATCCTGTTTCTTGGTTGAAAATCCAAAAATCATAAATAATTCTAGAAAAATCAAAATGAGGTGATTCTAAAGCCAAATGAAAGCTATTTAAGTCCTCTTTATTGGAAAAATATGTAAAATTACTAGAACTCACAACTCAATTCCAGAATTATACAAAAACGCAACACTACTCCAAAACATAGTCCAGTTTTTAGTCCCATATTTTGGCAAAGCATTACTTTCAGTTCAAAAAAAGAAATGACAAGAATTATATGTTCATTTTGAAGCTTGGGATGTGAAATTTAAGATAGTAAAGATCCAGAATTTTCTAACACCATTTTCCTATTCAAAACGTCCATGAAAAATGACTGCCAGCACGGAGTTTTTCGCTAACCAAAACTTGTCACTTTTAAAACTAAGTTCCCAATAGTTCAAAATTCATATTCAACACTACTCCCGCACAATTTTCCATAAGGAACACAATGGAAACCTCAAAATAACCAAAATCCCAACCTATCACCATGCCCTATTTTGACCAATACACAAAACCAAACACAAAGTTGCCAAACTTCACTTTTATGCTTCAATTCAATTCTATTAATTCAAAACACTGAATTTTCATGACAACAACAACTCAAACACCTCAAGACCCTAATTTTCAAAAATAGAGCTGAATTCCCTAAAATTCCAACTTAACCAAATGACCACAAAACTTATATCAAAATGCTCAACTCACTCACCTCTTCAACTTTCTCCAAAGGAGTTCTTTGATTCTCCAAACTCTATATCTCCTTGAGAGTACAAATCACCACCAATAGTAAATCTACAATCATAGAATCAAAGCTCTCAATGCAAGAAACAAGATTGAAGAAGGGAGGTTTTCTATTAGAGGTCATTAAGAGGGTCAAAATAGAAAGAACTTACCTTGGCACTTCCTCTTTCTTCTGCAAAAATGAAAATCAAAAATGGAGAGAGATGAGAGAGAAATGAGAGCTTGAAGGGTGGAGAAGATGAAGGAAAATAATGGCCTCTTCCCTTGCCATACCTTGCAACCGAATTCAAGGGATGGAAGAGAGAAGAAAATAAATAAAATATAATAGGTTTGACTTCTCTCAACAACTATCATCCAACAAGCTTGCCACTTGTCCCATTCTCATTGGCTTTCCTCAAATAAGTTATTACTTAGTTACTATAACCACTCCATTAGCCATTTAGTTACACTTCTCATTTCTCTTTAGTTAGTAATTATTTTCTCCATTAATCACTAACTAATCAACCAATAATTTCCATTCTTTCCATTTTTATATTGATTATGGCATATTAACTTAAATTGCCACATAATACATAATGAAGTTCCTTTCTTCTTCATCCATGCGCCATTCCCTCTAATTTTAGCCTTTAAATTACTTTGTCACATAATCATTCTAAAATATAGTGTTAGGCATTTCCAATAATTAATTCATATCCCAAAACAACTTTAATTCACAAAATCATTCATTACAACTCATTAAACGGTCATTAGCCCTTAATCAAAATTTGGTGTATTACAATTCTCCACCTGTTCAATAAATTTCGTCCTCGAAATTTGTTACACATCTTGGGGAATAAACTCAGGAAATCACTTTCTAATGTCTGCTTCTGCTTCCTAAGTTGCTTCTCTTGGAGACATTCCCTTCCAGACCACCTTCACAAATGGTAAGCTCCGATGCCTGAGCCTCCGCTCTTCTCGATCGATGATTTGCTCTGGCTCTACCGCGTAACTGAAGTTATCTTGTAATTCAATCTCTTCATACTCAATGATATGCTCAGCGTCTGGTTGGTACTGCTTGCGCTGCGAGACATGGAACATATCATGCAATCGACTCAAACTCAGGGGTAGTGCTATCCGATATGCCACCGG
Source organism: Inga oerstediana (assembly GCA_963210345.1). Classification (NCBI taxonomy): domain Eukaryota; kingdom Viridiplantae; phylum Streptophyta; class Magnoliopsida; order Fabales; family Fabaceae; genus Inga; species Inga oerstediana. Next base: position 36,953,300 of record OY723407.1, read on the forward strand.
CCCAATTCTTGCTAGAATTTCAAACAGACCAATGTATCTCGGACTCAGCTTCCTCTGTTTGATTGCTCTTCCGATGCCTATGACCGGAGATACTCTGAGGAACACATGATCTCCTACTTTAAACTCTAGAGGCCTTCTCCTTTTATCAGCATAGCTCTTCTGTCAACTCTGTGCTGTAAGGAGCCTTTTTCTAATAATCCCGATCTTTTTTGAAGTCTGATCAACAAGGTCTGGGCCATACAACTTCCTCTCAGACAGCTCTGTCCAGCACAATGGTGACTGACACTTTCTTCCGTACAATGCCTCATATTGAGCCATTTGAATGCTTGTGTGGTAACTATTATTGTAAGCAAAGTCGGCTAGTGTAAGGTAATAATCTCATTTTCCTTTGAAGTCCAGGACACACGTTCTCAGCATATCTTCTAGCTTTTGAATGGTCCTTTCTGACTGTCCGTCTGTTTGAGGATGGTAGGTCATACTAAACCTCAACTGTGTACCCATAGCTTCATGCAGAGCCCTCCAGAATCTTGAAGTAAAATGAGGATCTCTATCGAAGATGATGTTCTTCAGTGTACCATGGAGTCTCACAATCTTTTTGATGTAGATTTCTGCCAGCCTTCTGGAGAATAGCTAGCATTTATTGGTATGAAGTGTACTGACTTCGTGAGTCGATCAACAATCACCATATCACATCATAGTTCCTGATCCTGGGCAGACCCACCACTAAATCCATGGTCACACTCTCCTACTTCCATTCTGGAATTTCTGGACTCTGAAGCAATCCTGGCGGTCTTTGGTGTTCAATTTTCACCTTTTGATAGGTAAGACACCGTGCCACATGCTTAGTCATATCACTCTTCAACCCTGGCCACCAGTACATAGATTTCAAATTGTGATACATCTTGGTCATACTAGGGTAAAGAATATACTGACTCTTATGAGCCTTATTCAGGATCCTCTGTCTCAAGTCCACCTTCAGTGGAATATAGATTCTCTTATGGTAACGAACCAGTCTATTAGGCGACAAATCATAGTCCTGAGTCTCTCATTGCTTAATCATAGCCTGGATATATTGGGCTCACTTATCTTGCATTTGAGCCTCTTCGATTTCATTCCTCAGGTTATTCTCCCCTTGGACAACACCATAACTAGCACACAGAATACTATTCGAGAGATTGAAGTCCTAAAAATCCTCTATCAATTTCCTTTCCTGATCATCATCGTTGCTACTAGCGTCGTCTACATTAGCCTTACCAGAATGATATTTAATCTCCAGGTTATAATCTTTTAGCAATTCCATCCACTGACGCTATCTCATATTCAGTTCTTTATGATCATACAAGTATTGGAGACTCTTGTGGTCACAGTACAATTCTACTATCACACCATACAGGTAATGACGCCAAATCTTCAATCAAACACTATTGCCGCAAGCTCCAGATCATGAGTGGGGTAATTTATCTCATGTAGTTTGAGCTGTCGAGAGGCATAGGCCATCACATGTCCCTGCTGTATCAGGACACACCTTAACCCCTGCTTACTCGCATCACTGTACAAGACGTAAGCCTAATTGGAATCATGTATAATCAATACCGGTGCGGTAGTCAATCTCTCCTTCAGCTATGTGAAACTCTGTTCATATTGGTCATCCCACAAAAACGGTTGATCCTTTCTAGTGAGCTTGGTCATCGACAATGCAATACATGAGAAGTTCTGGATGAACCTCTGATAATAACAACAAGACCCAAAAAACTGCGGATCCCAGAAACAGTTTCTGGCCTCTTCTAGTCAAGTATTATTTCCACCTTATTGGGATCTATCAAGACCCCTTCTCATGAGATAACATGGCCAAGAAATTTCACTTCTGTAAGCCAAAACTCACATTTGCTTAGCTTGGTATAGAGTTGTTTTTCTCTCAAGATTCTCAATACGATTCTCAAATGCCGTTCATGCTCTTCATTACTCTTATACAATCGGAAGATGCGATTCATATAGTCCATGAATACCGCCGGTTCATTAGTCAAACCGAAGGGCATCACAAGGAATTCATAGTGCCTATATCTCGGTCGGAAAGCAGTCTTCGGAATATCCGCTACCTTCACACACAACTGATGATATCCAGACCTTAGATCAATTTTAGAGAATACACATGAGCTAGATAATTGATCTAACAGGTCATCGATTCTCAGGAGAGGATACTTGTTCTTGATAGTAACTTTATTCAACTCCCTGTAATTGATACACAACCGCAAACTCCTATCCTTCTTTTTCACAAACAACACCGGAGCTCCCCATGGCGACACACTGGGTCGGATGAACCCTTTCTCAAGCAAATCTTCAATTTATTTCTTCAACTCTGCCATTTCATTAGGGGCCATTCTGTATGGGGCCTTAGATATGGACCTAGCTCCAGGTACTATTTCAATTGGAAATTCCACTTCCCTTTCCAGAGGCAATCCGCTGAGATCATCCGAAAACACCTCAGGGAATTCTCTCACAATGGGTATATTCTCTAGAACTTCATCTAACTCTCCCTGAACATAAAAGAATACCATATACCCTTGGCATCCCTTTTTCAAACGTTCCTCAGCCTTAGCCATTGAGAGGAAATTCAAACTACTATTTACATTATCATTTCTCTGAGGAGTAGGGCAAACTATTTTTCTATTCCCACAATCCAGCATTACATTGTTCATTGTCAACTAATCAATACCCAGAATAACCTATAGTTGATGAAGAGGCAAACAAATCAAATTAATGGTAAACTCAAACCCTTCGACAGTTATAACACAATTCATACAAGCTTCCGCTGTCACAGTCTTAACACCCATAGGTGTTGACACAACCAGGATAAATGGCAATTTATGAACATGTAATCCTAGGCGCTTTACACAGTCATAAGCTATAATCGAATGACTAGCACCCTAATTAAATAGAGTTTGCAATGCATTACCATTTAGAAGAATGATACCTTGGATCAATTCAAGAGATTTCCTTGCCTCTTCATGAGTCATAGTGAATACTCTCCCTTGACTCTTGGGCCTTAACTCTGCTGGTCACCCTTTGCAATCTTTGGCAAGGTGTCCTGGCTGCTTATAGATGAAGCACACCACATGCTCCTCACAATTTCTATCGGTATATGGTTTGTTACACCTGGGGCATACCCACTGTCTGGAATATCTCTGGTTCTCACGATCCCAGGACTGGTATGGCTGCTTACTATTGCCCTTGGATGTGAATCCTTGGCTCTTACGCTTCTGGGAGGAGCTTCCCTGACCAGGTTCGCCACGACTACCACCCTTACTCGGGTTGATGTCTCTCAGGTTTTTCTCAGTTATGCGACACTCTTCAACCGCCTTGTTGAACACAGTAACTGCCATGTGGCTAACCTCTTCTTCAATTCCCATCTCAACCCGTGGATCAACATGTCGGAACTCCATTCCTCGTCATCTATCCACCTGAGGTAGGAGGAGTAGCAGGCTAGACGAACGAATCGAGACAAGTAGTCATCAAAGGTCTCGCTGTCTCCTTGCTTGATTGCCAGAAATTCTGACTCTTTCTCAATTCTTACTGACTTTGGGAAGTACTTGTCATTGAACTACTCCTGGAACACTTCCTAAGTCACTGGCACATTCCAGGCCCGCAAAGTCATGGCAATATTGCGCCACCATCTCTCTGCATCTCCTTCTAGCTTGTAGATAACTAACTTGACCTTTACTTCGGATGGGTACTAAGTACCTCGAAGATCTTTTCCAATCTCATTAACCAATCCTCCGCTGCCTGAGGGTCAAATCTTCCTTTGAACACAAGAGGCATGTTTTTGTAGAATTTAGAAACCCAAAATTGTAGATCTCTATCATTTCGAGCCGGCACCCCATATGATCCTTAGTTTTGCTCAATATGAGGTGGAAACTTATTGGATCGGTTTGATCCCTCATATGTCTCTTCTTGTTGGGTCTCTTCTTGAGTCTCTTCTTGGGTCTCCTCATGTGTAGACTGGACCCTTTCCTCATTTCTCTTGGCCCTTTCTTCCCTGAGCTTTTCCCTCAAATCAACAATCATGTCCCTTTATTCTCTGATTAGCACCATCATCTCTTGCATAGGGTCAGGTGGGTTTTCATTGAGCTCCTCTAGTGGGAGCCATTATTTCTCTTCAGTTTACAAATGGTTCACCGAGTCAGAAATCACAATAAAGTATACACATATTCCTTAAACTCTTATATACCAATCAATAATAGGAATATTCATGTGTATACAATCAGCAATCAGCAATCATCTAACACTCAGGCAATAAACTAGGGCAACTATCTTAGCAATTCCTATAAATGCCAGGAAAATTGCTCTGATACCATAAATATAACCCCCATCATAATCAAGGTCGGGATTAGGTGTATAAACATATTTTATAATTGAATGAGAGATCGAGGATAATTAAAAACTTTTTACAAAACCTGTACAACAAGATCTCTATTCATTTCAAAGTAAAAACAATTAGCCTATTCAATTTGTCACAAATACATTATTAGAGTACAATCCAAATTCTCGACATTCACCCGGGATAATAACATTATTCCAAAAGTTTGTACAGGGCATCATTACCCATCTCAATTCCCAAACCGAGGATTACATAAAAACTACAATCTTGTAGTCAATTCAATATATACATTGTCCAAAATGATAACCAATCAAAAACCAAAAAGATAGTAGTTAAGACTACCACTGACATTCCTAATTGCCCTTATCTACTTGATTGCCTCTTGATCCACTTGCCCTGTCTAAAAATGTTATTTGGAAAGAGTGAGATTCAAAAGAATGTTAGTGCAAGCATTTTACCCAAGAGGGGGTGAATTGGGTGATACCAAATGTTTTGTTGCGTATAAGAAAATTGACAGAGAATTAAAAGCAGTTGAGAGCAAGAAGAAAATCACCAAGGTGTACACCGAGAGTTATACTGGGTTGGTCACAACTACTTTGATCTACGTCTAGTCCTCAAAGCGTCTATGAGAGTTTCACTATATTCTCCAAGATTTAGTAGGTTCTTGGTACCTCAGTACACAGCAAGCTCCTTCACTTGGACACTCGCTCCCCCTTACACGTTGTAATCAAATCTCCAACTCAAGGTTCCACAACCTTAAGTTGTCTCAATAACAAATATTGAGTTTGTAATGAAAAACTCTCTCACAGAGCAAATATATAATTACTGAAGTACAATGAATGAGTATAAGAAAACATAGCACAAAGAGTATATTGATCGATGTGTGATTGCTTGTTCTCAGTTGTTGTACTCTGCTCTTTGAATGCTCCATATATATAGATGATTTGTAGTGTCCGTTGGAACCAATTCAAACATGTCTATTAGAGTCGCGCAGCAATGATTGACCATTCTTCTAATTTGAAAACTATCCGTTTGTGGTAGGTAGTGGTAGGTGAGCATTCGGACGTTTTATTTGACTTTTCACTTATGTCATGATTTCTTCATTGTTTCTCTGTAAACATACTTAGAATACTAGTGCAAATCATATAGATAACAAATCAATAAATATTTGATTAAAAACATGATTTCTGGACTGCCTTACTCGAGTGGCTACTCGAGTGATTATTCTCATTACTTGAGTAGTTCCTCAAGTAAACCTATAAAAAACTTGGTAGAGAGTAATTCAATATATTACTTGGGTAAGACATGGAGTAAGATACATCACAAACTTTGGAAATACCAGATTACTCGAGTGGTTACTCGAGTGAGCATGTCTTTTCTTTATAAGTTACTTGAGTGAGCCCTCGAGTAAATTTCAAATAAGTTTGCACATTACTCGATTACTCCCTTGAGTAATAGCATTAAATTCTTAACCGAGAGTACCTGTTCTTTGCTTACCTGATTACTCGAGTGACCCCTCGAGTAATGCTTCAAATAACTCTGTAGATTACTCGAGTGCTCCCTCGAGTAATGCCTTTTTCTCACCTGGTTACTCGAGTAGCTACTCAAGTAAATTGTTGCATTTCTTGGCCGAGAGCTGCTGGAAGATATTTGCCCTGGTTACTCGAGTGGCTACTCGAGTAATGCCTTATGCTCATGTTGTTACTTGAGTGGCTACTCGAGTAATAGTTCATATAACTTTACAGATTACTTGAGTGGCCCCTCAAGTAACTTCTTCCAAATTTTGGCAGTGCCTCTTTGAAACATTTTCTCCAACATTACTCGAGTGCTCACTCGAGTAACAGTGTTCCTTATTTGAGTGCTCACTCGAGTAAGCCTTTAAAGAATTTGCCAGTGATGTTCTTCCTTTGCTCTGTCTCTCAGATCTTCTTCATTGCTCCAGTGCTTACTTCAAGTAAAGCTTTTATTTGTCATCTAGTTACTTTGTTCAAATTCTTTTCTTTGTTATCAAATCCTTTTATATTATTGATCCAATCTTTGTTATAATCAAAACAAATGGAATCTAACAAAGAATCCCAGTAGCAACAGTTTACGTATATGATGCATAATAAACAAAGCAAGTAAGCATTTATCATAATACAACATTACAATATTCAAGGCCGGGCATATTGCCACGTCCCCTCAACTGTATACGAGGCCAGGCTCTCGCCACGTCCCCTCAACTGTATACGAGGCTGGGCTCTCACCACGTCCCCTCATTGTATTCAATGCCGGGCTTACGCCACATCCCCTCACTATATTCAATGATTAATACAAACAAGCAATGCATTACACATGATATAGGATAAAGTGTTACAACCTTGGTCTTTCAGTTCTTGAGCAGGCATAGGCCTTCTACGCTCCAAACAAATATCAAATCTTAAAGTCATAATTAAGGACGATGCATTATCACTTATTCCAATACTCAAATAACTTCACAACACTTAAATTGGTTATCATTAATGTCCCTTAAGAAGCTCCAAATGCCTCTAATAAAAGCCCTAAAGGGTTGGGAAACAATGGGTTGAAGATCACTTTTCAAAAACTCAAAGTGTTGGAACATAGGGGTTGGCCGTGGCCAGCCCACCCTTGGGCTGTGGCCAAGATATGGTCAGAAAGTCATGGGTTGTGGCCAAGAATTGGACAAACATATTTGGGCTGCAGATAAGAATCCGCTGGCCGTGGCCAAGAAAAATCCTGTTTCTTGGCTGAAATTCCAAAAATCATAACTAATTCTAGAAAAATCGAAATGAGGTGATTCTAAAGCCAAATGAAAAATATTTAAGTCCTATTTACTGGAAAAATATGGACCATTACTAGAAATCACCACACAATTTCATAATTACACAAAACGCAACACTGTTCCAAAACAGAGTCCAGTTTTTAGTCCCAAATTTTGGCAAAGCATAACTGTCAGTTCACAAAACAAAATGGCATGAATTATATGTCTATTTTGAAGCTTGGGATGTGAATTTTAAGACTGGAAAGTGTTAGAATTTTTCAACACTATTTGCCTATTCAAAACGTCCATGAAAAATGACTGCCAACACAGATTTTTTCGCTAACCAAAACTTGCCACTTTTAAAACTAAGTTCCCAAAAAATTCATATTCAACACTACTCCCACACAATTTTCCATAAGGAACACAATGGAAACCTTAAAATAACCAAAATCCGAACCTATCACCATGCCCTCTTTTGACTAATACACAAAACCAAGTACAAAGTTGCTAAACTTTAGTTTTAAGCTTCAATTCTATTCTATTCATTCAAAACACTAAACAAGGCACCATTTCTATGACAACAACAACTCAAACACCACAAGACCCTAATTTTTGAAAATAGAGCTGAATTCCCAAAAATTCAAACTTAACTAAATGACCACAAAACTTATATCAAAATGCTCAACTCACTCACCTCTTCAACTTTCTCTAAAGGAGTTCTTTGATTCTCCAAACTTTATATCTACTTGAGAGTTCAAATCACCACCAATGGTAAATCTACAACCATATAATTGAAGCTCTTAATGCCAGGAACAAGATTGAAGAAGGGAGTTTTTCCATTAGAGGTCATTAAGAGGGTCAAAATGGCAAGAACTTACCTTGGCACTTCCTTTTTCTTTTACAGAAATGAAAACCGAAAATGGAGAGAAATAAGAGCTTGAAGGGGGGAGAAGATGAAGGAAAATGATGGCCTCTTCCCTTGCCATACCTTGCAGCTGAATTCATGGGAAGGAAGAGAGAAGAAAATGAATAAAATATAATATGTTTGACTTCTCTCAACAACTATCATCCAACAAACTTGCCACTTGTCCCATTCTTATTGGCTTTCCTCAAATAAGTAATTACTTAGTTACTATAACCACTCTATTAGCCATTTAGTTACACTTCTCATTTCTCTTTAGTTAGTAATTATTTTCTCCATTAATCACTAACTAATCAACCAATAATTTCCATTCTTTCCATTTTTCCACTGATTATGGCATATTAACTTAAATTGCTACATAATATATAATTAAGTTCCTTTCTTGTTCATCTATGAGCTATTCCCTCTAATTTTAGCCTTTAATTTACTTAGTCACATAATCATTCTAAAATATAGAGTGTTAGGCATTTCCAATAATTAATTCATGTCCCAAAACAACTTTAATTCACAAAATCATTCATTACAACTCATTAAACGGTCATTAGCCCTTAATCAAAATTTGGGGTGTTACATTAAGGACTGAAGAGTCTTAATAAAGTTACGAACCACTACATAATTGTTTTAAAAGTTTAAAATTTTTCAGAAAAGCCCATTCAAATGCAGGTTCAAACCCTGTGTTGAGGTTAGGATCTTCAATTATTTTCAAAGGTATAATTGTCCTAGGATCGAAACTTGGCTTAGTGGTTCGAATACATTGTGTAAAGGCTTATTAGATAATTATGGAAATAAGGGAGTGACATTTAGCACATCCATCATATGTCTACCCATGACGGGTCTCAAGTTTTTGGATAAGACAATTAACAATGAAACTTTCTCCTTAAGCAAAATAATATTGTAAGACATGCATAGAAAAAAAGGACAAGGTATAAAAGGAAAACAGGTTGATGGGAGTATTGTCTTTTGTTCGTGGATATCAGAAACTAAAATCTTGTAGTTATTTTGCAAGATGCTTGAGGAAGATTGTTGGCTTGATTTTTATGGCATGAGTTGGCTTAAACTAGTTATTATAGGGGATGGTATGTATTTTGTGCTAGAATAATAAATATTAAACAGTAGACAAAATAGATAAGTGGATAAGTTGCGTTGAAGGGAAAATGAAAAAAAAGTGCTTTAGATAATGTTCAAACATAATAATGTCTAGTATATGACCTTTCAATTAAGTTTGTGACATCTTGTAGGAGAGGATTGAAAAAAACTCTTGCTGCATTAAATGAACTACAAAGTTGTGCTCTACTTGAAATTGGACCTCAAAATAGTTTTTTAGATCGACCACAAACATAAGTGGGGGTTAGCAAGAATTATTGCAAGAAACCAGATGTGATGTGTTAAAGAATGTTCTAACCATCGTCTAAAAATCACTAGTGGAAAAATGGCTTTTTAGACCAGTTAAAATTGACTTTTTAGACCGGTTATGGATCCGGTCTTGATACAACTGGTCTTAAAAGTATGTCACGTTTAAGACCAGGTTGGTAACCGGTCTTAAAATTCTCACTTTTAAGACCGGTTGTATTAATAACCAGTCTTAAAGTAAACAATTTTAAGACTGGTTGTCATGAGCATCAGTCTTAAAAGACCTCTTTTGAAAGGGAATTACAGGACATTTTTAAGACCAGTTATTGTTATAACCAGTCTTAAAATTTATATTAAGACTGGTTTCATATATAACTGGTCTTAAAAATTTTAATTTTAAGACCGGTTCCGCATATAACCGGTCTTATAAACCGGTCTTAAAATTACTTTTAAGACCGGTTATTTTTATAACCGGTCTTAAAAGTATTATAATTTTTTTAATTGTGTGTGATTAGGTTAGTTACCAGAACACATTCTAGAATTGCTACTTCCAATGCCTTACTTATTAAGTGCCATAAGGTGTTCAGTTTGCTTCCTCTTACCATTTCCTTTTTCTTTAACCTTCTCATTTGGAACTTGTAACATAACATGTCATATATCCTCATGTAATGTGTAGTTTAAAGCCATTTATATATATGCATAATTGTTTAAAACACATGCAGGCCAATGACATGACTAATCAAATAGATTCACATGTATAAATGCATGGTTGCACATAATCATAAAAACAACAAACATGTCAAATCATGCAACCAACAATGTTTGCAACCAACCAGGCCAACATGTCAATTCATCAATATATACAAAAAGTTCCTTAGTTTTACAAGAAGTCACTGTTGTAAAAGTTCATAAATGAATTCAGCACAACAATTACGAATGTGATCAATATCTTCTTCTGGAAAGGGGTCAGTAAGTTCAAATATTTGAAACACCAAAGCCAGGAAAAACATTAACTTTACTTAAAAAAATAAAAGTATTACAAAATTTTTGAAATATATATACATTTACTTATTCAGTAAATTCTGTCGTGCCTAGGGTAATAATATTATAAATGTGCCTTAGAATATACAACCCATACAAGTTGGACCCCGGTGGTTGCCTACGGGTCTGAAAAATAATATGATATCATTAAAATAAGTATAAAAAATTAAAGCATTGCTTATTATTGAATATATTCTTAAAACAAACCAATATGTAACTAACCTTTGGCAAGATCCATGTAGGGTCTTTTAGTTCGTGAATAGGCCTACCATAAGCAGTGTGTAGGAATGTCCACAGAGCCCTATATCATCAAAATCACAAAGTTTACTTATTTTACACAAATTCCATAAATTTTGCACAGGAAAGGTAATTAATAATGCAATAAAACTTGTGAGTTCAAGGACTTCTTCAATTCACTAGTTGGCTTGCTGAGGTGTAGGGAGCATAAAAAGATGACAGAATAACTCTTCTTGCATAAAATAGCCAATTGCCAATTATCACTGAAAAAGGGAAGACTTGTAAGCAAATATAAAACATTATGTATATTATGAAATACAAATTTGTTTCTTACCCATGCAAATATGGAGCCAAGAAACACTCAATTGGGGTTTCACTAAGCCTGTGCGATAAGTATGTGTCTGATAGCAGCAGTGGCCCCTTTGTCATAGGAGTCCAAATTTATTGGTTTTGCCAAAGTCAACTAACCTATGATTCATGTACCTACAATAATGCAAGCACACAAATCAAATTTTAACGGCATAATTTGTGAAATATTAACTTCTAATTTGAGAAGATGCTTACATTAAAAAGAATTGGAGAATCGAAATCGTAAGCTATTGTAGAGGAGCTACCAGGGACATGAAATCATCCCTCTTAAGATAGCATTGCACCCCTGACTTGCCAACAACTGACTCAGTAGGCCAATCTCTTGTTCGAAAGGACGTATCATATACCATCAGAATCACTTGTTGCATGACATTCAATGGAGGTCGTGAAATATCTTGAGTAGAAGGAGGTAGAGATGGAGGCGGTGGGGATTCCTCAGCTCAATTAGAAACAAGGTTCTTTGGGCACAAGATGAAAGAGTTGAGGACATCACCCACAACCTTGAAGTCATCAACAGGGATAGGGAGAGGAGTATCTGCAACGATCACCTCTTCAACTGCCACTCTGACTTGATCATCCTTTATTTCTTGGTGGTGGACAGTTGATCCCAAGTTGTGCATGCTCCCCTATACAAGTAATCATCTCAGAGGATTCTCTACAAACAAGTCACAAGGATCACCAATTTCATTTCTAAGACCCTCTGATGACTAACCTATACAACTCCCTGTAGTGCTCTGTTTATGGTTTAGGGAATAAGCCTAGGGAGCACTGGTATCTACTTGTCTTGTGCTCGTCATGATCATCCATTCCTCTTTCATCTTGCTGAACCTTTCTTCAAATCATGTATCAAATGATGCTTCTGCTTTGGCCCTAGCTTTCACCTTCACAGTGGCCAATATATGCTCCATCTCCTCCCTAGTCACCATACTACTTGAGGAACAGTGTGGGGGTGCTCCAAAGTAATCCCTTATGCCTACCCCTCCTCTAACCCCCCTTGACAAGGCTGGGATGCTCATGTTTTCTTGTACCTACGGTCAGGATGTCATTCCTCCCATCTGACCTAAACGATCACTCGGCTTGTTTTTTTTGAAGCTCTTCCTATAAGACACAGATAACAAACATTAGTAATGAAATTTGTTTACTAAATAATTAATAAGAAGTCAACAACAATACTTACAATTTTCTCACCATCTATACGAGATTGTTCACTCGTATAAGACCTACTCCTCTTTTGGTGAGCGAACAACCACTTCTCTTCACAATGTATAGGAGATGGTGGAGAAAGAAGAACAAAAGGATCGGATTGAGATGCTTCTTCTAATCTCTTCCGTTTGGCCGCCAACAAGTCTTTTTCGACCTTCGCATAAGCCCCACGAGACATTGTATGGGGGCAATCATTCTTTCTACCACTCTTTTGGGCCTTTTGCCTTTTTTCCTGCAAATAAGAAATCAAAATTAAGGTATAATCAATAAAGACAATTCACAATTCATAAGTAAATCAAATGCAAAATAAGTCAACTCACCATTGCTTCGGGAGTAGTCCGAAGCCATCTAAATTCTTGCCAAGTGTGTTTGTCAATATAAGAATATTGGTTGCATGGATTAGGATGAAGTTGACTTTCTTCCACCTCGATATGCATATAATTGTTGGCAGACTTGTCTTAAACTTCCTCCAGCGTTCATCACAATACATCATTGTCTTGTTATACAGGGCTTCATTCTCAGGAATGTCGTAAGTGAGCTGGATAGTTTCCCAAATATGTCGCTTCACATTTTTATTCACATTTCTCCACTGCTCAATCAAGATGCTAGGCTTGTTGCGTGCTAGGAGGCTAACAAAACTCCTATACCATTGGGCATTAGGCCCGATTGGTTTCCAATATCTATCAAAATCAATCGAAATCTTTTCCCTGGTATTCCGTTTGAGAGGAATGTCTCTCAATCGGGTAGCTCTCCTACCCCTTTGTCTAAGCCGGTTATATGGCTCACTGTGTTCCTAGCTCGGAGCATTGCTAGGCTCGCTTTGATTAATATTGGTTGGATCTGGAGTACCATCACTAGGACAACTCATTATCTTCACTTTAAGGACACTATTTAAGGATAGCTAGTGATGGTTTAAGGAAAGTTTGCTACACGGTGCTTATTGCTATAACACGGCACTGTCTACAAAGGCATCATTCAAAAGCAATTTCCAAGTTATGCAAACATGAACAAATAATTAATTGCGATGCACAAGTTGATAACCAATATCAAGCAATATCAGCACTATGAATCCAGAGTTTTACTAAATTGAACATACATGCAAAAATACAGAATTAGTATTGAAGCCAAGCCATCCAGTTAGGCAATATGAACACAAGCAAGTTTTCATTCATCAAAATGTTCCTGCAAGAGTTTATATAGTATGAAGCACCATGAACACGTAGACAGTCCTAAATGCACTAGGAGGCAGACTCAGAACCCTTCTCATACATTACCAAAATAAACCCAGGTCTATAGAAGCATAAGGACATTAACCTCAGACACATGCATATAGTAAAACTCTTCAGAATAATTAACGGTACCTTCAACCTTTGCTGAAAACTTGTTGTAAGAATCGAACAAAGAAAATGGAGGCTAAGACATCTCACAATTTCAATGAAATACCCAAAAATAAAACCAATAATTTAATTGATCGCCAGGCGATTGAAACACAAACCTGACAATAAAAATGAGGTTACGGACGGAACCAATCAGAGGGAACAAACGACGATAGCTTTACGACAATGTATTCAACCGTAGATTTGCGTTGATGGTGGTGAAGGTTAAGGACGGAAGAGAGAAGGGGAAAGGAGGAGCTGCCATGAACCGACGGAGGGGTTTTGCTTATGTGCTTGAGTATCGGATTTTAGAGTTAAAATTAGGCGCGATTTGAAATTTAGTTTAGTTTTAAAACCGGTTGTAATTAAAAACCGGTCTTAAAAATATAAAATCTTTTTAAGACCGGTTATTAATAATAACCGGTATTAAAGTTTTAATATTTAAGATCGGTTATTATTTACAACCGGTCTTAAAAATAATAAACATTTTATTTTTTTAATTGTTTTTAATTCAAATAATATTTTCTAGACCGATTATATATAGAACAGGTCTAGCAAATATATTACATATTTTTATTTTTTTAATTGTATATATTTTAAGACCGATTTTTATTTTAACCGGTCTTAAAATTATTTTTAAGACCGGTTTTAAAGATAAACAGTCTTAAAATTTGATCATAATTACAAAAATGCCACCTGTCATTTTTAAGACCTTATCCAATATAACCGGTCTAAATGTTCCAGTCTAAAAACCCTTTTCTGTACTAGTGAATGCAATATTTACAAGATTTAACACCATAACAACTGGGTCTCCATGTTCTCCAACTGAGCCATGTAAGTATTGGTGGAAAATTCGTTGAACAAAACACACTCCATGTCATTATCATTGGCAATAAATAAATGATTAATGATTAAAACATCATTATAAAGCACTGGCAAAAAAATCATCATTATAAAGAGCTGATAGTGAGAGTAATCAAGTTAAATGCTTAAATGAATTGAATAATGTTTCAAGAATGAAATGCATCAGTGGAATAAAATTTGTTACTCAATGTCAGTGAGCAACATCCTTAGTTTGTTTTTGGTCTCATTATCTCTGCAATACTCCTCAAGTGAACCTATAGTTTTTATAAAAGCAACAACATATGCAATAAGACATATCAGGATACAATGGTTAGTTTAATTGTCATGAACGAATATGATGATTACAGAACCACCCTTACCAATCAAGTAGTTTGTGAAATTCCTCTCCTAAGACCTCAAAAAATATAAAATAGATAAGAAAGAGTATGTGTTAAGGCGTATATTTCCATCTTCCTCTTAGGCAAATGTTTGCTGAGTGAAAATGATCTTGAACTGATGAGATGTTTCCCTGCACTGATTTTAATTTTGAGACACAATAAAATTAGCAATAAAGCAAGTCTTTCCTTCAACTAATTTGTGTCGAAACATGTTATTACTATTCCTAGGTATCACACTTGCTTGGATCTTAATTCCCTACACAAAATGGAATAAAAAACACACTCAAAAGTTAGTAGACAAAAGTTTGAAAAAGACAAAATTCTGTATTTTATATATGCGATAATTCACTAATAATCTATTGTCATACCTCCTCATCAACTAATGTAATTGTCATACAGAATAATTAAAGGGATGACTTCTAGAACACATTCCACTTCCTGAATACACGAACAACAATTAACCACCTATCAGTATCATCATTGACTTCTTTGAGGAGAGAACAACGAGGCATTGTTGAATTGGGATTGAATGAAAGGCAGAATGTGAAACTGTAAAAGGAAGGGGTGCAGGTAGACTTGCACAATAGGAACAAAATACTTATAGATGGGATGACATTTTCAAATTGGAAATTGGTGGTTAACATATTAGGCAGTTATGAATTGTCTTCCCTCTAGAAAAATTTGAATAGCCTACACACTAAAGAAAAGCATCAATTAAAACGTCAGATATTTTAGCAAGGATGAAGAATGAAAAATTAGTAGTCTACGTACATGTTCAAGCCACACAGATATTAGGGGTCGTCGTTTTAGTGAAATTGGTCCATTCTTCATGCAGGTGCAACATTACATACGTAAAAATATAGAGTATTTGTACAAAGAAATAAGAACAATATGGTATGTCTGTTACACATACAGAATATTGATCAAGCTGAAAAGAAAGGGTTTGTCTATCAAGAAATACAGAATATTGATCAAGATGTTTCACTAAAATGGTAACTATGACAGTCAACCATTGCCTTTAAATGTGGTCAGATTACTCCAAGGTACAAATAAAGGCAACATCTGCATTGAACAAAGAGAGGGTTAAAAACAACACATATATTCTTGATAGAAGATTTGAATGGAAGAAGTTGTATTCAGTTCGAGATATGTAGAAAAGCTAACGACAATCACATTTAAGGTTGTCTGGAATGTCATATTTATTAAAATGACTACAAGTATATCACAAAGATAGCTATAAGGATTTAAACTAATAAGACAAATCTTCATGATTCAAAATGACTATTTTTCACGCATCAACTTTTCATTCGTTGAAGGAAACATATACCTTAAATGGACGAACCAACATCAGCATAATTTGGAAATTAAAAAGACTAAACCCACAACAAATTAAACAATATTAAGTACAGACAGCTCTTGATGGATCAAATCAATATCACAATGTGCCATAGTTTCATAAAAATAGGTATGTTGTTGGCCAAACGGAAAAAGAAATACCTTCCTGTTTTCTAGTGAATGCAGCAAGTAATTCAAAACACTTACAGATGAAAAGCAACATAAAAAGGTCATATGGAAAATCCCATAAAAATGGATGATTCGTTGTATTAATCAAATAAGTAAAGACCAGCAGTTAAGAGGAATAAAAAGTTGAATGTGATTTTAACATTGGGCAAAAGAGGATATCTGGCAAATAATATGTGCATGCGAACCAAACACAAACATAATCATTAGTCATTATAAAAACCACAAAGAAGCTTATTTATGGGTATGAGCATAGTACAACTTGTAGCTACTTTTTTAACATAAAGAGTATGAGTGGGTTTGTTGAATCTTCAGACTTGGCATTATACAGGACACTTAGTCATTGGAGGGAGAATCAAGCCTCGTTGCTTCGAATAACTTGTAGACCCCTGGAATTATTTGAAGAATTAAACACTGAGGAAAGAAAAATTAATCTTTTCATGGTAGAAAGAGCTCAGGTAAGGGTAGGAACTTATCATTTTTATGACTCCAAGTATTTACTATTCCCTTGCTTGTATGGTGTTATTAGGAATCGCGGCCTCTCTAATCGTGAATAGGAGTCCGCTGACGACTATCATTTCAACTTCAACCATGCATATGCAAGGATAATCAAATCATACATCCCTTACATGAGGCTCCAGATACCCACGAATAAAAGACATTCGTAACATGTTGTTTATCTCACTGACTGGTCGAATAGGACGAGTTGTGTAATATCCCAAATTTTGGGACTAGAAGCTTGGGAATAAGTTTGAATCAAGAAAACTGCTAAGCCCTAATTTAGTAAGAGGGAATAAAGAGGAATAAACAAACTAACGGCAATTCGATTAATATTGCCATGATCAAGGGCAAAAGAGACAAATGTCATTTGATCTTGAGGTTAAAATTGGAAATCAAAATGAAGGGATAGGATTTAGCCAAAAAAAAGAAAGTGTAATCATGAGTTCAAAAAGCAAATTAACCCTCCTCTTATAAGGGTTAAATTCAGCCTAGAAGGGCAAGAAAGAAAGAAAGAAGAGTTTGGTCAAAATGTCAAACCACTTGTAACACCAAAGTCAAACTTGAGTCAAGACATATAAGATCAATTGGTCAACAAATTATCCCTTCCATGGGACTTTAAAATTCGGTTTTGACTATGACAAAGAGAGAGAGAATGTGCAATTGAAGCAATCCCCAAATTCCTTAACCAAGTCAAAAGGAAGGAAAAAGAAGAAGAGAAGAAAAGTCAAGGTATATTCCAATCATTCCAAACTTGAAAAGTTTGACCTAAAGGCAATATTTCAAGAACACCTCGTCAACAATTCCTCTCCCTTTTGATGATAAATTTCGGTTAAGAAGAGGAAAAAAGAAGAAGGAAGACAATTTGGTTAACTCTTCCCATTTTCAAGACACCACCAATTGAGTGACACTTGGATTTTTCTTTTCTCCCCCAAGCAATTTTCGACCAAGAGATTCAAGAAGTAATGAATGGATATTAAATCAAACAAACACTCTCTTCTATTCACTAAAAGTCAGCCAACACCAAAAATTAGAGAGAAAAAGCCTAGAAAAAGAAAAAGGAAAGAGAAAGAGCACTCTTGAAGAACAAGAAGCAAGGTGATACTTCTACCTTGATTTTTACCATGATAATCATCTTTCTAGCTCGAAGTCTCTTCTTTAACATTGTTTTCCCCTCTAAGAGTTTCAATTTTATGGTTTTTGTTTTTCAATAGGAGGTGTTTTGAGTTGTCAAAGTTGGAGAATCAAAGTACTAACTTGGGAAAGTGATAGAGCTGAGTTAAAGCTTCAATTTGAGCTATATATTATGTTGATTGGTTCAGAAAGTTGGAACTTTTACTGCTGCCCTAATTTGGGTTATCTTAGGGTTTTAAGGTTCCATGTTGTTTTGATCAAATACATGGTGTCACATGATACTCAATGATGAAACTAGATTTGTTTGATGATTAAATTAGAAACTTGGTGATTGTTGGACTGTGTTGTCATTTTTTGTCAGAACAACGCATGTAGAAGGAGTAGGAATTTGGTAAATTTGATGTCACTAATAAATTCGACATGAAAAAATGTGTAGGAATAGCCTCTGGTTATAAATTCTAGATCATTAGAATAAAACACTGAAAACTGGAAGTTAACATTGTGTTGCTAGTTTAGATTTCCTACGAGTTATTGGAATGTGGCATGTTTTTGAATAATCAAATGTTTTCCAATGAATGTGATTTTTATCAAAACAAAAGTAGACATGCCAAGATTTAATTTGATATGTCATTTATGCCATTTGGATTTGTACACAGAGTTATGAATTTTTGAATTTAGACATTTAAAATTGGAATGTTTCTGTGACAATGTGAATTGACTTGGGGTTCTAGAATCTTGTTCATGTAACTAGCTGAGGAAGATATTTTCCCCTAATAATAGACTTCATAAGTGTCATATAGAACTTTGAACCACTGTAATTGGACATTCATAGAAAAAGATATACATATTCAAAGATTGTTGAAAATTCTACCATCTTTTGGAGAATATGAGAATTTAAGAGAATTTGGGTAGGATGTAATAAATGTGAACTCTAATGCAACACCGTTATGTCATTTCCACATTTTTTAGAGTGCTTGCACGCATTTCGGTGGGCACACAAAAATAGCATAAAAATACTGATAAAAAGTGCTCGATTACATGAATTCCCTGCAGGGATTGTATATAACAATTACAAATAATATAGTTACACAAGGCTACTAGGGTGTCTAAACCTATTACAATGAAACATAAACCTCTTCCCATCTTCGTTCCACAATTATATTCCTTTTGTGCAGTTCTCTTTTCTACTTTCACCTATTTAAATGGCTGGTAGGGGAGGGTAAGATTCAAGGGAATCTCGGTAGCAAACAATACTAACAATGCATGCAAGATAAATGCTAGTGCATGATATGCTTGCCTTGTATAGGCTCATGTTCACATAATGACATTTCTACATGCTCAATGTTTCATGCAACATATCTATGGCCACAATATTAACAGAAACAAAGCTTTATTCATTCATACATGCTTCACATAATCAATGTTATGAATGTGATTTATCTTCATGGGGTAATTGTATTCAAAATGTGAATGTGAGACCAAGTGTATTAGATTTCAAAAGGTATTTGTGAAAACCTTAACGTAAAGATGGGATATTAAATGAGTTTTGTTTATCTGTTGGTCTCTAATTCATTTTAATCACATATTTCAGATATAATTATGGAGGGGGTTGCACAAATGGCACAAATAACCTATCAAATAAAAGCTTGATAAGTCTACTTTCATACTGAAAAGTTTCATGGCCATTAGACTAGATTCCATTACCCAAAATAACAATTCACTCTAACTGCCATGCAAAAAATTACACTGGCAGCACAGTTTACATTCCAAGTTTTAGAGTTTAATTCCATTGATCTAGAATTTATAGCTAGAGGCTATTCCTGCATAGTTTTCTTATTACACAATGGAATCATCAAATCTATGCAATTTCAGCCTAAACCCCAAAACAATTCTGGACAAAAATCACAATAAATTGGGGAAATTGTAGTTTCTTGATTCCATTCCATTAATCACCTTCTTTTTGCATCTAATTAATTGTTTAACCACTTGATTAAACTTCCCATATGATTAATCCAAATTTGGTCAGCACCTCCTCTTAGGGTTTGTGCATCCTAATCATGAAATTAACCCCACCAAAGCCACAAATTCAACCATCACAATAATAACAACCTTGAATCAATAAGGAAAACAAGGTTTATTGAGTTTTCCTTCTTTCTCTAAAAATTGTCACCCTCTCTTCCTTGATTCTCTTGATTTTCTTCTTTCTACAAGTGTTTCTAAGGAGGATATGAAGATTATAAGAGATGTACAAGAGATTGAAGGCAATAACAAATGAGATTTGTTACTAAACTCACCTTGATTTGCTTCTTGAACATTTGTTCTTTCTCTTTGCTCTTGTGCTCTTCAAACTCTCTCTCTCTCTCTCTCTCTTATTCTCTATTTGCTAGTCGAAAATGCCTCTTGGAAGGGAGATAATGATCTCTTAAAATATCATGTCTCCACTTCCTTAAAATATATTATTTTATTGCAATTTATCATGTGATTTTTTACTAAATGATCCATCTTTTTTAACTTGGCTTAAAGTGCTTCCTATAACACCCATCTAAGCATATAGATGGCATAAGTATAGTAATATCTTTAAAAAGAAGACCGGTAATCTTTTGTAAACAGTAAAAGTCCCAACTTCAAGCAAAGTGTGGAGCTGCACTTGAGTGGGTTTTCAAAAATCATTTTTAGATTTGGTCTCATTATTTTACGATTTATTTTAAGCCATCTGTTTTAGGTTCATTTCTTCATATCAGGCTTTTTACTAATAAGTTATCTATTGAAACCCAAACTACTATGTTTAATTAACGACCCTAGGTAAACGGCTATCCATTACCGGTACGAATGTCATTGTGTGTTTGCTTATATACAGGCGTTTACATACATGTTAGTATGAGGCTGACTACACTTAAATACAAAATCCCAAAATAGATAACCAACAGAAAACTTAAATTCTAAGTCCTTTGCTTCATTCGCCCATGTTTACCTTTTTGCCTGAGGAACTACTTGCCCGAGCTGAAAATTTGTTTTGGAAAAATAGGGTGAGATTCAATGAATCTTAGTAGTAACAAATATCACTCATATAAAATGCACATATATCATGCCATGTTAACCAAAGTTACAGTACAATCAACATATTCAACATTCAGAGATAAATTCATAATATGCAGAAAGCATAAAGTTACCAATTCAAGGACAATCATCCCTTGCTACAGCGCTGGGAAATTCTATTAGGCATTAGCCCTTCTCATCTGAATGTTTTACATTCACAATGGTACAAACATGTATATAACATATCACATAATATGTGAGAGATAAGTTACTACCTAACAATTTTTCCAAATCTTGATCTTGATTGACATGCTTTGAATGTCCTACGCAAGTGTCAAGTCCTATAAATTATAACTTACGGGCAATGAGTTATTTCTTAGTCCAATTCTTCATAAATTATTCACTTATGTTGGTTATCATTAGGGTCACTACATTAGGCTCAATATGTAGCTAATGAGCTCAAGCTACTCCAAATGCATAATTTAACTCTTAAATGTCCAATTCTATTACAAAAACACTTTACTTTGAATTCTCGCACAATTACTAAAAGTTGGCAGATTTTTCACTGAACTTTGAAAAATCATAACTAATTATAGAACAATTGAATTGGAGTGATTCAGAATTCTATATGACCCTTATTAAGTCTAGCTTAAGGGAAAAATACTTTCAGTAGCCATCTGACCGCACACACTTCCCAGTTTTTTCCCCTGCTGCCAGAAAATCTGACCAATTTTAATGGTCTACTTCAAACACTCATAACTCCTAGTATACTTATCAAAATCCTTCATAATACCTATCAAATTAAAGGTATTTAAGTGTACTTTAATTCTGAAAAATCTCATCATTATCAGATAAAGTTTTGATAGTGAAATAGTCGCCACAACAAAACTGCCAGACAAAAACGCACACTAGCAGCTTTGTTACACAAACATACTTAATTTCCAATTTTTGAGTCTTTAAACCAGTATATCAAAAGTTATGACCAAAGCCTAATCCAACACAACTTTTTGGTTAGAATGAAATGGAAAGCTCAAAAATACCAAAATCAAACTCCCTCAATACTTTTGCTTATGACCGAAATATATGCTCAAAAATAACAAAAAATCTAACTTTGTGATTTTAACTACCGATAAGCCTAATACTTCAACAAGCATCATATATCACTTTATATATGATTAAAACATCTTCCTTCTTCACACCTTGGATGAAATAAATGGGTGGTTCAAGAGCTAAGAAAAACCCAATGAAATCACAAAGTATTTGGTTCAAAAGAAAGCCTACGCTTACCTCTTCACGTTTCTACAAGTAGTTTGGTATTCTGGCGGCACTCCGGTAGACTAACTAACACAAAACACCTTAGATGAGAAATCTAAGACCATAGAATGGAAGCTTATAGTAAGTAGAGGAATTTTTCTGAAGGACTTACCGGACGATAACAACGATTTAGGGTCAAAATTGGCTCTAGTAGTCAAGAAAACTATTCACTCCTCCTCCTCTCTTCTTGTGTTCTTGAGTTTATGAAATCAGATTTCTCTTTCTCTTAGATGGATGAAAGAAATTGACACTTAAAGGACAAGTAATAGTTGAGATTAATTGACACTTAAAGGACAAGTAATAGTTGAGATTTAATCTTTAAAAAAATGATCTCATCTTAGCTTGCCAAGTGTCACAAGTTTAAGGCCAAGTGTCACAAGTTTAAAAAAATGATCTCGATCACGTGCTTGGGGTCTGATTGGTACTTCTTTAACTGAGAGACATGAAATACATCATGTAGTCTACTCAAATTTAGGGGTAGGGCTATTTTGTATACCACTGGTCTAATTCTCGTAAGAATCTCAAAAAGACTAATATACAGTAAGCTTAACTTCTTTCTCTTTATCACTTTACCGATTCCAGTAACTGGAGATACTCTCAGGAATACATGATCTCCAACTTCAAATTCTAGAGGTCTTCTTCTTTTGTCAGCTTAGCTTTTATGTCTGCTCTGTGCTGCAAGGAGCCTCTTTCTGATAGTTTTTATTTGTTTTGAAGTCTGATCAACCAGATCCAGCCCATACAATTTTCTCTCCAATAATTCTATCAGTGGAGAGGTGACTGGCATTTCCTTCCATAGAGTGCTTCATATGGAGTCATTTGAATGCTCGCATGATAGCTATTGTTGTAAACGAATTCGGCGAGTGGAAGGAAATGATCCCAATTCCCCTTGAAATCTATAACACATGCTCGCAACATGTCTTCCAGTGTCTGTATAGTCCTCTCTGACTGCCCATCTATTTATGGATGATAAGCTATACTGAATTTCAACTTCGTACCCAATGCTTCGTGTAGAGCTTTCCAAAATCGAGATGTGAAGCGAGGATCTCAATCAGATATAACACTCTTTGGCGTACCATGCAATCAGATTATCTCCTTTATATAAATTTCTGGTAGCTTCTCAGGAGAATAACCAGCATTGATAGGTAGTAGATGAGCCAACTTTGTAAATCGGTCAACAATTACCCATATTGCATCGTAGTTTCTGATCCTGTGTAATCCCACTACCAAATCTATGGTAACACTCTCCCACTTCCACTCTAGAATTTCAGGGCTTTGTAAAAGTCCTAGTGGTCGTTGATGTTCTATTTTTACCTTTTGACAGGTAAGACATCGTGCAACATACTTGATCACATCACTTTTCAATCCTGGCCACCAGTATCCTGATTTCAAGTTGTGGTACATCTTGATCGCTCTTAGATGAAGAGTATATTTACTCTTATGTGCCTCATCAAGTATTTTAACCTTTGGTAGAACATATACTTGCTTCTGGTATCTGACTAATCCACTGGCGAAAGATCATAGTCTAGAGTTTCACCTGTTCTGATCATTTCTCGAATAGACATGGTATGTTCATCTTGTTTATGAGATTCTTCTATTTCTACATCCAGACTACTTTCCTTTTAACTGACATTGAAGTTAGCAATGAGTACTTCATTCAGTATATTTATGATTAGGAATACCTAATTCGACATATTCAGGTCCCTGAATTCCTCTAGTAATTTCTATTCTCGTACCATCATAACTGCTACATGCAATGCCTTTCTACTCAAAGTATCAATAACCACATTTGCCTTACCCGGATGGTATTTGATCTCTAAGTTATAGTCTTTCATCAACTCCATCCATCTCCGCTGCTGCATGTTAAGTTTTTTTTGGTCATGTATGTACTTAAGACTTTTGTGATCGCAGTATAATTCTACAGTAGTACCATACAGATAATGCCACCATATCTTCAAAGCAAACACGATCACTGTAAGTTCCATATCATGAGTGGGGTAATTCAATTCATGAGTTCAGCTGTCGAGAGGCATATGCCACTACTCTGCCCTGTTGTATAAGGACACATCCCAATCCCTGTTTACTAGCATCACTATACACCACGTAGGTTTCACGGGGATTGGGATAATCAATTCTAGAGTGGTCGCCAATCTCTCCTTCAGCTGTGTGAAGCTCTTTTCATATTGTTCATCCCACACAAATGATTGGTTCTTTCTTGTGAGCTTTGTCAATGGTAAGGCAATTCTGGAAAAGTTTTGTATGAACCTATGATAGTAACCGGCAAGACCTAGAAAACTATGTATTTCTGTAATAGTTTCCAGCCACTTCTAGTTTAACACTGCTTCTACTTTACTAGGATCAACAGAAACCCCTTCTTCTGAAATCACATGACCTAAAAATTTGACATCTAACAACTAGAATTCACATTTACTAAGTTTGGCAAAGAGTTGTTTTTCCTTCAGAATGCCTAGCACGATTCTCAAATGCTCCTCGTGCTTCTCTATTTTTGGAATAAATCAGGATGTCGTCAATGAAGACTACCATGAACTGATCTAAGTGCTGATGAAAGATCTGGTTCATGTAGTCCATAAACACGGTAGGTGCGTTAGTCAGGCCAAAAGGCATCACTAAAAATTCATAATGGCCATATTTGGTCCTGAAAGCTTTTTTTGGAATATCTTCAACCTTTTCTTGCAGCTAATGATAACCTGATCTCAGGTCAATCTTTGAGAACACACTAGATCCAGACAATTGATCAAGGTGATCGTTAATTCAGGGAAGAGGATATTTGTTCTTGATTGTCACCTTGTTCAATTCTATGTAGTCAATGCATAGCCTTAGGTTTCCATCCTTCTTTCTGACAAACAATACTGGTACTCCCCATGGTGAAACACTGGGTCGGATAAACCCTTTCTCCAGAAATTCCTCAATTTGCTTCTTCAGTTGTATCATTTTATTTGGTACCATTCTGTAAGGTACTTTAGATATAGATCTAGCTCCTGGTATGATTTCAATGGTGAACTCTACTTCTCTTTCTAGAGGCAACCCACTAATATCTTCTAGGAAGACCTCAGGGAATTCATTAAAGACAAGTACATTTTCAAGAGTTAAATTTGTCTCTGCCTGAACAGAGAAAAACACTATATACCCTTGAACCCTTTCCCTAGGCATTTTTCAGCTTCAGCCACAGAGAGAAGGTTTAGGTTTGGACTAGTATCAAGTTTTGTCTGTAGTTCTAGAAATACTACCCTCTTTTACCACAATCCAGTAACACATTATTTGCCATCAACCAGTTTAAACCCAGTATGACTTCCAGTTGTTGGAGTGGCAAACAAATTAGATCTATTACAGATTCATACCCCTCAACATTTATAGCACAACTTAGACATACATCAGTAGTAATAGTTTTGACACCTATAGGCATCAAAATAGTCAAGTCATTTGGCAATTTATAGATGCTTAGCTCCAATCATTTAGCACATTCATATGAAATGAAAGAATGACTAGCACTTGAGTTAAGCAATGCATGCAAAGTATTACCATGGAGGAGGATAGTACCTTGGATCATCTCTGGTGATTTTTTGGCTTCCTCATGTGTCATGGAAAAAGCTCTACCCTGGTTCTACAGCCTGGGCTTAGCTACTCGCTATGGACAATCTTTGATAAAGTGTCTGGGCTTTCTACAAGCATGACAAATTAGCTACCCTTCACAAGACCTACCCGGGTGTGTCCTACGGTATCGAGGATATGGTTGCTGTGTTTGAGGACCTTGGTAGCCTTTCTTCTTATATTGAAAGGGCTTCTTGTTGTTTCCCTTTGAAAAGAATCCTTGCCCCTTTCATTTTTTAGAAGTATTCCCCTGACTAGATCTACTTCAGTTGTTTGCATTTTTGCTCATATGCACCCTCCTCAAGTTACCCTTTGTCAGCCGACACACTTCCACTACCTTGTTGAATTTAGTAAATTGCCTGTCAATTAGCTTTTCCTCTATCTTAAGCTTCAGTCCTCCGATTAACATATCAGAGCTCCATTACGCATCATCTTTAAATTGAAAATAAGAGGAGTAACGAGATAATTGAGTGAATCGGGATAGGTACTCATTGAAAGTCTCAGTATCACCCTGTTGTATATTCAGGAATTGTTTCTCCTTTTCTAGCCTCACAGACCTCGGGAAGATTTTCTCATTAAACTCAGTTGGAATAATTTCCAGGTCAATGGAATGTTTCGTGCACTCAGTATAATTGCTGTATTTCTCCACCAGCAGATAACGTCTCCCTCCAATTTATATATAGCCATTCTAGCTTTCATCTTTGTGGGACAACCTAACACCTCAAATATTTTCTCCAACCGTGCTAACCATTCCTCAACAGCTTGTGGATCAAATTTTCCCCTAAATGCCAGAGGTTGGTACTTAATGAATCTAGGCATCCAGTATTAGAGGTCTTCTTCTTGGGAAGGAACAATAAGAATCCCCTGATTAGATTCTAGTGTCTGTGATCGTTTAGCATTCTCAGATGGTTCCTCCTCGGGATCTACCTCAGTGTCTTTATTTACATTAGTGTCTTCAGTTTGTACTCTATCTTTATTCTGCTTTTCTTTCACTTCTTAGATTTCCTCATGAAAGCCTTGAATCATTTCAAAAATTTGGTGCATAAGGTCTAGTGGGTTTCCTACTTCTTTGACTTCTGGCACTACAGGTCTTTTCTTTGGTCTACCCTTCACCATTATTTCTTTTCACTATTACCAAGGAAAATTTGCACCATTAATATGACACTTATCATATATATATATATATATATGTGTGTGTGTGTGTGTGTGTGTACTCCTTAAGCTTCAAGTACTATTGCACAATAGGATATACATATGATAATATTAAAGAGTCATATTTACAACAAAGCAACTAAAGTGTCTTAATGTATACACAAAAAGTAGCCTTTTCTGTGCTACCATAACCAGTCCAGCTAGCCCTACTATTACCAATCCATGTTCTACACCACATATGATTCTATGTGATCCAGAAAAGTCTCAAACTCGAAAGGACCCCAAAATATGATCTCATTCTTCTTTTTGATCCAAGCAGTAAAACCAAGAAGGTAGGCTAGTGTGGTTTGGATCCATATATCATCAGTTAACACTAACCCAAGCTCAACCTTTCACCTATACAGGTTCCTTACTTGCCCAAAGAATGCTATATATCGAATCATGGAGGAAATAAATTTATTGAATCGTAGCAAGTATAATTCCTTAAAGCGCTCCCACACCTCATGGTCTGGGTGTGGGTCAAAGAATAACTAAGTCACTGGGGCTCTAGACTTAGATTCAGAATTGGCACCTTGAAAAATCTCATCGTTCTTGGGATCACTAGTATTGCCTATAGATGGTTCTATGCTAGGACTAGCCTACCTAGCCTTTATTATTATTGTCATATGATTGGGAACTCTTTTCCTTATCGTACGTCGCACTCTTGATCCATGCCCTCCACTACGCTTCCCTTTATTAATGACTACATAAAGTTTACCCACCAGTATATGATGTTCTGGGGAAGGCTAGTTAACAGATGGGGGTGAACTACTTCTTTGTCTTTTCCTATCAGACATGTTTCTTAGCATAAAGCAACTAATAAAGGGTTAGAATTTTACTAATTGTACTAACATAAGTAGATAACTTTATCCCAAAGCCAAGAACTTATGCTCTGATACCAATAAATGTAACACTCATGTTTTGAAAGCATATAGATGGCATAAGTATAGTAATATCTTTAAAAAGGAGACCGATAACCTTTTGTAAACAGTGAAAGTCGAAACTTCAAGCAGAGTATAGAGCTGCACTTGAGTGGGTTTTCAAAAATCTTTTCAAAAATCATTTTAATATTTGGTCTCATTATTTTACGATTTATTTTAAGCCATCCGTTTTAGTTCATTTCTTCATATCAGAGTTTTTACTAATAAGTTCTCTACTGAAACCCAAACTACTATGTTTAATTAACGACCCTAGGTGAATGGCTGTCCACACTAGCACGAATTTTGGTTTGTGTTTGCTTATATACAGGCACTTACATACATGTCAGTACGAGACTGACCACACTTAAATACAAATTAAGTACAATCCCAAAATAGATAACCAACAGAAAAATTAAATTCTAAGTCATTTGCTTTATTCGCTCGTGTTTACCTTCTTGCCTAAGGAACTACTTGCCCGAGCTAAAAATTTGTTTTGGAAAAATAGGGTGAGATTCAATGAATCTCAGTAGTAACAGATATCACTCATATAAAATGCACATATATCATGTCATGTCAACGAAAGTTACAGTACAATCAACATATTCAACATTTAGAGATAAATTCACAATATGCAGAAAGCATAAAGTTACCAATTCAAGGACAACCGTCCCTTGCCACAGTATTGGGAAATTCTACTGGGCCTTAGTCCTTCTGATCTGAATGTTTTACATTCACAATGGTACAAACATGTATATAACATATCACATAATATGTGACAGATAAGTTACTACCTAACAATTTTTCCAAATCTTGATCTTGATTAATAGGCAATGAGTTATTTCTTAGTCCAATTCTTAATAAATTATTCTCTTATGTTAGTTATCATTAGGGTCACTACATTAGGCCCAATATGTAGCTAATAAGCTCAAGCTACTCTAAATGCTTAATTTAACTCTTAAATGTCCAATTCTATTACAAAAAAACTTTACTTTGAGTTTTCGCACAATTACCAAAAGTTGGCAAATTTTTCACTAAACTTTGAAAAATCATAACTAATTCTAAAATAATTGAATTTGGGTGAGAAATCTAACCTTAGATGAGAAATCTAAGATCATAGAATCTTATAGTGAGTAAAGAAAGTTTTCTGAAGGACTTACTGGACGATAATGGCGATTCAGGGTCGAAATTGGCTCTGATAGTCAAGAATACCACTATTTACTATTCCTTTTCTCTTCTTGTGTTCTTGAGTTTATGAAATTAGATTTCTCTTTCTCTTATATGGCTGAACAAAATTGACACTTAAAGGGCAAGGAATGGTTGAGATTTAATCTTGAAAAAAATGATCTTATCTTAGCTTGCCAAGTGTCATAAGTTTAAGGCTTAAGAGTTCCACGTGTCGTGCAACCATTGGTCTTCCATTTTCTCTTTCTTCGGTGGGGCATAAATGGTCAAGGGAAGGGGGAGGCCTGAAAATTTCCCTGAACTCCTAGGTTCAGTGCCCGACTCGTAAAGTAAGCGACCCAGCCTGAGATGGGGTGAATTCCCCAGACTCAGCCGCTAGGTGGCGCACTCTAGAAATGACAACACGAAAGGGTTAAAGTGGGTGTAATAATGTGTAATGATGAGGGACATATGTCACCTCCTCATTTAGCCAACACAAAAATATATTTTTACTTTGTAATAATTTCGTGACACTTGTCATTTTCTTATTTGGCCAACACGAAAGATGTGTCATCATGAGTCATAATGAGCTATCATTACATACTTTACTGAAGTTCTTTTAATAAAGTTGCTCAATTGGTGTATTACCAGGAATTCCAAGTAGAACCGACGTGGGACCTTGGCATGCATATCGAGGCACGCCACACAACACCAAATTCCTCCGATCTCGTAACTGACGCCTCTGTGACCTGCTGCCACTGACGAATTTTCCTCTAACTTCTTACACTTGTATTTTTACAATCTTGACTTCTCGATTTCTTCGAATGACACAATAGACATTTGGGAATTTTGAAAGTAACTCTACCTTTAATTTGTAAATACCAGTATTTATTTTATTCCACTATTTCTATATTTACACGTTTTTAGTATTACAAAATTTGGTATATTACACTTCCAAAAGACACCTTTTATGTTCAACTATTTATTTCCTCTTTCCCTTTCTATTTGGACATGAATAAGGGCTTGAAAAATAGGATATGAGCTTATAAAAATATCCTCCTCAATATTACTTTCAATTTGCCTACAATTGTTGACTTTTCAACACATCCTTTTACTTGGCCAATATTGCTTAAACTCTTGGCATATTTAACTCAAACATTTATTTCCCCTGTGCCTCTCATTGTTGGACGTCCCACATAAGAAAAATGGGGAAAATATTGGCTTTTAATTTTTATGAGCAAAATAACTATTTTGCCCATACATTTGTGCATTTAATTTGGGCCTTCTCCTTTTCTTTATGTGTAGCCACAATTTACATGTATCTTGAGCCCAAAAATTATACTCTTCAATTCTTCATTGTTGGGCTTCAAGAATGGGCTTTTATGAAAACAAAGTTGAATTCTTATGTCTTATATTGGCCCAATTTAGTGTGGTCACTATTTGGCTATTCAAAGTATGCCAAAATTCACCATTTTATTTCCTTTAATACCGCAAAGGTGTAAAGGAATTTTGGTGACTAAAGTTTGGGATGTTACATCTGAGGGTAAAGATAAGCATTGTTCACTAGTGTAAACAAATGAACTTAACATTTGGCCTTGTGCACTAACCCTAAAGATAACCAACTCAAGTGTCTTGAGTTATCAAAGAAATGGAATAAGTAATAACTCTTCCGTTAGTGAATTTCAATTTATAGGATTTGACATTTGCTCGAGATGTTCCTGAGATTGGGAACAAGAACAAAGTTTGGAAAGGCTGCCAGTTAGTAACTCTTTCTCTTATAACATATGTATTGCTTTACATGTATAATTTAATCATTAGCATTGTGGGCACGGGTAGGTACTATGCATGTGACCGAGTAGGTCCTATGTATGATGTAATAGCTGCATATTAATGAATATGTTGATGTGATGATTGAGTATGCTTATGCGATAATTGTTTAACATGCTCCTTGTATTTACATATCATATGAGTGATTGATGTTACTACTGAGATTCTTTTGAATCTCATCCCTTTCCAATAACTAACCTATAGTAGAAGTAAGAGTCTCATGGGGCAAGAAGATAATCACGAACGAATAGAGGATGTTGATGAAGAATCAAGAGTTTTAGTTGGTTATTTATTTTTAGTTCTATATATACATATATATATATATATTGTATGTAACACAAATACTACAATTATAGTACTAGTGGTAGAAACAGTAATTGTTAGATCTCATGTTTTGATGATAAAAAAAGAATGGTATGAAAATGAATTGATTAATAAATAAGTTTGAACAAAGTAATAACAGGGATAAGCATCAGTTGAAGTAAGCATTGGAGTAATGAATAAAGGCCAAGAGAAAAAGCTGAGAAACTTCATCAGAAGCAGTTTTTTCTAAGGCATTACTCGAGTACGTACTCGAGTAATGAGACAAAACTTGAAGTAACCAGAGGCACCTTCCAGTAACCTGCCAACGTTACTCAAGTAAGTACTCGAGTAATAGTGTAAATATTTTCAAGTTGCTCTCGGCCTGCCAATGTTACTCGAGTAGCCACTCGAGTAACTAGGTAAATACTTGGAGTTGCTCTCGGCCTGCCAACGTTACTCGAGTAGGTACTCGAGTAACCATGTAAAAGTTTTCAAGTTGCTCTTGGCCTGCCAATGATACTCGAGTATGTACTCGAGTTACTCTGTTTCAGAAAATATGTTGCTCTCGGCATTTTGTACCACTGCCAATGTTACTCGAGGTGCTACTCGAGTAACCCTCTGAGGTAAGCACGAAACTTGAAGGTAGTACTCGAATAACTTGATCTAATTTTATTTCATTTTCCTTGAGTCATTACTCTAGTATGCAAGTATTTAATGTTTCATTTTAAGTGGATTACTCGAGTATGTACTCGAGTATACAATGTTATGTTTGAAGGAAAACCTCAAGTCATTACCCGAGTAAGTTATGCATAAAAAGTAAGTTTACTCGAGTATGTACTCGAGTAACAAGGTAATCAAACTTGAAGTGCTCTCCGCCTTGAAATCCTGCCAACATTACTGGAGTAAAGTATCGAGTAACCAAAAGTGTATTTGAAAGTTTACTCAAGTTGGTGCCCCAGTAACCTATGAAGTCATGAATGTATTACTCGAGTAGGTACCCGAGTAAACAACTATTTCCAAAGGTTTGAGACTTAGTTTATTCCATGCACTACCCGAGTAAACTTATATTTGTTTGCTAACCTGAAATTGATCAAAGCTTTCCCGATGATACTCGAGTAAGTACTCGAGTAAACTTCAAGGGATACTCGAGTAAGCAAACCCAGAAATTCAGAAATCATTCCAACGTTCATTATTTTGCTTCCTATATGATTAATCTTTCATTGTATTAGTATTCTTAGCTTATTTATAGATGAACAATGAAGAAATCATATGAAGCAAGGAAAGTCAAAAGAGAAGCTCAAATGCCACCTACCGCCAACGGATATTTTTCAAAAACTTGAAAAGTCAATAGTGGCTGCGTACTCTCCAACGGATGAAAAGAAAATGCTCCAACGGTCTTCACCAACATATCTATATATATGGGAACATCCAAATAGAGAAACAAGAACAAGAACACACACAAACGTATCATCAAGTTCATTACTCTGTTTTACGTTGTAATTGTATTTCTATGCTTCAGTGATTCATATTCACTCTGTGAGAGAGATATTTCATTCAAACTCAATATTTGTTATTGAGATAACTTAAGGTGGCGGAACCTTGAGTTGGGATTGGATTACAACTTGTAAGGGGGAGCGAGTGTCCAGGTGAAGGAACTTGCTTGTACTGTGGTGCCAAGAACCCACTGAATCTTGGAAGTTATAATGAAACTCTCAGAGAAGCTCTGAGGACTGGACGTAGGTCAAAGTGGTTGTGACCGAACCAGTATAACTCCCGGTGTATACTTCGGTGATATTTCTCCTTACTCTTTACTATTTTAATTTCACTGTCAAGTTCCATATTTGCAACGAAATTTTTAATATCACCCAATTCACCCCCCCTCTTGGGTGAAACGCTTGCTCTAATATTTGGTATCAGAGCGTAGGTCTTCTTGTTAAGGTATAACAACCTAAGAAGGATCCAATGGCAAGCATGGGTGAAGAAATTCTTCCCGACGGAGCATCCATCACTAGACCTCCCGGTTTCAATGGAGAACACTTCTCTTTCTAGAAAGCTAAATTCAGAGTGTTTGTGATGGCTACCGAATATGGGCTATGGGATGTTATTGAGAGTGGAAACTATCAACCTACAAAGATTGTAGATTCTCAGAAAATTTTAAAGACGCCAGCGGAATATGATGAGAATGACAAGAAACTTATTACTCTCAACAGCAAGGCAATTTTGGTGTTACAAAGTGCCTTGAGTCAAAATGAATATTTCAGAATCTGCACACTTCCAACAGCAAAGGAAATGTGGGAAGCTCTGGAAATAGCTCATGAAGGAACTTCGGGAATAAAGGAGAATCGAATCAACACCTTGGTCACTGAATTTGATCTACTTTGAATGAAATCAGATGAATCAATATCTGAATTCGAACTTAGATATACTTATCTTGTTAATTAACTTGCAGCGCTTGGAAAAGTTTATGATCAGCATACTCAAGTACGAAAGATTTTGAATATTCTTTCTAAAGAGTGGGAGGCCAAAGTCACTGCGATAGAAGAAGCAAAAGGAGAATTAATAAGATCAGTTGCTTCTCTATTTGGAAGTCTTTCTAATATGAAAGCAAACTAAAGTTCAAACGGCAACTAGATGACATTGGTGACAAGAAAAAGAAAGGTCTAGCACTAAAAGTGAAAGAAGAGAATCAAGATGAGGATGAGGAGTTTAACGATGACGAAATGGGACTAATCATAAAATGATTTAGAAAGTTCTACAAGAAAGGTCAAGGATTCAAACACTTTCAGAAAGGAGGAAGTAGCAGCAAAGATCATATCATTTGCTATGAATGTGGAAAAATAGGACACATCAAGTCGGAATGTCCAGAACTCAACCAAAAGAGCAAAGAAAAGAGAAAAGGCAAATTCTTCAATAAAAAGAAGGCATTTGTATCTGCTATATGGGGTGATAGTTCCTCTAACGAAGAAAGTGATGAAGAAGAAGTAGCAAATATATGTCTTGTTGCTCAAGAAGAAACAGAAGAAGAGGTAAATGATTCTGAACCTACCTATGATGAATTACTGTCTGAATACAATGCTTTACATTCTGAATTCATCAAAGTAGTTAAAGAATTGGTTGTTTTCAAAAAGAAAAATAAAGTTCTTGAAATTGAGATTAAAGAACGTTCAGAAAAGGATTGTGAAAATTGTTCTTCTTTGAAAAAGAAAAACATTGATCTCACAAAAACTCTTGAAAAATTTACACAAGGAAGTGAGATGCTAAATGTTATTTTAAAAGCTCAACGATTTGTAAATGACCGATCTGGAAATGGATATGATCCAAAATCAGATAGAAGGAAAGGTAGAAAGAAAGCCGGAGGTAAGTCTTATTTAAATTATTTCCAGCATTCTGTGTATACATCAAATCCTTTTGCATTTTGTAACTACTGTAATAGAAAAGGACATTATACTTCTTCATGCATCCATAAGAAGAAAGGAACAATAGGAACCTACAAATGGGTACCTAAAGGTTCATATGTTCAGAAAATTATTTGTACTAACCCAAAAGGACCCAAAAAGATGTGGGTACTTAAGACTTAGTTATTTGATTGCAGGTATGTCTCAAAGCATCCAAAAATAGCAAGTGGTACATAGATAGTGGATGCTCTAGACATATGACCGGAGATTTCGAAAGTTTTACCACATTGCAACCTAAGGAAGGAGGAAAGGTAAAATTTGGAGGAAATCAATCCGGAAGGATAGCAGGAATTGGTGAAATAAAAAATGACAAAGGAATACAAGTCAAAGATGTATATTATGTTGAAGGTTTGTGTCACAATTTGCTGAGCGTAAGTCAAAGTGCAGATAAAGACAACTGGGTAATATTTGACTTAGAAGAATGCTTAATTATCAACAAGAATGACTTACAGCTTGATAAGAAGAATATCAAGGCTAAGCTCAGAGCAAAAAGGGAAGGTAACTGCTATACTCTAGATATTAGTATAAATGAATCTGAAAACTGTTTCTGAGCAATGCTAATGAAAGTTGGCTATGGCATAAGAGATTGGCTCATGTCAATATGCATCAATTAAGCAAATTACTCAAAAAGGATTTAGTTCTTGGACTACCCAAAGTATCTTTAAAAAATGACTTGATTTGTGATGCATGTCAAAAGGGTAAACAAACTAAATCATCTTTCAAATTGAAAAATGAGATTTCTATAAATAGACCACTACAATTATTACATATGGATTTAGTTGGTCCAGCAAGAGTAAAAAGTCTTGGTGGTAACTTATATTCATTAGTCATTGTTGATGACTTCTCTAGATTTACATAGGTTATTTTTCTATCATCAAAGGATGAGACCTTTGAAGAATTTATTGTGTTTGCCAAGAAAGTGCAAAATGAGAAAGGTATGTCTATTGCAGGTATTAGGACCGATCATGGTGGAGAATTTGAAAATCAAGCCTTTGAAGAATATTGTGATACTAATGGTATTGATCATAATTTCTCTACTCCAAGGACGCCTCAACAAAATGGAGTCGTGGAACGCAAGAATAGAGTGCTTACTTAAATGGCTAGAGCAATATTAAATGAAAAGAACGTGTCTCAAGTATTTTGGGCTGATGCTATGAGTACAGCATGCTACATTTCAAATAGAGCATATATCATAACAAAACTTGGAAAGACACCATACGAGCTATACAAAGGAAGAAAGCTAAACATTACTCATCTACACATCTTCGGTTGTAAGTGTTCATACATAATAATGGTAAAGATAACTTGGGAAAATTTGATTCTAAAACTAATGAAGGAATTTTCCTAGGATATTCTAACCGAAGTAAAGCATATAGAGTTTTCAATAAAAGAACATGTGTTGTTGAAGAATCAATTCATATTGTATTTGATGAATTTGAATCCTCTGACAAAACCATTGATGAAGAACAGGAAGTTGTTTTAAATCAAGAAAATGGTCAATCTATTTCTAAGTCTCTTATTCCAGAAGTTGATGAAACTAAGGAAGAAGAGCAATCTCTAGGTTAACCTAAAGCCTGGAAATACAATATAAGTCATCCCTTAGAACAAGTCATAGGAGATGTGAATGAAGGGATCAAAACTAGAAATAAAATTTTCAATGAAGTAAGTTTTTCTGCATTCATTTCTGAGATTGAACCTTCTAATATTGATGAAGCCCTGTCAGACAATGATTAGGTTATAGCAATGCAAGAAGAACTAAATCAATTTGAGAGAAATCAAGTTTGGGATTTGGTACCCCGACCCAAGGATCATCCGATCATTGGAACTAAATGGGTATTCAAGAACAAACTTGATGAATCTGCAATTATTGTCAGAAATAAGGCAAGGTTGGTGGCCAAAGGCTATAATCAGGAAGAAGGGATTGATTATGAGGAAATGTATGCTCCAGTGGCTAGATTGGAAGCTATACGTGTACTTTTAGCCTTTGCATGCATCAAAGGATTCAAACTCTATCAAATGGATGTAAAGAGTGCTTTTCTAAATGGTTACATCATGGAAGAAGTGTATGTAGAACAACCTCCAGGTTTTGAAGATGTTACTAAATCTGACCATGTTTTCAAACTCAAAAAGGCTTTATATGGTTTAAAACAAGCTCCTAGAGCATGGTATGAAAGGCTCAGTAAGTTTCTTATTGATCAAGGTTTTGTACGGGGAAAAGTTGATACAACACTCTTTATAAAACGAAACACAATGATATTTTAATTGTTCAAATATATGTTGATGACATTGTTTTCGGTGCTACTAATGATTCTCTGTGTAAGGAATTTTCTAAGATAATGCAGGGAGAATTTGAGATGTCAATGATGGGAGAATTGAATTTCTTTCTTGGTTTGCAAATCAAACAAAGAAAGAATGGAATCTTCATATCTCAAACAAAGTATTTAAAAGAGCTATTGAAGAAGTATGGAATGGATGAAGCGAATGGCACTGACACGCCTATGAGCTCAATAACGTTGCTTGATGCTGATATCAAAGGGAAAGACTACAATATTACAAAATATAGAGGAATGATTGGATCATTACTCTATCTCACGGCAAGCAGACCAGATATCCAATTTAGTGTTGGCATATGTGCAAGATATCAATCGGCACCAAAGGAATCACATACTGAAACGGTCAAACGAATCTTTAGATACCTTGCTGACACACCCGAATTGGGTCTGTGGTATCCCAAAGGAAAAAGTGAATATCTTGTTGCATATTCAGATTTAGATCATGGAGGATACAAGACAGACAGAAAGAGCACCAGCGGATAAGGACAATTTCTTAGAGGATCTCTTGTATCATGGTTTAGCAAGAAACAAAATACAGTGTCTCTTTTGTCAACGGAAGCCGAATATGTTGCAGTCTCAAGTTGTTGTGCACAAGTGATATGGTTAAAACAACAACTACAAGATCTTGGTATTTATCTTAAAGAAATACCAATCTATTGTGACAATACCATCACGATAAGCTTGGCAAAGAATCCAGTTCAACATTCTAGAACCAAGCATATCGATGTCAGACATCACTTCATCAGAGATTATGTTCAAAAGAAAGATGTGAAAGTGATATTCATTCCTACTCATCTTCAACTAGCAGATATCTTCGCAAAACCCCTTGCAAAAGATCAATTTCTATACATTAGAAGAGAATTGGGAATGGTAAATCCCAATGAGTTATAAGTTATTTCAGCTTTTCATAATATTAGATGAAGTCATTCGATAATGTTTTGATGATTATTAACTTAAGCATCGGAGTATATAGAAACTTGTTTTGCAGGAAGGATGAAACTCTGTTTTGAGAAACAAAAACAGAGGTTATCAGAGGACACCATTACTGGAGTACCAACTTGAAGTAATGACTGACAGTGAAGCATTACCCGAGGAACAACTTGAAGTAAAGAAGCACTTTACTCGAGTATGTACTCGAGTAATGGACTTCAAAACTGGAAGTAATGGATCAAGTTACTTGGAATTTAAATCTAACAGTTTAGTTACAAAGAAATGAAGAGTCAGAAGTTGAAAAGACAGGTTACCTGAGGCGAGCCTCGAGTAAACTTGAAGCTTACTCTAGTAAGGACTCGAGTAACTGCAAGTTCAGATTTCCAAAATGAAGAAAAACGACTCAAAACTGCTTAAAATTGGTTGCAAATGATCGAGGGAACATACATGGATAATTACAATATTATTCATGTCAGGTACACAATTTAAATGAATTATTTTAGAGATTTTCTGCATGATCACTCGAGTAAGGCCTCGAGTAAACTTGAAGGTTACTCGAGTAAGGCCTCGAGTAACGTCGGGTTTTAGGTCTTTAACTGTTGCAAACTCGGTCATTTCCACAAAATCTCCTCGAGTAAATCACTATACTCTCTTACAAAAACTTTTCACAATCAATTCCTTGCTTCATTTCCGTCAAAACCCAACAGATTTCATCACCAAAAACCTCCTATTTTGCTTAGATTCTCAGTGCCCTAACCTGCGACTGTGACTCTGTTTCTCTGAGTTTTTCCAATTTTCTGTGTTTCAATATGGTTAGGACCAAAAATATCACTCCCACAGATTCCTCTATATCTCAACGATGCCCTGATCCTCTTTCTTCTCCTCCCACAAAGAGAAGAAAACTTACCCCGAGATCAAAAGCCAAAATCCAATCTCAACCGAAACCCAAAGGGGTTGTGATCAAAGAGCCTATTGTTACAAGGGCTCAATCCAAAAAGAGTACCTTTACCGAGAAAGGGAAGAGTACCAAATCTCCCTCACCTCCTCCCTCTGATTCCTCTACTCCCTCCTTCACACCAAAGCCTTCTAAAAAGCCTAAGTATGACAAGAATGTGGCTAAGGCTATGGCTGGTATTCTAGAGCAGATGGAGAAGGGACAATCTTCAAAGAAGTCCAAGTTGCCAGAAGAGGAGATCACTGACCCCCCAAAAGGGTTCAATGTCAGCAAGCTAGTGGAGTCTCCAAAGTACCTCACTCAATTCTCCAGGAGGAAATAGTGCAAGACACACTATGTGGATCTCAAATTACTTCAGGAGGTATTGAAGCATGACCTTAGTTCCTATTTAGAGCCTTTTATGCCTTGGCTTTCTATAGATTACCTTTCTGTACAAAAGTGATCACACACTTTTATTGTAATCTTGAGATCCTAGATGAGCCTAACAGAACCTCAGCTGAGGAAGAGATGACCACTATTGTGAGAGGGCAAAAGATTCTTATTTCACCCTCTAGGATAAACATGTGGTTAGGGATCGAGAACCCCCCAGATGATATTTATTCTCAACTCGAACCAAACCAAATTTTTCTATCCTAAAGCCCGGAGAGTTAGTTGGCCCTCTAAATTTCAAACCAAGTGATATGTGTGATCATCACAGGGTCCTATGGTACATCTATTCTAGGTCCCTTGTGAACAAGGCCAACAATTATACCCATTTCTCTGATAGGGACTTTAGGTGGTTTGCTTCACTTCTCCTGAAAGAACAGAAGGACTTGGGGGAGTATATCTTCTCTGAAATGAAGAGGTATAGAGTGGATGGGAAGGCTACCACACCAATGCCATATCCTCAAATAGTATCCCTTATTCTGAAAGAAAATAAGATATGGTATTTGGATAGTAAGGAGCCTATTGAAAGGATGACTCTGGTTGGGAGACATTAGATAGGGAAGCTCAATATAGACATCCCTCTCAAAGGTCCTCTGGAGTCTGGGTCAAAGAAGAAGAAGAAGACTGAGGCTGAGACTAGCAAGATAGATGACACTTAGTCATCGGCTCCAGCTGCCACCACATCATCACCATCCTTCCTCAATGCCACTCTCCAGCACTTCATAGAAAACATGCTCAGAGGATTCCATATGGATATCGCCAACACGAATGATGAATTGATAACCAACATGAACTACAAAATGGCAGAGTTGGTTGAGAAAATGGATAAGAGGCATGAGGAGTTGCTAGCTGAGCAACGTACCCAGGGTGAGATTCTGAGATTGATTCTGGCACGATTGGACTCATTGGGTCCCGGACCTTCTGCCGGTCCAACTTCTTCTGCACCTCTACTTCCAGAGAACCCTCCCTCTGATACTCCTCTCACTGAGGATGAACCCTCTATTCCTCCGGTCTCTAGTCCACCTGAGCTTCAAGCCAAAGACATCCTTTATTCAGTGGATAACCCAGACACCAACGAGACCATACATATCATCATTGATGATTCCTCTCCTAAACCTCATCCTGAAACCGCTCCTAAACCTATTCCATCTCCTACCCATACTGAGGAATTAGCTCCCTCCTCCTCCTCTGAACATCATACTCCAGATATTGATACCCCTCCAGAGGTTGAGACCACTATGGTTGTCTTCCAACCTTCTCCTATCCCTCCCAGAGATGACATCCATATCCCTCCAGTGAATCTTCCCGAACCAGAATCCTCTAGTTCTTTTGATTCTTCTAGTTCAGATGGTGGCCTAGTTCTTCTAGTAAAGTCTATCTCTATGGTCAAGCCTTCTAGTCCTCTACTTGATTAATAAAGACAAAAAGGGGGAGAAGAGCTTGGGTGTGATTTTGTGGAAGTCTTTGAGTCTCTTTGGGTATTTGGGTGTATATGGGTTCTAAGGAGTCTTTTGAAAACTTGTTAAGCTTTTATCTTGTTAGTTCTTTTGAACTTGTTAAGTTTTATCTTGTTATCTTGTAATATACAACTTTTAAGTTTAATGCAAGTTTGTTTAAGTTATGATTTCATTTCAAGTCCATTTAAGCTTTAAATTATGATACATTGTTGGACTAATGAAGTTTATTATGTATGCAAAGTGAATATGTTATAATCTCAATATTTTTCAAATCATTTTTGAATATAAACTTAAAAAGGTTTTTCAAATTTTATCATAGAATTCAAGATGTGTTTATTTGAGAACTTACTTTCAAAATCTTGTTCAAAATCACCAAGTTTTGTCATCATCAAAAAGGGGGAG
Source organism: Inga oerstediana (assembly GCA_963210345.1). Classification (NCBI taxonomy): domain Eukaryota; kingdom Viridiplantae; phylum Streptophyta; class Magnoliopsida; order Fabales; family Fabaceae; genus Inga; species Inga oerstediana. Next base: position 36,994,647 of record OY723407.1, read on the forward strand.
AATGTTAGATCTCATGTTTTGATGATAACAAAAGAATGGTATGAAAAAGAATTGATTAATAAATAAGTTTAAACAAAGTAATAACAGAGATAAGCATCAGTTGAAGTAAGCATTGGAGTAATGAAGAAAGGCCAAGAGAAAAAGCTGAGAAACTTAATCAGAAGCAGTTTTTTCTAAGGCATAACTCGAGTAATGAGACAAAACTTGAAGTAACCAGAGGCACCTTCCAGTAACCTGCTAACATTACTCGAGTAAGTACTCGAGTAATAGTGTAAATGTTTTCAAGTTGCTCTCGGCCTGGCAATGTTACTCGAGTAACCACTCGAGTAACTAGGTAAATACTTGGAGTTGCTCTCGGCCTGCCAACGTTCTCGAGTAGGTACTTGATAAATCCCAAATTTAGTATATTTTATCCCACCTTATTCATTTATTTTGGGAATTATTTTAGGCTAATTTGGATTTATTAGATAATATTTGGATAATTAGCCGATTTTGGGAAATAATACAAATCTGAATTGATTATGATATTATTGGGCTCAAAAAGATAATATTTTAATTGTTATATTATGATTGGAAAATATTTCCAATTATATGATAAATCACGATTTTATTATATCTTGCAGGATAAGGAAAAGCAGATTGAAAGATCCTACGGTGCAGAAATTTTCTGAAAAGCTAAAAGAATATCCAACGGTTGAATTTTATTTGGGCTTCTTAGATTTTAATGTGCTCAAGTTGATACCCAAAAAGCTCTCTTCTCCTCCTTTTTAATTACCCTAGCCGTCACATATGCGAGCGGACTTAGACGCGGATAGAGAGGAGGCACACACGGATACAGCCGCTGGTGTTAGGTGTTGGAACTGACGCTATAGGAACGTCAACCATAGAGAGATCATCATCAATTCCCTTCCTCTTCTCCCACGGGCTCTCACACGGATATACAGCCGCTGGACGGACTCGCAGAACGCCGAGACGAGCTACGGAGGGACTATATTGCTAGGAGTTATTGGCTTGAATATAATTGACGCACTCCAAGGATATTGGTTCTTTGAATTGCAATTGCTATTCCTTCTCCACGTGGGTCCCACCTCCACAACCCCTTTTGAATTGTCATCAATTCATATTGCACAGTGACGGAGCTGAGTAATCAATTCTTCTCAATATTTCTTCATGGCCGTGACTTTTATGAAGGAGTTTGAGGAGGAAAATTTCATGGAAGCTTAAATTCTTTTGGGAGGCAACTTAGGAGAAGCATGGAGGAAGCTAGAGTCTAGGAGCTTACACTTGAAGACCATAAGGGAGTGTCTTTCTTTTATCTTTTTGATTCAAGACTTGAGATTGTTTAGTTTTAAATAATTTTGGGTTGTAATAACTGAGAACAATCTAGTTTTAGATTGTAAACTTATTTTTATTTGGATTGAATTGATATTTAGGATTTGCTTTGTTCTTAAATGATTATTGGGATTTTTGTTTGCAAACCTTTGATTGTCAATTAAATTATTAATTGAGTTTTCATTATTAATTTAATTGTCAATTTGGGTTTAATCTCTTGATTGTTTAATTAGGTGATTAATTGTCGAATTGTTTAATTAGGCAATTGTAAACATAATTTCCAAAATATCTTAAGCAATTGTGATTGGTTTTTAATGGATTTAATTAACCAACATTTTTTCCATTATGAGTTTTCTAGTGGATTAGGTGTTATTGAGCATGAGGGTTTCCCATGTCTTGATTAGGTGATTAAATTGATTGACTCCAATTTTTCTTGAATCTCTCTTTGGTCTAATAAATTAAATGACTAAGAAAGCTAAATCCATGTGAATCCTAAGTTGTCCCCTTTATCACCATAACTGAACGAAATCCTTGTTGATTGTGTTGCTTTTGATTATTTTCTTTGCTTAGTATCTTAATTCATACTTCACTAAAAAACCCCAAATATTGCATTCCAATTCATTTAGGTTAGTTTCATTCTCATATAGATTTTAGAGTCATTTGCATTTAGGTAGTAGAATCTTGCACTTTAGTTTAGGTCCATTCTATTGCATCTTTTGTTACTTAAAAATCAATCCTAAAGAAAACCCATAGCTTGCTCCTTGGGAGAATGACCTAGGTTGACCCTAAACTGCATAATAATTTAGAACCTAGTTTAATTGATTGCTTTAGCGATAGAAGCACGCATCAATTATGGCGCCGTTGCTGGGGAGCAACGGTTAGGCTTTAGGTTTGAGTTTTTAGGCAACTTCTTAGGTTGTTGTTTATTGCATGACCCGATCCTCTTCTGAAAAATTGTTTGAATTTGATCCTGAGATTGAGAGGACACTTCACCAACGAAGAAGGACTAGAGCTAGTACTTTTGTAGGCAATAGTTCCTCTGTTGAGCCCATTGTTGATTCTTCTGATTCTAAGGTCAATATGGATGCTAATAGTATTGTTGTTAATGTTGATGGGAATGTTAATGTTAATGCAAATGCAAACGCAAATGCAAATGCAAATGCTAATATTGTTGATCCTGCTATGACTATTAGAGAATTGGTTTCACCTGATTTGCATTTTCAAAATTGGTGTATCAATTATCCTGATATTAATGCAAATTTTGAATTGAAATCTGGATTGATTCACTTACTTCCAAAATTTAATGGCCTTTCAGGTGAGGAAGCGTACAATCACTTGAAGATGTTTCACATGGTTTGCACTGCTATGAAACCTGTTGGTGTGACTGAAGATCAGATTAAGATGCGTGCCTTCCCGTTCTCTTTAGAAGGATCTACTAAAAATTGGTTGCTTCGATTACCTCTTGGATTCATTACTTTATGGAACCAATTGAAGAAACTGTTCTTGGAAAAGTATTTCCCAGCTTCTCGCACTTCATCTATCAGGAAGGACATATGTGGATGTCGACAAGTGGTTGGAGAATCCTTATATGAATATCTAGAGCGTTTTAAAATGCTATGTTCTAGCTGTCCCCACCATCAGATTCCGGATACATTACTGATCCAATACTTCCATGAAGGTCTCTTGCCTCTAGAGAGAGATTTATTAGACTCAGCTACTGGTGGTGCACTTCTACACTTGACTGTGGATCATGCTTGGGAATTGATTGAAAGGAAAGCTGAAAATAGCCAACAATTTGGTACTAGACAACAGGTCAAAGTTAATGAAGTGGGACGAATTTCTTCTAATTCTGAATCTCACCTAGAGAGCAAAATTGATAGACTCGCATCTGCTATGGAAAAAATGGTTATGTCTCAGATGCAAAATTCTTCTAATATGGCCACTCCTATGGGGTCCTCTACTTCTGTTACCCCACAGGCTAACTCTTATGCTTTAGTAGGGCCATTCTACTCTATTTGCTCTCTAGCTACTCATGGTACTGACTCTTGCCCCTACATGAATGATGGAGTTGAATCTTGTAATGCTATTTACCCTTCTAAGCCTTTGACTCAAGGCGGCCAAAGATATGATCCTTACTCCAATACATACAATCCTGGATGGCGTGATCATCCAAACCTTCGATATGGAAATGGCCAAGCTCAGCAAGCACAATTCAATCAAAGTGGGAATTCTAGTGGCAAGATGTTTCAACAAGTTAGACAATCAATGCCAGTCCAAGATGAAGATTCAAGGTTAGAAAGTAGGGTAGACGCTATGATGAAAATCCTGATGCAACAACAACAACAGATACAACAACAACAACAACATATGCAGGAATTTCAAGCTTTTCATACTCAAATGGGTCAATTTTCTAATGCACTCAGTAATATACAGAGTCAAGGTTCAGGAAAGCTTCCATCTCAAGTGGTAACCAATCCGAATGTTGGACCTCAACAAAATCCTAATATTGGTGGAGTTAATGCCATATCTCTTCGACGTGGAAAGATAATCCCTTCTGCAGATCCTGTTACCACTAATACTTCAAATGACAAGGAAGTTGTTGATGACTCTCCTTCTACTCTTCCTTTTACTTCCACTTCCACATCACATGATCAGTCTACTTTATCAAAAACACAAGTGGCACCTCATGAAGAACAAGAAAAGAATGAGGAAGGAAAGCAAGTGATTAAACCAGCCCTGCCATTTCCTACTACAGTAGCTAAGACTGAAAGGAGAAAGAAGGAAGCTGAGATGTTTAATGAAGTCTATGATATCTTCAAGAAAGTGGTGATCAATGTTCCACTAGTTGACTTAGTCGCACAAGTGCCTAAATATGCAAAATTCTTGAAGGAGTTATGTACTACAAAGAGAAAATTTAAGCATGAAGGCAAGGTTCCTGAGAATCTGTGAAAATTGAATTTTTAACTGGCCAATGAACCTGCTATGTTTTATGAATTATATGAACAAAATTTTTTGAGAATTGAATTTTTAAACAGACTTTTTGACCAATTTGTAATGGTCATTTTCTAGTTATGTTGTCTTAAAAGAAGAGATCCTCAGAGCAACCTAAAATAGTGACCTCGAGTCCTTGGGGAGGCGTATTCCTTCCTTTGGGGTTGGAATAAAACCCTAGAGAAGGGGATAGTAACTACCACCATTATGGCCCTGCGGGGTGTCTGAAAAGGCTGGCAGCTGCCCCATAACGGGTCCTTGTGTGGCTGTCTGGAAGGGGGTGGACGTTACATTCAAACCATGTGTTGTAGTTGGGACTTAAACTGTTTTTGAAGTTATGTTGGGCTCGGGATTGAAACCCGGCTTAATGGTTTGAATTTATTATGTGTTCTAGCTCATCTAATGACCACAGGTAAGAAGGCTGTTATAAGTGTAATACCCCGAATTTTGAGACTTGAGGCTAGAGAATAAGCCTGAGATTAGTGGACTGCTAAGCCCTGGTTTAGCAGGATCCCAAATTGTGATTAAGGGTTAATGACTCCAAAAGTGGATGTCAATAGTGATAAATGGACCCTTTTGGAGATTATGGTGTGAGTCGGCACCCGATGTGATTCGTATGTGCTGTGAGCAGCACTGAAACCTTGTATTTAAGCTCAATTAAGGATTAACATCTAAATTGACTTAAAATAGAGGGAAGGCGCATATTGTGGCTAAATGAAAAGATGTGAAGTGTTGGTGGTGATTCAATGAGAATTACCGTAATCAAGGGCAAAACGGTAAAGTTACCGACCAGTTGATCGGTTACCGAAGAGGAAACTCATTGGTAACTTCAAGATCAATGGTTAGGATTGATTTGTGTAATAGATCAAAGGGTGGAATCACATGTGTGTGAGCTTATGTGAGCTCATGTGAGGTTTGTCAAGATCTTGACAAGTGTCAAGACATAAGCCATGGATTTTGGGTCAACAATTCAAACTCACATCTCTCTCCTCTCTTTGTGAAAGTCGGCCAACTTGGGGAGGGAATTAAAGATCTGATTTCCCTTCATCATTTTCACCATCTCATCTTCTCTCTCACACACTCCATGGACGCCAAGCACAAGGGGAGGAAAGAGAAAACTAGAGGTGAGATTTTGGTTGGTTTATGGTCCTCTTTAGCTTAAACACTCTTCATTAATATTGTTCATAGTGATGAGAGCCTCATCTCTATGGTTTTAGATTCTTGATTGGAGGTGTTTGATGGCTTGAGGAAATTTAGAAAGATGAAGAATCAAGGAATTGATTTAGGAAAGAGGAAGAGGTGAGTATTTGAAGCATTTTGATCTAAGTTTTGTGATTTGTGGATGAGTTTAGTGAATTTTGAATTTTGCCCTGATTTTCTTGTGATTTTGGATTTGAGGAATTGCCTTGTGTATTGTGGTGAAATTGGTATCTTGTTGTGTTATAGAGCCATTGGAATTGGTATGAGAACTTGGAATGAAAAGAGTGGCAATGTGTGTTTGTGTTAGGGTTGTGTGTTGACATGTTGTGAATCTTGTGAAACATGTCAATATAATGTGAATTTGGTTGTTTTGGTGTTTCCAATAGATTCCTTGTGAAATTTTGTGTGAGAAATGTTAGATCTCATGTTTTGATGATAACAAAAGAATGGTTTGAAAAGGAAATGATTAATAAACAAGTTTGAACAAAGGAATAACAGGGATAAGCATCACTTGAAGTTAGCATTGGAGTAATGAAGAAAGACGAAGAGAAAAAGCTGAGAAACTTGATCAGATGCAGTTTTTCTAAGGCATTACTCGAGGAGGTACTCAAGTAATGAGACAAAACTTGGAGTAACCAAAGGCACCTTCCAGTAAACTGCCAACGTTACTCAAGTAAGTACTCGAGTAATAGTGTAAGTATTTTCAAGTTGATCTCGGCCTGCCAATGTTACTCGAGGCGCTACTCGAGTAACCATGTGAAAAACTTCCAGTTGCTTTCAGGTTGCCAATGATACTCGAGTACCTACTCGAGTAACTATGTTTCTGAAAATGTGGAGCTCTCGGCACTTTGTACTACTGCCAATGTTACTCGAGGAGCTACTCGAGTAACGCACTGAAGTAAGTAAAAACTTGAAGGTGGTACCCGATTAACTTGATATAAATTTATCTCATTTTCCTCGAGTCCTTACTCTAGTATGCAAGTATTTAATGTTCTATTTGAAGTGGATTCCTCGAGTAAGTACCCGAGTATGCAGAAATATTTTCAAGGTAAACTTCAAGTCATTACCCGGGTAAGTCATGCACAAAAAGTACATTTACTCGAGGTGGTACCCGAGTAACCTATGCAAAAATGAGTGCATTACTAGAGTCCATACCCGAGTAACAAGGTAAGTGCTCTCGGCCTTGAAATCCTGCCAACATTACTGGAGTAGAGCATCAAGTAACCACAAGTTTATTTGAAGGTTTACTGGAGTTGGTACCCGAGTAACTCATAAAGTTATGAGTGCATTACTCGAGTAGGTACCCGAGTAAACAGATATTTCCAAAGGTTTGAAAATTGGTTATTTCATGCACTACTCGAGTAATCTTGTATTTATTCATTGACTTGCAGTTTATCAAAGATTTCCCGATGATACTCGAGTAAACTTCAAGTAATACTTGAGTAACTACTCGAGTAAGCTTACCCAGAAATTTAGAAATCATTCAAACGTTCATTAAATTGTTTCCTATATGATTAATCTTTCTTGTATTAGTATTTCTAGCATATTTACATATAAACAATGAAGGAATCATGTCAAGAAAGGGAAGTCAAATTAAAAGTTCAAATGCCAACCACCGCCAACGGATATTTTCAAAAACTTGAAAAGTCAATAGTGGCTGCGCACTCTCCAACGGACGAAAGAAAATGTTTCAACGGTCATCACCAACATATCTATATATATGGGAACATCCAAACAGAGAATATAATAACAAGAACACACACAAACGAATTATCAAGTTCATTGCTCTGTTTTTCACGTTGAGATTATATTTCTATGCTTCAGTGATTCTTATTCACTCTGTAAGAGAGATACTTCATTCAAACTCAATATTTGTTATTGAGATAACTTAAGGTTGTGGAACCTTGAGTTGGGATTGGATTACAACTTGTAAGGGGGAGCAAGTGTCCAGGTGAAGGAACTTGCTTGTACTGAGGTGCCAAGAACCCACTGAATCTTGGAAGTTATAGTGAAATTCTCAGAGAAGCTCTGAGGACTGGATGTAGGTCAAAGTGGTTGTGACCGAACCAGTATAACTCCCGGTGTACACTTCGGTGATATTTCTCCTTACTCATTACTGTTTTAATTCCACTGTTAAAGTTTTATATTTCCGAAGAAATTTTAGTATCACCTAATTCACCCCCCCTCTTGGGTGAAACGCTTGTTCTAACATTTGGTATCAGAGCGTAGGTCTTCTTGTTAAGGTTTAACAGCCTAAGAAGGATCCAATGGCAAGCATGGGTGAAGGAATTCTTCCCGATGGAGCATCCATCACTAGACCCCCTGGTTTCAATGGAGAACACTTCTCTTTCTGGAAAGCTAAGTTCAGAGTGTTCGTGATGGCTACTAAATATGGGCTATGGGATGTAATTGAGAGTGGAAACTATCAACCTACAAAGATTGTAGATTCTCAGAAAATTCCAAAGACGCCAGCGGAATATGATGAGAATGACAAGAAACTTATCACTCTCAACAGCAAAGCAATTCTGATGTTACAAAGCGCCTTGAGTCAAAGTGAATATTTCAGAATTTGCACACTTCCAACAGCAAAACAAATGTGGGAAGCTCTGGAAATAGCTCATGAAGGAACTTCGGGAATAAAGGAGAATAGGATCAACACTTTAGTCACCGAATTCGATTTACTTCGAATGAAATCAGGTGAGTCGATTTCTGAATTCAAACTTAGATATACTCATCTTGTTAATCAACTTGCAGCTCTTGGGAAAGTCTATGATCAGCACACCCAAGTACGAAAGATTTTGAATATTCTTTCTAAAGAGTTGGAAGCTAAAGTTACTGCAATAGAAGAAGCAAAAGGAGAATCAATGATATCAGTTGCTTCTCTATTTGGAAGTCTTTCTGAATATGAAAGCAACCTAAAGTTCAAACGAGAACTAGATGACATTGGTGACAAGAAAAAGAAAGGTCTAGCACTGAAAGTGAAAGATGAGAATCAGGATGAGGATGAGGAGTTTGACGATGATGAAATGGGCCTAATCATAAAATGATTCAGAAAATTCTACAAGAAAGGTCAAGGATTCAAACATTTTCCGAAAGGAGGAAATAGTAGCAAAGATCATATCATTTGCTATGAATGTGGGAAACCAGAACATATCAAGTCAGAATGTCCAGATTTGAACCAAAAGAGCAAAGAAAAGAGAAAAGGTAAATTCTTCAATAAAAAGAAGGCCTTCGTATCTGCTATATGGGGTGACATCTCCTCAGACGAAGAAAGTGATGAGGAAGAAGTAGCTAATATATGTCTTGTTGCTCAAGAAGAAACAGAAGAAGAGGTAAATGATTCTGAACCTACCTATGATGAATTACTTTCCGAATATAATGCTTTACATTCTGAATTCATCAAAGTAGTTAAAGAATTGGTTGTTGTCAAAAAGAAAAACAAAGCTCTTGAAACTGAACTTAAAGGAAAGGATTGTGAAAATTGTTTATCTTTGAAAAAGAAAAACATTGATCTCACAAAAACTCTTGAAAAATTTACACAAGGAAGTGAGATGCTAAATGTTATTTTAAAAGCTCAACAATTTGTAAACGATCGATCTGGAATTGGATATGATCCAAAATCAGATAAAAGGAAAGGAAGGAAGAAAGTAGGAGGTAAGTCATATTTGGATTATTTCCAACATTCTGTGCATACATCAAATCCTTTTGCATTTTGTAACTATTGTAATAGAAAAGGACATTATACCTCTTCATGCATTCATAAGAAGAAAGGAACAATAGGAACCTACAAATGGGTACCTAAAGGTTCATATATTTAGAAAATTATTTGTACTAACCTAAAAGGACCCAAAAAGATGTGGGTACCTAAGACTTAGTCATTTGATTGCAGGTGTGTCTCAAAGCATCTAAAAATAGCAAGTGGTACATAGATAGTGGATGCTCTAGACATATGACCGAAGATTTCGAAAGTTTTACCACATTACAACCTAAGGAAGGTGGAAAGGTAAAATTTGGAGGAAATCAATCCAGAAGAATAGCAGGAATTGGTGAAATCAAAAATGACAAAGGAATACAAGTCAAAGATGTATATTATGTTGAAGGCTTGTGTCACAATTTGCTGAGCGTAAGTCAAAGTGCAGATAAAAACAACTGGGTAATATTTGACTAAGAAGAATGTTTAATCATCAACAAGAATGACTTACAGCTTGATAAGAAGAATATCAAGGCTAAGCTCAGAGCAAAAAGGGAAGGTAACTGTTACACTCTAGATATTAGTAGAAATGAATCTGAAAATTGTTTTCTGAGTAATGCTGATGAAAGTTGGCTATGGCATAAGAGATTGGCTCATGTCAATATGCTTCAATTAGGCAAATTACTCAAAAAGGATCTAGTCCTTGGTTTACCCAAAGTTAATTTCAAAAATGACTTGATTTGTGATGCATGTCAAAAGGGTAAACAAACTAAATCGTCTTTCAAATTGAAAAATGAGATTTCAACAAATAGACCATTACAATTACTGCATATGGATTTAGTTGGTCCAGCAAGAGTAAAGAGTCTTGGAGGCAACCTATATTCATTGGTCATTGTTGATGATTTCTCTAGATTTACATGGGTTATTCTTCTATCATCAAAGGATGAGACCTTTGAAGAATTTATTGTTTTTGCTAAGAAGGTGCAAAATGAGAAAGGTATGTCTATTGCAGGTATTAGGACCGATCATGGTGGAGAATTTGAAAATCAAGCCTTTGAAGAATATTGTGATACTAATGGCATTGATCACAATTTCTCTGCTCCAAGGACGCCTCAACAAAATGGAGTTGTAGAATGCAAAAATAGAGTGCTCACTGAAATGGCTAGAGCAATGTTGAATGAAAAGAATGTATCTTAGGTGTTTTAGGCTGATGCTATGAGTACAGCATGCTATGTTTCAAATAGAGCTTATATCAGAACAAAACTTGGAAAGACACCATACGAGTTGTACAAAGGAAGAAAGCCAAATATTGCTCATCTACACATCTTCGGTTGTAAGTGTTTTATTCAAAATAATGGTAAAGATAACTTGGGAAAATTTGATTCTAAAACAGATGAAGGAATTTTCCTAGGATATTCTAACCGAAGTAAAGCATATAGAGTTTTCAATAAAAGAACATGTGTTGTTGAAGAATCAATTCATATTGTATTTGATGAATTTGAATCCTCTGACAAAACCATTGATGAAGAACAGGAAGTTGTTTTAAATCAAGAGAATGGTCAATCTATTTCTAAGTCTCTTATTCCAGAAGTTGATGAAACTAAGGAAGAAGAGCAATCCCTAGGTCAACCTAGAGCTTGGAAATACAATAAAAGTCATCCCTTAGATCAAGTCATAGGAGATGTCAATGAAGGGATCAAAACTAGAAATATAATTTTTAATGAAGTAAGTTTTTCTGCATTCATTTCTGAGATTGAACATTCTAACATTGATGAAGCCCTATCAGACAATGATTGGGTTATAGCAATGCAAGAAGAACTAAATCAATTTGAGAGAAATCAAGTTTGGGATTTGGTACCCCGACCCAAGGATCATCCGATCATTGGTACTAAATGGGTATTCAAGAACAAACTCGATGAATCCGCAATTATTGTCAGAAACAAGGCAAGATTGGTGGCCAAAGGCTATAATCAGGAAGAATGGATTAATTATGAGGAAACGTATGCTCCAGTGGCTAGATTGGAAGCTATACGTGTACTTTTAGCCTTTGCATGCATCAAAGGATTCAAACTCTATCAAATGGATGTTAAGAGTATATTTTTAAATGGTTACATCATGGAAGAAGTGTATGTAGAACAACCTCCAGGCTTTGAGGATGTTACTAAACCAGACCATATTTTCAAACTCAAAAAGGCTTTATATGGTTTAAAACAAGCTCCTAGAGCCTGGTATGAAAGGCTCAGTAAGTTTCTTATTGATCAAGGTTTTGTACGGGGAAAAGTTGATACAACACTCTTCATAAAACGAAAACACAATGATATTTTAATTGTTCAAATATATGTTGATGATATTGTTTTCTGTGCTACTAATGAATCTCTGTGTAAGGAATTTTCTGAGATAATGTAGGGAGAATTTGAGATGTCAATGATGGGAGAATTGAATTTCTTTCTTGGTTTGCAAATCAAACAAAGAAAGAATGGAATCTTCATATCTCAAACAAAGTATTTGAAAGAGCTATTGAAGAAGTATGGAGTGGATGAAGCAAATGGCACGGACACACCTATGAGCTCAACTACGTTACTTGATGCTGATGTCAAAGGAAAAGACTACAACATCATGAAATATAGAGGAATGATTGGATCATTACTCTATCTCACGGCAAGCAGACCAGACATCCAATTTAGTGTTGGCATATGTGCAAGATATCAATCGGCACCAAAGGAATCACATGCTGAAACTGTCAAACGAATCTTTAGATACCTTGCTGACACACCCGAATTAGGTCTATGGTATCCCAAAGGAAGAAGTGAATATCTTGTTGCATACTCAGATTCAGATCATGGAGGATACAAGACAGATAGAAAGAGCACCAGCAGACAAGGACAATTTCTTGGAGGATCACTTATGTCATGGTTTAGCAAGAAACAAAATACTGTGTCTCTTTCGTCAACGGAAGCCGAATATGTTGCTGTATCAAGTTGTTGTGCACAAGTGATTTGGTTAAAACAACAACTACAAGATCTTGGTATTTATCTCAAAGAAATACCAATCTATTATGACAATACAAGCACGATAAGCTTGGCAAAGAATCCAATTCAACATTCTAGAACCAAGCATATCGATGTCAGACATCACTTCATCAGAGATCATGTTCAAAAGAAAGATATGAAAGTGATATTCATTCCTACTCATCTTTAACTAGCAGATATCTTCACAAAACCTCTTGCAAAAGATCAATTTCTATACATTAGAAGAGAATTGGGAATGGTAAATCCCAATGAGTTATAAGTTATTTAAGTTTTTCATAATATTAGATGAAGTCACCTGATAATGTTTTTGATGATCACTAACTTAAGCATCGGAGTATATAGAAACTTGTTTTGCAGGGAGTTTAAAACTCTGTTTTGAGAAACAAAAACAGAGATTATCAGAGGACACCTTTACTGGAGTACCAACTTGAAGTTATCGATAACAGAGAAGCAATACCCGAGGACCAACTTGAAGTAAAGTAACACTTTACTCGAGTATGTACTCGAGTAATGGCCCCCAAAACTGGAAGGAATGGATCAAGTTACTTGAAATTTAAATCTAACGGTTCAGTTTTCAAAAAAAATGAAGAGTCAGAAGTTGAAAAACAGGTTACCCGAGGCGGGCCTCGAGTAAACTTGAAGCTTACTCGAGGAAGGCCTCGAGTAATGTCGGAGTCCAGATTCTCAAATTGATGAAAAATGACTAAAATCTGATCAGAATGGGTTATAAATGTTCGAGGGAACATCCATGGATAATTACTATATTATTCATGCCAGGTACGCAATTTAAATGAATTATTTTAGAATTTTTCTGTATGAACACCCGAGGAAGGCCTCGAGTAAACTTGAAGGTTACTCGAGTAAGGCCTCGAGTAACGTCAGGTTCTAGGTCTTTATCTATCGCAAACTAGGTCATTTCCACAAAATCTCCTCGAGTAAATCACTATTCTCTCTCACAAAAACTTTTCACAAGTGATTCCCTACTTCATTTCCGTCAAAACCCAAGAGATTTCAGTTCCAAAAACCTCTTATTTTGCCCAGATTCTCAGTGCCCTAACCTGCGACTGTTTTTTTTTTTTCTGAAAATCTCAGTTTTTCAATCTTTCATAAAGATGAGGACCAAAAACCTGACTCCCATAGATTCCTCTGACTCTCAACAAAACCCTGATCTTCTTTCTTCTCCTCCCAAAAAGAGAAGAAAATTAACTCCGAGATCAAAAGCTAAAATTCCTTTTCAACCTCAATCTCAACCGAAACCCAAAGGAGTTGTGATTAAAGAGCCTATTGTGACAAGGGCTCAATCCAAAAAGAGTACATCTACCGGAAGAGGCAAGAGTGCCAAATCTCCCTCACCTACTCCCTCTGATTCCTCTACCCCTTCTTTCACACCAAAGCCTACCAAAAAGCCAAAGTATGACAAGAATGGAGAAGGGTCAAACTTAGATCAAAGTACCGGAAGTACCGGAAGTAGAGATCACTAACCCACCAAAGGGATTCAATGTTAGCAAATTGGTGGAGTCTCCAAAGTATTTGTCTCAGTTCTCCAGAAAGAAGGTGTGTAAGACACACTATGTTGATCTGAAGTTACTTCAAGAGGTAGTGAAGCATGACCTAAGTCCTTATTTAGATCCCTTTATGCCTTGGCTATCTATTAGATTACCATTCTGTACTAAAGTGATCACTCACTTTTATTGTAATCTAGAGATCATAGATGAACCTAACAGAACCTCAGCCGAGGAAGAAATGACCACCACAGTGAGAGGCCAAAAGATTCTAATTTCTCCATCTAGAATTAACTTGTGGTTAGGCATAGAAAATCCCCCGGATGATGTTTACTCTCAACTTGAGCCAAATCAAATCTTTTCTGTTCTCAAACCCGGTGAGCTAGTTGGCCCTCTAAATTTTAAACCGAGTGATATGTGTGATCATCACAGGGTCCTATAGTACATCTACTCAGGTCCCTAGTGAACAAAGCCAACATTACACCCACTTCTCTGATAGGGATTTTAGGTGGTTTGCTTCACTGCTCTTGAAAGAACAAAAAGATCTAGGGGAGTATATCTTCTCTGAGATGAAAAGGTATAAGGTGGATGGGAAGGCTACAACACCAATGCCATATCCTCAAATTGTGTCACTGATCTTGAAAGAGAATAAGATATGGTATTTGGATAGCAAGGAGCCTATTGAAAGGTTGACTCCGGTTGGGAGAAACCAAATAGGAAAATTGAACATTGACATCCCTCTGAAAGGCCTTCTGGAGTCTGGGTCAAAGAAGAAGAGGAAGACCACAGAGGCAGAAACCAGCAAGATAGATGACACTCAGTCATCGGCTCCAGCTGCTACCACATCATCACCATCCTTCCTCAATGCCACTCTCCAGCATTTCATGGAAAATATGCTGAGAGGATTTCATGTGGATATCGCCAATACAAATGCTGAACTGATAACCCACATGGATACCAAGATGGGAGAGTTGGTTGAGAGAATGGACAGGAGGAATGAGGAGCTGCTAGCAGAGCAACGTGCTCAGGGCGAGACCCTGAGATTGATTCTGGCACGCTTGGACTCATTGGGTCCCGGACCTTCAGCCGGTCCCTCCTCTTCTGCACCACCACCACCAGAGAACCCTCCTACTGATACTCCTATTTCTAAGGATGAACCATCTACTCCTTTGGTTTCTAGTCCACCTGAGCTTCAAGCCAAAGACATCCTTTACTCAGTAGATAACCCAGAAACCAACGAGACCATACACATCACCATTGATGATTCTCCTCCAAAACCTCAGCCAGAAACCGTTCCTAAACTGATTCCATCACCTACCCAAACTGAGGAAATATCTCCCTCCTCCTCCCCTGAATATCATACTCCAGAGGCTGAGACTACTCCTGAGATTCAGACCACTCCAGAAGGAGAAACCTCTACTATGGTTGTCTTCCAACCTTCTCCTCCCGGCGATGACATCCATATCCCTCCAGTCCATCTGCCTGACCCAGTTCCCTCTAGTTCATTTGATTCCTTAGACTCAGATGATTCTATAGTCCTTCCAGTAACACCTATTTCCATGGCCAAGCCTCCTAGCCCTCCACTTGATTGATGAAGCCAAAAAGGGGGAGAAGAGCTTGAGAGTGATTTTTGTGGATGTGTCCTAGTTTATTTTGGGTATTTGGGTGTATATAGGTTCTAGGGAGCATTTTGAAACTTGTTAGTTCTTTTTATTAGTCTTCTTGAACTTATCTTGTAATTTGAAATTTTTAAGTTTAATGCAAGTGTGCTTAAGTTATGATTCTATTTTAAGTCCATTTAAGTTTTGAATTATGATACATTGTTGGACTAATGAAGTTGACTATGAATGCAAGGTGTGTGCTATGAATTTAAACTTAATAAGACATATTTAATTTGAAAATTCAATTTGAAAAACCATGTCCAAAATCACCAAAGTTTTGTCATCATCAAAAAGGGGGAGAATATTAGATCTCATGTTTTGATGATAACAAAAGAATGGTTTGAAAAGGAAATGATTAATAAACAAGTTGGAAGAAAGGAATAACAGGGATAAGCATCACTTGAAGTTAGCATTGGAGTAATGAAGAAAGACGAAGAGAAAAAGCTGAGAAACTTGATCAGATGCAGTTTTTCTAAGGCATTACTCGAGGAGGTACTCGAGTAATGAGACAAAACTTGGAGTAACCAAAGGCACCTTCCAGTAAACTGCCAACGTTACTCGAGTAAGTACTCGAGTAATAGTGTAAGTATTTTCAAGTTGCTCTTGGCCTGCCAATGTTACTCGAGGCGCTACTCGAGTAACCATGTGAAAAACTTCCAGTTGCTTTCAGGTTGCCAATGATACTCGAGTAACTATGTTTCTAAAAATGTGGAGCTCTCGGTACTTTGTACTACTGCCAATGTTACTCGAGGAGCTACTCGAGTAATGCACTGAAGTAAGTAAAAACTTGAAGGTGGTACCCGATTAACTTGATATAAATTTATCTCATTTTCCTCGAGTCCTTACTCTAGTATGCAAGTATTTAATGTTCTATTTTACGTGGATTCCTCGAGTAAGTACCCGAGTATGCAGAAATATTTTCAAGGTAAACTTCAAGTCATTACCCGGGTAAGTCATGCACAAAAAGTACATTTACTCGAGGTGGTACCCGAGTAACCTATGCAAAAATGAGTGCATTACTAGAGTCCATACCCGAGTAACAAGGTAAGTGCTCTCGGCCTTGAAATCCTGCCAACATTACTGGAGTAGAGCATCGAGTAACCACAAGTTTATTTGGAGGTTTACTGGAGTTGGTACCCGAGTAACTCATAAAGTTATGAGTGCATTACTCGAGTAGGTACCCGAGTAAACAGATATTTCCAAAGGTTTGAAAATTGGTTATTTCATGCACTACTCGAGTAATCTTGTATTTATTCATTGACTTGCAGTTTATCAAAGATTTCCCGATGATACTCGAGTAAACTTCAAGTAATACTTGAGTAACTACTCGAGTAAGCTTACCCAGAAATTTAGAAATCATTCAAACGTTCATTAAATTGTTTCCTATATGATTAATCTTTCATTGTATTAGTATTTCTAGCATATTTACATATAAACAATGAAGGAATCATGTCAAGAAAGGGAAGTTAAATTAAAAGTTCAAATGCCAACCACCGCCAACGGATATTTTTCAAAAACTTGAAAAGTCAATAGTGGCTGCGCACTCTCCAACGGACGAAAGAAAATGTTTCAACGGTCATCACCAACATATCTATATATATGGGAACATCCAAACAGAGAATATAATAACAAGAACACACACAAACGAATTATCAAGTTCATTGCTCTGTTTTTCACGTTGAGATTATATTTCTATGCTTCAGTGATTCTTATTCACTCTGTAAGAGAGATACTTCATTCAAACTCAATATTTGTTATTGAGATAACTTAAGGTTGTGGAACCTTGAGTTGGGATTGGATTACAACTTGTAAGGGGGAGCGAGTGTTCAGTTGAAGGAACTTGCTTGTACTGAGGTGCCAAGAACCCACTGAATCTTGGAAGTTATAGTGAAATTCTCAGAGAAGCTCTGAGGACTGGATGTAGGTCAAAGTGGTTGTGACCGAACCAGTATAACTCTCGGTGTACACTTCGGTGATATTTCTCCTTACTCATTACTGTTTTAATTCCACTGTTAAAGTTTTATATTTCTGAAGAAATTTTAGTATCACCCAATTCACCCCCCTCTTGGGTGAAACGCTTGTTCTAACAAGAATGATGTTTGATATGAAAATTGGACCATTGGAAGCCAATTGTGCAAATTTGGAATTCTGTCTTTTGAAGTTTTGTTCTGAACAGTCTGCTTGTGTGGATTTTTTGACGAGGCAAATGAAGTCAGAAAATTATGAAACTTTTCAGTCTTACAGTTCACATCCCAAGCTTCAAAATGGACATATAATTTGTGCCATTTCGTTTTTGGAACTGGGAGTTATAGCTGTCCAAAGTTTGAGGTCGAAAATGGATTCTGTTTTGGGACAGTCTTGAGTTTTGGGGAATTCTGTATTTGTGTGGT
Organism: Inga oerstediana; assembly: GCA_963210345.1. Lineage (NCBI taxonomy): Eukaryota > Viridiplantae > Streptophyta > Magnoliopsida > Fabales > Fabaceae > Inga > Inga oerstediana. The sequence continues at coordinate 37,012,443 of OY723407.1, forward strand.
GATTTCTAGTAAACGCCAATATTTTTCCTGTGTAGAGGACTTGAATAGCTTTCATTTGGCTTTAGGATCACCTCATTTCAATTTTTGTGGAATTAGTTATGATGTTTGGAAGTTCAGCCAAGAAACTGGGTTTTTTGGGCCGCAGCCAGTGGATTCTGGGCCGCAGCCCAAATGTTTCTGAGCTTTTTTGGGCAGTTTTGGGCCATAGCCAGTGGATTGTGGGCCACGGCCCACCCCCAAAAATCAGTATTTTACACTTTTAAAGGTGGTTCTTGGTATAGCCTTTCCCAAGCCTTTAGGCATATGTTTAGGCTTTGATTAGCCACCTAAAGGTGTTAAATGATAACCAACATTAAGTGTTTGTATGTTGAGGAATTGAGAAAGGGATTAACCCTATGTCCTTGCTTTGATTATAGGGTTGATGTTCGCCCTGGACGTGGTTCGGTATTCGTTCTGATCGCGAGTAAGCGAAGCTGGAGCATACGTGGAAAGAGTGTAGGGAACTTGCCTCTTTTGCATGCTTTGATATTTGTGTTTGTGTTTTGATGCATGTATTGCTTTGCTTGATTATGTGAAACATGTATGAATGATTGTAGCTCTGTTTCTAGTTATGCTATGGCCATGAGTATGTTGTTGAAACATTGAGCACGCAGATATGTCATTATGTGAGCATGAGATATGTATTGCAAGCATGTCATGCATTAAACACATATCATACATGCATATAGGTATCTGTTTCCTACTGAGATTCTCTCGAATCTCACCCTCCCCTACCAACATTTTAGATAGGGTAGGTGGATCGAGGTTGGAGCAAACAGGCAAAGGCGACGAGGACTACTTCAAGTTATAGATTTTGGTAGTTGGTTATCATAGTTGGGATGTATATTTGGATATTCATAATTGGATTTGGATGTGTATGTTTGGATGTATATTTGATTATATATGGAGATGAGATTTGTGTAATCCCCGTTTGAGGAATTGTAAAGGGCGAATGTGCCCTATGAATTCTATGTAAAGGTATGAACCCGGGAGTTGCCGGGAAGTTATTGTTGTACACTCTGATATTTGTATAAATGTGATATTCCGCGTAATGTAATTGTATTCGGAATGTGAATGTGAGACCAGGTTATGAATGATTTCGAAAGGTATTTATGAAAACCCCGTCTGGTAGATGGGTTTGTAAAATGTAGTTTTGTTTCTTATTGGTCTCTATTTCACTTTAATCGTGTATTTCGGATATAATTACGGTAGGGGGTTACAATAAGCTGCACCACCATCAACTTATTCATTGGTTGAGGATGGCCATGTGGATAACGTAGCAACTTTTTGTCAATGATCGTATCAAACTTCATGATAACAACATCTTCACATATCCCTTAACACAAATTTGGAAGTCGAAGACCGTCTCCTGCGCTCACCATCACACCACCCTCCTATTTGAATAAGAAAAAGACAGAGTAACCGAATATGAAGTGAAGATGTATTTTTAGTACTTGTGGACAAGGTGTTACGGTCACTGGTATATATAGGAAAAGCAAGGAATAGGCTAGCTTTAATGGTGACACCAACCAAAAATCAATATTTATTACCACACCAACACCATTGAACTTCTAATAGGCCAAGTGGCAGGTTCATTTACTTTGAAAAGACCAAACAAAGAAAGAGTAAGGTTAAACTAAAATATAAGATGGCACAAGAAATTACAGGCAACATACTAGGTCTTTTAATGTATGGCCTAATGTGGCAACTTGTACTTCAGGAAATGTCAAAAAAATGACTAGTCAAAATTATAGAAAAAATAAAACGAAGGAATGAAACAACCTTTATGTGTTTGCTTCAGGAACCTTAAAATCAAATATAGTCTATATGTCAAAATTTTATTAACACCACAAAACTGACCAAAGCCCATAATGTGAAGGAAGGTTTCCACAAGGATTGCAGCCCCTGTTCTTGATGTGACAAATGAGTAACATTAGAGTAATGGAAATGTATCTTTAAATGATTCAAACACATGAGTGAAGTACTATATCAGACTACAGACACTAACCTATTTTTTTGCGGGGTGAACCTGCAAAGTAAATATTGTCTCTTCGAATGAATAAGAACATGGCAACCTACCATGACAGTGGCCATGATGTCTTAGGCGTGTAGGGGTTATGAGGGTAGATAGCTAAAAATGGCAGGATGAATAAGTCAAATGGCAATGACAATGAAAATGTGGTATTGGGATTAATATTAAAGTAGATGTAGAAAAAGATGAGAGGTGTGTTTTTGATTTGAAATTCAAACAAAAGTTTTAGTTAGGAGGTGGAATTTTTGACAATGATTAAAATATATCCAAATATTTGTGAAGCAGCTGACTATAAGGGCTCATGACTCTAAAAGTGAATGTAATTAATGTCAGATAAACACTTTTGAAGAATACAATGTGAATTAGCAGCAAAAAGTGCCCAAACCCTGTATATAAACTCAATTATGATGTTAAAGGCTAAATTGTCCTAAAATACAAGGGGAGTGGCGCATAGAAAGGGTCAAATAATGTGTTAAGTGGTAATCCAATAGACATTGCCATAGTCAAGGGCAAAATGGGAAGAAAGAAATTTATCGGCCAATTAGTCAGCAATCGAAGAAGAAATTCACTATTAGCCAAATAAACAAGGGGTGTGACTACATCGCTAATGGAATTGGTTAGAGTAACTAATGGTTACACACTTTTTGGGAGAGGTCACAAGATGTTGACACTTGGCACCACTTGGTGGAGTCAAAATGTCAACAATTAATTTCAATTCTCCTCCCTCTCTCCTTTAAGTCGACTAGAGCATGGTGAGAGGTTAAAATCTGATCATTCATCATCTCATACTCTCTCTCTCTCTCTCTTCATCTCTTATAGATGTCCAAGAAGAAGGAGGAAACATAAAGAAGAATTAAGGTGAAGGTGAGATTTCTACTTGAGATTTGACCTTGTAGATGACATCTGTTGCTCAAAACCTCTTCTTTAACCTTATTCCTCTTGATGAGATCTGCATCCCTATGGTTTTAGATTTTCAAGAGGAGGGGTTTTGTATGCTTAAGGAAAACTAGAAGTTGAAGAATCAAAGAACAAGCTAGAGACAGAGGTAGAGGTGAGCAAAAGCAACCTTTTGACATGCATATTGTGATCATTGGTTGAGTACTTTGGCTACTAGAATTTGCCCTAATTTTTGTGTATATAGGGTTTTAGAGAGTTCGTGGTGTTTTGATTGTTGTAATGATGTCTTGTGTTATGGTTTGGATAAATGAACTTGATTTGAGTCTTAAATGGAAAGTTTGGAAATTGTGAGGATTGTCTGTAAATTCTGTCAAAACAGAACATGTGGAAGGAAAGTGAATTTAGTTGTTTTGATATTTTCATTGGATTCTATTTAAAAAAATTGTGTGAGAGTAGTCTTGGTTGTGAATTTTGAACCATTGGAAACTTAGGTTGAAAAATTGGAAGTTTGTCAACAAAAACTCTATGTAGGGAAGCTAGTTTGCATGGTAGTGTTGAATAAGTAAATGGTGTCTTGAAATTCTAAAACTTTTCGGTCTAATAGTGCACATTCCAAGCTTTAAAATGACATAAAATGGGTGTCATTCTAATTTGTGTACTGGAAGTTGTGTATTTCTAAAGTTTGAGGTTGAAACTAAAAGTTATTCTGGAGCAGTATGGAAATTCATTGAAGTTTGTATTTTTGTGGTGGTAGATGGTAGTAGATCATATATTTATGTATAGAGAACTTAAAAAGCTTCAAGTAGGACTTGGAATCACTTGATTTTGATTTTTGTAGATTTAGTTATAATTTTTGGAAGTTCAGCAAAAAAACATGAATTTTCTTGGCCGCAGCCAAAACGTTTCTAACCATTTATTAGCCACAGCCAGGGGATTTTTGGCTGCGGCCAACCCCTCATTTTAGCATTTTGAACTTTTGAAATGTGATTTTTAATCTAGCTCTTCCCAATCCTTTTAGGCTTTTGCTTGAGCTTATCATAGCCACCTAAGGGACTCACATGATAACCACCTCAAGTGTTTTGTGGTTATTTAAGAATTGGAACAGGGAATAACTCGTCATTCTTAATTTTGATTTATAGGAGTTGACATCTACCCTGAGCGTAAGAAACTTGTGCCCGAGCAAGAATGGAAAGAACAAGTTAGTGACTTTTTCTCTTATATCATGTATAATGCTTTGTATGTAGGTGATTATCATTGAATTGTGATAAATGTCATGAAAGTGAATGCCATTGTGAATGCTGTTGTGTGACGAATGTCACGAATGTGTATACAGCTGTGAAAGCTGTCGTATAGAGCTATAAAAGCTGCCGTATATGGCTGTGAAAGCCGTCGTATACAGCTGTGAAAGCTGTCGTATATGGCTGTACAAGTCGTCGTATACAGCTGTGAAAGCTGTCGTGAACGTCACAAATTGTGATGAAGGTCATGAATGTGAGTGCTACAGTGTATGTTGCTATGATTGCTGTTGTAAAAGCTGTTTTGTGATAATTGCTTACATGCTTTGCTATATTATATATCATATGAGTGAAATGTTACTATTGATATTCAATGAATCTTACTCTTTCCAATGACTAACTTATAGTCAAGGCAAGCAGATTGAAAGAGAAGCAAGTAACGAAGGGCAGCTAGTGCTTCGGGCTAGGAGACTAGAGTTTTGTGTTGGTTATCAGTTTTTGGGATGAATGTGTATATGTCGTATATGATATAAACTTGTGAAGTTGTATGTAATCCTAGATATGGGAACTGAAACGGGCGAACATGTCGTGTAGACCCTTTTAGTGAATGAATGAAACCCAGAAATCCGTTGGAAAATTTTGTTATACACTCTGATATTATGAATAGAACAAAAGCAAACAGGACGAATAGATTCGAAAAGTAGAAGTGAGACCGTATTAAACAGGTTTTGAAAAGTTTTTGAAAACCCACTTTATCACATAACCGAATGCTGTCTAGAATAAACAGTAATAATTTAATGTATAAATAAGTATAATCAATAATTTTATGACCACTGGCAAAAAAAAACTTATGACCTGTTTTTTTTTTTTTTTTTTTTTGAGATAACAATTAAGAACTCTATAAAAATGTTAATGTCAAATGATAACTTGAGTATAACTAGAATTTCCATATATATATATATATATATTCAACAAAATTAATTATTTAAACTTAATTATATCAAATTTATATATTTAAACTTAATTATTTATGATATGAGGAGGTGAACTTATAATGTTATATTTTAACCATTGTTAATAGAATTGGATCGGACTGGTCGGTTTAGGCTGGAAACTGGCCAACCGATGGTCCAACTAATCCGATCCAGTAGGTTCACCGGTTCAACTTTTTTAAAATTAAAAAAAATAAATTAATTCGTTTTATTGAAAATTTTATTCAAAATTTCATATAAATAACCCTAAAATCTTTACTTTTTCACCAATTTAGTCTCAGGTTAACTTCAATTTAAATCCAATCGAATCTATTAACCCTTGACCCAGTATCCTGACCGGTTCAGTCGGCGGTCTGGATTTAATATCCTTGATTTTAAAGCTGTACTGTAATATTTTTGAATGAACTAAATTGGAAAATTTTTTAAAAACGGAAAAGGCGCGTGAATGGAAAGCAAAGTATTAGAACAATAGAATTGAGTCTGCGTGTATCAATAATCAATAATCAATAAATAAGCGTGAAATTAAAGCCATTCTATGCAGATTGTGCGTTGAATCGAAGAAGAGAGAAAAGCTTTATAATCCTCTTTCAGCATCTTCCCCTTTCCTTCCCTGAATCACCAGCTTCTCTTCTCAAATTTCTCCCAATGGTCACTTCCTTTATTTCTCCCTCGGCAATTCTCTCTTTGCCCAATTCATGGCTTCAATTTAGGTTTAGGGTTCAAGCTTAAATTAACGTTCGTTCTTTTTCGTTCTTGGTTCTTGTTCTGTGTTCCATAGGCCGCCGCAAACCAACAGACTGTCGATTACCCTAGCTTCAAGCTCGTCCTCGTCGGCGATGGAGGAACTGGTAATATTAATACCTCGCATTTTAACCAATTTTCAATGTACACTTTAGGTTTTCTTTAGTTTCTTTCAAGATTTGCTTGGATTTCTATTCAGTGACTGCGTTGGACTGTTGGGATTGGTGCCTTTGATTGTTTCGATGGTCACAGGAAAGACGAGTTTTGTGAGGAGACATCTTACTGGAGAATTTGAGAAGAAATATGAGCGTAAATCTTTATAACCTGTTATAATCTTATTTATTTTTTCCCATTTACTATACTCAATCTTGAATTTATGGTTGCTTTTAATTGAATCTTGCAACAGCAACCGTTGGTGTAGAGGTCCATCCACTGGATTTCCATACCAATCGTGGAAAAATTCGCTTTTACTGTTGGGACACTGCTGGCCAAGAAAAACTTGGTGGTCTTAGAGATGGTTACTAGTAAGTTCAAGAAAAATTCGCTTTTATGTCTCCAAGGCCAATTGAAAATTCAATTGGTTTTTTATTGTCGCTGGGGCCCATGCAGCTCGTTTTCATTAATCTATATTTAGTCATCTCGTTCATTTTTCTTTGTGAATATGATTTCTCATGGCATTATCTAGGCATGCTGACTCTGGCGACTAACATTGTTTCAAACATCTATCAGTAATTGCATTTTTTCGACACACTGGATTTGTCATGATTTGACCTTTAGACTAATAGGCGTTGACAATTTAATCATGAATTTCGTCTATCAAATTCTAAATGGTTCTTGGATTCTAAGTTTATCTGGGAAGATCTACCAAGTAACTGATAGAAAATTGATTGTAGAGGATTTATAATGTTACTTGTTTTTGGCTACAATCTCTTCATGCAACGACACTATCCCAAGGTGGTTGATCAGAATTTCTTTACGACACATTGTAACCCTTTTCGGTGGCTGGTTAAATGTTAATTTCATTGTTGCTACAATGCATGATGATCTATTCTCTACCACACAGACCTGTTTGGATTCCTATAATACTAAATTATGAAAACAACCAAAAACTCTCGCACAACAATTATGAATTCAAAGCCAAACACCTCTATAGCGTTGATCTCTTCATACTTCGGTTGTGGTCAAACAATAAGTCTTATTTAAAACATTTTAAAATATGTGCAGCATCCATGGCCAATGCGCAATCATCATGTTTGATGTCACGGCTCGATTGACATACAAAAATGTTTCTAATTGGCACACTGATCTCTGTCGGTGAGTATATATAACTACTCTCTGATCTTTGATGTATACTTGTTCACAATTCTACACCATTGTTTATGTCTTATTTCTGTTGTGAATAATATATATAGGGTGTGTGAGAATATACCGATTGTTCTCTGCGGAAATAAGGTTGATGTGAAGAATAGACAGGTCAAAGCAAAGCAGGTTACATTTCACAGGAAGAAGAATCTGCAGTACTATGAAATATCTGCAAAGAGTAACTATAATTTTGAGAAACCCTTCTTGTTCCTCGCTAGGAAACTTTCTTGGTAACAAATTTTTTTTTTATCTGTTTTAATTGTTGTCATGTCACAACGTATTGGCGTTGCTTGATTCAAATTATATATTGGACTTGTTATATTAGGGACCCTAAACTTCAATTTGTTGAGATGCCTGCTCTTGCTCCCCCAGAAGTACAAATTGATTTGGCTGCACAAGAAATGTATGAATTTTCTTTTATCTTTTGCATGTTTCAAGTGAATATTTTCTTCTGCCTTTTGGCTTCTAATTATTATTCCTATGCATTTATTACAGTCAAGAAAAAGAGCTAGCTTTGGCCGCTTCTCAGCCCCTGCCTGATGACGATAATGACCCCTTTGAGTAAGACTTAACACATTGAAGGATAGAAATTTTGTGGCATTCACCTGAAGAAATATCCTCCTCCAACATGCGCATCATCGTTAGTTCATTTTGAGTTAGCTATTAGGGTTGAGTTGTGTTCTATGGCGCTGGCTTGCTTTGTTCTTCAGAGTTCATTTTGTGTATCTCTTGCTATCTTCTAGTGTTTCTTGTATATTTTGCAGTTCTCTTTTTCTTTTTGTAAAGACTTAGTTGTCTTGCTGCGGGTTAAGCCAGTGCCTTTAGCCTTTTTGTTAAGACTAGGTTCCGATGCTGGATCAAATGTCTAGAGAATAGTTTTTGGATAATAGTTTTTAAATAAAGGTGATTTTAGAGGATAAACTTTTAAAAAATAGCTTCTGAAAAAGCAGAAAAAATTGACTTATGAAAATCTATGGTTTTCTTGTACATTTTGTTCTTGCTATCATTAGTGAAAAATGCTTATTTCTCTTTTCTCTTTTCTTTTTTCTTTTTTTTTTTTTTTGGAAGAAGTTTCGTATAGTCACTCTGTCTTTGCGCATGCCTTTACTGTTTGAGTGAACGATAATTAAAATTGAAGTTATTATTAATACTCCTATGGTATATAATGTAAGAGTTAATTAACTAATTTGATTAAATTAAGTTTGTTAGTTTAGTTAGTTAATATGACATATTTTTTTTAAAAAAATTATTATAATCATCTTCCTTAATTTTTTCCTATCTTATCCTACTTGATTATTACTATTTCTTGTTGAGAGAATATAAAAAAGGCTAATTCAGAGGGAAAACTGAAAAATGTAGGAAATAGGGCTCCCCTTACATTTAGGGCTAAGGTTCAGTTCTCCATTAGGTTTAGGATTAGAGGAATAAGCAATAATATTAATCTATAATCAGAACTTGTTGCGCATGGCATAGGAAGATGCATTCCTCCAAATTTCCAATACCGTGCCGAACCAAACGGTTTTACTCATCTCCGTATTAAGCTCAGCTGCAAAAGGACTTCAATCAAAGTTTCAACGATGGTGCAGAGGGAATCAAATTAACACATTGCACAAATTTTATAAAAGGAAAGGTATCTTGAAAGGGGCATTTAACTTTAATTTACTCAAGTGTGAAATTAGCTAACACGTCCATTGCTAAAATGATTATGGTGAATAGTTAATTCATTGTGGTGAATAGTTAATTCATTGTAGTGAATAGTTAAAAATTGTTATAAATAACCTGTAATAGGGGCCTTTTATAATAATTTTATTTGAGTGTGGAGTTGTCTAAAATGTGGTAAATATTTAATTCACTGTCGTTAATAATTTGAGAAGTTCTGTTAATAACCTCAAACAAGGGCCTTTTACATTAATTTAATTAAGTGTAAAATTGGGTAAAATGTGTTATTAATTACTAAATGATAATAATATAAAACTTTGAATTTTTGTATTAAGGGATAATTAATCTGCAGGTCCTTTTAGTTTCAACCAATTTTTAATTAGATCCATACATTTTCAACCAAAGTGACGGAAATACGATAAAACACAACATTTACAAATTCTAATTTCTACCTTGTGGACTACTTGACATTTGTGAAATTAAGGTAGATGATTTGAGTTTTTCCAAATATTATTTAGTTTTTAATTTTTCCTTTAATTAAAAAATAAGATACTCCCTCCGGTCTTAATTATAGGACATATTTACCTAACTTTGGAGAAATTAAGAATAGTAGTTAAATAAGTTAATCTTATTTATTTTCCTAAAATGCCCTTATTTAATAATGCTCAATGCACCCATAATGAACAAAAATATAACTCTGGCAATGCGCAAAACTAGCATTGTAGAATAGAATTCCCAATCGCATATAGATTTGAGGATCAACAATGAAGCATAATAGAAACTGCAATAAAATATTGGCAAAAAATATTATTATTGTGTTTCATTATTATTGAGAAAGTATCAATGGGGTTATTTTGGGAAGAAATTGATAAAAATTAAAACTTTGTCCTATAATTAGGACCAAGATTAACTCCCAAATGTTGTCCTATTATTAGGACCGGAGAGAGTATTTTTTATAGAAAAAACAATAAGGATTTAATGTATAAAAAGGTATAATATATAATTGTTTATTATCAACGTTTTTTGTGATAACAATTCAGAACTTTATAAAATTTTTAATATCAAATGATAACCTGAGTATAACTAGAATTTGCAAAATTATATAATAACGTTATAGATTTAAGGGAAAAAGACAAAAATAATACCTTGGAAATATCAAAAGGATAAATAAGAGTGTTGAATTTCAATAATTTTAAATAGTCTAATATGAAATTTTGAAATGTTGATAAATGGTGGGAAATTACATCTTTACCCTCACTTTTTTCATTTTTTTTAAAGATCCTTAAACCCCTTGTCGGCTGCTGAAGCTTCGGCACCAGCAACCAGCAGTCAAAGCTTTGGCGTCAATGATCAATGATTGAAGCTCCAACGGCTTAATATATTTTTGGGTCAGCCCTTATAGTAGCAAATTTATTTTAGTCGACCCCCAAAGAATTATGAAATTTCATTGCAACCCCTTAGACCAAAATGAAATTAAGTTTTGTGGGTGAAAAAACAATGATGACCTTAGTTTATTTTTAGATACCGGCATTTACAAGACAAATATGGGTATCTACAAGCTCAATAAAAGGCATTTTACGAGACAAATAAAGACATTTACAAGATAAATAAATTTATTTTAAAAAAACCCAGGGAGTTAATAAGAAACTTTAGACCATTCACAAAGTAAATAAAGGAATTCACAAAATAAATAAATGCATTTATAAGACAAATAAATGGATTTAAAAGAGCCAGGGTGTAACCCCCTTCACGATTACGGCCGAGATTTATGTTCGTAAACACATAATTAATATAGAATTAGAGACCATATTTTAAATTGGGATTTATTAAGGTAATCTTTTACCGAAAATCGGATTTGTAAAAACTTTTTCAAAATTTATTCACAATGGTCTCATATTCATAATACAAAACCAATATGGCCGGTACAGGTGGATTCCATTTACAATTATCAGAGTGCAAAGTAAATTCCCGACTCACTCGGGTTCCATTCATTTAATAAGGGTTTATACAAAGGCATAAAGCCCATAATTCATACCCTTTACTTAGAGATTACACAAAACTACATCACAAATCCCAAAATATACATATACTTCCCACAAAATATCCAATAATATACAATGATAACCAATAACTAAAAAGGAACTCCTAACACGGAGCTCTACCCGCTCTTCGTCACCTGTTTGCCTTTCGATCCTTCAACCCTGTCTAAATTGTTTAATTTTGGGAGAGTGAGATTCTAAAGAATCCCCGTAGTGTCAAATCAATCATATAATGTACAATAATAAGGCATGGAATCAAATCATTATTCATACAAGCAACTACAGCGGCAGTTCAACGGTAATGGTTAGTATGACACATGTCATTCCTGATGATTGCTCACGCTGAATTGCTCACGCTGTATTGCATCACAACAATCCACACAATATAATTTACCACAGATGGGATCCATATAAAGCATTTCATAACGCAAGCCATACAGGCAAGATACACACAGCCCACGGCTGGTTTCACAAGCACCGCCCCACGGGTCGGATTCACAAAGATCCATGTTGATTACGACGGCAGTTCAACGGCCGACCTAGAGATGACCAACGTCAATCCCTATACGGCTCACGCTGAAGTGCTCACGCCTTAATGTACCATGGCACACATTTCACAAATTCAATGATAAGTTATGCATACCAAAACATCATATACAATATGAGAGAAGAGTCACTACCTTGATCCTTCCGTGCGTATCCTAGTGCCGGTCTCTCCCGAGTAGGGCAAATTTCAAATCCTATATTCACAATTAGGGACGAAGAGTTATACTCTATTCTAAGACTTAATTCACTTCATAATACTTAATTGGTTATCATTATTGCTCTTTTAGAGTCATTAAATACCCCTAACAAAACTCCTAAAGGGTAGGAAGAACTATCCCAAAGATCCCCTTTTGGAAGCACAAAAATTGATTTTTCACTACTGTATCTCGAGTGAAAATGGTCTCACTCGAGCACAAAAGCCCTCACTCGAGCATTGGTACGAACAGCACCTCAAGTGCTAGGAAGTGAGGACAGAAAGTGTTTGCCCGAGAGCACAAGAACTTTCACAGAAAAGGATCACTCGAGTGAAGAAGACCTCACTCGAGTGAGAAACCTCAACACTTGCAAGTGAGGCAACACTCTTGCTTCTCGCCCGGAAGTGCGACATGAGAACTGAAGGCCAAAAGGGAAAATACACACAGCACTCGAGCATGATCTTCCCTCACTCGAGTGATATTCTTCCTTCACTCGAGCACACTCCCTCTTACTTGAGCACGATTATCAGAAACCAAAAAACGCAGAAGGTATAATAGCACTTCCAGAATTTTTACCAAGTGATCCAAATGAACCTAATTACCAAACCAAAGCTACTCCTACACAAAAAACACCCAAGGAATCCAATGGAAATATCAAAATTAACAAAATCCTACTCCATTATCATGCTTTGGTTTGAATCAACACAAATCATCAATTTTCCCAAAATCACTAAACTTAACATTTCAACCTCCAATCAATCTATCTATCCTAAACTCATTCCAAGATACCATTCTCATGCCAAAAACATACCAAATGAACAGTGGCACTCATTTTCGGATTCAAGCCAAAATTTCCAGAAATTACAAACTACTTTAAATGACATGAAACATAGATAGAAAGATTGGTGTCACTCACCTTATCAACTTTCTAAAAAACACTCTTTGATTCTCCAACAACCAGATTTTTGTGATTCTTGAAATCACCACCAATGGGCACACTTTTCTCAAGCTTTATCTTTCCCTTTTCCTTCCACTATGACCGAATGAGAGAGAATGAGAGAGAGATGGAGTGAAGAAATGAAAATAATGATATTCCCTCCATGCCTTCAGCGAAAAGAGAGGAGAGGAAGAGAGAGAAACCAAATAAAATACTCCCTCATTGACTTTTACACACATTCTCTCTTTACCCACTTTTGCCACATGTCAAATTGCTATTGGCTCACCCAAAATAAGTCACCAATTAGCTACTTTAATCCCTCCATTAGTCAATTTAATCACACATCTCATTTTCTCTTAGTTAGTAATTAATTTCTCCCTTAATTACCAACTCATGGCCAATAATTCCATTCTTCCAATTTTTTTTCACTAATTATGACATATTAATTAATATTGCCATAAAACACATAATAATTCCAATTAAATCCATAATTATCCACAATAATTATGATTAGCCCTTAATCAAAAATTAGGATATTACACAGGGAGTTAACAAGAACATTTTGGCAATTTACAAGATAAATAAAGGAATTCACAAAATAAATAAGGGGATTTAAAAAATAAAGCAAGGGTGTCATTGTCTTTTTACTCATAAAACTTAATTTCATTTTAATCAAAGGGATACGGTGAAATTTTAAAATTCTTTGAGAGTTGACTGAAACAAAATTGCTACAAAGGGGATTACTAAAATTATCCCTATATTTGTTTTGATTTTCTAAAACAAAATTAGTTAATATCAAATCTAGAGTAGTTAATAGTGAGACTAAAGTAGTAATTAAAGTCCTTATTGCTGACTATTTGCTAATAACTACTTTTGTTTCAATATTTATTACTTTAGTTTTGATATTAATTACTTTGGCTAGTTACCGGTAAAGTTCTTAATACAATTTTTGAATTTCCAAAACATGAGTAGTGAATAATGAAAGGAGAGTAGTAAATGGCGAAATAAAAGTAGTTATTAGGAGTTACTGAGCAAGATAGACCTTATTTACTATTCTAGTTTCACTATTAACTACTCTGATTTCGATATTGACTACTTTTGTTCCTGAAATCCAAAAAAAAATATTTTAGGCCGCTTGAGCTCCGGTCATCAGCTGTCAGCTTCGGAGCCATGGTGGCTGGTTGTTGGCAAAGTCATCGAAACCCCAGGGACTAACTAGTAGGGGGTTGCTGGCAAAGGTTTTAAGGAGGTGAAGGTAAACATTTAATTTCCCAACTTTGTTCAACATTTCAAAATTATAAACCGATCAATTTGGAATTATTGAAATTCAACACCCTTATTTCTCCTTTTTTATATTTCAAATGTATTATTTTTGTCTTTTTCCCAACATTTAATTATTTATAAACCATTTTAATAAAATCCTATCGAGTTGAACTATTTATATATAATTTTAATCATTTAAATTTATTTATATGTATTTTTTATTTGATCGTGGTCCTAAACATAGAGTAAGACATAATTTTCATATTTATCAATGTTTTCCTAATTTACCCATATTGATACTCTCCCAACCATAATAAGGAGGATAGGGAAGGAGTGAATTAAGAAAGATAACTAGGGTATTTTAGAAAATATATGTCATATTAAATAACTTAACGAATTTTCTTAATCTAATCAAATTAGGTAAATATGTCTTATATTACAGACTGAAGGAGTATTATAGAGGAAAAATGACACTAAGGTCCCAATTAAGGAAAATAATATTAGAAAAGTTGCATAACTTGTTAATGGTAGCTCTTCCATTTGTTAATGGTTGCTCTTTCACTTGTCAATAACAAGCTATGAAACTTTTATGATATTATTTTCTTTATTTGGAATTTTGATATCATTATTTCTATTATAAAACATTACATTTTGACCACTAAAAGTTAATGCAATGGGGAGTACTATTAAAGAGGAAGATAAATACAGATACTCAATGCCCGTTTGGTTCACAAAATCGAAGGTAAAGTAATGGAATGTAATGTAATAATGATTACATGAGTGTGTTTGGTTCGCTATTAAGAAAAGATGATGTATATGTATAAAAACGTTTGATTGGATTGTAGGACAAAAATCGCGTATACACAAATTAGAGTACATAAATTTTCCTATATCAATAGCGGAAGACTTATAAGAATTAACTCTCACCATTGTTAAGCTTTGATCAAACAGAGAACTTACAAATCCTGATGAAAGAAGACTGCAAAAGGAATTGAAGACAGAAGATAATTGTCAGGTCTCCTTCTGACTATCAGTGAGGCACAACGATGGCAACTAGGTTAAGAGCCGTCGCCAGTCAGGGAACCTCAAGGAGCAACTAGGTTTTCTAACGCTCATCTCAATTGGCCGTAAACTCAATTGTGCATTTTCCACTATCAGAAAAATCACATTAATAGCCAATAACAATCTAGAACTAGGCCTAAATCTGACTTACGGGCCACACTCAGAATATTTTAATTAATTACCTAATTAATAATAACTAACAATAATTATAATATATTAAAATATCTAACATTCTCTCACTTAGCCCGTAACTATATGTCAATTTCCCTACTTAGATTAATTAAGGCTATGCTACAAGAATCATGGCGATAAGTCCTCTTAAGTCGAGTATTATCTTCTATGTATTACGTAGCAGCACCCTTACTTAATGAGTTAAAACTTAATGAATAAACCTTACATGTTATTCAATTCCTACTTGAATGTTTGTCAATCTCGATAACTAGGTACCATATGAGACAACAACTCCAACTTGAATTTCATCATTTAACAATACCTTATCTAGATCACTCAATGTGATACGTCTCACAAATAAGGTATTTGATCTTTTAATGTCTCTAAATGCATGCAATTCATTTAAGGATCTATACTTTATGTATTTATGACTTATTGACTTTATGGTCACACTGTAATACCCCGAATTTCGAGACTCGAGGCTAGAGAATAAGCCTGAGATAAGTGGATTGCTAAGCCCCGGTTTAGCAAGATCCCAAATTGTGATTGGGGGTTAATGACTACAAAAGTGGACGTGGTTAGTGATTAATGAACCCTTTTAGAGAATATAAAGTGGATTGTAGTCACTTGTGTTATGAGCAACGCCAAAACCCTGTATTTGAGTTCAATTGTGGATTAACATCCAAATTGACTTAGAATAGAGGGAAGAATTGAATGGGGTATTGTGATGGAAATGGTGTCATGTTGTGGTATTTAATCATTGGAATTGATTTAAATTGAATTGGACACATTGGTTGCAAAACTGGAAATGCTGTCCAGTGTGAATTCTGTATGGCCAGTCTTCTCGTGTGGATGTTTTGACTAGGCAAATGATGTCAGAAAATTATGAAACTTTCCAGAATTATAGTTCACATCTCAAGCTTCAAATTGGACATATAATTTGTGCCATTTCGTTTTGTGAACTAGGAGATATAACTGTCCAAAGTTTGGGATGGAAACTGAACTCTGTTTTGGGGCAGTGATGAGTTTTATGTAATTCTGGAATTGTGTGGTGATTTTTAGTAATGTCCAATATTTTTCCTATGAAAAGGACTTAAATATATTTCATTTGGCTTTGGAATCACCTCATTTTGAGTTTTCTAGAATTAGTTATGATTTTTCAAAGTTTGGGCAGAAAATCTGCCAGAAAATCCGAAAATGGGAATTATGACATCATCTCATTAAAAGATGATGTCAGCATGGATTATTAATCAAATTGCTCATCTTCTTCAGCCATTTCACGCCATTTTCAGCTGAAGCAAGAGGAAAAAACGTGAGAGAGAGCTTGGAGAAAAATAGAGAGAAGGAAGGAGAAATCTCACAAGGTAAGCCGATTTCTCCGACGATCTAGCTCCTAATGTGTATAATCCTCCTCCTAAGCTATTCCTCTATGTGAATTAAGGTTTTGAAGCAAGGAATTTGGTGTTCAAGGGGCTAGGGTTTTCAGCCACTCTTGAGAAAAGCTAGAAGGAGCTTGAGGTAACTTCCAAACTCTTGTATATTGACTATTCTGGCTGCTGTGGGCAATTTAATCGGTGAAATTTCGCCGGATTGCCATTGGTTGTAAAAATGGAAAATGGGTTTCCCTAGGGGTTATGCTGCCCAAATTGATACTAAATGGTAGTTGTAACCTAATGGAATAGTCAATAAAGTGGTTAGGAGTAGAAAGGAACGTGTTTACGGAGCCGAAACCGAAAAACCCTGATTTTTCCTAGAAAACCCATATATTTCGGTCTGGGCTATAAATGGGTCTTAGAGTTGGATTTTCAATGATTTGATGATTCCATTGAGTTCAGGAGGGAAAATTAGGTGGGGTTACAGTTGGGCACTTTTTCGGAAAAGGCCGAGAAAGCATAATTACGGAAACGCCCCTAAAACCCTAAAAGTAGGGCTGCCAAGGGCAATTTCGTAATTTGACATTGAATTTGATAATTCTGAGTCAGGAAATGGATTCCTTGGGCGAAAATATGTCATAATAGCCCATGTCAAAATTTCAAGAAAAGTACAGCCGGACCGGGTACGGCGGGGCCGGGCCGGGTCCCCGGGGGTATTTTAGTAAATTTTCAATATAGCCTCATATAACCCCCAGAAACACTATGGAAGTGTCTAAATAGTACATTTGACATTGTAGGATCGAATGTGAAGCCCCGAGTTGCTGGCACGCAAATCGAGGAGAAAAGACTGGAGGTAGGGGACTTACCTTACTTGCATGTATTTGATATCTTTGCTTGTGTAGTGATGTATGTGATTGCTTTACTTGATTGTGTAGAGCATATTTGAATAAATGAAGCTCTGTTTCTGTTTTACTGTGGCCATAGTTTTGTTACATGAAATATTGAGCATGCAAAAATGTCATTATGGGGCATGCATCTAGATAAAGCTAACATGTCATACACATAGCATCTATCATGCATGCATGATGGTATCTGTTTCCTACTGAGATTCTCTCAAATCTCACTCTCCCCTACCAACAATTTAGACAGGGCAAGTGGCTCGTGGAGGGAGCGGCTAGGACTCCTTCGAGATGAGATTGTGTAATCCCCATTTGAAGAATTGTAATGGGCAATTAGGCCCTGTGTATCTTTAGCGAAGGTATGTACCCGGGATTGCTGGGATGATTAAGTTGTGCACTCTGATATTTATATGAATGTGATTTATCTTCGCGTAGTAATTGTATTCGAAATGTGAATATGAGACCAAGTTTATAAATGATTTCAAAAAGTATTCGTGAAAACCCCGTCATGTGATGGGTTAGTAAATGTTATTTGATTATTATTGGTCTCTATTTCATTTTAATCGCGTATTTCGGATATAATTACAGAGGGGGTTACACACACAACACCCTTAATGGTTTTAAATTAATTTAAAACCATATGATGAAACTCTTTAACCGGCAATCTTATAACTTGCCTCTAAGAATGACTAGGTTAAGCAATTCATGTTGGAACTAAGCAATCAGTTAGTACTTAGCAATCTTGTGTTCCTCCATGTTGCATTTTGTTCAATGAATGTATAGATGCATCATAATATTAACTATTTTATAGTTAAAACATCATACGAAACTAAACAAAGCTAATCATTCTCCTATATGTAGAGCATAAGGCTTAATGTACATTTTGTAACATACTTCATGACTTGCAGCTTTTATTATTCAAGCAATAATATGCTTGATAATCCTCTTAAAGTTCCCTTGCAATGGCATCGCCCGGTTGTGTGCACATTCAAGTAAGCCTGCACCTAGGAAACTAAATTAAAAGGAATGAAATATAATGATATTAGAGACAAATAGACAATTAAATCATATTCTCATAATATATGTTAAATACAACAACCACCATCTATCCATTAATGTTCAAATACCAGTGATCATAGGTCACTTATGACATTCTCAAGTATTTCAAGAACAATCTCCTTGTGTATTCTAAAAGAATACTACATTTATCCTAGTCATATCACAAACTTGAACAATGGTGATTTTGTTATGTGCAACACCTTATGTCAAAATTCACAAGCAATGAGTGAATCGTCATTTTGTTCAATATAGATAATTCAACTAATATTAATCTAGTGATACAAACAAGATTATGATACTTTCAACTTTATCATGTATACGATTGCATCGTAATGCCTTATTTATCACTAATGTGAGACATGCTTGTAAGGACGATTTTTTCTCAGTTTTGCTAACTAAATTCTCCTCATAGTTTATGTGACCCTTCTTTCAATTCACACACATCTCTCCTTGTTACTATAATGGAAAGATGCCAATGGAATTTAAGGTCACTCTCATTATTTATGCTCTAGTCAGATTACTTGAAGTATGTGATGTATATTTGGTAGCAATTGCCAAATTTGTATTGTCATTGGTCTTCACCCAATCTACAAGCAAATTGAAGTTATATAATAATAGCACTATCTATCAATTTTGAATATCCCTTACTTGTTTCAGGATAATTTTCCTAATAATTGATGAAGTCCTTAATGTCGATGCTTCTTATTTCAAGCTTGACCAATTAAGAACTTCAGAACTTCATTATGTTTCATATTTACCTCAAGGAGAAGAGTATCATGTAAAACCAATGTTCCATCATAATTAGAGGTTACAATCTGTTATGTGTGATCATCCTGAATAAGTTTGATCACTCCCACCAATTATACCATTTCTTAATAATTTGGCATTCAAAATTACTACACAACTTCTAAAATAGAATGGATAGCTCAATAGAATTCACAAGATCTCTCTGCATCTTCACCAAAATGTGCAGTTTTAGTTTCTGGTATGTTTTCCTTCCACACTCTTCCATTCATAAGACAATTTTATACAAACTAGGCTTCCAACTTTCATATTTTAAAAGGGTTTAAACATAATTTTGTTGGAAACTCATCTAAGATATATAGGGGCTGTTCAATTTTATTTTTAAAAACTATTTTTTTGTTTTTAAAAATTAAAAAACAAAAAAACCTGTTTGGTAATTTGTTTTTAGTCGATTGTTCTTAAAAACTAAAAAACAAGAATTTGTTTTTAAAAACAAACATAGAAAACAACTTTAACATATTTTTTGTTTTTATTTTCTTATTTTCTATTCTCAAAACTCTCCCTCGAGTTCGATCTCGAACTCCATAGTGCGAAGAACACTGATCTTCTATGGTGGCCATGACTATGAGGGCACCTTGAACAATAGCCGCTCAATCTCACCCTCCGCTCGATGTCCGCTGAGCCCAGCCTCTCCTTAGCTAGCTCCAAGCTCGTCCTCCACTCGATGTTTGCTGGCTCAAATCTTTACTCAGTCCTCAATCAATGAGTCCATTTTGTTCTTGTGCGATTTTTGTTGGTTTCTTTGAAATGTTTTCGGTAGATTAAATGAAAATCGTTTGTGGTATAAGCTGCGTTTTTTTTTCTTCTGTATCATTGAAGGCTTTTGATTACTTAGTTGATGCGATTCTTCAGATTTGTAAGGAGAAGCTATTTGGACATTTCTCATCCTAAATTATTCTTTTTGGGACATTTCTCACCTTTGAATCCTTTTGCTAGAATAACAAAAATATCTCATTTAGAAGTTACTTCCTTGCTTTATATTGGAGATTTTGATCATAATTTTGTAAATTGATCTGTATTCCTTACTTTAGAGTAGGTTTGATGCAACACTGTTACATAAAGGTGCCAAACTTTTTTATTTTGGGAATCTGAGTTTAATTGCTTGCCTTGTACGTGATATTTAGTTTTGTTCCGGTTGACAATAAAATAGTTCCTTTAAGGATTTTGTGTATTTGAGCTTCTTTAACCTTAGAGTATCTAGGTTCTAGTTTTGTAATAATTTGATTCATCAGAATAGGAATTGTTGGGCTGAATTGTAATCAATTAGTGATGGATAATGCAAACGAAGTATCGTCTTCCTTGAGTTTTGCATCATCTTACTTATCAAATGGGTCAAGTAATCCCAACTTGTCTGCCTGCCCTAGCCATGAGCATGTGGTAAATCTTGAAAATTTGAGCCGCAGTAAGCTGAGTGGAAGCCTTGAGAAGCTACTGATAGATCCTGAATATGACTATAGTGATGTTGATATTGTTGTTGAGGGCAAACCTATAGGTGTTTTTTAATTGCTTTGTGTAGGATCTTTAGGCCGTGCTTACTAAGGCACACATATTAGACAGTTTATAAAGTAATGGAATTTTGTTTCTAGTGTTTCTTGCATATTTGGAAAAATTCTCTCTAGTTACTAACTTCCCTGCATTGGCTATTGTCCCAGTCTCGTTAAATTTGTCCACAATCTTTGTTATGCAGTTAGTATAACAGAATGGCCAATACACCAGAAAACTTCTTTGACCTTCACCAAATTTTGTCCACTTTCCATGCCATGGAAAGTAGATATGCCTCTTATTATTGAGTTATTACTTAAAAGTTCTATCTTATCTGTGGTTTGTTTTTTGTTTGGCTGTGTCTATGAAATTCTTCTAATGACTAAAGAAAATCTATAGAAGATCAAAACAAGTTATTGTAATATTTTTTGTAATGAAGTTTGAGTTGTTCTGTTTCTATTTTTTTTGGTATACTGTTGTAATGAAGTTGTGTTGTTCTGTTTCTTTAGTTTGTTGTTCCTTCAAAGCCCCAAATAAGTATGCATGATGGATATAGATGGTGACTCATCAAGTAGTGAAATAGACAGCCTTGAGGGATCTATATCTTCATCAGGATCAAGTGAAGACGACTATGAGCTTTAAGATTTAATGTTGATTAATATGATAAGCAAATATGAAAAGAAGTTTCTTAATAAGATTCTAGTTCATACATCTGCACTTACTGGTCAGGAATTTGTTAATGAGCTTATGCAAGGATCAGGAACTACTTGTTATGAATTGTTGTGAATGGAAAAGGCATGTTTTGTTAGTTTTTACAATGAGTTAAAGACTAAATGTGATTTAGAAGATTCAAGAGAAGTGAAGTTAGAAGAGAAGGTTTCAATGTTCCTATATATTATAGGTTATAATATTGGACAGAGGGTGGTTGCAGATCGTTTTCAACATTCTACCGAAACAGTTTCACACTATTTTAAGGAAGTGTTAAGATCAGTATGTCAATTGGGAAAAGAGCTTATAAAATAAGATAGAACAGAGTTGGCACTTGTGCATGTTGGAGGTAACCCAAAGTACTTTCCTTGGTTTAAAGTAAGTCTCATTCTTAATTATTGATATTTATGTCTTAGTTATTGTTAGTTTTTTCTCATAACTTTGTGTGTTTCTAATGTAAGATTGTGTAGGTGCAATTGATAGTACACATATAAGTGCTTGTGTACGTTCTGAAAAGCAAGCATCATGCAGAGGAAGAAAGGCAATCGTCACACAAAATGTTATGTGTATATGTGACTTCAATATGATGTGCACCATGTTTATTCAGGATGGGAAGGTAGTGCCCACGATGCAAAATTTTGTTAGATGCAATTACTAATCCTGAAGCAAATTTCCCATGGCCTCCCAGGATCATTTTATCTTGTAGACTCTGGATATTCTTGTACTGGTGGTTTTCTTCCACCATATAGGGGAGAAAGATATCATACATAATAGTATCAAGGTAGTGGTCACCAAGTTAGAAATGCTAAAGAGCTTTTTAATTATAGGCATTCTTCATTAAGAATGATGATTGAATGTTATTTTGGAGTTTTGAAAGCACGGTTTCCAATTCTGAAATTGATGCCATCATACAAGCCTTCAAGACAACGTCTTATAGTGGTGGCATGTTGTGCTATTCATAACTACATACGCAAGTGGAATTGATGTGATTTGTTGTTTACAAAATAGGAGAATATGGATCCAACACAAGTGAAGGGTTTAACCTTAAACACAAACTCACAAGTAGAAAGTCTAACAGGAAATAGGAATGCAGAAAGTACATCGAGTTATAATTTGGACAACTTGTCTAGACTATCTGATCAAAGCGTAGCAGAGATGTCGGCACTTCGTGATCGAATTTCTGCTAGGATGTCGTCACATCATCACAATTCTACCAACTAGATGTTATTTTTGAGACTTTGTTTAAAACAATATCCATTTAAATTTTTAACCATATTATTTTTGAGACTCTGTTGAAATTGTTGTGAGAAACAACTATCCAATCATTTTTTTTCTAAAATTGTTAATTTTGTTAATAGTAAATCATTTTTGTGTTATTTATTGATGATTTTATTGGATTTTTATTAAACTAATTTATTAATATAATAACATATTAAGTAATTTTAAAAAATAATGTTAATGTCTATTATATAAAATATCCAAATAAATAAAAGCATATTTTTTTTGTCTTTTATTTTTAAAACTTGTTTTAAGAAATAGTTATATAAGTATTTTTTTTTTAAAACTTGTTTTCAAAAACAATCATCCAAACAATTTTTTTTTGTTTCTAAAACTTTTTTTCAAAAAAAATTAGCCAAACAAGTTTTTTTGTTTTCAAAGCTTGTTTTCAAAAACAATTTAATAAAACTGGTTTAGAGAACAAAAAACAGAGAATAGAATCAAACATGCCCATAGTTGTCTTGAATGCATTTTTTAAGAGGAAAACATATAGGCTAAGTCACTGTCCTCAATCATATAACTATCATGTCATCCACCTCTTCTAATTGACTTCACTATATTAATCTGTTTATCAGATTAAGTTATCCACTCTTGCTTTATATACTCTAAAAATGTTAGATTACACAACTTTAATTATAAAGCAAAAAGTGTTCAAGTATTTGAAGAGTCAACTGAAAGCAGGATGATATCACACCCTTACTTTATTTTCACCTTTTTCAAAGTATTTGTAAAAAACGATACGCAATTTGGTGGGCAACACGAGAATAGCATAAATATACTGATAATATGTGCATGATGACAGAAATTCTCCTTATGGATTATATATAACACTTACAAATTATGTAGCCACACAGGGCTACTAGGGTATGTCAACTCATCCTGGTGAAGTGGAGACATCTTCCTGTTTATGTTCTACTACTATAATCCTCTCATTTGGTACTTTCCTCTGATCTCTACATACCTTATGTATTCACCTGTCTAAATTGTTGGTAGGGAAGGGTGAGATTTGAGAGAATCTCAATAGTAAAATAGTACAAATATATATGCAAGATAAGTGCTTAATGCATGACGTACTTACATTACATAACTCATGCTCAGACAATGACATATCTGAGTGCTCAATGTTTCAAAGAACATACTTGTGGCCATAACATAAATAAAAACAGAGCTTCAATCATTCATATATGTATCACATAATCAAGCAAAGCAATAACATGCATCAATACACCAGTATAAATATCAAATACACGCAGGAAAGGTAAGTTCCCTCCCTTAAGCTTTTTTGGTTTCGAATTACGTGTCTCGTAATGCATGCCAGCAACTCGGGCTCTCAACTCGGTCCTAAAATTTCAAATATACAATTTATACACTTCCATAGTGTTTTTTATGGTTATACCTGTCTATATTGATAAATGACCAAAATGCCCCCGGGGACCCTGACCCTCCGTACCCGGTCTGACCGTACTTTTCCCAAAATATTGACCTGGCCTATTATGAATTATTTTTGCCTAAGGAATCCATTTTCAAATTCAAAATTATCAAATTCACTGCCAAAAGACAAAATTGCCCTTGACAACCCCACTTGAAGGGTTTAAGGGCGTTTTCGTAATTATGCTTTTTCAGACTTTTCCAAAAAGGTGACCAATTGTAACCCCACCTAATTTTCCCACCTAAGTATTTCTTGAAGATTTTCTCTCTTTCTTTCTGTATGCTTAGGCATGAAATGAGGGAACAAAAAGATGAAGGAAGAGTTTTGTAAAATATCTCACCTTTTCCCTTATTAATATTATCACAAAACTGAGATTTATGACATGTCCTATACTTGGCTTTATCTTCAACTAATATGTCATAATACCTTCCATCACCATTGAACTAATTCCTCTTCCATTTGGTTAGCCCATAAAACTCATAATAGCCCCTTGATGCACACAATTGAGCTTTAATTCCACTAATCCAAGTACATGTACAAGAAACATTATTTAATCTTAATTATACATGTGCTCATATTCAATAATTATTATTTATTCCTCTTGGCTTAAGATGATGCCACTTGGCATGTTTATGAGCCAAATAATTATTTTCCTCTCTTATTTCCTTATTCCACAATTTACACAATTGCCAACATATTTTATTTTCCAATTTTTGGAATAGTTGGCCTTCTTGGCAGATTTTTTGTCCTAACTTTGAAAAATCATAACTAAATTTGTAGATATTATTTTGAAGCAATTTCAAAGGATATAGAACCCTTATTGAGTCTAGTTTCAAGAAAAAATATAGACTCTTGCCAATTGGAAGCAGATAATTCCCAGATTTTTAATCTTTAGAAGCTGTTCCAGAAAAGAATCAATTTTGATGGGTAAAATTCAAAAATTTATAACTTTTTATATATTACTCTAATTGAGTCATTTGACCTATCAAATTAAAGCTTAAGATGTCTATTTTCACCCTGCAAAATTTCATAATTTTTGAACATCATTTGATCATACAAAATCCCAAAATTTGGGGAATTACATTTCTCCCCCACTTAAATAAATTTCGTCCCCGAAATTTGCTACATATATATAGCCAAAAACTCCAGGTAACACTTTCTTGTTTTCAATTTTTTATTATATCAATACGTTAAATCCTAGTTGTCGTAGTATAGCACTACAATCGCACCATAACGGTACGTCTCCAGATTTTGAGTGCAACATAGTTGCTTCTAACTCAAGATCATGTGTGGAATAATAATCAAAATTTCAATAAAGCTTCCATTCTTCAGCTGCATAGGCCAAACATGACCATATTGTATTAAAAAACTTCCCAGTCTATGCCTACTGGCATCAGTAAGGACAACAAAGGTCTATGTTGGATCTGGGATTATCAATATCGATGTTAACGTTAAGTTCAGTCTCAATGAAGCTTCTTCCACAGATAATGTTGAGTTTTTTGGGTTAACCTTGTTAAAGGCAAAACTATTCTGGAGAAATTCAACATGATTCTTTAGTAATATTCGGTAAGACCCAGATAACTGCATATTTCAAAAATAGTCTATAGCCTTTTCCAGTTCAATACTTCTTCCAACCTGCAAGGATCTACCAAGACTCTTTGCTATGAGACTACATGGCTCAGAAACTTAACCTTTGAAAGCCAAATCCCACATTTGCTTAATTATAGTATGTTCAATATAGTTTAGTTAAAAATGTTTAGAGCCAACCACTATTGCAACCCCTACTCGTTCTGTACCTTAGTTGAATTCCACTTGACCTTTGTAGTAACCTATAATCTTTTATAGAGAATGCGATAATGTATATGCCTTGCACCATATAATGCAATATTATACCAACACATAACTCAGTTTAGTCGAAAATGTGTTCAAAGCCAACCGCTATTGCAACTCCTACACATTCCGTACCTCAATCCTCGACTGGGCATATCAGTGTACCCATAGGCACTACCGAAGGCATTATTCATCAGTGTACCCGAATTGTGTATCATACATATTATAGAAGATGGCATATACAAAGCATATAAACATTCACATAGTGTATGAAGGAAAGAGTTACTACATTGGCCTTTCCTAGATAATATTGGATTTCTAATCTTCCATTGGTCTGTGTTTTACTATCTCTCTTGCAGCTTATTATTATGATCCTTGATCATTGATCCGTCTTTGATATCTTCTAACATGCCGAAGATTTACTATATTGGGTCAGGTTCTAGCTTCTTGACCCGGCCCAGCATCTGTACCTCCTAGCTTTAACATCATTGTGTTTAACTATACCAACTCCTGGGTCGTTTCAACTTAAATCATTCTGGGCCATTTCAAATTTTCGTGGAATAAAAGCTTAACAGTTGATTCCTAGGTTACGGATTACTTAGTAACCCTTCTACTCATACTTTTCATTACCTCATTTGCCATCCACTGATTGACTCCTAGTATAGCCTCAAGTTAGTGGAATAGCAAACAAATCAATTATGTCTCTCATTCATCAAAGAGCTTTAACCTTAATCAGTCCTTTACGGAAACATTTTATGATCATAATCTTTCCTTATGCTAGGCTTAATAGCTAGCAACTTTTCAAAATTCCTTTCTGCAAGGATTCGTGTCTCATAGAATCATGCTCCTTAATTCTATAGATCATCACTAGCCCCACACAATTCTGAATACCTTTATTCCCTGATATCGCTATTACCATCCTGATATCATTGGTACCCACCTAATACCAGTAGTACCTTCCTCAGATCGGTATTACACCACTTGCTGCCTCCGGGTACTCGCTATTTCTTAGGGCTGATTCATAAATTGGGAAGATTCACTCCTTTAGTATCTTCCGTCCGTGCATATTTCCTATCACTGTGTAATCAAGACCATATCAGTATACTATCCTGTTGTCAGAATCGCCACTCTTCCAGAACTACTTGAGCTCTTCCAGAACCATTTAGGCTCATCCAGAACCGCTTTTGGCTTTGATACCAAAATCATCACAACCTTACCTTATTTTCACCTTTTTTCAGAGTATTTGAGGAAAATGATTCACAGTTCGATGGGCAACACTGGAATAGCATGAATATACTGATAATATATGCATGATTACAGAAATTCTCCTCAGGGATTATATATAACACTTACAAATTATGTAGCCGCACAGGGCTACTAGGGTATCTAAACCCATCCTAGTGAATCAGAGGCATCTTCCCGCTACGTCCCACTACTACAATCCTTTCGTATAGTACTTTCCTCTGATATCTACATACCTTATGTGTTCACCTGTCAAATTGTTGGTAGGGAAGGGTGAGATTCAAGAGAATCTCAGTAGAAAAATAGTATCAATATGCATGCAAGATAAGTGCTTAATGCATGATGTGCATGCATTACATAACTCATACTCACATAATGACATATCTGCGTGCTCAATGTTTCAAAGAACATATTTATGGCCATAGCATAAATAGAAACAGAGCTTTAATCATTCATATCTGTTTCACATAATCAAGTAAAGCAATAACATGCATCAATACACCAGCACAAATATCAAATACACGTAGGAGAGGTAAGTTCCCTCCTTTAAGCCTTTTTCGTCTCGAATTACGTGTCTCGTAATGTGTGCCAACAACTCAGGCTCTCAATTTGGTCCTAAAATGTCAAATGTACAATTTAGACATTTCTATAGTATTTCTGATGGTTATACGAGTCTATATTGATAAATGACCAAAATACCCTCGGACTCTGGCCCCACTATACCCGGTTCGACCGTACTTTTCCCAAAATTTTGACCTACCCTATTCCAACTTATTTTCATCCAAGGAATCCATTTCCAGACTCAGAATTATCAAATTCACTACCAAAGATGAAATTTCCCTTGGCAGCCGCGCTTAAAGGGTTTCAAGAGCGTTTTCGTAATTATGCTTTTTCAGGCTTTTCCGTAAAAGTGACCAGCAATAACCCAACCTAATTTTCCCACCTAAACTCAATGGCACTGTAATGCCCCAATTTTTGATTAAGTCCTAATGATAATTATTGAGGACAATTATCGGATTAAAGTGGAATTAATGTGTATTGGTGACAATATTATCTAATATGTCATAATTGATGGAAAATTTATAGAATGGGATTATTGGCCTTAAGTTGGTGATTAATGGGAAATTAATTACTAACTATAGGAAAATGAGAAGTGTGATTAAATGGCTAATAGAGGGATTAAAGTAGCTAATTGGCGGTTTACCTTCATGGGAGCCAATGAAGAATTGACATGTGTCAAGATGAGAGTATGAGAGAGGTAGAAAAAAGTCAAAACCCCCCAATTGTTTAATGTTTTCTCTTTCTCCCTCCCTCCTTTTTCGTTGGATGAAGCATGGGCTTGGAGAAGGAATCATCATTTCTTCTTCTTCACACACTCATCTCATCTCTCTCTTCACTCCATTTCTGCGCCATTTTTGAAGAAGCTAGGAGAAGGAAAAGCTTTCAAAAAGGTAAGATCTTGACCTCTAATGCCAAAACTTCCTTCTATAAAGTTGTTCCTTGGAGTGAGAGCTTCATTTTGATGGTTGTAATGTGTTCATTGGTGTTAGTTTGTGACCTCAAGAGATTGTGAAAGTTGGAGAATTGAAAAGTCACTTTGAGAAAGTTAAAGAGGTAAGTGAAAGCTTCAATTTCATATAAATTTTGTGGCCATTGGTTAGGCCTTGAATTTCTGGAATTTTAGCCCTAATTTTCATGATTTAGGGTCTTGGGGATTATGGCATGTTGTTGCTATGGAAATGGTTCCTTGTTTAGTGTTTTGAATTGATAGAATTGCATTGAAGCTTAAATGTGAAGTTTGGCACCTTTTGTGTTGGTTTTGTGCTTTGGTCAAAACAGGGCATGTAAATGGGTTGAGATTTTGGTCATTTTGAGGTTACCATTGTGTTCCTTGTGGAAAATTGTATGGGAATAGGTTTGGTTAATGATTTTGGAGCCATTGGTCACTTTGGTAGAAAATTGGAAATGCTGCCATTGAAAGTCTATTCTGGGCAATCTGTTTGTATTGGCGTTTAGAATAAACAAATGATTTCAGCAAATTGTGAAACTTTTCAGAATTAACTTTCACATCCCAAGCTTCAAAATGGATATATATTTTGTGTCATTTCATTTAGTATTCTGTGAGTTATGGTTGTAAAAAGTTTGGGATTGAAACAGAACTCTGTTTTGGGGTAGTGATGCGTTTTGTGAAATTTTGGGATTTGTATGGTGATTTCCAGTATTGGTTCATATTTTTCCTATGAAGAGGACTAAAATAGCTTTCAATGGGCTTTGGGAACACCTCATTTTGATTTTTCTACAATTAATTATGAATTTTCAAAGTTGCCTTGGTTGCAGCAGAAATTCCGCAAAAGTTTCTTTGAGCGTTTTGGCCGCAGCCAAAAATTCTTGGCTGCAGCCAGAAACCTTCTGTGCGTGTTTTGGCCGCAGCCAGAGGTTTCTTGGCTGTAGCCAACCCCCTGTTTTCAACACCTTGGGATTTTGAAAAGTGGTTTCCAACCCGGTGCTTCCCAATCCTTTTAGGCGATTGTTAGAGACTTTCATAGCTACTTAAGGGACTTTAATGATAACCATTAATAACCTATCGTCCTTAATGATTATAGGATTTGATATTTGCCCAGAACATAGAAGGCATACGCCTGAACAAGAACGGAAAGAACAAGGTAGTGACACTTTATCTTATATCATGTGTATTGCATTGCTTGTTTGCATTAGTCATCGATTACAATGAAAGTGAAGGGGACGTGGCGAAAACCCGGACTTGATTATAGTGAAAGTGAGGGGGACGTGACGAAAGCCCGGACTCGGTTACAGTGAAAGTGAAGGGGACGTGGCGAAAGCCCGGACTCAAATATAGATAAAGTGAAGGGGGCGTGGCATAAGCCCGACCTCGTATATAGTAAAGGGAATGTGGCGAAAGCCCGGTCTCGAATATTGATTGCTGCATTGTGATATATGTGACTTGCTTTGTACATATGCATCATATAAATAAACTGTTGCTACTGGGATTCTCTAGAATCTCATTCTTTCCAAATAACATTTTTAGACAGGGCAAGTGGATCGAAAAGCAAGCAAGTAGATAAGGGCGATTAGGGCTGCCAGCGGTAGTCTTAGTTAAATATTTTGGTTTTATATCGAATTGGTTATCGTTTTGGATCAATGTAAATATATTGTATAGATCATAGTACTATAGTTTTTTGTAATCCCCGGTATGGATACTGAGATGGGCGATGATGCCCTAAACAATATTTTGGATTAAATGTTATTATCCTGGGTGAATGTCGGGAATTATGGTCGTACTCTGATATTGTACATGTAACAGACAAAATAGGCCAATTGTTTTATTAATGAAATGAATGGAGATCGATGTGTACAAGAATTTTAAAAAGTTTTAAGTTATTCCGGATCTCTCATTTGATTGTTAAATGTGTTTAAATGCTAATCCCGGCCTGATTGTTGAAGGGGGTTACAGGCACCATCAAATCATTGAAAATCCAACTCCATTTCCATCAGAACAGGTCTGGCCAAAATGTTTCAAAGGAAAAGAGAAAATTGCAACTTTGTGTTTTAACACCTAAAGCTTACTCCTTCCCACTCTTAATCTCTTATTAAACTATTTAAACACATATTGAAAAAAGACAGCATAACCCCTTAGGATTATCACTTTCCAAATTTATAAATTCAACCAACAAACACCATACCAAGCCAAGAACATCATCATCAACAACAACACCACCAAGGATTTAAGGTTTTTGATGTTACCTTTGGCTTCTCTTGCTTTCTCTCTCTAGAAGTTACTGTTCACTCTCTCTTCAACCTTGAATATTTGCTTACTACACATGATTTCCTTAAAGATCAAGGGATTAGAAGATGAACTACACAAATTAGAAGGCTTGGCTCTTGAAATTTCAAGTTCTCACCTTTGGATTTAGCCTCCTTGTGCTCCTACTTTCCTAAGTCTTTCTTGAAGCGTCTCTCTCTCTCTCTCTCTCTCTCTCTCTCTCTATGCTTAGGCGTGAAATGAGAGAACAAAAAGATGAAGGAAGAGTTTTATAAAATATCTCACCTTTTCCTTAATTAATATTATAACAAAAATGAGATTTATGACATGTCCTGTACTTGGCTTTATCTTCAGCTAAATATGTCATAATACCTTCCATCACCATTGAACTAATTCCTCTTCCATTTGGTTAGCCCATAAAACGCATAAGAGCCTGTTCATGCACACAATTGGGCTTTAATTCCATTAATCCAATTACATGTACAAGAAACATTATTTTAATATTAATTGTACATGTGCTCATATTCAACAATTATTATTTATTCCTCTTGGCTTAAGATGATGCTACTTGGTATGTTTATGAGCCAAATAATTATTTTTTTCCTCTTATTTCCTTATTCCACAATTTAGACAATTGCCGACACATTTTATTTTCCAATTTTCGGAATAGTTGGCCTTCTTGGCAGATTTTCTGCCCTAATTTTAAAAAATCATAACTAAATTTGTAGACATCATTTCAGAGCCATTCCAAAGGATATAGAACCCTTATTAAGTCTAGTTTCAAGGAAAAATATAGACTCTTTCCAATTGGAAGAACATAATTCCCATATTTTTAATATTTGGAAGATGTTCCAGAAAAGAATCAATTTCGCTAGGCAAATTTCAAAAATTCATAAATTTTTATATATAGCTCTAATTGAGTCGTATGACTATCAAATTAAAGCTTAAGATGTTTACTTTCACCTTGTAAAATTTCATAATATTTGAACATCATTTGATCATCCAAAATCTTAAAATTCGGGGCATTATAGATGAACTATTTCATCTGTTAGAACATAACAAATAGTAAGTGTTCATCTATTATTGCCTTCAATCAAGCCTCTAATCATAGACAGATTAACCTTTATATGTCTATTATGTTATGGCCTTTGGGTTGGTAGCTTGATGCCCTCATTTAAAATCTCATGTTTTTCCAAAAAGGAGCAAAACTTTCATATACACATTGCTAATGAATACTTAATATCCATTCATGTATTCATGAAAAGGAGTAATAACTCATGAGATAATAAACTGAGAATCTATTCTACCAAAAGATTAATGAAGACAACTTACCCTATTATAGAGAATCACTTAATAGTCAACAAAATAATGTAATAACATTTATGAGAATTTATTAATATGTCTTTCAGCCTATCAACAACCATTGACTTTGTTCAATTCTTTATGTACTTATAATGAAATTACTTTATTGAGATAATAATGTTATTTCATTTCCCATGATAGTAATATAAATAAGAGAACTTTTCTTAATGTCAATTTTATCCTAATGGTAGGAGTTCTCATTATAGGCTTAATTGACTCTAATAAATTATGTCAAACTAAATAATTTAACAGATAACAATCATGTTGTAAAGTCAAAATTAAAGCATGCTTACAAAATTACTATAAGAGGCAAGTAACTATCGCATATAAGTGTATGTTTACTAATGTAAATCATACAATTATAAATTCGTATCAATAACGTCTACCTGTGGGCAAAGACATTAGCATAGCATGAATTTATCTCAAATTGGTGAAACTGGAATGCATTTATATCCCCTAATACCTGTGGGCTACTTAGAAAATATAATGTTGTTCCATTCCACCCTAATTAAAACTATGATTATAATTATCTACTTATGGGTAAAGATTAATTATAACCGGACATTTAATAACAATTGACATCTTTAAATCTTTGAGTAATGTATTTTGTTTAGTAGAACAAAATAGAGTGTATGTGCCTAGTGAGGATGTTATGGCTACTCCTCGATTCTACATACTCATTACAAAGACATCACACCATTATGTATATTAATTGTATATATGATCATAATTTTGATACGATAAAACCTTATGTGATTAAATATGCATACAACATATGCATAAGGATGCTATAGCTATTCCATAAACAAAATATGTATGCTAATCACTAATATCAAATATATACAATTTAAATACCATATATATACACGCAATGTCAATAAGAATCCTAATGAATTAATTTAATCAGCAGAATCATTAATGTGAGTAAAATAATATTTACTCGCATTCTAAAGATTGATATTTTAAAATCCATATGTGATTATTTATGCATGTTGTAAGAGTGAGTTGTAGCTACCACTCTAACACAAGTTAATTATAAATATCAATCATGTGCATTTAAATTCTGTATATGCACGGCTTCATGGAGGATTAGACCAAATAATTTAATCAACATAAGTGACTAAATGCAATCCTCCCACTTTGATTAAATTAATATTACCCATTGAATAGAGTTGATATTTTAAAACACACAAGTGATTATTTACACATGCACTAGAGGATGGGAACCGGTTTCCCTGCTCATCATTTGGATGAGCAGGGAGAGCTCTTCCAGATCTGGACCGTCTAAATTTGATTTTTTTTTTAAAACTGGTGATTTTTTAATAAAAAAAATCATTTTTTTGAAAAAATGTTAGTTAAGAGATAATCTTTATTTTAGATTTTGTACCTGTTAAAATAATTTTTTTTAAAAAAATAAAAAGTATAAAAAAATTAAATCTAGACCGTTTATAACCCATCGGACGGTCCATATCTCCCTGCTTATACTGATTTCCTAGAGGATGCTGTGGCTACTCCTCAACATGCATGCTAATCATAAATATCAACTTTGTGCATTTAAATTCCAAATATGCACAAATCTTTAATTGATTAATTTAATCAACAAAATGTGACTAAATAATCATCATAGATAAATTCTTCTACTATTTTGTGCATCCAAATTAAATCCAATATATGCACATCTTAATGGAGGGATTAATTAATTAATTTGATTAACAAAGTCCCTAAATAATTAATTAAAATTCTCCCACTGTTTTATGTATCCCAAAAAAATTGTTTAAAGAATTAATTTTGGCATATTTCAATTTAAATTAAGTTCTGCAAAATTAGAATAGTTAGATAATTGCCCAAAATGAATTATCCAAATATTTAGGCAATTAAATAACATGTCAAAATGATTTTGCAAATTTTCTAGAATATGAAAGTTGCAAAAACTAACCGTTTTCATTAATTTAAACAATCTAATGTGATGTAATCAAAATTATGCATAAAACAGAAGTCAATTTAATACACAATGAGAAAATAAAATGCTTATATATCCCAAAATTGTGTTTTTGGAAATTAAAACTTTATAGCCCATGAGATTCAAACGCAATAGGGCCAATAAGAAATTTCTTCTTTTAAAACGAAAATTGCTAGCATTTAAAAAACAACAAAAGATCTCGACCCAGAAACAAAATTGTCCATTTAAAACAAAGGGTTCAGGTTTGAATTTCATTAACTCCAAAAAAATCAAAACCCAAGTCCAATTAAAGTGTTTCGGCCCACAAACTTTAATAATTAAATTAAATTGCAGAAAAAATGCAAGCCCAATTAATTCGGCCTAGTTGGATTTAATTTGGCCCAATCCGCGCTTAGTGTAACCCCCACCGTAATTATATCCGAAATACACGATTAAAATAAAATAGAGACAAATAATAATCAAAACTCATTTACAATCCCATCCTTGAGATAGGGTTTTCTCAAATACGTTTCAAAATCTAATACACCTGGTCTCAACGTTTCGAATACAATTACGTCACACAGAATATCACATTTATACAAATATCAGAGTGCACAACAATATCATCCCGACAACTCCTGGGTTCATACCTTTACATAGGATTTATAGGGCACATAAGCCCTTTACAATTCCTCAAACGGGGATTACACAATATCATCTCAAATACATATCCAAATATACATATTTCCAACTACAATGATAACCAACTATGAAACTTAAATAATCCAAACGGAAGGCCTCGTCGCCGTTGGTTGCTTGCTCCATCCTCGATCCACCTACCCTGTCTAAAATGGTTGATAGGAGAGGCTGAGATTCGAGAGAATCTCAGTAGGTAAATATTACCAATATGCATGCAAGATAGATATTTAATGCATGACATGCTTGCATAACTCATGCTTACACACAATGACAAATCTGTAAGCTCAATGCTTCGAATAACATACATATGGCCATAGCATAAATTGAAACATAGCTTCAAATCATTTATACATGTTTCACATAATCAAGCAAAGCAATAACATGCATAAATACCAACACAAATATCATATACATGCAGGAGAGGTAAGTTCCTTACCCTTATTCTTTCCACGTATGCTCCAGCATCGACTACTCACGATCCGAGAGAATATCCAACCCTATAACCAAATCAAGGACATAGGGTCAATCTCTAATCCAAATCCTTACTTTTATACACACAATGCATCAATATCATTTGAGTCCCTTAAGTGTCTAATAATAAGATCAATAAAAGCTTTAAAGGATTGGGACATACTAGGTTGGAAATCACTTTTTAAAATTAAAAATTATTGAAAATGGGGGTTGGCTGCAGCCAAGAATTTCTGGCTGCAGCCAAAACGCACACAGAAACTTTTACGCTATATTGAAGAACTTTTGGCTGCAGCCAAGGAAACTTCAAAAATTCATAACTAATTCCAGAAAAATTGAAATGAGGTGATCCTAAAGCCCATTGAAAGCTATTTAAGTTCTCTTCATAGGAAAAATATGAGCCATCACCATAAATCACCACAAAATTCCAGAATTACACAAAAACTCCCTTGCTGTTCCAGATTTGGACCCAGTTTTAATGTCAAACTTTGGAAAACTATAACTCCCAGTCTATAAAACAAAATGACAGATTATATGCTCATTTTGAATCTTGGAATGTGAACTTTGAGATTGGAAAGTTTCATGATTTTTAGAGACTATTTGCTCATTCAAAACATCCACACAAGCAGACTGTCCAGAACAGAGTTTCAAAAGACGAATTCCAGATTTTGCACACTTACTTCCAATGGTCCAATTTTCATATCAAACATCATTCTCACACAAAATTTCACAAGGAATCCATTGGAAATACCAAATCTACCATATTCACATTCCATTGACATGTTTCACCAATAATCACAACATGTCAACACAAGTCACAATTCAAACTCACATTGCAATTATTTACTTTCCAAAGTTCCAAACCAATTCAAATCATTTCCAATGAACATATAACATAATAAAACACCAATTACACCTCAAAACACATGATCATTCATGAATTTCGAAATTACCACAAAATCAGGGCAAAATCCACAATTCACAAAACTTAGATCAAAAGGCTTCAAATACTCACCTCTTCCTCTTTCCCAAACCAATTCTTTGATTCTTCATCTTTCCACTTTTCCTCAAGAGATCAAACACCTCCTTTCAAAAATCTAAAACCATAGAGATGAAGCTCTCATCACTATGAACAACATTCAAGAAGAGTGTTTAAGCTAAAAAGGACCATAAACCAACCAAAACTCACCTTGTTCTTTTCTCTTTCCTTCCTTCACTTGGATGACAATGGAGTCTTGAGAGAGAGAGAGAGAGTGAAGATAAGCATAAGATCAGTTTTTGGAATGCCCATAGGCCTTTTGGCCGACTTGGAAAAAGAGGGGAAAGAGGAATGAGATGAATCTTCGACCCAAGATCCATGGCTCACACCTTGCTACTTGTCAACATCTTAATCCATCTTCCATGAGCTCACATATCACACATACACTTGATTCCACCCCTTGATCTCTTGCACAAATCAATCATAACCATTGATCTTGAAGTTACCAATGAGTTTCCTCTTCGGTAACTGACCAATTGGCCTGTAACTTTACCGTTTTGCCCCTGATTACGATAATTCCCCTTGAATTACCACAAAACTCATCTTATCTTTCCATTTAACCACCTTATGCACCCTCCCTTTATTTTAAGTCAATTTAGATGCTAATCCATAATTGAACTTAAATATAGGGTTTCAGTGATGCTCACAACACATTCAATTCTAAATCACATCATAATATCCAAAAGGGTGTATTTATCACTAATGACATCCACTTTTGGAGTCATTAACCCTTAATCACAATTTGGGATCTTGCTAAACTGGGGCTTAGCAATCCACTAATCTCAGGCTTATTCTCTAGCCTCAAGTCTCAAAATTCGGGGCATTATACTTAGCATTCTGTCCAGATGGGTGAAACGCACCCTTTCACTAAAGGTTGAAACGATGCCATTTTGTGAATAGCGGGGAAGCTTTTCTAAATGAGTCAAAACAGCAAAGTTTTGAGTAAGTGTCACACCCTTATGTTATTTTTACCTTTATTTTAGAGTAATTACGGAAAATGATACGCAGTTCACGTGGGCAATACAGGAATAGCATAAATATATCGATAATACATGCATGATTAAAGAAATTCCCTAGAGGGGTTCATAAATGTTAGTTACAATCAATGTAACTGCAAATGACTACTTGGATGTCTAAACTCATCTCAGTGAAACGCAGACATCCTTTTGCCTTCATTCCACTACTGCATTCCCCTCGTACGGTTCTCTTCTTTATTCTCAGCATACCTTTTGCCTTTACCTGTCTAAATTGTTGGTAGGGGAGGGTGAGATTCAGGAGAATCTCAGTAGG
Organism: Inga oerstediana; assembly: GCA_963210345.1. Taxonomy (NCBI): domain Eukaryota; kingdom Viridiplantae; phylum Streptophyta; class Magnoliopsida; order Fabales; family Fabaceae; genus Inga; species Inga oerstediana. Next base: position 37,050,294 of record OY723407.1, read on the forward strand.
AAAACAATTACCTTAATGCATACAAGATATATGTTATGTGCATGATATGTTAGATTTAACTAGATGCAAGCCCCATAATGAAATTTATGCATGCTTAATGTTTCATGCAACAAAACTATGGCCACAGTATAAACAGAAACAGAGCTTCATTATTTAAATATGCTCAACACAGTCAAGTAAAGCAATCACATACATCACTACACAAGCAGAGATATCAAATACATACAAATAAGGTAAGTCTCCCACCTTAAACCTTCTTCGCCTCGAAACTCGTACCTCGTAATGCGCACCAACCCCTTAGGCTCTCAACTTGGTCCTCAAATGTCAAATGTATAAGAATTAGATTAAAACACATTTATATACTATTTTAGGCACTTCAATATGTTCTTAGTGGTCATAGGAGTCTACTGTGAAAATTTACCAAAATGCCCCCGAGGACTCGGCCTAGCCTGGCCCTGCCGTACCCTGTCTAACCGTACTTTTCCCAAAATTTCAACCTAGGCTATTCTAACATATTTTCACCCAAATAATCCATTTCTAGACTTGAAATTATGAAATTGACTACCAAAAGACATGAATGCCCTTGACAGCCCCTATTTCAGGGTTTCAAGAGTCTTTTCGTAATTATACTTTTTTGGGCTTTTCTAAAAAAGTGTTCAACTGTAAACCCACCTAATTTTTCCTCATGAACTCAATGGAATCATCAATTTTATGAAAATCTAGCTTCTAGCCCCATTTCTCTACTTGGCTGAAACTTGTATCACAAAAGGGAAAATATGTTTTTCTTGATTTCAATCCACCGATCCCCTTCTTTCACTTCTAATCCCATGTTTAATCCCTTAAACACCTTTTAAACATGATTAGTGTGAATTTGGGCAACATAACCCTTCAAGGTTCATATCCCAAAAAATCACAAAACCATGGAAATCAAGCCATAACGCCAACCAAACTATCACAACAAGCAATAATCATCAAGAAACAATATGTATTGAAGCTCACCTTGTTTTCTTTGGTTTTCTCTCTCTAAACATGGCTGATCTCCCTCCTCCCTTCTTGATTTTACTTTCTACAAGTGTTATTCATAAAGGAAAAGAACTTAGAAGAGGTTTCCTATGAGTTAGATAGCATAAACAAGTAAGAATCACCATCAACTTACCTTGTCTTGGCTTGAATCACTTGAGTTCTCACTTGTGCTTGCCTTTCACGTTCAGCCCTCTCTCTCTCTCTCTCTCTCTATTGCCTAATGTCAATCAAAATGAGTTCTTTGAATGGAAGGAATAAGTGTCATAAAATATCCCTTACACCTCCTTCCAAAAATGATATTTTAATGGGCTTTTAAATGTGCCATTTAACTTGATCATCACTTTTTCCTTTATCCATTATGCTTGGCCGACATTGAAGATTAGGAGAGAATAAAATATGTACTCAATTATCTCATTCATCCTCTTCCACATTCTCTTCCACACAATTTATTTATTTTATAACATAATGGCCAATTACAAATTGGAGATTACAAAAGCATTAGGCCGCTAGATTAAGATCTTGGGCCATATAAATATTACAACCAGGGTGTGGTACTGATAAGACCACCGAATCCGCTTGTAACTGCTGAGAATCCCTGGCTAAAAATCAGCACACCTAATATTGTCACGTGGCACATAATGAAGCTCAATGTCCCATTCAGAATAAAGTAAATCCCTTACAGCATTAATCTCTGATCTTAGTGGGTGATTGTGACCCCCTCTCTCATTATCAGATGATAGGCCTCAAGAGAATCCATATAAGCGATGACCTTACAGAAATTCTGCTACTTACAAAGTTGAATGTCACCCCCTTATCTTAATTTCACCTTTACTAGAGTATTCACGAAAAATTATATACGGTTTGGAGGGCAACACAGGAATAGCATAAATATACTGATAATATATGCATAATTACATAAATTCCCCTCAAGGATTCATACTTGATAATTACAATTAATGTAGCCGCACAAGGCTAGTTGGGTGTCTAAACCCGTCCCATTGAAATGGAGACATCTTCCCATCTTTATTCCTGTAATATCCCAAAAAGTGATTAAGGGCTAATGACTTCAAAAGTAGATGTAATTATTGTTGAATAAACACTTTTAGAGAATGTGTGATGGGAATTTGGATATTTTAATGATTCCAATGGCTTCCTTGTGAAAATTCATGTGGGGAGAGTGTTTATTGTGAAATTGGAACCATTGGGAACAATTGTGCAAAAGTTGAAACTCTGTACAGGGCAGCCGATTTGTATGGACGTTTTAAATAGGAAAATGGCGTCTAAAAATTCTGAAATTTTCCAATCTTAAATTTCACATGTCAAGCTTCAAAATGGACATATAATTTGTATCATTTTGATTTTTGAGCTAAGAGTTATGGATTTTTGAAGTTTGCCCAGCGAAATTAATTATTTTCTGGGACAACATGCAAAGATTGAAATTCTGGGAATTTTGTGATTCCATGCAGAAAAATTCTATATTTTTTCTTAAAACTAGACTCAATAAGGGTTCCATAGGATTTGGAATCACTCCAATTCAATTTTTCTAGAATTAGTTATGATTTTTCAAAGTTTGGGCAGAAATCTGCCAGAATATTTGAAAAATCCGAAATTGTTGGAAATTAATCAATAATTAAATATCATATAATATATGATATTAATACCATCAGCCTTCCTTCTCCAGCCATTTTCGTGCTGTTCCAGACCTGAAACAAGAGAAGGAAGGTGAGAGAGTTTAGAGAGAAAAAGGGAAGAAATCTCACAAGGTAAGCCGATTTCTCCGACGATTTAGCTCCTAATGCGTATAACTCCGACTCTAAACTACTCATCTTTATTCTTTAAGGTTGTGAAGCTCCAAATTTGGTGTTTCAAGGGTTAGGGTTTTCAGCCACCTTGAGGAAAAGCTAGTGGGAGCTTGAGGTAACTTCCAAACTTTCGTATATTGCTTATTCTGGCTGCTGTGGGCAATTAAATCAGTGAAATTTTGCCGGATTGCCATTGGTTTTAAATTTTGGAAATTGAGTTTCCTAAGTGTTATGCTGCCTAATTTTGGTTCAAATGGTAGTTATAACCTAATGTAATAGTTAATAAAGTGGTTAGGAGTAGAAAGGAACGCGTTTAAGGAGCCGAAATCGTAAAACCCCGATTTTCCCCGAAGAACTCATAAATTTCGGCCATCTCTAGAAATGGGTCTTAGTGTTGGATTTTCAATGATTTGATGGTTCCATTGGTTCAGGAGCGAAAATTAGGTGGGGTTATAGTTGGCCACTTTTTCGGAAAAGGCCGAAAAAGCATAATTACGAAAACGCCCCTAAAACCCTTAAGTGGGCCTGCCAAGGGTAAATCTATAATTTGACATTGAATTTGATAATTCTGAGTCCGGAAATGGATTCCTTGGGAGGAAATTTGTTAGAATAGCCCAGGTTAGAATTTCGGGAAAAGTGCAGCCAGACCGGGTCTAAATGGAAGTGTCTAAATGGTGCATTTGGAATTGTAGGATTCGAAATTTGCCCTGTTCGTGATCCACCTGCGCTAGAGCACAATCGGAAAGAACAAGGTAGTGACTCTTTCTCTTATACTGTGTGTGAAACATTGTATGTATGTTTGTCATGCATTAAGAATACTTTGTGATGCTTTGAGTTCACAGCGCAAGCTGACGCATAGTGATACTTTGTGATACATAGAGATCGCAGCGAAAGCTGACGTATAGAGATTACAGCTATGAGTGCTGTCGTTTGTGGCGAAAGCCATGATACATTGTGATGCTGCTTAACATGATCATATATGCTATGTGTTTATACATTGTATGAGTGATTTGTTACTACAGAGATTCTTTTGAATCTCATTCTTTCCATTGACTAACATTTCAGACAGGGCAAGTGGCTCCAAAGAGAAACGAACCACCAGGAGCGGCTAGGATCTTGTAGAGATGTGTTGTTAGGTTGTTGGTTATCTATTTTGGACTTGGGATTACTGTTTATTTTTTAAATGTAGATATTACGTTGATGTTGGTCATGTAATCCCCTAGTTGGAACTTACAACCCTTAGTTTATACATGTATGAAACCCGGGAGTTGCCGGGAATTTGGCTATGCACTCTGATATGTATGAATGTGATTGAACTACGCAGAGTAATTAGATTCAGAAGATGAATATGAGACCATGTTGAACGAATTTTAGAAAAGAGATTTGAGAAAAATGTAATCGTCGGTCTCTAATTCCTTTAAATTACGCATTTTCAAATCTTAATTACGATTATCAAGGTAGGGGATTACAGTTCCACCACTACAATCCCTCGTACGATTCTCTTCTTTGTTCTCAGCATATCTTCTATCTTCTCCTATCTAAATTGTTGGTAGGGGAGGGTGATATTCGAGAGAATCTCAGTAGGAAACAGATACCATAATGCATGCATGATAGATGCTATGTGTATGACATATTAGCTTTAACTAGATGTATGCCCCATAATTACATTTTTGCATGCTCAATGTTTCATGCAATAAGATTATGGCCACAACGAAAACAGAAACAGAGCTTTATTTATTCAAATATGCTCTACACAATCAAGTAAAGCAATCACATACATCACTACACAAGTAGAGATATCAAATACATGTAAATAAGGTAAGTCCCTTACCTTAACCCTCTTCCGCCTTGAAACGTGTGCCTCATAAAGTCTGCTAATAGCTCGGACTCCCTATTCGATCCTACAATTCCAAATATACCATTTAGACACTTCCATGATATTTCTGGGGGTTATATGACGCTATATTGAAAAATTACTAAAATGCCCCCAAGACCCGGCCCGGCCTGGCCGTACGCGGTCCGGCTGTACTTTTTCTGAAATTCTAACGTGGGCTATCCTAACATATTTTCGCCCAAGGAATCCATTTCCAGACTCAGAATTACCAAATTCACTGCCAAAAGATGAAATTGCTCTTGGCAGCCCTTATTTCAGTGTTTTAGGGGCGTTTTCGTAATCATCCTTTCTCGGCCTTTTCCGAAAAAGTGCCCAACTGTAAGCCCACCTAATTTTCCCTTCTGAACTTAATGGAATCATCAAATCATTGAAAATCCAACTCTAACATACACAAAATAGTACTGACTAAAATAAGGCTTTATGGAAAAACAAAGTGATTTTCAAAATTCCAACCTTCCAAACACTTCCAATACACCTTTAATCGCTTGTTTGACTATCTAATCTCATCTCAACATGATAAATAGAAAATTGGGCAGCATAACCCATAGGGTTTGCATCATCCTAAATTTATAAAATTCATGGAATCAAAGGTACTTTTTCTGAAATTCTAATGTGGGCTATCCTAACATATTTTCGCCCAAGGAATCCATTTCCAGACTCAGAATTACCAAATTCACTGCCAAAAGATGAAATTGCCCTTGGTAGCCCTTATTTAAGTGTTTTAGGGGCATTTTCGTAATCATCCTTTCTCGGCCTTTTCCGAAAAAGTGCACAACTGTAATCCCACCTAATTTTCCCTTCTGAACTCAATGGAATAATCAAATCATTGAAAATCCAACTCTAACATACACAAAATAGTACTGGCTGGAATAGGGCTTTATGGAAAAACAAAGTGATTTTCAAACTTCCAACCTTCCAAACACTTCCAATACACCTTTAATCACTTGTTTGGCTATCTAATCTCATCTCAACATGATAAATGGAAAATTGGGCAGCATAACCCCTAAGGTTTGCATCATCCTAAATTTACAAAATTCATGGAATCAAAGCCAAACAACCATATAACAACAAATACCACCAAGAACAATCAAGAAGCATCAAGATTCAATGAGTTCTTGGATTTGCCTTAGATTTCTCCACTTTATCTCACATGGTCGTCCCTCACCTCCTCCTTTTCTCTTAATTGAGTTGACTAAACATGGTTTAAGAGAGGGTTTGAGGTTTAGGAAGGGAATTCATGAGATTTGCAAGCAAAACCATAAGGATTTTCATGGGATACTCACCTTGGATGACCATGAAGCTCGGCCTTCTTACTCCTTGGCTTCTCTTCTTGCGTCTCTCTCTCTCTCTCTCTTAATTTCACTCAGCTGATATGAAAATGAAGAAGGAAAGAAAGAATATTGGCTTTATCCTATTATCTCACTTCTTCACATTAGAATATTTTATTGCAAGTTTTTAAACACATGCAAAACTAAATCAATCCTCATATGTTCTTAGGCCCTTTTGCTTGGCCGAAAGTGTATGTGGGGAGGGAGTAATATCATGTTTTAATTCAGCAATTTATCCTCCACCACAAATATTTACATGAGTTACAATTCTTGTCTTTTGTTGTGCTTGAATTTATCCATATGAAACTAATGTCATAAGCTTTATTAGAGCCAAACTATTCTTTCCCTCTTTAGTCAGCCCATAACCACGTCCCATGGGTCCAAATTAGTGCCAAAATAGGCTAATCAGCATTTATCTCATAATTACAAAGTTGCCATCACATTATTTCTTTATTTTCAGATTTATCAGAAATTCTGGCAGATTTTCTGCCTTAACTTTGAAAAATCATAACTAATTCTAGAAAAATTGAATTGGAGTGATTCCAAAGGCTATAGAACCCATATTGAGTCTAAAAATATAACCTTTAGCCAAATGGAGGCATACAATTCCTAGAATTCCAATTTTTGCATGCTGTCTCAGAAAATAATCAATTTCACTCGGTAAACTTCAAAAATTCATATCTTTTTACATATAGCTTCAAATGATCCATATGACCTATAAAATTAAAGCTCATGATGTCTACTTTCACCCTGTAAAATTTCATAATTTTCACACATCATTTGGTCATACAAAATCAGATGACAAGCTCACTGCTTCACAGAAAATTTCACTGGAAGCATAATCATATTCTCCAAAATTCACCATTTCATTTCATTGACTATTTCCAATAATTACAATATATTTGGTGAATAAAATTTAGGGTGTTACATTGAAGCCCTGTTAAAATAGCACCACACAATTTATTTTGAGTTGCAATATTTGGCCACTTTTTTGTTTTTTTGACCTTTATCCAAAAATCATTCTTGTGTCATATTTCCATGGTATTTGAACCAATGTCTCCTCCCTCTAATCAGCCCATATTTATGTCACATAAGGGCCCAAATTAGACCAAAATAGGCCGATCACAAATTTTCTCATAATTACAAGGTTGCCATCATAAATTTTCCCATTTTCGGATTTTGTGTAAATTTTGATAGATTTTTCTACCCAAACTTAGGAAAATCATAACTAAATTTGTAGACATCGAATTAGAGTGCTCAAGACGGCGATCAGAGTGCTCGTTTCTGTGACCTACCTAACCTGCTAGCTCGATAACAACCCAACTAGGTCACCGCGAACTGAGAAACCAATCAACTTTCTCAGGTGATCAGAGTGCTCAAGACGGCGATTTTAATGGCGGCTCTTGCATGAAAAATTGATCAGAACACAATATTGGAGTAAATTCATAGAAACCACCGCAAATTGTGATGAAATTGAGATTCAAAACTTTGGTGAGCTGAAAGTCAGTGATTTAGATGGCAATATTGACGGCAGTGCAGAGAACATTAGCAAAATAAGATTCCAAATATGCAAGTATGATAATTGATAAACCAAGTTTGGAATCGAAACAAATAGAGGCACGATTTTAGACTGTCCAATTTTTGATGAGAGAGCGACGGAAACCATGAAGAACAAAGTTCTTCTTTGGTCGCTTTTACCCGATAACTCAAATGTATGAAATCTAAGATCAATGAACCAATCAATTAAAACCCAGATAAAAGAGAACATTCATATCGGTTCAAGAATGAAATTAATAAATATTTTCGAAAACCCATATTCAATGCAATTGAAAATACATGCCTTAGTCAATTAGAACGCTCTGAACCAAAACTGAAGAACCCATATATGTTAATAAGATATTCCAAAGCCATTGATAAGTCATGTATTTGATGATTTAGGTTTGTTCAAAATTCTCCGAAATAGCCAGAATCAGATCCTTCAGTTCTGAAGGCGATGTTGATTCCTTGGATGAAATTAATCATCCTTGTCCAAGGTTGGTATCAGAGCCATAAGGGGAAGTAGGGATGTATTAGATGACTTGAAGTTCTAGAAAATTTATGAAGTTCTTATGAATATTTCTAGATAAGTATGCTCTATGGTCGCAACCTTGGTTGATCTTCCACATTAGAAACATGTTAATGTAAAGCTAAGTCTCTACTTAATATTATTATTATCTGATAGCATGCAAGTTAGTTGAACTTATAATAGCATATGAACTTCGTCCGTCTTTTTTAGGGCTATAGCAGTAAGTCATGACGGATAGGGTAGGTAAGTCCAGATGCCTGTTGTTCAAATGTTCATGTGATATTAGGGTTCAATGTTTAAGGCGTTAGCTAAGTGATAATAATATTTGCAGATTTTTATCTTTATACGAACATACAAGGAAATATTTATAATAACTCAATAAATAACCCAAAAACTTCATTTTATCTAGCACAATTCTATGAAACTTGATGGTAATGATATGAATTTAAGGGAGTAAAGTTTAATTATGTTTATATCTTTCACTTATCATTCTAATTCTTCTCGCTCTTTTTCTACTCCTTCTTCATCCTCTCAAAATTCTAGATTAACAACCAACAAAAAGTTAGGGAAATCTTCTCTACAAAATAATATTTTCAACAATGAAATTCATTTTGAAGATATTGACCAAAATTTTAGTGATTGGACTATTTCAGTCATTAACCAAAATGATTTATACAAGCCTGAGGATAAAAAATTCTTTAAGACTTCTAATTATATAATTAGAACAGTCAAAGAAACAATTCCTCTAAAATCAAAATCAATTGACATGTGCCTTTTGTTAGAAAAATCAATCTTAAAACACCAAAAGAAATATAAATTCATATACATTGGATGTGTTCAAGTGGCAATAAAACCCTTAGTAAAAGATGATCTATATGTCTCGACGTTAGTATGTGTTTGAGATGGTAGACATGAAATCTTTTTTGAATCAATTTTTGGAATGGTTGAAGCAGGTCTCCATGATGGACCAATATACTTCAATTGTTTCCTAAATTTGACAGCCTCATTACATGATAATCCTGTTATTGAAACTTTAAAACTAAGTTTGAAGTTGAATGGATTTCATATGAAACCTGGCGTTTAACCTATAGCTTTAATCTATAGGGTCCAATACAAAGTTATGAATTCATGCACTTCAAATGTTAAAATGTTCAACTAAGGAAAAGAAACATGTCTATTCCTAACAAATGCTACTAGAGCAAATGTTACGATTCCAAAAACAATGATGAAGTCACCCTTCCAGATGATTAGGATTTTAATAAAATTGCCCCTGTCATTCCAAAAACTGCACCTAATTCTTATGGAATTAGGCAAAATGAAAATGGAGATGTTAGGATTACTTTTGATCGAAGACGATCATTTAGCGTTTCTAGGACTCCATCAATTTAGGAAAGCTTTAAGACTGCTCAAGAACAACCTTCTAGGCATTCTTGTAGTTCTTTCTGTAAAAGAACCTGTAATTTCACCTTCAGTAATGCAAGGTCTAAATGAGTCAGCAAGTGTTGTAAAACCTGTCTACCAAAATACTGAAGATGAATAAATTGAAACCCAAACTTGCCAATCTCCAACATATTCAGATATGAATGTCATTGAGCAACAATTTGAATTAGATAAGAAAATTTTGTAAAAAGATTTCTATTCTAATGAAAATAAAGAACGACAAAAATGGTTTTTCAAAAAAATATAAAACTGAAGAGTTGAGCAAGCCAATTCAAAAAAGGTTTTATAAAATGCTTACCAAGTATAAACTTCATATTCTGTTCTTTCTTTGGTTTGAAACCTATGTGAAAGATCAAAATATAAAGGATTATCCTTTTAAACCATTTGAAGGGGTTAACGCCTCTTGGATTTTGAAAAATGAAGACATTTTGAATATGATCTTCCTCCAAAACAATCTTACCAGGTTCCTAGTACAAAAATTGGTAAAGCTACTGTTATTGCCTCTCCTTTCAAAATTAAAGATCCTAAAACGGACACAAATTCAAATGATATTAAAAACATCATTGAACAAAATAACTATACAAATTCTTATCTTCAAACTCTTGGAGAACATATTTTGAAAAACAAGTTACTAGTAAAACTAGTAAGATTATCTTACCTAGTTCCACGAGTACACAACCAATTTTTAAACCTTACACTATTCCTGCAACTGTCTCGAGTAGTGTTAGGAAAGGAAATTTCCAAGCAAGAATTGAAGAAAAATTAAGGAAGATAACTGTCCAAGACACACCTCCTCCTAAATCTGCTGCTTCAATTTCAAAATTAACAATAAATGTTGTAAAAGACAATCAAACCAGTTCAAGTGAAGATTGTCCCAAAATTCAAGAAATAAAACAAGAAGAATGGAAAAGACCAACAAAATTGTATTATCCAAGAGCCATTCCTCCGGATATCATGCTTGAAGAGAGAGATTCTGCTTTTCGACAATTTAATGCAAACAACATCTATGTTTGGAATATAGATGGCCAATCTGAAACAAATATTTTGGAAACTTGCCAACAAATAATGATGGTCTGTAATGCCTATGCAATATATAACAATTTTCTAGAGGAAGATGTTGTTCATGTATTGGTTTCTAGCTTTATTGGGAAACTTAGAGGTTAGTGGGATTTCCATCTTACACAACAATGAAAGAACGAAATTTTAACAGCCATAAAAACTACCCAAGATGGCACAATAATCACAAATAATGGTGAACCAATGTCGGATGCTGTTAACTGTCTCATAGTTAACATTATTGCACATTTTGTTGGAAATCCATCTATTTGGGGAGATAAATCGGCATATCTTCTGTCAAACTTAAAATGCAAAACTCTATCCAGTTTCAGATGGTATAGAGATAATTTCTTGTTAAGAATAATGGCCAGAGAAGATGGAAATCATCCAATCTGGAAAGAAAAATTTATAGCTGGTCTTCCTAGTTCTTTAGGAGACATGGTTAGAGAGAAAATAAAAAACCAAACTGGTGATGGTCAAATCCATTACGAAAATTTAACCTATGGGCAACTCATTGCAATTGTTCAGAAAACTGCTTTAAAATTTTGTCAAAAAGATAAACTTCAACATCAACTTGCCAAAGAAAAGGTATCAAATCGGAAAGATTTGGGATCTTTCTGTGAATAATTTGGTTTTCCTGCCTGTAAAAAGTCTAAAAAATTTAAACACAGACATGAAGATAAGGATTACAAGGCCAAAACATATTACAAAAAATATCGAAAACCTTGGAAAAAACCAAAAACAAACAAACCCAGAAAATTAAAAAATGAATTCAAATCAAGAACTCATATGGATCTTCCTAAAGGAAAAATTGTTTGTTTTCGATGTGGCAAAGAAGGTCACATGGCAACATATTGTAGGCTTAATAAAAGAATTAATGCCTTACAACTTGAAGAATCAACTCTTCAACAATTAAACAATATTTTGATTGAAGAAACCTCTTTTGAGGAAGAATATGAAGCATAATCTTCTGAGGATATCAATGAACTTCAATAAGATGATATTTCATCTTCATCTGATAAAGAAAATTTTCAGATAAATTGTCTTGATAAAGTTGCTGAGAGTCCAGGAAATCTTGTACTTGATGACCCAATTAAGGAATCGATCTTAATTGATTTCAAACAAGACATTTTTCAAATAAATGTTATTGAAGAATATTTGGTTTTTGAAATTATTAACTCTCTTCCAAAAAATAAAGAAAAAGTTAAGTTTTTCAATAAACTAAAAGAAAGCACAGCTTCTTCTTTAAAACTAAACCTAAAATATTTGCAAAAGAATTTGCAAACAAAATATGATTTCTCTGAATTAATAAAAAGATTTCAGACTAATCCAAAACCTGTTTCAATTTCTGACCTTCATAATGAAATAAATAATTTAAAAGAAGATAAGAAATATTAAAAATACTCAGGATTTCCATTATCTTATTTTAAATCAAATTCAGGAAGAAAATCTTGATAACGAAAAGAAAAAAGTCGAGGAAGTCAATGATTCATCTTCATTATCTAGTTCATCATCTACTGATGAAAAGGAACCAGAGGGTTCTAAGAATTTCCTAAATTTAATATCAAGAATTTCAATCCACAAATGTCATGTTCCAGTCAAAATTATTGTTGCTAATACCTTTGTATTAGAAACAATAGCTTTGTTTGATACTGGTGTGGCTCTAAGCTATATCAGGGAAGGTCTAATTCCAACAAAATTTTATGAAAAAACCACTGAAAATCTTTGTGGACTAAACAGATCACCATTAGATATCAGCTACACACTTTCAAATGTAGTAGTTGAAAACAATGGTGTTAAAATAAAAAATCTTTTTATCTTGGAGAAAATTTTATCTCAAGATGTAATTCTTGGTGCTCCTTTTGTCAGTAAATTAAGACCTTTTCTAACAACAGATGAAGGTATTTGAAAGAGGCAAGCTTCACCCAAGAGGTGGGTGAATTGGGTGATGTGATAAATTTTTCGGTTGATGCAGTGATATGACTTTAACTGTAAAATAGAGTAGAGTTGAGAAGATTAGTAAATAGAGAGTTATACTGGTTCGACCCAAAACCTAGGCTTACGTCCAGTCCTTAGAGATCAAGACCTACTGAGATTTTTACTATACTTCCAAGATTCAATGGGCTCTCGAAACACCGTAAGACAACAATCGTCCTTGAATGGACTATGAGCAGAAATATTCTAACACTTAGAAATTTCTCTCCCCCTTACGACAAGTCTTACATGCAGAAAAACAAACCTATGGCCTTTGTCTCTTGCTTAAGTATACAAATCTTATGAGCAGCAACGTTCTCTCCTGCTTACACCACTGTAAGTCTTACGAGCAGCAACGTTCTCTACTGCTTATATCTTGTAAGTCTTATGAGCAGAAAGTCCTACTAGGAATTCTCTCAACTGCTTCTCTCGTAAGGATATCTACCCTCTCAAGGTCCCAGTACCTTGAGATCAAATGAAAATAGAATATGAAGTGTATACAGACTCTCTTATAAAGCAAATATGATAAACACTGAAGTATAATAAGAATATAGAGAAAATGTGAATAACAGAGACTCGTGAATTTGCTTGTCTGAATTCTTGCTCTTCGTTCTTCTTGATGGTCTCTGAAGCTCTGCATTTATAGCCATATGATTTTACCCATTGAATAATAACCATTGTGGAACAGAGCATTTTACTATGGAACAACATGCGTACATTTGAAATCTTTGAACGTGGTAGGTACGTGCTTGGTTGGCAGTAATGATTCTATCTGCCGTTGTTTGACTTCCTCTATACTTTTCTAATTCAAACAATCAACCACCTGTATCACACTTGTAATATATGTTAAATGATGTTAAATAATAATAACAAGTGGAAATAGAGTGATTAAATAATATTAAACCATATTCGGATTGATCACTGTGAGTCAGTGACATTTTGGCTTTTGACAGAGGATTACTCGAGTGCACTAGGCCTCACTCGAGTGAATCTTCATATGTGCACTTCTTCTTCAACTTTTGCGTTACACTTCCACATGATTTTGAGAGAGTGCATTTTCATACTTACGAGTGATGTGGGACCTCACTTGAGTACAAATCCCCTCACTCGAGTGCACCTATATTTTACACTATGAGCCCACGTCTTTGGATAACACTTACATCCCATTTTATCAAGAGTGTGATTTTGCACTTGCAGGTGATGTGGGCCCTCACTCAAGCATACTTACTCTTACTCAAGTGAACAACATATTCTTGTAAAATATACTCTTTTGCTTCAGCACTTGCATCAGAATGGAGAGAGTTAGATTCCACACTCGCAGGTGCTGAGGTATCACTCGGGTGCAGTATCTCCACTCGAGCATACTTTCTCTTCCATGTACTTGGTGACTCTCGGGCAAACACTTCCTATCCCTCACTCGCTTGAACTCGAGTGCAGTTTACATTTTGAGTTTACCTTGCTCTCAAGTAAACACTTCCTCTGCCACACTTGCAAGGACTCGGGTGCACTTGAGATTATCACTCGAGTAGAGATTCTGTGCTCGAGTGAGATGATGATATCCTGTCTCTATAATTGCTCTCTGTCAAACACTTTCTGTCCAACACTTGCATGTGCTCGAGTGCTAGGTCTATCACTTGAGTGCATCAGTTAAAATAGCAACAATGACCTCTGAACTTAGTAATATGCATTTGGTAATACTTTGGTAATAGTTTCAACTATTGTTTAAACTTGCAAAACATTATATTCTTACCATTTCTCACAACAATCTTTTGTTATCATCAAAACTTGGAATCTAATAGTATTGAATATGATGCTTTAGGCAAAAGGATTTTCCTTAAATTTGTTGATCCTTCTTATATGAAGTTTATTAACCAAATTGAGTATAAGGAAAATCAAATTAATTTTCTAAAAGAAGAAGTTTCTTACAAAGCAATTGAAAATCAATTAGAGAAACCTTTTCTAAAACAGAAAATTCAAAATGTTTTGAAAAACATTCAAGACACAATTTGTTCTGATTTTCCAAATGCTTTTTGGGAAAGAAAAAGACATATAATTGATTTGCCTTATGAAAAGGATTTCAATGAAAGAGCTATCCCAACTAAAGCTCGACCAATTCAAATGAACCAAGAACTCTTGGAACATTGTCAAAAGGAAATAACAGATTTTATTGCTAAAGAGTTAATCCATAAGAGCCAAAGTCCTTGGTCTTATGCAGCTTTCTATGTCAATAAGAATGCTGAACTTGAAAGAGGAACTCCGAGACTTGTGATTAATTACAAGCCTCTCAATCAGGCTATCCAATGGATTAGGTATCCAATACCTAATAAAAAAGATCTTTTAAATCGTCTTCATCAGGCAAAACATTTTCCAAATTGGACATGAAATCTGGTTTTTGGCAAATCCAAATTTCAGAAAAAGATAGGTATACGACTACATTCACCTTCCCTTTTGGACAATATGAATGGAATGTTATGCATTTTAGTTTAAAAAATGCACCCTCTGAATTTCAAAAGGTTATGAATGAAATTTTTAATCCTTTTACCAATTTCATCATTGTCTACATTGATGATGTTTTAGTGTTTTTAGAATCAATTGAACAGCACTTTAAACATATTAAAACCTTTGCAGACATTGCTAGGTTCAATGGCTTAGCAGTTTCTAAAACCAAAATTAGTCCCTTTTAGACAAAAATTCAGTCTCTTGGTCATCATATATACCAAGGAACTATTATTCCAATTGATCATGCAATTCAATTCGTCAATAAATTTCCAGACCAAATTCTGGACAAAACTCAACTCCAAAGATTCCTAGGTTGTTTGAATAATGTAAGTGATTTCATTCCTAACCTAAACAATATCATTAAGCCTCTTCATGAGCGTCTTAAGAAAACTCCTCCTCTATGGATAGATGATCACACTAATGTGGTTATCAAAATCAAATCCTTGGTAAAAAATCTCCTATGATTGTATCTCCCAAATCCACAAGCATTCAAAATTGTTGAAACTGATGCCTCTGACATAGGTTATGGTGGCATTCTTAAACAAAAAATTGATGGTAAAGAGCATTGCATTGCATTTACTTCAAAACATTGGAATAAGGCTCAATAGAACTATTCTACAATTAAAAAGGAAAATTTAGCAATTTTTTTATGCATAAATAAGTTTTAAAGCGATTTGCTAAATCAAAAAATTTTAATCAGAGTTGATTGCAAAGCTACAAAAGATGTTTTGCGAAAAGATGTTAAAAATTTAGCATCAAAACATATTTTTGCTCATTAGCAAGCAATTTTAAGTGTCTTTGATTTTGAAATTGATTTTATCAAAGGTACTTCAAATTCTCTCCCAAACTTTCTAACTAGAGACTTCTTGCAGGGTGACAAAAAATGAGTGACAAAGAAAGGAAGAAGAAAGGAAGGGGCAAAGCCCCACTAAAAGAAGATCCAGAAAGGATCACAAAAGAAGAAGCAGAGCAGCTTAAGGCTGCTATCAAATTATCAAAAGGGTCATTGACCCAAGGATCAGCGATCCACCAAAAAGGATCCTCTTCGAGGTCCAAAATTTCTAAACAACCAGTTCAAAAAACTTCTGGAATTATAATGGATCCTTCCCATTATAAATTCCCAATTAAAACACTCTTAGCCTTACAAGCTAACCAAAACTTAGCCAAATTGCCAACCAAAAGATGGGTTGATATTGCTGAAGAAGATTCTAAGGCTCTTACCCCATTTACCTTAGACCTTGAGGCTCTTCCTTAGCCATCAAAAAATCCTCCCAAGAAGTCACTAAGGCTGGTTCATCGAAAGAAGTAGCCTTATACTCTCAACCAACACAAACCACCTTTGTGTTAAAACCAGAAAAGCTCTTGAACCTTTTCCACTCAGAACCAGGTCTCTGTGACAAAAATCCCATTGCATTAGCAAGCAAAATATTTCCAAAAGGGTTCTTTTTTACCCCAAAATCTTTGGAAAAAACTCAAAAATTTTATGAACTTATTCTTGTAGATACCAAATCTACAGAAATAAGACATTTCTTAGATCCTGATCACCCCAATGATAAAAGTATCCATGTTTATTCGACATTTTGAATATGGAAATTTTTATCACCTTAAGACTGGGGTCAAGATTTAAGCAAAAGAAAAAGATTTTCCATTAAAGACATGGATCCAATTGGTTTCAATTACTGGGATTATTTGGATGCATGGTGGTCTACCTTTTGGTACCAAAATCCAAAATTTAGTCATACTTGGCTTTTCATGTTAACGTATGACACAAAATACCAATTTTCGTTATGGTTCAATCAATGGTGGGATTGCTTTGTTCCTATCCAGGAAATTCTACCAACCACAGCGAAAATTGGATTTGACTATTTCAAAAGTTGTATCAATCTTAGTGAAGATCCTTTCCCAGCAGATCTTCATTATTTTTCAAAATTTGGTTTAGCCTGGGTATTCAAATGGAGCTTCAAATATGGCCCCTCAAAATATCAAAAATTGTTCCCCATGCTTCAAAGGACTTCTTCAAACAAATGGTGGGCAAAGTTTTCGAACATCAAAAATGTGTCTGAAACAAATCTCAAAAAATGGTTCAGGCAAAATCCCAAATTCCTTATGGCAGGAGATCACGAATCCAGTGTATTCCTCAACCAGAAGGCAAAAATTTAAGTATGTTTGGTATCGGCAACAGACAAGGAGGCCCTAACTAAACAGCTTCAAGAAATTCTTGGGCTCCTCCAAACCCAAGAATCCTAAAGTAGCAAATCGGCCCAATCCTCAAATGGGTCAGAAGTTGATGATTCGGCCCAGTATTTTGGCCATGATTCGGATGATGAGATCATTAGCCTCGATGAAGATTGATTTCGAAGAAAAATTTGTCGACACAAGAGTCCAAGATCAATTGGTACAAATTTTCTGCTTTTAGTAGAGATTAGACGTAAAGTTAGGAATCTTTACTTTCTGCAGACAAAATGATATAACTCATTTTACTTTATGTAAAAGCAAAAGCAAAAGCAAGAATACTTTTACCCGAGTAACATGTTTTCTACTCTGGTTAAAGTAATTTTACCCCAAGTTAAAATGGTGAATATGAACTGATTCGGATGCCTATAAAATGGCACCTCATTTCAATTGTTACTCACCTCGAGACTTAGAGCTTTCAGTCTCAATTCTCTCTCCCCTCCTCCTCTAGGCTGATAAGCCTTGTATGTTTTCTTGCTTTGTAATTTCTTTATATTTGTATCATTTTGAATTCAATAATATATCAGTTTTATAAATCTTCTTCTCTTTTCTCTAAACTTCTTGTATATTTCTGCATTTACATGTGAACTAACGATTCCGTGTCGGTCTCTACTTCTCAGGCTTTCTTTCTTCTCCCTTTAATTTAGATCCTTTCAGGGTCACTCCCCCAAGTTGGTATCAGAGCCAGAAGGGGAAGTGGGAATGTATTAGATGACTTGAAGGAAATTAATCATCCTCACATCCCAAAACCCGAAAGTGATTTAATGTAATAATCAATTATTGAATCTCCAATCCAAGCTATAGAACTATGTAAAATACTATGGTAAATTCAATTCAATTCCATACTTAGATCATCCTAGATCAAAGAGAAGGTAGAGGATCAAAGAGTGTGGCTCTGATACCACATGTAAGACAACAATTGCATATACACAAATAAATCACAAATTAGAGTACATGAATTTTCCTATATCAATAGCGGAAGACTTATAAGAAATACCTCTCACCATTGCTAAGCTTTCATCGGACAAAGAACTCACAAATTCTAATGAAAGAGAGCTACAAAAGGAATTGAAGACAAAAGATAATTGTCAGGTCTGTTTCTGACTATCTGTGAGGCACAACGATAGCAACTAGGTTAAGAGCCGTCGCTAGTTATGAAACCTCAAGGAGCAGCTAGGTTTTCTAGCACTCGTCTCAATTGGCCGTTAACTCAATTGTGCATTTTCCTCCATCAGAAAAATCACATTAATAGCTAATAACCCTAATTTTAAATTAGGCATAAATCTGACTTACGGGCCATACTCAGGATATTTTAATTAATTACTTAATTCATAATAACTAATAATAATTATAATATATTAAAATATCTAACATGGATTACATAAAAAATGAGAATATATGAGAATAATATAGTAAGAGACAAAATTATCCCTATCTACACACACATATATAATGTACATGTTGGGTTCAAAGTGATTTTTTTTCCCAATTTGTGTAGTATATGCGTTGGGTTCATAATAATTTTTTAATATTTAATGGTGGAAATATTCACCATAGTGTTCAGAAGGCCGAAAAACCTAGGAATAGCCTCGGTCACCGCCGCGAAACACCTCCACGCGCCTCCACGGACGTCGCTGGAAAGTCGCCGGAAAATTTGCAGGAATTTCAGATGTTCGCCGGAGTCCAGAGGTTGAAGACGACCCAGTCAGCTGCCACGTCATCACTGTTTGACCAGTCAGTGCCACGTCATCTAATCAGCAATCGCCACGTGTCAAATAGTGCCACGCCAGCATCACCATCAGCATTGCCACGTCACCCCATCCAATCAACATCCACGTCATCAGTCAACGCAACGTGGACTAATCACTGGCTGCCACGTGTCATAACCGCCACGTCATCAATCCCAGTCAGCCCAACTTTTAGAAATTGCAATTTGACCCCTAAATTTGGTAAAATTTACAATTTCTGACCCAAAACTTTCTGAAATTACATTTTGGCCCTAAATTTCTTCCAAAATTACATTTCGGACCCTAAAACTTTCTAAAATTACATTTTGACCCCAGATTTTTGCCAAAATTACATTTTCCATCCCTGAAAGTTAAGAAATTACCTTTCTACCCCATTTGTCCATAAAATTTCCAATTTTATCGCTTACTTTTCTGTAAATACCATTCCTACCCTTCCACCCTATACCTAACCTTACAAAAACAATTCAAAAATGCCCCCAAGACGCAGAAACACACACGAGATTGAGATGGATGAAATGAGACGCCGGATACAGGAACTGGAAACCACTGTACAAACGCAGCAAGCCGTGCTAGAATCTCGCAGTGAATATCCAGATGATTCAGATAATAATAGTTCGTCGTCTACTGACTATCGCCGCCGTCCTCAACAACAATCATTCCGCCTTAATGACATTAAGGTAGATATACCAGAATTTGAAGGAAGACTTCAACCAGACGAATTTGTCGATTGGCTTCAAACCGTCGAACGAGTTTTTGAATACAAAGAGATTCCAGATGAGCAGAAAGTTAAAATTGTTGCCATCAAATTGAAGAAACATGCCTCCATATGGTGGGAGAATCTCAAAAGAAAGTGTGAAAGAGAGGGAAAGAGCAAAATACGATTGTGGGACAAGATGCGACGTGAGCTCTCACGTAAGTTTCTTCCAGAAAATTATTATCAAGATAATTTCCTTTAGTTACATAATCTCCACCAAAAGGCTATATCTGTGGAAGAATATACGAGGGAATTTGAAAAACTCATGATGAAGTGTGATATCCAAGAGAGGGAGGAGCAAACAATAGCCCGTTATATCGGAGGATTAAATACCAACATTGACCATCCGGTACAGCTCCAACAATACTGGACCCTGGACGACGTCATTCGTCTAGCCATCCGTATTGAGAAACAGTTCCCCAAAAGGTTTCCGTTTCAACCGTCTTCCTCCACTGAAATTCCTTTTAATCGACATGAAACACACATGCATCAGCCTACACAAATGCATCAGCATAACTCTTCAAACAAGCATACACAAGAATATCAGTCTAACTCTTCAAGCAAGCCTCCACCAAAGGCTATCAAGGAATTTAGCTCCAAAGCACCTAAGTGCTTCAAATGTCAAGGGTTTGGTCATATCGCTTCAGAATGTCCTACCCGCAAAGTGGTTACTATTATTGAAGGGGAAACTTTTGCAGTTTTTGAAGAAGAAAAGGAGCTCATACCCGACAAAGAACCTGTCTTTGATGAAGAGCCAATTTTTGATGAAGAAGTCATTCCTCCTGATCAAGGTGAAACACTTGTGATTAAACGAAGCTTGCATACAGCCACAGTGAAAGAAGAGCCTTGGCTACGTCACAACATTTTTCATACTCGTTGCACCGCTCAAGGTAAAGTTTGTGACATCATTATTGACAACGGAAGCTATGAAAATGTAGTCTCTAACTACATGGTAGAAAAGTTACAACTACCAACTCACAACCATCCGTACCCATACAAGCTCCAATGGTTCAATAAAGGAAGCGCAGTCAAAGTGTCAAAACGATGCCTTGTTACTTTTTCTATTGGAAAAAGGTATCACGATGAAGTTTGGTGTGATGTTGTTCCGATGGACGCTTGTCATCTTCTTCTGGGAAGACCTTGGCAATATGATCGACGAGCTCTATACGACGGTTATGCAAACACATATTCCTTTCAGAAGGATGATGTGAAGATTCACCTCGAACCATTGCCACCAGATAAACACATCAAAATCAAAAATAAGTCCAAGTCATTTTTACTTAAGCATAAGGTTTCGAATTTATCTCCATTTATTGATGATGATGTTGTTTGTGACTCGAGGACGAGTCTTGTCCAACCCCAGGAGAATGAAACAGAAACGGACAACAGAGCATGAGAGCATGACGCAAGCAGTGATGGCTGAACAGTGGCTGACGGCTTGGGTAGGTGATTGAAGAAGTTGGTGAGGCACACTAACGTTGAACCAAGAGTTATTTTTCTTTAGTTTAATGAGTAATGTATTAGTATAAATAGGTGTCATTTTTCATTGTAAAAGACATTAAGATTTGTAATAAACACATTTGAGTTTGATTTCTATACCAGTTTATTAATTGAATCTTGCAACAGCAACCATTGGTGTAGAGGTCTATCCATTGGATTTTCATACCAATCGTGGAAAAATTCTCTTTTATTGTTGGGACACTGCTGGCCAAGAAAACGTTGGTGGTCTTAGAGATGGTTACTAGTAAGTTACTAATAAATTGGGTATTTTTATGTGTCCATAGCTTAAAATTTTCGGTTGTTTTCTTTTGTCGCTGGGGCTTTCATGCAGCTTATTTTCATTAATCTATATTTAGTCATCTTTTCTTTGTGAATATGATTTCTTATGGCATTATCTCGGCATATTTTTTTTGACCTGGCATTATCTAGGCATATAGACTCTAGAGATTAACATTGTTTGAACATCTAGCAATAGCATCTTTTTGAGACACTGGATTTACCATGATTTGACCTTAGATTAATATGGCGTTGATAATTTAATCATGAATTTCGTATATCATATTCTGAATGGTTATTGGATTCTATATTTTTCTTTTTATATTGTATATTTCTTGTTTATGGCTACAATTTCTTCTTGCCACTCCACTTACCCAAGTTGGTTAAATGGTTAAATGTTAATTGCATTGTGGATAGAACGCATGATAATCTATACTTTAAACACACAGACCTGTTTGGAGTCCTATAATAACCAATTATGAGAGCCAGAACCATGGCTTTTTATTTTGGAACACATCCAAACACCCCTATACATATGCCAAATTCAATTATGAATTCAAAGCCAAACACCTCTACAATGTCCTCTTCATACTTTGGTTGTGGTCAAACAGTAAGTCTTACTTTTAAAATTTGTGTGCTGCATCAATGGCCAATGTGCAATCATCATGCACTACTACAGAAAAGGGCTTTCGTAACACCTGTTTTGTAGCTCTTATTTTGCTAAGTGCTACAACTGTAAGAGGGTGAACATACTGTAGCGCTTAGTAAAACGAGTGCTACAATAAATTGATATATACTGTAATGCTTTCCTAATAGAGCGCTCCATAATCCATCTTTAAATTACTTAAAATAAACAATTTGCATATTGTAGCAATTTATTAAATAAGTGTTACAATAAGTTCAATTATTTTTTTAAAAAGAAAGTAATTGTTTTTAAAAAGAAATAATGTATTTTTTAAATAAAATTTATGCTTATTTAATAACTTTTTTAAAAAAAATCTATTGTAGCACTTGTTCAAATAAGTGCTACAATATGAATTTTTTTTAATATTCGTTGAAACCTAGTCTCACCCCACCAACCCCATCATTAGCCCCACTTCCCTCAAAGGCCTGAAAAAACTCCCTCCTCGCATGAACATCAGTGGTCCTTCTCCGACTCAAGCTATTTGTTTTTTTCCCATTCATATTCTTCCCATCCTATTCAGCCCTCCGCTGTTCTTAGCCTTGCTGCTATTCCTCTTCCCTACCTCTTCTTCTGATAAATATGCAGGACAAGAAAATTTCAGGGTCGACACATGACAACACTGCTCATATGTTTGCATTCTTTAAATTCGTTTCAACTTTCTAAAATAACATGTAATTCATGGCAGATAAGGGAGGCTACTCTTTTTTCCTCATCATTTATTTCTAAGCAACTGTTAGAAGCAAAGGTTTGGGCTTTTTGACATTTGAGTTCTAGATTATGATGAATATTATAACTTTAATAATTCCTTTTCTTTTAACCAACTGCAAATCTATTTTGTGACAGTGTCTAATTTTTGTAATTTCTATGTTATTTATATAGGATTCAGGTCTAGTAGCTAATGGCTTCAACAACTGGTTGAGCAGATAATCATTGAGGACTCTCTAATAGGTTACTCCTGAATTCTTCCTCACCTGCCATGAGCTTCCATTCTTTAATATAGGGAATTGTTTTATATTTCCTTTATTAATGTTTCTCTCCTTTTTCTTTCACATCTTAGCAGGTTCTCATGAATACCCCTTTATTCATGATCGTATTTTACTTCAATTGCTCAATTCTCCTCTATGGTAAATGTTATCTGTCTAGTTTCTTGTGGTCCCATTAACTCAACTCAACAATAATTGTCATTCATTAACTCAACTCAACATTTAACAAAATGCCACAAAATGTTTAACTGCTTTTATATCTGAGGGAAGACGAGAAGTTCTTGCTTGGGGATCTAATTCTGAATCAACTATGAGAAGTTTAATTGAAATAGCTTCAAGGTAGTTAGCAATAATTTTACATTGTGTTTCGGAAGTACAACTTAAATGATCATATGCTGTCATTAATAAAAGGAACTTACTGATGTAAGGAATCAAAATGAAAGAAGGCGTTATCTTACTAGTGGTCTTCACTTAGATTCTCATAGTCTTTGCTAATGGTCTTTTTTTATTCATCTTTTCTTCCACTGTCCATCAATATAAAAATAAGAACTTTTCCCTCTATTCTCTTTATAGGATATTGATGTTCTCAAATGCTATGTTTCTTGGAATTTGATGCAGGCTTCTAGACTCAAATTTGGAAAGCTTTGGATCCCTTTTTGTTGGGAGTTACATTCTTCAACTAGTATTACATTTTATCCGAATGTTTTCTTGCTAAACTATATATTTATGAGCTGTGGAAAATTATTGAGATACGTATTGCAATTTTGGTTTTAATTGTTGGATACAAGTTTGTTAGATATTATGGATAAAAAAATTTATATATAGAATTACTGTCAATTTAATTTTTTTTTTTTGGAAAGAATTTTACCTTTTGTAGCGCTTCTTTAAGAAAGAGCTACAATATATGAATACTTTTTTTTAAAAAAATATTATCTATTGTAGCGCTTTTTTGATGAAGTGCTATAAAATAACCTGCTTATGGTAGCGCTTAAAAAGTGCTACAAAAATCTATTGTAGCACAGGCTTTTGTAGCACCTCAAAAGTGCTACAAAAAGCAAAAAATAAATGCTACGAATTAGACTTTTTGTAGTAGTGATGTTTGATGTCAGTTCTCGATTGACATACAAAAATGTTTCTACATGGCACTATGATACTTCATCGGACATCCAGGTACACCCTAAATCCTTCAGGATAGCCATCACATGTCCCCAAGCTCAGCAACACTATAGGCAGTGAATCCCATGAGCTTAACCTCACAACCTATGAATTTAATATACTGTTTTATGAGGAAGAGAGGTGAAAAGGGACCAAAAAAAAATCAATGGGAAGCTTTTCTTGCGATCACTTGATCTTGACTTGTCTAAGTGCACATAAAGTCAGGATCATTTCCCTTGCAGAGAATCACTTGCTCACGTTTTCTAAGTGTACACTATGCATTTAATCGCTGGCTGAGCAGAATCTAAAATACAGATTTGAACCTGCTGTTAACAAACCACACTACAAAAAAAACGTGATTTAGTAGCGGTTAAAAATAGGTATTCGTAGCGGTTCTAACCGCTACAAACTAGGTTAGTAGCGGTTAGAAAAACCGCTACTAAATCGTACGTTGCAAGCGGCTTTGTAAAACCGCTACTCAATCAAAAATAACCGCTACAAACTTTGTAGCGGTTAATAGTAACCGCTACAAAATCAAGAGATATTTGTAGCGGTTATATAACCGCTACAAATATAAAAAATTTTATTGACAGCTTTAAAAAAAAATTTTTTTGTAGCGGTTAAAAAACCGCTACAAATATATAAAAATGAAAATTTGTTAAAAATGACATTTTTTATTTGTAGCGGTTAAGAAACCGCTACCAAATTTGAATTTCATGAAATTAGTAGCGGTTCTTAAAACCGCTACTAATTTCATGAAATTCAAATTTGCCGCCAAAAAATTTAAATTTACCTTTAAAAAGGCGCGTTATTTAGTAGCGGTTTAATAACCGCTACAAATATTTAAATTTTTTTAAAAAAATATACGTTGATTTTTTTCTTTTTTTTCAATATTATATTAAATAGTTTAATTTGTTATTATTTTATCTATTTCAATTAGTTTATTATTTAATAGTTTAACTTATTAATAAATTAAAAAGAAAAAATCTAATTGAATATGATTAGTATAAAATTATATTAATAATATTATTAACGATAGTTAGGTAATAAGGAATTATTATGTTTTATAATATAATGTAATTGTATATGAAAAATAGATGAAAATGAGATAGAGTTAAGATATATCTAGGAAAAAAGATGTTTAGAATAAATTTTATAGAAAGGAAAGAAGTATTCTAAAAGAAATTGAAAATCTTGTTACCATATTTGATCGTATTATTCAGCTCCTCTACTCATACGAAAGAAGTTGTAAATGAGAGGAAATGAAAGAAGGGTAAGGTGAAAAGAAATTGGGGAGTATTTGAAATGAGTTGTGATAAGGGTATTTATAGGGATTTACGTGTTATTTGTAGCGGTTAATGTAGCGGTTACTAATTAGTAGCGGTTATTTATATTTTTGTAGCGGTTTAATTATTTGTAGCGGTTAATGTAGCGGTTATTATTTAGTAGCGGTTATTTATTTTTTTGTAGCGGTTTAATAACCGCTACAAATATTATATTAATTTTTTTTTTAAATTTTTTTTTTACATTTTATTTTAACACAAATTTTTTGCATTTTTTGTAAAGAAAAATTTTTTACACTTGAATTCTACAAATATTATTTTAATTTTTTTTTACATTTTATTTTAACACAAATTTTTTGCATTTTTTGTAAAGACAAATTTTTTACAATTGAATTTGATCACTCATCGTCCCCCTACAGAAATTTTATAGAAAAATTATTGTTATTGATGTATTATTAAATTTAAAAAATTTAATTGAAATGACGTGGACTTAAAAAAACTCACCGCAATAGAGGTAAATTGTCATCGCCTTCAGGGAAGTAGTTTTCAAAATCAGCTGGCTGAAATAGCTCACTCTCGTAGGCGATGTTATCGCCTTCACCCATGTCGTAAAGGTCTCTTGGCTTTAAATGAACGACCATGTGCCAATCCCTATGCCGCTCGTCCTCGACATAATAAACCTGATGTGCCTCTGAAGCTAGAATATACGGCTCATCATCTTGAGAAATACCAGTATGAATCGGGCGTGAGAAATTGACTGATGTGATCCCTAGGTCGTCAGTTGTCAGTCCCCGAGAAGTCGTGGTATTTGCCCACAAACACTTGAACAGCGTCACGGTGAAACGGCCTTGATAATTAAGCTCGACCACATCAAGAAGCTTGCCATAGTAAGGGACGCCTCCGAACTGCATGTTGGCGTCACTGCTGCTCGCATAACTCCTTGTCCCAAATGTGCCATAAACACCCGAATTCTGTGTTTGCAATCCCTGATCCCGTGAAACCGAGCAAAACTTAAAACCATTGACATTGTATGCTGTAAACCGTTTTGCATGATCAAGAGGGCCGATTGCGAGAGCTCTGAAATCCGGTGAGTGTGGGTTGTGGTCATTTAGTATTCTGCGCGCAAACCAGGCCGGGAATTCTCTGTGGACCCTCCTATCAACTTCCGAGGATGTCTGTGTACGGATCCTGAGCTGACGCTTGACATGACTTCTGAATTCCCTGCAATTAATAATGGAAAGGCGTTAGTGAAATGAAAGTGAGAAATGTTACGAAAGATATAGATCGAATAACATACATGTGAGTGTACAATTCTTACCGTATGAAAGGCTCAACTTGAGTGCAATTAATCAAGACATGTCTATGTGCTTGGAACTTCTCAGTTGCCGTTAGTTTGAAGTTCTCAGTTGCTCCAACTGGTTTACCAACACGAGGGATAAATTCTCCTGATGTCGGCGCAGGTTCAGGACAATCGTCAACACGAGGCGGGCGGTTGAAAGCCGTCTCAAGATCATCAAAGTACCTCGAGCAAAAATATAGCACCTCATCCCCTATATAGCCTTCAGCTATAGAACCTTCTGGCCACGCCTTATTCCTCACGTAAGATTTTAATTTCCCAAGGAACCTATGAAGTACATAAGAGAAAATTGATATAAAATGATGAAAAGGATGACAAGAAAACATTAAATACGGACAATAAATTAAAGCACATATTTAAAATGAGTACCTCTCAATCGGATACATCCAACGATATTGTACTGGTCCAGTGAGCTTTGTTTCATGAACGAGGTGGACTGTGAGGTGAACCATCACAGTAAAAAAGGACGGAGGAAAGATCATCTCCAAGTGACAAAGCGTAAGAATGATTTTCGACTGCAGCTGATCGAGCTCCTCAACGATCAAAACCTTAGAACACAACTTCCGAAAGAAAGAACAAAGTTCCACCAAAACGATGGAAACATCGGGAGGAAGTGTATTCTTTATAGCCAGAGGGAGTAACTGCTGCATAAGAACATGTGAGTCGTGACTCTTCAGGCCAGCAACCTTTCGAGCCTGCAAGTCGACACATCGAGAAATGTTGCTTGAATACCCATCAGAAACTTTTAATTTCTTCAACGTCGCGAGGAACACATCCTTGTTCGGTTTTGTGAGGGTAAACTTTGCCGGTGTAAATCTGTCATTCTCATCTGGCCAAGCGTCTTCACGAACTCCCATGTCGCGTAAATCTTTCCTAGCTTGAAGGTGATCTTTTGTCTTGCCGGGTTCGTTAAGCAGCGTATACAGCACATTGTCGCAAACATTCTTTTTAATGTGCATTACATCAAGACTGTGGCGAAGTAAATTAGATCTCCAATATGGAAGCGTGAAGAAGATACTTATCTTCTTCCACTGCTGAGGCGCTGAAGTCCTGCGCGTCTTTTGGCGAATTTATGCTGAATCGTCGCTTTTTCCAAACTCGAAGTCAACATGCTCAAGCTGCTGTAAGATATCTGTACCGGACAAAGTCTGAGGTGGTCCTCTTTTCTCTGGTTTCCCATTGAAGCGATTCCGTTGCAATCTGAACTTATGCGTTCCATTGAGAAACCTCCGATGCCCCATAAAGCACCACTTTCAGCTGTAGGGAAGGCGCAATGCGTCAGAGTCAAAATTGCAAGCCGGACACGCCGACCCAGTGTGCACGTTCCAACCAGATAATGTGCCAAGGCCAGGAAAGTCACTGATCGTCCACATCAAGGCTGCACGCATGTTGAACAAAGTCTTGCTGTGAGCGTCGTACGTCTCCAAGCCGACATTCCACAGGTCAAGCAATTCCGCAATAAGCGGTTGGAGATACACATCGATGTCATTGCCCGGTGCCTTTTTGCCTGGAATGATCATAGACATAATGAAAGAGTTTTGTTTCATACACATCCAGGGGGTAAGTTGTAGGGAACTAAGACTACCGGCCAAATGCTGTAACTTGTGCTAAGATTCCCGAAAGGATTGAAACCGTCGGTCGCCAACGCAAGCCGGACATTTCTGGGGTCAGTCGCAAAATCTGGAAAGTCGTTGTCAAACATTTTCCAAGCAGCTGCATCCCGCGGATGTCTTAATTTACCGTCTTCGTTTTTATCAACGGCATGCCACCTCATGTGCTCCGCAGTTTTAGACGACATAAATAATCTTTGTAGACGAGGTTTCAAAGGGAAATACCTGAGAATCTTTGCAGGTTTCTTCTTCTGCTTTTTCCCCTTCTGAATTGTCTTGTACCTCGATGTGTGACATCTCTTGCACGTCTCCCTGCTGCAATCGTCTCCCCAATACAGCATACAATCATTTGGGCACGCATCAATCTTTTGATAATTCAACCCCAACCTGTTGATGATCTTCTTGGCCTCGTAGAAGGTTGTGGGAATCTCGGCGTCGGGGAATGCATCTTGTAATAAGTCGAGCAACATCGACATCCCCTTATCCGTGATCCCACACAAGCACTTGATATGATACAATTTCATCAAGAAAGATAATTTAGAATATTTGCGACAACCTTGATATAAAGGATGATTTGCCTCATCCATCAAGCTGAAAAAATCCCGAGCTGCTTCATTCCCCATAAAAGCCGGCTCAGAGCCGTGCACTTCTTCGTTGAAGTTGTCGCCTTGAACTCCAAACGCATCACGCACAGCATCATTCACAGGATCATCTTCATCTACTTGAACGCCTACTTGAGAACTTCGAGGAAGAGCCTCGTCATATCTAATGCCGGCCTTCTCACCATGAACTGCCCAAAACGTATAGTCCTCAGGGAAAGGCTTCACAAGCAAATGTTCCTTCACAACATTTCGTGGATGCCACTTCTTGAACTTGCATTTCCGACACGGACAGACGATCTTGCTGTTACAGCTGGCGTGAGTGAATGCGAAATCTAAGAAACTGTTTAATCCGTACAAATATTCAGGAGAATTGCGCGGCAACCTGATCCATGATTTATCCATAGCTACAAGTGAGAGAGAAGAAAGTATAGAGAAGAAGATGAGTGAGAAGATAATGACGAATGCCTAGAACCTTATATTCTGAAAATCCAACGTTTATAACTTTGTAGCGGTTATTAAAACGCTACACCAACCGCTACAGAAATTCCAACGTTTATAATTTAGTAGCGGTTATATATATATAAAATCGCTACTAATATTCAAGCCATTAATTGGTGGGAAATTCAAAATGTCCTTGTTGAGTATTAGTAGCGGTCTTTTATATAAAACCGCTACTAATATTCAAGCCGTTAATTGGTGGGAAATTCAAAATGTCCTTGTTGAGTATTAGTAGCGGTTTTTTTATATAAAACCGCTACTAATATTCAAGCCGTTAATTGGTGGGAAATTCAAAATGTACTTGTTGAGTATTAGTAGCGGTTTTATATATATAACCGCTACTAATGTTCAACGTATTAGTAGCGGTTATATATGTTAAACCGCTACTAATATTAAAGCCGTTGGACATTAAATATAAAAATAATTTTCTAATTTGTAGCGGTTGTACATAAGATAACCGCTACAAATGTGCACAAAGGCGGCAAATTCAAAATTCAAATGATTTGAGTGTTTGTAGCGGTTATTAGTGGATAACCGCTACAAACATATATATTTGTAGCGGTTATGCACTAATAACCGCTACAAATATATACATTTGTAGCGGTTATGAACTCATAACCGTACAAATATATATATAATTTTTTTTTTAATTTAGATATAAATCATTTATAAATTATTTCAATGCGACCTAATAATATAAATATAATTATATAAAACACAATAAGAAAATTCTGAAATAAAATCTCATAAATATTTACAAATGTTTAAAAGAAAAGAAAATGTCCTAAACTAAGGAGCTGGGGGCTGATCCTCTGGTGCTCCCTCAGGTGGGGCTCCCTCAGATGCCGCTGGATCGGGCCGCTGCGCAGACTGAACCGCACCATCGTCATCAGCAGGAGGAGGAGCTGTAGCAGGAGGAGTAGTACTCGGGACGACGTAGCGAGGGACAGGGGGGACCGCTGGATGCTGCTCGTTCGGGAACAGCCGACTCCAAGCTCCCTCGAGCATGGTGTTCGTGATCTCACGCCACTGCGTCTGCTGAGCGTACATCGTATCTGAATGGACCTGCAGCAGCTGCTGCTGCTGCACCTGCATCTGCTGCTGCTGCTGCGCCATCTGCTGCTGCGTCTGCTCCAAATCTGACCGCAGCTGGTCAATAAACTCGTCCCTCCGACGTCTGACCCCTTTAGAGCTGCCAGCCTCAGAGGCGGCGCTCCTGCCGTAGACCATGCTGGGTCTGGCGCCTATCCCCATACCCCACACGCGTCCGGGGTGCTCAGCCTGAGCCAGACCCGCCTTCAAAGGAGCCGTCGGGTCCACTAACCCCTGTGACTCCTCAGGCTGGGTCTGTCGCAGCTCAGCCTGCGACAGCTGCATCCGCTCCTGCCATTTTATGAAACAATTAATAATTACCATTTTTCATTATTAACTTGGTTTTATAAAAAATATAATAATAAAATAACTTACAATCGCCGCCTCTGCCTGCTGAGAGGTCGCAGTCCCGTCACGGTGTCTGTGTGTGATGGCGTACAGCTCCGCATAGTCCGTCTGACAGTTCTCCTGCTGTGCCCTCGTCTCCTGAAATAATTACAAAACAATTAGTATTATGAAATAATCAGCTAAAAGTAAGTGAAGCACTTGAAAATTTACCAGCTCGCTGTAGGTCACAGCAAAGGTCTTCGATCCTGCTGTGTGGTGGATCGTCTGCTGCGCCCGGATCGTGGCGTTCCTCTGAGAAAGCTCCTGGAAAAACGAATAATTAAATGTATTATAAAATTTGAAATTAAATACAAATTAAATTGAAATTATAATTTAATATTTAACAATTAGAAAATTATATATCAAAAATATAATAAATACATTACCTGCGCCTCAGGGCTCTTCCTAAACTGGACGAAACGCGCCCAGTCGTTCGGCGGCACGCAGTCCGGGACGCTCTCCTGCAGCTGCTCCAGAGGCATCGTCCCGTCCCCATCCACACTGTGGAAGAGACGGTTCCTCCTGTTCCTCCAGGCGTCGCCCATCTTCACGAGGGCGTACCTCTTCCAATTGGCCCGGACGGCAAACCGCAGCTGAAAAAAATACATTTAAATATCAATAATACTAAAAATCATAATTTAAAAAATAATTAAATAGAATTAATTACAAAAAATATTAATTAAATAGTTTTAATTACCTGAACCACCTCCTCCCAAGCCTGGTCCTTCGGCCCCTTCGGAATGTGCCTCCACGTCGGGAAGTGAAGGAGGAACCGCATCCAATTCGATCCCAGGTCGCTCAGGAAGCGGTTGAGCAGGTGACCCCCATTGTGGATCGGCTGGTCAGTGCCCTCGTTCCACGACACTATAACTCGCAGGGACCGGTCCATGCTGTTCAGACCGGCCACATCCAGCCTCCTCGTCGACACGTTCCCCTGCTCATCTGCACAGTTGACCCCACGTTAGATAAATTATAATTCAAAGTTAACATTTCTAATTTAAATAAATAATTTACTAAATTAAAAAATTAATTTACCTTCGACCTGCACCTCAAACCCAGTGGACCGCGAAGACGACCCTCGTGGGTTGTTCTGCTCCCGAGCGTCCTCCTCATCGAGGAACTGCTCCATCTCCCTGAACCCACTAATCAGGATCTCGAACTCCTCCTCGTTGAGGAAGTCCTCAACGCTAATATCTGTCCCCTCCACCTCAGGCACCTCTGGTATCGTCGCCTGTGGGATCGTCGGCGGTGCCTGTGGGGGGCTAGGTTGAGATGCCGCGGTAGCCCTGCCTGCGCGCTGCCCCCTCCCTCTGCCCCCTGCCCGGCTGCTGCCACCCCGTAAAGTCGGTCTGGGGAGCACATGGGCCTTCCCCTTATCTTGTCCTGAAGCCATATCAACTGTACAAATTAAAAAAAAAATTAGTCCATTATTATACAAAAATATAATAAAAATACAAATATAAATAAAAATACGTGTTATATACGTACCTCAAGTGTAAATACTGCGGAATACTGACCAAAAACTCCTATAGACTCGTATGAACGCTCAAATATCGAATAAACCACTCAGAGAAACCTCAGGAAACAAAATGAGCAAAATAAGAAATGACGGAGGTGAGGGTTTAAATAGGCCAGATATTAGTAGCGGTTATTCAAAATAACCGCTACTCTAACCACTACAAATATCCAAATTTGTAGCGGTTCTACAATAACCGCTACAAATCTTCACAACGTTTGAAATTTTGTAGCGGTTATTGCCCAGAACCGCTACAAATTTGGAGTCTCTTGAAATTCTGTAGCGGTTTTTACTAAAACCGCTACAAAATTCTGACCTTTGGTATTTTGTAGCGGTTTATGTGCATTAACCGCTACAAAATAACCGCTACAAGTTTTGGCGGGAATTTCGCGCCAAATTTGTAGCGGTTTTTTATAGGAAACCGCTACAAATATTCTTGCCGCTACACATTTGTAGCGGTTTAGGAAAAAACCGCTACAAATACTATAATTTGTAGCGGTTTTATATAACCGCTACAAGTGCACCGCTACGAAATACCTTTTTTTTTGTAGTGCCAAGTGACCAACAGTAAGTTTAAACCTTCCTCCATTTCATACATGAAAAATCATGCCCGTGTTACCATCATGTTGTTCAATAGAAACATAAGAAACAGATATTTTTTATAGTTAAACACTAAATTATTTATCCACTTTACTGGACAACCTGATCGTAAACACACACACACAAAGAAGTAACTTTAGCCAAGTCTTGGAGAATCTTGCAACTAACTTATGCAGGTTAACATGATTAACAGGATGCTGGTTAAAGGTTTTATGAGGCTTCATGCCAGAACTTTTAATGTTTCTACATACAAAGATGCCTGCTCTTGCTCCCCCAGAAGTACAAATTGATTTGGCTGTACAACAAATGTATGTACTACTACTTTCTTTTATGTTTTGCATGTTTCAAGTGAATATTTTCTTCAGCTTTTTTGCTTCTAATTATTATTCCTATCCATTATATTACAGTCGTGAAAAAGAGCTAGCTATGGCGGTTTCTCAGGCTCTTCCTGATGATGATGATGACTCCTTTGAGTGGACTTTTGGTGTATTAGTAAATTCCCAGAAAAGACCTTCAACTTTCAAAAGGCATGTGTGAAAGAGTCAATTTGTATTTAGTAGATTATTATGAAGATTTGATTTATCTTTTAGATATTTTGAATCATCCTAAAGATCTTTTCTTTGACCCGATCCTAGGGATCTTTTAAATTCATTAGCAGTTTATCTTTTTAGGATGTTATTTTAGATATATGATGGCAGACAGAGATCTCAAGGATATTGTTTAATATTTTTTATCTTTTGCTTGGTTTAATTTTAAATAGATGGCATTGTATTCCCTATATCCTTAGAGTGTTTTAGATTTTTTTAAGTCTTTAGAGTCAATAGGATTAGGAATTTTGTCTATTCAAACTTCAAAGAAAGTTGTATTCAGTTATTTTTGGAAGTCAGAAATGAGAATTCTCTTTGCCAAGTATGTGTTTTTGTCGGGTTTTAGCTGTTAAATTTTCTATTTTTCTATTTTTATTTTGTAATTTCCATATATTATTTTTTTGGCAACGGTAGCTTTGTATGCAGGAGTTTCAATCATGTAATTAGTAATGAGATGCTTGCCTTCCGTTAATATCTTACTAGATTTTTCTGGGGGATTTGCTCTGATTCAATGAGAAATTGAGAATATAGTGTGTTTGGTGCATGTTTGGGTAACTTTGAAACTATGGTTTCAAACACTCTTTTCCGTAAGTTGAAATAAAACTCCTTTCATATACTTACCTTATAAATCATAAAAGTTATTCTCTAAAAGTTAATTCAAACACACATTTGGTTTCACTTTTGAAACTATGGTTTTGGCTGAAACCACGGTTTTAAAAGTAAAGTACCTAAATAGGTGAAAAATTTAGAAAAATGCTTGTATTACTCATAATTATCATACTATAATGGTAAAAAAATGCGTAGTATAACCTTATGATTCCAGTTATATACCAATTGTCATCTTGTATGACTCATAATTAGCATAAGATGGAGCATGAAGACGGGGCATTGTACTAAATATTGCATTAGATGAATCTATAAAATCACAAAGTTACAGGTGCTTAGAGCCATGTGTTTATATACTTGGACATCAACTAAGCTATTTTTTTTTTTTTTTCTAGGCATAGGTATCCTTTTATTATAGGCAATCCTGTTTGAGGCACTATCGGGCACTAAATATGAACATCTTTTTTCAATGGGGATTCAAACTTTAATTCGCCACATTATGAGGAACTAATCCCTGTTGGTACCCAAGCTATTGTTTGAAAGTGAAACTGAAGATTTCTTGTTCAGTATTAGACACAGCTTTATGGGCCTACTAGCCTGGTCCATTACTATCTTACAATTTAAATCAAAGGCTTGAATGATTTCACTTCCTCCACAGGCTTTCGATCTTACAATTTGAACAGTACGTTTTTAAGATTTTTTTTCCTTTCAAAAGAAAATATTATAGATTGGCCAGATGTAATTTAAAAATAATGATCCAAATCTTTTGATGATAAATTAAATATGGGATTTGATAAGCAATTCACAACTCATGTTATGAGAAATATCTGATTTGGGATTTTAAAATCTCAAAGTTCTTCTTTTGTCATCCTCCCTAAATGTATTTATCATTTTTGTATTATATTAGCTTTATTGATATTCTCTCAACAATAATCAAGTAAAAGAGCTTCTAAAAAAATCAAGTAGAAAAGAGAGAATTAAAGAAGATGATTATGGTGTTTTATAAAAAAAATGACATATTAATTAACTTAACTAACTTTTTAAATTTCAAATTAGTTAATTAGTTCTTACATTAAGTATAAGAGAATAAAGCATACTCAGCCTAGTCCTATATATTAGTCACCTTCACAAATCAATAAATAATCATTTTTTCCCAATAAGAAATAATATAGAAGTATTTCATTTAATAAAATCAAACAACAACAAAAGGTTCAGATCAAAGGTAGAACACAAAAAGGGCCAAAGCCCAAAACAACATATCCCTAAGCCCCAGCAACACCATAACTACAAACCCTAACCTTAAGTTAAAGATAGAGGACAACGTGTGCCGCCACCGCCGCTATCAGAAAAGTGAAGAAACGCCAGTACCTAGGCCGAAAACAAGGAATGGGGGCTCCAAGAATCACTCCATTGGCCCATTCCTTTTGAAATCCAATCTTCTACAAAGAGAGCAAAGACAATACCTATGCAATTAGCGTTGCATAGAGAGAAGCACCAACATCAGCAATGGTGATGCATCAACCCCCAAAAACTCTGATCAACACCACCAAAGCCACGGTATCTGTGAAGATCTTCCGGAAACCAAGATCAACTAGCCCAGATTGAAGATGAGAAATCAATACAAGATCATAAATATTAGTTACTTGACATAAAAGACAAAGCATTGATTAGCTTTTTCCAAAAAATCACCCTTGTTCACAACTCTAAAGACTTGTTTGATTTAAATTAATCGTTTTAAATATGAGGTTAACTTAGCAAGTTATTTCATTTTTAAATTATTTTGATGATCTAACAGTTTCTCCTTTATTCCGAAGTTAGAAGTTGGCCACATGCAGGAAGCAGGATTATTGGTGTGAGTATATATACATATTATATCATGGCTTTTTATGAACTGATCGTGATGGAACTGACGATACTCACTTGCCAATGTTTCCATAACTGCTTACCTGTAGAGTAAGCGTACCCTGGACCAACTCTCACTCATCTATCTTCATCACCTCTATTTGTCATATTGGACTTGTCCCTTTCACTCTGCTCACCGCCCAAAACTTCCCACATAATAAATCTTCTCATTTATGCTATCAAAAAAAAGATAAATCTTCTCATTTTATGTGAGTGTTTAGATTAACTTTTGGAGAATAGCTTTTATAATTTATGAGGTAAGTGTGTGAGAGAAGTTTTATCTCTGCTTATGAAAAAGAGCTTCTGAAACCATGGTTTCAGAGTTACCCAAACAATTTGCAATGTCCTCACAGCTCACATGGTCACATTCACAACACTTCTCATTTATCTCTTTGAAATGTGAAGAGAGTGTTGGCTCAACTAAACTAGCATAAACATAACACTGTCCATTTTTCTAGGACCTCATTGCCTTTAACAACTCAACACTTAGGTCCCATTTAGAGACCGCCCCAAGCTAACATTCATATTTTAAGAGAAGCTTCACAAAATTAAGGACACGTCTATGTCGATTTGAGTAGTGGTCGGTGTTGGTGTGTTTGCTTTATAATTTCAGGTTGATTTTATAACATAATAAACTCAAGATAAGTCGCCATCATGATAGGATTTAATGTATTACTTTTGATTTTTAATATAAGAGCTACTTAACTAATTTGAATATATTAAGAAAGTTAATTAAATTAGTTATTTGTAATAAATATGAGTTGATTTTCCTAAAGCATTCCTTGTTAACCATGGCTATCAATGAATGTAAACTCCCTTTATATGTATAATCAATATGGATATTTTGGAGAATGAATTTTATCATGATTACTCTTGAATTGATATCTCATATTTAGGATTAATTCTAATTGCCCAACTAGCTCTTATATTAAAGATTGAATGTAGTATTTGTTATAATTGCACCCAATAGAAGACATGGTTATCTACTACTGTTGCATTCAAAGTTATTTTGGTTTCAAACTCACAAGTCATCTTCCATTGTTGGTATTGAAGGAGCCTCCCTTTCGCTTTGTGGCCCATCATGTGTCTCCTCCTTTTAACTAATTAGTGATCATTCTTTCCTTTTCTTTCCTTTTCCTTTTCATTTGTCAATGGCTTCCATATGCGTCTGTTCTTTGTGTCCCCCTAAATTTGCTCTGTATCACACATCTTTTGGGTACCAAATTAAATGGCAATTGCCAACACAAACAGACAGACAGCGAGCTTTCGATTAGATACATCTTACTTAGTCTAACCTAGAAATCAACATAAATGAGTGGAGATCTTGGATGTTATTAATATTGGATATGGACAGCAGTAAATGTTGGATTTTGGGTCCAAGTCCGCCCTTGATGGGCCGGACTATTTGATTAGGAAATAAGTAGCCTAATCAAATAAGAATAAAAATCAGCATTAATTGTAGATTATGGATTAATTGAGGGACAATTAATTGCTGTCTTGGAGGGCAAGAAGGAGTGCACACGTTTCCTAATTAGTGGTCTCCATAAACCACTATAAATAGGGTGTGCCTCCTCAATTGCAATTCACCCCGCCATTGAGTTTTCTGGCAATTCCCTTCTCTCCTACCATCTTTCTGGTTCTGGTGATCTGCTGTGCAAATCACAATTAGGCTCTAGTAGTCTAATAATTGTGTGGGCACAAGTATGGAGTATTGGAGCTTTGACCCGGATCCGAACATGGATTCGTCCAGGTACGCCTAATCTCCTTTTTTAGTTAATATTTTTTTTCCTACAGTTAATATACCAAAGATCCAGAAAGGGACGAAGAGGATTTAGAGGAAATCAACCACGAATGTGCACCAGTCTTTGGATGCCACGTGGTTTGTGTTTATGTCACTGTTCAATCTCATTATATTAAGAAGTGGAACCCATGCAACCACCCCATAAAAAAGAAATACATTGAGAGATCATGTGTGTGTCTGCTTGGTCATTCCATTGATCTCTGTCATACAGTAGTTGTCTATTCAAAGTGTTGAACTTTGTATCCATGTCTGCCTAAGCGAACTATTTGATTGAAAAATGAGAAATTAAGCTTCTTAATCAAACCATAATGAGATCAAATTGGCATTTAATTCATTGAGTGAATTGAGAAGCAACCAGGAAATAATCTTCAATAATGAAAGAGATCTCACCTTCCTAATAAGTGGTCACCTTGACCCTAAAAATAGGGGGTGCCTCCTTCACTTTTATCATCGGCCTAACCATTGATCTCTCTCTCTCTCTCTTTCTCTCTCTCTGAATTGCTGTGTTACTCTAGTTTAGGCTCTAGTAGTGTAAACCCTATGTGAGCATCGGTAATTCAGCTCACAATATCTCTGAGGTTTGACCTGGATCTGAACTTGGATCGAGACCTAGTACACTTTTCTCCCCGCCTCCTTTATTTTCTAACACAAAACACGCATTATAGCACTAAACATTTATAAGTGTAATCCTTCCCACACAAAAACTTTCTGGTGTAACTGGAAATGCAGTGTGGAAAGACAGATGATTCTCATCAATTTTGGTGAAGCTAATGATATATAACTAAAGACTACATTCGTCCCATGCTGAGGCTGTAATTTGTAACCAACTAACATGAAGGAAATAATAAGTGAGTTGGGGAAAGGAGAACAAAAGAGTAATGGGAGAATGTGACTAATCATGACATGACCCTTCATCAACTAAAGTATCTAATATTTTAGGAACGGGGATTTGGTCTTATAGAAGGTGCTAGTCCCTCACAATGTGATAAACTAAGATTCAAATTCCTAATGGAAAATGTGACCATATTTAGTTATCGACAGTGCCTTGAACAGGATTGCCTTCAATATATAGAGGGATACTTGTAGGGTAGAGATTGGTGGATGATAGTGGGAGGGAGAAATTAAATGGAAGCGAATGAATTATACTGTAGCAGCTTCTTCATGGGCAATATCAGAGAGGTTTTGGACGAGGACAAGTTCTGAGTAAGAAGCATGTGCTTAGACATAAACAAGAGTGTGATAACATGCAACTGTCATTGTCTATGGCATATGCATCAATTGCTAATGGCTGTTAGAGAATAGGGAAACCTGAATTTGTTGGCAACAAGGACCCGCAGAGTGGTAGCTTCTCTTACATGAGCCCCTACTCTCATCACTTGTCCCTTTCAGCTTGGTTGTGTTGATTCTAATTCTCTCTCTGCCTTATATCAATTAGAACCAGTTTCCTTGCTAAACACTTTGCTTAGCAAGGAGAGCTAATCTTTAAAAGTCTGTATTTTCTAAAATAATTATTTTAATAGATATAAAATCTAAAATAAAGATAATCTCTTAACTATTATTTTTTAAAATGTGATTTTTTTATGTTAAAAATTATCATTTAAAAATAACTAAATTCCATTCAAATCAGATATAGACAATCCATATTTGTTTAGCAAGAAAACCGATTTCAAACCCAATTTTGCTTGCCAGGGATTAGAGCTGTCAAAGCCTAAGAATTAATTAGAAACATATGGGTCAGAGCAACTTAATTCACGAGTTAAAAAGATTGACAATACTTAACATGCCTTGATGTCATCTATATCATTAAATGAGCCTTATTAGGTGAATTAAGCGAGTTGATTCATTTAACCAGCAAAACTTGTTTTTAAAAAACACACACAATTCATCATTCAATATTTTTATTTGTATCATTATATATTAGTTCGTCCTATTCTTTTTATGAGAAACAGCTACCTAAATTATGCAAATCACAATTTTGATTAAAATTTGTTAAAAACAATAAATGTGTCATATATGTATTTTTTGTTTTTTGCCAATTATAACCTTATTTATGAAGATGATGAGTGAAAGAGAGAATAATGGAAAAAGAGATGAGAGAGACACCTAATTAATTTTGGTAAAAATTGAAAAAAAAAACATTAAATCTTAGACAAATACAAAATTCCTTCTTATATTTATGACCATTCCAATGTGAGAAAATGTTACTTATAAATAGGGCTAGATAGAATAATATATAATCAATTTGTGTGTGGGTTTTTTTTTTGGCCCCGGGGGGCTAGCAAGCTGCATCGTTAAGAAATTATTATTAATGAAATTCGCATTCGTTAGTCTTAGTACTACATGGAAACAAAAAGTGTCTACTTCTAATAAAATATAATTATTTATGCAAAAAGTAAGAATATTTGTTTGAAAATGAATCAGCATGCTTGTTATAGGTTATTTGTTTTATAAATTTATTGACAGATTTTTTCTTCATGGTAGGTAACTTGAAAGTCCAGTTATAATTTATGGAGTTAAACACACCCAATAGATCAATTTATGTTGCTGTATATATTTTCAATCGTGTATGAGTTGAAACTATATATGCAGCTGGCCATCCTTAATTTGTTAGACCATGGACTACAAGACAACTTTCTTTTATATACTCCCTTGATATAAGATCTAATTTGGGAGTTGGTCTTTATTTTAAATATAAGACCTATTTTCTATATTTATCAAATTTTTTCTAATTTACTCCTATTAATGCTCTTTTAATAATAATCAAGTAAAAGAGAGGTAGAAGGAATTAAGGAACATAATTAGGGTATTTAAAAAAAACATGTCATATTAACTAACTTAACTAACTTTCTTAATATAATTAAATTAGATAAATATGCCTTATATTAATAACTGGAGAGAGTATTATATTTGCCAATCTTACATTTAGTTTATGATGTGTTTAAGCCCTTACTTGTACTACCTGTAACACCCCAAATTTTATTTATCAATATGCCTTATAATTGTTTGTAGTATTTAATAAAATGAAATGATGAATATTCATGAATTTGGAATTTAAAAAGCTAGTAAATTTCCATTTTTATAATAATTGGGCTAGAATAAGTCATGAAATTAATTTTGGGTGTTCC
Organism: Inga oerstediana; assembly: GCA_963210345.1. NCBI lineage: Eukaryota > Viridiplantae > Streptophyta > Magnoliopsida > Fabales > Fabaceae > Inga > Inga oerstediana. Next base: position 37,091,674 of record OY723407.1, read on the forward strand.
AAAAAGCCCAATATTAAAACCTAAAATGGAGGAACAAAAGAGAAAAAATATTTGGCTCAATAATAAAGGAAACTTTGGCCAAATAAAGGAAGAAAAGGAATAAGCCCAAATTAAATTCAAGAAATGTAGTGGCAAAATTGTAATTTGCCAATAAAGCACAAGATGAATTATTTTTCGATTAATTGAATTTAATTTCAGTTAATTAAGGAAAAAAAAGCGTAAATATATATTTGAAATATTCTTGGTCAAGAAAAACAAAGTTTGAAAAGTCAAAGTTGGACTTGTACACAAATTAATTAAAGAGGATTTGGGAAATGTTGGAGAAATTATTTCCCTTTTTCCTCATGATTTTTGCCTATTATAAGGAAAGAAGAGGAAAAAATAACTATTTGGCTCATAAACATGCCAAATGGCATCATCTAAAGCCAATGGATTAAACAAGAATTAATTAAGGATTGAGCACATGTTGGAATTAACATAAAATATTATACTTTGGGCAATTGGTTAAGGTAATTGAAAGAAGCTCAATTGGGGATGAAGGACCAAAAGTGGCGTCCTTATGGGCCAACGAGCGAAGGAGAATTAATTCAAATATAATGAATGGTTTATGACTTAATTAGCAAGAGATAAGCTCAGGTACAAGGCACCTATCATAATTTATTAAAAGAATGTATATTAAAGGAAAGATGAAGAGATATTTATGAAGCTTTATCTTCATCTTTCTCTTCTCATTTTCGTCATATACACCAAAATAGAGAGAGAGAGAGAGAGAGAGAGAGAGAGGCACAAGAGGAAAATCAAAGGTAAGCTTCCTAACTTATGTAATAACTTCTCTAAACTCTTGTTCTTCATGAAAAACCATGTGTAGCAAGCAAATCTTCAAGGTTGAGGAGACAGAGGGAGACACCTAGAGAGAGAAAGTGTGAGGATCAAAAGGTAACTTCAAGAACTTCAATCCTTGTGGTAGTATGATGTTGTTGTTGTGGTTCTTGTCATGATTTGTGGTTTGGATTGTTGATTTTGTAAAGTTGGGATGTTGAAACCCTAAGGGGTTATGTTGCTCAAATTTTCTCAAATCATGCCTAATAAGTGTGTAAAAGGTTTAACGAATGGCTAGGAGTGAAAATGAGCAAGTTTTAAGGGTTAAAACACAAAAGCACATTTCCCCTTTCTTTTGAGCAAAGTTTCGGTCAGCATGAAAAATAGTGTTTAGGGCCGGAATTTCATTAAGTTGATGGTTCCATTGTGTTCAGGAAGGAAAATTGTGTAAGGTTGATATTGATCACATTGGGAGAAAGGCTCTAGAAAATGAAATTATGAAAACACCCCTAAAACCCTAAGTAGGGGCTGTCAAGGGCAAAACTGTCATTTGGCAGTGATTTTGCAAAAAACGAGGTCAAAAATGGATTTTACACACAAACTATGTAGAAATAGCCTGAGTCAAAATTTCTAAAAAAATACAATTGGACTGGGTAAAAAGGGGCATAGATCGGGTCCCTAGGGGCATTTGATTTTGGTAATTTTGCAGTTTTAGACTAGTATAACCAACAAAAATAATTTGGAAGAGTCTAGAGTGATATATGAATGGGTATTAACCTAATTCTTGTAAACTTGAAATTTTAGGACCAAACTGCTGAGCTTGAGTCGAATCGAATCGAGGACTTATTTGTGAACAAAAAGGGACTTAAGGTAATAACTTTATCTTTCATACACTATATGTCAATGTTTCTATGCTTTGTATATGCCATCTTCCATAATATATATGATACACTAAATATAGTGCCTACGGGTACACTGAACATAGTGCCTACGGGTACACTGAACATAGTGCCTATGAGTACACTGAACATAGTGCCTACGGGTACACTGATATGCCCAGTTGGTGGTCTTGAGCCTAGCTAAGGTACTGATTGCAACGGTGGTTGGCTCTGAACGTTTCCGACTAAACTAAATTATGTATTATTATAATATTGTTGTACGTGGTACTTGACATATTTATTATTGCATTTCTATGATCAATTGTCTATTACTACTGAGATTTGTTTGAATCTTACCCTTTTTCAAATATAAAAATATTTAGCAGAAGCTAATGGCTCCAAAGACAAAACAGTAAATACAGGCAACTGAAGCATACGAGCTAGGAGAAATGGAGATGTTAGCTATATTTAGTTTATTTTTGGATATTTTGGACAACTGTATATATTCTTCAAATTTTACGGGGAGACTCTTGAATGTAAACAAGTACTTAATGTCAGTATGTTTCAACTATTCCTATATGCCCTACAGAACTTTGCGCTTAATACTTTGCGTATATCACAATATTAAGGGGTTTGACACTACCTCCGGTCCTTAATATAAGAGCAAATTGACTATCTTTTTTGGAGAGATTAATGAAACTAATTAGATTATTTAATTATATCATATAGTGTGAATCGTTAGATTATATATCAGCTTATACGTTAGACAAAATAAGTTTGAAGCAAGACGATAATATAAATACTTCAATGTAACTTATTTCGCTTTTTTAATCTTTTTTTTTTAAAAAAATATCAACTAACTCTTATATTAAGAACAGAAGGATTAATTGCCAATATTTTAATTCATGAGGGGAATAGAAAGAAAAAAGTGTACGTAACGAACTATGCATGCTCCAGTTTTGCTTGCTTCCATATGGAAACACACTGTTGGTTCATATATATGTACTCTCTCTTGTCTTTAATATATGACATATTTAGGGGAGTTGATCTTGATCCTAATTATAAGACATAATTTTCATAATTTTTAGTTTTGTTTCATAATTTATTCCTATTGATGCTCCCTTGACGATAATAAAGGATCAGAGGAAATGAGAGAAGTAAGGAAGATGACTAAGGAATTTTAGAAAATACACGTGATATTAACTAATTTAATTTTTTTGGTGGCCAAACACAAACTTGAATAGCAAAATCTAAAAGTTAAATTATTGATTGATTAATGTCATACCCTTATGTTATTTCCACATTTTCAGAGTGTTTGCATGCAGTTCGATGGATTCACAGAAATAGCATGAAAATACTGATTATATTACAAGAATTCCTCCCAGGGTTTGAAAAATATATACATATCCCAAAATATACAAAAATTAAACTAATGATAACCAACAACAACTCTATTTTGGATCGAAACCATCAATCATCTGTATTTACATATTCTAGAGCCACTACCTTCTGCTAGAACGTTTTAAATTTTGGGAAAAGGGTGAGATTCAAACGAATCTCAGTAATAACATGCAATCAATCATATAAAATACAATAACTAAATATGCTCTGCACCAAATAGTGTAAATGAAAATTCAACTATATTCGGTATATGCATACAATTCAGGGCCACCTCCCTTACTTGTCCGGGTGCCTCAGCTGGGTCCCAAACTATAGTTAGGTAATGCGCTCCCCTAACACTATTCATATCATTGTTCCCCAGGCACTTTGTTTACCCACAAGAATATGGAATACACAAAGTATACAAATAATCATATAGTTTTTGAAAGATAGAGTTACTACCTTAAGTCCCTTTTCTGCTCACTAATAGTTCCTTAACCTTGATTTGGCTTGGGCAAACTGTCTAGTTCTAAAAGTCCAAGTTTATAAGAATTGAGTTACTACCCATGTATTGTTCTAAGCTTTTTTTTTTGTTATCTTAGTTTAAAACTGCGAAATGATCATAATACCCCTGGGGACCCGGTTTAAGTTCTTTTATACCTGATCTAAATGTACTTTATCAAAAATTATGACCCGGGCTATTCCTACACAATTTCACATGTAGAATTCTTTTTTTTTTATCTCAGATTAGTCAAATTCATGCCCAAATTACAAAATTACCCATGGCAATCACTATGTTAGGGGTTTAGGGGTGAAATTGTCATTTCACACCCTAAAGCCTTCACACTTCATATTTCACATGTTCCCTACATAATTTTCCATTTTAAACACAATGAAATTATCGAATTAACAAAATTTCAGCCCAAACACCCTGTACTGCCCCTGACCGAAATTTATAAAGAAAAAGGGAAAATTGTGTTTCTTTGATTTCAACCAACCAATCACCTCTAATCACTTGTTTAACCTCTTAAATATCTATTTAACATAATTAATGAAAAATTGAGCAGCATAACCCCTTAGGGTTTCATCATCCCAAGTTACAAAACCAAGTAAAACAAAGACTCCAATCAACCAAACAACCAACAACAATCATAAATCAACAAGAGAATTAAGGTTTTATGGTTACCTTTTTTTATTTCTCTTCCTCTCTCTCTCTAGGCCATTCCCCTTCCTCTCTCTTCCCCTTGGTTTTGTGCTTACCACACATGTACTTCAAGAAGGAATAGAGATTACAAGTTGTTTTCATGAAGTTTGAGGGCACAACACTTGAATTCCACAACTACATACCTTGATTCTTGCTCCTTGCACCTTGCTCCTTCTCTCCTGCTTTATATGTTCTTAAAGCTCTCTCTCTCTCTCTCTCTCTCTCTCTCTCTCTCTCTCTATCTCTATCTATTTCCTTTGTGCTGGCCGAAAATGAGCTCTTGAAGGAAAGAGAAAAGCTTTTAAAAATATCTCTTCCACCTCCTTAAACTAATATATTTTATTGCTAATTTACTACAAGCTTTTACCTTGACTATTCTTGCTTCATATTTTTGTTTTTTGGCCATAAATATTTCCTCTCTCCCTCTCCATTTAACTTGGACGAAAATGATGGGCCTTGGAAGAGTTAAAATGCTTCTTGAATTATGTTTATTTTACCTCTTCAAATATTATAACATTTACCTACAATTGTTGACTTTTCAACATCTTTTTAGTTGGCCCAAAATTGCTCCAACCCTTGACATAATTATACCAACATCTATTTCCCTTCTTGTTTCCTCTTTTTGGACGTTCATGACATCATAAAAACGGAAAATATTGGTTTTTAGTTTTTATTTAACCAAATGACCATTTTACCCATACATTTTTATATTTAATTTGGGCTTCTCCTTTTTCTCTTCTTTTGCCCCAAAATTCACAATATATTAGGCCCAAAAATTGTTTTCTTCCATTATCCAATTTGGGCTACAAGAATGGGCATGAAGACACAAATTAAATTTTATGTCTCATTATGGCCCAATTTCGTGTGGCCACTAATTGTACTATTTGGCTAATTCAATTATGTCAATATTCACTATTTTATTTCCTTTAATACCACAAGATGTAAAGGAATTTTGGTAACTGAAATTCGGGATGTTACTATTAAGATTACTTTACCGATTTTAATTATGATTTTTTTTTTTAACTATGATCTTAATTATGATTAGTCTCTAGGAATTCACTCGAGCCATTAAGTCCATATGAGAGAATGTTCATCATCTGTTTATATTTTCTGTATCTGTGCCGCAAACTATTCGTTTTAGAATATCAACAAGTCATACTGTTGCTTGATTAATATTTCCTTTAGTCTTTTTTATAAACAACAATTACCTTGATTTCGTAAATCGAATTGACGGTTAAAATTAGTTTAAAACAATAAATTTTTTAAAAATGTACTGTCTTTTTCAAATATGCCCTATTAAAAAGAGAGAATAAGTAATAAATGATTAAATAAACAGAATTAGTGTCATATATATCTCCCTTGTAAATACAATTTTTGGTGAATGTAGAATAATTAATATAAAGATATATATTTCATAGGGTTATAAAAGGAAAAAAGGAGTTTAAATTTTGAGACATAAAAAAAGTTGTTTATATTAAAGACCAGCCTCAAGAGAAAGAATGTTTCTTATAAAAAAGACCGGAGGAAGTATAATTTACAGACACAATCACTAAAATGAGGGATACCAAATTTATGTTTTAATAAAAATAAAACATTTTTTAATAAAACATCTATGTTTTTAAACATGAAATAATTATCTGTCTTTGGGAACTAAAATTTAAAAGAAATTAAGTTAAAGAAATTTATGTATATCATATAACTAATATGAAGTTCATGCAAGGAACAAAATCTGAGAAATGCACTATGGCTCATAACTAATGTTATTTGTCAAAGTTTTATGTGATGGATAAATGAACTCTCCCTGCTACAAACTTAATAATATATAGCGTTTAATACTCAACGGTTATTATAAAAAAAAAAAAGTAAAATATAAGGAGACGGGATTATAGAAAAAACCTTTATTATAGTAACCGTCAATTGTATTTTACAAATATATGGTAAATTAAAGAAAATACTTCACCATTCTTTGTGAAGAACCTAACATGTGCTTTAGCTACAATAATATCTCTCCCTTTCAATTGGTGCTTCTCAGTCATGCTTCTCATCTTCTCATTGCGGTTTGGCTCGGTGCCGCTATGGCATGGCCTCGTCCTGGGTCTTTCGCCCAATTCCTTCTCTAATGCTTTCTAAACTTTTCTCGTGGATCTCATACCCCTTTTGTCAAAGATTTTGCTCTGCTGTCGTGGGTCTCATCCTCCATCATTGTCATGGGCTTTCACTCTACAGTTCGTTCCTCTCATTATGATTTTTTTTCTATTTCTGATTTTATTTTTAAGTTTATTTTTTTTATAAAACAAAAGCTCTGGTTGAGGCTCAAGGTCAAGGAAGAGTGCCGGTCAATCTAAGAAGTATCGCAGATAGAGAACAATGGTCTGAACAATGACTCATCTTTTGTGGTTCGACACAAAGAACGATTGAGATTCGTGGCAGGTTTGAGAGAGTTTGGAAAGTTTTTTGGGAAAATGTTAGTTAGGTCCCAAGCTAGGGAAAAAATGTCAAAAAAGTCCATTTGAAAAGTCAACTGTCAGAAAAGTCCCTAGGGACTTTTCTGACATGAATTCCCAATGACAATTTACCAAAATACCCCCAAGCAATTTAACCACTGTCATTTGTTATAACATGTTATGCTATATTTACAACATCATAAGTCATATTAACAACATAATCAGTTACGTTTACAACATGTTACGTTATATTTAATGAGTTGTAAACGTAACTAAAGAGGTTGTAAACGCAACACAATCATGCATTTTATATACATGTTGTAAACGTAACTTACGATGTTATTAATATGACTTACGAAGTTGTAAATATAGCATAACATGTTGTAACCAATGACAGTGGTTAAATTGCTTGGGGGGTATTTTGGTAAATGGTCACTGAGAATCCATGTTAGAAAAGTCCCTAGGGACTTTTCTGACAGTTGAGTTTTTAAAGGAACTTTTTTAGCATTTTTTCCCTAGCTTGGGACCTAACTGACATTTTCCCAAATTTTTTTGGACAATGATGGCTTCAATTGTGAGTTTCTAATTAATGATGACTACTGGTTTCAAGATAAATACAAAGAAAGAACACAAACAAATTTAAAAGAGAGGTTTAGATAAAATGCTCTGAATTTTTTATTGCTATTTTATTGCCGTTTAAACAAATGCTGATTGCATTGGAATATATAGAGTACAACAACTGTCCTTTAATTTAAATAAATCAACCAAAATAATAAATAAAATCAACATCACTTTTTTCCGTAATTTTCAGCAAGTAGTTAACCCACAATTTTTGAATATTTGTTCCTTAATTCCTAAACTTCAACAATGACTTGCAATATTTCAGGTATGAAAAAAGAACAGCAATGACTTGTAATATTAGTAGCGAAAACAAACTATATATACTAAAGTATGATATAATAGGAAAGTCAAATAACATATAATTATTAGAAGGATAATAATCTATGATGGTGACAGTAAAATCATCAAATACGGATTAAAAGAACTTTGTTATAAAATAAAGGGAAAGATGATAAGAGAAAGGAAGAAAGAGTAGATAATTGGAGAGCAAGAAAGAGTAATTATCATTCATTATTCAAAGGTGTAAAATACATAATGTATGTCTTCTATTTATAGGATCAACTTTCTAACCACAATTAATTTGATTCCATCATTGTAGGAGATAATGGATGGGTAATAGGACATAATATAATGGGGGGATATGGATATTTACATAAATATTATATTCATAATGCTCCCCTTGGATGTCCATGATTAATAATGTTCCTCGTTAAAAAACTTCAACTAAGAAAAACCCAGTGGATCAAAAACTTAGTAGAAGAAAAATAGTACATCATTCATTCATATGCTGCCCAATGCTGCTCATTAAAAAACTTGATAGAGAAACCCAATGGAATAAAACCATAGACAAGAGGAAAAGAGTACAATGCATATATATTAGCTCCCCCTCTTAGCAACATAAGTTGATACATTTGAATATGCAAATTTCCTAATATTGTGGCATGAAGTGACTTGGTGAATACATTCAATTCCCATGTCTTCGTGTTTATGAAGAATTATGTCTTGCTAACAACAAATGATATATCAAGTAATGTGTGACTAACAAAATACAAGTGCTCCAATCGTATTGAGATATGATAATTTTGGATCAAGTATTTTGTCATAACCTTCTTGAGGTTTAAAGACATGGTACTTCTGGACCATGTATTTCTCCATCACTTTCTTGAGGTATAAAAGTATCTTTATCCATCTCCAAAGATCTTACAACTACTGGAATACATGATGGATGTGATTCATCCATAGATAGATGTTGATACACCAATATTCTATCTTTCAAATATTCAATTTGTAATTCAAGGCAACCTTTTATTCTTCCTAAATCCTTTATTTCCAATGCTTTCTTTATACAATTCCCAACTCTGATAAGCTCTTTCGGATTTTAAGTAGTTCGCAGCTTTTTCAAACTCTTTAGGAATTCAAAAGATATTTAAGGCCTTTAGGAGTGTAATGATATGTATGTCAACAATTAATGTAGACTCGTTTATAGATTCATTCATAAAAATATATGGACAAATTCGATCATTTTCAAAAAATATTTATCAATTTGGTAATACCACATACGTTCCCATATAGAGAAATTAATAGTTATTTGCTTCTAACAACCTGAATCCTTCTTGGAGTTACATATATTTTGATCAAATGCTTATGGAAAATTGAATCATTCAGGGATTTTCATATGTTTAGATATAAATCAATTTATGTATTTTATCCTTCAAGGATTTTAAGTATACCAATTTTTCACAGTATAACAATTTTTCAAATAACTTCATATATATGGTTCTAGCATTTTAAATACTTTTAGGATTCACATATAATTCACAATATAGTGAGCCATTGGTTCTAATCATAATCCTTAGACATATATCAAATTTTCATATATTGCCAGATTTCCAAATTGACAAGAGATGCGAACATTCAATCCACCACAAGATAATATCTATCAACATTAAACTTTTGTGAAAAAGTACTGTGACTATATTACTCCTTTTTCCACAAAAATGCCCATTTATGCGATACTAGCATTGGCCTTTGGGTGATAGGGCTAGAAATACACAAATTCACATTATAATATTGCATGTCATGCATTTTCTTTTATGTTGGTCAACTATCTTTGTGTCCATATCTCATGACATATTTGTTGCCTTCAAGCTGAGCCTCTTTATCATCAAAAACCATTATTGATTACTTTATCTTTCTGGTTCCTTTTTCTTGTATGACACAACTAATTGATATCGATCTCTTTGTTGCCTTCAAGCTGAGCCTCTTTTGGGGTCTTACAAATAGTTATGTCTTAATATCTTCATGATCATCTTGATTATTTGCTCCTTTTCTTTATTTTGGAATTGATCATTCTCCCATGCTTTTGGTATACTTCATTTTCATTTATACTAATTGGATCTTTTTATCTAGAATATGAGATTTGAAAATTCTCATTTAGGTCAGTAATTGCACCTTGCAAATATTTTGCAATATTTTATGAATGAAACATTTGATGAACTTCTAGTTCATACTGCTATATTTGAGGATCAACGTTTGATACACTCATTGTATTCTCTCTTTTCCAACTACTAATTTCTCTCCCTCATGTTGTAAAAACTTTGTCAAATAACAATAAATTAATCATGGTTTATAAGTCTCCCAAATCCATTTGCTTTCTTAGGAAACATCATTTTGATCAATTTAGAGACAAAAAAGAAGGAGGATGTTCTTATCCAACATGTATCCCAACTTTCTTTGAATATCCATCTATGTGTATTATTGTGGTGGAATAATAAAAAAAGATAGGGAGAATCCTTTAAAAAAAACTTGGAAATTGGAAAATGACAAATCAAGTCTTTCTAAAAAAAAGTTGGGAATTGCTTATCAAGTTTCAACATTTTCTAATCAACTCCTGGTGTAAAACCTGATTTGTCATTTTCTAATTTTCAAGTTCTTTTTCAGGGATTCTCCCAAAAAGATATTGCAGATTTTAAGATGGAAAATGTTTCACTCATGACCAAAAGCCAATTATAGTGGGAGAATTCATAATGCCTTGTTGGCTTGATGTATTTATGTGCTACAATATGTAAAATCAATCATCCCCACACTATAATGGGAATTTTGTACTTTCTCATAATTTTGATCTAGCTACTTATGGAGACTTTGAAAAATAATTTTATTAAGCACATGATCATTGAAAATATGAGAAAGAATCTCTAACAATTTCAATGGAAATCATATTGTTGCCATAATCTATAACTTGTGCACTTAATGTAATTATTTGACCAAATTTGCAAACTTCAGGTTCCAAGTTAATCATAAACACCCATGTGACCATTTTATAGATGCATCTCTCATTCATAAAATACTAATATGGTCAAAATGGTGTCTACATGGGCCCATATATATTTGATACATTATGGATCTACAGGATCCAATTCTAGCCACAAGTAGTAATGTTCTCATATTTAATTCTTTTGAGAATAATTAGCACATAAAAATCCTTGAATTATGTTCCATTTTAAAGAATATATTGGCTCTTTAATGAACGTTTGCACATTCTTTAGAATATTTTGCATCATTATGGTCCAAGATGATTTAACTGTTCATGCCAAACAATACAAGTATAAAATTCAAGTTTATTGTAATATTATTCTCAATTATCAATAAACTTCCAGTTAGGATGTCATTTTTATTTTTGCCAATAATTCATGTGAAATATGCCTTCAATCATAGATTGTATTTTATGGATAATAAACCATGATATAGCTATTCTAGAGCATTTTCTTTTCATCTTTCACTCAATGGGAGGAACTCATGCACCCATCATAATTACAAAGGGTCAAACCCGCAACTTCTTACTTAAAGTGCTTTAAGCTAAACAGCTCCGACTCTTCTGGAGCCTTAACCAATATGGAGTTTTCACTATTATTTTTCATACATAAACATAAAAAAATGCTTATATCATGTTCTTCAAGAACTAGTTAATTCTTTAGGAATTAATATATGTCAATGTTATGTAACCCGGACTGGACCGGGAAATCAGCGAACCGGCCGGTAAACTGGTCCGGTCCGGGTTACCATTTAAATGTTTTTTTTTTAATTTTTCCTTTAGAATTTCATACTATAAGTCTAAAATTTTCAATTTCTCACCGGTTTGGTCCCGGGTTAGCTCCGGTCAGACACACTGACCCTTAACCCAATACCTCGACCGGTTCAATACCCGATCCGGGTTTTAATACCTTGATATATATAGCATATTCACATGAATCTTATCAACTCTATATTTCAATATTACCATTGTAAGAGCACATTCACTACAATGGGTAGTTAAAATTTTGCAAGAGCTCATAAATATCATAATGAGGTAAATTACTTTAACTAGTAGCAAATTAACATTAGTGACCTTCTGGGCATATAGATATCTAGAGGATTATCATGCAGCCTTCTCGGCATGTAGATATTTATTTAGCGTCAATTGAGCTAGACTCTTCTGGTTCTTTTAAAGCCTTAACCTATGCTCATTATTTTATTTTAATGACAACATTTTATTTCCTTGTATTTATTACTTCAGGTATATATTGGGCACACATGGTTATAGCACAAGCAAACATTGTAAGTTTGGAGAATTTCTATTACTTTTCTCATATCATAAATCTTCATGAACATTAGTCTTCAAGACCACAACAAGAATATTTTAAAATATATCATGCTATGTTTGAACCATTAGCAATTTGCATGAACCATTAGCCTTTAGAGCCATGTTATTTGTAATATATTTGTGATTGCTATATTGCTCATAAGTATATTAAATTTAGAGATTTTCTCTCTCCTTTTGGCACCGCAAATTTCAGTTAATAAATATTAGTCTACAGGACCACAGTTAAGATATCATCCAAAACTTTTTGTTCCATGAGACAATTTAACCTTTTGCCTTCAAGGCCATGTTGTCAAAGCCCTTAACATTTCAATATGAGCAGAGTGTTAAAGGCACAGTTCCACAATCATACAAAAATAGCACAAATATACTGATAATGATTATTTGTTTACATACAGGAGTCTCCTCACAGGGTTTAATGAAACATCATGAATTTTAGTCACCAAAATTCCTTATATTTAAGGGAATAAAATGGTGAATATTGACATATCTTGAATAGCCTTTGGCTATAAATTCTGGATCATAGGAATTAAACACTGAAAATTGGAATGTGAACAGTGCTGCTAGTGTACTTTCCGGCGAGGCAACGAGATTGTCATGTGATTTTGGATCATCAAATGATGTCCAAAAATTGTACACTTTTACAGGGTGAAAGTAGATATCCTAAGCATTAATTTGATAGGTCATGGGTAATTTTTGGAGCTATACACAAAGAGTTATGAATTTTTTAATCAAGCACAGGAAAACTGTCTATTTTCTGGAACATCATCCAAAAACTTAAAATCTGGGAATATTCAACTTCCTGTTGGCTAAAGGCTATAGTTTTCCTTTAAACTAGACTCAATAAAGGTTCTATAGCCTTTAGAATCACTCCAATTCTATGTTTATAAATTAAGTTATGATTTTTCAAAGTTTGGGCAAAAAATATGCCAGAATTGCCAAATAATCCAAAAATGAAGAAAACAATATGATGGCAATTTTGAAATTATGATATAAATGGGAAAGGCCATTTAGGCTAATTGAAGGACCCTCCTAGGTGTCATTTTAGATGGACCAAGTGAGGGAAATATTAGTTACATGTTAATGGGCTTTATGACATCCAATTCCATGTAGATAAAATGCAAGTGTCACAAAAGTCAAATTGTTAGAATTTCTTGTAATAAATAAAATAGAGAAAATAGGAGATATTTTATAAAACACTCCCTTCATCAAACAAGAGAACAAGAGAGAGAGAGAGAGAGAGAGAGTGCTTTGGAGATTTTTGAGAGAAGGAAGAGCAAAGTTGCAAGGTAGGTTGATTTCTTTGGTACTTTGGCTTCCAATTAGTGAAATCACTTCTCTAAGTTACTCTTTTACATGATTCAAGGTGTTTGGGAAGCTAAATTTTTGGGTTAGTGGAGCTTGAGTATTCGGCCAAGAGAGAGGAAGCAAGAGAGGCCAAAAGTAACTCCGTAAACTTTAATCCTTGGTTGCTATTGCTGCTGTTGGTTTAATCGGTGGTTTTGTGGCTAATTTGCTATGGATTTTAAATTTGAGAAATGATAAACCCTAAAATTTATGCTGCCCAAATTTAGTCTAAATCATGGTTAGGATGCAATTAAATAGTTAATAAAGTGATTAGGAGTAAAAAAGAGCAAGCTTTTGGAGTCAGAATTCAAAAATCCCAAATTTTCCTAAAGATTCCTAAGTTTTGGCTAGGTTTAATTAGAGGGTTAGGAGCTAAATTTTCATGAAATTGATGATCTCATTGTGTTCAAAAGGGAAAATTAGGTGGGTTTAGTGTTTAACAGTTTTTCAGAAAACTTCTAAAAAGCGAAATGACCAAAATACCCCCGAAACCCTAAGTTAGGGGTTGCCAAGGGCAAAATTATCATTTGGAAGTGATTTTGTGAAAAATGAGGCCATAAATGAATGCCTTGGGCAAAAATATATTAGAATAGCTTGAGTCAAAATTTTGAAAAAATTATGGTTGGACCGAGTATAGCGGAGCCAGGTTGGGTCCCCAGGGGCTTTTTATTAATTTTTCAATATTGACTTATATAACCACCAGAAACACTATGGAAGTGTCTAAATGGGTACATGAATGGTTTTTAACCTAATTCTTGTATGTTTGAAATTTTAGGACTGAGTTGAGAGTCGAGTCATTGGCACGAACTTCGAGGCACGCTTTACGAGGTGAAAAAAGTTTAAGGTATGGAACTTACCTTACTTGCATGTATTTGATATCTTTGCTTGTGTAGTGATGTATGTGATTGCTTTACTTGATTGTGTAGAGCATATTTGAATAAATGAAGCTCTGTTTCTGTTTATACTGTGGTCATAGTTATGTTGCATGAAACATTGAGCATGCAAAAATGTCATTATGGGGCATACATCTAGTTAAAGCTCATATATCATACACATAGCATCTATCATGATGTATTATGGTATCTGTTTCCTACTGAGATTCTCTTGAATCTCACCTTCCCCTACCAACAATTTAGATAGGAGAATACATAAGGTACGCAGAGATCAGAGAAGAGAACTACATGAGAGGATTGCAGTGGTGGAACAAAGACAGAAAGATGTCTCCGTTTCACTGTGACGAGTTTAGACACCCAAGTAGTCCTATGTGGCTTCATTGATTGTAATTATCATGTATAAACCCCTATAGGGAATTTCTGTAATTATGCACATATTATCAGTATATGTATGCTATTCCTATATTGCCTACCGAACCACGCATTAATATTCCGCTGCAAGTTAAAACAAGTTAGGGTGTTACATTTGATAATACATACAATTTTGTCCAAAATATCAAAAATAAACTAAATATAACTAAGAGCACTGTTCTCTTGACCCACACACCTCGGTTGCCAATATTTCCTATTCTGCCCTTGGAGTCGCTAGCTTCTACTGTAATATTTTTATATTTGAAAAAGGGTGAGATTTAAATGAATCTCAGTAGTAGTAACATACAACCAATCATATAAAATGTGAAAGATAAATATGCAATGCACCATATAGTGTAATAGAAAATTCATGCTATTACTTGTGTGTACAAATTGCTCAGGGCCAAATGACTATTTGCACCCCTACATGTTTGCTACCTCAGCTAGGTCCCAGACCACAGCTAGGTGCTTTTCATACTGTATATATCATAGCTAGGTTCCAATAGGCCGGCTAGTACTTGTGCTTTTCCCCGCACCGCAACCAGATATTGTGCCCTAGGCATTGTTCATATCACAAAACATGGCATAAATATAGCGTATAAACAATCACATAGTGTATGAGAGATAAAGTTACTACCTTATGTCCCTTTTTGCAACACAAATCAGTTCCTAATTTGATTTGGCTTGGGCTTAACAGGTTGGTCCTAAAAATCCAAGTTTACAAGAATTAGGTTAATACCCATTCATGTATCGCTTCAGACTCTTCCAAATTACCTTTATTGGTTATATTAGTCTAACACTGCAGAATTACCAAAATGCTTAAAGGATCCGGTCTAGGCCCCTTTTTTCCCGGTCCGACTATATTCTTCCAAAAATTTTGACTCGAGCTATTCCTATACAATTTTGCTTATAGAATCCATTTTTTACCTCAGTTTTTGTAAAATAACTGTCAAATGGCAGTTTTGCCCTTTGACAGTCCCTACTTGGGGTTTTAGGGGTATTTTCATAATTTCACTTCTAGGGCTTAACTCACAAAGTGATCAACATCAACCCTACACAATTTTCCCTCCTAAACACCATGGAATCATCAGATTAATGAAATTTCAGCCTTAACCCCCTGAACTCATACTAGCCGAAACTTACACGCATGAAAGGGAAAATGTGATTTTTGAGTTTTAGCTCTTAAAGTTTGCTCCTTTTCACTCCTAACCATTTGTTAAACCATTTAAATATTTACTAGACATTATTTGAGAAAATTTGGACAGAATAACCTCTTAGGATTTCAACATCCCAACTTAACAAAATCAACAATCCAAACCACAAATCATGATAAAACCACAACAACAATATCAATACACCAAAGGAATTGAAGTTCTTGAAGTTACCTCTTGATCCACAGACTTTCTCTCTCTAGAAGTCTCCCTCTCTCTCCTCTCCCTTGAAGATTAGCTTGCTACACATGGTTTTTCATGGAGATCAAGAGCTTAGAAGAGGTATTACACAAGTTAGGAAGCTTAAACACTTGATAATACAAGTCTTACCTTTGATTTTTGTCTCTTGAGCTTCCTCTCTCTAAGTTTTCCAAAGCTTCTCTCTCTCTATTCTTGTTCTTGGCGTGAAAATGGGAACAGAAAGATGAAGACAAGGCTTAATAAAATATCTCTTCATCTTTCTTTTTTAAAAATAATTAATTATGGGTTTATGACATAAGTTGTACTTGGACTTATCTCTTCATAATCATGTCATAAACCTTCCATTACATTTGAACTAATCTCCTTCCCCTTTTGCTAGCCCAAAAAGACGCCACCTTAAGGCCTCCACAAACCAAATGGGCTTCATTTTGAAAGAGGCAAGCTTCACCCAAGAGGGGGGTGAATTGGGTGATGTTATAAATTTTTCGTTTGAGGTGGTGAAATGTAAATATAGTGACTAGAGTAGAGTAGAGAAGATTTGAACACAGAGAGTTAAACTGGTTCGGCCTAACAACAATGCCTAAGTCCAGTCCTCAGAGATCAAGACCTACTGAGCTTCTCACAATATCTCCAAGATTCAATGGGCTCTCAGAACGCCACAAGACAACAATCGTCCTTGAATGGACTACGAACAGAAATATTCTCTCAACAAGAAACTTCTCTCCCCCTTACGACAAGTCTTATGTGCAGAGAAACAACCTATGACTCTTCTCACTTGCTTATGTATACAAGACTTATGAGCAGCAACGTTTTCTTCCGCTTACACCACTGTAAGTCTTATGAACAACAACGTTCTCTCCTGCTTGTATCTTATAAGGCTTATGAGTGAAAGACACTACAAGGAATTCTCTCAACTGCTTCTCTCGTAAGGAATAACTATCCTCTCAAGGTCCCAATACCTTGAGATCACATAAACATAGAATTTTGAGTTTGTATGTGGACTCTCTTAAAGAGTAAATGAATAAACACTGAAGATCAAAGTGTATACAGAGAAAACAGATGAATAATAGAGGATCGATATAAGCTTGTGAATTCTTGTGCTATGTTGTTATTGTTTCTCCGTGAGTCTCTGTATATATATAGTTGCTCCAGTTTTTGCCCGTTTGGAAATTCTTCATTTGAGGAGCGGGACATTTGAAACTAATGGCAGACACGTGCATGTTTGAATAACCTGAGTGCGGTAGGTGCCAGCGTGTTCATAATCATCTTGTCTGCCGTTGTATCACTTTTCTCATGTGGTTCAATTCAAACGTTCATATTCCTGTATCATCCTCGAGTGATCTCCTATTTTCCTTCATATACCTCTGTTATCGGGTTGTGCCTGCATGGAGAAACAGAGAGACAAAATCTTCACTCGCGGGTGAAGAAGGGTCTCACTCGAGCACAAAACTCTGCTCGAGTAATCTTTGTACTTTACACTGGGAATGTCTTCTCGGGTCATCACTCGCATACCATTTTGACAAGAGTGAGAATATGCACTCGCAGGTGTTATGGACCCTCACTCGAGCACACTTACCTCTGCTCGAGTGAGAAGCATATTCTCAAGGAATATGCTCTCTAAACCATCACTCGCATCAGATTACCAGAGGGATAGAATTTTCACTCGCGAGTGATATGGGCCCTCACTCGAGCACACTTACCTCTGCTCGAGTGAGAAGCATATTCCCAAGGAATATGCTCTCTTGAACAAGCACTCGTAACTGATCAGGAGAGGGATGGAAATATTACTCGCAAGCATGGACGTGTCACTCCGAGCATGGATGGGTGTGCTCGAGCACACTTGTACTTTTCTGAACTTCAAGACTCTCGGCCAAGTACTCGCAGTGCCTTGCTCGAGTGAATGATGGAAGCATGCTATTACTTGCTCTCGGCCAAGCACTCGCATGCCCTTGCTCGAGTGAATAGAGGAAGCATGCCATTACTTGCTCTCGGCCAAGCACTCGCATGCCCTCACTCGCATGTGTGCTCGAGTGAGAATGACTTCTCTGCTCGAGTGCATACCTTGTGCTTCGAGTGATCCAGTAAATACAAAGGGAGAATGCCTCTCGGGTACTCACTTCCTGGCTTTCTCTCACACCTGCTCGAGTACAGAAGTGATTTGTGCTCGAGTGCAGATTTCATGCTCGAGCACTCAAGTGCAAATTTACAGCAGATATCAGCAAACTTCAAATATGCATTTGGTAACTTGGAATCTTTTCTTAGCCTTCTAAAAACATGTTTTACACATAATTGAATTATTGTTATCATCAAAACTTGGGATCTAACATTCTCCCCCTTTTTGATGATGACAAAACTCTTTGTGATGAAGATTTAAAAGAAATTGAATGAAATTGAAAAGTTTTGAAATTTCTTCAAAGTTTCCAAAATGCATAAGATAAGTATAGTATGAGGTATATAACTTAACAAGAATTTAATAACTTGAAACATTGAAAATTTGATAATTAAAAACTTGAACCATGTCATTAATTTTAAAGAAAACAGGAACAAACTTGAACAATACAAGATAACTTTAAAATGACAATGTCATACATCTCAAATCCTACCCAATACAGAAAAACTACCCAAACACCACCCATATACACCCTACAGAAGCTCAGACATCACACATCATCCTTCTCCCCCATTTTGTCAATATCAGAAGGGGGTTCTGGAGGTGGAACAAAAGATATCATGGCAGTGAGATGGTCAATGGGCTGATCAGAGGGAGATGGTGCTTGAGGTACAGATGATGAGGGAGGAAGTGAAGGCGACCGATCAAATGTGACATCAACATTGGATTCAGGATCAGTGAAGAGCACATGAGTTTGTGGTACTGAGGGAGAAGTGGTCTCAGGAGGTACCCCAGAAGATGAAGAGGGAAAATGTGAATGTAGAAAGGTCTCCATGTTGGTGATCCTCTGTGACATCTCATCCTGAGTTTTGAACATCAGTTCAAAATTCAGATTGGCCTTGTCTACCAGATTGATGACTTGTGCTTCCATTTTCTCCACATGCTTCTCATATTCAGTCACTAACTCTTTCTTCAAACTTGATACAGCTTGATTAATTACCTCAGACAAATGGTTGGACAGAGAGGCATTGAGAAATGAAGGAGGAGGAATAGGACCTTGTGCAGATGATTGTGCCTCATCTCCTCTGGATGGAGTGGCTTCCCTCTTTGATGTGGCTTTGGTCCGACTCACCAGAAGATTGATACCCATGTGAGTTAACTGAGTCTTTCCAAACCTTGAGATGAGCACCCTTTCTTTTCCTTCCAAATACCAGATTTTATTTTTCATCAAGATGAAGGAAACAAGTTGAGGGTAAGGTATGGTTGTGGATCTTGTTGAAGAAAAACGAAACCTTCTCATCTCACTAAAAATGATCTCCCCTACATTCCTTGGTTGCCCAGCAACCAATGAAGCCAATAGATAGTAATCTTTTTGTGCAAAGTGGGTAAAGTTTTTGAATTTATTGATTATGCTCCGGGAGTAAATGTAATGAAGGATTCTGTGATTATCAGGCATATCAATAGGCTTGAAAGTGAGGGGGCCAATTGGGTCTTTTGGTCTCAAGATTTTAAAGGTTTCATTGGCAGAAAAAGAGGGTGGATCAGTAGGAGGTGCAACATAACCAAGTAAATCATTAATGATTTTGGCAGAAATCATAATGAATTTCCCTCTAATGGTTGTAGATACAGCTTCTTCAATCAGATCACCAGATCTGGACATAATATTATGAGTTTTCATATTGCTGTAAAATGTTTTCACAACAGTGGGGGAATATGGCATATGAATATTTAGCCAGGGAGCATAGTACTAAAGGTAAGGGTACAAGTCCAAATGACAATTCTTTTTCAGATAATCCAAATCAACATATACTCTGGGCAGAAATGTCTATGTTTGAATTCATCATCATATACCTTCTGTGGTAATGCCTTAAGCTCTGTCACATTGAATCCCTCAGGAGGATTAGTGAGTTGGTCATCCACTGGTGCTTGAGATGCAGAAGGTGCTCCTGAAGCAGAAGCACTTGGGTGCTTAACTTGGTGTGAACTTGAAACACCGGCTTGAGATGTAAACTTCCCAACAACCTTGTCCAATTTGGATTTTTCTATTGCTTTCCTGAGTTGTTTACTGAAAGTATCCCCAGAAGAAGAGGATGAATGGGGTTGCTCTGAATCCTTCTTCTTTCCCTTCCCTTGTACCTCTTTGGATTGAGACCGGGTGAGTATGGGTTCCTTGAAGACCACACCCTTTGGTTTCTTTTGAGGAGGTTGGTCTTTCTTGGAAACTTGAGGCTTTGGGTGAGGTTTCTTAGCGGGAGTTCTCTTTTTGGTCTTAGGCTTAGGAGGAGGTGAAGGTGAGGGAGAGTTTTTGGGAGATGGAGGAGTAAGTTCAGGGGTTCCAGATTCACTGGCAGCAGAGTGAGTAGGAGAAGGGGAATGAGACTTTTGAGGAATAGAGGGTAACTTTGTTCTTGCCATTGGAAAAGTGGAAGAGAAACAAGAACTCTTGTTTTTGAAAGAGAGAAAAATACAAGAGAGATTAGGGCACAAGTGAAGAATGCAGAAGACAAAAATCACCTCTTATAGAAGATTGAAAGGTTGAAACGGCGATTTGAAGCAGAAAGACGTGATTGAATGATGAGAAAACGGTTGAAGATGAAGAGTTGTGTCTTTCGAGTGAGAGAGCACTTCGAGTGAGAGGAGGAAGTGCGACGTTCTGAGCTCCCAGTAACTGATATAAGTGACAGTGCTCGAGCATGAACCCTAGTGCTCGAGTGATGTTCATACTGTGCTCGAGTGTGTTCTATCTGTGCTCGAGTGATGCTCTGGAAAAATAAAGAAACAAGTAGAACGTACCTGGATTGTTGATTCCCTGACATATTTTGCATCTTTGTACTCAAATCCTCCAAGATCATTTGAGTAACCATGATTTGGATAGTTTTTGCACAGAAATTCTTCTACCTCACTCGAGCAGGCATTCCTCACCTCAAGCATGTTCATACCATGCTCGAGTGAGAATTCCTCACTCGCGAGTGAGCTCAATTCTCACTGTAGTTTATAATATATCACCTTGGTGTTCTTAACTCCTCTGTTAACCTCTGTTCTAACTATAAGAGAACAGAGCATCAAGAATAGTGATGTGCTCGAGCAGAGCTTCTTGTGCTCGAGTGACACAGCTTCTCACTCGAGCAGTACCTTCAGTGCTTCGAGTGAGACTCCTGCAACAACAAATTTTGGCCACTCCGATGCCAAAGTCAGTATAGTTATCATCAAAATAAACATTTAATTAAACTTTTTAACAAGAAAACTTACAACTCATTGGGATTAACCATTCCCAATTCTCTTCGAATATAGAGAAATTGTTCTTTTGCAATTGGTTTTGTGAAAATATCCGCAAGTTGAAGATGAGTTGGTATGAATTCCACTTTGACATCTTTCTTTTGAACATGATCTCGAATGAAATGATGTCGAATGTCTATATGCTTGGTTCTTGAATGTTGTACCGGATTCTTTGCCAAGCTTATCGTGCTAGTATTATCACAATAGATTGGGATTTCTTTTAAATAAATTCCCAAATCTTGAAGTTGTTGTTTTAACCATAACACTTGAGAACAACAACTTGCCACAGCTATATATTCAGCTTCAGTCGAAGATAATGAAACTGTGTTCTGCTTTTTGCTGAACCATGACACTAGAGAACCTCCGAGAAATTGACATTGTCCACTGGTACTCTTTCTGTCAGTTTTATATCCACCGTGATCTGAATCTGAATATGCCATTAAGTATTCGTTCCCTCTCTTTGGATACCAAAGTCCAAGCTCTGAAGTATCTCCTAGATATTTGAAAATTCTTTTTACTGTCTCTGCATGAGATGCTTTAGGATTGGATTGATACCTTGCACACATTCCTACACTGAACTGAATATCTGGCCTGCTTGCTGTAAGATAGAGTAATGAACCAATCATTCCTCTATACTTTGTGATGTTGAAGCTAGGTCCCTTTACATCAGCATCCAGCAATGTTGTGGAACTCATTGGAGTATCAGCTCCGTTAGCATTATCTAGACCATATTTCTTCAGCAATTCTTTTAAATACTTTGTCTGAGATATAAATATGCCGTTCTTCTTTTGTTTGATCTGAAGTCCAAGAAAGAAGTTCAATTCTCCCATCATGGACATTTCAAATTCTCCCTGCATAATCTTAGAGAAATCTTGACACATAGATTCGTTAGTAGCACCAAAAATAATATCATCAACATAGATTTGAACTATTAGAATATCATTTTTGTTATGTTTGATGAATAGAGTTGTATCAACTTTACCTCTGACAAAACCTTGATCAAGAAGAAATTTGCTTAGTCTTTCATACCAAGCTCTGGGAGCTTGTTTCAAACCATATAATGCTTTCTTAAGTTTGAAGACATAATCAGGTTTTGTTTCATCTTCAAAACCAGGAGGCTGTTCGACATAAACTTCCTCCATAATATATCCATTTAGAAAAGCACTTTTTACATCCATTTGATAAAGTTTAAAACTTTTGATGCAAGCAAAAGCTAAGAGTACTCGTATTGCTTCCAATCTTGCCACTGGAGCATATGTTTCCTCATAATCAATACCTTCTTCTTGATTATAGCCTTTGGCTACCAATCTTGCTTTATTTCTCACAATGATTGCTGATTCATCAAGTTTGTTTTTGAAAACCCATTTGGTCCCTATAACCGTATGATCTTTAGGTCGAGGAACCAAATCCCAAACTTGATTTCTTTGAAATTGATTTAATTCTTCTTGCATAGCAATCACCCAATCATTGTCAGATAAAGCTTCTTCTATATTAGAAGGTTCAATCTCAGAAATAAAAGCAGAAAATGTTACCTCATTGAGGATTCTATTTCTGGTTTTGACACCTTCATGAATATCTCCTATAACTTGATCAATTGGATGATCCTTCATATGTCTCCATGCTTTAGGTTGATCATGATCATCAACATCTTCCAAATTTTGAAGATCATTTGTTTCAAAATCATCCTGCTTTGAAATAGGTTTGTTTTTCTTGATTGAATCCATTTCTTCTTCATCATTAAGTTTTGTCTGAGATTCAATTTCATCAAACACAACATGGATAGATTCTTCAATAGTACATGTTCTTTTATTGAAAACTCTATAAGCTTTACTTCTATTAGAATATCCTAGAAAAATACCTTCATCGGACTTTGAATCAAATTTACCTAAATTTTCCTTACCATTGTTGTGAATGAAACACTTACACCCGAAGATATGAAGATGAGCAATATTTGGCTTTCTTCCTTTGTAGAGTTCATATGGTGTCTTTCCAAGAGATTTACGAATATATGCTCTGTTTGAAATATAGCATGCAGTACTCATTGCATCTGCCCAGAACACTTGTGACATTTCTTTTTCATTAAGTAAAGCTCTTGCCATTTCTGTAAGCACTTTGTTCTTCCTTTCCACTACTCCATTTTGTTGAGGTGTTCTAGGAGCTGAGAAGTTGTGATCTATCCCCTCGTTGTTGCAGTAATCTTCAAACAATTGATTATCAAATTCTCCTCCATGATCTGTTCTAATAGAGACAATAGAAATACCTTTCTCATTCTGAACCTTTTTGGCAAACATAATAAATTCAGCTAAAGTTTCATCTTTTGAGGCAATGAATATAGTCCAAGCAAATCTTGTAAAATCATCTACAATAACTAACGTATATAAATTTCCTCCAAAACTTTTTACTCTTGCAGGTCCTACCAAATCCATATGAAGTAATTGTAAAGGTTTTGAAGTAGAAATTTCATATTTTGTTTTAAAAGATGATTTAGTTTGTTTGCCTTTTTGACATGCTTCACAAATCATGTTGTCTTTGAATTTGAGTTTGGGAAGGCCAACAACTAAATCTTTTCTGATCAATTTGTCAAGTTGATTCATATTGACATGAGCCAAACGCTTATGCCATAACCAACTTTCCTCTGATCGACTAAGAAAACAGTTTTCAGAAGAATTTGAATTTAAATCAATTGTATAACAATTACCGTCCCTTTGAGCTCGGATTTTTGCCTTGATAGTTTCCTTGTTCAGAAGTAGATCTTTCTTACTTACTATCAAGCATTCTTTTGAATCGAAAATCACCCAGTTATCTTTGTCAGTGCTTTGGCTTACGCTTAAGAGATTGTGGCATAATCCTTCAACATAATATATTCCGTTGATTTGAAAGCCATCTGTTCTTCCCACTTCACCAATTCCAGCAATACTTCCGGATTGATTTCCTCCAAAAGTCACCTTTCCTCCTTCTCTAGGTTCAAACATGGTGAACTTATTTTTGTCACCAGTCATGTGTCTCGAACATCCACTATCAATATACCATTTGTTCGCTCGAGATGCTTTGAGACATACCTAGAATAAGATGATCAAGTTTTAGGTACCCACACTTTCTTGGGTCCTTTGTGGTTAGTATTTGGAAAATGTGTCCCTTTCGGAACCCATTTATATGTTCCAACAACCTTTCCCTTTTTGAAATAACACGATGAAGTATAATGTCCTTTCCTATTACAAAAATTGCATGACACAAATGGATTTGATGTATGCACAGAATTCCTAAAATATTTAAGATAGTCTCTACTACTCTTCTTATTCTTATCATGCACAGCATTATATTCAGATAACAATTCATTATAAGAGGGTTCAGAGTCACTTACCTCAGAGTCTGATTCTTCTTCCTTAGCTACCAAGCATAAATTGGCTACTTCGTCGTTGTCATTTTCTTCGTCTGACGAACTATCACCCCAAATAGATGATATATATGCTTTCTTTTTCTGCTTCTTTTTGTCTTTGTTCCTGAAGCATTCAGATTTGATGTGTCCTGGTTTTCCACATTCATAGCATACTATTTGGTGTTCTTTGTTTTCTTTCTTGCTTGGTCCTCCTTGATAATTCTTGAAATTCCTTTGTCCTCTTATGTAGAATTTCTTGAACTTTCTCACGATCATTCCCATTTCATCATCACTAGGAACATCTTCATTCTCGGAAGTTTCTTCTTCTTCTTTAATAGCTTTAAATGCAACTCCCTTTTTCTTTCTATCATCGACTTCTTCAAGTTCCTTTTTGAATCTCAACTTACCTTCATATTCGGAAAGACTACCAAAGATAGCAGCTACGGATCTCATAGACTCTCCTTTGGCTTCTTCGATGGCTGTCACCTTTGCTTCCCATTCTTTCGTAAGAATATTAAGAATCTTTCTTACCTGGGAATTTTGATCAAACGACTTTCCAAGAGCAGATAATTGATTAACAAGATGAGTATACCTTAGTTCAAATTCTGATATACTCTCTCCAGAATTCATACGAAATAAATCATACTCTGTTATTAACGTATTGATCCTATTTTCTTTGATTCCAGATGTACCTTCGTGAGCAATTTCAAGAGCATCCCACATATCTTTGGCAGTAGGTAGAGTACATATACGAAAATATTCTTTTTGACTAAGAGCACTTTGTATCATTAGAATGGCTTTGCTATTTAATGTTACTAACCTCTTGTCATTTTCGTCAAACTCATCTGGACTCTTTTTAACTGCTCTATCTTCGATTTTCTTCACTGGAACATAGTCACCATCTTGTATAACATTCCATAATCCGTATTCGTTGGCCATCACGAACACTCTGAATTTGGCTTTCCAGAACGAAAAATGATCTCCAGCAAAACCAGGAGGTCTAGTGATTGAAGCACCGTCTGGAAGGATATTTTCACCCATTGTTGCCATTTGTCGGATCCTTCTCAAGCTGTTAGGCTCTTCGGAGAAGACGAGGCTCTGATACCAAATGAAAGAGGCAAGCTTCACCCAAGAGGGGGGTGAATTGGGTGATGTTATAAATTTTTCGTTTGAGGTGGTGAAATGTAAATATAGTGACTAGAGTAGAGTAGAGAAGATTTGAACACAGAGAGTTATACTGGTTCGGCCTAACAACAATGCCTACGTCCAGTCCTCAGAGATCAAGACCTACTGAGCTTCTCACAATATCTCCAAGATTCAATGGGCTCTCAGAACGCCACAAGACAACAATCGTCCTTGAATGGACTACGAACAGAAATATTCTCTCAACAAGAAACTTCTCTCCCCCTTACGACAAGTCTTATGTGCAGAGAAACAACCTATGACTCTTCTCACTTGCTTATGTATACAAGACTTATGAGCAGCAACGTTTTCTTCCGCTTACACCACTGTAAGTCTTATGAACAACAACGTTCTCTCCTGCTTGTATCTTATAAGGCTTATGAGTGAAAGACACTACAAGGAATTCTCTCAACTGCTTCTCTCGTAAGGAATAACTATCCTCTCAAGGTCCCAATACCTTGAGATCACATAAACATAGAATTTTGAGTTTGTATGTGGACTCTCTTAAAGAGTAAATGAATAAACACTGAAGATCAAAGTGTATACAGAGAAAACAGATGAATAATAGAGGATCGATATAAGCTTGTGAATTCTTGTGCTATGTTGTTATTGTTTCTCCGTGAGTCTCTGTATATATATAGTTGCTCCAGTTTTTGCCCGTTTGGAAATTCTTCATTTGAGGAGCGGGACATTTGAAACTAATGGCAGACACGTGCATGTTTGAATAACCTGAGTGCGGTAGGTGCCAGCGTGTTCATAATCATCTTGTCTGCCGTTGTATCACTTTTCTCATGTGGTTCAATTCAAACGTTCATATTCCTGTATCATCCTCGAGTGATCTCCTATTTTCCTTCATATACCTCTGTTATCGGGTTGTGCCTGCATGGAGAAACAGAGAGACAAAATCTTCACTCGCTGGTGAAGAAGGGTCTCACTCGAGCACAAAACTCTGCTCGAGTGATCTTTGCACTTTACACTGGGAATGTCTTCTCGGGTCATCACTCGCATACCATTTTGACAAGAGTGAGAATATGCACTCGCAGGTGTTATGGACCCTCACTCGAGCACACTTACCTCTGCTCGAGTGAGAAGCATATTCTCAAGGAATATGCTCTCTAAACCATCACTCGCATCAGATTACCAGAGGGATAGAATTTTCACTCGCGAGTGATATGGGCCCTCACTCGAGCACACTTACCTCTGCTCGAGTGAGAAGCATATTCCCAAGGAATATGCTCTCTTGAACAAGCACTCACAACTGATCAGGAGAGGGATGGAAATATTACTCGCAAGCATGGACGTGTCACTCCGAGCATGGATGGGTGTGCTCGAGCACACTTGTACTTTTCTGAACTTCAAGACTCTCGGCCAAGTACTCGCAGTGCCTTGCTCGAGTGAATGATGGAAGCATGCTATTACTTGCTCTCGGCCAAGCACTCGCATGCCCTTGCTCGAGTGAATAGAGGAAGCATGCCATTACTTGCTCTCGGCCAAGCACTCGCATGCCCTCACTCGCATGTGTGCTCGAGTGAGAATGACTTCTCTGCTCGAGTGCATACCTTGTGCTTTGAGTGATCCAGTAAATACAAAGGGAGAATGCCTCTCGGGTACTTACTTCCTGGCTTTCTCTCACACCTGCTCGAGTACAGAAGTGATTTGTGCTCGAGCACTCAAGTGCAAATTTACAGCAGATATCAGCAAACTTCAAATATGCATTTGGTAACTTGGAATCTTTTCTTAGCCTTCTAAAAACATGTTTTACACATAATTGAATTATTGTTATTATCAAAACTTGGGATCTAACACATTTCATTAGCCTAACCAACTTTTACATATATTATATTTTAATCTTAATTGAACATGTGCCTAAATCTTAATCAATTATTATTTAATCCCTTGGCTTTAGATTGATGACAATTGGCTTGTTTATGATTCAAACAATTATTTCCCCTCCTATTTTCTTTTAATAGGAAAAATTCATAAGAAATAAGGGAAATAATAATTATTCCAACATTTTCTACAATCTCTTTAATTCATTTATGTACAAGTCTAACCTTGACTTTTCAAACCTTGATTTATTTGATCAAGAATATTCCAATTGTACATACATTCTTTATTTTCCTTAATTAACTAAAATTACTTCAATTAATTGGGAAAATAATTAATCTTGTGCTTTATTGGTAAATTATGATTTTACCACTACATTTCTTAGATTTATTTTGGAGCTTACTCTTTTTCACCCTTTATTTGGCCAAAATTCCCTTAATTATTGGGCCAAAATTTATGCTATTTTATCCCTCCATTTTGGGCTTCAATATTAGGCTTTTTGAAACACCCAAAAATTAATTTCATGACTTGTTTTAACCCAAATCTTATGAAAATAGAAATTTACTAGTTTCTTAAATTTCAAGCTCATGAATATTCACTATTCTATTTCATTGAATGCTTCAGATAATTATAATGCATATTGTTGAATAAAATTTGGGGTGTTACACATATCATTTATGATTATCAAAATATCTTAATGCCACATAACTTCTACACATGCATATAATCTATTAAGATTACAAAATGATCATTTACAAAATATATGGAATTAAAAGTGATGTGGCTTTTGACCATTTACTTACAAAATCATGAAGTGACATAATGAAATTAACATAGCTGCTATCTATTTTATTACTTCATGTGATAAAACCATAACAAGTCATCCTTCACTGTAGTCATGAACTTCTTGCAATAAAAGATATTTGAATCACTGGGCCTCTAGGCTATATTATTTATGGCTTTCAATAATAGCCAAGTTATCGCAATTTTTCCTCACAAACAAATCACAAAATGATCTTTTGAAAATCAAAATTTTTATGACTTTTGGTTATTTAATTCCAAGATAGAAAATCAAAGTTGTATGGCTTATAACCATATGGTAACCTTTGCTCATAATTTTTAATAATCATGTCATTTCATATGCATCACCAGACATTGGCACTAATGATCATAGTACAAATTCGGTAATTAGTTTTTAGGACTATTACTTTTCAGTGCCATGATTCCCCATGAGTCATTAATCTTTAGGACTCTATATAGTAGAAATATTTTTCAAATATACAAAACTCTTTTGTGTCATTTGATATTTGAATCATGATCCTTCAAGACTTTAATTAATCAAAGTGCCACAATTTTCTTCCCATGCCAATTATTAAAACCATAAAGCAGTCTTTTATAGAGGAACCATTATCAAAAGTACTGATGTGGCTTCTAGCCATCAAATCAAGAAATTGAGAATTATATGGCCACTGGCCATTTAATGATTTAAAACAATAATATCAAAAATATTAATATCATAAATATCTAAGAATAAGATAAGAGTAAAACTTGAACTTTAAATATGATGCTATTAAATTTTATATATGCACTGCAAGTGCACGTATCGTTGAAATAGTATAGTAGCAAATCAAGGTCATTCTACAGAGATTGAAGGTAATAGATAATTAGGCATTAAAACTTTCATTTTCATTTAAGTTGAACAAATCAAAGAAAATGATTGAAAGAAAATTTAAACAAATGCAAAAGAAATAAATCTAATGATTTAAAGATGTCAATTGATAAAAACAACCTAGAGTGACTAATCCCTTCTTTAAGTTTTAGAGCATGTATTTACCTAATTAAAAGCACTTAATGTTAATTTGTTAATCTAAAGTTTAAATGAATATAAGTATCTTCCAATCACTTATACTCCTCTCTCAAGTTAAAATTGTTATTCCTAACTAATTTATTCAAGAGGCAATAAATGTTTAAATTCACTCTAATATGATTATATGGGTCCAATAGGTATATTCCTATCCTATTGGCAAATTAGAATAAATTTTAATCCCGCACTATTTAATCTTATGGTCCAATTAAGATTCCTCTCCCAAGGTTAATCTAAATTACCCAAATTCTTACTTAGTGGTGATCAAGCACTAAGTAGACAAAATAAAATAGATTAAGTAAACCAAATTAACACAAACCACAATTAATTATTTCATACATGCTCAAATCCCCAAATTAGTTCATAGCTACTCTAGATTGAAAAAGAGCCTAACCACACATGACTTTAAAGAGAGTCATCACAGCAGCAACAATAAATTCTACACTCAGAGACATACTGGAATTCAACAAAACAGAGAGAAGAAAATAAAATTGAAGCAATACAATAATAATTGGCAACACTTCCTCTGCTGATTCTTTCCTGAACCCAATATTGCCGCTGTCTCCTCTGTGTCTTCCATCTTCCCCAGCCACTGCTCTCTCGCTCACGAAGAGGATGAAAAAAATCTCAATCCATTCTTGCGGCTCCTCGTCAAGAGATGAAGCTCCTTCCTCTCAACAATTCTGACCCCCACTGTGCAGCTACTCCCTCCTTTCGCTACTCTGTAGCTCTGGAAGAGGATGAAAAAAATGCCCAAGTCAATTATTGTGGCTACTTCCTTCAGTCTTGATTTTGTTGCTTCCCTTCTCTTTCTCTAGGTCATCCCTTTTTTTCTTTTAACAATGGATACTCCTCTTCATATCTTCAATTAGAAATCAAAAGCCCAAAGCCCAAAATCACGTCACCTGCCATTACACAAAGAGGAAACAACAATAAAATAAAAGGTAAAATAAATGAAACTAACATAAAGTATTTATTATTATTAAATTTTTTTATTCTTTTATCTAATATTACCTCATTCTATTTAAAATAAAATTATGATATTTTCAATAAAATCCCCTAAATAATGCCTCAACCTTGATTTAATTTTATAATAATAAAATCTTATTGAATTCTTCCAAAATTGTCTAAATAACTCTCCAATTATATTCAAAATATCCTTTAAATGTACAAAATATAAAGAGTTATCAATAAGATAAGAGTGAAACTTGAACTTTAAACTGATAAAATGTAAAATATAATTATAACATAAAATAAGGAGAAAAGGGAAATTGCGAGATACAAAAATTGCAAGACCATGTTCCCATTCATCAAATTTAGGGTTATATGGCTTCTAGCCATTTAATATCAAGAAAAAATTAAATTTTTATGGCTTATGGCCATTTAATCAAGAAAAAAAATAAAGCTATATGGGTTCCAACCATTTAATCTCTAGATAGAAAATAAAGTTATAGAGCCCTTGGCTATATAATAATATAGAAAATTAAAACTATATGGCTTCTGGCCATATACTCTCAAAATTAAAAAACAAATCAAGTTTTTATGGTTTGTGACTATTAAATAAGATAGAAAATAAAAACTATATGGCTTATAACCACATAATGTAACCCCTTACTTAGATAGCCAAAATTATAATTCGAAAACACATAATTAAGTCGAATTAGAGACCAACGGATAATTTAAAGCTTATTTAAAATCTCATCTTCAAGAAAGGGTTATCAAAAATTTCTTTCAAAACATGTTTAACTTGGTCTCACATTAATGTTTTGAATATAATTGGCCTGTTCAATTCAGTTTCATTCATATATATCAGAGTGTAATCAAAATTCCCGGCCACATTCGGTTTCCATACATTAACTAAAGGGTTTACGAGCATTTTTCGCCCCTATCAATTTCCTATTCAGGGGATTACAAAAAGCTACCCAAAATTTACAATTATAATATATACAGTAATCCCAACCAAAATATGATAACCAACTACCAAAGTTACATCCCTAACGGAGTACTAGCTGCCCTTGATAGCTTGTTTCTCCTTTGAGCCGCTTGCCCTAGTTGTAGTTTAGTCAATGGAAAGAATGAGATTCAAAAGAATCCTAATAGTAACACATCACTCATACAATATATAATCACATAGCATACAAGCAAATCACCAAGCAGTAGTAGCAGTTGCAATGATTACAGTGATGCATGACTTTCGTCAAAAACGACAGCACTCACAGCTATATATACATGATGCGTGACCAGCATCACAAATGACAGTACTCATGGTTGTATACATATGATGCATGACCAGCGTCACAATCGACAGCACTCACGGCTGTATACACATAGCTTTCACAGCAACATACACTGCAGTATTGGCAATCAACACAATTCAATGATAAGACATACGTACAATGCATTACATATAGTATAAGAGAAAGTGTCACTACCTTGTTCTTTCTGGGTGTGGTCTGGCATCGGTTGATCACGTACAGGGCAAATATCAAATCCTAAAAACCATAATCAAGGATGACGTGTTAATCATTATTCTAAGTTTTGAATTCCAAAACACTTAAAGTTGGTTATCATTTGAGACCTTTAGGTAGCTACTAGAAGCCTAAATAACTGCCTAAAGAGTTGGGAAAGACTTGACCAAAGACCACCTTTCAAAAGTTCAAAATGCCATTTTTGAAGGTTTGGCCGCGACCAACAGATTGTCAAAAACTTTTGGGCCGTAGCTAGAAATAAGTTAGAGAGTTTGGGCCGTGGACAAGAACTTATCAGAAGGATTTGGGTCACGGCCTATATCCCTGGCCGTGGCCAACCATGGATATGTCACCTGACTGATTTTCAAACAACCATATCTTTTAGCACAGACATCAAAATGACCCAAACTTTATACCATTGGAAGCTTACAGTATGAACTACAAGACTGGAAAATTTCACAACATTTTGACACCAGTTTCCATATCAAAACCCTATGCAAAGTTGGTCCCTTATACAAAATTTTACACTTAACAGTTTTTCCAAAATTTCTAGTTTTTTACTAAAGTGTCCAATGGTTCCCAAACTTCATAACTAAACCTATTCCCACACAGTTTTTTTATAAGGAATCCAATGGCAACATCAAAACATACAAAGTTACATCCCATTCACATGTTTTGTTTTGAGACAACATTATAACATAATACCATAAAGTTTCCAAACTCAACATTCAAGATTCCAAACCAATTTCATTGTTCTAATGACACAAACAAACACCATTTCCAACATAATAAACTATGCAATTCATTCAATCCCAAATCACACAAAAATCAGGGCAAAAATCAAGAAATTTCAAAGCTCAACCAATGACCACAATATATAGATCAAAAAGAAGTTATCACTTACCTCTTTCACTTTCCAATGCTTGTTTCTTGATTCTTCAACCTTCAATTTTTCTCAAGAACTCAAACACCTTCTTTTAAAAATATAAAATCATAGAATTAAAGCTCTAATCAACATGAACAAAATTAAAGAAGAGGATTTGAGCATTCAAGATCAAATAGAGCAATTTACCTTGAATTTTCTTTCTCTTTCCTCTTCAACCTTAGATGAACATGGAGAGAGTGAGAGAGAGAATGGAAGATGATGATGATGCAGATTTTTGGATCCCCCAAATTCCTCTTGGATGACTTAAGGGAGATAGGAGAGAGGGAAAGAGGTTTGAACTTTTGACTTGATCATTGGCTCATGTAATGCCATGTGTCAACATCTTGAAACATCTTCTATGAGCATGCAATTATGTGATTCTTCCCTCTTGCTCTCCTTAGCAATTGCCACACCACTTGATCTTTAAGTTACCAATGAGTTTCCTCTTCGGTAACTGACTAATTAACTGGTAACTTTTCTTTTTCCCATTTTGCCCCTGACTACAACAATTCCTTTTGGCTCACCACTTAACATATTTTATACCTCCATCTCATCATACGATAAGTCCTCCCCTTAATTCAATTCATTTTAAGTGTTAATACTACAATTGAAATCAAATACAGGGTTTGGGCACTATTACTATTCATTCAGCTCATAATTCACATCGTATTCTCCAAAAGTGTTCATTTAACAGTTACATACGATTTTGGAGTCAATAGCCCTTAATCATATTTAGGGGCATTTCAATTCTTCCCCCGTACAATAAATTTTGCCCTCAAAATTTGTTACACGACTTAAGCCATAAACTCCGGATAATGCCTCTGCATGTCAGCTTCCGTTTCCCAGGTGGCTTCTCTCTGAGACATTCCCTTCCAGATTACCTTTATAAGCGACATGCTTCGGTGTCTGAGCCGTCTTTCTTCCCAATTAATGACTTGTTCTGGCTCTACCACAATGTGAAGTTGTCTTACAAATCGACATCTTCATAATCAATAACGTGCGTTAAATCCGGTAGGTGCTTCTTTAGTTGGGAAACATGGAGCACATCATAGAAGGGCTACTTGATATGCTATAGGCCTGATTCTCGTAAGAATTTCAAAAGAACCTATATATTGTGGGCTCAATTTCTTTTGCTTGATTGCTCTTCCTATGCTAGTAACCAGAGATACTGTGAGAAACACATGATCACCCACTTCAAACTCTAGAGGTCTTCTCCTTCTATTAGCGTAACTCTTCTATCGACTATGCGCTGCAAGGATACTCTTCCAAATGATTTTGATCTGCTCTGTGGTTTGATCAACAAGATTTGGCCCATACAACCTCCTCTCAAACAACTCTATCCAGTACAAAGGTGATTGGTACTTTCTCCCATATAACACATCATATGGAGCCATCTGAAAGCTCTTATGATAGTTATTGTTATAGGCAAATTTTGGTTATGGAAGAAAGAAGTCCTAATTCCCTTTAAGCCATGCTAAACCTCAACTTATCTTCTAGCATCTGAATAGTCCTTTCTGACTATCCATTAGTCTAAGGATGATAAGCCGTGTTAAACCTCAACTTCGTACCCAGAGGTTCATGTAGAGCCCTCCAGAATCTCGAAGTGAAGCGAGGATCTCTATTTGAGGTTCTTTGGTGTGCCATGAAGCCTCACAATCTCTAGTATATAAATTTCTACCAGCCTGTCCGGAGAGTAACTAGCATTGATCGGTATGAAGTGTGTCGACTTCATTAACTGGTCAACAATCACCCAGATCGCATCATAATTCCTGATCCTGGGCAATCCCACAATAAGGTCCATGGTCACACTTTCCCATTTCCATTCCTGAATCTTAGGACTTTACAGTAATCCCAGCGGCCATTGGTGTTCAATGTTCACATTCTGGCAAGTAAGACACCGCACCACATATTTAGTCATATCGCTCTTTAATCCTAGCCACCAATACATGGACTTCAAATCGTGATACATCTTAGTCATTCCAAGGTAAAGAGTATACCAGCTTTTGTGTGCCTCATCCATGATTCTCTACCTTAAGTCTGCTTTTAGGGGAACACAAATTCTCTTTTTGTAGCGAACCAATCCACTAGGCCACAAATCATAATCCTCAACTTCTCTTCATTCAATTATAGCCTGAATAACCTGCACCTGATCGTCTTGCTACTGAGATTCTTCGATTTCATCCCTCAGATCAATTTCCCCTTTAGAAACTTTTTAATTAGCACAGACGATCTGGTGTGACAAATTCAAGTCCCGAAAATCTTCTATCAACTTTACCTCTTGCATCATCATTGCTGCAGCAAGCACCGTCTTTCGACTAAGAGCATTTACGACAACATTATCTTTATCTAGATGATATTTGATCTCCAATTTATAGTCTTTTAGCAACTCTATCCACCGGCGTTGTCTCATATTCAATTCTTTTTGATCATATAGATACTTAAGACTCTTGTGGTCACAATACAATTCTACTATCACACCGTACAAATAATGTTGCCATATCTTCAACGCAAACATAATTGCCCTAAGCTCCAAATCATAAGTGGGATAATTCATTTTATGAGGTTTCAGCTATCAGGAGGCATAGGCCACCACACGTCCCTGCTGTATAAGGACACGCCCTAACCCCTACTAACTCTTATCAATGTACACAACATAAGTCAAGTTAGGATCAGGTATAATCAATATAGCGCCATAGTCAACCTCTCCTTCAGCTCAACAAAACCATTTTCACAACATTCATCCCACTTAAACGGTTGATTCTTCCTTGTGAGCTTGGTCATTGGCAAGGTTATATGGGATAAATTCTGGATGAATCTCTAGTAGTAACCAGTAAGACCCAAAAACCTTCGTATCTCAGCAACAGTTTCTAGCCTCTTCTAGTCCAGTATTGCTTCCACTTTACTGGGCTCCACTGAGACCCCTTCTTGCGAGATAATATGGCCTACGAATTTCACTTCCGGAAGCCAAAACTAGTACTTACTCAACTTGGTATAGAGCTCTTTTCACGCAACATTTCTAACACAATTCTCAAATGACGCTCATGCTCTTCTCTACTCTTGGAGTATATCAGAATGTCGTCGATAAACACCACTATAACTTGATTAAGGTACTGTTGAAAGACTTGATTCATTTAATCCATGAATACCGCAGGTGCATTAGTCAATCCAAAGGGCATTACCAAAAACACATAATGCCCATACCTCATTCTGAAAGCAGTCTTCGGTACATCTTCTACTTTCACACGAGTTGATGATAACTCGACCTCAGATCAATCTTCGAGAATACACACGAACCAGACAATTGATCTAAAAGGTTGTCGATTCTCAGGAGAGGATAATTATTCTTAACAGTTATCTTGTTCAATTCTCTGTAATCAACACACAATCTCAGACTCCTATCTTTCTTCTTAACAAACAATACTAGAGCTCCCCACTGCGAAACGCTGGATCTAATAAACCCTTTTTTGAGTAAGTCTTTAATATGCTTCTTTAGTTCTGCCATTTCATTTAGGGCCATTCTGTATGGGGCTTTTGATATTGAACCAGCTCCAAGCATAATTTCAATCAGAAACTGTACTTCCCTTTCTGGAGGCAATCCACTAAGATTGTCCGGAAATACCTCAGGGAATTCTCTTACCACGAGTATACTACTCAAACATTCTTCTGTCTCTCCCTGCACAGAAGAGAACACCATATACCCCTGGTACTCCTTCTCTAGATATTTCTTAGCTTTAGCAGTTGAGAGGAAATTCAAACTAGCATTTATATTGTCAATATTCTGTGAAGTAGGATACACTATTCTCTTGTTCCTGTAATCTAACAACACATTATTTGTTCTCAACCAATCAAAACCCAATATGACTTCTAATTGATAGAGCGACAGACAAATCAAATCAATAGTAGATTTATTCCCCTCAACAATTATCAGACAGTTTAAACAAGCCTCAGCGGTCATAGCCTTGACACCCATCGGTGTCGACACAACCAAATTAAATGGCAACTTGTGAACATCCAATCCTAGGTGCTTCATGTTAGATCTCATGTTTTGATGATAACAAAAGTATGGTTTGAAAAGGAAATAATTAATAAACAAGTTTGAACTAAGTAATGACAGGAACAAGTATCACTTGAAGTAAGCATTGGAGTAATGAAGAAAGGCCATGAGAAAATGCTGAGGAACTTGATCAGAAGCAAATCTTCTAAAGCATTACTCGAGGAGCTACTCGAGTAATGAGACAAAACTTGAAGTAACCAAGAGAAAACTTCCAGTAACCTGCCACCAATACTCGAGGAGCTACTCGAGTAACCAGGTAAAAACTTGGAGTTGCTCTCGGCCTGCTAATGTTACTCGAGGAGGTACTCGAGTAACCAAGTGAAAACTTCCAGTTGCCTTCAAGTTTTCCCAATGATACTCGAGGAGCTACTCGAGTAACTGTGTTTCTTAAAATGTGGACCTCTCGGCACTTTGTACTACTGCTAATGTTACTCGAGGAGCTACTCGAGTAACCCTGTGAAAACTTCCAGTTGCCTTCAAGTTTTCCCCATGATACTCGAGGAGCTACTCGAGTAACTCTGTTTCTGAAAATATGTAACTCTCGGCACTTTGTACCACTGCCAATGTTACTCGAGGAGCTACTCGAGTAACATACTAAAGTAAGTGGAAACTTGAGGTTGGTACCCGATTAACTTGATCTCTCTTTATTTCATCTTCCTCGAGTCCTTACTCTAGTATACAAGTTTCTAATGTTCTATCTTTAGTGGATTCCTCGAGTATGTACCCCAGTATGCAGAAATATTTTCAAAGTAAACTTCAAGTCATTACCCGGGTAAGTCATGCTCAAAAGTCTTAGTTACTCGAGGTGGTACCCGAGTAACCTATGCAAAAATAAGTGCATTACTCGAGTCCTGACTCGAGTAACAAGGTAATTGCTCTCGGCCTTGAAATCCTGACAACATTACTGGAGTAGAGCATCGAGTAATCAAAATTTTTTTAAAGGATTACTCGAGGTGTTACCCCAATAATCTATGAAGTTGCAAAAGCATTACTGGAGTAGCTACCCGAGTAAAGAACTATTCCCAAAGGTTTGAAATTTAGTTTACTCCATGCACTACCCGAGTAATCTTGTTTTTATTCATTGACTTTCAATTAAACAAAGATTTCTCGATGATACTCGAGGAGCTACTCGAGTAAACTTCAAGGGATACTCGAGGAGCTACTCGAGTAAGCATACCCAGAAATTTAGAAATCATTCAAACTTTCATTATATTGTTTCCTATATGATTAACCTTTCATTGTATTAGTATTCTTAGTCTATTTTCAGATAAACAATGAAGAAATCATATCAAGAGATGGAAATCAAATGAAACGTTCAAATGCCAACCACCGCCAACGGATATTTTTCAAAAACTTGAAAAGTCAATAGTAGCTGCGCACTCACCAACGGACGAAAGGAAGTGTTCCAACGGTCATCACCAACATACCTATATATATAGGAACCTTCAAACAGAGAAAAAACAACAAGCACACACACAAACGACTTATTAAGTTCATTGCTCTGTTTTCACGTTGAAATTATATTTCTATGCTTCAGTGATTCTTATTCACTCTGTAAGAGAGATATTTCATTCAAACTCAATATTTGTTATTAAGATAACTTAAGGTTGTGGAACCTTGAGTTGGGATTGGATTACAACTTGTAAGGGGGAGTGAGTGTCCAGGTGAAAGGAACTTGCTTGTACTGAGGTGCCAAGAACCCACTGAATCTTGGAAGCTATATTGAAACTCTCAGAGAAGCTCTGAGGACTGGACGTAGGTCAAAGCGGTTGTGACCGAACCAGTATAACTCCCGGTGTACACTTCGGTGATATTTCTCCTTACTCATTACTGTTTTAATTCTTTTGTCAAAGTTTTATATTTTCGAAAGAAATTTTAGTATCACCCAATTCACCCCCCCTCTTGGGTGAAACGCTTGATCTAACATTTGGTATCAGAGCGTAGGTCTTCTTATTAAGGTTTAACAGCCTAAGAAGGATCCAATGGCAAGCATGGGTGAAGGAATTCTTCCCGACGGAGCATCCATCACTAGACCCCCTGGTTTCAATGGAGAACACTTCTCTTTCTGGAAAGCTAAGTTCAGAGTGTTCGTGATGGCTACTGAATATGGGCTATGGGATGTAATTGAGAGTGGAAATTATCAACCTACAAAGATTGAAGATTCTCAGAAAATTCCTAAAACGCCAGCAGAATATGATGAGAATGATAAGAAACTCATCACTCTCAACAGCAAGGTAATTCTGATGTTACAAAGCGCTTTAAGTCAAAGTGAATATTTTAGAATTTGTACACTCCCAACAGCAAAGCAAATGTGGGAAGCTCTGGAAATAGCTCATGAGGGAACATCGGGAATAAAGGAGAATCGAATCAGCACCTTGGTCACCGAATTTGATTTACTTCGAATGAAATCAGGTGTGTCAATTTCTAAATTCGAACTTAGATATACTCATCTTGTTAATCAACTTGCAGCTCTTGGGAAAGTCTATGATCAGCACACCCAAGTACGAACGATTTTGAATATTCTTTCTAAAGAGTGGGAAGCAAAAGTTACTGCAATAGAAGAAGCAAAAGGAGAATCAATGAGATCAGTTGCTTCTCTATTTGGAAGTCTTTCTGAATATGAAAGTAAACTAAAGTTCAAAAGAGAACTAGATGACATTGGAGACAAGAAAAAGAAAGGTCTAGCTCTAAAAGCGAAAGAAGAGAATCAGGATGAGGATGAAGAGTTCGACGATGACGAGATGGGTCTAATCATAAAACGATTCAGAAAGTTCTACAAGAAAGGTCAAGGATTCAAACATTTTCAGAAAGGAGGAAATAGTAGCAATGATCATATCATTTGCTATGAATGTGGGAAACCAGGACATATCAAGTCAGAATGTCCAGATTTGAATCAAAAGAATAAAGAAAAGAGAAAAGGTAAATTCTTCAACAAAAAGAAAGCCTTTGTATCTGCTATATGGGGTGATAGCTCTTCAGATGAAGAAAGTGATGAGGAAGAAGTAGCTAATATATGTCTTGTTGCTCAAGAAGAAATAGAAGAAGAGGTAAATGATTCTGAACCTACCTATGATGAATTACTTTCCGAATATAATGCTTTACATTCTGAATTCATCAAAATAGTTAAAGAACTTATTGTTATTAAAAAGAAAAACAAAGTTCTTGAAACTGAATTTAAGGAAAAGGATTGTGAAAATTGTTTATCTTTGAAAAAGAAAAACATTGATCTCACAAAAACTCTTGAAAAATTCACACAAGGAAGTGAGATGCTAAGTGTTATTTTAAAAGCTCAACGATTTGTAAATGATCGATCTGGAATTGGATATGATCCAAAATTAGATAAAAGAAAAGGAAGAAAGAAAGCAGGAGGTAAGACATATTTGAATTATTTTCAACATTCTGTGCATACATCAAATCCTTTTGCATTTTGTAATTACTGTAATAGAAAAGGACATCATACATCTTCATGCATTCATAAGAAGAAAGGAACCATAGGAACCTATAAATGGGTACCTAAAGGTTCATATATTCAAAAAATCATTTGTACTAACCCAAAAGGACCCAAAAAGATGTGGGTACCTAAGACTTAGTCAATTGATTGCAGGTATGTCTCAAAGCATCCAAAAATAGCAAGTGGTACATAGATAGTGGATGCTCTAGACATATGACCGGAGATTTCAAAAGTTTTACTACATTGCAACCTAAGGAAGGTGGACAGGTAAAATTTGGAGGAAATCAATCCGGAAGGATAGCAGGAATTGGAGAAATCAAAAATGACAAATGAATACAAGTCAAGGATGTATATTATGTTGAAGGCTTATGTCACAATTTGCTGAGCGTAAGTCAAAGTGCAGATAAAGACAACTGGGTAATTTTTGACTCAGAAGAATGTTTAATTATCAACA
This sequence comes from Inga oerstediana, assembly GCA_963210345.1. NCBI lineage: Eukaryota > Viridiplantae > Streptophyta > Magnoliopsida > Fabales > Fabaceae > Inga > Inga oerstediana. The sequence continues at coordinate 37,132,706 of OY723407.1, forward strand.
AGAATGACTTACAGCTTGATAAGAAGAATATCAAGGCTAAGCTCAGAGCAAAAAGGGAAGGTAATTGCTATACTCTAGATATTAGTAGAAATGAATCTGAAAACTGTTTTATGAGTAATGCCGATGAAAGTTTGTTATGGCATAAGAGATTGGCTCATGTCAATATGCATCAATTAGGCAAATTACTCAAAAAGGATTTAGTGCTTGGATTACCCAAAGTAAATTTCAAGAATGATTTGATTTGTGATGCATGTCAAAAGGGTAAACAAACTAAATCATCTTTCAAATTAAAAAATGAGATTTCAACAAATAGACCATTACAATTACTGCATATGGATTTGGTTGGTCCAGCAAGAATAAAGAGTCTTGGTGGCAATCTATATTCATTGGTCATTGTTGATGATTTCTCTAGATTTACATGGGTTATTTTTCTCTCATCAAAAGATAAAACCTTTGAAGAATTTATTGTTTTTGCCAAGAAAGTACAAAATGAGAAAGGTATGTCTATTTCAGGTATTAGGACCGATCATGGTGGAGAATTTGAAAATCAAGCCTTTGAAGAGTATTGTGACACTAATGGCATTGATCACAATTTCTTTGCACCTAGGACGCCTCAACAAAATGGAGTTGTGGAACGCAAGAATAGAGTGCTTACAGAGATGGCTAGAGCATTGTTAAATGGGAAGAACGTGTCTCAAGTGTTTTGGGCTGATGCTATGAGTACAGCATGCTATGTTTCAAATAGAGCATATATCAGAACAAAACTTGGAAAGACACCTTACGAATTATACAAAGGAAGAAAGCCAAACATTTCTCATCTACACATCTTTAGTTGTAAGTGTTTCATTCATAATAATGGTAAAGATAACTTAGGAAAATTTGATTCTAAAACTGATGAAGGAATTTTCCTAGGATATTCTAACCGAAGTAAAGCATATAGAATTTTCAATAAAAGAACTTGTGTTGTTGAAGAATCAATTCATGTTGTATTTGATGAATTTGAATCCTCTGACAAAACCATTGATGAAGAACAGGAAGTTGTTTTAAATCAAGAAAATGATCAATCTATTTCTAAGTCTCTTATTCCAGAGGTTGATGAAACTAAGGAAGAAGAGCAATCCCTAGGTCAACCTAGAGCTTGGAAATACAATAAAAGTCATCCCTTAGATCAAGTTATAGGAGATGTAAATGAAGGGATCAAAACTAGAAATAGAATTTTCAATGAAGTAAGTTTTTCTGCATTCATTTCTGAGATTGAACCTTCTAACATTGATGAAGCCCTATCAGACAATGATTGGGTCATAGCAATGCAAGAAGAACTAAATCAATTTGAGAGGAATCAAGTTTGGGATTTGGTGCCCCGACCCAAAGATCATACGATCATTGGTACTAAATGGGTATTCAAAAACAAACTCGATGAATCTGCAATTATTGTCTGAAACAAGGCAAGATTGGTGGCCAAAGGCTATAATCAGGAAGAAGGAATTGATTATGAGGAAACGTATGCTCCAGTGGCTAGATTGGAAGCTATACGTGTACTCTTAGCCTTTGCATGCATCAAAGGATTCAAACTCTATCAAATGGATGTTAAGAGTGCTTTTCTAAATGGTTACATCATGGAAGAAGTATATGTAGAACAACCTCCCGGTTTTGAGGATGTTACTAAACCTGACCATGTTTTCAAACTTAAAAAGGCTTTATATGGTTTAAAACAAGCTCCTAGAGCCTGGTATGAAAGGCTTAGTAAGTTTCTTATCGATCAAGGTTTTGTACGAGGAAAAGTTGATACAACACTCTTTATAAAATGAAAACATAATGATATTTTAATTGTTCAAATTTATGTTGATGACATTGTGTTTGGTGCTACTAATGAATATCTGTGTAAGGAATTTTCTGAGATAATGCAGGGAGAATTTGAGATGTCAATGATGGGAGAATTGAATTTCTTTCTTGGTCTGCAAATCAAACAAAGAAAGAATGGAATCTTCATCTCTCAAACAAAGTATTTGAAAGATCTATTGAAGAAGTATTGAATGGATGAAGCAAATGGCACTGACACACCTATGAGCTCAACTACGTTACTTGATGCTGATGTCAAAGGAAAAGACTACAACATTACAAAATATAGAGGGATGATTGGATCATTACTCTATCTTACGGCAAGTAGACCAGACATTCAATTTAGTGTTGGTATATGTGCAAGATATCAATCAGCACTAAAGGAATCACATGCTGAAACGGTCAAACGAATCTTTAGATATCTTGGTGACACATCTGAATTGGGTTTGTGGTATCCCAAAGGAAGAAACGAATATCTTGTTGCATATTCAGATTCGGATCATGGAGGATACAAAACGGACAGAAAGAGCACCAGTGGACAAGGACAATTTCTTGGAGGATCTCTTGTGTCATGGTTTAGCAAGAAACAAAATACAGTGTCTCTTTCGTCAACGGAAGCCGAATATGTTGCAGTTTCAAGTTGTTGTGCACAAGTGACATGGTTAAAACAACAACTACAAGATCTTGGTATATACCTCAAGGAAATACCAATCTATTGTGACAATACAAGTACGATAAGCCTAGCTAAGAATCCAGTTCAACATTCTAGAACCAAGCATATCGATGTCAGGCATCACTTCATCAGAGATCATGTTCAAAAGAAAGATGTGAAAGTGATATTCATTCCTACTCATCTTCAACTAGCAGAATCTTCACAAAACCCCTTGCAAAAGATCAATTTCTATTCATTAGAAGAGAATTGGGAATGGTAAATCCCAATGAGTTATAAGAAATTTCAGCATTTCATAATATTAGATGAAGTCATTTGATAATGTTTTGATGATCACTAACTTAAGCATCGGAGTATATAGAAACTTGTTTTGCAGGAAGAAAGAAACTCTGTTTTGAGAGACAAAAACTGAGATTATCAGAGGACAACTTTACTGGAGTGACAACTTGAAGTTATGAATAACAGAGAAGCATTACCCGAGGAGGAACTTGAGGTAAAGTAATACGTTACTCGAGTATGTACTCGAGTAATGGCCCCCAAAACTGGAAGTAACGGATCAAGTTACTTAATTTTCAAACATAACGGTTCAGTTTTCAAAGAAATGAAGAGTCAGAAGTTGAAAAGCTGTTTACCCGAGGCAGGCCTCGAGTAAACTTGAAGATTACTCGAGGAAGGCCTCGAGTAATGTCGGATTTCAGATTCTCAAAGTGTTGAATAATGACTCAAATCTGACCCAAATGGACTATAAATGATCGAGGGAACATCCATGGATAATTACTATATTATTCATGCCAGGTACGCAATTTAAATGAATTATTTTTGAATTTTTCTGTATGAATACTCGAGGAAGGCCTCGAGTAAACTTGAAGCTTACTCAAGTCAGGCCTCGAGTAACGTCGGGTTTTAGGTCTTTATCTTGCACAAACTCGGTCATTTCCACAAAATCTCCTCGAGTAAATTACTATACACCCTCTCAAAAACTTTTCTCAATCGTTTCCTTGCCTCATTTCCGTCAAAACCCAACTGATTACAAGTCCAAAAACTTCCTATTTTGTTCAAAATCTCTGTGCCCTAAGCTCGCGACCGTGACCCTGTTTTTCTGAGATTCTAGAATATCTGTGTTTCAAGATGGTTAGAACCAAGAATCTCAACTTCACAGATTCCTCTGATTCACAACAAAACCCTGATCCTCTTTCCTCTCCTCCCAAAAAGAGAAGAAAGTTAATCCCAAGACCAAAAGCCAAAATTCCTCTTCAACCTCAATCACAACCTAAAGCCAAAGGTGTGGTGATTAAAGAGCCTATTGTGACTAGGGCTCAATCTAAAAAGAGTACATCTACTGGAAGAAGAAAAGGTGCCAAATCTCCTTCACCTTCTCACTCTGATTCCTCTACACCCTCTTTCACTCCAAAGCCTATCAAAAAGCCAAAATATGACAAAAATGTGGCTAAGGCTATGGCTGGGATCATTGACCAAATGGAGAAGGGTCAATCTTCCAAGAAGTCCAAAATTCCAGAAGCAAAGATCACTACCCCACCAAAGGGATTCAATGTGGGCAAACTGGTGGAGTCTCCCAAGTATCTATCACAATTCTCCAGAAGAAAAGTGTGTAAGACACACTATGTTGATCTGAAGTTGCTTCAAGAGGTAGTGAAGTATGACCTAAGTTCTTATCTAGATCCCTTTATGCCCTGGCTTTCTATTAGATTACCTTTTTGTACTAAAGTAATCACCCATTTCTATTGCAACTTAGAAATTATAGATGAGCCTAACCGAACCTCAGTTGAGGAAGAAATGACCACCACAGTTAGAGGTTAAAAGATACTGATATCTCCCTCTAGAATTAATTTGTGGTTGGGAATTGAAAACCCCCCTGATGATATATATTCTGAACTTGAGCCAAATCAATTTTTTACTATTCTCAAACCCGGTGAGTTAGTTGGCCCCCTAAACTTTAAACCGAGTGATATGTGTGATCATCATAGGGTCCTTTGGTACATTTACTCTAGGTCCCTAGTAAACAAAGCCAACAATTACACCCATTTCTCTGATAAGGACTTTAGGTGGTTTGCGTCACTACTTCTGAAGGAACAGAAGGATCTGGGAGAATACATTTTCTCGGAGATGAAAAGGTACAAGGTGGATGGAAAGGCTACCACTCCAATGCCATATCACCAGATTGTGTCTCTAATCCTGAAAGAGAACAAAATATGGTATTTGGATAGCAAGGAGCCAATTGAGAGGTTGACTCCAGTTAGAAGGAACCAGATTGGAAAACTGAACATCGATATCCCTCTCAAAGGCCCTCTGGAGTCTGGGTCCAAGAAGAAGCGGAAGGCCACTGAGGCAGAGACCAGTAGGATGGATGACACTCAGTCATCGGCTCCAGCTGCTACCACATCATCACCATTCTTCCTCAATGCCACTCTCCAGCACTTTATGGAGAACATGCTCAGAGGTTTTCATATGGACATCGCCAACACAAATGCAGAACTCATAACCCACATGAACACGAAAATGGGAGAGTTGGTTGAGAGAATGGATAGAAGGCATGAGGAGTTGCTAGCAGAGCAACATGCCCAGGTAGAGACATTGAAACTGATCCTGGCACGATTGGACTCCTTGGGTCCTGGACCTTCTGCCGGTCCCTCCTCATCTGCACCACCACCACCTCCAGAGAACCCTCCTATTGATGATCCTATTCCTGAGGCAGAACCATCTACCCCTCTGGTCTCTGATCCACTTGAGCCCGAAGGCAAAGATATTTTATTCACAGTGGATGATCCTGATACCCATGAGACCACACATATTATCATCGATGATTCACCTCCTAAGCCACAGCCAGAAACCACTCCTAAACCTATTCTCTCTCCTACCCAAACAGAGGAAATATCTCCCTCTTCCTCACCTGAACAGCATACACCTGAGGTTGAGATTACTCCTGAGACTCAGACCACTCCAGAAGGAGAAACCTCTACTATGGTTGTCTTCCAACCTTCTCCTCCCGGCGATGACATCCATATCCCTCCACTTCATCTGCCTGATCCAGTACCCTCTAGCTCATTTGATTCTTTAGACTCAAATGATTCTATGGTCCTTCAAGTAACACCCATTTCCATGGCCAAGCCTCCTAGCCCTCCACTTGATTGATGAAGCCAGAAAGGGGGAGAAGAGCTTGAGAGTGATTTTGTGGATATGTCCTAGCTTATCATGGGTATTTGGGTGTACATGGGATTTTTAGGGAGCTTTTTGATTTCAGTTTGAACTTTATCTTGTAAATTGAAAGTTTTAAGATTAATGCAAATGTGTTATGATTTCATCTTAAAGTTCAATTAAGTTTTAAATTATGATACATGTTTGGACTAATGAAATTGTTGTGTATGCAAGGTGTATTCAACCTTAATAAGACATATTTAATTAAGAATCCAATTTGAAAAATCATGTTCAAAATCACCAAGTTTTGTCATCATCAAAAAGGGGGAGAATGTTAGATCTCATGTTTTGATGATAACAAAAGTATGGTTTGAAAAGGAAATAATTAATAAACAAGTTTGAACTAAGTAATGACAGGAACAAGCATCACTTGAAGTAAGCATTGGAGTAATGAAGAAAGGCCATGAGAAAATGCTGAGGAACTTGATCAGAAGCAAATCTTCTAAAGCATTACTCGAGGAGCTACTCGAGTAATGAGACAAAACTTGAAGTAACCAAGAGAAAACTTCCAGTAACCTGCCACCAATACTCGAGGAGCTACTCGAGTAACCAGGTAAAAACTTGGAGTTGCTCTCGGCCTGCTAATGTTACTCGAGGAGGTACTCGAGTAACCAAGTGAAAACTTCCAGTTGCCTTCAAGTTTTCCCAATGATACTCGAGGAGCTACTCGAGTAACTGTGTTTCTTAAAATGTGGACCTCTCGGCATTTTGTACTACTGCTAATGTTACTCGAGGAGCTACTCGAGTAACCCTGTGAAAACTTCCAGTTGCCTTCAAGTTTTCCCCATGATACTCGAGGAGCTACTCGAGTAACTCTGTTTCTGAAAATATGTAACTCTCGGCACTTTGTACCACTGCCAATGTTACTCGAGGAGCTACTCGAGTAACATACTAAAGTAAGTGGAAACTTGAGGTTGGTACCCGATTAACTTGATCTCTCTTTATTTCATCTTCCTCGAGTCCTTACTCTAGTATACAAGTTTCTAATGTTCTATCTTTAGTGGATTCCTCGAGTATGTACCCCAGTATGCAGAAATATTTTCAAAGTAAACTTCAAGTCATTACCCGGGTAAGTCATGCTCAAAAGTCTTAGTTACTCGAGGTGGTACCCGAGTAACCTATGCAAAAATAAGTGCATTACTCGAGTCCTGACTCGAGTAACAAGGTAATTGCTCTCGGCCTTGAAATCCTGACAACATTACTGGAGTAGAGCATCGAGTAATCAAAATTTTTTTAAAGGATTACTCGAGGTGTTACCCCAATAATCTATGAAGTTGCAAAAGCATTACTGGAGTAGCTACCCGAGTAAAGAACTATTCCCAAAGGTTTGAAATTTAGTTTACTCCATGCACTACCCGAGTAATCTTGTTTTTATTCATTGACTTTCAATTAAACAAAGATTTCTCGATGATACTCGAGGAGCTACTCGAGTAAACTTCAAGGGATACTCGAGGAGCTACTCGAGTAAGCATACCCAGAAATTTAGAAATCATTCAAACTTTCATTATATTGTTTCCTATATGATTAACCTTTCATTGTATTAGTATTCTTAGTCTATTTTCAGATAAACAATGAAGAAATCATATCAAGAGATGGAAATCAAATGAAACGTTCAAATGCCAACCACCGCCAACGGATATTTTTCAAAAACTTGAAAAGTCAATAGTAGCTGCGCACTCACCAACGGACGAAAGGAAGTGTTCCAACGGTCATCACCAACATACCTATATATATAGGAACCTTCAAACAGAGAAAAAACAACAAGCACACACACAAACGACTTATTAAGTTCATTGCTCTGTTTTCACGTTGAAATTATATTTCTATGCTTCAGTGATTCTTATTCACTCTGTAAGAGAGATATTTCATTCAAACTCAATATTTGTTATTAAGATAACTTAAGGTTGTGGAACCTTGAGTTGGGATTAGATTACAACTTGTAAGGGGGAGCGAGTGTCCAGGTGAAAGGAACTTGCTTGTACTGAGGTGCCAAGAACCCACTGAATCTTGGAAGCTATATTGAAACTCTCAGAGAAGCTCTGAGGACTGGACGTAAGGAAAAGCGGTTGTGACCGAACCAGTATAACTCCCGGTATACACTTCGGTGATATTTCTCCTTACTCATTACTGTTTTAATTCTTTTGTCAAAGTTTTATATTTTCGAAAGAAATTTTAGTATCACCCAATTCACCCCCCCCCTCTTGGGTGAAATGCTTGATCTAACACTTCACACAATTATAAGCAATGAAAGAATAACTTGCACCTGAATCAAATAAAGCTTGCTATAATTACCATTAAGAACAATTTTACCTTGAATCAGGTTGGGGGATTTTCGGGCTTCCTCGTGGGTTATAGCGAACATCTTGCCCTGATTCTTAGGTCTTTGATCTGCCTGTGACAGTTTGCATTCATTAGAAATAAGTCCAGTTTGTTTGTAGTTATAACAGATCACTTGCCCCTGACATATTCTGCCATAATGTGCCCTACCACAGTGAGGACATATCCATACCGCTAGGGATTTCTGGGGTTCGCGGTCTCTAAATTGATAGGACTTTTTACCACTGCCCTTAGACGAAGAGAATCCCTGACCCTTTCGCTTCTGAGGAGTACTACCCTTACTGGGTTCACCACTACCTCTATCCTTAGTTGGGTTCAAATCCCTCAAATTATTTTATGTGATTCTGCACTCTTCTACCGCCTTATTGAATTTGGTAAATTGATAGGTGGCTAATCTTTTTCTCAATTCACACCTTAGTCCACGAATCAGCATATCTGAGCTCCATTCCTCATCATCCATACATCTCATATAAGAGGAATATCGAGCTACTCGAGTAAAGTAGGAGAGATACTCATCAAATGCCTCTGTATCACCTTGTTTGATAGACAGAGTTCTGACTCCTTATTTATCCTCACCGATCTTGGGAAGTACTTTTCATTAAATTGTTCTTGAAACAACTCCCAAGTTACCGACACATTTTGGGCCCTCAGGGTCATAGCAATGTTCCTCCACCATTGGTCGACATCCCCCTTTAACTTGAAGATGGCCAGTTTTTCCTTCACCTCGGTTGGGCAATGAGCACCTTGAAAATTTTCTCTAATCGCATTGCCAATCTTCAGCTTCATGGGGATGGTACCATCCCCTGAACACTATAGGTAGATGCTTGCAAAACTTAGAGACCTAAAATTGTAAATCTCTCTCATCTCTAACTGGTACCCCAATTGATTCTTGGTTTGGTTCTGTACGGGGAGGTGACTCTGGAGGTCGAATCGACCCTTCAACTGTTTCTTCATGATGTGTCTCCTCTTGGGTCTCTTCTTGAGTAGACTGGACCTGGTCTTCATTATGCTTGGCTTTTTCTTCCCTGAGCTCTGCCCGTAGCTCATTTATTATATCTCGCTATTCCTTTATCATGCCCATCATCTCTTGCATGGGATCAGGTGGATTGTCATTAAGTTCTTTACCTCTGTTAAACTCTTCTGACTTTTGGGTGAACCATTGTGTCCTTTAACTCTACAAATGATTCACCATATCACCACATCAATATCATAGTTAATATATACACATAATCCCTAAAACTCATATGTCAATAAATAGCAAAAACAATCATGTGTACACAACAAATAATCCTGGGTCATCCTCTATCACTAAGCATATGACTATAGCCACTATCCTATTAAATCCTACCCTTGCCAGGAACTACAGCTCTGATACCACAATGTAACCCCCTACCTATTCAATGGATAGTTTAAAAACACATAATTAAGTCGAATTAGAGACTAACAGATAGTTTAAAACTTATTTAAAATCTCATGTTCAAGATAGGGTTATCAAAAATTTCTTTCAAAACCTATTTAACCTGGTCTCACATTCATGTTTTAAATATAAATGGCCTGTACAGTTTGATTTCATTCATACATATCAAAGTGTAAACAAATTCCCAGCCACACCTGGGTTCCATACATTAACTAAAGGGTTTACGGCATTTTCGCCCCTATCAATTTCCCATTCAGGGGATTACAAAACACTACCCAAAATTTACAATTATAATATATACCATAATCCCAACCAAAATATGATAACTAACTACCAAAGTTACATCCCTAATGGAGTACTAGCTGCCCTTGGTTGCTTGTTTCTCCTTTGAGATGCTTGCCTTAACTGTAGATTAGTCAATGGAAAGAATGAGATGTAAAAAGCTCAGTAGTAACAAATCACTCATACAATATATAATCACATAGCATGCAAGCAAATAACCAAGCAGCAGCAGCAGTAGCAATGATCATAGTGATGCATGACTTTCATCACAAATGAAAATTCTCACGACTGTATACACATGATGCGTGACCGGCGTCAAAAACAATAGAACTAGTGGCTATATACACATGATGTGTGACTAGTGTCATAATTGACAGCACTCACGGCTATATATATATGATGCGTGACCAGCGTCATAATCGACAGAACTCACGGCTGTATACACATAACTTTCACAGCAACATACACCGCAGTATTGGCAATCAACACAATTCAATGATAAGACATAAATACAATGCATTACATATAGTATAAGAGAAAGTGTCACTACCTTGTTTTTTCTGGGTGTGCTCTGGCACCAGTTGATCACGTACAGGGCAAATATCAAATCTTAAAAACCATAATCAAGAACGTGTTAATTCTTATTCCAAGTTCTGAATTTCGAAACACTTAAAGTTGGTTATCATTTAAGACCTTTAGGAGGCTACTAAAAGTATAAACAAATGCCTAAAGAGTTAGGAAAGACTTGATCAAAAACCACATTTCCAAAGTTCAAAATGCCTTTTTTGAAGGGTTGGCCATGGCCAAGCCATCTACTGGGCGCAGCCAACAGATGGTCAGAAACTTTTGGGCCGCGGTCAACATCCTTAAGCCTTGGCCAGAAACAGGTTAGAGAGTTTTGGGCCACGGCCAACACCCTTTAGGCCGGGGCTAACAACTGGTCAGAAGAATTGGGGTCGTGGCGCATATCCCTGGCCATGACCAACCATGAACCTGTCACCTGACTGATTTTCAAACGACCATACCTTTTAGTACAGACATCAAAATGACCGAAAATTTATACCATTGGAAAGCTTATAGTGTGAACTACAAGACTAGGAAATTTCACAACATTTTGACACCATTTGTCATATCAAAACCCTATGAAAAGTTGGTCTGCTGTCCAGAATTTTACACTTAACAGTTTTTCCAGAATTTCCAGTTTCTAACCAAAGTGTCCAATGGTTCCCAAACTTCACAACTAAGCCTATTCCCACACATTTTTTTACAAGAAATCCAATGGCAATGTCAAAATACTCAGCTACATCCCATTCACATGTTTTGTTTTAAGACAACACTTCAACATAATACCATAAAGTTGCCAAACTCAACATTTAAGATTCTAAACCAATTTCATTTTTCTAATGACACAACCAAACACCATTTCCAACACAATACACTATGCAATTCATTTAATCCCAAATCACATAAAAAACAGGGCAAAAATCAAGAAATTTCAAAGCTCAACCAATGACCACAACATATAGATAAAAAAGAAGCTACCACTTACCTCTTTCACTTTCCAATACTTGTTTCTTGATTCTTTAATCTTCAATGTTTCTCAAGCACTCAAACACCTTCTTTCAAAAGTCAAAAACCATAGAATTAAGGCTCTCATCAACATGAACAAAAATAAAGAAGAGGATTTGATCATTCAAGGTCACTTTCAAGGTCAAATAGAGCAATTTACCTTGAATTTTCTTTTTCTTTCCTCTTCAAGCTTGGACAAACATGGAGAGTGAGAGAGAGAATGGAAGATGATCATGATGCAGATTTTTGGCTCCCCAAAAGTCCTCTTGGATGACTTAAGGGAGAGAGGAGAGAGGGAAAGAGGTTTGAACTTTTGACTTGATCATTGGCTCATATTATGCCATGTGTCAACATCTTGAAACATCTTCTATGAGCATTCAAGCATGTGATTTTTCCCTCTTGCTCTCCTTAGCAATTGCCACACTTCTTGATCTTTGAGTTACTAATGAGTTTCCTCTTCAGTAATTGACTAATTAACGGTAACTTTTCTTTTTCCCATTTTGACCCTGACTACGGTGATTGCTTTTGACTCACCACTTAACACATTTTATACCTCCATCTCATCATACCATGCGCCCTCCCCTTCATTTAATTCATTTTAAGTGTTAATACCATAATTGAACTTAAATACAGGGTTGGGCACTGATTACTATTCATTCAGCTCATAATTCACATCATATTCTCTAAGAGTGTTTATTTAATATTAGTTACATATGCTTATAGAGTTATTAGCCCTTAATCGTATTTAGGGCATTACACATAACCCCAAATTAAAATTTTAAAAAATCTCAAAGTTATATGGCTCTAGCCATATATAACTTCAAAGACGGAAATCAAAAAGTTATGTGGCTTCTGACCATATGATTTCAAAATTGCATATCAACATTGCTATATAGTTTAGATAATTGAAATATATGGCTTCTAGCCATAATGGAAAGTAACAACATCAATAAGATCAAAAAACTTGTAAAGGGATTAGAATATGATAGAAAAGCAATAATGATATCTAATCTTAACCATGAAACCCGATGTCTAAAACAACAATAAAGGCTCCTTTCAATTCCATATAGTGACTTAGATTTTCCCAGATGAAATAAAGATTCAGTAGATCAAAACTTTATAAAGCCTTCGTTAGAAACTCATGCTGATAATGTGTTATAAAATAAAGGGAAAGATTACAAGAGAAAGAAAGAAAGAGTAGAGAATTGGAGAGCAAGAAAGAGTAATTCGCATTCACTATTCAGGGGTGTAAAATACATAATGTATGCTCTTCTATTTATAGGCTTAACTTTCTAATCACAATTAATCTTATTCCATGATTATAGGAGATAATGGAGGGGTAATAGGAAATAATGGGAGATATGGACATCCACATAAATATTATATTCATAACAAATTTCAAATTTTTGTTTTAGTTATTATGAATGTTGTCTATTTTGTTAGAACTGGCTGACACCCAACAGGGGGTAAATTGGGTGTAAGATAAAAATCTTAGGAACTTTGAAAATCTTTTTACATCTTAGAGGAAGCAATAAATATGAAAGTAATGAATCATAAATCAACAGTTAATATATGCTAGAAATATAAGAGTTTAAGGAAGAGAATATGCAAACTGTGATTTATCCAGGTTCGGTCCAATCTATGATGGCCTACGTCCAGTCCCCAGGCTCCTCCTGAGATTTTCAAATCCAATATCTTCTTGTTTTAATCCGGGCACAAGAAAAGCCTTTACAATCTCACATGTTTAGTCAGGTACTTGTGTAGCCTTTTACAAATCTCTCACCAAGATACTCCCCCTTACAACATGTCTTACGAGCAGAGCAATCCCGAAGACCTTTTCCTCCTGCTTACCTATGCCAGTCTAAAGAGCAGCAACGTTCTCTTCTGCTTACACCACTGTAAGTCTTACGAGCAGCAACGTTCTCTATTACTTGCACCTTGTAAGTCTTACGAGTAGAAAGTTTTACCAGCGATTCTCTCTACAGCTTCCCGTAAGGAAATCAACCCACTCAAGATCCCTCTACCTTGAGATCAATTCAGAAATATAAGTGAAAGTGTTTACGGACTCTCTTACAGAGTAGATATAATGAACACTAAAGTACAATACAAAAACTCTCTCTCAAATATACATGATGTGGAAAATAGATAAGAACAGAGAGTATTCGAGTAGAAGTGGATGATTCATAATCTTATCATGTTCTGCGTTGGTGTTGTCTGCTTGAATCTTCTGTATTTATAGTTGAGTAGGATATGACCGTTGTGAGTATTTCAACTTATCCGTTGAGTCCCGTTGCTTCGTTCTTCCATTTTCTTGAATTTGAAAAATAGCCGTTATGAACGTTGAATATCCACTTCCGTAAAGTCAACTTTTGTCTCTTCACATCATCTCTTCATTGTATTCCTGGAGAAACACATTAAACACTAATATAATTAAGTGTAAGAGTGATTGGAAGCAAGAAGACTGAGTTACATAATTAATCCCATGATTTTCAAAAGCTTCAGAACATTGCTGTGTATTCCTGGGAAGCATTACTCGAGTGGTCACTCGAGTAAGCCTTGGTCATTACTCGAGTGAGCCCTCGAGTAATCCCGTTCAAAATCTGGCCGAGAGCATTTCCTAAATCATTACTCAAGTGATACCTCGAGTGATGTTACTTTTTCTTATCTGGTTACTCGAGTAGTCCCTCGAGTGATGTGAGTCATTTCTTGGCCAAGAGCTACTGGAAGATTTCTTCTCTGGTTAGTCAAGTGATCCATCGAGTAAGCTCTTAAATAACTTTGCAGATTACTCGAGTGGTCCCTCAAGTAATATTATTCAAATCTTGGCCGAGAGCATTTCCAACTGCATTACTCGAGTGATCACTCAAGTAAGCTTCCAAATAAAACTGCATATTACTCGGGTGCTGACTCTGGTAATCTGGTTACTCGAGTTGCCTTCGCTTTTCTTCACACCTTACTCGAGTGGTCCCTTGAGTCGATTTCAAATAATTCTGCATATTACTCGAGTAAGCACTTCAAGTGAATTCTTGATTTTAATTTGAAACATGACAATTTATATATCATCGAAAAGCCCTCATCATCTACATTCCAATACAATAAGAATCACCTCCAAACTCATTTGGTATAGAAAGTTATGATCTAAAGAATATCTTTTGCATTTAGACAAATTCTAAAATCTCGAGCATCAACTTCCAGAAGGCATAGATCTTAGTGTATAACTTGAAATGTGAGAAATAATATATCCTTAGAAAGCTTTTTGAGTCTAATTTAATATAGCACTAGTTTTGTCTCAATCTGATATGTGTTTTGAGAGTTATGTTCAAAATACCGAACCTTGTTTTCGTAAAAGAAGTTGATTCATGTGTCCACTTCAATAGATCATATCTCTCTCATCTAAACTCTTTTTAATGTGATATTGGTTTCCATAGTTAGTGTTGGGAGTCTAGTTTCATATGCCACCAGTTTCAGATCAATCTGACGTGTGGTTAGAGAGATATGACCAAAACACCAAACCTCTATCCTGACGCACGAAAAACAGAGTGCCATTACTCGAGTGGTCACTCGAGTAATCTTCAAGTAACTCTGCAGATTACTCGAGTAATCACCTCCAAAATGAGGCAGTGCCATATTACTCGAGTAATAATCCCCGGAGGTACCATAACTTCCGTATACATCATTTTAGCTTCATATTGGCCAATTCCAACCTCCGGTATCACTTCTAAGAGCTTGAATCTTGATATTCTCATTTGATCTTACAAGTTCTTCTTTCTTCCATCTTTCTTCTTCTTTCTTCAATCTCTTTCTTCTTGTTTTGTCACTTGATGATAATTCTTCATAACCCAACTAGATATCTTCTTGAATATCTTCAATCTCCTTCAATCTTTACTTGATATTCCTATTAGTTCTTGCAATACCTTCTTTCTTCAACCCTTGCCTCTTGACTTCCTTCTTGATGATCATTCTCCACATATGAGGCATTATAACATCAACCCACCATTGGGTTTATGACTAATCTACAAGATATACAACATTAAATATAGTAGTTAGTCAATGTAGAAGATAAGGATATTATACAAACGTTTTGCTCATATTTGACATCTATATTTGACATTATCAAAACTATTCATATCTAACATTCTCCCCCTTTTTGATGATGACAAATCCTTCAAGAAAAATATGTATGAGTTATAAAAACTAAGTAAGAGAAATATATGTATAAGTTATAAAAACTAAGTAAGAGCAATATATTTTTCTTGCCTTTCTTTCCCCCTATTTGACATCAGCAAAAAGTTTGAAGTATAAAGAAGAAAGATTTGTAGAGAAGTAAATATGTTATGAAAATTTTCTCCTCATTAATCAAAATAAATGAGTCATTGAAACAATTTTCTCTTCCTCGATTTAAAGGTAATTTCATTTATAATTTGATGTAAATGAAAAATGATTTTTGTGAAAAACAACTTTCATAATCAAGGCAAATTAAAATCAAAGATATGAAAGTATTCTCAAAATATAAAGAGAGAGTTTAGAAATGCTCATTAGGGTTTAGAAAAATGATGAAGTGCTCCATGAAGTCTGTTGCTTCCTTTTCTTGTTGTGTAGATCTTTGATGTTGTGTTCACCATACTTTTGATGCGTAACTCTGATGAATAAAGTTCATAGGAGTGAACTATAGCTGGCTTAGTGGTAGACTATGAAGTGTGCTCAATAGAAAGCTTAGAAATAGCCTTCCTTAGAATGCTACCAAAATTGTCCTGATTTGTGCCTTTTGTTGCTTTGAGTGTTGCAGCCAGTATTAAATCATCTTTCCTCATAGTTAACATATTCTCCTTTTAGTGTGTTGAGGAATAAACTTGCATATAGCAAATTCTCCTGTTATAAATAAAAGCATTCTTGCAAGGAGAATGGTTAGTGCCATCAAGTATCAAATTTATTGCACAAATCAAAGTCATCCTTTTTATATGATATGTCAAAGATTGAGATCATGAAAGGAAAGTATAAGAGTAACTCATCATCAAAACTAATTAAAAGATAGTGAATTCAGATGAGTATGTTAAAAGGATTTTCTTTCAATAAACGAGATGAGCTTTTAAGATATAAAAACACGTGTATGTAAAGCTCCCCCTTAATAAATGCATGTCTTGAAAGAAAATTGTTGTGTGTAATATAGTTAAAAACTCTCTTGGATTAGTAAAATTATTGGAAATTTTGTAGAGAGAATGATTGTGAAAGTATGAAGATTTAGAGAGAAATTAAGTTTTGAAAATAATGATGTTATTCAGGGATTTAAGGCTGTAACCCTGTATTACTTGAGTTATTACTCAAGTGTTTACTTTTAGTGATACAACTCAGAGAATTTGAATTAAAGAATACAATACCTCACTCAAGTAATATCGTAATCACTTGAGCCATAATCCTCTGAAGTCTATTGATGCATCATTGGCTAGTCATTGTCTGTAGATGTGATCAGTATGGAGGGATTCTGAAGCATAATCTCTGTGATCACTTAAGAATACCAAGATGAGCTTGGAATGAGGCCTTGAAGTTTTAGTTGATCAAGTCATATAGTTGCTTAATATTTCCATTCACAGAAGTGATGAACTCAGCATTATTTGTAGCAAGCTCTGTGTGATTGTTCAAGTTCCTATCTCAGATAGCCTTGGACAGATGGACCAAAGAATAAAAGCCTAGGAAACCAACTCTAGCAAAGTGTTGTATCTCATCTATCCTTGAAGTATTAGCTCCCATCCTCTACACCTCTTGTGTTAACTTGGAGTGAGATTCAGACTTACTTGGAGTAATTACGAATTACTTAAAGTAATTGCTGATTACTTGAAGTAATTTCAGATTACTTGGAGTAAGTCCTGTAGAAGTATATATATACCTCTTGTTCTCTGACAGACATGATCTTTCCAGTATTCCTCTCCTCCTTGCTTATAATATAGGCCATTTTGTGGTAATTCTTCTCAATGAAGTGATTGAATTGGCCTTATTCACCATAGCTCCAGTGTAAGTGTATCAGATAATCCTGTGAATATCACACATAGATCTAGGATTAAAATCAAGAATCCCTAGCGACTCTTTTGGTCTGATTGTTATTTTCAACGTCTCCTCAACACAACTCATTCCTTAGAGAATAACTCAGCGAGTTCCATGTTGTAGTAGAGATGTCTAACTGCTTTTGCTAATAGTAAAGATGGCTGGATAGCGAAAGCTTATATTGTTGGAAGTATGAATTGAAAGAGGCAAGCTTCACCCAAGAGGGGGTGAATTGGGTGACGTTATAAATTTTCGCTTGATGTGGTGATATGAAAATAGAGTAGACGGAGTAGAGTTGAGAAGATTAGAATACAGAGAGTTATACTGGTTCGGCCTAACAATCAGGCCTACGTCCAGTCCTCAGAAATCAAGACCTACTGAGATTTTCACTATTCTTCCAAGATTCAATGGGCTCTCAGAACGCCACAAAACAACAATTGTCCTTGAACGGACTACGAGCAGAAATATTCTCTCATTAAGAAATTTCTCTCCCCCTTACGACAAGTCTTATGTGCAGAAAAACAACCTATGACCTTTCTCACTTGCTTATGTATACAAGACTTATGAGCAGAAACGTTCTCTCCGGCTTACTCTACTGTAAGTCTCACAAGCAGCAACGTTCTCTCCTGCTTGTATATTATAAGTCTTATGAATGGAAGGTTTAGCTAGGAATTTTCTCAACTGCTTCTCTCGTAAGGATATCTACCCTCTCAAGGTCCCAATACCTTGAGACCAAATGAAAATAGAATTTGAATTGTATAAAGACTCTCTTACAGAGCAAGTAGATGAACACTGAAGATCAATATGGATACAGAGAAAATTATGAATAACATAGACTCGTGTATATGCTTGTGAATTCTTGTGCTTCGTTGTTATTGACGATCTCTGGATCTCTGTATTTATAGATATTCAATTTTTGCCCGTTTGAGTAATGATCGTTGAGGAGCGGGGCTTGTTACTGTGGAATGACACGTGCATGTTTGAATACTTTGAATGCAGTAGGTACGTGCGTGCTTGTAATGATGTTGTCTGCCGTTGTTTGACTTTCTTCGTGTCTATTTATTTCAAACGTTCATCCTCCTGTATCACACTTATAATACATTCAAAATGATGTTAAATAATGATAATAAGTGATGATAAGATAAATAAATAACATTAAACCATATTCGGATTGAACACTGTGAGACTTGGTGTATTTGGTGATCTGGCAGAGTATCACTCGAGCATGGATGGGCTCACTTCAGTGATATTGCTATTTTACTCCTTGTTCTTCAGATTTGAGCTTGCACTCACATAGGATTTCAGAGAGATAATTTTCTCACTCACGAGTGATGTGGGGCCTCACTCGAGCACAACTCCTTTTGCTCGAGTAGCCTTGCATTTTACACTGAAAGACTCTTCTCTGGACAGCACTCGAATACCATTTTAGCAAGAGTGAGATTTTGCACTCACAGGTGATGTGGGCCCTCACTCGAGCACATATACTCTTGCTCGAGTGAGAAGAATATTCTCAAGTAATATACCCTTGTTATCAGCACTTGCATCAGATTCAGAGAGAGTTAGATTTCTCACTCGCGAGTGCTGATGTGTCACTCGAGCATATGAAGCCTCACTCAGGCATACTTGTACTTCTCTGACTTTCATGACTCTCGGCCAAGTACTTGCAGTCCTTCACTCGCTAGTGCTCGAGTATAAGACACTCATGCTCGAGTATTGATTTCTCTGCTCGAGTGCATCAAGGAAGAATGACATGAATTGCTCTCGGCCAAACACTCGCAGTCTCTCACTCGCATGAGCTCGAGTGAGAAAGTCTCTTTTGCTTGAGTATCATCTCCAGTGCTCGAGTGAATCAGTAAAAATGGCAGTAGCATGCTCTCGGGCAAACACTTTCTGGCTATCACTCGCACCTGCTCGAGCATAGAAGAGTTCCATGCTCGAGTGCTTGATTCATGCTCGAGTGCACCAGTTTATTTTGACACCAGGCACCACATAACTTTGCTATATGCATTTGGTAACTTTGTAAACATCCCTTAAAATTATAAAACTATAATTTGCACACAATTGTCTTTTTTTTTCATCAAAACTTAGGGTCTAACATGAATCCAACTCATGAGTATCTTTGGTCTCTTGACTTGAGCTTTATTGAGATGAATTCTGCTAGGCCCACTAAGAGGTCTTCTTTTTATTTCTCTTCCTCTAACTGCACAACTAGCTAGTTACTTGCTAATGATGGGGTGTCACTCGATTGATCACTTGAGTGATACCATAGATTTAGCTTCTGCTCACACTACAACACTGCTAGTCATGCCTCCTCTGTTAGCCTTTGATCTTTGTATCCAAAAATAGAGTATTTTGATCAATTCCTACAAAAGTATAAGTATATGCTCTTTAGTACCCAACTTTCTCTTCGGTCCATACAGTATCAGACATTATAACTCTTATGCTCTTATACAATTGATTCATATGATATTTGAGCAAAGAGTGTATTAAATCACCAAAGATTAAAATTATAATGTCATCCAATTAAGTCATGTCATAAAGAATAGAAAACAGTTGATACCAAGAATGACGTTTTCACAATAACAATATGCAAGTATGCTTTGTATAAAATATGTCATTAATAAGATTTTCATGCAATTGATGTAAGTCAGATCAAAGAGAGTTGAAAATCTGTTCATAATGACCAATTGTTATGAAATGATAAATCATGAATGAAATCAAGTTTTTCAAGAATGATAATGAGATATGCAAATTGTTTCAAATCTCATATGTAATTTTAAATCATAACAATGCATTGTGAAATAGAGATTTTGAATATATGCAAAAATCATCTTTGAAACATATTTATAATCAATGTTTATGTTAAAAATGGTGGAAGTCAACAGTTTAAATATACATATATAAGAAAGCTTCTTTTTTAGAGAACAACTAAGATAACATGTTAGACATTGGAGTTTAACATGTTTGAGAATTTTCCCAAGAGCAAAAGTCATATTGAAAATGAATTAGCCAAAAAGGCTTAGCTTCAAGGAAGTATATAAACACAATGACTTTGCTATTGACCAAGAGATAAACTTGACTCTTAGAGTTGTTTTTTAAAGAATAGGGATATTCAACTCAAGAATTCAAATACATGACACTGTTTACTCAAAGATAGATTTTATCAATGGTGAATGTGTTTGAGCAACGAAATGAGTACAATAATTTATGAGTGATTAAGCACATACTCATTAGTTCAAATGACTAGAGTTCTAGAATATTATCCTAGTAAGTTATTCCACTATAATGGTTAATGCATTAAGATTTAATGTACTAATGAACATTCATAATGCTTGGAATAACATGGCCAACCAAAGATTTATACATTAGGCATAAAGATTTTACATATTGGATTCTTTTCAAGGAAATACACTTGAAACTCATATAGATAGTTAACTTGTTAGACATAAGGTCTAACTTGTTTGAAAATAAAGATTGAGGAGTTTAAGTAGTAACAGGTTTAAGATCAAAAGACAATATGTGAATGATGAGGAAAACTCTAGTGGATGGATTTGAAGCATTTCTGACTTTTAGTATACATAAATATTAACTTCCAATTTTGAAACCGATTTAAATGCAAACAAAATATGAAAAATTTTCAAATAATGTGTATGCACTTTTAAAATAGGATGAGTTGAAACCAACACACATTTTGGGATTGTGCACTTCAAAACATAAATCGATAGAAAAACTATGCACAATTTCACTTTTCGTTCATTCAGCAATCTGTAAACAATTTAACAATCATGAAGAATTGATTTCTAAATGAATGGAATAATGGACAAATACTCATTACTCGAAATAAATAATTCATATAATTACAGTACAGAGTAAGGATTAGATATCATCGTAATTCCTCTTGTCCTTGTGACAACTTGCTTGATTTTGGTGACATTGGTTTCTCTCCTTTGCACAATCAGCACCAAAATCCAAACTCCATAATTCAGCATCATCAAGATATGAATTTGTTTTCATGTGGCTATAGTCTTGAGAGGCTTTTTCTTATCCTACAAAACTGTATAAATTTCTTTTTCTTCATGGTATCCAACCTTACTTGGATCCATTTCTTGTTAGCTTGTAGGAATCAAGATAGAATTCACATGCTCTAAGAATATAATTAATTCAAGGCAATTGAGCATAATGGATTAAACATGTCTTTATGCATAAAAAATATTTTCTTTTCAAATCATTATATATGCATAAAGAATTAACTTGTTGAGCATTACAATCCCTTTATAAATAAATCTATTAAATGTCTTTTTAAGGGATATGGAAACATAATTTCAAAATCATTTGTAATGCTCATTCCTAAGGTTCCAAAAAATAAAACCTCAATAAATATTACAGACAATAGCATAGGAGGTTTTATCATTGTGTACCTTTGCCTTAGAAACTTGGAGGATTGCTTTTGCTTACCCATTGCATCTTTCTATGATGTTGATACTTTGAATATCTTGTTTTAGGTGCTGGAAACCTTCTCTCAAAATATGTAGACTCCAAGAGTCTTCTACTTGATGCTTGAGAGATCCTCCTTTTCTTGTTCTCCTCATTGTAGTTAAATGATACTCTATGGTAGCTCTTCCTTAAGGTGGAATGTACTCCTTTTATCCATTGCTTATCTTCACAATCACATTGTGTAGTTCTAGCAATGAGTGCTCCAAGAGTTCTTCTTTTCGATATAGATGATATGAACTTCTTTCTTGATGCATAAGAAACTATTGGTTTCTTCTTCTTCATCTCCGTATCCTTATGTCCATTCTTCTTATATTCAATCTGCACACATAAAGTACTAGATGGACATTTTGGTACCCACATAGACTTGGGTCCTTGATTGTTAGCATTAGACATTACTTGTCTTTTTGGAACCCAAACATATTTATTTCTCACATTAGAATTTCTTCTAATATAGCATGTGTGAGAAATATAACCAGATTTACCACAATAATTACAAATTGTATGAAAATATGCATGAGATTTTATGCAATTATTATGTCAGTTAAGAGAGTAAAAACCTGAATAAATTTCATTTGAACATTCTTTCTTCCCAATAAACTTTCCAGCATGAATGAAAACATTTTTGCTTTTCAGAATAGAATTAATACTTGGTTGATAAACAATTTTTTGCAAACATTGAAAATTAGTTTTCAAAATAACTCCAGAAGAATTGGAATTGTTTACCATACGTGTTTCTTGATCTCTAGAGGATGATCCATCAAATTCGTCCGTAATGAGCTCTTCTTGGGAATCATCTTCCTCTTGTTATTTTATGTTGACAAGATCATGGAAGTGTTCTATGATTTCTCCTTCTTCATTGTCAACTTCCACTTGTTCATGAATCGTAGATATGCAGCTTGTAGTTTCACATGAACTGTCAACACTTTCAACTTCAACACACTTGTTAGAAGTATACATAGAATCAAGAGTATCCCAAATATCTCTTGCAGTAGAGCAAAATCTAATTTTTTCAAAATCATTTTCAGTTAAGGCACTATACAAAATTTTCATTGCTCTAATGTTTAAAGAAAACATTTTCTTTTCTCTTTCTGTCCAATCCTTTCTTGGTTTGAAATCAAAGGTATTTGTAAAAATATTCCACATATCATAATCAAAGCTTTTTATAAAAGATGTTATTCTAGCTTTCCAAAACCAAAAATCAATATCTTACAAAATAGGTGGAATTGTATAGTCAAAACCTTCGGAAAGCATATAACACCCAAAATCAGCCATTATAAACTCTTGAGATGGTTAAGTCCTTTAAACAAGAGTCCAGCTCTTATACCAAATGTTAAAACCGGCTGATACCCAAGAAGGGGGGTGAATTGGGTGTAAGATAAAAATCTTAGGAACTTTGAAAATCTTTTTGCATCTTAGAGAAAGCAATAAATATGAAAGTAATGAATCATAAATCAACAGTTAATATATGCTAGAAATATAAGAGTTTAAGGAAGAGAATATGCAAACTGTGATTTATCCTAGTTTTGTCCAATCTGTGATGGCCTACTCCAGTGCCCAGGTTCCTCCTGAGATTTTCAAATCCACTATCTTCTTGTTTTAATCCGGGTACAAGAAAAGACTTTACAACCTCACAAGTTTAGTCAGGCACTTGTGTAGCCTTTTACAAATCTCTCACCAAGATACTCCCCCTTACAACATGTCTTACAAGCAGAGCAATCCCGAAGACCTTTCCCTCCTGCTTACCTGTGCAAGTCTAACGAGCAGCAACATTCTCTTCTGCTTACACCACTGTAAGTCTTACGAGCAGCAACATTCTCTACTACTTGCACCTTGTAAGTCTTACGAGTAGAAAGCTTTATCGGCGATTCTCTCTACAGCTTCCCGTAAGGAAATCAACCCACTCAAGGTCCCTCTACCTTGAGATCAATTCAGAAATATAAGTGAAAGTGGTTCGGACTCTCTCACAGAGTAGATATAATGAACACTAAAGTACAATACAAAAAATCTCTCTCAAATAAACATGATGTGGAAAATAGATAAGAACAGAGAGTATTCAGGTAAAAGTGGATGATTCATAATCTTATCATGTTCCGTGTTGGTGTTGTCTGCTTGAATCTTCTGTATTTATAGTTGAGTAGGATATGACCGTTGTGAGTATTTCAACTTATCCGTTGAGTCCCGTTGCTTCGTTCTTCCATTTTCTTGAATTTGAAAAATAGCCGTTATGAACGTTGACGCTCTGCTTCCGTAAAGTCAACTTTTGTCTCTTCACATCATCTCTTCATTGTATTCCTGGAGAAACACATTAAACACTAATATAATTAAGTGTAAGAGTGATTGGAAGCAAGAAGACTGAGTTACATAATTAATCCCATGATTTTCAAAAGCTTCAGAACATTGCTGTGTATTCCTGGGAAGGATTACTCGAGTGGTCACTCGAGTAAGCCTTGGTCATTACTCGAGTGAGCCCTCAAGTAATCCCGTTCAAAATCTAGCCGAGAGCATTTCCTAAATCATTACTCGTGTGATCCCTTGAGTGATGTTACATTTTCTTATCTGGTTACTCGAGTAGTCCCTCGAGTAATGTGAGTCATTTCTTGGCCAAGAGCTACTAGAAGATTTCTTCTCTGGTTACTCGAGTGATCCATCGAGTAAGCTCTTAAATAACTTTGCAGATTACTTGAGTGGTCCCTCGAGTAATATCATTCAAATCTTGGCTGAGAGCATTTCTAACTGCATTACTCGAGTGCTCACTTGAGTAAGCTTCCAAATAAAACTGCATATTACTCAGGTGCTGACTCTGATAATCTGGATACTCAAGTGGCCTTCGCTTTTCTTCACACTTTACTCGAGTGGTCCCTTGAGTCGATTTCAAATAATTCTGCATATTACTCGAGTAAGCACTTCAAGTGAATTCTTGATTTTGATTTGAAACATGGCAATTTATATATCATCAGAAAGCCCTCATCATCTATATTCCAATACAACAAGAATCACCTCCAAACTCATTTGGTATAGAAAGTTATGATCTAAAGAATATCTTCTGCATTTAGACAAAGTCTGAAATCTCGAGCATCAACTTCTAGAAGGCATAGATCTTAGTGTATAACTTTCAATGTGAGAAATAATATATCCTTAGAAATCTCTTTGAGTTTACTTTAATATGGCACTAGTTTCGTCTCAATCCGATATGTATTTTGAGAGTTATGTTCAAAATACCGAACCTTGTTCTGGTAAAAGACGCTGATTCATGTGTCCACTTCAACAGATCATATCTCTCTCATCTGAACTTCTTTTAATGTGATATTGGTGTCTTTAGTTAGAGTTCGGAGTCTATTTTCATATGCCACTAGTTTCAGATCAATCTGACGTGTGGTTAGAGAGATATGCCCAAAATACCAAACCTCTATCCTAACGTGCGAAAAACAGAGTGCCATTACTCGAGTGGTCACTCGAGTAAACTTCAAGTAACTCTACAGATTACTCGAGTAACCACTCGAATAATCACCTCCAAAATAAGGCAGTGCCATATTACTCGAGTAATCATCCCCAGAGGTACCATAACTTCAGTATACATCATTTTAGCTTCATATTGGCCCATTCCAACCTCCGGTATCACTTCTAAGAGCTTGAATCTTGATATTCTCATTTGATCTTACAAGTTCTTCTTTCTTCCATCTTTCTTCTTCTTTCTTCAATCTCTTTCTTCTTGTTTTGTCACTTGATGATCATTCTTCATAACCCAACTAGATATCTTCTTGAATATCTTCAATCTCCTTCAATCTTTGCTTGATATTCCCATTAGTTCTTGCAATGCCTTCTTTCTTCAACCCTTGCCTCTTGACTTCCTTCTTGATGATCATTCTCCACATATGAGGCATTATAACATCAACCCACCATTGGGTTTATGACTAATCTACAAGATATACAACATTAAATATAGTAGTTAGTCAATGTAGAAGATAAGGATATTATACAAACTTTTTGCTCATATTTGACATCTATATTTGACATCATCAAAACTATTCATATCTAGCATATTCTTGTTGCTGTTGATTATAATATGTGTTGGATTGTAAGGGAATCTTGTTGCTATTGATTATACTCCCTCCAGTCTTTAATATAAAATATATTTTCCTAATTTGATTAGTTAAGTTAGTTAATATGATATATATTTTCTAAAATAACCTAGTCATCTTTCTTAATTCTCTCATTTCCTTTCCTTCTTAATTACTGTTGATGGAGCAGTAATAGGGATAAATTAGGAAAAGATTGACAAATATGAAAACTATGTTTTATATTTAGAATCAAGATCAATTCCCAAAATATGTCAAATATTAAGGATAGGAGGGAGTATATGTTAAAAATTGACCTTATTAATCTCCAACTTTTCTCATTATTGCCTTTAGATTACTATTATTGATAAGTTTCAAGTCCAACAAATGATGTTATATTGTTCTCTTGTAGTTGCTTAATTTGTTGGTCTCTTTAATTTTCATCAAGACTTCAAAATTAAATAGATGTGAACTAGAGTGTATTTGATTCCAGCATCTAAGACATTATTTTTATGGAAAATGACATAAAAAGAACTTTGAAATTGTAAAATTCCAAAATCAGATTTGTTACCAAGAATTGATGAAGTAACGATGAGACTTGATAAGCAATTCACAGCTCATTTTATGAGAAATACTTTATTTGACATTTTGTAATTTCAAAGTTATTTTTATGTTTTTCTCCCTTGTTTTTATGTAAAGCTTAAAGTTCTTTTGACCAATGACTGGTAAATTTATGTAAAAATTCTCTGTTCAATTTGTTAAACTATAACAATGTAGTGGTTATTATGTAATACCCTGAATTTTGAGATTTGAAACTAGATAATAAGCTTGAAATAAGTAGACTGCTAAACCCCAGTTTAGCAGGAGCCCAAATTTATTCCCTAATGATTTTTAAATCTTTGGGGTATTAAAGAAAGTAAAATAGTGAATTTTGGAGAAAGGTATTATGTTTTTGGTGAAATTGCCTATGAGGTAGTGAGCTTGTCATGGGATTTTGTATGACCAAATGATGAGAAAAAATTATGAAAGTTTATAGGGTGAAAGTAAACATCCTAAGCTTTAATTTGATAGGTGATATGACTCAATTAGAGCTATATACAAAAAATTATGAATTTTTGAAATCAGCATAGAAAAACTGTGAAATTTATGGAACAGTATGCAGATATTGAAATTATGGGAATTTTGTGATTCCAGCTAGCAAAATTCTATATTTTTCCTTGAAACTAGACTCAATAAGGGTTCTATAGCTTTAGAATTAGTTCAATTCGATTTTTCCAATATTATTTATGATTTTTCAAAGTTTGGGCAGAAAATCTGCTAGGATTTACGTAAATCCGAAAATGGGAACATTTGTGATAGCAAATGACGTAATTTTGAAACAAATGCATATCAACCCATTTAGCCTCTCATATGGGATTTGGGACGTGAAAGTGGGCTGACCAAAGTGGGAAATATATGTACAAGTTCAATTGGGCTTTATGTGCATAAAAGTCCAATTTTTGGAAATTTACATTATTCAATAATTAAAAAGGCATAAAGTAAATATGGGATATCATATTTTAACATCATCTTCTTCCTCCAAGTCCCATAAACTGACGTAAAGTTCAGCATTTAGAGAGAGGAAGTGCAGCCATGTTCTAGAGAGAGAAAGGAGAAGAGAACTTGTACTCTAGGTCGATTTCTTTGGTAAATCGGCTCCAACGCGTATAACTCTGATCATAAGCTACTCTTCTATGTGATTTAAGGTTGGGCAGCCATCTTTGGGTGTGTGAAGGCTAGGGTTTTCAGCCAAGAAGAGGAAAGGCTAGCGAGAGCTTGAGGTAACTTTCAAACTCTTGTATATTGACTATTCTGGCCATTGAGGACAATTTAATCGATGAAATTTTGCCGGATTTTCATTGGTTTTAAAAATGGAAAATGGGTGTGTGGGGCTATTATGCTGCCCAAATTGGTACTAAATGAAAGTTGTAACCTAATGGAATAATCAAGAAAGTGGTTAGGAGTAGAAAGGAACATGTTTACGGAGCCGAAACCGAAAAACACTGATTCTTCCTAAAGTATACCAAGATTTTTGCCAAGGCAAGATCTTAGGATTAGATTTTGATTTTCAATGATTTGATGGTTCCATTGAGTTTAGAAGGGAAAATTAGGTGGGGTTATAGATGGTCACCTTTTCGGAAAAGGCCAAAAAAGCATAAATTACGAAAACGTCCCTGAAATCCTTAAAGTGGGGCTGCTAAGGGTAAATTTATAATTTGACATTGAATTTGATAATTCCGAGTTCGAAAATGGATTCCTTGGGCAAAAGTATGTCAAAATAGCCCATGTCAAAATTTTGAGAAAAGTATAGTCGGACTGAGTACGGCGGGGCCGAGCCGGATCCCTGGGGGCATTGTGGTCAATTTTCATCATAAGCTCATATAACCCATAGAAACACTATGAAAGTGTCTAAATTGTATGTTTGGAATTGTAGGACCAAGTTGTGAGCCGAGCTACGACACGCGTTACGAGGCACATATTTCGAGGCATAAAAGGGTTAAGGTAGGGAACTTACCTCTCCTGTATGTATTTGATATTTATGTTAGTGTGTTGATATATGTTATTGCTTTTCTTGATTATATGAAACATGTATGAATGATTTGAAGCTATGTTTCAATTTATGCTTGGCCATAACTATATTGTTCGAAGCATTAAGCTTACAGATTTGTGATTGTGTGAGCATGAGTTATGTAATGCAAGCATGTCATGCATTAAACATTTATCGTACATGCATATTGGTATTGTTTTCCTACTGAGATTCTCTTGAATCTCAGCCTCCCCTACCAACAATTTAGATAGGAGAAGATAGAAGATATGCTGAGAACAATGCAGAAAACCATATGAGGGGATTGCAGTGGTGGACTGAAGACGAGAAGATGTCTCTGTTTCATTGGGATGGGTTTAGATACCCAAGTAGCCCTATGTGACTACATTGATGGTAATGATCATGTACGAACCCCTATGGGGAATTTATGTAATCATGCACTTATTATCAATATATTCATGTTATTTCTGTGTTGCCCACCAAACCGCATATCGTTTTCCGCAAACACTCTAAAAAAAAGTTAAAACAAGGTAAGGGTGTGACATATTGACTTTCTGGGACCAAGTCTAGAAGATTTATTAAACTATTGCAACCGTAAATTCACATTGAAGATCATTAATGCTTATTGATCAATTAGTAAGTCTAGTAGGCAATTTTGCACCTAGTATTCTTAAATAGTAACATCATCATTTAACTTAGATTTTAATTTATATTATTGTTTATTTTCATATTTATATTAGGGTTAAAGGGCTAAAATGCCCTAGAAGTTTCCACAAATGGGCACAGGAAACTAGGAAGTTTTCCATGGGTCAACTTTGCCTTGGAAGTTTAAAAAACGGGACAATATTACCATCTTATAATGGATCTAATATAATATCCCAAATTTTTGGATCACAAGCTTGAGATTAAACCTAACTCAAGCAGACTGCTAAGCCTCAATTAGTAAGAGTCTCGAGAATGTCTAAGAGACAAAATGACTTTTAGGGACTAATCTGGGGGAAAATAAAAGTATAGGATTTGGTTCCAAATAGCTAAAGGATATGCTCAATTCCTTTATTTAAAGGCAACAATGATATAAAGCCTAATTTGGATCCAAAAAGAGAAAGAAATAGTGTATGGACGAAAAGAATAGAATGAAAGAAAATACCTAATGGCAAATTAATTAATGTTGCCATAATCAAGGGCAAAAGAGACAATTTCCTTTTGATCTTGAGATCAAAATTGGAACCCAAGATTAAGGGCTAGGATTTGCTCTTGAAAAGTGAAGTAATTATGAGGCCTAAAAAGAAAAAGTTTTTCCCTTAAAATGGTTATAATTTTCGGCCAAAAGAGAAGAAAAAAAAAGTAGACAAGAAATTCAATCAAGTAACCAATGAATAATAAGCTTCTTTGTGTACAAAGAACTAAGAACCATTGGGTAAAAAATTTCATCCTCTCTCACCCTCTATTTTTGGTCAAGAAGGCCCATGGAAAAGGAAATAATTGCTTTTGGTCCAATTAAAATACACTTTGTTAGGCTAACTAAACTAGAATGCAAGAAGGAAGTAGGCAAGGACATGTCAACATTTTCTCCTCTCTCTCTCTCCCTCTCTCTTAGATTTTTGGCCAGCCCTTTTAGAGGGCCATTAAGTGACTTTAAAACACATCATTCCCTTCATTCTTCAGCATTTTGGATGACCAAGAGGAGGAGGAAGAGAGAGAAAACAAATCTGGAATTTTAGAGAACTCAAGAAGTGGTAAGCACATTCTCTCTAGATTTTCACCTTCTTACTCACTTTTCTAGCCAAAAATGTCTTCATGAACATTGTTCCTCTTGGT
This sequence comes from Inga oerstediana, assembly GCA_963210345.1. Classification (NCBI taxonomy): domain Eukaryota; kingdom Viridiplantae; phylum Streptophyta; class Magnoliopsida; order Fabales; family Fabaceae; genus Inga; species Inga oerstediana. The sequence continues at coordinate 37,163,020 of OY723407.1, forward strand.
CTAAGCTTCATTTCTGTGGTTTTATTTTTTAAGGAGGAGGTGTTTTGATGCATTTATCAAGACCCAAAATGGTTGAACTAAAGAATAAAACCTATAAGAAGCAAGAGGTGAGTAAGAGTTTCCATTTAAACTAAGTATTGTGTGATTTGGTTGAGCTTTGTGGAATGGGTATTTTTGCCCTAATTTTTAGTTATATGGTTATTCTTAGGGTTCATGGTTGTAAATGGTGTTAAATAAGGTTTAGAAATGAGAAATCACGAATTTGCAACTTAAGAGTAGTGCTGTCAGATTTCGTTTTATGGAGGCGGTAATGTTTTGTTGTGTTTTTGAATAATCAAACCTAGTCCAAATGCTATGAAACTTTTCAAAAACAAAGTAGACACATTAAGCTTCATTCTGATATGTAGAATGTAATTTTTGGATCAGTGGATTTAAAGTTATGATTTTTCAAATTTGGACTCTATTTATGGAATAGTGAAGGTTTGATGAATTTCTAGAATTCGTGTGGCTACTTTTTCCAGAAAATGCTATTTTTTTCTTGAAAATAAACTTAAAGAGGTTTACAATGTACTTGGAATCAACCAATTTTGAGTTTTATAAAATTAATTGTGATTTTTGAAAATTAGGCATTGAATCTGGAGGTTGATTTGAGACAGATTGATTATGACATGTTTGTGTTTGGTCAAATGAGTCCCAATGTCCACGAAATTTTCCAGAAATAAAGCAGACTCAACAAGCTTTAATTTGATGGATAATTTGTAATAATTGGACAAGTACATTGGGAGATACAAAAATTTTGAAGTTTGGTAATGATTATGGAAACTATCTTATGATAGAAGTGAGTAATTATAAAATTTGGGATTTTCTGCGTGTGTGATGTAAGGCTTGTTTGGTATGAGGGGAGGGGAGGGAAAGTGGGCGGAGGGAAAAAATTTTTGAGTTGAATTTAAAAAAATTAGAGAAGTGAGGTTAAAAGTTTTTAATTAATTTTTCTTACTCTTTTATCTTATATATTCTCTTTATTAAAATTTTATTACGGTAATCATTTTTGCTTTAAAATAGACTAATAAAGGCCACATAGGACTTTGTACCACCCTAATTGGAGTTTCTTAGACAAAGTTATGATTTTTCTAAGTTGAAAGAAAAATCTACCAACTTTCTGGAATAGTGCGAATTTAGTGGGCTTTGGTGCAAAAGTCATGATTGTGAACTATAGGGTGAATAGTAGAACTTGGACCTAGTGTAACCACATTAACTACTTAATTGGGCCTAGGCCCTAACCCAACTGATAACCAACTAAGTGTCTTATGTAATCAATGAATTAGATAAGTAATACCTTACCCGTAAATTATAACTTATAAGATTTGACATTTGCCCAGGACGCCCGAAGCACGTCAATCGAGGTCAAGATTTAGAAAATATGTCAAGTGGTAACTTATTCCTCACATACTATGTGATATGTTACATGCTTGCTTGTACCATTATGAAGTTAAAGCATTTAGATGAGAAGGACTCAGGTCCAGTACAATTTCCCAGCACTGTGGCAAGGGACGGTTGTCCTTGAATTACTCAAACTTTATGCTTGCTACATATCGTGAATTAATAACTTTATGCTTTTTACATATCATGAATGTATCTATGAATGTTGAATATGTTGCTTGTATTGAAACTTCGGTTGACATGGCATGTTACATGTATGCATTTTATATGAGGTGATATTTGTTACTACTGGGATTCTTTTAGATCTCACCCTATAATTCTAAAAAACCAATTTTCAACTTGGGCAGGTAGCTCAAAGGAAAAGAAGGTAATGACGGACGAGTGAAGGACCAGAGTTTAGGAATTTCAATTCGTTAGTTATCTATATTTTGGGAATTGTATATAAGGTGTATGTAACTGAAGTCAGTTGAGTATTGGCAATAGTAATGATATTTTGACTGTAACCCCGAATCTGGGTGATGTATAGTGACAACCAACCGGTAGTGGACGGTTGTACACCTAGGGCCCATTAGTAAACAAACTTAAATTAAGTTTCAGCAGAGAACACTTTAAGTAACACCTTGATATTAAGAAATGAAATGAAAATGAATGGGTTAAAATCAGACTGTAAACTAGTTCAAGGCCAATATGAAAATATTTAGAAAATTTTTTGAAAACCCATCCAAATATGGGTTTAAACCTTGTATTGAAGATGGAATCTTAATTATTTATAACTGACTTCGGGTCTTCGATTTGGAGTCATTTTTTTATGCTTGCTAAATGTGTTGCAAAAAAAGGGTGTTACCTCTAAAAGGTCAATCGTTAGTTGATCGGGGCTGAGGTGGCATAACCACGTGACATCCACATCACCTTGGTTGAAGGCCATTTTTGCCCTAGAAGTTCTATGGAAGAGCTATGGGTACCAAGAAGCTTTTCAATGGGGCAATAATTGTTAGAACCGGCTGACACCCAAGAGGGGGGTGAATTGGGTGTAAGATAAAATCTTAAGAACTTTGAAATTCTTTTCGCATCTTAGAGGAAGCAATAAATATGAAAGTAATGAATCATAAATCACAGTTAGATATTTAAATGATATATGCTGGAAGTATAAGAGCTTAGGGAAGAGAATATGCAAACTGTGATTTATCCTGGTTCGGCCCAATCCACGATGACCTACGTCCAGTCCCCAAGCTCCTCCTGAGATTTTCAAATCCACTATTTTCTTGTTTAATCCAGGCACAAGAAAAGCCTTTACAAGGTTCTCACAAAGATACTCCCCCTTACAACAAGTCTTACGAGCAGAGCAATCCCGAAGACCTTTCCCTCCAGCTTACCTATGCAAGTCTAACGAGCAGCAACGTTCTCTTCTGCTTACACCACTGTAAGTCTTACGAGCAGCAACGTTCTCTACTGCTTGCACCTTGTAAGTCTTACGAGTAGAAAGTCTTACCAGTGATTCTCTCTACAGCTTCCCGTAAGGAAATCAACCCACTCAAGGTCCCTCTACCTTGAGATCAATTCAGAAATACAATTGAAAGTGTTTACAAACTCTCTCACAGAGTGGATATGATGAACACTGAAGTACAATACAAAAACACTCTCTCAAATATACATGATGTGGAAAATAGATAAGAACAGAGAGTATTTGAGTAGAAGTGGATGATTCATAATCTCATCATGTTCTTCTGCTTTTTTTTCATTGTTGTTCTTCTTGAATGTTCCCATATATATAGATGTGTTGATAATGACCGTTGGAACATTTTCTTCATGTCCGTTAGAGCGTGCGCAGCCACTGTTGACTTTTCCAGTATTTGAAAAATAACCGTTGCGGTAGGTGGCATTTGAACGTTGCATTTGTCTTTCCTTATTTGAGATGATTTCTTCATTGTTTATCTGTAAATAGACTAAGAATACTAATACAATGAAATATTAATCATATAGAAAACAAATCAATGAACGTTTGAATGATTTCTAAATTTCTGGGTATGCTTACTCGAGTAGCTCCTCGAGTAACACTTGAAGTTTACTCGAGTAACTCCTCGAGTAACATCGGGAAATCATTTATCAACTGCAAGTTAATGAACAAGTATAAGATTACTCGGGTAGTGCATGGAGTAAACTAAATTTCAAACCTTTGGAATAGTTATTTACTCGGGTAGCTACTCGAGTAATGCACTCACAACTTTATGAGTTACTCGGGTAACACCTCGAGTAATCCTTTGAAAAACTTTTGATTACTCGATGCTCTACTCCAATAATGTTGGCAGGATTAAAATGCCGAGAGCACTTACCTTATTACTCGGGTACGGACTCGAGTAATGAACTCATTTGTGCATAGGTTACTCGGGTACCACCTCGAGTAAATGTACTTTCAGTGCATGACTTCCCCTGGTAATGACTGGAAGTTTACCTTGAGAATATCTCTGCATACTGGGATACTTATTCGAGGAATCCACTTCAAGTTTTCACTTACTTCAGTGTGTTACTCGAGTAGCTCCTCGAGTATCATTGGGAAAACTGGAAGGCAACTGGAAGTTTTCACATGGTTACTCGAGTACCTCCTCGAGTAACATTAGCAGTCGTACAAAATGCCGAGAGCAACTGCAAGTGACCTACATGGTTACTCGAGTACCTACTCGAGTAACATTGGCAGGCCGAGAGCAACTTCACGTGATTTACCTGGTTACTCGAGTAGCTCCTCGAGTAACGTCTTTTGTTATCAACTAGTTACTCGAGTGGTGCCTTCAAGTGAATTCTTGATTTTGACTCGAAACATGGAAAATTATATATCATCAGAAAGCCCTCATGATCTACATTCCAATGCAACAAGAATCAGCTCCAAACTTGTTGTATACTGAAAGTTATGATCCAAAGAGTATCTACTGTTCTTAGACCATTTCTGAACTCACGAGCTATCACGAGTACCAAATTCCAGAAGTCATAGCTCTTAGGATATAGCTGAAAATGTGACAAATTATATATCCATGGAAAGCTCTTTGAGTCTTCTTTCATATGGCACCGGTTTCGTCTCAATCCGATATGTATTTTGAGAGTTATGTCCAAAATACCAAAACTGTTCTGGAATATGACGCTGATTTATGTATCCACTTTCGAGGCTTATATCTCTCTCATCTGACCTTCTTTGAATGTGATCTTGGTGTCAAAAGTTCGTGTTGGAAGTCTAGTTTCCAATTCCACCGGTTTCAGTTCGATCCGACATGTGGTTGGAGAGATATCATCAAAATACCGAACCTCTGTTCTGCCACGCGAAAACAGAGTGCCATTTACTTCAAGTGCCGCCTCGAGTAATTCATCAAATAATTCGGCAGATTACTCGAGTAAGGCCTCGAGTAAACACCTCCAAAATCAGACAATACCATATTACTCGAGTGATTACTCGGGTAATCATCCCCAAAGATACCATAGCTTCCGTATACATCATTTTAGCTTCGTATTGACCCATTTTAACTTCCATATGATCATAGGAACCTCCGGTATCACTTCTAGTAGCTTGGATCATGATATTCTCATGTGATCTTGCAAGTTCTTCTTTCTTTAATCTCTTTCTTCTTGTTTTTCCTCTTGATGATCATTCTTTATAACCCAACTTCAATCTTCTTGATGGATATCTTCAATCTTCTTCAATCTTTGCTTAATATTCCTATTAGTTCCTGCAATGCCTTCTTTCTTCAATCCCTTGTCTCTTGATTTTCTTCTTGAGATCATTCTCCACATATGAGGCATTATAACATCAACCCACAATGATGTCTATGACTAATCTACAAGATATACAACATTAAATATGGTAGTTAGTCAATGTGGAAGATAAGTATATTATACAAACTTTTTGCTCATATTTGACATCTATATTTGACATCATCAAAACTATTCATATCTAACAATAATGCCCTATAAGTCACAGATTTTTTTTTGTTCATTTATTTCATATTTGGGATGCCCCCATCTGGCATTAAATGACCAAATGAAATGAAAAATCAATAAAAATCAAGAACCCATAAATCAAATCTAAATATATGAGCAGAGAAACTCATAAACCATAAACTCAAAATTAAAATCAAAATTAAAAATCCTCAAGTCCAAGAAAGCAAACACAAATTTTAGGTTCAGGAAACTAGAAGATGTAACAGAAGAAAATTTAAAAGACAAAAAAAGGGAAGGCCACTCACTAAAAAACTCTTCACAAATTTGTTCTATGAAGTACACCCATATATATCATCAATGGGACATAAGACATGGGCATGCTTCACAAAACAAATTTGTGAAGAGTTTCCCGATGAATGGCTTTCTCCTCTTCTATGTTCTCCATTTTCTTCCGTTGTAGCTTCTAGTCTCCTAAACCTAAAATTTTCTTTTTCTTTTTCTGGATTTGAGGATTTTTTGCTTTGCTTTTTTATCTTGTGTTTTCTTGTTTATGTTTTATAGGTTTCTTTGCTCATATATTTGTGTTTTGATTTATAGGTTCTTTATTTTTGTTGATTTTTCAATTTATTTGATTGTTTGGTACTTGATGACAACTTCCCAAATATCAAAAAAATCAACCAAAAAATCTGTAATTTCCAAGGGCGTTATTGCCCCCTAAAAAAACTTTTCAGTGCTCTTACTTCTTATGTGGAAACTTACAGGGCAAAAAAGTCCCTTTACTAAAAGAAAGCTGACATGGATGCCACATGGGCATGCCACCTTACAGGGCAAAAAAGTCCCTTTACTAAAAAAAAGCTGACATGGATGCCACATGGGCATGCCACCTTAACATAATCAATCAACTAGGGTAATATTGCCCCATTTTTTAAACTTCTAGGGCAAAATTGGCCTGCCCTTGGGAAAACTTCCTAGTGCCCAGTACCCATTCGTTGAAACTTCCAGGGCATTTTAGCCCTTGAACCTTTATATTATTGCAAATTGTATTATAGTTTTTCTAAAATATCCCAATTTCATTCTTATTAATGGAAGCCTCTTTTAGTATATGCAATTAACAGGAATAACCAATGTTTTGAAAACCGGACTGGCCGGTTTGAGCCAGAAACCGGCTAATCGGTGGTCTGACCAGTCCAGTCTGGTAGTTGACCCTAGTTTGACCGGGTTTTATGTGGTTCAACCGTTTTTAGGCTATTCAATTGGTTTTTTTTATTTTAATATTTTATTCATAATTTCATATAAATAACCCTGAAATCTTCACTTCTTCATCGGTCTAGACTCGAGTTAGCTCCGATTTGACTCTGATCTGACCCACTGATCCTTGAGCCAGTACCCCAGCCGGTTCAGTGATCAGTCTGAGTTGCATCAATGATGCATTGGTGGCACATCGTGAGGTTGATGTCACACCGACACATGAAGAGGCTATAGACGGTGTCGCTGACACCGACAACGGTGGCATTATAGAAGTCGTTGTTGATATAAATAGTGCTGGATGCACTTTGATAAAAATTTAATGGGTATTTTTACACCTTATCCCTTTTATATAATAACATAAAAAAAAGTAGTATAGGGTCCACCCAACCAAAAAGTAGCAGCAGTTTCTTTCTCGAACAGTGATAGCATTTTTGCCCTTATTTAGAAAAGTTTATAGGAACTTTTGCTCCAAAACATTTATTGGTACCATATGCTCTTTTAAAATAATTTTATGGATATTTTTGTGCCTTAACTCTTTTCTGAAAGTACCAAATTGCCTCTAGCTCAAAATGATAACACACAAAAACACTCATAAACATTTACCTTAGTGCATGAAGCTCCATATGCTTTTTGAAGATGTGAAAATACCCTTAAACATTCATAATCGACATAGAAGTAACAAAAGACCCCTAACTTATTGAAAACACTTATCAATCTAACTATTCAAATTTGATGCTATTGTTATGAACATTACATGGAATTTTATGCATCAACTTTAGATTAACAAGAAAATTATTATTATCTACTCACACTACTACAAAAAAATGCCTTTTATGATGATTATTATCTATCATATATAGCAGTTTCGAACTATCATATATGCGAGCGTTGTATATGCTCTACATAGATAAATCACGGTTCTGAATCGTTATGAATTCTAGACCTATTATAACAATTATAACACCTGTTTGCATTTGGGCTTGGTGAGGCCATGATATGCTCATTGCTGTGATAATAATTAACAGGTACTCGTAAACAAATGTCATAAAATATGATAATGCTTGCCTAATACATAACAGTTCCTCTTCAACAATTATTATATATGTATACATATATAATAGTTCTTTCAAAACAATCGTTATAAATTGATAGTCATGCTAACAGATGTATTTAAACAACTATATATAGTTAACATAAATAATAGTTGTTAGGTAACAACTATGATTTATCAAAGCTAATGTTTTTTGAAAAAATGTGAGGGGTGTTTATGCTTTCGATATCCTGCTACATATACATTTGTATAGAATAAATCATAATATATATTTATATTCATTCATATATAGAACAATACAATAAATTAGAATATATTTATAGTTGTAACACTCCAAATTTTATTCCCCAATATGCCTTATAAGTATTTGTGGCATTTAATGAAATGGAAGGGTGGATTTCGGAGAATGTGATTATGCTGCCAGTGAAATTTCCTACGAGGTAGTGAGTTTATCATGAGGTTTTAGATGATCAAATGATCACCAATAATTATGAAATTTTACTGGATAAAGGTAGACATCTTAAGATTTACTTTGATAGGAAATTGGTAATTTTTAGAGCTGTATGTAAAGAGTTATAAATTTTTGAAGTGAGCCCAAGAAAACTGGCTATTTTTTGGAATAGCTTCCAAAAACTTAAATTTTGGGAAGTTTTAGCTTCCAGTTGGCTAAAGACTATATTTTTTCTTGAAACTAGATTCAATAAGGGTTTCATATCCTTTGGAATCACTCCAATTCGATGTCTACAAATAAAGTTATGATTTTTCAAAGTTTGGGCAAAAAATCTGTCAGAATTATCAATTATTCTAAAAATGGAAAAAATGTTATGAAAAATGTTGTAATTATGAGATAAATGGAGAAAATCCATTTGGGCTAATTTAGGGACCCTCATAGGCGTGAATATGGCCTGGTCAAGGGGAGGAGGATTAGTTATATTCCAATTGGACTTTATGACACAATTACATGGAGATAGCCTCAATTACTTTTGTGACAAAAAAGTCAAAATTTTTGGATTTTATGTAATTAATTAAATTGAGTAAAAATGGGATATTTTAAAACATATTTTCCTTCATCTTTCTCCACAAATCGTGGGCCAAGAATAAGAGAGGGGAGAGAGAGAGCTTGAAGGTTTTAGAGAGAAGGAAGAGGAAAATCCTAAGGTAAACTTGATTTCCTTTGTGTTTTGGATTCTAATTGGTGTAATCCTTTCCCTAAGTACCTCTTCTCCATAAATCCACATGTTTAGCAAGCAAAATTTAAAGGTTTGAGGAGGGTGAAGTTTCAGCTAGAGAGAGAAAGAAGGAGAAAACCAAAGGTAACTTCACTAACCTTAAATCCTTGTTGTAGATGTTGTTGTTATTGAAGTTGTTGGTGGATTTGTGGTTGGTTGCTTGGATTTGCAAGCTTGAGAAGTGTTAACCCTAAGGGGTTATGCTACCCAAATTTTCTTAAATCTTGGGTATTAGGTGTTTAAATGATTAATCAAGTGATTAGGAGTGAAAAGGAGCAAATTTGTGGTGTTAGAATTCAAAAATCACAATTTCCCTTTTCTTGGGTTAGAGTTTCAGCTAGAGCTAGATGGAGGGGTTAGGGCTGAAATTTTGATAATCAGATGATTCCATTGTGTTCAGGAAGGAAAATTACGTAGGGTATATATTGAACAATTTTTCAGAAAAGCCCTAGAAAGTGAAATGATTAAAATGCCCCTGAAACCCTAATTAGAGGTTGCCAAAGGCAAAATTGTCATTTGGCAGTGATTTTGTGAAAATCGAGGTTAGAAATGGATTCTACATGTAAAACTATGTAGGAATAGCCCGGGTCAAAATTTCAGAAAAAATATGATCGGACCGGGTATAAAGGGGCTAAGCCAGGTCCCCAGGGGCATTTTGGTAATTTTCAATATAGACTCGTATAACCACCAAAAGCACTTTGAAAGTGTCTAAAATAGTACATAAATGGATTTTAACCTAATTCTTATACATTTGGAATTTTAGGACCGGAGTGTCGCCCAAGCAAATTGGCATGTAGTTCGAGGAACTATTTACGTGTAGCAAAAAGGTATACAAGGTAGTAACTCTATCCTTCATACATTATGCCAATGTTTATATGTTTGTGTATGCCATCTTCCGTAATTTAATTAATCAACATAGTTTTGCTGAGAAGGGATAGTTAGTGCGAGAAGGGTACTTTTACCTGGTTGTTGAGTAATAACCCAACTGAGGTGTACGTATAGTAGGGGATTGAGCCTCTAACTCATGTATACATGCCATGATATTGTTAATTAATTTGTGCATAATATGGAGCATGACATATTTACTTTTCCATTTTATATGAACGATTGTATGTTACTACTGGAATTCTTTGAAATCTCACCCTTTTTTAAATAAATAAATACTCCAGTGAGAACCAATGGCTCCAAAGGCAAAATGGTAGACACAGGCAATTAAAGGGTGCAGATCCCGATATCAGAGTTATTTGGTTATATGTAGTCTATTTTTGAATATTTGGATATTTTGGAACAATTTGTATATATACTTTCAAACCCTGTGGGGAGAAAACCTATGTTGTAATCAAGTACCATGTATCAATATATCAATATATTTATGTTATTCCTGGTTATTCACGGAACTGCACGCAAGTACTTTGATTAATATCATTGATAAGTGGTATGTAAGACAGGGTCTTACAATAGTCATTTATGCACATGTACACACTATTAAAACCAAAACACTAAAACAAACAAATCATTAGTATCTATAAATTTACAGTCAGTCGATGTATTTTCTCTCCTACTGATGTTGTTAAGCTATCGCCAAATCTTTTTCCACTTCTTCTATTTGTGAGTTGTTAAACATCGTGCAGGGAGCATTAAAATACTATGTTAAAAAAGAAACAACATATAGAAGTTAGATATTGTAATATATAGCTGACCGAATGTATATATGAACGAATTAAGCATATAATATACCTTATTTGCATCAATATCTTTAGGACCATATGTGATTATGTCCTTCATGTACTGCATCACATAAGACCCACAATTATTGCTTATGTTCGATTGCTTTGGGCATTATAAAGAAATGAGAAGAAAAATTTGTCAGTTAGTCATTAGGCACTATATGTGTGCTTCAATTTAATATTATAATCATTGGTAAATAATATATACACCTTCAGACGCAGCCATTGGAAGGCGCATCTATAGCAACCATCAGCGTGGTTGATTTTGGTGCACTTGAGACCATTTTGCGTGCAATAATCGTACACTGCTCTAAGAAGATACAATAAAAAATTTATATATGTAGAAACATGTAGGATGAACTGAATTATACGCGATGATGAATGGATAACTTACTTGTTGAATGTCTCCTGCATGTATGGTCTCGTGTCTAGAACCCTGCTTATATAGTCATAGCACCAAACCTTTTTGTACATTGGATTTACCACTATAAGCATCTCGATAACTCTCTATTATAAGGTCTCATATCTGGAACCCCGCTTATATAGTTATAGTACCAAACCTTTTTGCGTATTGGATTTACCACTATAAGTATCCTTATAACTTTCCATTTTTAGTGTATTAAAAGAATATTTTGAATGTATTATGAGTGTTATCTATATAATTTTGGGGATTTTCTAGAGATTTTGATAATATATCAATTTGGTAAATTATTTGGGGATTTCTTTTTAAATATAATTAGTTTAAAATTAAAATAGAAATGGTTTAATTTAGTTTAGTATATAAAAAATAAAAAAAATAATAAAATTTGAAGTTTTCTAGAAAAAACATGCAAAAGAAATGCTATTATTATAATAGTTTCAGTTTTTTATACTATTATCATTATTATATTTGGTTTTTGTTTTTTTTTTGTTTTCGCAACCCAAGTAGGGTGACGCCATTTTGCTTTGCTAAAACCTAATCAATTAAAGCCAAAAGGCACTGTTTACTTTTCTTCTTGGTGAAAGGAGTGGACGCAGCCGCACATTGAAATTCATCATCTTCAACAGAGCTTGGAACCAGAGCGATCGTCTTTGGGCAAGGGAAGGAGGCTGTTTATCGGCTTCTTAAGGTGGGGAGACCAGAGCGAGACGTGAGGGGACCGAGAACTAAATGAGCTTCATAGCACCATCTCAGCCATCTGATTCTTCTTCGTCTTCGAGACGTCTCACTGGAACAGGAGAGAGAGAGAGAGAGAGAGAGAGAGAGAGAGATTCATCGCGTCCTTCAAGCCGACACAACTGGACAGAAGAATGCCATTGGAGTTGGATTAAGATAGGGGGAATGCGATTAGAGGAGCTGCTGCCATTATTGACTGGACCAGGGACGTTAGAGGCCTTTTTTTTTATAATAAACGATATTCTACAAATACATCAGAAGCTATCCTCCTGAGTCAACATGAAAATTCATCCTGTTTACATCATTAATTAAAAGGGCGATAATAGCACCAGGAGGCGAAAATGTGATATGATGATCAATCGCCATCTTCCAAGCTTCTTTTGCCATAGCGTCTGCAACCGTGTTAAAATCCCGAATACAATGTGAAATTTCCACGTCCCAGTCTCTATCCAGCAGTGTTTGAACCTCCACAATAAGCTAAAAATCAGGGTGTTCTCGAGAAACGTTACCCTGAATTATATCCATTACTTCACTACAATCAGACTCAATCATGATTTTTCTGTATCCTCTATCCCATGCAACTTTTAGTCCACACAAAACACCCCAAACTTCTGCAGATACTACCGTTCCGTGGCCAATCTGATACATAAATCCCATCAGAAATTCACCATTGTGATCTCTCAACACACCTCCACACGTGTAAGTCCCTAAGTTATCATTCCTAGGGAGGCCTTTGTTTACTGTTTTGAGCTTCTTATTCTTCTTTGAGTTCAGCCGTGGCTTATCTGTGTCTGGGGAAGCCACAGCTGGTGTAACATCCCAATTTCTGATTAAGGGCTAATGATAATTATTGAGAATAATTATCTAATTAAGTGGACTGCTAAGCCTGGTTTAGCAAGAGTCCAAATTGTGATTATGAAATATGAAAATGAGTTGATGGTAATTCCAAGTGAATTTCCATAATCAGGGGCAAAGCGGTGAAGTTACCGACCAGTTGATCGGTTACCGAGGAGGAAACTCATTGGTAGCTTCAAGATCAATGGCTAGGATTGATTGTGTGGTGGAGCATGAGGCATAATCATGTGTATGTGTGTGCATGTGAGCCCATGAGAGTTGAAGTGAGATGGTGACAAGTGGCAAAGTGTGGACCCTTGGATGAGGCATAAGTGATGACACATCACCATCATCTCCATCTCCTCTCTTCTCTCTCTCGGTTTCTCTCTCTTCTCTTCCTCTCCATTTCCGGCGACCTTGAGGCAAGAAGAGGAAGAAGAAAAGCTTGGGAAAAGGTGAGTAAATGGCTTCCTTTGCTCAAATCCTTTTCATAAATGTTGATCATTGAGTTGAGAGCTTCAATTTGATGGTTGTAGCTTCTCCATTGGTGGTGATTTGAAGAATCACGAAAATGTGAAGTTTGGAGAATCAAAGTGTGTCTTTGAGAAAGTGGATAAGGTATGTGAAACCAATCCTTCTATCTATGTTTCATTGCCAAATGATTATGTTTGGAATTTCTGGAATTATTGCCCTAATTTCGAAAATATGGGTAATGGGTAGTTTGGCATGATATGGCATTGGAAATGGTATATTGGTATGAGTTTTGAATAGATAGAATGGATTTGGGATTGAAATGTGTGAGGTTGTTGATTTAGAGAATTGATGATTATGATGCCCTAGACCAAAGCTTGTTAATGGAATGGGAATTGGGTAATTCTGTTGATTCCATTGAATTCAGTGAGTGGTTTTGTGTGGGAGTGGCTTTGGTAGAGGTTCTTGGTCCATTTGGATCAATTGGGCAAGAGTTAGGAAAATGTGGTAAGTTTGCTGCGTTTTTCTGGAATCTGATAGATTCACTCGAGCAGACAGGGGTGTGCTCGAGTGAGGGATGAATGTTGCTCGAGCAGAGGAAGAACCTGCTCGAGTGATGGGTGAGTTTTCCCTTGTTTTGCTTTGAGTGCATCTGGGATTTATGAGCAATGCTCGAGCACATCGCTTTGTGCTCGAGTGAGGGAAGAACATGCTCGAGAGAGAGCATGGCCTGCTCGAGTGATAGTGGGAGTCCAGAGTGAAGGGTTGCTTTCTGGTCTTCACTCGCGGGCAAGGTGCAAGAAGTGTGCCTTCTCACTCGCGGGTGGAGGGCATCTGCTCGAGTGATCCAGTGCTTGGAGAGCGTTGGGTGCTCTCGGGTGCTCACTCGCGGTCTCACTTTCTCTTGTGCTCGCGGGTATGGGCAGCGTGCTCGAGTGAGCCTCTTGTGCTTCGAGTGAGCTTGTGCTTCTGGAGTGGGTTTGTGCTCTCGGGCAAGTGCTCGCGGTCTCACTTTCTCTTGTGCTCGAGTGATGTCCGTACTTGTGCTCGAGTGAGAGCTTCTGTGCTCGAGTGAGGCAGTGAAAAATATCAAGTTTGAGTGTTCAAAAGGGGATCTTTGGGGATAGTCTTCCAACCCTTTTGAGCTATGGATTGAGGTGTTTGAGGGCACTTAAAGGGCAATAATGATAACCAACTTGAGTGTCTAAAAGTAAAGGAATTGGAAAAAGGGATTAATCCTATGTCCTTGATTTTGGTTATAGGATTTGACGATTTCCTTGATCGTGAGCAGCCGGAGCTGGAGCTTACGTGGAAAGAGAGTAGGGAACTTACCTCTCCTGCATGTATTGATGATTGTATTTGTGTATTGATGCATGTTATTGCCTTGCTTGAATTATGTGAAACATATGAGAATGATTGTAGCTCTGTTCTATTTTTACTATGGCCATGAGTATGTTGTGTGAACATTGAGCATGCGGATATATCATTATGTGAACATGTGTTATTGTGATGCAAGCATGTCATGCATTAAATACTTATCTTGCATGCATACTGGTACCTGTTTCCTATTGAGATTCCCCAGAATCTCACCCTCCCCTATCAACATTTTAGACAGGGAAGGAAGATTGAGGATGAAGTAAGTATCCAAGGACGAAGAGGACTCGTTTTGGGTGAGAGCTTATTAGTTGGTTATCATTGCGTTATTGGGATTATGTATCTGTATATGGATCAGTATTTGAGAATGTATTCGATAGAGATTTGTGTAATCCCTGTTAGTTGAGTTGTAGGGGCTAATGTGCCCTATGATTATTGAGCGAAGATATGAGACCCGGAATTGTCGGGAATTTATATTGCGTACTCTGATAATTGTATAAATGTAATTTATCTTCGCATAGTAATTATATTCGGAGTGTAAATATGAGACCGTGTTTTAAATGATTTCGAAACGTGATTGTGAAAACCCCGTCTGGTTGATGGGTTTATAATTGTTGTTTTGACTTATTGGTCTCTATTTCACGTTAATTGCATAATCCGGATATTAGTTACGGCAGGGGGTTACATTTTGGTATCAGAGCTATAGTTCCTGGCAAGTATGGGAATTTGCTAGAATAGCTCTCTTAGATCTCTACCTTGGTGGTAGATGATGTATTGTGATAGTGAATATGTATACACATGTGTGATTTGTTATTGTGGACATAAGAGATTAGTGGAGTATGTGTATAAATTGTTGGTTATGCTAGAGCGGAGAATCATTGTGTAATCGAAAGATATAGTGATTCGTCCGAGAACTTGAGGTGTAAACCCGGAGGTGGTTGTAACCAAACCCCTCATCTGATTTGAGAACCGAAGAAAATGGTTTCCAAGATGTTTGATATTGATGTTCTAGGTATCAGGACTAACCTAGATGTTGGGTATGTAACCCAAGGTGGTATGGTGTTACATGTAGTAATGTCATACTGATCTTGTGTGTGTAAAGGCCTTAAGACCTAGGGGGCTGGTGTGCCTTAGGCTGGCGGAGATATCTGGATTTGTATAGGAGTTGTGATGCTCCGTGGAAATGAGGGAAGTAATTTCCCAGTTCAACTAAGGTTGAGGTTTGAAAGATGAGTTGTGATCTAAGGATTGGACTCAATAGCTGGGTTGATTCTTAGGAATTGGATTTGACCTCAATGGTCTGTGGTACCAGGGTATGGTACTAGAAGTGAACTGAAAGGTGTATTTGGTATTCTGAGAGTGTTGGTTGTTAATCCAGCACAGGGAGAAAGTTATCTACGGAGGATTCGGATCGGAGAACGCTATCTACGGGGACTTGTGATCGGAAAGGGCTACCTACGGTGAGGCCCGATCGGAAAGGGCTACCTACGGTGAGATCCGATTGGAAAGGGCTACCTACGGGAAACTCTGACCGGAGGGGCTGACCAGTCAGTGGACTGAGTGAAGCACCGAGTGCAGTAGCGTAGTGTGGAGCCACCATGACGATGAACCCTAGAGTGGAGCCACTATGACGATGAACCCTAGAGTGCAGCCACCTTGATAATGAACCGTGGAGAGCAATTGCCGTGATGTTGAATCGTAGAGTAGAACTATGAGGACATTAGGAGTATGGGCTCTTAACGATGTGTTGATTATGGCTTTTAATGATTCGAGCTGAATCAGGCCAAGGTCTTACACAGATGAATATACGTTGTGAATGTTGTCAGTTGTGGTGGGAGA
Source organism: Inga oerstediana (assembly GCA_963210345.1). Taxonomy (NCBI): domain Eukaryota; kingdom Viridiplantae; phylum Streptophyta; class Magnoliopsida; order Fabales; family Fabaceae; genus Inga; species Inga oerstediana. The sequence goes on from OY723407.1 coordinate 37,179,310, forward strand.
TTCCTATGGGACTCCTGTTAAATCAACTTAACATTGTGAAGGCACAGATGAGGATAAAGACCTCAGAGTGTGCAGCGGAAGCGTGGTGAATGTGATGTTGGGAATTGTGTTGGGCAAAGGCTCGAGGTTGATGCGAGAATGATATGATAACTATGGCTTCGGGAGGTAAAACTTTGGGGTCAAGTTGTGTTGTGAAAGGGGTCTTGAAGGATCCCAGTACGTGGAAAGAGTTTGAGATGTTAAAGGTGAAGTTGTTGAGATACCTGGTTCCAGCTTGTTGCAATTGTGCATTGTGATTCCACCCGTTCTCCTTTGCGAGGGAGTTATGTGCCGTTGGTCGGATTGCCGGTTGAGGCTGCCGACAGAGCCGTCTGGTAGGGTTGCCGATCGAGGCTGCCAGCGGGGTGGGTGTGATTATGTGAAAAGCCGAAAGGCTATTTGTGAAGGCCGACGGGCCATTTGTGAAAGCCGGATAGCTATATGAGCTATAGGGCTATGTGTATGCACTGCCACGTCGATAGTCCCTGAGTAGCTAACAACGGTTCGGGTCAAGACTGTGTGTCTTCTCGGCGGAGAAAGGGGATGAGAGTGGAGTGTGATTGTGAACCTGTGAACATTGTGGATAAGCTGGGACTGAGGTATTGTTGTGTAGCAGAGCAGAACTAATTCAGCTGATGGCTAATTCGACTATATGATCGGGGGTTCTCGTGTGTGAGGGCAATTACCCCAACATGGCCAGCATGGCTAGCCACCAGGTTGGTTGCACTGGTGTTGACCCAAGGCCGAAAGGCGGTGCGTAAAATTAGAATCTGCGATGTGTGTTGTTGTGAATGTGACATGTGTGAATTATGTTAAGGTGCAATGCAGCGTGTGCAGGTCAGCGTGAGCCGTATAGGGATTGACGCTGGTCATCTCTAGCTCGGCCGTTGAACTGCCGTTGTAGTTGCTTTGTGTGGTGCAAGAGCATGATGGTAGTGTTGGGAGATTGAGACTCTCAACCGGTCGCCTGGATAGAAGAGACTGAGATTCTAGGTGGACCATTACAGTCAGGTACTTTGGATAGAAGAGATTGAGACTCTGGAGTGACCTGAATCTGTGATATGTGTTGTGATGAGAATGCCGGAAGGGCAATGTGTATTTGTATAAGTGGCGAAAGCTACGTATAGTTGTGTATACAGCCGTGGGTGCTGTCGTCTTGTGACAATCGTCACGCATCAATGTGAATTTGTCGAGAACATTGTGATTGAAACCCAAAAGCCCCGGATGGGTGAGGGTAATGCCGTAGAATTTGATACGGCAATGTGATTGTTGTGAATACCCGAAAGTCTCGGTTACCACTAGTGGAATCATTGGTGGGTGTACGGGTGACGGTAATGCTGTGACAGTGGATACAGTGAAGGCATGAGTGCTTGTGTATACAGCTGAGGCTGTCGTTTGATATTGTGATAATGTGATGATGGTGTTCGGGTGGCAATCGTGATATGGGCCGATTGCAGTTTATGGCAACTAGGGTTGCATTTATGGTTTAAGATTCTTACAAGAATCAAGTTGAGACGCTCCATTGTGTAGGTGGTCTAGAAGGGACCATCCAATGTGAAATGAATTATGAAATGGAAGCTGTCGTGAAGAAGCGTCCGGAGTTTATGCCCTTAGTGGTGGAACAAATTTCGAGAACGAAATTTATTGAACGGAGGGAGAAATGTAACATCCCAATTTCTGATTAAGGGCTAATGATAATTATTGAGAATAATTATCTAATTAAGTGGACTGCTAAGCCTGGTTTAGCAAGAGTCCAAATTTTGATTATGAAATATGAAAATGAGTTGATGGTAATTCCAAGTGAATTTCTATAATCAGGGGCAAAGCGGTGAAGTTACCGACCAGTTGATCGGTTACCGAGGAGGAAACTCATTGGTAGCTTCAAGATCAATGGCTAGGATTGATTGTGTGGTGGAGCATGAGGCATAATCATGTGTATGTGTGTGCATGTGAGCCCATGAGAGTTGAAGTGAGATGGTGACAAGTGGCAAAGTGTGGACCCTTGGATGAGGCATAAGTGATGACACATCACCATCATCTCCATCTCCTCTCTTCTCTCTCTCGGTTTCTCTCTCTTCTCTTCCTCTCCATTTCCGCGACCTTGAGGCAAGAAGAGGAAGAAGAAAAGCTTGGGAAAAGGTGAGTAAATGGCTTCCTTTGCTCAAATCCTTTTCATAAATGTTGATCATTGAGTTGAGAGCTTCAATTTGATGGTTGTAGCTTCTCCATTGGTGGTGATTTGAAGAATCACGAAAATGTGAAGTTTGGAGAATCAAAGTGTGTCTTTGAGAAAGTGGATAAGGTATGTGAAACCAATCCTTCTATCTATGTTTCATTGCCAAATGATTATGTTTGGAATTTCTGGAATTATTGCCCTAATTTCGAAAATATGGGTAATGGGTAGTTTGGCATGATATGGCATTGGAAATGGTATATTGGTATGAGTTTTGAATAGATAGAATGGATTTGGGATTGAAATGTGTGAGGTTGTTGATTTAGAGAATTGATGATTATGATGCCCTAGACCAAAGCTTGTTAATGGAATGGGAATTGGGTAATTCTGTTGATTCCATTGAATTCAGTGAGTGGTTTTGTGTGGGAGTGGCTTTGGTAGAGGTTCTTGGTCCATTTGGATCAATTGGGCAAGAGTTAGGAAAATGTGGTAAGTTTGCTGCGTTTTTCTGGAATCTGATAGATTCACTCGAGCAGACAGGGGTGTGCTCGAGTGAGGGATGAATGTTGCTCGAGCAGAGGAAGAACCTGCTCGAGTGATGGGTGAGTTTTCCCTTGTTTTGCTTTGAGTGCATCTGGGATTTATGAGCAATGCTCGAGCACATCGCTTTGTGCTCGAGTGAGGGAAGAACATGCTCGAGAGAGAGCATGGCCTGCTCGAGTGATAGTGGGAGTCCAGAGTGAAGGGTTGCTTTCTGGTCTTCACTCGCGGGCAAGGTGCAAGAAGTGTGCCTTCTCACTCGCGGGTGGAGGGCATCTGCTCGAGTGATCCAGTGCTTGGAGAGCGTTGGGTGCTCTCGGGTGCTCACTCGCGGTCTCACTTTCTCTTGTGCTCGCGGGTATGGGCAGCGTGCTCGAGTGAGCCTCTTGTGCTTCGAGTGAGCTTGTGCTTCTGGAGTGGGTTTGTGCTCTCGGGCAAGTGCTCGCGGTCTCACTTTCTCTTGTGCTCGAGTGATGTCCGTACTTGTGCTCGAGTGAGAGCTTCTGTGCTCGAGTGAGGCAGTGAAAAATATCAAGTTTGAGTGTTCAAAAGGGGATCTTTGGGGATAGTCTTCCAACCCTTTTGAGCTATGGATTGAGGTGTTTGAGGGCACTTAAAGGGCAATAATGATAACCAACTTGAGTGTCTAAAAGTAAAGGAATTGGAAAAAGGGATTAATCCTATGTCCTTGATTTTGGTTATAGGATTTGACGATTTCCTTGATCGTGAGCAGCCGGAGCTGGAGCTTACGTGGAAAGAGAGTAGGGAACTTACCTCTCCTGCATGTATTGATGATTGTATTTGTGTATTGATGCATGTTATTGCCTTGCTTGAATTATGTGAAACATATGAGAATGATTGTAGCTCTGTTCTATTTTTACTATGGCCATGAGTATGTTGTGTGAACATTGAGCATGCGGATATATCATTATGTGAACATGTGTTATTGTGATGCAAGCATGTCATGCATTAAATACTTATCTTGCATGCATACTGGTACCTGTTTCCTACTGAGATTCCCCAGAATCTCACCCTCCCCTATCAACATTTTAGACAGGGAAGGAAGATTGAGGATGAAGTAAGTATCCAAGGACGAAGAGGACTCGTTTTGGGTGAGAGCTTATTAGTTGGTTATCATTGCGTTATTGGGATTATGTATCTGTATATGGATCAGTATTTGAGAATGTATTCGATAGAGATTTGTGTAATCCCTGTTAGTTGAGTTGTAGGGGCTAATGTGCCCTATGATTATTGAGCGAAGATATGAGACCCGGAATTGTCGGGAATTTATATTGCGTACTCTGATAATTGTATAAATGTAATTTATCTTCGCATAGTAATTATATTCGGAGTGTAAATATGAGACCGTGTTTTAAATGATTTCGAAACGTGATTGTGAAAACCCCGTCTGGTTGATGGGTTTATAATTGTTGTTTTGACTTATTGGTCTCTATTTCACGTTAATTGCATAATCCGGATATTAATTACGACAGGGGGTTACAGCTGGTGCGTAAGGGTCTGTTTCGTGTGAGGGATTTGGAGGGGAGGTAATGGAAAATTTTTATAAGTTGAATTTTAAAAGATTAAAGAAGTGGGCCAATAAAATTTTAATAAAGAGAATATATAAGATAAAAGAATAAAAAATTAATTAAAAATTTTTAACTCCATTTCTCTAATTTTTTTAAATTCAACTCAAAATTTTTTTTCCTCCGGTCACTTTCCCTCCCCTCCCCTCCCCTCATATCAAACAAGCCAAGAAGGAATGTGATTCTAGTTTGGCTCTGGCTTGCTTAGAGAATTCCTTCACAATTTTATCTTCTATGTGCTCTGTTTCCTTTATGTTCCTTTATCTTGTGAACATAAACTATCAATTTATTGTTACTATGAGATGAGTTTGACTTTGATTTTGATGGGAAGCTAAAATTTTGCTTTGGATTATTATAGTTTGATTATGAGTTAGTGGATGAAAATTTCAATCTTTAATTGCTTTAATGTTATGTTTGTTGATTCATTTGTGATTTTAATTGTTCTGAAAGATGAGAAATTTGATTGGAACTTATTTTGGTATTCTAAAGGAGCCTAGATATAGGAAATTTAGGATATATCTTCATTGAATCATATAGGATAAAGTTTTTATACTTAATTTGCTTGTAGGATAGACATATACCTACTGCCCTTACATAGTCTCTTTAGGCTTGCACTTAAATTAATCGAATTAAGTTGTGATTGCCTAAGGAATTAAGGATTAACATAATTAGAATGCCTTCTATTGGATCAAAAGATCGATTAGGTAACTTAGAATCCTAGACTAATAAACCGCTTCGCCTCACTCAAGGGAAAATTGATATTAAATTCCCCCTGATCCTCGTAGTCTCTCACACTAATATCAAGCCCCTCTGATTGAATAGGCACCTCTGTTGGGGTCGCTTGTTATGGTGGGGCATGTTGTGCTGGCTCCTGTTGTGGTGAGGTTGCCTGCTGTAGTGCCGCGGGGACATGTCGACCTCTGGTATGTTCTTTACCCTAACTACTGCTGCCTCCTCCCCGACAGCAGTAGAGGCCCTCTAAGGAATGATCATCTACCGCCTTCCCTTTCCCCTTATCTCTCCTAGAAGACATTATAACTACAATTATTCACTTTTCATATTAATGAAATTTTTTTTTTGGAATAAGAAAATAAATACAAATATAATTGATTAAAATCTTTCACTTGACCAATTAAAACTAAATTACAATCACACAAACCAATATTTATAAAATAATAATAATAATAATAACCAACAAATTAAAAATAGGCTCAGAAACCAATTAAAAAATTAATAATAAAAAAGCATATTACATATGGCAAAATAGTCTCAAAAACTCGTAAATATTACAAAAATATATTTAAATAACAATAAAATTAATATATAAACAAATATATTTAGCTTAAAAATGAAATGACATAAGTAACTTTACTAATCTCAAGTGCCTAACTCTTTAGATATAAGGCCCTTATCTTATTTTCACATTTTTTAGAATACTTGTGCGCAGTTTGGTGGTCACACAGATATAGCATAAAAATATTGATGAAAAGTACTTGATTTCAATACAGGAATCCCTCATAGGGTATGTTTGTGGTAATTACAGACCTTAAAATAATAAAAAGGTCTTCAGATAATCAACAATCTTGTTTGATCAGCATCTGAACCATCAGTTGCCGGCAAGTACGCTTTTGCCCCTTTAAGCCGCCGTCCTTTGCTGAAATATTTCATATTTATGGAAAGAGTGAGATTCAAACAAGTCTCAATAGTAACATGCAATCAGTCATATATAATACGATAAATAAATATGCCAAGTACCATATTATGCAATAGGATAATAGTACTATAAAATTCATACTCATAATACACTCTCTAATTGGGGCAGGAAAGTATAAGTACCATTCGAGGTGGGGTACAAGTACCCCAATGGCCCCAAAAGGGGATCCAGTATTAAGATACAATACCAAAAGGGTACATTGCCCAGTCTGTAAAATTACGAAAATGCCCCTAGGGACCCGATCCAAGTCCCTTTGTACCCAATCCAATTGTACATTTTCAAAAAATATGACCTAGGCTAATCCTACACATTTTCACTTAAAAATCCATTTTTAACCTTGGTTTTGCCAAATTCACTGTCAAAAGACAATTTTACCCTTGGTAGCCCCTATTTAGGGTTTTAGGGCTTTTTTTGTCATTTCACCTTCCAATGCTTTTGCACACTTCCTACTGAACATGTACCCTACACAATTTTCCCTTCTGAATACATTGGAACTATCAAATTGTTGAAATTCCGACTCTAACCCCATGACCAGCCCCTAACCGAAACTCAACAACAATTTGGGAAAAATGGAGTTTTATGTTTTCAAACCATAAAACACCTTTTCACTTGTAATCCCATGTTTAATCACTTAATTACCCTTTCCATATGATTAGTATGAATTTGGACAGCGCCTCCCCTTAGGATTTGTGCTTTCCAAATTTACAAAATCAAGCAAAATGAGCCACAAACCAACCACAACATCTTGAATCTAACAATAAAACAAGGTTTTGGAAACTACCTTTGATTTCTCCTCTTTCTCTCTCTAAAATGCTATCTCTCTCTCCTTCTTTCCTTTGATTTGTCTTGCTACTAGTGTATTTTATGAAGGCATAGAGATTAAAAAGAGTTGTGCATGAATTAGAAAGCATAAACAAGTGTAAATCACTACCAACTTACCTTGTTTTGCCTCCTAAACTTGCTTCTCTCTTCTTGTTTTTTCATATTCATATGAGCTCTCTCTCTCTCTCCCCCCTCTCTCTTGGCTGCTATGTTTGGCCAAAATAATGACCAAAGAAAGAGATAAGAGTTATTAAAAAAAAATCATCATCCACCTCCACAAAATAATATATTTTATTGCTTTAATCACATGCTATTTACTTTATGCTTCATCTTTTCTCTTTCTTGATTTACTTGGACAAAATGAAGGTTCTCTAGGAAGGGATAATGATCTCAAAATATTATCTTCCACCTCCTTACAATATTAGTATTTTAATGCTAATTTACCACATGTTAAATTTTTTCCTTTTCAACTTATCTAACTTGGCAATAATGCTCCATCTTACTTTTAATTTGGACCAAGTATATATTTCACTTCTTGCTTTTTATTGTTCGATGTCCAAATCCATAATAAAAAGGAAAAATATTGGATTTTGATTTTATTTAGCCAAATAACTATTTTTTCCATACATTTTTGCCATTACCTTCTTAATTTTTCACCTTAATAAAAAGTTGAAAAAAATTTCATCAAACTTTAAAAATTCATATATATATTTATAGATATCCAATTGCAGTGGTTTCAAAGGCTATGTGACTCTTATTAAGTTTATTTTTAAGTAAAAATATTTTCTTTAGCCAACTAGACGCATAACATTCCAGAATTATCATTTATTGGACACTGCCATATAAATTTGCCAGTTTCACTTGGCTAACTTCAAAAATACATAACTCTTTGTGTACAGCTCCAAATGACATATATGACGTATCAAATTAAAGTTGATAAGTCTACTTTTATTCTAAAAAATTTCACATTTATTGGATATCATTTAGTTATCCAAAACCATCACACAACCAGATTGCCACGCAGGAAAGAAACACTGGAAGCAAATCCACATTTTACAATTTGTGTTCTAAACATAATCATGTTGTGAATGCCACTAATTGCCTTGTTTTATCATTTCATGTGCTCTTTAATTCACCATTTGACTTTATTAAATGCCACAAAGTACAAGGAATTTTGGTGAATAAAATTTGGGATGTTACATTAGATCTTTTAGCAGAACTTCAGATTTGACGAAAACTTCTTAGAGTGTGTGCATGAAATTAAAGTTGATAAGTCTACTTTTATTCTAAAAAATTTCACATTTATTTGATATCATTTAATTATCCAAAACCATCAAACAACCAGATTGCCATGCAGGAAAAAAACATTGGAAGCAAATTCATATTTTACAATTTGTGTTCTAAACATAATCATGTTGTGTATGCCACTAATTGCCTTGTTTTGTCATTTCATGTGCTCTTTAATTCACCATTTGACTTCATTAAATGCCACAGAGTACAAGGAATTTTGGTGAATAAAATTTGGGATGTTACATTAGATCTTTTAGCAGAACTTCAAATTTGATGAAAACTTCTTAGAGTGCGTGTGTGAAAGGAATTTGACAAAACAGGTAAAATGAGGGGCGATGGTGTTTATATAGCCACAACAAACATGCAACCCTTTGTCACAAAACCCTACCTCGGTTAATGTGACACTTTGCTGTAGTTGTTGGAAACTGCTACAAACATGCAACCCTTTGCATTGTGTAGTGGTTTCTGCCTAAAAAATCACTATAAATCATGACACATTTTGTAACAGCTGGGAAGAATCACTACAAACCCCAAACTTTTGTCTTTTGTAGCAGTTTCCCCTTTTCAACCACTACAAATTCACCACCACAAATGTGGAGCAAGCTTGGTGCCAAAAGTAATAAGGTGGCCCACATTTTGTAGTGGTTAGTATGACTCAACTGCTACTAAGTCACCACTATAACTATGGAGCTAGCTTGGTGCCAAAACTAGAGCCATATTTTGTAGTGGTTTTTTAGCTCTAACCACTACAAAGTGCAGTTGCTTTGTAACACCCGTTCCTTATACCCCTTTACTATGCATCGAAAGCGACGTCACTATTATTACGGCTAAGGAGAATTAGTAAATAATCTCCTAGCTAAAATTTTTCATGTTTATTCTTAGGGCATTATTCATTTGGTAAAGAACGTATTTACCATATTGTTTAACTTTGTTCACAGGGTTACTTAATTCTTTTCATTCCTTATTATCAGAGTATCTCTCTATTTATTGAACCGCTCTACTTACTTAACTAATGGGCTCGTATCATGTGATTACCCATTACTAGTTCAATTATCTTGCTTCAGAAAAATATCCATCCGTCATGCGGGTTATACAATTAACCAATTCAAATATTAATTATACATAACGGATTAGCACGTCTTAGTCTTTATCTCTATATTGTAACTTCTTCAGCTGGCATATTGTCCTGCACTCCTCTTCTGTGCTTACATGCCTATATGGTTGGTTGAAGGAGGGTGAGATTTAGGGGAATCTCAATAGCAAACATTACCACTTAACATGCAAGATAAATGCTTAATGCATGACATGCTTGCCTTACATGAATTTATGCTAAGACAATGACATATCTGCATACTCAATGCATCATACATCATACTCATGACTATAACATATATAGAAACAGAGCTTTAATTAGTCATATATGCATCACATAAACAAGCAAAGCAATTAATCATATCAATACATAAGCATAAATATCAAGGACATGTAAGTAGGGTAAATCCACTACCTTTTGTCTTCGAGTCCCCTTTTTGGTACCTTTTCTTCCAACCATTAAAGTTGCTTCTACTGTCTCTTCTTTGTCATCTCATGGCCTTAGATAAGTGGCCATATTATTAGAGCCATAACAAATAAATGTCCAATGGGCTACTTTAGCCTTTAAGACATGCCCCTTATCTTTGGACCTTTACTTGTCCAAAATTTTATAACTTAAGACACTTTGGTTGGTTAACTTTAAAGTTAACACATTAGACCCAATGAGTATTTAATGGGCTCACATTAACTCCAAGTGTTTAATTTAACCCTTGGACATCAACTTAATTACCAAATGCCATAACCCTTTTATTTAAGCATAATTTCCAAAAGTTGGCAGAATTTACAAGAAAATTTCAAAATTCATATTTTTCTACAAATATCAGATTAAGTGGTTCAAAATTCTATGTGTCACTTATTAAGTATATTTTATGAGAAAAATATTTCCTCCTGCCAGTTCCACGCATAAAAATCTAGAATTATCAATAAACTTACACTGTCACATATTTTCACCAGTTTTACATATCCAACTTAAAAAACTCATATCTCATAATATATTAATCCAAATGGCACAAATGATCTATCAAATTAAATCTTATGATGTCTACTTAAATCTAAAAATGTTCATAGCCATTGGATATCATCTTTTCAGTCAAAAAAGCATCACAAACAGATTGCCTCACATAACTAAAATCTGGCAGCACTTAAGTTAGTCTTATTTAATCATTAAACACCATATATCATCATATATTCATGATTTAACATAGATGGCCTCAAAAGCACCCTCTAGTTAAAACATTATGGTGGTCCAATAGCCAAGAAAAACTCAATAAATCACAAGGTATATGGTTCAAAACGATGCTTAAGCTTACCTCTTCATGTTTCTATAGTCGGTTCGGCATTCCAGCAGTACTCCGGCTAACTAGATGACAAAAAACACCTCAGATTAGAAAAATGAGACCATAGAAATGAAACTCTCAATGAGTAGAAGAAGTTTACTGAAGACTTCATAAACCAAAAATTGCGATTCAGGGTCAGAATCAGCTCCGGAACTCCATAACACAATAATATTCATCCACCTTCTCTCCTCTTCCATTTTCTCTTGATTTTCTTCATTTTTCCCTTCATTTTCGGCCCTTGGCCAAAATTTAATAAGAGGAGAGAGAAAGAGAGAGAGAGTTGAGTTGTCTTAAAGTGACATGTGTCACTTGCTTTAATCCTATGATGCCATATGTCATGATCTTGCTTTAGATGATAACAAGTGTCCTAAAAGCATCTTCTTTTCTCTTTTTCTCTCTCTTTATGCATCCTTACATATTAGGGGAAGGAGTGGCCTGACAATTTCCCTAGACTCCCTGGTTCGATGTTAGAGAAGTCAAGTACACGACTAGACCAGAGACCGGTAGATTCCCCAGACTCAAGTGCTAAGTGGTGTGTCCCAGGGATGCCAACATAAAAAGCAAAAAGTAAATATTATTATGAGGGGCACTTGTCACCTTCTCATTCACCCAACACAAAAGTGATCTTATACTTTGTCATAATGAGGGAACACTTGTCAATTTCTTGTTGTGTCAACACAAAAGTTGTGTCATCATTAGCTATCATGACTTACTTTATTAAAGCCACTTTAATAAAATTACTTTATTGGTGTTTACTCAAGTTTCACTCAGGACTTACTTAGGATTGCGTCACGCTTATCGAAGCCTACAAGATGACACCAGGTTGGACTATGTGTGTGGGCCCCACATACCGGTGTCTTCTTCAAAAATGCAAGGTACACATATTTGCCTTGAAAATGCTATGTGCACACCTATACAGGTATATTTCGCTCAATCAATCAGTCCCATACCTTATGTGGCATCTTTCAACCAACCCAATGGCACCGTATATATGTCTTATGCACATTTATGATGACACTTTGATCCTCCTGCCTACGTATACTAGGCCCTCTACTCGGCAGGGCTGGATCACATAGTCCCTAAGAGTCTTTCTATCTCTCGTCATTCTTGGGACTCTTCCCAAACTGGGCTTAGTAGTCTGCCTGATATAGGTTTATCCTCAATGTCCTAAGCCCAAAACTTGGGATATTACGTGATTACTAGTACACCATTGGGTGAGAGTCTTACTATTGCAAATTCTCCCTTGAAACAGCTATAAATCCTTATATTTGTAGCGGTTTTTTTGTAATTACTACTATGAGACAATTTTTTTATAATGGCTTTGAAATGAAAAGGTGGGTTAGGGTAATCAAAGCAACTTATGCAGCTGTCAAACTAAAGTTCAAAGAAAGCAATAGAGGATGTGGCCGCCTGAAAGCGACTGTTGACAGCTGAAAAAGTCAACCTGAGTTATGGGGTTGAGGATAGTAGGTTGTTAGATCTCTTATATTTTGATGATAACAAAGGACGGTATAGATTTGATAAACAAATAAGTTTAAACAAAGTAATAACAGGGCAAAATCATCACTTGAAGTAAGCATTAAAGTAATGAAGAAAGACCAAGAGAAAGAGCTGAGAAACTTCATCATTGGCAAGTTTTCTAAAGAGTTACTCTAGTAGTTACTCGAGTAATAGGACAAAAACTTGAAGTAACCAGAGCAACCTTCAAGTAACCTGCCAACAATACTCGAGTAAGTACTCGAGTAATAAGGTAAATAACTTGCAATTGCTCTCGGCCTGCCAACGTTACTCGAGTAGCTACTCGAGTAACCAAGTAAATCACTTGGAGTTACTCTCGGCCTGCCAATGTTACTGAGTAAGTACTCGAGTAACCATGTCAAATACTTCCAGTTACTCTCGGCATTTTTCAACCCTGCCAATAATACTCGAGTATGTACTCAAGTTACTCTGTTTCAAGAAATGTGTTGCTCTCATCATTTTCAACCCTGCCAATGTTACTCGAGGAGCTACTCGAGTAACTCACTGTGGTAAGAAAAACCTGAGGGTATTACTCGAATAACATAAAATGCTTTTCTCGTACTTCACTTCAAGTCACTACTCGAGTATGCACAGTTATTTAGAAGGAAAACTTCAAGTCACTACCCGAGTAAGTTATGCAGAAATTTTATGTTTACTCGAGTAAGGCCTCAAGTAACAAGGTAATCAAACTTGAAGTGCTCTCCGCCTTGAAATCCTACCAATGTTACTGGGTTAAAGCATCGAGTAACCTAAAGTTTATTTCAGGGTTTTACTCGAGTTGCTACTCGAGTAACCTATGAAGAAAAGGGAGCCATACTCGAGTAAGTACCCGAGTAAACTGGTATTTCCAAAGGTTTGAAATTTTGTTTCCTTCATGTACTACCCAAGTAATGTTATGTTTGCTTATTGACTTGCAGTTTATCAAAGTTTTCCCGATGAAACTCGAGTATGTACTCGAGAAAACTTAAATGAATACTCGAGTATGCAAGTCCAGATTTTGAGAATTCATTCCAACATTCATTGATTTGTTTCCTATATGATTAACCTTTCATTGTATTAGTATTCTTAGCATATCCACAGATAAACAATGAAGAGATCTTACCAAATAAGGAGAGTCAAATGCAACGTTCAAATATCACCTACCGCCACCTACCGCAAACGGATATTTTTCAAATACTGGAAAAGTCAACAGTAGCTGCGCACTCTCTAATGGACGAGAAGAAAATGTTCCAACGGTCATTACCAACACACCTATATATATGGGAACATCCAAGAAGAGAAACAACAAGAACACACATGAACGCAATATCAAGCTCATTACTCTGTTTTACATTATACTTGTAATTCTATGCTTCAGTTATTCTTATTCACTCTGTGAGAGAGATATTTCATTCAAACTCAATATTTGTTATTGAGGTAACTTAAGGTTGTGGAACCTTGAGTTGGGATTGGATTAAAACCTGTAAGGGGGAGCGAGTGTCCAGGAGAAGGAACTTGCTTGTACTGAGGTGCCAAGAACCCACTGAACCTTGGAAGTTATAGTGAAACTCTCAGAGAAGCTCTGAGGATTGGACGTAGGTTAAAGTGGTAGTGGCCGAACCAGTATAACTCTCGGTGTACACTTCGGTGATATTTCTCCTTACTCTTTATTACTTTATATTCACCGTCAAGTTTTTATATTTGCAACGAAATTTTAGTATCACCCAATTCACCCCCCTCTTGGGTGAAACGCTTGCTCTAACATTTGGTATCAGAGCGTAGGTCTTCTTGTTAAGGTATAACAACCTAAGAAGGATCCAATGGCAAGCATGGGTGAAGGAATTCTTCCCGACAAAGCATCCATCACTAGACCTCCAGGTTTCAGTGGCGCACACTTTTTTTTTTGGAAAGCAAAGTTCAGAGTATTCGTGATGGCTACTGAATATGGGCTATGGGATGTGATTGAGAGTGGAAACTATCAACCTATAAAAAATGTAGATTCTCAGAAAATTCCCAAGACACCAGCGGAATATGATGAGAATGACAAGAAACTTATCACTCTCAACAGCAAGGCAATTCTGATGTTACAAAGTGCCTTGAGTCAAAGTGAATACTTCAGAATTTGCCCACTTCCAACAGCAAAGGAAATATGGGAAGCTCTGGAAATAGCTCATGAAGGAACTTCAGGAATAAAGGAGAATCGGATCAACACCTTGGTCACTAAGTTCGATCTACTTCGAATGAAATCAGGTGAATGAATATCTGAATTTGAACTTAGATATACTCATCTTGTTAATCAACTTGCAGCACTTGGGAAAGTTTATGATCAGCATACCTAAGTACGAAAGATTTTGAATATTCTTTCTAAAGAGTTGGAGGCCAAAGTCACTGCGATAGAAGAAGCAAAAGGAGAATCAATGAGATCAGTTGCTTCTCTATTTGGAAGTCTTTCTGAATATGAAAGCAAAATAAAGTTCAAACGGGAACTAGATGACATTGGTGACAAGAAAAAGAAAGGTCTAGCACTAAAAGCAAAAGAAGAGAATCAAGATGAGGATGAGGAGTTTGAATATGATGAAATGGGCCTAATCATAAAACAATTTAGAAAGTTTTACAAGAAAGGTCAAGGATTCAAACACTTTCAAAAAGGAGGACCTAGTAGCAAAGATAATATCATTTGCTACGAATATGGAAAACCAGGACATATCAAATCAGAATGTCCAGAGCTGAACCAAAAGAGCAAAGAAAAGAGAAAAGGCAAATTCTTCAATAAAAAGAAGGCCTTTGTATTTGCTATATGGGGTGATAGCTCCTCTGACGAAGAAAGTGATGAGGAAGAAGTATCTAATATATGTCTTGTTGCTCAAGAAGAAACAGAAGAAGAGGTAAATGATTCTGATCCTACCTATGATGAATTACTCTCTGAATATAATGCTTTACATTCTGAATTCATCCAAGTAGTTAAAGAATTAATCATTTTCAAAAAGAAAAACAAAGTTCTTGAAATTTAACTTAAAGAAAGTTCAGAAAAGAATTGTGAAAATTGTCCTTCTTTGAAAAAGAAAAACACTGATCTTACAAAAACTCTTGAAAAATTTACACAAGGAAGTAAGATGCTAAATGTTATTTTAAAAGCTCAACGATTTGTAAATGACCGATCTGGAATTGGATATGATCCAAAATTAGATAAAAGGAAAGGTAGAAAGAAAGCAGGAGGTAAGTCATATTTGAATTATTTCCAGCATTCTGTGCATACATCGAATCCTTTTGCATTTTGTAATTACTGTAACAGAAAAGGTCATTATACTTCTTCATGCATTCATAAGGAGAAAGGAAACATAGGAACCTACAAATGGGTGCCTAAAGGCTCATATGTTCAGAAAATTATTTGTACTAACCCAAAAGGACCCAAAAAGATATGGGTACCTAAGACTTAGTCATTTGATTGCACATATGTCTCAAAGCATCCAAAAATAGCAAGTGGTACATAGACAGTGGATGTTCTAGACATATGACCAGAGATTTCGAAAGTTTTACCATATTGCAACCTAAGGAAGGTGGAAAGGTAAAATTTGGAGGAAATCAACCCGGAAAGATAGCAGGAATTGGGGAAATCAAAAATGACAAAGGAATACAAGTCAAAGATGTATATTACGTTGAAGGCTTGTGTCATAATTTGCTGAGCGTTAGTCAAAGTGCAGATAAAGACAACTGGATAATATTTGATTCAGAGGAATGTTTGATTGTCAACAAGAAAGACATACTACTTGATAAGAAGAATATCAAGGCTAAGCTCAGAGCAAAAAGGGAAGGTAATTGTTATACTCTAGATATTAGTATAAATGAATTTGAAAATTGTTTTCTGAGTAATACCGATGAAAGTTGGCTATGGCATAAGAGATTAGCTCATGTCAATATGCATCAATTAGGCAAATTACTCAAAAAGGATTTAGTTCTTGGATTACCCAAAATAACTTTCAAAAATGACTTGATTTGTAATACATGTCAAAAGGGTAAACAAACTAAATCATCTTTCAAATTGAAAAATGAGATTTCAACAAATAGACCACTACAATTATTGCATATGGATTTAGTTGGCCCAGTAAGAGTAAAGAGTCTTGGTGGTAACTTATATTCGTTGGTCATTGTTGATGATTTTTCCAGATTTACATGGGTTATTTTTCTATCATCAAAAGATGAAACCTTTGAAGAATTTATTGTCTTTGCCAAGAAAGTGCAAAATGAGAAAGGTATGTCCATTGCAGGTATTAGGACTGATCATGGTAGAGAATTTGAAAATCAAGCCTTTGAAGAATATTGTGATACTAATGGCATTGATCACAATTTCTCTGCTCCAAGGACGCCTCAACAAAATGGAGTCGTGGAGCGCAAGAATAGAGTACTCACTGAAATGGCTAGAGCAATGTTAAATGAAAAGAACGTGTCTCAAGTTTTTTGGGCCGATGCTATGAGTACATCATGCTATATTTCAAATAGAGCATATATTAGAACAAAACTTGGAAAGACACCATACGAGCTGTACAAAGGAAGGAAGCCAAACATTGCTCATCTACACATCTTCTGTTGTAAGTATTTCAATCATAATAATGGTAAAGATAACTTACGAAAATTTGATTCTAAAACTGATGAAGGAATTTTCTTAGGGTATTCTAACCGAAGTAAAGCATATAGAGTTTTCAATAAAAGAACATGTGTTGTTGAAGAATTAATTCACATTGTTTTTTATGAATTTGAATCCTCTGAAAAAACCATTGATGAAGAACAGGAAGTTGTTTTAAATCAAGAAAATGGTCAATCTATTTCTAAATCTCTTATTCTAGAAATTGATGAAACCAAGGAAGAAGAGCAATCACTAGGACAACCTAGAGCCTAGAAATACAATAAAAGTCATCCCTTATATCAAGTCATAGGAGATGTGAATGAAGGGATCAAAACTAGAAATAGAATTTTCAATGAAGTAAGTTTTTCTGCATTCATTTCTGAGATTGAACCTTCTAACAATGATGAAGCCCTATCAGACAATGATTGGGTTATAGCAATGCAAGAAGAATTAAATCAATTTGAAAGAAATCAAGTTTGGGATTTGGTACCCCGACCCAAGGATCATCCGATCATTGGTACTAAATGGGTATTCAAAAACAAACTCGATGAATCCGTAATTATTGTCAGAAACAAGGCAAGATTGGTGGCCAAAGGCTATAATCAGGAAGAAGGGATTGATTATGAGGAAACGTATGCTCCAGTGGCTAGATTGGAATCTATACGCGTACTATTAGCCTTTACATGCATCAAAGGATTCAAACTCTATCAAATGGATGTAAAGAGTGCATTTCTAAATGGCTACATTATGGAAGAAGTATATATAGAACAACCTCTAGGTTTTGAGGATGTAACTAAACCTGACCATGTTTTCAAACTCAAAAAGGCTTTATATGGTTTAAAACAAGCTCCTAGAGCATGGTACGAAAGGCTCAGTAAATTTCTTATTGATCAAGGTTTTGTACGGGGAAAAGTTAATACAACACTTTTTATAAAATGAAAACGTGATGATCTTTTAATTGTTCAAATATATGTTGATGACATTGTTTTCGGTGCTACTAATGAATCTCTGTGCAAGGAATTTTCTGAGATAATGCAGGGAGAGTTTGAGATGTCAATGATGGGAGAATTAAATTTCTTTCTTGGTTTACAAATCAAACAAAGAAAGAATGGAATCTTCATATCTCAAACAAAGTATTTGAAAGAGTTGTTGAAGAAGTATGGAATGGATGAAGCAAATGGAACGGACACACCTATGAGCTCAACTACATTGCTTGATGCTGATGTCAAAGGGAAAGACTACAACATCACAAAATACAGAGGAATGATTGGTTCATTACTCTATCTCACGGCAAGCAGACCGGACATTCACTTTAGTGTTGGCATATGTGCAAGATATCAATCAGCACCAAAGGAATCACATGCCGAAACTATCAAATGAATCTTTAGATACCTTGCTGACACACCAGAATTGGGTCTGTGGTATCCTAAAGGAAGGAATGAATATCTAGTTACATATTTAGATTCAGATCATGGAGGATACAAAACAGACAGAAAGAGCACCAGTGGACAAGGACAATTTCTTGGAGGATTTCTTGTCTCATGGTTCAGTAAGAAACAAAATACAGTGTCTCTTTCGTCCACGGAAGCCGAATATGTTGCAGTCTCAAGTTGTTGTGCACAAGTGATATGGTTAAAACAACAACTACAAGATCTTGGTATTTATCTCAAAGAAATACCAATCTATTGTGACAATACCAGTACGATAAGCTTGGCGAAAAATCCAGTTCAACATTCTAGAACCAAGCATATCGATGTTAGACATCACTTCATCAGAGATCATGTCCAAAAGAAAGATGTGAAAGTAATATTCATTCCTACTCATCTTCAACTAGCTGATATCTTTACTAAACCCCTTGCAAAAGATCAATTTCTATACATTAGAAGAGAATTGGGAATGGTAAATCCCAATGAATTGTAAGTTATTTCAGTCTCTTATAATGTTAGATAAAGATATTTGATAATGTTTTGATGATTACTAATTTAAGCATCAAAGTATGCAGAAACTTGTTTTGCAGGAAGATTGAAACTATGTTCTGAGAAATAAAAACAGAGGTTATCAGAGGACATCTTTACTGGAGTACCAACTTCAAGTAATGACTGACAATGAAACATTACCCGAGGAACAACTTGAAGTAAAAGAGCACTTTACTCGAGTATGTACTCGAGTAATGTCTTCCAAAACTGGAAGTAACGTATCAAGTTTCTTGGAATTTCAATCAAATGGTTCATTGGTGAGAACTGAACAGTCCAAACTGAAAATGAAAGGTTACCCGAGGTGAGCCTCGAGTAAACTTGAAGCTTACTCGAGTAAGGACTCGAGTAACTGCAAGTCCAGATCACCAATTTGATGAAAAACGACTCAAATCTACTCTAAATTGGCTACAAAATAATCGAGGGAACATACATGGATAATTACAATATTATTCATGCCTGGTACGCAATTTAAAAGAATTATTTTGGAAATTTTCTGTATGATCACTCGAGTATGGACTCGAGTAAACATGATATTTACTCGAGTAAGGCCTTGAGTAACGTCGGGTTCTAGGTCTTTATCAGTTACAAACTCGGTCATTTCCATAAAATCTCCTTGAGTAAATCACCCAGTCCTTTCACAAAAACTTTTCACAATCTCTTTCTTACTTCATTTCCGTCAAAACCCATTGTTTTTCAACTCCAGAAGCCTCCTATTCTGTTCAGATTCTTCCTGACCTAACTCGTGACTTATCCCTCTGTTTTCTGAAATTTCAAGCTTTCTTTGATTCAAAATGGTTAGAACCAAAAACCTCACTCCTACAGACTCTTCTGGATCTCCACAACTCATTGATCCACTTTCTTCTCCTCCCAGAAAGAGAAGAAAACTCACACCTAGGTCAAAAGCAAAAATCCAACTTAAACCTCAACCTCAACCGAAACCAAAAGGTGTTGTTATCAAAGAGCGAGTAGTTACAAGGGCTCAATCCAAGAAGAGCACCTCTACTAGGAGAGGCAAAAGTACCAAATCTTCTTCTCCTCCAATTTCTGATTCCTCAACTCCCTCTTTCACACCAAAACTTGCCAAGAAGCCTAAATATGATGTGAATGTGGCTAAGGTAATGGCTGGCATTCTTGATCAGCTTGAGAAGGGGCAATCTTCAAAGAAATCAGAACTGCCAGAAGAGGAGATCACCAAACCTCCAAAGGGGTTTAATGTCAACAAGCTGAGGAGTCCCAGAAGTACCTCACTCAATTCTCCAGGAGAAAAGTCTGTAAGACTCATTATGTGGATCTCAAAGTACTTCATGAGGTATTGAAGCATGATCTTAGTCCCTTTCTAGAACCATTTATGCCTTGGCTATCTATTAGACTTCCTTTTTGCACAAAAGTAGTCACATACTTTTACTGCAATCTTGAGATTCTAGATGAACCCATTAGAAATTCTGTAGAGGAAGAGATGACTACCACTGTTAAAGGCCAAAATATACTTATCTCACCTTCTAAGATCAATCTGTGGTTAGGAATAGAGAACCCATCAGATGACATTTACTCCAAACTTGATTCAAACCAAATTTTCTTTGTTCTTAAACCTGGTGAGCTTATGGGCCCTTTGAATTTCAAACCTAGTGACATGTGTGATCGTCACAGGGTTCTATGGTATATCTACTCTAGATCCCTTGTGAACAAGGCCAACAATTATACCCACTTTTCTGATAGGGACTTTAGATGGTTTGCTTCCTTACTCCTGAAGGAACAAAAGGATTTGGGGGAGTACATATTTTCTGAGATGAAGAGATACAGAGTAGATGGGAAAGCTATTACGCCTATACCATATCCTCAGATTGTTTCACTCATTCTGAAGGAAAATAAGATATGATACTTGGAAAGCAAAGAGCATATTGAGAGATTGACTCCAGTTGGGAGAAATCAAATTGGCAAGCTCAACATTGATATTCCTCTCAATAGTCCTCTGGAGTCTGGGGCTAAGAAGAAGAAGAAGACCGAGACTGAGACGAGCAAAATGGATGACACTCAGTCGTCGGCTCCAGCTGCCACTACCTCTACACCCTCTTTCCTTAATGCCACACTCCAACACTTTATGGAGAATATGCTCAAGGGATTCCATGTGGACATTACCAACACAAATGCTGAGCTGATAACCAACATGAATTACAAGTTGGCTGAGCTGGTTGAGAGGATGGATAAGAGGCACAAAGAGTTGCTAGCTGAGCAACGTGCCCAAGGTGAGACCTTGGAGTTGATTCTGGCATGATTGGATTCTTTGGGTCCCAAACCTTCTGCTGGTCCATTATCATCTGCACCTGAGCCATTTTCATCTCCAGAGCATATCCCATCCCCAGAGCATATACCACCACCTCCAGAGAACATCCCATCTGACATTCATCACACTGAGGTTGAGCCACTTATTCTTCCAGTCTCTAGTCCACATGAGCCAAGACCCGAAGATATCCTATGTTCAGTGGATAACCCTGAAACCAATGAGACCATCCATATCATTATTGAGGATTCACCACCTAAACCTTAGCCTGAACCCTCTCCTAAACCTATTCCATCTCCTACCCATACAGAGGACATCTCTCCCTCATCCTCTGATCATCATACTCCAGGTGCTACTGAAGAGGTTGAGACTACCACTATGGTTATCTATCAGCCTTATCCTATTACTCCCAGAGATGACATTCATATCCCTTCACTTAATCTTCCTGAACTAGAATTTTCTAGTTCTTCATCTTTTGATTCCTCTGGTTCAGATGGTCCTTTGGTTCTGCCTGTGAAGCCTATTTCTGTTGTCAAACCTTCTAATCCTCCTCTTGAATGATGAAGACAAAAAGGGGAAGAAGAGCTTGAGAGTGATTTTGTGGAAGTTTCTGAGTCATTTTGGGTATATGGGTGTACATGGGATTTAGGGAGCTTTTCAACTTATTTTTTCATCTTGTAATGTAATGTTTAAGCTTAATGCAAGTTTCCTTAAATTATGATTTCATTTCAAGTCCATTTAAGCTTTTAAGTTATAATACATTGTGGGGACTAATGAGTTTGTTATGTATGCAAGGTCAATTTTTTTTCAAAAACACTTTGAATCTAAACTTAACAAGGTTTCCAAAAATTAACATTGAATTCAAGAAGTATTTATTTGATAACTTAATTTCAAAGATCTTGTTCAAAATCACCAAGTTTTGTCATCATCAAAAAGGGGGAGAATGTTAGATCTCTTATATTTTGATGATAACAAAGGATGGTATAGATTTGATAAACAAATAAGTTTAAACAAAGAAATAACAGGGCAAAATCATCACTTGAAGTAAGCATTGGAGTAATGAAGAAAGACCAAGAGAAAGAGCTAAGAAACTTCATCATTGGCAAGTTTTCTAAAGGGTTACTCGAGTAGTTACTCGAGTAATAGGACAAAAACTTGAAGTAACTAGAGCAACCTTCAAGTAACCTGCCAACAATACTCGAGTAATAAGGTAAATAACTTGCAGTTGCTCTCGGCCTACCAACATTACTCGAGTAACCAGGTAAATCACTTGGAGTTGCTCTCGGCCTGCCAATATTACTCGAGTAAGTACTCGAGTAACCATGTCAAATACTTCTAGTTACTCTCGGCATTTTTCAACCCTGCCAATGATACTCGAGTTACTCTGTTTCAAGAAATGTGTTGCTCTCAGCATTTTCAACCCTGCCAATGTTACTCGATGAGCTACTCGAGTAACTCACTGTGGTAAGCAAAACCTGAAGGTATTACTCGAATAACATAAAATGCTTTTCTCACACTTCACTTCAAGTCACTACTCGAGTATGCACAGTTAATTAGTAGGAAAACTTCAAGTCACTACTCGAGTAAGCTATGCAGAAATTTTATGTTGACTCGAGTGAGGACTCGAGCAACAAGGTAATCAAACTTGAAGTGCTCTCCGCCTTGAAATCCTGCCAATGTTACTGGGGTAAAGCATCGAGTAACCTAAAGTTTATTTCAGGGTTTACTCGAGTTGCTACTCGAGTAACCTATGAAGAAAAGGGAGCCATACTCGAGTAAGTACCCGAGTAAACAGATATTTCCAAAGGTTTGAAATTTTGTTTACTTCATGTACTACCCGAGTAATGTTATTTTTACTTATTGACTTGCAGTTTATCAAAGTTTTCCCGATGATACTCGAGTATGTACTCGAGTAAACTTAAATGAATACTCGAGTATGCAAGTCCAGATTTTGAGAATTCATTCCAACATTCATTGATTTGTTTCCTATATGATTAACCTTTCATTGTATTAGTATTCTTAGCATATCCACAGATAAACAATGAAGAGATCTTACCAAATAAGGAGAGTCAAATGCAATGTTCAAATGTCACCTACCGCCACCTACCGCAAACGGATATTTTTCAAATACTGGAAAAGTCAACAGTAGCTGCGCACTCTCTAACGGACGAGAAGAAAATGTTCCAACGGTCATTACCAACACACCTATATATATGGGAACATCCAAGAAGAGAAATAACAAGAACACACACGAACGCAATGTCAAGCTCATTACTCTGTTTTACATTATACTTGTAATTCTATGCTTCAGTGATTCTTTTTCACTCTGTGAGAGAGATATTTCATTCAAACTCAATATTTGTTTTTGAGGTAACTTAAGGTTGTGGAACCTTGAGTTGGGATTGGATTACAACCTGTAAGGGGAAGCGAGTGTCCAGGCGAAGGAACTTGCTTGTACTGAGGTGCCAAGAACCCATTGAATCTTGGAAGTTATAGTAAAACTCTCAGAGAAGCTCTAAGGACTGGAAGTAGGTCAAAGTGGTTGTGGCCGAACCAGTATAACTCTCGGTGTACACTTCGGTGATATTTCTCCTTACTCTTTATTGCTTTATATTCACCGTTAAGTTTTTATATTTGCAACGAAATTTTAGTATCACCCAATTCACCCCCCTCTTGGGTGAAACGCTTGCTCTAACATAGGTAACGTTTGACCAAAAACAAGCGTGTAAAGTGTAATAACTAGGGAATGTTGAAGAGGTGCGAGATAGCCGGTGTTTTAAAAGACTTGGCGAAAATTGCTCACAATTATAAGTTTAGAACCATTATGAAATGTGGCCTTCTGTTACGATTCTTAATTTACAATAGTAATGAATATGTGAACGAAAGTTCATGGTTTTACATCACAATCATTAGATTTTGTAAATGGTGACACTGTTTCTTAATAATGGGTAGGTATTAGATATGGTATTCTAAAAAAGTGACAGGTTTTGTATAATAACTGCTATTTATTTGACTATTTTTTTTAATAATTTTTGAAGCTGATTGTTCAACCCCATATTACAAACTAAAATTAGAAAAAGAAAATGAGAGTGTGAATAAACAAAATAATAATAATTTGTGGACATTTAAATAACAAGGGTTTCATGGATTATCTTATTACTGAACATGACCTTTAGTATTATATTAAAGATTGTTTCTAAATTGAAGTGAAATGGAAAGGGTTTTGTGGGTTATCCAGTAGAATGTATCCTTTGGAATGAAAAGGGTTACATTATAAAGCTGAACGTGTCCTTATAAATTGCCATAATTAACATAAGTAATAGTTATTTACTAATAATCGTAAACGTTCCTTGAATTAGTAATGGTAGCTTACTGACAACCATGAAGTGACCATTGTTTTTTTAAATATTTTTGGACTAAATTTCCCTAACAATTAATTTTTTAATATTCAAAAAACAAAAATAATAGTCGTTTCCAGTCATCATCACTATTGCTACCCTTCTCCTCCTGCCCCTACCCTTGGTTAGCATATCATCAACATCTGAGGAAGGATATGAAGGGTCTAATTGGAAGTGATCATATGCAACCTGATTGTGATAAAAGATGAGGTCTAACTTCCTATTCGTATTGTGGGCTTAAGTACCAAGATGCCTTATGGAGCGGTCAAGGCTAGATAATGTCTGTGGTAGAGCCTCTATTTGAGGAGGAGGCAGAAGAGGAGGAAGAGGTGGTGGTAGTAAGGTGGAGGAGGAGGGTGAGGATAACAAGAAGGAGGAGGAAGAGGGTGAGCATGTGGAAGAGGAGAGAAATTGGAAAGAGCTCTCTGGCGTTTGACAATGATGAGGAAAAGAAGGACGAGATTATGAAAAGTTGCTTTTTAGAAAAGTACTATGAACAAAATGCATATGTTAATATAAATAGAGTTGAATACTTCGCTCTAAAGTATTTAACTTAAAAGTACTTGGTATTGGACCGAACAAGCTTATGAAAAGGTGTTTTCCAGATTTGTTCTTTACATGACGGTTGTGTATTATGACATGTCATTTTTGTCCTTCATACTTTATGGTTAATGGATATAACCCTTATGTTTGTGTTTTCATTGATATAAGGTTGGAAGACGAATCTTTTATGTGTTAAATGAGTGTTTTGTTTTAAGAGCCGTCATTTTTGTAACTAAATAAATGACAGTTATTAACTACAACCGCTATTTTTGTGTTTTCACAAATTCTGCCTTGCAATATATGATGGTGAGCATAAATAACCATTACTTTTAAGCACTATATATCCTAGTGCGACCTACACCTTGACATACATGATGTTTATTTGATGTAACCATCATTTATTAAGCATTATATATGCTCAAATATGTAGTAGTGTCATCTACCCCTATTTATACGGCACTTCTAACATGTTTTGTCATAGCTAAGAAAATATTACACCTCGTTAATTCTATCTTTAAACTTGATAATTTTCTAATTTTACCCCTAATTTATATATAATCACCCCAAGTAATTGGACATGACAATGTATATTATGCCAACTAGAGTGCATGGTATTGAATTTTCTATTAATTTCTTGTTTTGATTTTTTCTAAATTTTCTTAAGAAATTAAATTACAATTAACAAACTTAAAATTTCTATTTCATTTTTTCTAAACTTTTTAAGAATGAAATTTTCAGTGTAAGGTATAAAACCATAATACATTAACTATGGAGGAATATATTTTTGTTTGTCAAAAAAATTAAAGTGATCAGGATATAAAATTGACTTAATTTGAAAATGAATCAAATCATTAAACTAAGTTAGGTTCAAAATCATTTGACCAAACAAAAGAGAAACAATGAAATAGATGCAAGCTCCAAACTTGACTAGAGTACCAAAAAAATACATAAGAATAATTCTCATAAAATATATCCAGCATGCGTAAATATAAGTGTGTGTGTGTGTGTGTGTTTTTACTTTGGGGTATTTTGGTACTTTCATCTCCATTTTAAATGTTCAAAGATATCTTTGTACATCCAAAAATCATAAGGTGTTTGGTGTGTTAGATTCCATGTTTTGATGATAACAAATCTTAAGAGTATTGTTTTATAGGTCAAATATGTTTTTTGAAAACTTAAAAATCATTTTAAAACAACATACAAGCTAATCACTTGAGTAATGTGAAAAAGATTGGATCACTTGATCACTTGAGTAATGTATCCAAACTTTGTCATTTTTAGCCCACTGTCAGTTATTGCACCATTTATGAAATTTTTTTCAAATCACTTAAGTAAGCACTCAAGTGATGTTCTTTGAAATTGCTCTTTCACTGTGTCAGTCACTGGAAGTGATCACCTATTTTTACAAGATCACTCGAGTCATGCATCAATTTGTCATCACTTTCACATCAATCCAGTGATCCAAAAAGTGATCAGAATTTTTCTAAAACTATTTTCAAATTGATCACTTGAATGACCCAGTAAAGTTGCATCACTTTCACACTACTAGAATGATTATGGCAGTGATCAAAGTTTTCCAAGTTTTAAAAAGATCAATCAAGTGACCAATCAATTTGGCATCACTTGTACAATATTGTAGTTATTCTAGCAAATATCTAATTTTCTTAAAATCAATTTCAGTCTAATCACTTGAGTGATGAACCAAGTTGATATTACCTTCACATCACTACAGTGATCCTAGAAATTATTAGAATTTCTCAAAATTATTTTCAGACTAATCACTCAAGTGAGCACTTGATTGATGAACTAAATTTAGATCACATTCACAACACTCCAGTGACTCCTAAAGTGATCAACATTTTCTCAATCTTATCACTCGAGTGACCTTATTATTGGTCATCACTTCCACATAACTACAATGAGCCAAAGACTGATGTGCCATCCCTTTAAAATGAACTCTTAAGCCATGATATCAATCGAGTGATGGTGTGTATGGTTTAAAACACTATCTCAGATTTTTCTATAATCATTCAAATTACACTTAAACATGTTCCTTTTGTTGGAAATTGTGCCCAAAGGGCCAATCATTGTACTTTGAAAATTATTAATTTAATGAAATTTCTCCATTCTATTATCATATTATTTGCATGTTAACTGTGATAATTGTATCCTTGGATAATTCATAAAGATTGTCCTAAAATGTCCCTGGTCGGTCATCTATGCGGGAGCAGAGATGAAACAAGATCAGTATGACTTTGATAAGATATGGAGATACGATTCAAAGTCTTAGGCACTTACAAGAGTGCAAGGTGCTGGACCGACCCACTATGACAAAGCTACATGGATCAAGTCATAAGCTTTTCTCATGTATAACCACGTCACAATGCCCTTTGACCTGAGGTCATCATGGATTCCTACATGAGAGTTGCTAAGCTTTGAACTAGTCAAAAGTCACATTTGACCGGGTGATGATAAAGGCTATAATCGAGCTTAGTGGTTTTTCATGCAGAGGAATATGAATGATCAAGATGGAATTTGTCCCTCACATTAGTAGAGAGATATTACTTGGCCCCTCGATGAGTAAGTCTAAGAAATGTATGGCCATACTACAATGGAAAGGAGTTTCCATTTTTATTGTCAGACTACTCAGGAATCGAGAAAGTAATAGTCAGGAATAAGAGGATGACATTATCCATGCCTCATCTTTGACCGATATATCGTGTGACAAAAGGGACGTGACATGGTTGTATGACAGATTGTATCATGTTAACGATCCTCATATGAATTGGGTAGTCGTGATGTCTTGCTAGAGGCCACTTGCGACTTGTGGGTTAGTACAATTATTGGCCCATTGCCAACTTCATATAGGCCTACAGGGTCGCACACAAGAATGGCCCAACACGAGATAATGTTTAATTAGGGTGGACGAATTTTATATGTATATATATATATATATGTGTATATATGTAATATAAAAAATTCATTAATAATATTATATAGATATGTATTTTCGAAATACATATTATATATATATATATATGTATATATATATATTATATTATTATATTATTTTAGGTTTAAATTTAATTTATTAAGATAAATTAAATCTCATAACTAACATGATAGAGATATGATATCTCAGATTTAATTTATGAAGATAACTTAAATCTAATGGCTCTTTATTTGGCTTAAATAAATAGGATAAATTAAAACTGTTGGACAGTTTTAATTTAAACTGAATTTATTTAATTAGCTCATCAAGATAATTAATAGTTAATTAATTTCGAAATTAATAATGATTAATTTTGAAATTTGAAAAATAGCCCTCATAGGTTATAAACTTGATAGAGCAGATATACTGAGATACACATGAGAATTAAGAGCCGCAAGTGAAACCCTAGGAGACATTAGAGGCACTAGCACGCAGTCTCCGTTGGAGAGTATTTGTGTGGATACTGGTAGAGGGAGGGGACCTGACGTGTTGACTCCTAGAGATCGTGAAAACCCTGAATCATAAAAGGTATGAATCCTTCCAACTTGGTTTAAATGCCGTTGATAGATCCTCGATTAGGATCAGTAAAATTTTTAAAATTCTTCCGCTGTACCTGCCGATCCTAACAGTGGCATCAGAGCCAGGTCAATTGTGCGTTTAAATTGAGTTTTCTTATACATGTGATATATATCGGATGTATACCTATGTTTATAAGAAACATTCGAATATGCATGTGATTTGGTTAATACGAAATGAAATTATTTAGAAAGATATGATCTTGTAATCCTGCTGATTTTCGTTTTCGTTTAAATTGAATCTTGAAATTGTTTCATTTTCGGTTTTGAAACATATATATGATTCTCATTTTGGAACAAGCATGAAATCGATTCCGAACATGTATATCTTGAAATATGGATGTGATTTTTGTTTTCGAACAAGCATGAAATCGGGTAGGGTACCTGAGTTCGTAGTTGGCAGTAATCAAATGAGGTCTAGGTTTAGATATCTATTCGGGTAATAGGGATCCGAACTATGGGGAAGACAATCTGGATCAGAAGCGTTCTAGGCCATTATTTTTTTTTTTTTTTTGAAAAATTGGGTCCGAAATTTTTTTAAAAAATTTAAATTTTCAAATATTTCTTTTAAAAGGAATGTGCCTTTTTCAAAAAGCTCCAGAGGCGCTGCCCCTTGCAACCCCGCAAGAGCGGCACCCCTTGACCACCTCTGCGTAGCACAGTATAATCTAATCACGACATTTATTGCTTTTCATATTGTATGAATTCTTGTTGTGGTTTATTATTTATACTTGTTTGGGTATAGTGAGCAACATGGCTTTAGAATTTTACAAAGGGTTGTAATATTTAAATACGGCCTGCGTACCGTGACTTTCTCTAAATACTCTCGATGTACATTCTCTTCTCATCTCAGTCCCCTCGAATGTTTAAACGAGGTTTCTCTCAATGTATTTCTTTTCTTATTTAGAGAAGTCCTCTCATTGGCTTAGGAGGATTTTAGGTTAGGTAAGCCATATTGTGTCACATTTAAATTATGCTTTTGATTAGATCATTACATGAATACTTTTGCATTTATATGTATTTATCTGTATGAGATATGACCACGATTGCATCCATATAAACAACACTAATTAATTAAGCCCTCTGAATCAAATCTTAAGTCATAATGCCATCAATTAATGAATACTTGTCAAAACCTAGATCGCTCAATTGTGGAAACCACCAAAGTGGATGCACTTGAGTTATCTTGATGAGACAAGCATGAGTAATGGTACTGCTCATAATATTCATTATTGATTGGACTTAATTGAAATTAACAAAATGGTTTTGAATCTCAAGGCATTAGATGAGATTAAACATGCGAGATCATATGATGGTCGAATCCTAAAAACATCTAAGAGTTATATGCGATGTAATTGGTAAATAGGTTACTTACCTAAATAACTTGAATTTAAGCGTCTTGCCAAAACGGACTTAAGTTTAAGCCAAATATGGATCTTAGCCCACTAATTATTATTTTGAGGGTTGTTAACTTAGTGGGAGATTACTAACTAACTTTGCATATTTTTAATTGTAGAATCATGTCGACTAGTAATACTACTACACTATCATTGCGATCGGTCCTTGAGAAGGACAAACTCAATGGGACAAACTTTCTTGACTGGTTCAGGAACTTGAGAATTGTTCTCAAGTAGGAAAGAAAGGCTTATGTCCTAGATCAACCCATTCCTGAGGAGCCTGCAACCAATGCTCCAAGAGCTCAGAGAGATGCTTACACAAAGCATAAGGAAGACTCTGTGGATGTAGGTTGCCTGATGCTTGCCATTATGGTTCCAGAGCTCCAAAGAGATCTAGAACTCATGGAGGCTCATAAGATGATAGTCCATCTTAAGGAAATGTTCCAGCAATAGGCAAGGCAAGAAAGGTATGAGACCACAAAGGCCTTACATTCCTACAAGATGGCTGAAGGTGCATCGGTTAGTACTCATGTGTTAAAGATAAAAGGCTATATTGATCACTTTGAGAGGCTTGGATTTCCCATGAGCCAGGAGTTAGCTACGAATTTGATCCTCAACTCACTCCCGGAGAGTTATGACCAGTTTGTTATTAACTACAACATGAACAACATGGAGAAATCAATTTCTGAGTTGCATGGGATGCTCAAAACTGCTGAGCAAAGCATTAAGAAAAAGCCCAGTATAGTTTTGATGGTTCAGAAAGGAAAGGGTATGAAAAAGAAAGGGAAGGGCAAATGGAAGGGTAATGGCTCAGGTGGTAAGACCAAAGAGTCAAACAAGCTCGAAACCAAGCCTACACCCAAGAAGGCAAAGCCTCCAAAGGAAGGAGTCTGCTACTTCTGCAATGAACCCGGTCATTGGAAGAGGAATTGCAAACTCTACCTGGAAGATCTGAAAAAGAACAAGAAGGATAGCGAGGCTATCGCTTCAGGTGTTTATGTTATAGACATTCATTTTTCTACTTCCTCTACATGGGTATTAGATACTGCATGTGGTTCTCACATTTATACAAATGTGTAGGGTCTAAAGGACAGTAGAAAGCTGAAGAAGGGCGAGGTGGACCTACGAGTTAGAAACAGAGCAAGAGTTGCTGCTTTAGCCGTAGCACTTATGAATTAGTTCTGCCCAGTGAGCTTTTATTAGTTTGAACTATTGCTATTATGTTCCTGCTTTGAGTAGTAACATTGTTTCTCTTTCTTATTTGGATAAGGAAGGTTATAATTCCATTACTAGGAATGGTAAATGTTCTATTTATCGTAATGAGATTTTCTATGCTGATGGTGATTTGCATGTTGGTCATTATATATTAAATTTGGAACATCCTAATAATGGGAATATCTATAATGTAACTACTAAGAGGATAAAATCAAATGATTTGAATCCGACCTACCTATGGCATTGTCGTCTAGGCCATATAAATGAGAAACGCATTTCTAAACTCGATCAAGATGGATTTCTAAACTCATTTGATTTTGAATCATATGATATATACAAATCTTGCTTATTAGGAAAGATGACGAAGGCACCTTTTACTGGGCACAATGAGAGGGCCATTGAATTATTGGGCCTCATACATACAGATGTATGTGGACCATTAAATATAATTGCCAGAATAGGTTATGTCTACTTCATTACATTTATAGATGACTTTAGTAGATATGGCTATATATATCTAATGAAACATAAATCTGAATCTTTTGAAATGTTCAAAATATTCCAAAATGAAGTATAAAACCAACTTGGTAAAACAATTAAAGCACTTCGATCTAATCGAGGTGGTGAATATTTGAGCCAAGAATTCATTGACCATCTTAGGAGTTGTAGGATAATCTCACAATTGACTCCTCTAGGAACACCACAATGGAATGGCGTTTTTGAATAGAGGAATCCAATACTATTAGATATGGTTCGATCTATGATGAGTCAAATAGATCTTCCACCATCCTTTTGGGGACATGCCCTAGAGACAGCTGCGTTCACACTAAATCGTGTTCCATCTAAGGCAATTGAAAAGACACCATATGAGATATGGACTGGAAAGAAACCAAGTTTATCTTTTCTCAAGATTTGGGGATGTGAGGTATATGTTAAGCAACAAGCCTCTGATAAATTAGCGCCCAGATCCACAAAGTTCCTTTTCATGGGGTATCCTAAAGAAACAAAAGGATACTATGTCTACAATCCCACCGATAACAAAGTGTTTGTTATTCGAAATGGTAAGTTTCTAGAAAGAGAGTTTGTCTCTAAAACAACCAGTGGGAGCGAGGTACATCTCGAAGAAATTCAAGAGTTACAAGATAGTACAGAACCACATATGGAAATTAGAGAAGACTCACAACAAGTTGCTGAGCCTCCTAAAGTAACACAAGGTCCACGAAGATCTGATAGAACACTGCATCAGCCTCAGAGATATGGATTTCTGATTACTGAAGGCTATGATGTGTTGCTCATTGAGCAAAATGAGCCCACCACCTATCGAGAAGCCACAGTGGGACCAAACTCTGAGAAATGGCTAAATGCCATGAAGTCTGAAATGCAATCCATGTACGACAATCAGGTATAGACCTTAGTCGATCTACCTGAAGGTGTAAAAACCATCGGGTGCAAATGGGTTTTCAAGGAGAAAACTGACATGGATGGCAATGTAAATGTCTTCAAGGCACGTTTGGTTGCAAAAGGATTCACTCAAACTCATGGTGTAGACTATGATGAAACCTTTTCCCCAGTTGCAATGGCCAAATCAATCAGAATCCTTCTTACCATTGCAGCATATTATGACTATGAAATATGGCAGATGGATGTCAAAACAACCTTCCTTAATAGAAAGCTGCTTAAAGATGTGTATATGACATAACTTGAAGGTTTTGTGCATCCAGAAGACTTTGGTAAAATTTGCAAGCTTCAAAGATTCATTTATAGATTGAAGCGAGCATCTCGGAGCTGGAATCATCGTTTTGATGAAGTAGTCAAAGAGTTTGGATTCATTCAAAACATCGATGAACCTTGTGTTTACAAGAAGGTTAGTGGGAGTATAGTTGTATTTCTAGTGCTTTATATAGATGACATCCTACTCATTGGGAATGATATTCCTACCTTGCAGAGTATCAAGTTTTGGTTAGGAAAGTCCATTTCAATGAAAGACTTAGGTGAAGCCACCTATATCCTAGGGATTAGGATTTATAGGAATAGATCCAAAAGACTAATAGGCCTAAGTCAGAGTACATACATAGACAAGATACAGTATAGGTTCAGTATGTAGGATTCAAAAATGGGTTACATGCCCATGTCTCATGGCATCCATCTTAGCAAGGATCTGTGTCCTAGTACACCTGATCATCGAGATCGCATGAGTAAGGTTCCATATGCCGCGGCCATTGGGTCCATCATGTATGCCATGTTATGTACTCGACCGGATGTCTTATTTGCCTTAAGTATGACCAGCAGATACCAACAAGATCCTGGTGAGGGTCATTAAACTGCCGTCAAGAATATCCTAAAGTACTTAAGAAGGACTAAGGACTTATTTTTGGTCTATGGTGGATTGGATGATGAGCTCTGCATAACCGGTTACACAGATGCAAGTTTCCAGACTGACTAAGACGACCTTAAATCGCAATCTGCATATGTATTCCTCCTGAATGGTGGAGCAGTAACCTGGAAGAGCTCTAAGCAGAGCACTGTAGCAGATTCTGCAACAGAAGCTGAGTATATAGCAGTATCGGATGCAGCTAAAGAAGCCGTTTAGATCAAAAAGTTCATTATTGAACTAGGGGTGGTGCCTACCATCTCAAATCCAATAGATTTGTTCTGTGACAATAGTGGTGCTATTGCACAGGCCAAAGAGCCTAGGTCACATCAAAGGTGTAGGATCGGTAAGCACAGCGGAAGAATTTAAAAAAAATTTCACCGATCCTAATTGAGGATCTATCAACGGCGTTTAAACCAAGTTGCAAGGATTCATACCTTTTTGATGATTCAGAGTTTTCACGATCTCTAGGAGCCAACACGTCAGGTCCGCTCCCTCTACCGGTATCGACACGAATGCTCTCCAACCGAGACTGCGTGCTAGCGCCTCTAATGTCTCCAAGGGTTTAACTTACGGCTCTCAATTCTAATGTACACTGAGTCTATCAGCTCTATCAAGTTTATAACCCATGAGGGTTATTTTCAAATTTCAAAATTAATCATCATTAATTTCGAAATTAATTAACAATTAATTATCTTGATGAGCTAATTAAATAAATTCAGTTTAAATTAAATCTGTCCAACAGTTTTAATTTAACCTATTTATTTAATCTAAATAAAGAGCCATTAGATTTAATTTATCTTCATAAATTAAATCTGAGATACTATATCTCTATCATGTTAGTTATTAAATTTAATATATCTTAATAAATTAAATTTAAAACCAACACAATATAATAATATCATATAATATATATATACATATATATATATATATAATATATATTTCGAAAATATATATATCTATATAATATTATTAAATATAATAATATAATATAATATATATATAAGATATATATTTCGAAAATATATATATCTATATAATATTATTAATGAATTTTATATTATATATATATATATATATAATTCATCCACCCTAAATCAAACATTATCTCGTGTTGGGCCATTCTTGTGTGCGATCCTGTAGGCCTATATGAAGTTGGCAGTGGGCCAATAACTACACTAACCCAAAAGTCGCAAGCGGCCTCTAGCAAGACATTACGACTACCCAATTCATATGAGGATTGTTATCACGATGCAACCTGTCATACAACCATGTCACGTCCCTTTTGTCACACGATATATCGATCAAGGATAAGGCATGGAAAATGTCATCCTCTTGTTCCTGACCATTACTTTCTCGATTCCTGAGTAGCCTGATAACAGAGACAGAAACTCCTTTCATCATAGTATGGCCATACATTTATCAGACTCACTCATCGAGGGGCCCAGTAATATCTCTCTACTAATGTGAGGGACAAATTCCATCTTGATCATTCATATTCCTCTACATGAAAAACCACCAAGCCCGATCGTAGCCTTTATCATCACCCGGTCAAAAGTGACTTTTGACTAGTTCAAAGCTTAGCAACTCTCATGTAGGAATCCATGATGACCTTAGGTCTAAGGGTATTATGACGTGGTTATACATGAGAAAATCTTATGACTTGATCCATATAGATTTCTCATAGTGGGTCGGTCCAGCACCTTGTACTCTTACAAGTGCCTAAGACTTTGATTCGTATATCCATATCTTATCAAAGTCATACTGGTCTTGTTTCATCTCTGCTCTCGCATAGATGACCGACCAGGGACATTTTAGGACAATATTTATGAATTATCCAAGGATACAATTATCACAGTTAACATGCAAATAATATGATAATAGAATGGAGAAATTTCATTAAAATAATAACGTTTAAAGTACAATGATTGGCCCTTAGGGCACAATTTCCAACAAAAGGACCAAACATATACTCAGGCGATTTCATCTTATTAGAGAAATCAATGATAGAGGTGATATAAAGATATGCAAAGTAGTAGGAGAAGATATTGTTGCTGATCCTCTTACTAAGCCGCTTGACAAGGCAAAGCATGAGCGTCATGTTAGGACAATAGGAATTAGGCAAATTAATGAATGTACCTAGGGCAAGTGGGAGGATGTTGGAAATTGTGCCTAAAGGGCCAATCATTGTACTTTGAACATTATTAATTTAATGAAATTTCTCCACTCTGTTATTATATTATTTGCATGTTAACTGTGATAATTGTATCCTTGGATAATTCATAAAGATTGTCCTAAAATGTCCATGGTCAGTCATCTATGCAGGAGCAGGATGAAACAAGATCAGTATGACTTTGATAAGATATGGAGATACGATTCAAAGTCTTAGGCACTTGTAAGAGTACAAGGTGCTGGACCGGCCCCCTATGAGAAAGCTACATGGATTAAGTCATAAACTTTTCTCATGTATAATCACGTCACAATGCCCTTTGACCTGAGGTCATCATGGATTCCTACATGAGAGTTGCTAAGCTTTGAACTAGTCAAAAGTCACCTTTGACCGAGTGATAATAAAGGCTATAATCGGGCTTAGTGGTTTTTCATGCAGAGGAATATGAATGATCAAGATGGAATTTGTCCCTCACATTAGTAGAGAGATATTACTGGGCCCCTCGATAAGTAAGTCTAAGACATGTATGGCCATACTATAATGGAAAGGAGTTTCCATTTCTATTGTCAGACTACTCAGGAATCGAGAAAGTAATAGTCAGGAATAAGAGGATGACATTATCCATGCCTCATCCTTGACCGATATATCGTGTGACAAAAGGGACGTGACATGGTTGTATGACAGGTTGCATTGTGTAAATGATTCTCATATGAATTGGGTAGTCGTGATGTCTTGCTAGAGGCCGCTTGCGACTTGTGGGTTAGTACAGTTATTGGCCTACTGACAACTTCATATAAGCCTACAGGGTCGCACACAAAAATGGCCCAACACGAGATAATGTTTAATTAGGGTGGACGAATTTTATATTTATATATATATGTATATATGTAATATAAAAAATTCACTAATAATATTATATAGATATGTATTTTCGAAATACATATTATATATATATATGTGTGTGTATATATATATTATATTATATTATTATATTGTGTTGGGTTTAAATTTAATTTATTAAGATAAACTAAATCTAATAACTAACATGATAGAGATATAGTATCTCAGATTTAATTTATGAAGATAACTTAAATCTAATGGCTCTTTATTTGGATTAAATAAATAGGTTAAATTAAAACTATTGGACAGATTTAATTTAAACTGAATTTATTTAATTAGCTCATCAAGATAATTAATAGTTAATTAATTTCGAAATTAATAATGATTAATTTTGAAATTTGAAAAATAGCCCTCATAGGTTATAAACTTGATGGAGCAGATATACTGAGATACACATGAGAATTGAGAGCCGCAAGTGAAACCCTATGAGACATTAGAGGCGCTAGCACGCAGTCTCGGTTGGAGAGCATTCGTGTGGATACCAATAGAGGGAGCGGACCTGACGTGTTGGCTCCTAGAGATCGTGAAAACCCTAAATCATAAAAGGTATGAATCCTTCCAACTTGGTTTAAACGCCGTTGATAGATCCTCGATTAGGATCAGTAAAATTTTTAAAATTCTTCCGCTGTGCCAGCCGATCCTAACACCCTTCACTTTTAATTGATTCTATACATTACTAATCACTTGTATGAACATGTTTTAGGTACTTAAACATAGATTAACATCAAGATTAGCAAAAAGCACTTTTGTGTCAAAAGCATTAAATGCAAACATCCTTAACCAATCGAAATGCTTTTTGTCACCCAATGGCTATCACAACGACTATATTTAAATGTGCAATAATCATCAATTCATTCCAACCTATATAGACAGAAGTATTCTTGACAGAAACTATTTAAAAACTATGATCGATAGCATTTTTATAAATATTGGTACAACATAAGACCGATAGTGTCTTCGCACGGTCTAAATAATATTTTCTAAACTAATTATATTATAATCCAGTCTTAATTGCATTAAATATTATACAAATTTCAACATTTAAATTCATTTTAGACTGGTTGCTAATACAACCAACTTAAACATCCTTTTAGAGATTGTCGTTACTTTACAACTGATCTTAAATGTTTCAGAGTTTCTTTAGCCTGTAAAGTAAACTTTCTAACGTGTCTCTTCAACATCTGAATCCATGTCAATAAATGTACTCTTCATTCAGCATGTCTATTTAAACTCCTCATTCCTTTTGCTTCTTCAAAATTGTCTTTCAAGCTCCCTCTTCTCTCCTATCAATCAACATTATGGTGAGATGTATCAGAAGTTCGTCAATCCATCCTCTATTTCCTCCTCTACGTGCACTGCCTCCCCCGCCGCCTTCAATGAGGGAGGTTCTTGACAAGCTTCATGCAAGGGTCAAATGCATAGAGCGATGCCTTTCAAGAATTGCCACTCAACTACACATTATTAACAAAAAGTTGAATCTTATACTCAACAACAATGATGTCCAGTATAATATATCTTCTAACCCCTCTTCTCCTTCCTCTTCCTCCTCCCATGCCTTCGATGATGATGAGGAAGGATGAACTGTGATATACCAAATTTTGCAATACTAAAAACGTGTAAATATGGAAATAATGGAATAAAATAAATATTGGTATTTACAAATTAAAGGTAGAGTTACTTTCGGAATTCCCAGATGTCCATTGTGTCATTCACGGAAATCGAGAAGTCAATATTGTAAAAATACAAGTGTAAGAAGTCGGAGCAAAATTCGTCGGTGGCTGCAGGGTTCAGGGGCGTCAGTTGCGAGATCGGAGGAATTTGGGCATTTCGTGATGTGCCTCAATATGAGTGCCACGGTCCCACGTGGGTCCCATATGGAATTCCAGGTAATGTACCAATGGAGCAACTTTATTAAAAAGAACTTCAGTAAAGTATGTAATGACAGCTCATTATGACTCATGATGACACATCTTTCGTGTTGGCCAAATAAGGAAATGACAAGTGTCCTGAAATTATTACAAAGTAAAAACATGTTTTTGTGTTGGCCAAATGAGGGGGTGACATATGTCCCTCATCATTACACCCAATTTAAGCCTTTCGTGTTGTCATCTCCGGAGTACGCCATCTAGCGTCTGAGTCCGGGGAATTCACCGGTCTCCGGCCGAGTCGCTTACTTTACGAGTCGAGCACCGAACTCAGGAGTCAGGGGAAATTGTCAGGCCTCCCCTTCCTCTGACCATTTATGACCCCACCGAAGAAAGAGAAAAGTGGAAGACCAATGGTTGCATGACACGTGGCACTCTTAAGCATTAAACTTATGACACGTGGCAAGATGAGATGAGATCATTTTATGTGATTAAATCACAACCATCCATGCCTAATCAAATGGCAAAATTTCGTGCAAGCATGGAAAGAGAAAGAGAAATCAGATTTCTTAAGCTTAAGAACACAAGAAGAGAGAAGGAGGAGTGAATAGTGAGTTTTCTTGACTACCGGAGCCGATTTCAACCCTGAATCACCATTATTGTCCGGTAAGTCCTTCAGGAAACTTCCTCTACTCACTATAAGCTTCAATTCTATGGTCTTAGATTTCTCATCTAAGTTGTTTTGTGCCAATTAGTTTACCAGAGTGCCGCCGGAATACCGAACCACTTGTAGAAACGCAAAGAGGTAAGCGTAGGCTTTCTTTTGAACCGAATACTTTGTGACTTCATTGAGTTTTTCTTAGCTCTTCAACCACCCATATATTTCATTCAAGGGGTGTTTTTGAAGAAGGAAGATGTTTTAATCATATATATAAGGTGATATATGATGTTTGGAGAAGTATTAGACTTGTTGGTAGTTAAAATCACAAAGTGGAATTTTTTGTTGTTTTGGGAGGCAGATTTCGGTTGGGGGCTCAATCTGATAGAAATAATTTGATTTTGGTATTTTTGAGCTTTCCATTGGATTCTACACGAAAAATTGTGTAGGAATAGGCTCTGGTTATAATTTTTGACAGACTGGTTTAAAGATTCAAAAATTGGAAATTAAGTCTACTTGTGCAACAAAGTTGCCAGTGTGCGTTTTTATCTGGTATTTTTGTTGTGGCGAAACTTTCACTGTCCAAAATTCATCTGTTGATTATGAGATTTTCCAGAATTAAAGTATACTTATAGACCTTTAATTTGATAGGTATTATGAAGAATTTCGATAAGTATACTAGGAGTTATGAATGTTTGAAGTAGACCATTAAAACTGGTCAGATTTTCTGGTAGCAGGGAGAAAAAGAAAAACTGGGAAGTGTGTGCAGTCCGACGACTACTGAAAGTATTTTTCTCTTAAAATAGACTTAATAAGGGTTATATTTAATTTTAGATCACCTCAATTTGATTTTTCTAGAATTAGTTATGATTTTTCAAAGTTCAGTGAAAAATCTGCCAACTTTTGGTAATTGTGCGAAAATTCAAAGCAAAGTGTTTTTGTAATAAAATTGGACATTTAAGAGTTAAGTTAAGCATTTGGAGTAGCTTGAGCTCATTAGCTTCATATTGGGCCTAATGTAGTGACCCCAATGGTAACCAACATAAGAGAATAATTTATGAAGAGTTGGACTAAGAAATAACTCATTACCCGTAAATTATAATTTATAGGACTTGACACTTGCCCGGGACATTCAAAGCATGTCAATCAAGATCAAGATTTGGAAAAATTGTCAGGTAGTAACTTATCCCTCACATGCTATGTGATTTGTTATATGCATGTTTGTACCATTGTGAATTTAAAACATTCAGATGAGAAGGGCTAAGGCCCAGTAGAATTTCCCAGCGCTGTGGCAAGGGACGGTTATCCTTGAATTGGTAACTTTATGCTTTCTGCATATTGTGAATTTATCTCTGAATGTTGAATATGTTGATTGTATTGTAATATTGGTTGACATTGCATGATATATGTGCATTTTATATGAGTGATATCTGTTACTACTGAGATTCATTGAATCTCACCTTATTTTTCCAAAACAAATTTTCAACTCGGGCAAGTAGTTCCTCAGGCAAGAAGGTAAACACGGGCGAATGAAGCAAAGGGCTTAGAATTTAATTTTCTGGTAGTTATCTATTTTGGAGATTGTATATAATTTGTAATTAAGTGTGGTCAGTCTCGTACTGACATGTATGTAAGCGCCTGTATATAAGCGAATGCGCAACGACATTCGTACCAATAGTGGACAGCCGTCCACCTAGGGCCGTTAAATAAACATAGTAGATTGGGTTTCAGTAGAGAACTTATTAGTAAACACTCTGATATGAAGAAATGAACCTGAAACGGATGGCTTAAAATAAATCATAAAATAATATGAGACCCAATCTGAAAATGATTTTTGAAAATATTTTTGAAAACCCATTCAAGTGTAGCTCCACACTCTACTTGAAGTTGGGACTTCCGCTGTTTACAAAAGATTACTGGTATCCTTTTTAAAGATATTACTACACTTATGCCATCTATATGCTTTCAAAATATGGGTGTTACATGAGCAGTTTCATTATTATATAAAACGATCTATTTTTTATGCATGCATGTAATATGCTGCCTTTAGGTAGTTGAAAAATTATATTATTGAAAAAACAGTTTATTTTTAATCTTGATCTTGAACATCTCTTGTTTCTGTTTAGTTGTTGTTTTTCTATCTTTGGCTTGACAAGTTAATTTATTTCTATGTAAATAATTATATTTGATATATATATATATTAGTAAATTATATTATCAGATTATTGCTAATTATATAATTATTTGATGCTAAGACCGGTTATAGTGACACTAGGTCTAAATATGATAATATCATTTAACTCTTCACTGGTCTAAATGTCATTTAATCTTCCAATGTTCACTTTTAATTTAGACATTTTAACATGTATACCGGTCTCATTAATATTGTTTAGACCACGTGTTAGGAGATGATCGGTCTCAATAATACTATTTACACCATGTTTTAAAAGACAACCAGTTTAAATATGTAACATTTCAACTTTCATCGTACAAATCATCATGTCTTGTCATTATCTGAAATTTTCGGCCACTAGACTCAATTATAAATACAATTGCGCCTTTAGTTCTAAAGTTCAAATTCAAAAGTCCCTTTCAACTCCTCTTTCTTCTTTGAGTGGCAACACTTTTAATGGCAAGAATAAAAAGGCAGCATTCTCCTCTCCTTCAATGGCGATGGCACCTCTTTGTAGCCCCCTCCACCTCTGACCTTAGAGGAAATTGCAAAGGCGATCTTTTGCCTCCAGGGCACCATTATGGAGATCATGAGAAGCAAGATTGCTTCTCCTAACAATTGGAGAAGTTGGAGGGAAAAGTGAACGACATCTTGGACCGTTTGGCCTAAGGATTGTCTCCTAGAATCATGATGGTCATTTGATGGCATGGGTTTCAAAAACCCCCTTTTATATACATATTTTGATGTAATTTTGATTTTGTGCCTAATCACCATCATATATATGCATGTACTACCACCTCCAATCGAAAAACTTAATGAAAAAGTTTCAATCTTTTTATGTACTTTGATCAATTGCTATTATTTCTTGTAGGTGATCTTCATCTTTTTGCATAATATGATCATTCAGATTGTTTAAATTCTGATTTATAAATTTTGTTTCTTAAATTTTATTTCTCTATTTTAAAAATTTACATATTAGACTGGTTGTTTTTAAAGTCGATATCGTTATGAATTAAATATATTTTCTTACATATTTAGATCGGTTGTAAGGAGGACCAGTCTAGAAAAATTTGTCCTAGTATTTATACTCACTTTTGCGCTCAGACTTCATCTCTCACCTCGCAAAGTCGTGTGGGCATTCTTTCCTCTCTCTGTCACCTCTGGCTATAGTGATCTCTCTCTGCCCACCATTCGGATGGCTTAGTATTCCTTTTCATCAGGCTCTCCCTCTTTGTCATCACCGTTGTGCTCTTGCGTTAGACAAAAATCATTGGCTTTCACAAACTCTTACTAGCTCTCTTCTGTAAGTGTTCTCCTTTATTGTCTTTGCTTGCATGGATGTTTTAATTGGTTGATCCTTATGCTCACTCCTTTTTTTGCTTTGTTGAAACACTAATGCTTACTCCTTTTGGTTCTTTGTCGAAATCTTGATTGAAAGTTCTGATTTTTTTGTCTTACATCCACATAAATGACAAGAATGTTGCCTACTTGTATGTTCATCACTTGGTGGGAAAATATTTTCTGCTATCTCGATATTCTCTGTGGTTGTTGAAGTTATTGTATGTGAATTTCTATTCACTTAAGTATGTCAAAACCTTTTTTTTTATTACAATGCTTTTATCTTTAATTTGCTTATTACAAATTTATTCTTTTCTAGTAATAGCCACTGACAACTGATGTCCTTATTTGCATAGGCCCTAATGATTGCATAATGTATAAAAAAAGTGTGAAGAGCTTGAGAAGTGTCCAATATGTGATATATGTGGTGGTGTTGGTTGTCAGAATTATTTGTTGCATGCTCCAAATGATGTAGAGTAGTAATTAATTATGGCCAACCAACATCACCACATATATCTCAAGGTTTGACCTGCAATGAAAGTGAACATAAGACATGCATACATAGCATAGAGGCTGGAAGATCGCCAAGTTAAGTGGTTTTTTGTAGACATTAGTTATATTTTTCTACTTCTTTTACAATCCATATTATTGCGTTCATTACATATTCCTTTGAGTTGCAAAAAGACATGTGAAGAGCATTTAATAATCTGTTCTAATACGTAACTCCGTGTAATTAAAAACTGGGGATGAATATAGTTGGAGGTTGCAAATACAGGCAAACCATTCCTTTAGAATTTGGAGGGATATTAGACATTGATTCTAACTTTGTCCTCAGGAAATCCTTTCTTCCATATATATAAATATAATATAATATGTGTAAATTTGGTCTAAATCTTATATTCATTTTATGCTTGTTGTAAGTATTATCTGTGGTTGTTATAGTTATTGTATGCGATTTTTTTCCATGGAATTTGTAATGAATGGAGGTGCGATACTTGTCATTGTGACAATGATGCAATTTCGTTGCATCATTCTCATAATTGCAAGATTC
Source organism: Inga oerstediana (assembly GCA_963210345.1). Taxonomy (NCBI): domain Eukaryota; kingdom Viridiplantae; phylum Streptophyta; class Magnoliopsida; order Fabales; family Fabaceae; genus Inga; species Inga oerstediana. Next base: position 37,222,924 of record OY723407.1, read on the forward strand.
ACAAATTCAGTCATCTCGAATTCTATGGAAAAAAATTTGCATGCACGTATCTTTCATGTATGTTGTTAATTAATTGAATCTCGTGTCTGATGCTTTTGTTCTTTTTCAAGTTTTTTTTTTTTGTTTGAAAACCCCACCATGAAAGGGCTATTGAGTGTCGATTGTAATTTTAACCCTGACATTTGAGAGCTGTCGATATATGGTTCGTATTGAGGGCCATCCTTAAATTCGAATGCCGCGACTCTTGCATTTTGGGCTAAGTTAACTAATTTTAAGCATTTTGGTTCTTTTGATACTTCATATAGAATATGGCTCTTCCCCATCCCGGTTTCAGGTGATAAAGAAGAAATTTTCTTATTTATTGAAGCTGAGTCTAATTAATATAGTTGATATACAAACTTGAAAATTTTATTTTGTATATGGTTGAGTATGGTTGTGTGAAGAGGTATTGATTGAGAGGGAAATCGTACTGAAGGACAATAATAAGGAGCTACACGATTAGTATTTCCACCTACTCAGTTACTTCCTTATTATTGGCCTTCAGTTTGTTCTATATCTCATCCAAAACCTCCTCATGATATCATATTCACTCATAAAATACAGTTCTCATATTAGTAATATTCGTAAATTAACTCTGTTATACTCAGCATTTTTATAAAAGAATCTTCTCCTTTACCACCACAAATCGAGGTAGACTAAAGTCATGTTTCATATTTAAGGTCAAGAAGAATCAAAATACATAGAATAGTAACTTAGCACCAAAGCCAAGGGTCAAAACTTGTAACTTAAACAAGTCTCACAATATGAATCATGCATCGGTGGTATGTAGATCTTGAGCATAAAATTTCATCCACTATACCAAACTCTCAAAGATCATCTAACTCCTTTGGATGTAGAGAAAATGCAAGTAAGAAAAGTAAACTTTGAAAAACCAAATGCCAACATTAAGATTCAATTAATAAAATTGGTAAGATTCACGTATTAGATATAATTATTTTTTTATCTATTGCATTTGTATTTTTGAAGTTGTATGTTGAATTTATATTGTATAATATAATTTTTAGATATAATAATCTAATAGTGCTTATGTGAAATAAAATAGAACATACATTTAAAAAATTCCCACTTTTTAGATCGGGTATGAGATTATCTGGTCTAAAAAGTGGGCACTTTTTTTATTATAAATTATTACTTTTTAAGACCAGTCAATAAAATAACTAGTCTTAAATATTAACTTTTTAGACCGATTGTAAGACCAATATTAATAAGGATAGACTTTCAAAACCGGTCAATATAAGACCAAACCTAAACCTGGTCTAAAAAAAAATTTTAGCCGCCAACGATGTTTGGCACAGTTGGTTAAGGTCTTGCCACCCCGATCACAAAGGAGTGTGTGCGAACCCTCTGACCGATGGAGAGACCTCGTTGGTAGGCGATCTCGTAAGTCCCTTGTAAGTGCTCGAAGAGCCCTGGGGCCGTGCCCTGGCCTTGGTAGGGGACTGGTGTCGAACCTACCTAAATTTTTTACTATAAAAAAAAAAATTTTAGGCTATCTAAAAGACCTTTTTTTCTACTAGTAATTCTAAGCGTTGTGCTCAGTTTTCTAAGAATCATTGTCCTTGAGTGTTTAACTCATTTACTTTTAGAGAGAGATTGATTCACCTCATTTATTACACTCTTAATTGAGTTGCTCAAGGTAATGGGACCTTGAGTAGGCATTGATTAGAAAGTTTAATGGAAAGTAAGTTGTTTTTGAGAGAAACTTGCTTATACTAAGGCATCAAGGGTTCAAATAATCTTGGAACCATAGTGAAACACTCATAAGGACTTCTAGGGATTGGACGTAAGTTAAGTGGTTTGACCAATTTAGTATAAATCTCTCATGTTCATCTCTTCCACTCTCTTTGGTGATATCCTTCTAACTCTGACTTTGTTTGTTTAAATTTAAAATTTTAGATATCACCCAACTCACCTCCCCTTTTGGGTGAAAAGTTTGAATTAATATGGCATACTTTGGATAAAAATTTATGGGGTTTTTTTACACCTTTATCATTTTTGAGTTGGGTATTTTGCTACTTTTAGAAAAAGAGCTAGGCCCTACTATAAAAAATAACAGATGTTAGCCTAGTTTATCATGCATGTCATTTTTTTTTTCCTTATATTGAATATTTATGAGTACTTTTACATAAAAAAAAATTATGCTGTGGTCATACTTTTAAAATAAGTTAGTGAGTATTTTTTCACTTTAGCCTTATATTTTAAAATTTTGGTTTTCTTGTCAAATCATATTCATAAAAGGACAGTGCCATATGTTGGTGAATGGCATTGGAAATAAGCCAGAGGTAGCTTGATTAGTGCTGAAAAATAGCTGCTTGCACAGATCACAAGGGCAGAATGAATAAAATAAACTATCGGGCTTCACACACTTACAAAGCACTCTTTATTTATGTATAAAATAAAAATGAGAAAATTGTGACAAAATCCCTCATTAGTAACTTATTTATCAAATGGGACCTTCGCGTGCAGATTATCTTCCACGTGTGCAGAATATCTTCCCTGGTGTGCAGATGATCTTCCTTGTATGCAAAACTCTTCCCTATACGTGTGCAAAATTCTTCCCTACGTGTGCAGAAATCTTCCCTCTATGTGCAGATATCTTCCCTCTATGTGCAAGATATCTTCCCAGGTCCCATTTAGCAAATAAGTTGTCCATGAGGTCTTTTTAAGTAATTCTCCCAATAAAAATTGGGGTACTAGCCAAAGAAAGGAAAAGATTACTCACAAAGATTAAAGGATTTCATTTTTGTCATTAGTAAGTGCTCGTTTGGAATAGCTTATTTTTGGGCAATAAGTGCTTATAATTCGTGATTCACGGTATACGAGGTAAGTATGTGAGAGGAGTTTTATCTCGGCTTGCGTAATAAGAACTTATTTCCCAGATATAAGCTTTTCCAAACACACACTAACGTTGTCATATGGGAGCAATATTCTTGATATTCTTTTTTTTTCTTGGTCAATATGGAAGAATATTAATTTTTAAAAAAAAAAATGGGCAAAGCTTGAGTAGTGATTTTTTAAATACTCCTACTATAAAATGAGTGAAAAGCCATGCAAGCTAAGAAATTTGAAACCTGATTTTTTTTTTAATGTGCAAATATGCCTATAAAGTATTTCATGATGTGCATCTAACATTATAAATATTTTGAGGGTGCAACAATATGTATGAAATTTTTAAAATGGTGCAAAAAATGTCACAGCCATTAAGTCAATTAACATTGAGCACTTAGCAAACATTAATTAAAACAAATAGTTTGATGGATGAGACATGCTTCAGGATTGGGTGACACCATATGGAAGACCAAGGCGCTAAGAATGTAGCACCAAACAAAAAAAAAAGGCCTAAAAGCACACTAACTCTTAAACATTTATTAAATATGGAGACTGCTTTAAAAAAAAAAAATTTAAAGAGGGAATAATTTGCATTGAGACAAATTACAAAAACTTCCCCGCCAAAAAATTAATTTTCATCTAAACTAAATATTTCAAGACTAGTATGGGAAAAACTTAAATCAAGTTTATTATATTTATTATACCAAGTTCTTTAATTACACATAATCTTGTATCTTATAATTTATTTCATATGAATTTATTGTTAAATATTAATATTTCAAAAATAAGACATAGGTCATGTGTGATTAGAGAACGTGACATAATAAAGAATTTAACTTTAAATATTTAAATGTATTTTTTTTATAATTATAAAGAATTATTAAAAAGTATATGACGTGAATTATCAAACCATTGAACTTTTTGAGGGGCTGAGAAGAAAATAACAAGAGTTAAGAGTAGCCACCAACAAACAGAAAATGAAGGAACAAAAATTACAAAACTCTGTAAAAGACAAAAAATGTACACAAGTCAACTTGCTAGCCTGCCGGTCAAACACCCAATAAACTATACATGACAATGCCTAATGCTCAGTACAATCGCCAATTACACACCGGCCCATAACTAAATCAAACTTACAAGCCAGTTTGGGGAAAAGAACAAGGGTACCACAGTAATTTCGCTCGCCACTCGTATCTTTTAGTTGCTGTAAGTATTAATAGCTTTTTGTACTTTTAACGAAAAGCCACATGTACTAAATCAGTAGGCCTGATCATGAACTTTCTGACAGACGTCGAAAGATGATTGGAGCACCATGTTGAGGATATAGAAGCATCTGGACCGTTGGTGCGTGCTGATACCTTGGGGACAATGTAAAGCTAAAACGCTGTAGTATTATCGCGAGGGCCAGTTTGGTCTGTAAAACGGCGAGGTTCTGGCCTATGCACGTGCGCACACCGAGGCCAAATGGAATAAATGCCACTGGATGCTTGGCGGCACGTGCCACTCCTTCCGAGAAACGGCCAGGATTGAATTCGTTCGCATCGTTGCCCCAAATGCTGCAATCATGATGAACGGCTAGGATTGGAATCAGGAGCTCGGTCCCACCAGGGATCTTGCAGCCTCCTAACTCAACGTCTGTTTTTGCCCGTCGGATCGTTGCGATTGTTGGGGGATATAGCCTTAGAGACTCATTCACTATCATGCTCAACTACACACAATTAAATCTCTCACAAAATTAGATCAACCCATTTTGAGGGAAAAAATTAGGGAAAATTCCTAATGCTTTGGAAATAGGGAAATCTCTATTCAATACATTCAAATTCAAAAATTCGAATCAGTCTACTGTTAGTACGGATGAACAATGTCGGCACCCCCAAAAGACGATTTTGCCCTTCAGCCCTCACTCTCGCCACTTCAGAAATAACAACACCTAGTTCTTAATTAACAACTCCTGATTCTTGATTAACAACTCTAATTTCATCTTTCTTCTTTCACAATAACAACACCGGTCTTGTTATTAACAACTCCACTTTATTCTTCCACATATTCGCATCTCAAAAATATAATGTTGTTAACGTAAAATACGATGTTGTTATTGGCCCTGAAACTTAAATTACGAAGTTGTGAAACAATAAATGAGAGTTGTTAATGTAGAATATGATGTTGTTAATAATAAAACCGGTGTTGTTATTGTGAAAATAAAAAGATGAAACTGGAGTTGTTAATAAAAAATGCGAAGTTGTTAATTAAAAGCGCGTGTTGTTAATAAAAAAGAGGTGTTGTTATTGGCCTTGAAATTTAAATCCGGAAGTTGTGAAATAAGAAAAGAGAGTTGTTAATCAAGAATCCGGAGTTGTTAATTAAGAACCGGGTGATGTTATTTCTGAAATGGCGAGAATGAGGGCTGAAGGACAAAATCGTCTTTTGGGGGCACCGGCACTGTTCATCCGTACTGACAGTGGATTGATCCGGATTTTTGAATTTGAATGTACTGAATAGGAATTTCCCTATTTCCAACACATTTTATAGGGGTTTTTCTAAAAAATGTCATGAACTTATCATGTGTAAAAATAAGCATAAATTTTTCTCTATTTAAAAATACCCATAAACCTTACCTATCGAAATAAAATTGACACAATTGTTAAAAATATTAGATCAATGCATTTGTTCAAAATAAAAAGGATAAAAGACCCTAATTCTATCAGTGAACTGTTGGGATAACTTTAAGCGGTTAGAGACAGGTTATTGGGTTAAAGCCACATTTTTCACCCCCACTATTTTAGTGAAAAATTTGCATATTTTTCACTTTGAACTTATCTCTGTCTGTTCTCCGCAAGGAACGAAAAACCGGACCGGGCAATGAACCGGTCACAGCACAGGTTCAAGGGTTAATGGGTCAACCGGGGTCTAACCGGTAGTTGAACCGGTCATATTAAAATATTATAATTTATTAGTGATAATATATATTAATATATTTTTAAACTTATATAGATAAAAATAAATATTTTTAGAAAAAAAAATGTTTAAAATCTATTAGTATTAGTTATAATACCTATACTTATACAAAGATATCTCATTTCTTATAATTATTATATCTTTTTAATTAATTTTTTTCATTATTTTCTTCATTTTTTTAGATTTGTTCTTTCTTTATCTATTTTTCTCTTCATTTTAGTCTTCAACTTTCCATTTTGCCCTCAAAAAACACAAAATAAAAATTTAAAAATTTAAAAAAAAAAAAAGGAATCAACCGGGTCAACCGGTCGGACCACCGGTTTTACCGGTTTTAACCGGTTCTGACCGGTCCGACCGGTTCTGACCGGTTCGACCGGTCTGACCGGTTTTTTATCAAACCGGACCGGACCAGGGACCGGTTCCCGGTTCAACCGGTCGAACCGGCCGGTCCGGTCCGGTTTTTTGAACCATGATTCTCCGCCTCATCTCTACCTTCTAATAATAAGTAACAATGTTTTATTCATTTTAAAAATAAAAGAAAAAATTCAAATAGAATACAAATTAAACAATTTATTAGTATTTTAATCAACAGATAACATACGGAATATAAGTAATTTTTTCAAAATTAGTTAAATTGAAGACTCAGAGGTACAACACTACGAACAAAAAATGAAAACTACATGCATACAATTTAATAAAAGGTTCAAATACAAATTTGTGCCAGCACTCAGAAATTATTTTAGGTTTTAGTTTTATATCATTCATGAAAATTTCAAAGCCAATATTGCTCTCCTCGCTAAAAAAACTAAGATAAACTAAGGTTGACGCTTAAAAATTGACTGATAATATTTTAAACGGTAAGCTCTATTTTAATACTTCCAAGCCAACCCTAAACCGGAAAAAATGCCAATAATAATGTGAGAGAAGCGTTCCCGGAAGAGAAAGCAAGGAAAGGGTACCTTGTGGAGCCTGGAGACGTCATCTTTGGAAGGGAGGTCACGTGATCCGCAGAGGGAGAGGACCTGGTCACGTGCCTCGATCTGCCAGTGGGGATGCATTGCTAGCAGAATGGTGGTCCATGTAAGGAGGTTGGAGGTCGTGTGTTTTCCGGCGAAGAAAAAGCTCTTACACTCTCCCACTATGTCCTCCACCGTCACATCTTTGGTCGTCCTCGCCGCCCTTATCATCAGTCCCAGCAAATCCTTCGCCGCCCCTCCTCCGTCCTCCTCCTCCCTCCTTTTCTCTATCACTCTCACCAGCGACCTCCTTATTCTCTTGTCCAGCCTCCACGAATCTATATTCCTCCTCGTCGGAAAGAATCTGGCATCAAATTAAAACCAACTAATTAATTAACTAAACATCCACATTCTGTTGTCCGATGAACTAACTCATCGGCGGCGAGGACGCACCGGTAACCGGGGATGAACACTTTCTGGAATGCATCGGCGGCTAAGAGCATTTGCTGAGCTTGAAGTCTGAAAATGGCTTTTCCATCTTCATAGCTTCTTCCAAACGCCGTCCTCGTGATCACATCCTCCGTCAGATTCTGAAACCACTCCACCACCTCGATCTCCACCTCACCTCCCTTCTTCGCCATCGCCGACCACCTGTCCAACATCTCCACCACGCTCGTCTCCATCACCGGAATCAGCAGCTACATAGTTCCAACCACATTCCGATCAATTCTATATGTGTGTGTGAGTGAATCATAATTAGTAATTAATGATCAATAATGAATTACTTTGAGATTTTCCATGTGGAATGTGGGGGAGATAATTTTGCGGTGGTGAGCCCACTTTTGGCCCTTGAGGCTGAGGAGGCCTTTGCCTTCGAGCTGCCGAACCAGAGGAGGGGCTTCGTTTTTCTCATAGGAATCTGACTTGGTGCTGAAGATTTCCCTTATGAGGTCCGGATCCGATACTGTGAGGCGCACCGTGGGTCCGAACCATATCAAGAATGTTGCACCTTTTTCAACAACCATTTTAATCCCATCATAAAAAAAAAAAAACAAAAAAATCTCCCACATAAAGTACAATAAATCGTTAAGTAACCCATAATCAACTCGCCATTTCAAAAACAACACATAACTAAAATCAGGCTTTTCAGGAAATGCAAGTACAGCCCGCCATTAGCACCAGACAAAACAAAAGGAAACATAGTGTTTAGTAGACCCTACTTCACAGACCCACCAAACTGCATTGTGAAAACTCAAAAAAACCAGAACAGAGAGAGAGAGAACAGAGGAAGGAGACAAATTAGTGCACTATGAACGTACATATGAAGATGATGACTCTATAAGCAAATATTCCTGTATTATTAATATTATTATTATTACTGACATGGTTATAAACAGAGCAGCCAAATGATTAATTATTAGTTAGTAATGAGTCTAAAACAGAGGAATGTGAAATTGTGGAGGAAGAAGATGATGTATACCATAGATTTTCTTCCAGTGGTGATAGAAAGAGAAGACGCGAGGGAGAATATTGTGAGAGAAAGGTGTGAGGGGTGGTTGAGAGGAAGCTCGGAGCATGATGTCGACGATTTCTCGGACATTTCCGATGAAGAAGCGATAAGGAGGGCCTCTGATGCCTTGCTTGGAGAAATGGAGTTGGATTTTTCTGGGTCGCCACCATAGGACGAGGCCGAGCTTGAGAAGAAGAAACAGGGCTGTGAAACAGAGACACGCTAGCTTGATACAGGACAAGACTTCTTCCTCCATGTTTTGATTCAAAGCGAATCGAATCGAATCTCTCTGTGTTACAGAGAAGCTAGAAGATGGTATCCCTCTCTGCTTTTGGTTATATCAGTGCCCTTTGAGCTTTTTAATAGAGTCCAAGGAGGGGAGAGAGAGAGTGAAGGTAAAAAATGAAACACAAAAAAGCAGGGCAATCGGCGTTGGGGCCGTCATTGGAATTCTAATTTAGGTTCAAAGAATGGGAATTTAAAAAAATCTGAAAAAAAAAGAGGAAAAATCACTCTTGTGTCCCAAGGACCATAGATATTATTAGAAAGTCTTTGGGAAAGTTAAATGTCAGAAAAGTCCTTAGGGACTTTTCTGTGATTATTTCCCAAAGTCAAATGACAAAGTTACCCCCAAGAATTTAAAACTGTCTATTATTTCTCTCTTTCCTTCATTCTGTGTTTTCAGCTCTCAGATCTGACCTCTGTGATTTTAGCTCCGTGTGCTCTCTCTCTGCAGGCAATGGTTTGGTGGCAAATGGAGAAAGATCGCCGGTGCTAGAGGTGTGAAGAAGGGAGGAGGTGAAAGATGAGACGTGAGAGAGGAAGGCCGCAGCTCGGTGTCGAAGGTCGCTTGCTGAAATGTTGGCGATGGTGAAGGCCGAAGCTTTAAGGTGGTGAAAGATTTGTGGGATGGGATGTAAGATAGAAGGAAGAAAAAGATGGAAGGAAGGTCGTGGGATTTTTTTGATGCTCAAGCTTCCGCCATTTTTAAAGAAGGAAGGGATGAAGGTAATGATAATGATGAATAGTCCAACCCATATTCCTTTTACAACCTCATTGACACCCTATCTTATAGTGGTGGGGTGCTGTGAAAATGATGATATGGAAAAATAAATAAATTATTGTTAATTCATGCAGTAGTAGTTGTTATTATAACAGTTGTAGTTGTTAACACAGAAAATAAGGTTGAGTGTCATAGTGCTCTGTTTTTGGGAAAGGTAAAAGAAGAAGTTGTATGTTTGAAGTGAGAATGGTTGATTCTCATAGTGGTGGGGTGCTATGAAAACACTAATATGAAAAAAAAGTAAATTGTTGTTAATTCGTGCAATAGTAGTTGTTAATATAATAGTTGTAGTTGTTAATATAGAAAATGAGGTTGGATGTCATAGTGCTATGTTTTTGAGAAAGGTAACAGAGGAAGTGGTATGTTTGAAGTAGGAATGGTTGATTCTCATAGTGATGGGGTGCTGTGAAAATGCTGATATGAAAAAAAAAATTGTTGTTAATTCGTGCAGTTGTAGTTGTTAATATAACTGTTTTAGTTGTTAATACAGAAAATGAGGTTAGGTGTTATAGTGCTCTGTTTTTGGGAAAGGTAACAAAGGAAGTGGTATATTTTGAAGTGGTAATGATTGATTATCATGGTGGTGGGCTGCTGTGAAAACCCTAATATGGAAAAAAAATGTGTTATTAATTCGTGCAGTAGTAGTTGTTAATATAACTTTTGTAGTTGTAAACTGAGCAATTTGCAGTGTTAAACTTAGAGATGTAAACAAAGGTAATTTCATTCACATATGCTAAATAAATTGTAAAAATGACTCAAGATATTGTAAAAACATGCGTTAGAAGTTGTAAACTGAGCAACTTATTGTGTTAAACTTGGAGATGTAAACAAAGATAATTTCATTCATACACGAGAAATAAGTTGTAAAAATGACTCAATATGTTGTAAAAACATGCGTTAGAAGTTGTAAACTAAGCAACACGTAGTGTTAAATTTGGAGATATGAACAAAGGTAATTTCATTCACACTTAAGAAATAAGTTGTAAAAATGACTTAATATGTTGTAAAAACATGGATTAGAAGTTGTAAACTGAGCAACTTGTAGTGTTAAACTTGGAGATGTGAACAAAGGTAATTTCATTCACACACGAGAAATAAGTTGTAAAAACGACTCAATATGTTGTAAAAACACGCTAATTAGTTGTAAACTGAGGAATTTTCAGTACTGAACTTGGAGGTGTAAAAAGGTAGTTTTATTTATATATGAGAAAGAAGTTGTTAAAATGACTCAACATATTGTAAAAACACGCTTAACGAGTTGTAAACTAAGCAATTTGCAATGGTGAACAGCTGTTAAAAAAGTAGTTTCATTGTGACCTGAAAAATAAATTGTAAAAAATACTAAAAATGTTGTAAACACAAGCATAACCAGTTGTTAAACAAAGCATATGCAGTTGTCATATTTGGAGTTTTTTGAAAAGCTCATTTCATTTAGGCAACAAAAAAAAGTGTAAAAAATCACTCAAGTAGTTGTTATAACACGTAATGATACGTTGTGAACGTAAGAACTTGACAAACTTGAAATTAACTCATTACATAAAAACATGTTGTGAAAATAACTAATGAAGTTGTAAATGACTGATGAACTAAGGGCAATTTTATCATTTGACTTTGGGAAATAATCACAGAAAAGTCCCTAGGGAATTTTCTGATATTTGACTTTTCCCATGGACTTTTCTGTTATTATCTTGCTTCCTTGGGACCTATGAGTGATTTCCTAAAAGAAAAGGTAAATTAGATTCCTTTTAGACCTTCATGCCCTTGTCATTTTATTTTATTATTTTTATATCCCTCCAAAAATTTCACCCCATTTGAAAATTTTTTTGACCAAAATGAAGAACTTCATTAGTTGGAAATCAAAATACAGATAGTCAAACAAACCAGAAAGAAAAGATTAAACAAAGCCTTTAGACAAACCAAATTCTAATGAGGTAAGCAAGAACCAAACAAAAAAGGGCAACTGCAACCAAAACCTTGTAGGTTGAAGGTGAGGAGCCTATTTTCATTCCACAATGATCAAAGGAAAGGGCAATAGAGGGTGGTTGTCCAAAGACATGCTCTCTTGAGCCCACCCTCTTTGATGCCAATATTACTAGAACATCAAACCCAGCTACAAATCCACCCCAAAATGATAGAAAAGGGAAGAGACATTTGGGATTTGAGAACAAATCCCAAAAAAATAGTGATGAGAGCATAAGAGAGCCAACCTCCCACACAAACAAAATTAAATTCATAAAAGAAGGCAAAACCAACAACACCAAAACATCCTTATAAGAAAAACAAGAAACAAGACACATCAAAATCCTAAAAGTAAATTGGGGCGACCAAGACACCAAAGCCACCACCAAAGATGCCCCCCAATCTTGGTTGGTCCAAGAAGAGGAACGCATGGTGGCAGAGTGGCTGTAGGCTAGCAACCAACCATTAGGGAGAAAGACGACACAAGATTCACCTCCTTCAAACCCAAGCATAGTCTAGTTTTGCGCACTTAGTTTTGAATTCTTTAGATTTTTGATCCCTAATGTAATGACCCAATTTGAGATTAAGGGCTAATGACTCTGATATTGATTGTAATTAGTGTAATTAAACACTTTTGAAGAAATGTGATGTGAATTTGATATAAATGTTCATAGTGATGATTTATTAATCATAGTGAAAACCAGGGGCAAAATGGTAAAATTGGAAATTTACCGACCAATTGGTCAGTTACCAAAGAGGAAACTCATTGGTAATTAGAGATCAATGGTTGAGGTTCATTGTCAATGGGTCGGAATCCTATGCTTTAAGTTTATGTGAGCCCATGAGAGAGTGAACAAGATGAAGCCAAGTGGCTCAATGTGGACCAAAGGATCATGCACATAAGACAAAAACTTACTTTTTGTCTCTCTTCTCTCTTCTATTTGGTGGAGGGTATGGGCAAGGGAAGGATTACAATCATCATCATCTTCATCATATCTCACCATCTCTCTCTACCCTCCATTTCCGGCGAACTCAAGGTGGAAAGAGAAAGAGAAAGCTTGAATGTTTTGTGAGTAATGATCCTCATATGCACAAATCCTCTTCATTAAACTTGTTCATAGCGTTAAGAGCTCTATTTTGGTGGTTTCAGAATTTTGAAAGGTGGTAGTTTGGGTGTTGGAGCAAATTGGAAGTTTGAGAATCAAGGTTCTGGTTTTGGTAAAGTGAAAAGGTAAGGATTTGATGCTTTTTGGTATATTTATTGTGATTTTTTTATTAAAGTTGATAAATTCTGGAATTTGCCCTGGTTTTATGCCAATTTTGAATGCATGAATTGCATGATGAATAATGTTGGAACTGGTATGTTGTGAGGTTATTTAAGTGTTGGTAATGGTTTAGAAGTTTAGAAGTGATTTGAATGAATTTGGGTCATGTGTGTATTAGATAGACCCAAGAGTAATATTATGGTTAAAATGGGTTTTTTGGGTGTTTTGAGGCCACCAATGTGTTCCTTATGGGATTTTGAGTGGAAATGAGCAGTATATGAAGTTTGGGAACCATTGAGATCAATTTTGGCAAATCTGGGAATTTCTGTCAGTTGCTGCGATTTGGCAATCTGGTAGCATCACTCGAGTGAGGGGGTCTCACTCGAGTGCTGCCGTGTAATTTCCCTTTCTCTTTTGTGTTTTGCCTGGGTTTTCATAAAGAAAGCTTGAGTGCACTTCTCAGCCCGCGAGTGATATTGGTAATCACTCGAGTAAGCATGAGTTCACTCGCTAGCCAACTGTCAGGTCCTCACTCGCTAGCCAACTGTCAAGAGTGTGTTTTGACATTCACAAGTACAGTCGTCTCACCCGAGTGCCAAGGGTTGTGCTCGAGTGAGCTTTTTCCTCTGAAGTTGGCTGTGCTCTCAGGTTGTTACTTTCTGTGTTGCACTTTTGGGGGACTCGAGTGAATTTGGGGTCATCACCTGAGTACAAAACCCCATGCTCGAGTGTTGTGAGCACTTTTTGGCAGTTGTTGTTGCTCACTGTCAAACACTCGTGAGTGAGAGCTATTCTCACTCGAGTGCAAATCTCTTATCACTTGTGTGAGGTCATCTTTACTCGAGTGAGTCAGCTAAAAATCAGTGTTCTGCTTCCGAAAAAGGGGTCTTCAGGGTAGTTTCTTCCAACCCTTTTAGTATGTGTTTAGGCCTCTAATGGTCATCTTAAAGAGTTTAAAGAATAACCAACTTAGAGTATTATAGAAATAAGCATTTGGAAAATAGATTGATCGGTTGTCCCTAATTTGGTTATAGGATTTGACATCTGCCAGACGCGTGAGCCCACTGTGCTAAAGAACGTCAGGAAGGAACAAGGTAGTGACTCTTCTCTTGTACTTGTGTAAATGTATTGTATGTGTGTTGTCATGCATTGTGTTGCTACTGCTGCTTTGTGATGCCTTGTGATGCTTTGTGGAGCTTTGTGATACTTTGTTCCTTGTGATGCTGCTACATAGTATTTACCGCGAAAGCGGGCATAATGATTACAACGAAAGTTGGCATAGTGTTTACCGTGAAAGCGGGCATAGTGCATTGTGATTACAGTCGTGAGTGCTGTTGTTCGTGGCGCAAGCCATGAATCATTGAGTTGCTGCTGAACATGATAAACTTACATGCTATGTGTTTATACCTGTATGAGTGATTTGTTATTACTGGGATTCTTTAGAATTTCATTCTTTCCAATGACTAACATTTCAGATAGGGCGAGTGGCTCAAAAGGGAAGCGGACAACCCGGAGTGGTTAGGATCTCTTAGGGACATTCTAATTTTGGATTGTTGGTTACCTGTTATGGTTTGGGATTATTTTATGTATATGGGATGTATATATGATTTTTGGATATGTAATCCCCATTTTTGGGAAACTTTAAACCCATTATATATATACATATAACCCGAGGTTGCTAGGATTTTAGTTGTGCACTCTGATATTTATCAATGTGATTTGATTTCTCAAATAATTATATTCGAATGTGAATGTGAGACCAGGCTGAATATATTTTTGAACTATTTTTCTGAACAACTCATCTTGAAGATGAGGGATAATAAATTTTGATTTTGTTTTATTAGTCTCTATTTCACTTCAATTTCATAAACCGGATGTAATTATGGTGAGGGGGTTACACCTACGATCTTCGAAGCTTTAGCCGCCAGCAAAGTTAACTCCTCAATTTCCCTTAAAGTGTTATAAATATATGCATATGTGTGTGGGTGTGTCAAAGAAACTAGTCTCATATTGCTTGGGAATAAGAGAGTATAAGCCTATATATATTATCATATTATCTTGGGCTTATAAAGAGGCCTAGAGGAGTGGTGGGTTCGCTTGCATAATAACGTTCCACTTAGTACCGGTACTTTTTGTGAAAATATTATGCTCCCCGAAAATATTATTTTAAAATAATAATTTATTTGGGCTTACCGAAAAGTCTCCATATTTTAGGGTTTGAAGTTTATAACCCTTCGTGACCAAAAGTTGTCAACAGCCAGGCGTTTCCCCGAACATTCTCTCTGTTGTCAGCGTACAGACCTGTATTTTCGGTGGTGTCTGTTCGGTCTTGAGGGATGTATTATCCATACTGCCTTGCGTTTATTGGCTATCCATAGATTGTGCCTATAAAAGGGGTATAGACAAAGTGCTCAGTACCTACTTTTGCTCTCTCTTCCTCTACATAATCTTTTCTTAATGTGATTACAATTATCTTCTACTAGCTTTGCGGCCTTGACTTTTCAAGGTGGATCTGTTTAATCCTAGGGAGTACCGCTTCCTCTCCGCCGATGGTTATGAAATAACTCTATAGGACAGTATCCTCAAACGCGGCTTAGATCATATGCTTTTTTGTTCTTCCAGATTGCTCATGATTTACAACAATTTATAGAGTTATTCAACGAGTTTGAAGAATGCCGTTGCTAATAACATACCTGATAATCATGATGATGCTAATCCCAATTCAACAGCGGTACCATTTGCAATGTTGCTCCCCATACCTTTTCCTAACACATCCAAGATTGATATTTTTAATGGAAAGAATTTTAGGTGATGACAGGAATGAGTTTACTCTATTCTCAACATTCATGGGGTGGCTGCTCTCAATCAATCAAAACCTTCATCAGAGGTTGACCTGGCTATAAAGGATGCTTGGACATATGTTAATAAGGTTTGTAGACACACCCTCATAAGTACGCTATCTAATGATATGTTCTATGCTTACTGTGTTAGTGTCAAGGCTTCACCCAAGATGGGAGGTGAATTGGGTGATTAATAAAATTTTAAAATTAAAATTAAAATGCTTAGTTACACAGATAAGAGTTAGAGAAATATCACCGAAATATATACTAGGATTTATGCCGGTTCGGTCTCAACAACTTGACCTATGTCCAGTCGTCAGAGCAACTTTGAGATTTTCACTATACTCCCAAGATTCGATGGGTTCTTGGTACCTTAATACAAGCAAGCTCCTCAATAGGATACTCCTTTCCCCTTATACTCTATAATCTGATCTCTCTTAAGGTCCCACTGCAATGCCCCAAAATGTGTATAAGGGCTCATAGCTCCAAAAGTGAATGTAATTAATGTTAGACAAACACTTTCAGAGAATACAATGTGAATTATGACCCAAATTATTAGTTAAAAGTACCCAAACTCTGTATTTAAGCTCAATTATAGTGTCAAAGCTTAAAATAAATTAAAAGAGAGAGGGAGGGCGGATGGCATGAGTAAATGGAATCAAATAATATGTTAAGTGCAATCCAATAAAATTGCAATAGTTAGGGGCAAAACGGGAAGAAAGAAATTTATCGGCTAATTAGCCAGCAATCGAAGGAGAAATTGGTTACCAACAAAAGAGTAAGAGGTGTGACTAAATGGCTAATGGAATTAGTTAGATTAACTAATTGGTCACATGTATTTTGGAAGAAGCCTTAGGATGTTGACACATGGCACTATGGGCACCATTGATTGAAGTCAAAGTTCCAAACACTTTTCTCTTCCCTCTCTCTTCTTTAAGGTCAGCTAAGGGTACGGAGGGAGTGGAAAAAATTGATCATCATCATCTCATACTCTCTCTCTCTCTCTCTCTCTCCAACTCTCATTATCATTCAAGAAGGAGGAGGAAAGAGAAAGAAGATATCAAGGTAAGTGAGCTCCATTTCTTGCATTTTGACCTTGAAGATGACCCTTATTGCTCAAAACCTCTTCTTTAACCTTGTTCCTCTTTATGAGAGCTCATTCCTATGGTTTTATATTTTCAAGAGAAGGTTCTTGGTGTACTCAAGGAAAACTAGTGGTTGGAGAATCAAAGAACAAGTTAGCGATAGTGGAAGAGGTGAGCAAAAGCAATCGTTTGACATATATATTGTGATCATTGGTAGAGTACTCTGGCTTAGGATTTTTGCCTTAATTCTCGTGTAATTAGGGTTTTAGAGGGTTTATGGTGTTTTAATTGTGGAAATGGTGTCTTGTGTTGTGGGTTGGATAAATGGAATTGATTTGAGACTTGAATGTGAAGTTTGGAAATTTTGACAATTTGTTTAACTTCTACCCAAAATAGAGCTTGTGAATGGAATGTGAATTTCGTGATTTTGATGTTTCCATTAGATTCCATGTGAAAAAATGCGTAGGGAGTAGCCCTGGTTGTGAATTCTAACCTTTGGAAACATTTGTTGAAAAATTGGAAGTTTTGTCAACAAAAACTCTATGTAGGGCAGCTAATTTGCATGGTAGTTCTGAATGAGTAAATGGTGTCTAAAAATTCTGAAACTTTATAGTTTAATAGTACACATGCCAAGCTTTAAAATGACCTAAAATGGGTGTCATTCTAATTTGTGTGCTTGAAGTTATGTATTTCCAAAATTTGAGGTTGAAACTGGAAGCTATTCTGGAATAGTATGGAAATTCATTGGATTCTGTATTTTTGTTGTTGTAAATGGTAGTGATTCATATTTTTCCTGTATAGAGGACTTAAAAATATTCAAGTAGGACTTGGAATCACTCCATTTCGATTTTTTTGGATTTAGTTATGATTTTTGGAAGTTCAACCAAGAAATAGGAATTTTCTTGGCCGCGGCCCAAAAGTTTCTAACATGTTTTTGGCCATGGCCAACCCCCCCATTTCAGCATTTTAAACTTTTGAAAGGTGGTTTCTAATCTAGATCTTCACAATCCTTTTAGACTTTTGTATGAGCTTATCGTAGTCACCTAAAGGACTCAAATGATAACCAATCCCAAATGTTTTGTGGTTATTTAAGACTTGAATTAAGGAATAACTCATCATCCTTAATTCTAATTTATAGGAGTTGACATCTTCCCTGAGTGTAAGAAGCCTATGCCCGAGCATGAATAGAAAGAATAAGGTAGTGACTCTTTCTCTTATATCATGTATAATGCTTTGTATGTATGTGCTTATCATTGAATTGTGACGAAAGTGAATGTTGCCGTGCATGCTACTATGAATATAGCTGTGAAAGTTGTTGTGATTGTTTATACAACTGTAAGAGCTATCGTTAATGTGATGAATGTCACGAATGTACATATAGCTGTGAAAGCTGTGGTTAGTGTGATGAAAGTCACGCACGTGATTGCTGTTGTGGATGATGTTGTGATGCCGCTTTATGATAATTGCTTACATGCTTTGTTATTATATATCATATGAGTGAAATGTTACTACTGAGATTCATATGAATCTCACTCTTTCCAATGACTAACCTACAACAAAAGCAAGTGGATCGAAAGAGAAGCAGGTAACCAAGGGTTGCTAGTGCTCCCGGCAAAGAGTTTAGAGCTTTGTGTTAGTTATCAATTTTTGGGATGAATGTATATGTTGTATATGGTGTATACTTGTAAAGTTGTATGTAATCCTCGATATGGGAACTAAAACGGGCAAATATGCTCTATAAACCCTTTTAATGAATGAATGATCCCAGAAATATGTTAGGAAATTTTGTTGAATATTCTAATATTGATAAATGCAATAGAACCGAATAGGCCAAATAGATTCAAAAAATGGATGTGAGACCATATTAAACAGGTTTTGAAAAGTTTTTGAAAACCCACTTTATCACAGAACCGAATCCTGACTTAAGTTGGGACCATCAATGACTCTTAAATTATCCTTTGGTCTCCAGTTTAAGTTATGACACGTTTTCAAACCATATTAACGACTTTCAAGGTAGGGGTTACACCCACTACCTTGAGAATCAGTTTACAATTAATGATTAAAGGTATCTAAAGCTATCTCTAAGAGTAGATAGATAAAGATTGAAGAATAAAGGGTATATGAAAGAGTAATAGGCAAGTAAAGAACAAAGCACTTAATAAGCAAATTTAGTATCGTCGTTGGTTGTTTGCTCCATCTTGAATGCTTCTATATTTATAGGTAGAAGTAATTTGAAGATCATTGTGAGCATTCAAATTTTCCTGTTAAAGAGTAATTGTAATCATTGAAGAAAGAGAATGTTTCCTTTATTTTTATCTGCTACTCATTTAATGCTTTTGTCAGATTTTTGCTTTTCTAGATTTTTGAAGTTAATCTGTTGATTAAGCTCTTGAAACTTACTAAAGGGATTAATAACATAAAAGAGTAATATAGAAGTTCAGGAAGTAATTCAAGATGTAAAGAATGTATTTTGAATTTTTTGAGATGATGATTTTTGGTTTATGGTAATATCACTTGAGTATGTCTGCAAATCACTTAAAGTGATTCTCAATCACTAGAGTGTTGATCTCAATCACTCTAGTGATATGTAATTTGGCACTCTAAATTTTATCAAGGAAATTAGTAGTGATAGTTTTCAAAAATTGAGTATCACTCGAGTATTCAGAATCAATCACTCGAGTGATCTTATGATGTCTTGAAAGTTTAAGACATTACTACTGATTGTTTTTATCACTTTCAAATCACTTACATAAATTAGCAAGTGATCACGGATCACTCGAGTGATTGTTCAATTCACTTGAGTAATCTTCTTTGAAGATCACATCACTTGAAGTGATCTGATAATGACTTTCAAAATAAGTGCCATCACTCGAGTGTTTTTATCTTATCACTCGAGTAGTCAACTAATTCAACTGAGGAAGTCTGCATTACTCGAGTGATTTACCATTTCACTTGAGTGATCTGACTTTTAAGACATATCACTCGAGTAATATGCTTCTCAACGAATATCACTCGAGTGATCTATTTCTTATCACATATCAAATCACTCTTACCTATAATATCACTCGAATGCTTACCAATCACTTCGAGTGATATTTTTCTTATGTGTATTCACTTCTAATTCTTCTAGGAATCACTTGAAGTGATGTTATCACTTAAGTGAATACCCATTCACTCGAGTGATTCGTTATAGAGAAATTTTCATAGAGTTTGATCACTATGAAATAACTGAGAGTTTTCTTAAGAATGAACTTCATCGCTCAAGTGCTTAACTAATGTCACTTGAGTGATCTTCCACTGGGTTTATGCTTAATCTTAATCATTTCACCATAAAATTCACTCTTGTTCTTTTCAAAGGATTTAAACATTACTTACGACTAATGAATCCAAATTTTTTATCATCAAAACATTATGAGAAGTAACATACTGTATGTATAAAGAGGAATAAAAGTGGGTGGTAGCCTCTGGAGCTACCAAGCACATATGTGCAAACAAGGAGATGTTTGCCTTCTTCCAAGAAGGAGAAGACCATATTTATTTGGCTAATTCACGAACTGCAATAGTTTAAGGAAAAGGGAAAGTGGTGCTGAAACTCACATCAAGAAAGATATTAGCACTGAATGATATTTTGTATGTGCCTGAACTTAGATATGTGATATTTGTGGCTCTATTAGGAAAATTTCGGATTAAGGTTTCATTTGAATTTGATAAGGTTATTATGACAACGAACAATGTTCTGATAGGAAAGGGTTATTATAATCAGGGCCTTTTTGTACTAAGTGTTGCTAGAAATAAAGATAATGCATCCTCTTCTACTTAATTGATTGATTTCTTTTATTCATGGCATGCTAGACTAGGACATATACATAGATATTATATAAAGAGGTTGTTGCATCTTGGGATAATTTCTAGGATTAATATTAATGATATTAATAATGTGAAGTATGTGCAGAAACAAAACAAACTAGCAAACACATTTTGTTACTCAAAGAGAAACCGGACTATTTGTCTTTAATACACATTAACTTAGGAGATTTAAAACAAACTGAGACAAGAGGTGGAAAGAGATATTACATTACTTTTATTCATGATTTTTTGAGATATACTAGAGTATATTTACTTTGAAATAAAGAGGAGGCATTTGAAAAATTCCTTTTATACAAGGTAAAGGTAGAAAATCAATTAAATAAAAAGATAAAAAGGGTTAGTTTAGATAGAGGAGGGGAATACTTATTGCTTAATGATTTCTGTGAAAAGGAAGGAATAATCCATGGAGTAACTCCCCCATACTCACTTGAATCTAATGGTGTTGCCGAAAGGAAAAATAAACCCTAAAGGAAAAGATGAATGCTTTACTTGTGAGTTCTGCTACATCTAATAACTTGTAGGGAGGAAGATTTATTGTGTGCATGTTTCCTACAAAATAGAATACTGCATAGGAAAACAAAGAAGACACCGTATGAGTTGTGGAAAGGTTTTACACCAAACTTGAAATATTTGAAAGTGTGGGGGTGTCTAGCAAAAGTATTATTGCCTGATCCTAAGAGGAAAAAGATAGGTTCTAAAACTGCTGATTGTATTTTTATTGGTTATGCTCAACAAAGTCCTGCATATCATTTTGTAGTTTTGAAAAGTGATATTTTAGAACACAATACAATTATTGAAACTAAAGATGCATAATTTTTTGAAAGTATTTTTTTCTTTAAAAGATGAGCGTATTCCTAAAAGAGTTGAAAATTTTCTGAACAAAATTCAAATGAAGATGTGGCTAAAACTTTATGGAGAATTAAAAGATAAAGAAAAGAAACATCTTTTGGAGATGATTTTTATACATATTTACTACAAGACGAACCTAAGAATTTTTATGAAGCTATTTCTTTTCTGGATGCAAAGTTTTGGAAAGAAGCTATTAAAGCTGAGATAGACTCTTTGAATCAAAACAAAACTTGGGTTTTAGTAGACTTGCCTCTATGAGCAAAACCTATTGGGTTTAAATAGGTGTTTAGGAAATAAAATACTTTCCTGATAGGTCTACAGATAAATATAAAGCTAGATTAGTTGCCAAAAGCTTTACCCAAAAAGAAAATATCAGTTATTTTGATACCTTTTCACTTGTAACCAAGATTTCCTCTGTTAGAGTCCTAATTGCCTTAGCATCAATTTATAATCTTGTTATTCACCAAATGGATGTCAAAACAATGTTTCTAAATGGTGACTTAGAAGGGGAAATTTATCTGGTTCAACCTGAAGGATGTATTGTTTTTAGGCAAGAAAACAAAGTTTGCAAATTAGTTAAGTCATTATATGGTTTAAAACAACCACCCAAACAATGGCATGGGAAATTAGATCAAGTTTTGATAAGTGGTGGTTTCTTTATTATTGAAGTAGAAAGATATGTTTATATAAAAGTTGTGAATAATAATTGTGTGATTATTTGCTTATATGTGGATGATATGCTTATCTTTGGTACTAGTTTAAATGTTGTGCTTAAGATGAAAAGTTTCCTTGCTTCAAACTTTGATATGAAAGATCATGGAGAAGCAAAGGTAATCTTGGGTGTAAAAATAATAAGGAATGAACATGGTATTTAACTTTCTTAAGAACATTATGTTGAGAAGATTTTGAGAACGTTTGAATAATTTGATGAAGATTCTTTGAGTACTCCTTCTGATGGTAATGTATATTTGACAAAACATGAAGGATATCTAATAGCTCAATCTAAATATGTACAAATCATTGGGAGTTTGTTACATTTGATGAATTATATTAGGCCAGATATAGCATATGTTGTGTCTAAATTGAGCAGATATACTCACTACCCAAGCAGTAAATATTAGGAGTCTCTTATAAGATTATTATGATACTTGAGAGGTACCATAAATTATGGTATACAATATAGTGGATTTCCTGCTGTATTAGAAGGGTACAGTGATACTAACTGGATCTGAGATTCAGACGAAACAAAAACTACCAGTGGCTATGTCCTTATTCTTTGTGGTGTTGCAGTCACAACAAAATCAGCCTAATAAAACATTATAACACTATACTCGAAGGATTCTAAGTTTGTTGCTATGGAGTTGGCTGGTATTGAGGCTGAATGGTTGAAAAACTTCTTAGCGAATATTCCATTGGGTGACAAACCAACACTATCAGTGTCATTGCACTGTGATAATAAAGTGGTGATAGTCACAACTAAGAACAAAACCTTCAATGGTAAAAGTAGACACAAACGATTGAGACATAATATTATAATGTAGCTACTAAAGGATGGTGTTATCTCAATTGATTATGTAAAGTCAGAAATGAACTTGGCGGATCCGTTAACAAAACAAATTTGGGAAGAAAATGATTATTAAAACTTCGAGAGGAATGGGACTAAAGCCAACTAGTAATTAACTGCGATGGCAACCGAACCTTTGTGATTGGTGATCCCATGAAGAAGATTCAATAGGTAAGAACAAGTCAATCGTTAGTTCTGACTAGCACAAAAAATATCATTCGTTGCTTCCTATGACAATGGGAGTGTGCTAGAATGTATTTTTTTGTAGGTTAAGCAAAGCTCTTAATGATTTCATAGTCCTACAGGGCGTGTGCTCAGTGCATGTACACTTACATGAAATCACCTTTACGAATGTGGAATGTGGCTGTTCCTATGAGATCGTGGAGAAATCTCTAGAGCATTCGTTATGCACCTGACACGTTCAAGGTAGTCTTAACATAAAACCATCATTAATAGTGGAAATGTTAGAATATAATCTGACCCTTAATGCCTTTGGTATACACCAAGATTTGTTGGTTCATAGGAGCAGGCTTCCCTGACATTTCTGTGTATCAAGTGTTATTGTTCTAGGTCTGGTTCATAGTTCTAAGGACCACTAGATACAATGGATTCCTTTGTGCCGGTGGTCATGGAATAACTCTATAGGACAATGTCCTCGGACGCGACTCAGATCATTCGTTTCTTTGTCCTTCTAGATTGCTCGTGATTTACAACACCAAGTCATGGTCCCATCTCCCTCCAAGTCACCAAGTTGAAAAACGTTAAGAATCCTGTTGTCCTTCTAAATTATAGCCCCTTAAATCTAGAAATCCCTCTACCCATTCTAGAAAACCATGTTCTAGTTCATCGAAAAGCAATGACCAATCCTCTATCTTGCCCTCTCCAAACATTTTCCTTCCCTCACTGGATGGAATCTCGAGCAAATTAAAAACCAGCACCCACCACTTGCCGTTGTTACCATCTCTCTCATTGCTTCGATCAAACACTAGGAGAACCTTAGACATACCCTAGACATTTGGAATTGACTTCTTTCTTTCTCTTTTCTCTTATTTTCCACTCCTTTACCCTATGGTTTGATGGAGAAAAAAAATTAAAGGAAAATAATATTTAGAGAAAAAAACTACCAAAAAGATTATCATATGTAAAGTAGTAAGAACTAACTTTTTATTTTCTTATCTTATAGTAACATTGTGATGTCTCTCATCCAAAGGAACTCATAAACGAAAGTTGGATGGGATATGAGCAGAATTTCAGAATTTAAACTCTTTAAAAAAAGGTATGGTTGTGTCTAACATAAATTTCCATTAGGAAAAAAAATGAAAAAAATATGTGCACAGCCACACTCTTACTTTTGAGTGAGACTACATTCACATGTTACTTAGTCACTTGGTTGAATTTACTTAGTGGCCGTTTGGTTCACAGAATTGGAGGTAATGTAATGGAATGTAATATAATAATGATTATATGAATTTGTTTGGTTTGTCATTAGGGAAAGATGATGCATATGCATAAAATCGTTTGGTTAGATTACATCAAACATGAGAATATATGGAAATAATATAACAAAAGACAAAATTACCATTCTACACATATATGTATAATGTATATACATTGGATTAATGATAATTCTTTTCACTTTATGTAGTGTATACGTTGGGTTCATAGTAAGTTTTTAATATTTAATAGTGAAAATATTATGCAATGTACATATTGGGTTCATGGTAATATTTTAATATTTAATTATAAGAATATTATTTAATGGGATATTTTAATATTTTTTAATAGCAGAATATACTTTTTTTTTATTTTTTAATGGGGGAATATTTCTTAAATTTCTATTTTATTAATTAATTTTTTAATATTTAATGGTGGTAATTAAAATTATGTAATATTTACCAGCATTTATGGGTGGGCAACTTATCAATTTAAAAAATTATAATGGTAATAGTGTCATTTTCACTTGATTACAAGATGTCTACATCCCCTTTCATCAGTCCTAATAATGTAATCCTGTTTACATCAAATGATGTAATCAGGACTACAAAATGTAATCCTTTTTACGTTATATAAGCCCAATCAAACGTTATAATCGGTCTATTGTATTAGAATTACATATAATCTTCTCTTATAGAATCAAACTAAACGGGCTATAAACTTTTTTAGGGTACATGTGGTTCGAGTTTGGCGGGGAAGTCGTGCAATTAAATGACAAAAAGTGTGATTGTTGATTTCTAACTTTTTTTTTTTCCAATTTGATTTTTGAACCAAAAATCAGCTCAAAGCATAAGTCAAAATTTTTTACGTTAAGCTCCACGGAGAGAAGAACTTAAATGCGTAATGAATGTGCGAGGGCTAGGTCCAAACTTCATCTATTGAAATAAAAGTTAAAATTACTCCAAAAGGTCTAATAATTCCATATTTATAAAAATATCTAAAAAAATTAATTAATAAAATTGGGGGATCCCCAAATTGAATTTTAATTGATGAGAATGACCTCATAAATTTTTATTCAACAATGATAGTGCTCTAAGTTAGGTCATTCTCACTAATTAAATTTTCAATAGGGGACTTTTTTTTCAAAATTTTCCTAAAATCTAAGTAGTTTAATTTTATCAAATTTTCCCCAATAATACATTAAATAGTTTTATTTTATAATTTTAATTTTAATTTTTCTCTTGAAATTATCACATTATATACATATAATATAAATATATATTATTTAATAAGATATGCGTCTTGCATCTAAAATTATTTTCTTTTATTAATCATCTAAATAAGTTTCAGTTTGTTAAACTGATTTTTTTCACAAAACTTAATTTAATCATAAATCACGTTATAAAATTTGACTCCTACCAAATTTTAATTTTGTAAAAGTCATTGGAAAAAGAAAAAAACATTTTTATCACCGACTCCTCAAGATACTTCTCAAACAGTTAATTTCTGCGAAAGTTCAAAATTGATTGCTTGTTTTATTTTTATAAATCTTAGAAGTCTAACTATTTTTAAAATACAAATATAGTATTTTTAATACTAAAGACACAAATAGCCTTTTAATTGAATTTCATTTTATTATTTTTGAGAAGATATTTAGAAACATACTATAGATATTACGCGTGCCGTTAGAACTTGCCTATGTTTTCCTCAATAAGTTACTTCTCGAATTGCAGTAATTAATTTACTTCTCTAATTTTAAGAAAAGTGTTAGACTTAATTTTCCTCAGAAAGTCAAGCATTTTAATGAATCAATTAAGTTAAACAAATTTTACTCCCCAAAAATTGAACTTCTCCTCCCTGCTAACCCAACCAAACGACCCCTACACTATGCATTTATCCCTTTTCTTATTTCATTTTAAAGTTCTATATCTTATTTTTTTTATTTTAAAACAAGTATAATGTAATATAAATATAATTTTTCCACTGATATTTTTCCAAGAATATATTCTTAATTAATTGGTTTAAACAAAACAAGATGAGATGGTTTTATCAAAAAAAAAAAAAAAAACGATGAGCATGGTATGAGCATTTCTTTTACACAACTATGAATGTGAATTCTGAATTAAAATTTATGTAGGCCAGTGCAGACCTTTTTTTTTTTTTTATAACTAGTCAAATTTATTAAACTAGATAAAATGTTACATACGAAAAGGCCTCCCCTACACTCAAGTGAGCATATTGTAGGGAAGGCCAAAGCCATCAGTACATGCACAAAAAGAAAACTCGATACAAAAGAGAAAACAAGTGGTTCCAACTGCAGGCTCCACACGTCAGCAGCTCTTGAATCTTGAGCCAAAGCCGAAGGGCATCATTTGATCTCCATTGTCCTCCCCATGCAATGCTGCAGATGAACCAAAGATGAGCTTGATGGGTCCAAGGAGTAACGGCACAACGAATCCTTGAGCGTGCCCAATGATTCACGACTTCTACACCTGTGGTGTTGAAGAGAAGCCTACTAGAAAGCACCCTTGTTGAAGCTTGGAAGCCAGAGGCTTGTGAGTGAACCAAAAGCGAAACCAACAAACATGTGGATGAGGGTCCTAATCAGCAAAATGCTAATCAAAGCTGGATAAGAACAAACTAGAGACGGCAAAAGTGAAGATGAGAACAAACGAGACTACAGAAGAGATGACGGCAATGATCAATTGCGACGGAGCAGGTGGCAGTGTCGGGTGGAAGAGAGGCAACCAAGCGTAAAGTCGGTCAGTGCAGACGTTTAGTATATCAAAGCAATACGAGTTCAAATTCTATTCTGAGGAATAATTTATTTGATAGAAGGTAATTAAATAGAGAAAGAAATACACCCTCCAATCCCTTCTATAAGTCACTTTTCTAAGAAAGAGTGAGTGATCCTTATTTTAAGTCACTAAACAGGGCAATACTTATATTTTTTCAAGATTACCCCTATTTAAAGTTATGTAATAATTTATGATTTTAAATATATGTAAATTTCTCTTTTTAAAAAAAAATAAAAAAAAATTAATGTCTTAACTATATCTTTTTTCGAACTTAGTGTGATTGTTATGTTGAAGGTGTCTTGTAATAAAGATCAAGGAAATTACATAGGAATAAAGATCAAGGAAATTACATAGGAAGAATGGTGGTGAGAGGGGTAGGTTGTTCCCAGAAAGAGAGGAAAGGGTGAGGGGAGGGGATTTGGCATGTTGCTCTTAAATTGGAGCACATGGAAACAAAATGAGTGTAGTCTTGTGGGGATATATATGCTCTACTTCCCCCAACACTCTTCTCTTCCCTATGTCCTAATGCTCCCAACGCATCTGGGTCCCTCTTGGGGCCCTACATTATTTATGTATACCCCTCTTCTCTCATTTTATGACATTATTTTGAGTTCAAATTATGTAAATTAACTGTGTGTTTGTATTAGCTTTTACAGAATAGCTTCTGGAGAAAAAGTGGAGAATAGTTTTTAGAGAATAGATTATGAGCAGCTAGAATAGATTCTGAAAAAAAAATTGATTTTGATAAAGTGAGAGTGTGATGTTATGGTGAGAATAGCTTTTTCCATGGTCAAATTACTAAAAAGGACATTAATTTTTGTGATAATTACATGTAAGGGACAAAATTATATTTTAAGCATTATTACACATTAATTGTAAAATAAATACAAAAAAATAAATAAATTTCAAAAAAAAATTTATAATTATAAAATTAGTCAAATATGTAATATCAAAAAATATATAAAATTTTTTGTATATTGTATTATTAGCCGATTATGTAATATAAAAATTGGATCAAACATACATATATGTGTGTGTATGTATATACATGTATAGTAATAAATTGTGTAACTAAAGATCATTTATAAGTAGTTAGGATATAAAATAATCTACTACAAAATACCAAAGTACAAGTTCAGAGTAGGGATAGGCATACATTTCAGTGATTGTCAATAATAGAATACGTCAAAATATAAATACAATAACATATAACAGATTGTCAATAAAAGCGTATGTAAAAATAAGGAAACAATACATGACTAAGATTCATGCATATAATAAATGATTTGATCTCTTATAGAATTACGAAGAGAAACCATGTCAGATGAAGATGCAATTGATGAATGTATTGTTGAAGATTCTATATCGTCATCTGCATCGGCATCACACAAAATACCCTCTCGATCATGGCGCCGAAAGTTAGGATCAGAAATAAATGTTCTTCTAATGAAGTTGTGTATATCCATTGTCGCACAAACAATTCTAACCTATATAGGGAAGCTATAGCTACGCATTTTCTGTAAGTAGTGCTTATCGAACATTTTAGCACAAAGCTAACTTGCAATCCCAGGCAGAAAAATGAAACATCCTAATTTGCAAGAGTTAGAAAGACAGAGTGCACAACAGAAAATTTTTACCCTGCATAACTAGGAACTCTTTCCTCCCTAATTGTGCCAACCAACATGACAATCACTACTACAAAAAGGTTAAAAGGTGGCGCACATTTTGTAGCCCTTCTTTAAGAAGTGCAACAGCTGCCTTTTTTTTTTTCATTTTCTATTTTATTTTATTTTATTTTTAATTTTAGGTACCAGCTGTGGCGCTTGATAGACCAAGGGCCACAACTGATTAGACCAAGTGTGGCGCCTGCCAAGGTAGGCGCCACACTTGGACCAGCTATGGCGCCTGGGATTACCAGGTGCCACAGCTGGTGTTTATAATAAAAAAAAAATTTTTTTGACCAGCTGGCCACCACGTGACCAGCTGGTTGTGTATATATAAAAAAAAAATTTATAACCAATTGTGGCGTCTAAGAAACCAGGTGCCACAATAGGTTATATATTAAAAAAAAATTTGTTTTTTGACCAAAAATTTATAACAATCCCATAGCAAGTTGTATATTAAAAAAACAATTTTACCACCAGCTGTGGCGCCTGGACAACCAGGCGCCACAGCTGGTTATATATTAAAAAAAAAGAAAATTTTTTTTGACCATTTTAGTGGATTACACTATCCACTTTCCACTAATCACAATTCCCCCACCCCCACCCTTATCTCTTTTTCCCCTTCCCACGCAATAGCCTCCCTCCTTCTCTTTTATTTTGACTCATCCCACTTTAATTATTCCCTCCTCTCTCACTTTCCCTTTTCATCTAAACTACAGCTTCTTGCAGTGGATGACTGTCGCCCCCTCCCTCCATTTCCTTTCATCTTCACACTTAAAAACATACCCACACACGCCCATGTCTTCATTATCGAATCTACTTCTTTGTTTTGTTCCAACTGTTATCCCTACTCTTGTCCCAATTGTTCTCTTTTCTTTGTACTGTCTTTCACTTTTGGTCCCAACTGCTCAAATTTCCTCCTCCTCCTTACTCAAGATTGAGTCACCAAAGGGCAACGTGGTCCCCCACTCTACTGCACTGATCAATTAAGCTTATAAGTTCAACATGCTTCTTCTTCTTCTTTTTTTAATTGTCATATAATTTCTGTAATTTTTTATTTCAAATTGATATCTATGTTCTAACCATAATACATAATGAATTTAAAAGCAAAGTTACATTATAAGAAAAAAAAAGTAAAGTTATCTCACTATAAGCTAACAAAATGGCCTACCATTTTTGAAAACAGATTAGGTTTGTGAATATTAAATAAATGAATGGAGTTACTAACTAAACTGTGGTGTACGTTCAGTGACGTGGACTGAATTTTATTCTCCAAGTTTAGCTGAAAGAGTAGGGAAAGACGGTCTAATTGTGCCTAAAATAATATATTAAATATAAACTAATTTCATAAATGAATGAGTTGAGCTATTGACTATGTCATCATGTTGATAAATATAATATATATATATATATATATATAAATCTATGTTGCAATTGAACACTAAAATATACATTATGGTTTTTTATGGATCAACGATATATTTATTCGACTTCTCTTATACACACAAACAATACCTTACTAGAAAGTGCTTGTATTATTAAGCTGATATTATGTTTTTATAGAGGCTGACGCTAATGATCCATGGTGATAGAAATTAATTAGTTTTCTTTGATTTTATACATTATGGTTTTTTATGGAAGTATATTTTTTTTTAAAAAAAATACCCTCCTGTGGCGCTTGTTGGAGGAAGTGCCATAGGAGGGGGGTCTCCTGTGGCGCTTGATGACACAAGCGCCACAGGAGGGTGGGTCTCCTGTGGCACTTCCTCCAACAAGCGCCACAGGAGGGTATTTTTTTTAAAAAAAAAATTAAATGCTGTGGCACTTCCAAGCGCCATAGCTTCTTTTAGTGGCGTCCAGATATGTGGCACTTCTCTAGCGCCACAGCTAATGTAATTATAAGCGCCACAGCTTTATTTTTTTTGTAGTAGTGAATCAAGAGAATTCACATTTCAACAAATATAGGGTATGTAGTGAGCACAAAATTAACAACAACAGGACCAATGCATAAGGTAATAAACTAATAATTTAGGAATACAGACAAAAAAAAGAGACTTTGGGGCTGAGAATGGTATTTGCAAAGCAATTAATCAAGTCAAAATAAGGAGATAATCAATAAACCAACAAATTAAGGAATCTAATACCACAACATGTATGGTTAAGATTTCGTTGCCAAAAAACAATCAAACCAACCGTCCTATTACAGACAAAAGATTTGAAATATCCTATTGAAGGAAGCAGTTAAAGAAAAGATCATCAAGCATACAAAACTTATATATACAATTGACATGTAAGAACAACCATGTTAGTGGGTATACAAGGACTAGTATTAGTATAGATCTACCAATCTGCCTGGGTATAAACAAAGAATTTTCAACTAACATTATTTATGCAGGATGACCATTATGAAATTTATATGTACAATCCTGTCCTGTATAAAAGCAAATATTATGTGAACCATCCTTTCAAACTTAACCTCCCCCCACAAAAAATAAAAGCCTATGAACTTGAAAGGGAGAATGAAGTATACCTCCTAGTGCAATTCATAGATATTTTACCATTTAAGAGCCTCAATGTAAAAATTTGTGTTGAAGACAAATAACTATGAATAAAGGAAGTGGTAATGAACATGAGAAATTAAGATCAAGGGCACAACCTTGGACAAATCTCTCTCTCTCTCTCTGTATATATATACACATATAGCAACAGCATGTAAGCATTGAATTCATGAGGGAATCAAAAAATGAAATGAAAATAGAACACGCTAATCTGAAGCAAAAATTAAAAAAAATAGAACTTGTTCAAATGGATCGACTTACCAAACAGGTTTTGCAATGGCGAAGAGGAGAGAGAGTTTTGAGTTGTTGAGCACTGATAGAAGCACCAGCACCAATCACCACCGTTCTCTCTTTTCTGATCGGCGATAGAGCACTGCGACACACCATCTCCTCAGATCGGACCTGATTTGTAACAGATAAGTGGCAAGAAATGGGGATTGTATACACCATGAAACTCCACCACAGTCTACCATCAGCGAGCCACGATTTTGAAATAGGGCAAATGGTGACCCAAAACGCCGAAGATAGGGAGACCGGATAGGAACAAACTGTCGACTAGATCTGGAAGAGAAGGAGCCAAAAATGTCAAAGCTTCGATGGGATCTGGAAGAGAAGCACACAGACGATTTTCGATGAGAATCAAAGCTAAAAGTTAAAGAAGAAAATGGCAAAACGGGAGATACACACAAGGAGCAAGGCAAGACAAGAGGTTCAAAGGAGGAGGAATTTCAAAGGAAAAAAGAGAAGGGAAAGAGAAAAGAAAGAGAGAGAAATGTCAGAGGTAATAATGAGACACAACGGTCACAATTTGCTTTACATGGGTGGAAAAAATAGCTTTTCGCCAAACCTTGGTTTGGCCTCTCAAAACCTTAGTTTTAGCTGAGAATAGATTATAGGAAAATTTTGAGTATTTGGATATTTTTTTAGCAAACCATGGTTTGGGCTGAAAATAGCTTTTTTTTAAGTGATGCCAAACACCCTCTAAGGGTCAATTTGGTATGAGGGATTGGAGGGGAGGGGGAGTTTTTATGAATTGAATTTAAGAAAACTGGAGAAGTGTGGTTACAAAAGTTTAATAAAGCAAATATATAAGATAAAAAAGTAAGAAAAATTAATTAAAGACCTATAACCCCACTTCTCTTTATTTTAAATCCCAACTCAAAAATAATTTTCCCTCCACTTATTTACCGTCCTCTCTTATGAAATGTTTGTACATTGTAGTGTAATATATGTGTTAGGCCCAATGTGTTAGTATCGCTGGGCTTGGCCCATTAGACATGCTATAGATGGTTAACAGTATAGGTAGAAGTAGCATAAATGACATAGGATCAATCTATGATCTTGACTGTGTGTGTAATATACATTTTATTCTATCATTTAATAAATAAAAGAGGAGCATTTCTCTGGTTGCTCCATTTTCCAGGTATGAGTGTATGACAGACCAATATGGTATCAGAGCATTTTAGATCTAGCTGATTTTCAAGAAACACCAGACTCACTTCAAGATCCGGCCCAAAGAAGGCCCACGTAGACACGTCTCTCCCCCTAATCCCCTTTTGCGATGCTCAGACACGCACTTGACTAGGTTTTATATCGCGCTTTCCAGAATCACTATTGCACCCTGCCGACCAATCTGATTTCAAGAACCATCCTCATAACCCTGGACACAAATCATGCCTTCGATCTTGGTTGTTTTGTGTTTCACGATTTCAAGATCTCGTCTGAATCACGCCACCAGTTTGTTTCAAACATCACCAACCAACACCATGGCTTCCAACCCCATGCCCTCTTCTTCTTCCACGGTGTTAACTATTAGCGTCGATGCTCTAAGCTTCAACTACCCATTATATCTACATCCGTCAGAGACTTAAGGGATGAAGTGTCTCTCACGTTTTGACTAGGAGCGAGAAATACCTAGTCTGGATCCGTGTAATGCGAATCCCTCTCCGTGGGAAACACAAATTGGGGTTTGTAGATGGGACGTGCACCAAGGAATCACAGGTAAAAGGGCTTCATGAGCAATGGGAGAGATGAAACACCGTGGTCCTCTCCTGGATCCTCAACTATGTATCCAAGGAATTGGCGAACAGCCTTATCTTCCATCACCATTCCTATTACGCTTGGAAAGACCTTCAAGAACAGTTTGATAAGACCACAGGTTCACGGATCTTTACTCTTCACTGTGAATTAAGCTACCTCTGACAGGAATCATCTTTGGTATCACAGTACTACACAAAAATGAAAGAGCTCTGGAAAAAACAATCCACATTGTTTCCCATTCTGTCCTGTAAGTGCAATACATCTCGAGTTTATTCTGATATGGTACAACATCAGAAATTACTTCAATTCTTCCTTGAGCTAAATGACTCCTTTAGTAGGGCTCAAACTCAAATTTTGTTAATGAGCCCCTTGCCATCGATTAATCAGTCATTTTTCATGATTTTTGAAGACGAGGCTCAAAAGTCCCTTGCTACTTCAGCCTATAGTAGCCCTATTGAAGGTGTTGCAATGTCGGTCTGTGGCTATGGAAGTGGCCGGGGGATAGGCCGAACTATTGGAGGTGCTGAATGTTCCCATTGTAGGGAGAAGGGTCACCACATGGATGTATGTTGGGAAGTCGTTGGGTATCCCCCATAATATAGCGGAAACAAATAAAAAATTTCACTTGATGTGGCTGCTAATCAACTTAGGATAGTACTAGTCGTAGAAGGAGATAAAAGTGTCCCAAATCTGCAAGTAACACATACAGTCTCACCAAGCCTCACTCCAGATCAATATGAGCGCCTTATGGAGCTATTGAAACATGACTCAGAGGCTACAATACATGCTCTTACATGTACTAATACAGGTTTGAATTGCTTAGCTTCTGATTATAGTCAATGGGTGCTAGATTTTAGGGCTACAACCCATATAACAGGAGACCTGTATCGATTTGACACCTACAAAGCTAATGACAGTAATACTAAATCAATAAAAATACCAAATGGTGTTAGAGTACCTATTACACATATAGGTAGTATAAGATTGTCTGAAGAAATTTATCTCACCAATGTTCTTGATGCATCTCAATTACAATTTAATATGATCTCTGTGCCTAGACTTACTAAAGAATTAAGCTATATAATAGTTTTTTTCCTAACCATTGCTTAGTGCAGGACCTTTCAAGTGGCAAGAAAAAAGGGATTGGTAGGCTAGAAGAAGGACTTTATATTATATGTTTTCCAAAAAGGATTGCTGCTGCTATGAATGCTTTAAGTAGTGACATACATAATTCTACTGACATGTTGCTTTTACATAAGAGATTAGGACATGCTCCATTACCTATTCTGAAACATTTGACGATTGTAAAGAATAAACATGTTTGGTTCAATAAAGGGTGTAAAATTTGCATACAGTCTAAACAGACACATATTCCTTTTACCTCTAGTTGCATTAAGTCTACTTCATGCTTTGAACTACTTCACATGGATGTATGGGGGCCCTATAGGACTCCCTTACATCAAGGACATCATTACTTCCTTACAGTTGTAGATGATTTTTCTAGAAGCACTTGGATATTTCTGATGAAATCAAAATTTGAGACTGTTCAATGCATATGAAATTTCATTGCTTATGTTACTACACAATTCTGTTTGCATGTTAAAAAGATTAGAAGTGATAATGGGTCAGAATTTGTTAATTATGAATTACAAAATTTCCTATCTAATAAAGGGATTATCCATGAAACAACATGCCCTTATAGCCCTCAACAAAATGGTATAGAGGAGCGTAAACATCGTACTCTTATGCAAATATCTAGTAGTCTCATGATACAGTCTGGAGTACCTATTAAGTATTGGGGTGAGTGCATTCGCATGGCAGCCTACATAGTAAATAGAGTACCCTCTAAGGTTCTAGGTTATAAAACACCCTTCGAGAAAGTGTATGGTAAGGAACCTACCTTTGAAAACCTTAGAGTATTTGGATCCCTAGTACATGCCACTAGCTTGAACATTTTTGATAAATTTGAATCATGTACTG
This sequence comes from Inga oerstediana, assembly GCA_963210345.1. NCBI lineage: Eukaryota > Viridiplantae > Streptophyta > Magnoliopsida > Fabales > Fabaceae > Inga > Inga oerstediana. The sequence continues at coordinate 37,258,200 of OY723407.1, forward strand.
CATCATGTGCCTTCTTAGGTTATCCCAATAATAAAAAAGGATACATTCTATTATATTTAAAAATAGAGAGAATCATGGTTAGTCGGGATGTGACATTTTTAGAGGATAGATTCCCATTTTTAGATAGCAAACCTTTAGAACAAAGGGTAGAAATACCAAAAGATATAAGACACATGTTCCTGTTTGATGACATTATAGAGACTAGGACTGAATGTAGCTTACTGAATCTGAACATAATGAACAGGATAAAAACTGAATCTGATAGGAATGTGGCTTATGCAGAACATGCAAATGGTAGTTTTCTTCCCCCTGAATTTTCAACCAACAGGGCAAGAACATCACCCATTTGGGCAAAGGACTATGTTTGCAATTTAATAATTAAAGAATCCAATGAACAAAATGCTAGATGTCTTTATCCAATAGAAGATTATATAACATAAGATAAGATATATGCCCCTCACATGTGTTTTCTTTGTCACTTAGATACTATTTCTGAGCCACGATGCTATGAAGAGGCAGCCCAAGATGATAAATGGGTACAGGCCATGAGTCTTGAAATAATGTCTCTTGAACACAATAAAACTTGGGACATTATGGCTTTGCTTCCAGGCAAGTGACCCATTGGATGTAAATGGGTATATAAAATAAAGTACAAGTCAAGTTGTGAGGTTGAAAAATACAAAGCTAGGTTAGTTGCTAAAGGATATAACCAAAGAAAAAGAGTAAATTATCATGATACATTTTCTCCTGTTGTTAAAATGGTATCTGTACGTATGACTTTGAAATTGGCAGCACTATACAATTGGGACATTTATCAAATGGATGTCTATAATGCCTTTTTGCAGGGAGATCTACAGGAGGAAGTCTATATGACTATTCCCCAACGGTTCCATAGCAGAGGGGATAACCTTGTTTGTAAGCTTAAGAAGTCCATGTATGGGCTTAAGCAAGCCTCTCACCAATGGAATTGTAAGTTGACAACAGCTTTAATAAAAGGAGGATTCACTTAAAGTAAGTTTGATTATTCATTTTTCTCTAGAAGGTACAGTGATGGTAGTATAATTTTAATTTTGATTTATGTTGATGACTTGCTTATCACTGGAAATTCTATAGCTAAGATAGATGAGGTAAAGCAATTTCTGCATAATAATTTCAAGATTAAAGATTTAGAATTGATGAAATATTTCTTAGGGATAGAAATGGCTAGGTCTCAAGAAGGAATTGTTATGCCTTAAAGGAAATATGCTTTAGATCTGTTAGTTGATATGGGAATGAGTGGATGTAAACCTCTTGGAATGCCAATGCCACAAAATTTAAAATTGATGGCTTACCAAGATGGAAAAGATAAACTTGCTTATTATTGGTAGATTCAAGTAGATATAGAAGATTGATTGGTAGACTCATTTACCTAACAGTGACTCACCCTGATATAAGTTTGTCGAAGCAGTTCTTGAGTCAATTCATGCAACAACCAATGAAAGTTCATATGCGAATAGCACTCAATGCGGTAAGGTATATTAAAAGAAGTCCTGGAATGGGAATCTTGATTAGCTCACAAGGAGGTACCACCATGAGCTGCTACTGTGATTCTAGTTGGGGTGTATGCAGTGTGACGAGGAGATCTGTAACGGGATACTTGCTCAAGTTGAGAGGGTCGCTAGTCCATTGGCAATCAAAGAAGCAAGCAAAGGTACCACACTCATATGTAGAAGCTGAGTATAGAGCCTTGCGATATGCAACTTCAGAGATTGTCTGGCTGGAAGGATTTCTTAAGAACTTGGGAAACCTCAATCATAGCCTGTAGACATTTATTGTGATAGCAAAGCAGCGATTCACATAGCTAGTAACCCAGTCTTCCACGAACAGACTAAACATATCGAGATCGATTGTCATTTCATTCGTGAAAAGGTTCAAGAAAAGCTGATCAAGTTACAACATGTTAAAACAGGTGAACAACAAGCTGATTTCCTAACTAAGGCAGTCACAAGAGATACACAAGACAATTTTGCGCAAGCTGGGAGCAGTGGACATCTTTTGCCCCTAGCTTGAAGGGGAGTGATGAAATGCCTGTACATAGTAGTGTAGTATATATGTCAGGCCCAATGTGTTAGTATCGCTGGGCTTGGCCGATTGGACATACTATAGATGGTTAACAGTATAGATAGAAGTAGTATAAATGACATAGGATCAATTTATGATCTTTACTGTGTGTAATATACATTTTATTCTATCATTTAATAAATAAAAGAGGAGCATTTCTCTGGTTGCTCCATTTTTCACGTATGAGTGTATGACAGACCAATTCTCTCCCCGCATACCAAACAAGCCCTAAAGGAGAGAAAGAGAAGGGATTGGTTGATGTTCTTCAATTCTGCCAAGTTTCATGCAAGTTCTGTTGTTTTTTCAAGTCTTTTATAGGCTGTATTTTAGGATTATGGTGTTTATTGTTTTGTTTCTATTTTGTTTTTCTGTTGTTTTCTCTTTTGTTTTGGCTTTGGCAATTAGTGTCCGCTTTAATTTGTTTTGGCGATTAGTAAAATTGACTTCTTTTGGCTAAAAAATTATGTAAATAAAAAATCATGATTTTTGAAAACGGTTCTCTTTTTTCCAGTTGGACCTGACTTAATTCTTTCTCTTTTTTTTTTTTGGCCAACTGACCTGACTTAATTCAAATCTATATTAGTTCTTCTTTTCAATTGGATTTTTTTTTGCCATCCTTTTCAATTGGAGTTTAACCTAATTAGAATAGACATTAACTAATTATGCTTTTCCTCAATTAAAACATTACCTGATTCGAATTTAGGTTATTCGACAGTCCATATATCCAATTGTTTGTTAAAAAATACCCCTTTACCAAAAAAATAAAAAAAAACAATATTCTAGAAAACTGTGGATAAATTAATTTTTGGAGAATATAATTCGGTTTAAACCTTTGCCCGAATTATTTATGTCTCTTTCGACCAAAAAAAAAAAAAAAGTCTCAATCCTTCGAAAATAATGCAAAACTTTAAATATAACAGCCTTATGGGTAAATCACCACCACTAACTTGCTATACGGCCCACAAAAACAGATAAATCAAAATAAAAGTTCTAATTATTATTTTGGAAGAATCTGTAAAAGAGAAGTGGAAGAATAACACACACACACTCTTTCCTCCTGAAAAATTACAAGAGAAAATGACAAAGTAGAATATGCAATCATTTAAAAGAAGCAGTATATATATGTGGAATATTTCGAAAATGGCCAAAATTATCGAACCAAGAAAGCCTGCAGCTGACCAGGCACCTTTGCTTGCAATTATAATTTTCCATTATTTTTCTTTCTCTTTTCATTAAATTTCTTTTCCCCTTTCTCTTTTGGTAATTTCCATCGTCGTTTTTCATTTTTTTGTACATTTAACTCTTACAATGCAACCTCTGCTTCTGCTGCATGCTCATTATTTTTGCAGTTGAAACATCACATATATACATATACATACAAATATATATATATATATATATATATTATTAGATGCAGTTGCACTACGTCTTGCGTGACACCTGGAGGAGGAATCTTACACTATTTGCTTTAATGATTTGACATCAGAAAAAGCTTTCTCGCAGTCAGTTTTCTCCTTTGCATTTTTTTTTTCTAAATTAGAATTAGTAAGGTGGGTAAATGTCAAGTTGGGAGAATTATTATCAATCTATTGTCAGACCTTGTCATTATATCATAAGTTTGTTATCCAACTTGTAGGTGAATAAGAGTATATTTGGAATAACAATACAAAAAATGATTTTTTTTTAGTAATATGACTTTTATAAATTCAATATTGAGTAAAACTTAAATTACATAATGAGAATGTGAGTTTTTTTAAAATTAAAATTTTTTTAGATGATTATTTTAAAAAGCAAGTTTAGATAGAAAATAACATGAATATTATTAAATAATGCATATATATTATATGTATATATATTGTGAAAAATACATAAATTTGGTTTTGATGATTAGGAAAAGCAAGTTTAAAGGTAAAAGATGGAAAAAGACATAAATTTTATAAAAATAAAAATAGGTAATGTATTAAGAAAAAATTTACAATGCTAAACTATTTAAATTTTTTTAAGGAGAATTACAATCAGGTCCCAAGCAAAAAGGAAAATGAAGAAATGGTTTTTTAAAATCTCAAAATGGAAAAATGGTCCCATTAACAACCCCAGGCGCAGGTCGTTGACAACTCCAGGAGTTTTCGTTGACAACTCCAGTAGTTTTCATTGACAACTTTTTAGGACCATTTTTTCATTTTGTGATTTCAAGGGACTATTTCTTCATTTTCCTTCTTGCTTGGGACCTAGCTGGAAACAAATATATATTTATAAATAATCGATTATGTATAATAATATTATATATATATATATATAGTTGTGTAATAAAAGAACGCAAAAGCAGTCGAACCCATTCGATAAAATATTGACTGCGTACGAACGAGGTTGTGGGTTCAAACCAAAGGAGGCCAAGATGAGTTGCATTTTCAGGAAAAAAGAGGTTGTGACACATGGTGGATCTGGGTGTCGCCGACAAGGTAAAGGCCGCCGAAAATGCCACTCACTGCCATTGACGATAAGGTGGCCTCCGTGGGAGTTGCTATTTGGCTTTTTAAAGTTTTAAAAATAAAAAATAAGTTTGCGAAGGAATTTCTATGGAAATTCGTCGGAAATTGCGAGTGAATTTTTGATGAAATTAATTCCGTCAGAAATTACGACAAAATCCAATTCCATCAGAAATTCCCTCATAATTTGCGACGAAACTAATTCTGTAGGAAATGTAGCCCGAAATTTGTGACGGAATCTGAATTCTGTCAGAAATTGGTTTGTCATACTGTTATTAGCGACAGAATCCATTCTGTCGGAAATCCATTTCCGTCGAAAATTTAGTGTTTTTTTGTAGTGTGAATTCGTACACCCAGATAAAACTGAAACCATTGTGATTTCATTTGGGTGAACTCACATAACCCGCATTTCCCTAAGAAAATCCGAACTTCACAGCTGACCTCATGAACGGATTTGCCTAAATTCAAACATGCAAGACCAGCACAAGATTTGAGTACAAATGTGAAAGTGAATTTATCAGGAAAAAATCCATAAGCGAGCATAGTTCAGTAGAAACATATGGCCTTTTTCTTCAAGTTGCCCTGTAATTTAAAATGATGTTCCTGGGAAGGATGAGGTTTCGTTGCAAGGATGAAACTTAAAATTAGGGTTGTTGTCATTTTACACTACTACAAAATAAGGATTTAGTGGTGTCCCTCTTAGGAAACTTCTTTAAACAAGCGCCATATATAATTGTTTTTTGTAAAAATGGAGAGGAGAAAAAAATTTTAATGAGTTTAATTTAATAAAAATATTAGAAAAAGTGGGGTTAAAAGCTTTTAATTAATTTTTTTCTCTTTTAGTTTACATATTCTCTTTATTAAAATTTTATAACCCCACTTATTCATTTCTTTTAAATTAAACTAATTAAAATTTTCCCCCTCCTCTCCATTTCTCTCGTACCAAACATACCCCAGGTTAGGGACAAAGCATGTAATATTATCATGGGAAAATTTAATTGCACCCCGATCATAGAAAGTTTATATCTAGTAGCCTTTAAATCTTTCTGAAACCTCACTGCAGCCCAAGGACCAAAATGAAATTAAAATTTGTGGATTAAAGCCAATGATACCCTTTATTTTTTAAAAAATTAGAGTCAATTGTTGCCTTGGCGTAGCGGTAAGGCTGCTTCCATGTGATCAGGTCACATGTTCAAATTCTAAAAACAACCTCTCCGATTGTGAGAGTACATCTATCTTTCCCCGAGGCCCCACTTAATGAGAGCCTTGGCACTAGGCCGCCCTTTTAGGGTCAATAGTTGCCGGAGCTCCAGTGGTGGTCATTGAAAAATTGTGTAAATTGTCTTAGTTTAGTTAACAATTACTTTATTCCAATTGTTAATTCATATATGGATAATTTCACTTACGGGACTTGTTAATTTCCTTATGTTTCTTGTAAGTCGCCTTATTTTCATAGTAAATTTCCTTATTCCAGTTTTTAATTCATATAGGCACTTCCATTTATGGGACTTGTTAATTTCCTTATTCTAGTTGTTCATTCATATATGAATTAACAAGTCCCATTAATGTAAGTGTCCATATTTGAATGAACAACTAGACTAAGGAGATTTACACAACTACAAATAGGATAATTTACAACCCAAATTAACGACCGTTTTCAAATAACAGTAGTAGTAAAGCAACTTGAAATTCTGGGAAACGTTTCAACGACTGTTCTTAAAACAACAGTCGTTGAAACTTAATAATCAACGACCGTTCTTAAGAACGGTCGTTGAAGACACTTTCAACGACTTAATAACAGTTGTTGAAAGTGCCAAAATTTAGCACAGCAGCTCGCTCTTTGATTCACTTTCAATGACTGTTCTTAAGAACAGTCGTTGAAAGTGCGAAAATTTATTCCAGTTTCGCTTTCTGATGACAATAAATCCTAGCGCGTGCTTCTGGGACAGTCACTTTCCCTTTCCCGCCCTCGTCCGACCTTGCCTACAGCTAGAGCCCTGTCACTCGATCCCTTTGTTTCTATTTGCTGTGTCGTGCATCTCACTTCTCCTTGGGTCTCTCAGATAGCATTCTCCGGCCCCCTAACTCTCCGCCTCGTGAGCCTCTATTGCGTACTGCATCTCCGCCCCAGCTCGCAGCCTTTTCCCTGTCAGTTCAGGCATGCAACACTCCCTTCTTTTTCCTGGTAATTCCCTGAATGTACTCTGTACGTTCTTGGCCTGGTCTGTTCTGTCTTTGTGATGGAAATTAAAGTTGAATGCTTGCATATATTTTGTTCACAGAGTTGAAATTTAGTGTTAACAGACTAGAGATTTACTTACATTAGAATGATTTGTAGAGGGCAAAACTTAAAGACAATAGCTAGTTGATGGAATTGTAAGTTTAAGAAGCAGAGATTCAGTTTTGATTTCATTTTTGGTGATGTCTATGTGATGGTCGTGGGTCTGTCTGAAGACTTCAGTTTAAGGCAGATAGGAAGTAATGCAGGAAGTAGGACTATGCTGTCCTATCACACATCTTTAGCAACTGAGTTAGACCTTCCTGACCTTACAATTATATATGTGTGTGTGTGTAATGTATGAACTAACCTATTATCTCTCACCCATACTGCTTTTTCTTTATTCCTATCTCTCTTCTTTTGAATTCCCTTTTGGCATTTTCACCATAACTCTCCCTTCTACCAATTCACGTTTATTATAAGTAAGTATAACATGCCATTAAGGGTATGTAGTGTGTGTGTGTGTGTGTGTATGTGTATAAAATACTCACTTGAAATTTTAAATCAATTAAAACTTATGACAAAAAAATCAATTAAAACTTAATAATAAACTACGCCAAACTTTTAAATTCTCATTGAACTTTAAATTAAGTGAGTATATGCAATTAACAAAACTAATAACAAGTGTTATCTATATATATTTAAGATTTTATAAGGGATTCATTGAAAAATTTAAAAAATGAGATGGAGGTTAATTAATTTGTACATGACATACAATTTAGTGGAGTTGTGTATAAATTAGCTTTACAACTTTTTAGTAGAGGAATTGTTTTTTTGGATAAAAGAGAAATTGAGGATTGGGTAAAATTAAACTTATTCTTCATTAATAGGAATATTATTAAAAAGATGTGATAATTTTAAAACCTTAAACTAATTTTATTAATTGATCTTGGTATATTGATAACAATTCGGTCCCAAAAGTGTTAAAATATGAGCAATGTCAAGCATACTCTAATGGTAGCCAAGCAAATGTGTGCCACGGTAAGTTATAGCACGTAGGATTCTATGTGGGTATGACTATGCTTTCATCTTTTACTATTTTTGTCCTAAAAGTTTTTAGAAAAGCATAATATTATCCTAAAAATGTTAAAAAAAATAAGCAGTGTCATCTAAATTTAACAACAAAATGGAAAATAAAAAAAGTTGATGAATGGCCGTTGAACACACGGAATGAATTACATGACAAGGACGATTAATGACTCACCCTATGATTGGTATTAATCCATGATACTTTTGCACGCTCATATTTCATTCAGTCCAACCTGTTCCATTCTTATTATGTGCAGTAATTCAAATTTGGCATATTGGATGTGTTTTGAACTTGTTATCAATGTGTACACTTTCTTTTTCTATCTCATATCATTTGAATTATAATTCAGTCGACGTGTTCACTGTAAGTTATGTCCCCATAAGCTTTAATTTTTCCTTTTAAATTTTCTGAACAAGAATGTGTGTTTTGTTGAGATCACATAGAAATTAAAGTGGTATTCTCTTAGTGATGCGAGATGGGTGAATTAATAAGTGTTATTTGCAGGAAAACATGTGAATTAAAAAGTGCAAGATTAGTGGCGTACGTTTTCTAATTTGCAGACAATCAACAAGGTCAGTTCAACAATACCTTTGAGTTCATAAAAGATGTAGTAGTTTTGGGTAATAACTCTCTCATAAACCTGCAAGTATCACTACTGCTATCGTTCTCCCTTGGGTTGCCGGCCTACTACAACCTTGCCTTAGTAGAATCTTCTTCCAAATCCTCAATCACAAACATAGTGTCCTTGGAAGCTAAAGATTAGCTGGTAAGTTATGTTATTGCTTGTTGATGAAAGTTTTTGAAACCTGAGGATATCATGGTGTTGCTATTTCTTGTAAGTGTGATAAATTTGAATTACTAAACTTTGAAAATGGTAGTTGAACTGTTAGTTTTTACAGTGTGTTATGAGTGTTTCATATAGCTGTTCTAAACTTGAGTGTCTGTGAAAATGGATTAAGTGGTAATAAAATAGATCACCGTTGGATGAATGCTTTGAGAATCAGTGAAGAATATGAGAATGGGGTGGAAAAGTTTATTGAATTTGCTAAAATGAATGCGCCTAATAAAAATGGGAAGTATTTTTGTCCATGTATCAACTGTTTAAATGAGAGTCTACGAGATGTTGATGATATAAGGGATCACTTACTTTGTGATGGAATAAATCTCCGGTACACAAGGTGGATATGGCATGGTGAGGAAGTAACCGCTTGTGCATCCCACGAGAAGGAAGTTTTGGAGGTTGATGATGATGATATAATAGAGAAAATGATTCACGATGTTGAGGTAGAATGTTTTGCACAATTGCCTGTATATGATAGCATGCAGAGTGATGCAGAGACACCTTTATACCCTGGTGTACTAAGTATACATGCTTGTCAGGCATTCTGCACTTGGTCAACTTAAAGGCAACTTGTGGGTGGACCGACAGTAGTTTCACATTGTTACTAGAATTGTTGTGTGATATGTTTCCAGAGGATAATTTACTTCCAAATCATATGTATGAGGCCAAGAAAATATTATCTACGATGGGTATGGAGTATAAAAAGATACATGCTAGCCCTAATGACTGTGTATTGTACAGAAATGTGTATGAAGGCTTAAGTGAGTGTCCGAAATGTAAAACTTCCAGATACAAAGTGAAGAAAGGTAATAGGTGTGGTGATGAGACAAATAAAAAGGAACCTTTAAAGGTTTTGTGGTATCTTCCAATCATACCGTGGTTCAAAAGAATGTTTGCTAATCCGAAAAAAGAAAAGAAGTTGAGATGGCATTATGATGACAGAGTTTGTGATGGAAAATTCCTTCGGCACCCAGCTGACTCTCCACAATAGAAGAAAGTAGATGAAATGTATCCCGGATTTGGCAGCGAGCCTAGAAACCTTTGGCTTGGGCTTTACACAGACGGGATCAATCCCTATAGTACTTTTAGTAGTATACATAGTGCATGGCTCGTTCTGCTGGTAATTTACAACTTACCTCCCTGGTTGTGTATGAAACACAAGTATATGATGCTTTCTATGATGATTTCGGGACCAAAACAGTGAGGGAACGCTATCGATGTCTACTTGGCACATTTAATAGAGGACTTAAAGAAGTTGTAGGAGGATGGTGTAGATGTGTTTGATGTATATAAGCAACATTCGTTTAAGCTACTTGTAATGATTTTCACCACGATTAATGACTTCCCTGCATACGGTAACTTGTTAGGTTATAGTGTCAGGGGACATAAAGCATGTTCAATATGTTAAGCGAGCACACAGTTCCATCAACTCAAACACGGTAGAAAAATGCTCTACCTTGGTCATAGATGATTTCTTCCTCGGTTCCACCCATACCGTAGGCTAAAGAAGGCTTTTAACGGTTTGCCGGAGAATGAAATGGCTCTGAAGCCATTAACTGGAGATGAGGTTTATAGTCGGATGGAAAGAATCAATGTCACTTTTGGTAAAAATAAAAAAAACTATGGGTGAGAAGAATATATGGAAGAAGAGGTCAATTTTCTTTGATCTTCCATATTGGCGTAGTCTTGATGTGAGACATAGTATTGATGTGATGCATATGGAAAAAATATATGTGATAGCCTTGTTGGTATGCTTTTGCACATAGTAGGGAAAACTAAAGATGGAATTAGTGTGAGACTAGACTTGGTTGAAATGGGAATAAGAGAATGACTGCATCTACAACTAGGAGATGATGGTAAGAGAGCGTATGTAGAGCCAACAACGCATACATTGTTAAAAGCTGAGAGAAGAAGTTTGTGTGGGTGTTTGCACAACATTAAGGTGCCACAAGGGTATTCTTCTAATGTGAGTCAGCTTGTGTCAATGGAAGATTTGAAGTTAGTTGGATTAAAGTTTCATGATTGTCATGTCTTGATGTAACAACTATTACCAGTAGCTATTAGAGGCATTATGAAAGATGATGTGCGAAGCACGATAACAAGGTTGTGCAGTTTCTTCAATGCTATTTGCAGCAAAGTTGTTGACATTGCAAGGTTAGACGAATTGGAAAATGAGGGTTATACTATTCTATCCCAACTAGAGATGCATTTTGCTCCTGCATTCTTTGATATAATTGTGCATTTAATTGTTCATCTGTAAGGGAGGTAAGACTATGCGGCCCAGTTTATCTAAGGTAGATGTACCCTTTCGAGCGATACATGAAGAACTTAAAAGGGTATTCTAAAAATCCTTATCGACCTGAAGCCTCAATTGTGGAAAGATATGTCGTTGAAGAGGCTATGGACTTTTGCAAAGAATATCTATCAAGGTCAACGGCCCAATCTTGTCATGAAAAGGGTACAAGTAAGGGAACACGAGGGCTCAAAGTAAAGAGTATGCATCGTGAAGAGGTGTTGCAAGCATACCTGTATATCTTGAATAATACGGAAGAAGTTCAGCTGTACTTAGCCGAACACAGAAAGAGTTTAAAGGAGATATATCCAAGGAAAAATGACATGCAGATAGCTAATGAGCAAAACAAGACTTTTATAGAATGGTTCAAGGATAAGATAGTGCATGAGACCAATGTGTATGAGACAATCAAATGGTTAGCTTGGGGGCCTTCTTTTGAGGTCATAACTTGGAGTGGTCTCGATATAAATGGGTATTCCTTTTATACAAAAGGCTAGGATAACATAAGTACTATGCAAAATAGTGGGGTGATAATGGTAGCCGAATCAATACACTTTTTTAGTTCGAAAGACAAAAACCCCATTTTGGCATCCATGGTCTATGATGGAGTTATTGAAGATATATGGGAGATAAGCTACTCTAAGTTGAGGGTTTCTTTATTCAAATGCAAGTGGGTTAACAATAATGCTGTTGAAATATATCAATTTGGATTTACCTCAGTTGATCTTGAAAGAGTCGGTTATAAAAATGAGCCATTCATTCTAGCAAGTTAGGCAAAACAAGTGTTTTATGTCATTGATCCAGCAAATGAAAAATTCTCTATTGTACTCCAAAGTAAAAAATAGAAGGATGGTGATCCGAATTTGAATCTTGACGAGCTGCCTTTCACTACAAATCCGCCTATGCCATCTGAAGTGGAATTGGTATATGATGATGAATATGCAGCTAGAGTTGATCATTGTGAAGGAATTTGGGAAAACACTTAAAGTAAGATTTTAAATTGTTTAAAGTATTGATGTAATTTCAATTTACTTATCATATGTCACATTTATTTCTTAGTAAGATTTTGAATTGTTTAAAGTGTGCATGTAATTTCACTTTACTTATCATGTCACATTTATTTCTTATCAGGATCATGGCAAGGTCAAATTTGGGCGACTCTGTTGGCTCACTGGTTAAGAAAAAGGTTAAAAGAAGTACGAAGCTGCGGTCGTTGGTGGCACGTTATGAGGAACAACAGGCGAGCAGGGTTCACGTGGAATTTAATAAAGATTTGAAGCCACTCAGCCCAGACGGAGACAAGTTCATTAGCTATGTTGGCTTTTTGGGTTGGAGCAAAGTTAGCGTTCTAATTCCTACCTGGAGGGAAGTTTCAAAGGACACGAAGGCTATGATTTGGGAACAACTTTTGGTATGTAAAGTTGTATTGTTATCTCAATCTCTATTTCTTTGTTTTTATATATAACTATTATATATTTTGTTTTATAGCAAACCTACGATGTTCCCAATATGAGGCAGATGTACAAGCATTGGATGGGGGAAGTTCGTGAGCGGTGGAAAGATTTCAAGTCCACGCTCACAACCAAGTACATTCGAGGGCCAAGGAGTCATGAGGATCCTTGTAAAGAGTATTTGTTTCTTTCTCCAAATGACTGGAGGTCCTTTATGGCATCGCGGTAGGATCCCAATTTCCTGGTACATTTTGTTCATCTTAGTGTTAAACATTTTAGTTGAACTTACTTGACATCGCTAACTCAATTATCATTATTCTTTGTTTATATAGAAATTGAGTCAAGCAAATAAAGAGAGGTGAGCGAAAAACAATTATCCTCATTACATGTCGCGTGGGGGTTATCGGAAGCTCGAGAAGAAGATGATACAGGCTGAATTGCAAAAATTGGAGGAAGCATCTCGAGCAGATCTTAGTATTGTTGTGCAGGTGTCACGTCCTCCCCCACATCATAAAAAATGGAAAGTGGGGAGGATAAAGGGCAAAAAATATATAAATCCAATCGTTGCTGATGTCGCTAAAAGGATTGTAAGTATTTAATAACAAGTATATTTAAGTGTGCTTCATTTTCCTAACAAGATTGCATGTAATTACTTTCTATTTATCCATTGTATACTGCAGGATGAACTTGAAGAGCAGAGCAGCCAGGGTTCCTTCACTTAAATTGGAAGGATGGACATCTTAGCAACGACACTTGGGAATCTAGATCACCCTGGTCAAGTTAGAGGGGAGTCAAGGGGAGTTGGTCTCTCTAAATACTTTGGACGAGGTTCACAAGCTTATGGACGAGGTGAAATAAGTAACGAGTTTGTGGCCAGGGTTCGAGAGGAAATCCGAGCACAGCTAGCAGTGCAAATGTGTCAATCACTTTGAGATGAGCTTAAAGAAAAGTTGTTGAGTGAGCTACGTGGTGAGATGAGTACGATGGTGTTGTCTCACATGCAAGGCGGGATATGTAACGTGGCGCCTAGCTCTGAGGTTTGTAACTAATTTCATTTAACATTACATTGAGTTTTTCCTTACGTTTTTTTAATTAATTCTTTCATTTCTCTTACTCAGGAATCCCCGGACTTTCCCAGCATCAAAGGCAGTTACAATCCGCAGAGGTTGGACATGGCCACCCTGGTCCTTCACTAGAGCCTGGAGAACCTAGCACTCTTTATTTGGAAGTCCCGTACTTACATGCTATTGCTGATGCTGTTTTATACATGCATGCTACCACCCACCATAATAACCAAATCCGGGATGATCAACGTAAGGTCAATGTGACAAGTGTTCGACTGGGGGAGGAAGGTATAGATGTCCCGTTCCCCGATGGTGAGGTTGCCAGACTAGGTCAGGCAACAGGATCTTTCATCTTGTGGCCTAGACATCTTGTTCAGACTGTGCCAGTCCCTCCAATGGTAGAAAATACCTTACTGTTACTTGATCCTTGAAATTCTACTTATAATCTTTATTTTATGTCTTACTAGGAAAAAGATGATGCGACAAAATTTCCCTTTTTAGCACGACTGCAAAATATTCATCAAGACATAAACAAGGTCGACTTGCAAATGCCTTGTGAGATTGTGGGTCACAAAATCTCGTATAATTATGGACTTGATAACCAAGATATTAGAGAGTTCCTATCTTTGGAGGAGATAGACATAGGATGGGTCACATTTGCAATCATGTGAGTTTAGTTATAATTTTTAATTGTAATTAATGCATTGATATTTAAGAGTTTTAAGTTTCTACATTTACTGAGTCATTTCTCATTTCATTTATGTGGTAGCTGCTTCCACAAACTGTGTGACGAATGAGGGCTCGCCACTACATATGGCTTCTTTTGTCTTGAAAATATGTCACGGCGTAATAGCCAGAGGTTGGAAGATCGGATAAGCTATGTAGGCTATACAATAGGTGACACTAAACTGCCTTGTTATCTAGCACCAATTGTTGAAGGGCAAGTAACTTAATTTCATATATTTATACACATTCACTTTGCTAAGCAGTATCATTATCAAACCTCATTTTAATCTATATATGCATGTGATTATAGTTATCATTGGAGTCTCTGTGTTCCTTGTCCCTCGATAAACATCATCTTTTGGTTTGACTCATTGGGTCGCAAGCCAGACGGAGATATCAAAAACATTTTCAACACGTAAGTAAATTTGTTTGTTAGTCATTGATTTATGATTATACTCAATTGTTTTAATGTCTTCTGTTTATCATTTTAATTATTATAGTGCACTGAAGACATATTATATAATGGGTGGGAAGCGTGAAGGTAAAAGTGGTATGACAAAGTGGTTCCAGCCAAAAGTAAATTCTTTACATTCAAGTTCTTCGATTGACTATTGCTTTACATAGGCCTTTATTCTTTTTTACCGTTTGCTTTTGATGTATAGTGTCATCAACAAGCAGGGACAACTGAGTACGGCTTCTATGTTATACTATATATGTATAACGTCATTTTCAATGGCTTTACTACAAATTTTGAGTAGGTGATCATTTCTTGATTCTCAACTGAATTTCATTTCTTTTCATGTGCTTGAATTG
Organism: Inga oerstediana; assembly: GCA_963210345.1. Classification (NCBI taxonomy): domain Eukaryota; kingdom Viridiplantae; phylum Streptophyta; class Magnoliopsida; order Fabales; family Fabaceae; genus Inga; species Inga oerstediana. The sequence goes on from OY723407.1 coordinate 37,273,282, forward strand.
TTAGTTATTTCATTCAATTTATTGATTTATGTTAACATATTCTCTATTTTGCGCAAAGATTTTTGGAAATCAGGACCCATACACATTCGAGGACATTAATTTGATCCGAGACCTTTTGTCAGGACATCTTCTACAACACATAGAGCAATGATGATTTGTAGACGTTGTTTCACATATTGCAGTGGTTTTGTACAGTGCAATATAAGTTTGCATATTTGAATACTTTTTTCAGTTTCTTATTTATGAGTACTTTGACTTCATTATACTTTATAACATTTTGGAAACTAATGATGAAGCATAGGAATTTTATGGAAGCATGTCATCTCTTTGGCTATATGATTGTCATGATTTAGTTTGAAAGTTTAAAAATGAAAATTAACTGATGATGAAGCATAGGAATTTCATGGAAGCATGTCATCTCTTTGGCTATATGATTGTCATGATTTAGTTTGAAAGTTTAAGTTTGAAAATTAACTGATGATGAAGCATATATAGGAATTTCATGGAAACATAGGCATTTCTGGGTTACATTGGTGCTTTTCCAATGACATTATATTGGTGGTTGTATCCTGTAAAACGTGAATTTATAGGAATTTCATGAAAACATAGGCATTTCTGGGGTTACGTTGGTGCTTTTCCAATGGCATTATATTGGTAGTTGTATCCTGTAAAACGTGAATTTAAAAAAAAACATACAATAGAGGTACAACGACTGTTTTTCATAAAACAGTCGTTGTATCTTTTTCTTTTTAAATTAGAGATTCAACGACTGTTTTATGAAAAACCAGTCATTGTATCTCTAAGATACAACGACTATTTTTCATAAAACAGTTTTTGTATCTGTTTTTTTTTTAAAAAAATAGAGATACAATGACTGTTTAATAACAGTCATCGTTTCTTGAACTTTCAATGACACTCACATATACGTCCCCTTGAAAATAGTCGTCTAAAGGGTATAAAAGTGGTCGTTAAAAGTGTCCCCTGCAGTAGTGTTACAATGAAAATAATTAATGTGATTTACAAGAAACATAAGGTAATCAACAAGTCCTATAAATCGAAATGTTCATATATGAATTAACAACTAAAATAAGGAGATTTACAATGAAAATAAAACAATTTAATTATAATTAAGAAACATAAGGTAATTAATAAGTCCCATAAACGAAAGTGTTCATAAATGAATTAACAATTGGAATAAGATTTATGACAAAAATAAGGCAATTTACCAAAAAACGTAAGAAAATTAATAAACCCCATATATGGAAGTGTCCATATATGAATTTAACATCTAGAATAAAGAGATTTACAACTAAAATAGGACAATTTACAGCTAAATTTTCTAGAATTGGGGTTGGAGCTCTGGCCGTCGACATCATTGTTGCAGTGGCTGGTGGTGTTTGGAGATCTGCTTCAGTGGCTGGTGGAGGCTGGAGATTCGACGACAATTGACCCTTTTTTAAAAAATAAAGTATGAGTACTATTATTTTTTCACCTACAAAATTTGATTTCATTTTGGTATTTGGAGTGCAGAGAAAGATTTCAACAAGTTTTAAGGGCTATTGGATATAAATTATCTACAATGGGGAACAGTAAAATTTTCCGTATTATCATGCTTATGCCATTGACAATAATCATCATATATATGTGATTGAGGTGAAATATGAAAAGGATTACATGTAAAATTAAATATATTAGAATTTGATGTCAGAGTTTTCTTCCCATATGCAATCAGAATGTTCTATAAAAGAAAATCGAGGATGTGATCGATATCTGAATTATCTATCATAATTGATTGATTGATATCCCTTTTCTTTTTTATCCTTCTCCAATTAATTAATTAGCACCTTATACTATGAAGTTGAAAAGTTCGAATTAATTGAACTAGCTCTCTACTCTAATTGTGGGCATCTAACAAACAAATAAGGACAATGAAATGATTGATACCACACTGAGAAACATGCACCAATATAATCTTGGATTCAAAATATAAAAAACAAAAACAAAAAGAGTACGTTGGAAATTAAGTTTTGGAACTATTAGTGCAAACAAATAATTGATTTCATCAATGATAGACTTGAACCAAACTCCAAAAATATAATAATTCACAATTATTGACTCCAAATATTGATTGGTATATATATCAGTGCTACAACCATATCTTCTAGCTATGTCGGAGTATAGCAACTACAAAAAAAAAAAATTAATCATAGGCATGCATTCTTATAAGTTAGCGGGTAAAGATATATTAAGAGAAACTACAATCTGTTTTTTTTTTTTTTTGAAAAAACTTTAGGCAAGAGGTTGAACTCACACATAAGTGAAGGGCAAACCACTTACTCGATCACACATACAACTCAGTCATCTATCAGTCACATATCATTCTTTGGGTAACCTCGGTGGGTCTAGGCCATTGGCTAGGGTAGAGCATTAACTATGTGGGAATTAGCTCCAAATTTTGTGCCTTACTTGGGTATTGGGATGCCTCCGTCAGCGCCGTGATGATCTTAAGGATTGAACTCATTCCCTTTAACGAGCTTGTCAACTCTATAATTAATTAATTAATTAAGTGCTGTATAGAAAATTAAAAAGATATGCACATTACGAGCTAATGTCTACTCTCCATATCTCAAAATTTTCCTACTTTATGATTACTTCACCCTTTAAACGACGTAACTCCCGCATGATTTTACATATATGTAAATAGGCATCTACGCGTGACCATCACTATTATTTGGTGATGCACACACATACACATATCATTTATAGGCGATTCTTTATTTGCCTTCGATCTAATTTAAACTTTATAATAAAATAATACCCCCCCTCACACACACACACACTAAATACCTCATTGACACAACCAATTCATAATGAAAAATAGTAAAGCAAATATCTTACTAGTAAAGAGGAGAATGAACATGGCCTTTTCTTTTTGGTGAGACATAATATAGACTTTTAAGCAAAAAAAAAAAAAAAAAAAAGAAGAAAGAAGAAAGAAAGAAAGAAGACATAATATAGACTAACCATAATCGTCTTTAAAAAACTGCTTACTTGATATTCGTCTTCAATGTAAGAATTGCTTATATTAAATAATTAGTTAAGTTAATTATTCTTAATAAATGGGTGTTGGGGGTCCTCTAAATTACCCTCTTTAATTAATCTTTTGCATCAAAACTATTTCTTGACGGAAACATCTTAGTGCTTGTTTGGATTAGCGGTAGAAGCTGCTTTTCCAACTTAATTTACGGTATATAAAGTAAGTTTGTGAAATGAATTTATTCTTGACTTGCGTGAATATGCTTTTCCACCGCTTCCTCAAACAAGCTCTTAACATGTGAAATCAATAGAGATACTTTGTCTACATTTAGTACTTAACAGTTCTTCCGACATGATTACATCCAAGAAGAAAATACCTATGCCTAGAAAAAAAGACATTTTAAGGGAAAAACACTACTACAGAAGGGACTTTTAACGATCGTTTTTTTGTCCTTTAGACGACTATTTTCAGGGGAACGTCTATATTAGTGTCATTGAAAATTCAAGAAAAGATGACTATTTTTAAACCGTTATAGTATTAGAGATACAACGATTGTTTTAGAGAAAACAGTTGTTGTATCTCTTCATATACAACGACTATTTTCTCTAAAACAGTCTTTATATATTTGAGATACAACGGCTGTTTTCTCTAAAACAGTCATTGTATCTTCTTTTTTTTTAATGTTTTACTTCTTACAACTCAGACAATTGATGGGTTATCTCCATATTATTATAAGTCTCCCCCACATCCATCTCCTACACCATCCCCCTCTGCTCCTCCACCATATGTCTACAAGTCCCCACCTCCTCTATCCCCTTCACCACAGCATCCATATTACTACAAGTCCCCATTTGCTCCATCCCCTCACCATTGCCTCCATACTACTACAAGTCTCCCCTCCCACCGGCTCCATCTTCGCTGCCTCCATACCAGTAGATGAACCTATCCTAACAAGTTCTCTAACCTGTACATTGCTATCTTTAAAAGAAAAAAACCAGATCCATGAACCATTCTCTCATGATTAACTCTCTAGCTTCCCCTATTACTCATGGAAGTGAAAATCACATGTTAATTTTTCTATCATGACATGTAGAGCATTCATAACATCATTTCAATGTGCAAACTTCAACTTTCAATATAAATCATGGCATGCATATGGCCAAAGAGATGATGGCATGCTTCCATGAAATCCCTATTCTTCATCATCATTTTCCAATGTATTCTCTATAAAGCATAATGCCTTAACAAATTCAAAGTACTTATAAATAAGAAACTAGGAAAAGTATTCGAATATGCAAACTTATATAGCACTGTACAAAACCACTGCACTATGTAAAAAAACCTCTACACATCATCACCCCTCTATGTGTTGTAGAAGATGTCCTAACAACAGGTCTCAGATCAAATTAATGTCTTCAATTGTGTAGGGGTCCTGATTACTAAAAATCTATACGCAAAATGGAGAGTATGTTAACATAAATAAATAAATTGATTAAATAACTAACAATTCAATCACATGAAAAGAAATGAAATTCAATTGAGAATCAAGAAATGATCACCTGTTCAAAATTTGTAGTAAGGCCACTGAAAATGATGTTATACATATATAGTATAACATTGAAGCTGCACTCAGTTTTCCCTGCTTGCCGAGGACACTATAAATCAAAAGTAAACAGTAAAAAAGAATAAAGGCCTATGTAAAGCAATAGTCAATCGAAGAACTTGAATGTAAAGAACTTACTTTTGGCTGGAACCACTTTGTCGGACCACCTTTACCTTCACGCTTCCCTCCCATTATGTAATATGTCTTTAGTGCACTGTAATAATTAAAATGATAAACAGAAGACATTAAAACAATTAAGTAAAATAAAAAATCAATGACTGACAAATAAATTTACTTATGTGTTAAAAATGTTTTTAATATTTGCCTGTGGCTCGTGACCCAATAAGCCAAACCAAAAGATGACGTTGATGAGGGACAAGGAATACAAACACTCCAATGATAACTATAATCACATGCATATATAGATTAAAATGAGGTTAGATAACATGATACTGTTTAGCAAAGTGAACGTGTATAAATATATCAAATAAAGTTACTTGCCCTTCAACAATTGGTGCTAGATAACAAGGCAGCTGAGTCTCGCCTATTATATAGCCTACATAGCTCATCCGATCTTCCAACCTTTAGTTATTACGCCGTGACATATTGCCAGGACATAGGAAGCCATATGTAGCACCGAGTCCTCATTCGGCACACAGTTTGTGGAAGCAGCTACCACATAAATGAAATGAGAAATGACTAAGTAAATGTAGAAACCTAAAACCCCTAAATATCAGTGCATTAATTACAATTAAAAATTATAACTAAACTCACATGATTGCAAATGTGACCCATCCTCTGTCTATCTCCTCCAAAGATAAGAACTCTCTAATATCTTTGTTATCAAGTCCATAATTATAGGAGATTCTGCGACCCACAATCTCACAAGGCATCTGCAAGTCGACCTTGTTTATGTCTTGATGAATATTTTGCAGTCGCGCTAAAAAGGAAAATTTTGTCACATAATCTTTTTCCTAGTAAGACACAAAATAAAGATTATAAGTAGAATGTCAAGGATCAAGTAACAGTAAGGTGTTTCCTACCATTAGAGGGACTGACACAGTCTGAACAAGATGTCTAGGCCACAAGATGAAAGATCCTGTTGCCTAACCTAGTCTGGCAACCTCACCATCAGGGAACGGGACATCTACACCTTCCTCCCCCAATCGAATACTTGTGACATTGACCTTACGTTGATCGTCCCAGATTTGGTTATTATGGTGGGTAGTGGCATTCATGTATACAACAACATTAGCAACAGCACGCGGGTACGGGACTTCCAAATACAGAGTGCAAGGTTCTCTAGGCTCTAGTGAAGGACCAGGGTCACCGTGTCCAACCTCTGGCGAATTGTAACTGCCTTTGGTGTTGGAAAAGGCGGGGGATTCCTAAGTAAGAGAAATTAAAGAATTAATTAAAATAACGTAAGGAAAAACTCAATGTTATATTAAATGAAATTATTTACAAACCTCAGATCTAGGCTCTACGTTACACATCCCACCTTGCATGTGAGACAACACCATCGTACTCATCTCACCACATAACTCACTCAACAACTCTTCTTTAAGCTCATCTCGAAGTGATTGACGCATTTGCACTGCTAGCTTTGCTCAGATTTCCTCTTGAACCCTGGCCACAAACTCCTAACTCATTTCTCCATGTCCATCAGCTTGTGAACCTTATCCAAAGTATTTAGAGAGACCAACTCCCCTTGACTCCCCTCTAACTTGACAGGGTGATCTAGATTCCTAAGCGTCGTTGCTAAGATGTCCATCCTTCCAGTTTGAGTGAAGGAACCCTGGCTGCTCTACTCTTCAAGGTCATCCTGCAGCAAACAATAGATAAATAGAAAGTAATTACATGCAATCTTGTTAGGAAAATGAAACACACTTAAATATACTTGTTATTAAATAATCACAATCATTTTAGCGACATCAGCAATGACTGGATTTATATATTTTTCTCCCTTTATCCTCCCTGCTTTCCATTTTTTGTGACACGGGGGAGGAGGTGGCGCCTGCATGACAATACTAGGATCTGCTCGGGCTGCTTCCTCCAATTTTTGCAATTCAACCTGCATCATCTTCTTTTCGAGCTTCCGATAACCCCCACGCGACATGTAATGAGGATAATTATTTTTCGCTCGCCTCTCTATTTGCTTGACTTAATTTCTATATAAATAAAGAATAATGATAACTGAGTTAGCGATGTTAAGTAAGTTCAACTAAAATGTTTAAACAAAGATGAACAAAATGTACCAGGAAATTGGGATCTTGCCGCGATGCCACAAACAACCTCCAGTTATTTGGAGAAAGAAATGAATTCTCTTTGCAAAGATCCTCATGACTCCTTGGCTCTCGAACGTACTTGGTTGTGAGCGTGGACTTGATTTCTTTCCATCGTTCACAAACTTCCCCTATCTAATGCTTGTACATCTACCTCGTATTAGGAACATCATAGGTTTGCTACAAAATAAAATATATATTAGTTATATATGAAAAAATAGAAATAGAGATAGAGGTAACAATACAACTTTACATACCAAAAGTTGATCCCAAATCATAGCCTTCGTCTCCTTTGAAACTTCCCTCTAGGTAGGAATTAGAACACTAACTTTGCTCCAACCAAAAAGCCAACGTAGGTAATGAACTTGTCTCCCTCTTCGCTGATAGGTTTTAAATCAGCATCAAATTCCACGTGAACCCTTGCCTGTTCTTCCTTATGACGTTTAACCTACGACCATAGCTTTGTGCTTCCTCTAACCTTTTTCTTAACAGGTGAGGCAACAAAGTCACCCAAATTTGAATGTGCCATGATCCTGCTAAGAAATAAATGTGACATGATAAGTAAATTGAAATTACATGCACACTTTAAACAATTCAAAATCTTACTAAGAAATAAATGTGACATATTATAAGTAAATTGAAATTACATGCACACTTTAAACAATTCAAAATCTTACTTTAAGTGTTTTCCCAGATTCCTTCACAATGATCAACTCTAAATACATATTCATCTTTATCTACCAATTCCACTTCAGATGGCATAGGCAGATTTGTAGTGAAAGGTAGTGTGTTATCAAGATTCAAACTCGGATCACCATCCTTCTGTTTTTTACTTTGGAGTATAATAGATAATTTTTCATTTGCTGGATCAATGACATTAAACACTTTTTTTGCTTGACTTGCTAGAATAAATGGCTCATCTTTATAACCGCCTCTTTCAAGATCAACTGAGGTAAATCCAAATTGATCTATTTCAATAGCATTATTGTTAACCCACTTGCATTTGAATAAAGGAACTCTCAACTTAGTGTAGTTTATCTCCCATATGTCTTCAATAACTCCATAATAGACCATGGATAAAATGGGGTTTTTGTCTTTCAAACTAGAAAAGTGCATTGATTCGGCTACCACCATCACCCCACTATTTTGCATAGTACTTCTGTTATCATGGGCTTTTGTATAGAAAGAATACCCATTTATATCGAAGCCACTCCAAGTTATGACCTCAAAACAAAGCCCCCAAGCTAACCATTTGATTGTCTCAGACACATTGGTCTCGTGCGCTATCTTATCCTTGAACCACTCTATGAAAGTATTGTTTTGCTCATTAGCTATCTGCATGTCATTTTTCGTTGGATATATCTCCTTTAAACTCCTTCTGTGTTCGGCTAAGTACGGCTAAACTTCTTCCATATTATTCAAGATATACAAGTGTGCTTGCAAAACCTCTTCATGATGCATACTCTTCACTTTGATCTCTCGTGTTCCCTTACTTGTACCCTTTTTATGACGAGATTGGGTCTTTGACCTTGATAGGTTTCTTTGCAAAAGTCCATAGCCTCTTCAACGACATATCTTTCCACAATTGAGGCTTCAGATCGATAAGGATATTTAGAATACCCTTTTAAGTTCTCCATGTATCGCTCGAAAGGGTACATCCACCTTAGATAAACTGGGCCGCATAGTCTTACCTCTCTTATTAAATGAACTATTAAAAGCACCATTATAGCAAAGAATGCGGGAGCAAAATGTATCTCTAGTTGGGATAGAATAATATAACCCTTATTCTCTAATTCGTCTAACCTTGCAATGTCAACAACTTTGCTAAAAATAGCATTGAAGAAACTGCACAACCTTGTTATTGTGCTTCACACATCATCTTTCATAATGCCTCTAATAGCTACCTATAATAGTTATTGCATCAAGACATGACAATCATGAGACTTCATTCCAACTAACTTCAAATCTTCTATTGACACAAGCCGGCTCACATTAGAAGAATACCCTTATGGCACCTTAATGCCATGCAAACACCCACACAAACTTCTTCTTTTGGCTTTTGACAATGTATGCGCTGCTGCTCCATATACGCTCTCTTACCATCATCTCTTAGTTGTGGATGCAGTCATTCTCTTATTCCCATTTGAACCAAGTCTAGTCTCCCACTAATTCCATCTTTAGTTTTCCCTGCTATGTGCAAAAGCGTACCAATAAGGCTATCACATACATTTTGTTCCACATGCATCACATCAATTCTATGTCTCACAACAAGACTACGCCAATATGGAAGATCAAAGAAAATTGACCTCTTCTTCCATATGTTCTTCTCACCCATAGTCTTTTGATTTTTACTAAAAGTGACATTGATTCTTTCCACCCGACTATAAACCTCGTCTCTAGTTAATTGCTTTGGAGCCATTTCATTCTCTGGAAAACCGTTAAAAGCCTTCTTTAGCCTACGGTACGGGTGGAACTGAGGAAGAAATCGTCTATGACCAAGATAGACTATTTTTCTACCGTGCTTGAGTTGATGGAACTGTGTACTTGCTTCATATATCGGACATGCTTTATGACCCCTGACACTATAACTTGACAAGTTTCTGTATGCATGGAAGTCGTTAATCGTGGTAAAAATCATTACACGTAGCTTAAACAACTGTTGCTTATATGTATCAAACATATCTACACCATCCTCCCACAACTTCTTTAAGTCCTCTATCAAAGGTGCCAAGCAGACATCGATATTGTTCCCTGGCGGTATTGGTCCCAAAATCATCATAGAAAGCATCATAGACTTGCGTTTCATACACAACCAGGGAGGTAAGTTGTAAATCACCAGTAAAACCAGCCATGCACTATGTGTACTGCTAAAAGTACCATAGGGATTGATTCCGTCTATGCACAGCCCAAGCCGAAGGTTTCTAGACTCGCTGCGAAATTCAGGATACATTTCATCTACTTTCTTCCATTGTAGATAGTCAGCCGGGTACCGAAGGTATTCCATCACAAACTCTGTCATTATAATGTCATCTCAACTTCTTTGCTTCTTTTGCATTAGGAAACATTCGTTTGAACCACGATATGATTGGAAGATACCACAAAACCTTTAAAGGTTGCTTTTTAATTGTCTCATCATTACACCGATTACCTTTCTTCACTTTGTATCTGGAAGTTTTACATTTTGGACACTCATGTAAGCCTTCATACTCATTTTTGTACAATACACAGTCATTAGGGCAAGCATGTATCTTTTTATACTCCATACTAATCGTAGATAATATTTTCTTGGCCTCATACATACGATTTGGAAGTACATTATCCTCTGGAAACATATCACACTACAATTCAAGTAATAATGTGAAATTACTATCGGTCCACCCACAAGTTGCCTTTAAGTTAACCAAGTGCAAAATGCCTGACAAGCGTGTATACTTAGTACACCTAAGATATAAAGGTGTCTCTACATCACTCCGCACGCTATCATATATAGGCGATTGTGCAAAAAATTTTACCTCAACATCGTGGATCATTTTCTCCATTCTATCATCCTCACCAACCTCCAAAACTTCCTTCTCGTGGGATGCACAAACGGTTACTTCCTTACCATGCCATATCCACCTTGTGTACCGAAGATTTATTCCATCACAAAATAAGTGATCTCGTATATCATAATATCATGTAGACTCTCATTTAAACACTTCACACATGGGCAAAAGTACTTCCCATTTTAACTAGACGCATTCATTCTAGCAAATTTAATAAACTCTTCTACCCTATTCTCATATTCTTCACTAGTTCTCAAAGCATTCATCCAACGGTGACCCATTTTACTACCACCTATGCCATTTTCAACAATACTCAATTTTAGACCAATTGTCATTATGATATGAATATGGATCAAGAAAAGGGATGCCTTGCTCATTTTTTAAAAATTTCAGTAGCTTTTGTGCTAAAAAGTAAGACCTTAAAAAAATTAAAACAACAACCCAATTAACAAGCATAGAACTCTGACATCAGTATCTATTAGGTCTACCTAAATAGATTTAAGAGCTTTGGAACTATAAGCCTCATAGATAGCAACATTTCTCACAAGGTATAAAACCATGGCGTGGGGGTTTTCCAAACATGCACTAAGGCTTAACCAGCTAGAATAATTGTTTAAAAGTGATGGAAGATATATCAGAAGTCATCAAAAACTTACCTACGGAGGAAAATGAAGCACTTAAATGCCATGTATAAGAGGCCAATGAACGTGGGTGCATGAGCTGACAATTAAGTTAGAGGCTCTCATAGAATACAAGGAAATTATATTGGAGAAGATGAAGCTAGAAACATCTATAATTCTTAGTTCACTCAGTTCAAGACTCGAGAGTTTTTGAAAAGTTAGAGGCATGAGCTTCTTATTAACTAGGATGACAATTTGATCATAGGTGTAAACTAAAATATATTTTATACTTTTCCCAGTATTTTATAAACAACTTTCCTAACTTCTTTTGAATTGGTGATGATCTTCTAATTCCTTTTGGCCAGGGAAAAAAATCTCATGATTCTTGAATTATTTGTGTGCTTCTTCGACTTCAATCTTCCCCTAAGAATCTGAAATTAGTCCTTGGATAATTGTTGTGTTTGATTAATTTGTTCTTATTTGAATTCAAAGAAATCAAGTTTCACATGTTCACATAAGACGTTATATAATCAATGGAGAAATTAGGTTAAGTGGCATTGTATTTGTCTCAAAACTTGGATTACACACGATAAATCACCCAAGTTTTGATAGTAACATCTAACAACATGTGTCACAAGAGAAATGCTTGACCCTTCTCATATAAGGATATTTTTTTATCCAAGCTGAATTCAATCAGCAAGCTTTGTCATTGAGAAATAAGGATGGTATTGAGATACAAGTATTTATAATATAACAATAATACATCTATTTCAATTTATATAGAAAAACAAAAAACCTTTTGAAAAGTAATTAATAACAATTTTTCCTAGTCCCAATTATAGAATAAAGTAGGTAGATTTAAAATATATAGGTTAATGGTTAGAATTTTTATTTTATTTTTCAATTATGTTCCTTTGTTTATTATTCTTTGATAAACCATCCTCTCAAAACTCAGTAAAAAGCAATGGGAAGGATGGCGGTAGTTGCAAATCCACGAAACAGAGAATCAGGGAAAAAGAGAGAGGCCCACAGACAGCTTATTCATTGAATCTTCTGAATAATTAGTAAAAGTGACTACTTATGGTTTTGGGTAATGAATCTGGGGGTCAGGTCACCAAAAATGAAATCAAAACTGAATCTCTGCTTTTTAAACTAACAATTCCATCATCTAGCTATTGTCGTTTAGTTTTGCCCTCTACAAATCATTCTTATGTAAGTGAATATCTAGTCTGTTAACACTAAATTTCAACTCTGTGAACGAAATATATGCAAGCAATCAACTTTAATTTCCATAACAAACACAGAACAGACCAGGCAAAGAATGTACAAGAGGGGATTCAGGGAATTACCAGGAAAAAGAAGGGAGTAGTGCACGCCTGAACTGACAGAGAAGAAGGCAGAGAGTAGCGCAGCGAAGAAACAAGATGCGATAGAGGCGGAGAAGGGGCTGGAGAATGCTATCTGAGAGACCCAAGGAGAAGTGACTGGGGGTGCGACAGACTAAATAGAAAGGAAGCTAAGGGATCGAGTGACAGAGTGCTAACTGTAAGCAAGGTCGGATAGGGGGCGAGAAAGGGAAAGTGAGGGATTGTTATCAATAAATGTCGTTGAAACATAACAGTCCTTGAAATCACCACTTTCAACGACTGTTCTTCAAAACAGTCGTTGAAAGTGGTGATTTCAACGACTGTTATTAAGAACAGTCGTTGAAAGTAGTCTTTCAACGACTGTTCTTTTTAACAGTCGTTGAAGATTATGTTTCAATGACTGTTTTCTTAAGAACAGTCGTTGAAACGTTTGCCTGCATTTCCCAGCTTCTTTTCTACTACTGTTATTTGAAAACAGTCGTTAATTAGTGTCGTAAATTATCCTATTTGTAGTAGTGAAATTATAAATTTGGGAGAAAAATATATTGATGTTTTATATTTATCATCAAAATGAACCCATTGTCTAATTTTTATATTAATTACAAGAAGTAGTGATTAAGTTGTTTTATTGAGTGGTTGAATATGGGAAAAAAGCCATAGAGTCAGTTTCACTATCAAGCTAGGATTAGCAAAAGATAGTATATTCCCAAAACAGATTCTTACCAACGAATAATAATACATTTCTAACATTGATATCCTTTTCATTACTTCCTTGGAAGGACAAAGAGTCATAACGATCCCGTAAAGAGATTTAGATGAAAACTTTAATTAATATTCTATAAATATATATGGCTTTTGAGCCTTATTAATTTTTAATAACATGAATACTTAAATAGAAATATAAAGTTTTGTAACGATGATGATTTGTGTTTTGTAGCATAGCTAGCCACTTCGATGTCAGAAGTATCAAGTCATTGTGTAGTTACATCAAAGTTGGACAAATATTTAGATGTACACCGAGAACTTGTACTTATTAAAAGAGCTGCCCTGCCCAGCACATTTTCAATCTTTTTAATTTAGAAAAAGTGATAAATTTGAAAGTATGTTAGATTAGTTTATTCATTTGATCAAATTATCGTTCACAATTGTTAAAAATTTATTTATTAAATGCATATTTATCTTTAAGGAATCCATATGAAAAGTTTCACAAAATCAAGTCCCATCATTTAAGATACTACTTTTTGAGTCTCTTGAAATTTAGGGCCTGTTCGTTTTTTTTTTTCAAAACAGTTTTATAAAATTATTTTTAAAAATAAGTTTTAAAAATTAAAAAAATATGTTTGGTAATAGTTGTTTTAAAAAATATGTTTTTAAAGTAACGTAGCGATGGCTATCACTGAAGATGATGTGGTGATGACCATTAATGTGGTGTCGATAGTGAAAAATGGATAAATAACGACCTCAAAAAATAAAACCTATTTTTGTTTTTTGATTTTGTTTCAAAAAATTTGTTTTTAAAAACAACTGATTAAAAATAGTTTTTCATACAAATTTTTTTTAGTGTTTTTGTTTTTAAAAACAAAATCAAATAAGCCCTTAATATGGTTTAAGAAAACATATCCTCTAATTTACATTCTATTAATGAAATAAAAGATATAGAATTGATTAGTCAGGAAAAAAAAGATATAGAATTGTTAAGGAAGTCAAAGTGTATTTTTGAAATAGAAATTGATATAATGTAGACAAACTTAAATTTTATTAAGGAAGTCATTTATTAGTCACTTGCAATATATTTCATACCGATAAAAAGACCTTAAATTTTATTATCCCTTCCTTAAAATTCAATAAATTTGCAAATTTATTCCTATTTAATACTCTTACATGTTGCACTTTATAAGAATAAAGTTAATATAATAATAAATAAAAAAATAAAAATAGTACATTCCTATGAAAAAATTTAACGATGTGAGCAAAAAAATATTCACTCTTCCATATAAATAAAACTTGAGGAGTATTTTGAAAAGGGTTAAGGGGGGATATTGCTTCAGAAGTTGCTACCGAAGGGTAATTTTGTCTTAGAAGTTTTTTAGTAGCAATTTTGCCTTGAAAGTGTAAAAAAGAAAGCAATTTTGCCATAACCATTATTTCATTTAATTTTGACCGTTAGTTAACTAAATATGTTAAGCTGGCAATTCACATGTTATCCACATCATTTTTGTTAAGGTGCAAATTTTCCCAAAAATTTTTAAATTTAACTTTAAAAAAATGAAATAGATGACATGTGTACTTTCGGGATAAATTTGCAGTTTAACAAATATGACATGGATAATATGTGTTCTGCTAGCTCTGCATATTTAGTTAACTAATGATCAAAATTAACTGAGATAACGACTTGAACAAATTTGCTCCCTTTTTGACATTTATAGGGCAAAATTTTCCCTTTACCCTTTTAAAAAAGTAAGAGCAAAATATACTTGTTTTTTTAGGCAAACACAGCTAAATGCACTCAACAGTTGTTTTGCGAAAAGTTTTTTTGTAAAAATGAAATAAATTAATAAATGGGAAAATTCCAAGAAAATACTTTAGAAAATACAAAAGGACAAATCAGATCTTTGAAATTCTGAAATCCCAGGTTAGTATGCTATCAGTACGGAGGAGGAATCTGGGATTTTGAAATCTCAGCGAAAAGACGAAGTTGACCTTCAACTGTCCGTCTCTCTCAGTTCTGAATAACAACATCGACCTCTTTATTAACAACATCGAATTCTAGATTAACAATTCCCTTTTCTTCTTTGACAATAACAACACTGGTCTCTTTATTAATAAGACCTTATTTTACATTAACAATTTAATTTTCTTGTTTCACAATAACAACACTGGTCTCTATATTAACAACACCCTATTTTACATTAACAACTCGACTTTCTTTTTTCACAACTTCATAATTTAAGTTTTAGGGCCAATAACAACATCTCTCTCTCTTTATTAATAACACTAGATTCTATATTAACAACTATACTTTTTTCTTTTACAATAACAACACCGGTCTCTTTATTAACAAAACCGTATTTTACATTAATAATTTGACTTTTTTTTTACAACTTCATAATTTAAGTTTCAGGGTTAATATGAATATCTCTATCTTTATTAACAACATCATATTTTATATTAATAACATCATATTTGAGATATGAAGTTGTGGAAGAAGTAAACCGGAGTTGTTAATATAAAATGCGGTATTGTTAATAAAGAGTCAAGTATTGTTACTCCAAGTTGAAAGAGAGAAACAACTGAAGGGTAAATTTATCTTTTCGTTGAGATTTTAAAATCTCAGATTCCTCTTTTATATTGACAGCATACTAACTTGAAATTTTAGAAATTTAGAAGTTTGATTTGTCCTTTTGTAGTTTTTTAGAATTTTTCTTTAATAAATCAACATATATCTTTTTATAATACTCAGGAAAATAAATAAATCAACATCAATACAACCTGGAGAAGAAGCAAAAGACGTATAGAGGCTAAAAGGTTTAGCATAAGAGATCCAAAGCAGATACTTTGAATAGCTTGTGCACAGAAAACTACATGAGATAACGAAATATATAACGAGTTTTCTTCCACGCAATGAGATCACTACTGCCCTGCCTGCGGCTCACTATTATTCACAGTACTTCTTCCAATCACCATCCTCCACATGTATCCAATCATTTAATCTCTCTGCCCACTATCTTCACTTTCTCTCTCTACCCCACCTCTTCCCTCTGTCTCAGTACTTCTTTTCTTCTGCGGCATCATTGCTCACATGAAAGCTTCGAGAGTGTACCGAACTGATCCTGATCCTCAAGGATTATCCAAAACTCAGCCTGAGGATATAAAAGTAAAACATTATTAATAACTCCAAAGCACCCTTTTCCTACGAACAATAAGGTTCGTTATAAAGCTCTCCCATAATGAGGTTCTCCCATAAATTTTTAATATTAGGTTCATTATAAAGATCTCTCATAAATTTTTAATATTATTCATGTACTTTTTACTATTTTTTTTGGGCCAAGTATGTACTTTTTACTCATTGTTAAAATTTTGTATATTCCATCTGATTTTTAATATAAGATATATTTACCAAATTAAGGAAGTTAATTAATATGACATGTATTTTCTAAAACACCATATTTATCTTTTTTAATTATCCCATTCCTTATTCTCCTTAATTATTGTTGAATGAGGATCAGTAGGGGTAAATAAAGAAAAGATTGATAGATATAAAAAATAGGTCTTATATTTAAGACAAATATCAATTCCTTAAATATGTTTTATATTAAGGATTAGAGAGAGTATTTTATAGGATGCTCCTTTGGTCCTATTTATAAGGCAGATAGAAAAGAAATTTTTTTGTCCTATTTATGGGGTAGATAAAGAAACTTTTTCATATAAATGTACGATTTTACCCTTAATGTACTATTGTATTGACTTTATTTTTATGTGATATAATGTGTATTAAATAAAGATAAAGTTGAAAACTTTTTAAATTTTATGGCAATGTTATTGAACTTTAAAATGTTTTTCGTCTGTGTGAACATGTTAGAAGTGTCTTATAAATAGAATCACATATGTGTGTGTGTGTGTTAATATAAACCTCTATAATAATTTAATCTTGTTTTCTTATTTGATCAGTGCTATTTCTTTTTGAAATTTAAAACATAAAAAGTTTTCATCTCTCTTAATAAATGCGTTTCTCAAAATTTAAACTTGTCTTTTCTTTTTTATAAGATAGTTACTTACCATCTTCACTAATAATTTATTATTAATTTAATCTCAACTTTGCTATTTTGTGGTTGATGATTATTTTTTCTTATATTTGTAAAAAGATTAAAATTGAAGATCTCACTCAAAAGAAGTATTGGGCATCTTATATTTTAATTAAATCAATTATTAATTAATTAATTGTTTTTATTTTTATTTATATTGTGAGAGAGGGAGAGATTTGGTGAAACCTAAAAGGAAGATACTGAGACAGAGGTAGCTGACAAGAGGTTGCTGGGAACAAGGAAAGAGGATCACATGGTTCCAAAATGTTATTTCATTCAGAGAGAAAGTAAAAGCAGCACTGTCAGGTTTGTTTTCAGTACACAAAGATAACAACCTCTACCAGTATAAGTCACATATATAATATTATATTTATAATATTTATAAGTATTGGCAACATTTCGTACTTTTAGGTTTTAAATGCAAAGTGTGAATGTACGTATGAATATCTTATTATATATAATATAATTATGAGGATATGAATCCAGCTAGCAAAATTAAATGTTATTAAAATATATAGCGTTGTTCCTCCTACGACTGCTATATCCCTCGTCAATCGAGGAACTGTGTTTCACTTTTTCAGTTAAGGAACAGTAATATCATGACTGAGATCCCTTTTATACTTTTATGTTTTAGTTTATTTTTAATTTTTTTTTGTCAGCCTTCGCAAGATTTTCTTGTAACAGTAATTTATTGTTCTTGTTCATATGCATGTCTGCTTTTATACACAAACGAAGCGAAACACAAGGTGCTCCATTTCATGCTCCATGTTTTGTCCCTTTTAAACCATCCTTGTTCAATTATGTTCCTTTTCCAACGTCTTGTCTCGTACACAGTCATATATATATATATATATATATATGTGTGTGTGTAACTAAGTTGTCTTGTACCCACAACTAAGATGGATGATTGAAGGGCTAGGTTGGATATTTAAGGGGGAAAACACGCTTAAACAAGTGAACATTAAAGAATCAATGTTTCACTACAAAAAAAAAAAAATCATTTCGTAGTGGTGGATTTGTAGTGGTAAGCTCGAACTAAGTGGCGGGACGGTAAGCCAACTTTATTTGTAGCGGTTTAAAAAATAAAACTGCTACAAATTAGGTGTCAATTTTCGGTCATAAGTTGTGACAGCAAATTTGTAGGGGTTACATAATAAAAACCGCTACAAATGTTGGCGCGAACTAAGCTCGACAATTTTGGCATTTATTTTGTAGTGGTTATGTGGACATAAATCGCTACAGAATGCAAACGGTCGCCTTCTTGTAGCGATTTTAGATAACCGCTACAAATGTAAACGACATTTTATAGCGTTTTTGGGTATAAATTAAACCGCTACAAAACTTCACGAGTCTATATATTTGTAGCGGATAGTGGTAACCATTATAAAGTGTTCCATTACCCGAAGTGATTTATAGCAGTTTATGTAGCGGTTTAATGTATAACCGCTACAAAATTGAAGCGCTATAAATACCCAGCGCCTCTTCATTTGTTATATTTGACCATTTTGTTTTCTAACGGTTTTTCTAGGAGTTTTCTTTAGATCTTAGCTTTTTGACTTCTCTCTAAGAGTTTTGCTGTAGCATTTCACATTTTTCTAACTTGAGGTACGAAAGTTACATATTTGCTTTCCACTTTTTATTATTATTATATTTTACATATAAATGTGACTATTTTTTTTTTGTAGTTGATATGGCTTCAGGGAGGGATAAAGGGAAGGAGTCTGAGCATTCTAGATCGATTCTGTGAGGTGGAGTGGGAGGGGGCAATGTAACCCCCTGCCTAAATAAACGTAATTATAGCTCGATAATGCGTAATAAAATAGTTTAGAGATCGACGGATAATTTAAAATTCATTTTAAATACCCTCCTTGAGGTAGGATTTCCACAAAGATTTTTGAAAACTTCTTTCCTATCCTGGTCTCAAGTTCAAATATCGAATATAATCACTTGTGCAGTTATGTCACATTCCTATATCAGAGTATACAACAAAAATCCCGGCAAACCCCGGGTTTCATCTATATTTACTCTAAGGGTTTAAATTTCCCATAGAGGGGATTACACCTCGTTTCCCAAAAATAATATTGATATACACTAATCCCAAATACAAAATAGATAACCAACAACCCATTCAAATGTCCTTAAAAGATTCTAGCCGCTCCGAGTGATCCTCTTTTCCCTTGAGCCACTTGCCATGTCTGAAATGTTAGCCATTGGAAAGAATGATATTCAAGAGAATCTCAGTAGTAACAAATCACTCATATAATGCACAAACATTTAGCATATATGATCATGTTAAGCAGCATCACAATGTATCATGGCTCATGCCACAAACAACAGCACTCATGGCCGTAAACACTATGCGTTAGCTTTCACTGCGAACTCTATGCGTAAGCTTTCGCTATGATCTATATGTATCACAAAGTAGCACAATATTTCTCAATCTATCTCAATACATGACAAACATACATACAACGCTTCATACACAGTATAAGACAAAGAGTCACTACCTCGTTCTTTCCTGACGTTCTTCGGCAGCGTAGGCTCACGAGGGCTGCAAATGTCAAATCCTATAAACCAAATAAGGGACAACCGATTAATCTCTTTTCTAAGTTCTTACTTCCTTAGTACTTTAAGTTGTTATCATTTAAACTCTTTAGGTGGCTATTAGATGCCTAAACATATGCCTAAAGGGTTGGGAGAAACTACCCCAAAGATGTCATTCTAGGAAGCAAAATATTGATTTTTGAATGGCTCACTCGAGTGAAGATGACCTCACTCGAGTGATGAAGCACTTGCACTCGGGTGAGGACAGCTCTCACCAGCAAGTGTTTGCCAGAAAACAATACCAATTGTTAGAAAGTGTTCACTGCACTCGAGAACGAATACCTATACTCGAGTGATAACCCTAAATCTCACTCGAGTCCCCCAAAGTATGGTATAAGAAGTGTTTGCTCGAGAGCAACTAAGAATCCTAGAGACAAAGATTCACTCGAGCACAGACACAAGCACTCGAGTGATCATGCCACACTTGCAAGTGTTCAGTCACACTCTTGAAGTTTGGCCTGCGAGTGTTTGGCCGAGAGTAGCCCTTACCCTGAACCTACGCCTGCACTCGAGTGAACCCATTCTCACTCGAGTGATAGCCCTTATCACTCGCAGATGAGGAAGTGCACTCTTGCACTTTCTCTGAGAATTCTACCAAAACACTGAAGGAAAAGGGAAATTATACTGTCACACTCGAGTGAGACCCTCCCTTACTCGAGTGTTGTTCATCAGAAACCAGAAATGCAAAATTTGACAGAGTTTTCCAGATTTACCAAAACTGATCCCAATGGTTCCAAAACTTATACCGAAGCTCATTCTCACTCAAAATTTCATAAGGAACCTATTGGTAACCTCAAAACACTCAAATTCTCATCCTAACAACAAATTTGATCTTGGTTCTCTATGTTACACTCAAAACAGTTAACCATAAAAACTTCCACTTTTCATTTCCGACCAATCCTAGTAACTCAAAGATACCAATAGCTACCCATTCAACCATAACACTCTATCAAATTCTTACATTCCAAATTAACACTATATTTAGGAAAAAATTCTAGAATTTACTAGACTTAACCAAAAATCATAACAAATACACCAAAATGTATTAAATGCTTACCTCCTCAATTTGCTGAAATCAAACCCTTGATTCTTCAACTTTCAAATTTTCTTAAGCTTCTAACCACCACAAATCAAAATTCTGAAACCATGGCAAGGAAGCCCTCAACACCATGAACAACTTTAGTGAATATAAGATGAGCATTTGAGGTCAAATACTTACCTAGAGTTTAAACCCTTCCTTTCTCTTTCTTGTCCAAGCTCACTGGAAATGGAGAATGAGGAGAGAGATGAGATGATGATGATGTCTGAATTTCCCTTTCCCATGCTCCCCTAAAACCGACCTTAGAAGAGAAGAGAGAGGGAAAATAGTTTGACTTTTGGACCTTGATCCAATGGCCCATGGTTTGACACTTGGCATCATCTCATTCTTCCTTCCATAAGTCCATATATGTGTATTCACACCCAATTCCACCCCTTTTTCATTCAATCCTAACCATTGATCTCAATTACCTATGAGTTTCCGCTCTGGTAATGGACCAATTGGTTGGTAGGATTACCGTTTTGCCCCTGATTATCACAATATACTCAAACCATTATCAAACACATTTACATTGAGTTTAATAGTAATTACATCATATACTTCAAAAGTCCTTAATTAACATTAATTACGTCACTTTAAAGTTATTAGCCCTTAATCGCAATTTAGGATATTATAGGCAGCGCGGAGGGAGGGCGACCGCGCCACAGTAGCCACAGGAGTCGGCTCTACCATAGCCACAGCAGACGGCCCCACAGGAGGCAACTACACCATAGGTACTGAGGCTGTTCTGGGAGAGGGAGGTGAGCTCAGTGTCAGCGACTATGAGGAGAACGAGGAGTTCGAGATCCCAATTCCGCTCAGGGATATGGAGCGGTTCTTGGATGAGGAGGAGGCGTGGGATTAAAACAGCGCACGACGGTCATCTTCCTTGTCGATTGGGTTTGAGGTGCTGGTCTAAGATAAATATATTTTTTTATTTAATATATTAAATATTTAAATTCAACTAGTTAAATGTGAGTTTAAATTTATCTAACGTATGTGGTAAATTGTGCAGATGAGTAGGGGGATATGTCCACGAGGAGGCTGGACGTGGCCAGTCTAAACAGCTTGGACCGGACACTACGAGTTGTAGTTCGTTAGAATAAGGCTGCAGACCGGCCCATCAACAATAGGGGTAACCTGTTCAACCACTTCTTGAATGAGCTGGCTTAAATTGGATGCAATTCCCTCTTCACTTCAGGACGTGGAGGAATGTTCTCAATAGGCTGAAAGACCTAGCGTGGGGTGAGGTGGTGTAGGTAATTAATAGTATTTAATTTTATTATATATTTTGTAATTAATTTTATTTAATTAATATTTATTAATTGTATCATTTGTAAGTAGTTGTACTTAATTAGTTTTTATTCAATTGTATTACAGCTTGGTTTGCTGTCCGGGACAACCAGAAGAGATATACTCTGATGAAGATGGGCGACGGCTGGAGGAACAGGAGGAATTTTCTCTTCCATAGAATAAATAAGGATGGGATGATTCCTCTGCAGAAACTGATAGAGAATGCCCTAGACGGCGTCCCACTGAATGATTGGGCGAGTTTTGTCCAGTTCAGGAGGAGCACAAAGGGGCAAGTAATTTATTTATAATTATAATTTAAATTTTATAAATTGTATGTTTATAATAATTATAATTTTTTTATATTGTTTTAATACTTTTAATATTGGTTTTTTGTATATGCTTTCTCAGAGGAATATGAAGTGCCAAGGGCAGCAGACGATCCACCACACGGCAGGATCAAAGACCTTTGCTGTCACTTACAGCAAGCTGTTAACTTTTCACAATGTCAATTACTTTTAACTGGTTATTTCATATTATAAATTTAGTGTTTTGTTGTTCATGATACTAATTTAATTTTGAAATTGTTTTAGGAAAGGAAGGCACAACAGGAGAACCATCAGACGGACTGCGGGGAGTTATTTGCTATCACCCATAGACACCGTGACGGAACTCCGACCTCTCAGTAGCAAAGGAGGCAATTATAAGTTAATTTATTATTTTATATTAATAATTTATTGTTATAATGTTTATAAAACAACTTTATTTTGAATAATAATAATAATTAAATGTTTCATAAAATGGTCAGTCACAGGTTGAGCTGAGAGAGACCCAGATCCAAGAGTCACAGGGGTCTGTGGACCCCACTGCTCTATTGAAAGTGGGTCTGGGTCCATTTGAACACCTTGGAAGTGTGAATGGGGATAGGGATATGAGCTAGACCTAGAATGCTCTACAGCAGGAGCGATGCCTTTTAGGCTGGTAGCTCTCGAGCACGAATGCCTGGGGTCAGACATCTGAGGGATGAGTCTGTTGAGGAGCTTCGTTTAGAGGTTGTCAGGACACATGCTGCGGTGGCCATCAGATGCAGCAGCAGGCTGATTACTACTACACTCAATATACGAAGTAGCACAATATCATGAACTACATGCTGGATGTCACACCCCCCGATGACTGACCACCGACTTTTGTGGCTGGGACCGAGTGTCCCGAGGGTGGACTCATGAAGATATCTGCACTCCCCTCAAATGTGCATTTCTTTTGCCTTTCCCACGCCTCGAACCCGCACACCTAGGGATATGTACGAGGCCCATGTGAAGCGTGGTACCATTGAGCTACTTAGCTACAAATTGTCAAATATTTGAGATTTGAATTTCATATCCCGCCAATGGTCGTGAAAATTTGTAGTGGGTATATTTAAGAATCGCTACAAGGTGAAAATAAAATTTTTTAACAATGGCCAATGGTCATGAAAGTTTGTAGTGGTTTTATTGTCACTATTGCTATAAATTATCAAACATTTGAAATTTGAACTTCGTATCCCGCCAACAGTCATGAAAATTTATAGAAGTTATATTTAAAAAACCACTACAATGTGAAAATAAAATTTTTTTAACAAAGGCCAATGTTCATGAAAGTTTGTAGCAGTTTTATTGTCATAACAGCTACAAATTGTCAAACATTTGAAATTTGAATTTCATATCCCGTCAACGGTCATGAAAATTTGTAACGATTATATTTAAAAACTGCTACAAAGTGAAAATATAACCGCTACAAACATATACTCAGTAGCGGTTATGGTGGCGGTTTTTTAACCGCTACAAAATATTAATCGTTGGAGAAGTTGAATATAAGCTTCCAGGCACCCGTAATTCTCTATTCACTCATCTTCTTTACTAAATTTTCTTTCTCACTAGCTATGGATAAGTCATGGATCAAGTTGCCATGTAATTCTCTGGAATACTTGTACAGATTAAAAAATTTCTTGGATTTTACATACTCTCACGCCAGTTGTAATGGCAAGATCATCTATCCATTCAAAGAAGCAAGTTCAAGAAGTAGCATGCTCGACAAATTGTTAAGGAACATTTGCTCGTGAAGCCTTTCCCAGAAGACTATATGTTTTGGAGAGTTCATGGTGAGAAGGCTAATATGAGATATGATGATGCTCTTCCTCGAAGTTCACAAGTAGGAGCTTAACTAGATGAAGATGATCCAATTAATGATGTTGTGCATGATGCATTTTGTTTTTAAGATGACAACTTCAATGAAGAAGTGTAGGGTTCAAAGCCAGTGTTCATGAGGAATGAAGTAGCTTGGGATTTTTTCAGCTTGATGAATGAAGCAGATCATTTTTTATATCAAGGTTGTCAAAAATACTCTAAATTATCTTTCTTGATCAAGTTGTATCAAATCAAGTTCTTATGTGGAATCACAGATAAGGGAATATTAATGTTGTTGGAATTATTACAAGATGGCTTCCTTGACACGAAGATTCCCACAACATTCTATGAGGCGAAGAAGATTATTAACAGATTGGGCTTAAACTACCAAAAAATTGATGCATACCCCAAAGATTGTATTTTGTATTAGGGAGACCATGCCAATAGGAAGACTTGTAAGAGATGTCACACATCGAGGTACAAGACAATTTGGAAGGGGAAAAAGTAGAAGAAGAAACTTGCAAAGATTCTTAGGTACTTCCCTTTGAAGCCACGCCTACAAAGATTGTTTATGTTGTCTAAAATGGCAAAGCACATGAGGTGGTATGACGTTGATAAGAATGAAGATGGTAAATTAAGACATCCCTGGAATGCATATGCTTGGAAAAAGTTTGACAATGACTTTCCATCTTTCACGGCTAACCCCAGAAATGTTTGACTTGCTTTGGTGATTGATAGTTTCAATCCATTTGTGAATCTTAGCACAAGTTATAGTATTTGGCCGATAGTCTTAGTTCCCTACAACTTACCCCTTGGATATGTATGAAACAAAGCTCCTTCATTTTGTCTATGATTATTCCAGGCAGAAAGGCACTCTGTAATAATATCGATGTGTATCTCCAACCGCTTATTGTAGAATTGATTGACCTGTAGAATGTTGGCATCGAGACATATGACGTGTATAGGAAAACATTTTTCAACTTGCGTGCAGCCTTGATATGGACGATTAGTGACTTTCCTGGCCTTGGAACATTATCCAGGTGGAATGTGCATAATGGGTTAGTGTGTCTAGCTGCAATTTTGACTCTAACGCAGTGCACCTTCTCCACAGCCGAAAGTGATACTTCATGGGGTATCAGAGGTTTCTTGATGGAAGGTACAAGTTTAGATTGCAATGAAATCGCTTTAATGGGAAACCAAAGAAAAGAGGACCACCTCAGACTTTATCTAGTGCAGATATCTTACAGTAGCTTGAGGATGTTGAATTTGAGTTCAGAAAAAGTGATGATGCAGCAAAAGCAGGGCGAAAGATGGGCAAGACTTTTGCACCTCAATAATGGAGGAAGATAAGTATTTTCTTCACTCTTCTATATTGGAAATCTAATTTACTTTGCCACAGTCTTGATGTCATGCACATTGAAAAAATGTTTACGGCAATGTGCTATATACGCTGCTTAATGAACCTAGCAAGTCAAAAAATCATCTTCAAGCGAGGAAAGATTTACATGTGATGGGAGTTCATGAAGACGCTTGGCCAGATGAGCATGAAAAATTTCAACTAAGTTCACACACACAAAACTGAACAAGGAAGTCTTCCTTGCGACGTTGAATAAAATTAAAGTTCCTGATGGGCATTATTCATGCAATATTTCTCGATGTATTGATACGTAAGCTCGAAAGGTTGCTGGCTTCAAGAGTCATGACTCACATGTTCTTATGCAATAGTTACTCCCACTAGCTATAAAGAATGCACTTCCTCCTGATGTGTCCATCATTTTGGTAGAACTTTGTTCTTTCTTTTGGAAGTTGTGTTCCAAGGTTTTGATAGTTGAAAAGCTTGATCAGCTGTAGTCCAAAATCATTTTTATACTTTTTCATTTGGAGATAATCTTTTCTCCATCCTTTTTGACTGTGATGGTTCACCTTATAGCGTAACTTTTTCATGAAACAAAACTCGCTAGCCTATTTCAATATCGATGGATGTATCCTATTGAGAGTTACTCATTTTACATGTGTGCGTTATAGTTAGTTCTTATGTTTGCTAGTCACCCTTTTCAGCATTTAGTATCATTTTTCCCTTCTTTACTTCGTAGGTTTCTTGGGAAATTGAAATCTTACATAAGGAATAAGGCATGGCCAGAAGGTTATATAGCTAAAGGTTATATAGGGGATGAGGTGTTGTATTTCTATTCAAGATACTTTGATGACATTGAGATAGCTTTCAACCACCCGCCTTGTATAGATGATTGTCCTAAACTTGCGCCAACATCAGGAGAATTTATCCCTCATGTTAGTAAACTAGTTGGAGGAACTGAGAACTTTAAACTAACGGCAACTGAGAAGTTACAAGCACATAGAAATTTCTTGATTAATTGTACTCAAGTTGAACCCTTCCTTCAATAAGAATTGTACACTCATATGTTATTCTATATCTTTCATAACATTTTTTACTTACATTTCATGATTGCCTTCCCATGATTCATTGTAGGGAATTTAGAAGTCATGTTAAGCGTCAACTTAGGATCTGTACACAAACATCCTCTGAAGTTGACAAAAAGGTCTATAGAAAATTCCTAAGCTGGTTTGAGAGCAGAATACTAAATGGCCACAACCCACACTCACTAGATTTCAGAGCTCTCGCAATCAGCCTTCTTGACCACGCAAAAAGGTTTACAGCATACAATGTCAATGGTTTAAAGTTTTGCATGGTTTCATGAGATCAAGGATTTCAAACTCAAAATCTGGTGTTTATGGCACCTTTGGGACAAGGAGTTATGCAAGAAGCAGTGGAGACAACATGCAGTTAGGAGGCATCCCTTACTATGGAAAGCTTCTTGATATCGTCGAACTTAAATACCAAGGTTGTTTCATTGTTACGCTGTTCAAGTGTTTGTAGGCAAATACCACTACTTCCTGAGGACTCACAATTGACAACTTAGGCATCACAGTGGTAAATTTCTCAAGGCCAATTCATGCTGGTCACTTTGAAGATAATGAGCCATATATTCTTGCCTCAAAGGCACACCAGGTATATTATGTCGAGGACTAGAGGCATAGGGATTGGCACATGGTAGTTCATTTAAAGCCTCGAGACCTTTATGATATGGGTGATGGCAATAACATCGCCTACGAGAGTGAGCCATTTCAAAAACTTCTTCCTAGAAGGCGATGACAATTTACCTCTACTTAGGTGTTTTTTTTAAGTTCACATCATTTAAATTTAATTTTTCTACAAAATAATACCACACTAAGAATTTCTTCACATAATTACTGTAGGGATGACGAGGATGAATAACTAAACAACTTATGCTCTTATCTTTGTAACCCTTGATGTATATTCTTTTTAAAAAAATTCAGGACATTATTTGTAGCTGTTCAAAATCCGCTACAAAATCAACAAAAACCGCTAAAAATGTAAAAACCGCTACAAAGAACGTCACAGTAACCACTACAAAAATAAATCGCTACAACACCTATCATATTAACCGCTAGAAGTAGGGGTGTTCAAATTGTCCTATTCCCGGTTGTCTTGGCCCAGTCCTGAACCTTTTGATCCCTAGAATTTCTCATCCCGGCCGGGACCAAGACCGGGAAAATCAGACAGGGATCTAATGGACTCAGGACAGGGACCGGGATCGGGCACACACCTTGTGATCTCGGTTCCGCCTCGGTCCCAGTTTTTTTAAAACTTTTTTCCTTAAAAAATAAGTTATTCTTTTATTTTTGTATTTTTTACCCCATAAATTAAGTTATCATTTGATAAATTATGTATTACATATTTATTTGGAGTTACACTATATATCATGATACTAATCCTAATTATATAATGTATAAAAATAATAATGAAAATGATGAAAGTGATAATAATAATAAGGGTAAAGGTGCATTCAGCACCCCGAACTATTTTTGGAGGTGCAATCAGCACCCTAAAGTATTTAAGGGTGCAATCAACACCCTAAACTATTTTTTGGGGTGCAATCAGCACCCTAGAGTATTTAAGGGTGCAATCAGCACCCTAAACTATTTTTGGAGGTGCAATCAGTACCCTAATGTATCAAAAATGGAACAATTACACCTTTCACTAATAGAATGCTAACTCCGTTTGCTAAAGTTCAAATTTTTAGAAGTGCAATTGCTCTATTTTTACTACATTAGAGGCAAAATTGTAGCCTTAAATACTGAAAGAAAATAGTGTGTTAGCAAACGGAGTTAATATTTTGTTAGTAAAAGGGTGTAATTGTTCCATTTATAATACATTAAGGTACTGATTGCATCTCCAAAAATAGTTTAGGGTGCTGATTGCACCCTTAAATACTCTAAGGTGCTGATTGCACCCCAAAAAATAGTTTAGGGTGCTGATTGCACCCAAAAAATAGTTTAGGGTGCTGCTTGCACCCTTAAATACTTTAGGGTGCTGATTGCACCTCCAAAAATAGTTCAGGGTGCTGGATGCACCTTTACCCTAATAATAATAATAAAATGTTATTCTTCAATCCTAGATCAATTTGTGTAATTATTATGGCCTTATTAGGTGTTGAATAATCAATTCAAGCACTAGATTATAGAAATTTAAGCTGGTCATTTTGAAGATGATGAGCAGTATATTCTTGCCTCAAAGGCACACCAGGTATATTATGTTGAGGACTAGAGGCACAGGGATTGGCACATAGTAGTTCATTTAAAGCCTCGAGACCTTTATGATATGGTTGATGGCAATATCATCACCTACGAGAGTGAGCCATTTCAAAAACTTCTTCCCAGAAGGCCATGAAAAGTTACCTCTACTTAGGTGCTTTTTTTAAAGTTCGCATCATTTAAATTTAATTTTTCTACAAAATAATACCACATTAAGCATTTCTTCACACAATTTCTGTAGGGATGACGAGGATGAATAATTAAACAACTTATGCTCTTATCTTTGTAACCCTTGATGTAAATTGTTTTAAAAAAATTCAGGATATTATTTGTAGCTATTCAAAAACAGATACAAAATCAACAAAAACCGCTAAAATGGTAAAAATCGCTACAAAGAATGTCACAGTAACCACTATAAAAATAAATCGCTACAACACCTGTCATATTAACCGCTAGAAGTAGTGGTGTTCAAATTGTCTCGGTCCTGATTGTCTTGGCCCAGTCTTGGATATTTTGATCCCTGGAATTTCTTATCCCGGCCTAGACCGAGACCGGGAAAATCAGACAAGGATCTATTGGACTCGGGACAAGGACTGGGACCGGGCACACACCTTGTGATCTCGGTTCCGCCTTGGTCCCAGTTTTTTTAAAACTTTTTTCCTTAAAAAATAAGTTATTCTTTTATTTTTGTATTTTTTACCCCATAAATTAAGTTATCATTTGATAAATTGTGTATTACATATTTTTTTGTAGTTACACTGTATATATCATGATACTAATCCTAATTATATAATGTTTAAAAATAAAAATGATAATGATGAAAGTGATCATAATAATAATAATAAAATGTTATTCTTCAATCCTAGATCAATTCGTGTAATTATTATGGCCTTATTAGGTGTTGAATAATCAATACAAACAGTAGATTATAGAAATTTAAGCTGGTCATTTTGAAGATGATGAGCCGTATATTCTTGCCTCAAAGGCACACCAGGTATATTATGTTGAGGACTAGAGGCACAGGGATTGGCACATGGTAGTTCATTTAAAGCCTTTTATGATATGGTTGATGGCAATATCATTGCCTACGAGAGTGAGCCATTTCAAAAAATTCTTTCTAGAAGGCGATGACAAGTTACCTCTACTTAGGTGCTTTTTTTTTAAGTTCACATCATTTAAATTTAATTTTTCTACAAAATAATACCACAATAAGAATTTCTTCACACAATTTCTGTAGGGATGACTTGGATGAATAATTAAACAACTTATGCTCTTATCTTTGTAAGCCTTGATGTATATTTTTTTTAATAAAATTCAGGACATTATTTGTAGCTGTTCAAAAACAGCTACAAAATCAACACAAACCGCTAAAAATGTAAAAACCGCTACGAAGAACGTCACAGTAACCACTACAAAAATAAATCGCTACAACACCTGTCATATTAACTGCTAGAAGTAGGGGTGTTCAAATTGTCCCGGTCCCGATTGTCTTGGCCTTGTCCTGGACATTTTGATCCCTGGAATTTCTCATCCCGGCCGGGACAAGGAATATTAGACAGGGATCTATTGGACTCGGGACAGGGACCGAGACCGGGACCGGGCACATACCTTGTGATCTCGGTTCCGTCTCGGTCCCAGTTTTTTTAAAGCTTTTTTCCTTAAAAAATAAGTTATTCTTTTATTTTTGTATTTTTTTACCCCATAAATTAAGTTATCATTTGAAAATTATGTATCACATATTTATTTGGAGTTAACTGTATATATCATGATACTAATCCTAATTATATAGTGTATAAAAATAATAACTAAAATGATGAAAGTGATAATAATAATAATAATAATAATAATAAAATGTTATTCTTCAATCCTAGATCAATTTGTGTAATTATTATGGCCTTATTAGGTGTTGAATAATCAATTTAAACACTAGATTATAGAAAATTTAACTAATATAATAATATATTTTAGATTTAATTTTTTTTAAAAAAACCGGGATTTCCTCGTTTAGTCTCAGTCCCGGTCTCGATCCCAGGATTACCGGAACCGGTACCAGGATGCAATTTGAAACCATATTGGTTGAGTGTTGTGATTTTTGGAATTTGCCTTAATTTTCGTGTAATTATGGTATTAGAGAGGTCATAGTGTTTTGATGATTGTGTTAATGTCTTGTGGTGTTCATTAGATAAATGCACTTAATTAGAGTCTTAAATGTGAAGTTGGGTGATTTAAGGTTTTGTGTTCAATTGGTGTTCAAAATAGAACATGTTAAAGGAGTATGAATTTGGTGGTTTTGATATTTCCATTTGATTCTATTTGAAAAATTATGTTGGGGAGTAGCCCCAGTTGTGAATTTTGGACCTTTGGAAACATTGGTTGAAAACTGGAAATTCTGTTAAGTGTAAGTGCTATGTAGGGGAGCTTGTTTGTATGGTATTTTGAATGAGTAAATGAAGTCTAAAAGTTATCAAATTTGGCAGTGTTGTAGTAGACATGGAAAGCTTTAAAATGATATTAAGTTTTGCGTCGTTTCAGTGTGTGCACGAAACGTTATGGTCGTTGAAAATTAGCCAACAATCAGGCCAGTTCTTGGCCGCGGCCAGGCATCTTGGCCGTAGCCAAAGAGTTTTTTTCTAGTTCTTGGCCGCAGCCAAAAGGGTCCTGGTAGTAGCCTAAAACTCTTTGACCTGTTCTTGGTCGTGGCCAAAGGGTTCTGGGCTCAGGTCAAGGCCCAAAAGTTTCTGACCTGATCTTGGCCGTGGCCAAAATCTTTCTGACCATCTCTTGGCCGCGGCCAACCCTTAAAAAAAATGCATTGTGAACTTTTGAAAGATGATCTTTGGTCTAGTTCTTTCTAACCCTTTAGGATTTTGTTTGGGCTTCTAGTAGCCACCTAAAGGTTTCAAATGATAACCAACCCTAAGTGTTTTGGAGTTAAGAATTGGAATAGTGAATAACTCGTCGTCCTTAATTATGATTTATTGGACTTGACGTCTACCCCGTGCATGTGAAATCGGTACCCGAGCTTGAATGGAAAGAACAAGGCAATGGCTATTTCTCTTATATCATGTATAATACTTGTATGTTTATGCTTATCACAGAATAGTGAATAAAGTGGAAGCTAAATTGTGAAGACAACGAAAGTTGTTGTGACAATTGTCACGCATTATTGTGATTATAGTGAAGGCTGTTGTTTTGTGACTTGCGGGTCACACATCAATGTGAAACTATGCCAAAAGTCTCGGTTGATGTACGGGTGAGGATAAGCCAGTCAAAAGTCCCGGTAGATGTAAGGTTGTTACATTTTTTTATGTCATGATGCCATGGAAGTGAATATGGCAAAAGCTGTTGTTGTTTATGCCATTGTGAATGCAGTGAAAGCTGTCGTGATGCCATGGAAGTTAATACAATGAAAGCTATTGTTGTTTATGCCATTGTGAATACAACGAAAGCTATAATGATGCCGTGGAAGTAAATACGGTGAAAGCTGTTATTGTAGTGAATACAGAAAAAGTGTTTGTTTGTGATGAAAGTCATGCATCAATATGGTAGCTGAATACAGCAATAGCTACTGTGACACTTGTCATGCATTAATGTGGAAACTGCTGTGAATGCTGTTGAGAATTTATCACTGAGAATGTTATGGCTATTGTGAATGCTATTGTGTTATTACTTTGTGATAATTGCTTACATGCCTTGTTTATTATATATCATATGATTGAAAATTGTTACTACTAAGATTCTTATGAATCTCACTCTTTCCATTACTAACCTACAGCTAGGGCAGACAGATAAAAGGAGAAGTAGGTATACAAGGGCCGTTAGAGTTCATGGCTAGGAGATTTGTTTTGTGTTGGTTATCAAATGTTGGGATAATTGTATATGTAAATGTAGATCGATGTAGTAGATTTGTATAATTGTCTGTAATCCCTATTTTAAAATGGGCAAATATACCCTGTAGGCTCTTATAGTTAAGATTGAAACCCAAGTGTCATCAGGAATTTCATTGAGTACTCTGATATGAATGAATGGAACGGTACCGAGCAAGCCAAATAGTTTTAAAATGTGAAAATGAGACCTAATTAAATAGATTGTGAAAATTTTTGAAAAGCTCACTTTATCACAGGACCGAACCTTGTCTTAAAGCTGGGACTTTTATAAGTTTGAATTCTCTGCAGATCTCCAATTTAACTTAATAACACGTTTTTAAACTATAAAATTAGTTGTGAATGTAGGGGATTACAGAAAATCACTAGGTTTTGGTCGAAATTTAGTAGGTAAGTGTTTGTGAAAAATTTTAAATAGAGGTCAAGGAGAATCATTGGGAGTGGTATGGTTAAAATGATATAATACCGTCACTTATAGCCATTGTTCTCGACATCACTCGAGTGATTACTGGAGTGATTCTGGGGCATCACTCAAGTGTCATTTGAGTGTTCTACCAGAAAATAAAAAATAAAGCAATTTAAAAACATACCTGCCATGAGTAGTATTGTAAGTACCCATGTCTATTCCTTTTATGATTTGAAGGCATTGGATGATAGATTTGAGTTGAAATGTGGTTGATTTGTAATCTACACTGATGATCACTCAAGTGATTCTGAGGCATTACTCTAGTGATCACTCGAGTGGCTAGTCTCTTCAACTTCTGACTATTCATATTCAACCGTTATGCTGTTTCAATTTGAATTAATGCCACTTCTTGATTTCTAGGTTATCACTCAAGTGGTCACTCGTGTGATTCTTACTATCACTTCCAGTTATCACTTGAGTGATTTCTTGATCACTGGAAGTTTTCACTCAATTTTTTAGCATATATGTTTACCTTTGCTTTATTTACCACATAACAGAGAATCAAGGTCCTACAAAAGTAAATTACTAGATACTCCGATGCTTAAGTCAGTAATCATCAAAACATAATCAAATTACATTTTTTTAATAGATAACAACTTACAATTTGTTGGGATTCACCATTTCCATTTCTCTTCTTATAAATAGAAATTGATCTTTGGCGAGGGGTTTTGTGAAGAAATCTATTGTTTGAAAATGAGTTGGGATGAATATCACTTTGATAACCTTCTTTTGAACATGATCCCTGATGAAGTGATGTCTAACATCAATATGCTTGGTTCTAGAGTGTTGAATTGGATTCTTTGCCAAGCTTATCATGCTAGTGTTGTCACAGTAGATAGGTATTTCTTTCAAGGGTATACTAAGGTCTTGTAGTTATTGCTTCAGTCATAGTACTGGTGTACAACAACTTGACACTACAACATACTCAGCTTCCGTTAAGAGGCACTATATTTTGTTTCTTATTGAACCATGATACTAGTGAGCCTCCAAGAAATTGGCATTGCCCACTATTACTCTTTCTGTCAGTCTTATAACCTCCATGATCAGAGTCTGAGTATTTAACTAGGTATTGATTTCCTCCTTTAGGATACCAAATACCTAATTTTGCTATGTCGGGAAGATATCTAAAGATACGTTTGACGGTTTCAGCATGTGATTCCTTTGGTGCTGATTGATATCTTGCACACATACCAATACTGGATTAGATGTCAGGTCTGCTTGCAGTGAGATAGGATCTAGTCATTCCTCTATATTTTGTGATGTTATAGTCTTTTTCCTTAACATCTCAAGCAACATAGTTGAGATCATAGGCTTGTCTGCTCCGGTTGCTTGATCAATCCCATATTTATTTAATAGCTCCTTTAGGTGTTTTGTTTGAGATATGAAAATTTCATTCTTTCTTTGCTTAATTTGCAGACCAAGAAAGAAGTTCAATTCTCCGATCATTGACATCTCAAACACCCCTGCATTATCTTAGAAAATTCTTTTCACAGAATTTCATTAGTAATACCAAAAATGATATCATCAACATATATTTAAACATCAAAATATCATTTCATTTTCATTTTATAAAAAGTGTTGCATCGAATCTTCCTCGTATAAAACCTTGATCAATGAGGAATTTGCTAAGTCTTCCATACTATGCTCTAAGGGCTAATTTTAGACCATATAAAGCTTTTTTTTAGTTTGCAAACATAATCAGGTTTAGTTACATCGTCAAAACCTGAAGGTTATTACACATACACTTCTTCCATGATATAGCCATTTAGAAATGCACTCTTTATATCCATTTGGTATAGTTTGTATCCCTTGATGTATGTAAAGGCTAAAAGTACTCGTATAGCTTCCAATCTTGCTACTGAAGCATATGTTTCCCCATAATCAATACCTTCTTCTTGATTATAGCCTTTGGCCACCAATCTTGCCTTGTTTCTGACAATAATTGTGGATTCATCAAGTTTTTTAAATACCCATTTGGTGTCAATAACTGGATGATCTTTAGGCCGAGGTACCAAATCCCAAACTTGATTTCTTCTAAATTGATTGAGTTCTTCTTGCATTGCTATGACCCAATCATTGTCTGATAGGGCTTTGTCAATGTTAGAAGGTTCAATCTCAGAAATGAATGTCAAGAAACTAACTTCATTTAAGATTTTGTTTCTACTTTTAACTCCCTCATTTACATCTCCTATAACTTAATCTAGAGAATGACTCTTGTTATATTTCCAGGTTCTAGGTTGTACCAGTCTATGTGATTGTTCTTCATTATTAGTTTAGTCAACCTCAGGATTGAAAGGTTTAGGAATAGGTTGCCTATTCTCTTGATTCAAGATTTTTTCCTGTTCATCATCAATAGTTTTGTTACAGGATTCAAATTCATCAAATACAACATGAATTGATTCTTCAACTACACATGTTTATTTATTAAAAATTCTATAAGCTTTGCATCGAATAAAATAACCTAAAAATATTCCTTTATCAATTTTAGAATCAAACTTTCCTATGTTATCTTTACCATTATT
Source organism: Inga oerstediana (assembly GCA_963210345.1). Taxonomy (NCBI): domain Eukaryota; kingdom Viridiplantae; phylum Streptophyta; class Magnoliopsida; order Fabales; family Fabaceae; genus Inga; species Inga oerstediana. The sequence goes on from OY723407.1 coordinate 37,309,182, forward strand.
ATGAATGAAACACTTACAATCAAAGATGTGTAGATGAGTAAGGTTTGACTTTCTTCCTTTAAATAGTTTGTACGGTGTCTTTTCTAGCTTTATTCTGATGTAGGCCCTATTAGAAATGTAGCATGTTGTACTCATTGCATCGGCCCAGAAAACTTGAGACACGTTCTTTTTATTTAGTATAGCTCTAGCCATTTTAGTGAGTACTCTGCTCTTTCTTTCTACGACTCCATTTTGTTGAGGTGTCCATGGAGCAGAGAAGTTGTGATCAATGTCATTAGTGTCATAGTATTCTCTAAAAGTTTTATTCTCAAATTCTCCACAATGATCTGTCCTGATACCTACAATGGACGTACCTTTCTCATTTTACACTTTCTTGGCAAAAACAATAAATTCACTAAAGGTTTCATCTTTCGATGATAAGAAAATAGTCCTTGTAAATCTAGAAAAATCATGGACAATAAATAAAGAATATAAGTTGCCACCAAGATTTTTAACTCTTACTGATTTAACAAAATCCATATCCAGCAGTTGTAGTGGTCTATTAGTTGTGATTTCATTTTTCGATTTAAAAGATTATTTGTTTGTTTACCCTTCTGACATGCATCACAAATCAAATTGTTTTTGAAATTAACTTTAGGTAAACCACACTAGTAGAAAAATGACTTTTTAGACCGGTTAAAAATGACTTTTTAGACCGGTTCTGTATTAGGTCTTGATATAGCAGGTCTAAAAAATCTGTTATTTTTTAGACCAGTTGTTATAACCGGTCTTAAAGGTCACACTTTTAAGACCGGTTGTGGGCACAACCGATCTTAAAGGTCAGACATTTAAGACCGGTTGTGGGCACAATCGGTTCACAACCGGTCTTAAATGTCTGCCCTTTAAGACCGGTTGTGACCACAATCGGTCTTAAAGGTGTGACCTTTAAGACCGGTTGTGGGTAGACATTTAAGACCGGTTGTGCCCACAACCGGTCTTAAGGTAATTTTTAAGACCTGTTGTGACTACAACCGGTCTTAAAGCTTCATTTTTTTTAAAAAACGTCCCTTTTAATATATGTACACGCACAGAATGCTCCAATTTTAACAGCAGTACATAACAATCACTGATTTCAATTTCAAAATTCAAAAGCCAGTACAATCTATAGCAGCAACAAATTAATGTTTATACAAGCCAGTATATAGCAGCAACAAATTGATGTTCATACAAGCCAGTGCAGTCATACATTGATAATTCATTTGGCCATTAGACAGTAAGGATGACCAAATGACAGCAGTAAAACAAAAGCTTCTTCTTTTGAAGTTGATTATACCTTCCCTAGTCCCCAGTGTCCCTTTGGTTGCCTACACCAAACATAAAGTTTCTGGGAAAAGAACCAAGCAAAGAAATGAACATGCCATAAAAAACGTGTAAATAATTTTAAGAATTAGAGAATGAAATAGAGCAAACACGCAAGAACCAACAAAAGTAAAATGACATTGACCTCAATTCCTCTTTGCTTCAAATAGCCGTTGGCGTCAATTATGTCCTGTACAAAAACCCAAATAATCAAGCAACAGTATGATTCATCAAGAATCCTATTCTATGAGCAATATCTTGCCACAATTAACCCATCATATAGATACAAAAACACCAAGACACAGCCATCACAATTCAATAATGTACAATGTAACGTTGGATTCAGAAACTCACTATTTGTGTAATAGCTCATAGATGAATTCAGCACAACATGTGCGAATGAAATCAATATCTTCTTCAGGAAAGAGATCAGCAAGATCAAACATCTGTAACACCAAAACCAGACGAAACATTGACTTAGTAACTTAAAAACAATAAAGTAAAACAAAAGTTCTGAAATATAAATTTACCTCTTGAGTAAAAATCAGTCGTGCCTAGAATGATAATATTGTAAATGTGTCTCAAAAGATAAAAACCACATAAGTTGGACCCCTTTGGTTGCCTACGGCTCTGAGAAAAAACATGATATCATTAAAACAAATATAAAGGCATGTCTTATTACATTCTTTAAACAAATCCATATGTACTAACCTTTGGCATGATCCATGTAGGGTCCTTTAAATCACGAACATGCTTACCACAAGCACTGTGTAGGAATGTCCGCATAGCCCTATGATCATCACAATGACAAAGGTTATTGGTTTTACACAAATTCCATAAACTTTGCATACAAAAGGTAAGAATGTAAGAAAACTAACGAATTCATGGTCTTTTTTTAAATATTCCTTGGTTTGAAATGGAGGGAACATAAGAGGATGACAGTGTAACTACTCTTGCATAGAAGAAGCAACTGCCAATGATCACTGAAAAAAACAGAAGAATATTAAGCAAACATAAAACATTATATAAATTATAAAATATCAGTTTTTTTCTTACCTATGCACATATGGAGCCAAGAAACACTCAGTTCCAGTTTCACTAAGTCTCTCTGACAAGTATCTATGTCTACTAGCAGCAGTGGTCCCTTTCTCTTGGATATGATGGGGGCATAAGAATCCAAATTTTTCGCTTTTGCCAGAGGAGACCAACCTACGATGCATGTACCTACAATAACGCAAGCACATAAATAAAAGGTAAACGGTGAAACTTTTAAAATATTTACTTTGAATTGCAGAAGCTACTTACATTAAGAACAGTTAGACAATCCCAATCGTAAGATTTTGTCCAGGAGCTACCAGGGACATCAAATCATCCCTCTCAAGATAGCATGTCACTCCTGACTGTCCAACAACTGAATCCATAGGCCACTCTCTTATTTTGAATGATGTATCATATGCCATCAGAATTACTTGTTGCATGATATTCAATGGAGGCTGTGAAACTTCTTGCTGAGTGAAGGGAGCTGGACTTAGTGGGGCTTTGATCGGACTTTCCTCGGCTCGACCAAAAACAAGGTTCGTTGGCCACAAGATGAATGTGCCCAAGACATCGCTAACGATCTTGAATTCATCAGAAGGGATAGGGATAGGTGCATCTGCAATAATCACCTCGTCAACTGACACTCGGACTTGATCACCTTCTATTTGTCGGTGGTGGATAGTTGATCCCAGGTTATGTACACTACCCCGTGCAACTAACCGTCTCAGAGGATCCTCGACAAAAAGATCACAAAGCTTAGTAATTTCCAGGTTAGGACCCTCTGATGACTGCCCGATATTGCAACAACTACCTTTAGCGCTCTGCTTATTAGGATCAATCAATTGTGGCTGGGGAGCACTGGTATCTTGTCTTGAGCTCATAAACACTATCATTTCCTCTTTCATCTTGCTCAACCGGGTCTCTAATAGTGCATTAAATGATGCTTCAGCCTCGGCCTTTGCTTCTGCTCTTGCAATGGCCAATATAGTCTCCAATTCCACCCTAGTCACGATGTTTGAGGAATGGCGTACGGGGGCTCCAAAGTAATCCCGTATCCCTACCCCTCCTCTAACTCTCCTGACACGGCCTGGATGCTCATGTTTGCCAGTAGCAACTGTTAGAATATCATTCCTGCCCTCTGACTTAAAAGAGCCCTCAACTTATTGTTTTCTAAGTTCATCCTATAAGATAATACAAAATAACAACCATAAGTAATAATGTACGTTTCTTATGTAATTAATTACAAAAACGATATATACTTACAATTCTTTCACCTACTATACGAGATTGTTCACTCGTATAAGTCCTGCTCCTCTTTTGGTGGGCAAATTGCCATTTTTCTTCTCGACGAATCGGAGATGGCGGAGAAAGAAGAACAGAAGGATTGGATTGAGATGCTTCTTCCAATCTCTTCCGTTTGGACGCCAACAAGTCTCTTTCAGCCTTTGCATAACCCCCACGAGACATTGTATGGGGCAATCATTCTTTTTACCACTCTCTTGTGCTTTTTGCCTTTTTGCCTGCGAATAAGAAATGATACAAAAGGAAAGTGTTATAATCAATTAAGATAATTGCTAAGTAAATAAAATGAAAAATAAGTCAACTAACCAAAGATTCTGGAGTAGTCCGAAGCCTAACAAATTCTTGCCAAGTCGCTTGATTAAGAAATGTATACTGGTCGCACGGATTAGGACAAGGCTGACCATCTTTCACCTCAATATGAATGTAATTGTTGGTCAGATTTGTCTTAAACTTGCTCTAGCGCTTATAACAATACGTCATCGTCTTGTTGTACAAGATCTCACTCTGAGGAACGTCGCAGGTGAGCTGAAATGCATGCATTGAAGGATTAAGTGACAAATTTGTGACATTTGATAATAATTAATTACATACAGAAGAGAATTGTATACCTGAATAGTGTCCCAAATATGCTGCTTCACCTTTGCATTGACATATCTCCACTCCTCTATCAAGATGCTCGGCTTGTTACGTGCAAGGAGGCCGACGAAACTCCTATATCGTTGTGCATTAGGCCTGATTGGTTTCCAATGTCTATCAAACTCAATCGGTATCTTTTGGCCTGCACTTCGACTGAAGGAAACATCTATCAACCGTGTGCCACGACTACCCCTCCGTACAGACTAGCTACTGCGCTCACTATGACCTTGGCTCGGAGCATTGCTAGGCTCACCCTGGTTAACACTAGCTGGCTGACTCTACTGAGCACTAGGTGGCTGACTCTCCTGAGCACTAGGTGGCTGACTCAGAGGTGTAGGAGGTGGCTGATCTTCTGCACTAGGACGCTGGGGATTCATCATTTGCCTGTAATGACAACAAAGAAAGATAAATCCTAAGCTATGACATGTGAAGACTATATCGATAAAATAACTAAACATATTCTTCGGATATAAATCATAATCATAATTACTTTAGTTAGTTAAGGTCAAAGTAGTATCATAAAGAGATATCCTCCCATATTTCCTCGTGATGATCATTTCTTGTGCCGTGCGCATTATCTGCTTCATCTTCTTCGTTCAGTTCTGGTAGACCCCTAGAAAAAGAAGGAGTCTCAAGAAGATAATAATTTGAGTGACTTTTCTCGTCAATATCAACAACCCTTTTTCCTTGGAGAGCTACAGACCACATTTTATTTGCCTGATCAGTGATATAGAACACTTGTTGCGCCTGATCTGCCATAATGAAAGGTTCATCTCCAAAACTTCTACTATTCAGATATACTAATGTAAATCCTAACCTATCGATCTTCACACCATTATTGACATCAACCCACTTGCATTTGAAAATGGGAAATCTAATTTTAACATAGTCAACCACCCAAATCTCTTCAATCACCCCATAATAAGGTATGGCAGCCAATGTAGGGTTCTTATCTTTCGAACTAGAGAAGTGCATAGATTCAGCCACTAATACAGCACCACTGTTCTGGACGGTGCTCTTATCATCTAGAGACTTCATGTAAAAAGTATAACCATTGATCACAAATGAAGTCCAACTTAGGACATCACTTCAGGACCACGTGCTAACCAATTTATTGTATCAGAAACACATTCTTCTCCGTCAACCTTTTGTTTGAACCAATGTGCGAAAGTTCTATTATGCTCCCTGATTAACCTTTGTTCAGTCATTCGACTATTTTGTTTCCGTACAATTTCTTTATGGGCATTCATGTAATATTGAACTTCATCAACATTGTTCAAGATGTACAAGTGGACTTGTTGCAATTCATCAGCATCTATGCTCTTTACTGTTGCCCTGCGTCTACCCCATTCTTGATCATGACGTTTAGGAAGGCCAATATGTCGTACATTTGACAAATAATGTTGACAAAATTCCATAGCTTCTTCAGAAACATATTTTTGAACAATAGATGCTTCAGGCCGATTGGGGTTCTTCACATACCCTTTTAGTATTTTCATAGTTCTTTCGACGGGTACATCCACCGGAAATAGATAGGGCCACACAACTTTATCTCCCTCACTAGATGAACAACCAAGTGTACCATGATATCAAAAAAGGAAGGAAGAAAAAGCTTCTCAAGCTAGCATAAGATCATATATCCTTCATTTTCCAATTCCTCCAATCTTTCTGTGTCAATGACTTTACAACAAATGGCATTGAAGAAGAAACAAAGTCTAGTCAGTATGTGTTGAAGATCATATTCGGCAATGCCTCGAATAGCTACTGGGAGTAGTTGTTGCATTAAGACATGACAATCATGAGACTTTAGCCCTATTAACTTCAAGTCTTTCATCGATACAAGCTTTTTAAAATTTGAACAATACCCTGAGGGAACTTTAGCGCCATGTAAACACTCACAAAAGCTTCTTTTCTCAACCTTAGACAAAGTATGAGCAGCTGGAGGACAAAAAGTTCTATTACCGTATGGCCTTAGATGTAAATCTTCTCGTATTCCCATTTCTTGCAAGTCTAATCAAGCTTTTGTTATGTTGCCTAAGTCTTAAGGGCATTGTGGAAGGATTTTTCCTTCTTGGGATTCACACTGTAGTAGACCAATGATCTTCCACCTACGTCCTATATTATAGTCTTACTCTAAAACACATGCAATATGAATTGCATGTTATGGTGATCGATTAGTGGTGTACAGCAATTTCATCTCGTTTATCACCATACAAACATTAGTTCTAAAATATACTCAACATTCCACCCAGAACTTCTTTCACAATCACTCTTTTGTAATCTCTTTTGTGAAAACGAGTTCTTTATCTAGCTATAGATATGATAATACTTCTATGTAGTTATGATTTGATCCGGTTTTTTTTAAGAAATATAAATCTCATCTTTGTTTAACTGAGGCAACTTAAATGGAAAGATTTTTCTTGACCATCTTATGGTTATCAATCCTGTACGACATACAAAGTTGTATGCTTGCATGTCTTTACTCGTAACATACATGCTATTTCTTTTTTCTTCAAATAAAAAGAGGTTTAAGACCTTATGTTCTGTTTGTGCCATGATCTTCACTTACTCAGTGAATATAAAGCTATGGACTTAGTAAGGGCATATACCAACATTCTGTTAGCAAAATGTCATTGAGCTGTTGCTTTCCTTCTCTAAAAGCATATCTCTTATAGAGATATATTAAATGTATGTTTCACCTTGCTCTGGTACTTAAGACCCACGACATAAGATGTTATCATTTGCATCCTTCTATCCACTATTCATTCCTTGTTACTTATAGGAACTTCTCTAGCCATATGTCTCCTTGAATGGTGGTAAAATGTGCTCTGTGTTCTGATTCTGTTACATGTGTAAATGGTTTATTAAAAAGTGCAAGTGTATACTATCGCAAACAAGTAATATAGAGGTGAGTAGAGTATCGTTCCCACAATGATTGATCACTAAGTACCAAAATGGGTAATTTTAATTTTATTTAGTCAATCGATTAGTTGGTGATTGAGAGTACAAAATAAAAATGATTAAATATGAATGCAATTAATATGAAAACAACTATGAGAAAAAGCCCTAGGGATTAAATTTCACTTAGCAAATTTCGGATTGAATCACCTATCTATTCTAGTCCAATTTATTCCACATGATTAATAGTCGAGTTTTCCTAATTTAATTACTAGCCTTTTCCAAGGTCAAGCAATTCTATAAATAATTGCTAATCCAATATATCCCTATATGAATTAAAGTAATGAATTATGCATTAAGATTTATAGAACTCATTAAGACTACACAACTCATATGAATATATTCCTATTTCATATATGGGTTATAATTTTAATTATAGGATCTACACACATGCTTCTCCTTCCAATCTCAACATGCATATTGAAATCATTCAAAAGATGGCCAATCAATCGAAAGCATTAAGAAAAATAATCAAAACTCAATCATGAAGGAAAAACTTAAAACTAAATTTAATAAGTTAAGATTCAATCCGTCATTAGTAAGCTACATCATCACCCTATGAAAATGGAAATTTAGCTCATGGTGAAATTAAAAACAAACCAAAATAAATTGAAAACTTCATAAACATTGCATAAAACTTAATTATTAAATTCTAAAACATAAAGATACAATTACAAGATGCATGAAAATGGAAAAATCTAGCTTTCCATATAGAAGGTAAAACCTTCCATGTAGGTAGCAACCTATACCATCCATAAAAGAGGATTACATAAGCCTTCCATGAAGGAGGCATGTAAGAAGTAATACAATGCATGAAATTAACTCTAAGATGGTGTCAATCTCTTTTAGAAACAACACCTCTTTCTCTATGCTCCAGCTTGTCCTCCTTTTATCAGAGAAGGATGCCCCCTTGCTCTGTCTGCGATGATGACAATTTATAAGAAGGCGAAGTCGGCTGCTCAAGGAAAAAGATGAAACTCTCTAGTCAACAACATTGGCTGCCTCCCTCTCTTTTTATTGTCAAAATGTTCAGCGCCCCTCAAAGAAGACCATCCACTCTTGCTCTCTTAGCTGTCCGGTTTCGGTGAATAGTGCCAATGAACAGTGATTGTCAGCAGAATAGTATGAAATAGTGATGATGAACAGTACTGCTATAGTACCCTATCCCTTAAATGCCTTCTCCAATTCTTCTTAATGTTGTGTTGTACGTGGCTATCTAAAGAAAAGTAAGGAAATACTATATTATAGTAGTAATAATAGTAATAAAAATATTTATTCCAAAATCATTATTTATTTATCAATTACATCCAAATTCATTACATTAAGCTCAGATATCATCTACAAAATCATCATATAAGGGAAAATAAATGTGTAAATATTTTCTTATCGGATTCCATGGATGACAGAGATACACTATTGATTTCTTTGCTTCCTAAACTCTATTATCACTCTCCTAGGTCTTGTTTTAGAGTATCCTTTCAAATGTGAGTTGTTGCTTTTACAACTCAATCCATGATTATTCTCATAATCCTTTCTATAGCTAGACCAAAATTAGTTTCCAAGTCCGACCAAATTTATTTAGGCTTAGTAATCAAGTTACGAACCATATTATTTCTATAGGACTTTATCGACCTTTTATTTGTTGGATTCCTTGTAAGACACACAACCTTAATTAGGTTATGCCCTTAACTTTAGGAGTATCCATGGGTTTGCAGTTTATCTCACTAAGGTGCTTGTACATGCCTTAGGTGGTAAAGAATGTACCTTTCTTGTGTAATCTCAATTTATCTTGTGTCTCAAGATACATTCTATTCTATCTATGATCTTTCAACTAGAAATTTAATGATAACTCTAATCCTTAATTACTTTAACTTACCTTGGAATTTTTTCAGCTAGCAATATGTCATTTGACATAAAGGATGATTTCACAAAGAACCGTCTTAAGATGTTTAATTTGGCACTCATGTAGTGTTCTTCGACTACTCGAAGCTAGCGAGGCCTTTGCTTTGTAAAACCTTAGATACTACTGCCTGGATAATTCTTTCTATGAAGCCCTCAAGCTGCTTCATGTAAAGTTCATAAAACTAATTTCTAATTTGAAAAGTGATCTTTTCATACTCTTGATATAATTTTAAGTCTAAGCTTGCTGTTATAGCTAAAATTGGTCATTCAGAATTAAAGTGCATAACTGGCAAGCAGGTGTCTAATTTACCAATGCCTTCCCATTATGGTGTCCCTTAGCTACTAAGTGTCTTAGGTTTGAACTGCCCACTTTTTTTATTTGAGAACCTACATGTTCCCAATCGTTCTTGGCGAGGTGGTAGATTGTAACACCCCGTCCCAGGGAGCACGCACTTCCAGACACCACTCAGGGCCGTAAGCGTCTCCAAGGGCACGAGCGTGCCACTCACAGGATTCTCCCACACCCCCTGCGTGGTTTCTTTCACCTCCGCACGGTTCGAACACTCGACCTGGGGGTAAGTACGAGCGCTTGACGAACCATGCTACCATTGAGTGAATCCTTTTGCAACCAGTCGTGCCTTGAAGACATTTATATTGCCATCCATCTCAATTTTCTCCTTGAAAACCCATTTGCACCCAATGGTTTTTACACCTTCAGGTGGATCGACTAAGGTCCATACCTGATTGTCATACATGGATTGCATTTCAGACTTTATGGCATTTAGCCATTTCTCAGAGTTTGGTCCCACTGTAGCTTCTTGATAGGTGGTAGGCTCATTTTGCTCAATAATCAACACATCACGGCCTTCAGTAATCAGAAATCCATATCTCTGAGGCTGATGCCGTGTCCTATCAGATCTTCGTAGACCTTGTGTTACTTGAGGAGGCTCAGCAACTTGTTGTGAGTCTTCTCTAATTTCCATCTATGGTTCTATACTATCTTGTGGCTCTCGAATTTCTTCGAGATGTACGTCGCTCCCACTGGTTGTTTTAGAGACAAACTCTCTTTCTAGAAACTTACCATTTCGAATAACAAACACTTTGTTATCGGTGGGATTGTAGACATAGTATCCTTTTGTTTCTTTAGGATAACCCACAAAAAGGCACTTTGTGGATTTGGGCGCTAATTTATCAGAGGCTTGTTGCTTAACATTTACCTCACATCCCCAGATCTTGAGAAAAGATAAACTTGGTTTCTTTCCAGTCCATATCTCATTTGGTGTCTTTTCAATTGCCTTAGATGGAATATGATTTAGTGTGAACGCAGCTGTTTCTAGGGCATGTCCCTAAAAGGACGGTGGAAGATCTGTTTGACTCATCATAGATCGAACCATATTTAATAGTGTTCGATTCCTCCGTTCAGAAATGCCATTCCATTATGGTTTTTCTGGAGGAGTCAATTGTGAGATTATCCCATAACTCTTAAGATAGTCAATGAATTCTTGGCTCAAATATTCACCACCTCGATCAGATCGAAGTGCTTTAAGTGTTTTACCAAGTTGGTTTCGTACTTCATTTTGGAATATTTTGAACATTTCAAAAGATTCAAATTTATGTTTTATTAGATAGATGTAGCCATATCTACTAAAGTCATCTATAAATGTATTGAAGTAGACATAACCTCCTTTGGCAGCTATATTTAATGGTCCACATACATCTGTATGCATGAGGCCCAATAATTCAGTGGCCCTCTCACTGTGCCCAGTAAAAGGTGCCTTAGCTATCTTTCCTAATAAGCAAGATTTGCATGTATCATATGATTTAAAATCAAATGAGTTTAGAAATCCATCTTGATGGAGTTTAGAAATGCGTTTTTCATTTATATGACCTAGACGACAATGCCATAGGTAGGTCGAATTCAAATCATTTTATTTTATCCTCTTAGTAGTTACGTTATAGATATTCCCATTATTAGGATGTTCCAAATTTAATATATAATGACCAACATGCAAATCACCATCAGTATAGAAAATGTCATTATGATAAATAGAACATTTACCATTCCTATTAATGAAAGTATAACCTTCCTTATCCAAATAAGAAAGAGAAACAATGTTACTACTCAAAGCAGGAACATAATAGCAATTGTTCAAAACTAACAAAAGCCCACTGGGCAGAACTAATTCATAAGTGCCTACGGCTAAAGCAGCAACTCTTGCTCTGTTTCCAACTCATAGGTCCACCTCGCCCTTCTTCAACTTTCTATTGTCCTTTAGACCCTGCACATTTGTACAAATATGAGAACCACATGCAGATCTAATACCCATGTAGAGGAAGTTGAAAAATGAATGTCTATAACATAAATACCTGAAGCGATAGCCTCGCTATCCTTCTTGTTCTTTTTTAGATCTTCCAGGTAGAGTTTGCAATTCCTCTTCCAATAACCAGGTTCATTGCAGAAGTAGTTGACTCCTTCCTTTGGAGACTTTGCCTTCTTGGGTGCAGGCTTGGTTTCGGGCTTGTTTGACTCTTTGGTCTTACCACCTGAGCCATTACCCTTCCATTTGCCCTTCCCTTTCTTTTGTTAGATATGTTTAGTTTTGATGATGTCAAATATAGATGTGAAATGATAAGAGCAAAAAGTTTATATAATGTATTTCTTTGACTAACTACTATATTTAATGTTACATATTTTGTAGATTAGTCAAGCAAAGAATGAAGAAGATTGAATGAATGAAAATGAACAAGAGGAAGAAGAAGAAAAGAAATTGAAGTTAGTCAAGAAGATGCCTACTCGGATTATGAAGAATGATTATCAAGAGGAAAATCAAAAAGAAAGATATTGAAGAATAAAGAACTTGGAAGATCTATCAAGAAGATCAAGATTCAAGTTGTTAGAAGTAATACTGGAGGTTCTATGATGATACCGGAGGCTTCTATGATCAAATGATGGTTGGAATAGGTTAATACGAAGCTAAGATGACTTATATGTGAGTTATGGCACTTCTAGGGGAGTTATACTAGAGCACAGAGCTCAATACGCGAGCACAGGATGAACTCACTCGAGCACGGAGTGAACACTCTGTTCTACTCTGTTTTACGTTCAGCCTGACAGAGGTTCGGTATTTTGGCCATATCTCTCAAACCACACGTCGGATTAACCTAAAACCAGTGGCATATGAACGAAGACTCCCAACACGTAAAATGTGCACCAAGATCACATTGAAAGAAGCTCAAATGGAGGAGATATGATCTGTGGAAGAAGACAGTGAAATCATCGTCACTTTTTAACACAGGTTCGGTATTTTGAGCATAAATCACAAACGACACATCGGATTGAGACAAGACTAGTGCCAAATGAAACTAGACTCAAAGAGCTTTCCATGGATAGGTAATTTACCTAATTGGAACGTATATTCTAGGAGCTATGCCTTTTGGAAGTTGATGCTTGTGCAGTCTAGCGGAATAGACACTCTTTCGATCATAACTTGCAGAATACAACGAGTTTGGAGCTGATTCTTTTTGCATTGGAATGCATATGGCAAGAGCATTCTTATGATACATCATTAGAATCAAATAAATAATTTTTTTCTAAAGTGGCCCCACATCACCCGCGAGTGCAAAAACGCACTCTTGAAAAATGTTGTGCGAGTGATGTCCAAAAGTAGCTGAATTGTGAAGAAACATACAACACTCGAGCACTAGGATCCATACTCGAGCATTAGACTATTTCTCACTCGAGCACATGCAAGTTTTGACATGAGAGTGTTAACCCGAGAAGAAGTTTGTACGTGAAAACAAGAAGTGCACTCGAGCATGACTGGTTGTGCTCGAGTGATGTCTAGAATTCACTCGAGCATATGCGAGTGAAGAGCAGAAAGTGCTTGCCCGAGAGGAAGTCAGAACGTGAAATTATACATGCACTCGAGTGAGGCTTCTTTGCACTCGAGTGAGGTCCTAACAGAAGCAATGTAGAAGTTAAGACTCTCATAGCCATCAATCCAAACATGGTTAAATGTTATACAATCATTATGTTTTCACTTGTTATTGTTCCTAAACATTAACTAACATATATTTCAAGTGCAAAACAGGAGATTAAATATTTGGATTGCATCTTCAAGAACGGAGGTTATGGCAAATATCTTCACTCAACGTGATGAGTCACAGAAGCCAGAAATTCATCTTTTGACCAATGAGCCAACATACCCATGACTAATATTTTATCATATTAGTGATTAAGTATTTTGCAGTGTGAAACAAGAAATTTAACGTTGAGATTACATATTCAAATGAAAGAGTCAACTGTGGCGGGCGGCATCATTACATACCGAGTATCAGCTACCTACCACGACAAAAGTTTGACCCACCATGAGAGATTGTCTGGAAACTCAAATGTATTCATCCCGCTCCACAACGTGATGTACGGCTCATAATGAGACATACCGCTCCTCAACGTGACGCTCTGCTTTGAACCGGAAATCTCATGGTAGCACGTTTTTCAAATATGCTCAATGATCAAAATGACTCCAACGGATGAATGCTCACAACGGTCATCATCTTCATCAACTATAAATGAGAAAGTATTCAACGTCAATGAAAAAACTGAGACAGCGAGCAACTACATGAAAAATGATAGAAATATGAATCCTCTGCTTCTACTCAAACACTCTCTATTTTCCAGTTTCTATATTACTTATCGTTGAGAGAGTGATTATTTGTATTGTACTTCAGTGAGTATTATACCCACTCTATGAGAGAGTCTGTAAACACTTTCAATTATATTTCTGAGTTGATCTCAAGGTAGAGGGACCTTGAGAAGATTGATTTCCTTACGGGAGAAGCTGTAGAGAGAATTGCCAGTAAGACATTCTGCTCGTAAGACTTACAAGGTGCAAGCAGTAGAGAACGTTGCTACTCATAAGACTTACAGGGGTGTAAGCAGGAGAGAATATTGCTGCTCGTAAGACTTACATGAGTAAGCAGGAGAGGAAGATCTTCTGGATTGCTCTGCTCATAAGACTTGCCGCAAGGGGGAGTATCTTGGTGAGAGATTTGTAAAAGGTTTCACAAGTACCCGGCTAAACTTATGGGATTGTAAAGGCTTTTCTTGTTCCTGGATTAAACGAGAAGATAGTGGATTTGAAAATCTCAGGAGGAGCCTGGGGACTGGACGTAGGCCATCACAGATTGGACCGAACCAGGATAAATCACAGTTTGCATATTCTCTTCCCTAAACTCTTATATTTCCAGCATATATTATTTAATCTAACTGTTGATTTATAAACCTTCATACTTACCACTTTCGTTAAGATATGAAAAGATTTCTAAAGTTCTTAAGTTTTTATTATACACCCAATTCACCTCCCTCTTAGGTGATAGCCGGTTCTAACATCTTTCTCATACCCTTTCCTTTCTGAACCATCAAAACTGTGCTAGGTTTTTTCTTAATACTTTGCTCAGCAGTTTTGAGCATCCCATGTAGCTCAGAAATTGATTTCTCTATGTTGTTCATGTTGTAGTTCATAACAAACTGGTCATAACTCTCCGGGAGTGAGTTGAGGATCAAATCCGTAGCTAACTCCTGGCTCATGGGAAATCCAAGCCTCTCAAGGTGATCAATATAGCCTTTCATCTTTAACACATGAGTACTAACTGATGCACCTTCAGCCATTTTATAGGAATGTAAGGCCTTTGTGGTCTCATACCTTTCTTGCCTTGCCTGTTGCTGGAACATTTCCTTGAGATGTACAATTATCTCATGAGCCTCCATGAGTTCCAGATCTCTTTGGAGCTCTGGAACCATAGTGGCAAGCATCAGGCAACCTACATCCATAAAGTTATCCTTATGCTTTGTGTAAGCATCTCTCTGAGCTCTTGGAGCATTGGCTGCTCCTCAGGAATGGGTTGATCTAGGACATAAGCCTTTCTTTCCTGCTTGAGAACAATTCTCAAGTTCCTGACCCAATCAAGAAAATTTGTCCCATTGAGTTTGTCCTTCTCAAGGACCGATCGCAACGATAGTGTAGCAGTATTACTAGTCGACATGATTCTACAATTAAAATATGCAAAGTTAGTTAGTAATCTCCCACTAAATTAACAACCCTTAATATAATAATTAGTGGGCTAAGATCTATATTTGGCTTAAACTTAAGTCCGCTTTGGCAAGAGGCTTAAATTCAAGTTATTTATGTAGGTAACCTACTTACCAATTACATCACATGTAACTCTTAGATCTTTATGGGATTTAATCATTATATGATCCGACATGTTTAACCCCATCTAATGCCTTGAGATTCAAAATCATTTTGTTAATCTCAATTAAGTCAAAACAATAATGAATATTATGAGCAGCACTATTACTCAAGCTTGTCTCATCAAGATAACTCAAGTGCATCCACTTTGGTGGTCTCCACAATTGAGCGATCTAGGTTTTGACAAGTATTCATTAATTGACGGCATTATGACTTAAGATTTGATTCAGAGGGCTTAATTAATTAGTTTTATTTATATGGATGCAATCGTGGTCGTATCTCATACAGATAAATACATATAAATGTAAAAGTAATCATGCAATGATCTTATTAAAAGTATAATTTAAACGTGACACAATATGGCTTACCTAACCTAAAATCCTCCCAAGCTAATGAGAGGACTTCTCTAAATAAAAAAAGAAATACATTGAGAGAAACCTCGTTTAAACATTCGAGGGGAGTGAGATGAGAAGAGAATGTACATCGAGAGTATTTAGAGAAAGGCACGGTACGCAGGCCGTATTTAAATATTACAACCCTTTGTAAAATTCTAAAGCCATGTTGTTCACCATACCCAAACAAGTATAAATAATAAACCACAACAAGAATTCATATAATATGAAAAGCAATAAATATCGTGATCAGATTATATTGCGCTACACAGAGGTGGTCACGGCGGTCTTGCTATAGATATATAGTTCAGACCCAATTTTTTGAAAAAGGCATATTCCTTTTAAAAGAAATATTTGAAAATTTTAAAATTTCGGACCCAATTTTTTTGAAAAATTCATTTAGTCCAATTCTTAAGGGATTTCGGCCCAATTTCAAAAACAACGGCCCAGAACGCTTTTAATCCGGATTGTTTACCCCAAAGATTTGAATTCCTAAAACCGATTAGAGACCCTAACGTGTCTGTACGACATGTTCTTCACCTATTCAAAACCTAAATGATGAATTCTACTTCGGATCAAATCCAGAATAGAAATCACGATGCCAGTGGTGAAATTCAAACTTAAACATATCGCATATAATTGAAACAATTTCACCAAATCGCATAAACATACAGCACTATCTAAAAAATGCACATTAACGTTGAACATATTCCTTTTCGATTTAACATATTCGGATGTTTTCTTATGAACACACACACATATCCCATATATATAACATGTATAAGAACATAAACTTAGTTTAAACGCACAATTGATTTATCTCTGATACCACTGTTAGGATCGGCAGGCACAGCGGAAGAATTTTAAAATTTTACCAATCCTAATCGAGGATCTATCAACGGCGTTTAAACCAAGTTGGAAGGATTCATACCTTTTATGATTCAGGGTTTTCACAATCTCTAGGAGCCAACATGTCAGGTCCGCTACCTCTACCGGTATCTACATGAATGCTCTCCAACCGAGACTGTGTGCTAGTGCCTCTAATGTCTCCTAGGGTTTCCCTTGCGGCTCTCAATTCTCATGTGCATATCAGTATATCTGCTCTATCAAGTTTATAACCTATGAGGGCTATTTTTAAATTTCAAAATTAATCATCATTAATTTTGAAATTAATTAACTATTAATTATCTTGATGAGCTAATTAAATAAATTTAGTTTAAATTAAATCTGTCCAACAGTTTTAATTTAACCTATTTATTTAATCCAAATAAAGAGCCGTTAGATTTAAGTTATCTTCATAAATTAAATCTGAGATACCATATCTCTATCATGTTAGTTATTAGATTTAATTTATCTTAATAAATTAAATTTAAAACTAACACAATATAATAATATCATATAATATATATATATATATATAATATGTATTTCGAAAATACATATCTATATAATATTATTAATGAATTTTATATATTACATATATATATATATAAATATAAAATTGGTCCACCCTAATTAAACATTATCTCGTGTTGGGCCATTCTTGTGTGTGACCCTGTAGTCCCATATGAAGTTGGCAGTGGGCCAATAACTGTATTAACCCACAAGTCGCAAGCGGCCTCTAGCAAGACATCACGACTACCCAATTCATATGAGGATCGTTAACACGATGCAACCTGTCATACAACCATGTCACGTCCCTTTTGTCACACGATATATCGGTCAAGGATGAGGCATGGATAATGTCATCCTCTTATTCCTGACCATTACTTTCTCAATTCCTGAGTAGTCTGACAATAGAAATGGAAACTCCTTTCCATTGTAGTATGGCCATACATTTCTCAGACTTACGCATCGAGGGCCCCAGTAATATCTCTCCACTAATGTGAGGGACAAATTCCATCTTGATCATTCATATTCCTCTGCATGAAAAACCACCAAGCCCGATTATAGCCTTTATCATCACCCGGTCAAAGGTGACTTTTGACTAGTTCAAAGCTTAGCAACTCTCATGTAGGAATCCATGATGACCTCAGGCCAAAGGGCATTGTGACATGGTTATACATGAGAAAAGATTATGACTTGATCCATGTAGCTTCTCATAGTGGGTTGGTCGAGCACCTTGTACTCTTACAAGTACCTAAGACTTTGAATCGTATCTCCATATCTTATCAAAGTCATACTGATCTTGTTTCATCTCTGCTCCTACATAGATGACCGACTAGGGACATTTTAGGAAAATCTTTATGAATTATCCAAGGATACAATTATCACAGTTAACATGCAAATAATATGATAACAGAATAGAGAAATTTCATTAAATTAATAATGTTTAAAGTACAATGATTGGCCCTTTGGGCACAATTTCCAACATTTTATGTCTTTTGATTCTCTCTTAGTTTTTGAGACATCAATATTGTTACTAATGAAGATGTATCTTTTTGAATTCTCAGGTTATCTTCTAAAGATATACCTTTTGTACCTAGGCCCCAATTGTTTTGTACTCTTAAGATGAATTATGGATATTAGCTGCTAACCCTTAAGGTCTTTGGGCACTTTAGACTGATTTAAGGCTTATCCAAACTTGCAAGGCATAGATGTCAATGACCTGGAGGGCATTTGGTTAAGTATAAAGACAATAGATGTGAGTTTATTCGGCAACACATGGTTGATAGATTTACTTATGCTATTATTTACTTAACAATGTTAAGGAGAGCTCTATTTCTCTGTTCCAGCGACTTTATCTTGTTAAAGGGTTATAGGGGTTGATAGCTGTCTAATAATAATTTTCTTGTCCACAGAGCATCTTGAATTGATCAAATGGGTGTTCTCATCCCTTGTCAATTCAAAAGGGTGTTATCGTTTTTAGTTTAACTGATTCTTAATTAGATTTAGCCATTTGCCTCAAGTGTTACCTAAACAGCGTGTTAGGATTTAGCATACCATATCAAAACTTAAATTAGTTTTAACTTTAAGAAAGAAGACCATCAATTTGATCTTCCAAGGCTATCAACATAGCTTGAATAGAGTTATTTTGCTTAGATTGGCATGTCATTAGAAATCTGAGCAATCTTGTTCTTTCTATACTGGGTAGCTTAAGCTTCCTATTTTCTTCAGGGTGATTTAGCCTCTGGATGTTGACTACAGATTGGTAAGATGTCTCTAACATCTCATTCTTCTCGAATGTAAGAGATTTGGGAGTTTCTAACTCTATAGATACCTCTATTGAGCTTGTTTCATAAATTTAGTTAAATGGACTTTGTCATAATTTGGTCACTTTGACAATTGCAGTATATAAACCATATTTTTTGTTCAAGTAATATAAATGTTAATTAGATAATAAGTTAGTTTTGTATTCAGGAAACAAGTATAACCCCCTTCCAACCAAGGCCTAGATTTACGTTCATAAACATATGATTATGTGTAATTAGAGACCATACGATGATTTGGGACTTGTTAACAATCCTTTTCCCAAAATATGGTTTTCAAAAAATTTTCTAAAACTTGTTCAACAACGGTCTCATATTCACATTTCAATTACACAAATGGCCTGTACAGTACAATTTCATTAATAAATATCAGAGTATAACGTAAATTCCCAACACACTCAGGTTTTATTAATTAGTTAAGGGTCTACAGGGCACAAATACCCATAATTAGTTTCCCAATCTAGGGGACTACACAGATACTATGCTATGGTCCATAAAATATAATATACAATGTCTAGAATGATAACCAGAAACCAAAATAAACTCATAGCCCGGAGCTCTAACCGCCCTTCGTCACCCACTTCTTTTTAGAACCACCAGCCCTGTCTGAAATTTGTTTGGGAGAGTGAGATTCTAAGGAATCTCTATAGTAACAAATCACTCATAGTATGCATAACCACAAAGCATGAAAGCAAATAATAACAACACACAGCAATCACAACGGCGGTTACAGTGGCAGGGGCATGTATGACGTACGTCACCCTTACGTCTGCTCACGCTGAAGTGCTCATGCTGTATTGCACCACATCACATATTTCACCACAGTTGGGTTTTATATAAAGCATTTCACAACACATCAAAGCCATACTGGCATATTCTCAAAGCAGGAATCCATGATTCCATCACATAGTCTCAACAATTACAATGGCAGGGGTAGGTGTGATAATCATCACCCCCTATGACTACTCACGCTGAATTGCTCCCGCTGTAATGCCTTACGACAGATAACACATTCACACTTTCGCAATGGCCTCATGCCCACAATTTCGCAACATCAAGTTTTCACACGAAATATTTCATAATAACACAATGATAAGTTATGCATACCAAGCATCATACATAGAATGAGAGAAAAGTCACTACCTTGGTCCTTCTGTGCGTGCCTTGGCACTAGTTTATCCCGAGTAGGGCAAATATCGAATCCTATAATTCATAATTAGGGACGAAGTGTTATTCTCTATTCCAATACTTAATGACTTCACAATACTTAAATTTGGTTATCATTAATATCCTTTAGGAAGCTACAAATACCTCTATCAAAAGCTCTAAAGGGTTGGAAGAACTATACCAAAGATCCCCTTTTAGAAGTACAAATATAGATTTTTCACTGTTGCACTCGAGTGAAGAAGGTCTTACTCAAGTGATGATGGACTTGCCCTTGAGCATGAAAGATCACTCATGTGAGTGCTTGGCAGAAAGCACAGACAAAGATAAGAAATGCCCGCAGCACTCGAGTCATGGAAGCAAAACTCGAGTAATAACCAAATGCTCACTCGAGTCCTACAAAGTAAGGTACAGAAAGTGCTCACCCGGAAGCAAAAGAAACTTTCAAAGAAGGACAGCAGTCGAGTAGGGACCCTAACACTCGATTGATGGCTTAACACTCATGAGTGTCAAGACATGCTCTTGGAAATGGACCGCGATTGAAAACCCAAGACACGAGTTCATAATGTCAAATATACCTACACTCGAGTGAGACAAGAATCACTCGAGTGAGAATGCACAACACTCGCAATTGAGACAACACTTTTTACTTTTTGCACAGAAGTGCACCTGAAAACTTGAAGGAAAAACGAATATGCAATATTTCACTCAAGTGATACCATAGATCACTCAAGTGATGCATATTAGAAGCCAAAAACGTAGTAGAGTTGACAGCATTTTCCAAACTTTACCCAAGTGTTTCCAATGATCCCAAATTCTCAACCAAGGCTACTCCCACATAAATTTGCACAAGGAATTCAATGGAAACATCAAAACTTCCAAATTCCTATTCCATTATCATGCTTCGTTTTAGGCCATATTCAACACAAAAATTCCAAAACATTGCGAACTTCACATTTTAAACCCAAACCAATTCTAACTATCCAATGGACACTATAAGGCACCATATCCATGACCATTTCATGCCATACTCTTAATGACCCTAATTTTCAAAAATAAGGCCAAAATTCCTAGAAATTCAAAGCTTAATCATATGGCACAAAACATAGATAGAAAGGTGTATCTCACTCACCTCTACAACTTTCCCAAAGGAGCTTCTTGCTTCTCAAATCACTAGATTTCCTTGATGGCCCAAATCAACACCAATGGCACATCTACCACTATGAAAATGAAGCCCTTACTCCAAGGAATAACTTTAAAGAAAGGAGGTTTGGCATTTGAGATCATTTACTAACCTTAATACCAAGCTTTTCTTCTTCCTCCATAAGTTCCTATGGCTGCCGAAATGGAGAGAGAAAATGAGAGAGATGAGAGCTTGAAGATAGAGGAATGATGATTTCCCCCTTGACCCATGCTTGTTTAGTGAAAAGGAGGGAAGAAAGAGAGAAAGATATCATTTTAAAATGCTATTTGACTTTTCCATGCACTCTCTCTTCATGTAAGCTTGCCACATGTCCCACTCTCATTGGCTCTCATAAAGTAAGTAACCAATTAGTTACTCTAACCACTCCATTAGCCATTTGGTCACACATCTTATTTCTTCTTAGCTATTAATTAATTACTTCATTAATCACCGACTAATTAACAGACAATTTTCCATTCTTTCTAATTTCCCACTGATTTTTGGCACATTTACCAAAATTGCCACGAAAACATAATTATTCAATCTTTAATTCACAAATTATTCTCAATAATAATCATTAGCCCTTAATTAAAATTTGGGCCATTACAACAAATATGTTGACTCCCATCCCACTTATGCTAGTTAGCTTACCACCCTTTTAATCGTAGTTTTTATGGAATACATTCCTCTTTGAGTTTTTAGATGCATTCTAGAAGCTCCCACTCAATCAAAACAATTATAATAACAAGATAATAACATAGTATTAACTAAATAACTGCGTGAACATTCATTACAAAAGAGAATCTATTAAATTCAATTCTAAAAGTAAAGAATTTAACCATCTATTCAATGAAAAAAACATATGATAATTTACCTCATTTTGTCGTCTCTTCACTAGGTTCATCTTCTCGTAGGGCCTTTCTTGCCATATAAACTCATGCAGCATCTTACTACAATGCTTATCAGCCATGTTTATATCTACTCACTTGGATGAGTTTTTAGCATACTTTCTACTAGTTGAGATGATTCTTACATCCCTTCCTATCTTGTCCCTTGTCACAACATTTGTGAAAAGGTTGACTTACAAGTCACTACTTCAACCTGAATAGACTCAATGTGGTTGGAAACTTGGAAGAACTTATTATCAATTAATACGTTCAAGTTATTGCAAGTTTCAGGTTTTATTTCAACCAATTTGAGTCAAGATTGGATAGAATCTCGTATTCAAAAAAAATGTTTGAATAATTTCTCATCGTAAAGAATCTTTCAACATTAATCTTATGTTACAGTTGAAATCTTTTTAGTAATTACACCAATTTATTCTAAAAACAAAAGAATCAATACAGACTTAATGTAAAGATTTTTATGAATCTCTAAGTGTAAAACAAAAATTTCTTGACCCAAAATACACCCAAACTTGCTTTAAATATGTGAAAATCACATATAAAAATAAAGTTCTCGAATTTAGAGATTTTTAGGGAGAACACATTTCTTAGTTAGAGATCTAATGTGCTTACACGTGCCTTAGAAGGTCTATAGATTGAAAAATCCTAAAAAATTGGAAAATTCTAGCGACAACCTCTCTTAGTGGAGAACCATGCCATCCACGCACTACCTTGTAGGCACTTGCCAGCTCCCCAAACTCCATGTGCCATCCTTTGTCGGATAGTGTATGCCACGTGGCTCAAAATGGCCCCCTACTAAGCCCTCATGCCACATGGAAATTTTTTGATTTTTTTAAAAAATAAAAAATATATATATATGTGTGTGTATATTAAAGAAAAAGGTTGGTTAACGGCTAACGTTTGACCGTTGACTGCTGACCCCAGATTGTATGGCATGGTGATGTGGCAGAACACATTGGCTAGTCAATTGTGGCATAATGAATTTGACCGTTGATGTGACATCATGACGTGGCGGGAGAATGCTTACATGGCATCTTCTTATAAGTTCATGTGACTTGGTTGATTGATGATGTGGCCGTTGACTTGCCACATGGCCTTCAACCTCTAGTTGGGTTACTGACTTCGAAGCTCCTGCGGGTCTTCGCAACCTACTATCTTTGGAGTTCCAAATATCTTCCTCTTTTTAACTATGCTTTTAATGTTCTTTGTGTCATTGGAATTGTTACAATGAGAACTACACATTGATGGGTTTGATTTGCTACAAAAACCTCATTTTCAAATAGCAAATCTTGAGTTCTTTTGGCGGTGGTGACAAGGCAATCCGCCGACTTCTCTCCTTCATATCTCCCTCATCTGATCTCTGTTTGACATATTTTAAGCATCATTAGAATCATCTCAATGAGCTCAACACATAAATGGCCTCAACTCATGCAAAAAGAGTCACTTTTAAAAACCCAATTTTCAAGCTTTTTTCGTCGATGTCGTTGGCATTCCATAATGCTTTAGATGTATTCTCTATATGTTTTATGAGCTCTTTTACCTCTTAAGGTTTAAAGCTTCTTATTTTTTATTCCGCATATGTTTAAAAAACTAAACTTTAATTAGAACGAAGAAGTAAGGAAAAGTGGAAGAATGATATGTAAACATAAAAAGGGCATCAACAAATGAAACCTAAAACCTGGTATCATATACACATGGAGGCATAAATAGAAACACACAGAAGCTTAAGCTTTGAAATGCAAAGACATAGGCTATGTTCTTACATATACATGAATCATGCTTATCATGAATGCATACACGCTTATTCTTCTAAAAATAGTGATAGGCATGATAGGATCTCAAAACATCATCATAATATATATGCATAAAAGGGCTAACTTTTCAATCAATTTAATCAGTGAGAAAAGCATCCTGTGTGAGAGCATCAATTGTTCATATTAGAGAATAAAAAAAAGCATATCGTGAACATATTCAATTTGCATAGTGGAATACAAATATATGTTGGAGATATAAATAAATTATATCATATGTTTATTCACATAGAATACTCACAACCTCATAATCATTCGACTATGGTACCAATGACGAAAAATATTGAGGGAAAGAAGAGAGGTACATACCAGGTCGGGTCAAATCTGAGTAATTGGAGCTCACACAAATATTAGACTACTAGAGTCTAATTAGGATTGGCATAGCAATGCACTAAAACAAGAAAGATGGTAAGAGAGATAAAACTGCTAGAAAGTTCAATGGCAAGGGTGAGCATCAAGCAAGGGAGGCACATCATATTTATAGGGGTCTAGGGAGACTACAAATTAGGAGGCTGTGTGCACTCCTACTTGCCCTCCAAGTCAGAATTAGAAAATTATTTTTTTATTAGTTTGCTAATATACTATAACTTGCTTCTTGATTAACAAATAAGTAATCAATGCTAATTTGCATTGAAAAATATGTAATTAATAATTATTTGTTTATTATTTGATAAGGCTATTCATTTCCCAATCAAATAGTCCAGCCCACCAAGGGCGGACCTAGACCTAAAGTCTAAAACTTATATAATGTAAATTCATTTAAAAAAGAATGACATAATTCATGGACCAAAAAGCACAACAAATGGTTTATATATAGTACCAAAATATATAACCTTTACATCCTAAAATATATATACCAAAAATAACCAAGTTGTACATTTAATACTTAGAGGTATACATTTATGACATAAAAATATTAAAAAAGTAGATCTATGCTAGCACCTTTTTGAGTTAGCCTTCTGCAAATCAACCCAATATCCTCTTCTATCTTTGTGTCTCTAGCTTTGAACCACTTAAGCATGGTTGTGTAACACCCTTCAATTTGGTGAGTTTTACACAGTGAATTCAAATCACTTAGCAGTGTTTCTTTGTAAGGCTCTTTCAATTCCCAACCTCAAGACAGGTATCGAACCTGTAGTTGAGTGGGTTTTTCTGAATAATTTAAAACTTTTCAAAACTATCATAAGGTGATTCGTAACTTCTTTGTAACTCATTGTTTCTTAATTCCTTTTATTATTTTCAAAGTATTCCTCTGCTTAATAAATTGCTCTGCTTACTTAACTAATGGGCTCATACCGTACAATTACCCATTCCTAGTTCATTTTTCGTAGTTAGGAAACATTCATCCGTCATGTAGGTCATATAATTAAACCACATCAAACGTCAATATTTACATAATGGAGTATAAATCCTCAGCTCTACATTGCAACTTCTTCTTCGGGCATATCATTCTGCATCCTACTTCTGTACTTTTGTGCCTAAATAGTTAGTGAGGGGCAAGTGACATTCAAGAGAATCTCAGTAGCAAACTTTGCTAACAATGCATATAAGATACAAGCTTAATGTATGACATGCTTGCTTACATAAATTCCTACCAACATATGACATATTTGCATGCTCAATATTTAACACATTATACTAATGGCCATAGCATAAGCAAAACAGACCTTCAATCATTCATATATGCTTCATAAAATTCATCAAAGCAATTTAACACATCAATGCATAAGCATACTTAACAAGTAAATGCAAGTCAGGAGAGTTATACTAACTTTTGGACTTAGGTCCTCTTCTTGTCCCCTTTTCTTCTAGCCATTAAAGTTGCTTGAAGATTCTTTCATTCTTCTACTCTCTTGACATCTCATGGCCTTAGACACATAATCACATTTGTTGTTAATTCATTAGAGCCATCAAAGTAAGTCATTACTCATGACTTATCTTAACCCTTAGAGTTCAACTTTATTACCATTTACCCAAAGTACAATCCACCCTTAGATATCTGGCTTATTACAATTTACCCAAGTACGAAAACATATCTCTACCCTTGGATTTTAATCTTATTACAATCCAATCTATGTATGAGCACTTACCTTTAACCTTACAAGTCACTCTTATTTACCATTCAATCCAATTCCTCATTTTCACATATCAAGCCTATGCTGCCAGAATTTTCACTTAACTTTAAAAAATCATAATTAATTTTAGAAAACTTCAAATAGGGTGGTTTAAAATCTTATATGAATTATCTAAGTCCTTTGTAAGGGAAAAATACTAGCCATTGCCAATTATGAGTATACTAGTACATAATTCATGACCAACATGGCTGTCTCAAAATTCTGTCCAGATTCGCACCTAAACTTAAAAAGTTCATAACTCACAATCTACTAATCCAAGTGACACATATTATATATCAAATTAAAGATTAGGATGTCTACCAATAGCCTGTAAAATTTCACAGCCATTGGACACCATTTGGTTGGTCAAAATCAAGCTAAAAGCAGTCTAACTTTCATAAAACGAATTTGGCAGCACTATTTTTTAACTTCAATTTTTGGGTTTTCAACCCGTTCTTTCTAAAATTCCTCCAACATGCTATTGCTACACAGTTGTTTCATGTAGAATCCATTTAAAACCTCAAAAATAGCAAAATCACATCCTTTCCTATTGTTTCTATAAATCGAGAAGATAAAATTAAATTTATAAAGGATGGTCTGAGTAAGGAGTCACTAGATGATATCATTCAAACTCTTGAGATGAATCCAAGTGGTGATGTTCATCGTATTCTTCTTGATTTAGCATACATATTCAACAAAGAAAAAGAGCGCTATTGTCTTGGGAATCTGACGTTAAAAGACCCTGTTTGCCAGTTTATAAGAAAACTGGATGGGAAGCAAATCTTCAATTCATAGAAATTGTTTAAGCCGTTATTGGACGTAAAACCAAAGGAAGATGTGAGCCAAAATAACAACTACTGTGCATAATCATGCTTTTGTCTAATCGTCTTATCTTTTTTGTAGCTTTTGTCTAATCTATCTTATCTTTTCAACAGCTTTTGTCTAATATGTCTTATCTTCTTCATAACTTTTGACTTTCTTTCCCTTTTTTTCTTCACACAAATCACGCCGGTCATTCATGTCAGAAGTTTTTCAAATTTTTTTAAAAAATGCATGATTTGTATGATTTTATTGTCACTGCTTTAGTGTTATATATATGTACTCTTTCATTTGTAAATATGCACACTTCCACTTATAAATATGCAGCCTTCCACTTATAAGCACAAATGGTCCGAGAGAAAAGAAAAGAAAAAGGGTATTATACAAAGATGTAGATTTACATCTATCTGCATTTTTGGTGAAACTGATATGGGTAAGGATGGAGAGTTTATAATAGCAACAAATGAACTTAGAAGTGCAATAGCTGCTAGAAAGATCAATTTTGTATATAGGGGAGGCATCCAGGGCCTAAGGGGAAGTGTGGCCATTTCTGTATCCATGAATGGAAGCAAGGGTTTGAGTGTAACGGTGAAGGAGTTGGAAGACCACATCTTCTCCTTCAGACAAGAGTTGCAGGTTTCAAGCTTGCTTGAATGTATGAACAAATGTTCTGCCATGCTCAAGGTTTTATTGCTCTACCCGGTGGATTGGAGATGTTGGATGGGATCTCTAGCGTTGCATATTGGGCTAAGTTGAACTATCACAAAAAACTATTAGGATTGTTAAATATTAATGGTTTTTATGATAATTTGTTATGTTTTTTTTTATCATGCTGTGGAAACAGGATTCATACCCAAAGCGACTCATCATTCCATAATTGATGCACCAACTACTGAACAGATGCTCGATCAACTGCAAACCTTTGAACCTAAACCAGATCTACTCGTCAAGCAAATAGGTGGGCAATCTTCAGTTAGCAGTCAGAAGCAGAACCCATATGCCACACTTCGGTTGTAACTTTCCTTAATCTCTTGGTTTTACTTTATTATGTGTTTATGTTTAATAAAAAAAGATTTCTCTAAGCTCTAGAAGACATTGGGGACAATGTCTAATTTAGGTTAGGGGAGGAGAAATTTTTTTAGTTAGTAAAACCATTAGATGCATGGGGTGTGGAAAATATGGCAGAGTAAGGAGTTATTCTTAACTCCTGAGACGCATTTTATTAGTTACATGTTTTTGTTCTTTTTTTTAAAAACAGAATAAAACTAAAAAAAATCATCCTGTTTAAGTGCTTTGTAATGATCGTAAGAAGTATATAAGTTTTGAGTATGGATCAATTGAATTTAGATATTTCATAGCATGAATGAACAACTGATTGTTACCATTGGTGATGAATTTTAAGATTGAATGAGCTGAGTTTGAAAGCCCCTAACCGTGACCTTTTAAGCCTATAATGATTATTTCTCTTATGTGTGATATGTTAGACCAAGCGTTTCACCCAAGAGGGGGGGTGAATTGGGTGATAAAAAAATTTCTTCGGAAATATAAAACTTTAACAGTGGAATTAAAACAGTATTGAGTAAAGAGAAATATCACCGAAGTGTACACCGGGAGTTATACTGGTTCGGTCACAACCACTTTGACCTACGTCCAGTCCTCAGAGCTTCTCTGAGAGTTTCACTATAACTTCCAAGATTCAGTGGGTTCTTGGCACCTCAGTACAAGCAAGTTCCTTCACCTGGACACTCGCTCCCCCTTACAAGTTGTAATCCAATCCTAACTCAAGGTTCCACAACCTTAAGTTATCTTAATAACAACTATTGAGTTTGAATGGAATATCTCTCTTACAGAGTGAATAAGAATCACTGAAGTACAGAAATATAATTTCAACGTAAAACAGAGCAATGAACTTGATAATTCGTTTGTGTGTGTGCTTGTTGTTTTTTCTCTGTTTGTATGTTCCCATATATATAGATATGTTGATGATAACCGTTGGAACATTTTCTTTCGTCCGTTGGAGAGTGCGCAGCCACTATTGACTTTTCAAGTTTTTGAAAAATATCCGTTGGCGGTGGTTGGCATTTGAACGTTTCATTTGACTTCCATCTCTTGAAGTGATTTCTTCATTGTTTATCTGTAAATGGACTAAGAATACTAATACAATGAAAGATTAATCATATAGGAAACAAATCAAAGAACGTTTGAATGATTTCTAAATTTCTGGGTATGCTTACTCGAGTAGCTACTCGAGTATCCCTTGAAGTTTACTCGAGTACCTACTCGAGTAACCTTGGGAAATCTTTAATTATCTGCAAGTCAATGAATAAATATAAGTTTACTCGGGTAGTGCATGTCGGGTACCTACTCCAGTTATACTTTTACAACTTCATAGGTTACTGGGGTAACACCTCGAGTAAACTTTCAAATGGCTTTTGATTACTCGATGCTCTACTCCAGTAATGTTGGCAGGATTTCAAGGCTGAGAGCAATTACCTTGTTACTCGGGTAGGGACTAGAGTAATGCACTTATTTTTGCATAGGTTACTCGGGTACCACCTCGAGTAACTGAGACCTTTGAGCATGACTTACCCAGGTAATGACTTGAAGTTTACATTAAAAATATTTCTGCATACTGGGATACTTACTCGAGGAATCCACTTCAAGTTTTCACTTACTTCAGTGTGTTACTCGAGTAGCTCCTCGAGTAACATTGGCAGTAGTACAAAATGCCGAGAGGTCCACATTTTCAGAAACAGAGTTACTCGAGTAGCTCCTCGAGTAACATTGGCAGGCCGAGAGAAACTCCAAGTTTTTACCTAGTTACTCGAGTAGCTCCTCGAGTAACATTCGCAGGCCGAGAGCACATTGAAAAATTTTTACACTATTACTCGAGTAGCTCCTCGAGCAACGTTGGCAGGTTACTGGAAGTTGTCTCTGGTTACTTCAAGTTTTGTCTCATTACTCGAGTAGCTCCTCGAGTAATGCCTTAGAAAATTTGCTTCTGATCAACTTCCTCAGCATTTTCTCTTGGCCTTTCTTCATTACTCCAATGCTTACTCCAAGTGATGCTTGTTCCTGTCATTACTTAGTTCAAACTTGTATATTAATTATTTCCTTTTCAAACCATACTTTTGTTATCATCAAAACATGAGATCTAACATTCTCCCCCTTTTTGATGATGACAAAACTTGGTGATTTTGAACATGGTTTTTCAAAATGAATTCTTGAGTAAATATGTCTTATTAAGTTTGAATATACCTTGTATACATAACAACTTCATTAGTCCAAACATGTATCATAATTCAAAACTTTAATGAACTTAAAATGAAATCATAACACACTTGCATTAAACTTTCAAATTACAAGATAAAGTATGAAATCAAAATGCTCCCTAAAATCCCATGTACACCCAAATACCCCAAAATAAACTAGGACACATCCACAAAATCACTCTCAAGCTCTTCTCCCCCTTTTTGGCTTCATCAATCAAGTGGAGGGCTAGAAGGCTTCACCATAGAGATGGGCTTCACTGGAAGGACCAAACCATCATCATCTGAACTAGATGAATCAAAAGAACTGGAAGATTCTGGTTCAGGAAGATTGACTGGTGGGATATGGATGTCATCTCTAGGAGGGATAAGAGAAGACTGGAAAACAACCATAGTGGTCTCAGCCTCTGGAGGAGTATCCAATACAGGAGTGAGATGTTCAGAGGAGGAAGAGGGTGATATTTCCTCTGTTTGGGTAGGAGAGGGAATAGGTTTAGGAGCTGTTTCCGGCTGAGGTTTGGGAGGTGAATCATCAATGATGATATGTGTGGTCTCATGGGTTTCAGGATCATCCACTGTGAATAAAATATCTTTGCCTTGGGGCTCAAGTGGATCAGAGACCAGAGGGGTAGATGGTTTAGCCTCAGGAACAGAAGTATCAGTAGAAGGGTTCTCTGGTGGTGGTGGTGGTGCAGATGAGGAAGGACCGGCAGAAGGTCCAGGACCCAAAGAGTCCAATCATGCCAGAATCAATCTCAATGTCTCTCCCTGGGCACGTTGCTCTGCTAGCAACTCCTCATGCCTCTTGTCCATTCTGTCAACCAACTTTCCCATTTTAGTGTTCATGTGAGTTATCAGTTCTGCATTTGTGTTGGCGATGTCCACATGAAAACCTCTGAGCATGTTCTCCATGAAGTGCTGGAGAGTGGCATTGAGGAAGGATGGTGATGATGTGGTAGCAGCTGGAGCCGATGACTGAGTGTCATCCAACTTGCTGGTCTCTGCCTCAGTGGTCTTCCTTTTCTTCTTGGACCCAGACTCCAAAGGCCCTTTGAGAGGGATGTCAATGTTCAACTTTCCAATTTGGTTTCTTCCCACTGGGGTCATCCTCTCAATTGGCTCCTTACTATCCAAGTACCATATCTTGTTTTCTTTCAAGATCAGTGACACAATCTGTGCATATGGCATTGGTGTAGTTGCTTTCCCATCCACCTTATATCTCTTCATCTCCGAGAAAATATACTCTCCCAGATCCTTCTGCTCCTTCAGGAGAAGTGAAGCGAACCACTTAAAGTCCCTATCGGAGAAGTGGGTATAGTTGTTGGCTTTGTTCACTAGGGACCTAGAGTAAATGTACCAAAGGACCCTATGATGATCACACATGTCACTGGGCTTGAAATTTAGAGGGCCAACTAGCTCACCGGGTTTGAGAATAGTGAAGATTTGGTTTGGCTCAAGTTCAGAATAGATATCATCTGGGGGATTCTCAATTCCCAACCATAAATTAATCCTAGAAGGAGATATAAGTATCTTTTGGCCTCTTACAGTGGTGGTAATCTCTTCCTCGACTGAGGTTCGGTTAGGTTCATCTATGATCTCTAAGTTACAGTAAAAATGAGTGATTACCTTTGTGAAAAAAGGCAATCGAATGGATAACCAAGGCATAAAAGGATCTAAATAAGGACTAAGATTGTGCTTCAATACCTCCTGAAGTAGCCTGAGATCCACATAGTGTGTCTTGCACACTTTCCTTCTGGAGAATTGGGATAGATACTTGGGAGACTCCACCAATTTGCTCACAATGAACCCCTTTGGTGGGTTGGTGATCTCTGCTTCCGGTATTTTTGACTTCTTGGAAGATTGACCCTTCTCCATTTGATCAATGATTCCAGCCATAGCCTTAGCCACATTCTTGTCATACTTTGGCTTTTTGATAGGCTTTGGTGTGAAAGAAGGGGTAGAAGAATCAGAGGGAAGAGGTGAGGGAGTTTTGGCACTCTTGCCTCTTCTGGTAGATGTACTCTTTTTGGATTGAGCCCTTGTAGCAATAGGCTCTTTAATCACCACACCTTTGGCTTTCAGTTGTGATTGAGGTTGAAGAGGGATTTTAGCTTTTGGTCTCGGGGTTAACTTTCTTCTCTTTTTGGGAGGAGAGGAAAGAGGATCAGAATGTTGTTGGGATTCAGAGGATTCTATGGGAGTAAGATTTTTAGTTCTCATCTTTCTGAAGAATTGAAAAACTGAAATTCTCAGAAAAAACAGAGACTCAGTCGCGTTTTTAGGGCACAGGGATTTTGAGCAAGATAGGAGGTTTCTAGGGATGAAAATGGTTGGGTTTTGACGGAAATGAAGCAAGGAATCACTTGTTAAAAATTTTTGTGAGAGAGAATAGTGATTTACTCGAGGAGATTTTGTGGAAATGACCAAGTTCGCGACAGATAAAGACCTAAAACCCGACGTTACTCGAGGCCTTACTCGAGTAAACTTCGAGTTTACTCGAGGCCTTCCTCGAGTGTTCATATAGAAAATTCTAAAATAATTCATTTAAATTGCGTACCTGGCATGAATAATATAGTAATTATCTATGGTTGTTCCCTCGATCATTTATAACCCATTTTGATCAGATTTGAGTCATTTTTCATTAATTTGATATTCTGGACTCCGACATTACTCGAGGCCTTCCTCGAGTAAGCTTCAAGTGTACTCGAGGCTTGCCTCGAGTAACCTGCTTTTCAACCTCTGACTCTTCATCTTTTTGAAACTAAACCGTTACATTTAAAAATCCAAGTAACTTGATTCATTACTTCCAGTTTTGGGGTCCATTACTCGAGTTCATACTCGAGTAACCTGCTACTTTACCTCAAGTTGCTCCTCGGGTAATGCTTCTCTGTTTATCCATAACTTCAAGTTGTTACTCCAGTAACTATGTCCTCTGATCACCTCTATTTTTGTTTCTCAAAACAGAGTTTCTTTCTTCCTGCAAAACAAGTTTCCATATACTCCGATGCTTAAGTTAGTGATCATCAAAACATTATCAAGCGACTTCATCTAATATTATGAAAAGCTTAAATAACTTATAGCTCATTGGGATTTACCATTCCCAATTCTCTTCTAATGTATAAAAATTGATCTTTTGCAAGGGGTTTTGTGAAGATATCTGCTAGTTGAAGATGAGTAGGAATGAATATTACTTTCACATCTTTCTTTTGGACATGATCTCTGATGAAGTGATGTCTGACATCGATGTGCTTGGTTCTAGAGTGTTGAACTGGATTCTTTGCCAAGCTTATCGTACTGGTATTGTCAC
The DNA here is from genome assembly GCA_963210345.1 of Inga oerstediana. Classification (NCBI taxonomy): domain Eukaryota; kingdom Viridiplantae; phylum Streptophyta; class Magnoliopsida; order Fabales; family Fabaceae; genus Inga; species Inga oerstediana. Next base: position 37,342,780 of record OY723407.1, read on the forward strand.
AATAGATTGGTATTTCTTTGAGATAAATACCAAGATCTTGTAGTTGTTGTTTTAACCATATTACTTGTGCACAACAACTTGAGACTGTAATATATTCGGCTTCCGTTGATGAAAGAGACACTGTATTTTGTTTCTTGCTGAACCATGAGACAAGAGATCCTCCAAGAAATTGTCCTTGTCCGCTGGTGCTCTTTCTGCCTGTCTTGTATCCTCCATGATCTGAATCTGAATATGCAACAAGATATTCACTTCTTCCTTTGGGATACCACAGACCCAATTCAGGTGTGTCAGCAAGGTATCTAAAAATTCGTTTGACCGTTTCAGCATGTGATTACTTTGGTGCTGATTGATATCTTGCACATATGCCAACACTAAATTGGATGTCTGGTCTACTTACCGTGAGATAGAGTAATGATCCAATCATTCCTCTATATTTTGTGATGTTGTAGTCTTTTCCTTTGACATCAGCATCAAGTAACGTAGTTGAGCTTATAGGTGTGTCCGTGCCATTTGCTTCATCCATTCCATACTTCTTCAATAGCTCTTTCAAATACTTTGTTTAAGATATAAAGATTCCATTCTTTCTTTGTTTGATTTGCAAACCAAGAAAGAAATTCAATTCTCCCATCATTGACATCTCAAATTCTCCCTGCATAATCTCAGAAAATTCCTTACACAAAGATTCATTAGTAGCGCCGAAAACAATATCATCAACATATATTTGAACAATTAAAATATCATTGTGTTTTCATTTTATGAAGAGTGTTGTATCAACTTTTCCTCGTACAAAACCTTGATTGATAAGAAACTTGCTGAGCCTTTCATACCAGGCTCTAGGAGCTTGTTTTAAACCATATAAAGCCTTTTTGAGTTTGAAAACATGGTCAGGTTTAGTAACATCCTCAAATCCTGGAGGTTGTTCTACATACACTTCTTCCATGATGTAACCATTTAAAAAAGCACTCTTTACATCCATTTGATAGAGTTTGAATCCTTTGATGCATGCAAAGGCTAAGAGTACACGTATAGCTTCCAATCTAGCCACTGGAGCATACGTTTCCTCATAATCAATTCCTTCTTCCTGATTATAGCCTTTGGCCACCAATCTTGCCTTGTTTCTGACAATAATTGCAGATTCATCGAGTTTGTTTTTGAATACCCATTTAGTACCAATGATCGTATGATCTTTGGGTCGGGGCACCAAATCCCAAACTTGATTTCTCTCAAATTGATTTAGTTTTTCTTGCATTGCTATGACCCAATCATTGTCTGATAGGGCTTCATCAATGTTAGAAGGTTCAATCTCAGAAATGAATGCAGAAAAACTTCATTGAAAATTCTATTTCTAGTTTTTATCCCTTCATTTACATCTCCTATGACTTGATCTAAGGGATGACTTTCATTATATTTCCAAGCTCTAGGTTGACCTAGGGATTGCTCTTCTTCCTTAGTTTTATCAACCTCTGGAATAAGAGACTTAGAAATAGATTGACCATTTTCTTGATTTAAAACAACTTCCTATTCTTCATCAATGGTTTTGTCAGAGGATTCAAATTCATCAAATACAACATGAATTGATTCTTCAATAACACAAGTTCTTTTATTGAAAATTCTATATGCTTCACTTCGGTTAGAATATCCTAGGAAAATTCCTTCATCAGTTTTAGAATCAAATTTTCCTAAGTTATCTTTACCATTATTATGAATGAAACACTAACAACCAAAGATGTGTAGATGAGCAATGTTTGGTTTTCTTCCTTTGTATAGTTCGTATGGTGTCTTTCCAAGTTTTGTTCTGATATATGCTCTATTTGAAACATAGCATGCTGTACTCATAGCATCAGCCCAAAACACTTGAGACACGTTCTTTTCATTTAGCAATGCTCTAGCCATCTCTGTGAGAACTCTATTCTTGCGTTCCACAACTCCATTTTTGTTGAGGCGTCCTTGGAGCAGAGAAATTGTGATCAATGCCATTAGTATCACAATATTCTTCAAAGGCTTGATTTTCAAATCCTCCACCATGAACAGTCCTAATACCTGCAATGGACATACCTTTCTCATTTTGCACTTTCTTGGCAAAAACAATAAATTGTTCAAAAGTTTCATCTTTTGATGATAGAAAAATAACCCATATAAATCTAGAGAAATCATCAACAATGACTAATGAATATAAGTTGCCACAAAGACTCTTTACTCTTGCTGGACCAACTAAATCCATATGTAGTAATTGTAATGGTCTATTTGTTGAAATCTCATTTTTCAATTTGAAAGATGATTTAGTTTGTTTACCCTTTTGACATACATCACAAATCAAGTCATTTTTGAAAGTTACTTTGGGTAATCCAAGAACTAAATCCTTTTTGAGTAGTTTGCCTAATTGATGCATGTTGACATGAGCCAATCTCTTATGCCATAACCAGCTTTCATCAGTATTACTCAGAAAACAGTTTTCAGACTCATTTCTACTAATATCTAGAGTATAGCAGTTACCTTCCCTTTTTGCTCTGAGCTTAGCCTTGATATTCTTCTTATCAAGCTGTAAGTCATGCTTGTTGATGATTAAACATTCTTCTGAGTCAAATATCACCCAGTTGTTTTTATCTGCACTTTGACTTACGCTCAGTAAATTATGACACAAGCCTTCAACATAATATACATCTTTGACTTGTATTCCTTTGTCATTCTTGATTTCACCAATTCCTGCTATCCTTCCGGATTGATTTCCTCCAAATTTTACCTTTCCACCTTCCTTAGGTTGCAATGTGGTAAAGCTTTCGAAATCTCCGGTCATATGTCTAGAGCATCCACTATCTATGTACCACTTGCTATTTTTGGATGCTTTGAGACATACCTGCAATCAAATGACTAAGTCTTAGGTACCCACATCTTTTTGGGTCCTTTTGGGTTAGTACAAATGATTTTCTGAATATATGAACCTTTAGGTACCCATTTGTAGGTTCCTATGGTTCCTTTCTTCTTATGAATGCATGAAGATGTAGAATGTCCTTTTCTATTACAGTAATTACAGAATGCAAAAGGATTTGATGTATGCACAGAATGTTGGAAATAATTCAAATATGACTTACCTCCTGCTTTCTTTCTTCCTTTTCTTTTATCTGATTTTGGATCATATCCAATTCCAGATCGATCATTTACAAATCGTTGAGCTTTTAAAATAACATTTAGCATCTCACTTCCTTGTGTGAATTTTTCAAGAGTTTTTGTGAGATCAATGTTTTTCTTTTTCAAAGATAAACAATTTTCACAATCCTTTCCCTTAAGTTCAGTTTCAAGAACTTTGTTTTTCTTTTTAACAACAATCAATTCTTTAACTACTTTGATGAATTCAGAATGTAAAGCATTATATTCGGAAAGTAATTCATCATAGGTAGGTTCAGAATCATTTACCTCTTCTTTTGTTTCTTCTTGAGCAACAAGACATATATTAGCTACTTCTTCCTCATCACTTTCTTCGTCTGAGGAGCTGTCACCCCATATAGCAGATACAAAGGCTTTCTTTTTGTTGAAGAATTTACCTTTTCTCTTTTATTTGCTCTTTTAGTTCAAATCTGGACATTCCGACTTGATATGTCCTGGTTTCCCACATTCATAGCAAATGATATGATCTTTGATACTATTTCCTCCTTTCTGAAAATGTTTGAATCCTTGACCTTTCTTGTAGAATTTTCTGAATCGTTTTATGATTAGACCCATTTCATCATCGTCGAACTCTTTATCATCATCCTGATTTTCTTCTTTCGCTTTTAGTGCTAGACCTTTCTTTTTCTTGTCACCAATGTCATCTAGTTCTCTTTTGAACTTTAGTTTGCTTTCATATTCAGAAAGACTTCCAAATAGAGAAGCAACTGATCTCATTGATTCTCCTTTTGCTTCTTCTATTGCAGTAACTTTTGCTTCCCACTCTTTCGAAAGAATATTCAAAATCTTTCTTACTTGGGTGTGCTGATCATAGACTTTCCCAAGAGCTGCAAGTTGATTAACAAGATGAGTATATCTAAGTTCGAATTCAGAAATCGACTCACCTGATTTCATTCGAAGTAGATCGAATTCGGTAACCAAAGTATTGATTCGATTCTCCTTTATTCCCGAAGTTCCTTCATGAGCTATTTCCAGAGCTTCCCACATTTGTTTTGCTGTTGGAAGTGTGCAAATTCTGAAATATTCACTTTGACTCAAAGCGCTTTGTAACATCAGAATTGCTTTGCTATTGAGAGTGATAAGTTTCTTGTCATTCTCATCATATTCCGCTGGCGTCTTTGGAATTTTCTGAGAATCTACAACCTTTGTAGGTTGATAATTTCCACTCTCAATTACATCCCATAGCCCATATTCAGTAGCCATCACGAACACTCTGAATTTAGCTTTCCAGAAAGAAAAGTGTTCTCCATTGAAACCAGGGGGTTTAGTAATGGATGCTCCGTCGGGAAGAATTCCTTCACCCATGCTTGCCATTGGATCCTTCTTAGGTTGTTAAACCTTAACAAGAAGACCTATGCTCTGATACCAAATGTTAGACCAAGCGTTTCACCCAAGAGGGGGGTGAATTGGGTGATAAAAAAATTTCTTCGGAAATATAAAACTTTAACAGTGGAATTAAAACAGTATTGAGTAAAGAGAAATATCACCGAAGTGTACACCGGGAGTTATACTGGTTCGGTCACAACCACTTTGACCTACGTCCAGTCCTCAGAGCTTCTCTGAGAGTTTCACTATAACTTCCAAGATTCAGTGGGTTCTTGGCACCTCAGTACAAGCAAGTTCCTTCACCTGGACACTCGCTCCCCCTTACAAGTTGTAATCCAATCCCAACTCAAGGTTCCACAACCTTAAGTTATCTTAATAACAACTATTGAGTTTGAATGGAATATCTCTCTTACAGAGTGAATAAGAATCACTGAAGTACAGAAATATAATTTCAACGTAAAACAGAGCAATGAACTTGATAATTCACTTGTGTGTGTGCTTGTTGTTTTTTCTCTATTTGTATGTTCCCATATATATAGATATGTTGATGATGACCGTTGGAACATTTTCTTTCGTCCGTTGGAGAGTGCGCAGCCACTATTGACTTTTCAAGTTTTTGAAAAATATCCGTTGGCGGTGGTTGGCATTTGAACGTTTCATTTGACTTCTATCTCTTGAAGTGATTTCTTCATTGTTTATCTGTAAATGGACTAAGAATACTAATACAATGAAAGATTAATCATATAGGAAACAAATCAATGAACGTTTGAATGATTTCTAAATTTCTAGGTATGCTTACTCGAGTAGCTACTCGAGTATCCCTTGAAGTTTACTCGAGTACCTATTCGAGTAACCTCGGGAAATCTTTAATTATCTGCAAGTCAATGAATAAATATAAGTTTACTCGGGTAGTGCATGGAGTAAACTAAATTTCAAACCTTTGGAAATAGTTATTTACTCGGGTACCTACTCCAGTTATACTTTTACAACTTCATAGGTTACTGGGGTAACACCTTGAGTAAACTTTCAAATGGCTTTTGATTACTCGATGCTCTACTCCAGTAATGTTGGCAAGATTTCAAGGCCGAGAGCAATTACCTTATTACTCGGGTAGGGACTAGAGTAATGCACTCATTTTTGCATAGGTTACTCAGGTACCACCTCGAGTAACTGAGACCTTTGAGCATGACTTACCCGGGTAATGACTTGAAGTTTATATTGAAAATATTTCTGCATACTGGGATACTTACTCGAGGAATCCACTTCAAGTTTTCACTTACTTCAGTGTGTTACTCGAGTAGCTCCTCGAGTAACATTGGCAGTAGTACAAAATGCCGAGAGGTCCACATTTTCAGAAACAGAGTTACTTGAGTAGCTCCTCGAGTAACATTGGCAACTTGAAGGCAACTGGAAGTTTTTCACATGGTTACTCGAGTAGCTCCTCGAGTAACATTGGCAGGCCGAGAGCAACTCCAAGTTTTTACCTGGTTACTCGAGTAGCTCCTCGAGTAACATTCGCAGGCCGAGAGCACATTGAAAAATTTTTACACTATTACTCGAGTAGCTCCTCGAGTAATGTTGGCAGGTTACTGGAAGTTGTCTCTGGTTACTTCAAGTTTTGTCTTATTACTCGAGTAGCTCCTCGAGTAATGCCTTAGAAAATTTGCTTCTGATCAACTTCCTCAGCATTTTCTCTTGGCCTTTCTTCATTACTCCAATGCTTACTCCAAGTGATGCTTGTTCCTGTCATTACTTAGTTCAAACTTGTATATTAATTATTTCCTTTTCAAACCATACTTTTGTTATCATCAAAACATGAGATCTAACATGATATTCACCTATTAAATTGTCACTCTAGAACTTGCTTTAAATCTGGTTGAAATTACATCTCACATGCACATTCAAAAATGATAAAGGCATTCATTTTATTTATCCAGAGTCAAATAGCTAACCTTGTAATTATACCGTTGATAAGTGCCTTTGAGCCTCATTGACTGTTTCTTTGTTCTCAACCCATTAACATATGCTTTAATGATATATCAAGTTCTTTTACCTAATTTGGAAGATTAGCAGAGCATTTGAAATTTTTGTGAAATGGGCTTTTCACAAGTGTAGGGGTGTATATGTCATCAACTTTAAAGTTGCAAAAAAAAAAAAGATAGAAAAAAAATAGATGAAAAAAAATGAAAAAAATTTGAATATTCGAATTGTGGGTTGTTGTGATGAAATAGATTTATTTAGAAGCTGGCCCATTGTTCAATTGTTCTATTAATTTTTGTATTTAGCCCTTCATATCAGGTTTTACATTCCTTTTACCTTAATCCCATTACAACCCTTAATAAGTCCTTTTGATTTGAATTATGCATGTGAATTAGGCAGTAGAGATTGAGATTTTTAGCAAGCCTATGGTAGTGCAATTTTTTCGATTGAATTCGAGCGAAACAATTACCCTTAAACACTTGAGAGATTGGGAGAATGAGTCTTAATTAATAACTCAATTTATTCACTTTCAAATAAAGTTACCAGTTTATATTTTCGTTGATTCATGAATACTATGATCTCTTTATTTTTCAATTGTGTTCTTGCTTATGATTTGAAACTTTTGATTTTGTTGAAAGCACTTAATGGTCACTTCTTGTCTGAGGACGTCGAAGAGCTAAGTGTTAGAGAATTTGATAAGTAAAATATTTGTATATTAATTTTCCCTTATATGATAATTTTGTGGATGATATTTGAGCTCAATTTAATAAATTTGGGTGTAATTAATAAATAAATAATGATTTTGGCATAAAATAGAATTTATTGAAAAATAATAAATTAGACCCTCTTTTAGTTTTCATGCAATATCTGGAGCTCTAGATGTCGGATTGAGATGTTCTTTATATGGATAAAAAGCTAAGAAAGAGCTCTACAACTTTTATGTTGAAACCAAAATCCAGTTCTATCTCCAAGGGTTTTGAAATTTGCTTGGAAGTTGAGAGTGGGAATTTTCTACTATTCCACCAACCATTTCATCTACCACTTCATCTTCCTTTTCACCTACTACTTCATCTACCACATTTCATCTACTACTTCATCTACCATACTCCATTCATCCCTATATATAGCCACCCTCTCCTTGACATTTGAGACACCAATTCATATCCATTACTCTCCTCTCTTCTTCACTTACAACCATTTCATATCCATTACTTTCCTCTCCTCTCCACATACACCATCTTAAAGTTAATTTTATACATTGTATTACTTTTTGAATGCCTTCATCTTGGAAGGCTTAGGATTGTATTACTTTTTGCATGCCACTTACATGGAAGGTCTTACCTCCTAAAGGGACGGCTATATTTTTTCATTTCTCATGCATCTTTTGGTTGTATATTTATGTTTGAGAATTTAATATTCAAGTTTTATGCAGTATTTATAAGGATTTCATTCTAGTTTTATATAATGTTAATTTATTTTGGTTTTGTTTTTAATTTTATCATAAGCTAAATTTTTATTTTCTTAGGGTGATGACGTAACTTACTAATAACGGATTGAATCTTAACTTATTAAATCTAGTTTGAATTTCTTCTTCATGATTTAGTTTTAATTATTATTCTTAATGTTTTTGATTGACTGGCCATCTTTTAAATGATTTTAATATGCATGTTGAGGCCAGAAGGAGATACATGTATATAGATCCTATAATTAAAATCATGACTTGCATATGAAATAGGAATATATTCATATGAATTATGTAGTCTTACTGAGTTTCATAAATCTGAATGCATAATTAATTTCTTAAATTCATATAGGAATATATTGGATTAGCAATTAATTATAGAATTGCTTGACCTTGGAAGAGGCTAGTAATTAAATTAGGGAAACTCGACTGTCAATAATGGGAAATAAATTGGGCTAGAATAGATAAATGATTCAATCCGGAATTTGTTAAGTGAAATCTGACCCCTAGGGCTTTCTCATATTTGCTTTCAAATTATTTGCACTCATATTTAGTCATTTTATTTTGTTCTCTCAACCACCAACTACTCGATCGACTAAATAGAATTAAAATTACCCATTTTGGTAGGTAGTGATCAATTCTCGTGGGAATGATACTCTACTCACTTCTGTATTACTTGATTACGACAGTGTACACTTACACTTTTTAATGAACCATTTACACTCGTACCAATAACATTAACTAAAAATGCATGTTCCATTGGCACATTAAGGGGTCATAAATTAAAAGATTGATAAGAGATGAGTTTCCAAAAATGTTCAACCAATTTCAGATTTTGTAACTTACATTGAGCACTACCCATTAGGTCTCAAAGTCGACTCTAATTCCCAAGACATGCTCATCTCCTATAGCAATTCCTAAATGCAATTGGCTGACATTATGATTATCACTACTGGAAAAAAGACCTATAAGACCACCACATCTAGACCTCTATAGGCAGAGACAGTTTAAAAACTATGACCGGTGACATTTATGTAAATATTGATACAACTTAAGACTGTCGCGCTTTTACACAGTCTAAATAATGTTTTCTAAATGAACTATAGTTTAATGCAGTCTCGATTACTATTAAATATTTTGAAAATTTCAAAATTTAAATTCTCTTTAAACCGGTCACTAAGACATTCAGTTAAACATCCTTTTAGAGACTGTCGTTTAGTTACAACCGGTCTTAAATATTTCAAGCAGCAAAAATTATAATATTAATGAAAAATTATTTCTAATATTTATCTTGCACATCTCGTATTTCTAAATATGTTAATATGACCCATCATTTATTTATTTCTATATTTATAATCATATAAGATATATATAATAATTAATAAATTATATTATCATGATGATATTCAGACCGGTTGTAGTGGTGGCACAAGGTCTCAATATGTTAATATGAACTATCGTTTAACTCTTGATTAGTTTAAATGTCGATTAATCTTCTAACATTCACTTTTTATTAAGATTGGCAAAGATGAGTTCCGTCTCATTATTATTATTTAGAACACTTGTTAGAAGACAACTGGTCTAAACACTTAATTTTTGAACTTCCAACGCTTATCATCATATCTCGTTAGTATCATCTGAAGTTTCCAGCCATTAGTCCCCATTATAAATGACAACAATATGCCTCTAGTTTTGAAGTTCAAATTCCAAAGTCTCCCTTTCTAGTTCTTTCTTTCTTCTTTGGGTAGCAACACTTTCAATGGCAAGAATAAAGAGGCAGCATCCCCTCCCCCTCACCAGTGGCAGCTATTGATTCCTCTTTAAAACCCTCTCCACCTTTGATGTTAGAGGAAATTGCTAAGGCCATCATTTACCTCAGGATACCATTCTGGAGGTAATGGTGAAACAAGATCTCTTCTCCAATTAACTGGAGGAGTTAGCAGAGAAAGTGGACAACATCCTGAACTATTTAAACTAAGGATTGTCAGTCTCATGGAATGATGATGATCATTTGATAGCCTGGGTTTCAAGAAACTATTGTATACATATTTTGATGTAATTTTAATTTTGTGTCCGACCATATATATATGCATGTACTATCATCTTTAGGTGAATATTATTAATTAAAAAATTTTAATCTTTTTATATCCTTTCATCTGTTAGTATTATGTCTTATTGATGATCTTCATGATTTTGTGTTACATATGATTATTCAGATTGTTTAAGTTCTTGTTTATGAATTTTGTTTCTTAAATTTTATTTTCCTATTTGTAAAATTTACATATTAGACTGGTTATTTTAAAAGACAGCTTTATTATGAATTAAAATGTCTTTTTTACATTTTGAGACTAGTTGCCCATAAAGTTGGTCTCGTTATGAATATTGAGACCGGATTTATAGTGGACTAGTTGCCACAGTTATCTCTCTTTGCCGTTGGGATGGCTTGGTATTCCTATTTTCTCTTGTGTTAGGTAAAAACTGTTGCCTTTCATAAACCTTTGCTAGCCCTATTTTGTTAGTGTTCATTTTTGTTGTCTTTGCTTTTATGGACATTTTAATCGATTGATCCTGATGCTCACTCCTTTTATATCTTTGTCAAAAACTGATGCTTATGCCTTTTCACTTGAATATAGCCTCTGTGCTATGTATGTAGGTCTTGTGTCCTCCGATCACCACATATATCATAAGGTTCGACCTGCAACAGAAATAAACACAAGACATGCATAAACAGCACAGAGGCTATATGAGTGCCAAACAGATCATATAGTCATGGTAAGTCAAAAACTTTATTTTCATTACAATGGATTTGTAATTAATTTTCTTATTACAAATTTATTCTTTTTCTAGTAACAACTACTGACAACTAATTGCATAGTCTATAGAAAGGAGTATGAATAGTTCCAAAAAGACATATGTAGAGTGCCAAGTTGAGAGGTTTTTTTGCGGCTATTACTTATGTTTTTTGTTGACATGTGAAGAGCATTAAATAATCTGATCCAATATGTAACTCCGTGTAATTGAAAATAGGGGATGAATACAGTTAGATGTTTCAGATACATGCAAGCCATTCCTATAGCACTTGGAAAATGAAAAAAAAACCTCCCATCTATAGGTATAAATATGATATTCATTTTGTGCTTGTGGGCTTCTTGTATGTTCACTTGAGTGTGAAAGTTTATGATACATGAAAGTTTAGATTTTTTTCTACTTGCTTGATATTCTCTATGGTTGTTTTAGTTATTGTATGCGATGTTTGCCCATGGAATTCATTATGGTTGGGATTGCGAAACTTGTGATTATGACAATGATGCATTTCATTGCTTCCATGGATGAAAGTTTGTATATACATATGTTAATTGAATCTTATTTGTCATGCCTTTGCTCTTTTCAAGTTTTTTTTGGTTTGGATGCTTTTTCCTTAAAAGGGCTTAGATCACTATTAACTGTTGGGCGGAAGTGTCAATTGTAATTTTAACCCCGATGTGTGGGAGCTGTTGATACATGGTTCATATCACAGGCCATCCTTATAGTTGAATGCAGCCACCCTTCGATGTGCTAATTTTACCAAACTTAGGAATTTTGGCTACTTTGAGACTTCATTCAAGTAGAATATGGCTCCAGTCTACCTTAGTTTTAGGTGACAAAGGTGGAGTATCTTATTTAATGAGCTGAGTCTAACATGTTTGAAATATAAACTTGAGAATTCTATTTTTTATAGTTGAATAAGGTCATGTGATGAGGTCTTGGTTGAGATGGAATCAAGGTGAAGGACAATAATGAGGAGCTACCTGACTAGGTAGAGTTACTAGTGAGGGGCTGATGATTACGACGTCTAAATTTAACGATGAAAAATGTAGGCTGGGTGATATATGCTTGTAAGGAAAAATTCATTAAACTAGATTACCACCCAGTCCAATAAATTTGTCCTTGCAAGTGATGATTATTTAGCCAATATTTTTCATCCTCCAATTTATAGTTATTTATCCTCACCCCCACTAGTATTTTTACCTAGCCAATATCTTCCTTATTATTGGCCTTCAGTTTTTTTTCCATCTAATCTAAAACTTGATCACAATATCAAATTCTCAGACAAAATCCAATTCTTATATTTGTATATTAATTCTATCATACTTGTTAGATTCTATGTTTTGATGATAAAAAATGGTGAATATATGATTTAATTAAACAAAGGTTTTTGAATAAAGAAATAGGGCTTTATGAAGCATTCAAAGCTGTTATTCGAGTGATCACTTGAGTGATGAAGAAGGAGAATAACTCATAGAACTAGGAATGAAGTCTCTAGTTAATTTTAGAAGGGATTACTCGAGTGATGACCCTTCACCACTCGAGTGATATATACTGAAAATGCCTTCAAACTCTTGCCCAGATTTTGAGAGGTGTCACTCGAGTAATGACTAATGATCACTCGAGTGATAAGGTAATAAATGAAGATTATGACTCTGCCAATATTTGCAAGGGGTTACTTGAGTGATAACTCTATTAGATCCCATATGTTTTGATGATAAGAAAGATTAGAATGATCTTACAAAAGGTTTTGATAATAGACAAAAGAGTTTTGAACAAATTAACCAAGTATTTGGTGGTAGGGAAAGCCATCACTTGGGTAGGCATTCTAATGATGAAGAAAGTTATGCAGTGAAGGAACAGGGGAAAGAGCTACTACCAGTTTATAGAAGAGATCACTCAGAGCATCACTTAAGTGATGATCATCTATTACTCAAGTGATCACTTGAGTAATGTGTTTCAAATAGTCCCAAAAGCTCTCTACTAAGATTTGCATGGTATTGGTTGAGGGCTTACTTGAATGACCAAGTAAGAAATTAGGAAGTAAAGTCTCTGCCAACATCTTGAAGGAATCACTTGAGTGACCACTCAAGTGATGCCACTAAATCACTCGAGTGACTACTCGAGTGACTAAGTCAGAAACATTGACTTCACTTTCTGCCAAGCTTTTCAATGGATCACTAGAGAGATGGATTTAGATTACTTGAGTAACCACTCGAGTGATAAAGTTCTAAAAGCATGATTTTAATATATTGTTTATTGATTTGTTATCTATACGATTAATCTTTCATTGTGTTAGTATTTTGAGTATATTTACAGAGAAACAATGAAGAGTCATGCGTTAAGAGAAAAGTCAAACATAACGTCTGCAACGTCCGAAACGCTCACCTACCATAAATGGCTAGTTTTCAAATTTGAAGAACAATCAAATGAAGTTACGCAACTCCAACAGATATGTTGAAATGGTTCCAACAGCTATCACAACACATCTATAACTATGGGAACATTCAATGTAAAACAGAGTCGACAACTGAGAACACACTAACATACATCAATCAATATATTCTTAGTGTTCTATTTCTTATATTCATTCATGTACTTTAGTAATTATATATTTACTCTATGAGAGAGATTTTCATTACAAACTCAATATTGGTTATTAAGACAACTTAAGGATGTGGAACTTTAAGTTGGGGATTTGATTATAATGTGTAAGGGGGAACGAGTGCCCAGTAAAGAAACTTGCTGTGTACTGAGATGCCAAGAACCCACTGAATCTTGGAAGATATAGTGAAACTCTCAGAGAAGCTTTGAGGACTAGACATAGGTCAAAGTGGTTGTGGCTGAACCAGTATAACTCCCGGTGTACACTTCAGTGATATTTCTCTTAGCTTTTAACTACTTTAATTCCCAATTAATTTATAAATATGAAATGAATTTTCTGTGATAACCCAATTCAACCCCCTCTTAGGTAAAATGCTTGCACTGACATTTGGTATCATAGCGTAGGTCTCATTGTTCAGGTATAACAACCTAAGAAGGATCCAATGGCAAGCATGGGTGAAGGAATACTTCTAGATGGAGCCTCTATCACTAACCCACTGGGTTTCAGCAGCGAATATTGTTAGTGCAAGCGTTTCACCCAAGGGGTGAATTAGATGATCACAGAAATTTTGCGTCATATACATAAATTGACTGGGAATTTAAAACAGTTAAAAGGTGGGAGAAATATTACTAGTTCAGCCACAACCACTTTGACCAAGAGTTGTACTAGTTCAGCCATAACCACTTTGACCAACGTCTGGTCCTCAGAGCTTCTATGAGAGTTTCACTATATCTTCCAAGATTTAGTGGGTTCTTGGTACCTCTGTACACAACAAGTTCCTCCAAATGGACACTTGCTCCCCCTTACACATTGTAATCAAATCCCTAACTCAAGGTTCCACAACCTTAAGTTGTCTCAATAACAAATATTGAGGTTGTAATGAAAATCTCTCTCATAGAGCAAATATATAATCACTAAAGTACAAGAATGAATATAAGAAACAGAGTACTAAGAATATGTTGATCGATATATGTTCGTGTGTTCTCAGTTGTCTCTATTCTTTATTGAATATTCCCATATTTATAGATGTGTTATGATAGCCGTTGGAATAGATGATCATGACTTTAGTGATCTCTCGAGTGATCCATTGAAAAACTTGGTAGAGAGTCAAGTCATCATTTTTGACCTGATCACTTGAGTGGTCACTCGAGTGATTCAATCGAATCACTCGAGGGACGGAATCACTCGAGTGGTCCGTCGAGTGATCCATTCAAAATATTGGCAAAGACCTCACTGCCTCTTTTCTTACTTGGTCACTTGAGTGATCCTTTACCATTATTCGAGTGATCCCTCGAGTGACATCATGCAAATCTTGGCAGAGAGCTTCTAGGACTATTTGACACACATTACTTGAGTAATCTCTTCAGAATTCTGCCAGTGATGCGTTCTCCTGTTCTCTAACTTCTTCTTTTTCATCACTCGAGTGCCTACTCGAGTGATGGCTTTGTCTACCACCAAGTACTTAATTACTTTGTTCAAAACTCTTTTGTCTATTATCAAAACCTTTTGTAAGATTAATCCAATATTTGTTATCATCAAAACATATAAATCTAACATTCTCCCCCTTTTTTATGTGCCAAAATTTGGTGATTTTTGAACAAGGTATTTGAAAGCATTTTAAAATTTGAGATTTCAATTAATATCATATGCTTCTAAAATACTTGATATCTTTTCATATAGAGTTAAAATATCAGTAGAGATTTCAAAACTTCTTTTGAATTTAATTACAATGACTTTGAAACTAATTGAAAACACTTTAAATTCAAATGAATGTTTTTGAATCTTTTGTTTGAAATCATTTTGAATTCCAAACTTAAGAATCTTGAAATTTGAAACTCTTTTGAATCCAAATCTATTGGTTGTGAAACTTTTAGTATTTGAAATCATTTTGGGCTCAAGTTCAATGAATTTGAAATTTTTGTCAGTAGAAATTATGAGTTTGAATTAAAGCCTGTAATCATCTTTCATACACAAATAGAAATTGATCAATCCACAATTTGAGAGTAATAATGAAACTGCATGATAATTTCATAGTAATGTTAATACATAGAATTCATTACATATCCAAAAGTCAAAAATAAGTGAAGAAAGTTAGAAATTTTCCATTAATCCCAGTACACCTATAAACGCCATTGTGTACAAACTTTGTAAGATATTCCTAAAATCACATCCAGATCTTCTCCCCCTTTTTGACATCACCAGAAAAGTGGGAATCAACTGAGAGAAGAACTGGAGCTGGATAGTTTAGCAGCAGAGATCAGGGTGATGTTAAGAGGTGTACCTCCAGAGTCATGTGAGTTGTTAGAGCAAGCGTTTCACCCAAGAGGGGGGTGAATTGGGTGATACTAAAATTTCGTTGCAAATATGAAAAACTTGATAGTGAATATAATGCAGTAAAGAGTAACGAGAAATATCACCGAAGTGTTCACCGGGAGTTATACTGGTTCGGTCACAACCACTTTGACCTATGTCCAGTCCTCAGAGCTTCTTTGAGAGTTTCACTATAACTTCCAAGATTCAGTGGGTTCTTGTCACCTCAGTACAAGCAAGTTCCTTCGCCTGGACACTCGCTCCCCCTTACAAGTTGTAATCCAATCCCAACTCAAGGTTCCACATCCTTAAGTTATCTCAATAACAAATATTGAGTTTGAATGAAATATCTCTCTCACAGAGTGAATAAGAATAACTGAAGTACAGAATTCCAAATATGAGTAAAACAGAGTAATGAACTTGATGATACGTTCTTGTGTGTGTGTTCTTGTTGTTTTTCTCTGTTTGGCTGTTCCCATATATATAGAAGTGTTGGTAGTGACTGTTGGAACATTTTCTTTTCATCCGTTGGAGAGTGCGCAACCACTGTTGACTTTTCCAGTATTTGAAAAATATCCGTTTGTGGTAGGTGGCGGTAGGTGACATTTGAACGTTGCTTTTGACTTTCCTTAATTGGTAAGATCTCTTCATTGTTTATCTGTAAATATGCTAAGAATACTAATATAATGAAAGGTTAATCATATAGGAAACAAATCAATGAACGTTGGAATAATTTCTAAATTTCTGGACTTGCATACTCGAGTATTCATTAAAGCTTACTCAAGTACATACTCGAGTATCATCGGGAAGACTTTGATAAACTGCAAGTCAATAAGCAAACATAACATTACTCGGGTAGTGCATGGAGTAAACAAAAAATTCAAACCTTTGGAAATACCTGTTTACTCGGGTACTTACTCGGGTAAAATACACTTTTCTTCATTAGTTACTCGAGTAGCAACTCGAGTAAACTCTCAAACAAACTTTAAGTTACTTAATGCTTCACTCCAGTAATGTTGGCAGGATTTCAAGGCCAAGAGCACTTCAAGTTTGATTACCTTGTTACTCGAGTACATACTCGAGTAACCATAATTTTTCTGCATGCCTTACTCGGGTAATGACTTGAAGTTTTTCTTCTAAATAACTCTGCATACTCGATTGCTTACTCGAGTAATCCACTTTAAATGAGTCATTGAATACCTCCATACTTGAGTAGTGCCTTGAGTGAAATGTGATAAAACCAAATCAAGTTATTAAAGTACTACCTTCAGTTTTTTGCTTACCATAATGAGTTACTCGAGTAGCACCTCGAGTAACATTAGCAGGGTTGAAAATGCCGAGAGCAACACATTTCTTGAAACAGAGTAACTCGAGTACAGACTCGAGTATCATTGGCAGGCCGAGAGCAACTCTAAGTAATTTACCTTGTTACTCGAGTAGCTACTCGAGTAATGTTGGCAGGCCGAGAGCAACTTGAAAACTTTTACCTTATTACTCGAGTACTTACTCGAGTATCATTGGCAGGTTACTTGAAGGTGTCTCTGGTTACTCCAAGTTTTTCTCTCATTACTCGAGTACTTACTCAAGTAATGCCTTAGAAAACTTGCTTCTGATCAAGTTTCTCAACTTTTTCTCTTGGCCTTTCTTCATTACTCCAATGCTTACTTCAAGTGATGATTTTTCCTGTTATTACTTTGTTCAAACTTATTTATTAACCAAATATTTTTCATACCATTCTTTGTTATCATCAAAACATGAGATCTAACATGAGTCACCCTGATGAGAAAAGCTAGGAGATGATGGCTTAGGCTCAGGGAGATTCACAGGTGGTATGTGAAGTGGATGATCTAGAGATGGCATAAAAGTAGAAGGGTTATGAGGTACTGGGGTCTAAGAAGTAACTTCCGCCTCCTCTGTACCAGTAGGTGATTGAAGGGAATGATCATTGGAAGAGTGGTGTGAGGAAAGTGGCTAGGTGACTGCAAGTGAGGCAATAGGAGTTGGCACTGGCTGGGGCTGGATAGGCTTATTATCAATGGTGATATCAATCAGATGAGAAGTGGATGGGTTAGGCAGGGTGAAAAGAAGGTTGGTGGGGATGGTGATAGGAATGATAGGAGGAGGGATAGTAGAAGGACTTGGCTCAAAAGCTGGTACTGACTCAGGTATGGCATTAGGTATGGATGGACTAGGGGTGGATAAGCCAGGTGCCATGGTATCAATCTTGGCATTTAAGAATCTCAGGAGGTTCCCAAGCTCCTATATAGCACTACCTTGGGCTCGTTGCTCTGCCAACATCACCTTATTGTACTTGGTTATGCTTTTTACTAACTCTCCCATCTTAGTGTTTATGTGGGTTATAAGTTCTATATGTGTGTTGGCAATGTCCACTTGAAAACTGTCAAGTACATTATTCATGAATGTCTATAGAGTAGCACCGAAGAATGATAGAGGAGCTATAGAAGTAGGGGCAGAGGACTGAGATCATCCATCCTACTTAACTCAACCTCATTTTTCTTCTTCTTCTTGGCGATAGATTCAAGTGGCTTCTTTAGTGGAATCTCAATCCCCAATTTCCTAATTTGATTTCTTTCCACTGAGACTAGCCTCTCAATAGGTTCATTCTTCTCCATGTACCAAATCTTATTCTTTTTTAGAAACAAGGAGATGAGCTGAGGAAAAGGCATGGGGCTAGTCATGGTTCCATTGAACCTATATCTCTTAATCTTAGCAAATATGGGTTCACCCAGGTCTTTCTGCACTTTCAAGATAATAGAGGCTATGTTTCTGAAATCTCTCCCTATAAAATGTGTGAAATTGTTTGATTTATTGACTATGGCTCTAGAGTAGATATACCTTAGGACTCTGTCATATCACTTGGATTAAAGTTGAGTGGTCCCACTGTCTCTCTAGGCCTCATTATGGTAAACAATTAGTTTGAATTAAGGTTGTGATGAATATCTTGAGGAGGGTCCTCTATTCCTGACGAAGTGTTTATTTTAGAGGGTGAGATCAAGATTTCTTGCCCCCTAATTTTCCTCTTCTAGAGAGTCTCTTAAGGCATCATTTACTAGCTCCAAATTGCAATAGAAATGACTAACTATTTTTGTGCAAAAAGGAAGTCTAATAGATAGCCAAGGCATGTAAGACTTAAGGTAAGGGCTTAGGTCAAATTTCAATACCTCTTGAAGAAGCTTGAGGTCAATGTAGTGCATTTTGCACACTTTTCTCCTTGAAAAGTGATCCTTGAACTTTTGAGACTCTTCTAATTTCTTCACATTGAAGCCCTTGGTTAGAAATGTAATCTCTTCTTTTTTTTTTTTCTATCGGATCCTTTAAGGATTGTCCCTCTTTTGCTCCTCTAGACTTAGAAGCTTCATCAAGCATACTTGCCATTACTTGGGCAAGTTTTCTTTCATACTTGGTTCCCTTAGAAGGTTTCCCAGACCAAAAGGGAGTATCAGATAAATCTAAGGAAGTGAGGATGGCTCTTTGGTTTCCTTGCCTCTACCTAGAGGAATAGCATTCTTTGTTTGAGCCCTTGTGATAATAGGTTCCTTGATTACAACCCCATTGGCTTTGGGTTTTGTTTAAGGCTTGGGTTTCAGTTTTGGCATGGTGGAGATTTTCTGTTTCTTGGTTGGTGGAGATAGAGGAGATTCAAAGGGTTACTAGGGATTAGAAGATCCAAAAGGAGTGTTAGAATAAGGAGTTTTGGTTTTAACTATTGTGATTTATATGAGGAGTGAATTTCTGGAAAATGAGTGTCGACCGTCGAGAGATTAGGACTGAAGATTTGGGAGATTTTAGGAAGTTTTTCACAGTGAGAATTGGTGGGTTTTGGTCAAAAATTGATAGGTAAGTGTTTCTGAGAAGATTTTGTGAGAGTACTAGGAGAATCACTGGAAGAGATTTTGTTAAAAATGATTGAGTTCTGACATATATAACCCTAGTGCCTGACATCACTCGAGTGGTCTTTAGGCATCACTCGAGTGATCATGCCAAAAATTTTAAAGCGATGCATTTTAAGTGTATAACTGGCATGAGTAATATTATAATTACTCATGTATATTCCCTTTGTGATTTGATGATATATATTTGAGTTGAAACTTGGCTAATCTATGTTCTGCATTGATGATCACTCGAGTGCTTATGAGACATCACTCGTGTGATTAGCCTTTTCACCTCCTGAGTATTCTGATTCACCCGTTATGCCATTTCTTTTGAATTTATTTGACTTGAATGCTTATTACCTTGAATTTTAAGGCATCACTCGAGTGGTCACTCAAGTGATGTTGTCCATTATTTCCAATCATCACTCGAATAATATGGAGATTACTTGAAGTTACCCCTTGAGTGATGTTGTACCCTGTTAACCTCTGCTTTTCATACCCTAAAAAAAGTATCAAGGTCCAGCAAAACAAATTGCTAGATACTCCAATGCTTAAGTCAGTAATCATCAAAACATGATCAAATTACAATTTCTAACATAAAACAACTTACAATTCGTTAGGATTTACCCTTCCCAATTCTTTTCTTATGAATAGAAATTGAACTTTAGCTAGGGGTTTTGTAGAGATATCAGCTAGTTGAAGATTAGTTGGAATGAGTATCACATTAACATCTTTCTTTTGAACGTGGTCTCTGATGAAATGATGTCTAACATCGATATGCATGGTTCTTGAATGTTGAATTAGATTCTTTGCCAAGCTTATTATACTAGTGTTGTCACAGTAGATAAGTATCTACTTTAAGTATATACCAAGGTCTTGTAGTTGTTGTTTCAACTATAACACTTGTACACAACAACTTGACACTGTGACATACTCAACTTCTGTTGACGAAAGAGACATTGTGTTTTATTTCTTGTTGAACCATGAAACAAGTGAGCCTCCTAGGTATTGGCATTAACTATTGGTACTCATTTTGTAAGTCTTGTATCCTCCGTGATTAAAGTCTAAGTATGAAACAAGGTATTCATATCCTCCTTTAGGATACCAGAGACTTAATTATACTGTGTCGGCAAGATATCTGAAGATTCCTTTGACGGTTTCAGCATGTGATTCCTTTGGTGCTGATTGATATCTTGTACATATACCAATACTGAATTGGATATCAGGTCTACTTGCAGTGAGATATAGTAAGGATCCAATCATTCCTCTATATTTTATGATGTTATAATCTTTTCCCTTGACATCGGCATCAAGCAACGTAGTTAAACTCATAGGAGTGTCTATTCTATTTTCTTCATCCATTTTGTTTTTCTTCTATAGCTCCTTTAAATATTTTGTTTGAGATATAAAAATTTCATTCTTTCTGTGTTTGATTTGCAACCCAAGAAAGAAACTTAATTCTCCCATCATTGACATCTCAAACTCCCCCTGCATTATCTCCAAAATTTCCTTGCACAGAATTTCATTAGTAGTACCGAAAACAATATCATCAACGTATATTTGAACTATTAAAATATCATTTTGTTTTTGTTTTATAAGTAGTGTTGTATCGACTCTTCCTCATACAAAATCTTGACCAATGACAAACTTACTGAGTCTTTCATACCAAGCTCTAGGAGCTTGTTTTAAACTATATAAAGCTTTTCTTAGTTTGAAAACATGGTCAAGCTTACTTACATCTTCAAAATCTGGAGGTTGATCTACATACACTTGTTCTATGATGTAACCATTTAAAAATTCACTCTTTAAATCCATTTGATACATTTTGAATCCTTTGATACATGTAAAGGCTTAGAGTACTTGGATACCTTCCAATCTAGCCACTGGAGCATACCTTTTCTCATAATCAATACCTTCTTCCTAATTATAGCCTTTGGCCACCAATCTTGCCTTGTTTCTGACAATGATTGTAGATTCATCAAGTTTCTTTTTGAATACCCATTTTATACCAATATCGGATGATCCTTAGGTCAGGGCACCAAATCCCAAACTTGATTTCTTTTAAACTGATTGAGTTCTTCTTGTATTGCTATAACCCAATTATTGTCTGAGAGGGCTTTGTCAATGTTATAAGGTTCTATCTCATAAATAAATCAGAAAAACTAACTTCATTAAAAATTTTGTTTCCAGTTTTGACTCCTTCATTCACATCTCCTATGACTTGTTCTAGGGGATGACTCTTCTTATATTTCTAGGCTCCAGATTGTCCTAGTGTTTGTTCTTCTTCATTGGCTTGATCATTTTAAGGATTGTATGGTTTAGGATTAGATTGCTCATTTTCTTGATTTAATCAAATTTCCTGCTCATTGTCAATAATTTTGTCAAAAGATTCAAATTCATCGAATACAACATGAATTGATTCTTCAAAAACACATGTTCATTTATTGAGAACTCTTTATGCTTTACTTTGATTAGGATAGCCTAGGAATAATCCTTCATCAATTTTAGAATCAAATTTTCCTAGGTTATCTTTACCATTATTATGAATGAAACACTTACAACTAAAGATGTGCAGATGAGCGAGATTCGGTTTTCTTCCTATGTATAGTTCATACGGTGTTTTTCTAAGTTTTGTTTTGATATAGGCTTTGTTTGAAATATAGGATGATGTGCTCATTGCATCGGTCTAGAAAACTTAAGACATGTTCTTTTCATTCAGCATTGCTCTAGCCATTTAAGTGAGTGCTCTGTTCTTTCGTTCCACGACTCTATTTTATTGAGGTGTCCTTGGAACATAGAAGTTGTGATCAATGCCATTAGTATCACAGTAATTTAGCTTGATTCTCAAATTCTCCACTGTGATCTATTCTGATACCTTTCTCATTTTTCACTTTCTTGGCAAAAACAATAAATTCAGTAAAGGTTTCATCCTTCGATGATAAAAAAATAGTCCAAGTAAATCTAAAGAAATCATCAACAATGACTGATGAATATAAGTTGCCACTAAAACTTTTAACTCTTACTTGTCCAACTAAATCCATATGCAGCAATTGAAGTGGTCTGTTAGTTGTGATCAGATTTTTTGATTTGAAAGATGATTTAGTTTGTTTACCTTTCTTACATGCGTCATAGATCAAATTGTTTTTGAAATTTACTTTGGGTAGACTAAGTACTAAATCCTTTTTGAGTAACTTTCCTAGTTGGTGCATATTGACATAAGCTAGTCTCTTATACCATAACCAACTTTCTTCAGCATTACTTAGAAAATAGTTCTCAGAAGCATTTCTACTAATATCAAGAGTATAGCAGTTACCTTCCCTTTTTGCTCTAAGCTTTGCTTTAAGATTCTTCTTATCTAATTGTAAGTCTTTCTTGTTTACAAGTAGACATTCCTTTAAGTCAAATATTACCCAGTTATCTTCATCTGCACTTTTACTCATGCTCAGCAAGTTATGACACAAGCGTTCAATGTAATATACGTCTTTGACTTGTATGCCTTTGTTGTTTTTTATTTCACCAATTCCTACTTTCTTTCCGGATTGATTTCCTCCAAATTTTACCTTTCCACCTTCCTTAGGTTGCAACGTGGTAAAACTTTCGAAATCATCGGTCTTATGTCTGGAGCATCTACTATCTATATACCATTTGTTACCTTTGGATGCTTTAAAACATATATGCAGTTAGATATAATTACGTCTTAGGTAACTACATCTTTTTGGGTCCTTTTGGGTTAGTACAAATTATTTTCTGAACATATGAACCTTTAGGCACCCATTTGTTGGTTCCTATCTTTTTATGTATACATGATGAAGTATAATGACCCTTTCTATGACAGTAATTGCAATATGTAATAGGATTCAATGTATGTACATAATGTTAAAAATGACTCAAATACATCTTACCTCCTATTTTTTTTCTTCCTTTCTTTCTGTCTATTTTTAGATCATATATAATACTAGATCGATCATTTACATATCACTGAGCTTTCAAAATAACATTTAACATCTCACTTCCATTAATAAATTTTTCAAGAGTCTTAGTGAGATCAATATTATTCTTTTTCAAAGAAGAGCAATTTTCACAAACTTTCTCTTAACTTTCTTTAAGCTCTTCATCAAGAACTTTATTTTTTTCTTTTGAAAACTACTAGTTCTTTAACTACTTTGATGAATTTAGAATGTAGAGCATTATATTCAAAGAGTAATTCATCATAGGTAGGATCAGAATCAGTTTCCTCTTCTTCTTGAGCGACCAGACAGATATTAACTACTTCTTCATCGCTATCTTTGTTAGAGAAATTGTCTCCATATATAGTAGATACAAAAGCTTTCTTCTTATTAAAGAACTTGCTTTTTCTCTTTTATTTGCTTTTCTAAATCAGTTCCAAATATTCTAGCTTGATATGTCCTAGCTTTCCACATTCATAATAGATGATGTGTTCTTTATTGCTTGTTCCTCCTTTTTGAAAATTTCTTAATCCTTAGCCTTTCTTGTAAAATTTTCTGAAGCATTTTATTATTAGGACTATTTCATCATTGTCGAGATCTTCATAATCTTCTTGGGCTTCCTCTTTTTCTTTTAGTGCAAGGCCTTTCTTTTTCTTGTCACCAATATCTTCTAATTCTCATTTGAATTTCAATTTACTTTCATATTCAGACAGACATTCGAATAGAGAAGCAACCAATTGCATTGATTCACCTTTTGTTGTCTCAATCGCAGTGACTTTGGCCTCCCACTCTTTAGAGAGTATGTTCAGAATCTTTCTTACTTGGGTATGTTGATCATAGACTTTCCCAAGTGTTTCAAGTTAATTAACAAGATGAGTATATTTAAGTTTAAATTTAGCTATTGACTCACCTTATTTCATTTGAAGTAAATCAAATTCAGTAACCAGAGTGTTGATCTTGTTTTCCTTTATTCTCAAAGTTCTTTTATGAGCTATTTCTAAGGCTTGCCACATTTCCTTAGCCGTTGGAAGTGTGTAAATTCTGAAGTACTCATTTTAACTCAAGGCACTTTAAATCATCAGAATTGCCTTGTTGTTGAGAGTGATAAGTTTTTTGTCATTCTCATTGTACTTGGCCGGTGTCTTTCAAAACTTTTATGAATCTAAAATCTTTACAGGTTCATAGTTTTCATTCTCAATCACCTCCCACAGTCCATATTCTATAGTCATTACAAATACTCTGAACTTTGCTTTCCAAAAAGAGAAGTGTTCACCGCTAAAACCCAGTGGTCTAGTAATAAAGGCTCCATTGGGAAGTATTCCTTCACCCATACTAGTCATTGGATCCTTCTTAGGTAGTTACACCTGAACAGGAAAACCTAGCTCTGATACCAAATGTTAGCACAAGCATTTAATCCAAGAAGGGGTGAATTGGGTGATTAAAGAAATTTTGTTTCATATATATAAATTGATTGGGAATTTAAAGCAGTTAAAAGCTAAGAGAAATATCACTGAAGTGTACACAGAGAGTTATACTGGTTCGACAGCAACCACTTTGACCTATGTCTAATCCTCAGAGCTTCTTTGAGAGTTTCACTATATCTTTCAAAATTTAGTGGGCTCTTGGCACCACAGTACACAACAAGTTCCTTCACTAGACACTCGCTCCCCCTTACACTTTATAATCAAATCCCCAACTCAAGGTTCTAT
This sequence comes from Inga oerstediana, assembly GCA_963210345.1. NCBI lineage: Eukaryota > Viridiplantae > Streptophyta > Magnoliopsida > Fabales > Fabaceae > Inga > Inga oerstediana. The sequence continues at coordinate 37,367,979 of OY723407.1, forward strand.
AAAGTTAAGCTGTCTCAATAATAAATATTGAGTTTGTAATGAAAATCTCTCTCACAGAGAAAATATATAATCACTAAAGTACAGGAATGAATATAAGAAATAGAGTACTAAGAATATGTTGATCGATGTATGTTTGTGTGTTATTAGTTATCTTCTATTCTTTGTTGAATGTTTCCATATTTATAAATGTGTTGCAATAGTTGTTGGAAGTATTTCAACATGTTTGTTAGTGTTGCGTAGCTACGTTTGACCATTCTTCAAATTTGAAAAGTAGCTGTTGCGGTAGGTGAACGTTTTGGACGTTGCAGTTGTTAAGTTTGACTTTTCTCTCCATGCATGATCTCTTCATTGTTTGTTTGTAAATATGCTCAGAATACTAACACAATGAAAGATTAATTATATAGATAACAAATCAATAAGAACATATTAAAATCATGCTTTCTGAACTTTATCACTCGAGTGGTTACTCGAGTGATCTAAATCCATTACTCAAGTGATCCATTGAAAAACTTAACAGAGAGCCAAGTTGTCGTTTCTGACCCGATCACTCAAGTGGTCACTCGAGTGATTCAGTGGCATCACTCGAGTAGTCCCTCAAGTGATCCATTCAAAATGGTAGAGACCTCACTGCCTCTTTTCTTACCTAGTCACTCGAGTGATCCCTCGAGAGACATCATGCAAATCTTAGCAGAAAGCTTTCAAGACTATTTGACACACATTACTCAAGTGATTACTCAAGTAATGAAGGATCATTACTTGAGTGATCACTCGAGTGATCTCTTCAGAATTCTGCTAGTGATGCTTTTTCTTGTTCTCTGACTTCTACTTCTTCTTCATTACTTGAGTGACTACTTGAGTGATGGCTTTGCTTGCCACCAAGTACTTAACTAATTTATTCAAAACTCTTTTGTCTATTATGAAAACCTTTTATAAGATTAATCGAATATTTGTTACCATCAAAACTTATGGATCTAACAAATACTTCACTTTCTAGAAAGTGAAGTTTAGAGTATTCATAATGGCTACAGAATACAGACTGTGGGATGTGATTGTGAATGGAAACTATGAACTTGTAAAGATTGTAAATTCACATAGAGTTCCAAAGACACTGGCAGAGTACGATGATAATGACAAGAAACTCATTACTCTCAACAGCAAGGCAATTCTGATGATTCAAAGTGCTTTGAGTCAAAACGAGTACTTCAAGATTTGCACTTTTCCAACAGCTAACAAAATGTGGCCAGCCTTGGAAATAGCTCATAAAGGAATTTCAGGAATAAAGGAAAACCAGATCAATACTCTGGTTATGGAATTTGATTTATTTCAAATGAAATTAGGTGAGTAGCTGAATTTGAACTTAGATATACTCATCTTGTTAATCAACTTGCAGCGCTTGGCAAAGTTTATGATCAGCATACCCAAGTAAGAAATATTCTTAACATACTCTTTAAAGAATGGGAGGCCAAAGTGACTGCAATTGAGGAAGCATAAGGCGAATCAATGCGATCAGTTGCTTTTCTATTCGAAAGTCTCTCTTAATATGAAAGTAAGTTGAAATTCAAACAAGAACTATAAGATACTAGTGACAAGAGAAAGAAAGGTCTTGCATTAAAAGTAAAAGAGGAAACTCAAGAAGATGATGAAGATCTCGATGATGATGAAATGGACCTGATAATAAAATGATTTAGAAAATTTTACAAGAAGGGCCAGGGATTCATAAATTTTCAAAAGGGAGGAACAAGCAGTAAAGAACACATCATCTGTTATGAATGTGGAAAGGCAAGACATATCAAGTTAGAATGTCCAAAATTGATTCAGAAGAGCAACAAAAAGAGAAAAGGCAAGTTCTTCAATAAGAAGAAAGCTTTTGTATATGCTATATGGGCAGACAGTTTCTCTGACGAAGATAGTGATTAAGAAGAAGTAGCCAATATATATCTGGTCGCTCAAAAGAAGAGGTAACTAATTTTGATCCTACCTATGATGAATTACTTTTTGAATATAATACTTTACATTCTGAATTCATTAAAGTAGTTAAAGAACTGTTATTTTCAAAAGTAAAAGAAAGTTCTTGAAGAAGAACTTAAAGAGAGTTCAGAGAAAATTTGTGAAAATTTTTATTCTTTGAAAAAGAAAAATATTGATCTCACTAAGACTCTTGAAAAATTTACTAAAGGAAGTAAGATGTTAAAAGTTATTTTAAAAGCTCAAAGATTTGTAAATGACTGATTTGGTATTGGATATAATCCAAAAACAGACAGAAAGGAAGGAAGAAAGAAAACAGGAGGTAAGATGTATTTGAGTCATTTTCAACATTCTATACATACGTCGAATCCTTTTGCATATTGCAATTGCTGTAATAGGAAGGGTCATGATACTTCATCATGCATACATAAAAAGAAAGGAAAGATCAAAACCTATAAATAGTTGCCTAAATGTACATATGCTTAGAAAATAGTTTGTACTAACTAAAGGACCTAAAAAGATATGGGTACCTAAGACGTAATTGTATTTGAATGCAGATATGTCTTAAGGCATCCAAAGGTAACAAATGGTATATAGATATTGGATGTGCCAGACATATGACCGGTGATTTTGAAAGTTTTACCACGTTGCAACCTAAGGAAAGTTGAAAGGTAAAATTTAGAGGAAATCAATATGAAAAGATAGCAAGAATTAGTGAAATTAAAAACAATAAAGTTATACAAGTCAAAGACGTATATTATGTTGAAGGCTTTTGTCACAACTTGCTGAGCGTTAGTCAAAGTGCAGATAAAGATAACTGGGTAATATTTGACTCAGAGGAATGTCTAATTATAAATAAGAAAGACTTACAATTAGATAAGAAGAATCTCAAAGCAAAGCTAAGAGCAAAAAGGGAAGGTAACTGTTATACTCTTGATATCAGTAGAAATGCTTTTGAGAATTGTTTTCTAAGTAATGTCGATGACAGTTGGTTATGGCATAAGAGTCTAACTCATGTCAATATACACCAACTAGGCAAGTTACTCAAAAAGGATTTAGTACTTGGTTTACCCAAAGTAAATTTCAAAAAATAATTTGATCTGTGGCGCATGTCAGAAGGGTAAACAAACTAAATCATCTTCTAAATCAAAAAAATGAGATCACAGCTAACAGACCACTTAATTGTTGTATATGGATTTAATTGGTCTAGCAAGAGTTAAAAGTCTTGGTGGCAATTGATATTCATTAGTCATTGTTGACGAGTTTTCTAGATTTATATGAACTATTTTCTTATCATCTAAGGATGAAACCTTCAGTGAATTTATTGTTTTTGCCAAGAAAGTGCAAAATGAGAAAGGTATGTCCATTATAGGTATTAGGACAAATCACCATGGAAAATTTGAAAATCAAGCCTTTGGAGATTATTGTGACGGTAATGGTATTGATCACAACTTCTCTGCTGTAAGGACACCTCAACAAAATGGAGTCGTGGAATAAAAGAACAGAATACTCACTGAAATTACTAGAGCAATGTTGCATGAAAAGAACGTGTCTCAAGTTTTTTGGGTGGATACAATGTGCATGGCATGTTATATTTCAAATAAAGCCTACATCAGAACAAAACTTGGAAAGACACCATATGAACTATACAAAGGAAGGAAGCCTAACCTCGTTCGTCTGCACATCTTTGGTTATAAGTATTTCATTCATGATAATGGTAAAGATAACCTAGCAAAGTTTGATTCTAAATCTGATAAAGGAATATTCCTACTCTATTCTAACCAGAGGAAAGCATATAGAGTTTTTCATAAATGAACATATGTTGTTGAAGAATCAATTCATGTTGTATTCGATGAATTTGAATCCTCTGACAAGATTATTGACGATGAGCAGGAAATAGTATTAAATCAAGAAAATGAGCAACCTAATCCTAAACCATACAATCCTGAAAATGAGCAAGTCAAGGAAGAAGAATAACCACTCGGACAACCTAGAGCCTGGAAATATAACAAGAGTCATCCTCTAGAACAAGTTATAGGAGATGTGAGTGAAGGAGTCAAAACTAGAAGTAGAATCTTTAATAAAGTTAGTTTTTCTACATTCATTTTTGAAATTGAACCTTCAAACTTTGATGAAGCCTTATCAGATAATGATTGGGTAATAGCAATGCAAGAAGAACTTAACTAGTTTGAAAGAAATCAAGTTTGGGATTTACTGCCCTGACCTAAGGATCATCCGATCATTGGAACAAAATGGGTATTCAAGAACAAACTTGATGAATCCGCAATTATTATTAGAAACAAGGCAAGATTGGTGGACAAAGGCTATAATCAAGAAGGTATTGATTATAAGGAAATGTATGCTCCAGTGGCTTAGATTGGAAGCTATACGAGTACTCTTGGCTTTTGCATTCACCAAGGGATTCAAACTATATCAAATGGATGTAAAAAGTGTATTTTTAAATGGATATATCATGGAAGATGTGTATGTAAATTTCTCATTAATCAAGGTTTTGTACAAGGAAAAGTCGATACAACACTTCTTATAAAATGAAAACGAAACAGTATTTTAATAGTACAAATATATGTTGATGATATAGGTTTTGGTGCTACTAACGAAAATTAGTGCAAGGAATTTTATGAGATAATGCAGAGGGAGTTTGAGATGTCAATGATGGGAGAATTGAATTTCTTTCTTGGTTTACAAATCAAACAAAGAAAGAATAGAATTTTCATATCTCAAACAAAATATTTAAAAGAGCTTTTGAAGAAATATAGAATGGATGAAGCAAATGGTATTGACATACCTGAGTTCAACTATGTTGCTTGATACCTTTGTCAAGGAAAAAGATTATAACATCACAGAATATAGAGAAATGATTAGATCATTACTCTATCTCACTACAAGCAGTCCTGACATCCAATTCAGTGTTGGTATGTGTGCAAGATGTAATGCCCCAAACTTTGATTAAGGGTTAATGACAATTATTGAAAGTGTTTTGTAGAAATAAAATCGATTGAGGCATGAGTTAATTATTGGAAATGTCCAACACCCTATAATTTTAGCATGATTATTTGACAAAGTAATTTTTTGGGCTAAAATGAGGGAAGGGCAAATGGAATAGAGAAAGAAATGAGAAAATGAATTATGTGGCAATTTAGTAAAAATTTCCATGATCAGGGGAAAAATTGAAAGAATGGAATTTATCGGTATATTAGTTAGTAATTAATAGAGAAATTAATTTCAAACTAAGAAGAAATGAGAGGTGTGACTGAATGGCTAATGGAGGGGTTAGAGTAACTAATTTGTTACTTACTTTATGAGAGCTAATGAAATTGTGACACTTGGCAGGTTGATAGAATGAGAGAGACAATGGAAAAGTAAAATCTCATTTTTTTATCATTTTCTCTCTCTTCTCTTCCCTCCTTTTCATTGAAGCAAGCATGGGCAAGGGGAAAAATCATCATTCCACCTTCTTCTTCCTCACTCATCTCTCTCATTCTCTCTCTCCCCATTTCGCCAGCCATAGATGTGCAAGTGAGAGAAAGAAAAGCTTGATTTTAAGGTGAGTAAATGACCTCAAATGCCAAAGCGCCTTTCTGTAATCTTGTTCCTTGGATTGAGAGCTTCGATTCTATGGTTTTAGATTGTCCATTGGAGTTGATTTGAGCACTCAAGCAAATCTAAGAGTTGGAGAACCAATGAGCACCTTTGAGAAAGTTGTTAAGGTAAGTAAAAGAGACTATTCTATTTATGTCTTATGCCATTTGATGAAGCTTGGAATTTATGGGATTTTGGGCCTTATTTTCTAAAATTAGGGTCTTAAACAGTATGGCATGATATATTTATGGAAATGGTGTCTTGTAGTGTGTTTAGAATAGATAGAATTGGTTTGTATTTGAAATGTCAAATTTGAAGATTTTGGGAATTTTTTGTTGAATGTGCCTAAAACTAAAGCATGATAATGGAATAGGAATTTGGTAGTTTTGATGGTTCCATTGGATTCCTTGTGCAATTTTATGTGGGAGTAGCTTTAGTTTTGAATTTAGGATTATTGGAATCATTTGGGTAAAGTTTGGAAAGTGCTGTCAACTTTACTGCGTTTTTGGCTTTTGATAAGCCTCACTAGAGTGATCTTGAGTCTCACTCAAGTACAGCATGATATGTTCTCTTTTTCGTTCAGTTTTTCTGTTGTACTACCGTGCAAAAAGCCAAAAGTGTTGTCTCACTTACTAGTGTTATGGGTTCTTACTCGAGTGAACCTTGTCTCAATCGAGTGTAGGTGTATTAGACACTATAAACTTGAGCCTCGAATTGTCACGCGCAACCAATTTTCAAGATTAAGTCTTAATACTTGTGAGTGTTAAGTCTTCACTTGAGTACCAGGGTCCCTGCTTAGTGTTGTTCTGCTTTGAAAGTTTTTTTTGTTCTCGGGTGAGCACTTTTTATACCTCACTTTGTGGATCTTGAGTGAGCATTTGTCTATCACTCGAGTGATTGAATTCATGCTCGAGTGCATCGATCTTTTCTTGTCTCTGTCATTCCTTTATGCCATCAGGTGATCACTTCTGGTGCTTCATTTTCTAGGACTTGAGTGAGAGAGAGGATATCACTCGAGTGTTGGCATCTATGCTCGAGTGCTTCGGGCATTTCTGGTTTCAATTTATGCTTACTATCAAGCACTCGTATGAGTAAGCTTTCATGCTCGAGTGCAAGTCCACCATCACTCGAGTGAGGCCTTCTCCACTCGAGTGCAATAGTGAAAATATGTACTTTCACTTCTAAAAGGGGATCTTTGGGATAGTTCTTCTAACCCTTTAGGGCTTTTGTTAGAGACTTTTATAGCTTCTTAAAGGACATTAATGATAACCAAATATAAGTGTTATAAAGCCATTAAGTATTGGAATAGAGAATAAATCTTCATCCCTAATCATGAATTATAGGATTCGATATTTGCCTTACTCGGGAGAGACCAGTGCCAGAGCACGCATGGAAGGACCAAGGTAGTAACTTTTCTCTCATGTTGTGTATGATGCTTGGTATGCATGACTTATCATTATGTTGTTGTGAAAATTGTGGGCATGAGGCCATTGTGATCTTATGAATGTGTTATCTGCCATAGGGTATTACAACATGAGCAGTTCAGCGTGAGCAGTCGTAGGGGGTAATGATTATCACACTTACCCCTACCGTTGTATATGTAGTTGTAATTGCCGAGGCTGCATTGTGGAATCATGGATTCCTGCTTTGAGAATATGCCAGTGTGGCTTTGATGTAATGTGAAATATTTTATATGGATCCCAGCTGCGGTGATATATGTGATATGAACATCTGATTGTGCAATACAACATGAGTATTTCATCGTAAGCAGACGTAAGGATGACGTAGGTCACACCTGCCCCTGCCGCTATAACTGTCGTTGTAGTTGTTGTGTGTTGTGTTGTGATTTGCTTACATGCTTTATGGTTATGCATACTATGAGTGATTTGACACTACGGGGATTCCTTAAAATCTCACTCTCCCAAACCAATTTCAGACAGGGTTGGTGGTTCTAAAGAGAAGGTGACAAAGGGCGGTTAAAGCTTTGAGCTAGGAGTTTATTTTGGATTTTTGTTATCATTCTGGATAATTGTACATGATATTTTGGATTATAGAATAGTAATTATGTAATCCCCTAGAATGGGAAATTGATTTGGGCATTTGTGCCCTGTAGACCCTTAACTAATTAATAGAACCCGAGTGTGTTAGGAATTTGCATTTTACTATTATATTTATGAATGAAATCGTATTGTACAGGCCATTTGTGTAATTAAAATGTGAATATGAGACCTTGTTGAGCAGTCTTTTGAAAAGTTTTTGTAAACCCTAGTTTTGGGAATTTTAATTTTAAGTAAGTCCCAAATCATCATACGGTCTCACATAATCACGTATTTATGAACTTAATCTCGGCCTTGAATGAGAAGTGGGTTACATTTTAGGTAACAAAGCTATAGTTCCAGGAAAGTGTAGGATTTTCTAGGATAGCTCCCTTAGTTTTGTCCGTAGGGACAGAAGATGCCTTCAATAGTTGTTGTGTATACACATATATGTTTTGTTATTGGGGATATATGAGATTTGAGGACTATATGTATACATTACGTGGTTATTCTAAAGTGGCGAATCATTACGGAATCAAAAGATATAATGGTTTGCCCAAAAATCAGATATGTAGACTCTGAGGTAGAGGTAATGAATGATAATTCACTGGATCCTATATTGAGATAAGGGGTCTGATTAGAGTACAGAGGAAAATGATTTTCAAGGTATGTGATAATAAGGTTCTAGGTTTCATGATGAACCCGAATATTGGATTAAAAACCCTTGGCTGTATGATATTAAATGCTAGTGTTGTTATAGTGGACTTGTATGTCTAAAGGCCTTAAGACCTAAGGAAGCAGTGTGCCCTGCACTGGCAAAGGTATTTGAACTTGTGTTGGAGTTAAGGATGCTCGGTGGAAATGAGGGAAGTGATTTCGTGGTTCAATTAAGGTAGAGGTTCTAATAGTTGAGTTGTGATCCTAGGATTGAACTCAATAGTTAAGCTGATCCTTAGGAATTTGACTTGACCTGGATGGTCTGAGGTACTAGAATATGGTACTATAATGTATTGAAATATGTATAAGGTATCCTGAGGTTGCTAGTTGTTAATCTAGCACAGGGAAAGAGATATCTACGGATGATTCATATCTGAAAGGGCTACCTATAGAGAGTTCTGATCGGAAAGGGCTACCTATGGAGAGTTTTGATTAGAGAGGGCTACCTACGGTGACTTCTGATCGGACAGGGCTACCTACGGAGAATTCTGACCGAAGGGGCAGACCATTCAGTTGACTGAGTGAAGCATCGGGTACAGTAGAGTAGTGTGGAGCAGCCATGACGATGAACCCTAGAGTGCAGCCGCCTTGATGACGAACCCTAGAGTGCAGCCGCCTTGATGACGAACCGTAGAGTACAGTCGCCGTGACATTGAATCGTAGAACAGAGCTATGGGAATATTGGCTCAACGTTGTGTTAGTTATGCCTTCTGAAAGTAGAACTTCAAGGCCATGTTATCTTATGAGAAGGGGGCCTTAGAGGATACCATTATAGTGGAAATAAAGTTAGATTGACAGAGGCCAAAATCTGTTATTGAGATATGCAGTTTTGGGTCTTATGGTATTATCGAAGGATTCGTTCAAAATTCTTTTCGGATTATTTTGCTGATGACCAAGCTCACACAAAAGGATTAACCATTGAATGGGATGAATGATGTGAATGATGTGTATATCCGTTTGAGTTGCCTTGCCATGCCAAGAGTCCTTCGATAGCTAGCAACGGTTCGGGTGAGGGTGTGTGTATCCTCGGTGGTGAAAAAGGATGAGGGTGGCGTATAACAATGAATTTGCTGTGGATGTGAAAGCTGTAAGGCTATGTGAATTACAGCATGCGCATGTCAATGTAAGCCGTCGTAGGGAGTGACACTGGTCATCTCTACCTCGACCGTTGATATACTATTGTAAATATGGATCTGTAAGGTTATGTGAATGACTGCGTGCACATGTCAGTGTGAGCCGTCCTAGGGAGTAACACTAGTCATCTTTACCCCAGCCATTGATATACCATTATAAATGTGAATGCCGTGAAGTTAATGTGTATATGTGACTATGCTAATAGTCCTCAGGTAGCTAACAACAGTAGTGGTGATGGTGGGTGAAAGAGGATGAGGATGGGTTAGGGAGATTGAGACTCCCGGCTGGCCGCCAGGATAGAAGAGACTGAGACTCTAGAATGGCCCAATATTGTTGTTGATGCCCAAAAGTCCCGGTTACCACTAGCGAAGTTACTGGTGGGATTACGGGTAAGGGTAATATTGTGAAAGTAAAAAAAGTGAAAGATGAGGTATTTTGCAAACAGCTAAAGCTGAGGTACTTGTGAAAACAGCGAAAGCTGAGGTATACGTGAATGCAGTGAAAGTTGTTAGTTGTGTGTAGTGAATCGGTGGTCCATTGAGTTTTGCCTAGAAGAGGTGACTAGATTGAGCAGAGTGGTGGCATATGCCTCCCAACTACTGAGGTCTTGTGAAATGAGCTAGCCACTTATGATTTGAGTCTTGCAACGATTGTGTTTGTACGGTGATTGTTTTCCTAAAACGATTATGTTGGTGCAGTGATTTTGTTTTGCAATAGTTGTGTCAAAGTGATTATGCCATTGCCCGTGTGGGGTGATGGTAGAACAGTACGACGACTATTAGTGTCCCAAGTATTGCTTTATCAGAAAGAATCGAATGTGCGACAACACGAGTGAATGGAGTTACTAGAAAACTCACAACCAGGAGATCAAGTATCATCTAGGTGAAGTTAATGTTGTCACGGAAGTGTGTAGTCAGAACACGTGCGAATTGTTGCAAAAATGATAGAGAATGTCAAGATTTAAATTCTTGAATCAAATTGTATGTGTAAGTATAGTGTTCCTAAGGGGAAGTGACTTAATGATTGAGATTGAAGAGGCTTAAAGCTGGGATGAACGAGTACAATCTGTTCAAATTATGATCGAATGAGGTGAAAACCTTTAGAATTCAAAAATGGAGTTTATATGTTTATAAGAGTGTCTTCAGGGATGAGAATTGATAAAGTGATTAAGAGAATGAAATTGAGTATGACGCGTTGGTCTGTTTAAGATTCTTGTGAGAATCAGACTTATAGTGCACCATTGGTGCAAGTGGTCGAGAAGGGACTGTCCCAACAAGAAACAATTTGAGAAACGGAAGCCATCATGAAGAGGCGTCTGAGGTTTAAGTCTCAGGTTGTGTAACAAATTTTGAGGACGAAATTTATTGAACAGGAGGAGAATTATAATGCCCGAAACTTTGATTAAGGGTTAATGATAATTATTGAAGGTGTTTTATGGAAATAAAGTCGATTGAGACACGAGTTAATTATTGAAAATGTCCAACACCCTATATTTTAGCATGCTTATTTGACAAAGTAATTTTTAAGGCTAAAATGAGGGAAGGGCGAATGGAGTAGAAAAAGAAATGAGAACATAAATTATGTGACAATTTAGTAAAAATTTCCATTATCAGGGGAAAAATTGAAAGAATGGAATTTATCGGTAAATTAGTTAGTGATTAATAAAGAAATTAATTGCTAACTAAGAAGAAATGAGAGGTGTGACTAAATGGCTAATGGAGGGCTTAGAGTAACTAATTTGTTACTTACTTTATAAGAGCCAATGAAATTGTGACACTTGGCAGATTGGTAGAATGAGAGAGACTATGGGAAAGTCAAATCTCATTCGTTTATCATTTTCTCTCTCTTCTCTTCCCTCCTTTTCGCTGAAGCAAGCATGGGCAAGGGGAAAATCATCATTCCACCTTCTTCTTCCTCACTCATCTCTCTCATTTTCTCTCTCTCCATTTGGTAGCTATAGATGTGCAAGTGAGAGAAAGAAAAGCATGATTTTAAGGTGAGTAAATGACCTCAAATGCCAAAACTCCTTTTTTTTAATCTTGTTCCTTAGATTGAGAGCTTCGATTCTATGGTTCTAGATTGTCTATTAGAGTTGATTTGAGCACTCAAGCAAATCTAAGAGTTGGAGAACCAAGGAGCACCTTTGAGAAAGTTGTTAAGGTGAGTAAAAGAGATCATTTTGTCCATGTCTTATGCCATTTGATAAGGCTTGGAATTTCTGGGATTTTGGGTCTTATTTTCAAAAATTAGGGTCTTAAACAGTATGGCATGATATGGTTATGGAAATGGTGTCTTGTAGTGTGTTTGGAATAGATAGAATTGGTTTGGATTTGAAATGTCAAGTTAAAAGATTTTGGGAATTTTGGGTTGAATGTGTCTAAAACCAAAGCATGATAATGGAATAGAAATTTGATAGTTTTGATGGTCCCATTGGATTCCTTGTGCAATTTTATGTATGAGTAGCTTTGGTTTAGAATTTTGGATCATTGGAATCATTTAGGTAAAGTTTGGAAAGTTCTGTCAACTCTATTGCGTTTTTTGCTTCTGATAAGCCTCACTCAAGTGATCTTGAGCCTCACTCGATTACAGCATGATATGTTCACTTTTTCCTTCAGTTTTTCTGTTGCATTTCCGTGCAATAAGCCAAAAGTGTTGTCTCACTTGTGAGTGTTATGGGTTCTCACTCGAGTGAACATTGTGTCACTCGAGTATAGGTGTATTAGACAATATAAACTTGTGTCTCGGGTTGTCACGCGCAGCCAATTTTCAAGAGTAAGTCTTAACACTCACGAGTGTTAAGTCATCACTCGAGTGATAGGGTCCCTGCTCGAGTGCTGTTCTACTTTGAAGTTTCGTTTGCTCTCGGGTGAGCACTTTCTGTACCTCACTTTGTGGAACTCGAGTGAGCATTTGGCTATCACTCGAGTGATTGAATTCATGCTCGAGTGTATATATCTTTTCTTGTCTCTATCATTCCTTTCTGCTCTCGGGTGATTACTTCTGGTGCTTCACTTTCTATGACTCAGGTGAGAGAGAGAATATCACTCGAGTGCTTCGGGCATTTCTGGTTTCAATTTGTGCTTACTGTCAAGCACTCGCATGAGTGAGCTTTCATACTCAAGTCCACCATCACTCTAGTGAGTCCTTCTTCACTCGAGTGTAACCGTGATAGTCAACACTCTTTTTCAGAAATACTCTCGTCTTCTCAATCCACTATGGTAAGAACCAAAACCACTCATCCTAAAACTTCTTTTGGGTCATATGATCACAGCAACCCTCTGAATCTCCTCCATCACCTCCAACCAAGAAACAAAGAACTACCTCAAAACCGAAACCAAAACCGAAACCGAAACCCAAGCCTCAAGCGAAACCAAAAGACAAAGGGGTTGTAATCAAGGAGCCTATTGTCACAAGGGCTCAAACAAATAAAACCATTACTCCAGGCAGAGGCAAGGAAACCACAGTGCCATCATCACCTTCCTCAGATTCATCTAACACTCCTGGTCTGGGAAACCTTCTAAGGGAGCTAAGTATGATAGAAAACTTGCCCAAGCAATGGCAAGTAAGCTAGATGAGTCTTCTAAGTCTAGAAGAGGGAAACAAGGACAATCCTCCAAGTATCCGGAAGAAGAAAGGGAAGAAGACATCACTTTTTCACCAAAGGGGTTCAATGTAAAAAAGCTAGAAGAGTCTCAGAAATTCAAAGAACACTTCTTAAGGAGAAAAATGTACAAAATGCACTATATTGACCTCAAGCTTCTTCAAGAGGTATTAAAATTTGACCTCAGCCCTTACATTGAGTCTTATATGCCTTGGTTATCTATTAGGCCTTTATTTTGCTAAAAAATAGTTAGACACTTTTATTACAATTTAGAACTAGTAGATGAAATCCTTCGAGATGTTGGAAATTGTGCCCTAAGGGCTAATCATTGTACTTTGAACATTATTATTTTAATGAAATTTCTCCATTCTGTTATCATATTATTTGCATGTTAACTGTGATAATTGTAACCTTGGATAATTCATAAAGATTGTCCTAAAATGTCCCTGGTCGGTCATCTATGCGGGAGAAGAGATGAAACAAGACCAGTATGACTTTGATAAGATATGGAGATACGAATTAAAATCTTAGGCACTTGTAAGAGTACAAGGTGCTAGACCAACCCACTATGAGAAAGCTACATGGATCAAGTCATAAGCTTTTCTCTTGTATAACCACGTCACAATGCCCTTAGACCTGAGGTCATCATGAATTCCTACATGAGAGTTGCTAAGCTTTGAATTAGTCAAAAGTCACTTTTGACCGGGTGATGATAAAGGCTACGATCGGGTTTAGTGGTTTTTCATGCAGAGGAATATGAATGACAAAGATGGAATTTGTCCCTCACATTAGTAGAGAGATATTACTGAGGCCCTCGATGAGTGAGTCTGAGAAATGTATGGCCATACTATGATGACAGAAGTTTCTGTCTCTGTTATCAGGCTACTCAGGAATCGAGAAAGTAATGGTCAGAAACAAGAGGATGACATTATCCATGCCTTATCCTTGATCTATATATCGTGTGACAAAAGGGATGTGACATGGTTGTATGACAGGTTGCATCGTGATAACGATCCTCATATAAATTGGGTAGTCGTAATGTCTTGCTAAAGGCCGCTTGCGACTTTTGGGTTAGTATAGTTATTGGCCCACTGCCAACTTCATATGGGCCTACAGGGTCGTACACAAGAATGGCCCAACACGAGATAATGTTTAATTTAGGGTGGATGAATTTTATATTTATATATATATAATATAAAATTCATTAATAATATTATATAGATATATATTTGAAATAAATATATCTTATATATATATGTGTATATATATATATATTATATGATATTATTATATCTAATAATATTGTATGAATTCTTATTGTGGTTTATTATTTATCCTTGTTTGGGTATGGTGAACAACATGGCTTTAGAATTTTACAAAGGTTGTAATATTTAAATACAGCCTGCGTGCCGTGCCTTTCTCTAAATACTCTCGATGTACATTCTCTTCTCATCTCACTCCCCTCGAATGTTTAAATGAGGTTTCTCTCAATGTATTTTTTTTATTATTTAGAGAAGTCCTCTCATTGGCTTGGGAGGATTTTAGGTTAGGTAAGCCATGTTGTATCACGTTTAAATTATGCTTTTGATAAGATCATTGCATGATTACTTTTACGTTTATATGTATTTATCTATATGAGATACGACCACGATTGCATCCATATAAACAAAACTAATTAATTAAGCCCTCTGAATCAAATCTTAAGTCATAATGCCGTCAATTAATGAATACTTGTCAAAACCTAGATCGCTCAATTGTGGAAACCACCAAAGTGGATGCACTTGAGTTATCTTGATGAGACAAGCTTGAGTAATGGTGCTGCTCATAATATTCATTATTGTTTTGACTTAATTGAGATTAACAAAACGGTTTTGAATCTCAAGATATTAGATGGGGTTAAACTTGTCGGATCATATGATGATTAAATCCCATAAAGATCTAAGAGTTACATGTGATGTAATTGGTAAATAGGTTACCTACCTAAATAACTTGAATTTAAGCGTCTTGCCAAAGCGGACTTAAGTTTAAGCCAAATATGGATCTTAGCCCACTAATTATTATATTGAGGGTTGTTAATTTAATGGGAGATTACTAACTAACTTTGCATATTTTAATTGTAGAATCATGTCAACTAATAATACTGCTACACTATCTTTGCAATCGGTCCTTAAGAAGGACAAACTTTCTTGACTGGTTCAGGAACTTGAGAATTGTTCTCAAGCAGGAAAGAAAGGCTTATGTCCTAGATCAACCTATTCCTGAGGAGTCTGCAGCCAATGCTCCAGGACCTCGGAGAGGTGCTTACACAAAGCATAAGGATGACTCTGTGGATGTAGGTTGCCTGATGCTTGCCACTATGGTTCCAGAGCTCCAAAGAGATCTGGAACTCATGGAGGCTCATCAGATGATTGTACATCTCAAGGAAATGTTCCAGCAACAGGCAAGGCAAGAAAGGTATGAGACCACAAAGGCCTTACATTCCTATAAAATGGCTGAAGGTGCATCAATTAGTACTCATGTGTTAAAGATGAAAGGCTATATTGATCACCTTGAGAGGCTTGGATTTCCCATGAGCAAGGAGTTAGCTACGGATTTGATCCTCAACTCACTCCCGGAGAGTTATGACCAATTTGTTATAAACTACAACATGAACAACATGGAGAAATCAATTTCTGAGCTACATGGGATGCTCAAAACTGCTAAGCAAAGCATTAAGAAAAAGCCTAGCACAGTTTTGATGGTTCAGAAAGGAAAGGGTATGACAAAGAAAGGGAAGGGCAAATGGAAGGGTAATGGCTCAGGTGGTAAGACAAAGAGTCAAACAAGCCCGAAACCAATCATGCACCCAAGAAGGCAAAGCCTCCAAAGGAAGGAGTCTGCTACTTCTGCAATAAACCCAGTCATTGGAAGAGGAATTGCAAACTCTACCTGGAAGATCTGAAAAAGAACAAGAAGGATAGCGAGGCTATCACTTCTGGTATTTATGTTATAGACATTCATTTTTTTACTTCCTCTACATGGGTATTAGATACTGCATGTGGTTCTCACATTTGTACAAATGTGCAGGGTCTAAAGTACAGTAGAAAGCTGAAGATGATAAAATCAAACGATTTGAATCTGACCTGCCTATGGCATTGTCGTCTAGGCCACATAAATGAGAAACGCATTTCTAAACTCATTTGATTTTGAATCATATAATACATGCAAATCTTGCTTATTAGGAAAGATGACTAAGGCACCTTTTACTGGGCACAGTGAGAGGGCTACTGAATTATTGGGCCTCATACATACAGATGTATGTGGACCATTAAATATAGCTGCCAAAGGAGGTTATGTCTACTTCATTATATTTATAGATGACTTTAGTAGATATGGCTATATCTATTTAATGAAACATAAATCTGAATCTTTTGAAATGTTCAAAATATTCCAAAATGAAGTACCAAACCAACTTGGTAAAACAATTAAAGCACTTTGATCCGATCGAGGTGGTGAATATTTGAGCCAAGAATTCATTGACCATCTTAGGAGTTGTGGGATAATCTCACAATTGACTCCTCCAGGAACACCACAATGGAATGGCGTTTCTGAACGGAGGAATCGAACACTATTAGATATGGTTCGATCTATGATGAGTCAAACAGATCTTCCACCATCCTTTTGGGGACATGCCCTAGAGACAGCTGCGTTCACACTAAATCGTGTTCCATCTAAGGCAATTGAAAAGACACCATATGAGATATGGACTGGAAAGAAACCAAGTTTATCTTTTCTTAAGATCTGGGGATGTGAGGTATATGTTAAGCAACAAGCCTCTGATAAATTAGTGCCCAGATCCATAAAGTGCCCTTTCATAGGGTATCCTAAAGAAACAAAAGGATACTATGTCTACAATCCCACCGATAACAAAGTGTTTGTTATTCAAAATGGCAAGTTTCTAGAAAGAGAGTTTGTCTCTAAAACAACCAATGGGAGCGACGTACATCTCGAAGAAATTCGAGAGCCACAAGATGGTACAGAACCACTTATGGAAATTAGAGAAGACTCACAACAAGTTGCTGAGCCTCCTCAAGTAACACAAGGTCCACAAAGATCTGATAGGACACGGCATCAACCTCAGAGATATGGATTTCTAATTACTAAAGGCCATGACGTGTTGCTCATTGAGCAAAATGAGCCCACCACCTATCGATAAGCCACAGTGGGACCAAACTCTGAGAAATGGCTAAATGCCATGAAGTCTGAAATGCAATCCATGTACGACAATCAGGTATGGACCTTAGTCAATCCACCTGAAAGTGTAAAAACCATTAGGTGCAAATGGGTTTTCAAGGAGAAAACTGACATGGATGGCAATGAAAATGTCTTCAAGGCACGACTGGTTGCAAAAGGATTCACTCAAACTCATGGTGTAGACTATGATGAAACCTTTTCCCCAGTTGCAATGGCCAAATCAATCAGAATCCTTCTTGCCATTGCAGCATATTATGACTATGAAATATGGCAGATGGATGTCAAAACAGCCTTCCTTAATGGAAAGCTGCTTGAGGATGTGTACATGACACAACCTGAAGGTTTTGTGCGTCCAGAGGACTCTGGTAAAATTTGCAAGCTTCAAAGATCCATTTATAGATTGAAGCAAGCATCTTGGAGCTGGAATCATTGTTTTGATGAAGTAGTCAAAGAGTTTGGATTCATTCAAAACATCGATGAACCTTGTGTTTACAAGAAGATTAGTGGGAGCATAGTTGTATTTCTAGTACTTTATGTAGATGACATCCTACTCAATGGGAATAATATTCCTACCTTGCAGAGTGTCAAGTCTTGGTTAGGAAAGTCCTTTTCAATGAAAGACTTAGGTGAAGCCACCTATATCCTAGGCATTAGGATCTATAGGGATAGATCCAAAAGACTTATAGGCCTAAGTCAGAGCACATACATAGACAAGATACTGCATAGGTTCAGTATGTAGGATTCAAAAAGGAGTTATATGCTATGTCTCATGGCATCCATCTTAGTAAGGATCTGTGTCCTAATACACCTGATTAGCGAGATCGAATGAGTAAGGTTCCATATGCCTCGGCCATTGGATCCATCATATATGCCATGTTATGTACTCGACCGGATGTCTCGTTTGCCTTAAGTATGACCAGCAGATACCAATAAGATCCTGGTGAGGGTCATTGGCCTGCCATCAAGAATATCCTAAAGTACTTAAGAAGGACTAAGGACTTATTTTTTGTCTATGGTGGATTGGATAATGAGCTCTGCGCAACCGGTTACACAGATGCAAGTTTCCAAATTGACCAAGACGACCTTAAATCGCAATCTGGATATGTATTCCTCCTGAATAGTGGAGCAGTAAGCTGGAAGAGCTCCAAGCAGAGCACTATAGCAGATTCTGCAACAGAAGCTGAGTATATAGCAGCATCAGATGCAGCTAAAGAAGCCGTTTGGATCAGAAAGTTCATTACTGACCTAGGGGTGGTGCCTACCATCTCAAATCCAATAGATTTGTTATGTGACAATAGCGGTGCTATTGCATAAGTCAAGGAGCCTAGGTCACATCAAAGGACCAAGCATATACTCAGGCGATTTCATCTTTATTAGAGAAATCAATGATAGAGGTGATATAAAGATATGCAAAGTAGCAGGAGAAGATAATGTTGCTGATCCTCTTACTAAGCCACTTGCACAGGCAAAGCATGAACATCATGTTAGGGCAATGGGAATTAGGCAAATTAATGATTGCACCTAGGGCAAGTGGGAGGATGTTGGAAATTGTGCCCTAAGGGCCAATCATTGTACTTTGAACATTATTATTTTAATGAAATTTCTCCATTCTGTTATCATATTATTTGCATGTTAACTGTGATAATTGTATCCTTGGATAATTCATAAAGATTGTCCTAAAATGTCCCTGGTCGGTCATCCTTAGAAACATTAACTTTAGTCTCTATAAAGTTTTTCAAAGAATTACTCGAGTGATAGATTTAGATTACTTGAGTAACTACTCGAATGATAAAGTTTAGAAAGCATGATTTTAATTTGTTGTTTATTGATTTGTTATCTATATGATTAATCTTTCATTGTGTTAGTATTCTGAGTATATTTGCAGATAAACAATGAAGAGATCATGCGTTGAGAGAAAAGTCAAACATAACGTCCACAACATCTGAAACGCTCACCTACAGCAAACAGCTAGTTTTCAAATTCGAAGAACGGTCATATGAAGCTGTGCAACTCCAACAGACATGTTGAAATGGTTCTAATAGCTATCACAACACATATATAAATATGGAAACAGTCAACGTAGAACAGAGACAACAACTGAGAACACACTAACACACATCGATCAATATATTCTTAGTGCTCTATTTCTTATATTCATTCTTGTACTTTAGTGATTATATATTTGCTCTGTGAGAGAGATTTTCATTACAAACTCAATATTTGTTATTGAGACTACTTAAGGTTGTGGAACCTTGAGTTGGAAATTTGATTACAACATGTAAGGGGGAATGAGTGTCTAGTCAAGGAACTTACTATGTACTGAGGTACCAAGAACCCACTAAATCTTGGAAGATATATTGAAACTCTTAGAGAAGCTCTGAGGATTATACGTAGGTCAAAATAGTTGGGTTGAACTAGTATAACTCCCGATGTATACTTCGGTGATATTTCTCCTAGCTCTTAACTGCGTTAAATTTTCAGTCAATTTTTATATATGAAATGAATTTTCTGTGATCACCTAATTTAGCCCCCCTCTTGGATGAAACGCTAGCTCTAACACACTCGAGCAATGACCCTATATCACTCTAGTAACCACTTAAGTGATAGAGTTTGAATTGTTGCTTAAACTCTCAGCCAAGTTCTGGAAGGGATCACTCGAGTGATGGCAATGGATCACTTGAGTAATTACTATAGTGATCAAGTCCATATTGCATGATAATTATTTGTTGTTTATTGATATGTTATCTATATGATTAATTCTTCATTGTATTAGTATTATAAATATATTTCTAGGGAAACAATAAAGAGATCTTGCTAAAGAGAGAAAAGTCACTTTATGAAGAATGCAATGTTCGTAATGCTCACCTACCACAATGGCTATTTTTCAAATATGAAGAATGGTCAAAAGAAGCTGCGTAACTCTAATAGATATGCTAAAGTGCTGATAACGGTTATCAAACTCAACTATATATATGGAAGCATTCAATGGAGAAAAATAGAGAACAACATATTGAGCCATCAACGATCAATTTACATTTGCTCTATTTTTTATTTATCCATACACTCTGTACTTCAGTGATTCTATATTTACTCTGTGAGAGAGATTTTCATTACAAACTCAATATTTGTTATTGAGACAACTTAAGGTTGTTGAACCTTAAGTTAGGGATTAGTTTACATCGTGCAAGGGGGAGCGAGTATCCAGTGAAGGAACTTGCTGTGTACTGAGGTGCCAAGAGCCCACTGAATCTTAGAAGATATAGTTAAACTCTCAGAGGAACTCTGAGGACTAGAAATAGTTCAAAGTGGTTGTGGCCGAACTAGTATAACTCTCAGTGTACACTTTAGTGATATCTCTTCTAGTTCTTAACTACGCTTTAAATTCTATCAAGTTTTTATTTACGGTTCGATTATTCTGTGATCACCCAACTCACCCCTTCTCAGGTGAAACGCTTACACTAACACTTGGTATCAGAGCATAGGTCTTCTTCTCCAAGTATAACAACCTAAGAAGGATCCAAAAGCAAGCATGGATAAAGGAATACTTCCCAATGGAGGTTCTATCACTAGACCTCTAGGTTTTAATGGTGAACACTTCTCTTTCTGGAAAGCGAAGTTCAAGGTATTTGTAATGGCTACTGAATATGTAACTCCCTTACGAAAATTATATCTGAATTATGAAATTTAAGTGAAATAGAGACCAATAAGACAAAAATCACATTTATAATCACTCATCTCCAAGAGATGGGGTGTTCAAACATTAGTTCAAAAACATTATTCATCTAGTCTCACATTCACTTAAGAATACAATTACCTGTGCAGTTATATCACATAATAATATCAGAGTGCGTAACCAAAATCCCGGTAACCCCGGGTTACTTGTATATATACATTGGGTTTCAATCTTCCCAAATATGGGGATTACATATCCAAAAGATCCATATTTACAATCATATACATATAGTAATCCCAAAATCCAAAATCTAAAACAGATAACCAACAGTCAAAAGTCTAATATGTGCCTACTAGCCTTAACCATTCCTGGTTGGCCGCTTCCCTTTCGAGCCACTTGCCCTATCTGAAAATGTTAGTTATTTGGAAAGAGTGAGATTCTAAAGAATCCCAATAGTAACAAATCACTCATACAATATATAAACACAAGGCATGTAATGTTATCATGTTCACCAGCATCATCAGCAACATAATGATCCATGGCTCACACCACAGACAACAGCACTTATGGCTGTATCACAATGCACTATGCCCGCTTTCACGGTAATCACAATGACAGCTTTCACTGTAAACACTATGCCCGCTTTCGCGGTAATCACTATGCCAGCTTTCGCTGTAATCACAATACAGCAGCATCACAAAGCACAAAGTATCTCAATGCACAACAGATCACAAGTCACAAAGCTCTACAATGCACAAAGCTCCAGAAGGTATCTCAATGCATCTCAAAGCAGCAGCAGCACACAATGCATGATAGGCAAAGATACAATACATTTACACAAAGTATAAGAGAGAAATCACTACTTGTATCTTTCCTGAAGTTCTTTGGCACAGTAGGCTTACACGTCTGATAGATATCAAATCCTATACCAATTTAGGGACAATTAATTAATCTCTTTCCCAAATACTTATTTCCATAACACTTTAAGTTGGTTATCATTTAGGACTCTTTAGGTGACTATTAGAGGTCTAAACATATGCCTAAAGGGTTAGGAGAAACTACCCTGAAGACCCCTTTTTCGAAAGGCAAAACATCGATTCTCAGCTGGCTCACTCGAGTGAAGATGACCTCACTTGAGTGATGAAAGACTCGTGCCTGAGTGAGAATGGCTCTCACTCGCAAGTGTTTGACAGTGAGCAGCTACTTCGGCCAAAAAGTTCCCACATCACCTAGCATAAGGCTTTGCACTCGGGTGATGACTCTAAGTCCACTCGAGTCCCCGAAAGTGCAAAATAAAGAGTGACAACCTGAGAGCACATGCAACATCAGAGGGAAAAGCTCACTCGAGCATACCCCCTAGTGCTCGGGTGAGAAGGTTTCACTTGCAAGTGTCGAAACACACTCTTGGACATCAACCAGCAAGTGATAACCCAAGAGCAACCCTAACTTTTGAACACACGTCATCACTCGAGTGATCCCATGCTCACTAGAGTGATAACCAACATCACTTGTAGTGAAGGAAGTACACTCGAGCCCACTTCATGAGAACCCAGGCGAAACACAAGCAGAAAGACAAAACACAAGGCAGCACTCAAGTGAGTTCCTCCTTCACTCGAGTGATGCTATTAGATTGCCAGATCGCAGCAACTCATAGAATTTTCCATATTGGTCAAAACTACACCCAATGGTTCCCAAACTCCACACAAAGCCCAAACTCACTCAAAATGACTTAGGGAACCCATTGGTAACCTCCAAAACACTCAAATACCATTTTAATCACAATCTATGCCCTTAGGTCTCTATGACACATAATACCCAATTCCAATCAATACTCTTCCAAACTTCAAAACCATATCAAATACCCAAAGAACCTCACAATGAACTAATCCAAACATCAATCACTATGAAATTCACACATTCTAAAATAACCATAAAGCAGGGCAAATTTCCAGAATTTCTCAAACTTATCTAAAACTCATAACATATATATCAAAAAGCATCATATGCTTACCTCTTCACTTTGCCAAATCCAGAATCTTGATTCTCCAACTTTTAATTTCGTCCAACACTCAAATCACCACCTTTCAAGATTCTAAAATTACCATAATGGAGCTCTTAACACTATGAACAAATTTAGTGAAGAGTGCTTGAGTAACGGAGAACTATTACTCACCAAAGATCAAGCTTTTCTTTTCTTCTTCCCTTGCTTCAAGGTCACCGGAAATGGGAGAAGGAAGAGAGAGAATATGAGAGATGGAGATGAAGATGATTAAGTGTGCTTCTCCTCCCTTGCCCATGCTTCCACCGAATAGGAGAGAGAAGAAAGAGAAAAAGTGGATTTTTATCCTCTTGTGCCACATCCAATGGTCCACACAATGCCACATGTCACCATCTTCTCACTTCCTCTATGAGCTCACACAAGCTTAATGCTCAAGATTCCAACCCATATACAACAAATCTCTACCCTTGATCTTTAATCACCAAATACACTTATATCAAATTTACATCACATTTCTACACAAGTGTTTAATTACACTAATTACAATCAATATTAGAGTCATTAGCCCTTAATCCCAAATTGAGTCATTACAGAATACAGACTTTGGGAGGTGATTGAAAATAGGAACTACATGCCTGTAAAGGTTGTAGAATTATAAAAAGTTCCCAAGACACTAGCAGAGTATGATGAGAATAACAAAAAGCTCATTACTCTCAATAGCAAGGCAATCCTGATAATCCAAACTTCTTTAAGTCAAAAAGAGTACTTTAGGATTTGCACAAATCCAACAGCTAAGGAAATGTGGCAAGCCTTAGAGATAGCTCATGAAGGAACTTTAGGAATAAAAGAAAACCATATCAACACTCCAGTTATTGAATTTGATCTGCCAAATGAAATCAGGTGAGTTAATAGCTGAATTTGAACTCAGATGTACTCATCATGTTAATTAACTTGTAGCACTTGGGAAATTCTATGATCAAAATACCCAAGTAAGGAAGATACAGAATATGCTCTGTAAAGAGTGGGAGGCCAAAGTCACAACGATAAAGGAAATAAAAGGTGAATCAATGCGATCGGTCGCTTCTCTATTCATAAGTCTCTCTAAATATAAAAGCAAATTAAAGTTCAAATGAGAATTCAAAGAGATTGGAGACAAGAAAAATAAAAGCCTCACACTAAACGTAAAGGAGGAAACTCAAGAAGATTTTGATGATGACCAAAATGGGCTTGATAATAAAACAATTCAGGAAGTTTTACAAGAAAGGCCAGGAATTAAGAAATCTTCAGAAGGGAGGAACTAACAGCAGAAAAGAGAAAAAGGAACACATTATCTACTATGAATGTGGAAAGCCAGGACATATCAAGTCAGAATGCCCAAAGCTAGTCCAGAAAAACAAAGAGAAGAGAACAAAAAATTCTTTAACAAAAAGAAAGTATTTGTATTCGCTATATAGCGAGACAGTTCCTCTAATGAAGATAGCGATGAAGAAGAAGTTACCAATATCCGTTTGGTCGCTTAAGAAGAGATGGAAGAAGATGAGGTAACTGATTCTAATCCTGCTTATCAGGAATTACTTTCTGAATACAATGCTTTACATTATAAATTCATCAAAGCAATTAAAGAATTGGTTGTTTGCAAAAAGAAAAAAAATCTTAAAAAAAACTAATAGAAGTTTTGGAAAAAGATTATGAAAATTGTCATTCTTTGAGAAAGAAAAATACTGATCTCACTAAGACTATTGAAAAATTCACTTAAGGAAGTGAGATGTTAAATATCATTTTAAAAGCTCAACGTTTTGTAAACGATCGATCTGGTATTGGATATTATTCAAAATTAGATAAAAGGAAAGCAAGAAAGAAAATAGGAGGTAAAGCATACTTGAATTATTTTCAGCATTCTATACATATATCAGAAAGAAAATAGGAAAGGTCACTACACTTCCTCTTGCCTTCATAAAAGGCAAGGAAAAATAGGAACCTATAAATGGACGCCTAAAGGTTTATATGTTCATAAAATAATTTGTACTAACCCAAATGGACCTAGAAAGATATGGATACCTAAGACTTAATTGTATTTAATTGTAGATATGCCTCAAAGCATCCAGAATCAACAAATGGTATATAGACAGTGGATGCTTCAGACATATGTGAACCTCTCTCTAGACTCTCCAACTTGGCTTGAACAAGCTCTAATTGATGTTATATGATTTTAAAGCTTTGTGAAAGAGGATCTTCCATTCTAATAGTATTACCAAGAGCTTCCTAAGGATGAAGAATGTAAAGTTGCTCACCACAAAACAATGGTAAATGACACAATGGCCATTAAGAACATTATAGTAAAGCAACAAAATACAAAAAAAATTTAGAGAATTTAATATGCAAATGGAATGTAAAACAACCATGAACATGAAAAATGACCTAAACCACTACCTAACACTTCAACAACTAACAACTAACTAAAACAAACTCAAAAACATACTACAACCAAGCTAAGACACACTAGGACAACTAAAAAGAACACTTAACTACTTAAAACCTTGGCAATCATCCTCCCAGAAATGGCGCCAATTTGATGAACCCATGTCATGTGAGTTCTCAAAATTAAACTAGGTTTGAAAATGTAGAGTAGTAGCTCAACCTAGGTCGTTCTTGTGAGGAGATTAATTTCCAAGTTTCTAAAGGGTAAAGTGACAAATACATTAAAGTTGTGAGAAATCATTTGAGAAATTACATTTTTAAAGTAATAAAGTAATCTAATCTAATTCAATATTTTTGTGTTTTTTGGTTTTCAAGACAAAAAGAAATGGAATTGAAATTAACACTAACAACAAAGTAAATTTAATAAACTAGAATAATAATGAAATGGGATTCCCTTGAGTTGAGGTTTTAGTCTTGCTTGCTTGCTAATGATTTGAATTCCATAATGTGCCAAGATGATGGAACTAAGCTACCACTAGCTCCATACTTGCAATAATCATATAATTCATTCAACCAAAGCAATTAAATGAATACCACCAATTAATTGTGACTCAAGGAGATGAACAATTAACTTCTAATTCTAAATTGTAATTACCATTACAACAAATCAAAATATTCAGTTTAATTATTTAAATCCATTCAACCGAGTCGGAATAAACAATTCAACCTGCTCCTAATATGAATCGTACAAAGCTTAAGTAATTAACTCCTAGCTCAACCACCAAATTTATTTACTTGGCATAGAAAAATCTAGATTACAATTACATAACCAAGCTATATAATTATGAACTAGAAAGAGAGCTTAAGGAATTCCATTAAAGTTTCGAAGCTCAAACCATTCTCAACTCAAGGAAATCACCAATACTTTAGCTACTCATGGAAGAGGAGGAAGATGAAGCTTGATGAATAATGAAGAGGTTGGCCATAGAGAATTGTAGCACCAAATAGAAGCTTACATCACTTTTTTTCCTTTCACACACAACAGCTGCCTTTCTCCTTCCTCCTTTCATTCGGTGCTACACACACCCTTTTCATACACACACTGCCTACCTCATGCTTTTTGGTGCTTTGCTTCAATTCCTCTATATCACCAGCCGCCTTTCTCCTTTCTTTATGCTTCTCCTCCTTTTCACACTTGGTCCTTATCTCCCTTACACTCCAGCCACCAAACCCTTTATTATTTCATTCGGTGTTGCTCTCAATTCATTTCCCCTCCATATATCCTGCGTCTCCTCTTCTTTTTCACTCAATTAATCCCAGTAGCTCCGCTTCATTAATTTAGCCCATCACTTGCGTCTCCCTTTTCTTTTCTTAGTTTCTGCTACTCTCCTTTAGCTCCAACCCTCTTTTTCCAATCAACTCCCATTTTGTCAAGCCCATCTTTTATATTATGTTACTACATCATATTCAATCAATTCACATGGTCCCCTCCTAATTTGGTCCACTCTTCTCTAATTTGTTGGTCAATGCCTCCTCATTTCATTCTTCAATTACTCCCATTGGTCTAGTCTACTTTCTCTTCATTTATATCTTTAATTCGGTCAGCTTCTCTCCTTAATATTTCGGTGTAGCTCTCCCATTCTATTCAGCTCTTTATTTAATCAATTCCATGTTCTTCCAAAAGCCACATCTCTCCTCTTTTCTAATCTCCCATCTTTTATTCAATAATCCATTTTGGTTCAGTAGCTAGTTCCCTTTATAATTTAGCCGCCACCTCCTTTATTAAACTCCAAAATAATATCTTTGACCTTGACAAATGTTGTGCCACATCAATACCTACAAAATTAGATTAACAAAGGTAATATCTTTTGTTCGCAATTAAAGAATAATGGGAATGACAAATATTAATTAAAAATATAACAATTTAACCAATATAATTCCCAAATTATCCTTTCACTAAAATCTTATTAATACTTAATTATGCTCAAAATATTCAATTAAGTCCTACAAAAGCCAAAGATTAATTAATAAAAATATACAAATATTAAGCTCTATCACTCCAGACATATGACTGGTGAATCCAAAAATTTTACCACATTAGAGCCTAAAGAAGGTGGAAAGATAAAATTTGGAGGAAATCAATTAGGAAAGATAGCAGGAATTAGTGAGATTGGAAGTGACAAAGGCATTCAAATCAAAGATGTTTATTACGTTGAAGGTGTAATATCCTAAAATACATCTAAGGGTTAAATGTAATAGACAATGAAATAAAAGGATTTAAGGGCACCTTAATTAATTTTGCTATAATCAAGGGAAAAAGAGACAATTGCCCATTGATCTTGAGATCAAAATTGAAAGACAAATTAAAGGGCTAGGATTTGCTCTTCAAAAGCAAGAAGCAATTATGGGAATGAAAAGCAAATTATCTCACTCCCTTAAGATCAGAAAAATGTCCAAAAAGGTATACCAAGATAAAAAGAGGATTAGTCAACATACTTTACAAGAAGATTTGATCAAAAATTATGGCTAAGACATAAAGGAGTAATAAGAGACTTTTTAGCCAACATTTCCTCTCCAACTGGGTAGTAATTTTGTCCAAAGGAGAAGAGAAGAAAGAAAGAGAATTTACTTCATAAACTTCTTCACTTTTGTCTTTGAAAAGTCAAAAATTGTAATTAGAAAAAGTATGTAACCAATGGCAATACAAGTTTATGCAATTGGTCCATCTTTCTTTCTCCTTTTTGAAGAGCATTTTGGTCAAATGAAGAGAGAAGAGGGGATGAAGATTTAATTATTTAGGACACCTTTTACACACCTAAATCATGTAAGCCAACATCATGCAAGAAAGGAAATATAAGGCAATAGCCAAAAGTCAAAGTTCCTTCCACTTTTTCCACTTGGAAAAAAAAGCTAGACAATAGGATATGAATTGGTCAACAATCATTCTTCTTTTCCAAGTCTAACTTTTGGCCAAGAGTAGAAGAATAAGGAAATAAAAGAAGCTAAACAAATTAACCCATTTACACTTAGAAATTACCAAAGAATTTTTACCCAATAAGAAGGAATCTTAACCACAAACGTTTTCTCCATTTAGTCCACAATTTTGGCTGGCTCTATTAAGGGATAAGGGAAGAGAAATCAGAACATTTAATTACTCATATTCTCTCTCTTCAAGTCAGTTTTGCAGCTACAACACGAGAGTGCAAGAAGAAGCAAGTGAAGGTGAGACTTTGATCTTGATTTTCACCTTCTTAACCTCATCTATGCTCAAGTGTCCTTCATAAACATTGTTCCTCTTGATGAGAGCTTCATTTCTATAGTTTTAGAATTTTAAGAGGAGGTGTTTTGAGCCATCATCCAAGAATAAAAGTTGTAGAATCAAAGAAAGGAGCTAAGGAGAAACAAGAGGTGAGTATTGGCTTCAATTTGAGCTATTGGTTATGTTGGTTGAATGAGTATTTTGTCAAGTATATATCTGCCATGATTTTGTTCAAGTTAGGATTTAGAGAAGTTGTTACGCGTGTAAATGGTCTATTAAATAGTGCAAGTGTACACTGTCGTAATCAAGCAATATAGAAGTAAGTAGAGTATCGTTCCCACGAGGATTGATCACTAAGTACCAAAATAGGTAATTTTAATTCTATTTAGTCGATCGATTCGTTGGTGATGAAGAGTACGAAATAAAAGATGAGCAAATATGAATGCAAATGATATGAAACAACAATGAGAAAAAGTCCTAGGGATTAGATTTCACTTAACAATTTCCGGATTGAATCACTTATCTAATCTAGCCCAATTTATTCCACATGATTGATAGTCGAGTTTCCCTAATTTAATTACTAGCCTCTTCCAAGGTCAAGCAATTCTATAATTAATTGCTAATCCAATATATTCCTATATGAATTTAAGCAATTAATTATGCGTTAAAATTTATGGAACTCTATAAGACTACACAACTCATATGAATATATTCCTATTTCATATGCAAGTTATGGTTTTAATTATAGGGTCTACACACATGTATCTCCTTCCGGTCTCAACATATATATTGGAATCATTCAAACGATGGCCAATCAAATGAAAGCATTAAGAGTAATAATTAAAACTCAATCATAAAGGAAAAATAAAACTAGATTTAATAAGTTAAGATTCAATCCGTTATTAGTAAGCTACGTCATCACCCTAGGAAAATGAAAATTTAGCTCATGATAAAATTAAAAACAAAAGCAAAATAAATTGACATTATATAAAACTAAAATGAAATCCTTATAAATACTGCATAAAACTTGAATATTAAATTCTCAAACATAAATATACAACCAAAAGATGCATAAAAAATGTAAAAATCTAGCCGTCCCTTTAGGAGGTAAAACCTTCCATGTAGGTGGCATACAAAGAGCAATACAATCCTAAGCCTTCCAAGATGGAGGCATGCAAGAAAATAATACAATACCTAAAATTAATTCCAAGATGATGTAGTAGTTGGAGAAGAGATGGAGTGATGAAATGGTGTGTAAGTAGATAAGAGAAAAGAGTAATGGAAATGAAATGGTGTGTGTGGAGAAGAGATGAGAGTAATGGATCTCAATTGGTGTGTCAAATGTGAAGGAGAGGGTGGCTATATATAGGGAAAAATGGAGTAAGGTAGATGAAGTGGTAGATGAAATGTGATAAGTGGATTAATAGATAGAATGTGGTAGATGGAGTAGTAGGTGAAAAGGAAGATGAAGTGGTAGATGAAATGTGGTAGATGAAGTAGTAGGTGAAAAGAAAGATGAAGAGGTAGATGAAATGTGGTAGATGAAGTAGTAGGTGAAAAGAAAGATGAAGAGGTAGATGAAATGGTTGGTGGAATGGTAGATGATTCCCGCTCTCAACTTTCAAGCAAAAATTCGAAACCCTTGGAGATAGAACTGGAATTTCGTCTCAACATAAAAGTTGTAGAGCTCTTTCTTAGCTTTTTATCCATATAAAGAATGTCCCGATCCGACATCTAGAGCTCCAGATATTGCCTGAAAACTGAAAGAGGGTCTAATTTAGTATTTTCCAAGAAATTCTATTTTATGCCAAAATAATTATTTATTTATAAATTACACCAAAATTTATTAAATTGAGCTCAAATGTCATCCATAAAATCATCATATAAGGGAAAATAAATATGTAAATATTTTACTTATCAAATTCCCCCACACTTAGCTCTTGGACGTCCTCGGACAAGGAGTGACCATTAAGTGCTTCCAACAAAATTAGAAGTGTCAAGTCATAAGCAAGAACACAATTGAAAAATAAAGGAATCATAGTATTCATGAATCAATGAAAATATAAACTGTTAATTTCATTTGAAAATGAATAAACTGAGTTCGTAGTTATGACTCATTCTCCCAATCTCTCAAGTGTTTAAAGGTAAGTGTTTCACTCGAATTCAACCGAAAAAATTGCACTACCATAGGCTTGCTAAAAATCTCAATCTCCACTATCTAATTCACATGCATAATTCAAATCAAAAGGACTTATTAAGGGTTGTAATAGAGTTAAGGTAAAAGGAATGTAAAACGTGATATGAAAAACTAAATATAAAAATTAATAGAACAAAAAAATGGGCTAGCTTCTGAATAAATCTATTTCATCACAACAACCCACAATTCGAATACTCACAATTTTTTTTTTTTTCATTTTTTTTTCATTTTTTTTTTCAATTTTTTTTTTCTTGCACTTTTGAAGTTGATGATATATACACCCCCACACTTGTCAAAAGCCCATTTCACAAACTTTCAAATGCTCTACTAATCTTCCGAATTAGGTAAAAGCATTTGATATATCATTAAAGTATATGTCAATGGGTTGTGAACAAAGAAATAGTCAATGAGGCTCAAAGGGGCTTATCAACGGTATAATTGCAAGGTTGGCTATTTGGCTCTAGCTAAATAAAATGAATGCCTTTATCATCTTTGAATGTGCATGTGAAATGTAATTTCAACCAGATTTAAAGCAAGTTCTAGAGTGACAACTTAATAGGTGAATATCACACATAAGAGAAATAATCATTATAGGCTCAAAAGCTCACGGTTAGGGGCTTTCAAACTCAGCTCATTCAATCTCAAAATTCATCACCAATTGTAACAATCGGTTGTTCATTCATTCTATGAAATCTCTAAATTCAATTGATCCATACTCAAAACTTATATACTTCTTAAGATCATTACAAAGCACTTAAATAGGATGACTTTTTTTTTTTTTTTTTAGAATGAACAAAAACATGCAACTACTAAAATGCGTCTCAGGAGTTAAGAATATCTCCTTACTCTGCCAT
The DNA here is from genome assembly GCA_963210345.1 of Inga oerstediana. Taxonomy (NCBI): domain Eukaryota; kingdom Viridiplantae; phylum Streptophyta; class Magnoliopsida; order Fabales; family Fabaceae; genus Inga; species Inga oerstediana. Next base: position 37,399,665 of record OY723407.1, read on the forward strand.
TTTTTTTTTTTTACACCCCATGAATCTAATGGTTTTACTAACTAACAAAAGAAAAACAAAAAAATATTTTTTTTTTCTCCTCCCCCAACCTAAATCAGACATTGTCCCCAATGTCTTTTAGAGCTTAGAAAAGGTTTTTTTTTTTTTTTTGAAACATAAACACATACTAAAGTAAAATCAAAATACTAAGGGTAAAACCAAGAGATTAAGGAAAGCTACAACCGAAGGGTGGTATCTGGGTTCTGCTCCTGACTGCTATCTGAAGATTGCCCACCTATTTGCTTGACGAGTAGATCTGGTTTAGGTTCATAGGTTTGCAGTTGATCGAGCAGCTGATCAGCAGTTGGTGCAGAAATTATGGAATGGCGAGTAGCTTGGGGTATGAATCCTGTTTCCACAGCATGATCAAGAAAAGACAACAGATTATCATAAAAACCATTAACATTTAACAATCCTAATGGCTTTTTATGATAGTTTAACTTAGCCCAATATGCAACGCTAGAAATGCCATCCAACGTCTCCAAACCACCGGGTAGAGCAATGAAAGCTTGAGCATAGTAGAACATTAGTCCCATTTGTTCAGGCAAGCTCGAAACCTGTAACTCTTGTCCTAAGGAGAAAGTGTGATCTTCCAACTCCTTCACCCTTACACTTAAACCCTTGCTTCCATTCATGGATGCAGAAATGGCCACACTTCCCTTTAGGCCCTGAATGCCTCCCCCGTAGACAAAGTTGATTCCTTTGGCGGCTAATCCAATTCCCGGTTTATTTGCTGCTGTTATAAACTCTCCTTTCTTGCCCAAATCAGTTTCACCAAAAATGCAAATAGATGTAAATCTACATTTTTGTGAAATACCCTGTTTCTCTTTCTTTCTCTCGGACCATGTATGCTCACTAGTGGAAGACTGCATATTTACAAGTGGAAGTGGATATGCTACAAGTAGAAGAGTACATGCATATATAACACTAAAACAGCGACAACAAAATCACACAAATCACACATTTTTCAAAGAAGTTTGAAAAAAATTTCTGACACAGATGACTGGTGGGCCATTGCGTGAAGAAATTAAACAAAAAGAGGAAAGAAAGTCAAAAGATAAAGTAAAGTAGGCAGAAGCTATCGACAAGATAAAAAAAAAAGAATTGACAAAAGCTATAGAAAAGATAAGACGATTAGACAAAAGCATGATTATGTACAGTAGTTGGGATTTTGGCTCACATCTTCCTCTGGTTTTACGTCCAGAAACGGCTTAAACGCTTTCTATGAATCGAGGATTTGCTTCCCATCCAGTTTTCTTATAAACTGGCAAACAGGGTCTTTTAACGTCATATTCCCAAGACGATAGCGCTCCTTTTCTCTGTTGAATATATCTGCTAAATCAAGAAGAATACGATGAACATCACCACTCGGATGCGTCTCAAGAGTTTGAATGATATCATCCAGTGACTCCTTACTCAGCCCATCCTTTATAAATTTAATTTTATCTTCTCGATTTACAGAAACCATACCTTTACTCCTACAGCGCTGATCACAATTCCACCTTGCACATTTATAGCAAGTGTTCATCCTTTTAGCTCTTCTCTTTTTGGAGTAAGAACTTCTTCCCATTCCTGGTAAAGGTTTAACAAATGAATTATGAATCTCACCTGCTAAACGTACCTTAGCTTCAATGATCCAGCGTACGTCCTCAGGAAGGCCCAAACGATTGAATATCATCATCCTTTCAAGTCGACTGTTATAGATCTTCCTGAGCACATCTTTGGGAAGAGTGGGGAACCTGTTCTTAAGATTTGCAAGGGATTCCTCCATGGTAACTTAAAATGAAATTGATGATGCCTAAAATTCTCAACCCAGTGCAGTGTGTTTCATTGAGTAGGAAAGAAATTTGAGAGAGTAGGAAAGAAGTTTTGAAAGAGTAGAAAAGAAGTTTTGAAAGAGTAGGAAAGAAATTTTGGGTTGCCTCCAAATAGCTGGCCTTCTTTAACGTCTTTAGCTAGACAAATATCAAACAAACAAAATATATATATATATATATTTTTTTTTTTTTTAAATTTTTTTTTTTTCATTTTTTTAAAAAAAAAATAATAATTACTAGATTGAGGGCTTACCTGTTGGTTCCTCAAACATGATGACAGATTTCAAAGTGTTGAGTGCACCTTCATTGTATTCTTTGAGCCTTTGCCCATTCACTTTGAATTTTCGATCACCATCTTGAATCTCCACAGTTCCATATGGCCATACTTGAATCACAGTAAAAGGACCTGACCACCTTGATCTCAGCTTTCCTGGAAAGAGCTTTAATCTTGAGTTATATAAAAGCACTTTTTGTCCTGGTGTAAACTCTCTCTTCAAAATTCTTCTATCATGCCACATTTTTGTCTTCTCCTTGTATAACTTTGCATTTTCATAAGCTTGTTGTCTGAATTCTTCAAGCTCATTGAGTTGGAGAAGCCTTTTCTCACCAGCTGCCTTTAAGTCAAAATTTAATGCTTTTACTGCCCAATACGCTTTGTGTTCCATTTCTCCTGGAAGATGGCATGCTTTTCCATAAACCAATTGATACGGGGATGTACCAATTGGTGTCTTGAAGGCAGTTCTATAAGCCCAGAGTGCATCATCTAATTTTTGAGCCCAATCCTTCCGGTTGGAATTCACTGTCTTCTCTAAGATCCACTTCAGTTCTCTATTTGAGATTTCCACCTGTCCACTAGTTTGTGGATGATATGGAGTTGCAACCTTATGAGTTACTCCATATTTAGCTAGCACAGACTGAAGCTGCTGATTGCAGAAATGCCTTCCTCCATCACTGATAATAGCTCTAGGCACCCCAAATCTTGAAAAAATATTCTTCCTCAAGAACTTCACAACTACTCGAGAATCATTTGTAGAAAAGGCAGCTGCTTCAACCCACTTTGAGACATAATCAACAGCTACTAAAATGAACTGGTTGCTAAATGAGGATGGAAAAGGCCCCATAAAATCAATTCCCCATACATCAAAAAGTTCAACTTCTAAGATGTTGGTTAAAGGGGCTTCATGTCTCCTTGAGATATTTCCCGTTCTTTGACATCTGTCACAGGTTGCCACAAGTCTGTGAGCGTCCTTGAAGAGTGTAGGCCAGTAAAAACCTGATTGAAGGACTTTAGTAGCTGTTCTATTTGCTCCAAAATGACCACCATATGGGGATGAATGGCAGTGATTTAAGATGCTGTCCATTTCTTCTTCAGGAACACATTGCCTGATAATTCGATCTGGGCTTTGTTTGTATAAGAATGGATCCTCCCAAAATTAATGCCTTACATCAGCTAGAAACTTCTTCTTTTGCACTTTAGAAAGTTCATAAGGCATAACTCCGCTTGCCAAATAATTCACAAAATCAGCATACCAAGGAGTAGGTTGTGACTGCATGCTAAAAAGTTGCTCATCTGGGAAATTCTCCTGGATTGGTGATTCTCTCATTCGTTCATGTAGTTCTAACCGAGAAAGATGATCTGCAATGAGATTCTCGGTCCCTTTTTTGTCTTTGATCTCCAAGTCAAATTCTTGTAGTAGAAGCACCCATCTGATTAGTCTAGGCTTTGCATCTTTCTTCTCAATCAAGTATTTGATTGCTGAGTGGTCTGTCCAGACAATGACCTTTGACCCGATCAAGTATGCTCTGAATTTGTCGAATGCAAACACTACTGCTAATAGCTCTTTTTCTGTTGTTGCATAATTCAGCTGTGCATCTGAGAGTGTCCTGCTGGCATAATAGATGGCATGAAAGACCTTGTCTTTTCTTTGGCCCAAAACAGCTCCAACTGCATAATCACTTGCATCGCACATCATCTCGAATGGAAGATTCCAATCTGGAGCTATGATAATTGGTGCAGAAGTCAAGGAACTTTTTAGAGTTTGGAAGGCTGATAAGCACTCCTTATTAAACACAAAGGGAGTGTTTTTCTCCAACAGCATGCAAAGTGGCTTTGTGATTTTTGAGAAGTCCTTGATGAATCTTCTATAGAAGCCAGCATGTCCCAAAAAACTCCGAATACCCTTGATTGAAGAAGGAGGTGGTAGCTTTTGAATTGTTTCAATCTTAGCTCGGTCCACTTCAATGCCTCGATCAGATACCTTGTGACCCAGCACGATTCCTTCTTTTACCATAAAATGGCATTTCTCCCAATTTAGAACCAAGTTTGTCTCCACACAACGTTGCAAGACTTTTGCCAAATTTGAAAGACAATGATCAAATGATTCTCCAAAAACTGAAAAATCATCCATGAATACCTCAATGAACCTTTCTACCATGTCTGAGAAGATAGCCATCATACTTCTTTGAAATGTTGCTGGTGCATTACATAGACCAAATGGCATCTTTCTGAAGGCAAAGGTACCATATGGACATGTAAAAGTTGTTTTCTCTTGATCCTCTGGTGCAATTGTAATTTGATTATATCCTGTGTACCCGTCCAAGAAACAATAATAGGCTTTCCCTGCTAGTCTGTCAAGCATCTGATCTATAAATGGCAAAGTGAAGTGATCTTTTCTGGTGGCTTTATTGAGCTTTCTGTAGTCGATGCACACTCTCCATCCAGTCACCGTTCGTTGTGGAATCAGTTCATTTTTCTCGTTGGGCACTACTGTCATTCCACCTTTCTTTGGCACAACTTGAACTGGACTTACCCATTGACTGTCGAAGATTGGATAGATTATGCCAGCATCCAGCCACTTTATTACCTCCTTTCTCACCACCTCCTTCATATTTGGATTGAGTCTTCTCTGGTGCTCAACTGTTGGCTTGTAGTTGTCCTCCATCAAGATCTTATGCATACAGATTGAAGGACTAATCCCTCTTATATCAGCTATTGACCATCCAAATGCTGTTTTATGCTCCCTTAGAACTCTTAATAACTTCTCTTCTTCATCAGGAGTAAGAGCAGCTGAGACAATTACTGGAAGTGTTGAATTTCCTCCCAGATAAGCATACTTCAAATGGGATGGCAGTACTTTCAACTCTAAAACTGGTGGTTTCTCTGTTGATGGCACCGGCTTACTTGGCCTTTCCCCCAAATCTTCAAATGGTTTCTTGATAAAAATTGGGGAATTTGCTTCAAGGTACTTTATCTACTCCAAGATGTCTGGATTAGTAGATTTTGATACATCTACCATTCCCATTACTAGTGGTTGATCCATGCAGATTTCATTCACCACATCTCTTGTGCAGCTGGTCAATACATCGACTCTGTAGTAGGTGTCACCTTCATCTGGAAAGGATAAAGCCTTGAAAATGTTGAAGGATACTTGATTATCTTGAACTCGTAAGGTTAACTTCCCCTGTTGCACATCTATTAACGTTCTCCCAGTTGCTAGGAATGGCCTCCCAAGAATGATAGGAATTTCTTGGTCTTCTTCCATATCGAGTATTATGAAATCAGCTGGGAATATGAGTTTCTCCACCTTCACCAGAACATCTTCTAAGACACCCCTCGGATGTTTTATTGATCGGTCAGCCAGTAGTAATGAAACTGTGGTTGGCTTCACCTCTCCAAGACCAAGTTTATTGTATACAGATAGAGGCATGAGGTTTACACTTGCTCCAAGATCACAAAGTGCTTTTTCAAAGTGACATTGACCTATGGTGCAAGGTATGCAGAAGCTTCCTGGATCTTTCAGCTTTGGAGGTAATTTCTTTTGGAGAATAGCGCTGCACTCCTCAGTAAGTGCAACTGTTTCAAATTCCTCAAGCTTACGCTTATTTGAGAGAATGTCCTTCATGAATTTTGCATAACTAGGCATTTGAGCAAGAGCGTCTGCAAAAGGAATGTTGATGTGCAACTTTTTGAAAACCTCCAGAAACTTTGCAAACTGCTTGTCTAGCTTTGCCTTCGCAAGTCTCTGAGGGTATGGAACTGGCGGTATATATGGAGGAGGATTGTCTGGAAAGCTGATTCTTCCTGGTAACACATTATCCTCCTTCTGTTCTTCTTCGCTTTCTTTCTTTTCTCCGTCATCCTTCTTGATTACAGGATCTTTCAATTCTTTACCGCTTCTTAGTGCAACAGCTTTCACATGTTCTTTTGGGTTTCTTTCTGTGTCACTTGGTAGAGTTCCTGGTTGCCTGGAATTCAGCATATTTGCAATTTGGCCCATCTGGATCTCCAAGTTCTTTATTGAGACTTCTTGATTTTTGATTGTTGCATCAGTCCTAGCCATGAATTGAGATGTATTTATGGTTAGTTGAACCAGTGCATCCTCCAATTTCTGTTGTGGTGGATTTGGTTGTTGAAAAGCTTGCTGCTTGTAGTTCCCTTGCGGCTTGAATGCATTTTGATTATTCCTCTAACTAAAATTTCGATGATTTCGCCAACCTGGATTGTAAGTGTTTGAGAATGGATCATTCCTTTGATTTCCGATGAAATGAGCTTGCTCCGGCATGAATGAGTGTCCTTCTTGACATTGTGTGCTCACATGAGGTCCTCCACATTGATCACAAGCTTCAGTAGGAGTGCTGATTGCATTTGCTTGGGTTGTCAATGATCCTACTTGCTTGGATATAGATGCAACTTGAGAAGACAAAGTTGTAAGGACATCCAGCTCGTGTACTCCAAGTGCTTTCTTTGAATTGCTACGTTCAGAAGGCCATTGATATGCATTAGCTGCCATCTCCTCAAGTAGATTGTAAGCATCATCTATATTTTTTCCCATTAAAGATCCTCCAGCTGCAGCATCTACAAGAATTCTGGATATGTGCGTCATCCCACTATAGAAAGTTTGCAGTTGCCACCAATTTGGTAACCCATGATGAGGACATTTCCTTAGCAACTCCTTGTATCTTTCCCATGCTTCATAGAGGCTTTCTTGTTCATGCTGGGTGAATGAGGCAATTTCATTCCTCAATTTAGCAGTTTTTGCTGAAGGAAAGAATTTCTCCAAAAATTTCTGCGCCATGATCTCCCATGTAGTTATGCTTCCTACTGGTAGTGATTGTAACCAACTCTTAGCCTTATCCCTGAGTGAGAAAGGGAAAAGTCTAAGTCTAATGGCGTCATCAGTAACACCATTATGCTTGAATGTGTCGCAGATTTCAAGGAAGGTGGCTATATGTGTATTAGGATCTTCTGTTGGTGAACCACTGAACTGATTTGCTTGCATCATCTGGATAATTGCTGGCTTAATTTCAAAGTTATTAGCTGCTACTGGTGGTCTCGTGATTCCAGAATTTGTCCCCATGACTGTTGGTGTTGCATAGTCACGGAGTGTTTTAGTATCTGTTGTTCCTCCCTCCGGAGTTGCCATCGGATTGCTTAGGATTGAAGTAGACTGCTTTCGAACTTTTCGATTTCTTCGACAAGTTCTTTCGATCTCCGAATCAAAAGGCAATAGTTCAGTCTCCTTCGATCTGGTCATACACTAAGCAAAAGCCTGAAAAGAAACACAAGACACCAAGAAGAAAAATAAATGTAATATGAAGACCAAATTAGTATTAAAATTACTTGGTATTGATATTAATGACAACAATCCCCGGCAACGGCGCCAAAAACTTGTTACGCGTGTAAATGGTCTATTAAATAGTGCAAGTGTACACTTTCGTAATCAAGTAATATAGAAGTAAGTAGAGTATCGTTCCCACGAGGATTGATCACTAAGTACCAAAATAGGTAATTTTAATTCTATTTAGTCGATCGATTCGTTGGTGATGAAGAGTACGAAATAAAAGATGAGCAAATATGAATGCAAATGATATGAAACAACAATGAGAAAAAGTCCTAGGGATTAGATTTCACTTAACAATTTCCGGATTGAATCACTTATCTAATCTAGCCCAATTTATTCCACATGATTGATAGTCGAGTTTCCCTAATTTAATTACTAGCCTCTTCCAAGGTCAAGCAATTCTATAATTAATTGCTAATCCAATATATTCTTATATGAATTTAAGCAATTAATTATGCGTTAAAATTTATGGAACTCTATAAGACTACACAACTCATATGAATATATTCCTATTTCATATGCAAGTTATGGTTTTAATTATAGGGTCTACACACATGTATCTCCTTCCGGTCTCAACATATATATTGGAATCATTCAAACGATGGCCAATCAAATGAAAGCATTAAGAGTAATAATTAAAACTCAATCATAAAGGAAAAATAAAACTAGATTTAATAAGTTAAGATTCAATCCGTTATTAGTAAGCTACGTCATCACCCTAGGAAAATGAAAATTTAGCTCATGATAAAATTAAAAACAAAAGCAAAATAAATTGACATTATATAAAACTAAAATGAAATCCTTATAAATACTGCATAAAACTTGAATATTAAATTCTCAAACATAAATATACAACCAAAAGATGCATAAAAAATGTAAAAATCTAGCCGTCCCTTTAGGAGGTAAAACCTTCCATGTAGGTGGCATACAAAGAGCAATACAATCCTAAGCCTTCCAAGATGGAGGCATGCAAGAAAATAATACAATACCTAAAATTAATTCCAAGATGATGTAGTAGTTGGAGAAGAGATGGAGTGATGAAATGGTGTGTAAGTAGATAAGAGAAAAGAGTAATGGAAATGAAATGGTGTGTGTGGAGAAGAGATGAGAGTAATGGATCTCAATTGGTGTGTCAAATGTGAAGGAGAGGGTGGCTATATATAGGGAAAAATGGAGTAAGGTAGATGAAGTGGTAGATGAAATGTGATAAGTGGATTAATAGATAGAATGTGGTAGATGGAGTAGTAGGTGAAAAGGAAGATGAAGTGGTAGATGAAATGTGGTAGATGAAGTAGTAGGTGAAAAGAAAGATGAAGAGGTAGATGAAATGTGGTAGATGAAGTAGTAGGTGAAAAGAAAGATGAAGAGGTAGATGAAATGGTTGGTGGAATGGTAGATGATTCCCGCTCTCAACTTTCAAGCAAAAATTCGAAACCCTTGGAGATAGAACTGGAATTTCGTCTCAACATAAAAGTTGTAGAGCTCTTTCTTAGCTTTTTATCCATATAAAGAATGTCCCGATCCGACATCTAGAGCTCCAGATATTGCCTGAAAACTGAAAGAGGGTTTAATTTAGTATTTTCCAAGAAATTCTATTTTATGCCAAAATAATTATTTATTTATAAATTACACCCAAATTTATTAAATTGAGCTCAAATGTCATCCATAAAATCATCATATAAGGGAAAATAAATATGTAAATATTTTACTTATCAGAAGTCATGGTGTTTTGGTTATGTATTTGGTGTTTTACGATGATTAGAAACCATATGACACAAGTTTGATGTTGAAATTGGAAGTTGGTAATTGTTGAAATTTATTTTGAATTTTTCTGCGAAAACAGGATGTGGGGTAAGAATGGAAATTTGTTCATTTTGATGTTATCATTGTTTTCTACATGAAAAATGGTGTGGGAATAGCCCCGGGTTATGAATTTTGGATCATTGAAACTCAAAATGCAAAATTGGATTTTCTCCTGAATAGGATTCTAGCGAGCTACTCTGATGGTGTTGTGTTTCTGGATAACCATATAATCTCTAAAAATTATGAAACTTTCCAATTAAATAGTAGACATATCAAGCTTTAATTTTATAGGTTATTTGCATCATTTTGATTTGTACTCTGGGATTTATGAATTTTTGAAGTTAGGTCATGAAAACTGGGTTGAATTCTAACAATGTGCAATAAATGAAACTTTGGGAATGTTGTGTATCCAACTAGCTGTGGTTGATATTTTTCCTTGAAAATAGACTAAATAAGAGTTACATAGCCTTTAGAATCAGCCCATTTCAATTTTTGTAGTTTTAGTTATGATTTTTCAAATTTGATGAAATATTTTGGCAAATTTGGTCACTTATGCGAAAATTGAAGATGTAATGACATAATGTAATATTGTTGAACTCTGAGGTTAGAAATTGGTCTTTTAGGTTAATTGACCACTTTAACTCCTTAGTTGACTTGATTAAATGTCCCTAATGATAACCAACTTGATTGTTTTATCTGAAGAAGAATTAGATTAAGTAATAACCTGTCACTCGTAATTCTAATTATAGGATTTGACATTTGCCCTGCACATGATAAATTGGTGCCAGAGCACGAGTGGAAAGAACAAGGTAGTGACCCTTTTTCTTATATTATGTATAGCGCATTGTATGCAGTCTTATCATTGAATTGTAAAGAACGTGAATACTGCTATTATGTCGTGTCATTATAACATAAGTTGTTGTAATAATGTCGTTGTAAATACAGTGAAAGCTGTCATGCCGTGATCAAGGTAAACGCTGTTGTGAATGTGACAAAAGTCACACATATCAAATGTTGTTGTTGTACTGTCATTGTGAATGATGTTGTCATGTTGCTGTTTTGTGATTTGCTTACATGCTTTATGATTGTACATATTATGAGTGAATCGTTACTACTGGGATTCGTTTGATTCTCATTCTTTCCATTGACTAATCTATAGCTAGGGCAAGCGGTTTGAAGGAGAAACAAGTGATAAAGGCCGGCTAGAGCTTCTAGCTAGGAGTTTTAGTTTTGGTAGTTGGTTATCAATATTTTGGGATTATTGTAAATGTTGTAAATATGGAGTAGTGTTGTGTAATCACCTGTATAGGAAACTGAAATAGGCGAATATGCCTTGTAAACCCTTGGGTAAATAGATGAAACCAAAGTATTGTTGGGAATTTTTGTTATACTCTAATATGTATGAATGGAACCAAATTGAACAGGCCAAATATATTCGAAATGTGAACATGAGACCGTACCAAATAGGTTTTAGAAAAGTTTTTGTAAACCTACTTTATTACAGGACCGCATCCTATTTTGAAGTTGGGACTTTCATTAAGTTTTGAATTATTAGTTGGTCTCTAATTTAACAGAATGGCGCATTTTCAAACTATAATTACGGGTATTAAGGTAGGGGGTTACAGAAGGCCTCTGTCATAATTTACTTAGCATGAGTCAAAGAACAGATAAAGACAATTAGGTGATATTTGACTCTGAAGAATGTTTAATAGTGAAGCAAGATGGATTTACAAATAGAGAAGAAACATCTTAAAGCAAAGCTCAAAGCAGAAAGGGAGGGTAACTGCTATACTCTATATATAAGTAAAAATATTTCTGAAAGCTGCTTTCTAAGTAACGCCGATGAAAGTTGGTTATGGCATGAAAGGCTAGCTTAAGTCAATATGTTCCAACTAGGCAAGTTACTAAAAAAGGATTTAGTAATTGGCACTAGTACAAAAAGGGTGTTTTAGACCGGCACATTTAGACGAGTTGCAGCGGATGAGGTCTAAAAGAAATGCGTGGTGGCATTTTTATAATTATAAATAAATTGGGAGACCGGTTATTCTATGAACGGGTCTAAAAAATATTATTTAGACCAGTTCTACATTAACCGGTCTAAAATATTAAACCTTTTAGACCTGCTTGGATTTTAAACCGGTCTAAAAGGATCAGAGGAAAAAAATTTAAAAATTTAAAAATGTTTTTAGACCCGTTATAGATATAACCGGTCTAAAAAGTATTTTATTTTAGACCGGTTAATATAATAACCGGTCTAAAATAAAGGTTTTTAAGACCGGTTGTTCTAACAACCGGTCTAAAAGATAGATTTTAGACCGGTTGTTTTGAACAACCGGTCTTAAAAATGTTTTTAAGACCGGTTATTTTTATAACCGGTCTTAAAACTCTTTCCCCAAATCCCATTCACAGTTCACGCTCCGCGCCTTTCCTCATTCTGAATTCTTCCAGGCTAAACAGCAACAGTCAAGAACGAACAGCAACTCCAAATTCGTCAAATCAAGAGCGGAATTAGTGTCTCACCTTGTTCTCATTTTGTATTTGCGCCATGAAAATGGGATCTTGGAGCTAGCATCCCCATTGCTCAGTGTTAGGGCGTACTGGTGCTCTGTCTTTCCGTTGAGTGTCGACATTTGACGGTGCTGAACACACCCTGTTCTCATTTTTATTCACCCTCAATCTGTGAAAGTTGGATAATAAACTTGGTGAAGCCTAATTCTCTTCCAGGTAATTTTTTACTTCGTCTATTAATATTTTTTTGTGTGATTGCAGACGAAGAAGGTTGTGGCCTGGGTATGATTTAGGATATTAGAAATGTGGGGGCATTATGGTTCTGATTTCTGAAACATTACTGGTCTTTCTTTTATATGAGACATTGGTTTGCATTATGATAGTTTCTATGTTCCTTATTCTGTTCCTACGTTATGATCGCTTCTCTGTTCCTTATTCTGTTGCTGCTTTATGATAACTTCTGTCTTCCTTATTCTTATGCATTTTTATTGATTTGTTCCTCTGTCTCTCTCAGCCAAACTCGTCATAATGGTTCCCCTATTTCCTAGTATATTTTTCCAAAGGGTCCTGATATTGCTTTCTTCGTCAGCACAGGAGGTTACATGAATCACTTCCTTTATTTCTCTGTAAACATCATCACAAGCTTATGCTACTTTAGCAAAAATATATTCACTTGCATAAGTTTGCTCATAATTCATCAGTGATTTAGAAATTGGGGTCGATCGGCTTTAATGATAAAGGTTCAGTTTCTTTTACTAAAAAGTTATAAAGGCACCCCATAAATATTTAAACCTCAGATTATCCTTTGGACTCCTCTATCACACACAAAGAAAAAGTTTTATTATTGCATTACAAGTGATAGATGGTTAATTAAAGTAATGTGCTAATAGATAGGGTGGATTCTAAATGAAAGAATACCAAATAAATTTAGTGCTGCTGGGACTATCTATACTTAAATGATTCATTATTTTTTGTTGGAGTCACATGAGAATGTGAAGGGCGTACTCCTTCCTAAATAGTAAATGCATATATATACACACAAGACACACAGAAAACTGTAAAAGAGAATGAAGCCACAAATTTGATGCCTCCATCGCTAAAGCCGAGTAAGTCAAGGCCAAAAGGTTAAACCACATTTCCTACTTTCTTCCAGCGTGCAATCTACCCCACATCATACCAAGCTCATCTTTCCTGTGTAGTTTCCGGCCTTCAAAGACTTTGTTCGAGTGATTGACGGGTAATCAATTAGTAATTACTAAACCCCTAATCCCTATGGTACTATTCTATTTCTACTGTTCGTAATGGTAATATATATGGCAGTCAACCCATTGTATTGGACAGATTTACATTGTTAATGAGACTTGTACTATTTAGATTACTCTTCTTCTATCTCTATCTCTCTACTCTCTTCTACTTGTTCATTATGTAGTAGTTAAACTAGGTAGTTGGGTGTAATGATTGCCTACTCTCATTATACTCCTTCCTTTTCCAGGGGAAAAAGTAGAAAACAAAAAATAAAAGGTGTCGGAATATATGGATCGTAGTTGGATAAAAGCTAAACGGACGAGTGTTGAATATGATGTTGGGGTGAGGGGTTTTTTAGACTTTACAAAACAAAATGCTGATGATGATAGTGGGATGTTTTATTGCCCTTGTGTAAAATGTTTGAATGAGAAGCGATTAAGTGCTGTAGATATATATACTCATTTAATTTGTGAAGGGTTTTGTAAGACGTATGTAGTATGGGTATGGCATAGTGAACAATTAGAAATTCCAAGTGCATCTCAACAGGGGGAAGTGACTTGTGATGATAATGACACGGATATGGATGATCGGATAGAGGATATTATTCGTGATGTAGGAGAAGAGGCTTTTGAACAAACACATGCATATGGTAATATGTACAGTGATGCTGAGAAGCCGCTGTACCTGGGGTGTAAAAAATACCAATTGCTGAATGCTGTATTGAAATTGGTAAGCTTGAAAGCACGGCATGGATGGAGCGACAAGAGTTTTTTAGAAACGCTTGAGGCCTTTAAAGATATGCTTCCTGATGATAATGTATTGCCTTGTCGATACTATGATGCTAAGAAAATACTGTGTCCACTAGGGATGAAGTATAAAAAGATCCATGCTTGCCCTAATGATTGCATATTGTATAGAAAAGATCATGAAGAGAAGGAGCAATGTCCGATATGTGAAACTCCGAGGTATAAATCAAATAAGGGCCCTGCAAAAGTGTTGTGGTATCTTCCAATCATTCCAAGGTTCAAGCGCCTGTTTGCTAATGAAATTGATGCCAAAAATTTGAGATGGCATGCAAATGAGCGGATTTCTGATGGAAAGCTTTGACATCCAGCTGATTTTTCTCAATGGCAGAAAATCGATCAATTATTTCCTAGCTTCGGTGAAGAACCTAGGAATATCAGGCTTGGGCTTAGCACAGATGGTATGAATCCTTATGGTAGCCTAAGCAGTATACATAGTTCATGGCCTGTTCTGTTGGTAATTTACAACTTATCTCCTTTGTTATGTATGAAACGAAAGTACATTATGTTGTCTATGTTGATTTCGGGACCAAAGCAACCCAGAAATGACATAGATGTTTACCTAGAACCCTTGATCGAAGACTTGAATGAGTTGTGGGATAAAGGTGTCGATGTTTTTGATGCGAACAAGAAGGAGACTTTTAATATGCGAGCAATGATCTTTTGTACTAGAAATGACTTCCCTACATATGGGAACTTGTCAGGATATAGCATTAAAGGCCACAAAGCTTGTCCGATATGTGAAGAAGGCACATGCTACCATCAACTTCAACATGGAAGAAAGACGGTTTACCTTGGCCATAGGCGATTTCTAAGACGAAGCCACCCTTATCGTAGATTACAAAAAGCTTTTTACGGTGGCCAAGAGTTTGAAGATGCTCCAGAGGCATTGACTGGGGAGAAAATTTATGAAAAGGTGAAAATTATCAATACTATGTTTGGTAAGTCATCAAAGACTAGAAATGAGAAAAATATATGGAAAAAAAGGTCCATCTTCTTCGATCTTCCATATTGGCGCAATCTTGACGTCAGACACTGTATTGATTTCATACATGTGGAGAAGAACGTATGTGATAGTATTGTTGGGATACTGCTCAACATACAAGGAAGTTCTAAGGATGGCGTGAAGGCTTGGTTTGGTGCTAGGTAATTTAGCTAAAACTCTATAATCATACAAGATTTGGTCAAACGAATGAAAACTGAGAAACCAACTAAGTCAAGACAAACTGATATTTAGTAAAAATAGAAAAGTTTTATCCTTAATTACACTATTGTGTTATCATCTGTGACATGTCCCTCACAGGTTATAGCTAAGAAAAACCAGTAAGTGTGGATACCATGTGCATGGTTAGGAAATCTTAATCAAAGATTACTCGAGAGGGATTAGATGTGCCATGAGTTAAGTGTATGGATGAACTTGGGGCATATAAGGCAACCAACAAGTACTTAAAACGTGTCCTCTAATGCTGATTCGATGTAAGGGATTTCTAGAATCACAAGCACCAAAATTTTTAAAGACATTGTGCCCATGCAATCATGGAAAACAACAAGTATGAAACAAGAAGAAGTAGCAATCTCACGACGGGAAGCGCATCAAATGCGAACGGGAGATGTTAGACTTTAGATCCAAATCTACCCGTGATGGACAAAATTATTTGATTGGGAAATGAATAGCTTTATCAAAAATTACCTCTAGTCCTAAATATAAAACCTAGTTGACTTTTTTAGAGAGATTAAGGAAGCTAATTAAATTACTTCAAAGTACTTAGATTCATTGTTTTTCTCCAAATTAATTTTTCTAACTTATAACCTAATATATAATCTACTAATACACAATAGATGATATAATTAACTTATTAAGCTTTTTTAATTTCTTTAAAAAAGTCAATTGGGGCTTATATTTAGAACAAGAGATAGTAATAAACATATCTTTATTAATTACAAATTTGTCAATGCAATGCTGACTACATATGTGTTAATTGCGAGAAGCATGTAATAGTATATTAGGAAATTAATCAAGAATTAATTTTCTAATTCTGACTTGGAGGGTAAGAAGGAATTCATATTACCTCCTTACTAGTGGTCTCCTTAGAACCATATAAATAGGATGTGCCTCCCTTGGTTGATGCTTACCCCCAACTGTAATGCCCCAAGTTTTGATTAAGGGCTAATGACAATTATTGAGAATGATTTGTGAATTAAAGATTTGATTATTATGTGTTTTGTGGCAATTTCAGTAAATGTGCCAAAATCAGTGAGAAATTAGAAAGAATGGAAAATTATAGGCTAATTAGTCAGTGATTAATGGAGAAATTAATTACTAACTAAGAAGAAATAAGATATGTGACTAAATGGCTAATGGAGTGGTTGGAGTAACTAATTGGTTACTTACTTTATGAGAACCAATGAGGATTGGACATGTGTCAAGGTGAGATGATGGGAGAGTGGTTAGAAAAGTCAAATTGGAATTAAAAACTATCTTCCATCCCTCTCTCCTCCTTGGTTTCGGCTGAAATGGTATGGGGAAGGGAGTGTCATCATTTCATCTTTAAGCTCTCATCTCTCTCTCATTTTCTTTCTCCATTTTTGTCCTCCATTGTTGCTCTGGAGAGAGGAAGAAAAGCTTGGTAAAAGGTAAGTATTTGACCTTCTTAATGACCTCTAATGGATAAACTCTCTTCTTCAATCTTATTCCTTGTGTTGAGAGCTTCGATTTCATGGTTATATATTTTACATTTGTGGTGATTTAAGCTCTCAAAGAAATCTAGAGTTTGGAGAACCAAGAAACTCCTTTGGGAAAGTTGAAGAGGTGAGTAAGACAAACCTTTCTATATAAGTTTTGTGTCATTTGGTTAAGATTGGAATTTCAAGAATATTTTGCCTTATTTTCAAAAATTACGGTCTTAAAGAGTATGGCATGAAATGGTCATGGAGACGGTGTTTTGGGATGTGATTTAAATAGATAGAAATGGGTTTGAGGTTGAAATGTTAAGTTTGGTGATTTTGGGATATTGGTGTTGGATGTAGCCTAAAACAAAACATGATAATGAAATAGGAATTTGATAGTTTTGATGTTTCCATTGGATTCCTTATGCAAATTTATGTGGGAGTAGCTTTGGTTGAGAATTTGGGATCATTTGAAACACTTGGGTAAAGTTTGGAAAATGCAATCAGTTTTGCTGTGTTTTTAGCTTCAGATATGCATCACTCGAGTGATATAGGGTTTCACTCGAGTAAAGCCTTGTATATTCTCTTTTTCCTTCAAGTTTTCAGGTGCACTTACGTGCAAAAAGCTAAAAATGTTGTCTCACTTGCGGGTGTTGTGGGTTATCCCTCGAGTAAACCTTGTCCCACACGAGTGTGGGTGTATTTGACACTATGAACTTGTGTCTTGAGTTGTCACTCACAGCCAATTTCTCAAGCATGTGTCTTAGCACTCACGAGTGTTAAGCAATCACTCAAGTACCAATGTCCCTGCTCGAGTGATGTTCTTCTTTAAAAGTTTCTTGTGCTCTCGGGTGAGCACTTTGTTAGATCCCAAGTTTTGATGATAATAAAAAGACAATTGTGTACAAATCATGGTTTTATAAGTTTAAGAAATGTTTACGAAGTTACCAAATGCATATAGCAATGTTTTCTAGTATCTGCTGTCAAATTGAACTGGAGTGCTCGAGCATGAGCTTTGCACTCGAGCATAGATCCCTTCTGTGCTCGAGCAGGTGCGAGTGAAAGCCAGAAAGTGTTCACCAGAGAGGCATGCCACTGTTATACTCACTGATTCACTCAAGCACTGGAGTTTGCACTCGAGCAGAGAAGCCATTCTCACTCGAGCACATGCGAGTGAAGGTCCGCGAGTGCTTGGCCGAGAGCAAGTATTATCATGCTTCCTTGATTCACTCGAGCAGAGACATCAATGCTCGAGCATGAGCATTCTGTACTCGAGCAAGGTACTGCGAGTGCCTGGCCGAGAGTCATGAAGTTCAGAGAAGCGCAAGTGTGCTCGAGCACAACCTCATATGCTCGAGTGACACATCAGCACTTGCGAGTGAAAATTCTATCCCTCTCCAAATCTGATGTGAGTGCTTGTTTAAATGGTATATTACTTGAGAATATTCTTCTCACTCGATCAGGAGTCTTTGTGCTCGAGTGAGGGCCCACATCACCTGCGAGTGATAAATTTATCCCTCTCAAATCGTGATGCGAGTGTTGGTATTAAGAGCATATTCCTTGAGAATATGCATCTCACTCGAGCAGGAGTATGTGTGCTCGAGTGAGGGACCACATCACCCACAAGTACAAAATCTCACCCTTGCTAAAATGATATGCGAGTGATGACCCAAGAAGACACTCCCAGTGGAAAATGCAAGATCACTCGAGCAGGAGGAATTGTGCTCGAGTGAGACCCCACATCACACACGAGTGAGAATTCTGTCTCTCTGAAATCCTATGCAAGCACAACCCGATAACTGAAGCACAAAGAGGAAAATAGGAAGATCACTCAAGTGAGCCTTTCATGCTCGAGTGATGCTCTGCCAGATCACCAAAAATACCAAGTCTCACAACGATCAATCCGAATATGGTTTATTGTTATTTATTCATATCATCATTACTTATTATCATTATCTAACATCATTTTGAATGTATTATAAGTGTGATACAGGAAGATGAACGTTTGAAACAAGCTGACACGGAGAAAGTCAAATAACGGCAGACAACATCATTACAAACACGCTCGCACCTACCGCATTCAGAATATTCAAACATGCGCGTGTCATTCCACAGTTGCAAAAGCTCCGCTCCTCAAACTATGATTACTCAAACGAGCAAAATCTGAACATCTATATATACAGAGATTCAGAGATAGTTAACAGTAGAACGAAGCACAAGATTTCACAAGCTTATACACGAGTCTTTGCTATTCATCATTTTCTCTGTATACACATTGATCTTCAGTGTTTATTTATTTGCTCTGTTCTTCATACAATTCAAATTTTATGCTTATTTGATCTCAAGGTATTGGGACCTTGAGAGGGTAAATTTCCTTACGAGAGAAGCAGTTGAGAGAATTCCTTGTTAAACTTTTCACTCATAACTCTTATAAGATACAAGCAGAAGAGAACGTTGCTGCTCGTAAGACTTACAGTGGTGTAAGGAGGAGAGAACGTTGCTGCTCATAAGTCTTGTATACATAAGCAAGTGAGAAGGGTCATAGGTTGTTTTTCTGCACGTAAGACTTGTCGTAAGGGGGAGAGAAATTTCTTAGTGAGAGAATATTTCTGCTCGTAATCCTTTCAAGGACGATTGTTGTTTTGTGGCGTTCTGAGAGCCCATTGAATCTTGGAGGTATAGTGAAAAATCTCAGTAGGTCTTGATCTCTGAGGACTGGACGTAGGCTTGGTTGTTAGGCCGAACCAATATAACTCTCTGTGTTCAAATCTTCTCAACTCTACTCTATCTACTATATTTTTCATATATCCACATCAAGCGAAAAATTTATAACATCACCCAATTCACCCCCCTCTTGGGTGAAGCTTGCCTCTTTCATTTAGTATCAGAGCAAGGTCTTCTCCGAAGAGCCTAACAGCTTGAGAAGGATCCGATAAATGGCAATAATAGGTGAAAATATCCTTCCCGATGGAGCTTCAATCACTAGACCTTCTGGTTTTGCTGGAGAACATTTTTCGTTCTGGAAAGCTAAATTCAGAGTGTTCGTGATGGCTAATGAGTACGGCTTGTGGAATGTAATACAAGATGGTGACTATATTCCAATGAAGAAAATCGAAGATAGAGCTGTTAAGAAGAGTCCAGAGGAGTTTGACGAGAATGATAAAAGGTTAGTAACATTAAATAGTAAAGCTATTTTAATGATACAGAGTGCTCTTAGTCAAAAAGAATACTTTCATATATGTACTCAACCAACTGCCAAAGATATGTGGGATGCTCTTGAAATTGCTCACGAAGGTACATCTGGGATCAAAGAAAATAGAATCAATACTCTAATTACAGAATATGATTTATTTCGTATGAAACCTGGAGAAGGTATATAGAGTTCCAACTCAGGTATACTCATCTTGTTAATCAATTATCTGCTCTTGGAAAGTCATTTGATCAAAATTCCCAGGTAAGAAAGATTCTTAATATTCTTACGAAAGAATGGGAAGCGAGGTGACAGCTATCGAAAAAGCTAAAGGAGAATCTATGAGATCCGTAGCTGCTCTCTTTGGAAGTCTTTCCGAATATGAAGGTAAGTTGAGATTCAAAAAGGAACTTGAAGAATTCGATGATAAAAAGAAAAAGGGAGTTGCACTTAAAGCTATCAAAGAAGAAGAAGAATCTTCTGAAAATGAAGTTGTCCCTAATGATGATGAAATGGGAATGATCGTGAGAAAATTCAAGAGGTTCTACAGAAGAGGTCAAAAGAATTTCAAAAACTATCGAGGTGGACCAAGCAAGAAAGAAAACAAAGAACAACAGATAGTATGCTATGAATGTGGGAAACCTGGACACATCAAATCTGAATGTTTCAGAAACAAAGACAAAAAGAAGCTGAAAAAGAAAGCATATGTATCATCCATATGGGGTGATAGTTCGTCAGACGAAGAAAGTGACAATGACGAAGTAGCAAATCTATGCTTGGTAGCCAAGGAAGAAGAATCAGACTCTGAGGTAAGTGATTCTGAACCTTCCTATGATGAATTGTTATCTGAATATAATGCATTGCATACAGAGTACATCAAAGTAGCTAAAGGAATGGTTAGCTATAAGAAGAAAGTAAAAGAATTAGAAAGTACTGTCATATCATCATATGAAATGTGTAAAGAGAAAGATAAGAAAATAGATTATTTAACAAAAATTGTTGAAAAGTTTACTAAAGGAAGTGAAACTCTTAAGGTTATTTTAAATTCTCAAAAAGTTTCCTTTGATAAATCTGGAATTGGATATAATTCTGTTCATGATAAGAATAAAGGATATAAGAAGAATAGTAGAGCATATCTTAAATATTTCAGGAATTCTGTGCATACATCAAATCCATTTGCATCATGCAATTATTGTAACAGGAAAGGACATTATACTTCATCATGTTATTTCAAAAAGGGACAGATTGTTGGAACATATAAATGGGTTCCGAAAGGGACACATACATCACATACTAACCACAAAGGACCCAAGAAAGTGTGGGTACCTAAAACTTGATCATCTTATCCTAGGTATGTCTCAAAGCATCTCGAGCGAACAAATGGTATATTGATAGTGGATGTTTGAGACACATGACTGGTGACAAAAATAAGTTCACCATGCTAGAAACTAGAGAAGGAGAAAAGGTAACATTTGGAGGTAATCAATCTGGACGTATTGCTGGAATTGGTGAAGTGGGAAAATCCGATGGTGTTCAAATCAGCGGAGTGTATTATGTTGAGGGATTATGCCACAATCTCCTGAGTGTAAGTCAAAGCACTGACAAAGATAACTGGGTGATTTTTGACTCAAAAGAATGCTTGATAGTAAACAAGAAAGATCTGCCACTAAACAAAGAATCTATCAAAGCAAAGATCCGAGCTCAAAGGGACGGTAATTGTTATACTATTGATTTAAATTCAAATTCTCTTGAAAATTGTTTTCTTAGTCGATCTGAGGAAAGTTGGTTATGGCATAAGCGTCTGGCTCATGTCAATATGAATCAACTTGGTAAATTAATTAGAAAAGATTTAGTTGTTGGTCTTCCCAAACTCAAATTCAAAGATAATATGATTTGTGACGCATGTCAGAAAGGAAAACAAACTAAATCCTCTTTTAAAACAAAGTATGAGAGTTCTACTTCAAAACCTTTACAATTACTTCATATGGATTTGGTAGGACCTGCAAGAGTAAAAAGTTTTGGAGGAAATTTATATACGTTAGTAATTGTTGATGATTTTACAAGATTTGCATGGACTATATTTATTGCTTCAAAAGATGAAACTTTTGCTGAATTTATTATGTTTGCCAAAAAGGTTCAAAATGAGAAAGGTATTTCTATTGCTTCTATTAGGACGGACTATGGAGGAGAATTTGATAATCAACTATTTGAAAACTACTACAATAACGAAGGAATAGATCATAACTTCTCTGCTCCTAGAACACCTCAACAAAATGGAGTAGTGGAAAGAAAGAACAGAGTTCTTACAGAAATGGCAAGAGCATTACTTAATGAAAAAGAAATGTCACAAGTGTTCTGGGCAGATGCAATGAGTACTGCTTGCTACATCTCAAACCAAGCATATATTCGCAAATCACTTGGAAAGACGCCTTATGAACTTTACAAAGGAAGAAAGCCAAATCTTGCTCATCTACATATCTTCGGGTGTAAGTGTTTCATTCACAACAATGGTAAAGAAAACTTAGGTAAATTTGATTCAAAGTCTGATGAAGGTATATTTCTAGGATATTCTAATAGAAGTAAGGCTTATAGAGTTTTCAATAAAAGAACTTGTACTGTTGAAGAATCTATTTATGTTGTGTTTGATGAAATTGAATCTCAGACAAAACTTATTGATGAAGAAGAAATGGATTCAATCAAGAAAAACAAATCTATTTCAAAACAATATGATTTTGAAACAAATGATTTTCAAAATTTAGAAGATGTCGATGATCATGCTCAACCAAAAGCATGGAGACATATGAAGGATCATCCAATTGATCAAGTTGTAGGAGATATTCATGAAGGTGTCAAAACCAGAAACAGAATCCTCAGTGAGGTAACCTTCTCTGCATTTATTTTTGAAATTGAACCTTCTAACATTGAAGAAGCTTTATCTGACAATGAATGGGTGATTGCTATGCAAGAAGAACTAAATCAGTTTCAAAGAAATCAAGTTTGGGATTTGGTTCCACGACCTAAAGATCATACGGTTATAGGAATCAAATGGGTTTTCAAAAACAAACTTGATGAATCAGCAATCATTGTGAGAAACAAAGCAAGATTGGTTGCCAAAGGCTATAATCAAGAAGAAGGTATTGATTATGAGGAAACATATGCTCCAGTGGCAAGATTAGAAGCAATACGAGTACTCCTAGCCTTTGCTTGCATTAAAGGTTTTAAACTTTATCAAATGGATGTGAAAAGTGCTTTTCTAAATGGTTATATTATGGAGGAAGTATATGTAGAACAACCTCCTGGTTTTGAAGATGAAACAAAACCTGACTATGTCTTCAAACTTAAGAAAGCACTATATGGTTTAAAACAAGCACCTAGAGCTTGGTATGAAAGACTAATCAAATTTCTTCTTGATCAAAGCTTTGTCAGAGGTAAAGTTGATACAACTCTATTCATCAAACATAACAAAAATGATATTCTAATTGTTCAAATTTATGTTGATGATATTATTTTTGGTGCTATTAACGAATCTATGTGTCAAGAATTCTCTAAGATTATGCAGGGAGAATTTGAAATGTCCATGATGGGAGAATTGAACTTCTTTCTTGGACTTCAAATCAAACAAAAGAAGAATGGTATATTTATATCTCAGACAAAGTATTTGAAAGAGTTGTTAAAGAAATATGGATTAGATAATGCTAACGGAGCTGATACTCCAATGAGTTCTACAACTCTGTTGGATGCTGATATAAAGGGACCTAGCTTCAACATCACTAAGTATAGAGGAATGATTGGCTCATTACTCTATCTCACAGCTAGCAGGCCAGATATTCAGTTCAGTGTGGGAATGTGTGCAAGGTATTAATCCGCTCCATAGGTATCACATGCAGAGACAGTAAAAAGAATCTTCAAATATCTAGGAGATACTTCAGAGCTTGGTCTTTGGTATCCGAAAAAAGGGAACGAGTATTTATTGGCATATTCAGATTCAGATCACGGAGGATATAAAACTGACAGAAAGAGTACCAGTGGTCAATGTCAATTTCTGGGAGGCTCTCTAGTATCATGGTTCAGCAAGAAGCAGAACACAGTTTCATTATCCTCGACTGAAGCTGAATATATAGCTGTGGCAAGTAGCTGTTCTCAAGTGTTATGGTTGAAACAACAACTTCAAGATTTGGGAATTTATTTAAAAGAAATTCCAATTTATTGTGATAATACTAGCACGATAAGCTTGGCCAAGAATCCTGTACAACATTCAAGGACCAAACACAGACATTCGACATCACTTCATTCGAGATCATGTTCAAAAGAAGGATGTCAAAGTGGAATTCATACCAACTCATCTTCGACTTGCGGATATTTTCACAAAGCCAATTGCAAAAGATCAATTTTTATATATTCGAAGAGAATTGGGAATGGTTAATCCCAATGAGTTGTAAGTTTTCTTGTTAAATATTTTAATTAAACTTTCCTTTTGATGATAACCATACTAATTTTGGCATTGGAGTGTTAAAAACCATTTTGCAGGTCTGTCACTCGAGCACTGAGAAGTGCTGCTCGAGTGATAAGCTGTTTCACTCGAACACAAATAGCTCTGCTCGAGCACAGCACAGTTGAAAATACTCTGCTTTCTTATATGAAAAACAGAGGTTAACAGAGGAAACAAGAATACCAAGAGTCTATCTCAAAAGCAACAGTGAGAGATGAACTCACTCGCGAGTGAGGAACTCTCACTCGAGCATGATATGAACATACTTGAGGTGAGGAGTGTCTGCTCGAGTGAAGAGGAAGAATTTCTTTCCAAAAGCAATCCAAATCATGGTTACTCAAAGGATCTTGGAAGATTTGAGTACAAAGATACAAAATATAGCAAGAAATCCATAATCCAGGTATGTTTTTACATGTTTTCTTAAATTTTCCAAAATATCACTCGAGCACAGATAGAACACACTCGAGCACAGTATGAACATCACTCAAGCACTAAGGTTTATGCTTGAGCACTGTCACTTATATCAGTTACACAGAAGCTCAGAACGTCGCACTTCCTACTCTCACTCGAGATGTCTCGTCACTCGAAGGGCGCAACTCTTCACCTTCAACCGTTTCTCTTCAATCAATCGCGTCCATTTGCCTCAAATCACCGTTACAACTCTTTAATCCTCTATAAAAGGTGATTCTTACCCTTTGCATTTCTCATTCGTGCCCTAATCTCAGTTTGCTTTTCTCTTTACTTTCAAAAACTGTGACTTCTTGCTTCTCTTTCACTTTCTCTACAATGGCAAGAACCAAAATGCCCTCTATCTCTCAAAGATCTCACTCTCCTTCTCCTACTCATTCTATTGCCAGTGCATCTGGTACCCCAGAACTAACACCTCCCTCTCCCAAAATCTCTTCCTCACCGTCACCTCCTCCTAAACCCACGACCAAAAAGAGGACTCCGGCTAAGAAACTTCACCCAAAGCCTCAAATTGCAAAGAAAGATCAACCTCCTCTAAAGAAGCCAAAGGGTGTGGTGTTCAAGGAACCAATAGTTACTCGGTATCAATCCAAGGAGGTTCAAGGAAAAGGAAAGAAAAAGGAAACAGAGCAACCCCAACATTCATCTTCTTCCCCTGGTGATTCATTCAACAAACAACTTCGGGAAGCATTGGAGAAGTCCAAACTTGACAAGATAGTTGGAAAGATCGCTTCTCAAGCTGGTGTTTCAAGTTCACACCAAGCAAGGCAATCAAGTGACTCTGCTTCAGGAGTACCTTCTGCCTCACAAGCACCAATGGATGATCACATCACCAGTCCTCCTGAGGGATTTATTGTTGAGGAACTCAAGGCACTGTCTCAAAAGGTATTTGATGATGAGTTTATTCATAGGCACTTCTGTCCTGTTGTGTATGTGGATTTAGATTATCTGAAGAAGAATTACCATTTGGATTTATATCCTTATCTTCAATACTATACTCCTGGCTAAATATCCATATACCATATTCTCCCACTGTTGTGAAAACATTTTATTGCAACATGAGGTCCCATAATATTAAGTCTTGATATGGTGAATTGATTGAGGAAGCAGTATCTACAACTGTTAGAGGAAAGTTTATTATGATATCTGCTAAGATCATAAATGACTTGCTTGGGTATGTTGCACCACCTCCTGATCCACCCTCTTTTTCTGCCAATGAAGCTTTCCAAATTTTGAGACCAAAAGACCCCATAGGCCTTCTCAATTTTAAACCCATTGATATGCCTGATTCTCATAGAGTCCTTCATTATATATATTCCCGGAGCATTGTTAATAAGTCCAAAAATTTTACCCATTTTGCTCAAAAGGATTACTATATGTTGGCCTCTTTGATTGTCGGGCAACAAAGGAATGTGGGGGAGATTATCTTCAATGAGATGAGAAGATTTCGATTTTCTTCATCAAAATCTGCAACCATACCATCCCTCAGCTTGTGTCCTTCATCCTGATGAAAAACAAGATATGGTATTTGGAAGGAACTGAAAGGGTACTCATTTCAAGGTTTGGTAAGACTCAACTAACTCATATGGGTATTAATCTTCCTGTAAGTCGAACCAAAGCCACATCTAAGAGGGAAACCACTCCATCCAGAGGTGATGAGGCACAATCATCTGCTCAAAGTCCCATTCCTCCTCCTTCCTTCATTAATGCCTCTCTTTCCAACCATATGACTGAGGCAATCAATCAAGCTGTATCGAGTCTGAAGAAGAAGTTAGTGACTGAGTATGAGAAGCTTGTGGAAAAGATGGAGGCACAGGTCATTAAATTGGTAGACAAGGCCAATACCAATTTTTAGTTGATGTTCAAGACTCAGGATGAGATGTCTCAGAGGATAACATTTCCCCTCTTCATCTTTAGAGGTGCCTCCAGAGACCACTCATACCTCTGTACCACAGACTCATGTACTCTTCACCGATCCAGATTCTAATGTTGATGTCACTTTTGATCGGTCGCCTTCACTACCTCCCTCATCCTCTGTACCACAGCCATCATCTCCACCAATTGACCCTCTCACTGCCATGGTTTCATTTGTTCTACCTCCTGATACCACTTTTCCTCAGTCCCCTTCTGATGCTGACAAAACGGGGGAGAAGGATGTGTGATGATTTCTGAGCTATGGGATGTATTGGGAGTTTGGGTAGATTTTCTGTATGGGGTAGGATTTGATGTTATTTTAGATTATCGGTTATTATGTTATTAACTATGTCAAAGTTTGAAATCAAGTTTAATATTAATGACTATTTTTATGTTTCAAGTTATTTAGTTATTTGCCTCATACTATGCTTATCTTTGTTGTTAAGTGTCCAGAGGAAGTATTGCAGGGAAACTTGAACTTGAAACTAAAACTTGATATGCATTTGGAAACAATGAAGTATTTCAAAAAAATTTCAATCTTAATCAATCTTTCTTAAACTTCCATCACAAAGGTTTTGTCATCATCAAAAAGGGGGAGAATGTTAAATCCCAAGTTTTGATGATAATAAAAAGACAATTGTGTACAAATCATGGTTTTATAATTTTAAGAAATGTTTACAAAGTTACAAAATGCATATAGCAATGTTTTCTGGTATCTGCTGTCAAATTGAACTAGAGTGCTCGAGCATGAGCTTTGCACTCGAGCATAGATCCCTTCTGTGCTCGAGCAGGTGCGAGTGAAAGCCAGAAAGTGTTCACCCGAGAGGCATGCCACTGTTATACTCACTGATTCACTCGAGCACTGGAGTTTGCACTCGAGCAGAGAAGCCATTCTCACTCGAACACATGCGAGTGAAGGTCCGCGAGTGCTTGGCCGAAAGCAAGTATTATCATGCTTCCTTGATTCACTCGAGCAGAGACATCAATGCTCGAGCATGAGTATTCTGTACTCGAGCAAGGTACTGCGAGTGCTTGGCCGAGAGTCATGAAGTTCAGAGAAGCGCAAGTGTGCTCGAGCACAACCTCATATGCTCGAGTGACACATCAGCACTTGCGAGTGAAAATTCTATCCCTCTCCAAATCTGATGCGAGTGCTTGTTTAAATGGTATATTACTTGAGAATATTCTTCTCACTCGATCAGGAGTCTGTGTGCTTGAGTGAGGGCCCACATCACCTGCGAGTGATAAATTTATCCCTCTCAAATCATGATGCGAGTGTTGGTATTGAGAGCATATTCCTTAAGAATATGCGTCTCACTCGAGCAGGAGTGTGTGTGCTCGAGTGAGGGACCACATCACCCGCAAGTACAAAATCTCACTCTTGCTAAAATGATATGCGAGTGATGACCCGAGAAGACACTCCCAGTGGAAAATGCAAGATCACTCGAGCAGGAGGAATTGTGCTCGAGTGAGACCCCATATCACTCGCGAGTGAGAATTCTGTCTCTCTGAAATCCTATGCAAGCACAACCCGATAACTGAAGCACAAAGAGGAAAATAGGAAGATCACTCGAGTGAGCCTTTCATGCTCGAGTGATGCTCTGCCAGATCACCAAAAATACCAAGTCTCACAACGATCAATCCGAATATGGTTTATTGTTATTTATTCATATCATCATTACTTATTATCATTGTTTAACATCATTTTGAATGTATTATAAGTGTGATACAGGAAGATGAACGTTTGAAACAAGCTGACACGGAGAAAGTCAAATAACGGCAGACAACATCATTACAAACACGCTCGCACCTACCGCATTCAGAATATTCAAACATGCGCGTGTCATTCCACAGTTGCAAAAGCTCCGCTCCTCAAACTATGATTACTCAAACGGGCAAAATCTGAACATCTATATATACAGAGATTCAGAGATAGTCAACAGTAGAACGAAGCACAAGATTTCACAAGCTTATACACGAGTCTTTGCTATTCATCATTTTCTCTGTATACACATTGATCTTCAGTGTTTATTTATTTACTCTGTGAGAGAGTCTTCATACAATTCAAATTTTATGCTTATTTGATCTCAAGGTATTGGGACCTTGAGAGGGTAAATTTCCTTACGAGAGAAGCAGTTGAGAGAATTCCTTGTTAAACTTTTCACTCATAACTCTTATAAGATACAAGCAGAAGAGAACGTTGCTGCTCATAAGACTTACAGTGGTGTAAGCAGGAGAGAACGTTGCTGCTCATAAGTCTTGTATACATAAGCAAGTGAGAAGGGTCATAGGTTGTTTTTCAGCACGTAAGACTTGTCGTAAGGGGGGGAGAAATTTCTTAGTGAGAGAATATTTCTGCTCGTAGTCCTTTCAAGGACGATTGTTGTTTTGTGGTGTTCTGAGAGCCCATTGAATCTTGGAGGTATAATGAAAAATCTCAGTAGGTCTTGATCTCTGAGGACTGGACGTAGGCTTGGTTGTTAGGCCAAACCAGTATAACTCTCTGTGTTCAAATCTTCTCAACTCTACTCTATTACTATATTTTTCATATCTCCACATTAAGTGAAAAATTTATAACATCACCCAATTCACCCCCTCTTGGGTGAAGCTTGCCTCTTTCACACTTTCTGTACCTCACTTCGTAGGACTCGAGTGAGCATTTGGCTATCACTTAAGTGTTGCTTCCATAACTCGAGTGCTACTGGCATTTCTTGTCTCTGTCTATGCTTTATGCTAAGCACTCGCACCAGTGAGCTTTCATGCTCGAGTGCAAAGTTTCTCATCACTCAAGTGAGGCCTTCTTCACTCGAGTGCAATAGTGAAAAATCAGTACTTGGCTTCCAAAAGGGGATCTTTGGGATAGTTCTTCCAACCCTTTCGGGCTTTTGTTAGAGGCATTTGTAGTTTCCTAAAGGACATTAATGATAACCAATCTAAGTAATATGAATTCATTTAAGTATTGGAATAGAGTATGACAATTCGTCCCTAAATGTGAATTATAGGTTTTGATATTTGCCTTGCTCAGAAGAGACCAGTGCCAGAGCACGCGCAGATAGACCAAGGTAGTGACTTTTCTCTCATATTGTGTATGATGCTTGGTATGTATGACTTATCATTGTGTGTTGTGAAAATTGTGGGCATGAGGCCAACTTGAAAATGTGAATGTTATCTGCCGTAAGGCATTACAGTGTGATCAGTTCAGCGTGAGCAGTTATAGGAGGTGATGGTTATCACACCTACCCCTACCATTGTATCTGCAGTTGTAATTGTCAAGGCTGCGTTGTGGAATCGTGGATTCCTGTTTTGAGAACATGCTAGTGTGACTTTGATGTGTTGTGAAATGCTTTATATGAAATCCAACTGTGGTGAATTATATTGTTGGGAAACATGTTGTGGTGCAATACAGAATGAGCAATTCAGCGTGAGAAGACATAAAGGTGATGCAAATCATACCTACCCCTACCGCTATAACTGCCGTTGGGATTGCTATCTATTTGGTTATGATTTGCTTACATGCTTTGTGGTTGTGCATACTATGAGTGATTTGACACTACGGGGATTCCTTAAAATCTCACTCTCCCAAACAAATTTCAGACAGGGCTGGTGGTTCTAAAGAGAAGCAGGTGACGAAAGGCGGATAGAGCTCCGGGATAGGAGTTTATTTTGGATTTTTGGTTATCATTCTGGATAATTGTACATGATATTTTGGATTATAGAATAGTAATTGTGTAATCCCTAGAATGGGAAACTGATTATGGGCATTTGTGCCCTGTAAACCCTTTATTGATTAATGGAACCCGAGTATGTCGGGAAGTTACATTGTACTCTAATATTTATCAATGGAATCGTACTGTATAAGCCAATTGTGTAATTGAAATGTAAACATGAGACTGTTATTGAACAGGGTTTAGAAAAGTTCTGAAAACCATGTTTTGGGGGAAAAGAAAATTTTAATCAGTCCCAAATTATCTTACAGTCTCTAATTCCATATAATCACGCATTTATGAACTTAATCTCGGCCTTAATGAGAAGGGGGTTACACCTACCATTAAACTTTCTGGCAATCCAGTTACCTGGATTCAACCCAACCCGGTATGCTTTTTCTCCCTCAATATTTTCCTTCATGAATGAATTATGCCATTCAACAAATTCGGTCCACTTCTCTTGACCTTCACTTTTGATGCTTGCAAGAGCTCATGAAGCAAAGGTTTTAGGCTGGAGTTCATGAAGTTGCCTTCCTTATTACTCAATTTTGATTGACAGTGAATGACTTTATATTGAGATTGTGAAATATGGTCGATACCCATGTTTTGTACCTAATTATTTTCTTGCCAACATTTCTTGCATCCTTTTATTTGTGAATCTAACAAACTTTCTATCAAATGCTACCTAAAATCCTAAATATAGGATTTAATTTGCAGTGCAAATTGCATAACAAACTAGGCCTTATATTTAAAACCATAGAAATATCAATTAATTTGTTCAGCACTAATCCTTTTATTAACCAAGTATTTTTGTTATGTCCAAAGGTTTTTCTTTCTACAAGATTTGCAAATTAGTTGTTACTTTCGCTCCAACTTTATTTCATATGAGCCAAAGCAATTATTTTTCTTTCTTTGTCAATTGAAAAATTTCACCAGAAACTACTATAATGAAGCATTGGCTAACTTATTATAACTGCAATATTGGCTTTAAAAATTATTTCTTTGGCAGCTTCTTGTTAGTCGAGAGTTAAGGACGACAGAATAGTTATTGAATCTTAAATTTGGCTTGCCAATATTTTGCCAATCATTCACAAACAAAACACTACTGTAGAAAATATTTTTGCATTTCAAGTTATGCATTGAACAGCTTTTTCAACATCACTTCCTCTTTTTCCCTACAGCTTTGAACAGATTTTTCAAATCGAAGATGATTATTTCATATCAACATTTTCTTCAAGAAAAAAAAAACACCATGACAAGCACAAAGCATCTAGGAGTATTTTCATCATTTTCTTCTCCTTCAAACCTTGTGCTCCATCTCTACACCGACTTGCATTACCAAAGCAACCCGTCTTTTGCTTGACGCTATTGAAATTGAGTTGGATTCACCCACTGAACATTCAACCTAGTGTGTGTTCTGATTAGCATTTGGAGAATAGCTTTTATATTTTACGAGATAAGTATGTTAGAGGAGTTTTGTCTCGATTTGCGGAAAAGTGCTTCTGAAACCACGGTTTTAGGGGTAAAAGAACACACACTTAAGCAGCGATGAGGTTGCTGCAGATTAATCACTCATTGTCGCCCTCACTCTGCCAACTTTGCTGCTGTTCTTCCAAGCAAATCAGTTTAGGGTTTGCAAAGTTTCGCAAAGTTTCATTCCCATCAAATGATCAGATCTATCATGTCAACTGATCTAAATGCTACGTGAAATATTTTTACCCAAAAAAAAAAAAAGCTGATTTGTCAACGTTTTAAAACCGACGTTTGGTGAAAGTAAGCTATGGGTGAGATTGATCCAAATTTAAATATATCACAATAAAAAATGATTGGGGTGTTAGGAAACTACAACATAAGATCCAAGTGGTGGGTGCTACTTTAACCAACTATGATTAAACAGTTTAAATATATCATTAACAATGGAAATTTATAAATTTAAAATCTTCTGTGGATTTACAAAGAGGTTCCATGCCCTTTGATTGATATCACTATTGAGTAATTAAAATTTTTTTTTAAAACCTTATAGTGATTTCCTCAAAATTTTGTACTTGTTATTAACATAACAACGGAAATTTGAGAAAGTGGGAAAACATGGAGTTTACAATTTAATAACTTTTAATTACCTTATCAGTTACTTCAAAATAATCATTTTGCATTACTCACACCGCAATGTTTTGGGAAGTTACGATTTCCCAAGATTATTTAAAAATCTTCATATTTTGATTATGAACTTGGACACTTGGAATTAGACAACATAAAGTACTAACTTCGCTTCACCAAGATTCAACTTTGGGTTCTACTTTTATCTATATATAATAGATAATAGATAAACAAATATTAACTAATTAATCTATAATTCATGGGAAACAAGTATAAATAAAGCATTTTCGTTTGAAATAGAATATTATTCACAATGCCTCCAAGAACCTGGCCCATCTATAATCTACACTTTAAACAGTTCCAAGACGCATATTTCATTTACATGGGGAAGATCCCCCATACATAAATAAAACTGATCCACTACCAATGTCAAGCTCCATACAAAAAAATCTTGACACACGAACATTACACGTTCACTAGTTCGAAATCTTCAGGCAGAATGACTAATCAGAGAAAACTGCAGAATGACAAGGACAACAAGAATCAAACAGATGGCTATATGTCCAATGGAAAATAGCCTTACTTGGCCTTTTTAATCACCTCAGCACGGTTTTTATTTTATGTGGGTGAATGGGACTCTTTAATAAAATGTACATCCTCAGTCCCAACCCGAGGTGTCAGAAGCTTCTCTTGCTCATCATCTATTTCTGCTGAGTCACGAGGAGTAGCGCTTGAAAGAGACTCTGCTGCATCATCATCTGCAAGTTATCGCCGAAAAGGGCAGTTCAGGAAGGTTGCATTTGAATAGTGTGAATACAAGTACAACAATTTTGGTTTGCAAAAGTGTAGAAAAATAAAAATTAGTACCTGAATACTCGTGGTATTCAGGGAGCTGTTTAACAGTTGTTGCTTGAAGGCTTTCAGGAAGCAGACAGCTGCACAGTGCGCCTGAAATTTTGATCAAAAAGGTCGCACTTATGGTTCTCCAATGGTTTCATAACAGTGATGACTGTACTCTCCAAGAATAGGGAGAATATAACATAAAAATATAGAATAAAACCAATAACAAGAAGAAGCAGCCTCACTTAGTGGGTTCCATGGAAGGTATCAATAACCAAATCTTTCGTTAAATTGTTAACCAAGAGGTCTCTCTTGTTGAAAGACCTCTGACTCCATAATTCAAGTTTAGAGTTAATCTCTTATCACGACTCGGCCACAAGAATTATATCATCAGCAAAAAAGCATGCACTTAGAAAG
Organism: Inga oerstediana; assembly: GCA_963210345.1. Classification (NCBI taxonomy): domain Eukaryota; kingdom Viridiplantae; phylum Streptophyta; class Magnoliopsida; order Fabales; family Fabaceae; genus Inga; species Inga oerstediana. The sequence continues at coordinate 37,433,287 of OY723407.1, forward strand.
AATCTCTCTTGACATAAATAGAATAAAAGCACAAGAGATAAATAGCAGTTGATCCACAATTGTAAAAATGAAATAACTCTCACATTACAAATGAACTAATTTACTTTTCAAAGGAACGACTTGAATTGATAATTTATAGTATAAACTATTTCTCCGCTGAACATAACTTTAACGAGTGCATATGTACAGGAATGAAATTTACACTAAAATTAACTAAGACATTTAATTAAAAAGAGAGTTTAATTTTGCTGGAGACAAGATTGACTATGTTTTGATATTTCGAGAGGATTCTCTCTCTCAAATTTTAGCAGGTCATATCTTTTAAACACCCTAGAGTTCGATTTTCACATATTTCTCTGACCACAAAAAATACAAAAAACAAAACACACAAAAATTAAAGTGCAAATACTGTCTTTTATTTTACGATGATCCAAATACTGTTTAAATCATCAGAAATATTGAGGAAGAGGATATAAAGACTAATGGAAAGTACGATTATGCACAAATTTCTCAACAGCTTTACCTAACTTTGCAAGTCGATTCACCCAACCTGGAATCCCTTTTCCTGTTAATCTGTAAGAGACATCATCTGTAAAGTGATTGCAATTCTTAGAGATAAGGTGATAGGTGTCTCCATGATATTCGGAAGCCAGATTCTCAAGAAATGTCCGAAATTCAGACGGATGCATGTTTACTTGGCCCAAGGTCACTGAACATCTAAATGTAAATCCTGGGCACTTCCTTGGCTCCACTTCAAATACTCCACTAGCTGGGAAGTCATGGGCTCCATATCCGTATTCCTTACCATGCACTGTATATTATTATAAAAAAAAAACCTTCACAGCTTTAGCATTTAATAGTAATAATATCGAAGCAATAACTGGCCACGTCTGCAGCACTGACTGCATCTGAGTACAACAAAAAAGGGGTGTTTGATGGTGCATACACTGAAAATGCTATTAAAGTGATCTATTTCTGGCAGAGTGTAGATCTAACCAGATTCTACAAAGTAAATAATAAAGAAGCACACCATTCCTCTAGCATTTGAGAGGCTAGAGTCTATCCCAAACAACACTCACCCACTCACAATCTGCCTAACCTCTTGGAATCCTCACTCCCCAATAATTAGTTACCATCTCGGCCCATTAGCTGTGGGTACAACATTTCTGGGCCCTTGAAGTGTCAACTTGCCCTAAAGGTGACAATTACATCCAAGTACCCCTGGCTTCTCCCATTAAATATATCTCTTGAATCAGGTGGATTTTTCTCCTTCAAATCATTACTGGTGGCATAATATCCTTCAAATCAGCATCAATATCTGTTTCCTTTTTTTTTTTTTTTTTTTGATAAAACATCAACATCTAAAATGTTGCTAATATTCCAGGAGCTACCCTCAAATTAGACTAAGAATGAAGAACTTTTTTCCTTTTTCCCCATTAATCATTTTCATCAGCAATTCCCCCTCCACCTTCATCTTTAGCTATTATAAACAACTAAATACTAGTTGGTTGTTGCCTCTCACCTCTAATGTTTGCCTGAAACACTATATCATGTTCTGGAGAGAACCCCATTGCTCTCTTGTTGCTTGATCTGCATCAGGTAGTTCAGAGAAAGTCCCTACGTTGGTTCACTCTCAGTTGTGAATCAAAGATCTTCTTCTGGTGGTCTTAGGATGGCATAGGCCAAAAGATTTGGGCCACTCATGAGCACTGAGTTGAATTATCATGAGTAAAGTTGGACTGACCTAATGCTATTATGGTTCAATGTTAATACACAAGGTCCACAAAAATTCCCTTCTCGGAAATTTTTTGGGCTTCTAGCCCATACGGCTTCCCAAACCCAGTAAGTGATCATATTATTTCGTTGCCTTGCCCTCTTTCTTCCACCTCTTTTGCTTTTGATAGACTGTAGCATGGACACTGACTCCACTGGCTTGCAACTAACGCTACTCCTTCATGGAAAAAAAATGCTCCCACACTTCCCTGATGGCTATTTCAGCTTTTAATGGATCGTGTAGGTCATCTGACTCCATCTATTCTTTTATGTTGTTTGCAAACAGTGTTGCAGCCACAAAATCAGCTAATAATGCACTCTCTTTAGCAACATTCTAGTGACAAGACCATCACCTTCTAAATCTTTTCCAATCTTGTTCACTTGAAATTTCTGCTCGTCCACTCCCACCTCTATCATGCCTTTGTCAGGAGACAAAAGTCCTTCTGTAAGCTCTTTATCTACTTCTCCTTAGTCATTGTTCTTCCTTCTTCTTTTACTTTCTCATCTGCTCCAGCATTTTTCCCTGCAAGTTATGCCTCTGCTTCCTCCTCATTTCTCTCTATCTTATTTCATAACTTCCATCATTTCTATCTTGTTAATGATCATGCCTCAAACATTTCCCTAGTAATCTTGCAAGTCCTTCCTGAAAGATTGTCATTCTTTTTTCTCCCTAGAATTGTGCTGCTTTGATACCAAAATGATGGAACGCACATCGAAATATATTAAAGTGATATAATTCTGACAGAGTATAGGCTTAACCGTATTCTACAAAGTGAATAGCAAAGAAGCACACCACTACTCTAGTTAATGGAAGTTAGAGCCCCTACCAAACATATATACAGCTTACAACCTCTTCTCTCCTTCTCACTCCTACATGTCACACCTCAGTGCAATAGTCAGTTACTAGCTTGGCCCAGAAGCTACTGGTCCAACTGTTTCAATTGGGCCACCTAAACTCAGATGCATTCTGTCTGCAATTGTGCTTAAGCTACTGCAATCGTGCAAGTAACATTATGGCTCAAACAAGAATAAAAAAAAAAGCATGCATAGTCATAGGCATACCCTAAAGGTATGCAAAATAGTATATCAAATAGATAGCATATCTAAACAACAAGAGGATCGTATAAGAGCTACCAATCCTATCATCATCTTTCAAAAAAAAATGGTGGAGTAAAAATAAATCATTTTTTCTTGGTCACATAAGTCTTTAGCAAAGCAAGAAAAAACCAAGTTTAAAGAATACAACTCTCTTTGTGCCGCTGTCCCTGGCTCTGTCTCTCTTTATGACAGACACAGAGTAAGCACAAACCCTGATCCAAACAATCATGACACTGTCAAGATGGAGTTTTGATATCAAGTCTCTGACAAGTATAATTTTGCTAATCACAGGGATATAATTAGAACCACACTACTCAAACAAATGTTGGATCAACAGCTGGCTATAACTATAGAATTGACTGCATCGAGTTTAAATAAAAAAATAGAGAGTAAGAGTTTGAATAGGGGCGTTTAACCTCAGGTGCATTCTGTTTGTAGTAGTGCCAAGTTGTGACTGTAATTGTGTGCACGTAACAGTACACGCCAAACAATAATAAAAAACAAATAAAATAATAAGAACAGCTTGATTAATCATAGGCATACTCCCAACCCATAAAAATATAATATGTAAAATTCTAAAAGTTTTCTTCCTCAATCTAGGGCATTCAATTTGCATCCCATAAGACAACAGATTAAATTTAAATGTGATGCCAGCTGCATCATGAAAGTTCCATACAGAGCACAGACTATACTCGACAAACGGATAAAACGCATCATCAGCAGTGCAAGAAATAACACTGCATTGATTTACAAAACAATTTAACCAAGTTTGTCTATCCCTTCCATCAATATTCCAGTCCAGAAATGAACTTCGCGTGTTGTAGACCAAGAAAAAACTAAGAACTGTACTATTGCATATCCTCCCTCGCCCCCAGAAAAAAAATAAAAAGAACAACAACAAAACAAACAACCAAAGAAAAAAAGAAAAAACAAAACAAAACAAAAACGTTTCCCAAATGAGAGGACAAACCTGTTGGAAACCCACTCAAAACTTAAAATTAAAATATTGCAAAACCAGTAAATAACAAACAAATACCCCGCTAAGGAAGATCATGTATGCTCATATGAAATAGTCCAAAAGGTACAACTGAATATAATCAGCGAAGAACGGGAAACGAACGGTTCTAACCTTCAATGCCTGAGTGATAAATTCCGAATCCAAACCAATACAAGTAATTGTTGATAGGGGTGAGATCGTAGACATTCAACACAAGGAGGGTCGTGTGCAATTCTCTGACTCTGCCATCACTTTGAGATGTCGCTGCTCCCATTCCCACCTAACCGGTGCCCTATGAATTTTAGGGAAAAGTTACCAAACCGACGAGGGATTCTTTTGCAACTCGTTCCAATTAGAAAAGATTTTTGAACCTCCAAGAAACGTTTCGACTTTGAAGTTTGAACACCAACTCTGTTGGTGAGACATTGAACTCGATTGGCGGGGCAAATATTAAAAATTCTCCATTTTAATAGGAATAAGCAATGGGAAAAAGATATAAAAATATCATTAAAATTGGTAAAAAAAAACATAGGAAAAAAGACATTTAAATATCACCTCAACTTCTAAAACCCAACAAAACCTATTAAAACTTGCAAAAGATAGAGAAGGGATTGGGTGGGAATCTGGGTTTTTCATGTTTTAACTTAAAGACCAAAATGCCCTTAAAACTCATTTAAAGACCAATTGAATAATAGGATCAAATAAAACAGTAATTTTTTTTTACAAAAATGGTAATGATTTTGACAAAATCAATAAGTACTAACAAAATATGTGAAATGATTGGCCAAGAGTTGTAAGATGTAACCAATTGAGTAATAAGATTGACTAAAGTAGTAATGACTTTGACAAAATTCACAATGGATTTTACAAAACCTATAAGTACTAACAAAATGTATGAAAGAATTAGCCAAGAGTTTTGGATTGTAACCAATTGAATAATGTGATTAACTAAAACATTAATGATTTTAACAAAATTCGTAATGGTTTTGACAAAATCAATATGTACTAACAAAATGTGTGAAAGGATTGGCCAAGAGTTTTAGGTATAGCCAATTGAATAATGGAATTAACTAAAACATTAATGATTTTGACAAAATTTGTAATGGTTTTGAAAAAATCAATAAGTACTGACAAAATGTGTGAAAAGATTGGTCAAGAGTTTTGGGCTGTAACCAATTAAGTAATGGGATTGACTAAAACAGTAATGGTTTTAACAAAATTAATAAGTACTGACAAAATGTGTAAAAAGATTAGCCAAAAGTTTTGGGATGCGACCAAATGAGTAATGGGATTGACTAAAACAGTAATGGTTTTGACAAAATTAATAGGTACTGATAAAATGTGTGAAATGATTGGCCAAAAGTTTTAGGCTATGACCAATTGAGTAATGAGATTGACTAAACCAGTAATGGTTTTTGACAAAATTCGTAATGGTTTTGATAAAATTAATAAGTACGTACTGACAAAATATGTGAAAGGATTAGCACTCAATAAGCACTAAAACAGTAATAGTTAGCTCTATGAGAGTAAGAGTGAGAGTATTCAACATTCTAAGCATTTTAGAGATTGTGTGCCATTGTCGAAGATTGTTGGAATGAATTTTTGTTTGCCGTAGTATTGTAAATTGTCGTTAATGTTGTAATGTCACAGTGGTGGTTGGGTTAGTGGGAGCAATGATTCTGTTGCCAACAACTTCTTCTATCGGTAACTTGTCAAACTCAACGATGTCATTGTTCTTGCTGTTGAAATTTGTTTGTCTAGCATGTTGGACTAATCTAATTAAGCATTAGAGGTTTTGGTAATTGTTGTTGTCTTAGTACTGGGTGCTTTAATTTTTTATGTTGGACACCGCCACTTCAAAATATAGATTGGACTGATGGTTAGGGGTTTAGTTCCTTCATAGCTATATGCTTACTTGTCAATTCCTTCACAGACAAGGAGCACTAGGTGTGAATTTCATAAGTTTAGTTCTTGTTTCTGTTATAATCATCTCTCAAGAAAGAGTAGTTGGAGGAGTGATGCGATTAGATGGAAACTATAAAGGAAATAGATGACATCAAATCATAGGAGCAATGACAGTGGATGCAACATGTGATTGGGGGAAAGGCCACGGGCGATGAGGCAGAAAGGCTTTGTGCGATTTGTTGACGAAAGAAAGGAGAGAGAACCTAGAGAGAAGACAGAAGGAATAAGAGAAAGGGTAGTTCTGTCTTTTACCCCAAACATTCAAAACCCAAATTCCTACTTGAACACTTCTTGTCCTTTTCCTTATTCAATAGACACTTTTGGGGTTTTAGAGTTCAAGAGGTATTTTATTGTCATTTTCTCAAAAACGAATAAGTACGTTGAATTTCAATAATTTTAAAGGGGTTGATTTGAAATTTTGAAATGTTGCAAAATTTGAAAAACTACCTAACTACCCTTAGTTTTTTTAAAAAAATAAAAAGTCCTCAATCCCATTGTCAGTAGCAGGAGCTTTGACGGCGGCCGCTGTCACTAAAGCTCATGTGACCTTGCAGGTGACTATGATTATCGACAGAAGCTATGGCGGCCTAATATATTTTTTTTAACTTTTCATGCAAAAGTCATTAATATAGATATTTGGGTTGTTAATAGTAATACTAAAGTTGTAAACGGGGTATTTGTTGAGTCTCGCTATTAACAACTCAAGTATCTATATTAACTACTTTAGCATGAGAAATTCCAAAAAGAAATAGTAGCCACTAGATCTCTGATGAAAGTTATTAGGAAATATTCAACAAATATCGTGTTTACAACTTTAGTGTTACTATTAACAACTCAAGTATCTATATTGACCACTTTAGCCTGAGAAATTCGAAAAAAAAATATTAGACGTCGGAGTTCTAGTGAAAGTTATTAAAAAAATATTCAACAAATCACCATTTACAACTTTAGTATCACTATTAACAACTCAAGTATAAATATTAATAACTTTAGCCTGAGAATTTAAAAAACAAAAATAGCCGCTGGAACTCTGGTGAAAGTTATTAAGAAATATTCAACAAATATTCCGTTTACAACTTTAGTATTACTATTAATAGCTCAAGTATCAATATTGACGACTTTTGCCTAAGAAATTAAATAAATAAATAAATATATATATATATATATATATAAGGCTATCGTTTACAACTTTAATATCGCTATTAACAACTCAAGTATCTATATTGATAACTTTTGCTTAAGAAATTTAAAATATATATATATATACCGGAGGCAAGGTGGTTGAGGGTTTTTTATTTAAAAAACTAGGGGTAGTTAGGTAATTTCTCAAATCTTGCAACATTTCAAAATTCTAAATTAGTCCCTTTGGAATTATTGAAATTCAACATACTTATTTGGTTTTTGCTAATTTTAATGGTGTTTTTCTATCTTTTTTCCCATAAACAATCGTGATAACAAAAATAATAGATGGCAGTTCCAGGAAAAAAAAAAGCCATGGCAGGCAATTGCCTGTGCGTTTTGTTAAATTATGATTTACTCCCTCGTCCTTTTTAAAGCAACTTTTTTCTTATTTGCACAAAATGAATTAGTGATTAAGATTAGTTTAAAATAATAAATGCATCAAAAATATCATGTTTCTTCCAAACATGCCCCTATTTATGAAAAGAGTATAGGAGAGAGAATGGATAAAAAATATGAGATTGAATGAGTAATAAATGATTGAATGAAAGAGAATTAGCGGTAAGTGGGAAATAATTAATGGAACACTCTCCCTCATAATCTAGATAGAAAAGAAAACTATTCACTAGATAAATCTTAACCATGATAAGAAAAAAAATAACATCACATGCATTAAAGGCAGTAAACTATTCACTAGAAAAAAAAAATATGAGAGTCTATTGAGGTTATAAAGTCATAACATTACTTTTTAAATCTTAACCATGATAAAAAAGGAACACGGGGATAAAGGTCTATAATGGTTAATTAAAATAATTATCAACATCACATGCATTAAAGGCAGTAAACACTATAACCCCCTGCCTTATAAACAGTTATTATGATTCAAAAATAAGTAATTAAGATGAATTAGAGATCAATGGATGATAAAATTTCATTTTTAATCCCATCATTGAGATGCGATTTTACAAATTTCTTTCGAAATTGGATTTACCTTGGTCTCCTATTCACATTTCGAATATAACTACCATGTGCAGTTAAATCATTTCATATAAATCAGAGTGTACAGCCAAAATTCCCGATAATCCCGAGTTTTATATATATATATATATATATATATATCAATTAAGGGTTAATAAATTCTCATTTAGGAAGCTCAGCTCCAGGTCTCAGACCTCACAAAAATTTGAATACTCACCAAGAATTCCCAAGAAGAAAGAAAGATTTGAGTTAGAAATACTCACCAGAGAGTTAGAAATCTTGTGGAAGCTCTCTAGAGAGCTTAAGAGAAAATCCAAAGAAAACTCTAGCAGAGCTCTCGGACTTCTCCTCTCAAAACTTTGAGACTGATAATGAAGAGTGTGTCCTGCCTAGGTCCTTATATTAAAAACGAAGGTCCCCTAAGAGGCTCTAGAAAGCCTAGGTCTAATGGGCTTAAGTAAATAGAAATTAGGCTCAATCCACACAAAAACGTAGATCCTCATATGGGCCTAATTTTAAGATTGTTTTGGGCCTTTTTAACATCGTATTGGCCTCTAACTGTGCCCTCTTTGGTCCTTTATCAACTTAAACTCATTCTTCCATATAGCTCACACCTTTCTAATGACTATTTTACCTTTATATTATGTCTCCAAAATCCAAAATGTTACAATTAATATAAAGCTATATATTTAACAGGGATATAAAGAAAAAAAGTAGTTTAAATTTTGAGACACAAGAAAAACGTTGGTTTTATTGGGGACTACCCTAAAAAAAAGTTTCTTATCAAAAAGGAGGGGAGGGGTATAAAATTGATTATAAAATCGATTTATAATAGGGAAAATCCTTGAAAAAAAAAACTCCAAAATTGTGAAAAGATAGAAAGGTGTTTCGAATTTGTATAATCCCGCAATGGTGCTAGTGCCTGAGCTAGAATGTACAATTTGAAGAGGAAATGACCAATATGACCCTAGGAAATTTTAAAACAAAGTAGAAGATAGGGAGGCGTTCTATCGGGGCGTTTGGAATTTCCTGTGAGTGGGTAGTTATTAAGGTGGAAAAGAGTGGTAGGGATCAGTATGGTTGGTTGCATTGAGATAAGAGAGTGGGTCCGAAGTAGCTTTAGTCCATTTGTGGAGGGAGGAAGGAGTCGACGAGGCTTGCAATTTTGCCCTATTTTTTTGTTCAATTAAAGAATAGGTGACTATTCTGACAGCTAAAAAATGACAAAGAAGAACAACTTATATCAGTAAAAGTTGTCATTTCGTCTGAGTTGGTTGTGATTGTGGTCGGAAAGAGGCGTCGATACCTTATGGTTGGTTGTAGCTGTTAGATTCTATGTTTTGATAATAACAAATGGTGAACAAATGGTTTTACAAATGATTTGATTAAACAAAGGTTTTTGAACAAAGAAACAGGGCTTTCTGAAGCATGCAAAGCCATCACTAGAGTAAGCACTCGAGTAATGAATAAGGAGAATAAGTCATAGAACTAGGAATGAAGTCTCTGGCTAATTTTGGAAGTAATCACTTGAGTGATGACCCTTCATCACTCGAGTGACTACTCGAGTGACCCTACACCAAAAGATTATGCCTCACACATGAAAACTGAATTTCAATATGGATTCGGATTTTTGCAAGTCCTTTGTGTGTGTCCAACTTCGTGGCACCATGCACAATGATATATCTTTGTATTTTGAAACTGTGATTCCTATCTTGTTACTCTTGGTCTTCTAAGTGGTCTACTTCTAATCGGAGGGTGCAAGAAGATATTTTTAAACATATTGTGCATGGTATAAAGCCTATAATCATTCAAGTTTGGCATGCCTATTATGACAACCGGAATCATATTATGCTCATAAATCTTTGCTTGACTTTCAATCTTAAAACAGTCATCAACATATTCATAAATATTGCCATGGACAACCAACACAGCTACGCTGCCTACGCAAACATGTGTGCATGGAATCCCACTCATTTACCAACATGTGCAAATACATTCGCGTAATTGATAAGTAAAATGTTTGCATATTTATTTTCCCTTGTATGATGATTTTATGGATGATATTTGGGTGTAATTGATAAATAAATAAATAATGATTTTGATATAAAATAGAATTTCTTGAGCTAACTGCCTCGTGCCTTTATGGTTCTAAAGCTATGCTTTAAAACTATAAGGCGCGGGTTCAAGAGCTGGCATTCCCAAAAAATAAAAAGAATTTCTTGAAAAATACTAAATCAGATCCTGTTTCAGTTTTTAGGCAATATCTGGAGCTCTAGATGTCATATTGGGATATTATTTATATGGATAAAAAGTAAAGAAAGAGCACTACAACTTTTATATTGAGGTCAAAACCCAATTCTATCTCCAAGAGTTTCGAATTTTGCTTAAAAGTTGAGAATGTGAATTTGTCCAAGTCTAACATTTGCCCACTAATTTGATCATAACTGGAGCTGTAAATATTGAAATGAGAAGTTTCTACTTGTATCTTCAAGCTAAGATCCAGAGCTACAACTTTCATGAAGATCAAAAATGTGAAATTCTACCAACCACCCCACCAACTTTATTTCACCTGCCATTTCACCAACCATCCCACCAACTCAATTCTTCCCTATATATAGCCATCATCTCCCTCACATAGGACACACACAATTTTCATATCCATTACTTTCCTCTCTTCTCCAAATACACCATCTTAGAGTTAATTTCATGCATTATATTTGCTTCTTGCATGCCTTCTTCATGGAAGGCTTAGGTAGTCCTCCTTTATGGATGATATAAGTTGCTACCTACATGGAATGTTTTACCTCCTAAAAGGATGACTAAATTTCTCCATTTTCATGCATCTAATGGTTGTACTTTTATGTTTTAGAATTTAATAATTAAGTTTTATGCAATATTTATGAAGTTTTCAATTTATTTTGGTTTTTTTTTTAATTTCATTATGAGCTAAATTTTATTTTTCTAGAGTGATGATGTAGCTAACTAATAATGAATTGAATCTTAACTTATTAAATTTAGTTTTAATTTTTCCTTCATGATTGAGTTTTAATTATTGTGCTTAATGCTTTCAATTGATTGGTCATCTTTTGAATGATTTAAATATGTATGTTGAGACCGAAAGGAGATGCATGTATATAGATCCTATAATTAAAACCATAACTTGCTATGAAATAGGAATATATTCATATGAGTTATGTAGTCTTAATAAGTTCCATAAATCTTAATGCATGATTAATTGCTTGAATTCATATATGAATATATAGGATTAGCAATTAATTATTGAATTACTTGACCTTGGAAGATGCTAGTAATTAAATTAGGGAAACTCGATTATCAATCGTATGGAATAAATTGGACCAAAATAGATAAGTAATTCAATCCAAAATTTGTTCAGTGAAATCTAACCCCTAGGGCTTTTACTTATAGTTGTTTTCATAATATTTAATCATTTTTTTATTTTGTACTCTCAATCACCAACTAATCATTAACTAAATAGAATTAAAATTATCCATTTTGGTACTTAGTGATCAATTCTCGAAGGAACGATGCTATACTCACTTCTATATTACTTGTTTACGGCAGTGTACACTTGCACTTTTTAATAGATTATTTACACTCGTAACAGTAATCAAAGGTCAACCCCATAGTCTCCACTTACAGTATGCACACAGAATCTTACCTGACCATAATCGTCACACCACATATACTCACATCCCATTATATTTTCCCTTACCTTTGTCTCTATATTTGGCCTAACACAATTCTTCCAGTTACTCATTCACACATATGCATCATGCATCTTCTTTGCTACTTTCTCATGATGCGCATGGATTAGTTGGACGACATTATACTTCCTCTCCCTCACTATCCAAGCATTGAATGACTCAGCAAGATTAGTTGTTATTTTGTCCCAATACTTGTATGGGAACTTGCTCATTGCCTACCTATCAACATCCCCATAATTCATAACCTAATTATACAACTCTTTATAGTACTCCCGCATATGTTCCATAGCCTTATCAAAGTCATCTAGAAGCCATGCATATGCAACTTTGTCAAGAAGCATTAGTCCATCCTCTTTTAACCGAGCACTTGTCTTCCTTTTACCCCTGTTTAATTGTAGTATCTATGCACTGAAGTTCTCCTTTACATGTCTATAACAAAATGTATGACAATGACCTACAAATATTGATGCCACACCACCTATTATGGCATTATGACGATCTGATACAATAGGAACGTCGATTGAACCAACAATCTTTTTAATCATATATATAAACCAAGTCCAATCATCCAGTGTCTCTCCCTTCACAATTGCTATTGAAAAAGGCAACAACTCATTATCCGTATCATAGGCCATAGATGAAAAGAGTGTCCCCTATAGGGCCTGCTTAAATGAGTTCCACGAACATATAGTACATGTCTTGCACCTCCTAAGAAACCCATAACACATGACCTATGTGAAATGAAAACTCGTTTAAATCTATAATAATCTACTACCCATTCAGCAACTGTTTTATCATCTATTTCCTTCAACGTTTCGCATATCTATAGGATTAAAATGTAAGATAGTTCTAGCCTTCCATATATATCTTCCATTGCCTTCTCATTTTCCTTATAAGCCTATTTATATATTAGGTTAACACCATACTCCATTTGCAATGTCTGCATAATCTCAAATGGATACTTCTCTGTATGGTTCCTAACCTTGTCAATGATTATTAATAATGTCAAACTAGATCTCACACTATGGCCGATCACTTCCAAATTATCTTGAGCAAAATGCATATGATCTTTTGTGAATCTGGTGACACTAAGGATGTTCATAGGGTCTCGGTCCTGGTAGTAGTGGGACCAAAAAGTTCCCACCATACCAGGACCAGGATCGGGAGCAAATATATCGAGATTCGGGCAAGCCTTCAAGAATCCCGGTCTCGGCAGCATGTTTTTTTTATATAATTAAAAACATATTTGTGCTTTGTCACTTTTTTGTTTTAATGTTTTTTTAAATTTAATATTTCTATTCCTACTCCTTTCCACTCTCCAATCTCCTCTCCAGCTCTCAAAATCGTGCCCTACCCCTACCCTTATTGACACCCGCAGGCATTCACCCCCACAATTCTTGGCCTATTGCTTTCTTTCTCCTTCTACTTGGAGCCTTCAGCGCCTCTTCGTCACCGTGCAAGTCTCGTAACGGTTGTCCCAGGTGTCATCGCCTTTCCATCCTCACTATCATCGTCCATTCCAACTCCTCTTGTTCAACTGAGTTGATTTCTAACTCTTTCTTTACTTTCTTTCTTTACTCGCCTTTCTTTACTCGATTTGGTTTAATTTGTTTGCTCGATCTTAGCGTTCTTTGCTTGATATGAGTATTTCTTAAAGTGAGTCAAGAAAATAGATATGGTATTAATTTGAACTGGATGAGGTTCAATATTATGCAGGTTGGTGAAGATCATCCTTGTCCTGATCCAAAAACTGTCATCTAGTGATGTAGTTGGTGATTTTTTTAGTATGCTTCAGGAAATATTGGTTTCTTATATAGTGAATCAGTGTGTAGCGTGTCAAAGCAAGGCCAAGAAAAAAAATGTTATTCTTACTCTTGTACTCTGATTTTTGAAAGCTCTTATACATCGATCATCTCTAAATATAATGTAACTGGCCCAATTCAAATAGCTTCTTTCACTAACACGTGTCTGTTCAGTGTCATAAGTTAGATAGCCACTACCAATTGCAAAAGACATAGGTTGAACATCATTGCCATCACTCATAGAAGAAACTTCTACTTCTGGTTGTAACACCCTACTTTCATACCCCTTTTTACGTTCATAGAAGTGCTTACTTATATTCTCTTAGGGGATTATTACTCATTTTCGGCTATTGAGCCGTTATTCTTACCACATATTAGAGTTTGTTATTTTTCTTAGTTCCTTGTGATCTCAATTCTAGCTTAATTCAAATTTGTATATTAATTCTACTATTCATACTATTTATACAAATACCTAGGTTGTGCAATTAATTTACATACAATAAACTAGTACACATTCTTCTTCAATTCTTTGTCTTCCTTTCTTCTTGTTCTTCTTCAAGCATTTTCTCTTTCTTGTTCACATACCTATATGGTTGGTAGGGGAGGGTGAGATTCGAGGGAATCTCAGTAGAAAACAATACTAACAATGCATGCAAGATGAATGCTAGTACATGATATGCTTACCTTACATAGGCTCATGTTCACATAATAATATTCTGCATGCTTAATGTTTCGTGCAACATACTTATGGCAACAACAAAAATAGAAACAGAGCTTCATTCATTCATACATGCTTCACATAATCAAGTAAAGTAATATAGCAAAACAATACACAACATAAACATCACATACATGCAAGCAAATAAGTTCACTACAACTGGTCAAAAATCCTGTTCAAAAATTCTATTCAAAAATTCTATTCTTAAAAAATTTTGTTCACAATTCAGTTCATTTAAGTCATGAAAATAGTAGGTGCATTGGCCAGTTCAAAATTCAATTTTTCACAGATACTCAAGAACCAAACAACTATTCTAGAAGGTTATTTAGTCTATATGCATTTTAGGCTCCAACCCTTGCTACTCAAACCATTCATACTCTATGTAATGTTCACGAAGCACGCAAAACAAACTATCTATTCTCAAGGATTCACATTCATTCACAAGACCTAACCAGTCAAGTTTAGCATTTATAGGACACACCAGTCCCTACTCCTAGCACTGGGTATTTTAATTCACAATATGCATATAAGCACCAATACCGGATATGCAAATAGCATAAAGTTGGGTAAATTTAAGGACAACCGTCCCTTGCAACAGCGCTAGGAAATTCTCATTCTTAGACACTAATTTTACACATCGCCTCTCGGCCTAAGGCAAATTCTAGCCGGTGCAACCTAGCCGTAGCGTAAGGCTATATTGGGGTGAGAGCCCACCGTCATGTAGAAATTCTACTAAACCAGCTCTGATTCTATACTGAGTGCTCATCAGGTCTGATTACCTGGGGTATCACCCCATGCCATAGGCATGTCAGGTCTTACTTCCTACCATATACTCATAACACGAATATATTCGATGGTATACACATACGTGCAAAACCATTACATAAGATACAAGGGCAAGAGTTGCTTTCGTTTATACCGTCGAGCCGATTCTTTCTTATTTCCTTTTCTCATCTTTCTTTCTACAAATAGAACTAGAGCACCCCATGGTGATACATTGGGTTGTATAAACCCTTTTTCTCTAGCAATTCTACCATTTACTTTCTTTAATTCTACCATGATATTGGTCTAGTTCCAAGCAATATTGCAAATTCTACTTCCCTAGTCAGGAGTATTCTGCTTATATCTTTCAACACATTGTCTGTCATCTACCAATTAACTCCTAATATAACCTCAAGTTAGTGGAATGACAGGCAGATTCATTCTTTCTCTTAGTTCGTCAGAGTACTATTTCTTCATACATTCTCTCTATTACCTTGTGCCATCAGAGAACAAGCTTTCGTTCATTCTTTCTAAGAGAATATTCTATAATTAAGATCTTTCCCCACACTAGATTAGTAGCTAGCAACCTTTAGGAACCTCATTCCTATTTGTACCATATTATAGTACCTCAATTCATTAAAATCAATTCAAAGTCTAAAGAATCAATTCAACTATCATTTGATTCTTAGGTTACAATTCAGTTGATAGCAACCCTCTGGGTGTCTATCCAACTTCTAGATTCATCAACCTAATTCTAGAACCTCAACCATATCCAATAAGCCTGCTAAGATCATCATGATTCATACTTTCTATTTTATTCTCAAAATATTCAGGCAATATCCTCAAATATCCCCCCCAAAGCATTGCTGACAATTCAGCATTACTTACCAGGTTCACAAGGCTCATACTTTCACGTATCAGAACCGTTTTACAACCTGAATCACATTTTGACCTAAATACTATTTCAGCTTAGATCTGATTCAAGCTTATCCTAGTTCTCGCTTATCGTGAACAATATCAAATCTGATACCATTATCAAAATTGATACTATTAGTGTTCTGATACCACCATTACATACATCCATACCAATATCAAGTGCACTGGTACTACTGATATCACCAATTGGTACTGGAACCCCCTCTGCATGTACTGATACCGCTAATACCACTATTACAGGTGCTAGTATCACTACTGTGTGTACTAGTACCACTAATACCACCAACTAGGTGCTATTACCGCCTCTACATGAACTAATACTATTGCTATCTGATACAACTAATACCACCCTGATACCACTATTATAGGTACTAGTATCACTACTATGTATACTGGTATTACTGATACCAGCAACTAGATACTGATACTACCTCTGCGTGCACTGATATCACTGCCTTCTGATATGTTGGTACCATCACTTAGGTACCAATACCTTTACCCCTTCCATCTTCAAGCTGGTTAACAGACTGTGGTGGTTTAACTTTCTGGTTTCTTTGCTATCCGTTACTCCCAGTTACAGTAGCACTATTAAAGGATCATTATACTATTTACAAGAGCAGAGAATATAACCTATAGTCATAACCCCTTATCTGACTGGACCCTCACTTCTGAGCAAACAATTCTGTTGCCAAATTCACTGCTCTGATACCAAAATTGTAACACTCTACTTCAAGCTATTTGAATCTACTTTAAGGGAAAAATATCACAGAGCCCCAATTATACCTACACATTACAAAAAAATTCGTCAACCCAGTCTGCCATATATTTCATTCCATAATCAACATCAAACTTTGAAAAATCATATCTCTCAATCCACAAATCCAAATGACACATAACACCTATCAAATTAAAGCCTAGGATGTCTACTTTCTTCCTATAAAATTTCATGCAATTTGAATCAGGTTTGGCTATTGAAAAACACGCCACAACAATACTGGTTTCCAGAAAAGAATATGGGCAGCAACAACTCAAACTTCTAAAAATTCCAGAATTATGTGTAATCCTATAAAAATCATAACCATATGTTTTCCATCAAAATTTTCCATTCTGAACATAATGGTAATGTCAAAATCATCAAAATCATAAAGTTTTAGCCTCTAATCACACTGACCAAACAAACCCCTTTTAAAACAAAGTGACCAAAACGGAATTTTGTTTAACTTGGTCCAATATTATCATAAATTATCATCTAACCATAAATACATTATTAAACCATGATTAAACCTTAAAAACACCCATTGGATGAAATATGAGCAGCACCCCACCCTTATGAAAACTCATCCAAACAACAAACCAATCAGTTCAAAACGAAGCCTACACTTACCTCTACGTGTTTTCGCAACCAGTTTGGAAATTCAGCAATACTCTGGCTAGCGAGATGGCACCAAACACCTCCAAATGAAAATTTGAAACCATAGAAATGAAGCTTGGGATAAGTAGAAGAAGGTTTGTGTAGGGTATTTTGAGAGAAAACGTCGATTCGGTAGTGTTTCGACGGATTGAAATTTTGAAAAGTTACTATTCACCTTCTATCTCTCCCTAAATTTCTTGGCATTTTTCCTGATTTTTGGGGGTATATGGACGAAATTATTGGGCCCTTAATGGTCTTTGAAAGTGTCTACCACGTGTCGCATTCCAGTGGTGCTATTTGTTCGGCGTTCCAGTGATACGGTGACATGTGTCACTTTCTTTAATAAAGTGGGTCTCGCCTCTTTTCTCGGGCTTCTAGCCATCCAATATATCAAGGAAAGTAGGGGTCTGATGATTGTCCCTGGCTCTCAGGCTTGGTGTTCAGGAAAGTCAATCCAGTGTCTGGACCGAAGACAGGTGGATTCTGTTAGATCTCAAGTTTTGATGATAACAAAAAGTCAATTGTGTACAAATAATGTTTTTAGAAGATTAAGAAAAGACTATAAAGTTACCAAATGCATACTTGAAGTTTTTCTGATATCTGCTGTAAAAATGCACTGGAGTGCTCGAGCATGAAGTTTGCACTCGAGCATAGATCTCCTCTGTGCTTGAGCAGGTGCGAGAGAAAGCCAGGAAGTGTGTACCCGAGAGGCATTCTTCCCTTTGTGTTCACTAGATCACTCGAGCACTAAGGTATGCACTCGAGCAGAGAAGTCATTCTCACTTGAGCACACATGCGAGTAAGGGTTTGCGAGTGTTTGGCCGAGAGCAAGTAATGGCATGCTTCCTTCATTCACTCGAGCAGAGACACCAATGCTCGAGCATGAGCATTCTGTGCTCGAGCAAGGTACTGCGAGTACTTGGCTGAGAGTCATGAAGTTCAGGGAAGTGCAAGTGTGCTCGAGCACACCTATATATGCTCGAGTGACACATCAATGCTTGCGAGTGAAAATTCTATCCCTCTCCAAATCTGTTGCGAGTGCTTGTTCAAAAGGTATAATTCTTGAGAATATTCTTCTCACTCGAGCAGGAGTCTTTGTGCTCGAGTGAGGGCCCACATCACTCGCGAGTGAAAATTCTATCCCTCTGAAATCCTGATGCGAGTGATGGTTTTGAGAGCATATTCCTTGAGAATATGCGTCTCACTCGAGCAGAGGTAAGTGTGCTCGAGTGAGGGTCCATTTCACTCGCGAGTACAAATTCTCACTCTTGTCAAAATGGTATGCGAGTGATGACCCGAGAAGACATTCCCTGTGGAAATTGCAAGATCACTCGAGCAGAGGTTTTGTGCTCGAGTGAGACCCCTCTTCACCCGCGAGTGAAGATTTTGTCTCTCTGATATTCTATGCAAGCACAACCTGATAACAGAGGTATATGAAGGAAAATAGGAGATCACTCGAAGTGAGCCTTTCATGCTCGAGTGATGCCCTGTTTGACCACCAAAAATGCTAAGTATCACAACGTTCATTCCGAATATGGTTTATTGTTATTAATTCATATCATCATTACTTTTTATCATTGTTTAACATTGTTTTGATTGTTTTAAAAGTATGATACAGGAATATGAACGTTTGAATTGAACCATATGAGGAAAGTGATACAACGGCAGACAAGATGATTATAAACACGCTGGCACCTACCGCACTCAGATTATTCAAACATGCACGTGTCTGCCAATACGTTCAAATGTCCCGCTCCACAAATGAAGAATGTCCAAACGGGCAAAAACTGGAGCAACTATATATATACAGAGACTCAAAGAGAAAGTACAACAACGTAGCACAAGAATTCACAAGCTTATACCAAGTCTCTGTTATTCATCATTTTCCTCTGTATACACATTGATCTTCAGTGTTTATTCATTAGCTCTGTAAGAGAGTCTTCATACAATTCAAAATTCTATGTGTATTTGATCTCAAGGTATTGGGACCTTGAGAGGGTTGTTTTTCCTTACGAGAGAAGCCGTTG
This sequence comes from Inga oerstediana, assembly GCA_963210345.1. Classification (NCBI taxonomy): domain Eukaryota; kingdom Viridiplantae; phylum Streptophyta; class Magnoliopsida; order Fabales; family Fabaceae; genus Inga; species Inga oerstediana. The sequence goes on from OY723407.1 coordinate 37,452,658, forward strand.
AGAGAATTCCTTGCTGTGTCTTCCACTCTTAAGCCTTATAAGATACAAGCAGAAGAGAACGTTGCTGCCCGTAAGACTTACAGTGGTGTAAGCAGGAGAGAATGTTGCTGCTCATAAGTCTTGTATACATAAGCAAGTGAGAAGAGTCATAGGCTGTTTTTCTGCACGTAAGACTTGTCGTAAGGGGGAGAGAAATTTCTTGTTGAGAGAATATTTCTGTTCGTAGTCCGTTTAAGGATGATTGTTGTTCTGTGGCGTTCTGAGAGCCCATTGAATCTTGGAGATATAGTGAAAAGCTCAGTAGGTCTTGATCTCTGAGGACTGGACGTAGGCATTGTTGTTAGGCCGAACCAGTATAACTCTCTGTGTTCAAATCTTCTCTACTCTATTCTATCTACTATATTTTCATATCACCACTTCAAGTGAAAAATTTATAACATCACCCAATTCACCCCCCTCTTGGATGAAGCTTGCCTCTTACAGATTCCCCGGGTTTAAGGCAAGGTGGCACCTCCTGAGAATGCCAACATAAAAGTCACTTTATGACTCTCATGATGAAGGGACATGTGTCCTCCTCTCATTTGTCCAACACAAAAGCGAAATGTACTTTGTCATAATGAGAGGACACTTGTCACTCTCTTATTCATCCAACACAAAAATTGTGTCATCACTACTTACTTTATTAAAACTACTTTAATAAAGTTACTTTATCGGTACTTACTTGGGTTTCACTCAGGACTTACTCGAGATTGCTTCACATATACCGAGGCCCGCCAAATGATGCCAAGTCAGAGTATATATGTGTGGGCCCTACATGGTGCCATATACTGATGTCTACTTCAAAAATGCAGGGTAAACATGTCTGCCCTGGAAATGCCTTGTGCACTCACATACCGGTATACTTTACTCGACCTAGCTATGTCTCATACCTCATGACATAGCTAGGTGGCATCTTTCAACCAACCCAATGGCACCGTATATGTGTCCTATGTACATTTGCACCAATACTTTGATCTTCCTGCCTACGCATACTGGGCCCTCTACCCAGTAGGGCCGGATCACATAGTCCTCAGAATCTTTCTATCTCTCAACATTCTTGGGACTCTTCCTGAACTAAGCTTAGTCGTCTGTCTAATACAAGCTTATCCTCAAGTCTCTAGGCCCAAAATCCGAGATATTACACCGGTGACCATTGCAAGAATCTCTCAACCCTGCATACAAGAATTACAACATTTCATTAATGATTATCAACATTTGAATAGAAAATACCAACTTTTACCTTAAAACCATTTTCTATAACTTGCAAATCTAAATCATTCATTGCCAAAAGTTCATTGACATTCTCTTTATGGGCTGCAAACAAATGAGCTCTAGTTTTATTGAACCGAAACATATTTTCAATTTCTCCATCATTATCAAGATCAATTAAAGTCCTCTCATTAAACATAACTGTATATTTAATGTCACAACCACTCCCCACATCACCTGTCCTGTTGATATGATTTCCCTTAATTCGTCCAGTTTTATCCCATCTATTAGCATTTTTACCTTCACACTACCTTCAATTTATTTAACTTCACCTTCATTATTACTTTCAACTTTTCCCCCTACATGAAAATAACAACACAACTCCTTTGCAAAACTTCACCCAATATTTTCATCCATTTTGTTAAGTGCCTTGCAACAAATAAATCAGCACACTATTAGTTTAGAAAAAGAAAACTAAATGCCCACTTCAGTGTTTCACAAATCTATATTAGGGTTTCTCAACTTCATCTTACTCATTTCCTACAAATTCCACCTTCTTTATTCTCTTCAACCTCATAGCTCTAACTCACCTCATCTACCATCACAACCTTATACCAGAATCAGCCATTATCAACAATATCTTCCCCTGCACTAACATCAACCTTCACGTCCCTCCAACCCAAACACCCACCACCGAATTCATCGTTTCCCACCCCAAATGACAATAAAAAAAATTATGATTGAGGATCAACTAAGCAAGGGAAGATTATTGTTGACGCAAAAATTAAGTACCTCAATTCGGTTGGATGGTGCTAGCTCTTTCCTTCCCTCTCGTCCTGCCCATCTTTCAAGCCACCAAGTTCCTATCTCTCTCACTTCTTTTCTCTTAAGATCAAATGGACAAATGTGTCATTTCCTCTCCAAATTGTAAATTCCAGTTCAAGTACTAGCACCTATATGGGATTATGCAAATTAGGAACACCTTTCTGTCATTTCACAATTTTGGAGTTCTTTTTAAGGGATTTTCCCTTTATAATAATTGAATTATTGATCATCAAATTTTTTTTGATTAGTATATGTCTAAATCAAGTTTTTTGCTCAAAAATGCATTTTAACATAAGAGGGGGTTTGGATATTTTTAACAAAACAGAGGTTTGACTATGTATAATTGATTATAATTATTGGAATATTTAGATTAGCAATGAGAATAAATTTAAAATAAAATTGATTAAAAATCTTGATCTTGAGTATACTCATTGATTTTGGTTAAAAAATATAATGTGATAAAATCGAAAATGTTTAAATGATGGTTATCAAAAATAACTTTTTCATATATAATTAGATTCTTCGCCTCATGTGCATTGCACTTAGAGATTAATATATGGGAAAAGGACATTTAAATACCACTTGAATTTCAAAATCCCAAATTGGTTTTATTGACAATAAGAGTAATGAGATTGATAAAAATAGTATAGCAATCGACAACTCAGGATTTTGGAAAATCACTGATTTAGGATTTTGAAGTTCAAGTGATATTTATTTATCTTTTTCCCTTGATACATTGCAATAAAAAGTCATCATTGGATTAACCAAAATCGATCCGTTACTTATGGACCGCTAACACAATCATTGGCCTCGACTAGGGGTGGAAATAGGCCAGGCGGCCTATCAGGGGCATGTAGCCTGGTCTGTTCAGACCTGGCCTGTCAGGTTAAAAAGCCAGGCCAAGACCAAAACAAAAGCCTGTTTTGCTTAATAGGCCAAGCCAAGGCCTATTGATAGGGCTGGTAGGCCTGTCAGGCCGGCCTGAGCCTGTAAAAATATTTTTTTAAAAAAATCAGATAAGGGTTAAAAGATAATTTCGCCTGAGCCTGTAAGTTTTAGCCTGTTTTCGGCCTGTTTAAGGAGGCCTGTTAAGGAGGCCTATTTTCGGCCTGTGGCCTATTAGCCTGTTTTGCAGTGTGGCCTGTAGGCCTGTCGGTTTGCTTAAAAAATTTTAAAAATTTAGGCCTCCTTAACAGGCTTCAGGCTACGCCAGGCCAAGCCTGTGAACAGACCAGGCCCAGGCCTAAAAATTGGCCTTTAATAGGCCACAGGCCAGGCTCAGGCCAGTTTGTGTCTTAACAGGCCAGGCTTGTTAAGGCAAAAGCCTGGCCTGGTCTGGCCTGTTTCCACCCCTAGCCTCGACACATCCTCTTAGATACTTTTTCCCACAGAAATGAAACTACTAAAAGTAACTCATTAACAAGTTAACAATCAATACAAAGACCACATGACTAACAACAACTCAATACAAAAAGACGCTACCAAGTAATATAGTAGTATCAATTATAATTAACAACCACATGAATTCTCTCCTTTAATATCAATATTAACATGAGTCATAGGACTTTGTTCATAAAAGTTGATAGAATAGACAAAGAGAGTCACGACAACACCAACAGCAACATAGCCATGATACTCCAAAAGAGCCAAATTAATATTAGAGCACCAATTTTAGTGGAATGGGTTGGTCCTTCATAATGTGGTGAACCAATTTCAACTATGAGCTGTCCAACTTAACTCTTAAAAGCTTGAAAAGTGTAGTTTATACTAATATGCAATAATAATTTCTTTTTAAATGTGAAATAAATATGTAGATGGTAAAAATATAAAAATACAAAATGTTGACACTATCTATTTATAAAAAAAAAAAAAAATATTGCATAATAAAAAAAAATAATTTTTATGTCTAGTGAAATAGAAGAAATTTCTAAAATAATGATTAGATATAAATCTTTAAAGCTTGAAACTTAAAATTTGTAATTATTTTCAAAAAATTAATTTATTATTTTATTATATGAAATAACAAAGGTTTGAAAATTTATTATTTAAAATATAAAAAATATTATTGAATTTTGAAAAAAGCTCTTATAAATTGTTATTTTAAATGTTTGATTATATATACTCTTGAGCCTTAACTATCCTGATATTTAAAATTGTTATTAGTGGAATGGGCTAGTCTTATATAATAGCATTAGCATATAATTAAAAAGTGCCAATGTAACACCCTAATTTTTGATTAAAGGCTAATAGTAATTATTGAGGATAATTATCGAATTAAAGTGGAATAATTATGGGTTTGGTGGCTATATTAATTAATATGCCATGATTAGTGAAAATCGAAAGAATGAAATTGATGGGCAATTAGTTAGTGATTAATAGAGATATTAATTACTAATTAAAAGGAAATGAGATATGTAACTAAATGGCTAATGGTGTGGTTAGAATAACTAATGAGTTACTTTATGAGAACCAATGATATTGGGACACTTGGTAAGTGGGTATGGTGAGAGAATGGTTGAGAAAGTCAACCCACATTTTTTATTATTTTCTCTCTCTCCCTCTCTCTCTCCCCTTGTGCGCATGTGAAGGGGCATGGGGCAGATTTTTTTGCATTCTTTATCATCTTCACCTCTCATATCTCTCTCCCCTCTCCATATTTTCGTCCTCCATTGTTGGCCAAGAAAGAGAAAGTGAAAGCTTGCATTTAAGGTGAGTAAATGGCCTCTAATGCCAAAACTTCCTTCTATAAAGTTGTTCCTTGGAGTGAGAGCTTCAATTTGATGGTTTTAGTTTCTCCATTAGTGGTGATTTGAGGAATCACGAAAATGTACAAGTTGGAGAATCATGAAGTGCCTTTGGGAAAGTTGTTGAGGTAAGTGAAAGTTTCATTTTCATATAAGTTTTGTGGCCATTGGTTAGGCCTTGAATTTCTGGAATTTTTGCCCTAATTTTCGTGATTTAGGGTCTTGGGGAGTATAATATGTTGTTGTCATGGAAATGGTGCCTTGTTTAGTGTTTTGAATTGATAGAATTGCATTGAAGCTTAAATGTGAAGTTTGGCACTTTTCTGTTGGTTTTGTGCTTTGGTCAAAATAGGGCATGTTAATAGATTGTGATTTTGTTCATTTTGAGGTTACCATTGTGTTCCTTGTGAAAATTTGTGTGGAAATAGGCTTGATTGTTAATTTTGGAGCCATGGGACACTTTGGTAGAAAATTGGAAAATCTGTCCCTTGGAACTCTGTTCTAGGCAGTTTATTTGTGTGGACGTTTTGAATGACCAAATGATTTCAGAAAATTGTGAAACTTTCCAATCTTAAATTTCACATCCCAAGCTTCAAAATGGACATATATTTTGTGTCATTTAGTTTAGTATTCTGTGAGATATGGTTGTCCAAAGTTTGGGATTGAAACAGAACTCTGTTTTGGGGTAGTGATTAGTTTTGAGTAATTCTGGAATTTTGTGGTGATTTACAGTAATGGTACATATTTTTCCTATAAATAGGACGTAAGTACCTTTCATTTGGCTTTGGAATCACCTCATTTAGATTTTTCTAGAATTAGTTATGATTTTTAGAAGTTCAGCCAGGAAACAGAATTTTCTTGGCCGCGGCCAGAGGTTATGAACCGCGGCCCAAGACCTTCTGTGCATCCATTGGCCGCGGCCCATGGGTAGGCTGGCCGCAGCTAACCCCCAAAAATCAGCATTTTGGACTTTTAAAAGGTGACCTTTGGTCAAGTGTTTCCCAAGCCTTTAGGCATGTGTTTAGGCTTTGATTAGCCACCTAAAGGTCATGAATGGTAACCAACTTTAAGTGTTATGAAAATGATAATTTGAAAAAGAGAATGATCCTATATCCTTGATTTGGTTATAGGGTTAGGTATTCGCCCTGATCATGGTTTGATATCCGCTCGAATCGTGACTAGCCGATGCTGGAGCACACGTGGAAGAATAAGTAGGGAACTTACCTCTCCTACATGTATTGATATTTGTGTTTATATATTGATGCATGTTATTGCTTTGCTTGATTATGTAAAACATATATGAATGATTGAAGCTCTGTTTCTATTATGCTATGGCCATGAGTATGTTGTTGAAACATTGAGCATGCGGATATATCATTATGTGAGCATGAGTTATTGTGATGCAAGCATGTCATGCATTAAACACTTATCTTGCATGCATATTGGTATCTGTTTCCTACTGGGATTCTCTAGAATCTCACCCTCTCCTACCAACATTTTAGACAGGACAAATGGCTCAAGGAAGGAGCAAGCGACTAGGGGGGCGAGAATCCCTTATGGGCACTTGGATTTGGTAGTTGGTTATCATTGCTACTTGGGATAATGATAGTTGATTTGGATGTATTTAGAGTTGTATATGTTAGAATGGATATATGGTTGTATATGTTGTGGAGGTGTATTTGGATATGTATTGGGAATGAAATTTGTGTAATCCCCATTTGAGAAATTGTAAAGGGCGTATGTGCCCATGAACCTTTAGTGAAGATATGAACCCGAAATTGCCGGGATTGTTATTGTGCACTCTGATATATTATGAATGTTAATTATCTTCGCAATGTGATTGTATTCGAAATGTGAATGTGAGACCAGGTTAAAATGTTTGTTAAAGAAATTTGTGAAAACCCTATCTTAAGGATGGGGAATGTAAATGAATTTTGATTATTATTGGTCTCTATTTCACTTTAATGTTGTATTTCGGATATAATTACGGAGGGGGTTACAGCCAATGTCTTGGAAAGCGTACTTATTCAAAGATGCCAAAACTTATCTCTCCAAGCCTCAAAAGAAAAAACCCTTGATCAAGTAGAAATAATGTGCCAATACGTCTTCTCCACTTTTTTTGCCTACGGATGAGTTTTTGGTCAGCTCAATAGTGAATGAAAAGAAGTTAAACTTACGAACAGAGGCAGTAGCACGAGTCATGGTGCGTTTCTACGGTTAGAGTGCTTCTACTTCTTCGTTTAGTGTGCACTTTTTCAACCTTTCTAGCTTGTGTGGAAAATCGGTTCATTCAAATCCCTTGGAGTATTAGGTGATCTTGTCCGTTTCTTTTGACCATAAATCACACACTTGCTCTATCGTGTCTGCCACTTGGTACAAGATTAAGATAGATATTTGATCGTCAACTTATTGTTTGAAGCTATCCTTTGCGCGTTTGGAGATGTTCGAGTTATCTGATGATATCTTCCACGGTCATATGGAAACTTGGCTCGTTTCACCTATTTTGAATTTTTGATTTTCCTATACCCCTTGTTTAGTGTTTTGTTGTTCTTATTTTCATGTTTTTGTTCTGTGTGTTTTATTTTGTCTTTAGGCCCTTCTCATTCCATCTGTGATATATGAGATAGGTAGTATATAATCGTTTTATTTATTTATTTATTTTTGGATAAAGTTTCATCTTTTATATATTAAAAAAAAGATATTTGAAGCAGTTTATGCCAAAACAAAAAGAGCATTCAGGCATATACTGCCTCTCTAATCTTTTTGGAAAAGTAACATTTTTTATCTTTAAAAAAAAAAGTAGAGGCCGTATATCTTTTGCAGTTGTTTTGTTATAAATATATATTAACATTATTATTATAAAAAAAATTGCTACAACTACATCTGTTTGATTCATAAGAATTCTATTCCTCGTGCGTTGTACTTGCACAGACGTCCCTATAATTTTAAGAAATATCGACTTGTTGTAAATGGCTTGATATTAAGACTATATATTTAAACTCAAAGTTCAAGCACTTCATATCCACCGACGTCTTGTATGCCTGATATTAAGACGAAATATTTAAGCTGAAGGTGTGAGCAGAAAACATTTACAATGTCATATGTAATATGTACCCTCCCACGTGTTCTTTGGAGGTAACTTGTTCATCGAGCATTCATCTTTCATTGGAGTCGGACCTTTTGGATGAAGTTCCAAGCGAACCTTCGGTAATGTCTCTTGTTATGAGTGTAAATGATAGTGCAAGTATACACTGTTGTAATCAAGTAATATAGAAGTGAATAGAGTATCGTTCCCACGAGAATTGATCACTAAGTACCAAAATAGATAATTTTATTTCGATTTAGTCGATCGATTAATTGGTGATGGAAAGTATAAAATAGAAAATGATTAAATATAAGTGCAAATAATATGAAAATAACTATAAGAAAAAGCCCCAAGGGTCAAATTTCACTTAACAAATTTTCGATTGAAACACTTATCTATTCTAACGCAATTTATTCCACATGATTAATAGTCGAGTTTTTCTCATTTAATTAATCCAATGTCAAACTATTCTATAATTAATTGATAATACAATATATTCCTATATGAATTTAAGCAATTAATTATGCATTAAGATTTATAGAACTCATTAAGACTGCACAACTCATATGAATATATTCCTATTTTATATGTAAATTATGGTTTTAATTATAAGGTCTACACACATGTATCTCCTTCCGATCTCAACATACATATTGAACTCACTCAAAAGATGGTCAATCAAATGAATGCATTAAGAACAATAATTAAAACTCAATCATGAAAGAGAAATTAAAACAAGATTTAATAAGTTAAGATTCAATCCGTAATTAGTAAGCTACGTCATTACCCTAGGAAAATAGAAATTTGGCACATTATGAAATTAAAAATAAAAACAAAATAAATTAAAATTGCATAAAGCTTGAATGAAAACCTTATAAATACTGCATAAAACTTGAATATTAAATTCTAAAACATAAATATACAACCAAAAGATGCATAGAAAATGGAGAAATATAGCCGTCCATTTAGGAGGTAAAACCTTCCATATAGGTGGCGACCTATACCATCCATATAGGAGGACTACCTATACTATACATGTAGGAGATCTACAAAAAATAATACAATACATGAAATTAAATACAAGATATAATACATTGTCCTCCTCCTGTCAAAGAAGGACATCACACACACACACACACTGTCAGAGGAAGATCATTTCCTGTGTTTTTCGTTCTGCTCCATTTCCTCTGTGTTTCTTCCGTCTGTCCTGCCTATTAATAGGGAAATGCGTGCACAGTATTTTCAATTTTTTATTCAGCACGAATAGTAACCGTCCCTATTTTTTTTATTCCACTACTACAGTAAAACCCATTTTTTTATTCACTGCTACAGTAACCTGTGCCCCCCACTATATAGTGAAACCCAATTTTTATTCGCTGCTACAGTGCTTGCTGCTTTGAATGTCAGCAGGTGCTACAGTATCCCTGCATCTACAGCACTCCGGCAGCTACAGTGATTTCATATTTTTTATCATTTTTATTTAAACTCAAATATTGTGCATAAAATAATCATATAAGGGAAATTAAATATGCAAATATTTTACTTATCAAATTCCCCCACTTTTAGCTCTTGAATGTCCTCAGACAAGAGGTAACTAATAAGTGCTTCCAACAAAATCAGAAGTATCAAGTCATAAGTAAGAACATAATTGAAAGATAAAGAGGTCATAGTATTTATAAATCAACGAAAATATAAATTGGTAACTTTATTTGAAAATGAATAAACCGAGTTCGTAATTCTAAATCAATCTTCCAATCTCTCAAGTATTTAAGGGTAACTGTTTCACTCAAATTCAACAACAAAAAATTCATTACCATAGGCTTACTAAAAATCTCAATCTCCACTACCTAATTCACATGCATAATTCAAATTAAAATGACTTATTAAGGGTTGTAATGAGGTAAAGGTAAAAGGAATGTAAAACAGGATATGAAGGGTTACATTTAAGAAATTTAATAGAGCAATTGACAAATGGGCCAACTTCTGAATAAATCTATCTTATCACAACAACCCCCATTTCAAATACTTACTATTTTTTTTTCTTTTTTTTCTTTTTTTTCATAACTTTTTCCTTTTTTTTTCCTTTTTGCATAAAACTCTGTAACTTTAAAGTTGATGATATATACACCCTTATATTTGTCAAAAGCTCATTTCACAAAAATTTCAAATGCTCTGCTAATCTTCCGAATCAGATAAGAACACTTGATTTATCATTAAAACATATATTAATGGGTTGAGAACAAAGAAAAATTCACTTAGGCTCAAAGGAGTTTAGCAACAATATAATTGCAAGGATAGTTATTTGCCTATAGCTAAAGAAAATGAATGTCTTTATCATTTTTAAATATGCATGTGAGATGTAATTTAAACCAAATTTAAAGTAAGTTATAGAATGACAACTTAATAAGTGAATATCACACACAAGAGAAATAATCATTATAAGCTCATAAGTTCACGGTTAGGAGTTTTTAAACTCAATTCATTCAATCTCAGAGTTAATCAGTTGTTCATTCATGCTAGAAAATCTCTAAATTCAATTAATCCATCTTTAAAGCTTGTATACTTCTTAAAATCATTACAAAACACTTGAACAAAATGATTTTTTTTTCTTTTCACTTTTACTCTGTTTTTTTATTTTTTGAAAAGAACAAAAATATACAACTAATGAAATGCAATTCAAGAAAATGCGTTTTAAAAGTTAAGAATAACTCCTTACTTTGCCAATTTTTTCACACCCCATGCATCTAATGATTGTTACTCACAAACTTGTTTTTTTTATAATTCTTCCCCCTACTTAAATCAGACATTGTCCTTAATGATATCTATAGCTTAGAAAAAGTTTTTTTTTAACACAAACACACAATAAACCAAAATGCTAAAAGTAAAACCAAAAGATTAAGTAGAGTTACAACCGAATAGTGGTATCTCGATTCTGTTTTTGATTGCTATCTGAAGATTGCCCACATATTTGCTTGACTAATAGATCTAGGTGAGGTTCATAAGTTTGCAGTTGATCGCACAGCTAATCAGCAGTTGATTCAAAAATTATGGAATAACGAGTTGCTTGGGATATGAATCCTGTTTCCACAGCATGATCAAAAAAAGACAACAAATTATCATAAAAACTATTAACATTTAACAATCCTAATGGCTTTTTGTGAAAGTTTAACTTAGCCCAATATGCAATGCTAGAAATGTCATCCAATGTCTTCAAACTACCAGGTAGAGCAATGAAAGCTTCAGCATGATAGAACATTCGTCTCATTCGTTCAGGCAAGCTAGAAACCTGTAACTCTTACCCTAAGGAAAATGTGTGATCTTCCAACTCCTTCACTCTTACACTCAAACCCTTGCTTCTATTCATAGATGAGAATAGAAGCAAAAATGGACACACTTCCCCTTAGGCTCTGAATACCTCCCCCGTATACAAAGTTGATCCTTCTGGCAGCAAATACGATTCTAAATTCTTTTGCTGCAGTGACAAACTCTCCATTCTTGCCTAAATCAGTTTCACAAAAAATACGAATAGATGTAAATCTATATTTTTGTGTAATACTCTTTTTCTCTTTCTTTCTCTCAGACCATTTGTGTTTACAAGTAGAAGAATACATATTTACAAGTGAAGAGTGCATATTTATAAATAAAAGAGTACATATTTATATTACTAAAACAATGACAACAAAATCATACAAATCACAAATTTTTCAAAAAATTTTGAAAAACTTCTGACACGAATGATCGGCATAATTTGCGTGAAGAAAAAGAAGAAAGAAAGCCAAAAGTTACTGAAAAGAAAAGAAATATTAAATAAAAGCTGCTAAAAAGATAAGATGATTAGACAAAAGCTACGAAAAAGATAAGACAGATTAAATAAAAGCATGATTATGTACAATAGTTGTGATTTTGGCCTACATCTTCCTCTGGTTTTACGTCCAATAATAGTTTAAACGCTTTCTATGAATCGAGGATTTGCTTCCCATCCAGTTTTCTTATAAACTGGCAAACAGAGTCTTTTAACGTTAGATTTCCAAGACAATAGCATGATTACCTTGCCTTCAATTTTTTCAAGCTACAATATTTCAGACACAATAAATGATCATTCAAAGTAATTAATTGTAATTCTTCAATCATAGATAATTTTAGAGTATAAGTATTACTAAATTCAAATAAAGCACCACATCCATATATTTGCAAACAGATTTAGAAGTTTCCAAAAGTTTAGAGCATCCCACAAAATTCATTTGACTCTCATCAGTAAGAGTCAACACTTCAACAGGAGAGACATGAACAATAGCTTTTGGAACATCCACGTTGGTTTCAACATCAAAATGACAAGAATCAGGTTCCACAACCGGAACCTCTTATAGACTATACCCACTATTCTCTCCAAAAATGATTTCAAGTTCCTTATCACATTCCACAAGAGCTAAGGTTTCATTCAATTCCACATTATCAATTTCCTCACAATAATCATCATCAACACAAGAAATTGTCATCAGGCTCAGAATTATCTTACCTCATAGTTTTAAGTGACGAAATAATTTGACTTGTATATATTCCAATATTTTGGACACTTGACTCAACACTAGTGACAATTGCCTCTTGCTCTCTAATAAATTCTTCACATAATCTTTCTAAATCATATTTTTCCTTATACTCAAGAGTTTGTTCTTCAATATATGGATAAGAGTAGAAAGGAGGATTAGGACAATACCTGACATATGGATCCAAAAACCCTTGTTGCTCTAAAATTCCATCAAGATAAAAGGAACAATCAAAACAAGTTTGATTCATATTGAAATCATCTCTCACATAATGACTGGTATTGTTATATGGACAATGCTCATAAGAATGACACTCTCCACAATAAGCACAAGAAAAACAATTATAAAGAGAAGAATTTTCAATCCAACCAGTATTTATATTTTCTTGTCTCATTCCATCCACATGCATTCCAAAAAACGAATCAAGATATGACAATTTATCACTGATTAAACCAAATGGATGCTACGAATAATCCATTTTTAAAAAAAATTTTGCTTTGAAATTTTTGCATGAAGACTAAATTAGTATTAAAATTACTTGGTATTGATATTAATGACAACAATCTCCGGCAACGGCGCCAAAAACTTATTACGCGTGTAAATGATAATGCAAGTATACACTGTCGTAATCAAGTAATTCTATAATTAATTGCTAATCCAATATATTCCTATATGAATTTAAGCAATTAATTATGCATTAATATTTATGGAACTCATTAAGACTACACAACTCATATGAATATATTCCTATTTCATATGCAAATTATGGTTTTAATTATAGGGTCTACACACATGTATCTCCTTCCGATCTCAACATACATATTGAAATCATTCAAAAGATGGCCAATCAAATGAAAGCATTAAGAATAATAATTAAAACTCAATCATGAAAGAGAAATTAAAACAAGATTTAATAAGTTAAGATTCAATCTGTCATTAGTAAGCTACGTCATCACCCTAGGAAAATAGAAATTTGGCACATTATGAAATTAAAAATAAAAACAAAATAAATTAAAATTGCATAAAGCTTGAATGAAAACCTTATAAATAATGCATAAAACTTGAAAATTAAATTCTAAAACATAAATATACAACCAAACGATGCATGAAAAATGGAGAAATATAGCCGTCCATTTAGGAGGTAAAATCTTTCATATAGGTGGCGAGCTATACCATCCATATAGGAGGACTACCTATACTATCCATATAGGAGGTCTACAAAAAATAATACAATGCATGAAATTAAATATAAGATATAATACATAGTTCTCCTCCTATCAAAGAAGGACATCACACACACACTGTCAGAGGAAGATCATTTCCCGTGTTTTTCATTCTGCTCCATTTCCTCTGTGTTTCTTCCGTATGTCCTGCCTTCTATTAATAGGGAAATGTGTGCACAATATTTTCAATTTTTTATTCAGAACGAACACTAACCGTCCCTATTTTTTTATTCCACTACTATAGTAAAACTCATTTTTTTATTCGCTGCTACAGTAACCTGTGCCCCCACTCTACAATAAAACCTAATTTTTATTCACTGCTATAGTGTTTGCTGCAGTGAATGTCGGCAGGTGCTACAGTATCCTACAGCTACAGTACTCCGGCAGCTACAATGATTTCATATTTTTTATTTCTTCCTAAAATATTATTTATTTATCAATTACACCAAAATTTATTATATTAAACTCAAATATTATCCACAAAATCATTATATAAAAGAAAATAAATATACAAATATTTTATTTATCATGTACTTCAGCAAAACTACTCATTACCTTAGCTTGATCACTCATATTATCTCCATCTTGGTAGCAGAGTTGTGAGGGCTTCTTCAAAGAGTCAAGCCGGGCGTATTTTGATCGGCATCTCTTACGATTAATTAGGCGTATTGAAATTAATTGAAAGTGCAGAAGAAGCACTCTCCAAACAATTCAAATAACATTTTAGAGACTTGTGATAACGAGATGGGTAACTAAGAGTCATCTCTTCCATGTCCACGCAAGATTTCTTCAGCATCCCCATTAGAAAAGCAATTGAGTAGCACATGTCTCCGATCGTAACCTTCACTTTCTTCAATCCCCTTATTTTCGTCCATTTAGTTTTCCTACACCCCCTTAAAGCATCCTTAAAACTAAATGGATCATCAGGTGCCTGAAATACCGAAAAATTCACACATAAACAGGGGGGGAAAATATGGTTTTGAGGAAAAAAAATTAAATTTTAGATGGGAAGACAGATAGTTTTAACATCTAAAACATTTAGGTCGTCAGCTTTCAAGTTCAAAACAAAATAATTTTTTTAATAAAGCTACAGGAGTAAAAATTGTTGAAGATAACACGTAAAGGAAAATGCGCTCATACATACCTTGTCACGACTGGTATAATAAGGGGTAGGGGCAAGGCCAAGAGTTTCTAGATTTGACATTCTTTCCAAGGAAGTAGTTAGAACATCACAAACATTATTCCCAATAAAAAAAGTCGAGTAAAATTGTATTTCAAGGTGGCGAACGTTTCCAAATGAAATCAGTGGCACTCGATATAAATTCTGCAAAGCCAAAAAAGTAAAGTCAAGTTTGTTTACTCATGTGACCAATATATTTTGGCATTGACCAGGTATACGGTAAAAACAAATAAAACTATAAATGGATAATACCTACATACTTTTTTACATAAAAATAATAATAATAATAATACCTGCATTCAACTGTCTTTATATTGTTACTTTATTTATTATTTTGTATTCCCTTTGTAATGGAAGAGAATCTAAATTCCAGTGTGCAACTATGATATGGAGCTCAAAGTCATGAACTAACCTCGAGTATACACGAATCCATGCGTAGTATTCCGGCCCAACGTATAGCTTCAAATAACTGTTCGACCAAATTCAAATCAAAGAACCACACATGAGTGAGGGTCGCCACATGCAAATTCTTGAATGTGCTTTTATCATAACGAAGCCTTCTATGATACCCTTCCCACATAAGGCTTTGTAGATTGGGCGCATAGACCTCAACTACAACCTCATCCTTATTCAACATGTCATGAATGTAGCGCTCATCATACCCATTGGTGCAACTCAAGGCTCGTAGGTTGTGGGCGATAATCCTCACAGGTTTGTAGCTACAGCAATACTCGATGGTTAAATCCTCCAAACATGAGTTTCGTATTGTAAGGTCTAATTGTTTTCTTGAGACGTACGACGTATGAACTCTCGAGAGAACTAAACTTTTTAAGGATGGGAAACTCTGAGAAACCCACACGCCAACTGAATCTTGGGTTTCAATCCGCTCCATATGAAGTCTCTCAAGAGAGGCAAGCTTCATCTTAGGAAGTTTCACAGAAACTCGTAGACTTATAATCAGTTTTAGAACTTTCAAGGATTGAAATCTGGAGAGGCTTGTGAAGATCAAGGGTAGCTCGCAATCAAGAGAGAGGTCGTCCACACAAAAGGCTTGAAATAATTTATTTAACCACTGCATGTGAAGCTTATGGTGTTCGTGTTTCAAGCAGGGAGATGAGAAAGAAAGTCGGTCAATCTTCAGATCACAAGGACGTTGTCGACGAAGGGTGTTCATGAAATTGAAGACACTTAGGCATGTGCAGTTTTTTTCTAGGATTATATTGGGATAACGAGGACTAGAGAAGGAGAAGGAGGGGGTGGATATGCTTAGGGTTTGGAACCTTGTAGACACGACTCTAAGTCGTGCAATGTCTTCAAATTCGAGGAAAGAGAGAATACGATGAAGAATGTCATCTGAGAAGTTGCTCAGTGAATTTCTTGACTTCGCTTCCATCATATAAGCCAAGGAAGAATGAAACTGCAGACCTTTGATTTTGATCAACCAATGCAGAAAATGTTCATTATTTAAATTGGCATTAATCAAATTAATCTGGCAGAAAATTAAGAAGCCACATACCTAATTTGATTGCCTAAGAGTCATGCAAATTTACACGGACATCTTTGACCTATTTTCATGATAGGGTCACCTACTCGGGCTCTAGTATATGACTTCCCCATTAAACCAGCTCTCCAAAGCCCTCTTAAATGAGATAATAATTCATATATAACAAAAGTAATCATATTAATTAGTATGGATTAGCCATGTTGAAACCCATCTAGCTATGAGCTAGATGCAGAGAACAGAGGACAATATTTTGGGCGGTATGGCAACTGGTTTTTGTGCTTTACTTGTAAGAATTGAAGTAATATGAGAACAGAAAAAAAAAATTATGAATATTATCAATCAGAATCCTTTATAAATTAGGTATATTATATTTAAAGAAAAAGAAAATAGCATAATAAATATGAAAAACAAAGGTTTTAGAAACAATCCCCATGATATGATGATTGTGACTTTTGTCACCGAATCAGTTTATAGAAGAATATTTATAGACAAAGGGCTTTGCTATTGATCCAAGTTAGCATACACAAATCAAATAACTTGATTTTGATTCATACTCAACACCATCAATAAAATCCGCACTTAAATTCACATACACTACCAAGCTGTTTAGTTGTCACCAATCACCACATAGCTCTCTTTAAGTTCCAATATATAATCATGAATTAGGTCTGTATAACTACTAAATTTCATAAGAGAATATAGGACTATACATGACACAAATTATCACCTATATTGTAAACTATTAACAAAATGTGATGATTGGGATTGCATTAGAAAAATCATTTAACTAGGACAAAAATACATTGCTTGGCAAGTGAAAAGGATGACAGTACTAAGAACCCAAAGTAAATGATTTTTATAATCTAACGATGACATGGAAAAAGATAAAAATAGGTATGGCGACTGCCCTAAGAAACCAAAGTAAATAATTTTTATAGTGCAGCAATCACCAGTAACCAGTAAAAAGATAAAAACGGGTGCAACAAAGTCAAGTATGACACTTCAAAGCTATAGGAAGTGAATTGAAGATAAAAATAGGCCAAAGTTACGGACGCAATATGACACTTAAGAAGTGAATTGATGCTGCACAATCGACTACAAGAATTATCTATTCTAAAATACTCATATCAGCTGCATAATGATCCCAGGTACAACCTGGCTCGAGGATCATCATTATCATTACAAATATTGACAGCTAAAGCATCAAACTTTGAGACATGGACAAAATACAGAGAAGAAAAAGCGAAACTAAGGGGCTATTTGATACTTGGAATGTAGAAATTTTATGATTTAGATTTTAAAAAATTGGAAAGATCGAAGATAAGAGAATAAGGAAAATTAATTAAAAATCTTAAGATATAAATCGGGAATGGCTCAAAAACACAAGCATCAATTGAGTGAAGAAATAGCATACAGTAGTGACGACAAATTTCTCGCGAGGGGTTGTGACTTTTTTTTTCCTTTTGTATTCTGCTTTCCATTGAGTTTTTTTTTTTAAAAAAAAAAAGAAGAAGAAATAAAAATATGACAGCAAATAACCCCACCCCAAATTCCATGGTTAACGCGCTGCTGTCATATTTTTTCACCATTCCACGGCTATCACCATCTTCACTAACACAGAAAGCACACAAGAGTCGTCAAGTTTGGGTCACTAACGAAGGAAGACATAGCAGGGCAAGGAATGAAGAAGGGAAGAAAGGACGGAGAACACTAACCGGTGGGGACGACGCTCTGAGTCGTCCGGTGGCGTCGCGGTTGCTAGAAGTCGCAGCGTTCTTATGCGGTGGGTCGGCTTTATAAGCGATTTATAAGCAAATAGGGTAAAGGGTAAAAAATGAATTTTCTGCTTCATTTATATTAAATATATATTTAAAAAAGTTTGGAACACCAACATTGAAAAAGAATTAAAAAATTCATAATAATTTGCCGAAAAAATTCATAATAAATAATTAATATAATGCTCTATAATTATCCATATTACTCATCTTCATAATAATAGATGCATGGGTAGATTCCCAACTGATCTAAAAATAATTTATGAAACTAATCAAATTGTTACGATACTCACAAATTTATGTGTTAATTTCAACTTCAATAATACACGGTAAGTAAAATTAACCAGAAAAAGAGAAAATTCTAAATTAAAAATAGGGTGAAGGTGCAAAAATAGTAATAATATTTTGCATTTTGAGCATCCAACAGAATTAATATATTGATGGACCATAAACAATTTTTCAAGAAGCAAAATTGATAACGCGGTTAAGTTGCCATTATGTCTGTCACTTTTCTCTCGAGTGCCACGACAAAACAGTAGGAGTGCCACAGCACTATACAACCATTTCCCTCACTTTTCATAACCGGTCTTAATAAAATATAAATATTGTTATTTGTTTGTTTGCTTGTTGGTATATTTACATTGCTAGAAAATATTCCTTTAAAACCATCATATTTATACCTCTATAGGCGGAGACGGTTTAAAAACTATGACTAGTGACATTTTTGTAAATACTGATACAAATAATACTATTAATGCGGTTTCGATAAGTATTAAATATATAAAAATTGTAATTTTAACGTCGAGATGGTTTAAAAATTTTAATACAGTCTCCTCTCTTTATCAACGTTATTTGTATCAATATTTACAAAAGTACTACTGGTCATATTTTTTAAACCGTCTCCACCTATAAAGGTATATATGAGACGGTCTTAAAGGCATTTTTTCTAGTAATAAAAATATATCAACAAGTAAACAAACAAATAACAATATCTTCATTTTACTTAGACTGGCTATGAAAAGTTATGGAAATGGTAGTATAGTGCCGTGGCACTCCTACTGTTGTGTCATGGCACCTGAGAAAAAAGTGACGAACAAAATGATAACTTAATGACATTCTCAATTTTGCTCCCTGAAAAATTGACTATGACTACATTTGCACCCATCAAATGTTTATTTTGTTTGATGCTCAAAATGCAGAATATTATTATAATTATTTTTGCACATTTAAGAAATATATAGATTTTATATTCTAAATTGGATAGCTCCTAAAAAATAGAGGTGAGATTTAAAAAACAAAACTTGGAAGTTGAAATCATCAAATTTCAAATAAAGTTTTTTTAGGAAATATAAATATTTCATATTTTTTAATTTTATAACTACAAAAAAAAATAGATGCCTCGATAGATTCCAAACCAATTCTAAAAAATAATTTATAAAAACGATTCATAAACGAATCATATTGTATCGTATCCCTAGAAATAAGTTTTAAGCGGATTTCTTGTGCGTGAGGAATGGTTGATTGATAAATTGATATTTGAAAAACATTTTAAGAAATATAAAGTAATATCTAAAATTGATTCATCATGAATGATAGGAGGAGGAACACCCTTAGCAAATATAAAAATTAATTCTAAAAATGATTTATCATGATAAAATTGTTGCGATATTGGGGAGGAAGGACGTACTAGATGGCAAGGGGATGAACTCCTAACGTCACTCCTTTTATATAATCGATAGATAATTTATCAATGTAACATTCTAATTTTTATTTTAAGAATTAATTTCAATTAATGAAGAATTGATTATAATAAATTAAGTTATCATATAATTATTAAAGGGCTTATTTAAAATAAGATTTATGAAGTAAAAGAAAATATAAAATAAAAATAATGAAATGCAATGAAAATGTAGAAATAATAATCTTTAGAGTAAAATACTCTAACCTCCCCTATGTTTTACCTTAATTACACAGACCTCCCCTCTATTTTGAAAACCCGTATAAACCTCCCTTAAAACTAAAATATATGTTACACAAACATCTCTTATAGTTTGAGATTCTATTTCCATCCACCCAAACCGTTAGTTGACCGTTAAGTTTGACTTTTAAACTTTTTTTAACCAAAATGCCCTTCTTCAGTATTAAAATTATATATATATATATATAGGGGCTAATAAAAAATTTATACAGCCATAAATTTACTCTATTAGATTCTCTAACTTTCTAATTCTTTAAAAAATTTATTAATTTTGATATTATAAATTATTTTTGACTTAAAATATATATTAAACACATATTTTTATCGAATAGAATAAACTATATAAGTATGAGATTGTATGTGTCATTTAATTTTATAATTTAATATTTTTTTCCACAAATATTAATAAATACATTTGATCAAGCATATTTTTATTTAAAATCTTGCTTGAATATTCAACGTTTGTGATATTTACATTAACCAATGCTAAAATATCAAACAGATAACTACTTGTAAAGATAAAAATAGAAATTAAGGAATAGATAAAAAAACTCTTAAATTCTTTAAAACAACTTTAGTCAAAATGTGCAAGAAAAAATAAATTTAATTAAAAAAATATATTTTTGGAATCTTTTTAGAATATTCTTAACGGAGTTAACTGTTTGGACTTAAGTGTATGTTTTTAAAATAGAGGGGAGGTCTGTGTAATTAACACAAAACTGAAGGGTGGTCAGAGTATTTTACTCTAATCTTTATTATTGTTATTGTTATTTTTATAAAAATAAATATATAGAAAATGTTGAAAAAAAAAAGAGAAAGAGGAATATAAAAAAAAGTAATGAATAAAAATATATTAAATAAAATGAAACAAAAAAATTAATAATGATGAGAATACGAAAAATAGAATAAAATAATATATATTTATATATTATAAACATTAAGGGCACGTGGCCCCTTACTGTAGTCACGTGGGTGGGGGTATATATCATATACCGCCAATCCGCCACTGATAATTATCAATTCAAATCGGGTTTCAATGTCCGGAGCTCGCAGACACGTTTCCGTACTGCTTCTCCATAGTCTCAGATTTAGGGCAAGCTTTTTTTTTTTTACCAAAAGAATATGATTTTATTAATAGACCAAAAAGCATACCAAAGTTTGCATCAGGAACTAGTAACCAATAGCAAATAACACTACATAAAGCTAAAGTCTATTACATAAAGCAAACACAAAACAACCCATCACAGCCATATTAGCCAATTCCTTCCCGCACAGTATGTTGTCTTCCAAAATCAACACCAGCCCCAAGATCTCGAGCTTCCTTTGCATCCTGAGATAACACATCTGCCAGAAGAGATGTTGGTGTGACCACCCATCCAATAGGACACATCCCTTTTCTAGTTTCATTAGCAATCACATCAACTACTTTGTTTCCTTCTCTTGACGAGTAGGAAAGAGACCAATTTTCCTTAGACACAAGAAAATTCCCCACATCTTGCAATAAAAGACAGCATTCCCATTCACCTCCAAACATTCTCCTATTCTTCACACAGTCATATGCTTCATTATTATCAACTTCAATGATAGCCCATAATATCTGCAACTCCTCCATTAATATTACAACTTTCCTTAGAGCAAGAACCTCAATCATAAATGCAAAACATGACTCAACCCTTTCCCCAAATCCCCACAAAAACATACCTGAATGATCTCTACAAACAATACCCACTGCTATCTTCTTAGACTCTAGTATAAATGACCTATCACAATTCACTTTAACAAACTCCACAGGAGGGAATTTCCAATGCCTATCCCTTGAAACCATGTTACTACCTGATGCAGAAGATACCTGATTATTAGCCAACCAGAAATCCGTAACATATTTCCTAGCCCTTTCAACAATGCTAATCGGATTAGGTTCAACAAGGTTAAAAACAAACTCATTTCTGCACTTCCATATCAGCTATAAAATCCAAAAAATCAGAGAAATATCACTATCAGTTAGTTTGTACTTGGGATCAAACAAATCAATGCACCATTTTTTAAAGCAAACAATATTAGCATTATCAATCCTAAGAGAAAGGCCACACCCATACCATACAGATCGGACCCAAGGACAAAAGAATAGTATATGTTCCAAAGTCTCTTCCTTCTCACCATAGATTATACATAGAGGGGATTGACCACATTTTCTTCTGAATAAGGAGGCCTTAGTGGGCATAATATCACTCAAACAACGCCATACAAAATGGTCAATTCTGGGCAACACCTTAGCTTTCCACATATTCTTCCAAACCAACTGAGGTATACTCACCGACGAGCTAGCTTGGACTATTGACTGCTCTTCCTTACTTCTACCAGCTCGGTACCCACCCCTCACACTATACTCCCCATTTCTTGCTGCACTTCGCATGATTCTATCACTATTAGTGCTCAACCCTATAGGGATTTTCCCAATCAAGTCAAGTATAAAGCCATCCACTTTATTCCTCAATGGCCTTAAATTCCAACATCTATTTGCAATTAAACAAGCCACCCTATCATCATTACAGCAAATATCACCATATATTTGCTTAAGTGATCTCCCTCCCAACCCTTCAATCCACCCATCCTTCCACACCCTAGTGTCCACTCTATTCCCAATGACCCTTTAAGATCCTTCATAAGAAAATATCTTCCTATCAAGATGATAGACCATACCCATGAGGGTTTATAACCCTTAACTGCATCCAAAAAGCAATTATTAGGAAAATAAATGCACTTCAAAACTTACACCACAGACCATCGCCCCTATTCAATAACCTCCACGCAGTCTTAGCCAACAAGGCCATATTCATGGTCTCAAAATCCCTAAAGCCCAACCCACCCTCATATTTTGCACGTTTGAGTTGACCCCAAGCCTTCCAATGGATCTTCCTTCCATTTCTTACACCACTCCACCAATAATTTGCTACCATGCTATCCAACTGTTTGTAAATTTCTTTAGGAAACTTAAAATAGGACATGGGAAATAAAGGGATTGCCTCAACCACAGCTTTAATCAAAACCTCCATACCAGCAAAGGAAAGAACATTCCTACTCCATCCCTGCACCTTTTTACTCACTCTTTCCCTAACAAAGGTCATAGCTTGCTGTTTTGACTTACCCCAGACACTAGGTATGCCCAAGTATCTACCAAAATCCTCTATATCAGGTATACCAAGGGTCTCACACACCAATTGTTTCACATCATCAAGTGTATTTCTAGAGAAGAAGATACCTGATTTAGCTAGATTTGGCAACTGTCCAGATGCATCATAGTACAACTTCATCAAACCAACCTGCTTCCCACAATTCTCAAGACTAGCATTCATGAATAGCAAGGCATCATTTGCAAAAAAAAAAAACTATAAGACAGCACAGGGCAGCTATTAGACAGCTTAATACCTCTCAAATATTTGCTCTCAACACTCTTGTTAAGCAAGGAGGACAAAACATCAGCCATAAGGATAAACAAATAAGGGGACAAAGGGTCCCCTTGTCTCAACCCCCTCATTGGTTTTAGAGAAGCTACTTTTCTTCCAGAAATACATAAATTCAAGTTTACCATAGACACACAATTTATAACTAACACCACCCATTTCTCACAGAAATCCATTTTTAATAATACAGCCCTTACAAAATCTCATTCAATCCTATCATATGCCTTACTCATATCCATTTTCAAGGCAAATTCATATTTCTTACTGCTCCTTTTCCTTCTCAAATAATGGATCACTTCATGGGCTATCATGATATTATCATGTATCAATCTACCCGGAACAAAAGCACCTTGATTTTTTGAAACACAAACATCCAAATATGGTCTTAATATATTAGCAATTACCTTAGAAACTATTTTATAGGAAAAATTGCATAGACCAATAGGGCAAAACTGACTTACTTCATCTAGCTTCTCAATTTTAGGAATTAAAACCACATTTGTCTCATTAAGCTCCACCATACTACACCGTCCTTCAAAGAATTCTTTAACCATCAGCACCACCTTTTCCCCCACTTCCGACCAGGAAGCTTGATAAAACTTGCCATTGAAGCTATCTGGTCCAGGTGCCTTCATCCCCCCAAGCTGAAAAGCAGCCTCTCTTACCTCTGAAACCATAATTGGTGCCATAAGAAGTTTATTTACAGAATCATCAATTCTGCAGTCTACATACCTCAACACCTCATCAAAGGATTTGCAACCAGAGGCTGTAAAAAGGTCAGAAAAATAAGAAGAAAAGCAATTAGCAATATCACCTTCATTATCCAACCAACTTCCATCTCCCCTTTTCAGCCTTAAGATAGCATTCCGTCTCCTCCTCTTAATAGTAGAGATATGAAAGAACTTAGTGTTCTTATCCCCTGTACGAAGCCATGAAATTCTAGACCGTTGCCACCAATACTTCTCCTCACGATCCCAAACCTTCTCAATTTCAGCTGTCAAACCTTCCGCTTCCCTTGCCTTCTCCTCTGTCAACTCCCCCTCTCTACACCTTTGAAGTTGCCTAGTCAGGTTATTAATCATATTTATATAGTTCAGAAATTCATTACTACTCCATTTAATCAAAGCTCTCCTACAGTTATCTAACCTCTTAGCAAACTCTTTTACCCTGTCATCTATCATCCCATCTATACTCCCCCAACCTTCCCTCACCATCCCCAAACAATCAGGATACTCAGCCCAAGTATTTTCAAACTTAAAAGTGACTGGAGTTTTGCTGCCACTAAAGCACAGCTTAATAACCAATACATGGTGATCCGAACCCAAAGGCTCCTTATGAAAAACTTGTGCTTTAGGGAATATCATTCTAAAATTCACATTAGCAAGAGCCCTATCAATCCTTTCTTTAATATGTGCATTACCTAACCTCTTGTTACTCCAAGTGTATTTGGCACCTTTGAATCCCAAATCCATAAGCTCACAATCTGAAATGAACTTCTGAAAATTCAATATTTTCCTAACCGACTTTGGATTCCCTCCCCACTTCTTATTTTGAGCAAAGCCAAGAACCATTTATATGCCTGGAAATATCACCTACTTTCTCTCAGATTTTAATTCTTTCCCCCTCCTAAGGAGGCCCTATTGAAAGTAACATACTCTAGCAAAGAACAAACACTAGAGGATACTTTAGTGTGTAAAATATTTTTTGATAAAGAAAGAATGTCTATAGTCACATCTGTTAGACCTCATGTTTTGATTATAACAAAAGAATGGTTTGAAAATAGAAATGATTAATAATCAAGCTTGAAAAGAGTAATGACAGGAACAAGTCTTACTTGAGGTAAGCATGGAAGTAGTGAAGATTGGCCAAGAGAAAATGCTGAGGAACTAGATCAGAAGTACAGTTTCTAAGGCATTACTCGAGGCGCTACTCGAGTAATGAGACAAAACTTGAAGTAACCAAGGAAAACTTCCAGTAACCTGCCACCATTACTCGAGGACCTACTCGAGTAACCAGGTAAAATCTTAAGGTTGCTCTTGGCCTGCTAATGTTACTCGAGGAGGTACTCGAGTAACCAAGTGAAAACTTCCAGTTGCTTTCAAATTTTCTCAATGATACTCGAGAAGCTACTCGAGTACCTATGTTTCCTAAAATGTGGACCTCTCGGCATTTTGTACCACTGCTAATGTTACTCGAGGAGGTACTCGAGTAACCCTGTGAAAACTTCCAGTTGCCTTCAAGTTTCCCCATGATACTCGAGGAGCTACTCGAGTAACTCTGTTCTGAAAATATGTAACTCTCGGCAATTTGTACCACTGCCAATGTTACTCGAGGAGCTACCCGAGTAACATACTAAAGTAAGTGGAAACTTGAGGTTGGTACCCGATTAACTTGATTTCTTCTTCCTCGAGTACTTACTCTAGTATACAAGTTTTTCATGGTTTATTTTAAGTGGATTCCTCGAGTAAGAACCCCAGTATGCTCAAATATTTTCAAAGTAAACTTCAAGTCATTACCCGGGTAAGTCATGCTCAAAAGTCATAGTTACTCGAGGTGGTACCCGAGTAACCTATGCAAAAATGAATGCATTACTCGAGTAACAAGGTAATTGCTCTCGGCCTTGAAATCCTGCCAACATTACTGGAGTAGAGCATCGAGTAATCAAAAGTTTTTTAAAGAATTACTCGAGGTGTTACCCCAGTAATCTATGAAGTTGCAAAAGCATTACTGGAGTAGCTACCCGAGTAAATAACTATTCCCAAAGGTCTGAAATTTAATTTACTCCATGCACTACCCGAGTAATCTTGTTTCTCTTCATTGACTTTCAATTAAACAATGATTTCTCGATGTTACTCGAGGAGCTACTCGAGTAAACTTCAAGGGTTACTCGAGGAGCTACTCGAGTAAGCATACCCAGAAATTTAGAAATCATTCAAACTTACATTATATTGTTTTCTATATGATTAACCTTTCATTGTATTAGTATTCTTAGTCTATTTATAGATAAACAATGAAGAAAACATATCAAGAGATGAAAGTCAAAAGAAACGTTCAAATGCCAACCACCGCCAACTGATATTTTTCAAAAACTTGAAAAGTCAATAGTGGCTGCGCACTCTCCAACGGACGAAAGAAAATGTTCCAACGGTCATCACCAACATATCTATATATATGGGAACATCCAAACAGAGAAGAACAACCAAGCACACATACGAACGTATCATTAAGTTCATTGCTCTGTTTTCACGTTGAAATTGTATTTCTATGCTTCAGTGATTATCATTTACTCTGTAAGAGAGATATTTCATTCAAACTCAATATTTGTTATTGAGATAACTTAAGGTTGTGGAACCTTGAGTGGGGATTGGATTACAACCTGTAAGGGGGAGCGAGTGTCCAGGTGAAAGGAACTTGCTTGTACTGAGGTGCCAAGAACCCACTGAATCTTGGAAGTTATAGTGAAACTCTCAGAGAAGCTCTGAGGACTGGACGTAGGTCAAAGTGGTTGTGACCGAACCAGTATAACTCCTGGTGTACACTTCGGTGATATTTCTCCTTACTCATTACTGTTTTAATTCTTTTGTCAAAGTTTTATATTTTCGAAAGAAATTTCAGTATCACCCAATTCACACCCCCCCTCTTGGGTGAAACGCTTGATCTAACAACATCTTCAGCCCACCATAAAGCCAATCCACCAAACCCAATGGCTCAACCACCCACTCCTCCTCTAACCCACAAGCTCTTCTAATTTTTTGTACTTTTTTCAATTTTTGTTTTGTTTCCATTAAGAAAACAATACAGGGCTTTTTTTCCTACATAAAACCTTGAGATTCTTTACTGCCAGAGACGCCCCTAATCCCTAGCGGTTCCATGATATGATGCTCATGGCTCCTTAGGGGCTGTTATAGGCTAGCCACCCATGCCCACCTTTATATCATTCTCACTGCAACCTTGCTCCCCTACCTGACCCTCCTTACTATCGCTAGCCCCCTTCCAATTGATCTATTAATAGCTAGCCTTCTCCTTGCCACTCTCTTCACCTTCCTGACACTTTTCTTACTCTCAATAATATCACCCCCAATCAGATCAGACCCATCCCCCTCCATAAACACCTCATTCACCACCTTCATACACTTAGCTTTTAGAAGAGATTCAGCCTCCTCTGCATTTCTTTTCAGCATAATTTTGCTCATCTTTTCAACAATTGTACCTATAGGAGAAGCATTTGAACCAACCACTAATGCTTTGGAATTTACCCCATCCCTATCCGGACTCTCTACACAACAAATGTTCCTAGTCATTTTGATAGGGCTACTACTACTGGGAACTATAGGTCTATCCAATTTTATTCCTGCCAACACATACTGTACATCTATATATTCTTTATATTGTCTCCAGTTCCTCCCTCTAGCAGGCACATTATTATTATAGTCAATATTCTCTTTATCCTCCACCACATGAATCCCCTTCCCCTTAATATCCCTTTCAACCACAACCTCATTAGAATCCCCTCCAGACACTGTAATTCTAGGCTGATCCATTACTAGTGCAATCACTCTACAATTCTTGTCATCATGACTCTCCAGATTACCACTCCTCAGGCTTCTACTCTGAAAATTTTGCTTTATAAACGCCTCACCCTCACACCACTTCTCCTTAATCAAAACAACAGCATCATCATAGGTTTTAACAGACTGTACACTAAGCCAATTCCCATAAGAAGCTCTATCACTATCATCAACATCACAATTTCTACAATTTCTCTGGTCATGGCCCAGAATCCCACATCTAAAACATATACTAGGAAGACGTTCATACCTGATATCAACAGGCGCATCATCTTTCTCTGATCGAGGCACAACCAATTCAGCTAGCAAAGGTTCCCGGATGTCAACCAACACTCTTGCTCTGACGTAACTCCTTTCCTTCACACATTCCATCTTAGGATCCTCGATCCTTACCATATCCCCCACAATGCTCCCCAGCTTAATCACATTTACCTTGCTAATCGCTTCAAGAGGCAATCCATGAAACTGTACCCAAAATGGGCACATCGTGAAGTCCACCTCTCTGTAGACCATAAATTCCTCCTAACATTGGATGTTCAACAGCTGACCTTGAATCGCCTATGGTCGTCCCTTCAAGACTCGCAGGTAATCCCCTCTCCTATCAAAATAAAAGAGGAAGGCATCTTTGATATTCATGATCTCCAATTCCTCCCCCATATTCCAGCCCTTCCGAATCATTCCTACCACAGTATTGCAATTTAGATTTCCTTTGACCATTTTCCCAATGAGCATACTGTAACCCCCTCCGTAATTATATCCGAAATACACGATTAAAATGAAATAGAGACCAATAATAATCAAATAACATTTACTAACTCATCACATGACGGGGTTTTCACGAATACTTTTTGAAATCATTTATAAACTTGGTCTCATATTCACATTTCGAATACAATTACTACGCGAAGATAAATCACATTCATATAAATATCAGAGTGCACAACTTTATCATCCCGGCAATCCCGGGTACATGCCTTCGCTAAAGATACACAGGGTACAATTCCCCATTACAATTCTTCAGATGAGGATTACACAATCTCATCTTGAAGGAGTCCTAGCCGCTCCCTCCACGAGCCACTTGCCCTACCTAAATTGTTGGTAGGGGAGAGTGAGATTCGAGAGAATCTCAGTAGGAAACAGATACCATAATGCATGCATGATAGATGCTATGTGTATGACATGTTAGCTTTATCTAGATGCATGCCCCATAATGACATTTCTGTATGCTCAATGTTTCATGTAACAAAACTATGGCCACAGCAAAACAGAAACAGAGCTTCATTTATTCAAATATGCTCTACACAATCAAGTAAAGCAATCACATACATCACTACACAAGCAAAGATATCAAATACATGCAAGTAAGGTAAGTCCCCTACCTTCAGTCTTTTCTCCTCGATTTGCTGCCATCAACTCGGGGCTTTACATTCGATCCTACAATGTCAAATGTACCATTTAGACACTTCCATAGTGTTTCTGGGGGTTATATGAGGCTATATTGAAAATTTACTAAAATACCCCCGGGGACCCGGCTCGGCCCCGCCGTACCCCGTCCGGCTGTACTTTTCTTGAAATTTTGACATGGGCTATTCTGACATATTTTTGCCCAAGGAATCCATTTCCGGACTCGAAATTATCAAATTCAATTTCAATTTACAAATTTACCCTTGGCAGCCCCACTTTAAGGGTTTCAAGGGCGTTTTCGTAATTATGCTTTTTCGGCCTTTTCCGAAAAAGTGCCCAACTGTAACCCCACCTATTTTCGCCCACTGAACTCAATGGAATCATCAAATCATTGAAAATCCAACTCTAAGACCCATTTATAGCCTTGGCCGAAATATACATGTACTCCGGGAAAAATTGGGGTTTTTCGGTTTCGGCTGCGTAAACACGTTCCTTTCTTCTCCTAACCACTTTATTGACTATTCCATTAGGTTAGAACTACCATTTAGTATCAATTTGGGCAGCATAACAGCCCCACAAACCCAT
Source organism: Inga oerstediana (assembly GCA_963210345.1). NCBI lineage: Eukaryota > Viridiplantae > Streptophyta > Magnoliopsida > Fabales > Fabaceae > Inga > Inga oerstediana. The sequence goes on from OY723407.1 coordinate 37,482,782, forward strand.
TTTCCATTTTTAGAACCAAAGACAATCCGGCGAAATTTCACCGATTAAATTGTCTATAACAGCCAGAATAGTCAATATGCAAGAGTTTGGAAGTTACCTCAAGCTCCCACTAGTTTTTCCTTCTTATGGCTGAAAACCCTAACTTCAAAACACCAAAAGAGGAGCTTCCAAACCTTAAAGAACATAAAGGAGTAGCTTAGGATCGGAGTTATACGCGTTAGGAGCTAGATCGTCGGAGAAATCGGCTTACCTTGCGAGATTTCTTCCTCTTTCTCTCTCTAAAGATCCCATATGCTCTCTCTCTATTTCAGCTGTTCTCAGCGTCAGAAATGAGGAGGAGGAAGGAAAAAACCGTTTAATAACATATCCCATGCTGATGTCATCAATGTAACATGATGATGTCATAATTCTCAATTTTCGGATTTTTGGGAGATTTCTGACCAAACTTTGCAAAATCATAACTAATTCTAGAAAAATCGAAATGAGGTGATTCCAAAGCCAAATGAAAGGTATTTAAGTCCTCTTCATTGGAAAAATATGATCATTACCAGAAATCACCACAAAATTCCAGAATTACACAAATTTTATCACTGCCCCAAAACAAAGTCCATTTTCGACCTCAAACTTTGGACAGTAATATCTCCCATTTACCACAATGAAATGGCACAAATTATATGTCCATTTTGAAGCTTGGGATGTGAAATTTAAGACTGGAAAGTTTCATAATTTTTTGACATTATTTGCCTAGTCAAAACATTCACACGAGAAGACTGGCCAGACAGAATTCACACTGGACAGCATTTCCAGTTTTGCAACCAATGTGTCCAGTTCAATTTAAATCAATTCCAATGATTAAATACCACAACATGACACCATTTCCATCACAATGCCCCATTCAATTCTTCCCTCTATTCTAAGTCAATTTGGATGTTAATCCACAATTGAACTCAAATACAGGGTTTCGGCGCTGCTCACAACACACACGAATCATATTCGAGTGTCAAATCACATCCTATTCTCCAAAAGGGTTATTTATCACTAACCACATCCACTTTTGGAGTCATTAACCCTTAATCACAATTTGGGATCTTGCTAAACCAGGGCTTAGCAATCCACTAATCTCAGGCTTATTCTCTAGCCTCGAGTCTCAAAATTCGGGGTATTACACATACCACCGATCCCTTTCCCTTGTCGACGCCGACTCCAATCCAGTTCTACCGACTTCGATTGGCCAACACCACTCCAACTAGTAGAATTAGACTCCATCATAACTAACAGAAATCAAAGAACCGACCTCTCGTCTCCTCAATCACAGAAGATCCAAACACGATCACGATCGCAATCTTGGAAAAACCACAGTCGAAAAACCTAACGAACACACAATCCTCACCTCCTTCTAAGAATCTGATGTTGAAACTTAGAAGCACTCTTTAATCGGATTTCACAGTGGGTGATCTCCGGCGAAAATCTCCGTCTCCGACAAAGAGAAAGACCACCTACAACTATGGCAGAAAATCTCACCCTAGAGGATAGAGAAAAGCCTTACCTGACGGAGAGGAGATTAATTTAGGGCAAGCTTATAAGATCATTTAGGTAACTAAACTCACTTCTTTTCAACAAACTTTCTCCATGAAAGTTGTTCCACATATTTTTATCTTTCTAATGATGGTAATATTTATTGTCCAGAGTAAATTTTGGGATTAGGGTTTTAGAAGAGTTTTGACAATAGATGTTTATAAAAAAATAAAGGAATGTTAATAATTGATTTTAATCTATTTAGATTTATTATTTGATATTTGATTGTCTCAAGATTTTATAATTACCTCTCATACATAGTGCATAAATTATTTTTTATGATATTTTTACCAATTAAATTGGGGTTAAACAATTTATTTGGGTTATTAGAAATATTATTAAAGTTTTAATCAGTTTTGATTGTTGGATAAATTGATTATTATAATTTAACATTTTACTCTTGAAAACCTAAACTTTAAATTGAGGAATTTGTCCCATAGAATGAATTGGAGGGTAATTTGGGATTCAAATGAGTTGTTTGGGTTAAGGTAAATACATGAATTAATTATAAAATGAATAGGGTTAAAGGGCTTAAATGCCTCGGAAGTTTTCGAGTTTGAACATTAGGCACCTAAAAGTTTTTAAGGGGGCAAATATACCCTAAAAGTTTCAAAAAGGGCAATTTTACACTTTGGTTAATCAGTCATAACGGTCAATGTTTATTGATCAAATATCCAAAGGTAGCATGCCTATGTGGCATCCACGTCACACTTTTTTTGGTCCACGTTATGTCAGATTTTTTAGTATGATTTTTATTTAAAAAAACCCCTCAGATCTTCTCCTGGCAATGTCTCCCATCATTGATATAAGACTCAGTTGTGTTTTTTAGGGAGCTTAAAAAAGCTGAATAAATTATTTAATTATATATTAGTTTATAAGTCAAGTAAATTAATTTAAAAAATGATAAATATAAATACATCAAAATAATTTATTTAGCTTCCTTAGCCTCCTAATTAAAAATAGGGTGAAGGTGTAAAAATAGTAATAATATTTTGCAGTTTGAGCATCCAACAAAATTAACATTTGATAGGTGTAAATGTGATCATAAACAATTTTTTAGGGAACAAAATTGAGAACGCTGTTAAATTGTTGTTACGTCTATCACTTTTCTCTCGAGCGCCACGACAAAACAGCAGGAGTGCCACAACACTATACTACCGTTTCCCTCACATTTCATAACCGGTCTTGATAAAATGTAGATCTTGTTATATACTTGTTTGCTTGTTGATATATTTACACAGCTAGAAAAAATACTTTTAAAACCATCATATTTATATCTCTATAGGCGGAGACGGTTTAAAAACTATGACCGATGGTATTTTTGTAAATACTGATACAAATAACATTGTTAGTGCAATCTCGATAAGTATTAAATATATAAAAATTGTAATTTTGACATCGAAATGGTTTAAAAATTTTAATGCGGTCTCCTCTCTTAATCAACGTTATTTGTATCAATATTTACAAAAGTGCTACTGGTCATAGTTTTTAAACCGTCTTCGCCTATAGAAGTCTAGATACAACGGTCTTAAAGGCATTTTTTTTTAGTAATGTAAAACACCAACAAGCAAACACACAAATAATAAGATCTACATTTTATTTAGACCGGTTTATGAAAAGTGATGGAAATGATAGTATAGTGCTGTGTCACTCCTCCTGTTGTGTTGTGGCACCTAAGAGAAAAGTGGCGGACGTAACGATAACTTAACAACATTCTCAATTTAGCTCCCTAAAAATTTGATTATGATCACGTTTGCACCCATCAAATATTTATTCTGTTGGATGTTTATGCTTAAAGTGAAGAATATTATTATTATTATTATTATTGCACATTTACCCTTAAAAGTATATAAACATTTTTGTAACTATAAAATTTTAAATAAAGTCTTTTAAGAAACATAAAGACTTTATATTTCTAAATTGGATAGCTCCTAAAAAATAAAGGTATGGTTTAAAAAACAAAAGTTGAAAGTTGAAACCATCAATTTCAAATAAAGTTTTTTTAGGAAATATAAATATTTTATATTTTTAAATTGAATAACTACCAAAAAAATAGAGGCCTCGGTAGATTCCAAACCAATTTAAAAAAATAATCGAATCATATTGTACGATATCCCTAAAATTAAGTTTTATGCGGATATCTTGTGCGTGAGGAATGGTTTATTGATAAATTGATATTTTAAAGACATTTTAATATAAAATAATATCTAAAATTGACTCGGCATAAATGACAGGAGGAGGATCTCCCTTAGCAAATATAAAAATTAATTCTAAAAATGATTTATAATGATAAAATTGTTGCGATATTGGGGAGGAAGGACGTATTTGGTGGCAGGAGGAGCGACTCCTAACTGAGAAAAGGGTCTCTTCACAAATTTCTCTCTTCATTTTCCTTTCACTTAGTGTGTTAATTTTTGAATCATGTTTTAATGGGTGAGATTTAATTATAGATTTGTATTATAATTAATATTATAATACTATTTAATACTTAGTATTAAATCACACCCATTAAAACATGATCCAATATTTATGACATTAAGTAGAGAGAGGAGTTAGTGGAGAGATCCCTTTCCCTCCTAACGTCACTCCTTTATATAATGGATAGATAGATTATCAATGTAACATTCTAATTTTTATTTTAAGATTTTATTTCAATTAACGAATAATTAATTATAATTAATTGAGTTATCATGTAATTATTGATAAATAAAGGGCATATTTAAAATAAAATTTATGTAGGAAAAGAAAATATAGAATAAAAATAATGAAATGAAATAAAAATGTACAAATAGTAATCTTTATTTATATATTATAAACATTAAGGGGCACGTGGCCCCTTAACGTAGTCACGTGGGTGGGGGTATGTATCATATACCGCCGTTGTTAATTATCATTTCAAACTGGGTTTCGTTCTTATAGATAGAGAACGGCTCCTCTCCCATATTTTCCCACCCCTTTCCTCTCCTTTACCCAAAACTCATCGTTTTGGGTATAAAAAAAGGGAGGTTGTGCCCTTTTTTTTTTAAAAAAAAAATACTTAGCATTTTGAAGTATTTTTTTAATGGCACCCAATATTCTAAAATAATTTTTGATGCACTGATTGTAACCCCCTTCATATCAAGGCTGAAATTTATATTCAAAATACGTAATTTCATTGAATTAGAGACCACGGAATAAATTGAGACTTATAAAATTTTCATTTCCCTAAACAGGGTTTACAAAACTTTTCAAAACCTGTTCAACACGGTCTCATATTCGCATTTCAAATACACAAATGGCCTGCATAGTTCGATTTCATTCATGAATATCATAGTGCAATAAAATTTCCCAACACACTCAGGTTTCAATAAACATCTAAAGGGTTTACAGGGCACGAACGCCCATAATTAGTCTCCAATTCTAGGGGATTACACAAATACTATTCAATATCTCCTACATATACATAATTCCCAACAAAATGTCCAAAAGTCAAAAGTATGATAATCAATTATCCACAAATAAAACTCTTAACCCAAAGCTCTATCGGCCCTTCGTCACCTGCTTCTCTTTGGAACCACTAGCCCTGTCTGAAATTTGTTTTTATGAGAGAGTGAGATTCTAAAGAATCCCCGTAGTAACAATTCACTCATAGTATACACAACAACAAAGCATGTAAGCAAATCATAACACCACATCAAAAACAATGTCATTTACAACGACGGTTACAACAGCAGGGTAAGGTTTGACACGCATCACCACCTACGACTGCTCACGTTGAAGTACTCACGTTGCAATGCACAAGAATACGATGAAGGGTTTTCATGAAATTGAAGACACTTAGGCATGTGCAGTTTTTTTCTAGGATTATATTGGGATAACGAGGACTAGAGAAGGAGAAGGAGGGGGTGGATATGCTTAGGGTTTGGAACCTTGTAGACACGACTCTAAGTCGTGCAATGTCTTCAAATTCGAGGAAAGAGAGAATACGATGAAGAATGTCATCTGAGAAATTGCTCAGTGAATTTCTTGACTTCGCTTCCATCATATAAGCCAAGGAAGAATGAAACTGCAGACCTTTGGTTTTGATCAACCAATACAGAAAATGCTCATTATTTAAATTGGCATTAATCAAATTAATCTGGCAGAAAATTAAGAAGCTACATACCTAATTTGATTGCCTAAGGGTCATGCAAATTTACACGGACATCTTTGACCTATTTTCATGATAGGGTCACCTACTCGGGCTCTAGTATATGACTTCCCCATTAAACCAGCTCTCCAAAGCCCTCTTAAATGAGATAATAATTCATATATAACAAAAGTAATCATATTAATTAGTATGGATTAGCCATGTTGAAACCCATCTAGCTATGAGCTAGATGCAGAGAACAGAGGACAATATTTTGGGCGGTATGGCAACTGGTTTTTGTGGTTTACTTGTAAGAATTGAAGTAATATGAGAACAGAAAAAAAAATTATGAATATTATCAATCAAAATCCTTTATAAATTAGGTATATTATATTTAAAGAAAAAGAAAACTGCACATGCCTAAGTGTCTTCAATTTCATGAAAACCCTTCATCGACTGCTTGCACCTTGTAAGATTTATCCTGGTTCGGTCCAATCTGTGATGGCCTACGTCCAGTCCCCAGGCTCCTCCTGAGATTTTCAAATCCACTATCTTCTTGTTTAATCCAGGCACAAGAAAAGCCTTTACAGAACACAAGTTTAGCCGGGCACTTGCGAAGACTTTTACAAATCTCTCACAGAGTTACTCCCCCTTACACACCATAAGGTTACAACCAAGTTAGTCTCCCTTACACACCCCGTAAGGATACAACTTTGATGATGAAAGATTACAGGCAATCTTCTCTCTCAAAAGCGAATAGATGAATACTGAAGCACAATGAAAATAATCTCTCTCTCAAATATACATGATATAGAAAATGGATAAGAACAGAGAGTAGTTGGGTTGGAGTAGATGATTCATGATCTTTGCATGTTTCTCGTTGGTGTTGCTCTTTGTTGAATGTTCCCATATTTATAAAGGAGTTGTGATAGCCGTTGGAAGCATTTCAACCTGTCCGTTAGAGTGGTGTAGCTTCGTTTGACTGTTCTTCGATTTTGAAAACTAGCCGTTATGGTTGGTGAACACTCCGCTTCCATAAAGTCAACTTTTGTCTCTTCACATCATCTCTTCATTATATTCCTAGGGAAATGCATTAAACACTAATACAATGAAGTATAAGAATAATTGGAAGCAAGAAGAGTGAGTTACATAATTAAACCCATAACTTCGAAAGCTTCAGAATGTTGCTGTGTCTTCCTGGGAAGCATTACTCGAGTGGTCACTCGAGTAAGCCTGGGTCATTACTCGAGTGAGGCCTCGAGTAATCCCGTTCAAAATATGGCCGAGAGCATTTCCTACTTCATTACTCGAGTGATCCCTCGAGTAATGTTACTTTTTCTTATCTGGTTACTCGAGTAGTCCCTCGAGTGATGTGAGTCATTTCTTGGCCGAGAGCTACTGGAAGATTTCTTCTCTAGTTACTCAAGTGATCCCTCGAGTAAGCTCTTAAATAACTTTACAGATTACTCGAATGGTCCCTCGAGTGATATCATTCAAATCTTGGCTGAGAGCATTTCCAACTGCATTACTCGAGTGCTCACTCGAGTAAGCTTCCAAATAAAACTGCAGGTTACTCGGGTGCTGACTCTAGTAATATGGTTACTCGAGTGACCTTCACTTTTCTTCACACCTTATCAAGTGGTCCCTCGAGTAGATTTCAAATAATTCTGCATATTACTCGAGTAAGCCCTTCAAGTGAATTCTTTATTTTGATTCGAAACATGGCTAATTATATATCATCGAAAAGCCCTCATCATCTACATTTCAATGCAATAAGAATCACCTCCAAACTCATTTTATACAGAAAGTTATGATCCAAAGAATATCTTCTGCATTTAGACAGAGTCTGAAATCACGAGCATCAACTTCCAGAAGACATAGATCTTAGTAAATAACTTGAAATATGACAAATTATATATCTATAGAAATATCTTTGAGTCTACTTTCATATGGCACCAGTTTTGTCTCAATCCAATATGTATTTTGTGAGTTATGTTCAAAATACCGAACCTTGTTATGGTGAAAGATGCTGATTCATGTGTCAACTTCAACAGATCATATCTCTCTCATATGAACTCCTTTTAATGTGATCTTGGTGTCCATAGTTCGTGTTGGGAGTCTAGTTTCATATGCCAATAGTTTCAGCTCAATCCGACATGTGGTTAGAGAGATATGCCTAAAATACCAAACCTCTGTCCTGACGCTCGAAAAATAGAGTGTCATTACTCGAGTGGTCACTAGAGTAATCTTCAAGTAACTCTGCAGATTACTCGAATAGCCACTCAAGTAATCACCTCCAAAATGTGACAGTGCCATATTACTCGAGTGATTACTCGAGTAATCATCCCCGAAGGTACCATAACTTCCGTATACATCATTTTAGCTTCGTATTGACCCATTCCAACCACCGGTATCACTTCTAAGAGCTTGAATCTTGATATTCTCATTTGATCTTAAAAGTTCTTCTTTTCTTCCATCTTTCTTCTTCTTTCTTCAATCTCTTTCTTCTTGTTTTGCCATTTGATGATCATTCTTTATAACCGAACTACATATCTTCTTGAATATCTTCAATCTTTGCTTGATATTCCCATTAGTTCTTGCAATTCCTTCTTTCTTCAACCCTTGCCTCTTGACTTTCTTCTTGATAGTCATTCTCCACATATGAGGCATTATAACATCAACCCACCATCGGGTTTGATCTTACAAGTTCTTCTTTTCTTCCATCTTTCTTGTTCTTTCTTCAATCTCTTTCTTTTTGTTTTGCCATTTGATGATCATTCTTCATAACCCAACTAGATATCTTCTTGAATATCTTCAATCTTTGCTTGATATTCCCATTAGTTCTTGCAATTCCTTCTTTCTTCAACCCTTGCCTCTTGACTTTCTTCTTGATAGTCATTCTCCACATATGAGGCATTATAACATCAACCCACCATCGGGTTTATGACTAATCTACAAGATATACAACATTAAATATAGTAGTTAGTCAATGTAGAGAATAAGTATATCATTCAAACTTTTTGCTCTTAATATTTGACATCATCAAAACTATTCATATCTAACACAAATGCTTTTACCAAAAGCCCTAAAGGGTTGGTAGAACTATACCAATGATCCCCTTTTAGAAGTACAAGTGCTGATTTTTAACTGTTGCACTCTAGTGAAGAAGGCCTCACTCGAGTGATGATAAACTTGCACTCGAGTCATGAAAAGCACACTTGTATAAGTGCTTGACAGTAAGCAATGTCAGAGACAAGAAATGCTTGCTTCACTCGAGTCATGGAAGCAACACTCGAGCGATAGCCTAATGCTCACCCGAGTTCCATAAAGTGAGGTTCAAGAAGTGCTCACCCGAGAGCAAAAGAAACTTTCAAAGGAGAAGAGCACTTGAGCAGGGGCCTTAGCACTCGAGTGATGGATTAACACTCGTGAGTGTCAAGACACACTCTTGAAAATTGACCACGAGTGATATCCCGAGACGTGAGTTCATAGTGTCAAATACACCTGCACTTGAGTGTGACAAGGTTCACTCGAGTGAGAACCCACAACACTCGCAAGTGAGACAAACACTTTTGCTTTTTGCACGGAAGTACAACAGAAAAACCGAAGGAAAAAGAGAACATGCAGTGTTGCACTCGAGTGAGACCCTAGATCACTCGAGTGATGCTTATCAGAAGCCAAAACACAACAGAGTTGACAACATTTTCCAAATTTTAACCATATGTTTCCAATTATCCCAAATTCTAATCCAAGACTATTCCCACATAATTTTACACAAGGAATCCAATGGAAACATCAAAGCTACCAAATTCTTATTCCATCATCATACTTTGTTTTAGGCAACATCCAACACAAAATCCCCAAAATTGCCAAACTTGTCATTTCAACCTCAAACCTATTTCTATCTATTCCAAACACATAGCAAGACACCATTTCCATGACCACATTATACCAAACTCTCTAAGACCCTAATTTCAAAAATAGGGCAAAATTCCCAAAAATTCAAAGCTAAATCAAATGCCACAAAACCTATATAGAAGGGTTTCTCTTACTCACCTTTACAACTTTCTCAAAGGTGTACCTTACTTCTCCAACCTCTAGCTTTTCTTGAGGGCACAAATCAACACCATCAGAAAATCTAAAACCATAGAAATGAAGCTCTCAATCCAAGGAACAAGATTAAAGAAGAGAGTTTTTGCATCTTGGGTCATTGTCTTACCATAATATCAGACTTTTCTTTCTCTCTCCTAAGCATCCATGGCTGCAAAAAATGGAGGTGAGAATGAGAGAGAAGAGAGAGGAAGAAGATGAAGAAATGATCATTCTTCCATGCCCATGCCCATTCAGCGAAAATGAGGGAAAGAGAGAGAAGGAAATATTAAAATATTCTATTTGACTTTTCTCACCCACCCTCTCTTCATAACAACTTGCCACATATGTTTCAATCTTATTGGCTCTTATAAAGTAAGTAACTAATTAGTTACTCTAACCACTCCATTAGATATTTAATCACACATCTCATTTCTTCTTAGTTAGTAATTAATTTCTCCATTAATCACTAACTAATTGGCCACTAATTTCCACTCTTTCAATTTTTCCTTTGATTATGGCATATTAACTTAAATTGCCACATAACACATAATTAAATTCTTTTCCTTCTTCCATGCATTATTCCCCTCATATTTAGCCCAAATAATTATTTGTCACATAATTATGCTAAAATACAGGGTGTTGGGCATTTCCAATAATTATTTCGAGTCTCAATCAACTTTAATTCACAAAACATTCTCAATAATTATCATTAGCCCTTAATCAAAATTTGGGGCATTACATTGATCACCCTCAAATATTTTTTTTAGTTGTAACTACTGTAAGATCAAGCGTTTCACCCAAGAGGGGGGGTGAATTGGGTGATACTGAAATTTCTTTCGAAAATATAAAACTTTGACAAAAGAATTAAAACAGTAATGAGTAAGGAGAAATATCACCGAAGTGTACACCGGGAGTTATACTGGTTCGGTCACAACCACTTTGACCTACGTCCAGTCCTCAGAGCTTCTCTGAGAGTTTCACTATAACTTCCAAGATTCAGTGGGTTCTTGGCACCTCAGTACAAGCAAGTTCCTTACACCTGGACACTCGCTCCCCCTTACAGGTTGTAATCCAATCCCAACTCAAGATTCCACAACCTTAAGTTATCTCAATAACAAATATTGAGTTTGAATGAAATATCTCTCTCAAAGAGTAAATGATAATCACTGAAGCATATGAATACAATTTCAACGTGAAAACAGAGCAATGAACTTAATGATACGTTCGTATGGATGCTTAGTTGTTCTTCTCTGTTTGAAGGTTCCCATATATATAGGTATGTTGTTGATGACCGTTGGAACACTTCCTTTCGTCCGTTGGTGAGTGCGCAGCCACTGTTGACTTTTCAAGTTTTTGAAAAATATCCGTTGGCGGTGGTTGGCATTTGAACGTTTCTTTTGACTTTCATCTCTTGATATGATTTCTTCATTGTTTCTCTGTAAATATACTAAGAATGCTAATACAATGAAAGGTTAATCATATAGGAAACAATATAATGAAAGTTTGAATGATTTCTAAATTTCTGGGTATGCTTACTCGAGTAGCTCCTCGAGTAATACTTGAAGTTTACTCGAGTAGCTCCTCGAGTAACATCGTGAAATCATTGTTTATTTGAAATTCCATGAAGATAAACAAGATTACTCGGGTAGTGCATGGAATAAACTAAATTTCAAACCTTTGGGAATAGTTATTTACTCGGGTAGCTACTCCAGTAATGCTTCTGCAACTTCATAGATTACTGGGGTAACACCTCGAGTAATCCTTTGAAAAACTTTTGATTACTCGATGCTCTACTCCAGTAATGTTGGCAGGATTTCAAGGTCGAGAGCAATTACCTTGTTACTCGAGTAGGGACTCAGGTAACGCATTCATTTTTGCATAGGTTACTCGGGTAGCTCCTCGAGTAACTGATACTTTTGAATGTGATTTACTCTGGTAATGACTTGAAGTTTATATTGAAAACATTTGCATATACTGGGGTACATACTCGAGGAATCCACTTAAAATAAACCATGAAAAACTTGTCTAATGGAGTAAGTATTCGAGGAAGATGAAAAAGAGAAATCAAGTTAATCGGGTACTAACCTCAAGTTTTCACTCATCTTTATGCATTACTCGAGTAGCTCCTCGAGTAACATTGGCAGTGGTACAAAGTGCCGAGAGCTTGACATTTTCAAATACACGGTTACTCGAGTAGCTCCTCGAGTATCATGGAAAACTTGAAGGCAACTGGAAGTTTCTGACCTGGTTACTCGAGTAGCTCCTCGAGTAACATTAGCAGTGGTACAAAATGCCGAGAGGTCCATATTTTAGGAAACACAGGTACTCGAGTAGCTCCTCGAGTATCATGGGGAAAACTTGAAGTCAACTGGAAGTTTTCACATGGTTACTCGAGTAGCTCCTCGAGTAACATTAGCAGGCCGAGAGCAACCTTAAAGTTTTACCTGGTTACTCGAGTAGCGCCTCGAGTAATGGTGGCAGGTAACTGGAAATTTTGCTTGGTTACTTCAAGTTTTGGCTCATTACTCGAGTAATGCCTTAAAAAATGCACTTCTGATCAGGTTCCTCAGCATTTTCTCTTGGCCAATCTTCACTACTTCCATGCTTACCTCAAGTAAAGCTTTTTCCTGTCATTACTTAGTTCAAGCTTGATTATTAAACATTTCCTTTTCAAACCATTCTTTTGTTATCATCAAAACATGAGATCTAACAACTACTATCTAGCAAACTACACTCTAAAGTAATTTTTCAGTAAATCCCAGTATCATAAATTAATTTTTAGCTCACTCAGCACTTTAAATAATTTTTTTAATAACACCTAGTATCTTAAAATATGTTTTTTTTGCATCTAATCCTCTAAAAAAAAATTTTCATCAACACTTTGCATCTTAAGTTTAGATTGCTCGTTGCAATTAGAAAAGGGTTAAGGGGCAAAAATGCCCTAAAAGTTTTCACTAATGGAAAGGATTGAAGCTCTGGTTGATGTTGAGAATGTTGCGTCTCAAAGCTATAGAGAAGGATGGATTTGATAGGGAAGGAATTCTCAAGAAATTCTTGTGGCTTTTTTTGGTGATTCTTTAAGGAGATGGAACGGATTTATTGGTTTTCGATTCTTTTCATCTGCACATTTTTTCTATTTCTCACACTTAAACCAGGAAATTTGAGAGGGGATGCAATTTTGTTTTGGTAGATAGAAGGGGAGGACGATTTTCTAGGTCTGCTTCAAGGTTTGATGGTTTAGTTGATGTGATTCTTGTAATAACCTTATCTTATTTCCACATTTTTCAGAGTGTTTGCGCGTAGTTCAGTAGGCACACAGAAATATCATAAATATACTGATAATATGTACATGATTATATTACAGGAATTTCTCACAGGGATTGTATGTAATGCTTACATACTTAAAATATAATAAAAGCCTGCAGCTAACCAACGGCTTGTCTTGGATTGAACTAGAACCTTCTGTACTTTCCTCAAGCAGTCCTTTTCTCTGCTCTCAATGTACCTCCTATGCTACCTGTCTAAATGGTTGGTTGGGGGTGAGTGAGATTCAAGAGAATCTCAATAGCAAATAATACCAACAATGCATGCAAGATGAATACTAGTGCATGATATGCTTGCCTTACAAAGGCTTATGTTCACATAATGACATTTCTACATGCTCAATGTTTCATGCAACATATCTATGGCCACAGTATAAATAGAAACAGAGCTTCATTCATTCATACATGCTTCACATAATTAAGCAAAATAATACTACAAATCAATACACAGCAAACACATAAAATACATGCAAGTTAAGTAAGTTCACTACCTTGTGTCTTTAAATCCTCATCTTGTATCATTTCTGCCAACCAATGAAGTTGCTTGAAGAACCTTCCATTCTTCTTCCTTGTCATCTCATGACCATAGACATACAACCATATGATTTATCATAGCCCTAGATATATAATAATGTCATTAGGGTCATTTTATTAAGTCAAACAATGAGTTAAAGTGGTCAAATTATCTTAAGGGGCTTATTTCTACCCTTAGAGTTCAAAGAAATTACATGGCTACCATTACTTTTTATTTTCACACATTAAAGATAATCTGCCAGAATTTTCAACCAACTTTGAAAATTCATAACTTTATGTACACATGTCCAATTGTAGTGGTTCTAAAGGTTATATGACCCTTATTAAGTCTAGTTTTAGCAAAAAATATTGCTCTTAGAAAATTGGACGTAAATCAATCCAGAATTACCAGCTATTGGACACTGTCCAGAAACATGCCAGTTTTCACATGACCAACTTCAAAATTACATAACTCTTAGTGTACAGCTCCAAGTGGCCTATATGACCTATCAAATTAAAGCTTGACAAGTCTAATTTTATTATAGAAAATATCATGGCCATTGGACACCATTCAATTACTCAAAACTCAGTGCAAACCTCTACCATGCAGGGAAACCCTAACTGGCAGCAACATTCCAAGTTTTGGAATTTAAATCCATTCTTTCTAAAATTGTTCCAACCACCAATTTCTATACAATTTTGCCCAAGGAGTCCGTTGGAGACCTCAAAAATAGTAAAATCATGCTCATTCTTCATGCCCTATTCAAACCAAAAAATTAGGGTTCCAAGGCAACAATTCACCAATTCACAATTTATTCACTATAACCACAAGTATATGAGCAAAGTATCATGAAACCCTAAATACACTATTTGGCTGAAATTAGGGTAACAAAGAAAAGACCCAAAAATTCTACCAAACAACACAATATATAGGTCAAAAGGAGGCTCTTGCTTACCTTTTGCTCTTTCTTGAGCTCTTCCTTTCATTCTTCACCTTTGGCTTTTGCTAGAAGACTCAAAACATCTCTCCTTGAAATTCTAAAACCATAGAAATGAAGCTCTCATCAAAGAGAACATTGTTTATGAAGAGTATTTGAGCCATAGAAGTGGTTTACAAGGTCAAAATCAAGCTAGAAGCTCTCACCTTAAACTTGTCTTCTTCAAAACTTCTTTTCTCTTTCTTATGGCTTGCTTGGATGAAATATGAGAGTGTGAGAGAGAGTGAATATGTTTTTAATTTTCTCTTCCCTTGTTTCTTGAATACTTGGCCAAAATTAGTCAAAAGAAAAGAAAGAAATAGAAAATAACATGTGGCCATAATTCCTTCTTTTTGCACAAGCCTATGGTTAATTAACTAAGTGTGGTTAAAGCTATGTTTGAAATAGCCTTTTTTTTTTTTGGAAAATAAGTGCTTATTATGTAGGTCGAGATAAAACTCCTCTCACATACTTATCTTGTATACCGTAAATCACGATTTATAAGTACTTATAAGTCAAAACTAAGCTATCCCAAATGAATACTAAATCCATTTGATGAAGCTTTCTCTTTCCTCTTCCCTCTTATGCTTGACCAAAATGCTCAATTGAAAAGGAAGAGGATTTGTTAACCAATTCACTCTTGGATTATTGCTTTTTGATCAACTTTTCAACTTGGAAAAAGTTTGAAACTTGTTGACTTGTCTCTTCCCTTCTCTTTTGTGATTGGCCACCTTTTCTTGTATAGAAGGTAAGGAATGACATTAATTCAACTCTCCCTCTTTCTCCCCTGTGCCTTGGACAAAAATCTCATTCAAAAAGGAGAAAATATGTTGACTAATTCTCTCTTCTTACTTCCTTTATGTTTTAGCCACAATTGTTGACTTTTCAAATGAGAAAAGTGAAGAAGTGAATTAATTAAATGCTCCTTCCTTCCTCCTCTTCCTATTAGACGTTTTTTGCACATAAAATTGGGTCAAGAATTGTGCTATTTCATTATCCCATTTTGGGCTACAAAAATGGGCTTTTGTGAAGACAAAAATTGAATTTTATGTCTTATTATGGTCCAAAATTCATGTAGCCATCAATTGCACTGTTTGGCCATTTCAACTGCTTCATAATTCACCATTTTATTCCATTTAATATAAGAAATTTTGGTGACTGAAATTTGGGGTGTTACAATTCTTACACTTGCAGATTTGAGGGGAGGCAATTTTTCTAGGGATTTGAGTTTATGTTTTTTTCCTACTAAACATAAAAATCTGACGTGGAAACAAGGTGAGGTGGATGCCACATAGGCATGCCACCTCTGTACATTTGGTCAACAATCGTTGATTGTTTGGCTTTGTTAACAGAGGGGCAAAATTGCCCCATCGAAAACTTCTAGACACCTAGTGCCCATTGGTGAAAACTTCCAGGACATTTTTGCCTCTTAACCCATTAGAAAAATATTTTAAGGTGCTAGATGCGCATAAAATCATTTTAGGATACTAGGTTTCACTAAAAAAAAATACTCCAGAATGTTGAATATTATTCTTGGGGAAAAAAATGGGCCCAACCTCCCTTTTTTTACACAAAAAACGGTGATTTTTGGGAAATGAGAGGAAATGGATGGGGAGTAAGGGAGAGGAGCCGGATGCTTGTAGCCACATTTTTGCACTGTTTCTCCATGGTTTCAAATTTAGGGCAAGTTTATAAGATCATTTGGGTAACTAAACTCACTTCTTTTCAACAAACTTCTTTCATGAAAGTTGTTCCACATATTTTTATCTTTCCAATGATGGTAATATTTACTGTTTAGAGCAAATTTTGGGGTTAGCATTTTGGAAGAGTTTTGAGCTCTAACAATAGATGTCTATAAAAATGTAGAGGAAGGTTAATAATTAATTTTAATTTATTTAGATTTATTATTTGATATTTGATTGTCTTAAGATTTTATAATTATCTCTTATAAAAAGTACATAAATTATATTTTTAGGACATTTTTATCAATTAAATTGGGGTTAAACAATTTATTTCTGTTATTGGAGATATTATTGAAGTTTTAATCGGTTTTGATTGTTGGATAAATTGATGATTATAATTTAACATTTTATTCTTGAAAACCTAAACTTTAAATTGGGGAATTTGTCCCATTGAATGAATTTGGGATTCAAATGAGTTGTTTGGGTTAAGGTAAATATGTGAATTAATTATAAAATGAATAGGGTTAAAGGACTTAAATGCCCCAGAAGTTTTCGAGTTTGAGCATTGGGCACCTACAAGTTTTTAAGGGGGCAAATGTAGCCTAGAAGTTTTAAAAAGGGCAATTTTGCCCCTCGATTAATCAGCCTTAACAATCAACGTTTCTTGATCAAATATGCAAAGGTAGCATGTCTATGTGGTATCCACCTCACCCTCTTTTTGGTCCACGTTAGTTGTCTGATTTTTTAGTAGGATTTTTTTTAAAAAAAAAAATCATATCATCTCCCGCTATGTCTCCCGTTCTTGATAGAATACTGAGTTGTGTTATTTTGGGAGATTAAAAAAGCTTAATAAATTATTTAATTATACAATAGTTTATAAGTCAAGCAAATTAATTTAAAAAATGATAAATATAAATACATTAAAGTAATTTATTTAGTTTTCTTAGCCTCCAAATTAATCAATTGTCAAAATTAAAAAATATGACGACTGATGTGGGGAAAAAAGGGTGACGTGAACATTACATAGGCAAGTCACCTTTGCATATTTGGTCAACAAACATTGACCATTAGAGTTGGTTAACGAAGGGGCAAAATTACCCATTTTTTAAACTTTCAGGGCACATTTGCCCCATCGAAAACTTTCAGGTGCCTAATGCCCATACGCAAAAACTTCTGGGGCATTTAAAGCCCTTTGACCCAAATGAATAATTGGGATCAGGGGGTGAAATTGTAATTTTTGAGTAATTAATTCAAAATTATAAAGTTACATAATTACGTTAATTGTTTAATTCAAGTATTAAATTTGTATCTACATTGTTGAGTAGAGTGAATTGTGATAGGGTTGTGTTTGGTGCCTTTATTTCTCAAGGCTTGTAAGATTAAGCTTGCAGTTGAGGTAATCAGGGTTAATTTATTCTATATGCATGCTTTGTACTGTAAGGCATTTTCTAAATCTTCCTTTCATATAAACTACTTGTATGTGTTTTAAAAAATCATGTTTGTGTTTAATATGAGCTTAGCTCAGTGAAACAGTGTATTTTCCAATTTATATGTATGATTTGAGATTATAATGGAGATTGTTACCAACATGATGATTGTGATAGAATTATGTATATGAAATTTTAGTCAGTTAAAATGCTTCTGAAAACTATATATATTTGTATATACTCTGTTAACTGTGATGGGAATGTGTTGGGTTGTGAAGAAGATGGCGAATTATTGTGCCCTTCAACTCTCTCTTATTCCTGACCCGAATTAGAGTTGAGTTGGTGTGGGTGGACACCTCCTTGCCTCTACCTGACATAGGTGGTATGGGAGAGGGTCAGTTGGACTTGAGGTGGCTAAGTATCCTGTGGCTGTTTTGACTTAGCATCGATGATTGAAACCAAGTCCAGAGGAGATAAAGTAGAGTATAGAAGATGGATGGGATGATTGTTTTTACTTAATAGTATATATTGTGTTTCATTATTGAAAATATTATTGTTATAATAATTAAACCTAGTTCTCTGACTTGCAATACTTTCTTGCATACTTTGTAAATTGATTTTAGTTACTAGGACTCTATGTCTCACCCTGTCGTTGTTAATATTTTTCAGGTAAGCCCTCTATTTCTACTAGAGGCCAAGGGAAGTAGCCAGAGGTGTAGGCGCCGAGAGCCTTATAGGTCTATTTTGGTGTTGATGTTGTGTTGATTTCTATATTGTCATTCTAAGGCTCTCATGTTTTTGAAATACTATATTTATTGTTTTGGATATCTGTGTTTGAGATGATTGTTTAACAATTGTTAGGCCTGAGGCCTTATTTTATACACTATGATATTTTGGTGGATTCGCAATCCTATCTTGTATTGGAAATTGTTTTATTAGACTATTTGTTGTGGGGTCAGTGTTGTAAAACTCATGAGCTATATTTTCTCCTATTTCTTATTAGTGTCCCAAGTTATGTATTTTCTATAGTGGGTTTGTGAGCGAGTTTTGTGGCCTGAATGCTGATATATTTTCTTGAAAGAAATAATTTTCAATTATCACTAGTTAATCTCGTTTTGTCATATCGTTATGGATAATTGTTGTTTGTGAGAAAGGGTCTTTTCAATCTAATCCATTTCCTAGGAGAAAGTTAAAGCAACTATTACAAGGGGGCAATAAAAAGTGGAAGTTGTTGTTGGACATTGTGCCCTAAGGGCCAATCATTGTTCTTTGAACATTATTATTTTAATGAAATTTCTCCATTCTGTTATCATATTATTTGCATGTTAACTGTGATAATTGTATCATTGGATAATTCATAAAGATTGTCCTAAAATGTCCCTGGTCGGTCATCTATACGGGAGCAGAGATGAAACAAGACCAGTATGACTTTGATAAGATATGGAGATACGAATCAAAGTCTTAGGCACTTGTAAGAGTACAAGGTGCTGGACCGATCCACTATGAGAAAGCTACATGGATCAAGTCATAAGCTTTTCTCATGTATAACCACGTCATAATGCCCTTAGACCTGAGGTCATCATGGATTCCTACATGAGAGTTGCTGAGCTTTGAACTAGTCAAAAGTCACTTTTGACCGGGTGATGATAAAGGCTACGATCGGGCTTGGTGGTTTTTCATGCAGAGGAATATGAATGATCAAGATGGAATTTGTCCCTCACATTAGTAGAGAGATATTACTGGGCCCCTCGATGAGTGAGTCTGAAAAATGTATGGCCATACTATGATGAAAGGAGTTTCTGTCTCTGTTATCAGGCTACTCAGGAATCGAGAAAGTAATGGTCAGGAACAAGAGGATGACATTATCTATGCCTTATCCTTGATCGATATATCGTGTGACAAAAAGGACGTGACATGGTTATATGACAGGTTGCATCGTGATAACGATCCTCATATGAATTGGGTAGTCGTAATGTCTTGCTAGAGGCCACCTGCGACTTTTAGGTTAGTATAGTTATTGGCCCACTGCCAACTTCATATGAGCCTACAGGGTCGCACACAAGAATGGCCCAACACGAGATAATGTTTAATTTAGGGTGGATGAATTTTATATATATATATATATATAATATAAAATTCATTAATAATATTATATAGATATATATATATATTTTTGAAATATATATCTTATATATATATATGTGTATACATATATTATATGATATTATTATATTTAATAATATTATATAGATATATATATTTTCGAAATATATATATCTTATATATATATGTATATATATTATATGATATTATTATATTGTGTTAGTTTTAAATTTAATTTATTAAGATATATTAAATTTAATAACTAACATGATAGAGATATAGTATCTCAGATTTAGTTTATGAAGATAAATTAAATCTCATGGCTCTTTATTTGGATTAAATAAATAAGTTAAATTAAAATTGTTGGACAGATTTAATTTAAAACTGAATTTATTTAATTAGCTCATCAAGATAATTATTTGTTAATTAATTTCAAAATTAATGATGATTAATTTTGAAATTTGAAAATAGCCCTCATAGGTTATAAACTTGATAAAGCAGATATATTCATATGCACATGAGAATTGAGAGCCGCAAGTGAAACCCTAGGAGACATTAGAGGCGCTAGCACGCAATCTCGGTTGGAGAGCATTCGTGTGGATACCGGTAGAGGGAACGGACCTGACGTGTTGACTCCTAGAGATCGTCAAAACACTGAATCATCAAAAAGGTATGAATCTTTCCAACTTGGTTTAAATGCCGTTGATAGATCCTCAATTAGGATATGTGAAAATTTTTAAAATTCTTCCACTGTGCCTAACAATCCTAACAGTTGTACCATCTGGTGCAGCATCTAAGCCTTTGTCACACACTTGCTCTATCATGTCTGCTACCTGGTATAAGACTAAGTATGTGTTTGGAACAACGATAGGAAAAATGATTTTTTCTTATTTGACTTTTTATAATCTTACTTTTAATAAAAGCTAGACTGTGTAATGTAATTTATGTTTGTATTGGCAATTGTATAAATGACTTTTGTAAAAGTAAAACTTGTTTGGATTAGCTTAAGTATAAGTGACTTTTGTGATAATAATAAGATAGAGTGGGTGGAAAAATATTTAAAAATTACTTTAAAATATTAGGCGCACGTTACTTGAAAAATATTTTAGAGTTGATGGAAATTAATATATCAGTATTATAAGTTTCGGGTGCTTTTTACTACTAAAGAAAATATATTAAAGTTAAAATTGTAGTAAGTCTCTTAAGACTGGGTAAGGGTTAAAATCACAAAAAAAAAATTTTAAAGTAATTTTTGGAGCTGAAAAAGTACATTAAGGGTAACATTGCAATCAGTTTTGTAAGAGGCAAGCTTCACCCAAGAGGGGGTGAATTGGGTGATGTTATAAATTTTTCGCTTGATGTGGTGATATGAAAAATATAGTAGACAGAGTAGAGTTGAGAAGATTTGAACACAGAGCATTATACTGGTTCGGCCTAACAACCAGGCCTACGTCCAGTCCTCAGAGATCAAGACCTACTGAGATTTTCACTATACCTCCAAGATTCAATGGGCTCTCAGAATGCCACAAAACAACAATCGTCCATGAACGGACTATGAGCAGAAATATTCTCTCAACAAGAAACTTCTCTCCCCCTTATGACAAGTCTTACGTGCAGAAAAACAACCTATGACCCTTCTCACTTGCTTATGTATACAAGACTTATGAGCAGCAACGTTCTCTCCTGCTTACACCACTGTAAGTCTTACGAGCAGCAACGTTCTCTCTTGCTTGTATCTTATAAGGCTTATGAGTGGAAGGCACAACAAGGAATTCTCTCAACTGCTTCTCTCGTAAGGAAAACTACCCTCTCAAGGTCCCAATACCTTGAGATCAAATAAACATAGAATTTGAATTGTATGAAGACTCTCTTACAAAGCAAATAAATAAACACTGAAGATCAATGTGTATACAGAGAAAATGATGAATAGCAGAGACTCGTGTATAAGCTCGTGAATTCTTGTGCTACGTTGTATGTTTGATTATCCTTGAATCTCTGTATATATAGTTGCTTCAGTTTTTGCCCGTTTGGAAAATCAACATTTGAGGAGCGGGACTTTTGCAACTTTTGAAGGACACGCGCATGTTTGAATATTCTGAATGCAGTAGGTGCGAACGTGTTTGTAATCATGTTGTCTGCCGCTGTTTGACTTTCTCCGTAACAGCAAATTTTAAACGTTCATCTTCCTGTATCAACCTTATAATATATTCAGAGTAATGTTAAACAATGATAATAAGTAATGATGATATGAATAAATAACAATAAACCATATTCTGATTGAACGTTGTGAGACTTGGCATTTTTGGTGTTCTAACAGGGCATCACTCGAGTATGAAAGGCTCACTTCAAGTGATCTCCTATTTTCCTTCATATGCTTCTGTTATCGGGTTGTGCTTGCATAGAATTTCAGAGAGACAGAATCCTCACTCGCGAGTGAAGTGGGGTCTCACTCGAGCACAACTTCCTCTGCTCGAGTGATCTTGCATCTTCCACTGGGAGTGTCTTCTCGGGTCATCACTCGCACACCATTTTGATAAGAGTGAGAATTTGTACTCGCGGGTGATATGGGCCCTCACTCGAGCACACACACTCCTGCTCGAGTGAGACGCATATTCTCCAGGAATATGCTCTCAATACCATCACTCGCATCAGGATTTCAGAGGGATAAAATTATCACTCGCAGGTGATGTGGGTCCTCACTCGAGCACACAGACTCCTGCTCGAGTGAGAAGAGTATTATCAAGTATTATACCTTTTAAACAAGCACTCGCATCAGATTTGGAGAGGGATAGAATTTTCACTCGCAGGTGCTGATGTGTCACTCGAGCATATAAGGGTGTGCTCGAACACACTTGCACTTCTCTGAAGTTCATGACTCTCGGCCAAGCTCTCGCAGTACCTTGCTCGAGCACAGAATGCTCATGCTCGAGCATTGATGTCTCTGCTCGAGTGAATAAAGAAAGCATGCTATTACTTGCTCTCGGCCAAGCACTCGCAGACCCTTGCTCGAATGTGCTCGAGTGAGAATGACTTCTCTGCTCGAGTGCATACTTTGCTGCTCGAGTGATCCAGTGATCATAACAGAAGAATGCCTCTCGGGTGTACACTTTCTGGCTTTCACTCGCACCTGCTCGAGCATAGAAGAGATCTATGCTCGAGTGCAAAATTCATGCTCGAGCACTCCAGTGCAATTTCACAGCAGATATTAGAAAACTTCCTCTATGCATTTGGTAACTTTGTAAACTTTTCTTAATCTCCTAAAAACATTATTTGTACACGATTGTCTTTTTGTTATCATCAAAACTTGGGATCTAACAAGTTTGATAGCACACTGGGTACAACTGAAAAAATATTTTAAAGGGTTAAAAGCACAAAAAAATATTTTAAAATAATTTTTGGAGCCGAAAAAGTATATTAAAGATAAAATTGTAATCAGCCTGATAACACATTGGATATAATTGAAAAAATATTTTTTCACATATCGCATGATTCAATAGCAAAAGAGCTCCAACACATACGTTTTGAAGTCCAAATCTCCAAAAGCCAAATTTTCTAATCGCACGTCCAAACACTCCAAAAAAAAATGTCATCCCCACAATCATATGAATTCATATGTAATTGTGCGATATGAACCCTGTATCGCACGTGCAAACACATGCTAAGACAGATATTTGATGGTCAACTTCTTGTTTGAAGCTATTTTCGCACGTTTGGAGATGTTCCAGTTACTGATGACATCTTCCATGGTCATATGGAAACTTGCCTCATTTCACCTATTTTGATTTTCCTATACCCCTTGTTTAGTGTTTTGTTGTTCTTATTTTCATGTTTTTGTTCTGTGTTTTATTTTGTCTTTAGGCCCTTCTTATTCCGAACCTGATGTATGAGATAGGTTTTAAGGATGATATTGTTTTATCTTTTAATAAAGTTTCATCTTGTATTAACCCAAAAAAAAATAAAATAGAGGCAGTATATGCCAAAACAAAGAGTAGTATAGGCATATACTGCCTCTATTTTTTTTTTAAAGTAACATTCTTTATTTAAAACAAAAGAGTACAGGCTGTATATGTTTTGCAGTTGTTTCTTCATAAAAATATATTAACATTAATTATTATATTTATAGTTACTACCGTGGAAAAAAATGTTACTACAGCAGTTTTATTCATAATTTAAAAGATCATACAATATCTAACTCATATCTGAACAGTATGGCGCTGCCATCTTTGTGAGCTTGATATTTTTAGGCTTCATTGACATTTTCTAATATTTTAACAGAGTTTCCCTTTTCAATATTTTTGGGCTTGATCTCATGCATGGTTTTGTCATATTAGATTACTAATACAAAAATAAGCATATAGATTAAAATAAAATTATATTTTTTTCTGTTTAAAGCATATTTGTCTCCAATTGAACATGTTCATATTTTCTTGGAGTTAATATTTGTTGAGAAAAAAGCAAGGTTCATGAACCCGAACCAGTTATTGAACCGGTCGAGTTACTGGATTAAGGGTCAGTGGGTCAGATTGGAGCCAAATCGATGAGAAATTGAAGATTTTAGGCTTATTAATATAAAATTCTAAAGGAAATTTTAAAAAAATTAAAATAGGAACTTGGACGGGACCGGGAACCAGATCGATCTATCGGCCGGTTCGCTGGTTTTCAGGCTGGACCTGCTGGTCCTGTCCGGATTCATTAACCCTAGATAAAAGAGAAAGGTACGTTCCAAGTGACAAAATATGTTTAGAATACTACAAGAGAAATAAAAACGAAAACAAATTGATTTAAAGAGAGGAAATTAACCACACACACATTTTTATTTAGGAAAATTCAAAAAAAAAAATTCAGTCAAAAATAAAAAAGGACAAAAAAGTGTGGTGAATTTGGGATATCCCAAGTCAGTTCGGTCGTAGGAATCTGGGTTATGAAATGTTGACGCAATGACAAAAATGCCCTCTGTGAAGTTTGGAAAAAAAGAAAAGAGGGAAGGCTGAGACTTGAGTGGGTGGCAGATCAGGGATGATAAACCTAGGGGATGGGGCGACAGAGAGAGGCGCGGCAATTGGAAGGGAGGGATGATCTCTTGACGATGGTCGGTGGCATGCTACGGTCTCTTGGAAGGGGGTAACTGGGAAACGACAAACACAGGAGGGGAAAGCGGTGAAGGGTTCGGCGCGGGGATTTGGTACATGGACAAAGGTCGGTTGTGCGAGGTTCGGCGACGTTGCTTCACCTGTCCGAGTTAAGACGGCCCAACCTCTCTTTCCTTTCACCTATCACCATATTAATAACATTAAACTCGTAATTAACAACATTACCTTCTTGATTAACATCTTCTTGGGAACAAAAGTGAAAATTCACAAATTGGATACCAAAAACAACACATCTCCCTCTAACAACACCTCTTCCTTGTTTCACATCTATGTATGCCAAAATTGGCAAAGTTACAAATTGGATGCCGAATAATAACACATATCTCTATATTAACAACACAGTATTCACCATTAACGACATGACATCCTAGCTTACAGATCTTTCTTCCCATCAGACAGACAATCAGTCAAAATAACAGGTTGCAGGCTGAATAACAATACCTGGCTCTAAAACAACATATTAGTTACAGGCAAAAAGAAAACATAGTGTGTGCACGAGTGGGAGTACAGAGAGTTAAGGCAATGCCAAAAGTGACGAACCCAGAGGAAAAGTGACGGAAAACAGAGGTAAGCCACGGGTAAGTAAATTTAAGGGAGAAATTATTTTTGTGTTGTGCTTCTTCAATGTTAATGGAAAATGGGTTGTGGTTTGTGATTTGGGTTGATCATATCGGAGCTATCGTTTTATGGGTAAGGGGACTCTTAGGTGAAGATGGAGAAAAGGTAGTGGCTTTAAAGTTGTGTGATCGATTTCAATGTGTTTGGTTGCATTATTGTTGAAGATTGTGCCTTTTTTATTGTTCGTGACAGATTATGGTATGAACAGTGAATTTCCACTTTTGTTCCCAAGAAAATGTTAATCAAGGAGGTGATGTCATTAATTAAGAGCAAAGTGTTGTTAATATAGGGAGAGATATTGTTTTTGGTATCCAAGTTGTGAATTTCCTCTTTTGTTCCCAAGAAGATGTTAATCAAGCAAGTGATGTTGTTAATTAAGAGCACAATGTTGTTAATATGGTGAGAGGTGAAAGGAAAGAGAGCTTGGGCCATCTTAACTCGGACAGGCGAAGCAACGCCGCTGAACTTCGTACTACCGACCTTTGTCCAAGTACCAAATCCCAGCACCAAGCCCTTCGTCACCTTCCCCCCTGTGTTTGTCGTTTCCCAATTACCCCCTTCCAAGAAACCATAGCATGCCGCCGACCAACAACAAGAGATCGACCCTCCCTTCCAATCATCGTGCCGCTCTCTGTCACCCCATCCTCTAGGTTTATCGTCCCTGATCTGCCACCCACTTAAGTCTCGACCTTCCCTCTTTCCTTTTTTTTAAAACTTTACAGAGAGCATTTTCATCATTGTGTCACCATTTCATAACCCAGACTCCTACGACCGAACTGACTTGGGATATCCCAATTTCACTTCACCTTTTTGTCCTTTTGTATTTTTGACTGTATTGTTTTGGGATTTTCCCTTTTTATTTTCTGTTTATCATTTTCTTGAGCTTCAAACTTTTTTCGGGTACAACTTTCACTATCAAATCTATCTTGCCATATTTATACCCCGGGAGATAATATGACGCACACCAAAGTATCAGTTCCCAAAGCCTAGTTGTGCTTTGATTCAGGCTTAGTTCAAATGAGCCCAAGACAGGTCATTATTCCTTTTTTTTTTTTTTGGGGTCTTGGAAAGCTATTGCTTGCAGACACGATTCGATCGGGCAAAAGTGGCATCATAACCCACTCTTTGTGCCACTACACCACAAGGTGCTAGCAAGACAGGTCATTATTAATTGAAATTTATCTAAATTCATAAATCAGAATGGCCTAAGCCCATATCCTGTGTATTGCACAGAAGTCATTATTATTTTGATATTATCACCGGGTATCTGATTCGGAGCTTATGACTATCATTTTTAATATAAGTGTTTCCTGTATGACTCAAACTTGAGATTAAGAGAGATCTAGTGGGATCATATATCGTTAGACCAACTTTATATTAGTGTAAATCATTATTCTCTTGCAACAAAATGGTGCACTATCCTAAGAAGTGTACTTATTGAGATAAGAGAAAACTCATTGCAATCTAAAACTTGAAAGAGATTATACCCTTCACCAAATAAAAAAAAAATGAGGCATCATCACCAATAGGGGCTTGGTCTAGCAGAGGGGCTAGTCACTTATAATGTAGTGAATCAAGGTTTAAATTCCCTGAAGAAATGCAAAACCCTATCTTATCTAAAAGGGAATTATTTATACACACACACATTTTTGTTTTTGTTTTTCTTTATTTATCTGTGTGTGTGTATTAATAAGATTATTTTGTTGTTTGTTATTATTTTTTTAAATGTGTGTATATATAACACATTGAAGTAGGTACGAAAATTCCTTTTATTAGGAAATGCCAACATGAGATAAAGCAATTCAAATACTTCATTATATCTTTGAGTCCACCCTGTTGTTCTATGGGTTATGATTATCATACTTATATCCTCCTCTTCCCTAACAACCTATCCCTGCGTGCGTTTCTTTCTAGATATATTAACATCACAATCTAATAATGCTTCAGTCCCTTGTTCTCTTTTATTTTGTTTCCCTTTATTCTTCTGGTAACCTCATCACCTATGATAGCCTTTATATATAAATATATAAACAACACATGTAAATAAGTAACTACAAATAGAACACGAGGTAGTTACATCTCTCATAATATAAAGCATAATATAAAGCAAATCCAAATATTATATTATATTTTCCTCATCCATGAGATAATTACAAGAAGTGGAGATGAACTCCAAAGACGCATAATATTGTTCATAACTAAATCACATTAGCATGAGCACTTTATTCTATAGTTTATAATTCATAAACAGTATTTTTTAGTACTCCCTCAAATTCCCACAAACAATATGTCATAGACAGTGCTTTTGGCATCTAGTTTGGGGCGCCCAACAAGCTCGATCAAAAAAAGCTGAAAGAAAATGTAGTGTTTGGAGGAGCCATTGAATAAAACTAGGGTTTGGAGATAAAACCATAGTTTTGTAAAAAATCATTTAAACACCCAATTTTTTTGCTAAACTATGGTTTTGATCTCAAACCATGATTTTGCAAAAATTATCCAAACACCCCAATTTTTGTAAAACTAAGGTTTTGATCTCAAACTATGGTTTGGATCTTAAAACCATGATTTTGAGAAAATCCAACCTTTTTTGCTTTTTTTCTCTATATGGGCTCTACCAACTCACTCTAATTGGTCATTTTTCATTAATGTGGGCCCCATTCCACACTCTCTCTCTTCTTTTTTCTATTTTTAAATTTCACCATTTTTTTCTTCTTGTTTTTTTAAGGATTTTAAAATTTTAATGGTCCCTTTTTATGTTTAATAGAAGACCTATTTGATTATATTAGAAAAATTAATTGAGTTAATTAACATTATATGTAAACAAATTTATTTCATTTTTTATATTTATTATGACATTTAATGTTAAATAATAGGTTAAAATGCATCTTTTTTTAATGTCGTTACGGGTTTTCTTCTCTTATAATTTATCGCCGTAAGGTCAAATTTAACGGTTTTGTTAAATTTACATCATTTTCAATTGTTCATTGTTATTTTTACATCTTCTAGGACCTATTTGTACCAGACACCCCTAAGGAAAAACTTTGATGTTAAATTTGGACCTCAACCCTTAAATAATATATAAAATATAATTTTATTTATTATATGTAATTATCACAAAAGTTAATGTTATTTTTAGTAATTTGACCATAAAAAAAATTTATTCTGACCATAATACCCAAACACTCTCATTTTATCAAAATCGTTTTTTTCTCATAATCTATTTTATTCAGAATCTATTCTCCAAAACTATTCTACTCAAAAGCTATTCTCCACTTTTTCTTTAGAAACTCTTCTCCAAAAGTTAATCCAAACACAGTCTATAGACCATAAACCAGGGCGTATAGCGATTGGCTTTTGAAAAATTATTTCCGTTAAAGCATAATAATTTGGGAGAATTACACTACAGTCCCATGGAAGCTAAAATACGAAGAAATGGTCCCGGGAAAATCTGAAATTACTCTCAAGTCCCATGGGACCATTATGTAATAAATTCAAGTTGGGAAAAGACATAAACACCCTTAAGAATTGGGCTAAAAAGCAATGTGTGCGGAGCTTCTATCCTCATTCGAAATTCAATCCCTAAATGTGACATCTTTGGGCAACAAAAGGTAGGACCGTGTGAGACAGTGTTTATGGGTTCTCTGCAGTGAGGTTCAGCGGCCAATGGTTGAGTAAAGCAAGTGTGATTTTCTGTCATTCGTGGGCAGGCTGCGACGAGGTTCATCTCTCTCCCCAAAACTTCTGCAAACAATGGCCCTTGAGGCATACAGAGAGTGAGTGTGGAGGAGTTTCCGATTCATGGGTTCTTCTTTTTCCCTACAATTTCATTCACCCTTTGTTAGGTATTCCTTATTCATTCCCTTGCTGTCTTCTTTGTTTCCTTTTATTTCCCTTTTTGGGTCCTTTTGGTTTTTTTATTTGTCATCTATTTAATTAATCTCTAAATTTGTAATTTCTAAGTCTATGACTGTGAAGAAGATATCGGGTTAGGTGTTAATGTGTCGAGTTGTTTCTCATTGTTGAGTAGCAATCGTTATAGATTCATCTTTTGAAGTTAAACTTGCGTGTGTCGTTGGTTTAAGTTGGTTTTTCGTTTAAACTTGTGTGATTGGATTTGTATGTATGAATTTATTATTTTGCATTGTATTTGAGATTTAATGTTATAGCTCAGGTATTGGTGTTTAACCATATTGCTGCAACATTTTTTGATTTTTGGAAATGGTTCAAGATCTATTGTAATTTCCTGGTTTCGAAATTTCTTCTTAGAGACAATTTTTAAAAGATTTTCTATCATTTTCAACTTTGTCAAGCCAGTATACTTCCTATCTTTACCCATCCTTGCACACAGAATTTTCAAACTCTCTTGTCAACTTCATGACTGTAACATGTCTGATGCACACTGGGACTTGGATTTCTCATAGATAAGTTATCTTTTTCCTTCCATACTCAACTTGCTGCATGTAGATGGATGATGTAATTAGAGTGCAAGTAATATAATGCTTTCACCTGCATGATACAAATGGAAAACCAAAATGAAAAAAATATTTAGTCTGAACAAATCCATAGCCAAAACCATTCTTTATTTGGAATTAATAGACAGAAAGTTAACTCTTTAAAAGAATTAAATACCAATTGCTTTGCAATTGCTTGAACTTGTTCTTCAGCAAGGCATTTATCATCCTCAAGAATCTCAAATAGTTCTTCCTGCCAATGAAGAAATAAAACTAGCAATTATTAGTATCCATAATAACCCTGTCAGTCATCAACTAATTGCACATATTGGTGTATAACTCAATGAGCAGCAGTTTCAGAATTGAAAGCTAGTGTCACTAATAGTCAAAAGGCCAGTGAAATAAATGATAGAAGATATGAACTTGTGCAAATTCTGTGACAACACAAAATTCTTGTGGGCTTTCAAAGGAATCAAGCATTTGAATGATATTTTCATGCTTAAACTTTATATAGTGGCAAAGGAAAGTGTAAGTGTGGTATGTAATAGATATATATATATATATATATATATGCTTAGTGTGCTGAAATTGGAATAAAGAAGCTAAAAATTTATTGAAGATTTGCTGTTTGTTTTTTCTAAATGTTTAGAGACTCTTTTAAGGGTAAAAAAAGGACTGTTATAAGTGTTGAAATGGTGATTTTCAAACCTGGAAAAATAGTTTCAGGATAAGGAAGATGATATGATGTATGAGAGTAAATATATGGCTTGGTGGATTGAACTTTTGAAGTTGAAAGTTGATAAGGAACTTACTATTTCATACTATTATTTTAGGAACTAAATAGGTATTTGGATTGTTGAAGCATGTTTAAGGTTTCATTAGAATGACTAAATTGACATGATAAGTTGGTGAAAATTTTTTTACACCTTAAAAAGAGTTTTGAAAATTCTGCAAGAGTAAGAGTCTCTATGCTATCCATATAACATGATTTAGGTTTTTTTGAATGTGGGGAGATAGCTGCTACGGAAACTAAGATTATGAAGCTAGAAACTAATTTGAACTCAATGTTTTAATGTGTCTAAGTGCTGCATAATTCTTTTAGATGGTTAACCATGCCTAGCGACTCTTAGATAAAGGTTTCACTATGATTCTTAGTAGCTAAAAAATTCCAGACTTAAAAAGGTGGTGTTGTGCATGTGTTTGGCTGTCAAAAAGTTCCTAAATGAGATTAAATCAGTGTTTTGAATATAAATTTCAAAGAACTGAGATTTAGAAGGTTTGTGTTGGTGATGTGATCCTTGGGTGTTAGATAGGTTATAAAGCTGGAAAATTGGTTTTGAATTACTGATTTATGGTTTCCTATAATGAATCATTGTTTTAGATTGCATAAGCCACAAAAAGTTTATTTATTGCTAGGCATTGTCCAACCAACCTTAGCACTTACCAAACATAATCAGCTATGAGAAAGATAGTAAACAAACCAACATATATCATGCATGTTAGTAGAATTCATTAAATTGAGTAAGATTCGTGTAATGCAGCAATATGTCATTTGAGCAATCAAGACATCATCTAGCAAAATACCAATGCCAAGTCAAAATGAAATCTCACGTTAATTAACACCTGATGATGTAACAACACATAAATTAACCAAAATATGAAGAGTTGTTTAAGTGTCAAATCCATCATTAAGATTATAATTAAAGATGAATTCAATCAACTGAATAAGTGATGCTTTGTTATAAAGCTAATATGTTATTGTAAAAAAAGATCACCCTTGATCATGACTTACTTCTGTACTCATATGTTTCTTGTTCTCTTTTTCGACTTGATACCAGTCATATATTGGGGTAAAGTCACAATCTTCCAAGTTCTGAATTATATGGTTTTTTCTTAACCCTTATTTTCGTTTAACTAATGGAACTAGGACTATTGTCTAGCTTACTTGAATTGGGATGGAATGCTAAAGTGGTGAAAATTCTTTTTTCCAGGGAAGCAAGATGGATAAAGGAAAATCTGTCAAAGACAAACAAGAAAGAAAAAACCCAACACGACCAAGGGTACCAAGCTTTTATGGGTACACTTTATTCACTGAAGAATTTTTCATCCACAAGGAGGAGAAGCAGAAGGACAAGAAGAAGGAGAAACAGAAGGGGAAGGGGAATCACTCATTGTAAATATGATTGAATGGACAACATATTAGGGAATTGTAATGACTATATGCACGCTCATTGTAAATATGGTTAACTTTTTTTGTAATGATCAAGTGCCGTGACATTATTTTTCCTTGCACATTGTTTGTAATGACCATGAGTTAACGTTAGTGTTAAAGTTATGTAATGCACATATGATGCTTTTCCTTGTACATTGTTTGATTCCATTGACAACTGCAAGAGACTCCATTGACAAGTCAAGCAGAGTCCGTTGACAACTCCAGGTGCCTCCGGTGACAAGTCGTTGGACAAGTCATGTGCACAATAATTGTAAATGTGGTATGTTTTGTGCAATGATCAAGTGTAGCCACACATGGAAGTTATGTACCACTCTAGTAAAGCATTTTTTTTAAAAAAAAATGCATGATTCTTAATTTCTTATTGTAAGCTTCAAATGTGGAATTGATTACATTTTTTTCAATATTATCCTTATTGAAAAACTCATTAATTGTAGCTTCATATGACTTTTAGGATGTTATCATGATATTAAATGAGTAATTTTAGGATTTTTTCCATTTTTAGAGAAAGTTAATAATGACTTAATCATACCTATTTAGTTTTGATGATATTATTAAAGGTGACTTAAAATAAGTTAGTAATGTTGACATTTGTGTAAACCACTGTCATGTTTTCAATGTTTCAAGCTGATGTAAATTTTGTTGTCAACGAAGGGATGTCAAGTTGTCATTGTAGCCCCATGGAGTTGTCAGTGAACGCCCATAAAGTTGTTAATGAATGCCCCTTGAGTTATCAATGAAGGCCCCTAGAGTTGTCAGTGAAGGCCCCTTGAGTTGTTAATGAACGCCCCTTGAGTTGTCAGTTGAGGCCCCTTCAGTTGTTAATGAACGCCCGTTGAGTTGTCAGTGAAGGCCCGTTGAGTTGTCAGTGCAGGCCCCTTGAGTTGTTAATTAACGCCCCTTTAGTTGTCACTGAAGGCCCCTTCAGTTGTTAATGAATGCCCCTTGAGTTGTCATTGAAGGCCCATTCAGTTATCAGTTGAGGCCCCTTCAGTTGTTAATGAACGCCCCTTGAGTTGTCAGTGAAGGCCCCTTCAGTTGTTAATGAATGCCCCTTGAGTTGTCAGTGAAGGCCCATTGAGTTGTCAGTGCAGGCCCCTTGAGTTGTTAATTAACGCCCCTTGAGTTGTTAATTAACGCCCCTTTAGTTGTCACTGAAGGCCCCTTCAGTTGTCAGTTGAGGCCCCTTCAGTTGTTAATGAGCGCCCCTTGAGTTGTCAGTGAAGGGCCATTGAGTTGTCAGTGCAGGCCCCTTGAGTTGTTAATTAATGCCCCTTTAGTTGTCACTGAAGGCCCCTTCAGTTGTTAATGAAACCCCCTTCAGTTGTCATTGAAAGCCCCTTCAGTTGTCAGTGGAGGCCCCTTCAGTTGTTAATGAACGACCCTTGAGTTGTCAGTGAAGACCTATTGAGTTGTTAATGAATGCCCCTTGAGTTGTCAGTGGAGGCCCCTTCAGTTGTTAATGAACGACCCTTGAGTTGTCAGTGAAGACCTATTGAGTTGTTAATGAATGCCCCTTGAGTTGTCAGTGGAGGCCCCTTCAGTTGTTAATGAACGACCCTTGAGTTGTCAGTGAAAACCCATTGAGTTGTTAATGAATGCCCCTTGAGTTGTCAGTGAAGGCCCCCTGAGTTGTCAGTGCAGGCCCCTTGAGTTGTTAATGAACGCCCCCTTAGTTGTCACTGAAGGCCCCTTGAGTTGTTAGTGGAGGCCCCTCGAGTTGTCAGTGGAGGCCCCTCGAGTTGTTAACACACTTATGAATTGTCAAGTTGTTATCTCTTTTCTTTAAACGAATAAAGTAGCACCTTCTTCTTCATTGCATAAACTAGAAATTCAACAAGGCAATAAAGTTTCAACAACATACTAGGACGCGACCATTACAGAGTAAAACATTACAAAGCTTCTTTTTCCCTTCACTGAATAAACAAGTAGCTTCTTCAGTGCATAAATTAGCAATTATACATTGACATTTCCAATTGCAGAAAAAAAAAAGAGAACATAGACACGTACCATGAGTAACATTTTCTAACGAAAATATAACTATGTAATTCATAAATATTCAAAACGTCTCAAGTACAAGTTTGACGTTAGACAAATCCAAAAACATATCACCCATATGTTGTGCCTACACTTGATCATGACACAAAAAATAAGTCAATGCAATTCATAAACTGTTTTGGTGAACATCTTGTCAGAAATGGAACGAGATATGTCTTCCTTTTGCTAGGGCCTCTTAATTGTTCAGCCCGTTTAGCATATTCTTTTCTCTTCTCTTCAGTCAACGCATTTCAGGCCTCCCTCACCTTTAGGTTGGCCTTTTGAAAATTCTGCACCTTATTCACCTTCGTCTTCTGTTTGTCCTTCGCCTTTCCCTTCTGCTTGTCCTCCTTCTGGCTGAAAAACTCTTCCATGAATAGAGTATAGCCAGAAAAGCAGGTTGGCCTTGTTCGTGTGGGGCTGTTTGTTCGTTGTTTGGTTTTGCCAGAACCAGCCTTTTCCATCTTCCTTTCCTGGACATGGTTAATGAAAAATATGTGATAGTTTTTATACAAAGACCTACTGCACTTCACTGCAAAATTATATGCTGATAAAAATTTAACATGGAACTACTAAGAAAGTTAACATATGTAGCAAAAAGAGGCCCATCATATTCAGAATTTTTCATAAACCACAAAGACATAGCCAAAGAAAATTTCAGGATTTTCCCTAAATCTTATTCATATAAGCAAAACTTTATTTACAAGACCAAACATGGCAGACCAAAATATTTAAATTCAGAATTGAATCAATCCATGTCCAAAAACAACGACCACTCAAACTTTCACTGGCATAAACTGAAACTAAATCACCAATATAAAAGTCAATGTAAATAGACCATCTTAAAACTTCTAATAGAACATAATTTTCGCAACCTATTGTTAAATCATGTGTTCCAGTGCTTGTTACATTAATTAAGCAGAATCTATTTTAGAAGAGCTACATAGAGATAGTCAATAATATGAATTGATTTCACAATAGCGTAAATTGAATCTTAACATCCATGAGTTGAGTGTGAGTGTGAGAGTGAATGTGAGTAGAGAGATAGAAAGATAATGACTCACCTTTTCACTAATAGAGACTATGATAGTCCCAATAACATATCCAAAAAGCAGCCCTGCTAACATTGTTAGAGGAATGGCAGGAATTGCAAGGACCTGGGACCATAATTGATGGGACAAAGTCAGACTTTGACAAATGAAAAGAATCATTTTAGGTTTCATCCAAAAGGAAAAAACTCCAGAATAATCTATGCATGGAGACTATTCTGATTCACTTGGTAACAAGCAGTTTACAGACAACAGTTTGCAATGAAAATAAAAAAGAGGGATGCAAGCATGTAAACATTATCAAATACTACTTTGAATTAAGTCACAAATTTGTCATACTAGCTGCAATCAAGCTTGACATTTAGCAGCAGGTGTTCAAGGAAACAGTAGATGCATCCTCACCTCCAAGCCAGCATAAACCGCCACAAACAATGCATATCCAACTGGACCATAGCTTGCTTGTTAAAAACCAAACAGGGTTAGGTCTGATTTGCAGCAAATAATGCTTTAGAGAGAAAGAAAATAGTATTGGAACATGAAAAATTATAAAAGATGAGAACAGAATCATGAACTTTAAGGAACTATATTGCTGCTGCTACAAATCCTAGGTAATAGGAAAACCTTGCTAACTTAAACCCAAGCACAAATATACACAATAGCCAACATCTGGAATATTACAAGTATACTCCTAAGTCCTAAACTACACGTTCAGTTCATGAAACAACTTAATAGTCCTAGGAATCTCAACAAAATAATAATTTAGAAAGGTCTTCGATTTAATTCCACTGATTTAATTCTCCTATATTTCATTATCCACTGATTTAATTCTCCTGATTTAAATATATCAATTCCACTGATTTAATTCTCCTATATTTCATTATCCATCCCCATAACATCCAAATTCGTAAGTAGAATTAATTTTTTTCCCCTAAGGTTAGAAGAATGAACAGAAAGGGTAAAAGGAATCAAATTCTGTTTGAAATGTTACATGCCCAAATTATAATGTCAAATGGTGGGAACCTGGTTCAACCAGGCATTTGGGTCACTAGATACTTGAGAGCATGCAAGAGGAGCCAAGAAGCTACATATAGTTGCTCACCTTACACAGGTTAAACTTTGGATAATCAAATTGCATGCTTGCCTATAGGTTGTAACGTCCAAAAATATCCAGAAGCTGATTATTTTTAAATTATTGATATAAATGATAGCCAAAGCAATTTATGAGCATCTCCAGATTTAGAGATCCCAAATTATTCAAATGCCTCAATCTTATCGACAATTCTATCAGCAACTTATCGCATAAACCTCTAATGGACCTCAAGTCACGAAAATGAGAATCGAAGTACTTGAAGTTAATGGAAAGCTTTACCTTCTATGAATGTAGAAAACTGATTCAAGAAGACATTAATCTGGTCCTTGTAAATGTAACCAACAGAGCCGATGCCCCCAACAACGCCCAACAATAAGACACCGCCCAATAGAGTACCTTTCAACGCAGTGTCACCCTCTAATCTAGAATCTTCTTCATTCTTGTCTCCACCACCACTATAGTCAGCACTCTTAGGGTTAAAAAGCCAGTTTATACTACCACCAGACAGAGCATTATCGGGAGTATCGCTCTTCCTCACTTGCCGCTTCTTGGTTTGTCTGAGGGAAGAACAGGGAGAGAGGAAGTGAATGCGTTTGCTGGGTCGGAAGCTAAAGAGGAAAGAAGAAGAGAAGTGGTGGATGGTGCAAAGTGAAGAAGAAGAGAGACATGGCGAAGGTGGCCTTGAGTTGAGGATGGCGCGCATTTTATGGAGAGTGGCGGAGGATTGAGAAAAGAAAGAGGGAATAAAACTCGTCCCGAGTGGATCTGTTTCGCCATTCTCCATTTTTTGCCCCTTTCCTTAAAGGGTGTTTCTGACATTTCTCATTAGGATTTTATTATAAAATGGTCCCTTGGAACTTGAGTGTAATTTCAGATTTTCCCGGGACCATTTCTTCATATATTTGCTTCCATGGGACCACAGTGTAATTCTCCCTAATAATTTTGTCCCAACAACCCAATCACTAATCTCTCTCTCTCCCTTCTCCATCGAAATCTCCTCTCTGCTCGCCTTCTTTGATATGTGTTTTCCCTCTCTCTCATCGGCCACAGTTGCTGCAAGCTGAGGAGTGGTCGGGTGCTCGTGCTTTTGTGGTTGACCGGTGATGGAAGAAATCTACAGAGCGCCTTTGTCGGTGGACTACTCTGACAAGGCCTTGATGACGCCGAAGAACCTCATATTCGCCGCTGATTACCAGAGTTTTCTCCCCCCCTCCTCCTCTGGCGGCTACCACGATCGGAATCCGATGTTCGGATCCAACGACCTGCTTTCCGTCATTACCGAAGCTGAACCGCCGTCTGTTGCCCCTGAAATTCAACCTGACGAAGATGCCTCCACTTCCTCTCTCATCAAAGCTAAAATGGCTTCTCATCCTCACTATCCTCGTCTCCTCCAAGCTTTCATCGATTGTCAGAAGGTGATTTCATAATCTCCAGATCATAAATAACCACATGAAAAACCCAAGGCCCTTCGATTCACTGTTTTTCCTTCATTTCCATTTCCGAATGCACTTCTCTTGGCTGATTTAATTTCTGAGTTTTTTTCCTTCAAGCTTTTCAAGGCTTGTCAGCGTCATAGTTTCTTTTCTATTTTTTAGTCGTTTTTCAATTCTAAAAAGAGAAAATCCCTATAAAATGCGTTGGAAATAGGGAAATGCCAATTCAGTATATTCAAATTCAAAAATCCGGATCAGTCCACTGTCAGTACGGATGAACAGTGTCGGCGCCGGCAAAAGACGATTTTGCCCTTCAGCCCTCATTCTCGCCATTTCAGAAATAACAACACCTAGTTCTTAATTAACAACTCCGGATTCTTGATTAACAACTCTATATTCTTGATTAATAACTCCAATTTCATCTTTTTTCTTTCACAATAACAACACCGGTCTTGTTACGAAGTTGTGAAACAAGAAATGAGAGTTATTAATGTAAAATATAGTGTTATTAATAACAAAATCGGTGTTGTTATTGTGAAAGTAAAAAGATGAAACTGGAGTTGTTAATCAAGAATATGGAATTGTTAATCAAGAATGAGGAGTTGTTAATGAAGAGCGCGTGTTGTTAATAAAAAAAGAGGTGTTGCTATTGACCTTGAAATTTAAATTCGGAAGTTGTGAAATAAGAAAGGAGAGTTGTTAATCAAGAATCCGGAGTTGTTAATTAAGAACCAGGTGTTGTTATTTCCGAAGTGGCGAGAATGAGGGCTGAAGGGCAAAATCGTCTTTTGAGGGTGCCGGCACTGTTCATCCGTACTGACAGTGGACTGATCCGGATTTTTGAATTTGAATGTACTGAATTGGGATTTCCCTATTTCCAATGCATTTTATAGGGATTTTCCCTTCTAAAAATTTTATTGTTTGTGTAATAATCCTATATAATTTAATTAAGAGAAATGATATATCTATTTTAGTGTTTGGACAAGTTGAAGTTGGGAATATAGTTGATGTAGATAATAATAGTGTAAATGAACAGCCTTCCACGACAATTTATGGTAGGCGATCTTCTTCCTAAATGAATCATATTCGTGACTCAATTAGAGACCAAATTGTACGGGACATGTGATCCAATTAGCTATGTAATATTATTTCATCAAATTGTGTATTTTTTAATTACCAAATTTCTCAACTTTAATTTTTATAAATTTTTTATAATTTCAAATTTAATATAATATCTCTTTTATCATTATCATAAAAGCCACTTATACTTAAGCTAATCTAAATAAATTTTATTTTTACAAAAATCATTTATACAACTGTCAATCCAAACATAAATCATACTACATAATTTAATTTTTACCCAAAAATGAAATTATCAAAAATCATATTAAAAAAAATTACTTTTACCATCATTATATCTCCGAATACAAACCAAGGCTTGCTTTGTGATGGGCCTTTCCGTAAAGCTCTCAAATTACTTTCTAAGTCATCGCTCTTCTGATTATTGCTCGTTTGATTCCACACTTTCAAAACCAAATAAAACAAAAATCTCATGATAGAATGGCCTTATGCCAAACTTTCCACACAAAAATCTTCAACTTCCACAAATTTCGCCTAAGCCTACCTACATGTTTATGCAATTGCTGAGAGAGGCAACCATACCCTTTTTTAATATTAAAAAACAACACTAGTGTTAATAGATATATGAAATTATCGTATATTTTAGAAGTGTCATATTATATGAACTCTATCTAATAAAAACACTATAGCTTATATCATTTTAATCCTTGGCTGATAACTCAAATGAAAACATTCACAATTTAATTTGTTTTTAAGAAAAATAAACATCAAAATTTGAAAAATAAAATAAAATAAAACGATCAACCAATATTTTTCTTAAAAATTAAATAAATTCGCAATTTTTAAAATGACTAGCCAACTAGAATCAAAATAATATGAGTTGTTATGTTTTTATTGAATAGAGTTTAAATGACATGCCACTCCTGAAGTATGTAAATATTTCTCTTTTTAAAATGTACTAGAAATAATTTATTTTATGTTTCTTTGATCAGCTGTAAATGATTTTATTTTTTGAAATTTCTGCACATATTTTAAAATAAGAAAATTACTTACTAATAAGTCTATGAATTTGACTTATAAGTTACATATAAAATTTATGTAAAAATATACTTAATAAATTGAAGGCTTTTAAATTTGATTTATAAATATTGCAAGAGGACTTGTAAAATTTGTTTTTTTCCCTCAATTATGTGATTTAGGTTTTAACTAATTAATTTTTTTCTTATGGGAGGCAATTTTAATGTGAGAAATATTTTTCAAATAAAAATTAATATATTTATGGCCACCATTTGTAGCTACCATAACTATGGTAACATAAACAAAAATTCATTGAAAAAATTAATAACATAAAAAATATGTTATGAATATTATGATTGTATGGATGTCCATGACATCCAAGAATAAGGCTCTTCACCTCCTATCCATATTGAGCCCCCAAAATGAAAAGTTTCTAACCTTTAATCTTTGTAACATCTAAAGGTACAATTATATTGGTTAATTGTCCTCTTCATGTGTTGTAACTCATAGGGTTGGTCTTCAATATTGAGGCCCTATAAATAGAGGCATGTACAAACATTTGTTAGCTTGAAATGAAATAAAAATCACTCCCTCCTTGCTCTTCATTTTTCTCGTGTATTTCTTCATCTCCCTCATCTCAATCTCTTTTGTATTTTCCTTCTTTTTATAACACATTATCAACACTAATTCACTCAGAAGGCATATGGTCTAGTTTTCTATCTTTTCTACTCTGTAAATTTCTCATTTCTATAGTATATTTTATATTGTTTATTCTCTATGTTATTTTATCTTTCTAGTTTACATTATCGATTTATTGTTTTATATTATTTTTATTATTTTTCTTTTATGCTATCTATTTTTATCTTTCCTGTTGTTATCTTTTACATGTATATCTAGGATAATATAAGCCATTATATAGAACTAAATAGACTCGTTTACCGATTATTTTATACATCAGGTTTCATAGCTAAAATTTGATATTATTGTTATTTTATTATCATTTGCAAGTTTTCTTTCCTTTTACTTTTATTTATCATTTTCCGGGAATCTCTTGTTACGCAACATTTATATTTCTTTATTTTATATTCTGGTATTTTTTACATTTTATGTTATTATATTATGTTATTTCATTTTATTTATGTTTCATTTATTCATTATTTAACATTTATATTTCTTTATTTTATTTACATTTTATGTTATATTTTATTTTATTTTTTATTTTATTTTATGTTGTTTTATAGTTTTTTTTTTACATTTCATTTATTTATGTTAATATATTTTTACTATATCATTATGTCAATCTTTTATTTTCATTTGTTTATTATATTACATTAATATGTAATAGTATTACATATGATCATATAATGTGGTCTATATGATCATGAGCTTATCTATTATTTATATTTGATTATGAATTTAAATTTACTTAATTTATTTTATAGTATTTTAATTTTATCGAGAGGCCAGAAGCCATAATATTCTTAATTTCCTAATAAAATAACTAGAAGTTACATCACTTTTGTAATAGTTCTTATAAGAAAGAATGCTATTGGTTTCATTAAATTGTGTAATACCCTATTTTACATTCCACTAACCATTGATATTAATCATAATACTTGATTACATTACCATTTTTCCCTTAAGGGTTTCACAATATATGTGCAAATTGTCCAAAATATCCAAAAATAAAGACTATATATAACCACTATCTTTGTCTCAAGATTCACACCCGTTAGTTTCTTGTGTCTACCATCTTGCCTTTAGAGCCACTGGTTCCTACTGGAACATTTTTATTTATGAAAAAGGATGAGATTCCAAGGAATCCAGTAGCAACATACAATCAATTATATAAAATGCAATAATTAAATATGCATTGCACCATATAATGTAAAATAAAATTTCATATCATAATGTGTGTGTTCACAATGCTCAGGGCCAAATAGTGGTTTGGATCCCCTTCATATACCTCAGCTGGGTCCCTAACCAAAACTAGGTAATGTGCCCTAGGCATCGTGTTCATATAAGAGAATACAGTAAGACACAACATATCAATAATTACATAGTGTATGAAAGATAATAATTACTACCTTAAGCCTTTTTCACCTCAAAATGCAGCCAACAACTAGGTCCTAAAATTGCAAATGTACAAAAATTAGGTTAAAACTCATTCATGTGCTACTTTCGACACTTTCATAGTGCTTTTAAGGGTTATATGAGTCTATACTAAAAAATTACTAAAATACCCCTAGGGACTCAGCCTAGCCACGTCATACCTGGTCCGACCATACTTTTTTCAAAATCTTGACCCAAGCTATTCTTGCATATTTTTGCCCAAGGAATCCATTTCCGCCCTCAG
The DNA here is from genome assembly GCA_963210345.1 of Inga oerstediana. Classification (NCBI taxonomy): domain Eukaryota; kingdom Viridiplantae; phylum Streptophyta; class Magnoliopsida; order Fabales; family Fabaceae; genus Inga; species Inga oerstediana. The sequence continues at coordinate 37,525,093 of OY723407.1, forward strand.
AATTATCAAATTCACTATCAAAAGATAAAAATGCCCTTGGCAACCCCTAATTTAGGGTTTCATAAGCGTTTTTGTCATTATGCTTTTTGGGGCTTTTCTGGAATAGTGATCAACAGTAACCCCACCTAATTTTTCCTTCTGAACACACTAGAATCATCAGATTATCAAAAATTCAGCCCTAACCCCCTGTTCTAGCTTTGGCTAAAACTTACAATACTCAGGGAAAAATTGAGGTTTTTGAGTTCTAACTTCGCAGACTTACTCCTTTCTACTCCTAATCACTTTATTAACTATTTAATTACGTTCCCAACCTGATTTAGTCCAAATTTGGGCAGCATGGCAGCTAGGGTCCATCATTCTCCTAAATTCACAAATCATAGAAATCAATCACATATTCACCGATTAAATCAACCACAGCTGCAGCAACAACAATATTTGAAGTTCAGGAAGTCACCTTTGTTTTCTTCTTTCTCTTCCCTTCTTGGCCGAACCCTAACTCCCACAAACCCCAAAGATTTGCTTTAAGAATACCTTAAATCATGTAAAGGAGTAGCTTAGAGGAAGGATTACATGAGTTAGAAACCAGATCACCGAAGAAATCAACTTATCTTTGCAAGTTTTCTCCTCCTTCTCTCTAGATCACCAAAGCACTCTCTCTCTCTCTCTCTCTCTCTCTCTCTCTCTCTCTCTCTCTCTCTCTCTCTCTCTCTCTCGGGCTCTCTTGGCTGACGGAAATGGTGGAGGAAATATGAAGGGAATGGTTTTAATATATGTTGCATTTATCTTCTACTTATTTAATTCCAAAAAGTTGACTTTTAAGGCTTAAAGTAATTAGTCTTTATCCCTAAATAAAAGTATCATGAAGCCCATTATAATTCAACTAATATTTTTCTTCCTTGGTCGATCCAAAAACACATCCTAGGGTCCTTTAGATCAGCCAAATGGGCTGATGGGTTTATCCCAAAATTGCCATGTTGCCATCACAAAATTTTCCCCATTTTCGGATCTATGTCAATTCTGGCAGATTTTCTGCTCAAACTTTGAAAAATTATAACTAAATTTGTAGACATCAAATTGAAGTGATTCTAAAGGCTATAGAACCCTCATTGAGTCTAGTTTCGACAAAAAATATAGCCTTTAGCCACCTAGAAGATCATACTTCTCAAAATTTAATTCTTTGGACGCGGTTCAAGAAAATAGCCAATTTTTTTGGGTTAACTTCAAAAATTCATAACTTTTTACATACAGCTCCAAAAATTGCCCATTACCCATCAAATTAAAGCTTAGGATATCTACTTTGATCCTATATAAATTCATAATTTTTTATCATCATTTGATCATTCAAAATGTCTTGACAAGCTTACTACCTCACAGAAAATCTCACTGGCAGCACTGTTCATATTCTCCACGTAATTTCAATACATTTTGGTGAATAAAATTTAAAGTGTTATAAATTGCAATATTGACAAGAAAAAATTTGGCACTTGGATGATTTAATTGTTACAAATATCAAAGCCTTGAAGGCTAAATGTTCAAATATCAAACTAAACAAAAAAAAAATAGCTTTGCAAGATTTTTGCTATGGTCCTGAAGACCAATATTTGGAGAAATTGGTGGTGTGCTATTGAAAGTGAAGAACATATCTGTAAGAGTGAAAATGAACATAATCACATTGCATTAGTGGAATTAATAGTTGAAAGCTAAGAATATATTTTCTTAGCTATTAAACCACAGTTGTGGAAATAATAATATTTCTAAGGTGATTAAAATTATGGGCAAATGTTATATTATGACTAGAAGTCATATGAATAGAAAAAAAGGGTATAATAAGACTAGAAGTTATATAGACTAATATGTATCAATTTATTGAAAATAAAGATCAAAATGGTTATGAAGCCAAAAAGACCATGAAATATTATGAAAAATACCAAAAATAGTTATGATGCTTAAAGTAGTAAGTTATGGAGAAAGATGACCAACTTGTTAAGCCAAAAGAAATAATTATAAGCCCTGGAGGCTATATGATATTGATTATGAGTAGTGTTTAAATTTAAATTGATTGTGATTAATTTGTGAGAGGGAAATTATTATTTGATATTGTAATATCAGCATGAGTGATATATGAAATTAAATAAACAAAAAGGTAATTATTTGTCATTTTAAAATTTTAGTATATGTCAATTTATTTACAAATTTAAACATTATGGTGTGTGGATATTCATGATTTCAGAATTCTAACTACTCATAGTTATTGTCATTACGCCTTATAACTCCCAAATCAAGTGATTTTTAGTATTTATTCATATAACCTTCAATTATACAATTAAGTTGTTTAATTATTTTCTTTATGTATAATTGTACACTTTATTTGTAACTTTAAGTATATAGTGTATATGGATTCTATTCATATATCAATGGAGTTTACCACCTCTATTTTGTAATATCCTGAATTTTGGGATTGAAGGCTTGGAAATAAACTTAAATGTGAGGTATTAAAGGAAATAAAATGGTGAATTAAAGAGTACGGGAAATTTGTGTACAAAAATGAAATTTGTTGAAGTTGAAAGTGCACGCTGTTTCATTTCTTCCAGTGAGGCAGTGTTGTTGTGTAATGCATTTTGTTGGCCAAATGATGTTCAAAAATGATGAAAGTTTACAAGGTGAAAGTAGACATCTTAAACTTTAATTTGATGGGTAATGGGTAATTTTTGGAGCTGTATACAAAAAATTATGAATTTTTGAAGTTTACCCACAGAAATTAGCTATTTTCTAGAACAGCATCCAAAAACTAAAATTCTCAGAATTGTGTGCTTCCAGTTGCCTAAAGGCTATATCTTTCCTTGAAACTAGACTTAATTGAGGTTCAATAGCCTTTGGAATTACTCCAATTTGATGACTACAAATTTGGTCATGATTTATCAAAATTTGGGCAAAAAATTTGCCAAAAATTCCAAACAATCCGAAAATGGAAAAAAAGTTGTGGCAATCTTGTAATTATGAGAAATTTTATTAAAGCATATTTCCCTTCATCCTCTTCCCATTTCCGTGCGGCCATGGCTTAAATAAGAGAGAGAAAGTTTGGGAGAGTTTAGAGAGAGAAGGAGAAAAAAAACTCACTATGTAGGTCGATTTCTTCGATAAATTCGTTCCTAACGTGTATAACTATTCTCCCAAACTCCTCTTTTATGTGATTTAAGGTGTTGGAAGCTAAAATTTTGGTGTTACAAAGGCTAGGGTTTCATCCACACTAGGAAAAGCCAGAGGGAGCTTGAGGTAACTTTTGAAACTTCAGTCTTTGATTGTTCTGGCCACTGTGGAAAATTTAATCAGTAAAACTTCACCGGATTATCTTTGTTTGTGAAAATGAAAAATGGAAAATGGGTTGTTGGAAGTGTTATGTTGCCAAAATTAGTACTAAATGGTAGTTGTACCTAATTAAATAATGGGTTAAGGGGCAAAACTAACCTTAAACTTTTCTCAAAAGTGCACCCACCACCATAAACTTTTTTTTTGTGCAAAAGTAACCATTAACTTTTAAAAATGCTGCAAAAGTAACCATGAACTTTTAAAAAAGGGGTAAAAGTGACACTATCGTTAACTGCCGTTCACTCAAAAGTTTTCAAGGGGCAAAAATACCCATAAACTTTTTTCAAAAGTGCACTCGCCACCATAAACTTTTTTTGGGTGCAATAGTAACTATAAACTTCCAAAAATGGGGCAAAAGTGAAGGTTCTCTTACTGTGTTCAAGTGTCATTTTTTTATTGTTCTAAGTCCAGAAAAATAGCACATTGACTTGTCCACTATGATTTTTCCAAACCAAAAATTGAAAAATTGATCTTCAATGAAGATGACATCGTCATCCTGCTCTCACTGACATGCCGTAAATGGAATTGTTGATATCAACGGTGTCGTAAACGCAGTTGCCAAAATTGTTGATGGGGAAGGATCTCAACAATTCCATTTACTACACGTCGGTGAGACCAGGATAGCGATGTCATCTTCATTGAAGATAGGTTTTTCAATTATTGGCTTGGAAAAATCATGGTGGACAAGTCGATGTGTTTTTTTCCTGGACTTAGAACAATCAAATGATTACATTTGAACTCAGTAAGATAACTGTCACTTTTGCTCCATTTTTAAAAGTTTATGGCTATTTTTGCACCTAAAAAATAGTTTATGGCGGTGAGTGCACTCTTGAAAAAAGTTTATGGGTATTTTTACCCCTTAAAAACTTTTGAATAAACGGCCGTTAACGGTAGAGTCACTTTTGCACCATTTTCAAAAGTTCATGGTTATTTTTGCACCAAAAATTTTTTTATGGTGGTGGGTGCACTTTTGAGAAAAGTTTAAGGGTAGTTTTGCCTATTTACCCTTAAATAATTAATAAAGTGGTTAGGAGTAGAAAGAAACACGTCTGCGGAATCGGAATCGAAAAACCCCAATTTTTTCTAGAGATTTGTGTAATTTGGCCAAGGCTAGTACAAGGGCTTAGAGTTGGATTTTAAATGATTTGATGATTCCATTGAGTTCAAAAAGAAAAATTAGATGGGGTTATAGTTGAACACTTTTTCAGAAAAGCCCAAAATAGCATAATTACGAAAACGCCCCTGAAACTTAGAAATAGGGGCTGTCAAGGTAATTTTGGTCTTTTGGTAGTGAATTTGGTAATTTTGAGTTCAGAAATAGATTCCTTGAGCGAAAATATATTACAATAGCCCATGTTAAAATTGCAGGAAAAGTATGGTTGGACCGGGTACGGCGGGGCCGGGCTGGGTCCCATAGGGATATTTTGGTAATTTTTTAATATAGACTCATAAAACCATCAGAAACACTATGAAAGTGTCTAAATTGTGCATTTAGAATTTTATGATTGAATTTTGCAGCCTGAGCTGTTTGCATGTAGATCAAGGAACTATTTTTGTCTAGCAAAAAGGACACAAGGTTTGTAATTATTATGCTGAAAACAAAGAAGAGAACCGTACAAGGAGATTGTAGTAGTTGAACGAAGACGGGAATATGTCTCTGTTTCATTAGGATGAGTTTAGATACCCTAAAGCCCTGTGCAGCTATAAGGTTTGTAATTATTATGTACGAACCCCTATGGGGGTTTCTATAATCATGCCCATATTATCAGCCTATTTATGCTATTCTTGTGTTGCCTACCGAACCGCATATCATTTTTCACAAATACTCTGAAAAGGATGAAAATAACATAAGGGCGTAACAATTTTCTTCTTGGGACTTGTGCTTCTCTGTTGCACTATAGATTTTCCAACAAAGACTCAACTCATATACAATATGAAGATACTTTCTTTTATTATTAGTTATACTTTTCATTTTAACTTTATATTTCATATCTTTTCTCCTCTTGAGCACTATTATATTGCCTTACATATATATGCAATTTTTCTTAGTTTCAAACTTTCATTATTAAAAGGCATACAAATATTCTATAATTTGTATTGTATTTTAGTATTGATAAATTATTGTCTCCTCTCTCTCAATTTATTGTATTGTCATTTCTTCTACTCCTTAGCATTTTTATATGATATGTGCAAGTTTCATACATTAATCATAATATGGTATATAATATGATATATATTGGAAACAAATTGGCTTTATGTGACATTTGTAGAAAAAAAAAGTCATATATCATATTTGAATTAAGAGAATGAGAATTTATTTAATTTTATGAGAAAATTCATTATGAATAGTTTATGATTTGTTAGACAAAACTATTTTTTTAATGTGCATGAACTATATATATAGTGTAAGCTAAATTTATGGATGATCAAATAGTAGGGAATATTTGAAAGAAGACTATGTATATTATAAGTATTCATTATTTTATATTATAATGCATTTGGCTTTATATTTCTCTCAAATTAATTTTAGCTCCTAAACATCGCAAATCATTGTAATAAGATCCTTATGTATTTTGATTATGGATTTCCTTATATTTTTCTTTATGTAGTGAAAATTTTTAAACATTTCATATTTTGAATATGCATCAAAAAAGGAAAATTGAAGCATATTATTATTAATGAGTAATAAAATTATATAAATATGTGATAATATATGTTAATTCCTGAAGAACATAAATGTAACAAAGTCGATATAATTCCTGGAGAAGAATTGATCATTAAAAGTTATAATCCATAGATTTACGTTAGAGTTTCACTCTATTAAAGGGTCTAAGTGATAGCACAATTGACTGAAATCCATGATTAATTGTGAGTTATAAAGTAATTAAGTTTTCAAATGAAAGATATATTATTGGCTTATTATACACTAATTTGTTTTTGAAATGGAGAAATAAAGAAAGTGTATTTATATGACTCATACTTGAAGGGGAGATTGTTAGAATATAACTGTACGTTAATATTAAAAAGTTCTACTCATATACTTTCTTACAAAACTTATTAATTGATCTCTCAAAAATGGATGTCATATTGATATTTTATATTAATATCTTATAGAAATTGAAAAGTTTGTTGTTGGTTAAGCAACATGTCACAGTAAACTAGCAGTGTACTAATTCAAACAAATTTATTGTTAGCATGATTTGTTTGATCATTCAAATCATATATAAAAGATCACGTATGACATCCATTGAAGAACCAGAAGATTATCATGTACTTCTTATTCTCAAAGAAATTTGATTATGAGAATATCACAAGTTATGATTTAAAATTGATATCTATATTTCTATAAATATATCAAACTCATGTATGAGCCAATTTAAATAGCATGTAGACCATATATATGTTCAATAATTTTGATAGATGCATCTATAAGATGGTTATATGTGATATTACTATTAGTTTGCAACCTGAAGTTTGCAGGAATGTTTAAATAAATTATTATGTTAAGCGCAATTTTTAAATTATATTATTGATTCATTAAAGCCTCCATAAATAGTTAGATTAATACTTATGAGAACAAAATTTATATTTCAATGTTGGCATATTTGATCTTACATATTGCTACACTTATATTGACCGACAAATTCTCTTAATAAAATTGGCTTTTGGTCAGGAGCCAAGTATATTCCATCTTAAAAAGTTTGAATGTGCATTCCTATTGATATATCACAATGCATACAGATGGATATTTAAAGGAAATTGAGATAAACATTGGGTAAGAACTTCCTTCTTTTTGTTTGTCTCTAAATAAAATAAAAGGATATTTCTAATAGAAACAAATAGATTTTGGAGACTTATACTACAAGATTAATCTATTGTCATTTGATAAAGTTTTCCTAAAATGAGGGAGAGAAATTGAATAACTGGAAAATAAAACAAAAAAAATGCATTATTAATATCAAGTATAGATCCTCAAATACAATAATATGAACTAGAAGTTCATTAAGTTTTGCATTCATGAAATATTGCATAAAATCTGTTAGATGCAATTATTGACCTAAATGAGAATTATTAAATTTCATATTCCAGCTAAAAATGCTCTAATCAGTATAAATGAAAGTGAGACATGCCAAAGTATGAGAGAATAACTTGTTCCAAAAGAAAAGAGAAAGAAGCAAATAATTAAGATGATCATATAAAGGAAGCGGATACTCCAGAAGAGGTCAAGACATAACTAATTGCAAAAACCTCCAAAGAGGTTCAGATGCCTGAAAGTAATAAAGAGATATCAATGAATTATGTCACAACAAGAAAAATGGAACTGAAAAGATAAAGTTGTCGACAACAATTTTAGTAACAATATCACGTGATCAAATGAGGATCTTATACATAAATATATCGGTAGAAAAAAAAGGTAATTGGCCAACTGAAAAAGGAGATAAGACGCAATGAAAAAATGTTCTTTCAATATATGAAATTTATGGACCTGCAGTTCAAAATATTTTAAATATAAAGTTATTTGTGATATATGAATATTCATATGAAAATAAAGATTTTCACAAGATCTAATGATGATTATGATGAAGTACAACATTTGGTAGTAGATACAATAATTATTGCATATATTATTAGTCTGGCAGTATATACAAACGAAATAATGCGTCTATTAGATATCATTTTATATAGCATATTTATGTGGATAGTGAATATTACATAAGAATTCTTGAAAGGATCCGAAATGTTGAAAGCATATATAAGAAAAGTATTCAGTATATAAAATGTTTTATGGATTAAAATAATTTGAGTATATATATAATTGATTGAAGAATATATTGAAAAATGAATAATTTTACATATCAAGTTATTGGAAATCTTAATGATTTCAAAATCATATATTTTTGTTTTGATGATGTTGTTTGCAAAAATTTATTGAATTTAATGGTTATAAGTATCGCATATTTATGAATATTTACATCATACTAATATTATAGTTATTATGTTTTTTCTAGTAAAATCAAGATGCTGTTGTACACTATGGATACTATGAAACTGAGGTTTAGTGTGATAGTTCTATGAAACTATTCTATAAGTACATTTTGTTCATAACAAATTGAACATGCGAAAATAAGATATATCATAGTGATTTTCAGGATAATTTTTTTTTTATTATTTCCACAATGCATAAAGGCAAGTGCAAAATATATTGATATTTAACATATCCAGAAGATATGGTAGATAATTATGTTTCAACATATGATTTGATGACAATGCATTATGCATAGTTTAGATAAAAAAGAAAATCAATTGCTTGAAAAATCATTGATGACAGTTGTAATTGAGAAATCAATATATAGTTTTGAGATATGACAATGTAATCACAATGAGTGATGTTGCTATCAAGGGGAGTAAAGATCATGTTGTACTCTTTTCCTTAATTAAGATTTTATCTCACTGGGTTTTTTTTTGTAAGGTTTTTAATGAAGCAACTTCAATATGTATTGTGCATTTTTTTTCCTTCACTGGGTTTTTGTCTCATTGGGTTTTTCCTAGTAAAGTTTTAATGAGGCACTATATTTGCTTATTGTTATGAGTATAAATGATCTATTAAAAAGTGTAAGTGTACATTGTCGTAATCAAGTAATATAGAAGTGAGTAGAGTATCGTTCCCTCAAGAATTGATCACTACGTACCAAAATGAGTAATTTTAACTCTATTTAGTCGATCGATTAGTTGGTGATTGAGAGTATGAAATAAAAATGATTAAATATAAATGTAAATGATATGAAACAATCATAAGAAAAAGTCCTAGGGGTCAGATTTCACTTAACAAATTTTGAATTGAATTATTTATATATTATAGCCCAATTTATTTCACATGATTAATAGTTGAGTTTTCCTAATTTAATTGTTAGCCTCTTCCAAGGTCAAGCAATTATATAATTAATTGCTAATCCAATATATTCCTATACGAATTTAAGCAATTAATTATGCATTAAGATTTATGGAACTCAGTAAGACTACACAACTCATATGAATATATTCCTATTTCATATACAAGTCATGGTTTTAATTATAGGATCTAGATACATGCATCTCCTTCCGATCTCAACATATATATTGGAATCATTCAAAAGGTGGCCAATCAATTGAAAGCATTAAGAACAATAATTAAAACTCAATCATGAAGGAGAAATTCAAACTAGATTTAATGAGTTAAGATTCAATCCGTCATTAGTAAGCTACGTCATTACTCTAGGAAAAAGAAAGTTTAGCACATGATGAAATTAAAAACAAAAATAAATTAATTAACATTACATAAAACTTGAATATTAAATTCTAAAACATAAATATACAATAACTAGATGCATGTAAATAGAGAAAATGATGTGTAAGTGGAGAAGAGAGGAAAGTAATGGATATGAAAATTGTGTGTAAAATCTGAAAGAGAGGATGATTATATATAGGAAAGAATGGAGTAGGGTAGATGAAGTGGTAGATAAAATATAGTAAATGAAAAAAAAAGATGAAGTGGTTGATAGAATATGGTAGATGAAGTAGTAGGTGAAAAAGAAAATAAAGTGGTAGATGAAATGTATTAAATAGAATGGTTGGTGAAATGGTAGATGATTATCGCTCTCAACTTCTAAGCAAAATCCGAAACCCTTGGAGATAGAACTGAGTTTTGGTCTCAACATAAAAGTTATAGAGCTCTTTCTTAGCTTTTTATTCATATATAGAACGTCCCAATCCGATATCTAGTGCTTCCGATATTGCCTGAAAACTAAAAGAGGGTCTAATTTAGTATTTTTCAATAAATTCTATTTCATGTCAAAATCATTATTTATTTATTAATTACATCCAAATTTATTAAATTGAGCTTAAATATCATTTACAAAATCATCATATAAGGGGAAATAAATATGCAAATATTTTGCTAATCACTTATGGATATCCAAGGGGGAGTGTTATGAATATCATGATTATATGGATGTCCATAACATCCAAGAATAAGATTCTTCACCTCCCATCCATATTGAGCCCCCAAAATGAAGAGTTTCTAACTTTTAATCTTTATAACATCTAATTGTACAATTATATTGGTGTTATAAAAACAAGAAAGTATAAGAGATTGAGATGAAGGGAATGAAGAAATACAAGAGAGAAATAGAGAGCAAGGAAGGAGTGATTCTTATTCATTTGGATGCAAACAAAGTGTAGTACATAGTGCTCTATTTATAGGCCCTCAACCACAACTAAGAGTTACACAAAGTAAATGGCAAACTTTAATCCTCATGAGTGCACACATTGTAACCTTTGAATTATGGGCATGAAAACTCCTAAAGATCATTCATTGGAGAGGTTATGGGATGTAGAAAATGAAAGGTCAAGAGTTGGGAGCTCATGGACATCCACCTTAATTAATATTTTACAACACTCCCCCTTGGATGTCCATAAAAAAAATATTGTGCCTCATTAAAATCTTACTAGGAAAAACCCAATGGGACAAAAACCTAGTGAAGGAAAAAGAGTACACAATACAAATCGAAACTGCCTCATTAAAAACCTTACCAGGAAAACCCCGTGGGACAAAACCTTGGTTAAGGAAAAGAGTACAGCATGGTCTCTATTTCATACGATGATAATATCGTATTTACTCCCCCTGATAATAACATCAGTTTTACTTCCCTGATAAGAACATCACTTCTAATGTATTGTTGAGCATATCATTCTTTCAGCCACCAAACTATGAATGATACATTGTCACCAAATATTCTGCTAGATGTATTCCTCTTTCATATCTTCTGGATATACTAAAATATCAGTATATTATGCCTTTATCTTATTCATCGTGAAAACAATAAAGAAAAATTATTCTGAAAATCATCAAAATATATCTTACATCCACATATTTAGTTTGTTTTGAACAAAATAATATTATATAATATGTTAATAGGACTATCACACCAAATCTCATTTTTGTTATCTACTGTGCACATGCAAGAACTAATTTTTATCAATAAAATCATAATGGATACAATATTAGCATAATACAAAAATATTCTCATAAAGTATAAGGTACTTCTGGACCATTAAATTCAATGTATCTTTACAAGAAAATTCACCACGGTAAAAATATGTGATTTTGAAATCATTAATGCATTTGATAACTTGATCTATAAGTCAAGTAAAATGTAAAATTACTCATTTTTCAATATATTTTTCAATCAATTATATATGCTTGAATTATTTTCAAACTCACACAACATTTTATATATAGAATGATTTTCTTGTATATGCTTCTGGCATTTTAGATCCTTCAAAGACTCTCATGTAATATTCACTATCCATATGTATATGCTATATATAATGATATCTAATAGACGCATTATTTTGTTTGCATATACCGCCAGACTAATAATATATGCAACAATTATTGTATCCACTACCAAATGTTGTACCTCATCATAATCATCATTAAACCTTGTGAAAATCTTTATTTTCACATGAATATTCATATATCACAAATAACTTAATATTTCAAATGTTTTGGACTAAAGGTCCATAAATTTCACATGCTGCAAGAACATTTTTCATTGCGTCTTGTCCCATTCTTCAGTTGGTCAATCACCTTTTTTGTCTACCAACATATTTATGTATAATATCCTCATTTGATCACGTGATATTATTACTAAAACTGTTGTCGACAACTTTATCTTTTCAGTTCCATTTTTCTTGTTGTGACATAATTCATTGAGATCTCTTTATTACTTTCACGTACCTGAACCTCTTTTGAGGGTTCTGCAAGTAGTTATGTATTGACCTCTTCTGGAGTGTCTGCCTCCTTAATATGATTATTTTGATTATTTTCTTCTTTCTTTTTTCTTTTAGAACTGATTATTCTCTCATACTTCAGGTATGTCTCACTTTCATTTATGCTGATTAGACCACTTATAGCTGGAATATGAGATTTAATAATTCTCATTTAGGTCAGTAATTGCATCTGGCAGATTTTATGTAATATTTCATGAATGCAAACCAAATGAACTTCTGGTTCATATTGTTATATTCGAGGATCTATATTTGATAGTAATAATGCATTCTCTTTCTTTTCTTTTCCAGCTATTTAATTTCTCCCTCTCATATTAGGAAAACTTTGTCAAATGACAATCGACTAATCATGCAGTATAAGTCTCCTAAATCCATTTGTTTCCATTAGAAACATCCTTTTGTTTCATTTAGAGACAAACAAGAAGAAGGAGGTTCTTACCCAACATTTGTCTCAATTTCCTTTAAATATCCATCTATGTGCATTATGGTGAATCAATAGGAATACACATTCAAACTTTTAAGATGGAATATACCTGGCTCCTGACTAAAAGCCAATTTTATCGGGAGAATTTGGTTGGCTAGTATAAGTGCTGCAATATGTAAGATCAAATATGCCAACACTGAAACATAAATTTTTGTTCTCATAAGTATTAGTTTAGCTATTTATGAAGGCTTTAATAAATGAATCGTATAATCTGAAAATTATGCGTAACATAATAATTTATTCAAATATTCTTGCAAACTTCAGGTTGCAAACTAATATTAATATCACATGTAACCATCTTATATCTTATAGATGCATCTATCAAAATTATTGAACATTGATATGGTTTACATGATATTTGAATGGGCCCATACATGAGTTTATTTATTTTCAGAAATATAGAGATCCATTCCAAATCATAACTTGTGATACTCTCATAATCAAATTTCTTTGAGAACAAGTAGCACATGATAACTCTTGAATTATATAATATGTTGGCTAATTATGAAGAATCTTCTAGTTCTTCAATGGATGTCACACGTAATCTTTTATATATGACTCGAATGAATCAAACAAGTCATGCCAACAATATATTTGTTTGGATAAGTAAACTACTGGTTTACCATGACATGTTGCTTAACCAAAACAAAACTTTTCAATTTCCATAAGTATTGATATAAAATGTCAATATGGCATCCATTTTTCGGAGATCAATAGGTTTTGTGAGGAAGTATATGAGTAAAACTTTTCAATATTAACTCACTTATATTCTAACAATCTCCCCCTCAAGTGTGAGTCATATAAATATACTTTCTTTATTTCTCCATTTCAAAGACAAATTTGTATATAGCAAACTAATAATATATCTTTCATTTCAAAACTCAAGTACTTCATAACTCACAACTAATCATGGATTTCAGTCAATTAGGTTATCATTTAAACCCTGTAATAGAGTAAAACTCTAATGTAAACCTATGTGTTATAACTTTTCTTAATCAATTATTCTTCTGCCCATAGAATTTAAGAAAAACTATATTAGTTCTTCAGGAACTATATCGTCTTTGTTACATTTATGTTCTTCAGGAACTAACATATATTCTTGCACTATATATATAATTCATGCACATTACGAAAATAATTTTGTCTAACAAATCATAAACTATTCATTATGAATTTTCTCATAAAATTAAATAAATTCTCACTTTCTTAATTCAAATATGACATATGATTTTTTTTCCTTCACAAATGTTACATAAAACTAATTTGATTCCAATATATATCATATTATATATTATATCATGATTAATGTATGAAACTTGCACATATCATAAAAATACTAAGGAGTAGAAGAAATATTAATAAAATGAATTGGGAAAGGAGGCAATAAATTATCAATACTAAAATAAAATACAAATTGAAGAGTATTTGTATGCCTTTCAATAATGAAAGTTTGAAACCAAGAAAAATTGTATATATATGTAAGGCAACATAATAGTGCTCAAGAAAAGAAAAGAGATGGAAGACAAGGCTAAAATGAAAAATATGACTAATAATGAAAGAAAGTACCTTGATGTTGAGGTATATGAGTTGAATGTTTGCTGGGAAATCTTTCGTATAACAGAGAAATACAAGTTCCAAGAAGAAAATAGAGGTGGTAAACTCTATTGATGTATGAATAGTATTCACATACACAATATACTTAAAATTACAAATAAATTGTATAATTATACATAAAGAAGGTAATTAAACAACTTAACTTTATAATTGAAGGTTATATGAATAAATACTGGAAACCATTTGATATGGGAGTTATAAGGATTAACCATGAGGTAGTTAGAATCCTAAAAAGCCATGAAATCAAAATATATCAATAATTACCAATAATGTTTAAATTTGTAAATAAATTGGCACTATACTGAAATTTTAAAATGACCAATCATTACCTTTTTATCTATTTGATTTCATATATCACTCATGTTGATATCACAATGTTAAATAATAATTTCTCTCTCACAAATTAATCACAATCAATTTAAATATAAACATAAAGAATCAAAATTATATAGCCTTAAGGGCTTACAATTATTTTTTTTTGGCTATACAAGCTGATCATCTTTCTCCGTAACTTATTATTTTAAGCATCATAACTATTTTTGATATTTTTCACAATATTTTATGGTCTTTTTTGGCTTCACAGCCATTTTGATCTTTATTTTCAATAAATTAGTACATATTAGTCTATATGACTTCTGGTCATATTATACCATTTTTTTCTATCCATATGACTTCTAGTCATAGTATGATATTTGCTCATAATTTTGATAACCATAGAAATGTTATTATTTCCATGATTGTAGTTAAATAGCTAAGACAAAGTATTATCAGCTTTCAACTATCAATTCTACAAATGCAATGTGATCATGTTCATTTTCACTCTTACATATTTTTTTTTTTTTACTTTCAATAGCATCATCAATTTCTCCAAATATTGGTCTTCAGGACCACAGCAAAAATCTTGCAAAGCTTTTTTTTTTTGTTTAGTTTGATATTTGAACCTTTAGCCATCAGGGCTTTGATATTTGTAACAATTAAATCATCAAAGTGCCAAAATTTTTCTTATCAATCTTGCAATTTAATGAAACCAATAGCGTTCTTTCTCATAAGAGCTAATACAAAAGTGATGTGACTTCTGGTCATCTAATCACGAAATTAAGAATATTATGGCTTCTGACCTCTCGATAAAATCAAAATACTAGGAAATAAATTTAAAAAAAATTCAAATTCATAATCAAAAATAAATAATAGATAAATCCATGATTATATATACCACATTACATGCTCATATATAATACTATTATATATTAATGTAATATAATAAACAAATGAAAATAAAATATTGATATAATGATGTAACAATAATGTATTAATATGAAAAATAAAATAACAATAAAACAAGATGAAATAAATGACATAAAATAAAGAAACAAACAATAATATATAACATAAAATGTAAATAAAATAAAGAAATATAAATGTTAAATAAGTGTAAATAAAATGAAATAACATAATATAATAACATAAAATGTAAAGAATACTAGAATATAAAACAAATAAATATAAATTTTGCATAATAAGAGATTAATGGAAAACGATAAATAAAAGTTAAAAGAAAGAAAACTTGCGGAGGATAATATAATCTCAAATCTTAACCACGGAACCCGATATATAAAAAAATCGGTAAAAGAGTCTATTTAATTCCATGTAATGGCTTAGATTATCCCAGATATATGTAAAAGATAACAACATGATGGATAAAAATAGATAACGTAAAAGAAAAATAATAAAAATAATATAGAACAATAGATTGATAATGTAGACTAAAAAGATAAAATAACATAGAGAGTAAACAATATAAAACAAAGTATGTAAATGAGAAAGTTAGAGAATAAAAGAGATAGAAAACTAGACCATAGGTCTTCTGAGCGAATTCGTGCTGATAACGTGTTATAAAAACAAGAAAGTATAAGAGATTGAGATGAAGGGAATGAAGAAATACAAGAGAGAAATAGAGAGCAAGGAAGGAGTGATTCTTATTCATTTGGATGCAAACAAAGTGTAGTACATAGTGCTCTATTTATAGGCCCTCAACCACAACTAAGAGTTACACAAAGTAAATGGCAAACTTTAATCCTCATGAGTGCACACATTGTAACCTTTGAATTATGGGCATGAAAACTCCTAAAGATCATTCATTGGAGAGGTTATGGGATGTAGAAAATGAAAGGTCAAGAGTTGGGAGCTCATGGACATCCACCTTAATTAATATTTTACAACAATTGGTTAATTATCCTCTTTATGTGTTATAACTCATAGGGTTGGTTTTCAATATTGGGGCCTTATAAATAGGTATGTACACACATTTGTTAGTTTGAAATGAAATAAGAATCACTCCCTCTATGCTTTCCATGTCTCTCTTGTATTTCTTCATCCCCTCATCTCAATCTCTTTTATATTTTCCTTCTTTTTATAACAAAATACTATTTTTCAATTGAAAATGTGTTTTCTCATATCGATTATTTCCTAATATAGATATTAACAACACAAAAAACGCAGTTAGGACGAACAAAAAGTAACCAGTTTTACTTTATTTAGATGCAAAAATGCCATGAACTTGTGAAAAAGGAGAAAAATACCAAATCCGTTAATTCCCATAAACGTTCGTTACTTTTTGTTGAATGGACCTCACATTGTTAATTTTAAATGATTATTTTAGAAAAAACTGCACACTGCCTCTCCAATCTCCCAATCATGTTCGCCAATTTCTCAACTCTCGCTCCCCCCAACTCCATTGATAGAAGTGAGGAATGCAGAGTTCTTCAAATTCCTAAACTTTTTACTGACATTTCATCATAGTTGCAAAGTATGGATATTTCATTTTTTAAAAAAAGAAATAACTAATCATATTTTCAGGGGACAAAATTAGTGAAAACAAAACACAATTCATCTCACAACTCTATGGCAAGTTCAAGGGCATTCCGGAAAATATCTTCGAATAAGAAGTGATCTCAAGCTCGAATTTTTTTAAAAAAAACTCTAACCGGCATGGTTTATTGATTCAAAAAAATATCTTCGAATAACATATCGATGATTTGGATTTGGATTAACAGTTAGGAAGGAAATCCCAAAACACTATCCGGAAACGCCGCTACCAAATTTTTCAACCTCCCGACTCAAGAACGATCAGAAACATGCCGAAAAATCAGTTAAACTTCAGTACAAACGAAGCAAATCCATACATATTTTGAAATTATATGTGCAAATATTGGAGAAAGAAAGAACAAAAAGAGGGTGAATTAGATATTGTAGCCACAAAAGAGGAAGAAGTAGCAGAGAAGGGAGAGCAAGCCTAGAGACTCCAATACCGTCATGCCCAGAACACCGATGTACCTCCAGGTTCCAACTGCTTGTCCATCAGGACACCGGTGACGGCAGAGAAAACTCGAAATCTGATCACGGGAAGGTCTCCGTGTACCCCCACCTCCACCTCGAGCACATGTTGCCGGAGCAATTAAGCATAGCTGTTTGGGAGAGGGAGAGTTGAGAAATTGGGGGACTTGTTTTCTGGAGGTTGTAGAGGGTGGGGAGCGAGTGTGTAGTTATTTCTAATATAATAATTTAAAATTAACAACATGGGGCCCATTCAACAAAAACGTAATGTAGTTTGTGAGAATTATCGGACTTAGTATTTTTGCTTCTTTTTTATTAGTTCATAGACATTTTTACCAAGTTTATGATGCTGGACTCTGTTTTTTTTTAAAAATATACATGCATTTTTACACCTTCGCTCATTTTTAAATAAAAAAATCAATTTTTAAATAAATATTATTTAAGAGTTTATTTTTATTTTAAATTTTGTACATGTTAAAATAATTTTTTTAAAAAATAAAAAGTAAAAAAAATTAAATCCCAACCGTCAGATGAGAAGAACTTTCGCAGCGGATCAGCAGGTAAACTGGATTCAAAGATCAACCTTCCTTTTGCTGTTGGTCACTCGAACTTTCGTGAGAGTTGTGATGGGTGGGAGAGGAAACTCTGAGCAAGCCTAACGGAAAATATTCGCTGTGCTGATTGATTCTATCTCTTCTTCCTTTCGTTGGGGCGAGTCCACGCAGGGAGAGGCAGGTGAAATTTCGCTGACGTTTGTGCTATTCGCTGCTGCTTGTGTTCTCTGAACGGTGCTTAGGTTGCGAATTTCGTATTTGTCTTGAATTTTTTTTTACCTTTGTTTGGGTTTCTGATTCTGGGTCGGTGTTGGATTGTATGAGTGTTGATTTTATGAGGATTTATAGTATGTGTAAGTAAAAGTTATCCCTATCTTTCTGTTGCATATATGAAAGAAGTTGATGCTTTTGATGAAAATTGGAAACTGATTTGGGTTATAACTGATATTTGGGTATTCAATTTAAGCTATTCCTATAAACGTCGCACTTTGTGAGTGTTAATGTTATCTTTTTTGCTGGAAATTTGACTTTGTTGTGTCACGAACGCTCCAACGTTGTGGTGGCGTCAAAAAAAAAAATCAAAAGTTTTTTAATCGATATTGCATTAGATTTGGACCGTGAACCAGAATGTTGCTGTTAAATGGTTGGAATTTACGGGCCCTTGGTCTTGCATTTAAATTTTAATATGCTGTTAAAACCGACACGGCTGTCTTCCTATGAGATACGAGTTGGTTGCTTTTGGAATTGTTCGTTGGATTGCATCCACTTTCTTAAACGGGAAGAAAAATGATCAAGGCACACCACATGGTTACCTTACTGCATATGATCTCATGTGCGAACTATAAGTAGGATTTGAGTGATCCAGTATATAGGCACTACTGTTGGGAAAAACTAGAATTATATAAAGAAAAATGCTTTTGGAACAATTTATCCTGGCATTTTCCTTTATAAACACTTCATGAACACAACTTTTACTGTTAAATGAATTGCAATGCCTGCTGAATATAGTGCTTTGGTGTTTATTGTGCTTGTGATTATTATATTTTATGTGCCTGTGTATATTATATTTCACAGCTGTTGGTTATAAGGTTATGACACCTTATATTGTGCCTCCACTTCCTAGGATCCAATTCTCTGAACCCATCTTTTTCCTTTTCCCTTCTTGTGGTATATCTTGATTTTTTAGTGAGTTTAGCTTTTGCATGTTTAATATATATGATGTTGCATGATCTCTGGACAGCCAGTTGCATGATCTGCAAAATGGGTCCTGACATAGAGCTGAAGGGAAAGGTGGAATCTGCCCCAGAAATTAACTTTACTGAGGAGATTGTTCCTGCCCCTCCATTTTCGGAAGAGAAAGTTTTTCAACCTGCAATTAGTAAGTGTAATGCCTGTGCCACTGAAACATTGCCAATTGAAAAAACTCCTGTGTCTAATGGGAATGAGGACGTGGAAGTTAACATAACTGGGTCCTCAAATTCTGGGAAGATATTGGTTGTTGAGGTTGCTTGTGAGGATGTCACGGAGTATTCTAGTTCTTTTTGTGATACATTATCTGGCACAGAGAATGAGAATTGTTCAGCATTCAGTGATGTTGAAGTTCAATCACAAATACATTCTGGGAATGCATCCTCACCAATTCATGATGATTGTTTTAAACCATTTCGATTAAGGTATAATTTAAGTTTTATTGTTTCATGCACCTATTCTGTCTTGTGATTCCTGTTCTTGTCTATGTGAAGCAAGATAACAAAGCTGGGAAAAAGAAACAAGGAAAATGAACAAATTGTTACATTTTTTTGCTCTACTGGTTGGTGGGTGTTTGATTAGAGGACCAATTATAATATTTCTTACCCTATTGACTATGCAGGAATAAGAAACTGACCGATCATTGGAGGAGGTTTATACATCCTCTAATGTGGCGTTGTAAGTGGATAGAATTGCAGATGAAGCAACTTCAGTCTCAGGCACTTAAATATGATAAAGAGCTTGCAATATATGACCGTAGAAAGCAGCATGAATTCACAAACTTTACATTGGATGGTTTTGGGACAAAGTCAATACCTTTTACTGGTTCAGTTGGTAGGAATAAAGTGATGAAGAGGAAGAAACGAAAGAGAGTTGAAGCCGAATGTGATTTGGCATCATATATGTCTAAGCATAGCTTATTCTCCTACTATGGTATGAATTTTCTTGATCGGATCCTAATGTATAATTGTATATTACTTCAGTGATCTTATGGTTTGATTAGCCTTGTTTCCCAGAAAATAAAAGCTCGGTTGATATTGCTCATTTGAAAGATGCACCTGGTGTTGCTACAGGTGAGTTTGCACTGGTAGATACAAGATCATTTTTGTTTCTTGTTCAATAATTTACCTAAATTCAAGATTGTGAAACCAAAAAGAGTTCAATGTATTTGATACTGAAGTTTTACTCTTCAGCATAATGTATTTTCTAAGAAGATTGATAATATGTTTTCATCAAATGTTTCCATGAGTTTCAAACCCTACGATGTTATTCGTGTACATCTAACACTACATCCTTTTTCATCAAGGCAATGTTGTTAATGCTGAGGAGTTCAGAAGGAATGATATTTTGTCATCTCTTGAATCTAAGGATAGTGATAAATCCTTGGAGGACATTATTCTAATGATTGAAGCAGCGCATGAACAAGTTCACAGATTGAAAACCCGGGTTGACACAGTCATTAGTGAAAATCCAGGGAAGTTCACTTCTGTTAATAAGTTGAGTGTGCATGAGCCATCTGACAGACTGAATCATTTTGAAAGACATCCTACTTCTCCGGCAAGCGAACGAAGCAAAAGCACATTTCCTGTTAGATCTAGTAAAACTGACTTTAATATGGAAGATCTGCTAATGCCTGGAAATGAAGTATCAAGTTGTGTAGAGATGTCTCCTCTTATTGAGATCACCAGTAAGCCTCAACATGAGGTTCTGTGGGATGTAAGTATATACTACTACATTGATATCAATTTTTACCCCATCTTTTACTTATGAGTATTCTAGATGATTTTTACCTAGTATTTTGGGTAGCACCTGACTTTTGAAACCCTTGAAATAAAAATTTTTCTACTGCATGATCTGTGCTCTTGTAAGTGACATTTATACGGTTTTATGTAAATGTCATCTTCCATGAATGGAAGTTAATCACTATGATTGAGATACTTGAGAGCTCTCTTATTCAGCTTCCAGCTATTCTCATTTTTTGTTAGTATTTTCTATTACCCTTGATGGATGGTGAATATATAGCCCCTTTTCTTGGAGCATCTGGTCATGTAGGGTTTACGCCTATATGGTTTAAGGTGATTTCCGTTTCTGACCTGAATCCTTAAGATATATTTGAGAGTTTATAGTGGAAGGACCGGGGCAAAAGTTCAAGGAGAAGATTGAGTTGAGAAGGGAGGGCGGTAGATGCTTAAAGGTACTTCCGCGACTCCTTGGAAGATTATGGATGATTAATGGAACATCCTCCATATTTCTTTCCTCTTTTAAGCATGCTCCCAAACAATGATATTTTTTGCCCTCCATTTGTCCTTATTTATGAGTACTGGAAGGGAGATTATATTTTTCGTAAAACATCTTGATGTGTTTGGAGATGAATGATTGGTATTTTGGAAGCTCTTTCTGCTTTGTTTTTGTAATCTCCATTCCAAATTTCTTGTGGTAGGATGGGATTCCTATTAACACACTTGTGATGTTAAATGCTTTTGTGTGTGACTTCTCTTTTCTGGTACAGTTATGATTTGAAGTTGTTTATTCAGTGACAACAATTTTAATGTTTGGATCATCAAACTAATCAACCAGGTTGTAATGATAGTAGTGTTGAAGTATTTCCTTGTTTATAACTGTAGCTTCGTTCTTATATAGTCTTCTTCTTACCATCTTACAGACCAAGGATGGAGTTCTAATTCAAAACCAGGTAGCTAAGGAAGAGCTGCAAACTCTTGAAAATGTTAGAAATGAGCTTGTGAAAACAACCGACAAGTCAGTTGAAGAGCGGAAATCCATTTCCCCGGATCATGTTTCAGAACCAGACTCGGCTACCAAGATTTCTGCGGCCAATTCACAGCCTGCTGTTCAGGCATGTTCTTCTTCTAAGTCAAATCATTTGAGGAACCGAAGGAGGAGAAGGCGGAAATTGCGCTGAAACGGGTTGTGGTTCTGGGTACATCTGGTTTACAGCTAAATTTTAGTAGAACAGTATTTTTTTTTGGAGGGACACTTTCCATCTTCTATAGTATCATCTTATAGATGCCAGTTAATATTGTATTTAATTGCTCTCACATTAATACTGGAGTTTTATTTGTATATGATGTGAATATGAGAAGAACACTATTTTTTGAAAGCAGCTTATGGCATCATACTTTATGGATATTAATAAAATTATTGTTTAACTTGTATAAATATTTGTTTTGCCCCAAGATTGTTGCAATTATTAGCTGAAGCTATGCATTTACCTCATAGGATTTTGAGTAAATTTGATTTCATTAGTCTGTTGCTTTATCACAAAATTTGATTGGTTTCAACGCCGCTGTAGCCTTAGGTCGGAAGAGTGCAAGTGTTGGCGGGGAGCGAGGCGGCACCGCCCGGCAAACTTGGCCGGGCATGGGCTAAGTGTCGGCGAAATGCGGGCATAGTGTTGGCAAGGTGGGGGCACAGCCTGGCAAACCTCGGGTGAAGCCCGGGCAAAGTGTCGTCTTAGAGGAGAGAAATAGGTTTCAATGTTATAACTTCAAAGGTAAGCTCTGACCTCTTTGGTCAGATTTCATATTTGGAGAGGCCACTATCTTTGGAGATCATTAGTACTCCCTCGCCTCCTAAATATAATACCCTCTCTCCATAATTATTTATAAATAACTTTTCTTTTGATGGTGCGAAATGAATTGATAGTTAAAAATAATAAATGTGTCAAAAATGCCATATTTTTTCCCCATATATGCCTTTATTTATAAAAAAGGGTATAGGAGAGAGAATAAATAAAAAGTATGAGAGTTAATGAGTGTAAGATATGAGAGAAAATGAGTATTTAATAAGGATAAAATAAGAAAAAGAAGCTTATATTTTTAGACAAAAAGTGAAAGTTGCTTATAAAATGTACTAACCCTATGAGAGATAAAGTTGCTTATAAATAGGACCGGAGGGAATATACAGTTAATTTTTTTGGGAGAGATTAAGGAAGTTAAATAAGTTACTTAATGATATCATATACTGTGTATTATTAGATTATATATCAGTTTATAAGTTAGGAAAAATAGTTTGAAGAAAAAATGATAAATATAAATACTTTAAAGTAATTTAATTAGATATTTAAATATTTTTAAAAAATTAACTTTATCTTATATTTAAGATTGAAGGAAGTAGTTTGTTTTGGAAAGTTGTTTAAGGGCGTGGGGCCCGGATTTCGAAGAATACATGTATAACTGCTATAGGGTTGTGAAATTGCTTTTTTATCCTATATACAGTACAAGAAATTGCTCAAATGTTTTATAGCGGGAATTGTAACCCATAATGCTATACCCAAAATCGTTCACTCTGAACGATTTATAAAATTGACCCAATTAAGAATGAGCTCCCATCTCACTAGCTAAAGTATGAAGAAAATTCATTTTGATTTGAATGATTTCCAAACTTCATCATATTCGATTTCTTTAACCCTCTTCTAATTTTCTTTACCTTTTATGTTGTACGAATGATGGTTGGTATTGTCATGTCATATGAGCATTTGGGAACCTTAAAAAAAAAAATTCAAGGGGAAAGACAAAAGTGGACCGAAAATAAAGCCATCAAAAGCCAAGCATGGTATGGATGGCTCTATTTTCTGTCCGCTTTTGGTTTTTTTTTTTCCTTCTATTTTCTTGTTGAAGGTTCCCAAATACTCATGACATGACAATAGCAACCATCATCCGTACATCATAAGTGGCAAAAAAGACTTGGATAGAGAACTAAAGAAACCGTTCGAAATCAAGTGTGGTTGGCGTAGTGGTAGTCTCACTTCACAGCTTAACCAAAGGTCTCTAGTTTGAGCCTGAAAATGCAGCTTGCCCCTTTATCAGCACTTTACCCTTAAGTGGAGATTCCTGATGCGATCCGGATTAGTCTGGGGCTGTTGTAGTGCCTGAAAGATGGCCTGCCCTAAGATACCAGAGAAGAGATCCAAAAAAAAAGAAAAAAAAGAAATCATTCATGATGTGAAGTTCAGAAACCGTTCAAGACAAAATAAATTTCTTTGTACTTTAGTTAGTGGGATGGGAGCTCATATTGAAGAACTTGTTCTTAATTGCATCCATTTTATAAATCATTCACTTTGTGGATGATTTTGGGTACAGCATTTTGGGAAATAATTCCCATCATATAGCATTTGAGTAATTTTTTGTACTGTTTATAGCATATGGGTAAAAAAGCCATTGTGAATCATTTTAACCATATTAGGCGGGCTGTATCCTTTTTTATATCGTTCTACATGTGTCTATATGTGGTGTGTTTTCCCTTCGCTCCTATGTTATTTCTAATCAAAGTTTTTATGAATGGCTTTTAGAAATATTGCATCAACGATTTTTCAGACAACAACTGAACAATGATGAATGGAATTATTATCCTTCTAAATCGAAATGTGACTTCCCAAAGGTTCTAAAAATAGTCTAGAACAAGTAATTCAAAATTTTTGAAGCTGTTTTCAATACCTCGTAGAGATTTGTCGTTGGTAGGACTTCTCACATAATCATACTGCTTACGCTTAAACTCCTAGCTTTACTTTACCTTGTTGCAATATTTACAACATTCTCAAGTCTAGTCTGTCTAGACAAGGCTAGGCAATCTTCATGATAAAGGTTAAGATTTATAGGCATACAACTCGTATTGCCATAATTTTTTTTGGTGAGGATGAAGCATATGTTGTCACTAATGTTCCACTGGATAATTCAGTTTGCCTCATCATTTTGGTGCACCATTGAATCACATCTCTACTGTTGTCACATAAAAAAGGAATTTGCTCGAGGGTCGCTCTGTCATTCACGGCACTTTTTTTTTAAGGGAAAATTAATCTCTCAGTCCTCATAATTTCCTCGAGTTTTGAATTATGTCCTCAAACTTTTTATTCTTTTTTTGAGATCCTTCAAATTTATATTGTTAGATGCAAAAGTCCTTCCGTTAAACATTCCGTTAAAGCAATGTTAGAGGGCTCAAAGTGGAAATATTTGCTCTAATTTAGTGTATGTTTGGGTAAACTCTAAATCATGATTTTAAAAATAATTTTATATAAATTGAGATAAAATTCATTTTCCTTGTTTATCTTATAAAGCATACAAGCTATTTTCTAAAAACTGTCGAATTCCTCTAGCGTCTCATCATCCCCTGTCACCGTCCTCATCATGGACGCCTACACCCACCCACCCACTTCCTAGCTTTCATTCCCAAAACATATTCAGTCCCCCCCCCCCCCCCCAAAAAAAAGAAAACCGCACCAACTCTCGGTCTCTTCATCCATCTCCCTTCTAGATTCCTTAAGAATTTGAGTGTAGTACGACCACAGAAAACTCAAAAAACAGAGCATCCCAATTATAAAGTTTTAGCTGAAAACCATGTGGGGAAAAATCAAAGGATGTGTCGAAAAACCACGGAAAAAAGATGAGTAGGCTACCTGATTGAAGAGAGAAACATTGATGGGAATAAAAGCCAAAATACACTCACTCTGTTCTACAACTTTGAGCAGTTGCTCATTGACTTCTTGCCAGCAAGACTTAGCAAGGGAGTCTAAATTAAAGGGACTTTTTCAAGTGTCTTGGATTATAGGGTGGCTGAAACAAACTGCAATTAAAAATAATACTATTTAATTTACTAAATTTTTTAATGTCATATTATCAGAAAATTTAAAATAAAAACTGATACATCACTGAGCCTTTCACAGTCCTGTTGTATTCTCATTGAAAATCAGAGGCTGATGAAGTGGTAAGGTCGGTGGTGTGGAAGGTGATGAGGATTAAGCTATCGGTGCAGTACCTGTACGGGAAGGAGAAGGAGGATTGCCTTTCCAGAGATCTGTGGAAGTGAACTGAAGACGTTTGGAGAATGAAAGGGAGGCAGAGATGGAGTGGGTGTAGGCGTCGACGGATCGCTATGAGGATGAGGGGGATGGAGGAATGGATGGAGTCTGCTTTTGATTTTTTAATCACAATAATGTCTTCTTTCCTCGTGAATTCATCAGGTTCATTCATTGCGAAGACTCGTGCATCGGTGCAGGTTGATGCTTAGTCAAAGTAAATATTTCCAGCTGAACGCCATCTCACACCAATTTAACGGAGTTTGTAACAGAAACACTCTTGCCTCTAACCGCATAAACTTGAAGGATATCCTAAAAAGAAAAAGAAAAATCTAAGGACCGGATTCAAAACTTAAGGGAATTATGGGGATTGGGAGATTAATTTTCCCTTTTTTATAAGGATACGTCTTCATTATTTTTGTAATTACTTTTCCTATAAAATTGATGTAGTATTAACTTTAAGTATTCTAAAAAAAAAGGGCAAATTTACTCATCAACTTTCATTAAAAGTGCATTCACACTAATGAATTTTTTTAGGTGTAAAAGTACTTATAAACGTTTAAAATCAAAGCAAAAGTGACTTCAATGTTAAAATAAGCAAAAGACTATTGACATATTTGTTATGGTGTTGAAATTGCTTATTAGCTATTTTTCATGTAAATCGAGACAAAACTCCTCTCACATATTTACCTCGTATACTGTAAATCACGACTGAAAAACTGTTTTTAAACATTTCAATCGCTTTCCAAATCAGCACGATTATTGATGTGCTGGGGCCCACACTTTTGTTATGAAGATACCAAAAATACCTCAACTGAAAAACCACCCTCGATCAGAGCGTGAGCCTCCAGAGTGATGACAGAATTTGACGGCGATCACCCACCAAGGACCAGAGAGCAGCCCCGCCATTTTCTGATTTTGGGAGTCTCCTTTGACCTTCGACCTTCGACGACAATCTAGGATGGAAGGAAATCCTTTATGCTGTCCTCCGATCCAGATCAGAGACAACAGAACATGACGACAACGACGGTGAGATCTGAGTTGTGACTTCTGCCTCTCAATCTGTCATAGACGTAATGGCTTGCAAATCTGAGACCCACTCCTTCAAATCTTCACCACAGTGGTGATTCAGATTTAAGAACCCCGGCAATGTATTTAGGAGCAACCACGACTTTTGGCTTGGACCGACGATAGGCTCTCCATGCCTTGATTTTTGCCTTCGAATCTTGGTCTGTAATCGGTGGCTTGTTGAACATCTTTCTCACTATAAACGAGATATGTGGCTTTATAGTTCATTCTTGTTTGTCTTGTATTATCCCTTCAAGGTCATATGCTTTTGGCTTTTGTTGCCTTATGCTGTGATGGCTTCACTTGGATATGGTTTTGTAATATTTTTGATAAGCTTCTAGCTGGATTACAGTCATGTTTGTTTTAGGGATTCGATTGCTTATAAGTTACTTTTTAATAGTGATTTACGGTATACGAAGTAAGTATGTGAGAGGAGTTGTATCTCGGTTTACGTAAAAAGCAACTTATAAGCAATCGTAACGCTCAAACAAACATGCCCGTACATCTTCCACTGATTCATGCTTTTTTAGCCTTTTTCATTGTATTTGGCATTTGTTAAGAATTTTCTTAAACCATGGCAGCAAACCTTCACCTTGTTGAACGTGTTCTTTGGCAATTTTTTTTTATTTGTAAAATCTGGTTAATGTTCAATGATGATTCTGGTTTGAATTTCATGGTGATCGTTGTTTTGAAAGTATTGATGAATCAGAGGATGAAGGAGAGGTTGGTGTGGATAGGGTTGCTTTTTCCTTCTTGCGTTGAGGGTATTTTGACACTTTCATAATAATATTGTGGGTCCCATTATAAAAAAAACTCTGGTTAGCTCATTTAACCGGTGATGTTATTTTTACTTCTATTTTGAATGTCTAAAGATACTTTTATATCTAAAAAAAGTTTACGGTAATAATTACACTTTTGATAAAAGTTGATAGGTAAACTTGCACCTTTGCCCTATTCTAAACCATGTTTTACCAACTTTACCCCTTGTAAAGGATACAATCTAACTGTTCCATTCTTTTTCTAGTTACTCTTTCTGTTACATTAATGTGCTGCTAACTTCTCTTTCCCTAATCCTCTTTTACCAACTTTAGCTTTATAATCATTTTCGTTTCATGTAATTGATCTTTTCATCTAAAATACGATGAGGTTTTCTCCTCACGCTGAATTGATGTGGGCTTCTTCGAACCGCCATATTATAACAATGAAATCTTCAATCCAGGCCAGACAATCTTTTTGGAATTACAGAGTAATCCCCGATCTGCAAAATCCACAAAAGGTATTTTAAAAAAAAAAAAAAGAAAATTACAGGATAAGGGCAGATAAATTTCTGCATAATAATGAAAATATCTACTTTGTCCTTGTTCTGGTAAAAGGAAGAGGATATTTCTTTTTTCTCCCTCAAGTAACTGGAGAGAAGACCTAACTATACTGTTAACTAATAAAAAAAAAAACCTCCATTCAAAATAAGATTTGGAATTCAACATTCAAAAATTTATAAATTTTTTTAAATAAATAATAAACATATATACTTTATATTATTTATATTTATGAGTCAATTCTTATTGATTAAATAATTTTAAACTTCCTTATCTTAGTCAACCCACACATGAACCATTTGAAAACCAACAAGATCAATTGATAAAAAATTACAGAAGAATAGATAGTAATCATCTCGGAAACATAGGACTAATTCAACCAACCACGCCGGACCCCAAAAAAAAAAAAATATAAATGTGTAATGTGTTGTTGTCCGTTGTAACAACAATAACGACAGCCAATGAGGTTTGGCACAGTTGGTTAAGGTCTTGCCACCCCGATCACAAGGGAGTGTGTTCGAACCCTCTGACCGATGGGGAGACCTCATTGGTAGGCGATCTCGTAAGTCCCTTGTAAGCGCTCGAAGAGCCCTGGGGCCGTGCCCTGGCCTTGGTAGGGGACTGGTGCCGAACCTACCTAAACTTTTTATTATCAAAAAAAAAAAAAAACAATAACGACACATAAATTTTCCATTTTATTAAATTAAATATGAAAACAATTATGACAAATTGAGCAGTTTGAAAAACAAGAGTTAAACCAATGACTGTTTGGATCGATTGGCTGTTGTAGTTTTAGTGGTCTTGTGTTCAAGCCTATGGCATGTAATTGCAGTAATTATTTGGATGTAGCAAGATTTCTCATTCTAGGTTAGCATTCCCATAAATCGGACTATTAATTTGCTATTAGCCCAATACAGTTAGAGAAATTCAAAAAAATGGAAGAGAATACTTTCAGAATTCGTTTTCTTATTTTTTTTCTCAGAATCCTATCTCCATTCTCAGATTAAAAAACAAATTATTTAGATTTAATATTTTTTAAAACTATTATTATTGTATTTTGTAATTTAATTTTTTAAAATTTTGTTTGTGTTGCAGTTACGAATTGTGTAGATAAGATTTTAACGGTTTAAATTTGTTTATTTATGTTTAAAATAATATATTTATAAAATATGAAATCTGAACTATCTATTTTTTTAATCTAAAGGTTGAGATGAGATTTACAGAAGAAAAGGAGACAGGATTTTGAGAGAATAAAAAAAAAAAAAGACAAGTTGTAAAGATTATACATACACTAGTTTCCTAAACACTATTTTTTTTGTACGAATAGAGTATTCCCAAATAACTTTGGACATGAGTCTAATCATTGTCGGGTTGAGAGCATTAAGGTTAAAACTCTTCCAAC
Source organism: Inga oerstediana (assembly GCA_963210345.1). Lineage (NCBI taxonomy): Eukaryota > Viridiplantae > Streptophyta > Magnoliopsida > Fabales > Fabaceae > Inga > Inga oerstediana. The sequence goes on from OY723407.1 coordinate 37,555,115, forward strand.
AATTATTCTACTTGAGATTTAACCTTGTATTGTGTACATTAATTGAGTTCGGATGATCACCACTAAATTTGGATTTAAGGTCCGTTTGAATTAGTGGTGGCAGAAATGACTTTTTTTTTAATATGACTTTTATAAAAATAAAATAGGATAAAAATTAGATTGTAAATATAATTTGTATTTAAATTGTTAGTGTCACAAGGTGTGCAGATAAAAGTGATAACAAATTGATGAAGGAATGAAGCAGATGCAGACAAGGACCCATAAGGTCTGACGATTATGGTTGGAATCACAAAAGGTTTTAAGATTTCAGTTTAGTCCCTCAACAAACTTTCAAATCTTTCACTTTAATCCCTTTTCCAATTGCCTTGAACCCGACATGGTTTTCTTGTTCTTTGGTTGGATTCTGACATTCATACGGGAGTGAGCTGCAGCAAGGATAAGGAGAGCTGGGAGTTTATCTTCTTCATTATCCCTTCACCTTCGACTTCTCTCTCGCCGGCGGCAGCATTGACGACCAAGGCCACCGGCCAGCTTCATCCACTCTGCCATCACCATTGCAAGAGACACAGGCGCCGGTGAGCATTGGAACTTTAGGTTGCGTGAAGAGAAAGCCATGGTCACAGAGAGACCACACCATCGTCCTTCACTATCATCCTTGTCGATGGTACCGTTCACTTTCACCGCCGCTGGCAAGCTTCCACCATCATCATCCTTCTCTTCTGTCGGCTTCTTCACTCAGAGGTTGAGTTGCAGAGTGCTGTAAACAGGACATGTGAGTTGTGGAGGAGTTGTGCCAGACACCGACGGCTCACCCTGAGCTTCAAACACCCACCTGAGCACAAATGATCTACGAGAAGTAGGGTGACCCACTTGCATGGTGCTGCCATGCTTACCGTGGGAGAGAAAAGCAAGGAACATGGGCTTCTTCCAGAAGCCCATGTTGGTAGGAGAAACCCAGTGAAGTCCGCCACCTTTCCAAATGGTCCAAATTACGATAGCCGTGCGTTCTTATCTCCTGCTGAGCGTTTTCGCCTTGAAACACTTGCCCAAACATGCACTTAGAAGGTACAAATATACTTTTTCTTGTTTTTTTTATAAATATTTGAATGTGTAAGAATATAACTGCAAGGAGCGCAAGAAACCGCCCAGAAGTTTTTGGCGAGATGTAACGAGCAGAGATGAAGATTGATGATGAACACAGTATAATGTTTCATCTATCCATGATCAATAATGTTCTGTACATTTCAAATAAAACAAGTAATCAGAATCAAAACTATCAAAACTGAAGCAGATCATATCATGTATCCTGAAAATTTCTGAATTATTGATAACACACATATATTCCGTTTATCTATCTGCCAGATAGAACAGTGGTGGCCATCGAATAAGTGGATCCATATTCCAAATTTGCTATTATTGCCCTCTGACTCGCCAAATAATCAGCCAATCTTGTGGCATTATTACTGTTGCATCCTCCTCCTTCTTCATCTTCTCCTTCCATTGAAAGAAAATTAGCCATAACCATCCTCGTATCAGGTGGTTCCTCCACTTTCTCTCTCCCTTCAAGCATATCAACCACATGTTTCATACTTGGCCTCACTCTTGGCCTCTCTTGTATGCACCAAAGAGCCACATAAACCATCCTCTTCACTTCTCTCTCTTCCATTCCTCCACCACCATCTTCAACCAACCTCTGATCCACTATGTCCATTACTTTCCCTTCCCTGATCTTCTCGTTCACAATCTTCGGAAAGTACTCCGACTTCTTCTTCGCCTTGTCCCTCGGATCTTGGATCCATCTCACATTTCTTCTTCCTCCGATTATCTCTAACAGTACCATCCCGTAACTGTATATATCCGTTTTCTCTGAAACTCCGTGTTCTAATAACCATTCTGGTGCTAGATATCCTCTTGTTCCTCTCACTGTGGTCATCACTTCGCTCTCGTCTTTCCCCATCAGCTTCGAGAGGCCGAAGTCGGACACCACGGCTTTGAAATTCTCGTCTAATAGAATGTTCTCTGGTTTTACGTCCAGGTGGAGGATCCTCGATCGGCAATCATGGTGGATGTAAGACAGAGCTTTGGCTACATCAATGGCGACTCTGTATCTCAGGCTCCACGATAAGAACCCACGGCGAGATCTTCGGCGATTTTCGGTGGTTTTAGTGGGGAATATCCAGGAATCTAAAGATCCATTTGGGATGTACTCATAAACCAAGTATCTTGGGTCCTTGCCGGAGTTGCAATACCCGATCAGTCGCACAAGGTTGACGTGCTGGACGCTGGCTATGGCGGCGACCTCCGATTTGAACTCTTTCTCGGCTCGTTCATTGCCGTTGATTCTCTTGACGGCGACCGACGTGCCGTCGTTTAAAATACCTTTGAAGACTGAAGCAGAGGCTCCTTCGCCGAGAAGCGACTGGAATCTGTCGGTGGCGTTTTCGAGCTCTTGGAATCGAAACTTAATCGGAACTCCGGCGACTTTTCGCAAGAAGCTGTACTCTATTCGGAGCTCTCTACCTTCAGATTTGTATTGGGATTCTATAATTCTTCTTCTACGGTTGTATCGGAATCGGATTAGAACGCAGGCGAATACCGCGAAGATCACGGCGACATCGGCCCCCAGGATTAAGAAGAAGGCTTTTGAACGCTTTAAGAAGAGGTAAGCTATGACGACAATAGTGGACAGAGCAATCACTGATATTACAGCGATTGTGTTTACTACTCTGTCCTCCATTAACGCTTCATTTTTCTTTTTCTGCTTTGTGTGGTTGTTAAGGAAGAAGAAGATGGATGCAAGAGAAAAGTATTCCTCTACGCTTTTACTTTATTTTCTGATATTGACTTGAGACGTAGCGGGAGAAGTTAGGCAAGTGGGAGTATTTATTTCATCTTTAAACGCTTGACCAAACCCAGGCAACCAAGGGGAAATGGTGGGGTTTTTCTTTAATATTTTAAGGGCATGTTTGGTTAGAAGGGTGAGGATGGGAAATAAGTCACTCTTTTTATTTGGTATGAAAAATTAGAGGGGAGGGGTCTTAAAGAGGGGCTTCAAATACTTTCCATCTCTTTATTTTTGTTCCCTCCAAATTGGAGGATTTTAGAGGGGCTGAAAAATGAACCTCTTCCCTTCCATCCTCTCCCTTTAAATCAAATAGACCCTAAGGGTTGAATAGAAACCCAAAAATTGGATTGGAAATGTTCATTTATGGATTGAAATTTGGTAAATATGATATTTTTTTTTAAAAATAAATAGATTGGTTTAAAATTTGAAATTTTATAACTGGACTTTTTTTTTAAATCTGAGTATCAATATAATTGGACCAATATATAGTTAGTCTAGCAGTGTAAGGCTATACTAGATCCCTCTAGGTCTCAAGTTCAAGCTTGTATCAAGAGTGACAACCACAAACCCTGAATCGAATAATGTATGATAATATAAAAAAAAGTATCAACATAACTGATCTTTAAAAATATAAATTTACAACTAGTTTTTGTTAGAAAGTCATTTCTAAAAATAAGCAAAATTAATTTGTCAGCACTTATTACCAATTTATTTAGTTTTTAATTAGGTCTCTATTTTTTTTCTTTTGATTGGGTATTTATCGTTTCTTTAATTATATACATTATAGTCCTTAAGATCTATTAATTATAATTAATCTCGATGCTGATTATTGAAATGTGAGTTGTCTTAAAATACAAAATAAAGAATTTTTTTAACCAAAAAAATGATAAAATAAAATTTATTTATTATTATTATTAACATAAAAACGCGAAATTATTATGTTCATAACTGCTTGCTTGAATAATCGGTAATCTAGTTGGTTTTAATTTTATTTAGACTTATGTGCCAAAATTAATCGAAGTGGATGCTGAGAGGAAGCTAGGTCGTTGCCTGCCAAGGGTGTTCATGGGTGACCCGTCCTGTCCGTCTCAACAACTATAATAGACACACACACACACATTGCTTGAATTTATATATAATCGGTAATCTAGTTGGTTTTAATTTTATTTAGACTTATGTGCCAAAATTAATCGAAGTGGATGCTGAGAGGAAGCCAGGTCGTTGCCTCCCAAGGGTGTTCATGGGTGACCCGTCCTGTCCGTCCCAACAACTATAAAAACAGTCCATGGTTGTGAAAACCGGACCGGACCGGCCGGTCCGGCCCGGTAACCGGCGAACCGGCCGGGAAACCGGTCCGGTTCCCGGTCCGGTCCGGGTTAGTGATTTTATAAAAAAAAAAAAAAAAAAAAAATTTCCTTTAGAATTTCATACTATAAGTCTAAAATTTTCAATTTTTCACCGGTTTGGTCCCGGTTTAGCTCCGGTTTGGTCCCGGTTTGACCCACTGACCCTTAACCCAGTACCCCGACCGGTTCAATGACCGGTCCGAGTTTTAATACCTTGAAAAACACACACACACACAACCCCCCCCCCCCACCCCCCTCATGTCTTATATATAAGTCAATTCTACCTTGTTTGAGTGAGTGTTTGGAATAACTTATTCTTGAGAAATAATTACTTATTACGTAAGTCGAGATAAAACTCCCCTCACATACTTACCTCATATATTGTGAATCATAATTTATAAGCATTTATTACCCAAAAATAAGCTATCCCAAACGAGCACTCATATAGCTAAAGAAAAACCTTAAATAACATTAACTCTGCTTTTAAAATTTAACAAATTTTTAATTTTATTGCTATTTAATATTCATTATACTCATAAGAACAAAATCAATACAATAATAAATTAAGAGTAAAATTATACATTCATATTAAATAAAATTTTCGCTCTTATCTAAAAATGGGACCAAAGAGTGGATATATAATGCGCCAGTGTGTGTGTGCAAGGGTGTGTAATTTAAGCATTTAATACATTTAGTCCAAAATAACCTTACATCTTGTCCGGATGGAAAGACAATTAAGGGAGGAGAAAAATTGGGAAAATGGATTTTCTCTTCTTTGAATTAGAGGAGAAAATAGGGTGATGAAGAAAATGAGAGAAAAAAATGGTCAGAGTCCTATGTGTTTTTCTCCTCAAAATTTGGAGAGAAAACTGAATTCACAACCCTTGCCTCCATTGTAATATCCTGGATTTTAATTAAGGGCTAATGATCCCAAAAGCGATGTAATTAATGTTAATTAAGCACTTTTGAAGTAAATAATGTGAGTTGTGATGTAAAATGTGTTTGATGATGATGATATATGTGTCATGATAATCAGGGGTAAAATGGTAAATTTACCGACCAATTGGTCAGTTATCAAAGAGAAAACTTATAGGCAACTTGAGATCAATGGCTAGGATTTGTTAAGCAAGAGGTAGAATCAAGTGTGCATAGGCTATATGGATTCATGAAAGGAGGCATGAGATCTTGCCAAGTGTCATGAGGATGGTCATAGGATTGGTCAAAGTTTCAAAAACACTCACCTCTCTCCCTCCAAGTCGGTTTGTGCATGGGAAAAGGGAAGGAATGAGATTATCATAATTTTCATCTCTCTCGTCTGCCTTCATTTCTGTCTCAACACAAGGAAGGAAAGAGAAAGTGAAAGGTAGTGTTTTGACTTGCTAAATGGCTTCATATGCTTAAGTACTCTTCATTAAAGTTGATCATAGTGTTAAGAACTTCCTTACCATGGTTTCAGAATTTTGATTTGTGGTGGTTGAAAGCTTAAGAAAATTTGGAAGTTAAAGAATCAAGGATTTGATCTTACCAAGTTGAAGATGTAAGAATTTGATACATTTTAGTATATTTATGGTGATTTTTGGTTAAGCTTTGTAAATTCTGTAATTTTTGCCCTGATTTCATGAGAATTGAATAATGAAAGAGTTTGGAATGGTATGGTATAGAAAATGATGTTAGAATGTGTTATAATGTCATTAAGTTTGATTTGAAGTTGAATAAGAAAGTTTGGCAAATTATTTGGGTGATCTTGTGATCTAGAGTTGAGAATGTGTTGATTGAGTGGGAATTGGGTTGTTTTGTAGTTACCAAGGGGTTCCTTGTGTCGAAATGAGTGAGAATGACTTTGGTACAAGTTTTAGGACCATTGGTAGTGAAATGGGTAAATCTGGGAACATATATCAGTTGCTGCGATTTTTGGCTTCTAATGAATAACACTTGAGTGAGGGAAGGGTTCACTCGAGTGCTGTGAGATATTTTCCCTTTTTCCCTTCGGTTTCGCTTGGATTCTCAAGCAAAGCTTAAGAGTGCACTTTCGTTTCCACAAGTGATATAGGTCATCACTCGTGTGATCTTGGTTTCACTCGAGTAAGGGAGTAAGTTTAAGCTTCTGGGATTTATGGTTGCTTTCGGGTAGTTACTCGCTGTGTCTCACTTTCTAGTGCTCGAGTGCATTTGAGGTCATCACTCGAGTGCAGCTTCCTGTGCTCGAGTGAGGGTGTAAGACATATTATGGTTTGATCTCGGGCAAACACTTCTAATGTGACACTTTTGGGGACTTGAGTGAATCTGGGGGTTATCACTCGAGTGAGGATGACCTCACTCGAGTGAGTCGACCAAAAATCAGTGTTTTGCTTCCTAAAAAGGGATCTTTGGGGGTAGTTATCCCAACCCTTTAGGCATATGTTCAGGTGTCTTTTAGCCACCTAAAGAGTTTATATGAATACCAACTTAAAGTATTATAGAATTAAGAATTTGGAAAAGAGATTGATCTATTGTCTCTAATTTGGTTTATAGGATTTGACATTTTCCGTCCTCGTGAGCCCACTGTGCCAGCGAATGTCAGAAAGGAACAAGGTAGTGACTTTTTCCTTTATACCATATGTGATGCATTGCATGTGTGTTATATCATTTATTTGTGATGAATTCGTATGCTACGACATTTGTGGATATGTGTAAGCACCGCCATGCCAATAGTCCCTGAGTCGCTAACAATGGTTCAAGTAAGGTCAGTGAGCCTTCTCAGCGATAAAAGGGGATGAGGATGGGGGTGATATGTGTGATTATGTGAAAAGCCGAAAGGCTATTTGTGAAGGCCGACGGGCAAATTGTGAAAGCCGGATGGCTATACGAGCTATAAGGCTATGAGTATGCACTATTACACCAACAGTCCTTGAGTCGCTAACAACGGTTCGGGTTAGGATAGTGTGCCTTCCCGGCGGTAAAAGGGGATGAGGGTGGAGAGTGATTTGTGCTGCTGTTGCTGCTGCTGCTGTATGATGATTTGCTTACATGCTGTGTGCTTATGTGTGGTATGAATGATTTGTTTCTATTGGGATTTTCTTGAATCTCATTCTTTCCTTTGACTAACATTTCAGACAGGGCAAGTGGCTCCAAGGAAAAACGAATTAACCGGAGTGGTTAGAACCATGTAAGGACATTTGGTTTGGGCCATGTTGGTTATTCATTTTGGATAAGGGATTACGTAGGACATTTTTTTTGAGTTGTGAATAGTTTTTGAATACATGGTGGTGTAATCCCCTAATTGGGAACTGAAACCCTATAGTTCTATAAATAGATGAAACCCGGGGGTTGTTAGGGATTAAGTTATGCACTCTGATATGTTAAATGTGGTATAACTGCACAGGTAATTATATTCGATGTTTGAACTTGAGACCAGGATTGGAAAGAAGTTTTGAAAATTTTGTGAAGTCCCTACTACATGGAGGGAGTTTTAAATGAGTTTTGAATTATCCGATGGTCTCTAATCCATTTTAATTATCCGTGATCGAATCATAATTACGCTAATCAAGGCAGGGGGTTACATCCATCCTTCACACTTTTAACACAATAATAATTTTATGCCAAGTAAAAGTGCAAGAAGTTTATCACTATAAGCACTGAGCACAAACATCTTTTGTTGAGTGCAAAAAATTGGAGCAAATCTCGCAACTTCGTTATTTGCACTTAGCGTCCATTAAGTGAGGTCCATTTATTGCCTAGGTGGAAAGTTTGATTCTGATCATTGGAGATGTGGTAGTGCATTTTTCTCACTCTCTCTCCACCCCTCTCACTGTATGCCCAAAAAAACCAACCTTCTAGCCGATGCACGAAGTAAGGAAGACACAACCCAATGAAGCCACGAGTCTTAACTAAGCCTATCACCCCGCATGAGATACCTGGTCAAACCGCCACCGTAAGAGAAGATCCAAGCACAAGTGCATATGGTAACAGTCGCATCCCTATGATCCGGAAAGATAGGAACGAACAAATGAAATAAAGGAGATAAAAGGGAGGGGGACCATCATAGGAAGGGATGATTTCCTTTGAATTTTTTCTGTATTGTATCACTGCATCATTGAACTCTCATTCTTTTCTCAACATTTTCTCTGTGTACTTGTTCGAGAAGCTATTAATTGTAAAGACTCAAGCCCAAAACCCAGTCAAACGAGTTGGGCCTTCCGTTGGAGAATCCAAGATGCTGAAATATTTGACTTAGTCTTGTTGTTTACTTTGATTTTATTATTCTGTTGTAACAGATTAAAGCACACAAGGTGGGATCCTATTTTTATGGATCTAACACTTTATATCCTGTAACCATTCAGTCTATAAATACATCAATAATAGTTAAGGCATTCACGCCGTTACAAACACAATTCTCACATTCTAAACTTTAACTTGGTATTCGAGCCATACTAGGCTAATCGCCATGACAAACTCTGGAAAAGATCAAAGCTCTGCTAGTGGCACCCCAAGCAGCACATATCTGCCTCTCTACTTCCCAAAACTTTGTGTGAGATAAGGCTTTGGTAACATGTCTGCAATCTGCTCCGACGAAGGCAGATATCAAACGAAAAATTGTCGATTGAGCACTTGATCTCTGATGTAGTGGACGTCTAGTTCAATATGCTTCAATCTAGTGTGGAAGACAGGGTTGGTTGCTAGTGCCGCAGCACTGAGATTGTCGACACAGAACATGTCTTTATTCCAAGGTATTAAAACCCGGACCGGGTACTGAACCGGTCGGGGTACTGGGTTAAGGGTCAGTGGGTCAGACCGGGGCCAAACCGGAGCTAAACCGGGACCAAACCGGTGAGAAATTGAAAATTTTAGGCTTATTGGTATGAAATTCTAAAGAAAATATAAATTTTTTTTTTTTTTAAAAAAAAAAGGAAACCGGACCGGGAACTGGACCGGCCAACCGGCCGGTTCGCCGGTTACCGGGCCAGACCGGCCGGTCCGGTCCGGTTTCCTGAACATTGCTTTATTCTCATCTTTGTTAACAATTTTCAAGCTACAATCATGTATTATTTTAATACTCGATCACTAGGGTGACCAAGTCTACAATGCTAAAGACTTTTACTAAAACAATAGTTATTTATGGTTTGATTAACAACTTGATCTGCAACAAAGACTAGATTAGGGGCATCATTTCTTTGTTGTTTGCCAACTTGGAACATACCATCACTTGGTTTTCCCATGAGTAGAGTCTCACTTACTTCCATTTAAAAATTCAAGTTCCCAAGCTTCTAAACCACTAGAATTAATACACACTAATACATACTGAATGGTTTTCGCTATTATATACTATTTTTAGATGATTATAGCTGCTACTCGTGGATCTATCCGCTTAAAACAAAAGATGAGGCACTGCCCACCTTCCCAAACTTCAAGAAACTTGTGGAGAATCGTTTTGACACTAAGATAAAAACCATACAAAGTGATTGGGGTGGTGCATACAGAAGTTTTTCCAACGTCCTAAATGAATCAGGCATACATTTTAGGCACTCCTGCCCTCATATTTCTGCACAAAATGGTCGAGCCGAAAGAAAGCATCGACAAATTATTGAAACTGGCCTTACACTACTCGCTCAAGCTAAAATGCCACTTTTCTACTAGTGGGAAGCATTTCACACTGCTACTGAACTTATCAACAGACTACCTACAAGTGTCCTAGATGGTGCCTCTCCATATTCTTAATTATTCAGGAAACAACCAGACTATAATGCTCTCAAGTTGTTTGTTACAGCCTGCTAGCCATGCCTACGGCCATATAATGACCACAAAATACAATTCAGGTCCACCAAATGTGTGTTCCTAGGCTATAGCAGCTCTCATAAAGGCTATAAGTGCTTGAACTCAACAGGTAAGATTTATATCTCTAGACATATGGTATTTAATGAGTCATATTTTCCCTTTTCTACAGGCTTTCTAAATAAAAAATAGCAACCTGAAGAAGTAATTCAGCCAGTTACCTTTTTCGAAGCTGCCATCACCAATCCAAGCCTACCTTGTTCACAGCCACTCAACCAAGACACCATCTCGGCCACACATCAAAATGCCACATTGTCACCTATTGTCTCATCAATCAAACTTGTAACACCAAGAGACTTTTTCAATCAGCAATATAACTCTCCACAAACCTCACCATATCCACTTAATTCTACTAACCAACCCAATTCACAAACAGATCACGTACCCTCTTCTACCAATATCAATCCTACTTCTTCAAATCCTAGACCGATAGACGTTGTTCCTTTCTCTCAGCATCAAATGATAACTCGTAGCAGGGCTAGGATAACCAAACCCAAACTACCTTTCATTGGACATGTGTCCACTAGTTCATCACAACCAACAGAACCCTTGTAACCCCCTGCCTTAATTAGCGTAATTATGATTCGATAACACATAGTTAAAATGGTTTAGAGACCGTTGGATAATTTAAACTCTTTTCAATTCCTACTTTACCGTAGGGTTTTCACAAAATCTTTTAAAAACTTTTCCCCATCCTGGTCTTAATTTCAAATTTTGAATATAATTACCTGTGCAGTTAATTTACGTTCATATATATCAGAGTGTATAACCAAATCCCCGGCAACTTCTGGGTTTGTATGTAATACCCCGAATTTTGAGACTTGAGGCTAGAGAATAAGTCTGAGATAAGTGGACTGCTAAGCCCCAGTTTAGCAAGATCCCAAATTGTGATTAAGAGATAATGACTCCAAAAGTGGATGTGGTTAGTGATGAATAAACCCTTTTGGAGATTATGGTGTGATTTGGCACCCGATGTGATTCGTATGTGTTGTGAGCAGCGCCAAAACCCTGTATTTAAGTTCAATTATGGATTAATATCTAAATTGACTTAAAATAGAGGGGAGGGCACATTATGGAAGAAAAGGAATGATATGGTGTGTTTGGTGGTGATTCAAGAGGAATTGCCGTAATCAGGGGCAAAACAGTAAAGTTACCGACCAATTGGTTAGTTACCGAAGAGGAAACTCATTGGTAACTTCAAGATCAGTGGTTAGGATTGATTTGTGCAAGAGATTAAGGGGTGGAATCCCATGTATGTGTGCCTTGGTAAGCTCATGGAGGTGTGACAAGATCTTGACACTTGGCATAATTTGGACCTTTGGATCTTGGTCAATTTGTCAACTCTTTCCTCTCTCCTCTCCTCCCTTTTTGGACGTCCAAATGGTCAAATGAGGGCCAAAAATCTGACCCTCTTCATCTTCTTCATCTCTCTCTTTATCTTCCATGAACGCCCAAAGTGGAGGAGGAAAGAGAAAGAATCAAGGTGAGATTTAGCTTGTTTGTTGACCTCTAATGTTCTAATCACCTTCTATAAAGTTGTTCATAGTGATGAGAGCTTCATCTCTATGGTTTTAGATTCTTAATTGGAGGTGTTTGAGAGCTTGAGCAAAAGTGGAAAGATGGAGAATCAAAGAATTGGTTTGGGGAAAGAGGAAGAGGTGAGTATTTGAAGCCTTTTGATCTAAGTTTTGTGATTTGTGGATGAGTTTTGTGAATTGTGAATTTTGCCCTGATTTTATGGTATTTTCGTGTGGAATGTGAATGGTGGAATTGGATGTTGTTTTGTGTTGAAAATGGTGTCATGTTGTGGTATTTAATCATTGGAATTGGTTTGAATTGGATTGGACATAATGGTTGCAAAACTGGAAATTCTGTCCAGTGTGAATTCTGTCTGGGCAGTCTGGTTGTGTCGACGTTTTGACTAGGTAAATAATGTCATAAAATTATGAAACTTTCCAGTCTTAAATTTCACATCCCAATATTTAAAATGGACATATAATTTGTGCCATTTCGTTTTGCGAACTAGGATTTATGTTTGCCCAAAGTTTGAGGTTGAAACTGGGTTTGATTCTGGAGAAGTAGTGGATTTTGGGGAATTCTGTATTTTTGTGGTGATTTCCAGTAATGGCTCATATTTTTCCTATGAAGAGGACTTAAATAACTTTCATTTGGCTTTGGAATCACCTCATTTCAACTTTTGTGGAATTAGTTATGAATTTCCTAAGTTGCCTTGGCTGTAGCAGAAAATCTTGGCTGCAGCGCAAAAGTTTCTGTGAACGTTTTGGCCGCAGCCAGAAATTCTTGGCTGTAGCCAGAGGGTTCTTGGCTGCAGCCAACCCCTATTTTCAATAGTTTGTGATTTTGAAAGGTGATTTCCAATCTAGTACGTCCCAATCCTTTAGGCTTTCGTTGAGCTTATTATAGCCACCTAAAGGGTGTGAATGATAACCAACCTTAAGTAATATGGAAGTAAGGATTTGGAATTTAGATTGACCCTATGTCCTTGATTTGGTTATAGGGTTGGATATTCGCCCTGATCGTGAGCAGCCGGAGCTGGAGCTTACGTGGAAAGAGTGTAGGGAACTTACCTCTCTTGCATGCTTTGATGTTGTGTTTGTGTATTGATGCATGTATTGCTTTGCTGGATTATGTGAAACATGTATGAATGATTGTAGCTCTGTTTCTAGTTATGCTATGGCCATGAGTATGTTGTTGAAACATTGAGCACGCAGATATGTCATTGTGTGAACATGAGTTATGTATTGCAAGCATGTCATGCATTAAACACATATCATACATGCATATAGGTATCTGTTTCCTACTGAGATTCTCTCAAATCTTACCCTCCCCTACCAATATTTTAGACAGGGTAGGTGGATCGAGGATGAAGCAAGCAGTCAAGGGCGACGGGACTCCTTCAGGTTGTCATTCTGATAGTTGGTTATCATAGTTGGGATGATTTGTATTCGTATTTGGATATGAGTTGTATACATTGTGGAATGTATATTTGGTTATATGTTGAATGAGAATATTTGATTATGTATTTGGAATGAGCATTTGGGTATTTGTATTTGTATTTGAGGAGAACTATGTAATCCCCGTATGAGAACTTATATATGGGCGTATTGCCCTTTGTAAACCCTTTTATAAGGATGTAAACCCGGGATTGCCGGGATTATTATTGTTGTGCACTCTGATTTGTTATGAATGTGATGTTCCGCGTGAAGTGATTGTATTCGAAATGTGAATATGAGACCAAGTTATAAATGATTTCGAAAGGTATTTGTGAAAACCCCGTCATGTGATGGGTTAGTAAATGTTATTTGTTTATTATTTGTCTCTATTTCACTTTAATCGCGTATTTCGGATATAATTACGGAAGGGGGGGTTACATTGTACATATATAAACTAAGGGTTTATAGGTCTCAACTAGGGGATTACATGAGCAAAATCAAATGTAATATTTACATCTCGAAATATACAGTAATCCCAAGTTTAAAAGTAGATAACCAACATCCCAAAATCAAATATACCCCAAAGGGTTCTAATCGCTCCAGGTTGCCTGCTTCTCTTTAGAGCCACTTGCTTTGTCTGAAATGTTAGTCATTGGAAAGAATGAGATTTAAAAGAATCCCAGTAGTAACAAATCACTCACACAGTGCATAAACACATAGCATATAAGGTCATGTTAGCAGCATCACAATGTATCATGGCTCAAACCACATGCAACAGCACTCATGGCTGTAAACTCTATGCGTCAGCTTTCACTGCGATCTCTATGTATTCACAAAGTATCTCAATGTATCTCAATGCATGACAAACATACATACAATGCTTCATACACAGTATAAGAGAAAGAGTCACTACCTTGTCCTTTCCTGACGTCCTTTGGTACCGTAGGCTCACGAGGGCGGCAAATATCAAACCCTATAACCAAATAAGGGACACCTCGTCAATTTCTTTTCCATGTTCTTAATTCTATAATACTTTAAGTTGGTTATCATTTAGACTCTTTAGGTGGATATTAGAGGCCTAGATATATATTCAAAGGGTTGGGAAAGATTATACCAAAAATCATATTTTAAAAGTGAAAAATACTGATTTTTAGGGGTTAGCCGCGGCCCACAAATCCACTGGCCGTGGCCAAAAAGAGCTCAGAAACATTTGGGCCGCGGCCAAGAAAATTCTGTTTCTTGGCTGAACTTTTAAAAATCATAACTAAATCAAGAAAAATCAAAATGAGGTGATTCCAAAGCTAAATGAAAGCCATTTAAGTCCTATTCCTAGGAAAAATATTGGCCATTACTGGAAATTATCACAAAAGTACAGAATTGCACAAAACACCCCACTGCCCCCACAACAGAGTTCAGTTTCCATCCCAAACTTTGGACAACCATAACTCACAGTGCACAAAATGAAATAATACAAATTATATGTCAATTTTGAAGCTTGGGATGTGAAATTTAAAACTGGAAAGTTTCATAATTTTCTGACATCATTTGCCTAGTCAAAACGTTCACCCAACCCGACTACCCAAAATAGACTTTCAATGGACAACATTTAAATGTTGCACAAATGCTTCCAATGGTTCCCAAATGCATATCAAATACCATTCCCACATAAATTTGCACAAGGAATCCATTGAAATCATCAAAACAACCAAATTCAACCTCCATTGACATGTTACACAATAACCACCACATGTCTTACCAAGAACTCAATTAAACCACCATATTGCAAACCAATCCAAACCAACATTCCAAATCAATTTCAAATGCTCAAAGACACACTATGACACCAATTTCACACTAAAACTAACCAATTTCATGCATTTCAAAATTAAGCCAAAATCAGGGCAAAAATCCAAAATCCTCAAAGCTAAACCAATGACCACAATAAATATGTCAAAAGGTATCAAATAATCACCTCAACTTCTTCCCAAAGCTATTTCTTTATTTCCACCACTTCCAAATTTTCTCAAGCTTCCAATCACCACTAATCAAAAATCTGAAACCATAGGAATAATTCTCTTGACATTATGATCAATATTAATGAAGAACACTTGAGCACTAAGACAAATACTCACCCAAAACTCAAGCTCTTCCTTTCTCTTTCCTACCAAGCTTGGGCGAAAATGGAGTGGAGAGGAGAGAGATGAGAGAATGAAGATGGATCAGATTTTTCCCTTGGGCATGAGGTCTTGGCCGACCTAAGAAAGAGAGAGGGAGAGGAAAAGAGTTTGAAATATTGACCCTAATCCAATGGTCTCACACTTGGACACTTGGCAATATCTTGGCCCTCCTTTCCTAACCTCACATAACACATGCACATACACAACTCCTCACATACTCATGAATCCTAACCATTGATCTCAAGTTACCTATGAGTTTTCTCTTCGGTAACTGACCAATCGGTCGGTAACTTTCCAATTTTACCATTTTGCCCCTAATTATGGCAATTATACTCAAATCACTTCCAACTAATCCCTATTACTCTAATTATCTAATCATGCGCCCTTTCCCTATATTTAACCCAATTTAGATGTTAATCCATCATTGAACTTAAATATAGAGTTTAGGCACTGATCAAAAGCATATTCAGATTGAAATTAATATCTTATTCTTCAAAAGTGTTTAATTAACAATAATTACAATCACTTTTGAAGTCATTAGCCCTTAATTGAAATTTGGGGCGTTACAACCCTCTAGTGTCACTGCCGCACTAACCTGCCCTAATTAGAGGAAGGCAATGATTGACGAGTATAATGCATTAATCAACAATAAAATATGGTTGCTGGTTCCAAATACCGGGGGAAGAAAAGTAGTTGACTGCAAATGGGTGTTCAAGTTGGAACCCAATCTTGACGGTACAACATTTAAACATAAAGCTCGACTGGTGGCGAAAGGTTTTCAACAAAGTATAGGGGTTGACTTTGTTGAAACCTTTAGCTCTATTCTCAAGATTGCCACACTTAGATTTGTTCTCACCCTAGCCGTCACTTTTGGATGGAAAATTAGACAAGTCAACATTAACAATGCCTTCTTAAATGGAGATCTACAAGAGCATGTTCTAATGACACAACCTGAGGGATTCATCTCTAGTAAGTATCCTACTCACGTCTATGCTCTAAAAAAGGCTCTCTATGGCCTAAAACAAGCTCCTCGGGCATGGTTTGACAAACTAGGGTCTACTATACTCAAGTGGGGTTTTACAAACTCAAAATGTGATACATCTCTCTTCTTTATCAAAGAAAAATTATTTGTCATGTTCATCCTAGTCTACATGGACGATATCATCATCACTAGCAGCTCAAATAAAGCTCTTGAAATTTTTATTAAACACCTCAATTCTAAGTTTACACTGAAGGATCTTGGTCTGCTACACCACTTCCTTGGTGTAGAGGCATTTCGGGATGAGACAGGACTATATTTAAAACAAGAATGCTATATCCTAAATCTATTGAAAAAGTTTGGAATGGGAAATTTTTCCCCTGTACCGACACCCATGGTCGTCAACAAGCATTATTCCAAAACAGAAGGTACACCAATGAAAAATCCAACTATTTTCAGGCAAGCAATAGGGGGTTATAGTACCTGATCAACACTTAGTTAGATATCATGTTCTTTGTAAACAAGATGAGCCAGTTCCTTGCATCTCCCACGGATATTCACTGGAAGGCGGTAAAATGCATCTTCTAGTACTTGAAAGGAACCATTACACTATCTCTTCATATCAAGCCAACCAATTATCTCGTCTTGCAAGGTTTTTCTGACATTGACTGGGCCGTGTGCCCTGACGATCGAAGATCCATTGGAGGGTATTGCGTTTACCTCAGAGACTCGTTAATTTCTTGGTCTGCCAAAAAGCAACCAGTGGTAGCTCGCTCAAGCACCGAATCGGAGTACCGGTTACTGTCAAATTTGGTGATTGAACTTGCCTGGGTTCAGTCACTTATCAGAGAACTTGGAGTACATCTCAAACAACCACCTATCGCGTGGTGCGACAATCTCAGCGCGGCGGCACTAGCAACCAACCCTGTCTTCCACGCTAGATCGAAGCATATTGAACTAGACGTCCACTACATCAGAGATCGAGTGCTCAATTGACAATTAGTTGTCCGATATCTACCTTCGTTGGAGCAGATTGCAGATATGTTTACCAAAGCCTTATCTCACACAAAGTTTTGGGCCTTCTGTCACAAGCTAGGCCTTGTCCATTCACCAGGCCCTAGCTTGAGGGGGTTATAAAGACCCAAGCCCAAAACCCAGTCAAACTAGTTGGGCCTTCTGTTGGAGAATCCAAGCTGCTGAAATATTTAACTTAGTCTTGTTGTTTACTTTGATTTTATTATTCTATTGTAACAAATTAAAGCACACAAGGTGGGATCGTATTTTTATGGATCTAACACGTTATATCCTGTAACCATTCAGTCTATAAATATAGCAATAGTAGTCAAGGCATTCACGCCGTTACAAACACAATTCTCACATTCTAAACTTTAACTTTAATAAAATTATCTCCTTTATTCTTTACCATTTATCACTGTAACTCCTTTGGTTGTTGGTGACCTTGTACGTTAGATCCTAACTAACTGAAATTAGGTCAAACAATTTGGTGCCGACCATGGGAACCCAGCAACAAATGCTTGGAAAAACCTTTATTATTTCCTTGTTGTTCTTTTTACATTTTTCCTAGGGTAACTGACAATTGCAGAAGTAGATACTAGCTGTGAAGTGAGCATTACTGAACTAGCAGAGCTGGTGAGGAACTGTAAACCACACAACTCGCAACATAAGCCATATTGGTTTCACAACAGGAGGAATGATTCACGCAGTAGCAAGAGTGCCTCCGTCTACTATAGGAAGAGAATTCAAGCCTACGACACTAAGTCACGTCACTTACCAGTCAAGCTACTCCCCAACTTGCATCACTCAGGGCAATTCTCATCTGCAGTTATTCTGCTTGTTCGACCATGGGGCATGCTTTTGGAAGATTCGCTAGGTATGGGTTGAAACGATTCCACGAATGTCAATCCAACTAATGAAACTCCTCCTGTAGGTACCAGTGTTGGCTAGGCTATACCGACTACACGATAGGATACGTCTTGCCCCACCGAAGATAGCCTTAATGCCGATCAAGAAAACCTTATTGGTGGACAAGGAGACCCACTTGTTGGTCAGGAAGCTTCTTTTAACACAGCTGATATCAACAACGCACTTAGGGGAGAAGCACAGAGAACAACCATGAACCCCCAGGTAGAGGACACATTACCACATGGAATGTTAAACGATGATTGCTAGAAGAAGAGGTGTCAAGAGTTGGAAGCTATGATACTCCGGTTGCCTGGTGTACTGTTGCCCATGAAGAAGAGTGCCCTCGCTAGCTTCATAGACTCCCTCTTTACAGACCATATAGCACTGATTGACATGGCCAAGAAGTTCACATTCCCTTATATTCACCATTACTGTGGCACAACAGACCCAGATGAGCATATGGCCCAATACCGTCAAAGAAGGCATACTGTGGTAATACCAAGGGAGTTACGGGAAGCCTGCATGTGTATGGGGTTTGGATTAAGCCTAGCTGGATTGGCATTATGATGGTTCACTAACCTGCCTACCAACTCAATAAGTTCATTAGCTAGTCTGAATAACCTGTTTTTCCAACAATTCTCCATCAGCCGGAAACTTGAGAAAATTTTAAATGACCTGTACAAAGTAATCAAGGGGAAGCGTGAATCATTATGTGACTTTATGGGTATATTCAACAAAGAGAAGATGAACATCCTGAGTTGTGAGACCGCTACTGTAATTGTGGCATTCAGAAAGGGCTTCCTCCTTAACTCTACCTGGTATAAAGAACTTACCAAGTACACATGTTATACTATAGATAATGTGTTAGTATGAGCCTGGGCTCAAATCAAGTAAGAGGAAGATGAGGTGAATCCTAGCCAAACCCACCACCGGGACGATGAGCCAACAGATAAACAAAGCAAGAACCCAAGACGTACTTACCATAGTTGGAAGGTGGATCTATACCCTACAATGTACTAAGAGAGGAAACAGACCTACAGTGTGTTGACTCCATCCTACCAAGTATTTCTATTGAGGGTAGAGGAGTACAACTTCTTGGTCAACCTTGGTGAATTAGTACAAACTCTCACTAAAATGGGTGACACGATGAAATGGCCCTTGAAGACAAAGAAGCCAACAGACCAGTGAGATAGGTCCAAATGATGTGAATTCCATTTCAACTATAGCCACCAGATAGCAAACTGCATCGCCTTTGAGCTAAAAGTGGCAGAATTCCTCAAGCGTGGGCATTTAGCTCATTTGTTAATCGACAAAGGTAAAACTACTTATTTAATAACGGAACTAACCACGCAGGTCCAACACCAGAGGAACCTCCCAAGAATCTGTGAACCATCAATTGTATAACATGAGGATCAGTGATTTGTGGTATCACACATTTGGCAGCAAAACGTCATGCCAAAATCTTGCCCAAGGGGCCTAACCCTAAACGAGTTAAGGACAAACCACCATCCAGGGGGTGACTAGATTGAGTTTTTTGAAGAAGAAATGAATGAATTGAACTAACTATAGATGATGCATTGGTAATTTCTGTGTTCCTGGGTAATTTTGACACTAAGCATGTGTTGGTTGATCCAGGTAGTTTAGTCAACATAATATACCTCAAGATAGTCAAGGAAAAGGGGTTGGAATCCCAAATCATTCATGCACCATTCGTACTAGTCTTCAGTAATGAAGCACCAAATAGGACCATTAAGGAAATTACCATTCTAACCTACATAGAGGGATTGAACTTACCATTCAAGTACCAGTTATGGACTGTCCGTCAGCTTATAACACATTGTTAAGAAGACAATAGATCTACAAGATGAAAGCTGTACCATCCACCCTTCACCAGCTGGTAAAGTTTCATACCTCTTGGGGCGTACGATAGATAAAAGGAGACCAAAGAATAGCCAGTGAATGCTACCAGGTGAGCTTTAAGCCTTCAGACAAACTATCTACATAGCAATTACAGGACCTTTCCTTTCCGATAATGCAGAAACAACTTAAGGTGGAGGAACTTGAAGAAGTATACATTGATATCTGTTAGATCAAGCGTTTCACCCAAGAGGGGGGGGGGGTGAATTGGGTGATACTAAAAATTTCTTCCGAAAATATAAAACTTTGACAAAAGAATTAAAACAGTAATGAGTAAGGAGAAATATCACCGAAGTGTACACCGGGAGTTATACTGGTTCGGTCACAACCACTTTGACCTACGTCCAGTCCTCAGAGCTTCTCTGAGAATTTCACTATAGCTTCCAAGATTCAGTGGGTTCTTGGCACCTCAGTACAAGCAAGTTCCTTACACCTGGACACTCGCTCCCCCTTACAGGTTGTAATCCAATCCCAACTCAAGGTTCCACAACCTTAAGTTATCTCAATAACAAATATTGAGTTTGAATGAAATATCTCTCTTACAGAGTAAATGATAATCACTGAAGTATAGAAATACAATTTCAACGTGAAAACAGAGCAATGAACTTAATGATACGTTCGTATGTGTGCTTAGTTATTATTCTCTGTTTAAAGGTTCCCATATATATAGGTATGTTGGTGATGACCGTTGGAACACTTCCTTTCGTCCGTTGGTGAGTGCGCAGCCACTATTGACTTTTCAAGTTTTTGAAAAATATCCGTTGGCGGTGGTTGGCATTTGAACGTTTCTTTTGACTTTCATCTCTTGATATGATTTCTACATTGTTTCTCTGTAAATATACTAAGAATGCTAATATAATGAAAGGTTAATCATATAGGAAACAATATAATGAAAGTTTGAATGATTTCTAAATTTCTGGGTATGCTTACTCGAGTAGCTCCTCGAGTAACCCTTGAAGTTTACTCGAGTAGCTCCTCGAGTAACATCGTGAAATCATTGTTTATTTGAAATTCAATGAAGAGAAACAAGATTACTCGGGTAGTGCATGGAGTAAACTAAATTTCAAACCTTTGGGAATAGTTATTTACTCGGGTAGCTACTCCAGTAAAGCTTTTGCAACTTCATAGATTACTGGGGTAACACCTCGAGTAATCCTTAAAAAAACTTTTGATTACTCGATGCTCTACTCTAGTAATGTTGGCAGGATTTCAAGGCCGATAGCAAATACCTTGTTACTCGAGTAGGGACTCGAGTAAGGTATTCATTTTTGCATAGGTTACTCGGGTAGCTCCTCGAGTAACAGAGACTTTTGAACATAATTTACTCTGGTAATGACTTGAAGTTTACCTTGAAAACATTTGCATATACTGGGGTACATACTCGAGGAATCCACTTAAACCATAAGGACTTGAGGAAAAGAGAATTCAAGTTAATCGGGTACTAACCTCAAGTTTTCACTCACCTTAGTGCATTACTCGAGTAGCTCCTCGAGTAACATTGGCAGTGGTACAAAGTGCCGAGAGCTTCACATTTTCAAATACACAGTTACTCGAGTAGCGCCTCGAGTATCATGGGGAAAACTTGAAGTCAACTGGAAGTTTTCACAGGGTTACTCGAGTAGCGCCTCGAGTAACATTAGCAGTGGTACAAACTGCCGAGAAGTATATATTTTCTGAAACAAAGGTACTCGAGTAGCTCCTCGAGTATCATGGAGAAAACTTGAAGGCAACTGGAAGTTTTCACATGGTTACTCGAGTAGCTCCTCGAGTAACATTGGCAGGCCGAGAGCAACCTTCAAATTTTACCTGGTTACTCGAATAGCGCCTCGAGTAATGGTGGCAGGTTACTGGAAGTTCTCCTTGGTTACTTCAAGTTTTGGCTCATTACTCGAGTAGCGCCTCGAGTAATGCTTTAGAAGATTGGCTTCTGATCAAGTTCCTCAGCATTTTCTCTTGCCCAATCTTCACTACTTCCATGCTTACCTCAAGTAAAGCTTATTCCTGTCATTACTTAGTTCAAGCTTGATTATTAACCATTTCCTTTTCAAACCATTCTTTTGTTATCATCAAAACATGAGATCTAACAATATCGACCATCCAAAAAGGAGGGTTTATGTGGGGGCAGACCTACCAACCAACTTATGAGGTTTGTTAATCGCATGTTTAACTAACAACATTGATTGCTTTACTTAGTCCCATGTGAACATGATAGGTATAGACCCTGAGGTGATAATACACCAGTTGAAGTTGTCCTGTCTTACAAACCAGTCAAGTAGAATCGTCGAAAGTTCATGCCAGAAAGGAATCGAATCATAAATGAAGAAGTACAGAAACTCCTAAACATCAGGTTGGTAAGAGAAGTTCAACACTTAGATTGGCTTACTGATGTAGTGGTCGAACCAAGGAAGAATGGTAAGCACTGGGTATGTATAGACTTTACTGACTTGAACAAATCATGTCTACCAACCTGACTTGAACAAAGCATGACTTTGCCATTGCCACGCAAAAATTCTTTAGTAGATGCCACATCTGGACATGAATTGCTAAGTTTCATGGACCCCTTTTTTGGTTATAATCAAATTTTAATGCACCCTAATGATTAGGAGAAAATAGCTTTCATAACTGAATGATATATCTATTGTTACAAAGTTATTCCCTTCGAACTAAAAAATGAAGGAGCAACCTACCAAAGGTTGGCTAATAAGATGTTTGTAGGTCAAATAGGCAAGACCATGGAAGTTTACATCGACAACATGCTTGTAAAGTCCCTCCAATCATATCAGCACATGATGCACTTAGAGCAAACTTTCCACTTACTTCACAAGTACAACACGAAACTAAATCCAAAAAAGTGCTAATTTGGTGCAACCTCTGGAAAATTCTTGGGATACTTGGTGTCACAAAAAGGGATTGAAGCCAATCTAAGTTAGATCAAATCCTTGTTAGACATACCATTACCTAGGTGCGTCAAGGACATCTAGAAGCTTATCGGAGGGGTAGCAGACTTTAATAGGTTCATTTCCCCGTCATCTAAGAAATGCCACTTGTTCTTTGATGCCTTGAGCAAGAATAAAAGCTTTAAATGATGTGAAAAATGTGAAAATGCCTTGCAACAGTTGAAACAATACCTTACCAATATTCCTTTTCTTTCAAAACCAAAGGAAGGAGAAACATTATATGTCTACTTAGTAGTCTCCCCCAGAGTTGTTAGTGTTGTCCTTGTCAGGGAAGAGGAAGGTAAGACCAATTTACTTCACGAGTAAGTCTCTCCTTGATGCTAAAACTAGGTACTTTGTACTTGAAAAATTGGCATTGTCTCTTGTGTCTGTGGGAGAGTTTGGTACAGCGTTTTTGAGCCAATAAGCCCGTTTTCAACACAAAAAGCCCAAATAAAACTGTAATCCGTTTTATGAGTGTTTGGTACAGCGTTATCACAAAAAAAAAAGCCCGAATTCGCTGACTTATTTATAAGCCCGAAGTTGAGGCTTTTTTTTGAAAATAAGCTGCGTTTTTTGGCGAAATCTGAATCTCACGTGGGGCCCAATAAACATAGTGTCAACTTTATCTCTTTTTATATAAATAGATACGTGGGGCCCACGAATTTTCTTTAGCATACGAATTTTCTTATCATCAACGATTTCCATCTCTCTTCCAATATTTAAATATAATATATATTATTATATATATATATATAATAATATATAATATATATATATTATATACGATGGCAAAAAAAAAAAAATATTATATACACATATTGAATATCACATATATGATCTATCTAAAATTTGAAAAATATACAAATACCCTTCAAGTTTTTATTTTTAAAAACGCACTTATACAATCGCTAATCCAAACACGTTTTGACTTATGAAAAATCATTTATTCAACCGCTTATCCAAACATGTTTTGACTTATGAAAAATCACTTATTCAATCGCTCATCCAAACATAAATCACGAATCAAAAATTGAATTTTTTTTAAGTCAGAATCACAATAAGTCATTTTTCCTACCGCTATCCTAAACACACACTGTGTTTAAGAAATTACGACCTTGTTTCTAGTGCCACATAGAGTTGGCAATATGGGTTTTAACCATGGGCCAAACCCACCTAACCCAAAAAAATGGGTGGTTTGGGTTCTATAAAAGTGGGACCGTTTTGATGTTGTTCTTTTTGGTCTGAACCCATATAGGCCCAACCTGCGGCGGATTGGACTGTTTGTATTTATTTTATTTTTTTCAAAAAAATATGTGACTTCTCTGAGTGTATTGTGTAATCGAACACCATTAATTAAAAATAATTATTGATTGTATTAAATGTTAATTATGGCTTTTGGGTTGATTTTTATTTTGTAATGTGTAGACTTGTGATGAGTACTTAATTTGTAATGTTTGGAACTTTGAATTTAATATTTTATTATCAATTTATGATTTTTTTAATGTATTTTAAATTTTTTTATGGTTTATGTTTGTAGAAAAAAAGTTAGTATATTGCTTTAAAAAAAAGTTCAAAAAATGCAGTACAAAGAATTTAAAAAAAAGGAAAATATATGGATTTAGAGGGCTAACTTGCTAACCCAGAGGTTATGGGTTGGGTTGGCTAAATATCGACCCATATTGATGTGATTCTTTTTTACCCAAACCCATACGGTCCAAACTCGTGACAGGTTAGCCCGAACCCGATGGTTCGGCCCATATCACTAGCTTTAATGCCACCCAATCATAGTAGTAACTGCTTACCTACTCAAAAATGTATTGCATAAACCAGACTTGTTAGGTGGGCTAGTTAAATGGGTGATAGAATTGAGTGAATTTGACATGACTCACTTACAACGTACCGCGAAAAAATCCCAAGTCTTACCAGATTTCATAGCTAACTTTAGCCTAGAAATGCAAGTAGATGTAGAAAAAAAATTACTTTGTATACGTAATGAACATCAAAGAAAAAAAGGACATTGTATGTAGATGGTGCATCTAATGTAAAAGGTACAGGATTAGGTGTAGTACTTAAATCACCAAACAATGATATCATACAACAATCCATATGTTGTGGTTTCAAAGGTAGTAACAATGAAACAGAATATGAAACTTTGATCATAGGTTTGTAGATTGCCAAGGAAGTCATAACAAACCAGCTAGAAGTCAGGTGCGACTTATAGTTGGTCTCTAAGAAGCTAGATGGATTATATCAAGCAAAAGACCCACACATGTAGGCCTACTACAGGCTGGCAACCTTACTAGCCAAAAATTTTAATAAGTTCCAAATAACCCAGGTGGGTAGAGAGGATAATTGAGAGGCTAACACATTAGCCAATATAGGGTCTTCTATACTAACTACTCAAACAATGTCAGCGCCGATAGTTCATCTACAATTCCTGGTGATCTACCTAAGCTCTGGTATGGTCCAATCAAATAGCCTTACATGGGATTGAAGGTCCCTTATCTTACAATTTCTATAGGATAACATCCTCCCAGAGGATAAGAATGAAGCACACAGGACAAAAGTTTAGCTGCTTGCTTTTGTGCTATGGACAACAGACTCTACAAAAGATCATATGTAGGTTTCCTCATGTAAACCCCCTTACTTTTAATGTATATTTAAGAGTTATTACACAATTCATTTAGATATTTAAACGTGGTATCAATACGGACGTTGACATCATGGTTGTACGTTCTGATACCATCACTCTTTGATACCACTGATACCACAAGAGAGTCCCGATACCTTTATCTTAGGTACCGATTTTACTTCTATGTGAGTCGATATTACTAAATAGTTAGATATTCTGATGATATAACTAAATATACTGATATCGCCTTACTCTTTCGTGTCTATGTACATACATGTTCATACACATCTCATGTGGTAGCTCAAGTCTATTAAAATGACTAAGTCCAGTCAAGATACATTTATTACTGATAACTAATAGGACATTGAAGCTCTTCTCCTTTGTTCTCTATCTTTCATTGATTACCTGTTTGCCCTTCGAGCCACTTGCTTCAATTGTATGTTAGTTATGGAAGGGGTGGGATTCATTACAATCTCAATAATAACCAACATTCAATCATATAAAATGCACATTCACAAAAGCATGCTAGACAAACCATCATTTCATTAGCATATTCACAATTTCACAAACAACATTCAGCATTCCCATTCACAAAATTCAGCATTCACATTCACAGGACCTACTGGTTCATTATCACAATGCTTGGTATTTTGGCTTTACAGCCAAAGGCTTCTACCTTTCTCATTCTGAATGCTTTTGCCAGCGTAAGGACACACTAGTCCAATAGGTCTTAGGGCGTCTGGACACATTGGTCCTTATCATTCTAGATGGTAAAAACATATATGCAGAACAATATATAATATATGAGAGAAACAGTTACTACCTGAATGCCTTTCTTGAGACCTTTTCTTCTTCAGGCTCGGGCAATCTTCAGATCCTAGACAAATATTGAATCCTATATTTAGAATTCATGTAAGTGGGTCATTAATTGATCTTATGCCAACGACATAATAAACATTATATTATTTCTAACCCACTTCTATTCTTGTCCTTTACTTCATTTGTTGGTTATTTTTAGGATACTTATATTATGTCAAATATGTATCTAATCTATGACACATTAGTCTCTAGATCATACATCTATTCTTTAGAATCTTACTTATCACAATTCACTTTAAATGTTGCAAATTCGCAGGTCTCCCCTAATCTACCAGTTTGTCACTCAATGTTGAAAATTCATAACTTAATCTATAAAAATCCAATTGAGGTGGTTCAAAGTCCTATTCAAAGATCTATAAGTCCTCTTTAAATTAAAAATATCATCTAGTGCCAGTTATGAGCACAAAGGCCCAAAAATCCTTGAGCAACAACACTGTTCCAGGATTTGTTCCAGATTCAGTGCCTAAACTTTAACAAATCATAACTTAAAATCTATTAACCCAAATAACGCATTCCATACCTCATTTTAAAGCTTGGGATGTCTAATAATACCTTGTAAAATTTCACACTCATTGGGCAAGATTTGATCGGTCAAAATCAACTCACAAGCCACCTGACTCGAATCTAGCAGTAACTAACTCTACACATCAATTTCCAAATTTGAGGTTTTCTATCCAATTCATCCAAAATCATTTCCATAAGCTATTCCCACACAATTTTGTGTGTAGAATCCATTGGAAACATAAAAAACATCACAATCATATTCCTTCCCTATTTTCTAGATCTGGCCAAAACTTAAGGTTTCCGGTGCAAAATTTTATTTTCTATTCCGGTGTTCCCGAAATCGGTTCCTCACCTTTACCCCACATAGTTTTTCTTTATAAACCCAACGGAAGCGACAACATCATATTATTTCACTAGGTTTTGTGTTTGGGTGAAATCATAGGGTACAATATAACCCCATGAATACTTCTTAAAACCTCGAAATATTATGCTCAAATCAGAGCTTACGCTTACCTCTATCCGATGACATAGCCTATTCTTGATTTTGGAAGCATCTTAACTTAAGAGGTAGGACAATACTCCTCTGATCAAGAATCCAAAACCATAGAAATGTAGCCCTCGATAAATAGAAGAAGATTCGTGAAGGCTCGATCGGTGAGAAATGCTGATTTGGGCTAGAATCAGGCAAGAACACCAAGAACACTTAAACTTCTCTCCTCTTTCTTTTTCTCATAATTTTCTCTATTTCCCCCTATTTTTCTAAGGCAACACAAAATTAATAAGGGTTGGAGAGTGTTGTGATGCTTTTGTGGTGACATGTGTCAAGTCTTAAAATCATAGGGTGCCTAACACTCTTTCTTGAAATTCAACCAACCTAACCACCGTGGAATTCATCTGGCATGCTTAAGGAGTGTTAGGGGAATGAACATGTGTCAAGACATAATCATTCTCTTCCTCTTTCCTCCTGGTCAACTTTACATTAAAATCACAATAACTATACCAAAAAGCATTAAATCCTTACCTCTTCAACTTGCCAAAGCCAAAACCTTGATTCTCAAACTTCCAAATTGCTCCAACACCCAAACTACCACCTTTCAAAATTTTGAAACCACCAAGGTAAAGCTCTTTACATTATGAATAATTTTAATGAAGAGTGTTTGAGCATAAGAGGACCATTACTCACCAAAGATCAAGCTTTTCTTTTTCTCTTTCCTTTTTAAAGTTGCTGGAAATGGAGGGATAGAGAGAGATTATGAGAGATGATGATAATGAGTGCATTTCTTTTTCCCTTGCCCATACTTTCTACTGAATAGGAGAGATAAGAGAGAGAAAAGGTGGGTGTTTGACTTTTGGCATCATCCTATGGTCTACAAATTGCAACTTGGCAACATCTTGCTCACTTCCTCCATGAGCTCACATAATCCTAAAGCATACAATTCCGACCCATTGACAATGAATCACAACCATTGATCTCTAATCACTAATGAGTTTCCTTTTCGGTAACTGACCAATTGGTCGGTAAATTTTCAATTTTACCATTTTGCCCCTGGTTTCACTATGATTATTAAATTATCACTATGAACATCTATATCAAATTTGCATCACATTTATCCAAAAGTGTTTAATTACACTAATTACAGTCAATTTCGAAGTCATTAGCCCTTAATCTCAAATTGGGTCATTACGTTGGCAAAACTGGCAAAACTAAAGAATCAACTAAAAGAATTACTTGAGATTGGGTTCTACCATTCCTTTTTGGTTAAGGGTTATTTTTGCCATGAAAGTTTTTATAAATGAACAATGGATACGTAGAAGTTTTTTTACCTCTTAATGTTACCCAGAAATATTAAAAAAGAGCAATGTTGCCCAAATTTAAAAATGAAATGAAAAAAAATTGATGAAAACTAATGAAGGCACAATTTGAAGTCCATGATAAAAATAATTAAGGGATCACCCTACCCTTGGTATGAATTCATTCATTTTACTAGAGTTGGTAATTTGAGTTGGAGCCTGTAATGCCCCAAATTTTGATTAAGAGCTAATGATAATTATTGAGAAGTAATTGTGATTTAAAGATTTAATTATTTTGGGTTTTGTGGCAATTTCGGTAAATGTGCCAAAATTAGGAAAAAATTGGAAGAATGGAAAATTGTCGGTTAATTAGTCAGTGATTAATGAGGAAATTAATTGCTAACTAAGAAGAAATGAGATCTGTGACTAAATGGCTAATGGAGTGGTTAGAGTAACTAAATTAGTTACTCATTTTATGAGAGCCAATAAGAGGTTGACATGTGGCAATTTGGTATGAAGAGAGAGTGTAGGAGAAAAGTCAAATACCCCATTATTTTATTGTTTTTGTCTCTCTTCCTTCCCTTATTTTTGTTGGGCAATTGTGGGCAAGAGGGAGTATTATCATTTCTTCATCTCCTTCAAGCTCTCATTTCTCTCTCCTCTCTCTCTCCATTTCTGGCATCATTGTTGAAGAAGTAAGAGGAAGAAAAGCTTGAGATTAAGGTGAGTAAATGACCCCGAATGCCAAAACTCACTTCATTAATCTCGTTCCTTGGATTGAGGGCTTCATTTTGATGGTTATAGATTGCCCATTGGCATTGGGTTGTGCCCTCAAGGAAATCTAAGCATTGGTGAATCAAGGAACTTCTTTGGGAAAGTTGTTGAGGTAAGTGAAATGAACCTTTCTATGTTTTATGCCATTTGATGAAGCTTGAAATTTCTGGGATTTTTGGGCCTTATTTTCAAAATTTAGGGTCTTAAAGAGTATGGCATGATATGGTTATGAATGTGGTGTCTTTAAATGAGTTTTGGATAGATAGAATTGGTTTAAGGTTGAAATGTTAAGTTTGATGATTTTGAGATTTTGGTGTTGGATGAAGCCTAAAACAAAGCATGATAATGGAATAGGAATTTGGTAGTTTTGATGGTTCCATTGGATTCCTTGTGCAATTTTATGTGGGAGTAGCCTTGGTTTAAGATTTGGGATCATTGGAATTACTTGGGTAAAATTTAGGAAGTGCTGTCAACTCTATTGCGTTTTTGGCTTCTGATATGCATCACTTGAGTGATATGAGGTCGCACTCGAGTGAAGCCGTGCATATTCTCTTTTTCCTTCAAGTTTTCGAGTGTACTTCTGTGCAAAAAGGCAATAGTGTTTATCTCACTTGTGAGTATTGTGGGTTCTCACTCGAGTGAACCTCGTCTCACTCGAGTAAAGGTGTATTTGACACCATGAGCTCTCGTCTCGGGTTGTCACTCGCAGTCAAGTTTCAAGAGTGAGTCTTAGCACTTATGGGTGTTAAGCCGTCACTTGGGTACTAGATCCCTGCTCGAGTGATGTCTTCTTTTGAAAGTTCCTTGTGCTCTCGGGTGAGCACCTTTTGTACCTCACTATGTGGAACTCGAGTGAGCATTTGGCTATCACTCGAGTGATCATGTTTATGCTTGAATGTAGCAATCATTGCTAATTTTTGTCATTTCTTTATGCTCTCGGGTGGACACTTTCTGCACCTTACTTCGTAGGACTCGAGTAGGCATTTGGCTATCACTCGAGTGTTGCTTCCATGACTCGAGTGTGAGTCCATCATCACTCGAGTGAGGTCTTCTTCACTCGAGTGAAATAGTGAAAATCTAGTATTTGTTATTCTAAAAGGGGATCTTTGGGATAGTTCTTCCAACCCTTTAGAGTTTTTGTTAGAGGTATTTATAGCTTAATAAAGGACATTAATGATAACCAATCTAAGTGTTGTGAAACCATTTAAGTATTGGAATAGAGAATAACACTTCGTCCCTATTTATGAATTATAGGATTCGACATTTGCCCTATTCGGGAGAGACCAGTGCCAGAGTACGCACGGAAGGACCAAGGTAGTGACTTTTCTCTCATGTTATGTATGATGCTTGGTATGCATGACTTATCATTGTTTTGTTGTGAAAATCTTTGGCATGAGGCCATTGTAAACATGTGTATGTGTTATCTGCCGTTGGGCATTACAGCGTGAGCAGTCGTAGGGGGTGATGGTTATCACACCTACCCTTGCTGTTGTATCTGCCGTTGTAATTGTCGAGGCTGCGTTGTGGCATCAGGGATTCCTGTTTGAGAATATGCCTGTATGGCTTGAATATAAGGTGAAATATTTTATATGGATCTCAGTTGTGGTGATATATGTGATATGAACATGTGAATGCGCAATACAGTGTGAGCACTTCAGTGTGAGTAAACATAAAGGTGACGCACGTCATACCTGCCCTTGCCGTTGTAACTGCTATTGTAGTTGCTATGTGTTGTATGATGATTTGCTGTCATGCTTTGTGGTTGTGCATACTATGAGTGATTTGACACTACGGAGATTCCTTAGAATCTCACTCTCCCAAAATAAATTTCAGACAGGGCTGGAGGTTCAAAAGAAAAGCAGGTGATGAAGGGTGGATAGAGCTCCGAGCAATGAGTTTATTTTGGATATTGGTTATAGTTTTATGTATTTTGGATATCAGATGGGAAACAATTGTATATTTTGGAATTGTGGTATAATTTTGTGTAATCCCCTAGTTAAGGAAAAATGGATTATGGGTATTGGTGCCTTATAAAACCCTTATTTGATTAATGGAACTTGAGTGTGTCGGAAATTTATATTGTACTCTGATATTTATGAATGGAATCGAATTGTACAAGCCATTTATGTATTGAAATGTGAATATGAGACCATTGTTGAACAAGTTTTGTAAAAGTTTTTGAAAATTCTATTTTGGACAAAAGAAAATTTTAATAAATCCCAAATCATCGTACGGTCTTTAATTTTATATAATCATGTATTTATGAACTTAATATCGGTCTTTGACGAGAAGGGGGTTATAGAGCCCGCAGGTCCAACCCGCTAGCCCGACATGCCGGCCTGCCCCATTTAGCATGGCGCTGGCAGGCTAGCCCTTTTAAGAATTATTTCTTTTTCTTTTTTAAAATTCCCTTAAAATTATAAACCCAAAAATACCCTTATTTTCTTTATTTGAATGGTGTGCTACTATGTTTAACTCCTTCATGCTTTTTATCATACACTTTTTATTCACTTTTGTTTTTACATTATATTTATTTATTTTATTATTATTAAATTAGAAAGAGAGGTATTTATATATTTTTGTGATGTGAGTGGGTGAAAAATAGAGGAATGTGAGAGTGAAAATGTTTGCCTCACACAAACATATAAAAGGGAGTGTGACGTTAGTGAGTGAAAGAGAAAGAGAGTAAAAGAAAAAACAGGGTAACATGTTTTTTTTTTAAAAAAAAAAATTAATTGGCGGGCTCCTGCGAGCAAAATACCAACATGTTAAGGGGCAGGTTGCACAAGACCGTCTCGTTCAGCTTGCAGGCTAATCCAAATTACCAGCTCTACCTTGTTTTAATTTTTTCCTTATTTTGTAAACTTGACATGGAAAAAAATTGAAGTTGATGAAATGTAGACATGTCAACTTAACATATTTAGTTAGTAATGATCAAGTTTAATCTATATGACACATGATATTATCAAATTCAAACTATTCTATCTAACTTATAAACTAATATATAATATAATAATATATACCATATAATATTCTTAAATAATTTATTTAGTTTTTTTAATCTCTTTAAACAAATCAACTAAATCTTGTATCTAGGATAGGAAAAATATATCTTTTAAAATTTTAATATAAATATTAATATATATTTGGGAACACTTATATTTTGAATATAAGTGTTTATTACGCAAACCGAGATTCACATACTTACCTTATATACCATGAATAATGATTTATAAATATTTATTACTAACAAAATAAGCTATTAGAAACAAGCAGCTAATCTCTGATTTCTGATTAAGCTTTACACTTTCCCCCTCCTCGACGGCTCTACCGTCCTTTTCCTTTCCTTTTATACTATTTGAAGGCGGATCAGAGCCATTTCCCTCAACAGTCCCCACCGTTCACATTCCAACCCCATCCAATCGTACATGGCTCCACCGTCCGGTCCTTCCAATCAGTAAGTCCGAACACCCAATGCTTGATCAGATAATTTTACATAAAATTTCATTGATAAGCTCGTCTCTCTAATAGCTGTTCTTCTTTTGGATGATCGGTGATTGCGTTAATTTTGCGTTAAAAGAGAAGATGCTGTAAGGAGGCAAAACAAGAGAGCCCCTTTCAAATTTCTGGTTCCTCTCATATACGCCCCCGCTCTTCCTCTAAGTGAGTTATTACTATTCCCCTTCGCCTCCGCCAATATTTTTCCATTATTTATTATTTTTTCATTCTGGATTTCGTATTGTTCAAAATTTTAATTCAATTTTCGCTCTTTGCCTTTTTCCCCCCCAGTTCGCCTTTCCCTCCGGCATAGACCCGTTTTAAGAGATCGTTTGTTTACTGTTGTGCTGGCGGGGGCGTTTGCTCATGGCTTCTATCTGGTGTATCCTTTTTGGACTTGGGTAGTTTTGCTATCTTTCTATGGTTGGTTAATCTGGGACTGGGAATATGTGTATTATA
Organism: Inga oerstediana; assembly: GCA_963210345.1. NCBI lineage: Eukaryota > Viridiplantae > Streptophyta > Magnoliopsida > Fabales > Fabaceae > Inga > Inga oerstediana. Next base: position 37,588,540 of record OY723407.1, read on the forward strand.
TTCATGTTGAATGTACTCCGTAATTTATATGTTATGAGCGGATTATTTGTTAAAGTTCTGTCCCTTAAGCATCCTTAGTCCCACAACCTCAATTAGGTTTGGAATGTGGAGCTATACATAATGTTATTATTCCTTACATCAAAGATCTGTCCCTTAAGCATCCTTAGTCCCACAACCTCAATTAGGTTTGGAATGTGGAGCTATACGTAATGTTATTCATCCTTACATCCTGAGTCCACTTTCTTCCCCCTTTTTTGGGGTGAACTTAGTTTTCAAAGTTGGTGTGACATCTATTGTTCATTACAAGCTCCAATTCCTTAGCACAAATTGGAATAGAAGGGCCTCATTAATTTACTATTGAGGAATGAGGTTGAGAAAATTAGGGAGTTGATTGAGTTCCATGTAGGCTTGCAAGTCGGGTTAATGAGATCTGATCGTGGTATTTGTATGGATAATCATCAGGTTAGGTTATAATGTTTAGAGGATATCCTGTTTGATTGTGGAAGCCTAATCATGTAAACTTCTTATATTACTGATAGCAATCCGAATCGCTATGGGTTGGTTTACTCCAGGAAAAATAAACGTCTTAGGATTAATTAGGAAGTAATTAGCAATATTTATTATTTTTTATAATTTCAGTAATATTATTTTGGATATTATTTTAGATATTTCAAAATAAGTGGAATATCCACAAGTAGGATTTTAGATATTCTTTAGTATTTTAGATTTAGATATTATTTTAGTATTTTTGATATTATTTAGATTTCCTAGTTTGAATTTTGAATTAGAATTTGATCTCTCTGTACTTCTATAAATTGGCCCTTTTGCCTACTCAATAAAGCATGGAATATTCAGAGAGTTTATTAAACACTTGGAGATCCTCCTGGGCTGTTTTAGAGAGATTAGTGAGATTCTTGCTATCCCTCTATCACAGAGTAATTTATTCTTTATTTTATTCTATTCCTATTCCCTACTATTTCTATTCCCCTGTTCGTGCTTTATCATTGTAGTGCCATTCGAAATCACCATCGGAACTTAACAAATTGGCATCAGAGCCAAAACCGATCACCAATGGCCAAAACACGTTCGACTCACGCGGTTCCCTCTTCTGAAATCGACCCACCATCGCACGCGTCTCCAGCACTAGAGGCCGAACCGCATGCGACTTCCGCTGCTCATCTCGCGACCGAACCGCAGGCGACTTCCGCTGCTCATCTCGCCACCATCGCAGCGAGACTCGAAGCTCTGGACGAATTGAAAGACAAAATCAACGCGTTGGAACTCTCGGCATCTCGGTCACACAGAAACAGAGGATGCTCACGGCCAAACAGAAACCGAGGGGGGTCGCACGTCTCAGCCGAGGACAGTGGCGATGACTCTGAGACTTCTAGGCGCTCCATCCGAACCCCGTACACCAAGATTGAGTTTCCTAAGTTCGATGGAGGCGACCCACGCGGTTGGGTTCTGAAGGCTGAGAAATTTTTTCATTATTATGACACACCAGAAGATGATAAGGTTGATGTAGCAGCCATTTATTTAGAAGGTGATGCTTTAGATTTATTTTCATGGTTAAATTCACAGCGGGCAATACTATACTGGGATGAATTGGTTAAGGCATTCCAAGAACACTTTGGACCACCGGAATATCTTAATCCCGATGAAAATCTGTGTAGTATCAAGCAAACTGGTTCTGTTCAAGACTATAGGAAGGAATGGGCAAAGAAGGTGGCACTGGTTGCAAATTGGCCAGAACATTGCCTTCTTGGCGTCTTCATGAACAGCCTCAAGGAAGAACTGCGTTCACACGTACGGATTCAGAAACCACGTAGTGTTTACAGAGCTGCTAGCCTCGCCTTAGAATTCGAGAAACAATTATCAATTGCTCGCGGTAATAAGTTTAGCCCTTCAACCTGAAGTTTCACTACGTCATCATCAACCACAGGGAAATATCCTGCGCTGAATTATTCCTCTTCATCATTCCCTTCCACAGGGCGTGTATCGGCTGTAGATCCTGAACGCCAAAGGCGACGCGACAAAGGCTTGTGTTTCCGGTGTGCAGAGCCTTTCCGGCCAGGACACAGATGTAGCTCCTCATTCTCATTAATGGAGGTGGACGACAATGACAACCCCCTTCCTGAGTCTCTTGACCCAATAGTTGATTCTGAACTAGAGGAAATAGATGAGACTGAGGTTGCTTTTAACGTCATCTTGGGCACACCTTCGGCATCCACTATGAAGGTAAAGGGTTTCCTTCATTCTAAACAGGTACTATTGTTGGTAGATAGTGGATCCACCCACAATTTTATTTCCACTACCTTGATGCGACAACTTGGCATTCCCACCAGTACAGTATCCTCTTTTGGCGTTCAAATTGGGGATGGCCGGGTTATTCGCTGCAATCAGATTTGCAAGGATCTGGAGGTCCAACTATCAGGATTAACAATTAAACAGGACTTCTACCCTTTTTCCTTGGCCGGGTCAGATTTAGTGTTGGGGATTAAATGGTTAGCATCACTCAATACAGTACAGGCGAATTGGAACGACATGTTCATGATCTTTTGGGTTGAAGGAAAGAAATACAAATTGCAAGGAGAATTGCAAAAAGCTAGTCCTCAGGTTTGTCTCAAGAGCTTGGAGCTTCACCAGACAGAAACAGCAAAACGAGCCGCCTTAGATGTATCAGATATCCTCCAGAACTTTTCTGCTATTTTTGAAGAGCCTACTACACTGCCACCTTCCCGTGGCCACTATCACATGATCTCTTTGCTGCCAGGGGCTTCCCCACCAAATTTGAGACCCTATCGCTACCCTCATTACCAAAAGGACGAGATTGAGTCTCAAGTTCGCTCCCTATTAGACCGAGGATTCATCCGCCCTAGTTTAAGTCCATTTGCCAGTCCCGCCTTATTGGTGAGCAAGAAGGATGGCACTTGGCGGTTGTGCGTGGATTATCGTCGTCTCAACAAAATTACGATTCCAGATAAGTACCCCATCCCTAACATTGATGAATTATTAGATGAACTGCACGGTGCTACATATTTTTCAAAGATTGATTTTCGATCTGGGTATCATCAAATCCGGATATTACCTTCCGATATTCATAAAACGGCATTTAGAACCCACTCCGGTCATTATGAATTTGTGGTCATGCCATTTGGTCTCACCAACGCCCCCGCAACATTCCAAGCTATCATGAATGACTTGTTTCACCTTTACTTAAGGAAATTTGTGCTCGTCTTCTTTGACGACATTTTAATCTACAGTTCTTCTACACAAGATCATTTCCAGCATCTCAGGATTATTTTTCAGATCCTACAGCAACACTTTTTCTTCGCCAACGCTAAAAAGTGTTTTCTGGGACAAACGAGGGTTGACTACTTAGGACACATTGTTACTAGAAATGGCGTGGAAGTTGTCCCTGAGAAGATTAAGGCCGTCGCTCATTGGCCTACTCCACAATCAGTAAAAGACTTGCACGGTTTTTTAGGACTCACCGGCTATTATCGGAGGTTTGTAAAAAACTATGGCCTCATTGCGCGACCTCTAACCGATTTAACAAAGAAGGGTGTCTTTCAGTGGTCGGATGCAGCTCAAACAGCTTTTGAGGAACTTAAAATAGCTCTCACTACCACTCCGGTCCTTCACTTACCGGATTTTCGACAACCTTTTACGGTCGAATGTGACGCCTCTGGGAACGGTATTGGGGCTGTACTAATGCAAAATAACCATCCTGTAGCATACTTTAGCAAAGGATTCTCCTTCTCAAATCGTTACAAATCAGCTAGCTTATGACAGGGAGTTACTTGCCTTGGTCCTTTCACTACTAAAATGGCGTCACTACTTATTAGGTAACCATTTTTTCGTACAAACCGACCATCACAGCCTGAAGCACTTGTTAGACCAAAAGATTGTGACTACTTCCCAACAACGACTCCTGGTCAAACTCCTTCCTTTTGATTTCACCATTCGTTATAAACCAGGGCGAGAGAATGCCGCCGTCGACTCTGTCTCGACGGCCCCAGCAGGCAGAGCTTTTCCACATGGTCATTCCGATGGCCCACGACCTCGATCAGCTTCCGCAAGCACTACTGCAGGACCCTGACACAAGGGCAAAGATAGAGGAGTTACAGACCCACCCTGATCAACACTCTCTTTTTCACTTTGTGAATGATCGGTTATTCTACAAGACACGTTTAGTCATACCCAATGTCGTCTCACTCAAAGAAAAATTGATGGCCGAAGCTCATGAAACGCCAACCGGGGGGCATGGAGGGTACCTCAAGACCTTGCGACGGCTAAATGACCAGCTGTACTGGCGCGGGATGAAACACGATGTCAAGCGCTATATCCAATGTTGTCACACTTGTCAGCAGAACAAATATCAAACATTAGCACCGGCAGGACTCTTGCAGCCACTTCCTATTCCAGAGCGCATTTGGGAGGACATTTCTCTTGATTTTATTACGGGGCTCCCCAAGTCCAAAGGTTTTGATGTGATTTTTGTGGTGGTGGATCGTCTCAGTAAATACAGCCACTTCATTGCCCTTACTCACCCTTATACCGCTAAAGCTGTCGCTGCCACTTTTTGCCAGGAAATTGTTCGCCTCCACGGCATGCCACGGTCTATTATCTCTGATAGAGACCCTCTTTTTCTCAGTCACTTCTGGCAGGAGTTATTTCGTTTAAGTCAAACCCGCTTAAACATGAGCACTTCCTACCACCCACAATCGGATGGGCAAACTGAGGTCGTCAATCGATGCCTCGAGACTTACTTACGTTGCTTTGCCCATGACCAACCTAAACAATGGAGTAACTTTCTTTGCTGGGCAGAATTTTCTTTCAACACTGGGTACCATGTGGCTGCTAATACTTCTCCATTTAAATTGGTTTATGGTCGTGATCCCCCGCCTCTCCTCCCTTATGTCAAAGGTGAAACAAGGGTTGCTGACTTAGAAGAACAACTGGAGACACGTGATGCCATGTTACGAGTTTTAAAAGGGAACCTCCTTAAAGCTCAACACAGGATGAAGCTACATGCCGATCAACATCGCCGGGACCTTGAGTTTAAACCAGGGGACGCTGTTTGGTTACGCATTCAACCATATCGACAACGATCGTTGACGCGATCAAAGTTTCAGAAACTATCTCCACGTTTCTTCGGACCCTTTATGGTGGCCAGACGTATTGGCAAGGTCGCCTATGAACTAGCCCTCCCGTCGACTGCCAAAATCCATCCTGTCTTTCATGTTTCCCTTCTCCGTCCTGCCTATGGCCAGCAAGCTCCTACTCCTCCTCCTCCTCTTCCTCTCTCAGCGGATATGGAGCTCATCCTGCACCCTTCCAAGGTATTGCAGCATCGCTGGACACCAGATCACAGATTGGACATACTTGTGGCATGGGAGAACCGCCCTTTTGAGGAAGCTACTTGGGAGGAATATGATCTCGTTGCTGAACAATTTCCTCAATTTCGCCTTGAGGACAAGTCGACTTTCCAAGGGGGAAGATATGATAGCAATCCGAATCGCTATGGGTTGGTTTACTCCAGGAAAAATAAACGTCTTAGGATTAATTAGGAAGTAATTAGCAATATTTATTATTTTTTATAATTTCAGTAATATTATTTTGGATATTATTTTAGATATTTCAAAATAAGTGGAATATCCACAAGTAGGATTTTAGATATTCTTTAGTATTTTAGATTTAGATATTATTTTAGTATTTTTGATATTATTTAGATTTCCTAGTTTGAATTTTGAATTAGAATTTGATCTCTCTGTACTTCTATAAATTGGCCCTTTTGCCTACTCAATAAAGCATGGAATATTCAGAGAGTTTATTAAACACTTGGAGATCCTCCTGGGCTGTTTTAGAGAGATTAGTGAGATTCTTGCTATCCCTCTATCACAGAGTAATTTATTCTTTATTTTATTCTATTCCTATTCCCTACTATTTCTATTCCCCTGTTCGTGCTTTATCATTGTAGTGCCATTCGAAATCACCATCGGAACTTAACAAATACTGATTTGCCATATGGTTCTGCACTTGGGGATTTTACTCTTGCGGTATCTTGCATATTCACTGATTTTCTTAATTATTGTCTTGGGTGATTGAGGCTACTTCCTTGATAGCTAATTATACATGTTTCATAGCTTTTATACAATCATATAATATGATACACCAGATATCATTCTGGTTATATCTGACACATGATGATTACTGATTGCAAAGGATTCTGATGACCTGGATTTCTCATAAATTAATGTTCATTTGACCTGACTTGCAGCATAAAATCGTGCCTTGTTGTTGTGGCTTTGAGGATTATTGTAGAATCCAATACTACTTTTCTCATTCAGGTTGGTGAAATATATGAAGATTACAACCTTCAGGATCTGTTATAACAAACCCATAATATCCTCTAGGATCAGATGTTTTGGATTTTGAAATTTGGATCCTAGGATCTGATATTCTCTCCTAATATCTAGTCTATCTACATTTAATATATACAAATATAAATTATTTCATAATTACCACACTCCCCCTCAAATTGGATCATAGATATTCAACAAGTCCAACTTGCGTACAAAACCTTCAAATGTATCTTGTGGTAACCCTTTTGTGAGTATGTCTGCTAGTTGCAGTCTTGTGGGGATATAGGAGAGACAAATGATGCCATCTTCAATTTTCTCCCTGATGAAGTGACGATCAACATCAACATGTTTGGTTTTGCTATGCTGAATTGGATTCAATGCCATGCTCAAGGCTGCCTTGTTATCACAAAACAGTTTTAGGGAAGACTCAACATGGATATGAGTCTCATCAGTCACTCTCATAAGCCACATACCTTCCATAACACCTTGAGATAGGGCCCTTAATTCTGATTCAACACTACTTTTGGCTACAACTCTCTATTTCTGACTTTGCCAAGTGGCAAGATTTCCCAAACAAATGTATCCTGAGGTTGATCTACTATTTTCTTGATCACCTGCCCAATCTGCATCTGTATAGATCTCGATGGTTCTAAGATTTGTCTTCTTGAAGAAGAGACCTCGACCTGGTGTTCCTTTTAGATATCTGAAAATCTGGTAGGCTGCATCCATGTGTTTTTTCCTTGGTGAGTGCATATGTTGACTAGTGACACTCACTGCAAAGGAAATATCAGGGCGAGTGTGAGAGAGATATATGAGTTTTCCTACCAATTTCTGGTATCTTCCTGTATCTGCTGGTACTTCATCCTTCTCTTGATTCTTGTCTTCTTTCCCTTTCTTCTTGCAGCTGATAGGAGTTTTGTTTGGTTTACATCCAAGCATACCGGTTTCTTTGAGTAAGTCAAGGAGATACTTGTGTTGGGAGATGTGAATACCATCTTTAGATCAAGCCACCTCCATTCCTAGGGAGTATTTTAGGTTTCCTAAATCCTTTTCCTCGAATTCTTTGTTTAGTGCCATCTTGATTTGACCCATTTCTTGAATTTCGTTTCCAGTAAGGATAATGTCGTCTACATATACTATGAGAATAGTGATCATGTCTCCATTCTTTAGAGTGAACATAGTATGATCAGAGAGACTTTGTATGTAGCCTTTTTCTTTTAGGGCATGTGAGAATTTGTCAAACCACGCCCTTGGAGACTGTTTCAAGCCATATATTATTTATTTAATCTACATACTTGATGATTTCTGACCTTCTCAAAACCAGATGGGAGACTCATATACACTTCCTCTTTTAGTTCCTTGTTTAAGAAAGCGTTTTTGATGTCCAGTTGTTGTAGTGGCTAGTCAAGATTTGCAGCAATAGAGATAAATACTCTTACCTTGTTTAGTTTTGCAACAGGGGCAAAAGTCTCATTATAGTCAAGTCCATATGTTTGTGTGAACCTTTTTGCAACTAAGCGAGCCTTGTATTTATTCAAGGTTCCATCAGCATTATATTTTGGGGTGGACACTCATTTGCATCCCACTGGCTTCTTTCCCTTGGGTAATTCTGTAATGTCCCAAGTATGATTCTTTTCAAGGGCTTGCATCTCATCCAACACAGCATTTCTCCACTCAGGAATTTCCAATGCATCATGTACATTGGTTGGGATCTTGACATCATCAAGGTTAGTAACAAAATGACAGTGGTTCTGAGAGAGTTTAGTATAGGTTACATACCCTTGAATAGGATGCTTTGTATAGGAGTGTACTTTCTTTCTCACAGCAATGGGTAGATCTAACTCATTGTGTTCCTTAGGATTTTTCATCAGTTTAGAGATTGACACTGCTTGAGGCATAGTGCCCTCTCCTATCTTTTTGTTCCTCCGCAAGTAAACCTTGCCATATTGTTTGTCATGATTCATGTTTCCCTCTGTAGTTTGTGATGGCATTGGGGATGGATCACTCCTTGTTTCCTTAGGATTAGTAGGACTCAAGGGAACTAGTGTAGGACTAGAAGGAGGTATAGGCTCAGGTATGACATTAACAGGTTGAAATTCACTCCAACTCTCCCCCTGAATGAAGGACTGGGAATAAAAGGGTGTATTTTCAGCAAAGGTGACATCACGGATGGTAAAGAGATGTTTTGAACTAGGGTCATAACACTGGTAGCCTTTCTGGAGGTGGAGTAGCCAAGGAAAACACACCGAATAGAGTAGGGGTCGAATTTGGAGGCTGCATGATGGAGGTGGACAGACAGTACAACCAAAGATTCGAAGTGGAAGAGAATGATCAAGGTGAGAGATGATATGGTTTTCATGTAGTTTATCTAGTGGAGAAGTAAAGGAGAGGACTCTGTTTGGTGTATGGTTTATGAGGTGAGTAGCAGTGAGAATAGCATCCACCTAGAAATATTTGGGTACGTTGCAAGTGTACAGAAGGACACGAGCAACCTCAAGAAGGTGTCTGTTTTTACGTTCTGCGATGCTATTTTGTTGAGGGCTGTGAGGGCAGCTGCTCTTATGGATAATGCCATGGGATTTGAAGAAAAGGTGAAAAGGCTGATTGAAATACTCGGTGCCATTATCAGAGTGCAAAACTTGGATGGTGGAGTTAAATTGGGTTTGAACATAGTTAAAAAATTCAACAAAGACGGAGTAGGCATCAAATTTTTCCTTTAATAAGTAAACCCAACACATTCGTGTGTGATCATCAATGAAGGTGACAAAAGACTTTGAATGTGTACGATTAGAAATTCGACATGGTCCCCATACATCACTATGGATGGTAGAAAAAGGACGAGTAGGTTTATAACTAGAGGGTGAGAAAGTGACATGATGGTGTTTAGCCAATTCGCAAACATCACAATGAAGATTGGCCATTTTATTGAAAGTAAATTGCGGAAATAGTTTTTGTAAATAGGAAAAATAGGATGACCTATCCTTTTATGCCACAAAACTAAATCCTTGTCAATAGAGGAAACATAATTCTTTATTTTCGATGACAAAGCAGTTGTAGTAGGAGCATCAAGATAGTAGAGGCCACCACATTCTTTAGCTGTGCCAATCGTCTTCCTAGGGAGAGATCCTGGAATGTACAATGAGTAGAAAAAAAATGAGCAGGGCATTGTGCATGTTTAGTCAGTTTGCTAATGGATAGTAAGTTACATGCCATGTTAGGGACGTGTAAATAGATTCAAGCTGCAAGTTGTTTGTAAGAGGTACTATGCTTGTCCTAGCTATAGTAGCAAATGAGTCAGTGGCAGTATGTATTTTGCTATTACCTACCGAAGGACGGTAAGAACTAAATATATTTGATAGTGGGGTCATATGATCTGATGCTCTAGTGTCTATAATTGAAGAAGAGGGCAGTGAGGAAGATAACAGGGCAACGAAAGATATACCTTGTTTGGCAATAGAGGCAACTGGTCCCTACTGACTTGGGAAATTTTTGACCATGTCCAGCAGCTGATTCATTTTATCTTTACTAATAGAAGGTGACTCTGGTTCAGATGTACATTCGGCATCAAGATAAGTTTGATGGGCTTGTGGTTTTTGTCGTCGAGGCTTCAAATTAGTGGGCTTCCCATGAAGCTCCCAGCACTTATCACGTGTATGCCCAATCTTTTTGTAGTGGTCACACATGGGGCGGCCTTTGGCAGATGAGTTAGGAGTCACGTGTTTGCTTACCAGTCCAGATGCTTCATGGCTTTGAGACTTGGCTTTAAGAAGCATGGTGCGACGTTGGGATTCTTCACGTTGCATTTATGAATAAACCCCACGCACTGGAGGAAGAGAACAGCTACTTAGGATTTTGGGACGACCGTCGTCATACTTCGGGTTGAGTCTGGCAAGAAAGAGCATGACCCGATTAGTATTTCGGTTGCGATTATGATGTGCAGCATTGGTGGAGGATGACCATTCGTTACTGACCATTAAATCCTCGTCTTGCCAAAGAGCCACAAGTTCAAACCAATACTCAACGATGCACTAAGAGCCTTGAGAGGACTTCCACATTTGACGGTGAAGATCGAACAGGCACGAGAGATCTTTTCTGTCGACATAAGAGTCACGAACGGCATCCCAAATGTCTTTGGCAGTTGGGAGGTACATGAAGCTTCGCTTGATGGAAGGAATCATGGTGTTGACCAGCCATGAAACACACAAGGGTGTTGTCGGTCTCCCACTGAGCCATCGCTGGAGATTGTGGATTTGAAGGAGGTTTCGCCGTGCCAGTAAGGAAGGCAATTTAGCCACGGCCTCCGATGGCAAGCTTAACAGCTTGTGCCCAGTCATGGTAATTCTCAAGGTTGAGCTTTTCTGAGACAGTTGGAGATGAATCAAAGCCAGGAATCAACCCAAGGGGACTCTCCCGGTGTTCACAACAGAAGATGGTGAGGACCCATCATGAGAAGACTCCATTGTGGAGGAACCCAGAGGGTGAGACTCATGTGGAGAGGTGTCGGATCCTTCGCCACACTGCTCTGATACCATGTGGCTTTGAGGATTATTGTAGAATCTGATACTACTTTTCTCATTCAGGTTGGTGAAATATATAAAGATTACAACCTTCAGAATCTGTTATAACAGACCCATAATATCCTCTAGGATCAGATGTTTAGGATTTTGAAATTTGAATCGTAGGATCCGATATTCTCTCCTAATATCTAGTCTATCTACATTTAATATATACAAATATAAATTATTTCATAATTACCACAGTTGTGTATGGTGAAATTTAGGTGATTTTGACAAGTAGTGATGATTAATGACCAGGTTCAATTGATTTGAAAATTTTATCTAATTATACAGACTAATGTTTATATGACTTGACTTGGAGCATAGTGTAGGTGATATGAACTTGGGCAAATTTCTGTAAGACAATTTCTTTCATGTATCAATGGAAACTTATTGCCTCTTGCTGTATATCAAAAAGTTGTTTTTGTACATGGAAAATATATTGTTAAGATCTATGGATGTAGTTAATATTTGAAGTCATTTTGAACCATCTGATGAAGAAGCTTGGAATTCCAGGATCATTCCATTGAAAAGGTAAGTCAACAGTATACATCAATTCATAGGAAGAGGTATCAAGAAATTTTCCACCAGATCTGAAAACAGAGGCCCAAATCTAAGGAGGTAAATGATACTTATAATGGAAAATAAATCTAAAAATAATATTCCACATAATTACGTTTGTAAACAGAAACAAAAATAAAATAAATAAGATTAATGAACCTTAGATGCATGACTTATTAGCCAACATAGGATGTTGCTTAGAGTAAATTTCTGAGGGAGACTTAGTAGCATGAGATACCAAAGTTCCACATTGAATAGAATGAAATGCTTTATGGGTTATTTAAGTTTGTTGGTTTTCCCATCTTATTATTAACTAGCCTTTGGAGGAGATTTCCCCCTTCCACTTGAGTGCCAATACCCAAGTCCCATATTGAGTGGTATGAGACGTTTTATGAGATATTTAGGTGGGTTAGTTCTCCCACCTTATTAACTAAACCCATCCACTTGAATATCCATCAATTACAATCACTTTTCGTGAAGGTTTTGAAACAATGACATACCATGTGCTCTGATGGACCCAGAGCTTTTGGGCCTGGATTGTTAAAGGGCAATGGCAATAGAATATAGGCAAGAGAGAGTGAAAAGGGCTGGCCAGTTGGAAGAGAAAGGGAGTTGGGTGCTGTGAGGGTGAGCTGGAAGAAGAGAGCGTGTGGGCATGGGTGGAGAGGTTTATTAAGGGGTTAAGGGACTGAGAGGAAGGATAAGCAGAAAGTGAGTATAGTGAGGAAGAGACTCTAGCCTCTTGAATGTTAGAGAACTAGTGAGGGTGTCTGTGTTTTTCTATTATTTTTCTCTTTTTGTAATTTTCTCGTTAGACTTGCATAGTTACACTCTGTCAGATTTCTGCTGATCTTAATATCAAGTTGAGATTTGTTTCCATCAGAAGCTTGCATCCTATGCTTCTGTCCTTCTAAAATCTCATGTTAATCTAATTGAGTGCTGCAAAAATCACCAATAGTCCAAGTTATGCTTTTGAAACTTTAAATAAGTGAGGTTAGTTTTTTTTTTGGCCTTTTCTTTCCATTTAAATCATAGAAGGTTCCTGAAATAAAAGAGGAATCTGTTGCCTATTACCTTCATGAATTTCACCCCACCAAATTTCGTTATTATTTAAATAAAGGGTCTCAAGTTCCCCACTGAGTTCCCTTGATTGGTTAGCTCCATTTGGAATTCTTGGAGTGTTCCTTATTTGCTTCAAGAATATCATGAAAACCCCTGTATCATTCTTGAATTATGAGTTGTTGAACACACCACTTCAATCACCATCATTTCAAGATGCTTGTTTATCTCCATCACTAAGTTGCTTATAGGCACTCAAGATCTTATGCCAGCTCTTTCAAATGTTTCTTTAGGATCTGGTTCTCGCTCTTGATGTTTGTCCTATCACAGTTCAACCAATCATAATGAGATGATTCACTATAAGTTCTACCACTTCTCTTAACGCTTTTCTAGTGTAAAATATTTTGTTAATGAACCCTTATCCCAGGTTCTGCATATGTCAGGCAACAGTTCTTTGTAGGCTAGGCATAAAAGTTTGGCAGATCCGAATTCTTCCTAGAGATGAAGACTTGATACAGACTGATGCCTCCAAGTAATGTGTAACTCAAGTACATGCAAACTCTCACAAAACACGACAAATTTTTCCTGTTTTTTCTGCCCATATTGCTCATCCCATAGCCTCCATGAGTGGAAATGATAATATCCTATGACCTTTCGTCATTTGAATAAGTCATAAAAATGAAATCCAATGAACTGGGGGAACTGATGCCGGTGTAGTGGCCATTCCAGCCATGGCAAAAGGCAGTATTTCCAGCCGATAAGCTCTACAGCAGTGCCTCCAAACACTGACCAAAAACAGCTTCATTCATGAAACTTTGTGCATTATTGCTATCTATGTGCTTTATATTGTTGACTACCTTTATTGTAAGGGCACCAAGAATGGTATAGCCATGTTTTCGTTGCATCTAATGGACTCTAGTAGGTGATGAACTTTCAACTTTGTTTCAACTGTTAACTGTCATATTGTCGTTCTGCTATGTAGCGTCAAGTAAAATTCCTTGATCTCCTATCTGAATTTTTCTTTCGATTATCTTGTCACAGTGACCCAGGTGAGAACAATGATGCACATCACTTATATTTTGTCATCTTTCTGTATTAGTAATTTAATTATGTTCGCTTCCATCCCTGATTAGATAGCTGAGAACTCTACACACAACATGGACCCTATTGCAAGCTCTGAATTTTCATGAATACAGACAGCAATTATCCTATTCAGAACAAAAGATCTTTATCTCATAAAATTCATCAACCAAAATGGGAAGAGCAAGAGAACCAACTAAGGTCTCCAAGAGTAAATTCTGCCGTATCAATTGTTCTCCAGGACCATCAAAGTCTTTAAGCTACAGTACACATGAAGTTTTTGGGTAACATTCAATTCTGAAACCAGCATAATTGTAATCCTCAACAGGCAATGCAGCTGCTGCTCAAAATTCCTAAATGAGCTCGCCTTGTCCCGACTTCAGTTGTCTGTTCGATGAGCCTTGCTGGAAGAGAAAGCTTAGTGTTTTTCTTTGTGTTAGTGATCTGTATAACTAGTGAATATGGTTTATTCAGGATCGACCTTCTAACAGAGCCCATTTTGGCTAGGTGTTTACCCATTCTGCTAGCCTTTTTAGGTCCCAATTTTGTGACTCATACTCCACATAATTCCCTCAACCCATTTCAAGACCTACATAGCTTCTTCCTTCTCTTCTGTTAACTATTATTATGGGCTACCCTTGTTCCATCCATCAATGGTGGTTGGCTCTGCCTCTTCTGATTCGTTCTTTCAAGTACAGCTACAAGGCTTTGTAGCTAAAATGCTCCCCAACCATTTTTCTTCATAGACCTTCATGTACATTAAACTGAGGTAGTTCAAACATCATCATAATCCACTATACCCTCCCTTTCTCTTCTATCACCTGTTCTTATTCTTTCTATTTACATCCCATTATGCCAGGATTTGATGGGGCATGGATCTATCAAAGTATATTGTTATGGTACTTATGGCACCTTTGGTCTTTACTATAATATCTAGTTTGTAGTGCCACTAGATTTTATATTGAGGATTGGAGGTAGTAATTGTTATCTTGGGAAGGGATATAATAGGTGTTTAATATGCCATGGTGCCAAACCACCGTGGAATGTCTTGTTTTGCTAAATTCAATATATATATATATATATATATCTGTTATTTTATTATTTGGGGATGGAATATATCTTTCTCATTGATATCTGTTTTAGGATTTTTCTCCTTAATGATTATATCCAGAACTGATCTTTACGACATTGAGAGCAAGTGATTACGTGGAGAATGATTCATACAGCTGATCAACATTATCCGAGTGACTTCAACAAGTTTCTGGGCATATTCCAGGTAGGGCCTGAAGTAGCACAGGTCAATTTTGGCTTTCTATTATTTTTCCATATTGCTATGGAAGGTGGTTTGCTTTGTATTTCTTTGAGAATTGCATCTTTTGTTGCGGCATAAATTCTGATTGGTTCTGGAAGATTCGCCTGTCAATGGATGAGCCTTAAATGTAATTTTTAAAGGTTATCAGAAATTTATCTATATTTCACAGAAAATCTAAGAAATAGTAATGAAACTCATTTTGAACTTCATACAAAGCGTGGGTTTTGCGGTTTAATTATTCATTTCAAACATAATGAACGAATATTTTGTTTATAGTTCAATATAGTAGTATAGCTGAACATTTTCATAAATGTTCTCTTTTAAACGTTGTATTTTATTGAAAAATCTAGCAACGGCCATTTGAAAAAAAGGCACTTCATTTTTGTGACGAGTGTGGCAATCAATATATTTTAGTTGTTAAAAGAAATTCCCTAAGATGCCCTCTTTCATTTGTAATGAAAACTACTTCTACACGAAGAAATCTACTTTTAATATGTGCAATTAATAAGAATAATTTTAAAAAAAGATGTTATGAACTTGGGAGATAAAGTAAAGTGGATTAAGAACTTATATTTAGGATTAAAATAAATCCCTAACTAGTTTTTATATTTAGAATAAGATACTGTATGTCTGATACATCCTCTTTTGAATTGAGATTGAGTATTGTGCTTATTAGGTCTAGGGTTTAGGGTTACACAAAAAATAGGCAGGATTGGATTGGTTGGGTTCCCGGTGGCTTCTGGTCTTGAAGAATCTTGAAGAAAGTCCGGTTTCATTTTTGAACTTGAGGTTTGGTCTTTTCAGTTTTCACCCACTTACATGGGACCAAGCTTGACCGAATATGGCTTTTGGGGTTTGGACCGGGATGCCATATTATGGGAAAATCAAATTGAAATGTTTTCCAAATTGACGCAATCTTTTATGAGAGAAAAGAAAGTCCAAATGAATGGGCCCAAATGGTTTCCTCCTTGGCAATCTTCCAATAAATTACTACAAGGTAAGAGACTTTATAACGGCAAATGAGAAGTAAACAAGACAAGTTTTAGTTTAAATTCTTTCCTTGAAACTTTATTGTAATTCGCCCTAATTCAAAATTCTTTCCATAACGAAAGTCCTTTCCATTAAAATAAATTTCTTTTGTATTTGGTATGCTCACATGCCGTCGAGATCATCACTAACCTCCTATCGAGTTACTCCAAAATCCAGTTCAGACTCGTACTCTTGGTTCTTCTCTGTTGCGGAGAAAGAATAGTAAAAAAATCAGATTGCTCGTCATCCTAATAAATTTAAAATTAAGTCAAATCACAATTATTTTTCAATGTTTATCTAATTTTAAGGCGGATGACTTTTTGACCGAAATGGTATGTATGGATTCTATTGAATTAAAGTAACAAATTAATTCAGAATTAAATACTCCTCCAGTTATTAATATAGGACATATTTAAATATAAGACATAGTTTTTATATTTATTAATCTTTTTCTAATTTTTCCTTATTGATGCTTTCTCAATAATAATTAAGGAAGAGAGGGAATAGAGGAATTAGTGTTTGAGTGACTCCCAAAACCATGGTTTTCTAGAAAAACAACCCAAATACTCATTTTTCTCATAATTAATTTTTCCACTAAACCCATGATTTTGTTGTAAGCCAACCAAACACTATTTTTCTCTCGAATATATTTTTTACCAGAAAACCATGGTTTGGCGGGTGGAAAATCATGGTTTTCCTAAAATTGCTATTTTTTTTTACCTTTTTATAAGCTATTCTCTAAAATTTATTATCTGAAATCACTTTTTTCACTTTTTCTCTTCTCCAGAAGTTATTATCCAAAATATAATCCAAACAAACTCAAAAAAAAGATAGCTAGAGTATTTTAGAAAATACATGTTATATTAACTAACTCAATTAACCTTTTTAAGATAATTAAATTAGGTAAATATATCTTATATTAAGAACTGATTTTTTCCATGCAGACAGTGTGTTCAATTTTAATGTCAAATCGATGTAAAAGGAGAAAAGTTCACTAATTGTTTGCGCATAAACTAAGACGCTTTTGCCAAGAGCCTACGACTCAATGGGCATAGCAAAACTCCCTTAAATGAGATATGGGGGAGGGTTAAGTTAGGGGTAAACATTTTTTTTTTAAAACTAAGATGCTTTTAACCAGAAGGGCCCGAGAACCTTCAATAAATAACAAAGATGCAGAGCAGGTAATTTAGTCCAACTCAAATAAGCTTTAGAAATTCTTAGGTTCGGGTAAGAGAGAGTGTGGTTCTTGGTTGGTTTATTGGATTTTTTCAGGCTAGCTTTATAGGGCCCAAAACATTTGGGCCTAGCCAGTTCAGGTTTTGGGTAGCCAAAATACCTGTTTCATTTGTTTTGCTTTTTCTTGGTATTCATATCACTACAACTACTCCCGTTTGGTTTGGTTTGGTTTAGAGAGGGTGCTCACATTTAATGTTCGATAATATTTTAAATAAGATTTCTTTTAACAAGAGAATATGGTTCAATAGATGGAGATTAATAGAAATAAAGGCAACCACTAAGTACTATTGTTTTTTCCTGTTTTTTTTTTGGGTAGGAATGGTGGATAGAGGACAGCACAGAAATGAAGTCAAGCGTTTGAATGAACCAACTGAAAATATAATTTAAACAACATGCAAATACTTTTGGCTGAGCAGGAAAAAAAAAGCGCTAATATTGTCCTAAACAAAAATACTAATATTAATGAAATTACAGCCGTACCAGAGTTTCAACCAAATACTAATATTAGGCTAAGCTAAATGAGTTTCTATGTAAGTTAGAACTTATTTGGACCGACCTGAATAAACTTGGCCCAAATTACACGCTCTACATCTGTAACAAATCCTCTAAATTAAATTAAATATTTCAAAATTTAAATTTTTTTTAATAAGTTGAGGACATTTGTGTAAATAACCATAAGAGGGCCTACATTGAATTTTTAGAAATTTTTAGGTTTGGATTGTAAATAATCTTCTTTTTGGACACTTGATTGAGAAGTTCCCTTCATTTTTTGTCTTTCAAGCATGTTTCCAATTCATTCCAGTTTGGGTAAATATAATTCTTTTACTTAATCAATCCCGTTGATTCCTTTAACGAAAGTGCCTGAGATCAATAGACTTCATCAGATTTTTTTATATTTGTTATAATGTGTAGAAATATATACTTAAGGAAGAATGACAACAAGGTTTAAAAGTTTTTGAAAGACCAGTGTTAATTATCGAGTCAGCTGAAAATATGATTATTTTATTTACAAATAACTGATTTAGGATTTTAAAGTTTGAACGATATTTTTTGTTTTCCCCTCCTTAAAGCTTACATTTTTTTTTTGATATTATTATCCAATATCCAATTTGTGGTTGCCCCTCCTAATATAAGTGTTTCCTCTGGGACTAGAACTCAAGACTCAAAGGGATCTAGCGGGATCTTATACCACTAGACCAACTCGATGTTACTAAAGCTTAAATATCTTATTTGCAACTAATACTTTAAAATTTACAACTGCTTGAATTTATATTTACAAGTAATGTTTAGCAAAAATTTTTTAGACCTAACTATTAATAAATTAATTATTTAGGGCTTAACTATTACTCGCCCCATATTCAAAGTGGAGATTTTATTTTTAAATATAGGAATCAAAATGATTCAACAAGCCCAACAAGTCAATCAAGACCAACCGGAATGAAAAGAAAAAGAAAAAGGGGCTTAATTGGTTTTTCGCATGGAAAAAACCACATAATCACTTCGGCTTTCAGATTGACTTGGTCATAATCGAACCAAGTGGTTTACAATATAATATTATCTCTATGTTGAAATAAAATATAGGGAAAGTCCTATAAAAAGAATTTTAAAAATAGAAAAAGACAAAATGATGTTTCGAATA
The DNA here is from genome assembly GCA_963210345.1 of Inga oerstediana. Lineage (NCBI taxonomy): Eukaryota > Viridiplantae > Streptophyta > Magnoliopsida > Fabales > Fabaceae > Inga > Inga oerstediana. The sequence continues at coordinate 37,607,380 of OY723407.1, forward strand.
TTCATAATACTAGAGAGGTGTTAGTATCTGATTTGTCTTTTTTGAAATTTAAAGGAAATGACACAAATACTCTCATTAAATTTCATTTTTACTTTCTTTTGTCCTCTCCCACTCTCTTTCTTCTTCTTTGGGTTCCATACTAGAGAGGGTTTAACAATGGCGGCTAAGACAACCTCCTCCAACAACGGCAATGGCAGCCTCCTCTAGCAACAATTAAGAAAACGAAGAAGAAGAAAGATGAGGCGGGGCATGAAGATTTGGGTGGAGGTGATACCTTCACTTCTGGAATTCCCTCAGAGGTCTTTTGGTACTCCCAAGCTCAACACAATTCATGAGGAAGATTTGGATTTTCAAGAAGACGATTCTTTCGACTTGTGATCTCACAAGTTGCAAATTAAAATTCATAAGATTTGATAATGGTTTCTCAAGTTTGGATAAGGTTTTTACAAGTTCTCAAAAGAATTTCACAAGTTACAAATCAAAATTCATAATATTTGATAAAGGTTTTACAAGTTCTGATAAAGGTTTCACAAATTCAAATAAGGTTTTCACAAGTTCTTAAAAGAATTTCACAAGTTGCAAATCAAAATTCACAAGATTTTATAAGGGTTTTCACAAGTTTTAAAAGGAATTTCACAAGTTGTAAATCAAAATTCACAAGATTTTATAAGGGTTTTCACAAGTTCTGATGGAGCTTTCACAAGTTTAGATAATGTTTTCACAAGTTCTCAAAAGAATTTTACAAGTTGCAAATCAAAATTCACAAGATTTGATAAGGGTTTTACAAGTTATGTTAAAGGTTTAACAAGATTGGATAAGGTTTTCACAAGTTTTCAAAAAAAAAAAAAAAACTCACAAGTTCCAAAATTTCACAACTTGCGAATAAAAAATCCCCAAATATGAACAGGGTTTCACAAGTGCAGATAAAGTTTTCACAAGTTCTCATAAGAATTTCTATGCTTTCTCCTCTTTGAGTAATATAGATTTCTCATACCCTAGACCATCACACTCTTTTTTGAGTTAGCCTTTATTTTGAAACAATATCCATGGATTATTTTGCAGTTCAGGCAACAAGAAAATATCAGAAATATATATACAAACACATATATCCTAGTATCCAGAAAGGGGAATTAGGTGCAGCAACGGTGAAAAAGCGTTTACCTTTGGAGTTTTGTTGGTATCGCCATGGACAAAACCATCTTCTAGAGATAGACCCATCGCTGGTGTTCTTGTTTTCAGGCCGTTGGAAAAGCTAGATCTGCAAAGGACACAAGTTGGCGTTGTTGAAGGCTGCCGAAACAACTTACCAAGAGCAATCACCATTGTTACAGGCCGCCATTGTAATGTCCCAAAATATGTGTAATGGCTCAATGACTCTAAAAGAGAATGTAACGAATGTTACAAAAACACTTTTGAGGAATAAAGTGTGAATTATGATTTAAATTAGCAGTAGAAAATGCTCAAACCCATTATCTAAGTTTAATTATGATAACAATGTCTAATTTGGGATTAAAAGGAAAGGGAATGACTTATGAAAAGGAAAAAAAAAGAATTAGATAAGACACCAAATGGCAATTTAATTAAAATTGCCATAATTAAGGGAAAAAAGGGAAGAAAGAAATTATTGGTCAGTTGGTCAACAATTTCCTCTCCTCTTGGAAGAAGAAATTAGTTAATAATCAAAAGGAAAAGGAAGGAAGACTAGGATGGTTAACCAAACCAATTATAGTAATTAATTAGTTACTTTTTGGTGGAACCATAAGATGTTTACACTTGGCACAATTGGAGCTAGGTAATGATTATTAGATAAGATTAAGTATCTAATACTCCCTCTCTCTTCTCAATTTCGATCAAGTGGCTAGGAGGGGCTGAAGATAAGTCATTCTATCATATTTCTCTCTCTCTCCAAGCTCTCAAGTCTTCCAAGCAAGGGAAGAGGAAAGAGGAAGAAGCCAAGGTTAAGGTGAGCTCTTTCTCTTAGATTTTTACCTTGTAAGCCACCTCTATTGCTCAAAAATTCTTCAGAAATATTATTCCTCTTGATGAGAGTTTCATTTCTATGATTTTAGTTTTACAAGAGGAGGTATTTTGTGTGCTCAAAGCAGAACTAAAGGTTAAGAATCAAAAAATAACCTAGAGAAAGTGCTAGAGGTGAGTAAAAGCAACCTTTTGGTGTACATATTGTGATGATTGGTGTAGAACTTTGGTATATGCAATTTCTGCTATATTTATGATTAAGCTAGGGTTTTGAAGTTTCATGGTGTTTGATTGTACAAAATGGTCTCTTGTGGTGTGTAATGGGCATATGAAACTAGTTTGAGGCTTGAATGGGAAGTTTGGTAATTGTTGGATTTGGTGTATAATTTTTGCCAAAACAAGACACATAAAAAGGAGTGTAAATTTGGTTGTTTTGAGGTTTCTATTGTGTTCTATATGAAAAACTGTGTGGGAATAGCCCTGGTTGTAAATTCTAGACCATTGAAAAATATATTGCAAAATTGAAAGTGCTGCTAATATAGGTTTTATGTAGGGCAGTCGGTTTGCTTGATATTTTTAAATAAGTAAATGAAGTCCAAAAATTATGAAACTTTCTAGTCAATAGTTGACATGTCAAGCTTTAAATTAATACAAAATGGGTGTCATTTGGATATGTGTATTGGAAGTTATGCATTTTCTAAGTTTGAGGTTGAAACTAGAATTGATTTTGGAAAGTATGGAAATTCATGAAATTCTATATTTTTGTGGATGTAGATGGTAGTGGTTAATATTTTTCCTATGTAGAGGATTTAGAAAGCTTCAATTAGGACTTTGAACCACTCCATTTCGATTTGTGTAGATTAAGTTACGATTTTTGAAAGTTCAGCTAAGAAACATGATAGTTTTTGACCAAAACCAGAGGATTCTTGACCGTAGCGAAAATGTTTCTGACCTTTCTTGGCTGCACTAGAGGATTATTGGCCGCAGTCAAAATGTTGATGACTTTTTCTTGGCCGCAGCCAGAGGATTCCTTGGTCACGGCCAATACCCAATTCCAACACTTTATATTTTTGAAAGGCGGTAACTGGTTTAGCTCTTCTTAACCCTTTTAAGCATTTATTTGAGCTTCTAACAACTACCTAAATGACTCAAATGATAACCAACCCAAGTATTATGAGTTGCTAAAGATTTGGAATAGGTAATAACTCGTTGCCCTTAAATTCTAATTTATAGGATTTGATATATGCCCTGAGTACAAGAAAACAGTGCAAGAACAAGACCAGAAAGGCCAAGGTAGTGACTCTTTCTCTTGTTTCATGTATAGTGCTTTGTATGTATGTTCATATCATCAATTGTTACACATATTACGAATGTCAAGAATGTCAAGAATGTTACAACTGTTATGAATGATGTTATGTGATGATTGTTTACATGCTCTGTGAAATTTTATGTCATATGAGTTGTTAGATCCCATATGTTTTGATGATAACAAAGATTGGACTAATGATAAAAGAGGATATGATAACAAATGAATTTGAACAAAGTAAATAAATGGCAAACAAAGTATTACTTGAAGTAAGCACTGGAGTAATAAAGAAGATTTGAGAGAAAGAGCAAAGGAAAAACCTCACTGGCAGTTTTGATCTATGTTTACTCGAGTGAGCATTCGAGTAATATTGGTGAAAATGTTCTAGAGAGGCATTGCCAAAATTTGGAAGAAGTTACTCGAGGGACCATTCGAGTAATATGCAAGTTATATGAAACATTACTCGAGTAACCACTCGAGTAACACATGAGAAAAGGCTTTACTCGAGTAGCCACTCGAGTAACCAAGTCAAATATCTTCTAGTAGCTCTCAGCCAATAAATGCAACAATTTACTTGAGTAACCACTCGAGTTACTAGGTGAGAAAAAGGCATTACTCGAGGGAGCACTCAAGTTATCTGCAGAGTTATTTGAAGCATTACTCGAGGGGTCACTCGAGTAATCAGGTAAGTAAACTCTCGGCCAAGATTTGAATGACATTACTTGAGGGACCACTCGATTAATCTACAAACTTATTTGATATCTTACTCGAGAGAGCACTTGAGTAACTTGTGAAAAAAAGACATAGCCACTCGAGTAGCCACTCGAGTAATCAGGTATTTTCAAGGTTTGTAATATATCTTACTCTATGTTTTACCAGAGTAATATTTTATGAAATATATTGAATTTTTTTCTACCATATTTTTGATAGGATTACTCGAGGGATTACTCGAGTAATGAACATGATTACTCGAGTAAACACTCGAGTAATGAAGTCCAGAAAACTTATCTTTAATCCAATGTTTATTGAATTGTTTTCTATATGATTAACCATTCATTGTATTAGTATCCTAAGTATATTTACAGAGAAACAATGAAGAGATCATGCAAGAAGTGAAAAGTCAAATAAAAGGTCCGAGTACTCACCTACCGCTACCTACCGCAAACAGATAGTTTTCAAATTAGAAGAATGGTCAACCGTTGCTGCGTGACTCTAACGGACATATTTGAAATGCTTCCAACGGATACTAGAAATCATCTATACATATGGAACATTCAAAGAGCAGAGTACAACAACTGAGAACAAGTAATCACACATCGATCAACATACTCTTTGTGCTATGTTTTCTTATACTCATTCATTATACTTCAGTGATTATATATTTGCCCTGTGAGAGAGTTTTTTTATTACGAACTCAATATTTGTTATTGAGATAACTTAAGGTTGTGGAACCTTGAGTTTGGGATTTGATTACAATGTGTAAGGGGGAGCAAATGTCCAACTGAAGGAACTTGCTGTGTACTGAGGTGCCAAGAACCCATTGAATCTTGGAGAATATAGTGAAACTCTCAGAGACACTCTGAGGATTGGACGTAGGTCAAAGTGGTTATGGCTGAACCAGTATAACTTCCAGCGTACAATTCGATAATATTTCTCTTTGCTCTCAACTACTTTAAATATTCTGTTAATTTTCTTATACGCAACAAAATTTATGGTATCACCCAATTCACCCCCTCTTGGGTGAAACGCTTGTACTAACATGAGTGAATTGTTACTACTGTTAGAACCGGCTGACACCTAAGAGGGGGGTGAATTGGGTGTAAGATAAAAATCTTAAGAACTTTGAAATTCTGTTTGCATCTTAGAGGAAGTAATAAATATGAAAGTAATGAATCATAAATCAACAGTTAATATATGCTGGAAATATAAGAGTTTAAGGAAGAGAGTATGCAAATTGTGATTTATCCTAGTTCGGTCCAATCTGCGATGGCCTATGTCCAGTCCCCAGGCTCCTTCTGAGATTTTTAAATCCACTATCTTCTTGTTTAATTCAGGCACAAGAAAAGCCTTTACAACCCATAAGTTTAGCCGGGTACTTGTAAAGCCTTTTACAAATCTCTCACTGAGTTACTTCCCCTTACACACCGTAAGGTTACAACCGAGTTACTCTCCCTTACACACCCCGTAAGGATACAACTTTGATGATGAAAGATTACAATCAATATTCTCTCTCAGAAGTGAATAGATGAATACTGAAGCACAATACAAATAATCTCTCTCAAATATACATGATATAAAAAGTGGATAAGAACAGAGAGTAGTTGGGTTGGAGTAGATGATTCATGATCTTTGCATGTTTCTCGTTGGTGTTGTTCTTCGTTGAATGTTCCCATATTTATAGATGAGTTGTGACTATTCTTCATTGTATTCCTGGAGACATATATTAAATACTAATATAATGAAGTGTAAGAATGATTGGAAGCAAGAAGAATGAGTTTCATAATTAATCCCATAATTTTCAAAAACTTTAGTATGTAGGTTTATTCTCCTGGGAAGCATTACTTGAGTGGTCACTCACGTAAGCCTGGGTCATTACTCGAGTGAGCCCTCGAGTAATCCCATTCAAAATCTAGCCAAGAGCATTTCCTTCTTCATTACTCTAGTGATCCCTCGAGTAAGCTCTCAAATAAGTTTGTAGATTACTCGAGTGCTCCCTCGAGTAAAGCCTTTTAACATCTGATTACTCGAGTGGTCCCTTGAGTAAAGTTTGTCATTTCTTGGCTGAGAGCTACTGGATGATTTCTTCTCTGGTTACTCGAGTGATCCCTCGAGTAAGCTCTTAAATAACTTTACAGATTACTTGAGTGGTCCATCGAGTGATATCATTAAAATCTTGGCCGAGAGCATTTCCAACTGCATTACTCGAGTGGTCCCTCGAGTGAGGTTTCAAATAATTCTGCATATTACTCGAGTAAGCCCTTCAAGTGAATTCTTGATTTTGATTCAAAATATAGAAAATTATATATCATCGGAAAGCCCTTACATCTACATTCCAATGAAATAAGAATCAAGTCCAAACTCATTTTGTACAGAGATTTATGATCCAAAGAATATCTTCTGCATTTAGACAAAGTCTGAAATCACGAGCATCAACTTCCAGAAGGCATAGATCTTAGTATATAACTTAAAATGTGACAAAGTATATATCTTTAGAAATTTATTTGAGTCTACTTTCATATGGCACTGGTTTCATCTCAATTCGATATGTAGTTTGAGAGTTATGTCTAAAATACCAAACATTATTCTGGTAAAAGATGCTGATTCATGTATCCACTTCAACAGATCATATCTCTCTCATCTGAACTCCTTTTAATGTGATCTTGGTGTCTATAGTTCATGTTGGGAGTCTAGTTTCATATGCAACCAGTTTCAGATCATTCTGACATGTGGTTAGAGAGATATACCCAAAATACCGAATCTCTATCCTAACGCACGAAAAACAGAGTGCCATTACTTGAGTGAGCCCTTGAGTAATCTCCAAGTAACTCTGCAGATTACTCGAGTAATCACCTCCAAAATGAGGCAGTGCCATATTACTCTAGTGATTACTCGAGTAATAATCTCTGGAGGTACCATAACTTCCGTATACATCATTTTAGCTTTGTATTGACCCATTCCAACCTCTGATATCACTTCTAAGAGCTTGAATCTTGATATTCTCATTTGATCTTACAAGTTTTTCTTTATTCAATCTCTTTCTTCTTGTTTTGCCACTTGATGATCATTCTTCATAACCCAACTAGATATCTTCTTGAATATCTTCAATCTTCTTCAATCTTTGCTTGATATTCCCATTAGTTCTTGCAATGCCTTCTTTCTTCAACCCTTGCCTCTTGATTTACTTCTTGATGATCATTCTCCATATATGAGGCATTATAACATCAACCCACCATTGGGTTTATGACTAATCTACAAGATATACAACATTAAATATAGTAGTTAGTCAATTTAGAAGATAAGGATATTATACAAACTTTTTGCTTATATTTGACATCTATATTTGACATCATCAAAACTATTCATATCTAACATTCTCCCCCTTTTTGATGATGACAAATCCTTCAAGAAAACTATGTATGAGTTATAAAAACTAAGAGTAATATATGTATGAGTTATAAAAACTAAGTAAGAGCAATATATTTTTCTTGCCTTTCTCTCCCCCTATTTGACATTAGAAAAAAGTTTGAAGTATAAAGAAGAAAGACTTGTAAAGAAGTAAGTATGTTATGAAAATTTTCTCCTCATGAATCAAAATAAATGAGTCATTGAAACAATTTTCTCTTCCACGATTTGAAGGTAATTTCATTTATAATTTGATGTAAATGAAAAATAATTTTCATGAAAAACAACTTTCATAATCAAGGCAAATTAAAATCAAAGATATGAAAGTATTCTCAAAATATAAATAGAGAGTTTAGAAATGCTCATTAGGATTTAGAAAAATGATGAAGTGCTCCAAGAAGTCCGTTGCTTCCTTTTCTTGTTGTGTAGATCTATGATGTTGTGTTCATCATACTTTTGATGCTCCATGAAAGTATACATACTTCATGGCCTGTTTTGTTGGTAATTTACAACTTATCTCCTCTGTTATGCATGAAACGAAAGTACATCATGTTATCTATGTTGATTTTAGGACCAAAACAACCCGAAAATGACATAGATGTTTACTTGAAACCCTTGATTGAAGACTTGAAAGAGTTGTGGGATGAAGGTGTTGATGTTTTTTATGCGAACAAGAAGGAGGTTTTTAAAATGTGAGCCATGATCTTTTGTACTATAAATGACTTCCTTGCATATGGAAACTTGTTAGGATATAGTGTTAAAGGCCATAAAGCATGTCCGATTTGTGAAGAAGGAATATGTTAGAACCGGCTGACACCCAAGAGGGGGGGTGAATTGGGTGTAAGATAAAAACTTAAGAACTTTGAAATTCTTTTCGCATCTTAGAGGAAGCAATAAATATGAAAGTAATGAATCATAAATCACAGTTAGATATTTAAATGATATATGCTGAAAGTATAAGAGCTTAGGGAAGAGAATATGCAAACTGTGATTTATCCTGGTTCGGCCCAATCCACGATGACCTACGTCCAGTCCCCAGGCTCCTCCTGAGATTTTCAAATCCACTATTTTCTTGTTTAATCCAGGCACAAGAAAAGCCTTTACAAAGTTCTCACCAAGATACTCCCCCTTACAACAAGTCTTACGAGCAGAGCAATCCCGAAGACCTTTCCCTCCAGCTTACCTATGCAAGTCTAACGAGCAGTAACGTTCTCTTATGCTTACACCACTGTAAGTCTTACGAGCAGCAACGTTCTCTACTGCTTGCACCTTGTAAGTCTTACGAGTAGAAAGTCTTACCAGTGATTCTCTCTATAGCTTCCCGTAAGGAAATCAACCCACTCAAGGTCCCTCTACCTTGAGATCAATTCAGAAATACAATTGAAAGTGTTTACAAACTCTCTCACAGAGTGGATATGATGAACACTGAAGTATAATACAAAAACTCTCTCTCTCAAATGTAAATGATATAGAAAGTAGAGAAACAGAGAGTATGTGCGATGGGCAATGATGTCAGGATGTTGGCATTTAGACGATGCATGCACTGGGTCTTACTTCTGTTTTGGATGATCTTCTATTTATAGCTGATGAGGATTGATGACCGTTTGAGCATTTCAACATGTCCGTTAGAGTGACGCAGCTTTGTTTGACCGTTCTTCGATTTTGAAAACTAGCCGTTGGAACGTTGACGCTCTTCTTCCGTAAATTCACCTTTTGACTCTTCACATCATATCTTCATTGTATTCCTGGAGAAATACATTAATCACTAATATAATGAAGTATTAGAGTGATTAGAAGCAATAAGAATGAGTTATATGATCATTCCATTGATTTCCAGAATCTTCGGGACGTTGCTCTGTTTTCCTGGGAAGCATTACTCGAGTACTTACTCGAGTAAACATCAAGTTTCTTCACAGGTTACTCGAGTGGCTACTCGAGTGACCTTCCATTTTCTGCATAGCTTACTCGGGTAGTGACTTGAAGTTCTCTCTTCATGAATAGTGATTTACTCCAGTAGTGACTTGAAGTTTTCGTAAATAACTCTTCATGAACAGTGATTTACTCCAGTAGTGACTTGAAGTTTTCGTCCATGTACAGTGATTTACTCCAGTAGTGACTTGAAGTTTTCGTCAATAACTCTTCATGCACAGTGCTTTACTCGAGTAGCTACTCGAGTATTCATTTAAGTTTACTCGAGTACTTACTCGAGTAATGTTGCAGTGGTACAAAATGCCGAGAGCTCCATAATTTCAGAAATAGAGTTACTCGAGTAGCTCCTCGAGTAACATTGGCAGGCCGAGAGCAACTGGAAGTTTTCTATGTGATTACTCGAGTACCTACTCGAGTAAAGTCTTTTGTTATCAACCAGTTACTCGAGTAGTGCCTTCAAGTGAATTCTTGATTTTGACTCGAAACATGGAAAATTATATATCATCGGAAAGCCCTCATTATCTACATTCCAATGCAACAAGAATCAACTCCAAACTCGTTGTGTACAGAAAGTTATGATCCAAAGAGTATCTACTGTTCTTAGACAATCCTGAAACCACGAGCAGCAACTTCCAGAAGTCATAGCTCTTAGGATATAGCTTCAAATGTGTCAAAATATATATCCATGGAAAGCTCTTTGAGTCTTCTTTCATATGGAACCGGTTTCGTCTCAATCCGATATGTATTTTGAGAGTTATGTCCAAAATACCGAAGCTGTTCTGGAATATGACGGTGATTCATGAGTCAACGTCAACAGATCATATCTCCCTCATCTGAACTCCTTTGAATGTGATCTTGGTGTCCAAAGTTCGTGTTGGAAGTCTAGTTTCATATGCCACCGGTTTCAGTTCGATCCGACATGTTGTTGGAGAGATATCATCAAAATACCGAACCTCTGTTCTGCCGCACGAAAACAGAGTCCATTTACTTCAAGTGCCGCCTCGAGTAATTCATCAAATAACCCGGTGGATTACTCGAGTAAGGCCTCGAGTAAACACCTCCAAAATCAGACAATACCATATTACTCGAGTGATTACTCGGGTAATCATCCCCAAAGGTACCATAGCTTCCGTATACATCATTTTAGCTTCGTATTGACCCATTCCAACTTCCGTATGATCATAGAAACCTCTGGTATCACTTCTAGGAGCTTGAATCTTGATATTCTCATGTGATCTTGTAAGTTCTTCTTTCTTTAATCTCTTTCTTCTTGTTTTTCCTCTTGATGATCATTCTTCTTAACCCAACTTCAATCTTCTTGATGAATATCTTCAATCTTCTTCAATCTTTGCTTGATATTCCTATTAGTTCTTGCAATGCCTTCTTTCTTCAATCCCTTGTCTCTTGATTTTCTTCTTGAGATCATTCTCCATATATGAGGCATTATAACATCAACCCACAATGATGTCTATGACTAATCTACAAGATATACAACATTAAATATGGTAGTTAGTCAATGTGGAAGATAAGTATATTATACAAACTTTTTGCTCATATTTGACATCTATATTTGACATCATCAAAACTATTCATATCTAACAGAATATGCTACCATCAACTTCAACATGGAAGAAAGACAATTTATCTTGGCCATAGGAGATTTCTTAGATGAGGCCTCTCATATCGCAGATTAAAGAAAGGTTTTTTTGGTGGACAAGAGTTTGAAGATGCTCCGAAGGCATTGACTGGGGAGCAAGTTTATGAAAAGGTGAAAAATATGAATGTTATGTTTGGTAAGACTACAAAGAATAGTAATGAGAAAAGTAAATGGAAAAAGAGGCCTATCTTCTTCAATCTTCCATATTGGCTGAAACTTGATGTGAAATACTGTATTGATTTCATGCATGTGGAGAAAAACGTTTGTGATAGTATTGTTGGAATGCTACTTAACATACAAGGTAGTTTTAAGGATGGCGTGAAGGCAAGATTAGATTTGCAAGAAATGGGGATACGAGAAGACTTGCATCCAAAGCCATATGGTAAGAGAACTTTTTGTCCTCCAGCTGCTCATACTTTGTCTAAGGATGAGAAAAGAAGCTTTTGTGACTATTTACATGGCATCAAAGTTCCTTCAGGGTATTCTTCAAATGTTAGGAAGCTTGTGTCGATGAAAGACTTGAAGTTAGTGGGGCTAAAGTCTCATGATTGTCATGTCTTAATGCAACAACTGCTCCCAGTAGCTATTCGGGGCATTGTCGAATATGATCTTCAATATATTTGACTAGACTTTGTTTCTTCTTTAATGCTGTTGGTAGTAAAGTCATTGAGACAGAAAAATTGGATGAACTAGAAAATGAAGGATATCTGATCTTGTGTAAGCTTGAGAAGCTTTTTCTTTCTTCTTTTTTTGACATCATGGTACATCTAATTGTTCATCTAGTCAGGGAGATCAAGTTGTGTGGCCCTATCTATTTACAATGGATGTACCCAATTGAAAGAACTATGAAAATCCTAAAGGGTATGTGAAGAACCCTAACCGGCCTGAAGCATCTATTGTTCAAAAATATATTTCTGAAGAAGCCATGGAGTTTTGTCGAGATTACTTGTCAAATGTAGGACACATTAGACTTCTTGAACGTCATGACAAAGAAGGCGGTAGACACGGGGCTTCAGTAAAGAGTATGGATCCTGATGAGTTGCAACAAGTCCACTTATACATCTTGAATAATGTTGATAAAGTTCAAGATTACATTAATGCTCATAAAGAAATTGTACAGAAAGGAAATAGTCGAATGAATGAACAAAGTTCAATTAGGGAGCATAACAAAACTTTTCCACATTGGTTCAAACAAAAGGTTGACGGCGAAGAATGTGTTTCTAATACAATTAAATGGTTAGCATGTGGTCCTAAGGCTGATGTCATAAGTTGGACTTCATTTATGATCAATGGTTATACGTTTTACACAAATTCCCTTGATGATAGGAGCACCGTCCAGAACAGTGGGGTTATGTTAGTGGCTGAATCTATGCACTTCTCTAGTTCAAAAGATAAGAATCCTAGATTGGCAGCAATACCTTATTATGGGGTGATTGAAGATATTTGGGTAGTTGATTATGTTAAAGTTAAACTTCCCTTTTTTTAAATGCAAGTGTGTTGATGTCAACAATGATATGATGATTGATCAGTTGGGATTTACATTGGTTGATTTGAAGAGTAGAAGTTTTAGAGATGAACCTTTTATTATGGCATATCAAGCGAAACAAGTGTTCTATGTTACTGATCAGGAAAATAAATGTGGTCTGTAGCTCTCCAAGGAAAAAGGGTCATTGATATTAATTGGGAAATTCATTCAATGAATGATCTTCTTGAGACTCCTTTTTCTAGGGGTTTACCAGAATTAAATGAAGAAGATGAAGCAGACAATGAACACGACACAAGAAACGATCATCATGAAGGGATATGGGAGGATATTCCTTTATAAAACTACATTGAAGGTTAGTTAGCTAAAATAATTATCATGAACAATATTTGAATTATGTATATTATTATTGGTGTATATATAAAACTACTTTTTTTATTGTTGTCACAGGAAAATGAAGGATATGAGGTGTACGTCTTAGTGTAGATTCTCTGAAGCCAGGCCAGCTAGTGATCATCAGCCTAAGATGAGCGTGTATAAAGTATTTTGACCCTAATGAATAACAACATTATCATTAATGTAATTTAATCTTTGATGTATGTATGTAAGTGAAAAGATAAGGAACTTGGTCAAAACAGCATTATCATGGTTGTATGATTTCCTTGCATTATGATTCTGTCTATGATTGTGAGTTTATTATTCATGGTTGTTTTCCTTGCTTCTGTTTCGGCCAGCACTGTTTAAGCACAAGGGAGTTGAGTTTTAATATGTTCCAATGAGTTTTGTGTCTCTCACATGTCATTAAGATGTTAGTTATAATCTATAAGAAAAGAAGATTTATTTGAATGTCATTGAACTGGCTGCTGCTTGCTGAGTGAAATGTTTTAACAGTGGAAATGGCTTGCTGGGTAAATGTTTTAAACAAAAATTAAAAAAAACTACTTTTAAGACCAGTTCTCTCCAAAACCGGTCTTAAAAGTATTACTTTAAGACTGGTTTTGGAGAGAACCGGTCTAAAAAGTTGAAATTTTAAGACCGGTTTTTCAGAAAACTAGTCTAAAATTTGAACCTTTTAGACAGTACCTCTAATAACCGGTCTAAAAATATTTATTTTTAGACCGGTTTTATAATAACCGGTCTTAAAACTTTTTTTAAGACCGGTTCTATAACAGGTCTAAAAATTAGCAGACTTTTAAGACCGGTTGTATCAAGATCGGATCCAGAACAGGTCTAAAATATCTTTTTTAACCGGTCTTAAAAGTGATTTTTCCAGTAGTGTCAGTGATATTATAAATGTGAAAAATTAAATAACTTGTGATGATGAGTGGTTCTGAGACTAGTAGAGAGCATCATTGTACATAATTATAATTTGCAAACGGTACAAAGTGATAAACAACTTAAACCAAATAAGAATGACATATAATCAAGCATAGAACAAAACCTTGATTTGTTTTTGTTACTTGTTTTAAGCTGTTAATGGCTTGTACAATTTTCAAATCATGATGATGTTGAATGAGTGCTTTACTAATCTTAAAGGCACCCATCATGACATTACAAGAGCTATTTTCTCATTAGTTACACCACCCCCAAAGACCCATTTTCGTATAATATAAAATTTTTTTTTAAAAATAAGAACCAAAATATGCAATATCATATCATGAATCTATACCCATGATGGAAGCCCAAGTTTGACTTATTCAAGGAGAAACAAACGTACAAGAGGGGAAGAAGAGCACGTTTGAATTATCTTATTTTTTAATTTATTTTCCTAGGATCATGGCTAAATTAATGGGAGTATCCACTATTCCTATGTCCTAGTAGAGTCTGTTAGATTCATTTAATTCAGTATTTATTTCATTAAAGAAAAACCCAAAAAGGAAGATATGTAAGTTTACTATATATTGGCCAAAGGCCTGAAGGAATAGACATTGAAATATTTACAGAGTGAAATCAATTGGTGGAGATTCTCCAGGCTGTTAGAAGGCTAAGGCGAGATACTTGCCGACACCTCTCTAATAGAATATTTTTTCTTATTCCTTAAATCCCTTGCTGAGAGCTTAGGTGCTAACAATTTGGTATCAGAGCCGGTGGCTGGTGGATGGAGAGGGCTAGCTACGGAGGGTTCTGACTGGAGTGGCTAACTAGCAAGTGGCTGAGTGAAGCACCGAGTAAAGTGCAGTAGAGTGGAGCCGCCGAGATGTCAGCTTTCCAGGGAGGGTGTATTGATAGGGACCAAGGTAGTATGGGCTGCCAAAGTCCCACATCGAGTAATATGGGCTGCTTGATGTGGTACTTAAGTATCTTAGCTCTCCCATCTTAATAGCTTTTGGGGTATAGTTCTCTAAGGTGATTGGGTGCCTATCCTTAAAATTGTTAGCAGCTACGCTCTCAACAAGGGACCTAAGGAATAAGAAAAAATATTCTCTTAGAGAGGTGCCGGAAAGTATCTCGCCTCAACCTTCTAATAGCTTGTAGAATCTCCACCAAATGATTTCACTCTGTAAATGTTTCGATGTCTATTCCTTTGGGCCTTTGGCCAATATATAGTAAACTTACAGAGCTTCCTTTTTGGGTTTTTCTTTAATGAAATAAATACTGAATTAAATGAGTCTAACAGACTCTACTAGGACGTTGGAATAGTGGATACTCCCATTTATTTAGTAACTGCCATGATCCTAGGAAAATAAATTAAAAAAATAAGATAATTCAAATATGCTCTTCTTACCCTCTTGTGCATTTGTTTCTCCTTGAATAAGTTAAACTTGGACTTCTATCATTACTCCCTTATGAAAACTTGCCTTATCCTCAAGGCGAAACTGTGGAAATTGTGTTGCCAGTAAGTCATAATCTTCCCATATTGAGTCCTCTGCTGAGTGGTTTCCCCATTGGATTAGAAGTTCTATTTTGTTATTGGTGAGCTAAAGATGTTGGAGTACTTGAAGGGGTGTGAGTAGCAGCTCTTTTTTGTAGGAAATGGTAACGGGGCAAGTGGATAAGTTGGTTGTTGACTGTGAGTCGGGTAAAGTAGTGAGACATGGAAGACTGGGTTATTTTGACTTTAGTGGGGAGTTCTAATTCATAGGCGACTTGACCAATTTGCCTCACAATCCGATAATGACCAAAAAACCATGGTGATAGTTTTTTGTACCTTCTCTTAGCTAAGGACTTCTATTTTTAAGGCTAGATCCTTAGCCACACCATGTCACCAGGGGAGAATTCAAGGTCCCTTCTATCTCAATCAGCTTGAGCCTTCATCCGATCTTGTGCCTTTAATAGATTGTCCCTCAAGATTCATAGCATGACATCACGTTCTTCTAGTTGTTCTTCAAGGTTAGCAACTAGTGTTTCACCCCGTACATATGGGATGAGAGGTGGGGGTTCTCTTCAATATACCGGCTTAAAAGAAGTGCTGTGATCTGATACGTGAAACTTATTGTTGAATGAAAATTCTGTCCAACACAGAAACTTACTCCATAATCAAGGTCGGTCATGAGCAAACACATGAGGTAAGTTTCTAAACAATGATTTACCACCTTGTCTGCCAATCTGTCTGGGGATGGTACGCGGTACTCATGTTTAGTCAAGTCTGGCTCAACTAGAACAATTCTTTCCAAAAGGTATTAAAGAACATAGAGTCACGGTTTGAGATGATAGAACGTGGCATATCATGTAACCTTACCACCTCCTGATAGAATATTTGGGCCACTGAATTGGCCATATATAGACGAGACAAAGCGATGAAGTGGCTATATTTACTTAGTCGGTCCACTACTACCAGTATGACATCATAGCCTTTAGATTTTGGAAGACCTATTAAAAAATCAAGAGATATATATCCTCCCATATTAGTTTACGAATGGGGAGGCGTTGTAGCAGCCTTGCTGGTATAAGTGTCAGGTATTGGTGTTGTTGGCAGGTCGAGCACTATTAGATAAAGTCTTTGGCATCCTTCTTTGATGCAATCCAGAATCAATAAATTGTCCCTTCCAATTCAAGTGACATCTCTTCCGTTTCAAATGATCATTTTCAAATTCCAGCTAAACAAATCATGAGAGCACAAGCTAAAATATTCAAGGAAGCATTGATTGGGCTGATTGAAGAAGTTGTTGTAAATCAAATGACAATTGGATCAATGAATCTGATTTACAAAACAAAGATGCTGAAAACGTCACTAAGTTCATTTGTGCTAAATATGGAGTTGTTAATCAAGTTTTGGGCTTGGAAACTTCAAAACAAAGAGCTTGGACCTAGTACTACACATGGGAGGCTCATTTGGGCCTAAATAAACACATTTTGAGCCTTAATTTGCTGAATACATCTTCTTGAAGTTAGGTGTGCGAAAATCAACAAGGGGTTGGTGGAAGATTTGACTTTTGGTTTCTTTAAGCATTTGTATTTGATTTTTCAAGTTTCTTCTAGATTGTATTAGACTTTTGTGTTTATTTTATTAGACTTTTAGGTTTCCTAGCACATGGTTTTACAATTTGTATTTTCTATGTTCAGATTTGCACCTACTACAATTAGGACATATTTCCCTATAAATTAAGGTGCTTCTTCATTTGTAGGACACAATTCAGATTTGAATCATAAATGAAAGTTGCACTTCTGCACTTTGTTTCTTGAGAGTGGATTCTCTCTAAGGGTTCTTTTTAGAACTAACAAACTTATCAAGGCTTGATCAACCTTGTGGCGTTTTCCAACACTTCGGGTCCTTGTTCTTTCGTGTTCAAGGGTTCAAGTGGATCGTCGATCTGTGTTTAGCTTTCTTGGGGTGTGTATATTTCGGAATTGGTTGTGGGTTCGTGGGATCTTCCCTTGTGGGTTCGCACCATCTTGGTATCAGAGCTTCGGATATAAACTCAGGTCATATCTATCTGTTCTTCATTTCCATTTTCATTTTAAGTTTTGTGCTTTGTTCTTGTGTCTGTCCGTGTCCAGATTTATTACTTCTGTTCGTGAAGTTTTCCTTTGTGTTTTCCAATATTTAGTATGTCAAATTCATAGTTCAGAATCTCTTCTTTCATCTCGGTTTGGAATCGTTTCAATCCGATTTGTTATTTGTGAGTTCTATCTATTTTAATCTAGTTGTGTTTTCTGGAAAATTTCTGGGTTTGCATCTTCGTTTTTCCAGAACGTCCTGAAATATTGTGTCATTGTTTGACCTCGTTTCCTTTGTGTTTTACATCGTTCAATAGGTCATTTTCATAGTTTAGAATCTCTTCTTTCATCTCGGTTTGGAATCGTTTCAATCCGATTTTTCATTTGTGAGTTCTATCTATTTTAATCTAGTTGTGTTTTCTGGAAATTCTGGGCTTGTTCATCTTCGTTTTCCAGAACGTCCTGAAATATTGTGTCCTTGTTTGACCACTTTTCCTTTGTGGTTTACATCGTTCAATAGGTCATTTTTATAGTTTAGAATCTCATCTTTCTGTTCGTTTTGGTTTCATCTCAATCCAAAATTTCCACTGTGAGTTATAGTCTTTCCAAAATTGACGCTTTTCTGGAATTTCTAGGTTCAGATTTCTTGAGTTTTGTTGTTTGTCATAGATTCTGCATTCTCTTTAAATTTCAGTAGAGGAGAAAACAAAAACAAAAACAAAAGCATCAGAAAAAGAAAAAGAAAAAAAAATTATTTGAAAAAAAAATACTGAAAAAAAAAAGATTGTGGTGGTAGTGTTTTGAGCAATATCTATTGTCACATCCAGAATTTGTGAAGTTTGTGTCATTTAAACTCTTGAATTCCCTGAATTTCCTCTTCCAATACTCACATTGATATTCCATATTTCTAAGTGTTTGTATTGATTCTACAAATTGTGATTGCTTTGATTATGAATTGCTTAGTTCTTTAAAGTGCCTCAAGAGGAATCTAAGAGTGGAAAAAGGCAAGAGTGACATACATCAATCTAAAAGCCAAATTTGAGTGAAACACGAGTGACACTAAACTTGTTTGAGTGAAACACGTGAGTGGAGTGGTGAGGTCCATTTTTCTCTAAATCTAACTTTTCAGGTATCATCAATATGTATGATGAAAATGAGCTTCAAACAAATTTTGACTCCTTACTAAAAGGACTTCAAAGGTTTACTGATGAAGCAGAGCAATGGATATCTTGTCACAACTCCAAATCAAAAAGAGAATTACAAAGAAAGTTGCAGGAGTTGAAACAAGGTTCCATGACTGTTGATGAATATTTTCAAGAGTTGGAATTAGCTATGACTAGAGCTAGAGTGAAAAAAACTTTAAAAGCCACTAAGGATCGTTTTGTGAATGGGCTTAATCCTGAATTGGCTTCTTTTGCAAAGACCTTTAGCTTCTTGGAAATTGATCTTTTGGTTCAATTTGTTGCTGAACATGAGCAAAAAATCAAGCAACAAAGATGTTCAGAACGTAGCTCCAATGCAAAGGAGATTGAAAGTTTCAATGTTACAGTTTCTAATGATGAGCAAGTGCTAACTAAGGAGGAAGAAGTATTGAATGCTGAAAGTCTTGCTGACCAATGTGTGGAAGAAAACCTCATTAGTCCACACACCAATCTTGTGGTTGAAGAAGTTCCTCTCAATCATGAAAAGAAAAGTAAAGATATGAGTGAGAGTGATTTCAGTGAAACTGTTTTAGAGAGAAAAATTCAGTTTGAGGGAGAAAAAGATATTGAGAGCATAGAGTGTTGTCAAAATAACGAGAGCAAAAATGAGAGTGAAGAATTCAGTGAAAAGAAAGATGAAAAGAGTCATGAGAAAAGTGAGGTTAAGAGTGATTGCAAGGATATTGTTTTGGTTACTAATGATCTTAATCATTATTTGCCTTGTGACTTTGTTGTGTTTCAGGAATTCTTGGATTTGATTCCTAAGAAGCCACCCGATGGATTCTTACCTTCAAGAAGCATTGAACCTTCATTTCCTTCAAGTGACATTGAAAAACATTCTGGTTCTCCAAAGTTTGATATTGTTGATAACTTGCTGCCCTTAAGATGCCTTGAACTCAACACTTTGAATTTTCATTGTCCCATGGATTTTGCTGTTTGTAGGTGTTCTTATATGCATGTTGCAGCTTGTTTTGATGATACTCTTATTTATAGCAACAAACATGATGAGCATGTGAATCATTTGCTATGTGTGCTTGAAGTTTTGAGAAAGGAACAATTGTTTTCAATTCTGGAAAATTCTGATTGTTGCATGGAAAACATTGATTTCCTTTGTTATGTGTTTTTGCTTGGTCAAGGTAAGCTTAACAAAAGGCATACATGCTGGCTGAAATTTATTGAGACATTTCCATATGTCATCAAATACAAGAAAGGTAATGAGAATGTGGTTGCTGATGCATTGTCTAGAAGGTGGAGATTCGTGGACGAATCATTTTGAGGAGAGAGGGAATGATGCGACACAGAATCAACAAATTAACTTTTTAAATTCAAGTCAAGATTCGAGGACGAATCCTTTTGAGGAGAGAGGGAATGATGCAATCCAGAATCAATAAATTGTCCCTTCCAATTCAAGTGACATCTCTTCCGTTTCAAATGATCATTTTCAAATTCCAGCTAAACAAATCATGAGAGCACAAGCTAAAATATTCAAGGAAGCATTGATTGGGCTGATTGAAGAAGTTGTTGTAAATCAAATGACAATTGGATCAATGAATCTGATTTACAAAACAAAGATGCTGAAAACGTCACTAAGTTCATTTGTGCTAAATATGGAGTTGTTAATCAAGTTTTGGGCTTGGAAACTTCAAAACAAAGAGCTTGGACCTAGTACTACACATGGGAGGCTCATTTGGGCCTAAATAAACACATTTTGAGCCTTAATTTGCTGAATACATCTTCTTGAAGTTAGGTGTGCGAAAATCAACAAGGGGTTGGTGGAAGATTTGACTTTTGGTTTCTTTAAGCATTTGTATTTGATTTTTCAAGTTTCTTCTAGATTGTATTAGACTTTTGTGTTTATTTTATTAGACTTTTAGGTTTCCTAGCACATGGTTTTACAATTTGTATTTTCTATGTTCAGATTTGCACCTACTACAATTAGGACATATTTCCCTATAAATTAAGGTGCTTCTTCATTTGTAGGACACAATTCAGATTTGAATCATAAATGAAAGTTGCACTTCTGCACTTTGTTTCTTGAGAGTGGATTCTCTCTAAGGGTTCTTTTTAGAACTAACAAACTTATCAAGGCTTGATCAACCTTGTGGCGTTTTCCAACACTTCGGGTCCTTGTTCTTTCGTGTTCAAGGGTTCAAGTGGATCGTCGATCTGTGTTTAGCTGGAATTTGAAAATGATCATTTGAAACGGAAGAGATGTCACTTGAATTGGAAGGGACAATTTATTGATTCTGGATTGCATCATTCCCTCTCTCCTCAAAAGGATTCGTCCTCGAATCTTGACTTGAATTTAAAAAGTTAATTTGTTGATTCTGTGTCGCATCATTCTTTTTACCATGCCAATGTAGGTGTGCTGACACTCTCTTTAATGTTTTAAGGTATCCCCTATGCCCACCCATAGGTGTTGAATGAGCTTCTTCAAAAAAGCTTGTGTGTAGCTGAGGGTTATTTGGAATTACCAATCTGCCTTTGTAATACAGCATCTCATTTATAATGTTACGGTGAGGTACTGTCTCAAGGTCATGCATCAAATCCTTGATCTTCTGCTTGGTTTTAGGATCTTCAAGTAATAACTGAGGTAATTGTTGAACATCTATGGCTAAGGGCATTTCTAGTTGGAAAAGTTCATTGTATTGGGGTCTTCATGGTAGTGAATCATTTGTTGTGTTTTCCTTCCCTGCTTTATAATGAATAGTAAAGTCAAAAGGCAAGAGTTTTGCCATAAGACACTGCTGGGAATTAGTGGGTATACACTGTTCTAAAAGATATCTTAAGCTATAGTGATCAGTTTGGACAAAAAATGGTGTCCTAGCAGGTAGTGTCACCATTTCTATAGTGATATTCCAAGGCTAGTAATTCCTGATCATATGCTGACTTGTATCTATGTATGGGTGAGAATCCTTTGCTGAAATATGCAATAGGATGTCCATTTTGCATGAGAATAGCTCCTACACCTCCCATGGGTGAACCACATTCTACTATAAACAGAGTTTGAAAGTTAGGCAATTGCAATACTGGAGTAGTGATTAATGCCGCTTTAAGTTCTTTAAATGTCTGTTAAGCCGGTGCTAATCATTAGAAAGACTTTTTCTTTGGCAATTCTGTGAGAGGGCGGGCTATAATACCGTACTTTTTTTTACAAACCACTTGTAGTAACCAGTGAGTCCCAAGAATCCCGTCAATTCCTTTACCGATGTGGGAGTTGGCCAATTTGTTACGACTATGGGTCTATTTGGGAATCTATTTGGAGAATAAAAAAGCTCATTTGGGGGCTAAAAGCCCCAAAAGCTCGTTTGGTGTGTTTGGGAGAGCGTTGGTGATGGATGAGCTTCTGCAGAAAATGGAGCTTTTATCAGATGGAGATCAAAGCTACTTTTACTCAGATGGAGATAAAAAAAAGTCACTTCTGCCACCGCCAATCCAAACACAAATCAAATCTATAATCTGACTTTTTTTCTATATGACTTTTTCAAAAGCTCATCTGCAAAAAAAGCTCCTTCTCCACCGCTAATCCAAACAGGCACTATAACTTTTTCAGGAAGCACTTCTACTCCTTTACTAGATACAATATGCCTGAGATAGTCAATATGTGTTTGTCTTAAGAAGCATTTTTTATTGTTGGCATTAAATGAATTTTACTCACAGATGCTCAAAATGTTGGTGAGCAATAGTGTAACCCCTTTGCCGTAAATATATTCGAAATACGGGATTAAAGTAAAATAGAGACCAATAACAATCAAAACTCATTTACTAACCCATCTTTTAGACGAGGTTTTCATAAATACATTTCAAAAGATAATTCACCTGGTCTCACATTCACCTTCCTGATATAATTACTACACAAAGATAAATCACATTCATAATATATCAGAGTGCACAATAATAATCTTGGCAATCCCGGGTTCAAACCTTCACTAAAGGTTCATAGGGCACATACGCCCTTTGCAATTTCTCAAATGGGGATTACACAATATTCTTTCCAAATTCACATTCCAATATATCATCTAAATATCTATACAACCAAACATATACAATTATACCAACTTATAACGATAGCCAACTACCAATGTACTTGCCCATAAGGAGACCTAGCCGCCCCTGGCTGCTTGCTCCATCTTGATCCACTTGCCCTGTCTACACTGTTGGTAGGGGAGGGTGAGATTCTAGGGAATCTTAGTAGAAAAACAATACTAATATGCATGCAAGATAAGTGTTTAATGTATGACATACTTGCAATACATAATTAATGCTCATATAATGGCATATCTGCATGCTTAATGTTCAAACAATATACTCATAGCCATAGCATTAGTTGAAACAGAGCTTCAATCGCTCATGTATGTTTCACATAATCAAGCAAAGCAATAACATGCATCAATACGCCAACACAATTATCAAATACATGCAGGAGAGGTGAGTTCCCTATCCTTTTTCCACGTAAGCTCTAGCTCCAGCTACTCACGATCAGGGAGAATATCGCACCCTATAAACCAAATCAAGGACATCGGGTTATTGTCCACTCCAAGTTCTCACTTTCATAACACTTAATGTTGGTTATCATTACTGCTCTTTTAGTACCATGAATAACTCTATCAATAGCTCTAAAGGGGTTGGAAGATTATCCCCAAATATCCCCTTTTTGAAAGCTCAAAATTGATATTTTTCACTAAGACACTCGAATGAAGATGGCCTCACTCAAGTGATATTGTATGGATACTCGAGTGAGGGAGACCTCACTTGAGTGATGGTACGATCAACACTCAGGCACTAGAGAGTGAACAACAGCGAGTGAATACCCCAGAGAACAAAGGAATAACAGAACCTAGAGTTACTCGCTGTACTCGAGCACAAACACAATTACTTGAATGGAAGCCTAATGCTCACCTGAGTTCCCCAAAATGAGATCCAAGAAGTGCTCACCTGAGAGCACAAGAAACTTTCAGAAGGGAACATCATGTTAGAACCAGCTGACACCCAAGAGGGGGGTGAATTGGGTGTAAGATAAAAACTTAATAACTTTGAAATTCTTTTCGCATCTTAGAGGAAGCAATAAATATGAAAGTAATGAATCATAAATCACAGTTAGATATTTAAATGATATATGCTGGAAGTATAAGAGCTTAGGGAAGAGAATATGCAAACTGTGATTTATCCTGGTTCGGCCCAATCCACGATGACCTACGTCCAGTCCCCAGGCTCCTCCTGAGATTTTCAAATCCACTATCTTCTTGTTTAATCCAGGCACAAGAAAAGCCTGTACAAAGTTCTCATCAAGATACTCCCCCTTACAACATGTCTTACGAGCAGAGCAATCCCGAAGACCTTTCCCTCCTGCTTACCTGTGCAAGTCTAATGAGCAGCAACATTCTCTTCTGCTTACACCACTGTAAGTCTTACGAGAAGCAACGTTCTCTACTGCTTGCACCTTGTAAGTCTTACGAGTAGAAAGTTTTACCGGCGATTCTCTCTATACTTGCCCGTAAGGAAATCAACCCACTCAAGGTCCCTCTACCTGGAGATCAATTCAGAAATATAAGTGAAAGTGTTTACAAACTCTCTCACAGAGTAGATATAATGAACATTGAAGTACAATACAAAAACTCTCTCTCAAATATACATGATGTGGAAAATAGATAAGAACAGAGACTATTCGGGTAGAAGTAGATGATTCATAATCTTATCATGTTCTGCGTTGTTGTTGTCTGCTTGAATCTTCTGTATTTATAGTTGAGTAGGATATGACCGTTGTGAGTATTTCAACTTATCCGTTGAGTCCGTTGCTTCGTTCGTCCGTTGCTTGAATTTGAAAACTAGCCGTTACGAACGTTGACGTTCCGATTCCGTAAATTCACCTTTTGACTCTTCACATCATATCTTCATTGTATTCCTGGAGAAATACATTAAACACTAATACAATGAAGTGTTAGAGTGATTAGAAGCAAGAAGAATGAGTTATATGATCATTCCATTGATTTCTAGAATCTTCGGGACGCTGTTCTGTTTTTCTGGGAAGCATTACTCGAGTAAACATCAAGTTTCTTCACAGGTTACTCGAGTGGCTACTCGAGTGACCTTCTATTTTCTGCATAACTTACTCGGGTAGTGACTTGAAGTTCTCTCTTCATGCACAGTGCTTTACTCCAGTAGTGACTTGAAGTTTTCGTCAATAACTCTTCATGTACAGTGATTTACTCCAGTAGTGACTTGAAGTTTTCGTCAATAACTCTTCATGTACAGTGATTTACTCTAGTAGTGACTTGAAGTTCTCGTCTAAACAGTGCTTTACTCCAGTAGTGACTTGAAGTTTTCGTTGAAAATATTTCTGCATACTGGGATACTTACTCGAGGAATCCACTTCAAGTTTTCACTTACTTCAGTGTGTTACTCGAGTAGCTCCTCGAGTATCATTGGGAAAACTGGAAGGAAACTGGAAGTTTTCACATGGTTACTCGAGTACCTCCTCGAGTAACATTAGCAGTCGTACAAAATGCCGAGAGCAACTGCAAGTGACTTACATGGTTACTCGAGTACTTACTCGAGTAACGTTGGCAGGCCGAGAGCAACTGGAAGTTTTCTATCTGATTACTCGAGTACCTACTCGAGTAAAGTCTTTTGTTTTCAACCAGTTACTCGAGTAGTGTCTTCAAGTGAATTCTTGATTTTGACTCGAAACATGGCAAATTATATATCATCGGAAAGCCCTCATTATCTACGTTCCAATGCAACAAGAATCAACTCCAAACTCGTTGTGTACAGAAAGTTATGATCCAAAGAGTATCTCCTGTACTTAGATAATCCTGAAAGCACGAGCAGAAACTTCCAGAAGTCATAGCTCTTAGGATATAGCTTCAAATGTGATAAATTATATATCCATGGAAATCTCTTTGAGTCTTCTTTCATATGGCACTGGTTTCGTCTCAATTCGATATGTATTTTGAGAGTTATGTCCAAAATACCAAACCTATCCTGGAATATGACGGTGATTCATGAGTCAACTTCAACAGATCATATCGCCCTCATCTGAACTCCTTTGAATGTGATATTGGTGTAAAAAGTTCGTGTTGGAAGTCTAGTTTCCAATGCCACTAGTGTCAGTTCGATCCGACATGTGGTTGGAGAGATATCATCAAAATACCGAACCTCTGTTCTGCCGCGCGAAAACAGAGTGCCATTACTTCAAGTGCCGCCTCGAGTAATTCATCAAATAACTCGGCAGATTACTCGAGTAAGGCCTCGAGTAAACACCTCCAAAATCAGACAATGCCATATTACTCGAGTGATTACTCGGGTAATCATCCCCAAAGGTACCATAGCTTCCGTATACATCATTTTAGCTTCGTATTGACCCATTCTAACTTCCATATGATCATAGGAACCTCCGGTATCACTTCTAGTAGCTTGGATCTTGATATTCTCATGTGATCTTGCAAGTTCTTCTTTCTTTAATCTCTTTCTTCTTCTTTCTTCAATCTCTTTCTTCTTATTTTGCCACTTGATGATCATTCTTCATAACCCAACTAGATATCTTCTTGAATATCTTCAATCTTTGCTTGATATTCCTATTAGTTCTTGCAATGCCTTCTTTCTTCAATCCCTTGTCTCTTGATTTTCATCTTGATGATCATTCTCCACATATGAGGCATCAACCCACAATCGGGTTTATGACTAATCTACAAAATATGCAACATTAAATATAGTAGTTAGTCAATGTAGAAGATAATTATATCATACAAACTTTTTGCTCATATTTAACATCTATATTTGACATCATCAAAACTATTCATATCTAACACATCACTCGAGCAGGGACAAGAGCACTCGAGTGATGGCTTGCCACTTGCGAGTGACAAGACACACTTTTGGATTTTGATCACGGAAGTACAACAGAAAGCTGAAGAGAAACAGAATATACGCGCAGCACTCGAGTGATACTCAACCTCACCCAAGTGATATTCATCCCACACTCGAGTGAACCCCAGGTCACTTGAGTAAACCCCAGGTCACTCCAGTGATCCTATCAGAAACCAGAAAACACAGAAAAACTGACCATACCTCGCAACACTTGCCTAATTGTCCAAAGGGACCCAAAACTTCAACCAAAGCTATCCCCACACAAAATGACTCAAGGGATCCAATGAAACCCTCAGAATGATCAAAATCCCACTCCATTTTTATGCTTTGGTTTTGGGCAATATAAACTTCAAAATTCCAAAATAATTAAACTCAATCATTCCAATCCCAAATCAATCCATCTATCCAAAACTAATACCAAACACCCATTTCTATACCAATAATAAGCCAAACTTCCAATGAACCTATTCCAACAAAAATAGGCCATAAATTCCAATCTTAATCATTTGACATAAAACATAGATAGAAGAATTGGTTTCACCTACCTCTTCAACTTTTCCAAAGACACTTCTTGATTCTCCAACTACCAAATTTTCGTGGCTCCCCAAATCACCACCAATGGAGAAACTACAACCACCAAAATGAAGCTCTCAACTTAAAGAATCAACATTAGAGAAGAGAGTTTGAGCAATGGAAGCCATTAGCTTACCTTAAATGCAAGCTTTCTTCCTCCCTTTCATTCAACCATGGCCGAACAAGAGAGAGAAGAGAGAAATGACATCCCCCTAAACCATGATGCTGCAATGAAAAGGAGGGAAGAGAGAGAGAAAATAATAAAATATTGAGGCATTTGACTTTTCTTACTCTCTCTCATCAGACC
Organism: Inga oerstediana; assembly: GCA_963210345.1. Classification (NCBI taxonomy): domain Eukaryota; kingdom Viridiplantae; phylum Streptophyta; class Magnoliopsida; order Fabales; family Fabaceae; genus Inga; species Inga oerstediana. The sequence continues at coordinate 37,634,680 of OY723407.1, forward strand.
CTCGAGTAAGCTCTTAAATAACTTTGCAGGTTACTCGAGTGATCCCTCCAGTAATGTCATTCAAATCTTGGCCGAGAGCATTTCCAACTTGATTACTTGAGTGATCCCTCGAGTAAACTTCCATATTACTCGAGTGGTCCCTTCAAGTAAATTCTTGATTTTGATTTGAAACATGGAAAATTATATATCATCGAAAAGCTCTCATCGTCTACATTTCAAAGCAATAAGAATCAGTTCCAAACTCATTGTATACAGAAATTTATGATCCAAAGAGTATCTATTGTTCTTAGACAATCTCTGAAATCACGAGCAGCAAATTCTAGAAGGCATAGATCTTAGTATATAACTTGAAATGTGACAAATTATATGTCCATGGATATCTCTTTAAGTCTACTTTTATATGGCACTAGTTTCATCACAATCCAATGTGTAGTTTGGGAGTTATGTACAAAATACTAAACCTTATTCTGGTAAAAGAAGGTGATTCATGTGTCAACATCAACAGATGATAGCTCTCTCATATGAACTCCTTTTAATGTGATCTTGGTGTCCCTAGTTCGTGTTAGGAGTCTAGTTTCATATGCCACCGGTTTCAGCTCAATTTGAGGTGTGGTTAGAGAGATATGCCAAAACTACCGAACCTCTCTCCTGCCATGCGAAAACAGAGTATCATTACTCGAGGGCTCCCTCGAGTAATCTTCAAGTAACTTTGCAGATTACTTGAGTAAGGCCTCGAGTAATCACCTCCAAAATAAGGCAGTGCCATATTACTCGAGTGATTATCTCCCGAGTTGCCATAACTTCCGTATATATCATTTTTACTTTGTATTGACCTATTCCAACCTCTATATGATCAAAGAAACCTCTGGTATCACTTCTAATAGCTTGGATCTTGATATTCTCATGTGATCTTGCAAGTTCTTCTTTCTTCAATCTTTCTTCTTCTTTCTTCAATCTCTTTCTTCTTGTTTTGCCACTTGATGATCATTCTGTTTGAAATTATGCCATAAAGGCTAATCATTGTACTTTGACCATTATTATTTGAATGAAATTTCTCCATTCTGTTATCATATTATTTGCATGTTAACTGTGATAATTGTATCCTTGGATAATTCATGAAGATTGTCCTAAAATGTCCAGGTCGGTCATTTATGTGGGAGTAGAGATGAAACAAGACCATTATGACTTTGATAAGATATGGAGATAAGAATCAAAGTCTTAGGCAATTGTAAGAGTATAAGGTGCTGGACCGACCCACTATGAGAAAGCTACATGAATCAAGTCATAAGTTTTTCTCATGTATAACCATGTCACAATGCCCTTAGACCTGAGGTCATCATGGATTCCTACATGAGAGTTGCTGAGCTTTGAACTAGTCAAAAGTCACTTTTGACCGAGTGATGATAAAGGCTATGATCGGGTTGGTGGTTTTTCATGCAGAGGAATATGAATGATCAATATTGAATTTGTCCCTCACATTAGTAGAGAGATATTACTGGGCCCATCGATGAGTGAGTCTGAGAAATGTATGGCCATACTACAATGGAAATTAGTTTCCATTTCTATTGTCAGGCTACTCAGGAATCGAGAAAGTAATGGTCAGGAACAAGTGGATGACATTATCCATGCCTTATCCTTGATTGATATATCATGTGATAAAAAGGACGTGACATGGTTGTATGATATGTTGCATCGTGATAACGATCATCATATAATTTGGGTAGTCGTAATGTCTTGCTAGAGGCCTCTTGCGACTTTTAGGTTAGTATAGTTATTGGCCCACTGCCAACTTGATATAGGCCTACAGGGTACACAAGAATGGCCTAACACGAGATAATGTTTAATTTAGGGTGGAAGAATTTTATATTTATTTATATATATAATATAAAATTCGTTAATAATATTATATAGATATATATTTTTGAAATACATATCTTATATATTATATATATGTACATGTATATATATATTATATGATATTATAATGTGTTAGTTTAAAATTTAATTTATTAAGATATATTAAATTTAATAACTAACATGATAGAGATATAGTATCTCAGATTTAATTTATGAAGATAAATTAAATCTAATGGCTCTTTCTTTGGATTAAATAAATAGGTTAAATTAAAATTGTTGGACAGATTTAGTTTAAACTAAATTTATTTAATTAGCTCATCAAGATAATTAATTGTTGATTAATTTCGAAATTAAGGATGATTAATTTTGAAATTTGAATATAGCCATCATAGGTTAAAAACTTGATAGAGCAGATATACTCATACATGCATGAGAATTCAGAATTGCAAAGGAAACCCTAGGAGACATTGGAGGTGCTAGCACGCAGTCTCGGTTAGAGAGCATTCGTGTGGATACCGGTAGAGGGAATGGACCTAACGTGTTGGCTCCTAGAGATTGTGAAAACCCTAAGTTGAAAAAGATACGAGTTCTTTCTAACCCGATTTAAGACACCGTTGATAGATCCTCGATTAGGATCGGTAAAATTTTTAAAATTCTTCCGCTATACCTGCCGATCCTAATACATTCTTCATAACCCAACTAGATATCTTCTTGAATATCTTCAATCTTCTTCTTCATTTTCTTGACTAATCTTGAATCTTGATATTCCCATTAGATCTTACAATTTCTTCTTTCTTCAATCCCTTGCCTCTTGATTTTCTTCTTGATGATTATTCTCATTTATGAGGCATTATAAGCAAAATAACATCAACCCACTGTCGGGTTTATGACTAATCTACAAGGTATACAACATTAAATATAGTAGTTAGTTAATGTAGAAGATAAGTATATTATACAAACTTTTTGCTCATATTTGACATCTATATTTGACATTATCAAAACTATTCATATATTCATGTTTAACAGTTGAGTCGTGTCGGTAGTCCACGCATAATCTCTAAGACCCATCTTTCTTGGTTCCTAACAAAACTGTACTTGCAAACGGGCTTAAGCTGGGTCTTATAAAGCCTCTCTTAAGCAACGCTGCCACCTGTGATTCGATCTCGTCCTTTTGGTAGTAGGGATACCGATAAGGCCTCAAGTTGGGAGGTGAGGTGTTAGACAACAATGGTATGGTATGGAATTGCCCACGTAGTGGAGGTAATTTGCTTGGTTCAGCAAACAGCCCAGCAAACTCTTGACTTAGTCCCTCCTATTTCCAATTGTCTTCAAATTCTTCTTCTGGGTCTTGATTCAGACCTATACTTTGAAGTTGTATGGGTAGTTGAGTATTCGACTTCACCCCTTATAACTTATACTTATTGCAGTCAATCCAAAATATCATAAACATATCATTCCAATTAGCCTGAACAGTATTTAACGAAGCAAGCCACTTAATGCCTAGGACAAGGTTAGACCTTTTAGAGAAAATGGAAAAAAATCCTGTTTAATAGTTAATTCTGATACATGTACCTCAACTTCAGAACATACCTTATTCCAACGTATCAATCGTCCATCTCTGATCTACACTCCGAAAGATGACGTGTGTTCAATAGGCAAAGAAAGCTTAGTCACCAAAACGTCGAATATGAAATTGTGGGTCGACCCACTAGCCACTAATATGAAAACTGATTAGTTCTGGATTTTTCCAGTGAGTCTTATAGTCAAGGCAGTGGCTTTTCTGAGAATGGCATTGAATGAGATTTCTGTCGGTCAAACACCCAAGGTGCTCTGATACCAAAGGATAGGCATCTAAGCACCTTGGAGAACCACACCTCAAAAGCTAGCTGTTGAGGTGGGAGAGCCAAGGCACTTTAGTACCCCATCAAGCGTCCCATACTACTCAATGTGGGCTTTGACAGCCTATGCTACCTTGGTCTCTATCAACCCATAACAACATGCGATACTTAAATGTATGCACATGTGCAAGTAAATGTTTCTCGTGTCTTGTTGATTTTAAAATGTGTAACAAAGATCTATGCAAGTAAAAGGCGTAACATCTTGAGTTTTCGACCCCGAATCTTAGCTTATTGCAAGATATTTTTTGTGTGAGGAATGAGTATTAGAATATTTAGATTTTCTATTAAATTTATTAGAATTTAGTAATATTTCATACCATTATTTTAGATATTATTTTGGGAAAACCGTTTTGTAGGTTCATATGTGTTTTTCTGTTAATTAAATAATTTAATATTACTCTGTTAGCACCTTTGACCCATATAATTTTACTGTATTAGCACAGTTAGCTTCTATACATAATATTATTAAATAATTTAATTAAGAAAAAAATATAAGTTTGGGCACCTGCAAAATGCTTTTTCCAAAGAATTGTTTTTCCACCAAAGCACTTCGTCCTCTTTCTTTCCCTTTTCCTTCTTCTAACATCTAACCAAACACGCATTACGAACTCATGCTACTTTCCACTCGAACGTTGTTATTTCCTTTGACGTGCCATTAAGGTTCAGTGGTGACCACCGCCCACATGCTCAATAACGACATTTCCCTTTTATATATGCATGTATGTCCAATAGGTATATCTTATTTACCTCAATCATTGAGATCTTGTTACTTTCCCACGGTCCCCTTTTTAATTCCTTGCACCTGCTTTAACATTGACCTTGTTTCCTGGTTCGTCTGATTTAATAAGAATCTTGCCTAGAAAAGTATAAATTAAACCTACCAAAATTATGTTTAAATATGTTTCCTTTTTCCCCATAAAAATTATGTGGATCCCGTTCGTTTAAACAATGTCTTAGAAGTATGAAGAGCTATTAGTATTTGGGGAGATTAAGGAATGTAAATAAATTACTTAAAGCATTTTTTTAATCATTTTTTCTAAACTAATTTGCTTAACTTATAAACTGATATATAATCTAATGATACATATAAGTATTTTAGATAGATCATGTAACATATACTATGATTAAGTAATTTATTTAGTTTTCTTAATCTTTCTAAATTAGTAAACTGAGTCTTATATTAAGGGCCATATATAGGATTTAATATTTATCAATGTTTGGTGACACTAAAAAAATGTGTGCTTTAATAGCAGTTAAAAAGATATATTTGTAGCGGTTAGATATTAGTAGCGGTTGCCAAAACTACTATAAAATCCACTGTTGTAAATGGTTTTATAGCGGTTATTTATTCAAGTAATAAAATCACTACTATATTTGTAGCAATTTATTCCAATGGCTACAAAATTCTCATGTTGATAACACATTTTTTAGCAAAATTGTAGCGGTTTTATAACCGCTACAAATGTTGGCGCCACAATTTTGCGTGGCGAGAAATAAAAAACGAAAATTTGGCTATATTTTGTTGCAGTTACAAAACCATTACTATTTTGAAATAGTAATTTTTAAAAAAAGGCGCCAAACCTTTATAGCGGTTTACAAACTACTACTAATATCATATGAAATTTTAAAAGTAGTGCCAAATATTTAAACAAATTTTTTAAAAAAATTTGTAGCGGTTGTAGTTCTTAAAACCACTAAAAAATTTTGTGAAATTTAAAACAATTATACAATTATTTGTCTCCAATTTTATAAAATTGGATTGAATTGTTTATTATTTAAGTAGTTTAGTTAAGTGGTTATCATTATGTAAGGAATATTGGAAATGGTGAGAAAATCTCCTTTAATTTTTGCAAAAAAGAAAAATAGTGAGAATAAATATTTTGTGAGGGAAAAAATGTTGAAATGAAAGAATTTAAATTTTTTTTACCATATTTGATCACCTAGTTCAGCTCTTCAGCTCTTAGAAAAAAATTTGTAAATGAGAGAAAATGAAAGAAAGGAAGGGTTGAAAGAAATGAGGGAGTATTTGAAATGAGGTGTAGTGGGGGTATTTATAGGGATCTGTGTAGCTCTTATAGCGGTTGATTTTTGTAGCGATTATTGTGACGTTCTTTGTAGTGGTTTTCGTTGATTTTGTGTAACTGCTACAAATATTGTTATGAATTTTTTTAAAAAATATATATTAAGATTTACAAGAACAAAAACATAATTTGTTTAATCATTTTTCGTCATCATCCCTACAAAAATTGTGTGAGGAAATTGTTAGTGTGGTATTAATTTGTACAAAAATTAAATTTAAATGATGTGAACTTAAAAAAATACACCAAACTAAAGGTAAATTGTCATTGCCTTTGGGGAAGAAGTTTTCAAAATTGGCGGGCTGAAATGACTCACTCTCATAGCTGATGTTATCACCATCACCTACATCGTAAAGGTCTCAAGGCTTAAAATGGACCACCATGTGCCAATCCCTGTGCCTCTCGTCCTCGACATAATAAACCTGGTGTGACTCTGAGGCAAGAATATATGGCTTGTCATCTTTAAAATAATCAATGTGAATTGGCTGTGAGAAATTTACTGATGTGATGCTTAAGTTGTCTGTTGTGAGTCCCTGGGAAGTAATGGTATTTGCCCACAAACACTTGAATAGCGTCACGGTAAACGGCCTTGGTAATTTAGTTCAACGACATCAAGAAGCTTTACATAGTAAGAGACACCTCCAAACTGCATGTTGACGTCACTATTGCTTGCATAGCTCCTTGTTCTAATGGTGCCATAAACACCTGAATTTTGAGTTTGCAATCCTTGATCTCGTGAAACCATGCAAAACTTGAAACTATTGACATTGTATATTGTAAACCTTTTTGTATGGTCAAGAGGGCTAATTGGAGAGCTATGAAATCTGATGAGTGTGGGTTGTGATCATTTAGTATTCTGTGCGCAAACCAGCTTGGAAATTTTCTATGGACCTTTTTGTCAAATTTGGAGAATGTTTGTGTATGGATCCAGAGTTAACGCTTCACATGACTTCTAAATTCCTTACAATTAATCATGGGAAGGCGATCATGAAATGTAAGTACAAAATGTTATGAAAGATATAGATAACATATGAGTGTACAATTCTTACTGAAAGAAGGGTTCAACTTGAGTGCAATTAATAAAGACATGTCTATGTGTTTGCAATTTCTTAGTTGCCATTAGTTTGAAGTTCTTAGTTCCTCCAACTGGTTTATGAACACGAGGGATTAACAACTCTCCTGATGTTGGCGCAGGTTCAGGACTATCATCTACATGAGGCGGTATGTTGAAAGCCATCTCAATGTCATCAAAGTACCTTGCATAGAAATACAGGACCTCATCCCCTATATAACCTTCAGCTATAAAACCTTTTGGCCATGCCTTATTCCCTACTTAAAATTTTAATTTCCCAAGAAACCTACAAAGTAAAGAAGGAAAAATGATACTAAATGCTGAAAAGGGCGACTAGCAAACATATGAACTAATAATAACACATATATGTAAAATTAGTCGCTTTCAATAGGATACATCCATCGATACTAAACTGGGCCAGCGAGCTTTGTTTTATGAATAAGGTGGACTGTAAGGTGAACTGTCACGGTGAAAAAGAATGGAGGAAAAACCATATCTAAATACAAAGTGTAAGAATGATTTTGGATTACAACTAATTGAGCTCCTCAATGATCAAAACCTTGGAACACAACTTCTGAAAGAAAGAACAAAAATCCACCAAAATGATGGACATAGGTGGAGGAAGTGCATTCTTTATAGCTAGCGGAAGTAACTGTTGCATAAGAATATGTGAGTCATGACTTTTCAAGTCAGTAACCATTTGAGCCAGCATGTCAATACATCAAGACATGTTGCTTGAATACCCATCGAGAACTTTTATTTTCTTCAACGTCACGAGGAAGACTTTCTTGTTTGATTTTGTAAGGGTGGACGTTGCCTATTGAAATTTATCATGCTCATCTGGCCACTCGTCTTCACAAACTCGCATGGCATGTATATCTTTCCTTGCTTGAAGATGATCTTTTGACTTGCCAGGTTCATTAAGTAGCGTATATAGCACATTGCCGTATATATTTTTTTCAATGTGCATGACATTAAGACTGTGGTGAAGTAAATTAGATTTCCAATATGGAAGAGTGAAGAAAATGCTTATCTTCCTCTATTGTTGAGGCGTAGAAGTAAAAGTCATGCCTGTCTTTCACCCTACTTTTGCTGTATCATCGCTTTTTCCAAACTCGAATTCAATATCTTTAAGCTGTTGTAAGATATTTACACCGGATAAAGTTTGAGGTGGTCATCTTTTTCTGGTTTCCTATTGAAACGATTCCATTACAATCTAAACTTGTGCTTTCCATCGAGATATTATCGATCAATTGCTGCAGAGGAATCGTCTCATACTGTGGAATAGATGATTCCTCCTGTTCCTCCGGCCGTCACCCATCTTCATCAGTATGTATCTCTTCCTATTGTCCTGGACGGCAAACCTATCCTGTAATACAATAAAAAAATTTAAATACAATTATTTACAAATCAGCAAATTAATAAATAATAATTAAATACAATTAATTAGAAATTAAACCATTTAATATAATTAAATAGAATTAATTACCTTCTCTACCTTGTCTCGCGTCAAATCCTTTGGCCCCTTCGGAAACTTCTTCAATGTCTTGAAGTGAAGGGGGGAACAGCATCCAATTTGAGCCCAGCTCATTCAGGTAGTGGTTGAACAGGTGACCCCCCATTGTTGATGGGCTAGTTCGTGGCCTTATTCCAGAAACTACAACTCATAGTGTCCGGTCCTGGCTGTTTAGACCTGTCACGTTTAGCCTCCTTGTGGAAATGTTCCCCTACTCATCTACGCAATTTACCACATACGTTAGTTAAATTTAAATTCACATTTAACAGATCGAATTAAAATATTTAATTTATTAAATAAAAAATTACATTTACCTTGGACCTGCACCTCAAACCTAGTCGATTGGGAAGACGACTGTCATAGGTTGTTATATTCCCATGCCTCCTCCTCATCCAGGAACCGCTCCATGTCACTGATTGTAACCCCCTTTACGATTAAGGCTGAGATTTACGTTTATAAACATGTAATTAAGGTAGAATTAGAGACCATAGATGATTTGGGACTTAAGAAAGTAAATTTCCCAAAATCGGGGTTTTCAAAACTTTTTACCAAAACCTGTTCTCAGGGGTCTCATATTTACATTTCAATAATAAATGGCCTGCACAGGTTGATTTCATTTATACATATCAGAGTACAGCATAAATTCCTAACACACTCGAGTTCTATTAATTAAATAAGGGTCTACAAGGCATAATTGCCTATAAGGTTTCCCATAATGAGGGGATTACACGATTATTATCCAACATATACATGTAATTCCCAACAAAATATCCATATGATTTACATGATAACCAAATAATCAAAATACTCCCAATCCGGAGCTCTACCCACTCTTCGTCACTCGCTTTCCTTTTGATCCTTCAGCCTGTCTAAAAGTTGTTTTGGGAGAGTGAGATGCTAAAGAATCCCCGTAGTAACAAATCACTCATAGTATGTGTAACCCCCTGCCGTAATTAATATTCGGATTATGCAATTAACGTGAAATAGAGACCAATAAGACAAAACATCATTTATAAACCCATCAACCAGACGGGGTTTTCACAATTACATTTCGAAATCATTTAAAACACGATCTCATATTTCACTCCGAATATAATTACTATGCGAAGATAAATTACATTTATACAATTATCAGAGTACGCAATATAAATTCCCGACAATTCCGGGATCATATCTTCGCTCAATAATCATAAGGGATAATAGCCCATACAACTCATTCAATAGGGATTACACAACTTATCCAAATACATTCTCAAGTATTGATCCATATAAACAAATACATAATCCCATTTACACAATGATAACCAACTACTAAGCTCTCACCCAAAACGAGTCCTCTTCGTCCTTGGATGCTTGCTTCATCCTCAATCTTCCTTCCCTGTCTAAAATGTTGATAGGGGAGGGTGAGATTCTGGGGAATCTCAGTAGGAAACAGATACCAATATGCATGCAAGATAAGTGTTTAATGCATGACATGCTTGCAATACATATCCATGTTCACACAATGACATATTAGCATGCTCAATGTTCAGACAATATACTCATGGCCATAGTAAAAGTTGAAACAGAGCTTCCATCACTCATATATGTTTCACATAACAAGCAAAGCAATAACATGCATCAATACACTAACACAATTATCAAATACATGCAGGAGAGGTAAGTTCCCTACACTTATTCTTTCCACGTATGCTCCAGCGTCGGCTACTCCCGATCCAAGCGGATATCAAATCATGATCAGGGTAATTACCCAATCCTATAACCAAATCAAGAACATATGGTCATTCTCTTTTCCAAATTCTCACTTTCATAATACTTAGATTTGGTTACCATAATTGACCCTTAAGAGGCCCCAAATGCCTCTAATCAAAGCCCCAAAAGATTGGGAAACAATAGGTTGAAGGTCACTTTTCGAAATCATAAAGGGCTGGAACACAGGGGTGGGCCCCGGCCCACCATTCCTTGGGCCGCGGCCCAAAGATGGTCAGAAGGCCTTGGGCTGCGGCCCACCACTCATGGGCCGCGGCCCAGAACAGGCCAGAAAGACTTGGGCCGCGGTCCAGCCACTCTTGGGCCGCGGCCCAAAAATTTCCTGACACTGGGCGAACTTCCAAAATTCATAACTAAATCTAGAAAAATCGAAACGAAGTGATTCCAAAGCCAAATGAAAGGTATATAAGTCCTCTTTCAAGGAAAAATATAGCCATTCACTGGAAATCACTACACAAATCCAGAATCACCAAAAACTCAAGACTGTCCCAAAACAGAATCCATTTTCGACCTCAAACTTTGGACAGCTATAACTCACAGTAGACAAAACGAAATGGCACAAATTATATGTCCATTTTGAAGCTTGGGATGTGAACTTTAAGACTGGAAAGTTTCACAATTTTTCAATACCATTTGGTCACTCAAAACGCTCATCCAAACTGACAGCGAAAAACAGAGCTTAAACAAGGCAGATTTTCCAACTTTTCCCAAGTGATCCAAATGAATCCCAATCAATTTCTATCTATCTAAAACTCATACCAATATACCATTTCCAATGCCATAACATGCCAAACTACCCATTACCCATATTTTCGAAATTAGGGCAATAATTCCAGAAATTCCAAACATAATCATTTGGCATGAAACATAGATAGAAAGGTTGGTTTCACATACCTTATCAACTTTCTCAAAGACACTCTTTGATTCTCCAAACTTCATATTTTCGTGATCCTCAAATCACCACCAATGGAGAAACTACAACCATAGGATGAAAGCTCTTAGCTCAAGGAACAATGTTAATGAAGAGCATTTTGGCATTTGAGGCCATTTGCTTACCTCAAATCCAGCTTTTCTTTTTCTCTCTCCCAAGCATATTCAGCGAAAATGGAGGAAGGAAGAGAAGAGAGAGGAAACGAGAGAGAGAGAAGAGAGGAGATGGAGATGATGATGATGTGTCTCACACACTTATGACTCATCCAAGGGTCCACACCTTGCCACTTGTCACCATCTCATTTCAACTCTCATGGGCTCACATGCATACACATACACATGATTATGCCCCTTTCCCAACTACACAATCAATCCTAGCCATTGATCATTTTAATCACACATCTCATTTTCTCTTAGCTAGTAATTAATTTCTCTATTAATCACTAACTAATTCCCAACAATTTCACTCTTTAAATTTCCACTAATCATGGCATATTAATTATTATTGCCATAAAACACATAATTATTCTCAATAATTATCATTAGTCCTTAATCGAAAATCGGGGTGTTACATTTCTCCCCCCGTTCAATAAATTTCGTCCTCGAAATTTGTTCCACCACTAAGGACATAAACTCCGGACGCTTCTTCACGACAGCTTCCGTTTCACAATTTATTTCATATTGGGATGGTCTCCTCTAGACCACTCAGACAATCCATACACAATAGGTCTGACTCTAGCAAGAATCAAAACAGACCAATGCGTCACAACTCAATGTCTTTTGCTTGACCATCTTTAATGATCTCAATACTCGGAGACACTCTTACATATACGTGATCTCCATTTCAAACTCGAGAGGCTTCCACCTCATTCGATCCTAATTCAAATAGACTGAACTCATTCAAACTGACTGTGACCCTCCACAATCACAATCATCAAATCATATACGGACTAATGTGTCGTGCTTGGTTTCTTTCCAACCACACAACACTCGAGATTCCCTTACTCGCCGTCTAATTCTGCTATCACCCCACTCGGTAACAGCACCACATCTTTGGCATAAACACAATTGCAACATCGTTGCTATAATTGTCGCAATCGGCCCATTACACGATTGCTGCGCAAACTCAATCACCACATATTTGCCAACAATTTCAATCGTCTCCACATACGATTGCCACAAAACTCTAAGATTATATAACCACAATCATCGCAAGCCCCCCAATTCATGAGTGACTAGTGCATCTCAATATCTGGAGGCTCCAATTCATTAGCCATATCATAAGATTTCGGCAGTTAGGTAGCATAGGCCACCAACCTGCTTAACTCAATCTAGTGATTCCATCTTGGAATAACTCAACTACATCACAAACTCAATATATCCAATGACAGCCTTAGCTGTATACACAAACATTCAGCTTCCGCTATATCCACTTTCACAGCTTTACCCTCACCTGTACACCCACCAGTAACTCCACTAGTGGTACCGGGATTCTTTGGGTATTCACAACAATCATATTGCCGTATCAAGTTTCATGGCATTACCCTCACCCATCAGGACTTTTGGGTATTCCACAATGTCTACGACAGATTCACCTTGATGCGTGACAATTGTCACAAGACGACAGCACCCACGGCTGTGTACTCAATGATACGTAGCTTTAGCCACTTGCACACATATCACCTTGCAAGAATATCTCGGCTTCCGCCGCTTGCACAAATACGACAACTTCCCGCTGTCTCACAAATACACATTGCCCTTTCGACATTCACGTCACGGTTTACATTCACATCAACACATATCACATCATCAGGTCACTCCAGAATCTCAATCTCTTCTATCCAAAGTACCTGATTGTAATGGTCCACCTAGAATCTCAGTCTCTTCTATCCAGGCTCCCGGTTGAGAGTCTCAATTTCCCAACACTACCATCATCCTCTTTCACTCACACAAAACAACTACAACGGCAGTTCAACGGCCGAGCTAGAGATGACCAGCGTCAATCCCTAAACGGCTCACGCTGACCTGCACACGCTGCATTGCACCTTAACACAATTCAAACAATATACTTCACCACAGATGGGATTCATATAACGCACTCCATACACAAGCCACACTGGCAAGATGTACAACACACAGCCCACAGCTGGATTCATAACACGCCGCCCCACGGGTCGGATTCACAAAGATCCATGTTGATTACAACGGCAGTTCAACGGCAATGGTTAGTATGACACATGTCATCCCTTACGATTGCTCACGCTGAATTGCTCACGCTGTATTGCAACACAACAATCAACACAGTATAATTCACCACAGCTGGGATCCATATAAAGTATATCATAATCACAAGCCATAAAGGCAAGATACTCACACACAGCCCACGGCTGGTTTCACAACACGCCGCCCCACGAGTCGGATTCACAAAGATTCATATTGATTACAACGGCAGTTCAACGGCCGAGCTAGAGATGACCAGCGTCGATCCCTATACGGCTCACGCTGACCTGCACACGCTGCATTTTACATAGCTTTCACCATAATCCACATCGCAAACTCTAATTTTACGCACCGCCTTTCGGCCTTGGGTCAACACCGGTGCAACCAACCTGGTGGCTAGCCATGCTGGCCATGCCGGGGTAGTGCCCTCAGAATAGAGAACCCCCGATCATGTAGTCGAATTAGCCATCAGCTGAATTAGCTCTGCTATACTACACAACAATACCTCAGTCCCAGCTTATCCACAATTGTCACAGATTCACAATCACACTCCACTCTCATCCCCTTTCTCCGCCGAGAAGACACACAGTCTTTACCCGAACCGTTGTTAGCTACTCAGGGACTATCGACGTGGCAGTGCACACACATAGCCTTTCGGCTTTCACATCACACTCCACCCTCATCCCCTTTCTCCGCCGAGAAGACACACAGTCTAACCCGAACTGTTGTTAGCTACTCAGGGACTATTGGCGTGGCAGTGCTTACACAGTCTCGCAGCTCTCATATAATCAATCCCCCGTAACTACCGCCCCAACGGAACGGTCCTCCGCCATAGGAATCACCCTACGCGGCCGCAGGTGAAAGACTCATAAATATCAGTCACATCCTGAGCCTATGCCTACCAGGCACGACCTACCAGACCAAACAGATCCGGTCCAACCAGGAAAATGGACTCACCGTGCATAATTGTAACAAGCTGGAACCAGGCATCTCAACAACTTCACTTTCGACATCTCGAATTCTTTTCACGTACTGAGATCCTTCAAGACCCCTTTTACAACACAACTTGACCCCGAAGTTTTACCTCCCGAAGCCATAGTTATCATATCATTCTCACATCAACCTCGAGCCTTTGCTCAACACAGTTTTCAAACATATCACATCCACACGCTTCCGCTGCACACTCTGAGGTCTTCCTCCTCATTTGTGCATTCACAATGTCAAGTTGATTTAACAGGAGTCCCATAGGAATCTCCTACTACAACTGACAACATTCACAATCTGTACCACATCTTGGCCTGATTCAACTCGAATCATAAAAGCCATAATCAACACAGAGTTAAGAGCCCATACTCCTAACGTCCTCATAGTTCTACTCTACATTTCAACATCACGGTAACTGCTCTCCACGGTTCATTATCAAGGTGGCTGCACTCTAGGGTTCATCGTCACAGTGGCTCCACTCTAGGGTTCATCATCATGGTGGCTCCACACTACGCTATTGCACTCGGTGCTTCACTCAGTCCACTGACTGGTCAGCCCCTCAGAACTATCCGTAGGTAGCCCTTTCCAATCGGATCTCACCGTAGATAGCGCTCTCCGATCCGAATCCTCCGTAGATAACTTTCTCCCTATGTTGGATCAACAACCAACACTCTCAGAATACCTGATACACCTTTCAGTTTACTTTTAGTACCATACCCTGGTACCACAGACCATTGAGGTCAAATCCAATTCCTAAGAATCAACCCAGCTATTGAGTCTAATCCTTATATCACAATTTAGCTCTCAAAGCCACAACCTCCGTTGAACCGGGAAATCACTTCCCTCAATTCCAAGGAGCATCCTTAACTCCATCACAAGTTTAAATATCTCGGCCAGCCTAAGACACACCGATCCCCTAGGTCTTAAGGCCTTTTCACACACAAGCTCAGTATAACATTACTACATGTAACATCATACCACCCTGGGTTACATACCCAACATCTAGGTAGGAGCCATGATTAACCTAGAACCTCAATATCAAACACCTCGGAAACCATTTTCCTCGGTTTTCAAATCAGATGATAGGTCTGATTACCTCCACTTCTGGGTTTACACCTCAAATTCTCGGACGAATCACTATATCTTTCGATTACACAATGATTCGCCACTCTAGAATAACCCCAATGTATACACATATTCCTCAAATCTCTTATGTCCACAATGACAAATCACACATGTGTATACATAATCACTATCACAAGTCATCATCTACCACCAAGGTAGAGATCTAAGAGAGCCATCCTAGCAAATTCCCATGTTTGCCAGGAACTGTAGCTCTGATACCAAAATGTAACCCCCTGCCGTAATTAATATTCGGATTATGCAATTAACGTGAAATAGAGACCAATAAGACAAAACATCATTTATAAACCCATCAACCAGACGGGGTTTTCACAATTACATTTCGAAATCATTTAAAACACGATCTCATATTTCACTCCGAATATAATTACTATGCGAAGATAAATTACATTTATACAATTATCAGAGTACGCAATATAAATTCCCGACAATTCCGGGATCATATCTTCGCTCAATAATCATAAGGCATAATAGCCCATACAACTCATTCAATAGGGATTACACAACTTATCCAAATACATTCTCAAGTATTGATCCATATAAACAAATACATAATCCCATTTACACAATGATAACCAACTACTAAGCTCTCACCCAAAACGAGTCCTCTTCGTCCTTGGATGCTTGCTTCATCCTCAATCTTCCTTCCCTGTCTAAAATGTTGATAGGGGAGGGTGAGATTCTGGGGAATCTCAGTAGGAAACAGATACCAATATGCATGCAAGATAAGTGTTTAATGCATGACATGCTTGCAATACATATCCATGTTCACACAATGACATATTAGCATGCTCAATGTTCAGACAATATACTCATGGCCATAGTAAAAGTTGAAACAGAGCTTCCATCACTCATATATGTTTCACATAACAAGCAAAGCAATAACATGCATCAATACACTAACACAATTATCAAATACATGCAGGAGAGGTAAGTTCCCTACACTTATTCTTTCCACGTATGCTCCAGCGTCGGCTACTCCCGATCCAAGCGGATATCAAATCATGATCAGGGTAATTACCCAATCCTATAACCAAATCAAGAACATATGGTCATTCTCTTTTCCAAATTCTCACTTTCATAATACTTAGATTTGGTTACCATAATTGACCCTTAAGAGGCCCCAAATGCCTCTAATCAAAGCCCCAAAAGATTGGGAAACAATAGGTTGAAGGTCACTTTTCGAAATCATAAAGGGCTGGAACACAGGGGTGGGCCCCGGCCCACCATTCCTTGGGCCGCGGCCCAAAGATGGTCAGAAGGCCTTGGGCTGCGGCCCACCACTCATGGGCCGCGGCCCAGAACAGGCCAGAAAGACTTGGGCCGCGGTCCAGCCACTCTTGGGCCGCGGCCCAGAAATTTCCTGACACTGGGCGAACTTCCAAAATTCATAACTAAATCTAGAAAAATCGAAACGAAGTGATTCCAAAGCCAAATGAAAGGTATATAAGTCCTCTTTCAAGGAAAAATATAGCCATTCACTGGAAATCACTACACAAATCCAGAATCACCAAAAACTCAAGACTGTCCCAAAACAGAATCCATTTTCGACCTCAAACTTTGGACAGCTATAACTCACAGTAGACAAAACGAAATGGCACAAATTATATGTCCATTTTGAAGCTTGGGATGTGAACTTTAAGACTGGAAAGTTTCACAATTTTTCAATACCATTTGGTCACTCAAAACGCTCATCCAAACTGACAGCGAAAAACAGAGCTTAAACAAGGCAGATTTTCCAACTTTTCCCAAGTGATCCAAATGAATCCCAATCAATTTCTATCTATCTAAAACTCATACCAATATACCATTTCCAATGCCATAACATGCCAAACTACCCATTACCCATATTTTCGAAATTAGGGCAATAATTCCAGAAATTCCAAACATAATCATTTGGCATGAAACATAGATAGAAAGGTTGGTTTCACATACCTTATCAACTTTCTCAAAGACACTCTTTGATTCTCCAAACTTCATATTTTCGTGATCCTCAAATCACCACCAATGGAGAAACTACAACCATAGGATGAAAGCTCTTAGCTCAAGGAACAATGTTAATGAAGAGCATTTTGGCATTTGAGGCCATTTGCTTACCTCAAATCCAGCTTTTCTTTTTCTCTCTCCCAAGCATATTCAGCGAAAATGGAGGAAGGAAGAGAAGAGAGAGGAAACGAGAGAGAGAGAAGAGAGGAGATGGAGATGATGATGATGTGTCTCACACACTTATGACTCATCCAAGGGTCCACACCTTG
This sequence comes from Inga oerstediana, assembly GCA_963210345.1. Taxonomy (NCBI): domain Eukaryota; kingdom Viridiplantae; phylum Streptophyta; class Magnoliopsida; order Fabales; family Fabaceae; genus Inga; species Inga oerstediana. The sequence continues at coordinate 37,652,403 of OY723407.1, forward strand.
CCACTTGTCACCATCTCATTTCAACTCTCATGGGCTCACATGCATACACATACACATGATTATGCCCCTTTCCCAACTACACAATCAATCCTAGCCATTGATCATTTTAATCACACATCTCATTTTCTCTTAGCTAGTAATTAATTTCTCTATTAATCACTAACTAATTCCCAACAATTTCACTCTTTAAATTTCCACTAATCATGGCATATTAATTATTATTGCCATAAAACACATAATTATTCTCAATAATTATCATTAGTCCTTAATCGAAAATCGGGGTGTTACAGTATGCACAACAATAAGGCATGAAAGCAAATCATCACACACACAGGGCAACTACAACAGTAGTTATAGTAGCAAGGGCAGGTATGACTCATGTCACCTTACGTTTGCTCATGCTAAATTACTCATGATGTATTGCATCACAACAGTTCACATAATATATTTCACCACAACTGGGATTCATATAAAGCATTTCATATGCAAGCCATACAGGCAAGATACATAACACATAGACCACGACTGGATTCACAATACGCCACCCCATGGGTCGGATTCACAAAGATCCATGTTGATTACAACGGCACTACAACGGCCGAGTTAGAGATGACCAGCTTTAATCCCTAAACGGCTCACGCTGCATTACTCACGTTGTAATGGACCATGGCACATACAGTTCACAAAAATCAATAACAAGTCATGCATACCAAAACATCATACACAACATGAGAGAAGAGTCACTACCTTGATCCTTCCGGGCGTATTCTGACACTGGTCTCTCCCGAGTAGGGCAAATGTCAAATCCTAGAATCATGATTAAGGATGAATAGTTATACTCTATTCCAAGACTTAATTTACTTCATAACACTTAAATTTGGTTATCATAATTAACCCTTAAGAGGCTACAAATGCCTCTAATAAAAGCCCTAAAAGGTTGAAAAATAATAGGTTGGAGATCACTTCTTAAAAACTCAAAGTGCTGGAACACAGGGGTTGGCTGCGGCCAGGCCACCCTTGGGCCGCAGCCAAAATATGGTCAGAAGGTTACTGGCCACGGCCAACCACCCATGGGCCGCGGCCAAAATCAGGACAGAAAGGTTCGGCTGCGGCTAGCCACCTTGGGCCGCTGCCAAGAAATTCCCTGATTCTTGGCTGAGCTTCCAAAAATCATAACTAATTCTATAAAAATTGAAATAAGGTAATTCCAAAGCCAAATGAAAGGTATTTAAGTTCTCCTTACTATAAAAATATGGACCATAACTAGAAATCACCACACAATCTCAGAATTACACAAAAATCAACACTGCTCCAAAACATAGTTCAGTTTTTGTCCCAAGCTTTGGCAAAGCATAAATCTCAGTTCAAAACACAAAATGACATGAATTATATGTTCATTTTAAAGCTTGGGATACGAAATTTAAGACTAAAAATTTTCATAATTTTTCGACACCATTTGGTCATTCAAAACTTACGTGCAAACTGATTGTCCAGAACAGAGTTCACATAAGACAGATTTCCAACTTTTCTACCAAAGTGTCCAACGACTCTAAAATCATTAACTAAACTTATTGCCATAAAATTTTCCACAAGGAACACAATGGCAACCTCAAAATGACAAAAATCACAACCAATTGATATGCCTTATTTTGCCCAATGCACAAAAACTAACACAAAGTGGCCAAACTTCACTTTTAATTATTCAAATTAATCCATTTGTCCAAAAGACATCACAATATACTATTTCCATGATCACAACATGCCAAACTCACTAAGACCCTAATTTTTGAAAATAGGGCAAAAAATTCTAGAAAAATCAATGCTCAACCAACAACCATAATATATATATATATATATATATATATCAAAATGGAGCTAACCCTCACCTCTTTCACTTTCTCCAACTTGATTCTTGATTCTTCAATCTACAACTTTTCTCAAGTACAAAAACACCTCTCCTTGAGATTCTAAAACCATAGAAAGGAAGATCTTAACAAGGGGAACAACTTTAAAGAAGGAGATTTTGGCATTTGAAGTCAAAATCTTATCTTAATCTCAAGCTTTCCTTCCTCGTTTCTCCTTCAACCATGGCGCAAGAGAGAGAACAAGAAAGAGGGAGTGAGTGAAATGATGAAGATGAAGGATGAGAAGCAGAAATTTCTGCCCCCGATGCCATACCCATTTGACTAAAAGAGAGGGAAAGAGAGAGAAATGGATTTAATATTCATTGTTTGACTTTCTCAACCATTCTCTCACCATACCCACTTGCCAAGTGTCCCAATATCATTGGTTCTCATAAAGTAAGTAACTCATTAGTTACTCTAACCACACCATTAGCCATTTAGTTATATATCTCATTTCTCCTTAGTTAGTAATTAATTTCTCCATTAAACACTAACTAATTGACCAATAATTTCCATTCTTTCTAATTTTCCACGCATTATGGCACATTTATTTAAATTGCTACATAACACATATTTAATTCTTTTCCTCTTCTTTATACACCATTTACCTTTATTTTAGCCCAATAATTATTTCATCACATAATTATGCCAAAATACAGGGTGTTGGACATTCCCAATACTTAGTCCGGATATCAAATCCACATAATCATTCACAATAATTGCAATTAGCCCTTAATCAAAATTTGGGGCATCCCACTGATCTGAATTCAGAAGTTGAACTCCTTGTTCTCATTGTAGTCTCTCAAACTCATATTAGCTCCCTCTCCCTGAATAGCAGGAGGCACCTGTGGTGCGGTTGCCTCTTATGGCTCGTCTGCTGTGGCTATGGTGGGGCAGACTGTTATGACTGCTGTGGGGCCATTTGCTGTGGTACGGTCACCCTTCCTCAGCGTTGCCCCCTTCTCTACTGCTTCCATCCTGCATAAGTGGTGGGGAAGCTCAGCCTCTCTCCCCTTCCCCTTGTCCTCCCTGAAGTCATATGAACTGCAAAATATTAAAAAATAAGGAAAATTATTCACATTTATATATAAAATATAATAATAATGAGAAGTGGAAAGAAAATATGTAACTTTCGTACCTCAAGTGTGAAAAATGTGAAATGCTGCATCAAAACTCTAAGAAAGACGTCAGAAAGCTCAGATATAAAGGAAAACTCTCAGAGAGACGTCAGAAAACAAAATGGCCAAATGAGACAAATGAAGGGTCGCTGGGTATTTATAGCGTTGAATTTTGTAGCGGTTATTGAAAAAAGAGTTACAAGATCACCTTGGGCAATGGGACACTTTGTAGGGGTTACTAGTAACCGCTACAAATATCGGCTTATATTTGTGGCGGTTTCTTGTAACCGCTACAAGAAGGCAACCATTTGCATTCCGTTGCAGTTTATGTCAACATAACTGCTGCAAAATAACCACTACAAATAATGTTGGCTTACCAGCACACCACTTGGCGCGAGGCTTACTGCTACAAATTAGTAGTGATTTATACATAAACCATTAGAAATAATGATATTGGTAGCGGTTAAAAATAACTGCAACAAAAACACCACTTTAAAATGTCATTTTTTGTTGTTGTGAGTAATTTGGTCTTGTATGAATCAAATTGTAGACCGTCAGCTACACTTGAATTTCACTCAAATTCAGTCTCCGACCATAGAAGTAGCTATTTGGAATTGCTTTTATATATATATATGTGTGTGTGTGTGTGTGTGTGTGTGTGTGTGTGTGTGTGTGTGTGTGTGTGTGTGTGTGTGTGTGTGTGTGTGTGTGTGTGTGTTTGGTGTTAGATATGATTAGTTTTGATGATGTCAAATATAGATATTAAGTGATAAGAGCAAAAAGTTTATATAATGTATTTCTTTGACTAACTACTATATTTAATGTTACATATTGTGTAGATTAGTCAAGCAAAGAATGAAGAAGATTGAATTAATGAAAATGAACAAGAGGAAGAAGAAGAAAGAAATTGAAGATAGTCAAGGAGGTGCTTACTTGGATTATGAAGAATGAAGAACTTGTTAGATCTTACAAGAAGATAAAGATTCAAGTTGTTAGATGTGATATTGGAGGTTTCTATTATGATACCGGAGGTTTCTATGATCAAATAATGGTTGGAATATGTTAATATGAAGTTAAAATGACTTATATATGAGTTTTGGCACTTTTAGGGGAGTTATGCTCGAGCACAAGGTGTTATGCTCGAGCACAGGAAGAACATGCTCGAGCACAGACCACTTCACTCGAAGCACGGGTGCATACTCTGTTCTACTCTGTTTTACGTTCAGCTTGAGCGAGGTCTGGTATTTTGATCATATCTCTCAAACCACACGTCGGATTGACCCGAAACCGGTGGCATATGAAAGAAGACTCCCAACACATAAAATTGACACGAGAATCACATTTAAAGAAGATCAAATGAAGGAGATATGATTCGTCGAAAATGAAACTGAAATCACCGTCACTTTCTGACACAGGTTCGGTATTTTGAGTATATCTCACAAACCACACATCGGATTGAGACGAGACCAGTGCCAAATGAAAGTAGACTCAAAGAGATTTCCATGGATAGGTAATTTGAATCATTTGAACGTATATTCTAGGAGCTATGCCTTCTGGAAGTTGATGCTTGTGCAGACTAGCGAAATATACACTCCTTCGATCATAACTTGCAGAATACAAGGAGTTTGGAGCTGATTCTTGTTGCATTGGAATGCATATGATAAGAGCATTCTTATGATACATCATTTGAATCAAATGAATCAAATTTTTCTAAAGTGGCCCCACATCACCCGCGAGTGTAAAAACTTTCTCTCTGAAAATGTCGTGCGAGTGATGTCCAGAAGCAGCTGAAACGTGAAGAAAGTTGCAACACTCGAGCACTAGGATTCATGCTCGAGCATTGGATGATTTCTCACTCGAGCAGAAGGTGTGTGCTCGAGTGAAGGACCATATCACCTGCGAGTGATAAATTCATCCCTCTGAAATCCTGATGCGAGTGTTGATTTTGAGAGCATATTCCTTGAGAATATGCGTCTCACTCGAGCAGAGGTATGTGTGCTCGAGTGAGGGACCATATCACTCGCGAGCACAAAATCTCACTCTTGTAAAATGATGTGCGAGTGACAACCCGAGAAGAAGTATGCACGTGAAAACTTGAGGCGCACTCGAGCAGAAGGTGTGTGCTCGAGTGAGAGACCATATCACCCGCGAGTGAGAATTCTGTCTCTCTAAAATCCTATGCAAGCACAGACCGTGAACTGAAGCATATGAAGGAAAATAAGGAGATCACTCGAAGTGAGCCATTCATGCTCGAGTGATACTCTGCAGAAGACCAAAAACACCACGTCTCACAGCGACCAATCCGAACATGATTACATGTTATTAAATCAGTGTGTTTTCACTTGTTATTGATTCTAAATGTTAGCTAACATATTTTTTCAAGTGTGAAACAGGATATTGAACGTTCGGATTACAAATTCAAATTTAAAGTCAATTGTGGTGAACGGCATCATTACGCACTGAGCATCGGCTACCTACCACGACAAGCAACTGACACACCACGAAAGACTGTCGAATATTCAAACATCCCACTACAGCTCACAATGAAACATTACACTCTTCAACGGGATGCTCCACTCTGCAACGGACAGAAGCTCATTTTCAAATATGCTCAACGGTCAAATGAAGCAATGAGACTCCAACGGACGAATGCTTACAACGGTTATCATCTTCATCAACTATAAATGAGATAGCATTCATCTTTGATGGGTAACTGGAAAAAAGATAGAGGAAACAGAGAAAAACGGAGAAAGACAGAGAAAACAGAGAAACGACCCAACATGTGAATAACATGAATCCTCTGCTTCTACCCATACACTCTCTGTTCTACGGTTTCAATATTACTTTTCATTGAGAGAGTGATTATTTGTATTGTACTTCAGTGAGTATTATACCCACTCTGTGAGAGAGTTTGTAAACACCTTCAACTATATTTCTGAGTTGATCTCAAGGTAGAGGGACCTTGAGAGGGTTGATTTTCTTACGGGAAAGCAGTAGAGAGAATTGCCGTAAGACATTCTGCTCGTAAGACTTACAAGGTGCAAGCAGTAGAGAACGTTGCTGCTCATAAGACTTACAGGGGTGTAAGCAGGAGAGAACGTTGCTGCTCGTAAGACTTGCATGAGTAAGCAGGAGAGGAAGATCTTCGGGATTGCTCTGCTCGTAAGACTTGCCATAAGGGAGAGTATTTCAGTAAGAGATTTGTAAAAGGTTTCACAAGTACCCGGCTAAACTTGTGGGATTGTAAAGGCTTTTCTTGTGCCCGGATTAAACAAGAAGATAGTGGATTTGAAAATCTCAGGAGGAGCCTGGGGACTGGACGTAGGCCATCACAGATTGGACCGAACCAGGATAAATCACAGTTTGCATATTCTCTTCCCTAAACTCTTATATTTCCAGCATATATTATTTAATCTAACTGTTGATTTATAAACCTTCATACTTACTGTTTTCGTTAAGATACGAAAAGATTTCAAAAGATCTTAAGTTTTTATTATACACCCAATTCACCCCCTCTCTTGGGTGATAGCCGGTTCTAACATTTGGTTGGTGAGGAACAAAAGGGTCATTTGGTATTGATAGTGACGGGAAATTTGCATGCCTTTTTTTTTGATAGTACATGAAAAACTACAAATACCTCATAAGCTATCCTCCTGAGTCAACTTGCGATCTCGACCTATTTTGATCAGTAAGTAATAAGCTATTAATAACTACAGGAAGTGATTCAGTGATATGGAGATCCAACGCCATCTTCCACGCCTCCTTTGCCATAGCATCTGCAACTGTGTTAACATCACGATTACAATGTAACAGTCCGACTTCCCAGTCACGATCCATCAACGTACGAATCTCCATGATAAGTTGAAAATCTGGGTGTTCTTGAGACACTGTTGCCTGAATAAGTTCCATGACTTCACAACAATCACTCTCAATCAGAATTTGTCTGTATCCTTTATCCCAGGCAATTTTAAGACCCCACAATATACCCTATGCTTCAGCAGAGACCACCGTTCCTTGGCCAATTCGATACATGAACCCCAGCAAAAACTCACCATCGTGATCTCGCAGTACACCACCACAAGTGCACATCCCTAAGTTTTTACTCCTGGATCCATCAGTATTAATCTTCACCCACCTAGGCGGAGGTGGTTTCCAGTGTGTACAATTCTCTTTCTCATTATGATATTTACACAGGCTTGTACTACCCCATGCTAAGCAATTTTGCATGCCTTTTGGTACGAGACAAATGTGTTTTGTTTGGATTGTCATGCCATTAAGATTTTTGAATATATATTTTGTGGTTAACATTAATAATGAGTGTTTCATTCCATCTCATTCTCATGGCTAAAAATTTCCCACTACTACAGAAAAAGGTTGCTATAATGCATAATTTTTTCAGTTTTTAGCGTTTCTCACACGTTAGGTATTTGAGTGCTATACTTTGTTACAAGTAGAGCTTTGTAAAACGCTACACCCGGAGCCAGCTATAGTGCTTCCTCTAGAAAAGGAACCTTGCATGGATGAGCACTAAGAGCTCAACATTCCTGCAAATCGTTAGATCTAATTTAGATGATTCAAATTATATTTTTCTTACATTTTTAAGATAATATCTTAATTTTGAATTTTTTTAAAAAATAATTTTTATTTATAAATCATTAGTTTAAATTTTTAAAATTAAGACTGTTAAAATTCTATCTAACATGTGTAGATGTCACAATAACGATGAGCTCTTAGTGCTCATCATTGTGACGATAACTGAAATGGTTCCCTCTAGGAAATGCTTCAGCTTCAATTTTTTTAAATAAATAAAAAAAATAGATAGACCATCTTAATAATTAATCCATAGCCATCTATGTAAGATTCTGCTACTCAGTGGGGTTTCATTATTGCCTTAACGAGCGCAGGACATTTCACATGATATTACGTTGAACTTAAAAGTGTGATTATTTCATTAATGCATGTGTCACAAGGTCTTCATGGTTCCCATGAAAAAAAAAAGGTATGCTATCAGACTATGGGTGTGTTTGGTTCATCTTATTGGGCAGAAATAAGCCCGTTTTTGGGCGATATGTCCAAATAAAAACGTGTTGCTTTTTGCAATGTTTGATTCAATTTATTTTAATTGTATCATTGGTAGAATAAACTATTTATTAAATAAACTCCTCACTACAACTTTTATATTAAGTCACTTATTACGTAAGTCAGGATAAAACTTCTCTCATATATTTACCTCGTATACCATAAATCACGATTTATAAGCACTTATTGTCCAAAAATAAATCGCTCATCTAAACATAAATTACATTATAAAAACTGACTTTTCTGTTAAGTCATTTTTAATAAGTTAGAATTATAATAAATCATTTTTTCTATTACTATCTCAAACACACACTACCTCTAGCTAGGTAGATATGGTCAAATGATTCTGCTGACTGCAAACCATTCAATCAAAGAATAGCTAGGTAGGTAGGTAGGTATGTTTGGAATAGTTTTTTTTTTTTTGGATTATAAATTCTTATTATATAAGTTGAGATAAAACTCCTTTTATATATTTATCTCGTATACCATAAATCACGATTTATAAATATTTATAAATAAAAAATAAAGTATTTTAAATAAGTAATAATATTGTTTTCTGGCTTAAATTGATTGGCTGCTCCTCTCTTATTCTCCATCACGAAACCAAAGTCTATGGGGAATTAAATTTATTTTGGGGTTTTAAATTAATAAGCTCTCCTATAAAGTTTTCATTAATTATTAATTCCCCACTCATTTGGCTTTACCCTTATATATATATATATATATATATATTATATTCAGCCCTTCAATATAGCTCTGCTCTATGCCTACAATTAAGGAGCACAATCAGGTCTAACGACGAAAACATTCTCGAATTCAATGTCTGACCCACAGTTTTGAGTGAATTGGGGGTTTGGAATCTTATAATTACTTTGAGCACATGACAGTACAGTGGAGTCAGTGAGACCGTGTTTTTTTTTTAATAGTAAGTGAGACCGTGTTATCACAACAAAAAATGTTCTTGTTTGTGCTTGACTGTTAAGTTTTGTTTTAAATATAAGTTCCTCATTTATTTTGTCTTATTAAATGGATATGTTAAAATGTTTCTATCTTAGGATAATTATGATACATATATTTGTTATAAATAACTACCATAAGTAATTTATTTAATTTATTTAAATTAGTCAACTAACTTTTATATTAAGAACAGAAGGTAATAGTGATTAAAATAAATGACAAAGCTGTTATCCGGTTGTTATAACAAGTACATCCATTTTTTTTAATCAAAAAGTGCCACTTGCGTTCATTAAGCACATCATCATTTAACAACTTAATTCCTGCATCCCATCTTTGTTAAGGAGTCGCAACTGACTTTCCCAAACCTACAACCCTACTTGAAGCCAAGGAGCCTCTCCATCACCGTTCACGAGCAGTGAATGTGAAGAGATGGCGGCGACCAAGGAGAAGCGATTGTAGTAACCTACTAGTTGCAGTGGCAATCATCACTTCTACAGATTTACGCAATTATAATATTTAATAGATAACGATTTATAGTTAATAAACATCATGTATATTAAGGTTGAAGTCTCTCAAGGATATATAATGCTTAAAAGTAATAGTTAATTATGCTTATTATCATGTATTGCAAGGCAGAATTCGCAAAATCATAAAAATAACGGTTGTAGTTAATAATCGTAATTTATTTAGTGACAAAAGTGACGGCCTTTTTTGAAATAACTGTCATGTAAAACTTATAAATGATTCGTCTATATTAGTGAAGATAAATTATAACTGTCTTCAAACATCTATGCCCCACTACTATCTAAGTTGTAATTCATAACCTTTTGTTTTTCTTTAGACCTCTATTTAAACTCATATATTCTTTACGATTTTTATTACTTTTCTTTATCAGCCTTCTCCTTTTCCTTAAATGGGACAGCATAGGCAGCCCAAGGGTTTGCCGTGGCCATCCCATTTAGTATACAATCCCGCTCATTTAAAGCCAGCCCGTTATGGGCCTTTCTTGGGTGGGCAAAAATGGGAAATTTTTCACTGGGCATACTCACTAGGCTGTAGGTGGCTTGCTCAACCCTATTGATGATAGAATTTTCCAAATCCATCGCTATATTTTGTCGCTAATCTGCTATATTTTGTCGCTAATCTACTATATTTTTGTAGTGTAAATAGTGTAACATCCCGAGTCTTCAATCCCGAAACTTAGCTTATTTATTGTGAGGTATTTTGTGTGAGGGATGAGTATAAGGATATTCAGATTTTCTTTTAAATTTATCAAAATTTAGTAACATTTCGTACCATTATTTTCATAGAATTATTTTAGATATTATTTGGAAAAATCATTTTGCAGGTACATATATGTTTTCTCTTTTAATTAAATCATTTAATCTCGCTCTGTTAACAGTTAACACCATTAACCATGTAATTAACTTTTCTCTGTTACCATTGTTAGCCTCTATACAGAAACTAATAGCACTATCAGAATAAGGTTAAATTATTTAACTAAGACGAAAAAACCCATAGGAAGTAAATTAAAAATTTAGTAAAAATAGAGATACTTGCGCAATGGTTTTAATATAGAATTGTTTGCACCGAGCATTTCCTCCTCTTTCTCCCGCTTTTCCTTTTTCCAACAACGATCCAAACACGGATTACAATCGCATGCTACTTTCCGCTTGAAATTCGCTGTTTGTGTTGGTGGTTCCAAGTTCCATATCAAGATTCAGTGGTGACCACCACCCACATGATCCATAAATAGACACTTCCCTAAAAGCAACAGCATTTTCCTTTTTACTTTTATCATCAATTGATATATTCATCCGGTAGGCATATCTTATTTACAGCAATAATTGAGATCGTGTTCTTGTCCCATGTGGTCCCCCTTTTAATTCCTTGCACTTTACTAAAATATCTTTTTCCCCCCTAAAGTATCCAGCATCCTTAACTTACCTCTCTCTTTTTTTTTCCCCCTTAACTTACCTCCTTTCAGTTAGGAGGATTTATGTGTGTTCAAATTAATCTGGATTGAGTTAGACAGGATTAAAGGATGATAAAGTTATATCGTCAAGTATTTAACACTGTTGTATTCCTAGAGCTCAAGCATTCAAAACATTTAATTAAGCTGGTACAACCTTTACTAATTGAACTAAGCGCTTGATGGTATTAATATATCTCCCTTAACGATGGCCATGTGTAACCCCCTGCCTTAATTACCGTAATTAATATTCGATAATGCATAATAAAAAGGGATTTGAGACCGTCGGATAGCTCAAAGCGTATTAGAAGCAGTAAGACTTTACAAAATTTTCAAAACTTCTTTCCTATCCAGGTCTCGTTTTCATTTACCGAATATAATCACCTGTGCAGTTAATTTACATTCATAATATCAGAGTTCGTAATTTAAACCCCGGCAACCCCCGGGTTCATCTATATATATATATAGAGTTTCAACTCCTTGTTTAGGGATTACAACCAAATATTCAAACTAAATACATCTCCAAAATATAATACATTAATCCCTATCCAAAATGAATAAACCAACAAAACCATACTAATGTCCCTAAGAAAACTCTAACCACTCCGGGTCACGCGCTTCTCCTTGGAGCCAGTCGCCCTGTCTGAAAGGTTAGTTCAAAGGAAAGAATGAGATTCAAAAGAATCCCAGTAGTAACTAAGCAATTATACCACACATAAGCACATAGCATGTAAGCAAATCATCATGCAGCAGCAGCACATATCACACTCCAGCCTCCTCCCCTTTCTCCGCCGGGAAGGCACACTGCCTAACCCGAACCGTTGTTAGCTACTCAGGGACTATTGGCGTGGCAGTGCATACATATACAGCCATATAGCCCATAAGCTATCCGGCTTCACAAACGGCTCGTCAGCCTCACAAATCGCCTTTCGGCTCACAAATCAGCCTTTCGGCCCACATAATCACACCTCATCCTCATCCCCTTTCTCCGCCGGGAAGGCACACTGCCCAACCCGAACCGTTGTTAGCTACTCAGGGACTATTGGACTGACGGTGCTCACAAATATCCACATAAGTCGCAACATACGAACTTATTCACAAATCAATGATACTACGCACATACAATGCATCACATATGGTACGAAAGAAAAGTCACTACCTGATCCCTTCCTGATGTCTCTGGGCACAGTAGGCTCACGAGGATAGCAGATGTCAAATCCTATAATCAAAATAGGGACATTTGGTTAATTTCCTTTTCCAAGTTTTTACTTCAATAACACTCTAAGTTGGTATTCATTTGGACTCTTTAGATGGCCATTAAATGCCTAAACATATACCTAAAGGGTTGGGATAACTATCCCTAAAGATCACTCTTTAGAAAGCCAATCACTGAATTTTGACCCCTCACTCGCACCCCTCACTCGAGCACAGAAGGCCGTGCTCGAGCACAACTCCCACTCACTCGCGAGTGAGACGCAGGAAGTGCTTGCCCGAGAGCAACTCTCGCGACCATTCTACCCTCTCACTCGAGCACACATGCGAGTGAGGCCTGCGAGTGACAACCCGAGAGCATCTCTCAACATCTTCTTCCACCTTCACTCGAGCACAAATGCCTGTGCTCGAGCACTGACCCTCAGTGCTCGCGAGCACAAGCAGCGAGTGTCTGCCCGAGAGCACCCCAACTCCCAGGCAACAGACTCACTCGAGCACAACCCCAGTGCTCGCGAGTGATCACCCAATGCTCGCGAGTGCCAGGCGCACTCTTGACAAACACTCACGAGTGATACCCCGAGACGCTCACTCCCAGCACCAAAAAGGCACCCTCACTCGAGCACAACATGCTCACTCGAGCACGTTCTTCCTGTGCTCGAGTGAGTTCTTTTCTCACTCGAGAAATCACACCAGCAACCCAAAACGCAGCAACTGAGTTGATTTACCAGAATTCACCAATTGAATTCCAATGGTCCTAAAACTTGCACCATTACTTATTCTCACCCAAAACTTCATCACAAACTCATTGGTAACCCAAAATAACCCAAATTCAACTCAATCAACACACTCTCTCTCTCAATCATCAAACCACTCAAAAACCCATTCAACCAAATTCCTTCATTCAACTTCCAATCAATTTCAAATCACTCCCAAATGCCAAAACTGACCAAATGAATAGTGACCCACTAATCAATGCCTACCCTTCACTTAACATCATATTTAGGTCTAATTTCCAGATTTCTCATTAATTAAGCAAACATCTTGACATATATATCAAAATGCATTACAAACCTACCTCTTCAACTTGCTGAATTCAGAACTTGGATTCCTCAACTTTCAAATTCCTTCAATTGTCACACACCACCAATCCCAAGTCTGAAAACATGGAAGTATAGTTCTTCATCATTTGAACAACATTAAGGAAAGCAAAGTGAGCATTTAGAGTCAAATACTCACCTATAATTCAAGCCCTTACTTTCTCTTTCTTGCTTGCTCGCCGGAAATGGAAGAAATAGAGAGAGAATGAGTTGGTGAAAAGTGATGATCATTTGCTTCTCCTTTTCCCATGCAAAACCGACTAAGAGTGGAGAGTGAAAGAGAGTTTGAATATTTGACTCATCCAATGGCTCTTATTTAGCCACTTGGCATCATCTCCTTCCTCTTACCTTGATTTCACATAAACCCTTCCACACTTGATTCCACCCCTTGATCTTTCAATCTCAACCATTGATTAAGATTACTAAGGGTTTTCTCATCAACTACTAACCAGACGGTTGGTAAATTTACCATTTTACCCCTGATTAGTGCAATACACATCAAATCATTAATAATCACCTTCATATCACATTACACAATATATACTTCAAATATGCTTAATTAAAATTAATTACATCATTTGAAGTTATTATCCCTTAACTAAAATCCAGGATGTTACAATTCTCCCCCCGAAAATTTAATTTCGTCCTCGAAATTGCTATACAACTTGAGCCATAAACTCCGGATATCTTCTTCGTATATCTTCCTCCGCTTCCCAGGTTGCTTCTCTCGGAGTCATTCCCTTCCAGACCACTTTCACATATGGGATGCTTCGGTGTCTGAGCCGTCGCTCCTCTCGGTCAATGATCTGTTCTGGCTCCACCGCATATGTGAAATTATCCTGTAGCTCAACTTCCTCATATTCGACTATGTGAGATGGATCTGGTTGGTACTTCTTCAGTTGAGAAACGTGAAATACGTCGTGGAGTCTGCTCAAGCTTGGGGGTAGTGCTACTCGATATGCGACAGGTCCAATCCTCTCAAGGATTTCAAAGGGACCGATATACCTTGGGCTCAGCTTCTTTCTTTTGATAGCCCGTCCAATGCCCGTAACAGGAGATACTCTCAGAAATATGTGATCTCCAACCTCGAATTCTAGAGGTCGTCTCCTCTTGTCAGCGTAGCTTTTCTGTCGACTTTGCGCTGCAAGTAACCTCTTTCGAATAATCTGAATCTGTGCTGAGGTCTGATCAACCAAATCTGGTCCATATAGCTTCCTTTCGGATAGTTCATTCCAGCATAAAGGTGATTGACACCTCCTTCCATACAACGCTTCATACGGAGCCATCTGAATGCTCGCATGATAGCTATTGTTGTAGGCAAATTCCGCAAGTGGAAGAAAGCGATCCCAACTTCCTTTAAAGTCAATAACACAAGCTCGTAGCATATCTTCCAACGTCTGGATTGTCCTCTCTGATTGTCCATCCGTCTGGGGATGATAAGCCGTACTGAACCTCAACTGAGTTCCCAAGGCTTTATGCAACGCTTTCCAGAATCTCGAAGTAAATCGAGGATCTCGATCAGAAATGATATTCTTCGGAACGCCATGGAGTTTCACAATCTCATTAACATAAATCTCTGCTAGTTTATCAGGAGAATAACCAGCATTGATTGGTATGAAGTGGGCTGACTTCGTTAGCCGATCCACAATTACCCAGATCGCATCATAATTCCTGATCTTGGGCAACCCCGTCACAAGGTCCATGGTCACACTTTCCCATTTCCATTCTGGAATCTCGGGACTCTGGAGTAAACCAGGTGGTCTTTGGTGCTCAATCTTCACTTTCTGACACGTGAGGCATCTTGCCACATATTTGGTCACATCACTCTTCAAACCCGGCCACCAATACACAGATTTCAAGTTATGGTACATCTTGGTCATACCAGGATGAAGAGTATACCGGCTCTTGTGCGCCTCATCTAGAATCTTTAATCGCAACTCCGCTTGAAGTGGAACGTAGACCCTATTCTGATAACGAACTAATCCACAAGGCGACAAATCATAACCTGGAATTCCTCCTCGTTCAATCCGAGTCCGATTACGCTGTATCCAGTCATCTTGCCCCTGAGCTTCTTCAATCTCCGCTCCTAGATCACTTTCCCCCTGGGAAACAGTGTAATTGGCACAGATGATCTGGTTCGTCAGATTCAAATCACGAAAATCTTCAATCAATTTCTTCTCTCGTATCATCATAGCTGCAACGAATACGGTCTTTCGACTAAGAGCATCAGCGACTACATTTGCTTTACCCGGATGATATTTGATTTCCAGGTCGTAGTCCTTTAACAATTCCATCCAGCGACGCTGTCTCATATTCAATTCTTTCTGGTCGTACAGATACTTAAGGCTCTTGTGGTCGCAGTACAGTTCCACAGTCACACCATACAGGTAATGACGCCAAATCTTCAAAGCAAACACAATGGCCGCAAGCTCCAGATCATGAGTGGGATAATTCAATTCATGAGGTCTGAGCTGTCGAGAGGCGTAGGCCACCACACGTCCCTGCTGCATAAGGACACACCCTAATCCCTGCCCACTGGCATCAGAATACACAACATATGTCAAACTGGGATCGGGTAAAATCAACACTGGTGCCGACGTCAACCTCTCCTTCAGCTCCACAAAACAATTTTCACATTTATCGTCCCACACAAACGGCTGATCCTTTCTCGTGAGCTTGGTCATTGGTAACGCAATACGGGAGAAATTCTGAATGAATCTCCGATAGTACCCGGCAAGACCCAGAAAACTGCGTACTTCCGCCACAGATTCTGGCCTCTTCCAGTCTAGTACTGCTTCCACTTTACTGGGATCCACAGAGACCCCTTCTTGCGAGATAACATGGCCTAGAAATTTCACTTCCGATAGCCAAAACTCGCATTTACTCAACTTCGCATATAGTTGCTTTTCACGCAAAATATTCAATACAACTCTCAAATGATGCTCATGCTCTTCCATATTCTTGGAATATATCAGAATGTCATCGATAAACACAACAACAAACTGATCCAAATATTGCCGAAAGATACGGTTCATGTAATCCATGAAAACCGCAGGCGCATTGGTTAGCCCAAATGGCATCACCAGAAACTCATAATGACCATACCGAGTCCTGAAAGCAGTCTTTGGAACATCTTCTGCTTTCACTCGCAGCTGATGATACCCTGACCTTAGATCAATCTTTGAGAATACACATGAACCAGAAAGTTGATCTAAAAGGTCATCAATTCGAGGAAGTGGGTACTTGTTCTTGATTGTAACTTTGTTCAATTCTCTGTAATCAATACATAGTCGAAGACTCCCATCCTTCTTCTTAACAAACAGTACTGGAGCTCCCCAAGGCGATACACTGGGTCTAATGAACCCTTTTTCAAGCAGATCTTCTATCTGTTTCTTTAACTCCGCCATTTCGTTTGGGGCCATACGATATGGGGCTTTTGAAATAGAACCTGCTCCAGGTACAATGTCAATCGGGAACTGGACTTCCCTCTCAGGAGGCAATCCGCTAAGGTCATCCGGAAACACCTCCGGGAATTTACTTACCACGGGTATTTTACTCAACATTTCTTCGGTTTCCCTTTGTATAGAGAAAAACACCATATACCCCTGGCAACCCTTCTCAATATATCTCTCAGCTTTGGCCGTAGAAAGGAAATTCATACTGGTACCTACAGCTTCAGCCCTCTGAGAAACAGGATATACTATCCTTTTGTTCCCGCAATCAAGCAATACGTTATTTGCCGTTAACCAATTAAGACCCAAAATGACTTCCATTTGGTAAAGCGGCAAACAAATCAAGTCTACAACAGACTGATGCCCTTCCACAGATATGACGCAATTCAGACAAACTTCTGTGGTCAAGGCCTTAATACCCATCGGAGTCGACACTACCAAATCGAATGGTAACTTATGCACATGCATACCCAGGCGTTTCACACAATCATACGCAATAAAGGAATGACTGGCACCCGAGTCGAACAATGCTTGCAACAAATAACCATTTAGAGAGATTTTACCTTGTATCAACTCAGGAGATCTACGAGCCTCTTCGTGGGTCATTGCAAACACTCGACCCTGAGTCTTCGGCCTTTGCTCCGCTCGTGGTTGTTGACAATCTCTAGAAAGATGTCCTGGCCGTTTGCAGTTAAAACAAACCATCTCTCCCTGACAGTTCTGGCCATAGTGTGCTTTGTTGCAGCGACGACATTTCCATTCGGTCACAAATCTCTGAGGTTCACGACCTCCAGGCTGATAGGGCTTCTTATCACCGCCCCGATACGAAGAAGATCCTTGGCCTTTCCGCTTCTGGGGAACGTTGCCTTTGCTAGGCTCACTGCGGTGGCCAGTAGCCTTGGTAGGATGCAATTCTCTTAGGTTGTTCTCCGTGATTCGACATTGCTCCACTGCCTTATTGAACTTCTTGAATCGGTGAGTAACCAGCCGCTTCCGCAACTCTCGCCTCAGACCGCGAATGAGCATATCTGAGCTCCATTCTCCGTCATCCTTGTACCGGAGATAGGAGGAATACCGGGACAAACGGATGAATCGGGACAAATAGTCATCGAAGCTCTCCATGTCCCCTTGCCTAATGTTGAGGAATTCTGTCTCCTTTTCAAGCTGAACTGACTTCGGAAAGTACTTCTCGTTGAATTCTTGTAGGAACAACTCCCAAGTCAGTGGCACATTTCCGCTCTTCAATGTTAGGGCGATATTCCGCCACCAACGATCCGCATCACCCTCGAGTTTATAGACCGCCAACCGTGGCTTCACATCATCCGGACACCCGAGGACCTCAAATATCTTCTCCAAACGATACAGCCAATCTTCTGCCACTTGTGGATCAAACCTCCCTCTGAACGCCGGAGGCAGATGTTTGCAGAATCTTGTGACCCAAAACTGCAGGTCTTTTTCCTCTCTAGGCGGCATCCCGTGAGATTCTTGATTCAAAGCAACATGAGGTGGAGACTCCTGAGGTCGTGCTGACCCCTCAGCAGTATCTTCATAGCGGGTCTCTTCTTGAGTTTCCTCCGGTGTGGACTGAACCGGAACTTCCTTATTCTTCGCCTTCTCCGCTCTGAGCTCGTCTCTCAGCTCAGTGATCATGTCCCGCTGATCCTTTATCAGACCCATTAATTCATGCATTGGATCCGGTGGATTTTCATTATCAACCTCCACCACAGGGTCTGCACGCGGAATTTTGGGGCGTCCTCTAGTCTTCTTCATTCTACAAATAGCTTACCCCATTATTTAAGCAGAGACAGTATGCACATATAGTCACCAAACTCATATATAATCCATATCAATAAACACACATGTGCATACACATCAATCATTAACAAACAATCCTCTATCCCTAGAACCAACTAAGGGATCTATCCTAGCAACCTCTACCCTTGCCAGGAACCACAGCTCTGATACCAAAATGTAACCCCCTGCCTTAATTACCGTAATTAATATTCGATAATGCATAATAAAAAGGGATTTGAGACCGTCGGATAGCTCAAAGCGTATTAGAAGCAGTAAGACTTTACAAAATTTTCAAAACTTCTTTCCTATCCAGGTCTCGTTTTCATTTACCGAATATAATCACCTGTGCAGTTAATTTACATTCATAATATCAGAGTTCGTAATTTAAACCCCGGCAACCCCCGGGTTCATCTATATATATATATAGAGTTTCAACTCCTTGTTTAGGGATTACAACCAAATATTCAAACTAAATACATCTCCAAAATATAATACATTAATCCCTATCCAAAATGAATAAACCAACAAAACCATACTAATGTCCCTAAGAAAACTCTAACCACTCCGGGTCACGCGCTTCTCCTTGGAGCCAGTCGCCCTGTCTGAAAGGTTAGTTCAAAGGAAAGAATGAGATTCAAAAGAATCCCAGTAGTAACTAAGCAATTATACCACACATAAGCACATAGCATGTAAGCAAATCATCATGCAGCAGCAGCACATATCACACTCCAGCCTCCTCCCCTTTCTCCGCCGGGAAGGCACACTGCCTAACCCGAACCGTTGTTAGCTACTCAGGGACTATTGGCGTGGCAGTGCATACATATACAGCCATATAGCCCATAAGCTATCCGGCTTCACAAACGGCTCGTCAGCCTCACAAATCGCCTTTCGGCTCACAAATCAGCCTTTCGGCCCACATAATCACACCTCATCCTCATCCCCTTTCTCCGCCGGGAAGGCACACTGCCCAACCCGAACCGTTGTTAGCTACTCAGGGACTATTGGACTGACGGTGCTCACAAATATCCACATAAGTCGCAACATACGAACTTATTCACAAATCAATGATACAACGCACATACAATGCATCACATATGGTACGAAAGAAAAGTCACTACCTGATCCCTTCCTGATGTCTCTGGGCACAGTAGGCTCACGAGGATAGCAGATGTCAAATCCTATAATCAAAATAGGGACATTTGGTTAATTTCCTTTTCCAAGTTTTTACTTCAATAACACTCTAAGTTGGTATTCATTTGGACTCTTTAGATGGCCATTAAATGCCTAAACATATACCTAAAGGGTTGGGATAACTATCCCTAAAGATCACTCTTTAGAAAGCCAATCACTGAATTTTGACCCCTCACTCGCACCCCTCACTCGAGCACAGAAGGCCGTGCTCGAGCACAACTCCCACTCACTCGCGAGTGAGACGCAGGAAGTGCTTGCCCGAGAGCAACTCTCGCGACCATTCTACCCTCTCACTCGAGCACACATGCGAGTGAGGCCTGCGAGTGACAACCCGAGAGCATCTCTCAACATCTTCTTCCACCTTCACTCGAGCACAAATGCCTGTGCTCGAGCACTGACCCTCAGTGCTCGCGAGCACAAGCAGCGAGTGTCTGCCCGAGAGCACCCCAACTCCCAGGCAACAGACTCACTCGAGCACAACCCCAGTGCTCGCGAGTGATCACCCAATGCTCGCGAGTGCCAGGCGCACTCTTGACAAACACTCACGAGTGATACCCCGAGACGCTCACTCCCAGCACCAAAAAGGCACCCTCACTCGAGCACAACATGCTCACTCGAGCACGTTCTTCCTGTGCTCGAGTGAGTTCTTTTCTCACTCGAGAAATCACACCAGCAACCCAAAACGCAGCAACTGAGTTGATTTACCAGAATTCACCAATTGAATTCCAATGGTCCTAAAACTTGCACCATTACTTATTCTCACCCAAAACTTCATCACAAACTCATTGGTAACCCAAAATAACCCAAATTCAACTCAATCAACACACTCTCTCTCTCAATCATCAAACCACTCAAAAACCCATTCAACCAAATTCCTTCATTCAACTTCCAATCAATTTCAAATCACTCCCAAATGCCAAAACTGACCAAATGAATAGTGACCCACTAATCAATGCCTACCCTTCACTTAACATCATATTTAGGTCTAATTTCCAGATTTCTCATTAATTAAGCAAACATCTTGACATATATATCAAAATGCATTACAAACCTACCTCTTCAACTTGCTGAATTCAGAACTTGGATTCCTCAACTTTCAAATTCCTTCAATTGTCACACACCACCAATCCCAAGTCTGAAAACATGGAAGTATAGTTCTTCATCATTTGAACAACATTAAGGAAAGCAAAGTGAGCATTTAGAGTCAAATACTCACCTATAATTCAAGCCCTTACTTTCTCTTTCTTGCTTGCTCGCCGGAAATGGAAGAAATAGAGAGAGAATGAGTTGGTGAAAAGTGATGATCATTTGCTTCTCCTTTTCCCATGCAAAACCGACTAAGAGTGGAGAGTGAAAGAGAGTTTGAATATTTGACTCATCCAATGGCTCTTATTTAGCCACTTGGCATCATCTCCTTCCTCTTACCTTGATTTCACATAAACCCTTCCACACTTGATTCCACCCCTTGATCTTTCAATCTCAACCATTGATTAAGATTACTAAGGGTTTTCTCATCAACTACTAACCAGACGGTTGGTAAATTTACCATTTTACCCCTGATTAGTGCAATACACATCAAATCATTAATAATCACCTTCATATCACATTACACAATATATACTTCAAATATGCTTAATTAAAATTAATTACATCATTTGAAGTTATTATCCCTTAACTAAAATCCAGGATGTTACACATGCATGGTTCCAAGTACGTCTGATTTGATAAAAATATGGCCCCGAAAAATATAAATTAACCCTACAAAAATCAAGTCTACAAAATTTCCCTTTTTTTTTTTGTTTTCCATAAACATCAGGTGAATGATATCCCATTCATGGTAGACAGTGTCTGAGAAGAATGGAGAGCCATTAATTCTACTATCAGCTTCTGCATAATGCCTCTTGCTATATTTTTTATATTATTCCTCTTGTTCTTAATATAAGACTTAATTAACTAATTTGATTATATTAAAAAATATAGTTAAATTAGTTAATATGATATGTTCTTTTTAAAACACCTTAATCTTCCTTAATTTCCTCCTCTCTCGTATTTGATTTTTGTTGACGGTATGTTCATAGGGCTAATTTCGAAAAATAAATTGATAAATATGTGAAATAGGATATACATTTAAGACAGATATCAACTCTTCAATTATATTCTATATTAAGGACCAGATGTAATATCTCGAATTTTGAGATTGGAAGCTTAGAACTAAGCCTAAATTAAGCGGACTGCTAAGCCCTGGTTTAGCAGGTGTCTCAAACATATTCCCTAACGTTTCTTATATCTTTGAGGTATTAAAGGAAATAAAATGGTGAATTAAAGAGTACCCAGATGCATGGAGATAATAATGATGTAAGTGTTAATTTTAAATAGGAACATCTCTGTCGTGGTGAATACTGCCCATAAAAGTCCATTTGATGGGGTTATGAAAATTTGAGGCATAGTAAATGTTTTGAGGTTTCTTCATACTAATTAATGATCCTTAGTAACGTCGTGGTGTTAAAGGTATGTTGAGAACAAAGAAGAGAACCGTACGGGAGGAATGCAGTGGTGGAACAAAGATGGAAAGATGTCTTGGTTTTACTAGGACAGGTTTAGATACCCTAGAGCCCTATGTGGCTATAAGGTTTGTAATTATTATATACGAACCCCTATGGGGAATTTCTATAATCATGCACATATTATTAGTATATTTATGTTATTCTTGTGTTGCCTATTGAACCGCATATCTTTTTTCGCGAATACTCTAGTAAATGTGAAATTAAAATAAGGGCATGACACCGGAGGAGTAATATTTATGGATGTTTTGGTTAGTAAATGGGTCTGGTATGAATTGAATTGTAGGCCGTGAGCTACACTTGAATATCACTCAAATTCAGTATCTGATCATAGAAGCAGCTACTTGGATCTTCTTGTATATATGTCCAGTTGGTAAGGAACAAATGGGCCAATTTGTACTAATAGTAAAGGGAAATCTGCATGCCTTTTGGTACGACAAGGCAAATGTTATGTTTGGTTCTTCTTGCGTTTAAGATTTGTGTATATATATTTTGTGGTTATGATTGATTAATAATAAGTGTTCCTTTCCATCTTAATTTGATGCATGGCTAATGATTTTCCACTGCTACAGAAAAGGATAGTTGTAGTGCTCAATGTTTTCATTTAAAGCATCGATCCCTACAATTTAATAAAAACTTGGACCCAACCAAGGTTTTACGGATAGTGGGCGATTGAGCCCCTAATTCATGTATACATGCCGTGGTATTGTTATTAATTTGTTGCATAACATAGAACATGACATATTTATTTTTGCATTTTATATGATCGATTGTATGTTACTACTGAGATTCTTTGAATCTCACACTTTTTTTCAAATAAATAGATATTTCAGTAGAAGCTAGTGGCTCTAATGGCAAAACAACGAATGCGGGCAATTGAGGGGTGCGGATTTCGAGATAGGAGCTATAAGTTATATTAGTTTAAATTTTAATATTTTGGATAATTTGTGTAAATATTTTCAAACCTTGGGTGGGGAGATTCCTGGATGTAAACAAGTACTTTTTGTCAATATTTTTGTACTATTTCTGTATGCCTGTAGAACTGTGCCTTTAACACTCTGCGCATATCAAAATGTTAAGGGGTTTGACATTTTTGGTATTAGAGCTAAAATCGGTTCTAAAATTTTTAGAATAGTATACTGATATGGTGTTGTTTGCATGGTGACAGGAAATCATGAGCAGTGAAAGCGACAGTCAGCAATGTGAGGGATCGCTGGCGTCCGTGAACCAAATTCCACTGGAGCGGCACATTTCAGAGGGGCAATAGTACTAGAGTGCTATGCACAGGGAGGTCTCCGTATGAGATGGACTGTTAGGAAAGTGTACCAGCGAGGCTTGTATTTGGTCTTTAACTAAGGACAATGTCAACGGACAGATCGCTGTTTGGCTGACCAAACGAGAGAACGATAGAAAGCTCAAGTTCTAGAGAGAAGGAGGAGAAAATATCAAAGGCAAGCTTGTAGTTCTTGAGATTAAGCTTCGTTTCATGTAAAATAGCTTCTCTAACCTCTCATTCTTCATGAAAATCATGGTGTAGCAAGCAAAATCTCAAGGAAGAGAGAGAGAGAGAGAGAGATAGAGTATAGGATGCCTAGAGAGAGAAACACCAAGAATTAAGAGGTAACTTCAAAAATCTCAAATCCTCGTTGTTGTTGTTGTGATTCTTGGTTGGTTTGTGGTTTGTTGGTGGATTTTTTAAATTTGGGAAATGGAAACCCTAAGGGGTTATGCTACCCAAATTTCTTCAAATCTTGATTAGTATGTGAATGAATGGCATAACAAGGGATTAGAAGTAGAAAGGAACAAGCTTTTAAAGTTGAAAATCAAAGTTGCAGTTCCCTTTTCCTTGTCATAGTTTTGGTTAGAGTAGAATTAGGGAGTAGGAACAGGTATTTCATCAATTTGATGATTCCATTGTGTTCAGGAGGGAAAATTTTGTAGGGTTGATGTTGAACACTTTGTGAGAAAAGCCCTAGAGAGTGGAAATACGAAAATACCCTTAAAACCCTAAATAGGGGTTGTCAAGGGAAAAACTGTTATTTGGTAGTGATTTTGTGGAAACCGAGGTCAAAAATGGATTATACATGCAAAATTATATAGGAATAGCCTGGGTCAAAATTTCTGAAATAGTATGGCCGGATCGTGTAAAAAGGGGCTTGGATCGGGTCCCTTGGGGCATTTTAGTAATTTTGCAGAATTGGACTAATATAACGAACAAAAACACTTTGGAAGAGTCTAGAGAGGTATATGAATGAGTTTTAACCTAATTCTTGTACATTCAAAAGTTTAGGACTCAACTATTATAGCCCGAGCCGTTGACACGAACTTCAAGGAACTTGTTTTGTGTTGCAAAAAGGGATATCATGTAGTAACTTATTCCTTCATACACTATGCCAATATTTTATAGGTTTGTGTATTCTATTTTCTGTGATTTAATTAATGAACATGGTTTTACTAAGAGGGCAATTTATGCGTGGAGGCGCATTTAAATTTGTGTGTGGGGGCACACCTACCTGGTTGTTGGTCTGGGACCCAACTAAGGTTTTACGGATAGTGGGCGATTGAGCCCCTAACTCATGTATTCATGCCATGGTATTGTTATTAATTTGTTGCATAACATAGAACATGGCATATTTAATTTCGCGTTTTATATGATTGATTGTATGTTATTACTGAGAATCTTTGAATCTCACTTTTTTTCAAATAGATAAATATTCCAGCAGAAGCTAGTGGCTCCAAGGGCAAAATAGCGAATGCAGGCAATTGAGGGGTGCGGATCTTGAGATATGAGCTGTTCGGCTATATTAGTTTAAATTTTAATATTTTGGACAATTTGTGTAAATATTTTCAAACCCTGGGTGGGGAGATTCTTGGATGTAAACAAGTACTTTTTATCAGTATATTTGTACTATTTCTTCATACCTATGGAGCTGTGCCTTTAACACTCTACGCATATCAAAATGTTAAGGGGTTTGACATTCCATCTGAGTGATATTTAATCTTATAGACCCACTTACAACCTATAGCCCTTTTATCTTTAGGTAGTGGCACAATATTCCAAGTCCCATTATCTTCTAAGGCCTTAATTTCATTATTCATGGCGTCTATCAAACATTAATCCTTTATAGCATACTCATAAAATTCAGGTTCATGCATGGTATCAATTGAAGTCAAAAAACACACATGAGAGGCAGATATATGATCATAAGAAACATATTTATGGATGCTATAAAGACATTTGTCTTGCTCAGCCCGCATTAGAGAACAAACGTACTCTTTAGACCAGATTGGTGCTTGTCTTTCTCTAGTGGGTTTGTACATTACCTCACTAGACAGTTCATCAAGTGTGGTGGAGGACCCTTGCCTTGAGTCTGTTATGGGATTAGGCTTGGTATTTACATCAGTTTGCTTGTGATGCTCAGAGGTTGGAGAAACATTGTCAAACCAGAGCATATGCTTAAATCCCCTGCAATCTTCACTTGAATCATATGGGTTGGTGTCTTTAAAAGGAAATTTATTCTCGAGGAAACTCACACGCCTACTAACAAAAATTTTTTTGTTTCTTAAGTCAAGTAATAGGTATCCCTTTTGATTATTAGGGAAACCAAGAAAGACACATGGAATAGATTTTGCTTGCAGTTTATCATTGCTCCTTAGGTATGTCGCACAAGCCAAAGAACCAGATATTTTCAAGTTATCAAGATCTGGAGGGATCCCATATACAATCTCAAAAGGGGTTTTATAACCTAAGATTCTAGAGGGCAACCTATTAATTAAATAAGTGTCCATTCTAATGCATTCCATTCAATATTTAATTAGTATACTAGATTGCAATATGAGGCCTCTAGCAACTTGAATTATAGTTCTATGCTTTCTTTCTACCACTCCATTCTACTCTGGAGTATAAGAACATGAAGTTTGATGAATAACACCTTTACTCTGAAGATAGTGCTTTAATTCATTATTTGTAAATTCTGTGCCATTGTCACTTCTAAGAGTCTTAACTTAAACTGAAAATTGAGTCATGACATACGCAATAAAATGTTGAATGTGGTTTGTAACCTCAGTTTTATTTCTCATTAGTAGAGTCCAAGTTGCTCTAGAAAAGTCATCAACAATTGTTAAAACATAGTAATATCCTTGATGTGTTGGAGTCTGATATGGACCCTTCACATCTAGATGCAATAATTTGAAACACCGAACACTTTAATGCAACTTGAAGGAAATGGAAATTTGGTTTGTTTTGATTGAACACATATTTCACATTTTTTATTCATAATATCCTTGTCATTACTTTGGAAACCAAGGTATTTCATTATAGTAAGGAGGGCATGCCCAAGTCTATTGTGCCACATGCACATCTAATCTATATCAAGACTCCTAGTACTAGTTTGAATAGAATTTATCATATTACATGTTTTGTCAATATATTTCAGAATGTATAAGCCTTCAACTAGTTAACCAGTCACCATCATTTTACCATCCTAAGGCCCTGTAGCAAATTGAAGTGAGGAAAAAATACAACCATACATTATTGTTCCTTTGTTAATCAGGCAACAGATAGTAAGTTAAATTCCAAAGACGGAGCATATAAAATTCCATTTATCGTGAAGTTATCAATTATACGGGCACTACCTACATGTGTTACTGGTACTCTTGTTACATTAGGTAATTTTATTGATTTTATGGGACCCTCATATTTCTCATATTTATCTAAAAGACTAAGATTCCCAACCATATGAGTTGTTGCTTCAGAATCAATAACCCAACAAGAATAAGATTTATAATAAGTATAGGGAACAACCAAACCTGTACCAGCTAGAGCATGAATGGTAGGCTCAGAATCCTTCCTGAAAAGCTCTAATAATCGCTGGTACTACTTATAGGTAAAGGCTGGTGCCGCAGTACTAGTTGTGTGAGTAAGTGCATCTTCATTATGAATTAGCTTACTAGATGCTTGATTGACAGAAGAATCCTTCCCCTATTTTGGTTTGTTGCCTCAGAAATTGGGTGGGAAACCCATAATCTGAAAATAATGATCTTTGATGTGTCCTCTTTTTCCATAATGGGAGCATTCTAAGTTAGGATCATCGTGGCCACATCCTCGACCACATCCTCTTCCCTTGATAGTCATACCTATCCCTTCAATGGGTGACATCTTCTTAAGAGTTGAAATGGAACATTGTGCTTCATCCTCTAAAATCATTCCATAGGCTTGTTCGACATATGGTAGGGGTATCATGAGCAAAATTTGACTATGTGCTTCGCTATAGGATTCGTTTAATCCCATTAGGAACTACATCAGCTTCTATTGCTGGATTAATTTGACATATGCCTTTGAAGTTGCATATTGACAAGAAGGAAAATTAAAAGGAACATATTGCTCTTCCTAGAGCTCTTTTAGTTTTGAAAAATAGCTAGATATAAAGGAATAGGCTTGCCTGAAAAGGCAGATCTTGCGATGTAGAACAAATAAGCGTGAGCCCATTTTCTTATCAAAGAGTTCCTTCATATCGTTCCATACACAGTGAGCCTCCACATGAATCATAAGGCCATTGGCTAAATCCTTTGAAATAGAATTTAAGAGCCAAGAATGGACCATGGCGTTACACCTTTCCCTTTAGTCCTTCAGGGTTGTATCTTGGTCACCCTTCTTGCAAGGGTCGTCAATAAAACCCACCTTATGCTTTCCCTTTAGTGCAATTCTCATTGAGCAACTCCAAATCATGTAATTATCAGGGCCGGTCAAGACTCAAAGGATGATTGTGTAGCCTTGGGTCTCTGATGGGTGCAAGAATAACGGGTGAGAAAATGGCAAGCTCACCGGATTTGTAACTTTCCCTTCAGCCATTAGGGTTTTGTGCTTCTTTCGCAGTTGAAGAAAGCGATGAAAGGAAAGTTAAGATCTCTCTTTCTTGGTGTCTCAATAGCAAGGACGATGAGTGATCAGATTTTTGTAACAATTTCTCTTTCTTGAGTTGTGGAGTCTAAACTTGGGTGGCACGTGGATTTTGATTACAAACTTGGCTTTAATACCATGTAAAGTGCCAAAATGTAGACCCTGCACCTTGACTTCGAGAAAAAAAATATATCTTATTTCTAATGGAAAATTTTGATACACATTAATGAGGGCTCACCCTTTATTTATACACAATGACGAAAGGACTTATCACACACCTAGCTAACAATTGTAACTATATACAAATTACTAAAATATCCTTGTAATAATAGCTATTTTACAGAGAGGATCACCAAATTTAATAGAAATTAAAATAAAATATCTTAATTTCTTTTTTTTTTTCTGGGGAAAAGGAGAAGAGTCCAAAAAACGTAGAGGTGGAAAATAGGTTAGGATAGGCTTTACCTAAATAAGTATGGGCCTACAACAGAGATTTAAAGTCTGAGCCTAGGCTTGAGACTTTATATAGGCTTTTATTAAGGTCTGGGCATGGGCCTTTCAAAAGGCGTAACAATGTCTGAATCCTTTTTAAAGGCCTACTGAAAGCGTACGCATTTAAATAAGTTTAAAATTCTATGCCTCAAAATTCATACATTCAAACCTATTTGCAATTATACATTATGTCTTGACTAGGATTCATCTCGTCGTAATATAATGCCCCGTTTGGTAGGGGGAAGTGTTTTTGAAGGAAGTGGAAGTGGAAGTGGAAATAGAAGTGGAATTAGAGGCGGAAATGAGGTTAAAAGTATATTTGGTATGCAGATGGAAGTGGGATGGAACATTTATTTAACATATCAATCTATATTTTGAAAAGACAAAAGTACCCATAAAATAAAAAAAACACCATCAGGGGAATCGCCACAAGCCACCATCAACACCTTGAAACACTGTTAGAAAGCTTGATTGGAGACCAACAAGGGCTACAACTGCATCTAAAACACTACACATATAGATCTGATAATAAAAAATGTTAGAAGAAGTCAATGGTGATGACCAACATGATTAATGAAAGATTGGAGGAAGCTGAAGGTAGGGAAGGGTTGTAATCACAAACAACTACATGCATTAAAACGAATAAAAAACAATATCCTCATCATCGAAAATCATGAGGATATTGGTTTCTCAGAAAATCATAGACATCAAAATCCAAAATCCAGAAAAACACATATATCAAAACCCAAACTTCCAATATTTCATGGTTTCTCTACAAAGCTTTCACCTTTGGAATTTTAGAAGCTTTAATGCTTCTCCCACATAGTCTCTATCATTCCTAAGTCAGAAAATGCAATATTGTTGGAAAATGAGCACTAGTAGTGGCAAAAAAAAGAGTATTGACGAGCTATGGTGAATGACCCACACGATAAGCTTTGGCTAACAACCTGTATGATGGACTACAACCGGTGATGATGTGATGATGGCCGTTAACAACCTTGCCATCCTCTGCCTTTATTGTTGCTCGCTATCGCCAAAGTTTATGGATCAGAGAGTGAAGAGGGAGAGATATAGGATTAAGGAGGACAAGGTTGTCAAATATTAAAATGTATGAGGGTATAATGTCCTAAAACCTCACTTCCTTGGAATCCATCCCCGTTCCATGGGTCTATCTAAGGAACTCAGTTCCATCAGTTTTGATGGAAGTGGGTTCTACATGAAAGTGGGTTCCAATGCACCTAACATTCCAATTTTGAATTCTACTTCCAATTATTAAGAAATCAAAGAATACTCATGCTATATATTATTTAATGATTGTTCTAATGAGAAGAGTTACATTATATAAGCTTATAAGGACCAATCAAAGAAGGGAAAGTGCAATTACAATCAAGGAGCTATTACTCTAATTAATATCACAATTAAGAGTTACAAATCAGGGCAATATATGGAAATACAAAAAGATCAATCAAGGAGTGAGACAAGAGATTATGATTCAATTAATGGATTTTGATTCTAATACTCCCTTTCAAGTTGGAGAATAGATGTCATTTATTCCCAGCTTGCAACGAAATCCTTCAAACTTAACTCTACCCAGTAGTTTTGTCATTACATTTGCAATCTGATCTATAGATCGTATGTAGGACTGATTCATAATGTCTGCTTCAACCTTCACTTTAATTAAGTTCCTGTCTATCTCAACATGTTTTATTCGATCTTGATAAACAGGATTCTTTATGATTTCATTGCTGGCTTTGTTGTCACACTAGAGTTGCATTAATCCATCATATGGAATTATGAACTCTATCAATAACCTGATAACCCAGAGTCCTTCAGATACTCCTTTGTTAATAACTCTCAACTTTACTTCTACACTACTTCTTGAAACCATAGTTTGTTTCTTGCTTCTCCATGTAACTAGATTTTCCCATACTTATGTGCAATATCCTGAGGTTGACCTCCTATTCCCTCTATCTCTTGCATGGTCTGCGTCTGTGTAGATTTCAATATTCCTGAAAGTATCTTTATTAAAGAAGATTCCTCTTCTAGGATTAAGCTTTAGATAGCTTAGAATTCTATATACAGCTTCCATGTTCTCTTCCTGTGGTTGAAGCTCCTTAAGTAGTTTGTGATATTAATTAATGTGGAGCTTTATATCTTTGTCTTTAGTCATATCTCATTTGCAGAAGTTCCGCACTATGAACTTTTTTTTGATAGCATCCTCAATAGTGTACTTGTGAACTAGTGATTCCCAAGTTTTATGTACTTCCTTGTAGATAGAGTACACATCAAACAAATCATTAGATAAAGTGCTAATCAAAGTGTGCCTGCATACTTATTTGCATATGTCCAAGCATCCTTTTGAGTTTGGTCAGTATCTGCAGAAGGCTCAGACTGGGTAAGTGCAATAGCAACTCCGTGCATGTCCAGAATAAGTTGACTCACTCTTGCCACAGTCTAACATTCTTTCCATCGAATTGCTTAATCTTAGAAATGTCTGGGAATGGCTTGGGCATCAAGATTGTAGTGGGAATAAGTTGAAGGAGTGGAAATATCTATGATGGGATCAATAGTATTATGGGTCTTAATGAATAACTCTTAAGATTGTTGGAATCACCTGCAAAACAATAGAAATAATCAGGAAAAGACAATGAAAATATGGTTTGATTCATGCCTAAGGACACTGTCCTTAAATGTTATCCTGCCACACAGAGTTAGAATAAAAAGATGGCACTCCTTAGGATTAAATGAACCCTTTCTGATTGAAGATACGTTGACAAAGCAATAGAAATTAAATAGTGAACTCATCAGCAGTAGGTAGATGAGAGAAAAGGGGAGAATAACTTGAAAGTTCAAGTTGGTGTTTCTTGAAATTCATTCTCAAATCCCTTTTAGGCTATGGTTCATGGGTAGGTAGAAACATAATAAATGTTGGATAAGGTTGCTAAGTCAAATGGATAAAATTGCCAAGTCATGCTGATAAAATTGTCAAGTAAGAATTGCATCATCAATAACTTACGAAATAAGAAATGTTGTGATAAGCTTTGTGTTTACTTGGAAAAGAAGAAAAAAAGTGATAAGATTATTTTCTTTGGCTTGGACAAGAAGAAATATATTATTTTCCTTTGACACACTTGCATAATAATTACAACAAAGTGTGATGTAGACCAACCAAAGTACTACAGAGCACACAAATGACCATTTGTTCCTCCAATAGGGTTACTTCCCTTGGGAATACTACCTAGGCACCGAGGATAGCCACTGGATTGTTATATCAGGGAGTACTTCTGTAACCCCCTGCTGTAATTAATATCCGAAATACGCGATTAAAATGAAATAGAGACCAATAGGAAACAAAACTTATTTAAAATCCCATCTTCACGACAGGGTTTTCACAAATAACTTTCGAAATATAATTTACCTGGTCTCATATTCAATTTCTAATACAATTACATTACGCGGAATATCACATTTATACAAATATCAGAGTATACAACAATAACTTCCCGGCAACCCCCGGGTTCATACCTTTACATAGAATTCATAGGGCACATTCGCCCTTTACAATTTCAACATGGGGATTACACAAATCCTCTCAAATACATCTACAAATATCATATCCAAACATATTCCAATCCGTACATATCCAAATCTAAATCCAAATATACATAATACTCCCAACTATGATAACCAACTACCAACTCAAATATCCCGAAGGAAGCCTCGTCGCCCCTGGTTGCTTGCCTCCATCCTCGATCCACCTACCCTGTCTAAAATGTTGGCAGGGGAGGGTGAGATTCGAGAGAATCTCAGTAGGAAACAAATACCTAAATGCATGTATGATATGTGTTTAATGCATGACATGCTTGCAATACATATCTCATGTTCACATAATGACATATCTGCGTGCTCAATGTTTCAACAACATACTCATGGCCATAGCATAACTAGAAACAGAGCTACAATCATTCATACATGTTTCACATAATCAAGCAAAGCAATACATGCATCAAAACACAAACACAAATATCAAAGCATGCAAAAGAGGTAAGTTCCCTACACTCTTTCCACGTAAGCTCCAGCTCCGCTTACTCGCGATCAGAACGAATACCAAACCACGTTCAGGGCGAACATCAACCCTATAATCAAATCAAGGACATAGGGTTATTCTCTATTCCAAATCCTTAATTTCATATCACTTAAGGTTGGTTACCATTCACACCCTTTAGGTGGCTAAAATAAGCTCAACGAAAGCCTAAAGGATTGGGACGTACTAGGTTGGAAATCACCTTTCAAAATCTCAAAATGCTGAAAATTGGGTTCTGGCTGCAGCCAAGAATTCTCTGGCTGCAGCCAAAAATGGCTAAAAACGTCACAGAAACATTTTGGCTGCAGCCAAGAATTTCTGGCTGCGGCCAGGACACACACAGAAAGTTTTGCGCTGGAGCCAGAATTTTGGCTGCAGCCAAGGAAACTTCAAAAATTCATAACTTGCTCTAGAAAACTTGAAACAAGGTGATTCCAAAGCCCATTGAAAGATATTCAAGTCCCCTTTATGGGAAAAATATGTCTCATTACCAGAAATCACCACACAAATCCAGATTTACACAAAATCCAACATTGCTCCAAAACAGAATCCAGTTTCGTCCTCAAACTTTGGACAAACATAAATCCCAGTTCACAAAACGAAATGGCACATGTCCATTTTGAAGCTTGGGATGTGAAGTTCAAGAATGGAAAGTTTCAGAATTTTCTAACATAATTTGCCCATTCAAAACGCTCACACAAACTGACTGCCCAGAACAGAAATTCAATGGACAGATTTCCAGTTTTGCACCAATGATTCCAATGGTTCCCAAATTCACACCAAATACCATTTCCACATAAATTTGCACAAGGAATCCATTGGAAACACCAAATCAACCAAATTCACATTATATTGACATGTTTCACAAGATTCACAACATGTCAACACACAACCCTAACACAAACACAAATTGCCACTCTTTTCATTCCAAGTTCTCATACCAATTCCAATGGCTCTATAACACAACAAGACACCAATTGCCACTCAAACACAAGGCCATTCATGCAATTCAAACATCACACAAAATCAGGGCAAAATTCGAAATTCACAATACTCAACCATAATTCACAAAACTTGTATCAAAAGGCTTCAAATACTCACCTCTTCCTCTTTCCCAAACCAATTTCTTGATTCTCCATCTTTCCAAATTTCCTCAAGCCATCAAACACCTCCAATCAAGAATCTAAAACCATAGAGATGGAGCTCTCATCTCCATGAACAACTTTATAGAAAGGTGTTTTAGCATTAGAGGACATTACATAAGCCAAAACTTACCTTGTTTCTTTCTCTTTCTTCCTTGAGCTAGGCGAAATGAAGAACAAGAGAGAGAGGTATGAAGATGAAAATGATGAAGATGATGTTCAGTTTTTGGGATGCCACAACCGACTAAAAAGTGAGAGGGAAGAGAAAAAGCAAGCTTTGAACATTTGACTTGATCCAAGGGTCCAAAAAGTGCCATGTGTCATGATCTTGCAATCATCCTCCATGAGCTCACATAGGCACATGCACACATGATTCCACCTTTTGATCTCTTGCAAAAAAAATCAATCCTAACCATTGATCTTGAAGTTACCAATGAGTTTCCTCTTCGGTAACTGACCAATTGGTCGGTAACTTTACCGTTTTTCCCCTGATTACGGCAATTCCTCTTGAATCACCACCAAATACATTTTCTCATTCATTTTCTTTCACAATGCGCCCTCCCTTCTATTTTAAGTCAATTTAGAGGTTAATCCATAATTGAACTTAAATACAGGGTTTCGGCGCTGCTCAGAGCACATACGAATCACATCGGGTGCCAAATCACACCATAATTTCCAAAAGGGTTCATTTATCACTAATGACATCCACTTTTGGAGTCATTAACCCTTTATCACAATTTGGGATCTTGCTAAACCGGGGCTTAGCAATCCACTAATCTCAGGCTTATTCTCTAGCCTCGAATCTCAAAATTCGGGGTATTACATTTCTCCCCCCGTTCAATAAATTTCGTCCTCGAAATTTGTCGAACCACTTAATCCATGACTTCGGATGCCTCTTTACGATGACTTTCGTTTCACAATTCATTTCACATTGGATGGTCCCTTCTAGACCACCCATACAAACGGTACTCCACAAATTCGATTCTCACAAGAATCTCAAACAATGAATGCAACTTAGTTGCCACAAACTGCAATCGGCCAATTTCGCGATTGCCACACAAACACAATCACCACACTATTTCCAAACAACTGCAATCGTCTCCACACACGATTGCCACAGAACTCTATGATCACCATCCACTATACCTGGAGGCTCTAAATCATGAGCCATAGCATAAAATCTCAGCAGTTGGGCAGCATAGGCCACCACACTGCTCAACTCAATATGGTTACCCCTTCCGGGAGTAACCATCACAACCTCAATACATCAAACGACAGCCTCAGCTGTATACACAAACATTCAGCTTCTGCCATATCCACTTTCACAGCTTTACCCTCACCCGTATACCCACCAGTAACTCCACTAGTGGTAACCGGGACTTTTGGGAATTCACAACAATATCACATATGTATCAACTTTCATGGTGTCGCCCTTACCCGTATACCCACCAGTGACTCTGCTAGTGGTTACCGGGACTTTTGGGTATCAACCACAATCGCATCAAGTCATTCCGGAATCTCAATCTCTTCTATCCGAAACACCCTACCATAATGGCCCACCTAGAGTCTCAGTCTCTTCTATCCAGGCGCCTTTTATTGTCACAACCCCCCTTAATGGGTGCCCACGCTTCCGCTACGTGGCTGGCTCCCACATCACACCCGTCCGATGGATGCCTGTGGGTTACCGGACTCACAATTTTATTGTCACAACCATCCCGGTTTTACCCCCTCTAGGGATGCCCCGTGCCAGTGGTGCCCACCCCGGTTTTACCCCCCGCTGGGGATGCCTCGCGACGGTGGCTGGGTTACTCAATTATTGTCACACCCACCCCGGTTTTACCCCCCGCTGGGGATGCCCCGCGACAGTGGCTGGGTTACTCACATTTCACCCAGGACTCACAAGAAAATTCATTTCCTTATCAAACGTACATTGCAGATTCTAATTTTATGCACCGCCTTTCAGCCTTGGGTCAACACCGGTGCAACCAACGTGGTGACTAGCCATGCTGGCCATGCCGGGGTAGTTGCCCTCAGAATAGAGAACCCCCGATCATGTAGTCGAATTAGCTATCAGCTGAATTAGTTCTGCTCTACTACACAACTATACCTCAGTCCCATCTTATCCACAATTGTCACAGATTCACAATCACACTCCACTCTCATCCCCTTTCTCCGCCGGGAAGACACACAGTCTTTACCCAAACCGTTGTTAGCTACTCAGGGACTATTGATATGGCAGTGCACATATATAGCCATTCAGGCTCACAATAGTAGATCCATAATCACACCCTACCCTCATCCCCTTTCTCCGCCGGGAAGACACACAGTCTAACCCGAACCGTTGTTAGCTACTCAGGGACTGTTGGCGTAGCGGTGCTCACACATAGCCTTTCAGGCTCACAATAGTAGATCCACAATCACACCCTACCCTCATCCCCTTTCTCCGCCGGGAAGACACACAGTCTTTACCCGAACCGTTGTTAGCTACTCAGGGACTGTTGGCGTAGCGGTGATCACAAATAGCCTTTCGGCTTCCACATCACACTCATACGCTTCTGCTGCACACTCTGAGGTCTTTCTCCTCATTTGTGCTTTCACAATGTCAAGTTGATTTAATAAGAGTCCCATAGGAATCTCCTACCACAACTGACAACATTCATAACATATATTCATCTGTGTCAGACCTTGGCCCGATTCAACTTGAATCATCCAGAGCCACAACCAGCACTTTATTGAGATCCCATACTCCCAACATTCCCAGAGCTCTATTCTACGATTCAACGTCACGGCTATTGCTCTCCACGGTTCATTATCACGGCAGCTGCACACTAGGGTTTGTCGTCATGGAGGCTTTCACAAATATAGTCACACCCCGGTTTTACCCCCCTCAAGGGATGCCCCTAGCCGGTGCCCACCCCGCTCACGTACATGGGGATGCCAGGTGGCTGAGCTGGCTGGTCTCACCCCTCATGGGCTAACCCACCACCTAGGACTCACACATATCCCCCGTATTACCACCGTCCCGAAGGCATGGTTCTCCCACTGTGTGCCATACACACCCCCAGTGGGCCGCAGGTGATAAATTCACAAATAGCCGCTCCGGTCAAACGTCACCGTAGGTAGCCCTCTCCGATCAAAACTCCCTGTAGGTTGCCTTTTCCGCTCTGAATCCTCGTAGGTAACTCTTTCAAATTCAAACTCTCTGCAGAATCACTTTTCCCTGTGCTAGATTAACGCTAGCAACCTCAGGATACCTGATACACATTTCAATTCAATTCTAGTACCATGCTCTAGCACCACAGACCATCCAGGTCAAATGCAATTCCTATGAATCAGCCCAGCTGTGGAGTCTGATCCTTGGATCACAGCTCATCTGTCCAAACCTCAACCTTAGTTGAACTGGGAAATCACTTCCCTCAATTCCACGGAGCATTATCAACCCCAACACAAATCCAAATATCTTTGCCAGCCTAAGGCACCATGGTCCCCTAGGTCTTAAGGACTTTAAACACACAAATTCAGGACAACCAAATAATGTATACACATAATCCACAAATCTCAGATATCCACAACACCAGAGATATAAATGTGTATACCACAAACAACCAAAATCACAAATCATTTCCTATTCCTTAGGCAATCATAACTCATCACTCATTCCCTAGCTTGGCCTAAGGGAAATATCCTAGCAAAATCCATCTTTGCCAGGAACTGCAGCTCTGATACCAAAATGTAACCCCCTGCTGTAATTAATATCCGAAATACGCGATTAAAATGAAATAGAGACCAATAGGAAACAAAACTTATTTAAAATCCCATCTTCACGACAGGGTTTTCACAAATAACTTTCGAAATATAATTTACCTGGTCTCATATTCAATTTCTAATACAATTACATTACGCGGAATATCACATTTATACAAATATCAGAGTATACAACAATAACTTCCCGGCAACCCCCGGGTTCATACCTTTACATAGAATTCATAGGGCACATTCGCCCTTTACAATTTCAACATGAGGATTACACAAATCCTCTCAAATACATCTACAAATATCATATCCAAACATATTCCAATCCGTACATATCCAAATCTAAATCCAAATATACATAATACTCCCAACTATGATAACCAACTACCAACTCAAATATCCCGAAGGAAGCCTCGTCGCCCCTGGTTGCTTGCCTCCATCCTCGATCCACCTACCCTGTCTAAAATGTTGGCAGGGGAGGGTGAGATTCGAGAGAATCTCAGTAGGAAACAAATACCTAAATGCATGTATGATATGTGTTTAATGCATGACATGCTTGCAATACATATCTCATGTTCACATAATGACATATCTGCGTGCTCAATGTTTCAACAACATACTCATGGCCATAGCATAACTAGAAACAGAGCTACAATCATTCATACATGTTTCACATAATCAAGCAAAGCAATACATGCATCAAAACACAAACACAAATATCAAAGCATGCAAAAGAGGTAAGTTCCCTACACTCTTTCCACGTAAGCTCCAGCTCCGCTTACTCGCGATCAGAACGAATACCAAACCACGTTCAGGGCGAACATCAACCCTATAATCAAATCAAGGACATAGGGTTATTCTCTATTCCAAATCCTTAATTTCATATCACTTAAGGTTGGTTACCATTCACACCCTTTAGGTGGCTAAAATAAGCTCAACGAAAGCCTAAAGGATTGGGACGTACTAGGTTGGAAATCACCTTTCAAAATCTCAAAATGCTGAAAATTGGGTTCTGGCTGCAGCCAAGAATTCTCTGGCTGCAGCCAAAAATGGCTAAAAACGTCACAGAAACATTTTGGCTGCAGCCAAGAATTTCTGGCTGCGGCCAGGACACACACAGAAAGTTTTGCGCTGGAGCCAGAATTTTGGCTGCAGCCAAGGAAACTTCAAAAATTCATAACTTGCTCTAGAAAACTTGAAACAAGGTGATTCCAAAGCCCATTGAAAGATATTCAAGTCCCCTTTATGGGAAAAATATGTCTCATTACCAGAAATCACCACACAAATCCAGATTTACACAAAATCCAACATTGCTCCAAAACAGAATCCAGTTTCGTCCTCAAACTTTGGACAAACATAAATCCCAGTTCACAAAACGAAATGGCACATGTCCATTTTGAAGCTTGGGATGTGAAGTTCAAGAATGGAAAGTTTCAGAATTTTCTAACATAATTTGCCCATTCAAAACGCTCACACAAACTGACTGCCCAGAACAGAAATTCAATGGACAGATTTCCAGTTTTGCACCAATGATTCCAATGGTTCCCAAATTCACACCAAATACCATTTCCACATAAATTTGCACAAGGAATCCATTGGAAACACCAAATCAACCAAATTCACATTATATTGACATGTTTCACAAGATTCACAACATGTCAACACACAACCCTAACACAAACACAAATTGCCACTCTTTTCATTCCAAGTTCTCATACCAATTCCAATGGCTCTATAACACAACAAGACACCAATTGCCACTCAAACACAAGGCCATTCATGCAATTCAAACATCACACAAAATCAGGGCAAAATTCGAAATTCACAATACTCAACCATAATTCACAAAACTTGTATCAAAAGGCTTCAAATACTCACCTCTTCCTCTTTCCCAAACCAATTTCTTGATTCTCCATCTTTCCAAATTTCCTCAAGCCATCAAACACCTCCAATCAAGAATCTAAAACCATAGAGATGGAGCTCTCATCTCCATGAACAACTTTATAGAAAGGTGTTTTAGCATTAGAGGACATTACATAAGCCAAAACTTACCTTGTTTCTTTCTCTTTCTTCCTTGAGCTAGGCGAAATGAAGAACAAGAGAGAGAGGTATGAAGATGAAAATGATGAAGATGATGTTCAGTTTTTGGGATGCCACAACCGACTAAAAAGTGAGAGGGAAGAGAAAAAGCAAGCTTTGAACATTTGACTTGATCCAAGGGTCCAAAAAGTGCCATGTGTCATGATCTTGCAATCATCCTCCATGAGCTCACATAGGCACATGCACACATGATTCCACCTTTTGATCTCTTGCAAAAAAAATCAATCCTAACCATTGATCTTGAAGTTACCAATGAGTTTCCTCTTCGGTAACTGACCAATTGGTCGGTAACTTTACCGTTTTTCCCCTGATTACGGCAATTCCTCTTGAATCACCACCAAATACATTTTCTCATTCATTTTCTTTCACAATGCGCCCTCCCTTCTATTTTAAGTCAATTTAGAGGTTAATCCATAATTGAACTTAAATACAGGGTTTCGGCGCTGCTCAGAGCACATACGAATCACATCGGGTGCCAAATCACACCATAATTTCCAAAAGGGTTCATTTATCACTAATGACATCCACTTTTGGAGTCATTAACCCTTTATCACAATTTGGGATCTTGCTAAACCGGGGCTTAGCAATCCACTAATCTCAGGCTTATTCTCTAGCCTCGAATCTCAAAATTCGGGGTATTACAACTTCCATCTCAATCAATGCTAGCTAGTGGTGCATAATGATAAAATCTAGTGGCGCTTCACGTGGTATTTAGTTTTTACACAACACTTCTCAATCTCTATCTCCGCCAATTTTATCATATTATTCTCATGGGGTTATCAAGTGTTCTCATGCTCATTCAATTCAATAAATGTTTTAAAAGCTGAACCGGACATCAAGTCGAAAAGGTCAATAGGTCATGGTTGAAACAGTTGAAACGGTCAAGATGCTCGGTCAAGCCGGTGACGTAATAATTAAATAAAAAGTTAATAAATAATAAATATATGGTATATATACTAATACAAAGTCAACATTAAATTTATTGTTATAGATAAAAACAATAAAACAAGATAACAATATCGAAGAAATGAAAAAAAAAATGAGAAGACCTAAAGGTATATAGTTAAAGACAAAATATTCTTTTTTTTAATATAGTTAAATACAAGATAGTAAAAAAAACTAGATAGGCTTGGAAGATTTTTTTAAGGGAAATTGCATATAGGTACTGGGCAAGAGAAAAAAGGACAAAATGATTCTTTAAAATCTTAAAATTATATTTAAGTCATGTGGGACGTTTTTGCAATAAATTTTAATTCTACTAATAAGTCCAAGGGCACTCAATGATAAGTCTATGAGCATCCATTGATAAGTCTATGAACATTTGAAAATTGAAATTGGACAGCATTTAAATATAATTTTGAAATTTCAAAAGACCATTTTATTATATTTTCTCTTGCTCATAACCTTATTACAATATCCCTATTTTTCTACTTTGTAGGCATAGCAAGATATTGAAAAACACGATAACAGCTTTTTATCTTCCCCACTCTAAGCTTTTCTACATTGGGCAGAGCAACATTTCTTTCACTATTTCAAATTGCTCATCGTTTCCTTTCAAATAGAATAGTCAGATTACAAATAAATGGTGCCTGAGTCCTGTTTGCCTTCTTCACTGGTGACGACCGGAAGAAAGGAAAAAAAGGGGATGAGACACTTTAAGGTTGCTTCTTTTTTCTGCCTAACCCTTCATCCGTCTCAACTCTCAAGATCGGCCTAATAGGTAGATGAGAAAATAAAGCATATGCCTTTTCCCTTTTAGATTCTTCCGGTATTTTTTCCTATTCTTCTCCTTCATCGTGACTGTGAATTTAGAACAACTCCAAGCCGGACGGTTTTCATGAAACCTCTCTGGGTCACAGCTTAACTCCGGTTCCTGGCTTAATAGCCACTTCTGAATGTCCTAACATGGCTCAACACCTCAAGCAGCCTAAACATAAAAATTGAGCTGCTATGTTTCCTAGTCACTGGTTCGTTCATTGGATCCGGCTTTAAAATCATTGATTTCAATTAAAGCCCTAGATTCAACATTTATTAGATACATATATAAGTTATTCCATCACAACATATCAATGGATCACATGCTCACGTTTTAAACACATGAATATAATAAAGTAACATACAGAACATCATAACACTATAATCACCATTCGCCTTTACAGGACCACTCGCCTCAGTGGGCAAGAAGCACCTCACCCACCTTGGTGAGTATGTTGCTCGCTGAGGCAAGTTTACTACCAAGTTGCTTCGGCAAGTGTGTCATGCATTAATCGAAGCAAGTGACACAGTCATCACAATATTCTAAATTTTGGGATTCAGACCTATTGTTTTCTCTATATTCACATCAAACAATACCATCCAGCGTTTTTCTCTACCTTCATAACAAACAGACCTACGGTTTTCTCATACATTATCTTTCATTTTTTCCCCCTCGTTATTCCTCTCTCTCACTTTTCCTCTTATAAAGTACGGACATATTTGGGAGAAAAAATTCTTATATATTTATTATTTTTAATTAATTTTAAAAAATTTATTAAATCACATAATTCAGTTATTTGAATTTTTTAAAAATGACATTAGGAATTATTAAATAAAGTGACTTGAATTATCTAAGTACCATTTTAATCATGTACATAGGATACTATTCCTTTGATGAAAAAATTCTTCATATGTGCAATCAATATATGGTTGGTTTAAGAAAAAATATTACAGATTTGGAAGAAAAAGCAAATTGATGTCTTATATTTACATCCAAGAAAAACATCACCTTTACTAGTTCTTACATTTAAAACCGAACAGAGTATCATTCTTATTCTCATTATAAGTCTAGTTTGTCAAAAAGTTTTGTTCATAAATATAAGTCTACACTAAGAGTCGTTAATGACTATTTTTCGATTTTACCCTTATTGAATAGGTGAAAATGTACCAATAAT
Organism: Inga oerstediana; assembly: GCA_963210345.1. Taxonomy (NCBI): domain Eukaryota; kingdom Viridiplantae; phylum Streptophyta; class Magnoliopsida; order Fabales; family Fabaceae; genus Inga; species Inga oerstediana. The sequence continues at coordinate 37,695,140 of OY723407.1, forward strand.
ATCTTTTTTCAATAGCCATTATTAAATAAGAGCAAACTTAAAAAATTGATCAAGTTTAGACATATGAAATAGCTTAACTTTCATTTCTTTATATATGAGATTTGGTTAAACTGGATTTAGGATGAGAACTAGAATGGTAATAGTTTTCCTTCATCTTGAAGGTCGATTAACTTTTCATAATTCTTCCGTTAACATTTGACGGCAGCTGGATCAGCCTCTGAGTGACTGAAACGTGGGGGAATATCGCAATTGCACATTTTGCCCTTTTTTTTATATTCCCTTCTTTCCTTTGTTTTTGCTTTGACTTATGTTCTTCCTTGTTGAAGTGGGAGCGCATAAATAAAGATCTTTTCCGATCCTCCAACCACATCATTAAGTAAGTGTGGTCAAACAAACTACAAAAGTGGAATCTTTTTTCACTTTTAATAAGAGTTTCAAATCAAAGTTCCAAGTGTAAAGTAGATTCATCTTTCCCAACAACCAATTCCATATTACCGTAAAAAATAAAAGTAAGAAAGCAGACAACACAGCTTCTCTTGCCTAATTATGGAAAACTGAATATAAATGGCAATAGAACTAAAATGAGATTAACATAGACAGATTTTAAAGAAAAAAAAAAAGAGAGTAAAAGACGTGCCCTTTGTAATTTTTGTCACTTGCTTGCAACCGCAGTACATATTCAAGTTGACTAGTTGCATCTCATTAAGTATAAAGTTCTTTCGTGAAAGTTATTCTTTTTTTTTTTTTATGGTTTATGCAATGGATCATTTTTGGCCTTCGGTGCACCCACCTTCCAGGTATCCGGCGTTAACCTGAAGGCCAACGCCGGATTTACCGACATGGGCCCCCGACAACCGACTAGTCCTGGCGCTCCCAATCTGATAGGCCCGATAGGAATTCACCTCTTTGAAGCGCCCCAGGGGAGAGAGCTCCCAATGGAAATTCTTTACACCTTTCGTTTTCTGGGATCGAACCCAGGAACTGATTGATGTGGCGCAGATGCCTACCCATCTGCGCCAACTTCCATTGGTGTGAAAGTTATTCTTTTCTCCACCATCAATTGGTTGTCAAGACAACTCGGCGACCCTAAAATATTAATAATAAATATTTTTTCCTTTTTTTAATCATGTCTTACTTTTATTCACTCATAAAACATTAAATTATTGACTGAATTTCAATTTTCCGGTTCGATCGCAAAAATATACATAGCAAAACATGTTAGATAATGGTGCCTTTTGTGAAGAAGGAAGGAATCAAACCCTTGACCTCACACACTTCCTTGATGCCTTTGCCAACTGAGTTATTTTGACTTGCCAATATTTATTCACATAATTATATATATATATATATATATATATAACAACTAGAAAATATAATATTCATATATATAACTATATATATATTTATATAGTTTGTTTTTATAATATTTTTATTTTCAATTTCATTTAAATATTTATTATGAATATAATATATATTTAATATATATTATTTTTTTGATATTTAAGTTTTGATTTTTTTTCAAAATATATTATTTTTATTTTTTTATTAAATTATATAAATTATTAAAATATAATAATAAGAAAATATAAATTTTGCCGATGGATTAGCGATGGAACATTTTTAGTTGGCAGTTCATTGGTAATTCATCGGTAATTACTGACAAAAAAAATTCTATCGGTAATCTCGTGTTTTTTTGTAGTGATTTTTCTGTTAAAAAATGATTTATCAAACATAAGAAGAAATGGCCTATAGCCTAACCTAGTCGCTTGAGAGTTTCCCTGTAAGTGGGGGGTTGTTGATTCAATCCAGTTATAACCTTAGACTGTTGGTGTATGTCCCTTTAACGATAAAAAAACATGGTGCAGTTAACAATTAAATAATATTTTTTGTTAGAATTTTTTATAAAAAAATTAAAAATATTAAGTAATTACGTTACTGGTTCCACTATCTTTCAGCTGCAATGAAACTAATAAATACATGTTTTCTTGTGTATGCCATCTAACTGAAAAATGAATCGCAATATTTATGATTTAATAATGGTATAACTTGTTATAAATTTTATATCACGGATTGCATTATATTTGTGTTGCATTAAAAATGAGATAAATAATAAAGTTATCCCTATGACAATTATTCATGTTATCTCTGTTTATTTTGAAGTACGGGAGATATTTTCTGTTCACATAATTCATATTTCAAGCATGCAACTTTTTCTATTCTACTCCAGCAGCAGCTCGAGAGTGGTGGGTGTGTCTCAAGGTTATTAAAGTGGGCGGCGCACTTGAAATCGATGGATCAAAGATATAGTTAAATAAATAGTTTGAATCCATCTTTCCAGATTTTTTCATTTTGAAGTTTGAAGACTCTTTTTGTAAATTATATTACCACTTTATTAATGGGGGTTGAGTCTAACAGAAGAGGTTAATCTCTTATAATGTACTCCAGCAGCAGCTCGTTAGTGGTGGGTGTGTCTCAAGGATATTAAAGTGGGCGGCGCACTTGAAATCGATGGATCAAATATTTAGTTAAATAAATAGTTTGAATCCATCTTTCCAGATTTTTCATTTTGATGTTTGAAGACTCTTTTTGTAAATTATATTGCCACTTTATTAATGGGGGTTGGGTTTGACGGAAGAGGTTAATCTCTTATAATATACTCCAGTAGCAGCTCGTTAGTGGTGGGTGTGTCTCAGGTTTTTAAAGTGGGCGGCGCACTTGAAATCAATGGATCAAAGATTTAGTTAAATAAACAGTTTGAATCCATCATCTTTCCAGATTTTTTCATTTTGAAGTTTGAAGACTCTTTTTGTAAATTATATTGCCACTTTATTAATGGGGTTGGGTCTGGCGAAAGAGGTTAATCTCTTATAATGTACAAGGAATTGAGGTTCAAATCATTATTGTGAAAGATGCTCATACGCAAGTCATGTTGCATTGCTTGTAACCATAGCAACGTAATATGACTTGGGTGTTCTCTGTCAATTCATAAATTGGGGTGATTTTCCATTAAGCAACTCAAGTTAGTTAACTTAGTGGCTTGAGAGCTCTCCTATAAGTGAGCAGTTGTGGATTTGATCCACTTGTAACCATTACTATAAAATATAGATTTAATGGCGCTAATCTCATGACACTTCTTCAAACAAATGCTGGAGGAGACTTCTATTTTCTGAAAAAAAAATACATGTGATAGCTATGATGTTTAACTAGGAAAGTGTCACAACTGCTTAATACATTGTATGCACTTATATGAGAAAGCGTCATACAAGAGGATATTAAAATATATCCCCGTACAAGGGGCAATTGGATATTACAATGGATGTAATATCTAAGTGCCCTTGTATGGCAGTCATACAAGGGTTATTGGATGCTACTATTATAATATTCCCCGTTGTATGGTGCTTGCCTGACAAGGTGGTGCAATTTATTTTTTTAAATAACCCTTTGTGTAAAAGCCCTTTATTTTTTTCAAAAACAAAAATAAAGGGCTAGCTATGATGCTTTCTTAGGTAAGCGTCATAGTTGGCTTTATTTTTTTTTTTAAAAAAATAAGGGTGAAAGTGAGGGATAGGTGTAATAAATAGCTTGAATGATTTTTTTTTTTTGCCTTGGTGCTTTTTTTTTTATGGCAAAAATGATCCCAAGATCGTCGGTGACTTGTTTTTTTAAAAAAATTGTTTTTTTAAAATTGTCCACCATATTTTTTTTGTTTACTTTTTTTTTTTTAAATCAGGGAAAGCAATGGGTAGCATTTTTGTTAATTTTTTTTAAAAAAATTATTTGCAATGTTTTTTTATTTTTATTTTTATTTTTTAAAATTGGGGAAGCTGCCCATTTCCTAGAACTCCATTGTTCCGCCATCTTGTCTTATCCCTTTGGTCCCCACTCAATTAGTCCACCACATTTTCTTATCCATTCTCCCCACTCCCCTCTTCCTATATAATTCTTTATTCTACTCGTGCATATTTTTTCAACATTTGGTTGCTGCTTTTATTGCAGTACAAAGCTTGGTCTCTCACGTGTTTTTTTCCTTATTGTCTCGGCCTCCTACAGAAGCTCCCTAGCTTGTAAGTCTTTTTTTATATACAGAAGCTTAAATCTGTATGTTTTCTTCTTCTTCTTTTCTCTTTTGTTTTAGTTAAAATTTGTAATAAATCTTATATCTATGCTTAAATTTTTTTTCAAGTATTTACTTGAAGTTTCAACTCTGTCTTCTTAAGCTTTCTATACATTGTAAGTTTTTTTAATTTTTGAGCTTACAAATATAATAATACTAGTTTAATCCTCCATAGAACTACATGTACTAGTAACGCATATAGCTCAAGTTTAAGCAACTTAAATGTTAGAGTTTTTCCATGCTTGATAGATGAAGATGGGAATTCAATATTGTAAAGGATATATACCTGTAATTTTGATGATGGATCATTCTACAAATATAATATATGGTCAGACAATTAGCTAATATTTAGGTACGTAGTCTTGGATATGATTAGTTTTGATAGTGTCAAATATAGAAGTCAAACATTAAGAGCGAAAAGTTTGCATAATATACTTATCTTCTACATTGACTAACTATTAATGTTGTATATCTTATAGATTAGTCAAGCAAAGAAAGAAGAAGATTGAAGATATTCAAGAAGATATCTAGTTGGGTTATGAATAATGATTATCAATTCAAGAAGATATCTAGTTATGGGTTATAAAGAATGATCATCAAGAGGAAAATCAAGAAGAAAGAGATTGAAGAAAGAAGAACTTGCAAGATCAAATGATATATCTTCAGAAAGCTCTTGCCGTGTACATTCCAATGAAACAAGAATCAGCTCCAAACTCATTGTAATATGAAAGTTATGATTGAAGGAGTGTCTACTGTTCCTGACAATCTATAAAGTTTCCAATGTCAACTTCCAAAAGATATAACTCTTAGCATATAAATTCAAATATGACAAACTACCTATCCATGGAAAGCTCTTTAAGTCTAGTTTCATATGGCACTAGTTTCATTTCTATTTGATATGTAATTAGAGAGTTATGTCCAAAATACCGAAGCTGTTTTGAAATAAGATGTTGATTTTCATGGCATCTTCCAAAGATCATATATCTTTCATCTAAGCTTCTTTGAATGTGATATTGGTGTATATTTTTCATGTTGGGAGTCTTGTTTCATATGAAACTAGTTTCAACTCAATCTGACATATGGTTAGAGAGACATGGCTAAAATACCGAACCTCTATTATGCTACGCGAAAACATAACACACCAGAATACTCATCACTCGAGTGGTCACTCTAGTGATCATGTCCATCACTCGAGTGATCACTCGAGTGATGCCTTTTAAAACTTGGCAGAGAGCCAAAACTCAAGGGAAAACCTTGGAAAAGTTCCATAATTTTCATATAAGTCATTTTAGTTTCGTATTGACCCATTCTAACCTCTGATATCTCTTCTAAGAGCTTGAATCTTGATATTTTCATTTGATCTTGCAAGTTCTTCTTTCTTCTTCTTTCTTCAATCTCTTTCTTCTTAATTTTCCTCTTAATGACCATACTTTATAACCTAACTAGATATCTTCTTGAGTTGACGATCATTCTTCATAACCCAACTAGCACTACACAAATAGGATAATTTATGACCCAAATTAATGACCGTTTTCAAATAACAGTAGTAGTAAAGCAATTTGGAATTCTGGGAAAAGTTTCAATGACTGTTCTTAAAAAAACAGTCTTTGAAACTTGATATTCAACGATCGTTCTTAAGAATGGTCGTTGAAAGTTACAAAATTTTGCACCAGCAGGCTCAATCTCTGAACAACTTTCAACGACTGTTCTTAAGAACAATCATTGAAAGTGCTAAAATTTATTCCAGCGTGTGCTTCTGAGACAGTCACTTTCCCTTTCCTGCCCCTATCTGACCTTGCTTACAGCTAGAGCCCTATCACTCGATCCGTTTATTTCTATTTGCTGTGTCACACATCTCGCTTCACTACTACAAAAAACCAAATCTGTGGCGCTTATAATTGCAGTAGCTGTGGTGCTTGCGAAATGCCACCTATCTTAACGTTACTAAAAAAAGCTGTGGCGCTTGGAAGCGCCACAGATTTTAAAATTTTTTTTTTAAAAAATAACTTCCTGTGGCGCCTAACCTGCCAGGCGCCACAGGAAGCTTACCTCCTGTGGCGCCTGGCCGGCCAGGCGCCACAGGTGGGTGGGCCTGCTGTGGCGCCTGGCCAGGAGGTAATCCTCCTGTGGCGCCTGGTCGGCAAGGCGCCACAGAAGGCCTATACCTCCTGTGGCGCCTGGCTGGCCAGGCGCCACAGTAGGTCTATTTTTTTTTTTAAAAAAAATTTTTCGTTCTGGTTTTTTTTAGCATATTTTTTCCTCATGCATATATAATTATAGTCTGCAAGGTTTAATAAAAACAATAATAGATAACTTTAAAATGATACCAACAAATGATTGATTAGCTAAAGTAGTAATGAAAATTGTTATACAATATACTGTAAACCTAGCTGAATGAAATATAATACAACAAATTCAACTTGAACAAACATGCATGACACAACAATTATATTGGCAATTAGAAACAACACAAAAAAAACCAGCTAGTGAATTTAATAGTAAATATAGCTACCTAGGGATTTGCTTAAACACATATTCACACCATTCCTCGATCACTTCATTAACCTGATAGTCTGTCAAAGCGTCACAACGTTGATCTTCATAATACTACAGATATATACAATCAGACACAAGTTAGAATGAATTAAAATCAGTAAAACATAACTGTCAGGCACTAATTCAATTTCATTACAACACAATATGAAGTGCAACTAAATGACTTACTTTTTGAGGAATAAATGGTTGATCATACATAATAACATCCTTCATAAATTTCATGATATAGTACCCACAATCATTGTCATTAGGTTGGAAAGGGTACTGCAATAATATAATGCAATATTTAACTCTGTTCATGAATAAAAAGTGTTTACTAACAAAGTCTAAGTAAAGTCAAATATCAATACCTGTATCTTCTTCCAAGGATAGCTAAGGCGGGGGTCAGTAGCTTTAGAATAGTTTAACATGACAGACGACTGATATGCAGTCAATGCGCTAACAAAAGAAACAGAAAATGATTACTTTTGATTATTCAATCACGTTCGCAAATATTTATACATAGGCACGTATACTTACCTACTGATCAATAGCATCATATCAAAACGGTCTTGTGGAAGACCATTTTTCAGAGGATCCACATAATAAATGCGAGGGCCTGAAGGTTCCGTTGGATTGATAACGATCAATATCCAATGGCGCCTAAAATATATTTTAAAAATATTTTTTGAACAATCATGTTATGATAGAAGTTAAACAATAAAAACAACAATTGTACCAATAATAACTTACCCCGCATTATACGGCACTAAAAATAATGTATTTGCTGTCGCTTTCTTGCTAAAGTAATCTTTCAGCCCATTAGACTGCGCAGTCACATCTATTTTACCCTCATGTTGACCAACGAGAAAAGGGTTGACAAATGCGAATTGGACCCTCTGTGTATCCATTAAAACGTCCTGGTCCAAATGCCTGGTATAAAACATACAGTGTCATGAGAAACAAAAGAAATGGAACGAGATATATTAATAACAGTGATAAACGATGATAGTGAAGTACCTTATCCAGATGTTGATAGCCGAAGCACTAACCCAATCACGAGCATCATGACGGGACTTGGGGATCCCTACAGGGTCAACATTTGATAGAAAATCAGCACAGAAGTCACTTGCTTCTTCAACCATGTAACTTTCAGCGATACAACCCTCTGGACAGTATCTATTTTTCACATACCCCTTTAATATTTTCATGAATCGTTCATTTGGGTACATCCATCTCAAGTACACTGGACCGCACAATTGAGTTTCTTTGACCAAGTGTACAGTTAGATGTACCATAATGTCAAAAAAAGAAGGCGGAAAATACATTTCAAGTTCACACAGAGTACACACAATCAGCCTTTGCAAATCTTGTAACCTGGTTGAATCAACCACTTTACTGCAGATCAACTTGAAAAATACGCAAAGTTTCGTGATAGTGTTCCTTAATTTTTTGGGTAAAATGGATCGTATACCAACCGGTAGGAAATTTTGCATAAGCACATGACAATCATGAGATTTAAGGTTCTTTAACTTCAACTCTTTTACCGATACAAGGTTCTTTATATTTGAAGAGTAGCCCTCGGGAACTTTAATTCCTTGCAGAAACTCACAAAACAATTTCTTCTCTTTCCTCGACAGAGTGTATGCTGCTGGCGGTAGATAGGTACGAGACCCTTGCTCAATCGGTGCCAACTCTTCTCTAATTCCCAAGTTCACTAAATCCAACCTCGAATTGACATTGTCCTTGCTTTTTCCTTGGATATTAAGCAACGTGCCAATTAGACTATCACAGATATTTTTTTCTATGTACATCACATCAAGAAAATGCCTCACATATAAAGACTTCCAATATGGAAGTTCAAAGAAAATAGACTTTTTCTTCCAACCGCTTGTCTCGATTTGTTTTGCAAAAGGTTTGCCAAAATTGTTCTCCAAGTCTTTTACCTTGGAATACACCTGGGAACCGGTCAACATCTTCGGCGGGCTACCTTCTTCTGCATCACCATTGAAAGGCTTTTTCCACTTCCTCCAACGATGTTGTGATGGTAAGAATCTTCGATGCCCCATGTAAACATTTTTCTTACAATGATGAAGTCGCATTGAATGAGTGTCATCTACACATATAGGACATGCACTATATCCTTTGACGCTGTATCCTGACAAATTTCCATAAGCAGGGAAATCATTAATTGTGCCAAACATAATGGCTTTCAAAGTGAAACTTTCTTCCATGTACCCGTCATACACACTAACGCCTTCATCCCAAAGCAGCTTCAAGTCATCAATTAAAGGAGCCAAGTATACATCTATATCATTCCCAGGTTGCCTTGGCCCAGAAATTAACATGGACAACATCATAAACTTGCGTTTCATGATTAAGTGTGGAGGAAGGTTATAAATCATCAATATCACCGGCCACGTGCTATGTGTGCTACTCTGAACACCGTGCGGATTAATTCCATAAGTTGACAGTGCAAGGCGAAGGTTCCTGACTTCATCAGCAAAGTCAGGGTACTCATGATCAATTTTTTTCCATTGAGGAGCGTCTGCAGGGTGCCTAAGCTTCGTGTCTTTAATCCTTTCATCTGCATGCCATGTCAACTGCTTAGCAATCTCTGTATTACTATACAGTCGCCTGAATCTCGGAACAATGGGAAAATACCATAGCACCTTCAAAGGACTTTTTCCTTTCTTCTTCCTATATCGAGATGCGTTGCATTTAGGGCACTTCTCCAACGTTGCATACTGATTTCAAAATAATACGCAATCGTTAGGACATGCATGTATCTTCTCATATCCCATACCGGTTGTAGAGCAAAGAATTCGCTTTGCCTCGTATGTCTTGGTAGGAAGTACATTTTCTTCTAGAAGCATATCTTGCAACAGTTCAAGCAATGCGGTAAAACCCGAATCACTCAATCCGTAGCGAGCTTTAAAGTTGTACAACTTCAACACTGCTAGCAATCTTGTGTATTTAGTACTTCCGACATATAATGGTTTCTCTGTATCACCTTTCAACTTCTCATATTCATTAGGGCAGTTATGAAGCACCCCTTCAACCATATTTACCATTTCTTCAAGACCATCATCTTCATCAAACATGCTTTGATCAAATTCATCCGAGGCACTACCCGTGGTATGCACGGGATCACTATATGGCTCGTTGGTCTCACTATGCCTTGTCCATCGTATATATGTTTGATCAATACCATAACATACTAGATGATCTAGCAAATCAAGTTGACTAATCCGCTTTCCAAAACAACAGGATAAGCAAGGACATAAGATTTTGCCAGGATCTTTTGTGTGCTCAGTTGCAAATGTAATAAAATCCTTCACCCCATCTATATATTCCCTTGAACATCGATTAGATGACATCCATTTACGATCCATCTATGGGCTTCAATCTATTTTTTTAAAAAATTACGTGGTTAGTTGTATGACTATTGCATTTACTAATTACTTTTATATTCTCTTACCAATTTTAATTTAAAATAACATACACCACATGAATCTTCATAATTGAAACTTTCTAAGTCTTAAACTGAATATTTAAATTGCCAAATAATTCATTAATTATTCCCAGGCATTATAATAAAATTTTACAACTCATAACAAAAGAAAGCATATTTGCCACAATAATATATCATAGTTAAATTAGAAAACATTACAAGTCAATAAATAAAATACAAGTGTTAAGAATATATAATTAATTATTTTGCTTATGCAATTAATCAATAACAATCATTAGAACACCTACAAATTATAACTATTAAATTTAACTAAAATCACATTTGTAAGCTCAAAATTTAAAAAACATACCGTAAATAGAAGCTTCGATAGACTGATGAACTGAAACTACAAACACAAATTAAACATAAACAAATCAATAAAATATTTGAGGTTCTAAGTTATTTTTTTAAATAATAATATGTGTAATAAACATCAAAATATAATAAAATCAAAAAATATGATTCAGAAAAAAAAATAAAGAAAATAAAATAAAATGAAAAAGAAAGCATAATCCCAACATTAATTATATACTTATTGTATGTTTTTCCCCTTACGGTTTTAGTTAATATATTTAAAGTTAAACAATATAGACAAATTATATTTTATTTTATTAAATATTAACATTGATATATTAAAGTCATTTTATTCATATTTTAAAATCTTTAAATAAGTTAATGACTCAATTAACGAATTATTCAATTTATTATGTTGATTTCAATTTTTCCTATTTTCATTGGGTTTATATAGGATTTTCTCTATTATAGTTTAATAAGATAATACAAAAAATTATTTTCTTACCTCTACAAAATAGCACTAACAAAAATATATATTAAATACGTGAAATAATATTAAATAAATGATTTTGATTTTTGGAAAACAAATAATTTGAAGAAGTTTTAAAAGAAATAGCAGTATTATTAAAATTTAATTTGATTATCTAATTTTAAGTCACTTGTATATTAATTACTGTCGTTTAAATTTATGGTTATATATAACATATAAATTCAATTCTTTCATTGTTCTTGTAACTTGTTGCATTAATTTCTTAGAACTAGTGAGAGCTAAAACACACTACACACGCCTACAATGGGGATCGGATAAGTCTCTAGTAATGGGAATATATATGTACACACACGCCTACAATACACACACGCCTACAAACAACAAACACATTTGTATATTATATATATATATAGGTGTTGTACATGTAAAGAGCAAAAAAACAAAACTAGAGATGGTCCCACAAAAAAAAAATCTAGCTGCCGACAGAGAGAGAGAGCGCATAATACATGGCATTGTCTTCTCCTCAATAATTTTAGTTACATTCTTTATTTTTTTTCCTGTGTTGATCGGATGAAATTACATACTATATACATATCTATTTCTAAATTGGTTTATGTAGTAGTATAATAACACCATCCATAAAGAAGATGACTATATATGATATATAAATATACAAGCATGCGTAACAGGGAAAAAAAACCATAGCAAGCATGTGGCATAAAAAAAAACAGCAGAACAACCTTAAAAAAAAAATTAATAAAAACAAAACGGAAGTTGAACTTACAGGTTGATCAGTGCAGTGGAGTGGGGGACCACGTAATTGCCGTTGGTGACGCAATCTTCAGTGAGGGAAGGAAGAAATTTGAGCGCTAGCTACCAAATAGAGTGGGGACCAAAAGAGTTGAAGACAACGGAATAATACGGAAAGAAGTGGGGTTGGCAGTTGGAAAAATACAATAACGTGTGCGCGTGTGGGTGTAGTTTTAAGATATGAAGATGAGAAAATGGAGGGATGGGGTGCACGCACAGATCAATTAGAAAGTGATAGAGGGAATAATTAAAGATAGAGAGAAAGAGATGGAGGGGGGTGGAGGCGGGAAGTGAAAGAGATTGGGGGGGGGGATGCGGGAAAACAAAAAGGGGATAAGGGGGGGCGGGTTGGGATCTCATTGGTGGGGAAGGGATAAGATATCCAAATTTTTTTTTTTGTAAAAAAAGGTCAGGGGTGGCGCCTGACCAGGCAGGCGCCACCCATGAAATTTTTTTTTTTTTTTTAAAAGGATAAGGGGTGGCGCCTGGCCAGGCAGGCGCCACCCCTGACAAATTTTTTTTTTTAAAAAAAAAGGGTCAGGGGTGCGCCAGCAATTCTGACAAAAATATTTTTTTTTTAAAAAAGGATCAGGGGTGGCGCCTGGCCAGGCTGGCGCCACCCCTGACAAATTATTTTTGTTTTTTTTTAAAAAAAATGGTCAGGAGTACGTGCGCCAATTCTGACAAAAATATTTTTTTAAAAAAAAAAGGATCAGGGGTGGCGCCTGGCCAGGCAGGAGCCACCCCTGACAAATTTTTTTTGTTTTTTTTTAAAAAGGGGTCAGGGGTGGGCCAATCCTGACAAAAAACATTTTTTTTAAGGGTCATGGGTGGCGCCTGACCAGCCAGGCGCCACAGATTACCATAAGCTAGTGTGGCGTCTGGTGTAGCTGCTACCACCTTGTCAAGTGTGGCGCCTGGCTAGGCCAGGCGCCACACTTGACCATACCAGCTATGGCACCTACCCTCCCAGGCGCCACAGCTGGTTAAAAAAAAACATATAATATAAAAAAAATAATAAATGAGCAGCTGTGGCACTTCATTAAGGAAGGGCAACAATATGTGCGCCACCTTTCAACCTTTTTGTAGTAGTGCTTCTCCTTGGGTCTCTCAGATAGCATTCTTCGGCCCCCTAACTCTCTGCCCCAGCTCGCGGTCTTCTGCTCTATTAGTTCTGGCATGCAACACTCCCTTCTTTTTCCTAGTAATTCCCTGAATCTTCTTTGTACGTTCTTGGCCTGGTTTGTTCTGTCTTTGTGATGGAAATTAAAATTGAATGCTTGCATATATTTTGTTCACAGAGTTGAAATTTAGTGTTAACGGACCAGAGATTCACTTACATTAGAATAGCTAGGTGATGGAATTGTAAGTTAAAGAAGCAGAGATTCAGTTTTGATTTCATTTTTGGTGATGTCTATGTGATGGTCGTATATGCCATTAACAAAACTAATTACAAGTGCGTATATGCAATTAACAAAACTAATAACAAGAGTTATCTATATATATTTAAAAAATGAGAGGGAGGTTAATTAAATTTGTACATGACATACAGTTTAGTGGAGTTGTGTATAAATTAGCTTTACAATTTTTTAGTAGAGGAATTGTTTTTTGTGTGGATAAAAGAGAAATTAAGGATTGAGTAAAATTAAACTTATTCTTCATTAATAGGAATATTATTAAAAAGATGTGATAATTTTAAAACTTTAAACTAATTTTATTAATTGATCTTCATATATTGATAACAATTCGGTCCCAAAAGTGTTAAAATATGAGCAACGTCAGGCATTCTCTAATGGTAGCCAAGCAAATGTGTGCTACGGTACCTTATAGCACGTAGGATTCTATATGGGTATGACTATACTTTTATCTTTTACTATTTTTGTCCTGAAATTTTTTAGAAAAGCATAATATTATCCTAAAAATGTTAAAAGATAAGCAGTGTGGTCTAAATTTAACAACAAAATGGAAAATAAAAAAGCTGATGAATAGTTGTTGAACACACGGAATGAATTACATGACAAGGACGATCAATAACTCACGCTATGATTGGTATTAATCCATCATACTTTTGCACGCTCATATTTCATTCAGTCCAACTTGTTCTATTCTTATTACGTGCAGTAATTCATATTTGGCATATTGGATGTGTTTTGAACTTGTTATCAATGTGTACACTTTCTTTTTCTATCTTGTATCATTTGAATTATAATTCAGTCGACGTGTACACTGTAAGTTATGTCCCCATAAGCTTTAATTTTTCCTTTTAGATTTTTTGAACAAGAATGTGTGTTTTGTTGTGATCACATAGAAATTAAATTGGTATTCTCTTAGTGATGCGAGATGGGTGAATTAATAAGTGTTATTTGTAGGTAAACGTGTGAATTAAAAAGTGCAAGATTAGTGGTGTACTTTTTCTAATTTGCAGACAATCAACAAGGTCAGCTCAACAATGCCTTTGAGTTCATAAAAGATGTAGTAGTTTTGGGTAATATTATAATGTTTTGGGTAATAACTCTCTCATAAACCTGCAGGTATCACTCCTGCCATCGTTCTCCCTTGGGTTGCCTAATACATCCTTGCCTCAATAGAATCTTCTTCCAAATCCTCAATCACAAACATAGTGTCATTGGAAGCTAAGATTAGCTAGTAAGTTATGTTATTACTTGTTGATGAAAGTTTTTGAAACATGAGGATATCATGGTGCTACTATTTGTTGTAAGCGTGATAAATTTGAATTACTAAACTTTGAAAATGGTAGTTGAACTGTTAGTTTTTACAATGTGTCATGAGTGTTTCATATAGTTGTTCTAAACTTGAGTGTCTGTGAAAATGGATTTGGTGGTAATAAAATGGATCCCTGTTAGATGAATGCTTTGAGAATTAGTGAAGAATATGAGAATGGGGTGGAAAAGTTTATTGAATTTGCTAAAATGAATGCGACTAGTAAAAATGGGAAGTATTTTTGTCCATGTATCAATTATTTAAATGAGAGTCTACGGGATGTTGATGATATAAGGGATCACTTACTTTGTGATGGAATAAATCTTTGGTACATAAGGTGGATATGGCATGGTGAGGAAGTAACCGCTTGTGCGTCACATGAGAAGGAAGTTTTAGAGGTTGGAGATGATGATAGAATGGAGAACATGATTCACGATGTTGAGGTAGAATGTTTTACACAAATGCCTGTATATGATAGCATGCAGAGTGATGCAGAGACACCTTTGTACCCTGGGTGTACTAAGTATACACACTTGTCAAGCATTTTGCACTTGGTTAACTTAAAGGCAACTTGTGGGTGGACCGACAGTAGTTTCACATTGTACTAGAATTGTTGTGTGATATGTTTCCAGAGAATAATTTACTTCCAAATCGTATATATGAGGCCAAGAAAATATTATCTACGATGGTATAGAGTATAAAAAGATACATGCTTGCCCTAATGACTGCGTATTGTACAGAAATGTGTATGAAGGATTAAGTAAGTATCCGAAATGTAAAACTTCCAGATACAAAGTGAAGAAAGGTAATAGGTGTAGTGATGAGACAAATAAAAAGCAACCTTTAAAGGTTTTGTGGTATCTTCCAATCATACTGCGGTTCAAACGAATGTTTGCTAATACGAAAGAAGCAAAGAAGTTGAGATGGCATTATGATGACAGAGTTTGTGATGGAAAATTCCTTCGGCACCCGGCTGACTTTCCATAATGGAAGAAAGTAGATGAAATGTATCCCGGATTTGGCAGCGAGCCTAGAAACCTTCGGCTTGGGCTTTGCACAGACGGGATCAATCCCTATGGTACTTTTAGCAGTACACATAGTGCATGGCCCATTCTGCCTGGTAATTTACAACTTACCTCCCTGGTTGTGTATGAAACACAAGTATATGATGCTTTCTATGATGATTTTGGGACCAAAAGAGCCAGGGAACGATATCGATGTCTACTTGGCACCTTTGATAAAGGACTTAAAGAAGTTGTGGGAGGATGGTGTATATGTATTTGATGCATATAAGTAACAGTCGTTTAAGCTACGTGCAATGATTTTCACCATGATTAACGACTTTCCTGCATACGGTAACTTGTTAGGTTATAGTGTCAGGGGTCATAAAGCATGTCCGATATGTGAAGTGAGCACACAGCTCTATCAACTCAACCACGGTAGAAAAACAGTCTACCTTGGTCATAGACGATTTCTTCCTCAGTTCCACCCATACCGTAGGCTAAAGAAGGCTTTTAATGGTTTGTCAGAGAGTGAAATGGCTCCGAAGACATTAACTGAAGATGAGGTTTATAGTTGGGAGGAAATAATCAATGTCACTTTTGGTAAAAATCAAAAGACTATGGGTGAGAAGAACATATGGAAGAAGAGGTCAATTTTCTTCGATCTTCCATATTGGCGTAGTCTTGATGTGAGACATAGTATTGATGTGATGCATGTGAAAAAAATGTATGTGATAGCCTTGTTGGTACGCTTTTGTACATAGCAGGGAAAACTAAAGATGGAGTTAGTGTGAGACTAGACTTGGTTGAAATGGGAATAAGAGAACGACTGCATCCACAACTAAGAGATGATAGTAAGAGAGTGTATACGGATCCAGCAGCGCATACATTGTCAAAAGCTGAGAGAAGTAGTTTGTGTGGGTGTTTGTACAACATTAAGGTGGCACAAGAGTATTCTCCTAATGTGAGTCGACTTGTGTCAATGGAAGATTTGAAGTTAGTTGGAATGAAGTCTCATGATTGTCGTGTCTTGATGCAACAACTATTACCAGTAGCTATTAGAGGCATTATGAAAGATGATATGTGAAGCACGATAACAAGGTTGTGCAGTTTCTTCAATGCTATTCGCAGCAAAGTTGTTGACATTGCAAGGTTAGACGAATTGGAAAATGAGGGTTATACTATTCTATCCTAACTAGATATACGTTTTCCTCCTGCATTCTTTGATATAATGGTGCATTTAATTGTTCATCTGGTAAGGGAGGTATGCGGCCCAGTTTATCGAAGGTAGATGTACCTTTTTGAGTGATACATGAAGAACTTAAAGGGGTATTCTAAAAATCCTTATCGACATGAAGCCTCAATTGTGGAAAGATATGTCGTTGAAGAGGCTATAGACTTTTGCAAAGAATATCTATCAAGGTCAAAGGCCCAATCTCGTCATGAAAAGGGTACAAGTAAGGGAACATGAGGGCTCAAAGTGAAGAGTATGCGTCATGAAGAGGTGTTGCAAGCATACCTGTATATCTTGAATAATACGTAAGAAGTTCAGCCGTACTTAGCCAAACATAGAAAGAGTTTAAAGGAGATATATCCAAGGAAAAATGACATGCAGATAGCTAATGAGTAAAACAAGACTTTCATAGAGTAGTTCAAGGATAAGATAGCGCACGAGACCAATGTGTCTGAGACAATCAAATGGTTAGCTTAGGGGCCTCCTTTTGAGGTCATTACTTGGAGTGGTTTCGATATAAATGGGTATTCCTTCTATACAAAAGGCCTGGATAACAGAAGTACTATGCAAAATAGTACGGTGATGGTGGTAGCCGAATCAATTCACTTTTCTAGTTCGAAAGACAAAAACCCCATTTTGGCATCCATGGTCTATTATGGAGTTATTGAAGATATATGGGAGATAAGCTACACTAAGTTGAGGGTTCCTTTATTCAAATGTAAGTGGGTTAACAATAATGCTGTTAAAATATATCAATTTAGATTTACCTCAGTTGACCTTGAAAGAGTCGGTTATAAAGATGAGCCATTCATTCTAGCAAGTCAGGCAAAACAAGTGTTTTATGTCATTGATCCAGCAAATAAAAAATTCTCTATTGTACTCCAAAGTAAAAAATAGAAGGATGGTGATCCGAATTTGAATCTTGACGTCACGCCGCCTTTCACTATAAAGCCGCCTATGCCATCTGAAGTGGAGTTGGTATATGATGTTGAATATGCAGCTAGAGTTGATCATTGTGAAGGAATTTGGGAAAACACTTAAAGTAAGATTTTAAATTGTTTAAATTTTTCATGTAATTTCATTTTACTTATCATATGTCACATTTATTTCTTAGTAAGATTTTAAATTTTTTAAAGTGTGCATGTAATTTCACTTTACTTATCATGTCACATTTATTTCTTATCAGGATCATGGCAAGGTCAAATTCGGGCTACTCTGTTAGCTCACCAGTTAAGAAAAAGGTTAGAGGAATCACGAAGCTGTGGTCGTTGGTGGCATGTCATGAGGAACAACAGGCGAGCAGGGTTCACGTGGAATTTAATGATGATTTGAAGCCACTCGGCCCAGACAGAGATAAGTTCATTAGCTATGTTGGCTTTTTAGGTTGGAGCAAAGTTAGCGTTCTAATTCCTACATGGAGGGAAGTTTCAAAGGACACGAAGGCTATGATTTGGGAACAACTTTTGGTATGTAAAGTTGTATTGTTATCTCAATCTCTATTTCTTTGTTTTTATATATAACTATTATATATTTTGTTTTATAGCAAACCTACGATATTCCCAATACGAGGCAGATGTACAAGCATTGGATGGAGGAAGTTCGTGAGCGGTGGAAAGATTTCAAGTCCACGTTCACAACCAAGTACGTTCGAGGGCCAAGGAGTCATGAGGATCCTTGCAAAGAGTATTTATTTCTTTGTCCAAATGACTGGAGGTTGTTTGTGGCATCGCGGCAGGATCCCAATTTCCTGGAACATTTTGTTCATCTTAGTGTTAAACATTTTAGTTGAACTTACTTGACATCACTAACTCAGTTATCATTATTCTTTGTTTATATAGAAATTGAGTCAAGCAAATAAAGAGAGGCGAGTGAAAAACAATTATCCTTATTACATGTTGCGTGGGGGTTATCGGAAGCTCGAGAAGAAGATGATGCAGGCTGAATTACAAAATTTGGAGGAAATAGCCCGAGCAGATCCTAGTATTGTCATGCAGGCGCCACCTCCTCCCCCACGTCACAAAAAATGGAAAGCAGGGATGATAAAGGGAGAAAAATATATAAATCTAGTCATTACTGATGTCGCTAAAAGGATTGTGAGTATTTAATAACAAGCATATTTAAGTGTGTTTCATTTTCCTAACAAGATTGCATGTAATTAATTTCTATTTATCCATTGTATGTTGCAGGATGAACTTGAAGAGTAAAGCAGCCGGGTTCTGTAACCCCCTTCACGCTTAAGGCCGAGATTAGTTCGTAAAAATGTAATTAATGTGGAATTAGAGACCGTAATAGATTTTGGGACTTAAACGAAGTCAAACTTCCCAAAATCAGGGCTTACAAAAACTTTTACAAAACATGTTCATGACGGTCTCATATTCACATTTCAATACTAAATGGCCTGTACAAGTTGATTTCATTCATAAATATCAGAGTATAAACAAATTCCCGACACACTCGGGTTCCATTCATTAAATAAGGGATTTACAAAGGCACAAAGCCCACAATTCATTACCCTTAACTTGGGGATTACACAAAACTATGCTACAAATCCCATTATACATAATTGTTTCCCAAAAACATCCCAATGATATACATGATAACCAATAAAACCAAAATATACTTCTAAACTGGAGCACTATCCGCTCTTCGTCACCCGTTTGCCTTTCGATCCTTCGGCCCTGTCTAAAACATGGTTTTTGGGAGAGTGAGATTCTAAGGAATCCCCGTAGTAACAAATCAATCATATAATGTACAATCATAGTGCATGTAAGCAAATCATTAACCACAACAAGCAACTACAATGGCAATTACAACGGCAATGGTTAGTATGACACATGTCATCCCTTACGATTGCTCACGCTGAATTGCTCACATTGCATTGCATCACAGCAATCCACACAATACATTTCACCACAGCTGGGATTCATATAATGCATTTCATACACAAGCCATACAGGCAAGATACACACAGCCCACGGCTGGATTCATAAACGCCGCCCCACGGGTCGGATTCACAAATATCCATGTCGATTACGACGGCAGTTCAACGGCCGACCTAGAGATGACCACCGTCAATCCCTATATGGCTCACGCTGACCTGCTTACGCCGTAATGGACCATGGCACACATTTCACAAATTCAATGATAAGTTATGCATGCCAAAACATCATACAGGATATGAGAGAAAAGTCACTACCTTGATCCTTCCGTGCGTGTCCTAGCGCCGGTCTCTCCCGAGGAAGGAAAATGTCAAATCCTATATTCATAATTAGGGACGAAGGGTTATATTCTATTCCAAGACTTATTTAACTTGAAACACTTAGTTTTGGTTATCATAATTGACTCTTAAGAGGCCCCAAATGCCTCTAATAAAAGCCCTAAAAGGTTGGGAAACAATAGGCTAAAGATCTCCTTTCGATAACTCAAAGTGCCAAAACACAGGGTTGGGCCGCGGCCCAAACATGGTCAGAAGGCCTTGGGCTGCGGCCCGCCACTCGTGGGCCGCGGCCCAAAACAGGCCAGAAAGGTTTGGGCCGCGGCCCAGAAATTTCCTGACTCTGGGCTGCACTTCGAAAAACCATAACTAATTCTAGAAAAATCGAAACGAGGTTATTCCAAAGCCAAATGAAAGGTATATGAGTCCTCTTTCAAGGAAAAATACAGCCCTTCACTGGGAATCACTACAAAATTACAGAATCACCAAAAACTAACCACTACTCCAAAACAGAGTTCTGTTTCAATCCAAAACTTTGGACAACCATATCTCACAAAATACTAAACGAAATGACACAACATATATGTCCATTTTGAAGCTTGGGATGTGAACTTTATGACTGAAAAGGTTCACAATTTTCAAATACCATTTGATCACTCAAAACGCTCGTGTAAGCTGACAGCGAAAAACAGAGCTCAAACTAGACAACTTTCCAACTTTTCCCAAGTGATTTTAATGAACCCAAAATCAATAACCAAGCTCATTCCCACACAAAATCACTCAAGGAATCCAATGGGAATTTCAAAATCACCAAAATCCTATTCCATTATCATGCTTTGGTTTTGGGTAACATTAAACACTAAACTTCCAAAATCTCCAAACTTAACAATTTCAAACCCAATCAATTCTATATATCCAAAATGCATTCCAAACATACAATTCCATATCAAACACTTACCAAACTCCTAATGGCCCTCATTTTCGAAAATGGCCCCAAAATTCCAGAAAATTCAAAGTATTTCAAATGGTATGAAACTTAGATAGAAAGATAGGTCTCACTCACCTTATCAACTTCTCCAAAGAGAGTTCTTGATTCACTTCCTCCCAAAATTTCGTGTGGCCACAAACCTCAACCAATGAACAAGCTACAACCATAGAAATGTAGCTCTTAACTCAAGGATCAACTTTAATGAAGGGAGTTTGAGCAATAGAGGTCATTTACTTTACCTTTTTCAAGCTTTCTTCTCTTCCTTTGCCTTCAACAATGGCGCCCAAGAGAGAGAGAAGAGAGAGAACGAGAGAGATGGAAATGAGAGAGAGAAATGAGATGGAGTGTGAGGAAGAGAACCAATAGTACTCCCCCCATACCTCCAGCGAAAAGAGAGGAGAGGAAGAGAGAGAAAATGCTTAAAATACTCTCATATTTGACTTTTCTCCTCATCACTCACCATACACACTTTTGCCACATGTCAACTTGCTATTGGCTTACACCAATTAAGTCACCAATTAGCTACTTTAATCTTTCCATTAACCATTTAAATCACACATCTCATTTTCTCTTAGTTAGTAATTAATTTCTCCATTAATTACCACTTATGGCCAATATTTCCATTATTCCAATTTTTCAGTAATTATGACATATTAATTTAATATAGCCATAAAACACATAATAATCCCAATTAAATTCATAATTATCCATAATAATCATGATTATCCCTTAATCAAAAATTGGGATATTACAGGTTCCTTCACTCAAACTGGAAGGATGGACATCTTAACAACAGCACTTGGGAATCTAGATCACCCTGGTCAAGTTAGAGGGGAGTCAAGGGGAGTTGGTCTCTCTAAATACTTTGGACGAGGTTCACAAGCTTATGGACGAGGTGAAATGAGTCAGGATTTTGTGGCCAGGGTTTGAGAGGAAATCCGAGCAAAGCTAGTGGTGCAAATGCGTCAATCACTTCGAGAAAAGCTTAAAGAAGAGTTGTTGAGCGAGCTACATGGTGAGATGAGTACGATGGTGTTGCATCACATGCAAGGCGGGCTGTGTAACTTGGCGCCTAGATCTGAGGTTTGTAACTAATTTCATTTAACATTAAATTGAGTTTTTCCTTACGTTATTTTAATTAATTCTTTCATTTCTCTTACTCAGGAATCCCTGGCCTTTCCCAGCACCAAAGGCAGTTACAATTCGCCTGAGGTTGGATATGGCAACCCTGGTCCTTCACTAGAGCCTGGAGAACCCTGCACTTTGTATTTGGATATCCCGTACCTGTGTGCTGTTGTATACAGCCATGCCACCACCCACTATAATAACCAAATCTGGGACGATCAACGTAAGGTCAATGTGACAAGTGTTCGACTGGGGGAGGAAGATGTAGATGTCCCGTTCCCCCATGGTGAGGTTGCGAGACTAGGTCAGGCAATAGGATCTTTCATCTTATGGCCTAGACTTCTTGTTTATACTATGCCAGTCCCTCCAATGGTAGGAAACACCTTACTGTTACTTGATCATTGGCATTTTACTTATAATCTTTATTTTGTGTCTTACTAGGAAAAAGATTATGCGACAAAATTTCCCTTTTTAGCATGACTGCAAAATATTCATCAATACATAAACAAGGTCGACTTGCAGATGCCTTGTGAGATTGTGGGTCACAGAATCTCGTATAATTATGGACTTGATAACCAAGATATTAGAGAGTTCCTATGTTTGGAGGAGATAGACATAGGATGAGTCACATTTGCAATTATGTGATTTTAGTTATAATTTTTAATTGTAATTAATGCACTGATATTTAGAAGTTTTAAGTTTCTACATTTACTGAGTCATTTCTCATTTTATTTATGTGGTAGCTGCTTCCACAAACTATATGAAGAACTAGGGCTCGCCACTACATATGGCTTCTTATGTCCTGGCAATATGTCAGGGTGTAATAGCCAGAGGTTGGAAGATCGGATGAGCTATGTAGGCTATACAATAGGCGAGACTCAATTGCCTTGTTATCTAGCACCAATTGTTGAAGGGCAAATAACTTAATTTCATATATTTATGCACATTCACTTTGCTAAGCAGTATCATGTTATCGAACCTCATTTTAATCTATATATGCATGTGATTATAGTTATCATTGGAATCTCTGTGTTCCTTGTCCCTCGATCAACATCATCTTTTGGTTTGACTCATTGGGTCGCAGGCCAAACGGAGATTTCAAAAACATTTTCAACACGTAAGTAAATTTGTTTGTCAGTCATTGATTTTTGATTATACTCAATTTTTTTAATGTCTTCCGTTTATCATTTTAATTATTACAGTGCACTGAAGACATATTATATAATGGGTGGGAAGCGTGAAGGTAAAAGTAGTCCGACAAAGTAGTTCCAGCCAAAGGTAAGTTATTTACATTCAAGTTCTTCGATTGACTAGTGCTTTACATAGGCCTTTATTCTTTTTTACCGTTTGCTTTTGATGATGAAGCATAGGAATTTTATGGAAGCATGTCATCTCTTTGGCTATATGATTGTCATGATTTAGTTTGAAAGTCCAAAAATGAAAATTAGCTGATGATAAAGCATATAAATTTCATGGAAGCATGTCATCTCTTTGGCTATATGATTGTCATGATTTAGTTTGAAAGTTTAAGTTTGAAAATTAACTGATGATGAAGCATATATAGGAATTTCATGGAAACATAGGCATTTCTGGGTTACATTGGTGCTTTTCCAATGCATTATATTGGTGGTTGTATCCTATAAAACGTGAATTTATAGGAATTTCATGGAAACATAGGCATTTTTGGGTTACGTTGGTGCTTCTGGGTTACGTTGGTGCTTTTCCAATGGCATTATATTGGTGGTTTTATCCTGTAAAACGTGAATTTAAAAAAAAATACAATAGAGATACAATGACTATTTTTCATAAAACAGTCGTTGTATATATAAGATACAACGACTGTTTTATGAAAAATAGTTGTAGTATATTTTTTTTAAAAAAATAGAGATAGTATCTGTTTTTTTTAAAAAAAATTAGAGATACAACGACTGTTTTGTGAAAAATAGTCATTGTATCTAAGATACAACGACTGTTTAATAATAGTTGTCGTTTCTTGAACTTTCAACGACACTCACTTATACGTCCTCTTGAAAAAAGTCGTCTGAAGGGTATTAAAATGGTCATTAAAAGTGTCCCCTACAGTAGTGTAGATATCTTCTTGAATATCTTCAATTGTCTTCTTTATTTGCTTGACTAATCTACAAGATATGCAACATTAAATATAGTAGTTAGTCAATGTAGAAGATAAGTATATTATGCAAAATTTTTGCTCTTAATATTTGACATCATCACAACTAATCATATCTAACATTCTTTCCCTTTTTGATGATGGCAAATCCATTAAGAAAAGTGTGTATGAGTTATAAAAGCAAAATAAGAGCACATATTTTTCTTGCCTTTCTCTCCCCTTATTTGACACTAGCAAAAAGTTTGAAGTACAAGGAAGAAATGCATGTAGAGAAGTAAATATGAAAATAAATTAGAAATGTCCTTCTCGCCATTAATCAAAATAAATGTATCAAGAAAACAATTTTCTCTTCCCTGATTTGAAGGTAATGTGATACAAATGAAAAATGGTTTTCATGAAAACAAATTTGAAACAATTTGGAGAGGTTTTCAAGAAAATTTTCATAATTTAAGCAAATTGAAATCAAAGATATGAATGGTATTCTCAAAAAATAAAGAGAGGGTTTATAAATGCTTATTTGGATTTAGCAAGCTGATAATTGATCCATGAAGTCCATTGCCTTCCTTTTTTTGTTGTTGTGTAGATCCATGATGTTTTGTTCATCATACTTTTCTCTAATGGATCTTGTTCATAGGAGTTAACTATGGCTAGCTTAGTGGTAGAATCTGAAGTATGCTTAATAGAAGGTTCAGGAATAGTATCTTAGATGTGGAAAGGGACTGAAGTACTGACTTCTCAAGTGGTGTCTCAACAAAATCATCCTGGTATATGCCTCTTGTTTTCTAAAATGTTGTTGCCAATATATTTCCCTTAATTAAGCGTTAAAGCATCATTCCTTAAATTTGATAGTTTCTTCTTGTAGTACGCTGAAGAATGTTTTGCACAAAACAAATTCTCCTGCCACAAGTGTAAATCTTTCTTCCATAAAGAATGATTAGTGCCATAAGTTATCAAATTTATTGCGCAAATCAAAGTTATGCTTTCTATATGATATGTTAAAAATTAAGATCATGAAAGGAAAATAAAAAGTAACTTATCATCCAAACTAATTAATTGAGAGTAAATGCAGATGAGTATGTTGTAAAAAAAAATCTTCTACATAAGAGATGAGCTTTTAAGATATAAAACACATATGAAGCTCCCCTTTAATGAAGGCATGTCTTAAAAGAAAATTGTTATGAGCAATACAATTAATAACTCTCCTGGATTTGTAAAATCATTGGAATTTTTGTAGAGAGAGTGTATGGAAATCTAAATATTTGGAGAGAAATCAAGTTTTAAAAATGACAATACTATTCAGGGTTTTAAGGCTGTAACCTTATTCACTCGAGTGGTTACTCGAGTGATCCGAGTAATTCCACTCAACCATCACTCGAGTGCTCACTCGAGTGATGCAACTCAGGGAATTTTAATTAAGTAAGAATACAATACCTCACTCGAGTAATGTCATAATCACTCGAGTCATAGTCCTTTAAAGTCTATTGATGCATCGTTCACTATCTGATAATGTGATTAGTACTGAGGGTCTCTGAAGTTGTAGTCTCTGTGAACACTTTAGGATACCAAGATAGGCTCAGAATAAGGCCTTGAAATGCTGGTTGATCAAGTAATAGATTTGTCTAATCTTGCCATTCATAGAAGTAATAGACAAAACATTATTCATAACAAGCTTTGTGTGATTGCTGAAGCTGCACTCTTAGATAGTCCTAGATAGATGGACCAAATAATAAAGGACCAGGGAGACCAGCTCTAGCAAACTCTTGTATCTTATATATCCTTGAAGTCTCTGCTCCCATCCTTTGTGTATTTTGTGTTAAGTAAACAACATTTGGAAATTCTGATTCATGACATAACTTCCTATCTCTATCGTCAATGTTACGTGTGTAAATAGTCTATTAAATAATGCAAGTACACACTGTCATAATCAAGTCAAGTAATACATAAGTGAGTAAAGTATCCTTCCCATGAGGATTGATCACTAAGTACCAAAATGGGAAATTTTAACTCTATTTAATAGATCGATTAGTTGATGATTGAAAGTATGAAATAAAAGATGATTAAATATGAGTGTAAATGATATGAAAGCAACTATCAGAAAAATCCCTAGGGGTCAGATTTTAGTTAACAAATTTCGGATTGAATCACTTATCTATTATAGCCTAATTTATTCCATATGATTGATAGTCAAGTTTCCTTAATTTAATTACCAGCATCTTCTAAGGTCAAGCAATTCTATAATTAATTGCTAATCCAATATATTGCTATATGAATTTAAGCAATTAATTATGCATTAAGATTTATGTAACTCAGTAAGACTACACATCTCATTTGAATATATTCCTATATGCAAGTCATGGTTTTAGTTATAGGATCTACACACATGCATCTCCTTTCGGTCTCAACATGTATATTGAAATCATTCAAAAGATGGCCAATCAATCAAAAGCATTAAGAATAATAATTAAAACTCAATCATGAAGGAGAAATTCAAACTAGATTTAATAAGTTCATATTCAATCCGTCATTAGTAAGCTACATCATCACCCTAGGAAAATGAAAGTTTAGCATATGATGAAATTGAAAACAAAAATAAAATAAATTGAGAACTTCATAAACATTGCAATAAACTTAATTATTAAATTCTAAAACATAAAAATTACAACCACAAGATGTATGAAAAGTGAAAAATCTAACCTTCCTTGTAGGAGTTAAAACCTTCTATGTAGAATGCATGCAAGAAGCAAATACAATGCATGAAATTAATTATAAGATGATGGTGTAAGTGGAGAAGGGAGGAAAGTAATGGATATGAAAATAGTTCTCTAAAATGTGCAGGAAAGGATGGCTATCTATAGGGAATAATGAAGTAGGGTAGATGAAGTAGTAGATAAAGTTGTAGATAGAATGTGGTAGATGGAATGGTCGGTGGAATGGTAGATGATTCCTGATCTCATCTACCAAGCAAAATTCGATATCCTTGGAGATAGAATTGGGGTTTGGTCTCAACATAAAAGTTGTAGAACTCTTTCTTAGCTTTTTATCCATATATAGAACATCCCAATCTGACCTCTAGAGCTCCAGACATTGCCTGAAAACTGAAAGAGGGTCTAATTTAGTATTTTTCAAGAAATTTTATTTCACGCCAAAGTCATTATTTATTTATTAATTACACCTAAATTTATTAAATTGAGCTCAAATAGTATCCACAAAATCATCATATAAGGGAAAATAAACATGCAAATATTTTTCTTATCAAATTTTCCCACACTTAGCTCTTGGACGTCTTAGGACAAGGAGTGACTAATTAGTACTAACAAAATTAGAAGTGTCAAGTCATAAGCGAGAACACAAATGAAAATTAAAGAGATCATAATATTCATGAATCAATGAAAATATAAACTAATAATTTTATTTGAAAATGAATAAACTGAGTTCGTAATTGTGACTCATTCTCCCAATTTCTCAAGTGTTTAAGGGTAAGTGTTTCGCTCGAATTCAAACGAAAAATTGTACTACTATAGACTTGCTAAAAATCTCAATCTCCACAACTTAATTCACATGCATAATTCAAATAAAAAAGACTTATTAAGGGTTGTGATGGGGTTAAGGTAAAAGAATGTAAAACGTGATATGAAGGGCTAAATTTAAAAACTTAATAGAACATTTGAAAAATGGGTCAAGTTCTTAATAAATCTATTTCATCACAACAACCCACAATTCGAATACTGAAATTTTTTTTATACTTCTTTTTTAACATTAAAGTTGATTATATATACACCCCCATACTTGTCAAAAGCCCATTTCACAAGAATTTCAAATGCTCTGCTAATCTTCTGAATTAGGTAAAAGCACTTGATATATCGTAAAAGCACTTGATATATCATTAAAGCACATGTTATTGGGTTGAGAGCAAAGAAACAGTCAATTAGGCTCAAAAGACATTATCAACGGTATAATTGCAAGGTTGGCTATTTGGCTCTGGCTAAACAAAATGAATGCCTTTATCGTCTTTGAATGTGCATGTGAAATGTAATCTCAACCAGATTTGAAGCAAGTTCTAGAGTAATACTTAATAAGTGAATATCAAACACAAGAGAAATAATCACTATAGGCTCAAAAGCTCACAGTTAGGAGCTTTCAAACTCAGCTCATTCAATCTCAAAATTCATCACCAATTACAACAATTAGTTGTTCATTCATACTATGAAATCTCTAAATTCAATTGATCCATACTCAAAACTTATATACTTCTTAAGATTATTACAAAGCACTTAAACATGATGATTTTTTTTTCTTTTATTTTTTTTCACTTTTACTCTCTTCTTCTTTTTTTAAGAAGGAACAAAAATATGTAACTAATAAAATGTGTCTCAGGAGCTAAGAATAACTCCTTACTCTGCCATTTTTTCCCATACCCCATACATATAATGATTTTACTAACTAACTAAAAAAATTTTTTCTTCCTCCCCCAACCTAAATCAAACATTGTCCCTAATGTCTTCTAGAGCTTAGAGAAAGATTTTTTAAACATAAACACACAATAAAGTAAAACCAAAATGCTATGAGTAAGACCAAGAGATTAAGGAAAGTTACAACCGAAAATTGGTATCTGGATCCTACTTTTGATTGCTATCTGAAGATTGCACACCTATTTGCTTAACTAGTATATCTGGTTTTGGTTCATAGGTTTGCAATTGTTCAGGAGCTGATCAGCAGTTGGGGCAGAAATTATGGAACAATGAGTCACTTGGGGTATGAATCCTATTTCCACAACATGATAAAAAAAACAACAGATAATCATAAAAACCATTAACATTTAACAATCCTAATGGCTTTTTGTGAAAATTTAACTTAGCCCAATATACGATGCTTGAAATCCCATCCAACGTTTCTAAACCATTGGTTAGAGCGATAAAAGCTTCAGCCTTGTAGAACATACGTCCCATACGTTCTGGCAAGATGGAAACCTATAACTCTTGTCTTAAGGAAAAGATGTAACCATCTAACTCCTTTACCTCTACACTCAAACCCTTGCTTCCATTAATAGTTGTAGCAATGACCACACTTCCCCTTAGGCCCTGGATGCCTCCCCCATATACAAAATTGATCTTTCAAGTAGTTAATACATTTCCTAGTTCTTGTGCTACAGTTAGAAACTCTCCATTCTTTCCCTCATCAGTTTCACAAAAAATGCAGATAGATTTAAACTTACATTTTAGTGTGATACCCTTTTTTTCTTGTTTTCTCTCGTACCATATATGCTTACAAGTGGAAGACTGCATATTTACATGTGGAAGTGTGCATATTTACAAGTGGAAGAGTGTATATATATAATACTAAGACAGCAACAACAAGATCATGCAAATCAGGCATTTTTCAAAGAAGTTTGAAAAATTTCTGACACAAATGACCAACATAATTTACGTGATAAAATTAACAAAAATAGGAAAGAAAGTCAAAAGTTATTGAAAACATAAGACATATTAGACAAAAGCTATTAAAAAGATAAGACAGATTAGATAAAAGCATGATTATGTATAGTAGTTGTGATTTTGGCTCACATCGGTCTCTGGTTTTACGTCCAGAAACGGCTTAAATGATTTCTATGAATCGAGGACTTGCTTCCCATCTAGTTTTCTTTTAAATTGGCAAACACGGTCTTTTAACATCAGATTCCCAAGACAGTAGCGCCATTTTTCTTGGTTGAATACATCTACTAAATCAAGAAGAATACGATGAACATCTCCACTCGGATGCATTTCAAAAGTTTGAATGATATCATCCAGGGACTCCTTACTCAGTCCAACCTTTATAAATTTAATTTTATCTTCTCGATTAATCAAAACCATACCTTTGCTCCTACAGTGCTGATCACATGTCCACCTTACACATTTATAGCAGACATTCATTCTTTTAGCTCCTCTCTTTTTGGAGTAAGGACTTCTTCCCATTCCTGGTAAATGTTTAACAACTGATTTATTAAAATCACTTGCTAAACGTACCTTATCTTCAATAATCCAGCGTATGTCGTCAGAAAGGCCCAAACGCTTGAATATCTTTATCCTTTCAAGTCGACAGCTATATAGCTTCTTGAGCACATCTTTAGGAAGAGTGGGGAACCTGTTCTTAAGTTTTGTAAGAGATTCCTCCATGTTAAATTATAATGAAAGAGATGAAAACTAAAATCTCTGATGCAGTGCAGTGTGTTTCGATGAGTAGGAAAGAAAAATGAGAGAGTAGGAAAGAAGTTTTGGGTTGCTCCCCAAATAGTCACCCTTTTTTAATGTCTTTAACTAGACAAAGACCAAACCACTTAACTCTCTATTTTTTTAATTATTTTTTTATTTTTAAAATTTTATGAGAAGGAGGACTTATTTGTTGGTTTCTTAAACATGATGACAATTTTCAAAGTATTAAGTGCATCTTCATTGTACTCTTTGAATGTTCTTGTCATCAGGGGCTACCAGAAGTCCTGCAAAAACACAACAAAACATCTAACCAAACCTTGGGTTGTCTCCCAAGCAACGCTAAATTTATAGTCTTCAGCCAGACTTCCTAATCACAAATTACTAATAAAAAGTATCAAACACCATGATTACCTTGTCTTCATTTCTTTTCAAGCAACAATGTTTCAGACACTAACAATAATCATTCAAGGTAATTAATTGTACTTCTTCAATCATAGAAAATTTTAGAAAAAAATTATTTATTGAATTCAAATAAAGCACAATGTGCATGTATTCGCAAATAGATTTAGGAGTTTCCAAAAATTTAGAGCATCCCACAAAATCCACTTGACTCTCATCAGTAAGAGTCAACACTTTAGCAGGAGAGACATGAACAATAGCTATTGGAATGTCCACATTAGTTTCAACATCAAAATGACAGGAATTAGGTTCCAGAACCTGAACCTCGTCTAGACTACACCTACTATCCTCTCCAAAAGTGATTTCAAGTTCCTTATCTCATTCCACAAGAGCTAAAGTTTCATTCAATTCCACTTCCTCAACTTCCTCACAATAATCATCATCAACACAAGAAGTGGTCATCATGCTTAAAGAATTATCTTGCCTTATAGTCTCAAGTGACGAAATAATATATTCCAATATTTTGGATACTTGACTCGACACTAGTGACAAGTTCCTTTCGCTCTCTACTAAACTCCTCACATAATCTTTCTAAATAAAACTTTTCCTTATACTCAAGAGTGTGTTCTTCAATATATGGATAAGAGTAGAAAGGAGGATTAGGACAATACCTGATATATGGCTCTAGCAGAAGGAATGATCAAAACAAGTTTGGTTCATATTGAAATCATCTCTCACATAATGATTGGTAATGTTATATAGACAATGCTCATAAGAATGACATTCTCCATAATAAGCACAAGAAAAACAATTATAAATAGAAGAATTTTCAATCCAACCAGCATTTATATTTTCTTGTCTCATTTCATCCACATGCATTCCAAAAAGAGAACCAAGATATGACAATTTATCACTGATTAAACCAAATGAACGTGTGAATAATATATATTTTTTATTTTAAATTTTAATTTTTTTTTGAAATTTTAACATGAAGACTAAATTAGCATTAAAATTACTTAGTATTGATATTAATGACAACAATCCTGGCAACAGCGCCAAAAACTTTTTGCGGGTGTAAATAGTCTATTAAATAGTACAAGTATACACTGTCGTAATCAAGTAATACAAAAGTGAGTAGAGTATCCTTCCCACGAGGATTGATCACTAAGTACCAAAATGGGTAATTTTAACTCTATTTAATCAATTGATTAGTTGGTGATTGAGAGTTTGAAATAAAAGATGATTAAATATGAGTGCAAATGAAATGAAAGAAACAATGAGAAAAAGCCCTAGAGGTTAGATTTTACTTAACAAATTTCGGATTGAATCACTTATCTATTATAGCCCAATTTATTCCACATGATTGATAGTCGAGTTTCCCTAATTTAATTACTAGCCTCTTCCAAAGTCAAGCAATTCTATAATTAGTTGCTAATCCAATATATTCCTATATGAATTTAAGCAATTAATTATGCATTAAGATTTATAGAACTCAGTAAGACTAGACAACTCATATGAATATATTCCTATTTCATATGCAAGTCATGGTTTTAATTATAGGATCTATACACATGCATCTCCTTCCGGTCTCAACTTGTATACTGAAATCATTTAAAAGATGGCCAATCAATCAAAAACGTTAAGAATAATAATTAAAACTCAATCATGAAGGAGAAATTCAAACTATATTTAATAAGTTCATATTCAATCCGCCATTAGTAAGCTACATCATGACCCTAGGAAAATGGAAGTTTAGCACATAATGAAATTGAAAACAAAAATAAAATAAATTGAGAACTTCATAAACATTGTAATAAAATTAATTATTAAATTCTAAAACATAAAAATTACATCCACAAGATTCATGAAAATAGAAAAATCTAGCCTTCCATGTAGGAGGTAAAACCTTCCATGTAGGAGGCATGTAAGAAACAAATACAATACATGAAATTAATTATAAGATAATGGTGTAAGTGGAGAAGAGAGGAAAGTAATGGAAATGACAAAAGGTTCTCTAAAATGTGATGGAAAGGGTAGCTATATATAGGGAAGAATGGAGTAGGGTGGATGAAGTGATAGATGAAATGTGGTAGATGAAGTAGTAGATAGAATGTGATTGATGAAGTAGTAGATGAAAAGGAAGATGAAGTGGTGGATGAAATGTGGTAGATTGAATGGTTGGTGGAATGGTAGATGATTCCCACTCTCAACTTTTAAGCAAAATTCGAAACCCTTGGAGATAGAACTGGGTTTTGGTTTCAACATAAAAGTTGTAGAGCTCTTTCTGAACTTTTTATCTATATATAGAACATCCTAATCCAACATCTAGAGCTCCAGATATTGCTTGAAAACTGAAAAAGGTTCTAATTTAGTATTTTTCAAGAAATTCTATTTCAGGCCAAAATCATTATTTATTAATTAATTACACCCAAATTTATTAAATTGAGCTCAAATATCATCCACAAAAGCATTATATAAGGGAAAATAAATATGCAAATTTTTTACTTATCAGTCTACAGCCTTAATAATCTTCTTATTGGTAACATCTAGTGAAACTGAGTCTATTTGAATTATGGGTCCAATGAAAAGTTTCTATTTGATCTAGCTCTAGTTGAAGATTGTACTTCATCATCCTTAGATGCCTTAGGTTTTGCTCTTTGTCTCTAGCTAGTATTGCCTATTAGTGACAAGCATATATTAAGCTTTTGGATGTGTAGCATCTTAACCATAGGAGTCCTCATAAGGTGCTCATTGTTTGCCTGGAGGAATAGAGATACCAAATGAAGGAATGACATTGGAGTATTCCTTGTAAAAGTGTATATGTACCTCTCTTTCTTTGAAAGACATAATCTCTCTAGTGTTCCTTTCCTTCTTGCTAATGATAGAGGCCATTATATGATAATCCTTTAATGAAGCGATTGAATTGACATTGTTCACCATAGCTCTAGTGTAGGTATATCAGATAATCTTGCAAAGATCACACAAAAAGCTAGTATTGAAATCAGGAATGCCTAGTGACTTTTTTGGTCTCTGATTGTTGTTTTGAACATCTCCTCAATCACAATCTGCAGGCTCCATGTTGTAGTACTGATGTCTAACTGCCTTTGGCAGTAGTGAAGATGGCTAGATAGCTAAGGCTTATAGTGTTAGAAGTATGAATGCAACCTATGAATATAAGTCAAGATAGACAGTTGGACAAAAAGATCTCTTGGTATGATTATTATTATTTCTGGTCTTGCTCTCGGCTTGAGCTTCTTTAAGTTGAATTCTGCTATGGCTACTAAGAGATCTTCCTACTCTTTCTCCTTCTCTGATTGCATCACTAGCTAGTCACTTGCTAGTGATAGGGTGTCACACAAGTTATTCTGCTACTGTCCACACTGCAACACTGCCAGTCACGCCTACTCTGTTAGCCTCTTTCTTTGTACCTGAAAGTAGAGCATCTTGGTTAATTCCTACAAAAGTATAAATACATGGTCTTTTGGTACCCAACTTCTCTTGGGTCTTCATAGTATTAGACATAACAACTCTTGTGCTCTTATACAATTAATCCAAATGATATTTGAGCAAAGAGTGTAATAATCAACAGAGACCAAGATATAATCTTACCCAACTAAATAAATTCAAGCCATTGAATCACAAAGAGTAACAAATAAGTGATATCAATGATCAATGAGAGTTTGTAAATACATTTTATATAGAAAATATGTCATTCATAAGATTTTCATGTAATCGATGTAAGTCAAATCAAAGAGAGTAGAAAATATATCTATAATGAGCAACTTTTATAAAGTGATAAATCATGAATGAAATCAAGTTTTCCAAGAATGATAATGAGATATGCAAATTGTTACAAAATCTTAGATGTAATTTCAAATGATAACAATGCATTGTGAAATTGAGATTTTGAATACATGCAAAACTCACTTTTGAAACATGTTTATAATCAATGTTCATATTAAAAATGGTGAAAGTCAATAGTTATAAAATATATATCAGAAAGCTTCACTTTGAAGTTCAACTAAGATAACATGTTAATAATTAGAGTTAACATGTTGGAGAATTTTCCCAAGTGCAAAAGTCATATAGATAAAGAATTAACCCAAAAAGGCTTTAGCTTGAATATAATTGTATAATGACTTTGCTATTGACCAAGAGATAATATTGACTCTTGTGTCTTAAACATTAGAATTCAAAACACTAGTTACTTAGAGATATATGATGTCAATAGTTAATGTATTTGAGTAACAAAATAAGTATAAATGAATTATGAATGATTAAGCACATACTCATTAATCCAAACGACTAGAGTTTTAGAATAATATTCTGGTAAGTTATTCCACAACAATGGTTAATGCATTAATGAACATTCATAAAGCTTGGAATAACTTGCCCAATAAGGATTTGTGTATTAGGCATAAGTCTTTCACAAATTGAACTCTTTTCTAGGAAATTGACTTGAAAAATCAACTTGTTTGACATGAGGTCTAACTCATTTACAGAATGGGACTAAGGAGTTCAAGCATTGGATAGCTTATTTAAGATCAATGATCAATAGGTTAATGATGGGAAACCTCTAGTAGATGAATTTGAAGCATTTCTAACATTTAGTTTAAAAATACTAACTTCCAATTTTGAAACTGATTTGATTGAAAAAAAAATATAAGAATAATTTTCAAATAATGTGTATGCATTTTTCATAAATAGGATGAATTGAAATCCAAGTAAATTTGTGAAATATGAATTTCAAAACATAAACTGATAGAAAAATTATACATAGTTTCGCTATTTAGCAACCTGTAATCAATTTGTGATCATCAAGAATTGATTGCTAAAGAAATGCAATAATGGTTAGCTATTCATTACCCAAATAAATAATTCATGTAACCACAATATTGGGTAAGGATAAAGAATACAATGCCGTACTTGAGTAATCTTGTAATAACTCGAGAAATTATCCTTTGAAGTTTGTTTGTACATAATTCCTTGATTTTTGCCTTCCAATCTTCCAGTTAGTCTTATCACTTGAACATTCACTCCCAGTTGTCACACAGTGATGATGATCACTCGATTAGTTAGTTCAATAATGCTTTACTGTACATCTTTTCTTCCTCCATTGCGAGCTAGGCACTCACAGTGATGTCTCAAGTAATGCCTCCTTTTGTTTGTGTTAGTGCAAGCGTTTCACCCAAGAGGTGGGGTGAATTGGGTGATACCAGAAATTTCATTGCGTATAAGAAAATTGATAGAATATTTAAAGCAGTTGAGAGCAAAGAGAAATATCACCAAAGTATACACCAGGAGTTATACTGGTTCAGCCACAACCACTTTGACCTACGTCAAGTCCTCAGAGCGTCTCTGAGAGTTTCACTATATTCTCCAAGATTCAGTGGGTTCTTGGCACCCCAGTACATAGTAAGTTCCTTCACCTGGATTCTCGCTCCCCCTTACACGTTGTAATCAAATCCCCAACTCAAGGTTCCACAACCTTAAATTGTTTCAATAACAAATATTGAGTTTGTAATGAAAAACTCTTTCACAGAGCAAATATATAATCACTGAAGTATAATGAATGAGTATAAGAAAACAAAAACTAAGAATGTTGATCATTGTATGTTCGTGTGTTCTCAGTTCTTGTTTTATGCTCTTTGAATGCTCCATATATATATATATATATGATTTGTAGTATCCGTTGGAAGCAATTCAAACATGTCCGTTAGAGTCGCGCAGCAACGGTTGACCATTCTTCAATTTTGAAAACTATCCATTTGCGGTAGGTAGCGGTCGGTGAACGTTCGGACTTTTATTTGACTTTTCACTTCTGGCATGATCTCTTCATTGTTTCTCTACAAATGTGCTTAGAATACTAGTGCAATAAAGATTTAATCATATAGATAAAAAATCAATAATTATTCAATTAAAAATTGATTTCTGGACTTCATTACTCGAGTGATCATGTTTGTTACTCGAGTAGTCCCTCGAGTAAACCTATCAAAAATATGGCAGTGAGTAATTCAACATTTTACATAAGATATTACTCGGGTAAGACATGGAGTGAGATATATCACAAACCTTAGAAATACCTGATTACTCAAGTAGCTACTCGAGTGGCCATGTCTTTTCCTTGTGAGTTACTCGGGTGCTTCCTCCAGTAAGCCTATTACTCAAGTGGTTACTTGAGTGGCCATGCTGTTTCCTCAAGCCTTACTCGAGTGATGTAACCCCCTGCCTTGATTAGTGTAATTATAATTTGATATCACATACTTAAATTAGATTAGAGACCGTCAGATAATTTAAAACTCACTTTGACTGCCTACTTTACCGTAGGGTTTTCACAAAATTTTCAAAAACACTTCCCCATCTTGGTCTCAATTTCAAATTTCGAATATAATTACCTGCGCAGTTAATATACATTCATACATATCAGAGTGTATGACCAAATTTCCTGTAACCCCCGGGTTTCATCTATTCATAGAACTATAGGGTTCCAGTTCCCAGTTAGGGGATTACACAATCATGTGTTTAAAACTATTTACAACTCAAAAATGTCATACAGTAATCCCTATCCAAAATGAATAACCAACATGGCCCGAACTAAATGTCCCTATAGGGTTCTAACTGCTCCGGGTCATACGCTTCTCCTTGGAGCCACTTGCCCTGTCTAAAATATTAGTCAATGGAAAGAATGAGATTCAAAAGAATCTCAGTAGTAACAAATCACTCATACAACATGTAATCATATAGTATGTAAGCAAGTCATCAAGCAACATCACGGCATAATACACAACACGCAGGCTGCATATACACATAATCATATAGTCTCATTCCCCGGATTCTACCGCCCTGAAGGTACGATCCTCCCACCGTCACCATCGATGGGCCATAGGTAATAGATGTTAGAGCAAGCGTTTCACCCAAGAGGGGGGTGAATTGGGTGATACTAAAATTTCGTTGCAAATATAAAATTTGACAGTGAAATTAAAACAGTAAGAAGTAAGGAGAAATATCACCGAAGTGTACATCGGGAGTTATACTGGTTCGGTCACAACCACTTTGACCTACGTCTAGTCCTCAGAGCTTCTCTAAGAGTTCCACTATAACTTCCAAGATTCAGTGGGTTCTTGGCACCTCAGTACAAGCAAGTTCCTTCACCTGGACACTCGCTCCCCCTTACAAGTTGTAATCCAATCCCAACTCAAGGTTCCACAACCTTAAGTTATCTCAATAACAAATATTGAGTTTGAATGAAATATCTCTCTTACAGAGTGAATAAGAATCACTGAAGCATAGAAATACAAATACAATGTAAAAACAGAGCAATGAACTTGATGATACGTTTGTGTGTGTTCTTATTATCTTTTTCTGTTTGGATGTTCCCATATATATAGATATGTTGGTGAAGACCATTAGAACATTTTCCTTTCGTCCGTTGGAGAGTGCGCAGCCACTATTGACTTTTCAGTTTTTTGAAAAATATCCGTTGGCGGTAGGTGGGATTTGAGCTTCTCATTTGACTTTCATTGCTTGATATGATTTCTTCAATGTTCATATGTAAATAGGCTAAGAATACTAATACAATGAAAGATTAATCATATAATAAGCAGAATGATGATCGTTGGAATGATTTCTGAATTTTTGAGTTTGCTTACTCGAGTAGCTACTCGAGTATCCCTTGAAGTTTACTCGAGTATCATCGGGAAAACTTTAATCAACTTCAAGTCAACAAACAAAGAATAGATTACTCGGGTAGTGCATGGAATAAACTAAAACTCAAACCTTTGTAAATAGTTGTTTACTCGGGTACTTACTCGAGTAATGCACTCTTTTCTTCATGGATTACTCGGGTACCAACTCGAGTAAACCTTCAAATAATCTTTTGGTTTCTGGATGCTTTACTCCAGTAATGTTGGCAGGATTTCAAGGCCGAGAGCACTTTAAGTTTGATTACCTTGTTACTCGAGTACATACTCGAGTAAACTTACTTTTTGTGCATAACTTACTCGGGTAATGACTTGAGGTTTTCTTTCAAAATATCTCTGCATACTCGAGTACATACTCGAGTAATCCACTTAAAATAAAACATTAAATACTTGCATACTAGAGTAATGACTCGAGGAAAATAAGATAAAATAAGATCAAGTTATTCGAGTACATCCTTCAAGTTTTCACTTGCCTTAGAGGGTTACTCGAGTAGCTCCTCGAGTAACATTGGCAGTGGTACAAAGTGCCGAGAGCACCACATTTTCTGAAACAGGGTAACTCGAGTACATACTCGAGTAAATTGGCAGGCCGAGAGCAACTTGAAAACTTTTACATGGTTACTCGAGTACCTACTCGAGTAACGTTGGCAGGCCGAGAGCAACTCCAAGTATTTACCTGGTTACTCGAGTGGCTACTCGAGTAACATTGGCAGGCCGAGAGCAACTTGAAAACTTTTACACTATTACTCGAGTACTTACTCGAGTAACGTTGTCAGGTTACTGGAAGGTGCCTCTGGTTACTTCAAGTTTTGTCCCATTACTCGAGTACGTACTCGAGTAATGCCTTACTAGAATTGCTTCAGATCAAGTTTCTCAGCATTTTCTCTTGGTCTTTACTCATTACTCCAATGCTTACTTCAAGTGATGCTTATCCCTGTTAAAACTTACTTATTAATCAATACCATTCTTTTGTTATCATCAAAACTTGAGATCTAACATTCTCCCCCTTTTTGATGATGACAAAACTTGGTGATTTTGAACACGGTTTTTCAAATTGAATTCTCAATTAAATATGTCTTATTAAGTTTAGATTCAAAGTGTTTTTAAACAAGCATACACCTTGCATACACAACAACTTCATTAGTCCAACAATGTATCATAATTTAAAGCTTAAATGGACTTAAAATGAAATCATAACTTAAACACACTTGCATTAAACTTAAAAGTTGTATGTTACAAGATAACAAGATAAAATTTAACAAGTTCAAAAGAACAAAAGACTCCAAAAGACTCCCTAAAACCCATATACACCCAAACACCCAGAAATAAGTACAGACACTTTTACAAAATTACTCTCAAGTTCTTCTCCCCCTTTTTGTCTTCATCATTCAAGAGGAGGATTGGAAGGCTTGACCATGGAGATGGGCTTCACAGGAAGGACTAAGCCACTATCTGAACTGGAAGAATCAAAAGAGCTGGAAGATGTTTGTTCAAGGAGATTGACTGGGGGAATATGGATGTCATTTCTAGGAGGAATAGGAGAAGGTTGGAAGACAACCATAGTGGTCTCAACCTCTGGAGGGGTATCAATCTCTGGAGTGTGATGTTCAAAGGAGGAGGAGGGAGATATTTCCTCAGTGTAGGTAGGTGATGGATTAGGTTTAGGAGCGGTTTCAGGTTGAGGTTTAGGAGGAGAATCATCAATGACAATATGTATGGTCTCGTTGGTGTCAGGGCTATCCACCGAATAAAGGATGTCTTTGTCTTGAAGCTCAGGTGGACTAGAGACCGGAGGAATAGATGGTTCAGCCTCAGTAAGAAGAGTATTAGAGGAAGGGTTCTCTGGAGGTGGAGGTGCAGAAGAAGATGGACCAGTAGAAGGTCCAGGACCCAATGAGTCCAATCGTGCCAGAATCAATCTCAGAATCTCTCCCTGGGCACGTTGCTCAGCTAGCAACTCCTCATGCCTCTTATCCATTTTCTCAACCAACTCTCCCATCTTGATATTCATGTGGGTTATCAGTTCAGCATTCGTGTTGGCGATATCCACATGGAATCCTCTTAGCATGTTTTCCATAAAGTGCTGGAAAGTGGCATTGAGGAAGGATGGTGATGATGTGGTGGCAGCTGGAGCCGATGACTGAGTGTCATCTATCTTGCTGGTCTCAGCCTCAGTCTTCTTCTTCTTCTTTGACCCAGACTCCAGAGGGCTCTTGAGAGGGATGTCAATATTTAGCTTCCCTATCTGATTTCTCCCAACCGGAGTCATCCTCTTAATAGGCTCCTTGCTATCCAGATACCATATCTTATTCTCTTTCAGAATAAGTGATATAATTTGAGGATATGGCATCGTTGTGGTAGCGTTTCCATCCACTCTGTACCTCTTCCTTTCAGAGAAGATATACTCCCCCAAATCCTTCTGCTCCTTCAGGAGAAGTGAAGCAAACCACCTAAATTCCCTATCAGAGAAGTGGGTATAGTTGTTGGCCTTGTTCACAAGGGACCTAGAATATATGTACCATAGGACCCTGTGATGATCACACATATCACTTGGTTTGAAATTTAGAGGGCCAACTAACTCTCCAGGTTTTAGGACAGAAAAGATTTGATTTGGTTCGAGTTGAGAATAAATATCATCTGGGGGGTTCCTAATCCCTAACCATAAATTAATCCTAGAGGGTGATATGAGAATCTTTTGGCCTCTCACTGTGGTGGTCATTTCTTCCTCAGCAGAGGTTCTTTTGGTTCATCTATGATTTCTAAATTACAGAAAAAGTGTGTGATCACTTTTATGCAGAAAGGTAATCTAATAGATAACCAAGGCATAAAAAGATCTAGATATGGACTAAGGTCGTGCTTCAATACCTCCTGAAGTAGCTTGAGATCCACATAGTGTGTCTTGCACACTTTCCTCCTTGAGAATTGGGACAGATATTTGGGAGACTCTACCAATTTGCTGACATTGAATCCCTTTGGTGGGTTGGTGATCTCTTCTTCCGGCACTTTGGACTTCTTGGAAGATTGTCCCTTCTCCATCTGCTCTAGAATGCCAGCCATAGCCTTAGCCACATTTTTTTCATACTTGGGCTTTTTAGAAGGCTTAGGTGTGAATGAGGGGGTAGAGGAGTCCGAGGGAGTAGGTGAGGGAGTTTTGGTACTCTTGCCTTTCCCAGTTAAAGTACTCTTTTTGGATTGAGCCCTTGTAGCAATAGGCTCTTTAATCACAACCCCTTTTGGTTTCGGTTGAGATTGGATTTTGGCTTTGGATCTTGGAGTAAGTTTCCTTCTCTTTGTAGGAGGAGAAGAAAGAGGATCAGAGTGTTGTTGGGATTCAAAGGAATCTATGGGAGTAAGGTTTTTAGTTCTCATCTTTCTGAATGATTGAAAACTGAGATTCTCAGAAAAAATAGAGACACAGTCGCGACTTAGGGCACCGAGAATTTGAGCAAAATAGGAAGTTTTTAGGAATGAAATCTGTTGGGTTTTGATCAAAAAAGAGCTAGGAATTGATTGTGAAAAGTTTTTAAAAGAGGGTATAGTGATTTACTCGAGGAGATTTTGTGGAAATGACCGAGTTTGCGACAGTTAAAGACCTAAAACCCGACATTACTCGAGGCCTTACTCGAGTAACCTTCAAGTTTACTCGAGGCCTTACTCGAGTGATCATACAGAAAATCTCTAAAATAATTTATTTAAATTGCGTACCTGCCATGAATATTATTTTAATTATCCATGTTTGTTCCCTGGATCATTGTCAATCAATTTTGAACAGATTTGAGTCGATTTTGCATCAATTTGGAAATCTGGACTTCCAGTTACTCGAGTCCTTACTCGAGTAAGCTTCAAGTTTACTCGAGGCTCGCCTCGGGTAACTTGTCTTTTCAACTTCTGACTCTTCATTTCTTTGTAACTGAACCGTTAGATTTAAATTTCAAGTAACTTGATCCTTTACTTCCAGTTTTGAAGTTCATTACTCGAGTACATACTCGAGTAAAGTGTTACTTTACTTCAAGTTGTTCCTCGGGTAATGCTTCTTCGTTAGTCATAACTTCAAGCTGGTACTCCAGTGAATATGTCCTCTGATAACCTCTGTTTTTGTTTCTCAAAACAGAATTTCTTCCTTTCTGCAAAACAATTTTCTATACACTCCGATGCTTAAATTAATAATCATCAAAACATTATCAAATGACTTCATCTAATATTATGAGTAACTTAAATAACTTACAACTCATTGGGATTTACCATTCCCAATTCTCTTCTAATGTATAGAAATTGATCTTTTGCAAGGGGCTTTGTGAAGATATCTGCTAGTTGAAGATGAGTAGGAATGAATATCACTTTCACATCTTTCTTTTGAACATGATCTCTGATGAAGTGATGTCTGACATCGATATGCTTGGTTCTAGAGTGTTGAACTGGATTCTTTGCCAAGCTTATCATACTGGTATTGTCACAATAGATTGGTATTTCTTTGAGATAAATACTAAGATCTTGTAGTTGTTGTTTTAACCATATCACTTGTGCACAACAACTTGAGACTGCAACATATTCGGCTTCCGTTGACGAAAGAGACACTGTATTTTGTTTCTTACTAAACCATGATACAAGAGATCCTCCAAGAAATTGTCCTTGTCCGCTGGTGCTCTTTCTGTCTGTCTTGTATCCTCCATGATCTGAATCTGAATATGCAACAAGATATTCACTTCTTCCTTTAGGATACCACAGACCCAATTCGGGTGTGTTAGCAAGATATCTAAAGATTCGTTTGACCGTTTCAGCATGTGATTCCTTTGGTGCTGATTGATATCTTGCATATATGCCAACACTAAATTAGATGTCTGGTCTGCTTACCGTGAGATAGAGTAATGATCCGATCATTCCTCTATATTTTGTGATGTTGTAGTCTTTCCCTTTGACATCAGCACATAGGCGTGTCAGTGCCATTTGCTTAATCCATTCCATACTTCTTTAATAGCTCTTTTAAATACTTTGTTTGAGATATGAAGATTCCAGTCTTTCTTTGTTTGATTTGCAAACCAAGAAAGAAATTCAATTCTCCCATCATTGACATCTCAAATTCTCCCTGCATTATCTTAGAAAATTCCTTACACAGAGATTCATTAGTAGCACCAAAAACAATGTCATCAACATATATTTGAACAATTAAAATATTGTTGTGTTTTCGTTTTATGAAGAGTGTTGTATCAACTTTTCCCCGTACAAAACCTTGATCAATAAGAAACTTACTAAGCCTTTCATACGAGGCTCTAGGAGCTTGTTTTAAACCATATAAAGCCTTTTTGAGTTTGAAAACATGGTCTGGTTTAGTAACATTGTCGAAACCTAGAGGTTGTTCTACATACACTTCTTCCAAGATGTAACCATTTAGAAATGCACTCTTTACATCCATTTGATAGAGTTTGAATCCTTTGATACATGCAAAGGCTAAGAGTACACGTATAGCTTCCAATCTAGCCACTGGAGCATACGTTTCCTCATAATCAATCCCTTCTTCCTGATTATATCCTTTGGCCACCAATCTTGCCTTGTTTCTGACAATAATTGCGGATTCATCAAGTTTGTTCTTGAATACCCATTTAGTACCAATGATCGGATGATCCTTGGGTCGGGGTACCAAATCCCAAACTTGATTTCTCTCAAATTGATTTAATTCTTCTAGCATTGCTATAACCCAATCATTGTTTGATAGGGCTTCATCAATGTTAGAAGGTTCAATCTCAGAAATGAATGCAGAAAAACTTACTTCATTGAAAATTCTATTTCTAGTTTTGATCCCTTCATTCACATCTCCTATGACTTGTTCTAAGGGATGACTTCTATTGTATTTCCAGGCTTTAGGTTGACCTAGTGGTTGCTCTTCTTCCTTAGTTTCATCAACTTCTGGAATAAGAGACTTAGAAATAGATTGATCATTTTCTTGATTTAAAACAACTTCCTGTTCTTCATCAATGGTTTTGTCAGAGGATTCAAATTCATCAAATACAATATGAATTGATTCTTCAACAACACATGTTCTTTTATTGAAAACTCTATATGCTTTACTTCGGTTAGAATATCCTAGGAAAATTCCTTCATTAGTTTTAGAATCAAATTTTTCCAAGTTATCTTTACCATTATTATGAATGAAACACTTACAACCAAAGATGTGTAGATGAGTAAT
Organism: Inga oerstediana; assembly: GCA_963210345.1. Taxonomy (NCBI): domain Eukaryota; kingdom Viridiplantae; phylum Streptophyta; class Magnoliopsida; order Fabales; family Fabaceae; genus Inga; species Inga oerstediana. The sequence continues at coordinate 37,739,776 of OY723407.1, forward strand.
GTTTGGTTTTCTTCCTTTGTATAGCTCGTATGGTGTCTTTCCAAGCTTTGTTCTGATATATGCTCTATTTGAAAGGTAGCATGCTGTACTCATAGCATTAGCCCAAAAAACTTGAGACACATTCTTTTCATTTAACATTGCTCTAGCCATTTCAGTAAGCACTCTATTCTTTCATTCTACGACTCTATTTTGTTGAGGTGTCCTTGGAGCAGAGAAATTATGATCAATCCCATTAGTATCACAATATTCTTCAAAGGCTTGATTTTCAAATTCTCCACGATGATCGGTCCTAATACCTGCAATGGACATACCTTTCTCATTTTGCACTTTCTTGGCAAAAAAAATAAATTCTTCAAAGGTCTCATCCTTTGATGATAGAAAAATAACCCATGTAAATCTAGAGAAGTCATCAACAATGACTAATGAATATAAGTTTCCACCAAGACTCTTTACTCTTGCTGGACCAACTAAATCCATATGCAATAATTGTAATGGTCTATTTGTTGAAATCTCATTTTTTAGTTTGAAAGATGATTTAGTTTGTTTACCCTTTTGACATGCATCACAAATCAAGTCATTTTTGAAAGATACCTTGGGTAATCCAAGAACTAAATCCTTTTTTAGTAGTTTACCTAGTTGATGCATATTGACATGAGCCAATCTCTTATGCCATAGCTAACTTTCATCGGCATTACTCAGAAAACAGTTTTCAGATTCATTTCTACTAATATCTAGAGTATAGCAGTTACCTTCCCTTTTTGCTCTGAGCTTAGCCTTGATGTTCTTCTTATCAAGTTGTAAGTCATTCTTGTTGATAATTAAGCATTCTTCTGAGTCAAATATTACCCAGTTGTCTTTATCTGCACTTTGACTTACGCTTAGCAAATTGTGACACAAGCCTTTAACATAATATACATCTTTGACTTGTATTCCTTTGTCATTTTTGATTTCACCAATTCCTGCTATTCTTCTGGATTAATTTCCTCCAAATTTTACCTTTCCACCTTCCTTAGGTTGCAATGTGGTAAAATTTTCAAAATCTCCGGTCATATGTCTAGAGCATCCATTATTTATGTACCACTTGCTATTTTTGGATGCTTTGAGACATACCTTTGAGACATACCTGCAATCAAATGACTAAGTCTTAAGTACCCACATCTTTTTGGGTCCTTTTGGGTTAATACAAATCATTTTCTGAACATATGAACCTTTAGGTACCCATTTATAGGTTCCTATTGTTCCTTTCTTCTTATGAATGCATGAAGAAGTATAATGTCCTTTTCTATTACAGTAGTTACAAAATGCAAAAGGATTTGATGTATGCACGGAATGCTGGAAATAATTCAAGTAAGACTTACCTCCTGCTTTCTTTCTACCTTTCCTTCTATATGATTTTGGATCATATCCAATTCCAGATCGATCATTTACAAATCGTTGAGCTTTTAAGATAACATTTAGCATCTCACTCCCTTGTGTAAATTTTTCAAGAGTTTTTGTGAGATCAATGTTTTTCTTTTTCAAAGAAGAACAGTTTTCACAATCCTTTTCTGAACATGCTTTAATCTCAATTTCAAGAGCTTTATTTTTCTTTTTGAAAACAACCAAATCTTTAACTACTTTGATGAACTCAGAATGCAAGGCATTATATTCAGACAGTAATTCATCATAGGTAGGTTTAGAATCATTTACCTCTTCTTCTGTTTCTTCTTGAGCAACAAGACATATATTAGCTACTTCTTCTTCATCACTTTCTTCGTCTGAGGAGCTGTCACTCTATATAGCAGATACGAAGGCCTTCTTTTTGTTGAAGAATTTGCCTTTTCTCTTTTCTTTACTCTTTTGATTCAATTCTGGACATTCTGATTTGATATGTCCTGGTTTTCCACATTCGTAGCAAATGATATGATCTTTGTTGCTAGTTCCTCCTTTTTGAAAATGTTTGAAGTCTTGACCTTTCTTGTAGAACTTTCAGAATCGTTTTATGATTAAGCCCATTTCATCATCGTCTAACTCCTCATCCTCATCTTGATTTTCTTCTTTTTCTTTTAGTGCCAGACCTTTCTTTTTCTTATAACCAATGTCATCTAGTTCCCGTTTGAACTTTAGTTTGCTTTCATATTTAGAAAGACTTCCAAATAGAGAAGCAACTGATCTCATTGATTCTCCTTTTGCTTCTTCTATTGCAGTAACTTTGGCTTCCCACTCTTTAGAAAGAATATTCAAAATCTTTCGTACTTGAGTATGTTGATCATAGACTTTCCCAAGTGCTGCAAGTTGATTAACAAGATGAGTATATCTAAGTTCGAATTCAGAAATCGACTCACCTGATTTCATTCGAAGTAGATCGAATTTAGTGACCAAAGTGTTGATTCGATTCTCCTTTATTCCCGAAGTTCCTTCATGAGCTATTTCCAGAGCTTCCCACATTTCCTTTGCTATTGAAAGTGTGGAATTTCTGAAATGTTCACTTTGACTCAAAGCACTTTGTAACATCAGAATTGCCTTGCTGTTGAGAGTGATAAGTTTCTTGTCATTCTCATCATATTCCGCTGGCGTCTTTGGAATTTTCTGAGAATCTACAATCTTTGTAGGTTGATAGTTTCCACTCTCAATTACATCCCATAGCCCATATTCGGTAGCCATCACGAACACTCTGAATTTTGCTTTCCAGAAAGAAAAGTGTTCTCCATTGAAATCGGGAGGTCTAGTGATGGATGCTCCGTCGGGAAGAATTCCTTCACCCATGCTTGCCATTGGATCCTTCTTAGGTTGTTATGCCTTAACAAGAAGACCTATGCTCTGATACCAAATGTTAGAGCAAGCGTTTCACCCAAGAGGGGGGTGAATTGGGTGATACTAAAATTTCATTGCAAATATAAAATTTGACAGTGAAATTAAAACAGTAAGAAGTGAGGAGAAATATCACCGAAGTGTACATCGGGAGTTATATTGGTTCGGTCACAACCACTTTGACCTACGTCCAGTCCTCAGAGCTTCTCTGAGAGTTCCACTATAACTTCCAAGATTCAGTGGGTTCTTGGCACCTCAGTACAAGCAAGTTCCTTCACCTGGACACTCGCTCCCCCTTACAAGTTGTAATCCAATCCCAACTCAAGGTTCCACAACCTTAAGTTATCTCAATAACAAATATTGAGTTTGAATGAAATATCTCTCTTACAGAGTGAATAAGAATCACTGAAGCATAGAAATACAAATACAACGTAAAAACAGAGCAATGAACTTGATGATACGTTTGTGTGTGTTCTTGTTATCTTTTTCTGTTTGGATGTTCCCATATATATAGATATGTTGGTGAAGACCGTTGGAACATTTTCCTTTCGTCCGTTGGAGAGTGCGTAGCCACTATTGACTTTTCAGTTTTTTGAAAAATATCCGTTGGCGGTAGGTGGGATTTGAGCTTCTCATTTGACTCTCATTGCTTGATATGATTTCTTCAATATTCATATGTAAATAGGCTAAGAATACTAATACAATGAAAGATTAATCATATAATAAGTAGAATGATGATCGTTGGAATGATTTCTGAATTTCTGAGTTTGCTTACTCGAGTAGCTACTCGAGTATCCCTTGAAGTTTACTCGAGTACTTACTCGAGTATTATCGGGAAAACTTTAATCAACTTCAAGTCAACAAACAAAGAATAGATTACTCGGGTAGTGCATGGAATAAACTAAAACTCAAACCTTTGTAAATAGTTGTTTACTCGGGTACCTACTCGAGTAATGCACTCTTTTCTTCATGGGTTACTCGGGTACCAACTCGAGTAAACCTTCAAATAATATTTTGGTTACTGGATGCTTTACTCCAGTAATGTTGGCAGGATTTCAAGGCCGAGTGCACTTCAAGTTTGATTACCTTGTTACTCGAGTACATACTCGAGTAAACTTACTTTTTGTGCATAACTTACTCGGGTAATGACTTGAGGTTTTCTTTCAAAATATCTCTGCATACTCAAGTAATCCACTTAAAATAAAACATTAAATACTTGCATACTAGAGTAATGACTCGAGGAAAATGAGATAGAATAAGATCAAGTTATTCGAGTACTACCTTCAAGATTTCACTTGCCTTAGAGGGTTACTCGAGTAGCTCCTCGAGTAACATTGGCAGTGGTACAAAGTGTCGAGAGCACCACATTTTCTGAAACAGGGTAACTCGAGTACATACTCAAGTATCATTGGCAGGCCGAGAGCAACTTGAAAACTTTTATATGGTTACTCGAGTAACGTTGGCAGGCCGAGAGCAACTCCAAGTATTTACCTGGTTACTCGAGTAACATTGGCAGGCCGAGAGCAACTTGAAAACTTTTACACTATTACTCGAGTAACGTTGTCAGGTTATTGGAAGGTGCCTCTGGTTACTTCAAGTTTTGTCCCATTACTCGAGTACGTACTCGAGTAATGCCTTACCAGAATTGGTTCAGATCAAGTTTCTCAGCATTTTCTCTTGGTCTTTACTCATTACTCCAATGCTTACTTCAAGTGATGCTTATCCCTGTTAAAACTTACTTATTAATCAATACCATTCTTTTGTTATCATCAAAACATGAGATCTAACAATAGACTCACAAATAGCCTTTCGGCTTCCACAAATAGCCTTTCAGGTTTCACATAGTCTCATCCCCCGGATTCCACAGCCCTGAAGGTACGATCCTCCCACCATCACCACCGATAGGCCGCAGGTGATAGACCCACAACAATGATAAATCAAACATACAACATATCACGTACAGTATAAGGGAAAGAGTCACTACCTTGTTCCTTCCTGACGTTCGTTGGCACAGTGGGCTCACGAGGACGGCAGATGTCTAATCCTATAAACCAAATTAGGGGCAATCCATCAATCTCTTTTCCAAGTTCTTAATTCCATAGTACTTTAAGTTGGTTATCATTTAGACTCTTTAAGTGGCTATTAGTAGCCTAGACATATACCCTAAAGGGTTGGGAGAACTACCCCCAAAGATACCTTTTTCAGAAAAAGAAACACTAATTCTGGGCTGCCTCACTCGAGCGAAGGAAGTCTCACTTGAGTGTTGTCCTCACCCTCACCCGTGCTCGAGTTCCAGCGAGTGCAACAGAGGAAGTGCTTGCTCGTGAGCAAACTTCAAAATATCTGTCACACTCACTCGAGCACAGGAAGCTGTACTCGTGTGATAACCTGAAATGTACTCGAGTACCAAAAAGTGAGGCACTACGAGTGACTACCCGAGAGCAATTATAAATTCCAGAGTCTTAAACCTACTCCCTTACTCGAGCACAGAGAGCTGCACTCGAGTGATGACTTATAACACTCGCGGACACATAAGTGCACTCGTGATTTCTGCCTGAAGACTTAACCAAAATACCCAGAATTTCATACTGCACTTGAGTGAGACCCTTCCTCACTCTAGTGAAGCTTATCAGAAGCCAGATCGCAGCAACTAATACACTTTTCCAGATTTACCAAAACTAGTTCTAATAGTCCCAACCTTTATACCAAAACTAATTACCCTCTAAAATTCCACAAGGAACCTATTGGTAAACTCAAAACAACCAAAATCTTACCACAATAACACATCCTACTCTTCTAACTATATTACAACCAAGATCACCTAAGGATCAACTTCCCCTTTTCAAATCCAAACCACAACCATTGGCATCAAGACACTATTTAGCATCTATCTTATCACAAAACACTAGCTACTTCATATATTTCATAATTAGGCTAAAATTAAGGCAAATATCCAAAATTCTCAAAACTTAACCAATGATCAAAACAATTATACCAAAATACCATAAATACACACCTCTTTAACTTCCAATGATTAGCTTCTTGATTCTCTAGCTTTCAAGCTTGTGCAAACTTCAAAGCACCTTCTTTCAAAATTCTGAAACCATAGGTTTAATGCTCTCAACCTCTTGAACAACATTAATAGAGAACATTTAAGCAGATGGAGATGTTCACTTACCTAAACTCAAGATTTTCTCTTTCTCTTTCTTGCTCAAAGCTTAACAAAAATGGAGGTTAAATGAGAGAGAATGAAAGGATGATGATGCAGTTTTTTTCTCCCATTCCCATACAACCAGCCGACTTTACAAGTGAGAGGGAAGAGAAAAATGAATTTTGAAATGTTGACTTCATCCATGGTTCATAACTTGCCACATGTCATGATCTAGTTCTTCCCTTCATAATTCATATACACCCATATGTATAAGATCCCATCTTTTTCTCATCAAATCCTAACCTTTGATCTCAATTACCAATGAGTCTCCTCTTCGGTAACTGACCAATCGGTTGGTAAATTTACCGTTTTGCCCTTGATGGACATAATGCTTACTAAACTATCAACAAACACCTTTGCATCATAAATCACATTATTTACTTCAAAAGTGTTTAATTAACATTAATTACATCACTTTAAAGTTATTAATCCTTAATTACAATTTAGGATATTATAAGTGACCCCTTGAGTAAATTCCAAAATAACTCTACAGATTACTCGATTATTCCCTCGAGTAATTGCATCAAATTCTTGGCCGAGAGTCCTTGTTCTTTGTTTACCTGATTACTCGAGTGACCCCTCAAGTAATGCTTCAAATAACTCTAGAGATTACTGGAAAGTTCCCTCGAGTAATGTCTTTTTCTCACTTGGTTACTCGAGTGGCTACTTGAGTAATATATTGCATTTCTTGGCCAAGAGCTACTGGAAGATTTTTGACCTGGTTACTCGAGTGGCTACTTACTCGAGTGGCTACTCGAGTAATGCCTTTTTCTCATGTGTTACTCGAGTGGTTACTCGAGTAAGGGTCTATATAACTTTTTAGATTACTCGAGTTGCTACTCGAGTAATATCTTCCAAATTTTGGTAGTGTTTTAGAAAACAGTTTCTATTGACATTACTCGACTAACAATGTTCCTTACTCGAGTAGTCACTCGAGTAAACATAGTTAAAGACTGCCACTGAGGTTTTTCCTTTGTTTTTTCTCTCAGATCTTCTTCATTACTCCAGTGCTTACTTCAAGTAATGCTTTGCCATTTATTTACTTTGTTCAAATTCATTTGTTATCATATCCTCTTTTATCATTAGTCCAATCTTTATTATCATCAAAACATATGGGATCTAATAGTTTGCACATATAAAATGTAGCTTCAAAGTTCAACTTCAACAAGATTTGAGTTATGTAGTCATAATCTTGAGATGAAGCTCTTCCTTTTTTCTTCCTACAAAACCATATAGATCTTTTTCTTCTTTTGGTATCCAGTTTTACTTGGATCCACTCATGGTTAGCTTGTAGGAATCATAATTCACATGCTCTAAGAATATAGTTAATTTGAAACAATTGAGCAAAATGAATTAAACATAACTTTATGAAAAAAATAGTTTCTTTTGAAATATGTGTATATACATAAAGAGTTAAACTATTGAACATTGTAATCTCTTTATAAATGAATTTATTAAATGGATTTTCTAATGAATGTGAAAACATATTTTCAATAATAGTTTACAATGCTCATTCCTAAGGTTCCAAAATATAACACCTCAATAAATATTACAGACAATAGCATATGAGGTTTTATCATTATGTACTTTTGCCTTAGATAGTTGGAGGAATGACTTTACTTACCCACTGCAATTTTCTGTTATGTTGATTCTTCATATGTGTTTTTAAGGGTGTCTTCAATGCTCTCTCAAAAGATATAGACTTTAAAAGTCTTATGTTTGATACTTGAGAGATTCTCCTTTTCTTGTTTTCCTCAAGATAGTTAAACAGTGCTCTGTGGTAGACCATTCTTTAGGTGGAATGTACTCCTTTTCTCTATTGCCTTTCTTTGTATTTAGACTTTACTATTCTAGTGATAGGTGATTCGAGAGTTCTTGTAATTGATGTGAATCTCATTTCAGGTGCATTAAGAACTCTTGGAATCTTCTTTATTTTCTCTACACCCTTATGTCCATTCTTTCTAGAATAAATCTGCACACATGAAACACCATATAGACATTTTGGTACCCACTTTGCTTTAGGTCCTTGAATGTTAGCATTTGAACTTACTTCTGTTTTAGGAACCCAAACAAATTTATTTCTCACATTGGAATTTCTTCTAATATAGTATGTGTGAGAAATATGACCTAAATTACCATAATAATTGCAAACTATATAATGATATGTGTTATGAGATTGTATCCAAGTATTGTGTCTGTCATGTGAATGAAAACTCAAGTAATTTTCATTTTAACATACTTTCTTCCCCAAATATTTTCCAGCATGATCAAAAACATTTTTGCTTTTTAACATCGAATCAATAGTTGGTTGAAAAATAATTTTATGCAAACTTTGAAAATCTGTTTTAACAATAACTTCAGAAGAATTGGAATTATTTACCTTATGTAGATCTTGAGCTGCAGAGGATGATCCATTAAGTCCGTCTGTAATGAGCTCTTCTTGGGAATCATCTTCCTCTTATTCTTCTATGTTGACAAGATCATGGAAGTGGTGTTTTATGATTTCTCCTTCTTCATTGTCAACTTCCACTTGTTCATGAACAGTAGATATGTAGCTTATAGTTTCACATAAATTGTCAACACTTTCAACTTCAACATGATTGTTAGAAGTATAAATAGAATCAAGAGTATCCCAAATATCTCTAGCAGTAGAGAAAAATCTAATTTTTCCAAAATCATCTTCAGTTAAAGCAATATACAAAATTTTCCTTGCTCTAATGTTCTATGAAAACATTTTCTTTTCTCTTTCTATCCAATCCTTTCTCGGGTTGAAATCAAAAGCATTTGTAAAAAAATTCCATATATCAAAATAAGATACTTTAATAAAACTAGTCATTCTAGCTTTCTAAAACCAAAAATCAATATCTTTTAAAAGAGGTGGAATTGTATAGTCAAAACCTTCGGAAAGCATATAACACCTAAAATCAGCTATTATAAACTTTTGAGACAGTTAAGTCCTTTAAACAAGAGTCCAACTTTGATACCAAATGTTAGAACCAGCTGACACCCAAGAAGGGGGTGAATTGGGTGTTAGACAAAAACTTAATAACTTTGAAAATCTTTTCGCATCTTAGTGAAGCAGTAAGTATGAAAGTAATTAATCATAAATCAACAGTTAAATATTTAAATGATATATGGTAGAAATATAAGAGAATATGCATATTGTGATTTATGCTAGGAAAGAGAATATGCAGATTGTGATTTATCCTGGTTCAGTCCAATCCTCGATTACCTACGCCTACTCTCCAGGGTCCTCCTGAGATTTTTAATCCACCATCTTCCTCAAGTTTAACCAGGTACTTAAGAACCAATACAATCTGACAAGTTTTATCTAGGCACTTGTGAAGCCTTTAAACATCTCTCATCAATACACTCCCCTTTATACACTGTAAGGATACAACCTTGATAATGAAGGATTACAATCAATCTTCTCTCTCAGAAGTGAAGAAGATGAATACTGAAGTATAATACAAATAATCACTCTCTCAAATGTAAATGATATAGAAGCTAGAGAATAACAGAGAGTATTTGGGTCGATGTGGATGGCTTATGATATGAGCATGTTGGCATTGGCATTGTGTGTAGTTGCCTTCTGCTTGAATCTCTTGTATTTATAGTTGAGTAGGATATTACCGTTGTGAGTATTTCAACTTATCCGTTGAGTCCCGTTGCTTCATTTGACAGTTCTTCATATTTGAAAAACTAGTCGTTATGTTCGGTGGACACCCTGCTTCGGTAAAGTCAACTTTTGTCTCTTCATATCATCTCTTCATTGTATTCCTGGAGAAATACATTAAATACTAATACAATGAAGTGTTAGAGTAATTGGAAGCAAGAAGAGTAAGTTTCATAATCATTCCCATGATTTTTAGAAACTTTAGATCATTATCTGTCACATCACTCGAGTGATCCTGGGTCAATACTCGAGTAATCCCCTTCAAAATGTGGCAGAGAGCATCGGAGTCATTTTCCAACTTCATCACTCGAGTGGTCACTAGAGTGATCTTGGGACATCACTCGAGTGATCTCTTCATTTTGATTCAAAATATGGCATACGATATATCATCAGAAAGCTCTTTTTGTGTACATTCCAATGCAACAAGAATCACCTTCAAACTCATTGTAATATGAAAGTTATGATCGAAAGAGTATCTATTGTTCCCAATAGTCTTCAAAGTTTCCAATGTCAATATCCAAAAGACATAACTCTTAGTATATAACTTCAAAGGGTAGTGATTTTATGAATTATTTATTTTTTTAAGTAATTTCATTTTGATGTCGATTGTATTGTAAATTGTTGTAGATTTGAACTATAAATATAGAGGGTTTCATTAGAAAAAAAGAAACAATTACACATAATTATTGTTTAAAAAAATGACTTCCTATGACGCTTCTTTGGGAAGTGCCATAGGAAGTTAGACCACTTCCTATAGGAAGTGCCATAGGAAGGTTTTTTTTAAAAAAAAAGCTATGGCGCTTCCTTAGATTCAAGAAGCGTCATAGCTTTCTTTTATGGCGCTGAAACCTATGGCGCTTCCTAAGCGCTATTATACTCTTAAAAATAAGAGCCATATATTTTATTTTTTATAGTAGTGAACCTTAGGCCGTTAATGTATGTCCCTTTAATTATTAAAAAAACATAATAAGAAAGGTGCATTTAACAATTAAATAATATTTTTGTTAGAAATGTTTTTTAAAAAAAAGTAAACATATTTATTGATAATTGGTTCCACTATCTTTAAGATACAATGAAACTAATAAATATATGTTTTCTTGTGTATTCCATCTAATTGAAAAATGAATTGCAATATTTATCATTTAATAATGGTATAACTTGTTATAAATTTTATATCACAGATTTGAAAGAGGCAAGCTTTACCCAAGAAGGGGGTGAATTGGGTGATGTGATAAATTTTTCGATTGATGCGGTGATATAGCAATAGCTGTAGATAGAGTAGAGTTGAGAAGATAAGCACACAGAGAGTTATACTGGTTCGGCCCAAAACCCAGGCCTATGTCCAGTCCTCAGAGATCAAGACCTACTGAGATTTTCACTATTCTTCCAAGATTCAATGGGCTTTCAGAATGCTATAAGACAACAACCATTCTTGGAAGGACTACAAGTAGAAATACTAGAAATTTCTCTCCCCCTTACGACAAGTCTTACATGCAGAAAAACAAACCTATGACCTTTCTCTCTTGCTTACGTATACAAGTCTTATGAGAAGCAACGTACTCTCCTACTTACACCACTATAAGTCTTACGAGCAGCAATGTTCTCTACTACTTGTATATTGTAAGTCTTATGAGCAAAAAGTCCTACTAGGAATTCTCTCACTGCTTCTCTCGTAAGGAAATCTCCCCTCTCAAGGTCCCAGTACCTTGAGACCAAATGAAAATAGAATTTGAAGTGTATACAGACTCTCTTACAGAGCAAATATGATAATCATTGAAGAACGATATGAATACAGAGGAAATATGAATAACAGAGACTCGTGAATTTGCTTGTGTGAATTCTTATACTTCGTTGTCTTTGATGGTCTCTGGAGCTCTGTATTTATAGACAATTGTTTTTGCCTGTTTGAATAATAATCATTGTGGAGCGAAGCATTTTACTGTGGAACGGCATGTGTACGTTTGACATCTTTGAACGCAGTAGGTACGTGCTTGGATGGTCGTAATAATACTGTCTGCCGTTGTTTGACTTCCTTTGTGTTTTTCTAATTCAAACGTTCAAACTCCTGTATCACATTCGTAATATATGTTAAATGATGTTATATAATAATAAGTGAAAATAGAAAGAATAAATAACTTTAAACCATATTCGGATTGAACGCTGTAAGACTGGTGCGTTTTGGCTTTTGGCAGAGTATCACTCGAGTGCAATGCCATATTTTCTCCTTTTGCTTCAGTTTTACACTTGCACTTCCACGAATTTTGAGAGAGTTCATTTTCACACTTGCGAGTGATATGGGTCTTCACCCGAGCACGGGTATCCTCACTCGAGTGCTTCTTCATTTTACACTATGAGCCACGTCTTTGGACAACACTCGCACCCTTCTTTATCAAGAGTGTGATTTTGCATTTATAGGTGATGTGGGCCCTCACTCGAGCATACTTAGCCTCACTCGAGTGAGCAGAATATTCTTTTATAATATTTTCTTTGTCTTCAGTACTTGCATCAGAATGGAGAGAGTTAGGTTTCTCACTCGCAGGTGCTGAGGTATCACTCGAGTGTATGTACTCTCACTTGGGCATACTTATGCTTCTCTGCTCTGTATGACTCTCAGGCAAACACTCGCAGTCCCTCACTCGCTAGGACTCGGGAACACTTAAGGCCATCACTCGAGTATAAAGACTGTGCTCGAGTGAAGTGTTGATATCTTGTTTCTGACTTTGCTCTCTGTCAAACACTTTCTGTCTAACACTTTCATGTGCTCGAGTGTAAAGCAGCTTGATGCTTGAGTGTTAGATCTATTACTGGAGTGCATTAGTAAATCTAACAGCAATTGCTCTTTGTCAAACACTTTCTATCCAATACTTGCACGTGCTCGAGTGAAATATAGCTTCATGCTGGAGTGCTAGCTCCATCACTCGAGTGCATCAGTAAAATTGACAACAAACACTTCTAAACTTTGCCATATGTATTTGGTAACTTTGTAACTATTGTCTAGACTTGTAAAAGCATAATTTGCACACAATAACCTTTTATGATCATCAAAACTTGGAATCTAACAGGATTGATATTAATATATTGGTGACTAGTGCTTTAGTGGGTTGCATAATATTTATGTTGCATTAAAAATAAGATAAATAATAAAGTTATCCCTATGACAATTATTCATGTTATGTCTTTTTTTATTTTGGAGAGAGGTATTTTCTGTTCACATAATTCATATTTCAAGCATACAACTTTTTCTATTCTACTCCAGTAGCAGCTCGAGAGTGGTGTGTAGGTCTTAAGGTTATTCAAGTGGGTCGTGCACTTGAAATCAATATATCAAAGATTTGGTTAAACAATTAGTTTGAATCCATCTTTCTAGATTTTTTTCATTTTGAAGCTTGAAGACTCTTTTTGTTAATTATATTACCACTTTATTAATGGGGGTTGAGCCTGGCGAAAGAGGCTAATACTTTATAATGTATAGTGAATTGAGGTTCAAATCCCCACTCTGAAAGATGGCCATACGCAAGTCATGTTACATTGCTTGTAAACACGACAACGTAATTTGACTTGAGTGTTCCCTGTCAACTCATAAATTGGGGTTATTTTCCTTTAAGCAACTCAAGTTACTTAACCTAGTTGTTAGAGCAAGTGTTTCACCCAAAGGGGGGGTGAATTGGGTGATACCTAAAATTTCGTCGGAAATATAAAACTTTGACAGTGAAATTAAAACAGTAAGGAGTAAGGAGAAATATCACCGAAGTGTACACCGGGAGTTATACTGGTTCGGTCACAACCACTTTGACCTACGTCCAGTCCTCAGAGCTTCTCTGAGATTTTCACTATAACTTCTAAGATTCAGTGGGTTCTTGGCACCTCAGTACAAGCAAGTTCCTTCACCTGGACACTCGCTTCCCCTTACAAGTTGTAATCCAATCCCAACTCAAGGTTCCACAACCTTAAGTTATCTCAATAACAAATATTGAGTTTGAATGAAATATCTCTCTTACAGAGTGAAAAAGAATCACTGAAGTATAGAAATAAAATTACAACGTGAAAATAGAGCAATGAACTTGATGATACGATTGTGTGTGTTCTTGTTGTGTTTTTTTCTGTTTGGATGTTCCCATATATATAGATATGTTGGTGATGACCATTGGAACATTTTCTTTCGTCTGTTGGAGAGTGCGCAGCCACTATTGACTTTTCCAGTTTTTGAAAAATATCCGTTGGCGGTGGTTGGCATTTGAACGTTTCATTTGACTTCCATTACTTGACATGATTTCTTCATTATTCATCTGTAAATAGGCTTAGAATACTAATACAATGAAAGATTAATCATATAGGAAACAAATCAATGAACATTTGAATGATTTCTGGATTGCTGGGTTTGCTTACTCGAGTAGCTACTCGAGTATTACTTGAAGTTTACTCGAGTATCATTGGGAAATCTTTGATCAACTGCAAGTCAATGAATAAATACAAGATTACTCGGGTAGTGCATGGAATAACCAATTTTCAAACCTTTGGAAATATATGTTTACTTGGGTACCTACTCGAGTAATGCACTCACAACTTTATGAGTTACTCGGGTACCAACTCAAGTAAACCTTCAAATAAACTTTTGGTTACTCGATGCTTTACTCCAGTAATGTTGGCAGGATCTCAAGGCCGAGAGCAATTACCTTGTTACTCGGGTACTGACTCGAGTAATGCACTCATTTCTACATAGGTTACTCGGGTACCACCTCGAGTAAATGTACTTTCTGTGCATGACTTACCCGGGTAATGACTTGAGGTTTTCCTTCAAAATAACTCTGCATACTCGGGTACCTACTCGAGGAATCCACTTAAAATAGACCATTAAATACTTGCATACTAGAGGAATGACTCGAGGAAAATGAGATAAAATTATATCACGTTAATCGGGTACCACCTTCAAGTTTTCACTTACTTCAGTGCGTTACTCGAGTAGCTACTCGAGTAACATTGGCAGTAGTACAAAGTGCCGAGAGCTCCACAATTTCAGAAACAGAGTTACTCGAGTAGCTCCTCGAGTAACATTGGCAGGCCGAGAGTAACTTGAAAATTTTTACATGGTTACTCGAGTAACTCCTCGAGTAACATTGGTAGGCCGAGAGCAACTCCAAGTTTTTACCTGGTTACTCGAGTAGCTCCTCGAGTAACATTGGCAGGCCGAGAGTAACTTGAAAATACTTACACTATTACTCGAGTACCTACTCGAGTAACATTGGCAGGTTACTGGAAGTTGTCTCTGGGTACTTCAAGTTTTGTCTCATTACTCGAGTACCTACTCGAGTAATGCTTTAGAAAACTTGCTTCTGATCAAGTTTCTCAGCTTTTTCTCTTGGCCTTTCTTCATTACTCCAATGCTTACTTCAAGTGATACTTATCCTGTTATTACTTTGTTCAAACTTATTTATTAAAAAATTCTTTTTCATACCATTCTTTTGTTATCATCAAAACATGAGATCTAACACTAGTGGCTTGTGATCTCCCATGTAAGTGGCACATCGTGGATTCAATCCATTTATAACGTCAGATTGTTAATGTATATCCCTTTAATTATGAAAAACATAATAAAAATGGTGTGTAGTTAATAAATAAATAATATTTTTTGTTTAAATTTTTCAAGAAAAATTTAAAAATATTTATTGATAACTGGTTTCACTATCTTTCAGATACAATGAAACTAATAAATACATGTTTTATTGTGTATTCCATCTAACTGAAAAATGAATTGCAATATTTATGGTGTAATAATGGTATAACTTGTTATAAATTTTACATCACGGATTGATATTAATATATTGGTGACTAGTGCTTTGGTTAGTTGCATTATATTTATGTTGCATTAAAAATGAGATAAATAATAAAGTTATCCCTACGACAATTATTCATGTTATCTCTTTTTTATTTTGAAATACGGGAGATATTTTCTGTTCACATAATTCATATTTCAAGCGTACAACTTTTTCTATTCTACTTTAGCAGCAGCTCAAGAGTGGCGTGTAGGTCGCAAGGTTATTAAATTGGGCGGCGCACCTGAAATTGATGAATCAAAGATTTGGTTAAACAAATAGTTTGAATCCATCTTTCCAGATTTGTTTATTTTGATGTTAGAAGATTTTTTTTGTTAATTATATTACCACTTTACTAATGGGGGTTGGGTCTGGCGGAAAAGGTTAATTTCTTATAATGTATAGAGAATTTAGGTTCGAATCTCTGCTGTGAATGATGCCCATACGCAAGTCATGTTACATTGCTTGTAACTATAGCAACATAATATGACTTGAGTGTTCTCTCTCAACTCATAAATTGGGGTTGTTTTCGCTTAAGCAACTCAAGTTAAGTTCCTCACTGGAAAATATCCTTTTACAGCTTGAGTCATGTTAGTTTTAAAGGGAAGTTATCTGTCTTTTATCAACTGGAAATTGAAAGTTACGTACATTCTAGTCCTTGACAAACTCGTGCATATATCTTTTCCATATCTCAAGATCAATCATACTTAGTGTCCTTAATTATCTATAATTACTTGTGTATATATATATACCATTTTGAAATAATCAATATTCAGTGTGTAAGCATATAAATAACTCGAGTCATAATCTATGCAACCCGGGTTATGTTGCTATATGTAAGCACAATCTCTAATTCTCATGAATGATTCCAATCTCTTCTAATAAAAGTTGTTCGAACTCTTCTTAAAGTGTGTCTGAGTGTTTTATAACTTGTATAAACTTAAGAAAACACATGCAAGATTAAAGCACAACGGTGGTATTGCATAATGAAGTTGCCTTTTTTTTCCCAAGCATTAAATGTGAACTCAACTATCTAACAAAATCTCTAACATAAAGAGGGACCAATTTCGGTGCTCGTCACTATGATAAGTACTAATAACTCATTACCTCTACACACTATTAGATATAACTTGCATGGTTCAGATTGAATTTATTTTACTGTTACTTTTACACAAACAAATTATTTTAATGTGTATAGAATCTAAAATAAAGATAATATTTAACAATTGGGTGCTTGTAAAATCTTGTCTATTCAATTAAGAATAAGCGGTACATATATGTTATTCTCTAGGTTAGTTGGTAACCCTAGAATCACCTAGATTACATCCGCTAGAATCATGGAAATAATTTAAAACTTTGAAATTTAAATACATATCGAGATTTTAGGATCTTTTATCATCTACTAAACTGTAACACCCTTATCTTATTTTCACATTTTTCAGAGTATTTGCGGAAAATGATGCACAGTTCGGTGGACAACACATGAATAGCATAAATATACTGATAATATGTGTATGATTATAGAAATTCCCTATAGGGGTTTTTCACATAATAATTATCACTAATGTAGCTGCATAGGGTTACTTGGATGTCGAAACCCATCCCAGTGAAATGGAGACATCTTCCCGTCTTTGTTTCACCACTGCAATCCTCTCGTGTAATTCCCTTCTCTGCTTTCAATACACTTCCTATTTTCACCTATCTAAATTATTGGTAGGGGAGGGTGAGATTCGAGAGAATCTCAGTAGAAAATAGATACCATATGCATGCATGATAGATGCTATGTGTATGACATGTTAGCTTTAACTAGATGCATGCGCCATATTGACATTTCTGCATGCTCAATGTTTCATGCAACATAACTATAGTTATAGTATAAATAGAAACAGAGCTTCATTATTCAAATATGCTCTACATAATCAAGTAAATTAATCACATACATCACTACACAAGTAGAGATATCAAATACATACAAGTAAGGTAAGTCCCCAACCTTAAGCCTTTTTCTCCTCGAAACATGTACCTCGATTTGCATGCCAACCCCTCAGGCTCTCTACTCGGTCCTAAAATGTCAAATGTACAATTTAGATACTTCCATAATGTTTATGGTGGTTATATGACTCTATATTGAAAAATTACCAAAATACCCTATGGACCCCACCAGGCCCCACCGTACTCGATCCTACCGTACTTTTTTTTGAAATTTTGACTTGGACTATTCGAATATATTTTTGCCCAAAGAATTCATTTCCAAACTCAAAATTACCAAATTCACTACTAAAAGACCAAAATGCCCTTGGCAGCTCCATTTTCAGGGTTTTAGGGGTGTTTTCGTAATTATGCTTTTTAGGGCTTTTCTGGAAAAGTGTTCGACTGTAACCCTACCTAATTTTCCCTCCTAAATACAATGGAATCATCAGAACATAAAAAATCTATCCCTAACCCCCTAAACTAGCCCTGGCCAAAATTCCCAATTCTTCTGGAAAAATTGGGGTTTTTTAATTCCGACTTCGTAGACTTGCTCCTTTCTACTTCTAATCACTTTATTAAGTATTTAATTACATTAAAACAACCATTTGGACTGAATTTTAGCAGCATAAGACCTAGGCCACCACATTTCCTAAATTTACATTCAGAGCAAATTAATAAAAAATCCATCGATTAAACTACTTATAGCAGTTAGTACAACCAATATTCAAAGTTTCGGAAGTTACCTTTTGTTTTGTTTGGCTTTTCTCTAATGTGGTTGAACCTGAACTCCTCTTATATAGAAAATTGCTTCTCAAACACCTTAAGTAACATAGAAGAGAAGCTTAGGAGAAGGATTATACACGTTAGGTATGAATTTACCAATGAATTTGCTGAAGGAAGAACACCAAACACCATCAGAAATGACTGAATGAGGAAGAGAATAATTGTTTTCTATTATGCTTATGTCATGTTATCATATTCTTATGTCATAATTTCCTATTTTCCCATTTCTGGATTTATGTAAATTCTGGCAAATTTTCTGCTCAATCTTTGAAAAATCATATCTAAATTTGTAGGTATCGTATTGGAGTGATTCCAAAGGGTATAGAACGCTTATTGAGTCTAGTTTCAAGGAAAAATATAACCTTTAGCCAATTGGAAGCACAAAATTCCTAGAATTTTCATATTTGAACGTTGCTATAGAAACTTTTCAGTTTCACTGGGTGATGTTCCAAAATACACAACCTTTTGTATGTAGCTCCAAAAATTAAACATTACCTATCAAATTAAAGCTTAGGATGTCTACTTTTATCCTATAAAATCTCATAATTTTTTATCATCAATTATTCATACAAAATCACATGACAAGCTCACTGCCTCATTTAAAGCAATAAAACAACATGCTCTTGCAACTTCAATAAATTCCTTTTTTGTATACAAATTTCTCATACTCTTTAGTTCACTATTTTATTCCCTTTAAAACCCCAAAGGTATAAATTTGGGACATATGCTAAATCAGGGCTTAGCAGTTCATTTACTTCAGGCTTATTCTCTAGCCTCTAATCCCAAAATTCGGGGTATTACATTATTAAACAACCCTTGTCACGCCCTTATTTTAATTTTACCTTTATCAGAATATTCACTGAAAATGATATGCGGTTTAGTGGGAAACATATAAATATCATAAATATACTGATAATATATACATGAATATAGAAATTCCCCATAGGGGTTCTTACATAATAATTTCAAATCTTCTGGCAGCACAAGGCTCTAGGGCATATAAACCTGTCCTAGTGAAATGGAGACATCTTTCCGTCTTCGTTCCACCATTACATTCCTCTTTGTAGTTCTCTTCTCTGCTTTCAGTATACCTCTTATTTTCACCTGTCTAATTTTTTGGTAGGGGAGGGTGAGATTCAAGTTAATCTCAATAGGAAAATAGTACCAATATGCATGCAAGATAAGTGCTTACTACATGACATGCTTGCATTACATAACTCATGCTCACATAATGATATATCTACGTGCTCAATGTTTTATGCAACAAAACTATGGCCACAGTATAAAAAAAATAGAGCTTCAATCATTCATATATGTTCCATATAATCTAGCAAAGTAATAACATGCATCAATACACTGGCATAAATATCAAATACATGCAGGAGAGGTACGTTCCCTACTTTAAACCTTTTCCACCTTGAACAATATGCCTCGATTTCTATGTCGCAGCTCAGCTCTCCACTCGGTCCGACAATTCCAAATGTACCATTTAGACACTTCCATAGTGTTTATGGGGGTTATATAAGTCTATTGTGAAAATTTACCAAAATGCCTCCAGGACCCTGGCCTCGCCCCGCTATACTTGGTCCGACTCTACCTTTTTCAAAATTTTGACATGGGCTATTCTGACATATTTTTGCCCAAGGAATCTGTTTCCAGACTCATAATTACTAAATTCACTACCAAAAGAGAAAATTGCCCTTTACAGGCCTCATTTTAATGGTTTCAGGGGCGTTTTTGTAATTATGTTTTTTCATAAAAAGTGACCAACTGTAACCCTCACCTAATTTTTGCTCCTAAACTCATTGGAACCATCAAATCATTGAAAATCCAACTCTAAGGCCTATTTATAGCCCTAGCTAAAATATATAGGTTCTCCGGGGAAAATCGGGGTTTTACAATTTCGGCTCCATAAACGTGTTCCTTTATACTCCTAACTACTTTATTGACTATTCCATTATGTTACAAATACCATTTAGTACTAATCTGGGCAGCACAACAGCCCCCCCACAACTCATTTTCCATTTTTACACATAAAGACAATCCGGCAAAATTTCACCGATTAAATTGTCCACAACAGCCAGAATAGTCAATATATAAGAGTTTGAAGTTACCTCAAGCTCTCACTAGCTTTTCTTCAATGTGGCTGAAACCCTAAGTGCTCAACAATATATTTTGAGCATTAAAACCTTAAAGAACAAAGAAGAGTATCTTAAGGTCGGAGTTATATACATTATGAGCAAAATCATCGGAGGAATCGGCTTACCTTGTGAGATTTCTTCCTCTCTCTCTATTTAGCCCTGGTTCATGTCAGTTATGGCTGAGCAAGAAGTGGATGATAGCTTTTTATGATATATTTTATTGTATTTTATTCATTGAACATTTTTCCAAAATTCAGATTAATTGGAAATTCTGGCAGATTTTCTGCTCAAACTTTAAAAACTCATAACTAATTCTAGAAAAATTGAAATGTAGTGATTCTAAAGGATATAGAACCCTTATTGAGTTTAGTTTCAATGAAAAATATAGAATTTATCCAACTAGAAGCACAAGAATCATAGAATTTAAATCTTTGAATGCTGTTTCAGAAACTTTTCTGTTTTTCTGGGCTAACTTCAAAAATTCATAACTTTTTGTATATAACACTAATTTAGTTATATGACCTATTAAATTAAAACTTAGGATGTCTACTTTCACCCTATAAAATTGCATAATTTTTATTCATCATTTGGTCATACAAAATTAGATGGCAAGCTCTTTGCCTAACAGGAAATTTCACTGGAAGCATAATCATATTCTCCAAAATTCACCATTTTACTTTCTTAATACCCCAAAGATATAAGAAACATTAGGAAATAAATTTGGGGCACCTAACTTAATTCAAGCTTATTCCCAAACCTCTAATCCCAAAATTCGGGATATTACAACCCTAATTAATAATTTAATTATGGCTAGGTTGAGCCTAAGGCCTATAGCAGTATCAACACTCCTATTCCAGTTGGCAAATAGATGTCTATCATTCCCAACTTGCTTCTAAATTCTTCAAATTGTGACTTACTAGCACTTTGGTCAACATATCTCCTACTTGATGTTTAGATGGGACATATGGCAATTCAATGATTTCTTAATCTATTTCCTTGACAAAATGTTTGTCTATATCAACATGTTTGCCCTTTCATGATGAACATAACTCCTAACCATTGTAATAGTAGACATACTATCATATCGCATTATGATAGGTGTTTCTGCTGCAAAATTTAGTTCCTTCGTACCCTTATTTTCTACATGCCTTCACACACTCCATTAATTAGGGCTTATAGTTCAACCTCTAGACTACTTATGGACACTATTGTATGTTTCTTACTTTTCCACATAACCAAGTTTCCTTATAACATAGTACAATATCCTGAGGTAGATCTTGTAATATCTTGAATTTTAGGATTAGAGGCTAGAGAATAAGCTTGAATTGGGTGAACTGCTAAGCCCCAGTTTATCAGGTATTCCAGGAATGCATAAGAAATATAATGGCTTATAGAAACTGCACTCAGAATAGAATACGAAATTTGGTGCGAATTAGTCAGAAGAAAGTACCAAATTCCTTTAGGATGTGTTAGAATGACTTAGAACCTCAATTAGATCCAAAGGAAAAGGGAAATGGTGTTTAGAAAGAATTAAGAAAGATAATTGAAATAATTAATGGCACAAGAAATAATATTGCCATAATCAAGGGAAAAAGAGACAATTGCCACTTCATCTTAAGATTAAAATTGGAAGACAAATTGAAGGGCTAGGATTTGCTCTTCTAAAGTAAGAAGTATGTATGAGAATAGAAAAGAAAATTCTGCTCTTCCTTATGGACAAGAAAACCGTCCAAAAGAGGGGAAAAAGGGGAAGGAAAATTGTTGGTCAATTAGTCAAAGTTGTGTCAACTTTTCCAACTTGAGAAATTAAATAACCATTGGCAAGATGAAGTGAGATAATTGGGTCAAAATTTTTCCTCCATTTAGGCAACCCATTTTTTTCGAAGAGCAAGAGGGAAGAAGAAGAGAAGCCAAAAAAGTGGAATTTTACCTCACATGGTAAATTAAAGTGTCTTGTGCAAGAAAAGTAATTTTTGGCCACATATTTTCTTTTTCATTTGGGCCATTTTTGGCTAAGTAAATTAATTGGCAAGGGAAGAGAAAAATCAAGCATATTCCTCTCTCTCTCTCTCTCTCACATGTTAAATTTCGGCCAAGAAGCTTAAGGGAAGAGAAAAAGAAAGACACAAGCAATTGTGAGCTTTGTTGCTTGATTTTCACCTTCCAAATAACTTATATGGCTCATATGCTCTTCATAAACATTGTTTCGCTTGATGCGAGCTTCATTTCTATGGTTTTGGAATTTCAAGGGGAGGTTTTTTGAGTCTTCTAGAAAGAGTGAAAGTTGGAGAATCAAGAAAAGAGCTCAAGAAAGTGAAAGAGGTGAGTATAAGCTTCATTTTGACCTAAGTATTGTGTTGTTTGGTGGAATTTTTGGGCCTTGTTTGTGCTGCCCTAATTTTGACCAAATAGTGTATTTAGGGTTTCATGATGCTTTACTCATATACATGTGGTTATTTGAGGTTTGGGAAGTATATGAACCTAGTTTAGTGAATAATTGGTGAATTTTGCCTTGTGACCTAATTTTTGGTCAGAACAGGGTATGAATAAGAAGAATGATTTTGCTATTTTTAAGGTCTCTAATGGATTCCTTAGGAAAAATTTAAGTAGGAATAAGTGATTGGTGTAGTTTTAGAAAGAACGAATTTGAATTTCAAAAGTTGGAATAATGCTGTCAATAGGGTTTCATGCATGGCGGTCAGAATATATTACGTTTTTGGGTAATAGAATGTTGTCCAATGGATAGGAAACTTTCCATAATAAAAGTATACTTATCAAACTTTAATTTGACAGGTCATTTATGCTATTTGAACCAGTACACTAAGAATTATGAATTTTTGAAGTTAGGTATTGAATTTGGACAGAATCCTGGACCAGTGTGGCTTAGGTCGTGATTCTGAAATTATGTGGCTAGAATTGGCTTTGAGTAATATTTTATCTTTAAAATAGACTCAAAGAGCTTTAAGTAGGAATTTGTGTCACCCTAATTGGAGTTCTATAGAATTAATTATGATTTTTCCAAATTTAGTCAAAATGCTGCCAGCTTTTAGCTACTATGCGAATTTGAGAAAGAAAAAGGCTATAAGTAATTAGTATGAACTCCAAGGGTAAAAGTTAGCCTATGAGTCTAAGGCAGCCCCATTAGGTAATCATTTATCATAGCACTAATTATATGATTATATATCTAGGGCGATGAGAAGTGAAGAAAAAAAATAATGGAAGATGCTTCAAGCAACTCTGGTGGTTGGAAGAAGAGGAAATGCAGGAAGGACATTAGTCCACAAGGTAGTAAAAGTTACTAATTCTGCATGTACTTGATATGCATGCATATGCATTGATTTATGTTATTGCTTTGCTTAGTTATGTTGAGTATACTTGAATGATGAAGCTCTATTTTTGTTTATGCTATGGTCATGAGTATATTATGTGAAGCATTAAGCATGCAGAAATGTCATTATGTTGGCATGCATTTAGGTAACACTAACATGCCACAGCTGGAAAAAACACTTTTTAGACCGGTTAAAAGCAACATTTTAGACAGGTTCTGGATGCGGTCTTGATACAGCCAGTCTTAAAAGTCTTACTTTTTAGACCGGTTAAGAAACCGATCTAAAAAAATAAGTTTTTAGACCGGTTGTTTATACATCTGGTCTAAACATAACGAGATTAATGGTACTTCTGAAAAAACAGTCATACTTTTTAGACCAAGTATGACTTTTTAGACTGGTTATTCAAAGAACCGGTCTAAAAGGCTCCATTTTTTAAAAAAATATTACTTTTAGCTAGCCAGCAGCATCTCATTTCCCTTGTTAAAACACTTTACCCAGCAAACCACTCTAGCGACATTAAGCCTAATGGTGAAAAAAAAGTCATTCTTCCCGCACCTCACATTCCACAAAAGCAACAACAATAAATCATTCTTTCTAAATAATTTCTTCTCTTACACATTCTCATTTCATCAAGCATTCTAAAACACAATTTCAACAGGTGTAACTTACATCATTCTTCTTACATCCCACATTCGACAGAAGCAATAACTATAAATCATTGAAAATCAACACATTAATAGTTACCGAGAAAGAACACAGCAGACAATAATCATTCTTCCTGCACCTCACATTCCACAGAAGCAACAACAATAAATCATTCTTCCTAAAATAAATTCTTCTCTTACACAATCTCATTTTATCAAGCATTCCAAAACACAATTTCAACAGGTATAACTTATATCATTCTTCCTACATCTCACATTCCATAGAAGCAACAATAATAAATCATTGAAAATCAACACATTAATATTTACTGAGAAAGAACACAGCAAACAGTAATCCATCCTCGATGATCACTAGCTGTCTCCAGAGCATCTGCACTAGCTAGGATAATTCAAATCCTTCATTTTCCTGTGATGACAACAAAAAAGTAGTTTTATATATAAAATAATATGTACATAATTCAAATATGATTCATGATAATTACTTTAGCTAGCTAACCTTCAAAGGAGTTTTATAAAGGGATATCCTCCCATATCCCTTCATGATGATTGTTTCTTATGCCGTGTTCATTATCTACTTCATCTTCTTCGTTTAATTTTGGAAGACCCCTAGAAAAGGAAGGAGTCTTAAGAAGATTATTCATTGAACGAATTTCCTCAATAATATCAACAACCCTTTTTCCTTGGAGAGCTACATACCATATTTTATTTTCCTGATCGGTAATATAGAACACTTGTTTCGCCTGATATGCCATAATAAATAGTTCATCTCCAAAACTTCTACTATTTAGATTAACTAATGTAAATCCTAATTAATCGATCATCACATCATTGTTGACATCAACCCACTTGCATTTGAAAATGGGAAATTTAATTTTAAGAAAATCAACCACCCAAATCTCTTCAATAACCCCATAATAAGGTATGGCGGCCAATCTAGGGTTCTTATCTTTTGAATTAGAGAAGTGCATAGATTCAGCCACTAACATAACACCATTATTTTGGACGGTGCTCCTATCATCAAGGGACTTCATGTAAAACATATAATCATTGATCATAAATGAAGTCCAACTTATGACATCAACCTCAGTACTATGTGCTAACCATTTAATTGTATCAGAAATACATTCTTCTCCGTCAACTTTTTGTTTGAAACAATATGCTAAAGTTTTGGTATGCTCCCTAATTAACCTTTGTTCAGTCATTCGACTATTTCCTTTTCATACAAGTTCTTTATGAGCATTGATGTAATCTTGAACTTCATTAACATTATTCAAGATGTACTAGTGGACTTGTTGCAATTCATCAGGTTCCACACTCTTTACTGAAGCCTCGTGTCTACCCCCTTCTTCATTATGACATTCAGGAAGTCCAATGTGTCTTACATTTGACAAGTAATCTTGACAAAACTCCATGGCTTCTTCAGAAACATATTTTTGAACAATAGATGCTTCAAGCCGGTTAGGGTTCTTCACATACGCTTTTAGGATTTTCATAGTTCTTTCAATTGGGTACATCTATTGTAAATAGATAAGGCCGCACAACTTGATCTCCCTCACTAGATGAACAATTAGATGTACCATGATGTCAAAAAAAGTAGGAAGAAAAAGCTTCTCAAGATGGCACAAGATCATATATTATTCATTTTCTAGTTCATCTAATCTCTCCGTCTCAATGAATTTACTACAAATTGCATTGAAGAAGAAACAAAGTCTAGTCAAAATATGTTGAAGATCATATTCGACAATGCCTCAAATAGCTACTGGGAGTAGTTATTGCATTAAAACATGACAATCATGAAACTTTAGCCTTACTAACTTCAAGTCTTTCATCGACACAAGCTTCTTAAAATTTGAAGAATACCCTGAGGTAACTTTGTGCCATGTAAACACTCACAAAAACTTCTTTTCTCATCTTTAGATAAAGTATGAGAAGTTGGAGGATAAAAAATTCTCTTACCATATAGCCTTGGATGCAAGTCTTCTCGTATTCCTATTTCTTGCAAATCTAATCTTTCCTTAACATCTTCCTTAGAACTACCTTGTATGTTGAACAGTGTCTCAACAATACAACATAATGTACTTCGATTTCAAGCATAACAAATGAGATAAGTTGTAAATTACTAATAGAATAGGCCATGAACTATGTATACTGCTTAGGCTACCATAAGAATTCATGCCATATGTGCTAAGCCCCAGCCTAAGATTCCTAGTTCTTTACCCAAGCTAGGAAATGATTGATAAATTTTCTTCTACTGAGAAGAATCAGCTGGATGTTGAAGCTTTCCATCAGAAATCTTCTCATCCGTATGCCATCTTAAATTTTTAGCATCAATTTTATTGGCAAACAAGCGCTTGAACCTTGGTATGATTGGAAGATACCACAACACTTTTGCAGGGGCCTTATTTGATTTATACCTGGGAGTTTCACATATCAGACATTGCTTCTTCTCTTCTTGCTCTTTTCTATACAATATGTAATCATTAGGGCATGCATGGATCTTTTTATACTTCATCCCTAGTGGACACAGTATTTTCTTAGAATCATAGAATCGATAAGGCAACACATTATCATCTGGAAGCATGTCTTTAAAAGCCTCAAGCGTTTCTGAAAAGCTCTTGTCACTCCATCCATGCCATGCTTTCAATCTTACCAATTTCAATATTGCTCTCAAGAAATGGTATTTTTTACACCTTGGGTACAATGGCTTCTCAGCATCATTGCACATATTACAATATGTATGTAATTGCTCAAAAGCCTCTTCTCCTACATCACAAATAATATCCTCTATCTGATCATCTATATCCATGTCATTATCATCAAAGGCCACTCCCCCTTGTTGAGATGTACTTGGCACTTCTAATTCTTCACCATGCCATACCCATATTATAACTCTTACAAAATCCGTCACAAATTAAATGTGTATATATATTTGTAGCACATAGTCACTTCTCATTCAAACAGACTACATAAGGGCAATAAAACATCCCACTATCATCATTAGCATTTCTTCTAGCAAAGTCTTAAAAACCCCTCACCCAAATATCATATTCAACACTCATCCTTTTAGCTTTTATCTAACTACGATCCATATATTTCACATCTAGTAGCACCCTATCCAATAGCAAAACGATAGATAAAAACCAAGATAAGAAAGTATAAATAACTTGTAGCATCTTATCCATTATCAAACTCTTGTTCATAACTCTATATTCAATTCAAACCTACATAGCAAATATCATAATGTGATCATTAATGGCAATCCAAGATAAGAAAGTATAAATAAAATATCATAATGTGATCATTAAGCTAATATCTAAAGTTATCATCAAGTTCAATGGCGAGAGTAAGACAAAGATCAACATTGGGCATATTTAAACAAAGCCATAATCATTGTAAATTACTATTTCTTAGGATTGACATTTAGCAAAGAAAAGTCATTAGCTTGGTGTTATTTTTAGGTAGTGTAGGATTCCATAGATTGCCTTTGTGTGCTCCTCTATGGTTTCATTTGTGAACATACTTATAACTCCAATTGTATAGCTTATGTCAGGGCCCATGCGTTAGATAGATATAAGAGCTTAGCAACTAGTCTTTTTTACCTTTCAGCATCAACTAGTACTGGTTCTTTTCTTAGTTTCTTCTCCTTCTCCTCAGTCTTATTGTCAAGTCTGCGTCTATGGTCTATTAGGATATCTGCTGATTTTGCTCCTAACACACCAATTTCCTTTAGCATGTCTAGTATGTATTTTCATTGTGAAACAAAAATCCCATCTTGTGATCGAGTCACCTCCATGCCTAGGAAGTATCTCAAACCTCCTAAGTCTTTCACTTCAAATTCTCTTTCTAGTGATCTCTTGAGCTTCGCTTACTCATCTGTATCATCTCCAATTAGAATAATATCATCAATGTAAACAATAAGAATTGGCCTTCTACCTCTTGAGTGTTTCACAAATAATGTAAGGTTAGCTTGGCATTGGATGAACTCTACTTTCTTGACAACTTTAGTAAATCTTCAAACCAAGCTCCAGGAGATTGTTTTAACCCGTAGAGAGAATTTTGTAATCTACATGCCATTCAAGGGATCTTATTATCAGTCAGGCCTTGCTTAACTTTCATTTATACTTCTTCCAACTAACCATTGAGGAATGCATTTTTCACATCAAGCTGGTGAAGAGGCTAGGCTAGGTTTATTGCCAATTATAATAGTATATTGATGCTATTTAACTTTTCTACTAGGATGAATGTTTCTTGGTAGTCAATACTATAGGTTTGAGAGTATTCTTTTGCCACTAATCTTGCCTTATATTTATTGATTGTCCTATTCAGATTGTATTTCTTTGTAAACACCCACTTGCACCCCATGACCCTTTTTCTAGGTGGTAGTTTTGTGAGTTTCCATGTTTGATTTTCATGCAAGGCATGTAGTACTTTTGTAATTGCCCTTCTCCAATACTGGTCCTGAGTTGCTTTATTAATGTTGTTTGGGAACCTTTCATTATCAACTTTAGTGACAAAACGTTGCATGGAGGGAGACAACTTATCGTATGATACAAAATGACTTATAAGATACTGAGTGCACAACCTTATCCCTTTTCTCTAAGTAACGGGCCATCCAAGATCCTCAAGAACTGAAGCCAGAGTTGAATCTTGATGCTGCTCAATACTAATGGTAGTTTTAGATGAATTGCTTATGCTTGTCTCATATTCTGCTTTAGTGTCATCCATGCTAGGATTAGGAATAGAACTAGTTGTTACTACAATATAGTTCACTATTTCATGGTTGGTATCTTGTTGGTGGTTTGGTTCAAGAGCTTGGATGACTAAATCTAAGCTAAGTTCAGATGTAATCAAGGGATTTGGCTGGTTACTGGTGTTGGTATTGACAAGTGTAGGGCTCAAAACCTCCCATTCGTTCTTATTCTCCCCCTGAATAGGTGTTTACTCATAGTAGCTTTGTATCTAGATAAAAGTAACATCCGTGGTAACAAAGAATTTGTGTAGGATAGGAGAATAACACTTGTACCCTTTTTTGGTGCTGGGGTAGCCTAGAAAGATGTGTTTGTAGGCTCGAGGATATAGTTTTTTGCTTGACTCATTGTAAACATAGGCTACACAAATAAAAAATCTTTTTGGAATATGGGTTATAAAGTGAGAATTGGGATATGTTTCAGATAGAACCTGTATGGGAGTTTGAAAGTTTAATGTTTTAAATGGTAGCCAGCTGATTAAATGGGCATCTATGAGGATTGTTTCTCCCTGATAGAGTTTAGGGACTTGCGACTTCTAAAAAGTGGCAGTTTTTCTGTTTTTTAGTCCCCTTTTGTTTAGGAGAGTTTGTATAGCTTGTTTGGTGAATGATGTCATGTTGTTTAAGGTAGGTTTGGAGGGTAGAATTGGTGTACTTGGTTCCATTATAAATGCACAACACTTTGATAGATGTGTTGAACTAATTTTGTGTCATTTTGTGGAAATTGATGAATATTTGGTGCAGTTTGGATTTTTCTTTTAGGAGATATACCTAAGGTACTCGTGTCTGATCATCAATAAACGTGGCAAACCATTTGATATGTGTTAAGTTTAGAACTCATGGTGGCCCCCAAAAATTGTTGTGGATAAGTGCAAATGGTTATGAAGATTGATGTGGATGTGATGGATATGTGTTTTTTGTATGTTTAGACAATTTGCAAA
The DNA here is from genome assembly GCA_963210345.1 of Inga oerstediana. Taxonomy (NCBI): domain Eukaryota; kingdom Viridiplantae; phylum Streptophyta; class Magnoliopsida; order Fabales; family Fabaceae; genus Inga; species Inga oerstediana. The sequence goes on from OY723407.1 coordinate 37,769,840, forward strand.
TTTTGCACAGAATGGAAATAGAACTTTTGTTCATTAAATCGGTAAACAACTTTTACAAATACTTTGGGTTTGGATGGCCTAACCTATAATGTCATACTAATAAATCCTTATTCAAAATTTAAGACAAAGAACTAACTTAGGCTGTACTTCCAGATACCTTGTTCTTCCAGAATTGATCATCCACACAATATAATCCATCTAGTAACTTAATGGCACCAATTATCTTCCCCAACACCGAGTCCTGAAATAAACATTGAATGGTGGTGAAGTTAACATGATATTGCCAAGTTAAGGTAATTTTATTGACATATATAAGGTAACACTGCAAATTAGGTGCATATAGCACATTTTCTAGAACAAATTGTTGAATAGATAAGATATACCAATCCCATGAACTTTAATGAATTTTCCATCTGCAACCTTAATAAACATAGAAGGTGATGGAGTTTTTACTTTGTGAAGCAATGATTTGTTACCAGTCATATGGTCGGTAGCTCTTGAATCTATAAAACCCTTCCTTACATACCACTTATCATTGATATTAATCAGAGTAGCAATGTGCTGTTTTGTGGGTACACATGAATAGTATAGATATACTGATAAAATTTACATGATTATCTCACCAAATTTCCCCCACAGGTTGTGTTTATAGTAATTACAGACCTCAAATCATAATAGGGGCTTCAGATAACTAACGTCTTCACTTGATCTTAACCTGAAGCTTCAATGAATTGCTGGTAAATTCGATTGTGCCTACAGAGTCATTTTCTGCTGTTGTAAACTTTTTACATTTATGGAATGGGTGAAATTCAAATGATTCTTAATAGTAATAGACAATCGATTATAGAAAATGCAATAATAAATATACCATGTACCACATACAACAATATTATAATAATTCACAATTCAGTTCAGTTCAGTCAGAAACATTCAAATCCAACCACTATTGCAACCCCTACTCGTTCCGTACCTCAGCCAGGCTCGAGGCCACCAATTAGGCATATCAGTGTACCCGTATGCACTATGTTCGGTGTACTCGTAAGCACTATGTTCAGTCATGTTCAGTGTATCTGTAGGTATTATGCTCAGTCATGTTCAGTATACCTGTAGGCACTATGTTCCTTGAATGAAAGATTGAGTTACTACCTTAAACACCTTTTGTTCGAAAACTGTTCCTTGAATTTTGTTTTGATGGGTCGGGCTATAAATCCCATCCTAAAATTCCAAACATACAAGAATTAGGTTAATACCCATTCATATACTACTTTAGACTCTTCCAAAGTATTTTTGTTGGTTATATTAGTCTAATACCCATTTTGTACCTGGTCCAACTGTACTTTTCAAGACATTTTGACTCGGGCTATTCCTACACAATTTTACATATAGAATCCATTTTTGACCTTGGTTTTCACCAAATCACTGCTAAATGAAAGTTTTACCCTTGACAGCCCTGGTTTAGGGTTTTAGGGGTATTTTCGTAATTGCACTTTCTAGAGCTTTTTTTAAAAAGTGTTCAACATCAACCCCACCTAATTTTCCCTCCTAAACACAATGGAATCATTAGATTATTGAAAATCTAGCTCTTTCTCACTCATTGGTTAAATATGATTAAATAGTGTTCAACTTTGTATTGGTTAAATATGATTATTTTAATATAGGGGTAAAAATATTTTAGTCATTAAATATTTGTTCATTTTCTTTCCTCCTAGTTTTATCTCACTCATCCAAGAACGAAGAGTGAAAACATTTTCTGCTTCTTTTTCTCTTCTCCTCATTTTCTCTCCTCCTATTTTCTTTTCTCCCAACTTTCCTTCTCATCCAAGTCGAGGCTAAATCTCAATTTACTTAGTAAATCTTATCTTATTGTTTCTTAAATATTAAGAATAAATATTAATTAGCATATCATAAGTTTTTACATTCAATTTCCTCTTAGTTCTCATGTATGTTGCCTCTTAATTCAACTTTCACATCACCACATACAATAGTTTTTTTTTGTGCTTTCATAATTTATACGTTACAGTTCTGGTACGCTATTCTGATTAAGGACATTTGCTTTTATTTGTTCATCATCATTTGGTCTAAATTATTATCCTTTTCTTAATTAAAATTTTATTGGAAGTCACACAACTTATATTACTAAATCTGCCATTTTTCCCTATTGTCGATGAATAAGAGACTTATAAGGTGGAGGTTCATTGTGGGGTCTGTGGTTGAAAAGGTTATTCACATGTGGTTGAAAAGAAAATATGAAAAGGCATGGTTAGATGGGAATTGTTGTTGTTGTTGTTGTTATACCAACCCATGAGAGTGTACTATAATAGAATTATAAATATATGACGCTAAATGCTTAATGGTTATAGTGAAGATCAGCATCAAGTTTGTCAAGGCGAAGTTTGCACAAAAAGATATAACATTAATACTTAAGGGTTAAATAAAAGATGTTACTTCACGCCTTTAACCCATTAGAGGGTGAATTGGGTGATATTAAAAATGTTAAACCTATAACAAAACTTAATGAAGAGATTAGAGCTAGACAGATATCACCAAAGAGATAGACACACGAGATTTATATTGGTTCGATCTACCCACTTGACCTATGTGCAATTCCCAAAAATCCTTCTAAGTGTTTCATTACACTTTCAAGATTCACTGAGCTCTTGGTGCCTCGGTACAAGCAAGTTCCTTCTCAAGGAACACTCGTTCCCCCTTACACTTTGTAATCAATGCCCACACCTTAGGTCCCACTACCTTGAGTTACAAATTGTAATAAATGATTCAATATAATCTCTTTTTCAAAGAATAAGTTAATAAATGCTGAAGCACAAAAAGTTTCATAAGAGCAGAGCACAAGTCTTAGCAATAAATGAAACAGTGAAAGCTTGTAAAGAGTTGGTGCTTTCATCTTCAATGCTCAGGTATTTATAGCTTGGAGTGAATTAATGATCATTGCTTGTTTAAATATAGCCATTGGAACCATGAGGTCATTTCTTCAATCTTTAATGTAGCTGTTGGAAGATAGAGAGAATTTTGATTGGTCGAGGAAGGTAGCATTAAAAGCTTCTGACCAAAAAAAATCTTTTGCCTAATCCTTGGGTTAATCCATGATTAAGACTTGGAAAAGGTTCATGTAGATATTTAGCAATGTATATAATCATTTGGAAGTGAAAAGAACATGTTTAAGAGTGATTTGAATGAGTGTCGAAATCCTTGAGATGTTGTTCTGTCTCTATGGCTGTATCACTCAAGTGACCATCACTTTGTTCTGAAAAGTCCACTTTGAAAAGGTACCCTATCACTTTTAGGTTCACTAGAGTGATGTAAAAAATGTGGGGTCACTAGAGTGATATTCTTGTGATAAACACTAATCACTTCTTGAATCACTTAAGTCCAGTAGAAGTGATCTCTATTTGACTGGTCACTCAAGTGCTCACTTGAGTGATCAACTTGAAAAGAAATTTAAGTAAAATTGATCACTTCCTAAATCACTCAAGTGCAATAAAAGTGATTGCCAAATTGGTACATTACTCGAGTGATCAAGTTGAGCTTAGTTTCTTATAAAGCATATCATTGCTTAATTCACTTGAGTAGAGTAAAAGTGATGGTAGAATAATAGGTCACTCGAATGCACACTTAAGTGATCCTTTTTGAAATCATTTTCATATAAAATATATCACAGGATAAATCACTTGAGTGATGTGAAAGTGCTGTAACTTTAATGGATCACTTGAGTGCTTACTCGAGTAATCAACTAATAAATATTTTTACAAAATTCAGATCACTTTAAGGATTATTTTAGTAAGGTGGAAGTGATGACAAATTGATGCATACTTGAGTGCTTACTTGAGTGATCTTCAGAGAGAACAATGAACAACTTCTAGTAGATCTTATAGTGAATAGCATTTTCAAAAGACATCACTTGAGTGCTCACTCGAGTGATTAATAAGATTTTTCACAAGTAGCTCATTCACTAGTAGTAGACTAAACATGACAAAGTTTGAACACATTACCTGAGTGCTCACTCTAGTGATCGAGTGTTTTAGTCTTTTTCACATTACTTGAGTGCTCACTTGAGCGATTAGCCACTGCAAGTTTGAAAAACTATTTTCTTATGTTACAAATCAATGATTCTTCTACAAAACATTATCCCTAAGCTTTGTTATCATCAAAACATAGAGTCTAGCAACATAATCTTCATGTATTGGGAAGTGGAATTTGTTAAAATAAAAACATAACAATTATAATAATTAACTATAAAGTATGATTGATAAACATGATAGTTCTTAAGAAACAACAATCATGGAATGTAACACTTTCAATCAATTTGTCTTTTCAACTTTATATCCACAAAAGTGGAAACATAACAGTTATAATAATTAACTATAAAGCATGATTAATAAACATAAATATCCTTAAGAATCAATCATCATGTAACACTTTCAAACAATTTGTCTTCCCAACTCTAAAACTTAAAGTACATTTTTATAACCCGTGTTCAGCCCGATAGCCAAGTACCTTTTCATAACCCTTTATAACTTCATTTGATGTACACTTCTACCCTATTTAAACTCATATATTCCTTTTATTTCTTATTATCTTTCTTTATCATCCCCCTCCTTCTCTGCTCCATCATGTTAGAATGCCAGGGAGCTCTTTCCATTCATCCTCCCCTCTCCTCCTCCTTACGCTCCTCATCTACTGCCTCCTCCATCTCCACCTCTACCTCCTCCTCTTCCACCTCCTTCTCAAATGAAGGCTATGTTGCCGACGTCGGCTAGTCAAATCCTTCATCTCCTTCCTTTGATGTTGATTATGATAAGAGCTAGGGGAGGAGTAAGAGGAGGAGGGCAGTAGTAATGGTAATGGCTAACAACCACTAGTTTTTTTATAAGGCAATTAACTTGCATGAATCTATTTAATATTAACTTGAGTGTTATGTGTTTTCATAGAAATTAAGCTATGAGAATAAGGAGAGGGTGAAGAAGAATCAATATCCCTACAGGGGAGGACAAAAAGGGTATTCTGGCATTATTGAAGATTTTTTTACTCAGAATGAGGGAGAAGGGGTAAACCTGATCATCATGTACTTTAGACAGTGGCGATAAAAAATAAAGATGGCATAGTTGACTATCCGCGCTTGAGGGAGGTTGTTGAGAAAATGGCAAGTAGTAATGCCTATAATTAATGAAAGTAATATCTTCAGTTAACTATCAATATTAAATTATTGGTTAATGGACATGAAACCATGTCCCAGGTAGTTACTACAAAAGGAAGCCTTCTTGCGAGTGAGGACATATTGGCCAAGGTATTAGGACATAACCATCTCAGCCTTGTAGAAAAACCTTGTAGAAAAACCCTGACATTAAAGAGATGAAGGAAGGGGCCGCTAAAATGGCCAAATAAAATAGAAGAGCTGACTCAAAAGCTTTTCAGGGAGGGGGCATGAAGGTCAATTGGCAACCTAAGTACTAAAGACAGTTACACATTCCTCCCTTATCATCTACCATATGTGAAGGTGGAATTTAAATTTTTGGCAGATAGCCCTAAACACAATATAGTTGCAACGAGACACACGTACAACTACCCAGAGGATACCATGATGCATAATGTGGCTATGGATCTTAAGTATGTAAAGGTGTAACTGAAAACCCACATGCATCCCCACTATCAGCTTCTTGTGCTCACTAGAGATACAAAAATCGTGGGATAGGTAGTGGGTAGCTTTGTTGTGTGGTCTAGCTGTATAATTTGTTTATGCAAGAGACAAAAGAAGCCTATTGCTCAACCCAAAAAAAAGGAAGTATTACATACTAAAACATCATTTTGGGCACAGTCATGCTATATGTCATTTTGAATGCCTATATGTCCTTGGAGGCCGATTCAAAAATGCCTTTCAATGGATGAGAATAAAGGGATATATATATTATTCACCATTAAATATTATATTGAAGCATATATAGTTTATTATATGATTAATTGATAAATTTTTCTTTTCATTTCTTTAGTGTCCACAGCAACCAAAAGGGAGCAACCATTGTGTGTATTGTATGATGCAATTCATAAAGGATATAGTCATACACAATCCTGATGAAATTGATCATGTAAAGGTGTGTGTATATATATGTGCTCATTCGTATAGATATATATTTAGTCAACTATATATTATAATATCTAACTTGATCCATTATTTCCTTTTACACACAACACTTTGAAGACACATATTGCAAGGAGTATAGCCCTTCTCAAATGGAAAACGTGGCTGAAGAGTTGGTGATTGCTATGCATTGTTAGTGGGCAACACATGGATGACTTCCCAATCTTAAATAATATATAAAATATGCTCAGACAATTTTGTGGTCTTGTTTAATTGATTTAATTTTTGTAGCCAATTTGATGTTCATTTATATACATCTTAGATAGTTTTCAAATATATAGGTTTTAAAGTTTTGGTTTTAACATATATGTATATATATACAAGCATGAATGAATGTAAACATATATGCAAGTATGTGTATATATTCTAATTTTTTGTAATGTTATTTCTTTCTATTTGTATTTCATTATGTATAAATGCATGTAGGCAGATACTAAAAGTAGAACCCTCCATTTTTCTAGAAAAAAATAGCATGAACAGATAAGGGTTATAAGATAACAACCTCAATGCATTAAAAAAATTCACAGTTGTTACTTAACAACCATTATATTTGTCAACTATACAACATAATGATTGTTTACGTAAGTGTGTTAGCATTACTCTTAATACATAGCAGGGTTTGTATAAGAACTGTTATATATGTTATTGAATATATAACGGTTGTTTATGCAAACAAGTTAAGTATTTATCCTTGCATTACACACATAACAACCTTACTAGTCCTCAATACATAATGGGTTGTGAACTAGAACCATTATGTATGTAACTGAATACATTATGGTTTGGAACCATGACATATAATAAAAATAATTATGATGTTTGGCCTTTTTTATAGTAGTGGTGTAGTCGATGAACAATACCTAATCCCTGTAAAAAAATATACAAGATAAAAAAGAAGAAAAGAATAAGGAAAAAATAAAAAAAAGAAGAAAGAAAAATAGGCAAAATGAGGAAAAGATTCAAATTTGGAAAAATTAGATCAAATCTAATAGCCAAATCTATTAAAATTTCTTAGAACATCTAAAACATGTTATATGAAGTTTTTTTAGATGTTTTTAAGCACATCAAAAACAATTCTAGCAAGTAGTAGAGCACATAATAAAAAATCACCAAACAAACAGGATTCAATTATACACTAAAAGAAAAAATAAAACCAAACACTTAATTAATCAAGAGTCATATAGATTGACTCCTTGCCAATCATGCAAAATTTTAATGGGCCTTATTGCTAGGCTCTCAAACTAATATTGAATTCACCCCTATGCAAAATATATTACTATAGATTTAGACATATATAACACATAATAAATAACGGTTATAGTGAATAAATCTTATGTATGTTGAGGTGGAGGTCATGCAAGAATATATAACACTTAAAAATAACAGTTAATTATGCATATCAACATGTATTGTGAGGCGGAATTCACAATAACACAAAATAAATAGTTATAGTTAATTAAAGTAATTTATTTAGGGACAAAAATGATGATTTTTTCAAAACATCCATTATGTAACATTTACAAATAATTTTTCTTCCAACTTTACTTTAGTAAAGACACAAACATAATGGTTATATCATTTGAATTTAAGGTATGAATGACAAAAATGATCATTCATAATAAACAACTATAATGTAAAGATAACTTAGTAAAGCACCTTTTCAAACCCTTATTCAGTCCGACACCAGGTACCATTTCTCTAAAGTTAAATACTCTTTAGAGCGAAGTACACTTCAACTTTATTTAAGTTTACCTATTCCTTTTGTTCTTAGTACTTTTTGGCCTTGTCCTTCTCTCGTTCATCATGGTTAGATGCTTAAAAGATCTTTCCATTCCCATTTCTCCTCCCCTACAAGCTCCTCATCCTCATCCTCCTCCTTATCATCCTCACCATCCTTCTCTACAACTGCCACAACTGCCACCACCATATCCATAAGCTCCCCCTCTTCCTACTCCACCACCACCTCCTCCTCCTCCTCCTCCTCCACCACCTCTACAAATGAAGGCTCTGCTGTAGATGTTAACCAGCCTTGACCGCTCCACAAGGCATCTTGCTACGTACGCCCGTAGTCTAAACAGGAAGTTAAACCTCATCCTTCATCACAATCAAATTGTATATGATCACTTCTAGTCAAACCCTTCATTTTCTTCCTCTGACATTAATGATGTGCCAAGCGAGGGAAAGGGGCAGGAGGAGGAAGAGGAGAGTAGTAGTGGTGATGATTGAAAGCCGCTACTATTTTTTTATCTTTTTAATACATGTTATTATTAAACAATGGTTACTAATGAAGTCTAGGTTCATGGTTATTAGTCAACAACCATTACTTATGTCAATTTATAAGGACACATTTGGATGTATAACCCTTCCATTCCAAAGGACAAGTTAATGTTGCTTTTATTACTAAAACAATCAATTAAACTAGGTCCTAAATAATTATGTAGTTTAAGGTCAACCTAGGTCATTCTCCTAAGGTACAATGTATGGGTTTTGCTTTAGAAATGATTTTAAGTGATGAAAGATGCAATGGAATGGACCTAAACTAGAATACAAGACACTACTACCTATCTAAATGCAATTAAACTAATTAAATGCAAGATGCAAATAACTATAAAACATATAGGAGAATGAGACTAATCTATATGAATTTAAATGCAATTTGGGGGGTTATGAAAGAGGAATTAAAATGTTAAGCAAGAGATTGATTAAAAGCAAGACAGACAGACAGATAAAGATTTGATTAAGTTATGATGATGAAGGGGACAAATTAAGATTCACATGGAGTTAGCTTTCTTATCCAAATCAATTAATTAGGCCAAAGGGAGATTGATAAAATATTGAAATTAATAGATTTAATTACCTAATTGAAACATAGGAAACCCTCAAGTTCAATAACACATAATTCACTAAAAAAATATAATGAAATAAGTGATGCTAATTAAACCTATTAAAAACCAATCACAATTAATTTCAAAATAACTTTTAAATTATGTTTACAATTTTTTAATTAAACAAGTAGACAATTAAACAACCCAAATAAATAATTAAGAAGATAACCCAAATTGACAATTAAATTAATAATGAAAACTCAATTAATAATTCAATTGAGAATTCAAAGGTTTGTAAACAAAATTCCTGCAAGTGTCTCAAACATAAATCAAATCCAAAATATTAATTTAGTCCAAAATAAATATGTTTGCAATTTAAAACTAGATTGTTCTCAAGAAAACAACTCAAATTATCTAAAACTAAATAATCTCAAGTCTTGAAACAAATGGATAAAAGGAAAGACACTCCCTTGTGGTCTTCAAATGCAAGATCTTAGGCTATAGCTTCCTCCATGCTCCTCCCAAGTTTCCTTCCAAAATAGCTTAAGTTGCCATGGAATTTCCCTCTTCACGCATTGAACAAGTCACAACCATCTGAGGAATTGTGAAGTATTTGATGGATGAATGGTGTAGGTAGTTTTGTAGCTTTGCATTAATGGAAAAAGGGGATAAAATAATGGAATTAGGGAATGTATGGCTAAAAGGGTGTTGCATGTGTGTGTGTGAGAGAGGGAGAGAGAGAGAGATGGCCAAGTGGTTATTAATGGTGCTAAGAGAAGGAGAACTTTTGACTTGTGAGTCTACCTTCCTTATTCCAGCATGTGTGTATAATGGTGCCTGCTAGGTCAACTTGAGGATAGAAGTAGAGTTGTTGGTCTAGGTCGAAAATTGGCGAACCGGGCGGTAGACCAGTCCGGTTCAGGTTCCTATATTAAATTTGTTTTTGAATTTCCTTTAGAATTTCATATTTAGAAGCCTAAAATCTTCAATTTCTCATCGGTTTGGCCCTAGTTTAGCTCTGATTTGACCCACTGACCCTTAACCCAGTACCCTTACCAGTTCAGTACCTAGTCCGGGTTTTAACACCTTGGATAGAAGAGAAAGCTTTGGGTCAAAAAATTAAGCCTATTAAAATTTAAGTGGCCCAATAAAATTCATCCATTAGATTCTCTTTTAGCTTCCAAGATAAATTATGCACCGTAGATTTTTTTACTAAGCTTTTTTGTTGATATGTAGAAATTAAAAAAGATCGAGATCTATAATATATTTAAAATATTTACCCAATAAAAAAATAGGATATTAAAATATTAACAATTTAATTCTAAGAATCTCATAATTAATTTATATTTATATTATTTCCAAAAATTGGCTACTAATCTAAATATTTCCTAATAAATCCAAAGTAGCATAAAATCATTCCCAAAATAAATATATAAGGTAGGATAAAAAATATAAAAATTGTGATTTATAACACGTTTTGCTAGATAACCCACAAAACCCTTTACATTTCACTTCTATTTAATTAATAAGAAATTATCTTTAATACTAAAGGACACATTCAGTAGTAAGACAATCCACAAAATCCTTTCTTTTTAAAAGTCCAAAAAATGAACTCCACTTATTAACTTGTATTTCAACTTCTCATATTGAACTTCTGACTTTTGTTCTTAATTGATATCATGGACAAATGCAAGAAATCTTTTGGTTAATCTACTTTTGATCTCCCTGCGGTAAAACCAAAAGATGATCACTATCAACCGACAAGCATTGAAGGGCTTATCCATGTGAACTATGACTTCCAACATATGGTCATGGATTACATAGAAGAACAAGGATGTATGGACAAGTGCTTGAAAGAACTAAACTTTCTTGTTTACTCTTTGAATAAGCAGGTAGACAAATTATTGGAGAAGGATGAATTTGATGATGTAGTAGATCCTTCATCTGCAAAACTTTTTATTTTTTGTTTGTTTATTCACACTCTTGTTTTCTTTTTTAACTTTCTGTTTGCAATATGGGGGTGATTAATTAACTTCAAAAATTATTTAAAAAGAGTCAAATAAATAACAGTTATTAAGTAAAACCTGTAACTTTTTAGAGTACCATGTCAGCTACCTATGGTTATTAAGAAAAAATAATCTCCATTTACAAAACATAACGATTGTAATGTAAAATTGTGAACTTTTGTTTTGAGATTCATTATGGTTATAAATTAAGAACCTTAAGAAAAGGCCATCTTTCATAGTTGTTCTAAACTTATAACTGTGAGAAAGTTTCGCCAAGTCTTTTAAAACACCTGCTATCTCATGCCTCTTCACATTCCTAAGTTATTACACTTTTCCTTCGTCAAACATTACCCACTATCATCTAAATCCCATAACTCCAGTTGACTTTTATGAATATCCACTGTTGCTTTCAGGCAAACCAGATTCTCTACTACTTTCTTTGAACTTTGGTCTGACAGCCACAGAGTTGCTTCAATTACCTTGACTCACTTTTCATTTTGGAGCACTAGCTAGGTAGCATTCCTTCACATGTTATGTTATACTTTTTTCAGGTATGATTTCTTTTCTGCATTTTGCATTTAAGATTCTCCTTTTTTCACTTCGTCTTACCTAGCTAGGTTTTGACCTTAGTCGTGCATCATATTTTTTTTAGAAAACCCATTGCTCTGTTCCCTATGGCCAACTAAATGATTTTTATTTTCTAGTTAAAATGGCCATTTTAGTTCCTCTAGCATTGATAATGCCCCTAATACTAATATTTCCCCTAGTCAAAACAAAAGTTTGACCAAGGAATATAAGTTAGAATGAGTGTGGAATAATGTAGGGAGGGGCCACAGTTAGAATGAATTTTGTGAATAAAGTTAAGTTTTTAGGGAGAAAATTTTGATGTGATGTGGAATGATGAGGGTCAAGCTTTTGAGCCATCACACTTTGTCAGCTACATTGGTTAAAGGACAAGTACCAACATTCCTATCACATTCAGTAATTGGCATTGGGGATAGAATGAGTACACAGACATTATTTGGGGCAATATCAGGGTAAGATATATATATATATATATGCTAATTACTTGTTATGTATTTGTAAAAAAATTTAATTTGAATTGTATGCTTTGTAGTCTACATAAGATATAGACTAAACTTCCAAGAAATTTGTCCTCAAGAAGGCTGGGCAAGCATTACGCACATTCTGTCATGTATTGATGAAGGCATATTTAAATAATCTTGATGAGCCCGATGAGACATTAGGTCCTCAGGATCTTCGGTCTATGATTAAACCATATGAGTCGAGAGAATTTGTCATCTCTTGTCACCAGTTGTCATTCCAGGTAATCATTATTCACAATTCTTAAGACTTGTATGTATCTATTTAACATTAACTAGAGTGTTGTGTATTTTCATAGGAAATAAGTAGGGCAAATAAGGAAAGGGTGAAGAATAATAAGTATCACTACAAGGTAGAGCAAATGTAGTAGGCTGGAATTGCTCAATAGTTGTTTGCTAAGAGTGGGGATGGTAGTAGATCTCCCTATCATGAACTTTAGTCAGTGATAGGGCAAAATAAAGATGGCTCTTGTGTCAATCCTTAGGTGAAAAAGGTCGTCAATAGAATGATAAGTATTAATATTAATACCTGATATATGGAATTAATATCTTTAATTAACTATCAATATTAACATTATTATTAAATGATAACAAGCTATATCCCAAGAATTTACTACACAGGGCTACCTTTTTGTGGATGAAGACATATTAGCCAAGATATTATAGCCTAGCCATCTCAATCTTCTTAGGGGTACCAGCTTTGGGTTGACCAAGACAAAATATTATGGTCAATGGTAACCTTGAAGAAATAAGAAGGACAAAAATTATGAAAAGCTCTAGAAACAATGAGATAAAATGCAAAAACAAATATTGTTTCTCACATGAGATGATGAAGGAGTGTTGTCCGAAGCAACAATGGGTAAATGGCTATCCAAGTAATAAAGGAAGCTGCATATTTCTAACCCATGATCTACTTGAGGCATTGGTGGGAGTTGAATGCTTTGCTAATAGCATTGGCCGTATGTTTAACCACCTAGGGGTAACATGATTCATAATGAGCCTTTACCTCCTGAGCATGTGAAGGTATAAATAAATACCAATATCGATCCCATTTATCCACTCCCTATGGCCACCAAAGACACAGATACAGTGGGAGGTGCTTTAGGTAGCTACGTTGCATAGCCCTGTCATTTACTTCAAGTATGCAAGCCGATTAAGAAGTCAACCGCTCAAAAGAAGCTACCCACCAAGTCCAAGACAACCAATCAGTCCAAGCCCCCTATTCAATCAAAGAAGAGGAAGCATTCCATCCCCAGTGATGAAACTAGGATGAAGTCATTCTCATTGAATAATCCTATTGGTCAATCTACTTGTAAGTCCCTCTAAGAGTTTGCTAACAAGTTCTTCGCTTCAAACCCATTTATAATGATCAAATTTGAGAAAGAAGTCTTCGACCTACCAGAGCAAGAGGAAGCTATAAGCCAAGAGATTTGTTCTGAGGTCATGAATAAGGAGATGACAAATACAAGCTCTATCAACTTCTTTATGAGGTATTTTTTTTCAACTATGATTAAATAGTTGACTACTTGGTTTTGGCATTTTAGGTATATGTACCATACTTACATCCTTCCCCATACCCTTCAGGACAAGATCAAGTTCATCTGCCATGACAATATCAATAACTAGGGTGAGGGCATAAAGGAAGGTGTGAAGCAATCTCAAGTAAGGTTTCTGGTAGATGAATTCATTATGAGGGCTCCATACAGAAGGGACCCTTACTTCTTGGTATCTTACATTCAAGGGTAGGTACATCATTAACTCTACTTAAACTAGTTTTTATTTCTTTTGTAATTGTCCTAATGGTGTGATCTATTGTTGTATTTAGGGGACACTGGATGCTAATAGTATACCATCCATTGTGCAAAAAGATTTGGTAATATGACTTTGTGAGCGAGGTGTCAGACATGAGACCATACATACAGGAGACATTTAACTAGCAAGTTATCCATTCAGCATCCCTTATATTTCTTTGGTCCTTAATATAAGACATATTTATCCAATTTAATTAGATTAAGGAAGTTGGTTAAGTTAGTTAATATATCATATATTTTCTAAAATTGCTTATTAGTAGCAGTTGATTTGTAGCAATTTGCCTAAAAACCACTACAAATATATTTGCCACAGTATGACTCACACCAAGTGGCGCACACATAAGTCATTGTATGTTGTAGCGGTTGTATCAGATAAACCGATACAAATTGTGGTGCCAAATGTAACATGTAGTTTGTAGCAGTTGTGTCAGATAATCTGCTACAAAATGTGGTACCAAAAGGAACCAAGCTAGTGCCATATTTGTAGTAGTTAGTTTGTAACGATTTGAGTAAAAAAACTGCCATAGAAGATGAAGGGTCACACATTGTTTTGGTGTTTATGGTAGTTTTTAGGAACTACTACAAAAGGTTATGGAGATCGAGGTAGGGTTTCGTAGATTGTAGTGGTTGATATAGCAGTTTCTGAAAGAACTACTAAAATGTCATGCCTATATAAATCACACCACCCCTTATTTTACCACTTTTATCAAATTCAGTTTTCGTGTGCTTACTCTGAAGATTTTCATTAGATGTAAGGTTCTGCTTGAAGTTTTAAAGAGCTAAGCATTCGAGGTTAGAAAAGTTAAGTATTTTATGTCAGGTTTTAGTTATATAGAGTTGTTTTTAGTAATTTATTTGTTATTTAAATATATTTTTGTAATATTTATGAGTTACTGAGCCAATTTGACATATGTAATATGTTTTTCATTGAACATTATTTTCCCATGTGTTGTTAGTTAGGTTCTTAGAAGATATTGTAGTTTTTTTATTTTGTTTGGTTTTGTGTAATTATATTATTATTAAATTGTTATAATATTAGTTATAAATAGATTGTGATTATATTATTGGTTATAAATAATATTGGTTATAATATTTTAATTATATTATAATAAATTTATAATATTGGTTTTATTTATTTTCTAATTATGTTATTATAAATTTTTTTATAAATATTGGTTAGGTGTGATTGCAATTTATTGTTAATATTGGAAAAAATTGTATTAATTTTTGAAAAGTAAATAATTATAATTATAATGTTGTCCGTAGAGACAAGGAGAAGAGGAAGGCTTATCCTGAGAGTCCCCCTAGACAACCTGTTCAATATGGGGATAGTGGTCGTGGCAAAGAGCACCCGATAGGGCAATAGGACCCCATACCACAACAACAGGCAACCTAACCAGAGGTGCCTATTCCATCCACGGTTCCTTATATCAGCGTCAGTGTAACACCCTTATTCTATATTCATTTGATGAGCTTTTAACAAAATGAGTTTGCACTACTAAGCTAAGTCTCCATCTTGAGAAGAAAAATATTTTTGAAAATAATTTAAAATCCCACCTTCAACCCATGGTATATGCTTGTAATTGAATGGGTTTTTTGAGAAATTTAAACCTTTTAGAAGCATTATAATAGTGGATTGCACTTCATTATGACTCATCACACCTTAAATCTGTTTATCATTATCAAAGTGCTTCTCTACTTATTACTAGTATATTGATGATTAATCTATGGGCTTTTAACATACAATTGCCCAATCTTAATTCAATTCTGATGCTGGAGGTAAATACCATCTCTCCATGCAATCTACTCTACCACTACTTTTACTATCTTCAGTTTGGCTTATACATGTACATCATTTATAGCTGTATGAGGCTACCAAAAATCCTAAGCACAAGTAAAAAATATATATTGATAACCAACAGAGATCTAATTCTTGCTTTTCCACCTTCTCACTAATCAGCCCTTACTACTTCCTTGCCCTTCAAGCTGCTTACTTTAGCTGTTTGTCATTCTAAGGAAAGGGTAAGATTTATGAGAATCTCTGTAGTAATATTTATCAATCATATGACATGTAAACACAGAGCATGCTAAACAACCATCACATATGAAACATTTATAATAAACGACATTCAACATATTATCATATAGCACTATATACACAAAACATATCACCACAATGCTTGGTTAACAGGCCTTACTACCTCTTTAGGTCACCACCTGGTATACTTAAACTTTACAACCTCTACGGGACATTGCCCAGTACACTTAGGCCCTAAAGCCTCTTCTAAACATTGCCCAGTACTCTCAGGCCTTATAGCCTCTTCGGGTCATTGCCTGGTATGATCAGTTTGAATGCTTATGAAACAAACATAATTGATGGTAAATAAAGCATACACGTAAGCAATACATATGATATGAGAGAAAGAGATACTACCTTTTTGCCCTTCCCGCATATTACGTTTCTTAACAAGTTTTTTCTCTGATCTCGGGCAATTATCAAAGCCTATAATATATTTCCAACTCTATTAACATAATAAAAGGTTATGTTATTCTTTACCCATTCCTAATTCTTGTCCTTTGTCTTCTTTTGTTGGTTATCTTTAATATTCTTGTGCCCTTATGTCTAAAGTATTCCTATCTTAGGTTATCCTAGTCACAATTCCTTAAAACTAAATTTCCAACATTCATCAGGAAACTTTGGAAATTCATATCTAAATCTAGGTAGCTCTAATTAAGGTGGTTCAAGATTCTATGTGAACCTCTTTCAGCCCCCTATAAGAGAAAAATATTAGCCAATGTCCATTGAAGGTGTGAAATTCTAGAATTCACGACTAACTTAACTGTCTCAAAATTCTTCCAAGTTTTGATAACTAAACTTTAAAAATTCATAACTTTCTGCCTAGATGTCCAATTAATTCATTATATAGGTCATGCTCAAACTTGGGATGTGTACTATCTACATACAAAATTTCATAGCCATTGGACACGATTTGATTGGTCAAAACCAAGCTTAAAATGATTTGCCTCATTTTAGCAGCATGACACTTACTCTTCAATTCCAATTTTTGGACTTTCTATCCAATCTTTCTAAGATCATGTCAACAAACTATTCTTACACAAATTTGCATGCAAAATCCATTTTTAAGCTCAAATTTACAAAAATCAAATGCCTTCCCTAGGTATCAGCCTTGGTCGAAACTTAAGGTTGTAAAATTTTCATTTCCAATTCTAAAGCCTGCAAAGCCACTTTGTCAACTTTATCTTACACAATTTTCCATTCTAAACTCAATGGAAACAAAAAATTAGCAAAATATCATCCTTTCCTCTTGCCCTAATTTGACCAAAATGTTCCATAAGGAAGAACAAAGTAATTTTGCAACTTTCAATCATAAGACTTGCTAACTTTATTCTACCATGCTTAAACTTCTTTTATCATCTTGTTCATGTTCTCAACATCATCAAAACCCTGAGATTACTATTCAATAAAAATAGGGAAGCACCACAACACCATAAATTCTTAACCAAACTTCAAGTTACAAGCTCAAATCATAGCTTATGCTCACCTCTTTCCTTTGCTTTAGCTCTTTCTTGCTTCCTCTAACTCCAACACCATGTTGGCAACACTAACCACCTCTCCTCAAGAAACTAAAACCATAAAAAGGTTGCTCTTGATGAGAGGACCAAGGTTTATGAAGGTAGTTTGAGTTTGAAATGGGATTTTAAGGGTGTAAATGGCTTACCTCTACTTCTTGTTCCTTTGGCCCTGCAAACCGTCACCTTCTCTCATTTTTTATTTTCCTCTCTATTTCCTCTTATTTTTTCCTTTTCTCGGCTAAATTTCTTGTGTGAAGGAGAGTGAGGATTAATTGGTTAAATGTGTGTATATGTGTATGTGTTCAAAGTTGGCCTTGTGTCCTTTGTAAAAGTTGATTGAATGTGGACCAACTCTCTCTCTCTCTCTCTTTCTTCCTTATGCTTGGCAAACTTTTTCTCTTAGAAAAGGTGAGGATGCTTGACGGACTTTTGGTCTTTGAAAAGGTGAGGATGTATGTTAATTAAGTGTTCACTCTCTCACTCTTTCGCTTAGCTTCTTAACCGATTTCCAAGCATAAAAGATGAGAAATTGTGTATTGAATATGTATTGACCAATTCCTTTCTTCCTTTTCCTTGTCTTGGCCGACTTTGTTGACTAAATAGGGAAGGAATATATTAATTGAACTATACTTCTCTTGCTCTTTATGTCATGGGAAAAATTTTGAGCATGAGGGAGTAATTAGGAATTAATTGATTGCATAGTAAAAAGGTGCCATATGTTAAAGAAGGGGCTTATGTGGCAACTTGTGGTTCCAACAATAAAGTAACCAAGTACTCCCATCTTTGTTATCTTTCACTTTTTAATGATCAATCTTGACCCTTCATTTTTATTTCCCAAACCTATTTTTGAAATAAAATTCTAAATCTCATTTTTGTCCTTGCACATGACAATATTAATTAAATTGCCATTAAGCCTTACATCCAAGTCTTCCCTTCTTCCAAAATGCCATTCCCTCTCCCCTTTAGACCCATGTTAGACTTTGTACAATATCTTACTTCTCTTTAGTCCAATACGGATTTACTTAATTTTTAGATATTACAGTGAGCAACTATGAGAAAGATGATCTTGAAATAAATATTCTTATAAGCGAGGTGGAGCGATTCCTTGATGTTGAGGAAGATATGGATCAGAATCACCCATAATGGTTTTCTTTACAGTTTACTAGATTTGATGAGTAGGTTTCAGGTAAGTAATTGTTTCAATAAAATAATATTCTAATTAAATCAGTTTAAATGCAAAATTATATTTAATTTAAAGTTGTGATCAATTGTATGTGCAAATGAGCAAGGAAACTTGACTAACAGGAGGTTGAATGTGACTATGACAAATTAGCTTGGTTCGGGGACTACATGTAGTAGTTCTATTGATTGAGCTGACGGACTAACCGATTGAGAGTGGCGGTCATTTATTCAATTACTTTCTCTCTGACCTAGGTAGGAATTGGATGCAGTTCTCTATCAACTTCCACGACTGAAGAAGCAACCAAAGAAGCTGAAGGAAGAGGCGTGGGACGAGATTGTGAAGGTAATTATTTAATTAATAAATTATATTTAATTATGATTTATTAAGTTTTTATTTAATTAATTAACTATAATTTTTTTATGCAGGCTAAGTTTGTCGTATGAGACAACAGGAGGTACTACGGTTTCTTAAAGATGGGGAATGGATAGTAGACTAGGAGAAATCATCTCTACTACTTTATGTATAAAGATGGGATGATGCATCTGGAGCAATTGATGGAGAGGCTACCTAATAATGTCCCACCCAATGATTGGGCAAGGTTTGTCCAATATAGGAGGGGTCAAGAAGGGTAGGTAATTTTTTTAATAATTATTATTTAGAAGGAAAAATCAAAATTATAACAAAATAAAATATTAATTTTTTTGTGTTCGTAGGCACTTTTTGAGGGAAACACAGGAGCCAAGGGCACCGAGGATCTATCACACAACAAGATTGCAGATATTTGCTGTCACCTATAGTGAATTGGTAAGTTTACTATTACATTAACTTTTGTTTAATATTATAAAATATATGGCCATTCAAAATTTATTGATTTACTTCTACAGGGAGTTATTTACTCTCACAGATTGACACTGAGACGGTACTCCAACCTCTCAGTAGGTAGAGGAAGCCATTGTAAGAGATAGAAATAAATTGTTTAAATATATTTTAATTCTTTTAATTATATAAATTACTTAATAATTTTTCAATAAAATTAGAGCAGAAGGAGCAGATTGAGCAGATCAAGGCTGAGCTACAAATTCAGATGGAGTCCCAGGGGTTAGCTGTAGGAGAGGAAATTATAAATGTGCTATTACGTAAGTCCTAGGAGAGGGTGTTACCTGGTATTTTGATTCTAGAGGTCTTGATAGTCCCTAGATTCATCCTCTAGCCACCTTTTGACTTGCTGAGGTGACACAGCAGCCAACAGGTGACGTCAAGGATGATAGTGATGTTAATTATGCTACTATCCGTGATGAATCACCTGATGATCGGGACGCTTTATAGATTTTATTTAGTTTTGTTATGCCTATTTGACTTTTAAAATTTTGTTAACTTGGATTTTAAATAATTAATGTTTCAATTTAAGTAATATGTGTTATATATATTTAACTTGTCATTCTATAATTTGAATTGCAAATTTTTTAGTTTTAAAAATAATGTAACTTCAACTAAAACAAAAAAAATATCTAAACTATAAAAAATAAAAGTGAATTTTATTTAAACTTACAAAAGTTGTAAAAAGAAGATAAACTTTAATTAAAAAATAGAAATTGCACTTTGTAGCGGTTGAACGCTCAAAACTGCTACAAAGTGCATATTTCTAGTGGTTTAAGGCACAAAACCAGTACAAATTTCAAATTCAAAAATTTCAAAGCCCGCCAACGTTATATTTATAGCTATTTAAGGCACAAAACCACTACAAAATTTAAATTCAAACATTTGAAAGCCTGCCAATGTTCATATATTTTGTAGCGGTTACAAACAACTACAAAGTGCAATTTGAATTTTAAAATTTTGAAGCCCGCCAATGGTTTTGTAGTTCGTAGTGGTTCAAAGTACAATTTGAATTTCTAAAATTTGGAAGCCTGCCAACATTCATGTATTTTGTAGCAGTTACTGTAGCGGTTTGGGAATCGCTTCAAAATGTCAAACATTGGAAACATTTGAATTTAATCCTACATGAACATGTTTTTCATTTCACTCTTCACTCATCTTCTTCACTATGTTCTTATATTTTCTAACACACACTATCTATGGATAAGTCATGGATAAGGTTGTGAACACGTCTCCTGTATATTTATAGGATTAAACACTTTCTTTGATTTTGCAACCTCTCTCGCCAACTGTAATGGTATGATCATGTGTCCATGTCCCAAATGCAAGTATATGAAGTGGCATACATAAGAAGTTGTTAGGGAGCACTTAATTATCAAGCCTCTCCCACAAGGGTATACACTTTGGGGAATTCATGGTGAAAAATCCGGTATGAGGTATAAAGCAGTTCCAGCAAGTTCAAAAGTAGGAGTTCAAGTAGATCATGATGATCCTGTTAATGACAATGTTTGTGATGCATTTAGTATTCATAATGACAACTTCAACCAAGAAGTGGAGGGTTCAGACCCTTTGTTCTTGAGCAAAGAAGCAGCTCGGGATTTTTTCTGCCTAATGGATGAAGCAGATTATCCTTTGTATCCTGGTTATGTAAAATACTTGAAATTATCTTTTTTCATCAAATTGTATTATATCAAGTGCCTGTGTGGAATCATTGATCAAGGAATGTTGATGTTGCTGGAATTATTACAAAATGTATTGCCTAACATGGAGATTCCTACATCATTCTAATAGGCAAAGAAGATTATTAATAGATTGGGCTTGAACTACCCAAAATTTGATTCATGCCCCAATGATTGTATGCTATATTCGGGAGATGATGCTAACAAGGAGACTTGTAAGTGATGTCACACGTCAAGGTACAAGACAGTTCAAAAAGGAAAAAACCAGAAGAAAGCTGCAAAAATTCTCAGGTACTTTCCTTTGAAGCCGTAGTTGCAAAGATTGTTTATGTCATCTAAAAGAGCTGAGAACACGAGGGGCATGAAGTTGAT
Source organism: Inga oerstediana (assembly GCA_963210345.1). Classification (NCBI taxonomy): domain Eukaryota; kingdom Viridiplantae; phylum Streptophyta; class Magnoliopsida; order Fabales; family Fabaceae; genus Inga; species Inga oerstediana. The sequence goes on from OY723407.1 coordinate 37,791,440, forward strand.
AAGAATCAAGATGGTAAGTCAAGACATCCACGTGATGCAGAAGATTGGAAAGCATTTGACACAGACTTTCCAACTTTCACGGCTGATGTAACATCCTAGTTTTTATTCCTAAAATTTAAATAATTTTAGAAACAAATTAATTCATGTTGAATGGAATTTTTCCATGAAATTAATTAAATAAAGTGAGTTTATTCAAAGTATGATTTATGAGGGTAAAAGAGAAATTAATAATAGAATTAACAAAATAAAATATTATTATTATTATAAGGAAAATAAAGGGTAAAAAATGAAAGATAGAAAGGGGTGAAAGCCCATTAACATTGAAAAAATAAATAAATAACATCTGATGGGGCCACGACCCCATTTCAATATATATTATATATACATAACACATAGCATGCCTTAATTCAAATTGGAGGAGTTAGAGAATGATGCATGCGTAACATTGGCCTTCTATTCTTCTTCTTGCACAGTAGTCGTTCCCCATTTATTTTTAGGTTAGGTTTTATCTTTTTGAGATCATTTAGGTACTTAAAACTACTTCTATTCACTAAGGTCTCTTCATGAACATTGTTCTACTCAACTTGCTCTTTCTAGTGGGTATATTATTAAAATGATTAGAGCAATTTGTTTTGTTGGAGTTAGGAGCAAGTGTTGCATTTTAACAATATATGGCCATAGGATTGTAGAGCTATTTTAGTAGTCAATTTCTATAGGGTTAGATTTAATTATCGACTGTCTTGAAGATTTAAAATTTTAATTTTTATTTAAAAATTTTAGGGTTTTTGACATATATGATATTGTTACCGATTAAATTTGAGTTAAATAATTGATTTGGGTTTGTTGAAGATATTATTGAATTTTTTATGGTTTAGGTTTGAGATTTAAGCTTGAAATTTGAAGGTTGGAATTTAAATGGAGTCTTAAATTTGAGAATTTTGGGATTTGTTAAAGAAAGCTATTGGGGAGTTGTTCAAGATTTAATTGAGTGATTTCAATGATTAGAGAAAATATAAATTGGTGTTTAAATGGTTAGTTCTAGTTTATGAGAGATTTGAGAATTTCTCTTTACTTGAAAATTGTAAGACCCTACCTTACATGCCACTTATTATCGATATTAATCAGAGTAGCAATTATACAGTTCGGTGGGCACATAGAAATAGCAAAAATATACTGTTATTACTAAAAAAAATATTGCTTAATTATATTACAGGAGTTCACCCCACAGGGATTCGTAAATAATAATTATAGACCTTAAAACAATAAAATGTCTTCATATAACCAACATCTCCTCTTATGCTTATTCAGAACCTTCTATTGCCGAAAATTACGATTCAGCCCTCTGAGCCATTGTTTGTTGGAGAAATTTTTTTACATTTATGGATAGGATGAGATTCAAAAAATCTCAGTAGTAACATACAATTAGACATATATGATGTGAAAATAAATTTTCCATGCACCATGTTACATAAAATGATACAATTTTGTGTGCACACTATCCAAGGCCAAATGATTGTTTGCAACCCTATCTTACTCTACTCCTCTGTTGGGTCCCAGACCATAACTAAGCTAATATGCGTGTCCAAGACACTAAGCTCATGTTATAGAAGATGACATATACAAACATACAATAATCACATAGTGCATGAAATAAAGAGTTATTACCTGGAATTTCCCTTTACTGCTCTATTATCTGTTTAGTACTTTTGATCCGGCTCGGGCTATTATTGATTCCTATAAGTTAAAGTTAACAAGTAATTGGTTATTACTTGAACTATTACTGCCTTTAGTCATAGTTTGTTGGTTATCTATCACAATTTCAGTACTTTTTACATAGTACAATTCTGCACAGTACAGTTGCACTGTTTCTAGAAAACTTACAAATTTTCAATCAATTTGAAAACTCACAATTAATTCTAGGAAATTCCAAATTGACTAGTTCCAAAGCCTATATGAAGCTCTTTAAGAGTTCTTTTAAGGAAAAATACTCAAGTCTAACCAATATAATAACATTATTCCCAGAAATTGGTCAAACTTTCCTTGTTCCATATTTCCTTCTAGAAACACAGCACAATTTCAAAAATCCATATATTTTAATGTACTTGTCCAAAACTCATTATCTACCTATCAAATTAAAGCTCTACATCCCTACTTTAATCCTACCAAATTTCACAATATTTGGACTAGGTTTGACTAACGAAATTCATTGTACTATCAGATTGCTTCTAGTAAAACAAATCAAACAGCACTTCCTCTTAACTTCTATAATTCCCAGATTCACATAAAATTATCCAAAAATATGAACACATGTATTCCTACACAAATTTTCTTTCTAAATCTAATAGAATCATTAAAATTACAAATTTCCAACTCGTTCCCCATGTTCTGCCTCTGGGCGAATCATGCAACCTTAAAGGGAACGTTGTGTTTTCTTGATTCCACTCGATTAAACACTTCCTTTTTACTTATATTCACATGATTAACCACTTAAATACTTAATAAACATGGTTCATGGAAATTTTGGAAGTATAAAATTTTAGGGTCTCATCATCCGAATCTCACAAAATCAATAAAACCAGGCAAATATCCACAATAACCACCTACTAACTAAGAGGATTAAGGCATTTGATATTACCTCTTGATTTCTTGGCTTTCTCTCTCTAGGCGTCACTGTTCACTCACTCTTCTCTTTAGATTTTCCTTGCTAACCATGATATTTATGAAGGAGAAGAGGTTAGAAGAGGTTTTACACAAGCTAGAAGGCAATAACACTTGAAATCACAAGCACATACCTTGGATTTTGCCTTCTTGAGCTCTCAATGTGCCTAGGTTCTTCAAAGCTCTTTCTCTCTCTAGTTCCTTGGCTTTGGATGAAAATTATGGAGCCAAGAAAGAATGAGAATGGTCTTATAATATCTCTTGGCAATAATATATTTTATTGAGTTTTACACATGTGCTTTTGGCTTGAACTTATCTCAAATCAATTGAACTTAATTCTTTCCCATCCTTTAGCCCAAAATGACGCCACTTGGGGGTTCCTAATGGACCAAATTAGTCTCTTTAATTGATTCATCCATTTCCTCATAATAAATGGCAAGATGACCATTTTTTCCAAAAATCACTTTTTGACTTTTCAACTTGATTTTTACTTGGCTATAATTCCTTCCTTCTTGATTTAATTTAGGCCAAGCATTTTATTTCCCTCTTCCCTCTCCTTGTTGGACGTGCCACCTATAAGAATCAGGGAAAATATGGGCTTTTAATTTTATTTAGCCAAATGACTATTTTGCCCATACATTTTTGTGATTTTCACACAAGCTGACTAAATTTTCATCAAATTTTGAAAATTCATATCTCTTTTTATAGATGTCCAATTGTAGTAGTTTCAAAGGCTATGTGACCCTTATTAAGTCTATTTATAGGAAACAAATATAGCCTTTAGCCAGCTAGAAGCTCATAATTCCAAGAATGATCATTTTTGGACACTGCCATAGAAACTCTCTAGTTTTACTGGGCTAAATTCAAAAATACATAACTCTTTGTGTACAACTTTAAATGACTTATACAACCTATCAAATGAAAGCTTTATAATTCTACTTTCATTTTGGAAAATATCATAGGCATTGAACATCATTTTCTTATTAAAAAAATGTCACACAACTAGACTGCCATGCAGGAAAAAATACACTAGCAGCAAAGTTTACATTATTGGGACTCTTGCTAAATCGGAGCTTAGCAGTCCACTTGATTCAGGCTTATTCTCAAGCCTCTAGTCCCAAAATTTAGGATGTTACAAAAATTACAAACTTTACCTATTCCTACAGTTCAATATGGTGGTATATATATTTATAAATCATGAATATGCATATATAATATTAATAAACTACCCAAGTAACTCTTGCAGTTATTAATGGTGTTATGCAATGGTGTAGATTGATTGGGAATTATTAGTGTTAAGCATGGGGCTTATTGTTTGTGGTAATATCTCTTTACTCAGCGAGCGATAACCACTTTCCACTTGTCATAAATTCCAATGTCTTGATTTTGAGAGGTTTTGATATTATGAGATGATTAAATGAGCTATGGACTTTCTATTGATATGATATATATTCTTTATTTGAGAAATTTATCTTGTGGAACTTAAGATTTTGAAAAGAAATTTGTAAAGTATTGGATTACATGCCTTACCTTGATTATTGTCTTTGCAAGTGCATGACCATTAGTGTAATATCCCAAATTTTGAGACTAAAGGTCAAAGAATAAGCCTGGATAAAGTAGACTACTAAGCCTATTTTTGTAAGGGGTCCCAGGAATAAATAAGAAATAGAATGACTATTAGAAACTGCGCCTGAAATAAAGTATGAATTTCGTTGTGAATTAGTCAAAAGAAAGTACCCGATTCCTTTATGATGTGTTAGAATGGCATAGAACCTAACTCAGATCCAAAGGAAAAGGGAAATGATGTTTGGAAAGAACTAATAAAAATAAAGAAAAGAATTAATAGAAAAAGAAATATTGCCATAATCAAGGGCAAAAGAGAAAATTACCACTTGATCTTTGAGGTTAAAATTAGAAGACAAAATAAAGGGTCAAGATTGATCTTCAAAAGGAAGAATAATTATGAGGTTGAAAAAGCAAACTAACTCTCCCTATTACATGGTTAAATTTGTCCAAGGCAAAGAAAGAAGAGGAACGGAAGAAAGTCAACAAGTTATCACCTTTCTTACTTAGGAAATTGGTCAAGAAGTCAAGAAAGAAAGTGAACATTTAATCAATTGATTTCTTCACCATTTTGAACAAGCAAGGACGTCCAAAATCAAGAAGAGAAAGAGAGATAATTGAATCCAAACCATTCCTTACTTGTTTGTCAAGAAAAGTTGACCAAAAAGCATGACGAAAGAAAGAAGAAATTGGTCAACATAACCTCACGTTTGGGTCAATAATTGTGGCAAGGCAAAAAAGAGCAAAGAAGAGAGAATTTAAACAATATATTTCCTAACTTTTGGCACATTTTGGATGGTCAAGACAAAGGAAGAAGGAAAGAGAAAAGATCTTCCAAAGTAACCCACCTTTAGTTAATTAATCACACAACTTGCAAGAAGCCATATCATTTGGACATATGGATTTTTCTCTTTTCTTTAAGTGAATTTTAGACAAGTGATATTAAGGGGCCGAAGTGATTAATTAAAACACACATTTTACTCTCTACCAAGCTTACAAAGTCGGCCATAGGCAATAGGAAAGAGAAAACTAAGTTATCTTGAAGACAAGAATAAAAGGTGTGTTTCAACCTTGATTTTCACCTTGAAATCCATTTCTTGAGCTTAAATACTCTTCATAAACATTATTCTCTTGATGATAGCTTCATTTCTATGGTTTTAGATTTTTAAAGGGAGGTGTTTTGAGTCATTTTACAAGAGCCAAAGTTTGTGAATCAAAGAAAGGGTTTGGTAAAGGCAAAGAGGTGAACTTTAGCTTCATTTTGAGCTATGGTTGTCTTGGTTGGTTGAACTTTGATGGATTGTTTTGGCTGCCCTAAATTTTGGCCTTTTAGGGTATGTTAGGGTTCGTGATGCTTTCATCATATACATGTGATTATATGTAGTTTTGGAAGCGAATGAACTAAGTTTGGTGAGTAAAATATGAATTGGTAACTTGTGTCAAACCTTAATTTCTGACAGAACAGGACACAAAAAAGGAATGAGAATTTGATCATTTTGATGTTACCATTGGGTTTTACATGAAAAATTGTGTTGGAATAGCCCTTGGTTATGAATTATGGATCATTGGAATATAATTTGTAACTTTGCGAATTTCTGCCAGTGTGATTTTTATGCATGGCAGTCTGGCTATGTGATGTTTTTTAATAGAAAAAAGATGTCCAATGCCTACAATATTTTTAGAATGAAAATGGATTTAATAAGATTTAATTTGATAGGTCATATAGGTCATTTGGAGCTGTATAGTAGGAGTTGTGTACTTTTGAAGTTGGTCATATGAAAACTGGAATGTTTTTGGACAGTGTCCAATAAATGGAAATTCTGGATTACTGTGTGCTCAATTGGCTAAAAGCAATATTTTCCCTGCAACTAGATTTAATAAGGGTCACATAGCCTTTTGAACTATTGCGATTGGACATTTGTATAAAGAGATATGTATTTTTAAAGTTAGTTGGCAAATTCTATCAATTTTGTTAAATGTGCGTAAATTGTAAAAGGTCATAGCACACTGTAATTTCTTTGAACTCTAAGGGAAGGAATTAGTCCCTTTGGATAATTTGACCACTTTAACGTATTGGTTGACTTGGTAATGTGACCATGATAACCCTAATGATAACCAATATAAGAGAATAATTTATGACAGAATTGGATAAAGTAATAACACGCCATCTGAAAATTCTGATTATAGGACCTGTTAGTAGTCTGGGATCTAAAACTTGCCCAAGCTTAAAGAAGCAATTGGATAATCCTCAAGAAAGGCGACCAGGTAGTAACTCTTTCTTTCATATGTTATGAGATACGTTACATGTTTGTGGTATCATCATGAGTTTCAGAAGTATTCACAGTTTACAATGTGGTCGCCCAGGGCCTGTTGCTTGGGTGGACTCTTGGGCCATGAAAATTATTGTTATGCACGAGTGGAATCCCAGGGTCTGTTGTGCGGGTGAACACTTGGGGCCAAGTGATTTATATACTTAGCACTATGGTAATGTGATATTCTGCATGATGTGTTTTGAATGCTAATTTCTATTTCTGTGTTATATGATGACTATGTGGCATGCTTTGTGTTCTTGTATATATGTGATTGAATGCCTGTTACTACGGAGATTTTTTTGAATCTCACTCTTTTCTTATAACAACTGCAACACAAGCTAGCAACTCAAAGGGCACGTAGGGAAACCCAGACAACTAGAGGACAAAACTGAGAGATTTTATTTCCTATTGGTTGTATATTTTAGTACTGTATATAACTTGGTAGAATCAGTAGTAACTAATGTTTAGGTAACTTAGTTCAATGACGCCTCCGCGTACAGTAAAGGATCATTAACTGATCTATGAAATGTAACACTTAAGCAAAGAAACGCTCACATACTCTGATAAAAGGGAGTTAAGAAATGATAAGTTACAAAGAAGTTATGAATCACTTTATGATAGTTTTTAAAATTTTTTAAATTATTCAGAAAAACTCACTCAACTACAGGTTCAAGTCCTGTCTTGAGGTTAGGAATTGAAAGAGTTTTGAAAAAGAATGTCACTTAATGGTTCAAATTTGTTGTGTAAAACTCATCAAATTGATTATGGAATAAGGTGTTCCAATAAGCAATCATGATATAATCATGTTGCATGAGTTATTGTTGTGATGTTGATTAGTTGTGATTTATAGAGAATAGTTGGAGAGAGATACTATCATGTGATAAGACCTCCCTAGTTTATAGTGGGTTGTTTAATCATCCCTATTGGGATAGGCCTTCATGGCTCATTTGTCTTAGAGAGAAGGATTGGCTCTTATAGCTCTTTTTGTTCCTAAGAAAAAGGAATAAGCCCTTGTGGCTTGTGTGTGAGAAAAATACTATCACGTAATAAGATCTCCCATTAGTGCACCTTGGGTTGGTTATTCGTCTCTATTGAGATGGGCCTACATAGCTCATTCGTCCCTATTGGAATAGGTCAATATGGCTCATTCATCCTAGAAGGAGGGATAGGCTCTTATAGCTCTTTTTGTTCCTAATATAAAGGAATAGGCCCTTATGGCCTATGTGTATGTCACCACAATGATGGAGATAGGCTATTTTAAGCTCTTGTATAGCAAACCTCCATAGGGAAAGACTCAAATGAGTAAATGTGTATGATTATGAGATTATATGAATGACATTATATGCACTTCTATTTTCTGTCCCACTTGACACCTTACTAGCTTATGTTGGTATGTATGATGAGTAGAAATGTTGGTTACTGAGGCAATGTCTCACCTTGTTGCTCTTAACATTTTCAAGTGATAGTTTCTTTGTGGGGACATCTAGGAAAGCTCCAAAGGTATAAATATCGGTCCATATATCTGTATAGACTCTTTCAGTTTATTATGTGATGAATTAATGTAGATTCCCACTCATAAAGCCCATAATTTGTAAACTCTGATTTAACTTGATACTTTTGATTAAACAATCGTTAGTTGGTGTGCTGGTAAAAGGCCTGAGGCCTTTAGGATTGCATGTGAGTGGATATAGATCGATATACTCATATCTTGGAAATTTCTAATTATCATACTATGGTTTAGATACTATGTTGAAAATGAGTTTTTTGTACTTAGGCTTGTGGTGAATGTTATATTCTGAGTTTTTTGAAACTCAAAATCTAAGTGTTATTCTATAAATTTGAGTAAAGAGGAGTTCTGGTTAGATATACATGTTAGGTGGGTTTTGCCTTCCTTCTAATATGGTTTGAATTGTAAAATGTTTATATAGGTGTTATTATCTATGATCACTTTGAAATGCTTAGTTTACATTTTCTATCATTTCAAAGATGAGTTAAAATTATGAATTCAAGGAAAGGACTTTACAGTTAACCCTAGAAATGTTTAGCTTGCTTTAGCGACTGACAATTTTATTCCATTTGGAAACCTTAGCACAAGTTACAGTATTTGGCTGGTAGTCTTAGTTCCATACAACTTGCCTTATTAAATGTGTATAAAATAGAGCTCTTTCATTTTATCTATGGTCATTCCAAGGAAAAAGGCACTGGGTAATGATATAGATGTGTGCCTCCAACCACTTATTCAAGAATTACTAGATTTATGGAATGTTGGCATAAAGACATATGACGCGTATGAGAAGACATTGTTTAACTTACGTGCAGCCTTGATATGGACGATAAGTCACTTTCCTGGGTTGGGAACATTATCTGGTTGGAATGTGAACTTGCAATTTTGACTATGGCTCAATGTGCCTTCCACATAGTTGAAAGTATTGTTTCTTGGGTTATCGAGGTTTCTCGATAGGAAGCACAAATTTAGATTACAATGGGATTGTTTCAATAGAAACCAGAAAAAAGAGGACATCCTCTAACTTTATTTGGTGTAGATATCTTACAGCAGCTTTAAGATGTTGAATTCAAGTTTGGAAAAAACAACAATATAGCGCAAGCAAGGAGAAAGACTAATAGGACTTCTACCGCTGAGCCTTAGTATGGCGGTAGATAAGTATCTTCTTTACTCTTTCGTATTAGAAATGTAATTTGCTATGCCACAGTCTTGATATCATACACATCAAAAAAAATTTGTGCGATAATGTGCTATGCATGTTGCTTAACAAACTGGGCAAGTCAAAAGATCATCTTCAAGCAAGAAAATATTTATAGGCCATGGGAGTTTGTGAAGAAGAATGGCCAGATGAGAATGACAAATTTCAACCGGCAAAATTCACTTTGACAAAAATGCATAAGGAAATCTTCCTCGCAACTTTGAAAAAACAAAAGTTCTTGATGGGTATTCAAGCACCATTTCATGATGTATTGACATCAGGCTCGAAATGTTACTAAGCTAAAGAGTCATGACTCACATGTTCTTATGCAATAGTTACATCCATTAGCAATAAAAAATATACTGCTTCCTGATGTATCAATCATTTTGGTGGAGCTGTGTTATTTATTTTGGACATTGCGTTTGAAGGTTGTGATTGTTTATGAGCTCAATCAACTGTAACACAAAATCATTCTTACGCTTTGTCATTTGGAGATGATATTTCCTTCATCCTTTTTCATTGTAATCGTTCACTTGATAGTCTACCTTGTTCATGAAATAAATCTAGCTAGCTCAGTTCAATATCGATGGATGTATCCTTTGGAGATGTACTCATTGTACGTATATCCCTTAACATTAAATTCTAAATTTGCTAGCCGCACGTTTGAGCATTATTTAACATTTTTCCTTATTAAATTTATAGGTTTCTTAGAAAATTGAAATCTTATGTTAGGAATAAGGCATGGCTAGAAGGTTCTATAGCTGAAGGCTATATAGGGGATGAGGTCTTGTATTTCTATTTAAGGTACTTTGATGGCATTATTGTTATAGACATAAGTAGGGACCCTTGAATTATTGCAGCTCAAACTAGCGGTTGAGTAAGGAACTTTATTGGGGCTTTTCGAGTTGAGGAAGCTAAAGGAAAACTTTATGGGGATGGGTTACATTATATTGCAATTGAAGTTCTTGCTTGCAATAGGTAGATAGTACTGATAGTGGTGGTGGTGGTAATTAGATGAATAAGGTTGAGAAATTGGTCTTGCAGATTCAAGTTTTTGCATTATTGAGACTTGGTCCTCAAACCAGCATGTTGATTCATACTCCCTCACTCTCTGCATGCTCATCATTTTCTTCTTGGACACTCGACATACAACCCAACCTTCTTCCTATATTATATATATATATGATTAATTAGTAAGTTCAAATCATTTAATATAATCGGCTAAAGTGCAAATTTTCCCCAAAAGTTTTCACCAAGGAGTAATTTGCCCTAGAAATTTTTTTTTGGCTCAATATTACCCTAGAAGTTTCAAAACGAAGCAACATTACCCCATACAATTAAAAACATAATGTTGACCATTAAAAAATTCACATTGACCCTTAAAGTTTTAATGGTAAGGAGCAACATTGCCATTTTTTAACACTTCTGGGGTAATATTTAACCCAAAAAACTTTTAGGGACAACATTGCTCCTAAGCGAAAACTTCTGAGATAAATTTGCACCTTAACTCTAATTTAATTAAAAGATCTATGCACTTATATATGTAGTGTAGAGTGAATGTAGCTAATACCTAAGAAGTTGCATTTTCATTATTTTCAAGTCGGTACTCGTGTATGGTTCAGTCATACTTCTGTCGGTTGGGGGTTCGTCCCTTATAACAAATAATAATCATTCTCATCCTAATGAGGCAATGCCTATGGTAGATTGCCTTGTCTTTTCTTGAGGCTTTTGAGAATCCTACTTTTATGGTTTTATTCTTCTGAGTTCCTGTTGGGTACTTCTTATCTTTGTGGCTGAAAAAATAACACTCATTTTGTTCTTCTGCTCCTATTTTGCATAGTTCATTTTGAAAAACGGAAAAACCTCACTTTAATGAATCAATTATGCTATGATATCTGTATATTATACTGGGGCTTTAAGAAGACGATACCTTAAAGATCCCATAGCATAAATTTATAGACACCCATATCTTTAATAGCATCTAGGTTAATCCTTTTAGAGGCTACCCTTTTACTTAAGTAATAATTAACCAGTTTTTATTTATTGCGTAGAATCGAATGCCTGGAGGAACCTGAGGTTTTTCAACCATCTTTCAACTGACTACCTTAGGTAGACAATTGTCTTGAACCTGAGGCATATTAGGAGAATTGTCAATCCCTCATGTTAGCAAAATCCAAGGTAAGAGGTTGTAATCTTCATGTTTAAGCCTTCTAGTTCTTGTAATACCTCTTCTAACCTTTATATCTTCATGAACATGGCTTGTAGAAAGGAAAATCAAGAGTGTAGAGAGAGAGAGAGAGAGTTGCACGGTTTTGGAGTGAGAAAGAAAGGAAATTCAAGGTGAGCTTAGAAACTTAGCTTATCTTGATGATTATTGATAGTTGTTGGTTGTTTGGTGATTTGGTTGGTTGATTTTGCCTTGTTTTGGAATTTTGGATGATAAAACCCTAGAGTGTTATGCTACCCAATTTTCCATAAAACATGTTTGTTAAGTGTTTAAGTAGTTAATCTTGAAATTATAAGTGAAAAGGAGGTGTTAATCAAGAAAGATCAAGAAAACCTAACTTCTCTCCGAGGGTCCTGATTTTTGGTCAAGTGTAGAACCATAGGAAGGAGATGGAATTTGTAATTTTGACAATTCCATTGGATTTAGAAGGGAAAATTATGTAGGAATACATGTGTTCATGATTTTTGGATGCTTGTATGCAAATCTGGAACTTTTGAAAGTATAGAGGAAATGTTTGATTTGATTCCTGGAGGAAATGTTTGTTGTGAAATGAATTTCGTTAGTCAAACCTAGTCTAAAAATTGGAAAACTTGATAGGATTAAAGTAGACATCTCAATCTTTAATTTGATGGGTAGACTATGGTAATTTAAAGGAAATCAAAAACAAGGGAAGTTTGATGAATTTCTGGGAAAAGTATGATGATTGTGGTCAGACTTAAGAGTTTTTTTACAAAAGTATATTTAAAAAGGTTTACTTAGGCTCTAAAATTAGTTGATTTGGAATTTTTTAGAATTAATTATGATTTCAAAGTCGACTAAAAATCTGCCAACTTTCTTGAAAACTATGAAATTGCACTATGCAGAATTGTATTATGCAGAAATTGTTGAAACTATGAAAGATAACCAACAAATTCTGATTAAAGGCAGCAGTAATACGAGTAATAACTAGTTACTTGTTAACTTTAATTTAAAGGAATTGGTAATATCCCAAGCCAAATCAAAGGTTTTATATTGTAGAGCAGAAAAAGGATTCAGGTAGTATCTCTATCTTTCATAAATTAGGTGAATGATTAACAAAATACCTATGGGTACACCGAAACATAGTGCGTACGGGTACACCGAAACACAGTGCCTATGAGTACACTGAAACATAGTGCCTATATGTACACCAATATGCCTAGTCTGTGGTCTTGAGCCCATCTGAGGTACAAAACTAGTAGGGGTTGTAACAGTAGTTGGCCCTGAACATTTCTGACTGAACTGAATCATGTGTTATTCTAATATTGCTATATTTGGTATTTGGCATACTTATTATCACATTTTCTATGATCGATTATTTGTTACTACTGAGATTTCTTTTATGAGATATACCTAAGGTACTCGTGTCTGATCATCAATAAACGTGGCAAACCATTTGATATGTGTTAAGTTTAGAACTCATGGTGGCCCCCAAAAATTGTAGTGGATAAGTGCAAATGGTTGTGAAGATTGATGTGGATGTGATGGATATGTGTTTTTTGTATGTTTAGACAATTTGCAAATTTTGCACAGAATGGAAATAGAACTTTTGTTCATTAATTCTGTAAACAACTTTTACAAATACTTTGGGTTTGGATGGCCTAACCTATAATGTCATACTAATAAATCCTTATTCAAAATTTGAGACAAAGAACTAACTTAGGCTGTACTTCCAGATACCTTGTTCTTCCAGAATTGATCATCCACACAATATAATCCATCTAGTAACTTAGTGGCACCAATTATCTTCCCCAACACCGAGTCCTGAAATAAACATTGAATGGTGGTGAAGTTAACATGATATTGCCGAGTTAAGGTAATTTTATTGACATATATAAGGTAACACTGCAAATTAGGTGCATATAGCACATTTTCTAGAACAAATTGTTGAATAGATAAGATATACCAATCCCATGAACTTTAATGAATTTTCCATCTGCAACCTTAATAAACATAGAAGGTGATGGAGTTTTTACTTTGTGAAGTAATGATTTGTTACCAGTCATATGGTCGGTAGCTCTTGAATCTATAAAACCCTTCCTTACATACCACTTATCATTGATATTAATCAGAGTAGCAATGTGCTGTTTTGTGGGTACACATGAATAGTATAGATATACTGATAAAATTTACATGATTATCTCACCAAATTTCCCCCACAGGTTGTGTTTATAGTAATTACAGACCTCAAATCATAATAGGGGCTTCAGATAACTAACGTCTTCACTTGATCTTAACCTGAAGCTTCAATGAATTGCTGGTAAATTCAATTGTGCCTACAGAGTCATTTTCTGCTGTTGTAAACTTTTTACATTTATGGAATGGGTGAAATTCAAATGATTCTTAATAGTAATAGACAATCGATTATAGAAAATGCAATAATAAATATACCATGTACCACATACAACAATATTATAATAATTCACAATTCAGTTCAGTTCAGTCAGAAACATTCAAATCCAACCACTATTGCAACCCCTACTCGTTCCGTACCTCAGCCAGGCTCGAGGCCACCAATTAGGCATATCAGTGTACCCGTATGCACTATGTTCGGTGTACTCGTAAGCACTATGTTCAGTCATGTTCAGTGTATCTGTAGGTATTATGCTCAGTCATGTTCAGTATACCTGTAGGCACTATGTTCCTTGAATGAAAGATTGAGTTACTACCTTAAACACCTTTTGTTCGAAAACTGTTCCTTGAATTTTGTTTTGATGGGTCGGGCTATAAATCCCATCCTAAAATTCCAAACATACAAGAATTAGGTTAATACCCATTCATATACTACTTTAGACTCTTCCAAAGTATTTTTGTTGGTTATATTAGTCTAATACCCATTTTGTACCTGGTCCAACTGTACTTTTCAAGACATTTTGACTCGAGCTATTCCTATACAATTTTACATGTAGAATCCATTTTTGACCTTGGTTTTCACCAAATCACTGCAAAAATGAAAGTTTTACCCTTGACAGCCCTGGTTTAGGGTTTTAGGGGTATTTTCGTAATTGCACTTTCTAGAGCTTTTTTTAAAAAGTGTTCAACATCAACCCCACCTAATTTTCCCTCCTAAACACAATGGAATCATTAGATTATTGAAAATCTAGCTCTTTCTCACTCATTGGTTAAATATGATTAAATAGTGTTCAACTTTGTATTGGTTAAATATGATTATTTTAATATAGGGGTAAAAATATTTTAGTCATTAAATATTTGTTCATTTTCTTTCCTCCTAGTTTTATCTCACTCATCCAAGAACGAAGAGTGAAAACATTTTCTGCTTCTTTTTCTCTTCTCCTCATTTTCTCTCCTCCTATTTTCTTTTCTCCCAACTTTCCTTCTCATCCAAGTCGAGGCTAAATCTCAATTTACTTAATAAATCTTATCTTATTGTTTCTTAAATATTAAGAATAAATATTAATTAGCATATCATAAGTTTTTACATTCAATTTCCTCTTAGTTCTCATGTATGTTGCCTCTTAATTCAACTTTCACATCACCACAAACAGTAGTTTTTTTTTTGTGCTTTCATAATTTATACGTTACAATTCTGGTATGCTATTCTGATTAAGGACATTTGCTTTTATTTGTTCATCATCATTTGGTCTAAATTATTATCCTTTTCTTAATTAAAATTTTATTGGAAGTCACACAACTTATATTACTAAATCTGCCATTTTTCCCCATTGTCGATGAATAAGAGACTTATAAGGTGGAGGTTCATTGTGGGGTCTGTGGTTGAAAAGGTTATTCACATGTGGTTGAAAAGAAAATATGAAAAGGCATGGTTAGATGGGAATTGTTGTTGTTGTTGTTGTTATACCAACCCATAAGAGTGTACTATAATAGAATTGTAAATATATGACGCTAAATGCTTAATGGTTATAGTGAAGATCAGCATCAAGTATGTCAAGGAAAATTTTGCACAAAAAGATATAACATTAATACTTAAGGGTTAAATAAAAGATGTTACTTCACGCCTTTAACCCATTAGAGGGTGAATTGGGTGATATTAAAAATGTTAAACCTATAACAAAACTTAATGAAGAGATTAGAGCTAGACAGATATCACCAAAGAGATAGACACACGAGATTTATATTGGTTCGATCTACCCACTTGACCTATGTGCAATTCCCAAAAATCCTTCTGAGTGTTTCATTATACTTTAAAGATTCACTGGGCTCTTGGTGCCTCGGTACAAGCAAGTTCCTTCTCAAGGAACACTTGTTCCCCCTTACACTTTGTAATCAATGCCCACACTCAAGGTTCTACTACCTTGAGTTACAAATTGTAATAAATGATTCAATATAATCTCTCTTTCAAAGAATAAGTGAATAAATGCTGAAGCACAAAAAGTTTCACAAGAGCAGAGCACAAGTCTTAGCAATAAATGAAACAGTGAAAGCTTGTAAAGAGTTGGTGCTTTCATCTTCAATGCTCAGGTATTTATAGCTTGGAGTGAATTAATGATCATTGCTTGTTTAAATATAGCCATTGGAACCATGAGGTCATTTCTTCAATCTTTAATGTAGCTGTTGGAAGATAGAGAGAATTTTGATTGGTCGAGGAAGGTAGCATTAAAAGCTTCTGACCAAAAAAAATCTTTTGCCTAATCCTTGGGTTAATCCATGATTAAGACTTGGAAAAGGTTCATGAAGATATTTAGTAATGTATATAATCATTTGGAAGTGAAAAGAACATGTTTAAGAGTGGTTTGAATGAGTGTCGAAATCCTTGAGATGTTGTTCTGTCTCTATGGCTGTATCACTCAAGTGACCATCACTTTGTTCTGAAAAGTCCACTTTGAAAAGGTACCCTATCACTTTTAGGTTCACTAGAGTGATGTAAAAAATGTGGGGTCACTAGAGTGATATTCTTGTGATAAACACTAATCACTTCTTGAATCACTTAAGTCCAGTAGAAGTGATCTCTATTTGACTGGTCACTCAAGTGCTCACTTGAGTGATCAACTTGAAAAGAAGTTTAAGTAAAATTGATCACTTCCTAAATCACTCAAGTGCAATAAAAGTGATTGCCAAATTGGTACATTACTCGAGTGATCAAGTTGAGCTTAGTTTCTTATAAAGCATATCATTGCTTAGTTCACTTGAGTAGAGTAAAAGTGATGGTAGAATAATAGGTCACTCGAATGCACACTTAAGTGATCCTTTTTGAAATCATTTTCATATAAAATAGATCACAGGATAAATCACTTGTGTGATGTGAAAGTGCTGTAACTTTAATGGATCACTTGAGTGCTTACTCGAGTAATCAACTAATAAATATTTTTACAAAATTCAGATCACTTTAAGGATTATTTTAGTAAGGTGGAAGTGATGACAAATTGATGCATACTTGAGTGCTTACTTGAGTGATCTTCAGAGAGAACAATGAACAACTTCTAGTAGATCTTATAGTGAATAGCATTTTCAAAAGACATCACTTGAGTGCTCACTCGAGTGATTAATAAGATTTTTCACAAGTAGCTCATTCACTAGTAGTAGACTAAACATGACAAAGTTTGAACACATTACCTGAGTGCTCACTGTCACACCCCACCGCCGTCTCACCCCATCGGGCCACAACGGTTAGTGCCCTCTCCCACCAACCGGGTGCGGAGAGGCTGGGTACACTACGTCGACCCAGGACTCACAAGAGTCCCTCGCTCCCCAAGCGAGATTTTTCGCCTCCGTGGGAATCGAAGCCACTACCTGGGGGTAAGTAGCGCCTCAATGCATTCCCACTACCACTTGAGCTACTAGCTCAAGTGGTAGTGGGAATGCATTGAGGCGCTACTTACCCCCAGGTAGTGGCTTCGATTCCCACGGAGGCGAAAAATCTCGCTTGGGGAGCGAGGGACTCTTGTGAGTCCTGGGTCGACGTAGTGTACCCAGCCTCTCCGCACCCGGTTCGTGGGAGAGGGCACCAACCGTTGTGGCCCGGTGGGGTGAGACGGCGGTGGGGTGTGACAATAAAAATGTAATACCCCGAATTTTGAGACTCGAGGTTAGAGAATAAGCCTGAGATTAGTGGATTGCTAAGCCCCGGTTTAGCAAGATCCCAAATTGTGATTAGGGGTTAATGACTACAAAAGTGGACGTGGTTAGTGATTAATGAACCCTTTTAGAGAATATAAAGAGGATTGTAGTCGCTTGTGTTATGAGCAACGCCAAAACCCTGTATTTGAGTTCAATTGTGGATTAACATCCAAATTGACTTAGAATAGAGGGAGGAATTGAATGGGATATTGTGATGGAAATGGTGTCATGTTGTGGTATTTAATCATTGGAATTGATTTAAATTGGATTGGACATATTGGTTGCAAAAAATTGGAAATGCTGTCCAGTGTGAATTCTGTCTGGGCAGTCTTCTCGTGTGGACGTTTTTACTAGGTAAATGATGTCAGAAAATTATGAAACTTTCCAGTCTTAAAGTTCCCATCCCAAGCTTCAAAATTGACATATAATTTGTGCCATTTCGTTTTGTGAACTAGGAGATATGACTGTCCAAAGTTTGGGATGGAAACTGAACTCTGTTTTGGGGCAGTGATGAGTTTTATATAATTCTGGAATTGTGTGTTGCTTTTTAGTAATGGCCAATATTTTTCCTATGAAGAGAACTTAAATATCTTTCATTTGGATTTGGGATCACCTCATTTCGATTTTTCTAGAATTAGTTATGATTTTTCAAAGATTGGGCAGAAAATCTGCCAGAAAATCCGAAAATGCCAATTTTGGGAATTATGACATCATCAAAAGGCAAGATGACATAAGCATGGAATTAAAACATCTTCACATCATCTTCAGCTCTCATTTCCGACGTGCTGCACAGCTGAATATGGAGAGAGGAGTTGAGAGAAAAATAGAGAGAAGGAAGGAGAAATCTCGCAAGGTAAGCCGATTTCTCCGACGATCTAGCTCCTAACGCGTATAACTCCGATCCTAAGCTACTCATTTATGTTCTTTAAGGTTTGGAAGCTCCTCTTTTGGTGTTTTGAAGTTAGGGTTTTCAGCCACAAGAAGGAAAAGCTAGTGGGAGCTTGAGGTAACTTCCAAACTCTTGCATATTGACTATTCTGGCTGTTATAGACAATTTAATCGGTGAAATTTCGCCGGATTGTCTTTGGTTCTAAAAATGGAAAATGGGTTTGTGGGGCTGTTATGCTGCCCAAATTGATACTAAATGGTAGTGCTAACCTAATGGAATAGTCAATAAAGTGGTTAGGAGTAGAAAGGAACGCGTTTACGGAGCCGAAACCGAAAAACTCCAATTTTCCCCGGAGTACTTGTATATTTCGGTTATGGCTATAAATGGGTCTTAGAGTTGGATTTTCAATGATTTGATGGTTCCATTGAGTTCAGGAGCGAAAATTAGGTGGGGTTACAGTTGGTCACTTTTTCGGAAAAGGCTGAAAAAGCATAATTACGAAAACGCCCCTGAAACCCTTAAAGTGGGGCTGCCAAGGGTAAATTTGTAAATTGACATTGAATTTGATAATTCCGAGTCCGGAAATGGATTCCTTGGGCAAAAATATGTCAGAATAGCCCATGTCAAATTTTCAAGAAAAGTACAGCCGGACCGGGTACGGCGGGGCCGGGTCGGGTCCCCGGGGGTATTTTAGTAAATTTTCAATATAGCTTCATATAACCCCCGAAAACACTATGGAAGTATCTAAATAGTACATTTGACATTGTAGGATCGAATGTGAAGCCCCGAGTTGTTGGCACGTAAATCGAGGAGAAAAAGACTGGAGGTAGGAAGCTTATCTCTCCTGCATGCTCTGATAACTGTGTTAATGTGTTGATGCATGTTATTGCTTTGGCCATATGTTTCAATATATGCTATGGCCATATGTGTATTGTTCGAAGCATTGAGCTTATAGATTTGTCATTGTATGTGTGCATGAGTTATGTGATGCAAGCATGTCATGCATTAAACACTTATCTTACCTGCATAATGATAATGTTTCCCTACTGAGATTCTCTCGAATCTCACCCTCCCCTACCAACAATTTAGACAGGGTAGGTGGATCGAGGATGGAGTAAGCAATCAAAGGCGACGGGACTCGTTCGGGTTGTAATCTTGTGATAGGTGGTTATCAATGCATGTTTAGGATGAGTATATTTGGTTATGTATTTGAAATGAGTTGTTGGATATTTGTATATGTATGAGAAAGATTTGTGTAATCCCCATATGAGGGCTTGTATGGGCGAATGTGCCCTATAAAGCTTGAGTTAATATATGGAAACCGGGATTGCCAGGATTATTTTTGTGTACTCTGATTTATTATGAATGTGATGTTCCGCGTAGTAATTATATTCGGAGTGAAATATGAGATCGTGTTTTAAATGATTCCGAAATGTGATTGTGAAAACCCCGTCTGGTTGATGGGTTTATAAATGTTGTTTTGACATATTGGTCTCTATTTCACATTAATCGCGTAATCCGGATATTAATTACGGCAGGGGGTTACACTCACTCTAGTAATAGAGTGTTTTAGTCTTTTTCACATTACTTGAGTGCTCACTTGAGCGATTAGCCACTGCAAGTTTGAAAAACTATTTTCTTATGTTACAAATCAATGATTCTTCTACAAAACATTATCCCTAAGCTTTGTTATCATCAAAACATAGAGTCTAACAACATAATCTTCATGTATTGGGAAGTGGAATTTGTTAAAATAAAAACATAACAATTATAATAATTAACTATAAAGTATGATTGATAAACATGATAGTTCTTAAGAAACAACAATCATGGAATGTAACACTTTCAATCAATTTGTCTTTTCAACTTTATATCCACAAAAGTGGAAACATAATAGTTATAATAATTAACTATAAAGCATGATTAATAAACATAAATATCCTTAAGAATCAATCATCATGTAACACTTTCAAACAATTTGTCTTCCCAACTCTAAAACTTAAAGTACATTTTTATAACCCGTGTTCAGCCCGATAGCCAAGTACCTTTTCATAACCCTTTATAACTTCATTTGATGTACACTTCTACCCTATTTAAACTCATATATTCCTTTTATTTCTTATTATCTTTCTTTATCATCCCCCTCCTTCTCTGCTCCATAATGTTAGAATGCCAGGGAGCTCTTTCCATTCATCCTCCCCTCTCCTCCTCCTTACGCTCCTCATCTACTGCCTCCTCCATCTCCACCTCTACCTCCTCCTCTTCCACCTCCTTCTCAAATGAAGGCTATGTTGCCGACGTCGGCTAGTCAAATCCTTCATCTCCTTCCTTTGATGTTGATTATGATAAGAGCTAGGGGAGGAATAAGAGGAGGAGGGCAGTAGTAATGGTAATGGCTAACAACCACTAGTTTTTTTATAAGGCAATTAACTTGCATGAATCTATTTAATATTAACTTGAGTGTTATGTGTTTTCATAGAAATTAAGCTATGAGAATAAGGAGAGGGTGAAGAAGAATCAATATCCCTACAGGGGAGGACAAAAAGGGTATTCTGGCATTATTGAAGATTGTTTTACTCAGAATGAGGGAGAAGGGGTAAACCTGATCATCATGTACTTTAGACAGTGGCGATAAAAAATAAAGATGGCATAGTTGACTATCCTCGCTTGAGGGAGGTTGTTGAGAAAATGGCAAGTAGTAATGCCTATAATTAATGAAAGTAATATCTTCAGTTAACTATCAATATTAAATTATTGGTTAATGGACATGAAACCATGTCCCAGGTAGTTACTACAAAAGGAAGCCTTCTTGTGAGTGAGGACATATTGGCCAAGGTATTAGGACATAACCATCTCAGCCTTGTAGAAAAACCTTGTAGAAAAACCCTGACATTAAAGAGATGAAGGAAGGGGCCGCTAAAATGGCCAAATAAAATAGAAGAGCTGACTCAAAAGCTTTTCAGGGAGGGGGGCATGAAGGTCAATTGGCAACCTAAGTACTAAAGACAGTTACACATTCCTCCCTTATCATCTACCATATGTGAAGGTGGAATTTAAATTTTTGGCAGATAGCCCTAAACACAATATAGTTGCAACGAGACACACGTACAACTACCCAGAGGATACCATGATGCATAATGTGGCTATGGATCTTAAGTATGTAAAGGTGTAACTGAAAACCCACATGCATCCCCACTATCAGCTTCTTGTGCTCACTAGAGATACAAAAATCGTGGGATAGGTAGTGGGTAGCTTTGTTGTGTGGTCTAGCTGTATAATTTGTTTATGCAAGAGACAAAAGAAGCCTATTGCTCAACCCAAAAAAGGAAGTATTACATACTAAAACATCATTTTGGGCACAGTCATGCTTATAGAAGAAGGCCATTGATCAATGTGGTCGCAAGTGTCGAAAGGAACATGCCAATATGTTCTTCGTTGAGTGATCAAATAAGGAGTATCCAATGATTGCCTTTTATGAGAGATCTTCAACCAAGCAAGGTAAGAGGATTGTGTGAGCCAAAATATTGTTAGTGAGGTCCTGAATAAAGAGATCGCAAGTACAAACTCTGTCAACTTCTTTATCAAGTATTTATTCAACTGTGATTAAATAGTTAGCTACTTAGAACTTTGCTTATATTTTGATATGTTAATTTTGGCTTTTCAAGAACCTTAACAAGATGAACATACTCCCTTGTGGCCTCCATGAGATATTCAATTTTATCTATTTTGACATTGTTAATAACTAGGGTGAGGACATGAAGGAATAGCTTATATAATCTCGTGTGAAGGAAGTAGCAGATAACTTGATTAAAAGGGTGCTAGGAAAAAGGGACACTTACTTCTTGACACCTTATGTCTAAGGGTGGGTAGATTAGTAACTTTTCTTAAATTGAAACAAACATAAATTTATTTTTATTTATTTTGTAGTTGTCTTTATGGTGTGATCTATTATTTTACTTAGGGAACAATGGATACTCATAGTACTAAATCCCTCTAGGAAAAAGATTTGGTACTATGACCCTTTTGGTGAAGTTCCAGACACTAGGCCATTCATGAATCTGTAACCGTTAAGTTGAATATGCATTCTTCATTGTTTATTAAGTACATTTAAATTAAGTTTAGTTTGTTTGTATATATGGCTTTTATTGTCTCTTTTCAGCATGGTGTACAAGTACCAATTCGAAAATAACCTTGAATGCCTATATGTCCTTGGAGGCCGATTCAAAAATGCCTTTCAATGGATGAGAATAAAGGGATATATATATTATTCGCCATTAAATATTATATTGAAGCATATATAGTTTATTATATGATTAATTGATAAATTTTTCTTTTCATTTCTTTAGTGTCCACAGCAACCAAAAGGGAGCAACCATTGTGTGTATTGTATGATGCAATTCATAAAGGATATAGTCATACACAATCCTGATGAAATTGATCATGTAAAGGTGTGTGTATATATATGTGCTCATTCGTATAGATATATATTTAGTCAACTATATATTATAATATCTAACTTGATCCATTATTTCCTTTTACACACAACACTTTGAAGACACATATTGCAAGGAGTATAGCCCTTCTCAAATGGAAAACGTGGCTGAAGAGTTGGTGATTGCTATGCATTGTTAGTGGGCAACACATGGATGACTTCCCAATCTTAAATAATATATAAAATATGCTCAGACAATTTTGTGGTCTTGTTTAATTGATTTAATTTTTGTAGCCAATTTGATGTTCATTTATATACAACTTAGATAGTTTTCAAATATATAGGTTTTAAAGTTTTGGTTTTAACATATATGTATATATATACAAGCATGAATGAATGTAAACATATATACAAGTATGTGTATATATTCTAATTTTTTGTAATGTTATTTCTTTCTATTTGTATTTCATTATGTATAAATGCATGTAGGCAGATACTAAAAGTAGAACCCTCCATTTTTCTAGAAAAAAAATAGCATGAACAGATAAGGGTTATAAGATAACAACCTCAATGCATTAAAAAAATTCACAGTTGTTACTTAACAACCATTATATTTGTCAACTATACAACATAATGATTGTTTACGTAAGTGTGTTAGCATTACTCTTAATACATAGCAGGTTTTGTATAAGAACTGTTATATATGTTATTGAATATATAACGGTTGTTTATGCAAACAAGTTAAGTATTTATCCTTGCATTACACACATAACAACCTTACTAGTCCTCAATACATAATGGGTTGTGAACTAGAACCATTATGTATGTAACTGAATACATTATGGTTTGGAACCATGACATATAATAAAAATAATTATGATGTTTGGCCTTTTTTATAGTAGTGGTGTAGTCGATGAACAATACCTAATCCCTGTAAAAAAATATACAAGATAAAAAAGAAGAAAAGAATAAGGAAAAAATAAAAAAAAGAAAGAAAAATAGGCAAAATGAGGAAAAGATTCAAATTTGGAAAAATTAGATCAAATCTAATAGCCAAATCTATTAAAATTTCTTATAACATCTAAAACATGTTATATGAAGTTTTTTTAGATGTTTTTAAGCACATCAAAAACAATTCTAGCAAGTAGTAGAGCACATAATAAAAAATCACCAAAGAAACAGGATTCAATTATACACTAAAAGAAAAAATAAAACCAAACACTTAATTAATCAAGAGTCATATAGATTGACTCCTTGCCAATCATGCAAAATTTTAATGGGCCTTATCGCTAGGCTCTCAAACTAATATTGAATTCACCCCTATGAAAAAAATATTACTATAGATTTAGACATATATAACACATAATAAATAACGGTTATAGTGAATAAATCTTATGTATGTTGAGGTGGAGGTCATGCAAGAATATATAACACTTAAAAATAACAGTTAATTATGCATATCAACATGTATTGTGAGGCGGAATTCACAATAACACAAAATAAACAGTTATAGTTAATTAAAGTAATTTATTTAGGGACAAAAATGATGATTTTTTCAAAACATCCATTATGTAACATTTACAAATAATTTTTCTTCCAACTTTACTTTAGTAAAGACACAAACATAATGGTTATATCATTTGAATTTAAGGTATGAATGACAAAAATGATCATTCATAATAAACAACTATAATGTAAAGATAACTTAGTAAAGCACCTTTTCAAACCCTTATTCAGTCCGACACCAGGTACCATTTCTCTAAAGTTAAATACTCTTTAGAGCGAAGTACACTTCAACTTTATTTAAGTTTACCTATTCCTTTTGTTCTTAGTACTTTTTGGCCTTGTCCTTCTCTCGTTCATCATGGTTAGATGCTTAAAAGATCTTTCCATTCCCATTTCTCCTCCCCTACAAGCTCCTCATCCTCATCCTCCTCCTTATCATCCTCACCATCCTTCTCTACAACTGCCACAACTGCCACCACCATATCCATAAGCTCCCCCTCTTCCTACTCCACCACCACCACCTCCTCCTCCTCCTCCTCCTCCTCCTCCTCCTCCTCCTTCACCACCTCTACAAATGAAGGCTCTGCTGTAGATGTTAACCAGCCTTGACCGCTCCACAAGGCATCTTGCTACGTACGCCCGTAGTCTAAACAGGAAGTTAAACCTCATCCTTCATCACAATCAAATTGTATATGATCACTTCTAGTCAAACCCTTCATTTTCTTCCTCTGACATTAATGATGTGCCAAGCGAGGGAAAGGGGCAGGAGGAGGAAGAGGAGAGTAGTAGTGGTGATGATTGAAAGCCGCTACTATTTTTTTATCTTTTTAATACATGTTATTATTAAACAATGGTTACTAATGAAGTCTAGGTTCATGGTTATTAGTCAACAACCATTACTTATGTCAATTTATAAGGACACATTTGGATGTATAACCCTTCCATTCCAAAGGACAAGTTAATGTTGCTTTTATTACTAAAACAATCAATTAAACTAGGTCCTAAATAATTATGTAGTTTAAGGTCAACCTAGGTCATTCTCCTAAGGTACAATGTATGGGTTTTGCTTTAGAAATGATTTTAAGTGATGAAAGATGCAATGGAATGGACCTAAACTAGAATACAAGACACTACTACCTATCTAAATGCAATTAAACTAATTAAATGCAAGATGCAAATAACTATAAAACATATAGGAGAATGAGACTAATCTATATGAATTTAAATGCAATTTGGGGGGTTATGAAAGAGGAATTAAAATGTTAAGCAAGAGATTGATTAAAAGCAAGACAGACAGACAGATAAAGATTTGATTAAGTTATGATGATGAAGGGGACAAATTAAGATTCACATGGAGTTAGCTTTCTTATCCAAATCAATTAATTAGGCCAAAGGGAGATTGATAAAATATTGAAATTAATAGATTTAATTACCTAATTGAAACATAGGAAACCATCAAGTTCAATAACACATAATTCACTAGAAAAATATAATGAAATAAGTGATGCTAATTAAACCTATTAAAAACCAATCACAATTAATTTCAAAATAACTTTTAAATTATGTTTACAATTTTTTAATTAAACAAGTAGACAATTAAACAACCCAAATAAATAATTAAGAAGATAACCCAAATTGACAATTAAATTAATAATGAAAACTCAATTAATAATTCAATTGAGAATTCAAAGGTTTGTAAACAAAATTCCAGCAAGTGTCTCAAACATAAATCAAATCCAAAATATTAATTTAGTCCAAAATAAATATGTTTGCAATTTAAAACTAGATTGTTCTCAAGAAAACAACTCAAATTATCTAAAACTAAATAATCTCAAGTCTTGAAACAAATGGATAAAAGGAAAGACACTCCCTTGTGGTCTTCAAATGCAAGATCTTAGGCTCTAGCTTCCTCCATGCTCCTCCCAAGTTTCCTTCCAAAATAGCTTAAGCTGCCATGGAATTTCCCTCTTCACGCATTGAACAAGTCACAACTATATGAGGAATTGTGAAGTATTTGATGGATGAATGGTGTAGGTAGTTTTGTAGCTTTGCATTAATGGAAAAAGGGGATAAAATAATGGAATTAGGGAATGTATGGCTAAAAGGGTGTTGCATGTGTGTGTGTGAGAGAGGGAGAGAGAGAGAGATGGCCAAGTAGTTATTAATGGTGCTAAGAGAAGGAGAACTTTTGACTTGTGAGTCTACCTTCCTTATTCCAGCATGTGTGTATAATGGTGCCTGCTAGGTCAACTTGAGGATAGAAGTAGAGTTGTTGGTCTAGGTCGAAAATTGGCGAACCGGGTGGTAGACCAGTCCGGTTCAGGTTCCTATATTAAATTTTTTTTTGAATTTCCTTTAGAATTTCATATTTAGAAGCCTAAAATCTTCAATTTCTCATCAGTTTGGCCCTAGTTTAGCTCTGGTTTGACCCACTGACCCTTAACCCAGTACCCTTACCAGTTTAGTACCTAGTCCGGGTTTTAACACCTTGGATAGAAGAGAAAGCTTTGGGTCAAAAAATTAAGCCTATTAAAATTTAAGCGGCCCAATAAAATTCATCCATTAGATTCTCTTTTAGCTTCCAAGATAAATTATGCACCGTAGATTTTTTTACTAAGCTTTTTTGTTGATATGTAGAAATTAAAAAAGATCGAGATCTATAATATATTTAAAATATTTACCCAATAAAAAAATAGGATATTAAAATATTAACAATTTAATTCTAAGAATCTCATAATTAATTTATATTTATATTATTTCCAAAAATTGGCTACTAATCTAAATATTTCCTAATAAATCCAAAGTAGCATAAAATCATTCCCAAAATAAATATATAAGGTAGGATTAAAAAATATAAAAATTGTGATTTATAACACGTTTTGCTAGATAACCCACAAAACCCTTTACATTTCACTTCTATTTAATTAATAAGAAATTATCTTTAATACTAAAGGACACATTCAGTAGTAAGACAATCCACAAAACCCTTTCTTTTTAAAAGTCCAAAAAATGAACTCCACTTATTAACTTGTATTTCAACTTCTCATATTGAACTTCTGACTTTTGTTCTTAATTGATATCATGGACAAATGCAAGAAATCTTTTGGTTAATCTACTTTTGATCTCCCTGCGGTAAAACCAAAAGATGATCACTATCAACCGACAAGCATTGAAGGGCTTATCCATGTGAACTATGACTTCCAACATATGGTCATGGATTACATAGAAGAGCAAGGATGTATGGACAAGTGCTTGAAAGAACTAAACTTTCTTGTTTACTCTTTGAATAAGCAGGTAGACAAATTATTGGAGAAGGATGAATTTGATGATGTAGTAGATCCTTCATCTGCATAACTTTTTATTTTTTGTTTGTTTATTCACACTCTTGTTTTCTTTTTTAACTTTCTGTTTGCAATATGGGGGTGATTAATTAACTTCAAAAATTATTTAAAAAGAGTCAAATAAATAATAGTTATTAAGTAAAACCTGTAACTTTTTAGAGTACCATGTCAGCTACCTATGGTTATTAAGAAAAAATAATCTCCATTTACAAAACATAACGATTGTAATGTAAAATTGTGAACTTTTGTTTTGAGATTCATTATGGTTATAAATTAAGAACCTTAAGAAAAGGCCATCTTTCATAGTTGTTCTAAACTTATAATTGTGAGAAAGTTTCGCCAAGTCTTTTAAAACACCTGCTATCTCACGCCTCTTCACATTCCTAAGTTATTACACTTTTCCTTAGTCAAACATTACCCACCATCATCTAAATCCCATAACTCCAGTTGACTTTTATGAATATCCACTGTTGCTTTCAGGCAAACCAGATTCTCTACTACTTTCTTTGAACTTTGGTCTGACAGCCACAGAGTTGCTTCAATTACCTTGACTCACATTTCATTTTGGAGCACTAGCTAGGTAGCATTCCTTCACATGTTATGTTATACTTTTTTCAGGTATGATTTCTTTTCTGCATTTTGCATTTAAGATTCTCCTTTTTTCACTTCGTCTTGCCTAGCTAGGTTTTGACCTTAGTCGTGCATCATATTTTTTTTAGAAAACCCATTGCTCTGTTCCCTATGGCCAACTAAATGATTTTTATTTTCTAGTTAAAATGGCCATTTTAGTTCCTCTAGCATTGATAATGCCCCTAATACTAATATTTCCCCTAGTCAAAACAAAAATTTGACCAAGGAATATAAGTTAGAATGAGTGTGGAATAATGTAGGGAGGGGCCACAGTTAGAATGAATTTTATGAATAAAGTTAAGTTTTTAGGGAGAAAATTTTGATGTGATGTGGAATGATGAGGGTCAAGCTTTTGAGCCATCACACTTTGTTAGCTACATTGGTTAAAGGACAAGTACCAACATTCCTATCACATTCAGTAATTGGCATTGGGGATAGAATGAGTACACAGACATTATTTGGGGCAATATCAGGGTAAGATATATATATATATATATGCTAATTACTTGTTATGTATTTGTAAAAAAATTTAATTTGAATTGTATGCTTTGTAGTCTACATAAGATATAGACTAAACTTCCAAGAAATTTGTCCTCAAGAAGGCTGGGCAAGCATTACGCACATTCTGTCATGTATTGATGAAGGCATATTTAAATAATCTTGATGAGCCCGATGAGACATTAGGTCCTCAGGATCTTCGGTCTATGATTAAACCATATGAGTCGAGAGAATTTGTCATCTCTTGTCACCAGTTGTCATTCCAGGTAATCATTATTCACAATTCATAAGACTTGTATGTATCTATTTAACATTAACTAGAGTGTTGTGTATTTTCATAGGAAATAAGTAGGGCAAATAAGGAAAGGGTGAAGAATAATAAGTATCACTACAAGGTAGAGCAAATGTAGTAGGCTGGAATTGCTCAATAGTTGTTTGCTAAGAGTGGGGATGGTAGTAGATCTCCCTATCATGAACTTTAGTCAGTGATAAGGCAAAATAAAGATGGCTCTTGTGTCAATCCTTAGGTGAAAAAGGTCGTCAATAGAATGATAAGTATTAATATTAATACCTGATATATGGAATTAATATCTTTAATTAACTATCAATATTAACATTATTATTAAATGATAACAAGCTATATCCCAAGAATTTACTACACAGGGCTACCTTTCTGTGGATGAAGACATATTAGCCAAGATATTATAGCCTAGCCATCTCAATCTTCTTAGGGGTGCCAGCTTTGGGTTGACCAAGACAAAATATTATGGTCAATGGTAACCTTGAAGAAATAAGAAGGACAAAAATTATGAAAAGCTCTAGAAACAATGAGATAAAATGCAAAAACAAATATTGTTTCTCACATGAGATGATGAAGGAGTGTTGTCCGAAGCAACAATGGGTAAATGGCTATCCAAGTAATAAAGGAAGCTGCATATTTCCAACCCATGATCTACTTGAGGCATTGGTGGGAGTTGAATGCTTTGCTAATAGCATTGGCCGTATGTTTAACCACCTAGGGGTAACATGATTCATAATGAGCCTTTACCTCCTGAGCATGTGAAGGTATAAATAAATACCAATATTGATCCCATTTATCCACTCCCTATGGCCACCAAAGACACAGATACAGTGGGAGGTGCTTTAGGTAGCTACGTTGCATAGCCCTGTCATTTACTTCAAGTATGCAAGCCGATTAAGAAGTCAACCGCTCAAAAGAAGCTACCCACCAAGTCCAAGACCACCAATCAGTCCAAGCCCCCTATTCAATCAAAGAAGAGGAAGCATTCCACCCCCAGTGATGAAACTAGGATGAAGTCATTCTCATTGAATAATCCTGTTGGTCAATCTACTTGTAAGTCCCTCTAAGAGTTTGCTAACAAGTTCTTCGCTTCAAACCCATTTATAATGATCAAATTTGAGAAAGAAGTCTTCGACCTACCAGAGCAAGAGGAAGCTATAAGCCAAGAGATTGGTTCTGAGGTCATGAATAAGGAGATAACAAATACAAGCTCTATCAACTTCTTTATGAGGTATTTTTTTCAACTATGATTAAATAGTTGACTACTTGGTTTTGGCATTTTAGGTATATGTACCATACTTACATCCTTCCCCATACCTTTCAGGACAAGATCAAGTTCATCTGCCATGACAATATCAATAACTAGGGTGAGGGCATAAAGGAAGGTGTGAAGCAATCTCAAGTAAGGTTTCTGGTAGATGAATTCATTATGAGGGCTCCATACAGAAGGGACCCTTACTTCTTGGTATCTTACATTCAAGGGTAGGTACATCATTAACTCTACTTAAATTAGTTTTTATTTCTTTTGTAATTGTCCTAATGGTGTGATCTATTGTTGTATTTAGGGGACACTGGATGCTAATAGTATACCATCCATTGTGCAAAAAGATTTGGTAATATGACTTTGTGAGTGAGGTGTCAGACATGAGACCATACATACAGGAGACATTTAACTAGCAAGTTATCCATTCAGCATCCCTTATATTTCTTTGGTCCTTAATATAAGACATATTTATCCAATTTAATTAGATTAAGGAAGTTGGTTAAGTTAGTTAATATATCATATATTTTCTAAAATTGCTTATTAGTAGCAGTTGATTTGTAGCAACTTGCCTAAAAACCACTACAAATATATTTGCCACAGTATGACTCATACCAAGTGGCGCACATATAAGTCATTGTATGTTGTAGCGGTTGTATCAGATAAACCGATACAAATTGTGGTGCCAAATGTAACATGTAGTTTGTAGCAGTTGTGTCAGATAATCTGCTACAAAATGTGGTGCCAAAAGGAACCAAGCTAGTGCCATATTTGTAGTAGTTAGTTTGTAACGATTTGAGTAAAAAAACTGCCATAGAAGATGAAGGGTCACACATTGTTTTGGTGTTTATGGTAGTTTTTAGGAACTACTACAAAAGGTTATGGAGATCGAGGTAGGGTTTCGTAGATTGTAGTGGTTGATATATCAGTTTCTGAAAGAACTACTAAAATGTCATGCCTATATAAATCACACCACCCCTTATTTTACCACTTTTATCAAATTCAATTTTCGTGTGCTTACTCTGAAGATTTTCATTAGATGTAAGGTTCTGCTTGAAGTTTTAAAGAGCTAAGCATTCGAGGTTAGAAAAGTTAATTATTTTATGTCAGGTTTTAGTTATATAGAGTTGTTTTTAGTAATTTATTTGTTATTTAAATATATTTTTGTAATATTTATGAGTAACTGAGCCAATTTGACATATGTAATATGTTTTTCATTGAACATTATTTTCCCATGTGTTGTTAGTTAGGTTCTTAGAAGATATTGTAGTTTTTTTATTTTGTTTGGTTTTGTGTAATTATATTATTATTAAATTGTTATAATATTAGTTATAAATAGATTGTGATTATATTATTGGTTATAAATAATATTGGTTATAATATTTTAATTATATTATAATAAATTTATAATATTGGTTTTATTTATTTTCTAATTATGTTATTATAAATTTTTTTATAAATATTGGTTAGGTGTGATTGCAATTTATTGTTAATATTGGAAAAAATTGTATTAATTTTGAAAAGTAAATAATTATAATTATAATGTTGTCCGTAGAGACAAGGAGAAGAGGAAGGCTTATCCTGAGAGTCCCCCTAGACAACCTGTTCAATATGGGGATAGTGGTCGTGGCAAAGAGCACCCGATAGGGCAATAGGACCCCATACCACAACAACAGGCAACCTAACCAGAGGTGCCTATTCCATCCACGGTTCCTTATATCAGCGTCAGTGTAACACCCTTATTCTATATTCATTTGATGAGCTTTTAACAAAATGAGTTTGCACTACTAAGCTAAGTCTCCATCTTGAGAAGAAAAATATTTTTGAAAATAATTTAAAATCCCACCTTCAACCCATGGTATATGCTTGTAATTGAATGGGTTTTTTGAGAAATTTAAACCTTTTAGAAGCATTATAATAGTGGATTGCACTTCATTATGACTCATCACACCTTAAATCTGTTTATCATTATCAAAGTGCTTCTCTACTTATTACTAGTATATTGATGATTAATCTATGGGCTTTTAACATACAATTGCCCAATCTTAATTCAATTCTGATGCTGGAGGTAAATACCATCTCTCCATGCAATCTACTCTACCACTACTTTTACTATCTTCAGTTTGGCTTATACATGTACATCATTTATAGCTGTATGAGGCTACCAAAAATCCTAAGCACAAGTAAAAAATATATATTGATAACCAACAGAGATCTAATTCTTGCTTTTCCACCTTCTCACTAATCAGCCCTTACTACTTCCTTGCCCTTCAAGCTGCTTACTTTAGCTGTTTGTCATTCTAAGGAAAGGGTAAGATTTATGAGAATCTCTGTAGTAATATTTATCAATCATATGACATGTAAACACAGAGCATGCTAAACAACCATCACATATGAAACATTTATAATAAACGACATTCAACATATTATCATATAGCACTATATACACAAAACATATCACCACAATGCTTGGTTAACAGGCCTTACTACCTCTTTAGGTCACCACCTGGTATACTTAAACTTTACAACCTCTACGGGACATTGCCCAGTACACTTAGGCCCTAAAGCCTCTTCTAAACATTGCCCAGTACTCTCAGGCCTTATAGCCTCTTCGGGT
Organism: Inga oerstediana; assembly: GCA_963210345.1. Lineage (NCBI taxonomy): Eukaryota > Viridiplantae > Streptophyta > Magnoliopsida > Fabales > Fabaceae > Inga > Inga oerstediana. Next base: position 37,824,431 of record OY723407.1, read on the forward strand.
CATTGCCTGGTATGATCAGTTTGAATGCTTATGAAACAAACATAATTGATGGTAAATAAAGCATACACGTAAGCAATACATATGATATGAGAGAAAGAGATACTACCTTTTTGCCCTTCCCGCATATTACGTTTCTTAACAAGTTTTTTCTCTGATCTCGGGCAATTATCAAAGCCTATAATATATTTCCAACTCTATTAACATAATAAAAGGTTATGTTATTCTTTACCCATTCCTAATTCTTGTCCTTTGTCTTCTTTTGTTGGTTATCTTTAATATTCTTGTGCCCTTATGTCTAAAGTATTCCTATCTTAGGTTATCCTAGTCACAATTCCTTAAAACTAAATTTCCAACATTCATCAGGAAACTTTGGAAATTCATATCTAAATCTAGGTAGCTCTAATTAAGGTGGTTCAAGATTCTATGTGAACCTCTTTCAGCCCCCTATAAGAGAAAAATATTAGCCAATGTCCATTGAAGGTGTGAAATTCTAGAATTCACGACTAACTTAACTGTCTCAAAATTCTTCCAAGTTTTGATAACTAAACTTTAAAAATTCATAACTTTCTGCCTAGATGTCCAATTAATTCATTATATAGGTCATGCTCAAACTTGGGATGTGTACTATCTACATACAAAATTTCATAGCCATTGGACACGATTTGATTGGTCAAAACCAAGCTTAAAATGATTTGCCTCATTTTAGCAGCATGACACTTACTCTTCAATTCCAATTTTTGGACTTTCTATCCAATCTTTCTAAGATCATGTCAACAAACTATTCTTACACAAATTTGCATGCAAAATCCATTTTTAAGCTCAAATTTACAAAAATCAAATGCCTTCCCTAGGTATCAGCCTTGGTCGAAACTTAAGGTTGTAAAATTTTCATTTCCAATTCTAAAGCCTGCAAAGCCACTTTGTCAACTTTATCTTACACAATTTTCCATTCTAAACTCAATGGAAACAAAAAATTAGCAAAATATCATCCTTTCCTCTTGCCCTAATTTGACCAAAATGTTCCATAAGGAAGAACAAAGTAATTTTGCAACTTTCAATCATAAGACTTGCTAACTTTATTCTACCATGCTTAAACTTCTTTTATCATCTTGTTCATGTTCTCAACATCATCAAAACCCTGAGATTACTATTCAATAAAAATAGGGAAGCACCACAACACCATAAATTCTTAACCAAACTTCAAGTTACAAGCTCAAATCATAGCTTATGCTCACCTCTTTCCTTTGCTTTAGCTCTTTCTTGCTTCCTCTAACTCCAACACCATGTTGGCAACACTAACCACCTCTCCTCAAGAAACTAAAACCATAAAAAGGTTGCTCTTGATGAGAGGACCAAGGTTTATGAAGGTAGTTTGAGTTTGAAATGGGATTTTAAGGGTGTAAATGGCTTACCTCTACTTCTTGTTCCTTTGGCCCTGCAAACCGTCACCTTCTCTCATTTTTTATTTTCCTCTCTATTTCCTCTTATTTTTTCCTTTTCTCGGCTAAATTTCTTGTGTGAAGGAGAGTGAGGATTAATTGGTTAAATGTGTGTATATGTGTATGTGTTCAAAGTTGGCCTTGTGTCCTTTGTAAAAGTTGATTGAATGTGGACCAACTCTCTCTCTCTCTCTCTTTCTTCCTTATGCTTGGCAAACTTTTTCTCTTAGAAAAGGTGAGGATGCTTGACGGACTTTTGGTCTTTGAAAAGGTGAGGATGTATGTTAATTAAGTGTTCACTCTCTCACTCTTTCGCTTAGCTTCTTAACCGATTTCCAAGCATAAAAGATGAGAAATTGTGTATTGAATATGTATTGACCAATTCCTTTCTTCCTTTTCCTTGTCTTGGCCGACTTTGTTGACTAAATAGGGAAGGAATATATTAATTGAACTATACTTCTCTTGCTCTTTATGTCATGGGAAAAATTTTGAGCATGAGGGAGTAATTAGGAATTAATTGATTGCATAGTAAAAAGGTGCCATATGTTAAAGAAGGGGCTTATGTGGCAACTTGTGGTTCCAACAATAAAGTAACCAAGTACTCCCATCTTTGTTATCTTTCACTTTTTAATGATCAATCTTGACCCTTCATTTTTATTTCCCAAACCTATTTTTGAAATAAAATTCTAAATCTCATTTTTGTCCTTGCACATGACAATATTAATTAAATTGCCATTAAGCCTTACATCCAAGTCTTCCCTTCTTCCAAAATGCCATTCCCTCTCCCCTTTAGACCCATGTTAGACTTTGTACAATATCTTACTTCTCTTTAGTCCAATACGGATTTACTTAATTTTTAGATATTACAGTGAGCAACTATGAGAAAGATGATCTTGAAATAAATATTCTTATAAGCGAGGTGGAGCAATTCCTTGATGTTGAGGAAGATATGGATCAGAATCACCCATAATGGTTTTCTTTACAGTTTACTAGATTTGATGAGTAGGTTTCAGGTAAGTAATTGTTTCAATAAAATAATATTCTAATTAAATCAGTTTAAATGCAAAATTATATTTAATTTAAAGTTGTGATCAATTGTATGTGCAAATGAGCAAGGAAACTTGACTAACAGGAGGTTGAATGTGACTATGACAAATTAGCTTGGTTCGGGGACTACATGTAGTAGTTCTATTGATTGAGCTGACGGACTAACCGATTGAGAGTGGCGGTCATTTATTCAATTACTTTCTCTCTGACCTAGGTAGGAATTGGATGCAGTTCTCTATCAACTTCCACGACTGAAGAAGCAACCAAAGAAGCTGAAGGAAGAGGCGTGGGACGAGATTGTGAAGGTAATTATTTAATTAATAAATTATATTTAATTATGATTTATTAAGTTTTTATTTAATTAATTAACTATAATTTTTTTATGCAGGCTAAGTTTGTCGTATGAGACAACAGGAGGTACTACGGTTTCTTAAAGATGGGGAATGGATAGTAGACTAGGAGAAATCATCTCTACTACTTTATGTATAAAGATGGGATGATGCATCTGGAGCAATTGATGGAGAGGCTACCTAATAATGTCCCTGTAACCCCCTGCCGTAATTAATATTCGGATTACACAATGAAAGTGAAATAGAGACCAATAAGAAACAAATAACATTTTACAAACCCATCTACCAGACGGGGTTTTCATAAATACCTTTCGAAATCATTCATAACCTGGTCTCACATTCACATTCCGAATACAATTACTACACGAAGATAAATCACATTCATATATCAGAGTACGCAATATAAATTCTCGGCAATCCCGGAATACATATCTTCGTTAACAATCATAGGGCACATTAGCCCATACAACTCCTCAAATGGGGATTACACAAATCCTCTTAAATACATATACAAATATCCAATAACTCATCCCAAATACATAATCAAATATTCTCATCCAAACATATATCCAAATATACATTCCATAATATGTATACAACCTTTATCCTAATACGAATACAAATAATCCCATTTATGATAACCAACTATCACAACCAAACTCCAATGGGAGCCCTAGCCCCTAGCCGCTCCCTCCACTGCTTGCTCCATCCTCGATCCACCTACCCTGTCTGAAATGGTTGATAGGGGAGGGTGAGATTCTAGAGAATCTCAGAAGGAAACAGATACCTATATGCATGTATGATATGTGTTTAATGCATGACATGCTTGCAATACATATCTCATGCTCACATAATGACATATCTGCGTGCTCAATGTTTCAACAACATACTCATGGCCATAGCATAACTAGAAACAGAGCTACAATCATTCATACATGTTTCACATAATCAAGCAAAGCAATACATGCATCAAAACACAAACACAAATATCAAAGCATGCAAAAGAGGTAAGTTCCCTACACTCTTTCCACGTAAGCTCTAGCACCTCTTACTCACGACCAGGCGAATATCGAACCACGTTCAGGGTGAACATCAACCCTATAATCAAAGCAAGGACATAGGGTTATTCTCTATTCCAAACTCTTACTTTCATATCACTTAAAGTTGGTTACCATTCATGACCTTTAGGTGGCTAATCAAAGCCTAAACATATGCCTAAAGGCTTGGGAAACACTTGACCAAAGATCACATTTTAAAAGTCCAAAATGCTGATTTTTGGGGGTGGGCCGCAGCCCAAAATCCATGGGCTGCGGCCCAAAACTGCCCAGAAACATTTGGGCTGCGGCCCAGAATCCATGGGCCGCGGCCCAGGAAAATCCAGTTTCTGGCTGAACTTCCAAAAATCATAACTAATTCCACACAAATCGAAATGAGGTGATCCCAAAGCCAAATGAAAGCTATTCAAGTCCTCTACACAGGAAAAATATTGGCTTTTACTAGAAATCACCACACAAATACAGAATTCCCAAACATTCAAGACTGTCCCAAAACAGAACCGATTTTCGACCTCAAACTTTGGACAGTTCAAACGCCCAGCTCACCAAGCGAAATGACACAAAGTTTATGTCCATTTTGAAGCTTAGGACGTGAACTTCAAAACTGGAAAGTTTCATAATTTTCTAACTTCATTTGCCCAGTCAAAACGTCCACACAACAAAACTTCTCAGACAGAATTCACACTGGACAGAATTTCCAGTTTTGCAACCAATGATTCCAATCCAATTCAAATCAATTCCAATGATTAAATACCACAACATTACACCATTTTCAACATAAAACACAACCCAATTCATCCAATCCAAAATCACAAGAAAATCAGGGCAAAATTCGAAATTCACTAAACTCATCCACAATTCACAAAACTTAGATCAAAAGGAAGCAAATGCTCACCTCTTCCTCTTTCCCAAACCAATTTCTTGATTCTTCATCTTTCCACTTTTTCTCAAGCAACAAAACACCTCCTCTCACAAATCTAAAACCATAGGAATATAGCCCTCAACCTCATGAACAACATTAATGAAAGACACTTGAGCATATGAAGGCATTAACTTACCAAAACTCAAGCTTTTCCCTTTCTCTTTCCTTAGCTTGCTCTTGGCGAAAATGGAGAACAAGAGAGAGAGATGAGATGATGAAATGAAGATGATGAAGAAAGGGAGCAGATTTTAGGGCCACAAACCGTCCAACTAAGGGAGGAGAGGAGAGAGGAAAAACTTTGAACATTTGACCCAAATCCAAGGGTCCACAATTTGCCAAGTGTCACCATCTTGACACATCCTCCATGAGCTCACATGCACACACATACACATGATTCCGCCCCTTGATCTAATACACAAATCAATCTCAACCATTGATCTTGAAGTTACCAGTGAGTTTCCTCTTCGGTAACTGACCAATCGGTCGGTAACTTTACCGTTTTGCCCCTGATTACGGTAATTCCTCTTGAATCACCACCAAATACATTTTCTCATTCATTCCCACCATATATACGTCCTTCCCCTTATTTTCATTCAATTTAGATGTTAATCCATAATTGAACTCAAATACAGGGTTTCGGCGCTGCTCAGAACACATACGAATCACATCGGGTGCCAAATCACACCATGATCTCCAAAAGGGTTCATTCATCACTAATGACATCAATTTTTGGAGTCATTAACCCTTAATCGCAATTTGGGATCCTGCTAAACCAGGGCTTAGCAGTCCACTAATCTCAGGCTTATTCCCTAGCCTCGAGTCTCAAAATTCGGGGTATTACAGTCCCACCCAATGATTGGGCAAGGTTTGTCCAATATAGGAGGGGTCAAGAAGGGTAGGTAATTTTTTTAATAATTATTATTTAGAAGGAAAAATCAAAATTATAACAAAATAAAATATTAATTTTTTTTGTGTTCATAGGCACTTTTTGAGGGAAACACAGGAGCCAAGGGCACCAGAGGATCTATCACACAACAAGATTGCAGATATTTGCTGTCACCTATAGTGAATTGGTAAGTTTACTATTACATTAACTTTTGTTTAATATTATAAAATATATGGCCATTCAAAATTTATTGATTTACTTCTACAGGGAGTTATTTACTCTCACAGATTGACACTGAGACGGTACTCCAACCTCTCAGTAGGTAGAGGAAGCCATTGTAAGAGATAGAAATAAATTGTTTAAATATATTTTACTTCTTTTAATTATATAAATTACTTAATAATTTTTCAATAAAATTAGAGCAGAAGGAGTAGATTGAGCAGATAAAGGCTGAGCTACAAATTCAGATGGAGTCCCAGGGGTTAGCTGTAGGAGAGGAAATTATAAATGTGCTATTACGTAAGTCCTAGGAGAGGGTGTTACCTGGTATTTTGATTCTAGAGGTCTTGATAGTCCCTAGATTCATCCTCTAGCCACCTTTTGACTTGCTGAGGTGACACAGCAGCCAACAGGTGACGTCAAGGATGATAGTGATGTTAATTATGCTACTATCCGTGATGAATCACCTGATGATCGGGACGCTTTATAGATTTTATTTAGTTTTGTTATGCCTATTTGACTTTTAAAATTTTGTTAACTTGGATTTTAAATAATTAATGTTTCAATTTAAGTAATATGTGTTATATATATTTAACTTGTCATTCTATAATTTGAATTGCAAATTTTTTAGTTTTAAAAATAATGTAACTTCAACTAAAACAAAAAAAATATCTAAACTATAAAAAATAAAAGTGAATTTTATTTAAACTTACAAAAGTTGTAAAAAGAAGATAAACTTTAATTAAAAAATAGAAATTGCACTTTGTAGCGGTTGAACGCTCAAAACTGCTACAAAGTGCATATTTCTAGTGGTTTAAGGCACAAAACCAGTACAAATTTCAAATTCAAAAATTTCAAAGCCCGCCAACGTTATATTTATAGCTATTTAAGGCACAAAACCACTACAAAATTTAAATTCAAACATTTGAAAGCCTGCCAATGTTCATATATTTTGTAACGGTTACAAACAACTACAAAGTGCAATTTGAATTTTAAAATTTTGAAGCCCGCCAATGGTTTTGTAGTTCGTAGTGGTTCAAAGTACAATTTGAATTTCTAAAATTTGGAAGCCTGCCAACATTCATGTATTTTGTAGCAGTTACTGTAGCGGTTTGGGAATCGCTTCAAAATGTCAAACATTGGAAACATTTGAATTTAATCCTACATGAACATGTTTTTCATTTCACTCTTCACTCATCTTCTTCACTATGTTCTTATATTTTCTAACACACACTATCTATGGATAAGTCATGGATAAGGTTGTGAACACGTCTCCTGTATATTTATAGGATTAAACACTTTCTTTGATTTTGCAACCTCTCTCGCCAACTGTAATGGTATGATCATGTGTCCATGTCCCAAATGCAAGTATATGAAGTGGCATACATAAGAAGTTGTTAGGGAGCACTTAATTATCAAGCCTCTCCCACAAGGGTATACACTTTGGGGAATTCATGGTGAAAAATCCGGTATGAGGTATAAAGCAGTTCCAGCAAGTTCAAAAGTAGGAGTTCAAGTAGATCATGATGATCCTGTTAATGACAATGTTTGTGATGCATTTAGTATTCATAATGACAACTTCAACCAAGAAGTGGAGGGTTCAGACCCTTTGTTCTTGAGCAAAGAAGCAGCTCGGGATTTTTTCTGCCTAATGGATGAAGTAGATTATCCTTTGTATCCTGGTTATGTAAAATACTTGAAATTATCTTTTTTCATCAAATTGTATTATATCAAGTGCCTGTGTGGAATCATTGATCAAGGAATGTTGATGTTGCTGGAATTATTACAAAATGTATTGCCTAACATGGAGATTCCTACATCATTCTAATAGGCAAAGAAGATTATTAATAGATTGGGCTTGAACTACCCAAAATTTGATTCATGCCCCAACGATTGTATGCTATATTCGGGAGATGATGCTAACAAGGAGACTTGTAAGTGATGTTACACGTCAAGGTACAAGACAATTCAAAAAGGAAAAAACCAGAAGAAAGCTGCAAAAATTCTCAGGTACTTTCCTTTGAAGCCGTAGTTGCAAAGATTGTTTATGTCATCTAAAAGAGCTGAGAACACGAGGGGCATGAAGTTGATAAGAATCAAGATGGTAAGTCAAGACATCCACGTGATGCAGAAGATTGGAAAGCATTTGACACAGACTTTCCAACTTTCACGGCTGATGTAACATCCTAGTTTTTATTCCTAAAATTTAAATAATTTTAGAAACAAATTAATTCATGTTGAATGGAATTTTTCCATGAAATTAATTAAATAAAGTGAGTTTATTCAAAGTATGATTTATGAGGGTAAAAGAGAAATTAATAATAGAATTAACAAAATAAAATATTATTATTATTATAAGGAAAATAAAGGGTAAAATATGAAAGATAGAAAGGGGTGAAAGCCCATTAACATTGAAAAAAATAAATAAATAACATCTGATGGGGCCACGACCCCATTTCAATATATATTATATATACATAACACATAGCATGCCTTAATTCAAATTGGAGGAGTTAGAGAATGATGCATGCGTAACATTGGCCTTCTATTCTTCTTCTTGCACAGTAGTCGTTCACCATTTATTTTTAGGTTAGGTTTTATCTTTTTGAGATCATTTAGGTACTTAAAACTACTTCTATTCACTAAGGTCTCTTCATGAACATTGTTCTACTCAACTTGCTCTTTCTAGTGGGTATATTATTAAAATGATTAGAGCAATTTGTTTTGTTGGAGTTAGGAGCAAGTGTTGCATTTTAACAATATATGGCCATAGGATTGTAGAGCTATTTTAGTAGTCAATTTCTATAGGGTTAGATTTAATTATCGACTGTCTTGAAGATTTAAAATTTTAATTTTTATTTAAAAATTTTAGGGTTTTTGACATATATGATATTGTTACCGATTAAATTTGAGTTAAATAATTGATTTGGGTTTGTTGAAGATATTATTGAATTTTTTATGGTTTAGGTTTGAGATTTAAGCTTGAAATTTGAAGGTTGGAATTTAAATGGAGTCTTAAATTTGAGAATTTTGGGATTGTTAAAGAAAGCTATTGGGGAGTTGTTCAAGATTTAATTGAGTGATTTCAATGATTAGAGAAAATATAAATTGGTGTTTAAATGGTTAGTTCTAGTTTATGAGAGATTTGAGAATTTCTCTTTACTTGAAAATTGTAAGACCCTACCTTACATGCCACTTATTATCGATATTAATCAGAGTAGCAATTATACAGTTCGGTGGGCACATAGAAATAGCAAAAATATACTGTTATTACTAAAAAAAATATTGCTTAATTATATTACAGGAGTTCACCCCACAGGGATTCGTAAATAATAATTATAGACCTTAAAACAATAAAATGTCTTCATATAACCAACATCTCCTCTTATGCTTATTCAGAACCTTCTATTGCCGAAAATTACGATTCAGCCCTCTGAGCCATTGTTTGTTGGAGAAATTTTTTTACATTTATGGATAGGATGAGATTCAAAAAATCTCAGTAGTAACATACAATTAGACATATATGATGTGAAAATAAATTTTCCATGCACCATGTTACATAAAATGATACAATTTTGTGTGCACACTATCCAAGGCTAAATGATTGTTTGCAACCCTATCTTACTCTACTCCTCTGTTGGGTCCCAGACCATAACTAAGCTAATATGCATGTCCAAGACACTAAGCTCATGTTATAGAAGATGACATATACAAACATACAATAATCACATAGTGCATGAAATAAAGAGTTATTACCTGGAATTTCCCTTTACTGCTCTATTATCTGTTTAGTACTTTTGATCCGGCTCGGGCTATTATTGATTCCTATAAGTTAAAGTTAACAAGTAATTGGTTATTACTTGAACTATTACTGCCTTTAGTCATAGTTTGTTGGTTATCTATCACAATTTCAGTACTTTTTACATAGTACAATTCTGCACAGTACAGTTGCACTGTTTCTAGAAAACTTACAAATTTTCAATCAATTTGAAAACTCACAATTAATTCTAGGAAATTCCAAATTGACTAGTTCCAAAGCCTATATGAAGCTCTTTAAGAGTTCTTTTAAGGAAAAATACTCAAGTCTAACCAATATAATAACATTATTCCCAGAAATTGGTCAAACTTTCCTTGTTCCATATTTCCTTCTAGAAACACAGCACAATTTCAAAAATCCATATATTTTAATGTACTTGTCCAAAACTCATTATCTACCTATCAAATTAAAGCTCTACATCCCTACTTTAATCCTACCAAATTTCATAATATTTGGACTAGGTTTGACTAACGAAATTCATTGTACTATCAGATTGCTTCTAGTAAAACAAATCAAACAGCACTTCCTCTTAACTTCTATAATTCCCAGATTCACATAAAATTATCCAAAAATATGAACACATGTATTCCTACACAAATTTTCTTTCTAAATCTAATAGAATCATTAAAATTACAAATTTCCAACTCGTTCCCCATGTTCTGCCTCTGGGCGAATCATGCAACCTTAAAGGGAACGTTGTGTTTTCTTGATTCCACTCGATTAAACACTTTCTTTTTACTTATATTCACATGATTAACCACTTAAATACTTAATAAACATGATTCATGGAAATTTTGGAAGTATAAAATCTTAGGGTCTCATCATCCGAATCTCACAAAATCAATAAAACCAGGCAAATATCCACAATAACCACCTACTAACTAAGAGGATTAAGGCATTTGATATTACCTCTTGATTTCTTGGCTTTCTCTCTCTAGGCGTCACTGTTCACTCACTCTTCTCTTTAGATTTTGCTTGCTAACCATGATATTTATGAAGGAGAAGAGGTTAGAAGAGGTTTTACACAAGCTAGAAGGCAATAACACTTGAAATCACAAGCACATACCTTGGATTTTGCCTTCTTGAGCTCTCAATGTGCCTAGGTTCTTCAAAGCTCTTTCTCTCTCTAGTTCCTTGGCTTTGGATGAAAATTATGGAGCCAAGAAAGAATGAGAATGGTCTTATAATATCTCTTGGCAATAATATATTTTATTGAGTTTTACACATGTGCTTTTGGCTTGAACTTATCTCAAATCAATTGAACTTAATTCTTTCCCATCCTTTAGCCCAAAATGACGCCACTTGGGGGTTCCTAATGGACCAAATTAGTCTCTTTAATTGATTCATCCATTTCCTCATAATAAATGGCAAGATGACCATTTTTTCCAAAAATCACTTTTTGACTTTTCAACTTGATTTTTACTTGGCTATAATTCCTTCCTTCTTGATTTAATTTAGGCCAAGCATTTTATTTCCCTCTTCCCTCTCCTTGTTGGACGTGCCACCTATAAGAATCAGGGAAAATATGGGCTTTTAATTTTATTTAGCCAAATGACTATTTTGCCCATACATTTTTGTGATTTTCACACAAGCTGACTAAATTTTCATCAAATTTTGAAAATTCATATCTCTTTTTATAGATGTCCAATTGTAGTAGTTTCAAAGGCTATGTGACCCTTATTAAGTCTATTTATAGGAAACAAATATAGCCTTTAGCCAGCTAGAAGCTCATAATTCCAAGAATGATCATTTTTGGACACTGCCATAGAAACTCTCTAGTTTTACTGGGCTAAATTCAAAAATACATAACTCTTTGTGTACAACTTTAAATGACTTATATAACCTATCAAATGAAAGCTTTATAATTCTACTTTCATTTTGGAAAATATCATAGGCATTGAACATCATTTTCTTATTAAAAAAATGTCACACAACTAGACTGCCATGCAGGAAAAAATACACTAGCAGCAAAGTTTACATTATTGGGACTCTTGCTAAATCGGAGCTTAGCAGTCCACTTGATTCAGGCTTATTCTCAAGCCTCTAGTCCCAAAATTTAGGATGTTACAAAAATTACAAACTTTACCTATTCCTACAGTTCAATATGGTGGTATATATATTTATAAATCATGAATATGCATATATAATATTAATAAACTACCCAAGTAACTCTTGCAGTTATTAATGGTGTTATGCAATGGTGTAGATTGATTGGGAATTATTAGTGTTAAGCATGGGGCTTATTGTTTGTGGTAATATCTCTTTACTCAGCGAGCGATAACCACTTTCCACTTGTCATAAATTCCAATGTCTTGATTTTGAGAGGTTTTGATATTATGAGATGATTAAATGAGCTATGGACTTTCTATTGATATGATATATATTCTTTATTTGAGAAATTTATCTTGTGGAACTTAAGATTTTGAAAAGAAATTTGTAAAGTATTGGATTACATGCCTTACCTTGATTATTGTCTTTGCAAGTGCATGACCATTAGTGTCATATCCCAAATTTTGAGACTAAAGGTCAAAGAATAAGCCTGGATAAAGTAGACTACTAAGCCTATTTTTGTAAGGGGTCCCAAGAATAAATAAGAAATAGAATGACTATTAGAAACTGCGCCTGAAATAAAGTATGAATTTCGTTGTGAATTAGTCAAAAGAAAGTACCCGATTCCTTTATGATGTGTTAGAATGGCATAGAACCTAACTCAGATCCAAAGGAAAAGGGAAATGATGTTTGGAAAGAACTAATAAAAATAAAGAAAAGAATTAATAGAAAAAGAAATATTGCCATAATCAAGGGCAAAAGAGAAAATTGCCACTTGATCTTGAGGTTAAAATTGGAAGACAAAATAAAGGGTCAAGATTGATCTTCAAAAGGAAGAATAATTATGAGGTTGAAAAAGCAAACTAACTCTCCCTATTACATGGTTAAATTTGTCCAAGGCAAAGAAAGAAGAGGAACGGAAGAAAGTCAACAAGTTATCACCTTTCTTACTTAGGAAATTGGTCAAGAAGTCAAGAAAGAAAGTGAACATTTAATCAATTGATTTCTTCACCATTTTGAACAAGCAAGGACGTCCAAAATCAAGAAGAGAAAGAGAGATAATTGAATCCAAACCATTCCTTACTTGTTTGTCAAGAAAAGTTGACCAAAAAGCATGACGAAAGAAAGAAGAAATTGGTCAACATAACCTCACGTTTGGGTCAATAATTGTGGCAAGGCAAAAAAGAGCAAAGAAGAGAGAATTTAAACAATATATTTCCTAACTTTTGGCACATTTTGGATGGTCAAGACAAAGGAAGAAGGAAAGAGAAAAGATCTTCCAAAGTAACCCACCTTTAGTTAATTAATCACACAACTTGCAAGAAGCCATATCATTTGGACATATGGATTTTTCTCTTTTCTTTAAGTGAATTTTAGACAAGTGATATTAAGGGGCCGAAGTGATTAATTAAAACACACATTTTACTCTCTACCAAGCTCACAAAGTCGGCCATAGGCAATAGGAAAGAGAAAACTAAGTTATCTTGAAGACAAGAATAAAAGGTGTGTTTCAACCTTGATTTTCACCTTGAAATCCATTTCTTGAGCTTAAATACTCTTCATAAACATTATTCTCTTGATGATAGCTTCATTTCTATGGTTTTAGATTTTTAAAGGGAGGTGTTTTGAGTCATTTTACAAGAGCCAAAGTTTGTGAATCAAAGAAAGGGTTTGGTAAAGGCAAAGAGGTGAACTTTAGCTTCATTTTGAGCTATGGTTGTCTTGGTTGGTTGAGCTTTGATGGATTGTTTTGGCTGCCCTAAATTTTGGCCTTTTAGGGTATGTTAGGGTTCGTGATGCTTTCATCATATACATGTGATTATATGTAGTTTTGGAAGCGAATGAACTAAGTTTGGTGAGTAAAATATGAATTGGTAACTTGTGTCAAACCTTAATTTCTGACAGAACAGGACACAAAAAAGGAATGAGAATTTGATCATTTTGATGTTACCATTGGGTTTTACATGAAAAATTGTGTTGGAATAGCCCTTGGTTATGAATTATGGATCATTGGAATATAATTTATAACTTTGCGAATTTCTGCCAGTGTGATTTTTATGCATGGCAGTCTGGCTATGTGATGTTTTTTAATAGAAAAAAGATGTCCAATGCCTACAATATTTTTAGAATGAAAATGGATTTAATAAGATTTAATTTGATAGGTCATATAGGTCATTTGGAGCTGTATAGTAGGAGTTGTGTACTTTTGAAGTTGGTCATATGAAAACTGGAATGTTTTTGGACAGTGTCCAATAAATGGAAATTCTGGATTACTGTGTGCTCAATTGGCTAAAAGCAATATTTTCCCTGCAACTAGATTTAATAAGGGTCACATAGCCTTTTGAACTATTGCGATTGGACATTTGTATAAAGAGATATGTATTTTTAAAGTTAGTTGGCAAATTCTATCAATTTTGTTAAATGTGCGTAAATTGTAAAAGGTCATAGCACATTGTAATTTCTTTGAACTCTAAGGGAAGGAATTAGTCCCTTTGGATAATTTGACCACTTTAACGTATTGGTTGACTTGGTAATGTGACCATGATAACCCTAATGATAACCAATATAAGAGAATAATTTATGACAGAATTGGATAAAGTAATAACACGCCATCTGAAAATTCTGATTATAGGACCTGTTAGTAGTCTGGGATCTAAAACTTGCCCAAGCTTAAAGAAGCAATTGGATAATCCTCAAGAAAGGCGACCAGGTAGTAACTCTTTCTTTCATATGTTATGAGATACGTTACATGTTTGTGGTATCATCATGAGTTTCAGAAGTATTCACAGTTTACAATGTGGTCGCCCAGGGCCTGTTGCTTGGGTGGACTCTTGGGCCATGAAAATTATTGTTATGCACGAGTGGAATCCCAGGGTCTGTTGTGCGGGTGAACACTTGGGGCCAAGTGATTTATATACTTAGCACTATGGTAATGTGATATGCTGTATGATGTGTTTTGAATGCTAATTTCTATTTCCGTGTTATATGATGACTATGTGGCATGCTTTGTGTTCTTGTATATATGTGATTGAATGCCTGTTACTACGGAGATTTTTTTGAATCTCACTCTTTTCTTATAACAACTGCAACACAAGCTAGCAACTCAAAGGGCACGTAGGGAAACCCAGACAACTAGAGGACAAAACTGAGAGATTTTATTTCCTATTGGTTGTATATTTTAGTACTGTATATAACTTGGTAGAATCAGTAGTAACTAATGTTTAGGTAACTTAGTTCAATGACGCCTCCGCGTACAGTAAAGGATCATTAACTGATCTATGAAATGTAACACTTAAGCAAAGAAACGCTCACATACTCTGATAAAAGGGAGTTAAGAAATGATAAGTTACAAAGAAGTTATGAATCACTTTATGATAGTTTTTAAAATTTTTTAAATTATTCAGAAAAACTCAGTCAACTACAGGTTCAAGTCCTGTCTTGAGGTTAGGAATTGAAAGAGTTTTGAAAAAGAATGTCACTTAATGGTTCAAATTTGTTGTGTAAAACTCATCAAATTGATTATGGAATAAGGTGTTCCAATAAGCAATCATGATATAATCATGTTGCATGAGTTATTGTTGTGATGTTGATTAGTTGTGATTTATAGAGAATAGTTGGAGAGAGATACTATCATGTGATAAGACCTCCCTAGTTTATAGTGGGTTATTTAATCATCCCTATTGGGATAGGCCTTCATGGCTCATTTGTCTTGGAGAGAAGGATTGGCTCTTATAGCTCTTTTTGTTCCTAAGAGAAAGGAATAAGCCCTTGTGGCTTGTGTGTGAGAAAAATACTATCACGTAATAAGATCTCCCATTAGTGCACCTTGGGTTGGTTATTCGTCTCTATTGAGATGGGCCTACATAGCTCATTCGTCCCTATTGGAATAGGTCAATATGGCTCATTCATCCTAGAAGGAGGGATAGGCTCTTATAGCTCTTTTTGTTCCTAATATAAAGGAATAGGCCCTTATGGCCTATGTGTATGTCACCACAATGATGGAGATAGGCTATTTTAAGCTCTTGTATAGCAAACCTCCATAGGGAAAGACTCAAATGAGTAAATGTGTATGATTATGAGATTATATGAATGACATTATATGCACTTCTATTTTCTGTCCCACTTGACACCTTACTAGCTTATGTTGGTATGTATGATGAGTAGAAATGTTGGTTACTGAGGCAATGTCTCACCTTGTTGCTCTTAACATTTTCAAGTGATAGTTTCTTTGTGGGGACATCTAGGAAAGCTCCAAAGGTATAAATATCGGTCCATATATCTGTATAGACTCTTTCAGTTTATTATGTGATGAATTAATGTAGATTCCCACTCATAAAGCCCATAATTTGTAAACTCTGATTTAACTTGATACTTTTGATTAAACAATCGTTAGTTGGTGTGCTGGTAAAAGGCCTGAGGCCTTTAGGATTGCATGTGAGTGGATATAGATCGATATACTCATATCTTGGAAATTTCTAATTATCATACTATGGTTTAGATACTATGTTGAAAATGAGTTTTTTGTACTTAGGCTTGTGGTGAATGTTATATTCTGAGTTTTTTGAAACTCAAAATCTAAGTGTTATTCTATAAATTTGAGTAAAGAGGAGTTCTGGTTAGATATACATGTTAGGTGGGTTTTGCCTTCCTTCTAATATGGTTTGAATTGTAAAATGTTTATATAGGTGTTATTATCTATGATCACTTTGAAATGCTTAGTTTACATTTTCTATCATTTCAAAGATGAGTTAAAATTATGAATTCAAGGAAAGGACTTTACAGTTAACCCTAGAAATGTTTAGCTTGCTTTAGCGACTGACAATTTTATTCCATTTGGAAACCTTAGCACAAGTTACAGTATTTGGCTGGTAGTCTTAGTTCCATACAACTTGCCTTATTAAATGTGTATAAAATAGAGCTCTTTCATTTTATCTATGATCATTCCAAGGAAAAAGGCACTGGGTAATGATATAGATGTATGCCTCCAACCACTTATTCAAGAATTACTAGATTTATGGAATGTTGGCATAAAGACATATGACGCGTATGATAAGACATTGTTTAACTTACGTGCAGCCTTGATATGGACGATAAGTCACTTTCCTGGGTTGGGAACATTATCTTGTTGGAATGTGAACTTGCAATTTTGACTATGGCTCAATGTGCCTTCCACATAGTTAAAAGTATTGTTTCTTGGGTTATCGAGGTTTCTCGATAGGAAGCACAAATTTAGATTACAATGGGATTGTTTCAATAGAAACCAGAAAAAAGAGGACATCCTATAACTTTATTTGGTATAGATATCTTACAGCAGCTTTAAGATGTTGAATTCAAGTTTGGAAAAAACAACAATATAGCGCAAGTAAGGAGAAAGACTAATAGGACTTCTACCGCTGAGCCTTAGTATGGCGGTAGATAAGTATCTTCTTTACTCTTTCGTATTAGAAATGTAATTTGCTACGCCACAGTCTTGATATCATACACATCAAAAAAAATTTGTGCGATAATGTGCTATGCATGTTGCTCAACAAACTGGGCAAGTCAAAAGATCATCTTCAAGCAAGAAAATATTTATAGGCCATGGGAGTTTGTGAAGACGAATGGCCAGATGAGAATGACAAATTTCAACCGGCAAAATTCACTTTGACAAAAATGCATAAGGAAATCTTCCTCGCAACTTTGAAAAAACAAAAGTTCTTGATGGGTATTCAAGCACCATTTCATGATGTATTGACATCAGGCTCGAAAGGTTACTAAGCTAAAGAGTCATGACTCACATGTTCTTATGCAATAGTTACATCCATTAGCAATAAAAAATATACTGCTTCCTGATGTATCAATCATTTTGGTGGAGCTGTGTTATTTATTTTGGACATTGCGTTTGAAGGTTGTGATTGTTTATGAGCTCGATCAACTGTAACACAAAATCATTCTTACGCTTTGTCATTTGGAGATGATATTTCCTTCATCCTTTTTCATTGTAATCGTTCACTTGATAGTCTACCTTGTTCATGAAATAAATCTAGCTAGCTCAGTTCAATATCGATGGATGTATCCTTTGGAGATGTACTCATTGTACGTATATCCCTTAACATTAAATTCTAAATTTGCTAGCCGCACGTTTGAGCATTATTTAACATTTTTCCTTATTAAATTTATAGGTTTCTTAGAAAATTGAAATCTTATGTTAGGAATAAGGCATGGCCAGAAGGTTCTATAGCTGAAGGCTATATAGGGGATGAGGTCTTGTATTTCTATTTAAGGTACTTTGATGGCATTATTGTTATAGACATAAGTAGGGACCCTTGAATTATTGCAGCTCAAACTAGTGGTTGAGTAAGGAACTTTATTGGGGCTTTTCGAGTTGAGGAAGCTAAAGGAAAACTTTATGGGGATGGGTTACATTATATTGCAATTGAAGTTCTTGCTTGCAAGGTAGATAGTACTGATAGTGGTGGTGGTGGTAATTAGATGAATAAGGTTGAGAAATTGGTCTTGCAGATTCAAGTTTTTGCATTATTGAGACTTGGTCCTCAAACCAGCATGTTGATTCATACTCCCTCACTCTCTGCATGCTCATCATTTTCTTCTTGGACACTCGACATACAACCCAACCTTCTTCCTATATTATATATATATATGATTAATTAGTAAGTTCAAATCATTTAATATAATCGGCTAAAGTGCAAATTTTCCCCAAAAGTTTTCACCAAGGAGTAATTTGCCCTAGAAATTTTTTTTTGGCTCAATATTACCCTAGAAGTTTCAAAACGAAGCAACATTGCCCCATACAATTAAAAACCTAATGTTGACCATTAAAAAATTCACATTGACCCTTAAAGTTTTAATGGTAAGGAGCAACATTGCCACTTTTTAATACTTCTGGGGTAATATTTAACCCAAAAAACTTTTAGGGACAACATTGCTCCTAAGCGAAAACTTCTGAGATAAATTTGCACCTTAACTCTAATTTAATTAAAAGATCTATGCACTTATATATGTAGTGTAGAGTGAATGTAGCTAATACCTAAGAAGTTGCATTTTCATTATTTTCAAGTCGGTACTCGTGTATGGTTCAGTCATACTTCTGTCGGTTGGGGGTTCGTCCCTTGTAACAAATAATAATCATTCTCATCCTAATGAGGCAATGCCTATGGTAGATTGCCTTGTCTTTTCTTGAGGCTTTTGAGAATCCTACTTTTATGGTTTTATTCTTCTGAGTTCCTGTTGGGTACTTCTTATCTTTGTGGCTGAAAAAATAACACTCATTTTGTTCTTCTGCTCCTATTTTGCATAGTTCATTTTGAAAAACGGAAAAACCTCACTTTAATGAATCAATTATGCTATGATATCTGTATATTATACTGGGGCTTTAAGAAGACGATACCTTAAAGATCCCATAGCATAAATTTATAGACACCCATATCTTTAATAGCATCTAGGTTAATCCTTTTAGAGGCTACCCTTTTACTTAAGTAATAATTAACTAGTTTTTATTTTTTGCGTAGAATCGAATGCCTGGAGGAACCTGAGGTTTTTCAACCATCTTTCAACTGACTACCTCAGGTAGACAATTGTCTTGAACCTGAGGCATATTAGGAGAATTGTCAATCCCTCATGTTAGCAAAATCCAAGGTAAGAGGTTGTAATCTTCATGTTTAAGCCTTCTAGTTCTTGTAATACCTCTTCTAACCTTTATATCTTCATGAACATGGCTTGTAGAAAGGAAAATCAAGAGTGTAGAGAGAGAGAGAGTTGCATAGTTTTGGAGTGAGAAAGAAAGGAAATTCAAGGTGAGCTTAGAAACTTAGCTTATCTTGATGATTATTGATAGTTGTTGGTTGTTTGGTGATTTGGTTGGTTGATTTTGCCTTGTTTTGGAATTTTGGATGATAAAACCCTAGAGTGTTATGCTACCCAATTTTCCATGAAACATGTTTGTTAAGTGTTTAAGTAGTTAATCTTGAAATTATAAGTGAAAGGGAGGTGTTAATCAAGAAAGATCAAGAAAACCTAACTTCTCTCCGAGGGTCCTGATTTTTGGTCAAGTGTAGAACCATAGGAAGGAGATGGAATTTGTAATTTTGACAATTCCATTGGATTTAGAAGGGAAAATTATGTAGGAATACATGTGTTCATGATTTTTGGATGCTTGTATGCAAATCTGGAACTTTTGAAAGTATAGAGGAAATGTTTGATTTGATTCCTGGAGGAAATGTTTGTTGTGAAATGAATTTTGTTAGTCAAACCTAGTCTAAAAATTGGAAAACTTGATAGGATTAAAGTAGACATCTCAATCTTTAATTTGATGGGTAGACTATGGTAATTTAAAGGAAATCAAGAACAAGGGAAGTTTGATGAATTTCTGGGAAAAGTATGATGATTGTGGTCAGACTTAAGAGTTTTTTTACAAAAGTATATTTAAAAAGGTTTACTTAGGCTCTGAAATTAGTTGATTTGGAATTTTTTAGAATTAATTATGATTTCAAAGTCGACTAAAAATCTGCCAACTTTCTTGAAAACTATGAAATTGCACTATGCAGAATTGTATTATGCAGAAATTGTTGAAACTATGATAGATAACCAACAAATTCTGATTAAAGGCAGCAGTAATACGAGTAATAACTAGTTACTTGTTAACTTTAATTTAAAGGAATTGGTAATATCCCAAGCCAAATCAAAGGTTTTATATTGTAGAGCAGAAAAAGGATTCAGGTAGTATCTCTATCTTTCATAAATTAGGTGAATGATTAACAAAATACCTATGGGTACACCGAAACATAGTGCCTACGGGTACACCGAAACACAGTGCCTATGAGTACACTGAAACATAGTGCCTATATGTACACCAATATGCCTAGTCTGTGGTCTTGAGCCCATCTGAGGTACAAAACTAGTAGGGGTTGTAACAGTAGTTGGCCCTGAACATTTCTGACCGAACTGAATCATATGTTATTCTAATATTGCTATATTTGGTATTTGGCATACTTATTATCACATTTTCTATGATCGATTATTTGTTACTACTGAGATTTGTTTGAATCTCACCCCTTTCTCCAAATTTAAAAATATTTCAACAGAAGATAGCAGCTCAAGGGGCAAAATGGTAAATACTGGTAACTAAGGTGTTCGAGTCAAGAAGACGGAGATGTTGGTTATTATTAGTGTATTTTGGATAGTTTTGGACCAAATTTGCATATATTTTTTCAAACCCCGCGGGGAACTCCTGTATTGTAAATAAGTACTCTTTATCAGTATATTTTTGCTATTTTTGTATGCCTGTAGAACTATGCCTTTATTACTCTAGCAAATATCAAAATGTTAAACGGTTTGACAAAATGTTTGAATCATGTATTTATCTTATACTTCAACTAAATACTATATTTAAAGTAAAATATCTTGTACGTTAGTCAAGAAAAGAAGAAAGATATCAAGTTGGATTATGAATAATGGTCAAGAGGAAGAATAAGATATTGAAGAAAGAAGTTATCAAATAAGTGGAGATGAAGTCATGAAAAGAAAGGAGTTATTGAGTTGGATTAAAAGGAAGAAGAAGAAATATTGAAGGAAGAAGAACATATTAGTTAAGAAAAGAGAGGAGTTATTATAAAGGATTGTGGAGAATAATCAATAAGAAGAATAAAATGGGTTAAAGAAAGAAGAACTTGCAAAATATAATGGTAATATCTAGTTTCAAGTCCTTAGATTTGGTATTGAGGTTGTTATGCTAAATTGGAAGTTGGAATGTCTTAAGCAAAAGTTAAAGTACCTCATATGGAAGTCATATCAACTTCACTCAAGTTATACTTCATTACCACTCAAGTTACACTTTTAGAACTGATTTCTATATGTTTCACTTGAGTAAAGGAAGATCTACTCAAGTGATGATGATATTTCAGCATACTCAGTTCAGTATTGTTTTCGTTTAGCATGAATGAGGTTTAGTAATTTGGTCATATCTCTGATAGAGATCAATATTTATATATTTTTATTAATTAATCTTAGGCTTTTGTGGGACTTAATTGTATATTTTGGGCATAATCAAATGTTAATGTGAGACTTTGGTGAAAGAATAATTTTAGAATTAAAGTGGTTAAATTGTTATATTTTTAATTAATATTTGTTATTCCCATTATTCTTTAATTGTGAGAAAAAGATATTACCTTTGTGAATATAATTTTGTAGGTGATGATGTGGCACAATTTGAGTGGCCAAGGTCAAAGATATTATTTTGGAGCTTAATGAAGGACAAAAGTGGAACATCACAAGTACAGAATTTATTTTCACATTTTTTCTAAGAGGAGGTTAAATAAGTATGGGCCTTGTTTAGTGGTTACAATTTTATGCCTAATGCTAAAACATATTTTCACCTCCACATCCAAACATAGTGCAACTTATTTAACCTAGTGAATTGAAGAAAGAAAAGGAAGTGGGGACTATTGATTATGAAGGGTGGCGGCTGGTTGAATGAGAAAGGAAGGAGTTTGCTGAACCGATGATACATTAGTGAAGACTTAGAGGCAGCTGGACCGAAACTAAAGGAAGGAAGGAGAGTGTTGACTGAATCAAGAGCTACTGAACCCATAAATTAAAGAGGGAGGAAGAACCGAATTGAATTGGAAAAAGAAGAGAGTAGCCGAAATGGTTGAATGAGAAAAAAGAGGGTTGACCAATGGATTAAGCTTGCTGGACCGAATTGGAGATAAAAGGGAGCCAGCCAAAATTCTTGACCAAACCGATTTGAAATGATGAACCGAAAGGCTGAAGTGAAGAAAAGGGCTGACCACGTAAGTAAGGAGGAGAGCACCGAATGAATTAATAGAAGGGTTACGATTTGTATGAAAATGTGGTGGATGTGTGTGAAAGAAGGGGATCGAATGAAATACCAAAAAGGCTAATAGATTGCAGCTGTGAAGAAAGGAAGGAGGAGAGCATCGACTTGAGAGGTGTGTGGTGGCTATGTGCAGAATTGAATGAAGTTGAAGGAGGAGGACCAAATGTATTATGAAAGTTGAGGAGCTATTCGGCGTGCTTTCCTTTATTCTCCATGGTTGATTGTTCATCCTTCCATCAAGCTTCATCTTCCTCTTCCTCCATGAGTAGCTAAAGTATTAGTGATTTCCTTGAGTTAGGTAATGGTTTGAGCTTCTAAATTTCAATGGAATTCCTTTAAGCTCTCTCTCTAGTTCATAATTATGTAGCTTGGTAAAGTATGTGATTATGATCTAGATTGTTCTATGCCAAGTGATTAAACTTGGTAGTTGAGCTAGGAGTTGATTAATTAAGCTTTGTATGATTCAAATTAGGAATAGGTTGAGTTATTTATTCCAACTTGGTTAAGTGGATTGTAGATGACTAAACTGAATATTTTGAACTTTTATAATGGTAATTACAAGCTAGAATTGGAAGTTGATTATTCATCTCCTTGAGTCTGAATTATTTGGTGATATTCATTTAATTGCTTCGGTAGAATGAATTAAATGATTATTGTAAGTATGGAGCTAGTGGTAGCTTAGTTCCATCCTTCTGACTCATATTATGGAATTCATATCATTAGCAAGCAAGGAAGACTAAAACCTCAACTCAAGGGAATCCCACTTTATTAATATTCTAGTTTATTAAATTTACTTTGTTGTTATTGCTAATTTCAATTCTGTTTGTTTCTTTGTCTTATAAACCCACAAATACAAAACTATTGCTTTAGCTTAGATTACTTCATTAGTTTAAAAATCAAATTCTCAAAATGATTTCTCACAACTTTAAGGTTTTTATCACTTTACTACTTAGAAACTTGGAAATTAATCTTCTCACAAGAACGACCTAGGTTGAGCTATTACGCTACATTTTCTAACCTAGTTTTATTTTGAGAACTCACACGACATGGGTTCATCAATCTCCCAAAATAAAAATCCAATTAAGATTAAACTTATTGCATATGAAACTAAACTCAAAAGGAGTTTTACTAAGACCAAGAAAAAACTCAAATAAGGTCAGATAAAAGAAATATGAATTTCAAAAGTTGGTGATTGAATCCACACTATGTTTTAGACCAGATGTTACAAGTTGGATCATATCTTTCAAATTAGATTTCAAAGGTAGTTGGGATACAATCCTTCTACTTGTAGAATTTGCCTATAACAACAGTTATAACTTGAGCATTCAAATGACTCCATATGAGGCATTATACCGAAGGAAATGTCAATCACCCTTGTGCCAGATGAAATTGTCTAAGAGGTGCTTACTCAAGCCAGACATAGTGGGTTAGACAACTAAGTAGATCAAGTTAATTAAGTAGAGATTACTGACTGCTCAAAGCCGACAAAAGAGTTATACTAATAAGAGGTGTAAACCTCTAGAATTTGAAGACGACGATCATGTATTCATGGAAATTTCACTAGTCATCGGTGTTGGCAGAGCACTGAAAGTAAAGAAGCTGCATCAGAGGTACATTAGTTCATTTGTGATCTTGTTGAAGAATAGACCAGTAGCATACCATATAGCTTTACCATTGAACCCGACTAGGTTGCATGACGTCTTTCATATTTCCCAATTGAAGTAGTATCAACTTGATCTAGAGCATGTAATTGAATATGAAAACGTAGAGATACGAGACGATTTGATGTATGAGGTCACACCTGACCGATTCATTGATCAACAGGAGAAATAGCTGACAAATAAGAGCATCCCATTTATCAAAGTTGTCTAGAAGGGATTATCTCCCAGAGAGGCCATATGGGAAATAAAGGACATGAGAAAGCATTACCCGGAGTTTATGGCTATGTACGTGTAGCAAATTTCGGGGACAAAATTTCTTTAATAGGGGGAGAACTGTAACACCCCAAATTTTATTCACTAATATGCATTGTAATTATTTGAAATATTCAATGAAATGAAATGATAAATATTCATGAACAAGAAATTTATGAAATTAGTAAATGTTCATTTTCATGAAAATTGGGCCAGAACAAGTTATGAAATTAATTCTTGATTTTTCAAAAAGCCCAATATTAAAGCCCAAATAGAGGAATAGTAAAGCACATTAATTGGCCCAATATTAATGTTAATTTTGGCCATAGATGCAGAAAATGAAATAAAATCCAAACACATAATGGCAAACTTGTAATTTTGCCAATAAAGCACAAGATTAATTATTTTTCAATTCATTAAGGAAAATATTAATTTAAATTAATTAAGGAAACTAAAGGATGAATATATAGTTGGAACATTCTTGGACAAATAAATTAAGGTTTGAAACGTCAAAGTAAACTTGTGTATAAATCAATTAAAGAGATTGTGGAAAATGTTGGAAAAATCATTATTCCCCTTATTCTTTGTGAATTTCGGCCAAATAAAGAAATGGGAAGGGAAAAATAATTATTTGGAATATGATATGCCAAGTGTCATTAATCCAAGCCAAGAGAAATAAAAAATGATTGATTAAGTTAAGTATATGTGAAATTAGATTAAAATATAATATAGTGTACATGTAGTTAAGGCATATGTAATAAAGCTCAATTGGGTCATAGAAGAAGGACCCTGGGTGTCATTTGGGCTAACTAAAGGGGAACAGAAATTAGTTCAATTTTAAATGAAGTTATGACATTAATTAGATGAAGATAAGCCCAAGTATAATTGTGTCATACAATTCTAATTTTTGGATAATAATAATTAGGGGAAAATAAGAGGATATTATATGAAGCTTTTGCTTCATCTTTCTATCCTCATTTCCATCCCCAAGAGTAAGAGAGAGAGAGAGAGAGAGAGAGAGAGAGAGAGAACTCAAGAGTTAGAGAGGAGGAGCAAGAGGAAGAATAAATATCAAGGTAAGCCTTGTTGATCTTGTGTTCAAGCTTTCTTTCTTGTATAATAGCTTCCCTAATCTCTTATTCTTCATGAAAATCATGTTTTAGCAAGAAACATTTTCAAGGAAGAAAGAGAGAGGTTGGTCGGCCTAGATAGAGAAAAACCAAAAATCAAGAGGTGACTTCAAAAATCTCAAATCCTTGGTGTATTGATGTTGTTGTGATGTTTGTTTTGATTTGTGGTTTGTTGGTTGATTTTGAAAATTTGGAAAGTTTAAACCCTATGGGGTTATTGTGACTAAATTTCTTTAAATCTTTAGTATGTGTTCAAATGGTTTAATAAGGGATTAAGAGTGAAAATGATCAAGCTTTTGGGGTTGAAAATAAAAAATCACATTTTTCCCTTTTTGTGGACAAGTTTTGGCCAAGAGGAGTTAGAGGGGTTAGGGCTAGAATTTCATTAATATAATGATTCCATGGTTTACAGGAGGGACATTGTGCAGGGTTGATCTTGACCACTTTGTGAGAAAAACCCTAGAAAGTGAAATTATGAAAATACCCCTAAAACCCTAAATAAGGGTAGTCAAGGGCAAAATTGCCATTTGGCAGTGATTTGACCAAAACTGAGGTCAAAACTGGATTCTACATGTAAAACTGCATAGGAATAGCCCGTGTCAAAATTTCTGGAAAAGTATGGTAGGACCGGGTAAAAAGGGGCCGGACCAGGTCCCTTAGGGCATTTCGGTAATTTTTAGCTTTAGACTAATATAACCAAAAAAAACTTTGGAAGAGTCTAGAGTGGTACATGAATGAGTTTTAATGTAATTCTTGTATATTTGATTTTTAGGACTGACTGTTGAGCCGAGCTATTGACATAAAATTCGAGGAACCAATTTTCTGTTATAAAAAGGGATACAAGGTAGTAACTATATCTCTTATATACTATGTGACCGTTGATATGTTGTATGTTGCTGTATTCTATGATATGAACATGATGCCTAGGGCATATTACCTAGCTATGGTTTGGGACCCAGCTGAGGTACAAAGACAAGTAGGGGATCCAAATAGTCATTTGGCCCTGAGCATTGTGCACACACACGATATAGTATGGATTTTTTATTTTATATTATATGGTGCATTGTATATTTAATTTTAGAATTTTATATGATTAATTGTATATTACTACTGAGATTCTTTAAATCTCACCCTTTTTCAAATAAATAAATATTCCAGCAGAAGCTAGTGGCTCCAAGGGTAAAACAGCTAATATGGGCAGTTAAGGTGTGTGGATCCTGAGATAGGAGCTGTTTGGTTATATTAGTTTAATTTTAATATTTTAGACAATTTGTATCTATATTTTCAAACCCTGCGGGGAGACTCTTGTATATAAACATGTACTTAATATCAGTATATTTGTACTATTTTTGTATGCATGTGGAACTGTGTCTTTAACACTCTACGCATATCGAATTGTTAAGGGGTTTGACAGATGAAGTGTGATGGCCTAAGCGGTTGACCATCATTGTTCCATGTCACCTTAAATATTCTCCCCAAAAACTTTGCTTAGTTCACAAAAGTCAAGACGTAGTAGCCACTCTTTACAATATCCTACATTCGTTCTAACACCTCTTTTAGGGTCTTGTTTCTGGGTTTTGTAGGGACAAAAATGGGCACTAGTTGGAATACCAATACTAGGAACATTATCAGAACTAGGGGTATTATCAGTACAGCAGGATGTCGAACTAGTCATTTTAACTAGGAAACAAAACTCATTCAGTCAACCACAAGGAGCAAAGTAATGGGTTTTCCAGAAAAACAGGATATATAACTAAGGTCTAAATCTACCTAGGCAAGACAAAGTGAAAAATAAGGAGAATGCGGAATGCAGAGGAGAAATCATATCATAAAATAAGAAGAACAGCACACGTGAAAGAATACGACCTAGCTAGGGCTCCGAAACAAAAATGCGAGTTAGGGCAATTAAAGCAACTCGCACAGCTATCATGCTAAAGTCTAAAGAAAGCAGTGGAGGATCTGGTTCACCTAGATGAGACTATCGATAATCAAAATAGTCAACCATGGTTGTGGGGTGTACGTGTGTAAATGATCTATTAAATAGTGCAAGTATACACTGTTATAATCAAGTAATACATAAATGTGTAGAGTATAATTCCTACGAGGATTGATCACTAAGTACCAAAATAGGTAATTTTAATTCTATTTAGTCGGTCAATTAGTTGGTGATTGAAAGTGCAAAATAAACAAATGATTAAATATGAGTGTAAATAATATTAAAGCAACTATGAGAAAAAGCCCTAGGGGTTAGATTTCATTTAACAAATTTCAGATTGAATCACTTATTTATTCTAGCCTAATTCATTTCACATTATTGATAATCGAGTTTCCCTCATTTAATTACTAGCCTCTTCCAAGGTCAAGCAATTATATAATTAATTGCTAATCCAATATATTCCTTTATGAATTTAATCAATTAATTATGCATTAAAATTTATGAAACTCATTAAGACTACATCACTCATATGAATATATTCCTATTTCATATGCAAATTATGCTTTTAATTATAGGGTCTACACACATGTATCTCTTTCCGGTCTCAATATGCATATTTAAATCATTTAAAAGATTACCAATCAATTGAAAGCATTAAGAAAAATAATTAAAACTCAATCATAAAGGAGAAATTAAACTAGATTTAATAAGTTAAGATTCAATCCATCATTAGTAAGCTACACCATCACTCTAGGAAAATAAAAATTCAACTCATGATAAAATTAAAAACACAACAAAAATAAATTAACATTGCATAAAACTTGAAAGAAAATCTAATAAATACTGCACAAAACTTGAACATTAAATTCTAAAACATAAATATAGAATAATTAGATGTATGAAAATGGAGAAAATTTAGTCGTCCCTTTAAGAGGTAAAACCTTCCATGTAGGTGGCAGCCTATACCATCTATAAAGGAGGACTACCTAAGCCTTCTATGTAGGAGGCATGTAAGAAGAAAATACAATGTATAAAATTAACTCTAAGATGGTGTATATGGATAAGAGAGGAAAGTAATAGATATGAAATTGTGTGTGGCAAATATGAGGGAGAGGATGGTTATATATAGGGAAGAATGAAGTAGGTGAAATGGTAGATGGAATGGAGTTGGTGAAATGGTAGATGAAGTGGTAGATGTAATTGTTGGTGGAATGGTAGATGGAGTTGTAGGTAAAATGGAAGATGAAGTAGTAGGTGAAATGGAGTTGGTGAAATGGTAGATGGAGTAGTAGGTGAAATGGAAGATGAAGTGGTAAATTGAATGATTGATGGAATTTCACATTTTGATCTTCATGAAAGTTGTAGCTCTGGATCTTAGCTTGAAGAGTCAAGTAGAAATTACTCATTTCAATATTTGTAGCTCCAGTTATGGTCAAATTAGTGGGTAAAGGTCAGACTTAAACAAATTCACGTCCTCAACTTCCAAGCAAAATTCGCAACTCATGGAGACAGAATTGGTTTTGGTCTCAAGGTAAAAGTTATAGAGCTCTTTCTTAGTTTTTTATCCATATAAAGAATGTCCCAATCTCACATATAGGGCTCCAAATATTGCCTGAAAACTGAAAAAGGTTCTAATTTAGTGTTTTTCAAGAAATCCTATTTTATACCCAAATCATTATTTATTTATTAATTACACCTAAATTCATTAAATTGAGCTCAAATATCCTCCAAAAAATCATCATATAAGGGAAATTAAATATGTAAATATTTTACTTATCATAGGGTTTTGAGGATTGTGGGTAACATTCAACCAAAGACAAGCATGTTAAATGTAATAACTTGGGAAAGTGAAGAGGTGCGAGATAACGGGTACGTGTTTTAAAAGACTTGACAAAACTTGCTCATGGTTATAAGTTTAGAACTATTAAGAAAGGTGGCCTTTTCTTACTATTCTTAATTTTCAACCATAATGAACCTTTCAACAAAATTTGACAATTTTAACATCACAGTCATTAGGTTTTGTAAATAGTAATGATGATTTCTTAATAACTATTAGATATTTGACATGTTATTCTGAAAAGTGATAAGTTTTAAATAATAACCGTAACTTATTTGAATTATTTTAAATAATTTTTAAAGTTGAATATTCAACCCCATGGTATAATCAAAAAATTAAAAAAAAGAAAGAAAATGAGAATATGAATGAGAGAGGTCAGCTCCCCCTTGTCGCTTTTGTCCATGCGTCCTTGTTCTCCTATGTAATTGATGTGAACAAAAGTTAGAAGTTGGAATAGAAGTTGATGGCTAAATGGGTTAATGGAAGGGTTACATTATAAAGCAAAACGTGTCGGTATAAATTGACATGGTTGACAAAAGTAACGGTTATTTTCTAATAACCATGAACATTCCTTAAATTACGAGATGCCTTGTAGAATGGAAGCTATCATATACAATCTGATTGTGATGAAGGATGAGGTCCAACTTCCTATTTAGACTTTAGTGGTTCTAGCAAAATGCCTTGTGGAGTGGTCAAGGCTGGCCAATGTTTGCAGCAGAGCCTCTATTTGAGGAAGAGGCAGAAGAGGTGGAGGAGGAGGAAGAGGTGGTGGTGGTAGTGGAGGAAAAACGGGGAGGAGCTTGTGGAGGTGGTGGTAGTGGGCAGATGAAAAGAGCTCTCTGGCATTTGACCATGATAAGGGAGAAAAGAAAGAGGTTATGAAAATGTGGTTTTTAAAAAAGTACTATGAACAAAATGAATACTTTATTCTATAGTATTTAACTTTAGGAGAACTGGTACTTGGTGTCGGACCGAATGAGGTTTGGAAAAGGTGCTTTGTAGATTTGTACTTCACTGATGTACGGTTGGAAGATTAATCATTTGTAAGTGTTACATGACGATTTGTTTCAAAAGAACTGTCACTTTTGTCACTAAATAAATTATGATTATTAACTAAACCCGTTATTTTTATGTTTTCTTGAATTCCAGCTCGCAATACATGACAATGTGCATAATTAATCATTACTTTTTAGCATTATATATCCTTGCACAACCTCCTCCTAGACATACATGATATTTATTAGCTATAATTGTTAATTAGGCGTTATAAATGCCCTCCATGCCCTCCCCTCCAACCAAATAGGCCCTTAGAGTTAAATTTTCTAAATTTATAAGTATAATATGTTGATGTTGTCATTATAGAGAAGGGAGAGGGGCCTCTCCATTTCCCTTACTGTCTACTTCCCTCCACTTCTTTATTCTCAACGTTAGATTAACTTTGAACGGTTGAAATTCAATATCCTATAAAAAGTAATATATATCTATATATATAATAAAAGTATTGTCATGTAATAAAAGTATCTTAATAAAAGTATAAAGATATGAACTAGTTATATCAAATTTTAATGATTTGAATTTATTTATATACATTTTTTGTTATTTAATGTTACAATAATATTTTTATAGGATATTGAATCTCAACCCTTAAGAGTGAATCTAATGGTGAGAATAAAGAAGTAGAGGAAAGTGGACGGTAAGGGAAATGGAGAGGCCCCTCTTCCTATAATGAAGGTATTTTCCAGGTAAAAAAATTGTTAGGAATTTTCTCATTCAATTATTTATTTTTCTAAACTTTTTATGGTATTTTTCGACAGGAAAATAGGGGAGGGCCTAATGCAAACAAACTAATAAAATCCTAAATAGTGAAAACACACCACCAAATGCTATATCACCATCTTCAATCAACATCCCCGAACTGTTTCTTTCTCAATTTTCCTCAGTGTGAAACTTTTGAATTCTGTGTCCCGTGGCAATTTCATATCTTCTTCCTCTACCATTGCCAAAACTCTTCTTTTGATCTAGGTATCTCTCATCATTTTTTCTTTTAGTCATGTCATTGTTCTCCATTTCTTCTCCAGCCTTGATCTTCAACCTCCTCTCTCTTTGAACCCGTAACTTAAAGATCTTTTTAATACCTTAGATAACCCGCCCAACCCATCATTTTGCCTGGTTAAACTTGAGTCATACTGGTTTAGGCTGGTTCAAAATGAGTCTCTTGTTCTCCAGTTCAGGCACTAAGTTAGATCGGATTGTGATTTGTTTCGACAATTTTTTGGTCAAACCATGGTCCGGTCTTTTTCTGTGTAGTTAGGTTATATTATATATTATTTTAAATTATTTACCCAGATGATATAGTCTTTTTTTACCAATGGAAGATGCTATAGTCACTTAATGATGATATAGTGCTTGTTTGGATTAGCGGTAAAAGCTGCTTTTCCAACGTGATTTATGATATACGAGGTAAGGGTTAGACCAAGCGTTTCACCCAAGAGGGGGTGAATTGGGTGATACTAAAAATTTCTTCGGAAATATAAAACTTTAACAGTGGAATTAAAACAATATTGAGTAAAGAGAAATATCACCAAAGTGTACACCGGAAGTTATACTGGTTCGGTCACAACCACTTTGACCTACGTCCAGTCCTCAGAGCTTCTCTGAGAGTTTCACTATAACTTCCAAGATTCAGTGGGTTCTTGGCACCTCAGTACAAGCAAGTTCCTTCACCTGGACACTCGCTCCCCCTTACAAGTTGTAATCCAATCCCAACTCAAGGTTCCACAACCTTAAGTTATCTCAATAACAACTATTGAGTTTGAATGGAATATCTCTCTTACAGAGTGAATAAGAATCACTGAAGTACAGAAATATAATTTCAACGTAAAACAGAGCAATGAACTTGATAATTCGTTTGTGTGTGTGCTTGTTGTTATTTCTCTGTTTGTATGTTCCCATATATATATATATATATATGTTGGTGATGACCGTTGGAACATTTTCTTCCGTCCGTTGGAGAGTGCGCAGCCACTATTGACTTTTCAAGTTTTTGAAAAATATCCGTTGGCGGTGGTTGGCATTTGAACGTTTCATTTGACTTCCATCTCTTGAAGTGATTTCTTCATTGTTTATCTGTAAATAGACTAAGAATACTAATACAATGAAAGATTAATCATATAGGAAACAAATCAATGAACGTTTGAATGATTTCTAAATTTCTGGGTATGCTTACTCGAGTAGCTACTCGAGTATCCCTTGAAGTTTACTCGAGTACCTACTCGAGTATCATCGGGAAATCTTTGATTAACTGCAAGTTAATGAACAAGTATAAGATTACTCGGGTAGTGCATGGAGTAAACTAATTTTCAAACCTTTTAGATTAGTTATTTACTCGGGTACCTACTCGAGTAATGCACTCACAACTTTATGAGTTACTCGGGTACGAACTCGAGTAAACCTTCAAATAAACTTTTGGTTACTCGATGCTCTACTCCAGTAATGTTGGCAGGATTTCAATGCCGAGAGCACTTACCTCATTACTCGGGTACTGACTCGAGTAATGCACTCATTTTTGCATAGGTTACTCGGGTACCACCTCGAGTAACTGAGATTTTTGTGCATGACTTACCCTGGTAATGACTTGAGGTTTACCTTGAGAATATTTCTGCATACTCGGGTACTTACTCGAGGAATCCACTTAAAATACAACATTAGATACTTGCATACTAGAGTAAGGACTCGAGGAAAATGAATTAAAAAGAAATCAAGTTAATCGGGTATTACCTTCAAGTTTTCACTTACCTCAGGTCGTTACTCGAGTAGCTCCTCGAGTAACATTGGCAGTAGTACAAAGTGCCGAGAGCTCCATATTTCAGAAACAGAGTTACTCGAGTAGCTCCTCGAGTAATATTGGCAACTTGAAGGCAACTGGAAGTTTTTCACATGGTTACTCGAGTAGCACCTCGAGTAACATTAGCAAGCCGAGAGCAACTCCAAGTTTTTACCTGGTTACTCGAGTAGCACCTCGAGTAACATTAGCAGGCCGAGAGCACATTGAAAATTTTTACACTATTACTCGAGTAGCTCCTCGAGTAACGTTTGCAGGTTACTGGAAGTTGTCTCTGGTTACTTCAAGTTTTGTTTCATTACTCGAGTAGCTCCTCGAGTAATGCCTTAGAAAATTTGCTTCTGATCAAGTTCCTCAGCATTTTCTCTTGGCCTTTCTTCATTACTCCAATGCTTACTTCAAGTGATGCTTGTTCCTGTCATTACTTAGTTCAAACTTGTTTATTAATTATTTCCTTTTCAAACCATACTTTTGTTATCATCAAAACATGAGATCTAACATTCTCCCCCTTTTTGATGATGACAAAACTTGGTAATTTTGAACATGGTTTTTCAAATTGAATTCTTAATTAAATATGTCTTATTAAGTTTGAATATACCTTGCATACATAACAACTTCATTAGTCCAAACATGTATCATAATTCAAAACTTTAATGAACTTAAAATGAAATCATAACACACTTGCATTAAACTTAAAACTTTCAAATTACAAGATAAAGTTCAAAATGAAATCAAAATCAAAATGCACCCTAAAATCCCATGTACACCCAAATACCCCAAAATAAACTAGTACACATCCACAAAATCACTCTCAAGCTCTTCTCCCCTTTTTTGGCTTCATCAATCAAGTAGAGGGCTAGGAGGTTTGACCATGGAAATGGGTGTCACTGGAAAGACCATGGAATCATCTGAGTCCAAAGAATCAAATGAACTAGAGGGCACAGGATCAGGCAGATGAACGGGAGGGATATGGATGTCATCGCCAGGAGGAGAAGGTTGGAAGACAACCATAGTAGAAGTTTCTCCTTCTGGAGTGGTCTTAGTCTCAGGAGTAGTCTCAACCTCAGGAGTATGATGTTCAGGAGAGGAAGAGGGAGATATTTCCTCTGTTTGGGTAGGAAAGGGAATAGGTTTAGGAGCTGTTTCTGGCTGAGGTTTGGGGGGTGAATCATCAATGATGATATGTGTGGTCTCATGGGTCTCAGGATCATCCACTGTGAATAGAATATCTTTGCCTTGGGGCTCAAGTGGATCAGAGACCAGAGGGGTAGATGGTTCAGCCTCAGGAATAGGAGTGTCAGTAGAAGGGTTCTCTGGAGGTGGTGGTGGTGGTGCAAAAGAAGATGGACCGGCAGAAGGTCCGGGACCTAAGGAGTCCAGTCGTGCCAAAATCATTCTCAGAGTCTCGCCCTGGGCACGTTGCTCAGCTAGCAACTCCACATGTCTCCTGTCCATTCTCTCAACCAACTCCTCATGCCTCTTGTCTATTTTCTCAACCAACTCTGCCATCTTGAAGTTTGTGTTGGTAATCAACTCGGCGTTTGTGTTGGCGATATCCACATGGAATCCTCTCAGAATATTCTCCATAAAGTGCTGGAGAGTGGCATTAAGAAAAGATGGTGAGGATATGGTTGCAGCTGGAGCCGATGACTGAGTGTCATCCAACTTGCTGGTCTCTGCCTCAGTGGTCTTCCTCTTCTTCTTGGACCCAGACTCCAAAGGCCCTTTGAGAGGGATGTCTATATTCAACTTTCCAATTTGGTTTCTCCCCACTGGGGTCATCCTCTCAACTGGCTCCTTACTATCCAAGTACCATATCTTGTTTTCTTTTAAGATCAGTGACACAATCTGTGGATATGGCATTGGTGTAGTAGCCTTCCCATCTACCTTATATCTCTTCATCTCCGAGAAAATATACTCTCCCAGATCCTTCTGCTCCTTCAGGAGAAGTGAAGCAAACCATCTAAAATCTCTATCGGAGAAGTGGGTATAGTTGTTGGCTTTGTTCACTAGGGACCTAGAGTAGATGTACCATAAGACCCTGTGATGATCACACATATTACTCGGTTTAAAATTTAGTGGGCCAACTAACTCTCCGGGTTTAAGAATAGTAAAAATTTGATTTGGCTCAAGCTGGGAGTAGATGTCATCTGGAGGGTTCTCAATTCCCAACCACAAATTAATCCTAGAGGGAGATATAAGTATCTTTTGACCTCTCACAGTAGTGGTCATCTCTTCCTCAACTGAGGTTCGGTTAGGCTCATCTATAATCTCTAAGTTACAATAAAAATGAGTGATTACCTTTGTACAAAAAGGCAATCTAATGGATAACCAAGGCATAAAAGGATCTAGATATGGATTAAGGTCGTGCTTCAATACCTCCTGAAGTAGCCTGAGATCCACATAGTGTGTCTTGCACACTTTCCTTCTGGAGAATTGAGATAGATACTTGGGAGACTCCACCAATTTGTTGACGTTGAACCCTTTTGGAGGATTGGTGATCTCTTCTTCAGGCACCTTAGACTTCTTGGATGATTGACCCTTCTCCATTTGATCAATGATCCCCGCCATAGCCTTAGCCACATTTCTGTCATATTTAGGCTTTTTGATAGGCTTTGGTGTGAAAGATGGGGTAGAGGAATCAGAGGGAGGAGGTGAGGGAGATTTGGCACTCTTCCCTCTTCCGATTGAGGTACTTTTTCTGGATTGAGCCCTTGTCACAATGGGCTCTTTAATCACAACTCCCTTGGGTTTTGGTTGTGAAAGAGGAATTTTAGCTTTTGGTCTTGGGGTTAACTTTCTTCTCTTTTTGGGAGGAGAAGAAAGAGGATCAGAATGTTGTTGGGATTCAGAGGATTCTATGGGAGTAAGGTGTTTGGTTCTCATCTTTCAGAAAGATTGAAAACTGAGATTTTACAGAAAAACAGAGGCACTAGCGCGAATTAGGGCAACGAGATTCTGAGCAAAATAGCAAGTTTCTAGGACTGAAATTACTTGGGTTTTGACGGAAATAGGATAAGGAATCACTTGTGAAAAGTTTCTGTGAGAGAGAATAGTAATTTACTCGAGGAGATTTTGTGAAAATGACCGAGTTTGCGACAGATAAAGACCTAGAACCTGACGTTACTCGAGGCCTTACTCGAGTAAACTTCAAGTTTACTCGAGGCCTTCCTCGAGTGTTCATACAGAAAAATTCTAAAATAATTCATTTAAATTGCGTACCTAACATGAATAATATAGTAATTATCCATGGTTGTTCCCTCAATCATTTATAACCCATTTTGATCAGATTTGAGTCATTTTTCATTAATTTGATATTCTGGACTCCGACATTACTCGAGGCCTTCCTCGAGTAAGCTTCAAGTGTACTCGAAGCCTGCCTCGA
Organism: Inga oerstediana; assembly: GCA_963210345.1. Taxonomy (NCBI): domain Eukaryota; kingdom Viridiplantae; phylum Streptophyta; class Magnoliopsida; order Fabales; family Fabaceae; genus Inga; species Inga oerstediana. Next base: position 37,861,091 of record OY723407.1, read on the forward strand.
GTAACCTGCTTTTCAACTTCTGACTCTTCATTTCTTTGAAACTAAACCGTTACATTTAAAAATCCAAGTAACTTGATCCGTTACTTCCAGTTTTGGGGTCCATTACTCGAGTACATACTCGAGTAACCTGCTACTTTACCTCAAGTTGCTCCTCGGGTAATGCTTCTCTGTTATCCATAACTTCAAGTTGTTACTCCAGTAACTATGTCCTCTGATCACCTCTGTTTTTGTTTCTCAAAACAGAGTTTCTTTCTTCCTGCAAAACAAGTTTCTATATACTCCGATACTTAAGTTAGTGATCATCAAAACATTATCAAGTGACTTCATCTAATATTATGAAATGCTGAAATTACTTATAACTCATTGGGATTTACCATTCCCAATTCTCTCCTAATGTAAAGAAATTAATCTTTTGCAAGGGGTTTTGTAAAGATATCAGCTAATTGAAGATGAGTAGGGATGAATATTACATTTACATCCTTCTTTTGGACATGATCTCTGATGAAGTGATGTCTGACATCGATATGCTTGGTTCTAGAGTGTTGAACTAGATTCTTTGCCAAGCTAATCGTACTAGTATTGTCACAATAGATTGGTATTTCTTTGAGATAAATACCAAGATCTTGTAATTGTTGTTTTAACCATATTACTTGTGCACAACAACTTGAGACTGCAACATATTCGGCTTCGGTTGACGAAAGAGACACTGTATTTTGTTTCTTGCTGAACCATGATACAAGAGATCCTCCAAGAAATTGTCCTTGTCCACTGGTGCTCTTTCTGTCTGTTTTGTATCCTCCATGATCTGAATCTGAATATACAACAAGATATTCACTTCTTCCTTTGGGATACCATAAACCCAATTCGGATGTGTCAGCAAGGTATCTAAAGATTCGTTTAACAGTTTCAACATGTGATTCCTTTGGTGCTGATTGATATCTTGCACATATGCCAACACTAAATTGGATGTCTGGTCTACTTGCCGTGAGATAGAGTAATGATCCAATAATTCCTCTATATTTTGTGATGTTGTAGTTCTTTCCTTTGACATCAGCATCAAGTAACGTAGTTGGGCTCATAGGTGTGTCCGTGCCATTTGCTTCATCCATTCCATACTTCTTCAATAGCTCTTTCAAATACTTTGTTTGAGATATAAAGATTCCATTCTTTCTTTGTTTGATTTGCAAACCAAGAAAGAAATTCAATTCTCCCATCATTGACATCTCAAATTCTCCCTGCATAATCTCAGAAAATTCCTTACACAAAGATTCATTAGTAGCGCCGAAAACAATATCATCAACATATATTTGAACAATTAAAATATCATTGTGTTTTCGTTTTATGAAGAGTGTTGTATCAACTTTTCCTCGTACAAAACCTTGATTGATAAGAAACTTGCTGAGCCTTTCATACCAGGCTCTAAGAGCTTGTTTTAAACCATATAAAGCCTTTTTGAGTTTGAAAACATGGTCAGGTTTAGTAATATCTTCAAAACCTGGAGGTTGTTCTACATACACTTCTTCCATGATGTACCCATTTAGAAAAGCACTCTTTACATCCATTTGATAGAGTTTGAATCCTTTGATGCATGCAAAGGCTAAGAGTACACGTATAGCTTCCAATCTAGCTACTGGAGCATACATTTCCTCATAATCAATTCCTTCTTCCTGATTATAGCCTTTGGCCACCAATCTTGCCTTGTTTCTGACAATAATTGTAGATTCATCGAGTTTGTTTTTGAATACCCATTTAGTTCCAATGATCGTATGATCTTTGGGTCGGGGCACCGAATCCCAAACTTGATTTCTCTCAAATTGATTTAGTTCTTCTTGCATTGCTATGACCCAATCATTGTCTGATAGGGCTTCATCAATGTTAGAAGGTTCAATATCAGAAATGAATGCAGAAAAACTTACTTCATTGAAAATTCTATTTCTAGTTTTGATCCCTTCATTTACATCTCCTATGACTTGATCTAAGGGATGACTTTTATTGTATTTCCAAGCTCTAGGTTGACTTAGGGATTGCCCTTCTTCCTTAGTTTCATCAACCTCTGGAATAAGAGACTTAGAAATAGATTGACCATTTTCTTGATTTAAAACAACTTCCTGTTCTTCATCAATGGTTTTGTCAGAGGATTCAAATTCATCAAATACAACATGAATTGATTCTTCAACAACACAAGTTCTTTTATTGAAAATTCTATATGCTTTACTTCGGTTAGAATATCCTAGGAAAATTCCTTCATCAGTTTTAGAATCTAATTTTCCTAAGTTATCTTTACCATTATTATGAATGAAACACTTACAACCAAAGATGTGTAGATGAGCAATGTTTGGCTTTCTTCCTTTGTATAGTTCGTATGGTGTCTTTCCAAGTTTTGTTCTGATATATGCTCTATTTGAAACATAGCATGCTGTACTCATAGCATCAACCCAAAACACTTGAGACACGTTCTTTTCATTTAGCAATGCTCTAGCCATCTCTGTGAGCACTCTATTCTTGCGTTCCACAACTCCATTTTGTTGAGGCATCCTTGGAGCAGAGAAATTGTGATCAATGCCATTAGTATCACAATATTCTTCAAAGGCTTGATTTTCAAATTCTCCACCATGATCAGTCTTAATACCTGCAATGGACATACCTTTCTCATTTTGCACTTTCTTGGCAAAAACCATAAATTCTTCAAAAGTTTCATCTTTTGATGATAGAAAAATAACCCATGTAAATCTAGAGAAATCATCAACAATGACCAATGAATATAAGTTGCCACCAAGACTCTTTACTCTTGCTGGACCAACTAAATCCATATGTAGTAATTGTAATGGTTTATTTGTTGAAATCTCATTTTTCAATTTGAAAGATGATTTAGTTTGTTTACCCTTTTGACATGCATCACAAATCAAGTCATTTTTGAAAGTTACTTTGGGTAATCCAAGAACTAAATCCTTTTTTAGTAGTTTGCCTAATTGATGCATGTTGACATGAGCCAATCTCTTATGCCATAACCAGCTTTCATTAGTATTACTCAGAAAACAATTTTCAGACTCATTTCTACTAATATCTAGAGTATAGCAGTTACCTTCCCTTTTTGCTCTGAGCTTAGCCTTGATATTCTTCTTATCAAGCTGTAAGTCACTCTTGTTGATGATTAAACATTCTTCTGAGTCAAATATCACCCAGTTGTTTTTATCTGCACTTTGACTTACGCTCAGCAAATTATGACACAAGCCTTCAACATAATATACATCTTTGACTTGTATTCCTTTGTCATTCTTGATTTCACCAATTCCTGCTATCCTTCCGGATTGATTTCCTCCAAATTTTACCTTTCCACCTTCCTTAGGTTGCAATGTGGTAAAGCTTTCGAAATCTCCGGTCATATGTCTAGAGCATCCACTATCTATGTACCACTTGCTATTTTTAGATGCTTTGAGACATACCTGCAATCAAATGACTAAGTCTTAGGTACCCACATCTTTTTGGGTCCTTTTGGGTTAGTACAAATGATTTTCTGAATATATGAACCTTTAGGTACCCATTTGTAGGTTCCTATGGTTCCTTTCTTCTTATGAATGCATGAAGATGTAGAATGTCCTTTTCTATTACAGTAATTACAGAATGCAAAAGGATTTGATGTATGCACAGAATGTTGGAAATAATTCAAATATGACTTACCTCCTGCTTTCTTTCTTCCTTTTCTTTTATCTGATTTTGGATCATATCCAATTCCAGATCGATCATTTACAAATCGTTGAGCTTTTAAAATAACATTTAGCATCTCACTTCCTTATGTGAATTTTTCAAGAGTTTTTGTGAGATCAATGTTTTTCTTTTTCAAAGATAAACAATTTTCACAATCCTTTCCCTTAAGTTCAGATTCAAGAACTTTGTTTTTCTTTTTAACAACAATCAATTCTTTAACTACTTTGATGAATTCAGAATGTAAAGCATTATATTCGGAAAGTAATTCATCATAGGTAGGTTCAGAATCATTTACCTCTTCTTCTGTTTCTTCTTGAGCAACAAGACATATATTAGCTACTTCTTCCTCATCACTTTCTTCGTCTGAGGAGCTGTCACCCCATATAGCAGATACAAAGGCTTTCTTTTTGTTGAAGAATTTACCTTTTCTCTTTTCTTTGCTCTTTTGGTTCAAATCTGGACATTCTGACTTGATATGTCCTGGTTTCCCACATTCATAGCAAATGATATGATCTTTGCTACTATTTCCTCCTTTCTGAAAATGTTTGAATCCTTGACCTTTCTTGTAGAATTTTCTGAATCGTTTTATGATTAGACCCATTTCATCATCGTCGAACTCTTCATCATCATCCTGATTCTCCTCTTTCACTTTTAGTGCTAGACCTTTCTTTTTCTTGTCACCAATGTCATCTAGTTCTCTTTTGAACTTTAGTTTGCTTTCATATTCAGAAAGACTTCCAAATAGAGAAGCAACTGATCTCATTGATTCTCCTTTTGCTTCTTCTATTGCAGTAACTTTTGCTTCCTACTCTTTAGAAAGAATATTCAAAATCTTTCGTACTTGGGTGTGCTGATCATAAACTTTCCCAAGAGCTGCAAGTTGATTAACAAGATGAGTATATCTAAGTTCGAATTCAGAAATCGACTCACCTGATTTCATTCGAAGTAGATCGAATTCGGTGACCAAAGTGTTGATTCGATTCTCCTTTATTCCTGAAGTTCCTTCATGAGCTATTTCCAGAGCTTCCCACATTTGTTTTGCTGTTGGAAGTGTGCAAATTCTGAAATATTCACTTTGACTCAAAGCGCTTTGTAACATCAGAATTGCTTTGCTATTGAGAGTGATAAGTTTCTTGTCATTCTCATCATATTCCGCTGGCGTCTTTGGAATTCTCTGAGAATCTATAACCTTTGTAGGTTGATAATTTCCACTCTCAATTACATCTCATAGCCCATATTCAGTAGCCATCACGAACACTCTGAATTTAGCTTTCCAGAAAGAAAAGTGTTCTCCATTGAAACCAGGGGGTCTAGTGATGGATGCTCCGTCGGGAAGAATTCCTTCACCCATGCTTGCCATTGGATCCTTCTTAGGCTGTTAAACCTTAACAAGAAGACCTACGCTCTGATACCAAATGTTAGACCAAGCGTTTCACCCAAGAGGGGGGGTGAATTGGGTGATACTAAAAATTTCTTCGGAAATATAAAACTTTAACAGTGGAATTAAAACAGTATTGAGTAAAGAGAAATATCACCGAAGTGTGCATCAGAAGTTATACTGGTTCGGTCACAACCACTTTGACCTACGTCCAGTCCTCAGAGCTTCTCTGAGAGTTTCACTATAACTTCCAAGATTCAGTGGGTTCTTGGCACCTCAGTACAAGCAAGTTCCTTCACCTGGACACTCGCTCCCCCTTACAAGTTGTAATCCAATCCCAACTCAAGGTTCCACAACCTTAAGTTATCTCAATAACAAATATTGAGTTTGAATGGAATATCTCTCTTACAGAGTGAATAAGAATCACTGAAGTACATAAATATAATTTCAACGTAAAACAGAGCAATGAACTTGATAATTCGTTTGTGTGTGTACTTGTTGTTATTTCTCTGTTTGTATGTTCCCATATATATATATATATATGTTGGTGATGACCGTTGGAACATTTTCTTTCGGCCGTTGGAGAGTGCGCAGCCACTATTGACTTTTCAAGTTTTTGAAAAATATCCGTTGGCGGTGGTTGGCATTTGAACGTTTCATTTGACTTCCATCTCTTGAAGTGATTTCTTCATTGTTTATCTGTAAATAGACTAAGAATACTAATACAATGAAAGATTAATCATATAGGAAACAAATCAATGAACGTTTGAATGATTTCTAAATTTCTGGGTATGCTTACTCGAGTATCCCTTGAAGTTTACTCGAGAACCTACTCGAGTATCATCGGGAAATCTTTGATTAACTGCAAGTTAATGAACAAGTATAAGATTACTCGGGTAGTGCATGGAGTAAACTAATTTTCAAACCTTTTAGATTAGTTATTTACTCGGGTACCTACTCGAGTAATGCACTCACAACTTTATGAGTTACTTGGGTACCAACTCGAGTAAACCTTCAAATAAACTTTTGGTTACTCGATGCTCTACTCCAGTAATGTTGGCAGGATTTCAATGCCGAGAGCACTTACCTCATTACTCGGGTACTGACTTGAGTAATGCACTCATTTTTGTATAGGTTACTCGGGTACCACCTCGAGTAACTGAGATTTTTGTGCATGACTTACCCTGGTAATGACTTAAGGTTTACCTTGAGAATATTTCTGCATACTCGGGTACTTACTCGAGGAATCCACTTAAAATACAATATTAGATACTTGCATACTAGAGTAAGGACTCGAGGAAAATGAATTAAAAAGAAATCAAGTTAATCGGGTATTACCTTCAAGTTTTCACTTACCTCAGGTCGTTACTCGAGTAGCTCCTTGAGTAACATTGGCAGTAGTACAAAGTGCCGAGAGCTCCATATTTCAGAAACAGAGTTACTCGAGTAGCTCCTTGAGTAATATTGGCAACTTGAAGGCAACTGGAAGTTTTTCACATGGTTACTCGAGTAGTGCCTCGAGTAACATTGGCAGGCCGAGAGCAACTCCAAGTTTTTACCTGGTTACTCGAGTAGCACCTCGAGTAACATTAGCAGGCCGAGAGCACATTGAAAATTTTTACACTATTACTCGAGTAGCTCCTCGAGTAACGTTTGCAGGTTACTGGAAGTTGTCTCTGGTTACTTCAAGTTTTGTTTCATTACTCGAGTAGCTCCTCGAGTAATGCCTTAGAAAATTTGCTTCTGATCAAGTTCCTCAGCATTTTCTCTTGGCCTTTCTTCATTACTCCAATGCTTACTTCAAGTGATGCTTGTTCCTGTCATTACTTAGTTCAAACTTGTTTATTAATTATTTCCTTTTCAAACCATACTTTTGTTATCATCAAAACATGAGATCTAACAGTAAGTTTATGAGAGGAGTTTTGTCTCAACTTACTTAAACGTTCTTTCCCACTACTTTCTCAAATAAACCTATAATCTTTTGGGATCCAATAGGTGTTGGGTTCAAACCCCACCTCAACAAACTTTGCCAAAAACTATCCTAGTCACTTGTGCTAGAGCTCGAGTGCCTAGTTGGGGTGGTGGTTAGACTGGCCACTAATAGAGGTGAGTTGAAGTAACATTTTCAAAAATAAATAGTCACGGGTAGATAACTCATTTGATAATGTTTGCAATTTCTCTTTTGTCTGTGTGTATTGAATTATCATTTGTGATATTTTTAATATTGAATTGGACTTTTGATATTTTAAGAGTATTTTATTAAGATTTTCTCAAAGATCTATATATTAAAATTATATGAAAAATAAAATCAAAATATGCAAATTGATGAGGAAGTTAGGTATTGTCAGGTTAACAAGTTATTAATTGTCATGTGAATGATCTAATTCCCCTTGTGTACACTGTACAGTGTCATTTTCTCCAGAAATCTAATAGTGCATTATCAAGTTTACCTTATCAATATATATCATGGTAATTAAACCCTGACCAGACTAGCCAATTTGGACCGAGAATAGGCGAACGGGCTAAAAACCCGATCTGGTTGACCTATTGAACTAGGGTCACATTGACTTGGTCAAATCGAACCGACTCAGTGTGACCTGGTATTAACTAGGGCGAGTCACCCAAGTTAACTTTTCTTCCTCCTAAAAAGAACAAAATGACGTTGTTTTGTCCTTTTTAATTTTTTTTTATAATTTTAAAGTTGAAATAGTCCACTGGGTTTAATAATCCTAGTCCTGATTGCGCTGAGGCAGACCTACACCTGCATTTTCTTCTTCTCTTACTCTCAACTCTATACGGTCGTTAAATGCCATGTGAGTCTCTGCCTGAGCTTGAGCAATATTCTGCTGGTGTTAGGTCACAGTTTTCTTCATTGGAGTGCTCCATCGCCATTCATCTTCCTTGTTGCTTAAGCCGTTGTGGTTCCATGGTGTTGCTCTTCTCATTGTCAGTGTCACTGTCAGACGCCATGGCCGGTTGCAAGGTCTGATCCTTGGGGTCACAAAGGCATTGACTTCACTCCTTCATTCTTTCTCTGCCTAGTTCGACGTTTTTCAGTTGATTACACTTCAAACACCCTTGAAGAAGGGTTTGGGATACACAATAAGCCACGGTTGGTTGCAAGGTCTAAGCTTTACAGTTTGCTTTCTATACTATTCACTTCTTTGACCTTTATTTCTATTTCTGACATTCTTTAATTTTTAATTGCCTCACATTTATGTTGCTGATGCTCAAAACTGATTTTCTGGTTGATGATTTGTTTTTTGAGTTACTAGTGTTATTGGCTTTTTTCTTTCATCTTTGTCTCACGTTTGTGTTGCTAGTGTTACTGTATCTCTGATTATTTATCCAACTGGGTACACATAAATGCTTAACTATTTACTCTTACAAATTCTTGTTGTTCTGTAAGGCAAATATAAAGCTTAATAATGTTCTATGAGGCAAACAATATGGCATTGTGGGTTAATAATGTTCGATTCTTTAGTGCATGTAGGTGAGACTAAATGAGGCCAAGGTCGTAGCTTATAAGAGATTTTCATGAAAGAAGAGACTATAAAGTTCCAAGGCCTCATACACATGCTTGCATCTGATCTTATATTCCCATGAAATTTTAACTACTTTTAAAAAAGGAAAGGGAAAGTGAGGCACACCACCATCATTTTCAAAAGACCAAAAAGCTAGCTTTTGAAGATTATTCATTATTGTACTTACATGTATCTCTCTTTTAAGTGGACTTGACATTATTAATAGTTTCAGAGACTTAGCCAGTTACCTAGCTTGGTGCTTCCATTGATCAGTATATGTTATTCAATTCAGTAAGAAAGCTTAATCATTTAAGAAACCATATGTATAACTTTTACAACAACTTTATATCTTTGGTGCAACTTTATATCTTTTGCTAGTTAGCTGGTCCAGTAATTTATGTGTTTAGATATTGAGAAAAATACAGGGTAGAAAAACAAAAGTCATCATACTGCTCTTCTTTTTTCTTGTGATAGTTGCTTGGCTTGAATGGATAGCCTACCAATAAACTCAATAATTGGTTTGTAGGGTAAAAAAGTAAGAAAAATAGTTGCTTGAATAGGACATCACGCACAGGTAAACTAAACACAGTAATTTATTTGTTTGGATGGTGAGAGAATATAACAAACATTAAAGTGAGAGGAGGGCGGTGAGCATATTTTGTGTCATAGTCAGTGGTCAGATGGCAATAAGGTCCTAATATAATCAAACTAGCTAGTGCATATCTCATATGATGAGACTAAAGCTTGTTTTTCTTAACACTTACCTTGCTGTATACAATGGAATGAGATACGTTATGTTCACATAAATTAATCTACATTATAAAATAGGAATTCTTATCAAGAATACTTTATAGTTTTGCTGAATTCATCCTCTTTGCCAATAATATACGGATATGGAAATATTTGAAATATCAGTTTTGCCTACAATCTATATTGTTTCCATGATGCCATATTATTTCTTGAAAATATAGATACTTGTGTCATTCTGATTTGTTAATGGAAGGATGTAATGAAGGAGCTGAGAAAGAAACCACCCCTAATATTAATTCTACCAATCCTCCTAATCCTATCAGTAGTATGCCCATACCATAGTCATCATCAGGGAGTGTGAAAAAATAGGCGCAGCTTGGCAATATGTTATAGTTAAGAAAGAAGGGGAAGTAAATGTTTTTACATGTCTTTTATGTGGTTCAAGTTATATGGGAGGTGGGATTAATAGGCTAAAACAACATTTAGCCAGTGTGAGTGGTCAAGTAAGTTCTTGCAAGAAGGTTTCCCATGATGTTAGAGCTAGAATGAAAGAATCTTTATTAGAAGGTTCAAAGAAAAAAAAATGTTCACAATGATAAAGTAAAAGATGACATCGAAGTTATAAATGTTGAGGAACCAATTGCTTCAAAGAGCAAAGCTCCTATGGCTGGGAAGGTTGACACTTATTTTCACCTAAGACAATTCCTTATGCCTAACCAAGCATAAAGAGTGCATGGGAAAGTCAAGAAGTACTATATAATGCAAAAATAATTTTTTATCATCGGGCTTATGTGAATTGTGTTCTATTTACTGCAATAAATTGTCCCTTATTTCAAAAAGTTGTTGATGCTGCTACTGTAATTGGGATTGGGTTTAAGGTCCCTAGTTTTCATGAGTATAGAGTTAGCATGTTGAGAGATTGCAAAAAAGAACTTCAACTACTATTGATAGCCATTGAGCTAAATGGAAAGAAAATGGTTGCACCCTCATGGCTGATGATTGGACAGATGTTAGACAGAGAACTTTGATTAATTTTTTAGTTTATTTATTAAATGGCATGGTATTCGTGAAAACAGTTGATGCTTCGGATTTAATTAAAGATGCCAACACTTTATTCTCACTGTTCACAGAAGTTATTGAGTGGGTTGGTCCTAAAAATGTAGTCCATATGGTGACTGACAATATTGCTAATTATGTAGCATGTGGTAGATTGATTAGAAAAAGTATAAAACCATTTATTTGTTACCTTGTGCAACTCACTGTTTGAACCCTATTTTGAAAGGCATTGCATCCATGCCTCATGTGTCAAACCTTGCAAAGAATGCATCTAAAATCACTGTATTTGTATATAATCATATGGTCTTCTTGTCATGGTTGAGGAATAGACCAGGTTGGAAGGAAATTGTATGTGCTGGTGCAACAAGATTCACCACCACATTCATGATCCTTCATAGCATATATTCACACAAACATGATTTACAAGCTTTGGTTTTTTATCAGAATTTTGTGCAGCACAAATTAGCAAGTACTAAACTTGGGAAAAATTTCAGTGCAATCATTCTAAATAATCAGTTTTGGGATGATTGCTTTGACATTGTGAGGCTTGTGTCTCTACTGATAAGATTGTTGAGGATTGTGGATTTAGATGAGAAACCTTCAATGCCTCATGTCTATAAAGGCACGTAGAGAGCTAAAAATGTAATCAAGGTCATGTTTCAGAGGAAGAAGGAACTATACAAGCCATACACTGATACTATTCAAAGTTGTTGGGATAAGCATTTGAAAAATATACTACGTGCAGTGGCATATTGTTAGATCTCACATGTTTTGATGATAACAAAGAATGGTATGAAAAAGATTTGATAAACAAATAAGTTTGAACAAAGTAATAACAAGGCAAATCATCACTTGAAGTAAGCACTGGAGTAATGAAGAAAGGCCAAGAGAAAAAGCTGAGAAACTTTATCACTGGAAAAATTTCTAAAGGGTTACTCGAGTAAGTACTTGAGTAATGAGACAGAAACTTGAAGTAACCAGAGTCAACCTTCAAGTAACCTGCCAACGTTACTCGAGTAAGTACTCGAGTAATAAGGTAAATCACTTCCAGTTGCTCTCGGCCTGCCAATGTTACTTGAGTGAGTACTCGAGTAATCAGGTAAAAGACTTCCAGTTGCTCTCGGCCTGCCAACGTTACTCGAGTCTGTACTCGATTCCCCTGCTTCAAGAAATATGTTGCTCTTGGCATTTTCAATCCTGCCAATGTTACTCGAGGAGCTACTCGAGTAACTTACTGTGGTAAGCAAAACTTGAAGGTAATACTTGAATAATTTGAAATGCTATTATCACTTCACTCGAGGCACTACTCAAGTATGCAGGTATTCAATTATTCTTTATCAAATATTTGAACTGGATTACTCGAGTCAGTAATCTAGTAATCTGCAGAGTTATTTACAAAGCACTTGAAGTATCTACTCGAGTAAGCTATGCAGAAAATTGATGTTTACTCGAGTAAGTACTCAAGTAACAAGGTAAGCAAACTTGAAGTGCTCTCGGCCCTGAAATCCTGCCAACATTACTGGAGTGAAGCATCGAGTAACCTAAAGTTTAATTGAGAGATTACTCGAGTTGCTACTCGAGTAACCTTTGAGGAAAAGTATACCATACCCTAGTAAGTACCCGAGTAAACAGGTATTTCCAAGGTTTGTAAATTTGTTTACTTCATGTACTACTCGAGTTATATGATGTTCATTTATTAACTTGCTATCATTACTTTCACGATGATACTCGAGTAAGTACTCAAGTAAACTTAATGAATACTTGAGTAACTTCTCGAGTATGCAAGTCCAGAAATTCAGAAATCATTCCAACGTTCATTGATTTGTTTCCTATATGATTAACCCTTCATTGTATTAGTATTCTTAGCATATCCGTAGATAAACAATGAAGAGATCTTACCAAATAAGGAAATTCAAATGCAACGTTCAAACGCTACTTACCGCCACCTACCGCAAACGGATATTTTTCAAATACTGGAAAAGTCAACAGTGGCTGCGCACATTCTAACGGGCGAGAAGAAAATGTTCCAACGGTCATTACCAACACATCTATATATATGGGAACATCCAAACAGATAAATAACAAGAACACACACACGAACGCATTATCAAGTTCAATACTCTGTTTTACATATACTTGTAATTCTGTACTTCATTGATTCTTATTCACTCTATGAGAGAGATATTTCATTCAAACTCAATATTTGTTTTTGAGGTAACTTAAGTTTATGGAACCTTGAGTTGGGATTGGATTACAACTTGTAAGGGGGAGCGAGTGTCCAGGCGAATGAACTTGCTTGTACCGTGGTGCCAAGAACCCACTGAATCTTGGAAGTTATAGTGAAACTCTCAGAGATATTCTGAGGACTAGACGTAGGTCAAAGTGGTTGTGGCCGAACCAGTATAACTCTCGGTGTACACTTCGGTGATGTTTCTCCTTACTCTTTTCTGCATTATATTCACCGTCAAGTTTTCATATTTACAAAGAAATTTTTTAGTATAACCCAATTCACCCCCCCTCTTGGGTGAAACACTTGCTCTAACCTTTGGTATCATAGCGTAGGTCTTCTTGTTAAGGTATATAACAACCTAAGAAGGATCCAATGGCAAGCATGGGTGAAGGAATTCTTCCCGACGGAGCATCCATCACTAAACCTCCAGGTTTCAGTGGAGAACAGTTTTCTTTCTGGAAAGCAAAGTTCAGAATATTCGTGATGGCTACCGAATATGGGCTATGGGATGTGATTGAAAGTGGAAACTATCAACCTACAAAGATTGTAGATTCTCAGAAAATTCACAAGACGCCAGTGGAATATGATGAGAATGACAAGAAACTTATCACTCTCAACAGCAAGGCAATTTTGATGATACAAAGTGCTTTGAGTCAAAGTGAATACTTCAGAATTTGCACACTTCTAACAGCAAAGCAAATGTGGGAAGCTCTGGAAATAGCTCATGAAAAAACTTTGGGAATAAAAGAGAATCGATTCAACACCTTTGTCACTAAATTCGATCTACTTCAAATGAAATTAGGTGAATCAATATCTGAATTTGAACTTAGATATACTCATCTTGTTAACCAACTTGCAACACTTGGGAAAGTTTATGATCAACATACCCAAGTACGAAAGATTTTGAATATTCTTTCTAAAGAGTGGGAGGCCAAAGTCACTATGATAGAAGAAGCAAAAGGAGAATCAATGAGATCAGTTGCTTCTCTATTTGGAAGTCTTTCTAAATATGAAAGTAAACTAAAGTTCAAACGGGAACTAGATGACATCGGTGACAAGAAGAAGAGAGGCCTAGCGCTAAAAGCAACAGAAAAAAATCAAGATGACGATGAGGAGTTTGACGATGATGAAATGGGTCTAATCATAAAATGATTTAGAAAGTTCTACAAGAAAGGTCAAGGATTCAAACACTTTCAAAAAGGAGGAACTAGCAGCAAAGATCATATCATTAGCTACGAATGTGGAAAACCAGGACATACCAATCAGAATGTCCAGAACTGAATCAAAAGAGCAAAGAAAAGAGAAAAGGCAAATTCTTTAACAAAAAGAAGGCCTTTGTATCTGCTATATGGGGTGATAGTTCCTCTGATGAAGAAAGTGATGAAGAAGAAGTAGCCAATATATGTCTCATTGCTCAAGAAGAAACAGAAGAAGAGGTAAATGATTCTGATCCTACCTATGATGAATTACTTTCTGAATATAATGCTTTACATTCTGAATTCATCAAAGTAGTTAAAGAATTAGTTGTTTTTAAAAAGAAAAACAAAGCTCTTGAAAGTGAACTTAAAGAAAGTTCAGAAAAGGATTGTGAAAATTGTTCTTCTTTGAAAAAGAAAAACACTGATCTCACAAAAACTCTTGAAAAATTTACTAAAGGAAGTGAGATGCTAAATGTGATTTTAAAAGCTCAACGATTTGTAAATGACCGATTTGGTATTGGATATGATCTAAAATCAGATAGAAGGAAAGGTAGAAAGAAAGCAGGAGGTAAGTCATATTTGAATTATTTCCAGCATTCTGAGCATACATCAAATCCTTTTGCGTCTTGTAATTACTGTAATAGAAAAGGTCATTATAGCTCTTCATGCATTCATAAGAAGAAAGGAACGATAGGAACCTACAAATGGGTACCTAAAGGAACATATGTTTCAAAAATTTCCTGTACTAACCCAAAAGGACCCAAAAAGAAGTGGGTACCTAAGATTTAATCATATTTAATTGCAGATATGTCTCAAAGCATCCAAAAACAACAAATGGTACATAGACAATGGATGCTCTAGACATATGACCAGTGATTTCGAAAGTTTTAGTAAATTGCAACCTAAATAAGGTGGAAAGGCAAAATTTGGAGGAAATCAAACCAGAAGGATAGCAGGAATTGGTGAAATCAAAAATGACAAAGGCATTCAAGTCAAAGACATATACTATGTCGAAGGATTATGCTACAACTTGCTGAGTGTGAGTCAAAGTATAGACAAAAACAACTGGGTAATATTTGACTCAGAAGAATGTCTAATTATCAACAAGAATGATTTACTACTTGATAAGAAAAATATCAAGGCTAAGCTCAGAGCAAAAAGGGAAGGTAATTGTTATACTCTAGATATTAGTAGAAATGAATATAAAAATTGTTTTCTGAGTAATGCCGATGAAAGTTGGCTATGGCATAAGAGATTGGCTCATGTCAATATGCATCAACTAGGCAAACTACTCAAAAAGGATTTAGTTCTTGGATTACCCAAAGTAAATTTCAAAAATGATCTAATTTGTGACGCATGTCAAAAGGGTAAACAAACTAAATCATCTTTCAAATTGAAAAATGAGATTTCAACAAATAGACCACTATAATTATTGCATATGGATTTAGTTAGCCCAGCAAGAGTAAAGAGTCTTGGTGGCAACTTATATTCATTGGTCATTGTTGATTCAAAAACTGATGAAGGAATTTTCCTAGGATATTCTAACCGAAGTAAAGCATATAGAGTTTTCAATAAAAGAACATGTGTTGTTGAAGAATCAATTCATATTGTATTTGATGAATTTGAATCCTCTGACAAAACCATTGATGAAGAACAGGAAGTTGTTTTAAATCAAGAAAATGGTCAATCTATTTCTAAATCTCTTATTCCAAAATTTGATGAAACCAAGGAAGAAGAGCAATCCCTAGGACAACCTAGAGCCTGGAAATACAATAATAGTCATCCCTTAGATCAAGTCATAGGAGATGTGAATGAAGGGATTAAAACTAGAAATAGAATTTTCAATGAAGTAAGTTTTTCTGCATTCATTTTTGAGATTGAACCTTCTAACATTGATGAAGCCCTATTAGACAATGATTGGGTTATAGCAATGCAAGAAGAACTAAATCAATTTGAAAGAAATCAAGTTTGGGATTTGGTACCCCGACCCAAGCATCATCCGATCATTGGCACTAAATGGGTATTCAAGAACAAACTCGATAAATCCGTATTTATTGTCAGAAACAAGGCAAGATTGGCGGCCAAAGGCTATAATCAGGAAGAAGGAATTGATTATGAGGAAACGTATGCTCCAGTAGCTAGATTGGAAGCTATACATGTACTCTTAGCCTTTGCATGTATCAAAGGATTCAAACTCTATCAAATGGATGTAAAGAGTGCATTTCTAAATGGTTACATCATGGAAGAAGTATACGTAGAACAACCTCCAGGTTTTGAAGATGTAACTAAACCTGACCATGTTTTCAAACTCAAAAAGGCTTTATATGGTTTAAAACAAGCTCCTATAGCATGGTATGAAAGGCTCAGTAAATTTTTTATTGATCAAGGTTTTGTACGAGGAAAATTTGATACAACACTTTTTACAAAATGAAAACGTGATGATATTTTAATTGTTCAAATATATATTGATGATATTGTTTTCAGTGCTACTAATAAATCTCTGTGTAAGGAATTTTTTGAGATAATGCAGGGAGAGTTTGAGATGTCAATGATGGGAGAATTGAATTTCTTTCTTGGTTTGCAAATCAAACAAAGAAAGAATGGAATCTTCATATCTCAAACAAAGTACTTGAAAGAGTTATTGAAGAAGTATGGAATGGATGAAGCAAATGGAACGGACACGCCTATGAGCTCAACTACGTTACTTGATGCTGATATCAAAAGGAAAGACTACAACATCACAAAATATAGAGGAATGATTGGATCATTACTCTATCTCACAGCAAGCAAACCAGACATCCAATTCAGTGTTGGCATATGTGCAAGATATCAATCAGCACCAAAGGAATCACAAGCTGAAACTGTCAAACGAATCTTTAGATACCTTGCTGACACACCAGAATTGGGTCTGTGGTATCCCAAAGGAAGAAGTGAATATCTAGTTGCATATTCAGATTTTGATCATAGAGGATACAAGACAGACAGAAAGATCACCAGTGGACAAGGTCAATTTCTTAGAGGATATCTTGTATCATGGTTCAGCAAGAAACAAAATACAATGTCTCTTTCGTCAACGGAAGCTGAATATATTGCAGTCTCAAGTTGTTGTGAACAAGTGATATGGTTAAAACAACAACTACAAGATCTTGGTATTTATCTCAAAGAAATACCAATCTATTGTGACAATACCAGTACGATAAGCTTGGCAAAGAATCCAGTTCAACATTCTAGAACCAAGCATATCGATGTCAGACATCAATTCATCAGAGATCATGTCCAAAAGAAAGATGTGAAAGTGATATTCATTCCTACTCATCTTCAACTAGTTGATATCTTCACCAAACCTCTTGCAAAAGGTCAATTTCTATACATTATAAGAGAATTGGGAATGGTAAATCCCAATGAACTGTAAGTTATTTCAGTTTCTCATAATGTTAGATAAAGTTATTTGATAATGTTTTGATGATTACTAATTTAAGCATTGGAGTATGTAGAAACTTGTTTTGCAGGAAGATTGAAACTCTGTTTTGAGAAATAAAAACAGAGGTTATCAGAGGACACCATTACTGGAGTGCCAACTTCAAGTAATGTCTGACAGTGCAGCATTACCCGAGGGACAACTTGAAGTAAAAGAGCACATTACTCGAGTGAGTACTCGAGTAATGGTCTTCCAAAACTGGCAGTAAAGTCTCAAGTTACCTGGAATTTAAATCAAACAGTTCATTTGGTAGGAAATGAACAGTCAAAAGTAGAAAAGACAGGTTACCCGAGGGAAGCCTCGAGTAAACTTGAAGCTTACTCGCGTAAGGCCTCGAGTAACTGCAGGTCCATATCATAAACTCGATGAGAATCAACTCAAATTTGTTCTTAAACGGCTATCAAATGATCGAGGGAACATACATGGATAATTACAACATTATTCATGCCAGGTACGCAATTTAAATGAATTATTTTAGAAATTTTCTATATGATCACTCGAGTAGGGACTCGAGTAAACTTGATACTTACTCGAGTAAGGCCTCGAGTAACGTCGGGTTCTAGATCTTTATTTTTCGCAAACTCGGTCATTTCCACAAAATCGGCTTTAGTAAATCACCCAGTCCTCTCACAAAAAGTTTTCACAATCTCTTCCTCACTTGATTTCCGTCAAAACCCATCAAATCTTAGCTCCAAAAACTTCCTATTTTGTTCAGATTCACCTTGCCCTAACTGGCGACTTCTCACTTTGTTTTTTTGAGATTTCAAGTTTTCTCTGAATCAAAATGGTTAGAACCAAAAATCTTATTCCTACAGATTCTTCTGGATCTCCACAACTCTCTGACCCTCTTTCTTCTCCTCCTAGAAAGAGAGGAAAACTCACACCTAGATCAAAAGCCAAAATCCAACCGAAACCTCAACCGAAACCAAAGGAGAAAGTTGTTGTGATTAAAGAGCCAGTGGTCACAAGGGCTTAATCAAAGAAGAGCACCTCTACTGGGAGAGGCAAAAGCACCAAGTGTCCTTCTCCGCTACCTTCTGATTCTTCCACTCCCTCTTTCACACCAAAACCCTCCAAAAAGCCCAAGTATGATGTGAATGTGGCTAAAGCAATGGCTGGAATTCTTGATCAACTTGAGAAGGGCCAATCTTCCAAAAAGTTAGAATTGCCAGAAGAGGAAATCACCAAACCTCCAAAGGGGTTCAATGTCAACAAATTGGAGGATTTTCAGAAGTATCTCACACAATTTTCAAGAAGAAAAGTCTGCAAAACTCATAGTGTGGATCTCAAGGTACTTTAGGAGGTATTGAAGTATGACCTAAGTCCCTTTCTTAAACCTTTTATGCCTTGGCTGTCAATTAGACTTCCCTTTTGCACAAAAGTAGTTACTCATTTTTACTGCAATCTAGAAATCCTAGATGAACCCAATAGGACTTCTGCAGAGGAAGAAATGACCACAACTGTTAGAGGCCAGAAAATCCTTATCTCACCCTCTAGGATCAATGTTTGGTTAGGAATAGAAAACCCTCCAGATGACATCTACTCCAAACTTGAACCAAACCAGATTTTCACTGTCCTAAGACCTGGTGAGCTAGTGGGTCCTCTTAATTTTAACTCGAGTGACATGTGTGACCATCACAGGGTTTTTTGGTATATTTACTCTAGATCTCTTGTGAACAAAGCCAATAACTACACCCATTTCTCTGACCGGGACTTTAGGTGGTTTGCTTCTTTACTCTTGAAGGAATAAAAGGATTTGGGGGAATACATATTTTCTGAGATAAAGAGGTACAGAATAGAGGGGAAAGCAACTACTCCTATGCCATATCCTCAGATTATTTCACTTATTCTGAAGAAAAACAAGATATGGTATTTGGAGAATAAAGAGCTCATTGAGAAGATCACTCCAATTGGAAGAAATCAAATTGGGAAGCTCAATATTGAAATTCCTCTTAAGGGTCCTTTGGAGTCAAATCCCAAGAAGAAGAAGAAGACAGAGACTGAACCAAGTAAAATGGATGATACTTAGTCTTTTGCACCAGCTGCCACTACCTCTTCATCCTCTTTCCTCAATGCCACTCTTCAATACTTCATGGAGAACATGCTAAGGGGATTTCACATAGACATCGCCAACACCAATACTGAGTTGATAACTCACATGAATGATAAAATGGCTGAGTTGGTTGAGAGGATGGACAAGAGGCATGAAGAGTTGTTAGGTGAGCAGCGTGCCTAGGGTAGGACTCTGAAGTTGATTCTGGCAAGACTGGACTCTATGGGTCCTGGACCTTCTGCTGGTCTATCATCTGCACCTGAGGCATTCTCACCACCAGAGAACATTCCTTCTGAGCTTCATCATACTGAGGTTGAGCCAACTATCCCTGAGATATCCTTTCCCAAACTTCCAGTTTCTAGTCCACTTGAACCAAGACCTTCTGCACTTAAATTCCCCATCATTCTTCCTAGAGACATCCTATGCTCCGTGGATGATCCTAAAACCAATGAAACTATTCACATCACCATTGAGGATTCACCACCTAGAGCTCAGCCTGAACCCCCACCTACACCTATTCCTTCCCCTACACATATAGAGGAAATCTCTCCCTCATCCTCTGGTCATCATTTTGCAGATGCCATAAAAGAGGTTGAGACCACCATTGTTGTTGTCTATCAACCTCCTCCAATTCCTCCAAGAGATGACATTCATATCCCTCCACTCAATCTTCCTGAACTAGAATCTTCCAGCTCCTCTTCTTTTGATTCTTCTAGTTCAGATGGTCCTTTGGTTCTTCCTGTGAAGCCTATTTCTATGGTCAAGCCTTCTAGTCCTCCACTTGATTGATGAAGACAAAAAGGGGGAGAAGAGCTTGAGTAATTTTGTGGAGTTTCTGAGTTTCTTTTAAGTTTTCTTTCATTTTGGGTATATGGGTGTACAAGGGATTTAGGGAGCTTTTCATATAGCTTTTTATACTTTTAATGCAATTTTTAAGTTCAATACAAGCTTCTTTAAGTTTTAATTTCAATTTCAGTCCATTTTTTTAAAGTTATAATACATTGTGGAACTAATGAGTTTATTATGTATGCAAGGTGAATTTGTTATGTTTTTCAAAATTTTCCAAAACACTTTGAATTGACACTTAACAAGTTATTTCAAAAAGGATTTCAAAGTTACAATTGATTTCAAGAAGTGTTCAACTTCAAAAACTTTGTTCAAAATCACCAAGTTTTGTCATCATCAAAAAGGGGGAGAATGTTAGATCTCACATGTTTTGATGATAACAAAGAATGGTATGAAAAATATTTGATAAACAAATAAGTTTGAACAAAGTAAAAACAAGGCAAATCATCACTTGAAGTAAGCACTGGAGTAATGAAGAAAGGCTAAGAGAAAAAGCTGAGAAACTTCATCACTAGCAAAATTTCTAAAGGGTTACTCGAGTAAGTACTTGAGTAATAAGACAAAAACTTGAAGTAACCAGAGTCAACCTTCAAGTAACCTGCCAACGATACTTGAGTAATAAGGTAAATCACTTCCAGTTGCTCTCGGCCTGCCAATGTTACTCGAGTGAGTACTCGAGTAATCAGGTAGAAGACTTCCAGTTGCTCTCGGCCTGCCAACGTTACTCGAGTCTGTACTCGATTCCCCTGCTTCAAGAAATATGTTGCTCTCGGCATTTTCAATCCTGCCAATGTTACTCGAGGAGCTACTCGAGTAACTCACTGTGGTAAGCAAAACTTGAAGTTAATACTCGAATAACTTGAAATGCTATTATCACTTCACTCGAGGCACTACTCAAGTATGCAGGATTCAATTATTCTTTATCAAATATTTGAACTGGATTACTCGAGTCAGTAATTGAGTAATCTGCAGAGTTATTTACAAAGCACTTGAAGTATCTACCCGAGTAAGCTATGCAGAAAATTGATGTTTACTCGAGTAAGTACTCGAGTAACAAGGTAAGCAAACTTGAAGTGCTCTCAGCCCTGAAATCCTGCCAACATTACTGGAGTGAAGCATCGAGTAACCTAAATTTTAATTGAGAGATTACTCGAGTTGCTACTCGAGTAACCTTTGAGGAAAAGTATACCATACCCTAGTAAGTACCCGAGTAAACAGGTATTTCCAAGGTTTGTAAATTTGTTTACTTCATGTACTACTCGAGTTATATGATGTTCATTTATTAACTTGCTATCATTACTTTCACGATGATACTCGAGTAAGTACTCAAGTAAACTTAATGAATACTTGAGTAACTTCTCGAGTATGCAAGTCCAGAAATTCAGAAATCATTCCAACGTTCATTGATTTGTTTCCTATATGATTAACCCTTCATTGTATTAGTATTCTTAGCATATCCGCAGATAAACAATGAAGAGATCTTACCAAATAAGGAAATTCAAATGCAACGTTCAAACGCTACCTACCACCACCTACCGCAAACGGATATTTTTCAAATACTGGAAAAGTCAATAGTGGCTGCGCACATTCTAACGGGCGAGAAGAAAATGTTCCAACGGTCATTACCAACACATCTATATATATGGGAACATCCAAATAGATAAATAACAAGAACACACACACGAACGCATTATCAAGTTCAATACTCTGTTTTACATATACTTGTAATTCTGTACTTCAGTGATTCTTATTCACTCTGTGAGAGAGATATTTCATTCAAACTCAATATTTGTTATTGAGGTAACTTAATTTTGTAGAACCTTGTGTTGGGATTGGATTACAACTTGTAAGGGGGAGCGAGTGTCTAGGCGAAGGAACTTGCTTGTACTGTGGTGCCAAGAACCCACTGAATCTTGGAAGTTATAGTGAAACTCTCAGAGATATTCTGAGGACTGGACGTAGGTCAAAGTGGTTGTGGCCGAACCAGTATAACTCTCGGTATACACTTCGGTGATATTTCTCCTTACTCTTTATTGCATTATATTCACCGTCAAGTTTTCATATTTGCAACGAAATTTTTTAGTATCACCCAATTCACCCCCTCTTGGGTGAAACGCTTGCTCTAACACATATCTATTGAATCCTACATTCTTGTATAGCCCTTACTTTGTTTGAAAGCATAGACTGATGCATGTTGTGGTCAATTTGTTCGAGGCACTCTTTCCAAATAATGATATCATTTTGTTACAATGATGCAACAAATTAGTGTTTACTGTGAACGTAAACAATGATTTGGTAAGATTTCATTTGAAAAAATAGCCTAAAAACTATTCCTTCATAAGTATATTAAGTTTTAATATATTTGAAAGCACATATTATGATTACTATTTATTAATACATACTAAATGTCTTTTATTTGATTTTGAAGATGAGTGGTGTTGTACTTAGGGGGTTAGTACCAAAATAGCAACAAATTCCTATATGTCTTCTTAGTCAAACTTCATTTTCTTCTGGCTGTGAAAGAAATTAAAGCTTATTTGAGTGTATCCATACTAAAAGAAGAAACAGATTGGAGAATTAAAGGCTTAATGATTTGGTTTTCAAAAACTACAATCTGAAGTTAAAGTTTAGGTAATCTAAAAAGTCATGACTTTTGAATAGTTGTTATATAGTTTTATTAAATATTGAACTTCTATCATGTTGGCATTATAGGAATCAATTGAAAAGGAAGAAAGAGAATTATGATCCCATTGATTATGACTCGATTTATAGACTAGACTTTTGAGTGCTTGAAGAAGATCCAACTCATAAATTTGATAATGTAGAAGTGACAAATCTTCAATTTGAACAAATGGTGAAGGATTATGGAGGTTTCTTACTATCTCTTCTATTGTCTAAGATTGTATTCTTATTTCTTACACAAAAGAATATAACCATGTTTTTAGCATAACTATTACTAATTTTATTCATTTGATATATAGGTGATGACGATATTGCTGGGGATCCATCTCTAAATGTTGACTTTGTTGCTGTTAGTGCCTTTACTCTTCCTCCTACAGCTCCACCTCCTAATGTCTCAGTACCTAGATAGTTGAATGATGTAGTTGACTCTTATTTTAATGATGATAATTATTAGGTTACTAGTTTAGTGATGGAAGGTGGGAATATTTTGTTATCATAAACATGTTTTGATATTTTGTGATGATGAATATTTTGGGATTACAAGTTATAGTATGTGTCATTAGGTGGCATATATATGATATAGTGATGTCAATTTGTCAAGAAAATTGTAAAAAACATTTGATAACTATATGATTATTTTGATATTTTCAGTATTTTGTTAGCATTTTGAATTTGGATATATAGTATTCATAATTTGGATGGTGTGATGAGAAATTACATTATTTTTTAATTTTTTACTCCCCACCGGTCTAAGCCCAGGTTGACTCTAGTCTAACCCACTAACGCTTGCCCAGTATCCCACTCGGTTCAGTGACCGGTCTGGGTTTAGTTACCTTGATATATATACGTTGTTGTTTATATATACTTGATACATAACACTTTGTTCGATTATGAGTTATGAAACTAATATAAGTTATAAAATTTAAGAAAATTAGATAAATTTGTTATTTATAAATAGATATGTGTTAACTTTTTTAGAAATAAATTATTTTAGAATATTATCAACGTATTTTATATATTATATAATGCCAAAATACATGAAATCCTCTCAACTTTACCTCAATTGCATTTAACCTTACTGATTTTTAAAATTTTAAAATCACACATCACTACTACAGAATCTTACATATATGATCCTTAATAAATAACGATTACAGTGATTAACCACATGTATATCGAGGCAAAGTTCGCACAATAATATATAATGTTAAACCTTAGCCATTAAATATGCGCACCCTTATATATTGAGAGGCAGAATTTGCAAAAACAAAAATATAATAGTTGTAATTATTAATCGTCATGTATATTTACTAACAAAAATGACCGTTTTTACGAAATAACTGTCATATAACACATTCAAATGTTTTGTATTCACAACTTTATGTAAACAAAAACAAATACATAACGGTTATAACAATCAACCGTAAAGTATGATTTCTAAATTCTTATATTTTTAAGAATATTTAACGGCAAAAAATGATAATCATCATATATAAGAATACATGATTCTGAAAAAGAAAAATTATTTGACCATTATCATTTATGTACAGAATATCCCAAAAATTAAGTATTTATGTACAGAATCATGTATTCTTATATATGTACAGAATATTTAAATACATAATGATCATTAAGTATTTATGTCAACGATTATCCAAAAAATTAAGTATTTATGTACAGAATCATGTATTCTTATATATGTACAAAATATTTAAATACATAATGACCATTAAGTATTTATGTACATAATATCCCAAAAAAATACCAAAAACATACTATATAACCACTGTCTATGTCTTGAGAAACATGCTCGTCAGTTTCTCATGTCTGTGTCCTTGCCTTTTGAGTCGCTAGCACCCACTGAGAAATTTTTATTTAGAAAAAGGGGGTGAGATTTCACGGAATCCCAGTAGGAACATACGATCAAGATATAGAACACGAGAATTAAATATGCAATGCAACGTATCAAGTAAAATGAAAATTCACAAAATCCATGTCTGTACACAAAATCCAAGGCTAACTGTCTAGTTGAAACCCATACATGTACTTCAACTAAGTCCCTGACTACATCTAGGTAAGATCAGTGTACCTCAGCTAGGTCCCATACCACAGCCAGGTAATGTGCTTTCAACATGTGTTAAATTGAAAAAATATAGTAACACGCATCATATAAATAGTCACATGTATATGAGATATAGTGGTCTTTATCTCAACCCGTTTCTTGTCTTGAAAAGTTCACCTCGAAAAACGTGCCAATTACAAGCATCCAACTTGGTCCTAAAATATCAAATATACAAGAATTTGGTTAAACCCATTCATGTATCATTTAGGTACTACCATAGTGCTTATTAAGGTTATATTATCCTATGGTGAAATTTTACCAAAATACCACCGGGACCCCAGCCCGACCCCGCCGTACTCAGCCCGGTTGTACTTTTACCGAAACTTAGAACTACACTATTCATATATATTTTCACCGAAGGAATCCATTTTTTGAATCGGAATTACCAAATTCACTGCTAAAAGAAAAAATTACCCTTAGCAGCCCCGCTTTAATGGTTTTAAGGGCGTTTTTGTAATTATGATTTTTCGGGCTTTTCCGAAAAAGTGAGCAACTGTAACCCCACCTGATTTTACCCTTGAACTCAATGTAACCATCAAATCATTGAAAATCCAACTCCTACCCTAGATATAGCCCTAGCTAAAACTATGGTATCCTCCGGGAAAAATCAGGGCTTTATTGAAGAAATCAACTTACTGTACAATATCTCTTCACCTTCTCTCTTAGGAAAATCTGCACCTCCTCGCTCTAGTTCAGAGCTGTTTGACGTTGAAATGAGATAGGAGGAAGAAGATGATATATTTTAATATTTTTTTTTATTTAGTCAATTACCAATTTCCAAAATTCCAAAAATCAAGTTTTATGTACATAACCCTTATGTCCATGTAACCATGCTCACTAAGCTCAAACAATATTTCCTTCTTTATACTACATATAGGCTACTCCTAAGGGTCCTACTCTTTGGTCTCAATTGGCTTCACAACTTGTTCAAGTTATGTATATGCATAGAGTTTCAATTTTGGTCAAAATTGCACTTTTTGATCAAATTTTCCATAAATTCATATTTAATTGAACAAAATATTCCAAATATGTTTTTCCCTTTATTTTTCTTAATTAATTGAAATTAACTACAATTAATTAGAAAATAATTAATTTTGTGCTAAATTGGCAGAATTATGATTTTGCCATTACCTTTCTAATCCAATTTCTTTTTTTCCTTTTTATTTGGCCAATTTCCATCAATTTTTGGGCCAAATATTTTCTCTATTATATCTCTATTTTTGGACCTTAATATTGGGATTTTAAATTACCCAAATTAATTCCATAATTATTTTGCCCATTTTTTCATGACTATGAATATTTATAAAATTCACAAATTCCAAATTCATAAATATTCATCATTTTATTGAATTTCTCAAATAATTACATTATATTTGGTGAATATAAAATTTGGGGTGCTACAGTTCCCCCCCTTAAATAAATTTTGTTAGATCCCAAGTTTTGATGATAACAAAAGGCAATTGTGTGTAAATCATAGTTTTATAAGTCTAAGGAATGATTACAAAGTTACCAAATGTATATGGCAAAGTTCTGTGAAGTCTGCTGTCAGATTTAACTGATATACTCGAGCATGAGAACTAGCACCCGAGCATGGAGCACTTTTGTACTCGAGCAGATGCGAGTGATAGAAAGAAAGTGCTTGCCTGAGAACATACTACTGTTATTTTTACTGATTCACTCGAGCACTGGAGATAGCACTCGAGCAGAAGACTCTTTCTCACTCGAGCACATGCGACTGAGGGACTGCGAGTGCTTGGCCGAGAGCAATTCCTGTCATCCTTATTCATGCACTCGAGCATGAAGCCGGATTGTACTCAAGCACGAGCGAGTGAGGGAGTGCAAGTGTTTGGCCGAGAGTCATAAAGGTCAGAGAAGTACAAGCATGCCCGAGTGATACATCAGCACTCACGAGTGAGAAATCTAACTCTCTCAAATTCTGATGCAAGTGCTGATCACAAGAGTATATTACATGAGAATATCCTTCTCACTCGAGTAGGAGTTTGTGTGCTCGAGTAAGGGGCCACATCACCTGCGAGTGCAAAATCTCACTCTTGCTAAAATGGTATGCGAGTGCTGTCCAGAGACGAGTCTCCTAGTGTAATAAGCAAGGTCACTCGAGCAGAAGGAGTTGTGCTTGAGTGAGGCCGCATATCACTCGCGAGTGAGAAAATTATCTCTCTGAAATCCTGAGCGAGTGCAAGAAGAAAACTGAAGAGCAAGTAGATAAATGGTGAGATCACTCGAGTGAGCCCATCCATGCTTGAGTGATACTCTGGCAAAAGACAAAATGCACCATCTTTTACATCGTTCAATCCGAATATGGTTTAATGATATTTATTTATCTTATCATCACTTATTATTATTATTTAACATCATTTTAAATGTATTATAAGTATGATACAGGAGGATGAATGTTTGAAATAAACAGACGCGAAGGAAGTCAAACAACGGCAGACAACATCATAACAAGCATATACCTACCACATTCAAAGTTCTCAAACGTGCGTATGCTGTTCTACAGTAACATGCCCGCTCCACAATGATCGATATTCAAATGGGCAAAAACGAACGTCTATAAATACAGAGTCCCAGAGATCGTCAACAACAACTAAGCATAAGAATTCCCAAGCAAATACACGAGTCTCTGCTATTCATATTTTCTCTGTATTCATATTGATCTTCAGTGTTTATCATACTTGCTCTGTAAGAGAGTCCATATACATTTCAAATTCTATTTTCATTTGATCTCAAGGTATTGGGACCTTGAGAGGGAAGATATCCTTACGAGAGAAGCAGTTGAGAAAATTCCTAGTTAAACCTTCTACTTATAAGACTTATAAGATACAAGCAGTAGAGAACGTTGCTGCCCATAAGACTTACAGTGGTGTAAGTTGGAGAGAACGTTGCTGCCATAAGACTTATATACGTAAGCAAGTGGGAAAGGTCATAGGTTGTTTTTCTGCACGTAAGACTTGTCGTAAGGGGGAGAGAAATTTCTTAGTGTGAGAATATTTCTGTTCATAGTCCGTTCGAGGACAATTGTTGTTTTATGGCATTCTGAGAAGCCATTGAATCTTAGAAGAATAGTGAAAATCTCAGTAGGTCTTGATCTCTGAGGACTGGACGTAGGCCTGGTTTTTAGGCCGAACCAGTATAATTCTTTATGTCCTAATCTTCTCTACTCTACTCTGTCTTCATCTATTTTCATATCACCACATCAAACGAAAAATTTATCACATCACCCAACTCACCCCTATCTTGGGTGAAGCTTGCTTCTTTCATTTGGTATCAGAGTGAGGTCTTCTTCGAAGAGCCTAACAGCTTGAGAAGGATCCGATAAATGGGAACAATGGGTGAAAACATTCTTCCAGACTGATCTTCAATCACTAGACCTCCTGGTTTTACTGGAGAACATTTTTCATTCTGGAAAGCTAAGTTCAGAGTGTTCGTGATGGCTAACAAGTACGGTTTATGGAATGTAATACAAGATGGTGACTATGTTCCAATGAAGAAAATCAAAGATAGAGTCGTTAAGAAGAGCCCAGAGGAGTTTGACGAACAAGATAAAAGGTTAGTAACGTTAAATAGTAAAGCTATTTTAATGATACAGAGTGCTCTTAGTCAAAAGGAATATTTTTGAATATGTACTCTACCAACTGCCAAAGATATGTGGGATGCTCTTGAAATCGCTCACGAAGGTACATCTAGAATCAAAGAAAATAGAGTCAATACTCTAATTACAGAGTATGATCTATTTTATATGAAACCTGGAGAAGGAATATCAGAATTCGAACTCAGGTATACTCATCTTATTAATCAATTATCTGCACTTGGAAAATCTTTTAAGCAAAATTCCCAAGTAAGAAAGATTCTTAATATTCTTACAAAAGAATGGGAAGCGAAGGTGACAACTATCGAAGAAGCTAAAGAAGAGTCAATGAGATCCATAGCAGCTCTCTTTGGTAGTCTTTCCGAGTATGAAGGAAAGTTGAGATTCAAGAAGGAACTAGAAGAGTTCGATGACAAAAAGAAAAAGGGAGTTGCACTTAAGGCTATCAAAGAAGAAGAAGAGTCTTTCGAAAATGAAGATGTCCCTAATGATGATGAAATGGGAATGATCGTGAGAAAATTCAAGAGATTCTATAGAAGAGGTCAAAAGAACTTTAAAAATTATCAAGGTGGACCAAGCAAGAAATAAAACAAAGAGCAACAGATAGTATACTATGAATGTGGGAAACCTGGACACATCAAATCCGAATGCTTCAGAAACAAAGACAAAAAGAAGCAGAAAAAGAAAGCATATATATCATCCATCTGGGGTGATAGTTCGTCAAATGAAGAATGTGACAATGACGAAGTAGCAAATCTATGCTTGGTCGCCAAAGAAGAAGAATCAGATTCTGAGGTAAGTGATTCTGAACCTACTTATAATGAATTGTTATATGAATATAATGCAATGCATACAGAATTCATCAAGGTAGCTAAAGAAATGGTTAGTTATAAGAAGAAAGTAAAAGAATTAGAAAATATTGTCATATCATCGTGTGAAATATGTGAGGAGAAAGATAAGAAAATAAGTGATTTAACAAAAATTGTTGAAAAATTTACTAAGGGAAGTGAAACTCTTCAAGTTATTCTAAATTCTCAGAAAGTTTCATTTGATAAATCTGGAATTGGATATAAGTCTGATCATGAAAAGAATAGAGGAAATAAGAAGAATAGCAGTAGAACTTATCTTAGATATTTCAAGAATTCTGTGCATACTTCAAATCCTTTCGCATCATGTAGCTATTGTAATAGGAAAGGACATTATACTTCATCATGTTATTTTAAGAAAGGACAAGTTTTTGGTACATATAAATGGGTTCCGAAAGGGACACATGCATCACATACTAACCACAAAGAACCCAAGAAAGTATGGGTACCTAAAACTTGATCACCTTATTCTAGGTATGTCTTAAAGCATCACGACCAAACAAATGGTATATTGATAGTAGATGTTCGAGACACATGACTGGTGACAAAAATAAGTTCACCATGCTGGAAACCAGAGAAGGAGGAAAGGTAACATTTGGAGGTAATCAATCTG
This sequence comes from Inga oerstediana, assembly GCA_963210345.1. Lineage (NCBI taxonomy): Eukaryota > Viridiplantae > Streptophyta > Magnoliopsida > Fabales > Fabaceae > Inga > Inga oerstediana. The sequence goes on from OY723407.1 coordinate 37,891,203, forward strand.
GACGTATTGCTGGAATTGGTGAAGTAGGAAAATCTGATGGTATTCAAATCAACGAAGTATACTATGTTGAAGGATTATGCCACAACCTCTTGAGTGTAAGTCAAAGCACTGACAAAGATAACTCGGTGATCTTTGACTCAAAAGAATGCTTGATAGTCAACAAGAAAGATCTGCCACTAAACAAAGAATCTATCAAGGCAAAGATCTGAGCTCAAAGGGACTGTAACTGTTATACTATTGATTTAAATTCAAATTCTTCAGAAAATTATTTTCTTAGTAGATCAGAGGAAAGTTGGTTATGGCATAAGCGTCTGGCTCATATAAATATGAATCAACTGGACAAACTGATTAGAAAAGATTTAGTTGTTGGTTTCCTAAACTTAAATTCAAAGATAATATGATTTGTGAAGCATGTCAAAAAGGCAAACAAACTAAATCTTCATTCAAAACAAAGTATGAGATTTCTACTTCCAAACCTTTACAATTACTTCATATGGATTTGGTAGGTCCGGTAAGAGTAAAAGGTTTTGGAGGAAATCTATATACTTTAGTGATTGTCGATGATTTTACAAGATTTACATGGACTATATTTATTGCTTCAAAGGATGAAACATTTGTTGAATTTATTACGTTTGCTAAAAAGGTCCAAAATGAGAAAGGTATTTCTATTGTTTCTATTAGGACAGACCATGAAGGAGAATTTGATAATCAACTATTTGAAGACTACTACAACAACGAATGAATAGATCGCAACTTCTCTGCACCTAGGACACCCCAACAAAATGGAGTAGTAGAAAGAAAGAACAAAGTCCTTACAAAAATGGTGAGAGCAATACTTAATGAAAAAGAAATGTCACAAGTGTTCTGGGCAGATACAATGAGTACTGCATGCTACATTTCAAATCGAGCATATATTCGCAAGTCACTTAGAAAGACACCATATGAACTCTAGAAGGGAAGAAAGCCAAATCTTGCTCATCTACATATCTACGGATGTAAGTGCTTCATTCACAATAATGGTAAAGAGAACTTAGGTAAATTTGATTCAAAATCTGATGAAGGTTTATTTCTAGGATATTCTAATAGAAGTAAAGCTTATAGAGTTTTTAATAAAAGAGCATGTACAGTTGAAGAATTGATTCACGTTGTGTTTGATGAACTTGATTCCAGACAAAATATATTGATGAAGAAGAAATGGATTTGACAAAGAAAAACAAAACTATTTCAAAACAAAATGATTTTGAAACAAATGATTTTCAAAATATAGAAGATGTCGATGATCATGCTCAACCAAAAGCATGGAGACATATTAAAGATCATCCAATTGATCAAGTAATGAAGATATTTACGAAGGCGTCAAAACCAGAAATAGAATCCTCAATGAGGTAACTTTCTCTGCTTTTATTTCTGAAATTGAACCCTCTAATATGGAAGAAGCTTTATCTAAAATGATTAGGTGATTGCTATGCAAGAAGAATTAAATCAATTTCAAAGAAATCAAGTTTGGGATTTGGTTCCTCGACCTAAAGATCATACGGTTATAGGGACCAAATGGGTTTTCAAAAACAAACTTGATGAATCAGCAATCATTGTGAGAAACAAAGCAAGATTGGTGGCCAAAGGCTATAATCAAGAAGAAGGTATTGATTATGAGGAAACATATGCTCCAGTGGCAAGATTGGAAGCAATACGAGTACTCTTAGCCTTTGCTTGCATTAAAGGTTTTAAACTTTATCAAATGGATGTGAAAAGTGCTTTTCTAAATGGTTATATTATGGAGGAAGTATATGTAGAACAACCTCCTGGTTTTGAAGATGAAACAAAGCCTGATCATGTTTTCAAACTTAAGAAAGCTTTATATGGTTTGAAACAAGCACATAGAGCTTGGTATGAAAGACTAAGTAAGTTTCTTCTTGATCAAAATTTTGTCAAAGGAAAAGTAGATACAACTCTTTTCATCAAACATAATAAAGATGATATTCTAATTGTTCAAATTTATGTTGATGATATTATTTTCGGTACTACTAACGAATCTATGTGTCAAGAATTTTCTAAGATTATGCAGGGAGAGTTTGAAATGTCCATGATGGGAGAATTGAACTTCTTTCTTGGACTTCAAATCAAGCAGAAGAAGAATGGTATATTTGTGTCTCAAACTAAGTATTTGAAAGAGTTGTTGAAGAAGTATGGATTAGATAATGCTAATGGAGCTGATACTCCAATAAGTTCTACAACTTTGTTGGATGCTGATGTAAAAGGTCCTAGCTTCAACATTACTAAGTATAGAGGAATGATTGGTTCATTACTCTATCTTACAGCAAGTAGGCCAGATATTCAGTTCAGCGTTGGAATGTGTGCAAGGTATCAATCCGCTCCTAAGGTATCACATGCAGAGACAGTGAAAAGAATCTTCAAATATCTATGAGACACTTCAGAACTTGGCTTATGGTATCCAAAAAGAGGAAACGAGTATTTAATGGCATATTCAGATTCAGATCATGGAGGATATAAAATTGACAGAAAGAGTACTAGTGGTCAATATCAATTCCTTGGAGGCTCTCTGGTATCATGGTTCAACATGAAGCAGAATACAGTTTCTTTATCCTCGACTGAAGCTAAATATATAGTAGTAGCAAGTTGCTGTTCTCAAGTATTATGGTTGAAACAACAACTTCAAGATTTGGGGATATACTTAAATGAGATTCTAATTTATTGCGACAACACTAGCACCATAAGCTTAGCCAAAAATCCTGTACAACATTCAAGGACCAAACACATAGACATCCGACATCACTTCATTCGAGATCACGCTCAAAAGAAGGATGTCAAAGTAGAATTCATACCAACTCATATTCAACTTGCTGACATTTTCACAAAGCCAATAGCTAAAGATCAATTCCTATATATTCGAAGAGAATTGGGAATGGTTAATCCCAATGAGTTGTAAGTGTTAAAATAAGCATTTCACCCAAGAGGGGGGGGTGAATTGGGTGATACTAAAATTTCGTCGGAAATATAAAACTTTAACAGTGGAATTAAAAACAGTAATAAGTAAGGAGAAATATCACCGAAGTGTACATCGGGAGTTATACTGGTTCGGTCACAACCACTTTGACCTACATCCAGTCCTCAGATCTTCTCTGAGAATTTCACTATAACTTCCAAGATTCAGTGGGTTCTTGGCACCTCAGTACACGCAAGTTACTTCTCCTGAACACTCGCTCCCCCTTACAAGTTGTAATCCAATCCCAACTCAAGGTTCCACAACCTTAAGTTATCTCAATAACAAATATTGAGTTTGAATGAAATATCTCTCTTACAGAGTGAATAAGAATCACTGAAGCATAGAAATATAATTTCAACGTGAAAACAGAGCAATGAACTTGATAATTCGTTCGTGTGTGTTCTTATTCTACTTCCTCTGTTTGGATGTTCCCATATATATAGATATGTTGGTAATGACCGTTGGAACATTTTCTTTCGTCCGTTGGAGAGTGCGCAGCCACTATTGACTTTTCAAGTTTTTGAAAAATATCCATTGGCGGTGGTTGGCATTTGAACGTTTGATTTGACTTCCCTTTCTTGACATGATTCCTTCATTGTTTATCTGTAAATATGCTAGAAATACTAATACAATGAAAGATTAATCATATAGGAAACAATTTAATGAACGTTTGAATGATTTCTAAATTTCTGGGTAAGCTTACTCGAGTATTATTTGAAGGTTACTCGAGTACTTACTCGAGTATCATCGGGAAATCTTTGATCAACTACAAGTCAATGAATAAATACAAAATTACTCGGGTAGTGCATGGAATAACCAATTTTCAAACCTTTGGAAATATATGTTTACTCGGGTACCTACTCGAGTAATGCACTCACAACTTTATGAGTTACTTGGGTACTAACTCGAGTAAACCTTCAAATAAACTTTTGGTTACTCGATGCTCTACTCCAGTAATGTTGGCAGGATTTCAAGGCCGAGAGCACTTACCTCATTACTCGGGTACTGACTCGAGTAATGCACTCATTTTTGCATAGGTTACTCGGGTACCACCTCGAGTAAATGAGATTTTTGTGCATGACTTACCCAGGTAATGACTTGAAGTTTTCCTTGAAAGTATTTCTGCATACTCGGGTACTTACTCGAGGAATCCACTTAAAATAGAACATTAAAAACTTGTATACTAGAGTAAGGACTCGAGGAAAATGAGATAAGATTATATCAAGTTAATCGGGTACCACCTTCAAGTTTTAACTTACCTTAGTGCATTACTCGAGTAGCTCCTCGAGTAACATTAGCAGTAGTACTAAGTGCCGAGAGCTCCATATTTTCAGAAACAGAGTTACTCGAGTAGCTACTCGAGTATCTTTGGCAACCTGAAAGCAACTGGAAGTTTTTCACATGGTTACTCAAGTAGCACCTCGAGTAACATTGGCAGGCCGAGAGCAACTCCAAGTTTTTACCTGGTTACTCGAGTAGCTCCTCGAGTAACATTGGCAGGCCGAGAGCACCTTGAAAATACTTACACTATTACTCGAGTACTTACTCGAGTAATGTTGGTAGTTTACTGGAAGTTGTCTCTGGTTACTTCAAGTTTTGTCTCATTACTCGAGTAGCTCCTCGAGTAATGCCTTAGAAAACTTGCTTCTGATCAAGTTCCTCAGCATTTTCTCTTGGTCTTTCTTCATTACTCCAATGCTTACTTCAAGTGATGCTTGTTCCTGTCATTACTTTATTCAAACTTGTTTATTAATCATTTCCTTTTTAAACCATTCTTTTGTTATCATCAAAACATGAGATCTAACAGTAAGTTTTATTGTTAATTATTTTAATTAAATATATTTTTGATGATAACCATACTGACTTTGGCATTAGAGTATTAAAAATTGTTTTTGCAGGTCTGTCACTCGAGCACAGGAAGTGTCACTCGAGTGACAAGCTCATGCTCACTCGAGCAAGTTAACTCTGCTCGAGCACAGAACTATTGAAAATACTCTATTTCTTAGCATGTAAAACAGGGATTAATAGAGGAGATAAAAATACCAAGAGACTATCTGAAGTGTAATAGTGAAAATTGAGCTCACTCAGGTAAGAAAGATCCTCACTCGAGCATGATATGAACATGCTTGAAGTGAAGAATGTGTACTCGAGCAGAAAGGAAGAATTTCTTTCAAGAGCCTACTCAATGCATGGTTAATCAAATAATTTTGGAGGATTTGAGTACAAAGATGAAAAATATAGCAAGAAATCCATAAACCAGGTATGTTTTTACATGTTTGTATATCACTCGAGCACAGTATGAGCACACCCGAGCACAGTATGAACATCACTCGAGCACTAGGGTTATCACTCGAGAACTGTCACTTATATCAGTTAGCGATATCTCAAACCGTCGCACTTCCTGCTCTCACTCGAGGTGTCTCATCACTTGAAGGTCACACCTCTTTACCTCCAACCGTTACCCATCGATCATACGTATCCGTTTGCCTCAAATCATAGTTACAACACTTCAATCTTCTTTAAAAGGTGAGATTTTACCTTAGTTCTTCTCATTCTGTGCCCTAAGTTTCTGAGAACCTTTTATTCAAACTTCGGAAATTTTATGAATCTTGTTTCCTCCATTTCGTTTCTAAATGGCTAGAACTAAGATGCCTGCTATTGCCCAAAGATCTCACTCACCCTCTCCTACTCATTCTGCTGCTAGTGCTTCTGCAACCCCAGTACCAACTCCTTCATCTCCTAGAATGTCTTCTTCATCTACACCTCCTCCTAAACCCAAAACCAAAAAGAGAACTTCGGCCAAGAAACCTCATCCTAAGCCTCAAATAGCAAAGAAGGTTCAACCTCCTCAAAAGAAACCAAAGGGTGTGGTGTTCAAAGAACCTGTGGTTACCCGGTCTCAATCCAAAGAGGTCCAAGGAAGAGGAAAGAAGAAGGAAACTGAGCAACCACAACAATCCTCTTCTTCCTCCAGTAACACATTCAACATACAACTCCGGGAAGCAATGGAGAGATCAAAACTTGACAAGTTGGTTGGGAAAATTGCTTCTAAAGCTGTTGTCTCAAGTTCACACCATGTTGGACAATCCAGTACGGCTGCTTCAGGGGTACCTTCTACCTCACAGGCTCCAGAGGATGATCATATTACAAGTCCTCCTGAAGGTTTCAATGTTGAGGAACTAAAGGCACTACAACAGAAGGTATTCGATACTGAGTTTACACATAGGCATTTCTGTCCTGTAGTTTATGTGGACTTAGATTACTTGAAGAAGAATTGTCATTTGGATTTATATCCTTATCTTGAATACTATGCTCCCTGGCTGAATATCCATATTCCATAATCACCCTCTGTTGTGAAAACCTTTTACTACAACATGAAAACCCATAACATTAAGTCTAGGGCTGGAGAATTGATTGAGGAAGCAGTATCTACTACTGTTAGAGGTTAATTCATTATGATATCTACTAAGATTATTAATGACTTCCTTGGGTATGTTGCACCACCTCCAGATCTAACCACTTTCTCAGCCAATAAAGCCTTCCGGCTTTTAAGACCAAATGATCCAGTAGGCCCCCTTAATTTTAAGCCTATTGACAGGCCTAATTCTCATAGAGCCCTTCACTACATATACTCTAGGAGCATGGTTAATAAATCCAAAAATTTTACCCATTTTGCTCAAAAAGATTATTATATGTTGGCCTCCTTCCTAGCCGGGCAACAAAGAAATATGGGGGAGATCATTTTCAGTGAGATGAGAAGATTTTGATTTTCTTCATCAAAATCCGCAACAATACCATATCCTTAGATTATATCCCTCTTCCTTATGAAAAAAAAGATATGGTACTTGGAAGGAACTGAGAGGGTGATTATTCCAAGGTTTGGCAAGACTCAGCTAACTCATATGAGTATCAACCTTCCAGTGAGTCGAACCAAGGCTACATCTCAGAGGGAAGCCACTCCATCAAGAGGTGATGAGGCTCAGTCATCTGCTCAAGGTCAAGTTCCTCCTCTATCATTCCTGAATGCATCACTCTCCACTTATTTAACTGAAGTGATTAAACAAGCTGTGTCTAGCTTGAAGAAGGAATTAGTGACTGAGTATGAGAAGTTTGTAGACAAAATGGACTTACAAGTCTTAAAGTTGGTAGACAAGGCTAATACCAACTTTGATTTGATGTTCAAGACTCAGGATGACATGTCACGAAGGATAACTGATATGGAGATCTTCTTATGTTCTCACTTCCCGACTGCATCTTCAGAAGTGCCACAGAGACCACTCCTGCCTCGACCTCACCTCCACATCCACAGACACATGTTCTCTTCACCGATCCAGACTCTAATGTTGATATCACCTATGATCGGTAGCCTTCACTACCGCCCTCAGCCTTTGTTCCATAGCTATCATCTCCACCCTTTGTGCCAATCGATCCTTCCACTGCCATGGTGCCCTTTGTCCCATCATCTGATATCACTTTTCCTCAGTTCCTTCTGATGTTGATAAAATGGGGGAGAAGGATGTGTGATGGTTTTCTGAGCTATCATGGGATGTGTTGGGTATTTGGGCAGTCTTTATGTAATGGGGTAGGTTTACGATGATGTTATTGGGATTATGGTTGTATACGGGCTTTATAGGTAGTTAATGTAGTTAATGATTTATGCTGACTATTGTATGTTTCTTAGTTTATCATTAATGGCTATTTTCATGTTATCAAGTTTTTCTGTCCAGTTTTGATTGATTCTGTGATACTATGCTTATCTTGGTTATTAAGTGTCCAGAGGTGTTGTAGGGAACATATGTAGATAAGTGCAAAAATATGAACTTGAATATAAACTTTAGTGAAAATATGCATTTGGAAACATTGATGTTGTACTTTAAAAATTTTTTCACTCTAATCAAATTTTTTTTTAAAAAAACCCATCACAAAGGTTTTGTCATCATCAAAAAGGGGGAGAATGTTAGATCCCAAGTTTTGATGATAACAAAAGGCAATTGTGTGCAAATCATAGTTTTATAAGTCTAAGGAATGATTACAAAGTTACCAAATGCATATGGCAAAGTTCTGTGAAGTCTGCTGTCAGATTTAACTGATATACTCAAGTATGAGAACTAGCACTCGAGCGTGGAGCTCTTTTGTACTCGAGTAGATGCGAGTGATAGCCAGAAAGTGCTTGCCCGAGAGCATACTACTGTCATTTTTACTGATTCACTCGAGCATTGGAGATAGCACTCGAGCAGAAGACTCTTTCTCACTCTAGCATATGCGAGTGAGGGACTACGAGTGCTTGGCCGAGAGCAATTCCTGTCATCCTTATTGATGCACTCGAGCATTATAATCAATACTCGAGCATGAAGCCGGTTTGTACTCGAGCACTAGCGAGTAAGGGAGTGCAAGTGTTTGGCCGAGAGTCATAAAGATCAGAGAAGCACAAGTATGCTCGAGTGAGGCTTCATATGCCTGAGTGACACATCAGCACTCGTGAGTGAGAAATCTAACTCTCTCAAATTCTGATGCAAGTGCTGATCACAAGAGTATATTACATGAGAATATCCTTCTCACTCGAGTAGGAGTTTGTGTGCTCGAGTAAGGGGCCACATCACCTGCGAGTGCAAAATCTCACTCTTGCTAAAATGGTATGCGAGTGCTATCCAGAGACGAGTCTCCTAGTGTAATAAGCAAGGTTACTCGAGCTAAAGGAGTTGTGCTTGAGTGAGGCCGCATATCACTCGCGAGTGAGAAAATTATCTTTCTGAAATCCTGAGCGAGTGCAAGAAGAAAACTGAAGAGCAAGTAGATAAATGGTGAGATCACTTGAGTGAGCCCATCCATGCTCGAGTGATACTCTGGCAAAAGACAAAATGCACCATCTTTTACATCGTTCAATCCGAATATGGTTTAATGATATTTATTTATCTTATCATCACTTATTATTATTATTTAACATCATTTTGAATGTATTATAAGTATGATACAGGAGGATGAACGTTTGAAATAAACAGACGCGAAGGAAGTCAAACAACGGCAGACAACATCATAATAAACACGTACCTACCGCATTCAAAGTTCTCAAACATGCGCATGCTGTTCCACAGTAACATGCCCGCTCCACAATGATCGATATTCAAATGGGCAAAAATGAACGTCTATAAATACAGAGTCCCAGAGATCGTCAACAACAACTAAGCATAAGAATTCCCAAGAAAATACACGAGTCTCTGTTATTCATATTTTCTCTGTATTCATATTGATCTTCAGTGTTTATCATACTTGCTCTGTAAGAGAGTCCATATACATTTCAAATTCTATTTTCATTTGATCTCAAGGTATTGGGACCTTGAGAGGGTAGATATCCTTACGAGAGAAGCAGTTGAGAAAATTCCTAGTTAAACCTTCCACTCATAAGACTTATAAGATACAAGCATTAGAGAACGTTGCTGCTCGTAAGACTTACAGTAGTGTAAGTGGGAGAGAACGTTGCTGCTCATGAGACTTGTATACGTAAGCAAGTAGGAAAGGTTATAGGTTGTTTTTCTGTACTTAAGACTTGTCGTAAGGGGGAGAGAAATTTCTTAGTGTGAGAATATTTCTGCTCGTAGTCCGTTCGAGGACAATTGTTGTTTTGTGGCATTCTAAGAGCCCATTGAATCTTAGAAGAATAGTGAAAATCTCAGTAGGTCTTGATCTCTGAAGACTGGACGTAGGCCTGGTTTTTAGGCCGAACCAGTATAATTCTTTGTATCCTAATCTTCTCTACTCTACTCTGTCTTCATCTATTTTCATATCACCACATCAAACAAAAAATTTATCACATCACCCAATTCACCCCCCTCGTGGGTGAAGCTTGCCTCTTTCAAATTTTGTCCCCGAAATTTACTATACCTATACAGCCATAAATTCTGGGTAAGGTTTCTTTATACTTTCCTCCATTTCCCATGTAGCCTCTCTGCTTGATAACCCTTTAATTTCCAAACAATCTTAAAGAATGGAATGCTCTTGTTTCTGAGTTGCTTTTCCTGCCAATCGATGATCCGATCAGGTGTGACTTCGTTGTCGATGTTGGAAATTGTGCCCTAAGGGCCAATCATTGTACTTTGAACATTATTATTTTAATGAAATTTCTCTATTCTGTTATCATATTATTTGCATGTTAACTGTGATAATTGTATCCTTGGATAATTCATAAAGATTGTCCTAAAATGTCCCTGGTCGGTCATCTATACGGGAGCAGAGATGAAACAAGATCAGTATGACTTTGATAAGATATGGAGATACGAATCAAAGTCTTAGCCACTTGTAAGAGTACAAGGTGCTGGACCGACCCACTATGAGAAAGCTACATGGATCAAGTCATAAGCTTTTCTCATGCATAACCACGTCACAATGCCCTTAGACCTGAGGTCATCATGGATTCCTACATGAAAGTTGCTAAGTTTTGAACTAGTCAAAAGCCACTTTTGACCAGGTGATGATAAAGGCTATGATAGGGCTTGGTGGTTTTTCATGCAGAGGAATATGAATGATCAAGATGGAATTTGTCCCTCACATTAGTAGAGAGATATTACTGGGCCCGTCGATGAGTGAATCTGAGAAATGTATGGCTATACTATGATAAAAGGAGTTTCTGTCTCTGTTATCAGGCTACATAGGAATTGAGAAAGTAATGGTCAGGAACAAGAGGATGACATTATCCATGCCTTATCCTTGATCGATATATCGTGTGACAAAAGGGACGTGACATGGTTGTATGTCAGGTTGCATCGTGATAATGATCCTCATATGAATTGGGTAGTCATAATGTCTTGCTAGAGGCTGCTTGCGACTTTTGGGTTAGTATAGTTATTGGCCCACTGCCAACTTGATATGGACCTACAGGGTCGCACACAAGAATGGCCCAACATGAGATAATGTTTAATTTAGGGTGGACGAATTTTATATATATATATATAATATAAAATTCATTAATAATATTATATAGATATATATATTTTCAAAATATATATCTTATATATATATTTTATGATATTATTATATTGTGTTAGTTTTAAATTTAATTTATTAAGATATATTAAATTTAATAACTAACATGATAGAGATATAGTATCTCATATTTAATTTATGAAGATAAATTAAATCTAATGGCTCTTTATTTGGATTAAATAAATAGGTTAAATTAAAACTATTGGACAGATTTAATTTAAACTAAATTTATTTAATTAGCTCATCAAGATAATTAATTGTTAATTAATTTTGAAATTAATGATGATTAATTTTGAAATTTGAAAATAGCCCTCATAGGTTATAAACTTGATAGAGCAGATATATTGATACGCACATGAGAATTAAGAGCTGAAAGTGAAACCCTAGGAGACATTAGAGGCGCTAGCACGCAGTCTCGGTTGGAGAGCATTCGTGTAGATACCGGTAGAGGGAGCGGACCTGACGTGTGGGCTCCTAGAGATCGTGAAAACTCTAAATCATCAAAAAGTATGAATCCTTCTAACTTGGTTTAAATGCCGTTGATAGATCCTCGATTAGGATAGGAGAAAATTTTTAAAATTCTTCTGCTGTGCCTATCGATTCTAACAGTCAAATCATCACACATTTCTACGTCTTCATACTCTATTTCATGTTCTGGATCATGTTAGTACTTTTTCAACTGGGAAACATGGAAAACGTCATGGAGCCTACTCAGATTTGGTGGTAAGCGATATGGTACGCTACTGGCCCAATCTTTGCCAAGATCTTGAGCAGACTAATGTACCTTGGATGTAGCTTTCGTACTTTTAGTGCTCTTCCAATACCCATAACTGGTGATACATTCATAAATACGTGGTCACCACTTCAAATTCTAGAGGTTTTCGTTTCTTGTCCGCATAACTCTTCTATCAACTTTGAGCAATTAACAACCTCTGCTTAATCAAATTTATCTGTTCTGTTGTCTGATCAACAATATCTAACCTCAACAATTGCCTCTCAGACAACTCTATCTAGTACAAGGGTGATTGACACTTCCTCCCATAGAGTGCCTCATATGGAGCCATCTAGATGTTTGAATGATAACTGTTGTTATAGGCAAACTCTGCCAATGGAAGGAATTTGTCCCAACTACCTTTGAAATCAAGAGCGCACGCCTTCAGCATATCCTCAAGAGTCTGTATGGTTTGTTTTGTATGTCCATTTGTTTGAGGATGATATGACATACTAAATCAGAGATTGGTACCCAAAGCTTCATGAACTGCCTTCCAAAATTTGGAAGTGAACCATGGATCTCGATTAGAGATAATGTTCTTCGGAGTACCAAGTAACCTCACAATCTCCTGAACATAGATTTTTCCTAATCTGTTAGGAGAATAGTGGATGTTGATAGGTAGGAAGTGGGATATCTTTATGAATCTATCAACTATCACTCATATAGCATCGTGTTTTCTAACCTTAGGTAACCCCATCACAAAATCCATCGTAATGCTTTCCCACTTCTACTTAGGAATCTCCAGGGTATTGTGGAAGCCCTAATGGTCGTTGATGTTCAGCTTTTACTTTCTGACAGGTTAGACAACAAGCGACGAACTTAGTCACCTCTCTTTTCATCCCCTCGAGCAATTATATCCTTGATAGATAAGGCTCATCTATCTGACAGCTGTGCTTCTTCAATGGCTGCCACATGCACTAATTTTTGGCTTACACCTGCACTGATTTTTGGCTTAATGCATCAGCAACAACATTAGCCTTTCCGAGATGATATTTGATTTTCAGATTGTAATCTTTTAGCAACTCCATCCACCTGTGCTGTCTCATATTGAGCTCTTTCTAATCATACAAGTACTTCAAGCTTTTGTGGTCACAGTACAACTATACGGTCTACCATAGAGATAGTGTTCCTAGATTTTTAGAGTGAACACAATTGCCGCCAACTCTTGATCATGAGTGGGATAGTTTAATTCATGAAGTTTTAGCTGACGAGATGCGTATGTCACCACTCAACCATGATGTATCAACATACATCCCAATCCATGCCCACTGACATCTATATACACAACATTTATAAACTGCGGATCTGAGATCATCAGCACTAGTACTGTAGTCAACCTCTGCTTTAACTCCAGAAAGCTCTATTCACAATTCTCGTCCCACACAAAATGTTGAGCTTTTTGCTTCAATTTTTTCAATGGTAATGCAATTTTGGAGAAATTCTGTATAAATCTTCAATAATAGCAAGCTAAACCCAAGAAACTGCGCACTTAAAATATAGTATCAGGCCTCTTCCAACTCAGTACTACTTCTACCTTACTAAGATCAACAGAAACCCCTTATTGTGGACAATGTGGCCCAAAAACTTCACCTCTGAAAGCCAAAATTCACACTTACTCTGCTTGGCATAGAGTTGCCTATCCCGTAATATGTTCAACACAGTTCTCAGATGCTACTCATGTTCAGCCTTACTTTGTGAATACACTAGTATATCATTGATAAAGACTACTATAAAATGGTTCAGATATGGACGAAAGATTTAATTGATGTAGTCTATGAACAAGGTAGGTGCTTTGGTCAGCTTGAATGGCATCACAAGGAACTCATAATGGCTATATATGGTCCTGAAAGCAGTCTTTGATACATCTTCTACTTTTACCTTTAACTAGAGATATCCTGATCGCAAATCAATCTTCGCGAATGTACAGAACCAGATAACTGATGAAGCAGATCATCAATTCTAGGGAGTGGATACTTGTTCTTGATGGGTACCTTGTTTAGCTCTCGATAATCAATATAGAGATGCAAGCTTCCATCTTTCTTCCTGACGAAGAGCATTAGAGCACCTCAGAGTGAAATGCTGGGTCGTATGAACCCTTTCTCAAGTAGCTCCTCAATCTGCTTCTTTAGTTCCTTCATTTCACTACGAGCTATATGATATGGGGTTTTGGAGGTTAGTCCCGCTCTAGGCCTCATATCAATTGAGAACTCTACTTCCTTATTTGGGAACTCATTCACTACAAGGATACTTTCCAAGGCTATACCGACCTCTGATTATATAGAGCAAAACACCATGTACCCCTGAAACCCTTACTACAAACATCTCTCAACCTAGCTACAGAGAGTATATTGAGAGTAATTTCTGTGTCAGCTCGTGGTTTGTGGATTCGGGTATATAACTCTCTTCTATTTACAATCCAATAACACACCATTTACTATCAACTAGTCAATCCCTAAAATTACCTCCAACCCTTGTAATGGCAAATAGATTATATATATAATCGATTCATGCCCTTCGGCATTTACCACGCAATTCAAACATACGTTGCCGTAACAATTTGAGTTCTCGTAGGCATAGACATAACCAAATCATATAGTGATTTATATACAGGTAAATTTAAATGTCTTACACAGCCATATGTAATGAATGAATGGCTTGTACCCAAATCATACCTAACATGCACTAGACTGATGTCGAGAGAAATCATATATTGAATCAGCCCCAGAGATTTTTAGGCCTCTTCTTATGTCAATGTGTAGACCCTGCTTAGAACCCTGGATCTAGTCTCCTCCAGTTGCTGCTTCTATGGGCATTCTTTGGACATGTACCCCAGCTTACCGTAATTAAAACAAGTAAGTAGTTTGTTGGGATCATTTTTCAGTAGAGCACTATTACAAGTCTTGCCAGGATGGAATAGTTTACGATAATTCCAACATGTTCGGCTTCCTAAGAATCCTTGGCCTCCTTGACCTCCAGTCTAACTTGGCATCTTATTATCGCCTCTGAAAGGTCCACCATGATCTTTTTGCTTCTGTGCTGAACTACTACTTCCAGAGACACCCTTGTTACTAGTTTGACCAGCCAAACTTAACATGCGTTTCTCAATGTATTGGCATTTTTCCACTGCTTTACTAAACTTGGTGAAATGCTATGAAATTAGATTTTCTTTCAACTCTAGTCTTAACCCCTCAATCATCATATCGAAACTCCACTCCTCTCATCATGAAGTTTGAGGTATGCTGATAACGAGACAGTCAGATGTATTAGGATAGATAATCTTTGAAGATCTCCCGGTCTTGCTATCTGACACTCAAAAACTCTTTTAGTTTTTCTCTTATAATAGATAGGGGAAAATATTTCACATTGAATTTCTCCTAAAAAAGTTCCCAGGTGATGGGAATATTCCTTTCCCTCAAGGTGAGCTCCGTGTTCTTCCACCAATGATTCGTATCACCTTCTAGCTTCTAAATAACTAGTAGAGCTTTTACCTCATCCGGGCATTACAACATTAAAGATCTTCGACGATTATCAGCCAGCTTTGGATGTCTATTTCAGGATTTGGTACCATATCCTCTAGTGAAGGTTCCTCATATGGTATCCCCTCATCATACCCTCCAGCCACTTCCTCCAAACGATCTTCCAGGTGATCTTGCCTTTGTTGTACCTCTTGAAGTTCCTCTTTTATTTCATTCATAGTTGTTTGTTGTTGCGCTAGCATATCTAATTTTTACTACTTGACTGGATCTGGTCTAGGACCATGTCCTTCCTTATCATTACCATGCTGACCCCTTCCTTAGCCTATACCTTGTAGTCTCCCTCGCATCATCTCTATATTTCAAACTACATGAAAAGTATAGAAGAATTACATTTCATATAAGATCAAGGGAATTTTTGTTATTTTATAAAAATCAAGGTATACAAACATGTCATACATAGCATAAAACAACTATTTACAGTAGTTACAGAGAAAAAGAAACATCAAATATCCTATAAACTACTATACATGACATATTAATCCTTGTACATTATATTTTCCTAAGTTACATGCACTTCCTAGGGGGTCACCCATTCTAGGATTTCTCTGGGTCTTGCACGAATAACATTGCTATACCCTCCCAAAATACCAACTCTGGCTACATCTTTCCATATCCGTTAGTTCCACTTGCCTGTCCTGATCTTAAAATACATGCCGGTCATCTCCGGTCACCAAAATATGATGCCCAGGTCCCACATCAGTCTTCGTATATAAATCTATGAACCAGGTCATCTATATGATCCAGAAAGTCATACATATTCCCATTTGGGCTTTGCTCAACCACGTTGTTCTTCTGTCGATTCCAAAAAGCAGAGTTTAGGAAGAAATCTAGTGTAGTACAAATCTAAAAATCAACTAGTATTACGACCTGCAATTGCTCTTGGATATCATACAGGGATCAAACTCCAGCCAGGACACAAAGTAACGTCCAACAAGTGTGGCCTGAGCTCGCTGGGCTCTGTAATATTCGCCGAAGACATTGTGCCACAGCTTGAGATCTAGCTATAGGTCATATCCAACCTCTCCTGTACTAGCCCAAGACTCACGGTCACTTTTCTCATAATCCTCTAAGTACGCCTCCAGGTCCTCGTCGAGGTCCTCTGGATCCTTCTCGGGGTATTCCTCTGGATCCTCTTTCGAGTCCTCCTCTGGATACTCTTTTATCTCCCTAATTTATGACTGCTCTAGTGATGCCGGCCTCAATTTCGGTCCATACATTGCAACTCTGGTACAATCTTCCGTGTCGTTCATCTCATGCGTAAACCATCAAGCCCATAATACTCTATATACAACTGCTCATCCGAAATGCACTGTTCCAGTGGGCGCTAGTTCACTGATGATTCCCCCTCAAATGTCTCACTTGAGCTACTCATAACCCTGTTATCATGCAAACAAAACCCTATTAGTATACCATTCTAATAATTCTAGAACCGCTTATTAGCTCTAATACCAAAAATGTCAACACCCGTTTCCATTTCAATATTCACAAAGTAATAGAGACCAAGTTCCATAGGTATACCGAAAAAGTACAAATATATTGATAAAAGTATTTGTTTACAGACCGGAATCAACAGTGCAATATTTAATAATATTTACATTAATGTACAGAATATCCCAAAAATATACCAAATAAAGACTATATAACCAATGTCTATGTCTCAAGAAATGGCCCGTTAGTTTCCCGTGTCTGTGTCCTTGTCTTTTAAGTTGCTGGCACCCGTTGAGATATTTTTATTTAGAAAAAGGGGTGAGATTCCAAGGAATCCCAGTAGGAACATACGATTAACATATAAAATGTGAGAATTAAATATGCAGTGCACCATATCAAGTAAAATGAAAATTCACATCATCTGTGTGTGTACACAACATTAAGGGCTAACTGTCTAGTTGAATCCCCTATTGTACCTCAATTGAGTCCCCGATTGTAGCTAGATAAGACCAGTGTACTTCAGTTAGGTCCCAGACCACAACTAGGAATTGTGCCTCTAGCACGTGTTCAAATCACAAAATTTAATAACACAAATCATATAAATAGTCATATAGTATATAAGAGATAGTAGTCCCTACCTCAACCCTTTTCTCTTCTAAAAAAGTCCACCTCCAAAAACTTGCCAGCTACAGGTGTCAAACTCGGTCCTAAAATATCAAATGTACATGAATTAGGTTAAAACCCATTTATGTATCATGTTAGGCACTACCATAGTATTTATTGTGCTTACATTAGCCTATGGTGAAATTTTACCAAAATACCCCTAGGACCCTGACCCACCCCCGCCTTACCCGGCTTGGTTGTACTTTTTCTGACATTTTGACCTGGGTTCTTCTAACATATTTTCACCCAAGGAATCCATTTCCAGAATCAAAATTATCAAATTCACTGCCAAAGATGAAATTGCCCTTGGCAGCCCCGCTTTAAGGGTTTCAAGAGCGTTTTCGTAATTATGTTTTTTTGGGCTTTTCCTAAAAAGTGATTAACTG
Source organism: Inga oerstediana (assembly GCA_963210345.1). Lineage (NCBI taxonomy): Eukaryota > Viridiplantae > Streptophyta > Magnoliopsida > Fabales > Fabaceae > Inga > Inga oerstediana. The sequence goes on from OY723407.1 coordinate 37,908,969, forward strand.
TAACCCCACCTAATTTCTCCCTTGAACTCAAAGGAACTATCAAATCATTGAAAATCCAACTCCTACCCCTAGATATATTCCTGGCCAAAACTATGGTATCCTTAGGAAAAAATTGGGGTTTTTCGATTCTAACTTTACAGACGTGTTCTTTTCTACTCATAATCACTTTATTAAGTATTACAATACGTTAGAACTACCATTTAGTTCCAATTTTGCAGCATATCATTTCTAATACCTCATTTTCCAAATTTACTCACAAACACAATCCCGCAAAATTTCACCGATTAAATTGTCTATAGCAGCCAGAACAATCAAAGATTGAAGTTTCAAAAGTTACCTCAAACTCCCTTTGTCTTTTCCAAGTGTTGGCCAAAAACCCTAACTCTCAACACATAATTTTTAAGCTACACAACCTTAAAGAACATGGAAGAATAGCTTAGGAGCGGAGTTATACATGTTAGGAAAGGGTTTACTGAAGAAATCAACCTACCGTACAAGATCTCTTCACCTTCTCTCTCTAGGAAAATCTGCATCTCCTTTCTCTAGTTCAGGGCTGTTTGATAGTGAAATGAGCTAGGAGGAAAAATATTATATATTTTAATATCTTATGATTTTCTTTAATCAATTACCAATTTCCAAAATTCCAAAAATCAAGTTTTATGTACATAACCCTTATGTACATGTAACCATGCTCACTAAGTCCAACCAATATTTCCTTCTTTATGCTACATGTAGGAGACTCCTAAGGGTCCTACCCTTTAGTCTCAATTGGCTTCACAACTTGTTCAAGTTACATATATACGTAAAGTCTCAATTTTGGTCAAAATTACACTTTTTGTTCAAAATTTCCATAAATTCATATTTAATTAACCAAAATATTCCAAATATATTTTTCCCCTTTATTTAATTGAAATTAAATTCAATTAATCAGAAAATAATTAATTTTGTGCTAACTTGGCAAAATTACTATTTTGTCATTATCGTTTTAATCCAATTTCTTTTCTTCTTTGCATTTGGCCAATTTCCATCAATTTTTAGACCAAATATTTTCTCTATTATTTCTCCAGTTTTGGACATTAATATTGGGCTTTTTAAATTACCTAAATTAATTCCATAATTGTTTTCCCATTTTCTCATGAATATGAATGTTTATAAAATTCATAAATTCCAAATTCTTGAATATTCACCATTTTATTAGATTTCTCAAATAATGACACTATATTTGGTGAATATAAAATTGGGGGTGTTACAATTTACAAAAATAAATAAAATGAAAAATCAATAAAAAAAAGGAAAATTTATTTACAAAAATAATAAGAAAAAAAATATTTATTGACCTAGATTTTACATACCCTTTAGAGGGATTAAAGCTACGTAGTTTAGGGTAACAATATGTATTACTTTGTTAGTCTTTTTTAGGAAAAATATTTATTTAATTTATTTGAGAAAAATATTTTCCTTATTTTCTCATATGAAACTAAATTTATTTATTTTAAAAAAGGAACCTCTTTTTTAAAAATTTTGAAACTTTATATTTGCAAAAAAAAACAAGAGTTCATCAAGCCAACAAAGACAAGTAAGGACATGATCATCATATTAATAAGGAGATCTAGGATTAAGATAAAACCTCACATACTGCACATCATACAAAATAATTTTAAGAAGTGACAAGCACATACCTTTTTATCCTTGTAAGCTATACAAACAACAAGGTGGGAAAACCACATGGATAGCATAACACAATCACATACAATTCATCCAAACATGATGAAATGGCAATATATTATTAGAATATCCATTTGAGTCTACCAAACATAAAGGAGAGAGTAAGAATTAAGTATTAGCCATCTAGTAGCTTCAATGGAAAAAGACATATACCTCTCGGCTCTGATGTCCGTGTCTCAAGAAGCTTCTCACTTGCCTTCTTGCTCTCCTCAAAATTCTTTCTCATATACCCTTAACTTACTTTCTCAATTTTCAGAGTGTTTGCACACAGTTTGATAAGCAACATAGGAATAGCATCAAAATATTGATATTTAGTACATGACTATATAGAGGAACGCCCTACAGGGTTTGGTAATATATACTTATCCCAAAATATTCAAAATAACAACTAAATATAACCACTGTCCAAAAAGGTATTTTGTTTAGAGCCATTGGCACTCACTGAGATATTTTGTTTAGAAAAAAGGGGTGAAATTCCAAAGAATCACAGTAGAAACATACTATCAACATATAAAATACGAGAATTAAATATGCAATGCACCGTATCAAGTAAAATAAAAATTCAAATAAATCGTGTATGTGCACAGAACTCAGGGCCAACAATCCAGTTGAAACCCCTATGTGTACCTCAGCCGAGTCCTTGACTACAACTAAGCAATACCAGTATACCTTAGCTAGGTCTTAGACCATAGCTAGGCAATGTGCCTCCAGCACATGTTCATGCCACAAAATACAGTAACACACATCATATAAATAGTCACATAGTATATGAGCGATAGTAGTCCCTACCTTAAACTTTTTCTTGTCTCAAATCGTCTACCTTGTAAAATGTGCCAACCTTAGGCTCTCAAGTCGGTCCTAAAATATCAAATATACAAGAATTAGATTAAAACCCATTCATGTACCATTTTAGGCACTTCCATAGTGTTTATTGTGGTTATATTAGACTATGGTGAAAATTAGGGGTGTTCATGAAGCCCAGGTGCCTGGAGCGGCTGTCCGAGCCTAGAAAAAGATCGCCCTGACCGGCCCAAAGAAAAGCAGCCCAAAAAAAATTAGGCATAATCAAGCTGGGCAATTTTACGTGCTAGGCCGAGCTTCAAGCAGGGTATGCCACCCTGCCCATTTGGCCCTTCCCGGTAGGTATATAAATATATATGAATATATATATGTTTTATTATCAGGTGGCCCTTTAGTGAGTGTCTGATTGAGGCCTTTGGTTTGCTTGGCAAAAAAAAAGGTAAGGCCTTTGTTGTCTAGTGGTCCATTACGCATACGTACCACATTCGTTACCATTAACCCTTTTTCTTTCTTTATATTGCTTCTCACTTTCTCAAATCTCATCTTTACCGTTTGCCCAAGCCGCTAGTCCTCGACCGCGAACAAGCCCAGCAGCTTAACACTTCTAGGCAGCTGCTGCTTACTCTGGGCTCTGGCGATCCTCGTCGTCTCTCTAGTCCACTGCACCTCATCTCAATCTCTCTAGTCCACGACACTTCCAGGTTATAAGTTTCCCTTTTTTTCAGAACTTGGTTCTGATTTTCTCTTTTTCCTAACAAGATCAAGATGTTGAAGGCCAGAAATAATTCCTATATCATTCACAAACTCTCGGTTTCCTTTCTTAGATTTAAAAGAAGAGAGTTGCTTTACTGCAATTACAGTGCCATCAGATAGTAGTCCCTGCATCAGTAAAAGTGTATATATGTTTTCTCAGAAGCACTATAAAGTCTAAACATGAAAATAAAGATTAATAGAACTCAGATAAGTCTAATGCTAGTTCATGATTTTTCTCATTCATTTAGGCGCCAAGGACATTCTATTCATGGAACAAATTGGAATACATGGTATATAAATGCTTTTACTTTAGGTATCTGAAGATGTAGATATCTCATAATGCGTATTTAGTTTCTCAAGTCAAGAAACATTAAAACTTTACTATGTAAGATGAAATTGGTAATAAAAACATAATGATAGGAAAAGTTACTTACTCGCTATAATCAGTTTTTTGTTTTCTTAATGTTTTCTGATGACCTAGTTATTTGTCCCTCAAAATTGGTGAAGCAAAACTGTAGTTTTGTTTCTTTTCCTTCATGGTGCAAAGTATTCATGTTTGCATTTTTCATTTAGAAATAAATATAAAATTGGTCTTTTTTAAAAGAAAATAATAATATAACTTGCTTGAAATCTTGGGCTTACTGTGCATATATCATGAATGAAGTGCAAATTTGAAAGTCAACAAAAATAGCTTATAATTTCGTCCATATCATATGCTACCATATTCCATTTTATTTCATATCAGAATGAAGTGCAACTGAATTTTTATCTAAAATCCATTTTATATGAAAAACTAAAAAGGAACTTACATTTTAATTTTGTAACACCCCAAATTTTATACTCACCAAATATATTGTAATTATTTGAGAAATTCAATAAAATGGTGAATATTCATGAATTTAGAATTTATGAATTTATAAATGTTCAATTTCATGGGAAATTGGGCAAAAATAATTATGGAATTAATTTGGGTAATTTAAAAAGCCCAATATTAAGGTCCAAAAATGAAGGAATATTAGAGAAAATATTTGGTCCAAAAATAGATGGAAATTGGCCAAGGAAAAATAAGAGAAGAAATTGGATTAGAAAGGTAATGGCAAAATCGTAATTTTGCCAAAATAGCACAAAATAAATTATTTTTCAATTAATTGAAGTTAATTTCAATTAATTAAAGAAAATAAAGGTTAAAAATATATTTAGAATATTTTGGTCAATTTAATATGAATTTATGGAAAATTTGAGCAAAAAGTGCAATTTTGACCAAAATTGAGACTTTATGTGTATACGTAACCGAAACAAGTTGTGAAGCCAATTGAGACCATAGGGAGGGACCCCTAGGTGTCTCCTACATGTGGCATAAAGAAGGAAATATTGGTTGGACATGATGGCATGGTTACAAGAATGTAGGAAGTTATGTACATAAAAGTGGATTTTAGCAATTTTGAAAAATTAAACAAATTATTATAATATTATGAGATATTAGAATATAAGTTCATCTTTCTCATTCAGCTGCTATTCCACGAGAAACAGACCTGAACATAGTGTGAGAGACATTGAGAGAGTTTAGAGAGAGAAAGAGAAGAAAAATCACAAGGTAAGCCGATTTCTCCAACGATTTCGCTCCTAACGCGTATAACCCCGATCCTAAGCTCCTCCTCTTTGTTCTTTAAGGTTTGGAAAGCTCAAATTTGGTGTTCTAAAAGTTAGGGTTTTCTGCCATTTTTGGGAAAAGCTTGTGGGAGCTTGAGGTAACTTCCAAACCTTCGTATATTAACTATTCTGGTTGCTGTGGGCAATTTAATCGGTGAAATTTCGCCGGATTGCCATTGGTTTTAAATTTTGGAAAAGTGTGTATCTAAGGGTTATGCTGCCCAATTTTAGTTCAAATAGTTGTTATAACTCAATTAAATTGTTAATAAAGTGGTTAGGAGTAGAAAGGAACGTGTTTACGGAGCCGAAATCGTAAAACCCCGATTTTTCCCGGAGAACACAATTATTTCGGCCAGGGATGTTTGAGGGCCTTAGAGTTGGATTTTCAATGATTTGATGATTCCATTAGATTCAGTGGGCAAAAATAGGTGGGGTTACAGTTGGGCACTTTTTCAGAATAGGCTGAGAAAGCATAATTACGGAAACACCCCTAAAACCCTAAAAGTAGGGCTGCCAAGGGCAATTTCGTAATTTGACATTGAATTTGGTAATTTTGAGTCCGGAAATGGATTCTTTGGATGAAAATAAGTCAGGATAGCCCTAGTCAAAAATTTGGTAAAACGTGCCATCGGGCCAGGTACGGCGGGGCTAGGGTCCCGGGGGCATTTTGGTAAATTTTCACCATAGGCTAATATAACCACAAGAAACACTATGGAAGAGTCTAAAATGATACTTGGATGGGTTATGACCTATTTCTTATACATTTAATATTTTAGGACCGAATCGGGAGCTGAAAGTTGACACGTTTCACGAGGCACACAAAAAGGGGTCGATAGAACTTCGAGGTAGGGACATTATCCTTCATACATCATGCCATAGTTTTATGATTGTGTGGATGTCATTGTTTGTAAATGCGCTTTATTAATCAACATGTTTTGCCCAGAGAGGGGCTAGTAGTGCTAGAGGCACTTACACTGGAGTTGGCAGAAGACCAACCGGTACAGATTAGTGGGGCTGGGCCCTACTCATGTATACATGCAGATGATATGTTTATATTGTTCATTAATTGGTGCATACATGGCATATATCATATTTACTTTTCACATTTTCTATGAACGATAGCATGTTTCTACTGGGATTCTTCAGAATCTCACCCCTTTTTCTAAACCAAACATCTCAGCGGGAGCCAGTGGATCAAAAGGCAAGAATTTAGACCAAGGGAAGTGACTGGCATGTGCCTCGAGGCAAATACAAAGTTCGCGGTTATAGATAGTTTATGTCTAAAATACTTTTGGATATTTTGTAATAGTGGTGTATATTGTCGCATTCTGTATGGTTGGCTTTGGACTGTAAACAAATACTTTTATCAGTATATATGTACTCTTCTGTATGCCTATGGAACTTGATCTCTATTACTCTGTGTATATCAAAATGGAAACGGTTGTTGACATTTTTGGTATCAGAGCCCATAAGCGGTTTTGGCAGAGCTTGATAAGCGGTTCTGGCATTATCAGAATAGTATACTGATATGTTTTTGTTTGCATGACGATAGGGAAATAGTGAGTTATGGAGATGATACAACCAGGAGAAGGTGGTAGAGGCCGAGGTAGAGGCCGAGGCCAAGGCCGAGGGCGTGGTAGACATGGTACCAACGAGGGAGAACCAAGGCCTGACCCTATCCAGTAGCGAATCTTGGATTTATTGGAACAACAACAAACCATGAATGAGATAAGAGTTGACCTCCAGGGGGTACAGCAGAGGCAGGATCACCTGGAGAATCGCATGGATGAGTTCATGTGGGGGAATTACGAAGAAATCCATGATGAACCTCCGCTAACAAATCTACCACCAGAGTCTGAGGTAGATATCCAAGCTTGGCTGAGTAGATTTAGTAAACAGCAGCCACCTATGTTCAAAGGGAAATTTGATCCTCAACAAGCAGAAGATTGGTTAGCTCGTTTGGACAAGATCTTTGATATGCTGCAATATCCAGATGAGGTGAAAGCTCGGTTAGCCATATACAAGCTAGAAGGTGATGCTGATCGTTGGTGGAAAGGCATGGACCTCATCCTGAAGGGGAAGAATGCTCCAATCACATGGGAACTGTTCCAAGAGGAATTTAACAAGAAGTACTTTCCCCCGACTATTAAGAGAGAGAGAGAGAGAGAGAGAAAGAGTTCCTCAGCATCAAGCAGCACGACCGAGAGTGTTTTGATGACTATCTGGCCCGGTATATCCGACTATCACGCTACTCGTCATATGCCAAGCTGAACGACAATGATGAGTGGAATTCAGATATGATGATAGAGGGGCTGAGACCTGAGTTCAAGGAGAGGCTGATCTCCCAACACTTCACCAAATTTAGCAAAGCGGTAGAAGAGTGCCGATACATCAAGAAATGTCTGACAAGCTGGTTAACACAGACTGGTAATCGTAGTGGTTTTGAGAGTGGTAGCTCCGCACAAAAACGAAAGGATCAGAGTAGATATTCCGGAGGGGATCCTAAGAGGCCAAATCAATCTGGGGACCGAGGAGGCCAGAGTTCTTCTGGAAGCAGGACTTGTTGGTGCTGCCAGAAGCCAATTCACCTTGGTAGATCTTGCAGTGGGATTCCGTTTAGGCCAGACCCGAGTAGACTACCTGTCTGTTTTGTGTGCAATAAGCCGGGACATATGGCCAAGGATTGTCCACAAAAGCAGCAACAGCAGGAGACGAGACCCAGAGCTTCTGGCAGGGTCTATACACTGACGCAGGAAGAAGCCAGGAAGTCTCCGGAACTGATTCAAGGTACGATTTCTTTGAACAATAGCTTAGTACATGTTATGTATGATTTTGGTGCAAGCCATTCATTCATTACATACAACTGCATGAGATGATTATGTTTATCGATGCACAAATCCCCGTACAATTTAGTTGTATCTACGCTTAAGGGCATTCGAATTGTGATGGCCGAAGTTTGTTTAAATTGCATGGTAAATGCTAAGGGGCACAAATCGACCATAGTTGGGGAAGTAGAGTTCTCGATTGATTTGAGGCCTGGAGCAAGTCCAATTTCTAAAACCTTATATCATATTGTACCAAGCTAGATAGTAGAGCTAAAGAAGTAGATCGAGGAACTACCTGAGGAAGGGTTCATATGACCTAGTGTATCACCCTGGAGTGCTCCAGTGCTCCTCGTAAAGAAGAAAGACAGAAGCTTGCATCTCTGTATCGATTACTGAGAGTTGAACAAGGTGATCGTAATGAACAAGTATCCGTTCCCTAGAATTGAGATTTGCTCGATCAAATGTCTGGTTCCCGTGTATTGTCAAAGATCGACTTGAGATCAGGATACCATCAGTGAGGGTAAAAGTAGAGGATGTAGCAAAGATTGCTTCTAGAACCAGATATGGGCATTACGAGTTCCTAGTAATGCCATTCGGGTTTACTAATGCGCATGTTGTGTTCATGGACTACATGAATTGAATCTCTAGTCCATACTTAGATCAGTTCATTGTAGTCTTTATTGATGATGTACTGATACACTCACAAAGTAAGGTTGAACACGAAAAGCATATGAAAACTGTGTTAAACATATTACGGGATAGGCAATATGCCAATTTGAGCAAGTGTGAATTCTGGCTTGCAGAGGTAAGATTTATGGGCCACGTAGTCGCTCAACAAGGGATCCTGGTGGACCATGGTAAAGTGGAAGCAGTACTGAACTGAGAAGGCCAAAAACTGTGGTTGTGATACGTAGTGTTCTGAGTCCAGTTGATTATTATGAGTAGTTCAATAATAGTAGCCTTGTTCAGGACCGCGATCTTATGCCCTCAGGGTCGTGTGTTTGAGGCTACGTGAGGCAAAAAAAAATACGGTTGAGTTGGAGGGGCCACAGATATACTGGTGAGTCCACGCTCGTAGTCTGCTCGTAGTCCCTGGATTAGGGAAGTGCGGGGGAAGTGCAGGGTGTGACAATAAAAAGGATGAGATGTTTATATCAAAATTTCCCAGAACTCAACATTATGCATGGGATGATGATTGTGAGAGGAGCTTCAGAGAGCTGAAACAAAAAATTTATTAAATTACCAATATTGATAATCCCAGATCTATAGTGGGCCATTGTTGTCTTCACTAATGCCAGATGGCATGGATTGGTAAGGGAATTGAGTCCCAGATGCAAGCAAGAATAGATTGAGATGAGATAAGAATTGATGCAAGCCAAGTAAGAGCGTATGCATCATGTCAGCTGAAGCTTCAGGAATTGAATTATCCCATCCATAATCTTGAGTAGATGGTAATAAAGTTTGATTTGGAATCTGGAAATGTTGCCTTCATAGAGTAGTTGTGGAATTGTACTACAACCATAAAGATTGAAAGTTCTGAATAGAGAAGGGCTACCTACGGTGAAATCTGATCGGAGAGGGCTACCTACGGTGAAATCTGATCAGAGAGGGCTACCTATAGTGAAATCTAAACGGAGAGGGCTACCTAAGGAAAGTTCTGACTGGAGGGGGACTGACCAGGTGTATGGGCACCTGTGTGAAGCACTAAGTACAGAACCCTAGAGTGCAGCCACCGTGATGATAAACCCTAGAGTGCAGCCACTGTGATGATAAACCCGCGAGTGCAGCCACCGTGACGATAAACCCGCGAGTACAGCCACCGTGACGACTAACCCTAAAGTATAGTCACCGTAACATTGAATTGTAGAATAGAGCTACAGGAGCGTTTGCTCTCAAAGATGGTGCATTGTAATGAGTTCCATATTAAAGGGGGTTTTTTATAAGAGTTTTTATGGCATAGAAAATTATGCCAAATTCTGGAATAGAGAAACACAGATTTTAGGTGCAGTCAGGTATTATGGAGATTCCTGTGGGACTCCTATTTAATCATCCTGACATTATTGATGCACAAAAGAGGAGATAAACCTCAAAGTGAGTACCACATCACTATGCCACCGAATCTGAGCAGGCTACATGATGTTGTTCATGTTTCCCAACTGAAAAAGTATCAACCTGATCCAGAACATGTAATAGTGTATGAAGATATAGAAATACGCGATGATTTGACTTACGAAGTCACACCTGACCGAATCATCGATGGCAAGAGAAGCATCTTAGGAATAAGAGCATTCCATTCATCAAGATTGTCTGGAAAGGGTTATCACCCAGAGAAGCTACGTGGGAAACAGAGGAAAGTGTAAAAAAAATGTTACCCGGAATTTATGGCTGATCAGGTATAGCAAATTTCGGGGACGAAATTTATTTAAGTGGGGGAGAACTGTAACACCCCAAATTTTATATTCACCAAATAAATTGTAATTATTTGAGAAATTCAATAAAATGGTGAATATTCATGAATTTAGAATTTATGAATTTATAAATGTTCAATTTCATGGGAAATTTGGGCAAAAATAATTATGGAATTAATTTGGGTAATTTAAAAAGCCCAATATTAAGGTCCAAAAATGAAGGAATATTAGAGAAAATATTTGGTCCAAAAATAGATGGAAATTGGCCAAGGAAAAATAAGAGAAGAAATTGGATTAGAAAGGTAATGGCAAAATCGTAATTTTGCCAAAATAGCACAAAATAAATTATATTTCAATTAATTGAAATTAATTTCAATTAATTAAAGAAAATAAAGGTTAAAAATATATTTAGAATATTTTGGTCAATTTAATATGAATTTATGGAAAATTTGAGCAAAAAGTGCAATTTTGACCAAAATTGAGACTTTATGTGTATACGTAACCGAAACAAGTTGTGAAGCCAATTGAGACCATAGGGAGGGACCCCGAGGTGTCTCCTACATATGGCATAAAGAAGGAAATATTGTTTGGACATGATGGCATGGTTACGAGAATGTAGGAAGTTATGTACATAAAAGTGGATTTTAGCAATTTTGGAAAATTAAACAAATTATTATAATATTATGAGATATTAGAATATAAGTTCATCTTTCTCATTCAGCTGCTATTCCACGAGAAACAGACCTGAACATAGTGTGAGAGATGTTGAGAGAGTTTAGAGAGAGAAAGAGAAGAAAAATCACAAGGTAAGCCGATTTCTCCGACGATTTCGCTCCTAACGCGTATAACCCCGATCCTAAGCTCCTCCTCTTTGTTCTTTAAGGTTTGGAAAGCTCAAATTTGGTGTTCTAAAAGTTAGGGTTTTCTGCCATTTTTGGGAAAAGCTTGTGGGAGCTTGAGGTAACTTCCAAACCTTCGTATATTAACTATTCTGGTTGCTGTGGGCAATTTAATCGGTGAAATTTCGCCAGATTGCCATTGGTTTTAAATTTTGGAAAAGTGTGTATCTAAGGGTTATGCTGCCCAATTTTAGTTCAAATAGTTGTTATAACTCAATTAAATTGTTAATAAAGTGGTTAGGAGTAGAAAGGAACGTGTTTACGGAGCCGAAATTGTAAAACCCCGATTTTTCCCGAAGAACACAATTATTTCGGCCAAGGATGTTTGAGGGCCTTAGAGTTGGACTTTCAATGATTTGATGATTCCATTGGATTCAGTGGGTAAAAATAGGTGGGGTTACAGTTGGGCACTTTTTCAGAATAGGCTGAGAAAGCATAATTATGGAAACGCCCCTAAAACCCTAAAAGTGTGGCTGCCAAGGGCAATTTCATAATTCGACATTGAATTTGGTAATTTTGAGTCTGGAAATGGATTCTTTGGATGAAAATAAGTCAGGATAGCCCTAGTCAAAAATTTGGTAAAACGTGCCATCGGGCCGGGTACGGCGGGGCTGGGGTCCCGGGGGCATTTTGGTAAATTTTCACTATAGGCTAATATAACCATAAGAAACACTATGGAAGAGACTAAAATGATACTTGGATGGGTTATGACCTATTTCTTGTACATTTAATATTTTAGGACCGAATCGGGAGCTGAAAGTCGACACGTTTCACGAGGCACACAAAAAGGGTCGATAGAACTTTGAGGTAAGGACATTATCCTTCATACATCATGCCATAGTTTTATGATTGTGTAGATGTCATTGTTTGTAAATGCGCTTTATTAATCAACATGTTTTGCCCAGAGAGGGGCTAGTAGTGCTAGAGGCACTTACACTGGAGTTGGCAGAAGACCAACCGGTGCAGATTACTGGAGCTGGGCCCTACTTATGTATACATACAGATGGTATGTTTATATTGTTCATTAATTGGTGCATACATGGCATATATCATATTTACTTTTCGTATTTTCTATGAACGATAGCATGTTTCTACTGGGATTCTTCAGAATCTCACCCCTTTTTCTAAACCAAACATCTCAGCGGGAGCCAATAGATCAAAAGGCAAGAATGTAGACCAAGGGAAGTGACTGGCATGTGCCTCAAGGCAAATACAAAGTTCGCGGTTATAGATAGTCTGTCTAAAATACTTTTGGATATTTTGTAATAGTGGTGTATATTGTCGAATTCTGTATGGTTGGCTTTAGACTGTAAACAAATACTTTTATCAGTATATATGTACTCTTCTGTATGCCATAGAACTTGGTCTCTATTACTCTATGTATATCAAAATGGAAACGGGTGTTGACAAATTCAATCTGATTTTCTTTTTTTCCTGAGCTTTAAGCTTGGTTCTGTAGAACTTGGTGCTGATTTTATTCTTTTTCCTGAGCTTGGTTCTGTTTTTCTATCATTGTCTATAAATTATTAGCTTCCTTGAACCTATAATTTAAGTTATCATTCTGTACAATTTTTCCTGAGTTTGGTTTTATTTTTCTATCTATGTCTATAAATTATTAGCTTCCTTGAACCTATAATTTAAGTTATCATGAGCTTGATTCATTTCCTTCTTTTGATGCTGATGATGATGAAAAAGAGGATCCTGGTCATAAGTGGTTAGAACCTCAACAGATCCTTAAACTGAGTTGGATAGATATATTGCAACTCACTCAAGAGATGAAGTCCTTTCAACAGTCGAGTTTGACATACTGTTATGGTGGAAATCTAACTCTGAAAAATAAAAAATTCTCTCCCACATGGCACGAGATGTATTAGCTATGCTGGTTTCCACAGTGGCTTCTGAGACTACCTTTAGTATAGGAGGACGTGTGTAGGAGGAGGACGTGTGGTGGATCATTATAAGAGCTCTCTGTCTCTTAAAATGACAAAAGTATTGATTTGTAGCCAAAATTGGCTACAATTTGGGCAATCTCTCTCTGAATTTGTTGAAAAGCTTCATGAATTTGATAATTTTGATGAGAAAGAAAATGCCATACAGCTCGCAAGTAAGCTTTTATTTTGAAGTTCATAAATTCATATACACACACACACCTGAACACAAAAATATTGTTAGAACCGGCTAACACCCAAGAGGGGGTAAATTGGGTGTAAGATAAAAACTTAAGAACTTTGGAAAACTTTTCTCATCTTAATGAAAACAGTAAGTATGAAACTAATAGATCATAAATCGATAGTTAGAAAAATGATATATGCTAGGAATATAAGAGCTTAGGGAAGAGAATATGCAAACTGTGATTTATCCTGCACTAGTACAAAAAAGGTGTTTTAGACTAGCACATTTAGACCAGTTGTAGTGGATGAGGTCTAAAAGAAATGCGCGGTGGTATTTTTGTAATTATGAACAAGTTGGGAGACCGGTTATTATATTAACCGGTCAAAAAAAAATTAAGCATTTCATTTTTTAGATCGGTTACTGACAAAACCGGTCTTAAAATCCTTTTCTTTTAGACCGGTTATCTTATTAACTAGTCTAAAAAGTCTTCCCCAATATAATTTTCACGCCACGCCTCACAGCTCCCGCTTCTTTCATTATAAAATCCCTTCCATTCTAAAATCCCTCAAAATCTTTTCTCTCCTCATCCGTCGACTCCCTGTCCGTCGTCCCTGTCGGTCACTGTCATATATTCTGAATCGAGTCTGTCGTCGCTCTTCGGTCATTGTCATATACTGCTTCAGTTGCTCGTGGTTTTCGTCGTGGGTGCTGTTGTTCGTCATTCACTGTATTTATGGCACGTCTTCGTCTTCATCCTCTTTTTTGAGGTATGCTTCATCATCCTCTACATTTCCCGCTCTATAATTACTATATAGAAGTTGTTACCTCCAGATTTGGTCATCGGCCTAGGCTAGCAAGGGGTTCAACTAAACAGTAGCTTAATATAAATTTTCTGGTGTGTTTGGTGTTTATAATGCTCTCACAAAAATCTTGATTAATTCTAGCAACGATTGTATGAGCAGAAGTTTTGGTGAAAACTGAATAGTTGTTCAGGATATGCAGGATTTGGTTTAGTGTATTACAAACTACTGTGTAACTAGTGAATTTATTGAATGCCAATATCAATGCCTTACCTTAAATTTAACATGACTATTTTTTAGCCTTGAAGTGCGAGTGTGATAGAAAATAATTATAACAAACAAGTCAAATTATAATTATTATGAGGGAATTATATACCAACACTGCTGTCTCTTCGTGGTGGTCACTGCACTATTAACAAGTTTTTAGTTTCTATAATTATATCCATAAATATTAGGGTTTAAGTCATAAGGCACGATTCTTCAATATGATTAGTTACATTAATCTAATTATTTGCTTGCAAGTGTTGGATCTAGCGGGACCATTTATAGTTGTTTTATTAAAAACTTGTTTTATGTTTTTGTGTACTACTTATGGACCCATTATGATGAATAAAATATAGGAACATAAATAATTGGGAAGGATAGGAATATATCATATAGGTAATGATCCGGGTGTTATATTATTCATTATTGCTTTTTTATGAGCATATATAATGGAGGGATACGTATAAGGGCAATGCGACATGAGTTTGTGTTCCTTTAATATTAGTTTAGTGCATACGTGCCTTTAATTAATCAATTAGAATATTAACTCTAAGAGCAATATTGCCAGCTCTTGTCATCACACATTCAATATGCATGAATAGGGATGAGCTCTGGAAGCAAGTTGTATCCGTGCTTGCCAGTGAACACTGAAATAAAAGAGCCCCTCTTTGTCAACTAAGCGTGATGAGTGGGTTAGGACATACCCAACACCTACAGGACCTCTTCTAAAAAGAATTAGGACCTCTCTCTATATTTGATTTCTTAATGGATCACAACTAGTGAACCTTTTCAATGAACACAAGAAATTAGACATACTAGCCCCTCTCCATCACCTACAAATTGCCTCTCTAATTTTATTTTCTTTGATTACTTTCAATAATAAGACAAGTCTCAACTCAACTTGCAAGCCCATGTTATCATTATGTAGTAGTTAAACTAGGTACTTGGGTGTAATGATTGCATGCTCTCATCATACTCCTATCTTTTCCAGGGGAAAAAGTAGAAAACAAAAAAAGGTGTTGGAATATATAGATCGTAGTTGGATACAAGCCAAACGGACGAGTGTTGAATATGATGTTGGGGTGAGGGGTTTTTTAGACTTTGCAAAAAGAAATGCTGATGATTATAGTGGGATGTTTTATTACCCTTCTGTAAAATGTTTGAATGAGAAGCAATTAAGTGCTGCAGATATATATACACATTTAATTTGTGAAGGGTTTTGTAAGATGTATGTAGTATGGGTATGACATGGTGAACAATTAGAAATGCCAAGTGCATCTCAACAGGGGGAAGTGACTTGTGATGATAATGACATGGATCTGGATGATCGGATAGAGGATATTATTTGTGATATAGGAGAAGAGGCTTTTGAACAATCACATGCATATGGTAATATGTGCAGTGATGCTAAGAATCCGCTGTACCCAGGGTGTAAAACATACCAATTGCTGAAAGCTATATTGAAATTGGTAAGCTTGAAAGCACGGCATGGATGGAGTGATAAGAGTTCTTTAGAAATGGTTGAGGCCTTTAAAGACATGCTTCCTGATGATAATGTGTTGCCTTGTCGATACTATGATGTTAAGAAAATACTGTGTCCACTAGGGATGAAGTATAAAAAGATCCATGCTTGCCCTAATAATTGCATATTGTATAGAAAAGAGCATGAAGAGAAGGAGCAACGTCCGATATGTGAAACTCCAAGGTATAAATCAAATAAGGGCCCTGCAAAAGTGTTGTGGTATCTTCCAATCATTCCAAGGTTCAAGCACCTGTTTGCCAATGAAATTGATGCCAAAATTTTGAGATGGCATACAGATGAGAGGATTTCTGATGGAAAGCTTCGACATCGAGATGTTTCTTCTTAATGGCAGAAAATAGATCAATTATTTCCTTGCTTCGGTGAAGAACCTAGGAATCTTAGGCTTGGGCTTAGCACATATGGCATGAATCCTTATGGTACCATAAGCAGTATATATAGTCCATGGCATGTTCTGTTGGTAATTTATAACTTATCTCCTTTGTTATGTATGAAATGAAAGTGCATTATGTTGTCCATGTTGATTTTGGGACCAAAGCAACACGGAAATGACATAGATGTTTTCCTAGAACCCTTGATCAAAGATTTGAAAGAGCTGTGGGATAAAGCTGTAGATGTTTTTTATGAGAACAAAAAGGAGACTTTTAATATGCGAGTAATGATCTTTTGTACTATAAATGACTTCTTTGCATATGGGAACTTGTCAGGATATAGCATTAAAGGCCACAAAGCATATCCGATATGTGAAGAAGGCACATGTTACCATCAACTTCAACATGGAAGAAAGACGGTTTACCTTGGCTATAGGCAATTTCTTAGATGAAGCCACCCTTATCGTAGATTAGAAAAAGCTTTTTCGGTGGGCAAGAGTTTGAAGATGCTCCAGAGGCATTCACTTATATATCCGAAGAATATGTTTAGTTATTTTATCGATATAGTCTTCTCATGTCATAGTTTAGGATTTATCTTTCTTTATTGTCATTACAGGCAAATGATGAATCCCCAGCAACCTAGTGCAGAGGATCAGCCACCTACTACACCTCTAAGTCAGCCACCTAGTGCTCAACAGAGTCAGCCAGCTAGTGTTAATCAGGGCGAGCCTAGCAATACTCGGAGCTAGGGTTAGAGTGAGCCCAGTAGCCAGTCTGTACGGAGGAGTAGACATGGCATACGGTTGACAGACGTTTCCCACAGTCAGAGTGCAGGCCAAAAGATACCAATTGAGTTTGATAGTTATTGGATTATAATCAGGCCTAATGCAAGCCGATATAGGAGTTTTGTCGACCTCCTTGCACATAACAAGCTAAGCATCTTGATAGAGGAGTGGAGAAATGTCAATGAAAAGGTGAAGCAACATATTTAGGACACTATCCAGGTATACAATTTTCTTCTATATGTAATTAATTATTATCAAATTTGTCATAAATTTGTCACTTACTCCTTCATTGCATGTATTCCAGCTCACCTAGACGTTCCTCAGAGTGAGATCTTGTACAACAAGACAATGACGTATTGTTTTGAGCGCTAGAGCAAGTTTAGGACAAATCTGACCAACAATTACATTCATATCGAGGTGAAAGATGGTCAACCTCGTCCTAATCCATGCGGCAAGTATACATTTCTTGATCAAGTGACTTGGCAAGCATTTGTTAGGCTTCGGACTACTCCAGAATCTTTGGTTAGTTGACTTATTTTTCATTTTATTTATTTAGCAATTATCTTAATTAATTATAACACTTTCCTTTTGTATAATTTCTTATTCGCAGGCAAAAAGCACAAGAGAGTGGTAGAAAGAATGATTGCCCATATACAATGTCTCGTGGGGGTTATACAAAGGCTGAAAGAGACTTGTTGGTGACCAAATAGAAGAGATTGGAAGAAGCATCTCAATCTGATCCTTATGTTCTTCTTTCTCCACCATCTCTGATTCGTGGTGAAGAAAAATGGTTGTTTATCCACCAAAAGAGGAGTAGGTCTTATATGTGTGAGCAATCTCGTATAGTAGGTGAAAGAACTATAAGTATATATCATTGCTATTATTAATTACATAAGAAACATACTTCATTACTTTGTTTGTTATTTTGTATTATCTTACAGGAGGAACTTAGAAAAAAATAAGTTGAAGGATCTTTTAAGTCGGAGGGCAGGAATGATATTCTAACTATTGTTGCTGGCAAACATGAGCATCCAGGCCGTGTTAGGGGAGTTGGAGGAGGGGTGGGGATGAGGGATTACTTTGGAGCCCTTGTATACCATTCCTTAAACATCGTGACTAGAGAGGAATTGGAGACTATGTTCGCCACTGTAAGAGCAGAAGCAAAGGCTGAGGCTGAAGCATCATTTGATGCACTATTAGAGACCCGGTTGAGTAAGATGAAAGAGGAAATGATAGTGTTTATGAGCTCAAGACAAGATACTAGTGCTCCCAAGCCACAATCGATTGATCCTAATAAGTAGAGCACTAAAAGGAGTTGCTGCAATATCGGGCACTCATCAAAGGGTCTTGCAAGAGAACTTACTGAGCCTTGTGATATTTTTGTCGAGGATCCTCTAAGATAGTTAGTTGCACAGGGTAGTATGCTTAACCTGGGATCAACTATCTACCACTAATAAATGGAAGCTGATCAAGTCTGAGTGTCAGTTGACGAGGTAATCATTGCATATGCACCTGTCCCTATCCCTTCCGATGAATTCAAGATCATAAGCGATGTCCTGGATACGTTCATCTTGTGGCCAGTGAACCTTGTTTCTGTTCGAGATGAGGAAAGTTCGATCAAAGCCCCATGAAGTCCAGCTCCCTTCACTCAGCAAGAAGTTTCACAGCCTCCATTGAATATCATGCAACAAGTGATTCTGATGGCATATGATACATCCTTTAAAACAAGAGATTGGCTTACGAATTTAGTTGTTGGACAGTCAAGGGTGACATGCTATCTTGAGAGGGATGATTTGATGTCCCTAGTAGCTCCTAGACAAAATATTACGATTGGGATTGTCCAACTGTTCTTAATGTAAGTATCTTCTACAATTCAAAGTAAATATTTTAAAAGTTTCACCGTTTACCTTTGATTTTTGTGCTTGCATTATTATAGGTACATGCATCATAGGTTGGTCTCCTCTGGCAAAAGCAAAAAATTTGGATTCTTATGCCCCCATCACATCTAAGAAAAAGGGACCATGCTACTATCAGACATAGATACTTATCAGAGAGGCTTAGTGATACTGGAACTGAGTGTTTCTTGGCTCCATATGTGCATGGGTAAGAAACAAACTGATATTTTATAATTTACATAATGTTTTATGTTTGCTTAATATTCTTCTCTTTTTTCAGTAATCATTGACAGTTGGTTCTTCTATGTAAGAGTAGTTAGATAGTCATCCTCTTATGGTCCCTCCACATCAAACCAGGGAAAGTTTATTACCTTTTGTTTGCAAAGTTTATGGAATTTGTGTAAAACCAATAACCTTTGTGATTGTGATTATCAAAGGGCTATGCGGACATTCCTACACACTACTTATAGTAAGCAAATTCGTGACTTAAAGGACCCTATATGGATCATGCCAAAGGTTAGTACATATTGATTTGTTTAAATAATGTAATAAGCCATGCCTTTATATTTGTTTTAATGATATCATGTTTTTTCTCAAAGCCGTAGGCAACCACAGGGGTCCAACTTATGTGGTTTTTATGTTTTGAAACACATTTACAATATTATCACTCTAGGCACAACTGATTTTACTCAAGAGGTAAATTTATATTTCAGAACTTTTGTATTACTTTATTGCTTTTAAGTTACTAAGTTAATGTTTTGTTTGGTTTTGGTGTTACAGATGTTTGATCTTTCTGATCTTTTTCTTGAAGAAGATATTGATTTCATTCGCACATGTTATGCTGAATTCATCTATGAGCTATTACAAAAGTAGTGAGTTTTTGAATCCAATGTTACATTGTATACTATTCTCATATGTATTGCTAACAAGGTTTATGTATCTGTGTAAGACAATTTCTATGATATGGGTGATACAGGAGGCATGGGATTTGAGGGACTGACCTTTGTAATTTTTCTTCCCTTTGTATTCTGTAAAACTAAGGAATTTCTGCTGTTGCTTGTATCAATACTTGAATTTTATTGCTGCCGTTGTCATTTCAAAGTTTTGCATCCATTTATGAGCAAATTCATCTGTTTGGACATTCCTGCATGCTTTTAGTTTTAGACAACTTCATGTTGCACATTGAAATTGCAAGAAATGGAGTGAATTTGGAGTTCCTAGAATTTGATTTTAGCTTGTTGCTTAAATTGTGACATTTGATCTTAAACCTTGTTCTACACTAATTACCATTTGTTGGAAGTTTAATTAAAATTCACCTGGCATATACCTTTATTTGTGCTTGTTGTTGATCTTGCTGCTGTCATTGCTTTTGTGAAATATGTTATGTTGCTTCTGTTCAATCTGTTACTTACTTCATACTTAGAAAGTTGCATATTGATAGACAAATACATGCACTCTATTTCATCCGTTGCATTTTGCATTATTCTCTATTGCTTCAAGATTCATTACTGCTGTCATTTGGTCCTCCTTACTATCTGATTGCACTTTGGTGTTATGTAGTGCTAAACTAAGGTTGCTCATTACCTTTGGCTATATTCTTGAAAAATTTGCTTGCACTCTACTGTAACTGGAATTACTGTCAAAGTTATGCATTAAGTTGTCATGCATAGTTTCCTGAAGTCTAGGATTTAAATAAATTTATGCATCATTATGAAGCCTTTACTGAAATTGAGCAAATCTGTTTGGCATTTTCTGTGCATTTGATATCAATTTCTAGTCAGATTTTTGTTTTTACAAGTTGGGTTAGGTCAAGGATTATCTTCATCTGAGTTTTGCTGTACATTCTATTGCACTGGTTTGATGTTAACATTGTCTGACCTCATTCCTAGTTTTTCCCTATTTCTAACCTCTGTTTGAAGAGGATGTTGTTTGAAACTTGGTGAAAATGTGCATTTGCACTTCATTTACCTTGCTGGAACAAAATTGAGTCTTTGGAAAGCTATCATAGTAAATTAAATATGTGAAATACTTTCCCAATCTATTGAGTTAGAGACTGAAACTACAAGTGCATTTACGCTGAAATTGAGCTAATGAAGTTTACATTACTTGTTGTCATATTTTCCATACTGTAATTAAAGTGCTGCAAATGAATAATCAATGTGTGATTGGCTTGTATGAAAATTTGTTGCTGCTATAGACTGCTGCTTTTGAATATTGAAATTGAAATATGTGATTGTTCTGTACTGCTATTAAAATTGGAGCATCTACTGCGTGTATATATATATATATAAAAGTGACGTTTTTTAAAAAAAATAGAATCTTTAAGACCGGTTGTAGTCACAACCGGTCTTAAAAGTACTTTAAGACAGGTTGAAGGCACAACCGGTCTTAAAGGTCCACCTTTAAGACCGGTTGTGACACACATCCAGTCTTAAAGGTTAGACTTTTAAGACTGGTTATGCCTACAACCGGTCTAAAAGGTGGACTTTCAAGACCTGTTGTAAGCACAACCGGTCTTAAAAGGTCTGACCTTTAAGACCGGTTGTAGGCAGAACAGGTCTTAAAGGTGACCTTTAAGAGTGGTTTTAGAAACAACTGATATTAAAAGTATGACTTTTAAAACCGGTTGAAACAACCGGTCTAAAAAATAACATACTTTTTAGATGTGCTAAAACAAAACCTAATTCACAACCGGTCTAAAAAGTCTTTTTTAACCGGTCTAAAAATTCAATTTTCCACTAGTGCTGGTTCAGTCTAATGTGTGATGGCCTACGTCCAGTCCCTAAGCTCCTCCTACAATTTTCAAATCCACTACTTCTTATTTAATCCGGGCTCAAGAAAAGTCTTTACAAACCTACAAGTTTTAATCGGGTACTTGTGAAGCCTTTAACAAATCTCTCACCAAAATACTCCCCCTTACGACAAGTCTTATGAGTAGTACATTCCCGAAGACCTTTCTCTCTTGCTTACCCGTGCAAGTCTTACGAGCAACAACATTCTCTCTTGCTTACACCTTTATAAGTCTTATAAGCAGCAATATTCTCTACTGCTTGCACCTTTAAGTCTTACTGCAATTATCTCTACAGCTTCCCCTGTAAGGAAATCAACCCACTCAAGGTCCCTCTACCTTAAGATCAATTTAGAAATACAGTTGAAAGTGTTTACAAACTCTCTCATAGAGTGAATATAATGCTCACTAAAGTACAATACAAATAACTCTCTCTCCAATATACATGTTATAGAAAATAGATAACAACAGAGAGTAGTTGGGTCGAAGTGGATGATTTATGATATAAGCATGTTTGCGTTGTAGTGTTCTCATTTGTATTTCTCTTCATTGAATGTTCCCATATTTATAGATGATTTGAGATAGCCATTGGAAGCATTTCAACCTGTCCGTTAGAGTGGCATAGCTTTGTTTTACCATTCTTTGATTTTGAAAAACTAGCCGTTGCAGTTGGTGAACGCTCAAATTCCGTAAAGTCAACTCTTGTCTCTTCACATCATCTCTTTATTGTATTCCTGGAGAAATGCATTAAACACTAATATAATAAAGTGTTAGAGTGATTGGAAACAAGAAGAGTAAGTTTCATAATCATTCCCATGACTTTCAAAAGCTTAAGTACGTTGTTTTGTTCTCCTGGGAAGCATTACTCGAGTGGTCACTCGAGTAAGCTTGGGTCATTACTCGAGTGATCCCTTGAGTAATCACTTTCAAAATTTGGCCAAGAGTATTTCTAACTTCATTACTCGAGTGATCCCTCAAGTAATCACCTTCAAAATCTAGCCGAGAGCATTTCAACTTCATTACTTGAGTGAGCCCTCGAGTATTGTTTTCAAATAACTTTGCAGATTACTCGAGTGAGCCCTTCGAGTAATGTTTTCATTTTAACTCTAAACATTACAAATAATATATCATCGGAAAGCTCTCATCATCTACATTCCAATGCAACAAGAATCACATCTAAACTCATTATATACAGAAAGTTAGATCTAAAGAGTAGTATTCTTAGACAATCTCTGAAATCACAACCAGCAACTTCCAAAATGCATAGCTCTTAGGATATAACTTCAAATATGCCAAATTATCTATCCATAGAAATCTGTTTGAGCCAACTTTCATATGGCACTAGTTTCGTCGCAATCTGATGTGTAGTTTAGGAGTTATGTCCAAAATATCAAAGCTATTATGGAATATGATGCTGATTTGAGTGGCAACTTCAACAGATCATATCTCCCTCATCTGATCTCCTGTGAATGTGATATTGGTGTGTATTTTTCATGTTGGGAGTCTACTTTTATATAAAACTAATTTCAACTCATTCTGAATTGTGGTTAAAGAGATATCACCAAAATACCGAACCTCTATCCCGCTATGCGAAAATAAAGCACATCAGAAATCGCATTACTCGAGGGAGCCCTCGAGTAATCTAGGTTGTTACTCGAGGGAGCCCTCGTGTAATCACCTCAAAACTGAGGTAGAGAGGAAAAACTCAAAGGAACACCTTGGAGAAGTTTCATAACTTCCATATAAGTCATTTTAGCTTCGTATTGACCCATTCCAACCTCCGATATCACTTTTAAGAGCTTGAATCATGATAGACTCATTTGATCTTGCAATTTCTTCTTTCTTCTTCTTTATTCAATCTCTTTCTTCTTGTTTTTCCTCTTGATGATCATTCTTCAAAACCCAACTAGATATCTCCCTAAATATCTTCAATATTCTTCTTTCTTTGCTTGACTTTCTATCAACTATATATCTTCTTAATTATCATTCTCCATTTATGAGGCATTGTAAGTAAAATAACATCAACTCACCATCAGGTTTATGAATTTCTTCAATCCCTTGCTCAAAATAATATTAACCCACCATCGGGTTTATGACTTTCCTACTTCTTGATTTTCTTGTTGATAATCATTTTCTTTCTCCTCCTCCCTCTTGTTTATTTTCATCAATTCAATCACTTCTTTGTTCATATTTGATAATTATGTCTTCTCATTCTTCCTCTATAATTCAACTTAATTAATCTACAAGATATTTCACATTAAGCACAGTAATTAGTGAAAGTATAAAATAAATACATTATATAAACTTTTTGCTCTTTTCATTTTACATCTATATTTGACATCATCAAAACTAATCATATCTTACATTCTCCCCCTTTTTGATGATGGCAAATCCTTTAAGAAAAATATGTGTGAATTATAGAAGCAACATAAGTACAATATATTTTTCTCGCATTTATCTCCCCCTATTTGACATCAGCAAAAATTTTGAAGTAGAGAAAAGTAATTATTGAAGTGAATGTGTCAATAAAATAATTTTCTCTCTCCAAGTATTTTCACTTTTAATGTTATAGAATAGAAAATAGATTTGGAGAGGTTTACAAGAAAGCTTTTATAATCAAGGCAATTTGAAAATTGATGATACGAAACATATTCTTGAAAAGTAAAGAGAAAAGGTTTAGAAATGCTCATGTAAATGATGAAGCGCTCCGTGAAGTTTGTTGCTTCTTTGGCAATGCTGGTTTATGATGTTGTGTTTTGTACAACTTTGATGTATGTTCATGTTGTTCCTAGGATTCTCCAATTGAGTTGAGCTTCTGTTCAACATGCTCAATGCTCATTTGTATTGGCATATGTATTTGTTGCTTTGAATGTTGCAGCCAACATATTTTCCTTGATTCACATTGAAGCATCTTTCTTCAAGATTGATAGTTTCTTCTTGTAGTACGTTGAGGAACGTTATTATGCAAAATGAATTCTTCTATCATAAATTTAAGTTATTCTTTGCAAAGAGAATTGTTAGTTCAATCAAGTAAAAACCAGTTCTTTTCTGTATGATATGTTAAAAATAAGATCATGAAAAGACCAATATAAGAGTAACTCATCATCAAAACTAATCAAGACATATTGAATACAGATGAGTATGTTAAAAGGATTTTCTTCCAATAAAGGAGATGAGCTTCCAAGATATAAAACACGTGTGAATATGAAGCATCCCCTTAATTGATGCATGGTTTTAGAACTTGTCATTAGGAAAACAGTTAATTACTCTCCAAAATTTTAAAAATAATTGGAAACTTTATAGAGAAAATGATTTTGAAAGTGTGAAGATTTAGAGAGAAATGAAATTTGAAAAATGATAATGATATTAAAAGGTTTGAAAATATAACCCAATATCATCTAATCGGTCACTTGAGTGATTCTACTCGACCATTACTCGATTGTGTACTCAAGTGATGCAACTTAAGGATTTTGAATTAAGCAAGAATATAATACCTCACTTGAGTAATGTCGTAATCGCTCGAGTCATAATCCTCTATAGTCCATTGATACATCATTAGCTAGTCAATATCTGAATATGTGATCTGACGATGTAATCTATGTTGCTACTTAAAGATACCAAGTTGAGCTCGGAGTAAGGTTTTATACGCATATTGGCTTAGTATGTGCCCCTTGCTTAGCAAACATCATTGAGAAATTTTAATTTCACCATAGTACATAGCACCCTTATTTTGTCATCCATCATCTCAAATAGAACTTTGAAGTTCTAGTTCACTAAGTCACATAGCTGCTTCATCTTATCATTGAATGATGATCACATCATTGTTTATAGTAAGCTTAGTGTGAAAGTGTTGAACCTCCTCTTTCAGATAGCCCTTGATAGATGGACCAAAGGCTAAAGGACCAGGGAGACTATCTCTAAAGTATAATACTGTGTCTTCTTCTAAACATCTCTTTATATGACTGCATCAATAGCTAGTCACTTACTAGTCATAGAGTATCATAAAGGTGATATTACATATTCTATTTCCGCTTACACCACAACACTATCAGTCATACCTATTTTGTTAGCCTCTGACCTTTGTATTTGAAAGTAGAGCATTTTGGTTTATTCTTGCAAACGTATAATTATATGCTCTTTGGTACCCAACTTTCTCTTGGGTCCATACGATATTAGACATTATAACTCTTGTGCTCTTATACAATTAAATCATATGATATTTGAGCAAAGAGGATCATAAACAACAAAGACCAGGATATAATTTTACCCAATTAAATAAATTTCAGCCATTAGATCATAAAGGGTAACGAACAAGTGATACCAAAAGTGATGATTTTCAAAGATCAATGACAATTTACAAATATACTTTATATAGAAAATATGTCACTGATAAGATTTTCATGCAATCTATGTAAGTTGGATCAAAGAGAGTAGAGAATTTATCCATAATGACCAACTTTTATGAATGATCAATCATGAATGAAAACAAGTTTTTCAAAAAAGATAATGAGATATGCAAATTGTTTCAAAATCTCAAATGTTCTTTTAAATCATGAATATGCATTATGATATTAAGATTTTGAATACATGAAAACTGATTTGAATGGCAACTTAAACATATCATATCTCCCTCATTTGATCTCCTTTGAATGTGATCTTGGTGGGTATTTTTCATGTTGGGAGTCTACTTTCATATAAATCTGGTTTCAACTCATTCTTACTTGTGGTTAGAGAGATATCACCAAAATACTGAACCTCTATCCTGCCATGTGAAAACTGAATACATCAGAAATCTCATTATTCGAGGGAGCCCTCGAGTAATCTAGGTCATTACTCAAGGGAGCCCTTATGTAATCACCTCAAAAATTAGGGAAAGAGGCAAAACTCAAAGGAACACCTTGGGGGAAGTTCCATAACTTCCATAGAAGTCATTTTAGCTTCATATTGACCCATTCCAACCTCTGATATTACTTGTAAGAGCTTGAATCCTGATAATCTCATTTGATCTTGCAATTTCTTCTTTATTCAATCTCTTTCTTCTTGTTTTTCCTCTTGATGATCATTCTTCATAGCTCAACTAGATATTTCCCGGAATATCTTCAACATTCTTCTTTCTTTGCTTGACTTTCTATCAACTATATATCTTCTTAATGATCATTCTCCATTTATAAGGCATTATAAGAAAAATCACATCAACTCACCAACAGTTTTATGACTTTCTTCAATCCCTTGTTCAAAATAACATTAACCCACCATCAGGTTTATGACTTTCTTACTTCTTGATTTTCTTGTTGATAATTATTTTCTCTCTTCTCCTCCCTCTTGTTCATTCTCATCAATTCAATCACTTTTTTGTTCATATTTGATAATTTTGTCTTCTCATTCTTCCTCCATAATTCAATTTAATTAATCTGCAAGATATTTCACATTAAACACAGTAATTAGTGAAAGTATAAAATAAATACATTATATAAACTTTTTGCTCTTATCATTTTACATCTATATTTGACATCATCAAAACTAATCATATCTAACAAATATTACTTCATAATTTGTAATGTAATTGTTCTTTTATTTTTTTTCCCTGGATGTTGCACTTGGCAAAGGGAGAATGTAATGGGTATGGTTGGCTGATAGGAATTGAAGGATAATTTTACAAGAATGAGTTGCCAAGTAAGTAATCTGCAACCTTTAAAAATTTACTTGTAAATGTGAATTTCCTTGTACATAATCACATACTTTCTTCTTTGGTTACTTGTAGGTAATTCTAGCTGCTTCATCCTTTTGTTAGTTTTGGGGGATTGATGGAACCACTTGCACAACTACAAGGCTTTAATTACAATTTTTTGATGCCCTATTTTCAATGGATTGTGGATGTTAATTAATTATTCTAGTATGGGTATTTGACTATTTGTAAAGACATGTGGTAGTCTTTACCTTTTTTAATCTTCAAGACTTAAATTATAGACTTATTTTAAAATATTCCATATGTAGAATTATGGTTGTGCGACCTTTCGATGTAGAATGGGAGCTGTTAGCTTTGAAATTGGTAGAAATTTGGCTTTTGATTTGATTGTTATATAAATTCATTTTCTTCTAAGGTTGCTTCAAAGTTGGGCTGATAAGTATTGGGCAGGGCGAAGCTTGCTGTGCCTAGCCCGAAAATCTTTGGGCTTCTACAGGGCAAGGCTGGGCATTAGGCTATAAAATACAGCCCGATGATCCTTCAGACAAGGCATTGGACAACGGCTTCACCTTTCCCAGCCCTGCCCATGTACACCCCTAGTGAAAATTTACCAAAATACCCCCAAGACCCCGGCCCAGTCGTACCCGGTTGACCATACTTGTCTTAAAATTTAGACTAGGGTTATTCTGAGTTATTTTCATCCAAAAAATCTATTTTCAAACTCATAATTGTCAAATTCACTGCCAAAAGACAGATATACCCTTGGTAGCCCCGCTTTCAGGGTTTCAAGGGCATTTTGGTAATTATGCTTTTTCAGGCTTTTCTAAAAATGTGACCAACTGTAACCTGACCTAATTTTCCCCTAAAAACTCGATGGAACCATCAAATCACTAAAAATCCAAATCTAAGGCCCTTAACTAGAGTTGGTCAAAACCTACAAGAACTCCGAGGAAAATCTAGGTTTTTCAATTTCGACTCCGCAGACGTGTTCCTTTCTACTCCTAACCACTTTATTAACTATTTAATTAGGTAACAATTACCATTTAGACCAAATTTCAATAGCATAACCCTTAGGCCATTACATTTTCCAAAATTTCAAATCAAAGACAATCCTGTAAAATTTCACTAATTAAATTGTTCACAACAACGATAACAATCAAAGATTAAAGTTTTGGAAGTTACCTCAAGCTCCCTCTGACTTTTCCTAATATGGCCGAAACCCTAGCTCATCCCAACACCAAATTTGAGCTTCACAAAACTTAAAGAACATGAAAGAGAAGCTTAGGAGCAGAGTTATACGCGTTAGGAGCTAAATCGTCAGAGGAATCGACTCACCTTGTGAGATTTCTTCCTCCCTTCTCTCTAAAAATCTTCACTTTCTCTCTCTATTCAAGGTTGCTTCATATCAAAAATGGCTGAAGAAAGGAAGGAGATGATGCTTTTATCATATTATTATATTATATTTTAATCCTTTACTTAATTTCCAAAAATTCCTATTTTCAGATTTTCTTGCATATTTTTTGCCCAAATTTTGAAAAATCATAACTAAATTGGAGCAATTTCAAAGGCTATGAAACCTTCATTGAGTCTAGTTTCAAGGAAATATATATAATTTTGCCAATAGCAAGCACAAAATTCCCAGAATTAAATTCTTTAGATGCTGTTCCAGGAAATCCACAGTTTTTCTAGGCTAACTTCAAAAATTTATAACTCCTTGTATATAGCTTTAAATGATTCATATGACCTATCAAATTAAATTTTAGGATGTCTACTTTCACTCTATAAACTTTCATAATTTTTGTTATCATTTGTTCATCCAAAACCACATGATAAACTTACTGCCTCACAGGAAATTACACTAGAAGCATAATCACATTCTCTAAAATTCACCATTTCACTTTCTTTAATACTTCAAAGATATAAGAAATATTAGGGAATAGATTTGGAGTACCTACTAAATCGAGGTTTAGCAATCCACTTAATTCAGGCTTATTCCCAAGCCTCCGATCCCAAAATTCGGGATATTACACTAATGATGTTGTGGAAAAGTCCTTAAATTTGTGGAGAAGAAGAAAAAAATTAGTATAAGTATTATAAGAAGAAAAAAAATAAAATGTTGAAATCAAAGATTTAAAAAAAATTACCATATTTGATCGACTTGCTCAGCTTTTCAAGAAAACTTTACAGATGAGAGAAAGGGAGAGAGAAGTGTTAGATCTCATGTTTTGATGATAACAAAAGAATGGTTTGAAAAGGAAATGATTAATAAACAAGTTTGAACAAAGGAATAACAGGGATAAGCATCACTTGAAGTTAGCATTGGAGTAATGAAGAAAGGCCAAGAGAAAATGCTGAGGAACTTGATCAGAAGCAAGTTTTCTAAGGCATTACTCGAGTACCTACTCGAGTAATGAGACAAAAATTGAAGTAACCAGAGGCACCTTCCAGTAATCTGCCAATGTTACTCGAGTAGTTACTCGAGTAATAGTGTAAGTATTTTCAAGTTGCTCTCGGCCTGCCAATGTTACTCGAGGAGCGACTCGAGTAACCAGGTAAAAACTTGGAGTTGCTCTCGGCCTGCCAATGTTACTCGAGGCGTTACTCGAGTAACCATGTGAAAAACTTCAAGTTGCTTTCAGGTTGCCAATGATACTCGAGTACCTACTCGAGTAACTCTGTTTCTGAAAATGTGGAGCTCTCGGCACTTTGTATTACTGCCAATGTTACTCGAGGAGCTACTCGAGTAACGCACTGAAGTAAGTAAAAACTTGAAGGTGGTACCCGATTAACTTGATATAAATTTATCTCATTTTCCTTGAGTCCTTACTCTAGTATGCAAGTATTTAATGTTCTATTTTAAGTGGATTTCTCGAGTAAGTACCCGAGTATGCAGAAATATTTTCAAGGTAAACTTCAAGTCATTACCCGGGTAAGTCATTCACAAAAAGTACATTTACTCGAGGTGGTACCCGAGTAACCTATGCAAAAATGAGTGCATTACTCAAGTCCATACCCGAGTAACAAGGTAAGTGCTCTCGGCCTTGAAATCCTGCCAACATTACTGGAGTAAAGCATCGAGTAACCAAAAGTTTATTTGAAGGCTTACTCGAGTTGGTACCCGAGTAACTCATAAAGTTGTGAGTGCATTACTCGAGTAGGTACTCGAGTAAACATATATTTCTAAAGATTTGAAAATTGGTTATTCCATGCACTACCCGAGTAATTTTGAATTTATTCATTGACTTGCAGTTGATCAAAGATTTCCCGATGATACTTGAGTAAGTACTCGAGTAAACTTCAAGTAATACTC
This sequence comes from Inga oerstediana, assembly GCA_963210345.1. Lineage (NCBI taxonomy): Eukaryota > Viridiplantae > Streptophyta > Magnoliopsida > Fabales > Fabaceae > Inga > Inga oerstediana. Next base: position 37,939,581 of record OY723407.1, read on the forward strand.
GAGTAGCTACTCGAGTAAGCTTACCCAGAAATTTAGAAATCATTCAAACGTTCATTAAATTGTTTCCTATATGATTAATCTTTCATTGTATTAGTATTTCTAGCATATTTACAGATAAACAATGAAGGAATCATGTCAAGAAAGGGAAGTCAAATTAAACGTTCAAATGCCAACCACTACCAACGGATATTTTTCAAAAACTTGAAAAGTCAATAGTGGCTGCGCACTCTCCAACGGACGAAAGAAAATGTTCCAACGGTCATCACCAATATATCTATATATATGGGAACATCCAAACAGAAAAAAAAAACAAGAACACACACAAACGAATTATCAAGTTTATTGCCCTGTTTTTCACGTTGAGATTATATTTCTATGCTTCAGTGATTCTTATTCACTCTGTAAGAGAGATATTTCATTCAAACTCAATATTTGTTATTGAGATAACTTAAGGTTGTGGAACCTTGAGTTGGGATTGGATTACAACTTGTAAGGGGGAGCGAGTGTCCAGGTGAAGGAACTTGCTTGTACTGAGGTGCCAAGAACCCACTGAATCTTGGAAATTATAGTGAAATTCTCAGAGAAGCTCTGAGGACTGGATGTAGGTCAAAGTGGTTGTGACCGAACAGTATAACTCCTGGTGTACACTTCGGTGATATTTCTCCTTACTCATTACTGTTTTAATTCCACTGTTAAAGTTTTATATTTCCGACGAAATTTTAGTATCACCCAATTCACCCCCCCCTCTTGGGTGAAACGCTTGTTCTAACATTTGGTATCAAAGCATAGGTCTTCTTGTTAAGGTTTAACAGCCTAAGAAGGATCCAATGGCAAGCATGGGTGAAGGAATTCTTCCCGACGGAGCATCCATCACTAGACCCCCTGGTTTCAATGGAGAACACTTCTCTTTCTGGAAAGCTAAGTTCAGAGTGTTCGTGATGGCTACTGAATATGGGCTATGGGATGTAATTGAGAGTGGAAACTATCAACCTACAAAGATTGTAGATTCTCAGAAAATTCCAAAGACGCCAGCGGAATATGATGAGAATGACAAGAAACTTATCACTCTCAACAGCAAAGCAATTCTGATGTTACAAAGCGCCTTGAGTCAAAGTGAATATTTCAGAATTTGCACACTTCCAACAGCAAAACAAATGTGGGAAGTGTAATATCCCAAAAAGTGATTAAGGGCTAATGACTTCAAAAGTGGATGTAATTATTGTTGAATAAACACTTTTGAAGAATGTGTGATGGGAATTTGGATATTTTAATGATTCCAATGGATTCCTTGTGAAAATTTATGTGGGAATGATGTTTGGTATGAAAATGGAACCAATGGAAGCAAAGATGCAAAATCTAAAATTCTGTCCAGTGAAATTCTATTCTGGGCAGTCCGTTTGTGGGAACGTTTTTAATGACCAAATGGTATATACAAATTCTGAAAGTTTCCAGTCTTATAGCTCACATCTCAAGCTTCAAAATGGACATATAATTTGTTCCATTTCGTTTTGTGAACTAGGAGATATAACTGTCCAAAGTTTGGGATGGAAACTGAACTCTGTTTTGGGGCAGTGATGAGTTTTATGTAATTCTGGAATTGTGTGGTGATTTTTAGTAATGGCAAATATTTTTCCTATGAAGAGGACTTAAATATCTTTCATTTGGCTTTGGAATCACCTCATTTTGAGTTTTCTAGAATTAGTTATGATTTTTCAAAGTTTGGGCAGAAAATCCGAAAATGGGAATTATGATATCATCTCAATAAAAGATGACATCATCATTGAATTAAATATGTTATCATCTTCCTCAGCTCATTTCTGTCGCACACAGCAGCTGAATGAGGAGTGAGAACGTTGAGGCTTGTAGAGAGAGAAAGGAGAAGAAAAATCACAAGGTAAGCCGATTTCTCCGACGATTTAGCTCCTAACGCGTATAACTCCGATCCTAAGCTACTCCTCTTTGTTCTTTAAGGTTTGGAAGCTCAAAATCTGTTGTTGAGCACTTAGGGTTTTCAGCAATATTTGGGAAAAGCTTGTGGGAGCTTGAGGTAACTTCCAAACTTTCGTATATTGCTTATTCTGGCTGCTGTGGGCAATTTAATCGGTGAAATTTCGCCGGATTGCCATTGGTTTTAAATTTTGGAAATTGAGTTTCCTAAGGGTTATGCTGCCCAATTTTGGTTTAAATGGTAGTTATAACCTAATGTAATAGTGAATAAAGTGGTTAGGAGTAGAAAGGAACGCGTTTACGGAGCCGAAATCGTAAAACCCCAATTTTTCCCGGAGAACATGTATATTTCTGCCAAGGCTGTAAATGGGTCTTAGAGTTGGATTTTCAATGATTTGATGATTCCATTGGATTCAGTGGGCGAAAATAGGTGGGGTTACAGTTGGACACTTTTTCAAAAAAGGCCGAGAAAGCATAATTATGGAAACACCCCTAAAACCCTAAAAGTAGGGCTGCCAAGGGCAATTTCATAATTTAACATTGAATTTGATAATTCCGAGTCCGGAAATGGATTCCTTGGGCGAAAATATCTCAGGATAGCCCATGTCAAAATTTCAAGAAAAGTACAGCCGGACCGGGTACGGCGGGCCCGGGTCGGGTCCCCGGGGGTAGTTTTGTAAATTTTCATTATAGACTCATATAACCCCAAGTAACACTATGGAAGTGTCTAAATGGTGCATTTGGAATTGTAGGATTCGATATTTGCCGCCCTCGGGAGCCAACTGCGCCGAAGGACGTCAGGAAAGGACAAGGTAGTGACTCTCTCTCTTATACTATGTGTAATGCTCTGTATGTGTGTGTTATCACTGTTCTGTGATGAATCTTTGATGCTGCTGTGGTTACAGCTGGTGATAGCTGTCGTTTACAGCGCAAGCTGTCGTTTACAGCGCAAGCTGTCGTGATGGTGATTACAGCGTAAGCTGTCGTGATTATGATTACAGTGAGAGCTGTCGTATTGTGTATACAGCCGTGAGTGCTGTCGTTTGTGGTGAAAACCATGTATCTCTGAATTGCTGCTGTTGTTGCTGTTTGTGATTTATATACATGCTTTGTGTTTATGCATTGTGTGAGTGATTTGTTACTACTGAGATTCTCTCGAATCTCATTCTTTCCTATGACTAACATTTCAGACAGGGCGTGTGGCTCAAAGGAGAGGCGGCCAACCCGGAGCAATTAGGACCCTTGGGGGTAAATAGTTGACTTGGAAACGTTGGTTATCCATTTTGAACCCGGGATTACTGGATATTTTGAAATAGGAATATTATATTCAATTTTGGTTGTGTAATCCCCTAGTGGATACTTATAAACCCTCAGGTTATATATGTATAGAACCCGGGAGTTGCCGGGGAGACGGTTATACACTCTGATATGATTGAATGTATATTAACTGCACAGGTAATTATATTCGAATATTGAAATTGAGACCAGGATGAGAAAAAGAGTTTTGAAAGTTTTTGTGAAAATTTTACTGTGAGACAGAAAGTTTAAAACAAGGTTAAAGCATCCAATGGTCTCTAATCCGATTTAAATATGTGTTATCGAATTATAATTACGTGTTTAAAGTCAGGGGGTTACTGGAAGCTCTGGAAATAGCTCATGAAGGAACTTCGGGAATAAAGGAGAATAGGATCAACACTTTAGTCACCGAATTCGATCTACTTCGAATGAAATCAGGTGAGTCGATTTCTGAATTCGAACTTAGATATACTCATCTTGTTAACCAACTTGCAGCTCTTGGGAAAGTCTATGATCAGCACATCCAAGTATGAAAGATTTTGAATATTCTTTCTAAAGAGTGGGAAGCTAAAGTTACTGCAATAGAAGAAGCAAAAGGAGAATCCATGAGATCAGTTGCTTCTCTATTTGGAAGTCTTTCTGAATATGAAAGCAAACTAAAGTTCAAACGAGAACTAGATGACATTGGTGACAAGAAAAAGAAAGGTCTAGCACTGAAAGCGAAAGAAGAGAATCAAGATGAGGATGAGGAGTTTGACGATGATGAAATGGGCCTAATCATAAAACGATTCAGAAAATTCTACAAGAAAGGTCAAGGATTCAAACATTTTCAGAAAGGAGGAAATAGTAGCAAAGATCATATCATTTGCTATGAATGTGGGAAACCAGGACATATCAAGTCAGAATGTCCAGAGTTGAACCAAAAGAGCAAAGAAAAGAGAAAAGGAAAATTCTTCAACAAAAATAAGGCCTTCGTATCAGCTATATGGGGTGATAGCTCCTCAGACGAAGAAAGTGATGAGGAAGAAGTAGCTAATATATGTCTTATTGCTCAAGAAGAAACAGAAGAAGAGGTAAATGATTCTAAACCTACCTATGATGAATTACTTTCCGAATATAATGCTTTACATTCTGAATTCATCAAAGTAGTTAAAGAATTGATTGTTGTTAAAAAGAAAAACAAAGTTCTTGAAATTGAACTTAAGGGAAAGGATTATGAAAATTGTTTATCTTTGAAAAAGAAAAACATTGATCTCACAAAAACTCTTGAAAAATTTACACAAGGAAGTGAGATGCTAAATGTTATTTTAAAAGCTCAATGATTTGTAAACGATCGATCTGGAATTGGATATGATCCAAAATCAGATAAAAGAAAAGGAAGAAAGAAAGCAGGAGGTAAGTCATATTTGAATTATTTCCAACATTCTGTGCATACATCAAATCCTTTTGCATTTTGTAACTATTGTAATAGAAAAGGACATTATACCTCTTCATGCATTCATAAGAAGAAAGGAACAATAGGAACCTACAAATGGGTACCTAAAGGTTCATATATTCAGAAAATTATTTGTACTAACCCAAAAGGACCCAAAAAGATGTGGGTACCTAAGACTTAGTCATTTGATTGCAGGTATGTCTCAAAGCATCCAAAAATAGCAAGTGGTACATAGATAGTGGGTGCTCTAGACATATGACTGGAGATTTCGAAAGTTTTACCACATTACAACCTAAGGAAGGTGGAAAGGTAAAATTTGGAGGAAATCAATCCAGAAGAATAGCAGGAATTGGTGAAATCAAAAATGACAAAGGAATACAAGTCAAAGATGTATATTATGTTGAAGGCTTGTGTCACAATTTGCTGAGCGTAAGTAAAAGTGCAGATAAAAAAAACTGGGTAATATTTGACTCAGAAGAATGTTTAATCATCAACAAGAATGACTTACAGCTTGATAAGAAGAATATCAAGGCTAAGCTCAGAGCAAAAAGGGAAGGTAACTGTTACACTCTAGATATTAGTAGAAATGAATCTGAAAATTGTTTTCTGAGTAATTCCGATGAAAGTTGGCTATGGCATAAGAGATTGGCTCATGTCAATATGCTTCAATTAGGCAAATTACTCAAAAAGGATATAGTCCTTGGATTACCCAAAGTTAATTTCAAAAATAACTTGATTTGTAATGCATGTCAAAAGGGTAAACAAACTAAATCGTCTTTCAAATTGAAAAATGAGATTTCAACAAATAGACCATTACAATTACTGCATATGGATTTAGTTGGTCCAGCAAGAGTAAAGAGTCTTGGAGGCAACCTATATTCATTGGTCATTGTTGATGATTTCTCTAGATTTACATGGGTTATTCTTCTATCATCAAAGGATGAGCCCTTTGAAGAATTTATTGTTTTTGCTAAGAAGGTGCAAAATGAGAAAGGTATGTCCATTGCAGGTATTAGGACCGATCATGGTGGAGAATTTGAAAATCAAGCCTTTGAAGAATATTGTGATACTAATGGCATTGATCACAATTTCTCTGCTCCAAGGATGCCTCAACAAAATGGAGTTGTAGAACGCAAAAATAGAGTGCTCACTGAAATGGCTAGAGTAATGTTGAATGAAAAGAATGTATCTCAGGTGTTTTGGGCTGATGCCATGAGTACAACATGCTATGTTTCAAATAGAGCTTATATCAGAACAAAACTTGGAAAGACACCATACGAGTTGTACAAAGGAAGAAAGCCAAATATTGCTCATCTACACATCTTCGATTGTAAGTGTTTTATTCATAATAATGGTAAAGATAATTTGGGAAAATTTGATTCTAAAACAGATGAAGGAATTTTCCTAGGATATTCTAACCGAAGTAAAGCATATAGAGTTTTCAATAAAAGAACATGTGTTGTTGAAGAATCAATTCATATTATATTTGATGAATTTGAATCCTCTGACAAAACCTTTGATGAAGAACAGGAAGTTGTTTTAAATCAAGAGAATGGTCAATCTATTTCTAGGTCTCTTATTCCAGAAGTTGATGAAACTAAGGAAGAAGAGCAATCCCTAGGTCAACCTAGAGCTTGGAAATACAATAAAAGTCATCCATTAGATCAAGTCATAGGAGATGTCAATGAAGGGATCAAAACTAGAAATAGAATTTTCAATGAAGTAAGTTTTTCTGCATTCATTTCTGAGATTGAACCTTCTAATATTGATGAAGCCCTATCAGACAATGATTGGGTTATAGCAATGCAAGAAGAACTAAATCAATTTGAGAGAAATCAAGTTTGGGATTTGATGCCCCGACCCAAAGATCATCCGATCATTGGTACTAAATGGGTATTCAAAAACAAACTCGATGAATCTGCAATTATTGTCAGAAACAAGGCAAGATTGGTGGCCAAAGGCTATAATCAGGAAGAAGGGATTGATTATGAGGAAACGTATGCTCCAGTGGCTAGATTGGAAGCTATACGTGTACTCTTAGCCTTTGCATGCATCAAAGGATTCAAACTCTATCAAATAGATGTAAAGAATGCCTTTCTAAATGGTTACATCATGGAAGAAGTGTATGTAGAACAACCTCCAGGTTTTGAGGATGTTACTAAACCTGACCATGTTTTCAAACTCAAAAAGGCTTTATATGGTTTAAACAAGCTCCTAGAGCCTGGTATGAAAGGCTCAGTAAGTTTCTTATCGATCAAGGTTTTGTACGAGGAAAAGTTGATACAACACTCTTTATAAAATGAAAACACAATGATATTTTAATTGTTCAAATATATGTTGATGACATTGTTTTCGGTGCTACTAATGAATCTCTGTGTAAGGAATTTTCTGAGATAATGCAGGGAGAATTTGAGATGTCAATGATGGGAGAATTGAATTTCTTTCTTGGTTTACAAATCAAACAAAGAAAGAATGGAATCTTCATATCTCAAACAAAGTATTTAAAAGAGTTATTGAAGAAGTATGGAATGGATGAAGTAAATGGCACGGACACGCCTATGAGTTCAACTATGTTGCTCGATGCTATGTCAAAGGGAAAGACTACAACATAACAAAGTATAGAGGAATGATTGGATCATTACTCTATCTCACGGTAAGTAGACCGTGTTAGAACCGGCTATTACCCAAGAGGGGGGTGAATTGGGTGTATAATAAAAACTTAAGAACTTTAGAAATCTTTTCGTATCTTAACGAAAACAGTAAGTATGAAGGTTTATAAATCAATAGTTAGATTAAATAATATATGCTAGAAATATAAGAGTTTAGGGAAGAGAATATGCAAACTGTGATTTATCCTGGTTCGGTCCAATCTGTGATGGCCTACGTCCAGTCCCCAGGCTCCTCCTGAGATTTTCAAATCCACTATCTTCTTGTTTAATCCGGGCACAAGAAAAGCCTTTACAATCCCACAAGTTTAGCCGGGTACTTGTGAAACCTTTTACAAATCTCTCACTGAAATACTCCCCCTTACGGCAAGTCTTACGAGCAGAGCAATTCCGCAGATCTTCCTCTCCTGCTTACTTATGCAAGTCTTACGAGCAGCAACGTTCTCTCCTGCTTACACCCCTGTAAGTCTTATGAGCAGCAACGTTCTCTACTGCTTGCACCTTGTAAGTCTTACGAGCAGAATGTCTTACGGCAATTCTCTCTACTGCTTCTCCATAAGAAAATCAACCCTCTCAAGGTCCTTCTACCTTGAGATCAACTCAGAAATATAGATGAAAGTGTTTACAGACTCTCTCACAGAGTGGATATAATACTCACTGAAGTACAATACAAATAATCACTCTCTCAATGATATGTAATACAGAAACTGAAAATAGAGAGTGTATGGGTAGAGGCAGAGGATTCATGTTATTCACATGTTGGGTCGTTTCTCTGTTTTCTCTGTCTTTCTCCGTTTTTCTCTGTTTCCTCTATCTTTTTCAGTTACCCATCAAAGTTGAATGCTATCTCATTTATAGTTGATGAAGATGATGACCGTTGTAAGCATTCGTCCGTTGGAGTCTCATTGCTTCATTTGACCGTTGAGCATATTTGAAAATGAGCTTCTGTCCGTTGCAGAGTGGAGCATCCCGTTGAAGAGTGGAATGTTTCATTGTGAGCTGTAGTGGGATGTTTGAATATTCGACAGTCTTTCGTGGTGTGTCAGTTGCTTGTCGTGGTAGGTAGCCGATGCTCAGTGCGTAATGATGCCGTTCACCACAATTGACTTTAAATTTGAATTTGTAATCCGAACGTTCAATATCCTGTTTCACAGTTGAAAAATATGTTAGCTAACATTTAGAATCAATAACAAGTGAAAACACACTGATTTAATAACATGTAATCATGTTCGGATTGTTCGCTGTGAGACGTGGTGTTTTTGGTCTTCTGCAGAGTATCACTCGAGCATGAATGGCTCACTTCGAGTGATCTCCTTATTTTCCTTCATATGCTTCAGTTCACGGTCTGTGCTTGCATAGGATTTTAGAGAGACAGAATTCTCACTCGCGGGTGTTATGGTCTCTCACTCGAGCACACACCTTCTGCTCGAGTGCGCCTCAAGTTTTCACGTGCATACTTCTTCTCGGGTTGTCACTCGCACATCATTTTACAAGAGTGAGATTTTGTGCTCGCGAGTGATATGGTCCCTCACTCGAGCACACATACCTCTGCTCGAGTGAGACGCATATTCTCAAGGAATATGCTCTCAAAATCAACACTCGCATCAGGATCTCAGAGGGATGAATTTATCACTCGCAGGTGATATGAGCCTTCACTCGAGCACACACCTTCTGCTCGAGTGAGAAATCATCCAATGCTCGAGCATGAATCCTAGTGCTCGAGTGTTGCAACTTTCTTCACGTTTCATATGCTTCTGGACATCACTCGCACGACATTTTTCAGAGAGTCAGTTTTTACACTCGCGGGTGATGTGGGGCCACTTTAGAAAAATTTGATTCATTTGATTCAAATGATGTATCATAAGAATGCTCTTATCATATGCATTCCAATGCAACAAGAATCAGCTCCAAACTCCTTGTATTCTGCAAGTTATGATCGAAGGAGTGTATATTTCGCTAGTCTGCACAAGCATCAACTTCCAGAAGGCATAGCTCCTAGAATATACGTTCAAATTAGACAGATTAGCTATCCATGGAAAGATCTTTGAGTCTACTTTCATTTGGCACTGGTCTCGTCTCAATCCGATCTGTGGTTTGTGAGTTATACTCAAAATACCGAACCTGTGTCAGAAAACGACGGTGATTTCAATTTCATTTTCGACGAGTCATATCTACTTCATTTGATCTTCTTTCAATGTCATTCTGGTGCCACTTTTACGTGTTGGGAGTCTTCTTTCATATGCCACCGGTTTCGGGTCAATCCGTCTTGTGGTTTGAGAGATATGATCAAAATACCAGACCTCGCTCAAGCTGAACGTAAAACAGAGTAGAACAGAGTATTCTCTCGTGCTCGAGTGAAATCAGCTGTGCTCGAGCATAACACCTTGTGCTCGAGCATAACTCCTCTAGAAGTGCCAAAACTCATATATAAGTCATCTTAGCTTCATATTAACATATTCCAACCATTATTTGATCATAGAAACCTCCGGAATCATTATAGACACCTCCAATATCACATCCAACAACTTGAATCTTGATATTCATGATAGATCTACCAAGTTCTTCATTCTTCAATATCTTTCTCCTTGGTTCTCCTCTTGATAATAATTCTCCATGACCAAAGTAAGCATCTCCTTGATTATCTTCAATTTCTTTTTTTTTCTTCTTCCTCTTGTTCATTTTCATAAATTCAATCTTCTTCAATCTTTGCTTGACTAATCTACAAAATATGTAAAATATAGTTTAGTCAAAGAATTACATTATATAAACTTTTTGCTCTTATCACTTAATATCTATATTTGACATCATCAAAACTAATCATATCTAACAGACCGGACATCCAATTTAGTGTTGGCATATGTGCAATATATCAATCAGCACCAAAAGAATCACATGCTGAAACGGTTAAACGAATCTTTAGATACCTTGCTGACACACCTGAATTGGGTCTGTGGTATCCCAAAGGAAGAAGTGAATATCTTGTTGCATATTCAGATTCAGATCATGGAGGATACAAAACAGACAGAAAGACCACCAGTGGATAAGGACAATTTCTTGGAGGATCTCTTGTATCATGGTTCAGCAAGAAACAAAATACAGTGTCTCTTTCGTCAACGGAAGCCGAATATGTTGCAGTCTCAAGTTGTTGTGCACAAGTAATATGGCTAAAACAACAACTACAAGATCTTGGTATTTATCTCAAAGAAATACCAATCTATTGTGACAATACTAGTACGATAAGTTTGGCAAAGAATCCAGTTCAACACTCTAGAACCAAGCATATCGATGTCAGACATCACTTCATCAGAGATCATGTTCAAAAGAAAGATGTGAAAGTGATATTTATTCCCACTCATCTTCAACTAGCAGATATTTTTACAAAACCTCTTGCATTAGAAGAGAATTGGGAATGGTAAATCCCAATAAGTTGTAAGTTATTTCAGTTTCTCATAATATTAGATGAAGTCATTTGTTAAAGTTTTGATGATTACTAACTTAAGCATCGGAGTATATAGAAATTTGTTTTGCAGGAAGAAAGAAACTCTGTTTTGAGAAACAAAAACAGAGGTGATCAGAGGACACATTTACTGGAGTACCAACTTGAAGTTGTCACTAACAGAGAAGCATTACCCGAGGAACAACTTGAAGTAAAGAAGCACTTTACTCGAGTATGTACTCGAGTAATGGACTTCAAAACTGGAAGTAACAGATCAAGTTACTTGATTTTCAAACATAACGGTTCAGTTTCAAAGAAATGAAGAGTCAAAAGTTGAAAAGCAGATTACTCGAGGCGGGCCTCGAGTAACCTTGAAGCTTACTCGAGGAAAGCCTTGAGTAATGTCGGAGTCCAGATTCTCAAATTGATAAAGAATGACTCAAATCTGATCAGAATGGGTTATAAATGATCGAGGGAACATCCATGGATAATTACTATATTATTCATGCTAGGTACGCAATTTAAATGAATTATTTTAGAATTTTTCTGTATGAACACCCGAGGAAGGCCTCGAGTAAACTTGAACATTACTCGAGTAAGGCCTCGAGTAACGTCGGGTTCTAGGTCTTTATCTGTCACAAACTCGGTCATTTCCACAAAATCTCCTCGAGTAAATCACTATTCTCTCTCACAAAAACTTTTCACAAGTGATTCCCTACTTCATTTCCTTCAAAACCCAAGAGATTTCAGTTCCAAAAACCTCCTATTTTGCCCAGATTCTCAGTGCCCTAACCTGCGACTGTCTCTTTTCTTTTTCTGAAAATCTCAGTTTTTCAATCTTTCACAAAGATGAGGACCAAAAACCTTACTCCCATAGATTCCTCTGACTCTTAACAAAACCCTGATCCTCTTTCTTCTCCTCCCAAAAAGAGAAGAAAATTAACTCCAAGACCAAAAGCTAAAATTCCTCTTCAATCTCAATCTCAACCGAAACCCAAAGGAGTGGTGATCAAAGAGCCTATTGTGACAAGGGCTCAATCCAAAAAGAGTACATCTACCGGAAGAGGCAAGAGTGTCAAATCTCCCTCACCTCCTCACTCTGATTCCTCTACCCCCTCTTTCACACCAAAGCCTATCAAAAAGCCAAAGTATGACAAGAATGTGGCTAAGGCTATGGCTGGAATCATTGATCAAATGGAGAAGGGACAATCTTCCAAGAAGTCCAAAATACAGGAAGCAGAGATCACCAACCCACCAAAGGGATTCAATGTTAGCAAATTGGTGGAGTCTCTGAAGTATTTGTCTCAGTTCTCCAGAAGGAAGGTGTGTAAGACACACTATGTTGATCTGAAGTTACTTCAAGAGGTAGTGAAGCATGACCTAAGTCCTTATTTTGATCCCTTTATGCCTTGGCTATCTATTAGATTACCATTCTGTACTAAAGTGATCACTCACTTTTATTGTAATCTAGAGATCATAGATGAACCTAACAGAACCTCAGCTAAGGAAGAAATGACCACCACAGTGAGAGGCCAAAAGATTCTAATTTCACCATCTAGAATTAACTTGTGGTTAGGCATAGAAAATCCCCCGGATGATGTTTACTCTCAACTTGAGCCAAATTAAATCTTTTCTGTTCTCAAACCCGGTGAGCTAGTTGGCCCCCTAAATTTTAAACTAAGTGATATGTGTGATCATCACAGGGTTCTATGGTATATCTACTCTAGGTCCCTAGTGAACAAAGCCAACAATTACACCCATTTCTCTGATAGGGACTTTAGGTGGTTTGCTTCACTGCTTTTGAAAGAACAAAAGGATCTAGGGGAATATATTTTCTCGGAGATGAAGAGATATAAGGTGGATGGGAAGGCTACAACACCAATGCCATATCCTCAGATTGTGTCACTGATCTTGAAAGAGAACAAGATATGGTATTTGGATAGCAAGGAGCCCATTGAGAGGTTGACTCCGGTTGGGAGAAACCAGATAGGGAAATTGAACATTGACATCCCTTTCAAAGGCCCTCTGGAGTCTGGGTCAAAGAAGAAGAGGAAGACCACAGAGGCAGAAACCAGTAAAATAGATGACACTCAGTCATCGGCTCCAGCTGCTACCACATCATCGCCATCTTTCCTCAATGCCACTCTCCAGCATTTCATGGAAAATATGCTGAGAGGTTTCCATGTGGATATCGCCAACACAAATGCCGAACTGATAACCCACATGAATACCAAGATGGGAGAGTTAGTTGAGAGAATGGACAAGAGGCATGAGGAGTTACTAGCTGAGCAACGTGCCCAGGGCGAGACTCTAAGATTGATTCTGGCATGTCTGGACTCATTGGGTCCTGGACCTTCTGCCGGTCCATCTTCTTCTACTACACCACCACCTCCAGTGAACCCTCCTTCTGACACTCCTATCACTGAGGATGAACCATCTACCCCTCTGGTTTCTAGTCCACCTGAGCTTCAAGCCAAAGACATCCTTTACTCAGTGGATAACCCAGAAACCAACGAGACCATACACATCACCATTGATGATTCTCCTCCAAAACCTCAGCCAGAAACCGTTCCTAAACCGATTCCATCACCTACCCAAACTGAGGAAATATCTCCCTCCTCCTCCCCTGAACATCATACTCCTAAGGCTGAGACTACTCCTGAGATTCAGACCACTCTAGAAGGAGAAGCCTCTACTATGGTTGTCTTCCAATCTTCTCCTCCCGATGATGACATCCATATCCCTCCAGTCCATTTGCCTGACCCAGTTCCCTCTAGTTCATTTGATTCCTTGGACTCAGATGATTCTATGGTCCTTCCAGTAACACCTATTTCCATGGCCAAGCCTCCTAGCCCTCCACTTGATTGATGAAGCCAAAAAGGGGGAGAAGAGCTTGAGGGTGGATTTTGTGGAAGTGTCTGAGCATTTTGGGGTATTTGGTTGTATATGGGTTGTTAGGGAGTATTTTGAATTCTTTTGAACTTTATCTTGTAATTTAAAAATTTTAAGTTTAATGCAAGTGTGTTTAAGTTATGATTTCATTTTAAGTTCATTTAAGCTTTGAATTATGATACATGTTTGGACTAATGAAGTTGACTGTGAATGCAAGGTGTGGGCTATGAATTTAAACTTAATAAGACATATTTAATTTGAAAATTCAATTTGAAAAACCATGTCCAAAATCACCAAAGTTTTGTCATCATCAAAAAGGGGGAGAATGTTAGATCTCATGTTTTGATGATAACAAAAGAATGGTTTGAAAAGGAAATGATTAATAAACAAGTTTGAACAAAGGAATAACAGGGATAAGCATCACTTGAAGTTAGCATTGGAGTAATGAAGAAAGGCCAAGAGAAAATGCTGAGAAACTTGATTAGAAGCAAGTTTTCTAAGGCATTACTCGAGTACCTACTCGAGTAATGAGACAAAACTTGAAGTAACCAAAGGCACCTTCCAGTAACCTGCCAATATTACTCGAGTAGTTACTCGAGTAATAGTGTAAGTATTTTCAAGTTGCTCTCGGCCTACCAATGTTACTCGAGGAGCGACTCGAGTAACCAGGTAAAAACTTGGAGTTGCTCTCGGCCTGCCAATGTTACTAGAGGCGTTACTCGAGTAACCATGTGAAAAACTTCAAGTTGCTTTCAGGTTGCCAATGATACTCGAGTACCTACTCGAGTAACTCTGTTTCTGAAAATGTGGAGCTCTCGGCACTTTGTACTACTGCCAATGTTACTCGAGGAGCTACTCGAGTAATGCACTGAAGTAAGTAAAAACTTGAAGGTGGTACCCGATTAACTTGATATAAATTTATCTCATTTTCCTCGAGTCCTTACTCTAGTATGCAAGTATTTAATGTTCTATTTTAAGTGGATTTCTCGAGTAAGTACCCGAGTATGCAGAAATATTTTCAAGGTAAACTTCAAGTCATTACCCAGGTAAGTCATGCACAAAAAGTACATTTACTCGAGGTGGTACCCGAGTAACCTATGGAAAAATGAGTGCATTACTCGAGTCCATACCCGAGTAATAAGGTAAGTGCTCTCGGCCTTGAAATCCTGCCAACATTACTGGAGTAAAGCATCGAGTAACCAAAATTTTATTTGAAGGTTTACTCGAGTTGGTACCCGAGTAACTCATAAAGTTGTGAGTGCATTACTCGAGTAGGTACCCGAGTAAACATATATTTCCAAAGATTTGAAAATTGGTTATTCCATGCACTACCCAAGTAATCTTGTATTTATTCATTGACTTGCAGTTGATCAAAGATTTCCCGATGATACTTGAGTAAGTACTCGAGTAAACTTCAAGTAATACTCGAGTAGCTACTCGAGTAAGCTTACCCAAAAATTTAGAAATCATTCAAACGTTCATTAAATTGTTTCCTATATGATTAATCTTTCATTGTATTAGTATTTCTAGCATATTTACAGATAAACAATGAAGGAATCATGTCAAGAAAGGGAAGTCAAATTAAACGTTCAAATGCCAACCACCGCCAACGGATATTTTTCAAAAACTTGAAAAGTCAATAGTGGCTGCGCATTCTCCAACGGACGAAAGAAAATGTTCCAACGGTCATCACCAATATATCTATATATATGGGAACATCCAAACAGAAAAAAAACAACAAGAACACACAAAAACGAATTATCAAGTTCATTGCTCTGTTTTTCATTTTGAGATTATATTTCTATGCTTCAGTGATTCTTATTCACTCTGTAAGAGAGATATTTCATTCAAACTCAATATTTGTTATTGAGATAACTTAAGGTTGTGGAACCTTGAGTTGGGATTGGATTACAACTTGTAAGGGGGAGCGAGTGTCCAGGTGAAGGAACTTGCTTGTACTGAGGTGCCAAGAACCCACTGAATCTTGGAAATTATAGTGAAATTCTCAGAGAAGCTCTGAGGACTGGATGTAGGTCAAAGTAGTTGTGATCGAACCAGTATAACTCCCGGTATACACTTCGGTGATATTTCTTCTTACTCATTACTGTTTTAATTCCACTGTTAAAGTTTTATATTTCTGACGAAATTTTAGTATCACCCAATTCACCCCTCTCTTGGGTGAAACGCTTGTTCTAACAAGAAGTAGTGTAGGAAGTAATGAAGGAGGTTTTGAAATGAGGTGTGATAGGGATCTGCATAACACTTGTAGCAGTTAATGTGGTAATATTTGTAGCAGTTTATATTTGTAGCAGTTGATGTGACAGTGTTTGTAGCAGTTTTGGTTTCTTTTGTAGTAGTTTGAAAACTATTACAATCATTGGTTGGAATTTTTTAAAAAATATCAATTGAGGTTTACAAGAACAAAAATATAATTTGTTTAATTATTCTCTATCGGCATTCCTGCAAAAAATGTGTGGAGAATATGTTAGTGGTGAGTTTATTATTTTGTACAAAAATTAAATTAACAAAATGCATAGAACTATAGGTAAATTGTCATTGCCTTAAGGAAAGAGGTTTTTAAAATTGGCAAGCTGAAATGGCTTACTCTTATACGCAATGTTATCACCATCACCCATGTCATAAAGGTCTCGAGGCTTTAAGTGAACCACCATATTCCAATCCTTGTGCCTCTCATCCTTGACATAATAAACTCGATTTGCCTCTGAAGCAAGAATATATGGCTTATCATCTTTAGATTGACCAGTATGAATTGGCCAGGATAAATTTACTGATGTGATGCTTAAGTCATCAGTTGTGAGTCCCCAAGAAGTTGTCATATTTACCCACAAACACTTGAATACTGTCACGGTGAAACGGCCTTGGTAACTTAGTTTGATGACATCAAGAAGCTTTCCATAATAAGGGACGCCTAGGAACTTCATGTTGCCATCACTACTGCTCACATAACTCCTTATCCCAAATGTTCTATAAACACCTGAGTTTTGAGTTAGCAATCCTTGATCTCGTGAAAACATGCAAGACTTGAAACCATTGACATTGTATGTTGTAAACCTTTTTGCATGGTCAAAAGGGTCAATTGCGAGAGCTCTGAAATCTAGTGAGTATGGGTTGTAGTCATTTAGTATTATGTGTGCAAAATAACCTGGAAATTCTCTATGAACCTTTTTATCAATTTTAAAGGATGTTTGTGTACAAATCCTGAGTTGACACTTCACATAACTTCTAAATTCCCTGCAATTAATCATGAGAGGCAATCATGAAATATAATTAAAATGTAATGAAATATGTAGTATAACAACATATCAGTGTACAATTATTACCGAAGGAAGGGTTTAACTTGAGTGCAATTTATCAAGACATTTCTATGTGCTTGCAACTTCTCAGTTGCTGTTAGTTTGAAGTTCTTAATTCATCTAATTGATTTTCCAACATGAGGGATTAACAACTCTCTTAATGATATCTCAGGTTTAGGACAATCTCTACAAGAGGTGATCAGTTGAAAGACATATCAATGTCATCAAAGTACCTTGAACAGAAATACAGGACCTCATCCCCTATATAACATTAAGCCATATAACCTTCTAGCCATGCCTTATTCCTTACATAAGATTTCAATTTCCCAAGAAACCTAAAAAATAAAGAAGGAAAAATGTTAATAAATGCTAAAATATGCAATTAGCAAATTTAGAAATTAATGATGATGCACATATGTAAAATGAGCACCTCTCAATAGGATACATCCATCGATATTGAACTGCGCCAGTGAGCTTTGTTTAATGAACAAGGTGGATAGTCAGGTGAACTATCATAGTAAAAAAGGATAGAAGAAAGATCATCTCTAAATGACAAAGCATAAGAATGATTTTGTGTTACAGCTAATTGAGCTCCTCAACAATCAAAACCTTGGAACACAACTTCCAAAAGAAAGAACATAGCTCCACCACAATGATGGACACATCAGGAGGCAGTGTATTTTTTGTTGCCAATAGAAGTAATTGTTGCATTTGAACTTGTAAGTCATAACTCTTTAGCCTAGTAACCTTTTGAACCTACATGTCAATACCTCATGAAATGTTGCTTGAATACCCATCAAGAACTTTTATTTTCTTCAACATCGCAAGGAAGATTTCCTTATTAGGTTTTGTGAGGGTAAATTTTTTCGGTTGAAATTTATCATGCTTATATGGCCACACATCTTCACAAACTCCTATGGCCCATGAATCTTTCCTCACTTGAAGATGATCTTTTGACTTGCTGGGTTTGTTAAGTAGAGTGTATAGCACATTGTCGCATACATATTTTTCAAAGTGCATGGTATCAAGATTGTGTCAAAGCAAATTAGATTTTCAATATAGAAGAGTGAAGATATCTTCCACCATTACTGAGGCACAGAATCAGAAGTCCTATTATCCTTTCTCCCTGCTTTTGCTGAATCATCATTTTTTCGAAACTCGATTTCAACATCCTAAAGCTATTGTAAGATATCTATATCGGACAAAGTCTGGAGAGGTTCCCTTTTTTCTGGTTTCCTAATAAAATGATTCTGTTGGAATCCAAACTTATGCTTACCTTTAAGAAACCTATGATGACCCATAAAGCACTACTTTTGACTATGGGGAAGGCGAATGAGTCAAAGTAAAAATTGCAAGCTGGAAAGACCATCCCAATATATACCTTCCACCCGGATAATGTTCCCAGCTCAGGTAAGGCTACGCACAAGTTGAATAATGTCTTCTCATATACGTCATATATCCCAATGCCAACATTTTGCAAGTCTACCAATTCCGCAATAAGTGGTTGGAGATACATATCGATGTCATTACTCAGTGCCTATTTTCTTAGAATGATCATAGATAAAATGAAAGAGCTTTGTTTCATACACATCCAGGCGGCAAGTTGTAGGGAACTAAGACCATCAGTCAGATATTGTAACTTGTGCTAAGATTCCTAAATGGATTAAAATTATTGGTTGCCAAAGCAAGCCAAACATTTCTGGGGTCAACCATGAAAGATGGAAGTCTGAGTCAAATGCTCTCTATGCTTCTACATCCCATGGATTTCTTAATTACCATCTTCATTCTTGTCAACTTCATGCCACCTCATATGCTCAGCTATTTTAGATGACATAAACAATCTTTATAATCACGAATACAAAGGAAAGTATCTAAGAATCTTTGCAGGATTCTTATTCTATTTTTTCCCCTTCCAAATTGTCTTGTACCTCAATGTATGATATTGCTTACAAGTATGCCTGCTAGCATCATCTCTCCAATATAGCATACAATCATTGGTGAATGCATCAATTTTTTCATAGTTCAAGCCCAATCTATTAATAATCTTTTTGGCCTAGTAGAATGTCGTAGGAATCTTCGTGTCGAGGAATGCATCTTGTAATAATTCTAGCAACATTGACATTCTCTTATCAGTGATTCTGTAACATCCCATTTTTAGTCACCAATATTTCTTGTAAGTAATTGATACAAGTAATAGAATAAAATGGTGAATTGTGATGCATAGGAAATGACAGAAACACTCCAATCAGTGGTTACACACGTACAACTTAGCTAAGCTAGGACACAAAGGAGCAACTATTATCCACTTAAAAACCTAACATTGTAACCTAAATTGGAGAATGGAAGGACATAAATAATGGCCTAATATAAGTGTCCAAATTCGACCAAACCAAGGAAAAAGAGCAAGAAATGATTTATTCCAATAAGTCACACAAATGTAATGGCAAAATGGTAATTTTCCAACAAAATAAGAAGCAATTATTTATCCCTTTTTCTCTTAGTAATTTTGGCCAAATGAGGAGAAATAAGAGGGAAAATGATTATTTGATGATAAATATATTGATTAGAGCATTTGTGGCCAAGTATTAAGTTGGAGGAAAAGCCAAGCAATACGACACAAATTAATTTCTTGGAAGAGGGACTTATTGAAAATGCAAGAAGCAATATTTTAATTCCCTTTTCTCCTGGATTTTTGGTTGAAAAGGTAAATTAGAAGGGAAATAATATACGTGGCCATATTTAATTCAAGAAGGAAAAAATGGAGAGCCATATAAATTTACACATTCTAATTACATTAAATTATATTATTGTATAAAGTAAATAGAGATATTTAAAGAGCTCTTAATTCCCTTCCTCTTCATCATATTTTTAGCCAAAACACATCCAAGAGAGATAGAAAAGAGCTTGTAAGGTTTCAAGAACACAAGAGGTCCTAGGGTTTCAAGAGATCAAGAATCAAGGTAAGATGCTTGAAATACAAGTATTTATGCCTTCTAGACTCCATAGAACTTCCTCTAACCTCTTCTTTTTAAAATTCATGGTTAGCAAGATAAATCAAGAGAGAAGACAGAGAGGGCTGTGGAATTTTAGAGAGAGAAAGAGAGCAAATCGAGAAGTAATCTCTAAAACTTTAATCCTCTTGCCTTATGTGTTGTTGTTGTGGTGGTGGTTGTGGATATTGGTTTGCTTTTGTTGATTTTGTGGAATTAGGATGATTAAACCCTAAGATGTTATGCTGCCAAAATTTACATGAATCATGTTTATTTAGTATTTAAGTAGTTAATCTTGTGGTTATAAGTGAAAAGGAAGTGGTTAATCAAGAGAAATCAAGAAAACACAACTTATCTTCTAAGAACTTAAGTTTATGCCAAAGGCAAAATAGGGAGAAAGAGGTGGAATTTTGTAATTGTGATTATTCTATTGGATTTAGCGGGGAAAATTGTGTGGGAATACATATGTTCATAATTTTTGGATGTTGGTATACAACTTTGGAAATTTTTGAAATTTAAAGGAAATGTTGTTTGATTTGGTTCCTGGAGGCAGTATTATTGGGCAATGAAATTTCTTAGTCAAACCTAGTTCAAAAATTATGAACTTTGACAAGTTTAAAGTAAACATTTAGAGATTTAATTTGATAGGTAGATCATGAATTTTGGACAAGTACATTAAAAGATATGGATTATTAAAGTTGTGCCTTGTTTTTGGAAGGAAATCTAGAATAGGGGAAGTTTAACAAATTTCTGGGAATAATGATTGTAGTGGTCAGACTCAAGTATTTTTCCTTAAAATAATGTTTAAAGAGCTTCACATAAGCTTTAGAATCAGTCAAATTATATTTTCCTAGAATTAATTATGAATTTCCAAAGTTGACTAAAAATCTACCAGTTTCTAGAAACAATGAAATTGCACTGTGCAAAATTGTACTATGCAGAAACTGTTATAACAGCATTAGATAACCAGTAGAATTTGATTTAAGGCAGTAATAGTACACATAATAATCAGCTACTTGTAACCTAACATTTATAGGAGCTGGAAATAGCCCGAGCTGAAACCAAAGTTTAGGACTAACTGAGGAATTGAAAAAGGAGTTAGGTAGTAACTTTTTCTTTCATACACTATATGATTATTGTATGTTTGAGTATGCCATCTTTTGTAGCAAAAGAATAGTGTATGGGACACACATGTTAGCTTGGTTGTGGTCTGGAATCTAACAGAGGCGTAGAGTAAGCCAGGGTTGCAAATAGTCATTTAGCCTTAGAAAGTGTGCACACAACATTCTATCATTTTACATAACATGGTGCATGACATATTTATTTTCACATTTTGTATGTCTGAAATGCATGTTGCTACTGAGATTCACCCGAATCTCACCCTTTTTTCAACAATACAAACATGAAAGCTAAAGATAGTGACTCGAGGGGCAAGGCAGTGGGTACCAGTAAATAAGGTCCTGGCATAGCGAAAGATGCTATTAGTTATTTAAAGCTGAACTTTTGTTCCTTTTGAATACTTGAACATTGTATATATTTTTCAAACCCTATGGGGAATTCCTGTATTGTAAACAAGTACTTAATCTCAGTATGTTTCCACTATTTCAGTATGCCTTACAGAACTATGTGCTTAATGCTCTATGAATATCGAAATGTTAAGGGGTTTGACAGATTCCACACAATTACATATATGATACAATTTAATCAATAAAGATAATTTTGAGTATTTTTGACAACCTTGACATAAAGGATGATTTGTTTCATCCATTAGGCTGAAAAAATCCCAAGCTACTTCATTCCTCAAGAACACAGGGTCTAAACCCTACACTTCTTAGTTGAAGTTGTCATCTTGAAAAACAAACACATTAAGAACAACATCATTAAAAGTATCATCTCTTGATCTACTTGAACTCCTACTTGTGAACTTCAAGGAAGAGCACCATTATATCTTATACCGGGTTTGTTACCATGAACTCTCTAAAATGTATAGTCTTCCCAGAAAGGCTTCACAAGCAAATTTTCTTTAAAAACTTCATATGTATGCCACTTCTTAAACTTACATCTAGGACACGAACACTCAATCTTACCATTATAGCTGGCGTGAGAGTATGTGAAATCCCATAAATGGTTTAATTCTTGTAATACCCCAATTTTTATCACCAATATTCCCTTTATGTAATGAGATATTTAATGGGATAAAATGGTGAATGGTGATGGACAAAAAAGGATAAATACTATAATTGGTGGTCACACACAACATGAGTATGTTTAAAACACAAAGTATAAACAATTGTATTTGCTGCCAGTGAGTTTCCCTGTGTAGCAATCTTGTTGTGTGACATTTTTAATTGGCAAATGATGATCAATGCCTATGACATTTTATAAGCCAAAAGTAGACTTATCAAGCTTTAATTTGATGTCATATAGGTCATTTGGAGCTGTACACAACGAGTTATGAATTTTTGAAGTTAGCCCAGTAAAACCGATGATTTTCAGTAGCAGCATCCAAAAACAATAATTATGGGAATTTTGAGCTTCTAGTTGGCTAAAGGCTATATTTTTCTTTGAAAATAGACTTAATAAGGGTCACGTAGAAAATAGACTTAATAAGGATCACATAGCTTTTGGAATCACCCAAATTGAATCTCTATAAATAAAGATATGAATTTTCAAAGTTTGATGAACATTTTGCCCAGTTTTCCAGCAAGTGCGAAAATAGAAATAAATGTAAGGGCAAAATGGTCATTTGACCAATAAAGCAAGCAGCCATTTATTTTTCCCTTTAATTGGGATGAATTTTGGCTAAAATAGGGAGCAAGAAAGGAAAGCATAATACTTGGCTCATATTAACTTAAGAAGAGAAAAATTCTTAGCCAAGTAAATGAAGTTGAAAAGCCAATAATTATAGGCTAATGTTGTAACATTTTAGGAGGCAATATTATGATATTTTAAGAAGCCAATTTAGTTCTTTTGGAGCCTTCATTTACATCACTTTTTGGCATGAGGTAAAAGGAATAAATGATTTAATGTAATGGCCAAATTGAAGGAATGAAAATAAGCAAAAAGTTAAAGTTTGAAAAGTCAAAAGTTGAGTTTGTAATAAATGGTCATCTTGCCATTTATTGAGAGGAAATGGATGAAGCAAATTGAAGAGACATATTTATTTCCATGAAGCCTTCATCTACATCACGTTTAGCCAAGAGGAAAGATAAATAATTATGATCAAGTTAGAAAGAGATAAAGCTTAATATTTTGGCATGTGATAATTGCATTAAAATATTTTATCTTTAAGGAGGTGGATGATTATGTTAGATCTCACATGTTTTGATGATAACAAAGAATGGGTGTGAAAAAGACTTGATAAACAAATAAGTTTGAACAAAGTAATGATAGAGCAAATCATCACTTGAAGTAAGCAATGGAGTAATGAAGAAAGGTCAAGAGAAAAAGCTGAGAAACTTCATCAGTGGCAAAATTTCTAAAGGGTTACTCGAGTAAGAACTCGAGTAATGAGACAAAAACTTGAAGTAACCAGAAGTCAACCCTCAAGTAACCTGCCACAAGGAAATATGTTGCCCTCGGTGTAATATCCCAAAAAGTGATTAAGGGCTAATGACTACAAAAGTGGATGTAATTATTGTTGAATAAACACTTTTAGAGAATGTGTGATGGGAATTTGGATATTTTAATGATTCCAATGGCTTCCTTGTGAAAATTCATGTGGGGAGAGTGTTTATTGTGAAATTGGAACCATTGGGAACAATTGTGCAAAAGTTGAAAACTCTGTCCATTGAAACTCTATACAGGGCAGCCGATTTGTATGGACGTTTTAAATAGGCAAATGGTGTCTGAAAATTCTGAAATTTTTGAGTCTTAAAGTTCACATGTCAAGCTTCAAAATGAACATATAATTTGTATCATTTAGATTTGTGAGCTAAGCGTTATGTATTTTT
Source organism: Inga oerstediana (assembly GCA_963210345.1). NCBI lineage: Eukaryota > Viridiplantae > Streptophyta > Magnoliopsida > Fabales > Fabaceae > Inga > Inga oerstediana. Next base: position 37,963,510 of record OY723407.1, read on the forward strand.
GAAGTTTGCCCACCGAAATTAATTATTTTCTAGAACAGTATGCAAAGATTGAAATTATGGGAATTGTGTGATTCCATCCAGAAAAATTCTATATTTTTCTTTAAAACTAGACTCAATAAGGGTTCCATATGCTTTGGAATCACTCTAATTCAATTTTTCTAGAATTAGTTATGATGTTTCAAAGTTAGGGCAGAAAATCTGCCAGAAATCTCATTAAGTCCGAAAATAAAGAAATTATGTGATGGAAAGTTTTGAAATTATGAGGTACATGGAAAACTCATTTGGGCTGATGGAAGGACCTTCTTGGACGTCTTTATCATGGGCCAAGAAGAGAAAATATTATGCCCATGTTATTTGGGCTTACAACATTATGTTTATGTACATAAAGTGTGATTTTTGGAATTTTACTTTAATGAATAATTAAAGTAAGACATAAAATATTATAAAATCATTTTTCCATCTTCCTCCTTAGCCTATTTTCGTGCTGAACCAGCAGCCAAGAGAGAGAGAAAGTTTGAGAGCTTTTAGAGAGAGAAAGAGAAGAGAACTTATAATGTAGGTCAATTTCTTCGGTGAATTCGTACCTAATGCGTATAACCTTGTTCCTAAGCTTCTCTTCTATGTTATTTAAGGTGTTTGAGAAGCAAATTTGGTGTTCAAGGGGCTAGGGTTTTCAGCCACTCTTGAGAAAAGCCAGAAGGAGCTTGAGGTAACTTCCAAACTTTCGTATATTACTTATTCTGGCTGCTGTGGGCAATTTAATCGGTGAAATTTTGCCGGATTGCCATTGGTTTTAAAGATTGGAAATGATATGGCCTAGGGGATGTGCTGCCCAAATTGGGTCTTAATGTTAGTTGTAAAATAATGTAATGGTTAATAAAGTGGTTAGGAGTAGAAAGGAACGCGTTTATGGAGCAGAAATCGTAAAACCCCGATTTTCTTCGGAGAGCTCATAAATTTTGGCCAGCTCTAGAAATGGGTCTTAGAGTTGGATTTTCAAAGATTTGATGGTTCCATTGAGTTCAGGAGTAAAAATTAGGTGGGGCTACAGTTGTCCACTTTTTCGGAAAAGGCCGAAAAATCATAATTACGAAAACGCCCCTAAAACTCTTGAAGTAGGGCTGCTAAGGGTAAATTTTAATTACATTGAATTTGTTGGTTATCTATTTTGGACTTGGGATTACTGTTTATTTTTGAAATGTAGATATTACGTTGATGTTGGTCATGTAATCCCCTAGTTGGAACTTACAACCCTTAGTTTATACATGTATGAAACCCGGGAGTTGCCGAGAATTTGGCTGTGCACTCTGATATGTATGAATGTGATTGAACTGCGTAGAGTAATTAGATTCGAAAGATGAATATGAGACCATGTTGAACGAATTTTGGAAAAGAGATTTGAGAAAAACGTAATCTTCGGTCTCTAATTCCTTTAAATTACGCATTTTCAAATGTTAATTACGATTATCAAGGTAGGGGATTACATTTTTGGTATCAGAGCCGTAGTTTCTAGCAAGGGTAAAGTTTGCTAGGATAGATCCCTTAGTTGGCTTTAGGGATAGAAGATCATCTGTGGATAATTGTTGTGTATGCATATGTATGTTCTATTGATATGGATATATATATGAGACTTATGAATATATGTGTATATAATCTCTATAATATTAATGGGGTAAGTTGTTTGTAGAATGAAGAAAACTAGAGGACGCCCCAATATTCCACGTATAGACCCAAAGGTGGAGGTAGTCAATGACAATCCACCAGATCCAATGCAAGAACTGATGGGTCTAATTCAGGATCAAAGAGATATGATTGCTGAGCTAAGAGTAGAGAAAACAAAGAACAAAGAGCACCCGATTTAGTCTACTCCAGTAGAAACTCAAGAAGAAACTCGTCATGAGGACACTGCTGAAGGGTCGCACGACCCCTGGAGTCCCCACCTCACATTATTCCAAATCAAGAGTCGCATGGGGTATCGGCAAGAGAGGAAAGGGACCTTCAGTTTTGGGTTACCAGATTTTGTAAACATATGCCTCCAGTGTTCAAAGGGAGGTTTGATCCGCAAGTAACTAAAGATTGGTTGAATCACCTTGAGAAAATCTTCGAGATCCTAGGATGCCTGTCCGAGGTGAAGGCACGCCTGGCTGTCTACAAGTTAGAAGGTGATGCAGATCGCTGGTGGAGGAATATCTCCCTCACTCTGCACAGCAGAAATATGCCGTTGACTTGGGAATCATTCCAGCAAGAATTTAATGAGAAATACTTTCCCAAATCGGTGGGGCTCGAGAAGGAAACAGAATTCCTGAATATCATACAAGGGGACACAGAGAGCTTTGATGACTACCTATCCCATTTCATCCGTTTGTCCCGGTATTCCTCCTACATCCAGTATAAGGATGATGAAGAGTGGAGTTCTGACATGCTTATTCGGGGGTTGAGACGTGATCTGAAGAAGCGGTTGGTTACTCATATGTTCACTAAATTCAACAAGGCTGTTGAAGAGTGTAGGATCATAGAAAATAATTTAAGAGAACTATATCCTACTAAAGCTACTGGCCACCGCAGTGAACCTAGTAAGAGTGGTACTTCACAGAAGCAAAAAGGACAGGGATCTTCATCTGGGAATGGTAAAAAGCCCTACCAGTCTGGGAGCCATGATCAGCAGAGAACTCCTTTTACACCTTGGATCTGTCCTCGTTGTAATCAGTCACATCATGGTAAGACTTATGAGGGTCGAATAATATGCTTCAATTGTAAACGTGTGGGGCATACTACTGTCAAATGCAAAGAGCCACAACCAGACTAGAGGCCGAAAACTCAAGGCCAAGTATTTGCTATGACCCATAAGGAGGCCCGTAAATCTCCTAAGTTGATACAAGGTAAAATTCTTCTTAATAGCTATTTATTGCAAGTTCTGTTTGACTCGGGTGCAAGTCACTCCTTCATTGCTTATGATTGCGTGAAGCGCCTGGGATTGCATGTGCATAAATTACCATTTGATCTGATAGTGTCAACTCCAATGGGTGTTAAGGCCTTGACAACAGAAGCTTGTCTGAATTGTGTCATAACTATAGAAGGGCACCAATCTACTGTGGATTTGATTTGTCTGCTGCTTTACCAATTGGAAGTCATTTTGGGTTTTGATTGGTTAACAGCGAATAATGTGATGCTTGATTGTGGGAACAGGAGGATAGTATATCCTGCTTCTCAGAGGGTCAAAGTTGTAAATGGTAGTATGAATTTCCTTTCTACGGCTAAAGCTAAAAAATATCTTGAAAAGGGTTGCCAGGGGTATATGGTATTCTTCTCTGTGCAAGGGGAGATTAGTGAAACTATGAGTAGTATACCTTGGTAAATGAATTCCCTGAGGTATTTCTGGATAATCTTAGCGGATTACCTCTAGAAAGGGAAGTTCAGTTTCCTATTGACATTGTGCCTGGAGCTGGTTCTATATCTAAGGCCCCATACCGTATAGCCCCAAATGAAATGGCAGAGTTAAAGAAACAAATAGAAGACTTGGGGAGAAAGAGTTTATTAGACCCAGTGTGTCGCCTTGGGGAGCTCCAGTATTTTTTATGAAAAAGAAAGATGAGAGTCTTCGTCTATGTATCGATTATAGAGAACTGAATAAGATTACTATCAAGAACAAGTACCCTCTTCCCCGAATCGATGACCTTTTAGATCAACTATCCGGTTCGTGTGTATTCTCAAAAATTGATTTAAGGTCAGGGTATCATCAGCTACGAGTGAAAGCAGAAGATGTTCCAAAGACTGCTTTCTGGACCAGGTATGGTCATTATGAGTTCTTGGTGATGCCATTTAGGCTAACCAATGCACCTACGGTTTTCATTGATTACATGAACCGTATCTTTCGACAATATCTGGATCAATTCGTTGTGGTATTCATTGATGATATTCTGATATACTCTAAGAGTAGAGAAGAGCATAAGCATCATTTGAGAATTGTATTGAATACATTGTGTGAGAAGCAGGTCTATGCCAAATTGATCAAATGCGAGTTTTGGCTATCAGAAGTAAAATTCCTAGGCCATGTTATCTCACAAGAAGGGGTCTCTGTAGATCCTAGTAAAGTGGAAGCAGTACTAGACTGGAAAATGCCAGAATCTGTGGCAGAGGTACACAGTTTTCTAGGTCTTGCTGGTTACTATCAAAGATTCATTCAGAATTTCTCACTTATTGCTTTGCCGATGACCAAGCTCACGAGGAAGGATCAGCCTTTTGTATGGGATGAACATTATGAAAAATGCTTGTGGAGATGAAAAAGAGGTTGACTACGGCACCTGTATTGATTATACCTGATCCCAGCTAGACCTACATTGTGTATAGTGATGCGAGTAAGCAGGGATTAGGGTGTGTCCTTATGCAGCAGGGATGTGTGGTGGCCTACGCCTCTCAACAGCTCAAACCTCATAAGATGAATTATCCTACACATGATCTGGAGCTTGTTGCCAATGTATTTGCCTTGAACATTTGGAGGCATTATCTATATGTTGTGACGGTAGAACTATACTACGACCACAAGAGTCTCAAATATTTATATGATAAAAAAGAATTGAATATGAGACAGTGACGGTGGATGGAGTTGCTTAAGGACTACAACCTAGAAATCAAATATCATCCGGGTAAAGCAAATGTAGTCGCATATGCTCTTAGTCGAAAGACAGTGTTGTTGGCAGCAATGATGATTCAGGAGGGGAAGTTAATAGCATATTTTCGTGATTTGAATCTGTCAAATCAGATCCTCTGTGCCAATTATATTATTTCCCAAGAGGAAAGTGACTTGAGAATTGAGATTGAAGAAGCTCAGAGGCAAGATGGTTGGATACAGCATAATCTAGCTCGGATTAAACGGGGAGAAGCTCAGGGCTATGATCTATAGCTTAGTGGATTGGTTCGCTATCAAAAGAGAATCTGTGTTCCACTTAAGGCGGAGTTGAGACCGAAAATTTTGGATGAGGCACACAAGAGCCGTTATACTCTTCATCTTGGTATGACCAAAATATACCATAATCTGAAGTCTATGTATTGGTGGCCGGGTTTGAAGAGTAATGTGACGAAATATGTAGCGAGGTGTCTTACTTGTCAGAAGGTAAAAATTGAGCACCAGAGACCGCCTGGTTTGCTGCAAAGTCCTGAGATTTCGGAATGGAAATGGGAAAGTGTGACCATGGACCTTGTGGTGGGATTGCCCAGAATCAGGAGTTATAATGCGATCTGGGTAATTGTAGACCGGTTAACAAAATTGGCGCATTTCATACCGATCAATGCTTGTTACTCTCTAGATAAACTAGCTGAGATTTATATTCGAGAAATTGTGAAACTTCATGGTGTACCAAAGAACATCATTTCTGACCGAGATCCCCTATTCACTTCGAGATTCTGGAGGGTGTTGCATGAGGCCCTGGGTACTCAATTGAGATTTAGCACGGCTTATAATCCTCAAATGGATGGACAGTCAGAAAGGACAATCCAGACGCTGGAAGACATGTTACGGGACTGTGTTCTAGACTTCAAATGGAATTGGGATCGCTTTCTTCCACTTGCTGAGTTCGCCTATAACAATAGCTATCATGCGAGTATTCAGATGGCTCTGTATGAAGTGTTGTATGGAAGGACGTGCCAATCATCTTTGTGTTGGAATGAGTTATCAAAAAGGAAGCTGTATGGACCGGATCTTGTTGATCAAACCTCAGCACAGATTCAAATTATTCGTAAGAGGCTTTTTGCAGTGCAGATTCGACAGAAAAGCTACGCTGATAAGAGGAGACGGCCTCTAGAATTTGAAGTTGGTGATCATATATTTCTGAGAGTATCACCAGTCACTGGCATCGGGAGAGCTATCAAGCGAAAAAAGCTGAGCCCAAGGTACATAGGTCCTTTTGAAATCCTTGAGAGGATTGGGCCTGTTGCTTATCGAGTAGCCCTACCCCCAAACTTGAGCAGACTCAATGATGTGTTTCACGTTTCCCAACTGAAGAAGTACCAACCGGATCCATCTCACATTATTGAATATGAAGAAGTTGAGTTACAAGACAACTTCACATATGCGATAGAGCCAGAATAGATCATTGATAGAGAAGAATGACGGCTCAGACACCGAAGCATTCCATTTGTGAAGGTGATCTGGAAGGGAATAACTCAGAGGGAAGCAACTTGGGAAGCAGAAGCAGATATGCGAAGACGTTATCCAGAGTTTATGGCTCAAGTTGTGTGACAAATTTCGAGGAAGAAATTTATTTTATGGGGGGAGAAATGTAATATCCCAAAAAGTGATTAAGGGCTAATGACTTCAAAAGTAGATGTAATTATTGTTGAATAAACACTTTTGGAGAATGTGTGATGGGAATTTGGATATTTTAATGATTCCAATGGCTTACTTGTGAAAATTTGTGTGGGGAGAGTGTTTATTGTGAAATTGGAACCATTGGGAACAATTGTGCAAAAGTTGAAAACTCTGTCCATTGAAACTCTATATAGGGCAGCTGATTTGTATAGACGTTTTAAATAGGTAATGGTGTCTGAAAATACTGAAATTTTCCAGTCTTAAATTTCACATTTCAAGATTCAAAATGGATATATAATTTGTATCATTTTGATTTGTGAGCTAAGAGTTATGTATTTTTGAAGTTTGCCCACCGAAATTAATTATTTTCTGGAACAGTATGCAAAGATTGAAATTCTGGGAATTGTGTGATTCCATCCAGAAAAATTCTATATTTTTCCTTAAAACTAGACACAATAAGGGTTCTATAGGCTTTGGAATCACTCTAATTCAATTTTTCTAGAATTAGTTATGATTTTTCAAATTTAGGGCAGAAAATCTGCCAGAAATCTCATTAAGTCCGAAAATAAAGAAATTATGTGATGGCAAGTTTTGAAATTATGAGGTACATGGAAAACTCATTTAGGCTGATGGAAGGACCTTCTTGGACTTCTTTATCAAGGGCCAAGAAGAGAAAATATTATGCCCATGTTATTTGGGCTTACAACATTATGTTTATGTACATAAAGTGTGATTTTTGGAATTTTACTTTAATGAATAATTAAAGTAAGACATAAAATATTATAAAATCATTTTTCCATCTTCCTCCTTAGCCCATTTTCGTGCTGAACCAGCAGCCAAGAGAGAGAGAAAGTTTGAGAGCTTTCAGAGAGAGAAAGAGAAGAGAACTTACAATGTAAGTCGATTTCTTCGGTGAATTCGTACCTAATGCGTATAACCTTGTTCCTAAGCTTCTCTTCTATGTTATTTAAGGTGTTTAAGAAGCAAATTTGGTGTTCAAGGGGCTAGGGTTTTCAGCCACTCTTGAGAAAAGCTAGAAGGAGCTTGAGGTAACTTCCAAACTTTCGTATATTACTTATTCTGGCTGCTGTGGGCAATTTAATCGGTGAAATTTTGCCGGATTGCCATTGGTTTTAAAGTTTGGAAATGATATGGCCTAGGGGTTATGCTGCCCAAATTGGTTCTTAATGTTAGTTGCAACCTAATATAATGGTTAATAAAGTGGTTAGGAGTATAAAGGAACGCGTTTACGGAGCCGAAATCGTAAAACCCCGATTTTCTCCGGAGAGCTCATAAATTTCGGCCAGCTCTAGAAATGGGTCTAAGAGTTGGATTTTCAATGATTTTATGGTTCCATTGAGTTCAGGAGCGAAAATTAGGTGGGGTTACAGTTGGCCACTTTTTCGGAAAAGGCCAAAAAAGTATAATTACGAAAACGCCCCTAAATCCCTTGAAGTAGGGCTACCAAGGGTAAATTTGTAATTTTACATTGAATTTGATAATTCCGAGTCCAGAAATGGATTCCTTGGGTGGAAATATGTTAGGATAGCCCAAATTAGAATTTCAGGAAAAGTGCAACCAGACCGAGTACGGCGGGCCTTGGCTGGGTCCCCGGGGGCATTTTTGTAAATTTTCATTATAGACTCATATAACCCCAAGAAACACTATGAAAGTGTCTAAATGGTATATTTGGAATTGTAGGATTCGATATTTTCCCTGTTCGTGATCCACCTGCGCCAGAGCACAATCAGAAAGAACAGGTAGTGACTCTTTCTCTTATACTGTGTGTGAAACATTGTATGTATGTTTGTCATGCATTGAGAATACTTTGTGAATACATTGTGATTCTTTGAGTTTGTAGTGCAAGCTGACGCATAGTGATACTTTGTGATACATAGAGATCGCAGCGAAAGCTGACGCATAGAGATTACAGCCAAGAGTGCTGTCATTTGTGGTGAAAGCCATGATACATTGTGATGCTGCTTAACATGATCATATATGCTATGTGTTTATACACTGTAAGAGTGATTTGTTACTATAGAGATTCTTTTGAATCTCATTCTTTCCATTGACTAACATTTCAGACAGGGCAAGTAGCTCCAAGGAGAAACGAACCACCAGGAGCGGCTAGAATCTTGTAGAGATGTGTTGTTAGGTTGTTGGTTATCTATTTTGGACTTGGGATTACTATTTATTTTTGAAATTTAGATATTACGTTGATGTTGGTCATGTAATCCCCTAGTTGGAACTTACAACCCTTAGTTTATACATGTATGAAACCCGGGAGTTGCCGGGAATTTGGCTATGTACTCTGATATGTATAAATGTGATTGAACTGCGCAGAGTAATTAGATTCGGAATATGAATATGAGACCATGTTGAATAAATTTTAGAAAAAAGATTTGAGAAAAACGTAATCATCGGTCTCTAATTCCTTTAAATTATGCATTTTCGAATCTTAATTACGATTATCAAGGTAGGGGATTACACTCGGCCTGCCAACGTTTCTCGAGTAAATACTCGAGTAACCAGGGAAATCACTTGCAATTGCTCTCAGCCTGCCAATGTTACTCGAGTAAGTACTCGAGTAATCAGGGAAATTACTTCCAGTTGCTCTTGGCCTACCAACGCTACTCAAGTCTGTACTCAAGACCCTTGCTTCAAGAAATATGCTGCTCTCGGCATTTTAATCCTACCAATGTTACTCGAGGAGCTACTCGAGTAAATCACTGTGGTAAACAAAACTTGAAGGTAACACTTGATTAATCTGAAATATTCTAATCACACTTTACTTGAGGCACCACTCAGGTATGCAGGTATTAAATTATTAAATTGTCAAAGACTTGAATGAGATTACTCGAGTCAGTAATCGAGCAATCTGTAGAGTTATATACAATGCACTTAAAGTATTTACTCGAGTAAGCTATGCAGAAAATAGATGTTTACTCGAGGCTGTACTCGAGTAAACAGGTAAGCAAACTTGAAGTGCTCTCAGCCTTGTAATCTTGCCAACATTAATGGAGTGAAGCATCGAGTAATTTGAAGGTTATTTGAGAGACTACTCAAGTAGCCACTTGAGTAACCTGTGAAGAAAATTGTACTATATTCCAGTAAGTTCTAGAGTAAACAAGTATTTCCAAGGTTTGTAAATTTGTTTTCTCCATTCACTATCCGAGTAATGTGATGTTCATTTATTAACTTGCTCTTTATCAATACTTTCACGAAGATACTCGAGTAACCTATCGAGCAAACTTAATGAATACTTGAAGGACTACTCGAGTATTAAAATCCAGAAATTCAGAAATCATTTCAATGTTCATTGATTTTTTTTCCTATGTGATTAACCCTTCATTGTATTAGTATTCTTAGCATATTCGTAGATAAACAATGAAGAGATCTTACCAAATAAGGAAAGTCAAATGCAACGTTCAAACGCTACCTACCGCCACCTACCGCAAACGGATATTTTTCAAAAACTGGAAAAGTCAACAGTGGCTGCGCACACTCTAACAGGCGAGAAGAAAATGTTCCAATGGTCATTACCAACACATCTATATATATGTGAACATCCAAACAGAGAAAACAACAAGAACACACACATATGCATTATCAAGTTCACGTTCAATACTCTGTTTTTACATATACTTGAAATTCTGCACTTCAGTGATTCTTATTCACTCTGTAAGAGAGATATTTCATTCAAACTCAATATTTGTTATTGAGGTAACTTAAGGTTATGGAACCTTGAGTTGGGATTGGATTACAACTTGTAAGGGGGAGCGAGTGTCCAGGCGAAGGAACTTGCTTGTACCGAGGTGCCAAAAACCCACTGAATCTTGGAAATTATAGTGAAACTCTCAGAGAAGCTCTGAGGACTGGACGTAGGTCAAAGTGGTTGTGGCCGAACCAGTATAACTCCCGGTGTACATTTCGGTGATATTTCTCCTTACTCTTTACTACTTTATATTCACCATCAAGGTTTATATTTGCAACGAAATTTTTAGTATCACCCAATTCACCCCCTCTTGGGTGAAACGCTTGCTCTAACAGATTATACTTTAAAGTTTGTCATCCTCTCCCAAAGGCTATAAGTGACGTCCAAATTGAAGAGAAGAAAGAGAGAGTGAGAGCTTGAAACACAAAAACACAAAGAAGAAGCACAAGGTGTTCAAGAAGCAAAAATCAAGGTAAGTTGCAAGTAAATTCACTTGTTCTTGGCTTCTAACTCATGGAGACTCTCTCTAATCTTCATATCCTTCTTTAAATCACATGTAGCAAGACATAATCAAGGGGAAGAAAGAGAAGGAGATGGCATTTTAGAGAGAGAAAGAAGAAAATCAAAGGTAAAGCCAGGAAACCTTGTTATCTTATAAGATTCGTGGCTGTTGTTGTTGTTGTTGTGGTTGAATTTATGCCTTTTGTTGGTTGAATTTGTGATTTGGCAGGCTTAAACCCTAATGGGAGGTGTTGCCTAAATCTTGATTAATCATGTGCAAAAGGTGTTTGAGTGGTTAAACAAGTGATTAGAGGTGCAAAGAAGTTGTTTTATGGATTGAAATCATAAAACTCCATTTCCCCTAATTTTTATGGAATTTCGTCCATACCTATTTTGGACTGTGTTTAAACTAGATTTTGGTATTTGTGATGATTCCATTGGATTTAGAATGGGAAATTGTGTAGGGTTCATGTCGTGTGCAAATTGAGAAAAACTCTAGAAAGTGAAATGTCAAAAATAGCCCTAAGACCCTAAATAGGGTCTGTCAAGAGTGAAACTATCATTTGGCAGTGATTATTGAGAAAACCGAAGTCACCAATGGATTATACACACAAAACTATGTAGGAAAAGCCCAAGTCAAAATTTCTAAAAAAGTACAGTCGGACTGAGTAAAAAGGGACTTAAACCAGGTCCTCAGGGGTATTTTAGTAATTTTGACTTGGGCTTTTCCTATGAGTTTAAAAGAGTTTAGAGTAGTACATGAATGGGTATTAACCTAATTCTTGTAAACTTGAAATTTTAGGACCAGATTGTTGAGCCCAAGCCGGATCGAATTAAGGACTTAATTGGATATAAGGTAGTAATTCTATCTTTCATACACTATGTCAATGTTTATATGCTTTGTGTATGCCATCTTTCGTAATATGTATGATACACTGAATATAGTGCCTACGGGTACACTGAATATAGTGCCTACGGGTATAGTGATATGCCCAATTAGTAGTCTTGAGCTTAGCTGAGGTACGGAACGAGTAGGGGTTACAATAGTGGTTGGCTCTGAATGTTTCTGACTGAATTGAATTATACCAACTAAAATGAATTATGTGTTATTATAATATTCCTGTATGTCGTACTTGTCATATTTATTATTACATTTTCTATGATTGATAGTCTATTACTACTGAGATTCATTTGAATCTCACCCTTATTCAAATATAAAAATATTCCAGCAGAAGTTAGAGGCACCAAAGAAAAAATGGTAAATATGGGCAACTGAAGCGTACGGGCTAAGAGAAATGGAGTTATTGGTTATATTTAGTTTATTTTTGGATATTTTAGACAATTGTATATATTCTTCAAACCCTACAAGGAGACTCCTGTATATAAACAAGTACTTAATGTCAGTATGTTTCCGCTATTTCTGTATGCCTTACGGAACTTTGCGCTTAATACTCTGTGTATATCGAAATGTTAAGGGGTTTGAGAATTCTGCCAAATATGTTGAAGAATAGCATGGCAGCTTGATCCATGACTTATCTATAGCTAGTGAAAAATGTTAGCAAAGATGATAAGCGAAGAGAGAATTTTAAGTTTTCTGAATGACGCGTTCTTGGATAATTAAATTCAAATTCTCTACTGTTCAACAATTTGTAATGGTTGTAAAACCGCTACAATAACTGCTATAAAGTGTATACTTTGTAGCGGTTTATGGGCCAAAAACCACTACAAACTTCATGACTGTTGGAGGGATCTAAAATATTCAAATTTCAAAATCACTCACTTTGAAGCAATTACGGGGCAAAAATTGCTACAACCTTCATGAGCGTTGGTTGGATATGAAATATTCAAATTTCAAAATAACACACTTTTGTAGCAGTTATGTGGTCAAAACCGCTACAAACTTCATGACCGTTTACGAGATATAAAATCACATACTTTGTAGTGGTTGTAAGACCCTTATCTTATTTTCACCCTTTTCAGAGTATTTGCAGAAAACGATAAGCAGTTCAGTGGGCAACATAGGAATAGCATGAATATAGTGATTTATTGATACAATGTACTTGATTATAATACTGAAACTCCCAACAGGGGTTGATACATATTATTACAGACCTTGAAATATTAAAAGGTTTTCAGATAACCAACATTTTCTCTTGATCTTGACCGGAACCTTAAATTACCGATAAATACCATTTTTTCCTCAGAGTCATTTTCTACTATTGCACACTTTACACATTTATGTAAAGGGTGAGATTCAAGAGAATCTTAGTAGTAACATACAATTGATCATATAAAATGCAAAAATTAAATATGTCATGCATCATATTATACAACAAATTAACAATAAAATTCACAACATGTATACATGAGTTAGGGGTTCAATCCCCCACTACCCGTAAACCTCAGTTGGGAGTTTCGGTATTATAATCAAGTACATTGTATCAATAATATCAGTATATTGTTGCTATTCCTATGTTGCCCATCGAACTGCATATCATTTTCCGTAAATACTCTAAAAAAGGTGAAAATAAGATAAGGGTCTTACATTTTGGTATCACTCACCAAAATGTAAGACCTTGTCTTACATATCACTTACTATTGATCTTAATTAGAGTTGCAATGCATTGTTTAGTAGACACATAGGGAAAGCATAGATATACTAATATATTAATACATTAAGCCCGATTATAATACAGGAATTCCCAACTTTGAAAATTTATATCTTTATTTGTAGATATTCAATTGAGGTTCTTTTAAAGGCTACTTAACCCTTATTGAGTCTAGTTTCAAGAAAAAAAAATATAGCCTTTAGCCAACTAGAAGCTGAAAATTCCCAAAATTTCAATCTTTGGACGTTGTTACAGAAAATAACCAGTTTCACTGGGTAAACTTCAAAATTCATAAATCTTTGTAGATAGCTTCAAATGACCTATATGGCCTATCAAATTAAAGCTTAGAGTGTCTACTTTCAATCTAGAAACTTTCATATTTTATGAACATGATTTGCCTATTTAAAAATATGCTACAAGAAGACTGCTACGCTGGAAAAATACATTGGCAGCAAATCCTCATTCCCGGGACTCTGGCTAAACGGGGCTTAGCAGTCTACTTGATTCAGGCTTATTCTTAAACCTTAAATCCCAAAATTCGGGATATTACAGTGGTTATGGGGAAAAAGCCGCTAAAGTATCATTGCTTGTAATATAATCTAAAATAGGCTAAAGTATACTTTTAGTCCTTTAAATTTTCATAAGGTATACTTTTGGTCCCTTAACTTTATAAAGTATACTTTTTGTCCTATAATTCTAATATCGTTAATTTTGCTAACGGAAAACACTGACGAAACAAATTCAAGTGATGACTATATAAACTTAATTGATAATTGCGTAATTAAATGCTATTAATCTTCACTTTAAATATGTGTAAATTGAAAAATATCTAAAAACCCAATGAAACAGTCAATATCAAAACCTCGTTTGCATTAAAAAAATTTCATTTTATAATCTAATATATTAGTTTAATAATCTAAATAGCAAAACCTCGATTTCATTTGCAACAATTTGTAGGTTTAGTTTAGCTTAATAATCAAAATATATTATATTAAAAAATTGAAACTTAAATATGCTTTCTTAGCTGCACAATTATCACTTGAGTTTGCTGCATCAAGATTTTGCTAGCAACATTAACGGTGTTAGAAAGAAAGGACCAAAAGTATATTTTATAATGTTAAGGAATAAAAATATACCTCATGTAAAACTTATAGGACTAAACATATACTTTAGCCTCTTAAACAATGTTTTAAAAGCTGAGCTGGATATTGAATGTAAGCACCCTTATCTTATTTCCATATTTTTTAGAGCGTTAGCTTAACTCAGTAAGCACACAAAAATAGTATAGATATATTGATAATAAGTACTTGATTATAGAAATTCCCCACAAGAATTGTACGTAATAACTACAAATAATATAGCCACATAGGACTACTAGGGTGTCTAACCCATTTAATGAAACTCTAATATCTTTTTGTCTTCGTTCCACCATAGCATTCCTCTCGTGCAATACTTTTCTTTGTACTAAGAACACCTCCTATTTTCACCTATCTAAATGGTTGGTTGGGGAGGGTGAAATTCGATAGAATCTCAGTAGCAAACGTACAGATAATGCTTGTAAGATGAATGCTAGTGCATGATATGCATGATAGGCTTGCCTTATATAGTCTCATGTTCACATAATGATATTTTGCATGCTCAATGTTTTGTGTGCAGTATACTTATGGCCACAATGAAAACAGAAACAGAGCTTCATTTATTCATACATACTTCATATAATCAAGTAAAGCAATACTGCAAATCAATACACATCAAATACATGCAAGTAAATAAGTTTACTACCTCTTGTCTTTGAGTCCTCCTCTTGTATCTTTTCTCCAACCATTGAGGATGCCTCTTCTTTATTACCTAATGGCCTTAGATATATAATCATATCATTAACCATGATAAATGAGTGTCCAATAGGGCAATATGGGCCTTTAGGACATGTGTAACACCCCAAATTTTATTCACCAAAATGTATTATAATTATTAGAAATATTCAATAAAAATGGTGAATATTCATGAACTTGAAATTTATGAAATTAGTACATTTTCATTTTTATGAGAATTAGGCTAAAAAAATTATGAAATTAATTCTTGATTTTTCCAAAAAGCCCAATACTGAGGCCTAAAGTTAAGGAATAAAAGAGAATAATATTTGACCTAATATTAATGATAATTTTGGCCAAGGATAAAAAAAGGAAATAACCCCAAAATAAAATCTAAAAGCGTATGGAAAAATAGTAATTTTGTCAATAAAGCACAAAATTAATTATTTTCCAATTAATTGACGTTAATCTCAATTAATTAAGGAAAATAAAGGGGAAATAAATATTTCAAATATTCTTGGTTAAATAAACCAAGGTTTGGAAAGTAAAAGTGAACTTGTGCATAAATGAATTAAGAGATTATGGAAAATATTGGAGCAAATTATTTATTCCCTTTCTTTTGTTAATTTCACCTATCATAAGGGAATAGGAAGGGAAAAATAATTATTTGGATTATGGAAAAGCCAAGTGTCATTATCTTAAGGCAAAGGATTCAATTATAATTGTTAAAATTAGAGCACATATTTAATTGGATCAAAATACTACATATATATGCATGTAATTAGGGCTAATGTATTAAAGCCCAATTGGGTCATTTAAGGGGGACCCTAGTTGTCAACTTGGGCTAACCAAGGGGAGAAGAGATTACTTCAATTTAATTGAACTTTATGACACTAATTAGTTGAAGATAGGCTCAAGTACATTTGTGTCATAAAAACTTAATTTTGGTAATAACTTAATTAGGGAAAATGAGATAATTTATGAAGCCTTTTTGTTTCATCTTTCCTCTCATTTCTGTCATCTAAGAGAAGAGCAAAGAGAGAGTAAGTTCAAGAACATCTAGAGAGAAGGAGGAGAAAATCTCAAAGGTAAGACTTGTGATCTTGTGTTCAAGCTTCCTCTTCTAAATAATAGCTTCTCTAATCTCCTCTTCTCCATAAATCTCCATGTTTAGCAAGCAAAACATCAAGAGAAAAAGAGAGAGAGAGAGAGAGAGAGGGACACCTAGGAGAGAGGAAGTGAGAAATCAAGAGCTAACTTCCATAATCTCCTTCTCTTTGATGTTGTGATTTTGTGGTTGTTTATTTGGTGTTGATTTATGGTTTATTTGTTGGATTTGTAAATTTTGGAAATGGAAAGTCTAAGGGGTTATGCTAGCTAAATTTCCTCAAATCTTATTTAGTAAGTGTTTAGAGGGTTAATCAAGTGATTAGGAGTGAAAAGGAGTAAGGTTTTTATGTTGAAAATCAAATTTTCATTTTTTTCCTTTTCCCTTACAAGTTTTGGCCAAGGTTAGATCAGGGGGTAGGATATGAATTTTCATGAATCTAATGATTCCATGGTGTTCAGAATTGAAAATTATGTAGGGTTGATGTCGAACACATTTTCAAAAAAGCCTTAGAAAGCGAAATTAGGAAAATACGCCTAAAACCCTAAATATGGGTTATTAAGAGCAAAACTGTCATTTGGCAGTGTTTTAAAAAAACCAAGGTCAAAAATGGATTCTACACTTAAAACTATGTAAGAATAGCCCGGGTAAAAATTTTTGGAAAAGAAGGTCAGACCGGGTAAATAGGGGTTGGACGGGGTTTGCAGGGTATTTTAGTAATTTTGCAATTTTAGACTAGTATAACTAACAAAAACACTTTGAAAGAGTCTAGAGTGGTACATGAATGAGTTTTAATCTAATTCTTGTACATTTGGAATTTTAGGAGCCAACTGTTGATAGCCTGAGCCATTGCACAAAATTCGAGGAACTTGTTTTGGGTTGCAAAAAGGGATATAAGGTAGTAATTTATTCCTTCATACACTATGCCAATATTTTATATGTTTGTATATGTCATTTTATGTGATTTAATTAATGAACATGATTTTGCAGAGGAGGGCAATTTATGTGTGGAGGCACATTTAAATTTGTGTGTGGAGGCACACCTACCTGGTTATTGGTCTGGGACCCACCTAAGGTTTTACGAATAGTGGGGGATTGAGCCTCTGACTCATGTATGCATGCCGTGGTATTGTTATTAACTTGTTGCATAACATGGAACATGACATATTTAATTTCACATTTTATATGATCGATTGTATGTTACTACTGAGATTCTTTAAATATCAACCTTTTTCAAATAAATAAATATTCCTGTAGAAGCTAGTGGCTCTAAGGGCAAAACAGCAAATATAAGCAATTGAGGGGTACGAATCCTGAGATAGGAACTATTCAGTTATAGTAGTTTAAATTTAATATTTTGGACAATTTTAGTAAATATTTTCAAACCCTACGGGGAGATTTCTAGATTTAAACAAGTACTTTTTATCAGTATATCAATAGCAGTGTAGACCTAAAACTCATCAGGCAAAGATACGCTGAGCATTACAAGCCCTGACTACTCCCGTTGGTCGATATCTTGCATTCCTGAGGGGCTTGGAGTCACTATACAAGATCCGGGATCAGCTGGAGGTTGATTTGCCTGACGAGTTTTGGGTCTACACTACTATGAACTTCTTCCTAGATTCAACATACTGGAACTAAAAGAAGATCTATATTGTCAAGCAGGTCTCGAACACGAACTTATGGGACTTTCTAGAGCACATTACTAACTTGGTATAGAGGTACATGTTCATTGGATGATATGGGGCCCAATCAATATATGTTGGGTAACTGGAGGTAGCCGGCACGTCTTTTGAGGAGAGGGCAGCCATATGGAACTGACGAACAGGAGATGATAGAGTTGGTGTCTGTGTTTTGGTCAGGTACATAGAAAGTTAAGTATGCTCAACCCAGGGTAATTTAAGATGGGTGATCCCCTGGGAAGCCATATGTACATCATGTTACATGATATAAAAAGGATCAGTATGTGATATACAGTAGTTAGTAGGTTGTGTGATGTTTCTAGCTTTCTTAAACTACTGTAAATATTTGATGTATCTTATATTTAACATATCTTTGTACCCGAATTATTATGAAATGACAAAAATGCCCTACCATCTATATGAAATTTATATCTTCTCTATTTTCATATACAATGAATTATTGAGATGCTACACGGTAAACCACAAGGTAGAGGCCGAGTTGGAGGTAGAGTTGGAGGTCAACATGGAAATAATGATGACGAAGCGAATGATAGACCTGATCCAATCCAGTAGCAGATTTTGGGTATATTGACCCAACAACAGTCTACCATGAATGAAATTTGGGAAGAGTTGCGGGAAGCGCAACAGAGGCAAGATCACCTAGAAGAACTGGTGAGGGGTGTCAGTGATGATACATAGTCTGAAGGACCCCAACCAAAGGATATTTTACCTGAGCCTGAGGTAGACATATAGACCTAGATAGGCAGGTTTAGTAAGCATCAACCTCCTATCTTCCGGGGGAAATTTGATCCACAATTAGCCGAAGAATAGCTGACACGCTTAGAGAAAATATTCAACATTCTACTGTGCCCAGATGAAATCAAAGTCTTGCAAGCCATTTATAAACTGGAGGGTGATGTAGATAGATGGTGGAAGAATACTGAATTGATTTTGTGGGGAAGGAATATTCCTGTGACTTGAGAATTATTCCAAGAGAAGCTTAATAAGAAATACTTTTCCCCTTCTGTCAAATGTGAAAAAGAGAAAGAATTCCTCAGCATACAATAGCAAGACTGTGAGAGCTTTAACGACTATTTAGCTCGCTATATCCAATTATCTTGATATTCTAAATACCTAAAATATCAGGATGATGAGGGATGGAGTACAAATATGATAATAGAGGGACTGAAGCCAGAGTTGAAAGAATAACTAGTTTCAAGTGTTACAGAGAGTTTAACCAGGCAGTAAAAGAATGTCGTGATGTTGAGAAGAACTGGTTGAGCCTGCAATCAAATAGAAACAACTAAAGAAAAGGTGCATCTGGGGGTGGTAGTTCATCTAAAAAATGTAAAGATCAGGTGGACCATCCAGGGATGATAATAAGAGGCCAAACTAGGCTAGAGGCCATGGAGGCCACAAAGGCCAGGGTTTCTCGAGAAATAGAACTTGCTAGCATTGCCATAAACCAATTCACCCTGGTGATTATGTAATGGTGCTCTAATGAGACTAGATCTAACCCCGGCAGCCTACCTATTTTTTATGCAATAAGCCAGGGTATATGGCCCAAGATTGCCTATAGAAGCATCAGCTTGAGGAGACTAGGCCCACAGTTGTAAGAAAGGTCTATACCTTAACACAGAAGGAAGCTAGAAAGTCTCTGAAGCTTATACAAGGTACGATTTCTCTCAATGGCAACTTAGTGCATGTCATGTATGATTTGGGTGCTAGCTACTCATTCATTGCATATAACTATGCAAGACAGTTTAACTTGAAAGTACATCAATTCCTGTATGATCTAGTCGTATCTATGCCCACGAGTGCTAGAATCATCATGGCCAATATTTGTTTGAACTGTGTGGTAAATGCCAAAGGGCATAAATCGACCATAGATCTAATTTATCTACCACTACAAGGGTTAGAAGTAATACTCAAGATTGACTGGTTGACTGTGAATAGTGTATTGACAAACTACAAAGGGAAGAGGGTTATATACCCTTATCCGTAATCTCGAGTCAGCACAAAAATCAACCTTAACTTTCTTTTGGCCACCAAAGCTGAGAGATGTCTGCAGAAAGTTTGTTAGGGATACATGGTGTTCTTTTCCATGCAATTAGATGCTAGAGTAGCCTTAAAAGTATCCTCATAGTGAACAAGTGTGCAGACGTATTTTTGAAAGATATCGATGAATTACCTCCGGATAGGGAAGTAAAGTTCTCAATTGATCTTAAGCTTGGAGAAGGTCCAATATCTAAAGCCCCATATAGAATGGCTCCAAGTGAAATGGCAAAGTTCAAGAAGCAAATTATGGAGTTGTTAGATAGGGTTCATTCAACCTAGTGTCTCACGATGGGGAACTCCAGTGTTTTTTGTCAAAAAGAAAGACGGAACCCTTAGACTTTGTATAGATTACAGGGAGTTGAATAAGGTAACCGTCAAGAACAAATACCCACTCCCTAGAATCAATGACTTTCTCGATTAGTTATCTGGTTCTTGCGTATTCTCAAAGAATGATTTATGATTAAGATACCATCAACTCAGGGTAAAATCAAAGGATGTGTCGAAAACTACTTTCAGGACCAGATATGGCCATTACGAGTTTCTTGTGATGCCATTTAGGCTAACCAATGCACCTCTCGTGTTTATGGACTACATGAATTGAATATTCTATCCGTCTCTGGACCAGTTCATAGTAGTCTTTATTAGACATTCTGGTATACTCGTAGAGTAATGCCGAACACGAGCAACATCTGAGAATAGTATTGAATGTATTGAAGAATAACCAACTCTATGCCAAGCTAAGTAAATGTAAATTTTGACTTTTAGAGGTTAAGTTTCTAGGCCATATAGTCTTACAACAAAGGGTCTCGATTGATCCTAGCAAGGTGGAAGCAATACTGAAATGGAAGAGGCTAGAGACTGCTTTGAAATACACAGTTTTTTGGGTCTTGTCCGATATTATAGAAGGTTTATACAGAACTTCTCTAGAATAGCTTTGCCTTTGACAAAGTTGACGCAAAAAACTCAACATTTTATGTGGAACGATAGTTGTGAGAAGAGCTTCATGGAATTGAGGTAGAGGTTAACATGTTGTGTATACAAATGCAGTGGGCATGGATTAGGATGTATTTTGATGCAGTATGGCTGAGTGATGGCATACGCATCTCATCAGCTGAAACCTCATGAATTGAACTATCCCACCTATGATTTTGAGTTGGCATCTATCGTATTTACTTTGAAAATCTAGAGGCATTATCTCTATGGTGCGACCGTAGAGCTATACTACAACCACAAGAGCTTGAAATATCTATATGATCAGAAAGAGCTTAATATTAGATAGCGCAGATGGATAGAGTTGCTGAAAGATTATAATTTGGAAATCAAATATCATCCTGGGAAGGCTAATGTTGTTGCTCACATATTGAGCCGTAAATCAGTACAGGTGGCAACCATGATGATTCACAAGTAGAAACTGACCAAGCATTTTTGAGATCTCAATCTGTCAAGTCAAATCTTGATGATCAACAATACTCTCAGTCAGATGTATAATGACTGAGAGTAGTAATTGAAGAAGCACATCTACAGGATAGATGAACATTGTCTATCCAAGATATGATTGCTAGAAGAGAAACTCAGGAACATGACTTGTCATTGAGTAGACTAGTCAGACATCATAAGCAGTTATATACTCCACCGCAGATAGAGATAAAATGACAAATACTAGAGGAAGCATAGAAGAGTAAATATACTCTGTATCTAGGGGCTACCAATATGTACTATGACTTGAGGTCCCTGTAGTTATGGCCAAGAATGAAAAGAGATATAACTAGATTTGTCGCTCGTTCTTACTTGCCAAAAAGTAAAGGTTGAACATCAGCGACCATGAGGGCTTCTACAAAACCCTGAGGTTCTTGAGTGGATGTGGGAGAGCATTACCATAGATTTCTTGATGGATTTGCCCAAGGTTAAAAACTATGATACTATATGGGTAATAGTTGATCGATTCATGAAGACAGCCTACTTCCTACCTATCAGTATTCATTATTCTCCTGATAAACTGGTGAAGATTTACATTAAGGAGATTGTGAGATTACATAGTACCCCACAGAGTATCATCTCGGATCGAGATCCCTGATTCACTTCCAAGTTTTGGAAGGCAGTACATGAGGCTTTGGGTACTAAGCTTAGATTAAACATGGCATATCATCCTCAAACATACGGGCAAACCAAATGAACAATACATACACTTGAGGATATGCTGAGGGCATGTGCACTAGATTTCAAAGGTAGTTGGGACAAATACCTTCTATTGGGAGAGTTTGCCTATAATAATAGCTATTAATCGTGCATTCAAATGGCTCCAAACATAGTGGATCAGACGACCAAGCAAATAAAGCTGATCAAGCAAAGATTGTTGACTGCGTAAAGCTGACAGAAAAGCTTTTCTGATAAGAGTTGGAAACCTTTGGAATTTTAAGTCAGAGATCATATGTTCATGAAAGTATTACCGGTTACAGGAGTTGGTAGGGCACTGAAAGTGAAGAAGCTACATTCGAGGTGCATTGGTCCATTTGAGATTTTGGTGAAAATTGGGCCAGTAGCGTACTATATACTTGTGATTTTGTATTCAAGCTTTCTCTTTTGCATAATAGCTTCTCTAATCTCCTCTTTACCATGAATCTCCATGTTTAACAAGCAAAACATCAAGGAAGAGAGAGAGAGAGAGGTGACACCTAGGAGAAAGTAAGTGAGAAATCAAGAGGTAACTTCTATAATCTCCTGCTCTTTGATGTTGTGATATTATGGTTGTTGATTTTGTGTTGATTTGTGGTTTGTTTGTTGGATTTGTAAATTTGGGAAATAGAAACCCTAAGGGGTTATGCTGCCCAAATTTCCTCAAATCTTGTTTAGTATGTGTTTAGAGGGTTAATCAAGTGATTAGGAGTGAAAAGGAGTAAGTTTTGTGTTGAAAATCAAAGTTTCATTTTTTCTCCCTTTTTCCTTACATGTTTTGGCAAAGACTAGATTAGGGGGTTGGAGCTGGATTTTCATGAATCTAATGATTCCATGGTGTTTAGGAGGGAAAATTATATAGGGTTGATGTTGAACACTTTTTCTGAAAAGCCCTAGAAAGCGAAATTACGAAAATACCCTTAAAACCCTAAATAGAGGTTGTCAAGGGCAAAACTATCATTTGGTAGTGATTTTACAAAAACATAGGTAAAAAATGGATTCTACACATAAAACTATATGAGAATAGCCCGGGTTAAAATTTCTGAAAAAGTATAGTCGGACCAAGTAAATAGGGTTTGAACCGAGTTCCCCAAGGGCATTTTGATAATTTTGTAGCTTTAAACTAGTATAACCAACAAAAACATAGAAGAGTCTAGAATGGTACATGAATGGGTTTTAACCTAATTCTTGTACATTTGAAATTTTAGCACATGACTGTTGATAGCCCGAGCCGTTGCCAAGAAATTCGAGGAACTTGTTTTGGGTTGCAAAAAGGGATATAAGGTAGTAACTCATTCCTTCATACACTATATAAATATTTTTTATGTTTGTGTATGCCATTTTCTATGATTTAATTAATGAACAAGGCTTTACCGAGGAGGGCAATTTATGCGTGGAGGCGCATTTAAATTTGTGTGTGAAGGCACACCTACTTGGTTGTTGGTGTGGGACCCAACCAAGGTTTTATGGATAGTGGGGGATTGAGCCCCTAACTCATGTATACATGTCGTGGTATTGATATTAATTTGTTGTATAACATGGAACATGCCATTTTTAATTTCGCATTTTATATGATCGATTGTATGTTACTACTGAGATTCTTTGAATCTCACCCTTTTTCAAATAAATAAATATTCCAGCAGAAGCTAGTAACTCCAAGGGAAAAACAGCGAATATGAGCAATTGAGGGGTACGGATCCCGAGACAAGAGCTGTTCGATTATAGTAGTTTAAATGTTAATATTTTGGACAATTTGTGTAAATATTTTCAAACCATGCGGGGAGATTCTTGGATGTAAACAAGTACTTTTAATCAATATATTTGTACTATTTCTGTATGCCTATGGAACTGTACCTCTAACACTTTGTGTATATCGAAATGGTAAGGGATTTGACAACATGTCTCTTGTATTTGGCCCAATACTTATGACAATTTAACATAATTGCCATAAATTAGTAGATTAACCCAATCTACCAGTTTTGTTGACCAAACTTTGGAAATTAATAATTAATTTTAAAAAAATCCAAATGGGTTAGTTCTATGTTCTATAAAAAGCTCTTTAAGTCATCTTTCAATTAAAAATATCATAGAGAATAAATTACAGCCACATATTTCCAAAAAATTTGTCAAATCCAGTCTATCACATATTTCATTCCAGATTCAGGGTCAAACTTTGAAAAATCATAACTTTCAATCCATAATCTAAAAGGCTTATATTACCTATCAAATTAAAGCCCAGGATGTCTGCTTTAATCTTGTAAACTTTCATAGTATCTGGACCAAGTTTGACTAATCAAAAACATGTTGTAAGTTCTCTGCCTCCAGAAAATGAAAGAAAATTTAAACACTAACTTCCAAAATCATCATAAATTATCATAAAACCTCTTTTAACCTAATAATCACCATCTTAATCATGATTAATCAAAATTTGAACCTTCTCCTTTTTTCTTCTTCTTGGCCAAAAAGCACAATTAATTGGGCCCAAGACTTGTGTTCTTATATTCATTATATTGTGCTTTAATAATGGGCTTTTTGGAGGACAAAAATTAGCTTTATGCCTTGTTTGAGCCCAATTTTCATGTAACCTTATTTCAAGGTATTTTTGTCATTCTAATTGCACCAAAATTCACCATTCTATTCCATTGAATGCCATAAATGTTTACAAGACATACTGGTGAATAAAAATGGGGTGTTATATTGAACCGGCGATCTCAACGAGTCATGGTTCATCCGGTTGGATGGGTTGAAACGTGGTTGAACCAGTGACTTAATAATTAAAAAAAATCTACATATATAATAATATAAATATAAAAATTAAATACTACTTTTGATCCTAAATATAAAACAAAGTTGACTTCTTTGGAAAGATTAAGGGCTTGTTTGGTTCGCTCCCATTACATCCTGCGGTGCAGTATAATGCGATGCAATGCAATATTAATTACAGGGGTAGTGTTTGGTAAGACTTTTAAGCAACGTGCAATGAGTTAATATTTTAACAATTATTTAAAAATAATATATTACACAAAGTCTATTTTACCCCTTAATATAATCTTTGTAGAAAAAATAGTTAAAAGGTGGCGACGGCGGGGATGGAGGAGGAGGAGGTAGTGGCGGCAGCAATGATGGGGGTGGCGGGGGAGGAGGTGGTAGTGGCGGTGAGCAGCGAGGGTAGAGGAGGAGGTGGTGGCGGTGGGTGGTAGGTCAGTGGCGGGGCTGGGGGTGGCTTTAATACCCCGAATTTTGAGACTCAAGGCTAGAGAATAAGCCTAAAATAAGTGGACTGCTAAGCCCTGGTTTAGCAGGATCCCAAATTGTGATTAAGGGTTAATGACTCCAAAAGTGGATGTCATTAGTGATAAATGGACCCTTTTGGAGATTATGGTGTGAGTCGGCACCCAATATGATTCGTATATGCTGTGAGCAGCGCCAAAACCCTGTATTTAAGCTCAATTATGGATTAACCTCTAAATTGACTTAAAATAGAGGGGAGGGTGCATTGTGAAATAAAATGAATGAGAAAATGTATTTGATGGTGATTCAAGAGAGATTACCATAATCAGGGGCAAAACGGTAAAGTTACCGACCGATTGATCGGTTACCGAAGAGGAAACTCATTGGTAACTTCAAGATCAATGGTTGAGATTGATTGTGTAATAGATCAAAGGGTGGAATCCCATGTGGTGATGCTCATGTGAGCTCATGGTAGAGGGAACAAGATTGTGACAAGTGTTACAATGTGAACCATAGGATCTTGGTCAAAGGTTTAAACTCTTTCCTCTCTCCTCTCCTCCCTCATGGTCAGCTATATGCATTTGGAGAGCCAAAAAACTGATGTTTAATGTTCATTTCATCTCTCTCCTTCATTCTCCATTTTCGTTAAGCTTAAGGAGGAAAGAGAAAGAAAGGAGTTCATGGTAAGTGTCCTATGTGACCTTAAATGCTCTAATCATCTTCTATAAAGTTGTTCATAGTGATGAGAGCTTCATCTCTATGGTTTTAGATTCTTGATTGGAGGTGTTTGATAGCTTGAGGAAAAGTAGAAAGATGAAGAATCAAGGAATTGGTTTGGGAAAGAGGAAGAGGTGAGTATTTGAAGCCTTTTGATTTAAGTTTTGTGATTTGTGGATGAGTTTAGTGAATTTCGAATTTTGCCCTGATTTTCTTGTGATTTTGGATTGGATGAATTGGGTTGTGTTTTATGTTGAAAATGGTGCCATGTTGTGGTATTTGGTCATTGGAATTGGTTTGAGAGCTTGGAATGAAAAGAGTACAATGTTGTGATTTGTGTTGTAGTTTTGTGATGACATGTTATGAGTATTGGTAAAACATGTAAATATAATGTGAATTTGGTTGATTTGGTATTTCCAATGGATTCCTTGTGAAATTTTGTGTGAGAATGATGTTTGATATGAAAATTGGACCATTGGAAGCCAATTGTGCAAATCTGCAAAATCTGGCCAATGTAAGTCTGTTCTGGACAGTCAGATGGTGTGGACGTTTTGACTGGGCAAATGATGTTGAAAAATTATGAAACTTTCCAGTCTTAAATTTCACATCTCAATCTTCAAAATGGACATATATTTTGTGTCATTTCGCTTTCTGAGCTGGGAGTTTTAACTGTCCAAAGTTTGGCATCAAAACTGGACCCTGTTTTGGTACAATGTTAGGTTTTTGGTAAATCTGGACTTTTGTTGTGATTTCTAGTTGTGGCCAATATTTTTCCTTGAAAGAGGACTTAAATAGCTTTCATTTGGCTTTGGAATCACCTTATTTCTATTTTTCCTGAATTATTTATGATTTTTGGAAGTTCAGCCAAGGAACTGGATTTCCTGGGCCGCGGCCAGTGGATTCTGGGCCGCAGCCCAAATGTTTCTGAGTGTTTCTGGGCAGTTTTGGGCCGCAGCCCAAATGTTTCTGGGCAATTTTGGGACGCAGCCAGTGGATTGTGGGCCGCGGCCCACCCCCAAAAATCAGCATTTTGGACTTTTAAAAGGTGATCTTTGGCCAAGTGTTTCCCAAGCCTTTAGGCATATGTTTAGGCTTTGATTAGCCACCTAAAGGTCATGAATGGTAACCAACTTTAAGTGATATGAAAGTAAGGTTTTGGAATAGAGAATAACTCTATGTCCTTGCTTTGGTTATAGGGTTGATATTCGCCCTGGACATGGTTTGGTATTCGTTCTGATCGCGAGTAAGCGGAGCTGGAGCTTACGTGGAAAGAGGGTAGGGAACATATCTCTTCTGTTTGTATTTGATATATGTGTTAGTGTGTTGGTGCATGTCTTAGCTTTGCATAATTATGTGTAATTTGAAGCTATGTTTCAATTTATGCTATGGCCATAGGTATATTATTCGAAGCATTGAGCCTGCAAATTGTCATTGTGTTATCATGAGTTGTGTGATGCAAGCATGTCATACATTAAACATTTATCGTACATGCATATTGATATTGTTTACCTACTGAGATTCTCTCGAATCTCACCCTCCCCTACTAACCTTTCAGACAAGGTAGTAGATCAAGGATATAGCGAGCAACTAAGGGCGATGAAGATTCCTTCGGGTTGAAGATTCGGTAGTTGGTTATCATAGTTGGGAGTATATAGATTTGGATAATTGTATTTGGTTATTTGGATAAATATATGTGGATGAGGTTTTGATTATTTGTATTGAGATTTGTTGTGTAATCCCCATATGAGGGCTTGTATAGGCTAATGTGCCCTATGATTGTTTAGCGAAGATATGAAACCCGGGGGTTACCGGGATGATTATATTGTGCACTCTGATATTGGTATAAATGTGATTTATCTTCGTGTAGTAATTATATTCGGAAGGTGAATGCGAGACCAGGTCTAAATGATTTCGAACTGTATCTATGAAAACCCCGTCAGTTAGATGGGATATTAGATGTTAATTGTTTCTTATTGGTCTCTATTTCACTTTAAATCGCTTATTTCGGATATAATTACGGCAGGGGGCGTTGGAAATTGTGCCCTAAAGGCCAATCATTGTACTTTAAACATTATTATTTTAATGAAATTTCTCCATTCTGTTATCATATTATTTGCATGTTAACTGTGATAATTATATCCTTGGATAATTCATAAAGATTGTCCTAAAATGTCCCTGGTCGGTCATCTATACGGGAGCAGAGATGAAAGAAGACCAGTATGACTTTGATAAGATATGGAGATACGAATCAAAGTCTTAGGCACTTGTAAGAGTACAATGTGCTGGACCGACCCACTATGAGAAAGCTACATGGATCAAGTCATAAGCTTTTCTCATGTATAACCACGTCACAATGCCCTTAGACCTGAGGTCATCATGGATTCCTACATGAGAGTTGCTAAGCTTTGAACTAGTCAAAAGTCACTTTTGACAGGGTGATGATAAAGGCTACGATCGGGCTTGGTGGTTTTTCATGTAGAGGAATATGAATGATCAAGATGGAATTTGTCCCTCATATTAGTAGAGAGATATTACTGGGCCCCTCGATGAGTGAGTCTAAGAAATGTATGGCCATACTATGATGAAAGGAGTTTCTGTCTCTGTTATCAGACTACTCAGGAATCGAGAAAGTAATGGTCAGGAACAAGAGGATGACATTTTCCATGGCTTATCCTTGATCGATATATCGTGTGACAAAAGGGACGTGACATGGTTGTATGACAGGTTGCATCGTGATAACGATCCTCATATGAATTGGGTAGTCGTAATGTCTTGCTAGAGGCCGCTTACAACTTTTGGGTTAGTGTAGTTATTGGCCCACTGCCAACTTCATATGGGCCTACAGGGTCGCACACAAGAATGGCCCAACACGAGATAATGTTTGATTTAGGGTGGATGAATTTTATATTTATATATATATAATATAAAATTCATTAATAATATTATATAGATATATATATATATATATTCGAAATATATATCTTATATATATATATATTATATTATATTATTATATTATATAGATATATATATATTTTTTCGAAATATTATATATATATATTATATGATATTATTATATTGTGTTGGTTTTAAATTTAATTTATTAAGATATATTAAATTTAATAACTAACATGATAGAGATATAGTATCTCAGATTTAATTTATGAAGATAAATTAAATCTAATGGCTCTTTATTTAGATTAAATAAATAGGTTAAATTAAAACTGTTGGACAGATTTAATTTAAACTGAATTTATTTAATTAGCTCATCAAGATAATTAATTGTTAATTAATTTCGAAATTAATGATGATTAATTTTGAAATTTGAAAATAACCCTCGTGGGTTATAAACTTGATAGAGCTGATAGACTCAGTGTACAACAGAATTGAGAGCCGCAAGTTAAACCCTTGGAGACATTAGAGGTGCTAGCACACAGTCTCGGTTGGAGAACATTCGTGTGGATACCGGTAGAGGGAGCAGACCTGACGTGTTGACTCCTAGAGATCGTGAAAACTCTGAATCATAAAAGGGTATGAATCCTTCCAACTTGGTTTAAACACCGTTAATAGATCCTCGATTTGGATCAGTGAAAATTTTTCAAATTCTTCCGCTGTGCTTACCGATCCTTCAGTGGCATCAGAGCCAGATCAATTGTGCGTTTAAATTGAGTTTATGATTCTTATACATGTGATATATATGGGATGTGTACGTATATTTATAAGAAACACTCGAATATGTATGTGATTCTCGTTTTGGATCAAGCGTGAAATCGATTCCGAACATGTATATCTTGAAACATGTATGTGATTTTCGTTTTGAACAAGCATGAAATTGGGTAGGGTACCTGAGATCGTAGTTGGTGGCAATCAAATTGGGTCTAGGTTCGAATATCTATTCGGCTAATAGGGATCCGAACTATGGGGAAGACAAATTGGATCAGAAGCGTTCTGGGCCATTGTTGTTTTTTTGTTTTGAAAAATTGGGTCCGAAATTTAAAAAATTTAAAATTTTCAAATATTTCTTTTAAAAGGAATGTGCCTTTTTCAAAAGCTTCAGGGGCGCTGCCTCTGCAACCCCGCAAAAGGAAGCATAGCGGGACCGCCGTGACCACCTCTGCGTAGCACAATATAATCTGATCATGACATTTATTGCTTTTCATATTGTATGAATTCTTGTTGTGGTTTATTATTTATCCTTGTTTGGGTATGGTGAACAATATGGCTTTAGAATTTTACAAAGGTTGTAATATTTAAATACGGCCTGCGTGCCGTGCTTTTCTCTAAATACTCTCGATGTACATTCTCTTCTCATCTCACTCCCCTTGAATGTTTAAACGAGGTTTCTCTCAATATATTTCTCTTTTTTTTAGAGAAGTCCTCTCATTGGCTTGGGAGGATTTTAGGTTAGGTAAGCCATGTTGTGTCACGTTTAAATTATGCTTTTGATAAGATCATTGCATGATTACTTTTACGTTTATATGTATTTATCTGTATGAGATACGACCACGATTGCATCCATATAAACAAAACTAATTAATTAAGCCCTCTAAATTAAATCTTAAGTCATAATGCCGTCAATTAATGAATACTTGTCAAAACCTAGATCGCTCAATTGTGGAAACCACCAAAGTGGATGCACTTGAGTTATCTTGATGAGACAAGCTTCAGTAATTGTGCTGCTCATAATATTCATTATTGTTTTGACTTAATTGAGATTAACAAAACGGTTTTGAATCTCAAGGCATTAGATGGGGTTAAACATGCCAGATCATATGATGATTAAATCCCATAAAGATCTAAGAGTTACATGTGATGTAATTGGTAAATAGGTTACCTACCTAAATAACTTGAATTTAAGCGTCTTGCCAAAGCGGACTTAAGTTTAAGCCAAATATGGATCTTAGCCCACTAATTATTATATTGAGGGTTGTTAATTTAGTGGGAGATTACTAACTAACTTTGCATATTTTAATTGTAGAATCATGTCGACTAGTAATACTGCTACACTATCATTGCGATCGGTCCTTGAGAAGGACAAACTCAATGGGACAAACTTTCTTGACTGGTTCAGGAACTTGAGAATTGTTCTCAAGCAGGAAAGAAAGGCTTATGTCCTAGATCAACCCATTCCTGAGGAGCCTGCAGCTAATGCTCCAAGAGCTCAGAGAGATGCTTACACAAAGCATAAGGATAACTCTGTGGATGTAGGTTGCCTGATGCTTGCCACTATGATTCCAGAGCTCCAAAAAGATCTGGAACTCATGGAGGCTCATGAGATGATAGTACATCTCAAGGAAATGTTCCAGCAACAGGCAAGGCAAGAAAGGTATGAGACCACAAAGGCCTTACATTCCTGCAAAATGGCTGAAGGTGCATCAATTAGTACTCATGTGTTAAAGATGAAAGGCTATATTGATCACCTTGAGAGGCTTGGATTTCCCATGAGCCAGGAGTTAGCTACGGACTTGATCCTCAACTCACTCCCGGAGAGTTATGACCAGTTTGTTATGAACTACAACATGAACAACATGGAGAAATCAATTTCTGAGCTGCATGGGATGCTCAAAACTGCTGAGTAAAGTATTAAGAAAAAGCCTAGCACAGTTTTAATGGTTCAGAAAGGAAAGGGTATGAAAAAGAAAGGGAAGGGCAAATGGAAGGGTAATGGCTCAGGTGGTAAGACCAAAGAGTCAAACAAGCCCGAAACCAAGCCTGCACCTAGGAAGGCAAAGCCTCCAGAGGAAGGAGTCTGCTACTTCTGCAATGAACCCGGTCATTGGAAGAGGAATTGCAAACTCTACCTGGAAGATCTGAAAAATGACAAGAAGGATAGCAGGGCTATCGCTTCGGGTATTTATGTTATAGACATTCATTTTTCTACTTCCTCTACATGGGTATTAGATACTGCATGTGGTTCTCACATTTGTACAAATGTGCAAGGTCTAAAGGATAGTAGAAAGCTGAAGAAGGGCGAGGTGGACCTACGAGTTGGAAACAGAGCAAGAGTTGCTGCTTTAGCTGTAGGCACTTATGAATTAGTTCTGCCCAGTGGGCTTTTGTTAGTTTTGAACAATTGCTATTATGTTCCTGCTTTGAGTAGTAACATTGTTTCTCTTTCTTATTTGGATAAGGAAGGTTATACTTCCATTACTAGGAATGGTAAATGTTCTATTTATCGTAATGACATTTTCTATGCTGATGGTGATTTGCATGTTGGTCATTATATATTAAATTTGGAACATCCTAATAATGGGAATATCTATAACGTAACTACTAAGAGGATAAAATCAAACAATTTGAATCCGACCTACCTATGGCATTGTCGTCTAGGCCACATAAATGAGAAATGCATTTCTAAACTCCATCAAGATGGATTTCTAAACTCATTTGATTTTGAATCATATGATACATGCAAATCTTGCTTATTAGGAAAGATGACTAAGGCACCTTTCATTGGGCACAGTGAGAGGGCTACTGAATTATTGGGCCTCATACATACAGATGTATGTGGACCATTAAATATAGCTGCCAGAGGAGGTTATGTCTACTTCATTACATTTATAGATGACTTTAGTAGATATGTCTATATCTATCTAATGAAACATAAATCTGAATCTTTTGAAATGTTCAAAATATTCCAAAATAAAGTATAAAACCAACTTGGTAAAACAATTAAAGCACTTAGATCTGATCGAGGTGGTGAATATTTGAGCCAAGAATTTACTAACTATCTTAGGAGTTGTGGGATAATCTCACAATTGACTCCTCCAGGAACACTACAATGGAATGGCGTTTCTGAACGGAGGAATCGAACACTATTAGATATGGTTCGATCTATGATGAGTCAAACAGATCTTCCACCGTCCTTTTGGGGACATGCCCTAGAGATAGCTGCGTTCACACTAAATCGTGTTCCATCTAAGGCAATTGAAAAGACACCATATGAGATATGGACTGGAAAGAAACCAAGTTTATCTTTTCTTAAGATCTGGTGGTGGTGGCGGTGGGCGGCGAGGGTGGAGGAAGAGGTCGTGGCAGGGCAGGGGGTGGTGGCGGAGGAGGAGGTGGTGGTGGAGGCAGCGGGTGGCAGGGGTGGAGGAGGAGGTCGTGGCGGGGCTAGGTGTAACCCCCTTCCGTAATTATATCCGAAATACGCGATTAAAATGAAATAGAGACCATAAGAAACAAAACCATTTTATAATCCCATCTTCACGATAGGGTTTTCACAAACCACTTTCAAAATCTAATTAACCTGGTCTCACATTCACATTTTGAATACACTTACTACATAAAGACAAATCACATTCATTATATATCAGAGTACACAACAATAATTCCCGGCAATCCCGGGTTCATATCTTTACTCAAAGGGTTCACAGGGCACATTCGCCCATTACATATCCTCAAATGGGGGTTACACAATATCATCTCAAATACATATCAAAATACTCATCCCAAATAACCAAATACACATCTAAAACATGTACATATCCAAATATACATAATCCCAACCATAATGATAACCAACTATCAAAATGACAACCCGAAGGAGTCCTCATCGCCCTTGTCTGCTTACTCCATCACCGATCTACTACCATGTCTAAAAGGTTAGTAGGGGAGGGTGAGATTCTAGAAAATCTCAGTAGGAAAACAATATCAATATACATGTATGATAAATGTTTAATGCATGACATGCTTGCATCACATAACTATCACAATGACAAATCTGTAAGCTCAATGCTTCCAACAATATACTAATGGCCATAGCATAAATTGAAACATAGCTTCAAATAGCACATAACCATGCAAAGCTAAGACATGCACTAACACACTAACACATATATCAAATACAAGCAGAAGAGATATGTTCCCTACACTCTTTCCACGTAAGCTCCAGCTCCGGCTGCTCGCGAACAAAACGAACATCGAACCACAACCAGGGCAAACATCAACCCTATAACCAAAGCAAGGACATAGGGTTATTCTCTATTCCAAACTCTTACTTTCATATCACTTAAAGTTGGTTACCATTCACACCTTTTAGGTGGCTAAAATAAGCTCAACGAAAGCTTAAAGGATTGGGACGTACTAGGTTGGAAATCACCTTTCAAAATCTCAAAATGCTGAAAATGGGGGTTGGCTGCAGGCAGAACACACACAAAAGGTTTTTGGCTGCAGCCAAGATTTTTTGGCTATGGCCAAAACGTGAACAGAAACTTTTGCGCTGCAGCCAGGATTTTCTGCTGCAGCCAAGGCAACTTAGGAAATTCATAACTAATTCCAAAAAAATAGAAACGAGGTGATCCCAAAGCCAAATGAAATATTTTTAAGTCCTATGCATAGGAAAAATATGGCTCATTACCAGAAATCACCACAAAAATCCAGATTTACACAAAATCCAACATTTCTCCAAAACAGAATCCAGTTTCGACCTCAAACTTTGGACAAACATAAATCCCAGTTCAAAAACCGAAATGACACAATTTATACATCCATTTTGAAGCTTGGGATGTGAGCTTCAATACTGGAAATGTTCAGAATTTTCTAACATCATTTGCCCATTCAAAACGGCAACACAAGCAGACTGCCCAGAATAGAGTTTCAATGAGCAACATTTCAGTTTTTGCACTTTAGCTTCCAATGATCCCATTTTCACATCAAACATCATTCTCACACAAACTTTCACAAGGAATCCATTGGAAACACCAAATCAACCAAATTCACATTATATTGACATGTTTCACAATGAATTGCAACATGTCACACAATATCACATTTCAACTCAACATTGCACAACTTTCCATCTCAAGTTCCCAAATCAATTCCAATGACCAAATACCACAACATGGCACCATTTTCAACATAAAACACAACCCAATTCATCCAATCCAAAATCACAAGAAAATCAGGGCAAAATTCGAAATTCACTAAACTCATCCACAATTCACAAAACTTAGATCAAAAGGCTTCAAATACTCACCTCTTCCTCTTTCCCAAACCAATTCTTTGATTCTCCATCTTTCCAAATTTCCTCAAGCCATCAAACACCTTCAATCAAGAATCTAAAACCATAGCAATGAAGCTCTCATCACTATGAACAATATTAAAGAAAGGTGTTTAAGCATTAGAGGACAAGAAACAAGTCAAATCTCACCTTATTCTTTTCTCTTTCCACCTTGCTCTTGGCGAAAATGGAGAACAAGAGAGAGATGAAGATGATGAAGATGATGATCAGATTTTTAGGGCCAAAAACCGTCCAAATAAAGAGAGGAAAGAGGGAAAATGAGTTGAAATCTTTGACCAAATCCAAGGGCTCAAATTGTAACACTTGTCACACCCTTATTCCATCTCTATGAGTTCACATGAACCCACACACATGGGATTCCACCCACTTAATCTCTACACAAATCAATCTCAACCATTGATCTTGAAGTTACCAATGAGTTTCCTCTTCGGTAACTGACCAATTGGTCGGTAACTTTACCGTTTAGCCCCTGATTTCGGTAATTCTCATTGAATCACCACCAAACACTTCATATCGTTTCATTTAGCCACAATATGCGCCTTCCCTCTATTTTAAGTCAATTTAGATATTAATCCATAATTGAGCTTAAATACAGGGTTTCCGGCACTGCTAACAGCACATACGAATCACATCGGGTGCCAACTCACACCATAATCTCCAAAAGGGTTTATTTATCACTAATCACTTCTGCTTTTGGAGTCATTATCTCTTAATCACAATTTGGAATCTTGTTAAACCGGGGCTTAGCAGTCCACTAATCTCAGGCTTATTCTCTAGCCTCAAGTCTCAAAATTCGGGGTATTACACTAGGGGTGGCGACGGGGGAGGAGGAGGAGGTGGTGGTGGAGGGGGTGGGAGGCGGGGGTGGAGGAGGTGGTGGCGGCGGTGAGGGGCTGGTGGTGGGGCCGGGGGTGGCAGCAAAAGAGAAGGTGGTGGTAGTGGCTGTGAGCGGGAGGAGGCTGTGGGCTACAATAAGGGCGGAGGAGAAGGTGGTGGTAGTGGCTGTGGGCGGATGGCGGCGGTGGTGGCAGAAGAGGTGGTGGTGGCTGGCGGCAATGGGAATGGAGGAGGAAGTGGTGGCAACGGGAATGGGTGAAGGTGACGGCGGTGGAGGAGGCAGTGGCGGCAGCAGAGGGTGGAGGTGACGGCGGTGGAGGAGGAAGAGGTTGTGGCGGTGGCAGTTGTGGTGTGATGTAGTAAGTGAAATGAGATAAGTGAAACAAAGATAAGGAAAACTAAAAGGTAAATTGAACTTTTTAACCCATGCAATGAGATGGTAATAAGGATTCATAGGGGGAGGTATGAATGAAGATTACCAATTTTTTGGTAATCATCATTACTATGGTAAACCCTATTACCATGCTAAAGAGCAACCAAACACTCTTCTCTTGGTAATGTAATCATGATTACCATTGCAGGCATGTAATAGGGTTGAACCAAACGGGCTCTAAGGAAACTAAATAAATTGTTTTAGATTATTTATATTTATCATTTGTCCATCAAACTAATTTGTGTGACTTATAAACTAATATATAATTCAATGATACACAACATATATTATGATTAAATTATTTATTTAGCTTCCTTAATTTCTCCAAAAAAAGTCAATTATGTCTTATGTTAAGGACCAGAAGTAGTATTTAATTGTAACATAACTTCAAGAATTAAAAAATAAATACAAATAAACTCACATGCAATAGCATCTGTCCCAAATACCAAGCCATAGCAAGAGAAAATTATTCAAAGTAACCCAATAAAAATTAAAATGCCAAGAATATATATTTTAACTAGTTCACAGTAATAAAATTAAATAAAAATTTAAATGTTTAAAATTATTATCATATCATAACATAAGTGAAATAAAAAAAGAGATGGTATTAAAAAAATTCAGCTGAAATATGTGTCAGAATATAAATGATATACAAATAAAATTATAAAAGAAAGTTTAAAACGTCGGTAAAATCTTTGGTTTAAAAAAACGTAGTAAGAATCTCAGGCTAAAAAACATGTTTAAAATCATATCAAGACACATCTATCGAGGTCTGAAAGAGAGAAATTCAAACACGCGGAGTCAGAAAAAAGTTATCGTACTATATGCAGATGTATAATAATATTTCTCTTTCTTCCTCAAAAACATTTTTCTTCCTTGACCCTCACCTTTTTTCTGCGACACCGGCAACCTCTGCTTCTTTATCTTTCATTTGCTTCATGAAACTCAAGTTGGATGGTTAATAAATGGCCATTCTGGCTCCCGGATTAACTAATCTGGTTTCCAGGCTAAAAACGGATTTATGCCAGTTCAAAACGACTAAACGTGAAAGATGGTTTCCATGCCTGATTCGAGCCATGTTCTTCTCTGGGCGGCAGCCAGGCCGGCCGGACTATCCGGTCCGGTTTCAAAAACATTGATCTACAACAACAAAAACAACAACAATAATAATGCAGAGAAAAATAAAAGAATCAACATTTTTACCAACAATTTTTTTACTAATTAAACATGCACATTAATTCATAAACTGCGTCATTACATCGTAGATATTGATTCTTTTATTTTGGTGCAAGCAAAGCGGCAAGAACCATGGCTTAATTCTCGATCTGAATATGGTATTTGAATAACTCTACATGACATGCAGAAATAAACTTGTCTAATATATAAACTAACCAATTAGAATAATATTATAGACAATAATATCAGCAGTAGATTGTGAAAAATAAAAATTCGGCATTCTTCCATCAAACTCTTGCAATATATTAAAAAAATATTCAATTAACACTAAAATCTAAAAGACTTATTTGTGTCTCTTTTAATTTAGATGCAGCTAATTGGATTATAAAATTTGATAAATTATTTGAATTTAAAAAAGAGATTACTTGAAAAGTCCAAATGAGGTGATCGACTTGCAAAATTTTAAAAGAGTAATACGTTTGACCTGTACTTTAAAATAATATAGAGAAGTTCATCTATAAGACACGTATCTAATATATAACTTATTTGGCACTTTCATACTACGCATCGCATATATTTTAATATTTATATTGTTATACTTATTTTATAAGTCACATTGCACACCTAAAAAAAAAAAATATATATATATATATATATATACAAAGTAATTTTGTGGGTTTTCCATATTTTACTAACGTGGCCGTTGAAGCTCACATGAAAGACTTCTATGACAGTTTTATAAAAATTTTCTGTCGATTACCAACAAGCTATTGATTGAATTGAATGATAGGCAACATCATCATCGTAAAAAAGAGAACATAAGATTGAATTCCAAAAAGTCTATTTATTAAGAGAGTCAAAAAAAAATTTTACACTTTAAGCCTCTTAAAAGAGAAACCCTTAATTAAACCCGAAAAAAAAAAATATTCCGTCAGTTATTGTACAAGTAATGGTAGTGGTTGACGAATCACTACTATTGCTTTCGTTTTAATACAAAAGTAGAACTCAGTCGTGGGTTACTCGGACGAGTGGTGGACATTACATCCTCATCAATGGCCAATTTATCTAAATCAGGAAAGCTACTAATAAACGAGAGTGGATTCCAGGGACACAAGTAAATGCCCTCTTACCTAGGCAGTCTGCCACCCACATCATTGGATTTGGAGTTCTGCTATCCCTCAAATTTTCTTAACTTCTTAAATTTTTTTTTATTATCCTATATAAAATGAATGACATTTTGATATATCATAAATAAAAAAAATGTTGCTATTTTCAATTTCTTTTCAAAGGAAAACACTCTAAATTAAAAAGAAACCACACAATTTTAGAATAATTTTTCTTTGAAAAATAAAAACCTTGTAAACTACACCAATTTTTTGTCTATAAGATATCAAAATGTCACTCATTTTATATAGAATCTAATAATGAAAAGAAACAAAAAAAAAAAAAAGATTTGTGAAGTTTAGAAAATTTTGAGGGGCAACAAAGGGGGCATTAGAGGAGGGACAACAAACACCCCAATTCCCACATCATTGGCATCACGATCAATATGATTCAGAACCAATACCCAATCTCGTTCTAATAAGGCTCTAGTTTCAGTGATGATATTGAAATCAGGGTGGCTTGATGAGCGTATTTGAGGGAGTACACAACATCCAGGTAGTCAAACTCTAGTATGCCACTATTAGCTATGTCAACAGAAACTCATTTGATGAAGCTTCTTAGTAGAATTCTTCATGGAGTGCAAGGAACCCAGAATTTTGCAGAAAAGTTCTTCATTCAGGATGTTCTTTTCTTCCAAATATCTTCCCATTTCAACGTCTCAAAATCATCTAGCAATCCATCGAAAAGAAATCATTCCATCCAATCGCCCTACTACAGAATCGCCAATATATGACAATTATTACCAACCATAAATCACGATTAAGAACCGTCATATATGCAGGTGCTATATATACTCAACGCGGATAAATAACTATTCCAAACCATGATTTATTCAATATATATATATATATATTATAACGGTTCTAATATAACATCCGTCATGTATTGAGACTTGGTGAGGCTATCACTACTACAGAAGGGACTTTTAACGTCACCAATTAATGCTTGTTTTCAAAAAAAAAAAAAAAAAAAAAAGAGGTGAAAAAGTAAGTGGTGGTTTTTTTTTGAAATTTTAACCCAGGCTTTTAATGTCTGTTTTTTGGAAAACATATGTTAAAAGCATTACTTTTACAAAAATAGAAATTAACATAACTAGTTATTGAAAAACAGATGTTGTAAGTGACTTACAATTTCTTTTAAAAAACAAACATCTGTTTTAAAACTTTCAATGTCACTCATAGAGACGTCCCCTAAAAATGGACATCTAAGGGTCCTAAAAAGGGATGTTATATGTGTAATATTCTGAATTTTGGAATTAGAGGTTTGAGAATAAGCCTGAATCAAGTGTACTGCTAAGTACTAGTTTAGCAAGAGTCCTAGGAACGAGGAATGGCTGTAAGTGTATTTTTCTAGCTTGGCAATCTTCTTGTAGCGAATGTACAAATAGACAAATGATGTCCAAAATTTGTGAAATTTTACAGGGTGAAAGTAGACAACCTAAGCTTTAATTTGTTAGGTGTTGGGAAATGTTTTGACTTATATACTAAGAGCTATGATTTTTCAAAGTTAGACCCTGTTTCTAGAACCAATTTTGGAACAAGTAAGGTTTAATAAATTTTTGGGAATTTTGAGCTTTCAGTTAGCTAAAGGCTATATTTTTCCTTAAACTAGACTCAATAAGGGTTTCATAGCCTTTAGAATCACTCCAATTTGATTTCTACAAATAAAGTTATGGTGTTTCAAAGATTGGTCAGAAAATTTGCCAGAATTGCCAACTATTGCGAATTTGGGAAAAAATGTGTAATAGCAATTGTGTAAATTGTGGAGTAAAGTAGAAGCCTATATTTTCCCTCTATTGGTGGATATTTGCTGTCAAAATATAAAAGAAGGAAAAATAATTGCTTGGACAATAATCATGCCAAGTGTCATTATCTTGAGCCAAGGAATTTAATAAGAATTTGTTAATGATAAGAGCACATGTTGGAATTAGTAATAAAATACAATATATGTGCAATTGGTTAGACTAGTGG
Organism: Inga oerstediana; assembly: GCA_963210345.1. Lineage (NCBI taxonomy): Eukaryota > Viridiplantae > Streptophyta > Magnoliopsida > Fabales > Fabaceae > Inga > Inga oerstediana. The sequence continues at coordinate 38,004,023 of OY723407.1, forward strand.
AATGAAACTCATTTGGTTTATGGAGGGCCCTAATTGGCGTCATCATGGGCTAACAAGAGAGAAGAAAAGTAGTCTAGAACTAATGGAAAGGCTTATGACAATTGAGAAGAGATAAGGCTAATGAAAAATCACATGTCATAAACCAATAAATTAATCCTTCTTAAGGGTTATGTAGACATATTATTAAAGCACCATCTTCATCTTTCTCCATCCATTTTCACATATTACCCCAACACAAAGAGAGAGAGGAGACCTTAGGTCATAGAGAGAGAGAGAGAGCTCAAGGAAGCAAAAAATCAAAGATAAATCTTGTGATTTCAAGTAATTAAGCTTCCTATCTGTGTAGTCCTTCTTCTAAGCTCTTGTTCTTCATGAAAATAATGTGTAGCCAAGCAAAACATCAAGGGAAGAGAGAGAGGGAGGACATCTAGAGAGAGAGAGAAGAGAATCAAGATGTAACTTCAAGAACCTCAATTCTTTTGGTGTGTTGTTGTTGTTGTTGTTGTTGTGGTTCTTGTTATGATTTGTGGTTTGGTTGATGATTTTGTAAACTTGGGATGTTGAAACCCTAAGGGGTTATGCTGCCCAAATTTCCTCAAACCATGTCTAATAAGTGTTTAAAAGTTTTAACAAGTGGTTAAGAGTGAAAAGAAGCAAGCTTTAAGGGTTGAAACACAAAATCACATTTTCCGCTTTCCTTAAAGCATGTTTCGGCCAAACCTAATTAGAGGGGTTAGGGCTGGAATTTTATTAATATGACGGTTCCATGATGTTTAAGAGGAAAATTGTGTAGGGTTGATGTTGATCATTTTGTGAGAAAAGCACTAGAAAGTGAAATGTCAAAACTAGCCCAAAAACCCTAAATAGGGGTTGTCAAGAGCAAAACTATTATTTGGCAGTGATTTTACAAAAACCGAGGTCAAAATGGATTCTACATGCAAAACTGTGTAGGAACAGCCCAGGTCAAAATTTCTGAAAAAGTACAGTCGGACCGAATAAAAAGGGGACTTAGACCAGGTCCCAAGGGAAATTTGGTAATTTGGCATATTTAAGCTGATATGACCAACAAAAGTAATTTGGAAGAGTCTAGAGTGATACATGAATGGGTGTTAACCTAATTCTTGTAAACTTGGAATTTTAGAACTAGACAATTGTGGCCGAACAGGATCAAGTCAATAGATGATTAGGTGGGAAGGGCTATTTCAAGTAGTAACTTTATCTTTCATATATTATGCCAATGTTTATATGTTTGTGTATGCCATCGTCTATGATATAATTAATGAGTATGGTTTTGCCTAGGAGGGCAATTTGTGTGTGGAGGTACACTTACCTAGTTGTTGATCAAGAAGCCAGTTGAGGTGTACCTGGTTGTTGAGAAAGAACACAACCGAGGTTTTACGGGTAGTAGGGAATTAAGCCCCTAACTCATATATACATGCCTTGATATTGTTATTAATTTGTTGCATAACATGGAGCATGACATTTAATTTTCACATTTTATATGATCGATTGTGTGTTACTACTAAGATTCTTTTGAATCTCACCCTTTTAATAAATGCATAAAATTTGTAGCAATGAAAAATGGCTTTGAGGGCAAAAACCATAATTACCGGTGATTGAAGGTTCTGGCCAAGTTCAAGAGAGGACGTTGATTATTTGAAGGCCTTTTAGTAAGTTTAAGGTCTATAATTTGTTGTGCAATGCCCAGTATAGGAATTCTTGAATGTAATCAAATACATTATATCATTAATATCAGTATATCTATGCTATTCATGTGTAACCGCTAAACCACGCATTGCTACTCTGATTAATATCAATAATAAGTGGTATGTAAGATGGGGTCTTACAATATATTCCTTTTGTAGCAGTGTATGATGTGCATGAAGCAAGCATAATAAAAAACAGGCTCATGTAAACAACTATTATATAACTAGTAATGATGGCATAACACATAACGGTCCTCTATAAGCAACTATTATTTATTCAATAACATACATAACAATTTTTATGTAAGAACTGTGACTTTTAATAATAATAATAATAAATAACAGTCTCATACAAACAACCATTATTTATTTAGTAACATAAATAATGGTTTATAAGTAAGAACTGTGAACTTTTATATTACATAATGATTTTTGTATAATAGCAATGATGTATCGATGTTAGACTCTTCAAATGAGAGTTTTTAAGCTAGATGCACTCGTCTATATATAATAGAAAAGTACCTCCCACAATGAGTTGTTGTGAAATTTAGGATGGATAAAGACATTCCAGGCTTTTCAGGGAGAATTAATGGCAACTGTTGAACTATATATATGATAATGTAATTGTTGACCTCTCTTTATCAGAATTAAGCCTTAAAAACAAATTGAGGGGGGGGAATGAATATCCCTATAGGAAATGGTGCTTTAGGGATATTCATTTTTGCCACTCAGTCATTATTTTTGTAGCTTAATTGCTTGATGAGATGCGAGGAATATGTCAACACTTACATTATCCTAGATATAGTTCAGGAGTGTGATTGCCCTTTTTCCTATAGGGATATTTGTTTTTTTCACTCATTCATTATTTTCCTGGCTAATTGATGTGAAGAGACACAAGTAATAGGTCAATACTTACATTATCACATATATAGGTCAGGAGTATGATTTATTCTAGTCACAAAGCCTAGAAAATCTTGATATGTCCCCAATTGCAAGGCTACTCGATATGGAAAATACTACTATATTTGGTAGACTCGAATCCAAGTAGCCCAGAAACTCTCACATTGAAGAGTCTAGGACTGATCTCACATTGTTAAATTTCAGAGCTTTAACTTGTTGCCACCTGGTCAATAAAAAAAGGAGAGAAACCTTCTATTAGAGCAATAATGGGTTTTCCAAAAAAACATAACTTCACAATAGCAATTTAATGTCATGTTTAATGCTTTATCGCGTCGTGACTTTACCAGAGCTGGTATTTGGGTGTTTGTGTATGATTCTCGATATAAATAAACTAGTTTATTCATCACATTCCTAATGATCTTTTTGGAAGTAACTTCTAGAGATATGGAGACCTTCGATCAGAGCAATAGGTTAACAACATCCTATAATAGGAAATGAAACTTGATCAAACAATAGGTTTTCCAAAAAAATATAACTTCACCAAAGCAATTTAATGTCATGTTAAATGCTTAATATGTTGTGACTTCATAAAGGCAGCACATTTAGCCGGGTTGACAACTATGAGTAACAAGAAAGGAACATTCAATCAAAATAATAGTTTTTCAAAAAAAAAAGAACATGACTCATGTCGAAACCTAGCTAGGCAACACGAAGTGAATAATATAATCGTACCTATAAATCAAGAGAACACAGAACCAAAAGGAATGTGAATTAGCCAGGGCTCAAGAATGAAAACGCGAGTTAGATCAACCAAATACAACTCGTTCAGTAGTTGCTGAGACATCAAACATCCTACAAAAAATTAGTACCCGTAGATTAGACAACTAACCTCAGTAAGTAGGGTAACTCGCCTCAATGAGTAAGGCACTCGCCGAGGCCAATTGATAAAAAATGAGGGAGTGACTTTCTATGTCACTCGCCTCGGCAACTAGGTAGATTGTTGAGGTGAATGACACAACGCTAGTTGCCTCGGCAACCAATGTAGTCTCGGAGGTGAGTCATCGATTTTTATAAATAAGGAGTACATTACAATTTATTATTTTTCAGAAATTTGGATACAGAGAGGTAAAGCTCTGCTAGGGTTTCGTAAGGAGGGCTTCTAAGGCTCTAATTCTTTAGTAAGTATACCTAATCCTCCTTCCTCCTTGTCTTTCTATAATTATAGAATTATAAGGGATTTAAACTAGGGCTTGAGAATACCAATTTGGGGATTTTTCATAGAACTGAGTTTTAAGGGTTTAAAACTCAAATTTAAGATACAAAGGAGTTAGATTAGAATAGTCTAATACTATGTTAAGGGCAATTCTCAGTTCTTGCATGAATCTCTTTCATCGATGAAACCCGTGAGAATTTCTATGTAACCATATGAGATAAATTCTTGAGTAGTTAGATGTTAGTGATTTTGTTTAATTACCCTTGCTTTGTAGTTTGAATTCATACGTTAGGGAAAGATCCTTCTTGTTTGTAGCTAAGGGAAACACCAGGTAACATGGTCCTTTCTGTCTTACTTATCGGTACTACTCGTGGCTTTTCTGAAAACCCCAAGAGCATAAAAAAGTAGAATTGGTATGAATCCAACTGTTTTGTGATCCAAACTACCTTGTGAGACCTCTATATGAACCCTAGAACTGAATAGGATGATTTTTTGAACAATTAGAGACAATTATAAGTTTGTGTGGATAAATATGTCTAAATTCATATGGCGCGAAGGCATGCCTCGGCTCGATGACCATATTGGTGGCTGAGGTTGTTAGATCCCAAGTTTTGATGATAACAAAAGTCAATTGTGTACAAATCATGTTTTTATAAGTTTAAGAAATGTTTACAAAGTTACCAATGCATATAACAATGTTCTATGGTGTCTGCTGTCAAAATGAACTGGTGTGCTCGAGCATGAGTCTGGTACTCGAGCATAGAACCCTTCTGTGCTCGAGTAGGTGCGAGTGATAGCCAGAAAGTGTTTGCCCGAGAAGCATGCTACTGTTATTTTTACTGATTCACTCGAGCACTAGAGATAGCACTCAAGCAGAGGAGCCTTTCTCACTCGAGCACATGCGAGTGAGAGTCTGCGAGTGCTTGGCCGAGAGCAAGTTTTGACATTCTTCCTTGGTGCACTCGAGCAGAGAAATCAATGCTCGAGCATGAGTGTCCTGTACTCGAGCACTAGCGAGTGAAGGTATGCGAGTGCTTGGCCGAGAGTCATGAAGATCAAAGAAGCACAAGTATGCTCGAGCATAGCTTCATATGCTCGAGTGACACATCAGCACTCGTGAGTGAAAAATCTATCCCTCTCAAATTCTGATGCGAGTGTTGGTATTAAAGGTATATTACTTGAGAATATTCTTCTCACTCGAGCAAGAGTATATGTGCTCGAGTGAGGGCCCACATCACCGGCGAGTACAAAATCTCACTCTTGCTAAAATGATATGCGAGTGCTGACCAGAGAAGAAAATCCCAGTGTAAAATGCAAGGCTACTCGAGCAGAAGGAGTTGTGCTCGAGTGAGGCCTCACATCACTCGCGAGTGAGAATTTTGTCTCTCTGAAATCCTATGCGAGCACACACTTAAAACTGAAGATCAAGGAGTAAAATTGCAATATCACTCGAGTGAGCCCATCCATGCTCTAGTGATGCTCTGCCAGATCACCAAATACACTAAGTTTCACAACGTTAAATCCGAATATAGTTTAATGTTATTTATTTATCTTATCATTACTTATTATCATTATTTAACATCATTTTGAATGTATTATAAGTGTGATACAGGAGGATGAACGTTTGAAATAAACTGACACGAAGAAAGTCAAACAACGGCAGACAACATCATTACAGGCACGCATGTACCTACCGCATTCAGAATATTCAAACATGCGTGTGTCATTCAACAGAAGGAAGCCCCTCTCCTCAACGATCATTACTCAAACGGGCAAAAACTAAACATCTATAAATACAGATATTCAGAGATCGTCAAGGATAACGAAGCACAAGAATTCACAAGCATATACACGAGTCTCTGCTATTCATAATTTTCTCTATATACACATTGATCTTCAGTGTTCATTTATTTGCTCTGTAAGAGAGTCTTCATACAATTCAAATTCTATTTTCATTTGATCTCAAGGTATTGGGACCTTGAGAGGGTAGATTTCCTTACGAGAAAAGTAGTTGTAAGAATTCCTTGTTAAACCTTCCACTCATAAGACTTATAAGATACAAGCAGAAGAGAACGTTGCTGCTCATAAGACTTACAGTGGTGTAAGCAGGAGAGAACGTTGCTGCTCATAAGTCTTGTATACATAAGCAAGTGGGAAAGGTCATAGGTTGTTTTTTTGCACGTAAGACTTGTCGTAAGGGGGAGAGAAATTTCTTAGTGAGAGAATATTTCTGCTTGTAGTCCTTTTAAGGACAATTTTTGTTTTGTGGCGTTCTGAGAGCCCATTGAATCTTGGAAGAATAGTGAAAATCTCAGTAGGTCTTCATCTCTGAGGACTGGACGTGGGCCTGGTTGTTAGGCCGAACCAATATAACTCTCTGTGTTCTAATCTTCTCAACTTTACTCTATCTACTCTATTTTTCATATCACCACATCAAGCGAAAAATTTATAACGTCACCCAATTCACCCCCTCTTGGGTGAAGCTTGCCTCTTTTATTTGGTATCAGAGAAAGGTCTTCTCCGAAGAGCCTAACAGCTTAAGAAGGATCTGATAAATGGCAACAATGGGTGAAAACATTCTTCCAGACGGAGCTTCAATCACTAGACCTCCTGGCTTTACTGGAGAACATTTTTCATTCTGGAAAGCCAAATTCAGAGTGTTCGTGATGGCTAACGAGTACGGCTTGTGGAATGTAATACAAGATGGTGACTATGTTCCAATAAAGAAAATCGAAGATAGAGCCGTTAAGAAGAGCCCAGAGGAGTTTGACGAGAATGATAAAAGGTTAGTAACATTAAATAGTAAAGCTATTTTAATGATACAGAGTGCTCTTAGTCAAAAAGAATATTTTCGAATATGTACTCTACCAACTGCCAAAGATATGTGGGATGCTCTTGAAATTGCTCACGAAGGTACATCCGGAATCAAAGAAAATAGAGTCAATACTCTAATTACAGAATATGATCTATTTCGTATGAAACCCGGAGAAGGTATATCAGAATTCAAACTCAGGTATACTCATCTTGTTAATCAATTATCTGCTCTTGGAAAATCGTTTGATCAAAATTCCCAGGTAAGAAAGATTCTTAATATTCTTACGAAAGAATGGGAAGTGAAGGTGACAGCTATCGAAGAAGCTAAAAGAGAATCTATGAGATCCGTAGCTGCTCTCTTTGGGAGTCTTTCCGAGTATGAAGGAAAGTTGAGATTTAAAAAGGAACTTGAAGAGTTCGATGATAAAAAGAAAAAGGGAGTTGCTCTTAAAGCTATCAAGGAAGAAGAAGAATCTTCCGAGAATGAAGATGTCCCTAATGATGATGAAATGGGAATGATCGTGAGAAAATTCAAGAGATTCTACAGAAGAGGTCAAAAGAACTTCAAAAATTATCAAGGTGGACCAAGCAAGAAAGAAAATAAAGAACAACAGATAGTATGCTATAAATGTGGGAAACCTTGACACATCAAATCTGAATGCTTTAAAAACAAAGACAAAAAGAAGCAGAAAAAGAAAGCATATATATCATCTATATGGGGTGATAGTTCATTAGACGAAGAAAGTGATAATGACGAGTAGCAAATCTGTGCTTGGTAGCCAAGGAAAAAGAATCAGATTCTGAGGTAAGTGATTCTGAACCTACTTATGATGAATTGTTATCTGAAAATAATGCATTGCATACAGAATTCATCAAAGTAGCTAAAGAGATGGTTAGCTATAAGAAGAAAGTAAAAGAATTAGAAAGTACTGTCACATCATCATGTGAAATGTGTAAGGAAAAAGATAAGAAAATAAGTGATTTAACAAAAATTGTTGAAAAATTTACTAAGAGAAGTGAAACTCTTAAGGTTATTTTAAATTCTCAGAAAGTTTCATTTGATAAATCTGGAATTGGATATAAATCTGCTCATGATAAGAATTAAGGATATAAGAAGAATAGTAGTAGAACGTATCTTAAATATTTCAGGAATTCTGTACATACATCAAATCCCTTTGCATCATGTAGTTATTATAACAGGAAAGGACATTATACTTCATCATGTTATTTCAAAAAGGGACAAGTTATTGGAACATATAAATGGGTTCCGAAAGGGACATATACATCACATACTAACCACAAAGGACCCAAGAAAGTGTGGGTACCTAAAACTTGATCACCTTATTCTAGGTATATCTCAAAGCATCTCGAGCGAACAAATGGTATATTGATAGTAGATGTTCGAGACACATGACTGGTGACAAAAATAAGTTCACCATGCTGGAAACCAGAGAAGGAAGAAAGGTAACATTTGGAGGTAATCAATCTAGACGTATTGCTGGAATTAGTGAAGTGGGAAAATCCGATGGTGTTCAAATCAATGAAGTATATTATGTTGAAGGATTATGCCATAACCTCCTGAGTGTAAGTCAAATCACTGACAAAGATAACTGGGTGATTTTTGACTCAAAAGAATGCTTGATAGTAAACAAGAAAGATCTGCTACTAAACAAAGAATCTATCAAGGCAAAGATTCAAGCTCAAAGGGATGGTAATTGTTATACTATTGACTTAAATTCAAATTCTTCTGAAAATTATTTTCTTAGTCGATCAGAGGAGAGTTGGTTATGGCGTAAGCGTTTAGCTCATGCCAATATGAATCAACTTAACAAACTGATTAGAAAAGATTTAGTTGTTGGTCTTCCCAAACTCAAATTCAAAGATAATATGATTTGTGAAGCATGTCTAAAAGGCAAACAAACTAAATCCTCTTTTAAAACAAAGTATGAGATTTCTACTTCTAAACCTTTACAATTACTTCATATGGATTTGGTAGGACCAGCAAGAGTAAAAAGTTTTGGATGAAATTTATATACTTTAGTAATTGTCGATGATTTTACAAGATTTGCATGGACTATATTTATTGCTTCAAAAGATGAAACATTTGCTGAATTTATTATGTTTGCTAAAAAGGTTCAAAATGAGAAAGGTATTTCTATTGTTTCTATTAGGACAGACTATGGAGGAGAATTTGATAATCAACTATTTGAAGACTACTGCAACAACGAAGGAATAGATCATAACTTCTCGGCTCCTAGAACACCTTAACAAAATAGAGTAGTGGAAAGAAAGAACAGAGTTCTTACAGAAAAGGTGAGAGCAATACTTAATGGAAAAGAAATGTAACAAGTATTCTGGGCAGATGCAATGAGTACTGCATGCTATATCTCAAATCAAGCATATATTCGCAAATCACTTGGAAAGACGCCATATGAACTCTACAAGGGAAGAAAGCCAAATCTTGCACATCTACATATCTTCGGGTATAAGTGTTTCATTCACAATAATGGTAAAGAAAACTTAGGTAAATTTGATTCAAAGTCTGATGAAGGTTTATTTCTAGGATATTCTAATAGAAGTAAAGCTTATAGAGATTTCAATAAAAGAACATGTACAGTTAAAGAATCTATTCATGTTGTGTTTGATGAACTTGAATCTCAGACAAAACATATTGATGAAGAAGAAATGGATTTAATCAAGAAAAACAAATCTATTTCAAAACAAGATGACTTTGAAACAAATGATTTTCAAAATTTAGAAGATGTCGATGATCATGCTCAACCAAAAGCATGGAGACATATGAAAAAACATCTAATTGATCAAGTTATAGGAGATATTCATGAAGGTGTCAAAACCAGAAATAGAATTCTCAATGAGGTAACTTTCTCTGCTTTTATTTCTGAAATTGAACCTTCTAATATAGAAGAAGCTTTATCTGACAATGATTCGGTGATTGCTATGCAAGAAGAACTAAATCAATTTCAAAGAAATCAAGTTTGGGATTTGGTTCCTCGACCTAAAGATCATACGGTTATAGGGACCAAATGGGTTTTCAAAAACAAACTTGATGAATCAGCAATCATTGTGAGAAACAAAGCAAGATTGGTAGCCAAAGGCTATAATCAAGAAGAAGGTATTGATTATGAGGAAACATATGATCCAGTGGCAAGATTGGAAGCAATACGAGTACTCCTAGCCTTTGCTTGCATTAAAGGTTTTAAACTTTATCAAATGGATATGAAAAGTGCTTTTCTAAATGGTTATATTATGGAAGAAGTATATGTAGAACAGGCTCCTGGTTTTGAAGATGAAACAAGGCCTGATCATGTTTTCAAACTTGAGAAAGCATTATATGGTTTGAAACAAGCACCTAGAGCTTGGTATGAAAGACTAAGCAAATTTCTTCTTGATCAAAGTTTTGTCAGAGGTAAAGTAGATACAACTCTTTTTATCAAACATAACAAAAATGATATTCTAATCGTTCAAATTTATGTTGATGATATTATTTTCGGTGCTACTAATAAATCTTTGTGTCAAGAATTCTCTAAGATTATGTAGGGAGAGTTTGAAATGTCCATGATGGGAGAATTGAACTTCTTTCTTGGACTTCAAATCAAACAAAAGAAGAATGGTATATTTGTATCTCAAACGAAGTATTTGAAAGAGTTGTTGAAGAAATATGGATTAGATAATACTAATGGAGCTGATACTCCAATGAGTTCTACAACATTGTTGGATGCTGATGTAAAAGGTCCTAGCTTCAACATCACTAAGTATAGAGGAATGATTGGTTCATTACTCTATCTTACAGTAAGCAGGCCAGATATTCAGTTCAGCGTGGGAATGTGTGCAAGGTATCAATCTGCTCCTAAGGTATCACATGCAGAGACAGTAAAAAGAATCTTCAAATATCTAGGAGACACTTCAGAACTTGGGCTTTGGTATCCGAGAAAAGGGAACGAGTATTTAATGGCATCTTCAGATTCAAATCACGGAGGATATAAAACTGATAGAAAAAGCACCAGTGGTCAATGTCAATTTCTTGGAGGCTCTCTAGTATCATGGTTTAGCAAGAAGCAGAACACAGTTTCATTATCCTCGACTGAAGCTGAATATATAGCTGTAGCAAGTTATTGTTCTCAAGTATTATGGTTGAAACAACAACTTCAAGATTTGGGGATATACTTAAATGAGATTACAATTTATTGTGACAACACTAGTACTATAAAGTTGGCCAAGAATCCTATACAACATTCAAGGACCAAACACATAGACATTCGACATCACTTCATTCGAGATCACATTTAAAAGAAGGATGTCAAAGTGGAATTCATACTAACTCATCTTCAACTTGCGGATATTTTCACAAAGCCAATAACAAAAGATCAATTCTTATATATTCGAAGAGAATTGGGAATGGTTAATCCCAATGAGTTGTAAGCTTTCTTGTTAAATATCTTAATTAAATGTGTTTTTGATGATAACCATACTGACTTTGGCATCTGAGCATTAAAAATCATTTTACAGGTCTGTCACTCGAGCACAGAGGGTCTCACTTGAGTGACAAGCTACATCACTCGAGCACGTTAGCTCTGCTCGAGCACAGCACCATTAAAAATACTCTGTTTCTTGATATGTAAAATAGAGGTAACAGAGGAGATAAGAATACCAAGAGATTATCTCAAAAGCAACAGTGAAAATTGAGTTCACTCGAGCATGAAGGACTCTCACTCGAGCATGATATGAACATGCTTGAAGTGAAGAGTGTATGCTCGAGTAGAAAGAAAGAGTTTCTTTCCAGAAGCTATCCAAATCATGGTTACTCAAATGATTTTGGAGGATTTGAGTACAAAGATGCAAAATATGGCAAGAAATCCATAATTCAGGTACGGTTTTACATGTTTTATTAAAATTTCCAGTTTATCACTTGAGCACAGAAAGAACACACTCGAGCATAGTATGAACATCACTCGAGCACTGCCACTTATATCAGATATGCGATAGCTCAGACCGTTGCACTTCCTGCTCTCACTCGAGGTATCTCATCACTCGAAGGTCATAACTCTTCACCTTCAACCGTTTCTCTTCAATCAATTGCGTCCATTTGCCTCAAATCACCGTTACAACTCTCCAATCTTCTATAAAAGGTGATTTTTATCCTCTGCATTTCTCATTCGGTGCCCTAATCTGTATTGCTTTTCTCTATTCTCAAAAATTCTGTGAGTCTTGTATCTTTCTCTCTTGTTTCATAATGGCAAGAACTAAAATGCCCTCCATTTCTCAAAGATCTCACTCTCCCTCTCTTACTCATTCCTCTGCTAGTGCCTCTGCTACCCCAGAACCAACTCCTCCATCTCCTAAAATGACTTCCTCACCTTCACCTCCTCCTAAACCCAAAACCAAAAAGAGGACTCCAGCTAAGAAACCTCACCCTAAGCCTCAAATTGCTAAGAAAGTCCAACCTCCTTAAAAGAAACCAAAGGGTGTGGTGTTCAAGGAACCTATAGTTACCCGGTCTCAATCCAAAGAGGTTCAAGGAAGAAAAAAGAAAAAGGAAACTGAGCAACCATAACAATCATCTTCTTCTTCTGATGATTCATTCAACAGACAACTCCGGGAAGCAATGGAAAAATCCAAACTTGACAAGATAGTTGGAAAGATTGCTTCTCAATCCGGTGTTTCAAGTTCACACCATGTTGGGTAATCCAGTGCCACTGCTTCAGGAGCACCTTCTGCCTCACAAGCACCAGTGGATGATCACATTACCAGTCTTCCTGAGGGATTCATTGTAGAGGAACTAAGGCATTATCTCAGAAGGTATTTGATGATGAGTTTATTCATAGGCATTTCTGTCCAGTTGTGTATGTGGATTTAGATTATTTGAAGAAGAATTGCCATTTGAATTTATATCCTTATCTTCAATACTATGCTCCCTGGCTAAATATCTACATGCCATATTCACCCACTGTCGTGAAAACCTTTTATTGCAACATAAAGACCCATAACATTATGTCTAGGACTGGTGAATTGATTGAGGAAGCAGTGTCTACTATAGTTAGAGGCAAATTCATTATAATATCTGCTAAGATCATAAATGACTTACTTGGATATGTTGCACCTCCCCCTGATCCACCTTCTTTCTCTAGCAATGAAGTCTTCCAGATTTTGAGACCAAAAGACCCAATAGGTCCTCTCAATTTTAAACCTATTAATATGCCTGACTCTCACAGAGTCCTTCACTATATATATTCCCGGAGCATAGTCAATAAGTCTAAAAACTTCACCCATTTTGCTCAAAAGGACTATTATTTGTTGGCCTCTTTCCTAGCCGGGCAACAAAGGAATGTGGGGGAGATTATTTTTAATGAAATGAGAAGATTTCGATTTTCTTCATCAAAATCCACGACCATGCCATATCCTCATCTTGTATCCTTCATCCTAATGAAAAACAAGGTATGGTATTTGGAAGGAACTGAGAGGGTGCTCATTTCAAGGTTTGGTAAGACTCAGCTAACTCATATGGGTATCAATCTTCTAGTGAGTCGAACCAAAGCCACATCTCAGAGGGAAGCCACTCCATCAAGAGGTGATGAGGCCCAATCATCTGCTCAAGGTCCTATTCCTCCTCCTTCTTTCCTTAATGCTTCTCTTTCCAACCATTTGACTGGGCAATCAATCAAGCAGTATCCAGTCTGAAGAAGGAATTAGTGACTGAGTATGAGAAACTTGTGGAAAAGATGGAGTCATAGGTCATCAAGTTGGTAGACAAGGCTAATACCAACTTTGACTTGATGTTCAAGACTCAGGATGAGATGTCACAGAGGATAACTGATATAGAGACCTTCTTACGTTCTCACTTCCCATCTACATCTTCAGAAGTGCCTCCTGAGACCACTCCTACCTCACCTCCTCATCCACAGACACATGTTCTCTTCACCGAGCCAGACTCTAATGTTGATATCACCTATGATCGGTCTCCTTCACTACCTCCCTCAACCTCTGTACCACAGCCATCATCTCCACCTATTGTGCCTATTGACCCTTCCACTGCCATGGTACACTTTGTCCCATCTTTTGATATCACTTTTCCTCATCCCCCTTCTGATGTTGACAAAATGGGGGAGAAGGATGTGTGATGGTTTTTTGAGTTGAGCTATCATGGGATGTATTGGGTGTTTGGGTAGGTTTTCTGTATGGGGTAGGATTTGATGTTATCATGGTTATATACGGGGTTTATGGGTAGTTCATGATTTTTCTGTTATTATGTTATCAAGTTTATTGTTAATGACTATTTCTAAGATTCAAGTTATTCTGTTTAAGAATTTGATTTATACTATGCTTATTTTGGTTGTTAAGTGTCCAGAAGAAGTATTGCAGGGAAACATGAACTTGAACCTAAAACTTGATATGCATTTGGAAATATTGATAGTGTACTTCAAAAATGTTTCCATCTTAATCAACATCACAAAGGTTTTGTCATCATCAAAAAGGGGGAGAATGTTAGATCCCAAGTTTTGATGATAAAAAAAGTCAATTGTGTACAAATCATGTTTTTATAAGTTTAACAAATGTTTACAAAGTTACCAAATGATATAACAATGTTCTATGGTATCTGCTATCAAAATGAACTGGTGTGCTCGAGTATGAGTCTGGCACTCAAGCATAGAACCCTTCTGTGCTTGAGTAGGTGTGAGTGATAGCCAGAAAGTGTTTGCCCGAGAAGCATGCTACTGTCATTTTTATTGATTCACTCGAGCACTGGAGATAGCACTCAAGCATAGGAGCCTTTCTCACTCGAGCACATGTGAGTGAGAGTCTGCGAGTGCTTGGCCGAGAGCAAGTTTTGACATTCTTCCTTGGTGCACTCGAGCAGAGAAATCAATGCTCGAGCATGAGTGTCCTGTACTCGAGCACTAGCGAGTGAAGGTATGCGAGTGCTTGGCCGAGAGTTATGAAGATCAGAGAAGCACAAGTATGCTCGAGCATAGCTTCATATGCTCGAGTGACACATCAGCACTCACGAGTGAAAAATCTATCCCTCTCAAATTCTGATGCGAGTATTGGTATTACGGGTATATTACTTAAGAATATTCTTCTCACTCGAGCAGGAGTATATGTGCTCGAGTGAGGGGCCACATCACCTGCGAATACAAAATCTCACTCTTGCTAAAATGATATGCAAGTGCTGACTAGAGAAGAAACTCCCAGTGTAAAATACAAGGCCACTCGAGCAGAAGGAGTTGTGCTAGAGTGAGGCCCCACATCACTCGCGAGTGAGAATTTTGTCTCTCTGAAATCCTATGTGAGCACACACTTAAAACTGAAGAATCGATGTTGTTTTTCTGCAAGTAAGACTTGTCGTAAGGGGGAGAGAAATTTCTTAGTGAGAGAATATTTCTGCTCGTAGTCCTTTCAAGGAGAATTGTTGTTTTGTGGCGTTCTGAGAGCCCATTGAATCTTGGAAGAATAGTGAAAATCTCAGTAGGTCTTCATCTCTGAGGACTGGACGTAGGCCTGGTTGTTAGGCCGAACCAGTATAACTCTTTGTGTTCTAATCTTCTCAACTCTACTCTATCTACTCTATTTTTCATATCACCATACCAAGCGAAAAATTTATAACGTCACCCAATTCACCCCCCTCTTGTGTGAAGCTTGCCTCTTTCAGAGGTGACTTTGACATGGGATACCTCGATGACCATGTTGATGGCTTAGGCGAGTTTGATACAGGTTGTCCCAGTGACCATGTTAGTTACCAAGGTGAATGGCCCTTAAGGATTGTTTATGTATTGTTGAATATACGAGCATGCAATTATTGAAATAATGAAATTGTATGGATTATGTATGCATATGCGACATGGTGGACTTTTGATATTGATTGACATATGAGTATGTGAATATGAAAACCCCTTGAGAATAATATGATATAAACAGCGGAGTTAGTGATTATGTTGTGGTTGATAAAAAACTAAATACCATGTGGCAAGCTGTTGTTTTTCATTGTGCACCATTAGCTTCATTATTTGACAGGGCAGTACCCCCTGATACGACACTCTAATGACTATCTGAGCAATATCCTTGAGGCCTAAGCAGTATTCTCGAGGGTAGTAACCTTATTAGAGGAACCCATAGTTCCTCGTATGCTGTGTAGTGCTTTGGACGGCCTATATCACACCCATGGAAAGCTCGTGAAAGTCACTAGTAACATGAGATAGGACAAGTTCTGTCAGAGGAAATATAGAGGATATAAGGGTGAAATAGGGGTTAATAATGGATAATGATAAGAAAAGTAAATATCAAGTGTCTGTCTATGTTCACCTGTAATATAGTACGCCATATTGTGATTAAATGTGGATTGTTATGTTCATGCATTATCCTTCCCTTATTATTTATACATCTTTCGACTACCTGTTTGTTAGTCCTACTAGTACCCCACGGGTAGGTAAGGTGGATAGTGACTATGTTACTGAGACAGTGGTCTCACCCCAATACTCTTACTTTTTCTAAGTGAGGGTTCAAAGGCAGTCGTGACTGGGAAGGCATCAGAGACTTAAGGCTGCTGTAACTAGTAGCTATGGATTCATGTTTAATTCATTTAATTGCCACTTAGGAATGTTTATTTAGCATCATGTTTAATTCTAGATAAATATTTACTAGATTTCTTTCATTGAAGGCATAAGGCCTAAGACTTGGTTATGAAATTCTTAAGACATTATTTGAGATGTTTATAGTAGATGGTCAGAGGCCTAGGTAGTTATTTGTTTGAGAACTTGGTTTTACATATTTTAACTGAGTTATAGGCCTTACTGTGATTAGAATTCTTAATGTGTCTCTAGGCATGAGGCTTGAGCGAAGCTCCCTATGATTATAATTGTTATAAAAGCATGGTTTTATATGTTTTGCATGTGATTAAAGGAATTTACTATAGAGTGACGTTACTTACTTATGGCCTCAATAATTAATAAGTAAAATATTTGCATATTTATTTTTCCTTATATGATGATTTTGTAGACAATATTTGATCTTAATGTAATAAATTTGTATGTAATTGATAAATAAATAATGATTTTGAAATAAATATTATTATTATTATTACTCTTATTATATAATATTACATTTCTTTCCTTTTATCACAGTTTTGTAGCATGTTTTGGCTTGGAAATTTTGAATCATTTGCCAAATATAAAAAGTCTTGTGGAAGGAACAAATGGAGGGCCAAAAGTCAACATTTTGGATTGGTACTTGAGAAAGCAATTGGACCGAAAAGAGAAAAAAGAAAAGAGAAAGAGAGTGGGAATAGGCTATTTTGGGAAGGCTCACATGATTGGAGAGAAAAAGGAGAATAGCCGCAATTGTTGATGAGGGAGGCAACAACTATTTTTGACTGGAGAGCTAATCTCTTGCCTATAAATTGCCATTGTCATAGGGGGAGCAAGGAGGCGTCCTTCTCTGACAAAAGGAAGATATTGTATTATATCTTAGATTTAATTTCATGCATTGTATTACTTTTTGCATGCCTCCATCTTGGAAGGCTTAGGTAAATGTCCTTTATGGATGGTATAGGTAGTCCTCCTTTATGGATGGTATAGGTTGCAACCTACATGGAAGGCTTTACCTCCTATAAAGACGGCTAGATTTCTCCATTTTCATGCATCTTGTGGTTGTATTTTTATGTTTTAGAATTTAATAATCAAGTTTTATGCAATGTTTATTAAGTTTTCAATTTATTTTGGTTTTGTTTTTATTTCATTATGAGCTAAATTTTTATTTTCCTTGAGTAATGATGTAGCTTACGAATAACGGATTGAATCTTAATTTATTAAATCTAGTTTTAATTTTTCCTTCATGATTGAGTTTTAATTATTGTTCTTAATGTTTTCAATTGATTAGCCACTTTTTAAATGGTTTCAATCTGTATGTTGAGACCGGAAGGAGATGCATATGTGTAGATCCTGTAATTAAAACCATAACTTATATATGAAATAGGAATATATTCATATGAGTTGTGTAGTACATCTTAATGAGTTCCATACATCTTAATGCATGATTAATTGCTTAAATTCATGTAGGAATATTTGGACTAGAAATTAATTATAGAATTGCTTGACCTTGAAAGAGGATAGTAATTAAATTAGGAAAACTCGGCTATCAATCATGTGAAATAAATTAGACTAAAATAGCTAGGTGATTTAATCCAAAATTTGCTAAATGAAATATGACCCTTAGGGATTTTTCTCATATTTGTTTTCATATTATTTGCATTAATATTTAATCATTTTTTTGTACTATTAATCATCAACTAATCGATCAACTAAATAGAATTAAAACTACCCATTGTGGTACTTAATGATCTATCCTCATGGAAACAATACTCTACTTACTTCTATATTACTTGTTTATGACAGTGTACACTTGCACTTTTTAATAAATCATTTATAGTCGTAACAAGTTTTTGGCGCCATTGTCTGGGATTGTTATCAATGATATCAATACCAAATAGTTTTAATACTAATTTGGTCTTCATATTAAAAATTCAAAAAAAATTTAAAAAAAATGGATTATTCATAGCATTCATTTCGTTCAATCAGTGATAAATTGTCATATCTTGGTTCTTCTTTAGGAATGCATGTTGATGGAATGAGACAAGAAAATATAAATGCTGGTTGGATTGAAAATTTTTCTCCTTATAATTGTTTTCTTGTGCTTATTGTGAAAAGTGTCATTTCTATGAGCATTATCCATATAATACTACCAGTCATTATATGAGAGATGATTTCACTAAGAACCAAACTTGTTTTGATCATTCCTTTTATCTTGGTGGAATTTCAGAGCAGCAAGAGTCTTTGGATCCATATGTCAAATATTGTCCTAATGAAATTAATCTTCCTTTCTACTCTTATCCACATATTGAAAAACACACCCTTGAGTATGAGGAAAAATCTAATTAGAAAGATTATGTGAGGAGTATGTGGAATCATTAGAGAGATTTAGTAGAGAGCAAAAGGAACTTGTCACTAGAGTTGAGTCAAGTATTCAAAATATTGGAATATGTGAGTCAAATTGTTTCATCGCTTGAGACTATGAGGCAAGATAATTCTTTAAGAATGATGACTGTTTCTTGTGTTGATGATATTATTGTGGGGAAGTTTAGGATATGAAATTGAATGAAACTTTAGTTCTTGTGGAATGTGATAAGGAACTTGAAATCACTTTTGAAGACTATAGTGGGTGTAGTCTAGAAGAGGTTTTGGTTGTGGAACCTAATTCCTGTCATTTTGATGTTGAAATTAATGTGGATATTCAAAAATTTGTTATTCATGTCTCTCCTATTAAAGTGTTAACTCTTACTGATAAGAGTCAAGTGGATATTGTGGGGAAGTTTAGGATATGGAATTGAATGAAACTTTAGTTCTTGTGGAATGTGATAAGGAACTTGAAATCACTTTTGAAGACTATAGTGGGTGTAGTCTAGAAGAGGTTCTGGTTGTGGAACCTAATTCCTGTCATTTTGATGTTGAAATTAATGTGGATATTCAAAAAGTTGTTATTCATGTCTCTCCTATTAAAGTGTTAACTCTTACTGATAAGAGTCAAGTGGATATTGTGGGATGCTCTAAATTTTTGGAAGCTCCTAAATTGATTTGCAAATATATGCATGTTGTACTTTATTTGAATTCAATAAATACTTATACTCTAAAATTGTCTATAATTGAAGAAGTACAATTAATTACCTTAAATGATCATTTTTTGTGTTTGAACCCTTGTTGCTTGAAAAGAAATGAAGACAAGGTAATCATGGTGTTTAATACTTTTGATTTTTGGTTTATTTTAGGAAGTCTAGTTGAAGACTACAAATTTAGCGCTTCTTGGGAGGCAACCCAAGGTTTGGTTAATGTTTTGTTTTGATTTTGTAAGACTTCTAGTAGCCCCTGATGATGTATTGTACTTTGGTAGCTACAATCAAGAACATTCAAGAGCACAAGACAAGTATTAAGAGGGGAGTTTCCTTCTACTTTTCTTTGTTTTGTTTGAATTGATTGTTGATAATATGCTCTGGACATCAGTGTTGGTTATAGTCTACTTTTGCATGTGATAGATATTTATTAATGACTATTGATTTGAATGGTGGCACTTATGAGTTGTGCTCAATTAGTAAAAAATTTGAGATTTTAGAAGCTTTTGCTATCCCTACACTGAGGATATAGTGATTTCTTCAATTCCGTTACCAAGTCTTACTTATTCACATTAAGGACAATGTGACATTTAAGTGTGGGGGTGAAGTTACCATTGATTTTGTATGATTTGTACCCAAAAAATTGTTAGTTGCATCTTTTTTTCCTTCTAAAAAAATATTAGTAAAAAATCATCCTATTTAGGTGCTTTGTAATGATCTTAAGAAGTATATAAGTTTTAAATATGGATCAATTGAATTTAGAGATTGCATAACATGATTGAACAAATAATTGTTGCAATTGGTGATGAATTTTGAGATTGAATGAGCTGCGTTTGAAAGCCCCCCCTGACTGTGAGCTTTTGAGCCTATGTGATTGATAGTGATTATTTCTCTTATGTGTGATATTCACCAATTAAGTTGTCACTCTAGAACTTGCTTTAAATCTGGTTGAAATTACATTTCAGATGCACATTCAAAAATGATAAAGGCATTCATTTTTTTAGCCAGAGCCAAATAGCCCACCTTGTAATTATATCATTGATAAGCTCCTTTGAGCCTAATTGATTGTTTCTTTGTTCTTAACCCATTAACATGTATTTTAATGATATATCAAGTGCTTTTATCTAATTCAGAACATTAACAGAGCATTTAAAATTTTTGTGAAATGAGCTTTTGACAAGTGTAAGGGTGTATATATCATCAAACTTTAGAATTGCAGAGTATAAAAAAAAGAAAGAAAGAAAGAAAGAAAAAGAAGAAGAAAAAGAAATATTGAGTACTTGAATTAAAATTGTGGGTTGTTGTGATGAGATAAACTTATTCATAAGTTGGCCCATTTTTCAATTGCTCTATTTCTTAAATGTAGCAATTCATATCACATTTTACATTCCTTTTACCTTATCCCCATTACAACCCTCAATAAGTCCTTTTGATTTGAATTATGAATGTGAATTAGGTAGTGGAGATTGAAATTTTTTTACAAGCTTATGGTAGTGCAATTTTCTTGGTTGAATTTGAGTGAAACACATACCCTTAAACACTTGAGAGATAGAGAGAATGAGTCACAATTACGAACTCGGTTCATTCATTTTCAAATAAAGTTACCAATTTACATTTTCGTTCATTCAAAAATATTATGATTTCTTTATTCATCAATTGTGTTCTTGCTTATGACTTGACACTTCTGATTTTATTGAAAGTATTTATTAGTGACTCCTTTTTTGAGGACGTCCAAGGGCAAAGTCTGAGAGAATTTGATAAGTAAAATATTTGCATATTTATTTTCCCTTATATGATGATTTTGTGGACAATATTTGAGCTTAATATAATGAATTTGCGTATAATTGATAAATAAATAATGATTTTGAAATAAATATTATTATTATTACTCCTATTATTTAATATTTCACTTCTCTCCTTTTATCACAGTTTGGTAGCACGTTTTGGCTTGGGACTTTTGAATCATTTGCCAAATATAAAAAGCCTTGGTGGAAGGAACAGATGGAAGGCCAAAAGTCAACATTTGGATTGGTACTTGAGAAAGCAATTTGATCGAAAAGAGAAAAAAATAGTGAGAGAGAGAGAGAGAGAGCAGAAATAGGCTATTTTGGGAGGATCCACTGATTGGAGAGAAAAAGGAGAACAGGCACAAATGTTGATGAGGGAGGCAGCAACTATTATTGACTAGAGAGCTAATCGCCTACCTATAAATTACCATTATTGCAGGGAGGCGTCCTTCTATGATATAAGGAAGATATTGTATTATATCTTAGATTTAATTTCATGTATTGTATTACTTTTTGCATACCTCTATGTTGGAA
Organism: Inga oerstediana; assembly: GCA_963210345.1. NCBI lineage: Eukaryota > Viridiplantae > Streptophyta > Magnoliopsida > Fabales > Fabaceae > Inga > Inga oerstediana. The sequence goes on from OY723407.1 coordinate 38,025,647, forward strand.
GGCTTAGGTAAACCTCCTTTATGGATGTAATACCCCAAATTTTGAGATTTGAGGCTAGAGAATAAGCCTGAAATAAGTGGACTGCTAAGCCCCGATTTAGCAGGAGCCCAAATTTATTCCCTAATGATTCTTATATATTAGAGGTATTAAAGATAGTAAAATGGTGAATTTTGGAGAAAGTAATTATGTTTATAGTGAAACAGAAAATTGGGCAATTTGGTAGTTGTGTGCATTGTGGCTCAAAACTAAATATGTGTGGATGTGATGAGAATTTGTTGTTTTAGTGATTCCAATGGCTTCCTTGTGAAAATTTGTGTAGGGAGAGTGTTTGTTGTGAAATTGGAACCATTGGAAACAATTGTGCAAAAATTGGAATTCTGTCCATTGAAACTCTGTGTTGGGCAGTTTGTTTGTATGGACGTTTTGAATGGGTAAATGGTGTCAAACAATTCTGAAACTTTCCAGTCCTAAAGATGACGTGCCAAGCTTTAGAATAGACATATAATTCATGTCATTTCATTTTGGTTGCTGGGCGTTATGATTTGCCATAGTTTGGGATCAAAACTGGACTCTGTTTTGGAGCAGTGTTAATTTTTGTGTAATTCTGTATTTATGTGGTGATTTCTAGTAATAGTCCATATTTTTTCTTTAAAGAAGATTTAAATAGCTTTCATTTGTCTTTGGGATCACCTCATTTCGATTTTTCTAGAATTAGTTATTATTTTCAAAGTTTGGGCAGAGAATCTGAAAATGGGCATTATGACATCATCAACATAAAAGATGACATCAGCATGGAATTAAAACATTTTCTCATCATCTTCAGCTCCCATTTCCATCATATTACAGCTGAAAGAGAGAGAGAGGAAGTTGTGAGCTTTTAGAGAGAGGAGGAAGGAGAAATCTCACAAGGTAGGTCGATTTCTTCAGTGAATTCATACCTAACATGTATAATCCTTCTCCTAAATTATTCCTCTATGTGAATTAAGGTCTTGAAGCAAGGAATTTCATTGTTCAAAGAGACTAGGGTTCAGCCATAAGAAGGATAAGCCAGAAGGAGCTTAAGGTAACCTCCGAAACTTCAATCTTTGATTGTTTTGGTTGCTTTGAGTAGTTTAATCGGTGAAATTCCGATTGATTTGCTTTGATTTCAAATTTGGTAAAGGGCTTGGCCTAGGGGTTATGCTACCAAAATTGATACTAAATGGTAGTTCTAACCTAATGTAATGGTTCATAAGGTGGTTAGGAGTAGAAAGAAACACGTCTACGGAGCCAAAATCGAAAAACCCCAATTTTTTTGGGGAATTAAGAATTTTGGCCAAGGCTAGTTTGGAGGGGTTAGAGATGGATTTTCAATGATTTTATGATTCTATTGAGTTCAGGAGCAAAAATTAGGCAGGGTTACAGTTGGTCACTTTTTCGGAAAAAGCCGAAAAAGCTTAATTACGAAAACACCCCTGAAACCCTTAAAGTAGGGCTGCCAGGGGTAAATTTGTAATTTGATAATAAATTTGATAATTCCAAGTCCGGAAATGGATTCTTTGGGCAAAAATAAGTCAAGATAGCCCAGGATAGAATTTTAGGAAAAGTACAGCCGGACCGGGTATAGCGGGGTAGGGCCAGGCCCCTAGGGGCATTTTAGTAATTTTTCAATATAGCCTCATCTAACCCCCAAAAACACTATAGAAGTGTCTAAATGGTACATTTGGAATTGTGGGACCCAGTTGAGGGCCCGAGTTGATGGCATGCAAATCGAGGATAAAAGATTGGAGGTAGGGGACTTACTTTACTTGCATGTATTTGAAATATCTTTACTTGTGTAGTGATATATGTGATTGCTTTACTTGATTGTATAGAGCATATTTGAATAAATGAAGCTCTGTTTATGTTTTGCTGTGGCCATAGTTTTGTTACATGAAACATTGAGCATGTAGAAATGTCATTATGGGTCATACATCTAGTTAAAGCTAAAATGTCATACACATAGCATCTATCATGCATACATTATGGCATCTGTTTCCTATTGAGATTCTCTCAAATCTCGCATGCCCTACCAACAATTTAGACAGCTGAGTACAGAAGTTATGCAGAAATCAGAGAAGAGAACAACACGAGAGGATTGTTGTGGTGGAACAAAGCGAGAAGATGTCTCTGTTTCATTAGGATGGGTTTGACAACCAAGTAGCCTTACGCGGCTACATAATTTGTAAGTGTTATCTACAATCCTTGAAGAAAGGTTTGGTAATCATGCACTTTTTATCAGTATTTCCATGATATTCCTGTGTTGCCTATCGAACCATATATCGTTTTCCGCAAATACTATGGAAAAAAGTTAAAACAAGGTAAGAGCATGACAATGGACGATATAGGAAGTCCTTCTTTATGGATGGTATAGGTTGCCAGCTACATAAAAGGTTTTACCTCCTATAAGGACGGCTAGATTTCTCCATTTTCATGCATCTTGTGGTTGTATTTTTATATTTTAGAATTTAATAATCAAGTTTTATGCAATGTTTATAAAATTTTCAATTTATTTTGGTTTTTTTTTATTTCATTTTGAGCTTAATTTTTATTTTCCTAGTGTGATGATGTAGTTTACGAATGATGAATGGAATCTTAATTTATTAAATCTAGTTTTAATTTTTCCTTCATGATTGAGTTTTAATGATTGTTCTTAATGCTTTCAATTGATTGGACATCTTTTAAATGATTTCAATATGTATGTTGAGACCGAAAGGAGATGCATGTGTGTATGTCCTATAATTAAAACCATAACTTGCATATGAAATAGGAATATATTTATATGAGTTGTGTAGTCTTAATGATTTTCGTAAATCTTAATGCATGATTAATTGCTTGAATTCATATATCAAAAGGAAAAGTGTTTCTGAATGTCATGGCATTATCTTTCTTGATAGGACTGCTATTCATCATTTTGTTTAGAGAAGGAAGATTGCATATCCTTGTCTTTTTTATCTACTATGTGCAGATCAGGTTTAGCTTGGATAGTTAACTCAGGTTTCTCTCGCACACAATCAAGGAGATTGGAGGTTCTGTGTGTTAAGAAGTTGTTCTTTAAGATCAAGGATTCATTCATGATTTCAGATAGAGTTATAGAAAGGGATATTTCATTATTCCTTAGTCACTTTTCTTCATATAGTGTGTCAGTTCTTTCCATGTCTACTTTTAATTCCCTTGCTAATTCCTGTTATAGTGTTTCTTTTCATGACTTGTAGGATTAAGATATTGTAAACTTTATCATTTTATCTTTAATGCCATTTTGATCCTTCATAAAAAAATATAGGAATATATTGGATTAGAAATTAATTATAGAATTGCTTGACCTTGGAAAAGACTAGTAATTAAATTAAGAAAACCCGGCCATCAATCATGTGGAATAAATTGGACTAGAATATATAGGTGATTCAATCCGAAATTTGTTAAGTGAAATCTGACTCCTAGGGATTTTTCTCATAGTGTTTTCATATTTAATCATTTTTTATTTTGTACTCTCAATCACCAACTAATCGATCGACTAGATAGAATTAAAATTATTCATTTTGGTACTTAGTGATTAATCCTCGTGGGAACGAAACTCTACTCACTTCTGTATTACTTGTTTATGATAGTGTACACTTGCACTTTTTAATAAATCATTTACAGTTATAACAATAGTCATGTACGGAGTAAACACCCTTTTATTGAAGTTATATTTTGATAAAGTTTGAAAAATTTTACTAAGTTCATGGCTATAGAATTATGGTGTTACAAGAGAAGTGTCAAGTGCATTCACTAGTGTGATTGTTGCTAAGAAGTCAGACGAAGGCTTTTTATGATGTTGTTCGACTTAAAATGACTCTTGACGCAGAAAAAGGCAACAGAAGTAGTAGGGTTCTGATGTTGGTGCCTTTCATTCAAATAAACAAAGTGTCAAGTATATTCACTAGTACTGCAATTGCTAAGAAGTTGGACGAAGGCTTTTGATGGTGTGGATCGACTAAACATGACTCTTGGACTCTGGAAATGAAAATAAGAGTAGTAGGGTTCCGATGTTGGTGGATTTCATTTGAATAGACAAAGCATTAATTTTATTATGTTTCAAATGTTTAAATAGAAGTAGAATGGTAGGGTTTTGTGGGTTATCGTGCCTAAGAATTTACATCATGGTTCTTTCCTAATAACCATTAGATGTGTTATTTTTTGAAAAGCCTATAGTTAATAGTTTTATCGTAAGACTGTTATTTACTTGATCTCATTTTTCATGGTTCTTTGTCAATAACTGTGAGGTATGCTATTTTTTTTTAATTTTTTGGGCTACTGGTGCTTAGATAAATACATTTTTTTATTTCATACAAATAAAACCAAAAAATATTACTCTCTCGTGACTAGTTGCATGATAGATGATCTAATGTCTGCTACTAATTTTAAAACTTTTTTTTCCTTCAATTAGAATGAATCAAGAGTTCCAAAAACTTATAGCATACCTCAGATCATCATGTTACTCATCATTAGAGGAGTGGCATGAATCATCTGAGAGTCGTATGTCAAGATCGTAGTGGCCAATCCCATACTCATCAAGAATGAGATTGGCATTCCTGTTCATACTCGACAAATATCCACTTAGCCTCCATACAATATGGTCAATGCATTTGGCATGCCTTATCATTGACTCTACTTGAGGGGGTAAAGGGTGTAGAGTTGGAGGCGGAAGTTGTGGAGGAGTAGCAGGAGATGGGGGTTGTGGAAGAGGAGAAGGAGGTGGAGGAGGAGGATAACACCAAGTATTTCCAAGAAAATCTCCAGCATGGCGTTTAATCTTGGAGATTAAGAGAATAAAGGAGGATAATAAAGAACCATCATTGGAAATAGGGTGTTTAAATATATTAGAAGTGACAGGTTCAAACTATCATTACACACGTTGGAAGTTGAAGAAGATAATTCACATACATGATGGGTAATGAATGAGTACTCAATTCTCATGTGGATAATCAAAGAATGAAGAAGCACAAAGTACTATAATCATTTACTGGAAAGGAAAAGGTTTTGAATGTTAGTTACTATTATTAAACTGAAACCGTTACGTTTTAATAGTTGCAAATATATAAAGCATGGAAGATAAATCATTTGTAATTGTGTTATGATGGTTTTTAGTAAAAACTTTCATTTTTGTGACTCAATTTAAGATGGTTATTAATTACAACTGTCATATCAACTTATTTTACTAAAACAGAATAAGCTTTGGAAATGGAGTACTTTTTATCAATATTTTTATGCTATTCCTATGTGTCCACCGAATTGAGTGCAAATACTCTAAAAAAATATGGAAAAACGTTAAGTGCATGACACACAACAACAATTCACATGAATAACCTAAAGGCCTCTAGTCAACTTTCAACATCAATATACAAATCAGAGTTCACTCACTAAAATAAATGAGCATTTGTAGCAATTAAAATAGCTGACTTTTGTAGTGGTTTTGGCTACTACAACAAACATTAGTAATAGTTTATAAAACCACTACAAACTTAGGAATTGAAAAAGCTTTTGCCGTAATTATTTGAAACCGCTACACATATGATGAAACCCGCTACTTACTTTAGTAATAGCAAGAGCTAACCGCTACAAGTTTCAAAGCCTGGTGTGACAACTAAGGAGAAAGCAGTAGCGGTAGAAACCGTTACTAATTTCAGCCCAGTGTATCTTCCAAGGAGAAAACAGTAGCGGTCAAGGGATCTCTACAATATATGGCACCATAAAATCAAAGTCGCGGGAGGAAAATTTTGAATTTTGGGTCCAAATTATTGGTAGTGGTTAGGAACCGCTACTATATATGGCGCTGAAAATTCAGATTCGAGCCAGGAAAAATTTGAATTTTGGCTAAAATTTTTTGTTGCGGTTGGAAATTGCTACTATATATAGTGCCAAAAATTTAAAGCCGCCGGAAGTGAAATTTGAATTGATGGCACCAATTTTTTGTAGAGGTTAAAAACCACTACTATTGTCAAAGAAATTGTTTTATTATTAAATGTTTTAGTAATTGTTTTAAAAGTTAAAATTTTATATTAATTACATACAATTTGTTAGATTTCATATTTTGATGATAACAAAGCTTAGGGAAATGTTTTAAAGGAGAGTCACTGGTTTGTAACACAAGAAATAGTTTTCAAATATGTAGTAGCTAATTACTCGAGTGATGTCAAAAAGATTGAAACACTTGATCACTCGAGTGATGTGTTCAGACTTTGTCATTTTTAATCTACTGCCAATGAATAAGCCAATTGTGAAAATCTTTATTAATCACTCACTACAAGATCCACTAGAAGTGATTCTCTATCTTCTCTAAAGATTACTTGATTGAGCACTCGAGTGATGTATCAATTTTCTATCACTTCCACCTCACTGCAATGATTTTGAAAGTAATCTTAATTGTGTAAAATATTTCTAAGTTGATCACTTGAGTGACACATTCAAGTTGCAACACTTTCACATCACTCAAGTGATTCTAGCAGTGATATATTTGTCTTCAAAATGATTTTTAAAAGATCATTCAAGGGACCCATTATTCTGGCATCACTTTTACTTTACTCAAGTGAACTAGGTAGTGATATATTTTTGTAAAACTAAGTTAAACTTGATCACTCGAATGGGCACTCAAGTGATGCACTTAGTTAGTAATTACATTCGCTACACTCAAGTGATCCAAGAAATGATTAGTTTTTCTTAAACTCTTTCAAATAGATCACTTGAGTAAACACTTGAGTGACAACTAAATTAGAGATCACTTTCCACAGCATATAAGTGATTCTAAAAGTGATCAATGTTTTCACAGTAAGATCTCTCGAGCTACCTCACATTTTTCACATCACTCCAATAAGCTTAAAAATGATATGTTATCTTTTCACAATGATTTTTTTTTCTGGACAAGTGATGATCACTTAGGTGATGCAGTCACAGTGATAAAACATGGTTAGTATGATGTAGTTGTTGAGGAGAGAGAGAGAAGGATGCCCAGAGAGAGAGAACTCAAGAACTCAAGAGGTAACCTCACAAACCTTAGACCTATTCTTGTATGATGTAGTTGTTGAGGTTTGTGGTTGGATTTGGTGATTTTTGATTAAGTTGTAAATTTGGAAAGTCCGAATCCTAAGGGGTTATGCTACCCAAATTTCTTTGAATCATGGTTAGTATGTGTTTAAATGACTTAATAAGGGATTAGAAGTGAAACAGTACAAGCTTTAGAAGCTAAAACACAAAACTCCAAAATTTTCCCTTTTTTGACCTATGTTTCAGCCAAGAGTAGATTTGGATTTTTAACAATTTGATGGTTTTATTAGATTCAGGAGCCAAAAATAAGTGTAGTTACAATTGGTCACTTTTTCAGAAAAGCCTAAAAAAGCATAATTATAAAATCAACCCAAAAACCCTAAAACGGGGTTGTCAAGGGCAATTTCATAATTTGACACTAAATTTGGTAATTTTGAGCCCCAAAATGGATTCCTTGGGCGAATATATGTCAGGATAGCCCTAGTCAAAATTTTTAGAAAACGTGCTATCATGTCAGGTATGGCAGGGCCGAAGAAACACCATGGAAGTGTCTAAAATGATACTTGGATAGGTTATGACCTATTTCTTGTACATTTAATATTTTAAGACCGAGTCAGAAACCGAAAGCAACACATTTTACGAGGCACACTAAAAAGGGTTTGAAAGAACTTTGAGGTAGAGACATTATCCTTCATATATCATGGCATAGATATATGATTGTGTGGATGTCATTGTTTGTAAATGTACTTTATTAACCAACATGTTTTGCCTACAGAAGGGCAATTAATACTAGGGGCACTTGCACTGGAAATTGGTGAGAATCCAACTGGTGTGTGAATAGTGGGGCTGGGCCCTACTCATGTATACATGCAGATGATGTATTTATATTGTTCATTAATTAGTGCATACATGGCGCATATCATATCTACTTTTTGCATTTTCTATGAATGATAGCATATCTCTATAGGGATTCCTTGGAATCTCACCCCATTTCTAAACAAATATTTCAGCGGGTGTCAGTAGATCAAAAGCCAAAGGAGTAGATGCCGGGAAGTGATTGTCACGTGTCTTGAGGCAAGGTCATGGTCTGTGGTTATAATTAGTTTATGCTTAAGATATTTTGGGGAATCTTATATATATTGAAGTTTCCACTATATTCTGTATTTTGTCTACGAACGACTTTGAGATTGTAAATGAATACTGTTGTCAGTATATATGTAATTTTCTGTATGCCCATAGAATTCCGTCTTTATTACTCTTCAATTATTGAAATAGAAATGGGTGTTGAAATTTTTGGTATCAGGGCTAATAAGCAGTTCTGGCATTATCAGAATGGTATACTGATATGGTTTTGTTTGCATAGTGATAGGAGCAAGACGACGGTGAACCAGTATGTTCTTAAACCAGCGTATGAGATACATAGCACAAAAGAGCATGCTGAGGCTGCCTGTGTACGGTCTGAAGCTAAGGCTGACGTCCCCAGAGTGAAAGAGGTTAGGGAACATGTATGCGGAGTCGGAATCGAAAAACCCCAATTTTGGCTGATGTATTACGTATTTCAACCGGGGGCAGAACTGGGGCTTAGAGTTGGATTTTGAATGATTTGATGATTTCATTGAGTTCAGGATGGAAAATTATGTGGGTTTAGAGTTGGTCACTTTTTCGGAAAAGCCCGAAAAAACATAATTACAAAAACGCTCTTGAAACTCTGAAATAGGGGCTGCTAAGGGCAATTTTGTCATTTGGAAATTAATTTGGTAATTTAGAGTCCGGAAATGGATTCCTTGGGCAAAACTATGTCAAAATAGCACGTGTCAAAATTTTGGGAAAAGTACAGCCAGGCCGGGTCCTGGTTCTAAGTCCTGGGTCTTGGGGGCATTTTTTGGTAAATTTTCACCATAGGCTAAAATAACTACTTGAAACACTATAGAAGTGCTTGAAATAGTACATAAATGGATTTTAACCTAATTCTTGTAAATTTGCTATTTTAGGGCCAAGTTGATAGTGGAGCTGCAACACGCATTACGAGGCACATAATTAGGGGTGGAAAAAGGTTTAAGGTAAGGAACTTACCTCTCCTGCATGTTTTTGATATTTATGCTCATGTATTGATACGTGTTATTGCTTTGCTTGATTATGTAAAACATATATGAATGATTGAAGTTTTGTTTCTGTTTATACTGTGGTCATAGTTCTGTTGCATGAAACATTAAGCATATGGATATGTCATTGTGTTAGCATGGGTTTTTGTAATGCAAGCATGCCATGTATTAAGCACTTATCCTGTATGCATATTATACTGTTACCTACTGAGATTCTCTTGAATCTTATCCTCCCCTACTAACAATTTAGACAGGTGAAAATAGAGGGTATGCGGAGATCAAAGACAAGAACTACACGAGAGGATTGTAGTGGTGGAATGAAGACAGGAAGATGTCTCTATTTCGCTAGGATGGGTTTAGACACCCAAGTAGCTCTATCTAGCTACATTGATTTTAATTATCATGTATGAACCCCTATAGGGAATTTCTGCAATCATGCACATAATATCAATATATTTATGTTATTCCTTTATTGCCCACCAAACCACACAATAATATTCCGATGCAAGTCAAAAATAAGATAAGGGTATGACATTTTGGTATCAAAGCAAGAATTCTGGCCACAAATGACAACAGGATAGCATAAATATATTGGCAACAAGATAGTATACTGATATGCTTGATTATACAGTGATAGGAATACTAAAGTAAATTGCTTCAGCTAGTTCCCAAGCCCTGTAAGGAATAGACATACCTCAGTAAATAGTGGAATAACTGAGGGCAGTAAGTAGTGCAATGCCAGACTGAGGATAGTCCAAGAATATTGTGAAACCCAAGAATCAGGTAGGACCAAGGCCAATATGTGGTCCACATCCAGTATTTTGGTGACCGGAGATAGCTGGCAGTCTTTTGAGTCAAGGGTAGTTACGGGATACTGGTGGACGGAAGCAGTGGAAACTAGTATATGCGTTTGGACATGGGTACACGAAAATTAAGCATGCTCAACCCAGGGAAATCCTAGGATGGGTGACCCCCAAGGAAGTTGAGTTGATAGGGTCATGGAGACTTGAGGAATAGTAATTGTCTTAAGGTTTCTCCATGACTAATAATCATTTAAGTGAGATGATTTAAAGGGTGCTTAGACGCTTGGAGATAATGATTATATAAGTATTGATTTTAAATCGGGACATTTCTATTGCGGTAAATATTGCTTAAAAAGATCTATTTGATGGGGTTATAGAAATTTAAGGTATAGTAAATATTTTGAGGTTTCCCCATGTTAAGTAATGATCCTTAGTAATACTGTGGTGTTAAAGGTATATAGGAATGATATACGGTGATACATGATGCGTGATGATATGACGTATGTTGATCCTAGAGGATCCAAACTGATAACACTAAAGGTTGGGAATAGGCTTGAATTAGATCTAAGTTGAAATAGTACTTAGGTCAGAATGTGAAATTGTTGCACTATGCTTCTGTTCCAAGATGGAAATGCGAACCTTGTGTATAGTGTTGAACCTTCAGTAATGTTTTGAGGATATTACCCAAATACCGTGAAGGTTAGAATAAGTGTTATTAATCCTGATTCTTAGCGAACCTATTGGGTGTAATTAAGGAAAATGATTTCCAATCTATGTGATATTGAGGTTCTAGATCTCATGAGGAACTTAACAATTGAGTTAGAGACCCTAGACTATATGATATTACACTCCAGATATGTTGTAGTGGACCTGTGAGTCCAGAGGCCCTAAAAACTAGGGGACTAGTATGTCCTTAGGTTGGCAGAGGTATTCAGAATTGTGCAGGGCTAGTGATGATCCGTAGAATTGAGGAACATGATTCTTATGGACACGAATCCTTATAGAAAGGAATTTTGAAAGGTTGCTAGTTGTTAAGCCTAGAATAGAGAAAGATTATAATCATAAAATGTTTCTGTAAAGGATTGATTGAGGTGAAAGCTCTTTGATGAATGAGAGACAGAATTGATTTGTCTGCTATTCCACTAACTTGAGGCTATACTAGGAGCCGATCGGTGGATGGCAAATGAGATTATGAAAGGTATGAGTAGAAAGGTTATTAAGTAATACGTAACCCGGAAATTAACTGTTAAGTTTTAATTCCACGAAAATTTGAAATGGCCCAGAATTATTTAAGTTGAAACAGGCCAAGAACGGCATAGTGAAACACAAATAGTAAGGCTAGGAGATACAGATCTGGGCTGGGCCAAGAAGCTAGAACCTGACCCAATATAGTAAATTTTGACATTTTAACATAATATCAAATACAGATCAATGATCAAGGATCATAATAATGAGCTGTGAGAGAGGCAGCAGAACACAGACCAGGGGAAGATTAGAAATTCAATGTTATCTAGGAAAAGCCAATATAGTAACTTAATCCTTCTTTCACTATATGAATGTTTATATGCTTTGTATATGTCATCCTCTGTAATATATATGATGAATAATGCCTTCGGGTAGTGCCTTTAGGTACACTAATGAATAATGCCTATAGGCAATGCCTTCAGGTACACTGATGAATAATGCCTTCGGGCACATTGATGAATAATGCCTTTGGGTAGTGCCTCCAGGTACACTGTGAATAATACCTACGGGCAGTGCCTCCAGCTATACTAGTGAATAATGCCTACGGGCAGTATCTTTGTGTACATTGATGAATAATGCCTTCAGGAAGTGCCTATGTTACACTGATATGCTCAGTCGAGGACTGAGGTATGGAATGTGTAGGGGCTGCAATAGTGGTTGGCTCTGAACATATTTCTGACTAAACTGAGTTATTGTTAGTATAATATTCCATTATATGGTGCAAGGTATATACATTATCGCGTTCTCTATAAACGATTGTGTGTTGCTATGAAGATCAAGTGGGATCCAACTAAGGTGGTAAGCAAATGTGGGATTTGGCTTTCAAAAGTTAGACTTTTGGGCTAGTCTCTCAGCAAGGAGTCTTAAGGGATCCTTGCAAGGTGGAAGCAGTAATAAACTGAAAAAGGCCACAGACTATTTCTGAAATACGTAGTTTTCTGGGTCTTACTGAATATTACTAAAAATTTATACCGAATTTCTCCATAATAGTTTTAAAAACTCAACATTATCTTTGAGATCGTAACTGGGAGAACGGCTTCACTGAGCTGAGATGAAAATCAACGTCAACACTGATACTGATAATCCTAAATCCACTGTGGACCTTTGTTGTTCTTGTTGATGCCAGTAGGCAGGATTGGAAAGTGTTATAATGCGGCATGGCCATGTATTGGCTTATGCTGAAATTGTGTTAGCAGCAATTGTGTTACACTGAAAATCTGGAGACGTAACATTATGGGGCGACTGTAGTGTTGTACTATGACCACCAAGATTTGAAGTATTGATATAATCAAAAAGAACTAAAAATGAGAAAGTGTTACCCGAAGTTATAGCTATATAAGTGTAAGCAAATTTCAGAGGGGGAGAACTGTAACACCCCAAATTTTATTTAAGAAGGGGAGAACTGTAACACCCCAAATTTTATTTAAAAGGGGGAGAACTGTAACTACCTTGAGAAAGTGTTAGCAAATTTATTTAAGAGGGAGAGAATTGTAACACCCCAAATTTTATTCCACAATATGCCTTGTAAACATTTGTGGCATTTAATAAAATGGAAGGGTGAATTTTGGTGAATGTGATTATGCTTCCAATGCAATTTCCTCAAGGTAGTGAGGTTGTTATGTAATTTTGTATGAAAAAATGATGAGTAAAAATTATAAAATTTTATAAGATGAAATTAGACATCCTAAGTCTCAATTTGATAGGTCATATGAATCATTTGAAGCTATATACAAGGAGTTATGAATTTTTGAAGTTAGCCCATAAAAACTAGAAAGTTTCTGGAGCAGTATTCAAAGAAATTAATTCTGGGAATTTTGTGCTTCCAAATGGAAAAATTCTATATTTCTTCTTGAAACTCCACTTAACAAGGGTTCTATAACCTCTGGAATCACTCCAATACAAGGTTTACAAAGTTAGTTAAGATATTTCAAAACTAAGGCAGAAAATCTTCTAGAAATGTCATTAAGTCTGAAAATAAAGAAATAATGTGATGGCAAGTTTTGAAATTATGAGGTATATGGAAAATTCATGTTGGGCTTATGGAGGGACCTCCTAGATGTGATTTACATGGGCCAAGAGAGGGAAAATATTAGTTACAATATAATTGGGCTTATGGCATAAACCTTATGTACATAAAGTCCAAAATTTTGGGAATTTACTTAAATAAATAAATAAAGGCATAAAGTAATATTATAAAACACATGATGCTTCTTCTTCCTCCTTTAAAACTGACCTGAAACTTCAGCCCAAGAGAGAGAGAAGAGTTGTAAAATTCTAGAGAGAGAAAGGGAAGAAAACTCGTGAGGTAAGTAGATTTCTCCAGTAAATTCGTACCTAACGAGTATAACACCACTTCTAAGCTTCACTTTCATGTATTTTAAGGTGTTGGAAGCTCAAATTTGGTGTTGGGAAGACTTAGGATTTCAGCTACACTAGGAAAAGCCAGAGGGAGTTTGAGGTAACTTCCGACACTTTAATCTTTGGTTGTTATGACTGTTGTGATCAATTTAATCAGTGAAATTTCACCAAATTGCTTTTGATTTTAAATTTTGGAATTGAGTTGGCCTAAGGGTTATTTTGTTAAAATTTGGTCTATATGGTAGTTGTAACCTAATTAAATAGTTAATAAAGTGGTCAGGAGTAGAAAGGAACACGTCTGCTGAGTCGGAATCAAAAAACCCCAATTTTGCCTGGAGTTTTATGCATTTCAGCCAGGGGCAGAAATGGGGCTTAGAGTTAGATTTTCAATAATTTGATGATTCCATTCTGTTCAAGAGGGAAAATTAGGGAGGTTACAGTTAGTCACTTTTTCGGAAAAGCCCGAAAAAGCATAATTACAAAAACGCTCTTGAAACCTTGAAATAGGGGTTGCCAAGGGCAATTTTGTCATTTGGACATGAATTTGGTAATTTCGAGTCCAAAAATGGATTCCTTAGACGAAATAATGTCAAAGTAGCCCATGTCAAAATTTTGGGAGAAGTATAGCCAGGCTGATCCAAGTCCTAGGGGCATTTTGGTAAATTTTCACCATAGGCTAATATAACTACTAGAAACATTGTGGAATTTCCTGAAATTGTATATAAATGGGTTTTAACCTAATTCTTGTATATGTGCTATTTTAGGACCGAGTTGAGAGCTGAGCTGCTTCACGCATTACAAGGCATGTAATTCGAGGAGGAAAAAGGTTTAAGGTAGGGAACTTGTCTTTCCTGCATGTATTTGATATTTGTACTCATGTATTGATGCATGTTATTATTTTTCTTGATTATGTGAAACATATATGAATGATTGAAGCTTCGTTTCTATTTTTACTGTGGCCATAGTTATGTTGCATAAAACATTGAGCACGCGGATATGTCATTGTGTTAGCATGGGTTTTTGTAATGCAAGCATGCCATACATTAAGCACTTATTCTACATGCATATTGGTACAGTTACCTACTGAGATTCTCTTGAATACAGAGGACATGTGGAGATCAGAGACAAGAACTACACGAGAGGATTGCAGTGGTGGAACGAAGATAGGAAGATGTCTCCATTTCGCTGGGACGGGTTTAGACACCCAAGTAGCTCTATGTGGCTACATTGATTATAATTATCATGTACAAACCCATATGGGGAATTTTTGTAATCATACACATAATATCAGTATATTTATGTTATTCCTTTATTGCCCACCGAACAACACAATAATATTCCGCTACAAGTCAAAAGGATGAGGCGAGGCATGAAGATCTAGATAAAGGTGGTAACTTAGCTTCTGGAATAGCCTCAGAGGCCTTCTAGTACTATGATGCTTAACACAATATCCCTGAGAAAGATTTGGATTTTCAAGAAGACGATTCTTTAGACTTGTGATCTCTCTCCCTTTCTCATTTCATGTATTTTCTTAGGGTTTTGAATTAGCTTCAAAGGCTATGTTGTGGTAGGCTTTTAAGGCTACAATTCTTTCACCTATGTCTGGTAATGCAAAATTCCTATTAATGTATTAACAAGTTATGATAAAGGTTCTCACAAGTTCAGATATGCTTTTAACAATTTTATATTAGAATTTCACTACTTGCGAATCATATTTCAGTATGTCTGATAGGGTTTCACAAGTTATAATAAAGGTTGTTACAAGTTCTTAAAAGAATTTCACAAGTTGTAAATCAAAATTCACAAGATTTGATAAGGGTTTCACAAGTTCTAATGGAGGTTTCACAAGTTCGGATAAGGATTTCGCAAGTTCTCAAAGAATTTCACAACTTCCTTAAAGAATTTCACAAGTTGCAAATCAAAATTCATATGATTTGATAAGGGTTTTACAAGTTCTGATAAAGGTTTCACAAGGTTGGATAAGGTTTTCACAAGTTCTTAAAAGAATTTTATAAGTTGTAAATCAAAATTATCAAGATTTGATAAGTGTTTCACAAATTCAGATAAGGTTTTCAGAAGTTCTCAAAAGAATTTCAGAACTTCCTTAACATATTTCACAAGTTGCAAATTAAAATTCAGAAGATTTGACAAGCATTTTCACAAGTTTGGATAAAGGTTCCACAATTTTGAAAAGGTTTTCACAACTTCCACAAAGAATTTCATAAGTTGCAAATAAAAATTCACAAGATTTGATCAATGTTTGGAAAGTCCTAATAGAAGTTTCACAAGTTTTCAAAATAATTTCACAATTTCTTTAAAGAATTTCACAAGTTGTAAATCAAAATTCACAAGATTTGATAAGGGTTTCATAGGTTCTGATAAAGGTTTCACATGATCATATAAGGTTTTCACAAGTTCTCAAAAGAATTTCACAAGTTGCAAATCAAAATTTACAAGATTTGATAAGGGTTTAACAATTTCTAATAGAGGTTTCGCAAGTTTGGATAAGGTTTACAAAAGTTCTCAAAAGAATTTCTCTACTTTCTTAAAGAATTTAACAAGTTGCAAATTAAAATTCACAAAATTTGATAAAGGTTTCACAAGTTTTCAAAAGAATTTTACAACTTCCTTGAAGAGTTTTGCAAGTTGCAAATCAAAATTTACAAGATTTTATAAGGGTTTTCACAAGTTATGTTAAAGGTTTCACACCATCGGATAACGTTGTCACAAGTTTTCAAAAAAATTTCACTAGTTACAAAATTTCTGTCAAACCCCTTAATATTTCAACATTTATCAAAGTATTAATGCATTGTTCAGTGGGCGAACAAAAATAGCATAAACATATTGATATAAAGTACTTGATTACATTAGAAGAATCCCCATAAGGTTAGTACAAATATTTACAAATGGTAAAAGATAATATAAAAAGCTACAGATAACCAATAACAGTACTTGGACAGGACTGGAACTCTCAGTTATCGGTATCTACATCTTTGTCCTTTGAGCTGCTTTTTCTAGCTGAATAAATTTAAATTTGTGGAAAGGGGTGAGATTCATACGCATCTTAGTAGTAACATGCAATCAATCATATAAAATGCAAAAATAAACATGCAATGTGCCATAAAAAGTAACATAAATATAATACTGTAAATGTTGTCTGTCTGCTCAGCGTTCAGGTACAAATAATTGTTTATCCCCTACTGGCCTCACTGTGTGCTCTATTTACGATCATATAACTGTATGACCCCTACTTGCTGTAATATTACAGAACATATGACTATCTGTATGTACTTGTCTTATCACCTTAACTGGGTCCCTAATGAACCAGATGGTACTTATGCTTTTCTTACCAAGTGGTACTTGTGCTTTTCCCACACCACAGCTAGGTTATTGTAACATGCCATCCATATTACAGAACATGGCATTACAAAGCATATAAACAATCACATAATGTATGAAAGATAGAGTTACTACCTGAAATCCTTCCTAGTGTCTAGTTACTCAGTGCACTAACTTTTGTCCGGTTCAGGCAAATTTCAAATCCTAAATTCATACAGTTAGTTATCTCTACCAAATACGCATAATTACCAAAATGCCCTTAGGAATCCAATCTAATTCCCTTTATACCCAGTATATTTTTACTTTACCAAAAATTATGACCCGAGTTATTCCTATACAATTTTATGTGTAGAATCTATTTTTTACTTTAGTTTTGACAAAACCACACTCCACTTCCCAAAATACCCTTAGCAACCAAAAAGTTAGGGTTTTAGGGATAAAATTGTCATTTCATACCCTAAAGCCTTCATACTTCATCTCTCACTTATTCCCTACACAATTTTCCATTATAAACACAATGGAATCATGAAATCCATCAAATTCTAGCCCAAACACAATGAAACTTCCCCTGGACGAAATATGGGAATTTTTAGAAAAATTCAATATTTTCAATTTCTATGCAACTAAACATCTTCTTTCCACTTCTAATCACTTGTCTAATCACTTAAATACCTCTTGAACATGATTAATGGTAAATTGGACAGCACCTCCCCTTAGGGTTCATGCATCCCAAATCACATATTCAAGCCAATATAAACCAATAATCACCATAAATCACCAACAACAACCATGAATCAGCAAGTAAAACAAGGTTTCTTGAATTACCTTTGATTCTTTTATTCAAACTAACCCCTCCTCCTTCTTGTTCCTCTTGATTTTCTTCTTGCTTCATGTGATTTCTAGAAGGATATGAGGATTAGAAGAGGTTGCTAATGATTTTGAGACAAGAACAAGTGGATTTTGCTTACAAACTTACCTAGTTTATCTTCTTGAATCTTGTCTCCTTCTTTTTGTTCTAGCCCTTAAAACTTGTGTTTTCTCTCTCTCTCTCTCTTTTCTCTTATAGGCCAAAAATATGGCCTCTTAAGAGTGTAAAATGGCTTCTTGAAGAAGCAATTTCCACCTCCACAAAATAATATTTTTTATTATAATTTTGCACATGTCATGAAATATTTTAATATTTCTTTTTTGACTTGATCTCATATGTTTGCACTTGGTTCCATAAGTTTCCATTTAGTTCCATAATTATGAAAAAGTAAGAGGCTTTTTGATTTGTTAGCCAAATGACCATTTTCCCTTACTTTTCTTTAGTCTTTGAATCACACTTTGTCTTCCTTCTTTCCTTTTTGTTTTTGGCCAAAATTTTGTACAATAAATTGGGTCAAAAATTGTGTACTTCCCTTCTTCATCTTGGGCGACAATATCAGCCCTTTAAGGGAACAAAATTGCACTTTGGTGTCTACACTTAGCCAAATTTTATGTAACCTCTAACTTCAATATTTTGCAATTATTTCAAGTACAACAAAATTCACCATTTTCTTCCATTCAATGTCACAAAGGTACTAGGAATTTTTGTGAATAAAATTTGGGATGTTACAGCTCTCCTCTTATCAATAAAATTTCATCCTCAAAATTTCGAATATTATATAAACTTGATTACCCTTAAAGGATCACTTCCTACTATTTAGTTCATCCCTCTAATATGCATGCTTATAAAGCATGCATCACAAATCATCTAATAGGCATTTAGCACATTCACTTTATTCAACACTCGCACATTCAGCCTGTTTAGTACTCATAGGACACATAGCCCATTACAGTACAGATTGCTTACTAGGTCTTACTGTCCATCTGATAAGCATTCAGAACATTCAATTCATTTAGCATTCATGGGGCACATAGCCCAATACAACACAGAGTACTCATTAGGTCTTATTGCCCAGGGTCACTGCCCCCATGCAAACATGCATATCGGGTCTTACTACCTCTAGTCTCTGCTAGGTGCAACTTTGGTTGCTTAATGATTTGTTAGCCTAAGGACATACTGGTATAACAGGTCTTATGGCCTTAAGACACATAGTCCAACATCCATAATAAATGCATAACAGGACTTACAGCCTCAAGACACGCAGTCTACTAGTTACTCTAATTATATTCCAAGCTCTATTTCTTGCTACTCAATATACTCATGTAATGTTCATGAAGCATACAAGGCAAACCACCTTACAAACTTCAATATTATAAGGCCATATTCAAAATCACCATGTTTTCAAATCAAAGTCAATTGTCGCTAGCTTTACAACTTAAGTGGAGTAATTCATTTAGAGAGGCTTCAGCTATTAAAGGCATTCACCACAATTATGCCTTGCTATATAAGGGCTAATCCCAATCTCTGCCTACATATTTCACTATAAACGACACAGATCATAACACTATAGACCATACAAGTGGTATCACCACATAGGTTTCCTCGTTACAAACTACACAAGTCATGTCACTACAGACCATATAGGCCGTGTCACCACATACCACATAGGTCATATCACTATAGACCACACAGGTCTCTTCATTATAGACCACACATATTACTTCATTACAGACCATATAGGTTACATCACTACAGACAACACAGGTCATACTAGGATCTGGGATGATCAACACTGGTGTGAGTGTTAACCTCTCCTACAGTTCTTAGAAGCTACGTATTGATTCACTATCCCACTCAACTGATTTATTCTCTCGTAAGAGATTCAACAATGTCAAGATGATTCGAAAGAAGTTTCATAGGAACCTCCTATAACACCTGACTGGACAAAGGAAACTGCACACCTCTGTGACAATTCATTGCCCTTTTGAGCTCAATTCTTATTCCACTTTACTAGGATCTATTGGATCCTATTTTGTGAGACCACATGTCTTAGCACTACTCATAGGTGCTTCTCACGTTCTTCTTTATTCCTTGAGTATATCAGAATGTTTGTACTAAGTTTATCACAAGCTTGTCTAAATATAGTCAACCATTTTATTGAAGTAATCCACTTATGTCTTCAACAAGACAATAAGGAATTCACTAGCATAGGTATATTTTCAATTGAAGTTCTGGCTTCTGCTGATACTAAGGAAAACAAAATACCCTTGGCATTCCTTGTGTAACATTTCTTAGGTTAAGCCACTGAGGAAAAACTCAAATCACTCTACAAAGTAGGATATACAATTCTCTTATTTCCGTAGTGTAACAACACATGCTTTGCCATTAACCAATCAACTCTTAATACAACCCTAAGTTTATGGAACAGTTCACAAAGTACATCTACCATTGTATTTTCTCCCTTACACATAGCATACAATTCAGCAAATATTCTCAAGGCATTTTTCACGCCCATAGGGATTATCACAATCATATTATAAAACAATTCATGTAAGTTCAGCCCTAAGATCATTTATCATTGTTCATTATTCAGTTAGCATGCCCAAGATTTACTGTGTTGGGTCAGGTCTAGCTTCTTAACCTGCATAGCACCTCTACCTCTTGGTCTTACCATCTTTCTATTCACTATGTGAAAACAAGGAAGAGGTAAATTTCACATAATCATAGGGGCATACTCGTCATTTCACAAAATTTTGGGTACACAAGTACTCTAGAAACAACATTCAAGAGACCTTTGGAGCAGTTAGGGAAAGATTTTAATAATATACAACCTATAAACTACTGTATAATATGTTCTTACTCCCTTACATCGCATAACATAACATGTACATGTGACTTCCCAGGGGGTCACCCATCATAACACTTCCCTGGGCCTAGCACACTTAACCTTAATGTATCGGTGCCAAAATGTTGGTATCGACTCTAAATGCTTCCAGGCATAGGTACCCAATGACTGCCCTTGTTCCAAAAAGTTATGCCAACCATCTTTAGATGACCAAATAGTGGGTAGAGGTCCTATATCAGTACTGGTACATGCAATCGAACACGTACTTCATGATATGCTCCATGAAGCCAACACAATTATCATTCGGACTTCATTCCATAATATTATTCTTCCTCTAGGCCTAAAATGCAATATCTAGAAAGAAGTATAGCATCGTTTGAATCCAAACATCATCCGGAATCTCCAAATCAAAATATCCCTAACCCCGGTATAATGTGTCTACTTCATTCAGATATGCTATATACTGGGCTACTGGGGTGTCCCAATCATAGAAAGCCCATAGGTATATGCCTTTGACGTACTCCCATAACTCTTGGTCTAGTATTAGGCCATGTAGCATGTATATAGTTCCGGCTCTGGAACTAGTAACGGAATCCGGATTCGATTCTGACTCATCAGTCTGCAGTTGCTCAATGTCTCCTACTGATAAGCTTACGGATAGTGCTGGTTTAGGGTTAGGCCCAAATACTGGCCTTAGTCGTACCCACTTCCTCAGTGTTCGTAACATCCTTGCACTACCTTCTGTACGTACCCGTCATCCCTCTGGTATTCGCTGACTCTCCAGGACTGATTCACAAATGGTGGTGATCCACTTCTCTAGTGCCTTCTTCCACGCATGATTCCTGTTACCATATAATCAAGGCCATATCAGTATACTATTATAATACTACCAAAACTAACTTGCTCTAATAACAAAAATGTTAACCCCTTAATTTTTGTACATTTATCATAGTATTAATGCACAGTTAAGTAGGTGAATAGAAATAGTATAAACATACTGATATAAAGTATTTGATTACATTACAAGAATCCTCACAGGGTTTGTATGAATATTTACAAATCCCAAAAGATAATATAAAAAGCTATAGATAACCAACATCAGAACTTAGACAGGACCAGAACTCTCAGTTGCCGGCATCAACATCCTTTCCCTTTGATCCGCTTCTTCTAGTTGAATAAATTTAAATTTGTGGAAACGGGTGAGATTCATACGAATCTCAGCAGTAACACGCAATCAATCATATAAAATGCAAAAATAAACATACAATGTGCCATATAAAGTAATAGAAATATAATACTATAAATTTTGTCTGTCTGCTCAGCGTTCAGGTTCAAATGACTATTTGTCCCCTACTAGCCTCACTGTGTGCTCTATTCATGATCATATAACTGTATGACCCCTACTTGTTATAATATTCTGAAACAGATGACTGTTTGCCTATACTTGTCTCATCACCTTAATTAGTCCCAAATGAGCCAAATGGTACTTGTGCTTTTTCCACCGGGTGATACTTGTGTTTTCCCACACCATAGCTAGGTTATTGTAACATGTCATTACAAATCATATAAATAGTCACATAATGTATGAAAGATAGAGTTACTACTTGAAATCCTTTCTAGTGTCTAGCTACTCGGTCCACTAACTTTTATCCAGCTCAGGAGAATGTCAAATCCTAAAATTCAAAATTTATAATAAATGAGTTATTGCTCAATCATGTCTTATTCCTAAATTCATATAATTGGTTATCTCTACCAAAAACACATAATACAAAAATGCCTTAAGGAATCTAGTCTAATTCCCTTTATACTCGGTATAGTTGTACTTTTCCAAAAATTATGACATAGGTTATTCCTACACAATTTCATGTCTAGAATCCATTTTTTGCCTTAGTTTTGCCAAAATCACACTCCATTTCCCAGAATACCCTTGGTAGCCACAAAGATAGGGTTTAGGGGTAAAATTATCATTTCACGCCCTAAAGCCTTCATACTTCATCGCTCACATATTCCCTACACAATTTTCCATTCTAAACACAATGGAATCATCAAATCCATCAAATTCCAGGCCAAACAGAATGAAACTGCCCTTGGACAAAATCTGGGAATTTTTAGAAACATTGGAGATTTTCAATTTCTATGCACCCAAATATCTCACTAGTGGAAAAATCACTTTTAAGACCGGTTAAAAATGACATTTTAGACCAGTTCTGGATGATGACTTGATACGGCCGGTCTAAAAAGTCTACGACTTTTTAGACCAGTTAAGGAACCAGTCTTGAAAAAACATTTTAAGACTAGTTATTTGTATAACCGGTCTAACAATAATTATTTTTATACTGGTTATCAAAAAATTTAGTCTAAAAAGTGTGACTTTTTAGACCGGTTATTTTAATAACCCGTCTAAAATAAATACTTTTTAGACCGGCTTTTTGAGAACCGGTCTAAAATTTCACTTTTTAGATGGATTTTGGAAAAAACTGGTCTAAAAAGTAGCATTTTTTTAAAAAAAAATGTTTCTGTTAAAACATTTACCCAGCAAATCCTTTCCTCTATTTAAACATTTCAACTAGCTAGCAGCTATTTCAACAACATCCAAATAAATTCTTCTCTTACACATTATAACAAAAACCTTATATAAAAGCATTTTCATCAAGCATTTCAATTGGATATATGGTGTAATACTTACATCATTCTTCCTATATCCCTCATTTCACAGAAGCAACAACAATAAATCATTCTTCCTACACCCTAAATAAATTATTCTCTGTACATTCCTATCTCGTCAAGCATTTTAAAACATAATTTCAAATCGTGTAACTTACATCATTCTTCCCACACCCCATATTCCACAGAAGCAACAACAATAAATCATTAAAAATCAACACATTATCACACACAATATGAAATTTAAGGTATGCTGCTACACATTTTTATTCCCCTTTTTAATATTACAATTCAAAAAAAGAAATCAAAACTTTAGCTAAAAATATAATCAAAACACTTTAATTGATAATAGAGGAATCTATCGAGAAAGAACATAACAGACAATAATCCATCACTGATAATCACTAGCTGGCTTTGGAACATTTACACTATGACACCTCATACCCTTCATTTTCCTGTGACGACAACAAAAAAATAGTTTTATATATACCAATAACAATATACATAATTCAAATATAGTTCATGATAATTATTTTAGCTAGTTAACCTTCAAAGTAGTTTTATAAAGGGATATCCTCCCATATCCCTTCATGATGATAATTTCTTGTGCTGTGTTCATTGTATGTTTCATCTTCTTAATTTAATTCTGGTAAACCCCTAGAAAAAGAAGGAGTCTCAAGAAGATCATTCATTGAACGACCTTCCTAATTAATGTCAATGACCCTTTTCCTTGCAGAGCTACAAACCACATTTTATTTGCCTGATCGGGAATATAGAACACTTGTTTTGCTTGATATGCCATAATAAAAGGTTCATCTCCAAAACTTCTACTTTTCATATCAACCAATATAAATCCCAACTGATCAACTATTACACCATTGTTGACATCAACCCACTTGCATTTGAAAATGGGAAATTTAATTTTAACATAATCAACCACCCAAATCTCTTCAATAAACCAATAATAAGGTATTGCAGCCAATCTAGGCTTCTTATCTTTCGAACTAGAGAAGTGCCTAGATTCAGCCACTAACATAACCCCACTGTTTTGGATGGTGCTCCTATCATCTAGGGACTTCATGTAAAATGTATAACCATTGATCACAAATGAAGTCCAAGTTATGACATCAACCTCAGGACCACATGCTAACCATTTAATTGTATCAGAAACACATTCTTCTCCATCAACATTTTGTTTAAACCAATGTGCAAAAGTTTTGATATGCTCCCTAATTAACCTTTGTTCAGTCATTCGACTATTTTCTTTCTGGACAATTTCTTTATGAGCATTTATGTAATCTTAAACTTCATCAACATTATTCAAGATGTACAAGTGAACTTGTTGCAATTCATAAAGATCAACACTCTTTATTGTGCCCCGCGTCTAGCCCCTTTCTTCATCATGATGTTTAGGAAGCCCAATATGTCTTACATTTGACAAGTAATCTTGACAAAACTCTATGGCTTCTTCAGAAACATATTTATGAACAATAGATGCTTTAGGCCAATTTGCATTCTTTACATACGTTTTTAGAATTTTCATAGTTCTTTTAATTGGGTACATCCATCATAAATAGATAGGACCACACAAATTTATCTCCCTCACTAGATGAACAATTAGATATACCATGATGTCAAAAAAAGAAGGAAGAAAAAGCTTCTCAAGTTGGCATAAGATCAGATATCCTTCATTTTCTAGTTCATCCAATCTTTCTATCTCAATGACTTTACTACAAATAGCATTGAAGAAGAAACAAAGTTTAGTCAAAATATGTTGAAGATCATATTCGACAATGCCTCGAATAGCTACTAGGAGTAGTTATTGCATTAAAATATGAAAATCATGAGACTTTAGCCCTACTAACTTCAAGTTTTTCATCAACACAAACTTCCTAAAATTTGAAGAATACCCTGAAGGAACTTTGATGCCATGTAAATACTCACAAAAACTTCTTTTCTCATCTTTAGACAAAGTATAAGCAGCTGGAGAACAAAAAGTTCTCTTACCATATGGCCTTGGATGCAAGTCTTCTCTTATTCCCATTTCTTGCAAATCTAATCTTGCCTTCACGTCATCCTTAGAACTACCTTGTATATTAAGTAGTGTCCCAACAATACTATCACATACATTTTTCTCCACATGCATGAAATCAATATAGTGTCTCACATTAAGATTGGACCAATATGGAAAATTGAAGAAGAAGACCTCTTTTTCAATTTATTTTTTTCATTACTATTCTTTGTAGTAAGACCAAAGATAATATTGATATTTTTCATCTTTTTATAAACTTGCTCCCCGGTCAATGCCTTCAGAGAATTTTCAAACTCTTATTCACCAAAAAAAGCTTTCTTTAATCTATACTATGGGTGACCTCGTCTAAGAAATTTTCTATGGCCAAGATATTGAAGAAGAAAACCTCTTTTTCAATTTATTTTTTTCATTACTGTTCTTTGTAGTCTTACCAAAGATAATATTGATATTTTTCACCTTTTTATAAACTTGCTCCCTAGTCAATGCCTTCAGAGCATTTTCAAACTCTTATTCACCAAAAAAAGCTTTCTTTAATCTATAATATGGGTGGCCTCATCTAAGAAATTTTCTATGGCCAAGATAAACTGTCTTTCTTCCATGTTGAAGGTCATGGTAGCATGTTCCTTCTACATAAACTGGACATGCTTTATGGCCTTTAACACTATATCCTAACAAGTTTCCATATGCAAGGAAGTCATTTATAGTACAAAAGATCATGGCTCACATTTTAAAAACCTCCTTCTTGTTCGCGTCAAAAACATCAACACCTTCGTCCCACAACTCTTTCAAATCTTCAATCAAGGGTTCTAGGTAAACATCTATATCATTTCCGGGTTGTTTTGGTCCCAAAATCAACATAGACAACATTATGTACTTTCTTTTCAAGTATAACATAGGAGATAAGTTGTAAATTACCAACAAAACAGGCCATGAACTATTTATACTGCTCAAGCTGCTAAAAGGATTCATGCCATCTGTGCTAAGCCCAAGTTTAAGGTTCCTAGGTTCTTTGCCAAAGGTAGGAAACAATTGATTGATTTTCTTCCATTGAAAAGAATCAGCCTAATGTTGAAGCTTTCCATCAGATATCCTCTCATCCACATTCCATCTTAAATTTTTTGCATCGTTTTCATTAGAAAACAAGCGCTTCAACCTTGGTATGATTGAAAGATATCATAATACTTTTGTAGGGGCGTTATTTGATTTGAACCTTAAGGTTTCACATATTAGACACTGTTATTTCTCTTCATGCTCTTTTCTATACAATATACAATCATTAGGGCATGCATGGATCTTTTTATACTTCATCCCTAGTGGACATTGTATTTTCTTAGCATTATAGTATCGAAAAGGAAATACATTATCATCTGGAAGCATGTCCTTAAAAGCCTCAAGCGTTTCTAAAAAATTCTTGTCACTCTATTCATGTTGTGCTTTCAATCTTACCAATTTCAATATTGCTTTCAACAATTGGTCTTTTTTACACCCTGGATGCAGCGGTGTCTCAGCATCACTACACATATTACAGTATGCATGTGATTGCTCAAAAGCCTCTACATCACAAATAATATCCTCTATCTGATTATTCGTATCCGTGTCATTATCATCAAAGGCCATTCCCCCGTGTTGAGATGAACTTGGCATTTTAATTCTTCACCATGCCATACCCATAGTGTATAACTCTTACAAAATCCTTCACAAATTAAATTTGTATATATATATGCAGCACTTAGTCACTTCTCATTCAAACATACTACACAAGGGCAATAAAACTTCCCACTACGATCATCGGCATTTCTTCTAGCGAAGTCAAAAAACCCCTCACCCCATTATCATATTCAACACTTGTTCGTTTAGCTTTTATCCAACTATGATCCATATATCTCAATACTTGTATCACCCTATATCCAACAACAAAATGATAGACAAAAAAACAACAACCATAGAGTTTTAAAGATTTCAACGAAATTAAGAAGCATGCATACTAGGAGACAATAACTACTCTTGTAGCAATAAACCAATAAATTATGGCATGATAAGAACCAAGCAACATTTCATAATAAAGGTATATAGATACGTACAAGTTTTAAAACTTGCATTGCAAAGCTATTCAATTTATGCATCAAGTTTTAGCTAATTTTAACATGCACCATTTGAAACTAGTATTATTTCAACAAATCAATAACACTGACAATCAAACAATATAATCACACTAAATTAAAACAGAACTTAGAATGGTATTACTCCAAGCCAAATATCACAGGAATGTACAAGTCAGAGCATCTAACCTAGCTATGCAGATTTTTTTTCCAGATTACGTTATCACAAACAGTTGGATTTCCAACAACCTATAACAGCAACTTGTAGGAATTAAGTGCTAAAAACAACATCAAGAGCCATTTTCACAGGACATTATTAATTATTGAACAACAACTAAATAACAAAACACTAACCTAATTGAAGACCAAGGAGTGAGCTTCTACCCAAAGTCACGGTGACGTCGACTGAGGTTAAAATGAAGTCCTCAAATTCACGGCACTGACAAAGGGAAGGCACAGCAGAGGAGAATGGTCACAGTGGAGAATAGAGGCGGTGGCAAAGGAGTGTGATGATGATCAAAGAACAACGATGAGGGAACACAGTAATAACAACAGTAATGATGGAGGAGAGTTGAGTAAATCAGGAACAGGGTGCGATGGAGGAGTTCAGAACAAGCAGGGACAGAGCTCACAAAGAAATGGCGACAATAAAAGAAAGGGTTCATAGAGCGTGGGATCTAGGCGCGAGAGTAAAAATATGAGTCAAAACGCTTACCTTTTAGACTGATTTTCGATAAAAATCGGTCTTAGAAGGGTGAAAAAAATTAATTTTTAAGTTTTTCATATTTTAGACCGGTTTTTACTAAAATCAGTCTTAAATATTAAATATTTAAGACTGGTTATTCATTATAACCGGTCTAAAAAGTTTAAAATTTTTTATTTTTGAAATATTTTGATATTTTTAGACCGGTTTTATTTATAACCAGTCTAAATATTTTATATAATTACAAAACTGCCACCAGTCAACTTTTTTAGACCTTATTCGCTATAACCAGTCTAAATATGGTGGTCTAAAAATGCAATTGTATACTAGTGTCTTTTCACTTCTATTCACTTGTTTAATCACTTAAACACCTCTTGAATATGATTAATGGCAAATTGAACAGCACCTCCCCTTAGGGTTCATGCATCCCAAATCACATATTCAAGTCAATATAAACCAATAGCCACCATAAATCATCAATAACAACCATGAATAAACAAGTAAAACATTGTTTCATGAATTACCTTTGATTCTCTTCTTCTTCCTGTTCAAACCGACCTCTCCTCCTTCTTGTTCCTATTGATTTTCTTCTTGCTTCATGTGATTTCAAGAAGGATATGAGGATTAGAAGAGGTTGCTAATGATTTTGAGACAAGAAAAAGTGGATTTTGCTTTCCAACTTGCCTAGTTTATATCTTGAATCTTGTCTCCTTCTCTTTGTTCTTGCTCTTCAAACTTATGTTCTCTCTCTCTCTCTCTCTTTTCTCTTCTAGGCTGAAAATATGGTGTCTTAAGAGTATAAAATGGCTTCTTGAAGAAGCAATTTCCACCTCTTCAAAATATATATTTTTTATTATAATTTTGCATATGTCATGAAATATTTTAATATTTCTTTTTCCACTTAATCTGATGTGTTTCCACTTAGTTCCATAAGCTTCCATTTACTTCCATAATTACTTTTCTTCAATTTTTAAATCACACTTTGTCTTCCTTCTTTCCTTTTTGTTTTTGGCTGAAATTTTACACAATAAATTGGGCCAAAAATTGTGTTCTTCCCTTCTTCATTTTGGGCTACAATATTAGCCTTTTAAGGGAACAAAATTTCACTTTGGTGTCTACACTTAGCCAAATTTTATGTGACCTCTAACTTCAATATTTTGTTACTAATTCAAGTATACCAAAATTCACCACTTTCTTACATTCAATGTCACAAAGGTACTGGGAATTTTGGTGAATAAAATTTGGGATGTTACAATTTCACAATTTGCGAATCAAGTTCCACATGTGATAAAGGTTTCACAATTGTAGATTAGGTTTCCACAAGTTCTCATAAGAATTTCACAACTTCCTCACTTAAACAATAGCAAGGCCATGAAAATACAATTGTGTTATCATAACCAGCCACTAAGACCACCCACACCGCTCACGACGAACCTTTCAGCCCTCAATAACCAGCCACTCATAGAGGAAATGGGAAGTATGTGTGAAGCTCAGCACAAAATCACTTCTTCCTCTCTATTCTTAATTTTAAACTCAAAGGGACAAATTTGGCATTTATTTTTAATTTTGAAAAGAACAAATCAGGCCCTACCATATCTTTAATATAATGAATATTCGGAACACCTATTTGTCTTTTGGTATTTTTAAAGTTCTTTTTAAGGGATTTTTCAAGACATGAATTGCCATAACCTTATTCTTAGAATTTTTGAAAAGACTGATAAACCATATAAGCATGCAAGGCAAGTAGAATAAGAGCTACATTTCACTATGATTACCCAACAAAGTCCCTAAAATTAATTCCACGTCACAGTGTTGCATCTATGGTCAATTTATAATATATCAATAAACTTTAACTCTAAAACAACCTTAAAGTCCTTTTACACGCTCTAAAATTCCCCCGAGTTACTCAAAGTAATTCAAATTTAAGAAATCCTCGCTAGAACTTTGAATTGATGAGTCATACACACTCCTTAGATATGTCATAATAGTTCTATTTTCAAATTACTCATAAAAAAAGATTCCATGAGGATTAAATTATTATAACCACAGGCATGGAATCATCGATCCAACCATTGAAATGAATACATTAGATGTCACGAGTTCGCTATTCAGTCTGATTCAATAGGGAACAAAAGCAATAAATGTCGATTTACAACTCAAGGTTCTTTCTTGAGAAATTCAGATGCGTTCAATACAGACTGAATAACGCACACACTAGAACAAAAATCAATGATCCAACCGTTGAAAATGACAAATTGGATGTCATAGACTAGCTGACTGAATTTTAATCCGATCCAACGGTTAACAATCTGCAAACATCAAACTCTCAACAATCTAGAAAACTGAGTTTATTCGGCCATAATGTTAAACATATTTCACAATATTAACGTATTAAAAATATATTTTTACTTAACCTCAAATAGTTTCATTTTCTATTCCTTTATAAAATTATGAGTAGATATTATATTGGTATCCTTAATATGTAATTTATTTTGAATACACTTTCTCAAATTACTTAACCTCAAATATTTTGAATACACCTTCTAAAATTAAATAATTATATGGTAAATTCCATTTACATTAAATAATTCCTTCCTACATGCAATTAAATTTTAAGAATAAAATTGGGATGTCACATTAATTGGTCTCAAATATGCTTTTTGGATTTGACGTAATGCCTCCGGTCTAAAAATGTATCAAAAATAAATTTTAAATAATTATTTTCATTACTTTCTAGCTAGACCAGGTTTACAACTAGCTGATAGAGAAAGAATCTTTTAAACCAAAAGAAATAGGACTTGTATAAAATCTTGTAAATATTATTTTTAATAAATATTTTTAATACTTTATACCCCGAATATGTACAAAACCAATTTAAAAAGTATATTTTAGACCAACTGTATGTGAAACATTTCTAAAACGTTCATATATATTGAGAAAATGCTCTTAGTCATATTTGTTAAACGGTTGATGCAATGAATGATTTACAAATTTTGTATCACAATCCACAAAAACCACTCATCCATTAAAAGAGCTATATTTAATTATCAAAGTAAATCATTAAATTTTTAATTAAAATCATCCAAACTACTCTATCTGATCCATAATATAAGTCATTTCAACTAATTCATCAAAACAAAACAAATATAGTCAACTTCTTAAATTTGTCTTTGTTGGTATCAACACCTTACATGTATAGATTGTAAGTTGCATCAATTGTAGAAAAACAATAAAAGAATAGTTAGAGTCGCGCTCAAGGGCACAGTCCTTAGGAGATATTTTGCAACCCTTAGAAAATCAAGAAATGGCACTCCCTAGGATAAAACAAACCCTTCCTGCAAAAAACAAGGTGATAGAACAATAGAAATATAGCAATGTAACTTAGAATGAGAAGAGAGAATAGAGAAGCTCGGGGATATAGCTCAGTGTCACCTGACCTTAGTGCTCTATATTCACCTTAGACCATGCACTGCCTTTTATAGGCAGAGAAGATGTGACCGTTGAACTGCCATAACGATCAATAATGACGGCTTAATGACAATTAAAATGATAGTTACAAAGAAATGATTTATGAAGATTTAATACAATAAAACTATTTAAATGTCATTGAAATCAACTAATTAAATCAAATTAAAACTCCAACGATCAGTTTAAAGACTTCTCTTATTAACCTTTTTACTAATTCAAGCCCACATTTTATCATACACTAGGGCATTATCGATCTTGAGTTATATAAGACTTTTTCCTTTGACACACCCACGCACAATAATTACAACAATCACCCACATATGTAAAAGGAAGCTTGCAGCCTAATTAGTTGAGTTAAACACATGGATATAACCATTATATTTGGTGGTCATTTGGACTATAAACAAGACCTAGACTGATAACACTTAGTACACAAAGATACCAGTGAAGCCTGTTTCTATGAACCAACAACTCCTGGGTACATACTAGAGGCATTAAGAGTTAGATTATACCCCAACATTTCCTACTGTTGGTGCGTTTTTTCATGTTAAAATAGCCTTATGCATGTCCTGGTATTTAACAAATGCTCTAGAAATTTTGCCATGTTCTTATAGGAGCAGCCCACTCCTCATTTGTATAGGTGATTTCATGAAAGGTACTTGTAATGATCACACCATCCCGTAGGATTATAAAATCATTAAGATCTTTTACTCAGCCTCACCATAATGCATTCTAGAACTTTCTTATGCCATATGAAGGGAATGATAATTTATTTTGGTGCTAGTAGAACTAACAAACGACTTATTCTTGCGCATTGAACCTCCTTTACAAATCACCAATCATAGAGGCTAGGTTGCGATCGCTGCTAATTTTGAATTAGCTTTAGTCCCATTCCTCTTAATTAATTTATTTCATCCAAAGGATTTTGTTAATGGATCCGTAGGTTAAATTTGGACTTCACAAAATCGATTGAGATAGCTACACAATTTTTAAAGCTAGTTTATTCACATCATATATCAAATGACTTTTACTTACACAATTGTTCTATCTACAATGACTATTGCTACTTTAGCAATTACAACTCATCAACAATAAGTATCGGTTTCACACCAATATATATTTGCTAAGATGTTTACAATATCTTAGCCTTCAATTTCAACTATCTTTTTTTAATAGAAATTGGGATTCATTAACGCTTAAAGCGAATTACAAAAAAAAAAGATCCTAAAAAGGGACCATCATGCTTCATTAACGACCACTTCCTGATAATAAGGGGTAGATGATCAAGAAAAACGAAATTGCCCACAATATTATGTGCAAACTTGGCTAAATAGTCTGCAAGAGTATTGCTATCCCAGGTATGTGACAAATCAACACCTACCAGTTTTTAGATAACTACAGCCTGGTATCACTAACAATATCATAGAAAGGATGATTGTAATCACAACCCATGTTAATAAACTAATAGCTTCAATACAGTCAGTATAACATTTTAGAATCCTTTATCCCAGCATATCTGAAGTCCTAGAATTACAGCAATGATCTCTGCTATGGTTGAGTGAACTAAGGTCAACTTGCACATATAACCACCAATCTATTCGCCTTCATCTCCTCGAATAACACCACCATATCCACTATGTCCAGAGTCCAAGACTGAACCATCCATTTCTAGATTAATGTAGCATAATCATCTTATCAACTCACCCATATTCGGTATTGTCTGATGATTGTAGAATTGGCAATGTGAGACAAGGTCGTGTTCCCAACTAGCGTAGAATATACTTGAGTTGGCGTTCCTGTAATCCCCTACCATATCTTCCCTGAATAATTTCGAGGACCTAGAGATCCATATATCCCAACAGATATAACCATATAAGGTAGCCCATTTGATCTTCTTGGTGAATTCCTTGCTAGCCGCGTGTTTGAGGTTCCATTGTATCTACTCCATGCCTTGTAAAGAAGAGAAAGTATCCCACATAGTAGGCTTAACTACCGAAATCCATCATTCTCTAGCATTGACACAGTCTCTTAACAAATGCATTATGTCTTCCTCCTAGCTACATCCGAATGGGCAATTAGCTGAATCACTGATTCCTCTCTGAGCATGGAGTTGAGTTGTATGAGCCCGTCCATGTGCAACTAGCCACATGAAAGACTTGATCTTCTCAGGAACCTCCCATTTCCATAGATTCCTCCAGAGTATCTCTCCTGTATTATGGGTACCTGCAAAAAGGAAATGATATGCAGAACTAACCGAAAACTGACCATCAGAGGATGGTTTCCAATAAAATATATCATCTCCTTTCTCTTCCCACGAAGGGTGAGCACACACGATTTGATCAATGATTTGAGGATGAAACCACCTACCAAATTTGTGAACATCCCATTCGCCCCAAAGATCAATATAATCTATTACCTTTTCTTTTCTGTCAGCAAAGGCTTCATATCCAGGAATCAGTTCAACCAAAGGTCCATTGATCTCAGACCAATTTTCAAACCAAAAAGAAGTTTGTTGACCATTTCCAATCTTAACTGCCACACCCTTACAGAACTTCTCCTACACAGAACATATTCCTCGCTATATTATAGATGAATCCTTTCACTTACATATTTTTGGCATGTATGCATGACCACATTTATATTTAGCTTTGAGCACCCGAGTCCATAAAGCCTTTTTTTAGTAAGCATTTGCCAACATAGTTTCGTAATAAATGCTTCATTCTATTTGCCAAGGTCCCCAATTCTCAATCCTCTTTCCTTCTTATTTCTCGTAATAAGATCCCATGAGATTAAGTGAAGCTTTTTCATTTGCTCAGTCTCTCCCCATAAAAAACTCCTGCATTGCCACTCCAAATCTTTTAATAAACCTTTCAGAAGAAGCATCGTCTACATATGGTAACTAGCTAATGCCGTAAGAACTGATCTGATAAGAGTTACCCGCCCTGCCAAATTTAAACACCCTCGTTTCCATCCCGAAAGCTTCTTTCAAGTTTTATCCAAGATAGGCGAAAAGAGGATTTTAGTAGCTCGCTTATGGATTAATAGAATTCCCAAGTAATATACTCTGGCTTGCATAATAATTTATTTGACTACTAGTGGATTTTCTCATAAAAAATTATAATTCAGCTAACATCCATGTATCTCAATACAACAAGAATCCACTGTGCATGATACCAACATTTATAGTATCCCTCAAATAATTCTATCCCCTCATGTGACTATATATTTATATATGCTCAATCTCTATATAGCACATAAGTTATATCATAGGGATTAATAAACATTAATGCAGCAAATTCCCACAAATTTGTGCAAATACATAGATTGAGCTACAAAACAACCTCAAAAAAAATGTTAGCATCACAAGGAATATTTCACATATATATTCTTATACCAAGACAGTGTCAAATTATGAAAATCATATTTATCTATGATAGATAAATGATTAAATTTTCATACTATATAACTCTGGTTCAAGTAAAACAAAAAAATTGATACTTCTGGGGTCCTTAATATATAACATATTTGGGGAGTTGATATTGGTTATAAATATAAGACATAATTTAATATTTGTCAATCTTTTCCTAATTTACCTTTATTGATGCTCCCTCAATAATAATCAAAAAGGGGAGGAAATGAGTTAATTACGGATGATGACTAGGGTGTTTTAGAAAATACATGTTATATTAACTAACTCAACTAACTTTCCTAATCTAATCAAATTAGGTAAATATGTCATATATTAAGGACCGGATGAGTAATTCATAAAGCACAACAAAAAAACCAACAAATCAGTGATGGAAATTAGTAGCAGAGTTTTCGTCCCTAATCAGTTTAGCGACATAATTTGTTCCGTCACTAAATATGCCATCACTAATTGATTAGTGACGGAACCAAAATATAGGGGGCAAGACAGAACCAAAATTCCTTCGCTAATTAGCGACTAATTAGTGTCACTAATTAGCAATGGATTAGTGACAAAACTTTTTCATCACTAATCAGCAACGAAAAATGTATGTCACTAATCCATCACAAAGTTGGAATAAGCTATCTCATAAATTAGTGATGGATTAGTGGTGGAAATTAATAACAAAAATTAATATTTGTCACTAATTAGGGACAAAATTTCGTTGCAAAATTATTTTTTTTATTAATTAAGAATGCCATGTGTCACCCGTCGACAGCTGCCGCCACCTCACCACCGATCACCATGTGGCACCAGCCACCTCGCCATCATGTGTTCCCCTCTATCGCCCGCCACAAGTCCATGTCATAAATTGGTTGCATTTTGTGACAAAGCTAGGATTCAAAGACCAGACCTCACATTCGCACTAGTGCCTTTGCCAGTTAAACTAAGAAGAACATGAGTTTTAAATGCAAAAGCATAAATATATAATATTTCAATTTACAAATTAAATAAAAATATAAATATAAATTTTAATATAATACTAAATATTTCTATTTAGTTTTCTTATGGGATTATGTCTAATGATGAGCTATGATAATGCCCTTATTAACACCAAACCCATAAATACATCAGTTTATTTTGCAATTGAAAATATAATTAAATCATTATATTATTAATTATGTATATAAATGGTTGTAGAATTATAATCTAAAACAATGAAATTTGAAGTTAGTGACCGAATTTTGTCACAAATCTGTCACAAAATATTTTGTTACACAATATCACGATGACAAAGTAAGTGTGATGATCAATTGTTACTAATAATTAATGGCCAATATTAATCAGTATTATGGTTGTCATTGCATTCTTTATAATGTTTTCTCACAATAAAATCTCATTATGACATATAATGGTTTATATTGCTCATAATAATAATAGGGAGCAAACTGTCTATTCCTCTTTCTCATGAAATAAATCTTGAATGTGGATTTAAATAGATAATGCCCATTATGATATATTTAGTGTAATGCCCTAACTTAGGCTTAAGGGCTAATGACTTCAAAAGTGAATGTAAATATTGTTAAATAAATACTTTTGAAGAATATGATGCGAAATTCGATGTGAATGTGTTGTGATTAGTGCCTAAACCCTGTATTTAAGTTCAATTGTGGATCAACATCTAAATTGAATTAAATGATAGGGAAGGCGCATATTAAGGTGATATGGAATGATAAAATGTGCTTAGTGATGATTCAAGTGGAGTTGCCATAATCAAGGGCAAAATGGGAACACAGAAAGTTACCGACCGATTAATCAATTACCAAAGAGGAAACTCATTGGTAATTTGAAGATCAATGGTTGAGATGGTAAAATCAAGTGTGTGTGTGTGTGCGCGCGCGCGCGCGCTCATATGTGATTATGCAAGAAGTTATAAGATTATGACAAGTGACATATTATGGACCATGGATTAAGTCAAAAGTTCAAACCACTCATTTCTCTCTTCTCTCTCCCTCCAAGTCGGCTAGTTGCATTGGAATAGGGAAAAAATCTGCATCTTTATGATTCTCATCTTCTCTCTCTCTATTCTCCATGGTCATGCAAGCCTAAGGAAGAAAGAGAAAGAAGAAATCTCAAGGTTAGTATTCTACTTGACCTTGAATGATGAAATTCTCTTCATTAATCTTGATCATGGTGATGAGAGCTACATCTTCATGGTTTTAGATTTTTAAAAAGGTGGTGTTTGAAAATTTGAAGAAACTTGAAAATAGTGGAATCAAGGATCTAACATTGGGAAGAGGAAGAGGTCAGAAAGAGCTTTCTTTTGATATATTCATGGTGATCATTAGTTAAGTTTTGGAAATTTGTGATTTTTCCCTTATTTTGGAGTCATTTTGGAATAAATGAATTGCCTTGTGTATGGTGTTGGATTTGGTGTCATATGGTGTCCCTAAGCCATTGGTATTAGTTTGAAATTTTGGAAACCAAATTGGTCATTTTGTGGTTTTAGAGTTCAATATGGTTGGAAATGTAGAATATGACATTGTTATGGGAATTTGGTTGTTTTGGTGCTTTTAATGTGTTCCTTAAGAAAATTTGGTAGGGATAGAGCTGTTTGTGAATTTTAGGAACCATTGGATACTTTAGTAGAAAGTTTGGCAAATTCTATCGGTTGTTGCGGTTTTGGCTTCTGATAAGCCTCACTTAGCGCACTAGGGTGTCACTCGAGTGCTGCCTTTTGTTTTCCCTTTTCCTTCAGTTCTGGTCGCGCTTCCTCTCTAAGGAAGCAGGAAGTGTACTTCCTCACATGCGAGTGATATGGGTTATTACTCGAGTGCGTCGGGTCTCACTCGAGTGAGTATGTATTTTACACCTTTAGGCCACTTCTCGGGTTGTCACTCATGGCCAAATTGTCAAGAGTGTGTGCTAGTACTTGTAAGTACTGAGCCATCACTCGAGTGCTAGAGCTAGTGCTCGAGTGCACTCCTCATCTAGGGTTTCTGTTACTCTCAGGTAGTCACTTCTTGTGCCTCACTCGATAGGACTCGGGTGGGTACAAGGCTATTACTCGAGTGTTGAGGTCAAGACTCGAGTGCTGTGACAACCTTTTGTCTCAGTTTGTGCTCTCGGCTAAACACTCGCATAAGTGATCTTCAATGCCCAAGTGCAAGTCGCTCCATCACTTGAGTGAGGTCTTTTTCACTCGAGTGTATGAGTCAAAAATCAATGTGTTCACTTCTAAAAAGGGATTTTCGGTGTAGTGTTCCCAACCCTTTAGACATATGTCTATGCTTCTAGTAGCTACCTAAAGAGTTTGAATGATAATCAACCTTAAGTGTTATGAAGATAAGAATTTACAATAGAGAATAACCTATCATCCTTGATTTTGGTTTATAGGCCTTGACATTTGCCCTAATCATGAGCAACCGGTGCCTAGAGCCGGGAATTCGGGCCGAGCCCGTCGGGCCGGCCCGTTTAGGCCCGAGCCCGTCAAGGGCTGGGCCTATGATTTAGAGGCTGAAAATGGAAGCGGGCCTAAAAGGGCCGGCCCTGTAGGGCCGCAAGCCCTGTAGGGCCAGCCCTGAAGCCCTGCGGGCTGGCCCTTTTAAGCCCGTTTAATATTTTTTTAAAATAAATTAATAAATATAATATCATTATATCAAATTATCAATATGAGAGACACCTAAATTTCTAATAGAGTATTAATAACAGGCAAACACTTATTAATTGGTTTGATTTATTTTATTTTCTACAATGTTTTATTCATTTAAACTTAAAAAAAAGGCTAATTTGGACATTAGATGATTATTTTAACTAAAAATTTATGAGTTTTAAAAATAATGTATACCAATTTAAAGCAAAATAATAAATAAATTGTAAAACTTTAAAAAAAAAAATTTAAATTAAAATGAGTTTAAACCCATTTAGGCCCGAGCCCGTGAAGGGTCAGCCCTATAGGGCCGCGGGCTTCAAAAATATGGTACTTTTTAGGAAAGGGCCGGCCCGAGCCCGTGAAGGGCCGGGCCGGCCCATTTTCCCAGCTCTACCGGTGCCAGTGCACACTTGGAAAGAACAAGGTAGTGACTCTTTCCCTTATATTATATGTGATACATTGTATGTTTGATTGATCATTATTTGTGGGTCTATCACCTGTGGCCCATCGGTATTGATGGTGGGAGGACCGTATCTTTGTGGCGGTGGAATCCGGGGGATGAGACTATGTGAAAGCTGAAAGGCTATTTGTGAAACCTTCACCCATAGTCTATCAGTGTTGACGGTGGGAGGACCGTGCCTTCCGGGTGGTGGAATACGAGGGATGAGATTATATGATTATGTGCATATGTGGCAGCATACGTGCTGTGTTTTATGATGTGATGCTACTTGATGATTTACTTACATGCTTTATGATTATGCATGGTGTGAGTGATTTGTTACTATTAGGATTTTTTTGAATTGCATTCCTTCCTTTGACTAACCTTTAGACAAGGCAAGTGGCTCCAAGGGAAAAAAGATGACCAAGGGTGGATAGGACTCCTTCGGGAGATTTATATTTTGGTTGTTGGTTATCAGTTTTGGCATTGGGATTATTGTATATCAACTGGGGTGTAAATTTTGGATATGATTTTGTGTAATCTCCTATATGGGAATTTGTAAACCTTTAGGTTATGTATGAAACCTAGGGGTTGCCGAGATTCTTGCTATACACTCTGATATATTAATGTGATTTGACTGCACAGGGTAATTATATTTGAATTGTGAAACTTTGAAACCAAGATAAGGCAAAACATTTTGAAAGAATTTTAAAAAAAACCCTACCGTAAGGAAGGGATACTAAATAAGTTCAATTATTATTGGTCTCTATTTCACTTTAATCACATATTTTGAATCATAATTACGGTTTTCAAGGCAGGGGGTTACATTTAGGCTTTAAAATCAATCAAGAAAATTGAATGTATGACTAGAGAGACTACCTTAGCCACTACAAAAAAAATGACAATTCGTAGCGGTGCATTTATAGCAGTTAAAATAAATAGCTACAAATATTAGGATTTGTAGTGGTTTGAAGGAAAATCACTACAAATTTGCAACGATATAACTCACACCAAGTGGCGCACTGGTTAGCAAATGTCATTTATAACGGTTTACATGATGCAACTGCTACAAGCTTGGCACCA
The DNA here is from genome assembly GCA_963210345.1 of Inga oerstediana. Lineage (NCBI taxonomy): Eukaryota > Viridiplantae > Streptophyta > Magnoliopsida > Fabales > Fabaceae > Inga > Inga oerstediana. The sequence goes on from OY723407.1 coordinate 38,065,794, forward strand.
AATTTGTAGCGGTTTATTTGTAGCGGTTTGGTTATCTAAACTGCCATAAATGTAGTGCCAGCTTAGTGCCATAAGGAGTGAAGCTGTCACGACTATTGTGGTAATTATTTTTGTAGCAACTTTTATGAGAGGAACTACTATGGAATGCAAAGGACTACCTCTATGTAGTGGTTACGAAAAATCGCTACAAAATTTAACACATATTTGTAGAGGTTTCTACGTATAATCGCCACAAAATGCAAAGAGTCCACAGTTTTGTAGTGGTTATGCTTAACCGCTATAAATGTTCATGTTACCCGATGTTAGGTTTCTGGCTTAGTAGCAGATTTGTAAAATCCTCTACAAAATGCAATGCTATAAAAGCACCTTCACCCCCTATTTTACCACTTTTGCAAATTTCATTTCTCACACACCCTTTGAAACATTTTACTTAAGATTTAAGGTTTTGCTCAAGTATTTACAAAGTTTGGCACTTGAGGTTAGCGAAGTTAAGTCCTTTATTTAGGGTCTATTTGGTTCAATCCCATTACACCCTGCAGTGCAGTGCAATGTGATGCAATGGTAGTGCAATGCAATATTAATTACAGGGCTAGTGTTTAGTTTAATTTTTAAGCAAGGTACAATGAGTTAATATTTTAACAATTATTTAAAATTAATATATTACACAAAGTTTATTTTACCCTTAATATAATCTTTATAGAAAAAATTGTTGAGAGCCATCGAGCTGCCTCATCATAACTGTCACGCTATATTGTCGAGGATCGTCCAATGGCAATAGTTACAGTGGTGTAGGATGGTAACGGTGCTGCGGCGATGGTGATGGCAAGTACTGATAGTGACAATATTGGAGGAGGAGGTAGTGGCGGCGGCGAAGACAGGGAGTAGTAGCGATAGTAGTGGAAAAGGAGGAGGTAGTGTGGTGGCGAGCGGTGGCAATTATGGATGTGGTGGTGACAGGGTTTGGCGAAGGAGGAGGAAGTCATGGCAGCGATCGACAATAATTGTGAAGGCAGTGGCGGTAGAGATAAAGGAGGAGGTAGTGGCGACAGTAGGGATGGCAGAGGAGGAGGTAGTAATAGCAGTGGCGATAGGTAGGGGCTACGGTAGAGGAGGAGGTAGTAGCGCTGACGGTGGTGGTGGAGGTAGGCGAGTAGCGGGGGCAATGGTAGAGCAGGAAGTGGTGGCAGTGGTATTGGTCGGGTAGCAGTGGCAGCGGCAGAGGAGGAAGTGGTGGAGGTGGCTATGGGCTAGTGGCAGAGGCGAAGGTATAAGAAGAGGTGTTGGCGGGTGGCGGGTGGCGGGTGGCAAGGGTGGGGGTGGAGGAGGAGGTAGTGGCAGTGGCGACAATGGTAGGGGTAGCAGCTGCAGCAGTAGAGGAGGAGGAGGTAATGGTGGTGGCAGGGGTGGATGGAGGAAGAGGAGGTAGTGGCGGTGGTGATTATAACAAGTGAAATAAAATAAGTGAAATAAAGACATGAGAAACTAAAGGGTGGATTTTTTTAACCATGCAATGGGATGATAATAAGGATTCATGAGGGGGAGGTATGAATGAGTATTACCAATTTTTTGGTAATCATCATTACCATGGTACACCCTATTACCATGTTAAATAGCAACCAAACACTCTTCGCTTGGTATTACAATCATGATTACCATTGTAGGCATGCAATGGGGTTGAACCAAACGGGCTCTTAGTTTTTTTTCCCTATTATTCTATAATTTTGATATAAATATTCCTATTTTTTATTTTACAATTATTATGACTTCTGAGAGAGATAAGGGGAAGGGGAAAGAGGATGAGCTTCCCCCCAAACCTATTATGTGGAGGAGCAGTAGTAGAAGGGTCAGTGGGAGGGGTAGTAGAGGGCAACGCGGAGGTAGACATGTCCCCATACCATCGTAGGAGGTGACCGCTCCACAGCAGATGGCCCCATAGGAGCCACAACGAACGCCCCTATAACAGAAGTCATTACAACAAATGGCCCCACAGGAGGTGACCACACAGAGTTGCCTACTCAGGTAGAGGGGGTAACCTTAGTGTCAGTGATTATGACGAGAATAAGGAAATTGACTTCAACATTCCCATTCTCAGTGACATGGAGTAGTTCCTGGATAATAAGGAGGCCTAGGACTAGAATAAAGCACAACGGTCATCTTTACGATTGACAGGATTTAAGGTGCAAGTTCAAGGTAAATTTAATTATTGTTTTAAAAAAATTTAATATTGAAATTCCATAGGTTAAATATGGATTTAAATTTAATTAAAGTATGTGGTAAATTGTGCAAATAAGCAGGGGAACATTTCTACCAAGTGGCTGGATGTGGCCGGTATCAATAGATAGGACCAGACACTACATGTGATAGTTCCATGGAATGAGGCCATAGACCAGCCGATTGAGAATGGTGGTTACCTATTCAACTACTATCTGAACAAGTTGGGCTCGAATTGGATGCAGTTCCCCATCCACTTCAAGATGTGGATCTAGCGTAAGATGACGCATGAAGGTAATTAATTTTATTTAATTGTATTATATATTTCATAATTAATTGTATTTAATTATTATTTATTAATTGTATCATTTGAAGGTAATTATATCATTTGTAATTAATTGTATTTAATTATTATTTATTCAATTGTGTTACTAGATAGGTTTGTCGTTTGAGACAATAGGAAGAGGTACACGCTGATGAAGATGGGGGATGGCTGGAGGAACAGGAGAAATTGTCTCTTCCACAGCATGAATAAGGATGGGATGATACCTTTGCAGCAGCTGATCGAGAATGTGCCTGATGGCGTCGTGCCTAATGACTAGGCGAGTTTTGTCCAGTACAGGAGGAGCTCAATGGGATAGGTAATTTATTTATAATTTTAATTTTAATAATTTTTTTCTTTTTGACTAAGTATAATTTTTTTATATTTTTTAATAATTTTAATGTTGTTCTTTTTATGCAAGCTCTTTCTTAGAGAAACACCAACTGTCGAGGGTAGTAGAGGATCTATTACTCGACAGGATCGATGACATTTGCTGCCACTTACAGTAAACTAGTAATTTTTTACAATGTCAATTAATTTTAGCTTTATATTATAAATTTATCTTTTTATTGTTTATAATATTAATTTAATTTTGTAATTGTTTTAGAGAGGAAGGCTTAGTAGGAGAACTATCAGACGGACTACGGGGAGTTATTCACTATCAACCATAGATACCAAGACGAGACTCTAACCTCTCAGCAGGCAGAGGAGGCCATTGTAAGATAATTTATTATTTTATAATAATAATTTCTTATTTTGTTGTTTATAAAACTAATTTATTGTTAATAACATTAATAATTTATTGTTTCACAAAATGGTAGAAGCGGATTTAGCAGTCACAAATTGAGCTATAAGAGAGACAGACCCAGGAGTCACAGGGGTCTGTAGATCCCACTATGCCATTGAAAGCTGGTCTAGGTCCAGTTGAGAGCACCATGGATGCATGAGGAGTATGGGGTTATGTGCCAGACCTAGCATGGTCTATGGCAGAAACGGCGCCTCTGAGGTTGGCACCTTTAGAGCATAGACCTCCGGTATCTGAAGGCTAAGGGAGGAAATTGTTCAGGAAGTTCATGAGGAGGTTGCTAGGCAGATTCAGGAGTAAGCTGATTTCTTCTTCACTTAGTAGAATCAGTGGCAGGATATCATGAACTCCATGTTGTCTCGGATATGGAGTCAATTGTTTCCTGACGAGGAGTATCCATAGGTCCCCCCAATCCCTAGGTTCGTCGTCTAGCCGCCTCCTCCTACTTATGATGATGGTGCTATTAACTCTGCTCAACCTTGTGATCTTGTCCCCCTGAGAGAGGACCGATGATCAGGCTCCAGATAGTTAGTTATATATCTTAGTTAGCTTTATTCATGATTTAGAACAATTATATTTTGATTTCTAATAGTTGTAAAAAAATTTGGACATTTGTATTTCCATTTATATAATTTCTTGTTTCGATTAGACCTCATCAAACAAATTTGAAAAATAAATCAATAAAAAATTTCACTTTGTAGCAATTTTTATTTATGAACTGCTACAAAGTATGAATCTTTGTAGCAGTTACATGGCAGAAACCACTACGAAGTGTCATGAAACTTTGTAATGGTTTCTTCAAGATAACTGCTACAAAATGTCATGAACATTTGTCATGGTTTATTCAAGATAACCGCTACAAAGTGTGACACAATTGAAATTTGAATATCTTAAATCTCGTTAATGGTCATTAACATTTGTAGCGGTTTCTTCAAGGTAATCGTTATAAAGTAGGACACATTTAAAATTTCAAAATCTTAAATCCCGCCAACGGTTATGAACCTTTATAGCGATTTCTTTAAGGTAACTGCTACAAAGTGCAAAACATTTGAAATTTGAATATCTTAAATCCTACCAACGGTTATGAAAATTTATAGCGGTTTCTTCCACATAACCGCTACAAAGTGTGACACATTTAAATTTTGAATGTGTCAAATCCCACCAAGGGTCATGAAACTTTGTATCTGTTTATTCCACATAACCGCTACAAAATGTAACACATTTGAAATTTGAATGTGCCAAATCCCGATAACAGTCATGAAACTTTGTATCATTTTATTCCACTTAACCACTACAAAGTGTGACACATTTGAAATTTGAATGTCAAATTTCGTTAACGGTCATGAAACTTTGCAACATTTTCTACCACCAAAGCCACTACAAACTGACACTTAGTAGCGATCATAGTAGCAGTTTATTAACCACTACAAATTGTTGAACGTTGGAGAATTTGAATTTGCACGTGTCATTCTCTCTTCACTCATCTTCTTTGCTACTTTTTTTTACTAGCTATGGATAAGTCATGGATCAAGTTTCCATGCAATTCTCCAGCATATTTATACAAATTAAACAATTTCTTGGATTTTACATACTCTTACGACAGCTGTAATGGTAAAATCGTATGTCTGTGTCAAAGATGCAAGTTCAAGAAGTAGCATATATGAAAAGTTGTTAAGGAATATTTACTTATGAAGCCTTTGATGGAAGACTATATGTTCTGGGGAGTTCATGGTGAGAGGGCCGGTATGAGATATGATAATGCTCTTCTTCAAAGTTCACAAGTAGGAGTTCAGGTATATCAAGATGATCCTATTAATGATGTTGTGCATGATGCATTTGCTTTTCAAGATAACAACTTCAATGAAGAAGTACAGGGTTTAGACCCTGTGTTCTTAAGGAATGAAGCAGCTCGAGATCTTTTCAACCTAATGGATGAAGCATATCGTCCTTTATATCAAGGTTGTTGAAAATACTCGAAATTATCTTTCTTGATCATATTGTATCATATCAAGTGCTTATGTGGAGTCACAAATAGGGGAATGTGACGTTGCTGGAATTATTACAAGATGTGTTCCCTGACGCGGAGATTTCCACATCATTCTACGAGGCCAAGAAGATTATTAACAGATTAAGCTTGAACTACCAAAAAAATTGATGCAGTGTTGGGAAGATAATCATAGCAGGGCGACTTATAAGCGATGTCACACATCGAGGTACAAGACAATTCAGAAGGGCAAAAAGCAAAAGAAGAAACCTATAAAGCTTCTGAGGTACTTTCCTTTGAAGTCGTGCTTATAAAGATTGTTTATGTTGTCCAAAATAGCTGAGCACATAAGGTGGAATCAAGTTGATAAGAATGAAGATGGTAAATTAAGACATCCACAGGGATGCAAAAGCATGGAAAGCAGTCAATTCAGACTTTCCATCTTTCACGGCTGATCTTAGAATTGTTTGGCTTGCTTTGGTGACCGATGGTTTAAATCTATTTAGGAATCTTAGCACAAGTTATAGTATTTGGCCAGTAGTCTTAGTTCCCTACAACTTGCCCCCTGGATGTGTATAAAACAAAGCTCTTTCATTTTTTTCTTTGATCATTCCAGGCAAAAAGGCACCAAGTAATAACGTCAATGTGTATATTTAACCGCTTATTGCGGAATTACAGGACTTGTGGAATGTCGGCATCAAGATATATGACACGTATGAAAAAACATTGTTCAACTTGTGTACATCCTTAATGTGGAAAAAGTGACTTTCCTGGGCTTGAAACATTATCCGGGTGGAATGTGCATACTGAGATAGTGTGCCCAACTTGCAATGTTGACTCTGATGCATTGTGCCTTCCCCATAGTTAAAATTGGTGCTTCATGGATCATCAGAGGTTTCTCGATGGTAAGCATAAGTTTAGATTGTAACGAAATTATTTTAATGGGAAATAAGAAAAAAGAGGACCTCCTCAGACTTTATCTAATGCATATATCTTACAGCAACTTCAGGATATTGAATTTGAGTTTGGAAAAAGCAATGATACAGTAAAAGTAGAGCGAAAGACTAAAAGGACTTTTACTTTTGCACCTCAACAATGGTAGAAAATAACCATTTCCTTTACTCTTCCATATTGAAAATCTAATTTACTTCAACACAGTCTTGATTTCATGCATATTGAAAAAAATATATATGCGACAATGTGCTATACACATGCTTAATGAACCTGGTAAGTCAAAAGATCATCTTTAAGCAAGGAAAGATTTACGGGCCATGGGAGTTCATGAAGATGCGTGGCCAAATAAGCGTGACAAATTTCAACCTGCAAAATTCACCCTCACAAAACCGAATAAGGAAGTCTTCTTCGTGACATTGAAAGAAAAAAAAAGTTCTTGATAGGTATTCAAGCAACATTTCACGATGTATTGACATGCAGACTCGAAAGGTTGATAGGCTAAAGAGTCATGACTCACATGTTCTTATGCAACAGTTACTTCCGCTGGCTATACAAAATGCACTACCTCCCGATGTGTCATCATTTTGGTAGAGTTGTGTTCTTTCTTTTAGAAGTTGTATTATAAGGTCTTGATCATTGAGGAACTCAATCAATTTCACCACAAAATCATTCCTACGCTTTATCATTTGGAGATAATCTTTTCCCCATCCTTTTCAACGTGATGGTTCACCTCACAATTCACCTTGTTCATGAAACAAAGCTCGCTGGCCCAGTTCAATATCGATGGATGTATCCTATTGAGAGGTACTCATTTTACATATGTGCATTAGAATTAATTTATAGATCTGCTAGTCACCTATTTTAGCATTTAGTATTATTTTTCCTTCTTTATTGTATAGATTTCTTGGGAAACTGAAATCTTATGTAAGGAATAAGACGTGGCCAAAAGGTTCTATAGCTGAAGATTATATAAGGGATGAGGTCCTTTATTTCTACTCAAGGTACTTTGATGACATTGAGACGTCTTTCAACCGACCACCTCTTGTAGACGATTGTCTTGAACCTGAGCCATCATCAAGAGAGTTGTTAATCCCTCATGTTGGTAAACCATTTTGAAGAAGTGAGAACTTCAAACTAACAGCAACTGAGAAGTTGCAAACACATAGACATGTCTTGATTAATTGCACTCAAGTTAAACCCTTCATTTAGTAAGAATTGTATACTCATATATTATTCTATATCTTTCCTTACATTTTTTACTTACATTTCATGATGGTCTTCCTATGATTAATTGCAAGGAATTCAGAAGTCATGTAAAGCGTCAACTTAGGATCCATACACAAACATCCTCCAAAGTTGACAAAAAGGTCCATGAGAATTCCCAAATTGGTTTTCGCGCAGAATACTTAGTGACTACAACCCACACTCACTAGATTTTAGAGCTCTCGTAATCGGCCCTCTTGACCATGGAAAAAGGTTTATAGCATACAATGTCAATGGTTTCAAGTTTTGCTTGGTTTCATGAGATCAAGGATTGCAAACTCAAAATTCGGATGTTTATAGCACCTTTAGGACAAGGAGTTATGCAAGCAGCATTGATACCAACATGCAGTTCAGAGGTATCCCTTACTATGGAAAGCTTCTTGATACCATCAAACTAAATTACCAAGGTCGTTTGACAGTGACGTTGTTCAAGTGTTTATGGGCAAATACGACAACTTCTTAGGGACTCACTGTAACGCCCCAATTTTCGATTAAGGCCTAATGATAATTATTGAGGATAATTATCATATTAAAGTGAAATTATTGTATATTGGTGACAATATTAATTTATATGTCATAATTGATGGAAAATTTAAACAATGGAATTATTGCCCATAAGTTAGTGATTAATAGGAGAAATTAATTACTAGCTAAGAGGAAAATGAGAAGTGTGAGTAAATGGATAATGGAATAGTTAGAGTAACTAATTAGTTACTTAACTTTGTGAGAACTAATGGCAAAGGGACATTTGGCAATAAGAGATGATGAACGTCAGGAATTGTGCTGATACTCTGATATTGTATATGTAACAGATCAAACAGGCCATTTGTTTTAATGAATGAAATGAATGGAGATCCATTTGTACAGTTTCCGCAAAAAATTTTTAATTGTTCTGGATTTCTCATTCAATTATTAAATGTGATTAAACACTAATCCCGGCCTGATTATCGAAGGGGGTTACATTCACAACTGACGATTTAGGCATTACATCAGTAAATTTCTCTCGGCCAATTCACACTGGTCAATTTGAAAATGATGAGTCATATATTCTTGCCGTAGAGGTACATCAGGTCTATTATGTCGAGGATGTGAGGCACAAGGATTGGAATATAGTAGTTCACTTAAAACATCGAGACCTCTACGATATGGGTTATGGTGATAACATTGCCTACAAGAGTAAGCCATATCAGACCCCTCAATCTTTCGACATTTATCAGAGTAACAACGCGCAGTTCAGTGGGTAAACAGAAATAGCATAAACATACTAATATGAAGTACTTGTTTATATTAAAAAAATTGCACCTTTGTGGTTTTAACTTAGCCAAGTTGTATGTAACCACTAATTGCAATGTTTTGCCATTACAAATGTACCAAAATTCACCATTCTTATTTCATATAATGTCACAAATATACAAGGAACTTTAGTGAATGAAATTTGGGATGTTACAAGCCATTCCAGCCTGCCAATGTCAAAAACTTCTTCTCTAAAGGCGATGACAATTTACCTATAGTTCTGTGCATTTTTATAAGTTCATATAATTTAAATTTAATTTTTATATAAAATAATACCACACTAACATTTTCTCCATACAATTTTGTAGGGACGATGACGAAGAATGATTAAACAAATTATACTTTTGTTCTTATAAACCTTAATTTATATTTTTCTTAAAAAAAATTCTAACCAATTTTTGTAGCGGTTTAAAATAAAACAAAACCGTTACAAATATTAACTGCTACAAAAACAGTCACATTAACCACTACAAGAGTTATGCATATTCCTATAAATACCCTCACCATACTTCATTTCAAACACTCCTTCATTTCTTTCCACCTTTCTTCTCTATCGTTTTCTCTCATTTGGGATTTTTTTTGAAGAGCCGAAAAGCTGAGCAAGGTGATCAAATATGGGAATTTTTTTTTAATTCTTTGATTTCAGCATTTTTTTCCTTCTTATAATATTGATACTATTTATTTTTTCTCTTTGTCCAAAAATTTAAAGACTTTTCCTCAACATTTTCAATATTCCTTCCATAATGATCAACATCTAGTAGATAACATAATAAATCCTTATTACCTACACATTCTCAATATTACCTATATAAAGTTTATACTTATCTGCCTAATTTAATTCTTCTCAAATAATAACTATTATCAGTTGAGTTACTTAAATAATAAACTATTCAACACAAAATTATAATAACTGACTCAAATTATTGTATTATTATTTTTAAAATTTTCCCAACATTTTGTAGCCATTTTAAAACAGCTACAAAGTTAAACTCAAAATCGGATTAAACTTTTGAAGCTACTTTTGAAATTTCAGCATATATTATTAGCGGTTTGATAATTGCTACAAAGAATTTGACACCAATTTGTTAAAATTTCTTCATGTACTTAAACCGCTACAAAATTAGAGCTAAATTTTCAATTTTCATTTCTTGCACACGAAATTGTGCTGCCAACATTTGTATCGGTTTTTTAACCCCTACAATCCTCTCAGATAAATTGTTATCTACATACACTCCTTTTAGTGGTTGGAAAGAACCTCTATAAATTCAGTAGTAATTTATTACATGAGTAGCGGTTCTATTAAACTGCTACAAATATCTTTGCAACAGTAGCTTTTGTAGCGGTTTTTGCAACCGTTATTACTGTCATTTGTAGCAGAGACACTATTTTACCCACTACTAAATGCCAGTTTTTTTGTAGTGAGCAAAGCTATATATTTTATTAACTATCACCAGATTTTAATTTACACAAACACCCTTTTGGTTAACTCCCTATAATTATCATGTTAGAGATAATTTTGGACAGCAACACAACAAACATATTTTATTCAGCCATTTGTGCTAAGAAACCACCACAATGTTTAAGAAAATTCTTACTAACTATGATAAAGATCTCATATTATTCAGGAATATAGCTGAACATGGTCATAGAAGTATATATTAAGACAAAGACTCACTTATTTCTGCTGTATTTTTCTCCAAGGTTGCGAGTTCCCAAGATTATGATGGTGCGGAGTAGGCGAATCTTCCCCTTAAACTCGATTTCATTCCAAGGTTAATGCTTATAAACGCATAATTGCAATACTATGAAAGAGAGTATTTCTTCAATATATTAAAACATCTTCCTGCGAAAACCGCTGCTATCATTCTTCATAAAGCATTGAAAAGTTATTTCTTGTGAAGGGAAGAGTGATTCTAATATTATTGTGCACTGCTCAGAGTAAGAAGTTGCTGCCTTTTCTCAAAGAGAATCCTCATATATAAATTATTTCAAAGGTTACAAATTTCATGGGGTAAACCAATAGATCATAACTCACATCACTTTCCAACATATCTTCGCATCAATCGTCAAGTTATTAATAATCAAATAAAGAGTGCAAAGAATTACCTTCAACCAATGGTAATTCATCTAAGATCCTCGCGTATAGTAACGTTAGGCCAAGATCAACTATAAGCAATCAAATTTGAAATATATTGCTTGCCATGGATAATTTCCTCAACTGTAAATTTTAAAAATAGCAGGTTGTTAATGACCATTAAAAGAAATTTCCTAAGATTGAGCAACCATAATAACCATTAATGATGGCTTAATAATAATTAAAATGACAGTTATAAAACAAGAATTTACAAAGATTTAATAAAATAGAACCATTTAAATTTCATTAAAATTGACTAATTAAATCACATGAAAAATCCAACGGTCATCTCCAATGGTTAGCACAAAAATTTCTCTTATTAGCCTTTTTACTAGCTCAGGCTCATATTTTATCATACACTAGGGCATTTTCAATTTTGAGTTATATATGACTTCTTCCTTTAACTCACCCACACACAATATTTACAACAGTTTTAAATTGAAAGAAATTTTCAACTTTACCCATATCAAATGAGGTATATAAAAAGAGAAAAAAAGGGAGAATTGCTAAAAAAACCTTTTAGCAACTTATTTGTTAAATGGAACATGGGAAGATTTTTGCACACGGAGAGAAGATTTCTGCACATGTAGAGACGATTTTTGCACATATAGGGAAGATTTTTGCACATGTATAGGGAAGATTTTTGCACATAGGGAAGATTATCTGCACACCAAAGAAGATATTCTGCACACGTGGAAGATAATCTGTACACAAAAGTCCCATTTAGCAAATAAGTTTCCAATGAGGGATTTTTTCACAATTTTCCCAAAAAAAAAATATAAAGAACCACATTTAAATATTAATTTCATAGGTAAAATTGACACATAAATATTAATTACTCTCCAAATAACTTATATTATGGACCAAGTTATTATTTTAGAAGTTGCTTATATTATGGGTAGGAGGGAATATATATTATTCTCAAACCATTTTAATTTTATTAACAACCAAATTCTATTTGTTGATTTGTTCCCGGCCTCTCTTGTTTGATTATATGGGACTATTTTGGGAAAAAGTCAATTAAAAAGCGGATATCAACATAATATTCTAAAAAGAAAAAAGAAAAGAAAATTGATGCAAATTTGGTAAAAAAGGGTTGGCCCTTCACGGGCAGGGTAAAAAAGGGCCGGTTCTTTCAGATCTAGATAAATAAAACAATCATTTTTTAGGCTTGACATTTGAGTAAGAATGTCAAAGACGGCCCTACAGGATCAAAGCTATTTTAACAATTGTTTAATATTTTTTTTTCAGTTTTTTTAAAGAAATTAAATTACAACAATGAAAGTTCTAACTTAATACATAAATATTGTTAAAACTAGGATATAAATAATACGCATCATGCAATAAACAAATACAATCACTAAGTTATAATCAAAGGTAAACTATTGTCCATATATCACAATTACAAATAATTAATGGGAAGACTTAACAAAATTAAAAATACTTCTTATAAATATGTCTTGAAAAGTGTAAGTAGTCAATAAAATAAATAACATAAGATATAAATAAAACAATCACTAGAAAAATAAGTCAAAAAACACAATATTAGTAAGAATACTTAAGAAATAAGAAATATCTTTTATAAGTTTTCAATTCTTAATACAATAAGTTCTTATGTAATTTAATTCTAAACAAGATAATAACAACTAAATAATTACAACATAATTAACAAAGTATAAAAAAAATCAATATATTATTATCATATAAATAATTAAAAAAATTTAAAAAAAATACGGGCCTAAAAGGACTGGCCCTTTTAGGCCCTCAGCCCTATACGGCTAGCCCTTTTAGGCCCACTTTCACTTTTGAAACAAAAATTTTAAATCTAACCCTTGCAAATTCAGGGCCTAAACGGCCCGGTTCAATTGGCTCGGCTTGTTTTCCCAGCTCTATTCCAAAATTTATTTGAAAATGAACATAATATGTGTTTGGTTTAGCTGTAGGCCCAATAATAAGCCCGACTTTATAAGAAAAAGCCCATTTTGTACTTATTTGACTTACTTGAGTATTTAGTTTGCTGTTTTTTGAGTTGTGATTTCAAGCAATAAGGAGTTTTTTTAATAAGCTCACAACTCTTGCTTTTAACTTATTAATAAGGGAATATTCTCGTTATTCCTCGTCAACCTGAGCAGCCTTTTTCTGAGCTTCCTTTGCCTTCAGAGCCTACAATTTTGAATGGTTGTAATAGGCCACACCCAAAAAGGCCAGTCCCAAACAAGTTGATGGGGGTCATTGTGTCCTTGATAACCAGGAAAAAGCGATCAACAACCAATCCTTCACGACGCTTGCCACATTCTTGGTTAGAGCGGAAGTTTTTCCAACGAGGAGGAAAATGACAAGATTCAAGGTGAAAGCTCACAGAGAATTGGTCCCAAAGATCGCAAAATCGAAATAGAAGCTGGAAGTCTCCTTCAACACAGGGTACTCCACAAAGATCCAAGGCATGGACAAGAAGACCAAACAACAAGGAGCAACGTAATAGAGAGAAGTTATGGGATTCAAGGAGATCCCCCTAGACGTAAGTAAGATTTGGATCATAACCAACTTGGTGGCCTCGAATGCAACGACACTGAGTTGAAGGATGACTCCCTAGGTATCAAATTTGGCCTCGCCGTAAGCAGCGATGGCGACTTTGATGAAGATCGAGATCATGTTTGCCATGGTGCCTTTCTTGAAGGTATCCTTCTTGAAGAGAAGGCTGATGGAATAGACGGCGACGGGCATGAGGGCCTTGAGCATTTGGATGAGGGAGACGGAGAGGTAAATGTAGGCGGAATTAGAGAGCCAGAGGGAGAGAGAATACATGGCACTAATGGGGATGACAGAGGAGATGTAGAGATCGCGGGACGTGGAAACGAGCTCGACAACCTTGAAGACGCGAATGAGGAGGAAGGCGAGGGAAGCACAGAAGGACATGTGAATCATGGTGAGGGAAATGGGGAAACGCCAATTGTACATATTACGGCCGAGGATGTACTTGTTTTAGACGATGACTGTGAAGCTGAGAAAGATCCATATGGCAACGTAGGCGTGGGAGAGGACGATATTCCTAAGGACGCCGTCGCTGAGAGATCTACCTTTTCCCATTGACGGAGGCGGAGAAAGGGTGAAGATGGAGCAGATCTCTGTGCGACTGTGTGTGAGAGAGGGCGAGTTAGAGAGCTAGTTAAGCCTACACAGAGAAACAAAGAGAGAACAGAGAGATATTGCAATAGGTGGTACAAATAAGTTTTGACTTTTTGGCAAGCACTTATTCAATCATTCTCCAAATATAAATTATATTATACAAACTGACTTAACGCAATCTTACTCAAACTAAGTGATTTGTTCTACAATTATCCCAAACACACACATACTTTAGTAGAATTCAGGGTATGTTTATGTAATTTGCTCTTATATATTTTTAAAAACATAATCATATTAAATTATTTTAACAAGAAAATGATTTGACTTTTGGGACTTAAGGGTGGGCATTCAGTGTACACGTGCTTGTTCTGACGCGCTCTCTTTTCCTCTGAATATAAAGCCAAGGCGGTTCTGTAATCCCCACGAAGGCAAGAAAGACACTTACCATCGGGGAGAGAGAGAGGGAGGGGGAGAGAGGGAGGGAGAGAGAGGGTGATATAAATCGGCGAAAAACACACAAAATGATAGGAAGCAGAAACAGAGGGGTGTTTAGTGTAGGTGTGTGCGGGCAAGAAGAGCTTGAATTGTCCAGAGATGGCAGCCAATACAGTCTCTCTACCGGCATATTACCTTCTCTTGGTGGTCGGAGCAACCGCCGGAACACCCTTCGTCCGTTCATTATTTCCCCCTACGATCGCCGTTACAGGTTTTCTCCTCTCCCCCTCCCCTCACATTCTCATTTCCCTTTTTTTTTTTTTGTTTCTTTGTTTCTTTCGCTCTCTCTTCTTTTTCTTCTCGTGATCTGCTCTCTCTTTCTCGCTGTTTCTTTTTCTTAATATTTATTTTATTGGCAGCATTCTCATGACTGTAAAACAAATTATCCTTTCGTTTTTTTTTTTAAACTTTCTTGTCCTGTTGCTTAGACTTATTTTGCCTCCCCTTTCATCTTTCTTCTTCTCTAATCAAAGGTGATTTTTTTTTTTTGCCCCTGAAAGACCAAAACCTTCACTTTGAAATCTTTCATTTTCATTGTTTTACTCTGAAATTGCAATCTAACTGAGAAATGCTTACCATTCGCCAGTCAGCTTAGTGGGAGCTTATCGTTTGACTGTTATAGATTTTCTTGCTTTTGGTGCTCGTAGCAATATTTGCTTCTTCTTCTTCTTTTATGGTTCAAAGATTTGAATATTACTGTTATTATTGTTTTGTTTTTTTGGTCAACTACTGTTATTTTTATTATTATCATCTTTATTTCACGAGGGACAAGAACGATTTGGATAGGCCGAAACAAGGAGGATTCAATTTTTAATTGGAAACAGCTTGCTTTCCATTGGAAGGGAATAAAGTTTGCTTTTTTCTTTTTCCACAGGATATGGGAGACTTTTCTGGTGATTCTTGTGATATACACCGCATGGGTATCGCCGTTTGAGTTCGGATTCCTTAAGGAACCTGTGACACCACTCTCCATTGCAGACAATGTTGTCAATGGATTCTTCGCCATCGACATAGTTCTCACCTTCTTCGTTGCTTATCTTGACAAAGCCTCCTACTTATTAGTGGATAGCCACAGAAGAATCGCCTGGAAATACACAAGTTCTTGGTTACTCTTTGATGTTATCTCCACCATCCCTTCGGAACTCGTTCGCAAAATCTCCCCTTCTCCCCTTAAATCCTATGGATTCTTCAACATGCTTCGCCTCTGGCGTCTCCGAAGAGTCAGTGCTTTGTTTTCTAGGTATGGGATACCATAACTCCTTCAGATCATTGACCTTTTCTGTTATGTTTTTCATTTCAAGCTCAAGTCTTTATCATTATTTTGATCAGAATGGAGAAGGACAAGGGCTATAACTATTTCTGGGTTCGTTGTGTTAAGCTTATATGTGTAAGTTTCTAAAACTATTTCTGGGTTTGTATTTTATTGTAGCAGATGAACAACGTTTAGTTGTGTCTGTGTCTTGTGTAGGTTACACTTTTTGCTGTTCACTGTGCTGGATGCTTCTATTATCTTCTTGCTGCTAGGTATCATGATCCCAAAAAGACGTGGTTGGGAGTACAAATGGGGGCAGATTTTGAGGAACGGAGTTTGTGGTCTAGATATGTGATTTCTATATACTGGTCTATTACAACCTTAACGACTGTTGGCTATGGAGATTTGCATCCAGTTAATTCCAGGGAGATGATCTTTGACATCTTTTATATGCTCTTTAATCTGGGATTAACTGCGTATTTGATCGGTAACATGACCAACCTGGTCGTCCATTTCACAAGTCGAACCAGACAATTTGTAAGTAGATTATCAAATCTTTCCTATACTTTAAGCTTCAAACACATCATTCTACTAGGGGATTAAGCCCAAAACAAAGTTCTGGGTTGTCTTAGATTCTAATAACTTCTAACAAGCTAACCCAAAAAGGAATCCCCTGGGGGGTGACCAGACGTAGGGGCTGTTCGGTATAAGAAATTTGGAGTGGAGGGGGAAAAGTGGTAAAATTTTTATGCGTTTGATTTTAAAAAATTTAGAAAAATAGGATTAAAAGTTTTGAATTAATTTTTCTTATTATAAATCCTACATCTTCTCTTTGTTAAAATTTTATAACTCCACTTTTCTAATTTTCTCTGGGAGGAATTTTTGTGAGGTCCCATGGAAGGGACTTAATTACCAAAAGTCTCAGTAACAATTAAGAAGCAAGTGTAAGAAATGACAACACCTCACTTATCGAAACTTCTTGTTAATTTAGTCCCTTCCTTGGGACCTTGTAGTCCCCTTCAAATCCCTCGTACCCAACAGCCCCTTAGTCCTCAATCAGTTTAGTAGTTGAATTTTGTTGGGTTGATTTTGTAGAGGGATACCATACAAGCTGCGGCAAGCTTTGCACAGAGGAATCGGTTGCCGGTTCGGCTGCAAGATCAGATGATAGCACATTTGTGTTTGAAGTTCAGAACAGATTCAGAAGGATTACAGCAGCAAGAGACACTTGATTCTCTTCCTAAAGCCATAAGATCAAGCATTTCTCACTACCTCTTCTATTCTCTGGTGGATAAGGTTTATTTATTTCGTGGGGTCTCTAATGACTTGCTTTTCCAACTGGTAATTGCCTCATAATCCTGCATCTGACTTTTCTTGTTTCTGTTTGTTTCTCTTTTTCCTCTTTTGGTGCTAAATCCTTTGTTTGTTTGATTTCTATTTTGTGGAAAGGTGTCAGAAATGAAAGCAGAGTATTTTCCTCCCAAAGAAGACGTCATCTTGCAAAATGAAGCTCCCACTGATTTCTATGTCCTAGCGACTGGTGCTGTGGTAATAATCCCACTTTGTATGGGTGAATTCCAGAAGGCTCTTAGTGTGTTGTGATGGGGTACTTTTTGCGGCAAAAAGCAAATTTTTTCAATAACTTACTTTATAATTTGTTTTTTTGCAATAAATAATTTAAAATTTAGAATTCCTAATCTTCAATCAAGCGTGAATTTCAACTGTTTTATTTTTTATATAAATCACGTTTTTTTTTAAAAAAAATTGACTCTTTAATTATTATCTTCATTTTTGTTAAATTTCTTTTCAAATGAAAAATTGGAGCAAAATGAAGAAGTTTTTAATGGTTTATATTAAATTTAAATGGTTGATATTCTTAACTTTCCCTTTTTGGTTTTTGCTTATACTATGAAATTGGTTGGCGCAAAAACAAATATTGTATTGGGAATGATATTACATTAAAAGCAAGATTTTTTGTAATCTTTATTTATTAGTATTTCAAAATTATTGATTTTTTGTAGTTTTTCTTAACATAGAGACACTGGTGTTTTCTTATCCGTGTTTTTTCCCACCCTCGTTTGCTTTTAACGTCTAAAATCTTACACTATATGTCATTCGGACTTGAATGTAGAAGTCATGCTAATATTTATAGTTGTGAATATAATTTTAGTAGTTTGTGTGTATTGAAGATTTTGCTTACCAAAGAAACTAGTTTATGATGATGTTAATTATGTTGTGATATATAGGAGCTGTTGGTTAAAAAAAATGGCGTAGAGCAGCTGGTGGGAGAGGCAACTAGTGGTGATCTGTGTGGTGAGATAGGGGTACTCTGTTATAGGCCACAACTCCTCACTGTGCGAACCAAGCGTTTGAGCCAACTTCTTCGGCTGAACCGAGCAACCTTCCTCAATATAGTGCAAGCCAACGTTGGAGATGGCAACATCATCATCAACAACCTCCTTGAGGTAGGTCTAATATATAAAAATTAGCTCACTAATTTGTAGAGATTAAGAAAATTAGTTAAGTTAATTATTTGTAAAAGATGCATGCCGGTTTCCCTAAACTAACTCAGTTTTGTCATTTTGATTGAAAACTACTCTTTTAATATGTGTATTACTTTGTCCTAGTTATAAGTCACTTATAGGAACAATTTTTGTTTCCAAATATAAGGACCAGAGTGGTAATCAATTACTACCTCTGGTCCTAAATATAGGACAAAGTTTGTAGTGCAATTTGCACTACAAACTTTGTCCTATATTTAGGACCGGAGGGAGTAATAAGGATAGTTTGGGGGAAAAATTAAATTTGGGAAAAAAAAAAAATAGATTGAGGCCTTATATTCATGATTAAAATAAATTGGGATCAACTTAGTCCTACAGTTAGAACAAGAGGGAGTAACACATGAGGGAAAAACAACATTGAAAATGTGAAAGAGAAAGAAAGGTAGAACAATGATGGATGATGATAATGTTGGGGTTGTTGTTGTGGCAGCATTTGAAGGAACAGAGTGACCCAATGATGAAGGGAGTGTTGGTGGAGACAGAGAACATGCTTGCTCGTGGAAGGATGGACCTACCCCTCAGCCTCTGCTTCGCCACTTCCAGAGGAGATGACTTGATGTTACATCAGTTGTTGAAACGAGGCTTGGATCCTAATGAATCCGAAAACAGCGGAAGAACTCCTCTCGTACGTCCTTCATACTCTCTGCTTTTCTCTCATGCACAATTACTACCTCATGTCCTAAATGTAGCACCTAGTTTGTAATACAAATTCCACTCTAAATTATGTCCTACATTTAGGACTAGAGGAGTAAAATGAAACTAAACATAGTCCCGTATATTGCATGGACCATGAAGAATAATGAGACACACTCTTCATCAGTTTGTGAATATAATACGGCTTGTTATTGATTTTATATTACCATACATGAATTCTAAATAATAAGCCTCATTGTTGATTTGCATATGCATACAAAAACAATAGATTTGTTTTAATAGATAAGTGTTGTAAGTCTCACGGTGGGAAGCCTCCTAAGTGTAGTGTGGGTCTAATATGTTAGTCTTTTGGGAAGAGTTCTTCCTTTGGACTTATAAATTATAATCATTACATTGTATGGTTCTCTTAAGAACTTATACCCGTTATAAGAAGAAGCCATATGCATCTTTTGACTTTGCGTAATGCTGGAGCAAACGTGTTCAGTCTTGAGCAAACAGATAGGTACGGTTGAGTAATAGCAACAGCAGAAGTATAAAAGTATTATAAAAAGTATATATAAATTATAATAAGGCATATTACTCTATATATTTGGGTTTGATTTTTCTCCCTTATTGATTGAAATCTTGATTTGTTCTAATCTGTGTATCACTTTGTGCATTATCAGCATATTGCAGCATCTAAAGGAAGTGAGAACTGTGCCCTGCTTCTGTTGGATTATGGAGCTGATCCTAAAGTAAGAGGTAATATCATGTTTCATCCAATTTTTCTTTAATATTGTTCGATGATCTCTTATATAAAGAAGTCATACACATTGGATAGGCATCTTATAAACGTTGACTTTGTTCGGGATGTTTAGAAATGGTTGAAGAATTTTTTTTTGTTTTTTAAAAAAAGAAAAGCGATATGATGTGTGGGAGATGAAATTGAACAACCAGTTTAAATTAAAATTATGATTACCTGCTTATAAATATTTTTTTATATTTGACATTTGTTTGAAGTTCAATTTTTAATATTTCTCCTCTTCATTTTACAATTTTTTTTAAATTTAAACTTTGAAATGTTTTTATTATACGTGGTACATTGCTTTGCTTCTGATATATGTCGGCGCTTCTTAGCTCTATAATCACGCATAATGTCTTGATTATTGTAATATTAGTCTGATGCATAGACACTTGTACGGCAACCAGAAGCCATACAATTTTTTTTTTAAAAAAAGTCATACTCTATATCGGTTATATTATTTAATTAATTGGTATTATGTCAATAGTTCATGTTGTTTCTACACATGATGTTTGTTCAAGCGTCAAATAATTTTTTTTTTCTTGGAGCCCTGTGCTTTTAAAAAAAGTCATACTCCATATCTGTTATTTTATTTAATTAATTAGTATTAAGTCAATAGTTCATGTTGTTTCTACACATGATGATGTGTGTTCAACCGTCAAATAATTTTTTTTTCTTGGAGCCCTGTGCTTTGCTCATTTATTAATTAAAATTTCATTAGACTCAATAATGCAAACATGCCTTTCCTATTCTAGCGAGGTCAGCGTAATTATGGATTTGAGATAATATTAATTATAGTCGTATAATATTTATAATATATTAAATCTGGACCGTTGAGATCTTGATCCGACGGCTGATATAAAGAAAAGGAGCGTACTTTTCTTCAGAGAAAAGGACGCAAGCTGAATGGACCGGGGAATGGGTCATCAATTCACATTCAAATTGGCCTTCGCTATTCTGCCCCTTATTTCAGTGTTGACTTTTTGCGTCATTCCTTCTAAATTTAGAAGTTACATAATTAACTTTTAAGATTAAAAAATTAGTTAGGTTAATTATTCCCTCTAGTTCAGATTATAAGACCCCTTCTAGAAGGTTTTTGTAGACCAAAATACAAGACCCTATATAAAAAGTCAATAGTATTTAAATTGTTAGTTTTCACAAATACTAGAGAGAGATTGTATAAGAAAATAATTAAAGGTAATTATCATCTGATATTCGGTTTGGAGTTCGTGGGTTGCCTCTCCCAATAGAAGTGTCCCCTCTGAGATTCGAATTCGAGACCTAGAAGGATCTAGCGGGGCCTCATATTGCTAGACCAACTTGTGTGGTTACATAAAAGTTTAAACTGAGATCAATAGTTGGTGGTGATGAATACCAAATAATTTATTTCAACAAAAGAAAAAAAAACAAAAATGAAATATTCTGTACTACTGAATCATTAATCTGGATTAGTTACTGTCCTCTTCTCTTGCCATTTTCTTTCCCTGCTCTTCCTTTCCACTACTCATCTCAACCTTTAGATTGAAAATTGAACGGTTCAGATTTAATGTTTTATCAAAATATTCTTTTTAAATATTTTTCATTGCAGTTTTAAATCATCATAACTAAAATTTAGTAGTTTCTGAATTTATTTATTTTTTTACTAATTTAATATTTTACTAATATTTTTATTAAACATTAAATCTGAACCACTCAAATTTCAATCTATAACATGGGCCATCCTTAATTCAGTTAAGCAAAACATTGGAAAATGACTGAAAACCAGGCTTCTCTGTTTCATTTTGTTACTTTAAAAATTTGCAGATTGTGAAGGGAATGTACCATTATGGGAAGCAATGCTGGGTGGTCACCAACCGGTGGTGAAGCTTTTAGCAGAAAATGGAGCTTCCTTAAAATTTGGAGATGTGGGTCATTTTGCTTGCACTGCAGCAGAACAGAACAACCTTAGTTTGCTCAGGGGCATAGTCCGATATGGAGGAGATGTCACCCTTGCTAGGATCCATAATGGAACCACGGCCCTCCATGTGGCGGTCTCCGAGGCCAACGTCGAGATCGTCAAGTTCCTGCTGGATCATGGCTCTGACATAGACAAACCAGATAAGGAAGGCTGGACCCCAAGAGAGCTTGCAGACCAACAAGGTCATGAAGAGATCAAAGCCATTTTTGCATCCTTAAGGGAGCCCAATAATAAAGCTCAATATGTTTCAGCAGCCATTCCTGAGAGACAACCAGGTACAAAGACCAGGTACCTAGGTAGGTTCACTAGTGAGCCATCCATGCCCGTCGCCCCGCAAGATGGTAACGACCGGTCATGGGGAGGTGGTGGCCGGAGCAGTAGGCCGAGGAGGAGGACGTCTAATTTTAATAATTCTTTGTTTGGGATCATGTCTGCTGCTCACAAGGGGGAAAACATGGAGGATTTGATGTTCGGTGTTAATAGTAATGAGGACAAGTGTGCAAGGAATGATGCTGTTGGTAGTAATGGAGGTGGAGGAGGGTGTTTGGCTGCTAGAGTTACCATTACTTGTCCGGAGAAAGTCGATGTGGGAGGGAGGCTTGTGCTTTTGCCCAAGAGCCTAAAAGAGCTAATTGAGACTGGAGTTAAGAAATTTGGGTTGCTTCATGATGATCTGAAGGTTCTGAACAAAGATGGGGCTCAGATTGATGATATTGATGTTGTTAGAGATGGTGATCATCTTGTTTTTGTCTCTGTTGGTGGTCTCATGCATCAATCCAGTTGCTCAGAACCACCTCAAAACGATGTCGGCTTATAGCATGCTTATGATAAAATTCATTCTCATTATCAAGCCCCACCGAAAAATCAGCTTACTTTCTTGTTCCATGTAGCTGATGATGTTGATTCATGTAGCTGACTTTATTTTGTGGAATGAGACTTGTTTCCACTTGTATTATCTTCTGTCTTCTCTCTTGTCCCCTGCTCATCCAAATTTCAAAGATATATAGATGGATGAGGATTAGTTCAGTTTTATTCTCACTTTGTGATGAAATAAGGTTTGTTTTCCATGTATTGTAAGAGCTCAGATTGAGAAATAATACTTCAACAGATAATTGTATGTAGATAGATCCCTTGCCTCCTACTTTATATGTTTGCTTTTTTCTGAAGTATTATTTCTGGTTCCAAACATTGTCATCACATTATTCTAATCTTGTATGGAGGATAGGGGTGAGTTTGAACTTTTTTTTTCAAGTGAATAAAAAACGCATAATCTATTTGAAAAGAGGAAAAAGAACACGAACGAAGGCATCCTCATATTTTGATACAGACACGCACACATACATTATGCTCGCATATACTGCTCCCTCCTGTTTAAACATGGATATATTTGTTGAGCTGATTTTAGTTCTAAATATAAAATATATTTTTTATATTTATCAATATTTTTCTAAGATACTTCTATTGGTCCTCTCCTAATAATAACCAAGAGAGGGAAAGAGAATTAAAAAAAAATGATTAGGGTAATGTAGAAAATACACACTACTACATATTTAAGCATTTATAACGTCTAATGTATAACGGTTATAGCTAATAAATATTATATATATCGAGGCGGAGGTTGTGCAATGATAGGTAATGCTTAAAAGTAACAGCTAATTATGCGCATCACTACTACATATTTGTTTATATTTAATGGTTATTTTTATATATAACCATTTTTAACCGTTAAATACTGGACACTATATTTTATGGTTTTTTCAAATACAACCGTTCTGTATAGGATATTATATTTAATGGTTGTAAGACAAGGACTATTAAATATATCCATCTGTATTTAACGGTTGTTTAATACTAACTGTAAAAAATACTGTATAATACTTAACTGTTAAAATATGAACGGTAAAGTATTTGTCACTAGAGAAAAGGGTTTATTTAATGGTTATTTGGAAAAATTGTTATATATGTATAATATTCGATGGTTATTGGTGAAAAACCATTAAATACGTGTTACAAATTATTTTAAAAAATTGGGGGCTCACTGTCAATAAGCCCCATATGCATATTATATAAATATGTACATTACATAAATCAATTACAGATCCATTATAGAAACCAAAGTACTACACATTACAAAAACCAATTGCAGTAATCAAAAAGTTTATATATATACAAAACTATGCATTACAAAAACCAAAAGCTAATCCAAATTAACCACCAAAAGCAAATGAATTAGAGCAAAAGAGAAAACAAAATAGAAACCGTAAACACAAATCAAAACAGAAGCCAAAACCAAATCTGAACTAGCTAAACTAAGAACCTAACATACACCTAAACAAAAAAATGGTACTCTATAGCTAACTCCGTTATGCTCGTATCCATTGATGATAAATTGTCATAGATAACTCTTTTATGACTTTTTCAATTTGTTCGAGTGAATATTGCTAAGAATATCTGTTCTTAAAGTACTGCACGCAAAAATAAAGTATATTAAAATATATATGACTTGACTTTTTAATTTAACTTAAACACATACACACGCACGCACGCACACTCACCCCTTAGTATTACTTGAGCTGGGATTATGGGTGACTATGTCCTTCATAAACTTCATTACACAGTACCCACACTAAGCTCTGAAAAGGTTTCCGTGGACACTATAAACAAACAAATGAAATGTATCAGTCTAACACAAAAATCAACTATGACCAGTCTAACACAAAATGGTAAGTATTGGTGAATTACCGCTACTTTCTTCCATTTGTAAGGGGATGCAATGCCTTTGGCTTTTAACCAGGTGTGGCTGAGGCTTTTGTCTATGGCATAATAGTAAACAACTTTGACAAGATCACAATAAAAAATTACAGCACCAAATTCAAAATATACTCTAACAAGACAATAAGAAATTAAAGTGCCAAATTTAAATTCATCAACTTATTGAAAATCTCAACCATCTATGGTTGATTGTTCGCATCCTAATGACCTGAATCAAAGTATCAAATCCTTGACTTGAAGGGATTTAGCATGATGAGCATCCAATGACTCTTAAGTACAATAAACTTAATGAGAACAAAACTAAGAAAAAAAAAATAATGAACATCCAAATTAATGAAGTAGTATCCTTACCCCTAGCAGTACAACACCAATAAAAAATTGCCCTTCTTTGATGCCCTTTTAATGACCATATCCACCAGTTCCCCCACTTTTTTCTCCACAAAATCTACCTTATTGCCTATGTCCGGCATTCCTATTTCTTGAATAGAGGTGGGGGTTGAGGAACAGGAATGTGTCCTGTAGGTATCGGAAGGGCATACTTAAGATAGATGGCTGTCTTCAGCTCTGCCCTAACATGATTATGAGGGAGAGGCAAGTTGTAAATCATGTTCTCCCTTGTAAGTTGTACATGCTACCCGTAGCAACGATAAGCCGCCTGGGGCTATCGGCCACACACTCAACCTCTGCCTTATCTTGAACAAAGAGAAAATCTAATTAGTGTAAAGAAAAAATAAATAAAGAATAGGCTTTTTGTTAGATCTCATGTTTTGATGATAACAAAAGAATGATTTGAAAAGGAAATGTTTAAATATCAAGCTTGAACTAAGTAATGACAGGAATAAGCTTTACTTGAGGAAAGCATGGAAGTAGTGAAGATTGGCCAAGAGAAAATGCTAAGGAACTTAATTTGAAGTGCATTTTCTAAGGCATTACTCGAGGAGCTACTCGAGTAATGACCCAAAACTTGAAGTAAATAGGCAAAACTTCCAGTTACCTGCCATCATTACTCGAGGCGCTACTCGAGTAACCAGGTAAAACTTCAAGGTTGCTCTCGGCCTGCCAATGTTACTCGAGGAGCTACTCGAGTAACCATGTGAAAACTTCCAGTGGCCTTCAAAGTTTTCCCCATGATACTCGAGGAGCTACTCGAGTACCTTCGTATTCTAAAATGTGGAGTTCTCGGCATTTTGTACTACTGCTAATGTTACTCGAGGAGCTACTCGAGTAACCAGGTCAGAAACTTCCAGTCAGCCTTCAAGTTTTCCATGATACTCGAGGAGCTACTCGAGTAACAGTATATTTGAAAATGTGAAGCTCACGGCACTTTGTACTACTGCCAATGTTACTCGAGGAGCTACTCGAGTAATGCACTAAGGTAAATGAAAACTTGAGGTTTGTACCCGATTAACTTGATTTCTATTTATCATCTGCCTCGAGTATGTACCCCAGTATATGCAAATGTTTTAAAGATAAACTTCAAGGCATTACCAGAGTAAATCATATGCAGAAGTCTCAGTTACTCGAGGAGCTACCTGAGTAACTTATGCAAAAATGAATGTATTACTCGAGGAGCTACCCGAGTAATGAGGTAATTGCTCTCGGCCTTGAAATCCTGCCAACGTTATTGGAGTAGAGCATCGAGTAATCAAAAGTTTTTCAAAGGATTACTCGAGGTGTTACCCGAGTAACTCATAAAGTTGTGAGTGCATTACTCGAGTAGCTACCCGAGTAAATAACTATTCCAAAGGTTTGAAATTTAGTTTACTCCATGCACTACCCGAGTAATCTAATACTTGTTCATTAACTTGCAGTTGATAAATGATTTCCCGATGTTACTCGAGGAGCTACTCGAGTAAACTTCAAGGGTTACTCGAGGAGCTACTCGAGTAAACATACCCAGAAATTTAGAAATCATTCAAACGTTCATTGATTTGTTTCCTATATGATTAACCTTTCATTGTATTAGCATTCTTAGTATATTTACAGAGAAACAATGAAGAAATCATATCAAGAGATGAAAGTCAAATCAAACGTTCAAATGCCAACCACCGCCAACGGATATTTTTCAAAAACTTGAAAAGTCAACAGTGGCTGCGCACTCACCAACGGACGAAAGGAAAACGTTCCAACGGTCATCACCATCATATCTATATATATGGGAACCTTCAAACAGAGAAGAATAACCAAGCATTCACACAAACGATTCATTAAGTTCATTGCTCTGTTTTCACGTTGAAATTGTATTCATATGCTTCAGTGATTATCATTTACTCTTTGAGAGAGATATTTCATTCAAACTCAATATTTGTTATTGAGATAACTTAAGGTTGTGGAACCTTGAGTTGGGATTGGATTACAATCTGTAAGGGGGAGCGAGTGTCCAGGTGTGAAGGAACTTGCTTGTACTGTGGTGCCAAGAACCCACTGAATCTTGAAAGTTATAGTGAAACTCTCATAGAAGCTCTGAGGACTGGACGTAGGTCAAAGTGATTGAGACCGAACCAGTATAACTCCTGGTGTACACTTCGGTGATATTTCTCCTTACTCTTTATTGCTTTATATTCACCGTAAAGGTTTTATATTTGCAACGAGATTTTAGTATCACCCAATTCACCCCCCCTCTTGTGTGAAACGCTTGCTCTAACACTTTTGGCATTAGTCATACTACCTCAGGTAGAGTTTGAGAGGGGAATGTGCAGCTATCTTTTGTACTTGGGGTATGAGCCATTCCCTACTTCCCTGCAGTCTCTCATCTCATAAACTGATCAATAGCAACTGTTGTGCTTCAATCGTCTGCTTGAACATCTTGATCATCTCTATATATTGTTGAAGTTTCTGATTAAACACCCTTGTTGGCCTCTTCTACTTCCTAAAGTATTCTTTTTTGCCGACCCCATAGTCGACACCCCTTAAAAGACCACCATAGTCAAGACCTAGAGCATTTTCCAAGACATCCTTGTTTACAGTAAGCTTGCCTCACTCTAATTCTTGGCTTAAGGTCTTCTATAGCAAAATGAAAGGTTAAATACCTTTTTATATGAAAAATTCAATTATAATTGAAACAAAATCATCAGTACTTACCATTCTTGAGACAACCTTCTAGACGCTAGGATTGTCAATATTGCCCTCTTTGTTTTGCCTTGTAGCAGCCCACAATATTCCATGGTTGATAGTCACATTTGATCTTGCCCCTGCTTCTCTATTGATTGTTGCTCAATATTCGCATACCCCTGTGCCCTCTATGGTACAGGTATTCATTGTTCTTCACCCTTTCATGGTTTACCGTGCTTAATGCCTGTGGATAGAAACAACAAAGATGTCAGAGTTACATATTACATTAAATAAAAGACCATTGACTTTTTATTCTAGTAAATTTAATAAACCTTGAAAGTGGAGAGTGTCATGGCCGTACAAAAGCAGCCCATTCGAGCTGCTTGACAACTTCCTTTAGCAGCGTCAGAACCACCGACTTGTCTACAGAATGAAGCTCCAACAAAAATTTCTTTGTGACAAACCCTCGGAACGAGTGCATAATCTTGACAACCTTCTTTTGTACATAATCCCTATTCTCCTTATCTATATGGAATCCAGACTACAAAAACACACAAAAATCATTGTTAGTGTTAGGCATATAGTTGACAGGATATTATTAACTACAAAACATCATGTCTTTTCGATGCTTCATACCAGATAGCCTTCCTCATTGACTAGGTTACCTTCTTCCAGTTGTTCAAAATTTTTGTCGCATACCCGAGGTAGCTAACAAACTTGTCAGATTTCACAACTTGCCCTTTCTTATTCCATTTCACATTAAGTTTCCTCCCCTCTCTCTTTGCTTTCTGGACCTCCTTCGTCACAATAATGCCCTTCCTCAGTGCTCTTTCCTCTTGTTCTATAAGTAGTCTGTTATCATCTAACTACGAACTAGAGGAGTTGATGGATAGGATAGGACCCTCAATACTTGAGCCACTATCCATATTGGATGCCGACATATTAACCTGTAACAAATAGAAGAAATATTAAACCCTTGTATTATAATTTCCATAAAGTTTCCTTGAATAAGCATAAATCATAATTGATTCAAATAGTATCTAAGACATACTCCACCATTAAAATATTATGCAAACACATAGTTGAAGGAGCTATTTTTAAAGCATTTCATCAAACACCTTAAAGGCACTCAACCATTTCATAGTTGTTTGATTTATATCACAAAAGATAGCAACAAAAGCAAACCATAAAAACCAAAAAAAGAAAATTACAAAAGAAAAGGAAGTGAAATATAATGATAAGAGCAATCTTCAGTTTCAAAGATAGTAAGAGCAATCTTCAGTTTTGAAGAACCCTAAACCCAGGACCCGTCCAACAAGTATAGATCATCAACTTCATATTATTAACTCCAGTTAAAGGTAGAAATTTCTCACCTTTATGTGAATCGACATGGAACTTGCAGAGCTTTAAAGAAAACCACCCATAACCCAAAATAAGGCGCAAAGGACTTTAGAGACAGCCACGGACACGGAAAGGAGGAGAATCATGATTTTGGCAACAATAGAAAAGGAAATAACGGTAGGGATGCTGGAAAAGAGTAGTCAGAGTTGTTCAATGAGCATGTGGAGAAATAGTGGGAATTTTGAGATTGCAAAAATAGGGTTCAGAAAGGGATTTTAAAGCCATATATTTGATGGTTTATTTTGAAAAAAACGTCAAATATATAAGTTTCACAGTGTTTTAATAAACAACCGTCATATATTGATAGAATATATATAACGGGTTTTTAGTTACAACTGTCAAGTAAATGATATGTTTTATTTCCTTAAAAAACAAAACTTATATATCAAGCTATTCATAAAAAACCGTCAAATATTGTCTCATATACTTAATGATTGTTTCAAATAACCATTATATATTGCTTTCACATAATTCTGCCTCTTTATATTTAACGGTTTCATGAAAAGCATTAAGTATGAAGCGTCAAATATTTGTGATTTTGTAGTAGTATGGACCATCATGTGTTACGAGGTGGAATTCAAGACAACACAAAAATAATAATTGTAGTTAATAATCGTCATTTATTTAATGACAAAAGTGATGGTTCTTTTGAAACGACAATCACGTAACACTTACAAACAATTTGTCTTCCAACTTTACATAAGTGAGAACACAAATATAATGGTTATGTCGACTGACCATAAAGTATGAACAATAAAAAAAATTTCATAATAAACAAATTTCATGTAAAGTACAAATCTAAAAAGCACCTTTTCAAAACTTCATTCGGTCTGACACCAAGTACCAGTTCTCCTAAAGTTAAATACTTTAGAATGAAGTATTCATTGTGTTCATAGTACTTTTCTAAAAAAGCACCATTTCATAACCTCATCCTTCTCTCCCTTATTATGGTCAGATGCCAGATAGATCTTTCCATTCACTGTCTTCATCATCTCCATGCTCACCCTTCTCCTCCTCCTTATCCTCGTCATCCTCACTCTCCACCTCGACAAGCCCCTCCTCCTCTACCACCACCACCACCACCTCCACAAGCTCCTCCCTTCCTCCTCTTCCCCCTCCTCCATCACCTCCTCTTCTTCTTCTGCCTCCTCCTTAAATAGAGGCTCTACTGTAGAAGTTGGCCAACCTTGACCACTCCATAAGGTGACTCTATAGACCTGCCCACAATTTGAACAAGAAGTTGTACCTTATCCCTTATCACAATCAGGTTGTATATGATCACTTCTAGGCAGACCCTTCATCTCCTTCCTTATACGTCGATGATGTGCCAAGTGAGGGGGAGGGACAGGAGGAGGCAGAGGAAAAACAATTAATTCTTAGGGCAATATGGACTAAAAATATTAAAAAAATTGTCTCTTCATGGTTATTAGTAAGCAACCATTACTAATTTAAGGAGTGTTCATAGTTACTAGTAAACAACTGTTACTTATGTTAACCATGGCTATTTATACCAACATGTTTTGCTCTATAACGTAACCCTTTTAATTCCAAAAGACATGATTTGCTAGATAACTTGTGAAACCCATTTAGTCATCCACTTCTATTCCAACTTCTAACTTTTGTTCTCCATCAATTACATGGGAGGGAAGGACACACGGATAAGAGCATTAAGGGGGAACTTACCTCTCTCATTCGCACTCTTGTTTATTCACACTCTCATTTTTTTTTAATTTTTTAATTATACTATGGGGTTGAATAATCAACTTTAAAAATTACTAAAAAAAAGTCAAATAAGTAACGGTTATTATGTAAAACTTGTCACTTTTCAAAATACATGTCAAATACTTAATGGTTATTAAGAAATCATCATCACCATTTACAAAACCTAATAACTCTGATGTTAAAATCATGAGCTTTCATTCAAAGGTTCATTATAGTCATAAATTAAGAACCATAAGAAATGGTCACCTTTCATAACGGTTCTAAGCTTATGACCGTAAGCAAGTTTTGTTAAGTCTGTTAAAGCACGTACCTGCTATCTCGCACCTCTTCACTTCCCAAGTTATTATAATTAAAATGGAAAACCCATTGCTCTATTCCCCGTGGCTGACTGAATGAGTTTTGTTTTCCAGTTAATATGGCCAGTTCTACTTCTTACGGTACTAATAATGCCCTAGTTCTGATAGTGCCTTTACTTCCGATAATGTTCCTAATGGTACTAATCTCATCCCCAAGCCACCCAGAAATGAAACCCCAGAAGAGGCGTTAAAATGAGTGTGGGATATTGTAAAGAGGGGCCACTGCGCCTTGACCTTTATGAACCAAGCAAAGTCTTTGTGGAAAAAATTTCATGTGACATGGAACAATGATGTTCAACCTCTTGAATCGTCACACTTCATCAGCTACATCAGCTTAATAGCAAGGACCAATGTTCCTATCACGGTGGGTAACTCTCTTAGGGTACAAAGAGATTACGCATGCGTTATTTGGAACAATATTAGGATAAGGTATATATGCCTGCTAATTACTTCCTATGTACTTGTAAAAAATGTGAACTTGAATTGTGTGCTTGTATTCTGCATATCATGTAGACGAAGATTACATCAAGGCATTTGTCTTCAAGAAGATTGGCAATTCATTGTGCATATTTCGTCATGCTTTGATGAAGGTGTATTTGTAGAATCCTAAAAGGATGATGAGATGGAAGTTCCTTGCGATCTTTGGTCTACCATCGAACCGGATGGTTGGAGAAATTTTGTCATCTCACGTCACGTCTTGGCATTCCAAGTAATTGTTATTTGCAGTTCATAAGACTTGCATGTATCTGTTTAATATCAACTTGAGTGTTGCATGTTTTTGAAGGAATTAAACCAGGGTAAATAGGAGGAGGGTAAAGAACAGTAAGTATCCCTATAAGGGAGGGCGAAGTATGCTACTTCAGATACGCCTTCTAATGGCAATATCCGAAGGTATATATATTATTCACCAATGACCAATGTTTTAAAAGCTGAACCGGGCATTGAATCGGAAAGATTAACTGGTCATGGTTCAAATAATCATATCGGTTAAGCCGTCCGGTCGGGCCGGTGACATAATAATTAAATTAAAAATAATATTATATACATATATAAGGATATAAATATACTTACTCTGGTTTTAAAAAAATATTTAGTTATATACTACCTCCGGTCCTTAATATAAGACACAATTGACTTTTTTGGGAGAGGCTAAGGAAACTAAATAAGTTAGTTAATCATAATATATGTTGTTTATTATTTGATTATATATCAATTTATAAGTTAGACAAATTAGTTTGGTATAAAAAAATAGATATAAATACTATAAAGTAATTTATTTAAAATACTAAAAATAGATTTTGAATTATAATATAAAAATAAGTAATATTAAAATATTTTAGTATTTCATAACATATGGCTGGTGTATTGTGTGAAGTTAGGGATGTTGAATACTTGAGGGAGAATAATTTATTTATAATAAAATTATGAAATTAAAAAAATGCATTTAGAAACATAGATAAAATAAGTCTCTTTGCAACCTTCACATGTCCCATAACTACTTTTTTTCAAGGAGTCTGACAACACGCAAGGTTTAGACTTTAAAAAGAAAATAATAGGTAATATATATTTGTTTCTCTTTCTTCCATTTGTCTTCAACATGTGTTTTTCTCCATCGTCTTCCTTCCTTCCTCTTCTTCTTCTTGTTCATTTTTTTTTCATCTTGTTTCTTCTTTGTCTCAGAAGGCCATTTAGCACCATTGTGAATGGCAAACACAAGTATTTGTGGGCCATGTGGGGCCCTAAACTGTGTGACTCAGCTCCTTAGGGTAGAGAATAAGTCTCTGAATTATATGGGGGCTCAATGGGTGCAATTAGATGGATAAAATATGTTGGTAGAGGTGTACATATGGCTTTTTTAGGGGAGGTACATATACCTTACGTTTTTGAAAAGAAGAGATATAGGCCATGTGGATCCCACATGTAGATACATCAACAGACACACTCAGCAATCCCCTAAGGTAGCACATACGGTGCATTCTGGAAGACACAGACCTGTATGGCACAGTTTGAGCTCTATACCAATAAAGTAGCTTTATTAAAGTAACTTTATTAACATAGCTTTAATAAAGTAAGTAATTATG
Organism: Inga oerstediana; assembly: GCA_963210345.1. Taxonomy (NCBI): domain Eukaryota; kingdom Viridiplantae; phylum Streptophyta; class Magnoliopsida; order Fabales; family Fabaceae; genus Inga; species Inga oerstediana. Next base: position 38,098,969 of record OY723407.1, read on the forward strand.
AGTAATGATGACATTTACTTTTGTGTTGGACAAATAAGAAGGTGACACATGTCCCTTTATTAAAGTTAAGGAATAAAAACTGGATAGAAATATGAGGCAGTCATATTGATCATGAATTCTAGAACTGTGTGCTCATAATGGGTAGTAGAAGATATTTTTCCTTTACAATAGACTTAAAGAGCTTTGCATGGGGCTTTGAACCATCTCATTTGGAATTCCCTAGAATAAGTTATGATTTTTTAAAGTTAGGTGACAAATCTGGCAGATTAGCGTGTGCCACGATTTTATGCATTTGAAGTAATTTGAGACAAGTATGGCTCTAAAGATAAGAGACATCTCCTAGAGGCTAATCCAGTCACATTGGACATTCATTTGTCATGGCTCTAATAATATGGTTATGTATCTAGGGTTATGAGAAGACAAAGAAGAGGAATGGAAGAATCTTCAAGAAACTTCAATGGTTGGAAGAAAAGGGGACAAGAAGAGGACCTAAGTCTAAAAGGTAGTAAAACTCCTAACTTGCATTTACTTCATAAGTATACTTATGCATTGATGTGTTGAATTACTTTGATGAATTGTATGAAGCATATGTGAATGATTGAAGCTCTATGTTGCTTATGCTATAGCTATTAGTGTAATGTGTTAAACATTGAACATGCAAGTATGTCATTATGTTGGCATGAATTTATGTGAGCATTAAGCTTGTATCTTGTATGCGTAGTTAGCAAAGTTTGCTAATGAGATTCTCTCAAATCTCACCCTCCTTCACGCAACCGTATAGGCACGTGAGCACAGAAGAGGGATGCAGAGTGATGTGCCAGAAGAAATTATAGTGAAGAGTTGAGGATTTACATGTGCTAATCCATTATGTAAATATTAACGTTTGAGGTGGTTAAATGTATAACATGTATGATGGATGAATTGACTTCTTAAGCGCAATAATTAAACTAGGAATAGGTAATTGCATGGAACGAGCCCATTAGTTAACAAACATTCCGTGAATAAGAGCATATTAAGGACTTTGATAAAAATGAATAGAGTAGAGAATCGCTCTGATTAAATTGAAAGAAAAGATAAGAATCGATGAGTAATAACAAAGTTGTGAACCACTAAAAGACGCTTCCAAAAGATTTTGAAATTTCCAAAAAAACACATTCAACTACAGATTCGAATTCTGTCTTGAAGTTGGTATTTGAAACTATTTTACAAAGGTGGTTCAGACATATCGTGTAAAAGCTCATCCAATTGGGTTGGAGAATAAGGTGTTACAGTTGGCAGCATCTATACAATGTTAGTTGGAGTATAAATAATACATAGTATGATTGTAAATTTAGCGATACTAATAATTTGTTGAATTTGTTTTACAGTTTTGGTTTTATTAGTGTATACATGTACATGAGTGACTGTAAATATATTCTGATTTGTTGTATTGTTCTGTATATGAATAAAAATGTAAATATATATTTTGATTCATTCCATAAAAGTATATACGGGGGGGGGGGGGGATCTCAAAAGCAGAAGTCCCCCTCCATTTTTTTTAAAAATTAGCTTCTATAAATCACAGTTATTATCTAATAACCGTTATTTATGTCCATTATATACAACGGTTGTTTGGAAAGAACTATTATATATGTTACCTAACAACCATTATTTATTTCAACTATATATAATGGTTGTTTGGAAAAAACTGTTATGTATTATGCAAGCATTACCATATATTTGACGGTTGTTTAAGTGTGCCCTTTAATTACCATCACAACAATGGGTATATCATGGCCTCACCAAGGCTCAATACATAATGAGTGTTATATTATAACCTTTATAATAGGTCCAAAATAACTAACGGTTTGGAACTATAATGTATTTGCGTCGAGCTTTGCCCGCATATATGATAGTTTAAAACTGTGATGTATGATAGTTAATAACCATCACATATAGCGATTTTATGTAGTAGTGACGTGTTATATTAACTAATTTAACTTACTTTATTAATCTAATCAAAGTAGATGAATATATCTTATATTAAGGACCAGAGGGAGTATATGTATATGATATATTTGTTAGAACTAGCTGACACCTAAGAAGGGGGTGAATTGGGTGTAAGATAAAAAATTAAGAACTTTGGAAAAATTTTCATATCTTAATGAAAATAGTAAGATGAAACTAATGAATCATAAATCAATAGTTAGATAAAATAATATATGCTAAAAATATAAGAGTTTAGGGAAGAGAATATGCAAACTGTGATTTATCTTGGCTTGGTCCAATCGGTGATGGCTTATGTCCAGTCCCCAGGATCCTCATGTGATTTTCAAATCCACTATCTTCTTGTTTAATCCAGGCATAAGAAAAGCCTTTACAAACCTTTATGTTTGGTCAGGCACTTGTGAAGCCTTTAACAAATCTCTCACCAAGATACTCCCCCTTACAACAAGTCTTACAAATAAAGCAATCCCGAAATCCTTTCTCTCTTGCTTACCCATATAAGTCTAATGAGCAGCAACGTTCTCTTCTGCTTACACCACTGTAAGTCTTACAAGCAGCAACATTCTCTACTGCTTGCACCTTATAAGTCTTTACAAGCAGAAAGTCTTACCGACAATTCTCTCTACATCTTCCCCGTAAGGAAATCAACCCACTCAAGGTCCCTCTACCTTGAGATCAATTCAAAAATATAGTTGAATGTGTTTACAGACTCCCTCACTGAGTAGATATAATGAACACGAAACTACAATACAAATAATCACTCTCTCAATGATAAGTAATATAGAAGCTACAAAAAAGAGAGTGTTTGGGTAGAAGTGGATGACTCATGATATTCGCATATTGGAGTCGTTGCTCTGTTCTCTACTTTTCTCTTTATTGAATGCTACCATATTTATATATGATTTGTAGAAATAACTATTGTAAGCATTCGTCTGTTGGAGTCCTATGCTTCATTTGACTGTTGAGAGCATTTGAAAAAATGGCCGCTATGAAATGTCTGTTGCAAAGCGGAGTATCCTGTAAGGAGCAGAATGTTTCATTATGCCCTGTATGTCACATTGTGAAGTATTTGTGTTTCAGAAATTCATTCATGGTGGGTTAATCTTTTATAATGGTAGGTAGCCAATATTTGGTATATAATGGTGCTGCCCGCCACAATTGACTCTTTCATTTGAATATATAATCTCAATGTTAAATTTCCTATTTCACATTACAAAATGCTTAATCACTAATATGATGAAGAGTTAGAGTGATTAGAAACAAGAATAATGAGAAGATAGTATTCAAAAAACAATTTGTACTAACCCAAAAGACCCAAAAAGATGTGGGTACCTAAGACATAATTATATTTGAATGCAGATATGTCTCAAAGCATCCAAAGGTAACAAATGGTATATAGATAGTATATGCTTCAGACATATGACCGGTGATCTCAAAAGTTTTACCACGTTGCAACCTAAGGAAGGTGGAAAGGTAAAATTTGGTAGAAATCAATCGAGAAAGATAGCAAGAATTAGTGAAATAAAAAAAAGGCATACAAGTCAAAGACATATTGCGTTGAAGGCTTGTGTCACAACTTGTTGAGTGTGAGTCAAAGTGCAAATAAAGATAACTCGGTAATATTTGACTTAGAGAAATGTTTAATTGTAAACAAGAAAGACTTACAATTGGATAAGAAGAATCTCAAAACAAAGCTTAGAACAAAAAGGGAAGGTAATTGTTATACTTTTGATATCAATAGAAATGCTTCTGGGAATTGTTTTCTAAGTAATGCCGATGAAAGTTGGTTATGGCATAAGAGACTAGCTCATGTCAATATACACCAACTAGGCAAGTTACTTAAAAAGGATTTAGTACTTGGTCTACCCAAAGTAAAATTCAAAAATGATTTGATCTGTGATGCATGTCAGAAGGGTAAACAAACTAAATAATCTTTTAAATAAAAAAAGAGATCACAACTAACAAACCACTTCAATTATTGTATATGGATTTAGTTGGACCAGCAAGATTTAAAAGTCTTGGTGGCAACTTATATTCATTGGTCATTTTTGAGATTGAACCTTCTAACATTGATGAAGCCCTATCAGACAATGATTGGGTAATCACAATGTAAGAAGAACTAAACCAGTTTGAAAGAAATCAAGTTTGGAATTTGGTAGCCCGACCTAAGGATCATCCGATCATTGGCACAAAATAGGTATTCAAGAACAAACTTGATGAATCCGTAATCATTGTAAAAAACAAGGCAAGATTGGTGGCCAAAGGCTATAACCAGGAAGAAGGAATTGATTATGAGGAAAAGTATGCTCCAGTAGCTAGATTGGAAGCTATATGAGTACTCTTAACCTTTGCATGCATCAAGGGATTCAAACTCTATCAAATGGATGTAAAAAGTGCATTTTTAAATGAATATATCATGGAAGAGGTATATGTAGATCATCCTCCTACTTTTGAAGATGTAACAAAGCTTGACCGTATTTTCAAACTGAGAAAAGCTTTCTACAGTTTAAAACAAGCCCCAGAGCATGGTATGAAAGATTTAGTAAATTTCTCGTTGATCAAGGTTTTGTACGAGGAAAAGTCGATACAACACTTTTTACAAAATAAAAACGAAATGATATTTTAATAGTTCAAATATACGTTGATGATACTATTTTCGGTGCTACTAATGAAACTTTGTGCAAGGAATTTTCTGAGATAATGCAAGGGAGTTTGAGATGTCAATGATGGGAGAATTGAACTTCTTTCTCGGTTTGCAAATCAAACAAAGAAAGAATGGAATTTTCATATCTCAAATAAAGTATTTGAAGGAGTTATTGAAGAAATACAAAATGGATGAAGCAAATGGTATGGACACGCCTATGAGTTCAACCACGTTACTTTATGCTGATGTCGAGGGAAAAGATTACAATATTAGAAAATATAGAGGAATGATTGGGTCATTACTCTATCTTACTGCAAGTAAACCTGACATCTAATTTAGTGTTAATGTGTGCAAGATATTAATCAGCACTAAAAGATTCACATGCTGAAACTGTCAAACTTATCGTTAGATACAGAATTAGGCCTCTAGTATCCTAAAGGAAGAAATGAATACCTAGTTGCATACTTAGACTCTGATCATAGAGGATACAAAATTGACTGAAAGAGTACCAGTGGATAGTGCCAATTTCTTAGAGGTTCACTTGTGTCATAGTTTAGCAAGAAAAAAACACAATATCTCTTTCGTTAATGGAAGCTGAGTTTGTTGTAGCGTCAAGTTGTTGTGCACAAGTATTATGGTTGAAGCAACAACTACATGACCTTGGTATATATTTAAAAGATATACCTATCTACTATGACAACACTAGTATGATAAGCTTGGCAAAGAATCATGTCCAACATTCAAGAAGCAAGCATATCGATGTTAGACATCACTTTATCAGGGATCATGTTCAAAAGAAAGATGTCAAAGTAATATTCATTCCAACCCATCTTTAACTACTTGATATCTTTACAAAACCCTTGGCAAAAGATCAATTTCTATTCATTAAAAGAGAATTGGGACTGGTAAATCCTAATGAATTGTAAGTTGTCTAGTGTTTACAAAATGTTAGATGATGATATTTAGTAATGTTTTGATGATTACTAACTTAAGCTTCGGAGTATCTAGCAATTTGTTTTGCAGGATCTTGATATTCTGTTTTGGCGCATGAAAAGCAGAGGTTAACAGAGTACCATATCACTCAAGAGACAACTTCAAGTAATCTACATTACCAGAGTAATAACTAGAAGTGATGGTAAGCATCACTCGAGTGACCACTCAAGTGATAATCTAGAAAAATTGGTAGTGAGGCATTAATTCAAAAGGAAACAACATAACGGTTGAAAATAAACAGTCAGGAGGAGAACAGATGGATCACTTGAGTGATCACTCGAGTGATGTCTTAGAATCACTCAAGTCAACCCTCAAATGATCATGATTGCATATCAAAAATCAACCAAGTTTCAACTCAAATCTGCTTTGAAGTGAATATACATGGGTAATTACAATATTATTCATGGATAATTACAATATTATTCATGCTAGGTACACATTTAAATTTGTTTATTTTTTAATTTTTGGTATGTTCACTTGAGTGACCACTCGAGTGATCACTCAAGTGATGTCGGGTGCTAGGGCTTTATCTGTCACAACTCGGTCATTTTTCATAAAATCTCTTCAAGTTATTCTCCTAGTGCTCTTTCAAAAAATTTTCACAAATACTTCCTCACTTCATTTCCGTCAAAACCTATTGATTTGCTTTGACAAAAACCTCTTAAATGTCTCAAATCCCTCAGCCTTAAGATCACGTCTGTCAGACCCATTTTTTGGAAATCTTCTCTTTTCTCAATCACAATAGTTGAAGCAAAACTCCTTATTCTAAAACTCCTTTTGGTTCTTTTGATCCTCAACAACCATCTGAATCTCCTCCATCTCCTCCAACTAAGAAATCATCTCAAAGCCAAAACTAAAATTGAAGGCTCAAGCCAAACCAAAAGCCAAAGGGGTTGTAATCAAGGAGCATATTACCACAAGGTCTCAAACAAAGAAGGCCATTGCTCCTGGAAGAGGAAAGGAAACCACAGTACCAACTCCACCTTCTTCAAACTCATCCAACACACCATCTTGGTCTGGAAAACCATCTAAGGGAGCCAAGTATGACAGAAAACTTGCCCAAGCAATGGCAAGTATGCTAGATGTAACATCCCAATTTCTGATTAAGGGCTAATGATAATTATTGAGAATAATTATCTAATTAAGTGGACTGCTAAGCCTGGTTTAGCAAGAGTCCAAATTGTGATTATGAAATATGAAAATGAGTTGATGGTAATTCTAAGTGAATTTCCATAATCAGGGGCAAAGCGGTGAAGTTACCGACCAGTTGATCGGTTACCGAGGAGGAAACTCATTGGTAGCTTCAAGATCAATGGCTAGGATTGATTGTGTGGTGGAGCATGAGGCATAATCATGTGTATGTGTGTGCATGTGAGCCCATGAGAGTTGAAGTGAGATGGTGACAAGTGGCAAAGTGTGGACCCTTGGATGAGGCATAAGTGATGACACATCACCATCATCTCCATCTCCTCTCTTCTCTCTCTCGGTTTCTCTCTCTTCTCTTCCTCTCCATTTCCGGCGACCTTGAGGCAAGAAGAGGAAGAAGAAAAGCTTGGGAAAAGGTGAGTAAATGGCTTCCTTTGCTCAAATCCTTTTCATAAATGTTGATCATTGAGTTGAGAGCTTCAATTTGATGGTTGTAGCTTCCCCATTGGTGGTGATTTGAAGAATCACGAAAATGTGAAGTTTGGAGAATCAAAGTGTGTCTTTGAGAAAGTGGATAAGGTATGTGAAACCAATCCTTCTATCTATGTTTCATTGCCAAATGATTATGTTTGGAATTTCTGGAATTATTGCCCTAATTTCGAAAATATGGGTAATGGATAGTTTGGCATGATATGGCATTGGAAATGGTATATTGGTATGAGTTTTGAATAGATAGAATGGATTTGGGAATGAAATGTGTGAGCTTGTTGATTTAGAGAATTGATGATTATGATGCCCTAGACCAAAGCTTGTTAATGGAATGGAATTTTGGTAATTCTGTTGATTCCATTGAATTCAGTGAGTGATTTTGTGTGGGAGTGGCTTTGGTAGAGGTTCTTGGTCCATTTGGATCAATTGGGCAAGAGTTAGGAAAATGTGGTAAGTTTGCTGCGTTTTCTGGAATCTGATAGATTCACTCGAGCAGACAGGGGTGTGCTCGAGTGAGGGATGAATGTTGCTCGAGCAGAGGAAGAACCTGCTCGAGTGATGGGTGAGTTTTCCCTTGTTTTGCTTCGAGTGCGCCTGGGATTTATGAGCAATGCTCGAGCACATCGCTTTGTGCTCGAGTGAGCGAAGAACATGCTCGAGAGAGAGCATGGCCTGCTCGAGTGATAGTGAGAGTCCAGAGTGAAGGGTTGCTTTCTGGTCTTCACTCGCGGGCAAGGTGCAAGAAGTGTGCCTTCTCACTCGCGGGTGGTGGGCATCTGCTCGAGTGAGCCGTATGTGCTCGCGGGTGAGAGGTGTGTGCTCGCGGGTGAGGGTGGTGTGCTCGAGTGATCCAGTGCTTGGAGAGCGTTGGGTGCTCTCGGGTGCTCACTCGCGGTCTCACTTTCTCTTGTGCTCGCGGGTATGGGCAGCGTGCTCGAGTGAGCCTCTTGTGCTTCGAGTGAGCTTGTGCTTCTGGAGTGGGTTTGTGCTCTCGGGCAAGTGCTCGCGGTCTCACTTTCTCTTGTGCTCGAGTGATGTCCGTACTTGTGCTCGAGTGAGAGCTTCTGTGCTCGAGTGAGGCAATGAAAAATATCAAGTTTGAGTGTTCAAAAGGGGATCTTTGGGGATAGTCTTCCAACCCTTTAGAGCTATGGATTGAGGTGTTTGAGGGCACTTAAAGGGCAATAATGATAACCAACTTGAGTGTCTAAAAGTAAAGGAATTGGAAAAGGGATTAATCCTATATCCTTGGTTTTGGTGATAGGATTTGATGATCACCCTGATCGTGAGCAGCCGGAGCTGGAGCTTACGTGGAAAGAGTGTAGGGAACTTACCTCTCCTGCATGTATTAATAATTGTATTTGTGTATTGATGCATGTTATTGCCTTACTTGAATTATGTGAAACATATGAGAATGATTGTAGCTCTGTTTCTATTTATACTATGGCCATGAGTATGTTATGTGAACATTGAGCATGCGGATATATCATTATGTGAACATGTGTTATTGTGATGCAAGCATGTCATGCATTAAATACTTATCTTGCATGCATATTGGTATGTGTTTCCTACTGAGATTCCCCAGAATCTCACCCTCCCCTATAAACATTTTAGACAGGGAAGGAAGATTGAGGATGAAGCAAGCATCCAAGGACGAAGAGGACTCGTTTTGGGTGAGAGCTTATTAGTTGGTTATCATTGCGTTATTGGGATTATGTATCTGTATATGGATCAGTATTTGAGAATGTATTCGATAGAGATTTGTGTAATCCCTGTTAGTTGAGTTGTAGGGGCTAATGTGCCCTATGATTATTGAGCGAAGATATGAGACCCGGAATTGTCGGGAATTTATATTGCGTACTCTGATAATTGTATAAATGTAATTTATCTTCGCATAGTAATTATATTCGGAGTGTAAATATGAGACCGTGTTTTAAATGATTTCGAAACGTGATTGTGAAAACCCCATCTGGTTGATGGGTTTATAATTGTTGTTTTGACTTATTGGTCTCTATTTCACGTTAATTGCATAATTCGGATATTAATTACGGCAGGGGGTTACACTAGATGTGGCTTCCAAGTCTAGAGAAGGGAAGCAAGGACTATCCTCTAAGTCATCACCTCAAAAAGGAAAGGGAGAAAAAGAAGAAGAAATTACATTTCCACCCAAGCGCTTCAATATGAAGAAACTAGAGGAGACTCAGAAGTTCAATGAACACTTTTCAAGGAGAAAAGTGTGCAACATGCACTACATTGATCTCGATCTTCAAAAGGTATTGAAATTTGACCTCAGTCCTTACTGTGAGTCTTATATGCCTTGGTTATCTATTAGGTTTCCATTTTGCTCAATAATAGTTAGAGATTTTTACTGTAATCTAGAACTGATAGATGATGCCCTTAAAGACTCATTAGAAGAGGAAATGGTATCTAAGGTTAAGGGGCAAGAAATCTTGATCTCACTCTCTAAAATCAACACTTGGTTAGGGGTAAAGGACCCTCCTGAAGATATATATATCCCAACCTTGATTCAAACCAATTATTTATCATTTGATGCCGAGAGAAAGAGTAGGACCACTCAACTTTAATCCTAGTGATATGTGTGATTTACACAGAGTCCTATGGTATATCTACTCTAAAGCCATGGTCAATAAGTCAAACAATTTCATATATTTCATAGGGAGAGATTTTAGAAACATAGCCTCCATTATTCTTAATGAGCAGAAGGACTCTGGTGAGTTCATATTTACTGAAATCAAGGGGTATAGGTTCATTAGAACTATGACCACTGTAACGCCCCAAATTTTGATTAAGGGCTAATTACAATTCTTGTGAATGATTATGTGGATTAATATGGATTTGAGATCCGAATTATTATTGGAAATGCCCAACACCTTGTATTTTAGCATAATTATGTGATGAAATAATTATTGGGCTAAAATAAGGGTAAATGGCGCATAAAGAAGAGGAAAAGAATTAAATATGTGTTGTATGGCAATTTTAATTAATATGCCATAATTGTTGGGAAAATTGAAAGAATGGCTCTAAATTAGTTATTAATGGAAGAGATTAATTACTAATTAAGAGGAAATGAGATGTATAACTAAATGGCTAATAGAATGGTTAGAGTAACTAATGAGTTACTTACTTTATGAGAACCAATGATATTAGGACACTTGGCAAGTGGGTATGGTGAGAGAATGGTTGAGAAAGTCAACCCACATTTTTTTATTGCTTTCTTTCTCTCCCTCTCTCTCCTTGTGCGTATGTGAAGGGGCATGGGGCATATTTTTCTGCCATTCATCATCATCTTCATCTCTCTTCCTTCTCTCTCTTTCGTTCAGCCATGGCAGCCTAAGGGAGAGGAAGAACTTTGTGTAAAAGGTGAGTATTTGACCCTCTAATGGCTTCTAATGGAAAAATGCTCTTCTATAAAGTTGTTCCTCTTGTTAAGAGCTTTCATCCTATGGTTTTAGATTTTCCATTGGTGGTGTTTTGAGCACACAAGGAAATCTAGAAGTTGGAGAACTGAAGAACTTCTTTGGGAAAGTTGTTGAGGTGAGTGAAAGCTTCATTTTCATATAAGTTTTGTGGCCATTGGTTAGGCCTTGAATTTCTTGAATTTTAGCCCTAATTTTCGTGATTTAGGGTCTTGGGGAGTATAGTATGTTATTGTTATGGAATTAGTGCCTTGTTTAGTGTTTTGAATTAGTAGAATTGAATTGAAGCTTAATTGTGAAGTTTTGCCACTTTGTGTTGGTTTTGTGCATTGGGCAAAAACAGGGCATGTAATTGGGCTGTGATTTTGGTCATTTTGAGGGTACCATTGTGTTCCTTGTGAAAATTTATTTGGGAATAGGCTTTATTGTTAATTTTGGAGCCATGGGACACTTTGGTAGAAAATTGGAAAATTTGTCCCTTGTAACTCTGTTCTAGGCAGTTTATTTGTGTGGACGTTTTGAATGACCAAATGATTTCATAAAATTTTGAAACTTTCCAGTCTTTAAGTTCACATCCCAAGCTTTAAAATGGACATATATTTTGTGTCATTTCGTTTAGTATTCTGGGAGATATGCTTTGCCAAAGTTTGGGATCAAAACTGAACTCTGTTTTGGGGCAGTATGGAGTTTTGTGTAATTCTGGAATTTGTTTGGTGATTTCCAGTAATGGTACATATTGTTCCTATAAAGAGGACTTAAGTAAATTTCATTTGGCTTTGGAATCTTCTCATTTCGATTTTTCTAGAATTAGTTATGAATTTTGGAATTTCAGCCAAGAATCAGGGAATTTCTTGGCCGCAGCCCAAACCTTTCTGACCTGATTCTGGCCGCAGTTCTGGCCGTAGCCCATGAGTGGCTGGCCACGGCCAGTGACCTTCTAACCATATTTTGGCCGCAGGCCAAGGAAGGGCTGGCCGCTGCCAACCCCTGTGTTCCAGTACTTTGAGTTTTTGAAAGGATATCTAATCTATTGTTTCCCAACCTTTTAGGGCTTTTATTATAGGCATTTGTGGCCTCTTAAGGGTCAATTATGATAACCAACTTTAAGTGTTATGAAAATGAGAATTTGGAAAAGAGAATGATCCTATGTCCTTGATTTGGTTATAGGGTCAGATATTCGCCCTGATCATGGTTTGATATCCGCTCGGGTCGCGAGTAGCCGATGCTGGAGCATACGTGGAAAGAATAAGGGTAGGGAACTTACCTCTTCTGCATGTATTGATATTTGTTTGTGTATTGATGCATGTTATTGCTTTGCTTGATTATGTGAAACATATATGAATGATTGAAGCTCTGTTTCTATTTATGCTATGGCCATGAGTATGTTGTTGAAACATTGAGCATGCGAATATATCATTATGTGAGCACACGTTATTGTGATGCAAGAATATCATGTATTAAACACTTATCTTGCATGCATATTGGTATCTGTTTCCTGCTGGGATTCTCTAGAATCTCACCCTCCCCTACCAACATTTTAGACAGGACAAGTGGCTCAAGGAAGGAGCAAGTGACTAGGGGCGGCGAGAATCCCTTATGGGCATTTGGATTTGGTAGTTAGTTATCGTTATATGCTGGGATAATTGTATATGTTCGGATGATAGATTAGAATGTGTATTTGGATTAAGTATTGTGTAATCCCCATTTAAGAAATTGTAAAGGCCAATTATGCCCTATGTATCTTTAGTGAAGGTATGAACCCGGGATTGCCGGGATTGCTATTGTGTACTCTGATATTTATATGAATGTGATTTATCTTCACGAGGTAATTGTATTTGAAATATGAATATGAGACCAGGTTAAAGTGTTTGTTAAAGAAATTTGTGAAAACCCTATCTTAAGGATGAGAATGTAAATGAATTTTGATTATTATTGGTCTCTATTTCATTTTTTTTAATCACGTGTTTCGGATATAATTATGGAGGGGGTTACAACCACCCTAATGCCTTTTCCCCAACTTATATCTTTATTCTTGAAAAAGAACAAGATTTGGTATTTGGAGAAGAATGAGCTTATTAAGAGGCTAGCCTCAGTGGCAAGAAATCAAATTGGGAAATTAAATATTGAAATTCCCCTGAAGAAACCACTTGAGTCTAGCCCCAAAAAGAAAAAAAAGGACTAAAACTGAGATAAGTCAGATAGATGATACATAGTCTTCTTCCTCTGCCTCTACTACTCCTCCATTATTCTTTGGATCCGCATTGCAGACATTTATGAAAAATGTTCTTAAGGGCTTTCATGTGGATATTGTCAATACCAATGTGGAGCTCATCACTCACCTAAACCATAAGATAGGAGAGTTGGTGATCAATATAAGCCAACATAATGAAGAAATGCTAGCATAGCAACAAGCACAAAGGATTGCCATTCAAGAGCTTGGTGATCTCATGCGATCATTACATGCCAAGCTTGATGCCATAGCACCTGGTTCATCCACCCCCCGGTTCATCTATGCCTACTCCTGCTACTAATACAGTTCCCTCCTCTGAGCCTGGCCCTTCTAGTGTTCTTACTCCTATTCCCACTACCACTCCCACTAACTTTCTCTTTGATATGCCTGATCCATCTACATTCAATCCAGTTCACATCACTATCGATGAGCCTAGCCATCCAGTGCAGCCAATCGAGCCCCAGCCAGTGCCAATACTTATTGCTTCACCTGTCGGCACTGAGGAGGTGGTTGTTTCATCCAGTGATCATCAGTCACTTGCTGGTACAGAGGAGGTAGAAGTTACTTCTCAGATCTAAGAACTATAGAATCCTCTAGAGAATCCTCTTTAGATATTTCTAGTGAATCTCCTTGAGCCTAAACCAGCATATTTAGATACTTCTAGTCAGGGCGACTCACATGACTCTGGACCTACACCTCTCCCTCTCACTCCCATCTCTGCTACCTAGCCATCTAGCTCTAGTTTCAACTGATTCCCACCTTTGTGATGAAGAAAAAAAGGGGGAGAAGAACTAGAAGTGCTTTTTAAAAATTGACAATGATGTTGCACTAATATAGAGTTTGGGGATATGTGTGTATTAGGTTTTAGGGAGTAGCTTTTGACTTTTGTACTATATTTTGACATATGTATATTTTTCTTGATTTTACTTAAAGTTATTAATTCAGCAATCTAATTCTGTTATGGATTAATAAGCTTTTCATTGTGTATGTCAGAAGATTACAGGTTTCAATTCAAACTAAGATATTAGTTTAAATGATTTCAAATGCTAAAGATTTCAAAGTCACTGAATTTAAATTCAAAATGATTTCAATCTATCAAAGTTTCACAATAATTGGATTTGGAATTATAGGAGTTTCAATGTTATTAGTTTTGAATTCAACATGAGTTTAAACAAATAAGTTTTGATTTGAACTTAATATAAGTTTCAAAATCATTGATTTAAAAGACATTTTGAAATATCCAAGTCTAGTTTAGACTAATGGAAAGATGTCAAGTATTTTAAAGGCATATGATCCTAATTGAAGGTTAAATTTTTGAAATGCTTTCAAATACATTGTTTAAAAATCACCAAGTTTTATCATCATCAAAAAGGGGGAGAATGTTAGATCCATATGTTTTGATGATAACAAAGATTAGATTAATATTACAAAAGGTTTTGATAATAGACAAAAAAGTTTTGAATAAAGTAGTTAAGTTCTTGGTGGCAAGTAAAGCCATCACTTGAGTAAGCACTCGAGTGATAAAGAAGAACTAGAAGTCAGAGAACAGGAGAAAGTATCACTGGCAGAATTCTAAAGAGATCACTCAAGTGATTACTCGAGTAATGATTCTTCATAACTCAAGTGACCATTTGAGTAATGTGTACCAAATAGTTCCAGAAGTTCTCTGCCAAGTTTTTCATGATGTCACTCGAGGGATCACTCAAGTAATGATAAAGGATCACTCGAGTGAACAGGTAAGAATTGAGGTAGTGAAGTCTCTGCCAATATTTTAAAGGGATCACTTGAGTGACCACTCTAAAACACTCGATTGTCCGCTCGAGTGATTAGGTCAAGAGTCATTGACTTAACTCTCTACCAAATTTTTCAATGGATCACTCGAGTAATGGATTTAGATTACTCGAGTGACCACTCGAGTAATAAAGTTCAGAAAGCATGATTTTAATCTGTTGCTTATTGATTTGTTATCTATATGATTAATCTTTTTATTATGTTAGTATTCTGAGTATACCTGCAGAGAAACAATGAAGAGATCATACGTTGAGAGAAAAGTCAAACATAACGTCCATAATGTCCGAATGCTCACGTACCATGCAACGGATAGTTTTCAAATTCTAAGAACAGTCAAACGTGGCTAAGTGACTCTAACAGACATATTGAAATGGTTCCAACAACTATCACAACACATCTATAAATATGGGGACATTCAACGGAGAACACAAAACAACAACTGAGAGAAATTAACATACATCAATTAACATATTCTTAGTGCTCTGTATTTCTTATATTCATTCCTGTAGTTCAGTGATTATATATTTGCTCTATGAGAATGATTTTCATTACAAACTCAATATTTGTTATTAAGACAACTTAAGGTTGTGGAACCTTGAGTTACGGATTTGATTACAATGTGTAAGGGGGATTACAACATGTAAGGGGGAGCGAGAGTCCAGTGAAAGAACTTTTTGTATACTGAGGTGCCAAGAACCCACTAAATCTTGGAAGATATAGTGAAACTCTCAGAGAAGCTATGAGGACTGGACGTAGGTTAAAATAGTTGTGGCTGAACCAGTATAACTCCTAGTGTACACTTCGGTGATATTACCCCCCAGCTCTTATCTACTTTAAATTCCCAGTCAAGTATTATATACAAAATGAATTTTTTGTGACTACCTAATTTACCCCCTCTTGGGTGAAACACTTGCACTAATAGCTTGGGCCCTAACCTAAGATTAGCATGGACAACATGAAGTACTTCCTGTTTTGTTGGTAGCATGGCTTCTCACACATGGGACAATGAGTAAGCAATGTATATTCATTCTTGAATAAGACAATTGTTGGGGCAAGTATGCATCTTCTCATAACTAAGGCTGACAAAGCACAACATCTTCTTTGCGGTATATGTTTTTGCGTAGAAGCATGTTTTTGGTCTGTAGCATTAGATTTAAAGCCCCGAGCAATTATGTGAAGCTTATATCATAAATACAGTGTTCAATAAGGTAAAGTCAGTGCACCCCTCATACAATGGCTTTACCACATCGCCTTTCAAAGTTTCCATCATTTTATGACAATCCTAGATGTCCTCTTATAACGCCTTGGCATCATCAAGACAATTAGCCTTAAATGCACTTGTGTCAAAATCTTAGTACTCACTACATAGCCCATGAAGATCAATCCCATGAATAACTAAGTGCAACAAACAAGTTTATCGATCACACTAATGTACATTGCCACAATTTACACAGGGGCAAAGAATCAAATCGTTGTTTGGGAGATTATACACAGATGTAAACTTAAGGAAATCTATTAACTCATCTTAGTACTCACTACATAGCCGATGGGCATTTATATTCAAAGACCTCATCTAGCATAAATCATTTAGAAACAAAAACCTCAATCAAAACCCAATAATCATCCATGCCAAAAATAAATTCACCAAAATGTATAATGATGAAAAAATTAAACCACAAACCTTATGTCAACCCGGAAGTTGAAGGAAGAAAACTCTGAGGTTGAATAGACACCTTTCACAGAGCTGTAAGAGCTAGAGCTTTTAATCGAGTAGAAAAATTTTTAAATATCAAACTGATTGGATGTTTTACAAACAAACTCCCATTAAGTAGTTTTTAATGTATTACATAATAGTTAGTTAGTAAGAACCACTCATTGTTTTTATTTTTATAATGGTTATGTTCAAATAATCGTGAGGAATATTATTAGAAAATCTTTAGTGATTAAGTTCTTATATAATGGTTAGTTGGTAAGAATTGCTAATTATTGTTTTACGTTTACAACAGTTATTTTTAGTCCACTGTTTTTGTGGTTCTTTAATATCAACTGTAAGATATGTTGTTATTATATATATACATATATTATTGGACCCATAATTACATTAATATATTTTTATAAATAAAATCAAAAAATGGAAAAAAAACCTACTTATCATCCTCAGAGGAGTAATCGAATCATTTAAGAAGATAGGGATGCACCTATGTGGACATAGTAGGGTGCAACCGTAGGTCAGAGGCAGAGGTGAAGAAGGTGGAGGTTGGGGAGGAGGAGGAAGGAAAACAGGCAGGGTGCAGGTTGCGGAGGAGGAGGAAATGAAGCAAGTAGGGGTGCATGTTGGGGAGGAGGAGGAAGAGAAGCAAGCAAAGGTACATGTTGGGAAAGAGGAGTATGAGGAAAGGAAGGAGGTAGAAGTTAGGGAGGACGATTCTCCAGCATTTATTCAGCCCATTGCTTTACTATGATGATAAAGAGAACAGAGGAAGAGGTTAAAGAAAATGTATGAGAACTAAAAGTTTAAATAGAGTGGAAGTGACGTGTACTTTGGAAGTTAAAAGGGATCAGTCCACGCACAATTATGTTTTTGCATATTCTCTTCCCTTATCTCTTATAATTCCATCATATTTGATTTGACTAATTAGCTATGAATTTATCATTCATTATCTTTATACTTGTTGTTTTCACTAAGATACAAAAAGATTTTAAAATTTCTTAAGTTTTTATTTTTCACCCAACTCATCCCCCCTTTTGGGTGTCAGTCCGTTCTAACAAGTATAAAGGTAATGAATCATAAATTCAGTTTAATTCTTCTTGGTCCAATTCTTGATGACCTACATCCAATCCCCAAGCTCCACTTGAGATTTTCAATCAACTGTCTTCTTATTTAATTTGGGCATAAGGGAAGCCATTACAATCCCCAAGTTTAGTCGGGCACTTTTAAAGCCTTTTACAAATCATAAACTCTCAATCTATTCAACATCAACTTCATCACACTAAGGCAAGAACTCCTCCTTACACACCGTAATGATACAACTTTGATGATAAAGGATTATAATGAATCTTCTCTCTTAGAAGTGAATAATAATAATCACTAAAGCATAAACAAATCATCTTTCTCTAATGTATATTATGTAAACACATAGAATCAAAGAGTATGTGAGATGGAATGTTGAAATCAGAGTTTTGGCATTTTGATTATTTATGCACTTGCTCTCTCTTCTATCAAATTTGAATGCTTTTTCTATTTATAGTTCATGTAGCTTGTTAGATGTTAGAGATGTTGAAGTATACGTTAGGCACATTCATATTCCCACTGGTGATTTCGTCTTTGAGTATTTAGAAATATGACCATTGGAAGTTACCGTTAAAGCCTCTGACACAAGGTTGCTTTTTAGCCATTGAGCTCTAATCAATGTTTAATCACCCATAATCTTCATATAAACTTGATTAGTGATGATCGGGAATGATTATGAATAATATAATCAAGGTTTATATAAGTTTGGAAGATAATCGTGAAATCCAAGATAGTGATTAAAACTGTGAAGATTAATCACTTGAGTCTTACTCAAGTAATCTCTTAAAATATCTGAAGGTGACGGTGCATTACTCTCTGGGATTGTTGTGGTGATATGGTAGTGATATCAATTTGATTGGTCACTCTAGTGCTCACTCTAGTAATCTCTTAGAATTTGTGAAGGAAATAATACATCACTCTCGGGATCACCATAGTGATGTAGCAGTGATACCAATTTTTAACCTCACTCATGTGCTCACTTGAATGATCTTTAACGTGAATAATGCATAACTGAAAGTGGCACTGGAAGTGATGTATATCACTTTCACATCACTGGAGTCCTTGGTAGTGATGAAGTTATTTTAACTCCAAATCTATCAAATGATATATCCACAGAATGCTCTTTATGTTTACTTTCTAATGCAACAAGAACCAGTTCAAAATTCATTGTATTCTAAAAATTTGGTCTAAATAATGACTACTGGTCTGAACAATGTTTGAATTTTGAGCGTCAACTTTTGAAATTCACATATATTTCCTTCAAACCTTATTCAGCTTGATCTTAGTATCTGCCGTTTGAATCTAGTTTTATATGCAACAAGTTTCACCTCAATCAGAGTTTTAATTTAGGGGATATGTTCAAATTGTTGAACCTGGTCTGAAATAACATGAGAAATTCCAGTGTCAAATTCTGAAATGCATATCTTTTATGTCTAAAACCTATTGAGCTTGACCTAGTTATTGTTGTATCTCATTTGGAGTCTAGTTTAATATGAAATAAGTTTCGCCTCAATCAAATTTATGGTTTAGGAGATATAGCAAAAATACGAGACCTCTGTCAGGCTAAATGAGAACAAAGAAGAATAGAGTGATCATCAAAAATTCATCTCCGAAGTTGCCACTTGAGTGAAGTTGTATAACTTCCATATAAGGCATCATAACTTCAAACTGAGTCATTCCACCTTTTTTTTCTACCATAGAGACCTCCATTATCACATCTAAGAACTTGAATCTTGATATTTTCATAATATCCTGTAAGTTCTTCTTTCTTCAATCGCTTTTCTTTTTCATAATTATTCTCTACAATCCTTTTGATAAGTCCTTGCTTTTCTTGAGTAATATCTTCATTCTCTTCTTTTTCTTCATTCTCCATAATACCATTTCTTCATTAGATAGCTACTTTCTTTCTTTCTTTCTTTCTTTCTTTCTTTCTTCTTCTTCTTCTTCTTCTTCTTCCTCTTCCTCTTTGTAACACCCATCTTACATACCCCTTTAATTACGTATCGGAAGCGTTAATCATTAATTCCTTAAGGGTTTGTTACTCATTTCTGACTTATTAGCCATTCTTCTTACCAAATATTAGAGTTAATTTTTATTCTCAGTGGTTCAGTGATCCCGATTATCGTTCAATTGTAATACACATATTCATACATATTCATCAAGTGTAAACATTTTACATATAGTAAAATAACTACACTTGAATCTTCAATTCTTCATCTTCTTTCCTTTTGATTCATCTTCAAGCATTCTACTCTACCCAGCTCACAGACTTATATGGTTGGTAGGGGAGGATAAGATTTGGGGGAATCTCAGTAGCAAACAATACTAACAATGCATGCAAGATGAATGCTAGTGCATGATATGCTTGCCTTATGTAATATACCAAATTTTGTAATACTGAAAACATGAAAATATGGAAATAGTGGAATAAAATAAATATTGGTATTTACAAATTAAAGGTAGAGTTACTTTCGGAATTCCCAGATGTCCATTGTGTCATTCACGAAAATTGAGAAGTCAGGATTGTAAAA
Source organism: Inga oerstediana (assembly GCA_963210345.1). Lineage (NCBI taxonomy): Eukaryota > Viridiplantae > Streptophyta > Magnoliopsida > Fabales > Fabaceae > Inga > Inga oerstediana. Next base: position 38,119,007 of record OY723407.1, read on the forward strand.
AAAATACAAGTGTAAGAAGTCAAAGGGTAATTCATCTATGGCTGCAGGGCACAGAGGCGTCAGTTGCGAGATCAGAGGAATTTGGGCATTGGTGGCATTTCTCGATAAGTGTGCCGCGGTCCCACGTAGGTCCCGCATAAAATTTCTAGTAATGCACCGATGGAGCAACTTTATTCAAAGAACTTCAATAAAGTATGTAATGATGGCACATTATGACTCATAATGACACATCTTTCGTGTTGGCCAAATAAGGAAATGACAAGAGTCCCGAAATCATTACAAAGTAAAAACATGTTTTTGTGTTGGCCAAATGAGGAGGTGACATGTGTCCCTCATCATTACACCCACGTTAAGCCTTTCGTGTTGTCATCTCCGGAGTACGCCACCTAGCGGCTGAGTCAGGGGAATTCATCGGTCTCCGGTTGGGTGGCTTACTTTACGAGTCGAGCATCGAACCCAGGAGTCCAGGGAAATTGCCAAGCCTCCCCTTTGCTTGACCATTTATGCCCCACTGAAGAAAGAGAAAATGGAAGACCAATGGTTGCATGACACATGGTACTCTTAAGCCTTAAACTTGTGACACTTGGCAAGATGAGATGAGATCATTTTATGTGATTAAATCATAGCCATCCATACCTAATTAAATTCCAAAATTTCATGCAATCATGGAAAGAGAAAGAGAAATTAGATTTCTTAAGCTTAAGAACACAAGAAGAGAGAAGGAAAAGTGAATAGTGAGTTCTCCTGACTACCGGAGCCAATTTCGATCTCGAATCGCCGTTATCGTCTTGTAAGTCATTCAGGAAACTTTCTCTACTCACTATAAGCTTCAATTCTATGGTCTTAGATTTCTCATCTGAGATGTTTTGTGTCAATTAGTCTGTTAGAGTGCGGCCGGAATACCGAACCACCTGTAGAAAGGCGAAGAGGTAAGCGTAGGCTTCCTTTTTAACCGATTACTTCATGCTTTCATTAGGTATTTCTTGACTCTTGTGCCACCTTTGATTTTCAACCAATGGGAGTTTTTGAAGCAAGATGATGTTTTTAATCATTTTTAAGGTGATATATGATGTTTGTGGAAGTATTAGACTTGTTGGTAGTTAAAAACACAAAGTTGGACTTTTGTTGTTTTGGGAGGCAGATTTTGGTTAGGGGCTAAAGCTGGTAGAAAGAATTTGATTTTGGTATTTTTGAGCTTTCCATTGGATTCTACATGAAAAATTTTGTGGGAATAGGCTCTGGTTATAATTTTTGACAGACTGGTTTAAAAATTCAAAGACTGGAAATTAAGTCAGCTAGTGCAACAAAGCTGCCAGTATGCGTTTTTGTCTGGCAGTTTTGTTGTGGCCAAAATTTCACTACACAAACTTCATATGATGATGATGATATTTTTCAAAATTAAATTACACTTAAATACCTTTAATTTGATAGGTATTTTGAAGGATTTTGATAAGTAAACCAAGAGTTATGAGTGTTTGAAGTAGACCATTAAAACTGGTCAGATTTTCAGGCAGCAAGGAGAAAAAGAAAATATGGGATGCTTGTATGGATAGGTGGCTACTGGAAGTATTTTTCCCTTAAAATAGACTTAATAAGGGTCACATAGAATTTTAGATCACCCTAATTTGATTTTTCTAGAATTAGTTATGATTTTTCAAATGTCAGTGAAAAATCTGCCAACTTTTGATAATTGTGCGAAAATTCAAAGTAAAGTATTTTTGTAATAGAATTGGACATTTATGAGCTAAGTTAAGCATTTGGAGTAGCTTGAGTTCATTAGCTAAATATTGGGCCTAATTTAGTGACCCTAATGATAACCAACATAAGAGAATGATTTATGAAGGAATTGGATTAAGTAATAACTCATGGCCCATAAATTATAATTTATAGGACTTAACACTTACACAAGACATCCAAAGCACATCAATCAAGATCAAGATTTGGAAAAATTGTCAGGTAGTAACTTATCTCTTACATACTATGTGATATATTATATGCTTGTTTGTACCACTGTGAATTTAAAACATTTAGATGAGAAGGGATAAGGCCCAGTAGAATTTCCCAACACTGTCACAAGGGATGATTGTCCTTGAATTGGTAACTTTATGCTTTCTGCATATTGTGAATTTATCTCTGAATGTTGAATATGTTGATTGTACTATAACATTGGTTGACATGGCATGATATATGTGCATTTTATATGAGTGATTTCTTTTACGACTAAGATTCATTGAATCTCACCCTATTTTTCCAAAATAAATTTTTAGCTTGAGCAAGTAGTTCCTTAGGCAAGAAGGTAAACAAAGGTGAATGAAGCAAAGGACTTCGAATTTAATTTTTCTATCGGTTATCTATTTTGGGATTGTACTTACTTTGTATTTAAGTGTGGTTAGTCTCGTACTGATATGTATGTAAGCGCCTGTATATAAGTAAGCGCACATTGACATTTGAACCAATAGTGGACAACCATCCACCTAGGGCCGTTAATTAAACATAGTAGTTTGGGCTTCAGAAAAAACTTATTAGTAAAAGCTCTAATATAAAGAAATGAACCTAAAACGGATGGCTTAAAATAAATCATAAAATAATATGAGACCAAATCTGAAAATGATTTTTTTAAAAAAAGATTTTTGAAAACCCACTCAAATACAACTCCACACTCTACTTGAAGATGGGACTTCCGCTATTTACAAAAGATTACCGATCTCCTTTTTAAAGATATTACTCTACTTATGCCACATATATGCTTTCAAAACATGGGTGTTACACCTTACATAGGCTTATATTCACATAATGACATTTCTACATGCTCAATGCTTCGTGCAACATATCTATAGCCTCAGTATAAACTAAAACAGAGCTTCATTTATTCATACATGCTTCACATAATCAAGAAAAGCAACACTGCAAATCAATACATACCAAACACATCAAATACATGTAGGTTAAGTAAGTTCACTACCTTTTGGACTTATGTCCTCTTCTTGTCCCCTTTCATTCCAACCATTAGAGCTTCTTGGATACTCTTCCATGCTTCTTCTTTATTGGCTTCTCATGGCCCTAGATATATAATCATATAATTAGTGCCATGATAAATGAATTCTTAATAGGATACATTAGTCCTATATACTTATTTTCACCCTTGGAGTTCATAATAATTACATTTGGCTCTTTCTTTCTTAAATTCGCATGGTAGCTAAAAGCTGCCAGCATTTTGACCAAACTTTGAAAATTCATAATTAATTCTATAGAACTCCAATTAAGCTGGTTCAAATTCCTACTCAAATCTCTTTGCGTCTATTTTAAACATAAAATATTACTCAGAGCCAATTCTAGCCATAAAATTATAGAACTATGACTAAATCCTCACTGTCACAAAATTCATTCCAGATTCAATGCCTAACTTCAAAAATTCATAATTATTAAAGTACTAATCCAAATTTAACAAATGACCTATCAAATTAAATTTTGATGTCTACTTTCATTATGGAAAGTTTCATGGCCATTGTACAACATTATATTACTAAAAAACACATCCATTCAGATTACCATGCAGGAAACCCTAATTGGCAGCAAATTCCAGTTTTTTGATTTCATATCCATTCTTTCTAAAATCATACCAACAACCTATTCCTACAAAATTTTTCCCAAGGAATCCATTAGAGACTTGAAAAATAGAAAAATCACACTCCTTCTTCATGCCCTGTTCTAACCGAAAATTTGGGCACAAGCCAAAATCACAAGTTTGCAAATTTCACTTCCAAAATATGCTAGAATCATCATTTAACATCATATATTACCATTTCCAAGATCAAATCAACATGAAACCCTAAAACTCTAAGATAACCAAAATTAGGATAGCAACTAAAATTCACCACAATCAACCAATCAATAATATACTTGGTTCAAATCAAAGCTTGTACTCACCTCTTGCCCTTTCTAGAGCTTGTTCTTTGTTTTTCCAACTTTGACACTTTGTAGACAGCACAAGACACCACCTTTTGAGAAACAAAAGCCATAGAATTATAGCTCTTAGCAAGGGAAACAATGTTTATGAAGAGGTTTTAAGCTAGAAAGGTGATTTAGGTGGTGAAAATTGATTAAGAGTACTCACCTTCTTCTTTGTTCTTCAAGAAGCTCTTTCTCTTTCCTTTTTATTTTTCCTCTTATTTTTTCTTGGTTGGCCATCCAAATTAGTGTGAGAGGGAGTAAATGGCTGATGTATTCATTAATCTTGAGCCCTTTTAATTGCTTGACCAAAAATGATCCAAGAAAGATAGGAAAAAGGTGATGTGCCAACATATGGTGGCTTCTTGAAAAAGTGTTTGGTTAATTAACTAAGGTGAGTTGGGTTAACTTAGGTGGATATTTCTCCTTATCTCTTTGGATTGTCTTGGACAAAATTCACCGTGAAAAAGGAGAGAAAATGTTGACCAAATTGCACTTGATATCTTGCTTTTGGTCAAACTTTCCAAGTTGGAAAAATTTGAAGACTTATTGACTTTTCCTCCCCCCTTCTTTCATTTCTTTTTGACTTAGTCAATGGAATTTCATTTGCTTAAATTAAATCCTCTTTCCTTCCCTTGAGTCTTTGACCAAATTGCTCTAATAAAAAGGAAGAAAGAATGTTGACCAATTGCCAATTGCTATATAAGTTCAAGTTGACCAAAGTCCTCTTGCAAAGTGCTTTGAAACTTTGACCAAACTCTTTCTTTCTCCCATTTTGACCTCTTGGACATTTTTAATATCATGAGGGGAGGGAGTGAATTTGCTTTTTCAAGCTCATGATTACTCTTGCTTTTCAAGGGCAAATCTTAGCCCTTCATCTTGTCCTCCAATTTTAACCTCAAGATCAGGTGGCCATTGTCTCTTTTGCCCTTAATTAAGGCAATATTAATTATAGTGCCATTAATTCTTTTAATTCTCTTTCTTACTTCTTTCTAGACACTACTTCCCTTTTCCTTTAGATCCGGGTTAGGTTTTATGTCATTCAGACATATCCTAAAGGAATCGGGTACTTTCTTTCAAAAAATTCACTCCGAAATTCACATTCTATTCCGAGTGCGATTTCTAATAATCATTCTATTTCTCATTTATTTCTGGGGCTCTTAATAAAACTAGACTTAGCAGTCTACATTATTCACGCTTATTCTCTACCTTCTAGTCCCAAAATTTAGGTATTACACTCTTGATCATTCTCAATAACTTTTTTATTTTCTTGATTTCCTTTCCTCCATTTGATTTCTTCTTTCTTAGTATCTTTTTAATCTTCTTCTTGATCATTCATCATAATCCAATGTAACTTGATATCTTCTTCCTATGCTTGACTAATCTATAAGGTTTTTGACATTAAATATAGTAGTTAGTCAAAGTATAAGATAAATAAATTATGCAAATTTTTTCTCTTCATATTTGGCATCTATATTTGACATTATCAAAAATAATCATTTCTAACACTTTTTCTTGTACCATGAGTTACATGACGGCTATTTTAAAAAAAAAAACTGTTATTTATTTTAGCCTTCATGATAGTTGTTTTGAAAGAACAGTTAAAGAACCGTTATTTATTTTATTTCATGATGATTGTTTTCTAAGAACCGTGAGATATGTTCTCTATTCTTTTTATAATATATTTAAAATGATAAAATGAAAAAACATGATAGTGGCGAGTAGCCTGATAAAATAATGAGATCATCAAGCTACTCATCACCAGAAGAGTGGCCAGGATCATGGTCGATCCCATACTCATCAAGTATGAGATTGCCCTTCTTGTCCATGCTCAAGAGGTATAAAAAAAAGTCTCCTCATAGCATGGTTAGTGTGTTTTGCATGCTGCAACAATGCCTCCAGTTGTGGAAGCATAGGATGTGGATGTGGAGGTGGCGGTGGTGGAGGTGGATGGTGGTGTAAGCAGTTAATTCTTCTTTTATGACATAAACCACAAAATAAATGAAGCTAGTGTGAGTAAGATGACAAATACCTAAAATGACATACCCAATTATTATCATGAGTTATGAAAATAAAGTATAAAGGACTTTCAAGCTCAGGATTATTTCTACTTTTGTGTAAGACTTCTTACTGTGATATCAAACTAGATCTTGGAAAGGCAAAAAGGACACATCACAACCAGTTTTAGTGTACAAAATGAATTATCAACAAACTTGGACAATATTATATTGTTCTTCTGTTACCCTAAGCTTATCTATATGTTCCCAACTCCAAGATTCTATCCAAAACATATATAATTGTTTAAGCCACAAACGTAGTTATAACAAGTTAAAAGTAGAGAAAGCACCAAAATAGAAGAAGACTTCAAGCATACCATTATAAAGCTTGGTGTTCAACCAGGATCATTGAAGCATGCTCACAAATAGCCCATCTTAGGTTTAAGACCATATCTAATTATGGGCTAAAGTATAGTTTTGGTCCTTTAAGTTTACTTGAGGTTTTCTTTTAGTCCCTTAAGCTTATAAAGTGTATTTTCAGACCTTTAGCCTTAATACCATTATCTTTCACTAATAGAAAATACTGACTTAGCAATTAAATACTAATAAAGCATGTGTAAATTTTATTTATTTAATACAATGATTTTTATATTTCATAATTTTATAATTCTCTTCCTTTTCAGCCCTAACCAACCCCTCATTGGCATCCTATCCTTCATCTCCTCAATAGTGGTGGCGGTTTTCAAAGTACCTCATGCAATGTATCTCAAAGCTACAAAAAATTTAACATTCTATCTCATCAAAAACCAAAATATCGGAGCCATCATCAATAAAAAGTTGATGTAAAGAATAAAGCCCCAAGTGCTCAATCCAAGATTCATGACCATATACACCATCTCAGTAGTAATTGTTACCAAATAAGCCACAAATAAGCAGTCCACGAAAAAGCAAAATTAGTGGCCACATACCCAACAACTCTGCCCAATGTGATGACTAGTCCCTTCAACATGATGGCATCATTTGGGTCTATCAAATTAGCATTTTTTTAGGGAGAGGAGATAAAACATTGCATTTGTTGATTTTTATTCCCCCCATTTTCTGTGTCATTGCATTCGCTTTCTTGCCTAATGAGTAATTCCATTTTAATGGTATTATAAGCTACACCATGCACATATTTAAGGGTTGAATGCTTATGATCGGCATAAGAAGTTCCTAAATGGTATGGTCTAAGCTTTGAATTTGTAGAAGGAGACGCGGCTGAGGTAGGGGAGTAGAAGCATTTCTCTGTCTTCATATTTTAATTCTAAAATATAACAATCATTATATTAAATAAATAAAATTTGCACATGCTTTGTGATTATTTAACTAATGAGTCAGCATTTTCCATTAATGAAAGATAACAGTGTTAAGGCAAAAGGACTGGAAACACAATTTATAAACTTAAGGAACTAAAAGGAAACTTCAAGCAAACTTAAAGGACTAAAACTACACTTTAGTCCTAATTATATTAGAGCAACATAGTTTTTTCTTCGCACAAACAAGCTCCTCTATAGGTTTTCCACTAAACTTTATTACAGCCGTTGTGCCTCCTTCGACTTTTCTTAAGTTGATTGCTTCTTCATTAGGATTTGGTAAACTGGTCAAAGATGAATATCAAGTTCAAGTTTTCAAATGGCAACAATAATTTAATTATTAAAAAAACTTTGCATTTTTTCTTCGAAAACCTCATTCTTTCTTTAAAGTAAGATATGGTTATATACAACTCTTAAATAAATTTTTAAAGTTCATCAAACTTTAGGGGAATAGCTATTTATTAATTTGTCTAATGGAAGTACTACTGTTTGGATAGAAACATTAGACAATTTAGCATCAATGGCTTGAGTGAAGACCGGAGTAGTCATAGGTATCTTCTCTGCTGGGAATTTTCTCTAAATATATAGCTGAAATAGAGAGATTGAACAATCTTTGAAATTCATTTCATAAAAACAATTATGCAGCTATATTTGAAATATCAAAACTAACCCAGCAACATTCACTACTACAAAAACAGGCAATAATGGCGGACATTTTGTGACACTTCTTTAAAGAAGGGCCACAACTTCTTATATTTATTATTTTTCTTAAAACATAAGGATGTTGTGGCGTCTATTTGAGTAAAGGCCACAAGATTTTGGGGCCTTGTATGGCGCTTGTCTGACAAAGGGCTACAAAAATCTCCTTATAAGCAGCTGTGGTGCTTCCTTGAGGAAGGGCTATAGCTGCTTGTGGGCCTTGTGTGGTCAACCAAGTGCCACACAAAACCCACATGGGGGCCCTTATATGGCCCTTCCTCGAGAAAGAGCCACACAAGGTGGCTTTTTGTTTTTTTTTTTGTTTTTTTGCTTTTGGTCAAAAGCCTATCTTCTTACCAGATTTCCTGCCAATCCATCCTTCCCTTTATCCCTTAAGACTCTTCCACGTGCCAACTCCCTCCTCTATCTCTCGTCCCCACTTCCCTTTTCTTTATCACCGTCCCCACACTCCTCCCCCTTTTCACTTTCTTCATCTCTATTTTTGTCATTCTCAAGCTAGCTTCACCACCACTGTACCATCCCCACACTCCCTTTTCACTTCATATGTTCTCCATTTATGGTCCCCACTCCCTTGTCCCTCATTCTCCATTCTCATCCTCTTTTCATCATCACCATCACTTCCTCCACATTACTCCTCCTCCCTTCTCTTTTCATCACTCCACTGTATGTCCCAACTTCCTTTGGTCTTATTTCTTAGACCAAATAGACCCACTCCTCCTCAAAGGTCCCATTCGCTGCACCATATCCATGTAAGTACCCACTTGCTTTTTATTTATTTATTTATTTATAATTTTTAAAGATGCATGCAATTTTGTGTTGCTATTTTTCCTGTATTAATTTTTTTTATGTTTGTGTTTGTAGTTTCAGCTCACTCAATTGAAGCTTCTATTCACCGTAAGTTTTATAATTTTGGAGCTTATAAATATAATTTTATTATAAGTTAATAGGTTAATTTGCTAATTAAATGTCTTTTATGTTTAATTTATTATGAAATATGAAAAAAATTATTCTCAATTAAATGTGATACACATGGTTCTTGTAGTAATAATGCTTAAGCTATTTGTTAAATAATTTCATATTTAATGTTTGTTGCTATTTATTAATAATTCCATGTTTACTTTTTTTTTTCTAATCTATTTAATTTAACTTAACTGTACTATAATATTACTATACTTTACTATTGATAATTAACAAAAGAGAGTTACATTTAGCCCGTTTGATAGAATTTGTTCCTTTTGTATGTTCTTCAAGCTTGAATGGCCCAAACTAGTTAATGGTCCATTTGTGCTTTATATTATTACCCTTCCCAATGTTTAGAAGGGTCAAGAGAATGTAGGAAATTGGTTCAGCTTAAGTTATATCCTCTCATTTTCCTTTTCCTCCTTTTTTTAGTATCTTGTCCCCCACTCTTAGAATGAATGGTTCCAGTTTAACATTTTATAAAACTATTTTAATTTAGTTTAATGTTGAAGGATTAATTACTACAACACTACTACAAAAATAATTATTTATTTTTAACACTTGTATTTTATTTATTGGCTTGTAATGCTTTCTAATTTACCTATGATATGTGTTGGCAAATATGATTTTTTTTTGTTATGAGCTATGAAAAATTATTATGATGTGGCAGCGTTAATTAATTGGTTATTTGTCAATTAAAAGAGAGGGTTTAAGACCTGGAAACCTTCAATTTTTAAGATGTTATGCTGTAGAATTTATTTTAAAATACATTACAAAACATAAAAATAATTAGTAAATGTAATAGTTAAGCACCTAACCACTTTTTAAAAATTGGTTGAAGGTATAGATGGATTGAATATGGACGTCATATGATCGGTGTTCATGGGATATATAGATAGGGTGAAAGAGTTTATTAGATTTGCAATCAAGCATACAAAAGATCCTAACAAAATATTCTGTCCTCGCGTATCTTGTTATTAAGGAAAGTGGATTAGTCCACTTGATTTGCTAGATCATTTAGTATGTCACGGAATTGATCAAACATATACATGATGGACAAGGCATGATGAGACAAATGAAGCACGTAGTGATCGAGTGCATACTACGAATGGTGCTTCCAATGGATTTGACCGAAGCATGTGTGATGAAGATGATGGTCTTGAACAAATGCTAAATACGGTTGAAGGGGTGCTTCATAATTGCCCTAAAGAATTTGAGAAGTTGAAATGTGATACAGAGAAACCATTATATCCCGGTAGTATTAAATACATAAGATTGCCAGCAATGTTGAAATTGTACAACTTTAAAGCTCGCTATGGATTGAGTGATTTAGGTCTCACTGCATTACTTGAACTTTTGCAAGATATGCTTCTACAAGAAAATGTACTTCCTACTAAGACATACTAGGCAAAGTGAATTCTTTGCTCTACAACTGGTATGAGATATAAGAAGATACATGCATGTCCTAATGATTGCATATTATTTCAGAATCAGTATGCAACTTTGGATAAGTGCCCCAAATGCAACGCATCTTGATATGGGAAGAAGAAAGGAAAACGCCCTTCAAAGGTCCTATGGTATTTTCCCATTGTTTCAAGATTCAAGTAACTATACAATAATCCAGAGATTTCTAAGCAGTTGATATGGCATGCAGATGAAAGAAGTAAAGACATGAAGCTTAGGCACCCCACAGATGTTCCTCAATAGAAAAAATTGATCATGAGTACCTTGACTTTGCGGACGAAGTAAGGAACCTACACCTTGCACTGTCAACTAATGGAATTAGTCCGCATGGTGTTCAGAGTAGTACACAAAGCACATGACCAGTAATATTGATGATTTATAACCTTCTTCCATACTTGATCATAAAACATAAGTTTATGATGTTGTATATGTTAATTTATAGGCCAAGGCAACCTGTGAATGATATAGATGTATACTTGGCTCCATTAATTGATTACTTGAAGCTGCTTCGGGAAGAAGGCATCAATATGTATGAGTGGTACAGGGAAGAAAGTTTCACTTTGAAAACCATGTTATTTGGCATAATTAATGACTTTCCCGCAGATGGTAATTTGTCCATATACAACGTCGAAGATGACACTCATTTGGTATGACTAGATCATTGTAAGAAAAATGTTTACATGGGACATCAAACATTCTTACCATCATAATATTGTTGGAGGAAGTGCAAAAAGGGTTTCAATGGTGACTTAGAAAAAGGTAGCTCACTGAAGATGTTGACCGGTGCCCAGTTTTTACAAAGGCAAAAGACTTGGATTGTTGGAAATTATGCCCTAAAGGCCAATCATTATACTTTGAACATTATTATTTTAATGAAATTTCTCCATTCTGTTATCATATTATTTGCATGTTAACTGTGATAATTGTATCCTTGGATAATTGATGAAGATTGTCCTAAAATGTCCCTGGTCGGTCATCTATGCGGGAGCAGAGATGAAACAAGACTAGTATGACTTTGATAAGATATGGAGATACGAATCAAAGTCTAATGCACTTGTAAGAGTACAAGGTACTGGATCAATCCACTATGAGAAAACTATATGGATCAAGTCATAAGTTGTTCTCATGTATAACCACGTCACAATGCCCTTAGACTAGAGGTCATCATGGATTCCTACATGAGAGTTGCTAAGCTTTGAACTAGTCAAAAAGTCACTTTTGACCGAGTGATGATAAAGGTTATGATCGGGCTTGGTGGTTTTTCATATAGAGGAATATGAATGATCAAGATGGAATTTGTCCCTCACATTAGTAGAGATATTACTGGGCCCCTCGATGAGTGAGTCTGAGAAATGTATGGCCATACTACAATGGAAAGGAGTTTCCATTTCTATTGTTAGGCTACTCAGGAATCGAGAAAGTAATAGTCAGGAACAAGAGGATGACATTATCTATGCCTTATCCTTGATCGATATATCATGTGACAAAAGGGATGTGACATGGTTGTATGGCAGGCTGCATCGTGATAACGATCCTCATATGATTTGGGTAGTCGTAATGTCTTGCTAGATGCCGGTTGCGACTTTTGGGTTAGTATAGTTATTGGTCCACTGCCAACTTCATATGGGCCTACAGGGTCGAACACAAGAATGGCCCAACACGAGATAATGTTTAATTTAGGGTGGACAAATTTTATATTTATATATATATAATATAAAATTTGTTAATAATATTATATAGATATATATTTTCGAAATACATATCTTATATATATTATATATATATATGTATATGTATATGTATATGTATATGTATATGTATATGTATATGTATATGTATATGTATATATATTATATGATATTATTATATTGTGTTAACTTTAAATTTAATTTATTAAGATATATTAAATTTAATAACTAACATGATAGAGATATAGTATCTCAGATTTAATTTATGAAGATAAATTAAATCTAATGGCTCTTTATTTGGATTAAATAAATAGGTTAAATTAAAACTGTTGGACAGATTTAATTTAAACTGAATTTATTAGCTCATCAAGATAATTAATTATTGATTCATTTCAAAATTAATGATGATTAATTTTGAAATTTGAATATAGCCATCATAGGTTATAAACTTGATAGAGTAGATATACTCATACGCGCATGACAATTCAGAGCCGCAAGGGAAACCCTAAAAACATTGGAGGTGCTAGCATGCAGTCTCGGTTGGAGAGCATTCGTGTGGATACCGGTTGAGGGAGCGGACCTAACGTGTTGGCTCCTAGAGATTGTGAAAACCCTAAGTTCAAAAAGGTACGAGTTCTTTCTACGCTATCATTACGATCGGTCCTTGAGAAGGACAAACTCAATGGGACAAACTTTCTTGAATAGTTCAAGAACTTGAGAGTTGTTCTCAAGCAGGAAAGAAAGGCTTATATCCTAAATCAACCCATTCCTGAGGAGCCTGCAGCCAATGCTCCAAGTGCTCAGAGAGATGCTTACACCAAGTATAAGGATGACTCTGTGGATATAGGTTGCCTGATTCTTGCCACTATGGTTCTAGAGCTCCAAAGAGATCTGGAACTTATGGAGGCTTATGAGATGATTGTCTATCTCAAGGAAATATTCCAACAACAGGCAATGCAAGAAAGGTATGAGACCACAAAGGCCTTACATTCCTGCAAGATGGCTGAAGGTGCATCAGTTAGTACTTATGTGTTAAAGATGAAAGGCTATATTGATCACCTTGAGAGGCTTGGATTTCCCATAAGCCAGAAGTTAGCTACGGATTTGATCCTGAACTCACTCCCGGATAGTTATGACCAGTTTGTCATGAACTACAACATGAACAACATAGAGAAATCAATTTTTGAGCTGCATGGGATGCTTAAAACTGCCGAGCAAAGTATTAAGAGAAAGCCTAGTACAGTTTTGATGGTTCAGAAAGGGAAGGGCAAATGGAAGGGTAATGGCTCAGGTGGTAAAACCAAAGAGTCAAACAAGCCTGCACCCAAGAAGGCAAAGCCTTCAAAGGAAGGAGTCTGCTACTTCTGCAATGAACCTGGTCATTGAAAGAGAAATTGCAAACTCTACCTAGAAGATCTGAAAAAGAAGAAGAAGGATAGCGGGGCTATCGCTTCAGGTATTTATGTTATGGACATTCATTTTTCTACTTCCTCTACATGGGTATTAGATACTGCATGTAGTTCTCACATTTGTACAAATGTGCAGGGTCTAAAGGACAGTAGAAAGCTGAAGAAGGGTGAAGTGGACCTACGAGTTGGAAACAGAGCAAGAGTTGCTGCTTTAGTCATAGGTACTTATGAATTAGTTCTGCCTAGTAGGCTTTTGTTAGTTTTGAACAATTGCTATTATGTTCCTGCTTTGAGTAGTAACATTATTTCTCTTTCTTATTTAGATAAGGAAGGTTATACTTCCATTACTAGGAATGGTAAATATTCTATGTATCGTAATGACATTTTCTATACTGATGGTGATTCACATATTGGTCATTATATATTAAATTTAGAACATCTTAATAATGGGAATATCTATAACGTAACTACTAAAAGGATAAAATCAAACGATTTGAAACTGACCTACCTATGTCATTGTTGTCTAGGCCATATAAATGAGAAATGCATTTCCAAACTCCATCAAGATGGATTTCTTAACTTATTTGACTTTGAATCATATGATACATGCAAATCTTGCTTATTAGGAAAGATGACAAAGGCACCTTTTACTGGGCATAGTGAGAAGGCTACTGAATTATTGGGCCTCATACATACAGATGTATGTGGACCATTAAATACAGCTGCCAGAGGAGGTTATGTCTACTTCATTACATTTATAGATGACTTTAGTAGATATGGCTATATCTATCTAATGAAACATAAATATGAATATTTTGAAATGTTCAAAATATTCCAAAATAAAGTACAAAACCAACTTGGAAAAACAATTAAAGCACTTTGATTTGATCGTGGTGGTGAATATTTAAGCCAAGAGTTCATTGACCATCTTAGGAGTTGTGGGATAATCTCACAATTAACTCCTCTAGGAACACCATAATGGAATGGTGTTTTTGAATGGAGGAATCGAACACTATTAGATATGGTTTGATCTATGATGAGTCAAACAGATCTTCCACCATCCTTTTGGGGACATGTACTAGAGACAGCTGCTTTAACACTAAATCGTGTTCCATCTAAGGAAATTGAAAAGACACCATATGAGATATCGACTGGAAAGAAACCAAGTTTATCTTTTCTTAAGATATGGGGATGTGAGGTCTATGTTAAGCAACAAGCCTCTGATAAATTAGCGCCCAGATCATCAAAGTGCCTTTTCATGGGGTATCCTAAAGAAATGAAAGGATACTATGTCTGCAATCCCACCGATAACAAAGTGTTTGTTATTCGAAATGATAAGTTTCTAGAAAGAGAGTTTGTCTCTAAAATAACCAGTGGGAGCAAGGTACATCTCGAAGAAATTCGAGAGTCACAAGATAATACAGATCCACAGATGGAAATTAGAGAAGACTCACAACTAGTTGCTGGGCCTCCTCAAGTAACACAAGGTCCATGAAGATCCGATAGGACACGGCATCAGCCTTAGAGATATGGATTTTTGATTACTGAAGGTCGTGATGTGTTGCTCATTGAGCAAAATGAGCCATCCACCTATCGAGAAGCCATAACGGGACCAAACTCTAAGAAATGGCTAAATGCCATGAAGTCTAAAATGCAATCCATATACGACAATCAGGTATGGACCTTAGTCGATCCACCTGAAGGTGTAAAAACCATCGGGTGCAAATGGGTTTTCAAGGAGAAAACTGACATGGATGGCAAAGTAAATATCTTCAAGGCACGACTGGTTGCAAAAGGATTCACTCAAACTCATGGTGTAGACTATGATGAAACCTTTTCCGCAGTTGCAATGGCCAAATCAATCAGAATCCTTCTTGCCATTACAGCATATTATGATATGAAATATGGCAGATGGACGTCAAAATAACATTCCTTAATGGAAAGCTGCTTGAGGATGTGTACATGACATAATCTGAAGGTTTTGTTCGTCTAGAAGACTCTGATAAAATTTGCAAGCTTCAAAGATCCATTTATGGATTGAAGCAAGCATCTCGGAGCTGGAATCATCATTTTGATGTAGTCAAAGAGTTTGGATTCATTCAAAACATTAATGAACCTTGTGTTTACAATAAGGTTAGTAGGAGCATAGTTGTATTTCTAGTGCTTTATGTAGATGACATCCTACTTATTGGAAACGACATTCCTACCTTGCAGAGTGTCAAGTCTTGGTTAGGAAAGTCCTTTTCAATGAAAGACTTAGGTGAAGCCACCTATATCCTAGGGATTAGGATCTATAGGGATAGATCCAAAAGACTAATAGGCCTAAGTCAGAGCACATACATAAACAAGATACTGCATAGGTTCAGTATACAGGATTCAAAAAGGGGTTACATGCCCATGTCTCATGGCATCCATCTTAGCAAGGATCTGTGTCCTAGTACACTTGATCAGCGAGATCGCATGAGTAAGGTTCCATATGCCTCGGCTATTGGATCCATCATGTATGCCATGTTATGTACTTGACCGGATGTCTCATTTGCCTTAAGTATGACTAGCAGATATCAACAAGATCCTGGTGAGGGTCATTGGACTGCGGTCAAGAATATCCTAAAGTACTTAAGAAGGACTAAGGACTTATTTTTTGTCTATGGTGGATTGGATGATTAGCTCTGTATAACTGGTTACATAGATGCAAGTTTCCAAACTGACCAAAATGACTTTAAATCACAATCTGGATACGTATTCCTCCTGAATGGTGGAGCAATAAGCTGGAAGAGCTCCAAGCAGAGCACTGTAGCAGATTCTACAACAGAAGCTGAGTATATAGCTGCATCCAAAGCCGTTTGGATGAAAAAAAGTTCATTACTGAACTAGAGGTGGTGTCTACCATCTCAAATCCAATAGATTTGTTCTGTGACAATAGCAGTGCTATTGCACAGGCCAAGGAGCCTAGGTCATATCAAAGGACCAAGCATATACTTAGGCGATTTCATATTATTAGAGAAATCAATGATAGAGGTGAAATAAAGATATGCAAAGTAGCAGGAGAAGATAATGTTGCTGATCCTCTTACTAAGCCAGTTGCACAGGCAAAGCATAAGCATCATGTTAGGGCAATAGGAATTAGGCAAATTAATGATTGTACCTAGGGCAAGTGGGAAGATGTTGGAAATTGTGCCCTAAGGGCCAATCATTATACTTTGAACATTATTATTTTAATGAAATTTCTCCATTCTGTTATCATATTATTTGCATGTTAACTGTGATAATTGTATCCTTGGATAATTCATGAATATTGTCCTAAAATGTCCCTGGTCGGTCATCTATGCAGGATTAGAGATTAAACAAGACTAGTATGACTTTGATAAGATATGGAGATACGAATCAAAGTCTTAGGCACTTATAAGAGTACAAGGTGCTGGACCGACCCACTATGAGAAAGCTATATGGATCAAGTCATAAGTTTTTCTCATGTATAACCACATCACAATGCCCTTAGACCAGAGGTCATCATGGATTCCTACATGAGAGTTGCTAAGCTTTGAACTAGTCAAAAGTCACTTTTGACCGAGTGATGATAAAGGCTATGATCGGGCTTGGTGGTTTTTCATGCAGAGGAATAGGAATGATCAAGATGGAATTTGTCCCTCATATTAGTAAGAGATATTTATGGGCCCCTCGATGAGTGAGCCTGAGAAATATATGGCCATACTACAATGGAAAGGAGTTTCCATTTCTATTGTCAGGCTACTCAGGAATCAAGAAAGTAATGGTCAGGAACAAGAGGATGACATTATCCATACCTTATCATTGATTGATATATCGTGTGACAAAAGGGACGTGACATGGTTGTATGACAAGCTGCATCGTGATAATGATCCTCATATGATTTGGGTAGTCGTAATGCCTTACTAGGGGCCGCTTGCAACTTTTGGGTTAGTATAGTTATTGGCCCACTGCCAACTTCATATAAGCCTACAGGGTCGCACACAAGAATGGCCCAACACGATATCATGTTTAATTTAAGGTGGACGAATTTTATATTTTAAAAATATAATATAAAATTTGTTAATAATATTATATAGATATATATTTTCGAAATACATAACATAGTATATATATATGTATATATATTATATGTTATTATTATATTATGTTAGTTTTAAATTTAATTTATTAAGATATATTAAATTTAATAACTAACATGATAAAGATATAGTATCTCTGATATTTATGAAGATAAATTAAATCTAATGGCTCTTTATTTGGATTAAATAAATAGGTTAAATTAAAACTGTTAGACAGATTTAATTTAAACTGAATTTATTAGCTCATCAGGATAATTAATTGTTGATTAATTTGGAAATTAATGATGATTAATTTTGAAATTTGAATATAGGTTATAAACTTGATAGAGCAGATATACTCATACGCGCATGAGAATTCAGAGCCACAAGGGAAACCCTAAAAACATTGGAGGTACTAGCACGCATTCTCGGTTGGAGAGCCTTCATGTGGATACCGGTAGAGGGAGCGGACCTAATGTGTTGGCTCCTAGTGATCGTGAAAACCCTAAGTTCAAAAAGGTAAGAGTTCTTTCTAACCCGATTTAAACGTCATTGATAGATCCTCGATTAGGGTCAGTAAAATTTATAAAATTCTTCCGCTGTGCCTGCCGATCCTAAAAGGGATAATAATTTTGGCAAGCCTTTTGCAAAACAAATTGAGACAAGTGGTTGGATGAAAATTTCTATTTTCTTGGAACTTCCATATTGGAAGTCTTTATATGTGAGACGTTTTCTTGATGTTATGCATATAGAAAAACAATCTTTGATAGTCTAATTGGCACGTTGATCAATATCCAACGAAAAAGTAAGGATATTGTCCATTTGAGGTTGGATTTGGTGAACTTAGAAATCAGAGAAGAGTTGGCACCAGTTGAGCAAGGGCATCTTACTTACCTACCTCCAGCAGCCTATACTCTGTCGAGGAAAGAGAAACAATTGTTTTGTGAGTTTCCGCAAGGAAATATAGTTCTCAAGGGCTACTCTTCAAATATAAAGAACCTTGTAACAGTGAAAGAATTGACAAACCCGTCACCCACATATGGACACACCCACTTTGTTTGGTCTAATTTAACTACTGCAGATGTCATAGTGACGAGATACTTTTATAACTTTGATATTAACTATTGTGTGCCCACCAAGAGCATATGGGCAAGCACGCTTCCCGTATGTGCTATATCACATATTTAACCCATGTTCACTATATGGGTACTTCATGACTAGTGTTCATTTGATGAAGTTGTCTCCCAGTCATGGAGTTCCCACCACCGCCAGTTGGTTTGACTCATATCTGGCGGCCAATGGCACCCTCACTTAACTCAACATAAAAACCAAAGACCCTTAAAGCAAACAACAACATAACAATTGAAAAGATGAAGAAGAACCAACCTAGCTATAGTTCGGGATGCACCGTCATCGCCGGCAAAATGCCACTCACCCTCTCCATTGTTCACTGTCCTCTGTTTTTCCAACTCCAGCATGTCAATTGGGGTCAAATCCTCTGCCTTTTCATACCATGTCACTATCACATCAAGGTCAAATGGGACTTTCGGCCATTTTCGAAGGCACTGGAAAATGGGTTCCCACCATTTTTTGTGGAAACCCATTTTCATTTAAAGGTGGGAGAATGGGCGATGGCAAGAAAATTTTTTCCTGTGGAAAATTTGATCTAAATGGCCATCACCGAATGGAAATTCGAATTTCCCAATTCCTGCGCCCAATTTTCCTCCATCCAAACGTGCCCTAATATATTCCAACACAAGTCATATAACAGAGTGACATAGAAGGAGGTACCTACTTGAATAAATCCCATAAACCTTCTGAAGAAAATAATCATTTTTCTCTATTGAATCCCAAAAGTCCTTGAAAATTCAGAGAGAACAATAATTAATTCCAAAAATGGACTAGAAATTTATTCAAAATCCAACAGCTAATTTCTTTACTAATTGAAATCTACCCTATGGATACAGCACTTGCCAGTTTCTAGGTTAAAGCCCATTACAGATGTTCCTGTAAGCGCCAATTCTGGCTTCCTCAAAAGAAGCATGAAATAGTCCATCTTGTGGTTGTCTCGTATGGTCCTGTATAATATATAAATCCAATCAGTTCAAGACAAGGTTACAGTGAACAAGAACTATGAAACTAAAAAGGGAAGGAAAATTTAGCACTTTGAAAAAGGTTAAAATAGGGAATAACTCTATTTTAGAATATATACTATCTTTTATCTTAAATTATTTCATCATTACTAGTCTTTTATCTTAAATTATTTCATCATTACTAGTATAAACTAACATTTGTAAGTGAAAATTACCCATTTAAGTCCTTCGTCTTGGAAGCAGTGTCACTATGAAAAAATTGAAGTGAAACAGAAATTCACTGAACTGTTCATCACTTTCACATAGCTGAATGGAAGTGAACCACAGGAGCTTTAAATTGCAGACTTTTGAATCACGAACTGACATAAGCTCAAAACAAAAGGAGGTAAAGTATAATTTACACTATCAGAAATGAGGATATTGAAGAAGACCTATATACAAGTAAACTATATAATTTTAACATACCCATATCTTTCATACCATAACATGGTATGTTTGAAATTCGTACCCGGTGCTTCTTCGGTTAAAACAGAAGGGGGTAAACTATACTCTACGATATTAGAAATGAGAATAGTGAAGCAGACCTGTTTGACCCAGTGCAATTGAAATTGAGCTCTAAAAAGTGTCTTCAAGAGGGCTACGTTAAACAACTAATCGAAGATGATGCGTTCATCGTAAGTCATCTTATCGATGCCCTGATCATTGAAGATGAGGAAGATCATCACATAGAAATCCTACGAGTTGATCAATATCAACAGTTGATTTGGAAGACTCTGTTCAACTAAACTCAGTTGAATAGCCCATTTATGGGGTCTGTTAGATTTAGTGTCTATTTGGATTAGCGATAGAGAATAAGTTTTTTTTGTAGATGGGTTTTTAGAAAAGTCAGATAGAAAAAAAGTCAAATTGTAGATGTTATTTGTGTTTGGATTGACAGTGGTAGAAATGACTTTTTTTCTAACCTTAAACCTGTTTAGATTAGTATTTGAAAAGCCCATTTAGATTGGAAATGACTAAAAAGGGCATGAATCTTATTGAAACTACATATATATATATATATATATATTAGTTATATATATTGTGATAATTGACGTAAAAAATATTAAAAAATTTTGATAAAATAAAAAAGATGAAATTATATTAAAAAAAAAATAAAAATACACGATTTCAAACCATGTGAACTATTAATGAGTTTTCTTTGAATACATGCTTTTTATTGGGTCACACAGCAGCATTTGCTCCTTCGGTCGTACAAAAGCTCCTTTCTGGGAAGAAGCCTAGTGAAAAAAAAGTCATCCCAAATGGTGCTAGCTTGTCTCAACTAGGCTTCTGACAGCTTTTGTGTGTCAAATGGGCTTTTTTTTCCCTAATGTGTTCCCAAACATATCCTTAATCTTTGTTAATCAAAAGGCTATGGGAAAATTTTCCTTTTATCTGACTATATTAAAGGTATTAACTTAGTACAAGGGATTGAAATTAAATTTGTTGGAAAAAAAAATTAAATTTGGGAAAATTTCACATAGTCCCCACTGTAACTAAATAATTTCCAAAAGCCCTCATAATAATGTGAAATGTCATGGGAGTACTTTGGGGAAGGTGAAATTAATTTGAGGAGTGAATGGACAAAACTAACACTCCCAAAAGCCCTATTACAATGTAAGAAGCGTATATTACAAGACAAATGTGCCCATTTATAAGACAATTGTGCATATTTACAAGATAAATAAGATGATTCATAAGACCAATAATTAAAATGACAAAAACTTGTGCTATATATAAGACAATTGTGTGTATTTACAAGACAAATAAGTTGTTTTGTAAGATCAATAATTGAAATGACAATAATTTATGCTATTTACATGACAAGATGGTAATTACAAGACACGCATGCCCATTTACAAGATAACTGTGCGTACTTACAACACAAATAAGTTAATTTGTAAGACCAATAATTGAAATGACAATAATACTTGTAATATTTACAAGAGAAGAAAGAATTCATAAGACATGTGTGAACCTTTATAAGATGTATGTGGGAATTTACAAGAACAATAAGCTGATTTGCAAGACCAATAATTGGAATTTACACTTGTGCTTGCTAATATATGATAACTTAATATTGATCACGGGTTATTGTCATTTTAATTATTAGTCTTATAAATCAACTTATTTATCTTATAAATATTTACAATTTGCTTGTAAATAAATATATTTATCTTGTGATTTGCGCTTTCTATATTATAATGGAGCTTTTTGGGAGGATTATTTTTATCCATTCACTCAAAAGTTAATTTCACTTCCCCCTTTAAGATTGCAGCAATGTTTCCGAATCCTGTGGGACTTTTCGAAATTAGTAAGCGGTGGAGGTTAGGTGAAATGTTTACATTAGATTTTACGATGAAAAGACATAACTGGCCCTACTTATTGTTTTAGAAACCCCCCGGGAACTCAAAAGGGGCACGATCACCAGGCTATCAAAGCCTAGACCAACCCCTTCTTGACACCTCAAAAGTGGTATGACGACGAGGCTATCAAAGCCCTTTAGTCAATATAAACAACAAAAAAATATACATAATAATCTTATATCCCTACTTACTTCACATCATAGTTAATAAGTGTCTTATATATTATAAATAAGTGAAATAATCCTATTAACAAGATAAATTAATTTATTAACAATTACTCATTTGTAAGTGTCACATGCTTTATAAATAGGTGAAATAGTCTTATGAACAAATGAAATATTATTATTAACAAGATAAATTTATTTATTAATAACAAGATCAAATTTGAAAGTGTCACATACATCATAAACAAGTCGAATAGTCCTGTGAACAAATAGAATACTTTTATGAATAATATAAATTAATTTCTTAACAATAATTATTTATTTGCAAGTGTCTCACACTTCATAAATAAGTGAAATAGTCATATGAATAAGTTTCAATAAAGTTTAAACTAATTTATTTTGTTCCAAAAAGCAGTTTAAAATATATAAACTCAGAAAGTAGACCCAGACTATAAAGAAACAAGCAATATCGGAAAATTAAAACTAATGTGTCATAATTTAAAAAGTATTTTAAATCTCTTTCTATCTTATAAGCTTCAGACACATCATTTTAGAAGGGGATTAAGTTCAAAACAAGGTCCTGAAATGTCTCAGAATCTGATAAGATAACCTAAAAAACCCCAAAAAGACATCCTTGTAGGGGTTGTTTGGTATGAGGAATTTGGAGGGAAGGAACTTTTATGAGTTGGAAATTATCAGCTCTTTCCTATATTTTAAGCTTCAAACATATCCTTTTAGAACGGGATTAAACCCAAAATAACATCCTGGAATGTGGCAGAATCTTATAAAGTACCCCAAAAAGACATTCTGTTATGGGGTTGTTTGGTACAAGACATTTGAATGGGAGGGGAAATTTTTATAGGTTGGGTTTGAAAAAATTTCGAGAAGTGAGGTTAAAAGTTTTTAAATAATTTTTCTTAATTTTTTATCTCACGTTTTCTATTTATTAAAATTTTAAAATCCACCTTTCCAACTTTCTTACATTTGCCACTTAGTCCTAAGTGAGTCTAGTTGTCGAAGCTTGATGGTTTCATTTGCAGAGGGATACCATACAAGAAGTGGCAACCTTTGAATGAAGGAATAGATTAACATTTGTATTTGAAGTTCAGAACAGATTCAGAGGGATTACACCAGCAAGAGACACTCGATTCTTTAAAAGCCATGAGATAAAGCATTTCTCACTATCTCTTCTATTCTCTTGAGGATAAGGTCTACTTATTCTGTGGGGTCTCTAATGACTTGCTTTTCCAACTGGTAATTGCCTAATCATCATGCCTCTGACTTTTCTTTTGTTTGCGTTTTATTTTTCTTTTTTGCTGCTAATAAATCCATCATTTGTTTGGGGGTTAAGATGCAAAACTGAAAGTGTGCCCAGTAACAAATGCTTCTTTAAGAAATAAAAATAATTATAAATTTTTAAAAAAGATATAAAAATAACCATAAACTTTTAAAAGAGGTGTAAAAATTATAATGACCCTTAATATTAGGTCACGTCCGTTACTTTTTCCATAATTTTGCTAGTTGGTGCTCAGGTGAAATTCATTGCTCCCTTGATTGATAGAGATGTGGCAGTTGGGGGATTGAAAATCTCCATTAAGCCTGACACAAACTCCAGCACCATACATTAAGGGTCTGTTTGGCAAAGCGGTGGGCAGCCCCCACCGCACGTTTAGCCAAAAAAAGCACAATGGCTCAATTTCAATCGTTTGGCAAAGCGTTCATTTTCCCTGCGCTTCTCATGCCACCATTGCTTTTTTTTTAAAGCTGATCGAAGAAGCTTCTCGTGTCACTGCGTTTCTCGTCTCTCTCTTCCTTCACCGTTGGAAGCATTCATACGGTCATATTATGAGTCTCACCAAAACAAACTCCATGACCATTGGCGCATTTCAGAGAGCTTCTTTTTTCGTCCGAATCAGAGCTTCCGGTGGCACATTTCAGAGAGCTCCGTCCAAGATTCCTTCGGTGGTTTGAGGTTGCGTCTCGTCGGTGTCTCACGGTGATCTGAGGTTTGGTGTTTCATGGCTTGCCTTCGGTGGTTCGGTGGTTTGTGCCTCACGTCGTGGAAGAAGACGCTATGCTCTGTTTTACTGATTCATTCCGCTGGTTCGAGTGTTCCAACGAAAGAGAAGAACTTTGGTCAAATTAGGATTTGACCAAGGACTTTAATGAAAATTTTAAAAGTTCTCAAAGAGGGATTATAGTGAAAATTTTGAAATATTTGTAAGGTAAAAACTGTAATTTATGAAACATTTGGGTATCTTTCTGTGATTTTCCCGATCCCTTTTCTTCATTCACTTGTAATTTACATAAATTTCAGGGTCCTTTTCTATAATTTTCTCTAATCCTCAAAATATTAATTCTATTAAATGAGTCATCAACTACTCAGCGATCTATAATATAAGAGCTTTAATTAAAGATGAAAGATAAAAAGTTATAATTAATTCATTAAATATGTTATAAATTTATCCATTTTTAATTAAGTATTTTCCTGTATTTTTCTTTTTTTTTTTCAATAATAATTTATTATTTTTTTATCAAATTTTATTTATATTTTTCAACTTTAATTATCATAATATATACAAATAATATATATATATATATAGTATTCAATAAGATTCATGCCCTTTTTATTCATTTTGCATCTAAACGGGCTTTTCAAACTCTAATCCAAAAAGGTTCAAGGTTAGAAAAAAAAAGTCACTTCTGCCACCGCTAATCCAAACACGAATCACATTTACATTTTTACTTTTTTTCCTACTTTACTTTTCCAAAAGTCAGGTGGTAAAAAAAGCCACTTCTCCACCGCTAATCCAAACAGGCACTAAATTTCCATTGGTAAAGATACAGAGGAAGAGGAAAACGTCGAGTAGGGAGAAGGGAGAGGAAATCTCGGCCTCCTCTTCTTCATGGCTGTCGAATACACCCTCCTAATGGTGCCCTCCTCCTCGCCGCTATTTGATCTGAGCTTCATCGCCACTCGATCCCTTCACCAACTCCTTCAATCCTCGCCTTAGCTCAACACTCTCCTTACCACCTCAACATGGTATGCCATTTTCCCCCACCCTAGATCTAAACCCATTTGTTTTAGAATCTCAGCTTCGTTCATCTTCACATGTCGTGGCATTCTAGGTTACTCCACCCAGCTTCCATTTCCCGAGATCAACAAACAAACAAACACTAATAATCTTCATATTAAAATATCCATTCTTGCCTGATACATATAGGTAAACACGTCTGTATTTTGATTGGATTGGCGTGAAAAGGGATTTGTGGGATCGGGGGTGGATTTTCTAGTGGGGAATGCATCGTTGATGGCCATGATGAACAGCAAGTAGGTTCTTATTCATCCACATCAAACTCCATGTCACTATTTTCAATAAAAAAAAAAATAGATTCACAATCAGCATTTTCATAATAACATTCAATGGGATTTTTACACCTCTTTTAGAAAAGTTCATAATTACTTGTATACCTCTTTTAAAAATTCATAATTACTTTTACCCTTTAAAAAAATATTCAGTTTTGAGGGCTCTTTCAATAAATTATCATGGGTACCCTTGCTTGATTTCTATATTTTTTTTGAAAATGTGTCAAAAATGAAAGCAGAGTATTTTCCTCCCAAAGAAGATGTCATCTTGCAAAACGAAGCTCCCATAGATTTCTACGTCCTAGCGACTGGTGCTAGGGTAATTTTTGAACTTTGAGCCCTTTTAGTTCAACTTTATTACATGTCTGCAATAGTAATCATGATTGTATTATCAAGAGACGATTGTTTGGTTACTCTTTAGCATGGTAATAGAGTTTACCATGATAATTATGATTACCAAAAAATTGGTAATCTTCATTCATAGCTCCCCTCTATGAATTTTTATTACCATCTCATTGCATGTTTAAAAAAGTCCAATTTTTCCTTTAGATTCTCATGTCTTTGTTTTACTTATCTCATTTCACTTGTCATATCACAACATCACTGCCACCGCCACTACCTCCTTCTCCTCCTCCTCTTCTACTGTCGTCACCTCCACTCGATGCCACCACCACCACCTCCTCCTCTAACCCCTGCCGCTGCCTCTACCTCCTCCTCCTCCACTGCTATAGCTGCCACCCCACCGTTGCCGCCGCCGCCACTAACTCCTCCTCTACCCCCTCCGCCACCCCCAGCCATCGCCATTAACTCCTCCTCCACCGCCACCACCATTACCTCCTTTACCCCCACCACTCGCCCACCACCCACCGCCCACCGCCAACCGCCACCACCACTACCTCCTCCTCTACCACCACCCCCATCGTTATTGCTACCGCTACCTCTTCCTCCTCCACATCCACCGCCACCACCTTCACAATTGCTGCCGCTCACCACCATGACTTCCTCCTCCTGTACCAAACCCCATCGCTGCCACTTCCACAATTATAGCTGCTCGCCACGACGACTTCCTCCTCCTCCTCCTCCTCAATTGCCGCCATCGTCACCACTACCTCCTCCTTCTTTGCCACCATCATTGCCAGCTTGCCACCCCTATCGTCGCCGCCACTGCCTCCTCCTCCAATGTTGTCATTATCACCACCTGCGATCACCATCGCTGCAGCACCATTACCATCCTACACCACTACAACCATTGCCATTGGACAATCCTTGGCGAGATAGTGTAACAGTTATGATGAGGCAGCACGATTGCTCTTAACTATTTTTTCTACAAAAAATATATTAAGGGTAAAATAGACTGTGTAATATATTAATTTTAAATAATTATTAAAATATTAACTCATTGCACTTTGCTTAAAAATCAAATCAAACACTACCTTTGTAATTAATATCGCATTGCATTACCATTGCATCGCATTACACTACACTGCAGGATGTAATGAGATCAAACCAAACGGGTCAGAAAGATAGAGCAATGTAAGAAATGAATAGTAATGAGGTGATTTTACCTCAGGTCTTTACTGGTATATATAGCACAATGCTCAACAGAATTTGTTACAAGAAATGATCTACACCCTACACGTATTACATGCAAGATATGCTACAGATATTACAGCTGTAAATATGACACCTATACACAAATGCTAATTATGCTTTTACACTAACATTCCCCCTCAAACGAAGGGGTGTAGGACACAGACCAAGTTTGCTTCTCATGTGTATGAAATGCGAATGTGACAATGCTTTTGTCAAGCCATCTGCAATCTGATGTGATGAAGGAACATAACAAACAGTGAGTTGTCCAGATAACACTTGATCCCTAACAAAATGCACATCTATTTCGATATGTTTGCTACGGGCATGATGAACAGGATTTGCTGCCAAAGCACTTGCACTCAAGTTGTCACACCAAAGAACAGAAGGTCTTTTGAGGAATAAACCCAATTCAGTTATAAGAGAACATAACCAATTGATTTCTGCTGCTCCATTAGATAAAGAACGATACTCAGATTCAGCACTAGATTTTGAAACAACTCTTTGCTTCCTAGAAGACCAGGAGATAAGAGTACCTCCTAAATAGATACAAAAACCTCCCACAGACTTTCTATCATCTATATCAGTTGCCCAATCTGCATCTGTAAATCCCATTAACTGAAGAGATTTAAATGGCTTAATATGCAGACCATAATGATAGGTGCCCTTTAGGTATCTGAAAATTCGTTTTATCCCCTGAAAATGTACACTTGTAGGTCTAGACAAAAATTGGCTAAGTTTGTTCACAGAATAAGCTATATCAGGTCTGGTTGTCGTTAGATACTGTAATGATCCTATAGCTCTCCTATAGTCAGAAGGATTAGCCATAACTTCACCATCCAAAGCAGAAAACTGTCTACCAGTTACCATAGGAGTAGGTACAGGGGCGCAATCAAACATGTTAAATCTTTTGAGCAGATCCAAAGTATATTTTGCTTGATTTACATATATACCAGTGTGATCACGATGAACTTCCAATCCAAGAAAATAATGTAAGGAACCTAAGTCCTTTAAAGCAAAGACAGTATTTAATTTAGCAATGAAATTTCGAATAAAGTCTGAGTTGTTTCCTGTAATGAGGATATCATCAACGTAGACAAGAATAAATACCAGTAAATGTTGGGTTCTGAGAAAGAAAAGTGAGACATCACTTTGAGAGTTTTTGAATCCCCATTCCAACAGAGTGCATCGCAAACGATCGAACCAGGCTCGTGGTGCCTGTTTAAGACCATAAATAGCTTTAACAAGCTGACAAACATGAGTAGGCTGCCGTGAATCTTCAAAACCTTTAGGCTGGCGCATAAATACCTTTTCTCGCAAATAACCATTTAGAAATGCGTTATTGACATCTAATTGTCTGATTTCCCAACGATAGGTGACCGCAATCGTCATTATCAACCGAATAGTGGTAGGCTTCACTACCGGGCTAAACGTTTCACCATAATCAACACCAGCTGCTTGTTGGAAGCCTTTTGCGACGAGACGAGCTTTATGTTTAAGAATGGAGCCATCAGGTTTGAACTTAGTCTTGAAGATCCACTTACAATCAACCAATTTCTGACCTTTGTAAGGAACTAAAAACCACGTCTGGTTTCTTTGGAGAGCTTCAAATTCAGTTTGCATCGCTTTATGCCAGTGAGGAGAGGTGAGAGCTTCTGAGATCGTTCGCGGCTCTGCAACCTGAGCTAATGAAATAGGGTTTTCAGATTGGAGCAACCCGACAAACGGATACTTGGGTTTGCTAATACCCGACTTGGCCCGAGTAATCATATGATGCGTGTTTTGAGCTGGACTGACAACCTAGGCCTCATGCTGGGCCGGTAAAAGATCTGCAACTGGAACATCTTCAGGAGACGATGAAGTTGGACTAGATGTTGAAGAAAAAGTAGAAGATCCAATTACCGGAGAATTCATGGTTGGCGTAATAGAACTCGTGGGAGAAGACAAGCTGACCGTGGGCCTTTGTACTGGTGCAGCTATAATCATTGGAACAGAGGATATAACTTCCGCAGCAGGGGAGCAACGCTTATTAATAAATCCTGTGACAAATGGAAACAGAGTGTCATCAAAAACAACGTGGCGTGAAATATAAACACGACCTGTAGCACTTAGGCACTTGAATCCTTTTCGATGAGGAGCTGGACCTAGAAAAACACACTTCTGGCTATGAAACGCAAATTTATGAGTATTGTATGGTTTTAAGCAAGGATAACACGCGCAGCCAAAAGGTTTCAAACTCTGATAATCAGGTTCTGTGTTGTATAAGCGAAATAACGGTGACATTCCATGAAGGACAGGTGTTGGAAGTCGATTAATCAAATGAACAGCCATTTGAAATGCTTCAGTCCAGTAAACTAAAGGCATATTTGCCTGTGCTAGTAGAGTCAATCCCATTTCAGTGATATGTCGGTGTTTCCGTTCTGCTCTGCCATTTTGTTGAGACGTGTATGGACATGTGAGGCGTAACTGTATACCAGCTTTCATAATGAAGGAAATGAGTGGTTTATATTCAGTGCCATTATCACACTGGAATGCCTTAATTGGAGAGGAAAATTATTTTTCAACCATAGTACGAAAATGAGTAAATGCTATAACTGCCTCGCCTTTGTGCTTAAGTGGATATAACCAGGTAAACCGACTGTAATCATCAACAAAATGAATATAATAACGATCACCATGGACAGATTGAACAGGCGAAGGCCCCCATAGATCAGAATGTATAAGTTCTAACGGAGAAGAGGCATGAGATTTAGAACTAGAAAATGGTAAACGTTTTGATTTTCCACATTGACAGGCGTCACATACAAAATTGTCATTGATTTTGACTTTAACATTACAATTATTCAAAACTTGTTTTAAAATCCTATTATTCGGGTGACCGAGTTTGTAATTTGTAATGCCAAGTGATAAAATCAGCATCTGGTGAAGTCACTGCAACATGCGCCTGAGCCTGAGTGAGCACATTAGTCATCGGATACAGCCCCTGTTTTGGTGTTCCTCTCAACAGAAGACGGCCTGTGGCTTTGTCCTTCACAGTACAACCATTATTAGTAAAAGTAACCGCAACATGATTATCCTCAACTAATCGATTAACACTTAAGAGATTCTTAGTAGCATGAGGCACAATCAAAACATTCCGAAGCTTAAGGTTAGAGTCAGAACAAGAAATAGAAGTAGATCCAATACCATCAATTCATGTCTTATCACCAGTGCAGGTATATAAATGTGACTTACCAACTGAATTCACATTATCAAGCTGAGTAGCATTAGGAGTGACATGATGATTGGCACCACTATCCATATACCAATCAGGATCAGAAACAATCTCAGAATCAGCATAATAGGCCTGAGGTGAAGGAGGAGAAGACGTAGGAGGACGGAAGGTGCGATCAAAACGTTTAAAGCAATTGACCACAGTATGGCCAGAACGTTCACAGAGATCACAATACAGACGACTGCTTCCCCTGGTGTTGCCATTATAAGCAGAGTGACGACCTCATGACCGACGACCCCCACGAGATCCACGAGTACCACGCCAGAAACCACGGGACTGTGAATGATCAGCATCTCGAGTGGCTATGTTAGCAGAAGGCTGCAGAGCTAGAGAGGAAAATTGATTCAACTGATCAAGACGACTCTCAAAAGCAAGCAAAGCAGATTAAGCCTCTACCCAAGTAAGACCAGGTTGATCAATAAGTTTGACAACAATGGCATTATAATCAGCATCCAAACCGTTTAGAGTGTGAAGAATAAGCTCATCAGTAGTAATCGAAGCACCGGCGAGAGCCAATTGGTCTGCGATAGTTTTCATCCGAGCCAAGTACTCCTCCATTTTGAGAGCATTCTTCCTAGTCTGATGAAGCTCAGATTTGAACACCATGATACGCGACTTAGAAACGGCTGAGGTCAAAGATCGAGCACCAGTCCAGAGATCAGCTGCAGTACGACAATGAAGTAATTGAGCACCGATGTCCTGTGTCATAGTATTCCGAAGCCATCCCACAAGCATTCTATCAACAGCATACCAATCCTCAAATTCAGGATTGGGGGCAACCGCTTGGGTGCTTGGGTTCACACGAGTAGGGGATGGAACAGAGCCTGTTCCGTCGATATGCGACTGTAACCGATTGCCTTCAATCAATGGAAGGACGACAGATTCCCAGACCAAAAAATTAGTCCGATCCAACTTGATGGACGTGGTTTGGCTAGAAGAATTGAACAGCGAATATGATCTGGTGCTGTACCCAGAATTTGCATCATCAGTAGTATGAGAGGAGATCGACATTATGGAAAAACAATAACGAAAGCTCTGATACCAAGAAAGATAGAGCAATGTAAGAAATGAATAGTAATGAGGTGATTTTACCTCAGGTCTTTACTGGTATATATAGCACAATGCTCAACAGAATTTGTTACAAGAAATGATCTACACCCTACACGTATTACATGCAAGATATGCTACAGATATTACAGCTGTAAATATGACACCTATACACAAATGCTAATTATGCTTTTACACTAACAGGGTCCTTTGTCTACGTGAATTTCAAAAGGCCCTGGTGTGTCGTGATGATGGGGTAATTTATAAGGAAACAACATTTTCAATAACGTACTTTATATAAAATATATTTTCTTTTTTAAAATTAATAATTTATAACCTTCAATCAAGCATGAATTTCAACTGTTTATTTTTAATATAAATCACTTGTTATAATTGTCTCTTAGTATCTTATTTTTCCTTCAACTTCTTTTTAAATATAAATAAAAATTGGAATAAAATCAAAATAAGAATTAAATTGTTTAAATTAAATTTAAATGGTTGATGTTCTTAACTTTCTTTCTTTCTTTCTGTAGCATGAAAGTGGTTGGCCCAAAAAACAAATACGGTAATGGGAATTATATTGCATTAAAAGCATGATTTCTTATAATCAATATTTAATGGAGAGAGACACGTGTTTTCTTATACGTTTTTTCCCACACTTTCACTCTTAAAATCTAAAATGTGGAACCATGTGTCATACAGAGTTGAAGTTAAAACTCAAACAATTTATAGTTTGGGTATAATTTTAGTAGGTTGTCTGTATGCTTTTAATTAATGTTATTAATTATGTTGTGATATATAGGAGCTGTTTGTTATGAAAAATGGGTAGATCTAGCGCTGGGAGAGGCAACCAGTGGTGATCTGTGTGGTGAGACGGGTACTCTGTTATAGGCCACAACTCTTCACTGTGTGAACCAAGCGATTGAGCCAACTTCTCCGGCTGCACCGTGCTACCGTCTTCAACCTTGTTTAGGCCAACGTGGGAGACAACAGTACACTATAGCCACCAACAGCCTCCTCAGTTCTCAAGGTAGGTCTAAAGTATTACCTCTGATGTTTTATATACAAGAGCTAAATAAATAATTTATAGAAATTAAGAAAATTATTTAAACTAGTTATTTAAAAAATATGTGTTGGTTTCCCTAAAACAATTCATTTAGTCATCATTTGCATCAAAAACTACCTTTAATATGTGTACCACTCTTATCCTTATTATAAGACACTTGTAAGAAAAATTTTTCTTAAATAAAAGTCACTTGTGCCTAGGCTATTTAATGATTATTTTCCAATTTTACTCTTATTTCTTTCTATTATTGAATAATGGGTTAAAGAGCAAATTTATCAATAAAGTTTTAAAGAATAAGCGTCTGGCACAATTATATTTTAAAGGGGGCAAAAATACATATAAAGAATTAAAAGTGGAGCATCCAGCACAAAACCGTTAAATTTGAATTAACGTTGTTAGGGGTTTTCTTCTCTTATAATTTAACCCCGTTAGGTCAAATTTTCTAGCACAAAACCGTTAAATTTGAACTAACGTCGTTAGGGGATTTCTTCTCTTATAATTTAACCCCGTTAGATCAAATTTAACGGTTTTGTGCTGGATGCTCCACTTTTAATTCATTATGTGTATGTTTGCTCCCTTTAAAATATAATTGTGTCAGATGCTCCTTCCTTAAAACTTTATTGGTAAATTTACTCCTTAACCCTTTAATAATCATGTGTTCAGTCTCTTATTTGTGTGGGTGTATATTCCACATTTAAAATTTCAGGATTCTTGGCAATCCAAATGATTGATTTTGGTCTTCTAAAGGTATTCCTAAACACAAGTATGATTGCATTATTATCCTTAGGGCATTTGGTAAATGATGCCTCTCTTTTTTTGTGTCTTCTGAGCAATAGTTGATACATCATATTGTAGCAGTTGTAGGGAAGATAATTCAGTGTTTATGCCATATGAAATCTGTCATATCATATTTGCATTTGTAATTTTACTGGTCTTCCTAAATACATTTATCTCTTCTAAATTTCTTCAATATTTCAATAAAAAGATACTTCATGTTGTTTTGTGTGCCATATCAATAGAAGTTGGAAGAACTATAATGTAGATGTACATTTAGCGGTGCTAATGCATGGTGAAAGCTACAAGCACATTACGTGGGAATTTTTCTGACCATTTCTTTTCAAACTTTCAGTGCATCTTCAATTTTTTGGAGTCATTGATGGCTACTAGGTGTGTGAAAGTCAGTTTTTTCCTTCTCTATCCCATACTGCTTCAATAAATGAAAATGTTATAACAACACCTCTTTAAAAATTTATTAGTGAAACCCAATGTCGTGCCTTTGTCAATGACTCCAAAGATCTCTGGCGGGTGGATATTGAAGCCCAATGTTGTGTGTTTATTAGTGAACCCCGATGGTGTACCTCTTGAAAATAACTAATGGAATGACTATCTTCCACTGCCTTAAACTGTATAGGGATTTGCTTGCAGGAAATCTAAACTCTTTGGATTTAACAAAGATGGGAATTGGAATGAAAGTTGATGTGCGGGTACTACGAAGTTCCTGAAGTACAATGGGAGGGACATCTGCTTAGGCTTTCTTCACCGTTTGAGCTCTTATCTTCTCCTCTCTTTTTTTATTTATTTTCCTTCATACCCATGTTTCCTTCACATTTTCAGTGCTTTTTTTAATTTAATCAAGCGTTTCCCTATTGAGCCACTTGTTTCCTTCTTTTTTTTTAATCTATCTATACATTATTCCTTTATAGTTTTTAATGCTTTTATCACTTTGATTCTTATTAGACTAAATTCTCTGATTCTTATTAGTTTAAATTGTTCAACCCTCCCCCTCAGAATTTTGGGTCAAATGCATATAACCCCCATAACATTTTAAAGTTTAAATTTAACTCTCCTAATCTTTCATTTTTTAACTCTTAACCTCATGCCGCTAAGTGACCGTTATATTTTTAACGAAAA
The DNA here is from genome assembly GCA_963210345.1 of Inga oerstediana. Taxonomy (NCBI): domain Eukaryota; kingdom Viridiplantae; phylum Streptophyta; class Magnoliopsida; order Fabales; family Fabaceae; genus Inga; species Inga oerstediana. The sequence continues at coordinate 38,153,529 of OY723407.1, forward strand.
TTGTCACTTCAAATTATGAGATGTCAAGTGTCATCCTACATGACATCTTATGTAAATTACTAATTTCATAAAATACCCCTGAATTTTAATCAATTACAGATAACCCACTTGACATTTTTAATTCAAATTTAACTCTCTTAAAATTTTTATTTGTAAAAATTAAACCTCATGTTGTTGTTTTAATCATTTTAATAAATTTATTAAGTTTTTTTACTATCATTTGTCAATTAAAATAGTTTTCTTGTATGGAAAAAATTAGAAGAATAATATTTAAAAAACATAAAAATATAAATTTCATCATTTGTATAACATTTATTTATTTTCTTGGGTTAATTAAGTATTGATAGTATAAAATTATTATTATTTGTGTTAAATATATTCTTAGGATGATTGAGCATTGATAGTTTAAATATTACATTTTTGTTAAAGGATAGTTCTTGCCCTCATTAATTTTTTATTAGCAATGCATATTTTTTCTTGAATTAAAGGTTCAATGTTTATCTCATATTTTTTAAAATATTATTCTTCTAGTTGTTGCCACACAAAAGAACCATTTAATTGACAAATAATAGTAAAAATTTTAATAAATTTAGTAAAATGATAGAAAGTAACGGCATGTGGTTTAAAATTATAAATCAAAATTTTAAGAAATTTAAATTTAAATTTTGAAATATCAGGGGATTATTTGTAATTGATCAAAACCCGGGGGTTCTCTTTAACTGTTTAAAGTTCAGGGAGTCTTATGAAATTAGTAATTTACATAGGATGTCACGTAGGATAACACGTATCATCTCATAATCTGACGTAGGGGGTTAATAGTTAAAAAATGAAAGGTTATGAGAATTAAATTTAAACTTTAAAATGTTATGAGTTATATGTAACTGAGACAAAATTCAAAAGGGTTTTATATAATTTAGTCTTCTTATTATGAGTCACTTATAACTCATTCTCGCATACCAAAAAGTACAAGTAACTTAAATTTAAGACAAAAAATTCCCCGTACAGGTGTCTTATTATAAGGATGGTAGTGGCACATATATTAAGGCGCAAGGGTAGTTTCTGATACAAATACAACTGACTAAATGTACTATTTTAGAAAAATTAGTTATCTATTCTCCAAAGCTAATCCAAACGCACTCTAAATCTGGTATAAAAGACGGGAGGGAGTACTGTAAACCTACCTCTAGGAGTTGTTGATGATTATGGTGCCATCTACGACGTTGGAAGAATGTTAAGGAAGGGAACCCGGTTCATCCGAAAAAGTTGGCTCAATCGGTTGGTTCGCATGGTCATTATGGCCTGTGACAGAGTATCGTAACCCTATCTCACCACATAGCTCACCACTGCTTGCCTCTCGCACCGCCTGCTCTACCCCATTTTTCATAACTAACAGCTCCTATATAAAAGCATACACAAAACTAACGGCTCCTATGACAACATAATTAACAACATTAAAAGCATACACACAACCTACTAAAATTAGTGTGCGTTCGGATAGATTAGAAAAAGCGATTATTTGACTAAAACCATGGTTTTGCAATATTTTCACCAAACACTCATGCTTTTTAGAGAATCCTGTTTTTTGTAGGAAACCATGGTTTCATCCCAAAACCATGGATTCCTCCATAAGCTATTTTTATCAGATTTTCAACCCAAATTGTGATCGTTGGGGGTAATTATTATATGTTCTGTCATGAGTCAGAGATTCTCTTTTTCTCTTTCCATTTTCGCTTTCCCTTTCCCGTGTCTTCCCTTTTTCTTCTTCAAAACACACACTGCATTCTCGTCTTCCCTGTGTCTCGTCTTCCCTCTTTCGGCCGTCTTCCCTAAACCTTTTCACTTTCCCTTTCCTGTCGCGAATACCGTTCTTATTCCCATTCTCTTTCAGATCCCCTCTTCCCCTGCTGGTTCCCATTTTCTTCTATATCCGGCAAAGTTGGCTTGATTTCGGCCGATATTTGTGTGTGGGTTCAAGCTTTCCGTTGGCCTTTTTCTCGAGTTGATTTCAGCCAATTCATCAGCGAGGTGGTTGGTGGTGGTGGTTAATCTGTGATAGGAAGCGGTGAACAGCCTAGAGAAGGCAGATCCAAGAAGGCTGTAGTAGTTGTGAGGTTCAGTTACACATGCATTGCCGACGATGTCGTACAGGTTTGCATTTGTAGTGTGTGGTGGTAGCTCAGTTCTTTGCATATGTGTTTTATTACAACTTTATTTCTCTATATTTGGTGCTTTGTTTTTTGTGCTATCGTCGGTGAAATTCTGGTGTGCACTATATTATTACTTTTCAAATAATGTCTGTAAAAAGTTAATTTTGCTAATACTTTTCAATACACACCTCATGTATTAGAAAGCTTGTCAAGTTTTCAATGGTTTTCTAAGAACTTTGATTTTGAGTTATCTGATAGTTATTGTTTCACAACCTATCTTCATTGGTTCTGATGTTAAATGTTTAATCATGTGTTTGACATGAACTATTATCTTGTTACAATTTTTTTGATATCAGATTCGCAGTTTGTTTGAGAAGCATGGGAACGTGCTTGAGGTTGCTTTGATTGAGGGACAAGGTATTTGTTATCTTGATATTTCAAGACTATTGTAATTCTTACAAATCTTATTTCAGGTCCATGGAGAGGCTGATGGGAAGAGGCTAAACTCATCTTCATCTCAATTTGTTCTTAAAAAAAGTCCAGGCTTGTTGGTTTTGGTAGCCGCCCTTTTTTGTCTTCATCCTGTCATAGCAGAAGGAGGCAAGACAAGTAAACCTCCCTTTCTATAGAAGATGAGACATTGGAGGACCAATAGATCCTGCTCTTGGAATTGTGAATGCAGTGTGTGGTCATTACCCAACAAATGATTGTAACAACAGTGTCCATAGCCTTAACTGTGGTTTGTTTAAGTAAAAATTTAGAAGTCAGCTTGTATAGAGGAAATAGAGAAAAACTTTGGTTATTACATTTGAATGATATAAATCACAATGTAATTTGGGAGATTTAATATCCCGTATTTTGCACTATTAACTTTTTGCAGCTTGTGATACTAAGCTTGACTAGAAATGTATCTTGTTTAGTTTTTTTAGTGTTTAGATGTTCTAGTTGATTTGTCTTCCTCAATTCTCTTGGTGTAGTATTTTAATCTATGAATTTCAATTTTTCCCAATTTCCTATGCGTGATTCTTCACTTGTTATTGGAGATCGATATCAAGGAAATTTATGGTGGTTATGGAGTTTGCTTTGGATATGTTGATATTTTGATTGTCCTTTTCGACTTTATGGATACATAGTTGGAACACAAAATTTGATGCAAGGATTTGAAGTTGTAACAACTCATTATGGTTAGCTGGGTCTCCATGACATGTATTGGCAGTACATGCTACTTATGTTTATTTGATGTTAAAGTTGGATTAACAGTTGTGATCAAATACACGAGCTTGTTACAAACTTATTTAGTTTTCAGTGAGAGGGGATTAGGAGTCTGGTTTATATCTTTCAGGGAATAGAAGGTTAAGTATATGGTGTAATTTGGTGTGTCTATGCAAAGGGATGGTATCAGTTAAGATTGCACCACTCTTTCTGTTGATACCTGCCAAAATAGTTTTTACAAGTACATATAAGGAATTGATCTCATTTGTTTGATGAAACCATGTAAAGAATAACTTTCTAAAGTCACTTGAGTCTCTATCTGTGGAAAGGGAATGGCTCGTTAATGTTGACATCTATCTGTGGAAAGGGAGATAGAAAATAGATGGAATCAATATATAACTTCTTGCTTGTGTAGGTGTTTGTTTCATTAAGTATGCTAAATCAGAAGAAGCTGATGGGGCAATTAGAGCATTACAAAATCAACATACTCTTCCTAGAGTTTTGTAGTAAAGATTTCTTATTTTAACAATTTTTTAATATACTTACACACACACACACACACACACACACATCTTGAGAGACAAGGCAGGAGTGGTAAACAAAAAACAAAATAGAAATTAAAGACACGGACACACTTGCAAAAATCAAAAGCATTCACAAGAATTTAATGAAGAATAATACAGTGGGTTTGGCAAAAGATAACCCGGGTTATGAAAGAAGATGAAAATTAATTGTGTACGCCTTCAGTATGTATGTTCAATCTAATTTTGTAATTTACTACATAATTGACAAATGTTATAATTTTAAACTTTCTTGAAAAATTTATTTCATTTTTTGTATTTATTATGCAAATTAATGTGAAATAATACTTAAAATATAATCTTATCCTTTATATGTAATTATTATAAAAGTTAATGTCCTTTTTAGTCATTTGACCATGAAAAAAGCTATTCTGATCAAAACATCCAAACACTCTCATTTTATCAAAATTACTTTTTTCCCATAATCTATTCTCCTTATAATCTATTCTTCAAAAGCTATTCTCCATTTTTTCTCCAGAAGCTATTCTTTAAAAGTTAATCCGAACACACCCTTGTACCCAAACTATAAATTATATGACTTTTAACTTCAAATCTGTATGACATATAGTTTACAATTTTAGATTTTAAGAGTGAAAGAGTAAGAGACAAACTGAGGAAGCCAGCTTTCCGATAAGTCGTGCGAAATAGATCACAAACTCACGCGCCAGTTTGTCCATTCTCGTCGATGGTCGCTTCCTTCGTCCCTGCCATTGCAAAACTCCGATCTTCCTCTTCTCACTCTGCTTTCAGGGTCTGCAGATGCGTTCTTGGAGTTGTTCCCGGTTCTCTTTTCCTTCTACAAAAATTCTCTCTGTTGAAATTATTGTAGCTTTCCAACGGTCTTCGTTTGTCCAGAGCGTCACCGTGGTTCTTCGTCGATCTGCTGTAACGTCTTTAATTCAGACATTGCTTTCCTATTTTTGATGTCGATCTGAGTTTCCTTTTCGTTTTTGAAGATGATCTATTTTGAGTTGGAGTTGATGCTTTCCGGTTTATAACGCTTATCTTGCTATGTCTCTGAGTTTGTGCTACCGATAACCCAAGCCTCTGCCTTGCTTTGACGGATCTGTTCATTCTAGTCGACCTACTTCTTTTCCCGCTGTGCAGTTTCCGTTGAGCGGCTGTCAGTGAGAGGTAAGAAAAGGAGAATTTTGTTTTTGTTTTTTTTTGTTTTTGGTTTTTGGTTTTTGGTTTTTGGTTTTTGGTTTTTTTTTAAGTTTGTGCAAGATTGTACTTTTTCATCGTCTGGACGGCTTTGGAGCTGCTAGAAATGATTGAACGTGAGAGAGAACGTAGTCCTGAAAGAATGGTTTCGGTGCCGATGATGAAGAAGAGTTATGCCTTGGAGCGTAATTCAAAGAAAATTCGAGATGATAATGAAGTGTTCACAGGTAAGCAATCATTAGCCCCACGGGTTAAGGACTGGATGAGGGATGAGGATATTGAAGAGGAAACAATTATACCAGAAGCACCAAAAAGATCATACAAGGAGGCATGTGTCGAAGATCAGACAAGGGAGGAATATTCAGATGAAGAAGAAGAATGGTGGAAAGGGGACGGATGGAAGTCCAGAATTGAGGTGGAGATAACAAAGAAGGGTCTAAATATCATTGTGTCTCCAGAGTTTAGAATGAAGCTAGCACGGAAATGGTCAACGTCGTTGTTCGTTAGATTACTTGGCAGAATGGTATGGGAGGATCAATTGGGTTGAAAACTGCAACAATTATGGGGACGTAGAGGGCAGGTTGAAACTATTGAGATAGGCTTCGGGTATTTTTTGGTTCGTATGAGCAATAAGGAGGACTATGATTTTGCGAAAACAGGAGGCCCTTGGTTATACATGGGTCATTACCTAGCAGTGCAGCCATGGAAGTCAGAGTTTGATCCTGATTCTGGTGAGGTTTCCAAAATTGCAGTATGGGTAAGAATTTCTAAATTCCCTGTTGATTTTTATGATAAGGGTATTTTATATGTGGTGGGTAACCAAATAGGAAGGGTTCTAAAAGTGGATAATAATACTCTTAGGCAAACCAAAGGGCGTTGTGCCCGTATATGTGTTGAGATTGATTTGAATACACCTTTGCTTCCATCTATGATGATTAATGGGAAAGAAAAGAAGATTGTTTATGAGGGTCTACATTTGATTTGTTTCTCATGTGGGCGGTATGGTCATGATACTGAACATTGCCCAAATAATCAAGTAACAAATACGTCAAAGACATCATGCACGGATAACACGTCGAATTCTACAGCTATAACACCATCGTCCACATCTTCCGAAATAACTGCTGGAATGTATGGGGAGTGGATGGTGGCGCCAAGTCGGAGAAGGGGGCAATGGAACTCGAATGCAAGGAATGGCAATTATAGTCGTGAGCCTAGGCGTGATTTACCTTCTAGAAATATGGGAGGAGGATCTTGGTTTGAGGCTCTGAATGTTGAAGACATGACAATTATTGATAGCGGTTCTGGTGATAACACATATCAGGGGAAGATTCGTGTTAGTTCAAAGCCAAAAGAGAGGTCGCGGGATACGAAAGAAAAAACTGGTCATCTACCTGTTCTAAATAAAGGGAGCAAAGGTAATAATAGATCGGATATTTCAAATGTAAGAAAAAAGGAGATTAGTGGTGATGCTGTGAATAATATTGAGCATTTTAATAAGTTGAATAAAACACGTGGGATCCAAGTAGCTAAGAAGAAAGGGATTGAGGAGGGAGCTTCCCAAGAAATATTGAGTATGGAGAAAATACAAGAAGCTGGAACGTCTTGTAATTTAAGTGGGGAAGTGGGGTCAGGAAGAAAGAAGAATGTTATGAAATTAGATTCCAATTCCCCCGATATTCGTCTAGAAGCCTCCAATCATATTGACCCAGGTGCAGAAGGAGGAGAGACCGTTGTACCTCGACTTAGTCCACTTGGAGGTGTTGATGACGTGGTGATGCATGGGATTGAGGATGTTCAGGAGGGACATTTGTCTCAATAATGCCTGGGTTGTTTGTGTTCTTCTCTTTTTTTTATTAATTTTTTAATGATTATTATGAGTTGGAATACTCGAGGTGCCGGTGGTGCCTCCTTTCGAAGGTTACTTAGTGATGTTGTTGCCAGACATGGAGTTAATTTATTTGTGCTTTTGGAGTGTAGACAGCTAGGGGTAAAAGCTAAGCTCATTGCTAGGAAGTTGGGATGGATGAATATGCACGTGGTTGAAGCTCGTGGTTTTAGTGGAGGTATGTGGTTGTTCTGGGATTCTACTTTAAATTTCCATGTTACTTCTTCAAGGGATCAATTTGTTCATGGGGTGGTTAATAAAGGTACCAGGGATGAGTGGTCTCTAACTGTGGTGTATGGGCACCCAAATATGGTTATTAGACGTCAACTATGGTAGACTCTTGAGGGTATTCGGCAATTGACTATGGGAGGCTGGGTTGTGATTGGTGATTTTAATGCTGTTTCTCATCCCGAGGAACGCTGGAGTAAGAATCACATGAAGACTAATGGTATTGATAGGTCTTTTCGGAATTGGCTTCTGAGTAGCGAGTTACTTGATATTGGTTTTAATGGACCTCAATTTACTTGGGGGAATCTGAATAGCCAGAGCAGAATAGACAGAGCCTTGGTTAATAACTGCTGGTTTAGAAATAATCCTAATGCCACAGTGACACATTTGCCAAAATATAAATCCGATCATTGTCCGGTGTTGGTTGATACTGAATCTCATGTTTTTACAGCAAAGAATCGAAAGCCTTTTAGATTTTTTGCTCCCTGGGTTATGCATGATGATTTCAAGAATTTTGTTCATTCACATTGGGGGGTGGAGGATGACTGGTGTGGATCTGTTAAACAATTTACTGAGGATCTGAGATTATGGAATAAAGAGGTTTTTGGCAATATATCCTATATGAAAGACAGATTATATCGAAGATTAGAGGGGATTAATGCAAAGATGGCTTCGGTAGGTATCTCGGAGCACCTTGAAAAGTTACGAGGGGAGCTATGGGGAGAGCTTGAAAAGCTTTTGGCACGGGAAGAAGTCATGTGGCTATAATACTCTTGGGCTAATTGGTATGTGGATGGAGATCGTAATACTAGATACTTCTATTTTGTGGCTAATAGCAGACGAAGAAAGAATAAAATTGAAGCATTAAAGCTTGAATATGGGGAATAGACATATAATGCAGCGGAAATTATGAGATTGGGAAGCCAATTCTTCGAAACTTTGTATACAGAAACCCATAATTATAATGAATCTTTGGTATTCGGATGCACTTATCCTGAGATTGACGATGTAAATTTGCATATTCTGGGGAGATCGGTTGAAGAGCAAAAGATTAAAAGAGCTTTATTTGATATGGGGCCGTTGAAAGCACCAGGGCCAGATGGATTCAATCCGCTATTTTACCAAAGCCAATGAGAAACTGTAAGACCCGTTAGTGATTGAATTAGGGAAAAGAGTTTTCAATAATCCGATGTGGATACGACAAATCAATGGGACTCAGATTGTTCTCATTCCGAAGGTGGAACATCTAGAGACGTTTCATGATTTTTGTCCTATAAGTCTTTGCAATGTTGTTTACAAGATTGTTACGAAGGTTATATCAAACAAACTCAAGGCAATTATGCCTTTAGTGATAGCCCCGAATCAGTGTAGTTTTGTTAAGGGGTGTCAGAGTTCAGATAATGTTATACTTGTGCAGGAGATCATTCACTCTATGAAGTCATTAAAAAGGAAAAAGGGTTTCATGGCCATTAAGATTGATTTAGAGAAGGCTTATGATCGGGTGAGATGGAATTTTGTCTACGAATGTCTAAAAGAACTCAAGATTCCTAAATATCTTAGTAAAGTTATTCAAGCTTGTATGTCGACGTGTCATTTGCAATTGCTTTGGAATGGAGAGGCTACTAACATGTTTTGCCCTTCCAGAGGGGTTAGACAAGGTGACCCAATATCGCCGTATCTTTTTGTTATCACGATGGAAAGATTGGGGCATCTTATCCAAACGGCAGTGGAAGAGGGTGTTTGGCAACCGTTTAGGCTCTCTAAACGAGGTACTCCTGTCTCTCATATTTTTTTTGCTGACGATCTCATTTTGTTTGCAAAAGCAGATCTAGATAACGCAGGGGTTATTAAGGCTATCCTGGATGACTTCTGTGACATTTCGAGACAGAAAGTAAATGCCAGAAAATCAAGAGTTTACTTCTCTAAGAATGTAAATCATATAAAATGCAAAGAAATCAGTGAGTTTTTAAATTTTACTCCAACATTGAATCTGGGGAAATATCTAGGTATGCCTATTTTACATGAACGAACATCAAAGGCTACGTATAGTTTTCTTCTGGATAAGATGGATGCTCGACTGGTCAATTGGAAGTCTAACATGTTATCGATGGCTGCCAGGCATACTCTTGTGTCGTCTGTTATGTCGGCTATGCCAACTTATGCTATGCAGACAGTGCCTCTTCCTTTGGGGATTTGTGATGAAATTGATAAACGTTGTCGTAACTTCCTCTGGGGTAGTAGCTCAGCCAGCAGAAAACCTCATCTAGTGTCCTGGGACCTCGTATGTACACGTAAGGAGGATGGAGGCCTAGGTCTTAGGTTGGCACGTCAACAGAACCAGGCTTTCATGATGAAACTTGGATGGAATATGATTAATAGAAGAGATTTGCTCTGGGTCAGGATTTTGCGAGAAAAATATAAAGCCGGAATGATATTATTCCTAAAGTTGAGAAGCACCGGTCAGAGTCTATTATGTGGAAGGGTATTCGTAACTGTTGGGACAAAATCAAAGATAGCTTAACATGGAGAGTTACCGATGGACAGAACACTTCTTTCTGGAATGACATATGGGTACTGCATTTTGACAAGCTTCAGAGTTTGGTAATCAGAGAACTGCCGAAAGATGTTACTGAATGGAGAGTAGGTGATTGTATCACTTCATCCGGACAATGGAATATGAGCAAGTTTAATCAGCTACTTCCAAGCCAAGTTTGTACAGCTATTGCACGTGTTAATATCAATCAGCTAAATGGGGAGGATTTTTTGGTATGGAGGTGGTCATCAAATGGAATTTTCACCATCAGATCCGCTTACAAATACCTGGTGGGAACACTACAACCTCTCAGTAATAACTGGAGGAGATGTGTTTGAAAATTGAAAGTTCCTCAAAGGGACCGTATTTTCTTGTGGCTGTGCTTTCATGGTCGACTAATGACAAACATGATGCATTACCATCATGGTAGTCATCCGACGGGTATTTGTTATATATGCCATAACTCACGCGAGTTAGTACTCCACGTTTTACGGGATTATCCATTCACTTTTGAATTATGGAAAGGATTCTTACCGCCGGATTGGTGTGATCGATTTTTTGGCATGTTTGGGAGAAATGACTGGCTTACATGGTGTGCGAGGAGAAAAGACGTAATACAAGGATTCGAGTTTCGTCTTTGGTTTACGGTACTATGCCGGTATATCTGGTTGGCTCGTAATGACAGATGTTTTAATAATAATACTTGGAGAACACAGGCTATTTTAGCTCGTGCTCGTGTCTGCTTAACATGGGGTAATACAAGCTTGCTTCAAAATAGGAGTGCAGAAAAGAATCAACACCAATGGATGCCACCACCGCTTGGGTGGGTGAAGATTAATACTGATGGATCTAGGAATGACAACTTAGGGACTTGCACGTGTGGAGGTATGTTGAGAGATCACAATGGTGACTTTTTGATGGGGTTTATGTACCAGATTAGGCAAGGAACGATAGTAACTGCAGAAGCTTGGGGTATTTTGTGGGGACTTAAATTGGCATAGGATAGAGGATACAGACAAATTATGATTGAGTCTGATTGTAGTGAAGTAATGGATCTTGTTCAGGGTAAGGTATCTCAGGAACACCCTGATTTACAGCTTATGGTGGAGATTCACACGCTGCTGGATAGAGATTGGGAAGTGAAAATTTCACATTGCACTCGGGATGTTAACACAGTTGCTGACGCTATGGCAAAAGAAGCTTGGAAGATGGTGATTAATCTTCATATCACAGAATCGCCCCCTGATGCTATTACCAACTTTTTAATAAATGATGTAAACAGAATGAGATTGCATGTTGATTCAGGAGGATAGCTTCTGATGTGTTTATAGAATATCATTTACTATAAAAAAAAAGAGTGAAAGAGTGAAAAAAAACCCAGTGTCTCTCTTACTTTAAATATTGAATACAAAAAATCTTGCTTTTAATTTCCCATTACCGTCTTTTAAGAACATCAACCCTTTAAATTTAATTTAAACAATTTAAATGTTATTTTCATTTTGTTCCAATTTTTAATTTAAAAAGGAGTTTAAGAAAAATTAAGGTAATATTTACAGAGTCAATTATAAAAAAAGTGATTTATATTAAAAATAAAACAGTTGAAATTCATGCTTGATTGAAGGTTAAAAATTATTAATTTTTAAAAATTTAATATGATAGATTTTTAAAAAAACATATAAGAGAAAATTACATAAGCTTACCTTGAATTCTAATAAAATATGTTTTTTTCCAACAAATTTTTAAACTTGCATCGATTTCTTTTAGAATATCAAGTTGAGATCCACTTTTGTAATTGATTTTTTTCCCAATATAGATCCATATAATCTTAGAAGGGAGAGGTTGGGATTTGGGAACTAACAGAATATGGGTGTTAATATAATTAAAATTATTTGAAAATTATATATAGCTTTGGATGATTTTAATTAATTTTAATATGGGACATTCATTTCGAAAGAAGATGATCAAGAATAAAATCTTATAAATTTTTTATAAATAAAATATTTTGTATAAGACTTTAGTTTTGAAACACTTCTCGATTCTCAATTATCACATCAACTTTAAAAATAATTTTCTTATTTTTTAATAATTATAATCTATTTACAAATTATATATTTAGGTTATTATAACCTAAAAATTAATGAAATAATTAAAAATTTTATAAGATATTAATAAATATTGAAAGATATTATAAGATTCTATTTTGAAACAAATATTGAAATAATGATTAGCTTAAGGAATAATTTTTATTATTTTTAAAAATCATAACCTATTTTTGAATTATATGTTTGAAGAATATTTAAGATTTAAAATAATAAATAATAAAATATTTATTTTTAAAGCAAACTTCTAAAAATAGGGGTAACTCAAAAAAAGAAGATATATTTAATAATTATAAAATATTTTTAAATTATATATTTTGTACAAAATATAATATTTTAAAATATTGGATATCATGAAAAAATTTCAAATGTTTTGGATAGAAGAATTTTCAATTAAAAAAATAATGTTTTGACTTTTGGACTATGAGCGGAAAATAAAGAGAGGATGTGCATGTTCAGACGAGAATCTCTCCATGTCAAGCTAAACTCCGGTAGCAGTCTTCTTCGATGTTGTAATCCCACTGCAGTCTTTTGGTATAAAAAAATGGACGGCCACAATTTAATCAAGGCTTGTGAGAGATGATGACAAAAAATAATGATGAGGGGATAAACTTATAAGGATATGTTTGGGAAAGCGGTGGTGAGGGGGACCGTGCAGTTAGTGTCAAAAAAGTGCAGTAGGCTAGGTAGGTGGTGTTTGGGTTCACGTTGAAAATCATTGGGATTTTGAGCCAAAAGTGGCTTCAAGTAGAAGACCACAATCGCAAATTCTTCATCATGGTGGCGTCCATATTGCAGAGAGAAGTTCGTTGGCTCTGATTCAATAGCATCTTCCTCTTCGTTTGATCCAATCAAGAATGTAGACTCACAAGAAGAATAGAGCAGCAATTGACCATATGAATAGCTCTTCCGGTCTCTCAGCTCTATCCAACTCCCATCGTTGGAGAGGAAACCAGAACAGTAGTAATGGTGCAGTCTTCGATCTATCTTCAAGGAAGAAGAAATTTTGATCGTTGAGCTTGGCTCTCTCTCTCTCTCCCCCCTCTTTGGTCTGTACAATGAAGGTGACGAGAATTAAGAAGATGATGAATAGCCCAATCCTCCGCCTCTCACAGTCGCCTCCTCCCTTCAAAGAGACACTACTATAAAAATAGGGATTAGTGGCGCACATTTGATGGCACTTCTTTACACCACAGCTTCTTCTAATTTTTTTTTTCCAAAAAAATTCTTAGGTGGCGCTTCCTCAAGAAAGTGTCATAGCTGTTTGGTAATCTCAGGTGGTCTTCCTTACGGAATCGCCATCTAATTGAGGTGTGTTTTTTTTAAAAAAAAAATGAAGCAGCAGCTATGACGCTTGCTCAAGAAAGTGTCACAGCTGCTACATACTTTGTGTGGCACTTGGCTTAACAAGCACCACACAAAGTAATTTTTTTTTAATTTTTTTAAATCCTTCTCTCTCCCACGATCTGCTTCTATCATCTTTATCCTCTTAGTCTCCACTCTTCATCCAACACGTGTCATTACTCCTTATTCTCTTAGTTCCCACATTTCCTCATTCTCCTCTTTTTGTCACTCATCACCATCTCCACTTCGATCTGCACTTCCCCCTCATTCTTTTGTTCCATCACTTCTCACATTTCCTCCTCCTCCTCCTCTTTTTATTTTTGGCACTCCCTCTTCATTTCTTTTGTCCCATTTCTTGCACCAAATTAACCCCACCCCTCCTCCCTATTGATCCCATTTTATCCTCTTTATAGTTTCATTTCATCCTGTAAGTCGTGTTCACTTATTTTCCTTTTTTCTTTTTTGTATATTTTAAAGCTATGCACAACACATTGTCTTCTTAACTACCTTTTTTTTAAATGTCTATGCAACTTTGTCTTTGTCTTTTTCTTTTATTAATTTTTTTCCAGATGTTATGCTTAAGGTTTCAGCTCGCTCTATTTAAGCTTCCAATGCACTATATGTTTTTTTTTAAATTTTTGAGCTTATAAATCTAATTTTATTAATAGTTAATAGTTTAATTTGCTTGATATCTTTTATATTTAATTTATTATGAAATCTGAAAAAAGTATTCTCATTTTTATATGTTGAAAAATAAATGAGATAAAATTAAATGTTATTATATATATTTTGTATGTGAAGATATGTAGTAATTATAATTTTTAGTTGTTGTAACAATTGTTAACATTGATGAGTTGTATAAATATAATAATTATTTATTTTTAACACTTATATTTTACTTAGTAGTGATTTTGTTAATTTATATAATTTTGGAGTTATTTGATTGTGGTTTTCTTTTCTTCATTTTGTTGTGGATATGGAAATGTGTTTAAAGTGTGTTATCAACTATAATTATATGGTTCTAAACAAAAATATGAAAAAATTATTATTATAAAAAATAATACTTCTTGTGGCACTTCCTTAAAAAAGTGCCACAATAAATAAAAATTTTAAAAAATATATATATAGACCTTAGGTGGTGCTTCCTAAGGAAGTATGCACTTCCTATGACTCTTCTTCAAAGAAGCACCATATGAAGTGTTTTTTTTTAATAAATATATATACACACACACACACACACACACACACATTTATATGTTGTGGTGCTTGAAAAGCTCCACAGCTTCTTTTAGTGGCGATGGGATATGTGGCACTTTTTAGACGCCACAGTTAATTTAAAAATAAATGTCACATTTGCCTTTTTTTTGTAGTACTGAGATGATCAACAGTGCCCAACCGTCTTTTTCCCTCTTTATGTCAGATCATTCATTAGCCTCCAAATGGTGTTGCTTTTGATGTGTTTTATTCCCTCTCACTTGTAGAGCTGGTAAAAAGTTTGATAAGAGTATGGAAGAATAGGTTTCAATTATTGAGGGATATAAAGTCATATAGCTTTGAAACAGAGTCCACATAGTTTGTACAACAATGGTTATTTTAGAAGTTGAACGAAAAAATATACATTGTGAAGATAATAATGATCTATTTGATGTAGCATTCACATCAATTATCCATAAATTATCTTCAACACGAATGAATCATATTGGTGATAGAATCAAAGACCAATTTGTTAGGGATATGTGATCCAATAATAATCCACTTCATGTATGCATTCTAATTTAAATACAATTTTATCCATCTTTAATTAAGTACTTTAGTGTATTTTCCTTTTTTCAATAATAATTGAACTTTATTTATTTTATCAAATTTTAATTTTTCACCTCATTTATCACAATATATACAAATAATATATATATATATATATATCTAAACTGGCTTTTCAAAGAATAATCCAAGTAAGTTTTTAGGTTAAAAAAAAGCCACTTTTGCTATCGCTAATCCAAACACAAATCACATTTACAAATTGACTTTTATCATATCTTACTTTTGCAAAAATCAAATTGCAAAAAAGTCACTTCTGTCATCGCTAATCCAAACCGACATTAAAGGAAATTTATTATCTTAGATATAGAGGTGGTAATTCAGGTTGGCTTGCAAGTTGTGGGCTGTGACAAGGCGGGCTGGTGTAACCCGCCCCCTTTGCGCACTAGCAAAGTTTAGGTGCGCTGGCCCGCCGGCCCGCCAATTTTTTTTTAATTTCACTCTTTTTTTAAATTTTTACTCTCTTTCTCTTTCACCCGCTCATATCACACTTCTTTTCTTTTATACATTTGTGTTATGAAGTTAATTTCATTCTTACTTTTCTTTTCTTTTTTTCATATCACATCACAAAACTATATAAACACATCTCTTTTAAATTTAATAATAGTAGAATAAATAAATATAATATGAAAATAAGTGTCAAATAAAAAGTATGGGAAATTAATTAAACACATCATCAAAGGAAAGAAGATAAGGGACTAAGGGTATTTGAGAAAAAAACAAAAAATAAATAAATAAAGCGGGCCAGCCCTTAGCCGGCGGGCTAGCTTGCATCAGCCCCCGTTTAGCCCGAAATCAAACAGACCGCCATTTCGGCTACCCGAACCCGTTTATTTTGGGCGGGCTGGTGGATTATCGCCTCTACTTAGATATAAGTCACTTGTAGTTCTTTGATTGTAAGAATGAGTTACAAATGGCTTATAATAGGAATGATAACAACACTTGTTAGAACCGGCTGACATCTAAGAGAGGGTGAATTGGGTGTAAGATAAAAACTTAAAAACTTTAGAAATATTTTCACATCTTTGTGAAAGTAGTAAGTATGAAAGTACTGATTCATAAATCAACAATTAGATATTTAAATAATATATGTTGGAAATATAAGAGTTTAGGGAAGAGAATATGCAAAATGTGATTTATCCTGGTTTAGTCCAATCGACGATAACCTAAGTCCAGTCCTCAAGCCCCTCATGAGATTTTCAATCCACTATCTTCTTTTCTAATACGGGAACAAGAGAAGCCTCTACAATTCCACAAGTTTAGTCGGGCACTTGCGAAGCTTTTTAGTAATCTCTCAACGAGTTACTCCCCCTTACACACTGTAAGGATACAATCGAGATACTCCCCCTTACGCATCGTAAGGATACAATTTTGATGATGAAAGATTATAATCAATCTTCTCTCTCAGAAGTGAATAAAATGAATACTGAAGTACAATACAAATAATCACTCTCTTAAAAGGAAAATGATATAGAAGCTAGAGAATAACAGAGAGTGCTTGGGTCAAGGTGGATAGCTCATGATATTAGCATGTTGGCATTGTTGTTGTGTGTGTTCTCTTCTTTGAATGCTTCCATATTTATAGTTGAATTGTAGAAGATGACCGTTGTAAGCATTTGTCCATTAGAGTCATGTTGCTTCTTTTGATTGCTCTTCGTATTTAAAAAACTAGCCGTTACGTTCGGTGGACACTCCGCTCCCATAAGGTAGCATTTCTTCTCTCCTCATGATCTTCTTATTGTTTTATTGGAAAAATACTTTAAACACTAATACAATGAAGTGTTAGAGTAATTAGAAGCAAGGAGAATAAGTTACACAATCATTCCAATGATTTTTAGAAGTTACGAAGTGTGCTCTATTTTTGAGATACTGCATCACTCGAGTGTTTTGGTCTTTTTACTCGAGTGATATGCCTTTTAATGTATATCACTCGAGTGAACTTACTTGATCATTTGAGTAATTTGTTTCTGGTCACATATCATTCGAGTGAATTTCCTAATCACTCGAGTGATCTGTGTTATTAGATCACTGCAACTTGTAATTTTACTTCCAATCCCTCTGAGAGTCATATGCAAATCTTCTTATACTTCTGCACAGAGGTCAACTTCCAGTGGGCGTAACTCTTCGAATATAACTCCAAATTTGACAAATGATTTAATTTGCAACTAGAATCGTTCCGAAATACATTGTATTCCAAAAGTTATGATTTAATTTGCAACATTTGGTCTGGACAGCATTTGAAATTCAAGTGTCTACTTCTAGAAAGCATACCTCTTTGAATCTAACTCCAAATATGAAAAATAAGCTATTACTAGAAAGCTATTCTAGTCTAGTTTCATATGCCACAAGTTTCACCTCAATCAAATTTTTGGTTTGAAAGATATGTCTAAAATAATGAACATGTTCTGTATACAGAGTTGATTTTGAGTGTCATCTTTCAAAATTAATATTTCTTTCATCTGAGCTCCTTTTAACTTGATCTTGGTGTCAAAATGATGCATTGGAAGTCTAGTTTCATATGAATCAAATTTCAGCTTAATCAGAGTTATGGTTTGGGAGATATGACCAAGTAACTAAACCTCACTTATGCTGAACGAAACAGAGCACTATCACTTTAGAGCATCACTCGAGTGAGGTTGATATGACTATGATATAAGGCATGTTAACTTCCAATTAAGCCATTCCAACTTCAATTTTGATAATAGAAACTTCCAATATCATATCTAAGAACTTGACCATTGATACGCTCATTATATTTTGCAAGTTCTTCTTTCTTTAATCTCTTCTCTTCTTCTTATTGATTATTTTTCAAAATCCTTTTGATAACTCCTTGCTTTCTTGACTAATGTCTTCAATTTCTTTCTTCTTCTTATTCCTCTTAATCATTCTTATCAATTCGATTTGATATCTTCTTCCTTTTTTTTAACTAATCTACAATATATTTTACATTAAACATAATAGTTAGTCAAAGTATAAAATAAATACATTATGTAAATTTTTTGCTTTTAATATTTGACATCATCAAAATTAATCATATCTAACAGCACTAAAACTGTAAAGGAAAAATGGGTATAGATAAATTAAAACAATAAAAAGAAGAAGAAGAAGAAGAAGCAAACAAGTGGCTCAATAAGGGAAAACCCTTAATTAAATAAATAAAAAAAAAGCATTCAAATTGTGAAGGAATAATGGGTATAGATGAAGAAAAATTTATTTAAAAAACCAAGAAGATAAGGGCTCAAACTGTGAAGAAAGCCTAAGCGTCAGTTTGTATTAGCGGTGGATAATCATCATCGTGATTTATCAATTGTGATTTCTATTTGGATTTTTTTTGCAAATGACTTTATTTGTGATTATGTTTGAATTTTATTTATAAAAAGTACTTATAGATGTATAATTACCCAAAAGAGTATAAATTTTATAAAGTTATATATTTCTTCAATAAAGTTGTATACATTTTCATGATTATATTTAATAATAATCATAATTAAATATTGTATAATTATTATTAAAGATGATTTAGTAAATGACATAAATATTTTTATTTTATAATTTTTATTATTTAAAATAATTTTAAAATTCATGTTAAGCAATGGCCAAAACAAGATTTAAAATAATATTACTTGAACTATTTTAGTTGAGAAATAATAAGCAAGATATGTGGAGAGAATTTTGGAGAAGGGATCAGAAGATAAATTGGAGAAATTCTTGTTGTAGAAGTTTCATCGGGATTTTCCAATTGCATAAACAACCCTTTGTTACCTATGCTCAATGCGTGATCTGAGGATGAAATTACGATGTTAATCCAGATTTTTTAAAAATTACTCAAACAAGACAATCAAGTTTAATAATAATTTTTTTGGGCTCAATTGGACTTATCTAAGCTCCCATCACTTAACTAAATATGCAATGTCTATCCCATTATACTTAATAAACTTCATAGTACCCGTACATTCATTCCACTCCCCATCTTTGATAAATCCAAAAAGTTTAGATTTACCGCAAGCGAGCAAATCCCTCATTTCACTTGACATCTTTGATAAATCCAACAAGTTTAGATTTCCGGCAAGCAAGCAAGTCCCTCTGCAGTTTAAGGTAGAATATTGGATTTCACTAATAAAGATATACAATTTTGGGTTTCAATATCCACCTGCCACAGATCTTTGGAGTCACTGACTAAGACAAAATATTGTGTTTCACCAATAAACTTTCAAGATGTATTGTTTTAACATTTTCATGTATTGGAGGAGTGCCAGATGGAGAAGGGGGGGAAATGACTCTCACACCCCTAATAGCCATCAATGACTCCCAAACTCCAAACATACGAAGATCCACTTTAAAGTTTGGGAAGAAATGGCTAGAAGAATTCGCAGCTAATGTGCTTGCAGCTTCCTCCAGGCATCAACACCACTCCATCTACATGTACTGTAGTTCTTCCAACTTCCATTGATATGGCACGCAAACAATAATACCTTTTTATTAATGTTGAAGAAATTTAGAAGTAATAAATGTATTAAGGGGGATCAATAAAAAGTCAGACCCAAAATTTTTTGAAAATAAATATCTATTTAATAATAATTCTTAGAATAAAATATTTTAAGAATAAAGTTCGGAAATAAATCATGGGGCATTTTGAAAAAAAGCTAATAATAAAATTTTATGAAATTTTTATAAATAAAAGATTTTATAAGATTTTAGTTTTGAACCACTCCTCCGATCCTCATATCAATTTTCAAAATATTTTTAATTTTTTTTTTAATAATTATAACCTAGTTACAAATTATGAACCATATTTACATCAAGCTATTTATATCTATTTTATTAAGTTTTCAAATTACATATCACCATGTGTCTTATTCTTTTTAAAAGAGTTTATAGTTAAATGATAATAATTAAAAATTGGACATATAGTCGGATATGATTGGAGAATTAGATAAAATAGATATAAATAACTTGTCATAAGTATTTTCCCCAAATTATATTCGTAAGTTATTATAACCTGAAAAAGTAATTAAATGGTTAAGACTTTTATAAGATATTATAAGATTTTATTTTCAAATAGACTTTGAAATAATGATTCACTTAAAAGATAATTTTCATTATTTTTAATATTCATAACTTATTTTTAAATAATATATTTAAACAAGGGAAAATGGTAGAAAAAAATTTGAAATTATAAAATCCCAAATCAAGTATTTTTTATAAAATAAGTTGGGAATTGCTTATCAAATCTCGTCATTATCGTATCAATTCTTGGTAACAAATCTGATTTAGATTTTTGCAATTTTAAGGTTTTTTTTCTTGTCATTTTCCCTTTAAACAATATTAAGATTTAAAATAATATATTTATATGGGATTTTAATAAATAATAGAATATTTATTTTTAAAGCAAACTTCTTAAAAATAGAGGTCAACTTCAAAAATTTCCAATATATTTTTAATAATTGTAACCTATTTTTTTTGGCTAACAATTGTAACCTATTTTTAAATTATATATTTAATTTAATAACATATAGAGTATAAACTTTTAGATACTATTTTCTGTGAGTTTGGATGTCAGGAAAAAATCGCAAATCTTGAATTAAAAAAGCAAGACAAATGGGCCTCTTTTTCTCTATATATTAAAGTTCAGACGGTCTCTGTTTCTCTCAAACTCCGGCTTCAGGGAGAGATAGATAGAGGAATGTTAGGAAGAAGAAACAGAGGGGTGTTTACGGTAGGGGTGTGTGGGCAACAAGAGCTTGAATTGTGCAGAGATGGCAGCCACTACAGTCTCTCTACCGGCATATTACCTTCTCTCGGTGGTCGGAGCAACCGCCGGAACTTCCTTCGTCCGTTCATTATATCACCCTACGACCGCCGTTACAGGTTTTTTTCTTCTCTCCTTCACATTCTCATTTCTCTCTGTTTTTTACCTTCTCGTGATCTGCTCTGTTTTCTTTTTGGCTGTATTATCGTGACTGTCAAAAAGAAAGGATTTTTTTTTTTTCCAATCTTCTTGTCCTGTTGCTTAGACTTTCACTCTCTCCGTATCTTAATTTTTCAAAGGTCAAACTCCTACTCTTTGACATCTTTCCTTTTTATTGTTTTACCCTATATTTGAAATCTTTCCTTTTCATTCTCTAGCCAGCTTAGTAGGAGTTTCTTGTTTGACTGCTAGAGATTTTCTTTCTTTCCGTCTTCTTCTTCTTTTATGGTTCAAAGATTCGAATCCTCCTACTATTATTAGGGACAAGAACGAATTAGATTGGCCAATACAAAACAGCTTCTTTCCTATTGAAGGGAATAGAGTTTGCTTTTTTCTTTTTTCCCACAGGATATGGCAGACTTTTCTGGTGATTCTGGTCATATACACCGCATGGGTATCGCCATTTGAGTTCGGATTCCTTAAGGAGCCTGTGACACCACCACTCTCCATTGTAGACAATGTTGTTAATGGATTCTTCGCGATCGACATAATTCTCACCTTCTTCGTAGCTTATCTTGACAAAGCCTCCTACTTATTAGTGGATAGCCACAGAAGAATCGCCTGGAAATACACAAGTTCTTGGTTACTCTTTGATGTTATCTCCACCATCCCTTCAGAACTCGCTCACCAAATCTCCCCTTCCCCACTTAAATCCTATGGATTCTTCAACATGCTTCGCCTCTGGCGTCTCCGAAGAGTCAGTGCTCTGTTTTCTAGGTACGAGATATGGTAACTCTGTTTCAGATCAATGACCTTTTCTACTAAGCTTTTGATTCCAAACTCAAGTCTTTATTATGCTTTTGATCAGATTGGAGAAGGACAAGAGCTATAACTATTTCTGGGTTCGTTGTCTTAAGCTTATATGTGTAAGTTTCTAAACTTGAAATTAAATTTCAGAGTGTTCTGAATGATACTACCTCCGTTCCTTAATATAAATGATGGACTAATTTGACTAAATTAAGGAAATTAGCTTTATTAGTTATTCCTAACAAATATAGGAAATAGGTTGGTTTTCTTAAAGTATCATCTTTTATCATGACTACCCTATATTAAGACATGAGTTTTATGTGTGAAATATAGAAATGAGAATGAATTGCTCATCTTTCTTTGATTGATTAGAGGCATATATATATATATATATATACATGCTAGTACATGAGTGCCCTAGTGGAGAGTATCACGACAATCGTATATCTCTAGTTGCTCATCTTTCATTGATCTGTTGCTCATCTTTCATTGATCTGTGTACCCTGAGTGGAGGGTATCATAACAATTGAATCTCTAATTATTGATTGGTTAGAGGCATATATACACTCTAGTATAGAATGCCCTAATGTAGAATTGTATCTCTATACTAATATTTACAATATTCAATTAATAATATAATCATAGTATTGTCATAATATTATAATATCAAATTCTGTGATATGCTCTGAGATGCATGATGCGTAATGGATTTATAATATTATAATATTAAATTTTGTGATATGCTTTGAGATACGTTGACTTTGTTATGTGTGCAACTAACAAGGATACTATAGAGAAAAATTACAAATTTTGGTAACGAAGTGGATTGTAGTCTTATAGTTAGGACCAAATCTAATTTCCAACTAGCCATTATATTAAGTATCCAAGATAGTATTACAAAGTTTGCATTGTATTGTAGCAGATGACCAACGTTTGGAGTGTCTGTGTCTTATGTAGGTTACGCTTTTTGCTGTTCACTGTGCTGGATGCTTCTATTATCTTCTTGCTGCTCGGTATCATGATCCCAAAAAGACATGGTTGGGAGTACAAATGGGGGCGGATTTTAAGGAACAAAGCTTGTGGTCTAGATATGTGATTTCTATATACTGGTCTATTACAACCTTAACAACTGTTGGTTATGGAGATTTGCATCCAGTGAATTCTAGGGAGATGATCTTTGACATCTTCTATATGCTCTTTAACCTGGGATTGACGGCTTATTTGATTGGTAACATGACCAATCTGGTTGTCCATTTCACAAGTCGAACCAGAGAATTTGTAAGTGAATCATCAATTCTCTCTCTATATTTTAAGCTTCCAACATATCATTTTAGAAGGGGATTATGTCCAAAACAAAGTCTTGGGGATGTCTAAGAATCTGATAAGATAACCCAAAAAGACCTCCCTTTTTTAAGGGCTGTTTATATTAGGGATCTGGGAATTGAAAATTTTTGAGTTAGATTTAAAATAAATTAGAGTAATAGGTTATAAGTTTTTAATTAATTTTTCTTAATTTTTTATCTTACATATTTTTTTTGTTAAAATTTTATAGCTCCACTTTTCTTATTTTCTTAAATCCAACTTAGAGAAATTTTCTTTCCCCGCGCATCCAATCTATCGTACCAACAGTCCCTTAGTCCTCGATTAGTTTCGTTGTTGAAGTTTAATCTGTTGGATTTCATTTGCAGAGGGATACCATACAAGCGGCAGCGAGCTTTGCACAGAGGAATCAATTGCCCGTTCGGCTGCAAGATCAGATGATAGCACATTTGTGTTTGAAGTTCAGAACAGATTCAGAGGGGTTACAGCAGCAAGAGACACTTGATTCTCTTCCTAAAGCCATAAGATCAAGCATTTCTCACCATCTCTTCTATTCTCTGGTGGATAAGGCTTATTTATTTCGTGGGGTCTCTAATGATTTACTTTTCCAACTGGTAATTGCTTAATCATCATGCCTCTGACTTTTCTTTTGTTTGTTTTTTTGTGTGCTAATTAATCGAAAAAAGTTTGTTTGATTTTTTTTGTTAATTTTGTGAAAAAGGTATCGGAGATGAAAGCAGAGTATTTTCCTCCCAAAGAAGACGTCATCTTGCAGAATGAAGCTCCCACAGATTTCTACATTCTAGCCACTGGTGCGGTGGTAATAATTCTACTTTTTCTGGGTGAATTCTAGAAGGCTCTTAGTGTGTGTTGTGATGAGGCAATTTATGCAGAAAAAACTTGCTTTACAAAACAAAGTTCTTTTTAAAATTAATAATTAACAATCTTCAATCAAGCATGAATTTCAACTTTTTTGTTTTTGGCTTTTACCATAAAAATGGTTGGCAGAAAAACAAATGGGTAAAGGAAATGATATTGCGGTAAAACAAGGTTTTTTGCATTCAATATTAATTAGTATTTCAAAATTATTTATTTATTTTTGTTAGTCTTTTTTATCCGTTTTTTTTTCCAGTCTCTTTTGCTGTTAAAACACAATCTTGAACTATATGTTTTAGTAGGTTGTGTGTGTATATTGAAGATTTCGTTTACCAAACAAATTACTAGTTTAATGTTGTGAGTTATGTTGTGATAGGAGCTGATAGTTGTGAAAAATGGGGTAGAGCAAGTGGTGGGAGAGGCAACCAGTGGTGATCTGTGTGGTGAGATAGGGGTACTCTGTTATAGGCCACAACTCTTCACCGTTCGAACCAAGCGCTTGAGCCAACTTCTCCGGCTGAATCGCGCAACCTTCCTCAACATTGTGCAGGCCAACATTGGAGATGGCACCATAATCGTCAACAATCTCCTTGAGGTAGGTCTAAAGTATCTCATTTAGTCATTTACATTGGAAACTACTCCCTTAAATGTGAAAGAGAAACTATATGGTACAATAATGATGGATGACGTTGAGGGTGGTGGTGCTGTTGTTGTGACAGCATTTGAAGGAACAAAGTGACCCAATGATGAAGGGAGTGTTGGTTGAGACAGAGAACATGCTTGCTCGTGGTAGGATGGACCTACCCCTCAGCCTCTGCTTCGCCGCTCTAAGAGACGACGACTTGATGTTACATCAGTTGTTGAAACGAGGCTTGGATCCTAACGAATCTGACAACACTGGAAGAACCGCCCTCGTACGTACCAAACTCTACTTTCCTCTCATGCATAAAAATAAAACTACGTACAGCTCTATATATTGCATGGACTATATGAAGGAGATCATGTATTGAATCCCGGAGGGATTACCAACATGAATTCCAAGCATGTTTAGTTATATGAGTAAACAGATAAGTAGGGTTGAGTAATAACAACAAAAGTATAAAAGTATCATATATATATATATGTGTGTGTGTGTGTGTTTATATATATAAAGTATAATACGGTGTGCTATATTGGACTTTTTCCCTTTCAGAATGAAGTTCTTGATTTACGGTGTTTTAATTCTGTGTATCACTTTGTGCATTATCAGCATATTGCAGCAGCTAAAGGAAGTGAGAACTGTGCCCTGCTTCTATTGGATTACGAAGCTGATCCTAACGTAAGAGGTAATTTCATCTTGCAAATTCTTGATGTTCTAGCATTCTATATTATATAAAAGAAGTCATGCTCATTTGATAGGTCTCCTATAAAAGTTGACTTTGTTTGGAATGTTTTGAAATAATTTAAAACTTTATGAGACTCAATAATGTAAACCGGCCTTCCCTATTTAGCCAGGTCAGAGTGATAATGGATTTCAGATAGTGGTCTATCTCGTTTACCAAGGCTTAATAGTTATCCCCTTTTGCTCTCACAAACAGAATATGTTGTTGTTGTTGTTATGATTATTATTATTATTATTTATTTATTTTAAAAAACGATGCCATGAGCTATCGGCTGTTGCAGTCTAAGAGCCTGTTTGGGATGGTGTTCTGTCATCCCAGACGTGGCTTTTTTTATTAAAAAAAAAGAAACAGCAAAAAGAAGCCCTGTGGTGTTTAAATAGGGGTGTTTGGGTTAACGTTTTGACAATTAGATTTTTTTCCAAAAGTAGTTTACCGGAAAAGGCTCAAAAGTCTAACTTTTTTGAAAAAAAGTAACTTTTTCCATCATCAATCCAAACAAAAGTCATATTTACAATCTGACTTTTATCCTATCTTAAGTTTGTAAAAATTAGATTAAAAAAAAGTTACTTCTATCACCGTTAACCCAAACAGACCTTAAATAGGATCACAATCTTTTTCTAAATCTCAACTTTTATGTTTGGTACACCCAATGGGTCATCAATACACATTCAAATTAACCTTTGCTTGCCTGTCCCATATTTCAATGTTGACTTTTATGCCTCATTCTTTCTAGTTTCTAAATATAGACGTTACATTATTAACCTTTTAATATTAAAAAATTTAGGAAAATGAATGTTTCATACTAAAGCTAGTAATATGAGTTTTTAACCGTGGACCGAACCCCAGAAAAATGGGAGGTTTGGGTTATGTAAAACTCGGACCGTTATGATGTAGTTCTTTTTTGTCCGAACCCATATGGGCCCAAACTGTGGTTGGTTAGACTGTTTTTATTAATTTTATTTTTTTAAAAAAATCTGACTTCTGTAAATATATTGTGTAATTTAGCACCATTAATATCAACTAATTATTGATTGTATTGAATGTTAATTATGACTTTTGGATTTATGTTTATTTTATAATGTGTGGACTTGTGATGAATGTTTAATTTATAATGTTTGAAACTTTGAATTTGATGTTTTATTATTACTCTATGATTTTGTAATGTATTTTTAATTTTGTTATGGTTTAGATTTGTAGAAAAAAAAAGTCAGTGTATTTTTTTTAAAAAAGTTTGAAAAACGCAGCATAAAAAGAATTTTAAAAAGAAAATATTATGGGTTAGGCGGATATCCCGAGGTTATAGATTGGGTTGGTTAAATGTCCCATATTGATGCGGTTCTTTTTTTGCTCGAACTCATATGGTCCCAACCCGTGGTGGGTTAGTTTAAATCCGATGGTCTGGCCGATGTTAGCAGCTCTATTTCAGACCATGCGAATTCATTTTGTTAATGCAAAAAAATTGCAGATTGTGAAGGGAATGTACCATTATGGGAAGCAATTCTGGGTGGTCACCAACCAGTGGTTAAGCTTTTAGCAGAAAATGGAGCTTCCTTAAAATTTGGAGATGTGGGTCAGTTTGCTTGCACTGCAGCAGAACAGAACAACCTTAGCTTGCTCAAGGACATCTTCCAATATGGAGGAGACGTCACACTTGCTAGGACCCACAATGGAACCACAGCCGTCCATGTGGCGGTCTCCGAGGCCAACGTGGAGATCATCAAGTTCCTGCTAGATCATGGCTCCAACATAGACAAACCAGATAAGGAAGGCTGGACGCCAAGAGGGCTTGCAGACCAACAAGGCCATGAAGAGATCAAAGCCATTTTTGCATCTTCAGGAAAGCTCAATAGTAAAGCTCAAAATGTTGTAGCCATCCCTGAGGGGCAACCGAGTACGAAGATCAGGTACCTCGGGAGGTTCACTAGCGAGCCGTCCATACCGGTGGCCCCACGAGACAGTAATGACCGGTCATGGGGTGCGGGCAGCCAGAGCAGCAGGCCGAGGACGCGGAGGAGGACGAGTAATTTTCATAATTCTCTGTTTGGGATCATGTCGGCTGCTCACAAGGGGGAGAACATGGAGGGTTTGATGTTTGCTGTTAAAAATAATGAGGACAATTGTACGTGGAGGAATGGAGATGGAGGAGGAGGGTGTTTGGCTGCTAGAGTTACTATTACTTGTCCGGAGAAAAGGGACGTGGGAGGGAGGCTTGTGCTTTTGCCCAAGAGCCTAAAGGAGCTGATTGAGATTGGAGTTAAGAAATTTGGACTGGTTCATGATAATGTGAAGGTTCAGAACAAAGAAGGGGCTCAGATTGATGATATTGAAGTTGTTAGAGATGGTGATTATCTTGTTTTTGTCTCTGTTGGTGGTCTCATGCGTCAATCCAGTTGCCCAGAACCACATCGAAAGGACATGGTTTTGTAGCCGGCCACTTTTCCTGGAATAAGGGTTATTGTTATTGTTGTTGTTATAATCTTCTGTCTTCCCCTCTTGTCCTCTGCTCATCAAAATTTCAAAGAAATGTAAATATATGAGGATTCACAGTTTTAGTCTCACTTTACGAAGAAAATAGGTTTTTTTTTTTTTAACGTGTATTGCAAGAGCTCAGATTGAGAATTAATACTTCAATATATAATTGTATATAGACCCCTTGCCTCCTACGGTATATGTTTGATCTTATCTACAGCATTGGTAGTTTCAAACAGTGTCAGTACGTTATTCTAATCTTATATGCAGGATTTGGCTGAGGTTGAAACTTTTTTTTTTTTCAAGTGAATAAAAAACGCAATCTTTTTGGAAAAAGTGAAAAAGAAAAAAAAGAAAACTAAAGCACAACCTGAATCTCTCTTTTCCTAATCTAAATTGTAGTTCTTAACTTAATCACGACATGTATTGAGAGGGTATTATACTTTTGATGCCTTTTTTAATAACGAGAGGATTAATTAAAAAACCTGCAAAACAATCCTGTTGTTGTAAACATAAGGAAAATATAAGAGAGATTGAGACAAGGGAGATGAAGAAATACAATAGAGAGAATAAGAGAGTAAAGAGGGAGTGATTTTTATTTCATTTTAGCTTACAACTTTTGATACATACACATTATTTATAGACCACAAATATTTAACTTCCATTATAAGAGTTACAATAAAAGAGTAAATATACATAATTGTAGAATATAAAGTATTTGTAGGTTATTTACATTAACCATGGAAAACTTCCACTAAGCTATTCATGTCATAGGTTATATGGTTTAAAGTGTAAAATTCAAAAACGCATCTCTTGGAAGGCTATGGACATCCTCACTTATAATATTTATAACACTCTGCCATGGATGTCCATAAATAAATATGCATCTGGTATAGAAACCAAACTCAAATGTATTTATTCAAAACTCATATGCATTACAATGAAAAACTCACACCTATTTATACTAAAACCACAACCTTATAATTTCTTAAAATAATGCAATAGTCAGCCTTGGCAACCATTCACAATGTCAGTGCTTACATCATATGCAATATTCTCATGTCAATGTTGGCTGCTCTGTTCACATTCTCTCTGTTCTGTTTCATTCCCCCGGGGTTGGACAGAACTCGTCCTCGAGTCAAAATCAACATCATCAATATACGGAGTTAGATCCGCAACATTGAAAGTGGCGGAAACACCGTAGGCACCAGGCAATTCCACTTTGTAAGCATTATTGTTAATTTTCTGTACTATCTTGAATGGGCCATCAGCTCGCGGAGATAACTTGGCGTTTGGTTGTTTAGGAAAACGTTCCTTCCTCAAATGTATCCAGACCAAATCCCCCACATTAAAGACTTGATGTTTTCGATGCTTGTCTCGTTGTGCCTTGAGTTTCAAACTCTGCTTCTGAATCTTATTACAGACCTTCTCATGTAATTTCTTAATTTCCTTGGCCCGCTGGTCTGCATTGACACTATATTGTTGCTTATCAGAAGATGGTGTCAAATCAAGTGGGCTGAGAGGATGGGTGCCATAAACAACTTCAAATGGACACTTTCCAGTTGCTTGATTGACTGAGTTGTTGTAAGCAAATTCAACTTGAGCAAGAATAAGATCCCACTGCTTCAAGTTCTTTCCAACAAAACTTCGTAAAAGATTTCCAAGAATTCTGTTAACAGCTTCTGTTTGTCCATCAGTTTGTGGATGGCTAGCACTGCTAAACTAAAGTTTTGTTCCCATTTTTTTCTATAGAGTCCTCCAGAAATGGCTTACAAACTTGATGTCTCTATCAGAGGTGACGGTTTTTGGAATTCCATGGAGACGAACAATCTCCTTGAAATACAAATCTGCAACTTGAACCGCATTATTAGTCTTCTGGCAAGGAATGAAGTGAGCCATTTTTGAAAAACGGTCAACAACCACCATTATAGAGTCCTTTTGTCTCTGGGTCCGAGGTAACCCGAGGACAAAATCCATACTCACATCCTCCCAAGGTGCTTTGGGTACTGACAATGGCATGTATAACCCAGTATTTTGGCTTTTGGATTTAGCCAGGTGGCATGTTCTACACCTTTGGATATGCTTGTTGATATCCCGTTCAAGTCTTGGCCAATAGAAGTTCTCATTTACTAAGGCTACAGTTTTATCTCTACCAAAATGACCAGCTAGTCCGCCATTATGTGCTTCCCAAGTTATAGCTTCTCGTAGTGAGCAACGAGGAATGCAAAGAGTTTTTCCTTTGAATAAAAATCCTTCTTCCCTGTAATACTGCTAAAATGGTTGAGATTTAGTGGCACTCCAGGCACCCTGGAAATCTGGATCATCTTGATACAACTCTTTTATAGTTTCAAAGCCCACTACTTTGGTTTGCATAGTTGTTAACAAAGCATGGCGACGACTAAGCGCATCAGCTACTGAATTTAGGATTCCAGCCTTATGTTTGAGTAAAAATGGATAGGTCTGTAATATTTCACTCCAAGCGGCATGCTTCGATTGATCTTCTGTTGAGAATTCAAATGCTTGAGTGATTCGTGATCAGAATAGAGAATACACTCTTTATGCAATAGGTAGTGGCTCCAATGTTGCAAAGTTCGAACAACAGCATAGAATTCTTTATCATAGGTAGAATATTTGAGCTTAGCATCATTAAGTTTCTCGCTGAAGAAAGCAATTGGGTGGCCTTCTTGACTCAGAACAGCACCAATCCCAGAGTTAGAGGCATCGTAACTAACCTCAAACACTTGGTCAAAATTAGGAAGAGCTAGCACAGGAGTTTCTGTCAAGCGTTTCTTCAGTTCTTCAAAACTTAATTGAGCCTTTTCTGTCCATTGGAACTTGTCTCCCTTGATGCAATCTGTAAGGGGTGCAGCAACGGAACTAAAATTTCGAATGAACCTCCTATAGAAGGAAGCTAATCCATGGAAGCTCCGAACTTCTTGGATAAATTGCGGAGTTGGCCAACTGTTAATGGCTTTGATTTTGCTTGGATCCACTCGTACACCTTCTGCAGTGATAATGTAACCCAGAAAAATGACTTCATTTGTCAAAAAAGTGCATTTCTTCAAGTTGGCATAAAGTTTTTGTTCACGAAGAGCTTGCAATACTTGACGTAAGTGCTCTAAGTGATCTGCTATGCTCTTACTGTAGATAAAAATGTCATCAAAATAGACAACAACAAACTTGCTAATGAAAGGACGAAGGACCTGGTTCATCAGGCACATAAACGTGCTAGGAGCATTTGTCAACCCAAATGGCATCACATTCCATTCGTACAACCCATCTCTGGTTTTGAAAGCGGTCTTCCATTCATCTCCGGGACGAATTCGGATTTGATGATATCCACTACGAAGGTCAATCTTAGAGAAGATGGTAGAGCCATATAACTGGTCGAGCATGTCATCAAGCCTGGGTATCGGAAACCGATACTTAATTGTGATCTTGTTGACTGCACGGCAATCTATGCACATTCTCCAGCTTCCATCTTTCTTGGGAACTAGGAGTACAGGTACGGCACAAGGGCTGACACTTTCACGGATCAATCCTTTTTTAAGCAATTCTTCATTTGGCTTTGAACTTCAGCATGTTCTTGAGGACTCATTCTGTAAGCTGGCCTATTAGGAATTACTGCTCCTGGAATAAAATCCATAGCATGTTGAATGTCTCGCATGGGTGGTAATCCTGACAGAATTTCATCTGGAATCACATCAGGAAACTCTTCTAACAACGGCTGCACTTCAGGTGGAATGACAGTTCCGTTATTTGTCTCGAGCAATAGAAGAAAACCCATTACTTGGCTTTCTGTTTTGGTCACCTTCTCGACTAAAGACACTAATGGTTTGGATTCATTTTTGCCTTTATTGTGCTTATCAGGTGGCAAAGGAGCAAGTTGAATTTTCACGCCATCCTTCTGGAAGGAATACGTGTTTGCGTGACCATCATACAGAACATGTCGATCATATTGCCAAGGTCTTCCCAAAAGAAGATGACAAGCGTCCATTGGAACAACATCACACCAAACTTCATCATGATACCTTTTACCGATAGAAAAAGTAATAAGGCATCGTTTCGAAACTTTTACCTCACTGTCCTGGTTAAGCCATTGAAGCTTGTAAGGGCTCAGATGGTTGTGAGTCGATAGTTGCAATTTTTCTACTATGTAGTTGGAGACTATATTTTCACAACTTCCGTTGTCAATAATGACGTCACAGACTTTACCCTGAGTTGTGTAGCGGGTATGAAAAATGTTGCGACGTAGCCAAGGTTCTTCTTTCATAGTGGCTGTATACAGACTTCCCCTAATAACAAGTGATTCACCGTGATCTGCAGGAGTAATTTCCTCATCAAATATTGGCTCCTCATCAAATATTGGCTCCGTTTCTGGCATAGGCTCCCTTTCTTTGTCAAATACTGTAGAAGCTTCTCATTCCATAATAGTGACAACTCTACGGTTAGGACAGCTAGAAGCGATGTGACCGAATCCTTGACATTTGAAGCACTTAGGTGCTTTGGAGTTGAATTCCCTAGTAGCCTTTAGTGGAGGCGCATTTAAAGAGATAGGATGATGTATTTGTGATTTATTCCCATCAAAAGGAATTCTGGTTGAGGAAGACGGTTGGTATGGAGGCCTTCTGGGCATCTGTTTTTTAATACGGATGGCTAATCGGATGACGTCATCCAGAGTCCAGTATTGCTGGAGTTGTACTGGATGGGCGATGTTTGTATTTAACCCTCTGAGATAATGAGCTATTGTTTGCTCCTCCCTTTCTTGTATATTACATTTCATCATAAGTTTCTCAAACTCCCTGGTATATTCCTCTACAGACATAGCCTTTTGGCGGAGATTATGTAACTGAAGGAAATTATCTTGATAATAATTTTCTGGAAGAAACTTACGTGAGAGCTCGCGTCGCATCTTGTCCCACATTCGTATCTTGCTCTTTCCCTCTCTTTCACGCCTTCTTTTGAGATTCTCCCACCATATGGAGGCATGTTTCTTCAATTTGATGGCAACAATTTTAACTTTCTGCTCATCTGGAATCTCTTTGTACTCAAAGACTCGTTCAACTGTTTGTAGCCAGTCAATGAATTCGTCCTGTTGGAGTCTTCCCTCGAATTCAGGAATGTCTACCTTAATGTCATTAAAACGGAATAGTTGTTGGTGAGGACGATGACGGTAGTCAGAGGATGACGAACTGTGGCTATTCAAATCATCTTCTGAGTGGTCTCTACGAGTTTCGAGCAAAGCTTGCTGTTCTGCTATAGTGGCTTCTAGTTCTTGAATCTGGCATCTCATTTCCTCCATCTCAATCTCAAGTCTATTTCTGCGTCTTGGAGGCATTTTGTAGTTTGTCTGACAGGTTATGACTTTAAGTACGCAGTTATTAGGTACAAGGTAGAAGGGTAAGGGAAGAATTTGTGTCTATGGAAAAGTCAGGGGTAAAATAGGAAATTTGGGTAATTAGGGGCAACAATGTAATTTTGGGCAAAATCTAGGGGTCAAAATGCAATTCCAGAAAGTTTGGGGGGGGTCTGAAATGTAATTTTGGCAGAATCTGGGGGTCAAAATGTAATTTCAGAAACTTTAGGGGTCTGAAATGTAATTTTGGCAGAATCTGGGGGTCAAAATGTAATTTTAGAAACTTCAGGGGTATGAAATGTAATTTTGGCAAATTCTTGAGGTCAAAATGTAATTTCAGAAAGTTCAGAGGTCTGAAATGTAATTTTGGCAAATTCTAGGGGTCAAAATGTAATTTTAGAAAGTTTAGGGACCTAAAATGTAATTTTGGCAATTTCTAGGGGTCAAAATGAAATTTCAGAACGTTCAAGGGTGTAAATGTAAATATCACAGAATTTAGGGCACAAAATGGTAATTTTAACAAAAGTCTAGCTGACCGTTGTGCTGACATGGCCAGAGTGACACGTGGCAGTCCTTGATTGGTCCACGTTGCGTTGACCGATGATGTGGATGATGATTAGACTGGGTGATGTGGCAGTGCTGACGGTGATGCTTGCGTGGCGATATTGACATATGGCGCAATCTGATTGGACAGAGTGGCGCTGACTGGTCAACAATGATAACGTGGCAGCTGACTGGGTCGTCTTCAACCTCTGGACTCCGGCGACCGTCTGAAATTCCGGCGACTTTTCCTGCGACGTCCGTGGAGGCGCGTGGAGGTGTTTCACGGCGGTGACCGAGGCTATTCCTAGGTTTTTCGGCCTTCTGAACATGATGGTGAGGTCGGTTTCTTCAAAAAACGCTCCGAGAGTGAAAATCCGACACCCCCTTTTTCTCACATTTTTTTTTCTGACCCACTCCTCACTCTTTCGCTCTCTGGCTCTCTAGAACTCAGCTTTGGTACCAAAATGGTATAGAAACCAAACTCAAATGTATTTATTCAAAACTCAGATGCATTACAATGAAAAACTCACACCTATTTATACTAAAACCACAACTTTATAATTTCTTAAAATAATGCAATAGTCAGCCTTGGCAACCATTCACAACGTCAGTGCTTACATCATATGCAATATTCTCATGTCAACGTTGGCTGCTCTGTTCACATTCTCTCTGTTCTGTTTCAGCCTCATTAAAATCTTACTAGGAAAAACGCAATGGAACAAAAACCTAATGAATGCAAAAGAGTACACAATATATGTTGAAGTTGCCTCATTAAAAATCTTACTAGGAAAACCTCATGGGACAAAACCCTGGTTAAGGAAAAAAAGAGTACATAATTATCTTTACTCCCCCTGATGATAATATGATATTTACTTCTCATGACAACTGTACTTTTACTCCGCCTAATGACAACATGCTTTTCACCCTTTAATTGCAATAGAATATGTTGATTTCTCAAGTAGATTATTTACAATGCCTTTTGAGTACATCTTTTTAGCCGAGCCATATATGTTTGATTGATATAACTAAAGGGAGATTTGGCATACCGGAGCGAATCCATGTTCGGATCCGGATCAAAGCTCCAATGCTCCATAATTGTGCCCACACAATTATTAGACTACTAGAGCTTAATTGTGATTTGCACAGCAGATCACTAGAACCAGAAAGATGGTAGGAGAGAAGAGAATTGCCAGAAAACTCAATGGCGGGGTAAATTGCAATTGAGGAAGCACGCTATTTATAGTGGTTTATGGAGGCCACTAATTAGGAAACGTGTGCACACCATCTTGCCCTCCAAGACAGCAATTAATTGATTCTCAATTAATTCCCTAATTTTGGTGATTTGTTCCTCAATTAATAAATCCATAATTATTACTGAATTATTCCCCAATATACAATTAATGCTGATTTTATTCTTATTTGATTAGGCTACTTATATCCTAATCAAATAGTCCGGCCCATCAAGGGCGGACTTGGACCCAAAGTCCAACATCTCCCACTCGCACTTGATGGGCCTCCCATCATGCGTGCGTTACTCTTTCTTGTTTTATACTTGGGTCTGCCGTGACTGCGTGGGCAAAAACGTCTTTAAGATTTGGTGCTTGTGATATTAGAAATCCCTCATATTTGATCAGCATCCAAGGACACCCTTTATATATAACCGTAAGCTATATGTTCATTGCCTCATATGCCCCAGATTCTCCCATACATATTACTCATGGCATATCTAATCCCTTTCAAGTTAATATGTTAATTAACTCAGATTGCCTCCTATGTACATAGTATCCACACTTACTAGCTACACATAGAGCTAGTAAGGGGTCGACCACAGATACTAGCACATCTTATGTATCTAGGGGTAAATCTTCCTTTTTGACTAAACATCAGTCCATCTTGACTTGGTCGCTTTCCTAGTTTTCATTCGTCTGATCGAATCGAGTGTGATCATGGAGCTTCAGCTAAAGTAGCTGTCACCAAACCAAGCTTTCATAATGCTGCCTAAGTCTTAAGGGCATCGTGGAAGGATTCTTCCTTCCTGGGACTCACACTGTAGTGAACTAGAGATCTTTCACCTACATCCCGTGTTGCAATTTAACTCTTAAGCACATGCAGTATAAATTGCATGCTACGGTGAGGTGTATGTCGATTTCTTTATCTTTCACCGTATAAACATTAGTTCCAAAATGTACTCAACATTCGAACCTAGAACTTTCTTTTTCACAATATCTCTTTTACAATCTCATTTGTGAAAAAGAGTTTTTTGCCTGGCTACAGGTCTATATTCATGCTTTGATTCATTTTCTGTGTATATGCACACATGTAGATCTCATCTCAGTCTATCCGAGGCGACTCAAACGCAAAGATTCTTCTTAACCATCTCATGGTGATCATTTGCTCGTCTTACCCTCTCATGCCCCCATAAAACATGGGAAGATGGTTGTTCGTGTGAGTGAACCAACCTTTTTTGACCTGTACGACATACAAACTTGTATACCTTACATGTATTTACTCATAACATACATACTATTTCTTTTATCTTTATATAAAAGAAGTTCACGACCTTACATTTTATTCACGCCCCAAGATTTTCACTAACTCAATAAAAATCAAGCTATGGGCTCATTAAAGAAGAGTTGTTTTCTTGACAACTTAATCCATGGTTATTCTTATAACCCATTTCACAGCAGGACCAAAAACAACTTCCAAGTCTATCCAAAAACATTTGGTCTTATGTACACCAATGTGTACATTCATATCACCAACTATAGTCTCACATGGGACTCTATCCACCTTTCTTATGTTGGATTCCTCATAGGACATGTAACCTCTTTAGGTTTATGCCCTTGACTTCAGGGGTGTCCATGGGTTTGTAGTTTGACATCCTAAGATGTCTAAGGATTACACTTGTATATGTCTTAGGTGGAAAAGACTGTATCTTTCTTGTGCAACTCCGTTTATCTTGTCATTCAAGATATTTGTTTAACCCATGACTTTCTCAACTCAGAATTTAAGGATTCTCTGATCCTTTATTCCTTTGACTCCCTTGACACTTGTTTCATATGTCATTTGACAAAGGATGACTTCACAAAGAATCATCACTAGACCATTTGGGACTTATGTAGTGTTCTTCGATTATTTTGAAGTCTTTCACCTTGTGAAAACCTCATATACTACTATTTGGGTAATTGTTTCTACGAAGCCCTTAAGCTGCTTCATGTAGAGTTCATCATCCAATTTCCAAAATTCCAAATTGGAAGGTGGTCTTTACTTCATCTTGATGCAATTTCAAGACTAAGCTTGTTGTCATAGCCAAAGTTCAGAGATAAAATGCACAACGGACAACCTTCCATTGTATTACCCCCTAGGCACTAAGTGTTTTAGGTTCTACATGCCCCCAACAGATTTGAGAACCTACTTGTTCCCAATCGCCTCTTGGCTAGGTGACAAATTACCCAAACACGTATTTGACTTAAAAAGAATCCAAATCCTCCTGCATGACACTTTGCAATTTATCTTAGCAGGTCCTTCTAGTGTCTTTCAGACACTTATAGGTAGTTATCATCACCTTCTAAATGATAAAGAGAGCATTCAATCCATTAGGGAATCTATCCCTTGTAATCATTCGCTAGATGACAATTTGCTCCGAGGTGGATTTCATAGGATTCTTTTCTTATGTATAAGTGAGGTAATTTTCTCGTAACTTACCTCTTACCTCTTTCGTTGTGAAAATGGTTTCAATCCTTCCACTCGAATCAGTGAACTTAGGAACACTTGGTTTTTCCTTGTCACTTGTGAACCTCTTAAAGAGATTTATTGTGATTAATGCTCATTTCCTGCTAGGAAATTTGGGTTTTATGAACGTTGTGTCCCAAGGTTTTCTCTTAGTCACTGAACTGCCATCATTTTCACTAATGAAGACGTGTCATGTCAAATTCTCATGTTATCTCACAAAGAGATACCTTGTATACCTTGGCCCTAATCTTCCTTACTCATAGGAATAATTATGAATATAAAGTTGATGACCCTTATGGTCTTAACAAGCTTGGCCCTGGTCTAAGGCCCATCCATGATTCATAGGGTAAGGTTGTGACTGACATAGAGGGCATTTGGTTAAGTGTGAATATAATAGCTGTGAGTCCACCTACCAACATATGGCTGATAGCCTCATTGATGCCATTATGTTCACAACCAAATCAAGGAGAGGTCTATCTCTCCATTTCAACAACTCTATTATGTTAAAGGGTTCTAGGTATTGATAGTTTCCTAACAATACCTTTCTTATACACAAAACTGCTTGAACTAATCACATGGGTGTCCTAAACCCTTGTTATTTCGAAAGGTCTTATTCTTTTAGTTTACTGATTCCTGACTAGTTCAACCATTATCTAATAGCTTTACACTTTCCTGGAATTAAGTAAATGTTACTGTATTTCATGTAAACATTCATGACGTTAATGAAATAGTAAGTTCTGTGTTTGGCCCTCATGTTCATTGGTTCACTAACGTCATAATTTGCCAATTGCAGTGGTTTTTTTCAAAAATGTTTCTTTGTTTTCTTGCCAGGTAGAATGAGTTCTCAACTTATTCATAAGGGTATTAACCCTTTAGCACACATTTAGCAAATACTTTTTTGCTAGTTTGATCATTCCCTTTGATTAAGGTGTACATGTGACAAGAAATGGAATCTTTTATCCCTAGAAAAGAAACATCAAAATCCAACAAAGGATTTGAGAATCATAGTCCCATCGATCCTTAACTAAAGAGATAGCAAAGATGTGATTCTGTCAGTTGCAATTGCATGGAGTGAATCAGGGTAGTTTATCTATGCAGAGTTAACGTACAAATTCCAATCCCTTGATTCTATCTCTTTATTGCTTTGCATTTGACATGAAGTCATATGCTTCTGTGAAACATCCATAACTCATGTGGATTGCTACTTTTACAACCCTTAAGGATTATCAATATAGCTTTTCATCTTTGTAGAAACCATTTGACCTCCTCTAGATCAAGTTTACCTCATAAGTTTCTTGCCCTCAGACTTAGAGGATGATTCCTCCCACTCTTTAGCTAAGTTCGTCTGACTGATGGATCTTGAATCCTTCAGTCTTTCACATGCAACTTCAATGTGGCGAATCACATTACTGAAGGTTACAATATGCATATCAGAGGCAATCTTTACTTTCGTATACGCCCACTCACTGGAAGACGTGGCTCACTCCCACTCACTGGGAGACATAGCTTCCTCCCACTCACTGGGAGATGTCTTATCACAACATACACTTGTTGTTTGTTAGAAAGAACTTGGCATTTAGTTTGTCTCAACTTATTAGTTTGACAGCTGCCTCAAGTGTTACCTAAACAACATGTTAGGACTTAGTACACTATGTTAAAACTTAACTTAGTTTTAACTTTATGGAAGAAGATCACCTATTTCACTATCTTCCAACACTACCCATACAGCTTGGATATGGTTACATTGCTCATACCAACATAAGTTTAAGCAATGTTTTTCTTTCTATACTTGATAGCATAAACCTTTTGTATCCTTTGGTTGCTTCAACCTTTAAATGCTGAAGACTAGTTGGTAAGATGTCCCTAACATCTCATTCTTCTTGAATGAAAGAGATTTGAGAGTTTTTAACTCCACAGATATCTCTATTGAGCTTGTCTTCGTAAGCTCAGTCAAATAGACTTGGTCATAATTGGTCACTTAGACGATTATGGTATACAAATCATATTTGTTCAAGTTAGACAAAGGATAATTAGATAATAAATTCACTAGTTTTATGTTCAGGAGACAACTATGTTGACTCCCATCCCAATCATGCTAATTAGCTCATCACCCTTTTAACCATAGTCTTCCTTGAACACATTCCCTTTTGGATTTCTATACATATTCCGTAAACCCCCACTCAATCAAAGATGGTTATTCAAAGATGATAATACAATATCATCTAATAAACATGAATGTTCATGAAAACAAGAAGTGAATATGCTTAATTCAATTCTAAAAACAGAGAATTTAATCATAAATTCAATGATAAAGAACATTCAAAAAACATTTTGCCTCATTTTGTTGTCTCTTAACTAGGTTCTCCTTCTCATAGGCCCTTCTGACCATATTAACTCATGTAGCGTCTAGCTACAATGTCCAGCTCCTCTTTGCCATGTTTATATCCACTTACTTGGATATAATTAAAGCATACCTCCCACTTGATGAGATGATTCTAACATCTCTATTTGTCTTGTCCTTTGTCACAACATTTGTGATAAAGGATTGACTTTTAGAAGTCATTGCTTCAATCCAAGTAGATCAATGTGGTTAGAAGCATGGGAAAACTTATTATTATTCAATAATTATTGAATAATTTTAAGTTGCTGCAATTTTTCAGGTTTTTATCTCTAAGAGTTTGAGTCAAGGTTGGATAGGATTTTATATTCAAAAGCTCATTTGAATAATCCCTTACTTTTAAAGAATCTTGCAGCATTAACCTTATGTTGTAGTTGAAATACTCTTAATAAGTAAGTCAACCTTTCCCAAAAATAATAGAATCCACAAAGACTTAATTTCAATATTTTTGGGAATCTCTAAGTACATACAATCACCTTTTTGACTCAAAACAGATCCAAATGTGCTTCAAATATATGCAAATTATATATCAAATTGAAGCTCTTGAATTTAGGGATTTTTAGGAACCAACTGCACGTGACCTCCACGCGCTAGCCCAAACGAATCCATGCGATGTCCTCCCTCCGACGGTGCTTGCCACGTGTCAAACGGAGGTCCAAGTGCGTCCCATGCGCCACTTATCAATTTCTGGTTTTTTTGGCCAGTGCTGGCTGTTGACCAGTCAACGTTGACCGTTGACGAGTCAATGTTGACTGATCAACCTTGACCCCGTCACTGCTGACATGTCTCGGTCGACGTGGCTGGTCAACGGATGACGTGGCCTTCATTGACCAATGCTAACGTGGCACTTGATGATGACGTGGCGACCACTCATTGGCACCACGTGGATTGTGTTTACCGATGACATGGCAGTTGACTGCCACATCATCATCTTCAACCTCCAGCCGGGTCCACCGACCCGGTTAGAGCTTCGGTGGGTCATCGCGACCTATAAACTTCGAGAGGCCATATCTCCCTCGTTTCTGCTTCATTTTTCATGTTCTCTATGTCGTTCGAATCGTAGTTCAGCGAACTACAAATCCATGACATTTATTTGATTTAAAAACCTCTATTTCATTGATCAAATCGTGAGTGACTTGGCGACGGTGACTAACGACCCGCCAACTTCTTTCCTTAATTTCTCCCTCATCCGGACTCCGTTTGACGCGTTTTAAGCATCGTTGGAATCATCTCTTCAAGATCTACATATCCATGGCTTCGGTTGAGGCAAAAACACATCCATGGCTTCGGTTAGCCCGTAAAATTTTTTTTACATATAATAATTTTACAAAACTTATAATTTTTCTACTCCTATCTTGGTACCTCCCAATCCAAAGAGAAAAAATCTTAGCCTCTTCTCTTCTTCTTTAAACAAAATTATTATATCTTGGTTGCTTGAGGATGGGTTTATGTTTTGTTTATAAACTTTGACAAATTTGATAGCTTTATCTCTTGAATTGTAGATTATGTTTTTAAATTTTTATAAGAGTAATGATTGATGCTAGGAAGGTAAATTTAATGACTCATATATATGTGTCTTATATTTTCAATCCTCTTTAAAAAATAGGATTTTTTTTCAAAAAAAAAAAAATCGGGCCCGCGGGCTGGTTTGTAACCCGAACACTGCGAGTTAACGCAGAAGCGCGGGCCAACCCGCAACCCGCGGGCTAACCTGTATTCCTAGCTCTACATATATATGTAAAATATGCATGGAATGATCTAAAGAAACATAATTTAAATATGACATAATATGGCTCACTTAACCTAAATCCTCTCAAGCTAATAAGAGGACCTCTCTAATAAGAAAAGAAAAGACATTGAGAAACTTCATTTAAACATATGAGGGGAGTGAGATGAGTAGAGAATGTACATCCAGACTATAGAAAAGAAAATAAAAGACATATTGTTTACCATGCCTAAATTATTTTAGAAATTAAAACCTTAACAAATAACAATTCATACAATATGAAAAGTAATAAATGTTATAATTATGTTGCGCTACGAATAGTTAGCCACGACGGTCCCACTACCGAACCTATGCTCTTCAGTCCTCCTTTAAGAAAAGAGGAAGGAAAAGAAGAAGATGGGGAGTGGTTTAGAGAATAGTTCAGGTGATCCTAATTCCAAAGGAAGGGTATCTCTAAGACTTTTCCCCATATTAGTAACTAACCATATAATTAGAGGAGAAAATTGACAAGTTCTTTAATTTCCCTTATATTCTCTCAACTTTCATTTCTCTAACTCTTATCTAATTTTTAATTAAAAAATAAATTCTTCTATAATATTAGCTTCCTCATATTTTGCATGATTTTCAAGTATTTTGACACTAGTAGTAGAGGCATCACATGTCTCCAAGAATAGTTATGAATTTTCTTAATTTATTTATCCTTAACATTTCATGTAAGAGATCCACACATGTTTCTACTCAACATGCTGCCCATGAGATTTTGAATCTAACAACCCCATAACATAAGAGTACCAAAGCCAAGCCAGGTTTTCGTTAGTCTCGTATCCTTCTTAATTAATCACCATCAATTGAGTCCAAAGCAATATATATCACATACAACTTATATATCACATATACAATTTATAATCGAGACGAAAACTCAAACTCAACTTAAATGCACAATTGATATGGCTTTGATGCCGCTGTTGGGATTGGTAAGCACAACATAAAATTAAAATTCAAAAAATTTGCCAATCCTGACTGCAAATATATCAATAGTGTTCAAATCAAGTAATAAAGAAACATACCTTTTTGATGTGTTCAGTCTTTTTTTTCTATCTCAAGGAGCTAACAACTCAGATCAACTCCCTCTACTGATATTTACACGAATAGGAATCCAACACAAACAGCATGCTAGCACCACCAATGTCCCTCTCTAGAGTTTTCTTTTCTCACGGCTCTCTATATGTCTTTTTAATCATCTATAGAAAACCCTCGCTCACCCTTTTTAAATAACTAGTCAAGGCTTTTTATTTTACGATAGATATTATTTTTTTAAAATTAATCTTAATTAATTTCAAAATCCATATCATATCAATTAACACTTAATTGTCTTTTGATAAATAAATTAAATAAATATGGTTTAATTAAATCTATCCAACAGTTTTAATTGAACATATTTATTTAATATGAATAAAGAGCCAATGGAAATAGATTTAATTTATCTTTATAAATTAAATATGATATATTATATCTTTGTCGTGTTAGTTATTAAATTTAGTTTATCAGATAAAACTAAATTTAAAACTAACACAATGTAATAATATTATCATATAATATATGTTGATACCAAAGGGAGGGAGGACCCCGAAGAGGATCTACAGAAGAGGGAGAAGGAGAAAGAGTATGAGAAGCAGGGACTGACTCAGAGTCATTAAAGTATGAGGATGCAGATGCAGAATGAAAATAAAACTGAAATTAAAGATTGAAATTAAAAACTGTTAGAGTATTATTGCAAATGAAAACATCAAATATATAAGAAGAAGAAAAATAGAAGAAAACTTACAGAGGGAAAGAAAGAAATTGAAAGCTCAATTTTCAGGTGAATTTTAACTTACTGAAGGTGCCATTTTATAGGCTTACAAGACCGTTACTATTCACTATAGTCAATGTTCACATGTGCAATAGTGACTGCTACAATGATTGCTATAATGACTTTTGCTATAATGAAAAGTTGATGGACGTACGTCCTTTTGTCTTGAATAGTGAAGATTCATTTTCTTTCTATCAAATCTCCACCGAAAGTACCGACAAGTGTTTGTAACAACAGATATTTTGTGACTCTGCACTAATCTTTGTCTAAGTTGTAGACTTCATGATATAAGTCATGGCTAAAATAATCACCATATCACTTTAGGCGATATCATCTGAGCTGTTGGATGAAGATATAGAGGAATAACTGATTTTGCTACTTTGCAGTGCATTTGTCCAGCATGAAGGAGCTGGAGAATTTCTTGAAGTTGTTTGGCTAAGTTTTCTTTGTTTGTTGACGAAGCCAATCACACTTGTATTTGTGTCCTTTGGTTAAGGAAGATACTGGACTCATAATCTCCCACCATTAGGGATTTTGGATTCTGGTTGAACCATTTTTTGAGTGCCATTTCTGATACATTTTTGGCATCAAGGAACTTCGCCAACCTTTTGACAGAAGGAACTCGCTGTAGGATGGGAAAATTTTTTTATACCTGGAAATCCCATATTTGAGATTCCATTTGAATACCTAGGCTAAAGCAAAGTTTGAAAAGAAATGGAGATCTGCTGGGAAAGGATCTTCATTTAGATTGGCTCAACTTTTAAAATAGTCAAAACCAATTTTCACATTGGTTGGAAGAATCTCAGGACATGGTTTGAAGAAATCCCACCATTGACTGAACCATTGTAGAAATTGATATTTAGGGTCAGATTTGAACATAAAAAGCCATGTATGGCTACATGTTTTATTTTGATACCAAAAGGTACAATACCAGCCTTCCATGTAATCTCAGTAATTATAACCTATTAGATTAAAATAGTCAAAAAATTTTTTTAAAACAAATCTTGTCCCTAATCACCAGGAGAGAGGACTCTTTTGATTTGAAAAGTTGAGTACCCAAACACTGTGGAGTCATCTGGGTTAGGAAAATGTCTTATTCCTATAGATTCAAAATCTACAAGAATAAATTCATAAAACCTTTGGGTTTTTGTCAAATT
Source organism: Inga oerstediana (assembly GCA_963210345.1). Classification (NCBI taxonomy): domain Eukaryota; kingdom Viridiplantae; phylum Streptophyta; class Magnoliopsida; order Fabales; family Fabaceae; genus Inga; species Inga oerstediana. The sequence continues at coordinate 38,198,069 of OY723407.1, forward strand.
GAAAGGCTTGAAGAAAAACCCTTTTAGAAATATTTTGGCTACCAAGGCATATGGGCTTTTATCACAGAAACCTGGTTTTGTATGGAAAAGATTTATGGTCTTTTTTGGTTTTGCCACAAAAGTAGTTTGTGGGGGAGTTGGTTGAGAAGAAAAAACTATCTCTTTTGATGAAGAACCAGCTTTATTAATCTCTTGGGATTTATTTTTGATTGCTAGGGCAACAACCTTAGATTCTTCTTCTTTGGCTATATCAGCCCATCTTTTGTTTGGTAGTTTTGTTAGGGATTCGTTAGATGCCAAATCCTGGAGGGTTTCAATTGGGAAGGCATAATCCTTCGGGTTCATTATTAAACTTGAAATTTTGTGAGCAAATTGCTTGGTGTTCTGGGTCTAGGAAGAAAACCCTTTTTGTTGGGTTGATGACCTAGTTGTTGATTGTGCAGTTCTTGACTGCTTGACCTTTTCTTTTATGACCCTTTTCATATATCCTTATTGAGGGCTAGGCCATAGCCCTTTCCTCTCTCTTTTTCTTTTTTGGACATTTGGTCACCTTATTTCCCCTACAAAAATTCCATGGTTAGAAAATCAGGAAGGGAGTTTGAAGAGCCTTTGAGAAATTCAATTTTGAAATCAAAGACACTTAAAATTGCTTGCCATCAAGAAAAGATTTGTTTTGATGCAAGATTTTTAACATCTTTTTGCAAAACATTTTTGGCAGATTTTGCAATCCACCCTGATTAAAAAATTTTGATTTAACAAATCACTTTGAAATTTTTTTATACATAAAAAGCTTGCTAACATTTCTTTTTTAATGGTGGAATAGTTCTATTGTGCCCTATTCCAATGTTTTGATGTAAATGCAATTCAATGCTCTTTACTATCAATTTTTTGTTTGAGAATACCTCTATAACTTATGTCAGAGGCATTTATTTCAACAAGTTGAATGCTTGCGGATTGGGAAGGTATAAGCATGGAAGATTTTAGGCATGAGTTTTAATTTTATTGACCATACTAGCGTGATCATTTATCCATGGAGGAGGAATTTTCTTAAGATACTCATAGAGAGGCTTAATAATATTATTTAGGTTTGGAATGAATCCACCTACGTAATTTAGGCAACCTAAAATCCTTTGGAGTAGATTTTTATCCAGAATCTGGTCTAAAAATTTGTCGGTAAACTGAATTGCTTTGTCAATTGGAGTTATAGTTCCTTGATAAATATGACAACCAAGAAGCATGATTTTTTGTCTGGAACAGACTAATTCTAGTTTTGGAAACTGTAAGGCCATTTTGCTTAGCAATTTCTGTGAAGACCCTCACATGCTTGAAATGCTGGTCAATGGAATCCGAATACACTAAAACTTGAGCAATATAAACTATGATAAATTTAGTGTAAGGATTAAACATTCCTTACATTACTTAAATTTAGTGTAAGGAGCATTTTTTAGCCCAAAAGGCATAACATTCCACTCATTATTCTCTGAAATTCAGAGGGAGCATTTTTTAGCCCAAAAGGCATAACATTCCACTCATACAGTCTAAAAGGAACAATGAATGCATTTTTGTTGCGATCTTTCTTGCTAATTTAGATTTGCCAAAATCTTGATTTCATATCAAATTTTGAAAATATTTTTGCATGATGAAGGTGATTTAGAAGGTCCTTTTTGTTAGGAATAAGGTTCTTAATCCATTATAAGGCCTAATTAAGTGGCTTGTGTTAGACCTCATGTTTTGATGATAACAAAAGTATGGTTTGAAAAAGAAATGATTAATAATCAAGCTTGAACTAAGTAATGACAGGAACAAGCTTTACTTGAAGTTAGCCAAGAGAAAATGCTGAGGAACTTGATCAGAAGTACAGTTTCTAAGGCATTACTCGAGTCGCTACTCGAGTAATGAGACAAAACTTGAAGTAACCAAGGAAAACTTCCAGTAACCTGCCACCATTACTCGAGGAGCTACTCGAGTAACCAGGTAAAAACTTGGAGTTGCTCTCGGCCTGCTAATGTTACTCGAGGAGGTACTCGAGTAACCAAGTGAAAACTTCCAGTTGCCTTCAAGTTTTCCCAATGATACTCGAGGAGCTACTCGAGTACCTGTGTTTCCTAAAATGTGGACCTCTCAGCATTTTGTACCAGTGCTAATGTTACTCGAGGAGCTACTCGAGTAACCCTGTGAAAACTTCTAGTTGCCTTCAAGTTTTCCCCATGATACTCGAGGAGCTACTCGAGTAACTCTGTTCTGAAAATATGTAACTCTCGGCACTTTGTACCACTGCCAATGTTACTTGAGGAGCTACCCGAGTAACATACTAAAGTAAGTGAAAACTTGAGGTTGGTACCCGATTAACCTGATCTCTCTTTGTTTCATCTTCCTCGAGTACTTACTCTAGTATACAAGTTTTTCATGGTTTATTTTAAGTGGATTCCTCGAGTAAGTACCCCAGTATGCACAAATATTTTCAAAGTAAACTTCAAGTCATTACCAGAGTAAATCATGCTCAAAAGTCTTAGTTACTCGAGGAGCTACCCGAGTAACCTATGCAAAAATGAATGCATTACTCGAGTCCCTACTCGAGTAACAAGGTAATTGCTCTCGGCCTTAAAATCCTGCCAACATTACTAGAGTAGAGCATCGAGTAATAAAAAGTTTTTAAAGGATTACTCGAGGTGTTACCCCAGTAATCTATGAAATTGCAAAAGCATTACTGGAGTAGCTACCCGAGTAAATAACTATTCCCAAAGGTTTGAAATTTAGTTTACTCCATGCAATACCTGAGTAATCTTGTTTTTCTTCATTGACTTTCAATTAAACAAAGATTTCCCGATGATACTCGAGGAGCTACTCGAGTAAACTTCAAGGGTTACTCGAGGAGCTACTCGAGTAAGCTTACCCAGAAATTTAGAAACCATTCAAACTTTCATTATATTGTTTCCTATATGATTAACCTTTCATTGTATTAGTATTCTTAGTCTATTTACAGAGAAACAATGAAGAAATCATATCAAGAGATGAAAGTCAAAAGAAACGTTCAAATGCCAACCACCGCCAACGGATATTTTTCAAAAACTTGAAAAGTCAATAGTGGCTGCGCACTCACCAACGGACGAAAGGAAACGTTCCAACGGTCATCACCAACATACCTATATATATATGGGAACCTTCAAACAGAGAACGACAATCAAGCACACATACGAACGTATCATTAAGTTCATTGCTCTATTTTCACGTTGAAATTGTATTTCTATGCTTCAGTGATTATCATTTACTCTGTAAGAGAGATATCTCATTCAAACTCAATATTTGTTATTGAGATAACTTAAGGTTGTGGAACCTTGAGTTGGGATTGGATTACAACCTGTAAGGGGGAGCGAGTGTCCAGGTGTAAGGAACTTGCTTGTACTGAGGTGCCAAGAACCCACTGAATCTTGGAAGCTATAGGAAACTCTCAGAGAAGCTCTGAGGACTGGACGTAGGTCAAAGTGGTTGTGACCGAACCAGTATAACTCCCGGTGTACACTTCGGTGATATTTCTCCTTACTCATTACTGTTTTAATTCTTTTGTCAAAGTTTTATATTTTCAAAAGAAATTTCAGTATCACCCAATTCACCCCCCCTCTTTGGTGAAACGCTTGATCTAACGGCTTGTAGTTGATAACAAGCCTCAGAGTTCTTCGGTCAAGTTCTGCATTTTTATTAATGTAAAAGGTAGATAAGACCAAGGGCTTTGACTTTTTTGGATTAACTCTTTTGAAAGTAAATCCTTAATTTCATTTTGACAATGTTCCAGGAGTTCCTGGTTCATCTATATTAAGCGAGTTGTAACGACATGGCCCCACCCACCGACGACGAGCGGTGCCGGACACCCCCTTTAAGGGTGCTAGGATTTGTCCCCACTCCACCCCTCTAGGGCTTAGGGATTTTGCTTAATGGGTACATATACTTTTCCCTAAAGAGTCACCTCCCCAGGATCGAAGACGTGACCTGAGGGTCAAGTACATGCCCCATATGACTCCTGATAGCCAAGTGCACCATACACTCTTTCCCAAAGAGTCACCTCCCCAGGATCGAAGACGTGACCTGAGGGTCAAGTACATGCCTCATGTGACTCCTGGTAGCCAAGTGTGCCATGGCTGGGATCAGGTATACACAGTAGCATAGATAATAACATTCACATTCGTGACATTTGTCACATTCACCATATTCATGATAGCATACATAGCTACATAGGACGGCTTTCTTAGCCATATACATATTCGTGACATATACGACAGCTTTCACAGCCATATATGACAGCTTTCGCTATATTCATATCGTCACGTTCATGACAGCTTTCGTTGTTTTCATATTCGTCATAATTTAATGATAAGCACAAATATACAAGCATTAGAGATGATATAAGAGAAAGAGTCACTACCTTGTTCTTTCCATTCTTCCTTAGCACAGATTTCTTACGCTCAAGGAAGATGTCAAATCCTATAAATCAGAATTAAGGATGACGAGTTATTCCCTATTCCAATTCTTAAATAACTATAAAACACTTGGAGTTGGTTATCATTTGAGTCCCTTATGTGGCTATGATAAGTTCAAACAAAAGCCCATAAGGGTTAGGAAGAGCTAGATCAAAAATCACCTTTCAAAAGTTCAAAATGTTGAAATTGAGGGTTGGCCGCTGCCAGAAACAAGTCAGAAACTTTTGGGCCTTGGTCAAGAACCTTTTGGCACAACCAAGAAAATTCCTGTTTCTTGGCTTAACTTCTAAAACTCATAATTAAATCTACAAAACTCGAAATGGAGTGATTACAAATCCTACTTGAAGGTTTTTAAGTCCTTAATACAGGAAAACTATGAACCACTATCATTTACAACCATAAAAATACAGAATCAAAGGAATTCCCATACTATTCCAAAATAGCTTCCAGTTTCAACCTCAAAATTTGAAAATACATAACTTCTAATACACAAATCATATGACACCTATTTTATGTCATTTTAAATCTTGGTATGTGCACTATTAGACTAGAAAGTTTCAGAATTTTTAGACACCATTTACTTATTCAAAACGTCCTCACAAACTAGCTGCCATGTACAGAGTTTTCACTTGACAGAATTTTCAAACTTTCCAGTCAGATCCCAAATCGAATCCATTATCCAAACCATAACATAAGATACTATTATCATCAACAAAACATTATGAACTCTCTAAAACCCTATATACACGAAAATTAGGGGGAAAATTCAGAAATCAAAGCTCTCAACCAATGGCCACAATATGTATATATCAAAAGATTGCTCTTTCTTACCTCTATTACTTTCTCTATCTTGTTCTTTGATTCCTCAACATCTAGCTTTTCTTGAGTACACAAAACACCTCTTCTTAAAAATCTAAAACCATGAGAATGAAGCTCTCATCAAGATAATCAAAATTAAAGAAGAGGTTTTTAGCAATAGAAGTCATCTTCAAGGTTAAAATCTCACATTCACCTTGATTCTTCTTTCTCTTTCCTCTTTTATTGCTTGGACAACTTGGAGCTTGGAGAGAGAGGGAAAAGTTATGAATAGTCAGATTTTCCAACCTCCCACATGCTCATAGCCAACTTAAAGAGAGAGGGAGAGGGAGAGGGAGGAAGAGTTTGAAATTTTTGACCATTTGACAATTTGACTTTAATCAAGTATTGCCAAGTGTCAAGATCTAATAGCTCCATTCAAAAGGCATGTAACCACGTAGTTACCCTAACTAATTCCATTAACCACTTAGTCACACCTCTTACTCTTTTAGTTGATAGTGAATTTCCTTTTCGGCAGTTGACTAATTGGCCAATAAATTTCTTTCTTCTCGTTTTGCCCCCTGACTATGACAATTTCTATTGGATTACCACTTAACACATTATTTAACCCTTCTAATGCGCCCTTCCCTTCACTTTTAATTCAACTTAAGCTTTGTCACCATAATTGAACTTAAATATAGGGTTTGAGCACTTTCTGTTGCTAATTCGGGTCATAATTCGTACTTTCATATACTTTTGGAGTCATGAGCCCTTATACACAATTTAGGGCTACACATTATGTAACACCATATATCATACCTACATACCTTTAACACCACAGTGTTACTAAGGATCATTACCTAGTAGGGAGAAACCTCAAAACATTTACTATGCCTCAAGTTCCCATAACCTTATCAAATAAACTTTTCTGAGCAATAATTACTGCAACAGAAATGGTTCATATTAAAATCAATACTTATGTCATCACTCTATACTTTTAAGCATTCTTCAATTCGTCTAATTAAGATGATCATTAGTCATGGAGAAACCTTAAGACAATTACTAATCCTCAAGTCTCCATGACCTTGCCAACTTAACTTCCCAGAGGGTCACCCATCCTAAGATTTTCCTAGATTGAGCACTCTTAACTTTTGTGTGCCCATGCCAAAATGCAGATACCAGCTCTATCTGCTCTTGACCACCAGTACCCTGAGAGTACCCTCATCTTAAACATCATGCCCATTGCCTCCGGCTGACTAAATATTGTGTGTGGGTGGTATAACAGCATCGATACATGTACTTGAACACATACCAGATGATATGCTTCCTGAAGTCCACCAAGTTGTCATTCAAACCCACTCCCTCGGTGTACGTGACATCTTTATACCCCCTCAAACCGATACTATGATATACGCAGCCCTTCGGGCATTAACATTTTCTTTAGGGCCTATGTTTTCCCTTCAGGGGGACTTGTCTATGAACTAGCTGAAGCAATTCACTTTGTTGTTCTCATCACTGTATAATCAATCATATTAGTATACTATCTTGTTGCCAGAACTGCAGCTCTACCAGAATTGCTTGGGCTCTTCCAGAACCTTTGGTCTCTGATACCAACTTATCGTTGATATTAATTAGAGTATTTGAGCGCAATTTGGTGGGCAACACAGGAATAGCGGAAATATACTAATATTATTGAAAAATTATACTTGATTACGTTATCGGTTTTCCCTACAAGGTTTGATAATATATATATATATATATAATATTGTCCAAAATGCCAAAATAAACTACATATAACCAACAGCTCTATCTCTATATCCCGGTCACCTTAGTTGCCAGTATTTGCTGCCTTGCCCTTGGAGCCACTAACTTCTGCTGGAATATTTATTTATTTGAAAAAGGGTGAAATTTAAAAGAATCTCAGTAGTAACATACAATCGATCATAGAAAATGCAATAATAAATATGTCATGTATCACATACAGCAATATTATAATAACACACTATTCAGTTTAGTTCAGCTCAGTCGGAAACATTCAGAGCCAACCACTATTGAAACCCCTACTTGTTCCATGCCTCAGTTGGGCTCGAGGCCTCCAACTAGGCATATCCATGTACCCGTAGGCACTATGTTCGGTGTACCCGTGGGCACTATGTTCAGTCATATTCGGTGTACCCGTAAGCACTATGTATCATACATATTACGGTAAATGGTATACACAAAACATATAAACATTGACATAATGTATGAAAGATAGAGTTACTACCTTGTGTCCCTTTTTTCTATACAAAAATAGTTCCTCAAACTATGTGACAATGGCTCGGCAATTAACCAGGTCCTAAAATTTTAAATGTACAAGAATTAGGTTAGAACCCATTCATGCACTATTTTAGACACTTCTAAAGTATTTTTGTTGGTTATATTAATCTAGACTACAAAATTACCAAAATGCCTCTGGAGACCCGGTCTAGGTCCCTTTGTACCCGGCCTAACCGTATTTTTCTAAAAATTTTAACCCAGGCTATTCCTATACAATTTTGCTTGTATAATCCATTTTTGACCTCGATTTTAGCAAAATCACTGCCAAATAACAGTTTTGCCCTTGACAGCCCTGGTTTAGGGTTTTAGGGTTATTTTCATAATTTCACATTTTATGCCTTTTTTGAAAAAGTGCTCAACATCAACCCTACCTAATTTTTCTTCCTGAACATAATGGAATCATCAAATTATTGAAAGTCCAGCTCCTTCCCCCTGCTCTAGCTCTGGCTAAAACATATAGGTGTAAAAAGGAAAATTGTTTTTTGAGTTCTAACACCAAGCTTGCTCCTTTGCACTCTTAATCACTTGATTAACTATTTACACACTAAATACCTAAGATTTGAGGAAATTTGGGCAGCATAACCCCTTAGGGTTTCCCTTTCCCAAATTTACAAATCAACCAATCAAACCACCAATCAACACGAAATCAATAACAACAACAACATCAAAGATTTGAGGTTTGTGAAGTTACATTTGGATTTCTCTTCTTCTCTCTCTCTAGCCAAAACCTCTCCCTCCTCAATCCTTGATATTTTGCTTGCTAAACATGTCAATCCATAGAGAAGAAGAGTTAGGGAAGGAATTACACTAATTAGAAGCTAAATCACAATGAAATATCAAGAGCTACCTTTGATTTTTCCTCCTCCTTCTCTCTAACCTTCAAGCTCACTCACTCACTCACTCTCTCCTCTATGCTTAGCCATGGAAAGATGAAGGGAAATATGAAGCAAAAGCTTTATAAATATCTCTCATACTTTCTCTAATTTTTATTTTCCAAAAATTTAACTTTTATAACCTACCACTAGCACAAAAATGACTTTTAAGACCGATTAAAAATGACTTTTTAGACTGGTTCAGGATGAAGTCTTGATACAGCCCGTCTTTAAGGTCTAATACTTTTTAGACCAGTTAAGCAACCAATCTTAAAGAAAATGTTTTAAAACCGGTTGTAATATAAATCGGTCTTAAAATACATTATTTTAAGACCAGTTACCATAACCACCAGCTTAAAATACCTCATTTGCAAAGCTCCGATAACACTTTTAAGACCGGTTGTCCTTATACCGGTCTTAAAAGTTTCAGTTTTAAGATTGACCGGTTTTAAAATAAAAATTTTAAGACTAGTTGAATATAAAATCAGTCTTAAATATATTTAAGACTGGTTATTTATACAACCGGTCTTAAAAGTTTGCTTTATGATTTTTTTCTGTGGTCTTTGATTATGTTTGTATACCAGGACATATATCCTGAAGCTGCTTCCAAGGCCATACTTATTAAGTGCAAAGTTGAGATTTAAGTGACAAGTCCCCATATTCAATTTATACAAGCCATATATATCTGGAATTTGTTATGCAATCAACAACTAACTTGTAACAAAATAAATGTTGCCATAAGGTGTGTTCATTTTCCTTACACTTACCATTTCCTTTTTCTTTAACTTTCTCATTAGGAACTTGTAACATAACATAGGCTAGTGGATGTCTCAACCAAGTTCACATGGATAAATGCATGATGTCGATCACATAATCACAAAATGTAACATAACATAGGCAAATAGATGCCTCAACCAAGTTCACATGGAAAAATGCATGATGTCACATAATCACAAAAACAACAAACATGTTAATTCATGCAACCAACAAGTTTTTCATAAAAGCTTAGGGAAGGAAAATTTCTCAGTATATACAGAAAATTCCTCAATTTTGCAAAAACTCACTATTGTTGTAAAAGCTCATAAATGAATTCCAAACAACAATTGCGGATGAAATCAATATCTTCGTTCGGAAAGGGGTCAGCAAGATCAAACATCTTTAACACTAAAGCCAGGTAAAATATTAACTTGCTAACTTAAAAAAGAATAAAACTAATACAAAATTTTTGAAATATACATTTACCTCTTGAGTAAAGTCTGTAATGCCTAGAGGGATAATGTTATAAATGTGTCTCAAAATATACAACACACATAAGTTGGACCCCGGTGGTTGCCTATGTCTAAAAAATAACATGATATTATTAAAAAAAGTATAAAGTCCATTGTGTACTAAAAAATAACATGATATCTAAAAAATAACAAATTAAACCACTATGTACTAACCTTTGGCATAATCCATGTAGGGTCTTTTAAGTCACAAACATGCTTACTACGACCAGCATATAGGAATGTCCTCATAGCCCTATCATCATCAAAATCACAAAGGTTACTTATTTTACAAAAATTCCATGAATTTCCAATAATAGGCAATGCAAGAAAACTTATGAGTTCATGGTCTTCTTCAATTCATTCCCTAGTTTGAGGTGGAAGGAGCACAAGAGGATGACTGTATAACTCTTCTCGCATAGAAGAACCAATTGCCAATGATCCTTGAAAAAAAAGGATGACCATATATTAAGCAAATATAAAACATTATATATATTATGAAATATATATTTGTTTCTTACCCATGCACATATGGAGACAAGAAACACTCAATTGGGGTTTCACTAAGCCTCTCCGATAAGTATGTATGTTTGATAGTAGCAGTGGTCCCTCTGTCATAGAGTTAAACTGGGCATAGGAATCCAAATTTATCGCTTTTGCCAGAGGAAATTAACCTACGATTCATGTACCTACAATAATACAAGCACGCAAATCAAAGTTTAATCAACGGCATAATTTGCAAAATATTTACTTCCAATTGCAGAAGATACTTACATTAAAAATAGTTGGACAATTGAAACAGTAAGTTGTTATCGAGGAGCTATCAGGGACATCAAATCATCCCTTTCAAGATAGCATTGCACCCCTGACTTGCCAACAGCTGAATCAGTAGGCCAATCTCTTGTACGAAAGGATGTATAATATGCCATCAGAATCACTTACTACATGAAATTCAATAGAGGTTGTGAAACTTCTTGAGTGGAGGGTGGTGTAGGTGGCGGGGCTGTGATCGGGGTTTCCTCAGCTCGATCAAAAACAAGGTTCTTTAGCCATAAGATTAAAGAGCTAAGGACATCACTCACAATCTTGAAGTCATCAGTGGGGATAGGGAGAAGTGCATATGCAACGATCACCTCTTCAACTGCTACTCTGACTTGATCATCTTTTATTTTTGGTAGTGGACAGTTGATCCCAAGTTGTGCACACTCCCCCATGTAACTAGTTGTCTCAGAGGATCCTCCACAAATAGGCTCACCAATATCTTTTCCAGGACCTTCTAATGACTGACTAATACAACTCCCTTTAGTGCTCTGTTTAGGGTTTAGGGAATGTTCCTAGGGAGCACTGGTATCTTGTCTTGTACTCAACATGATAATCTATTCTTCCTTTATCTTACGAAACCTTCTTCAAATCGTGCATCAAATGATGCTTCTGCCTTGGCCCTTTCTTCCGCCTTCACAGTGGCAAACACATGCTTAACTCCTCCCTAGTCATTGCACTTGAGGAATGGCGGGGCACTACTCCAAAGTAATCCCTTATGCCTACCCCTCCTCCAACCCCCTTGACACGGCCGGGATACTCATGTTTTCCTGTAGCTACGGTCAGGATGCCATTCCTCCCATCCTACCTAAACGATCCCTCAGCTTGTTTTTATTGAAACTCCTCCTATAAGACACAAATGACAAATGTTAGTAATGAAATTTGTTTACTAAATAATTAATAACAACAACAATACTTACCATTTTTTCACCAACTATATATGATTGTTCACTTGTATAAGACCCGCTCCTCTTATGGTAAGTGAACAACCACTTCTCTTCGTGATATATCAGAGATGGTGGAGAACGAAGAACAGAAGGATCGGATTGGCACTAGTGGAAAAACAGTTTTAAGACCGGTTAAAAATGACATTTTAGACCAATTCTGGATCCATTTTTGATACAACTGGTCTTAAAAGTCTACTACTTTTTAGATCGGTTATAGAACCGGTCTTAAAAAAAATTTTAAGACCGATTATTTATGAAACCGATCTTTAAAGTTCTAATTTTAAGACCGGTTCTATTCAAAACCGGTCTTAAAAGAAAAAAGTTCAACTTTTTAGATCGGTTTTAGAGATAACCGGTCTTAAAAGTTCTAATTCTAAGACCGGTTCTATACAAAACCCGTTTTAAGACCGGTTTTGAATAGAACCAGTCTAAAAAGTTTTTAAAAAAAAATTGTTTCGTTTAAAAGATTTACCCAGTAAGCCATTTCCCTTGTTTTACATTTCACTCAACAAGCAGCCATTTCAATGACATCCAAATAAATTCTTCTCTGACACATTTTATCAAACATCTTATACAAATCACATAACAATCCAAAATGCAAGTAGACATAGATTCACCCATATTTGTTGATATACATGTAGTAGCATAGAAGGAAATTAAAAATTAGAACCATCTAAATCAGATGAATTAGCATCAACAATAGGCCTTGGAAAAAAAGCATCAACAATAGGCAAGAAACCCTTTAACTCATATTCAGACTCATCCTATATGAATTTAAATATGCATGCAAAAAATAGTTATTCTTCTAGTTTCTAAATAATAAAGTAATATAAGTTTGTAACAACATTGATTCACAACATGCCAGTTCACATTGTCTCTAAGAGTGTTTATTTCTCCATTGTGACCTAATATGCGCATAGATTGAGCTCAGTCCCAACTAAGACACCTCATTTGCTTCATTTTCCTTTGACGATAATAAAAAAAGTAGTTTTATATATACCAACAACAATATACATGATAATTATTTTAGCTAACTAACCTTCAAAGTAGTTTTATAAAGGGATATCCTCCTATATCTCTTCATGATGATCATTTCTTGTGCCGTGTTCATTGTCTGCTTCCTCTTCTTCGTTCAATTCTAGTAGACCCCTAAAAAAAGGTGTCACAAGAATATCATTCATTGAACGAATTTCCTGATTAATGTCAATGACCTTTTTTCCTTGGAGAACTACATACCACATTTTATTTGCTTGATCGGTAACATAGAACACTTGTTTCGCTTGATATGCCATAATAAAAGGTTCATCTCTAAAACTTCTACTAATTAGATCAACCAATGTAAATCCCAACTGATCAATCATCAAACCATTTTTGGCATCAACTCACTTGCATTTGAAAATGGGAAATTTAATTTTAACATAATCAACCACCCAAATCTCTTCAATAACCCAATAATAAGGTATTGCTGCCAATCTAGGGTTCTTATCTTTTGAACTAGAGAAGTGCATAGATTCAGCCACTAATATAACCCCATTATTCTGGATGGTGCTCCTATCACCAAGGAACTTCGTGTAAAATGTATAACCATTGATCACAAATGAAGTCCAAGTTATGACATCAACCTCAGGACCACGTGCTAACCATTTAATTATATCAGAAACACATTCTTCTCCGTCAACCTTTTGTTTGAACCAATATGCAAAAGTTTTGTTATGCTCCCTAATTAACCTTTGTTCAGTCATTTGAATATTTTCTTTCTGAACAATTTCTATATGAGCATTAATGTAATCTTGAACTTCATCAACATTATTCAAGATGTACAAGTGGACTTGTTGCAATTTATCAGAATCAACATTTTTTACTGTAGCCCTTCATCTACCCCCTTCTTCATCATGACATTTAGGAAGCCTAATATGTTTTACATTTGACAGGTAATATTGACAAAACTCCATGGTTTCTTCAGAAACATATTTCTGAACAATAGATGCTTTAGGCCAATTTGCATTCTTCACATACCCTTTTAGGATTTTCATTGTTCTTTCAATTGGGTACATCCACCGTAAATAGATAGGGCCACACAACTTTATCTCCCTTACTAGATGAACAATTAGATGTACCATGATGTCAAAAAAAGAAGGAAGAAAAAGCTTTTCAAGCTGGCACAAGATCAGATATCTTTCATTTTCTAGTTCATCCAATCTTTCTGTCTCAATGACTTTACTACAAATAGAATTGAAGAAGAAACAAATTCTAGTCAAAATATGTTAAAGATCATATTTGGTAATGCCACGAATAGCTACTGGGAGTAGTTGTTGCATTAAGACATGACAATCATGAGACTTTAGTCCTACTAATTTCAAATCTTTCATCGACACAAGCTTCCTTAAATTTGAAGAACACCCTGAAGGAAACTTTCATGCAATGTAAACACTCACATCACAAAAGCTTCTTTTCTTATCCTTAGACAAAGTATGAGCAGCTAGAGGACAAAAAGTTCTCTTACCATATGGCTTTAGATGCAAGTCTTCTTGTATCCCCATTTCTTGCAAATCTAATCTTGCCTTCACGCCATCCTTAGAACTACCTTGTATGTTAAGCAGTGTCCCAACAATACTATCACATACGTTTTTCTCCACATGCATGAAATCAATACAGTGTCTAACATCAAGATTGGGCCAATATGGATAATTGAAGAAGACAGACCTCTTTTTCCATTTATTTTTTTCATTACTATTCTTTGTAGTCTTACCTAAGATAACATTGATATTTTTCACCTTTTCATAAACTTGCTCCCCAGTCAATGCCTTCGAAGCATCTTCAAACTCTTGTCGACCAAAAAAATCTTTCTTTAATTTACGACATGGGTGGCCTCGTCTAAGAAATCTCCTTTGGCCAAGATAAACTGTCTTTCTTTCATGTTGAAGTTGATGATAGCATATTCCTTCTTCACAAATCAAACATGCTTTATGGTCTTTAACACTATATCCTGACAAGTTTCCATATGCAGGGAAGTCATTTAGGCTTTGTTTGGTTGGAGGTTAGGTTAGGTTGGGGTGGGTTGGAGGTAAAAAAGTGGTGTTTGGTTGGAAGGAGGTTAGATTAGGTGTTGTATGTTTTTTTGTCTTCTAGTGGTCACCTAACCTAAGTTGTGAACCCTCCAAAATTGGGGTTTTTCCTAGGTGAGAGAATATTTGTCTTCAATTGTGACTAAATTGCCCATGGCAATTTTTTAAAATTCCAGCACTGCCCTCCCCTGTAAAACTTAACCTCCTGATTCAACAAACTTTCCAAATAATAATAATTTTATAAATAATTATTTATATGCTTACATGAATAATTATTTTATAAATAATAATTTTATAAATAATTATTATTAATAAATACATTATAAAAGAAGAAGGAAAATATGTAGAAGGGCATTTTAACCTCCTCTAACCTATCTTAAATTATAACCTAACTTAACTTAAATAAACCTCACTTAACCTAACCTTTGTTGAACCAAACAACATTATAACATTATCTAAATAACTTAAATAAACCTCACTTAACCTAACCTCCTTTGAACCAAACAAAGCCTTATAGTACAAAAGTTCATGGATCACATTTTAAAAACCTCCTTCTTGTTCGCGTCAAAAACATCAACACCTTTGTCCCACAACTCATTCAAGTCTTCGATCAAGAGTTCTAAGTAAAAATCTATGTCATTTCCATATTGTTTTGGTCTCTAAATCAACATAGACAATATGATGTACTTTCATTTCATGCATAACAAAGGAGATAAGTTGTAAATTACCAATAGAACAGGCCATGAACTATGTATACTGCTCAAGCTACCAAAAGGATTCATGCCATCCGTGCTAAGCCCAAGCCTAGGGTTCCTAGGTTCTTCACCGAAAGTAGAAAATAATTGATCAATTTTCTTCCATTGAGAAGAATCAGCCGGATGTCGAAACTTTCCATCGGATATCCTCTCATCCATATGCCATCTCAAATTTTTTGCATCGTTTTCATTAGCAAACAAGCGCTTGAACCTTGGTATGACTGCAAGATACCACAACACTTTTATTGGGGCGTTATTTGATTTGTACCTCGAGGTTTCACATATCAGACACTGTTGTTCCTCTTCATACTCTTTTCTATACAATAAAAAATCATTAAGACATACATGGATCTTTTAATACTTCATCCCTAGTGGACATAGTATTTTTTTTAGCATCATAGTATTGAGAAGGCAACAACATTATCATCTGGAAACATGTCCTCAAAAGCCTCAAGCATTTCTTAAAAACTCTTGTCGCTCCATCCATGTCGTGCTTTCAAGCTTACCAATTTCAATACTGCTTTCAACAATTGGTATTTTTGACACCCCGTGTATAGTGGTGTCTCAGCATCACTGAACATATTACCATATGTATGTGATTGTTGAAAAGCCTCTTCTCTTATATCACGAATAATATGCTCTATCCAATCATCCGTATCCATGTCATTATCATCAAAGCCCACTTCCCCTGTTTAGATGAACTTGGCATTTCTAATTCTTCACCATGCCATACCCATACTGTATAACTCTTACAAAATCCTTCACAAATTAAATATGTAAGTCGCTTCTCATTCAAACATACTACACACGGGCAATAAAACTTCCCACTACCATCATCGACATTTCTTCTAGCGAAGTCTAAAAGACCCCTCACCCCATTATCATATTCAACACTCGTTCGTTTAGCTTTTATCCAACAATGATCCATATATATCTCAACACTTGTAGCACCCTATATCCAACTGCAAAAGGATAGACAAAAAAACAACCACCATAGAGTTTTAGAGATTTCAACAAATTTTAACATGCACCATTTAAAAGTATTAAAAAAATAGAACTTAGAATGAAACAATTACACTAAACACTGACAATCAAACAATCACACTAAACCAATAACACTGACAATCTCACTAAACCAATAACACTGACAATCAAACAATCACACTAAATTAAAACAAAATTAAACTTAAGAATGGTATTACTCCAAGCCAATTATCACAAGTCAAAGAGCACCTTATTTACTTTTGATCCAAAACAAGAAAAACGTATATAGTAATAAAGTCATTGATCACTCAGTTTTCTCTTTAACCTTAATTACATTTTTCTACAATTATTTCATGTCTAACCACTATAAAATGTCAGAGTTAATATTGTTGAGAATAGCAAATACAAGCTGAAAGTTGAGGGCTTTAATTAACATAACACTAACCTGATTGAAGACCAAGGAGTGAGCTTTTACCCAAAGTCACGATGGCAAAGGGAAGTCACGACAGAGGAGAATGGTCACTGCGGAGAATAGAGGTGGCGGTCGAAGAGAGTGACGATGATTAAAGAACAGCGACGATGAACACAACAACGACAACGGTAATGATAGAGGAGAGTGGAGCAAAAGAGGAACGAGGAGTGATGGAGGAGTTTAGAACAAATAGCTACAGAGCTCACAGAGAAATGGCGACAAGAGAAGAAAGGGTTCAAAGCGTAGAATCTGGGCACGCGGGAGTGAAAATATGCCAAAATATCTCACCTTTTAAACCGGTTTTCCATTAAAACCGGTTTTAAAATGGTGAAAAAATAATAATTTTAAACATTTTTCATCTTTAAGACCGGTTTTCATGAAAACCGTCTTATATATTTAAGACCGATTTTCAAAGAAACCGGTCTTAAAAGTTAAAAAATTTTAAATTTTAAAATATTTTCATATTTTAAGACAAGTTTATTTATAGCCGGTCTAGATAAGTTTTTATTTAAGACCGATTTTCTTAATAACCGATCTTAAAAGTTAAAATCTTTTTACATTTTGAAATATTTTGATATTTTAAGATCGGTTTATTTATAACTAGTCTAGATAAAGTTTTTAAGACCGGTTATTTTCAGAACCCGTCCTAGAAGTTCTATATATTTACAAAATTGCCACCGATCAAATTTTTAAGACCTTATCCGCTAGAACCGGTCTAAATGTGGTGGTCTAAAAAAGGAATTTTGTACTAGTGTGAGCTGCTTCTTCCAATCTCTTTCGTTTGACCGCCAACAAGTCTTGTTCGGTCTTCACATAACCCCCACGAGACATTCTATGAGGGAAATCATTCTTTCTACAACTCTCTTGGGCCTTTTGCCTTTTTTCCTACAAATAAGAAATCAAAATTAAGGTTACAATCAATAAAGACAATTCACAATTCATAAGTCAATCAAATGCAAAATAAGTCAACTCACCAATGCTTCTGGAGTAGTTCGAAGCCATCTAAATTCTTTTCAAGTGTGTTTGTCAATATAAGAATACTTGTCCCACGGATTAGGATGAGGTTGACCTTCTTTCACCTCGATACGCAAGTAATTATTAGCTAGACTTGTCTTAAACTTCCTCCAGTGTTCATCACAATACGTCATTGTCTTCTTATACAAGATTTCTCAAGAATGTCGTAAGTAAGCTGGATAGTTTCCCAAATATATCGCTTCACACTTTTATCCACATTTCTCCACTCCTCTATCAAGATGCTAGGCTTGTTGCATGCTAGGAGGCCGACAAAACTCCTATACCGGCTTGCATTAGGCCTGATTGGTTTCTAATATCTATCAAACCCAATCAAAATCTTTTCCCCGGTATTCCAATTGAGGGGAATGTCTCTCAATTGGGTGCCTCTTCTACCCCTTCATATGGGTTGGTTACGTGGCTCACTTTGTTCCTAGCCCGGAACATTGCTAGGCTCTGGAGTACCCTCACTAGGACGACTCATTATCCTCACTTTAATGACACTATTTAAGGATAGTGATGGTTTAAGGAAAATTTGCTACATGGTGCTTATTGCTATCCCAATAAGACTCTACAGCACTTAATAGCATAACACAGGAACAAACAATTAATTGCAATACACAAGTTGATAATCAATATCAAGCAATATCAGCACTATGTAAATGTGGTTCTAGCTTGTCATATAAGATCCAGAAAATGAGACAAAGCTAAAAACTTGAGCAATAAAAAACTATGTTCCTGCAACTACATATGAGAAAATAATGGCACCTCCTATTCAAACATACAACACTTGAGCAATAAGAAACTACTATTAACCAAGCATAAGCTGAACACACTTAAAATGAATGGATAGTACTAGTTCAAATAGAGAATGCAAGCTAACAACAATTAGAGATCATGGCAATTCAGTCCACCAGCAATTCAATCTTAATTAATTAAATGAAATTGATTACAAATCTTGTCTGATTGAGTCATAAATACCTGGAGTTTGAGCTTGAGGAACAAAACTAGGGGAGGCAAGCAACGGCAAAGAGGGAATGAAATCCACAGTAACACTACGTCAACCGACAGTATTAGTAAAGAACGGAGGAGAGGCGTGGGAAGGAGGAGTTTAACGAAGAAACCCAAGGGAGGCAAGAAAACGAGGTTGAGGAAGAAACCAATCAGAGGAAACAAGTGATGATAGCCTTACGATAATGTATTCAATCGTACATCTGTGTTGACGGCGGTGAAGGTTAAGGAAAGAGGAGAGAAGTGGAAATGAGGAGCCGCCGAGAACCGAGGGAGAGGTTTGCAAGATGTGCTTGAGTATCAGATTTTAGAGTTGAAATTAGGCTAGAGCTGAAATTTAGGTCAATTTGAAGACCGGTTGTTCTACAAAACTAGTCTTAAAAGTAATATTTTAGAATGGTTTTTAAAAAATAACCAATATTAAAAAAATGAAACTTTTTAAGACCGGTTATTATTAACAACTGGTCTTAAAGTTTTAATATTTGAGACTAGTTTTTATTTACAATTGGTCTTAAAAATAATAAACATTTTTTTAATTGTCTTTAATTCAGATAATATATTAGACCTGTTATATTTAGAACCGATTTAGAAAATATATTACATATAATTATATTTTTTAATTATTTATATTTTAAGATCGGTTGTTTTTGGAACCGGTCTAAAAAGTATTTTTAAGACTTTATTTCAATATAATCGGTCTTAAAAGTTGATTATAATTACAAAAATACCACCGGTCATATTTTTAAGACTTTATCCAATATAATCGGTCTAAATGTGCCGGTCTAAAAGCCCTTTTTCTGTACTACTGTACTTGGTACTTGAGCTTATCTTCATGTAATTAGTGTCATAAGATCTCATTAAACTTGAACTAATTCTCTTCCTTTTGGTCAACCCAAGTTCACGTCCCAAGCCCATAGGAGAAGCAAAATAGGCTGATATTAATTTACCTCATAATTACAACATTTGCCATCACTTTTATTTTTTCATTTTCGGATTAGTGGCAATTTTGGCAAATTTTATGCCCAAACTTTGAAAAATCATAACTTTATTTGTAGAACTTCAATTGGAGTGATTCTAAAGGCTATGTGACCCTTATTGAGTCTAGTTTTAATTAAGGGAAAAAAAATATAGCCTTTAGCTAACTAAAAGTTCACAATTCCCAAAATTTAAATCTTTAAATATTGTTCCAGAAAGTAGCCCATTTTCCTAGGCTAATTTCAAAAATCCATAACTCTTTACATACAGCTCCAAAAATTACCCATTACCTATCAAATTAAAGCTTAGGATGTCTACTTTCATCCTGTAAAATTTCATAATTTTTGGTCATCCAAAACCACATGACAAACTCACTATCTTGCAGAAAATTTCACTGGCAGCACTGTTCATATTTCAATTTTTAGTGTTTGATTCTTATGATCATGAATATTCACAATTTTGTTTCATTAAATGCCACAAATAAATACAAAACATATTGGTGAATAAAATTTGGGGTGTTACACGTAAAACAACAACAACCCATATTGACTATTCAAACTTTCTTTCAGCAAATAAACCAACTTAGCCTGAACAAATACCATAAAAACTCCAAACCTGCTCAACAAAGTTTAGTCGAAGAGCTGCTAAAATGGCATTACCCAGCTCCATTGCATGACCAATAATCATCTCAAACACTTATCAACATCACAGTGACAAATGTGTATAAAAAGTTCATCACAACAGCAAATAGTTATAATAAAAGCAAGATTAATATGTGTAATATATATATATATATATTGCAAGTTTAAATCACACAAAGAATAAGAGATTAAATCACAATAAAAGCTTCCAGATATAAATCATAATAATTCAGATTAAATGTTAAATAAAAACATATGAATAAGATATGAATCATGAATATAGTACCCTCTTTTAATAATATTTTTTTAACAAAATGGCACAACAAAATGTATCAATATCATAGTATGATTATTTTTTTCAGGCTTTTTTAGTATCATAACCTCTCTTGGCAATTTTGTTCATAGTCATTTATGGGTTCATAACTATTTGTTTCATAACCATTTGTTTTCAATAAGTTCATTATCATTTTTTCAGATGGCTTTGAGTCATATCATCACAAACTTTACTTATAATTATATCTCAATTACTATGGCAATATATGTCTTTTCTTGACATGAGTTCTGTCATATACTAGCCTTTAAGACTAGGATAAAAATTCTCTCGAGTCATCGGCCTTTAAGACATGGTAAAAATACCATTTATAACAATTAAATTGTGAAGAATTCTTTTGCAAATGTACGCCATTTATTAATATCACTATCAAGTGACCTTTTAAAAAAATAACCAAATTAAAAATAATATGGTTTCTTGTCATTTAATCACAGCAACGTAGCGGTTGGCCATATCAATATTGTGTCTTAACACATTAGTCAATTGACGTCAGAATGAAAGATCCATGAAAAGAAAAAAAGAAAAATGAAGGATCCACGTACAATATGCGAGACAAAAAATGATAAAACATTTAAAAACAACAAAATAGAATGGCAATTGGTAAACAACTTAATAAAATCACAACATAATAAATTAATGGATAAACAACTTAATAAAATATGAAAAATGAATACATAAATAGAAACAAAATATTAAACAAAGAATTATAATGAAACTACATAATGTATGTAGTAGCAAATGTATAGTTAATTAAATCAGGTATGCAAGAAGATGTCAGATTTTTAGAAGGGTAACTTGGAGCCAGAACCCCAAACATTGAAAACCAAGAGCAAAGCCAGATGATGTCTTAAGTTAAAAAAAATGATAATGGCGTGGCAGCTTCACTGATGACTATGGTCATTTTCAAAATTTTACAGTACATGAGATAAGACGAGAAAAGCTAATAGGGGGAAAAAGGAACAGTAGATAATTGGATAACCGGGGGAGAAATTGAATAAAGAAAAGCTAGAACATCATTATATACCTCAACAACATATTAATCTATAAGCAACTCATACGTCAAATTTTCAAAGTAAACTCTAATAACGTGTTGTAAACATAATAATAAAGAAAATATAAGGGAGATTGAGATGACGGAGATAAAGAAATACAAGAGAGAATTGGAGAGTAAAGAGGGAATAATTCTTATTTCATTTTAGATTACAAAATTTGATATATGCCTATTATTTATAGGCTATAAATCCATAACTTCCATTACATGAGTTACAACAAAAGAGTAAATCTACATAATTATATTATAGAATATAAAGTCTTTGTAGGTTATTTACATTAATCATCGAAAACTCCCACTAAGTCATTCATGTCACAGGTTATATGGCTTTAAGTGTAAAATTCAAAAAGACATCTCTTAGAAGGTTATGGACGTCTACACTTATATTGTAATATTTATAACACCTCTTTAGTTTTGTGATCACCAAAATATAGGATCTAATATTAAATACCCATCAATATTTTATTAAAAATTCAAAATTCATTACAACTTGATTAATTCTCACTTAAATTAAAATTAATTTTTAATTAATTGCATATGAAAATTTAATTGCAAATTATCAATTAAAGACAGATTAATTAAACAATCTATATTACAAATCAATAGCAAATTAATTAACAATTTCTTACTACAAGTTAATAACTAATTAACACAAATAATTAATTACAAGTTAAATTCAATTACAAAGAAACAAGATTGCCAAAAGGGTTAATAATTTCAAAATCAGCACCCCAAACAATACACAAATAATTTAAAAACAAAAACTTATGTAAAAAATATTAAAAAAATTAAAAACTTAAAAAATATAGTTAATTAAATTAAAAATTAATTTTATACGAACTTAGAGTGTCTAACTGTACGTTTTAACTGAACATTAGAGTTTAGAGGACGAGGAGCTTTTCTAAAATAGTACCACTTCCGAAAACTACTAATAGCACATGAATTACCTAAAGCTTTGTTCTCTATGAACACTCGTAGCGGTTGCTTAAAACGGCTACCTTAGCTTATCCATCATGACATGGGACTCCTCGAATCCAATTCTATTGGTAGCAATTTGTTCCCTCAACATTAGCGCCAGTCATCCCACAACTTAGTAGTTGTTTCAATAACTACTAAGCTACAGTAGCAGTTTCAATTACCAAACTGGTAATTGAAACTGCGACTTTTCCTCACCTGCCACAATTTACAATATCAATGGTGCTATCATTGCTTGTGCCATTTAACGCTAGTCAATGCTTTACCTACTGGTAATAGTTTGGCCCAAAAGTGCTGCTAGCGTGATATTTAGTAGTGGTTTCTTATAGGACCAAACTTATATCAAGTTACTTAGGTTGATTACAACCAAGTACCCAATCAAAGCGTGTCACGTGTATTAGTGGTTTTCATGTCAACAGTTAACCACTAACAGCAACTTAGCCACAGTTAACCCTAAAAATAGCTAAAAAAAAGGATTTTTAAAAAAAAAACAATAATAGAGAATCCTCGGCAATCGTGGTTTCGTCGATCATCGTCGGTGTTCCTTGACGTTGTGATCTGGAAAAGGTTTCATTTTTATCCAAATTGCCGATTGAGCAACAACGAGATCCATACATGCCTAATGCCTCCTAAGACTATAGTATATTGCGACTTCTGAACAATCCTGCGACTTTTCCTCACCTGCCACAATTTACAACATCTACTGATTTTAGAAACCATTAATTTCCATTTATATTCCATCCGCACTTCACCTGGCTTTACAATCCTTTATTTAATACGTATATCAAAAGTTCTTCCTTACTGAATAAAGCAACCAAAGAAAGATGCTTTTAAATGACATCATACTTCCCAAAAACCATAAGAAACAGAACAAGCATCTCTCACTAGAAGTCTCGAATAGTTACTAAGATCTAAAGTTTGCACAGTTATATTCTATGTTCATCAAAGAATTGCATTATATTTGCTAGTTTTTCTCCGACTACGAATGTTCCAGAATCACTCAGGAACCAAAGTCAAAGAAGCCCAAAAAACCAAAACAAAAGAATCCCACAATAATAAATCACGCACCAGAATCAACGATTGCCCAGGGTTCTCTATTATTATTTTTTTTTTGAAAACAAAAACCTTTTTTCAGCAATCTTTTAGGCTGATTGTGGTTAAGTTGCTGTTAGGGGCTAACTGCTGACAGGGAAACCACTAATACACGTAGCACGCTTTGATTGGGTATTTAGTTTTACTTGACCTAAGTAACTTGATATAAGTTTGGTCCAATATATATACACACATGATCATTTGTTTAAAAAAAATGTCAAACGTCTAAATTTAAAATAAAAAATACATGCTGATTATATTGCATAATTATTAATTAATTTAAGTTAGATGAGACCTAATTTAAAAATCCCTTTTTTCCATATTTAACCATCTTTAATTTTCCTTTTAAACAACATTGGGACATTTTGGTCTTTTAACGATATTCATCAATCCTTAATTAAGCCTTGGCCTCATTAAGAATTTCCTAAAAGTGTAGGCCAATATTGATTTGGATTATTTCAACTGGATTTATTTAGGATTTTCCCATTATTCAATAAATATTAAGCAATAATTCTTTTCTTATTCATTGCAATTTAAATACATGCAGCCACACAAGCATGTTAATACCAAACTTAAACTTGGTACCTTATTCAAGCGTGGTAAATGACGTTGCTGCTAGGACAACTAGTATTTGACTGTTAGAAATCATTCATATCGCTGATAAACATGATGTCGTTTGTGTCCAAGAGTTCCTTAATTAATTTATAAATGTTTTTCTAGCTTAGGAATTTTCTCTAAATTATTTCCTCAACCAGGCATAATCAATGGTGTGGTAGTCTAATAAAAGTGATATGTCACTTGTTCAAAATATAAATATATATTTTTTTCTTGAATTGAGGATTTCTAGCTTTTCTTTAGATTTTGACATTTTGGGATAAAGGTTTATAAATTTGGGTTAAGGTCCAATTTTCACCTTGAAGTAGTACCTATTAAAGAGAAAATGGTGGAACATCGTCTAAAGTGGTTTGGACATATTTAAATATGGCTATTGAGAGTACTGGTGAGAAGAATCGATCAAGCAGTATGGAGACCTCCAAAAATAATAGAGGAAGACCCAAGAAAATACTGAATGAGGCTATTGAATAAGGAAGAGAGATCAGCCATAAAAAAAAAAAAGCAAAATAAAATTGCTGTACACCCCAACAGGCCCAAATACATACAGACAGGAATTAAAAATAAAATTTGCAGTTGGAAAAAGAAGCAAAACTAGCACATCATGGTGATAGAGATCAACGGTGCAATAGAATCCTATCGCCAAAAAATAAAAGTTCTTTCTCTCTTTCTCTCTTCCTCTAGAAATTCATCAACAATGGCAAAGATCAACGCCTCTCTTTTCAAAAGCAATGAAGAGACAGAAGCGATGATAGATTTTGATAAGAGAGATCAACGAGCATCGATGTTTCGGGCCCATGGGAATTCCCACGCTGACTCACTTCACCACAAATAGGCAAGGAAGACAAAGATCTCGAAATTTCTCCTTCTGCATGTATATAGCGGCGATTAAGGAGGGTACGAAGGCATGGATGGAGCCGAGGCTGTGGCTTCGCTGAAGGACGTCGAGGGTGGGCTTCTTCATCTCCATGGTTGTGGGTAGGGTGAGGGAACGAAGGATTAGGGAAGAAGGAACACTTTCAAAAAGAGTGAATGAGGGAGAGGGAGAGAGAAAGAGAGAGATAATGCCACCTCATAATGGGCTTGATGATGTGGATGATGAGATGGCATGCCATGTTGGATATTTGAATGATTTAACAGTTAAACTTAATATTGGAGAACGGCGAGACGACATTGCTATATTTTGTAAACTTCTCCTTCTAAAAAAAACACTTCTGAATATCGACTGCTCCTTAGTGAAAACTTTCAGGGTAAAAAAAAAACGGGTTAAGGTGCAAAAATAGCCATGAACTTTAGTCAAAAGTGTAAAAGTAACTATGAACTATTTTTGGTAGCAAAAATAACCATGAATTATGTAAAATGGGGCAAAACCATTAAATATATTAACCGTCAACGCACGGTCAACGGTCATATTTAACGGTTTTGCCCCATTTTACATAGTTCATGGTTACTTTTGCTACCAAAAATAGTTCATGGTTATTTTTACACTTTTGACCAAAGTTCATGGCTATTTTTGCACATTTACCCTAAAAAAAAACCCTAACCCTTTAAATTTCTTAACTTATATATATATATATATATTTATGAGTTTTGATCTATATGTTCTTGATTTTGAGTTTTCAATTTCTTTGACCGTTTGGTGCGCAATCTTAAAGTGTAGGCTGCTAAGCAAAGTTTAATCCTTGGGATTGTAGTGGCTGCAAGTGTCTTGATCTTGTTGAATTGCAAGATAGTGGAAAATCTTAAGAGTGCTCTTTTTAAGATTAGACATAAGCCCAATGGTTGGGCTGAACCAAGATAACTTATGTCTTACTATTTCATTTGTCTTATTTCAGCTCTCAAGTTATAATCCACTTTATAGCTTCTGCAATTTATTACTCCACTCATTTTTAGTTTGCAAAATTTTTATTTCGGCACCCAATTCTTCATCCCCCCTTGGGGGCCAACTTGTTCCAACATATTTAACATGTGACCAAGTCGTAACTTGTTCATAAGTAGGTTCTAGTTTGCTTGTGATGAGATGGTCCAACCTGACCCGGGAATAGGTCCTAACTTTAGTTGTGTATATGACATATCTTGCCTATAAGCAAGTCCATTATACTCCCTCCGCATCTAAATATAAGACTAAATTGATTTTTTTAGGAAAGATTATAGAAACTAAATAAATTACTTAATCATATCATATGTTGTGTATCCTTAAATTATATATCAATTTATAATTTAGACAAAATAGTTTGAAAAAAACATAACAAATATAAATATTTTAAAGTAATTTAATTAACATTCTTAATATCTCTAAAAAATATCAACTTTGTCTTATATTTAGTATAAGAGGAAGTACTAATAAGTGAGTCCTAACTGCTCTTAAGCTATAGTCTTAACTTGCAAGTGAACAAATACTAAGTCATGAGCAAAGTCGACATTGCCAAAGCTTGCATGTTAGAAAGTCTAGTGTTGCCCTAAGTGAAAGAAATGACAACACACCCAAAGAAAGGTTAATTAGATATCAACAAAATTTTCAGCTCTTTTAAAACTTTTAAACAGAGTGTAAAAGTATAAAAAAATAAATTCAAGTTCTAAAACTTGTATATAAGAATGATTGATAAATTTTCACAAGGTCAGTGAGTACATTGAAGCACTGATCACACTTCCAACATTTTCATGTTGCAAAACCTCTTTAAAACAAGTCTATAGTGTTATACTTACAGCTCATTGAGAAATATAGCTGTTAAGAGACCAAAAAAAAAAAAAAATCAATTATAACCATTGGAACAATTATCACACACTTAACATTTACATTATGGTACAGAGTAACTAATGAACTACCATTAATATCTCTTCTATTCAATTTATGCACATTAATGTTCTCTTTCCCCTTTTGGGCTTTCCCACAAACTTCTCCAATTCTGGATAAGAGAGATAGAGGTGGGCTCAGAGGAATCCGCCCTTGTGGGTCCCACTACTTTCCCTCTTGCTCTTTCATACCAAATGATGCCTTTGTAATCTCAATCAAACATGTTTAAAACGGCAATATGAAGGGACAATTTGCAGTCAAATGATATGATCAAGAAGCACCAATGCTAATCCAATGAGAACTCATCAAGCCATATAAGCACTTCATTCCTCTTCCATGACATAAACCACAAAATAAATGAAGCTATTGTCAGTAAGATGACAAGTACCAAAAATGGCAAACCAATTATTGTCATGAGATATGAAATTAAAATATAAAGGACTTTCAAGCTCAGGATGATTTGTACTTTTGCAGAAGACTTCCTACTGTGATATCAAACTCAACTTTGGATGGGCGGGAAGGACACATCACAACTAGTTCTAGTGTACAAAATGAGTTATCATCAAACTTGGACAATATTATATTGTGCTTCTATTACCCTGAGCTTAATCTATATGTTCCCAATTCCAAGATTCTATCCACAACACAGATGATTGTTTAGGCCGTGAATGTAGTTATAATAAGTTAAAAAGTAGAGAAAGCACCAAAATAGAATTAAAATAAAGGCAGCAGTTAAAGAACCACTAACATACTTAACAAGACTTCATAGCATACCATTATGAAGTTTGGTGTTCGACCGGGATCATTGTAGCGTGCTAGCAAACAACCCATCTTAGGTTTAAGACCATCTCTGATGATATTAGAGCGAAGTAGTTTTTCCTTCTCACAAACAAGCTCCTCTATAGGTTTTCCACTAAACTTTACTACAGCCGCTATGCCTCCTTCAACTTTTCTCAAGTTGATTGCTTCTTCATTGGGATTTGGCAAACTTGTCAAAGATGAATATTAAGTTCAACTTTTCAAATTGCAACAATAATTTAATTATTCAAAAAAACACTGCATTTTTTCTCAGAAGACTTCATTCTATTTCTTAAGTGAGTTATATTTATATACAACTCTTGGATTTTTAAAGTTCATCAGACCTCGGGAAATACCTATTTATTTCTTTGTCCAATGGAAGAACTATTTGGATTGAGACTTTGGATAATTCAGCATCCATGGCTTGAGTGAAGACCGGAGTAGTCATAGGTATCTTCTCTGCTGTCGAATTTTTTCCAAATATATATCTAAAATACAGAGATTGATCAATGCTTGGAATTCATTTCATAAGAACAAGAATGCCGCTGTGTTTGAAATATCAAAACTAACCCAGCAACATTATTAAAGCCAGCAGACCCGGATAGCTTGTCTCCCTTTGTTTCTACCACTATGAATGGGGCATAATTTCTGACCTATTATAAAAAAGAGGGGGAAAAAATGAATTTTAAGCACGGAACAATTATCGGGAAAAAAAAAAATCAATAAGCGCATAAAAAAAATTTTATGCTTACCCAGCTTCAATTGTTCAGTTATGAATAGTGTATCTATAAAGATTTAAGATTTTGTAGGATGATATGTAGTGTGTGGTACAGGGTTGCAAAGTGGCTATATTAGAAGCATTTGATATTTTTGTGCATGAAAGGAAACATGATCAATCAGAAATTCTTAAGGACTTAGCATACTAGTAGATAGATGCAGATGAATAATCTAAAGAGAATAAATAATTATGTCCATTAAAAACTAATAGACCTCATAATTTGCTGTCCTTTTCAATATTTGATATTCAGGTGATTCCAAGTCAGGAGTCTTATAGATCCGCAACTGCAGTATGGACAAATTTAATGGTTAGAAACTTAGAATAGATTTTAATATGATTTTATGAGAAAATGAGTATACAAGTCATGTAATAAAGTGACATAGGAGGTACCTGCTTGAATACATCCCATAAACCTTCCAAAGAAAGATAATCATTTTTCTCTATTGAATCCCAAAAGTCCTTGAAAATTGGGAGAAAACAGTAAAATTAATTCCTAAAATGAACTGGCAAGATATTAAGAATCCAACAGCTAATTTCTTTACTTTTTGAAACCTACCACATGGCTACAGAACTTGCCAGTTTCTGGGTTAATTCCCATTACAGATGTTCCTGTAAACACCAATTCTGGTTTCCATGGAAGGAGCATGAATGTCATAACCATGGTCCATCTTGTGGTTATCTCGTATGGTCCTGTCTATATAAATCCAATCAATTCAAGATAAGGTTACAGTTAAAAGAACTGTAAAACTAAAAAGGGAAGGAAAATTTAGCAATTTGAAATGGTTAAAATAAGGAATAACTCCATTTTTGAATATATACTATCTTTTATCTTAAATTATGTCATCGTTACTAGTATACACTACCATTTGTAAGTGAAAATTGCCCATTTAAATCTTTCGTCTTGGAAGTTGTGTCACCATGAAAAAAAAAATTGAAGTGAAAGCATGAGGAAAACAGAAATTCACTGAACTGTTCATCATTTTCACAAAGCTGAATGAAAGTGAACCGTAAGAGCTCTGAATTACAGACTTTTGAGCCACCAACTGATATAAGGTTAAAAGAAAAGGGGGTAACCTATAATTTACACTATCAGAAATGAGGATACTGAAGCCGACCTGTATACAAGTAAACTATATAATTTTTAAAAAATTTTGGGATAAAGTAAACTATATAGTTTTAACATTACCCGGTGCTGTCTAAGTTAAAAAAAAAAAAAAAAGGATAAACTATAATCTACGATATTAGAAGTGAGGATAGTGAAACAGACCTGTTTGACCCAATGCAACTGAAATTGAGGTCTAAAGAGTGTCTTCAAGAGGGCTATGTTGAAAAGGTAGCCACTCAAACTATCGTACTTGGAAATGGGATCAAGGAAGATGACGCGTTCATCGTAAGCCGACTTATCGATGCCCTGATCATCGAAGAGATGAGGAAGATCATCATACAGAAACCCTACGAGCTGATCAATATCCACGGTTGATTTGGTGGGACTCTGTTCAACTAAACTCAGTTGAATAGCCCATTTGTGGGATTTGTTAGCCTCGACGGCCAAGTTTATGCACTTCGACGTTTTGAGGGAGTGTGAGCGGAAGGTCACGGTGGGGTTCGGTGGCCGGAAACCGACGTAAACGGCTGAAAGAGCACGAGAAAGATGGGGGCTGAGTTGGAGTGTGGCCATAGTGTCGTGGGATTAGAGCCACATTCATTCTGCTTGGATTGTGCTTGTGGACTTGGGTTCATCGTTGCTCTGAGCGTCAATTTTGTCCACAAAATAATGATTGGCGGAGTTTGGAGGGGAGCGGCTTACCCCTTTCCGGGTGTGGTTTGATGCAATTGAATTGATTTTGATGGAAATGAAAATGGATATGGATATAGGAGTGGATATGAAATTAGATATGAAATTGATATTTAAGAAGATGTTTGGTATGTCATAGAAATGAAGATGGAATCCATATATATTTTTTATTTGGAATGTATATTAAAAATATGAAAATATAAGAAAAAGACAATTTTACCCCTAATTGTAAAGTAATAAAAATAAATTGAGTTAATCCCCCCATTTAGCCAAAAACATCGGAGGACATTTTAGTCCGAAAATTATGCCCTCCATGGAACCCACTACATTTCCATGGGTCTTGGTTTGGAATTCAATTGGGGCATTTTGATAGATTTTCATTTCCACATGGAGGCTCAATTCCAGCAAACCAAACATACACTCAGCATGGATTTTAATTCTAAATCCATTTCCACCACACTAATTCTTGCATACCTAACAGGCCCTAAGGGTTGTTTCGTGAGAGGTTTTATTAGGTTAGGTGAGATAAGGAGATAGTTGGAGATTAAAAATAGATGTTTGGTTGGAATGAGGGGGTGAAGGGTGGTCTGTTTGATTAGAGGTTTTATTAGATTAGGTGAGATTAGAAGATAATTGGAAATTAAAAATAGATGTTTGGTTGGAAGGAGGGAATGAAGGGTGGGAGGAGTTTTTACCTTTTAGTGGTACCCTCCCCTTTTTATAACACTTCTAGATTTGGGGATATTTCTAAGTTAGAAAATATTTATGTTCAACCTTGACTAAATTAGCCATGAATTTTTTTATATTTTCACACTGCTCTTGAATAAAATTGTCTCCTTTGCCATTTTCTTCACCCATTTCTCCAACGCGAAATCCATTTTTCCTTGGTCTGCTTCACGCGTTCAGTAGTTGAGCGTGGTGTCCTACTGCTCCTCCACCCGTCATCGTCGGCTTCTGTAGCCACCATCGTTTGCTTGTCGAAGGTCGCTGCCAGTCCATTTGTCCGGTAGATCGCGTGGACTCCTTCACGATTCAGCTCGTCCAGGGGTTGTTTCAGGCCGCCCCTCCAGCCGCCACCCACCTGCTCTATCGGTTGCTCATCCAACGTCATTACCTCCTTTGTTCAAGTGAGTAATGTCTGTCATGACTTCTCTAGTAAAAAAACAATCTGCTGAAGTTCTTTGTGGAAATTTTTGGCTAACAAATATATTTTTGGCTCTTATCCTGTGATATAAATTCGATATTCTATTTGTTTGGTGTGGTTTTGAGAAACTGAGTTGAATCTCGATTTTGCGCTTCCCTATTTCCTTTCAGCTTGGTTTTCATTCTTTGTGCTGGTTCTGGTAAGGATGGAAAAAACTAAAATCTTCATGCACACAATGGAAGAATTTTTTTTACTTCTTGTTTTTTTTATACATAGAATTTTTTTTACTTCTAGAATGGATAGATAGATACAGAGGGGAGTTAATAAACTGTTGCAGACTTTTTATAATTGAAGAGTAAATTTGAGTATTAATCTACAATTGATTTTGGCACCGAATGGTTAATCTTTCATCAAGTACAATTACTTCCAATCCATGAACTACTTTCTGTAGTTGCTGTTTTTTCTTTTTATAACAAAACATTCTGGGGGTTGAGGTTTCACGGTGCAAGATATTGCTAACTTGTAATTTAAAAACCCTTATCTTTTGTATTCTAATGAAAAATGTGTATATGATTGTTAGAATAATTATTTTATAAAGAATAAGTTTATAAATAATAATTATTAATAAATATATTGAAAAAGAAGAAAGGAAATATGTAGAAGGGTGTTTTTATCCACTTATAATTAACTCCCCTCATCTCCTTTTCTGAACTAAACAAGATACCAAACCTCCCCTCCCATCTTCTTGAACCAAACAAAATTATTACATCCCTTAAAATAACTTAAATAAACCTCACCTAATATATCCTTTGTTGAACTAAACACTATGATCCGCTGCCCACCTTTTTCGTAAAACTGCGTCATTTTGGTGCAAAATCCTCAAGCTCCTCACCTTTTTTTTTTTTTCAAAAAAAAGGGATATTCACCCTCCTGAATTATTTTTCCAGTACCGGGTAGTATTCTATAATTTTTTTTAATATTATCTAGTATCCTAAACTAATTTTTAATTCATCTAATATCCTAAAATATTTTTAGTTCATCCAATATCCTAAAATATCGCACCAAAAATATTTCAGAGTATTAAATAGCACTAAAAAAATACTTTAAGATACTGGATAATACTGCAAAATTATTTTAGAATCTTGAAACAATATTATAGACATCCTAAAGTAATTTTTAAGTATCAATCAGTACTCTACAATATTTTTTTAATATTATCCCATATCCTAAACTAATTTTTAGTGTATCAAACATCGTAAAATATTGCACCTAAAATATTTCAGAGTACTGACTGATACTAAAAAAAAACTTTAAGATAGTGAATAATACTGAAAAATTATTTTAATATCTTAAAAAAATATTTTCAGAAAACTGACTAATATTAAAAAACTATTTTAGGATAGTGAATGCTATTTTAAAAAAATTGAGGAGTTTAAGTTTTTTACGCCAAAATGACGTAGTTTTGTAGAAAAAGAGGACAGCCGACCATAAGGAAAAAAACAGAGAAGCCGCTTCCAGTATGGAGGGGCTAGTTTGGGACTTGAGGTGTTTCAACGCTGACGGGCACCCATTTTGACTAGCACCGAATTAATTTATTGCCATTTTTAATTTTTGAAAAAAAGGACTTAACTATATTTTGATTATTTTCTGTCATTTAAAGGCATGTTTGGGAGAGCTTATTTTGAGAAAATAAGCCCAATTTACGCAAGCCGAGAAAAAACTCCTCTCACATACTTACCTCGTATACCGTGAATCACGAATTATAAGCACTTATTGCCCAAAAATAAGCTCTTCCAAACGAGCACTAAATGTTGGACGATATCCTATTTTCAATCTGATGGCAAAAAAAAAAAAAAAATATCCTTTTTTCAATCTTTTAACTTTAAAAATTATGTTTTTAATCCTTTTAAATTAACGTCATTAACTTTATTAATAGAAAATGATGAGTTAGCAAATTAAAAATGCTGATGACTCAGCAAATTCAAAATGTAGACATGCACAAATTTTAATTCCTTAATATAATTATTTTTTATATTTTAAAATTAAAATCAATCTTCTTAAAAACAAAAATGGGAAATGCTACATGTCTATTCCCATCCATTCTCTGCTCCTATCGACCCACTCTGCTCCTCCTTGCTTGATCCTTCCATTTCTTCTTCACCTTCAACCGAGGAGGCAGTGGCGCCAGCTACTTTAGTGAGCCGCATGATCTGAACCTTCACTTTCGAGTAAGGAGGAAGTGGCGCCAGCAACTTCAATGAGACACAAAATCTGAAAGCAATTATTGGGTTTGGTGCTTTCTCTCCGAACTCCAGCTCCAAGGAGGAAGACCCGGCGTTCATCGGCAAGACGCACAAAGTCGTGAGGCATTACATGGTCTAGATAAATTTCTGATTCTGATTCTGATTCTGATTCAGATGGCTTGTAATATTGCTTATCTTGTTCGCTGGGATGAGTTGGTGTTGTTCAGCATTGGCCTCTGCTTCTCTGGTCCATATTGGTGGGAGCTTGCAACATCCTCGCTATCCGAAAATGGGTTTTTAAGATCGGTTGAAATTGATTTTTTAAATTTGATTTAGGTCTAATCTTATATTGACTGGTCTAAAAAGTCTGTCATTATTAAGATCAGATCTACAACCGATCTTAAAAGTTACTTTTTCATATCGATTGTTTAAACAACCGATATTAAAAATTTGGAATTTATAATTAAAAAAAATGTCCACTCTTTGGATAAGATAATTTCATACCCAATCTAAAAAGTGGGTTTTTTGGTTTTTCAAAAAATGTATGTTTTATTTTGTTTCACGGAAGCCTTGTTGGATATTATTATCTCTAAAAGCTACATTATGCAATATAAATTGGGAGAATCCCTGAAAAGGAACCTGAAAATTGGAAAATGACAGATCAGTCTTTCCCAAGAAAAAAATTGAGAATTCTTTATCACATTTTGACATTTTTTAATCAACTTTTGATAAAAAACCTCATTTGTCATTTCCCAATTTCCAAGTTTCCTTTCAGGGATTCTCCCATATAAATTCAACAAACAGCCTTAAAAATACAAATGCAATCGATATAAAAAAATATAATTATAACTAATAACCATAAATTTAAGCTCTATATTATGAGATAATTACTTAGTGTGTGTTTGAAGCAGCGATTGTAAAAATGATTTTTTTTAATTTGACTTTTTGCAATCTTACTTTTGTGTAAAAGTCAGATTCTATAATGTGATTTATATTTGGATTGGTGGTTGTATAAATGACTTTTGCAAAAGTAAAACTTGTTTGGATTGGCTTAAGCATGAATGACTTTTGTGATAATGGTAAGAGAGAAATTAAATTTGAAATTATAAAAAATTTATAAAAGTTAAAGTTGGGAAATTTGGGAATTAAAAAATATACAATTTGATGAAATAATATTATATAACTAATTGGATCACAAGTCCCGAATAATTTGGTCTCTAATTGAGTTACGAATATAATTCATTTGGGAGGAAGATCGCCTACTATAATTTGTCGCGGAGGGTTGTTCATCAACACTATTATTATCTACATCAACTATATTCCCAGCTTCAGCTTGCCGAAAAACTACATCCACGGCATCATTTCTTTTAATAAAATTATGCATGGTCATTGTTGCACAAATAATATAGATTTGTGTCTGATAGTTGTACTTGCATACTTTCAATTATATAGTTGAAATTGGTGGGCCTAGACAAATAATTTCACACATGAAAATACAATCAAACGTTGCCATCATTGAAAAATCTCAATTTTTCATTTTCTTCTTTCAACTTTCCTTCAACCAAACGGGCTCTTACGTGACAAAATATTTTTCATTATTTTCTGTTCCATTTCTTTCTATTATATTTCTTTCCCATCTTTTCTTTGAATCAAACGGACTCTTCTGAACAACAAATTTTATAATTGGAGATTTTTCGACCATTTTTTATTATATTGAAGAAGTAGTTTATTTAAGGGAGAATTGTCCAAAAATACCTTTGGGACAAATTAATTGCTGTTTGCTACCAAGCGTGCAAGCGATCTTCCGTTTTGTGCAAATCATCTTCCGTATGTGTAAAAATCTTCCATATAAATGTGCAAACAATCTTCCGTTGTGTGCAAAATATCTTCCGTTATGTGCAACAGATCTTCCATGGGAGCATTCAGTAATTAATTTGTCAAAAAAGTATTTATCAGTAATTCTCCCTTTATTTAATATAAATGTTTTTAATAAGAAAAAGAGAATGATAAAATATCCTAACCAAAAGTTAGTCACGGGGACGAATTTTAATTGGATGAATGATGGATTGCGGCGGAAGACGTTCATGACCTCGTGCGCGAAATGGAAGGGATAAGCTGGGTCCCACTTATAACTAGTATTTTTTTTTCTTGTTTATTTAAAGAAAAATCCCATTTAAATACCATTTAAAATAGCAAAACCCACAAAAGTCCTTCATAACATCTAAAAGATAGAAAAGGGATGTGGGATGTATCAGGGATACTGAAGTTTTGGGTTAAAGTCAAGAATACCCTTAAACTCATTTACTCACACACACGCATGCACGCACGAGATTCCTTAGACTTGGAAAAGATTGGACCTGTTTTCTCCTAGAAGGGTCACTGTCGAAAAAAGCAGTGGCGGAGTCGTCAAAGTGGTCGGAGTTGGCAAACCGGCAAGCGCACGTGAAAACCGGCGTATAGTCGTCATCATCTGGGGAGAATTTCAGGCTGATCAAGCCATCGCATAGGATTAACTATTTCAATGTTGGCGGGTTTAGGGTTTGAATCCCCTTAAGTCAAGCTCGTTTTGGTTAATGACTTCTATGCATTGGGTGTATGTGGAATGAATAATGTTAAATTTTTATTTGACAATGTATTTGGTAGTTGTTGTTAGTAAGATTCTGGTGTTTTGTAAATTCCATTACTGCACTTGTCATTCACATTACTGCTCTTGTTAATGGTGACAACTTATTGTAATTAAATTTTACATGAAGGGACACCTTCTTTTGGATTCATGACTTGTATGCATTGGGTGTAGGTGGAATGAGTAATGTTAAATTGTCATTTGAACCCTTTATATGATAGTTGTTGTCATGAACATTTGTGGTTTTTGTCAATGTTAACACAAAACTTGTCATTACCATTATTAAACTTGTCATTTACATTACCATTATCGTTAAAACCATTAAAAACCTTGTTATTTACATTAGTGAATTTGTCAGCGTCCTCCCCTTTCAGGAAAACACTTCCACACATAATGTTTGGTGAGATAGAGTTGTCATTCCCATTACTATTCTCATCAAAACCATTACGAACTTTGTCATTTACATTAGTGAATTTGTCAACGTCCTCTCCTTTTGGGCAAACACTTCTACATATAATGTTTGGTTAGATAGAGTTGTTATTCTCATTACTATTCTCGTCAAAACCATTACGACCTTTATCATTTACATTAGTGAATTTGTCAGCCTTCTCCCCTTTTGGACAAACACTTCCACACATAATGTTTGGTGAGATAGAGTTGTCATTCTCATTACCATTCTCGTCAAAACCATTACGAACTTTGTCAATTACATTAGTGAATTTGTCAGCGTCCTCCCCTTTTGAGGAAAACACACATAATGTTTGCTTAGACTAATTTGTCATTCCCATTACCAATCTCGTCCAAACCATTAAAAACCTTGTCATTCCAATTATTGAACTTGTCATAGACCACCCATTTTGGGCCAACACTTTCCACCATAAGGTTTGGTTAGACTCATTTGTCATTCCCATTACCATTCTCGTCAAAACCATTAAAAACCTTGTCATTCCCATTATTGAACTTGTCAGAGGCCACCCCTTTTGGGCCAATACTTTAACACACAACATTTCTTGATTTACTTGCTTCCTGTACAATAAAAGTGCATATTAGCATACTGTGGGAATAAAGGGACTATAGCTTTAGTAAATTTACATACACAGTAACATTACAACACTTTCAACACATAAGGTTTGGTTAGCCTAGCAATTCAAATCTTCAATACATCTTCGACGCACTAACCAAAAAAAGGAAATGATCAATACCCAGATAAGGAGGATGAGGAAGCTCAAAGAAACCAAATACAAAGGTTAAAAGGACAAAGCAACTGATCAAGATTCACTCACCCACATCCATGTTGGTGGCAAGAAAAGAGAACGACAACCACTATGACGACGATGACTCCAACGACAATGCCGTTGGTTTTTTCGACAGTGGTCCTTCTACGAGAAAATAGGTCCAAGCTTTTCCAAGTCTGAGGAATCCCGTGCGTGCGTGCGTGTGAGTAAATGAGTTGAAGGGCATTCTCGACTTTAACCCAAAACTTCAGTATCCCTGATACATCCCATACTTTTCTGTCTTTTAGATGTTATAAAGGACTTTTATGGGTTTTGCTATTTCAAATGGTATTTAAATGGGATTTTTCCTTTATTTAAGCCATCAAATAGGTCATCAAGTTCCTTTTCCTTTTTGTCAGATTTTACTTCTATATACACTTTAATGTCATAAGGCAAAAGTTACGCTTTCTGGCTTTTCAAAAAAGGAGGTTATTTCACCATAAGCTCAATTGAATATAAGCTCCCCCAAACACTCAACAATTTCAATTCTATGTCTAATCTGACTTATGCATGCCCAATTGAGCTTATGAGGCTCTTAAAAGCGCAACCAAACACACACTTAATCTTAATTCCAATATTTTTTTGTTTAATATTTACTTTTTTGGCTTGCATTTTCCTGACCTCCAAAGGAGTCAGATGACTTTTGAGTATTGGATTCAGTGGATGTAATTTTAGGCCTGACATCTACATGTTGTTGACACATGATTCATATTGTGAACATCCTTAAAGTTGAATGTTGCTACCTATGGATTGCCTACTAAATTACCATGCTTACACATTTTGACTCGTTTGGACCTCAAAAATGAGACATGCTTATACGCTATCCTAGTCTTAGGTGATAAAGAAGAAGATTCTTATTTAATGAAGCTGAGTATAACAAATTTAATAAACAAGTAAGAAAATATAATTCACCTAATCGAGAATGTCCTTCACTAGTAACTTCACCTAGTCGAGAATGTCCTAATCATCAACCCTTCACTAGTAACTTCACCTAGTAATGATCACTCGACCTACATTTTTCATTGTCTAATTTAGACGTCTTAATCATCAACCCTTCACTAGTAACTTCACCCAGTCGAGAATGTCCTTATTATTGACTTTCACTTTAATTTCCATCTTAACCAAGACCTCATCACTCAACCAAATTCAACCATACAAAATATAATTCTCAAGTTTGTATATCAATCATGTTAAACTCAGCTTTATTAAATACGATACTCCACCTTTATCGCCTAAAACTAAGGCAAGCTAGAGCCATATTCTATCTAAACTCTCAAAAGAGCCAAAATTCCTAAAGTTAGTAAACTTAGCTCTCAATCTAAGGGTTACAACAATCGACTATAAGGATGGCCTGTAATACAAATCAAGCATCAACAACACCCACACGTTAAGGATAAAATTACAATTGATACTCCCACTCAACACTTAAATGATCTAAGCTTTTTCAAGGAGGGGCATCCAAACAACAAAAAACTTAAAAAGAACAAAGGCATGGTAAACAAGATTCAGTTAACATATGCATATGCAAAACCCAACCATAATGAATTATGTGGATAAAAGTTTGCATACATTAACTATAACAACCACAAAGAATATAAAACCAACAAAAAAAACATGTAAACTTTCATGTATCATACAAAGAACATACAAGAATGCAACAAGTACAAAAGGAATATCATATTTATACCTATAGAAGGAAGGCTTTTTTTGGTTTTCCATGTCCTACAGGAAGGGCTTCCTTATATCTGCAACCTCAAACTGTGATCAACCCATCCCTTTTTTTCAATTATAATAAGTTATATATTAAATTTCGTTATTTAATGCTGTTCACATGTGGATAAAAACATAAGTGATAGTGTAATGCCCAAAATACATAACGGATGTGGATGAACTTGTTCAGGGAAAAAAGTGTGAATTATGATCCAAAATAACAGTAGTCGGTGCCCAAATTCATTTTCTAAAATTTAATTGTGATAGCAAAGTCTAATTGGGATATTTTGAGAGATCATTATCCTCTTCCAATGGGCCATAAATTTCATCCAACATGAGGCAAGAGCGAGAAAATGAGTATTTAAACTTAAATGGTGACCTTGGGAAGCCATTAAAGTCAAGTGGAAAAGATAGGAAGAAAAGTAAAAAATTTTAGGCTAAAGTTGTGACATTTGAAGAAGCAATTGGAGTAAAATATTTGGTTATTGGGAGGAGCCCATTTACGTCACTTTATGGACATAAGGCAAAGGAAATAATGATTGAATTCCAAATGCCAAAAGATGAAGTATTATAGTCAAATAAGAGGTGAACTTTGAAAAGCCAAAGTGTTAAACTCTCTTTTCTCTCTCCTCTCCTTTCTCAAAGTCAGTTAAGTGTACGTGAGGGGGCTGAAAAACTGATCCCTCATCATCTTTTCTCTCTCTCCTTAAGCTCCAAGTCATCCAAGCATGGTGAAGGAAGAAAGAGAAAGAGGCAAAGGCCAAGTGAGCCATTTTGACCTAGTGGATGACCTTAAATACTCAAAACCTCTTCTCTAAGCTTGTTCCTCTTGATGTAAGCTTTATTTGTATGGTTTTAGGTTTTCAAGAGAAGGTGTTCTGAAAACTCAAGTAAACTGGTGGTTGGTGAATTAAAGGACAAGTTAGTGGAAGAGGAAGAGGTAAGCAAAAGCTAACTTTTGA
This sequence comes from Inga oerstediana, assembly GCA_963210345.1. Lineage (NCBI taxonomy): Eukaryota > Viridiplantae > Streptophyta > Magnoliopsida > Fabales > Fabaceae > Inga > Inga oerstediana. The sequence goes on from OY723407.1 coordinate 38,238,654, forward strand.
CATGTATATTGTGATGTTTGGTTGAGTATTTTGACTTGTGGATGTTTACCCTATTTTCGTGTATATAGGGTTTTAGTGAGTTCATGGTGTTTTGTTGATGGTCATGGTGTCATGTGATGTCCATTGGATGTTTGAAATTGATTTAAGGATTGAATGGAAAGTTTGGCAATTGTGAGTTTTGTGTTGAAATTTTGCTTTAAAACAGAACTTGTGAAATAAACAAGAATTTTCTTGTTTTAATGATTCCATTAGATTCCATGTGAAAAACTGTGCGGGAATAGTGTTGGTTGTGAAAATTGAACCTTTGGAAACATTTGTTGAAAAACTGGAAATTTTGTCAATGAAAAGTCTGTGCAGGGTAGTCACGTTGCAGGGTAGTTTTAAATGAGTAAATCGTGTCCAAAAATTCTGAGACTTTTTACTCTAATAGTGCACATGCCAAGCTTTAAATTGATATATTATGGGAGTCATTTTTATGTGTGTGATGGGAGTTATGTATTTCCAAAGTTTGGGGTTGAAACTAGAAGCTATTCTGGAATAGTATGAGAATTCATTTGATTTTGTATTATTGTGATTGTAAATGGCAGTGATTCATATTTTTCCTATACATAGGGCTTAAATAGCTTTCCATAGAACTTGGAATCACCTCATATCAATTTTTTTAGAATTAGTTAAGATTTTTGGAAGTTTAGCGAAAAAACAGGATTTTCTTGGCCGCGGCCCAAATGTTTCTGACCTGCTTTTAGCCATCGCCAAAATGTTTCTAACCATTGCTTGGAAGCGGTCAGGAGATTTTTTACCACAGCCAACCCCCAATCTCAGCATTTTAGACTTTTGAATGGCGATAATGGGTCTAGCTCTTCCCAAACCCTTTAGGCTTTGTTTGGGCTTCTAGTAGCCACTTAAAGGTCTCAAATGATAACCAATCCTAAGTGTTTTTGGAATTAAGAATTGGAATAGGGAATAAATTTTCATCTTTGAATATGGTTATAGGATTTGACGTCCACCCTGAGCTTAAGAAAGCTATGCTCGAGCACAAATGGAAAGAACAAGGTAGTGACTCTTTCTCCTATATGATATAGGCTATATCATGTGTAATACTTTGTATGTATGTGCTTATCATTGAATTTAACGCATGTGAATTGCTATCGTGTATGCTGATTGTGTATACAGTGTAAGCTATCATTATTATGAATACAACGAAAGCTGTCATTATCACACCACAGTCGTGAGAGCAGTCGTTATTGTGCATACAGTGGTGATTGCTATCATTATTGCACCAGAGCTGTGAGAGATGTCGTTATTGTGCATACAGCCGTGAGAGCTGTCGTTTGTGATGCAAGTCACGCATCACTGTGATTGTTCCTACTGTTGTTGTTTTCTGATAATTGCTTACATGCTTTGTTTAATTATGCATCATATAATGAAATGTTACTACTGAGATTCGTATGAAACTCACTCTTTACAATGACTAACATATAGCCAGGACAAGCGAATCCAAGGAGAAGCAGGGGAATAAGGGCGACTAGTGCTCCTGGCTAGGAGATTTAAGTCTTGTTAGTTGGTTATCATAATTTTGGGATAAATGTATATACTGTGAATGGTGTAAGTTAAGTTCAATGTAGTAGGGGTAGTTGTAACCATCATAGAATTGTGTATCATGTTGTAATCCCCGATATGGAAACTAAAATGGGCGAATATGCCCTGTAGTTCTTTTAGTGAATGGAACCCGAGAGTCATTGGGAAATTTTGTTATATACTTTGATATTTATGAATGAAACCTAGTTGAATAGGCCAAATAGATTCGAAAAGTGTATGTGAGACCGTATGAAACAGGTTTTGAAAAGTTTTTGAAAACCCATTTTATTATAAGATATACTCTGTCTTGAAGTTGGGACCTTTAATAAATTTTGAATTAACCATTGGTCTCCAATTTAACTTAATAACACATTTTTGAACCTTATTAACGACTTTCAAGGTAAGGGATTTATTAGAGTTGAAGTTCCAGGAAAGGGTAGGTTTTGCTAGGATAGTTGCCATAGTTCCTTGTCATGGTGATGATGATAGTTAACCCATAACTGTTGTTGTATACATATGAATGTTCCTATTTGTGGCTGGTATGTGAGTTTTAAGGAGAAAGTGTATATACTTAGTGAGATATTGATGTTAGGAATCATTTGTGTTGAAGTGAAATGGACAAAATGGTTTGACTAAAGATTAGACGTGTAGAATTAGGGGTGGGAGAAATAAACCACAACCCACCTGATTCTATACAGTAGATGATGGGTGTATTGATGGAGTAGCGGGATATGATCTATGAATTGAGTGATGAGCTCTAGAAGGTGAAGGCAAAACAAAATGAGGATGGAGTTTAATTGACACTGGAAGAGATGAATCATGAAGAAATGGCAGAAGGGTTGATTCAACCTTAGGAGTTAGAACCACACATTGAGCTGAATCAAGAATTGCATGGGGTGCCAGCCCAGAATGATAGAGATATACAATTCAGGGGAAGATTTGATCCCCAAGCAGCTTAAGGTTGGCTAGTCTAGTTAAAGAAGAGCTTCGAGGTGTTAGAATGCCCAACTAAGGTGAGGGCAAAGCTGGCCATCTACAAGCTAGATGGAGACACTGACAGGTGGTGGCAAAACTTTGCCATGATGTTGCGAACCCGTAATATGTCAATAACCTAGGAACTGTTCTAGGAAAAATTCAATGACAAATATCTTCCTAAGTCAGTGAGACTCGAGAAAGAGTCAGAGTTCCTGTCGATAAAGCCAGGTGGTGAGAGATGTTTAATGATTACTTTCTCGATTCATCCGACTGGATGTACTCCTTATACCTATAACGCATGGTGTCAACATCCATTTCCATTTTGATATTTAAAGAGTAATAAAGACTAGATTCCATGGTTATACAAAAAAGTACATATATACTGAAAAAAGTATTCGTTTACAGTCCAAAGTCATCCGTCGAAAAAATATAGAGTGCGCAGAAATTTCAATAATTATAGGATTTCCCCAAAAATTCTTAAGCATAAACTAACTATAGCCACCAACTTTAACCTTGCCTCGAGACATGTGCCAATCACTTCTCAGTGTCTACGCCTTTGCCTGTTGTCCCATTGGCACTCGCTGAGATGTTTGTTTAGAAAAAGGGGTGAGATTCCAAGGAATCCCAGTAGAAACATACTATCGTTTACAGAAAATAAGAAAAGTAAATATGATATGCTCCATGTATGCACCAATTAATAAACAATATAAACACATCATCATCATCATGTATACATGTGTAGGCCCCAACCCCGCTCATCATACACCGGTTAGATTCTCACCAACTCCCAGTACAAGTGCACCTCTGGCACTGACTGCCCCTTTCTAGGCAAACCATGTTGATTAATAAAGCACATTTACAAAAAATGCCATCCACACAAATATATAACTATGGCATGATGTATGAAGGATAATGTTCCTACCTCCAAGTTCTTTGAACCCCTTTTTAGTATGCCTTATAAAACATGTCGCTTTCGGCTTCCGACTCTGTCCTAAAATATTAAATGTACAAAAAAGTGGTCATAACCTATACAAGTATCATTTTAGACACTTTATAGTGTTTCTTGTGGTTACATTAGTCTATGGTGAATTTTCACCAAAATACCCCCAGGACCCCGGCCTAGCCCCACTGTACCCGGCCCGACAACACGCTTTCTAAAATTTTTTACTAGGGCTAACTTGACATATTTTTGCCTAAGGAATCCATTTCGGGGCTCGAAATTACCAAATTCAGTGTCAAATTATGAAATTACCCTTGACAACCCCATTTTAGGGTTTTAGGAGCATTTTCGTAATTATGCTTTTTCGGGCTTTTCCGAAAAAGTGACCAACTGTAACCCCACTTATTTTTTCCTCTTGAATCCAATGGAACCATCAAATCATTGAAAATCCAAATCCTTACCCTAGATCTATGCTTGGCCAAAACTTCCTCTAAGAAAAGGGAAAATTTGGAGTTTTGTGTTTTAGCTTTCAAAGCTTGTGCCTTTTCACTTCTAATCCCTTATTAAGTTATTTAAACACATTCTAAACATGATTCAAAGAATATTGGGCAATATAACCCCTTAGGATTAGGACTTTCCAAATTTACAAACTTAACCGAAAATCACCAAGTCCAACCACAAACCTCAACAACACCATCATACTAGTATAGATCTATGGTTTGTGAAGTTACCTCTTGAGTTCTTGAGTCTTCTCTCTCTAGGAATCCTCCTCTTTCTCTCCTTGAGCTCAAGATGTGTCTTCTAAACCATTGATTCCATAGAGAAGAAGAGTTTAGAGAAGATTTCCAAGCAAGATCACAAGAAACTCTTAAGAAATCACACTTACCTTAGGCTTCTTCTTCTTCCTTCTCTCTAGAACTTGAGAGCTCTTAAAATCTCTCTCTCTCTTCTTTCTCTTGTGTTGGACAAAAATGACAAGGTAAGAGGAAGGAAGAGTGTGTTATAAAATATATCTAATTTCCCTTTATTACTTTTTCTCCAAGATTGCATCTTATGTTGACACTTGTCATTAGCTTTCTCTTTTCCCAATTGGTGTCATAAGGCTTCTATTAGCCTTGAATTGATCTTCCTCCTCTTTTGGTTAGCTCAAAACTGTCCCCCCTTATGTCTATACTAACCAAATGGCTTCCTCCAACTAATCCAACCATGCACTCAATTGTTGTACCATAATCATGATTACTTTGCAAAAGTAACATTATTTTAACACAATTAGACAAGTGCTCATCTTCATCAATTATAAACTAATCCCTTTACCATATGATAATGACACTTGGCATGTTTATGAGCCAAATAATTATTCTCCCTCCTATTTCTTTATTTCACAATTTATACAATCACCATTACATCTTTCTTTTTCAAATTCGCAACAATTAGCAATTTTGGTATATTTTCTAACCAAACTTTGAAAAATCATCACTAAATTTATCAACATCGTTCTGGAGCAATTCTAAAGGTTATGGAACCCTTATTGAGTCTAGTTTCAAGGAAAAATATGTAATTTATCCAGTTAGAAGCAAATCATTCCCAAATTTCTTTTCTTGGACCACTGCTCTAGAGACTTTCCAGATTTTCTGAGCTAACTTCAAAAATCCATAACTCATTGTACATAACTTCAATTGATTGGTATCACCTATCAAATTAAAGCTTAGGATGTATACTTTCATCCTATAAAATTTCATAATTTTTGCTCATAATTTGGTCTTCCAAAACCACATGACAAACTATTTGCCTCGCAGGTGATTTCACTAAAAACACTGTTCACCTTTCAATTTTCAATATTTAATTTCTTTGGCCTTAAATATTCTCCATTTTATTAGATATATAAAATAATCACAATATATTCTTAGTGAATAAAATTTGGGGTGTTACAATTCTCCCCCACTTAAATAAATTTTATCCCCGAAATTTGCTACACATTCATAACCATAAACTCTGGGATAACCCTTCTGTGTATGTCTTACTGACATCATTACCACTAATCAAGATCTGCTTATACAGACTAAGATTCTTAAAATTCTTCTATTGGCTTTTTGCTCAAAAATTGTCATACTACCACATGTATTGTTTTACGCCTCAATGTGTCAATGACAATATTAGCCTGCCCTGGATAGTATTTATACTCCAGGTCTTAATCTTTCAACAACTCTATCCACTTACATTACATCATAGTTTGCTCTTTTTGATCATATACACATTTCAATCTTTGTGGTTGTAGTACAACTCCATAATTACGCCATAAAGGCAACATTTCCAGATTCAAAACAAACATCATTACCATCTACTAAAGATTATGGATGGAATAGTTCAATTCCAGAAGCTTCAGCTAACATGATGCATTCGCCCTCACCTGGCTTGCATCAATTCATATCTCATTCCATACTTACTTGAAAGAGGTAAGCTTCACCCAAAAGGGGGGTGAATTGGGTGATGTGATAAATTTTTTCGCTTGATGTGGTGATATGTAAATAGTTGTAGATAGAGTAGAGTTGAGAAGATTAGAACACAGAGAGTTATACTGGTTCAGCCTAAAAACCAGGCCTATGTCCAGTCCTCAGAGATCAAGACCTACTGAGATTTTCACTATTCTTCCAAGATTCAATGGGCTCTCAGAATGCCACAAAACAACAATTGTCCTCGAATGGACTACGAGCAGAAATATTCTCACACTAAGAAATTTCTCTCCCCCTTATGACAAGTCTTATGTGCAGAAAAACAACCTATGACCTTTCCCACTGGCTTACGTATACAAGTCTTATGAGCAGCAACGTTCTCTCCTGCTTACACCACTGTAAGTCTTACGAGCAGCAACGTTCTCTACTGCTTGTATCTTATAAGTCTTATGAGTGGAAGGTTTTGCTAGGAATTTTCTCAACTGCTTCTCTCGTAAGGATATCTACCCTCTCAAGGTCCTAATACCTTGAGATCAAATGAAAATAGAATTTGAAATGAATATAGACTCTTTTACAAAGTAAGTATAATAAACACTGAAGAGCAATATGAATACAGAGAAAATATGAATAACAGAGACTCGTGGATTTGTTTGTGAATTCTTGTGCTTTGTTGTATTTGACGATCTCTGGAACTCTGTATTTATAGACGTTCGATTTTGCCCGTTTGTATACTGATCATTGTGGAGTGGGGCATGTTACTGTGGAACAGCATGCGTACGTTTGAAATCTTTGAACACGGTAGGTACGTGCTTGTAATGATGTTGTCTGCCGTTGTTTGACTTCCTTCGTGTCTGTTTATTTCAAACATTCAACCTCCTGTATCACACTTATAATATATTCAAAATGATGTTAAATAATAATAATAAGTGATGATAAGATAAATAAATATCATTAAACCATATTCGGATTGAACGATGTAAGACTGATGCATTTTGTCTTCTGGTAGAGTATCACTCGAGCATGGATGGGCTCACTCGAGTGAATACACATATTTTCTCCTTATTCTTCAGTTTTTCACTTGCACTTCCACAGGATTTCAGAGAGTTAATTTTCTTACTCGCGAGTGATGTGGGGCCTCACTCGAGCACAACTCCTTCTACTCGAGTGGCCTTGTTCATTACACTAAGAGACCCATCTCTGGACAACACTCGCATACCATTTTAGCAAGAGTGAGATTTTGCACTCGCAGGTGATGTGGGCCCTCACTCGATCACATATACTCCTGCTCGAGTGAGAAAAATATTCTCATGTAATATACTCTTGTTATCAGCACTTGCATCAGAATTTGAGAGAGTTAGATTTCTCACTCACGAGTACTGATGTGTCACTCGGGCATATGAAGCCTCACTCAGGTATACTTGTGCTTCTCTGACCTTCATGACTCTCGGCCAAACACTTGCAGTCCTTCACTCGCTAGTGCTCGAGTGCAAACCAGTTTCATACTCGAGTGTTGGTTACAATGCTCGAGTACATTAGTAAGAATGACAAGAATTGCTCTCGGCCAAGCACTCGCAGTCCCTCACTCGCATGTGCTCGAGTAAGAAAGAGTCTCATGCTTGAGTGTTATCTCCAGTGCTCGAGTGCATCAGTAAAATGACAGTAGTTTGCTCTTAGGCAAATACTTTCTGTTTATCACTCGCATCTACTCGAGTGCAAAAGAGCTCCATGCTTGAGTACTAGCTCCGTTGCTTGAGTGCATCAGTTAAATTTGACAGCAGACATTACAAAACTTTGCCATATGCATTTGGTAACTTTGTAAACATTCTTTAGACTAATAAAACCATGCTTTGCATCCAATTAGCTTTTGTTATCATCAAAACTTGGGATCTAACATTACTCACATATGGGATTCAATGCCCTTCCCAATCGATACCAACTGATATCAGTAAAGACAACAAAGGTCCACTATGGATTTGGGATTATCAGTGTTGGTACTTTAATAAATTTTCGTCATCAGCTCTCCAAAGCTCCTCTCACAATCATCGTCCTATGCATAATGTTGAGTTCTGGGAAATTTCGATATAGACATCTCATAATAATCAACAAGACTCAGAACACTGTCTATCACAATCACATTTTTTGGCCTTCTCAGTTCAGTACTGCTTCCACTTTACCAAGGTCCCCTAGGATCCCTTGCTATGAGACTACGTGGCCCAGAAATGTTACCTCTGAAAGCCATAACTCACATTTACTCGACTTTGCATAGAGTTGTTTTTCCCCTCACCATGTTCAATTTTATTCATAATTGTTACTTACATGTCATTTTAGTTAGTGAGTTTACCAATAAGTCATAAACCAACCAGATTTCATGGATTACTGCTAAGCCATATAGCCATGCAACAGTAGACAATCAAGTCCACTAGTGATTCATGTCCCTCAGCATTCATTATACCATTCATACATACATCTATGGTAACAACCCTGACACCCGTAGGTGTAGGCACATTCTATTCGTGTGGGAATATATGCATCCTTACCAATTCTACTACCCTTTTTAGGGTAGCCTATTCATATACTCTAAAACAAATTCCAGAGAATTTGTCAGCTTATCAGGCTATCAAAAAGTAGTCTGTCAAAACACGATTCCCTACTATCCTTTATTTATACCTTTCAACACACTATCTGCCATCCACCAATTAACTTCTAGTAAAGCCTTAGGTTCATAGAATAGTAGGTAAATCAATTCTTTCTTTTATCAGGATACTTTACCCTCATTGTACAGAGAAACCAAAAGCCACTCATATATTTTATTATCTATCTCAACCTTGAGACTCTATCTCGTGGCTAGCTTTGTTCTATCAAGAACTATTCTCATTCAATAAGGGAATATTCAATTATCAAGATATTTCCTTATGCTAGATTAGTAACTAGCAACCTCAAGAAACCTCATACGCATTTTGATTCATTTTAATACCATGTTTTAGTACCTTAAACCATCTAGGTTAATACAAATTCCTAAGAAATCAGTTCAATGATTGTGTTTGATTCTTGGATAATAATTCCACGCCTAAAACCTCACTACTAGCTGAGTTAGGAAATCACTTTCCTCAACTCCATAAATTATCACTAGTACAATACGATTCTGAATAAATTCGCCACCTAAGGACATACTAATCCACTAGGTCTTAGGGCCTTTGGACATGCAAGTCCACCATAATATCTGGCATGTAAAATTTTACATCATAGAGTCCCTAACCCAACTTTTAGGTCCATCATGAAATCTAGAACCTTAACATCACATATATTAGAAATCATTTTCCTCAATTATACCCAATAGATTCGCTAAGATTCATGATTAATAGCGCCTATTCTCACCTTTACGGTATTCAGATAATAACCTCAAAACAATAATGTTATTGAAGGTTTAATACTATCCACAAGGTTCACAAAGCTTCAACCTTTCATCATGGAATATAACCACAGTGCAACCAATTCACATTTTGATCTAAGTATTATTTCATCTTAGATCAAATTCAAGCCTATCCTCAACCATTAGTATCATCAGATCGGATCCTCTAGGATCACAGTACTTCATAATTACCCCACATTATGTATCACATTCTAATACCTCAAACTTCTTAGGCCATCTCAGATGACTAAGGATTCAACTCAGCTACTAAGTCTGATTTTCAGGTTACCATTCTTTCAATCACATGTTAAAGCCTTAATTTTATCAGGGTCAAAATCATATCACCTCAATCATCTATATCGTCCCCTCCTATCTTTCAGAAAGATTTAGGGAATTTACCAACCACTGGCCTATCCTCTATTCTCTCTATTCTGTTCTCATCGAGGACTGGTTTCCAGTATTTAATCAGGTATCTGGTATCACTAGGGAGCATAATTAAACTCGAATCATACATTACTCCCATTAAACCGCTATTAAAAGAAGCTATACCTTTAATAATTTTAGAAGATTTTCTGGCCTCCTCTTGATCTATTACATGTACCTCATGAGCTCCTGGTTTAGTCTCCTCTAGTTGTTGCTTCTGTGGGCAATTCTTTGCAATATGCCTCAGCTTATTTCAATCAATGGAAGCAAGGTAACAACTTATTTGGTTCTGATATAAATGGAACTCCACCACAAGGTCTATCAGGGTAAGGTGGCTTTTGACAGTGCCAACAAATTCTTCTTCCAGAGAAACCCTAGCCTCCTTGACCCTTGGATTCATTCAGTCTTTTATTATCACCCCCGTACAATTCATTCTGCTCTTTACCTTTTTGTGAAAAACCTCCACTACCATACATATTCCCGTAGTTGTCACTTCTATCGGGGTGCAAGCTTGACAAGTCATTCTCGATAAGTTGACACTTTTCAACTGCTTTGGCAAATACTCTAAAGTATTTAAAAATCAATTTCTTTCTCAGTTTTAGGTTTAACCCTCGTATCAAAATATCAGAGCTCCACTCTTCGTCATCTCGATGTCTTAAGTACGAGGAATACCGAGACAATCGGACATAGTGTGCCACGTATTCATCGAAACTTTCTTTATTATCCTGTCAAATGATGAGGAATTCCTTTTCTTTTGCTAACTTTTCTGGTTGAGAGAAATAGCTTTCATTAAATTTCTCGTGGAAGATTTCCCATGTTAATGGAATATTCCATACCTGTAGAGTCAACGTTGTATTCCTCTACCATATATCCACCTCTCCTTCTAGTTTGCTAGCGACTAGCTGAACTTTAATATCATTGGAGCACATCAGTCTTGTGAAAATTTGCTCCAGTATGGTTAACCATTCTTCTACTTGCAGAGGATCGAATCTCCCTCGAAAAGCAGGAGGTTGTTGTTTCTCAAATCGTTTTACCCATTTTTGAAAAAACATTCATTTCATAAATTAATATGGGTGGCAGCTCTTGATAAAGTTGCGTAGATGACTTATATTCACCTACTTGCCTTTCAAGATGTTCTAATCTTCCCTGTCTCTGTCGTAACTCGCATAGTTCTTCTCTAAGATCATTTATCACAAATTATTGCCGTGCCATCTAGCTACGAATTTGTTGCATAGAGTCTGGGCTATCTTCCCAATAGGGGTTATAATCTCCTTCCCTTGTATGCATCATCTTGGTACTTGATCAGCCTATGGGCCCACCATGTTTCCGTTGCACTACTCTGATACCGTCATTGTGTGCATCGATTCTTTTATCCAGCACACTAGTCCCACCGATACCATTAACTGGTAACTAGTACCTCCTTTGCTTGTGATGATTTCCTTATCCTCTGATACCACTATCACTACTCTAATACTGATGGTACTATCCTGATACCAATATCACAAGTGCATGTATCATTGCTATATGCATTAGAACCACCGATACCGTCTAATGGGTATTGGTACTGCCCCTACATGCACTGAATTATTACTTCTTGATAACACTGATACCATACTGATATCATCTCCAGGTGCACCATACCACCAATTATGCAATCTGGCACTGATATTACTTTTGAGTACCCTGATACCCCTATTCCCTGATACCGCCGTTACCGTCCCGATACTGCTCCATTACGAACCTGCTCCCCTGGTATCCTTATCTCTATAGACTGATGATCCTCAGAATTACTTTGACTAGGGGTACCCTGGTTCACTAACAGAGTAATCCCTCATGTTCCTCACTCAAACTACTTAAACTCTAACCGTTCATGGTTCTTATCACTATACAAACAAATCATATTAGTATACCATTTTGATCATGTCAAAACCACTTATTAGATCTAATACCAAAAAAGTCAACACCTGTTTTTATTTTGATATTCAAAGAGTAATAAAGACTAGATTCCATGGGCATACAGAAAAGTACATATATACTGATAAAAGTATTCATTTACAGTCCAAAGTCATCTATTGACAAAATACAGAGTGTACAGAAATTCCAATAATTGTAGGATTTCCCAAAAATATCTTAAGCATAAACTAACTATAACCACTGTCTTTAACCTTGCCTCGAGACATATGCCAATCACTTCTCGACATCTATGCCTTTGCCTGTCATCCCACTGTCACCCACTGAGATGTGTGTTTAGAAAAAAGGATGAGATTCCAAGGAATCCCAGTAGAAACATACTATCGTTCACAGCAAATGCAAAAAGTAAATATGTTATGCGCCATGTATGCACTAATTAATGAACAATATAAACACATAATCATCATTATCATGTATACATGCGTAGGCCCAGCCCCACTAATCATACACCGGTTGGATTCTCACAACTCCCAGTGCAAGTGCACCTCTCACACTAACTGCTCCTCTCTAGATAAACCATGTAGATTAATAAAGCACATTTACAAAAAAATGGCATCCATACAATTATATAACTATGGCATGATGTATGAAGGATAATGTTCCTACCTCAAAGTTCTTTCAACCTCTTTTTAGTGTGCCTCTTAAAACGTGTCGCTTTCGGCTTCCGACTCGGTCCTAAAATATTAAATGTATAAAAAAGAGGTCATAACCTATCCAAGTATCATTTTAGACACTTTTATAGTGTTTCTTGTGGTTATATTAGTCTATGGTGAAAATTCACCAAAATGCCCCCAGGACCCTAGCCCGGCCCTGTCGTACCCGACCCGACAACACGCTTTCTCAAAATTTTTATAGGGCTAGCTTGACATATTTTTGTCCAAGGAATCCATTTTGGGACTCAAAATTACCAAATTCAGTGTCAAATTATGAAATTTCCCTTGACAGCCCCATTTTAGGGTTTTTAGGGTGTTTTCGTAATTATGCTTTTGGGACTTTTCTGAAAAAGTGACCAACTGTAACCCCACCTATTTTTTCCTCCTGAATCCAATGGAACTATAAAATCATTGAAAATCCAAATCCTTCCCCTAGATCTATGGTATGTGTAATATCCCAATTTTTGATTAAGGGATAATCATGATTATTATGGATAATTATGGATTTAATTGGGATTATTATGTATTTTATGACAATATTAATTTATGTCATAATTAGTGGAAATTGGAAATATTATTGCATATGTATGGTATTTAAGATCAAGGGTGGTGATTCCTTGACCGTGGGTTGGGATCCAGTGTGCTTAGCTTGGGTGAGCTTATTATGGGAATGATGGAGATGTTGACATGTGGCAGTGTGGAGGCCATTGGATATGAGCACATGAGGACAAATGATCACTTTTTGCTCCTCCTCTCCATCTCATTTCTCTCTCTCGTACTCTCCCTCTTTTCTCTCTCTCTCCATTGTTGAAGGCAAGGAAGAAGGGAAAAGCTTGATCTTTGGGTAAGTAAATGAACTCTATTGCTCAAACACCATTCATAAATGTTGATCCTTGAGTAATGCGCTTCATTTTGGTGTGTATAATGTAGCCATTTGGTGTTGATTTGTGCTACACGAAAATTTGGAAAGTGGTGGATCAAGAACTCTCTTTGGAGAAGTTGCTAAGGTGAGTGAAACTAACCTATCTATCTAAGTTTCATACCATTTGAAGTAGTTAATAATTCTGGGAATTTTGGCTTGAATCCGAAAATTAAGTGCCACTGTTCATTTGGTATGTTTTTGGCATGAGAATGGTGTTTTGGAATAAGTTTATGATAGATAGATTGATTGGGGGTTGAAATGTTAAGTTTAGTAATTTTGGGAAAATTGATGATTTGTGTTGATTCAACCCAAAACATGATAATGGAGTTGGATTTTGATCGTTTTAATGATTCCATTGAATTCCTTGGGTGTTTTTGTGTGGGAGTAGCTTTGGGTTGGTATTTGGGTTCATTTGGATCACTTGGAAAAATTTCTGGAAAATGCTGTCATACCTTCTCGTTTTCTGGTTTCTGATAATCGTGCTTGAGGTGAGAGTGAGTGTGCTCGAGTGAGGGAAGAACATCACTCGAGTGAGAATTTTGTGCTTGAGGTGATTTCCGTACTTGTGCTTGAGGTGAGGATTTTGTGCTCGAGTGAGCCTTTTCTAAGAAAGTTCTTGTGCTCTCGGGCATGTGCTTCCTGTCTTCACTTCCTTGTGCTTGAGGTGATTTCCGTACTTGTGCTTGAGGTGAGGATTTTGTGCTCGAGTGAGCCTTTTCTGAGAAAGTTCTTGTGCTCTCGGGCATGTGCTTCCTGTCTTCACTTCCTTGTGCTTGAGGTGATTTCCGTACTTGTGCTCGAGTGAGGATTTTGTGCTTGAGGTAATTCCATATTTGTGCTCTCGGGCATGTGCTTTCTGTCTTCACTTCCTTGTGCTTGAGGTGATTTCCGTACATGTGCTCGAGTGAGGATTTTGTGCTTGAGGTGATTCCATATTTGTGCTCTCGGGCATGTGCTTCCTGTCTTCACTTCCTTGTGCTTGAGGTGATTTCGTGCTTGTGCTCGAGTGAGGATTTTGTGCTTGAGGTGATTTCCGTACTTGTGCTCGAGTGAGGATTTTGTGCTTGAGGTGATGTCCATACTTGTGCTCGAGTGAGACCATTTTCACTCGAGGTGAAGCAATGAAAAATGAGTTTTTGTGCTTCCAAAAAGGGATCTTTGGGATAGTTCTTCCAACCCTTTAGGAGTTTTGTTAGGAGTATTTAGTGACTCTAAAAGAGCAATAATGATAACCAATTAAGCATTATAAAGTGAATTAAGCCTTGGAATAGAGAATAACTCTTCGTCCCTAATTGTGAAAATAGGATTTGATATTTGCCTTCCTCGGGAGAGACCGGCGCTAGGACACGCACGGAAGAACTCAGGTAGTGACTTTTCTCTCATATCTTGTATGATGTTTTGGTATGCATATCTTATCATTGAACTTGTGAATTGTGTGCCATGGTCCATTACGGCGCGAGCAGGTCAGCGTGAGCCGTATAGAGAGTGACAGTGGTCATCTCTAGGTCGGTCGTTGGACTGCCGTCGTAATCGACATGGATCTTTGTGAATCTGACCCGTGGGGGTGGAGTTTGTGAAACCAGCCGTGGGCTACGTGTGTGTATCTTGCCTATGTGGCTTGCGATTATGATATGCTTTATATGGATCCCAGCTGTGGTGAATTATACTGTATTGATTGTTGTGATGCAATACAACGTGAGCAATTCAGCGTGAGCAATCGTCAGGGATGACATGTGTCATACTAACCATTGCCGTTGTAACTGCCGTTGTAGTTGCTTGTGTGGATAATGATTTGATTACATGCATTATTGTTGTACATTATATGATTGACTTGTTACTACGGGGATTCTTTAGAATCTCACTCTCCCAAAATTAACCATTTTAGACAGGGCTGAAGGATCGAAAGGCAAGCGGGCGACGAAGAGTAGTTAGAGCTCCTGTTTAGGAGTATACTTTGGAGTTTATGGTTATCATTGTATATTTTGGAATTGTATATAGTGGATTTTGTGTAATCCCCAAGAAAAAGGGTATGAATTGTAGGCTTCGTGCCTTGTGTAAATCCCTTTTTATTTTTGAATGGAACCCGAGTGAGACGGGAATATATTTTGCACTCTGATATTTGTAAATGAAATCAACTTGTACAGGCCATATTGTATTAAAATGGGAATATGAGACCATTGTAATTGAGTTTAGAAAAGTTTTTGCAAATCCGATTTTGGGCAAAATATTTCTTTAATAAGTCCCAAATCAATTACGGTCTGTAATCCCACATTAATTACATGTTATGAACTAAATCTCGGCCTTAAGCGTGAAGGGGGTTACAGTATGCCAAAACTTCCTCTAAGAAAAGGGAAAATTTGGAGTTTTGTGTTTTAGCTTCTAAAGTTTGTGCCTTTGCACTTTAATCCCTTATTAAGTTATTTAAACACATTCTAAACATGATTCAAAGAAATTTGGTTAGCATAACTCCTTAGGATTTTGAATTTCCAAATTTACAAACTTAACCAAAAATTACCAAGTCCAACCACAAACCTCAACAACACCATTATACTAGTATAGATTTAACGTTTGTGAAGTTACTTCTTGAGTTATTGAGTCCTCTCTCTCTAGGCGTCCTCCTCTGTCTCTCACTCCTTAAGCTCAAGATGGGTCTTCTAAACCATTGATTCTATAGAGAAGAAGAGTTTAGAGAAGATTTCCAAGCAAGATTACAATAAACTCTTAAGAAATCACACGTACTTTAAGCTTCTTCTTCTTCCTTCTCTCTAGAACCTGAGAGCGCTTAAACTCTCTCTCTCTTCTTTCTCTTGTGTTGGACAAAAATGACAAGGGAAGAAGAAGGAAGAGTGTTTTATAAAATATATCTAATTTCCCTTTATAACTTTTTCTCCAAGATTGCATCTTATGTTGACACTTGTCATTAGGTTTCTCTCTTCCCAATTGGTGTCATAAGGCTTCTATTAGCCTTGAACTGATCTTCCTCCTCTTTTGGTTAGCTCAAAACTGTCTCCCCTATGTCTTTACTAACCAAATGGCTTCCTCCAACTAATCCAACCATGCACTCAATTGTTGTACCATAATCATGATTACTTTGCAAAAGTAACATTATTTTAACTCAATTAGACATGTGCTTATCTTTATCAATTATAAACTAATCCCTTTACCATATGATAATGACACTTGGCATGTTTATGAGCCAAATAATTATTTCTCCCTCCTATTTCTTTATTTCACAATTTATACAATCACCATAACATTTCAAATTCGTAACAATTAGCAATTTTGGCATATTTTCTGACCAAATTTTGAAAAAACATCACTAAATTTGTAGACATTCATTCCAGAGCGATTCCAAAGGCTATGGAAGCCTTATTGAGTCTAGTTTCAAGGGAAAATATGGAATTTAGACAGTTGGAAGCACATCATTCGCAGATTTCATTTTTTGAACCACTGCTCTAGAGACTTTCCTAATTTTCTGAGCTAATTCAAAAATCCATAAGTCTTTGTACATAGCTTCAATTGATTTATATGACCTATCAAATTAAAGCTTAGGATGTATACTTTCATCCTGAAAAATTTCATAAGTTTTTCTCATCATTTGGTCTTCTAAAACCACATAACAAACTCACTGTCTCGTAAGCGATTTCACTAAAAACATTGTTCAGGTTTCAATTTTCAATATTTAATTCCTTTGGCCTTAAATATTCACCATTTTTTTGAATATATAAAAATAATCACAATTTGTTCTTGGTGAATAAAATTTGGGATGTTACACATGGATGATGAAAAGTGAAGCTCTGGCAAGTTGATTCAGGGATTGAGGCTTGAATTGAGGAAATGGTTGGCCTTCAGAAAGGTTAAAGTATTTGATAAAGCTGTGCTGGAGTGTAGAATCGCAGAAAACCATTTAAGAGATCAGTACCTAGCCAAGGGTGGTAGCAGTTATAGTAAGCCTAATATGGGGAATACATCCCATAAACGGAAGAGGCTAAATCCTTATTTAAGGGTGGCGATAAGAACCCTACCAACCTGAGAATCTTAAGTACCTCTAGCTATATGGTTGTGTCCTTGTTATGGCATAGTGTAATTTGGCAAAATGTGTTCAGGTACAAGTCATTCCTTCATTGGTTATGACTATGTGAAGTACCTGGGATTGCGTCTGTATAAACTGCCATTTAACTTGATTGTGTCGACATCGATAGGTGTCAAGGCTATGACTACTAATGCTTGCTTGAATTGTGTGATAACTATTGAAGGGCATGAGTCCGTGGTTGATTTATTTGAATCAGTTTCCACTCTATCAATTAAAAGTTATACTAGGTTTTGATTGGTTGGTAGCGAGTAAGGCACCTTGGTATTCATAGATTTTATGAATCGTACCTTCTGACAGTACCTAGATCAATTCATAGTATTTATCAATGACAACCTAATAAAAATAGTGAAGAGCACGAGCATCAGCTGAGAATAGTGTGAGAGATTTTATGTGAAAAGAGTTTGTGTGCAAAGCAACTCTATGCCAAACTGAGTAAGTGCAAGTTTTGACTTCCGGAAGTAAAGTTTTGGGCCATGTTATCTTAAGAGAAGGGGTCTCAGTGGATCCCAGTATAGTAGAAGTAGTGCTGGATTGGCAGAGGCCAGAAAATGTTGTTGAGATGCGTAGTTTTTGGGTCTTACTGGTTATTACCAGAGGATTCATTCAGAAATTCTCCCAGATTGCCTTGCCAATGACCAAGCTCACACGAAAGGATCAACCATTTGAGTAGGATGAATGAGGTAAATGATGTGATAAGAGCTTAGGAGCTGAAGGTGAAGTTGTTGATGGCACCAGTATTGAATATACTCGATCCCAGCTTGACTTTGTTGTGTATTGTGATGCGGACTATGATGTGTATTATGATGTGAATAAGCAGGGGTTGGGGTGTGGCCTAGCCAGCTTGACTTATGTTGTGTATTTTGATGTGAATAAGCTGGGATTGGATTGTGGCCGTATGCAGCAAAGAAGAGCTAGTTTAGCTAATGGCGAATTAGACTACATAATAGGGGGTTTTCACTAGATGTTGTGAGGGAAGTTACCTCGACATAGCCAGCATGGCTAGCCACTAGGCTGGTTGCACCGGTGTTGACCCTAGGCCGAGAGGCGATGCGTAAAATTAGAGTTTGCGGTACCTTGAGTTGTTCCCAGAGGGGCTGACTAGATTGAGCAGGGTTGTGGCCTACGCTTTCCAATAGCTGAAGTTTCATGAAATGAACTATCCCACCTACAATCTAGAGCTTGCGATGATTGTATTTGTGTTAAAGATATGGCGATATTGCCTGTATAGTGTGATGGCAGAATTGTACTGTGACCCCAAGAGTCTCAAGTATTTGTATAAATAGAAAGAATCGAATGTGAGACAGCAGAGGTGAATGGAGTTGCTGAAAGACTACAACCTGAAGATCAAATATCACCCAAGTAAAATCATCAAGGATGTGCTTAGTCGAAAGGCGGTGCAGGTTGCAACAATGATGATAGAAGAGTTTTAGGATTTAAATCTCTCAAATCAAATTGTATGTGTTAATTATAGTGTTCCCCAAGGGAAAGTAACTTGAGGTTCGAGATTAAAGAGGCTTAAAGCCAGGATAAATGAGTGCAATTTATCTGGACCATAAGTGAGCGAGGCGAAGACCTTTGGAGTTTGAAGTCAGAGATCACGTGTTCGTGAGAGTTTCTCCGGTCACAAAAATCTGCACAACGATCAAGAGAAAAAAAGTTGAGACTGCAGTATCTTAGTTTGTTTGAGATTCTTGCGATAATCGGACCTATAGCAAACTTTTTGTACAAGTGGTCTGAAGGGATTGTCCCAGTGGGGAGCAACTTAGGAAGCAGAAGCCATCATGAAAAGGCATCCAGAGTTTGTGTCCCAAGATGAGTAACAAATTTCGGGGAGAAAATTTATTGAATGGGGGAGTATTATAATGCCCAAAAATACGTAACGGATGTGGATGAACTTGTTCGGTCAATAAAGTGTGAATTATGACCCAAAATAGCAGTAATCAGTGCCCAAACCCATTTTCTAAAATTTAATTGTGATAACAAAGTCTAATTGGGATATTTTGAGAGATCATTATCCTCTTCCAATAGGCCATAAATTTCATCCAACATCAGGAAAGAAAGAGAAAATGAGTATGTGAACTTAAATGGTGACCTTGGGAAGCCATTAAAGTCAAGTGGAAAAGATAGGAAGAAAAGTAAAAAGTTATAGGCTAAAGTTGTGACATTATTAAAGAAGTAATTGGAGTAAAATATTTGGTTATTGGGAGGAGTCCATTTACGTCACTTTATGGGCATAAGGCAAAGGAAATAATGATTGAATTCCAAATGCCAAAAGATAAAGCATTATAGTCAAGTAAGAGGTGAACTTTAAAAAGTCAAAGTGTCAAACTCTCTTTTCTCTCTCCTCTCCTCTCTCAAAGTCAGTTAAGTATGTGTAAGGGGGCTAAAAACTTATCCATCATAATCTTTTCTTTCTCTCCTCAAGCTCCAAGTCATTCAAGCATGGTGAAGGAAGAAAGAGAAAGAGGCAAAGGCAAGGTGAGCCATTTTGACCTAGTAGATGACCTTAAATGCTCAAAACCTCTTCTCTAATCTTGTTCCTCTTAATGTAAGCTTCATTTTTGTATGGTTTTAGATTTTTAAGAAGAGGTCTTTTGAGAACTCAAGAAAACTAGTGGTTAGTGAATTAAAGGACAAGCTAGTGGAAAAGGAAGAGGTAAGCAAAACCTAACTTTTGACATGTATATTGTGATGTTTGGTTGAGTGTTTTGACTTGTGGATTTTTGCCCTATTTTCATGTATATAGGGTTTTAGTGAGTTCATGGTGTTTTGTTGATGGTTGTGGTGTCATGTGATGTCCATTGGATGTTTGAAATTGATTCAAGGATTAAATGGAAAGTTTGGCAATTGTGAGTTTTGTGTTGAAATTTTGCTCTAAAATATAACTTGTGAAAGGAACAAGAATTTGGTTGTTTTAATGATTCCATTAGAAATATTTAGGCCGCGGCCAAGAAAATCCTGTTTCTCATGACTAGGGGATTTTTAGCCATGGCCAACCTTCAATCTCAGCATTTTGGACTTTTGAATGGCGGTAATAGGTCTAGCTCTTTCCAAACCCTTTAGGCTTTTGTTTGGGTTTCTAGTTGCCACCTAAAGGTCTTAAATGATAACCAACCCTAATTGTTTTGGAATTAAGAATTGGAATAGAGAATAACTTGTCATCCTTGATTATGGTTATAGGATTTGACGTACGCCCTGAGCCTGAGAAAGTTTTGCCTGAGCACTAACAGAAAGAACAAGGTAGTGACTCTTTCTCCTATATCATGTGTAATGCTTTGTATGTATGTACTTATCATTGAATAACTATGATTGTTGCTGCTATTGCTGCTTTCTGATAATTGTTTACATGCTTTGTTTAATTATGCATCATATAAGTGAAATGTTACTACCTAAATTTGTATGAATCTTACTCTTTCTAATAACTAACATACAACCAGGACAAGCGAATCCAAGGAGAAGCAGGGGAATAAGGGTGACTAGTGCTCCCGACTATAAGATTTGAGTTTTGTTAGTTGGTTATCAGAATTTTGGATAAATGTATATACAATGAATGATGTAAGTTAAGTTCAATGTAGTAGGGGTGGTTGTAACCACCATAGAATTGTGTATCGTGTTGTAATCCTCGATATGGAAACTAAAATGAGCGAATATGCCCTGTAGTTCTTTTAGTGAATGAAACCCAAAAGTCATTAGGAAATTTTGTTATATACTCTGATATTTATGAATGAAACAGAGTTAAACAGGTCAAATAGATTCGAAAAGTATATGTGAGACCGTATGAAACAGGTTTTGAAAATTTTTTGAAAACCCACTTTATCACAGGACCATACCCTATCTTGAAGTTGGGACCCTTTAATAAATTTTGAATTAACCGTTGGTCTCCAATTTAACTTAATGGCACGTTTTCGAATCTTATTAATGGCTTTCAAGGTAGGGGTTATAGACAGCTACAAAAAAACCACTCAAGTTGCGTTTTTTATATGTCTTTTCAAAGCTTGTCATGCTCCTTTCTATATTTAAAAAGAATAAATTTGTGACAAGTAAATTAAATACAAATATGCTATAAACAAATAAATATGATGATGAATGATGATGATGAGAATGATACAATTTCATTAAATATGAACATATCAACTAGATGCTTCCAAAGATGTAACAAAACATGATAACATGTTTTATGATATCGATATCGTGTTATATCATGAGAAGCACTAAGATATGTTCATGTTTATTAAAATTGTATGATTTTCATAATGACAAGTTCATATTGGCATGTAATGAGCATTGATGTTTAATGAAATTGTATGATTCTCATAATGATAACATGTTATACCTGTGGAAGGAAGGTTTTTTTTTCAAGTCCTACTAGAAGGGCTTGCATGTGTTTGCAACCTCCAACTAGGTTCATCAGATCCTCTATGCTATATATACAAATGCAATGCAACTAGAAAGCATGTGTACTACATAACAAAATTATTGCATATGTGTTATATATGTTCACAAACTGCATTGCATTTGGAGCAAGCAGCAAATGAAATAATATTGGCCTCTTTATAAACTCTTCACACTCATGAACATATGGTATATTTGGCTCTCATTCCCACTCAACTTTGCTTCTTGCTCCAAATGTTATGCAATTAGTGAATATGTGTTGTAGGTAACAGAATCACTGTACATGTAATGTACTACACATGTTCATGAGTGCATCCCATTTTGACCATGGAGCAAAGTAAATATTATTGACAACAACTAGAGAGAATATCTATTAAGCAAAACATTTTTGTTTATGTGGATGTAAGAAAAAAACTGAACTTTCAATCAAGTTTTGACAAAGAAGGAAAAGGAATATTAAGGGTTTGTGAAAGACAATAAAAGACAACAATTAAAATTTCTATGCAAGCAAAGATAATGAAAGAGAACTCTAACAGAACGCGAAAGCAAAATATCTATCGAGGGTTTGTGAAAAGCAACGATTTTTTACTGAACGTGAGAGCAAAACAGTGGTGACAAAATGTAGACCCCAATGGTGAGGAATACCAAGACATCCTGATGGTGAAGAGAGAGAAATCATGGCAGCCAGAGGCAATAGAGAGAGCAAGAGTGCACGCAGGACTAAGAGTAGAGCCGGGAAAATGGGCCAAGCCAGTCGGGTAGGCCAGTTTAGGCCCTGTCCCTTCAAGGGATGGGCTTGCAAATTGTAGCCTCCAAAGGAAGTCGGGCCTAAAAAGGCCGGCCGTTAAGTCCGTTTATTATTATTATTATTATTATTTTGCTTAGAAAGGAAAACCGTGTTACCTTTTTGAATTGCCTTATTGAATCTATATGTCACTTTGTCCTTATATTATATAAAGTATGATTTTTGAGTATATTGTTTTGCCTAATTGAATCATATTATTATTTTTGAGTATGATTTTTTAGTATATTGTTCTACCTATTTAAAATAAAATCATATTGTATACTATTTTGCTTAATGGAGTATGATTTTTGATGGAGGTTGTGATTACTTGACCACTTGAGCCTACTAATCAAAGTGAAGCACAATCAATTGTCCTTGAAATTGATGATGGTAGCAAAGAAGATGAAAATAATAGTCATCATATTCATGTTGCTTAGAGGTTAGAGTGTTTAGCTTCTTGCCTTCTTATGTTTTAGCCTTTGTGTAAGTTATTTATGGACATGATTTTACCTTTGATTATACATTAGTAATTGTGTTTGTTTGTTGCAAGAGACGTGTTGTTTAAACCTTAATGTTGATAACATTTATGTGTTAAATTAGAACTTTAATCGTTGTTATTTACTAATTATATCTCTCTGGGGAAAAAACACAGGAAAAATAGTTAAATATCATGAAAAGGACTTTCCGGCCCTACAGCCTGGGCCTTGAAAAACTATAATTTTTTTGACCCCGGGACTAAAAGGGCCGGCCCTAATTCCCAACTCTAACTAAGAGAGGCTAGAGATGAAGTTTGTTACACCCTTATCTCATTTTCACCTTTATCAGAGTATTTTGCGATTCGGTAGACAACACAGGAATAGCATAAACATACTGATAATATGTGCATGATTACAGAAAATCCCCATAAGGGATCGTATATGATACTTACGATTAAGGTAGCCGTACAAGGCTACTAGGGTGTCTAAACTCATCCTAGTGAAACGAAGACTTCTTCCCATCTTCGTTCCACTACTGTAATCCCCTCGTACGATACTCTGCATTGTTGTTAGCATATCTTTTGTCTTCTCCTGTCTAAATTGTTAGTAGGGGAGGGTGATATTCGAGAGAATCTCAGTAGGAAAATAGATAACATAATGCATGCATGATATATGCTATGTGTATGACATGTTAGCTTTAATTAGATGTATGCCCCATAATGATATTTCTGCATGCTCAATGTTTCATGCAACAAGACTATGACCACAGTGAAAACAGAAACAGAGCTTCATTGATTCAAATATGCTCTACAGAATCAAGTAAAGCAATCACATACATAACTACACAAGCAAAGATATCAAATGCATGCAAATAAGGTAAGTCCCCTACCTTAACCCTTTTCTGCCTCGAAATATGTGCCTCGTAAAACGTGTCGCAGCTCGGCTCTCCACTCGGTCCTACAATTCCAAATGTACCATTTAGACACTTCCATAGTGTTTCTAGGGGTTATATGACTCTATATTGAAAAATTACTAAATTGCCCTCGGAAACCCGGCTCGGCCCCGTTGTACCCGGTCCGACTGTTCTTTTCCCGAAATTGACATGGGCTATTTTGACATATTTTTGTCCAAGAAATCCATTTCCAGACTCAGAATTATCAAATTCAATGTCAAATTATAAAATTACCCTTGGCAGCCCTACTTTCAAGGTTTAAAGGTTTAAGGGGCATTTTCGTAATTATGCTTTTTCGGCCTTTTTTATAAAAGTGACCAACTGAAACCCCACCTAATTTTCCCTCATGAATTCAATGGAATCATCAAATCATGAAAATCCAACTCTAACCCTCAGATCTAGCCCTAGCCAAAATTATGGATTACTACTGGGAAAATCAGGGTTTTTCAATTCTAACTCCGCAAACGTATTCTTTTCTACTCCTAACTACTTTGTTAACTATTACATCAGGTTATAACTACCATTTGAACCAAAATTTGGCAACATAACCCTTAGGTAACTCAATTTCCAAAATTTAAAACCAACGGTAATCCAGCGAAATTTCACCGATTAAATTGCCCACAACAGCCAGAATAGTTAATATACGAAGGTTTGGAAGTTTCCTCAAGCTGCCACGAGGTTTTACTCTTCTTGGCTGAAATCCTAGGTCCTTAAACAAGATATTTGAGCTTCACAACCCTTAAATAGATAGAAGAATAGCTTAGGAATGGAGTTATACTCGTTAGGAACCAATTTACCGAAGAAATCACCTACCTTTGTAAGCTTTTTCTTCCTTTCTCTCTCTAGAATTCTCACACCCTCTCTCTCTATTTTCAACTAAATGGCGTCAATTTGGCTAGAGGAGGAAGATGGAAAAATGATTTTATAATAATTTATATCTTACTTTAATTATTCATTAAAGTAAAATTCCAAAAATCACACTTTATGTACATAAACTTAATGTTATAAGCCCAAATAACATGTACATAATATTTCCTCTTCTTAGCCCATGCTAAAGACGTCCAAGAAGGTCCTTCCATCAGCCCAATTGAATTTTCCATATATCTCATAATTTCAATGTTATTTTCCTTTATTTTTGGATTAATTGGACAGTTTGGCAGATTTTCTGCCTCAACTTTGAAAAATCATGAATAATTTTGTAGACATCATATTTAAGTGATTCTAAAGGCTATAGGACCCTTATGAGTCTAGTTTTAAGGAAAAATATAGAACTTTGCCAATTGGAAGCATGAAATTCCCAGAATTAATTTCTTTAGGTGCTATTCTAGGAATTAGGCAGTTTTTCTGGGCTAAATTCAAAAATTCATAACGTTTTTTATATAGCTCTAATTGAGTCATATGACCTATCAAATTAAATCTTGATATGTATACTTTCACTTTATAAAATATCATAATTTTTGAATATCATTTGGTCAATGAAATGCATTGCAAACCAACACTGCCTCACTGAAAGCAATGAAACAGAATGCACTTGCAACTCCAACAAATTCCATTTTTGTATACAAACTTCTCATACTCTTTAAGTCACTATTTTATTCCCTTTAATACCTCAAAGATATAAGAAATGTTAGGGAATAGATTTAGGACACCTGCTAAATTGGGGCTTAACAGTCCACTAAATTTAGGCTTATTCTTAAGCCTCCAATCCCAAAATTTGGGGTATTACATTTCTCCCCCCGTTCAATAAATTTCATCCTCAAAATTTGAACCTCTACAACTTGTTGATCACTTCTTATCACTCAATCCATCCCTTTTTCATGTGCAGGCTCACAAGCCGTGCAACATAATGATCATATCACCTCGGGTCACTGCCTCTATTCCTCGGGTCACTGCCCATCATATTTCGGAATTCATCTGCCAGCCTAAGGACACATTGGTCAACTAGGTCTTCGGCCCAAGCACATACCATTATCATGCTTCTGCTGCACCACTTTGATGTTTCTATCTAATACATTATAGATGGGACTACACGGTCTGCCCATACTTATCTTACTTCCTTGGTTGGATCCCATTGGAACTCCGTAGTAACCCATAATCGCTCATAAAGAATGCGATAATGTATATACCTTGCACCATATAATGCAATATTATACTAACATATAACTCAGTTCAGTTCAAAATGTGTTTAGAGCCAACCACTGTTACCCCTACACATTCCATACCTCAATCCTTGACTAGGCAATCAGTGTACCCGAGGGCACTGCCCATAGGCATTATTCATCAGTGTACCTGGAGGCACTACCGGTAGACATTATTCATCAGTGTACCCGGAGGTACTACACGAAGGCATTATTCATCAGTATACCCGGAGGCACTGTGTATCATATGAAACCCCCTCCGTAATTATATCTGAAATATGCTATTAAAGTGAAATAGACACCAATAATTTTCAAATAACATTTTCAAACCCATCCTTAAGATAGGGTTTTTACAAATACTTTCACAAACACTTTAACCTAGTTTCATATTCAATTTTGAATACAATTACATCATGCGGAATATCACATTTATATAAATATCACAGTGTACAACAATATCATCCCGGCGACTCCCAGGTTCATACCTTTACATAGAATTCATAGGGCACATTCACCCTTTACAATTCCTCAAACGGGGATTACACAAATCTCATCACCATACATAATCAAATATATATCCATATCGAATACAAATATTCCAACTACAATGATAACCAACTACCAAAACTCAAATAACCCAAAAGGGAGTCCTTGTTACCCCTGGATGCTTTCTCCAACCTCGATCCACCTACCCTGTCTAAAATATTGGTAGGGGAGGGTGAGATTTGAGAGAATCTCAGTAGGAAATAAATACCAATATGCATGTAAGATAAGTGTTTAATTCATGACATGCTAGCAATACATAACTCATGCTCACACAATGATATATCTGCGTGCTTAATGTTTCAACAACATACTCATGGCCATAGCATAAATAGAAACAAAGCTACAATCATTCATATATGTTTCACATAATCAAGCAAAGCAATACATGCATCAATACACCCACACAAATAACAAATACATGCAAAAGAGGTAAGTTCTCTACCCTTATTCTTTCCACGTATGCTCCAACACTGGCTATTCACGATTAGGACGAATATTGAACCCTATAAACCAAATCAAGGATATAGGGTCAATCTCAATTCCAAATCTTTACTTTCATATCACTTAAGTTCGGTTACCATTCACACCCTTTAGGTGGTTAAAATAAGCTCAACGAAAGCCTAAAGGATTGGGACGTACTAGGTTGGAAATCACCTTTCAAAATCACAAAATACTAAAAAAATGGGGGTTGTCTGTAGCCAAGAATCCTCTAGATACAGCCAAAACGTGCATAGAAGGTTTTTGGCCGCAGCCAAGAATTTCTGGCTACGGCCAAAACGCACACAGAAACGTTTACGCTGCAGCCAAGTAAACTTCAGAAATTCATAACTAATTTTAGAAAAATCGAAATGAGGTGATCCTAAAGCCCATTGAAAGCTATTTAAGTCCTCTTCATATTGAAAATATGATCCATTACTAGAAATCACCACACAATTCCAGAATTACACAAAATTCCCTTGCTGTTCCAGATTTGCACCCAGTTTTAATGTCAAACTTTGGAAAACCATAACTCCCAGTTCACAAAATCAAATGACACAATTTATATGTCCATTTTGAATCTTGGGATATGGACTTTAAGATTGGAAAGTTTCATAATTTTTAGAGACCATTTGCTTATTCAAAATGTCCACACAAGCTGACTACCCAGAATAGAGATTCACTAGACAGAAATCAAAATTTGGGCCATTACAGCATACATATTGCAGAAGATGGCATATACAAAACATATAAACATTCACATAGTGTATGAAGGATGAAGTTACTACATTGGCCTTTCCTTAATAATATTGAATTTCTAATCTTCCTCTGGTCTGTGTTCTGCTACATCTCTCGCAGCTTATTACTATGATCTTTAATCATTACATACCACTTATTATTGATAATGAGCAGTTCAGTGTACCCGTAGGTAGTCAGTTCAGTGTACCCATAGGTACTATGTTCATCAGTTTTGGTAAGTCCACCCCTTGTTTGTAAGCCTAATCCAAGCCTAAAGGACATGGTTCTGGATTCATCAGTTTCGGTAATTCCATCCCCTATCAGTAAGCCCAATCCAGGCACAAGGGATATGGTTTCAGATTCATCAATTTCGGTAAGTCCACCCCCTGTTAGTAAACCCAATCAAGGCCTAAGGGACATGGTTTCAAATTCATCAGTTTTGGTAAGTCCACCCCCTGTCAGTAAGCCCAATCCAGGCCCAAGGGACATGGTTTTAGATTAATCAGTTTTGGTAAACCTTCCCCCTATCAGTAAGCCCAATCCAGGCCCAAAGGACATGGTTCCAGCCTTGTCAGTAAGCCCTCCAAGCTCAAGGCAGGATATCTACGCACCCCTTATAGATTTCTTTTGCTACCGCAAGACTCTAATTGAGTCATATGACCTATTAAATTAAAGCTTGAGTTGTCTACTTTCACTCTATAAAATATCATAATTTTTGAATATCATTTGATCAATGAAATGCATTGTAAAGCAACACTGCCTCACTGAAAGCAATGAAACGGAATGCACTTACGATTCCAACAAATTCTATTTTTGTATACAAACTTCCCATACTCTTTAATTCACTATTTTATTCCCTTTAATACCTCAAAGATATAAGAAATGTTAAGGAATAGATTTAGAACACCTGCTAAAATGGGGCTTAACGGTTCGCTAAATTTAGGCTTATTCCTAAGCCTCTAATCCCAAAATTTGGGGTATTACAAAGTTTGAGCATGAAAGTGAGTGTATATATAAGGGAAAACTTTTCTAGGCCGATCCTCATTAATGACCGGTGTCAAAATGTAAAAAACCATTTTAATTCATAATGACACCGTCTTTTAAATCAACCGTTCTAAAATGTAATTTTTAGAACAGAGAAATAAAAGTTTAGAAATAAGAACTTTCGCCTTAAAGGTTGAAACCTTTTTATCAACAAGAGATTAATTAATAACACGAGATAAACTTTTTCATTAATTATCGCCTAAAGACGGCAGTATGCATGCATGAAAAAAAAATTATTACAACAAAATATTATTACTACATGATGATGATCGGCCACAAAATCACAACTACATCAAAATATTATAACAATAAGGGCTCTTGAAAGCTAGGCTTTTAGAATATCATTATCAATCCTTGAGACTCACTACTCCTAGTCCAAACAAAGAAGCGATCTTGCCTCGCCATGGCCTTCAGAATGGTGCCCTGGAGGTGAAAGATGGCCTCAGCAATTTCCTCCAAGGTCAAAGGTGGAGGGGGCTGCAAAGAGGATCTACAGTAGTTACAGTTAGAGGAAGAGAGGGGGGACGCTGCCTCTTTAATCTTGAAATCAATGGAAGTGTTGCCACGTAAACAAGAAAGGGAGAAGTAGAAATGAACTTTTGACTTTGATTTTATGAACTAAAGGCACCTTGGTATTTATAAATGGAATTGATGCCCGGATAGTTCAGATGATACTGACAAGACATTATGATAGGTGTTATAAGTTGAAATGTTACATATTTAGATTGGTCGTATTTGAAAATAGTCTAAATAATAATTATGAGACTGGATGCACAACTTATCCGGCCTAAATAAAAAGTGAATGTCAGAAAAAATAAACGACATTTGGACCAGTCAAGACTTAAACGATAGTTCATATTAACATATTTAGACCTTATGCCACTACAACCGGTCTGAATATAATCAAATTATATTAATTTAATTTACTAATAAATTATATATATATTATCATAAAATTAATTAACTTATCAATCAAGAGACAGAAAGACAGAAACAAAAATGTAACAAATTTAAAGATGTAAGAGACATGAACAAGATCAAGATCAAGACCAAGATTAGAAATAAAAATATTTGTCATTAATAATAATATTTTTATACATTCATTAAAAACATTTTACATAATAAAAAAATCCTCGTTCTTCCTCCTCATCGGCAGTGGCAGAACAACGAGAAGAGGAAGGGGAAGAAGGGTCATTTGACAGATTGTACTCGATGTCATTAGCGTTGAGTATAAGTTTGAGCTTGTTGTTGATAGTGTGAAGCATTGCCAAGAGCCTTTTGAGGCATCTATCAATATGATCCACCCTTGCATGGGGGTGTTGTAGAAGCTTCTTTGCTGAAAGTGGTAGAAGAGGTTATAAAAGAGGAGGAGGAAAAGGAGGACGAATAGAGTTAGTCCTAATGCACACCATATTGATATTTTAGAGAGGAGAGGAAGGGGAGCTGAATCTTAAGAAATAAAAGCAATAAGGAACTTAAATAAACAAGACAAATAAAGATTACATTTATTGAAGTGGCTTCAGATTTTGAAGAGATGTGTAGTTGAGAAGTTTACCTTGGAAGCTGAAGAAACTCTGAAACATTTAAGACCAAGCATCATGAAATGACGGTATCTAAAAGGATATTTAAATCGGACTTATAAGCGTCCAGTCTAAAAAGAATTTAAATTTTTAAATTTTTTTAATATTTAATACTTATTGACACTGCATTACATTACAACCGGTTTAGAAAATATTAGTTAGATCGTGCGAAATCGCGGCCGATGTTAAGTTGTATCAATATTTAAAAAAATGCTACCGATCATACTTTTAAACTATCTCCTCCTATAGAGATCTATATGCGACGGTCTTATAAGCCAGTTTTTTAGTAGTGATTTTGGGATTAAAAGTCTATCAATATTTAATCTTGTGATTTGAAGTCAATAAGCAACCAAAAAGACTTTGTTCTGGTCTTTCACTTCTGCTCTTCTACATCATGGAAAATATAATGAACTAGACTTACTTTTAATTTAGTCCTATTAAGGGGGAAAAAGGCTTTTTACATACTTTTTTTTTATAAAGATTGTTTTCCTACTGGTCTTAGATTTAATTCTCTATTTGTGCTTGAGGTTTGATTGTCAATGAGATATGAATTTTAGGAAACGATAATTCAAGAAAATTATTTATTATTGCTCCTTGCTTTCATTAAATCCAAACTAAAACCTGGAAAAGGTATTGTAATGAAGAAAAAATAAAGTGTACAGATGTAAAATAAATCCAAACTACAATGTGATATTTATTGGAGAGAAAAGCAAAAAGAATAAATGCTTTATGTTGTAGCATTTGGTTGACTTAATGCTGCATCAATTTGTTGGCTTGGTGTTGCTGCTTGGGTTTTGCTTGCTATTGTCATTTTTCTTTTCTTATTTGGCCTTTGCATGTGATGGGAACTAGGAGTTGGGGACATTTTTCCAAGATGTTCGTGTAGAAGGTTGACTTAAAGTCTCTTACATGAAGAATTTGGCTAAGTCATATTATGTTTTATACATTATGTGAGAAATACATTATTTACCTATCTTGTCTGCATATTTACCCAAGTCATTGATTCATGAGTTAATGGATCACATGATGTCCCCTGCATCAAAATCTATGTTACTACTAAAGAAATCTTCATAAATAATTGAAGTTTATGACATTGAATTAATATATTTTACCTCACTTGGGTGCACACTTGTTTGTGTGTTCATTGAGGTACTCAATACACTTGGCTGAGTGATGCATTCATTGGTTTGAATATCATGACTTTCAATGTTTCTTGAGCCCTTGTAACTTCTTTTGTTGTGGCTGATAGTGCAATAAATTGAACATTTTGAAGGAAACCTAGTTCTACTCATCTTATATTTTCCTTTCTTTTCTTCATTTGGATCCTTTCTTCTTGCTTTTAGTGGTATGCCAATAGGCTTTCTATATGTAGGTGGAAATATGTCTGGATATTTTGTTGTTTTCCATAGGTTGGTGCCATTTGTAGGAAGGATGATAGGTTCATAACATGTTTGGTAAGCCTCTATTGTATAATAAATGGGTGGATAATCTGTTAGGTTCTTTGACCACCAATAGATGCAACTTATGCTATGAGCACAAGGGATGCCAGTTAATTACCACTTTCTACAATCACATTGTTTAGCTTTTAGATCAATTATAGATCTCTTATGTCCATCATAGACCTCAAACTTTTCTTCCCCAACCCAACTACGTAACCATCTGCCACTATCTTTTGCCTTCCTTTCTAATCTCTTTTTAATATTTGGAAGAATAGAACCTTGAAAGCTATTTATCTTAGTTCAATTAGCAGCCCACCTATTCATGAAGCAAGTTCTAATGCCCTCTAACATTGACACAATTGGTTTTTCTCTTGCATCAAGAATGACACTATTAAAAGCTTCACTCATATTATTTACCAAACATCACACTTTGGTTCAAAAAAAATTGAGACTTACTCCAGAGTCTAAGAGGAGTTTTGATGAGATACTTATATGCATCTTCATTAACTTTTTGAATATCCTTTATTGATTGTTCCCATGCTTGTGGGTGGGTAGCTTTGGCTACCTTCCATATCTTTTCTTTCAAATATGTTCCGGGGAATCGCTTTCTAAAGTTGTTGTATAGGTGCTAAACATAAAAGTAATGGTCTGCTACAAGTACGAGCTCATCAAAGGTTGGTAAAAGACCCTATAATATAGTTACAATATTAGTTTTATATAATATATGTTAAATTTACAAAGTTAATAAAGTAGACGAAGAATGAAATTTACCTTTTGTTGGTATGTGATAAAGGTATAGGATCTGCATTTATTAGTCCCACCGAGGTCTTCATTAAATTAGATAGAAACCAAGTCCAATAATCTTTGGTCTCTAGCTCTACTATAGCAATAGCAATAGGGAGCATTTTGTCATTAGGATCTTTCCCAATTACATCTAATAATTGACATTTATATAGTCCCTTAAGAAAGCATCCATCCAACCCAATAATTGGTCTACAAGTGAAGAAGATCTTCTTACAAGACTCAAAGCATATATACAACTTTTCAAATTTGGGAAGCATGTTTCTAGATGGCACTTGAGTATCAAGCTTTACATCATAGTCGGGTGGCTTGTTCACTTTTAACAACACTGTAGAGTTGGGATTATACCTTTTTACCTCATGTCAATAGTCATACAACCTTCAAAATTGTTCTTAGAAAGACCCATGAAGGTGATTTAAAGTGTCTTTCTTTACTTTAGAAGCCACTCCCTTTGAACATTTACATTGTACTTTCTCTTTGATCTTTCAATAAGATCTTTCAATTTATACTTGGGATTGTCTTTCATAGTTTTCTGAATACTCCTACTCAGCCATTTGGATTTTAACAATTTATTATTTACCTCCTTGCTGCATGTATGCTTGTCATTGATCATCCTCAATTGCCATGTCTCTTCTCCGTTTAACTTCTCATAATATGCCTTCCAATCACAATTTGGCTTGTACCTTACTCTAATCCTTTCCTTATCATTTTTAATAAACTTGAGCTCTTTTCTTGCATACACAGCATATGAGGCTATGGCTTCTTTAAAATCCTCCCCAACGTTATAAAGGGTTCCTAACTCCCACTTGTATTCACTCATATTTTTAACAACTTATGCATTGGAAGCCTATTCTTAATACATGCATCTTCTCCTTCATTTTCATCTCCAACTTCTTCCTCGTTATCAAGGCTTTTTGAATCTTCACTCTCTTGCACTTCATCTGAATTTTCTCTTCATCTGAATTTTTGCTAATTGCATATTGACCTCCTCAATGTCACCTTCTTCCACTTCTTCTTCACTATCATTAAATTCAATACTAAAGGCGCTATCTTCATCAGAATTGCTCCCCATCTTTGGTGCAAAATTTTGAATCTATGCATAAGTTCAAATTGTATGATAAAGCAAAAATTTAGAACAACAGAAAAGTAATGCAAGCAAGTGTGATTGGTATACAAGTGAACATTTGAAATCAGGGATATATTCCTTTACCCTAAAAGTGAACTCCAATTCCATTGTCATATTTGTTCACTAGAGTACAATACATTCCTTGGTATGTTTTTGTAGGAGTTTAATTATGATGAAAAGTATTATAGTAGCAGTTTAATCTATGCCTTGCTTGGATACTTATGTTTAGTGCTCATGGGGAAACATGAAGGAGGGCATGAAGATAGATTTTGAGGCTCTAAATATTCATGGTACAGCGGTAAAACGGTTTGTTGAACTTGTTTGTGGCAATATTGATTTAGGTACTTAATTAAACATTCCTATTTGTATGTGTTTGGATTATATTTCTTGCTCATCCTTTTATATCTAAATAGAGTTTAAGGGTATATGCTGCATATGAAGTATTCTTTCAAGGTCCTCTTGATATTAGACTGTGCAGTAGTATTTTTCATTTTATCAAGCACTATGTCAAACGTTTACCTATCCCAAATTGATATTTGCACATATATGCAATAATTACATGTTCACCGAAGCATAACTAACTTCTGTAAACAAAGAAAAAATGAACATAACAATTTAAAACCACCCCTTAATTCCTAATTTAGTAGTTCCTTCCCCACGTAATATTTGCAAAACATCCTATCCACAAATTGTATACACATATTATAGACACATATTGAGCAATGTCACAGGAAATTTGGACATACCAAACAGAACTTTTCTTTGGTGAATGAGGTTTCTATTCTAGGCTATAGTATGTTCTTATATAGATTTCTATTTATAGACTTTGTACTCATTGGGCAATTAATCAAAAAAATTAGGAGAAAAGATATCGAAAGGCAAACCAAAAAGAGGCCAAAGACAGACAGCAAATGGACTCACTACTGTAAGAAAAAGAGCAAAACCCCATTGACATAGATGAAAGCAAAGAACAAACCTTACATGTTCTAAATATAGAAAAAAAGAGACGTACCATATTTGTGTTTGCATAGGAGAGTTGTCAACGTTGGAAAACAATTTGTAGATGAGAGTTGTTCAAGTTGTAGAACAATTTGTGAATGAGAGTTGTTGCTATTCTTTTTGTTTTTTTTTTTTTGTTTTTTGAAAGTTCAGAGCTATGGGGGCTTTAATTTTGACAATACCTTGAAAATTTATTAGGGTTTTAATTATTTTCCTATTTACACATGTTTTAATTTTGAGATTATGTTAGCATTTTGAATTGCTGACTTGGCATTTTCCATTAGCAAAGTTAATGGAGTCAATTTAAAATGATTAAAAATACACTTTTCAAAATTAAAGGATTAACATAAAACCTCGTCTAAACTTAAAGAACCAAAATTATACTTTCACTAGCACAGAAAAGGGTTTTTAGACCAGAACATTTAGACCAGTTATATCAGATAAGGTCTTAAAAATATGATCGATGGCATTTTTGTAATTATGATGAAATATTAATATAACCGATCTTAAAAATACTTTTAAGACCGGTTATATTTAAAATCGGTCTTAAAAATAATTTTAAGACCGGTTGTAATAAAAACCGGTCTTAAAATATATACAATTAAAAAAATAAATACATGTAATATATTTTCTAGACCGGTTCTAAATATAACCAGTCTAGAAAATATTATCTGAATTAAAGACAATTAAAAAAATGAAATCGTTATTATTTTTAAGACCGGGTGTACATAAGAACCAGTCTTAAATATTAGAAATTTAAGATGGGTTATTATTTAATAACCGGTCTTAAAAAGTTTCTATTTTTAAGACCGGTTATCAATTAATAACCAATTTTAAATATTTATTTTAAGACTGGTTTCTAATTAAAACCGGTCTTAAATATTGATTTTAAGACCTGTTGTTAATTACAACCGGTCTTAAAACTGACCTGGATTTCAAAACGCGCCTAATTTTAGCTCTGAAATTTCATTTCAAGACTCAAGCACATCAACGAAACCCCTGCGTCTGTTCGCGGCAGCTCCTCCTTTCCCCTTCTCTCCTCCGTCCTTAACTTCGCCGCCGTCAACCAAGATTTACGGTTGAATACATTGTCGTAAGGCTATCGTCATTTGTTCCCTCCGATTGGTTTCGTTCTCAACCTCATTTTTATTGTCAAGTTTGTGTTTCAGTTGCCTGGCATTCAATTAAATAAATGGTTTCGTTTTTGGGTATTTCATTGAAGTCTCCATTTTCTTTGTTTGATTCTTGTAGCAAGTTGTCAACCCACTTTTTAGAAGCATCCATTGCCTCTTAAGAGAGACCTTACTCGATTCATAAAGTGGCCAAAGACTGTTCAAATCTAGAGAAAGAAGAGGATCCTCAAGTAAAGGTTGAAGGTACCATTAATTATTCTAAAGAGTTTTACATAATACATGTATGTCTGAGGTTAATATCCTTATGCTTCTGTGGACCTGGGTTTTTTTGGTTGTGTATGAGAAGGGTTTAATTTTGGTTCTGTATTATTGCATATTCAATATAGTAAAACTCTAGATAAGGTAGTGCTGATATTGTTTGATATGAACTTTGGTGTTGCTTCTGAGTTTGCCTCCTAATGCATTTATGTTCAACTTTGTTCAACTTGTGCCGATATTGTTATGGAATGTATAAGGGTAGCTTGATAGGGGCCTAAGTGAATAAACTAGATTAGTCTAAATAAGGACTTAAGTGCAAACTCATAATTTCATCAGTTTTGACCTGATAATAAATTAGAAAGAGAGAAAGAAAGAAGAACAGAAAGTAAGGGAAATAGAGGAAAGTAGAGAAGAGAAAGGTTCTTTTAAAATATCACTCAATGAACAACTCAGGTCAAAACTGATACAATGGAGGGTGCATTGCAGTTAATTAGTTTTTCATGTTTGCATAACTTGGGAATTGATTTTGAATGATGCCTTAATTTATAGATAGCGCTGTGTAGCAAAATTTCATTAAACCATCACTAGCTATCCTTAAATAATATCCTTAAAGTGTTTTTAGACAATGAGTCGTCCTAGTGAGGGTACTCCCAATCCAACTAATCCAAATCAAAGAAAGCCTAGCAATGCTCCTAGCCAGGAACACAGTGAGCCAAGTAGCCGGCCTAGAAGAAGGGGTAGGAGAGCCACCCGATTGAGAGACATTCCTCTCAATCGGAATATCGGGAAAAAGATTCCGATTGAGTTTGATAGTTATTGGAAACCAATCGGGCATAATGCCCAATGGTATAGGAGTTTTGTCAGCCTCCTAGCACGCAACAAGCCTAGCATCTTGATAGAGCAGTGGAGAAATGTCGATAAAGGTCTGAAGCGACATATTTGGGAAACTATCCAGCTCACTTACAACATTCCTGAGAGTGAAGTCTTGTATGAAAAAACAATGACGTATTGTGATAAACGCTGGAGGAAGTTTAAGACAAATCTAGCCAACAATTATGTGCATATCGAGGTGGAAGAAGGTCAACCTCTTCCTAATCCATACGATCAGTATTCTTTTATTGATGAATAGACTTGGCAAGAATTTAGACGGCTTCAGACTACTCCAGAAACATTGGTGAGTTGACTTATTTTGCAATTGATTTGCTTATGAATTATGAATTATCTTTATTGATTTACAATGACTTAATTTTGATTTCTTATTTGCAGGAAAAAAGGAAAAAGGCCCAAGAGAGTGGTAGAAAGAATGATTGCCCCCACACAATGTCTCATGGGGGGTATGTGAAGGCTGAAAAAGACTTGTTGGTGGCCAAATGGAAGAGATTGGAAGAAGTAGCTCAATCCGGTCCTTCTGTTCTTCTTTCTCCACCATCTCCGATACGTAGCGAAGAGAAGTGGTTGTTTGCTCACCAAAAGAGGAGTGGGTCTTATACGAGTGAACAATCTCGTATAATCGGTGAGAAAATTGTAAGTATTGTTGTTAATTTTTTGTTATTAATTATTTAGTAAACAAATTTCATTTCTAACATTTATCATCTGTCTCTTATAGGAGGAGCTTCAAAAAAAAAACAAGCTGAGGGATCATTTAGGTCGAATGGGAGCAATGATATCCTGACCGTAGCTATAGGAAAACCTAAGCATCCTAGCTGTGTCAGGGGGATTGGAGGAGGGGTAGGCATAAGGGATTACTTTGGAGCACCCCCATGTCGTTCCTCAAGTAGTATGGTGACTAAGGAGGAGATGGAGAGTATAATGGCCACTGTGAGGGCGGAAGCTAAGGCCGAGGTAGAAGCATCATTTGATGCACGATTTGAAGAATGGTTTAGCAAGATAAAGGAGGAATGAATGATTATGACAAGCACAAGACAAGAAGATACCAGTGCTCCCCAGGCTCATTCCCTAAACCCTAAACAGAGCACTAAAGGGAGTTGTATTGGTCAGTCATCAGAGGGTCCTGGAAAAGAAATTGGTGAGCCTTATGACTTGTTTATAGAGGATCCTCTGAGACGATTGGTTGCACGGGGGAGCATGTACAACTTGGGATCAACTGTCCACCACCAAGAAATAAAGGATGATCAAGTCAGAGTGGCAGTTGAAGAGGTGATCGTTGCAGATGCACCTCTCCTTATCCCTGTTGATGACTTCAAGGTTGTGGGCGATGTCATCAACTCTTTCATCTTGTGGCCAAAGAACTTTGTTTCTGATTGAGCTAAGGAATCCCCACCACCTCCACCTCCACCTCCACTTCCCTCCACTCAAGATGTTCCACAGCCTCCATTGAATGTCATGCAGCAAGTGATTCTGATGGCATATGATACGTCCTTTCAAATAAGAGGTTGGCCTACTGAGTCAGCTGTTAGCAAGTCAAGGGCACAATGCTATCTTGAGAGGGATGATTTAATGTCCCTGGTAGCTCTTCTACAATAGCGTACGATTTCGATTATCTAGCTCTTTTTGATGTAAGTATCTTCTCAAATTGAAAGTTAATATTTTACAAATTACGTCATTAAACTTTGATTTAATGTCCCTGCTTGAATTATTGTAGGTGCATGATTCGTTGGTTGGTTGACTCTGGCAAAACCGATAAATTTGGACTCCTATGCCCAGTTCAACTCTACGACAAATGGTCCACTGCTGCTATCAAACACATATACTTATCGCACAGGCTTAGTGAAACCTCAATTGAGTGTTTCTTGGCTCCATATTTGCATGGGTAAGACACAAATTTATATTTCATACTATACATAATATTGTATATTTGTTTAAAAGTTTTCCTTTTTCAGTGATCATTGGCAATTGGCTATTTTGTGCAAGAAGAGTTATTCTGTCATCCTCTTATGCTCCCTCTACCTCAACAAGCCAACTAGTAAATTGAAGAAGAGCTTGAATGCGTAAGTTTTCTTGCATTCTTTATTACCTTTCGTGTGCACAATTTATGGAATTTGTGTAAAATAAGTAACCTTTGTGATTTTGATAATATAGGGCTATGCGGACATTCCAACACACTGCTTGTGGTAGGCCTATGTGTGAGGTAAAAGAGCCTACATGGATCTTGCCAAAGGTTAGTTATATATTGGTTTGTTTTAAGAATGTATTCAATAATAATCCATGCTTTAATTTTATACTTGTTTTAACGATATCATATTATTTTTCAGACTCGTAGGCAACCACTGGGATCCAACTTGTGTGGGATGTATATTCTGAGGCATATGTATAATATTATTACCCTAAGCACGACAGAACTTACTGAAGAGGTAAATGTATATATATTTCAAAAATTTTGCATTACTTTTATTTTTTTAAAGTGAATTTAATGTTTTTCCTGGCTTTGGTGTTTCAGATGTTTGAACTTGCTGACCCCTTTCTAGAAGAAGATATTGAGCACATTCGTAATTGTTGTGCTAAATTCATTTATGAACTTTTACAACAGTGAGTTCTTGTAAAGCTGAAGAATTTTTTTGTATATATTGATGAATTGACATATTGGTTGGTTGCAAATATTGTTGGTTGCATGATTTGACATATTTGTTGGTTTTAACATGGTTTTTGTATATTTTGATGAATTGACTTGTTGGTTACATGATATGTCATGGTTGAATCCATTTATGCATATATATGATGGTTTTAAACAAAACATTATACATGAGCTTATATGACATGTTACAAGTTCCCAATTCAATGAAAAGGTTAAAGCAAAAGGAAATGGTAAGTGAAAGCAAACTGAACACCATATGGCACTTAATAAGTATGGCATTAGAGGTAGCAATTCAAGGATGAGTTCTGGCAACTAACCTAATTACAAACAATTAAAATATATATATATATATAACACTTTTAAGACCGATTATAATGATAACCGGTCTTAAAAGTTATTTTAAGACCGGTTATATTTAAAACTGGTCTTAAAATTAAAATTTCAAGACCGGTTGTATGTAAAACCAGTCTTAAAATTAAAATTTTTAAGACCGGTTCTATGTAAAACCAGTCTTAAAATAACTTTTAAGACCGGTTATTATCATAACCGATCTTAAAAATGTTACATAAATCACCTTACAAAAGAGTTCTTTTAAGACGGTGCTTATGAAAATCGGTCTTAAAATTGTTGGTTTTAGACCGGTTATAAATAGAACCGGTCTTAAAAGTGAGATTTTTAAGACCGATTACCAAACTGGTCTCAAAAGTGACATATTTTTAAGACTAGCTGTATCAAGACCGGATCCAGAACTGGTCTAAAAAGTCAATTTTAACCGGTCTAAAAAGCCCTTTTTCCACTAGTGTTTAGTTTAAAAAAAATAACTGTAGATTTTTTATAAAGAAAAAACTTGTTTGGTTGTTAATTTTTAATTAAGTGTTGATCCGTAAAACAAATTAGAAATCTAATTTCAAAAATAAGAAACTAAAAACAACTTTTACATGATTTATTGTATTTATTATTATTTATTTAATTATCCTTTTCACTCATGGCCACTCTCCCCACGTTGTGTCACGCACTTGCCCACTGACTCTCCATCTGTCATTGATGCACTCTACAGCCTACACTCTATCTCTCTCATTCTTTGAGTTTTCAAGTTGGTTTTAAGAACAATTGTTCCAAACAATGCCTAATTCTTTTATTCAAAAATTTCTCCCTATGATTCTTAGTGTGTTCGGCTATTTTATCAAAACCTAGGCTTTGAATCAAAACTATGGTTTGGTTTTCGAACACTCAAAATGTTTCCAAACCATGGTTTTGATCTCAAAACCTAGGTTTTGGGAAAAACTAATTTTTTTCTTTTGTGTGGGCCCTACTTTCTCTCACTCATTGGTCCTTTTTCCTTATGTGGGCCCTACCCTCTCTCTCTCTCTCATTGGTTCTTTCTCATTATATGGGCCCCACACCATAAAAACAGATATTCTGACCACAATACCCAAACACTCTCATTTTATCAAAATCACTTTTTTCTCATAATCTATTATGCTCAGAATTTATTCTCCAAAAGCTATTC
This sequence comes from Inga oerstediana, assembly GCA_963210345.1. NCBI lineage: Eukaryota > Viridiplantae > Streptophyta > Magnoliopsida > Fabales > Fabaceae > Inga > Inga oerstediana. The sequence goes on from OY723407.1 coordinate 38,279,993, forward strand.
TCCAAAAATTAATCCGAACACAATTTTTTAAATGGATTTGGTCCTTTTCATAAGTAATATTTTGGAGTTATCAAAACATTTGATGCATTTTTTTGTCATTTTTACCCCTTTATTAATTATATATTTGTCTCATCTTTTTTTCTATTTCCCTTTATTAAAGGAATTTTTTTTTTCATTTTTTAATTAAATACTTTTTCATACATAATGAAAAATCTTCCCTTTTAAATTGTTATATAGGGTGGAGAGGCCATGGTAAAGGTAGAGGATTGTCTCCACTTACCTTTTCTCAATTTAAGTTCCGCCAACCTACCTAACACCTACAATTTAAGTTCTGCCAGCCTGCCCAACACCAACAAAACAATAGAAACTTTAAGGGAAGATTTGTAAAACAGAGTAGGTGAATGGGACTTTAGAAAACTATGACCAAATTAAAAATATAACTTTAATGGTCTAAGTGCCACTCTTCTTATGATCCCTCCCAACCCAATCCTCAAAGATATTGCTGCTTTGCTCAAAACTTTTAGGACCCATTTGTTACACGAAACTGAAGGCGAGAGGAGGGAAGAAGATGCCATACTTCTCTCTGGCTCAAAAACCGTTTGGTGTTCCAATAGTGATGGAAAATCAGTTCTAGCCTCCTGCTATGTTCCCTTAAACATAGGATGTTCAAATCCCTCCTAATATGGTGGGATATTAAATTATTCCTGGAAGAGTGAAATTATGGAACGAAAACTTCCCTGAAAGGTAGAGGCGAAAATATCCCTGAAATTGTGGGACGTAAATTTTTGATTCGAACTTGAGAGCAGTCTCACTTCATGAGTTTCGGCAATGAAACAGAGCTCCAAATCTAAGTTTTGAAAAAATGGCTCGAAGAAGACGGGGATTGACCTCCGGTGAAGCAAAGTTTTTGGCCTTCTCTATCAAAGACCTCGCCTTTGTCCCCTAACCCCTTTGCTCATAGCACAAAGATGAGTTCTTTCAATCTCCGAGCCTGGACTCGTCTGGTGAGGAAGACGATGAACAATACAACAAGGAAGAAGATGAACAGTACTTGCGAGGTTGAGTTCAAACTGGGTTATTAAATCTGAACTGGGCTGTTAATTTCAAACTGAGATGTTAAGTTCAAAGTTGAAGTCAGGGGTGTTTTAGGTTTTTCACACAATCTTCCCACTTAAACCACTCTCTATTTTTCTTCCAACAAAACACCTCATCTTCCCTCAACCTCCCATGTCTACCAAACAGGACAATTTTTAAAATTCCTTCCCAATCTTCCCTTCCTTTCCATTCACTTCCCTTCCTTTCCATTCACTTCCCTTCTTTTCCTTTCCCTCCTCAAATGTTCCTTGTACCATACCGGCCCTTAGTACTTGGTATATTGTTGTTGGGTCATTTAGTGTATTTGACTTTCTTTTCTCGTCTAAGCCGCCTTGTCTAACAGAGTCTGTAATCTAAACGCTTGTTAATTGCATTATATATATATATATATTGTCATTTTATATAGTAAAAAAAATTAAATTGAGATACACTAATACAAAATTCCCTTTTTAGACCACCACATTTAGACTGATTATAGCGGATAAGGTCTTACAAATTTGACCGGTGGCAGATTTATAATTATATAGAACTTCTAAGACTAGTTCTCCAAAAAACCGGTCTTAAAAGAATTATTTAGACCGGTTATAAATAAAATTGGTCTAAAAATATCAAAATATTAAAAAAAATTAAAAATTAGAAACTTTTAAGACTGGTTATTAATAATAACTAGTCATAAAGATAAAAACTTTAAGACCGGTCTTTATAAAAATCGGTCTTAAAGATGAAAAAATTTCACCCTTTTAGGATCGGTTTTTATGGAAAACAAGTCTAAAAGGTGAGTGTTTTGCCCATATTTTTACTCCAGCACTTAGATCCCGCGGTCTGAACCCTTTCTTCTCTTGTCACCATTTCTCTGTGAGCTCTGTCCCTGCTTGTTTTGAACTCCTCCATCACTCCCCATTTCTCATTTGCTCAACTCTCCTCCGTCATTATTGTTGTCGTTGCTGTATTCCTCGTCGCTGTTCTTTGATCATCGTCACTCTCCTTCGCCACCACCTCTATTCTCCATAGTAACCATTGTCCTCCGCCGTGACTTCCCTTTGTTAGTGACGTGAATTTGAGGACTTCATTTTAACCTCAGTCGACACCACCGTAACTTTGGGTAAAAGCTCACTCCTTGGTCTTCAATCAAGTTAGTGTTCTGTTAATTAAAGCCCTAAACTTTCAGTTTGTATTTACTTATTCTTAACAATATTAACTGTTAGACACAAAATAATTATAGAAAAAAGTAATTAAGGTGAAAGGGAAAACTGTATGATGACTTTATTACTATATATGTTTTCTTTTGTTTTGGACCAAAAGTAAATAAGATGCTTTGACTTCTGATATTGAGCTTGGAGTAATACCATTCTAAGTTCTGTTTGAATTTAGTATGATTGTTTGATTGTCAGTGTTATTGGTTTGTTAAAACAATACTAGTTTCAAATGGTGCATGTTAAAATTCGTTGAAATCTCTAAAACTCTATTGTTGTTATTTTTTTGTCTATCCTTTTGCTGTTGGATATAGGGTGCTACAAGTGTTGAGATATATATGGATCATAGTTGGATAAAAGCTAAACGAATGAGTGTTAAATATGATAATGGGGTTAGGCATTTTTTAGACTTTGATAGAAGAAATGCCAATGATAGTAGTGGGAAGTTTTATTACCCTTGTGTAGTATGTTTGAATGAGAAGCGACTAAGTGTTGCAGATATATGTACACATTTAATTTGTGAAGGATTTTGTAAGAGTTATATAGTATGGGTATGGCATGGTGAAGAATTAGAAATGCCAAGTTCATCTCGACAAAGGGGAGTGGCCTTTGATGATAATGACACAAATACAGATGATCAGATAAAGGATATTATTTGTGATATAGGAGAAGAGGCTTTTGAGCAATCACATGCATATGGTAATATGTGCAATGATACTGAGACGCCGCTGTACCTGGGGTGTCAAAAATACCAATAATTGAAAGCAGTATTGAAATTGGTAAAGTTGAAAGCATAACATGGATGGAGTGACTGTAAACCCCTGTCTTATAAAAGTAATTATGATTCGAAATGCATAATTAAAATGAAATAGAGACCAATAAAAATAAAAACTCATTTTCAATCCCTTCCTTCTCGTAGTGTTTTCACAAATTCTTTCAAAGTTTCTGCCTTCCCCCTGGTCTCAAATTCAATATTCCGAATATAATTATCTGTGCAGTCAAATCACATTTATATATATATTAGAATGTACAACAAAATCCTGGCAACCCCCGGATTTCATATAGATACTAAGGCTTTATAAATTCTCATTTAAGGGATTACACAAAATCACTTTAGTATTTACATCCCAAATAAGTACAGTAACCCCAATACCAAAATTGATAACCAACAACCAAAATATAAATCTCCCTAAGGAGTCCTATCCACCCTTGGTCGTCTCCTTCCCCTTAGAGCCTCCTGCCCTGTTTGAAAGTTAGTTAAAGGAAAGAATGAGATTTGAAAGAATCCCAATAGTAACAAATCACTCATACCATATATAATCAAAAAGCATGCAATGATAGCATCAAGTAGTATCACAGCATAAAACACAGCACGCAGGCTGCCACATAGGGACGTAATCACATAAACTCATCCCCCATATTCCACCACCCTGATGGCACGGTCCTCCCATCGTTAACACCGATGGGCCACGGGTGAAGGTTTCACAAATAGCCTTTTGGCTTTCACATATAGCCTTACAGCTTTCATATAGTCTCATCCCCCAGATTCCACAGCCCTGAAGGCATAGTCCTCTCACCATCAACACTAATGGGTCGCAAGTGACAGACCCACAAACAATGATAAATCAAACATACCATGTATCACATATAGTATAATGGAAAGAGTCACACTACCTTGTTCTTTCCTGGTGTGCTCCGGCACAGTCTGTTTACAAGCAGGGCAAATATCAAATCCTATAAACCAAAACCAAGGATGACAGATTAATCTCTATTCCAAGTTTTTATCTTCATAACACTTAAGGTTGGTTATCATTTGAACTCTTTAGGTGGCTATGTGAAGCCTAGACACCTGTCTAAAGGGTTGGAAGAACTACACCAAACACCCTTCTTTTCAGAAGTGAAAACACTTATTTTTGACTCATTCACTCGAGTGATAATGAAATTTGCACTCGAGCATGGAAGCTCACTCATGTGAGTGCTTGCCTAAGAGCAACCACAGATATAGAAAGTGATCATTTCACTCGAGTTCTGACCATAACACTTAAGTGGTAGCCTTTTGCTCACCTGAGTCCTACCAAGTGAGGCACATGAAGTGACTACCCAAGAGCAACAGAAACCCTAGAATGAGAAGTGCACTCGAGCACTGGCTCTCGCACTCGAATGATGTGATACTCTTGAACAATGGCCTGCAGTGACAACCTGAGACGTGGCCTCATAGTGCAAATACTCTTGTACTCAAGTGGAACAAGGTTCACTCGAGTGATGCCCCATATCACTCGCAAGTGAGAAAATGCACTTTTGCTTTCTGGCATTGAAGTACAACCGAAAACTGAAGGAAAAACGGAAAATAGGATGCTGCACTCGAGTGACACCCCTATGCACTCGAGTGAGGCTTATCAGAAGCCAAAACACAGTAACAACAGAATTTTCCAAACTCCTACCAAAATGTCCAGTAGTTCTTAAAATCCACAAACAGCTCTATCCCCACCAAATTTTCATAAGGAATACATTGAAAACACCAAAACAACCAAATTCTCATTCTTACAACAAGTCCTTGCTTTGAACACAACATTCTCACATACTAACCATTGACAACAATTTCCTTTCCAAAGTTCCAAATAATTTCTATTGACACAAAGACACAATATGCCACCAAATCCAACACCATACACTATCCAAAATGTCTATTCCAAAATTATACTAAAATCATGGCAAAATCCAAAATTTACAAAACTCAACAAACATTTTCAATGAACATGTCAAAATGCTTCAAATACTCACCTTTTCTTCTTCCCAAGGTTGGTTTCTTTGATTCCTCAACTTTCAACTTTGCCTCAAGCACTCAACACCACCTTTAAAAAATCTAAAACCATAGTAATAAAGCACTCATCACCATAAACAATATTAATGAAAAGCATTTGACCATTAGAGGTCACATGGAGCACCAACCTTAAGCTTTTCTTCTTTATCTTTCCTCTTGAGCTCACACGAAAATGGAGGTTTATGAGAGAGAATGAGATGATGTTGAAGAAACAGATTTTTCCCCTATTCTATACTCCTTAGCCGACCTTGAAGGAGAGAGGAGAGAGGGAAATGTGTTTGAAAAGTTAACTTAATCCCATGGCTTTCATGTTGCCACTTGTCAACATCTTATTTCACCTTCCATAACACACATGAGTTCACGTACACATGATTTTACTCTCTTAACAATAAATCTCAACCATTGATCTTTAAGTTACCAAGGAACTTCCACTTTGGTAACTGGTCAATTGGTCGGTAACTTTTAATTTTTACCCAGTTTGCCCTTGATTATGACAATTCTTACTGAATTACCAACAAGCACATTTTATCCTTCCATTTCACCTTACCATGCGCCCTCCCTCTTATTTAATTCAATTTAGTGTTAATAAACCATTGAACTTAAATACAGGGTTTAGGCACTGATTAGAACACATCTAGATCGTAATTCACATCATATTCTTCAAAAGTATTTAATTAACAATAATTACATCACTTTTTAAGTCATTACCCCTTAATCCCATTTTTGGGTCATTACAATTCTCCCCCCGAAAAATATATTTTATCCTCAAAATTTGTCACTCGACTTGAGCCATAAACTCCAGATACCGTCTACGTATGTCACCTTCCGCTTCCCAAGTTTCCTCTCTCTGAGTCATTTACTTCCAGATCACCTTCACATACGGAATGCTTCGGTGTCTGGGCTGTCGTTCTTCTCAATCAATGATCTGCTTTGGCTCTATCGCATAAGTAAAGTTGTTTTGTAACTTAACTTTTTCATACTCAACAATGTGAGATAGATCTTGTTCGTACTTCTTCAGTTGGGAAACGTGAAACACATCGTGGAGTCTGCTCAAGTTTGGGGGTAAGGCTACTCGATATGCAATAGGCCCAATTCTAGCAAGAATCTCAAAAGGACCTATATACCTCAAGCTCAGCTTCTTTCGCTTGATAGCTCTCCCCATGCCAGTAACTGAAGACACCCTCAAAAACAAATGGTCACCAACCTCAAACTCTAAAGGCCTTCTCCTCTTGTTGGCGTAGCTTTGCTGTTGACTCTACGTTGCAAAAAGCCTCTTGCTGAGGTCTGATCAACATGTCTGGCCCATACAATTTCCTCTTCAATAATTCATTCCAACACAAGGGTGATTGGCACTTCCTCCCATGCAATACTTCATAAGATGCCATTTCGATGCTCGTATGATAGCTATTGTTATAAGCAAACTCAACAAGTGGAAGAAAGTAATCCCTATTCCCTTTAAAGTCAAGAACCCAAGCTCGTAACATATCCTCTAGTGTCTGAATTGTCCTCTCTGACTGTCCATCGGTCTGAGGATGATAAGCCATACTAAATCTCAGCTGAGTACCTAGGGCCTCATGAAAAGCCCTCCAGAACTCGAAGTGAATCGGGGATCTCGGTCGGAAATGATATTCTTCGGTATGCCATGGAGCTTCACAATCTCTAAAATGTAAATCTTTGCCAGCTTGTCTGAAGAGTAACCGGCATTGATCGATATGAAGTGCGCTAACTTCGTTAACCGATCCACAATCACCCAGATTGCATCATAGTTCTAGATCCTGGGCAATCCCACAACAAGGTCTATGGTCATACTTTCCCATTTCCATTCCTGAATCTTAGGATTCTACAACAAACCTGGTAGTCTCTGGTGCTCAATCTTTACCCTCGGACATGTCAGACACTGCGCCGCATATTTCATCACATCATTCTTCAATCCCGGTCACTAATACACAGATTTCAGGTTATGGTACATTTTGGTCATACCAGGGTGAAGAGTATATCGGCTCTTGTGTGCCTCATCAAGAATCTTCTTCCTCAATTTTGCCTTACGTAGAACACAAATTCTCTTTTGGTAACGAACCAATCCAATAGGCAATAAGTCATAGTCTTGAGCTTCTCCCCATTCAATTCTAGCTCGAATTCTCTTTACTCGATCATCTTGCCTTTGAGATTCTTCAATTTCAGCTCTCGAATCACTTTCCCCTTGGGAAACACTATAATTGGCACAGATGATCTGGTTTGACATATTTAGATCTCGAAAATCTTCTATCAACTTTCTTTCTTGTACCATCATTGTTGCCTCAAACACCGTCTTTCAACTAAGAGCATCCGCGACTACATTTGCCTTACCCGGATGGTATTTAATTTCCAGGTTGTAGTCTTTAAGCAACTCCATCCAACGATGCTGTTTCATGTTAAATTCTTCTTGGTCATACAAATACTTGAGACTCTTGTGGTCGCTGTTACCCCTTTCGTAATTATGATTCAAAATATGTAATTAAAATGAAATAGAGACCAATAATCATCAGAAGTCATCTATAATCTCTTCCTTACGGGAGGGTTTTCACAAATATTTTCAAAATTTTTGCTTATCCTGGTCTCAAATTCCATAATTCAAATATAATCACCCTGTGCAGTCACATTACATTTATATATCAGAGTGTACAACAAAAATCCCGGTAACCCCTAGGTTTTATATACAAACTAAGGGTTTACAATTTCCCAATCAAGAGATTACTCAACTGTACTCAAAATAATATTTACAAAAATATACAGTAATCCCTAATCAAAATATGATAACCAATAACCCAAAAATAAATCTCCCTAAGGAGTCTTATCTGCCTATGGTCTTCTCCTTCTCCTTGGAGCCACTCATCCTGTCTAAAGGTTAGTCAAATGAAAGAATGAGATTCAAAAGATTCCCAGAAGATAAAAATCACTCATACAACATGTAATCACGTAGCATGTAAGTACATCATCAAGCAGCATCACAGCATAAAACACAGCACGTAGGCTGCAACATATGCAGACAATCACATAGTCTCATCCCCGGGATTCCACCACCCCAATGGTATGATCCTCCCACCGTCAATACCGATGGGCCGCAGGTGATAGACTCATAAATAGCCTTTCAGCTTCCACATATAGCCTTTCTGCTTCCATATAGTCTCATCCCCCGAATTCCACCACCCTGAAGGTACGATCCTCCCACCGTCAACACCGATCGGCTACAGGTGTTAGACCCACAATCAATTATCAACAAACAAACCATGTATCACATATAGTATAAGAGAAAGAGTCACTACCTTATTCTATCCTGGTGTGCACTGGTACCTGTTGCTCGCAAGTAGGGCAAATGTTAAAACCTATAAATCAAAACCAAGGACGATAGGTTACTCTCTTTTCCAAATTCTTATCTTCATTTTACTTAAGGTTGGTTATCATTTAAACTCTTTAGGTGGCTACTAGAAGCCTAGACATATTCCTAAAGGGTTGGGAACACTTGACCAAAGATCTCTTTTTTTGAAGCTTAACATTGATTTCTGACTCAGACACTCGAGTGAAGATGGCCTCACTCGAGTGATTTTGAGATTTACACTCGAGCACGTAAGATCACTCATGCGAGTGTTTGGCGGAAAGTACAAACTGAGACAGAAAGTTGTCACAATACTCGAGTCCTGACCTTAACACTCGAGTGATACCCTTATGCTAACCTGAGTCCAACCAAGTGAGGCATAGGAGGTGACTACTTGAGAGCAACCGAAACCTCAGAATGAGGAGCACATCCGAGTACTAGCCCTAACACTAGAGTGATGGCTCAGCACCTGCGGGTGCTAGCACACACTCCTGAAAATAGCCTACGAGTGACAACCTGAGACACAACCTCAAAGTATAGATTACACCTGCACTTTAGTGACACTCAACATACTCGAGTGATACCCCATATCACTCGCAAGTGAGGAAGTATACTCTTGCTTCCTGCTTGAACACTTAACCAAAATTCTAAAAGAAAAGGAAGAACATGATGTTGCACTCGAGTGAACCCCTACCTCACTCGAGTGAGGCTTATCAGAAGCCAGAATCGTAGTAACTGACAGAGTTTTCCAGATTTGTCAAAACTGATTCCAATGGTTCCAAAACTCATACCAAAGTTCACTGCCACACAAAATTCCACAAGGAACTTATTGGTAACCTCAAAATAACCAAATTCCCATTTTAACAACACATAATCAGTTTTGGCTCATAAGGTCACATAAAAGCACTAATTGACAAACTTCCCAATTCAATTCCCAATCTACTCCATTGACACAAAGACACTATAAAACACTAATTCCATCTCCATACATTAACCAATTCATGCATTCTGATATTATACCAAAATCAAGGCAAAACCACAAATTCTCAAAACTCAACCTATGATAACAAAACTTAGATTAATATAGAGCTCTTTCTTACCTCTTCCTTCTTCCCAAAGTGAGTTCTTTGATCTCTAACTTTCAAATTCCCTCCAATACTAAAACACCACCTTTCAAAAATCTGAAATCATGGTAATGAATCTCTTGTCATTATGAACAAGATTAAAGAAGAACACTTAAGCATTAGAAGGCATCTATCAAGTCAAAATTTCACCTTTACACTTTCTCTTTCCTTCCCTTACTTAACGAAAATAGAGGTTAGAGAGAGAAGATGAGGAATTGATGAAGATGTAAATTTTTCCCTTGTTTCCATGCTCAAAACTGACTTAGAGGGAGAGAGGAGAGAAAATAGAGTTTGACAATTTGACCAAATCCTATGGCTCACCTTTTGACACTTGGCAAAATCTTGATCTCTCTTCCTTAATCACATATGAACTCAGTTGCACATAATTCCACCCCATGGGTTACTTGATAACCATTCACAACCATTGATCGTTGGGTTACCAAGGAGTTTCCTCTTCGGTAACTGACCAATTGGTCGGTAATTTCCCATTTTGCCCCTGATTATTACAACATTTACTAAATCATCATCAAGCACATTTTATGTTACAATTCACATCATATACCTTATAAGCATTTGATTAACAATAATTACACCACTTGTGAAGTCATTAGCCCTTAATCACTTTTAGGATATTATAGTCGCAGTATAGTTCTACTATCACACCATACAAATAATGTTGCCAAATTTTTAAAGCAAACACAATTGCTGTAAGGTCCATTTCATAGGTGGGATAATTCATTTCATGAGGTTTGAGCTGTCGAGAGGCATAGGCCACCACACGTCCCTGCTGCATAAGGACACACCCTAATCCCTACTTACTCGCATCACTATACACAACATAAGTCGAGCTGGGATCAGGTATAATCAACACAGGTGCCGTAGTCAACCTCTCCTTCAGCTCCACAAAGCAATTTTCACAACACTCTTCCCATATAAATGGTTTATCCTTCCTTGTGAGCTTGGTCATTAGCAAGGCAATACGAGAGAAATTCTGGATGAATCTCTAGTAGTAACTAGCAAGACCAAGAAAACTGCGTACCTCCACAATAGTTTTTGGCCTCTTTTAGTCCAGTACTGCTTCCACCTTACTAGGACCTACAGAGACTCCTTCTTGCGAGATAACATGGCCTAGGAATTTTACTTTTGGCAGCCAAAACTTACACTTACTCAACTTGGCAAAGAGCTACTTCTCACGCAAGATGTTCAACACAATCCTCAAATGATGCTCATGCTCCTCCCTACGCTTGGAGTATATCAAAATATCATCAATAAACACAACAACAAACTGATCCAGATGCTGTCAAAAGACACAATTCATGTAATCCATAAATACCACAAGTCCATTGGTTACCCCAAATAACATCACCAGAAACTCATAATGCCTGTATCTCGTTCTGAAAGCAGTTTTTAGAACATCTTCAGCTTTCACGCAGCAGCTGATGATAACCTGACCTTAGATCAATCTTCGAAAACATACATGAACCATATAGTTGATCTAGAAGGTCATCAATTCTTGGGAGAGGGTACTTATTGGTGATGGTAATCTTATTCAACTCTCTATAATCGACACACAACCGTAGACTCTCGTCTTTCTTTTTAATGAATAATACTAGAGCTCCCCAAGGCGATACACTGGGTCTAATGAACCCTTTCTCAAGCAAGTCTTCAATCTAAATCTTCAACTCCGCCATTTCATTCGAGGCCATACGGTATAGGGCCTTTGATATAAAGCCATCTCCAGGCACAATCTCAATTAGGAATTGAACTTCCCTTTCTGGAGGCAATCCTCTAAGGTCATCGGGAAATACCTCAAGGAATTCATTTACCACGAGTATACTTCTTAGAGTTTCTCTGGCTCTCCTTGAATAGAAAAAAACACCATATACCCCTGGCAACCTTTCTCCAGATATTTCTTAGCTTTAGCTGTTGACAGAAAATTCAAACAAGCATTTACACCCTCAACAATTTGGGAGGCAGGATACACTATCCTCTTATTGCCATAATCTAATAGCACATTATTTGCTATTAACCAATCAAAGCCCAAAATGACTTCTATTGATAAAGCAGAAAACAAATCAAATTGACTACGGATTCATGCCCTTCCACAGTTATAACACAATTTACATAAGCTTCAGTGGTCAAAGCTTTGACACCCATTGGGGTTTATGCAATCAAATCAAATGGCAACTTGTGCACATGCAATCCTAAGCGCTTCACGCAATTATAAGCAATGAAGGAGTTACTTGCACCCAAGTCAAATAACGCTTGTAACCAGTTACCATTAAGAAGGACTTTACCTTGTGTCAAATCAGGAGACTTCCGAGCTTACTCATAGGTTATTATGAATACTTGGCCTTGAGTCTTTGGTCTTTGCTCTACCTGTGGCCGCCGACAATCTCTAGAAAGGTGCCTCAGTTGCTTACAATTAAAACAGATCATGTGGCCCTAGTAGTTTCTACCATAGTGTTGCTTATTGCAACGGGGACATACCTATTCTATCACAAATCTTTGAGGCTCACCTTCCTTGGGCTGGTAGGGCTTTTTACCACTGCCTTTAGACAAAGAAGATCCCTGGCATTTCTACTTCTGGGAAGTATTACTCTTACCGGGTTCATTGCGGCTACTAGTACCCTTAGTTGGATATAGATCTCTCAGATTGTTCTCGGTGATCCTGCATTCTTCCACCACTTTGTTGAACTCGGTAAACTGGGGGGTGGCTAACTTCTTTCTCAGTTCTGCCGTAACCCACGTATTAGCATATCAGAATCCACTCCTCATCATCCATACGTCTCAGATAAGAAGAATACATGTACAACCGGATGAAATGGGACAAATAATCATCAAAAGTCTTTGTGTCCCCCTGTTTGATAGAGAGGAATTCAGTCTCTTTCTCCAGCTGCTTTGACTTGGGAAAATATTTCTCATTGAACTGCTATTAAAACAACTCCCAGGTCAGTGGTACATTTATGTTTCGTAGCATTAGGGTGATATTCCGCGACCAATGATCGGTATCCCCCTCTAGCTTGTAGATAGCCAAGCGTGCCTTTACCTCAGACAGGCACTTAAGAACTTCAGAGATTTTCTCTAGCAAGTTCAACTAGTCTTTAGCTGCTTAGGGATTGAATCTCCCTTTGAATACTGGAGGTAGATGCATGCAGAACTTTGAGACCTAGTATTGCAAATCTCTTTCTTTTCTAACTGGAACCCCATGTGATTCTTGATTTGGTCCAGCATGAGGAGGTGACTCTATTGGTCGTGCTGACCCTTTTGCAGTCTCCTCGTGACAAGTTTCTTCCTGGGTCTCCTCTTGGGTGGACTAACTCCAACTCTCATTCCGTCTCACCTTTTCTACTCTAAGCTCTTCCCTTAGCTCAGCAATCATATCCCTCTGATCCTGAATCAAACCGATCATTTCTTGCATAGGGTCCAATGGATTATCATTGACCACCTCCACCTCGGGGTTCACTTGCTGTACTTTAGGATGGCCTTTTTTTTCCTTCATTCTACAAATAACTCGCCCCATCAATATCACACATAAGTTATACACATAATTTCACAAATCTCATATATATCCACATTAACAAAACATACATGTGTATACACAACAACCATTCACTAATTATCTTCTATCACTAAGACCAAACTAAGGGAGCTATCCAAGCAAATTCTACCATTGTCAGGAACTACAGCTTTGATACCAAAAATGTAACCCCTAGTCTTATAAAAGTAATTATGATTCGAAATACGTAATTAAAATGAAATAGAGAGTAAAAAAATTAAAAACTCATTTTCAATCCCTTCCTTCCGGTAGGGTTTTCACAAATTCTTTCAAAGTTTCTGCCTTCCCCCTGGTGTCAAATTCAATATTCTGAATATAATTACCTATGCAGTCAAATCACATTTATATATATCAGAGTGTAGAACAAAATCCCGGCAACCCCTGGGTTTCATATAAATATTAAGGGTTTTAAATTCTCATTTAGTGGATTATACAAAATCACTTTAGTATTTACATCCCAAATAAGTACGGTAATCCTAATACCAAAATTCATAACCAACAACCAAAATATAAATCTCCTTAAAGTGTCCTATCCGCCCTTGGTCGTCTCTTTCCCCTTGGAGCCGCTTGCCCTGTCTGAAGATTAGTCAAAGGAAAGAATGAGATTCGAAAGAATCCCAGTAGTAACAAATCACTCATACCATACATAATCACAAAGCATGCAATGATATCATCAAGTAGCATCAGAGCATAAAACACAGCACGCAGGCTGCCACCTATGAAAGTAATCACATAGTCTCATCCCCCATATTCCACCACCCCGAAGGCACGGTCCTCCCACCGTCAACATTGATGGGCCGTGGGTGAAGGTTTCACAAATAGCCTTTTAGCTTTCACATATAGCCTTACGGCTTTCACATAGTCTCATCCCCCAAATTCCATTGCCCTGAAGGCATGGTCCTCCCACCGTCAACACTGATGGGCCACAGGTGATAGACCCACAAACATTGATAAATCAAACATACCATGTAGTATAAGGGAAAGAGTCACTACCTTGTTCTTTTCTGGTGTGCTTCGGCACAGTCTGTTCAAAAGCAGGGCAAATATCAAACCCTAAAAACCAAAACCAAGGATGACAGATTAATCTCTATTCCAAGTTCTTATCTTCATAACACTTAAGATTGGTTATCATTTGAACTATTTAGGTGGCTATGAGAAGCCTAGACACCTGTCTAAAGAGTTGGAAGAACTACACCAAACACCCTTCTTTCAGAAGTGAAAACACTGATTTTTGACTCATTTACTCGAGTGAAGAAGGCCTCACTCGAGTGATAACAAAATTTGCACTCGAGCATGGAAGCTCATTCATGCGAGTGCTTGCCTGAGAGCAACCACAGAGACAGAAAGTAATCACTGCACTCGAGTTCTGACCACGATACTCGAGTGGTAGCCTCTTGCTCACCCAAGTCCTACCAAGTGAGGCACAGGAAGTAACTACCCGAGAGAAACAGAAACCCTAGAATGAGAAGTGCACTCGAGCACTGGCATTGGTACTCGAGTGATGTCACAATACCCGTGGGTGTTAAGACACACTCTTGAAAAATGGTCTGCGAGTGATAACCCGAGACGTGACCTCATAGTGCAAAATACTCTTGCAGTCGAGGGAAAAAGGTTCACTCGAGTGATGGCTCATATCACTCGCAAGTGAGAAAATGCACTTTTGCATTCTGGCATGGAAGTGCGACTGAAAACTGAAGGAAAAAGGGAAAACAAGATGCTGCACTCGAGTGACACCCCTATGTACTCGAGTGAGGCTTATCAGAAGCCAAAACACAGTAACTGACAGAATTTTCCAAACTCCTACCAAAATGTCCAATAGTTCTTAAAATCCATAAACATCTCTTTCCCCACCAAATTTTCATAAGGAATACATTGAAAACACCAAAACAACCAAATTCTCATTCTAACAACAAGTCCTTTCTTTGAACACAACATTCTCACACATTAACCAATAACACCAATTTCCTTTCCAAAGTTCCAAATAATTTCTATTGACACAAAGACACAATATGCTACCAAATCCAACACCATACACTATCCAAAATGTCCATTCCAAAATTATACTAAAATCATGGCAAAATCCAAAATTTACAAAACTCAACCAACATTTTCAATGAACATGTCAAAATGCTTCAAATACTCACATCTTCCTCTTCCCAAGGTTGGTTTCTTTGATTCCTCAACTTTCAACTTTGCTTCAAGAACTCAACACCACCTTTCAAAAATCTAAAACCATAGTAATAAAACACTAATCACTATAAACAATATTAATGAAAAGCATTTGACCATTAAAGGTTACATGTGTTAGATCTCATGTTTTGATGATAAGAAAGAATATTATGAAAAAATATTTGATTAATAAATAAGTTTGAACAAAGTGATAACAGGGAAAAGCATCACTTGAAGTAAGCATTGGAGTAATGAAGAAAGGCCAAGAGAAAAAGCTGAGAAACTTGATCAGAAGCAAGTTTTCTAAGGCATTACTTGAGTATGTACTCGAGTAAAGGGACAAAAACTTGAAGTAATCAGAGACACCTTCGAGTAACCTGCCAACGTTACTCGAGTAAGTACTCGAGTAATAATGGAAATGTTTTCAAGTTGGTCTCGGCCTGCCAATGTTACTCGAGTAGCTACTCGAGTAACCAGGTAATTCACTTTAAGTTGGTCTCAGCCTGCCAAAGTTACTCGAGTAGCTACTCGAGTAACCATATAAAAAAAATTCCAGCTGCTCTCGGCCTACCAATGATACTTGAGTATGTACTCGAGTCCCTTGTTCCAAGAAATATGTTGCTCTCGGCATTTTCAACCCTGCCAACGTTACTCGAGGAGCTACTCAAGTAACTCACTGTGGTAAGCAAAAACCTGAAGGTAATACTCGAATAACTTGATCTGGTTTTATCTCAGTTCACTCGAGGTATTACTCAAATATGCAGGTATTGGATGACTTATTTAAAAGTGGATTACTGGAGTAAGTACTCGAGTATCCAGAGTTATTTTTTAAGAAAAACCTCAAGTCATTACCCGAGTAAGCTATGCAGAAAATTTATGTTTACTCGAGTACACAAGGTAATCAAACTTGAAATGCTCTCGGCCTTGAAATCCTGCCAACATTACTGGAGTAAAGCATCGAGTAACCTAAAGTTTATTTGAAGATTTACTCGAGTTGGTATCCGAGTAACCTATCAAATAAATAGTGCAATACCCGAGTAGGTACCCGAGTAAACATGCATTTCCAAAAGGTTTGATATTTTGTTTATTCCATGCACTACCCAAGTAATCTTATATTTGTTTGTTGACTTGCAGTTCATCAAAGTTTTCCCGATGATACTCGAGTAAACTTTAATGAATACTCGAGTAGCTACTCGAGTATGCAAGTCCAGAAATTTAGAAATCATTCCAACGTTCATTGATTTGTTTCCTATATGATTAACCTTTCATTGTATTAGTATTCTTAGCATATTTACAGATAAACAATGAAGAGATCTTATCAAACAAAGAAAGTCAAATGCAACGTTCAAATATTACTTACCGCCAACGGATATTTTTCAAATACTGGAAAAGTCAACAGTGGCTGCGCACTCTCCAACGGACGAGTAGAAAATGTTTCAACGGTCATCATCAACGTATCTATATATATGGAAACATCCAAACAGAGGAATAACAACAAGAACACACACGAACATATCATTAATTTCATTACTCTGTTTTACTCATTTTAGTGATTCTATACATCAGTGATTCTTATTCACTCTGAGAGAGAGATATTTCATTCAAACTCAATATTTGTTATTGAGATAATTTAAGGTTGTGGAACCTTGAGTTGGGATTGAATTACAACTTGTAAGGGGGAGCGAGTGTCCAGGTGAAGGAACTTGTACTGAGGTGCCAAGAACCCACTGAATCTTGGAAGTTATAGTGAAACTCTCAGAGAATCTCTGAGGACTGGACGTAGGTCAAAGTGGTTGTGGCCGAACCAGTATAACTCCCGGTGTACACTTCGGTGATATTTCTCCTTACTCTTTACTGTTTTAATTTCACTGTCAAGTTTTATATTTGCAACGAATTATTAGTATCACCCAATTCACCCCCCTCTTGGGTGAAACGCTTTCTCTAACAACATGGAGCACCAACCTTAAGCTTTTCTTCTTTTCTTTCCTCTTAAGCTCACACAAAAATAGAGGTTTATGAGAGAGAATGAGATGGTGATGAAGAAACAAATTTTTCCCCTATTCAGTGCTCTTTAGCCGACCTTGAAGGAGAGAAGAAAGAGGGAAATGTGTTTGAAAAGTTGACTTAATCCCATGGCTCTCATGTTGCCACTTGTCAACATCTCATTTCACCTTCCATAGCACAAATGAGTTCACACACACATGATTTTACTCTCTTAACAATAAATCTCAACCATTGATCTTTGAGTTACCAAGGAACTTCCTCTTCAGTAACTGACCAATTGGTTGGTAACTTTTCCTTTTTACCCATTTTGCCCCTAATTATGGCAATTCTTACTGAATTACCAACAAGCACATTTTATCCTTCCATTTCACCTTACATCCTTCTATTGTTCAGAAATATGTATCTGAAAAAGTCATGGAGTTTTATCAAGATTACTTGTCAAATGTAAGACATATTGGGCTTCCTGAACGTCATGATTTAGAAAGGGGTGGACGTGGGGCTACAGTAAAGAGTGTTGATCCTAATGAATTGCAACAAGTCCACTTGTACATCTTGAATAATGTTGATGAAGTTCAAGATTATATTAATGCTCATAAAGAAATCATCCGAAAAGAAAATCGTTGAATGACCGAACAAAAGTTAATTAGGGAGCATAACAAAACTTTTGCACATTGGTTCAAACAAAAGGTTGACGAAGAAGAATGTGTTTTTGATACAATTAAATGGTTAGCACGTGGACTTGAGGTTGATGTCATAACTTAGACTTCATTTGTGATCAATGGTTATACGTTTACACGAAGTCCCTTGATGATAGGAACACTGTCCAGAACAGTGGGGTTATGTTAGTTGCTGAATCTATGCACTTCTCTAGTTTGAAAGATAAGAAGGTAGCAATACCTTATTATGGGGTTATTGAAGAGATTTGGATGGTTAATCATGTTAAAATTAAATTTCCCATTTTCAAATGCAAGTGGGTTGATGTCAACAATGGTGTGATGATTGATCAGTTGGGATTTATATTGGTTGATTTGATTAGTAGAAGTTTTGAAGATGAACCTTTTATTATGGCATATCAAGCGAAACAAGTGTTTTATATTACTGATCAGGAAAATAAAATGTGGTCTGTAGCTCTCCAAGAAAAAAGGTTGTTGACATTAACCAGGAAAGTCATTCAATGAATGATCTTCTTGAAACTCCTTTTTTCTAGGGGTCTACTAGAATTTAACGAAGAAGATGAGGCAGACAATGAACACAGCACAAGAAACGATTATCATGAAGGGATATAGGAGGATATCCCTTTATAAAAATACTTTGAAGGTTAGTTAGCTAAAATAATTATCATGAACTATATTTGAATTATGTATATTATTATTGGTATTTATAAAACTACTTTTTTTGATATCATTACAGGAAATGAAGGATATGAGGTGTCTTAGTGTAGATACTCCGAAGCCAGCTAGTGATCATCAGCCTGAGAAGAGTGTGTATAAAGTATTTTGGCCATAATGAATAAGTGTTGATGATGATGATGAACTTTGTTTCCATTTCAATTAGTTTGGGTCGCCTGAGAAGAGTGTGTGTAAAGTATTTAATTTTGGCCATAATTTTATGATTCTATCTGTGATTGTGAGTTTATTCATGGTTATTTTCCTTGCTCCTATTTCGGCCAGCACTGTTTAAGCACAAGGGAGTTGAGTTTTGTTCCAATGAGTTTTGAGTCTCTCACATGTGGAGCTTATTAGGTTGATTACTATTCCTTCTGTCTCTCAAGAATCTTTCATCTAATTGGAAAAGAAGGACAATGCTGATCTGTATAAGATGTTTGTTATAATGTGTAAGAGAAAAATTTATTTGGATGTCGTTGAAATGACTGCTTGCTGAATAAAATATTTTAATAGGGGAAATAACTTGTTGAGTAAATGTTTTAAATAGAACAATTTTTTTTAAAAAAATCAACTTTTTAGACCAATTCTTTCCACAACTGGTTTAAAAAATACATTTAAGATCGGTTATCTAAAAAACTGGTCTTAAAAGTATTATTTTAAAACCAGTTTTTTAGACAACCGGTCCAAAAAGTTTTTCAAAAACCGGTCTAAAAAATTACTTTTTAGACCGATTTCTTCGATAACCGATTTAAAAATAATTATTTTTAGACCGGTTTTATAAATAACTGATCTTAAAGCTTTTTTTACTACAAACTCTTATCCTAATATTCAAGGTGTATAAGATATATTTCATCTTTTGTTACGCCCCGGATAAGGAAAATGACTCGGGCATTTTTGACCCGGAACATTTATTCCCATACTTGGGTTGTAAAAGATATATTTCTCATTATATTATGACTCGAATAAGGAAAATGATCACTTGGGGTATTTTTGACTTGGAACACTTATTCTCATATTCAAGGCGTCATATATAGGATGCAATGCGAACTCGGATAAACAGAGTAGATTTCAAGATGAATTTTGGATGGACATAATTCACTGAATTTAGCTCCAAATTTGACAAACGACCTGTCAATGGAAAGCCCCCTGAATTTATTTTCCAAAGCAGTAAGAACCATTTCAAAATTCCTTATTTTGAAAGACATTAAAGAAAAAGTGAATATAGGTCCATGACAGCACGTGAAATCCAAACACAAATTTTTGAGACACATATCTCTTTCATATGCAAACATTTGAAACTGAAATAGGTGTTCACAAACCGGGTTTTGTGTTTAGTTTCATAAAAAAAAAGGTTCACAATTTGTGGTTTGTGAGATATTGCGAAAATATCAAATACATGTCAAAGCTGTACGAAAATAGAGCGTAATAGAGTATATTGAATTGTAAATGTGACTCTGAGTTTGGATTAACTTTTTTTAATAGTTTTTACGAATTACGAGGTAAGTGTGTGAGAGGAATTTTATCTCAGGTTGCGCAAATCATGGTTTAAAACCATAGTTTTGATGCTTGCCAAACATACACTTAAAGTAAGATTGACTTGCCTTAAGTGATAAAAACACAATTGAAGATTAATTTAATGGGTTCAATTGAAGCTATAATGATATGTCTTCCACATATGAAACTCTAACTTCCAATCATCATAATTTTTTCTTTTATTGACATAACTACACAAGATATTCACATTGCACATATTAATTAGTCAAAACATGAAATAAATATATGTTGTAAACTTTTTGCTCTAATATTTAACATAATAAAAAATAATCATATAGGTTATCACAACTAACAAATACATCATAAATTCTCACACACATAAAACATATCTATATCAATCACTGCTAATAAACTTTATGGTAGTTTAAATAATCAACAATATGATTTTTAAAAATTTATATTTGATATACTTTGATTTTTTATGAAATTAAAAAATTTATCATAATTATATTATTAATATAAATGTTTATATGTTTTTTATTATATTTTAAAAATAATATGTAAAATATATGATCTCACTGTTTAGACATTTTTGAAATTTTTAAAATGATTTATAATTATAATTAATATTTATATTATATGATTTTATATTCTAAATTATTTTAACAAAAATAATTTATTTTAAATATTAAACTTTAACAAGAAAAAATATACATAATAGTTTTTTATAAGTTTTGCCCCTCCAATTAAGATTGTCAAACTCATGAGTTTAATTAGACTCGTGACAAGGATGTAAACTCATATTGTGAAGCTGAATTGCAAACTCTTAATAATTTACTTTTGTATTGTTTATAATTAAATAGTGAAAGTTAAAGAAATGGTGACAAATTGATTTAAACAAATTGATTTAAATAATTGAATTTAAATTTACAAACATTCATAATTTTTCATACCGAATAAGAAAATTTTTTATGAAACTCATATATAAAGTCACTATACATAGATCAAATAAAAAATATTAACACGAGTTTAAAAGTGAGTTAATATGATTTTATAAGTTAAAAAACGTAAACTTGGTATGTGAGCTCGCAAGTTTAATCGAATTTATAGTTAACACAAGTTTAAGAGTAAGTTAACATAATTTTATATAAAAAAAGGGCAAACTCAGATATTCAACTTGCAAGTTTAATAATAATGCTTCCAATGTTTACATCTGAGTTCTACCCCAGGAAATGTGTCTCCACTAACTCATCTCTCTACCTAATTTTTTCGCAATTGAATTGACTTTTAATGCATGAGATTTTATGCTATATTAAAAATATTATTGCAATATTAAACATTAAATGATAATAATATTTTTACATAATGAATCTCAACAATTAAAAGCCAATCCAATGGTAGAGGAATTAAGTAAAGAGAGAACTTAGTGGAAATACTCTTTTCCTATTTCCCATGGTTTTATGTATTGATCAATGAAAAGAAATATTGGCTCATATATTGATTGATTTTATGTAAATTAAATGAAAAGGAAATCAAACATAATTGTCATAACTTTTTAAGATTCAAAGAACTTAATTATGATGTTCATAAATCATTCTAATTAAACTAATTAAATGTAGGAACATTCATATGTACTAAATACATCAGGATTTATTGACTTTTAGAAATGCATATCATAATGTTAATAAATATACAATATAATATATTTATGAGTATTATCTGGCCAAAAAAAATATTTATGAGTATCTATTGTCTACGTCATTTTTAAGTCTTCTAGACAAGTGTTTTTCCCAAAGTAGCAAATGTCTTCCACACACAAGTTTTATTACTATTTTACTACATGGAGTAATCATATAATATATTCTATTAACAATCAACTTTTTAACTGAAAAAAAAAATCAAATTTTTAGATAAATTGGTAATCAATCTCTTGAACACGCATAAATTAAAATAAATGAGTAGATTTTTTCACTAATTCTTCTCTATAAATTTTTTCTTTCCTTATTTGTTAGTTTTATAATAAATATAATAATACAGTAATATATATATTTAGAAGAAAATCACACTGTGTTCTTAAGCTTATGTGGAATATTAGATTATGCATTGACTTTATAGAGCAAAGGGTTTTTGCCTTCTTCGATATCCTATAATTCGAACTTGTATTCTCAACTTCTCATCAACAAGAGGATAAGGCTGCTTACTACATCAACTAGTAACTTATTGGTATTTGCACCTTGATTTAGACGGTTCAAAATTAAAAAATTTTAATCTTTCAATATAAATTTATTTTTTAAGAAGTGACAATTATAAAATTATCTTTATTTGAGATTTGTGTCAATTAAAAATTTATTTATGATATATAGTAAATTTAAACATTTCACCTATCAAAATTAATCTAGACATCCAAATAAAAAATAAACACTCCATACTCTTTTTTTTTGTTTTTGTTTTTTGCCCAGCACTCCATACTCATTTTTAATCTTATAAATTTAAAATGAAAAACAATATTGATGAGAATAATGTCGGCGTCGTAACATGCTCTTGCTGGTGTTCCGCGTTGGGATTAGCTTATCTGCAAGGAACGAAAAATCAGACCGGGCAATGAACCGGTCACAGCACAGATTCAAGGGTTAATGGGTCAATCGGGGTCTAACCGGTAGTTGAACCGGTCATAACCGGTCATATTAAAATATTATAATTTATTAGTGATAATATATATTAATATATTTTTTAACTTCTATAGATAAAAATAAAGATTTTTAGAAAAAAAAATATTTAAAATCTATTAGTATTAGTTATAATACCTATACTTATGTAAAGATATCTCATTTCCTATAATTATTATATCTTTTTAAATAATTTTTTTCATTTTTTTTAGATTTGTTCTTTCTTTATCTATTTTTCTCTTCATTTTAGTCTTCAACTTTTCATTTTATCCTAAAAAAATATAAAATAAAAATTTAGAAAATTTAAAAAAAAAAACAAGAAGAAACCGGGTCAACCGGTCCGGTCCGGTTTTTTATACATGGCTTATCTGTAACTCATTGCGCTGTTTGACCAAAAAAAAAAAAAAAACTCATGGCGCTTGACATACGTGGGGTCCACCTGACAATCAACCTCGATCTTCTTGCAATAAATTGCTTCGTCTCACGTACTCCAAAGTCCTCCAAATCCATCCATTAGTGTTCCGCGCAAATCAACGCGTTTTTTCTTCCTAGCTCTGCTTCCATTATCATGGCAACGTTTCACTCCTCCTCCACCGATTGCCACTAGAGATTTTGCTTTAAATCTGCAGGAGGCCATTCCAATTCTTCTTCTATCATATCTCTGTTGTTTCTAGTTCCGACCTGACGACCCTAGCCTTCTTTGGGGGGTCCTTCTTCATTCAAACTACGTTCTTTTATGAGCAAAATCCGACAAATTCTTGAATACCCAGAAGCGAGGTTTGGCTATTATGCCGTTTAGAGTGCCCCATTTCAATTAATGTCTGCACCATGCCCTTGGTTGTGTTTCAAATTTTCCCCAATATATTAGATTAGTCGGTGACTTTGGTGAAGGAGATTAAAGATGTCTTCGATTCGATTTGATGCCTCCAAGTCGTACTACACCACAAGCAGTGTTGTGGTCGGGTATGCTCTCTGTTCTAGCTTGCTTGCGATCATTAACAAGTATGCCATCACAGTGTTCAATTACCCTGGCCTTTTAACTGCATTACAGTACCTCACTTCGGTTCTCGGAGTTTGGGTTTTTGGGAAGCTGGGTCTTTTACACCATGATCCTTTCACTTTGGAGATGGCCATGAAGTTCTTGCCTGCTGCTGTGGTTTTCTTTCTAGCAATCTTTACCAATACCAATCTCCTCCGGCATGCCAACGTGGACACTTTCATAGTGTTCAGATCTTTGACCCCTCTTCTTGTTGCGGTAGCTGACACTACTTTCAGGAAGCAACCATGCCCGTCGAAGCTCACATTCGTGTCGTTGTTGATAATTCTTGGTGGAGCTGTTGGGTATGTAGCCACTGATTCTGCCTTTAGTGTGACAGCATATTCATGGGCATTTGCTTATTTGGTGACAATTACTACTGAGATGGTTTATATCAAACATATGGTCATGAATCTTGGGTTGAACATATGGGGTTTTGTGCTGTACAATAATCTCTTGTCTCTTATGATGTCTCCCATATTTTGGTTTCTGACGGGTGAGAACTTTCAAGTCTTTGCTGCTTTGAGATCAAACTCGGGGAATTTGTTCGACTTAGTTGCATTTTCTGCCGTATCATTGTCCTGTGTATTCGGTTTGCTTATCAGTTTCTTCGGCTTTGCGGCTCGAAAAGCTGTTTCTGCAACAGCATTTACTGTAACTGGGGTGGTTAACAAGTTTCTGACTGTGGCCATCAATGTGGTTATTTGGGATAAGCATGCTAGCCCTTTAGGTCTAGTTTGTTTGCTTTTTACAATTGTTGGGGGAATTCTTTATCAACAATCAGTCACTCGACCTAGTACTGCTCCAACACAACGTGACACACTGGTTTCTAAGCAATCAGATATTGAACATGATGATGCCAATAATTTGGAGGATAGGAGCGAAGGAAAAGGCAAATCAGGTAAACATGCTTCAATATGACAATTTTATTATATTTGTAGCCTCAATGCATTTCTAAGCAATGCATTTGTTGTCTTTTCTCTAGCAATAACAATGTTTGAGATCCTTTGGCAAATATGAGTTATAATTTTATGTGTGATATGAAATTGCTGTCTATTTTTCTTGTAAAGTTGCCTACTATTTTATGGTTTGTTTCACATATTTCTGTTTGCTCTGTGATCTTTGTAGGCCCTGACATCAGTAGATAAAGATCTACAAGATCCATTATTATATCTCTGTTTTGCATTTTTTCTCTTAAGCCTCTCTACCTGGGGATTGCGATTTAGGATGATTGTCATTGGCTCACTATTAACTGTCAGCTTAGCATAATTTCTCGTGCCCACTACCCATCGTAAATCATCTCAAGTTTGCTCAAAATCATGTTAGTTCCATGTTTTTGGTTGCTATCTCACAAGATATTCAATTTTTTTACTGAATCTACTTTAACCTTTTCAATTGTTGCGCTTCTATGGCTTGTGATATTGCCACACAAGCCATTGTTAAGCAACAACAGAACGTCCCCTGCTTTGAGGAAACAAAATTAATTTCTTTAGGGTCAATAGAAGATCTCTTTTACTCTTTCAGTCTCAAATAAAGCACAAGTGTAACCCTGATAGCTATATACCAGTATGACACTAGTTTGGAGGAGGCAAGTGGGCTTATCCAGAAATTGAACTCGTTTTTAGGATAGTTACTGCGAAACATGAGGAGGCTATGCCATTGGTTTCTTGATAGTGACACTGTCTTATGGATTATACTGACACACACACACACATGTATATTACTTGGCTGTCATTGGATATAACTAATGAAATGTCTGTTTTATAATGTTTGCTGATTTTACCATATAAGTTACTACCTGCATAAACAATGTTGTCTCCAAGTATTTGCTCTTTGATGACTTACTTTAGTCGATAGTATCAGCTTGTTTATTCCTGCTCTGTATGACAAAAATTTTTGGTGGGTGCTTTAAATTCAAGTTCTTGTAGAGTTTCTCGGGGACTAGTTGCGAGCTTTAAGTTCTAGTTCCTTATATCTAGTTGTTCTTAAGTTATATTTATAAAATTTTCGAGTGTAGATTTCTCTATACTTGTTTACTATCAGACTAAGTCGTTTACCGTTCAAATATTTTGATGAGCGGATGCTTTAATCACTTAGAACGTAATTTCCAATAAATCTCTCAAATATCATTTCTCAGCTTTTAGAGGGTTGCCTGAAAGTAAAGCCACTTCATCTTATCAGACTAATTCCTCTTTACCTTTTTGATCTTCACTTCCCTAAAATAATGGTCATCCAGCTTTTCATGAGTTGAAATAATTATCTTGAAGACAGATATATATATATATATATAGCCATGCATGAGTAATTGTTCAATCATCTTCCTGATGCTCCCAAGCAATATTAATGAAACCCGTCGTTCATGAGAAATTTTGAGAACTTTTCCTACAAAAACTAGGACCTTATTGTTCCAAACAGTTTCTCTCATCTCCATTATCATTTCCTTTTGAACTCAAGTTTTCATATTTCTTGAATCTTACACTTGGGGTTAATGCTTGTGTAGCTGATCTGGAACTTGTGGAGGAAGCGGGGAAACAAGAAGAAGGTGATCTGAAAGTAGTGAAGCCTTGAAATCTTAGGGCTTGGTATGAGGGGAGGGAAGGGAAAGTGAGCGGAGAGAAAATTTTTGAGGGTTGGATTTAAAAAAAATTAGAGAAATGGGGTTAAAAGTTTTTAATCAAGTTTTCTTACTCTTTAGTATTATATACTTTATTAAAATTTTATAACCCCATTTCTCTAATTTTATTAAATTCAACTTAGAAAATTTTTCTCCCCTCCCCTCACCCTCATACCAAACACCCAAAGAATGTCAATTCTTTTTTTATGGCCATCCCTAGGATGAGCACAGTTGTGTATAAGTTAGCTGAGTTGAGTGTATCACAGGCAAACAAATATAAAAGAAACAATAAGAGGTTTATATATGCTGAAAGCTCCTGTTATAAATCATGTTGATCCAACCGTAAAGCAGAGGATTTAAAATTTGGAGGTTTTTTCCTCATTTTTTGCAGAATAGTCAAGTTGGGCAGCAGTAAATCACTTAATGCGAGATATAAAAACATATCTCTCTGTGACGCCAGTGCTAAGTACTCTTATGATTCGGTGTTTTAGCAAGTCTATTGATAGGGATCACTTGTTTATTCTCGGATGCATTGTTATTCCCTTTCTTTCATTCTATTTTGGGAAAATACCAGTTAGGTCCCAAGGAACAGAATTAATACCAAAAAAGTCCCTTTGCAAATTCCAATGTCAGAAAAGTCCCTAGGGACTTTTCTGACATGGATTCCCAATGACCATTTACCAAAATACCCCCACTTGTATTTACAACTTCATAAGCGGCGTTTACAACTTGGGAGAAAGAAAATCTAAATGGTTTATGTTACAACACTTGTTGCTACGTTTACAACACTTTTAGCTCTTTTTACAAGTTTTTAAGCTACATTTACAACCACTCCCACCCAAGTTGTAAACGCCGCTTATGAAGTTGTAAATACAAGTGGGGGTATTTTGGTAAATGGTCATTGGGAATCCATGTCAGAAAAGTCCCTAGGGACTTTTCTGACATTGGAATTTGCAAAGGGACTTTTTTGGTATTAATTCTATTCCTTGGGACCTAACTGGTATTTTCCCTTCTATTTTTGCGACAAAAAATAGTTTAAATTACTGTCATAAAATCTATAATAATGACAGCGGACTTGAATATTTTCGTTTCTTTTTGTTTTTATTTCTGGAAAATTACTTTTTCCTTCGGCCCTTTGTTTTAACCCGTGCCCGAAATCCCACCAAGTTTCCTTTGTGAAGGCACAGTTGACGTAGTGTTAGTTATTATATTGTGATAAACATATAATATTCTAAATTTAATTTATAAAGATAAATTAAATATAATTTTATTGGTTCTTTATTCAGATTAAATAAATTGGTTAAATTGAAATTGTTGGATAGATAAGTGTTAATTGATATGATATAGATTTTGAAATTAATTAAGATTAATTTCAAAAATCCAATATCCATCATAAAATAAAAAGTCCTTTTGAAATTAATTAAGATTAATTTTAAAAATCCAATATCCATCATAAAATAGAAAACCTTGACTAGTTATTTAAAAAAGGTGAGCTAGAGTTTTCTACAGGTGATGAAAAAAGCATGATAGAGAGCCATAAAAAAAAGAAAACTCTAGAGAGAGACGTTGGTAGTGCTAGCACGCTGTTCGTGTTGGATTTCTATTCATGTAGATTCCGGTAGAGGGAGCTAATCCGAATTGTTAACTCCTTGAGATTGAAAAGAAACATTGAACACATAAGAAAGGTACACTTATCTACTACTTGATTTAAACGTTATTGATAGATCCGCAGTAGGGATTGGAAAACTTTTGAATTTTAGTTTTCCACTGTACCTACCAATCCCAATATTGGCATCAGAGCCAGGTCAATTATGTGTTTAAGTTGAGTTTAAGGTTTTGTCTTGATTATAAATTGTATATGTGATATATAAGTTGTATATGATATAATGCTTTGGATTCGATTGATGGTGATTTAATCGAGAAGGATAGGAGACCAAGGAAAACTTGGCCTAGGTTTGATACTCGTGTTATGGGGTTGTTAGATTTAAAATCTCATGGGCAGTATGTTGAGTATAAAAATGTGGGGATCTCTTGCATGAAATGTTAAGGATGAATAGATTAAGAAGATTCATAACTGTTCTTGGAGACATGTGATGCCTCTACTAATAGTATCAAAAAGCTTGAAAATCAAGCAAAATATCAGAAAACTAGTATTATAGAAGCCAACCATACTAAATTAACATACCTCTACCTTTCTAGTACCGATAGGATCATTCTCATTAAAAGTTGGGATCACTCTTAATTTCAATAAGGAATTAGCAGGACCACTATGGCTAACTATTCGTAGCGTGACATAATCATAACATTTATTGCTTTTCATATTGTATGAATTGTTATTTGTTGTGGTTTTAATTTCAAAAATTGTTTGGGTATGGTGAACAATATGACTCTAGTTTTACAAGGGTTGTAAATTTGTTTTTTAAATATAGTTGCTTGCCGTGCCTTCCTTTAGATAGTTTGGATGTACATTCTCTTCTCATCTCACTCCCCTCGTATGTTTAAACGAGGTTTCTCAATGTATTTTTCTTTTCTTACTAGAGAAGTCCTCTCATGGTTAGGTGAGCCATATTGTGTCACGTTTAAATCATGTTTCCTTTGATTAGATCATTAGATGCATATTTTACATATATATATATATATATATTTGTATGAAATACAACTGCGATATATGTATTCATATAAACAAAATAATTAATTAAGCCCTTAAAATGAAATCTTAAGTCATAATGTTGGCAATTAATAAATACTTCTCAAAACTTAGATTGCTCAATTGTAGGTTCCACTAAAGTGAATGCATTTGAATTATCTTGGTGAGAGAAGCGTGAGTAATAGTGTTACTCACAAAGATTTATTATTGTTTTGGCTTAATTGAGATTAACAAAAAAATTTTGGATCTCAAGGCATTAAATGGGATTAAACATGCCGGATCATATGATAATTGAATCCTATAAAGATCTAAGAGTTACATATGATGTAATTGATGAAGAGGTTACCTATCTAAATAGCTTGATTTAAGTGTCATGCTAAAGTAGACTTAAATTTAAGCGAGATATGGATCTTAGCCCACTAATTATTACATTGAGAGTTGTTAATTTAGTGGGAGATTACTAATTAACTTTACATATTTTATTGTAGAATCATGTCGACTAGTAATACTGCTATACTATCATTGCGATCAGTCCTTAAGAAGGACAAACTCAATGGGACAAACTTTCTTGACTAGTTCAGGAACTTGAGAATGGTTCTCAAACAGGAAAGAAAAACATATGTCTTAGATCAACTCATTCTTGAGGAGCTTGTAGCCATTGCTCCAAGAGCTCATAAAGATGCTTACATGAAGCATAAGGAAGAATATGTGGAAGTAGGTTGCTTGATGCTTACCACCATGGTTTCAGAGTTCCAAAGAGATTTGGAACTTATGGAGGCTTATAAGATGATTGTGCATCTCAAGGAAATGTTCCAACAACAGGCAAGGCAAGAAATATATGAGACCATAAAGGCCTTACATTCTTGCAAGATAGCTGAAGGTGCATCAGTTAGTACTCGTGTTAAAGATGAAAGGCCACATTGATCACCTTGAGAGGCTTGGATTTCCTACGAGCTAGGAGTTAGCTAGATATTTGATCTTGAACTCACTCCTGGAAAGTTATGACCAGTTTGTCATGAACAACAACATGAACAGCATGGAGAAATCAATTTCTGAATTGCATGGGATGCTTAAAACTGCTGAGTAGAACATTAAAAAAAAGCCCAGCACTATTTTGATGGTTTAGAAAGGAAAGGGTATAAAAAGGAAAGGCAAGCGCAGGGGCAAGGGTAATAGCTCAGGTGGTAAGACCAAAGAGTCAAACAAGCTCGAAACTAAGACTGTAGCCAAGAAGGCAAAGCTTCTAAAGGAAGGAGTATGCTTCTTCTGCAATGAACAAGGTCATTGGAAGAGGAATTGCAAACTCTACCTTGAATATCTGAAAAAGAAGAGGAAGGATAGTGGGGCTATCTCTTCAGGTATTTATGTTATAGACATTTATCTTTCTACTTTCTCTACATGGGATTAGATACTGCATGTGGTTCTCATGCTTGTACAAATGTGCAAGGATTTAAGGATAGTGGAAAGTTGAAGAAGGATATAGTAGACCTACGAGTTGAAAACAGAGCAAGAGTTGCTACTTTAGTTATAGGCACTTATGAATTAGTTATGCCTAATGGGCTTTTGTTAGTTTTGAACAATTGCTATTATATTCTTGCTTTGAGTAGTAATATTGTTACTCTTTCTTATTTGGATAAGGAAGGTTAAACTTCCATTATTGGGAATGGTAACTGTTCTATTTATGATAATGGCGTTTTCTATTCTAATGGTGATTTGCATATTGGTCATTATATATTAAATTTGGAACATCCTAATAGCGGAAATATCTATAACGTAGCTACTAAAAGGATCAAGTCAAATGATTTGAATCTGACATACCTATGGCATTGTCGTCTATAGGCCATATAAATGAGAAACACATTTCTAAACTTCATCAAGATGGATTTCTTAACTCATTTGATTTTGAATCATATGATACATGTGAGTCTTGCTTATTAGGAAAAAGACACATTTTACATGGCATAGTAAGAGGGCCACTGATTTATTGGGCCTTATATAGATAGATGTATGTGGACCACTAAATACAGCTGCCAGAGGAGGTCATATGTACTTCATTACATTTATAGATGACTTTAGTAGATATGGATATATCTATCTAATGAAACATAAATTTGAATCTTTTGAAATGTTCAAAATATTCCAGAATGAAGTACAAAACAACTTGGCAAAAAGATTAAAGCACTTCGATCTGATCGAGATGGTGAATATTTGAGTCAAGAGTTCATTGACCATCTTAGGAGTTGTGGTATAATCTCACAATTGACTCTCCTAGGAACACCACAATGAACGGAGGCATTGAACACTATTAGATATGATTCAATCTATGATAAGTCAAACAAATCTTCCACCATCCTTTTAGGACTATGCTCTAGAGATAGCTACGTTCACACTAAATCGTGTTTCATCTAAGGCAACTGAAAAGACATCATATGAGATATGAACTAGAAAGAAACCAAGTTTATCTTTCCTCAAAATTTGGGGATGTAAGGTATGTTAAACAAGCCTCTGATAAATTAGCGCCTAGATTCTCAAACTGCCTTTTGGTGGGGGTATCCTAAGGAAATGAAGGGATACTATGTCTATAATCTCATTGATTAAAAAGTGTTTGTTATTCAAAACGGTATGTTTCTAGAAAGAGAGTTTATCTCTCAAACAACCAGTGGGAGCAAAGTACATCTCGAAGAAGTTCAAGAGTCACAAGATAGCACAGAACCATAGATGAAAAACAGAGAAGACTAACAAATTGCTAAGCCTCCTCAAGTAACATAAGGTCCACATAGATTTGATAGGACATAGCATCAGCATCAGAGATATGAAATTTTGATTACTGAAAGTCGTGATGTGTTGCGTATTGAGTAAAATAAGCCGACTACCGATCGAGACACCATAATGGGACCAAACTTTGAGAAATGGCTAAATGCCAAGAAGTTTGAAATGCAATCCATGTATGAAAATCTGGTATGGACCTTAGTTGATCCACCAAAAGGTGTAAAAACCATCGGGTACAAAGGGGTTTTCAAGGAGAAAATTGACATGAATGGCAATGTGAATGTCTTCAAGGCACGACTGGTTGCAAAAGGATTCACTCAAACTTATGGGGTAAACTATGATGAAACCTTTTCCCCAGTTGCAATGGCCAAATCAATCAGAATCCTTCTTACCATTGCACATATTATGAATATGAAATATGGAAGATGGACATCAAAATAGCCTTCCTTAATGGAAAGCTGCTTGAGGATGCGTACATGACACAACCTGAAGGGTTTGTGCTTTCAGAGGACTTTGGTAAAGTGTGCAAGCTTCAAAGATCCATTTATGGATTGAAGCAAGCATCTTGGAGTTAGAATCATCGTTTTGATGAAGTAGTCAAAGAGTTTGGATTCATTCAAAACTTCGATGAACCTTGTGTTTACTAGAAGGTTAGTGGGAGCACAGTTGTATTTCTAGTACTTTATGTAGTTGACATCCTACTTATTAGGAATGACATTCCTACCTTGTAGAGTGTCAAGTCTTGGTTAGGAAAGTCTTTCTGAATGAAAGACTTAGGTGAAGCCATCTCTATCCTAGGGATTAGGAATTATAGAGATAGATCTAAGAGACTAATAGGCCTAAGTCAGAACATATAAATATACAAGATACTGCTTAGGTTCAATATGCAAAATTCAAAAAGGGGATACATGCCCATGTCTCATGGCATCAATCTTAGCAAGGATTTGTGTCCTAACACACCTGATCAGCGAGATCATATGAGTAAGTTTCCATATGCCTCGGCCATTTGATCCATCATGTATGTCATGTTATATACTCGATCGGATGTCTCATTTGCCTTAAGTATGACCAGTAGATATTAACAAGATCTTGGTGAGGGTCATTGGACTACTATTAAGAATATCCTAAGTACTTAAAAAGAACTAAGGACTTATTGTTGGTATAAGGTGGATTGGATGATGAGCTCTATGTAACTAGATACATAGACACAAGTTTTCAAACTGACCAAGATGATTTTAAATCACAATCTGGATATATATTCCTCTTGAATGGTGGAGCAGTAAGCTGAAAGAGCTCTAAGCAGAGCACTGTAGCATATTTTGCAATAGAAGCTGAGTTTATAGCAGCATCAGATGCAGCTAAGGAAGCAGTTTGGATTAGAAAGTTCATTACTGAATTAGGGGTGGTGCTTACTATCTCAAATCAAATAGCTTTGTTCTGTGATAGCAATGGTGATATTACACAGACTAAGGAGCCTAGATCACATCAAAAGACCGAGCATATGCTCATGTGATTTCATCTCATTAGAGACATCAATGATATAGGTGACATAAAAGTATACAAAGTAATAAGAGAAGACAATATTGCTAATCCTCTTACTAAGCCACTTGTATAGGCAAAGCATGAGCGTCATGTTAGGATAATAGGAATTAGGCAAATTGAAGATTATTCCTAGTGCAAGCAGGAGGATGTTGGAAATTGTGCCTGAGGGGCCAATCATTGTACTTTGAATATTATTATTCAATCAACTTCTCCATTTTGTTATTATATCATTTGCATGTTTACTGTGACAACTATCCTTAGATAAATCATAATGATTTTTCTAAATGTTCGTGGTCGGTCATCTATATGGGAGCAAAGATGAAATGAGACTAGTATGACTTTGAAGAGGTATGGAGATACAAATCAAAGCCTTAGGCACTTGTAAGAGTACAAGGTGCTAGATGTAATATCCTAAAAGTGATTAAGGGCTAATGACTTCAAAAGTGGATGTAATTATGGTTGAAAAAATACTTTTGAAGTATATGATGTGAATTGTGATATAAAATGTGCTTGATGATGATTTAGTAAGTGTTGGGAGAATCATGGGCAAAACGGGAAATTTATCAATCAATTAGTCAGCCACGGAAGAGAGAGTTTACTAATTTGGTTGGACCTATGGTGAAATATGTAGTGCTCAAGAAAAAAGGTGTGGAATTGCATGTGATAGTGATTATTTGAGTTCATAGAAGAAGGCATAAGATCAAGACAAGTGGCACTTTATGAACCATAGGATCAAAGTCAATTTGTCAAACTCTTTTTCTCTTCTCTCTCCCTTTAAGTCGGCTATTAGCATGGGAATAAGGAAAAATCTGGTTCATCATCATTATCTCATCTTCTCTCTCCATTTCTTTATTTTCGTTGAGCAAGGATGGAAAGAGAAAGTACAAAGGTGAGATTTTGACTTGCTAAATGTCCTCTAATGCTCAAGTACTCTTCTTTAATATTGTCCATCTTGATGAGAGCTTCATCTTGATAATTGTAGAATTTTGAAAGAAGGTGATTTAGAGTTTGAACAAATTTGAGAGTAGAGGAATCAAGGATTTTGCCTTAGGAAGAAGAAGAGGTGAGCATTTGTGACATTTTGACATATATATTGTGATTTTTTGTTAATTTTTTATATTTGTGGAAATTACCCTGATTTTGGTATAATTTAAAATGCATGAATTTGGATAGTGTTTGATGTTGGATTTGGTGGCCTAATGTGTCTTTGAGTAGTTGGAGTTAGTTTGGAATCTTGGAAGCAAAAGTGGTGTCATTGGTTAATGTATGGGAATGGGATGACCAAAACTAAAACTTGTTGCTAAAATGAGAATTTGGTTGTTTATGTGCTTTCAATGTGTTCCTTATGAAAATTTGGTAGGGATAGAGCTGTTTGTGAATTTTAGGAACCATTTGATACTTTGGTAGAAAGTTTGGCAAATTCTGTCAGTTGCTGCGTTTTGGCTTCTGATAAGCCTCACTCGAGTGCACAGGAGTGTCACTCGAGTGCATCATTCTGATTTCCCTTTTCCTTCAGGTTTTAGTCGCACTCCCAAGCTAAAATGTAACCCCCCTCCGTAATTATATCCGAAATACGCGATTAAAATGAAATAGAGACCAATAATAATCAAATAACATTTACTAACCCATCGCATGACAGGATTTTCACGAATACTTTTTGAAATCATTTATAAAATTGGTCTCATGTTCACATTTCGAATACAATTACTACGCGAAGATAAATCACATTCATATAAATATCAGAGTGTACAACATAATCATCCCGGCAATCTCGGGTGCATACCTTCACTAAAGATATATAGGGCACAATTGCCCATTACAATTCTTCAAATGGGGATTACACAATCTCATCTCGAATGAGTCCTGCCGCTCCCTCCACGAGCTACTTGCCCTGTCTAAATTGTTGGTAAGGGAGGGTGAGATTCGAGAGAATCTCAATAGGAAACAGATACCATAATGCATGCATGATAGATGCTATGTGTATGACATGTTAGCTTTATCTAGATGCATGCCCCATAATGACATTTTTGCATACTCAATGTTTCATGTAACAAAACTATGGCCACAGCAAAACAGAAACAGAGCTTCATTTATTCAAATATGCTCTACACAATCAAGTAAAGCAATCACATACATCACTACACAAGCAAAGATATCAAATACATGCAAGTAAGGTAAGTCCCCTACCTCCAATCTTTTCTCCTCGATTTGCGTGCCAGCAACTCGGGGCTTCACATTCGATCCTACAATGTCAAATGTACTATTTAGACACTTCCATAGTGTTTCTGGGGGTTATATGAGGCTATATTGAAAATTTACTAAAATACCCCCGGGGACCCGGCCCGGCCCCGCCGTACCCGGTCCGGCTGTACTTTTCTTGAAATTTTGACATGGGCTATTCTAACATATTTTCGCCCAAGGAATCCATTTCCGGACTCGGAATTATCAAATTCAATGTCAATTACAAAATTACCCTTGACAGCCCCACTTTAAGGGTTTCAGGGGCGTTTTCATAATTATGCTTTTTCGGCCTTTTCCGAAAAAGTGCCCAACTGTAACCCCACCTAATTTTCCCTCCTGAACTCAATGGAATCATCAAATCATTGAAAATCCAACTCTAAGACCCATTTATAGCCCAGACCGAAATATATGGGTTTTCTAGGGAAAATCAGGGTTTTTCGGTTTCGGCTCCGTAAACACGTTCCTTTCTACTCCTAACCACTTTATTGACTATTCCATTAGGTTACAACTACCATTTAGTATCAATTTGGGCAGCATAACCCCTAGGGAAACCCATTTTCCATTTTTACAACCAATGGCAATCCGGCGAAATTTCACCGATTAAATTGCCCACAGCAGCCAGAATAGTCAATACACAAGAGTTTGGAAGTTACCTCAAGCTCCCACTAGCTTTTCCTTGACTTGAATGAAAACCCTAGGTGTTTTAACACCAAAAGAGGAGCTTCCAAACCTTAAAGAACATAAAGGAGTAGCTTAGGATCGGAGTTATACGCGTTAGGAGCTAGATCGTCGGAGAAATCGGCTTACCTTGCGAGTTCTCTTATCCTTTTCTCCCAAAACCCTCTCAACCCTTTTTCTTTATTTCTGTTGCAGAATGGCGTCGGTTTGGAGGAAGGAAGATGAAGAAAAGGTGCTTTAATATTAGGATGATGTCATGTTTTATTATGCTGATGTCATAATTCCCAAAATTGGCATTTTCGGATTTTCTGGCAGATTTTCTGCCCAATCTTTGAAAAATCATAACTAATTCTAGAAAAATATAAATGAGGTGATCCCAAAGCCAAATGAAATGTATTTAAGTCCTCTTCATTGGAAAAATATGATCCATTACTAGAAATCACCACACGATTCCAGAATTACACAAATTTCATCACTGCCCCAAACACAGAGTCCATTTTCGACCTCAAACTTTGGACAGTCATATCTCCCAGTTCCCAAAACGAAATGGCATAAATTATATGTCCATTTTGAAGCTTGGGATGTGAACGTTAAGACTGGAAAGTTTCATAATTTTCTGACATCATTTGCCTAGTAAAAACGTCCACACGAGAAGACTGCCCAGACAGAATTCACACTGGACAGCATTTCCAATTTTTTGCAACCAATGTGTCCAATCCAATTTAAATCAATTCCAATGATTAAATACCACAACATGACACCATTTCCATCACAATCTCCCATTCAATTCCTCCTTCTATTCTAAGTCAATTTGGATGTTAATCCACAATTGAACTCAAATACAGGGTTTTGGTGTTGCTCATAACACAAGCGACTACAATCCACTTTATATTCTCTAAAAGGGTTCATTAATCACTAACCACGTCCACTTTTGTAGTAATTAACCCCTAATCACAATTTTGGATCTTGCTAAACCGGGGCTTAGCAATCCACTAATCTCAGGCTTATTCTCTAGCCTCGAGTCTCAAAATTCGGGGTATTACATTTCTCCCCCCGTTCAATAAATTTCGTCCTCGAAATTTGACGAACCACTTAATCCACAAACTACGGATGCTTTTTCACGACAGCTTCCGTTTCACAATTCATTTCACATTGGATGGTCCCTTCTAGACCACGCAGAGAACCGGTGCACCACAAAATCTGATTCTAGGAAGAATCTTAAACAATGAATGCAACTCAATGGCCCCAAATTGCAATCGGCCCATTTCACGATTGCCACACAAACCAAATCACCATTTTTTTTTTGCCAAACAGATGCAATCGCTTCCACATACGATTGCCACAAAACCATCATAACATAACCACAATCATCGCAAGCCCCCTAATTCATGAGTGGCTAGTGCATCTCGATATCTGGAGGCTCTAACTTATGAGCCATATCATAAGATCTTGGCAGTTGGGCGGCATAGGCCACCACTCTGCTTAACTCAAACTAGTTACTCCTTCCGGTAGTAACCCCAAAACACCACAACCTCAATACATCAAATGACAGCCTCAGCTGTATACACAAACATTCAGCTTCCGCTATATCCACTTTCACAGCTTTACCCTCACCCGTACACCCACCAGTAACTCCACTAGTGGTAACCGGGACTTTTGGGTATCAACACAATATTACTTCTGTATCAACTTTCATGGTGTCGCCCTCACCCGTACACCCACCAGTGACTCCGCTAGTGGTAACCGGGACTTTTGGGTATCAACACAATATTACTTCTGTATCAACTTTCATGGTGTCGCCCTCACCCGTACACCCACCAGTGACTCCGCTAGTGGTAACCGGGACTTTTGGGTATCAACACAATATTACTTCTGTATCAACTTTCATGGTGTCGCCCTCACCCGTACACCCACCAGTGACTCCGCTAGTGGTAACCGGGACTTTTGGGTATCAACACAATATTATTGTCACACCCCTTCAGAGTGCCCACCCCCCTGGTCAACTACGTACCAGGGCTACGATGGCCGTCCCCTGATCGGAACTGGCAGGCAGCTGGGTTACTCACCTTTCACCCAGGACTCACAAGAAAATCCACTTCCTTATCAAACGTACATTGCAGACTCTAATTTTACGCACCGCCTTTTGGCCTCGGGTCAACACCAGTGCAACCAACGTGGTGGCTATCCAGGCTGGCCATGCCGGGGTAATTGCCCTCACAAACAAGAATCCCCGATCATGTAGTCGAATTCGCCATCAGCTAAACTAGCTCTGCTCTGCTACGACACACCTCAATCTCAGCTTGTTCACAACTATCACAGATTCACAATCACACTCCATCCTCATCCCCTTTTACCGCCGGGAAGACACACAGTCTTTACCCGAACCGTTGCTAGCGACTCAGGGACTATTGGCGTGGCAATGCATATACATAGCCTCGCGGCTCACAATTAGTCAATCCCCCGTAACTACCGCTCCAGTGGAACGATCCTCCGCCATAGGAATCACCCCATGCGGCTGCAGGTGAGAGACTAACAATGCACAATTGCAACAAGCTGGAACCAGGCATTTTAATAATTCCACCCACCACAAATTCTTTTCACCAAACTAGGATCCTTCAAGACCCCTTTTTCACAAAATAATCTGGACTTCGAAGTTTTACCTCCCGAAGCCATGATTAACACATCATTCTCATGGTAACCTCGAGCTTCTGCTCAACACAATTCCCAAACATATCACATTCTCACGCTTCCGCTGCACACTCTGAGGTCAATCTCCTGATCTGTGCTTTAACAATGTCAAGCTGATTTAACAGAAGTCCCATAGGAATCTCCCACCACAACTGACAACATTCACAACATATATTCATCTGCGTCAGACCTTGGCCTAATTCAACTTGAATCAATCAAAGCCACAACCAGCACTTCGTTGAGATCCCATACTCCCAACGTTCCCAGAGCTCTATTCTACGATTCAACGTCATGGCGAGTGCACACTAAGGTTTGTCGTCACGGCGGCTATCACAATTTTTTTTATATATTGTCACACCCCTTCAGAGTGCCCACCCCCTGGTCAACTACGTACCAGGGCTCCGCTGGCCGGCCCTTACACTGAGCCTGGCAGGCAGCTGGGTTACTCACATTTCACCCAGGACTCACATATCCCCCGTATCTCCACCGCCCCGAAGGCACGGTCCTCCCACTATGTGCCATACACACCCCTAGTGGGCCGCAGGTGATAAACACACAAATAGCCTCTCCGATCAAACGTCACCGTAGGTAGCCCTCTCCGATCAGAACTCCCCGTAGGTTGCCTTCTCCACTCCGAATCCTCGTAGGTAACTCTTTCAAGTTCAAA
Organism: Inga oerstediana; assembly: GCA_963210345.1. NCBI lineage: Eukaryota > Viridiplantae > Streptophyta > Magnoliopsida > Fabales > Fabaceae > Inga > Inga oerstediana. The sequence goes on from OY723407.1 coordinate 38,319,737, forward strand.
TTCTCTGCAGAATCACTTTTCCCTGTGCTAGATTAACACTAGCAACCTCAGGATACCTGATACACATTTCAATGCCAATCTAGTACCACATCCTGGTACCACGGACCATCCAGGTCAAGTCAAACTCCTAAGAATCAGCCCAGCTATTGAGTCTGATCCTTGGATCACAATTCAATTTAGTTCTCAAAGTTTTAACCTTTAATTGAATCGGGAAACCACTTCCCTCGTTTCACGGAGCATCATCAACTCAAACTCAAATTCAAATATCTCTGCCAGCCTAAGGCACCTCAGCCCCCTAGGTCTTAAGGCCTTTACACACATAAGCTCAGTATGACATCACTACATGTAACATCATACCACCTAGGGTTTCTCACCCAACGTCTAGGTTGGAGCCATAATCAACCTAGAACCTCAATATCACACATCTAGGAAATCATTTTCCTTAGTTCTCTAATCAAATAATGGGGTTGATTACCTCCACCTCTAGGTCTACACCTCAAATCCTCGAGTGAATCATACTGACTCACCATATCTACAACACAATTAATGTATACACATGGCCCTTAAACTCATATATCCATAAATAGCAAGGACCTTAATGTGTATACCACAACAAACAAAGTCATCTACTATGACTTAAGGCAGCAACTACTGCTATTATCCTAGCAAATTCCCATCTTTGCCAGGAACTGCAGCTCTGATACCAAAATGTAACCCCCTCCGTAATTATATCCGAAATACGCGATTAAAATGAAATAGAGACCAATAATAATCAAATAACATTTACTAACCCATCGCATGACAGGATTTTCACGAATACTTTTTGAAATCATTTATAAAATTGGTCTCATGTTCACATTTCGAATACAATTACTACGCGAAGATAAATCACATTCATATAAATATCAGAGTGTACAACATAATCATCCCGGCAATCTCGGGTGCATACCTTCACTAAAGATATATAGGGCACAATTGCCCATTACAATTCTTCAAATGGGGATTACACAATCTCATCTCGAATGAGTCCTGCCGCTCCCTCCACGAGCTACTTGCCCTGTCTAAATTGTTGGTAAGGGAGGGTGAGATTCGAGAGAATCTCAATAGGAAACAGATACCATAATGCATGCATGATAGATGCTATGTGTATGACATGTTAGCTTTATCTAGATGCATGCCCCATAATGACATTTTTGCATACTCAATGTTTCATGTAACAAAACTATGGCCACAGCAAAACAGAAACAGAGCTTCATTTATTCAAATATGCTCTACACAATCAAGTAAAGCAATCACATACATCACTACACAAGCAAAGATATCAAATACATGCAAGTAAGGTAAGTCCCCTACCTCCAGTCTTTTCTCCTCGATTTGCGTGCCAGCAACTCGGGGCTTCACATTCGATCCTACAATGTCAAATGTACTATTTAGACACTTCCATAGTGTTTCTGGGGGTTATATGAGGCTATATTGAAAATTTACTAAAATACCCCCGGGGACCCGGCCCGGCCCCGCCGTACCCGGTCCGGCTGTACTTTTCTTGAAATTTTGACATGGGCTATTCTAACATATTTTCGCCCAAGGAATCCATTTCCGGACTCGGAATTATCAAATTCAATGTCAATTACAAAATTACCCTTGACAGCCCCACTTTAAGGGTTTCAGGGGCGTTTTCATAATTATGCTTTTTCGGCCTTTTCCGAAAAAGTGCCCAACTGTAACCCCACCTAATTTTCCCTCCTGAACTCAATGGAATCATCAAATCATTGAAAATCCAACTCTAAGACCCATTTATAGCCCAGACCGAAATATATGGGTTTTCTAGGGAAAATCAGGGTTTTTCGGTTTCGGCTCCGTAAACACGTTCCTTTCTACTCCTAACCACTTTATTGACTATTCCATTAGGTTACAACTACCATTTAGTATCAATTTGGGCAGCATAACCCCTAGGGAAACCCATTTTCCATTTTTACAACCAATGGCAATCCGGCGAAATTTCACCGATTAAATTGCCCACAGCAGCCAGAATAGTCAATACACAAGAGTTTGGAAGTTACCTCAAGCTCCCACTAGCTTTTCCTTGACTTGAATGAAAACCCTAGGTGTTTTAACACCAAAAGAGGAGCTTCCAAACCTTAAAGAACATAAAGGAGTAGCTTAGGATCGGAGTTATACGCGTTAGGAGCTAGATCGTCGGAGAAATCGGCTTACCTTGCGAGTTCTCTTATCCTTTTCTCCCAAAACCCTCTCAACCCTTTTTCTTTATTTCTGTTGCAGAATGGCGTCGGTTTGGAGGAAGGAAGATGAAGAAAAGGTGCTTTAATATTAGGATGATGTCATGTTTTATTATGCTGATGTCATAATTCCCAAAATTGGCATTTTCGGATTTTCTGGCAGATTTTCTGCCCAATCTTTGAAAAATCATAACTAATTCTAGAAAAATATAAATGAGGTGATCCCAAAGCCAAATGAAATGTATTTAAGTCCTCTTCATTGGAAAAATATGATCCATTACTAGAAATCACCACACGATTCCAGAATTACACAAATTTCATCACTGCCCCAAACACAGAGTCCATTTTCGACCTCAAACTTTGGACAGTCATATCTCCCAGTTCCCAAAACGAAATGGCACAAATTATATGTCCATTTTGAAGCTTGGGATGTGAACGTTAAGACTGAAAAGTGTCATAATTTTCTGACATCATTTGCCTAGTAAAAACGTCCACACGAGAAGACTGCCCAGACAGAATTCACACTGGACAGCATTTCCAATTTTTTGCAACCAATGTGTCCAATCCAATTTAAATCAATTCCAATGATTAAATACCATAACATGACACCATTTCCATCACAATCTCCCATTCAATTCCTCCTTCTATTCTAAGTCAATTTGGATGTTAATCCACAATTGAACTCAAATACAGGGTTTTGGTGTTGCTCATAACACAAGCGACTACAATCCACTTTATATTCTCTAAAAGGGTTCATTAATCACTAACCACGTCCACTTTTGTAGTCATTAACCCCTAATCATAATTTTGGATCTTGCTAAACCGGGGCTTAGCAATCCACTAATCTCAGGCTTATTCTCTAGCCTCGAGTCTCAAAATTCGGGGTATTACATTTGTGATTATGTATGGTATGAGTGATTTGTTACTACTGGGATTCTTTTGAATCTCATTCCTTCCTTTGACTAACCTTCAGACAGGGCAAGTAGATCACAGGAGAAGGAGACAACCAAGGGCATATAGGACTCCTTAGGGAGATTTATATTTTGGTGTTGGTTATTATATTTTGTTGGGGGGATCACTGTACATCTTGTAAATATTATTTTGTAGATAGTTGTGTAATCCCCTAATGGGAATTTATAAACCTTTAGTTTATTTATGAAACCCGGGGGTTGCCAGGATTTTTGTTGTACACTCTGATATATTAATGTGATTTAACTGCACAGGGTAATTATATTCGAATTGTAAAACTTTGAGACCTGGATAAGGCAGAAATTTTGAAAGAATTTATAAAGACCCTACCGTAAGGAAGGGATACTAAATGAGTTTAATTATTATTGGTCTCTATTTCATTTTAATTACAAATTTTGAATCATAATTATAGTTTTCAAGTTAGGGGGTTACACTAAACTGACCCGCTATGAGAAAGCTGCATGGATCAAGTCATAAGCTTGTCTCATGTATAACCACGCCACTATGCCCTTTGACCTGAGATCATTATGGATTCCTACATGAGAGTCGCTTAGCTTTGACTTAGTCAAAAGTCACCTTTGACCGGGTGATGATAAAGGATATGTTCGGGCTTGGTGGTTTTTATGCAGAGGAATGTGAATGGTCAAGATGGAATTTGTCCTACATATTAGTATAGTGATATTACTGGGCCTCTCGATGAGTGAGTCTGAGAAATGTATGGCCATACCATGATAGAAAGGAGTTTCCATACTACTATGTTCGGGCTTGGTAGTTTTCATGCAAAGGAATGTGAATAGTCAAGATGGAATTTGTCCCTCATATTAGTAGAGAGATATTACTGGGCCTCTCGATAAGTGAGTCTGAGAAATGTATAGCCATATTGCGATGGAAAGGAGTTTCCATTTCTATAATCTAACTACTTAGGGATCAAGAAAGTAATGGTCAGGAATAGGAGGATGACATTCTCCATGCCTTATCTTTGACTGAAATATCATGTGATAAAGGGACGTGATATGGTTGTATGATGGTTGCATCAGTTTATCAATCCTCATATGAATTGGGTAGTCATAATGTCTTGCTAGAGGCCGCTTACGACTCTTGGGTTAGTATGGTCATTGGTCACTGCCAACTTCATATAGGCCTATAGGGTTGAACACAAAAATAGCCCAACACGAGTTATAATGTCTAAATTCATTGAATCTAAGATATATCTGGATTTAATGAATGTAATGGTTAATCTAGGGTGGACACACACACACACACACACACACACACATATTCAAAAAGAAAATTAATAATATTATATATACATATATATATTTTTGAAATGCACATACTTATATATATAGTATTATGGGTGCTCTCTCGTGGGGACATGTGCCACCCCTGCCTTATGGGACACATGGACTAAACTGGCCTTAGTGTGCATAGGTTTAAGGATTAAGTTCCTCTCCTTGGCTACCAGCTTAAGCTTTTAGCTCAGTGGTAGAGCGCTTGGTCTTGACGCTTATGGTATCAGAGCCTGAATGGTAAGTAGGGATGTATGAGAAATTTTGAAGTGCTAGAAAATTTATGAAGCAAGTATGAATATTACTTAAGTATGCTCTGTGGTTGCGACTTAGTTAGATCTTCCACATCAGAAACATGTTAATATAAAGCTAAGGTTCTGCTTAATATTGGTATAACTTATAGCACGTATATTAGGTAAAGAAGTAATAGCATATGAACTTCATTCATTTTTCAAGGCTATGGCTAGTAAGACTCAACGGACAGGGCAGTAATGCCGATAGTCAGCTTGACGGTTCATATGATATTATTATTTACTGATTGATACATTGTCTAGGAAGTAAAACAATATTTGCATATCATTATCTTTATAAGAACATACATGGTAGTATTTATAATAGCTCCATAAATAACCCAAAAACTTCAACTTATCTAACATAGTCCTACGGAACCAGACGGTAATGATATCAGTGTAAGGGAGAAAGTTTTATAATGTTTAGATCTTTCCCTTTCCACTCCAACTCCTCTCGTTCTTCTTCTACTCCTTCTTCTTCATCAAATTATAGCAATACAACAAACAAAATTGTAGGAAATCCTTCCTCAAAAAATAAATTTTCAATAATGAAATCTATTTTGAAGAAATTGACAAAAAATTCAGTGATTGGACTATTCCAAACAATGTAAAAAATGATTTATATAAACTAGACAATAAATTCTTTAAATCTTTTGATTATATAATTAGAATGGTTGAAGAAACGATTCCTCTAGGATCAAGAAAAACTGATATTCCTCTTTTATCAGAAAAATCAATATTAAAACACCAAACGAAATATAAATTTTTACACATTGGATGTGTTCAAATTGTAATAAAACCACTTATCAAACCTAGTCTTGATGTCTCCGCCTTAGTTTGTGTTAGGGATGGTAGACTTGAAATCTTTTTTGCATAGTTTTTCAGGATGGTTGAAGCAAGTCTCCATGACGAACCAGTCTACTTCAATTGTTTTCCCAACATAACAGCTTCACTTGATGATGATCCTATTCTGGATATCTTGAGGTTAAGCCTTAAATTACATGAGTTTAACATGAAACTTGGTGTATCACCCATAGCTTTAATCTATATGGTTCAATATAAAGTCATGAATTCATGCACCTCAAATGTCAAAATGTTTGACCAAAGTAAAGAAACTTGTTTGTTCCTAACAGATGCTACAAAAGCAAATGTTATGGTTCCAAAAACAATAAAATGGGAGGATGTGACCCTTCCTGATGATTGGGATTTAATTAAAATTGCTCCTGCTATCCCTAAACTTGCACATGATTACTACAGGATTAGGAAAATGAAAATAGAGATGTTAGAATCACTGTTGATCGGAGACGATCATTTAGTGCTTCTAAGACTCCTTCAATTCAAGAAAGCTATAATACTCTGCTCTAAAATAGCCTTCTAGACATTCTTGTAGTTCTTCTATTAAAGAACCTATAATTTCACCTTTTGTTATGCAGGGTCTAGATAAATCTACCAGTGTCGTCAGACCTGTCTGCCAAAATCTAGAAGATGAACAAGTCGAAACCCAAACTTGTCAATCTCCAACATATTTCAATATGATAGGTGTCATAGAAGAACAATTTAAATTAGACAAGAAAATTTTGCAAAAGATTTCTATTCTGATGAAAACATTGAAAGACGTAAATGGTTCTTTTGAAAATATAAAACTGAAGAATTGCAAAATCCAATTCAAGAAAAGTTTTATGAAATGCTTAGAAAGTATAAACTTTATATTCCGTTCTTTCTATGGTTTGATGCCTATGTAGAAAAATAGGGTATAAAGGATTATCCTTTCAAGCCAATCGAAGGGGTTAACGTCTCTTGGATTTTGAAAAATAAAGATGGAATTGAATGTGATCTTCCACCCAAACAATCTTATCAAGTTTCTGGTACTAAAATTGGGGAAGCTCCTGTTATAGCTTCTCCTTTTAAAGTCAAAGATCCTAAAACATATACAAATTCAAAAAATATCCAAAATACCATTGAACAAATTATACAAATTCTTATCTTCAAACTTTAGGAGAACAAATCCTAAAAAGAAAACAATTATTGGTAAAACTAGTGAAACCTCTTCTTCTAGTTCTATTAGCAAACAACCAATTTTCAAACCTTACTCAATCCCTACAAATGTAGCGAGTAATGTTAGAAAAGAAAATTTCCAAGCAAGAATTGAAGAAGAATTATGGAAGATAACTATTCAAGATACTCCTCCTCAAAAATCCTCTTCTTCAGTTTCAAAATTAACAATAAGTGTTTTAAAAGAAGATCAAACTAGTTCTAGTGAAGATTTTCTTAAAACACAAAAAATTGAAAACATAAATTAGAAAAATCCAACAAAATTATATTATCCTATAGCTAGTCTTCCAGACATAGTTCTAGAAGAAAAAGATATTCACATAAAATAATTCAGTACAAATAATATTTATGCTTGGAACATAGATGGAAAATCTGTAACAAATATTTTGGAAATTCTCCAATAAATGACTATGGTCAGTAATGCCTATACTATATATAACAACTGCCAAGAGGAGGAAGTTGTTCTTATATTGATATCTGGCTTTACTGGGCAGCTCAGAGGTTGGTGGGATTACCATCTCATACAGGAGCAAGAAACTCAAATATTGCAAGCAGTAAATACCATCCAAGATGGAATAATAATCACTAATGATGGTGTTCCAATGTCATATTCTGTTAACTGCCTTATAGTTAACATAATCGAACACTTTATTAGGGATCCTTCCCTTTGGAGAGATAAATCGGCAGTTCTTCTATCCAATTTAAAATGTAAAACTCTGTCAAATTGTAGATGGTATAGGGATAATTTCCTAACCAGAGAAGATGGAAATCATCCAATACAGAAAGAAAAATTCTTGGCTGGTCTTCTTAGTTCATTAGGATATATGGTCAGAGAAAGAATCAGAAACCAAACTGTGATGGTCAGATCCATTACGAAAATTTAAAATATGGACAACTTATCGCATTTGTCCAAAAAACTGCCTTAAAACTTTGTTAAGAAGATAGAATCCAACATCAACTTGCCAAAGAAAAAGCTTCAAATAAGAAAGATTTGGGATCTTTTTGTGAACAATTTGGCAAGATATTGTTGGCTTAATAAGAAGATTAATGCCTTACAACTTGAAGAACCAGTTCTTCAATAACTAAACAATCTTTTGATTGAATCTTTGTCAGAAGAACAATATGAAACATCATCTTCAGAAGAAGTGGTTAACCAACTTCAACAAGATGATACTTCATCTTCTTCAGATGATGAAAACTTTCAAATAAATTGCGTTTCTGAAAAGATTGCTAAGAGCTCAAAGCTTGATGACCTAATCAAAGAATCGGTTTTAACTAGTTATCAAAAAGACATCTCGCAAATAAATGTCATAGAAGAAGATTTTGCTTTTGAAATCATTAACTCTCTTTCGAGTAATAAAGAAAAGGTCAAATTTTTCAATAAACTTAGAGAAGGATTGATGCGACCCAGAATCAACAAATTAACTCTCCAAATTCAAGTCAAGATTCGAGGACGAATCCTTTTAAGGAGAGAGGGAATGATGCGATACAGAATCAACAAGTTGTCCCTTCAAATTCAAGTGACATCTCTTCCGTTTGAACTAACAAACTTATCAAGGCTTGATCAACCTTGTGGCGTTTTTTCAACACTTTGGGTCCTTGTTCTTTCGTGTTCAAGGGTTCAAGTGGATCGTCGATTTGTGTTTAGCTTTCTTGGGGTGTGTATATTTCAGAATTGATTGTGGGTTCGTGGGATCTTCCCTTGTGGGTTCGAACCAAGGATTAGCCTCCTCTTGGAATTCAAAACCAGTTCAAAAATCTTGGCAAAATTCTTCAAAAACAAAATATGATTTTTCTGAAATAATAAAAAGATTTTAGAAGAATCCTAAACCTATTTCAATTTCTGACTTTCAGAATGAAATAAATAATTTAAAAGAAGAGAAAATAAATATGAAACATACTCAAGATTTCCATTATCTTATTTTAAACAAAATCCAGGAAGAAATCTCTGATAAGGAAAAGAAAGAAGTTCAAGAAGTAAGTGATATACATGAAAAGGATCAACAAGCTTCAGAATCTTTTTTAAATCTTATATCAAGAATTTCTATTCAAAAATGGCATGTCCCAGTCAAAATTATTGTTGCTAATACCTTCATATTAGAAACAATAGCTTTGTTTGATACCAGAGCACCCTAAAGTTGTATCAAAGAAGGTTTGATTCCAATAAAATTTTATGGAAAAACCACTGAAAATCTTTGTGGACCAAATAAATCACTATTAGATATTAGCTAAAAGCTTTCAAATGCAGTTGTTGAAAATAATGGTCTTGAAATAAAAACTCTCTTCATTTTGGAAAATTTTTTATCTTAAGATGTAATTCTTGGCGCACCTTTTATCAACCAATTAATACCTTATCTACTAACAGATGAAGGTATAGAATCCCAAGTAAAGGGAAAAAAGATTTTCATTAAATTTGCTTATCCTCCTTGTACAAAATTTGTTAATTCAGTTGAGTATAAGGAAAATCAAATTAATTTTCTAAAAGAAGTTTCTTATAAGGTTATTGAAAACCAATTAGAGAAACCATTTCTAAAATAGAAAATCCAAAATGTTTTGAAAACCATTCAAGACAAAATTTGTTCTGATCTTCCTAATGCTTTTTGGGATAGAAAACAGCATGTAGTTGATCTCCCATATGAGAAAAATTTCATTGAAAGAGCTATTCCTACGAAAGCTAAACCAATTCAGATGAACCAGGAACTCCTGGAACACTGTCAACATGAGATCAAAGATTTTCTCTAAAAAAGGCTTATTCGTAAAAGCCAAAGTCCTTGGTCTTGTATAGCTTTTTCTGTTAATAAAAATGCTGAACTTGAACGAGGAACTCCAAGGCTTGTAATTAGTTATAAGCCATTATATCAAGCTTTTTAATGGATTAGTTATCCAATACCTAATAAAAAGGATCTTTTAAATTACCTTCATTAGGCCAAAATATTTTCAAAATTCGATATGAAATTTGGATTTTGGCAAATTTAAATTAGCAAAAAGGATCACTATAAATCTGCATTTATAGTTCCATTTGGCCAATACGAATGAAATGTAATACCTTTTGGTTTAAAAAATGCACCTTGTGACTTTCAAAAGGTGATGAATGAAATCTTCAATCCTTTTACTAAATTTATCATCGTTTATATTGATGATGTTTTAATATTTTCAAAATCAATTGATCAACATTTTAAACATGTTAAGGTTTTTATAGATATTGCTAGGCAAAATGGTCTCACAGTTTCTAAAACGAAAATGAGTCTTTTTCAGACAAAAATTAGGTTTCTTGGTCATCATATATACCAAGGAACTAAAGTTCCAATTGATCGAGCAATTCAGTTTGCTGATAAATTTCCAAATCAAATCCTGGATAAAAACCAACTTCAAAGATTTTTAGGTTGTTTGAATTACGTAGGTGATCTCATTCCAAATCTAAACAATATCATTAAGCCTCTTCATGAGCATCTTAAGAAAAGTCCTCCCCCATGGACAAATGATCACACTAATATGGTTATCAAAATCAAATCCCTTGTTCAAAATCTTCCATGCTTGTATATTCTAAATCCATAAGCAATCAAAATTGTTGAAACTAATGCCACTGACATAGGTTATGGTGGCATTCTTGAACAAAAAATTGATGGCAAAGAGCATTGCATTGCATTTATTTCAAAACATTGGAATAGAGCTCAACGAAACAATTCCACAAACAAAAAAGAAATTTTAGCAATCATTTTGTGCATAAACAAATTTCAAAGCGATTTGTTAAATAAAATTTTTTTAGTCAGAGTCGACTGCAAATCTGCAAAGATGTTTTGCAAAAAGATGTTAAAAAATTAGCATTAAAATAGATTTTTGCCTGATGGCAAGCAATTTAAAGTGTCTTTGATTTTGAAATTGAATTTCTCAAAGGCTCTTCAAATTCCCTTCCATATTTTCTAACTAGAGAATTCCTGCAGGGGAAATAAGGTAACCAAAAATGTCAGACAATGAGAAGAAAAAGAAAGGAAAGGGCAAAACCCAATAAAAAGATGATCCAGAAAGGATAACAAAAGAAGAAATTAAGCAACCAAGGGCTACCATAGAATTATCAAAAGGGTTATTCACCTAACAAGCAGGGTTATCAATCCACCAAAAAGGATCCTTTTGAAGGTCCAAAACTTCTGAGCAATCTGCTCCCAAAACTTCGAGAATCATAATGGATGCAAAAAATTATGAATTGCCAATTGAAACACTCTTAGCCTTGTAATCCAACCAAGCAATGGCCAAATTACCAACCAAAAGCTGGGCTGACATAGCCGAAGAAGAAGATTCTAAGGCCCTTTCCTTAGCAATCAAACCAAATCTAGAGAGGTCACTAAGGCTGGTTTATCATCAAAAGAACTGTCCTTATAATCTCAACCTTCATAAACCATATTTGTGGTAAAACCAGAAAAGGTCAAACATTTTTCACACAGAACCAAGTTTCTGTGACAAAAACCCAAATGCGTTAGCGGCAAAAATATTTCCAAAAGGGTTTTTCTTTAACCCCAAAAATTTTGAGAAAACTCAAAAAGTTTTATGAACTTATTCTTGTTGATACTAAATCTACAGAAATAAGACATTTTCAAGATCATAATAATCCAGAAGATAAAAATATTTTTGGATATTCAACATTTCGAATAAAAAAGGTTCTATCTCCTGGAGATTGGGGCCAAGATTTAAACAAAAGAAAATAGTTTTCTGTCAAGTTTAATCCAATTAGTTTCAATTACTGGGACTACTTGGATGCTTTGTATTGTAACTTTTAGTACCAAAACCCAAAATTCAGCCATACTTTGCTATTTATGTTTACATTCGGCTCAAAATACCAATTTCCACTATGGTTTAATCAAAGGTGGGATTTCTTTAGACCATGTCAAGAAATTCTTCCAACCACAACGAAAATTGGTTTTGACTATTTCAAAAGTCAAGCCAACCTTAGTAAAGATCCTTTCCCATCAAACCTTCATTATTTTTCAAAATTTGGTTTAGCCTGGGTATTCAAATGGAGCCTCAAATATTGAGCTTCCAAATATCAGAATTTGTTCCTCATTCTATAAAGGACTTCCTCAGTCAAATGGTGCACAAAGTTTCCAAACATAAAAAATGAGTTAGAAACTGTGTTCAAAAAATAGTTCAAGTAGAATCCAAAATTCATAATAGCAGGGGATCATGAGTCCAGTGTTTTCCTAAACCAAAGGGCCAAAATTCAAGCTTGTTTGGCTTCAGCAACTGATAAAGAAAACTTGACCAAACAACTTCATGAAATCCTTGGGCTTCTTCAGAGTCATTTAGATGAGCCCTAAAGTAGCAAATCAGCCTAGTCATCAGATAGATTAGATGAAGAAGATCCAACCCAATACTTTACCCATGATTCAGACGATGAAATCATCAGCCTCGGCGAAGATTGATTCCCTAGGTCCCAAAAGGATAGTATCCAATGTAGCTGTGTCAACTTTCAGTGGAGATTTGTCGCAAAGGTGGCGAATCTTCACTGTTCAAAGGACATACAATGTCCATCAAACTTTCCCTATGTCACTTTACACTGTAGCACATGTGAGCAAAAATAGTGAATAGTAGCTGTTACATAATAAAGAGCCAATGTATATATTATATATGATAATATTATTATATTGTGTTAGTTATAAATTTAGTTTTATCAGATAAATTAAATTTAATAACTAGCATGATAAAGATATAATATTTTAGATTTAATTTATAAAGATAAATTAAATATATTTCCATTGGATCTTTATTCAGATTAAATAAATAGGTTAAATTTAAACTGTTGAACATATTTAATTAAACCATATTTATTTAATTTGCTTATCAAAAGATAATTAAGTGTTAATTGATATGATATGGATTTCAAAATTAATTAAGATTAGTTTTAAAAATCCAATATCCATTATAAAATATAGAGCCCTGACTAGTTATTTAAAAAGGGTGAGCTAGATTTTTTTATGGGTGATGAAAAAAGCAAGATAGAGAGCCATGAGAAAAGAAAACTCTAGAGAGAGACGTTGGTGGCGCTAGCACGCTGTTTGTGTTGAATTTCTATTCGTGTGGATACTGATAGAGGGAGCCGATCCGAGTTGTTATCTCTTTGAGATCGAAAGGAAAGACTTAACACATAAGAAAAGTACACTTTTCTACTACTCAATTTAAATGTCATTGACAGATCCACAGTAGGGATTGGAAAAATTTTGAATTTTAATTTTTTGCTGTGCCTACCAATCCCAACACGTAGGTAGGAGGAGGATGACAATGAGAAATCAAATAGATCTTTATATGTGTACAAGGTTATTAAATCTGGACCAGCCATTGAACTGGTTGAGTTCCTGAGTCCAGGGTTTGTGGGTGAGATTGGAGTTAAACTGGAGCTAACCTAGAGTCGAACTAGTGAGGAAGCAAATATTCCAAGGTTATTAATATGAAATTCTAAAGAAACTTTTAAAAAAAATAGTGAAGCAATTTAGTTGTTCACCTAGACCCATTAGCTGGTTTCTGGGTCGAGTTAACCTGTCTAGGTTTAATAACTCTATGTATGTGTTTGGCATCATGTTAATTCATAGCCCCAATCTGACTTATTTTGTCCAAAAAGCCACTTAAAGCCCCAACTATCCTATCTCTCATGTTTGGCACAACGATAGAGTGATCTTGCTTTTGGCCTAATGGTGAGGTAAAAGCATAAGTAGGTTTTTAGTTGCTTTTGGTCCAATCATGAAGAGAAAAGGAGGGGAAACATGGAGAGATGGGAAAACATTAAATCGCCCATGTGGGCCTTGCTTTAATAAAAAAAAGATAAAACTACTTTAAAAGACCCAATAACCATTTGTACATAAAGTCAATCCAAACATAAATCACAATACACTATCTAACGTTTATTCAAAATTAAGTTTTCAAAAGTCAATTGAAATAAAACCCAAATCATCTTGGACATTGGGGATTTCCAACTTTTAATAAGCATGATTAAGTACATATCTCACTCATGTATGTGCTCTGTGCACTTCTAAATTGTGAGTGGTTAACATAGAATCAAGAAATGGTATTTCAAAAGTGTGCGCGTTAGGGAGGTGAAGTTGGAATATGTTATTTCCTTATGCTAAAGCAGCTGAGAGTGAAGAGATAGATACATGAGCGACATGCCTAAGTGTTACATAGCTTTGGCTACCTAAATTATTATGATCAAGTAATTTATTTAACTTCTTTAATTTCTAAAAAAAATCAATTGGTTTTTATATTAAACATTAGAGGTATTATAATATATATTATAAAAGGCTACCAAAATAGAGCGGCAAGTACGAGATATTATTATGTTTATTAGTCATTACCTAATATCATCGAAATATTAGAAGTGATGGAATGGAGAAGAACATTTTGGAGCAAGTGATCAGTGTTAACTTGGTGGCTTATTTTCCAGGAGGGTTAAGGTGTAAATTTGCCCTGAAATTTTTCGTTGAGGAGCAATGTTTCTCTTAGTTTTTTCAAGTTCAATGTCATCTTGAAAGTTTCAGTAAACGTAGCAATGTTACCCCATACTGTTAAAAAACTAACATTGATTGTTAAAAAAATTGACATTGACCATTAACTTTTTAGCAGTAAGGAGTAACATTGGTTCATTTTAAAACTTCTAGGACACCGTTTAACCTAAAAGAACTTTAATATTGCTTATATGTCAAAACTTCTACAACAAATTTACACCTTAATCCTTTTTTTGAAATGTAGTATGCATTCAACAGTGCCTTTTTGGCTAGCCAGTTAGATGTTAAGCTTTCTTAAATTGATCTGACCCTCTTTTATTTTGTTCATTTTCTATAAACTATATGTGGAGCTTATTTGGAGCCACATTAACAATTTAATGATGTCAAAAAATTTTTTACAACTTAAGGATTAATTTATTAAATGAAAATAAGATTAAAGATTGATTTTTAAGGATTAACAATCTTATTTGAGGTACTGTCGAGCACTAAATGTAGGCACATCTCCCAATGAGGATTCAAACATTGGTCTGTCACATTGTGAGGGACTAGCCCCTTCTGCCAGACCCAACCCCATTGATTATCGTACTAAAAGTTTAGAGACTAATGAAAAGACAAATTTATTTCAAGATAAAATAGACATGAGACCTACGGAGCCTATTACATGGTAGATAGTGACACAAGGGAGACCAATAACATTTAGGATAAGTAAGAAAAACTAAAACGCATAAAAAAAATCAACATAGAGTTGGTCTAACGGTGTAAGACTTTGTTAGATTCTTCTGGGTCTAGAGTTTGAATCCTAGAGAAGATACTTGTATTGGGAGGGGCAGTCACAAATCTCAAATTGGCAACCGAATGATAATAAAAAAAACACAGGAAAAAAAGTTAATAAAAACTAAAACAATAGCAGCTAAAATAAGAGGCATAAACCAAAAAAGAGCTTGGATATGTAAGTAGGCCTAAACATTAGCCAGTAAATGAGACAACCCAAAGGACATATCGATGTATGCATCCCCAATCTCACCTTCATGCACATGCACTCTAAGAGCTCCAACACCTTTGAAAGTCATCCTGCGAAAGGTGATCCCAAACTTGCTTCCAAAAAGTAATGTCATTATGAGGTATTGAGTCAACCCAATGTCTCACGACATCTGCACTCAGCCATCAAGCTTGAGTCTATGATTGGCTTGGCTTTGGATCAGCCTGATGCCATCAGCTCTTTAGCTTACATCCAACTTGATCCCATATGATTGGGCATTATGAGGTAATATGTTCCATGGGTAATATGCTATATGGGCAACTATATAAATTGAGATGTGAGGTAAATATATTCAAATATGTATGAAAACTCATATTATTTATGAGTTTTGAATAGTATGACTTAGAGTGTAATATGAGTATACATCCTAGCGTAATAAAATGAATTTAATTATGTTCTCCCTGGTAAAAAGAAGATTGAGTTATCTTTCAAAAAAAAATAGAATATACCTTGTTTTAGCATAGTGGTCAATGAATAAATATTAAGGACATTAACTGCAGGCGATTGGTGTATACATGCACAATTTCTCTTCTCTACTAGGGCTCTTCGTCTTCTCGCGTGGCTCACCACCGGGTGATTTTTTCCTGTACTCTTAGTTGCCTACTGCGATGGAGATTAAAAAGTGGCTCCTGGATGTTACCTGCGGCTGAGGAGCGGTGAGGATTGTGGTCGACGGGATGGAGGCTATGACAGTTTCAGAGAGTGTGTCACCGGAAGAGGGGAAATGGGAGATTGCGCATAGAGGGAAGATGAAGACTGAAGGAATTATATGGGAATTCACTGGGCTAGTATCAGTTCCTCTTAGATTTGAGGACTGGATATGTGAGCCTGAGCTACAGACTAAAGGGAAGGGATCACCTATGACCTACAAGGATTCACTAATGGCTAAGGAAAAATGGAGATGAGAACAGTAGCGAGACTATGAATTGAATGGGTACTGGAACTGGGTTAGCTATAGGATTTGATGATATTCTGGACCATAATTCAGGTATTTCTGTATGCCTATCTGATCCAATGTGTCCTAAATTCCTAATTGATGAGCATGAGAGAGAGCGTCTTTGTAAACCTTTTGCTAAGTCTATTATTGTGAAGTTGCCAGGAGGATTGATGGGGCTGTTTCTGTTAGAATCAAAATTAAGGCAGATTTGGGCCAAAAAGGGTTATTAGGTTGGGGGATTCAGAGAATGAATTTTTTATGGTTTCATTTTAGGAATGGGATGATTATAAGAGAGCTTTAACTGGGGGCCCTCAGGTGATTGCAGATAATTACTTGAGTATTATGCGTTGGAGGCCAGGATTCAATCCCAAAACAGAAAAGATAGATAAAATAGCGGCATGGGTGAGATTTCCTGAGACAGAGGTTGAGTTGTTTGATAAGAAAGTGTTGTCTAATTTGGCTAGTTCTATAGGAAAGGCTCTCAAGTTGGATATCCATACGGCAAGTAGGGGTAGGAATAAGTTAGCTTGAGTATGTGTGGAGCTAGACCTAACCAAACCACTTGTACCACATTCTACGGTTGATGGCATGTTGAAACATGTTGAATATGAGAGCTTGCATACTTTATGCTTAAATTATGGTTTATTTGAGCGTTTTAAAGAGAAGTGTGGGCATGGGCATAAGGAGTTTGATGAGGCTATGGAGGTGAGTAAGGAGGAGGATGGTAGACCGGATGGTAGTAAGGGGAGGGATGAGAAGGTGGCTCTTGATAGTCCTTGAAGAGTAGTTCAACGAGTCTGAAGGTAGCAAAAATGGAGGGTGTAGAATAAGAATGTCAAAGTTTCTTCTCGCTTTGATTTGTTAAGAGAAGTAGAGGGGTTAGAATAGAGGTGTCTGGGCTTTGTTACGGAAGCAGGGGTAGAGGAAGTTACAATTAGAAGATTTATTAAAAGAAAGGATAAGCCGAAAGTAGTGCAGGAAGTGGAGGCTTTTAAGAAACATTTGACTGATGTAACTAATGTTCAAAAAGAGGCAACTATGCAACCTGGTGGTGTGAAGAGAGTAATAAGGAAAGGGGCAAGGGTTCTGTGGTAGGTGGTGATGGCCAGTATGTGAGGAAGGGAGGGTAAGGGGTGAATCTTCGTCAAGCTTGAAAGGAGGGACTAATTCTTTCTTAAGGGGAACAAAGATTTCTGTGGAACAAGTGGGGCAATTTTATGGGGGGGATATGGAAGATAGGGATAAGAAATATTGTAATATTTAGGGTTTGGCAATTGATGGGTCAATGAAAGTATGTGAAGAGGAGGGGGAGCATCTGTTTCTTGTTTAAATGGTTAAAGTTATAATATGGAATTGTAAAGGGGCTGCGAGTAAAGGTTTTGCCGCTTCACTAAGAAATCTTCTACATATTCATAAGGGGGATATAGTTGTCTTACTGGAGACTCGTGTTAGTGGGACTAAGGCCAAAAGAATTATTTGTTCTTTTGGTTTTGGTTTCTCAGAGGTGATGGAGCCGGTAGGTTTTACGGGAGGAATTTGTGTTATGTGGAATGATCCAACATTAGTTATGAATGTGATTGAAAGACATATACAGTTTATTCATTGTAAATTGACTATGGGCAACCATCCCTCTTGGTTTTTTACGGCGGTTTATGCTAATCCACATGAAAGCCAAAGACAGGAGTTATGGGAGAAGTTGGGTGGGATTGCTATGAATATGTTTGAGCCTTAATTACTAGTAGGAGACTGGAATGAAATCAGTAGTTGCTTGGAGCAAAGAGGGGGAGGTAGGGTAAACGAGGGTCAATGTAGAAGGTTTTGAGAATGGATTAAAGAGAAGGGCCTCATTGATTTGGGCTCTAATGGACCCTTCTTCACTTGGAGGGGTCCTAAATGGCAAAGATATGAATTAGTCTTTAAAAGGTTGGATAGATGTATATACAACATGTTATGGCCAGAATTATTTCCTAATGCTATGGTTCGAGTAGGTATAAGGATTAGCTCTGATAATCACATTTTGATTGTGGGAACTTGTTGTGATGGGAGGTGGTAAGAGACAGACCATTCTGTTTTGAAGTTGTATGGCTTAATCATGAGAAGTTCAGAGAGTTTTTCTCGGACAAATGGGTGAATGGGAGAGATATGTGTGAGAACTTAAAGGATTTAGAAGTGCATCTAAACTTGTAGAGCAAGGAGGTTTTTGGGCATATACGGTTTAGAATACGGGGGTTATGGAGAAGGCTGGAGGGAATTCAGAAGTGTGCAGACCATTTTGATAACCGCTTCTTAATTAATCTGGAGTGGGAGCTTAAGGAGGAGTTGGTAGGGGTTTTGATGCAAGAAGAGTTACTATGGTACCAAAAGTCTAAGGGGATAGGGATTAACCAAGGTGATAGGAACACAAGATATTATCACAATAAGATTATGGTCATAAGAAAGAGAAATAAGGCTAGAAGTCTAAAAAACAATGAAGGGATATGGGTGGAAAATGAGGAACCAATAGGTGCAATGTTCCAATACTTTTATGTTAAACTATTTTCGAAGGAGGATGTTAGTAGAGTATGGCATGTGACTAGACAATAGTGGGGAGAAGTAAGTGGAGAAAAGTTAAGAAGGTTAGTGAGAAGATCAGATAAGGAGGAAATAAGGAGGGCTTTCTTTAATTTAGGGGGTTTCAAAGCTCCTAGAGAAGATGGGCTTCCGGCGATTTTTTATTAGAAAAATTGGGAGGTGGTGGGAAAGAAGGCGGTTGAGTTGATTAAACGTTTGTGGGAAAGGCTAGAGGGGGTGGAGGATTTGAATTCTACTATCCTAGTGTTGATTCCCAAGCTTGATAATCCAGAGCTAGTCACACAATTTAGACCAATAGTCCTATGTAATGTGCTCTACAAGGAACTTACCAAGGTTTTGGTGAGTAGGCTAAAGGGGATAATGGATAAAGCTGTATCTCCCTTTTAGACTAGTTTTGTGCCAGGATGAAATATTCAAGAGAATATCATAATTGTGAAGGAAATGGCTCACATGATGCATAGAATGAGTGGGAAGAGAGGGTATATGATAATCAAAATTGATTTGGAGAAAGCCTATGATCATCTAAGTATGGAGTTTGTTATGAAAGTCTTAGAAGATCTAGATATACCAGAGTGTGTAGTGAACATCATTGAAAACTGCTTATTATCAATGAAGATGAGGCTGTTGTGGAACGGAGTAAGAAGGAGGAATTCAAACCTACTAGGGGGATTAGACAAGGAGACCCCCTCTCTCCACACTTGTTTGTGCTAGCTATAGAGAAGCTATCCCACATCATTGCGGACTCGACTGAAAGCAACCTATGGAAACCTATAATGGTGGGGAGAAATAAGGTTTGTATCTCACATATACTCTTTACGGATTATTTGTTATTGTTTTGTGAAGCGAGTATGGAGCAAATGAGCAATGCTCTTGATTGTTTGAAGATGTTTGGTGTAGTCTCAGGTCAAAAGGTAAATCCAAGGAAGACTACTATTTTCTTTTCTAAGAATGTTATTAGGGACAAACAGAATTTAATTTGTAGATATGAGTGGTTTTTAGCAAAAAGAGGACTTAGGGAGGTACTTGGGGACGTATATTACTTATGGTTGAAACTCTAGGGCCAAATTTTAGTATTTGTTTGATAAAGTGCAAAGAAAACTTAGTGGTTGGAAGTTACAATCATTGTCACTAGCAGAGAGGCTCACTTTATTCCAATCAGTTACATCACAGGTTGTGAATTATCAATTGCAACATGGTCATATTCCAACTGGGGTGTGTAATGAGATAGAAAAGCAACAAAAGAACTTTATTTGGAGTTCAGAAGAGGGAGAGAAGAAGTTGCATATAGTCAGCTGGGAGGGGGTCTGTAGACCCAAGGAAGAAGGGGGAGTGGGTAAAAGAAGGATGAAAGGGATGAATGTGGCGTTGTTGGGCAAAGTTGGTTGGAATTTGTTAACCAAACCAGAGGGTTTATGTGCTAGAGTTCTAAAAGCAAAATATGGAAGAGGAGTAGATTTGTTTGTTGAGTGTAGAATAAAGAATCATGATTTATTACTTTAAAAGAATGTTGCAGAGATTTAGCTAGATATTACTAAAGAGGTGGGTTGGGAGGTACGGAATGGAGGGAGTACTAAATTCTGGATAGACAGGTGGTTAGGAAGTAGTAGGAGATTGACATATCACTATGTTAATTCTAAATATGATATAGATGAGAATCTGATGGTGTATCAAGTTGTAAGAAGGGATAGGGATTCGGACTGGGTCTGGTTGGAGGGAAAGCTTCCATATAATATCATGCAGTTAATTAAAGCAATCCCTCCCCCTTGTTTTGAGGATGGTGAGGATAGCGTAGTATGGAGAGGAGGGAGAGGGGGTGATGTTTCAGTAACTCAATTATATCATAGAAGAAGAGGAGTTGGCGATGGGTCTAGGAAAGAGATTTGAAAACATGTGTGGAACGTGAAAGCCACTAGAAGAGTCTAGATCTTCTTATGGCTAGCAGTTCAAGATCAATTATTGACAGCCTTGCGTAGGTCTATAATCCTTAGGGCAGAACAAAATTGTGGTAGATGCGGAGCAGTGGTGGAGGATTGTGATCATGTCTTGAGAAGTTGCCCTGAATCTCATAAGATTTGGGAGGCTTTAGGTGCTATAAAGGTATTCCTTAAATATTTTACTATGCCTGTTGTTGTTTGGTTTTTAGATAATCTAAGCAATAGAGAGGTGTGGGGCACTACCTTTATTGTTTGTTGCTCGATGATTTGTAATTGGAGGAACTGGTTGTTATTTGAGGATGGTTTTACTATGCCTATTTGGCCAGATCTTTCTATTCATAAGTATGTTGATGAGTATGTAGCATGTAATAGAAAGTATGATGATTTAGGGTTAAGAAAATTTCCAAAGGAAGTGAAATGGTGTTTTCTAAGTAGAAGGTGGGTGAAGTTGAATTTTGATGGAGCTGCGAAGGGTTATCTAGAGGTGGCAAGTTGTGGTGGGGTGTTGAGGACGGTTGATGGTAGCTGGTTGGCTAGATATAGTATAAAGCTAGGGTGTTGCCATGCTATTACGGCTGAGCTTTGGGGAGCAGTTCAGGGTTTGAAGTTGGTGCAAGAGTTAGGCATTTCCAGAATTATGGTAGAGAGAGATTCAATATCTGCAATTCATCTACTATAGGAGGCTTGGAATCAAGGTAAGTCCAACAACAGGATTCTTAGTTTGTGGTTAAGACAAAGAAACAAGAACATGCATATTTGCTTCTTTCATACTCTTAGAGAAGGAAATGCAGTAGCGGATCTTATGGCTAATCATAGTTATAATTGTGATAATAATGTCGTATATACTGATAGTCCACTATCAGGTGTGTTGCCATATCTGTATAGTGACCAGGTGGGTGTTGTTTACCCACCAGGTAGCTTTGGTTGATTAATGCAATAGTTGGCATAATGCCCTATTTTTATCCAAAAAAAAAATATTAAGGACATTGACATTGACTTTGACATTAGTATATTTTTGAATGCATAAATATAATTTTTAAAAATATGATCCTTAATCTCATCTTCTTATTCAACCTAAATATGATTTGTTTTGACATATTTATGCGGATAGAAGTTTAAAACAACTTTTTGGCTTTTCATTGGGCTCTTATAATTTTATCAAAATTTATCATATAAAGAAGCCCTATAGTTTGTGTCATAGACTTCCCTACAATTAGAGCTAGAAAAAAGGGCTGGCCTATCATGGGCTCGGCCCAAAACAGACTAGCCTATTTAAACCTGACCTACATAAAAGGGTCAACTTTTTAAGCTAGTCCCTTGAGCTATCAGGCTCGGGCGGATCTACAGGCCTTGGGCCTGTTTAACGTTTTCATTTTTTTTCCATTTTAATGAAATGAAATTTAAAACATAATATTTTTAATTTAAAAAATAAATATTGTCAAAGAATGAATTGCTTTACCTTTTTCTGATAAATAGAATAAGTAATTGTTTGCTTTTAAACAAAATATTTCCTAGGACAAAGGCTATACCTTTTCATTCTTTAATACATATGTGTTATTGGCTTTTTCTTCCTTTTGATAAACTACATGATATTCGGATCTCCCCAAATACACTTGAAAATTTGTTCTCTTTATTTATCTTACATCAATCAAGATTGATTATGACAATATTATATAATGGAAAATTTCTTTGTAGAACTACGACATTAAGAACCAAATAAAATATTCTTGAAAATTGAGTTTTTTTAAATCATTAAGACTTAACAAAATAAACAACACTTTTCATAAATATGTCTTGAAAAGTGTAAGAAGTTAACTAAATAAACAACAATAATATTAGTATATGTTTGAAAAGTGCAAGTTACAAGATATGAAAAAACAAAATCACTAGAAAATAAGTCAAAAGATTAAAAAATGGTAAGCATACTTATTGAATAAGATATTTTTTTTATAAATTTTTAAATTTTAGGGTTCTTAATACAAAATGTTCATATGAAATTTCATTCTGAAAAAGATAATAACAACTAAATATTTGCAACATTATTTAAAAAGGAAAAATTTAATATATTTAATATCATATAAATAATTTTAAAAAATAAAAAACAATCAGGCCAGTTTTTAGGCTCTATAGGGTTAGCCATTTTAAGCTCGTTTTCAATTTTAAGCCAAAAATTGTTTTTGGCCATTTTTATTGCTCTTTTAAGTATTTGTTTTTAGGATTTTTCATGGGTTATGAATGAGAATGAAACTTATCAGGATAGATATCAAATTTACACTAATAGAAATTTGAATTAGCCCCTGAACTTAAATTTTCAACTGAACTAGCTTGTGCTACCCCATTCATTGTACGGGTTCCTTGTACTTGTAGAACAACTCATTGCTTAATCATATCATTTTCATTCATTTAATCGTTCAGTTTCATACTTTAAACACACTACATCAATTATAAGATAGGTAGCATGGAACAATAGTATGAAATAAATAATCTTACCACCACTAATTGACATTTTTGAATACTTCTTGGCACACAACATTCCTTGTAGTCCTCTTGTCCCCTCTATCATTATCATCCACAACTATCGTCAACCCTTCCATGCTTTTAACCCTTAACAATGCTACATATAACTACCCATGTGTAAATACAGGCTTGCAAAGACACAATCCAACATATTGAAGAGATTGGCCTTGGCTTTTGTTGATGATCTAAATAAATGAAAGAGTTATTGGGAATTGTCTTCATTGCATGCGGAATGGCCATCGAATTTCAAAAGGATTCATATCCATTCCATGAATGAGGACCTTCTGATTTGGATGTGACCCATTTAAAGTGATTGCCTCAATAATAGTCTTCCCCAACTGAGTTATGCAGAGGCGGGTTCCATTGCATAATCCTGATGATTGGATCAATGTTCCTCAACAACATAATTAGTGCTCTGACTTTCAAAGTCAACTTATGAGGAGGCAAACTAGAGCTATTGATTGTGTTAAGTAACTTTGTGGTGTATAAATTGTCAAAGCCATAACTATTATCATCAGACTTACAAACAAAGTCACAACTGTAGAATTCATGATCATCACCAGGCAAGAGGGAATTGTAACTCCACATTTTTATTCACCAATATGCCTTGTAAACATTTGTGGCATTTAATGGAATAAAATGATGAATTTTGGTGCATTTAGAATGACAATATATATATATATATAATACCTTTAAACGAGGTTGCATGAAAATTTGGCTAAAACAAGGCATAAAGCCAATTTTTGTCTTCCAAAAAGCCCATTATTGAAGCCCAACATAATGTATAGAAGAACACAAGTCTTAGGCCCAATTAATTGTGATTTTTGGCCAAGAAGAAGGAAAAAGGAGAGGCCCAAATTAATCACAAAAGAAGTAAGGGAAAAATGGTAATTTTCCAATAAAGCAACAAGATAAATTATTTTCTGAAATTCATGAGGCCATTTTTGGCCAAATAAGGAAAATAGGGGGAAAATAAATAACTGGGGATAAATATCCCAATTTTGGAGTAATTGTGGCCAAGTAAAAATAAGTTGGAAAAGTAAAAAAAAAAGTAACTATGACATAATTAATTAATTGAAAAAAATGGGAGGGGAAATATTTACTTGGTAGAAGATGATGCCATGTGGAATTATCTTAGGCTAAGTAAAAGAGATGAAGTCATAAAAGCAAAATGCACATGGAAAATTAGCATTAAAATATATTAAGTTAAAGGAGGTATATGAAGATATTTTTAAGAGCTTCTTATCTCTTTCCTAAGCTTCATTTTTGTCCAAGCTAAGAGAAATAGAGAGAGAGAAAGAGAGCTTTAAAGAACAAGAGCCAAGAGAGAAGCAAGAGGCAAAGATCAAGGTAAGTAGACTTGATTTCAAGTGTTTATTCCTCTAAATTCACGAAAAAGCTTCTCTAACCTCTATTCCTTCATAAATCCCATATGTAGCAAGCAAAAATCTAAGGGAAAGAGGAGGAGAGAGAGGGATTCTGTAATGACCCAATTTGGGATTAAAGGCTAATGATTATGATATTGATTGTGATTAGTGTAATGAAACACTTTTAAAGAAATATGATGTTAGTTTGATAAAAATGTTCATGGATTATTAGATATTAAGGGCTGAGATAAATTGACTATGGGTCGGAATCCCATGCTTTGTATCTATGTGAGCTCATATAGAGTGTGTAGGATGGTGACGTGTGGCATGGTGTACTCCATTGGATGGCACAAAAGGACAAAACATCACTTTTTCTCTCCCTTCTCTCTCCTATGCGTTTTTATGTGGGGAAAAAAGGGAAAAGTTGGTACATCATCATCATCTCCTTCATCTCACCATTCCTCTATCATTTTTCTCCATTATTTCCGGTGGTCAAGAAGAAAGGAAGAATAAAAGGTAAGATTTTGATGTTTTGGTTGATCTCTAATGCCTTAAACCTCTTCTCTAATATTGTGCACCTCATTAAGAGCTTTATCATGGTGATTTCATAATCTTGAATAGTGTTGATTTGGGGTGTTGGACGAAATTAGAAGTTTGAGAATCAAGATTCTGACTTTGGCAAAGTGATAAGGTAAGTACTTGATGCATTTTAATCTATTATTTGTGTTTTTTGGACAAGTTTGGGGAAAATATAGAAATTAGCCTTGAGTTTGTATCAATATTTAGTGTATGGATTTCATAGTGGATGATGTTGAAATTAGTCTATTGTGAAGTTATTTGATTGTGGAGTTGATTTGGAAAGTTTGAATTGAGTTGAATGAAATTTGGACATTGGGTGTGTCATAGAGACCTAAGTGTTTGATTGTGGTTAGAATGGTTTTTAGGTGTTTTGGAAGTTGCCTATGTGTTCTTTAGGCATGGTTAAGTGTGTATGTGTGTTAAATGAAGTTTGGGAGTCATTGGCATTAGTTTTGGCCATCTGGGAATTTTCTGTTATCTGCTGCGATATGGGTAATCTGATAGCAACACTCGAGTGAGGGAAGATCATACTCGAGTGCTACGTGTATTTTCCCTTTTCTGCTTCGAGTTTTGCCTGGGTTCTATAAGTGGAGCTCGAGTGCACTTCTGTAACCGCAAGTGAAGTTGGTGGTCACTCGAGTAAACAAGGGATTACTCGAGTGATGGTATGAGTCTAAAGTTAGGGTTACTCTCAGGTCCTCACTCGCTGGTCATTTGTCAAGAGTGTATTCTGACACTCACAAGCATTGTCGTCTCACCAAGTGCTAGGGGTCATGCTCCAGTGAGCTTTTCCCTCTGGTGTGGTCTGTGCTCTCGGGTTGTCACTTCTTGTGTTACACTTTTGGGTACTCGAGTGGATTTGGAGTCTTCACCTAAGTGCAAAGTTTCATGCTCGAGTAATGTGTGCACTTTCGAGTTAGGGTAGTTGCTCACTGTCAAACACTCGAGAGTGAGAGCCGTTCTCACTCGGGCACGAGTCGCTCATCACTCTAGTGAGGTCATCTTCACTCGAGTGAGCCAACCTAAAATCATTGTTTTACCTTTCGAAAAAAGGGTCTTCAGGGTAGTTCTTCCAACCCTTTAGGCATATGTTTAGGCCTCTATTAGTCATCTAAAGAGTTTTAAATGATAACCAACTTAGAGTATTATAGAAATATACCTTTGGAAAAGAGATTGATTGGTTGTCCCTAATTTGGTATAGGATTTGATATCTGTCGCCTTTGTGAACCTGCGGAACCAAAGAATGTCAAGAAAGATTCAGGTAGTGACTTTTCCTTTATATCTTATGTGATGCATTGTATATGTGTTATATCATTGGTTTATGATGGATTTGTATGCTGCAATATTTGTGAAATTGTGTATGCACCACTATACCAATAGTCCCTGAGTTGCTAACAACGGTTCTGGTAAGGGCTGTATGCCTTCTCGGCGGTAAAAGGGGATGAGGCTAGGGTGTAATATTTGGGATTATGTGAGCCAAAAGGCTATTTGTGGGCCGAAAGGCTATATGTGAGCCGTAAGGCTATTCGTATGCACTGCCATACCAAAAGTCCCTGAGTTGCTAACAATGGTTTGGATTAGACGGTGTGTCTTTCCAGCGGTAAAAGGAGATGAGGGTGGAGTGTGATTTGTGTTGCTGTTGTTATGTGGTGATTTACTTACATGCTGTGTGATTACATGTGGTATGAATGATTTGTTACTACTGAGATTTTTTAGAATCTCACTCTTTCCAAATGACTAACATTTTCAAACAGGGTGAGTGGTTCTAAGGATAAGCGGCCAACCAGGAGTGGTTAGGGTTAGTAGGGACATATTGGAGTTCGGACTGTTGGTTATCCGTTTTGGATTTTGGATTTTGGGATTACTTTGTATATGAGATGTAAATATAAATTTTTGGTCATGTAATCCCCATTTTAGGAAACCTTTAAACCCTATATATATATATATAAGTAACCCGGGGTTGCTGGGATTTTGGTTATGCACTCTGATATTTATTATGTGATATAACTGCACAGATAATTGTATTTGAAAGTGAATGTGAGACCAGATGAATTCTATTTTAAATGTTTTGTTTGTTAACCCCCATCTCTTGGAGATGAGTGATTATAAAAATGATTTTTGTCTTATTGGTCTCTATTTCACTTAAATTTCATAGTCCGGAAATAATTACCGTGGGGGGGTTACAGATTCTAGAGAGAGAAAGTTGAGAATCAAGAGGTAATCTCAAGAACTTTGATCCTCTTGGTTAATATGTTGTTGTTATTGTGGTTGTTGTTGTTGTTATTGGCTTGATTTGCGATTGTTTTGGTGAATTTGGTAAATTTGGGATGATGAAACCCTAAGAGGTTTGCTACCCAAATTTCCACAAATCATGTTTAATAAGTATTTAAGAAGTTAAATATGTGATTAAGAGTGAAAAGGAAGGAGTTTAAAGGAGTAAATCAAGAAAACCAAATTTTGCCTCTTTTTAGTGTATGTTTTGGCAAACACTGAAACTGAGGGAAGGAGTTAGAATTTCATCAATTTAATGGTTCCATTGTGTTTAGAAGGGAAAATTGAGTAGGGTTTATGTAACCCCCTTCATAATTATGATTCAAAATACATATTTTAAAATAAAACAGAGACCAATAATAATCAAACTCATTTACATTCCCTTCCTTACGGAAGGATTTTCACAAATATTTTCAAAATTTTTGCCTTACCCTGGTCTTAAATTCCACAAATCGAATATAATTACCCTGTGCAGTTACATCTCATTTACATATCAGAGTGTACAGCAAAATCCCGGCAACCCCCGGGTTTCATACATAAACTAAAGGTTTATAAATTCCCATTAGGGGATTACACCACTGTCTCCAAAACAACATTTATAAGATATACGGTGATCTCCCAACAAAACATGATAACCAACACTAAAATATAAATCTCCCTAAGGAGCCCTATCCGCCCTTGTCTGAAGGTTAGTCAATGGAAAGAATGAGATTCAAAAGAATCCCAGTAGTAACAAATCACTCATACCACATGTAATCACAAAGCATGCAAGAAAATCATCAAGCAGCATCACAGTATAAAGCATAGCACACAGGCTGCCACATATGCACATAATCATATAAACTCATCCCCATATTCCACCGCCCCGAAGGCACGGTCCTCCCACCGTCAACACCGATGGTCGCGGGTGAAGGTTTCACAAATAGCCTTTCGGCTTTCACATATAGCCTTATGGCTTTCACAGAGTGTCATCCCCTGGATTCCACCGCCCTGAAGGTATGATCCTCCAACCGTCAACACCGATGGGCCGCAGGTAATAGACTCACAAACAATGATTAAAAAAACATACCATGTATCACATATAGTATAAGGGGAAAAAATCACTACCTTGTTCTTTCAGATTGTGCTCTAGCGCAGGTGGATCACAAACAGGGCAAATATCTAATCCTACAATTCCAAATACACCATTTAGACACTTCCATAGTGTTTCTTGGGGTTATATGAGTCTATAATGAAAATTTACAAAAATGCCCTCGAGGACCTAGCCCAGGCCTGCCGTACCCGGTCTGTTTGCACTTTTCCCGAAATTCTAATCTAGGCTATCCTAACATATTTCCACCCAAGGAATCCATTTCGGACTCAGAATTATCAAATTCAATGTCAAATTACAAATTTACCCTTGGCAGCCCTACTTTAAGGGTTTCATGGGTGTTTTCGTAATTATGCTTTTTTGGCCTTTTCCGAAAAAGCGACCAACTGTAACCCCACCTAATTTTTGATCTCAAACTTAATGGAACCATCAAATCATTGAAAATCCAACTCTAAACCCTCCAAACTAGACTTAGCCGAAATTCTCAGTTCCCCGAGAAAAATTGGGGTTTTTCAGTTTTGGCTTCGCAGACGTGTTTCTTTCTACTCCTAATCACTTTATTAACCATTACATTAGGTTACAAATAACATTAAAACCCAATTTGAGCAGCATAACCCCTAGGCCATATCATTTCCAAACTTTAAAACCAATGGCAATCCAGTAAAATTTCACTGATTAAATTGCCCACAGTAGCCAGAATAAGCAATATACAAAAGTTTGGAACTTACCTCAAGCTCCCACTAGCTTTTTCTCAAGGTAGCTGAAAACCCTAGCCTTAGAACACCCAAATTTGTGCTCCACAAACCTTGAAGAACATAGAAGAATAGCTTAGGAGCGGAGTTATATGCGTTAGGTAAGGATTTACCGAAGAAAACGACTTACCATTCAACTTGAAATGATACAAATTATCTGTCCATTTTGAAGCTTGGCATGTGAACTTTAAGACTGGAAAATTTCATAATTTTTAGACACCATTTGCATATTTAAAACGTCCATACAAATCGACTGCCCTGTACAGAGTTTCAATGGACAGAATTTCCAACTTTTACACAATTGTTCCCAATGGTTCCAATTTCATAATAAACACTCTCCCCACACGAATTTTCATAAGGAAGCCATTGGAATCATTAAAACAACTAAATTCCCATCACACATTCTCCAAAAGTGTTTATTCAACAATAATTACATTTACTTTTGAATTCATTAGCCCTTAATCGCTTTTTGGGATATTACAGTATACGTTAAGTGTGAAGTGTGAAAAGCATTGGAATGTGAATTGACAAAATAAGCCATAAAACCCTAAATAAAGGCTGCCAAGGGGTCTTTTGGCAGTGAATTTTACAATTCTGAGGTCAAAATCAGATTCTATACTCAAAACTGTGTAGGACTAGCAGGATCATAATTTTTGGAAAAGTATGGTTATACTAGGTACAAAGGATTTAGATTGAGTCCCTAGGGGCATTTTGGTCATTTATAGTTTTAAACTAAGATAAGCAACAAAATGAGTTTAAAAGAGCTTAGAGAAGTACATGAATGAGTATTCTTGTAAAACTTGGAATTTTAGGATTGGACAGTTACCCCGAGCCGGAACAAAATTCAGGAACAGTCTATAAGCTGAAAAGGGATTTAAGGTAGTAACTCAATTTTTAATACACAATGTGAATTTGTATATGCTTTATATATGTCATCTTCTATAATATGTATGATACACAGTGCCTACAGGTACACTGATATACAATATCCAAAAAGGTGCACTGATACATAGTACCATGAGGGTTGCAACAGTGGTTGGCCCTAAATACATGTGCACATTTTCGACCAAACTGAATTATGTGGTATTATAATATTGCATTATTTGGTACTTGGCATATTTATTTATTTATTTATTGCATTTTCTATGAATGATTGTCTGTTTCTACTGAATTCGTTTGAATCTCACCCTTTCCAATTTTTAAAAGAATCCAGTAGAAGCTAGAGGCTCGAAGAGTAAAGCGGGAAATACCGACGTCTGAGAGGTTCCGGTGCAGCTAAAGATTGCTGTTGGTTGTAGTTAGTTTATTTTAATAATTTTGGACATGTTTGTATATATTTTTCAAACCCTATGGGGATGGCCTGTATTGTAAACAAGTACTTCTTATCAGTATATTTATGCTATTCCTATATGCCTGTGGAACTATGCCTTTATCACTCTAACAAATATCGATATAAGGGGTTTGACAAGAACATGGTCGTTAATGCCATTCACTGTTTCTATTGTTGGCGTTAAGATTGCCCTATCATTGAAGTATTCATTTGAATGAAACGGGTCCAAAATCTTAGGATATGTTGCTTGAACAATCACATGAATCAGATCTTCACAATCTGATATCAACAATTCATCTGGGATTTCAATTTCAACAATGCCATCTTGAGAGTTGCCTAATTTTCCATCACTGACATCTAATAACCATTGTGAGAACTATGCCAACTTTGCACCGCTAGTGGTTATTGTTGAAGAAGTCAATCGCATATTTTTTGTAAGTCGAACAATGGTGCAATAATCCTATAAGTGTGAAGAATTAATGTAGGCATTTACAATAGTTCCTCTTGTTTCTTTTGGGAGGATCTGTAATATCGGATGGAAATCACCTCCCAAAACTATGCACTTCCCTCTGTAGGGCCTATCACAGTGCATGATATCCCTTATCCCAAATAATCAATTTTGTGAATTGTTTGAGGTTTGCTAAAGGGGAATTTTACTTTATGGAACAAACTGAGGACTTAGTAATTTGAATTGCAATTGCAAACCATGAATGAGCCGTCCTACCAGAGAGTAGCATAGTTACTGCAATTCCGTTGGATACTACTGTAAGTATAATATCTCTAGCTGCTCTAAGAGATGAAGATAATGCATTCCACAAGAATGTCTTCCTAGGGTCACCATATCCATAAATGAAGAAGAAACCCCCTTGTCTATTTTCCAATGATGCGAATACCATGTTGAATTTTTGTTTTTGCTCAAAGTTTATGGATCTCACAAGTTGATCTGCCTCAATACTTAAAACATGTCTGTTATAACTCAGCTCCTGCAGGATCAAGTGATTTGAAATGACAACGGCATGGACATCTTCAAGAAATAGCTTAGGAGGGAAGTCCAGAACTCTTTCCATTCTTTCATAACAATGAATTAATCTCCTTCAATGCCATTTGCTTCTTATCAAACTAAGATATAGTGATACCTACATATTAGAAATTCAAAGTTAGAATAAAGAAATGTAATACAGATATATATTTATGAATAAATGTATAACAGATCATAATAGGAAATGTTGAGTCTATGTAAACTTATTTTAGGACAAGGGATCATTTCTAAGAATGTATAACAAATCTTCAAATGTAGTTTTGATGCCTTTTTCTAAACATACTTAGGACGATGTAGATAAGAACATAGCGTCATACTAACAAAAAGTTTTTTGAGTGAAGTACCGGATGCCGATAATGATGCTTCTTTGATGGCTACAATAAATTCTCTACTATCATCCAATAGGCTAGTGCATAACATGGATCTCTCAAGGTATCATAGAGAACACCATCAATTGTCTTAATGTCATCAAATAAACGTGGACCCCTGACTTGCATGAGAAGAACACGTAAATAATATAATTCGCATAATGAGGTTGATACATGGGTAATTCTACCAATTGAATTTTACATTTATTGCCTCTTGAGTGAATTGGTTTGGAATAACATTTTAACTTAGAAGAGGGATATGAATAATTGGAAGATACTTATATCCATTTAAATTCTAGATTAACAATTTAGCATTAAGTGCTTTTATTTGGTAAATACATGTTCTAAGACTTGAAAAGGGCATTAGCCACTCTAGGTTTTTTTTATCATTAAAAATCTTTAAAACATTAGATTTACTACTTTTGCATTTGTTTGAATTAATCTTCAATTTCCCTCTTTCATTTGCTCGACCTAAACAAAAAGGGGAACTTTGATGCCTAATCACTAGTTTGCTTGCATCTCTGTGGAATGACCTTGATTCACTATTATATTATTTTCACGGCTTGTACACTTGCAGTGCTTATTTAAATCTTAGTACCATCAAGTTTTTGGCACCGTTGTTGGGGATTTCAAGGCAATTGGTTATTAGAATAAGAAATCTTTTAGTAGTTTAAACTTGAGCTTTGTGAATATTTTTATTTTGTTTTCTTGTGCAAGATTTGCTTTATTTTCATTGTTTTTTGTTTGTCTTTGAAAAGAGGTTGCTGATAGAGACATGTCACTTGCAAAAAAACAAGAAGTTTTGTTGACTAAAAACTCAAATATTTTACTTCCTTTATTTTATAAGATACGAGTTGTTATGAAGCAGGGGATTATACACATGATCCTCTATTGTCCATATTGTACTTATGTATTGTTTTACCTATTTTAAATGATTTATCATTTAATGGATGTTGATTAAAATCTTTTCCTTAATATAGTGTTTCTTTTTCTTGACTACAGGTTCTGTAACTTCTTTATGAGGATTTTGTTCTATTCCAATACCCACCATAGCAGACTAAGAATTCTTAATGAAAACATCATTTAACAAAGTTAGTTATTGGATATTTTGAAAAGAATATGAAGCTATTGTTAGGATATGTGCTGACCTGTTCATCCTCCACACCTTAACTTGCTTGCAATTGTTAATTGACTATTTGTGACCATTAGTAAAAACCATAATCTATATGAAATGCAGTCACAAAATCTATATGAAATGTAGTCACAAGTGAAGTGGGATAGTAAACTTAATAAGTTTAACAACTTAGTAAAGATAATCATTATGAAATCCTTAATCACCTTAGTAGATACTTCCATGAATTGGTGCATGAGGTCTTCACATATAGTGAATTGACCAACACTTATGCTTGAAGTTGGATACTTTTTGTGGTATTCATTCATCTTAAGATTGAGCAGCACATTCTTGCCAACCATGGCAAGTTTCTAATTTTACTATCTCACAGTTATTTACAAAAGACCCTCCCTGAAAATGCATTGACATTTAAATAACTTCATTCCTCACAAAGATTAATAATACTTCAACATATTTCATTTAATATGTGAAGAAAAGTCATGTACTATATGGCATCATTAGATCATGTGGTGAAAAAGCAGTATTGTAATGAATTTCATAATATGGAAAATTATATTTCAACATAATTATCATGTTTAGTAAATATGAAATAAGTAATTTTTGACAGACAAGCTCTTGTTCTGGTATCTGAGATACAATAATCCTTGTTTCAATGTGCAAGGAACTGCCACTGGACATCTGGGTTGATTATGATGGCATAGGCTGACTCAGGGAAGTCATCACTGAGGAAAATCCATCCCTGGAGCTAGTATCATGCATCAGAATTATTAAAAAAAAAAAAGGAAACCAAACCTATGTCAACTATACTTGGATTAGAACATTTCAGACCTTTCTATAAATTGTTTAACCTCTTTTATTGGTGGATTAAATGCTGCTCTGGTAGCATTGAAGAAGCTATAAACCATTGTAATTCCTGTTAAATAACACCACCCAACGTTATCATATGTGAAAATTATAGAAAGCAAAACTTTTAAAAGCAATAGCAGATATAGCTGATACTATCTTTTGAGAAGCCGATTCTAGCAAGATTAAGTACAACAACAATAGGAGTTTTACTATTTTGTAGTTGAGCCATGAATGCATCTGAGGCAATGTCATCAAATAATACGCAATCCACATCGTTCTCCCTAGAAAAAAGTATTAATCATATGGAATTGTAACATGAACCATGTCGAATGCTAAACATAACTTCATAATAAAAATCTAAAGACTATTACTCATCATCAGTGAGCACCATTTCAAGCTCAACTTTGTTTCATAGTCCCTGCAAAATTCTTCCAAAATACCAATGCTCCGAACATTTGTAAGTACATCTGCATAAGCATTGAGAATGCCAAGAAAAGTTTAAAACTAAAAGTGCAATGAAAAAATAGCTTAAAAAGATGGGCAAAAAAGATACCAATTAGGTGATCCACTGGATGATCCTCATTAGCCTTCTTAATTTTAGTTATGGGCATGAACAAGTAAGAGTAGGAGGGTATGGAAGTAGCTTGTTCCATAACATATGTTTGGAGCATTAAAGTTAGCTTAAAAGAATTTTGTGTTGCTCTGCATTGACTGATATTGGGAGTCACTACAAAGTTAGCAAACAGATAAGTCTGTCCATTAGTGATAGAAGTTTTGAATTTCTCATGCAATGCTTTTGTATAGGACACTTGCTTGTATCTTGGAGCCCTAAAATTTAATATGCCATAATCAATAAAAATTTATCCAGCTATGGCATTTCAATTTGTGAATGTAAGAACTTATTAATATATGAAACTTATGCAATGAAAAGAGATGCAACACATAAGTATCTATACGCCTTTTAATCAACCAAAACCATAGAAATGCAAAAAAACATTTGAAGGGGCTGCCTTGTAGTAAACATTCCATTTTCTGAAGACTTTGACAATTATGCTCCATCTATCAATACCATCATTCAATTCCTTTAGAGAAGAATGGCGCCTCATGATAGTATGTACAAAAAACAAAGGTTTAAAAGTGAAATGCAGAAGTGTTACTAAGTACAAATTGTATACAAGTTAAGAATTAGCAAGAGAAGAAAAAATTAGATCACATACTTCTTGTATATGAATTGCTTGATCTTTTAGCCTTTTCAAACAACTCAAATATGCAAGATGAAGAAGGAAAGTCAACTTGTATGACTTTATATAAATTTTAAAACTTGCATTTAGGTGGGGAGTGGATGTGAAGTTCATTGATAAACACCCACCATTTTTCAAATAGAAGCAAGAAGTTCAAGAACTTCACCTTATCATCACTTAACATGTTACCCTAGTAAAAGCTTGATCATAATGTGGGGGAGTTGAGGATTGATGATGTGTAATAAATCTGACACATCAACATATAAACATATTCAAGATACAACCTACATCAGTAGCTAATCACTGGTTTTCAATTGAAAGCCCAAGATTGATAATGTGGGATGAAGCTGATATCGAAACACAAATAGACCATAACATGTTTAGGTCACCCTCACCCAAAATTAATACAGGTTAGCATGAAAAAGAGTTCTCCATGTGGAATAAAAGTAGATAAGACAAATAAAATGCATGTTGTTTTTGTATTAGGAGTATTGACAAGAAAATCATGTCATCCTAATATCACCTAAGAAGAATTTGAGTGTGATTGAACAATCACATACATATTTGAGATAGGTAACATGAAGCACATGTATGGATATTGCACAATAGAGGTGAGGTGACAAAATATGTAGAGCTACAGACTACAATATCCTACTTTAGTTATAACAGATCTAATGACAGGCCAGCTATGTCATACATTTTTCTAAATAGGTGAAATAAAGAAAGGTGGCATAAGGAATTAGGCTTACAATAAGAAAATTGGCATCCTTCACCTTCTACATAGATGGGAAAGACATGAGTTGCATTCAAATATCAGGGGAAATTCAAAAATTGAAAAACTTAACCTAATGATAGTGGATAGCATTGTTTGACTTTAATGTCATCATTAATAATAAATAGATCACCTCATTGGATGGGTTAACAAGACCCGCATTATTTGACTGAAAATGCTTTGAATAAAGTTAAGGAAAAGCAATTTCCAATTACATGATAGTAAGTCTGAATATGAAAGTATGAAACTAAAAAGCTACATATTAGAACATGTAGAGATAATTCATTACAAAAGGAATCTATGCACTGCCAATCGTCATCCATAGCCATATTTATTATCAAGCAAATCACATCTAAGGTCATAAAGCATGGCTGGTCAAAATAATAAATTAGAATACCAGAACTCAACAAATGGGTTAAATCATGAATACATATAAGTACCTCGATTAGGAGACTTTATTAGAAGATGAAAATAGTGACATTAAAATGCATTGGCTGATGATAATAGTATAATGCATCACATGTCCAGTTGTGATGGGATATTAGACAGACTTTCAAAATGAAAGGTGATATGAACGATGAGGGGAGAGTCATATGTACTGGCAGGTTGACAAAAATAGTCTCATAGGACGACCCTCCTTAGCCATATAGAGAAAAGATATTATAAAAATGAGAAAACCTCAACATATATTAGCATAAGAGAGGAATACTTTCTAAAGACGTAAAAGAACTGGCATGATCATAGAAATGAATCAAACATAAAATCAAAAACAAAAGATATAAAGTAACCAAAACAGTTTCCTGTTACATGACAGTATTAAAGGTGTAGCCTAAAGCTGAATCAAAGTACTCTACACGGCCATAGATGAATGTTTTATTGTATATATGAAAAGTTTAAATTAAAGTAACTTATAAGCAAGAAAAGGAAACACTGCATGTAGGGTATCATAATGAAAATAGAGATAAGCATGTTAAAGGAAAGCGTGATTCATTTGTGTCTGTCACCATAATTATGATAATTCATATTCACTCCTCTCCTTTCTATTTGCTTAGGGTTTAAATATTATTGAACATTCAATATGTGAACCACATTAACATTACAAACAACTGACCGAAAAATGTCTAATTCCAGAAGTGAAAGTAGCTCTAAGCCGTTTTATGCACTAGATTTCTTTAACTTGCTTTGTCGTTAGAGAGATGAAAGGGTCAATCTCCTCAACATAAGTGTTGGTCCAATAGAGGTGCTGGTAACTCTTGATCCCCAAATGGATGAAAAAATTTTGAACACAAATATTCATAAGGAGCATCGCATAGGGTCTGACCTATAGTATGATTCATATTTCTTTCTCATAAAATGTGTTTATGGCATTATAAGGTCTAAAGGATTCTACTATCCCAATATGGAGCGCGCAAACATTTACAACTTCAAAAGTTAATACACATTCAATATGTTCTTTTACCTCACATCGACTGACTTTGAGTTAAATTTCCATAGAGAAACCATGATCCCCTCACAATTTATGACATTAGACATGTCAGATACATGAAGGTAACCCCGATTTTGACTAGGCATAGAAGGAACGATGAAATTGCTAAACGAGCTTTAAACCCTGATGATTCATTTGTCAGTAATATACTAAGGGATGACGTCGAGATTAGCACGGAGGAATATGCCTGAAACCAAAATCTTCCACCGTCATCGTCTCTAAGTCTTGAGCTAGGTTTCATCGATAGTGGGGATGACAAGTAGATGCTGCACTAATCTCTATCTTAAACCCTTGACTGCTATTGCCCCTTTGTTTTTTATGTTTTTTGGGAAAAGTGGGCCAACAGAAGAAAGACTTGTAGCTTTTTTAAGCGTGTGTTCGGTAGATGACAAAAAAAGTGATTATTTGCTCAAACCAAGGTTTTGTGACAAAGGATACCGAACACACGAAAAAAACTAATAATCCCGTTTTTAGTCAAAATCCCGTTTTTAAGGGAAAAAAGCTATTATCAAAGAAGCTGTTTTCCTTCACTTTTCAAGCCAGATTATTACCGTTGGGAGTAATTATTATCCTGCTGCCCCTGTACTTTTCTCTTCTCTCTTTTCCTTTTCTCTTTCTGTTTCGCATCTTCTTCCTTCATTCTTGTCTTCTCCATTTTCTCGATCGAAGCCGTCCTCCCTTTCCTTCTCTGTTCCCCTTACCGGTCAGCATTCTTGTCTTCGGCCGTCAACAGATCGCATCTTCCCCTTCTCGTTCCCATTCTCTTGCAGATCGGAAAAGCTTGGCTTCGCAGCTTCGATATGAAATGCATTCTCTTTTCTTGCGGTGAACAGAAGCGATGAACATATTTTCGGTGGTTATATCTATGTTGACGGAAAATCGCTTACGAAATTGATGGAAAATCGCTTGAGAAATCTTGCCTTCAACTTTGTGAGGTTCGGCGATCCAGTCTAGCTGGCGACTTCGGTGTAGATTCCTCTGTCTGTGGTGGTTCTGAGGTTCGGTGACTTACTCCAGGTACGCATGTGTCGTGTCTGATTTGTGGTGGTAGCTCATAGTTCCGTTTGTGTGTCATTTTCCTCTGCGTCTGTGGTGGGCTTCTGTTCTCTGGTTATGGTGCTGTGGTTATGGTGTTGTGGTCATGGTGCTCTGGTTTTGGTGGTATGGTTATGGTGCTCTTGAGATGAATTTGTAATAATTTTCATATTAAATTATTGGATACCTTTTTGTTTTTGTTGTTAGGTATAAGATTTGTTTAATCTAGTAGGCTGTGCTGAAGATA
Organism: Inga oerstediana; assembly: GCA_963210345.1. Taxonomy (NCBI): domain Eukaryota; kingdom Viridiplantae; phylum Streptophyta; class Magnoliopsida; order Fabales; family Fabaceae; genus Inga; species Inga oerstediana. The sequence continues at coordinate 38,358,614 of OY723407.1, forward strand.
TTTGAAGCTATTGTTTAACTATCCGGTGGAAAATGAACCTGTTTGGTTCGTGCATTCTTGGCTTAGGAATTATACTTTGTTCTCATACTTTTCAGATTTCTTTTCTGTATTCATTGTTGAAGTTCTAGAGCCCACCTCTTTGTCTCTCGATCTCTCACACACACACACACGCACACATACACAGAGCACATTGCCTTTGCCACCAGTCGTATTTCATTTTCATCCAAGATTATTTGGTCCACTTATTAATGTTTGAAATATGTGAATCAATAATCCTATGGTTCTTTTATAGCCATTCAATTCAATCATTTTCAGATATTTTGCGTTGATAGCTAGTAATACTAGCACTTTGGGTATTGATCCACTACTATTGGCTCATTTTAAATAATGCTTGCACTACGGTCTGTAAAAAATTTGAGTATGATTGGCCTTTTGATTGAATGCCAGTGAAATTTATATGATTTGCTCAACAACACTGTCTGGTCTATTTCTGTTTCTAATCCGATGGTGTCACTAAAATATTTTTGAGAGGGAATAATTCACAAGTTCTCTCCTTGTGCATCATTTTAGGCTAGAGAATCATTTTGAACTCAAGACCCTCAACATTACACCTTGAAGGGTTCACCACTGAGACCAAATACAGCAGTAAGAGCTTCTTTCTTGGATGATTTTACATTGCATTATTTAAATGCCTATAAAATATAAACTCTATTGTATGTTAAAAAATCCTTGTAAAATTAAGAGAATGTAAAGAGTATTATTGGCCTTTGAGTGAATGCATGTGTTTGCTGCTCTTAATTCTTATGGCAACAATTGTTTAATATGATTCATGATTTCTCTGCACCATTTTCATCTTTCTTTGCATGTCTATGTATTGGTGTTATTTCTCTTGCTTCTGTTTTGTCACTGTCTATGTGACAATATTGATTGATATGGTTTTTTTGAGTCTATAATGAAGTGCCATTCTAAAAGATAGTTGACTGTTGATCTACCTTCCTGATTGAGTCTTTAAGCAAGTAAGGCTTAATTTTCTTTGCTTTACTATTTCTGCTTCCTTGCCCATTTCATGTATTAATTGTCAACTTAGCAGCATAATGAGTAAGGTGAAAGCATCCTGGGATGTAAAGAGCATGAAAAGTTTTATTGACTTGTGCATAGAACAAGTTGAGAAAGGAACAAGAAAATGCACTATCTTCCAAAAGAATGGGTGGAAAGAGATATCTGAAGGCTTCATTGTAAGGACAGGCAGATTGTACGAGAAGGGGCAGTTCAAAAACAAATACGATGCCCTATAAAAGAAGTGGCAACTGTGGGATCGGTTGTTAAATGAAACTAGAGTTGGATGGGATGATCAGAAGAAGACTATTGTTGCTGACGATGATTGGTGGGAGAAGAATCTATTGGTTAGTGATTCACTTATACGAACGGCCATTTTTATTTCCATAACATCGTGCTTTTATGAACTTGTGTAATGAATTTGGTGATTCACGTACAGGAAGTTCCCGGTTATGATAAATTCATAAATAATGGCCTCCAATTCCAAGAATAATTAACCCGCCTGTTTTCAAGTGTGGCGGCCACGGGAACTAATAATTGGGCACCTTCCTCTATGTCTCTCCTAAACCCTACCGAGACCACCCCGGATGTCGAAATGCAAGAAGGGTCAGGAGACAGTGATAAGGTGTTAGGGACAGCGACTGGATTGAGTGGGGAGTTCAATTCAATCAATTTCAATAACACCAGTGGAGGCAGTGGAGGGAATAATGACAGAGGAAAGGGAATAAGTGGTAGAGAGAAAACAAGTAGTGGTGGTAGAATGACAAGATCACTGAGGGTGAGGAAGAGGGGTGCCCCAATGAAAAATAAAGGGCCTGCATCGAGTAAAATTGCTGACGCCCTATGTAGGATAGCTGATGCCACTGACATTGATGTGGAACTTGTAGGAAGGATGGAAGCAGAGGCCCGTGCAGCAAGGATGGTTGCAGAAGCACGGGCGAATGAGTTTTCAATATCGGGAGTCATGAGTCATCTTAATTAAGTTATTGAAATAACTAATGATGATGACTTCTATATGTGGTGTGTACACCTCCTTATGAGGGATTCAGCTACAAGGGAAATGTACGTGGCAATGAAGGAAATGAAGGATAGACTTATTATGTTTCTTAGGCATGAATGCTATGGACACTTTTGATGTGTATTAAGAACGTTGTTGCTATGTACTTAATGACTGTTATATTTACATTTCTATTGATCAAGTCAGTTTATACGTAATGTAATGTTATTTCTTTATCAATGATATGTGTGTGCATCTTATTAATGTATACTTGTGGTCGTTTACATTTTATAAAAGTTAATGTATGTGTCTACAGGTAAAGGCAGATATAGAGAATACTATGAAATTTATTACAAAGAATAGATAAACGGCGATTACAGAGAATCCGAAAGTGGCCGTATATGTTGGTGCATATGCTCAGCAATTTTTATTTAAAGAACCGCGGCACACTAGTGAGTTTACAGGTGCTGTATGGGTGCGTGATGTGTTACGTGGTAATTCTGCCGTTGTTATGACATGTTTAGAATGGAACTGAATGTCTTTCATGAATTCTTCTTTGAAATGCAACGACATGGTTTAAGGGAAATTCGAAATGTGGGTATACATGAAATGGTGGTGATTTTTTTGCACACAGATGGACATGCGGCATCGAGTAGACTGGTACAAGAAATATTTATGCGCTCTGGAGATACAATTCATAGAGTGTTGCATGCTGTCTTACAGGCATGTTGTAGTCTTGCAATGTCTAACATTAAACCGCTGGATCCTACATTTCAGAGCATTCACAGTAAGATAAGCCAAAGTAATAGATACTGGCCTTTTTTTAAAAATGCTATTGGTGCAATTGATGGCACACACATTCCATGTAAGGTCAGAGCAAGGGACAAAACAAAATATATTAGTGCAATTTTATCTTTGTACTGGCTGGATGGGAAGGTACGGCACATGATTCTCACATATTTCATCATGCCTTGACAACTCCATCAATGAATTTTCTACATCCGCCTACAGGTATTCTTATATTTTTGTACAATGTAATTATTTTAAATCACACAGAATGTATTGGCATTAAACTTATTCTTTCATGCAGATAAATATTATTTGGTGGATGCCGGCTACCCTACCCCAATTGGATATCTAGGTCCATACATCTTTCTGACTTTTAAAGGTCATCTTGGCTTGAAAATGACAATGAAAGCTTCAATTACCTGCATTCAAGTCTCAGGTGCACAATAGAAAGAACATTTGGGGTTTGGAAGAACAAGTTCGCAATCTAACAGACAATGCGTAGCTATAGCTTTCCCACACAGGTTAAAATTGTTTGTACGACGATGGTCATACACAATTTCATCAGAAGAACTTCTATTTCTGATCCTGACTTCCGCTACCATGAACGAGAGGATAGTTTGTTTGATGTCGATGGCCCTGACGCTATAGACTTTTCAACAATACCTTCATTACTTGCGTCTTCATCTGATATGGCTTCTCTTCGTGATTCGATAAGAGATCAGATCATTTAATATACGCAAGAGCATTAGTCATGTGAATGTTTTTGTATTTTTTCGTACTCTCTTTTTGACAATATGTTAAATGGTATTTTATCCATATTTTGACTTACTCTGTTATTGACATTTACTCGGAATTTGTACTTTAGTGTTTTGTAGAAAAGATTTCTTATTTTAGCAATTTTTTAATATACTTATATATATCTTTAGAGACTAGGCATGAGTGGTAAAAAAAACAGAAATTAAAGACATGGACACACTTGCAAAAATCAAAACCATTCCAAAGAATTTAATGAAGAATAATACAGTGGGTTTGGCAAGAGATAACCCAAGTTGTGAAAGGAGATGAAAATTAATATAGTGTACGCCTTCAATATGTACGTTTGATCTAATTTTGTAATTTACTACATAATTGACTAATGTTATAATTTAAAAATTTTGCATCTATTTTTTTATATTACATAATTGACAAATGTTATAATTTAAAAATTTTTAGACAAATTTATTTCATTTATTGTAATTATAATGCAATTTAATGTGAAATAATACTTAAAATATAATCTTATCCTTTATATTTAATTATCATAAAAGTTAATGTCCTTTTTACTCATTTGACCATGAAAAAAGCTATTCTGATCGAATCATCCAAACACTCTCATTTTATCAAAATCATTTTTTCCCATAATTTATTCTCCTCATAATCTATTCTCTAAAAGCTATTCTCCATTTTTTTCTCCAGAAGCTATTCTCCAAAAGCTAATAAGAACAAACCCTAAATCAAGCGTCTATATAAGACAATGCTTTTTAATTACTAAATCAATGAACATTGAACATCCCAAGTGGAACATGTTGACATATTTGTATATATATTCACTAGGAAAAATTAGTAAAAATACACATAGGGAAAAATGACCCAATTTAAATATGCATAGAATGGTTACATTTCAACATTTTTTATGTACTATTTTTTAATAGATACATGGACAACTGAGGAATTAATTACATGGGCAATTGAAAAATGGTTGTATATGGTTCTTCTCAACATTGCACATTATATGAGTAAAAGGGTAAATGATTCTTGTCAACACTGTTTTATATTGATTTCAACTATGTTACCAAGTCTAAGAAAGTTGAACTAAAACATGGGATGTAGAAGTTATTATATGGGCGCCACATTCATTCAAGTTCAAGTATGGAACACCTCTAAAACATCAACTCCAAACATATATGAGTGCAATTAATAGCTTTTGGATGACACATTCAGTTTGAAATGAATACCTTTTTATAATGAAGAAATGAAGAAAACAAAGTAAAACGTTCACACAGCATGTTGGGTATTCAAACAAAGATTTAAGGGAATACATATTTTAGGATTATAAGTACATCTTCCTAATCCAATATAGTGGTTGAGAGGATCCCTCCAAGCATGTCATCATTAAGCTCCTTAAGCTGTGGCCAAGCCGAATTAAAGAACACCCTTGTACCATTATAGTATGATCTCATTATTGGAAAACCGACCTCATACTTACTCTTTGGGATAGCATACTGATAACCATAAAGGTATTATCCTTAGTTGAAAAAGACTCAAGCATTCGTAAAGTCACCTCAGCCGGCTCACTAGCCAAAGTGCATTTGAAAGTCTTGTTACCCCTACCAGTTATTAAAAGATGACTAATCAGCCAGAATATTTAAAAAATTAGCAGATGTCAACCATAAGAGAAAATATTATAAAGAACAAGTCTAAATGAAACGCGGAACCATTTGAAAAGGAAAATATCTGACAAACTTGAAACCTTGAAACAATCTAGAATAACTTCCTCAGACATACTAACCTCACTGTCACCCCCTATTTATCCTCAAGCTCTAGAATAACTTCCTTGGACAAAAAGCCTCGAACATTTATCAAAGTATTTATCTTAACGGTCTTAAGAAATCCATATACATCTGTACATTGGAAGAGATAAGTGAATAAGCTAAAGTAACAACAATGAAGTATAAGTAGGTTGTGTACTGGAAGTTTCAAAAAAATTATAGTGAAGACAATGAAGTAATAAGAAATCAATACACAACAGACCTAGTAACTCCCATGGCCTTCGGTTTAAACTAGCATAAGATTTACACAGAATACATATCGAAGGAGTGATTTGTCATTTCAACATCCATCAGCTCTACTATAGAGGATGGCTATAGTTTGAGGAGGTACTTCAAACTTATTATTCCTTCTTCAAGCTAGACCATCGAGAAGTAAGAAATCCTATATACTTTGACCTCACCAAACCTTCTAGCGAATGTAACGCTTATTCTCGTAATCGATTGGATGAGCTTGTACACAATAAGTTTGATCGATTATGAGAATAAGGCGTTATAGTTTTGGCATTAGAGCAATTATTCTAGCAATGGAATTGTTTGCTCAGAAATACGGGTCCAATTAGACAAAGGGTTTTGACTTGGTCGTTTCCTTTCCCTTGGAGCCACTTGCCCTGTTTGAAAGTTAGTCAATGGAAAGAATGAGATTCAAAAGAATCCAAGTAGTAACAAATCACTCATACCACATGTAATCACAAAGCATGCAAGAACATCATCAAGCAACATCACAGCATAAAGCACAGCACGCAGGCTGCCATATATGGACATAATCACATAATCTCATCCCCCGTATTCCACCGCCCCGAAGACACGGTCCTCCCACCATCAACACCAATGGCCGCGGGTGAAGGTTTCACAAATAGCCTTTCGGCTTTCACATATAGCCTTATGGCTTTCACAGAGTGTCATCCCCCTGATTCCACCGCCCCAAAGGTACAATCCTCCCACCATCAACACTGATGGGTCGCAAGTGATAGACTGACAAACAATGATCAAACAAACATACCATATATCACATATAGTATAAGGGAAAAGAGTCACTACCTTGTTCTTTCAGATTGTGCTCTAGCGCAGGTGGATCACGAACAGGGCAAATATCGAATCCTACAATTCCAAATGCACCATTTAGACACTTCCATAGTGTTTCTTAGGGTTATATGAGTCTATAATTCAAATTTACAAAAATGCCCCCGAGGACCCGGCCCGGGCCTACCGTACCCGGTCTGGTTGCACTTTTCCCGAAATTCTAATCTAGGCTATCCTAACATATTTCAGCCAAAGGAATCCATTTTCGGACTTGGAATTATCAAATTCAATGTCAAATTACAAATTTACCCTTGGCAGCCCTACTTTAAGGGTTTAATGGGCGTTTTCGTAATTATGCTTTTTCGGCCTTTTCCGAAAGAGTGACCAATTGTAACCCCACCTAATTTTCGATCTCAAACTCAATGGAACCATTAAATTTGAAAATCCAACTCTAAACCCTCCAAATTAGCCTTGGCCAAAATCTCAGTTTCCCGAGAAAAATTGGGGTTTTTCAGTTTCGGCTTCGCAGACGTGTTTCTTTCTACTCTTAATCACTTTACTAACTATTACATTAGATTACAACTAACATTAGGACTCAATATGGGTAGCATAACCCCTAGACCATATCATTTCCAAACTTTAAAAATAATGGCAATCTGGCGAAATTTCACTGATTAAATTGCCCACAGCAGCCAGAATAAGCAATATACGAAAGTTTGGAACTTACCTCAAGCTCCCACTAGCTTTTTCTCAAGGTGGCTGAAAACCCTAGCCTTAGAAAACCCAAATTTATGCTCCACAAATTTTGAAGAACATAGAAGAATAGCTCAGGAGTGGAATTATACGCGTTAGGTAAGGATTTACCGAAGAAAGCGACTTACCGTACAAGTTCTCTTCTACTTCTCTCTCTAGAATTTCTCACACCTTCTCTCGCTTGTTGCAGCTGAATGGCACGGTTTTGGGTTGATGGAGGAGCTGGATGATGATTTAATATGATATAATATTATTTTCTAATTATTTACTAAATTTCCATCAATTTCGGATTTTTACAAAATTCTGGTAAATTTTTGCCTAAACTTTGAAACATTATAACTAATTCTAGAAAAATCAAAATGGGGTGATCCCCAAAACCAACGGAAAGCTATTTAAGTCCTCTTTATTGGAAAAATATGGATCACTGCAGCTTATAACCTCAAAAATACATAATTGCACAAAAGTCCATACTGCTCCAAAACAGATTCCAGTTTCCATCCCAAATTTTGGAAAGTCATAACTCTTTGTTCACAACTTGAAATGACATAAATTATATGTCCATTTTGAATCTTGGCATGTTAACTTTAAGACTAGAAAATTTCAGAATTTTTAGACACCATTTGCGTATTTCAAACGTACATAAAAATCAACTTCCCTGTACAGAGTTTCAATGGACAGAATTTCCAACTTTTACACAATTGTTCCCAATGGTTCCAATTTCACAATAAACACTCTCCCCACACAAATTTTCACAAGGAAGCCATTGGAATCATTAAAACAACTAAATTCCCATCACATTCTCCAAAAGTGTTTATTCAACAATAATTACATTCACTTTTGAAGTCATTAGCCCTTAATCGCTTTTTGGGATATTACATTTCTCCCCCCGTAAAATAAATTTCGTCCTCAGAATTTGTCACACTACTTGAGCCATAAACTCCAGATAACGCCTTCGCATATCAGCTTCTGCTTCCCAAGTTGCCTTTCCCTGAGTCATTCCCTTCCAGATCACCTTCACATGTAGAATGCTTTGGTGTCTAAGCCGTCATTCTTCTCTATCAATGATCTGCTCTGGCTCTACTGCATAGGTGAAATTGTCTTGTAGTTCGACTTCTTCATACTCAACAATGTGAGATGGATCTGGTTGGTACTTCTTCAGTTAGGAAATATGAAACACATTATGGAGCCTGCTCAAGTTTGGGGGTAAGGCTACTCGATAAGCAATAGACCCAATTCTTGCAAGAATGTCAAAAGGACTTATATACCTTGGGCTCAACTTCTTCCACTTAATAGCTTTCCCGATGCCAGTGACTGGTGACACCCTCAGAAACATATGATCACCAACTTGCGTAGCTTTTTTTTCGACTTTGCGCTGCAAGGAGCCTCTTTCGAATGACTCGAATATGTGCTGAGGTTTGATCAACAAGCTCTGGCCCATAAAGCTTCCTCTCAGATAATTCATTCCAGTACAAGGGTGATTGGCACTTCCTTCTGTACAACGCTTCATATAGAGCCATCTGGATGCTCGCATGATAGCTATTATTGTAGGCAAACTCAGCAAGTAGAAGAAAGTAGTCCCAATTCCCTTTAAAATCGAGGACACAAGCTCGCAACATATCCTCCAATGTCTGAATAGTCCTCTCTAACTGTCCATCTGTCTGAGGATGATAAGCCGTACTATATCTTAACTGAGTACTAAGGGCCTCATGCAAAGCCCTCCAGAATCTCAAAGTGAATCGGGGATCTCGGTCAGAAATGATATTTTTCGGTATGCCATGGAGCTTCACAATCTCCCGAATGTAAATCTCTACTAGTTTGTTCGGAGAATAACCAGTATTGATCGGTATGAAGTGTGCTGACTTCGTCAACCGGTCCACAATCACCCAGATCGCATCGTAGTTCTTGATCCTGGGCAATCCCACAACAAGGTCCATGGTCACACTTTCCCATTTCATTTTGGAATCTCAGGACTCTGCAACAAACCTAACGGTTTTTGGTGCTCGATCTTTACCTTCTGGCATGTAAGACACCGTGCCACATATTTCGTTACATCACTTTTCAATCCCGGCCACCAATACACAGATTTCAGATTATGATACATTTTGGTCATACCGGGGTGAAGAGTATAACGGCTCTTAAGTACCTCATCAAGAATCTTTTGCCTTAGTTCCACGTTAAGAGGAACACAGATTCTTTTCTGATAACGAACTAGTCCACTAGGCGACAAATCGTAGCCCTGAGCTTCTCCTCGTTCAATTCTAGCCCAATTACGTTGTATCCAACCATCTTGCTTTTGAGCTTCGTCAATTTCAACTCTCAAGTTATTTTCCCCTAAGGAAACAGTATAGTTAGCGTAGTTGATCTGATTCGACAAGTTCAAATCTTGAAAATCCGCTATCAACTTCCCTTCTTGTATCATCATTGCTGCTACAAGTACCGTCTTTCGACTAAGAGCATCCGCCACTACATTTGCTTTACCCGGATGATATTTGATTTCCAGGTTGTAGTCCATAAGCAACTCCATCCAACGACGCTGTCTCATATTCAACTCTTTTTAATCATACAAATACTTTAAACTTTTGTGGTTGCAGTATAGTTCTACCGTCACACCATACAAATAATGCCGCCAAATTTTCAAAGCAAACACAATGGCCGCAAGCTCCAGATCATGGGTGGGATAGTTAATTTCAAGAGGTTTGAGCTGTTAAGAGGCATAAGCCACCACACGTCCCTGCTACATAAGGATACACCCCAATCCCTGCTTACTCACATCACTATACACAACATAAATCAAGCTGGGATTAGGTATAATCAACACAGGTGCCATAGTCAATCTCTCCTTCAGCTCCACAAAGCAATTTTCACATTTCTCATCCTACACAAATGGCTGATCTTTTCTCGTGACCTTGGTCATTGGCAAAGCAATACGGGAGAAATTCTAAATGAATCTCCGGTAGTAACCAGCAAGACCCAGAAAATTGCATACCTCAGCAAAAGTTTCTAGCCTCTTCCAGTCCAGTACTACTTCCACCTTACTAGGATCCACAGAGACCCCTTATTGTGAGATAACATGACCTAAGAATTTTACTTCTGGCAACCAAAACTCGCATTTACTCAATTTGGCATAGAGCTGCTTCTCATGCAAGATGTTCAACACAATCCTCAAATGATGCTTATGCTCCTCCATACTCTTGGAGTATATCAAAATATCATCAATAAACACAACTACAAACTGATCCAGATACTGTCAAAAGACACGGTTCATGTAATCCATGAATACCGCAGGTGCATTGGTTAGCCCAAATGGCATCACCAGAAACTCATAATGCCCATACCTTGTTCTGAAAGCAGTTTTTGGAATATCTTCTACTTTCACACACAGCTGATGTTATCCCGACCTTAGATCAATCTTCGAAAACACACATGAACCAGATAGTTGATCTAAAAGGTCATTGATTCTTGGGAGATGGTACTTGTTCTTAACAGTAATCTTATTCAATTATCTGTAATCAATACACAAACGTAGACTCCCATATTTCTTTTTGATGAATAATACTGGAGATCCCCAAGGCGACACACTGGGTCTAATGAACCCTTTCTCAAGCAAGTCTTCAATCTGCTTCTTTAATTCTGCCATTTCATTTGGGGCCATACGATATGGGGCCTTTGAAATAGAACCAGCTCCAGGCATAATCCCGATTGGGAATTGAACTTCCCTTTCCGGAGGCAATCTACTAAGGTCATCAAGAAATATCTCAAGGAATTCATTTACCACGGGTATACTGCTCAAAGTTTCTCCAGTCTCTCTTTGAATAGAAAAGAACACCATATACTCCTGGCAATGTTTCTCTAAATATTTCTCAGCTTTGGCCATCGAAAGGAAATTCAGATTGTCATTCACATCCTCAACACTTTAAGAAACATGATACATGTTCCTCTTATTCCCATAATCTAATAGCACATTATTTGCCGTCAACCAATCAAAACCCAAAATGACTTCTAATTGATAGAGTGGTAGACAAATCAAATCAACAATGGATTGGTGCCCCTCCAAAGTTATGACACAATTTAGGCAGGCTTCGGTAGCTATAGCCTTGACACACATTGGCGTCGACACAACTAAATCAAAGGGCAATTTATGTACATGCATACCCAGGCGTTTCACTCAATCATAAGCAATGAAAGAGTGACTTGCACCTGAATCAAACAACGCTTGTAACACATTACCATCAAGGAGAATTTTACCTTGAATAAGATCAGGGGACTTCCGGGCTTCCTCGTGAGTCATGGCAAATACTCGGCACTGAGTCCTCGTCCTTTGCTCTACCTGTGGCCGCCTACAATCTCTAGAAAGGTGCCCCAGTTGCTTATAATTAAAACAGATCATTTCGCCCCGATAGTTTCTACCATAGTGCGGCTTATTGCAATGGGGACATACCCACTCTGTCAAAGATTTCTGAGGCTCACGATCTCTGGGCTGGTAGGGCTTCTTACCACTGCCCCTAGACAAAGAAGATCACTGGCCCTTCCGCTTCTGGGAGGTAGTATCCTTACTAGGTTTACTAAGGTTACCAGTACCCTTGGTCGGATACAGATCTCTCAAGTTATTTTCAGTGATTCTGCATTCTTCAACCGCCTTGTTGAACTCAGTAAACTGGTGGGTGGCTAACTGATTTCTCAGTTCTCCCCGCAACCCACGGATGAGCATATTTGAACTCCACTCCTCATCATCCATTTTCCGTAGATATGAGGAATATCACGACAAACGGATGAAACAAGATAAATAGTTATTAAAAGACTCTGAGTCACCCTGCCTGATTGAAAGGAATTCAGTCTCCTTCATTAACCGCACAGACTTGGGAAAATACTTCTCATTGAATTGCTATTGAAACACTCCCCAAGTCAGTGGCACATTTTTGCTCTTCAACTTTAGGGCAATATTCCGCCACCAACGGTCTGCATCACCCTCGAGCTTATAGACTGCCAATCATGCCTTTACCTCGTCCGGAAACTCAAGGACTTCAAATATCTTCTCCAGTCGGTTCAACCAATCTTCGGCTGCTTGGGGATCAAATCTACCTTTGAACGCTGGAGGTAGGTACTTGCAGAATTTTGAGACCTAAAACTAGAGATCCCTTACTTCTCCAGCTGGCACCCCATGTGATTCTTGGTTCAGAACAGTATGAGGTGGCAACTCTAATGGTCGTGCCGAACCTTCAGCAGTTTCTACTTTATGGGTCCCCTCCTGGGTCTCTTCCTGTGTAGACGGACCCTGTCCCTCATTTCTTTTAGCCTTCTCCTCTCTGAGCTCCTCTCTCAACTTAGCAATCATGTCCCTTTGATCTTTAATCAGACCCATCAAATCTTGTATAGGGTTTGGTGGATTATCATTGACCACCTCCACCTTAGGGTCTACCTACTGTATTCTGGAATGACCCTTTATCTTTTTCATTCTGCAATTTATTCACTATGTTAGTTCCACAGATAATGTATACACATAGTTCACAAGTCTTATACACATTCACAACATAAAGCACATATGTGTATACACAACAAACTAATAGGATTCATCTTCTACCACTATAACCAAGACTAGGGGAACTATCCTAGCAAACTCTACATTTGCCAAGAACTACAGCTCTGATACAAAAAATGTAACCCCCTTTGTAATTATGATTCGAAATACGTATTTTAAAATGAAATAGAGACCAATAACAATCAAACTCATTTACAATCCCTTCCTTACGGAAGGGCTTTCACAAATATTTTCAAAATTTCTGCCTTACCCTGGTCTCAAATTCCACAACTCGAATATAATTACCCTGTGTAGTTACATTTCATTTACATATTAGAGTGTACAACAAAATCCTGGCAACCCCAGGGTTTTATACATAAACTTAAGGTTTATAAATTCCCATTAGGGGATTACACCACTGTCTCCAAAACAACATTTATAAGATAGACGGTGTTCTCCCAACAAAACATGATAACCAACACCAAAATATAAATCTCCCTAACGAGCCCTATCTGCCCATGGTCATCTCCTTTCCCTTGGAGCCACTTGCCCTATCTGAAGGTTAGTCAATGGAAAGAATGAGATTCAAAAGAATCCCAGTAGTAACAAATCACTCATACCACATGTAATTACAAAGCATGCAAGAAAATTATCAAGTAGCATAACAGCATAAATTATAGTGAAGACAATGAAGTAATAAGAAATCAATACACAACAGACCTAGTAACTCCCATGGCCTTCGGTTTAAACCAGCATAAGATTTACACAGAATACATATCGAAGGAGTGATTTGTCATTTCAACATCCATCAGCTCTACTATAGAGGATGGCTGTAGTTTGAGGAGGTACTTCAAACTTATTATTCCTTCTTCAAGCTAGACCATCGAGAAGTAAGAAATCCTATATACTGTGTCCTCACCAAACCTTCTAGCGAATGTAACGCTTATTCTCGTAATCGATTGGATGAGCTTGTACACAATAAGTTCAATCGATTATGAGAATAAGGCGTTATAGTTTTGGCATTAGAGCAATTATTCTAGCAATGAAATTGTTTGCTCAGAAATACGGGTCCAATTAGATAAAGGGTTTTGACTTGGTCATTTCCTTTCCCTTGGAGCCACTTGCCCTGTTTGAACGTTAGTCAATAGAAAGAATGAGATTCAAAAGAATCCAAGTAGTAACAAATCACTCATACCACATGTAATCACAAAGCATGCAAGAACATCATCAAGCAACATCACAGCATAAAGCACAGCACGCAGGCTGCCATATATGCACATAATCACATAATCTCATCCCCCGTATTCCACCGCCCTGAAGGCACGGTCCTCCCATCGTCAACACCGATGGCCGCGGGTGAAGGTTTCACAAATAGCCTTTCGGCTTTCACATATAGCCTTATGGCTTTCACAGAGTGTCATCCCCTTGATTCCACCGCCCCAAAGGTACGATCCTCCCACCATCAACACTGATGGGTCGCAAGTGATAGACTCACAAACAATGATCAAACAAACATACCATATATCACATATAGTATAAGGGAAAAGAGTCACTACCTTGTTCTTTCAGATTGTGCTCTAGCGCAGGTGGATCACGAACAGGGCAAATATCGAATCCTACAATTCCAAATGCACCATTTAGACACTTCCATAGTGCTTCTAGGGGTTATATGAGTCTATAATGAAAATTTACAAAAATGCCCTCGAGGACCCGGCCGGGCCTACCGTACCCGGTCAGGTTTCACTTTTCCCGAAATTCTAATCTAGGCTATCCTAACATATTTCAGCCCAAGGAATCCATTTTCGGACTTGGAATTATCAAATTCAATGTCAAATTACAAATTTACCCTTGGCAGCCCTACTTTAAGGGTTTAATAGGCGTTTTCGTAATTATGCTTTTTCGGCCTTTTCCGAAAGAGTGACCAATTGCAACCCCACCTAATTTTCGATCTCAAACTCAATGGAACCATCAAATCATTGAAAATCCAACTCTAATCCCTCCAAATTATCCTTGGCCAAAATTCTCAGTTCCCCGAGAAAAATTGGGGTTTTTCAGTTTCGGCTTCGCAAACGTGTTTCTTTCTACTCTTAATCACTTTACTAACTATTACATTAGATTACAACTAACATTAGGACCCAATATGGGTAGCATAACCCCTAGGCCATATCATTTCCAAACTTTAAAAATAATGGCTATCCGGCGAAATTTCACTGATTAAATTGCCCACAGCAGCCAGAATAAGCAATATACGAAAGTTTGGAACTTACCTCAAGCTCCCACTAGCTTTTTCTCAAGGTGGCTGAAAACCCTAGCCTTAGAACACCCAAATTTGTGCTCCATAAACCTTGAAGAACATAGAAGAATAGCTTAGGAGCGGAGTTATACGCGTTAGGTAAGGATTTACCGAAGAAAATGACTTATCATACAAGTTTTCTTCTCATTCTCTCTCTTGTTGCAGCTGAATGGCACGGTTTTGGGCTGATGGAGGAGCTGGATGATGATTTAATATGATATAATATTATTTTGTAATTATTTACTAAATTTCCATCAATTCCATATTTTTACAAAATTCTGGTAGATTTTTGCCCAAACTTTGAAACATCATAACTAATTCTAGAAAAATCAAAATGGGGTGATCCCAAAGCCAATGGAAAGCTATTTAAGTCCTCTTTAATGGAAAAATATGGATCACTGCAGCTCATAACCTCAAAAATACATAATTGTATAAAAAGTCCATACTGCTCCAAAATAGATTCCAGTTTCCAACCCAAGATTTAGAAAGTCATAACTCTTAGCTCACAACTTGAAATGGCACAAATTAATGTCCATTTTGAAGCTTGCTATATGAACTTTAAGACTGGAAAATTTCATAATTTTTAGACACCATTTGGATATTTAAAACGTCCATACAAATCGACTGCCCTGTACAGAGTTTCAATGGACAGAATTTCCAACTTTTACACAATTGTTCCCAATAGTTCCAATTTCACAATAAACACTCTCCCCACACGAATTTTCACAAGGAATCCATTGGAATCATTAAAATAACTAAATTCCCATCACACATTCTCCAAAAGTATTTATTCAACAATAATTACATTCACTTTTGAAGTCATTAGCCCTTAATCGCTTTTAGGATTGGACAGTTACCACGAGCTAGAACAAAATTCAGGAACAATCTATAAGCTAAAAAGGGATTTAATTTAGTAACTCAATTTTTAATACACAATGTGAATTTGTATATGCTTTATATATGTCATCTTCTGTAATATGTATGATACACAGTGCCTACAGGTACACCAATATACATTATCGAAAAAGGTACACTAATACATAGTAACATGAGGGTTGCAATAGTGGTTGGCCCTAAATACATGTGCACATTTTCGACCAAACTAAATTATGTGGTATTATAATATTGCATTATCTAGTACTTGGCATATTTATTTATTTATTGCATTTTCTATGAATGATTGTATGTTTCTACTGAATTCGTTTGAATCTCACCCTTTCCAATTTTTAAAAGAATCCAGTAGAAGCTAGAGGCTTGAAGAGTAAAGCAGGAAATACCGACGTCTGAGAGGTTCCGGTGTAGCTAAAGATTGCTGTTGGTTGTAGTTAGTTTATTTTAGTAATTTCGGACATGTTTTATATATTTTTCAAACCCTATGGGGATGGCCTGTATTGTAAACAAGTACTTCTTATTAGTATATTTATGCTATTCCTATATGTCTGTGGAACTATGCCTTTATCACTCTAACAAATATCGATATAAGGGGTTTGACAAGAACATGGTCATTGATGCCATTCACTGTTTCTATAGTTGTGTTAAGATTTCCCTATCATTGAAGTATTCATTTGAATGGAGCAGGTCCAAAATCTTAGGATACGTTGCTTGAACAATCATATGAATTAGATCTTCACAATCTGATATCAACAATTCATCTGGGATTTCAATTTCAACAATGCCATCTTGAGAGTTGCCTAATTTTCCATCACTGACATATAATAACCATTGTGAGAACCATGCCAACTTTGCACTGCTAGTCGTTATTGATGAAGAAGTCAATCGCATATTTTTTTATAAGTCAAATAATGGTGCAATGATACTATAAGTATGAAGAATTAATGTAGGCGTTTACAATAGTTCCTCTTGTTCCTTTCGGGATGATCTATAATATCGGATGGAAATCACCTCCCAAAACTATGCAATTCCCTCCGTAGGGCCTATTACAGTGCATGATATCCCTTAGAGAGGTGTCAAAAGCCTCAATACAATAACGATGAACCATTGGTGCCTTATCCCAAATAATCAATTTTGTTAATTGTTTGAGGTTTGCTAAAGGGGAATTTTACTTTATGGAACAAACTGAGGACTTAGTAATTTGAATTGCAATTGCAAACCATGAATGAGCTGTCCTACCAGAGAGTAGCATAGTTGCTGCAATTCTGTTGGATACTACTGTAAGTATAATATCTCTAGCTGCTCTAAGAGATGAAGATAATGCATTCCATAAGAATGTCTTCCTAGGGTCACCATATCCATAAAAGAAGAAGAAACCCCCTTGTCTATTTTCCAAAGATGTGAATACCATGTTGACTTTCTGTTTTTGCTCAAAGTTTATGGATCTCACAAGTTGATCTACCTCAATACTTAAAACATGTCTGTTATAACTCAGCTCATGCAGGATCAAGTGATTTGAAACGACAACGGCATGGACATCTTCAAGTAATAGCTTAAGAGGGAAGTCCATAACTCTTTCCATTCTTTCATAACAATGAATCAATCTCCTTCAATGCCATTTGCTTCTTATCAAACTAAGATATAGTGATACCTACATATTAGAAATTCAAAGTTAGAATAAAGAAATGTAATACAGATATATATTTATGAATAAATGTATAACAGATCATAATAGGAAATGTTGAGTCTATGTAAACTTATTTGAGGACAAGGGATCATTTCTAAGAATGTATAACAAATCTTCAAATGTAGTTTTGATGCCTTTTTCTAAACATACTTAGGACGATGTAGATAAGAACATAGCGTCATACTGACAAAAAGTTTTTTGAGTGAATTACCAGATGCTGATAATGATGCTTCTTTGATGGCTATAATAAATTCTCTATTATCATCCAATAGGCTTGTGCATAAGATAGATCTCTCAAGGTATTATAGAGAACACCATCAATTGTCTTAATGTCATCAAACAAACGTGGACCCCTGGCTTGCATGAGAAGAACACGTAAATAATATAATTCGCATGATGAGGTTGATACAAGGGTAATTCTACCAATTGAATTTTATCTTTGTTTATGTTTTCATTCTTGTTTACTTTTATCGTAGACATAATGTTTAGGAAACTCAATATAAGTCAGTCCTTGCAAAATCATCATCATCACTTTGAAGCAGTTGGCTTTCGAGAGAGAGCTGAAGGAGGCAATTAGGCATAGAACCATTGGTTTGGGGGATTTTAGAGGAAGAGAGAGGAGGCAGTCGACATTTCTAAACGGTGATCTTCATTGTTCGAAATATGAAGAACTAGAAAGGGAAGCCACCCTGAGAGAGAGGGGGGAGCATTTCTTCTTCTCCAGTGACGGCCATAAGAGTAAGGACAGATGAAGCTCTGGTGTGCAACCTCTTTTCCCTATTTCTTCTTCTCTCTAAGTTTTATAGTAAGACAGGGAAGCATCTATTGAAGAGCAATTGAGAGAGCAGCGTCTTTGGAGGCGGATAGGTTGGAGATGTGGATCAGCGGCTGGACGGAGGGAGTCTTCTTCTTCTTTTTCTTCACTTCCAGCAGCACCGAACCAGAAGGAGCAAGTAAAACCAGACCAGAGAATGAGAGTGGCAGAGTTCGATAGCGGATGTTTGGGTAAATTTCATTCCTCTTTAATCGAATATAAATTACAATGGAAAGGAAGAGAAGGATGTTACTCTTTGGACTAAAATTGTGTCTTCCTCTTCTTTGAGTAATCAAAACCAGAGTTAGAGATTTCTATTTTAGGTTATTTCTATCAAAGAGTGATTTGTTTTGCAAATTTTGATTATCTTCCTTTTGTCTCTGAAACTAGTTATTGCTGTTGTTAAGACTTGGATTAAAGCCATGGGGGCTAGGTTTCTTGAACCTAGAGTAGATGAGAACTAATTTAGGGATTTGAGCATGTAAGAACCAGTTAATTGTGCTTATTCTTATTTTTTTTACTTAATCTTTTATTATTCTTTCTACTTTGTGCTTGATCATTACTAAGTATAAAATTGGGGAATTTATATTAGCCTTGAAAGAGGGATCTTAATTGGACCATATGATTAAGTAATATGACATTATAATTTATTCCGATTTGCCAATAGGATAGGACTATACCTATTGGACCCATATAATCCTATTATAGTGAAATTGGACATTTATTACCTCTTGAGTGAATTGGTTTGGAATAACATTTTAACTTAAGAGAGGGATATAAGTAATTGGAAGATACTTATATCCATTTAAACTCTAAATTAACAATTTAGCATTAAGTGCTTTTATTTGGTAAATACATGTTCTAAGACTTGAAAAGGGCATTAGCCACTCTAGGTTTTTTTTATCATTAAAAATCTTAAAAACATTAGATTTACTACTTTTGCATTTGTTTGAATTAATCTTCAATTTCCCTCTTTCATTTGCTCGACTTAAACAAAAAGGGGAACTTTGATGCCTAATCACTAGTTTGCTTGCATCTCTGTGGAATGACCTTGATTCACTATTATATTCTTTTTACGGCTTGTACCCTTGCAGTGCTTATTTAAATCTTAGTACCATCAAGTTTTTGGCACCGTTGTTGGGGATTTCAAGGCAATTGGTTATTAGAATAATAAATCTTTTAGTAGTTTAAACTTGAGCTTTGTGAATATTTTTATTTTGTTTTCTTGTGCATGATTTGCTTTATTTTCATTGTTTCTTGTTTGTCTTTGAAAAGAGGTTTCTGATAAAGACATGTCACTTGCAAAAAACAAGAAGTTTTGTTGACTAAAACTCAAATTTTTTACGTCCTTCCTTTTATAAGATACGAGTTGTTATGAAGCAGGGGATTATACACATGATCCTCTATTGTCCATATTGTACTTATATGTTGTTTTACCTATTTTTAATGATTTATCATTTAATGAATGTTGATTAAAGTCTTTTCCTTAATATAGTGTATCTTTTTATTGTAAATATGAATCAAATATGACATGAATGGTGGAGGGTAGATTTCATTTTAAGTTATGAATGAGATTTTTTAGGTCGCAAAAGACCATTAAGTGATTAGTAATGCTTGCAAAAGGATATTGGTTTCTATACCAGACCCTTAAACAATGTCATTGCAATTTTGTAAAAGATTTCTGCATACTAATAAAGTCTCTCCTTTGGATATTGAAGATGTTGTAGCTTAAGACCATAAAAGATCATGTACAAGTCTCTGTTAGATCAAGTGAACAATGTGTTAAATGCTAAGACTAAATTTCAGATTGAAGCTAAAAAAGGACAAAGGAGCTATTACTGTTGTAAAGTGAACACTGTTATCTTATGACTTGTCTTTCGTTACCATACTTTTGCTTGTAAAAATAAAGTTGTGATTTGATTTTTAAAGGGAGAAGTTGACAAATGGAAATTGACAATGTGGATGATGGAAGATAAACAGAAATAATTTCATTGACATCAAATGATAAGTGCAAGCTACAGACTTTAATTGGAAACTTATGACATCACACAAGTACAATTGAAATGAAGACACTTGAAAATAAAGGACTCATGTACATTAAAACATAATACTTAGTTTGATACAACATAAAAGGGACACATTGACATTGACACAGTAGTATATTAAACTCTACTTCTCATGCTTAATCACTTTAGCCACCCTTTCATCAAAAGTTACAATAGGCGCAACTTGAGCAGTAGGGGCTAGATTATCCTTAACAACAGTCTTCTTCAAATTGGTCCTTCTCTTTCCTTTAATAGGAAAAGGTGCGACATGGCTGGTCAGGTCAGTTAATATGGTCTCTTTAATCTCTTGTTCTTCTGAAGGAGGTTTCTGGACTACAGGTTCTGTAACTTCTTCATAAGGATTTTGTTCTATTCCAATACCCACCATAGCAGACTAAGAATTCTTAATGAAAACATCATTTAACAAAGTTAGTTATTGGATATTTTGAAAACAATATGAAGCTATTGTTAGGATATATGCTGACCTGTTCATCCTCCACACCTTAACTTGCTTGTAGCTGTCAATTGACTATTTGTGACTATTAGTAAAAACCATAATCTATATGAAATGCAGTCACAAGTGAAGTGGGATAGTAAACTTAATAAGTTTAACAACTTAGTAAAGATAATCATTATGAAATCCTTAATCACCTCAGTAGATACTTCCATGAATTAGTGCATGAGGTCTTCACATATAGTGAATTGACCAATACTTATGCTTGAAGTTGGATGCTTTTTGTTGTATTCATTAATCTTAAGATTGAGCAACACATTCTTACCCACAGGATTTTCTAATTCACCAGGGAAGTCATACTCACATTTTTCCTAATGCATAAGTACAACAAACATTAATAAACATTCTCTATTAACAGAATTGCAGAACATAGTTGGGATTATTTACATTTTGAAGGATAAACTTCAACTTAGTAGTTGTCTTCTGAATCAATTGAATAGCTAACTTATCCCAAAACATAATAAAGAGAGAACCAATTTTATCCTTTGATGACATAGTAAAGTTTAAGCCTACATCAAAAAGCACCCATATCTCTTTGTTACATAGTTGTATATTAATAAGAGGATTCCAAAATATATAATAAAAGATACTATACTTTGGCTCAATTTTGAATTGAGACTTTCTTGTGCAGCTAGAACAGATAAGAGCAAAATTTTCAGTGGTGGCCTTGATGCCACACTTAGAACAGCCATCATATGTCCAACCATAACAAGTTTCCAATTTTACTATCTCACAATTAATTACAAAAGACCCTCCCTGAAAATGCATTGACATTTAAATAACTTCATTCCTCACAAAGATTAATGATACTTCAACATGTTTCATTT
Source organism: Inga oerstediana (assembly GCA_963210345.1). Lineage (NCBI taxonomy): Eukaryota > Viridiplantae > Streptophyta > Magnoliopsida > Fabales > Fabaceae > Inga > Inga oerstediana. The sequence goes on from OY723407.1 coordinate 38,380,403, forward strand.
AATATGTGAAGAAAAGTCATGTACTATATGGCATCATTGAATCATGTGGTGAAAAAGTAGTATTGTAATGATTGTCATAATATGGAAAATTAGATTTCAACAAAATTATAATGTTTAGTAAATATGAAATAAGTAATTTTTGACAGACAAGCTCTTGTTCTGGTATCTGAGATACAATAATCCTTGTTTCAATGTGCAAGGAACTGCCACTGGATATCTGGGTTGATTATGATGGCATAGGCTGACTCAGGGAAGCCATCACTGAGGAAAATCCATCCTTGGAGCTAGTATCATGCATCAGAATTGTTAAAAAAATAGGAAACCAAACCTATGTCAACTATACTTGGATTAGAACATTTCAAACCTTTCTATAAATTGTTTAACCTCTTTTATTGGTGGATTAAATGCTACTCTGGTAGTATTGAAGAAGCTATAAACCACTGGAATTGTTGTTAAATAACACCACCCAACGTTACCATAAGTGAAAATTATAGAAAGCAAAACTCTTAAAAGCAATAACAGATATAGTTGATACTATCTTTTGAGAAGCCGATTCTAGCAAGATTAAGTACAACAACAATAGGAGTTTTACTATTTTGTAGTTGAGCCATGAATGCATCTGAGGCAACGTCATCAAATAATACGCAATCCACATCGTTCTCCCTGGAAAAAAGTATTAATCATGTGCAATTGTAATATGAAACATGTCGAATGCTAAACATCACTTTATAATAAAAATCTCAAGACTATTACTCATCATCAGTGATCAGCATTTGAAGCTTCAACTTTGTTTCATAGTCCCTGCAAAATTCTTCCAAAATACCAATGCTCCGAACATTTGTAAGTACATCTGCATAAACATTGAGAATGCCAAGAAAAGTTTAAAACTAAAAGTGCAATGAAAAAATAGCTTAAAAAGATGGGCAAAAAAGATACCAATTAGGTGATCCACTGGATGATCCTCATTAGCCTTCTTAATTTTAGTTATGGGCATGAACAAGTAAGAGTAGGAGGGTATGGAAGTAGCTTGTTCCATAACATATGTTTGCAGCATGAAAGTTAGCTTAAAAGAATTTTGTGTTGCTCTGTATTAACTGATATTGGGAGTCACTACAAAATTAGCAAATAGAAAAGTCTGTCCTTTAGTGATAGAAGTTTTGAATTTCTCATGCAATGCTTTTGTATAGGGCACTTGCTTGTATCTTGGAGATCAAAAATTTAATATGCCATAATCAATAAAAATTTATCCAGCTATGGCATTTCAATTTGTGAATGTAAGAACTTATTAATATCTGGAACTTATGCAATGTAAAGAGATGCAACACATAAGTATCTATACGCCTTTTAATCAACCAAAACCATAGAAATGCAAAAAAACATTTGAAGGGGCTGCCTTGTGGTAAACATTCCATTTTCTGAAGACTCTGACGATTATGCTCCTTCTATCAATACCATCATTCAATTCCTTCAGAGAAGAATGGCGCCTCATGATAGTATGTAGAAACAACAAAGGTTTAAAAGTAAAATACAGAAATGTTGCAAAGTACAAATTGTATAAAAGTTAAGAATTAGCAAGAAAAGAAAAATTTAGATCACATACTTCTTGTATATGAATTGCTTGATCTTTTAGCCTTTTCAAACAACTCAAATATGCAAGATAAAGAAGGAAAGTAAACTTGTATGACTTTACATAAATTTTAAAACTTGTATTTAGGTGGGGAGTGGATGTGAAGTTCATTGATAAAATACCATCATTTTTCAAATAGAAGCAAGAAGTTCAAGAAGTTCACCTCATCATCACTTAACATATCACCCTAGTAAAAGCTTGATCATGATGTGAGGGAGTTGAGGATTGATGATGTGTAATAAATCTGACACATCAACATATAAAAATATTCAAGATACAACCTACATCAGTAGCTAATCACTGGTTTTGAATTGAAAGCCCAAGATTGATGATGTGGGATGCAGCTAATATCGGAACACAAATAGACCATAACATGTTTAGGTCACCCTCACCCAAAATTAATACAGGTTAGCATGAAAAAGAGATCTCCATGTAGAATAAAAGTAGATAAGACAAATAAAATGCATGTTGTTTTTTCATTAGGAGTATTGACTGGAAAATCATGTCATCCTAATATCACCTAAGAATAATTTGAGTGTGATTGAACAATCACGTACATATTTGAGACAGGTAACATGAAGCACCTGTATAGATATTGCACAATAGAGGTGAGGTGACAAAACATGTAGAGCTACAAACTACAATATCCTACTTTAGTTAGAGCATATCTAATGACAGGCCAGCTATGTCATACATTTTTCTAAATAGGTGAAATAAAGAACGGTGGCATAAGGAATTAGGCTTGCAATAAGAAAATTGGCATGCTTCACCTTCTACATAGATGGGAAAGACATGAGTTGCATTCAAATATCAGGGGAATTTCAAAAATTGAAAAACTTAACCTAATGATAGTGGATAGCGTTGTTTGACTTTAATGTCATCATTAATAATAAATAGATCACCTCATTGGATGGGTTAACAAGACCAGCATTATTTGACTCAAAATGCATTGAATAAAGTTAAGGAAAAGCAATTTCCAGTTACATGATAGTAAGTCTGAATACGAAATTATGAAACTAAAAAGCTACATATTAGAGCATGTAGAGATAATTCATTACAAAAGGAATCTATGCACTGCCAATCGTCATCCATAGCCATATTCATTATCAAGCAAATCACATGTAAGGTCATAAAGCATGGCTGGTCAAAATAATAAATTAGAATACCAGAACTCAACAAATGGGTTAAATTATGAATACATATAAGTACCTCGATTAGGAGACTTTATTAGAAGATGAAAATAGTGACATTAAAACGCATTGGCTGATGATAATAGTATAATGCATCACATGTCCAGTTGTGATGGGATATTAGACAGACTTTCAAAACGAAAGGTGATATGAACGATGAGGGGAGAGTCATATGTACTGGCAGGTTGACAAAAATAGTCTCATAGGATGACCTTCCTTAGCCATATAGAGAAAAGATATTATAAAAATGAGAAGACCTCAACATATATTAGCATAACAGAGGAATACTTTCTAAAGACGTAAAAGAACTAGCATGATCATAGAAATGAATCAAACATAAAATCAAAAACAAAAGATATAAAGTAACCAAAACAGTTTCCTGTTACATGACAGTATTAAAGGTATAGCCTAAAGCTGAATCAAAGTACTCTACACGGCCATAGATGAATGTTTTATTGTATATATGAAAAGTTTAAATTAAAGTAACTTATAAGCAAGAAAAGGAAATACTGCATGTAGGGTATCCTAATGAAAATAGAGATAAGCATGTTAAAGGAAAGCGTGATTCATTTGTGTCCGTCACCATAATTATGATAATTCATATCACTCCTCTCCTTTCTATTTGCTTAGGGTTTAAATACTATTGAATCATTCAATATGTGAACCACATTAACATTACAAACAACTGACCGACAAATGTCTAATTCCAGAAGTGAAAGTAGCTCTAAGCCGTTTTATGCACTAGATTTCTTTAACTTGCTTTGTCGTTAGAGAGATGAAAGGGTCAATCTCCTCAACATAAGTGTTGGTCCAAAAGAGGTGCTGGTAACTCTTGATGCCTAAATGGATGAAAAAATTGTGAACACAAATATTCATAAGGAGCATCGCATAGGGTCTGACCTATAGTATGATTCATATTACTTTCTCATAAAATGTGTTTATGGCATTATAAGGTCTAAAGGATTCTACTATCCCAATATAGAGCGCGTAAACATTTACAACTTCAAAAGTTAATACACATTCAATATATTCTTTTACCTCACATCGACTGACTTTGAGTCAAATTTCCATAGAGAAACCATGATCCCCTCACAATTTATGACATTAGACATGTCAGATACATAAAGGTAACCCCGATTTTGACTAGGCATAGAAGGAACGATGAAATTGCTAAATGAGCTTTAAACCCTGATGATTCATTTGTCAGCAATATACTAAGGGATGACATCCAGATTAGCACGGCGGAATATGCCTGAAACTAAAATCTTCCACCGTCATCGTCTCTAGGTCTTGAGCTAGGTTTCATCGATAGTGGGGATGACAAGTAGATGCTGCACTAATCTCTATCTTAAGCCCTTAACTGCTATTGCCCCTTTGTTTTTTATGTTTTTTGGGAAAAGTGGGCCAACAGAAGAAAAACTTGTAGCTTTTTTTAATCAAGCGTCTATATAAGACAATACTTTTTACTTACTAAATCATTGAACATTCAACATCCCAAGTGGAACATGTTGACATATTTGTATATATATTCACTAGGAAAATTTGTAAAAATACACATAAGAAAAAATGACCCAATTTAAATCTGCATAGAATGGTTACATTTCAACATTTTTTATGTACTATTTTTTAATAGTTACATGGACAACTAAGGAATTAATTACATGGGCAATTGAAAAATTGTTGTATATGGTTCTTCTCAACATTGCACATTATATAAGTAGAAGGGTAAATGATTCTTGTCAACACTGTTTTATATTGATTTCAACTATGTTACCAAGTCTAAGAAAGTTGAACTAAAACATGGGATGTAGAAGTTATTATATGGGCGTCACATTCATTCCAGTTCAAGTATGGAACACCTCTAGAACATCAACTCCAAACATATATGAGTGCAATTAATAGCTTTTGGATGACACCTTCAATTTGAAATGAATTCCTTTTTATAATAAAGAAAACAAAGTAAAACGTTCACACAGCATGTTGGGTATTCAAACCAAGATTTAAGGGAATACATATTTTAGGATTATAAGTACATCTTCCTAATCCAAGATAGTGGTTGGGAGGATCCCTCCAAGCATGTCATCATTAAGCTCTTTAAGTTGTGGCCAAGCCGAATGAAAGAACACCCTTGTACCATTTTAGTATGATCTCATTATTGGAAAACTGACCTCATACTTACTCTTTGGGATAGCATATTGGATAACCACAAAGGTATAATCCTTAGTTGAAAAAGACTCGAGCATTATCAAAGTCACCTCAGCTGGCTCACCAACCAAAGTGCATTTGAAAATCTTGTTACCCCTACCAATTATTAAAACATGACTTTTAATATCCCAATTATGATGAATGCGAATGCTGAATACTATATGAGAATTACGTTAAGAATAAAATGATGGTTGTGTTGCACAGTTTGTGAGCCTGCACATGAAAGAGATATATTGAGTAATAAAAGTATTTCCCCAAGGTGTAGATGATTTTATACAATGTTCAAATTTTGAGGACGGAATTTATTGAACGAGGGGAGAAAAAAGTATGCTTTGGCGCTTTACATAAGCCCAACTTGGTCAGCCCCTCAAGGAACAACTCAAGGTACCTCAGACTCTAGTTTAATGCACCACCTCTCGACCTAGGGTTATCATCAGTGCAACCAACTTGGTGGCTGGCTAGCCATGCTGGCCATGTCGGGGTAAAAGCCAAGACTTCATTCCTTACATCATCCAGTGAGAACCCCCGATCATGTAGTCAAATTCGCCATCAGCTGAACTAGCTCTGATACCAAAACTGTAAGGTCTTATTCTCGTAATCGATCGGATGAGCTTATACACAATAAGACTGACCTACTTTCATAAAATCATTTTAAATCCCTAGTCTCAAGACAGGATTCAAACCTGTAGTTGACTGGGTTTTTCAAAATAATTTTCAAGATCTTGGGAAGTGTCATTCAATGGTTCACAATTTCACTACTACTCTTCAACTCTCACTTTTATTTAAATCAATCAGAGTGATTCACTACCCATTTATTTAGCCAGATCATTCCTTTGCTCATTCTTAGTTTATTCCTTTGCATATATATATATATATAGACGATGTAGCCATAAGGCTACCAAAGTGTCTAAACCCATTACAAGTATTATAGAGATATCCCCGTCTTCGTTCCACCACTATATTCATTTCATACAAAATTCTTCTTTTTTCCCAGCACACCTCTTGTGTTCACCTGTCTAAATGGTTGGTAGGAGAGAGTGACATTCGAGAGAATCTCAGTAGAAAACAATTATCATAATGCATGCATGATAGATGCTATGTGCATGACATATTAGTTTTAACTAGATGCATGCCATATAATGACATTTCTTTATGCTCAATGTTTGATGAAACATAATTATAGCCACAATATAACAGAAACACATCTTCATTATTCAAATATGCTCCGCACAATCAAGTAAAGCAATCACAAATATCACTACACAAGAAGAAATATCAACTACATGCAAATAAGGTAAGTTTCCTACCTCTTATCTTGAGTCCTCCTCTTGTACCTTTACTCCAAAAAATGTAGCTTCTTGGAAATTCTTCCATTTCTTCTTCCTTGACTTCTCATGACCCTAGATACCCAATAACATCATTAAATACATGATAGAGAGTCATTAGAAGTATATATTAGTGTCCAAGAAGTTAGGGATGCTAAAACATCATGTTGGTTATCTTTTGAGCACATAGATAGCCATTTTGAAGTCCAAACAAATGCCTATGGGGTTAGCCAAGCTAAACCAATCAAAAATATGAAATATTAAAACAGGGGTCTTGACCCCAGCCAAAACTCCGTTGGCTGCAGCTAAGAGAAGTAAAAAACTTTTAGGCCGCGGCCAAGCAAATCTTCTGGCCGTGGCTAAGAAACTCTCTGTTCTTGGCTCAACTTCCAAAAATCATAACTAAATCTAAACAAATCAAAATAGAGTGGTTCAAAGTTCTATAGAAAGCTCTTTAAGTCCTCTATACAGGAAAAATGTGAACCACCACATCTACAATCATAAAATTAAATAATTTCATAAATTCCCACATTGTTCCATAATCAAGCCTAGAAACAGGGCACAATTTTAAAAATCCATAAGTTTCAATCCATTGCTCTAAATTGCTTATATTACTTATCAAATTAAAGCCCTGGATGTCTACTTTAATCCTGAAAAGTTTCATAACATTTGGACTAGGTTTGGAAAAATTTAGACCAACTTGTGAACAGTAAAATATGTCTGAAGCTGCTATGAAACCGATGGAAGAGATAGCTCAGGTGAACAGTTTTTTACAATAGATAGATTACTCAAACCCGTGACCTCATATGTGAGGGGAGCAAGCTATTACTAGTTGAGTTACAATGTATGTACATTCTTTAAACACAAAATTACACACACATATAATATTCTCATACATTATCAATTTTATATATAAACATAATATTATTAAAAGCTAAACATAAATTTAATGCTAATTTTAATTTTAAATGGTTAACATTTAAAATTAATTTTTATATATTTAATATAAGTTTTATATAAATTAATTTTAAATTAAAAAATTTAAATCTTAAATAAATTTTATTATAAATATCGTTTTAGAAATTTTTTGAATTTTAACTTTATTTTTCATTAACATTAATTAATAATTAATAATATATATGAATGTATATATCAACATATATTGTATTATATTATATATTTGCGTTTTATTTTATATATAATATATTCTTAAAAAAATTATATATATTTTATCATGATTTAAAATATAAATATTGAACAATAATTTTTATATATTTATATGACTATTAATATAATATTTTTATTTTTATAAATACAATATTTTTACTATGAAATTTATTATAAACACTACAAATTTTTAATTTTAGGTGCGGAATTAACTACGGAATTTGTCATGAAAAAATTCTCTTACTAATTTTGTTTCTAAGAAATTAGTGGAGGAATTATTTTCTGAAAAAATCCTTTCAAAAATTTTGACGGATTACATATGAAATTAGCCACAAATTCCATTAGAAATTAGGTGTTTTTCTTGCAATGTTATATATGTCAACTATAAGACCATCATTTAAGCTGAAGTGAAAGTTTTCCCCCAGAACCTAAATGAGCTTTAAATTCATGGATGTAACATACGTATGGAGAATCAAAATTAATTAAAAAATTATAAAATATTATTTATGTGTAATGAACAAAGTTTTTATTATTCATAGCCTTTATACAAAGGCTCAGTTACCCTCCTAAGATCAAATTTATGCATCACATTTTATTAAAAATTTTATTCCCATCATATAGCCGTAATGATTTAAAGATACTTTTTTTTTTTTTTGAGAATTTCCAGTTAAATACCACTTGAACTTATAAAATTCTGAAAGATTTGCTAAGAAATGGGAAAAATGGGTCATAAGGTTGGAATATGGGATTTTGAGGTGTTATGCTTTTACCCAAATGCCCCTCACTTTTTTTAAAAAGAGGGCAAGTTCCCCTCGACAGCCGGCAGAGCTCCGATAACAACTTGAGTAAAGCGAATAACTATTTACGTATAGAGATTGACAACTTGAGCTCATCAAGTTGTATACTCAAGTTGATAATTGTTATTTTAAAGTTGTCATAGCCTATACTCAACTTGTCAATAACGATTGATAGGACTGCCCCTATAAGGTATTGTTGACAACTTGAGTAAAAACTGACAACTTGAGTATAACAATTAGCAATTTAGGTATAGAGATTGACAACTTATGGAGCTCAAGTTGACAGTCACTATATTGAAGTTGTTAATTACCTATACTCAAGTTGTCAATGATGCCTGATAGAGCTAGTTGCTAATTGCAATACTCAAGTTGTCATTCCCTATCACTACTACAGAATCGTCGATATATGATAGTTATTATCAACTATAAATCTTGATTCCAAACCATTATATAATGTCAGCATGAATAAATTATGGTTTTGAACCGTGATTTATTCAGTATTTATTATAACCATTATAATATAACACTCATTATATATTGAAGCTTGGTGAGGTCATGATATGTTCAATGTTGTGATAATAAATAACGGGCACACATAAATAACTGTTATAATATATGGTAATGCTTGCATAATACATATTGATCTCATTTTAATAACCGTTATTTATTCAATAACATACATAACAATGTTTTTGTAAGAATCGTGACTTTTAATAATAATAAATAATGGTCTCGTGTTGGCAACCGTTATTTATTTAGTAACATAAATGATGGTTTGTAAATAAGAACCATGAACATTTATAATACATGGTGGTTTTTACAAAATAACAGTGATGTATAGATGTAAGAAAGTGAGAGTTTCTAAGTTAGTTGGACTCATTTGTATATAATAGAACAGTTCCTCCCACAACGAGTTGCACACATTGTTGGATGGTTCAAAACATTCAAGGCTTTGTGGGAAGAATCAATAGCAACTATTGACCTATTTTTGTGATAATGTAATTGTTGACCTATAATTGTATCTTTTCACAGGAATTAAGCCTAAAAAATAAAGGTTAATGGGAAAAATAAATATCCATATAGAAAAAGGCGCAAGGGGTTTACAAACTGTAACATCTCAGGTCATTCAATTCAATTCAATTACCTAAGGAATCAATTCAACTATCGTTTGATTCATATGTTACAATTCACTAGGGTATATGATCAGGCATCTATCACATTCTTTTGCCTCAAATTCAATTTGTCTTACAGAGGCTTTTAGATTCTAGCATATTCTTTAGATCATTCTCTTAATACCTCAAATCACCTCGAGTCATTGTTCAAATTACTAAAACATCATTCTAAGTAAAGAAGCAATATATAACATTCTTCCATTGCTTCTTAACCTCAAGGTCATGCCCAGTCATCAATTGAGCATCTTTAATTGTATTCTATGCCTCAAACAACTCTAAGCCATTTTAGTGTTCTTAAGAACCTAAGGCTCAAAATAGATTCTTGGATCACAAACCAATTCTTAACTTCATACGAGATCTATAACCTCAATATTAATTGAGTCCTTAGTCATACCTAATATGCATGCTAAACAAATCATCATGATTCATAGCTTTAATTCTATCCTTTACAATATTCAAATATTAACCTCAAGCTTTACTGAAGATTCAACCTTAATCCTGAGGTTCAAAATTCTCATTCTATATGCCTTTAAATACAATTAATCTAACTAAGATGATCCATAGTTATGGAGATATCTTAAGACAGTCACTATTCCTCAAGCCTCCATAACCCTACTAACTTAACTTCCCAGGGGGCACCCATCCCGGGATTACTCTCGCCTGAGCACGCTTAACCATGGAGTTCCACTAGAATCTGGGTCACAGACCGACTCGGCATCAGATTCTCTAGAGCTCATACCCTTTTATACTGGGTATACATCACTTCTAATCTGTTTCATTCTCGATATATAGCTCTAACCCTTCCTCAAAATTAGTTTGCCACATAGTGGTCGGGAAAAATTCTATTTCCTTTGGGTTTATCTATTACCCATATTTCATTCTAGTAGGGGATCACTAACAAGGTATCGGTATACCTATTCTCAGTAGCATAGGACATTAGCCTAATGCCAGAATCTCTTCTCTAATATCAACAAATGTAATACCTTACATTTCTACCCCTTTTATACATGTCGGAAGTGTTACTATTCGATTCTTTAGGGGTTCATTTCTTATTTCCATCTATTGAGATGTTATTCTTAAGAGATATCAGAGTGCATTCTTATTCTGGTTCTTATTCTTAGTTTCAGTGATTCGGTGATCCTGATTACTATTCAATTCTTATTCATGTGTATTCTTACTATTCATACTATTCATACTATATTCTAGTTGAGCAAAAAATGTACATAAAGTAAATTAATATACGTTCTTTCTTTCTTGATTCTTCATCTTCTTTCCTTCTTGTTCATCTTCAGCATTCTTTTCTTTCATACTCCCATACCTATATGGTTGGTGGGGGATCGTGAGACTCAAAAGAATCTCAGTAGCAAACATATAGACATACATGTAAGATGAATGCTAGTGCATGATATACTTGCGTTACATAGGCTTATGTTCACATGATGATATTCTGCACGCTCAATGTTTCACGTAACATTCCTATAGCCACAGTAAAAATAGAAACATAGCTTCATTTATCCATACTTGCTTCACATAATCAAGCAAAGCAATACAACAAATCAATACACTACATAAACATCACATGCGTACAAGTAAGTTTACTACATTTTGTCTTTGAGTCCCTTTTTTGTACCTTTTCTTCCGACCATTAAAGTTGTTTGGAATTTCTTTCATTCTACTTCCTTCACATCTCATTGCCCTAGGCACATAACCATACATTAGAACCATGACAAATGAATGTCCAATGTGGCTATATAGGCCATTAGGATGTGTCTCAAACATTTGGGCCTGTACTTGGCCTAATTTTAATAACTCAAAACACTTTGATTGGTTAACATTAAAGTTAACACATTAGGTCAAATGGGTATTTAATGGGCTCACACTAACTTTATGGGCTTTACTTATCCATTGAAGTTCAAATTAATTACCAATTATCATACTTTTTCATTTTAGCTATATTCTAAAAAGTTGGCAGATTTTCCACTTAACGTTGAAAAATTATAACTAATTCTAGAAAAATCCAAATGGGTTGTTTCCCATGTCTAATTAAGTTATTTAAGTCCTTTTTAAGGAAAAAATATAACAAAGCATCAATTACATCCACATATTTCCCTGAAATTCTTTAAACACATACTGCCACAAATTTCATTCCAAAATCAAGGTCAAAGTTTGAAAAATCATAACTTTCAATCCACTAGTCCAAATGACTTATATTACCTATCAAATTAAAGCTAAAGATGTCTACTTTAACCTTGTAAACTTTTATAGCATTTAGACCAAGTTTGACTGATCAAAAACACATTGTAAATTCATTGCCTCCAGGAAACGAATTCAGGCAGCTTAACAAAAACTTCCAAAATCATCAAAAATCATCATTTAACCATAAATACATGATTAAACCTTAAAAACACCACTTGACGAAAATATAAATATCACCACCCTCAAAAATACTCATCCAAACAACAAACTAATCTGTTCAAAATAAAGCCTACGCTTACCTCAACGTGTTTCCGCAACCAGTTTGGAAATCTTGCAGTATTCAAGCAAGCGAGACGGCACCAAACACCTCCTAACGAAAATCTAAAACCTTAGAAATAAAGCTTGAGATGAGTTGAAGAGGTTTATGAAGAGTATTTTGGGAGAAAACACTGATTCGGAGGTGAAATCAGCTTTGGAGCTCAAGAACAATTACTATTCACCTTTCTTCTATCCTCTTCCATTTTCTCACTATTTTTCTCTATTTTTGGGCTATTTTGACGAAATTACTAGCCAAGAGGGAGTCTTGAAAAATTATGCCATGTGTCAGATTCCTACGGTGCCATTTGTTCTGTGATCCAGTGATTTGGTGACATGTGTCACTTACTTTACTAAAGTAGGGCCCACATCCTTCTCTTTCTTTTTAGGCATCCCTAATTCATTAGGGGAAGGAGAGCCTTGACAATTTCCCCGAACTCCCAGGTTTGGTGTTCGAGAAGTCAGATACACGATTAGACTGGAGACCGGTAGATTTCCCTGACTCAGCTGACATATGGCACATCCCGGGGATGCCAACACAAAAAGGCATAAAGGTGGTGTAGTGCTAAGGGACACTTTTCACCTCCTTATTTAACCAACACAAAAGTGGCTTTGTACTTTATAATGATTATGGGACACTTGTCATTTTCTTACTTGGCCAACACAAAAAGGTGTGTCATCCTGAGTCATCATTACTTAACTTTATTAAAGTTACTTTAATAAAGTTGATTTATTAGTGCATACATAGGACCGTAGCCCGCATACCAAGAAACAAAAGATGACACCAAGTTAAAGTGTGTGTGTGTGGGCCCCATATGGTGCCACATACCGATATCAACTTTAAAAACCCATAGTACATATGTCTGCCCTGAAAATGCCATGTGCATTTCTACACAGACTTATTTCGCCTAACTAATCCATCCCTTACCTCATAACATAGTTGGGTGGTGTCTTCTACCAACCCAATGGCACCATATATCTGTCCTGTGCACAACTGAACCGACACTTTGATGATATTACCTACACGTACTGGGCCCTTAGCCCGATAGGGCTAGATCACATAGTCCCCTTGAGTCTTTCTATCTCTTGATATTCTTGGGACTCTTCATGAGTTAGGCTTATTCGTCTACCTGATATAGGCTTATTATAAAATCTCTAGGCCCAAAATTTAGGATATTACAAAAGACACGTACACAAGATGACAGCTACAAAATATTCTACTAAATCTTATACCTAATACAGCTAGCCCTATTGATTAGCTATAATACTAATCATAATTAACATAGCAACTAATTATGTTTTAATATTCCTCCTCAAACGAGAGGGTGTGGCTGCCATCCTGAGTTTGCTTCTGAAAAATTGGAACTGAGATTGTGACAGAGGTTTGGCAAATAATTTGCAATCTAGTTGAAAGAATGAATGTATCTAATCTTGATGAATCCAGATGAAACCAAGTCTCTAATAAAATGCACATCTATTTCAATGTGCTCTAGCACTCAAGTTATCACACTATATCACTGAAGGGGTTTTAAGAATAGTCCAATTTTAGTTAGTAAGGAATTCAACCATTAATCTTAGCAGATCCATCAACAAGAGACCTATATTCAAACTTAGCACTTGATCTTGAGACCACTTTCTGTTTCCTATATGACTAATAAATAAGAGTGTTTCCTAAAAATACACATATTCCGGTCATTGACCTTCTGTCATTTAAGTCACATGCCCAATCAGCATCGATGTAAGCAAGCAAACAAGGCCAATCAAATGGCTTAATATACAATCTCATACTAAAAGTACCATTAAGGTATCTAAAATGTTTTTTAACAGCTTGAAAATGTGAGTTCTGGGCTGAGGTAGAAATTGACCAAGTTGGTTTACTGCAAAAAAGATATCAGGGCGTGTAGTTGTAAGATATTGCAGATAACCTATAGCTGGTCTATATTCTATAAGATTTCTCAATAATTCACCATCTTCTGAGGTGAGAAATCTGCCAATTACCATAAGAGTGTTTACTAGAGCACAGTCACTTATTCCAAATTTCTTTAGCAAATCAATGACATATTTTGCTTGACTTAAATAAATTCCATATGCATCACAATACACTTCTAGTCCAAGGAAATAATACAGTGATCCTAGATCATTTAAGGAAAATAACAAATTCAATTGTGTTACAAACTTATCGACATAAATAGGATTATTCCCAGTCACCAAGATGTCATTAACATATATCAACTTAAAAATAGTCAAATTGTGAGTCTGAAGCATGAAAAGAGATATATCACTTTTTAAATTTTGAAACTCCCAGTTTAATAAAGTAAATCCTAACCGATCAAACCCGGCTCTTGGAGCCTTTCTCAAACCATATATATCTTTAATTAACTTACAAACATGAGTAGGTCTCTCTTGATTGACAAACTCTTTTGGCTGCCTTATATGGACTTCTTGCAAGAATCCATTAAAGAAAGAGTTTTTATGTCAAGTTGGCATATCTACCATTTAAACGTCACATCTATGGTTAGAATTACTCTAATTGTTATGGATTTGACAACCAGACTGAATGTTTCACTAAAATCGACTCCCAGTGTTTGTTGGAATCCCTTGGCCATCAACTTTGCTTTAATTTTCAATATAGATCCATTAGCTTGAAATTTCATCTTAAATACATGTCTGTTGTCGATTAGCTTCTAATTGTAATACAGTACCAAAACCCAAGTACTATTCCATCGCAAAGCCATGAATTCCACTTTCATCACATTCAGCCACACTAGAGATAATAATGCCTTTCTAATAGAATTAAGTTATACTGATTGTGTGGTGCATTTGGATAACCCAATGATGTTTATTGAACAAGAAACTTTCTAGAATAAAAGTAGACATATCAAGCTTTAATTTAATAGGTCATTTGTGTCATTTTGATTTGTACACTGGGAGTTATGAATTTTTTAATTTATATCATGAAAATTAGGTTAAATTCTGGTAGTGTGCAATAATTGACAATTCTAGGAATGTTATTCCTCTAACTGACTGTGGGTGATATTTTCCTTGAAAATAGACTAAAAAAGGGTCACAGCCTTTAGAAACACTGCAATTCAATTTTTGCACATAAAGATATGATTTTTCAAAGTTGATGAAAACTTCTGGCAGTTTTGATCACTTATGTGAAATTGAAGATGTAATGGCAGAGTGTAATATTGTTGAACTCTGAGGTTAGAAATTGGTCTTTTAGGTTAATTGACCACTTTAACTCCTTAGTTGACTTGATTAAAGCCTAATGATAACCAGTTTGAGCATTTGAATTAAAGAAAATTGGATTAAGTAATAACATGTTGTCTGTAATTCTAATTATAGGATTCGATATATGCCCTGGCATAAGAAATCTGTGCACGAACAAGACCAAAAATACCAAGGTAGTGCTCTTTCTCTTATATCATGTATAATGCCTTGTATATATTTGCTTATCATTGAATTGTGACGAATGTCATGAAAGTGATTGCTACTGTGAATGCTGCTGTGTGATGAATGTCACGAATGTGTATACAGCTGTGAAAGATGTCATGTACAGCTATGAAAGCTATCATGATGTCACGAATTGTGACAAATGTGACGAAAGTCATGAATATGAATATTGTTGTGTATGCTGATGTGAATGCTATTGCAAATGCTACTTTGTAATAATTGCTTATATGCTTTGTTAATTATATATCATATGAGTGAAACGTTAATACTAAGATTCATATGAATCTCACTCTTTCCAATGACTAATCTACAACCAGAGCAAGCAGATCGAAGGAGAAGCAGGTAATAAAGGGCGGCTAGTGCTCCCATCTAGGAGACTAGAGTTTGGTGTTGGTTATCAGTTTTTGGGGATGAAGGTATATATTGTATATGATGTAAACTTGTGAAGTTGTATGTAATCCCTGGTATGGGAACAAAAACGGGCGATTATGCCCTATAGACCCTACTAGTTTGAGTATAACCCTAAAGTTTGTCAGGAAATTTTGTTTAGCACTCTGATATTAATGAATGGAACTGAACTAAGCAAGCCAAATATGTATGGTAAAGCAGAAACAAGGCCATGTTAATCATATTTTGAAAAGTTTTGAAAACCCACTTTATCACAGGATCAAATCAAGTCTTGAAGTCAGAAACTTTAACAAGATTTCAATTATCTTTTGGTCTCCCGTTTATTTCATAACATGTTTTCGAACCATATTAACGGCTTTTAAGGAAGGGGGTTACACATTCCTTCCTTGGGAATCCCCTATAGTAACAAATTTCTTGTTGCCTTGTCCTTCACATCACATTTTTAATTAGTGAATTTGATATCAATTGGATTATCACTAATCAATTTGTTCACACTCAAAAGTTTTTTAGTTGCAGATGGAACATAAAGAATAGCCATAAGAGATACCTTAGATGATTGATTGCAAGGTATAGTAGCTGAACCAATGACTAGAATTAGTCTTTTCTCACCAGTACAAGTAGTAAGATATGACTTACTAACTGAGGTTATCTGTTAAAGTTGCTCAGAATTTAGAGTCACATGATAGTTAGCTCCACTATCCATATACCAGGTTAGATCTACAATAGAGTAGGGATTACAAAATATGCTTGCTGTGTATAACCTAAAAATTCACTCCGATCATGGTAATAGCAGGTTGCGATAGTGTAACCAGAACATTGATAATGAATGCAAAAAAGTCTTCCACCATCACAACCACCGCGCCTGCCATAGAGATGACCTCCTCTTAAGTTGTGGGAGTTGTTTCGCTAACCTTGAGTATTGTTTAGTCATGACAACAATTGTCACAACAAATATCATGTTATTAAATGACAAAAACATTAAATGACAGTTGAATAATCAGAGATGCAAAATGATTCAGATGACTTAGACATGTTTTGAAAGCAAGCAGAGAAGCCTAGCATCTACCCATGTCAGATCTGGTTAGTAAACTAATTTGACTATTATTGCATTATATTCCGTATCAAGTCTATTGAGTGTATAAAGTATAAGATCATCGGTACCTAATAGTAAACCAGCCAAAGTAAGCTCATCTGCAAGACTCTTCATCATATTCAAATAGTCATCCATTTTCATTACATTATTCCTGGTGTTGTGAACTTCATTTTTCACCACCATTACCTGAGCTTTAGTTGAAGCACAAGCTAAATATTGAGCACCAGTCCATAAATCTTCAACAGTTTGGCAATGTAATAGTTGTGCCCCCATATCTTGTGTTCCTTAGCCAACTAACAAGCATTCGTTCAATAGAAAACCTGTCAGAGTAAGCCGGGTTTGCTCTAGTTTCTGCACCATCATGAGGAAATTTGGGTGCAGCACTTGTTGTGCCATTAATGTGTCCTTCAAGTCAATTACCCGCAATGAGTACAAGAACAATGGACTCCTATACTAGAAATTTAGTGTAATCTAACTTAATCGTGGTAATCTGGTTGGATGAGTTGAAGAAAGAGTAAGATTTAGGACTAGTCGACAAAGCAGAGTTAATAGAAGAGGAGGAAGAAGATGAGTCAGTCATTGACACTCTTGGTAAGCTCTGATACCTAGTGAGAAAAATACACTAATGATTGGAGAATGATTTTGAGCCACTAAATGAATTGGTACTCAGGTCAAGACTAACATTTATATTACTGAATACAAGATTATAGAGAATGTTTACAGCTGTAGGCAAAATAACAGAACTTATAGGCAAAGGACACGTACACAAGATGACAACTACAAAATATTCTACTGAATATTGTACCATTACAGCTAGCCCTATTGATTAGCAATTCTACTAATTATAATTAACCAGCAACTACTTATGTTCTAACAACTTGAGATCTAAAATAAATCAAATTTTATTGTTTAAAATATGGAAATATAGAATTCAAATAAGAGTGTAATATGATTGTATCGGAACAAAAGAGTTTAATATGATTAAAAATTGAAGCAGAATATCCTAATTAAAATAATTGAGACTTAATTATACTTATTTAATAGATTATTTCTTGGTAATCAAACTTTACCATGTGATTTTGAATAAATGGGAATTTAATTAAAATGAAATTAAATTTTTAAGACTTAATTCCAAACAATAATCTTAGGAGAAAGAGAAAGTTTATAAAGATTAATAAGGATTGATAAAGTATTTAATATATTTTCTAAAATAACATGTTACAATTATTTCAATGTTATGAAAATTTTATTTGAATGGAATAAATAAATTTACTTCAATCCTTTAAATTGAACAATTCTTGAAAAAAGTTATATATATATATATAAAGAAAGAAAGTAAAATTAAAAAAAAACCATATCAATGGTGGTAGGCCATGGGCCACGCCAACAATTGATTAGGGTTAATATACCCCATTATATTAACACACATGCACAAAACCAAAACCCAAGGGCCTTCATTTTTTTTCCTTTCTTCCTTCAGCGCCATTTCTTCATTTCTTCTGCTACCAAGTGGCGTCAAGAGAGAAAGAAAGGGTAGGAGTGGAAGAGAAAGGGAAGTTTGGTTGAGTTCATTTGGTAAGTAATCTTCCTCCTATTTCTAAGTTTCTCATATTTGATTTCTGCTTCTTTTTTTATATGATGAAAATTTAGGGTTTGTTATATTTTGAAACTTTAAGGCTTATTGTTGATGATTTAGTCTTTAATGGAGTTAATGAGGTTAGAATAAGAGTTGTATAATCTAAATTTTTGCTTGAGTAGTTGATTGAGGAAACTAGAGTTAGGGTTTGATAGGAAAATTTTTTATTTATGATATTGGGGCTCTTATATTCAAATTTCATGATTTATTTTAGCTTATTAATGTTTATTTTGATGATTGAAGAGATTGGTTTTGAGGTTTATAAAGAAAAGTGAATACTAGGAATGTTACATGAAACTTTGAGTGTTGTAAACTGGATGTTTTTTTTAAATAAATTGATGAGGTTATGAGTAATTAATTATTCAAATGAGTAAGAAAGGATTAATAGAACAGAGAGAGAAATGTTGTCAACAGCCGTTTCCATTTTGATATGCGCAGGGCAATAATGAACAAGTTCCATAGGCAAACAGAAAAGTACAGTTATACTGATAATAAGTATTTGTTTACAGATAGTCATTAACAGAGCAGAAGTCGATAATAATGACAAATATGTACAGAATGTCACAAAACTATTTCACATACAGACTATATACAACCACTATATTTATCTTGGAAAACGTGCCTGTCAGTTTCCCTTCTCTGCATCCTTGGCTTTCGAGCCGCTGGCACCTGCTGAGACATTTTGATTAGAAAAAGGGGTGAGATTCCAAGGAATCTCAGTAGAAACATACGATCAACATATAAAATGTGAAAATTAAATATGCAATGAACCGTATCAAGTAAAATGAAAAATCATATCATCCGTGTGTGTACACAAAATTCAGGGCCAACTAACCCGTTGAAACCCCTACATGTACCTCAGCTAAGCCCTTGACTACAGCTAGGCAAGACTAGTATACCTCAGCTAGGTCCTAAACCACAGCTAGGAAATGTGCCTCCAGCAAGTGTTCAGATCACAAAATACAGTAACACACATCATACAAATAGTCACATAGTATACGAGAGATAGTAGTACCTTAATCTCTTTCTTGTCTCAAAGGGTGCGCCTCGTAAAATTTGTCAACTATAAGCGTCCAACTCGATCTTAAAACATCAAATGTACAAGAAATAGGTCATAAACTATCCAAGTATCATTTTAGACAGTTTCATAGTGTTTCTTGTAGTTATATTAGCCTATAGTGAAAATTTACCAAAATGCCCCCGGGACCCCGGCCCGGCCTCGCCATATCTGGCCCGATGGCACGTTTTCCCAAAATTTTGACTAGGGCTATCCTGACGTATTTTCGTCCAAAGAATCCATTTTCGGACTCAAAATTACCAAATTCAATGTCAAATTAGGAAATTTCCCTTGGCAGCCCTACTTTTAGGGTTTTAGGGGCATTTCCGTAATTATGCTTTCTCAGCCTTTTGTGAAAAAGTGCCCAACTGTAACCCCAACTAATTTTCCCTCCTGAACCCAATGGAATCATCAAATCATTGAAAATTCAACTCTAAGGCCCTCAAACATCCCTGGCCGAAATAATGGTGTTCTCCGAGAAAAATCAGGGTTTTACGATTTCGGCTCCGTAAACACGTTCCTTTCTACTCCTAACCACTTTATTAACAATCTAATTGAGTTATAACAACCATTTGAACTAAAATTGGGCATCATAACCCTTAGATATACACTTTTCCAAAATTTAAAACCAATGGCAATCCGGCGAAATTTCACCGATTAAATTGCCCACAGCAGCCAGAATAGTTAATATACGAAGGTTTGGAAGTTACCTCAAGCTCCCACAAGCTTTTCCCAAAAATGGCTGAAAACCCTAACTTTTAGAACACCAAATTTGAGCTTTCCAAACCTTAAAGAACAAAGAGGAGTAGCTTAGAGTCGGAGTTATACGCGTTAGGAGTGAAATCGTCGGAGAAATCGGCTTACCTTGTGATTTTTCTTCTCTTTCTCTCTCTAAACTCTCTCAACTTTCTCTCTCAACTTCAGGTCTGTTCTTTGCGTGAATGAGCTGAAGATGAAGATGCAACATATATTTTATAATATATAACATTATGCTTTAATTGTTTAACAATTTTTCCAAAATTCCAAAAATGAAGTTTTATGTACATAAACCTTATGTACATGTAACCATGCTCATTAAGCCCAACTAATATTTCCTTCATTTTTGGACCTTAATATTGGGCTTTTTAAATCACTTAAATTAATTCCATATTTATTTTTTGCCCAATTTCTCATGAAATTGAACATTTATAAATTTATAAATTCCAAATTCATGAATATTCACCATTTTATTGAATTTCTCAAATATTTACAATACTTTGGGTGAATATAAATTTTGGGGTGTTACAAATGTGATTGTAATAGTAATTTGAGGTATAGTTGATTTATGTGTATTCTTCCTAAGGAATTTAAAGTGAGTAAATTTTGGGAATTTTAGAATAAATGGATGAAAGTATTATTGCCAATGATTTTAATGAGTGAAATAGAGTTGTTAGATGATTAAAAAATATATATGATTGGGATAGAGAAATTGAGTTATTGTGGTAAATTGAGAATTTTAGGCTTTATATTGAAGGGAACAATTTGGAGGTTATATGAAGATTTGAGTTAGAGGTTTGATTTTTGAGTTAGGCTTTGCGTTGATATTAACAATATAATGATTGAAAATGAGGATTGATAATCAAGTTATGTTAGTATGAGTTATATTTGAGGTTTAATTGATTTAAATTATTGATTAAACTTGGTTTTCTTAGATGGCGTTTTGAGGTTAGGACCTTAAGTTATAAATTGGAGATTTTGATTGATTGGAATACATGAAAGCCAATGGTTGGGATCTAGAGAGATTTTTAAGCCTCTAGATTGTTGTTGTAACTACTCAATTAGTTAAAATACTAAATTGTAGTTATAATTGATTGTTATATATTGATTTGTGACTCATGGTTGAGCTTGGAGCTTAGATTCTTGTGGTAAACTTTGCTTTGGAGAGATGTCACCACTTTCCTTTTGTTGAACATGCTTGTATGATGTTTATGAGTGATTTTTAACTATATAGAATTGTTAATTTGCTATTGGCATGTGATATGGACTATGAAACTATGTTGTTAATGAAATGGTCTTGTGGGACTTGTTGTCATTGAGAAATGGTTGGTGATATTATATTATATGAATTGGTGTTTATTTATGAGATTGAAAAGATTCTCTTGATAATTTGTAAATTGATATTAGCATGTGATAACCCATTGTGATTATATCTCTTGAGTATTGATATGAGAGGGGATGGTGGATGTAGATTTGATGGGAGGTTATTCATAAGGGAAATAAGGGGGTGAATTTTTATATAAAAAGAGGAAATAAGGTGGTGGGCTTCAAGCTGCACAGTGGTTAGCTCTTTGGCCCAGTTGTGTTTAGTAGGGTCTTGACACCCCATTAATACAATAGAGGGGGAACCTATGGTCTATGTAAACCCCTCTTTCAATGCCATGAATATAGTTAAAAAATGTGTCATAAAATAAACAAGAGACCAACGGATAACTTAAAACTCATTAGAGGTCCCGACTTCAAGACAGGATTCAGTCATGTTATAAAGTGGGTTTTCAAAAACATTTCAAAACCTATTTAATACGGTCTCACTTTCACTTTTTAAAACTATTTGGCCTATTAAGTTCTATCCCATTCATAAATATTAGAGTATTCAACAAAACTTCCCGACAAACTGTCGAGTTATATTCAATTACTATAAGGGGTCTGCATTGCATGATCACCCCTCTTAGTTTTCAATACCTGGAATTACATATAGTCAGCCACATCTATGATAGGTATGTCCACCATTACTACATAAACGTATAATTACAACACATAACTTTATCCAAAAGATTGATAACCAACACACAAAAAACCTAATCTCCTTGTCGTGAGCACTAGCCGCCCTTATTTACTTGCTTCTCCTTTGATCCGCTTGCCCTGGCAATAGGTTAGTCATTGGAAAGACTAAGATTCATACGAATCTCAATAGTAACATTTCTGTCATATAATATATAATTTCACAAAGCATGTAACCAATCATCAAACAACAGCATTCACATTCATGACATTCATCATATTCGTGACATTCACAATAGGTTTCACAACTATATACGATAGCTTTCACAGTTATATACATATTCGTCACATTCCGTGACATTCACGACAACTTTCACATCAATATACATAGCATCATTCACATTCGATGATGTGCACATACATAAAAAACATTATACATGATATAAGAGAAAGAGTCACTACCTTGTTCTTTCCATTCTTGCTCGACCATAGGTTTCTTACCCTCAGGGCAGATGTCAAATCCTATATATCAGAATTAAGAACGACGAGTTGTTCCCTATTCTAATCCTTAAATAACCACAAAACACTTGGGGTTGGTTATCATTTGAGTCCCTTAGGTGGCCATGAGAAGCTCAAACAAAAGCCATAAAAGGTTAGGGAGAGCTAGATCAGAAAAAACCCTTCAAAAGTTCAAAATTTTAAAATTGAAAGTTGGCCGCAGTCAAGAAAAGGTTAGAAACCCTTTGGCTATGGCTAAGAACCTTTAGCCACGGCCAAAAATAGGTCAGAAGCTTTTGGGTCACGGCCAAGAAAATTCTTGTTTCTTAGTTAGACCTCCAAAAAACATAACTAAATCTACAAAAATTGAAATGGAGTGATTCCAAGTCCCAAATGAATGTTTTAAGCCCTTTACATAGAAAAATATATAAACCACTGCCATATAAAACCACAACAATACAGAATCTAACAAATTTCCATACCGTTCTAGAATAGACTTTGATTTCAACCTCAAACTTTGAAAATGCACAACTTCCAAGACACAAATCGGAATAATACTTATTTTATGTCATTTTAAAGCTTGACACATCCTCTATTCAGCTAAAAAATTTATAATTTTTATATACTATTTACTCAATAAAAATTGCCATGCAAACTAGCTATCCTACACAAAGCTTTTATTAACAAAACTTCCAATTTTTCAACATATGACTCCAATGGTGTAAAACACACCACAAGACACCATTAACACCACAAGAAATCATAAACTCTCTAAAACCCTAATATACATAAAAAAAGGTCAGAATTCCATAAGCCAAAGTTCTCAACCAATTACCACAATTCAGATATCAAAGGGTTGCTTTTGCTCACCTCTACCACTTTCTCTAGTGTGTTCTTTGATTTTCCAACTTCTAGTTTTCTTTAGTACACAAAAACACCTCCTCTTGAAAATATTAAGTCATACAAAGCAAGCTCTCATCTAGACAAACAAGATTAGGGAAGAGGTTTTGAGCAACAGAGGTCATCTATAAGGTCAAAATCCATAAGAAAGGGCTCACCTTGCACCTTAGCCCCTTTCTCTTTCCTCTTCCTCTTGGCTGACTTAAGAGAGCTTGAGAGAGAGAGAGAGAGAGAGAGAGAGAGAAAAGTGATGAAATGATAATATCTTCAGCTCCCTCCATGCCCTTGACCGAATTTGAGAAAATAGAGGGAAGATAAGGAAAGTTTGAACATTTGACTAAATCCTATGGTGCCATATGTCAAGATTTTGTGTCTTCTCCCAAAAACAAGTAACTAATTAGTTACTCTAACTAATTCTAGTAGCCATTTAGTCACACCTCTTATTCATTTATTTGATAGTGACTTTCTTCTTCGGTAGCTAGATAACTGGCCGATAAACTTCTTTCTTCCCATTTTGCCCTTGACTATGACAATTTCTATTGAATTACTACTTAACACATTATTTGGTCCCTTTATCACATGCCGTGTGCCCTCCCCTTCATTTTTACCTCAATTTAGGCCTTGTCACCATAATTGAGATTAAATACTGGGTTTAGGCACTTTCTGTTACTAATTCGGTTCATAACTCATACTTTATTCCCCGACCGTGTTTGTCTAACATTCATTACATCCATTTTTGGAGTCATAAGCCCTTAGACATATTTTAGGGCATTACAATTCTCTTCCCGTACAATAAATTTTGTCTCCAAAATTTCTTACATATCTTGAGACATAAACATGTCATGGAGCCTACTCAAGTTTGGGGGTAGGGCTATCCAGTATACAACAAGTCTGATTCTCACAAGAATTTCAAAAGGAGCAATGTACCATGGGCTTAGCTTTATCTTGGTCACTCTACTAATTCCCGTGACTGGAGATAGTATCAAGAACACGTGATCTCTGACTTCACACTCTAGAGGTCTTCTCTTCATTTGATCATGATTCGAATAGACTGCACTAGTTCATCCTGGCTTTAAGCCTTTTTAATCTCAGACATCAAATCACGCTCCCCTTAGATAATACCATAACTGGCACATAAGATTTGACTCAAGAGATTCAGGTCCCAAAAATCTTCTATCAATTTCCCTTCTTGTATCATTACTGCTACAACTTGTACCATCTTCTGACTAAGCGCATCAGCGACGATACTAGCTTTACTCAAATGATACTTGATCTCCAGGTTGTAATCTTTTAGCAACTCCATCCACCTATGTAGCTCATATTCAATTCTTTCTGATCATACAAATACTTGAGACTCTTGTGGTCACAATACAGTTCTGTCGTCACACAAAACAGGTAATATTGCCATATCTTTAACTCAAACACAATTGCCGCAAGCTCAAGATCATAAGTGGGATAGTTCATTTCATCATATTTCAGCTGTCGGGAGGCGTAGGCCACCATTATGCCCTACTGCATAAGGAAAAACCCTAATCTCTGCTTATTCACAACACTGTACACAACATAAGTCAAGCTGGGATCGGGTATAATTAACACTAGTGCCACTATAAGGATACAACCTAATCCCTACTTATTCATATCACTGTACACAATATAAGTCAAGTTGGGATCGAGTATAATCAACACTGGTGCCGGCACTAACCTCTTCTTCAGCTCAATAAAGCTCTTCTTACATCAATAATCCCACTTAAATGCCTGATCCTAACACATGAGCTTGGTCATCGGCAAGGCAATCCAGGAGAAATTTTGAATGAACCTCTGATAATAACCAGCAAGATCTAGAAAACTGCGTATCTCAATAAACAGTTTTTGACCTCTTCCAGTCTAGCACTGCTTCCACTTTACTAGGATCCACTAAGACCGCTTCATGAGAGATGACATAGCCAAGAAATTTTACTTCCGGGAGCCAAAACTCACACTTGCACAATTTGTCATAGAGTTGCTTTTCAAGCAAGATTTCCAACATTATTCTCTTGTTCCCACTATCTATCAACACATAATTCGCTGTTAACCAATCAAAACCCAGTATCATTTCTAACTGATAGAGCGACAAACAAATCAAGTCAATCATGGACTCATGCCCCTACACGGTTATCACACAATTCAAGCAACCATAAGTAGTCATAGTCTTGACACCCATCAATGTCGACACAACCAAGTCAAATGGCAGTTTATGAACATGCAATTCCAAGCGCTTCATGTAATCCCCTGCCGTAATTATATCCGAAATACGCAATTAAGATGAAATAGAGACCAATAAGAAACAAAACTTATTTAAAATCTCATCTTCACGATAGGGTTTTCACAAATAACTTTTGAAATATTATTTACCTGGTCTCATATTCAATTTCGAATACAATTACATTACGCGGAATATCACATTTATACAAATATCAGAGTGTACAACAATATCATCCCAGCAACTCCCGGGTTCATACCTTTACATAGAATTCATAGGGCACATCCACCCTTTACAATGCCTCAAACGGGGATTACACAAGTCTCATCTCCATACATAATCAAATATACATCCATATATACACATCCAAATCCAAATACGAATATCCAAATATACATCCCAACTATGATAACCAACTACCAAAATCAATAACCCGAAGTAGTCCTCGTCGCCTTTGCCTGTTTGCTCCAACCTCGATCCACCTACCCTGTCTAAAATATTGGTAGGGGAGGGTGAGATTCGAGAGAATCTCAGTAGGAAACAAATACCTATATGCATGTATGATATGTGTTTAATGCATGACATGCTTGCAATACATAACTAATGCTCACACAATGACATATCTGCGTGCTCAATGTTTCAACAACATACTCATGGCCATAGCATAACTAGAAACAAAGCTACAATCATTCATACATGTTTCACATAATCAAGCAAAGAAATACATGCATCAAAACACAAACACAAATATCAAAGCATGCAAAAGAGGTAAGTTCCCTACCCTTGTTCTTTCCACGTAAGCTCCAGCTCTGGCTGCTCACGATCAAAGCGAATATCCAACCCTATAACCAAATCAAGGACATAGGGTTATTCTCTATTCCAAATCTTTACTTTCATATCACTTAAGGTTGGTTACCATTCACACCCTTTAGGTGGCTAAAATAAGCTCAACGAAAGCTTAAAGGATTGGGACGTACTAGGTTGGAAATCACCTTTCAAAATCTCAAAATGCTGAAAATGGGGGTTGGCTGCATCCAAGAATCCTCTGGCTGCAGCTAGAACACGCACAAAAGGTTTTTGGCTGCGGCCAAAACGTGCACAGAAACTTTTGCGCTGCAGCCAGGATTTTCTGCTGCAGCCAAGGCAACTTCAAAAATTCATAACTAATTCCACAAAACTCGAAATGAGGTGATCCCAAAGCCAAATGAAAGCTATTTAAGTCCTCTTCATAGGAAAAATATGGCTCATTACTGGAAATCAACACAAAAATCCAGATTTACACAAAATCCAACATTGCTCCAACACAGAACCCAGTTTCGTCCTCAAACTTTGGACAAACATAAATCCCAATTCACAAAACGAAATGACACATATTTTATGTCCATTTTGAAGCTTAAGATTTGAACTTAAAGACTGGAAAGTTTCAGAATTTTTAGAGAAATTTTGCCCATTCCGAACGCTCACAAAAACTGACTGCCCAGAACAGAACTTCAAAACACAGAATTCCAGTTTTTGCAATTTGGCTTCCAATGGTTCCATTTTCATATCAAACATAATTCTCACACAAAATTTTACAAGGAGTCCATTGGAAACACCAAATTAACCAAATTCACATTATATTGACATGTTTTTCCAACAATCACAACATGTCATCACAAATCACAACACAAACACCACATTACAACTCTTCCATTTCAAGTTCCCAAATCAATTCCAATGACACCAAAACACACTATGGCATCAATTTAACCACAATTCACCATTCAAATCATCCAATTCGAAAATCACACAAAATCAGGGCAAAATTCAAAATTCACAAAACTCATCCACAAATCACAAAACTTAGATCAAAAGGCTTCAAATACTCACCTCTTCCTCTTTCCCAAACCAATTCTTTGATTCTCCATCTTTCCACTTTTGCTCAAGCTCTCAAACACCTCCAATCAAGAATCTAAAACTATAGAGATGAAGCTCTCATTACTATGAACAACTTTAATGAAGAGTGTTTGAACATTAAAGGTCACATAGAGCACTTACCATGAGCTTTCTCCTTTGTCTTTCCTTCCTTGCTTGGCGAAAATGGAAGACAAGAGAGAGAGAGAGAGAGGAGAGGATGAAGAATAGAATCAGATTTTTGGCCTTTCAATGCATATTTGGCAGACCTAATAGAGAAAAGAGAGAGGAAAGAGTGTTGAACCTTTAACCATGATCCAAGGGTCCATATTGTGACACTTGTCAAGATCTTGTCACACCTCCATAAGCTCACATGCACACACATACACTTGATTCCACCTCTTGATCTTTTGCACAAATCAATCCTAACCTTTGATCTTGAAGTTACCAATGAGTTTCCTCTTCGGTAACTGACTAATTGGTCGGTAACTTTACCGTTTTGCCCCTGATTATGGTAATTCTCATTGAATCACCACCAACACTTCACATCTTTTCATTTAACCACAATATGAACCTTCCCTCTATTTTAAGTCAATTTAGATGTTAATCCATAATTGAGCTTAAATACAAGGTTTTGGCACTGCTCACAGCACATACGAATCACATCGGGTGCCAACTCACACCATAATCTCCAAAAGGGTTTATTTATCACTAACCACATCCACTTTTGGAGTCATTATCTCTTAATCACAATTTGGGATCTTGCTAAACCGGGGCTTAGCAATTCACTTCTTTCAGGCTTATTCTCTAGCCTCGAATCTCAAAATTCAGGGTATTACACTTCACACAATCATAAGCAATGAAGGAATGACTAGCACTCGAATCAAATAAAGCTTGCAGTAAACTACCATTGAGAAGAATTTTACCTTGAATCAGGTCGAGGGACTTGCGTGCTTCTTTATATGTTATGGCAAATACCCTGCCCTGATTCATAGGACTTTGCTCTACCAGCTGCTGGTTACATTTACAAGCAATATGTCCTATCTACATAAAGTTATAACAAATTACTTGCCCTGAACACGTTCTGTGAATATGTACCCTGCCACAACGAGGACATGACCATGTCGCTAGGGGTCCTTAGTTCTCGTGATCCTCAGGTCAATAGGATTTCTTACCGTCACCCTTAGATAAGGATCCTTGCCCCTTCCACTTATGGGAAGAATTTCCCTTATTGGGCTTACCACAACCGCTACCACCCTTAGCTGGGTACAAATCCCTCATATTGTTCTCTGTGATTTGGCACTCCTCCACAACTTTGTCGAATTCAGTGAACAGTCAGGTGGAGAACTTTTTTCTCAATTAATTGCCTCAATCCTCAAATCAACATGTTAGAGCTCCACTCGTCATCATCCACGCATAGCAGATAAGAGGAGTATCAGGCCAGGCCAGTTGGATGAATTGAAATAGGTAATCATCAAAAGTTTCTTTACCACCTTACTTTATAGACAGGAACTCTGATTCTTTTTTTAGCCTAACTGACTTAGAAAAGTACTTGTCAAACTTTTCACAGAAAAGCTCCCAGGTCAAAGGCACATTCCGAGTCCGCAATGTTATGGCAATGTTCTGCCACCACTTGTCAGCCTCCCCCTCTAGCTTATAGATAGCTAGTCAAGCCCTTACCTTGGTCAGGCATTCTAATACTTCAAAAATTTTCTCAAGCTGGACCAGCCAATCTTCCTCTGCTTAGAGATCAAATCTTCCCTTGAACGCTGGAGGTAGATGCTTATAGAATTTGGAGACCCAAAACTATAGATCTCTCTTATTTCGGGCTGCCACCTTATGCGATTCCTGGTAACTCTGAAGGTCGACTTGACACTTCTGCCGTTTCTTCAAGATTTGTCTCTTCTTGGGTCAATTGGACTCTATCTTGATTCTGTTTTTACTTTACCTCTTGAAACTCTTGTCTTAGTTCATAGATCATATCCCGCTGCTCCATTAATATACCCATCATCAGGTAAGTTGTGATTTATCTCTTCCACCTCCGTTATACCCGTCTAATCTTTTGTCAAACCATAGCTTCTTTTTACTCTATAAATGATTCACAACATCAATATCACATTGAATGTATACACATATTCCTTAAAACTCATATACTAGAAATTAATAGGAACATATATGTGTATACTACAACCAATCATGGGTTAACAATCATTACTAAGATACTCCTGCAACTACCCTAGTAACAAACTACCCTTGCCAGGAAGTTTTTCTCTGATACTAAAAATGTAACCCCCTACTTGAAATCCGTGAATATAGTTCAAAAACTTGTCATAAAGTAAATGGGAGACCAATGGATAATTTAAAACTCATTTGAGGTCCCGACTTCAATACATGATTTAGCCCCGTTAAAAAGTGGGTTTCAAAAACTTTACAAACCAATTTAATACGGTCTCACTTCTACTTTTCGAATCTATTTGGCCTGTTCGACACTGTTCTATTCATAAATATTAGAGCATTCAACAAAATTTCCTGACAAACTCTCGAGTTATATTTAATAACTATAAGGGGTCTACAGGGCATGATTGCTTATCTTAGTTTCCCATACCGAGACTTACATACAATCAGCACATCAATGATAGCTACATCCACCTTTATTACATTCAACTTACAATTACAACATATACATCTATCCAAAAGTTTGATAACCAACACACAAAAAAAAACCTAATCTACTTTTCGTGAGTACTGGTCGCCCTTATTTACCTGCTCCTCCTTTAGTCTACTTGCCCTGACTATAGGTTAGTCATTGGAAAGAATGATATTCATATAAATCTCAGTAGTAACATTTCTGTCAGATGATATATAATCTCACAAATCATGTAAGCAATCATCACACAGCAGCATTCATATTTGTGACATTCATCACATTCGTGACATTCATGACAGCTTTTACAGCAATATACAACAGCTTTCATAGCTATGTACACATTCATGACATTGATCACATTTTGTGACATTCATGACAGCTTTCACAGTATCATACACAACTGTATTCACATTTGATGATGTGCACATACATACAAAGCATTATATATGATATAAGAGAGAGTCACTATCTTGTTCTTTCCATTCATGCTTGTGCATAGGTTTCTTACGTTCAGGGCAGATGTTAAATCCTATACATCAAAATTAAGGACAAGTTATTCCCTATTCCAATTCTTAAATAACCATAAAATACTTGAGCTTGGTTATCATTTGAGTCCCTTGGGTGGCCATGAGAAGCTCAAACAAAAACCCAAAAGGGTTGGGGAGAGCTAGATTAGAAGCCACCTTTTAAAAGTTCAAAAAGCTAAAATTAGGGGTTGGCTGCAGCCAAGAAATGGTCAGAAACTTTTACCTGCCACCAAGAAATGGTCAGAACCTTTGGCCGACGCCAAAAACATGTCAGAAGCTTTTAGGCCGAGGTCAAGAAAATTCCTGTTTCTTGGCTGAAATTTCAAAAAACATAACTAAATCTACAAAAAATCGAAATGGAGTGATTCTAAGTACTACTTAAAGATTTTTAAGTCCTCTACATTGGAAAAATATGAACTAATGTCATATAAAACCACAAAAATATAGAATCCAACGAATTTCTATATTGTTCCAGAATAGACTCCAGTTTCAACCTCAAAATTTGGAAATACATAACTTCCATAATACAAATCAGAATGGCACCCATTTTACGTCATTTTAAAGCTTGACACATTATCTATTCAACTATACATTTTCATAACTTTTAGATTCAATTAACTCGTTCAAAAATGCTTTGCAAACTAGTTGCCCTGTACAAAGTTTTTGTTGACTAAATTTCCAATTTTTTAATATATGACTCCCATGGTCCAACACATACCATAAGACACCACTAACACCACAAAACACCATAAACTCTCTAAAACCATAATACACACAAAAATAGGTCAAAATTCTACAAGCCAAAGTTCTCAACCATTGACCATAATTCATATATCAAAGGGTTTCTTTTGCTCACCTCTACACCTTTCTCTAGTGTGTTCTTTGATTCTCCAACCTCTAGTTTTCTTGAGTACACAAAAACACCTCCTCTTAAAAATATAAAGCCATACAAAGCAAGCTCTTATCTAGAGAAACAAGATTAGGGAAGAGGTTTGGAGCAACAGAGGTCATCTACAAAGTCAAAATCCATAAGAAAGGGTTCACCTTGCACCTTAGCCCCTTTCTCTTTCTTCTTCCTCTTGGCCGACTTAAGAAAGCTTGAGAGAGAGAGAGAGAGAGAGAGAGAAGTGATGAAATGATAATATCTTCAGCTCCCTCCATGCCCTTGACCGAATTTGAGAAGATAAAGGGAAGAGAAGGAAAGTTTGAATATTTGATTAAATCCTATAATGCCATGTGTCAAGATCTTGTGTCTTCTCCCAAAAGCAAGTAACTAATTAGTTACTCTGACCAACTCCATTGGCCATTTAGTCATACCTCTTATTCATTTAGTTGATAGTGACTTTCTTCTTCGGTAGCTGGCTAACTGGCCGATAAATTTCTTTCTTCCTATTTTGGCCCTAACTATGGCAATTTCTATTGGATTACCACTTAACACATTATTTAATCCTTTTATCACATCCCATGCACCCTCCCCTTCATTTTTAACTCAATTTAGGTTTTATCACCATAATTGAGCTTAAATACTCGGTTTGGGAACTTTCTACTACTAATTCGAGTCATAAATCACACTTTATTCCCCTAAAGTGTTTGTCTAACGTTCATTATATCCACTTTTGGAGTCATGAGCACTTACACATATTTTGGGGCTTTACAGTCCGATTTTATGGTCCATGGATTTTGGCTAGTCTATATCACTTGATCGATGAGATTAATGAGTTGAACTACCAGTAACATGGGTAAGTACTAGCCCATCGGTTTAATCAGAGGAAATAAGGTAGGAAGGAAATAAGAGATGTTAGAGAATAAATTCTTGTGTATTGATTTTTGTGCACCCACGTGATAAATATGAGAAAAAGATTATGATATTGTTATTAATATACATGTAATCATGTGACAATTTTTTATAATACTATGAATTTATAATTGTCCCACTTGACACCTCATGAGCACTTACTCGTATGCCCGTTGATTTAACATTTTTCCATGTGATAGTTCTTGTGCGAGTCCATCAGGGAAGATTACGAAAGCTTAAGCTACTTTATTTAAGAGTAGTTTTTCCATCTTTTTGGTTTATGCTAGATTATTGTATATTGCCACATTAGAGCTCATCCTACATACTCTAATTTATTTTAAAGATTTGATGCATTATCTATAAACTTTTGATTTTTAATTATTAGATAACTTTTGATAATTTTGGGTGGTCTAGAGGTCTTATAATTGTGTTTTAAAGGTGTGGATTCACAAGTTGGGTTAATTTGAATATTTTTATATGTGATGAAGTCTCATTGAGTTAAAAAAGTTTTGGCTTGGTGGTGAATATTTTTTTGAGCCTTGTGATGTCCAAAACGCAACTGTGTGCATGATAAAGTTTAGATGAATGGTTTGATAAAACATTTAGTTAATTATTAATTGTTGATGCATGCATGGTTGCATAATCAAACACTATATTACATAAAAAAATTAAAAAAGAAAAAGACAATAAAAAAACAAGTTTTGGAGATGAAGGATCTTATGCATCTTTAGATTCTTCGATCTCCAGCAATTTGTCAAATTAGTTCAAAGAGTGAACGAAAGAGGTAAGTTTTCATTCAGGAAAGGGTTTTGCAAGTTACTGAGTTGAACAAGTGTTTCCCTATAAATTGTTATCCATGGAATTCATAATGACTCGATTTGCAAAATTTGTCATAATGAGATTATGAGAATGAAATTGTATCATTCTCAAATGAAAATTTTTGCAAATCCAATTATGCGAATTCCAAAATTGACAATCAAAGATACTATCACAATGAAAGAGGAAAAGCTTACAGAGGAATATTTAGGGTTTTGCGGATTATCGAGTAGAACAGGCGTGTCCGTGTAAATTAGTCTCTATGGAATTCATGATAATTAGACTTGCGAAACATTTCATAATAAGAATGATGAAATTTCAATGAAATTGTATCATTCTCATATGATAAGTTTTGCAAATCCAATCTTTGCAAATAGTATATATTGACAACCAGATTAGAGAAAATATCATAATGAAGGGCTCACCGCGGTGGTTTATGTAATATCCCGAATTTCGATCACTAAAATTCCTTATATTTAAGGGAATAAAATGGTTAATTAAAGAGCACATGGAATGAAAAAATAAGGCAATTAGTGGGCACACACAACATGAGTATATTTAGAACACAAGTTGTACAAGTTGACGTTTGCTACCAGTAAGTTTCCCCGTGTAGCAGTTTTATTGTGTGACATTTTTAAATAGCCAAATGATGTTAAATGCCTATGATATTTTGCAATATGAAATAAGACTTATCAAGCTTTAATTTGATAGGTAATATAGGTCATTTGGAGTTGTACACAAAGTGTTATGAATTTTTAAAATTTACCGAGTGAAACTAGCTATTTTCTGTACAGCGTCCAAAGATTGAAATTCTAAGAATTTTCAGCTTTTAGTTGGCTAAAGGCTATATTTGTTCTTGAAAATAGAATTAATAAGGGTAACATATCCTTTGGAATCACTCCAATTAAATTTCTACAAATAAAGTTGTGATTTTTCAAAGTTTAGTCAAAAAATCTGCAAGAATTGCCAATTATTGTGAAATTTAGGGAAAAATGCAATGGCAATTATGTAAATTGTGGAATAAAGTAAAACCCCATATTTTTATTTTATCGGTGGATATTTGGTACCAAAATATTAAAGGAGAAGGAAAATATTTACTTGGATACAAATTGTGCCAAGTGTCATCATCTTAAGCAAGGAATTAAATAAGAATTGATTAAGGATATGAGCGCATGTTCAATTAGCATAAAATAGTATATTTTTGAAATTGAATGTATTAATTGAAGGAAGCAAATTGGGTCATGAAGGACCCTTAAATGGTATCATTTTGGGCTAACAAGAGAGAAGAAAAATTGGTTCAAATGTAATGAGAAGTTTATGACATAATTAGTAAGGTATAAAGCCAAAGAAAAATCACATGTCGTAAACCATTAAAATAACATATTTTAAATAGAGATGAAGAGATATTTTTCAGTCATCCTCTTCATCTTTTCCTCTTCATTTTCGTCACTCATCACAAAAAGAAAGAGAGAAGAGAGCTTGAGAGAACTTAGAGCAAAGGAGAGCACAATAGGTAAAATCAAAGGTAAGTGCTTGTGAATTCAAGTATTCTTACCTTCTAACTTATGTAGAATCTCTCCTAAGTCCTTTTCCTCTATGAAAACCATATGTAGCAGCAAAACTTCAAGGGAAGAGAGAGATGGAGGGAGGACGTTTTAGAGAGAGGAACCCAAGAAATCAAGAAGTAATATCCAAACTTTGATCCTCTTGTATTATATGATGTTGTTGTGGTGGTTGTTATTAAATTTGGCTTGGTTTTGCTTGATATGTAAATTTGGGAATGTGAAACCCTAAGGGGTTATATTGTCCCAAATTTCTACAAATCATGTCCAAATGGTATTTAAATATTTAATCATGTGATTAGGAGTGAAAATGAAGGAGTTTCAAAGGTTAAGTCAAGAAATCACATTTTTCCCTTTTTCTTGAGTAAGTTTTAGCCAACAAATAAAATGGGGGTTAGGGATGGAATTGCAAAATTCTGATGGTTCCATGGTGTTTAGAAGGGAAAATTGTGTAAGGTTGATGTAACATCCTAAATGTTATTCACAAAAATACATTGTAATTATTTGAAATATTCAATGAAGTAGAATGGTGAATATTCAATACCATAGGAATTAAATATTGAAAAATTGAAATGTGATTATTCTGCCAATGAAATTTCCTGCGAGCCAGTTAGTTTCACAAGTGATTTTGGATGACCAAATAATGACAACAAATTATGAAATTTTACAGGATGAAAGTAGACATCCTAAACTTTAATTTGATAGGTAATGGGCAATTTTTAGAGCTATATATAAAACATTATGAATTTTTGAAGTTAGTCCAAAACAACTGCCAATTTTTTGGAAAAGAGTCCAAAAACTTAAATTTTGGGAATTTTGTACTTCCAGTTGATTGAAGCCTATATTTTTCATTGAAACTATACTCAATAAGGGTTTGATAGCCTTTTAAATCACCGCAATATGATGTCTACAAATAAAGATGTGATTTTTTTGGGCAGAAAATCTGCTAGAATTGCCATAAATCTGAAAATGGAAAAATTTATGATAGCAAATGAGGTAATTTTGGGATAAATTCACATCAGCCTATTTGGCTTCTCATATGGGTGTAGGATGTGAAATTGGGCTACTAAGAAAGATGGAAATATTAGTTTAAGCTCAAGGGAACTTTAGGACACCAACTACTTGTAGATAGATATAAAGTACATGATGCCACAAAAGTTAACATTTTGGGAATATTTGCAATTATTTAAATCAAGGGAAATGGGATATTTTAAAACATGTTTCCCTTCATCTTTCCTTCATTTCCATCACCCATATTACAAGAGAGGAGAAGGAGAGAGAACTTGAAGCTTTTAGAGAGAAGGAAGAGAAAATCTCAAGGTAAGTTGTGATTTCTCTTGTTATTTAGCTTCTAGCTTCTGAAATCTCTTCTCTAAGCTTCTCTTCTCTATGGTTTGGCATGTTTAGCAAGCAAAAATATCAAGGTTTATGGAGGGAGAGATCGGTTAGAGAGAGAGAGAAGGAGAAACACAAAGTTTACTTCAAAACCCTCAAATATTTGTTGTTGTGGTTATTGTTGTTGATGTTATCAGTTAATTTATGGTTGGTTTGCTCTGATTTGCAGGTTTAGGAAGTAATAACCCTAAGAGGTTATTCTGACCAAATTTCTGTAAGAGGCAAGCTTCACCCAAGAGGGGGGTGAATTGGGTGATGTTATAAATTTTTCGCTTGATGTGGTGATATGAACAATATAGTAGATAGAGTAGAGTTGAGAAGATTTGAACACAGAGAGTTATACTGGTTTGGCCTAACAACCAGGCCTACGTCCAGTCCTCAGAGATCAAGACCTACTGAGATTTTCACTATACCTCTAAGATTCAATGGGCTCTCAGAATGCCTACAAAACAACAATCGTCCTTGAACGGACTACGAGCAGAAATATTCTCTCAATAAGAAATTTCTCTCCCCCTTACGACAAGTCTTACGTGCAGAAAAACAACCTATGACCCTTCTCACTTGCTTATGTATACAAGACTTATGAGCAGCAACGTTCTCTCCTGCTTACACTACTGTAAGTCTTATGAGCAACAACGTTCTCTTATGCTTGTATCTTATAAGCCTTATGAGTGGAAGGTACAACAAGGAATTCTCTCAACTGCTTCTCTCGTAAGGAAAACTACCCTCTCAAGGTCCCAATACCTTGAGATCAAATAAACATAGAATTTGAATTGTATGAAGACTCTCTTACAGAGCAAATGAATAAACACTGAAGATCAATGTGTATACAGAGAAAATGATGAATAGCAAAGACTAGTGTATAAGCTTGTGAATTCTTGTACTTCGTTGTTCTCTTTGATTAACTCTGAATCTCTGTATATATAGTTGCTTTTGTTTTTGCCCGTTTGGGAAATCATCGTTTGAGGAGCGGGACTTTTGCAACTATTGAAAGACACGCGCATGTTTGAATATTCTGAATGCGGTAGGTGCGAACGTGTTTGTAATCATGTTGTCTGCTGTTGTTTGACTTTCTTTCGTAACAACTAATTTCAAACGTTCATCCCCCTGCATCATACTTATAATACTCTCAAAATGATGTTAAGGAATGATAATAAGTAATAATGATATGAATAAATAACAATAAACCATATTCGGATTGAACGTTGTGAGACTTGGTATTTTTGATGATCTGGCAGAGCATCACTCGAGCATAGATGGCTCACTCGAGTGATCTTCCCATTTTCCTCTTTGTGCTTCAGTTATCGGGTTGTGCTTGCAAAGAATTTCAGGGAGACAGAATGTGTCACTCGAGCATATGAGGTGGTGCTCGAGCACACTTGCACTTCTTTGCACTTCATGACTCTCGGCCAAGCACTCGCAGTACCTTGCTCGAGTACAGAATGCTCATGCTCGAGCATTGATGTCTCTGCTCGAGTGAATCAAGGAAGCATGATAATACTTGCTCTCGGCCTAGCACTCGCGGACCTTCACTCGCATGTGCTCGAGTGAGAATGTCTTCTCTGCTCGAGTGCAAACTCCAGTGCTCGAGTGAATCAATGAAAATAACAGTGGCATGCCTCTCGGGTGAACACTTTCTGGATTTCACTCGCACCTACTCGAGCACAGAAGGGATCTATGCTTGAGTGCAAAACTTATGCTCGAGCACTCCAGTTCAATTTTGCAGCAGATACCAGAAAACACTCCTATATGCATTTGGTAACTTTGTAAACTTTTCTTAATCTTATAAAAACATGATTTGCATACAATTGTCATTTTGTTATCATTAAAACTTGAGATCTAACATTCTCCCCCTTTTTGATGATGACAAAACCTTTGTGATGAAAGTTTAAGAAAGATTGATTAAGATTGAAAATTTTTGAAATTGTTCAATATTTCCAAATGCATATCAAGTTTTAGTTTCAAGTTCAAGTTTTTCTGCAATGCTTCCTCTGGACACTTAACAACCAAGATAAGCATAGTATGAGATAAATAACAACTTTAACAACTTGAAACATCATTTAAACTTGATAATCAAACTCATGAATAACTTGAAATTTGAAAAACTTCATTAATATTAACCTTGAATTCAAATGATCAACAACATAATAATAAATAACATCAACTAACATAATAACTCATAATAACATTAAATCCTACCCATACAGACAATCTACCCAAACTCCCAAAACATCCCACAGAAGCTCAGAAACCATCACACATCCTTCTCCCCTGTTTTGTCAGCATCAGAAGGGGGCTGAGGAAAAGTGATATCAGAAGGTGGAATATAGGATACCATGGCAGTGAGAGGGTCAATTGGAGATGTTGGCTATGGTAAAGAGGATGAGGGAGGTAGTGAAGGCGACCGATCAAAAGTAACATCAACATTAGACTCTGGATCGGTAAAGAGTACATGAGTCTGTGGTACAGAGGTATGAGTGGTCTCAGGTGTAACCCCCTGCCTTAATTACCGTAATTAATATTCGATAATGCATAATTAGAAGGGGTTTGAGACCGTTGGATAGTTCAAAACGTATTAAATTACCTACCAAGCAGTAGGACTTTACAAAATTTTCAAAACTTCTTCCCTATCCGGGTCTCGTTTTCAATTACCGAATATAATCACCTGTGCAGTTAATTTACATTCACAAATATCAGAGTTCGTAATTTAAACCCCGGCAACCCCCGGGTTCATCTAGATATATATAGAGTTTCAGATTCCAAGTAGGGGATTACAAACCAAATATTCACAATATTTACATCTCAAAATGTAATACAGTAATCCCTATCTAAAATGATTAACCAACAAAAGCCATACTAATGTCCCTAGGAAGCTCTAACCGCTCCGGGTCGCTCGCTTCTCCTTAGAGCCAGTCGCCCTGTCTGAAAGGTTAGTTCAAAGGAAAGAATGAGATTCAAAAGAATCCCAGTAGTAACTAAACATTTATACCACACATAAGCACATAGCATGTAAGCAAATCATCATGCAGCAGCAGCACATATCACACTCCACCCTCATCCCCTTTCTCCGCCGGGAAGGCACACCGCCTAACCCGAACCGTTGTTAGCTACTCAGGGACTATTGGCGTGGCAGTGCATCAACATAGCCTTATAGCACATAGCTATCCGGCTTCACAAATGGCCCGTCGGCCTCACAAATAGCCTTTCGGCTCATAATCAGCCTTTCGGCCCACATATCACATAATCACACCTCATCCTCATCCCCTTTCTCCGCCGGGAAGGCACACTGCCTAAACCCGAACCGTTGTTAGCTACTCAGGGACTATTGGACTGACGGTGCTAACACATATCCACATAATTCGCAGCATCCGAATTTATCACAAATCACTGATCATACATACATACAATGCATCATAGATGGTACGAAAGAAAAGTCACTACCTCGTTCCTTCCCGACGTTCTTC
The DNA here is from genome assembly GCA_963210345.1 of Inga oerstediana. Taxonomy (NCBI): domain Eukaryota; kingdom Viridiplantae; phylum Streptophyta; class Magnoliopsida; order Fabales; family Fabaceae; genus Inga; species Inga oerstediana. The sequence continues at coordinate 38,420,540 of OY723407.1, forward strand.
GGCGTAGTTGGCTCACGAGGGCGGCAAATATCAAAGCCTATAAACAAAATCAAGAATGGTGGATTAATTTCCTACCCCCAATTCCTACTTTCAAACACTTAAAATAGGTTCCATATGAGTCCCTTATATGGTTATAACAAACTCAAAGAGAACCTAAAAGGATTGGAGAATTCTAGGTTGGAAATTGCTTTGCAAACTCACAAAGTGCTGAAAATTGGGTTCTGGCTGCAGCCAGGAATTCTCTGGCTGCGGCCAAAAACAGCACAGAAGTATTTTGGCTGCAGCCAGGACTCCTCTGGCTGCGGCCAACATGTGCGCAGAAAGTTTTGCGCTGCAGCCAGAAATTTCTGGCTGCGGCCAAAACGTGCACAGAAAGTTTTGTGCTGGAGCCAGAATTTTCTGCTGCAGCCAAGGAACTTCAAAAATTCATAACTAATTCTAGAAAAATCAAAATGAGGTGATCCCAAAGCCAAATGAAAGCTCTTTAAGTCCTCTTCCTAGGAAAAATATTGGCCATTACTGGGAATCACCACAGAAGTACAGAATTACACGAAATTCATCACCACTCCAAAACAGGTTCCAGTTTTGATGCCGAACTTTGGACAGTTCAAACTCCCAGCTCACAAAGCGAAATGACACAAAATTTATGTCCATTTTGAAGCTTGAGATGTGAACTTTAAGACTGGAAAGTTTCATAATTTTCCAACATCATTTGCCCAGTCAAAACGTCCACACCATCTGACTGTCCAGAACAGACTTACATTAACCAGATTTTCCAAATTTTGCCAATTGGCTTCCAATGGTCCCTAATTTCAAATCACATACTATTTTCACACCATTTGGCTCAAGGAACACATTGGAACCATCAAAATGACCAAATTCAACTCCCATTGACATATTACACAACAACCACAACATATCTCACAATGTCTCAACACAATTCACACATTGCCACATTTTATCAAACTTCCTCTTTTCAAAACTACACCAAAACTATTAACTTCTATACCTCATTTGACCAAAACTATTAACTTCTATACCTCATTTGGCATCTATCCCACTATCAAACTCTATCCAATTCACATCTTTTAACATCACACAAGATCAAGCCAGAAATCCAGAATTCACCAAAATTAAACCAAAAATCATAACAATTATATCATTCTTCATCAAAAACTCACCTCTTGAACTTGCTAAAATCAGAACTTGGATTCCTCAACTTTCAATTTCCCTCAAGTTGCACCACACCACAAATCCAAAGTCTGAAAACATGGAAATGAAGCTCTTGATCTCTTACACAATTTTAATAAAAGACACTTGAGCATACAAGAGCATCTACTTACCAATACTTAACCTTTTCTCTTCCTCTTTCTTGCTACACTTGCACCGAAAATGGAGAGAATAGAGAGAGAAAGTGAGATATTGATGAAGATGATCTAATCCCATTTCTCCATGCACATAACCGACTTGCAAGGGAGAGAAAATGAGTTTGACAACTTTGACCTCATCCATGGTCCACATCTTGACACTTGGCATGATCTCCCTTCACCCTTACATGATCTCACATGTTCTCCAACACACTTGATTCCACCTCTTGATCTTTCAATCTTAGCCATTGATCTTGATTACCAAATAGTTTTTTCTTCGGTAACTGACCAATCGGTTGGTAAATTTACCGTTTTACCCCTGATTATCATAATGCTCATTAAACCCTTACTAACCACCTTCACTTCACATTACACAACATATACTTCAAAAGTGCTTTATTAATATTAATTACATCACTTTGAAGTTATTAACCCTTAATTACAATTTGGGATATTACAATTCTCCCCCCGAAAATTAAATTTCGTCCTCGAAATTGTTACACAACTAGAGTCATAAACTCCGGATACCGCCTTCGCATATCTTCCTCCACTTCCCAGGTTGCCTCTCTTTGAGTCATTCCCTTCCAGATCACCTTCACATACGGAATGCTCCGGTGTCTGAGCCGTCGCTCCTCTCGATCAATGATTTGCTCTGGCTCCACCGCATAGGTAAAGTTGTCTTGTAGCTCAACTTCTTCATACTCAACTATGTGAGATGGATCTGGTTGGTACTTCTTCAGTTGGGAAACGTGAAACACGTTATGAAGTCTGCTCAAGCTCGGAGGTAGAGCTACTCGGTAGGCAACAGGCCCAATCCTATCAAGGATTTCAAAAGGACCTATGTACCTAGGGCTTAGCTTCTTTCTCTTGATCGCTCGCCCAACGCCCGTAACTGGTGATACTCTCAGAAAAATATGATCTCCAACCTCAAACTCTAGAGGCCGTCTTCTCTTGTCAGCGTAGCTTTTCTGTCGACTCTGCGCTGCAAGCAACCTCTTACGAATAATCTGAATCTGTGCAGAGGTTTGATCAACCAAATCTGGCCCATAAAGCTTTCTTTCGGATAACTCATTCCAGCATATTGGTGATTGACACCGTCTTCCATACAATGCTTCATACGGAGCCATTTGGAAGCTCGCATGATAACTATTGTTGTAAGCGAACTCAGCAAGTGGAAGAAAGCGATCCCAACTTCCTTTAAAGTCGAGAACACATGCCCGCAACATGTCTTCCAACATCTGGATTGTTCTCTCAGATTGTCCATCCGTTTGAGGATGATAAGCCGTACTGAATCTCAGTTGAGTACCTAAAGCTTTATGCAATGCTTTCCAGAATCTTGAAGTAAATCGTGGATCTCGGTCGGAAATGATGTTCTTTGGTATACCATGGAGTTTCACAATCTCTCGGATATAAATCTCCGCTAGTTTATCAGGAGAATAACCAGCATTGATTGGTATGAAGTGTGCCGACTTCGATAACCGATCCACAATTACCCAGATCGCGTCATAGTTTCTGATCCTGGGCAATCCCACAACCAAATCCATGGTTACGCTTTCCCATTTCCATTCCGGAATCTCAGGACTTTGAAGTAACCCAGGCGGTCTCTGGTGCTCGATCTTTACCTTCTGGCAAGTGAGACACCTTGCAACATATTTGGTTACATCACTCTTCAAACCCGGCCACCAGTATACAGATTTCAGGTTATGGTACATTTTGGTCATACCAGGATGAAGAGTATATCAACTCTTGTGTGCCTCATCTAGAATCTTCTGCCGCAACTCCGCCTGAAGTGGAACGCAGACTCTTTTCTGATAGCGAACCAATCCACGAGGCGATAGGTCATAGCCCGGAACTTCTCCCCGCTTAATTCGAGTCAGATTGCGCTGTATCCAGTCATCTTGCCTCTGAGCTTCTTCAATCTCAGCTCTTAGATCACTTTCCTCTTGGGAAACAGTGTAATTGGCACAGATAATTTGGTTTGTCAAATTCAAATCACGAAAATCTTCAATCAATTTCTTCTCCTGTATCATCATAGCTGCAACGAGCACGGTTTTTCGACTAAGAGCATCAGCGACTACATTTGCCTTACCCGGATGATATTTTATTTCCAGGTCGTAGTCCTTAAGCAATTCCATCCAACGGCGCTGTCTCATATTCAGTTCTTTTTGATCATACAGATATTTAAGACTCTTGTGGTCGCAGTACAGTTCCACAGTCACACCATACAGGTAATGACGCCAAATCTTCAAAGCAAACACAATGGCCGCAAGCTCCAGATCATGAGTGGGATAGTTCAATTCATGAGGTCTGAGCTGTCGAGAGGCGTAGGCCACCACACGTCCCTGCTGCATAAGGACACACCCTAATCCCTGCCCACTGGCATCAGAATACACAACATATGTCAAACTGGGATCGGGCAAAATCAACACAGGTGCCGTAGTCAACCTCTCCTTCAGCTCCACAAAACAGTTTTCACATTTCTCATCCCACACAAACGACTGATCCTTTCTCGTGAGCTTGGTCATTAGTAACGCAATACGGGAGAAATTCTGGATAAATCTCCGATAGTAACCAGCAAGACCCAGAAAACTGCGTATCTCAGCAACAGTTTCTGGCCTCTTCCAGTCCAGTACCGCTTCCACTTTACTGGGATCTACAGAGACCCCTTCTTGCGAGATTACATGGCCTAAGAATTTCACTTCTGATAGCCAGAACTCGCACTTGCTCAATTTAGCATATAATTGCTTCTCATACAATATATTCAATACGATTCTCAAATGATGCTCATGCTCCTCCCTACTCTTGGAGTATATCAGAATGTCATCGATAAACACAACAACAAACTGATCCAAATACTGCCGAAAGATACGGTTCATGTAATCCATGAAAACCGCAGGTGCATTGGTTAGCCCAAATGGCATCACCAAGAACTCATAGTGACCGTACCGGGTCCTGAAAGCCGTTTTTGGAACATCTTCTGCTTTCACTCACAGCTGATGATACCCTGACCTTAGATCAATCTTTGAGAATACACTCGATCCAGATAATTGATCTAAAAGGTCATCAATTCGGGGAAGAGGGTACTTATTCTTAATAGTAACCTTGTTCAATTCCCTATAGTCGATACACAACCGTAGGCTTCCATCTTTCTTCTTTACGAATAACACTGGAGCTCCCCAAGGCGATACACTGGGTCTGATGAACCCTTTCTCAAGCAAGTCTTCTATTTGTTTCTTTAACTCCGCCATTTCGTTTGGGGCCATACGGTATGGGGCCTTTGAAATAGAACCTGCTCCAGGCACAATGTCAATTGGAAACTGAACTTCCCTCTCAGGAGGCAATCCGCTAAGGTCGTCCGGAAACACCTCAGGGAATTCATTCACCACGGGTATATTACTCAACGTCTCACCAGTTTCCCCCTGAACGGAGAAGAATACCATATACCCTTGGCAACCCTTTTCAATATATCTCTCAGCTTTAGCCGTAGAAAGGAAATTCATGCTAGCACCTATAGCTTCAGCCCTCTGTGAAACAGGATATACTATCCTCTTATTCCCGCAATCAAGCAATACGTTATTTGCCGTTAACCAATTAAGACCCAAAATGACTTCCAATTGATAAAGCGGCAGACAAATCAGGTCTATAACAGACTGGTGCCCTTCCACAGTTATAACACAATTCAGACAAACTTCTGTGGTCAAGGCTTTAACACCCATCGAAGTCGACACTACCAAATCGAATGGTAACTTATGCACATGCATACCCAAGCGTCTCACACAATCATACGCAATAAAGGAATGACTGGCACCCGAGTCGAACAATGCTCGTAATAGATAGCCATTTAGAGAGATTTTACCTTGTATCAACTCAGGAGATCTACGAGCCTCCTCATGGGTCATTGCAAACACTCGACCCTGTGTCTTCGGCCTTTGCTCCGCTCGTGGTTGTTGACAATCTCTAGAAAGATGTCCTGGCCGCTTGCAGTTAAAACAAATCATTTGTCCCTGACAATTCTGGCCATAATGTGATTTGTTGCAGCGACGACATTTCCACTCGGTTGCAAATCTCTGAGGTTCACGGTCTCTGGGCTGATAGGGCTTCTTATCACCGCCCTTAAACGAAGATGAGCCTTGGCCTTTCCGCTTCTGGGATACATTACTCTTACTAGGTTCATTGCGATGACCAGTAGCTCTGGTAGGATTCAACTCCCTCAGATTATTCTCCGTGATTCGACATTGCTCCACAGCCTTATTGAACTTCTTGAATCGGTGAGTAACCAACCGCTTCCGCAGCTCTCGCCTCAGACCACGAATGAGCATGTCTGAGCTCCATTCTCCGTCATCCTTGTACCGGAGATAGGAGGAATACCGGGACAAGCGGATGAATCTTGACAAGTAGTCATCAAAGCTCTCCGTGTCCCCTTGCCTGATGTTAAGGAATTCTGTCTCCTTTTCAAGCTGAACTGACTTCGGAAAGTACTTCTCGTTGAATTCTTGTAAGAACAACTCCCAAGTCAGTGGCACATTTCCGCTCTTCAATGTTAGGGCGATATTCCGCCACCAACGATCCGCATCACCTTCAAGTTTATAAACTGCCAACCGTGGCTTCACATCATCCGGACACCCGAGGACCTCAAATATCTTCTCCAAACGATTCAGCCAATCTTCTGCCACTTGAGGATCAAACCTTCCTCTGAACGCCGGAGGCAAATGTTTGCAGAATCTTGTAACCCAGAACTGAAGATCTCTATCCTCTCTGGCTGGTCCCCCATGAGACTCTTGATTCGGAATAGCACGAGATGGGGATTCTGATGGCCGTGCTGATCCCTCCGCAGTGTCCTCATGTTGGGTTCCTTCTTGAGTTTCCTCCGGTGTAGACTGAACCGGAAATTCCTTGTTCTTTGCCTTCTCCGCTCTAAGCTCGTCTCTCAGCTCAGTGATCATGTCCCGCTGATCCTTTATCAGACCCATTAATTCTTGCATTGGATCCGGTGGATTTTCATTATCAACCTCCACCATAGGGTCCACACGCGGAACTTTGGGGCGTCCTCTAGTCTTCTTCATTCTATAAATAGCTTACCCCATTAATTTAGCAGAGATAGTATGCACATATAATCATAAAACTCATCTATATCCAAATCATTTAAACACATATGTGCACACACAACGATCATTCACAAACAATCTTCTATCCCTAAACCAACTAAGGGATCTATCCTAGCAACCTCTACCCTTGCCAGGAACCTGGCTCTGATACCAAAATGTAACCCCCTGCCTTAATTACCGTAATTAATATTCGATAATGCATAATTAGAAGGGGTTTGAGACCGTTGGATAGTTCAAAACGTATTAAATTACCTACCAAGCAGTAGGACTTTACAAAATTTTCAAAACTTCTTCCCTATCCGGGTCTCGTTTTCAATTACCGAATATAATCACCTGTGCAGTTAATTTACATTCACAAATATCAGAGTTCGTAATTTAAACCCCGGCAACCCCCGGGTTCATCTAGATATATATAGAGTTTCAGATTCCAAGTAGGGGATTACAAACCAAATATTCACAATATTTACATCTCAAAATGTAATACAGTAATCCCTATCTAAAATGATTAACCAACAAAAGCCATACTAATGTCCCTAGGAAGCTCTAACCGCTCCGGGTCGCTCGCTTCTCCTTAGAGCCAGTCGCCCTGTCTGAAAGGTTAGTTCAAAGGAAAGAATGAGATTCAAAAGAATCCCAGTAGTAACTAAACATTTATACCACACATAAGCACATAGCATGTAAGCAAATCATCATGCAGCAGCAGCACATATCACACTCCACCCTCATCCCCTTTCTCCGCCGGGAAGGCACACCGCCTAACCCGAACCGTTGTTAGCTACTCAGGGACTATTGGCGTGGCAGTGCATCAATATAGCCTTATAGCACATAGCTATCCGGCTTCACAAATGGCCCGTCGGCCTCACAAATAGCCTTTCGGCTCATAATCAGCCTTTCGGCCCACATATCACATAATCACACCTCATCCTCATCCCCTTTCTCCGCCGGGAAGGCACACTGCCTAAACCCGAACCGTTGTTAGCTACTCAGGGACTATTGGACTGACGGTGCTAACACATATCCACATAATTCGCAGCATCCGAATTTATCACAAATCACTGATCATACATACATACAATGCATCATAGATGGTACGAAAGAAAAGTCACTACCTCGTTCCTTCCCGACGTTCTTCGGCGTAGTTGGCTCACGAGGGCGGCAAATATCAAAGCCTATAAACAAAATCAAGAATGGTGGATTAATTTCCTACCCCCAATTCCTACTTTCAAACACTTAAAATAGGTTCCATATGAGTCCCTTATATGGTTATAACAAACTCAAAGAGAACCTAAAAGGATTGGAGAATTCTAGGTTGGAAATTGCTTTGCAAACTCACAAAGTGCTGAAAATTGGGTTCTGGCTGCAGCCAGGAATTCTCTGGCTGCGGCCAAAAACAGCACAGAAGTATTTTGGCTGCAGCCAGGACTCCTCTGGCTGCGGCCAACATGTGCGCAGAAAGTTTTGCGCTGCAGCCAGAAATTTCTGGCTGCGGCCAAAACGTGCACAGAAAGTTTTGTGCTGGAGCCAGAATTTTCTGCTGCAGCCAAGGAACTTCAAAAATTCATAACTAATTCTAGAAAAATCAAAATGAGGTGATCCCAAAGCCAAATGAAAGCTCTTTAAGTCCTCTTCCTAGGAAAAATATTGGCCATTACTGGGAATCACCACAGAAGTACAGAATTACACGAAATTCATCACCACTCCAAAACAGGTTCCAGTTTTGATGCCGAACTTTGGACAGTTCAAACTCCCAGCTCACAAAGCGAAATGACACAAAATTTATGTCCATTTTGAAGCTTGAGATGTGAACTTTAAGACTGGAAAGTTTCATAATTTTCCAACATCATTTGCCCAGTCAAAACGTCCACACCATCTGACTGTCCAGAACAGACTTACATTAACCAGATTTTCCAAATTTTGCCAATTGGCTTCCAATGGTCCCTAATTTCAAATCACATACTATTTTCACACCATTTGGCTCAAGGAACACATTGGAACCATCAAAATGACCAAATTCAACTCCCATTGACATATTACACAACAACCACAACATATCTCACAATGTCTCAACACAATTCACACATTGCCACATTTTATCAAACTTCCTCTTTTCAAAACTACACCAAAACTATTAACTTCTATACCTCATTTGACCAAAACTATTAACTTCTATACCTCATTTGGCATCTATCCCACTATCAAACTCTATCCAATTCACATCTTTTAACATCACACAAGATCAAGCCAGAAATCCAGAATTCACCAAAATTAAACCAAAAATCATAACAATTATATCATTCTTCATCAAAAACTCACCTCTTGAACTTGCTAAAATCAGAACTTGGATTCCTCAACTTTCAATTTCCCTCAAGTTGCACCACACCACAAATCCAAAGTCTGAAAACATGGAAATGAAGCTCTTGATCTCTTACACAATTTTAATAAAAGACACTTGAGCATACAAGAGCATCTACTTACCAATACTTAACCTTTTCTCTTCCTCTTTCTTGCTACACTTGCACCGAAAATGGAGAGAATAGAGAGAGAAAGTGAGATATTGATGAAGATGATCTAATCCCATTTCTCCATGCACATAACCGACTTGCAAGGGAGAGAAAATGAGTTTGACAACTTTGACCTCATCCATGGTCCACATCTTGACACTTGGCATGATCTCCCTTCACCCTTACATGATCTCACATGTTCTCCAACACACTTGATTCCACCTCTTGATCTTTCAATCTTAGCCATTGATCTTGATTACCAAATAGTTTTTTCTTCGGTAACTGACCAATCGGTTGGTAAATTTACCGTTTTACCCCTGATTATCATAATGCTCATTAAACCCTTACTAACCACCTTCACTTCACATTACACAACATATACTTCAAAAGTGCTTTATTAATATTAATTACATCACTTTGAAGTTATTAACCCTTAATTACAATTTGGGATATTACAATTCTCCCCCCGAAAATTAAATTTCGTCCTCGAAATTGTTACACAACTAGAGTCATAAACTCCGGATACCGCCTTCGCATATCTTCCTCCACTTCCCAGGTTGCCTCTCTTTGAGTCATTCCCTTCCAGATCACCTTCACATACGGAATGCTCCGGTGTCTGAGCCGTCGCTCCTCTCGATCAATGATTTGCTCTGGCTCCACCGCATAGGTAAAGTTGTCTTGTAGCTCAACTTCTTCATACTCAACTATGTGAGATGGATCTGGTTGGTACTTCTTCAGTTGGGAAACGTGAAACACGTTATGAAGTCTGCTCAAGCTCGGAGGTAGAGCTACTCGGTAGGCAACAGGCCCAATCCTATCAAGGATTTCAAAAGGACCTATGTACCTAGGGCTTAGCTTCTTTCTCTTGATCGCTCGCCCAACGCCCGTAACTGGTGATACTCTCAGAAAAATATGATCTCCAACCTCAAACTCTAGAGGCCGTCTTCTCTTGTCAGCGTAGCTTTTCTGTCGACTCTGCGCTGCAAGCAACCTCTTACGAATAATCTGAATCTGTGCAGAGGTTTGATCAACCAAATCTGGCCCATAAAGCTTTCTTTCGGATAACTCATTCCAGCATATTGGTGATTGACACCGTCTTCCATACAATGCTTCATACGGAGCCATTTGGAAGCTCGCATGATAACTATTGTTGTAAGCGAACTCAGCAAGTGGAAGAAAGCGATCCCAACTTCCTTTAAAGTCGAGAACACATGCCCGCAACATGTCTTCCAACATCTGGATTGTTCTCTCAGATTGTCCATCCGTTTGAGGATGATAAGCCGTACTGAATCTCAGTTGAGTACCTAAAGCTTTATGCAATGCTTTCCAGAATCTTGAGCAAAATGGGTATAATTTTTGGACTTATTGACTATGCTTCAGGAATATATATAATGAAGGACTCTGTGAATATCAGGCATGTCAATAGGTTTGAAATTGAGGGGGCCTATTGGGTCTTTTGGTCTCAAAATATTGAAAGCTTCATTGGCAGAGAAAGAAGGTGGATCAGGAGGAGGTGCAACATAACCAAGTAAGTCATTTATGATCTTGGCAGATATCATAATAAATCTTCCTCTAACAGTAGTAGATACTACTTCCTCAATCAATTCACCAGATCTAGACTTAATGTTATGAGACTTCATGTTGCAATAAAAAGTTTTCACAACAGTGGGAGAGTATGGAAAATGGATATTTAGCCAGGGAGCATAGTCTTGAAGATAAGGGTATAAATCCAAATGACAATTCTTCTTTAAGTAATCCAAATCCACATATACCACAGGACAGAAGTGTCTATGACTAAATTCATCATCATATACCTTTTAAGGCAAGGCCTTAAGTTCTTCAATATTGAATCCCTCAGGAGGACTGGTGATGTGATCATCCACTGGTGCTTGTGAGGCAGAAGGTGCTCCTGAAGCAGAGGCACTTGATTGGCCAATATGTTGTGAACTTGAAACACCGGCTTGAGAAGCAATCTTTCCAATTATCTTTTCAAGTTTGGACTTCTCCAATGCTTCCCGAAGTTGTTTGTTGAATGAATCACCAGAGGAGGAAGAAGATTGTTGGGGTTGCTCTGACTCCTTTTTCTTCCCTTTTCCTTGAACCTCCTTGGATTGAGACCGGGTAACTATTGGTTCTTTGAACACCACACCCTTTGGTTTCTTCTGAGGAGGTTGGTCTTTCTTTGAAATTTGAGGTTTTGGGTGAGGTTTCTTAGCCGGAGTCCTCTTTTTGGTCTTGGGCTTAGGAGGTGGAGACGGTGAGGAAGAGATTTTGGGAGATGGAGGAGTAAGTTCAGGGGTACCAGACACATTGGCAGCAGAGTGAGTAGGAGAAGGAGAGTGAGATCTTTGAGGAATAGATGGTAGTTTAGTTCTTGCCATTGTAGAGAAAGTGGAAGAGAAGCAAAAACTCTCAGTTTTTTTTTTGAAGGAAAGGTAAACGGAGATTAGAGCATGAATGAGAAATGCAGAGGGTAAGAATCACCTTTTATAGAGGATTGAAGAGTTGTAACGGTGATTTGAGGCAAATGGACGCGATTGATTGAAGAGAAAATGGTTGAAGGTGAAGAGTTACGCCCTTCGAGTAAGAGAACACCCCGAGTGAGAGCAGGAAGTGCAACGTTCTGAGCTCCCCCGTAACTGATATAAGTGACAGTGCTCGAGCATGAACCCTAGTACTTGAGTGATGTTCATACTGTGCTTGAGTGTGTTCTATCAGTGCTCAAGTGATGTTCTGAAAAATTAATAAAATGTGTAAAACGTACCTGGATTATGAATTTCTTGACATATCTTGTGTCTTTGTACTCAAATCCTCCAAAATCATTTGAGTAACCATGATTTGGATAGCTTTTGAAAGGAAATTCTTCTTCTTTACTCGAGCAGGCACTCCTCACTTCAAGCATATTCATATCATGCTCGAGTGAGAGTTCCTCACTCGCGAGTGAGTTCGATTCTCACTGTTGCTTTTGATACAGTCTCTTGGTATTCTTATTTCCTCTGTTAACCTCTATTTTACATGTCAAGAAGCAGAGCATTTTTAATAGTGTTGTGCTCGAGCAGAGCTGCTTATGCTCGAGTAAACCAGCTTATCACTCGAGCAGCACTCCTAGTGCTCGAGTGACAGACCTGCAAAAAGGTTTTTAACACTCCGATGCCAAAGTCAGCATGGTTATCATCAAAATAAACATTTAATTAAAATATTTAACAAGAAAACTTACAACTCATTGGGATTAACCATTCTCAATTCTCTTCGAATATATAAAAACTGATCTTTTGCAATTGGCTTTGTGAAAATATCCGCAAGTTGAAGATGAGTTGGTATGAATTCCACTTTGACATCCTTCTTTTGAATATGATCTCGAATGAAATGATGACGAATGTCTATGTGCTTGGTCCTTGAGTGTTGTACAGGATTCTTGGCCAAGCTTATCGTGCTAGTGTTATCACAATAAATTGGAATTTCTTTTAAATAAATTCCCAAATCTTGAAGTTGTTGTTTCAACCATAATACTTGAGAACAGCAACTTGCCACAGCTATATATTCAGCTTCAGTTAAAGATAATGAAACTGTGTTCTGCTTCTTGATGAACCATGATACTAGAGAGCCTCCGAGAAATTGACATTGACCACTGGCACTCTTTCTGTCAGTTTTATATCCTCCGTGATCTGAATCTGAATATGCCATTAAATACTCGCTCCCTTTTTTCGGATACCAAAGACCAAGTTCTGAAGTATCTCCTAGATATTTGAAGATTCTTTTTACTGTCTCTGCATGTGATACCTTAGGAGCGGATTGATACCTTGCACACATTCCTACGCTGAACTGAATATCTGGCCTGCTTGCTGTGAGATAGAGTAATGAGCCAATCATTCCTCTATATTTTGTGATGTTGAAGCTAGGTCCCTTTACATCAGCATCCAACAGCGTTGTAGAACTCATTGGAGTATCAGCTCCGTTAGCATTATCTAATCCATATTTCTTCAACAATTCTCTCAAATACTTTGTGTGAGATATAAATATACCATTCTTCTTTTGTTTGATTTGAAGTCCAAGAAAGAAGTTCAATTCTCCCATCATGGACATTTCAAATTCTCCCTGCATAATCTTATAAAATTCTTGACACATAGATTCGTTAGTAGCACCAAAAATAATATCATCAACATAAATTTGAACAATTAGAATATCATTTTTGTTATGTTTGATGAATAGAGTTGTATCAACTTTACCTCTGACAAAACTTTGATCAAGAAGAAATTTGCTTAGTCTTTCGTACCAAGCTCTAGGTGCTTGTTTCAAACCATATAGTGCTTTTTTAAGTTTGAATACATGATCAGGTTTTGTTTCATCTTCAAACCCAGGAGGTTGTTCTACATATACTTCCTCCATAATATAACCATTTAGAAAAGCACTTTTCACATCCATTTGATAAAGTTTAAAACCTTTAATGCAAGCAAAAGCTAGGAGTACTCATATTGCTTCCAATCTTGCCACTGGAGCATATGTTTCCTCATAATCAATACCTTCTTCTTGATTATAGCCTTTTGCAACCACTCTTGCTTTGTTTCTCACAATGATTGCTGACTCATCAAGTTTGTTTTTGAAAACCCATTTGGTCCCTATAACCGTATGATCTTTAGGTCAAGGAACCAAATCCCAAACTTGATTTCTTTGAAATTGATTTAGTTCTTCTTGCATAGCAATCACCCAATCATTGTCAGATAAAGCTTCTTCTATATTAGAAGGTTCAATTTCAGAAATAAAAGCAGAAAAAGTTACCTCATTGAGGATTCTATTTCTGGTTTTGACACCTTCATGAATATCTCCTATAACTTGATCAATTGGATGATCCTTCATATGTCTCCATGCTTTAGGTTGAGCATGATCATCGACATCTTCTAAATTTTGAAAATCATTTGTTTCAAAATCATCCTGCTTTGAAATAGATTTGTTTTTCTTGATTGAATCCATTTCTTCTTCATCAATAAGTTTTGTCTGAGATTCAATTTCATCAAACACAACATGAATAGATTCTTCAACAGTACATGTTCTTTTATTGAAAACTCTATAAGCCTTACTTCTATTAGAATATCCTAGTAATATACCTTCATCAGACTTTGAATCAAATTTACCTAATTTTCTTTACCATTGTTGTGAATGAAACACTTACACCCGAAGATATGAAGATGAGCAATATTTGGCTTTCTTCCTTTGTAAAGTTCATATGGCGTCTTTCCAAGTGATTTGCGGATATATGCTCGGTTTGAAATATAGCATGCAGTACTCATTGCATCTGCCCAGAATACTTGTGACATTTCTTTTTCATTGAGTAATGCTCTCGCCATTTCTGTAAGAACTCTGTTCTTTCTTTCCACTATTCCATTTTGTTGAGGGGTTCTAGGAGCAGAAAAGTTATGATCTATTCCTTCGTTGTTGCAGTAGTTTTCAAATAGTTGATTATCAAATTCTCCTCCATGATCTGTCCTAATAGAAACAATAGAAATACCTTTCTTATTTTGAACCTTTTTGGCAAACATAATGAATTCAGCAAAGGTTTCATCTTTTGAAGCAATAAATATAGTCCAAGTAAATCTTGTAAAATCATCGACAATTACTAAAGTATATAAATTTCCTCCAAAACTTTTTACTCTTGCAGGTCCTACCAAATCCATATGAAGTAATTGTAAAGGTTTTGAAGTAGAAATATCATACTTTGTTTTAAAAGAAGACTTAGTTTGTTTGCCTTTTTGACATGCTTCACAAATCATATTATCTTTGAATTTGAGTTTGGGAAGGCCAACAACTAAATCTTTTCTAATCAGTTTGTCAAGTTGATTCATATTGACATGAGCCAAACACTTATGCCATAACCAACTTTCCTCTGATCGACTAAGAAAACAATTTTCAGAAGACTTTGAATTTAAATCAATAGTATAACAATTACCGTCCCTTTGAGCTCGGATGTTTGCCTTGATAGATTCTTTGTTCAGAGGTAGATCTTTCTTGCTTACTATCAAGCATTCTTTTGAGTCAAACATTACCTAGTTATCTTTGTCAGTGCTTTGACTTACACTCAGGAGGTTGTGACATAATCCCTCAACATAATATACTCCATTGATTTGAACACCATCGGATTTTCCTACTTCACCAATTCCAGCAATACGTCCAGATTGATTACCTCCAAATGTTACCTTTCCTCCTTCTCTAGTTTCTAGCATGGTGAACTTATTTTTATCACCAGTCATGTGTCTCGAACATCTACTATCAATATACCATTTGTTCGCTCGAGATGCTTTGAGACATACCTAGAATAAAATGATCAAGTTTTAGGTACCCACACTTTCTTGGGTCCTTTGTGGTTAGTATGTGATGTATGTGTCCCTTTCGGAACCCATTTATATGTTCCAACAACCTGTCCCTTTTTGAAATAACACAATAAAGTATAATGTCCTTTCCTATTACAATAATTGCATGATGCGAATGGATTCGATGTATGCACAGAATTCCTGAAATATTTAAGATAGGCTCTACTATTCTTCTTATATCCTTTATTCTTATCATGAACAGAATTATATCCAATTCCAGATTTATCAAATAAAAATTTCTGAGAATTTAAAATAACCTTGAGAGTTTCACTTCCTTTAGTAAACTTTTCAACAATTTTTGTTAAATCTTCTATTTTCTTATCTTTCTCTTTACACATTTCATATGATGATATGACAATATTTTCTAATTCTTTTACTTTCTTCTTATAACTAACCATTTCTTTAGCAACTTTGATGAACTCTGTATGCAATGCATTATATTCAGATAACAATTCATCATAAGAGGGTTCAAAATCACTTACCTCAGAGTCTGATTCTTCTTCCTTAGCTACCAAGCATAGATTTGCTACTTCGTCGTTGTCACTTTCTTCGTCTGACGAACTATCACCCCATATAGATGATATATATGCTTTCTTTTTCAGCTTCTTTTTGTCTTTATTTCTGAAACATTCAGATTTGATGTGTCCTGGTTTCCCGCATTCATAGCACACTATCTGTTGTTCTTTATTTTCTTTCTTGCTTGGTCCACCTTGATAGTTCTTGAAATTCCTTTGACCTCTTCTGTAGAATTTCTTGAATTTTCTCACGATCATTCCCATTTCATCATCATTAGGGACATCTTCATTCTAGGAAGATTCTTCTTCTTCTTTGATAGCTTTAAGTGCAACTCCCTTTTTCTTTTTATCATCGAATTCTTCAAGTTCCTTTTTAAATCTCAACTTACCTTCATATTCAGAAAGACTTCCAAAGAGAGCAGCTACGGATCTCATAGATTCTCCTTTAGCTTCTTCGATGGCTCTCACCTTTGCTTCCCACTCTTTCGTAAGAATATTAAAAATCTTTCTTACCTGGGAATTTTGATCAAACGACTTTCCAAGAGCAGATAATTGATTAATAAGATGAGTATACCTGAGTTCAAACTCTGATATACTTTCTCCAGATTTCATACGAAATAAATCATATTCTGTAATTAAAGTATTGATTTTATTTTCTTTGATTCCAGATGTACCTTCATGAGCAATTTCAAGAGCATCCCACATATCTTTGGCAGTTGGTAGAGTACATATACGAAAATATTCTTTTTGACTAAGAGCACTCTGTATCATTAGAATGGCTTTACTATTTAATGTCACTAACCTTTTGTCATTCTCGTCAAATTCATCTGGGCTCTTTTTAACTGCTCTATCTTCGATTTTCTTCATTGGAACATAGTTACCATCTTGTATAACATTCCACAATCCGTATTCGTTGGCCATCACGAACACTCTGAATTTAGCTTTCCAGAACGAAAAATGTTCTCCAGCAAAACCAGGAGGTCTAGTGATTGAAACTCCGTCTGGAAGAATGTTTTCACCCAATGTTGCCATTTATCGAATCCTTCTCAAGCTGTTAGGCTCTTCAGAGAAGACTAGGCTCTGATACTAAATGTAAGAGGCAAGCTTCACCCAAGAGGGGGTGAATTGGGTGATGTTATAAATTTTTCTCTTGATGTGGTGATATGAACAATATAGTAGATAGAGTAGAGTTGAGAAGATTTGAACACAGAGAGTTATACTGGTTCGGCCTAAAAACCAGGCCTACGTCTAGTCCCCAGAGATCAAGACCTACTGAGATTTTCACTATACCTCCAAGATTCAATAGGCTCTCAGAATGCCTACAAAACAACAATCGTCCTTGAACGGACTACGAGCAGAAATATTCTCTCAATAAGAAATTTCTCTCTCCCTTACGACAAGTCTTACGTGCAGAAAAACAACCTATGACCCTTCTCACTTGCTTATGTATACAAGACTTATGAGCAGCAACATTCTCTCCTGCTTATACCACTATAAGTCTTATGAGCAGCAACGTTCTCTTCTGCTTGTATCTTATAAGCCTTATGAGTGGAAGGTACAACAAGGAATTCTCTCAACTGCTTCTCTCGTAAGGAAAACTACCCTCTCAAGGTCCCAATACCTTGAGATCAAATAAACATAGAATTTGAATTGTATGAAGACTCTCTTACAGAGCAAATGAATAAACACTGAAGATCAATGTGTGTACAGAGAAAATGATGAATAGCAAAGACTAGTGTATAAGCTTATGAATTCTTGTGCTTTGTTGTTCTCTTTGACTATCTCTGAATCTTTGTATATATAGTTGCTTTTGTTTTTGCCCGTTTAGGAAATCATCGTTTGAGGAGCGGGACTTTTGCAACTATTGAAAGACACGCGCATGTTTGAATATTCTGAATGCGGTAGGTGCGAACGTGTTTGTAATCATGTTGTCTGCTGTTGTTTGACTTTCTCCGTAACAACTAACTTCAAACGTTCATCCCCCTGCATCATACTTATAATACACTCAAAATGATATTAAGCAATGATAATAAGTAATGATGATATGAATAAATAACAATAAACCATATTCGGATTGAACGTTGTGAGACTTGGCATTTTTGATGATCTGGCAGAGCATCACTCGAGCATAGATGGCTCACTCGAGTGATCTTCCCATTTTCCTCTTTGTGCTTCAGTTATCGAGTTGTGCTTGCAAAGAATTTCAGGGAGATAGAATCTTTACTCGCGAGTGAAGTGGGGTCTCACTCGAGCACAACTCCCCCTGCTCGAGTGATCTTGCATTTTCTACTGGGAGTGTCTTCTCGGGTCATCACTCGCACACCATTTTGACAAGAGTGAGATTTTGTACTCGCGGGTGATGTGGTCCCTCACTCGAGCACACACACTCCTGCTCGAGTGAGACGCATATTATAGAGGAATATGCTCTCAATACCAACACTCGCATCAGGAACTCAGAGAGATAAATTTATCACTCGCAGGTGATGTGGGCCCTCACTCGAGCACACAAACTCCTGCTCGAGTGAGAAGAATATTCTCAAGTATTATACCTTTTAAACAAGCACTCGCATCAGATTTGGAGAGGGATAGAATTTTCACTCGCAGGTGCAGATGTGTCACTCGAGCATATGAGGTGGTGCTCGAGCACACTTGCACTTCTTTGCACTTCATGACTCTCAGCCAAGCACTCGCATTACCTTGCTCGAGTACAAAATGCTCATGCTCGAGCATTGATGTCTCTGCTCAAGTGAATCAAGGAAGCATGATAATACTTGCTCTCGGCCTAGTACTCACAGACCTTCACTCGCATGTGCTCGAGTAAGAATGGCTTCTCTGCTCGAGTGCAAACTCCAGTGCTCGAGTGAATCAATGAAAATAACAGTGGCATGCCTCTCGAGTGAACACTTTCTGGCTTTCACTCGCACCTGCTCGATTACAGAAGGGATCTCTGCTCGAGTGCAAAACTTATGCTCGAGCACTCCAGTTCAATTTTGCAGCAAATACCAGAAAACACTCCTATATGCATTTGGTAACTTTGTAAACTTTTCTTAATCTTATAAAAACATGATTTGCATACAATTGTCATTTTGTTATCATCAAAACTTGGGATCTAACAATTTCCTCAAATATTGTGTAATTAAGTGTTTAAATGGTTAATTAAATGATTAGGAGTGAAAAGGAGCAAGTTTGTGGTGTTAGAATTCAAAAACCCCAATTTTTTCCTAAAACCCAATAAGTTTCGGCTAGGGCTAAAAATAAGATAAGGAGCTAGATTTTCATGAAATTAATGGTTCCATTGGGTTCAAAAGGAAAAATTAGGTGAGTTAGCGTTGAACACTTTTTCAAAAAAAAACCCTAGAAAGCGAAATGACCAAAATGCCCCTGAAACCCTAATTAGGGGATGTCAAGGGTAAAATTGTCATTTGGCAGTGATTTTGGGAAAATCGATGCTGGAAATGGATTCCTTGGGCGAAAATATGTAGGAATAGCTCGGGTCAAAATTTCAAGAAAAATACGGTCGGACCGGATACATCAAGGCCGGCCTGGGTCCCCAAGGGCATTTTGAAAATTTTTCAATATAGACTAATATCAGCACCAAACACACTTTTGAAGTGTCTAAAGTGGTACATGAATGAGTTTTAACCTAATTCTTATACATGTGGAATTTTAGGACCCGACTGAAAGCCAAGCTACGACACGAAGTTCAAGGAGTTTATTTAAGGATCCAAAAGGGGTTAAGGTAGTAACTCTATCCTTCAGGCACTATATAAATGTTTATATGCTTTTTATATGCCATCTTCTGCAATATGTATGATACATAGTACCTACGGGTACACTGATGAATAGTTCCTACCGGTACACTGATATGCCCAATAGAGGACTGAGGTACGGAATGTGTAAGGGTTGCAACAGTGGTTAGCTCTGAACACATTTCTGACTGAATTGAGTTATGTGTTAGTATAATATTGCATTATCTAGTATTTGACATATTTATTTATCGCATCTTCTATGAATGATTATGTGTTATTACTGAGATTCGTTTTGAATCTCACCCTTTTTCAATCAAATAAATATTCCAACGAGATCCAAAAGCTCAAAGGGCAAAGTGGTAGATACAGGTAATTGAAGGGTGCAGATCCCTAGATCGAAGCTAATTGGTTATATGTAGTCTATTTTGTTTGAATATCTTGGATATTTTTGGGATGATTTGTATATATTATCAAACCCTGTGGGGAGACTCCTGTATGTAAACATGTACTTAATATCAGTATGTTTCTGCTATTTTTGTATGCCTTACAGAACTTTGCCCTCATTATTCTGTGTATATCAAAATGATAATGGGTGTTGACAGTTGATGTTGTTCATGTTGTGTGAAAAGCATTAGAATGTAAAATGTCAAATATACCCCTAAAACCCTAAGTTAGGGGCTGCCAATGGTATTTTCGTCGTTTAGCAGTGAATTTGGTAATTCCAAGGTTAAAATGGATTTTTTGGGAGAAATTATGTAGGAATATCCTAGGTCATAATTTTTGAAAAAGTACAGTTGGACCGGGTACAAAGGGGCTTAGATAGGGTCCCTAGGGGTATTTTAGTAATTTTGTAGTTTTACGCTAAAATAACCAACAAAATAATTTTAAAAGAGTCTAGAGTAGTACATGAATATGTATTAACCTAATTCCTGTAAACTTGGAATTTTAGGGCCGGATCAAGTCAGTTAAACGATTAGGAGGGAAAGGGCTATTTCAGGTATTAACTCTATCTTTCATACATTATGCCAATGTTATATGTTTATGTATGCCATCTTCTATGATATAATTAATGAACATGGCTTTGCTGAAGAGGGCAATTTGTGTGTGGAGGCACACTTACTTGGTTATTGAGCAAGAACCCAACCAAGGTGTACCTAGTTGTTGAGTAAGAATCCAACCAAGGTTTTACGGATAGTGGAGGATTGAGCCCCTAACTCATGTATACATGTCGTGGTATTGTTACTAATTTGTTACATAACATGGAGCATGACATATTTAATTTTCGCATTTTCATATGATCAATTGTATGTTAATACTGAGATTCGTTTGAATCTTACCCTTTCCATAAAAGTATAAAGTTTGCAGCAGCGGAAAACAACTTTAAGGGCAAAATCATAATTACCGGTGATTGAAGGTTTTGGTCAAGTTCAAGACAGGAAGTTGGTTATCTGAAGTCCTTTTAGTAAGTTTAAGGTCTGTCATTTATTGTACAATGCTTTATATGGGAATTCTTGAATATATTCAAGGACAATATATTATTAATATCAATATATCTATGCTATTCCTGTGTAACCGCTAAACCTCGCATTGCTACTCTGATTAATATCAATGATAAGTGGTATGTAAGACGGGGTCTTACAGTTTATATAGGTGAGTTTAATTATAGATTTATGAAAAGGTATTTAAATCGTAGTAGTTGGGGAAAAGGTAGTTGGGTGACAAATCATTTGAAAGTTTACATGATAGTTGTTTAGTAAAAACCGTTATATTGTGATTCAATAAATAACGGTTAATAATTACAAATGTTTTTTTTTTCACAAATGTATGAATGGAAAACAAATTGTTTATAGTTGTTACATAACAGTTATGTCATAAGAACTGTCATTGTTGTATTTAAAAAATGACGGTTATTAACTACAATCATTATATTGTGTTTTTACGAATTTCGCCTCTTAATACATGATGATGCGCATATTTGACCCTAATGTTTTAGCGATATATATTCTTGCGTGATCTCCACCTTGACAGACATGATGTTTAGTCGTTGTAACTGTTATTTATAAAATATTATATATGTGCGAACTTGTAATAGTGTATACTCAAGCGTTGACCACTATCGGGCATCGTTGACGATTTGAGTATAGGCAATGACAGCATTAGAATAGCAATTAGCAACTTGGGTATGCACAGTAACAACATGGGGAATTCATGTTGTCAATCTTTATACCAAACTAGTTAATCATGTTACTCTAGTTGTCGCCAGAGCTCCAATGGTCAGCTTGCTGGAGCAGTGGTTTTTTTTCTAAAAGAAAAAAGCAAAAGAAAAAGTGATAAGCATTTTGGTTGAAGCACAACATTTTAAAATCTTACATCCCTACCATATGACCTAGTTGTCCTTTCCATTTTTTAACAGACTTTTTTGAATATTATAAATTCAAATGTTATTAAATATATTTTTTCCTTTTTTTTCACTCGTGGGACAAAATTTTCATTATCTATTTACTTTTCATTCATAGTCCAGACTGAAATACTCCCTTCGATCCTTAATATAACACATTTACCTAATTTGATTAGATTAAGGAAGTTAGTTAAATTAGTTAATATGACATGTATTTTCAAAAACATCCTAGCAATCTTCTGTAATTCCCTTATCCCATTTCCTCTTTGATTATTGTTAATGGAGCAATTATAGGGATAAATTAGGAAAAGATTAATAAATATGAAAAATATAGGGTAAAGGTGCAAAAATACCTATCTACATATCGCGTATGTGCGTCTAGCACCATATACAATCCTTGGGTGCAAAAATACCTATGATCTTTACAAAAATGGGCAAAAATACCAACTCTGTCAATTAGGGCAAATGACTGTTAATTTTTTTATGGGCCCCACTTTAATATTTTTTAAATAATTATATTAAGGGTTAAGGTGCAAAATTACCTATCTACATATCCTTCGGGTGGAAAAATATCCATGATCATTGAAAAAGTGGACAAAAATGCCAGCTTCATTAATGAAGGCAAACGCCCGTTAATTTCTGATTTTTTGAGCCCTACTTTAATCATATTTAAATAATTATTTAAAAAACTCTCACCCTCCCTCTCTCTTCCCGCACCCTTTCCCTCTCACCCTCCTTTCTCTCTCCCCCTCCAAACTAGAACCCCACCTTCACACCGGCAATAACTCTCTCCGGCTACCCACATGGTAATAACTAAAATCTTAATGTAGAGAGGTATTTTAAGCTTTTAATTAATACCTATGATAATTAAAAAAGGGGACAAAATGCCATCTCCATTAATGAAGACAAATGTTTGTTAATTTCTGGCTTCGTTAAGGAAGGGAAAAGTTT
This sequence comes from Inga oerstediana, assembly GCA_963210345.1. Lineage (NCBI taxonomy): Eukaryota > Viridiplantae > Streptophyta > Magnoliopsida > Fabales > Fabaceae > Inga > Inga oerstediana. Next base: position 38,443,488 of record OY723407.1, read on the forward strand.
CGATGATGAACTACAAAAGGGCATTTGGAGGGAGAAGGTAGTATAAAGGCGGTGACCATGTGGGTGGCCGGAGAGAGTTATTGCCAATGTGAAGGTGGGGCTCTAGTTTGGAGGGGGAGAGAGAAAGGAGGGTGAGAGGGAAAGGGGTGCGACAAGAGAGAGAGGGTGATAGTTTTTTAAATAATTATTTAAAAATGATTAAAGTGGGCCCACAAAACCAGAAATTAAAGGATGTTTGCCTTTATTAATAAAGCTAGCATTTTTGTTCACTTTTTTAATGATCATAGGTATTTTTGCACCTGAAGGATATGTAGATAGGTAATTTTGCACCTTAGCCCTTAAAATAAATATTTAAAAAATATTAAAGTGGGGCCCACAAAAAAAAACTTAACGATCATTTGCCTTAATTGACGGAGCTGGTATTTTTGCCCCTTTTTATAAAGATCATGGGTATTTTTGCACCCATTGATTGTATATGATGCCAGACGCACATGTGGGATATTTAGATGAGTATTTTTGCACCTTCGCCCAAAACTATATTTTATATTTAATATTAATATTAATTCTCTAGATATGTCTTATATTAAAGGACGGAGGAGTAACACATTTTTTACATGTTAAGATCAAATTGATGGAAGTCAACCTTCAATAATGATAGTTGATAGCATAACATTTTTTTTTCAATGACCTATATAATAGTTTATTCTCAAAGAAGTTCACCAAACAAAGCTAAGGTAGAGTTTTAGACGAAGACTTTTGGACTGAAAACATACACTTGGATTATTAAAGTGAAGCTTGAGTGAAGAAATTGCCTTACAACTTCAACTTTTTCGGGCCAACTTGGTTTTAAATTAAAATAGATATATTTTTTTTTGTATTATATGAAATTTGATAATGAATCGTGTTGTTCGTGATTTGTGAATAATGCAATGTACAATACATTCTCTATTTTTTTTTTCAAAGTATAGTTATCCTCCTATTAGAAACAATCCTATTTAAGGCACTTTCAGGTACTAAATGTGGATACTCCTCCTAGAGGGAATCCAAACCTTAATTTATCAAATTATGAGGAACAAGCCCATTCCACTAAATCCAACCCTGTTGGTTATGCATTCCCTATTTTATATCAATGTATTGCTTTTTTCAAAAAAAAAAATGATTGATTCTTGATAGAAACTATGGGAAATTGTGCATTTAATCCTTTTTTTTTTTTTATTTTGTTGTTTATAAACATGTTTGTTTTTAGATTTTATATGATTGATTATTGTTGTAAGCCATGGAAAATTATACAGATAGTCCTTCAATCTTTATTTGATCGTTAATTCGATTCTGTCATAATATTTTGCCATATATGTAAAGTAATTTTATTTCTCTATTTATAATTTTACTATTTAAAATTTTATAATTAAATTAGGCATATTTGGTGATGTTGACAACTAATTATTTATACTGAAGAAGGTATATAAAAACTAACGAAAATTCAATAATAGTAACCAAATTAAAAATATAACCGTTTGTTTATAATAATTTAATTCTACATTTTTTTTAATAATAGGCATTAATTTAAAATTAGACTATGCCTTCAAAGCCCAAAAAAAGCCTCACAGCCCCCAACACTTTTTATATTTGATATTGATATTGAATCATTTAAAACTATACGCAGAAAGAAATAGAGAGAAAGATATATTAAGACCAACAAACTATTAAGTATTAACATCTGAAAATGATCCTTTAAAATGACTGAATTCTCTTTTTCCCCCTCCCGAAAAATGACTTAATTCTCTTAAAGACCTTAGGAACTACTTATTTATATGGAATTTCAGGATATATTATACAGGCCAAGAAAAATCGTAAACTCCATTAACTCTGCCTTAGAAGTCAATAATTTTTCAACTATACTTCTATTTAACTACACAATTTCTAAAAATAACAATCTATACAAAAATAGGACCAAAAGAATTGCATATTCTTGTAAAAAATTAATAACATGCCTTATAAATAGGACAAAAAAAATATACACTCTTTTTACCCTATAAACAGGACTAAAAGACACTACTATAGAAGACACTTTTAACGACCATTTTTACACCCTTTAGACGACTGTTTTTAAGGGGACGTATAGGTGAGTGCCATTGAAAATTCAAGAAACGACTGTTGTAAAACAGTCGTTGTATCTGAGATACAAGCACCGTTTTATCAAAAACGGTCATTGTATCTATGATATACAACGACCGTTTTTGATAAAACGGTCATTGTATGTATAAGATACAACGACTGTTTTGGTAAAAATGGTCATTGTAGCTCATAGAAACAACGACCGTTTTTACTAAAATAGTTGTTGTATCTATTGTTTTTAAGAGCATATATGTTTACAGGATACAACCACACCAATGCCATTAATAGAAAAGCACCAACGTACCCAAACAACGACAATGTGAATCTTTAAAGTTCTATCGTGACCATATAGTGCATATATCATCATAACATCATTTTAATGTTCAAACTTCAACTTTCAAACTAAATCAGAACAATCATATGGCCAAAGAGATGACATGCTAGATAAGAAATTCCTATGCTTCATCAATAGTTTCCAAAATGTTCTCTATAAAGAAAAATGCCTTAACGAAGTGAAAGTACTAATAAATAAGAAACTAGAAAAATTATTCGTATGCAAACTTATATAGCACTGTACAAAACCTCTGCACTATGTAAATAAACCTCTACAACATCATCACCCCCTATGTGTTGTAGGAGATGTCCTGACAAAAGGTCTCGGATCAAGTTAATGTATTCGATTGTGTAGGGATCTTGATTGCCAAAAATCTGTGCCAAAATGGAGAATATGTCAATATAAATCAATAAATTGAATGAAATAACTAACAATTCAATTACAAGAAAAGAAATTAAATTCAATTAAGAATCAAGAAATGATCACCTGTTCAAAATTAGTAGTAAGGCCACTGAAAATGATGTTATACATGTATAGTATAACATAGAAGCTGTACTCAGTTTTCCCTGTTTGCCAAGGGCACTATACATCAAAAGCAAACGGTAAAAAAGAATAAAGGCCTATGTAATACAATATTCAATCAAAAAACTTGAATGTAAAGAACTAACCTTTGGCAGGAACCACTTTGTCAAACCACTTTTACCTTCACGCTTCCCACCCATTATATAACATGTCTTCAATGCACTGTAATAATTAAAATGATAAACAGAAGATATTAAAACAACTAAGTAAAATCAAAAATCAATGACTGACAAACAAATTAACTTACGTGTTAAAAATATTTTTGATATCTCCGTCTGGCTTGCGACCCAATGAGTCAAACCAAAAGTTGACGTTGATCGAGGGACAAGGAACACAAAGACTCTAATGATAACTATAATCACATATAGAGATTAAAATGAGGTTAGATAATATGATACTTCTTAGCAAAGTGAATATGTATAATAAATATATCAAATTAAGTTACTTGCCCTTCAACAATTGGTGCTAGATAACATGGTAGCTGAGTCTTGCCTATTGTATAGCCTACATAGCTCATCCGATCTTCCAACCTCTTGTTATTATGTCATGACATATTGCCAAAACATAAGAAGCCATATGCAGTGTTGAGCTCTCGTTCGACACACATTTTGTGGAAGCAGCTACCATATAAATGAAATAAGAAATGATTCAGTAAATGTAGAAACCTAAAACTCCTAAATATCAGTGCATTAATTACAATTAAAAATTATAACTAAACTCACATGATTGCAAATGTGATCCAACCTATGTCTATCTCCTCCAAAGATAGGAACTCTCTAATATCTTTGTTATCAAGTCCATAATTATACGAGATTCTGCGACCCACAATCTCACAAGGCATCTTCAAGTCGACCTTGTTTATGTCTTGATGAATATTTTGTAGTTGTACTAACAAGGGAAATTTTGTCGGATCATCTTGTTCCTAGTAAGACACAAAATAAAGATTATAACTAGAATGCCAAGGATCAAGTAACAGTAAGGTGTTTCCTTACCGTTGGAGCAACTGGCACAATCTGAATAAGATGTTTAGGCCATAAGATGAAAGATCCTGTTGCCTGACCTAGTCTGGCAACCTCTTCATTGGGGAATGGGACATCTACACCTTCCTCCCCCAATCGAACACTTGTGACATTGACTTTACATTGATTGTCCCGAATTTTGTTATTATGGTGGGTAGTGGCATGCGTGTATACAACAACATCAGCAACAACACACACGTATGGGACTTCCAAATACAGAGTGCAATATTCTCCAGGCTCTAGTGAAGGACCAGGGTCTCCTTGTCCAACCTCTGGCGGTTTGTAACTGTCTTTGGTGCTGGGAAAGGCCGGGGATTCCTGAGTAAGAGAAATTAAAGAATTAATTAAAATAACGTAACGAAAAATGCAGTATTATATTAAATGAAATTATTTATAAACCTGAGATCTAAGCTCCACGTAACACATCCCGCCTTGCATATGAGACAACACCATCGAACTCTTCTCACCACGTAGCTCACTCAACAACTCTTCTTTAAGCTTGTCTCGAAGTGATTGATGCATTTGCACTGCTAGCTCTGCTCATATTTTCTCTCGAACCCTAGCCACAAACTCCTTACTCATTTCACCTTGTCTATAAGGTTGTGAACCTCGTCCAAAGTATCTTGAGATACCAACTCCCCTTGGCTCCCCTCTAACCTGACCAGGGTGATTTGGCTTCCCAAGCGCCATTGCTAAGATATCCATCCTTCTAGTTTGAGTGAAGGAACCCTGGCTGCTCTGCTCTTCAAGTTCATCCTGCAGTATACAATGGATAAATAAAAATTAATTACATGCAATCTTGTTAGGAAAATGAAACACACTCACAATCCTTTTAGCAACATCAGCAATGACTGGATTTATATATTTTTATCCCTTTATCCTCCCTGCATTCCATTTTTTGTGACATGGGGGAGTAGGTGGCGCCTGCATGACAATACTAGGATCTGCTTGGGCTGCTTCCTCCAATTTCTGCAATTTAGCCTGCATCATGTTCTTTTCCAGCTTCCGATAACCCCCACGCGATATGTAATGTGGATAATTGTTTTTAGCTCGCCTCTTTTTATTTGATTGACTCAATTCTTATATAAACAGAGAATAAAGAAAACTGAGTCAATGAGGTCAAGTAAGTTCAAGTAAAATGTTCCACACTAAGATTAACAAAATATATATAGTAGAAATTTGGGATCCTGGCGTGATGCCACAAACAACCTCCAATCATTTAGAGAAAGAAAAGAATACTCTATACAAGGATTCACATTGCTCCTTGTGTAACACCCCGATTTTCAATTAAGGACTAATGGCATTGAGATTAATTACAAAATTGTGTAATTAAATATTTTGGGAGAAATATGATGTAAATTTGAGATGAATGTGTGTGGTATTTGAGATCAAGGGTTGAGATTCATTATTGATGGGTCGGAATCCTATACATTGTGTCTATGTGAGCTCATAGTGGAAGTGGATGAGATGGTGACATGTGGCATTGTGGAGGCCTTTGGATAAGGCACTAGAGGACAAAATAACTCACTTCCTCTCTTTTCTCTCTCTCCCATGCGCATGAAGGGGCCAAGGGGGGCAGAAATTTCTGCTCCTCACCTTCATCATCATTATCAAACATTTCTCTCTCTCTTCTCTCTCCATTTTCGCCATTTTTGGCCAAAGAAGAAGAAGGAAAAGCTTGCATTTAAGGTAAGATCTTGACCTCTAATGCCAATACTCCCTTCATTAAAGTTGATCCTTGAGCTAAGAGCTTTCATCCTATGGTTGTAGTTTGTTCATTGGTGGTGGTTTGTGGCCACACGAAATTCTGGACTTGGGTGAATCAAGAACTCCCTTTGAGAAAGTTGATAAGGTGAGTGAGACCTATCTATCTATCTATGTTTCATACCATTTGAAATAGTTTGAAATTTCTGGAATCATTGCCCTAATTTCGAAAATGAGGGCCATTGAGAGTTTGGTATGTGTATGGTATGGAATTTGTATGTTGGGAATGCATGTTGGATAGATAGAATTGTTTGGGTCTGAAATTGTTAAGTTTGGAGATTTTGGAAGTATAGTGTTTAATGTACCCAAAACCAAAGCATGATAATGGAATAGGATTTTGGTGATTTTGACATTCCCATTGGATTCATTGAGTGATTTTGTGTGGGAATAAGCTTGGTTATTAATTTTGGAGTTATTGAACACTTTGGTAGAAAATTGGAAATCTGTTTGGTTTAAGCTCTGTGTTGCGCAGTAATTTTGTATGAGCATTTTGAATGACCAAATGGTATTGGAAAATTCTGAAAATTTCCAGTCTTAAAGTTCACATCCCAAGACTTTCTGGCCTTATCTGGGCCGCGGCCCATGAGTGGTGGGCCGCAGCCCAAGGCCTTCTGACCATCTTTGGGCCGCGGCCCAAGGAATGGTGGGCCGGGGCCCACCCCTGTGTTCCAGCCCTTTATGATTTCGAAAAGTGACCTTCAACCTTTTGTTTCCCAATCTTTTGGGGCTTTGATTAGAGGCATTTGGGGCCTCTTAAGGGTCAATTATGATAGCCAAATCTAAGTATTATGAAAGTGAGAATTTGGAAAAGAGAATGACCATATGTTCTTGATTTGGTTATAGGGTTGGGTATTCACCCTGATTATGATTTGATATCCGCTTGGATCGGGAGTAACCGACGCTGGAGCATACGTGGAAAGAATAAGTAGGGAACTTACCTCTCCTGCATGTATTGATAATTGTATTTGTGTATTGTTGCATGTTATTGCTTTGCGTGATTATGTGAGACATGTATGAATGATTGTAGCTCTGTTTCTAGTTATGCTATGGCCATGAGTATGTTGTTGAAACATTGAGCATGCGGATATATCATGATGTGAACATGAGTTATTGTGATGCAAGCATGTCATGCATTAAACATTTATCTTGCATGCATATTGGTATGTGTTTCCTACTGAGATTCCCCAGAATCTCACCCTCCCCTATCAACATTTTAGACAGGGAAGGAAGATTGTGGATGAAGCAAGCATCCAAGGACGAAGAGGACTCGTTTTGGGTGAGAGCTTAGTAGTTGGTTATCATTGTGTAAATGGGATTATGTATTTGTTTATATGGATCAATACTTGAGAATGTATTTGGATAAGTTGTGTAATCCCTATTGGTGGAGTTGTATGGGCTATTATGCCCTTTGATTATTGAGCGAAGATATGATCCCGGAATTGTCGGGAATTTATATTGCGTACTCTGATAATTGTATAAATGTAATTTATCTTCGCATGGTAATTATATTCGGAGTGTAAATATGAGACCGTGTTTTAAATGATTTCGAAATGTGATTGTGAAAACCCCGTCTGGTTGATGGGTTTATAAAGGTTGTTTTGGTCTTATTGGTCTCTATTTCACGTTGATCATATAATCCGGATATTAATTACGGCAGGGGGTTACACCTTGACCCTCGAATGTACTTGGTTGTGAGAGTGGACTTGAAATTTTTCCATTGAGTCTGAACTCCCCCCATCCAATGCTTGTACATCTGCCTCGTGTTGGGAATATCATAGTTTTGCTACAAAGCAAAATATGTAATAGTTATATGTGAACAAATAGAAATAAAGAAAGAGATGAATATAGAACTTAATTTATATACCAAAAGTTGTTCCTAAATCATAGCCTTCGTGTCCTTTAAAACTTCCCTCTAGCTGGAAATTAGAATGCTAACTTTGCTCCGAGCCAAAAAGCCAACGTAGCTAATAAGCGTGTCTCCGTCTTCGCCGAGTGGCTTCAAATCAGCATTAAACTCCACGTGGACCCTCTCCTTCTGTTCCTCATGACGTTTAACCAACGAGCGCAGCTTCGTGCTCCCCCTAACTTTTTTTTAGCAGGGGAGCCACCTGTGTCAACCAAATCTGTACTTGCCATGTTCCTGCTAAGAAATGAAGGTAAGATATGATCAGTGCTTACATACAATTAAATGAATACTTTTAATAATGAAAAGTCTTACTTTATGTATTTGCAACCGTAGAATATGCTAGAGAGCACTAAAAGAATGTCTAACCATATATACCTCTGTTTGTTGCCCTATTTCTACTTGCATTTTGCAAGCCTGGAAATTAACCCAGGCATAACAAAAAAACAATACTAGCATATAAAAAATGCAGTCTATGTTATGTGCATTAAGGAAAACAAGACAGATAGCAGAAAAGAATTCAGTTCACCACCAAGGCCACACAATATGTATTTTAAAGGATAGTCAATTTATTATTATCTTGTGAACCCATAAAAACATCCATTAGCCCAATGGTTTGCAACATCTGCAATAGTTCTGTACCCATTTCCAACCCATGGCTTAATGTTATGAGAATAAACCCTGCACAGTTTTCAGAGTTTTGAAGCCATATTCAAATAGTATTAAGTTAGGAGTAAAAATCCATTCAAATATAAATGCAATATGACCATATTCAATCCATTTTTGAAGGAACTTAGCCAGCCAATTTTTCTGAATACATGTAATGCCACTTTGGCATGGAATTAACAAGAAATAGTTTTTACTTATATTGGTCATTTGCTCCTTCATCAATTTTCATGTATTGTATTTGCTAAACTCACATATGATGACCATTTGCCTAAATCCCCATCCCAAACCCTGCTGAAGTTTGTCCCAATAACCACCAGGAAATTAGAAGATCTAAAATTGCAAAGAAAGGGAAAATCTAATGAAAGAATTGACCTAGTAAAGAGACCATCGAAGCCTAGGGGAAAATCAAGCCATATTTCTATCAACACATAGATCACTTTTACGGGAAACAACAACTCAAATCAAATAGCACATGTAGAACTTACTCAATGACAGCTCAAAATCGAGTAGATCCTCTATGAGCAAAACAAAACCATCTAATACTTTTATTCTCTTTATTTTCAAAGATTGCTAAGAGGGTAAAACCCTAAGACCAAAATCACATGCCTCGTACTTGATCTCAATTCTAACTCCCAAATAAAAATTTTAGGTACGTAATACCACCATTATCACGTTATGTCAGTATATATCTTATATATGATAGCAAAATCCTTAAATTTTAGATTCTCAGAAACCAAAAACTAGAAAAAAATTAGGACACTCCTTGAATTAATGAAAGGAGGAATTGATGAGTAAGCTAATCAGTATCGTACCTGAGGAAGGGGCTTTTTACAACGACTGTGGCAGCGTGAGAGGGGGAGGGAGAAGAATGCACCAGAGCTGCTAGCCACCACTTGCGACTTGTGAGAAACAAGCTGTGAGGAAAGTTGAGAGATGGTAGTCGGAGATTGGGTGGGAGAAGGAGGTGCGAACTGAAGAGCAAAAGGGGAAATTGGAAAATGAGGAACAGGGGGCGCAGTTTTGCTCTGAGTTACAACATCCATTCTCCAAAAATGGTTGTTGTAGAGCTTAGTTACAATGATCGTTTTAGAGAATGGTCGTTGTATGTTAGATACAACAATCGTTATTGGAAAAGGTCATTGTAACATTGCTTACAACGACCGTTTCCAATAACAGTCGTTGTAACATTGTCTTCAACGACCGTTTTGATAAAAACGGTCGTTGTAAGTTTAGCCAGTAACATTTTACGTCTGATTTTTGTAAACGGTCGTTGTTTGAGGTTGTGGAATCATGTTTTTGTAGTAGTGAGAGTATTTCGATCAGAATCATGTTTTTTAAGTAATTTCACTACAAAATTTAATCTGAAAGGAACATCACAATGATCAGGCCATTTCGAAGTCTTGAATCTGATATTTACATATTTAGAAGGATTTCTCCCAAAGAAATATAATCGTTTTTCTCTAAAAATGAAATCTCTTGTGATTTTTTTGGGGATAACGTAAAAATGTTAAAAATAGATGCTAGCGTTCATTCTGATCTAATTCCTCTTTTCATTCTATTTGTGGATGAAAGTGATTAATTTAATTCATAAAACTTGTGGTTAGGTCAAAAGTCTAGTCATTTTTGGTTTTATTATTTCGGAAAAATTAAAATACACAGAAAGGTAAGAAAATTTGTTTAAAGTCACCAACAAAGATGAATTCAGTTTATAAAGGGGTTGGCTCATAACTATAATATTATATATTCAAACCATATTGATGTGAGGATCTTATTAGTAGACGATCTGTAAATACCTCTATAAGTGCTCTATTCTTTGAGTTTAGAGGCATACCTTAATCCTAGTGAGTCGGGACCTAATTCACATAAACTTGTTGTTATAAAAGAAAAAGAAAATTTGTTTAAAGTCGTGGAACAGCGCATATACTATATTTGTGTGGTGGGGAGAGCAAAGAGTGGAATTGAAGGTTTCGATTCATTTCATTCGCGATATGACTCATCCCACACCACTCTGGGCTCGCGTGCTTTGATTTGCTCTGCTTTTTACGTGGTTTATTGGAGTGGCGGTAGAAGTTTTATTTCAAACGTTATTTATGACATACAAATTAGATAAATGTAAAAAAAAAAAGGTTTTATGTTAATTCTCGTAAATATGTTTTTTAAATGTAAATTCAAACAGACTCATACTTCCGTTTTTGTATAATTTTTTAATTTTGTATTATTACAATGTTTTCAACTATGTATTCTTTCTACTAGTATTATTTATATTGTTGAATGGTATAACTGGTTGTATATATAACAATTAAACACATTTTTCATGTATTATATAAAATTTTAGGCAGTAGTGCTAAATTATACATAACTCCCTTTAACTTTATGTAGAAATATCTCATATTGTTAATTATTAGTTTTGTATATTACTCTACTTATTTACACATAACTTAATACGTAAGCCAATTATATGCATCCCACTCAAAACTTGTAGGGTTATGCACTTATGCCCATAACAATAAAGTTTAAAAAGGTACTCCCTCCGGTCCTAATTATAAAATAAAGTTGATTTTTTGGAGAAATTAAGGAAGCCAATTAAATTACTTTAGAGTGTTTATATTTTTAGTATCCTTAGATTATATATTAGTTTATTAGTCAAATTAATTAGTTTGGAGAAAAAATAAAAATATAAATTGTAATATCCCAAAAAGTGATTAAGGGCTAATGACTTCGAAAGTGGGTGTAATTATTGTTGAATAAACACTTTTGGAGAATTTGTGATGGGAATTTGGTGGTTTTAGTTATTCCAATGGTTTCCTTGTGAAAAATTATGTGGGAATAGGTTTGATTGTTGATTTTGGAACCATTAGACACATTGGGTGAAAATTTGGAAAAACTGTTAAGTGTAATTCTATGCAGGACAGTCGGTTTGTATGGACATTTTGAATGCGCAAATGGTGTCTACAAATTCTGAAACTTTCCAGTCTTAAAGTTCACATCCTAAGCTTCAAAAAGGATAAATAATTTGTGCCATTTCATTTAGTGAGCTACGAGATATGACTGTCCAAAGTTTGGGATGAAAACTGAACTTTGTTTTGGGGCAGTAATGAGTTTTATATAATTCTGGAATTTTGTGGTAATTTTGTGTAATGGCTCATATTTTTCCTATAAAGATGACTAAAATAAATTTCATTTGGATATGGAATAACCTAATTTTGATGTTTCTAGAATTAGTTATGATTTTTCAAAGTTTAGGCAGAAAATCTGCCAGAAAATCCGAAAATGTCAATTTTGGAATTATGACATCATCATAAGGGAATAATGACATAAGCATAATATAACATATCATCTTCTTCCTCCAAGCTTCAAAACCGTCAATTTATTCAGCTGAACAAGAGAAAAAACGTTTGAGATTTCTAGAGAGAGAAAGGAGAAGAGAACTTACAAGGTAAGCTGATTTCTCCGATGATCTAGCTCCTAATGCGTATAACTCCGATCCTAAGCTACTCCTTTATGTTCTTTAAGGTTTGGAAGCTCCTCCTTTGGTGTTAAAACAGCTAGGGTTTCAGCCAAGACAAGGAAAAGCTAGTGGGGGCTTGAGGTAACTTCCAAACTCTTGTATATTGACTGTTCTGGCTGTTGTGGACAATTTAATCGATGAAATTTTGCCGGATTATCATTGGTTTCAAAAATAGAAACTGGGTGTGTGGGGCTGTTATGCTGCCCAAATTGGTTCTAAATGGTAGTTGTAACCTACTGGAATAGTCAATAAAATTGTTAGGAGTATAAAGGAACGCGTTTACGGAGCCGAAACCGAAAAACCACAATTTTTCCCGGAATACTTAAGAATTTCGGCCAGCTCTAGAAATGGGTCTTAGAGTTGGATTTTCAATGATTTGATGGTTCCATTGAGTTCAAGAGCGACAATTAGGTGGGGGTTACAGTTGGTCACTTTTTTGGAAAAGGCCGAAAAAGCATAATTACGAAAACGTCCCTAAAACCCTTAAAGTGGGGCTGCCAAGGGTAAATTTGTAATTTGACATTGAATTTGATAATTCTGAGTCCGAAAATGGATTCCTTGGGCGAAAAGGATAGCCCAAGTTAGAATTTCGAAAAAAGTGCAACCGGGCCAGGTACGGCGGGCCCAGGCCTGGTCATCGGGGGCATTTTTGTAAATTTTCATTATAGACTCATATAACCCCAAGAAACACTATGGAAGTGTCTAAATGGTGCATTTGGAATTGTAGGATTCAATATTTGCCCTATTTGTGATCCACCTGCACTAGAGCACAATCGGAAAGAACAAGGTAGTGATTCTTCTCTTATGCTATGTGTGAAGTATTGTATGTATGTTTGTCATGCATTATGATACATTATGATGCTTTAAGATCATAGCGAAAGCTGACGCATAGTGATTACAGCATAAGCTGTTGCATTGAGATCGCAGCAAAAGCTGACGCATAGTGTTTACAGCCATAAGTGTTGTCGTATGTGGCGTGAGCCATATATCATTGTAATGCTACTTAACATGATCATATATGCTATGCATTTATACACTATATGAGTGATTTGTTACTACAGAGATTCTTTTGAATCTCATTCTTTCCATTGACTAACATTTCAGACAAAGCAAGTAGCTCCAAGGAGAAATGAACCACCAGGAGCGGCTAGATCTTGTAGAGATGTGTTGTTAGGTTGTTGGTTGTCTATTTTGGACTTGGGATTACTGTTTATTTTTGAAATGTAGATATTACGTTGATATTGGTCATGTAATCCCCTAGTTGGAACTTACGAACTTTAGTTTATACATGTATGAAACCTGGGAGTTGCCGGAAAATTGGCTATGCACTCTGATATGTATGAATGTGATTGAACTGCGCAAAGTAATTAGATTCAGAAGATGAATATGATACCATGTTGAACGAATTTTAGAAAAGAGATTTGAGAAAAACGTATCCGTCGGTCTCTAATTCCTTTAAATTACGCATTTTTCAAATCTTAATTACGATTATCAAGGTAGGGGATTACATAAATACTCTAAAGTAATTCAATTGGCTTCCTTAATTTCTCTAAAAGAGTCAACTTTGTCTTATAATTAGAACAGGAGGGAGTATATAATTGATCATGGTTAAAAAAGGTATATATTTGATGGTTAGAGTTTTTTAACACAAAATTAAAAGCAATGTTTTAAAAACCAAATCGATCGAGCTATTCCCTTAAACTGATAACGTAATAATTAAGTAAAAATTTAATTAAAAAATATTTATATACTCATATTATAAATATATATATATATATATATGTATGTATGTATGTATGTATGTATGTATGTATGTATATGTATATGTATAATAAATCCATAATAAATCTAACTATCAACATAATAACAGCACAATATATGAAATTTTAAATTAAATAACACTATATAACTACAAATATTGTAAAAATATATTTGGCCTTTTGAGATGATCCATGTTTTTAATTTTTAAGGCATTTTTAAAATATTTTTATTGATTAGGCCGGAAAAACCACAAGATTTTCTGAAAATTCTTCTAGTTCCTAGTTTAATTATGGGTTCTAACTTAACAAAGGCATAACTCCAGGGGCAATCCAACTCAATTATAAAAACAATTTTTTGTTCCAAATCGAGCCATTGGCAAGTCTGGGTAATGGTTTAACAGGCGGTTGGTATTGGACATTGGTACATGTCAAAAGAGTTAAAAGTTTGGATTTGACATCTCTCCTTTTCTTTTCTAATCCACTAGTGTCCTTTTCCTCCTCTAAATCATTGCATCAAAATCTAATGGTTCATATTTAATATTTTATAAAAGTATTATTACAATGGAGATAAGGATGAGAAGGAAATATTAAATGTGAACCATTAGATTTTGATCCAATGGTTAATAAGAGGAAAAATTGTAACGGCCCCACACAGGCAGTCGGTCAGGCCCATACAGTGGCCACACAAGCCCCCTGGCAGAAATTGTCCCTTCCTCCGCACCATATAGGTGCTTGGAGAATTATTTCGCCTCCCCAACGGATCAAACACACTTACCAAGTGGGTCATGACGCACTACTTATCATCAAGTAGTGTGTGTGCCTTTTTATATAATGACCCCACACAGGCAGCCGGCCGGGTCCATATAGGTGGCCACACAAGCACTTAGCAGGAATTATCCCCTCTCCGCACCACACAGTTGCTTGGGGATTTATTCCAACCACACAGGAAGAAATACACCTCCCCAAGGGATCGAACACACTACCTGAAGATAAGTAATGCATGGTGCAAGTGGGTTATACCGCACTAGTTATCCTCAAGTAGTGTGTGTGCCTTTTTATATAACGGCCCAATATAGGCAGCCGGTTGGGCCCACACAGGTGGTCACACAGGCCCCCGACAGGAATTGTCCCCTCCTCCGCACCACACAGGTGCATGAGATGCAAGTGGATATTAAGTGGGTCATGTCACACTATTTATCCTCAGGTAGTATGTTTGATCCCTTAGGGAGGCGTATTTCTTCCTGTGTGTTTGGAATAAATCCCCAAGCACCTGTATGGTGCGGATGAGGGGACAATTCATGCCGGGGGCCTGTGTGGCCACTTGTGTGGGCCCAGGCGGCTACCTATATGGGGCTGTTATAAAAATGACAGTAGTGGACAATAAAAAAAAAACAGAGAAAAGTTATATCCTAAAATGTTCGCGTGCTTTATTATGAAATTGTAAACGCTAAAAGCATTATTCGTACATGTAGAGAAATTCTTGTGTGAACTTAGTTTGCCATATTATTTGTGGCCTAATCAAATACAACAACTCATGAGATGATTTATAATACCTCTTAAACATTAGCTGGCATTTTAGTAAAATTAAAAGATTTCACAAGATTTATATTTTCATTGCTTGTGAAATCTTTATTAAGGGATTTCTTTTTTAAGAGAACTAAACATATGAATCATATGAGCAGCCAACTAAGATTAATATTAGTTAAGTTGTTGTATTTTAATTAGTTAGACCACAAATGACATAGCAAACTAGATTCCCAATAAAATTTCTCTGTACATGCATGGTTCAAAACTTAGGAGATTTTGTGTAATTTAATATAAGTATTACATTTTTTATGTCGACATTAATTATATGGGTTGATTTTGACATGTAGATTATGTATAATTAATCTCACATCTATGGCAATAAACATCAATCCGCGCTGTAAGCTTTATGCTGGGGTGTTAACAATTTAGATTTTTTTGCCTGATTGTCAACACTTTACTTTTTTTTCAGCCTAATTATTAATAATTTAATTGCCTCGTTAATTGTAAAGGTTCAATCACTCGTCACTTACTTTTCCAAAGCTATTCAACAACCCCCACCTGAAAGGATATCGTAAGGCACCTTTAAAATGGAGAGCACAAAAATGTTCGTTCTTATAAAGAAAATTAAGGATCCCTTGAATTAGAGGGGCCGGTTTGAATTTTATTGTTTGTAAATTAAATCGTGTCCAAATTAAAACATTATCTTTCAAGTTCCAAAGTAACTTTTTCTGTTGACAAATTTTTAACTTGATAAAATATGTTGAATTCCTTATCGCATTTAAATTTGATTTTAATGTTTAAATAAATTTAACTTTTGACCAAAAAAAAAAAGAATAGTTAAACTATTTTTTGGATTCTCCAAAAGTAAGAAATAAAAAATAAAATTTACGCTTTTCTAATTAAATCTAAATAAACTATTTGTTCCTCTTAAAATGAGAAGTAAAAACTATACTTTTCAAATTATGGACAAAAATCATGTACATTCTATCACCATTTATATTCTAATTCCTTATCATTTACTGTTTTACCCAACATAATTCTATCTCATTGACGCTTTAGTATAATTAAATCAAGGGTTAACAATATTGTATGTCTTCACAATAATATTAAATTTTGGTTTTAATCCTTATAATTTTATAAGAACGTGGTATGAGTTTAAATATATGGATCAAAATCAAAACTCAATAAAAGTAACATTACTACATATTCACGGATATATAACGCTTAATAAATAATAGTTATAGTGAATAAACGTTAGGTATATCGAGGCGGAGGTCGAGTAAGAATATATAACGCTAAAACTTAACAGTTAATTATGAGCATCATCATGTATTGCGAGGCAAAATTTGCAAAAACTCAAAAATAACTATTGTAGTTAATAACCGTAATTTATTTAGTCACAAATATAACTGTTTTACAAAAAAAAACTGTCATGTAACACTTACAAATAATTGAATTTTAATTTTGATCTTTATAGTTTCATATGAGTTAGATATGAGTTTAAATATAGGGACTAAACTCAGAACTCGATGAAAGTAACAGTACTATAGATTTGTGCAAATATAATGCTTAATAAATAATGATTACAGCAAATAAACGTCATGTATGTCGAAGTGGAGGTTACACAAGAATATAAAACGCTACAACTTAACTGTTAATTATGTGCACCATTATGCATTGCGAGGAAAAAAATTTACGAAAACACAAAAATAACAATTGTAGTTAATAACTGTCATTTATTTAGTCACAAATATTATGATTCTTACGAAAAACTATCATGCAACACTTAAAAATGATTTTTCTTCCAACCTTATATCGGTGAAAACAAAAACATAGTGGTTATATCAATTGACCGTAAAGTATGAATGGCAAAAACGACCTTTCAAAATAAACAACCAACATGTAAAGAATAACTCTTAAAAGCACATTTTCATAACCTTGTTTGGTCCGACACCAAGTACCAGTTCTCCTAAGTCAAATACGCTTTAAAGCAAAGTACACTTCAAGTCTATTTAAACTGATCAATTCCTTTTGTTCTTAGTACTTTATTTCATTGACCTCATCCTCCTTTCCTTTATCATGGTCAAATGCCAGGGAGCTGTTTCCATTTGCCCTCATCCTCCTCCTTACCACACCACCTCTTCCTCCTCCTCTTCTGTCTCCTTCTCAAATGGAGGCTCTGCTGTATACGTTGGCCAGCCTTAACTACTCCACAATTCATCTCGCTACGTACGCCAACTATTTAAACATAAAGTTGAATATCATCCTTCATCACAATAAGGTTGAATATGACTTTCAATCAGGCTCTTCATCTCCTTCCTCTGACATCGATGATATTCCTAGCGAGGGGGAGGGGCAAGAAGAAGAAGACATCAGTAGTGGTGATGACTGAAAACCACTACTAATTTGTTTTATTTTTTGAATAATAAGAAAATTAATTGTTAGGGCTAAGTAGCCCAAAACTATTTTTATGAAAATCAATTGATACCAGTTATTAGTAAACAACCATTACTTATATTAGTAACCATGACATTTTACAAGGACATGTTTATGGTTATTAGTAAATAACCATTACTTATGTTAGTAACCATGATAATTTATAAGGACACATTCAGCCCTATAACTCTTTCTATTCCAAAGGACACATTTTACTCGATAACTCACAAAACCTTTTTCATACCATTTCTATTTAATTTTAAGAAGAAATAATCTTTAATACTAAAGGGCACGTTCTCAAAACCCTTTCTATTTAAATGTCCAAAAATTGAACTCCACTTCCCCACTTCTATTTCAACTTTTCATATCCAACTTCTGAATTTTTTTCTTCAACAGTATCATAGATAAACGCAAGAGATCTTCTGGTTCATTAACTTTTGATTTCCCTGGTGTAAAACCTAAACACAATCACCATCCACTGACAAACATTAAAGGGCAACTATGACCTACAACTTACAGTCTAGGTTTACATGAAAGAGCAAGGATGCATGGACATGTGCTAAAAGGAACTTATCTCTCTCATTTTCTCTTTGAACGAGAAGGTGGACAAATTATTAGAGAATGATGGATTTGATGATGCAGCAGATCATTCATCTCCATAACTTTTTATTTTGTGTTTCTTTATTCACATTGTCATTTTCTTTTTTAATTTTTTGTTTGTAATATGGGGTTGAATAATTAACTTCAAACATTATTTTTAAAAAAATTCAAATACATAGCTTATTAAGTAAAACCTGTCACTTTTTAGAATACCATGTCAAATACCTACCTGTTATTAAGAAAAAATTGTCACTGTTTATCAAACATGATGTTTGTAATGTAAAATTGTGAACAACAACACCTAATGGTTATTAAGAATAAACCATCATTATTTATATAACCAAACGATTGTAATGTAAAACCATGAACTTTCATTCAAAGAATCATTATGGTTGTAAATTAAGAACCGTAAGAAATGGCCACCTTTCATAACAATTCTAAATTTATAACCATAACTAATGTTCTTCATGTATTTTAAAATACTTGCTATCTCATGCCTCTTGGCATTCCCAAGTTATTACACTTAACACACTTGTCTTTGATTGAACGTTATCAACCATCCTCGAAACCCCACAACTCCAATTGACTTTTTCTACCATTAACTATCGCTTTCATTTGAACCTTAACCTCCACTGCTTTTGTTTAACTTCGGTCAAACAGCTGCACGAGTTGCTTCATTGCCCTAATTTGCTTTTTCATTTTGGAGCCCTAACTAGGCCGCATTCCTTTACATGCTCTATTCTTCTTATTTTTACGTATGATTTATTATCTTCATTTTGCATCCTCCATTCTGCATTCCGCATTCTCCATTTTTCACATCGTGTTGCCTAGCTAGGTTTTGACCTTAGTCGTGCATCATGTTTTTTGGAAAACCCATCGCCCTGTTCCCTGTGGTTGACTGAATGAGTTATATTTTCCAATTAAAATGGACAGTTCTAGTTCCTCTAACACTAGTAATGCCGCTAGTCAAACCTAAAACATGACTCAAGAACAAGCAATAGAACAAGTGAAGGATATTGAAAGGAGGGGCCGCTATACTTTGACTTTCATAAAGACATCAAGGTCTGATAAGAGGAAATATGATGTGATATGGAACGATAATGATCAAGTTCTTAAGCCATCGCACTTTATCAACTACATTGGCATAACAACATGGAGCAACATTCCTATCACATTGAGTCACTAGGGTAAGGGAAAGAAAGAGTACACAAACATTATTTAGGACAATCTAAGGAAGATATATATGCCTGCTAATTAATTGGTATTTACTTACACAAACTTTATTTAGGACAATCTAAGGAAGATATATATGCCTGCTGATTAATTGGTATTTACTTGTAAAAAATGTTAACATGAATTGTGTACTTTACAGTCTGTATATGATATAGGGGTATAAATTTGTCCTTGAGAAGGCTGGGCGAGTACTATATGTCACACCCTTATCTTTATTTCACATTTACCAGAGTATTCGCGGAAAACGATATGCGGTTCGGTAGGCAACACAGGAATAGCATAACTATACTGATAATATATGCATAATTACATAAATTCCCCATAGGGGTTCATACCTGATAAATTCAAATAATGTAGCCGTACAAGGCTACTAGGGTATCTAAACCCATCCCAGTAAAACAGAGACATATTCCTGACTTTGTTCCGCCACTGCAATCCCCTCGTGTAGTTCTCTTCTTTGCTCTCAACATATCTTTTGTCTTCTCCTGTCTAAATTGTTGGTAGGGGAGGGTGAGATTCGAGAGAATCTCAGTAGGAAACAGATACCATAATGCATGCATGATTGATGCTATGTGTATGACATGTTAGCTTTATCTAGATGTATGCTCCATAATGACATTTCTGCATGCTCAATGTTTCATACAACAAAACTATGGCCACAGTGAAAACAGAAACAGAGCTTCATTTATTCAAATATGCTCTACACAATCAAGTAAAGCAATCACATACATCATTACACAAGCAAAGATATCAAATACATGCAAGTAAGGTAAGTCCCCTACTTTAATCCGTTTCCGCCTCGAAACGCGTGCCTCGATCTACGTGCAAACAGCTTGGGGCTCCATATTCGATCCTACAATGTCAAATGTACTATTTAGACACTTCCATAGTGTTTCTGGGGGTTATATGAGTCTATCTTGAAAATTACCCAAAATGCCCCCGGGACCCCGGCCCCGCCGTACCCGGCCCGATGGCACGTTTTCCCAAATTTTTGACATGGGCTATTCTTACATATTTTCGCCCAAGGAATCCATTTCCAAACTTGGAATTATCAAATTCAATGTAAAATTACGAAATTGCCCTTGGCAGCCCTACTTTTAGGGTTTTAGGGGCGTTTCCGTAATTATGCTTTCTCGGCCTTTTCTGAAAAAGTGCCCAACTGTAACCCCACCTAATTTTCCCTCCTGAATCCAATGAAACCATCAAATCATTGAAAATCCAACTCTAAGACCCATTTAGACCCCTGACCGAAATATATGGGTTTTCCAGGGAAAATCGGGGTTTTTCGGTTTCGGCTCCGTAAACACGTTCCTTTCTACTCCTAACCACTTTATTGACTATTCCATTAGGTTAAAACTACCATTTAGTATCAATTTGGGCAGCATAACCCCTAGGGAAACCCATTTCCAAAAATTAAAACCAATGGCAATCCGGCGAAATTTCACCGATTAAATTGCCCACAGCAGCTAGAATAATCAATATATGAAGGTTTGGAAGTTACCTCAAGCTCCCACTAGCTTTTCTTCTTATGGCTGAAACCCTAGCTCTCTTGAACACCAAATTTGAGCTTCCAACCCTTGAATCATATAGAAGAATAGCTTAGGAGTGGAGTTATACGCATTAGGAACCGATTTACCGATGAAATCACTTACCTTTGTAAGCTTTTTCCTCCCCTTTTCTCTCTCTAAAATTTCACACTTCCTCTCTCTATGTTCAGCAAGTTCACGTCAGAAATGAGCTGAAGGAGGAGGAGGATGATTATAATGATATATCTAATTTAATTAATTAATTTTCCCAATTTTCGGATTTTTGCAAAATTCTGGCAGATTTCTGCCCAAACTTTGAAAAATCATAACTAATTCTAGAAAAATTGAATTGGAGTGATTCCAAAGCCTATAGAACTCTTATTGAGTCTATTTTCAAGAAAAAATATAGACTTTTACTTTATGGAATCACAAAAGTCCCAGAATTTCATTCTTTGCATGTTGTTTCGGAAACTTTCCAGTTTTTCTGGGCTAACTTCAAAAATTCATATCTTTTTGTGTATAGCTCTTATTGAGTCATATGACCTATCAAATTAAAGCTTAGGATGTCTAATTTCATCCTGTAAAATTTCATAATTTGTACTTATCATTTAGTCTTCCAAAACCTTATGATAAGCTCACTGCCTCATAGGCGATTTTATCGAAAACATAATTATATTCTCCAAAATTCACCATTTTACTTTCTTAATACCCCAAAGATATTAGAATCATTAGGGGATAAATTTGGGCTCCTGCTAAATTGGGGCTTAGCAGTCCACTTAATTTAGGCTTATTCTCAAGCCTCCAATCCCAAAATTCGGGATATTACATTTCTCCCCCCGTTCAATAAATTTCGTCCTCGAAATTTGAACGTCTACAATTTAGGGATTAAACATATCTCATTCTATTATCACATGTAGGCTCAAAAGCCATATAACACCGTAGTCATACTTCCATTACTAATCTCGGATAGTATTTAGCATTCATCATCCATTCTGTACACAATATGTAACGTGCAATCAAACACAGGTTCCCACAACGCTTGGTTCTATAGGCCTTACAGCCTCTTCGGAACTTCACCCGAATTCACACAATCATTTTTTTAATGGCCCAATCCTCACCCCCTTAATGAGGCCTATTGGATGTCCCTCACCCCCTTAACGAGGTCTATTGGGCTAGTGAGCCGATCATGGTTCACTTCATTAGGTTCCTCCCATGGTAGAATATCGTGCCTCATGTGAGACATGGTACTATTGGACACCAAAACGTTTGGTCACACTGGTCTTACTGCCCAGAGACATCGCCCTATGCAACCTTGAACATCAGATCTTACCGCCTTGTATAAACTTGTACACTTTCTGTAATTCATGCTTACCTATTCAGTGTTTAGGATCAAATGACTATTTGACCCTTATTGGCCGTACTGTGTGCACTATTCACTAGCCATACGATGTACACTATTCACTTGTCGTACCATGTGCACTGGTCACTATGTGCACTATTCACTGTTTGCACTATATCACAAGTGGATGATTCATTCTGTGAGGCTATAGCCATGGAGATGCTCATGCCTCTACTCGATCTTGTTGCATCAGAACACATCCCAATCCATGCCTACTTGCATCTGTGTAGACCGTAAAGGTCGACTGTGGATCTGGGATTGTTATCACTGGTGTTGTTGAGAGGTATTCGCCACCATTCTGCCCTACTACACTAGGGTTCATCATCACGGTAGCTGCACTCTAGGGTTTATCATCACGGTGGCTGCACTCTAGGGTTCTATACTCGGTGCTTCACACAGGCGCCCATACACCTGGTCAGCCCCCTTCCGGTCAGAACTTTCCTTAGGTAGCCCTTTCCGATCAGATTTCACCGTAGGTAGCCCTCTCCGATCAAATTTCACCGTAGGTAGCCCTTTCCGATCAGAACTTTCAATCTTTGTGGTCGCAGTACAACTCCACAATTATGCCATAAAGGCAACGTTTCTTGATTCAATACAAACATTCTTATCATCAACTCAAGATTATGGATGGAATAGTTCAATTTCCGAAGCTTCAGCTGACGAGATGCCTATGCCCTCACTCGGCTCGCATCAATTCTCATATCAATCTATGCCTGTTCGCATCTGGGGATTCAATTCCCTTCCCAATCCATGCCATCTAGCATTAGTAAAGACAACAAAGGCCCTCTATGGATCTGGGATTATCGGTGTTGGTACTTTAATAAATTTTCACCATCAGCTCTCCGAAGCTCCTCTCACAATCATCATCCCATGCATAATGATGAGTTCTGGGAAATTTCAATATAAACATCCCATCCCTTTTTTTTATTATTGTCACACCCGTAGCCCTTCTTGGCCTCGTACCCGAGTCCCTTAGGACGTGGCTCACAGCCTCGTCGGGTAGAGTGCCTTTTTATTCACACCACATGGCTCTCTATAGTAACCCACAATCATCCATAGAAAATGTGATAGATAAATATGTCATGCACCATATAGTGTAGAATGAAAATCATATCAATCCGTGTGTGTACACAAAGTTCAGGGCCAAACACCCAGTTAAAACAACAATCCGTGTATGTACACAAAGTTCAGGGCCAACCATCCAGTTGAAACCCTTACGTGTACCTCAGCCGAGTCACCGACTACAGCTAGGTAAGATCAGTGTACCTCAACTAGGTCCCAGACCATAGCTAGGTAATGTGCCCTAGGCACGTGTTCATATCACAGAATACAGAACATACAACATATTAACTATCACATAGTGTATGAGATATTATAGTTACTACATTGGCCTTTCTTGGATAACCTTCCTGATAATCATTGATCATTACATACCACTTGTTATTGATCTGAATCAGAATAACAATATGCAGTTCAGTGTACCCGTAGGTACCATGCTCGATCATACTCAATGTACCCATATGCACTATATTCGATGTACCTGAAGGCACTATGTTCGATGTACCCATAGGCATTATTCATCAAATTTGGTAAATCCACCCCCTGTCACACCATTTAAATCATCTAACATAAATAATCATTAGTCATGGAGAAACCTTAAGACAATTATTATGTCTCAAATCTTCATGACCCTATAAAATCACTTCCCAGGGGTCACCCATCCTGGGATTTCCCTGGGTTGAGCACGGTTAACTTTCGCGTACCCATACCCAAACGTAGATATTAGCTTCTATTGCTTCAGTCCATGGGTACCCCGTGACTACCCTCATCTCAAAAGACATGCCGGCTATCTCCGGTCACCAAAATATTGAGTGTGGACCGTACATTAGCCTTGACCGTACCCATATCCTTGGGTTCCGCAATATCCTTAGACCATTCTCGTCTAGTATTGCACCACTAGCGGCCCTTTGGTACTCACCATTTCTCAAGGATGATCACAAATTGGGAAGATACCCTCCTTTGGTACCTCCTGTCCGGGCATATTTTCTAGCATTGGGTAATCAAAACCATATCAGTATACTATCCTGTTGCCAAAACCGCTACACTTACTCTGAGCAGACAATTCTGTGGCCAGAATTCTTGCTCTGATACCAAAATGTCACACCCTTATCTTTATTTCACATTTACCAGAGTATTCGCGGAAAACGATATGCGGTTCGGTAGGCAACACAGGAATAGCATAACTATACTGATAATATATGCATAATTACATAAATTCCCCATAGGGGTTCATACCTGATAAATTCAAATAATGTAGCCGTACAAGGCTACTAGGGTATCTAAACCCATCCCAGTAAAACAGAGACATATTCCTGACTTTGTTCCGCCACTGCAATCCCCTCGTGTAGTTCTCTTCTTTGCTCTCAACATATCTTTTGTCTTCTCCTGTCTAAATTGTTGGTAGGGGAGGGTGAGATTCGAGAGAATCTCAGTAGGAAACAGATACCATAATGCATGCATGATTGATGCTATGTGTATGACATGTTAGCTTTATCTAGATGTATGCTCCATAATGACATTTCTGCATGCTCAATGTTTCATACAACAAAACTATGGCCACAGTGAAAACAGAAACAGAGCTTCATTTATTCAAATATGCTCTACACAATCAAGTAAAGCAATCACATACATCATTACACAAGCAAAGATATCAAATACATGCAAGTAAGGTAAGTCCCCTACTTTAATCCGTTTCCGCCTCGAAACGCGTGCCTCGATCTACGTGCAAACAGCTTGGGGCTCCATATTCGATCCTACAATGTCAAATGTACTATTTAGACACTTCCATAGTGTTTCTGGGGGTTATATGAGTCTATCTTGAAAATTACCCAAAATGCCCCCGGGACCCCGGCCCGATGGCACGTTTTCCCAAATTTTTGACATGGGCTATTCTTACATATTTTCGCCCAAGGAATCCATTTCCAAACTTGGAATTATCAAATTCAATGTAAAATTACGAAATTGCCCTTGGCAGCCCTACTTTTAGGGTTTTAGGGGCGTTTCCGTAATTATGCTTTCTCGGCCTTTTCTGAAAAAGTGCCCAACTGTAACCCCACCTAATTTTCCCTCCTGAATCCAATGAAACCATCAAATCATTGAAAATCCAACTCTAAGACCCATTTAGACCCCTGACCGAAATATATGGGTTTTCCAGGGAAAATCGGGGTTTTTCGGTTTCGGCTCCGTAAACACGTTCCTTTCTACTCCTAACCACTTTATTGACTATTCCATTAGGTTAAAACTACCATTTAGTATCAATTTGGGCAGCATAACCCCTAGGGAAACCCATTTCCAAAAATTAAAACCAATGGCAATCCGGCGAAATTTCACCGATTAAATTGCCCACAGCAGCTAGAATAATCAATATATGAAGGTTTGGAAGTTACCTCAAGCTCCCACTAGCTTTTCTTCTTATGGCTGAAACCCTAGCTCTCTTGAACACCAAATTTGAGCTTCCAACCCTTGAATCATATAGAAGAATAGCTTAGGAGTGGAGTTATACGCATTAGGAACCGATTTACCGATGAAATCACTTACCTTTGTAAGCTTTTTCCTCCCCTTTTCTCTCTCTAAAATTTCACACTTCCTCTCTCTATGTTCAGCAAGTTCACGTCAGAAATGAGCTGAAGGAGGAGGAGGATGATTATAATGATATATCTAATTTAATTAATTAATTTTCCCAATTTTCGGATTTTTGCAAAATTCTGGCAGATTTCTGCCCAAACTTTGAAAAATCATAACTAATTCTAGAAAAATTGAATTGGAGTGATTCCAAAGCCTATAGAACTCTTATTGAGTCTATTTTCAAGAAAAAATATAGACTTTTACTTTATGGAATCACAAAAGTCCCAGAATTTCATTCTTTGCATGTTGTTTCGGAAACTTTCCAGTTTTTCTGGGCTAACTTCAAAAATTCATATCTTTTTGTGTATAGCTCTTATTGAGTCATATGACCTATCAAATTAAAGCTTAGGATGTCTAATTTCATCCTGTAAAATTTCATAATTTGTACTTATCATTTAGTCTTCCAAAACCTTATGATAAGCTCACTGCCTCATAGGCGATTTTATCGAAAACATAATTATATTCTCCAAAATTCACCATTTTACTTTCTTAATACCCCAAAGATATTAGAATCATTAGGGGATAAATTTGGGCTCCTGCTAAATTGGGGCTTAGCAGTCCACTTAATTTAGGCTTATTCTCAAGCCTCCAATCCCAAAATTCGGGATATTACACTATACACATTCCATCATGTATTAATGACGTGTATTTGCAGAATCCAGAAGAGGTCAATGAGACAAAAGTTCCTAATGAACTTCGGTCAAGGACCAAACAACATGAGTGGAAAGAATTTGTCATCTCACATCGCCAGAAGTCATTCAAAGTAATAGTAATTCATAATTCACAAGGCTTGCATGTATCTGCTTAATATTAACTGGAGTGTTGTGCATTTTTGTAGATAATAAGTCAGGCAAATAAGGAGAGGGAGAAGAATAATAGGTACTCCTATAAGGCAGGGCAAAAAATGTATGCTCACATTGCTCAAGAGCTGCTCGTTATGAGTAGGTGTAATATCCCAAAAAGTGATTAAGGGCTAATGACTTTAAAAGTGGATATAATTATTGTTGAATAAACACTTTTGGAGAATGTGTGATGGGAATTTGGATATTTTAATGATTTCAAAGGCTTCCTTGTGAAAATTCATGTGGGGAGAGTGTTTATTGTGAAATTGGAACCATTAGGAACAATCGTGCTAAAGTTGAAAACTCTGTCCATTGAAACTCTGTACAGGGCAGTCAATTTGTATGGACGTTTTAAATAGGCAAATGGTGTCTACAAATTCTGAAATTTTCCAGTATTAAAGTTCACATGTCAAGCTTCAAAATGAACATATAATTTGTATCATTTTGATTTGTGACCTAAGAGTTTTGGATTTTTGAAGTTTGCCCAGCGAAATTAATTATTTTCTGAAACAGTATGCAAAGATTGAAATTCTGGGAATTTTGTGGTGATTTAAAGTAATGGCCAATATTTTTCCTATGAAGAGGACTTAAATATATTTCATTTGGCTTTGGGATCACCTCATTTCGATTTTTCTAGAATTAGTTATGATTATTCAAAGTTAGGGCAGAAAATCTGCCAGAATTTCTGAGAAATCCGAAAATGGGAAATTAAAAATTATGACATCATCATATTGTATGATGACATCAACATGGAATTAAAACCAATTACACCATCTTCATCAGCCATTCCCGACCCCATTCAGAAAACAAAAAGACGTGAGAGAGAGCTTGGAGAAAAGAGAGAAAAGAGGAAGAAATCTCGCAAGGTAAGCCGATTTCTCCGACGATCTAGCTCCTAACGCGTACAATCCTTCTCCTAAGCTATTCCTCTATGTGAATTAAGGTTTTGAAGCAAAGAATTTGGTGTTTCAAAGAGGCTAGGGTTCATCCAAATTTGAGAAAAGCTAGAAGGAGCTTGAGGTAACTTCCAAACTTTCGTATATTGCTTATTCTGGCTGCTGTGGGCAATTTAATCGGTGAAATTTCGCCGGATTGCCATTGGTTTTAAAGTTTGGAAATGAGGTGGCCTAGGGGTTATGCTGCCCAAATTGGGTCTTAATGTTAGTTGTAACCTAATGTAATGGTTAATAAAGTGGTTAGGAGTAGAAAGGAACGCGTTTACGGAGCCGAAATCGTAAAACCCCAATTTTTCCCGGAGAACATGTATATTTCGGCCAAGGCTGTAAATGGGTCTTAGAGTTGGATTTTCAATGATTTGATGATTCCATTGGATTCAGTGGGCGAAAATAGGTGGGGTTACAGTTGGGCACTTTTTCAAAAAAGGCCGAGAAAGCATAATTACGGAAACACCCCTAAAACCCTAAAAGTAGGGCTGCCAAGGGCAATTTCGTAATTTGATATTGAATTTGATAATTCTGAGTACGGAAATGGATTCCTTGGGCGGAAATATGTTAGGATAGCCCATATTAGAATTTCGAGAAAAGTGCAACCGGTCCGGGTATGGCGGGCCCAGGCCGGGTCCCCGGGGGTATTTTTGTAAATTTTCATTATAGACTCATATAACCCTAAGTAACACTATGGAAGTGTCTAAATAGTGCATTTGGAATTGTAGGATTCGATATTTGCCGCCCTCGTGAGCCAACTACGCCAGCGAACGTCAGAAAGGAACGAGGTAGTGACTTTTCTTTTGTACCATATATGATACATTGTATGTGTGTTATATCGTTGATTTGTAATGAATTCGTATGCTGCGACATCTGTGGATTTGTGTTAGCACTGTCATTCCAATAGTCCCTGAGTAGCTAACAACGGTTCGGGTTAAGGCGGTGTGCCTTCCCGGCGGAGAAAGGGGATGAGGATGAGGTGTGATATATGTGATTATGTGAGCCGAAAGGCTATTTGTGGAGGCCGACGGGCCATTTGTGAAAGCCGAATAGCTGTATGGGCTATAAGGCTATATGTATGCACTGCCACGCCAATAGTCCCTGAGTAGCTAACAACGGTTCGGGTTAGGCGGTGTGCCTTCCCGGTGGAGAAAGGGGATGAGGGTGGAGTGTGATTTGTGGTGCTGCTGCTGTATGATGATTTGCTTACATGCTGTGTGCTTATGTGTGGTATAAATGTTTTGTTACTACTGGGATTCTCTTGAATCTCCATCTTTCCTTTAACTAACCTTTCAGACAGGGCGAGTGGCTCTAAGGAGAAGCGTACGACCCGGAGCGGTTAGAATCCTGTAGGGACATTTATTTTGGTTATGTTGGTTAAACCTGTTGGACAGGGTGTCTGTATATTATGTTGGTTGTAAAGAATAGTTGAACGTAGTTGTGTAGTCCCCTATATGGAGGTTATAAACCCTTTTTGTGTATGAATGGAACCCGGGGGTTGCCGGGATTGCTATTAGATATTCTGATATGAATGAATGTGAATTAACTGCACAGGTGATTATATTCGATAATTGAACTTGAGACCGGAATAGGAAAGAAGTTTTAAAAATTTTATAAAGTCCCTACTTCACAGGGAGTTCTAAATGAGTTTTGAACTATTCGACGGTCTCTAAACCAATATAATTACGTAATATCGAATTATAATTACGCTATTTAAGGCAGGGGGTTACAGTAGGGATAGTATTAGACCTACCTGTTATGAACTTTAGTCAATGACTAGGCAAAATAAAGATGGTTCTTATAACGATCCTCAAGTGAAGGAGGTCATCAATAAAATGGTAAGTATTAATTTTAGTCCCCAATTTATGGAAGTAATGTATTCAATTAACTATCAATATTAATATTATTGTTAATTTATAGCAAGCCCTGTCCTAGGAAGTTATTACATAGGGCTGCCTTTCTACGAATAAGGACATATTGGTCAAGACATTGGCACCTGACCATCCCGGTCTTCTTAAGGGTGCCAGCTTTGGATTGACTAAGACAAAATATTATGATCACCAGAAATTTTGAAGAAATAAGAAGGATGATAAAATTGAAAAGCTCGAGAAATAGTATGATGAAATGTAAAAACAAATACAGTTTCTCCCAAAAGAGCTGATGAAGGAGTGTAGTGTGAAGCAGCAAGGGGTAAATGGTAGCTCACGCACTAAAGGCAGCTGCACATGTTAGAATCGATAGGCACAGCGGAAGAATTTTAAAAATTTTCAACGATCCTAATCGAGGATCTATCAACGGCGTTTAAACCAAGTTGGAAGGATTCATACCTTTTGATGATTCAGAGTTTTCACGATCTCTAGGAGCCAACACGTCAAGTCCGCTCCCTCTACCGATATCCACACGAATGCTCTCCAATCGAGACTGCGTGCTAGCGCCTCTAATATCTCCTAGGGTTTCACTTGCGGCTCTCAATTCTCATGTGCGTATGAATATATCTGCTCTATCAAGTTTATAACCTATGAGGGCTATTTTCAAATTTTGAAATTAATCATCATTAATTTTGAAATTAATTAACAATTAATCATCTTGATGAGCTAATTAAATAAATTCAGTTTAAATTAAATTTGTCCAACAGTTTTAATTTAACCGATTTATTTAATCCAAATAAAGAGCCATTAGATTTAATTTATTTTCATAAATTAAACCTGAGATACTATATCTCTATCATGTTAGTTATTAAATTTAATATATCTTAATAAATTAAATTTAAAACTAACACAATATAATAATATCATATAATATATATATACACACACACATATATATATATATAAGATATATATTTCGAAAATATATATTTCTATATAATATTATTAATGAATTATATATTATATATATACATATAAGTATAAAATTCGTCCACACTAAATTAAACATTATCTCGTGTTAGGCTATTCTTGTGTGCGACCCTGTAGGCCCATATGAAGTTGGCAGTGGGCCAATAACTATACTAACCCAAAAGTCGCAAGCGGCCTCTAGCAAGACATTACGACTACCCAATTCATATGAGGATCATTATCACGATGCAACCTATCATACAACCATGTCACGTCCCTTTTGTCGCACGATATATCGATCAAGGATAAGGCATGGATAATGTCATATTCTTGTTCTTGACCATTACTTTATCGATTCCTAAGTAGCCTGATAACAGAGACAGAAACTCCTTTCATCATAGTATGGCCATACATTTCTCAGACTCACTCATCGAGGGGCCCAGTAATATCTCTCTACTAATGTGAGGGACAAATTCCATCTTGATCATTCATATTCCTCTGCATGAAAAACCACCAAACCCGAGAAAGTAGCCTTTATCATCACCCGGTCAAAAGTGACTTTTGACTAGTTCAAAGCTTAGCAACTCTCATGTAGGAATCCATGATGACCTCAGGTCTAAGGGCATTGTGACGTGGTTATACATGAGAAAAGCTTATGACTTGATCCATGTAGCTTTCTCATAGTGGGTCGGTCTAGCACCTTGTACTCTTACAAGTGCCTAAGACTTTGATTCGTATCTCCATATCTTATCAAAGTCATACTGATCTTGTTTCATCTCTACTCCCGCATAGATGACCGACCAGGGACATTTTAGGACAATCTTTATGAATTATCCAAGGATACAATTATCACAGTTAACATGCAAATAATATGATAACAGAATGGAGAAATTTCATTCAAATAATAATGTTCAAAGTACAATGATTGGCCCTTAGGGCACAATTTCCAACAGAACATTCCCTCTCATGATCTACATTAGGGATTAGTGGATGTCGAATGTTTTACCGATAACCCTAAACACCATAAAGTTGTAATGAGATACATGTACAATCGCCCAGAGGATAATATGATTCATAACGAGCATATGCCTTTAATCATGTGAAAGTAGAGCTCAATACTAACATCGAAACCAAGTATCAACTCCCTGTGGCCACTAACAAGCTATGGGCGACTTTATTATGTGGTCTTGCCATCTAGTTGAAGTATGCAAGCTACATAAGAAGTCCATACTCAAAAGAAGCTACCTACCAAGTCCAAGCTCACCCCCATTAGTCTAAGCTCCCTATTCAGTCTAAGCCCCCCATCCAGTCCAAAACCCCACTTAGTCCAAGAAAAGGAAGCATCCTACACCTAATGATTAATCCAAGCAAAAGTCATTTTCACAGAATAAGCCCATTGGTTAATCTACTTGGAAGTCCCTCAAGGAGTTTAGTAAAAAGTTTTTTACTTCAAGTTTGAACCTGTTTCCAATGATCCAATTTGAGACAGAGGTCTTCAACATACTGAAGCACAAGGAATATGTAAGCAAAGAGCTTCTTTTTGAGGCCCTATATAAGGAGATGACAAGTACAAGCTCTGTCAACCTCTTTATCAGGTATTTCTTCAACTGTTGTTAAATAGTTAGCTACTTAGAACTTTGATTACATTTTGATATGTTGGTTTTGACATTTCAGACACTTGTACCATACTTACATCCTCCCTTACGGCCCTCCGTGACAAGATCAAGTTTATCCGTCCTGGCAATGTCAATAACCAGGGTAAGGGCATGAAGGGAGATGTGAAGCAATCTCAAGCGAGATTTTGTGGGAGATGAATTCATTAGAAGAGTGTCAGACAAAATGAACACATACTTCTTGGTGTCATACCTTTAAGGGTGGGTACATCATTAACTTTTCTTAAATTAGATTTTATTTATTTTGTAATTATCTTCATGGTGTGATCTATTATGGCACTTAGTGGACATTAGATGCTCATATTGCTAAATCAATTATGCTAAACGATTTGGTACTAAGACTCTCTTGGCGGGGTTCCAAGCAAGAGACCATACATGCAGGAGACATTCAACCAGTATGTTATCCATTTATCATCTCTTATAATTCAGTTTAGCTTGCATGTTTCTATATACATAATTTTTTATTGTATCTTCTCAAAGTGGTGTACAAGTTCCACACGCAAAATAGTCTCAACTATATCAATTACAATCTCACCAATGGCTGCTTCAGATATGCCTTCCAATAGTTGAGTCCAAAAGTATATATATTATTTACTAATGAATATCATATTAAATTGAAGTATACATATTGTTTATATATAACTGACTAACAAATTTTTCTTTTCATTTCTTTACAGTGTCCATGCAACAATAAAATAGCAACAGTTATGGGTACTACGTGAAGCAGTTCATGAAAGACATAATCACACACAGCCTCGAAAATATTGATCCTAATAAGGTATATTATATGCTCAATTCATTCATTATACATTCGGTCAGCTATATATTACAATATCTAACTTTATCAATTGTTTCCTTTTGCGTACAGTATTTTTATGCCTCCTGCACAAAGTTTAGCTAGTCACAAATGGAAGAAGTGGTTGAAAAGTTGGCGACATATGTAATATCCCAAATTTTGATTAAGGGTAAATCATGATTATTGTGGATAATTATGAATTTAATTTGAATTATTATGTGTTTTATGGCAATATTAATTAATATGTCATAATTAGTGAAAAATTGGAAGAATGGAATTATGGGCCATAAATTAGTAATTAATGGAGAAATTTATTAATAACTATGGGGGAAATGAGAAATGTAATCAAAATGGCTAATGGAGGGATTAAGGTGATTAATTGGTAACTTATTTGGTGAGAACCAATAAAGAAATGACATGTGTCAAGCTTGCTTGTGGAGAGGAGATAAGGAAACGTCAAATGCCCATTTTAAAATGTTTTTCTCTCCCTCCCTCTCCCTTCTATTTTCGCTGACACAAGAGAGGCATGGGGGGAGTAGAGTATCATCATTTTCTTCATCTCTCCACTTCATCTCTCACTCTCATCTCTCCTCCTCTCTCTTGGCGCCATTGTTTCAGAAATAAGGGGGGAAAAGCTTGCAAAAAGGTAAGGCAAATGATATCTATTGCTCAAACTCACTTCATGAATGTTGTTCCTTGTAGTGAGAGCTTCTTTTTGATGTTAATTTTGGAGCCATTGGACACTTTTGCAGAAAATTGGAAAATCTGTCTTGGTGAACTCTGTCTGGGCAGTCAGTTTGTACAAGCGTTTTGAATGACCAAATGGTGTTTTAAAATTATGAAAATTTCTACTCTTAAATTTCACAACCCAAGCTTCAAAATAGATATATATTTTGTGTCATTTCATTTAGTATTCTAGGATATATGATTGTCCAAAGTTTGGGATGGAAACAGAACTCTGTTTTGAAGTAGTGTTTAGTTTTGGGTAATTCTGTATTTGTGTGAATATTTTAAGTTATGATCCATATTTTTGCTAGCAAGAGGACTTAAATACCTTTCATTTGGCTTTGGAATCACCTCGTTTCGATTTGTTTAGAATTAGTTGAGAATTTTGGAAATTCAGCCAAGAATCAAGGAATTTCTTGGCCGTAGCCCAAGGTGGCTGGCCGCTGCCCAAACCTTTCTGGCCTGATTTTGGCCGCGGCCCATGGGTGGCTGGCCGTGGCCAGTGACCTTCTGACCATATTTTGGCCATGGCCCAAGGAAGGGCTGGCCGTGGCCAACCCCTGTGTTCCAGCACTTTGAGTTTTCAAAAGGAGACCTCTAACCTTATGTTTTCCAACCTTTTAGGGCTTTTATTAGAGGCATTTGTGGTCTCTTAAGGGTCAATTATGATAACCAAATTTAAGTGTTGTGAAGTAAATTAAGTCTTGGAAAAGAGTATAATTCTTCGTCCTTAATTATGATTCTAGGATTTGACATTTGCTCGACTCGGGAGAGACCGGCGCTAGGACACGCCAGAAAGGACCAAGGTAGTGACTCTTCTCTCATATTGTGTATGATGTTTTGGTATGCATAACTTATCATTAAACTTTGTGAACTGTGTGCCATGGTCCATTACGGCGTGAGCACTTCAGTGTGAGCCGTATAGGGATTGACACTGGTCATCTCTAGGTAGGCCGTTGAACTGTCGTCATAATCGACATGGATTTTTGTGTACCCGACCCGTGGGGCGTGAAAGAGGCAAGCTTCACCCAAGAGGGGGGTGAATTGGGTGACGTTTTAAATTTTTCGCTTGATGTGGTGATATGAAAAATAGAGTAGATAGAGTAGAGTTGAGAAGATTAGAACATAGAGAGTTATACTGGTTCGGCCTAACAACCAGGCATACGTCCAGTCCTCAGAGATCAAGACCTACTGAGATTTTTACTATTGTTCCAAGATTCAATGGGCTCTCAGAACGCCACAAAATAACAATTGTCCTCGAAAGGACTACGAGAAAAAATATTCCCTTACTAAGAAATTTCTCTCCCCTTACGACAAGTCTTACATGCAGAAAAACAACCTATGACCTTTCCCACTTGCTTATGTATACAAGACTTATGAGCAGCAATGTTCTCTCCTACTTACACCACTGTAAGTCTTAAGAGCAGCAACGTTCTCTACTGCTTGTATCTTATAAGTCTTATGAGTGGAAGGTTTAACTAGGAATTCTCTCAACTGCTTCTCTCGTAAGGAAATCTACCCTCTCAAGGTCCCAATACCTTGAGATCAAATGAAAATAGAATTTGAATTGTATGAAGACTCTCTTACAGAGTAAATAAATGAACACTGAAGATCAATATGTATACAGAGAAAATTATGAATAGCAAAGACTCGTGTATATGCTTGTGAATTCTTGTGCTTCGTTCTTATTGACGATCTCTGAATCTCTATATATAGATGTTCAGTTTTTGCCCGTTTGAGTAATGATCGTTGAGGAGCGGGGCTTGCAACTGTGGAATGACACGCGCATGTTTGAATATTCTGAATGTGGTAGGTACGTACGTGCTTGTAATGATGTTGTCTGCCGTTGTTTGACTTTCTTCGTGTCAGTTTATTTCAAACATTCAACCTCCTGTATCACACTTATAATACATTCAAAATGATGTTAAATAATGATAATAAGTAATGATAAGATAAATAAATAACATTAAATCATATTCGGATTGAACGTTGTGAGACTTGGTGTGTTTGGTGATCTGGCAGAGTATCACTCAGCATGGATGGGTTCACTCGAGTGATATTGCAATTTCACTCCTTGATCTTCAGTTTTGAGTTTGTGCTCGCATAGGATTTCAGAGAGACAAAATTCTCACTCGCGAGTGATATGGGGCCTCACTTGAGCACAACTCCTTCTGCTTGAGTGGCCTTGCATTTTGCACTCAGAGTTTCTTCTCTGGACAGCACTCGCATATCATTTTAGCAAGAGTGAGATTTTGTACTCGCAGGTGATGTGGGCCCTCACTCGAGCATACATACTCTGGCTCGAGTGAGAAGAATATTCTCAAGAAATATACTCTTAATACCAACACTCGCATCAGAATTTGAGAGAGATAGATTTTTCACTCGCGATTGCTGATGTGTCACTCGAGCATATGAAGCTAGCTGAGCGTACTTGTGCTTCTCTTATCTTCATGACTCTCGGCCAAGCACTCGCATACCTTCACTCACTAGTGCTCGAGTACAGGACACTCATGCTCGAGCATTGATTTCTCTGCTCGAGTGCATCAAGGAAGAATGACAAAACTTGCTCTCGGCCAAGCACTCGCAGTCTCTCACTCGCATGTGCTTGAGTAAGAAAGGCTCCTCTACTCGAGTGCTATCTCCAGTGCTCGAGTGAATCAGTAAAAATGACAGTAGCATGCTTCTCGGGCAAACACTTTCTGGCTATCACTCGCACCTGCTCGAGCACAGAAGAGATCCATGCTCGAGTACTAGACTCATGCTTCAGCACACTAGTTCATTTTGACAGCAGACACCACATAACATTGTTATATGCATTTGGTAACTTTGTAAACATTTCTTAAACTTATAAAAACATGATTTGTACATAATTGACATTTGTTATCATCAAAACTTGGGATCTAACAGGGCAGTGTTTATGAATCCAGCCGTGGGCTGTGTGTTGATCTTGCCTGTATGGCTTGCGTTATGAAATGCTTTATATGAATCCCAGCTGTGGTGAAATATATTGTGTGGATTGTTGTGATGCAATGCAGCGTGAGCAATTTAGCGTGAGCAATCGTAAGGGATGACATGTGTCATACTACCATTGCCATTGTAACTACCATTGTAGTTGCTTGTGTGGATAATGATTTGATTTCATGCCTTATTGTTGTACATACTATGATTGATTTGACACTACGGGGATTCCTTAGAATCTCACTCTCCCAAAAACCATTGTTTTAGACAGGGCAGAAGGATCAAAGGGAAAGCGGGCGACGAAGAGCGGATAGAGCTCCGGTTTAGAAGTATATTTTGGGTTATTGGTTATCATGTATATCATTTGGATGTTTTTGGGAAACAATTGTATATAATAGGATTGGTGGTATAGTTTTGTGTAATCCCTAAGTTAAGGGTAATGAATTATGGGATTTGTGCCTTTGTAAAACCCTTATTAATGAATGGAACCCGAGTGTGTCGAGAATTTACTTTATACTCTGATATTTGTGAATGAAATCAACCTGTACAGGCCATTTAGTATTGAAATGTGAATATGAGACCATCATGAATATGTTTTGTAAAAGTTTTTGTAATCCATGATTTTGGGAGGTTTGATTTTGTTTAAGTCCCAAAATCATCTAAGTTCTCTAATTCTACATCAATTGCGTGTTTATGTACTAAATCTCGGCCTTAATCGTGAAGGGGGTTACAACATCTCTGTAAAATAAGTGGAAGGGGGAAACCTAGTATCAATGACTATAAATTTATATATACTGATTTGCTTGTTTTAAATTTTGGTTTTAATAGTGTATACATGTAAATGAATAGCTGTAAATATATTTTGATTTGTTGTAATGTTTTGTATATGATTAATTATAAATATATATTCTAATTCGTTCTATACGAATATATTTGTAGGGGGATATTGAAAGTAAACCCCCCCCCCATTTTTTTTTAAAATTAGCTTTGATACATCATGGTTATTACCTAACAACCGTTATTTACGTCATATATATATATATATATATCATGATTGTTTAAAGGGTTAAGGTGAAAATTTACCAATGAAGCTTTGTCCGAGGAGCGTCTAGTACAAATATCTTTTAGAAGGGGCAAGAATACCAATGAACAATTAAAAAGGGGCATCTACCACAAAAACCGTTAATTCGTACTTACGGCGTTAAATTATAAGAGAAGAAAACCCCTAACGGCGTTAGTACGGATTTAACGGTTTTTGTGGTGGATGTCCCTTTTTAATTGTTCATTGGTATTTTTACCCCTTTTTAATTGTTCATTGGTATTTTTGCCCCTTCTAAAAGATATTTGTGTCAGACGCTTATCGAACAAAACTTCATTGGTAAATTTGCACCTTAACCCTTGTTTAAATAAGGGTTAAAGGGCTTAAATGCTCCAGAAGTTTTCACACATAGGCACTTTGCATCTAGAAGTTTTCAAGGGGACAAATATGCATTGGAAGTGTAAAAAATGAAGCAATGTCACCCCTCTGTTAAAGACCCAGACAGTCAACTATTTGTTGACTAACATATGATGACATGGCGCTATCACATAGGGTATAATGGCCACATCATACCACCTCATCATCTTCCCTTTCCTCTCTCCCTCCTTCACTCCCAAAACCACTAAGTTCATCATCTTTACCGACCACTACTATCATCTTCATCCTTTTACCTGTTTCACTACCACGAACTCTTGTCACTCCATTATCATCATTGGCCAAAAAAGCCTACCATTCATAAACTCAAACTCTGATTACTCGATTCTAACTCAATCTCTCACTTAAACTCAACCATCAAACCTAGAAAATTGTCTCCCCCCTCAATCTACAACAATTTTTTTTTAAAAAAAAAGAAACCCCCCTTCATTATCATTGATAACACTCAAGAAAATTTCCAATCAACAAATTGAGGGAGAAAAGTGCCTACCCTTGTAGAAATTGGGATTGAAAATCACTGTTTTGATAGAAGGTGAAAGGGAATGGGGTGTTTCATCTTCACTCCCAACCCTGAAATTTTTCGCTCCAAGAAATCAAAAAGAAATTCACCAAACACAACCTACTTAATACACAGACGAATTCTCCACAACACTCAATGATATATAGCTTAACAGAAGTAAGGCTCAACACATCTAGAAATCAAAACAAAAAATTCAAAGAACCCATAAACTGGCGAAGAAGACGAGCGAGAGGAGTGGAAGAAGACAAGAGGGGAGGAAGGGTAAGAATGATGGATTTCTAGTACCTTTAAACCTTGTTGACATTTAAACCTTCTACCTTCTCTCTTTAATAGCCATGGAGAATGATTATCAGATAGAAGATCTCTCAACCATCGCCTCACAGTGACAAGATTTCTCCACCATTGTCTTGCCATTCTCAACCATCATCATATACTCATTGTCGCATCTCGCCATCATCGGAATCACCTATTGTCTTCTTTGATTTAGATCCCAACTTCTTTGGTCCTAACACCACATCAATGCTTGCATAATCGATGACCAAAAGGAGAAAAGAGATTATATTTGCTTGAAATTGCAATAGTGGGGCACTAAATCATATGAGTGAGGCAAGTAATTTGTGATGAAGGAAGGGAAAATGGTGTGAATGAGATGAATGGAGGACAATGGCAAAATCATAAATTAAAAAAGGTAATTCCATAAATGCACTTTTTTTGAAATTTATATCTTACATGGAAATCTAAGTTGAGGAAAAAAAAGTGAGGTGGATGCCATATAGGCATGCCAACTCAGCATATATTGGATCAATGGATGTTGACCATTGGGTCTTAACCGGAAGAACAAAATTGCCCATTTTTGAAATTTCCAGGGCATATTTGCCTCATTAAAAACTTATAGGTGCCAAGTGCCCATATGCAAAAACTTTCAGAGCATTTAAGCCCTTTAACCCCTAAATAAAGATGTTAGCATTGCTATAAATATATAACGGTGTTTTCAAGAGAATCATTATTTCTGTTTATATAACGATTATTAAAGTGGGATGGTTATGTATTATGTAAGCATTACCATATATTATTATGGTTGTTTATGTGTGCCCGTTATTTATTATCACAATATTGCGCATATCATGGCCTTAACAAGCCTCAATACATATTAAATGTTATATTAGAACTGTTATAATAGACACTAAATAAATCAAGGTTTGGACCCATTATGTATTTGTGTCGAGCATATATAGCGCCCACATATATGATGGTTCAGAACCATGATTTATGATCAATAAGAACCGTCATATACATGTGATTCTGTAGTAGTGTAAAGAGACATGTTGTTAAACTCAAACCAAATTTTTCTGAAATTATTTGACTTAAACCAGAAATTTGAAGCTACGTTGACTAAAGTCAAATTTCAATTTAACTATAAAGACTAACAATGATATTAACCTTCAAATCATTATCAATCTCATTAGTGTTAGGATAATTTTTCAACTTTTAGATAAATAATATGTTAATTTCATAAACATAAATTGCATCACATATGTAATCCTATTTAAATGGTGAACCCTATAACTATAATATTGTTACATTTCTCTCCCCAAATTTATCAGCTCAAAATATAAAAATTCTACTCATATAATAATATCATGAATATTATTGTACAACGTATTCTTCACAAACCACATAAATAGTCGTGCTTGTATTGGCCATAATTGGATTCACTACAAAAAAACTGTCATTTCATAACGGTTAAAATGGTGTATTTGTAGCTATTTTAACCACTACAACCAACATTAGTGGTGGTTACTAAAACCGCTATCAAATCTACTGTTGTAAACGTTTTTTTAGCGGTTACCTATAACTACTACTCAAGTAAAACACCCGCTACTATATTTGTAGTGGTTTCCCCAAACCACTACAATATTCACTAACGATAAGTTATCTTATACCCACATTTATTTTTAACCGCTACAAATGTTGGCGCCTATGCCGGAAACAAAAAAAAATGAAAATTTTCTTTGTATTTATAGCAGTTATTTAACCGCTCCTAAATTTAAAAAATGATATTTTAAAAAGGTGCCAATAATTAGCAGCGGTTAAATAACCGCTACTAATATCATATGAAATTTAAAATTTGGCTCCAGAAATTTAATTTTTTTTAATTGTAGCAGTTTTATTGCTATGAATTGCTACAAATATTTTGAGATATTTTTAAGAAAATTATACAATTATCTTTCTCCAGTTTTATAATATGCGATTGAATAATTTATTATTTCAAAAGTTTAACTAATAGTAATTGTTATTATGTATAAAGAATGATTTAATTAAATTGTTATAGTATAAATTATATATTGGTAATATTATTAAGAATATGTAGATAAAAAGAAATTATTGTATTGTCTGCTACAATGTGATTATCATTACGTAAGAAAAATAGGAAATATAAGAAAAGGTCATTCAATATCTAAAAATAATAATGAGAATAAATATTATGCGAGGGGAAAAAACATTGAAGTAGAAGAATAAAAAATGTTTTTACCATATTTGATCACCTTGTTCAGATTCTCAGCTCTTAGAAAAATATTTGTAAATGAGAGAAAACGAAAGAGAAGAAGGGTTGAAAGAAATAGGGGAGTGTTTGAAATGAGGTGTAGTGGGGGTATTTATAGGGATCTGCATAGCCCTTGAAGCGATTAATGTGACTGTTGTTGTAGCGGTTTATATTTGTAGCGATTATTGTACGTTATTTGTAACGGTTTAAATATTTGTAGCGGTTTGTTTTGATTTTGTAGCGGTTCTCAAACCGCTACAAATAATGTACTGATTTTTTTAAAATATATATATATATATATCCAAGGGTTACAAAAACAAAAGCATAATTTGTTTAATCATTCATCCTCATCATCCATACAAAAATTGTGTGAAAAAATTGTTAGTGTGGTATTATTTGGTAAAAAAAATAAATTTAAATGATGTGAACTCAAAAAACACACCGAAATAGAGGTAAATTGTCATCGCCTTCAGGGAAGAAGTTTTCAAAATTGGCAAGCTGAAATGGCTTACTTTTGTAGGTGATGTTATCGGCATCACCTATATCGTAAAGGTCTCGAGGCTTTAAATGAACTATCATGTGCCAATCCCTGTACCTATCATCATCAGCAAAATAAACTTGGTATGCCTTTGAGACAAGAATATACGACTCATCATCTTTAAAATGATCAGTGTAGATTGGCCGTGAGAAATTTACCGATGTGATGCCTAAGACATCAGTTGTGAGTCCTTAGGAAGTAGTGGTATTTGCCCACAAACACTTGAATAGCGTCACGGTGAAATGACCTTGGTAATTAAGTTCGACAACATCAAGAAGTTTTCCATAGTAAGGATGCCTTTGAACTGCATGTTGGCATCACTGCTACTAGTATAACTCCTCGTCCCAAAAGTGCCATAAACATCCAAATTTTGAGTTTGCAATCCTTGATCTTGTGAAACCATGCAAAACTTGAAACCATTGACATTGTATGTTGTAAACCTTTTTGCATGGTTAAGAGGGCCGATTGCAAGAGCTCTGAAATTTGGTGAGTATAAGTTGTGGTCATTTAGTATTCTACACATAAACCAGCTTGGAAATTCTCTGTGGACCTTTTTGTCAACATCGGAGGATGTTTGTGTATAGATCCTGAGTTAACGCTTCATATGGCATCTAAATTCCCTGCAATTAATCATAGGAAGGTGATCATGAAATGTAATTAAAAAATGTTATGGAAGATATAGAATAACATATTAGTATTCAATTCTTACAGAAGGATGGGTTCAACTTGAGTGCAATTAATCAAGAAATGTCTATGTGCTTACAACTTCTCAACTGTCGTTAGTTTAAAGTTCACAGTTCCTCCAACTAGTTTACTAACATGAGGGATAAATTCTCTTGATGTTGGCGTAGGTTCAGGACAATCATTTACACGAGGGGTCAGTTGAAAGCCATCTCAATGTCATCAAAGTACCTTAAACAAAAATACAGCACCTTATCTCCTATATAACCTTAAGCTATAGAACCTTCTGGCCACGCCTTATTCCTTACGTAAGATTTCAATTTCCCAAGAAACCTATGAAGTAAAGAAGAGAAAAATGATACTAAATGCTAAAAAGGGTTACTAGCAAATATAGGAACTAACAATGACACACATATGTAAAATGAGTACCTATCAATAAGATACATCCATCGATATTGAACAAGGCCAGTGAGCTTTGTTTTAAGAACAAGGTGGACTGTAAGGTGAACCATCACAGTGAAAAAGGATGAAGGAAAGATCATCTCTAAATGACAAAGCATAAGAATGATTTTGGACCACAGCTAATCGAGCGCCTCAATGATCAAAACCTTGGAGCACAATTTTCAAAATAAAGAACAAAGTTTCACCAAAATGATAGAAACATCAGGAGGAAGTGCATCCTTTAAAGCCAGTGGAAGTAACTGTTGCATAAGAACATATGAGTCATGACTCTTCAGGCCAGCAACCTTTTAAACCTGCATGTTAATACATCGAGAAATGTTGCTTGAATACCCATCAAGAACTTTTATTTTCTTCAACGCCATAAGGAAGACTGTCTTGTTCGGTTTTGTGAGGGTGAACTTTGCTGGTTGAAATTTGTCATGCTTATCTGGCTACAAGCCTTTACGAACTCCCATGGGGTGTAAATCTTTCCTCACTTGAAGATGATCTTTTGACTTGCCAGGTTTGTTAAGCAGCGTATATAGCACATTATCACAAATATTTTTTTCAATGTCATGACATCAAGACTGTGGCGAAGTAAATTAGATTTCTAATATGGAAGAGTGAAGAAAATGCTTATCTTCTTCCATTGCTGAGCCACTGAAGTCCTACCCGTGCTTGTGTTGCATAATCACTTTTTTCAAACTCAAATTGAACATCCTTAAGTTGCTGTAAGATATCTGCACCGAATAAAGTATGAGGTGGTCCTATTTTTTTTCGGTTTCCCATTGAAGAGATTCCATTGCAATCTAAACTTATGCCTCCTTGGAGAAACCTCCGATACCCCATGAAGCACCACTTTCGACAGTAGGGAAGGCGAACTGTGTTAGAGTCAAAATTGCAAACTGGACATGCCGACCCAGTATGTACTTTCCAACCGGATAATGTTCCAAGGCCAGGAAAGTCACAACTATCCACATCAAGGCTACACGCAAGTTGAACAATGCCTTGCCGTAAGCATCGTATGTCTCGATGTCGACATTCCACAAGTCAAGCAACTCTACAATAAGCGGTTGGAGATACAAATCAATGTCATTACCCAGTGCCTTTTTCCCTTAAATGATCATAGACAAAATGAAAGAGCTTTGTTTCATACACATCCAGGGGATAAGTTATAGAGAATTAAGACTACCAGCCAAATACTGTAACTTGTGCTAAGATTCCTAAATAGATTGAAACTATCGGTCGCTAAAGAAAGCTAAACATTTTTTGGGTAGCCGCGAAAGATAAAAAGTCATTGTCAAACTTTTTTTAGGTGTCTGCATCCCGAGGATATCTTAATTTACCATCTTTATTTTTATCAACATCATGCCACCTCATATGCTCCACCATTTTGGACGACATAAGCAATCCTTGTAGGCATGGCTTCTAAGGGAAATACTTGAGAATCTTTACCATTTTCTTCTTCCACCTTTTCCCTTCCAAATTTTCTTGTACCTCGATGTGTGACATCACTTACAAGTCTCCCTGCTGGCATCGTCTCCCCAATACAACATACAATCGTTGGGGCATGCATTAATTTTTTGATAGTTCAACGTCAACCTATTGATAATCTTCTTGCCCTCATAGAATGTCAAGGAATGCATCTTGTAATAATTCCCGCGACATTGACATTCCCTTATCTATGATTCCACACAAGCACTTGATATGATACAACTTCATCAAGAAATATAATTTAGAGTATTTTCGACAACCTTGATATAAAGGACGATCTGCTTCATCCATCAATCTAAAAAAATCCTAAGTTGCTTCGTTCCTCATGAACACCGGCTCTGAACCCTGCACTTCTTCGTGGGAGTTGTTGTCTTGAAAACCA
This sequence comes from Inga oerstediana, assembly GCA_963210345.1. Taxonomy (NCBI): domain Eukaryota; kingdom Viridiplantae; phylum Streptophyta; class Magnoliopsida; order Fabales; family Fabaceae; genus Inga; species Inga oerstediana. Next base: position 38,488,398 of record OY723407.1, read on the forward strand.
AATACATCATGCACAACATCATTAATTGGATAATCTTCATTTAGTTGAACTCTTACTTGTGAACTTCGAGGAAGAGCATAATCATATCTCATACCCGCCTTCTCACCATGAATACCCCAGAACGTATAGTCTTCTGGGAAAGGCTTCACAAGCAAATGTTCTTTAACAACTTGTCGTAGATGCCACTTCTTGAACTTGCATCTCCGACACAGATAGACAATCTTGCCATTACAACTAGCATGAGAGAAGGCAAAATTGAAGAAATTATTTAATCAGTATAAATATTCTGGATAATTGCGCGACAACGTAATCCATGACTTATCCATAGCTAGAAAGAAAGTTTAGTGAAGAAAATGAGCGAATAGAGAATTACGAGTGCCTGGAAGCTAATAAAGAAGGGTTGCAACGTTTAACATTTTGTAGTAGTTATAAAACTAACTGCTATAAAGTTTCATGCCCATTGGAAATTAATAAAAAAATTGTTTTCACTTTGTAGTGGTTATTACACAGAGACCACAATAAAAGTACATGTACTGATACTTTTTGTAGTGGTTTCGTTTGTAAAATCGCTACCAATTTCTGGCGCGATCTAAAATTCAAATTTCAAATTCTTATACTTTATAGCGATTATTAAATAAAGACCGCTACAAACATACATCTGTTGTTCCTTGTTGTAATGGGTATTACAGTAAGACTGCTGTAATATTTGTTTTCTCTTTGTACCAGTTTGCATATATAACCACTACAAAAGTTCAAAACCGTTGGCGGGAATAAAATTCAAATTTCATATGTCTATAAATTTGTAGCGGTTATGGCTAAAACCACTACAAAAATTTTTTAAAATTTTTTGTAACAGATTTTACAGTAAAACTGCTACAACAAATATTTTATTTATTTATTTTTTAATTTTTGTGTTTAGTTATAAAATTATAAATATAACTGTCATAAACGAAAGAAAAATTTAACAAGGCTCTGAAAATATAAATATCTAAGCTTATTTACAAATGTTTGAAAAAAAATACAATTGTCCTAAACTAACTACCTGGAGGATAATGATTAGGTCCTCCCTCAGGAGGGTAAGGATCACCACATTGATAATTAGGTCCTCCCTCAGGTGCTGCTGTATCAGGGCGCTAAGCGGAGTTAACAGCACCATCATTATCAGCAGGAGGAGCCAGCTGGATGATGAACCGAGGGACTGAGGGAACTTGTGGAAGCTCCTCATCAAGGAATAGGAGACCTTAAAATAGCTCCAGCATGTAGTTTATGATATCACACCACTACGTATGCTGAGCGTAGTAGTAATCAGCTTGCTGCTGCATCTAATGGGCCACTGCAACCTGTGTTCTGGCTAAATCTGAATGGAGCTACGTCCGTGCTCGAGAGCTGCTGACCTTAGAGGCGTCGCTTCTGCCATAGACTACACTAGGTCTGGCACCTATCCACATCTCCCTCACATTCCAAGGTTCTCAACTGGACCTAGACCCGCTTTCAATGGCACAACAGGGTCTATAGACCCCTATGACTCCCTAGTTTAGGTCTCTCTCATCTCAGCCTATGACTGCTGCATCCGCTCTGCCATTTTATGAAACAATTAATTATTATTATTATTCAAAATAAATTTTTTTTATAAATAATATAACAACAAGATAAATTAACTTACAATTGTTAGAGCAAGCATTTCACCCAAGAGGGGGTGAATTGGGTGAAATTAAAAATTTCATTGCAAATATAAAAACTTGACGGTGAATATAATACAGCAAAGAGTAAGGAGAAATATCACCGAAGTGTACACCGGGAGTTATACTGGTTCGGCCACAACCACTTTGACCTACGTCCAATACTCAGAATATCTCTGAGAGTTTCACTATAACTTCCAAGATTCAGTGGGTTCTTGGCACCTCGGTTCAAGCAAGTTCCTTCGCCTGGACACTCGCTCCCCCTTACAAGTTGTAATCCAATCCCAACTCAAGGTTCCACAACCTTAAGTTACCTCAATAATAAATATTGAGTTTGAATGAAGTATCTCTCTTACAGAATGAATAAGAATCACTATAGTACAGAATTACAAGTGTATAAAAACAGAGTATTAAACGTGAACTTGATAATGCGTTCGTGTATGTGTTCTTGTTGTTTCTCTGTTTGGATGTTCCCATATATATAGATGTGTTGGTAATGACCGTTGGAACATTTTCTTCTCGCCCGTTAGAGTGTGCGCAGCCACTGTTGACTTTTCCAGTATTTGAAAAATATCCGTTTGCGGTAGGTGGCGGTAGGTAGCGTTTGAACGTTGCATTTGACTTTCCTTATTTGGTAAGATCTCTTCATTGTTTATCTGGGGATATGCTAAGAATACTAATACAATGAAGGGTTAATCACATAGGAAACAAATAAATGAACGTTGGAATGATTTCTGAATTTCTGGACTTGGATACTCGAGTATTTCCTCGAGTATTCATTAAGTTTACTCGAGTAATTACTTGAGTATCTTCGTGAAATCATTGGTAGAAAGCAAGTCAATAAATGAACATCATAATACTCGGGTAGTGCATGGAGTAAACAAATTTACAAACCTTGGAAATACCTGTTTACTTGAGTACTTACTCGAGTACACTACAATTTTCTTCACAGGTTACTCGAGTGGCTACTCGAGTAGTCTCTCAAATAACCTTCAGATTACTCGATGCTTCACTCCAATAATGTTGGCAGGATTACAAGGCCGAGAGCACTTCAAGTTTGCTTACCTGTTTACTCGAGTACAGCCTCGAGTAAACATCTAGTTTCTGCATAGCTTACTCGGGTGGATACTTCAAGTGCTGTGCATATAATTCTGCAGATTACTCGATTACTGACTCGAGTAATCTCGTTCAAGTCTTTGACAATTTAATAACTTAATACCTGTATACTTGAGTGGTGCCTTGAGTGAAGTGTGAGAAAAACATTTCATATTAATCGAGTAATACCTTCAAGTTTTGTTTACCACAGTGATTTACTTGAGTAGCCCCTCGAGTAACATTGGCAGGATTGAAATGCCGAGAGCAACATGTTTCTTGAAGCAGGGGACTCGAGTACTGACTTGAGTAACGTTGGTAGGCCAAGAGCAACTGGAAGTGATTTCCCTGATTACTCGAGTACTTACTCGAGTAACGTTGGCAGGCCGAGAGCAACTGCAAGTGATTTACCTGGTTACTCGAGTACTTACTCGAGTAACGTTGGCAGGTTACTTGAGGATCGACTCTGATTACTTCAAGTTTCTATCTCATTACTCGAGTAAACCTTTACATATTTTGCCAGTAATGAAGTTTCTCAGCTTTTTCTCTTGGCCTTTCTTCATTACTCCAGTGCTTACTTCAAGTGATGATTTGCTCTGTCATTACTTTGTTCAAACTTATTTGTTCATCAAATCTTTTTCACATCCATTCTTTGTTATCATCAAAACATATGAGATCTAACAACAATGGCCTCCTCTACCTACTAAGAGGTCAAAGTCCCGTCACGGTGTCTGTGGGTTATAGCGAATAACTCCCTGTAGTCCATCTAACGGTTCTCCTGTTGTGCCTTCCTCTCCTAAAACAATAACAAAATTAAATTAGTATTATAAACAACAAAATACTAAATTTATAATATGCAATAACCAGCTACAAGTAATTGACATTGTGAAAAGTTACAGATTGCTGTAAGTGACAGCAAAGGTCTTTGATCTTGCCGTGTGATGGATTATCTGCTGCCCTCGGGACCTTGTACTTTTTGAGAAAGTGCCTGCAAAAAAATAATATTAAAATTTTTAAAAAAATATAAAACAATTTTAATTATTAAAAACATATAGTTTATGATATTTAAATTATAATTATAAAAAAATTACCTGCCCCACTACGCTCCTCCTGAGATGGACGAAACTCGCCCAGTCGATCGATGGGATATCGTTTGGGACATTCTCGATCAACTGCTATAGAGGAATCATCCCATCCTTATCCATACTGTGGAAGAGACGATTCCTCCTATTCTTCCATCCGTTGCCCATCTTCATCAGATTGTACCTCTTCCAGTTGTCCCGGACGGCAAACCTGAGCTATAACACAATTGAATAAAAAATAATTAAATACGACTAATTCCAAATTATACAATTAATAAATATTATTAAATACTATTAATTACAAAATACATAATATAATTAAATACTATTAATTACCCGAACTGCCTCCTCCCATGCCAGGTCCTTCGGCCCCTTAGGAATATTCCTCTACATCCTGAAGTGAAGGGGAACTGCATCCAATTCGAGCCCAGCTCATTCAGGAAGCGGTTGAACAGGTGACCCCCATTGTCGATGGGCTGGTCTGTGGCCTCAATCCACGGAACAACAACTCAAAGTATTCGGTCCAAGCTGTTCAGACCGGCCATATCTGACCTCCTCGTGGACACATTCCTTTGCTCATCTGCACAATTTACCACATAAGTTAGATAAATTTAAATTCACATTTCAATATTTAATTTATTAAATCAAAATATATATTTACCTTCAACTTGCACCTCAAACCCAGTCGATCGGGAAGACAACCATCTTGAGTTGTTCTGGTCCCGTGCGTTCTCTTCATCTAGGAACCGCTCGATGTTTCTGAGCAGAATTGGGATCTCGAAGTACTCGTAGTCACTAACATTGAGCTCAACTCCCTCTCCTAGAATAGCCTCGGCATCTGTGGTATGGTCACCTCCTATGGGGCCGTCTGCTGTGCTGTGGTGGGATGACTCCTGTGGCTACTGTGGGGCCATCTGCTGTGCTGTTGTCACCCTCCCACCGCGCTGGCCCCTCCCTTGCTGCTGCCACCTCGTAGAATCAATCTAGGAATCTCAGGCTCCTTCCCCTTATCCCTCCTAGAAGCTATATCAAATGCAAAAATTTTAAAAAAAAATTAGTCACATTAATATATAAAAATATAATAGTAATAAAAAGTAGAAAAAAATATATAACTTTCGTACCTCAAGTGAGAAAAATGTGAAATTTTGTAGCAAAACTCTTAGAGAGATGTCAGAACGCTTAGATCTAAAGGAAAACTCTCACGGAAACCCCCAGTAAACAAAATGGCCAAATGAGACAATAGAAAGGTCGGCTAGTATTTATAGTGTTGACATTTGTAGCGGTTAATCATAAAACCGCTACAATGTCTGCTACAACATACCTTGGGAAACCGAACAACTTGTAACGGTTATCAGTAACTGCTACAAATATAAGGACTCTTGGAGTTTTGTAGCGGTTTATAAACACAAACAGCTACAAAAATGTCGTTAACAGTTTGTAGGGTTATCTATAACCGGTATAAGAAAGTGACTAGTTGCATTTTGTAGCAGTTCATCTCCAAGAAATAGCTACAATATGACCGTCATGATTTTCCCACCTGCTTCACACCAGTATGGCGCCACAATTGTAGCGTTGTTCATGATATAGCCGATACAAAGTAGACAATACAAATTATGGTTGGAAATTAGTGCCGAATTTGTAGCAGTTTGTTTTTGTTAACCTCTACAAATAACATTGGATTACCGGCGCACCACTTGGCGAGAAGCTTACTGCTACAAATTTGTAACGTTTTAGGTTAGAACCGCTATAAATAATGATAGTTGTAGTAGTTAATTGTAACTACTACAAATTCACCACTATGAAATACCCTTTTTGTAGTGATTATACACTATTCAACAAATATTTGTGAGTTCAACCCTTATTGATATAAGGTAAATGAAAATAAAAACAAAGGTGTTTGGATTTGTAAATAATACTACAGATTTAAGCATTTATAACGCCTAAGACATGACAGATACTCTAATAAATGTCATGTATGTCGAGGCGGAGGTCACGTAAGGTATATAACACTTAAACGTAATGGTTAATTATGTGCACCATCATGTATTGCAAGGTGGAATTTGCGAAAAGACAAAAAATAATGGTTGTAGTTAATAACCATTATTTATTTAATGACATAAGTGACGGTTCTTTTGAAACAACTACTACATAATACTTACAAATGATTCAACTTCCAACCTCTTATATTAGTGAAGACAAAACATGATGGTCATTAGAAACAACCGTCATGTAAAACTTTCAAACCATCTGGCTTCCCAACTTCCAGTTCATCAGTCATAACCCTTCCTAACATTATCAGACTTTTATAAGTCAAAACCCTTCATAACATCCATTAGAAATCTATTTGAACTCACCTATGCCTTGTGATTCTTACCACTTTTCTTTATTGGCCTTCACCTTTTCTCTATCATGTTCACATCACAGGGAGGTCCTCTACCATTGCAGCCAACCTCTCTACCACCACCTCGTCCTCCTCCTCCTCCTCCTCCTCCTCCTTCTCCTCCTCCTCCTCCGCCCCCTTCTAGAATGTAGGCTCTTATACAGCTGTTTCTAGGCCATAACTTCTACACAAAGAATCTCCCGGCATACGCCAATATTCTGAATAGGAAGTTTAACCTTATACTTCATCACAATGAGGTTAAATATGACTTGCAGTCAAACCCTTCATCTCCTTCCTCTGATATAAGAATGAAAAGGATGAAGAAGAGGAGGAGGACTATAATATATCGAACTTTGTAACCGTTAGAGCTTGTTTATGTAACAAGTTAAATGAAATAAATATCAGTGCTTATGTATATAGATAAGGAGCTATTTTTAGGGTTCTGAAACACACATGGTGTCATTTACTGAAGCTAAGAAGTCAGGGTTACTAATCATGAGTGTAAATAATCAGAGGAAATTTATCAGTGTCCACAAGACATATGGTGCCATCTAGGCCCTACAAGGACATCTAGCACCATCTTTTGGAACACAAGGGTTCAAGGCACTATTTGGGGCAGTCCCAAGTAAAACCTAAGTAGGATTCTGAGTAAACACTGGTAAAGTAGCTTTAATAAAGTAAGTAATGATAACTCAACTTGAGGGGTGACACCAGAAGAAAGTGCCACATGTCTTTATCATTACAATTGGTTTTTGCTTTATGTGTTGGCTTTACAAGGAAGTGACATATGTCCTTCATCATTACAATTACTTTTTTACATTTTTATTTGGTACTCTAAAAAGGCGCCAACTAAGCTCTGAGTCAGGGCAATCCACTGGTCTCTAGTCTAGTCATGTACTTGACTTTACCAAAGACCGAATCTGAAATTCAGGGGAAATCATTAGGCTTCTATTCCCTAGACCCAAAAAGGATGGCCAATGAGAGAAAAAGAGAGAGGATGATGCTAGAAGGACACTTGTCATTCTGTGGCTCAATCACTAAACACATGGTACCATTAGATCAAAGCACAAGATACATGGCACAAAACAAACCCTTCCCTTCCTCTTTAAGAATTTCAGCCAACATAAGAAAAAGAGGAGGAAAATAGAAAAATTCCAACAAAAAGAAAGAAGACAGAAGGAGAGGAAAAACTAGTGTGTTCTAGCCAACAAAGCCTTCACTACCCTTTTTCTACTCAGTGTAAGCTTCATTTCTACAGTCTCAAATTTTCAATTGGTGGAGTTTGGAGCCATCTAGTTGGTCGAAGTGTTGCCAAAATTAAGAACTAATTGTAGTATCACATAGAGGTAAGCCAAAGCTTCAATTTAATCGGTATATCTTGAGTATTAAGTTTTTTGAAGCTTTGTGGCTGCTCTAGATTTTGGTCATTAAAGGAAATTAGCGTCCAATATTGTTATGATCATATATGTGATGAAATATAGTACTTGATTATAGTATAAGACTAGTTTATTGATGAATGTGAGGTCACCAATGTATTTTAAATGAAGAACTGTGTGGGAATAGCCCCTGGTTATAAATTCTGGATGATTGATGATATTTAGGTATAGTGCTGCCAAATTAGGGTCTTTGGGAGGTAGACTACTTGTGATGTGTTTTTAATTGATCAAACATTATCCAATGGCCATGAAACCTTTTAGAATAATAGTAGACAAGATAAGCTCCAAATTGATATATGATATGTGGCTTTTGGATTAGTACATTGGTAGATATGATTTATTGAAGACAGGCATTAAATTTGGATTAGTATATATGATAGTAATGATTAATTAGGAATTTTGGAACCGTTTGCATACAATTGGCAATGGGAGGCATTTTTTCCATTACAATAGATTCAAAGAGGGTCTCATAGGACTTTGAATCACCCCAATTGAAGTTTCCTAGACAAAGTTATGAATTTTTAAAGTTTGTTGAAAATGTTGGCAGAATAAGTTATTAGCCGAAAATGAACTATTTAGGGAAAATGAGTAATAAATTTAACTTTTAAGGGTAGAATTAATCACATAAAACTAGTGTTGACCTATTGACTAACTATGTTACATAATACACTAGACTTAAAGATAGCCAACATAAGTGTTATGAGATATCAAGAATTGGCACAAGTAATAATTCACCATTCGTGAATTCTGACTTATAGGATTTGACATTTGCTCGGGATGTCCACGAGATTGGGGACAAGAACAGAGTTTGGAAAGGCTACCAGGTAATACCTTATCCCCTATATCATACTTTGTATGAATTCCTTATCATCTGCATATGTGCGAGACAGTTAGTCCTTAAGCGGTAAGACCTATAAGTACAGTTCCACAAGGAGTTACCCTGGGTTGCAGCATAAGGGCTTACACTAGGCTGTAAATCTTGTATAGGGCAGAGGCCCTGGGCTGCCAGGTCATGGTCACCAAGCACTGTGGTTCTATGATAAGGGACCGGTTAGGCCCTTTTGTTTGCTGCATATCGTAAGTGTTCTATTTGATTATTTGCTTTACATGCTTAACATTCTGCATAGCATATGAGTAATTTATGTTACTACTGGGATTCTTTTAAATCTCACCCTTTCCAACCAATGATCTATAGCACAGGTGATCAGCTCCTAGGGCAAGAAGGTAACCACGAACAGGTGAAGTGCATGCCAATTAGTTAGAGTCCCTTTGGTTATCTTTCATTTAGGATAATTGTATAATTTGTAGATGTAACTAAGTAGGAATAGTTGTAGCAATAATAGTAACCGCTTTAGCTATAAATCGTATGTTAGCATATCAACGTGCATGTTATTATTGTAATATGCTAAGTGAGTTAGATCAGGGCAACCAAACACTAAAGGCCTATAGGTTAACCACCATTACGTAGGTTTTTGCCAAAGAACGCTCTATTTTTAAATAAAAGCATTTAAAAAGGATAAGTGATAATAAATTTACAAAACCGGTTTGAGACTACACTTAAAGTATTTTTAAAAATTTTTCAAAAAACCCACTCAAGTGTAGATTTGAACCCTATATTGAAGTCGGGACTTTAACAATTTACAATAGAACATTGTCTCGAGTTTGTAATCATTACATGGTTAGAACTCATCTAAATGCTTAAGAAAATGTGGTGTTACAAGGACAACAGTAGTAGTGGTGATAATGACTGAACACCACTATTGTACTTTTAAAATTTTTTAAAAGAAAAGTTTAAAAAACAACTTTATACTTCACAATTATTAATTAATAACTGTAAAGTATTCATTTATCGTGGTTCCAAAAAGCCAATATACTTAACGGTTCTAACTTAATAAACGTAAATTAAAGCTTACAAAACATTTCCTCTTCCCCATGCTGATTGACTCCAGGTGCTTCCTCGTTACCCAATGATAATCAGAAGAACTAGGTACTCTTTTATTGCGTCTCATTCAACTTCCAACACATGCAATAATGATTCTTTTCTGACCCTTCATTTATTCCAAACGTCTATTTAAACTCCTTATTTTCATTTTTTTTCCTATGTTTTCTTCATCATATCCTCTTTTTGTTCTCTCAAGCACAAAGATGAAACACCATGCAGAAGAATTGCTATAAAGCTTTTGGCATCATCCTCCACCTACTCCTTCTCCTCTTCCCCATCCTCCACCTCCTGCTTCTCCACCCCAACATCAGCTACTGCCGCCTCTTCACCCTCACCTCCACATCCTATTCTTCCATCTGAAGGAAATGTTACGGCATGCAAAACACACTGTCCATGCAATGAGGAGGCTTTTTTTTCTTAAGTATGAAAAAGAAGGTCAATCTCATACTTGATGAGTATAGCATTGGCCATGATCCTGATAATGATCTTGGCCACTCCTCTAGTAATTAGTAGCTTGATGAACTTGCCACTATTCTATTTTTCAAATATATTATTGTAAAAATAAATACAAAACAAAGCTCACAGTTATTATAAAACAACTACTATGAAATATAATAAATAACGATTCATTAATTGTTCTTTCAAGGCAACCATCATAAATTCATAAGTAAATACGGTGTTTATAAAACAAACATCATGAAACTCATGTCATAGGAAAAAAACATATATAATTGCCCGAAATGATTCCTCTTCAACTTCCATCTCACACTTCACTTCCAATCTACTTAAACTTCCCATTTTTATTCGTTTTCTTTACCCTCTTCCTATGTTCTCCTCATCATCATGGTCAAGCAACGCGCTGAAGAAATATTGGAGATTCGTCCTCCCTAACCTCCACCACCTTCTCCTCCTCGTGCTGCTCTTATAGAAATGCTGGAAATTTCTCCTTTCCAACATGTTCCTCTACTTGTTTCTCTTCCTCTGCCTTCCAAACTTGCTCCTCGTTTGCCTACTTCTCTTCCTCCTACTTCTCAACCTACTCCTCCTCCATCTGCTTCACTTCCTCCTCCTTCCTAACCTGCTCCTCCCCCACCTACTACGCTTCCTCCTCCTCTACCCCCTACTTCTCTTCCTCCTCCCACCAAACCTCTACACCCTCCTCGTGTGCCTCCGCCTCCTCGCCGCTACCAATTCCGCATTGCTCCTACTTATTTTTTCGTATGATTCAGATCAATCATCTAAGGATGATGGGTAGGTTTTATTTATTTTCATTTTTAAGTTTATATATAAAAATATATTAATATAATGGCTCAAACATATATAAAAAATAATAACATACTTTACGGTTGTTATTAAAAATCCGTGATAAACATACCTCTCAGTAAATTAATTAAAATAACCATTATAAAGGTAAAAATATAATTACTGATTCTTACCAACTAACCATTATGTTAGACCTTAAACACTATAGATTTGTTAATAACATATCTCACAATTACTTGAATATAACCATTATAAAAATAAAACTATTAGCAATTCTATCAACTAACTGTTATGTAAGACATTAAAATCTACAATAGGAGTTTGTTTGTAAAACTTCCAATCAATTGACATTTGAAAACTTTCGTACTCAATCAATAACTATTGATCTTTCAGCCTTAAGAAATTCATCCACTCAACCTCAAAGTTTTCTTTCTTTAACTTTTAGCCGAGTTGACATAAGGTTCATGGTTTTTCTTTCATTTTACATTATTGTGAATTTATTCTAGGCACGAATGATCATTGGGTTTTGATTGGGGTTTTTGTTTCTACACGATTTATGCTAGATGGGGTCTTTCAATAAGCAGTGGACGTATGCTGCTTAGGTAACGAGAGACTACTAGGATGGGGCAAAATATTTCCTTGAGTTTCTATTTCAGCATAATCCCCCAAATGACGATTTGATTCTTTTCCCCAATGTAAAGTGTGGCAATGTCAGTGGTGTAATCAAGAAACTAGTACGTCACACTAAGTGATTCATGGAATTGATCCTACTTATATATGTTGGATGAGGCACGGGGAGACAATCAGTGGGGTGGTTGAACATATAGAAAGTTATGCATTACCTGATTTCAAAATAAGTGCATTTGACGCTGACCATCTCGATGATATGGCTAAGGCATTAGAAGAGGACCTCTGGGATTGTCCTAAAATGATAAAAGCTTTGAAGGTCGACTCGGTAAAGCTATTATATGAGGGGTGAATTGATTTTACCTTATTGAGTGTTGTGTTGATGTTGTACAACTTGAAAGCGAGAAATAGGTGGTCTCATACGAGCTTCACATAATTGCTCGAGGCTTGGAATAAAATGCTACTGACTAAAAACATGCTTTCACCCAAAACATATGCTACAAAGAAGATGTTGCGCTCTATCATCCTTAGCTACGAGAAGATACATGCTTGCCTCAACAATTGTGTCTTGTTTAGGAATGAATATATATCGCTAACACATTGTCCCATGTGTGAGGAGCCAAGCTACCAATAAAATAGGAAGAGCCCGAATAAGGCCTTATAATATCTTTCTATTATACCAAGATTTAAATACCTGTATAGCAATCCTAATTATGCAAAAAATTTGAGGTGGCGTGCAAATGAAAGGACAGATGATGGTATGCTCGACGTCCTGTTGATTCTCAAGAGTGGAAGAAGTTTGATATGAACCACCCCAAATTCACTAAAAATGATAGGAACCTATGCCTTGCATTAGCTACTGTGAGATAAACCCATTTAGGCTGCAAAGCAGTACCCACAGCATATGGCTAGTAATATTGTTTATATATAATCTTCCTCCATGACTTTGCAAAAAGTGCAAGTACTCCATGTTGCCATGCTAATCTTAGGGCCCAAGAAACCCGATAATGACAAACATGTCTACTTGGCTCCATTAATTGAAGCCTTGAAGCGCTCGCTACATGATGGGGTCATGGGGTATGATGTTCACGAGGAAGAAAAGTTCAACTTGAGAGCTATATTCTTTGGCACTATCAATGACTTTCCTGTATACGGTAATTTGTTAGGACACAACATTAAAGGCCTACTTGGATGTCCAATTTGTGAAGACGGTACGTATTCAATTAGATTGAAACATGGCATAAAGAAATCCTATATGGGATATTGAATATGGCTCCTTCGGGAGCATCCTTACTGGTATTTAAAAAAATAATTCAATGGGAAATCAGAAGATGGCAGGGCACCTCAACTTTGATTGGTGAACCGGTATATAAAAAGGTAAAAGATATAAAATATCTTTTTAGCAAACCTTTTGCAAGGGATGTTGGGATAAGCAGGTGGAAGAAGAGGTTCATTTTCTTTAACTTCCCTTATTGGAGGACCCTGGATGTGAGACATTTTCTTGATGTTATGAATATTGACAAAAATGTGCATGAAAGTATTGTTGTCATATTACTCCATATGACAAGAAAGACCAAAGATGGTACAAATGTTAAGCTAGGCATGGTTGATATGGGCAAAAGGGAAGAATTAGTTCCAGAGGAGAGGGGAAGCCGTATATTTCTTTATCCCATAACTCACACACTATCAAAGGAAGAAAAACAAGTTTTTGTTAGTTTCTTGCTTCCGTTAAGGTGCTAGAGGGCTACTCTTCAAACATCAGAAGAATCGTGTCAGTGAAGGACTTTAAACTAATAGAATTAAAATCTCATGACTGCCATGTCTTGATGGAGAACTTGATTCCAGTGGCTATAAGAGGTATCTTACCTTATGAGGTGTGTGCTGCAATCACCAAATTATGTTTCTTCTTTTAGTCACTTTGCAGTAAAGTGCTAGACCCTAAAACATTGTTGAGGTTACAAAACAAAATCATACACACATTGTGTGAGCTTGGGATGTATTTTCCTCCAACATCCTTTGACATCATGGTTTACCTAACAACTCACTTGGTTAGAGAGGTACAACTTTGTGACCCAGCCAATTTAAGGTGGATGTACCCAGTTGAATGTTTCATGAAGATAATGAAAGGGTTTGTGAAAAATTAGAGTCGTCCAGAAGGAAGAAGGACTAATGGGAAAGGGAACATAAGCAGGAAAGTTGTAAACATCTCAGACCCACAGTTGGAGCAAGCATACCTATATGTGTTAATCAACTCTGAGGACGTTGACGAGTACATGCCAACCATATGTATCAAAATTTAGAGGAAAAATATCATACAAAGGAAAAAGATGGTGTGCTAAACACAATAAACATTTTACAACATGGTTTAAAGATCAAGTCCTTCGCGAGTATAGAGCTGATCCTAAATCAATTTCTAGCAAATTGAAATTCTTAGTATATGGTGCAAGCAATCAAGTGACGTCTTATGCAAGTTACATCATCAGTGGGTTCACCTTCTACACCAAAGAGCAAGATGATCGAAAGAAATTACAAAATAGTCATGTAACTCTTCTAACTAATACTATGCATGTGTCAAGTTCCAAAGACAAAAATCCTATCTATATGAAGATGTCATAATTTGTGGTGATTGAGCACATTTGGAAGTTAGATTATATCAGCTTTTGGGTTCCCATTTTCAGTTACAAGTGGGTTGCCAATAATCATGACTTTAGAATTGATGACTTAGGCTTAATACAATTAAATTTGAACAAAGAAGGGTATAAAGAAGATCATTTCTTTTTGGCTTCTTAGTCTAAACAAGTGTTCTACGTCCGCGATCTTTCTAAACATGGATGACTTATTGTTTTGTTGACAAATAAAGTGATTGATGAGGATATGGGTGATAGAGTTGAGGATGATCCATTCAATGGGAGGTCACTTAAACAATTAAATTTGGATAAAGAAGATACTTTATATGTCAGGAACGATCATAATGAAGCCATTTAGGTTTTGAAGAAGGGAAAATTATTACTTGACAAGAAGAGAATAATTTAAGCTAAAAAAAGTAACTTACAAAAAGCTAAGAGAAGAAAAAGAAAAGGAGTCACTTAATTTTTGTGTTTTAACTGTGTATTGTTGTTTTCCTACTGTTGGGCTGGGTTAATTTTTGTGTTTTTACGGATGGTCTATTGTATTATTGTTTATATATGTGTTGTTTATGGAAGCAAGTGAAAATTGATAGTAGTACCCCTTTATTTTTTTTTAAAGAGTGTTGCAGATATTTAACAGTTATTAGCTAGAAACCATTATATATGTTTTGAAATTACCAAACAGTTTCTTACAATTACCGTTATATAAGTAACAACGGAGCAATACATTACAGGTGATATATTTGAACTATTATAAAGTTAAGCTTTCCCTTCTATTTAAACATCTCTCCGCTTCTCCATTTCATTCATTAGCGCACTCGTCTTAGCCTCTTAGGTCAAATATAAACCCCCAACCTACCAACCTTGGAACCCCACTACTCCGGTCATCGACCGTTGTTTTTAGTCAAACCACACCGTCCATAAAAGCCTTTTTTGTACTTCTCAACAATAACTGCTTAAGTTGCTACACAAGCCCTAACAAGCATTTTTGTTCATATCTCACATTTTCGTTCTTCATCCTTAACTAGGTCGCATTTCTTTATATGGTCTGTTCTAATCATATAGATGTATGACTTCCCTTCTCCATTATGCATTCTCCATTATTATTCACTTCATGTTTTACAGCTAGGTTTTAACCTAAGTCGTGCTCATGTTTTTTTTGTTTTGAAAAATCACTAATCGAAGGTTCCTCTCCTATTACAGGAAATCCTTAAAGATTTACAAAGATTTCACTATGTTGAGTGTGTCATAGATAGCCTCAAGTGGTATACGGTTGCTACTGGACATATGTATAACTTACAGGGGGAGAACAAAATTCACAACTATCACTACAGGCTACATGTGTAACCTACACAGGGATAACACAATTGACAACTCACCTCTCCCTTAAATCATGTTAGCCAAGAGAGCTAAAGGCCACCATCAATCCAAGTTAGCTCTTCTAATATCCTCCACAGAACGCTCATAGGAGGAATTGTGTAATGTGTGCTTGAACTTGTTGCTTGGCTCGAACACCTTCTTGTCATACCATCTATGACAAAAAAGGTGTGTGTGTGTGTGTGCGCACGCACATTAGATAGAGTTTCTACTTCAGCTTTGCTTATTGGATTTTACTGTATAATATAACAGAAGCTCACACATCCAGTATAGCCAAACAATTTGGGATGGATCAAGAAATTCTTGGCTTTGTTGCTAGGCTCAATGGAACTCCTTACTGTAAAGGCCTCAAGTGGTATGCAACTTTGAACAAGACTTGGTAGAGAAGGAAAGATTAGATAGCATGCCATATGCTTCCCAACAAGAAAGAGTAGATGGCGTACTATAGATTTAACTCCTCCTTTGCTATCAAATCTTGCTCGAAGCTTCTTACCCTTTGAGCGTTTTATGGTAGAGAGTTCCATTGAGCCTAGCCACAAAGTCAGGAATGTCTTGATCCATCCCATATTGCATGGCTATACTCGATATGTGAGCTTCTATAATATACAAATTTATGTATGATTTTGTTCTACATGCAGAGCCGAAAGGAGAATCCATATTTTTAAAAAAAAATTTGCCTCAAAAATTCATGGTTATTAAATAAGAACCGTTATATATTTATACACTATATATGATGGTTGTTTCATTAAACCTGTTAGCCTTTTATAGCAAATAAATAATGGTTGTTATATAGCGACCGTTATGTATACTAAACTTTTATATAACAGTTATTTTGAAAGCACTGTTATGTTTGCTACAGAGTTCTATAACGATTATTTACTTGAGACTATTATTTATTATGACAGCATTATGCACAATATAGCCTCACCACATCTCAATACATAACGAGTGTTATATTATAGCTGTTATAATAGGTCCGGACTAAATAATGGTTCGCAACCATAATTTATTTTCGTCAAGCTTTTATAGTGCCTTTATATATGACAGTTTAAAACTGTTTTGTATGGTAGTTCATAACCGTCATATATCACGATTTTCAGTAGTAGTAAAAATGTCTAGAAACCAAAAAGAAAGGTCATTAAATTAATTAATGTAAAAATATGTGTTAAACTATTAACCTTTTTTTTTTTTTTGAAATTTTGAATTAAACTCTAAAACACCAAGCACTGTGATAAATGAAATAAAAAAGAAAAACTTATAATTTCTGTCCTTCTTTTCTCGGAAATTACAAGGAGACATAATGAACACGTATTGTCAAAATTAAGGTTCAGAGTGAAAACCAAGTCTGCAATATTCTACTCCATTCTATTCTATCCTTTTTTATAAGTAATAACTACCCTAATCAAACCATTTCTTAAAATCAGTAAAATACAATGAATGTATAAAAGCCATGGCAAAAAAAAATGAATATATAAAAGATATAATTTTTTTTCCCAAACATTCCCTTATCTATAAAGATGATCAGTGAGAGAGAGAATGAGTGGGAAAAAAGATATGTGAGAATAACTAGTAAAACAAAGATGAGAAAGACATGCGTCAATTGAGGGTGAAAATGAGATAAGTGCATTAAATTTTTAGATAAATCAAAATTGTTGATTATATAAAGGACCAAGCCAATGAAAGAATGTTTCTTATAAATAGAACCAATAAGTACATTTTAGGCAAAAAAACTTATGGCATTAATTTGGCACTACATTTTTCTTACTATTTTCAACGATATGAATATATCAATCTTCCCTAATTAACTTGTGTTTTTTTATTGGAAAGCTAAACTCAATAATTTTATTGGTTGATATGTTTACAATTATCAGTACCTATTGATACAATTTCAATTATTATAATGGCCATAAGGTCATTTTTAAATAAATTTTATTTCTTAAGAAATTTACTGGATTTGGCTAGTTCATATCATTTAAATTAAAGATTGAAAAAGGATTAAGGGGCGATTTTGCCTTGAAAGTTTTTTACCAATGAGCAATTTTACTCCAAAAGTTTTTCTAGCGGCAATTTTGTCTGAGCCATTATGCTAATTAATTTTGACCGTTAGTTAACCAAATATGCTAAGCTGGAAGGCCATATGTCATCCACGTCATTTTTGTTAAGGAGTAAATTTGCTCCGAAAGTCCATATATCATCTACTTTATTTTTTTCAAAGTTAGATTTAAAACTTCCGAGGCAAATTTACACTTTAACAAAAATGACGTGGATAATATGTGGACCGTCAACTCAAAATATTTGATCAACTAATGGTCAAAATCAACTAAGATAACGGTCAAAGCAAAATTGCTCCTCTTTTTAGACTTTCAGAGCAAAATTACCCCCTAAAAAACTTATAGAGCAAAATTGTACTTCGATGAGAACTTTTAGGAAAAATTTGTCGTTTAACCCATTGAAAAAATTGAAACTCACGTGCACCGGTGTAACAATCCAAGGAGAGCCGTAAAACTCTGTGGACTACTAATAATGTGTGGGTTTTTTTGACGTTCGGTGAGACAATTGTAACACCCCAGAATTTATATTCACCAAAAATATTGTAAATATTTTGGAAATTCAATAAAATGATGAATATTCATAAATTTGGAATTTATGAATTTTATAAATGTTCATTTTCGTGAGAAATTGGGCAAAACTAATTATGGAATTAATTTGGGTAATTTAAAAAGCCCAATATTAAGGTCAAAAGTAGAGGAATACAAGAAAATAATATTTGGCCAATACTAATGTTAATTTTGGTCATATGATATTAGAAATTAAAGCTAAACAATGTATCTGGTGAAGTCACCTATACGGCAGTGAGTTGGTCATGTGGTTTTGGAAGCCCAAATGATGAGAAAAAATTATGGAATTTTACAAGATGGAAGTAGACATCTCAAGCTTTAATTTTATAGGTCATATGACTCATTTAGAGCTATATACAAAAAGTTATGAATTTTTGAAGTCAGCACAGAAAAACTGTGAAATTTTTGGAACAGTATGCAAAGATTGAAATTCTGGGAATTTTGTGATTCCAGCTAGCAAAATTCTATATTTTTCTTGTAACTAGACTCAATAAGGGTTCTATAGGCTTTGGAATCACTCCAATTCAATTTTTCTAGAATTATTTATGATTTTACAAAGTTTGAGCAGAAAATCTACCAAAAATTTCTGAAATCCAAAATTGTTGGAAATTAAATTAATAATTAAATATAATCTAATATATGATATTAAATATCATCTCCTTCCTTCCTCCAACCCATTTTCATGCCATTTCATATCTGAACTAGAGAGAGTATGTGAAATTCTAGAGAGAGAAAGAGAAGAAAAACTTGCAAAGGTAAGTGATTTCTTCGGTAAATTAGTTCCTAACGCGTATAACTCCACCCTAAGCTACTTCTCTTTGTTCTTTAAGGTTTGGAGGCTCACAAATCTGTTCTCTAAAGGTTAGGGTTTCAGCCATATTTGGGAAAAGCTTGTAGGAGCTTGAGGTAACTTCCAAACCTTCGTATATTAACTATTCTGGCTGTTAAAGGCAATTTAATCTGTGAAATTTCATCGGATTTCCATTGATTTTAAATTTTGGAAATAGGTGTCCCTAAGGGTTATGCTGCCCAATTTTAGTTCAAATAGTTATTATAACTCAATTAGATGGTTAATAAAGTGGTTGGGAGTAGAAAGGAAGCGTTTACGGAGCCGAAATCGCAAAACCCTAATTTTTCCTAAAGAATACCATAATTTCGGCCAGGGATGTTAGAGGGTCTTAGAGTTGTATTTTCAATGATTTGATGGTTCCATTAGATTTAGGAGGGAAAATTAGGTGGAGTTACAGTTGGACACTTTTTCGGAAAAGGCCGAGAAAGCATAATTACGAAAACACCCCTGAAACCCTGAAAATCGAGGGCTGTCAAGGGTATTTTTGTAATTTTATATTGAATTTGGTAATTTTGAATCTGAAAATGGATTTTTTGGGTGGAAATATGTGAGAATAGCCTTAGTCAAAATTTTGGGAAAAGTGTAGCCGGGCCAGGTACGGCGGGGTCGGGCTGGGCCGGGGTCCTGGGGCATTTTGGTAAATTTTCACCATAGGCTAATATAACCACAATAAACACTATGGAAGTGTCTAAACTGATACATGGAAAGGTTATAACCTATTTCTTGTACATTTGGAATTTTAGGACTGAGTTAGAAGCCTGGAGTTGACACGTTCCACGAGGCGAGCATTTCGAGGTATAAAACGGTTGAGGTAGGGACTACTATCTTTCATACACTATGTGATTAATTTTATGTTATATGTTACAGTATTTTGTGATATGAATGTGGGCTAGAGGCACAATACCTGGTTGTGGTTCGGTGCCCGGCCAAGGTTTATCGAAAATCCTAGCTGTGGTTGGTGACTCAGCTGAGGTACATGTAGGGGTTCTAACTTGATCTTTGGCCCTGAAACTTGTGTACATATATGAATCGAATTGAACTTTCATTTTGCCTAATATGGTGCATTGCATATTTAATTTTCACATTTTATATGTCGATAGTATGTTTCTACTGGGATTCTTCGGAATCTCACCCCTTTTTCTAAATCAAACATCTCAATGGGTGCTAGTGGATCAAAAGGCAAGGACGTAGATAAAGAAAAGTGACCGACATGTGTCTCAAGATGAAGTTAAAGTTCGTGGTTATAGATAGCTTATGTTGTAAATATTGTCGCCTTTTGTATCTTGACTTGGGATTGCAAACAAATACTTTTATCAGTATATATGTACTTTTATGTACGCCTGTGAAACTTGATCTTTATTACTCTATGAATATGAAAACGGGTGTTGACATTTTTTGTATCAGAGCTAATAAGAGGTTTTGGCATTATCAAAATTGTATACTAATAAAGTTTTATTTACATGGTGACAGGACATCATAGATGGTCAGAGTGAGCATACGATCATGGTTAGCAATCACAGTGAGATGATGGTGAATCAGCGTGTTCTGTACCAAGGACCGATGATTGAATACTTCAAAAACAGTGGTATGCGTAAGCGCTACACAGCCCGAAAGAGCGTGCCAAGACTACCTGTATACGGTCCGGAGCCGAGGCCGGCTTCACCGGGATTGACAGAGGTTGGCGAGATTGGAGAGGCGCCAGAGGAGTACGATTCTGATTATGAGCCAGAGGAGATGTCAGAGGACAAGCGGAGCAACATTGAGTCTCAGGCAGAGCCATTTCAGGTGCCGTACAATCTGAAGCCAGATATGGAGTTGTCCTACCTTCTCATGTCCAAGTATTACCGGGCACTGCAGGAGCACAATACCTCGAGAGGCCAGTATGATGCATTCCTTGACAGTGTAGAGATGTTGTATGGACTGCAGATATCATTAGGGCTTATGGTGACCAACGAGTGCTAGGTTCTTTCCACAGTGAACTTCTTTCCGGACACAGCATTCCGGAACCGACAGAAAAACCTCATCGTTGATCGGGACCTGAAGGCGAACTTCTGGGTTTTCTAGAAGAACATCAGACGGTTGGTGCGGGATTTCATGCACACTGAGCTATGATATGAGACCTACAAGATATATTTTGGGTGACCAAAGCTGACCGGCACATATACGAGTTAGGGCAGTTAGGCGGAACCGACGGACAGAAGAAGAATTAGCTAGAGTTGGTATTTTTGGAGGGTACATGAATATTGAAAAATGTAACGTAAAAAGACTAATATATCATGTACAGTAGTTTATAGGATATCCAATGTTTTGTTTCTCTGTAACTACTATAAATAGTTGTTGTATGCTATGTATGACATATCCGTATACCCTGACTTTTATGAAATGATAAAAAAAATGCCCTTGCTCTTATATGAAAAGTAATGCTTCTCTATTTTCATATAGAGTGAACTATGGAAATGATACAACAAGGAGAAGGTGGTCGAGGCTGAGGTCGAGGTAGGGGAAGAGGAAGACATGGTAATCATGAGGAAATACTGCTTCCTGGACTAGATCCATTTCAACAGCAAATACTAGATATGCTATCACAACATTAAAATACAATGAATGAGATAAAAGAGGAACTTCAAGGCGTACAATAAAGGCAAGATCGTCAGGAGGATCTCCTGGACGAATACATGAGGGGTTATGGTGAAGACATACCACCAGAGGAACCTGAACCAAAGGATATCGTACCAAATCCTGAGGTAGAAGTCCAGAATTGGTTAAGCAGATTCAATAAACAACAGCCACCTATCTTCTGGGGAAAGTTAGACCCACAACTAGTTGAGAATTGGCTAAAACGTCTGGATAAGATTTTCAACATGTTGCGATGCCCAGACGAGATGAAAGCTCTGCTAGCCATCTATAAATTGGAGGGTGACGCAGACCGATGGTGGATAAACATAGAGCTCACCTTAAGGGGGAGGAATGTTCCTATCACTTGGGAATTATTCTAGGATAAATTCAATGATAAATATTTTCCCCCATCTATTAGGCGTGAGAAAGAGAAAGAGTTTATGAGTATCAAACATCAAGATCGAGAAAGCTTCGATGATTATTTATCCTTTTACATCTGACTGTCACGATATTCAGCCTATTTCAAACTTTATGATAATGAAGAATGGAGTTTCGATATGATGATTAAGGGGTTAAGACCAGAGATGAAAGAAAAACTGGTTACACAACACTTCACCGAGTTTAGTAAAGTAGTAGAAGAATGCCGCTACATTGAGAAGTGTATGTCGAGTTTGACAACCCAAACTAGTAACAAGGGTGCTTCTGGGAATGGTAGCTCAGCACAGAAGAGAAAAGAATAGAGTGGACTTCTAGGGGAGCTATAAAGAAACCGAATCAAATGGGAGGCTGTGGAGGCCAAGGATCCTCAGGAAGTCGAACATGTTTGTTTTGTCGTAAACCATTCCATCCTGGCAAGGCTTGTAATGGTACACCACTGAAAGCTAATTCCAATAAACCATTTGCTTGTTTTAATTGCGGTAAGCCGAGACACATGTCTAAGGATTGTCCATAAAAACAGCAATAGGAAGAGACTAGACCCAGAGTTTCAGGAAGGGTCTACACACTGACACAAGAAGAAGCCAAAAAGTTTCTGGAGCTGATTCAAGGTATGATTTCTCTCAATGGTAATCTAGTGCATGTTTTGTATGATTCTGGTGCTAGCCATTCATTTATTGCATATGACTGTGTCAGACGCTTGAATTTACATATGCATAAATCCCCATATGATTTGGTTGTATCTACACCTACAGGCATACAAATTGTTATGGTTGACATTTGTCAGAATTGCGTGGTAAACACCGAGGGGCACGAATCGATTGGAGATCTAATCTGTTTGCCACTACAAGGGTTAGAGGTTATTCTGGGGATTGACTGGTTGACAGCGAATGGTGTTTTACTGGATTGCAAACGGAAGAGAGTTATATATCCGAATCCATAATCATAAGCTAACACCGAAATCACTCTTAACCTTCTATCTACGGTCAAGGTTGAGAGATATTTGCAAAAGGGTTGACAGGGGTATATGGTATTCTGCTCTATGCGATTAGAGGTTGGTGTAGCCTTGGAGAGTATCCTTGTAGCGAATGATTTCCCTGACGTTTTTCCAGAGGATGTTGGTGGATTACCTCCAGATAGGGAAGTGGAGTTCTCGATTGATTTGAGGCCTGGAGCGGGACCAATCTCCAAAACCCCATACCGTATGGCTCCAAGTGAAATGGCGGAGCTAAAGAAGTAAATTGAGAAGCTACTTGAGAAAGGGTTCATACGACCCAGCGTATCACCTTGGGGTGCTCCAGTACTTTTTGTCAAGAAAAAAGATGAAAGTCTGTGTCTCTGTATCAATTATCGAGAGCTGAATAAGGTGACCATCAAGAACAAGTATCCACTCCCTAGAATTGATTATTTGCTTGATCAATTATCTGGTTTCTGTATATTCTCAAAGATCGATTTACAATCGGGATACCACCAGTTGAAGGTTAAAGCAGAAATGTATCAAAGATTGCTTTCAGGACCAAATATGGCCATTACAAGTTCCTTGTAATGCCATTCGGGCTGACCAATGCACCCGCCATATTCATGGACTACATGAATCAGATCTTTCATCCATACTTGGATCAATTCGTAGTAGTCTTCATTCGATGATATATTGCCTAATATGGTGCATTGCATATTTAATTTTCACATTTTATATGTCGATAGTATGTTTCTACTGAGATTCTTCGGAATCTCACCCCTTTTTCTAAACCAAACATCTCAGCGGGTGCTAATGGATCAAGAGGCAAGGATGTAGATAAAGGAAAGTGACTGGCACGTGTCTCAAGATGAAGTTAAAGTTCATGGTTATAGATAGCTTATGTTGTAAATATTGTCGCATTTTGTATCTTGACTTCGGACTGTAAACAAATACTTTTATCAGTATATATGTACTTTTCTGTATGCCTATGGAACTTGGTCTCTATTACTCTGTAAATATCGAAATGGAAACGGGTGTTAACACAATCGAGTGATTTTTCCATTATTCATTGACAATAATGATTGGGTGAAGAAATGAGGAGTTTGATATGACATTTTGTTTTATAGGCTTATTTTCATGAGTAGCTTTTTTTTATAAGCTCATAATTGTAGCTTCTGGAACCATTGATGAGCTTTTAACTGTTACCAATGCATTTTTTTTGCCAACTACCTATGTATTTATTTGGTTTTTATGTGTTTTTGTGTGTGTGTGTATAATAATATTGATAAGAGTATTTTCATATCTTTAGGGATCAATAAGGTACTCAAAATCACTTCTGATCAGACAACTTCTAGTATAAAAATGTTCTAAATAATTTTCTCTATGTTAGATAGTAATCTTCTACTAGTTATAGAATACTTTGGGATAAGAGTTTAGGCAAGTTTTGAGTTTTGTCAATATATGACTGTTGAAATGTAGAGAATAATTAATAATTAATTTTAATCAGTTTAGATTTAATATTTGGTTGTTTTATGATTTTATAATCAATTTATTTTATTAACATGTCATAAATTAGTTTCTATATGGTGTTTTTACATATTAAATTTAGTTTAAATAATTTATTTGGATTATTGAAGGTATTATTGAGATTTTAATCGGTTTATTTTGTTAGATTTTGAATCATGTGAAAATATGAGTTAGGATTTAATATTTAATCGGATTCAAAGTTAATTTTTGGAAAAATTGTGAAAGAATTCCTCCATATGTAGATATCTTTCCAGGTCCCATTTGGTAATTAAGTTGCCAATGAGGTCTTTTTTCACAATTATCCCTTCATTTTTTTCATTTTTCATAATTTTTACAATTTTTTCTCTTAAATAATACAAAAGCCACTTATGCACAAGTCAAACCAAACATCATTCACTTTTACATAAGTTACTTATTCAATCGTCAATCCAAACACTCATCATTTCACTACAAAAAAAAAAGGTATTTTGTAGCGGTTATAATTACCCGCTACAAATATTAACATTTGTAGTGGTTTTAACCTAAACCGCTACAAATTTGTAGCGGCAAGCTATGCACTAAGTGGCGCGATAGATTGGCTGCATTTTTTGTAACGGTTACATAGAGAAAACCGCTACAAATATGGCGCAAATTTTCCACCAAAAATTGTAGCGGTTTAATTGTAGCGGTTAATAAATAATAATTGCTACAGTTTTCGCGCCACATTGCGCGACAACAGTGTAGCAGTTATTTGTAGCGATTTGACCAATAAAACCCCTACAAAATTCCAAACGTCGCGTATTTTGTAGCGGTTACTAGGTTGTAACTGCTACAGAATTTAAAGGACCCAAATTTGTAGCGGTTCTATACCTTAACCGCTACAGAACTCCAAAGGTTTTTATGCTTTGTAGCGATTATCTTAGAACCGCTATAAAGTTTAGCCGCCCTAACTTATTTGTAGTGGTTTATGTAGCGGTTATTTTAATAACCGCTACAAATGTTCAACCTATATATACACCCCTCCTTCCTTCATTTCTCTGTTTGCTCATTTTGTTTCCTGAAGTTTCTCTGAATGTTTTCTTTAGATTTGAGCATTCAGACGTCTGTGAAAGAGTTTTTGCGTCAGTATTTCTTGGTATTTGTACTTGAGGTAAGGAGATAAGACGTATTTTATTTGTATTTATATTTTTATTATATTTTTGCATAATAATGTGACAAAAATATTTTTTTTGAATTTTCACAGTTGATATGGCTTCGAGAGAGGATAGGGGGAAGGCATCTAAGGTCCCCAGATCAATTTTGCGAGGTGGCAGCAGCAGAGCAGGGGGTAGAGGGAGGGGGCAACGTGGAGGGAGGACGGCCGCGGCATTTCAGCCCATCCCCCCACAGGAGTCGGCCCTACCACAAGCACCGCAGATAATCCCACAGGAGACGACCGCACCAGAGGTGCCTGAGTTTAGGGGGCAGATATCAGTGTTGAGGACTACGACGAGGAGGACTTCGAGATCCCGATTGGGCTAGGGAGATGGAGCAGTTCCTCGATAAGGAGGAGGCTCAGGAGTAGAACAACCCACGAGGGTCGTATTCGCGGTCCATTGGGTTTGAGGTGCAGGTCCAAAGTAAATAATTTTTTTTATTTAATAAATTATTTATTTAAATTCAAAATGTTAAATTTGAATTACAATTTATCTAACGTGCGGTAAATTGTGCAGATGAGCAGGGAAACGTGTCGACGAGGAGGCTGGACGTGGCCAGTCTGAACAGCATGGACCGGACACTGCGAGTTATAATACCGTGGAATGAAGATGGGTGACAGTTGGAGGAACAGGAGGAACCGTCTCTTCCACAAGGTGGATAAGGATGGGATAATGCCTCTGGAGCAGCTGATCGAGAGCGTCCCAAACGGCATGCCGCCGAATGACTGGGCGAGTTTCGTCCAGTTCAGGAGGAGCGCTGAGGGGCAGGTAATGTATTTATTAGATTATTTATATATAATTTTGTAATTGTTAATTATTAAATTATAATTTAAATGTAATTAATTTTAAATGTTTTATATTTTGTGATACATTTAATATTGTTTTTTTTCCAAGCGCTTTCTTAGAGGAACACCAGGATCCGTGGGCAGCAGACGATCCACCATACGGCAAGATCGAAGACCTTTACTTTCACCTACAGTGAGCTAGTAACTTTTCAAAATAACACTGACTTTTAGCTGGTTATTTCATAATAGTAATTGAATTATGTAATTGTTTTTGGAGAGGAAGGCACAGCAGGAGAACCGTCAAACGGACTATGGCGAGTTGTACGCGATCACACACAGACAACGTGACGGGACTCCTACCTCTCAGCAGGCAAAGGCAGCCATTGTAAGTAATTTCATTATTATAATTTTTATAAAACCAACATAATAATGAAAAATGATAAATAGTAATTGCTTCATAAAATAGCAGGAGCGGATGCAACAGTCGCAGGCTGAGCTGCGAGAGACCCAGGCCTAGGAGTCACAGGAGTCTGGCTCAGGCTGAGCACCCTGGACGCGTTTGGGGGATGGGGATAGGCGCTAGACCTAGCATGGTCTACGGCAGGAACGCCGCCTCTAAGGCTGTCAACTCTAGAGGGGTCAGACGTCCGAGGGACGAGTCTGTTGAGCAGCTGCGGTCAGATTTGGAGCGGACACAGGCTGCAGTGGCTCAACAGCAGCAGCAGATGCTGCAGCTTCATCTGCAGCAGATGCAGGAGCATGCTGATATGATATACGCTCAGCAGACGCAGTAGCGTGATATCACGAACAGCATGTTCGAGCGCGAATAGAGTCACCTGTTCCCTGACAAGCAGTATCCACAGGTTCCACCTGTCTCTCGGTTCATCGTGCAGCCTCCTCCTCCTCCTGCTGATGATGATGGTGCGGTTCACTCTACCCAGCGGCCCGATCCAGCAGCACCTAATGGAGCCTCACCTGAGGGAACACCAGATGATCAGCCCCTAGCTACTTAATTTAGGACATCTTTTTTTTATTTGTTGTTGAAACATTTGTAAATAAATATATATAATTTTGTATTTCAGAACTTAAATTCTTATTATGTTTACCATAATTATATTTATATTCTTAGACCGTATTGTTGAATTTGTGAATTAATTACAACAATATTATTAATATTTCTAAACCTTAAAAAAATAAATTATATATATATTTGTAGCGGTTCTAAAATAAATAACCGCTACAAATAAAATTTTGTTATATTTGTAGCGGTTTTCTTGGCAAAACCGCTACAAACATAAATATACTTTAATTTTTTTAAATTTATAAATAACGTTTCATATTTGTAGCTATTTAACAGTAAAAACCGCTATAAATACTCATCTGTGCAAATTTGTAGCGGTTATGTGTGTATAACCGCAAAAAATTTAAAATTAATTTTTCCATTTGATTTCTAACGGCTTTAATATTAGTAGCGGTTTGATACATATAACCGCTATAAAAACTCAACTTTTAAATTTTGAATTTCCCACCACTTTGTGCAAAATTCCAACGGCTTGAACATTAGTAGCGGTTTTATATATATAACCGCTACAAATTTGTAGTACTGTAGTGGTTAGTATAGCGGTTTTGAAACCACTACAAAATTTTAAACGTTGGAATTTCAGAATATAAGGTTCCAGGCATTCGTCATTCTCTATTAACTCATCTTCTTCTTTATACTTTCTTCTCTCTCACTAGTAGCTATGGATAAGTCATGGATTAGGTTGCCACGCAATTCTCCAGAATATTTGTACGGATTAAACAATTTCTTGGATTTTGCATTCTCTCACGCCAGCTGTAATGGCAAGATCGTCTGTCCGTGTCGGAGATGCAAGTTCAAGAAGTGGCATGCATGAAATGTTGTGAAGGAACATTTGCATCTGAAACCTTTCCCTGAGGACTATACGTTCTGGGTAGTTCATGGTGAGAAGGCCGGCATTAGATATGATGATGCTCTTCCTCAAAGTTCTCAAGTAGGCGTTCAACTAGATGAAGATGATCCTGTGAATGATGTTGTACGTGATGTATTTAGATTTCAAGGCGACAACTTCAACAAAGAAGTGCATGGTTCTGAGCCGGTGTTTATGAGGAATGAAGCAGCTCAGGATTTTTTCAGCTTGATGGATTAAGCAGATCGTCCTTTATATCAAGGTTGTCGAAAATATTCTAAATTATCTTTCTTGATCAAATTGTATCATATCAAGTGCTTGTGTGGAATCACAGATAAGGAAATGTCGATGTTGCTCGAATTATTACAAGATGCATTCCCCGACGTTGAGATTCCTACAACATTCTACAAGGCCAAGAAGATTATCAACAGGTTGGGGTTAAACTATCAAAAGATTGATGCATGCCCTAACGATTGTATACTGTATTGGGGAGACGATTCCAACAGGGAAACTTGTAAGACATGTCACACATCGAGGTACAAGACAATTCGGAAGGGGAAAAAGTAGAAGAATAAACCTGCAAAGATTCTCAGGTACTTCCATTTGAAACCTCGCCTACAAAGATTATTTATGTCGTCTAAAACTGTGAAGCATATGAAGTGGCATGTCGTTGATAAGAATGAAGACGGTAAATTAAGACATCCCCGGGATGTAGACGCTTGGAAAACGTTTGACAACGACTTTCCAGTTTTTGTGACTGACCCTAGAAATGTTCGGCTTGCGTTGGTGACCGACGGTTTCAATCCTTTCGGGAATCTTAGCATAAGTTATAGTATTTGGCCGGTAGTCTTAGTTCCCTACAACTTACCCCCTGGATGTGTATGAAACAAAGCTTGTTCATTATGTCTATGATTATTCCAGGAAAAAAGGCACTGGGCAATGACATCGATGTGTATCTCCAACCGCTTATTGTGGCTTGACTTGTGGAATGTCGTCTTAGAGACGTACGACGCTTACGGCAAGACTTTGTTCAACTTGCATGCAACTTTGATGTGGACGATTAGTGACTTTTCTGGCCTTGGCACATTATCTGGTTGGAATGTGCATACTGGGTTGGCATGTCCAACTTGCAATTTTGACTCTGACGCAGTGCGCCTTTCCCACAGCCGAAAGTGGTGCTTTATGGGGCATCGGAGGTTTCTCAATGGAACGCATAAGTTTAGATTGCAACGGAATCGCTTCAATGCAAAACCAGAAAAAAGAGGACCACCTCAGACTTTGTCCAGTACAGATATCTTACAGCAGCTTGAGCATGTTGACTTCGAGTTTGGAAAAAGCGACGATTCAGCACAAACTCGCCAAAAGACGCGTAGGACTTCAGCGCCATAGCAATGGAAGAAGATAAGTATTTTATTAACTCTTCCATATTGGAGATCTAATTTACTTCGCCACAGTCTTGATGACATGCACATTGAAAAGAATGTTTGCGACAATGTGCTATATACGTTGCTTAACGAACCCGGCAAGACAAAAGATCACCTTCAAGCGAGGAAAGATTTACGCGACATGGGAGTTCGTGAAGACGCTTGGCCAGATGAGTATGACAAATTTCAACCGGCAAAGTTTACTCTCACAAAACCAAACAAGGAAGTATTCCTCGTGACGTTGAAGAAATTAAAAGTTCCAGATGGGTATTCAAGCAACATTTCTCGATGTGTTGACTTGCAAGCTCGAAAGATTGCTGACCTAAGGAGTCATGACTACCATGTTCTTATGCAGCAATTACTCCCTCTGGCTATAAAGAATGCACTTCCTCCTGATGTTTCCATCGTTTTGGTGGAATTTTGTTCTTTCTTTCGGAAGTTGTGTTCTAAGGTTTTGATCGTTGAGGAGCTCAATCAGCTGCAGTCCAAAATCATTCTTATGCTTTGTCATTTGGAGATGATCTTTCCTCCATCTTTTTTTACTGTGATGGTTCACCTTACAGTCCACCTCGTTTATGAAACAAAGCTCGATAGACCAGTACAATATCGATGGATGCATTCGATTGAGAGGTACTCATTTTAAATATGTGCTTTATTCTCCATATTTAATGTTTGCTAGTCGTCCTTTTCAGCATTTAGTATCAATTTTCTCTTCTTTACTTCATAGGTTCCTTGGAAAATTAAAATCTTATGTAAGGAATAAGGCGTGGCCAGAAGGTTCTATAGCTAAAGGCTATATAGGGGATGAGGTGCTATATTTTTATTCAAGGTGCTTTGATGATCTTGAGACAACTTTCAACCGCCCACCTCATGTTGACG
Source organism: Inga oerstediana (assembly GCA_963210345.1). Taxonomy (NCBI): domain Eukaryota; kingdom Viridiplantae; phylum Streptophyta; class Magnoliopsida; order Fabales; family Fabaceae; genus Inga; species Inga oerstediana. Next base: position 38,519,098 of record OY723407.1, read on the forward strand.
ATTGTCCCGAACCTGCGCTGACATCAGGAGAATTTATCCCTCGTGTTGGTAAACCTGTTGGAGCAACTGAGAACTTCAAACTAATGTTAACTGAGAAGTTGCAAGCACATAGACATGTCTTGATTAATTGCACTCAAGTTTAACCTTTCATACAGTAAGAATTGTACACTCACATGTTATTCTATATTTTTCGTAACATTTCTCACTTTCAATTCACTATCGCCTTTCCATTATTAATTGCAGGGAATTCAGAAGTCATGTTAAGCGTCAACTCAGGATTCGTACACAAACATCCTCGGAAGTTGATAGGAGGGTCCACAGAGAATTCTCAAGCTGGTTTGCGCGCAGAATACTAAATGACCACAACTCACACTCACCAGATTTTAAAGCTCTCGCAATCGGCCCTCTTGATCATGCAAAAATATTTATAGCATACAATATCAATGGTTTTAAGTTTTGCACGGTTTCACGGGATCAAGGATTGCAAACTCAGAATTTGGATGTTTATGGCATATTTGGGACAAGGAGTTATGCGAGCAGTAGTGACGCCAACATGCAGTTCGGAGGCGTCCCTTACTATGGAAAGCTTCTTGATGTGGTCGAACTTAATTCTCAAGGTCGTTTCACTATGACGTTGTCAAGTGTTTGTGGGTAAATACCACTACTTCTTGGGGACTAACAACTGACGACTTACGGATCACATCAGTCAATTTCTCACGGCCGATTCATGCTGGTATTTCTCAAGATGATGAGCCGTATATTCTTGCTTCAGAGGCACATCAGGTTTATTATGTCGAGGACGAGAGGCACAAGGATTGGCACATGGCCGTTCATTTAAAGCCATGAGACCTTTATTGTAAACCCCTTCCATAATCATATCCAAAATACAACATTAGAGTGAAATAGAGACTAATAATAATCAAAATTCATTTACATTCCCATCCTTAATATAGGGTTTTCATAATTTCTTTAACAAACACTTTAACCTGGTCTCACATTCATATTTCGAATACAATTACCTCGTGAAGATAAATCATATTCATATAAATATCAGAGTGCACAATAATAATACCGGCAATCCCGGGTTCATACCTTCACTAAAGATACGTAGGGCATATACGCCCTTTACAATTTCTCAAATGGGGATTACACAATACTTAATCCATATACACATTCTAATCTATCATCCAAACATATACAATTATCCCAGCATATAACGATAACCAACTACCAAATCCAAATGCCTATAAGGGATTCTCGCCGCCCCTAGTCGCTTACTCCTTCCTCGAGCCACCTGTCCTGCCTAAAATGTTGGTAGGGGAGGGTGAGATTCTAGAGAATCCCAGTAGGAAACAGATACCAATATGCATGCAAGATAAGTATTTAATGTATGACATGCTTGCATCACAATAACTCGTGCTCACATAATGATATATCCGCATGCTCAATGTTTCAACAACATACTCATGGCCATAGCATAAATAGAAACAGAGCTTCAATCATTCATATATGTTTCACATAATCAAGCAAAGCAATAACATGCATCAATACACAAACACAAATATCAATACATGTAGGAGAGGTAAGTTCCCTACACTTTTCTTTCCACATATGCTCCAGCATCGGCTACTCACGATCCAAGCGGATATCAAACCATGATCAGGGCGAATACCCAATCCTATAACCAAATCAAGGACATAGGATCAATCTCTTTTCCAAATTCTCATTTTCATAACACTTAAAGTTGGTTACCATTCATGACCATTAGGTGGCTAATCAAAGCCTAAACACATGCCTAAAGGCTTGGGAAAACACTTGACCAAAAACTATCTTCGGAAGTCCAAAATGTCATTTTTGATGGTTGGACGCGGCCCACCAATCCATTGGCCGCAGCCAACAATAGGCCAGAAACATTTCGGCCGCGGCCTAGAGTCCTTCCAAAAATTATAACTAATTCTAAAAAAATCGAAACAAGGTGATTCCTAAGCCAAATGAAAATTATCTAAGTCCTCTTTCTAGTAAAAATATGGACCATTACTAGAAATCACCACACAATTCCAGAATTACACAAAACTCAACTCTGCCCTAAAACAGAGTTCAGTTTTGATCCCAAACTTTGGCAAAGCATAACTCTCAGTTCACAAAACGAAATGACACAAAATATATGTCCATTTTGAATCTTGGGATGTGAAATTTAAGACTGGAAAGTTTCAGAATTTTTCAACACCATTTGGTAATTCAAAACGTTCGTGCAAACTGACTGCCCAGACAGAGTTCACACAAGACAGATTTTCCAACTTTTCTACCAAAGTGTTCAATGACTCCAAAATCAATAACCAAACCTATTCTCATAGAATTTCTCACAAGAAACACAATGGTAACCTCAAAATGACCAAAATAACAACCCATTGACATGCCCTGTTTTGCCCAATGCACAAAAACTAAACACAAAGTGGCCAAACTTCACTTTTAAGCTTCAATGCAATTCTATCACTTCAAAACACTAAACAAGGCACCATTTCCATAACAATAACATACCATACTCCCCCATAACCCTAAATCACGAAAATTAGGGCAAATTTTCCAAAAATTCAAGGCCCAACCAATGGTCACAAAACTCATATGAAAATGAAGCTTTCACTTACCTCAACAACTTTCCCAAAGAAGTTCTTCGGTTCTCCAACTTCTAGATTTCCTTGTGTGGTCAAAACACCACCAATGTAAAATCTAAAACCATAGGATGAAAGCTCTTAACAAGAGGAACAACTTTATAGAAGAGCATTTTTCCATTAGAAGCCATTTAGATGGTCAAATACTCACCTTTTACATAAAGTTTTTCCTCTCACCTTGGGCTGCCATGGCTGAACAAAAGAGAGAGAAGGAAGAGAGATGAAGATGATGATGAAACATGATAGGATCAGATTTTTGCCTCCCAAACCCATGCCTAAACGCACAAAGAGAAAGGGAGAGAGAGAGAGAGAGAGAGAAATGATATTAAAATGTTTTCTTGACTTTTCTACACTCTCTTGCTTCATCCCAACTTGACACTTGTCTTCATCTCATGCAATCTCACAAAGTAAACCACTAATTAGCCACTTAATCCCTCCATTAGCCATTTACTCTCACACCTCATTTTCTCTTAGTTAGTAATTAATTGCTCCATTAATCACTAACTTATGGCCATTCTTTCAATTTTCCACTAAGTAAGGCATATTAATTAATATTGCCACATAATACATAATTAATTCTTTTCCTCTTCTTTCATGCGCCATTTACCCCTATATTTAGCCTAATAATTATTTCATCACATAATTATGCTAAAAATATAAGTTGGGCATTCCCAATACTTAATCCAGATCTCAAATCCACATTAATCCACATAATCATTCACAATAATTGTAATTAGCCCTTAATCGAAATTTGGGGCGTTACATTTATGACATGGGTGAAGGCGATAACATCGCCTATAAGAGTGAGCCATTTTAGCCAGCTGATTTTGAAAACTACTTCCCTGAAGGCGATGACAATTTACCTCTACTGTGGTGATTTTTTTAAGTCCACATCATTTAAATTAAATTTTTTAAATTTAATAATACATCCCTAACAATAACTTTTCTACATAATTTCTGTAGGGATAGCGACAATGAGTGATCAAATTCAAATTAAGCTTTTGTCTTTAAAAAAACTGGAAAAAAATTTTTAAAAAAATAAATTAATATTTGTAGCGGTTTAATAACCGCTACAGAAATAAAAAATAACCGCTACAAAATAGATACATTAACCGCTAGAAATGGTACATGGATCCCTATAAATACCCTTACCACAACTCATTTCAAACACTCCCCCATTTCTTTCCACCTTACCTTTCTTTCATTTTCTCTCATTTACAACTTCTTTTGTATGAGTTGAGGAGCTGAACAATATGATCAAATATGGTAACAATTTTTTTAATTTTTTTTTCAATACTTCTTTCCTTTGTATAAAATTTATTCTCATCATTTTTTTTTTCTAGATATTTTACTACTTTATGTCATTTTCATCTATTTTTCATACACAATTACATTATAGTAAACAACATAATAGTTCCTTATTACCTACGTATCCTTAATAATATTATCAATACAATTTTTATACTAATCCAATTAAATTAAATTATTCCTTTTAATTTAGAAACAAATTTTTGTAGCGGTTGTTAAACCGCTAGTAATTAACACGCCTTTTTTAAACTAAAATTAATTTTTTGACGCTAATTTTGAATTTTCATGAAATTAGTAGCGGTTATATAACCGCTACAAATTTCATGATAATACAAAATTAGTAGCGGTTTTTTAAACGCTACAAAATAGAAAAAAATTCATTTCTCTTTTCCCGCTTTCAAAATTTCAGTTTTTTATATTTGTAGCTGTTATATAACCGCTACAAATATCTCTGAAAAGAATTTCACTCATGGAGATGTTGTAGCGATTTGGTTGAACCGCTACAAATTATGTAGCGGTTATTTTCTTTGAGTAGCGGTTTTATATAACCGCTACAAAACCTCTTGCAACATACGATTTAGTAGCAGTTTTGCTAACCGCTACTAATGTTGTTTGTAGCGGTTAAAACCGCTACTAATACCCATTTTTAACCGCTACCAAATCACGTTTTTTTGTAGTGTTTTACCCAATCTAACTTTTTTCCAATTTTAAGATTCTAAAGTCTAAGTAAAAATAAGTCACTTATCCAATCGTCAATCCAAACACACCCAATATCTTAATGTTCAGCAAAAATAACACTTGGAAAACCCATGCAAGGTCTTATTAAAGAAACATTAACAAATTTTAAAAATAAAAAATTCTTATTCTTCTTGTGCTTCACAGTTTAGTACAATGATTTTCAATGTTAATAACTTGCGTTCTAAAGTTATGAATTAAAAATATTATTATGATTCAATCTTAGCCTGGTCTTTCAAAATTGGTTGTTTTGAATGTAAATTTTTTGCAATCACAAATTGTGGCACTATGTGATTTAGCGAAGGAAAAAGAAAGAAAGAATGGAAAAGGAGAAAAAACATAGAGAAATTATGAGTTTTACACGAGACTCAAATATCTATGCTCAAGTGTTCTTTCTTTTTTTTTCCCCAGAAACAAACTAATGGTATTAAGTTTAAATAAATTACATTGTCCCATACATTACAGTAAACCAATACAGAAAATGAGAAAATAAATAAGTTACAACTAACAAACCTAGTGACTGAGAAAATAAATCCCTAAACCTAGCTAACAAACTATAGAGGCTAATAAATAACAACACTTCAATGCAGCCAGAACACAATAATGAAGATGAGACATCATCCCCCCCAATAGTAAGGAAGGCTTGTAATTGGAAAGAAGGTCGATATGCCCGATCATATTGGCAAGACACTTCTAATGAAGCATTGGTTATCCTTCCGGCTACCAATTCTGCTTCCCTGGGAACGCACCTGCAAGAGAGGTTCCTAACCAAATTCCCTGGCACAAAGGTGTACTCAAGGAGAATATCATTCAACTTATAATTAGCGAATGCACAATCAAATAGACCATAGGAAAAATAAACCCAACTCCAATCTGAACATAAACAGAACTGCCATATACATTGAACCGGCCCATATCTAGTCCTATATTGAACAGTGATGATCAATACACTGAACATGCGCAAGATGAGCCAATGATGAACAGCGCATACAATTCTACTCATACAAATCAGACTCAGAAAACTAATATTTATTTGCGTATTTATTTCACATTCCTTGCCCAAAATACCCATAAAGAATATTACCTTTCTACCACATACAGTTACCATCAACCAAACATTACTAAATTCTGAATGTATCATAAAGACTCTGTTTCTGGGGCTTGGGATAGACAATCCATCTCTTTCCCACCGATAAATCTTCCACACCAATTCTAGTAGGGTATAGACAATTTGGATAAGGTATTTTGACTTATAATACGTACATACCAGTGAAGAAATGTAATTACCTACCCAATCATATGAGACAACCCAAGCCACACCAGGTATCAATTCTTCTAAATAATCATCCAAATTAAACAAAGAAAAACCAACACCAAAAGAGGCTCTCCCACCAATAGCAAAACTCATTCTCAATACGACATCAGTGGGAACGGGCTTAATTCTTAGCAATCTACTCACCTCGGGAGTAAAGGGTCGCAAAGGTAATACCTTTAAGCTTCTTTGTTCCGGTGCCTTTGAATCCCCCAACGAGATTAAAAACTCCCAGCTTCTACTTAACTATAGAACCTTCAACACCTTGCTTTCACCTGAGAGTCCACCGGCAATGAGGTCCTCCGACGCCATGGCGCTAATTTGTTTGACCGTTGAGCTTCAAAGTCTGAAGCACCGCATCTCCGCCACATATTTACCCCCAAATACCTGACAACCCCAACTCGCGTCGATTCCCTCGGAGGCCATAGAGGCACCCATCGGAGGTCACCATCGAAAATCTACAAGTGCGTAAGAGATTCGAACTCTTCCTCGTATCCATTGACACAAACCTCCTGCTCGTCGCCTTCACGGGACTCGCTCCCAAACCGCAAATCTTCTGGCCGTAATAGAGGAAGCCTGCCGTTAAACTCCACCGAAAGGGGAGAGAAGAACCTTCCAAGAAGAAAGAATGGCTGCCACTCAACCAGTGACGGACTGCATCTTGCCGGCACACTCATTCTATCGGAAATCAGAAACCCTAGCAGAGGGAAGCTACTCACACGAAGGCGAAAAAAGAGCCTTTGTGTCATGCCCTTTGCTCAAGTGTTCAGTTCTATATAATTCAAACCTGACAATTGCTTGTAACTGTGTGTTACCGGTCCTTATTATATGTATATTTTAACCAATTCTCAATAATGATAGTTAAACCATTAAATATGTACTCCCTCCAACTTTCCAACTTTTAATATATGACATATTTAATACAGGCTTTAACATGTACTCCCTCCAGCTTTAATTCGTAGTATTAGTATTTATTATCAAATACCGCTTTTGGGGAAGGATTAATAAGCGTAAGTGTTGAGAATATCAAGTTTAAAAATATTAATTAATTATTATTATTATGGATATTATTTAGTATTTATTAGAATAAGACAAGAATGTTATATTTTAGGAATATATCTTTAAGGTATTATGATTTGATTATATTAGAATATATTATAAGGTTAGAGTTAACCTATTAGTTTGTCTATATAAAGGCCTCATTGTACTCTATTTTATTCTCATGAATCAATACTATTAATATTTTCCATGAGTGTTTGGAAATTACCCAAACCTAGGTTTGAACAAATCGAGACAAAACTCCTCTCATGCACTTACCTCGTAAATCGTAAAAGCTATTCTAAAAAGCTAATCCAAACACAAAAAGAGAAAAGGGACTAATTATTTGGAACTAATTTTGTTTTTGGACCAGAGGGAATACATTTCGTTTTAATTTTGTATTTTTGATATGATAAAGTTTAGGTGAGTTATTCGGTCTAGGTGGTTCAACCTCAAAAAACACTTATAAAGGTATTTACAGAACTCCCACCTAACAAAATCCTCACATCAGCAACGAGATTTGAACTCATAATCCCTGTGAGTTATGATTCAACTCTTTAGCGGTTGGACCAATGTTAATGACCCACGAGTATAAATGTGGCACACTGATAGAGCTGGGAAATCAGACCGAGCTTGTTTAGGCTCGAGCCCGTCAAGGGCCGGGCTTGTGATTTAGGGCGAAAAAAAGGAGGCAGGCCTAAAAGGGCCGGCCCTACTTTTAGGCCCGTTTAACTTTTTTTTTAACTGGGCACAGGGTAGTAAGTAGTGGTCAGGGGGCAAAGTTAACCTAATTTAACCCTCAGATAAGAAACGCTCTCACACTTACTCATGCCTCTTTTGAAGCTTCTCTTTTTTTATTTTCTTTTTTCCTTTTCTATATGTGTACGCCAAAATCCAAATCAAGTATTCTATTATTACTGACATTTGAAACTTGTAGACTTGTTTGATTAGTTTTGGACATTAATTATGATTTGGACTTAAGTCTTAGTGTTTATATTTTATTAAACTTAGATAATATTTATGTTTTAAATTAGTTTTGATGATATTTATGTTTAAATTAGGTATTTTAATATTTAGGAGAATAAGAAAAAAAATCATGATAAAAAAAACAGAAAAAACTTAAACGGGTCTCAAGCATGCAGGCCGGCCTGTGGACTTTACTTAAACGGACCGGGCTTATAAAATTCGGTATTTTTTTGGACTCGTTCCGGCCGGTCCGTTTTCCCACCTCTACACATTGAACAAAAAACCGGACCGAAACGGCCGGTTCGACCGGTTGAACCGGGAATCGGCCAGTGGTCCGGTCTGGTTTGATGGTTAAACCGGTCTGAAACCGGTTGAACCGGTTGAACCGGTTTCATTTTTTTATTTTTTTTATTTTTTTGTTTTTGCTTTTTTTAGGGGAAAATTGGAAGTTGAAAACCAAAATGTAGAGAAAAATAGGTAAAGAAAGAACAAATCTGAAAAAAATGAAGATAATGAAAAAAATTATTTAAAAAGATATAATAATTATAGAAAAAGAGATATCATTACATAAGTATAGGCATTATAACTCTTACTAATAGATTTTAAGTATTTTTTTCTTAAAAATTTTTATTTTTATCTATAGAAGTTTAAAAATATATTAAAATATATTACCACTAATAAATTATAATATTTTAATATAACCGGTTTACTACCGATTCAACTATCGGATAGACCCCGGTTAACCTATTAACCCTTAAATCTGTGTTGTGACCGGTTCATTGCCCGGTCCGATTTTTTGTTCCTTACCTCTACGCACCGATAGCTCATGGGAAGAGTGAGGGATGAGGAGGGCATGGGCTCTGGGGAAGAGGGAAATAACGTGAGGGTGTCAGCAAAAAGAACGGAATGGAGAGAGAGGCCCTAATGAATGAATTATGGAGCTGTCTGTCCCCAACACAGCACGTTCTCTTTGGTCCCCATATTCCCGTTCTTCCTCTCTCCCCACCATTCCATTCCCCAACACAACACTGCGTTTTTATGATATACTTTCACTTTCTCACTATCCATGTTACATATGCAAAAAGCTGTATTCTGAGAGCTTCCTTTCAATTTGGACCTTCTTGTATGACTCATTTTAATTTATAGGCATTGGATGAACTTAGTCCAACATGATTCACCGGAATTAAAAAAAAATTTAAATCTCATTAATTCTATCTTAAAATTTTTCAACATTTTTTTTTTGCCTATTTAGTATCCGCTGTACGCCATGGGAATAAAAACTGCACAATAATAAACAAAGGTAATAATGTTATACATTTGTATGGAAAATTTAATGATGCTACTTATAAACAAGTAAAATCTTTTTCTTTGCCTTATAAATATGAGAATAATTTATTTTAAGGCTTGGAGTATAAATGGTTTTTGACTCTTTCAACAATTTCGCTTTTCAAAATTTAAATATGTATTGTCCTTCTTATAGAAGTGAAACCACTTAACACCCAACAGCTTGTGGATAATTGAGGCTCATCTTAAAAATGAACATGCATTTTTTTACCATTGAAAATAAAGAACTCATGAATATAAAATATAAAACTTGCCAATGAAATTTAGTTCCTTTGGTAAGAGTATGACTCATATATTTTAAAATAATATGAATTTGGATCCTGTAGTTGATTTAGAGATTTTTTGGTAGAGAATCTATACGTATTTCTTATGGTGTTTTCCATTCTCAAGGTATATTTTGAGCTTGATGAACTCCTAAAATTCAATTCATTTAAACTTTCTTTAATAATGAAAAATGTGTACTGCATAACGATATTGGAATTATTTGTTTAAATTATAATATTATACTCCCTCCGGTCCTAATTATAAGATAAAGTTGACTTTTTTAGAGAAATTAAGGAAGTCAATTAAATTAATTTAGAGTGTTTATATTTTTAGTATCCTTAAATTATATATTAGTTTATTAGTTAAATTAATTAGTTTGGAAAAAAAAATATAAATATAAATACTTTAAAATAATTTAACTGGCTTCCTTAATTTCTCTAAAAAAATCAATTTTATTTTATAATTAGAAGCGGAGGGAGTACCATATTTTAAAACGATTCCATATTCAAATATCAATTATAAGCACCGAGCCGATCGCGGGGCTTTCATTTTCATGCATCCTATGTGGTCCCATCACCATCTTCATCTCTCTTGCTCCCAGCAGGAGAGGACCACTTCTTCTCTCATTCTTTTCTCTTTTCTTTTTTTTTTTCTTTATTTTTAAAAGAATAATATTTTTTGTTCGTTTTCCTCATTCCGCTCCAGTTTTCGATTTTCCCACCTATTTTAATTTTCTTTATTTAGTACTACTGTCTCTGTTTTTTTTTTTAATTAAATAAGCGTTTGGGGGGTTTGGAAATGGTCCCTAATTCTTTTTTCCCTTTCAATTCTGTGGACCACGTCAATTGGGTATCCCTGCAATGACTTTTCACAAATCTGGATTGGTATAATAACTATAGAGTTTATTCATTCCCGTGAATGAGTACGTGTTATTTATTCATACACCCCAATCAAATACTCCTTCATTGGTAAATGTAGGAGTTAGAAGATAAATTTGCTTTGTTCTTTTAAAATACAAGACTCTAGTCAATAAATATTGATCTAGTTGATAAAGAGATTGCTTATAACACATAAGGTCATAAGTTCAGATCCTATTACTAATATGAGGATCTTATTGGTTGGCGATTGATCTGTAAATATTTCTGTAAATGTTTTTTGAATCCAAAGACATGTACTAGCCTTAGTGGCCTCCATGGCCCAATTTACCTAAATTTCTTATTACCAAACAAAATAAAAATCCCAATTTATTTTATCTCTTAAATTTATAAATTTTTCCTAAATGCTCCTCATTAATTACATATATATATTAAGGGAGTTTTCTGTCAAGGGATAGTATCTAATGTAAATAATTAAAAAAAATATTTTAAGAAAATCAACAAACATTTCTCATAAATAGTTGTGTTGATTTTTTTTTTGGTATAAACTTAATTGATTTTTTAATCTTTATATAAATTAATTATCTAATTCTTATATTTTAAATAGGATAAGTGTACGTATTTCTGCTCCTGGGGCCGCCCCAAAACTCCATGGATCGATCTCTCTCTCTCTCTTCTTATAAATAATTGTTTCAATATTTTAGCCCTTAGCTTTTATGGTTCATAGGATGAAAGAGAATAAACACTTGAATTAGTGCTGGGGCCATAAATCGTGAACAATAATATTAACAGCGAAGTGCGTGGTTATCTTGAGGCCCTCAAAGGTTTCAATCGTTAGAATCTGAGCACACCCTGTGTATTGAAAATCGACTCATTGGGTTAATAAACAAGATCAATTCCTTTCTTTAATTTCTTTATATATATCGCCTGAATCTCTACGTTCTTGTGAGAGTGAGAGAGAAAGAGAGCTACATATATATAGGGTTTCTCAAAAAATATATCAATCCTTCTTAAAAATATTAAATAAACTGAAGGCATAATGCAAAGTGTTTGGTCTTCAAGTTTCAAAAGGTAGATTTTAATGTTTCAAGAAACAAAGTGATTCATATTTTTATTAGATTATACAGACTAATGTTTTAAATTAGAGACTAAAATCTATTATTTAAAATTTGAGGAACTAAAAATAAAATGAGAATAAATTTGAAGCATTATATCAAATCTCAAACATACATTATACATCACACAATGATACTTGAAAACTATTTATAGGAAAAAAAATTAACAACAAAATTTGAACTCATATTTTTATAAAATATGGGATATATCCTTTGTCATCAATTGAATTAATTAATTTTTGTTAACATTAGGATCTCCCAAAGTTTTGTGGCAATAATGATAATGGTGGTGCAGGCTTGGGTGACCCACATTCTTCAAGTGGCAAAGTTGTGAGTATCGTAAATGAACTAGTTTAATCTCGATCGTTGTCTTAAATGTGATATAATTAATATGAAATACTTTAATTTAATCTGTAGTTTACTTCAAATGATGTTGGCTTCAGAAATTTATTATTGGTTTAGCAAGCAATTATACCTGTAGATGCGTCAGTATGACACATGTCTCTGAGAGGAATATTCTACATCCCTATGACATCATCCCGTTAAGAGGAAAATACTGTACTTTCTGTGGTACTTAACATTTATCAAAGTCCTTAATTATTGATCAAAATATTTATTTCTTCTCCAAATCATATAACTATAGATTAAGCAAGTGAACCGGCAAAAATAAAACGTTGGACGAAGTAATAAGTAGCCTCACATACATCTATAAAGAAGAGAACACATATTTAAATTTTGGGAAACATACTTATTGAGATGAATAAAAACTCTTTATGTTTTAAATCTTAAAAATAGTTATACCCTTAATCAAATAAAAAAAAAGGGAAATTAAACAAGTGATTATTGTAACGTTCCAGTGCGCCCCTCATGGTTAAAAAAAACGTTGAAGGAAGATATCTAAACCTATATAAGATGTCTTTCATTCTTTTAGGCAGTGAATATAGGAGGGCATCACAATTGTGGCCTACAGTGGTAAGACACGCATATTAGAAAAAAGCCATTAGCCTGTAAGATTGGAGTAAAGTTTGATCAGAGCTATAAAAATGAGATGTTTTCTATGTGTGGCTGTGTTATCAATAATAATAATATGTGCATGGCACAGAAAGCATGTGTGTGTGTGGGCAAATTATTAGCTGGGCTTACTCAAAGAAAAGACAAGCGAAAAATGAGTGCTTTCTTCAAGGCTTTCCATCAGAAGCCATACACAGAGTGACTACACAGAGGGGCAATATTTTAGCTTTACAAGCCATTTTCAGATTGAAGATAAAATTTAATTGGGGACACAAGAATAAATACAAAAAACGGTGACAACTTAACATAGATCTCATCATATATATATATATATATATATTTAAGCTCTGGTTCATTAGGCACGGGTTAGAGATAGCTGTACGCTTCATAACTAAGACTGCAAGATGATTCCGAGTTTTAATGATATTGACCATACATATATGCTTCAATTTTTTGGAGCACCAAAAATGGGTGAAGATTCTGCAATTAGAGTGTCACAGAAAATGAGCATCAGGGATTAGATAATGGCGGAAACTAGGAAACTCTAAAAACGACCCTTCAACCTCTGGAGGAAACTAAAATTATGACCTCTATCTGTCTGTTACTGCTGTGAGCCATATACTTATATAAGGCTCATACCATATTTGGTTCAGGATATATAGCTTCTGAACTACAGTTTCACCCCACCTGCGCACAGTCTGCCCTATCAAGAAACAAAATAGCTCACTCTTGAAACCAAGAGGTGTCCTCAGATATTAAAAAATGGTTAATAAGTAAATTTAACTTCTAGAGTAATATTATCCCAGAAATTACTGTAGATTCAATCTCACCTGAAAATTTCAAAGCGTAGCAATATTATCCCATTTGTTAAGAAACTAATATTGATCATTAAAAATTTGAAGCTGATGATTAATCATTTTTAATAATAAGGGGCAATATTCTTCTATTTTAACACTTTCGAGGCAACTTTAAACCCAACAAATACTTCCAGAGTATCATTGTTTCTAAGAAAAACTTCTATAACAAATTTACACCTTAATCCATTAAAAAATAAAAGGAAAACCATTTGAAGAACTCATGCTTTCCTTCAATTTTTTAATTTGGTAATTGTATATTTTTTTTCTTTATTAAATCTTTTAATTGTACTCTTTTAGCACAGTGAACTCATATAACTTTACACTATTAATACCGTTGACCCATGTTAACCCATGTACAGATACCAATTGAGTTAGCAAAGCAAAATTAAATGATTTGATAAAAAAATCCACAAGTATAAATTAAAAATTGAAGGAAGTTACGGGTACTTTAAAAATATTTAAAAAAAAAAACAAATACAAAATGGTGCATGTGAAATTTACAGGGCACAAGCCAACGAAGAAGGGTAATTACTGGGTTTTTGTGGGAAGTGGGGTTTAACCTTTAACAGCATGGTAAGGCCCGGATATTCTACTGAGATTTGAGTCAGGTGAACTACAGTCTACAGTAATTCACTGTAATTTTACAGTGTGTTTATCTTCTGTGATGCTGATCCTGTGAGGAGCACGGAACAGAATCATCCCACTTGTTTAGGCGAGTGTACCTCCCAAATCCCAAGAGAGGAGAAGCAGCACGTAGTAGGGTGGGGGGCCCTACTTTTTTCATAGCTTAGGTTGCGTTGTTGGTTCAGAGTCAATTCGAGATTTGTGAAAAGGGTAAAACATTGAGGGTCCATTTCCCCCTTAGATTAGGGTACCTGTAGGAAAAAATAAAGCAGAGTTTATATTACTATCTCTTCTATGGTCTATCTTTCTATCTATCAATTTCATAGATAGCTACACCTCATTGTCATACATTATACTTGTCACTCCCTTTCGCTTTTCCCCTTCATCTCTCTCTCTTCGTTCCCTCTTTTTCATCAGTCACTTTTCACTGCCAATACCTACTCACTCGATCTATCATCCACATAAAAGCCCATCCTTTTCTCTTTCTCTGTCTCTTAATTGCTCCACCATGATCAACGAATTCCACAGAAACTTGAATTCGACTCGTGGCTAAGTGGATAGATTTTTATCTGAACGAAGGTTTTTTTTTTTTGTTTTTGCGGAATCTCTCGTTCATGGGGTCCTACGAACAGCCATCAGCAGGCAGCGGCGCCTCTTCCAATGGTAGCTCTTCCAGCTCTGGAACCATGCCAGCGGAGATGGACGGTCTCCTAGCCGGCGCCGGTTACAAGGTCAAGGCGGCGGAGCTCCATCAAGTGGCTCGGCGTATCGAGCGGCTCGAAAATGTCATGGTCAACTCCGCCGCGGACATTTCTCATCTAGCTTCCGATACGGTACACTACGACCCCGCCGATATCGGCTCTTGGGTTGACACTCTGCTCACTGAATTGAACCAGACCGTTTCTCTGCCCTGTGATCTGTTGGAGTTGCCGGATCTCCCAACTTGTCCGTTGCTTGATGAAACGACGCTTGATAATCGGTGGGTGGGTGGTCAGAATGATCGGAGCCCCCATAGCTTCACTCCTCAGCAGCAGCAATTTCAGCAATTGACGGTGGTAACATCGATGGAAGAGAACTCCGGGATAAGGCTGGTTCACATGTTGATGACCTGTGCGGATTCTCTTCAACGTGGCGAGCTAGCTCTTGCCGGCTCGCTTATTGAGGACATGCAGGGTTTGCTGGCGCACGTGAACACCAGCTGTGGCATCGGAAAAGTCGCTGGATACTTCATCGACGCCCTCAGCCGCAGGATCTTCGCAGCGAGGACCATCAGCACTGGCTCTTCCTCCTCCTCCTGCTGCACCGGTTCGCCTTATGAGGATGAGGTTTTGTACCATCACTATTACGAGGCTTGCCCTTACCTCAAGTTCGCTCACTTCACGGCGAACCAAGCCATCTTGGAAGCCTTCAACGGCCACGATTGCGTCCACGTTATCGACTTCAACCTCATGCACGGCCTCCAGTGGCCAGCCTTGATTCAAGCTCTGGCCCTCCGTCCCGGTGGGCCCCCCCTACTGAGGTTGACCGGCATTGGCCCGCCGTCTCCGGACGGCCGTGACACTCTCCGCGAAATTGGACTGAAACTCGCTGAGTTAGCTCGGTCTGTCAACGTCCGATTCGCTTTTCGTGGAGTGGCGGCTTCCAGACTCGAAGACGTCAAGCCATGGATGTTCCAGGTAAGCCCAAAAGAAGCTGTGGCGGTGAATTCCATCATGCAGCTTCACCGCCTCCTCGGATCCGACCGGACAAGAGAACCCGCAATCCAATCCGTCCTTACCTGGATCCGAAGCTTGAACCCGAAAATCATGACGGTGGTGGAGCAAGAAGCGAATCATAACCAACCCCGGTTCTTAGACCGGTTCACGGAAGCTCTGTATTACTACTCCACCATGTTTGACTCGCTTGAGGCTTGCTCGCTCCAGCCGCATAAAGCCTTAGCCGAGATATACATACAGAAGGAGATATGCAACGTGGTGTGCTGTGAGGGATTGGCTCGCCTGGAGCGGCACGAGCCGCTGGCTAAGTGGAGAGATCGGCTCACTGAAGCCGGCTTTGGGGCTTTACACTTGGGATCAAATGCCTTCAAGCAAGCCAGCATGCTTTTGACTCTGTTCTCATCTGAAGGTTATTGTGTGGAAGAGAGCGAAGGATGTTTGACTTTGGGTTGGCATAGCCGACCCCTCATTGCGGCTTCGGCTTGGCAAGCCGCGCCAGACTACGAAGTGGCTTAATCAAGTAGCACCGGAAGGAAGGATAGTACTGTAAATTTCTATTTTGGTTAATGGTTATAGCCTTTATTATCGAGTGCTTCATCATCTTCTCACTTCTCATTTTTATTTGTTTTTCCTTTTCGTATAATAATAACTTGGTGATTTTTTTTCAAAATCAAAGAGATTAGAATATAGCGATCTTGTCAATTTGTCAAAGGAGAAAACGCACTTTGAATAATTAAATGTTGACAAAAAGATGGGGTGCCTGTTAATTACAAGGTGGTTGGGGGAGATTGTCGGGAAATAATTCAGATAATCCATTTTTAAAAGGTTTGAACTTTAATTCAAATCTGAAAATAATGAAATCAAATAAATTTAAGCCACACGAGGGGCCCTTTAAATCTGATACCATATAATAATAATTAGTATATAATTGGGTTCTTAATCAAGGGACTGTTTGAAGGGTATGGGTTACCAAAGCGACATTGCAAATATTGAGGCGTTTGAGGTTGAGGTTTCGATTCAGTGAATTATTGTGTGCAAGTGTGTCAGGGATGGGGCCGGTATTGATAATGCAGTGACTTTGGCGAGGCTCTTCTCTTTCTGGCGTTCTATATTGGGTAAATGGGTCAGAAGGAAATAAGGAAACAAGTACTAATATGTGCATGTTTGGCTGAGCTTTTTGTACAGGAAATAAGCCCTTATTATGCAAGCCGAGAAAAAACTCCTCTCACATACTTACCTCGTATACCGTGAATCACGAATTATAAGCACTTATTGCCTAAAAATAAGCTATTCCAAACACGCACTATAAGGGGGCTAGAAAAGGAAAAGTTAGAAGGGGCTACTTTCTTCTTCTTTGGTGTTTTAAAAACTAATATATTTAATCTATGATTAGACGAGAGGAGGAATCTTTTAGATCGCTATGAAAATAGTACAGAGAATAAATTTTTTAAAATAATTATTTGTATGCTATGATATTAATATTATATTTGAGTTTGGGTAAAAAAAAAAAATTAAGATGCAGCTAATACACTGAAATATTTTTTCATGTGACTCAAATATCCTAAATTTATTTGTAATGCAATTTTAGCTTTGAAGTTATTAAATTGGTACAATCCCATCTAAAATTAACTTTTTCATTAATTTGACTAGTGAATTGATGAGTCAGCAAAAATTTGACTGAAAAATCTTAGTTGGCATATGAGTGGCAATTCTTTATAAATGGGGAAAAAAAAAATCCATGGCAGAAACTAAAGATCTAAACCTGATAAATCAAACCTAAATCCAGATAATTGGGTGGGATGGTGAACTTCTTGCCACCGCCGGCAACCGTCTTCCCCCACTCCCAGCAAGCTTCCCATCCCTACCACCGGTGGTCCTTCTCCCGTGTCTTTTTTTCCTTCAGATCTAGCACCCTTGTGCTACGGCACCTAATCATCAAACTAAACTTTTGATTTTGTGGTTTTAGATCTGCATAATTGGACAAAACCGTTCAAAAATCAAACTTCGAAAACATGGGTCTTTTGTTTTAAGGAATTAATTTGATCCGATGCTCGATTGATTTTTGCATATGGAAGAACTATGATTTTTGCTTCTGAATTTGGTAAAGCTCCATTGATTTTTGCATATGAAAAGCACCATGATTTTTAGTTTTTTACTTCTGCATCTGGCTTTCCAATTTATGGAGGTAATTGATTTCTCTAATGGTTGATGATGTTCCGTAGAGAAATGCTGGCGTCAGATTTGCATGGGGGAGGCGCTTTTTTTTTTTAAAAAAATTCCTCATTCTTAATATATATATTTTAATTAAAATTTAGGGAAAATTCCGGAAAAACATTTTGGAAAATACAAAAGGATAAATTATACCTCTGAAATTTTGAAATCTCAAATCAGTATGCTGTCAGTGAGGAGGAGGAATTTAATATTTTGAAATCTCAGTGAAAAGACGAATTTATCCTTCATATGTCCCTCTCTCTCAACTCGGAATAACAACACCGGACTCTTTGTTAACAACACTGTATTATACATTAACAACTTCGCTTTACTTCTTCTATAACTTCGTATCTCAAATATGGTGCTATTAATGTAAAATATGATGTTGTTAATCAAGAGAGAGGTGTTGTTATTGGCCCTGAAACTTAAATTATGAAGTTGTGAAAAAATAAAGTTGAGTTTTTAATATAAAATATGGTGTTATTATTATAGAGACCGATGTTGTTATTATGAAACAAGAAAGTCGAGTTATTAATGTAAAATACGGTGTTATTAATAAAGAGACCGTTTTTGTTATTGTAAAAGAAGAAAGTGAAGTCGTTAATGTAGAATCCGGTGTTGCTAATAAAGAGAGAAGTGTTGTTACTGACCCTGAACTTAAATTATGAAGTTGTGAAAAAAGGAAGTCAAGGGTTGTTAATGTAAAATAGGGTATTGTTAATATAGAGATCGGTGTTGTTATTGTGAAACAAGAAAGTCGAGTTGTTAATGTAAAACAAAGTGTCGTTAATAAAGAGACCAGTGTTATTGCAAAGAAGAAAATGGAGTTATTAATATAAAATCCAGTGTTGTTAATAAATAGGCTGATGTTGTTATTTCGAGCTGAGAGAAAGGGATAGCTGAAGGGCAACTATGTCTTTTCGTCGAGATTTCAAAATCCTAGATTCTTTCTCCATACTGACAGTATACTGACTTGAGATTTCAAAATTTCAAAGGTTTGATTTGTCCTTTTATTTTTTCCAAAGTATTTTTTTGAAGTTTTCCGTAAAATTTAAATTACATTTCCATGTCATATGCCTGCCAAAATGTTTTTAGTCAAAATTCTTATTGACTGACCAACTGAATGAGTCAACTAACTGAAGGATAAAATTGCACCAATTTAATAATTTTATGGGTGAAATTGTATCAAAAATAATTTAAGACATTGGATGTACCTAAGAAAATATTTTGGGGCACTTAATCCAAAAATATATTATATTTGAGTATTATCCGATTTTATTGTATGTGATAGCTTTTTCCTCAATGTGAATTTGTTTATTTATAAAACTCTAATGTAATTTTAAGAATATTTAGAATAAAATACTATAACCATCCCTCTGTTTTATATTAACTATTTAGACCTCTAATCTATTTTGAAAATCTATATAAACCTCCTCTATAATTGAAATGTAGCGTTAAAGTACGTCTAGCATGTTGAAATATTTTTTCAAGTATATCTAGTGTTCTAAAGTATTTTGTGGTGCTCCCAACACCCTGAAATATTTTTCTAATGCTCCTAAAACCCTGAAGTATTTTTTAAGGCTTAGTACCATAAATTATTTTTTAGTTCATCCAACACCCTAAAGTATTTTTATAGGTGTATATAATGCCCTAAATTATCTAAAGTGTTATTTGTAAAATTACATAAAAAAGTACTTTAGGGTGATGGATGCCTTTAAAAAATATTTCAGGATATTGATTCACTACAAAATACTTTATGTCACTAGATGCATCTAAAAAAATATTTTAGTTTGTTGGATACACCTTAACCCTCAAAATATATGTTTTACAAACCTCTATTATATTTTAAGATTTTATTTCCATCCACCTAAACTATTGGCTTATCTTTAATTTTGATTTTTGAACTTTTTTTTTTTTGACTAAAATGGCTCTCTTTAGTATTAGAATTACACACAAACACACACACACACATATATATATATATATATATATGGGCCAAAAAATTTTTATACAACCAAAAATCTATTCTGACAGATTTTTTTAACTTTCTAATATGTTAAAAAAATTTATTAATTTTGAGATTATAAAATTTAGAATTTCAATTTTTCATCATATTTATTGAAATTTATTTATTTTTAATTTTTTAAATGAGTAAAAACATATCAAACACATTTTTCTATCTAATATGATAAACTATTTATTTTTCTTACGCTCAATTTCCAAAGATAACTACATATTCATATCACGCACTGATCTTTATAATTTTAGAAATAAAAAATTACTGGATACGTGCTACACTCTATTTAATGGATTTGAACGAAAACTACATAAGATTCGTAACTTTTTGTTACTATCTTAAATATGGTATATAATTTGTAGTGTAATTTACACTATAAATTATGTCCTATATTTAGGATCGGAGAGAGTATGATCTATTGAATTGGTCTTCTCTATGGTTGTTCTTGTAGTTATTGACCAAAAAACATGGTTGTTCTCGCCGCTTGTGTTTTTCCCTTTAAAAGTGTACAAACTGTCAGGTAAAATAGGATTTAACATTAAGAGTAAATTAGTAAATAAATTTTATTTTTATATTATATTTTAATTAAAAAAAATGTATTTCTTGATTTTTTTAGAATATTCTTAACAGAGTTAACGGTTTGAACTTAAGTATATATTTTTAAAATAAATGAAATATTTGTGTAATTAAAGCAAAATATGAGGGTGGTTAAAGTATTTTATTCAAATATATAAGGTTTAGACTTAAATTTAGATTGTTTATATTTAATTAAAATATTTTAAATTTTATAACGTTTTATTAAAAAATAAAAAATAAATACAAGATTTAAATTATACTTTTTTTGAAAACTAATCACTTTAATTAAATAGGAGTGATTATTTTCCAAAAAAGGTACACAAACTTTGTATATTTTTATAGATGTGCGGATATTTTTCACTCCAATATCATTAAAGAATTTTTTTAATTACTTAATATAAAAACCAATAGGATATGTAATCTGTTTCTTAGAGGTACTTAACTCCATTTGCTTATATCTTTAGATCCAATTCTCCAATCAAATATTTTCATATGTACTTTTCTCAATAATAAAAAATTCACATTGATAAAATTTTAAAATTTTGTTAGACTATTATTAATAATATAAATTACACGCCCTAACATTTGATTGGAAAATTGAAACTAATGAATTTTAGCAAAGAGATGTATTTTTTTTTTTATATGACTATTAGGTTGGGTTAGATTTAAGCATTTTGAAGCCCAATAAAAAAAATGAACATAATTTTTGTCCTATGTTAATTAATTATCATTGCTTAATAATAACAATTTTTTACACAATTATTTAGCATCAATTATTTTTTTTAATTGGATTAAGGATTTTCTTTTTGAAACTTAGAGCACAAATGTTTTTTGCCTCCATCAATAAATGAGATTCCCATAATTCAAACTTATATTCTCTTCTTTAAAGAGTGGGTTCGCCTACCACTGCAACCAATGGCTTATTGATAGTTTCTAGAATAGGCCAGCTGGAGAGTTGGACATAACACTCCCAAATTAAATTTTATATTCACAAAGTTTGAACCCTAACTTTGTTTAGAGGAAATGATTAATTCTTTTTATTCAACTATATGACCATTGTTTTTTGTATTCTTTTATCACATTTTCTATATAATTGTTACTTAACAATAATGCACTTTTAAATTAAAAACATGCGCATTACTTTTTATATTTCCCTTGGAGTAATGTTGATGGTTCCAACCTTCTGGCCAGAAAAATGGTATTGAAATACTCAAAATTTTATATGATAGTATCTTATATAAAATAATTTTATATTTTTTTAAAGAAGAAATTGTACAAAAGGAATGAGTGAGAAAAACACAAGTGAAGAAAAAGAGTTTGCAAGTGGAACAAGTGAATCATAATGAAAGAAAAAGAGTTTGCAAGAAAGGAAAAGGAGTGAGTAAGAAGCAAGTGAAGATAATAACTGCAATGGAGAGTGGTTCCATGTGCACGATAGCTTCAGCTCTGTTAGGGTTCTTCGTTGACTTATGGGGCTCCACCACCGTGTTGTGGCTGGCGCATCTTCTGAGCACTCTGTCACCCACTGCGTCTGAGTTATAGAGTCTCCTTGGTCATTACTTGCGACTGAGGAGTAGTGAGGTTCTGATGACAATTTGCAAATGGTGACTATAATGGATTCTGAGAGGGAAGCTTCAGCTGGGGGAAATCGAAGGTGATGCACTAAGGAAAGAGGAAGAATGAAGACACTAGCAGTGAGTTCACTGGTCTGGTTTCGAATCCACCTCGTTTTGAGAACTGGACGCGTGAACTAGAATTGAAGTCATTGGAGAAGGGAGCATCGATGTCATATAGGGACTCGCTAATAGCTAAGGAAAAATGGATAGAGCGTTGGTTCATTGTTAGCAATGAGGATAGTAACAAGTCAATGGAAGGAGTCGGTGCTGGAACTGATTCTGGAGTAGGATTCAAGGACGTCTTAGACATGCATTCAAGTATTTTAATAGACTTATTTGATCCAATGTGTCCTAAATTTTTGATTGATGAGCATGAGAGAGAGCGTCTTTGTAAGCCTTTTGCCAAGTCTCTTATTGTAAAATTGCTAGGAGGTTCAATGGGATTGTATCTGCTAAAGTTGAAATTAAGGCAAATTTGGGCCAAGAAGGGTGATATTAAATTGGGGGATCTTGAGAATGAATTTTTTGTAGTATCATTTCAGGATTGGGAGGATTATGAAAGAGCTTTAGTAGGGGGTCCTTGGGTGATTGCTGATAATTATTCATTATGTGACAGAGGCCAGGGTTTAATCCCAAAACTGAAAAGATTGATATAATGGTGGCCTGGGTGAGGTTCCTGAGATAGAGGCTGAGTTGTTTGATAAGAAGGTGTTGTATAATCTAGCTAGTTCTGTTGGTAAGGTCCTTAAGTTGGATATTCATATGATAAGTAGGGGTAGGAACAAGTTTGCTCGAGTTTGTGTGGAATTAGATCTAACAAAACCACTTGTACTGCATTATATCGTTGATGGTGTGCTGAAACATGTTGAATATGAGAGCTTGCATGCTTGTGTCTAAATTGTGGTTTGTTTGGGCATTTCAAGGAGAAGTGTGGGTGGTCACAAGGAGTCTGAGGAGAGTAAGGAGGAAATTCGTGGGCCAGTAGGTAATGTACCTCTGGAGATGAAGGCTGTGCCTGATAGTCCTTGTAGAGTGGCCCAATGATTTCAAAGGTAACAAAGAGGAAGGGTATAGAAAGAGGATGTTAGTGTAGCTTCTCAATTTGATGTTCTGAGGGATGTAAAGGGACTAGAGTAGAGGAATCTAAGCTACAATAAGGAAGTAATGGTAGGGGAAGTTCTAGTTTGGCGGTTTATTAAAAGGAAAGACATGGGGCCGAAGGTAGTGCAAGAAGTGGTAAGTACTAAGAAACCCTTGGCTGATGTAACTAATGTTCAAACAAGGGTATTTAGGCAGTCTAGTTGGGTAGAGAGGAGCAACAAGGATAAGAGGGAATGTATGGAAGTGGATGGTAGTACTCAGATTAGGAAGGAAGGGAGAGTGGGAGGTGTAGGGGAATCATCATTATCGGGCTTCAAGGATGGGACTAATTCTATTCGAAGAAGCCCAAAAATTTCTGTGGAAGATGTGGGGAAATTTTATGGGGAAGATATAGAAGAGAGGGATAAGATGAATTGCAATGTTGATGTACTGGTAATTAAGGGGTTAATGGAAGTTTGTGAAGAGGAGGATAGGACCAATTCTACTAGTTTAAATGGTTAAAATCATAGTGTAGAATTGTAAAGGGGCAACAAGTAAAGGTTTTGCTGTTTCTTTGAAAAACTTTTTATATTTGCACAAGGGAGACATAGTTGTTCTTCTGGAGACTTGTGTCAGTGGACCTAGGGCTAAGAGACTTATCCGATCTTTTGGCTTTGCTTTCTTAGAGGTGATGGAGGCAGTGGGCTTTACGGGAGGGATTTAGATTATGTGGAACTACCTAACGTTGGTTATGAATGTCCTTGTTAGGCATATGCTGTTTCTTTATTGTAGTTTGACAATGGAAAACCACTCTTCTTGGTGTTTCACTGTAGTATATGCTAATCCAGATGAAAGGGTTAATGCCTAAGGTGGTTTCTCCCTTTCAAGCTATTTTTGTTCCAGGACATAATATCTAAGAAAATATTATAATTGTGAAAGAAGTGACCTACATGATGATAGGCAAGATTGACTTAGAAAAACCCTATGATAGGCTAAGCTTGGGGTTTTAATGAAAGTGCTAGAGGAATTAGAGATACCAGAATGTTTGGTGAATATCATTAAAAATTGTCTAATATCAGTGAGGATGAGGTTGTTGTGGAATGGGAGTAGGAAATAGGAGTTCAAGCCCATTAGGGGGATTAGACAAGGGGATCTGCTTTCTCCATACTTGTTTGTGCTAGCTATGGAAAAACTATCCCACATCATCACGGATTCAATAGAAAGCAAACAATAGAAATCTATAACGGTGAGGAGGAAAAAGGTTTGTATTTCTCATTTACTCTCTATAGTTGATTTATTATTATTTTGTGAAGAAAATGTGGAGCAAATGGCTAATGCTTTAGATTGCTTGGAGTTGTTTGGTGTGGTCTCAGGATAAAAGGTGAATCCGGTGAAGGCCACCATCTTCTTCTCTAAGAATATTGCTAGAGATAAGCAGAATTTAATCTTTAGCATAAGTGGATTTCAATGGAAGGAAGATTTAGGGAGGTATCTGGGGGCACATATCACTCAAGGCTGAAACTTTAGGGCCAAATTCTAGTATTTGATTGATAAGGTTCAGAGGAAGCTAGTCACAAACTTTGTCTCTAGCAGGGAAGCTCACTTTAGTCTAATCAGTTATATTCTAAGTTGCGAACTTTCAAATGCAACATGACTATATTCCAACTAAGGTGTATAATGAGTTAGAAAAGTTACAAAGGAACTTTATTTGGGGTTCGAATAAGGAAAGAAAGAAGCTGCATGCATTAGTTGGGAGGGGATTTGTCGTCCCAAGGAGGAAGGAGGAGTGGGAATAAGAAGAATGAGAGGGATGAATGTGGCCTTGTTAGGCAAACTAGGTTGGAATATGTTGGCCAAACCGGAGGGGTTATGTGCCAAAGTTCTGAAAGCAAAATATAGCAGAGGGGCTGATTTGTTTATAGAGTGTAGAGTGAAGAAACACAATTCAACACTCTAGAAAAATGCTGTAGCGATTTGGCCAAACATTACTAAAGAAGTGAGTTGGGAGGTGCGAAATGGAGGTAGTGTTAGATTCTGGAAGGACAGATGGCTAGGAAGTAGTGGGAGTATGGCATAGCATTGTGTGGATTCTGAATATGTTATAGATGAGAATCTATTGGTACAACAGGTTGTAGGGAGGGATGGGATTTGGGATTGATCCTAGTTGGAGGGGAAGCTTTCAGACAATATCATGCAAGTAATCAAAGCAATTCCTTCACCTTGCATTGAGGATTGTGAGGATAGGTTAGTGTGGGGAGGAGAACAAGGGGGTGACTATTCAGTAGCCCAAGTGTATCACAAAAGAAGAGGGAATGGAGATGGGTCTAAAGATGGTATTTGGGATTATGTGTGGAAGGTGAAAGTCATTAGACGAATCCAAGTCTTCTTGTGGCTAGCTATGCAAGATCATCTATTGACAGCTTGGCATAGATCCATAATTCTGGGGGGACCGTCAAATTGTGGTAGGTATGGTACAGGTGTGGAGGATTGTGACCATGTCCTAAGAAGTTGTCCAGAGTCTCGTAAATTATGGGAGGCAATAGGTGTTACAAAGGTATTTCCTTAGTTCTTCTCTGTGCCTTTTAATGCTTGGTTTTTGAATAACTTAAGTTTAAGAGAGGAATGGGACATAGTTTTTGCTGTTTGTTGTTGGATGATTTGGAATTAGAGGAACATGGTGTTATTTGAGGATGGCTTTACCATGCCTAACCGACTAGATTTAGTCATTTGTACATATGTTGATCAGTGTTTATCCACCTCGAGGAAGTTTGATGGGTTGGGGTTAAGAAGATATTTGAAGGAAGTGAAATGGCATTTTCCAAGTGAAGGTTTTAAATTTTGATGGGGATGCGAAGGGTAGGCCAAGGTGGCCGGTTGTGGAGGGGTTTCAAGGAAAACCTTATGGTAGCTGGTTGGGAGGATATAGTGTGAAGTTAGGGTGTTGCAATGCTATTATGATATAACTTTGGGGAGCTGTTCATGGTATGAAATTAGCACAAGACTTGGGTATTCCCTGAATTTTGGTAGAAGGAGATTCAACTTCTTCCATTCACCTACTACAAGAGGCTTGGATGCAAGGTAAGTCTAATAATAGAATTCTTAGCTTATGGTTAAGACAAAGCAACAGGAACATACAGGTTTATTTCATGCACACTCTCATGGAAGGTAACTTAGTTGCGGATTGGACGGCTAATCATAGTTATAGCTGTGGTAATCATGTAGTTTATATGGATAGTCCCCATTAGGTGTGTTTCCTTATCTGTTTAGTGATCAAGTAGGTGTTATTTACCCACAAGGCAACTTGTTTTGATTAATGTAGTTGTTGGCATAGTACCCAATTTTTATCCCCAAAAAAAAGAAGCAAGTGAAGATGAAGCATATCGGAGAGGACCATCAATATTGAATGGAAAATGGTTTTTGTGTTGAAGTGAAACAACTCAAAAAGGGACCCTCTTAAAGGAGTCATCATCATGAGAAACGCCCAAGTTAAAAAACATACACTTGCATGCATCCTAATATGTCCCCACTCCTCAACTTGTTCTTGTGTTTGTTAATTTTCCATAGTTCCTTCCCTTTTCACTTTCTTTGCCTCTTTTGCAAAATTAGCTTACTCAACCTCACTTCCTCTTTCTTTTTCTCTCAAAATCAAAGAAAAAGAGGATCTAGATTTAATTCATTAGCTGTTATTATAAAATGTTTTTAATTAAAGAGAGGGTGTACATATATAGAGAGATAGAAGGATACTTCATAATGTCATTATAGGTCCAACATATATGATGTAAAACTTGCATCTTTCTCAGTCCAAAAAAAAAACTTGCATATTTCTTTCTCACTTCTTTCCTCCCCTATTTCTAAATTTTTAGATTCTTTATATCAAATTTCAGTGGCCTATATAAAGTTATTGGTAGAACTATGCTTGAGGTACCTATATTTTCCAATTTTTAATTATACCTGTGTGTTTTTTCCTATTAAATCCTTTCATTTTTCTATGTAAGCACAAATAGCTTCCGAGCAAAGTTATAAGGACTAAAGGTGCTAAAAGAGTAAAATTAAAAGATTTTATAAGAAATATATATATATATATATATAGGTACTAAATTAAAAATTGAAGGAGACTACATTACTTAATAATGGATTTCCTTTTTTTTGGCATGAAAATAATGGTTTTCCCTTGGTCATTTAACTATTTGAAGTTTTGATATTGAAAATTATATTTTTAAAGAAAATTATTAAATTAAGATTATATACTTATTAAATTTGAGACTAGGAAATGATAAGGATTACAGAGATGAAAAAATGGTCCTCAGCCAACCCAAAATATGGGGATTGTAACCCCCTGCCGTAATTAATATCCGGATTACGCAATTAAAGTGAAATAGAGACCAATAAGACAAAAACAACATTTATAATCCCTCATCTTCAAGATGGGGTGTCCAGAAAAGCAGTTCAAAATATAATTAATTTGGTCTCACATTCACATTCTGAATACAATTACTACACGAAGATAAATCACATTTAAATATATCAGAGTACACAAAATAATTCCCGGCCAACCCCGGGTTCCATACATTGATCAAAGCCTTACAGGGCATAATCGCCCATACAAGCCCTCATACGGGGATTACACAGTACTCATTCCAAATACAAATTCCAATCTACTATTTGAATATATACGACCAAACATATACAATTATACCAACATATAACGATAACCAACTACCAATGCACTTGCCCATAAGGAGACCTAACTGCCCTTGGTTGCTTGCTCCATCTTGATCCACTTGCCCTGTCTATACTGTTGGTAGGGGAGGGTGAGATTCTGGGGAATCTCAGTAGGAAAACAATACCAATATGCATGCAAGATAAGTGTTTAATGCATGACATGTAACCCCCTCACCATAATTATACTCGGATTATGAAATTTAAGTGAAATAGAGACTAATAAGACAAAAACAACCTTTATAATTCCTCATCTTCAATATGGGGTATTCCAAAAAACCGTTCAAAAACATAGCTCATCTAGTCTCACATTCACTTTCGGATACAATTACCTGTGTAGTTAAATCACATTCATAAATATCAGAGTACGTAACTAAAATCCCGGCAAACCTGGCTACATGTATATACACACAATGGGTTTAAGGTTTCCCAAAATGGGGATTACATATCCAAAATTATTATTTACATCTCATATACAAACAGTAATCCCAAACCAAAAATAGATAACAAACCCCCAACCAAATGTCTCTAAGAGATCCTAACCACTCTTAGTTGTCCGCTTCCCTTTTGAGCCACTTTCCCTGTCTGAAATGTTAGTCATTGGAAAGAGTGAGATTCTAAAGAATCCCAGTAGTAACAAATCACTCATACAATATATAAACACAAAGCATGTAAGTTCGTCATGTTCAGTAGCAACACTATGAGTCATGGCTCATGCCACAACCGACAACACTCATGACTGTATCATAATGCTCTATGCCCGCTTTCGTGGTAAACACTATGCCAGCTTTCGCTATAATCACTATGCAAGCTTTTGTTGTAATCTCAATGCAGCAACATCACAAAGCTCTATAAAGCGTCACAAGGCATCACAAAGCAGCAGCAGCAACACAATGCATGATAGGCATATATACAATACATTTACATAAAGTATAAGAGAGGAGTCACTACCTGTATTTTTCCTGATGTTCTTCGGCACAGTGGGCTCACGAGTTTGACATATGTCAAATATAACCCCCTCCGTAATTATATCCGAAATACGCGATTAAAATGAAATAGAGACCAATAATAATCAAAACTCATTTAAAATCTCATCCTTGAGATAGGGTTTTCAAAAATACCTTTTAAAATCTAATTAACTTGGTCTCATATTCACATTTCGAATACAATTACTATGCAAAGATAAATCACATTCATATAAATATCAGAGTGCACAACATAATCATCCTGGCAATCCCGGGTACATACCTTCCCTAAAGATACACAGGGCACAATTGCCCATTACAATTCTTCAAATGGGGATTACACAATCTTATCTCAAATTCATAACCATATATTCAACCGAATCATATACAGTCTTCACAACTCATTGATAACCAACTACCAACTCTCATCTCGAAGTAGTCCTAGCCGCTCCCTCCACGAGCCACTTGCCCTGTCTAAATTGTTGGTAGGGGAGGGTGAGATTCGAGAGAATCTCAGTAGGAAACAGATACCATAATGCATGCATGATAGATGCTATGTGTATGACATGTTAGCTTTATCTAGATGTATGCCCCATAATGACATTTCTGTATGCTCAATGTTTCATGTAACAAAACTATGGCCACAGCAAAACAGAAACAGAGCTTCATTTATTCAAATATGCTCTACACAATCAAGTAAAGCAATCATATACATCACTACACAAGCAAAGATATCAAATACATGTAAGTAAGGTAAGTCCTATACCTCCAATCTTTTCTCCTCGATTTGCGTGCCAGCAACTTGGGGCTTCACATTCGATCCTACAATGTCAAATGTACTATTTAAACACTTCCATAGTGTTTCTGGGGGTTATATGAGGCTATATTAAAAATTTACTAAAATACCCCCGGGGACCGGCCCGGCCCCGTCGTACTCGGTCCGGCTGTACTTTTCTTGAAATTTTGACATGGGCTATTATGACAGATTTTTTCCCAAGGAATCCATTTCCGGACTCGGAATTATCAAATTCAATTCAATTTCAGGGGCGTTTTCATAATTATGCTTTTTCGGCCTTTTCCGAAAAAGTGACCAACTGTAACTCCACCTAATTTTCACTTCTGAACTCAACAGAATCATCAAATCATTGAAAATCCATCTCTAACTCCTCCAAACTAGCCTTGGTCAAAATTCTCAATTCCTCGGGAAAAATTGGGGTTTTTTGGTTTCGGCCTCGCAGACGTGTTTCTTTCTACTCCTAACCACTTTATTACCATTACATTGGGTTAGAACTACCATTTACTATCAATTTGGGCAGCATAACACCTAGGCCAACCCATTTTCCAAATTTACAAATAAAGACAATCCGGTGAAATTTCACCGATTAAATCAACCACAGCAGCTAGAACAATCAAAGATTAAAGTTTCAGAAGTTACCTCAAGCTCCCTATGGCTTTTCCCTAAAATGGCTGAACCCTAAATCATTTTCAATCAGCAAAATTCTTGCTTCAACACCTTAAATTACATAGAGTAGAAACTTAGGAGAAGTATTGCACCGGTTAAGAGCTAAATCATAGGATGAATTGCCTTACCTTGCAATTTCTTGCTCTTTCTTTCTCTAGAAACCAAACCAGCTCCTCTCTCTCATGTTGCACGAAAAATGACGGAAAATAACTGAAGAAGATGAGGCAATATGTTTTAATTCCATGCTGATGTCATGTTTTATCTTGATGATGTCATAATTCCCATTTTCTGATTTTCTTTCAGATTTTCTGCCCAAACTTTGAAAAATCATAACTAATTCTATAAAAATTGAAATGAGGTGATCCTGAAGCCAAATGAAATTTATTTAAGTCTTTTCTATAGGAAAAATATGGGCCATTACCCAAAATCACCAGAAAATTCCAGAACTACATAAAACTCATCACTGCCCCAAAACAGAGTTCAGTTTCCATCCCAAACTTTGGACAGTCATATCTCATAGTTCACAAAGCGAAATGGCACAAATTATATATCCATTTTGAAGCTTGGGATGTGAGCTATAAGATTGGTAAGTTTCAGAATTTCTAGACATCATGTGGTCATTCAAAACATTCACATAAACGAACTTCCCAGAATAGAGTTTCACTGAACAGAATTTCAAATTTTGCATGTTTGCTTCCATTGGTTCCATTTTCATACCAAACATCATTCCCACATAAATTTTCACAAGGAATCCATTAGAAACACCAAATCAATCAAATTCACATCTCATTGACATATTTTCACAACAATCTCAACATGTCAACACAATTCACATTTCAAAACCTAACATTGCAACTTTTCCATTCCAAAGTTCAAAAGCAATTTCAATGACATCAAAACACACTATGACACCATTTCCAACACAATACCCCATTCAATTATTCCCTCTATTCTAAGTCAATTTGGATGTTAATCCATAATTGAACTCAAATATAGGGTTTCAGCGACTCTCACAACACACACGAATCACATTCGAGTGTCAAATCACATCATACTCTCCAAAAGGGTTATTTATCACTAACCACATCCACTTTTGAAGTCATTAACCCTTAATCACAATTTGGGATCTTGCTAAATTGGGGCTTAGCAATCCACTAATCTCAGACTTATTCTCTAAGCTCAAGTCTTAAAATTTGGGGTATTACATCAAATCCTATAACCAAATTAAGGACAACCGATCAATCTCTTTTCCAAATGCATATTTCCATAATACTCTAAGTTGGTTATCATTTAGGACTCTTTAGGTGGCTATTAGAGGCCTAAACATATGCCAAAAGGGTTGGAAGAAACTACCCTGAAGACGCCTTTTCTGAAGCAAAACACTGATTTTTGGCTGACTCACTCGAGTGAAGATGACCCTACTCGAGTAATAAGAGACTTACACTCAAGTGAGAATGCCTATCACTCGCGAGTGTTTGATAGTGAGCAACACCCAAGACCAAAAAGTGCTCACAACACTCGAGCATAAGGCTTTGCACTCGAGTGATGACTCCAAATCGACTCAAGTCCTCGAAAGAAAAATACAAAAAGTGACAACCCGAGAGCACATGCAACATTAGAGGGAAAAGCTTACTTGAGAACCACCCTTGGCACTCGGGTGAGGAGCCCACACTTGCGAGTGTTAGAACACACTCTTGAACATTGACTACCGAGTGACGACTCGAGAGCAACCCTAACCATAAACTCACACCATCACTCAAGTGAACCCATGCTCACTCGAGTGATCACCAACATCACTCGTGTTTTAAGAAGTGCACTCGAGCTTTTATCATGAAAACCCAGTCAAAACACAAAGGAGAAGGGAAATTACACGACAACACTCAAGTGATACCCCCTCACTCGAGTGATACTATTAGATTGCCAGATCGCAGCAACTGACAGGAATTCCTAGATTTGCCAAAACTGATCCCAATGGTTCCCAAACTTAACACAAAGGTCATTCTCACTTAAAATTGCATAAGGAACCCATTGGTAACCTCCAAAACGCCCAAAACTCATCCTAACAACAATTCATACTCTTGGGTCTCTATAACACACACCATACCTAAATTCATTCAATTCACTTCCAAAACTCAAATAACTTTACAATGAACCAATTCCAATATCATTCACTATGTAATTCATGCATTCAAAATTGGCATAAAACCAAGGCAAATTCCAGAATTTATCAACCTTAAACAAAAATCACAATAAACATATCAAAAATTATCAAATCCTTAACTCTTCACTTTGCCAAAACTAGAACCTTGATTCTCAAACTTCCAATTTGCTCCAACACCCAAACTATCACCTTTTAAAATTCTAAAACCACCAAAATGGAGCTCTTAACATTATGAATAAGTTTAATGAAGAGGATTAGAGCATATAGGAACTATTACTCACCTAAAATTCAAGCTTTCTCTTTCTCTTTCCACCTTGGTCACCGAAAAATGGAGAAGAAGAAGAGAGATGGTGAGAGATGAAGAAGAAGATGATGATGTGTACATTTTCCCTTTGGCTCATACACAAAACCGAATAGGAGAGAGAAGATAGAGAAAAAGTAGATGTTTAACTTTTAGCATAATCCATTGGCCCACAACATCACACTTGTCTTAATCTTGTTCACTCCTTTTATGAGCTCACATAAGCTTAAAGCATAGGGTTCCGACCCGTAGCCAATAGATTTCAACTCTTGATCTCTAATCACCAATGAGTTTCCTCTCTGGTAACTGACCAATTGGTTGGTAAATTTTCAATTTTACCATTTTGCCCCTGGTTTTCACTATGATTATTAAATTATCGCTATGAACATTTATTTCAAATCCATATTTCATATCTCCAAAAGTGTTTAATTACATTAATTACAATCAATTTCGAAGTCATTAACCCTTAATCTCAAATTGGGTCATTACATGACATGCTTGCAATACATAATTCATGTTCACACTATGACATATCAACATGCTCAATGTTGAAACAATATACTCATAGTCATAGCATAAGTTGAATCAGAGCTTCAATCACTCATGTATGTTTCACATAATCAGGCAAAGCAATAACATGCATCAATACACCAACACAATTATCAAATACATGTAGGAGAGGTAAGTTCCCTATACTTGTTCTTTCCACGTGTGCTCCAGCACTGGCTACTTACGATCAAGGAGAATATTGAACCCTATAAACCAAATCAAGGACATTGGGTTATTCTCCACTCCAAGTTCTCACTTTCATAACACTTAATGTTGGTTATCATTATTATTGCTTAAGCCCTCACATATGGCTCTAACACAATTTCTAAAAGGGTTGGAAGAACTATCCCAAAGATCCCCTTTTGGAAGCACAAGACATGATTTTTCACTGTTGCACTCGAGTGAAGATGGCCTCACTCGAGTAATAATGTACAGATACTCGAGTGAAGAAGACCTCACTCGAGTGATGGCCTAATGCTCACTCGGGTTCTAGAAAGTGAAGCACAGAAAGTGAGAACTCGAGAGCACAAAAACTTTCAAGGAAAAAGGAACTTTCGAATGAGAACCCTTACACTTGAGTGATGGCTTAACACTTGCAAGTGTTAAGGCATACTCTTGAGTCTTGACCACGAGTGACAACCTAAGACGAGAGTTCATGGTGTCAAATACATTTGCACTCAAGTGAAAGGAGTCTCACTCGAGTGAGAACTTACAATACTTGCAAGTGAGACAACACTCTTGCCCCTTCACACGGAAGTGCAACATAAAACTGGAATTAGAAAGGGAAAATACACAATCACACTCAAGTGAGCCCATCCTCACTCGAGTGATGTTCATCCCACACTCGAGTGAACCCCAGATCACTTGAGTGATGCTATCAAAAACTAGAACGCAGAAAACTGACAGCACTTCCCAAACCTTGCCCAAGTGATTCCAATAGACCCAAAACCTCAACCAAAGCTATTCTCACATAAAAACACCTAAGGAAACCAAGGGAACCATAAAAACTACCAAATTTATATTCCATTACCATGATTTGGTTTTGGGCAACATAAACATCAAAATTCCAAACTTACCAAACTTAATCATTCAATCCCAAATCCCTTTCTATCTATCGAAATACATTCCAAATATACCAATTCCATGCCATACTCCCAATGACACTCATTTTCGAATTTAAGGCTATAATTACCAAAAATTACAAACTTCATCAAATGGCATGAAACATAGATAGAAAGGTTTGATTCACCTACCTCTTCAACTTTTCCAAAGACACTCTTGATTCTCTAACCTTTAGGTTTTCTTGATGTCAAAAATCAACACCAATGGCCAATCTATAACCACCAAAATGAAGCTCTCAACTCAAGGAACAACTTTATAGAAGAGAGTTTGAGTAAAGGAGAACATTAACATACCTCAAATGCAAGTTTTTCTTCCTCCCTTTCCTTCAACAATGGCCGAACAAGAGAGAGAAGAGAGAGATGATTGTTAGATCTCTTATGTTTTGATGATAACAAAGGATGGTATAGATTTGATAAACAAATAAGTTTGATCAAAGTAATAACAGGGCAAAATCATCACTTGAAGTAAGCTTTGGAGTAATGAAGAAAGACCAAGAGAAAAAGCTGAGAAACTTCATCAGTGGCAAGTTTTGTAAAGGGTTACTCGAGTAAGTACTCGAGTAATAAGACAAAAACTTGAAGTAACCAGGTCAACCTTCATGTAACCTGCCAACGTTACTCGAGTAAGTACTCGAGTAAGAAGGTAAATCACTGGCAGTTGCTCTCGGCCTGCCAACGTTACTCGAGTAACCAGGTAAATAATTGGCAGTTGCTCTCAGCCTGCCAACGTTACTCGAGTAAGTACTCGAGTAACCATGTCAAAGACTTCCAATTACTCTCAGCATTTTCAACCTTACCAATGATACTCGAGTCTGTACTCGAGTTACTCTGTTTCAAGAAATGTGTTGCTCTCGGCATTTTCAACCCTGCCAATGTTACTCGAGGAGCTACTCAAGTAACTCACTGTGGTAACCTAAAGTTTATTTGAAAGTTTACTCGAGTTGCTACTCAAGTAACCTATGAAGAAAAAGGTGCCATACTCGAGTAAGTACCCGAGTAAATAGGTATTTCCAAAGGTTTAAAATTTTGTTTACTTCATGCACTACCCGAGTAATGTTATGTTTGCTTATTGACTTGCAGTTTATCAAAGTTTTCCCGATGATACTCGAGTATGTACTCGAGTAAACTTAAATGAATACTCGAGTAACTACTCGAGTATGCAAGTTCAGAATTTGAGAAATCATTCCAACGTTCTTTGAATTATTTCCTATGTGATTAACCTTTCATTGTTTTAGTATTCTTAGCATATCCACAGATAAACAATAAAGAGATCTTACCAAATAAGGAAAGTCAAAAGCAACGTTCAAATATCACCTACCGCCACCTACCGCAAATGGATATTTTTTAAATACTGGAAAAGTCAACAGTGGCTACGTACACTCTAACGGATGGGAAGAAAATGTTCCAACAGTCACTACCAACACATCTATATATATGGGAACATCCAAACAGAGAATACACAACAAGAATACACACGAACGCATTATCAAGCTCATTACTCTGTTTTACATTATACTTGTGAGAGAGATATTTCATTCAAACTCAATATTTGTTATTGAGGTAACTTAAGGTTGTGGAACCTTGAGTTGGGATTGGATTACAACTTGTAAGGGGGAGCGAGTGTCCAGGAGAAGGAACTTGCTTGTACTAAGGTGCCAAGAACCCACTGAATCTTGGAAGTTATAGTAAAACTCTTAGAGAAGCTCTGAGGATTGGACATAGGTCAAAGTGGTTGTGGCCGAACCAGTATAACTCTCGGTGTACACTTTGGTGATATTTCTCCTTACTCTTTATTGCTTTATATTCACCGTCAAGTTTTTATATTTGCAACGAAATTTTAGTATCACCTAATTCACCCCCCTCTTAGGTGAAACGCTTGCTCTAACAATGATGATGAAGCAAGCTATCCCCATCCCTCTATGCTTGTACAACCGAAAAGGAGGAAGAGGGATAGAGAAGAAATGATTATAATATTCCCATTTGACTTTTCTCACTCTCTTGCTTCATCTCTTTTTGCCACATGTCTCCACCTCATTGGTTCTCATAAAATAAGCAACCAATTAGCCATTCTAATCCTTCCATTAGCCATTTAATCACCCTTCTCATTTTTCTCTTAGTTAGTAATTAATTTCTCTATTAATCACTAACTAATTGCCTAACAATTTCATTCTTTCAATTTTTTTGATTATGGCACTTTATTTAAAATTGCCACAAAACACATGATTATTCCACTTTAATTTAATAATTATCCTCAATAATTATCATTAGCCCTTAATTGCAATTTAGGGCGTTACAGGGAGAGGAACCACTCATCTTTCCTTTTATTTTTTATTGGGTTAAGGTGCAAAAATACCCATGAACTTTTCTCAAAATTGCATTCAACACTATAAACTTTTTTTAGGTGCAAAAATACCCATGAACTTCTCAAAATGGGGCAAAAATTTCAAACCGTTAATTGGTACAAACGTCCGTTTTGTGGGACCTACAATTTTATTTTTTGAGGTGCAAAAATACCCATGAACTTTTCTAAAAAGTGCATCCAACACCATAAAATTTTTTCTGGGTGCAAAAATACCCATGAACTTTTCAAAAGTTTATGGTATTTGGTGCACTTTTTAGAAAAGTTCATGGGTATTTTTGCACCTTAAAAAATAAAATTGTGGGGCCCACAAAACGGACGTTTGTACCAATTAACGGTTTGACATTTTTGCCCCATTTTGAAAAGTTCATGGGTATTTTTGCACCTAAAAAAAGTTTATGGTGTTGGATGCACTTTTGAGAAAAGTTCATGGGTATTTTTGCACCTTAACCCTTTTTTATTTGAAATAAATATTGATAAATATGAGAAATATGTCTTATATTTAAGACTAAAACAATTCCCTAATTAGATCTTACATTAAGGATATAAGGGAATAAAATTTAGGGTTAAGGTACATCCAACATCCTTAAATATTTTTCTAGATGTATCTAGTTCTCTAAAGTATTTTGTGGTTCACCCATCACCACTCTGAAGTATTTTTCAGGGTGTTCACCACCTTAAATCATTTTTTTGTGCAATTTTGCACTTAACAATTTAGATAATTAGGGTGATGATTCACCTGAAAAATACTTTAGGGTGCTGTATGTACTAAAAAGTAGTTTAGAGTACTGGACATGTAACACCTTCATTTCCAGAGCCTTTAAATGAGTTTGAACGTGTAATGACTACAAACAGGAGACTAACATTCATTTGTAAGCAGTTGAAGTCCCAAGTTCGAGACAAGATTCGAACCTACACATGAGTGGGTTTTTCTAAATCTTTCAAAAATTCTTTAAAAGTAGTCTCAGAGTGGTTTGCGTTATCATTTCAATTCATCAATTCTTAATTCCAATAATTAATATCAGAGTTCTTTATATGCGGAAAGTTCATTACTAATGGGCTCGTACCGAGCAATTACACATTCCTAGTTCATTTATTATGCCTGGTAAAAACATTCATCTGACATGCGCATTATACAATTAACCACTTTAAACATTAATATTTACATACGGGTTAGCGAGTATAAATCCTTAACTCTTCATTACAACTTCTTCTTCTGGTATTGCATTCTGCATCCCTCTTTTGTGCTCACATGCCTATATGGTTGGTTGTGGGGGTGAGATTCAAGAGAATATGAGTAGTAAACAGTACCACTTAGCATGCAAGATAAATGCTTAATGCATGACATGCTTGCCTTACATGAATTCATGCCAATATAATGACATATATGCATGCTCAATGCTTCATATAACATACCCATGGCCAAAGCATAAATAGAAACAGAGCTTTAATCATTCAAATATGCTTTACATAATTCAGCAAGCAATCACATATATCAGTGCACAAGCAATCATATCAATTACATGCAAGTTGGGTAAGTTGTACTATCTCTTAACTTTGAGTCCTCCTTTTGTACCTTTTCTTTCAACCATCAAAGTTGCTTGAAGATTCTTCCACTGATCTTCTTTGTCATCTCATGGCCCTAGATATATAAACATATCATTAGACCCATGACAAATGAATATTCTATGTGGCTACATTAGCCTTTATGACATGTCTCTTACCTTTGGACCCATACTTGTCTCAAATTACTTCAAATGCCACAAATTCATGAGTCACCCTAATCTACCAGCTTTGATATTTAACTTTGAAAAATCATAACTTAATCTATAGAACTATAAATGAGGTAGTTCAAATTCCTATTTAAAGCTCTTTAAGTATATTTTAAAGGAAAAATATCCCTTACTACCAATTACACTCACACAGTTCTAGAAACCTCAATCAATCCTCACTGCCATAGAAATCATTCCAGATTTAATACCTAACTTTAACAAATCATAGCTCCTAATGTACTGACCTAAAAGGCACATATTACATATCAAATTAAAGCCTATCATGTCTACTATTATTTTAGAAAGTTTCATAGCCATAAGTTATCATTTGATCAAATTAAAAACCAGCCACAATAATCCTGCCAGTGTTGAACTTTAACAACCTAAAATTCTAATTTTTCAATTGTCTACCTAATTTATTCACAATCATAACCAGCGGTTATTCTCACACAGTTTTTTGTGTAGAACCCATTAGTGACATCA
This sequence comes from Inga oerstediana, assembly GCA_963210345.1. Taxonomy (NCBI): domain Eukaryota; kingdom Viridiplantae; phylum Streptophyta; class Magnoliopsida; order Fabales; family Fabaceae; genus Inga; species Inga oerstediana. Next base: position 38,558,323 of record OY723407.1, read on the forward strand.
AATTCATCAAAATCATTCTCCTCCTCACTATCCTGCATCTGGCCGAAACATATACTTAGCCCAACAACAATCGATTTGTAAATTTCAACTACCAAACTAGTCAATATCCTTATTAAACCTCATATATCATCATATTCATGATTAAACAACATATGCCCTAAAAACCCAGCTTGTACAAAATCTTTAGGTAGCCCAAAAAGTGCATAAAACTCAATAAAACCTTAAGATAATCAATTCAAATCGAAGCTTGGACTTACCTCTTTATGATTCTACAACCGGTTCGGAATTCTGGTAGTACTAACCCTAGGTAGATGGCTCCAAACACCTTAAAATAAAAATCTAAAGCAGTAGAAAGGAAGCCCATACTGAGTAGAAGAAGATTAATGAAGGCTTCATCAGTGGAAACGGCGATTCGAGGTCAGAATCAGAGGTTAAGCTTAAGAACTCTTTGGTTTTTCTCTCCTTTTCTCCTCTTTCTTTTTTTGGGATTTTTTTTTCTATTTTACCCTACTCCAGGGTTCGATGTTTGGGAATGTCAAGTACATGACCGAGCCGAAGACCGGTAGATTCCCCTGACTCAGGGCTAGGTGGCATGTACTGACCCAATTTGAGATTAAGGGCTAATGACTCTGATGTTGATTGCAATTAGTGTAATTAAACACTTTTGAAGAAATGTGATGTGAATTTAATAAAAATGTTCATAGTGATGATTTAATAATCATAGTGAAACCAGGGGCGAAATGGTAAAATTGGAAATTTACCGACTAATTGGTCACTTACTAAAGAGGAAACTCATTGGTGATTAGAGATCAAGGGTTGAGATCTATTGGCTATGGGTTAGAATCCTATGCTTTAAGCTTATGTGAGCTCAAAGAGGGAGTGAACAAGATATTGACAATTGGCAATTTGGTAGACCATTGGATTGTGCTAAAAGACAAAAACTCACTTTTCTCTCTCTTCTCTCTCCTATTTGATCTGTGTATGGGCCAAGAGGGAAAATGCAACATTATCATCTTCTTCACTCATCATCTCTCTCTCTTCCTCTATTTTTTCGGCGACCAAAGAAGAAAAGGGAAAAGAAAGGTGAGATTTGATGCCTTTGTTGATCTCTAATGCCCTAAACCTCTTCTCTAATGTTATGCACCTCATTAAGAGCTCCATTTTAGTGGTTTCAGAATTTTGAAATGTAGTAGTTTGGGTATTGGAGCAAATTTGAAAGTTTGAGAATCAAGGTTCTGGTTTTGGCAAAGTGAAGAGGTAAGGATTTGATGCTTTTTGGTATATTTATTGTGATTTTTGGATAAATTTGAGAAATTCTGGAATTTTCCCTGGTTTTGGAGTCGACACCCGAGTGTAAAGCCTTACGCTCGAGTGTGATGAGCACTTTCTGGCCATAGTAGTTGCTCACTGTCAAACACTCACGAATGAGAGCCGTTCTCACTCGAGTGCAAGTCTCTTGTCACTCGAGTGCGGTCATTTTCACTCGAGTGAGTCAGCCAAAAATCTGTGTTCTGCTTTCAAAAAGGGGTCTTCAGGGTAGCTTCTTCCAACCCTTTTAGCATTTGTTTAGGCCTCTTATAGCCACCTAAAGAGTTCAAATGATAACCAACTTAGAGTATTATAGAAATATGTATTTGGAAAAGCGATTAATCGGTTGTCTCTAATTTGGTTTAGGATTTGACATCTGTTAGACTCATGAGCCCACTGTGCCGAAGAACGTCAGGAAAGAAACAGGTAGTGACTCCTCTCTTATACTTTGTGTAAATGTATTGTATGTATGCCTATCATGCATTGTGTTGCTACTGCTGCTTTATGATGCATTGAGACACTTTGTGGTACTTTGTGCTTTGTGATGATGTTGCTTTGTGATACCTTGTGCCTTGGGATGCTGCTGCATAGTGTTTACCACAAAAGTGGGCATAGTGTTTATAGCAAAAGCTAGCATTGAGATTACAGCAAAAGCTGGCATAGTGTTTACCGCGAAAGCGGGCATAGAGCATTGTGATACAGCCGTGAGTGCTGTCGGTTGTGGCACGAGCCATGACTCATAGTGATGCTGTTGAACATGTTGAACTTACATGCTTTATGTTTATATATTGTATAAGTGATTTGTTACTACTGGGATTCTTTAGAATCTCATTCTTTCTAATGACTAACATTTCAGATAGGGCAAGTGGCTCAAAAGGGAAGCAGACAACTAGGAGTAGTTAGGATCTCTTAGAGACATTTGGTTGGGGGTTGCTTATCTGTTTTTGGTTTGGGATTACCGTTGGTATATGAGATGTAGATAATAATTTTGGATATGTAATCCCCATTTTGGGAAACCTTAAACCCTTTGTATCTATACATGTAACCTAGGGTTTTACCGGGATTTTAGTTACACACTCTAATATTTATGAATGTGATTTAACTGCATAGGTAATTGTATCAGATAGTGAACGAGAGACCAAATGAATTATGTTTTCAAACTGTTTTTCGGGATACCCCATCTTGAAGATAAGGGATTAGAAATGTTGTTTCCATCTTATTGGTCTCTATTTCACTTGAATTTCCTAATCCGGATATAATTATGGTGATGGGGTTACATAGAACCTCTTTAGAGTGCCAACTTAAAATGCAAAAAGTAAGTGTAATCATAAGGGATACTTGGCACCTTCTTATCAAGCCAACACAAAAGTTAAATGGTACATCTCATGATGAGAGGACACTTGGCACTTTCTTGTAGAGCCACTAAAAAGTTGTGTTATCATTACTACTTTATTAAAGTCAATTTAATAAAGCTACTTTATCGATGTTTACTCTGTATCCTACATGGGTTTTCCTCAGGATTATGTCACGTATATCAAAGCCTGCCACATGGCACCATGAGCCCCTATGTCCTATAAGATGGTGTAAAGTGTTCTTGTAGGGCATCATATCATCGGGAGAACCATTCTCTTCCCAAAAAACTAAATCATATAGTCCCTGAGAGTCTTTTTATCTCTCATTATTCTTGAAATTCTTCCCAAACTAGGTTTAGTAGTCTGCCTAATATAGGCTTATCCTCAAGTTCTATGCCTAAAATTCAGCATATTACATGCACGCATGAAAAAATACTTCATGGTGCTGGGTGCACCACAAAATACTATAGGGCACTGAGTGTACTTGAAAAGATACTTCACAATGATGAACGCACATTAGCTCTAAAATTTAAGGGCTCACAAAAATATTAAAGCCCAATCTTCTTTATTGGGCTAGAAAAAATATGTTGTCTATGTCCTCTCTCGGCAAAAACATGGCTTTTCCTGCCATCCAATATTTTATAATTAATTAAATAATGATTAATTTAACAAATCAATTATTTCAGCATTGAGCTAAGAAGACACTCTCCTTTTTTTTGCTTTTTTATTCTTTTTTCCTTCTCAAATCTTATTGTTATCTTTAGATAAAAAATAAATGCTTTAAGTTTAATATATTGTAAGATTATTATTATAAAAATAAGTAAATAAATTTAAATTGTTAAAATTTGACTCGTATAAATCATAAATATCATATGGGAACTTTTTTTAAAAAAATTTAATTTATAAAATGTAATAATAATAATAATTTTACACAATCACTACTACATATTTGCGAATTTATAATGCTTAATACATAATGGTTATAACTAATAAACATCATGTATGTCGAGGCGGAGATCACACAAGGATATATAACCCTTAAATGTCATGTATTGCGACAAAAATAACGGTTGTAGTTAATAATCATAATTTATTTAGTGACAAAAGTGACGGTTCTTTTAAAACAACTATTATGTACTTATAAACAATTCATCTTTCAACCCTTATATCAGCAAAGACAAACCATAACAATCTTTAGAAACAACTGTCATCTAACACCTCATCACCACCTAAGTCATAACTCATAACCCTTCGTAATATGTTACATCTTAATAAGTCATAAGTCATAACCCTTCATAATTTGTTAGACCTTCATAAGTCATAAGTCATAGCTCATAACCCTTTGTAATCTATTAGACCTCTATTTAAACTCACCTATTTCTTGTAATTTTTACTACTTTTCTTTATTGGCCTACTCCTCCTCCTTCATCATGTCTACAAAGAAAGAATAAGGCCACCTGTGTGGTCTGTAGAGAATTACGACCCGTATGGTTTGTAGTGAAGCGACCAATATGGTCTGCAATAGAATGAGAAAGAAAGAAAGGATTGGGATATATCCCGATGAAGCAGGATGGAATGGTGGCATATGCCTCTCAACAGTTGAAACCTTGAAAATATAACAACACTATTTTGTATGGTACGGTTGCAAATATGTACTGCGACCACAAGAATTTTGAATATTTGAAAATTAGAAAAATAGAATATGAGACAATGTAGATGAACGAAAAATTAGCGACGTGTCTATCATCGTTGATGCTTTGAATTGAAAAGTAGGGAAGTTGATGGCTATGATGATACAGGAATAGAAACTGATAAAACTATCTAGAAATCTAAACTGATGAAGTCAGATAGTACTTGCTAGCTACCGTGCTAGTCAATAGGAAAGTAGTCTGAGAGCTTAGATTGAAGAATCTCTAATGCAGGATAGACGAGTAAGGTTTATAAGAATAGAATTGAATGAGAAAACCTCCAGAATTGAGGTATCCTCTAGAATTTGAGGTATTGAGAATTTGGATTGTCCTTTATTTGATGTGACCTCTAGAATTTGAAATGTCGATAGACCTCTAGAATTTAAGGTGTCAATATAATGTAGAAGCAAAGAAATGAAACCCTTGCTATAATGATCCTTTTGACGTATTATCAAGAATCAGACTGGTATCAAATTTTGAGGACAAAATTTATTGAACGGGGGGGGGGGAGAATTGTAATGTCTCAAATTTTGGGCCTAGAGACTTGAGGATATGCCTATATTAGGCAGATGACTAAGCCCAATTCGAGAAGAGTCCCAAGAGTGTCGAGAGATAGAAAGACTCTAGGGGACTATATGATCCAGCCCTACCGGGCAGAGGGCTCAGTACGCATAGTTAATAGGATCAAAGTATCAGTGCAGATGAGCACAAGATAAATATATGGTGCCATTGGGTTGGTAGAAGACGCCACCCAGTTATGTCATGAGGTAAGGGATGGATTAGTCTGGTGAAATAGGGCGGTGTAGGTGTGCACATGACATTTTTAGGACAGACATGTGTACCCTGCGTTTTTGAAGTAGACATTGGTTTGTGGCGCCATATGGGGCCAACACACACATACTCTGACCTGGTGTCATCTCTTATGCCTCATTTTGCGTGCCATGGTCCCTAGGAGAATCCCTAGTATACATCAATAAAGTAACTTTATTAAAGTAACTTTAATAAAGTAAACAATGATGACTCATTATGGCATAACTTTTGTGTTGGCTAGATGAGAGCTTGACATGCGTCCCTTAATGATGGCAAAGTACAAGGCACTTTTGTGTTGGCTAAATGAGGAGGTGAAAAGTGTCCCTCATCATTACACCACCTTTATGCCTTTTGTGTTGGCATTCCCGGAACGCACCACCTAACACCTGAGTATGGGGAATCCACTGGTCCCTGGTTTGGTCAAGTACTTGACTTTCTCGAGCACCGAGCCGAGAGTCTAGGGAAATTGTTAGGCCTCTCCTTTCCCCTGACAAAAGTGACGCCTAAGAGGAGAGCGAAGGATGTGGGACCTACTTTAGTAAAGCAAGTGACATGTGTCACTGAATCAGTAGATTACCGGACAAATAGCACCGTAGGAATCTGACGTGGTATAATTTTCCAAGACTCCCTCTTGGCTATTAATTTCATCCAAACAGCACAAAAATAAAGGAAAAAGAGTGAGAAAATGGAATAGGAGAGAAGAAGAGTGAATAGTAACTGTTCTTGAGCTCCGGAATCGATTATACCTTCGAATCGGCGTTTTCTCTCAAAATACCCTCACAAACCTTCCTTTACTCATCCCAAGCTTCATTTTTATGGTTTTGAATTTTTTTTTAGAGGTGTTTGGTGCCGTCTTGCTTGCTAGAATACTACCGGATTTCCAAACTGGTTGCTGAAATGGGTAGAGGTAAGTGTAGGCTTCATTCTGAACTAATTGGTTTGTTGCTTGGATGAGTATTTTTTAGGGTGGATACTGTTCATATTTTAGTCAAGAGGTATTTTTAATGTTTAATCTTGTATATATGGTTATGATAATTTTGGAAGTTTGTGTTAAGCTGGCTAAATTCATTTTCTGGAGGTAGTGAACTTGTAACGTGTTTTTGATAGGCCAAACTTAATCCAAATGCTATGAAATTTTATAGGATTAAAGTAGACATCCTGGGCTTTAATTTGATAGGTATTATAAGCCATTTAGAATAGTGGATACAAAGTTATGATTTTTCAAATTTGGACCTTAATTATGGAATGAAATCTTTGGCAGTTTGTGTTTGAAAAATTTCTGGGAAATATGTGGCTATAATTGAAACTTTTTGATAGTTTTTTCTTTAATAGGACTTAAAGAGCTTTGATTAGCCATTGAAACCAACCCATTTGGATTTTTCTAAAATTAGTTGTGATTTTTCAAATTTAAGTGGAAAATCTTCCAACTTTCTAGAAGAGTACGAAAATGAAAAAGTATGATAATCGGTAATTAATTTGAACTCCAATGGCTAAGTAAAGCCCATAAAGTTAGTGTGCACCCATTAAATCCCCATTGGGCCTTATTTGTTAACTTTAAAGTTAACCAACCGATGTGTTTTAAGTAATAAAAATTGGGACAAGTATAGGCCTAAATGTAAGAGAAACGTCCTAAAGGCCTTTGTAGCCACATTGGACATTCATTTGTCATGGCTCTAATATATGGTTATGTGGCTCTAATATATGGTTATGTGCCTAAAGCTATGAGATGACAAGAAAGAAGAATGGGATAAATTCCAAACAACTTCAATGGTTGGAAGAAAAGGTACAAAAAGGGGACTCGAAGACAAAAGGTAGTGAACTTAATTACTTGCATGTATGTGATATTTATGCCGTGTATTGATCTGCTATATTGCTCACTTGATTATGTGAAAGCATATATGAATGAATGAAGCTCTGTTTTTGTTTTTATTGTGGCTATAAGTATGCCACATGAAACATTGTGTAACCCCCTCACCGTAAATTACATCCGGATTTCGAAATTTAAGTGAATTAGAGACCAATAACAATCAAATAACAATTCAAAAGGCCATCTAACAGACGGGGTTTCCACAAATACATTTCAAAATCATTTAAAACATGGTCTCACATTTACACTCCGAATATAATTACTATGTGAAGATAAATCACATTTATACAATTATCAAAGTACGTAATATAAATTCTCGGTAATCCCGGGATCATATCTTCGCTCAATAATCATAGGACACATTAACCCATACAACTCCTCAAATAGGGATTACACAAACCACTCGAATACATACTCAAATACTAATTCGAATATACAATTACATATTCCCAATTACGCATTGATAACCAACTACTAAGCTCTCACCCAGAAACGAGTCCTCTTGGTCCTTGGATGCTTGCTCCATCCTCAATCTTCCTTCCCTGTCTAAAATGTTGATAGGGGAGGGTGAAATTCTAGAGAATCTCAGTAGGATAACAATATCAATATGCATGTACGATAAATGTCTAATGCATGACATGCTTGCATCACACAATTCATGCTCATTCACAATGACACATTTATAAGCTCAATGCTTCGAACAATATACATATGGCCATAGAATAAATTGAAACACAGCTTCAAATTACATATAATCATGCAAAGTGAAGACATGCACCAACACACACTAACACAGATATCAAATACATGCAGGAGAGATATGTTCCCTATACTTTCCACGTAAGCTCCAGCTCCGGCTGCTCACGGTCAGGGCGATCATCAAACCCTATAACCAAGATCAAAGACATAGGGTTAATCCCTTTTTCCAATTCCTTAACCTTTAAAAACTTAAGTTGGTTATCATTCACAACCTTTAGGTGGCCACTTAAAGCCTAGACACATGCCTAAAGGGTTGGGAGAAACTTAACCAAAGTTCTCTTTTGAAACCTCACAAACCCATTTTTTTAGCTTCATCACTCGAGTGAAGGATGGCACACTCGAGTGATGGACGACTCGTGCCCGAGTGAGGATAACTCTCACTTGTAAGTGCTTGCCCGAAAATACAACCAGAGACAGAAAGGGATCACTTCACCCGAGCACTGACCCAAGCACTCGAGTCCCACCGAGTGAAGCCCAAGAAGTGACGACCATAGAGCACTGAGCCCTTAAAATGGCAAGCTCACTCGAGCACTAACCCAGTTCTCGAGTGATGGCACACAACTCGTGAGTGCTCACTCACACTCTTGACAATCCAACTGTGAGTGACAACCCGAGAACAGCTCCAAGCACCAATATGCATGTTCACTCGAGTGACACACCTTGTGCTCGAGTAATAATCCACTTCACTCGCAGGTGAAAAAAATGCACTCGAGCCCTCCTCATGAGAACCCAGGCAAAACTCAAAGCAGAAAAGGGAAAATGCACACAGCACTCGAGCATGATCTTCTCCTGCTCGAGTGTTGTGCATCAGAGACCAGAAATGCAGCAATTGACAGAAAATTCCCAGATGATCAAAACCAATCCCAATGGTTTCCAAACTTCTCACAAAACTTATTACCACTTAAACTTTGCCTAAGGAACACATTGGTAACCTTAAAATACCCAAAATCCTACCACAATGACAATTTCCCCTTATGGTCATACTAATTTCACACTTAACCCAATTTCATTAACTTTACTTCCAAAGTTCCAAATCAAACCCAATGGCATCCAAACATCATTTGGCACCATTTTTACCACAAAACACTATCATTCCACAATTATACCAAATTAGGGCAAAAACCACAAATCACAAAACTCAACCAAATAACATAATATATAGATCAAAAGGGAGATATCACTCACCTCTTCCTCTTTCCCAAACAAATTCCTTAATTCTTCATCTTTCCAAATTCCTCAAGCTCCCAAATCACATTCTTTCCCAAATCTAAGACCATAGCAATGAAGCCCTCATTACTAGGAACAACTTTAAAGAAGATGATTTAAGATAAAGATGACATTAAGCTAACCAAATCTTACCTTTTCCTTTTTCTCTCTCCACTTTGAGCACACCAAAAATGGAGGAACAAGAGAGAGAATTGAGAGATGGTGATGATGAAGAAGAGCATAGTTTTTTGGGCCATTTGGCCAACTAAGAGGGAAGAGAGGAGAGAGGAATGAGAGTTGAACATTTGACCCAAATCCCATGGCTCACAAAGTACCACTTGGCACAATCTTGTCACACCTCCTATGAGCTCACATACACACTTGCATATGGGATTCCACCCCTTGATCTAGTGCACAAATCAATCTCAACCATTGATCTTGAAGTTACCAATGAGTTTCCTCTCTGGCAATTGATCAATTGGTCGGTAACTTTACCGTTTTCCCCCTAATTATGGCAATTCCCTTGGAATCACCACCAAACACATCTTCATATTTCTTAATCCAATTTGGGATCCTGGTAAACCAGGGCTTAACAGTCCACTAATCTCAAGCTTAATCTCTAAGCTCAAGTCTCAGAATTTGGGGTATTACACATTGAGCATACAAAATATCATTATGTGAACATGAGCCTATGTAAGGCAAGCATATCATGCACTACCATTCATTTTATATGTATTGTCTGTAATATTTGCTACTGAGATTCTCCTGAATCTCACCTCCCCCTACCAACCATATAGGCAGCTGAGCATAGAAGAGGAGTGCAAGACGCTATTTCACGAAAGAGTTTTCAATGAAGAAAAGAAGAATTATTCACTCACTAATCCGTTATGTAAATTAATGTATTTGCATTGGTTAACTGTATAATCCACATGATGAATGAATTAATTATCGAAGCGTTATAATTGAATTAGAAATGGGTAATCGCATGGTATGAGCCCATTAGTTAGGAAACCTTCTGCGCATAAAAATGAGCAAAGAATTACTCTGATTAAGATAACAAAGAGAATTAAGGAAAGATGGATATTAAGAAATGATGAGTCTCTGAAGAAATTACGAACCACCTTATGATAGCTTGTGAAAAGTTTTAAGTTATTCAAAGAAACCCACTCAACTACAGGTTCAAATCCTATCTTCAGGTTTGGAATTGAAAGAATTTTATAAATGAATATTACTACGTGGTTTAAATTCACTATGAAAACTCATCAGAATGATAACGTAACTAGGGTGTTACATTTTTATGGTATCAAAGCGATGATTATGGCAATAAAGTTGTCTGCTCAGGGATAAAGGTCCAATTAGAGCAAAGGGTTCTGACTCTAGGATATATTATTTGCTTATATGAATAGTATAGTGATCCTCTGATAGTACTACTATAATTGGGTATGGTTGAGGTCCCATAACTAGGTTGATGAACCTATAAGTTGGATGGATAGATATCCAGAGGGTTGCTATCGACTTAATTGTAGCTTAAGATCAAACTAATAGTTAAACTAATTCTTTAGGAATTTGAATTGACTTGGATGGTCTGAGGTACTAGAATATAGTACTAGAATGTATTGAAATTTGTATGAGGTTTCTCGAGGTTGCTAGTTGCTAAACCAGCATAGGGAAAGATTGTGTTTACAAATATTCCCATAGAAAGAATAGAATGTACAAGTAGCTTATAAATTCCCTGTGCGACCTGGGTAGATTACCTCGATAGGAAACCGAAGTAGTGTTATGCCTAGAGATGGACCGATATCAAAAGTCAATACAGAATGACCCCATATGAGATGGAAAAATGTATAATTGTTAGGGAAAAGGGTTTGTTACCTGGTAAATCGCCATGGGGTGCTCCAGTGTTATGTGTTGAAAGAAAGATAGAAGAAGGGAATTAAGAAAGAACAGGGTCGGCGGTATAAAGGAAAGCAACTCTTGCTCTCGTATCTTATGTAATCAATCTGCATGTATGTATATACCATCGAGTGTATTCATATTATATGGTAGGCACTAAGACCCAACATGCCTTTGGCATGGGGTGATACCCCAGGCAGTCAGACCTGATGAGCATTCAGTATAGAATTAGAGCTGGTTTAGTAGAATTTCTACATTATCGTGGGCTCTCACCCCAACATGGCCTTGCGTTACAGCAGAGGTTGCACCGGCAAGAATTTGCCCTAGGCTGAGAGGCGGTGGGTAAAGTCAACATTTGAGAATGAGAATTACCAAGCACTATGGCAAAGGATGATTGTCCTTGAATTTACCCAAATTTTATGCTTACTACATATCGTGAATTAGTATCTTAACTTTATAGCTTGTAGCATATCGTGAATTGATATCTTAACTTTATGCCTTGTTACATATCGCGAATTGTGAATACCCAGCACTAGGAGAAGGGACCAGTGTGTCTTAGAATGGTGATTACCCAATAGACTGTACGTCAAGTAACTATTGAATATTGAATGCTCATGGATAGATGGTTTGTTTTACATGCTTTGTAAACATTACATAAGGTTATGAATGGCTTGAGTAGCAAGGGTTAGAGCCTGGAATGTATACAAAATGAATGACCTTCTTAAATAGTTGTTTGGTTCCTGAGTATTTGTAAAAATTGAATTTTTGAATAGAATTTTTCAAGAATTGAATTTTTTAATAGAATTTTTAACCAGTTTGTAGTGGTCATTTTTAAACTTCGTTGTCTCAAAAAGAAGGGATCCTTGAGGAACCTAGAACAGTGGAAGCAGTAGAAACTGGAAGAGGCCAGAAACTGTTACAGAATTACTTAGTTTGCTGGGTCTTGCCAGATGAATGCAGAATTTTTTGTTCTCGAATCATTTTGCCACTCACTTGAAAGAAAGAATTGCAGAAATAATTTCTTAAGTGGGAGGATATCTGTGAGAGGATTTCAAAAAGCTGTAAGAGAGGTTGAAACTTGCACAAGTATTGAATACTCCCGATCCTAGAATACGACCTTTGTATAGTCTGCAAAGACAGAATAAGGCAACCTGTATGGTCTGCAGAGAATTGTGACTCGTATGGTTTGCAGTAAAGTGACTAGTATGATTTGCAATAGAATGAGAAAGAAAGAAAGAAAGAAAGGATTGGGATATGTTCTGGTAAAGCAGGATAGAATAGTGGCATGTGCAATAGTTGAAACCTCACTAGATGAATTACCCCACTTGTGAATTGAACTGGCAACGATTATTTGCTTTGAAAATATAACAGCACTATGTTGTATGGTACGGTTGCGAAAATGTACTGCGACTACAAGAATTTTGAATATTTGAAAATCAAAAAAATAGAATATGAGACAACGTAGATGAACAAAAAATTAGCAACACAGCTATCATCGTTGATGCTTTGAATTGAAAAGCAGGGCAGTTGATGGCTATGATGATACAGGAACAGAAACTGATAGAAGTATCTAGAAATCTGAACTGATGAAGTTAAATAGTACTTGCTAGCTACCATGCTAGTCAAAAGGAAGGTAGTCTGACAGCTTAGATTGAAGAAGCTCTGACGCAAGATAGACGAGTAAGGTCTATAAGAATAGAATTGAATGAGAAAACCTCTAGAATTAAGGTGTCCTCTAAAATTTGAGGTGTTGAGAATTTAGAGTGTCCTCTAGAATTTGATGTGACCTCTAGAATTTGAAATGTCGATAGACCTCTAGAATTTGAGGTGTCAATGAAACCGTCGCTACAATTATTCTTTTGCAGTATTATTAAGAATCGGACCAGTAGCAAATTTCAAGGACGAAATTTATTGAACAGGAGGAGAATTATAATATCTTGAATTTTGGGCCTAAAGACTTGAGGAATTGCCTATATCAGGCAGATGACTAAGCCCAATTCGGGAAGAGTCCTAAGAATGTCGAGAGATAGAAAGACTCTAGGGAACTATATGATCCAGCCCTATCGGGCAGAAGGCCCAGTATACGTAGGTAATAGGATTAAAGTTTCAATGTAGATATGCACAGGACAGATATATTATGCCATTGGGTTGGTAGAAGATACCAGCCAATTATGTCATGAGGTAAGGGACGAATTAGTCTGGCGAAATAGGCCAGTGTAGGTGTACTAAAGTGGGTCCCACATCATTCTCTCTCCTCTTATAGCATTGGATCACCGGACAAATAGCATCATTGGATCACCAGACAAATAGCATCATAGGAATCTAACACGTGGCATAATTTTCCTAGACTTCCTCTTGGTGGTTAATTTCGTCCAAACAGCCTAAAAATAGAGAAAAATAGTGAGAAAATAGAAGAGGAGAGAAGAAGGGTGAATAGTAACCGTTATTGAGCTTCGAAGCCAATTTCACCTCCGTATAGGCGTTTTCTCTCAAAATACCCTTCACAAACCTTCTTTTACTCATCCCAAGCATCATTTCTACGGTTTCAGATTTTCATTTAGAGGTGTTTGGTGCTGTCTTGCTTGTCAGAATACTACCAGATTTTTGAATCAGTTGCAGAAACACGTAGAGGAAAGCATAGGCTTTATTTTAAACTGATTGGTTTGTTGTTTGGATGAGTATTTTTTAGGGTGGGTCTATTCATATTTGAGCCAAGGGGTATTTTTAAGGTTTAATCATGTATTTATGGTTAAATGATGATTTTGGAAGTTTCTGTTAAGCTACCTGAATCGGTTTTCTGGAGGCAGTAGACTGTAACGTGTTTTTGATCGACCAAACTTGGTCCAAAAGCTATTAAATTTTATAGATTTAAGTAGACATCTTGGGCCGATAGGTAATATAATCCATTTGGAGTAATGGATACAAAGTTATGATTTTTCAAATTTGGACCTTGATTCTGGAATGAAATCTGTGGCAGTCTATGTTTGACAAATTTCTTGGAAATATGCGGCTATAATTGACACTTTTTGATATTTGTCCCTTTAATAGGACTTAAAGAACTTTAATTAGCCACTGGAACCAACCTATTTGGATTTTTCTAGAACTAGTTATGATTTTTCAAATTTTAAGTGAAAAATCTGCCAACTTTCTAGAAGAGTGTTAAAATCATAAAGTATGATAATTGGTAATTAATTTAAACTTCAATGGTTAAGTAAAGCCTATAAAGTTAGTGTGGGCCCATTAAATACCCATTGGAATTAATGTGTTAACTTTAAAGTTAACCAACCAAAGTGTTTTGAGTTATTAAAATTGAGACAAGTATAGGCCCAAATGTAAGAGACACGTCCTAACGGCCTATGTAGCCACATTGGACATTCATTTGTCATGGCTCTAATGTATGGTTATATGCCTAGGGCTATGAGATGACAAGAAACAAGAATGGGATAAATTCCAAACAACTTCAATTGTTGGAAGAAAAGGTACAAAAAGAGGACTCGAAGACAAAAGGTAGTGAACTTACTTACTTGCATGTATGTGATATTTATGCCGTGTATTGATCTGCTATATTGCTCACTTGATTATGTGAAAGCATGTATGAATGAATGAAGCTCTGTTTTTATTTTTGCTGTGGCTATAAGTATGTCGCATGAAACATTGAGTATACAGAATATCATTATGGAACATGAACCTATGTAAGGCAAGCATATCATGCACTACCATTTATCTTACATGTATTGTCTGTAATGTTTGCTAGTGAGATTCTCCCAAATCTCACCCTCCCCCACTAACCATATAGGCAGCTGAGAATAGAAGAGGAGTGCAAGATGCTGTTTCCGGAAAGAGGTTTCAATGAAGAAGGGAAGAATTATGCACGCACTAGTCTGTATAATCCACATGACGAATGAATTAATTATCCAAGCGCAGTAATTGAATTAGAAATGGGTAATTGCATGATATGAGCCTATTAGTTAAGAAACCTTCCGCACATAAAAATGAGCAAAGAATCACTCTGATTAAGATAACAAGAGAATTAAGGAAAGATAAGTATTAAGAAATGATGAGTCTCGAAGCAATTACGAACCACTTTATGATAGCTTGTGGAAAGTTTTAAGTTATTCTGAGAAACTCACTCAACTACAGGTTCAAATCCTGTCTTAGGGTTGGGAATTGAAAGAACTTTATAAATGAATATTACTACGTGGTTAGAATTCACTACGAAAGGCTCATCAAAACAATAACGTAAATAGGGTGTTACTGGTTTCACCCAAGAGTGGGTGATTGGCTGATAAAAAAATTTAATAACTGTAATTAGAAATACTTAGTTAAAAGTTAAGAGTCTGTAAAATATCATCGAAATATACACCAGAGTTTAAACCGGTTCAGTCTTAACATCTAGACCTGCATCCAGTCCTTAGAGCGCCTTTGAGATTTCCACTAAACTCCATAATTTGTTGAATTCTTGGCATCACAGTACAAGTAATTTCCTCAATAGGACACTTACTCCTCCTTACACTTTATAAGCTGATACCCACCCAAGGTCCTGCTACCTTAAGATTCTCTTTACAAGAATAGTGACTAAAGGTATTGAAATCTCTCTCAAAGAGCTGATAAATGAGTACTGAAGAACAACAAGAATTTTAGAGAATAATAGATTGAATAACATATCACTAAATGAGCAAAATTGATTTTGTCGTTGGCTAGTTGCTCCGTCTTGAATGCTTTTGTATTTATAGGTGGAATGTCTTTAATTACACTTGAGAGCATTCAAATTTGTCCTTTAGAGAGGAATTGTAGCCATTGGTAAAAGAGAGTGCTTTTGTTATTTATTTCTGCTACGCATTTAATGCTTCTGACAGTATTTTTCTTTGGGAGGTTTTGAAGTTTATTCCGTTGATTAAGTACTTGAGACTTACATATAAATGATATTAGTAACATTCAATAGTAGTATAAGAATTCAGAAAGTATTTCATGATGAAAGTATGTGTATTAAAATTATCGAGACGGTGTTTGTAAAATTCTGAAGTACACACTCGAGTGGAATTAATATTCACTTGAAGTGATTTCCAATCATTTGAGTATTTATCTCACTTCAAGTGATTTTGTGCTAATCAATTACCACAAGGAACTTCATAGTAATTAGCTTAAAATTGAATATCACGTGAGTGCTCAAAACATCACTTGAGTGATCTTACAATACTTTAAAATCCTTGATAGACCACCATCGAGTGCCTTGCAGAGAAGTAATATCACTCGAGTGCTGAATTAGATCACTTGAGTGATCTCCTTTAGTTTTCATTACACTTCCAGGTCACTTGCAAGATATTTGCAAGCGATCATGAATCACTCAAGTTATTTGAATAATCACTCAAGTGATCTTCTTGAAAGATCACAGTACTCCAAGTTTTTCTGTGAGTGACTCTCAAAATTGTGCCATTACTCGAATGAGTTTTATTTTCACTCGAGTAATTAATTTCTTTACTCGAGTGTTCCACTTTATCACTCGAGTGATCTATGTTCTCAGATTACTAACTTTCAAGCCATCTAAAGGTCACCTGTAAGTGATGTTAACATCACTTGAGTGATTTTGTTGATTTAGATCATTAACTCTCAATCCATTGGCAAGTTACCTACAAGTGATGTCATTATTCGAGTGCTTACCCAGTCACTCAAGTGATTTGACCTTTGAGAACTTTTCCCAAGACTTGATCACCACCGAGTGACTTGGTAGAAATCTGGAAGTGAAGTATCTTCACTTGAATGCACAAGCCATTACTCAAGTGATTCTCTTTGGTAACATTACACTCTTATTTGACTATCACTCAAGTGCACAAACCATCACTTGAGTGATTATGTCAAACTTGAATAATTCACCATAGAGTTTCACTTTCTACTTTTCAAAAGGTTTAATTATCACTTAAGTCTAATAAATCAAGGTTTGTTATCATCAAAATATTATGAGAACTAACACGATGATCATCATCATGAGAATGAATTAGGTACCCTTTCATTATGCCCTGCCTGTTCAACTTCCAACATGTGCAATAATAGTTTTTTCATGTCACTTCCAAATGTGTATTATTTAAACTCCACATTTTCATATGTTTTTCCTACATTTTCTTTATTGTCCTCTTCTTTGTTCTCTAGCTCAATCGCTAAGATGAAACATCATGTGGAAGACATGCTAAAAAATTCTTGGCATCATCCTCCACCTCTTCCTCCTTCTCCTTTTCAACCCCACCTCCTACTCCTCCTCCCCAACACTAGCTCTGCCTCTGCCTCCACCTCCACCTCCACTTCCATAATAGCCCGCCTTTGCCACCTCCTCTTCCGCCTCCACATCCTATGCTTCCTCAACTGGAGGCAATGTTGCGGGATGCACAACAGACTAACCATGCTGTGAGGAGGCTTTCTGGATACCTCTCTAGTATAAACCGTAAGGCCAATCTCATACTTGAAGAGTATGGGATTGGCCATGATCCTTGCCAATCCTTTGGTGACAAGTAGCCTGGTGATCTCATCAGTTCATCAAGCTATTCACCACTATTCTTTTGTTTTCTTTGTTTTATCATTTTTTATTTTTAAATATTTTATAAAAAAAGAATATATCCAAAAGTTTTTAGAAAAATACCGTTATGAAATAAACTAAAAAATGATTCTTATATTGTCAATTCTTAATGATTGTCATAAAAGAATAATTGTCACTAACACTTACAATCAATCATTCTTAGACAAATTAATAATGGTTATTAAAAACCAACTTTCACCATTCATAAAGGATGTGATGGCTCGATAATCCATGAAACTCTCTCTAAATAAACATCTAAAAACTGAATTCCACTTTTATTTTAACTTCTTATAGCCAACATCTTCATTAAGTTTATGGACAAACGTAAGAGAACTGCTGGGTCATCATCTCAAGACAAACCAAAAGGTGAACTCCCTCCACTAACAAACATTGAAGAGTTTGTCCACATGACCTACAAGGTCCATCATATGGTCCAGGTTTACCTGCGAGAGTAGCAATGCATGGACCAGTGCTTAAAGGAACTTACCACTCTCGTTCGTTCTTTGAATGAGAAGGTGAACAAGTTATTGGAGAATGAAGAATTTGATGATGCATTAAATTCTTAAAACATCTCCATAACTTTTTATTTTCAGTTTGTTTATATACTTTGTCTTTTTTTTATTTTATTTGTAAAAAAAGGTGGTTGCGTAATCGACCATCAATTTTTTTAAAAAGAAAGTGAAATGCATAACGATTATGAAGTAAAACCTGTCACTTATTAGAATACCATGTAAAAGAAAGTGAATTACATATGGTTATTAACAAAGAACCATGATAAATGTAAACAAATAAATAATAGTTTTTTCAGGCAAACCGTGATGTAAAGTCTTAGGCATGTTAACCTAAAAACCTACCATTCCTCTTCTATTTAAATGTCTGAAAAAAAATACACTTGACACTTAGTCTGTTTAAATAATCCACCAATATCTTAAACCTACGACTCATGTTGTCTTTTTTGGCCGTCGAGAGTCATTTTCAGTAGAATCCCATCATAAAAAGCCTTCATCCGACTTTTCAATGACAACTGCTCTAGTGAATGTACTTGACTCTTGTCTCAGCGACTACTGCATGAGTTGTT
The DNA here is from genome assembly GCA_963210345.1 of Inga oerstediana. Classification (NCBI taxonomy): domain Eukaryota; kingdom Viridiplantae; phylum Streptophyta; class Magnoliopsida; order Fabales; family Fabaceae; genus Inga; species Inga oerstediana. The sequence continues at coordinate 38,576,849 of OY723407.1, forward strand.
TCATTTGTGAGCCTTAGCTGATTGGGCTATTGTGAAATCAAGCTGCGATAAAGCATCCAAGGTGATGTCAAATTTCTTTTGTGAAGTTATATTTTTTTTAGAAAATTCATTGTTGCTCTGATTGAAGGTTCCTTAAATTGAGTTTGTAAAGTGATGTTGTTTTGGAAACCCTAGTATTTCTCTTATCAAAGGTTTCTTCCTATTATAGGAAGTTGTCAACCCATTACTTTAATTCACATTTCATACTCTCTTGATCTTTTTCGAAGTGATTTCAGGAGATATGAATCCCTAAGCAAATACCTTTCCTTTCTTGGAAGTATCCATATCTCTAGAGTCACTTTAAAAAGATCCAAAAGGGATGTGATGAAAAAACTAATTTATTTGTACCAAGACACGATAAAGTATTCAAGGTGACATTAAATTACTTTTGTAAAGTTATGTTTTTTTGGAAATCATAGTATTGCTCTAATCGAATATTCCTTTCCTGTTACATGAAGTTGTCAACCCATTACTTTGACCGAAGTTTCCTACTTAATTGATCTTTTTTGAGGTCACTTTTGGAGATATGGATTCCTAAGCAAATACCTTATTTCTTGGAAGTATCCATATCTCCAAAAGTTACTTTGAAAAGATCAATAGGGATGTGATGAATAAACAAATTCAATTATACCATGACGGTTATGAAGTAAAACCTGTCACTTATTAGAATACCATGTAAAAGAAAGTGAATTACATAACGGTTATTAACAAAGAACCATGATAAACGTAAACAAATAAATAATAGCTTTTTCGGGCAAAATGTGATGTAAAGTCTTAGGCATGTTAACCTAAAAAACTTTACCATTCCTCTTCTATTTAAATGTCTGAAAAAAATACACTTGACACTTAGTCTGTTTAAATGAATCCACCAACATCTTAAACCTACGACTCATGTTGTCTTTTTTGGCCGTCGAGAGTCATTTTCAGTAGAATCCCATCATAAAAAGCCTTCATCTGACTTCTCAATGACAACTGCTCTAGTGAATGCACTTGACTCTTGTCTCAGTGACTGTTGCGTGAGTTGTTTTCATTTGTGAGCTTAGCCGATTGGGCTGTTGTGAAATCAAGTTGCGATAAAGCATCCAAGGTGATATTAAATTGCTTTTGTGAAGTTATGTTTTTTTAGAAAATTCATTATTACTCTGATTGAAGGTTCCTTAAATTGAGTTTGTAAAGTGATGTTGTTTTGGAAACCCTAGTATTGCTCTTATCAAAGGTTCCTTTCCTGTTGCAGGAAGTTGTCAACCCATTGCTTTGATTCACATTTCATACTCTCTTGATCTTTTTCGAAGTGATTTCGGGAGATATGAATCCCTAAGCAAATACATTTCCTCTCTTAGAAGTATCCATATCTCTAGAGTCACTTTAAAAAGATCCAAAAGGGTTGTGATGAATAAACTAGTTCAATTGTACCAAGACACGATAAAGTATTCAAGGTGACATTAAATTGCTTTTGTAAAGTTATCTTTTTTTTTTGGAAATCATAGTATTGCTCTAATCGAATGTTCCTTTCCTATTACATGAAGTTGTCAACCCATTGCTTGGACTGAAGGTTCCTACTTAATAGATCTTTTTTTAGGTCACTTCTGGAGATATGGATTCCTAAGCAAATACCTTATTTCTTGGAAGTATCCATATCTCCAAACGTTACTTTGAAAAGGTCAATAAGGATGTGATAAATAAACTAATTCAGTTGTACCAAGACTCAATAAAGCATTCAAGGTGACATTAAATTGCTTTTGTGAAGTTATATTTTTTTTATAAAACCCAATATATCTGTGATCGAAGGTTCCTCTCTTGTTTTTGTATTGAGCAGGTAGCACCAAGTTAAGAGCTCTGAAATTCAACATTATGATTAGTCCTAGACTCTTCAATATGAGAGTTTCTAAGCTACTTGGTTTAGACTCTATCTAATATAGTAGTATTTCTCACATCGAGTAGCCATCCAATATGGGATGGATCAAGATTTTTTAGCCTTTGTGGCTTAAATCAATTGCACTCTTGACCTGTATATCTCATAATGTAAGTGTTCAACACTTATACCTTGTGTCTCATAAGTAATTAAGCTAGGAAAGCAGCAGGGTTGGTGGAAAAAACATGAATATCATTCGCATATTGGGAAAAAAAATGAATATCATAAGCAATTAATACGGATATTCATAGGTTTTTTTCCCTAATCCATTGCTATCCAGGGTTAATTCTTGTGAAGAGACACAATTTATAGGTAAAAAGTTACATTATCACTTAGTTATGTCAACAATTGCCATTGATTCTCCCCAAAAAGTATGAAATGTCCTGATCTATCCCATATTGCATAGAAACTTGATGTGGGAGGTACTGTTTCTATTAAATACAGTCTAGTCCAACTAGCTTAAAAACTCTCACTTGATAAGTCTCACAACCATACATCACAGTTATTATATAAAAAATGTAATGCATGATAAAGGTTCTTGGTTCTTAATTAGGAACCGTTATCCTGATACTAAATATATAACGGTTGTCTACTTGAGACCGTTATTTGGTGTCATCAAAAGTCACGGTTCTGCCAACAAGTTGTTGGTTGACGTGATAAAGGACCTCATCTCCATAAGGAGGAGAACACAAGTTTGAATCCAGGAATCGCACTTATTGGGAGAGGTGATAACTCTTTGCCATCTAAGCCTCAAGGGAAAAACCCTTGATCATATAAAAAAACAAGTCACGATTCTTACAAAAGAACCGATATTTATGTTATTGAATAAATTACGGTTCTCAAAAGGAGATCGTTATGTATCATATAAGTATTACTATATATTATGATGGTCTTTCACGTGTGCCAGTTAAATATTATCACAAAAATGCGCATATCATGGCCTCACCAAGCCTCAACATATAACGGGTGTTATTTTGTTAAAAGAATTAATTCATTGTTAAAATATATTATGATGGTGTAATTAATTCATGGTTTTCCTGTCAAAAAAATTATTTCATGGTTTTCCTCTCAAGTAAGCCACTCTGACAGTATTTTCATTCACACACTCTCTCTCACCACCTCTCCGGGATAGGAACATCTCTATTTCACTTACGGTACACTTCCCTCCACTTCTATATTCGCATTTTTAGATTAACTCTAAACTATTGAGATTTAATATCATATAAAATATTATTATAATACCGAATAACAAAAAATATATAAGCAAATTCAAATCATTAAAATTTAATCTAAATAGTTTATATATTTATATTTTTTGTGTAAATGGAGAAAAGCTATTGAAGTTATTTGTGATCAAAAAGTACCTAATAAGGTAAAAGAGAAGTTCTACTACACTGCTATAAGACCAGCAATGCTTTATGGTAGTGAGTGTTGGGCTTTAAAGGGATTACATGAGCATAAAATGGGGGTGGCCGAGATAAGGATGTTGAGATGGATGTGTGGTCATACAAGAAAAGACAAGATTCATAATAAGCATATATGTGAACGAGTTGGAGTGGCCTCTATTGAAGGAAAAATGGTAGAAAGTCATTTGAGGTGGTTTGGACATGTTCAACGAAAGCCGTTGAATGACTGGTGAGGAGGGTGGATCAAGCCGTATGGACTCCTGTAAAACGAGGTCACGGAAGGCCGAAACGTACGCTTAATGAAGTCATAGAGAGAGACCTTTTGATTAATAATATACCAAAAAATATAGTTTTTGACATAGCACAATGGCGTCGTACGATCCATGTAGCCGACTCAACCTAATGGGATAAAGGCTTTGTTGTTGTTGTTAAGAAAATAATTAAAATTAATTAAAGGCAACAAATATGTATTATTTTTTCAAATATGCCCTTATGTGTAAAAAGGATAAGTGAGAAAAAATAAATACAATATATAATCAACAAGGGGTAAAGTGAAAGAAAAAGTAGTAAATATTTAAACAAATATAAAATGAAGTTACATTTTGAAACACATCCATTCACAAGTTTGAAGCATATAATAAGAGACCCGGAGGGGGAATAATAATAAATGAAGAGTAAAATTATACATTCATATGAAAATTTTAATTATATGACATATAAATAGGATCAAAATATTTATTCTCTTTCTGTCTTGTAAATAGGGCTAGAAGAGAATTTGTTATAAGGTTTTTATATTCCTAAATATAAGTCACTTTTATACCTTTTACAAATAAGTGTAAAACAGATTATTTTATTTTATTTTTTATATAAAATGGGGGAAAATTATTTTAATCATAGCATATAGGAAGAGTTTCCCGCCCAAAGACAAAATGAGGAGAATATAGAAGAGAAATTTGGATAAAAAAATCCTCAATAAAGACTACTACATCTTGTGTTTAATCTGAAATCCACTTTGTACTTTGCAGTTAGATTTCTTCATTATATTAAGGACTAAAAGAAGTATCTAATAATTCAAGTACGGATTTTGAATTAAACAATATAATTAAATTAATTAATTTTCCATAGCTAATTAACAATTTAACATGACAGAAGCATCTTTGGGCCTCTTAGGCTTTGTTGGCCCATAGATGATGGAAAACGCAAAGCTTAATAATTGATTAATCAAAATTCAAATATTATAGAACTAAAGGCCCGTTTAGTTCGATTCTATTACACCTTGCAGTGCTGTGCAATGCGATGCAATGGTAATATAATGCAATATTAATTATAGGGCTAGTGTTTAATTTGATTTTTAAGCAAGGTGCAATGAGTTATTTTTTTAAGAATTATTTAAAATTAATATATCACACAAGGTCCATTTTACCCTTAATATAATCTTTGTAGAAAATAGTTAAGAGCCATTGTGTTGCCTTTATAATAACCGTCACTCTATCTCACCAAGGATCATCCGATGTTAATGGTTGTGTGGTAGAGGTGACAGTAACAGTGATGTGGTGGTGGCAATTGTAATGCCCCAATTTTTAATTAAGGGCTAATGAGGATTATTGTGGATATTTGTGAATTTAAATTGGAATTATTATGTGTTATGTGGCAATTTTAATTAATATGCCATAATTCTTGAGAAATTGAAGGAATAGCCATAAATTAGTAATTAATGGAAGAAATTAATTATTAACTAAGAAGAAAATGAGTTGTGTAATTAAAATGGCTAATGGAGGGATTAAGGTGACTAATTGGATGATTACTTTATGAGAGCAAATCAAATTCTGACATATGTCAAGTGGAGATGAGGAGAGAGATAATGGAAAGTCAAATTAACCATAAAATATTCAGTTTTTCTCTCTCTTTCTTCCCTCCATTCAGCTGACATAGGCATGGGGGCAAGAGAAGTGTGATCATTCCTTCTTCTTCAATACTCTTCATCTCTCCTCTTCCTCTCTCATGCATCCTCCATTATTGGCCAAAGGAGGAAGAAGTTCTTGAGAAAAGGTAAGTCTTTGACCCTCTAAATGGCTTCTAATAGAAAACCTCTCTTCTATAAACTCGTTCCTTGTGTTGAGAGCTTCAATTTCATGGTTTTAGATTTGTCATTTGGTGTTGTTTGAGCTCTCAAGGGATTTTGGAGTTTGGAGAACCAAGGAACTCCTTTTGGGAAAGTTGTAGAGGTGAGTAAGACAAACATTTTCATATAGGTTTTGTAGCCATTGGTTGAGTTTGGATTTTCTGGATATTTTGCCTTGAATTTCGAAAATGAGGGTCATTTTGTTGTTGGCATGTTGTTGTCATGGAATTAGTGCCTTATTTAGTGTTTTGAATGAATAGAATTAAATTGAAGCTTAAAGGTGAAGTTTGGCAACTTTGTGTTTGGTTTGTGTATTGGGCAAAAACAGGGTATGTCAATGGGTTGTGATATTGTTCATTTTGAGGTTACCATTGTGTTCCTTGTGAGAAATTGTACGGGAATATGTTTGGTTATTGATTTTGGATTCATTAGACACTTTGGTAGAAAATTGGAAATCTGTCAAGTGTGAACTCTATTCTAGGCAGTCAGTTTGTATGAAATTTTTGAATGACCAGTGGTGTTGAAAAATTCTAAAATTTTCATTCGTAAATTTCACATCCCAAGCTTCAAAATGGACATATAATTCATGTCATTTTGTTTTGTGAACTGAGAGTTATGCTTTGCCAAAGTTTGGGACAAAAACTGGACTATTTTTTTAGTAGTGTTGAGTTATATGTAATTCTGGAATTGTGTGGTGATTTCTAGTAATGACTCATATCTTTCCTATAATGAGGACTTAAATACCTTTCATTTGACTTTGGAATCACCTCATTTCGATTTTTCTAGAATTAATTATGATTTTTTGAAGTTCAACCAAGAATCAGGATTTTTTGGCTGCGGCCTGCGGATTCTTGGTCGCGGCCCAAATATGTCTGTCCAATTCTTGGCCGCAGCCCATGGTGGCTAGCCGCAGCCCATGACTTTCTGACCATATCTTGGTTGCGGTCTAAGGGTGGGCTGGCCGCAGCCAACCCCTGTGTTCTAGCACTTTTAGTTTTTAAAAAGTGATCTTCAACCTATTGTTTCCCAACCCTTTAGGGCTTTTATTAGAGGAATTTGGAGCCTTTTAAGGGTCAATTATGATAACCAAATTTAAGTGTTATGAAGTCAATTAAATATTGGAATAGAGTATAACTCTTCGTCCTTAATTATGATTCTAGGATTTGACATTTGCCCTACTCAGGAGAGACCGGTGCCAGAATACGCCCGAAAGGACCAAGATAGTGACTCTTCTCTTATGTTGTTTATGATGTTTTGGTATGCATGATTGATCATGGTTTTGTGAAATGTGATTGGAAAATGTGCCATAGTCCATTACAACGTGAGCACTTCAACGCAAGCCGTTTAGGGATTGATGTTGGTCATCTCTACCTCAGTCGTTGAACTGCCGTTGTAATCAACATGGATTGTTGTGAAACTGCTTTGTGAATCTGACCCGTGGGGCAGCGTGTTATGAATCCAGCCATAGGCTGTGTGTTATATATCTTGCCGGTATGGCTTGCGTTGTTAATCTTGCCTATGTAGCTTGTATATGACATGCTTTATATGAATCCCAGTTGTGGTGAAATATATTGTTTGAACTGTTGTAATGCAATATAGCGTGAGCAAACGTAAGGGGTGACATGAGTCATACCTGCCCTTATCGCTGTAACTGCCGTTGTAGTTGCTATGTGTGCATGATAATTTGCTTTCATGTCTTATTGTTGTGCATACTATGAGTGATTTGACACTACGGGGATTCCAAAGGATTTAAGGGAAAGCAGGTGACAAAGAGCGGATAGAGCTCCAGTGTAGGAAACTATTTTAGATATTGGTTATCATGTAAAATTATTTGGATGTTTTTGGGAAACAATTGTATATATTTTTTATTAATGTATAGTTTTGTGTAATCCTCAAGAAAAAGGGAAAATTTTATGGGCTTAGTGCCCCCTGTAAAACCCTTATTTATTGAATGGAACCCGAGTGTGTCGGGAATTTGCATTATACTCTGATATGTATGAATAGAATCAACGCGTACAGGCCATTTATGTTTGAAATGTGAGTATAAGACCATTGTGGAACAGGTGTTGTAAAAGTTTTTGAAAACCCTGATTTTAGGAAATTTTATTGTTGTCTGAGTCCCAAATCATACATGGTCTCTAATTCAAACTTAATTACGTTTTTACAAACTAATCTGGGTCTATGTCGTGAAGGAAGTTACAGCAATAGCAAGTGTTGATAGCTACAACGGTGGAAGTGGTGGCAATGGTAGAGGTGGTAGCAACGGGGGGTGGCAGCGGCGATGGAGGAGAAGGAGGAGGTAGTAGTGGCGACGACGATGGAGGAGGAGGTAGTGGTGCATAAAATGCAATAGTGAAGGTGGAGTTGGTGGCAACGGAGGTGGGGGTGGAGGAGGTCGTGGTAGTGACGGCAACAATGGTGGAGGTGGCAGAGGCGGCGATGAAAGAGGAGTTAGTGGTAGTGGTGGGGGTGGTGGCAATGGCAACGAAAGAGGAGGAGGTAGTGGCGATGACAGTGGAAGAGGGGGAGGTAGTGGCGGTGGCAGAGGAGGAGGTAGTGGCGGCAACGAGGGCGACTGCTGCGGCAGTGGAGGCAGAGGAGTTAGTGGCAGTGCCTATATTGGTGGAGGTGACGACGGTGGTGTGGGGTAGCAACGATGTTGATGGCAATGGAGGAGGAGGAGATAGTGACGCCCCCGGGGGGCGCATTGATGATGGTGGAGGAGGAAGAGGTAGTGGTGGCTGCAGTTGTGGCATGGTGTGACAGGTAAAATGAGACAAGTGAAATAAAGAAAAATGAAATTAAAAGATAAATTGGACTTTTTCAACCATGCAATAGGGTGATGATGAGTATTCATAAGGAGATGGTATGAATGAGGATTACCAATTTTTTGGTAATCATCATTACCATGGTAAACCCTATTACCATGTTAAAGAGAAACCAAACACTTTTATCTTGGTAATGCAACCATGATTATCATTGTAAGTATGCAATGCAGTTGAATCAAACAGACTCTAAAGCTCCTTCATGAAGCCTATAGGGTGAGGTAATTAGTCATTGCTACTAGCAATAGATACCCTAAACTCTACTAAAAAAATAGAGTAAAATACATTGACTACCCCTCTGTTTTACCTAAATCACACAAACTTTCCCCTATTTCAAAACGTATATAGATTTCCCTTGAAATTAAAATGCAAATTACAGAAACCTCCCTTACATATTTGATATATTTTCCTAAAAATAAATTTTCATACAAAAAAATAATTTTAATACATGTATGTTCAAAATTTCCAATATATTATAAAATTTTTAAATTTTTATTATACTATAAAATTTTAAATTTTTATCATATTTATTGAAACTTATTTATTTAGTATTCTTTTAAAAGACTAAAAAAATATGTCTTTTAAATGAAAGGCAAAAAGAAAAAGAAAGAAATATATTTTATTCACAATATGTTATTAATAATGTAAATTTGATATGGTATATGATTTCTATTAATTTTAAATTTTAATTTTTTAAATACATTTTTTGCACAAACATTTATAAACATGCTTATTTTAGTATGCATCTATTAATAGGATTAATCATATTTTTAATCAAGTTTTCTAGGTCTACATTAATTAAATTAATTAAGTATTTATCTTAATATGAAAAAATTTAACATATAACTATTTACAAAAGTAAAAAATAAGTTAAGAAAAATAAAAAAAAAACTCTTAAATTACTTAAACAATTTTAGTCAAAACTAGGAAATTAGTAATGATGAAGGATAAATTAGTAAATAAAATTTATATTAATATAAATTTTAATTAAAAAATAAAAATTTTTAACGAAGTTAACGGTTTGGACTTAAGTATATGTTTTTAAAATAAGGAGTCAGTGTAATTAAAGCAAAAAGCAAGAAAGATTAGAGTATTTTACTCAAAAAAATATTATAGAGCCAAAATATGATATGACTCACAAGGTCCAAAAAAAAAAAAAGACTCTAGTTATGTTTTCTTTTTTCCTTTATTTTAATGAATTCTTTAATTTTTTTTCGAATTTCTTTTTACATATTATCAAGACACATAAATTTTAAAAGAGTTAAGGAGTAGATTTACCAATAAAGTTTTAAAGAAGGAGCACCTAATGATAAGTAAAATATTTACATATTTATTTTCCTTTATATGATGATTTTATAGACGATATTTGAGTTTAATATAATATATTTGGGTGTAAAATAAATAGTATGTAAAAAATAAATAAAAGTATATAAAAAGAGCATTACTGTAGCGGCGGTCATTATTCATGACGAAATCATTATAGCAGGCAGAGGTGACTGTAGCAGATGGAAGAACTGTAGCAGTCAGCAAAACACTGTAGCAATCGTGGAAAAACTCGTAAGTCTGCTGAGAAGTCATTGTTCATGTGTGAAAAGAAGCACTAAACACTGTAGCACTTGTGGAAAAAAAAAAGCAACAGAGGCACTCGTGAAAGAACTTCGCCTGCTTATATATAGATGTGCCTCTCCGCAAAATGAGGAGGAAGTAGGGAAAGCATGGAGATATTTCTCTAACAGGGAGTGATTTTTTTTTTTCTGTCGGTTCTGAATAAATTGTGTTATTTTTTATATTTAATTTCATGCATTGTATTACTTTCTATATACCTCATACATGGAAGGCTTAGTATTGTATTACTTTTTGTATACCTCCTACATTGAAGGTTTTACCTCCTAAATATACGGCTAAATTTCTCCATTTTTCATGTATCTTTTAGTTGTATATTCATATTTCAGAATTTAATATTCAAGTGTTACGCAGTATTTTTTGAGGTTTTCATTCAAGCTTTATGCAATATTTATGAAGTTTTCAATTTATTTTGGTTTTATTTTTAATTTCATCATGAGCTAAATTTCTATTTTCCTAGGGTAATGATGTAGTTTACTAATGACGGATTGAATCTTAACTTATTAAATCTAATTTTAATTTCTCTTTCATGATTGAGTTTTAATTATTATTCTTAATGCTTTTATTTGATTGGCCATCTTTTGAATGATTTCAATATGCATGTTGAGACTGGAAGGAGATACATGTGTGTAAATCCTATGATTAAAATCATGACTTGCATATGAAATAGAAATATACTCATATGAGTTGTGTAGTCTTACTGAGTTCTATAAATCTTAATGTATAATTAATTGCTTAAATTCATATAGGAATATATTGGATTAACAATTGATTATAGAATTGCTTGACCTTGGAAGAAACTAGTAATTAAATTAGAGAAACTCAACTATCAGTCATGTGGAATAAATTGGGTTAGAATAGATAAGCAATTCAATCTGGAATTTGTTAAGTGAAATCTGACCCACAGGGCTTTTCTCATATTTGCTTTCATATTATTTGCACTCATATTTAATCATTTTGTTCTTTTAATCACAAACTAATCGATCGACTAAATAGAATTAAAATTATCCATTTTAGTACTTAGTGATCAATTCTCGTGGGAATGATACTCTACTCACTTTTACATTACTTGATTACAACAGTGTACACTTGTACTATTTAATATATCATCTACACCCGTAACACCTGACACAATTATATTTTAAAGAGGGCAAAAATACATATAAGGAATTAAAAGTGGAGCATTCGATAGAAAACCGTTAAATTTGATCTAACGCAGTTAGGGGTTTTCTTCTCTTATAATTTAACTCCGTTTGTTCAAATTTAACGGTTTTGTGCTGGATGCCCCACTTTTAATTCCTTATATGTATTTGTGTCCCCTTTAAAATATAATTATGTCAAGCGCTCCTTCCTTAAACTTTATTGATCAATTTACTCCTTAACCCATTTTAAAATTAGGGAAGTATAAGTTTTATGTTTCCGATTGATTTTTTTTTTCCCGATAGCTAAAAAGCAAAAGATTTTTCCCCAATTAAACGGCGAATAATCACTCCTTCTCTCACATGGTATATAGAGCAATGTAATGGAACCCGGACCGGACCGGCCGGGAAACCGGTCCGATTCCCGGTCCAGTCCGGGTTCACTTATAAAAAAATTTTTTTTTTTACTTTTTCCTTTAGAATTTCATACTATAAGTCTAAAATTTTCAATTTCTCACCGGTTTGGTCCCGGTTTAGCTCCGGTTTGGTCCCGGTTTGACCCACTGACCCTTAACCCAGTACCCCGACCGGTTCAATGCCCGGTCCGGGTTTTAATACCTTGATATAGAGTTACTCTCAGCCCGTTAACGTACCCTGTCATATTGACATTAGTCAAGGTTATTAAACGGTCAAAATTATTAAATAATTTTGAAGGATTAAGGATAATTTTATTCAAAAAGTTATTACTGAAGGATAGTTTTGTTTCAAAATTGTAAGAAAGAAAACAAGTTTGTTATGGTCGTCATCTCAGTTAATTTTGATCATTAATTGACTAAATTTATTGAACTGACAGTCCACATGCCATCACATTATTTTTGTTAAGGTACAAATTTACACTGAAATTTCATTTATAATCTACTTCATTTTTTTATAGGTTAAAGGGTTTAAATATCTCAGGAATTTTCACATATAGGCATTAAACACCTAAATATTTTCGAGGAACCAAATATGCCATGAAAGTTTTTAAAAAAAAAGGACAATGTCGCCCCTAGGTTAACAAGCCCGGTCAATATTTGTTAACCACATATACAAATATGACATCTATGTTAGATTTTTTTAGTAAGAAAAATTTTTTTAAAAAAAAAATCTGAAATCCTCTTTTGTCCCACCAACTTAAATACAATGTACTTCCATATTTTAATATAAGATTCAATTGATTTATTTAGAAAGATGGATAAGACTAAATAACATATTTAATTATAATATTTTTTTAGAATACTTATAAGTATAGCTAGATTATCAGTCAAATAAATTAATTTAAAAAATATGAAAAGTATAAAAATATAAGATTAATTTATTTAATTTCTTTATTCTTATTAATTGAGTCTCTTATCTCGAGGACTGAAAGTGGCATTTGTTTTAATTTATATATGTAATTAAAATGTGAAAAAAATGAAGTAGCCTACCCAAAGAAATCCTCTCACCCAAACCTATCCACACCGTCGCGCATCATCGGAAGATTTACACAGCCAGCAAAAATCCAAACTAGCCTCAACAATCAAATTGGAAAGAAGCGATTTCAATAAAAAATTAAAATCAACCCATCTCAAACAAACTAAGATTTGCAGAAAAAAATTAGATGGAGAAGCAGAAGAAAACAGAGATCGAGAAGTAGAAGAAGATTTGGGTTCGACTTTTAGCTGAATTTGTGTGACTGCGGCGTGAGAACAAGTTTGAATGCTGACGGCGGCGGCGACAAGGGCTGGAAGGAGGCTCGGCGCGACAGATCAAGGAGGGAGAAGGAGAAGATGAAGAGGTAGGACTAGTCAGAGATTGAAGAGGGAGGAGTTGCATATCAAAAAGAGAGAAGCCGCCAACGCCTCAAAGTCTCACAATCTTTCTTCTAATAGCAGCAACACCGGTGAACTCTCCTATTTGAGCTCTCTGACGAATCCCCTCTCTGCTCTCAGGGACTTCACCATTCGAGGCGAGCTAAAGAAGTTAGCTTGATTCGGTGGTGAGTTCCGATTCGGTAATGAATACTCTTTTCCTTGCTTCGCCTACCCAGGAGAGGTCGCTGGCGATGAAGGTTGACGGCGACGGAAGCTATGGATGATGGAGGTCGTGTCGGTGATGGAGGGAGGGTTTTGTTAATGAGCGAGAAAGATCTGAGCGTCAGAGTTAGAGCCGTTAAGAAGGGTGAGTCCTTTTAGCCCGGTTAAATCAAAAATGTCTTTTTACCGAGGTTTAAAAAATTCGACCGGACATTGAAGGTATTGGTTTAAGAATTACTAGATTAGATCGGGGGTTTGGGGTTAAACCGATCATATTAAAATAATATAATTTAATTAACAATAAAAAAATACAACAATATTAATAATCATTAAAATCAAAATATAAAAATATAATATTTTAATAGTAAAAATAACAAATACAATAATATTAGAAAGATTCATCCCAGTGTCCCACAATTCTTTAATCAATAATCATTGATGAAAAATAAAAATGAATATGGTAATTCTTGAAATCATTTAGCTCGAAAATTTACAACATATAGGATTTTCATATATTGAATATTTTTTCCACTAATAATATTAACGGCAAACATAGACATATACAATTTTTTGCTCATATTTCTCCATATATATATATATATATATATTAGTTATAGAAGACAAGATTACAAAATCTTGAGTTATCGGGCAATAAAACATTCTTGAGAGTTACAACATCGAATATATTGAATTTTCGTCTATATGTGGCAATCAAAGCATTGAGCTTTACTTTTTGTTTGTTTTTTTGGGTCACTCCTTAAGTTTCAAATTTAGTTATTTTTTCAAGGTAAAGAAAAAATATATAGTTACTGTTTAGGATTTTTTTATTTTCCCAATAGCCAATGTAGCAGACTAACGCCTCTTCCTTCATCCCCTCTTCTCGATGCAGCAAACTCTCTATCTTCTCACCACTCAAGCATTCTTCTCCATCACGTCTTTATTTGGAACCTTTTCTTCATTTTCTTCATCTCTTTCCTTCCGACTCTAAATTTCTACACGACGTCTTCTTTTGACATGCCCTGTTCTTTTTTTTCCTCTTATCAACGATTCAATATTCTGCTGTCGATGGTTATGACTGTATCATGCTAGGTAAATTCTTTTAACTTCTGAGTTTGTTCTTAGCATGCTTCACCTTTCTTCATTCCAGTCTTCAACCTTCTCCAAACCTTCTTTCTCTTTCTCTAAAATGGCATGGTTCACCATTAGGGAGCATTCTTTTCTTTTTAAAAAGCTAACCCGGGTGACCCTCCCAACCAAGCAGGTCACCCAGGTTTTGTCCGGGTTATGCCGGTTCAGAGCAGTTCGGTCCGGGTTAGTTTTTCTCCAGTTTAAGAAGCAACCAGACCGGATAAGTGGCCGGTTCACTGGTTCCCAATCTGAACCGGCCAGTTTGGTCTAGTTTTTTATACCTTGCTTTTTTCGAGGCCCTGCTCGTAAGCATAAGGGTTAGAGTTGGTCTTATAGGGCAGAAGCTATTTTAACAATTTTTATAATTTTTTTTTAGTTTTTTTAAAAAATCACAATAATAAATGTGCTAATTTAACACATAAATATTGTCAAAATTAAGGTATAAACGGTACGCATCATGCAACAAACAAACACAGTTATTAAGTTATAATTAAAGGTAAACTATTGTCTACATACCACAATTATAAATAATTAATGATAAGACTTAACCAAATTAAAAATACTTTTTATAAATATGTCTTAAAACGTATAAGTTGTCAATAAAATAAATAACACAAGATATAAACAAACAATTATTAGAAAATAAGTCAAAAAATACAAAATTGATAAGAATACTAATGAAATAAAAAATATTTTTATAATTTTTTAATTTTTAGAATTCTTAATACAAGATATTCTTATGAAACTTAATTCTAAAAAAAATAATAACAACTAAATATTTGCAAAATCATTAATAAAGTATAAAATATCAATAATAATATTATCATATAAATAATTTTAAAAAATTAAAAGTTATATAAGGGCCTAAAAGGACTAGCCCTTAGCCCTACATGGCCAATCCTTTTAGGCCCTCGACCCTACAGGGTTGGATCTTTTAGATTCACTTTCACTTTTAAGGCAAAAATTTTAAATCCAACTCTTATAAATTCAAGGTCTAAAAGGGCCGAACTGACAAGCTCGGCCTGTTTTTCCGGCTCAAGTCAAAGTCAAGAGGAGGAGGTAAGAGGATGATATTTTTTAAATTTTTTCAAACATGGAAAATGGAAGGTGAGGTGGATGCCATATAGGCATGCCACCTCTGCATATATGGTCAATAAATGTTGACTATTAGGGCTTGCTAATGGGGGCAACATTGCCCCCTTTTTTTAAACTCCTCGAGCATATTTGCCCACTTGAAAACTTTCAGGTGCCTAATGTTTATACATGAAAACTTTTGAACCATTTAAGCCCTTTAACTCTTTTTACAAAGTTAGATTTCAAACTTTCGAGGTAAATTTGCACCTTAACAAAAATGGCGTGGATGACATTGGACTTACCAGTTTAGCATATTTGGTCAACTAATGATTAAAATTAATTGATATAACATCCAAGGCAAACTTGCTCCCTTTTTTACACTTATGGGGGCAATGCCCTTCGAAAAAATTTTGAGGCCAAATTGTCTCTTAACACATTTTTTTACAATATAATGTGAACTTATTAAATTAAGTATTTTAATTGTCCCTCTTTTTATCCCTCACCAATATGCCATCTAATACCTTCTTTAACCTTTAAAATTTAGGTTCTAAAACCCAGATCGTCCATTGAACCAGTCGAGATACTGGATCAAAAATTAGTGGATCAGATCGAATCAAATTGGGGCTAAACCAGGGTTAGACCTATGAGGAAGGGAAGATTTTAGGATTATTTATATGAAATTATAAATAAAATATTAAAAAAAATAAAAACCAATCAAACAGTGAGAAAACCGGTCGAACAGAGGTCAATCACCGGACCAATTGGTCAGACCACCAGTTGGCCGATTTCCAGCTCAAACCGGCCGATTCGGTATGCTCTTCAGAACCATGTTTAAAAGCCATTATGAACTATTACTAAAAAAAAATCCATCTAAATTGTTGAATGCTAAAATACCATTAAACGTAAAATGACTAAGATATTCTTGTTATGAAAATGAGCCAGTACTTCCCGTGCGTTGCACGGAAAGATTTGGCTCTTGTCAAATTTCCTCAAGTATATTTACATCCACCATTCGCATGACCATCCTTTTCATATTGTTGCACTGTACGTAACAATTAAGGTGCTTAAGAAAGAATTTGCCGTCTTCATTTCACATGCCTCCATGATCACGTGCAAGATAAAACGGGGGAAAATGGGAAAAAACTCAGGTTAATAAAAAAAATGATTTTAATGTACAAAATTGTTTTCAAACGATAGATGTTATTTCCATCTCAAATGGTATATTGGAATTGAAATATTATCAATTTTCATTTCTATTTTTCACAACTAACCAACAAAATATCAAAGTAGGACAATAATATGAGGCTATCAGCAAAACAACACAGAATAATACTTTTCAACAATGATGAGATTGAATGCAATAATAATATTGCTTCATAATATGAAGTTCAAATTATCCACAACGATGTTCTCGTTTAGCAAATTGACCTCTTACTTTTATGTCTCAATCACTCCACATCATACTTTCCACACTAATAAATATAATAACAACACTCCCTACATTTGGAGTCATCTATCATCTTCTTCATCACCAGCGTTTTCTCTTCCACGAACTTCGTTTTGGAGTACCTCTCCTTAAGTGTAGGCTTTGTGATAGTCCATTATTGTCCAGCAACAGAAAGAAGGCTTCTTTTCTGAATATATAGGCAAGCATTCTATTGCAAATTGAACTTGCCTTGCTGGTGAGTGGTAATAAATCAGATTCTAAGCATTTTACTTCATGTTCTTTAGGATATGGCCAAAACAAAAAGACCAATCTTACAAAGGCAACTAACTTTTCGGAGTCCAGATCTCTGAGGGCTGTAATAATTTTGCATCAGAAGAAAAATTAGAACTTAATGCAACATGTATAACAGTTCAATAGTAGCATACATGTTGAAAACTTCTTCAGCTGACCTCATACCAAACATATAGTCATTTCAGACACACAGGACACAAAGCACATTGCAAGTTACAGTAACTAAGCTAGGTCTAATTGTCAATGAGGCCACGGATTTTCAAAGTCCATGATGCAATGTTTAAGTACAACAATATACATTACACAAAAAGAAAAGAAAAGAGATTTTCCTACCAGACATTGAACTTCCTATTAAATCATAGAGAGTAAGATCTAAGTCCACTTTCACAAACATCATTACCACTATCCAGTCTGTAACATGTAGAAGCTATTGAGGCAACAAAATCAATGAAATCTTTCAATATGAAACATTTCCACAACACATTTTAAAATATCGTTAAATATTTTACCTAGGTTACTAACTGCAATAAAAAGAGATTATGCGTACACCTCCTGCATACCTATCCGAATATTACAGCGATCTGACGTCTTCTTTTTCAGATGTTGACTATTCAACTATAATTCTGTCACTCCAAAAGCAACTTGCACCAGAAATGTTGGACACATAAATGGACAATGAAAAAGAAACAAATGACAAATGCAAAATGTTTTGTACTACCAAAAATGTATATTCTAAGCTAAAAAAAAGATTTGACAAAAGCAAAAATGAAGACTAATCAAAGCACCCAATTACACATGCCAATAACTTTATCAAGCGGCAAAATAAGATTACCTTAACGATGAAACTTGTAGGGATGCATAGTAAAATGTGAACTTTTAATATGTGGATGTGTATCACACAAACATACAAAATATAGGGCATTAGTGTGATAGATGCTAATGCATCGACTAAAACGCAAATATGCAAAGCACAATTTCCTAAAAGGTATGTTAAAGAATTTGTCTTACATCTAGTTTACGAAAAGAGCTAAATATATATCATTGGATGCTAATACATGGAGTGATTCACTTCAATTAATTGCTTAAAGGAACAAAATTATAATTCTAACCTAGAGGGATATACAAGGAGCAAAAGGAGCTAAATATAAGAAAAAAAAGAAAATAAATTCTAAAGCAATCATTTTTAAATTATAATGGGCATTAAAGAGCTGCTCAGTTAAAATATTAAAGCTTGTTCTGCATTAGTTAGCAGTCAGCACAATGCTTTATTACACAAATCCAAAAACATTTAACTTACAATCCAAGAAGACGCAGGGGCAATAAATAAGGAAGGAATCAAAATGAAGCAAATGCAAATGCTTACCAATTTGTCCTGATTGATACCCAAGATATGGTTTTCCCGAATTAGCTCAAGATCATCATCATCAAGAACAATGCAATTCGATGATTTTCTGAAATAGTTAGAGCAGAGCAATTAATATTGGGTACTATATATCAGATTGCATTGCAGGGTAAGAAGGAAAATGAACCTTTTCTTCATTCAAAGTGATCCAAACCATCATCTGCATCACCAAGTGAGGAAAAAAGAAAGTCATACTCATCATTCCATATTAAATTCTCAAATTTCGGGGAAAATAGTTAGATGAGTTTCTTAATTTTAAACTTGAACTGAAAATGGCATTTCAAAATTAACAATGCCGCCTTTCTTAATAATGTGAAAAAGAAACGGGATCTATGACAATTACCTGAAGAGTCTCAACATGGTAAGATTTTTGTTTTATTTCAACACTCCAACAATAATGATTTACAGAAATAATTATATAACAAACTGGATGTTGTTGATTTGCTAGAAGAGCTATATATAGTCCATGATGAAATTCGAGAGATTATTTGATAATCGAATGCTTAAAACATAATATGACATTTAAATGAGAATGATATATGCATCAATAGCCATAAACATGTTGCCATGTAAACTGGAAGCTTAGAGTTCTGTGGCTTAACCTGTAAAGCACATTACACACAGCATGAACTGCATCATTCACAGTCAGAAGGTATAAGAACTAATCATCTTGGATTGTGTTCACCAATATTTTCTTTGCCTAATTGAAAAGAGAAAACACTAATTAGTAAACTTGCACTAATATATAATCATTTAGAAAGTTTTCAAGTTTGACATTTTAGATTTGGCATCTCAAATATGTAGAAATAGATTGCAGCATGCAGGAATAACCTTCCTGCTAGTCTGTCTGGACAACATTTCCAGATAGGATGACCAATTTTACCTCCAAAGAGACTGAAGATCAAAATTTGATTACAGAGAATTTTTACAGTAGAATCATTAGAAGACAGTGGAGTGTACACGCTAATAAAGATGGTGGAAACTAAACTTGGAAAGATCTCTGTGTTTGTAGAGGGCAGGGGAACAATAGGGATCTTCACAACTGTGGTCATGTAAGCACAACATTTTCAGCTTCACTCCCAAAAATTTTGATTTGCCCAAAAGTATGTGTAACCCCCTCCGTAATTATATCCGAAATACGCGATTAAAATGAAATAGAGACCAATAATAATCAAATAACATTTACTAACCCATCACATGACGGGGTTTTCGCGAATACTTTTTGAAATCATTTATAAACATGGTCTCATATTCACATTTCGAATACAATTACTACGCGAAGATAAATCACATTCATATAAATATCAGAGTGCACAACTTAATCATCCCGGCAATCCCGGGTACATACCTTCGCTAAAGATACACAGGGTACAATTGCCCATTACAATTCTTCAAATGGGGATTACACAATCTTATCTCGAAAGAGTCCTAGCCGCTCCCTCCACGAGCCACTTGCCCTGTCTAAATTGTTGGTAGGGGAGAGTGAGATTCGAGAGAATCTCAGTAGGAAACAGATACCATAATGCATGCATGATAGATGCTATGTGTATGACATGTTAGCTTTATCTAGATGCATACCCCATAATGATAATTCTGCATGCTCAATGTTTCATACAACAAGACTATGGCCACAGCGAAAACAGAAACAGAGCTTCATTTATATGCTCTACACAATCAAGTAAATCAATCACATACATCACTACACAAGCAAAGATATCGAATACATGCAAGTAAGGTAAGTCCCTTACCTCCAGTCTTTTCTCCTCGATTTGCGTGCCAGCAACTCGGGGCTTTACATTCGATCCTACAATGTCAAATATACCATTTAGACACTTCCATAGTGTTTCTGGGGGTTATATGAGGCTATATTGAAAATTTACTAAAATACCCCCGGGGACCCGGCCCGGCCCGGCCGTACCCGGTCCGGCTGTACTTTTCTTGAAATTTTGACATGGGCTATTCTGACATATTTTCGCCCAAGGAATCCATTTCTGGACTCGGAATTATCAAATTCAATGTCAAATTACAAAATTGCCCTTGGCAGCCCTACTTTTAGGGTTTTAGGGGCGTTTCCGTAATTATGCTTTCTCGGCCTTTTCTGAAAAAGTGCCCAACTGTAACCCCACCTAATTTTCCCTCCTGAACTCAATGGAATCATCAAATCATTGAAAATCCAACTCTAAGACCCATTTATAGCCCAGACCGAAATATATGGGTTTTCTAGGGAAAATCAGGGTTTTTGGGTTTCGGCTCCGTAAACACGTTCCTTTCTACTCCTAACCACTTTATTGACTATTCCATTAGGTTACAACTACCATTTAGTATCAATTTGGGCAGCATAACAGCCCCTACAACCCATTTCCATAAATTAAAACCAACGGCAATCCGGCGAAATTTCACCGATTAAATTGCCCACAGCAGCTAGAATAGTCAATATACAAGAGTTTGGAAGTTACCTCAAGCTCCTTCTGGCTTTTCCCCAATATGGCTGAAAAACCCTAACTTTCCTAACCAAGATCTGAGCTTCAACAACCTTCAAGAACATAGAAGAGAAGCTTAAGAGTAGAGTTATACACGTTAGGAGCTAAATCATCGGAGAAATCGGCTTACCTTGCGAGATTTCTCCTTCCTTCTCTCTATTTTTCTCTCAACTCCTCTCTCCATATTCAGCTGTGCAGCACGTCGGAAATGAGAGCTGAAGATGATGTGAAGATGTTTTAATTCCATGCTTATGTCATCTTGCCTTTTGATGATGTCATAATTCCCAAAATTGGCATTTTCGGATTTTCTGGCAGATTTTCTGCTCAATCTTTAAAAAATCATAACTAATTCTAGAAAAATCGAAATGAGGTGATCCCAAAGCCAAATGAAATATATTTAAGTCCTCTTCATAGGAAAAATATTGGCCATTACTAAAAATCACCACACAATTCCAGAATTACATAAAACTCATCACTACCCCAAAACAGAGTTCAATTTCCATCCCAAACTTTGGACAGTCATATCTCCTAGTTCACAAAA
The DNA here is from genome assembly GCA_963210345.1 of Inga oerstediana. Taxonomy (NCBI): domain Eukaryota; kingdom Viridiplantae; phylum Streptophyta; class Magnoliopsida; order Fabales; family Fabaceae; genus Inga; species Inga oerstediana. The sequence goes on from OY723407.1 coordinate 38,598,332, forward strand.
CGAAATGGCTTAAATTATATGTCCATTTTGAAGCTTGGGATGTGAAATTTAAGACTGGAACGTTTCATAATTTTCGGACATCAATTTCCTAGTAAAAACGTCCACACGAGAAGACTGCCCAGACAGAATTCACACTGGACAGCATTTCCAATTTTTTTGCAACCAATGTATCCAATCCAATTTAAATCAATTCCAATGATTAAATACCACAACATGACACCATTTCCATCACAATATCCCATTCAATTCCTCCCTCTATTCTAAGTCAATTTGGATGTTAATCCACAATTGAACTCAAATACAGGGTTTTGGCGTTGCTCATAACACAAGCGACTACAATCCACTTTATATTCTCTAAAAGGGTTCATTAATCACTAACCACGTCCACTTTTGTAGTCATTAAACCCTAATCACAATTTGGGATCTTGCTAAACCGGGGCTTAGCAATCCACTAATCTCAGGCTTATTCTCTAAGCTCAAGTCTCAAAATTCGGGGTATTACAGTATGCATATCATCATTGTTCAAATATTTATTTCTTTGATATACCCTAAAGGGCACAAGCATTAATTAAACCTAAACACATCCGCACAATCATCCTAGAGTGTCTTTCAGAATACATGCTAAATCCCAGTGGCAATTAATGGTCATTGGATAATCATAAATGTACAGCTAGAGTGGCATGTATACACATGGATTCCATCTATAGCTTCTATAAATGATCATCCTACAATTTACACATGGATTCAATCTCTTTTTCTTAATAAATCGAAGAACCTAAAAGCTGAAATCACCTTACCTAGACATGGGCAAAGAGAAATGAGCCACGATCTGTCGACATTCTCCATAAACTCTGCTTCTTCAACACAGAGCAACGGAAAAAACTATTGTTACTAAATTGACCATTAAAAAAAAGACAGATTAAAAACCAACAGGAATAGTATAATTAACTACACTATAATTAACTATGAAAGTAGTTTCTAACGGTGAAAAAAAACTGACAGAGTCAAATTCAGAAGAAAGGTCCGTGCAAAACCCATAAAGATATTGTTAACCTGCTAAATCCCAGTGGCAATTAATGGTCATTGGATAATCATAAATGTACAGCTAGAGTGGCATGTATACACATGGATTCCATCTATAGCTTCTATAAATGATCATCCTACAATTTACACATGGATTCAATCTCTTTTTCTTAATAAATCGAAGAACCTAAAAGCTGAAATCACCTTACCTAGACATGGGCAAAGAGAAATGAGCCACGACCATAAAGAATCTGTCGACATTCTCCATATACTCTGCTTCTTCAACACAGAGCAACGGAAAAAACTATTGTTACTAAATTGACCATTAAAAAAAAGACAGATTAAAAACCAACAGGAATAGTATAATTAACTACACTATAATTAACTATGAAAGTAGTTTCTAACGGTGAAAAAAAACTGACAGAGTCAAATTCAGAAGAAAGGTCCGTGCAAAACCCATAAAGATATTGTTAACCTGCTAAATCCCAGTGGCAATTTAAACTATTGTATTTGCGCTGGAAAAAAAAACATTGTATTTCCACTTTCCGGTTTTCAAAGAATCTGAAGATGACGAAGATCATCACAATATATACAGACAAATGAAAGAAGGATCCCTCACTGAATAGTAGTAGACCAAACGAACATCCCTAACTAACATCTATCCATTTCATTCATTCAAACTCACAAAAGAGCTTCAAGGTAAAAAAAGGAAGGGGAAAAAGAACAAAAAGAAGAAGAAATTCACAGAAGAGCTCTACACAAATTGACTGTGACAAAAGGAGGGGAAATCTATATGGTTGATTTGTTGTTGGCGGAGAATATTAACATGGGGTTGATGGGAGAATTTCTATGAGATGCACCTCATGGAGTATGTAGAAAGAGGTGAATCGAGTGAGGCAGAAGCACGGTGGTCGCTCTCCAAGCCATAATCCATAAAGGGGCGGTACTCCAAATCTTCGTCGTGATCGTACACAAACTCCGGCAGCTCCACCTCGTTCCTTTTCACGTGCTCCCACAGGTAATCAAGCCTACTCACGTACCTCAATTTCCCGTACAACCTGCACCGCCACCAACTCAATAAGACAATATATAAATCGTGGTCTGATTTCTGAACCGACCTTTTCTCGGCTCAAGTTAGCAGCCCTACACAGATTTAACTAAAATGGGCCAAAGCGGTTAGTTTAGTTTAGTTACCCCGGGGTGAAGAGAAAGCGACCGAAGGTGGCCAGAAAAAGCCGAGACTGAAGACCCGGGTGAATGAAATAAATTTCCTCCAGATTCTCCTTCACAGTCATCGGGATCGCCTCATAGATCAATCTCAGAGCCAAGATTCCCGGAAAATTCTCGCCCCGGTCAACCCCGCTGTGGACGTACAGCACCGAGAACTTTCTCTTCTCCAGCTTGGGGAAAATCCTCTCCTCCAGATACTTTCTCACAACATCTACGCTCACAAATCGTGCTGTTTCGTCCAAATAAATATAGATAAATCATTACTCGAATTCAGAAGATATATTATAGATACAGAAATAATTTGAATACAGCTTAAGATATTGAGGTCGTAGAGAAATATATTACTGGGGAAGAATTTTCCAATAATGCGTTGGATCTTGCGGCCATGTTTGTCTTTGCCTTTGATCTTGAATACCTCCAACTTGAGAAGCAATTCTTCTTGTTCGAGCTCGGAGATGGAAGAAATCCCATTCATATTCCTCGTAGTTCTTGAGGCGGTGGGGGAGAGAATTGGTCAGACCATGATTGAGACTTGATGGTTCGTGTTACTTAGGGCTTTGAGGATTTCTGGGTTTGCATCGTAGATTTTGATGCGTTTGGCTTTCAGAGATTTGATTAGCTCCATCGATTTCAACGGCGACGGGAGATTGTTCCCCACTTGACCATAGTTGATCCCTGGAATGCTCGAAAATTCTGCATCTGTGAAACCAAAAGGGGTTATACACATGGCCAAAACGAACAAACCCAGATCGCCAGTTCAACGATTTTGAGAATAAAATCTGAAAACAGGACTTACTTGACACAGAGACGAGGAGGAAGAACACGACCAGAGAGAAAACCCATAGCCATTGTAACCGAGTCCGTGAAATGAAAATGAGAAAGGGGAAGACGATAAAATAAAAGAGGAGAAGCATGGTTCAGGAAAGGAAAAAGCTGCCAGAGGAGAAAATGAGAAAGGGGAAGACGATAAAATAAAAGAGGAGAAGCATGGTTCAGGAAAGGAAAAAGCTGCGAGAGGGAGGAAAAAATTCAAACTAAAAATAAATGGGTGAAATATCGGGAGATGGAAAGGGAAAGGAAGACACTGACTTATTGAGAAAAGCTGAAAACGTGAAAAGTTAAGCGTTTGAAATTCAAATAGAACACCAAGCCCAAGACAAAGCTGGCACTGTTCCTCGACTAAACGGCTTATGAACAGTACTGTTACATCTCTACAAAAGAGAAGAGAATTATATTATATATTGATAAGTAAAAATAAAGAGATGAGACAAGGGGGTGAAGAAAGAAAAGAGAAAGATGAAGAGCCAAGTAGAATTCTTATTTATATAGCTTTTTTATGTACATCTAATCCTTTGTATCAAACCTTTATTTATAGGTCTTCAACCCTTCAAAGAGTTACAATATCATAAGTAGGAGAATTAATTTACATTATGATACAATATGAAAAAATTGGAGGCTATTGTAATAAATAGTAGAAATCATTTAATTTGAGGGTTATATAGCATAATGTCCATTCAATATGAGATGGAAGATCAAAAGTTTTATTCTTAGATGTTACGGATATCCACACATAATTATAACGTTTATAACAATTCTATCAATTTCTTTCAAGTTTTGAACTTTTTTTTTGTAATTTCATAATATTGATTTACACTTAATAACCTGATCTTTCAATAATTACAATTTCATCCCTTAACACTTTTTTATCTTCTTTTTCTAACTTGTGCCCTTTTTCCTTTACATCTAGATCGCTACTCCCCTCGCTTTAGCCCATTGGAATTTTTCCGGAGCCTCTAAAAATGGTTCTAACTTTTCAAGGCTCTTCTGGAACTTTCCGGTCAATTGGGCTTTGAAGCATATTTAATTTAACATTATTCTTGAATTTCTAGACTCAAAATGGGGGATATAATTGTCGGTGTAAATTTGACGGTGCAAAATGGTATTTTGCACTAGTAATTGTATATTCTAGATTTAATATAATTTTATTTTAGAAAAATTTTAGAAAAAATATTTTCAAAATATCAAAATTCTAAATTATTTTTTTTCTTATAATAGTTTATGTATTGACTACACTTTTTTTTTTATCAATTTACAACTCATTTTAGTGGGAAATAATTAATTTGATATTTTTAAATTTTGAAGGCATTTTTCTGAAGTTTTTTATTTTTTGTTTTTATATTTTTAGTCCATGTAAAATAAAGACAGATCCTATATGTTATTTTTTCGAAAGGAAAAAAAAAAGAAATTTCCATTTCTAAATATTGAATTAAAAATTTTGAATTCGGAGTATTGAAACTAAATATTTGGATGGTTACGACTTACAAACTCACACAATCTCACTCAACAAGCGCCAAGACGCCGAGTACCATGCTTTTTTTTTTTTTTATATCAAAAAGTTTAGGTAGGTTCAGTACTAGTCCCCTACCAGGCCGGGACACGGCCCCAGGGTTTTTCGAGCGCTTACAAGGGACTTACGAGATCACCTACCAACGAGGTTTCCCCATCGGTCAGAGGGTTCGAACACACTCCCTTATGATCAAGGTGACAAGACTTTAACCGACTGTGCCAAACCTCGTTGGTGAGTACCATGCTGTTTATGATGATTGATGAGCATTTAACAAAAGTGGGCCAAATTCAAGAGCCCATACAACTTTGATTTTTTTTCTTTTTTTTGAGGCGGCATCTTCCAATGGCCATCGGCTAATATGGATCCAATTCAAAATCCCAGACTGTGACTTTTTTCCCTTACAATTTTTTTTTTTTTTTGCCTAAAAGACTGGGGAAAAACTATATTCTGAAATCAAAGAGTGGAGACAATAACTACTTTAACAATTATATATATATTAATGTATTTAAAGAGAAAGGGGTGATTAAAATATGATTAAAAATCACATGATATCTCAACACTTGATCATTTTTTTTTTCATTTTTGATTTTTAGATATTTTTATGAATTTAAAGAGATCATAAACGAAAATATTCAAAGAAGAAAAGGCAGGATGTGAAGAATATTACGAGCACGTGTCATGACATGATAATGTTCCTTCTCTTTCTTCTATATTCATTCATTTTTCCCCCTCCCTTGAAAGAAAAAGAGAAAACAAAGAGAATCCAAAGAAAAGGTAATAGTTGGAATGTAGCTTGAAGGAGAAGAGTAAAGTTGGAATGCAACCAAGTGCTCAAAGAATTTGATTCTTTCCCTTTATCCCATCTCTCTCCCCACTTCTCTCTAAGAAAGGGTGACATTTTCTTAATTGCATATCTTTTTACAACTTTCGTTATCATATTTTTCTTACATAAATAAAATTATAAGATTCCTAGTATTAATTTGTCATAAATGGTACTTCTTCTAGTTCTTGATATAAGATCTATTTACCTAATTTGATTAGATTAAAGAAGTTAGTTAATATATTTAGCATGAAATGTTTTTTTTAAACACTTTAATCATTATCTTTAATTTTCTCTATCTTTTTTTTACTTGATTATGGTTAATGAAGCATCAATAGAGGTAAATTAGAAAAAAAAATTAAAAAATTAAAGATGGAAAATAATTGTTTTTTTTTATACAAAGGAAAATATATAACATATAGAAAAAATGAAAACTTTAAAATTTAAAACATAGAAATATATATTTTTCGCAAAACGTTAAATACCATGACTTATTTAGAATTTTCTAGAAACATATAAATATGAATTTGAATTATATTTGGACAAATTGGTAGCCCCCTAATTCACATTCCTTATATCTGTGTACTGAAAAATACTCATCTGGTCCTTAATATAAAATATATTTACTTAATTTGATTAACTTAAGAAAGTTAATTACGTTAGTTGATATGGCATATATTTTTAAAACCAATATAATTATCTCCATTAATTCCTTCTCCTACTTGATTATGTTTGATGGAGCAACAATAGGGATTAATTAGAAAAACATTGATAAATTTAAAAACTATATCTTATATTTACAACCAAGATCAACTCTTTAAATATATTTTATATTAAGGAGTCAAGGAGTAGTAGTGTTCGTTTATATACCATATGTTACTAGTCAAACGAGAAGCACTACAAGAATGAAAAACTTGTGGTTTCGTCACCAAAATATAACCTTTTTCTTTTGGCCAAACACAATATTTTTAATAGAAAGTGCATAGATAACAACAACTCGTGCATGTGTTTCATAAAAGAATAAATCAGATTATATATATGAGGTCACCCATTAATAAATTTACGAATTTTCTTAATTTTATTTATTAACAAAATTTAATTTTTACAGATAAAATACTCCCTTTGGTTCTAAATATAAGACAAAGTTAATTTTTTTTAGAGAGATTAAGGAAGCTAATTAAATTACTTAGAATATTTTTATTTTTATTTTTTTCCCTCAAAACTAGTTAGTTTGATTAATAAACTAATACATAATTTAAAGATATTAACACAACATATGATATAATTCAGTACCTTATTTAGTTTCCTTAATCTCTTCAAAAAAAAAAAATCAACTTTATCTTATATTTAAGACCAAATGGAGTATAACTTTTCTACTGGTTACATTCATTCAAGTATACTACTTCCAATTTTTAATATAAGAGCTAATTGACTAATATGAATATATTAATAAAATTAGTTATTTCTATTTTTTCCCTAAAATATTATATTTCATCATGACTATTTTTGGATAGAAACTCCTTAATGTATATAATCAATAGGGATACTTTTAAGAAAAAAATTATAATTTTTAGAGACAAAGTGGCCGAATTAAAGTTTTATACTTATGACCAAATAATTTCTAACTAACTTTTATATTAAGTACTGGTAGTATATATTATTAAAACTTTGACGTTTTATATGATCCAATCTCTTAAAAATTTGTCTTGTGACAACTTTATATATGTGTGTGTTTATATATGTATATATATTTTCTTGCGGAAATCCATGCACAGTATGATCGATATTTTGGTTAATATATATATTTTTTTGTGAGATCTATTTGGTTTTTTATACTACGAAATAATTCGACTTTGATTGGCTATAGTGGTTTGAAAGCAAACAGAGCTCTTGTTGTATGATTTTTTTACATGATTCGAATATATGATTTCTTAGTAATGAATAATCCCAACTCATCCAAAATTTCAACTTTTCCAGGACAAATATTTAATATTTCTAAAGTAAAATGGATATAATATATGTTTAAAAAAAAAGTCATGCACACTCTATGTACATGCGCATGCGCATGCGTGTGTAATTATTTTTTTTATATAAACATATTTTTAATGCATAATCAAATACATGAAAAAAATGATTTATACCTTGATATCTAAAAGTACAAATTATATATTCCTGAAATATATGAAAGGGAGAATCTTGTTACCTTCCTACTCACTTCAATAAAGTTAGTAGGGAAGAAGATTCCCATGTATGGGTATGAGACTCCTTTATCACTCTTTTGGAGGCTTTCACATATATTTTGTGTTATTCCTTCCTTATATGCAACTAAATGTATTCTTTCCTGAAATTAACGTCGATCATTTTTCAGATGAGATATTTCCCTAACTCAATGCACTCCATTTGTGGACAACTATTCAACTTTTAAACTTCAAAAGCAAGTTGTTGGGTGGATTCAAACTACAAGTTAAATTCATTTGAATATGTGTTTCCCCCTCTTCTTTTGATAAGCACACACATATTTTCTTATTAGAGATAATCCTATTCAAAACACTGTTAAAAGCTAAATGAGAGTACCTCTTCCAACATAGATTTAAACATTGATTTGCCACGTTATAAGGATTGGTTCCTTCTGTTAAACCCAACCCTTGGTCCCTCTCCTTTAATTTATATATATATATATATAATATCTCTTTCATTTTGTGAGTTTAAAGAATATAATTATAACATCAAACTTAGGAAATTACTTCCTAAGGACTTAAATCTAAAAAAAAAAAAAACTCTAACAAAATTTGAATATGACAATAAATAGGAATAAAGATCGGAAGAATAGAAAAAAAGGTTGCTAAAATTTGAGAGGAGCCATACCTATTAAGTATGACTAATAGTATAACAATATATAATTATATATATATATATATATATATTAATATTTTTGGTTTATATTGATTAATTATATTCACGTCTCAAATGGCATGAGGATCTCTCCCACTTAACATGGGAATGATGATGAGCAGTTGGGCACCCAAGCTCATTAAATTTAGAATGTTTAGATTTAATTTTTTAATTTTATAAAAATTATTTTAATGAAGGTAAATTATAAAATAAAAATAATCTCTTCACTATCATTATTTCAAAAAAAATAATTTTAAATTTCAAAATATCAATTGAAATTTTAAATTTGAATCATCCAAATCAGATGAGTTTGGGGTGCTCATCACTCTTGATGAGCATCCAAACTTAGTTCGTTTAACATGATATTACTTGGATAGAAGCACATTTTGTACTCATCACTAATTTGAACTGTTTAGAAGATTGATTTTGAAGGGTCCATAATTAATTTAATTTCCATATTTTAAATAACCTTTTATTTTAATATAATTAAAATTTAAAATAAAAAAATTCTTATAACTATGACTTCTCAGAAAAATAAATTTACCAATTACAAAAATTATAGATTAAAATATTTAAATCTAGGCTGTTCATATTATATTTGAATGGTTTGAATCTCATCATAGCAATGAGCACTCGATGCTCATCACTATAGTGAGGAGGGACATAAGCCTTATATGTCATGAATGAATTTTAATTTCTGCATTTTTAAACGTACTAATCCTTTAACTTATCCACATAGATAATAAGTGGTACATTAGATTTTCATGGAGGAAAAAAATACAATGTCAGATGAAGAATAAAGGGTGACAAGAAAGACAATAAAGCTACTTGAAGCTGCCCGAGAATCTGAGAGTCGCTAAGGTTGCAGATAAAAAAAAGAAAGAAAAGACAGTATATAATGGGGATAAAGAAATTAAAGCAAAGAATAAAAAGAGAGAGAGAAAAAATTAAAGGAGTTAAGACAGTAAGAAGAAGAATCCTCTTTAATTTATATTGTCCATATTCCTACAAAGACTACACAAAAAGTTCTATACAACGATGCTCTCAGTATGCACATGAACCTCTAATGTCAGACTCTCTGATTCCCTTTTCTTTTCTTTTCTGTTTAATTTTTTTCCTAAAAACAAAGTTCATAGAAGAATTGAATTTCATAATTCAAGTAACACGTATTAGCTACATAAGGTATTTACAGAAATAGTGAGATTAAACCAACAAGTTATTAGTTGAAGTGATAAGCAACCTCACCCACGTAATGAGAAGAATACAAGTTCGAATCTCGGGAAGAACACTGGTTGGTGGAGAAGCAAAAGTCCTTTGCATTTTAAGCCTCAAAAGTAATTATATCCCTATCAAATAAAAAAAAAAGAAACATTGGGACTAATTTAAAGTTTTAATTAAACCATGCCTTCTTTATATTTATCAATTTTTTCCCTTCCGTTTTACCCTCATTCTTTGTGGGAATTTTCATTTCTCTTCGCTTTATCCCTTTTTTGGGTCTCTTAAACTGCTTTATTCCTCGAAAAAGAAGACGATACTCCCTCGAATCCTCCTTGTGTTTACAATTCACATCTGAAGCAAGAAGCCAAACACTATCTTTTTTCTCTTGTTTGTTCCTAACATAACATATCCCTAAGCGCCTATTCTGGTACTATCTTCTTTATATATAGCTTCCTGGTTTGTTGTCTTTGTCTGTACGTACGTTGAAAAGAGAAAAAAAATATTATGGCAATACCTTATGAGCTTAGCCTGGATTGCAAACCCCACCACAGCTTTTCCATTCTTCTCAAATCTTTTCGACACCATAATCAGTCTGATGACACTCACAACCTCACGCTGGAAGAATTCATCTCTCGCCTCGAAGAAGAACGCCTCAAGATCGATGCCTTCAAGCGCGAGCTTCCTCTCTGCATGCAACTTCTCACCAACGGTACACCTCCAAATCTTTAAATTAACTCAAACTCACACAACACATAAAAGAATATTATTATGAGTTTCTCATGAGAAGCCTCACATATAAGTGAATTAAGTGTGGTTTCTCTGCCCAATAGGCTAATCTTTTGATATTTTCTCTCCCTTTATACCTTGTTCTTAAAAATTGTGATGAAGTTCAATTTTGCTCAGGAAATCTTCATGTAGGTGCAGTGGATATCTATAAGTTTTTTTGAATCAGTTTCATATTTGAAGTGTTAAAAATAAAGTAAATTTACCCTAATCGTGAAAAAACTAACATTAATTACTAAAAAATTAATATTGACCATCAGTATTTTTAACGGAGGTGACAATACTCCTATTTTCAACACTTCTAGCTTGAAATTGATCTAGAAAACTTGTTAACCAAATCGGACCCTAACCCTAACAAATGTGTAGATATGTATACATGGACTGATCTTCTGTCATGTGACAGCTATGGAGGAGTCAAGGCAGAAAATCGAGGCTTTGAGAGGAAATGAAGGCAAGGAAAGTGCAACTCTGGAAGAATTCATACCCTTAAAGCATTCAACTTTTGAAAGCTCTGATAAAGCATCAAGCAATAATAATAATTGTGATAAAGCTAATTGGATGATTTCTGCTCAGCTATGGAGCCAAGCTAGTGAAGAAACCAAGACACAGTATTCCACAATTCCATCCCTTAATAACACTAAAGAAGCAGATGCTCATCAGATTGTTGGGTTCGATGTTAACCCTAATAAGCTTCACAGAAATATCAATGGTGGAGCCTTCCTTCCATTCACAAATAATAAGGAACGAAATAGCTCGAACCAATGTTCTTCGTCGACGCCATTACAGGCTCTTCCGGAGCTGGCACTGGCCTCTGCTGATGAGAAACAAGCGGAGGAGGATAAGAAATTATACTCAGAGACGATTGAGAATTCTGGTAAAGGAGGAAGCAATAATAATAATAATGGTGGTGATCAAGGAAAAGGGGTTACGGTAGTTTCGTCGTGTGAGGCGAAAACAACAGGCAAACCTGCTGCTTCGACGTCCACCGGTACTACGCAAAGTCATCGGAAAGCAAGAAGGTGTTGGTCGCCGGACTTGCACCGGCGATTTGTGAATGCCCTTCAGATGCTTGGTGGATCTCAAGGTAACTAACTACTTTATTAACACTGCTTTATGATATTTTACAATCAGAACTTTATGATATATAAATAATTGAAATTTTATTGTTTATATCAACAGTGGCCACCCCAAAACAGATTAGGGAGCTGATGAAGGTTGACGGATTGACCAATGATGAAGTTAAAAGCCATCTCCAGGTAAATATATATCTAACGTTTCATATTAAATGGAGGATTTTATGAATAAATAATTATATATTAATTGAATAACAATAAATACTTTGGTTCTATGCATTACATTTTTAATAAAAATTCATTCAATTATTAAATCGGAAAGCATTCCCAATTTATTAATTACAAGACATCATCGATTAATAATCTCAGTAATATTGAGAACATAGGACTATAGGAGTATGAACAACAATGTAAATAAATGATTTTATCTATTTTATAATTTTAATAAAACATGGATGATGATAGGTGCGCCACATTTATTTACTTGTTTTAGGTAAATGTGCAGGCAAAAAAAATATTAAATTTAATTTTTAAAAGAATAATAATTATAAAAAAAATATTATTTGAGACTAATAATGTTAAGATTAGATTACTGAAGTAGTATATTTTATAGAATGAAGAGACCAAACTAAAAAATTATATAAAATCGATGCGTTTTTGTTTTTCTCCCCCTCAAATTAAATCCATTATTTTTCACAAATTTAATTTTCTGTCCATGTTGGTTTCTTTACTGATTCTTTTTTTGGGCCAATGGTTGCTTTACTGATTCATTCTACTGTTTGGGCCTTTTTGGTTCACAGAAATATCGTCTACACACAAGACGACCCGGCCCAAATTCGCAAATAGGTGGGGCAGGTGCCCCTCAGCTCGTAGTCTTAGGGGGAATATGGGTCCCACCTGCAACAGGCACCGCTAACGCGCTCTTCAGCCCACACCCAGTCTCTCACGCGCCGCCACCACACTACTTCCCTCACGCCCCTCCGCCCCAAGACTTGATGTACACCGCCTCAACACCACAACCACACAACCACACCCTCCACCACCTAAATGGGTACAAAACGACGTCGCACAGGCAGAGGTCGCCGGAATCAGAGACCATAGAAGATGGCAAGTCACAAAGTAGTAGTGAGAACCAAAGGGAAGTGAGTAAAGGCGGTGGTGACATAAGCCTCAAACTGTAGAAGCAGCGCATAATGTATTATCGGGTTAGAGAATAGGGTAATTTATTATTATTGGATCCTCTGAAAGATAAAAATGTATAATTTTGGAAGGAAAATTCCTTATGAGCTATTAATTAGTGTTCTTTCGGAGAGGCTGAAACGGCATGAAAGTGAGCGTTTTGCTCCTTTTGCTTTCTTTTGTATGTATTCATTTTCATGCGCATTTTTTTTATGGTTTTTTGAAGTTTGAAATTTCAATTGAATACATTGGCTAACGTAGGTGACTAAGTTTCTCTCTTCTATCTTCCTGTTTACTTCAATTCCTATCTACAATCTACTACCCATCTCCACCATAGGATTAAAATTTAAGTGGTTGAGATTTAGTGTTTTATAAAATCATCTTATATATATATATATATATATATATATCAGTTTAAACTATCATGTCTAAAGTTTAACATGTTGAATTTATTTATTTATAATTTAAAATTTTATTAATAATTTTATAAAACATTAAATATAAACCACTCAAATTTTAATCTAATGATAGGAATGAGTTGTGGGTAGAGAAAGTGAATGGGAAGGGTGGAGGAAAGAAGCCAAGTATCTAAGAAATATATTACTTCATCTGATATACTAAAGGTGGGAGTTATATAACTAATTTATAATTATAAATATTAAAAAAATTAATTAAGTTAGTAGTTTGTAATAAATTTGTATTGGTATTCCTAAGACATACTATTTATGACTTATAAAACTCTTCGCTTCCCATTAAAATTGGTGGAAACCAATTTTCCAGTAACTGATGGAAGATGCCAAGGACAAATTTGTCCCTAAAATGTGAATAAAAACTTCACACCTCTGACGAGCTCGAAGCCCGCAAAGCTTGAAGAGCCATAACTCTGTTCAAGTAACAGCTTCGGTTATGAAATTTTGATCGTGGACGTGCGTTATTGTGAGTTGAGAGGTGGCCGGTGGGTTTGTCTAGTTTTCATCTCTGAACTGGGACGTCGTGTTAGGGTAGAAGATCTGCACCTTTTCTTTCTGAGACGAGTGTGTCCATTTTCTTCTTTAATATAAATTGCTCTATTCAACATTTTAAAAACAAGGGTAGTCAAGTGTATTACTGAAGAGGAAGATTGCGAGCAAGTTTGAATATGTTTAGGAAATTCTAATTTGAAAATGTCGTGTTAGGGTAGAAGATCTGCACCTTTTTTTTCGGAGACGAGTGTGTCCATATTCTTCTTTAATCTTATAAATTTCTCTATTTAACATTTAAAAAACAAGGGCAGTCAAGTGTATTACTGAAGAGGAAGAGAGGAACACAAAATAGAATTTACTAAACATATTCAAACTTGCTCGCAAATGACTACTTTGTGTCAAAATTGAAATTGCTAAAATTCGAATTTGTCGAATGTTTCATGGTCATTCGTGTATCAAACTCCTATTCGTTTGATAAAACTTCTTACATATCACTTGTATATGAAAGGAGGCGGTTCCCAATCGTTGTTCATTTAGCGTTTCAGGTGTGGTGGAGAAGAAGTTGCTTGGTCTCTATGACCTTGCCTTTGATAAAGACTCTTGCGAGGTCAAGTTCATTGCGGATCATAATACAATGAGGATGGTTTGATTTTGTTTGCTGCATTTGGATATGTGGATTCATGATTGTAATAACCCAAATTTCGATTAAGGGCTACTTGCATTTATTGAGAATGAGTTTGTGAATTAAAGTTGATTTGAGATTCGAATCAATTATCGGAAATGCCAAACACCCTATATTATAGCATAATTATGTGGCAAAGTAATTATTGGGCTAAAATAAGAGGGAAATAACGCATGGAGAAAGGAAAAAGAATTAGAATATGTGTTATATATATGACAATTCTTGTGAATGTGCCATAACCAGAGGAAAATTTGAAAGAATGGAAAATTTGTCGGTCAATTAGTCAGTGATTAATGAAGAAATTAATTACTAATTAAAAGAAATGAGGAGTGTGACTAAATGGTTAATGGAGCTAGTTAGAGTAACCAAGTGGTTACTTACTTTATGAGAAGCAAGGAGATTATGACATGTAGCACCATTGGATGAAGAGTGGTTGATGGGAAACAATTAAGATAATAAAAATTACAAACTCATTAAAATCACAATTAAGATAATAAAAATTCCTGCAATTATATAAAAGTCCATTAAAACAATAAAAATTAATTGTAAATCCTTAAAAAAGTCCAACAACATTAAATACAAAATAAAAAAAACATCTAAATTACAAAATATTCAAAAAAATCGATCCAACTAGGTCGGACCAATCCAAGTGGTTTGATTACCTAGTCCATAAAATGGTCTAGCCTGACTAGTCAGTTTGGTCCAATTTAATTATGTTACTTATTTGGACGATTACTTTATGATTAATTGATATAAATATTATGTTTTTGTCGATTTAATGTTGGAAAAAGAATCATTTGTAAGTGTTACATAACGGTTATTTTGTAAGAACAATCATTTTTCTCACTAAATAAATGATGATTATCAACTACAACTGTTATTTTTGTGTTTTTATGAATTCCGCCTCGTAATATATAACAATGCGCGTAATCAACCATTACGTTTTAGCGTCACATATTCTTACGTGACCTCCGCCTGGACATACATGACGTTTATTAGCGGTAACCACTATTTGTTAACTATTATATATGTACAAATCTGTAATAGTTAAAGACTTATGAATTAATGTTCAAGAAGTCACCTTTTAGTTATTTTTGCTCCAAAAAAAGTTTATGGTTACTTTTTTACTTTTGGTATAGCTATTTTAGCACTTTAACTTTTCATTAAAAACCTCATAGTAATGGATGTTTGGGATTATTAACGTCATGATCACTTTTTCCCTTTTTATAATATTTATGGTTACTTTTGCTCCAAAAAATAGTTTATAGTTACTGTTGTAACTTTTAGAAAAGTTGAAAGTTATTTAAGCACCTTAAATCTTATTCTAATTTGTGTGATATCTGGAGTTTGGCTAACTCATGTGTGTCATTGCCAATTAGAATAGTCTCATCAACATATACAATAAGAATTGTTCTTTTACCTCTTGAGTGTTTCACAAATAGTGTGTGGTCTGCTTGGCATTAAGTAAAACCTTCATTCTTTACTGCTTGGGCAAATTTACCAAACCATGCTCTAGGTGAATGCTTCAGGCCATAGAGTGATTTGTAAAGTCTACATACCATTCTTGGAGTGTTACATTCTGACACACCCTTGGGGATATTCATATATATATATATATACACACACACACACACACACACTTCCTCTTTTAAGTCACCATTAAGAAATGTGTTTTTCACATCAAGTTGGTGTAATGGCTAATCTAGGTTTGCTGCTAGAGACAATAGTATTCAAATTGTATTTAAATTTGCAATAGGAGCAAATGTCTCCTAATAGTCAATTCCATGGGTTTGAGAATACCCCAAGCTTTATATTTGTTGATTGTCCCATCAGGGTTTTATTTCTTCGTAAACTCTCACTTACAAGTTAGATTCTACTGCCCGTTTCCCGGTTGGTAATTTGGTGATTTTCTAGGTCTAATTTTTCATTAAGGCCCTTAATTCTTCATCCATAGCCTTTCTTCCTCTTCATGTCTAGAACAGCCTCATGGAAAAATAGTAGGTAACTGTTCATTTGCTGGTCGAGTAACAAAGCTATGCATAGAAGGTGACAAATAGTTATATGAAACAAAGTTACTTATAGGGTGCTGAGTGCATGATCTTACCCTTTCTTAAGGCAATAGGTCATTCAAGATCATCAAAACTTGGTGCTAGGGTCGAGTCAAGGTGCTGTTCAGTTATAAAGGAAGCTTCAGTACAAAAAGATGTTGTTGGGTCATCTCCAGCAGCTTCCTATTCATCATGAATATCTAGACATGCTTCCTCCTTATCACTATGAGCATCGTTAGGCTCAAGGTTGGTGTTCGGTTAGGTCGGGTTCGGTTGGTGCAGGAAGTGCAGTAGGAAGTGGAGGACTTGGGACTATGGATGTTGTAGGACTTGGTGATATTTCTGGTTCATAGAAAAGCTCCCATTCGCTATCACTCTCCCCTTGAATGGGTGTTTTTTGTAGTAACCATATGTTTCGTCAAAGGTAACATCCATGGTGACATAAAGCTTCTTGAAGGTTGGGGAATAGCATTTATAACCTTTTTTGTGTTGAAGAATATTCCAAGAATACTCATTTGAGAGCTCGAGGGTCAAGTTTGCCACCAGAGTCATGGTAGACATAGGGTATGCATCCAAAAATATTTCTTCAATGTGACTAAGGACAAGTGAAGGCGGATAAAAGGTAGATAGAACTTGGAATGGTGTTTGGAAGTTAAGTGTTTTGGAGGGTAAACGATTGATAAGGTATGTTGCAGTAAGAATGGCTTCCCCCCAATAAAATTTATGAGTTAACCTAAGGGCTTTAGTGACGTCAAGGAGGTGACGGTTTTTTCTCTCAGCAGTATCGTTTTGTTAAGGTGTATTGACATAAAAGGTTTGATGAACGATGTAGTGCTATTTAAGATAGGATTGGAGGGTAGGGTTTAGGTATTCAAGTCCATTGTCACATTGAAGGACTTGTATAGATGTGTTATGTTGGACTTTGGGTCCAAGTCCGCCCTTGATGGGCCGGACTATTTGATTAGGAAATAAGTAGCCTAATTAAATAAGAATAAAATTAGCATAAAATGCAGATTGGGGAATAATTCAGTAATAATTATGGATTTGTTAATTAAGGAACAAATCATCATAATTAGGGAATTAATTGGGAATCAATTAATTGCTGTCTTGGAGGGCAAGAAGGTGTACACACGTTTCCTAATTAGTGCCCTCCATAAACCACTATAAATAGGGTGTGCCTCCTCAATTGCAATTCACCTCGCCATTGAGTTTTCTGGCAATTCTCTTCTCTCCTACCATCTTTCTGGTTCTGGTGATCTGTTGTGCAAATCACAATTAGGCTCTAGTAGCCTAATAATTGTGTGGGCACAAGTATGGAGCATTGGAGCTTTGACCCGGATCCGAACATGGATTTGCCCCGGTATGCCAGTTCTCATTTAGTTATATCTTTCTTACATTGGCATCAGAGCCATTTGATCCTTGAGGCTGTGATTATTCTATGTGAATAAACATGTGTTATAATTTTTAATTATATCCCATCATGATTTTTTTAATTTTCGTTGTGCAATCATATATATGAGATTATATGATAAAAGAATATATGCTGCTTCAATTTATTTTCGAATGCGTACACAGATATACCATGAACAAGTGTCTCACATATGTATATATATTTGGTCGAGTATGAATTTGTTTTTGTTTTATATATACATGTTCATGAATCTGCCTCCTATGTTTTTATTTCCGATCATATGCGTATGTGTATATGGATCCCTCTGCCCAGCATATATCTATACATAAGATTGTATAATATGTCATTGTTTTTTCAAGCTTTCCTCTATGATTCAATTGCTTGAAACTACTCCATTTATCCTTTCTGTTTCGCATATGGCTATATGATAATGAGTTCGAAAGATTAAAACTTTGTACATATAAATCAAAATGCTTCTGCTCCTCCGAATTCCTTCGTCTTCTCCTCACATCTTCAGTTTCTTAAGGGTTGACATTTTTGAAACCTATATGGAACCAAAAAATAAGAGAATTTAACCCTCAAAAGCTAGGAAAGCTTGTGAAACACAGAGGACACACATCCAGGACGAATTATACAGCGTCGTCAACGTCAAGAAAATGGGGTGTTTCAAAACTGAGTGTTTTTGTCCAAAATGAAGCCATGGATGTGTAGATCTCAAAGAGACGATTCCAACGATGCTTAGAACGTGTCAAACGGAGTTCGGATGAGGGAGAAACGAAGGAAAGAAGTTGGCGGGTCGTTAGTCACCGCCGCCGCCACTTCACTCAAGATTTGATCAATGAAATTGAGGTTTTCAGATCAAATGAATGCCATGGATTTGTAGTTCGCTGAACTACGATTCTAAAGACACCAAGAACGTGAAAAACGGAGCTAAAACGAGGGAGATATGGCCTCCCGAAGTTTGTGGGTCGTGATGACCCTCCGGAGCTCCAACCAGGTCGGGTTGACTCGACTGGAGGTTGAAGATGATGATGTGGCAGTCAACGCCATGTCATCGGTCAACCAATGCTATGTGGCCCAATGAGAGGTTGCCACGTCAGCGTCAAGTGCCCGCAGCATAGGTCAAAGAAGGCCACGTCATCCGTTGACCAGCCACGTTGACCGAGGCATGTTAGCGCCATGTCATCGACATGTCAGCAGTGACATTTCAAGGTTGTCCAGTCATCGTTGACCGGTCAATGGTCAACGGTCAACGGTCAGCACTGACAAAAAAATGTTTTTTTGACAGAGGCATGTGGGGCCCACTAGGGGCTCTGTTTGACACGTGGCAAGCACCGTCGGAGAAAGGACGGCGCGTGGAGTTGTTAGGCCCGACGCGTGTCACCGCCTGATGGTCGCAAGGCGGTGCGTGTACGTCACGCGCCACTACCGAGAGTGGCCAACGCTGGAATTTTCCAATTTTTCAGGATTTTTCCATCCAGACACCTTCTAGGGGCACATGACGGCGTGTGTGACCTCCGATTAAGACGTGGTTTGTTCCTAAAAATCCCTAAATTCGAGAGCTTCAATTTGATATATAATTGGCAAATATTTGAAGTAATTTTGGGTGTAATTTGAGTCAAAAAGGTGCTTATGTGCATTTAGAAGGTCCCAAAAATGTTGTAATTGAATCAATGTTGGTTCTATTGTTTTTTGGGATAGGTTGGCTTATTTTTTTAAGAGTATTTTCAGTTGCAACATAAGGTTAAATGCTGAAAGATTCTTTAAAAGTAAGGGATTATTCGAATGAGTTTTTGAATATAAAATCCTATCCAATATTGACTCATACTCTTAGAGATAAAACTTGAAAATTGCAGCAACTTGAAATTTTTCAATAATTATTGAATAATAACAAGTCTTACTATGCTTCTAACCACATTGATTTAATTGGGATTGAATTAGTGACTTCTAAAAGTTAACCTTTTATCACATATGTTGTGATAAAGGACAAGACAGATAGAGATGTGAGAATCATCTCATCAAGTGGGAGGTATGCTGCAAATACATCCAAATGAGTGGATGTAAACATGGCAAAGAGGAGTTAGACATTGTAGCTAGACGCTACATGAGTTAATATGGTTAGAAGGGTCTATGAGAAGGATAACCTAGTTAAGAGACAACAAAATCAGGAAAAAGTTTTTTTTATTGAATGTTCTTTTCATTGAATTTATTATTAAATTCTTTGTTTTTAGAATTGAATTCAGTATATTCTCTTCTTATTTTCTTGAACATTCATGCTAGTTAGATGATATTGTGTTATTATCTTGTTAATATAACTGCTCTTTGATTGAGTGGGGGTTTCTAGAATACGACTAGAAATCCAAACGGGAATGTGTTCAAGGAAAACTATGGTTAAAAGGGTGATGAGCTAACTAGCATGATGGGATGGGAGTCAACATAGTTGTCTCATGAACATGAAACTAGTAAACTTATTATCTAATTATCCTTTGTCTAACTTGAACAAATATGATTTGTATACCATAATCATCTAAGTGACCAATTATGACCAAGTCTATTTGACTGAGCTTATGAAGTCAAGCTCAATAGAGATATCTGTGGAGTTAAAAACTCTCAAATCTCTTTCATTCAAGAAGAATGAGATGTCAGGGACATCTTACCAACTAGTCTTCAGCATTTAAAGGTTGAAGCAATCGAAGGATACAAAAGGTTTATGCTACCAAGTATAGAAAGAACAACATTGCTTAAACTTATGTTGGTATGAGCAATGTAACCTTATCCAAGCCGTGTGGATAGTGTTGGAAGATAATGAAATTTGTGATCTTCTTCCAAAAAGTTAAAACTAAGTTAAGTTTTAACATAGTGTACTAAGTCCTAACATGTTGTTTAGGCAACACTTGAGGCAGATGTCAAACTAAGATGTTGAGACAAGCTAAATGCCAAGTTCTTTTTAATAAACAACAAGTGAATGTTATGATAAGACGTCTCTCAATGAGTGGGAGTAAGCTGTGTCTCCCAGTGAGTGGGAGTAAGGCACGTCTTCCGATGAGTGGGCGTATACAAAAGTACAAATTGCCCCTGATATGCATATTGTAACCTTCAGCAATGTGATTCACCACATTGAACTTAAGTTTGAGAGACTGAAGGATCCAAGATCCATCAGTCAGACGAACTTAGCTAAAGAATGGGAGGATTCATCCTCTAAGCCCAAGGGTAAGAAACCTATGAGGTAAACTTGAAAAGCTACATTCATAATCCTTAAGGGTTGTAAAAGTAGCGATCCATATGAGTTGTGGATATTTCAGAGAAGCATATGGCTTCATGTCAAATGCAAAGCAACAAAGAGATAGAATCAAGGGATTGGAACTTGCACGTTAACTCTGTATAGATAAACCACCCTGATTCACTCCATGCAATTGCAACTGACAGAATCACATCTTTGCTATCTCCTTAGTTAAGGATCGATGGGACTATGACTTTCAAATCCTTCATTGGATTTTGATGTTTCTTTTAGGGATAAAAGATTCCTTTTCTTGCCACATGTACATATTGATTAAAAGAAATGATCAAACTAGCAAAAGAGTATTTGCTAAATAACGTGTGCTAAAGGGTTAATACCCTTATGAATAAGTTCAGAACTCATTCTACCTGGCAACAAAGACAAAGAAACATTTTTTGAGAAAATCCACTGTAATTGGCAAATTATGACGTTAGTGAACCAATGAACGTGAGGGCACAACACAAAGAGCTTGGTGTTTCATTAACGTTGTGGACATTTACTCGAAATACAGTAATATTTATTTGATTTTTGGCAAGTGTAAAGCTGTTAGATAATGGCTGAACTAGTCAGGAATCAGTTAAACTAAAAGGAAAAGACCTTTTTTGAACTAACAAGGGTAGAGACACCCATGTGATTAGTTCAAGTTGCTTTGTGTACAAGAAAGGCATTGTTAGACAATTATCAATACCTAGAACCCTTCAACATAATAGAGTTGTTGAAATGGAGAGATAGACCTCTCCTTTGATTTGGTTATGAACCATAATGGCATTAATGAGGCTGATATCAGCCATATGTTGGTAGGTGGACTCATAGCTATTATATTCGCACTTAACCAAATGCCCTCTATGTCAGTCACGACCTTACCCTATGAATCGTGGATGGGCCTTAGACCAGGGCCAAGCTCGTTAAGACTATAAGGGTCATCAACTTTATATTCACAATTCTTCTTATGAGTAAGGAAGATTAGGGCTAAGGTATACAAGGTATCTCTTTGTGAGATGACATGAGAATTTGACATGACACGTCTTCATTAGTGAAAATGATGGAGATTCAGCGACTGAGAGAAAATCGTGGGACACAACATTCATAAAACCCAGATTTCCTAGCAGGAAATGAGCATTAATCACAATAAATCTCTTTAAGAGGTTCACAAGTGACAAGGAATAACCAAGTGTTCTTAAGTTCACTGATCCGAGTCGGAGGATTGAGACCATTTTCACGACGAAAGAGGTAAGAGGTAAGTTACGAGAGAATTACCTTACTCATACATAGGAAAAGAATCCTATGAAACCTACCTTGGAGCAAATTGTCATCTAACGAATGACTATAAGGGATAGATTCCCTAATTGATTGAATGCTCTATCTATCATTTAGAAGGTAATGATAACTACCTATAAGTGTCTGAAAGACACTAGAAGGACCTGCTAAGATGAATTGTAAAGTGCCATGCAAGAGGATTTGGATTCCTTTTAAGCCAATACGTGTTTGGGTAATTTGTCACCTAGCCAAGAGGCGATTGGGAACAAGTAGGTTTTCAAATCTGTTGGGGGCATATAGAACCTAAAACACTTAGTGGCTAAGGGGTAATATAATAGAAGGTTGTCCATTGTGCGTTTTAACTTTAAACTTTGGCTATGACAACAAGCTTAGTCTTGAAAATTGCATCAAGATGATGTAAAGACCACCTTCCAATTTGGAATTTTGGAAATTGGATAATGAACTCTACATGAAGCAGCTTAAGGGCTTCATAGAAACAATAACCCAAATAGTATTATATGAGGTTTTTCACAAGGTGAAATCCTCACCAACTTCGAAATAATCGAAGCATACTACATAAGTCCTAAACGATCTAGTGATGATTCTTTATGAAGTCATCCTTTGTCAAATGACATATGAAACAAGTGTCAAGGGAGTCAAAGGAATAAAGGATCAGAGAATCCTTAAATTCTGAGTTGAGAAAGTCATGGGTTGAACAAATAACTTGAATGACAAGATAAACGGAGATTACACAAGAAAGATACAGTCTTTTCCACCTAAGACATGTACAAGTGTAATCCTTAGACATCTTACTGCAAACCCATGGACACCCCTGAAGTCAAGGGCATAGACCCAAAGAGGTTACATGTCCTATGAGGAATCCAACATAAGAAAGGTGGATAGAGTCCTATGTGAGACTATAGTTGGTAATATGAATGTACACATTGGTGTACATAAGACCAAATGTTTTTTGTCAGACTTGGAAGTTATTTTTGGTCTTGCTGTGAAATGGGTTATGAGAATAACTGTAATATCTCAATTTGTGATTAAGGGCTAATGACAATGGTATTAATTGTAATTTGTGTAATTAAATGTTTTTGGAGAAATGAGATGTGAATTTAGTATAAATGTGTGTGGTGTTTAAGATCAAGGGTTGAGATGTTGACATGTGGCAATGTTATGGACCATGGGATGAGGCATAAGAGACAAAAACCACCTTTTTCTCTCTCTTCTCTCTCCTATGCGTTTTTGAGCATGGGCAAGGGGGAAAAGTGGTACATCATCATAATCCTTTCTTCATCCCTTCCATCTCTCATTTTCTCTCTCTTCCTTCCACATTTTCGCTGAACTCAAGCTTGGAAAGACAAAGGGAAAGCTTTGATTTTGGGTGAGTAATGGTCCTCCTTTGCTCAAATCCTTTTCTCTAATGTTGTGCATCTCATTGAGAGCTTCATTATGGTGATTTCAGAATTTGGAAATGTGGTGGTTTGTGTGTTGGAGCGAAATGAAAAGTTGAGAATCAAGAAACTAGTCTTGGAAAGAGGAAGAGGTAAGAATTTGGAACCTTTTGACATATTTATTGTGGTCATTGGTTTAGCTTTGAGGATTTTGGATTTTTGCCCTGATTTTGGATTAATTTTGAAATATGTGAATTGGTTAGTGTTTAGTGTGAAAGTGGTGTCATAGTGTGTCTTTGAGTATTTGAAATTGATTTGGAATGTTGGTTTGGATTGGTTTGCAATATGGTGGTTTGATTGAGTTCTTGGTAAGACATGTGGTGGTCATTGTGTAACATGTCAATGGAGGTTGAATTGGGTTGTTTTGATGATTTCAATGGATTCCTTGTGCAAATTTATGTGGGAATGGTATTTGATATGAATTTGGGAACCATTGGAAGCATTGGTGCAAAATTGAAATGTTGTCCAATGAAAGTCTATTCTGGGCAGTCAGGTTGTGTGAAAGTTTTGACTAGGCAAATGATGTCAGAAAATTATGAAACTTTCCAGTCTTAAAGATCACATTCCAAGCTTCAAAATGGACATATAATTTGTGCCATTTCGTTTTGGGAACTGGGAGAAATGACTGTCCAAATTTTGAGGTCGAAAATGGACTCTGTTTTGGGGTAGTGATGAGATTTGTGTGATTCTGTATTTTTATGGTGATTTCCAGTAATGGCCAATATTTTTACTAGGAAGATAACTTCAATAGATTTCATTTGGCTTTAGGATCACCTCATTTCGATTTTTCTAGAATTAGTTATGATTTTTCAAAGTTTTCTTGGCTGCAGCAGAAAAATCTGGGCTGCAGTGCAAAAGTTTCTGTGTTCGTTTTGGCCGCAGCCAGAAATATTTTATTTAAAAAAAATTTCATAATTATTTTATTTTCCTGATAAAAACTTTCATTTATAATATAAAATCTACAGTAATTTACAATACAATATACAACAAAATGAAAAAACATAGCGTATATTTTTTGCAATATTGCGTCTTCATGTATCAAGCATTAAAAAACTCTATCATTTAAGTTGCTTAAATTTGAGCCATACACGTTACTTTTACGGAGGATTAAACTAAGTATTATTATATCTGTAAGCTCAAAAATTTTAAAACCTACAATGTATAAGAAGTTCAAGAAGATGGAGTTGATACTAGGGGTGACCATGATGCCCAGTGGCCCGGTGCGCCCACCCTAACCTTGCAAAAAATTGCCCAGCCCAGCTCTAAAAAAGTGGCCCGAAAAAATTTTGGGCAGCTTTGGGCGGGCTAATAATCAGGCAGGGCTGGGCATCGGGCAAGGGGTGCTGCCCTGCCCATTTGGCCCTGCCCTGAAAATTATTTTCATTTATTTAAAATATAAAATTTCATATTAATTAAATATTATTTCATATATATATATTTTTATTTAAAATATATATTTTCTATTGTATAATACTCTTCTGGTCCTTTCTTTTTTGCCCTAACCACTAAACACTATTTACAAGTAGATTTCTTCATTTCTTCTTTACTTTGTGATGTATTAAATTATAGTTGCTTTTTATTTTTTTTCCAGATACTTCATTATTTGATCAACTTTTAGGACATTGAATTGATGCAAACTACTTTGACTTCACAACTTTAATTACAATCGTTTTGTTTCCTTATTTATAATGGATTATGGATGTTGTTTAATTTTTAAAGTATGGATATTTGTTAAGACATATGGTATTTTTTAAATTTCAAGACTTAAGTTATAGGCTTATTTTAAAATATTCCAAAATGTGTAATCATCGAATGCATTTGAAATTTATATTAATTAGGGTGAAGTTAAGACATATGGTATTGGTAACTATATGAATGCTTATGAAATTTACACGAAATTATTTTTTTCATATGTGGATAAGATAAGGTGTTATCATTTGGGCAGGGAAGCCCACCCTGCCCAGCCCACCCTTGCCCAGCCCAAAATAGTTAGGGCTTTTAACGGGTAGGGCTGGGCATCGGGCTGCAAAATGCAGCCCATTCATCCTTCGGGCAGGGCATCGGGCAAGGGTCTCGCCCTGCCCAACCCTGCCCATGCCCACCCCTAGTTGATACTTCAAATAAATACCTAAAAAAAAATTATGAGCACACATATAAGATTCATGACAGATTTTAACTAAAAGTAAACATGAACTAAATGTTGAGAAAAGAAAAACACTTACACGCTTGGGAGCTTCTAAAGGAGGCCGAGACAATAAAACAAAACATATGGGAGATGAAGCTTTTTATAGCAACGGAGTTCTAGGAAATGAGAGAGTTAGAGAAAAAGCGGGAAGATGAAAATGAAAACGAAAATGGTGGGTTATTGAAATTAAATTACAAGGTGAGAGAAGCTACGACAACTTTTATCAAAATGCCAAATCTTCTCAATTTGAAAAAAAAAACAATGGCAAATTTTTTAAAAAACGGTAGAAGCTACGACGCTTTTTCTAAAACGTCAAAGCTTCTCAATTTAATAAAAATGATGGTCATTCTTTTTTTTTTTAAAGTCTTAAACGACGCTTGATTACCAAATGCTGTCCAAAACTAAACCTTAGATGACACTTGATTTTCAAGCACGGTCTAAGATGCTTAAAATATCAAATTCAAGGCAATCACATGGTTCCTTATATTAAAAAGGCACCAACGGTTTAATATCGAGGCTTGGATGGCGCTTCAGCAACAAGCGCCATCCAAGGTCTACTCTCCGTACAAGGGGTTTTTATTAAATTTTTTTTTATTAGGGATGATTTATCTTTAGGTTTTGATCTCTAAACCGATTCTTAAATTTAGTTTTTATTTTTAGTATAGACAAACTTTCTTAAGAAAGCATCTTATCATAGTAATAGAGCTTTGACACTATAGAATTTCTATTATTCCATAGTTGCCACACGCCTTTTTTTAATAGTAGTAAAGTGATTAATTTTTTTTAATAAAAATAACCCCTTGTACGGCGTTTTCTCAGGCAAGCGCCATACAATGTATTAAGCAACTATGGTGTTTTTTTGCTCAAGCGCCGTAGCTATTACTTGTATTTTTAAAAAAAAAATAAGAAGTCTCCTCTAGCACTTGTTTGAAGAAGTGCCATAAGATTGACACTGTTAAATCCTTATTTTATAATAGTGCTAGGTTTGGGCCCAAGGCCCGTGGCAGTACCGGCATAATTATTTTTCTGTAACATAAAGAATACAAAACCATAGTAAGATAGGAAAATTCCAGAAAATACTTTTAAAATTTGAAAATCCCAAATCGGTGATTTCCAACTAAAGTGAGTTGTAAATTGCTAATCAAGTATAGTCAATAACTAAAATATTGTAGGAAACAAAACTGATGTGGGATTTTAATATTTTAAAGGTATTTTTCTGAAGTTATCCCTAATAAGATTAGTTAATTTCTGACTATTCCTTCTTATAGAGTTGACTCTTCTAATTAGTTGTTACTTCTTTCCCAGAGATGTTATACATCTGTTAATTATTCTGAATTGTACTCGATACGGTAAAGTCAAAATTACAATTGGACTGACTGATGAGAGAATATGAAGAAGAGTTGTCAAGAAGGAGAAAGATTAAATACACAATTATTATGCGTATAACTCCTCCCTTAATATAAATTCTCTTCTCATAATTAGAATTTAAAATTCAAATCCATATGTTAAATAATTAATTAATCACATAATTAATTTTTTCCCATTATTAATAAGTCATTAGCTCATCAATGGGCTCCCAACCTATCAATTTCTTTTTTTTTCTTTTTTTTTTGCCAACTCCCCCAATCTATCAATTTCCAACATATTACTTAATTTCATGATGACAAAAAAAATTCCAATATCTTGTGATTTTAATTATTGAATAAGGAGTACACATATTTAGATCAAAATTAAAGCTTAACTTATTATTCGACTTCAAGTAAAACTTTCGCGTTGTGGTTAAAAACGTAACATTTTTTTTTCCAGGAAAAAAACGTAACAATATAAGTAACTAGATTTTGATCTTATGCAATGCAAAAGCACATTTAAGATTAATAAAAATAAAATATTAAAAAATTTAGCTTTATAATTTTATAAAAAGTAATAATGTTTAAGACCAAGTGTAAAATAAAATTGTACAAGTAATTATAAATAAATTACTACAACAATAGAAACATAAATATTTAAATTTTTATTCATACGGTGTGCATATATCACTACAAGATAAAAAAGTGCTTTGTAGTGGTTATGACTTATGATTGTTGATAAGAATCAGAAGAAAATTCTATTAGATATCTTACATGGCATTTAACCTTTTTTTTTTGGGACAGTAAATGCCACATACACTACTACTGATTCACACATTTATAATGCTTAATACATAATGGTTACAACTTATAAACGTTATGTATGTCAAGTTGAAGGTTGCATAAGGATATATAACGCTTAAAAGTAATGGTTAATTCTGCACATCATCATGTATTGCGAGATGGAATTCACAAAAACACAAAAATAATGGTTGTAGTTAATAACCGTCATTTATTTAGTAACAAAAGTGACGGTTCTTTTGAAACAACTATCATGTAATACTTACAAACAATTCAACTTCCAACCTCTTATTTCAATGAAGACAAAATATAGCGATCTTCAGAAACAACCATCATGCAACACTTTCAAATGACCTGTCTTCCCCAAGTACCAAGTCATATGTCAAAACCCTTCGTAACATCATTAGACCTTCATACGTCATAACCCTTCGTAATATCCATTAGACCTCTATCTAAACTCACATATTCCTTGTGATTCTTACTACTTTTCTTTATCGGCCTCATCCTTTTTTCTATCATGTTAACATCTCAGGGAGCTCCTCCTCTGCCACCACCCCCTCTTTCTCTGCCTCCACTTGAAATAGAGGCTCTGATGCAGCTTTTAGTAGGCCTTGACTGCCATACAAGGCGTCTCGCGACATATGCCCACAAGTTGTACAAGAGGTTGAACCTCATACTTCATCATAATGGGATGAGGTTGAATATGACTTATAGTCAGACCCTTCATCTCCTTCCTTCGATGATGAGAATGAGGAGGAGGAGGAGGAGGATAGCAATGGTGATTATGATTGAACACCACTATTGTATTTTTAAAATATTAAAAAAATAAGTTATAAAAAATACTTCATACTTCACTGTTATTAATTAATAACAGTAAAGTATTCTCGTACTGAGGTTACAAAACACCATTATACTAAACAGTTCTAACTTAATAAATATTAATTAAAGCTTTTGAAACATTTCCTTTTCCCTGTCTTGACTCTGGGTGCCCCTCATTACCTAATGATCATCAAGAGAACATGGTACTCTTCATTATATTCTGTTCAACTTCCAAAACATACAATGATGGTTTTATTGGTCCCTTATAGAGTTCTAGATGCCTATTTAAACACCCCATTTTCATTTCTTTTCCTATGTTTTGTTCATCATCCTCCTCTTTGATTTCTCAATCATAAAGATGAAACACTGTGCAGAAGAATTTCTAGAAAGCTCTCGGTGTTATCCTCCTCCTCCTCCCATCCTACTTCTCCTCCCCTGTAACCCCCTGCCTTAATAAGCATAATTATAATTCGATAACGCATAGTTAATATTGATTGGAGACCAATGGATAATTAAACTTAATTCAATCCCTTCCTTACGGTAGGGTTTTCACAAATTCTTTCAAAAATTTCTCTTCCTATCCTGGTCTCAAATACAAGTTTTGAATATAATTACCCTATGCAATTAAATCACATTCATATATATATATATATATATATATATCAAAGTGTACAGCAAAAATCCCGGCAACCATCGGGTTTCATGTAGGTGTACTAAGGCTTTGCAAGATTCCCTTTTTGGGGATTACATAATTATATCCCAAAAATAATATTTACATTCCAAAACTATACAGTGATTCAAGATTCAAAATCCAAAATGGATAACCGACAATCCAAAACTAAATATCCCTATATGGTCCTAGCTGCTCCTATTCGTCCGTTTCTCCTTGGAGCCACTTGCCCTGTCTGTAAGGTTAGTCAATGGAAAGAATGAGATTCAAGAGAATCCTAGTAGTAACAAATCACTCATGCAATATATAAACACACAGCATATAAGATCACGTTTAGCAGCAATACAATGATACATGGCTCATGCCATATACGACAGCACTCATGGTTGTATACACAATGTGACAGCTTTCCCTGTAATCTCTATGCCCAATGCGACAACTTTCACTGTAATGGTAGCATTATCTCAAAGCATCACAATGCATGACAACATAAATACAACGCTTTACACACAGTATAAGAGAAAGAGTTACTACCTTGTTCTTTCTGATTGTGCTTTGGTGCAGGTGGATCACGAACGGGGCAAATATCAAATTCTATAAACCAAAATTAAGGACGACGAATTATTACCTATTCCAATTCTTTAATAACTCATAATACTTGGGTTGATTATCACTATGGTCATTTAATCAAGTCAACTAAGGAGCTAAAGTGATAAATTAACCTAAAAGGCCAATTTCTAATCTCAAAGTTCCACAATATTACATTATGCCATAAAATCTTCAATTTTCGCATAGGTGACCAATCTGCCAGAATTTTTCAGCATCTTTGAAACATTATAACTAATTCTAGAAAAATCAAAATGAGGTGATCCTAAAGACTATTGAAAGCTCTTTAAGTCTTCTTCATAGGAAAAATATGAATCATTATCAGAAATCACCACACAATTACAGAATTTCACAAAATTCACCACTGCTCCAAAACAGATTCCAGTTTTAATCCCAAACTTTGGACAGTCATTACTCCCAGTACAAAAGACGAAATGACACAAATTATTTGTCCATTTTGAAGCTTGGAATGTGAAATTTAATTCTGGGAAGTTTCAAAATTTTTAGACACCATTTGCTCATTCAAAACGTCCAGACAACCTGACTGCCCTGTATAGAGTTTCACTTGACAGTTTTTCCAATTTTCAACCAATGTGTCCAATGGCTCCAAAATCAACAACCAAACATATTCCCACACAATTTTTTGTATAGAACACAATGGTAATATTAAGATGAACAAATATCCACTCATTCCCCATGTCCTGTTTTGGCAGAATTTTAGGGTATTTCACAACAAACAACTACTTCACTATCTAATCACTAAGCTTAGCTCATTTGCCTCCAACCAACATATAAGCACATACATAGGATGAAAGTTTCATGATCCCTAATATACCCTAAAAACTGAAATTAGGGCTATCATAATAGCCCACCACAACTCATCCAATTAAAGCATCATATACATCAACATAATGCTCTTACTCACCTCTTGCTTCTTCTTGTGTTCTTTTCTTGATTCCTTAACTTTTGTTCTTGCAAGGTGGCTGAAAACTCCTCTTCTTAAAAAAAAAAACCATAGAAATGAAGCTAAGGAATAGAGGAACAAGTTTCATGAAGGTCACTTGAGCCATAGATGAGGTTAAGGAGGTGAAAAATCAAGATTAAACTCACCTTGAAACCTTGCTTTTCTTGCTCTACGTTTTGGGCTGCTACAAACCGACTTGAAGATGGAGAGAGAGAGAGAGAGAGAGAGAGAGTGATAAATGATCAGATTTTCCTTTCCCTTATCACTTAAAGAGGTAGCCAAAATTGTGGTCCAAAGGTGGTAAAACGTTGTGGTCAAAATTGATTCACCATGGTCAAATATTTGTAACAATTCAACTTGAGTTTTTTTTCCCTTTTATCAAGTCTTCTCTTTGCTCTTGTATTGAACGTCCAAATGTGCCAAGAGTGAGGAAGTATATTGGTTAAATCCTCTATTCTTTTCTCTTTTATGGCTAGCCACAATTATTCACCAAGAATGAAAACATGTTGGCTTGTTCTTCTTCTTTTCCTTCCTTTTGCTTTTTGACTTATTCAATGGATTTGGCATCACTTAAATTGCCTATCCTCTTCCTCTTTTCTTTGGTTCCTAAACAAAATTGAAGAGGAAATGTGTTGACCATGTAATCTCATGTCTATAGGTTCAAGCTTGACCTTGTTTTTCCTTAATGTGGTTGGACATTTTGACCAACTTTTCCCTTCTTTCTATTTTACATTTTTGGACGTTTGACAAGCTGAGAGGAAGAGTAAATTTTTGATTTTCATTCTCATGATCACATTTGCTTTTCAAGATCAAATCTTGACCCTTCATTTTGGTTTCCAATTTTGACCTCAAGATCAAGTAGCAATTGTCTCTTTTGCCCTTGATTATGGCAATATTAATTTAGAGTGCCGTTAATCCTTTTATTTCACTATCTATTACATTTAGCCTTTAGATGCATTTTAGGATATTACATCCCTAGCATTAGCCACTACTGCCTCCTTCGCCTTTATATCCTATGCTTTCACAATTGGAGGCAATGTTGTGACATGCAAAACACATTGGTCATGCCTCGGGAAGGCTTTCTTTATACCTCTCCAGTATGAACAGGAAGGCCAATCTCATACTCGATAAGTATAGGATTAGCCATGATCCTGGCTACTCCTCTAGTGATGAGTAGCCTGATGATCTCATCAGTTTATCAGGCTACTCACCACTGTTATTTTTTACATTTTATTGTTTTAAATGTAGTTAAAAAAAAGAACATTTCTCATGGTTATTAGAAAACAACCTTTATTACATATAATAAAACATAGTTTGTTAATTGTTCTTTTTAAACAACCGTCATTAATTCTCAGATAAATAACGGTGTTTATAAAACAACCGTCATGAAACTCATGGCATGGGCAAAAGAACATATATAGTTAAGCAACTGATCCTCTTCAACTTCCATCACACGATTCACTACCAATCTATTTAAACTCCCCATTTTCATATGTTTTCTTTACCTTCTTCCTCTATTCTCCTTATCATCATGGTTAAGCGATATGCTGAAGAAATGCTAGAGAATCGTCCTCCCTACCTCATTCTCTTCCTCTTGGTGGTTCTCAACATATACTTCCACCTGCTTTTCTTCCTCCTCCTAGCCAATCTCCACACCCTCCTCGTGCTTCTTCTTCCCAACTTGCTCCTTTGCCTGCTTCGCTTCCTCCCCCAACCTTTACCCCTACCTGCTTCACTTTCTCTTCCTGCCCAACCTCCATCACCGCCTCTAGCCCATAGCTGGCGCCACTACCGTGTCTACTTTAGGCTTGTTCTCATCTTCTCAAATGATTCAAATAACTCCTTTGAGGATGATGTGTAGGTTTTATTTATGTTTGTTGTTTAGTTTTACTTATAAAAATGTATTAATGTAATGGCTCCAACATTTATTAAAGAACCATGATAAATCAAATAAATAACATACCTCATGGTAAAATAAAAATAACCATTATAAAAGTAAAATTATAATTAGCGGTTCTTATCAACTAACCGTTATATAAGACCTTAAACACTATAGAGTTGTTACTAACATACCTCATGATTATTTGAGCACAACCGTTATAAAAATAAAATATTTAGCGGTTCTTACCAACTAACTGTTATGTAAAACCTTCAAATCTATAATGGGAGTTTGTTTGTAAAACATCCAATCAGTTTGATATTTGAAAACTTTTGCACTTGATCAAAAGCTCTAGCTCTTTCAGCTCTGTGAAAGGCGTTCATTCAACTTCAGAGTTTGCTTTCTTCAACTTACAGTTGGGTTGATATAAGGTTTATGGTTTTTATTTCATTATATGCATTTTCATGAATTTACTCTGAGCACGGATGATTATTGGGTTTTGATTGGGGTTTTTGTTTCTAAATGATTTATATAAGATGCGGTCTTTGAATAAGCACTGGATGTATGCCGATCATCTAACGAGAGACTACTTAGATGGGGCAACAGATTTCCTTGACTTTGTATTTATTCATAATCCCCTAAACGATGGTTTGATGTATAGTGGTGTGATTGAGAAATGTATAAGTCATACTTAGTGATTTATGGAATCAATCCTACTTATACATGTTGGACGAGGCATGAGGAGACACACTGGGGTGGTTAAGCATATGAAAAGTTATGTATCACCTGATTTTGACACAAGTGCATTTGACGTCGACCGTTTCGATGATATGGCTAAGGCATTAGAAGAGGACCTCTGGAATTGTCATAAAATGATGGAAACTTTAAAGGGTGATTTTATGCGTGTAAATGATTTATTAAAAGGTACAAGTGTACACTATTGTAAACAAGTAATATAGAGGTGAGTAAAGTATCGTTCCCACAAGGATTGATAACTAATTACCAAAATTAGCAATCTTAATTCTATTTAGTCGATCAATTAGTTGGTGATTGAGATTACAAAATTAAAAATGATTAAAGATAAATGCAATTGATATGAAAACAACTATAAGAAAAATCCCTAGGGATAATATTTCACGTAGCAAATTTCGGATTGAATCACTTATTTATTCTAGTCTAATTTATTCCACATGATTGATAGCCAAGTTCCCTTAATTTAATTACTAGCCTCTTCCAAGGTCAAGCAATTCTATAACTAAGTGCTAATCAATATATTCCTATATGAATTAAAACAATTAATCATGCATTAAGATTTATTGAACTCATTAAGACTACACAACCCATATGAATATATTCCTATTTCATATGCAATTTATGGTTTTAATTATAGGATCTACATACATTCATCTACTTCTGGTCTCAACATACATATTGAAATCATTCAAAAGATGGTCAATCAATTGAAATAATTAAGAAAAATAATCAAAACCCAATTATGAAGGACAAATTAAAACTAGATTTAATAAGTTAAGATTCAATTCGTCATTATTAAGCTACATCATCACCCTAGGAAAATAAAAATTTAGCTTATGATGAAATTAAAAACAAAACCAAAATAAATTGAAAACTTCATAAAAATTGCATAAAACTTAATTATTAAATTCTAAAACATAAATATACAACTATAAGATGCATGAAAATAGAAAAATCTTGCCTTTCCTATCGGAGGTAAAACATTCCATGTAGGTAGCAACCTATACCATCCATGAAGGAGGCCTACCTAAGCTTTCCAAGGAGGAGGCATGCAAGAAATAATACAATGCATGAAATTAAACTCTAAGATTGTGTCTCCTTGTGTCTTCTACTCCTTTATTTATAGATGAATGGGGTATAAAGATTTCCACTTGTTAGATATGAATCTTGACTTGAAGCCACCAATGTTGACCTTGTGGCAACCATGCTTCTCAATTGTAGCCAAATTTTGATAGTCAACATGGTGGATTCTCACATTTTTATCTTCATGAAAGTTATAGATCTGGATTTTATCTTGAAAAAGAATGTGAGAGCTCCTCATTTCAACATTTGTAGCTCAAGTTATGGTCAAATTGTTGGAAATTGTGCCCAAAAGGCCAATCATTGTACTTTGAATATTATTAATTTAATGAAATTTCTCCATTCTGTTATCATATTATTTGCATGTTAACTGTGATAATTGTATCCTTGGATAATTCATAAAGATTGTCCTAAAATGTCCTTGGTCGGTCATCTATGCGGGAGCAGAGATGAAACAGGATCAGTATGATTTTGATAAGATATGGAGATACGAATCAAAGTCTTAGGCACTTGTAAGAGTACAAGGTGCTGGACCGACCCACTATGAGAAAGCTACATGGATCAAGTTATAACATTTTCTCATGTATAACCACGTCACAATGCTCTTTGACCTGAGGTCATCATAGATTCCCACATGATAGTTGCTAAGCTTTTAACTAGTCAAAAGTCACCTTTGACCGGGTGATGATAAAGGCTACAATCGGGCTTGGTGGTTTTTCATGCAGAGAAATATGAATGATCAAGATGGAATTTGTCCCTCACATTAGTAGAGAGATATTACTGGGCCCCTCGATGAGTAAGTCTGAGAAATGTATGGCCATACTACAAAGGAAAGGAAGTTTCCATTTCTATTGTCAGACTACTTAGGAATCGAGAAAGTAATGGTCAGGAATAAGAGGATGACATTATCCATGCCTCATCCTTGACCAATATATCGTGTGACAAAAAGGACATGACATGGTTGTATGACAGGTTGCATTGTGTTAACAATCCTCATATGAATTGGGTAGTCATGATGTCTTGCTAGAGGCCGCTTGCGACTTGTGGGTTAATACAGTTATTGGCCCACTGCCAACTTCATATGGGCCTACAGGATCGCACACAAGAATGGCCCAACACGAGATAATTTTTAATTAGGGTGGACGAATTTTATATTTATATATATATGTATATATGTAATATAAAAAATTCATTAATAATATTATATAGATATGTATTTTCGAAATACATATTATATATATGTGTGTGTGTGTGTGTATATGTATATATATATATTATATGATATTATTATATTGTGTTAGTTTTAAATTTAATTTATTAAGATAAATTAAATCTAATAACTAACATGATAGAGATATAGTATCTCATATTTAATTTATGAAGATACTTAAATCTAATGGCTCTTTATTTGGATTAAATAAATAGGTTAAATTAAAACTGTTGAACATATTTAATTTAATAGTTAATTAATTTCAAAATTAATGGTGATTAATTTTGAAATTTGAAAATAGCCCTCATAGGTTATAAACTTGATAGAGCAGATATATTGAGATACACATGTTAATTAAGAGCCGCAAGGGAAACCCTAGGAGATATTAGAGGCGCTAGCACGCAGTCTCGGTTGGAGAGCATTCGTGTGGATACCGGTAGAGGGAGCGGACCTAACGTGTTGGCTCCTAGAGATTGTGAAAACCCTGAATCATAAAAGGTATGAATCCTTCCAACTTGGTTTAAACGCCGTTGATAGATCCTCGATTAGGATCTGTGAAAATTTTTAAAATTCTTCCGCTGTGCCTGCCGATCCTAACACAAATTAGTGGACAAAGGTCAGACTTGGACAACTCCATGATTTCAATTTCTAAGCAAAATTCAAAACTCTTGAAAATAGAATTGGGTTTTGGCCTAACATAAAATTTGTAGGGATTTTTCTTAGCTTTTTATCCATATAAAGATATATTCCAATAACTTCTATTTTATGCCAAAATATTTATTTATTTATCAATTACACTAAAATTCATTAAATTAAGCTCAAATACCACCCAGAAGTTCATCATATAAGGAAAATAAATATACAAATATTTTACTTATCAGGTGACGTGGTGAAGCCATTGTATGAGGGGTGCACTGAGTTTACCTTATTGAACCTTGTATTGATGCTGTACAACTTGAAGGTGAGAAATGGGTAGTCTGAAATGAGCTTCACATAATTTCTTAATGTTCTAAATAAAAGGCTACCGACAAACAAGGTGCTTCTATCCAAAACATATGCCTTAAGAAGATGTTGGGCTCTATCAGCCTTAGCTACGAGAAGATACATGCTTGCCCAAACAATTGTATCTTGTTCAGGAATGAATACATATCACTAACACATTGTCTCATGTGTGAGGAGCCATGCTACCAACAAAATAAAAAGAGCTTGAAGAAGGCGTTATGGTATTTACCTCATATACCTAAATTTACAAGCCTATATAGCAATTCTAATGATGCAAAAAAATTTGAGGTGGCATGCAGATGAAAGGATAGATGATGACATGCTTCAACATCCTGCTGATTCTCTAGAATCGAAGAAGTTTGATATGAATCACCCTAAATTCGCTAAAGATAATAGGAACTTTTGCCTTGTATTGGCTACTGATGAGATAAATCCGTTTGGGATACAAATCAGTACGCATAGCATATGACTGGTAATTATAACATCTCGAATTTCGGTCATCAAAATTTCTTATATTTAAGGGAATAAAGTGGTGAATTAAAGAGCACATGGAATGACACAACAAGGAAAATAGGGGTCACACACTGATGAACCCTTGTCGTGTGAGTTCACAAAATAAAACTAGGTTAGAAAATGTAGCATAGTAGCTCAACCTAGGTCGTTCTTGTGAGGAGATTAATTTCCAATTTTCTAAGTAGGAAAGTGATAAAAAAAAACTTAAAGTTGAGAGAAATCATTTTGGAGAAATTGCATTTGTAAACTAATGAACTAAACTAAGCTAAAGCAATATTTTTGTATTTTTCGGTTTTCAAAAGAAAGAAACAATTGGAATTGAATTTAACACTAATAACAAAGTAAAGTTAATAAACTAGAATAATGATGAAATGTGATTCCCTTGAGTTGGGGTTTTAGTCTTCCTTGCTTGCTAATAATATGAATTCCATAATGAGTCAAGAGGATGGAACTAAGATACCACTAGCTCCATACTTGCAATAATCATTTAATTCATTCTACCGAAGCAATTAAATGAATACTACCAATTAATAGTGACTCAAGGAGATGAATAACCAACTTCCAATTCTAGCTTGTAATTACCATTACAACAATTCAAAACATTCAGTTTAATCATTTAAATCCACTTAACCAAGTTGGAATAAACAATTCAACCTACTCATAATATGAATCATACAAAGCTTAATTAATCAACTCCTAGCTCAACAACCAAGTTTATTCACTTGGCTTAACAATCTAGATCATAATTACATACTTAACCAAGCTACATAATCATGAACTAAAAAGAGAGCTTAAAGGAATTCCATTGAAGTTTAGAAGCTCAAACCATTACCCAACTCAAAGAAATCACCAAAGCTTAGCTACACATGGAGGAAGAGGATGAAGATTGATGATTGAAGAAGGAATTAGCCATGAAATAGGGAAGCACCAAACAGCCCCTTCCAAATGCACTCACGCCTCCACTTCTTTCACAGCCGCAACCCTCATGCTTTTTCTTTTGATTTCGGCTCTCCCCTTTCAGACTTGCAGCCGCTGCTTCCCTCATTTATTCCCTCGTGTTTTTCTTTCTCATTCGCTGCCTCCCCCTTTGTCCAGCCGCCACAATGGACTTTTTATTTCTTCATCGTGTTACTCCCTTCCTTCACCGCCTCCCCTCTTTTCCTACGTCAGCCCTCCTCTTTTACTTTTCCATTTCATTCGCTGATGCCTCCAATTCACGTGGTCCCCATCTTTCATTTCTCCAAGCCCTCAATTACTCCAATTCATCAAATCGGTCCAGCAGCCTTTGTCTTTAATCAATTCGGTTCAGCCTCCTCTCTTTCAATCTTTCCAACTCCTATCCTTTAATTAAGTTACATATTTGACATTGATAAAAGTTGTGCCACATCATCACCTACAAAATTAAATTCATAAAGGTAATATTTTTTCTCACAATTAAAGGATAATGGAAATAACAAATGTTAATTAAAAATATAACAATTTATCTAATATAATTCCCAAATTATTCTTTCACTAAAATCTCACATTAACACTTGATTATGCCCAAAATATTCAATTAAGGTCCCACAAAAGCCTAAGATTAATTAATAAAAAGATATAAATATTGAGCTCTATCAATTCCCCCACACTTAAGCTTTTGCACTCCTGAGCAAAACATTAAACTCAACACTAAGCAAAGAGGGATGAAAGTTGAAAGGATAGGCAAGATCAAGCTTCAAGAATTACACTTAGTGAAATAACAAGGTATCCTCCAATTCAAATTCAATAAACATACCAAAAATTGAAGTAGTTAAAGCAATGCAAAGTTTAATTGTAATGAGCTTAATTGGAAACCTTAACTAGGATAAGTGTTTACACTCTTCTCTCATATAAGGTAGTTTTTCACTCACATCCACTTTGACCACACTCTACCATAGGCTTGTAGAATTTCTAGGCTCTCCACTACTTGCAACAATGGTATAAATAAATCCAAAGGACTTTCTAGGGTTGTAATGTTGAATAGGCCAAATGATGGAAAATGTAACAAACACTATGCTTGCACCAAATAAATTGCTAGATCACTTAGCACTATAGAACTAACTTAATTCACATATTTCACAATAGTGAATCTATTTCTTTCTTTGATTTGATTTTTTTTCTTTTTACACTTTTCTCTTTTTTTTTCTTTTCTATTTTCTTTCTTTTGACTATTCACATTGTATTTTTTTTTTCTTTTCTAATATATAATAGTACTCTTTCTTTTCTTCTTTTTTTTTTCAATAGTGCTAGGAAGAACTTGATAAAGGATGCAAACATAGCATTTGTATAATGAAATGGAAATGAAAGTGAAGGGCTCAAGGGGTTACACAAAGGTAAATGGTAAATGGTTTGTGTTTGGGTAAATGGGTGATGAAATGAATGCCAATGTCATCTCTATCTATACCATTGCAAAATGTAGCTTCAAGCAAGAAACAAAACAAGTTCTAGAGAGCAATAATCTAAGTAGATGAATCACACAATGAAATGAACAATTAGGCCCAAAATACCTTCCAACTAGGCTCTTTGTTTCCTAACAAACTCATCAAAATTAAACCATGCATCATTAAAACACTTGAATTTTATGGCAATTCACTAATTCAAAGCAAGTTTCAACCATGAATCCAACTAAGAGTAATCAAGATACTTGATCATGACTAAAGGCTTCAAAAATCTCAATGAATTGGACCAAAAATAACAGAGAATACAAGCAGGAGACAGAGGCATATGATATCACAGTGAATTCTCATGAGAATAACACACACTCCCCCACACTCGATCCTTACATTGCCCTCAATGTAATGCACAAAAATAAAGAACCTAGACGCACTTATCTCTTGGGTGAAGTGAATGTTGTGAAGTCTAATTCAAGATTGAAGCACAACACATCATCATCATAAGGAGAAAGAGGACAAGACATAAGTGGAAATAGTTCTCAGAAATTAGGCATAAGGATAAGAGAAAAAGGGTAGTGTAGGATAAGGTTAAGCACAAGGGTATGATTCATAATGGAGTTTATTCAATTGAAAAATGCAAAACAAATAAACTACCTTTTACTACTGAGAAGTCCCTCCCCCACACTTGTTCAATAGCATATATCATCAAATAAAACAAGGAACAAGGTAAGGAAAGAGACTACCGTGTAATCATGGTGGCTTGTAGCTAGATAGGAAAATCAAAAGGAAGCTCAATATTTTGCTCCTCAACAGTTGAAGCCCAAGTAGGAGTAAAGGTTCCCAAATCCAAAGATAATAGGAATAAAGGCAACCACCAAGAGAATTAGCCTGCAAAGAATTAACCAAAACAACAACAGTACCTACTCCAAGGATGCCACATGAATCAAAATACTTAAATCCATGGAAAACATTAGGACCAATGAAATGACATAATGGTGTATGTAATGTGAGAAGACTAGAGTCGGGTGCATTCGATAATAAGTGCTTCTCACAACCAATAAAATCAACTAGTGGTATACAGGAAGCAACACTAGGTATCAAAGAATCAATTTGCATTTCAGTAGTGGTAGTTACATAATCAAGCACTACTCTATCATTTATAGCACAATCCAAGTCAATAGAATCACTAACAACATCAAATCCTAATAAATCAGGAGGTAAATCACATGATAAGATTTGGGAGTATGATTCATGAATATGCTTGACATCATCTAGTAAAGAAGTATGATCATCATAAAGCACAAAACTAGGTCCAAACAATTCAAGGTGAATCTCAATCGCTAAACCAAAAGCATTGACAATTGAAACAATGGGTACATGCATGTCATCATAAAATATGTGCACATTGAACTCTTGCAAACAAAGATTGACCTTAGGACTAGTGATCAATTGTGATTTAACATCTTTATCTTCACTCTTGTGTGAAATGGAA
Source organism: Inga oerstediana (assembly GCA_963210345.1). Lineage (NCBI taxonomy): Eukaryota > Viridiplantae > Streptophyta > Magnoliopsida > Fabales > Fabaceae > Inga > Inga oerstediana. Next base: position 38,639,722 of record OY723407.1, read on the forward strand.
AGTGTAGAATCTAAAATAGAATTGGAGTGCATCAAGTCACTTTCACAAGTAAGAGAGGAAGAAGAAGAAGAGAAAGATAAAGGAGTTTGATCCTCAGCATCAGGCATGGCATGCATATCACTAGGTTCTAGAGGATGGTCATCTCTACTTCTATGCATTTCAACAAATTTAGGATATTTCTCATCAATGCAATCCATACACATTGTATTTTCATCACAAGAACATGTAATTTCAGCACTAGCATCATCATTATCATCCAAATCTTCACTCAAAGTATCATGCAAAGGAGTAGAATCATTACAAGGCATAGGCTCATCAAAGCTACCACTACTAGAATCAATGGGTTGAGCAATTACATGTTCAAGCATTAGAGGGAATTCAACAATTATTTCCTCATCCACCTTATTATCACTCAAATCATGAGTTACTTCATCAATCAAAGTAGTAGGAGAGTCAACTTTTATAAGGATAGGATTGTTACCAAATGGTAAGAAAGACTCTTCATTGCTTTGTTGTACTTGCTTCACTCCTTGTGCTTGGATGGACGCATTGGATGGAATCATTGAAGGTTGAGAACTCTCCACATGTGAAGTAGCATAAAGCTCTTGATTTTGGGTTCCTTGTTCCTCCTTTTGTAGGTCTTGAGCCCAAGGGGTTCCAACTTCACCTCCTGTCTTTACCCATAACATGTGATCATAGTATGCCTTGAAGAATTCATCAATATCTTTCAATTGCTCTTCTCTCGCCTTGGAGCTATCAATTGGTCCTTGATACATGAGTAATTGAAGGTATTGCTCTTGGAGTGTCTCATACTTTCTTGTTAAGGCACTTGTTAGGGAATCCATGTTATGAGGTGAGAAAATGGTATCCAATCCACTAGGTTGTGGGTCATGAAATGGAAGTGGAGAGTCAAGGTAGGATGGTGGGGAAGGTTCACAAAGTGGTGGGTTAAATGATTGGAATGAAGATTGAAATGAGGGTTGGTATGGTGAGTAAGAGGGTAGATGGTGTAGAGGAGATGGTTCATAAGGTGGTCCTTGTGGTGAAGGGATGGGGTCAAAATTTAAGTGGTAGGGTGGGGAACAAAGGTCATGTTGAGGTCCATATGGGGGTTGTGGTGGGAATAAAGGACTATCGAAGGGTTGGTGTGGTAGAAAAGATTGTTGGGGGTAGGGTTCATGACATAGATTGTGGAAGGATGAATCATATTCTTGACTATTGGAACCTCTCTCTAGACTCTCCAACTGGGCTTGAACAAGCTCTAATTGATGTTGTATGGCTTTAAAGCTTTGTGAAAGAGGATCTTCCATTTTGGCAATATTACCAAGAGCTTCCCAAGGATGAAGAATGCAAATTTGCTCACCACAAGACAATAGTAAACCACACAATGGCCAATAAGAACATGATAGCAAAGCAACAAAATGCAAATTTCTTTTTTTTTTTTTTTTAAATGCAAATGGAATGCAAAACAACTATGAATATGAAAAATGACTAAACCACTATCAAACACTCCAACAATGAACAACTACCTAAAACAAACTCAAAAACACACTAACAACCAAGAAAAATCAAAGTAAACCTTAAGAACAAACTAAATCAAAAACTTAGAAAAATACCAAAAAAGAAAGAAAATTCAGAAAAGTATAGCAAACCTTCGAATTTGGCTAAAATCCAACAGACCTAATAGCTGAAGCTATTAGTCTTGTTCAGAATGCAGAAAAACTTTAACATGTAAAATTTCAGAATTTTCTGGGCACAAATATTTCAGTTCCAGCAAGACAGTGCGAATCGAAAATCAGAATTTCGCCAAAATTCAAATGAGTGCTATACACTTCCTACTAAACTAAGACACACTATGACAACAAAAAAGAACACCTAACTACTTAAAACCTTGGCAATCATCCTCCCCGGCAACGGCGCCAATTTGATGAACCCTTGTCGTGTGAGTTCACAAAATAAAACTAGGTTAGAAAATGTAGCATAGTAGCTCAACCTAGGTCGTTCTTGTGAGGAGATTAATTTCCAATTTTCTAAGTAGGAAAGTGATAAAAAAAAACTTAAAGTTGAGAGAAATCATTTTGGAGAAATTGCATTTGTAAACTAATGAACTAAACTAAGCTAAAGCAATATTTTTGTATTTTTCGGTTTTCAAAAGAAAGAAACAATTGGAATTGAATTTAACACTAATAACAAAGTAAAGTTAATAAACTAGAATAATGATGAAATGTGATTCCCTTGAGTTGGGGTTTTAGTCTTCCTTGCTTGCTAATAATATGAATTCCATAATGAGTCAAGAGGATGGAACTAAGATACCACTAGCTCCATACTTGCAATAATCATTTAATTCATTCTACCGAAGCAATTAAATGAATACTACCAATTAATAGTGACTCAAGGAGATGAATAACCAACTTCCAATTCTAGCTTGTAATTACCATTACAACAATTCAAAACATTCAGTTTAATCATTTAAATCCACTTAACCAAGTTGGAATAAACAATTCAACCTACTCATAATATGAATCATACAAAGCTTAATTAATCAACTCCTAGCTCAACAACCAAGTTTATTCACTTGGCTTAACAATCTAGATCATAATTACATACTTAACCAAGCTACATAATCATGAACTAAAAAGAGAGCTTAAAGGAATTCCATTGAAGTTTAGAAGCTCAAACCATTACCCAACTCAAAGAAATCACCAAAGCTTAGCTACACATGGAGGAAGAGGATGAAGATTGATGATTGAAGAAGGAATTAGCCATGAAATAGGGAAGCACCAAACAGCCCCTTCCAAATGCACTCACGCCTCCACTTCTTTCACAGCCGCAACCCTCATGCTTTTTCTTTTGATTTCGGCTCTCCCCTTTCAGACTTGCAGCCGCTGCTTCCCTCATTTATTCCCTCGTGTTTTTCTTTCTCATTCGCTGCCTCCCCCTTTGTCCAGCCGCCACAATGGACTTTTTATTTCTTCATCGTGTTACTCCCTTCCTTCACCGCCTCCCCTCTTTTCCTACGTCAGCCCTCCTCTTTTACTTTTCCATTTCATTCGCTGATGCCTCCAATTCACGTGGTCCCCATCTTTCATTTCTCCAAGCCCTCAATTACTCCAATTCATCAAATCGGTCCAGCAGCCTTTGTCTTTAATCAATTCGGTTCAGCCTCCTCTCTTTCAATCTTTCCAACTCCTATCCTTTAATTAAGTTACATATTTGACATTGATAAAAGTTGTGCCACATCATCACCTACAAAATTAAATTCATAAAGGTAATATTTTTTCTCACAATTAAAGGATAATGGAAATAACAAATGTTAATTAAAAATATAACAATTTATCTAATATAATTCCCAAATTATTCTTTCACTAAAATCTCACATTAACACTTGATTATGCCCAAAATATTCAATTAAGGTCCCACAAAAGCCTAAGATTAATTAATAAAAAGATATAAATATTGAGCTCTATCACACACAACATTATGATGTGGAAACACAAGTTATACCAGTTGATGTTTGCTACTGGTGAGTTTTCTTGTGTAGCAGTCTTGTTGTGTGACATTTTTTAAATAGGAAAATGATGTTTAAAAATTGTAAAATTTTATAGGATGAAAGTAGACATCCTAATATTTAATTTGATAGGTAATGGGCAATTTTTGGATCTGTACACAAAGAGTTGTGAATTTTTGAAGTTTACCCGTGAAACTGGAAAGTTTTTGGAACAACATCCAAAGATTTGAATTCTGGGAATATTGACCTCTTAATTGGATAAATGCTATATTTTTCCTTGAAACTAGACTCAATAATGGCTTCATAGCCTTTAGAATCACTCCAATTGAAGTTCTATAAATTTAGTTATGATTTTTCAAAGTTTGGATAGAAAATCTTCCAGAATTTCCAATGAATCCGAAAATGAAGAAAATAATGTGATGGCAATTTTGAAATTATGAGATAAATGGGAAAAACCATTTGGGCTAATTGAAGGACCCTCCTAGGCATCATTTTAGATGGAACAAGGGATTGTAACATTAGTTACATGTTATTGGGCTTTATGACAACATTACATGCAGATAAGTCAATGTACACAAAAGTCCAGTTTTTAGAACATGTAAAAGAAATTTGAATTTGGTTGTTTTGATGTTTCGATTGGATTTCATGCGAGAAGTTGTGTGGGGAGTAGTATTGGTTGTGAATTCTGGACCATTGGAAACATTGGTTGAAAATTGGAAATTCTGTTAAGTGTAAACTCTATACAAGGCTGTTGGCTTGCATGGCAGTTTTGAATGAGTAAATGATCTCTAAAAATTCTGAAACTTCTCAATCTAGTAGTAGACATGCCAAGCTTTAATTTGATATATTATGGCTGGCCTGTTCATGTGTGTGCTGGAAGTTATGTATTTCCAAAGTTTGAGGTTGAAACTAGACTTAATTCTAGAACAGTATGAAAATTCATTGGATTTTGTATTTTTGTAGTTGTAAATAGAAGTGGTTCATATTTCTCCTGTATAGAGGATGTAAATAGATTTTCATAGAAGTTGGAATCACCTCATTTCAATTTTTATAGAATTAGTTATGATTTTTGGAGATTCAACCAAGAAACAGGATTTTTCTTTGCCATGGTAGGAAGTGTTTTGGCCGCCGCCCAAATGTTTTTGACCTATTTTTGGCCGTTGCCAAAGGTTTTTGACTGCAACCAAAATGTTTTTGACCACTTCTTGGCTGAGGCCAGGGGATTGTTGGCCGCGGCCAACCCTTAATTTCAGCATTTTGGACTTTTGAAAGGTGGTGTCTGATCTAGCTCTTCCTAATCTTTTTAGGCTTTTGTTTGAGCTTATCATAGCCACCTAAGGGGCTCAAATGATCACCAACCCCAAGTGTTTTATAGTTATTTAAGAATTGGAATAGGGATAACTCATCATCCTTGATTATGATTTATAGGATTTGACATCCACCCTGAGCATGTGAAATCGGTGCTCAAGCATGAACGGAAAGAACAAGGTAGCGACTTTTTCTATTATACCATGTATAATATTGGTATGTCTGTGTTTATCATTGAATTGTAAAGAATGTGGAAGCTGAATTGTGAAGAAAGCAGTAGCTAAATACAGGGAAAGCTGTTGTGACAATCGTTACGCATCATTGTGATTACAGTGAAGGTTATCATTTGTGATGCAAGTCACAAATCATTGTGATTATAGCGAAGGCTATTGTTTTGTGACGTAAGTCACGCATCGTTGTGGATATAGTGAAAGCTATCGTTATTATGTATATAGCGAAAGCTGTCGTAATGCCATGAAAGTGAATACAATAAATGTTGTTGTTGTTTATGCCAAAAGTCTTGGCTGATGTACGATTAAGGGTAGGCCGGCCAAAAGTCCCGGCTGATGTATGGATGAGGTCATTACGTTAAAAGGCACTGCTGTTGTAAATTGCCGCTGAGAATATTATAGTGTTATCGTGTTGTGATAATTGCTTACATGCCTTGTTTATTATATATCATATGATTGAAATTGTTACTACTGAGATTCCTATGAATCTCACTCTTTCCATTACTAACCTGTAGCTAGGGCTAACAAATAAAAGGAGAAGCTGGTATACAAGGACGGTTAGAGTTCGTGGCTGGGTGATTAATTTTGTGTTGGTTATCAAATGTTGGGATTGTATATGTAAATGTATACCGATGTAGTAGATTTGTGTAATTGTTTGTAATCCCCGTTTGAAAATGGGCAAATATTCCCAGTAGGCTCTTATAATTAAGATTGAAACCCGAGTGTCATCAGGAATTTCATTGAGTACTCTGATATGAATGAATGGAATGGCACCGAGCAGGCTAAATAGTTTTGAAATGTGAAAATGAGACCTGATTAAACAGATTGTGAAAAGTTTTGAAAAGCCCACTTTATCACAGGACCTAACCCTGTCTTAAAGCTGGGACTTTTATAAGTTCTTCGTTAGTCTCCAACTTAACTTGATGGCACATTTTTAAACCATTTTAATGGCTATCAAGGAAGGGGTTTACAGTTTGCCATTATTTGTGCTTTCATTAATCAACATGGTTTGCCAAGAAGGGGCAATCTGCTGGGAAAGGGTAGCTAGTGCGGGAAATGCACTCTTACCTGGTGGTTGAGTTACAATCCGACCAAGGTACATGGATAGTGGTAGTTAAGCCCTATCCCATGTATATATATCTTTATATTGTTCATTAATTGGTGCATTCATGGTGCATAACATATTTACTTTCCATATCTTACATGAACGATTGTATGTTGCTACTGGGATTCCTTAGAATCTCATCTTTTTTCATAAATGATAATGTGCCAGTGGGAACCAGCAGATCCAAAGGCAAGGTTATAGACACAGGAAACTGATGGCACGACTCCCAAGATGGAAGTTAGTGGTTATATGTAGTCTAATTTTTTTGAATATTTTGGAGAACTTTGAAAATATTGTCAAACCCTACAGGGAAAATTTGTGATGCAATCAAGTAATTTGTATCAATATATTAGTATATTTATGCTAATCCTGTGTTACTCACCGAACTACACGCAAGAACTTTGAAAAATATGAAAATAAGATAAGGGTATGACAGTAATACTCTTTATATATAACCTTCCTATATGGCTCTGCATGAAGCGCAAGTACTCCATGCTGTCCATGCTAATCTCGGGCCCAGGCAACCCAAGAATGACATAGATGTCTACTTGACTCTGCTAATCGAAGAATTGATGTGCATGTGAGATAAAGGGGTCATGGGGATGATGCTTACAAGGAAGAAATGTTCAACTTGACAACTATACTCTTTGGCATGATTAATGACTTTCCTGCATATGGTAATTTGTTAGGATATAAAATTAAAGGCAAACTTGGATGCTCAATTTGCAAAGAGGGTACGCATTCAATTAGATTGAAGCATGGCATGACGACTTCCTATATAGAACATCAAAGATGGTTACCTCGCGAGCATCCTTATCGGCGTTTTAAAAATATTTCAATGGAAAATCAAAAGAGAGTAGGGCATCTCAACCTTTGATCGGTGAATAAGTATATCAAAAGGTGAAAGATATAAAATGTCTATTTGGCAAACCTTTTGCAACGGATGTTGGGACAAGTGGGTGTAAGAAGAGGTCCATTTTCTTTGACTTGCCTTATTGGAAGACCTTATATGTTAGACATTTTCTTAATATTATGCACATTGAGAAAAATGTGTGCAACATATAACACCACAAATTTTATTCACCAATATACCTTGTAATTATTTATGGCAGTTAATGAAATGAAATGGTGAATATTTGTGATTTTGGGATTTAAGGAGTTAGTAAGTTTTCATTTTTATGATATTTGGGCTAGAACTAATTGTGGAAATTATTTTCGAGTGTTCCAAAAAGCCCAATATTAAAGCCCAAAATGGAGAAATAGTAAAGCATAATATTTGGCCCAATATTAATGATAATTTTGGCCATGGATGAAGAAAAGGAAATAACCTCCAAAATAAAATCCAAAAATATAATGGCAAACTTGTAATTTTGCCAATAAAACACAAGATTAGTTACTTTCTAATTAATCAAATTTAATTTCAATTAATTAAGTAAATTAAAGGGGAAATAATTATTTAGATTATGAAAATGCCAAGTGTCATTATCCTAAGGCAAGGGATTAAATTATAATTGTTAAAGTTGGAGCACATGCTTAATTAGATTAAAATACTATTAACTTGTCCATGAAATTGGCTTAAAGCAGTGAAGCCCAACTGGGTGTATGAAGGGGCCTTGGGGACGTCTTTTGGGCCAACTAGAGGAGGAAAGAATTAGTTCAATTACAATGGGTTTTATGACACAAGTTAGAAGGGGATAAGACTTAATACATAAGCCCTGCCATAAATCATTGTTTTAATAAACTTAATTAAGGGAAAATGTGAGATATTATTAGATATTTGGGTCATCTCTTTCCTCTTCCTCATTTCTGTCCTAACTTCACAAAGAGAGAGAGAGAGAGAGAAAGCTTAGAAAAATCTAGAGAGAAGGAGGAGAAATCTCAAGGTAAGGCTTTGTGAATTCAAGTTTTAGGGCTTTCAACTTGTGTAATCTCCTCTCTAATCTCTTATTCTCCATGAAATCTTTTGTATAGCAAGCAAAATCTCAATATTAAGGAGAGAAAGGGAGGTCGGGTTTGAGAGATAAAGTGAAGCAACCCAAGGTAGCCTCAAGAATATCAAATCTCTTGATTTATTATTGTTGTTATTGTTGTTTTTACCTTAGTTGGTGATTTATTGTTGATTTTGTAAATTTGGAAAGTGTAAACCCTAAGGGGTTATACTGCCCAAATTTCCTCAAATCTTGTTTGGTATGTGTTTAAATGGTTTAACAAGTGAAAAGGAGTAAGCTTTAGGTGTTGGATTTCAAAAATCACATTTTCCCTTCCTTTGGTTTAAGTATCGACCAAGAGGAGTTATAGGGGTTAGGCCTAGAATTTTATTAATATGATGATTCCATGGTGTTCAGGAGGGAAAATTGTGTAGGGTTGATATTGAACACTTTGTGAGAAATGTAACCCCCTGTCATGATTAGCTTAATTATGATTCGATAACGCATAATTAAAATGGATTAGAGACCGTCGGATAATTTAAACTTATTTCGATTTCCTACCTTACAGTAGGGTTTTCACAAAATCTTTCTAAACTTTTCCTTATCCTGGTCTCAATTTCAAATTTTGAATATAATATCCTGTGCAGTTAATTCACATTCCTATATATCAGAGCGTATAACCAAATCCCCGGCAACTCCCGGGTTTTATACATATATAAACTAAGGGATTATAAGTCTCAACTAGGGCATTTCATGACCAAAATCAAATATAATATTTACCTCAAAATATACAGTAATCCCTAGTTTAAAAGTAGATAACCAACTTTCCCAAAATCAAATATACCCCAAAGGTTCCTAATCGCTCTTGGTTGCCTGCTTCTCTTTAGAGCCACTTGCCCTGTCTGAAATGTTAGTCATTGGAAAGAGTGAGATCCAAGAGAATCCCAGTAGTAACAAATCACTCATACAGTGCATAAACACATAGCATATATGATCATGTTAAGCAGCATCACAATGTATCATGGCTCACACTATAAATGATAGCACTCATGGCTGTAAACTCTATGCATAAACTTTCGCTGCGATCTCTATGTATCACAAAGTATCACTATGCGTCAGCTTTCACAGCGAACTCAAAGCATCACAATATATCACAAAGTACTCACAATGCATGACAAACATACATACAATGTTTCACACATAGTATAAGAGAAAGAGTCACTACCTTGTTCTTTCCTGACGTTCCTCGGCATAGTAGGCTCACACGTACGGCAAATATCAAATCCTATAAACCAAATCAGGGACAACCCATCAATCTCTTTTCTAAGTTGTTAATTCCCTTGTACTTTAAGTTGGTTATCATTTAAACTCTTTTAAGTGGCTATTATAGGCCTAAACATATGCCTAAAGAGTTGGGGAAAAATTGTAGGAAAGATCCCCCTCTGAGGCTCAAAGTGTAAATTTCTAATAGTTGGCCGCGGTTAGCTCGACCATGGGCCGCTGCACACATATGCATAGAAACCTTTTGGTCGTGGCCAGCATCCCTGGGCCACGGCCAAAATCAGGTCAGAAAGTCTTGGGCCGCGGCCAACCCATGGTCAGAAGGTTTTGGGCCGCGGCCAACTTTATGGGCTGCAGCCAACCTGTGACCCTGTCTCTTGGCTGATTTTCAAACACTTATAACTTTGTACACAGAACTCATAATGACTCAATTTTTATATGGATGGAAAGCTTGCAATGTGTACTACAATCCTGTATAATTTCACAATATTTCAATACCATTTTATAGGTCAAAATACCATGCCAAGTTAGCCACTTGCACAACATTCTAGACTTGGTCAATTTTCCAGATTTTGCCAATTGGCTTCTAATGGTTCCTAATTTCAAACCAAATACCATTCTCACACAATTTTGTACAAGGAATCCATTGGAGCCATCAAAATGACCATATTCAATATCCATTGGCATGTTTTACCATAATTACAACATGTTACCATAACATCCCTAAACATCACACACATTGCAATTCTTTCCAATCCACAATTCCAAATCAAACCCAATGGCACAAAGACACCATTTAACACTAAATTTAACATCACATACCAACCATTACATACCATTCGAAATTCACCAAAAATCAGGGTAAAATCACAAAATCTCAAGACCAAGCTAATGACCACAATCAATATACTAAAAGGTTCCAAATACTCACCTTAACTCTTCCCAAGACTTGTTATTGATTTCCACCACTTCTAAATTTTCTCAAGCTTCCAAACACCACAAATCAAAAGTATGAAACCATAGGAATGAAGCTCTTGACACCATGAATAATGTTAATGAAGAACACTTGAGCATTTAGTGTCAAATCCTTACCTAAAATCCGAGCTTCTTCTTTCTCTTTCTTCTTAAGGTTGGATGAAAATGGAGGTTGCGAAAGATAGGAAATATGAGATGAACATGATGATTATGAACAGAAATTTTGGTGTCCCAAAGCCTCTTAGGCTGACCTTGAGGGAGGGAAGAGAGAGGGAAATGCTTTTTGACATTTTGACCAAGTCTAAGGCTCTCCTTAGGCCATGTGTCAATATCCTATTCTCTCTTCTATGAACTCACATACATCCCTATACATAGGATTCCACCCATTGCTTATTCCATCTTAGCCATTGGTCTCAATTACCTATGAGTTTCCTCTTCAGTAACTGTCCAATTGGTCTGTGAGTTTACCATTTTGCCCCTGATTGTCATAACATATACGATACCCTCATCAAGCACATTTTACATCACAATTCACATCATATACTTTAAAAGTGCTTAATTAATATTAATTACACCACTTTTGAGGTCATTAGTCCTTAATTACAATTTAGGATATTACAAGAAAATCCCTAGAAAGTGAAATTATGAAAATACCCCTAAAACCCTAAATAAGGGCTGTCAAGGGTAAAACTATCATTTGACAGTGATTTTGTGAAAATCGAGGTCAAAAAAAGATTCTACACATAAAACTGTGTAGGAATAGCTCGGGTCAAAATTTCTGAAAATGTACGGTCGGACAGGGTAAAAAGGGGCTTGGACCGGGTCCCTGGGACATTTTAGTAATTTTGCATTTTTAGACTAATATAACCAACAAAAGTATTTTGGAAGATTCTAAACTGATACATGAATAGGTTTTAACCTAATTCTTGTAAATTAGATTTTTAGGACCACTCTACTGAGCCGGAGCTGGACCAAATTAAGATATGTTTTATGTTATAAAATGGGACACAAGGTAATAACTTTATCTCTCATACACTATGTTAACATTGATATGTTGTATATTGCTATATTATGTGATATGAACACGATGCCTGGGGCATATTACCTAGTTGTGGTTTGGGACCCAACTGAGGAGCATGGACAAGTAGGGGATCTAAATAGTCATTTGGCCCTGAGCATTATGCACATATATGATATAGTATGGATTTTTCATTTTATATTATATGGAGCATTGCATTTTACATTTTATATAATTGGTTGTATGTTACTACTGAGATTCTATGAATCTCAACCTTTTTTAAATAAAGACATATTCAAACAGAAGCTAGTGGCTCCAAGGGCAAATCAGCAAATATGGGCAATTAAGGTGTGTGGATCCTGAGATAGGAGCTATTTGGTTATGTTAGTTTAATTTTAATATTTTGGACAATCTGTATATATTCTATCAAACCTTGCGGGGAGACCCTTGTATGTAAACAAATATTTTTTATCTATATATTTGTACTATTTCTGTATGTATGTGGAACTATGCCTTTAACACTCTGTGCATATCGAAATGTTAAGGGGTTTGACATGAAAGTATTGCTGGTAGATTACTCCTTATGCCAAGTAAGACCAAAGATAGCATATATGCTAGGCTAGACATGGTTGAGATATGAATAAGGGAAGAATTAGCACTAGAAGAGAGGGGAACCCGTACATTTCGTTGTCCTGTGTTTCACAAACTATCAAAGAAAAAACTAGTTTTTGTCAGTTTCTTACTTTAGTTAAGGTCCTAGAGGGTTACTCTTCAAATATTAGAAGACTCTTGTTAGTAAAAGACTTCAAATTAAAGGGATTAAAATCTCATGACTGCCATTTATTGATGGAGAACTTGATTCTGTGGCTATCCAAGGAATCTTGCCTTAGGGGGTGTGAGCTGCAATTACCAAGATATGTTTCTTCTTTAAGTTACTTTACAGTAAAGTGATAGACCCTAAAAAATTATTGAGGTTGCAAACTAAATCATACACATATTATGTGAACTTGAGATGTATTACCCTCTAGCGTTCTTTGACATTATAGTCCACCTAACCACTCACTTGGTTAAAGAGGTATAATTTTGTGACCTGGCCTATTTAAGGTAGATGTACTCAGTTGAACATTTCATGAAGATAATGAAAGGGTTTGTGAAAAATAAAAGTTATCTAAAGGGTTGCATTGTTGAACAATATATATGTGGAGAGGCCACTAAATTCTTTGCCATATACTTAAAGCATGCAAGCGATATTGGGCTTCTTGTGTCTCGGCATGAGGGAAGAAGGTCTGAGGGGGAACAGATCATGGGTAGGAAAGTTGTAACCATCTCAGACCGACAGTTGTAGCAAGCACACCTATATGTGTTGCATAACTCCGATGAAGTTGACAAGTACATGTGCAACCATATGCATCAAATTTAGAGGGAAAATCCTTACAAAGGAGAAAGATAGTGTGCTCAACAACATAATAAACATTTTACAACATGGTTTAAAGATGAAGCCCTTCACGAGTATATAGCTGATCCTAAAATAGTTTTTAGCAAATTGAAGTTTTTAGCATACAGTCCAAGCAATTAAGTAACATCTTACACAAGCTACATCATCAATGGGTTCACTTTCTACACTAAAGAGCAAGATGATAGAATCAAAATGCAAAATAGAGGTGCAACTCTTGTAGCTAACACCATGCATGTATCAAGTTCCAAAGATATAAATCTTATCTATGTGAAGATTGCATACTTTGGGATGACTGAGGACATCTAGGAGTTAGATTATATCGGCTTTCAGGTTCCCATATTTAGTTGCAAGTGGGTTGACCATAATCATGGCTTGAGAATTGATGATTGAGGCTTGATACAATTGAATTTGAATAAGGAAGTGTATAAAGAAGAGCCTTTCATTTTGGCTTTTCAGACTAAACAAGTGTTCTACGTCCGTGATCCTTCTAAACATGGATAGTCCATTGTTTTGTTGACAAATAAAGTGATTGATGAGGAGATGGGTGATTGAGTTGAGGATGATCCATTCAATGGAGAGGTTACTTAAACCATTACATTTAGATGAAGAAGATGCTTTGTATATCAGACACAATCATAATGAAGGCATTTAGTTTCAAAGAGGGGAAAATTATTACTTGATAAGAAGAGAATAATTCGAGCTAAAAAAAATTAACTTACAAAAAGCTAAGACTAGAAAAAGAAAAAGAGGCACTTAATTTCTATTTTTGACTGTGTATTTTTGTTTTCCAGTTGTTGGGTTGGGTTAATTTTTGTGTTTTTATAGATGATCTGTTGTATTGTTGTTTTTTTATGTTGGTTTTATGGAAGTAGGTGGAAATTGATAGCAGTACCTCCTAATTTTTTTAAAAAGAAATGTTGCAAATATTAACGGTTATTAGGTAGAAATCATTATATATGTTTCCAAAATACCTAACGGTTTCTTGCAATAACTATTATATATGTAACAACGGAGGAATATATTATGAGTGTTATATTTGACATGTTCAAAAAGTACATCCACCTTAAATAGGGCATATCAGTTAATTATATCTCTTTAACCAATTGAGCCATTAGGTGTACCATGATGTTAAAGAATGATACAGGGAAAATAGATCTAAAGCTTATAAAATGTAGCTATGATTCGATTTTGCAACCAAGGCAATTTATTGGGGTCAATTTACCATAAAGAAACTTATAGCAAAAACATAACATAGAGATTGTAGCATGCACCTAATCTGGTAAAATGCGTTGTATAAACTACCAAAATAATGTTCTCCATCAAGACATAGCATTGGCTATATCTTTGATATGGTCAGCCTCATATGTACTTGTGTCGAAATTAGGTGATGCACACCTTTTACTATGCCTTGGCTACTATTACTTGTTGTCTCACCTTATCCAATACTTATAAGTCTAATCGATTACATGAATCACTAAGTGTGACTCACAAGTTTCTAGATAAACCCACTTCAAATTGCAACACCTTATATAAGGGCAAATAATAATAGGGTCGTCATTGGCATTATACTCATATACAATGTCAACGAAATTTGCCATCCCTCCCTAATATTCCTTGGATCAACGATCGATAGACATCTACTTTTCATCTTAAATCTCAATCTAGCACAAATCATTTAAAGGAAAATGCAAAAACTCAAAACCCTAACCCATTTCCATCAACTAGCACCTCAAAATATATTAATCCAAATGTGAAAATTTTAACTCACCAAATTCATTTGAAATATAAAAATGCCCCAAACAAATAGCTTAGTTTTTTAAAAATCAATATGACAGAAAACTCAATAACCTTAATGACAACCTCACAGTTGAAGGAGGAAAATGTTTTGGTTGAATGGAGAGAGGGCACAAGTCGAAGCAACCACAAATGAAGGACTTGCATAGATATCACAAAGCTTTCACACATGTACACAAAGATCGATTTGCAGAAAAATTTGAGATAAAAGCCAACAACATTTCAAACCCATTTGTTATGAAGGAAAAGGAGAAAAGTGAGAAAACTTTGAACTTAGAAGGACAAGATAACATCACAAGAAGATTACCAATGGTGAATCAACAGTGAAGAATAGAGAAGTGAACCATGAATTTCCCCTAAAGGAGAGATGAGTAGACACGTTGTTTAAACTATTTCATTAATAGCGTAGGGCACTCACGTGAATGAAAATGGTGGTGGGTTTGGTTGAAATGGTAGTATGGAATATGAGTGAATACTACGGGGTTTGAATCATGATGGCGCAAAGGTGACATAGAGCTTTTGAGTACGAGTTAATATGTTTTCATATTTTAAATGTGGATGGAGCATATAACATTTTTAAAAGTTCTTACTTGACGGTTCTACAGTAAGAAACGTCAAGAATTGTTGCCTTTCCTTGACGGTTTTGTAGTAAGAATTGTCAAGTATAATTATCATTTAAATAATAAAAGGCAATAATACTTTACAGGTGTTTTTTAATAACCATCAAGTATCATGAATATTTAATTTTAATTGTTGGGCTACTATTGTCCAAATATTTACATATTTTTTACAAAACATAAAAGCCTAAAAACATTAAAGATTGCCTCCTTATGATGCGGTCAATGTGCGCTACGGGCTACATAATAGCCTCTTGTTTAGGAAGTAGAGGAGGTAGGGGAGGAGGAGGGGTGAATGGGAAGTTGAAAAATGGGCTTTAAACCATCATTGCATATTGAAAGTTGAAGATGAGCAGTCACACGTAGTGGTGAGTAATGATAAAGCTCAATTAAGAATTAGAAACCATAATTTCTCCCCTCTACTCCTTTCTCTTAAGCAAAATTAAGTAATTAAATTAGGAATGAAAATTGAATTGACTTCAAGTTGAGAATATGATTGGTCAACCCTATATTGTATTGGGGTGATTAGTATTAATTTGAGATCCTAATGATAATGCATATAAGTGATAATATTTGATTGGAGGTTATATATATATATATATATATATATGTTTGTTTGATCCAAAAAAGATAGAAGAAAAATAGGGAACAATTGTCCTTTGCATATGGGATTGTTAAAAACAAATTAATGTTCGTAAAAACAACAACAAAAAAGGAGTAAAAAATAAAAACAAAATACTCCTTCTATTTTTAATATAAGACATATTTGGGGAGTTGATCTTATTCCTAAATATAAGACATTTTTCATATTCGTCAATTTTTTTCTAATTTACCTTTATTATAATAGTCAAGGAGGAGAGTATAAAAAATACATTACACCTATGGCCGTAAGAGAAGTTATGTGAATATGAAAAAGTGAGGAGGAGAAACAAATGAGGAGGATGAGGACAACATTAATCCAAAGTAGTTTATTTTCAAATATATTAACAATATTAATCCTAAATTATTGAATTCTGGCCGTCATACCCTTATTTTATTTTCCATATTTTTTGAGTGCTTGCACGCAGTTTGGTGGGCACCACAGGAATAGCGTAAAAATACCGATATATAGTATATGATTACATTGAGGAATTCTCTTCAGGGTTAGGTAATATATACAATTTCTTGAAATATTCAAAATTAAAGACTAGATATAACAACATTCCTCATTCTGGGAAACATACTCTTTAGTTCCCCATGTCTGTGTCCTTGCCTTTTGATCCGCTGGCCTTCTTTGAGACATTTTTTGTTAGAAAAAGTGGTGAGATTCCGATGAATCTCAGTAGAAACATATTGTCGTTCACATAACATGCAATAAGTAAATATGACATGAACTATGTATGCACCAATTAATGAACAATATAATTACATCGTCATATATACATGAGTAGGGCACCAGTCTCACTAATCGTACACCAGTTGGATTCTCATCCAATCCCCTAGATGTAATTGTACTTCCGGCACTAATTGCCCCATTTAGGCAAACCATATTAATTAATAAAAGTACAAAAAATGGTATCCATACAATCATATAGACTAAGGTATGATGTATGAAGGATAATGTTCCTACCTCAAGTCTCGTTCACCCTGTTTGGTGTGCCTCGAAAAACGTGCCAAGCTACGACACCCAAATCGGTCCTAAAATACCAAATGTACAAGAAATAGATTAAAACCTATCCATGTATCATTTTAGGTACTTTTATAGTGTTTATTGTGGTTATATTAACCTATGGTGAAAATTTACTAAAATGCCCCTAGGACCCCGGCTCGGCCTTGCAGTACCCAACCTAGCTGCACTTTTCCTGAAATTCTAACATAGCCTATTTTGATATATTTTCACCCAAGGAATCCATTTTTGATTTCGGAATTATTAAATTCAATGTCAAATTACAATATTACCCTTGGCAGGCTCACTTAGGGGCGTTTTTGTAATTATGCTTTTTCGAAAAAGTGACCAACTGTAACCCCACCTAATTTTTCCTCCTGAACTCAATGGAATACTCAAATCATTAAAAATCCAACTATAAGGCCCATTTATAGCCCTGGCCGAAATATACAGGTTATCTAGGAAAAATTGGAGTTTTACGATTTCGACTCTGTAAACGTGTTCCTTTCTACTCCTAACTACTTTATTGACTTGTCTATTAGGTTACAACTACCATTTAGTACCAATTTCGGCAGCATAACAGCCCTCACAACCCACTTTCCATTTTTACACATAAGGACAATCCGACGAAATTTCACTGATTAAATTGTCCACAACAACCAGAATCCCACTAGCTTTTTCCAAAAGCTTATGACAAATTCACTGCCTCACTTGAAGCAATGAAACGACAAGCATTTGCAACTTCAATAAATTCCATTTTTGTATATAAATTTTCTATACTCTTTAATTTACTATTTTATTCCTTTTAATACCTCAAAGATATAAAAAATATTAGGGAATAAATTTGGGACACCTGCTAAATCGGGGTTTAGCAGTCCACTTAGTTCAGGCTTATTCTCAAGCCTCTATTCCCAAAATTCAAGATATTACACGTAGTGGTGAGTAATGATAAAGCTCAATTAGGAATTAGAAACCATAATTTCTCCCCTCTACTCCTTTCTCTTACGCAAGATTAAGTAATTAAATTAGGAATTAAAATTTAATTTACTCTAAGTTGAGATTACAATAGGTCAACCCTATAATATATTGGGATGATTAGTATTAATTTGAGATCCTAATGACAAAGCACATAAGTGATAATATTTGATTTGAGGTTATATATATATGTTTGTTTGTTCCAAAAAAAGATAGAAGAAAAATAGGGAAAAATTATCCTTTGCATCCGGGATTGAGAAGAGAAAATTAATGTTTGTAAGAGCAACAAACAAAAGGAGTAAATAAATAAATAAAATAAAGTAAATACTCATTCCATTTCAACATTGAACACTGAATAGCGAAAGATGGAAAAAAGGATGGCATATTTCAAGATTGAAACAAGTTTCTTCCTCACTGATTAATGGAGATTACCATTACCTTCTCGAATGTACAAAAATTCACAAATCAAAACCGTCGATTATGAAAAAGATCACACGAACCCAGAAAATCTGGAAAGTCTCTAAAGCAGCGGTCAACAAAATGAAATCTGGGAATTATATGCTTCCAACTGGTTAAAGTTCATATTTTTCCTTGAAACTAGACTCAATAAGGGTTCCATGGCCTTTAGAATCGCTCCAAAACTATGCTTACAAATTGAGTTATGATTTTTCAAATTTTGGTCAGAAAATCTGCCAAAATTGCTAATTGTTGCAAATTTGAAAATCCAAGATGTCATGGTGATTGTATAAATTATGAAATAAAGAAATAGAGGAAAAAATTATTTTTGGATTAAGCTTTCCAAGTGTCATTATCATATGGTGAGGGCATTAGATTATGATTTATGAAGAAGAGCGCATGTCTAATTGCATTAAAATAATGCTACATGGACATAGTAATCATGATTAATGATGATAATTGTACACTACTTGAGTGCATGGTTGGATTAGTTGGAGAAAACCCATTTGGTTAGGGAGAGCATTAAGGGACACCGTTTTATGCTAACCTAAAGGGAGAGGAAATTAGTTTAATGCTAATGGAAACCTAATGGAGCAATTATGACACAAATATGAAGGAGGTGTGGATTGTGACAAGTGTCACCATCATATGCCTTGATGAAATCATGTGGTGTAGGGTGAAGGGAGATATTTTATGAAGAACTCTTCCTTCCTCTTCCCTTCACATTTTCATCGAAAGATAGAGAAAGAAGAGAGAGAGAGAGAGAGAGAGCTTTGAAGACATTGGGTGCTAGAGAGAAGGAAGGAGAGAAAGCTTAAGGTAAGACATTGTTTCTTAAGCATTTTTCTTGAAATCTTCCATGAAAACCTTCTCAAAGCCTTTCTCCTTCACGGAATCCATGGTGTTGAAGACACATTTTGAGCTAAAGGAGAGAGAGGAGAGGATGAATAGAGAGAGGGAACTCAAAATCTCAAGAGGTAACCTTACAAACCTTAGATCTATTCTTGTATGATGTTGCTTTTGAGGTTTGTGGTTGGTTTGGTGATTTTTAGTTAAGTTGAAAAGTTGGAAAGCCCTAATCCTAAGGGGTTATGCTTCCCAAATTCCTTTAAATCATGATTAGAATGTGTTTAAATGAGTTAAGAAGGGATAGAAGTGAACAAGTACAAGCTTTGGAAGCTAAAACACAAAAGTCCAATTTTTCCTTTTTCTTGACCTATGTTTCAGCCAAGGTCAAATATGGGGGTAGGAGTTGGATTTTCATGAAATTGATGGTTTCATTGGATTCAGGAGGCAAAAGTAAGTGGGGTTACAGTTGGTCACTCTTTCAGAAAAAGCCGAAAAATCATAATTACGAAAACACCCTTAAAACCCTAAATCGAGGCTGTCAAGGGTATTTTTGTAATTTGACACTGAATTTTATGATTTTGAGCCCGGAAATGGATTCCTTGGGCAAAAATATGTTAGGATAGCCGTAGTCAAAATTTTGGGAAAACGTGCCATCGGGCCAGGTACAGCGGGGCTGGGCCGGGGTCACGGGGCATTTTGGTAAATTCTAATCATAGACTAATATAACCACAAGAAACACTATGGAAGAGTCTAAAATGATACTTGGATAGGTTATGACCTATTTCTTGTACATTAAATATTTGAGGACCGAGTTGGAAGCCGGAAGCGACATGTTTTACGAGGCACACTAAAAAGGGGTTGAAAGAACTGAGGTAGGGACATTATCCTTCGTACATCATGTCATAGTTATATAAATGTGTAGATGCCATTGTTGTAAGTTTACTTTATTAATCAATATGTTTCTCCTAGAGAGGGGCAATTAGTGTCAGGGGTACTTACACTGGGAGTTGGTGATGAGAATCCAACCAGTGCAGATTAGTGGGGCTGGGCCCTACTCATATATACATGTGTTAGATCCCAAGTTTTGATGATAACAATAATTCAAGTATGTGTAAAACATGTTTTTAGAAGGTTAAGAAAAGATTCCAAGTCACCAAATGCATATGTGAAGTTTGCTGATATCTGCTGTGAAATTGCACTTGAGTGCTCGAGCATGAAATCTGCACTCGAGCACAAATCACTTCTGTACTCGAGCAGGTGTGAGAGAAAGCCAGGAAGTGAGTACCCAAGAGGGATTCTCCCTTTATATTCAATGGATCACTTGAAGCACAAGGGATGCACTTGAGCAGTGAAGTCATTCTCACTCGAGCACGTATGCGAGTGAGGGCATGCGAGTGCTTGGCCGAGAGCAAGTAATGGCATGCTTCCTCTCCTTACTCGAGCAAGGCATGCGAGTGCTTGGCTGAAAGCAAGTTAAGGTTTGCTTCCATCATTCACTCGAGAAAGGCACTGCGAGTACTTGGCCGAGAGTCTTGAAGTTCAGAAAAGTACAAGTGTGCTCGAGCACACTCATCCATGCTTGGAGTGACTCGTCCATGCTTGCGAGTAATATTTTCATCCCTCTCCAATTCAGATGCGAGTGCTTGTTCAAGAGAGCATATTCCTTGAGAATATGCTTCTCACTCGAGCAGAGGTAAGTGTGCTCGAGTGAGGGCCAAAATCACTCGCGAGTGAAAATTCTATCCCTCTGGAATTCTGGTGCGAGTGATGGTTTAGAGAGCATATTCCTTGAGAATATGCTTCTCACTCGAGCAGAGGTAAGTGTGCTCGAGTGAGGGTCCATATCACTCGCGAGTGCAAATTCTCACTCTTGTCAAAATGGTATGCGAGTGATGACCCGAGAAGACATTCCCTGTGTAAAGTGTAAAGATCACTCGAGCAGAGATTTTGTGCTCGAGTGAGACCTCTCTTCACCCGCGAGTGAAGATATTTTCTCTCAGTTTTTCCATGCAAGCACAAACCCGATAACAGAGGCTTATGAAGGAAAATAGGAGATCACTCGAGGTGAGACTTTCATGCTCGAGTGATGCCCTGTTTAACCACAGAAAATGCTAAGTATCACAACGTTCATTACGAATATAGTTTATTGTTATTAATTCATATCATCATTACTTTTTATCTTTGTTTAACATTGTTTTGAATGTTTTAAGAGGATGATACAGGAATATGAACGTTTGAATTGAGCCACATGAGAAAAGTGATACAACGGCAGACAAGATGATTATAAACACGCTGGCACCTACCGCACTCAGTTTATTCCATTTCAACATGCACGTGCCTGCCAATATTTTCAAAAGACCCGCTCCTCCAATATTGAGTGTTCAAACGGGCAAAAACTGAGGAGGCTCTATATATAGAGAAATTCAAGGAGAACAAATATAGATACACACATACGCAGAGAACGACGCAGCACAAGAATTCACAAGCTCATATCAATTCTCTGTTCTTCATCTAATTTCTCTGTATACACTTTTGATCTTCAGTGTTTATCCATTTACTCTGTAAGAGAGTTTTCATACAAACTCAAAATACTATATTTGTGTGATCTCAAGATATTGGGATCTTGAGAGGGTAGCTATTCTTTACGAGAGAAGCAGTTGAGAGAAATCCTTGTAGTGTCTTTCACTCATAAGCCTTATAAGATACAAGCAGGAGAGAACGTTGTTGTTCATAAGACTTACAGTGGTGTAAGCGGAAGAAAATGTTGCTGCTCATAAGTCTTGTATACATAAGCAAGTGAGAAGAGTCATAGGTTGTTTCTCTGCACATAAGACTTGTCGTAAGGGGGAGAGAAGTTTCTTGTTGAGAGAATATTTCTGCTCGTAGTCCATTCAAGGACAATTGTTGTCTTGTGGCGTTCTGAGAGCCCATTGAATCTTGGAGATATTGTGAAAAGCTCAGTAGGTCTTGATCTCTGAGGACTGGACGTAGGCATTGTTGTTAGGCCGAACCAGTATAACTCTCTGTGTTCAAATCTTCTCTACTCTACTCTATTCACCTTATTTACATATCACCATCTCAAACGAAAAATTTTATAACATCACCCAATTCACCCCCCTCTTGGGTGAAGCTTGCCTCTTACATTTGGTATCAGAGCCACGTCTTCTCCGAAGAGCCTAACAGCTTGAGAAGGATCCGACAAATGGCAACAATGGGTGAAAATATCCTTCCAGACGGTGCTTCAATCACTAGACCTCCTGGTTTTGCTGGAGAACATTTTTCGTTCTGGAAAGCCAAATTCAGAGTGTTTGTGATGGCCAACGAATACGGATTATGGAATGTTATACAAGATGGTGACTATGTTCCAGTGAAGAAAATCGAAGATAGAGCAGTTAAAAAGAGTCCAGATGAGTTTGACGAAAATGACAAGAGGTTAGTAACATTAAATAGCAAAGCCATTTTAATGATACAGAGTGCTCTTAGTCAAAAAGAATATTTTCGTATATGTACTCTACCTACTGCCAAAGATATGTGGGATGCCCTTGAAATTGCTCACGAAGGTACATCTGGAATCAAAGAAAATAGGATCAATACTTTAATTACAGAGTATGATTTATTTCGTATGAAATCTGGAGAAAGTATATCAGAATTTGAACTAAGGTATACTCATCTTGTTAATCAATTATCTGCTCTTGGAAAGTCGTTTGATCAAAATTCCCAGGTAAGAAAAATTCTTAATATTCTTACGAAAGAATGGGAAGCAAAAGTGACAGCCATCGAAGAAGCCAAAGGAGAGTCTATGAGATCCGTAGCTGCTCTCTTTGGTAGTCTTTCCGAATATGAAGGTAAGTTGAGATTCAAAAAGGAACTTGAAGAAGTTGATGATAGAAAGAAAAAGGGAGTTGCATTTAAAGCTAGTAAAGAAAAAGAAGAAACTTCCGAGAATGAAGATATTCCTAGTGATGATGAAATGGGAATGATCGTGAGAAAGTTCAAGAAATTCTACCGAAGAGGACAAAGGAATTTCAAGAATTATCAAGGCGGACCAAGCAAGAAAGAAAACAAAGAACACCAAATAGTATGCTATGAATGTGGAAAACCAGGACACATCAAATCTGAATGCTTCAGAAACAAAGACAAAAAGAAGCAGAAAAAGAAAGCATATATATCATCTATTTGGGGTGATAGTTCGTCAGACGAAGAAAATGACAACGACGAAGTAGCTAATCTATGTTTGGTAGCTAAGGAAGAAGAATCAGACTCTGAGGTAAGTGACTCTGAACCCTCTTATAATGAATTGTTATCTGAATATAATGCATTGCATACAGAGTTTATTAAAGTTGCTAAGGAAATGGTTAGTTATAAGAAGAAAGTAAAAGAATTAGAAAGTAATGTCATATCATCACATGAAATATGTAAAGAGAAAGATAAGAAAATAGAAGACTTAACAAAGATTGTTGAAAAATTTACTAAAGGAAGTGAAACTCTCAAGGTTATCTTAAGCTCTCAGAAAGTTTCCTTTGATTAATCTGGAATTGGATATGATGCTGTGCATAATAAAAATAAGAAGAGTAGTAGAGACTATCTTAAATATTTTAGGAATTCTGTGCATACATCAAATCCATTTGTGTCTTGCAATTTTTGTAATAGGAAAGGACATTATACTTCATCGTGTTATTTCAAAAAGGGAAAGGTTGTTGGAACATATAAATGGGTTCCGAAAGGAACACATATTCCAAATACTAACCACAAAGGACCCAAGAAAGTGTGGGTACCTAAAACTTGATAATCTTATTTTAGGTATGTCTCAAAGCATCTCGAGCGAACAAATGGTATATTGATAGTGGATGTTCGAGACACATGACTGGTGACAAAAATAAGTTCACCATGTTTGAACCTAGAGAAGGAGGAAAGGTGACTTTTGGAGGAAATCAATCCGGACGTATTGCTGGAATTGGTGAAGTGGGAAAAACAGATGGCTTTCAAATCAACGGAGTATATTATGTTGAAGGTTTATGCCACAATCTCTTAAGCGTGAGCCAAAGCACTGACAAAGATAACTGGGTGATTTTTGACTCGAAAGAATACTTGATAGTCAGCAAGAAAGATCTACCTCTAAACAAAGAAACTATCAAGGCAAAAATCCGAGCTCAAAGGGACGGTAATTGTTATACAATTGACTTTAATTCAAATTCTTCTGAAAATTGTTTTCTGAGTCGATCAGAGGAAAGTTGGTTATGGCATAAGCGTTTGGCTCATGTCAATATGAATCAACTTGACAAATTGATCAGAAAAGATTTAGTTGTTGGCCTTCCTAAGCTAAAATTCAAAGATAACATGATTTGTGAAGCATGTCAAAAAGGCAAACAAACTAAATCTTCTTTTAAAACAAAATATGAAATTTCTACTTCAAAACCTTTACAATTACTTCATATGGATTTGGTAGGACCTGCAAGAGTAAAAAGTTTTGGAGGAAATTTATATACGTTAGTAATTGTAGATGATTTTACTAGATTTGCTTGGACTATATTCATTGCCTCAAAAGATGAAACTTTTGCTGAATTTATTATGTTTGCCAAAAAGGTTCAAAATGAGAAAGGTATTTCTATTGTCTCTATTAGAACAGATCATGGAGGAGAATTTGATAATCAATTATTTGAAGATTACTGCAACAACGAGGGGATAGATCACAACTTCTCTGCTCCTAGAACACCTCAACAAAATGGAGTAGTGGAAAGGAAGAACAGAGTGCTTACAGAAATGGCAAGAGCTTTACTTAATGAAAAAGAAATGTCACAAGTGTTCTGGGCAGATGCAATGAGTACTGCATGCTATATTTCAAACAGAGCATATATTCGTAAATCTCTTGGAAAGACACCATATGAACTCTACAAAGGAAGAAAGCCAAATATTGCTCATCTTCATATCTTCGGGTGTAAGTGTTTCATTCACAACAATGGTAAGGAAAATCTAGGTAAATTTGATTCTAAGTCTGATGAAGGTATTTTTCTAGGATATTCAAATAGAAGTAAAGCTTATAGAGTTTACAATAAAAGAACATGTACTATTGAAGAATCTATTCATGTTGTGTTTGATGAAATTGAATCTCAGACAAAAATCAATGATGAAGAAGAAATGGATTCAATCAAGAAAAATAAATCTATTTCAAAACAGGATGTTTTTGAAACAAATGATCTTCAAAATTTGGAAGATGTTAATGATCTTGATCAACCTAAAGCATGGAGACATGTGAAGGATCATCCCATTGATCAAGTTATAGGAGATATTCATGAAGGTGTCAAAACCAGAAATAGAATCCTCAATGAGGTAACATTCTCTGCTTTTATTTCTGAGATTGAACCTTCTAATATAGAAGAAGCTTTATCTGATAATGATTGGGTGATTGCTATGCAAGAAGAATTAAATCAATTTCAAAGAAATCAAGTTTGGGATTTGGTTCCTCGACCTAAAGATCATACGGTTATAGGGACCAAATGGGTTTTCAAAAACAAACTTGATAAATCAGCAATCATTGTGAGAAATAAAGCAAGATTGGTTGCCAAAGGCTATAATCAAGAAGAAGGTATTGATTATGAGGAAACATATGCTCCAGTGGCAAGATTGGAAGCAATACGAGTACTCTTAGCCTTTGCTTGCATCAAAAGTTTTAAACTTTATCAAATGGATGTAAAAAGTGCTTTTCTAAATGGTTATATTATGGAGGAAGTATACGTCGAACAGCCTCCTGGTTTTGAAGATGAAACGAAACCCGATTATGTCTTCAAACTTAAGAAAGCATTATATGGTTTGAAACAAGCTCCCAGAGCTTGGTATGAAAGACTAAGCAAATTTCTTCTTGATCAAGGTTTTGTCAGAGGTAAAGTTGATACAACTTTATTCATCAAACATAACAAAAATGATATTCTAATAGTTCAAATTTATGTTGATGATATTATCTTTGGTGCTACTAACGAATCTATGTGTCAAGATTTCTCTAAGATTATGCAGGGAGAATTTGAAATGTCCATGATGGGAGAATTGAACTTCTTTCTTGGACTTCAGATCAAACAAAAGAAGAATGGCATATTTATATCTCAGACAAAGTATTTGAAAGAATTGCTGAAGAAATATGGTCTAGATAATGCTAACGGAGCTGATACTCCAATGAGTTCTACAACACTGTTGGATGCTGATGTAAAGGGACCTAGCTTCAACATTACAAAGTATAGAGGAATGATTGGTTCATTACTCTATCTTACAGCAAGCAGGCCAGATATTCAGTTCAGTGTAGGAATGTGTGCAAGGTATCAATCCAATCCTAAAGTATCTCATGCAGAGACAGTAAAAAGAATTTTCAAATATCTAGGAGATACTTCAGAGCTTGGACTTTGGTTTCCAAAGAGAGGGAACGAGTATTTAATAGCATATTCAGATTCAGATCACGGTGGATATAAAACTGACAGAAAGAGTACCAGTGGACAATGTCAATTCCTCGGAGGTTCTCTAGTATCATGGTTCAGCAAGAAGCAGAACACAGTTTCATTATCTTCGACTGAAGCTGAATATATAGCTGTGGCAAGTTGCTGTTCTCAAGTGCTATGGTTAAAACAACAACTTCAAGATTTGGGAATTTATTTAAAAGAAATCCCAATCTATTGTAATAATACTAGCACAATAAGCTTGGCAAAGAATCCTGTACAACATTCAAGAACCAAGCATATAGACATTCGACATCATTTCATTCGAGATCATGTTCAAAAGAAAGATGTCAAAGTAGAATTCATACCAACTCATCTTCAACTTGCGGATATTTTCACAAAACCAATTGTAAAAGAACAATTTCTCTATATTCGAAGAGAATTGGGAATGGTTAATCCCAATGAGCTGTAAGTTTTCTTGTTAAAATGTCTAATTAAGTGTTTGTTTTGATGATAACCATACTGACTTTGGCATCGGAGTGGCCAAAATGTGTTTTTGCAGGAGTCTCACTCGAAGCACTGGAGGCACTGCTCGAGTGAGGAGCTGTGTCACTCGAGCACAAGAAAGCTCTGCTCGAGCACAGCACTATTCATGATGCTCTGTTCTCTTATAGTTAGAACAGAGGTTAACAGAGGAGTTGAGAACACCAAGGAATATATCATAAACTACTGTGAAAATTGAGCTCACTCGCGAGTGAGGAATTCTCACTCGAGCATGGTATGAACATGCTTGAGGTGAGGAATGCCTGCTCGAGTGAGAAAGGAAAAATTTCTGTGCAAAAGCTATCCAAATCATGGTTACTCAAATGATCTTGGAGGATTTGAGTACAAAGATGCAAAATATGTCAGGGAATCAACAATCCAGGTACGTTCTACTTGTTTCTTTATTTTTCCAGAACATCACTCGAGCACAGATAGAACACTCGCGAGCACAGTATGAACATCACTCGAGCACTAGGGTTCATGCTCGAGCACTGTCACTTATATCAGTTACTGGGGAGCTCAGAACGTCGCACTTCCTCCTCTCACTCGAAGTGCTCTCTCACTCGAAAGACACAACTCTTCATCTTCAACCGTTTTCTCATCATTCAATCACGTCCTCCTGCTTCAAATCGCCGTTACAACCTCTCAATCTTCTATAAGAGGTGATTATTGTCTTCTGCATTTTTCACTTGTGCCCTAATCCCTACTTATTTTTTTTCTTCCTCTCAAAAACAAGAGTTCTTGTTTCTCTTCCACTTTTCCAATGGCAAGAACAAAGTTACCCGTTATTCCTCAAAAGTCTCATTCCCCTTCTTCCACTCACTCTGCTGCCAGTGAATCTGGAACCCCTGAACTTACTCCTCCATCTCCCAAAAACTCACCCTCACCTTCACCTCCTCCTAAGCCCAAAACCAAGAAGAGGACTCCGAAAACACACCCAAAGCCTAAAGTTCCAAAGAAAGACCAACCTCCTCAAAAGAAACCAAAGGGTGTGGTCTTCAAGGAACCCTTAATCAAGGAACCTATAATCACCCGGTCTCAATCCAAAGAGGTACAAGGGAAGGGAAAGAAGAAGGATTCAGAGCAACCCCAATCATCCTCTTCTTCTGGAGATACCTTCAGTAAACAACTCAGGGAAGCAATAGAAAAATCCAAATTGGACAAGATAGTTGGGAAGATCACATCTCAGGCCGGTGTTTCAAGTTCACATCAAGTTAAGCACACAAATGCTTCTGCTTTAGGAGCACCTTCTGCCTCCCAAGCACCAGTGGATGACCAAATCACTAGCCCTCCTGAAGGATTCAATGTGATAGAGCTTAAGGCCTTACCACAGAAGGTATATGATGATGAATTCAAACATAGACATTTCTGCCCAGTAGTATATGTTGATTTGGATTATCTGAAAAAGAATTGTCATTTGGACTTGTATCCTTACCTTCAGTACTATGCTCCCTGGCTAAATATTCATATGCCATATTCCCTCACTGTTGTGAAAACATTTTACAGTAATATGAAAGTTCATAATATTATGTCTAGATCTGGTGATCTAATTGAAGAAGCTGTATCTACAACCATTAGAGGGAAATTCATTATGATTTCTGCCAAAATCATTAATGATTTGCTTGGTTATGTTGCACCTCCTACTGATCCACCCACATTCTCTGCCAATGAAACTTTTAACATTTTGAGACCAAAAGACCCAATTGGCCCCCTCACATTCAAGCCTATTGATATGCCTGATAATCACAGAATCCTTCATTACATTTACTCCAGGAGCATAATCAATAAATCCAAAAACTTTACCCACTTTGCACAAAAGGATTACTATCTATTGGCTTCATTGGTGGCTGGGCAACAAAGGAATGTAGGGGAGATCATTTTTAATGAGATGAGAAGGTTTCGATTTTCTTCAACAAGATCCACAACCATACCATACCCTCAACTTGTTTCCTTCATCTTGATGAAAAACAAAATCTGGTACTTGGAAGGAAAAGAAAGGGTTCTCATCTCAAGGTTTGGAAAGACTCAATTAACTCACATGGGTATCAATCTTCCGGTGAGTCGGACCAAAGCCACATCAAAAAGGGAAGCCACTCCATCCAGAGGAGATGAGGCACAATCATCTGCACAAGGCCCTATTCCTCCTCCTTCATTTCTCAATGCCTCTCTGTCCAATCATCTGACTGAGGTAATTAATCATGCTGTGTCAAGTTTGAAGAAGGAGCTAGTGACTGAGTATGAGAATCTTGTGGAGAAGATGGAAACACAAGTCGTTAAATTGGTAGATCAGGCCAATCTTAACTTTGAACTGATGTTCAAAACACAAGATAAGATGTCACAGAGGATCACTAATATGGAGACTTTCCTGCATTCACATTTTCCCTCCTCATCTTCCGGGGTGCCTCCTGAGACCACTCATACTTCACCCCCTCATCCAGAGACTCATGTCCTATTCACTGATCCTGAATCCAATGTTGATGTCACATTTCATCCTGACCAGCCCATTGACCCTCTCTCTGCCATGATATCTTTTGTTCCACCTCCAGATCCCCCTTCTGATGTTGACAAATCGGGGGAGAAGGATGTGTGATGTATTCTGAGCTTTCTGTAGGCTGCAGGGTGTATATGGGTGTTTGGGTAGTTCTCTGTATTGGGTAGGATTTGATATGTAGGTCATTTTACTATTTTGAAGTTATATTCTGAAATTATCTTGTTGTTCAAGTTTGTTGCAATTAATGACATGTTTCAAGTTTTAAATTCTTGTTAAGTTATTTACCTCATACTATACTTATCTTGGCTATTAAGTGTCTAAAGGAAACATTGCAGGAAAACTTGATATGCATTTTGGAAACTTTGAAGAAATTTCAAAACTTTTCAATTTCATACAATTTCTTTTAAACCTTCATCACAAAGAGTTTTGTCATCATCAAAAAGGGGGAGAATGTTAGATCCCAAGTTTTGATGATAACAATAATTCAAGTATGTGTAAAACATGTTTTTAGAAGGTTAAGAAAAGATTCCAAGTCACCAAATGCATATGTGAAGTTTGCTGATATCTGCTGTGAAATTGCACTTGAGTGCTCGAGCATGAAATCTGCACTCGAGCACAAATCACTTCTGTACTCGAGCAGGTGTGAGAGAAAGCCAGGAAGTGAGTACCCGAGAGGGATTCTCCCTTTATATTCAATGGATCACTTGAAGCACAAGGGATGCACTCGAGCAGTGAATTCATTCTCACTCGAGCACGTATGCGAGTGAGGGCATGCGAGTGCTTGGCCGAGAGCAAGTAATGGCATGCTTCCTCTCCTCACTCGAGCAAGGCATGCGAGTGCTTGGCCGAAAGCAAGTTAAGGTATGCTTCCATCATTCACTCGAGAAAGGCACTGCGAGTACTTGGCCGAGAGTCTTGAAGTTCAGAAAAGTACAAGTGTGCTCGAGCACACTCATCCATGCTTGGAGTGACTTATCCATGCTTGCGAGTAATATTTTCATCCCTCTCCAATTCAGATGCGAGTGCTTGTTCAAGAGAGCATATTCCTTGAGAATATGCTTCTCACTCGAGCAGAGGTAAGTGTGCTCGAGTGAGGGCCAAAATCACTCGCGAGTGAAAATTCTATCCCTCTGGAATTCTGGTGCGAGTGATGGTTTAGAGAGCATATTCCTTGAGAATATGCTTCTCACTCGAGCAGAGGTAAGTGTGCTCGAGTGAGGGTCCATATCACTCGCGAGTGCAAATTCTCACTCTTGTCAAAATGGTATGCGAGTGATGACCCGAGAAGACATTCCCTGTGTAAAGTGCAAAGATCACTCGAGCAGAGATTTTGTGCTCGAGTGAGACCTCTCTTCACCCGCGAGTGAAGATATTTTCTCTCAGTTTTTCCATGCAAGCACAAACCCGATAACAGAGGCTTATGAAGGAAAATAGGAGATCACTCGAGGTGAGACTTTCATGCTCGAGTGATGCCCTGTTTAACCACAGAAAATGCTAAGTATCACAACGTTCATTACGAATATAGTTTATTGTTATTAATTCATATCATCATTACTTTTTATCTTTGTTTAACATTGTTTTGAATGTTTTAAGAGGATGATACAGGAATATGAACGTTTGAATTGAGCCACATGAGAAAAGTGATACAACGGCAGACAAGATGATTATAAACACGCTGGCACCTACCGCACTCAGTTTATTCCATTTCAACATGCACGTGCCTGCCAATATTTTCAAAAGACCCGCTCCTCCAATATTGAGTGTTCAAACGGGCAAAAACTGAGGAGGCTCTATATATAGAGAAATTCAAGGAGAACAAATATAGATACACACATACGCAGAGAACGACGCAGCACAAGAATTCACAAGCTCATATCAATTCTCTGTTCTTCATCTAATTTCTCTGTATACACTTTTGATCTTCAGTGTTTATCCATTTACTCTGTAAGAGAGTTTTCATACAAACTCAAAATACTATATTTGTGTGATCTCAAGATATTGGGATCTTGAGAGGGTAGCTATTCTTTACGAGAGAAGCAGTTGAGAGAAATCCTTGTAGTGTCTTTCACTCATAAGCCTTATAAGATACAAGCAGGAGAGAACGTTGTTGTTCATAAGACTTACAGTGGTGTAAGCGGAAGAAAATGTTGCTGCTCATAAGTCTTGTATACATAAGCAAGTGAGAAGAGTCATAGGTTGTTTCTCTGCACATAAGACTTGTCGTAAGGGGGAGAGAAGTTTCTTGTTGAGAGAATATTTCTGCTCGTAGTCCATTCAAGGACAATTGTTGTCTTGTGGCGTTCTGAGAGCCCATTGAATCTTGGAGATATTGTGAAAAGCTCAGTAGGTCTTGATCTCTGAGGACTGGACGTAGGCATTGTTGTTAGGCCGAACCAGTATAACTCTCTGTGTTCAAATCTTCTCTACTCTACTCTATTCACCTTATTTACATATCACCATCTCAAACGAAAAATTTTATAACATCACCCAATTCACCCCCCTCTTGGGTAGCCGTAGTCAAAATTTTGGGAAAACGTGCCATTGAGCCAGGTACAGCGGGGCTGGGCCGGGGTCACGGGGCATTTTGGTAAATTCTAATCATAGACTAATATAACCACAAGAAACACTATGGAAGAGTCTAAAATGATACTTGGATAGGTTATGACCTATTTCTTGTACATTAAATATTTGAGGACCGAGTTGGAAGCCGGAAGCGACATGTTTTACGAGGCACACTAAAAAGGGGTTGAAAGAACTGAGGTAGGGACATTATCCTTCGTACATCATGTCATAGTTATATAAATGTGTAGATGCCATTGTTGTAAGTTTACTTTATTAATCAATATGTTTCTCCTAGAGAGGGGCAATTAGTGTCAGGGGTACTTACACTGGGAGTTGGTGATGAGAATCCAACCAGTGCAGATTAGTGGGGCTGGGCCCTACTCATATATACATGCAGATGATATGTTTATATTGTTCATTAATTGGTGCATACATGGCGCATATCATATTTAATTTTCACATTTTCTATGAACGATAGCATGTTTCTAATGGATTTCCTTGGAATCTCACCCCTTTTTCTAAACAAACATCTCAACGGGTGCCAGTAGAATGAAAGGCAAAGGCGTAGACGCCGAGAAGTGATTGACATGTGTCTCGAGGCAAGGTTAAAGACGGTGGTTATAGTTAGTTTATACTTAAGATATTTTGGGGAATCCTGTATATATTGAAGTTTCAGCTGTATTCTGTATTTTGTCTATGAACGACTTTGGGATTGTAAATTAATACTTTTATTAGTATATCTGTACTTTTTTGTATGCCCATGGAATTCCGTCTTTATTACTCGTTGATTATCGAAATGGAAACGGGTGTTGTCACATTCCATTCATATAGATCTTCTGATGTACTAAAAGCTATATATTTCTTACTTTCTTCTTTTAGTCTTACTTGAAAAAATCCTGATTTAAAATCAAACTTACTGAATATTGTCTTTCCTTTTATAAGATTAAATAACAATTCCATTTTAGGTATTGGATATCTATTTCTTATAGCTAAGCCATTTAACTTTTGATAATTAATTACCATTTTAGTTTTTCCTCTTTTTTCTTCACTGTGTTTCATTACTATTATAGTTGGTGATGAATATTCTGATATATTTTCTTTTATTAAATTATATTTTTTCATTTCTTCTATGTGCATTATAAATTCCTTTCTATCATTTTCTGTCCATGCATAAGGCTTACAATTAATTTCTTTACTATAATTTTTTAACTCTATTTTTGCTATAGGTTTAGATTTTTTCCCAGTGAACTAAAGGATTTTCACTATAATTATCTATTATTCTTTGTTCTAGAGTTTTTACTTCTATAATCTGCAAAGTAGCTAATAAGTGTTGTATTTCTACTGGATCATTATTAGGTATTAATTGAACTTCATTTTCATTATTTCTCTTTTGAAAATTTTCATGATTTTTCTTTTGAAATTTTTCATCTTTTCTCCTATATGTTTTGGTTATTCTTATTCCTCATGCTTCATGCTTACAGGGTATAGTTACTACTACGGCTTTACTTATCATATGTTTAGGATAATATTGTTCTAAAAATTCTAATCCTAATATTACATCATATGATGGTTCATTATATTAATTTAATTATTTTATTAATAATTCATAATTTCCTATTTGTATGTTTATATCTTTTGCTTTTAGTTCAATCCACTAGTAGAAAAATGACTTTTTAGACCGGTTAAAAATGACTTTTTAGACCGGTTCTGTATTAGGTCTTGATACAGGCGGTCTAAAAAGTCTGTTATTTTTTAGACCGGTTGTTAGAACCGGTCTTAAAAGTCACACATTTAAGACCGGTTGTGGGAACAACCGGTCTTAAAGGTAAGACATTTAAGACCGGTTGTGGTCACAACCGGTCTTAAAAGTGTGAAACCGGGCTTAATAAAAGGGACCTTTTAAAGAAAAAAAAAGAATTTTTAAGACCGGTTGTAGTCACAACCGGTCTTAAAAAGTACTTTAAGACCGGTTGTGGGAACAACCGGTCTTAAAGGTGATACTTTTAAGACCGGTTGTGGCACAACCGGTCTTAAAGGTGATACCTTTAAGACCGGTTGTGCCACAACCGGTCTTAAAACTTCTTCTTTTTTTAAAAAAGGTCCCTTTTATTATATGTACACGCACAGAATGCTCCAATTTTAAACAGCAGTACATAACAATCACTGATTTCAACTTCAAAATTCAAAAGCACCAGTCTATAGCAGCAACAAATTAATGTTCATATAAGCCAGTACAGTCATACATTGATGATTCATTTGCAATTATACAGTAAGGATGACCAAATGACAGCAGTAAAACAAAAGCAATGAACATGCAAAGAAATGAACATGCCCTTTCCATTGTTATTGTCATCAGAACCATACATATTGCATGCATTGCATAACCTGCTTGATCTGCCAAGCCCTTCTTCTTTCCCTTTGACGAATATGAAGAATCCATAATCCCTGCATATATCACCAATTCACTCACTTCATTCATTACTCATCAAAATTAGAACATAATATTTGGAAATTAGTGCTTTGTGAAGGAAAGAAATCGCTTATATCATCAATACAACTATTGAAGCATTGTGATGCACACAGAATGCAATTTTGTGGAACAGAGGGTGAGAGAGAGAGAGAGAGATAATACATAAGGAATGAAACAGTCCGTGAGAAGAAACAAACATTTTCACATTATAGAAGACAAGATCATATAACAAAAATTGCTTCAAATAAATGAAACCAAGCAATCACAAAAATAAAATAAAACATACAAATCAGAGCCAAATACATGCAGAATGAAATAAAATAATGTACAATGTAACATTGGATTCAAAAACTCACTATTTTTGTAATAGCTCATGGATGAATTCAGCACAACATGTGCGAATGAAATCAATATCTTCTTCAGGAAAGGGATCAGCAAGATCAAACATCTGTAACACCAAAACCAGACGAAACATTGACTTAGTAACTTAAAAACAATAAAGTAAAACAAAAGTTCTGAAATATAAATTTACCTCTTGAGTAAAATCAGTCGTGCCTAGAGTGATAATATTGTAAATGTGTCTTAAAACATAAAAACCACATAAGTTGGATCCCTTTGGTTGCCGACGGCTCTGAGAAAAAACATGATATCATTAAAACAAATATAAAGGCATGTCTTATTACATTCTTTAAACAAATCCATATGTACTAACCTTTGGCATGATCCATGTAGGGTCCTTTAAGTCACGAACATGCTTACCACAAGCACTGTGTAGGAATGTCCGCATAGCCCTATGATCATCACAATGACAAATGTTATTGGTTTCTCATTTCTACTCTTTGATGACTTACCAAACATAGTATTGATATTTTTCACCTTTTCATAAATTTTCTCCCCAGTCAATGCCTCTAGAGCATCTTCAAACTCTTGGCCACCGAAAAAAGCTTTTTTTAATCTACGATAAGGGTGGCTTCGTCTTAGAAATCGCCTATGGCCAAGGTAAACCGTCTTTCTTCCATGTTGAAGTTGATGGTAGCATGTGCCTTCTTCACATATCGGACAAGCTTTGTGGCCTTTAACGCTATATCCTGACAAGTTCCCATATGCAGGGAAGTCATTTATAGTACAAAAGATCATTGCTCGCATATTAAAAGTCTCCTTCTTGTTCGCATCAAAAACATCGACACCTTTATCCCACAACTCTTTCAAGTCTTCGATCAAGGGTTCTAGGTAAACATCTATGTCATTTCCGGGTTGCTTTGGTCCCGAAATCAACATAGATAACATTATGTACTTTCGTTTCATACATAACAAAGGAGATAAGTTGTAAATTACCAACAGAACAGGCCATGAACTATGTATACTGCTTAGGCTACCATAAGGATTCATACCATCTGTGCTAAGCCCAAGCCTGAGATTCCTAGGTTCTTCACCGAAGCTAGGAAATAATTGATCGATTTTCTGCCATTGAGAAGAATCAGCTGGATGTCGAAGCTTTCCATCAGAAATTCACTCATCTGCATGCCATCTCAAATTTTTGGCATCAATTTCATTAGCAAACAGGCGCTTGAACCTTGGAATGATTGGAAGATACCACAACACTTTTGTAGGGCCCTTATTTGATTTATACCTCGGAGTTTCACATATCGGACATTGCTCCTTATCTTCATGATCTTTTCTATACAATATGCAATCATTAGGGCAAGCATGGATCTTTTTATACTTCATCCCTAGTGGACACAGTATTTTCTTAGCATCATAGTATCGACAAGGCAACACATTATCATCAGGAAGCATATCTTTAAAGGCTTCAAGTGTTTCTGAAAAACTCTTGTCGCTCCATCCATGCCGTGCTTTCAAGCTTACCAATTTCAATACAGCATTCAGCAATTGGTATTTTTTACACCCCGGGTACAACGGCTTCTCAGCATCACTGCACATATTACCATATGCATGTGATTGTTCAAAAGCCTCTTCTCCTACATCACGAATAATGTCCTCTATCCGATCATCCATATCCGTGTCATTATCATCACAAGTCACTTCCCCTTGTTGAGATGCACTTGGCATTTCTAATTGTTCACCATGCCATACCCATACTACATACGTCTTACAAAACCCTTCACAAATTAAATGTGTATATATATCTGCAGCACTTAATCGCTTCTCATTCAAACATTTTACACAAGGGCAATAAAACATCCCATTATCATCATCGGCATTTCTTTTTGCAAAGTCTAAAAAACCCCTCACCCCAATATCATATTCAACACTCATCCGTTTAGCTTGTATCCAACTACGATCCATATATTCCAACACCTTTTTTTTTTGTTTTCTACTTTTTCCCCTGGAAAAGGTAGGAGTATGATGAGAATGGGTCATCTTTTTTCTTCAAGCATAAACAAGAGTGTTGACTTTTTTGCTTATTTGAAAAGAAGTGCATGTCACAAAGTTAATGGGGGACCATTTGCATGGCTTCCTACAATTCCAACCTTATAAAGAAAAATTCACTAAACGCATATATATCCTAATTACCCCGTCATGTTTGGAAAGGTATAAACAAAATAAAAAGGTATAAACAATAGAGTAATATATTTATGTATTGTGAGGCTTGCTGTGATTTTAAGGTGGTGTTTATTTCGAGTTGTTGTGATGTCTTTGGGAGATCGATGTATGGAAGCAATAGATACACGCAGAGTCATCCCCATTTAACAATATATGTTAAGAATGTGTAAGGTGTTTGATTTAGTGATAATATACTATCTTCAATCTAATTATGTAAAA
This sequence comes from Inga oerstediana, assembly GCA_963210345.1. Lineage (NCBI taxonomy): Eukaryota > Viridiplantae > Streptophyta > Magnoliopsida > Fabales > Fabaceae > Inga > Inga oerstediana. Next base: position 38,677,135 of record OY723407.1, read on the forward strand.
CGAATGTTACTGAATTGAAAAATGTGACAATGAGATCCCAGAAGAAGCTTCCTCTCAATCAAAATTGAAGAGAAGGCCTCAACATGAGTGCTCCAGAAGTCCCGAGTCACAACTTGCCTTACCAAGTGGGCAAAGGGTAGCATTCAAGGCTGTCAGTCATGGAAATTGCCCCCCAAAAAAATATTACTAGGAAGGATTATTGTGTATATGTTGATGTGATTAATACAAACATAAATATATAATGGTATTAGGTTGAGGTAACATCCACAAATTAATAATCTAAGGAAGGAATAGTGGTAGTGAGTATGAGTAAGGAGGACATGACATGACCCTGAATTAATGGTGGCAGATAAAAATCTGGACGGTTGGTAGGATCCATTCACTATCCATTTTGCTTTTTTATAGTTGCTAGTTGCTACCTGCTTTTAATATTTTCCCCTTTCATTTCATTTACTCCTTTCTTTCCTACCTTCCTTCCCTTTGTATCTTCCCATACGCAACTTGCATTTTTTTTTTGTCAATCACTAACACATTTCTTATAGCACCCTCTAATTATCTCCATTTAACCACGAGTAACCAAATTTTGCAAAGAAACCACCATTTCTTCCCAATTACCTACCATAAAACATCCTCTCAATTCATCCCAATTACCTACCATAAAACATATTACTAGCATTCAAGGCTGTCAGTCATGAGTGCTCAGGTTTTGTTTTTTGGTGGAGCATTTTGCTAGGAGGTTAGGATAAATGATATATAGAGGATTTGAAATTATGCAAACTTCTTTCGTTTTGCTAAATCCATGACAACAGTTCCCAACAACTGACCTAATGTCTTCAATTTCTCCTTTCAAACAATTTATCAAACATCTAATGTGCATTCACATTCAACAATAGAACAGAGGAGGAACATATATAATGGTGTTTTCTCAGAACAGACGAGGAACATACCTCAAAATAGAGATTGAAGACGAAGATTTCCCAGAAATCCAGTGACGACAGCACCCACGAGCAGCTGAAGCAATGTATGAGGTATGTTCGTCGACAGCACCCACGAGCACCCACGACAGTACAGCGGCCGAAGAGCGACGACGGACTCGATTCAGAATGGGATAAGGTAAGGGATGGGTACTCGCGCTGAGGAGAGAAAAGATTGGGAACAAACTTGCTTGGGTGATTCAGAATGGAAGGGACCGAAATGAGATTGGCAAAGGCGGGAGTGTGAGCTGAGGCACGGCGCTGGAAAGAAATTAAATTGGGAACACTTTTAAGACCGGTTAAGAGGATAACCGGTCTTAAAAGTGTACTTTTAAGACCGGTTGCCTAACAACCGGTCTTAAAATTGGACTTTTAAGACCGGTTGCCTAACAACCGGTCTTAAAACTTTTAAGACCGGTTGTTAGGCAACCGGTCTTAAAAACATTTTTTTTTACCATTTATCCTCTTAACCGTCCTAAAAAAATATATTTTAGACCGGTTCTCTTAGTAACCGGTCTAAAAAATAAAATCTCTAATTTTTTTTAGACCGGTTAGAATAGAACCGGTCTAAATAATCTTTTTTAGAACGGTTATTATAATAACCGGTCTCCCAACTTGTTTATAATAACGAAAATGCCACCGCGCATTTCTTTTAGACCTGCATCCATTACAACTAGTCTAAATGGGCCGGTCTAAAACACCTTTTTTGTACTAGTGATCATATGAATTTCTTTTCCTGTGCTTTCCATTCTAAGCATTTTATTCTTTCTTTTCCACATTTTTGGTGGCAATACATTATATTTTGCTACAGTTAGGTTTGCTCCTGTATCTAATAAGGCATGATATTTTTTAGCTCTATATTTTTTATAATTAAATTTTACCAAAATGTAATATAATGGCCTCATATCCTTGACAATAATTCTAATCTTGATTTCAATGTTTTCTTTACAATTTTCTCCTATCTCTTTCCTCTAGAATTATATTATATTCTTCTTGATATAATAATGGATGATTAAAGAAAATGTATTCTAACCTTCTATTCTCATATTTATGAGTTCTTTTTATTTTCTTTACTATTAGTCTTATAAAACTCTTATCATTTTTTGTTATAATTACACTTCTTCCTTTTTTATAATATTCCCAATTATCTTCTCCCATAATTAACCTATCCATATCAAACTCTTGATAATACTTCTAGATGTTTTTTAAATATTCTTTTAAGATTATTTTTCTGTCTCTTTCTTCTCACGACATCATTAAGCATTTGTAAATATTGATCTATATTATATTGACCTTCTTCAATTAATTGTCTTAAAGCTTCCTCTTCATCCTGGTTTACCTTATTAATTTTATTTATTATACTCTTCATTAACCCTTTTTCTATTGTAGGTATCCTTACTCTTCTATTCTGTTGATAATAATACCATGTAGTTTATCATAAATTGTTATCCTATCCATAAACTAAACTCTAGATAACAATTCTAATTTTTCTTTTATTTCTTTTCTATTCATCATATTATTTATTACTTCATTATATTCTTGTACAAAGTTTTCTAGTTGTTCAAAATATACTCTTCTTAACATTATTTTCTCTCTTTGATTTGATTTTTCTATTTTATTTACTATATATCTCATCATACTTTTATCTGCTTTTGGAATTATTATTTTTTCACCATCTATATAATAATAGTTATTTTCTCCTAATGTTACTTATTACTTTTAGCGTTTGATTTATGTGTAACATCATTTTAACTTTTGAATTACAATTGTTTGACAGTTTATATTAAACATCATTCTCTCTTCCTTGAATTCTATAAGGTTTTACTTTTTCTAAAAAATATTTTCCTAATATTATTTTACAAATCTTATTTTCGTCTTCATCTACCCATAATACTAATTCTAATATATCTCTTTTATTAAACCTTAATATTGCACTCTTTTAATTCCAACTGCTGTTTCTTCTAAATTATTTTTAGCATGATCTAATTCTATAGTGCTTCTTTCTTTCTTTTCATCTATCAATATTATTATTTCTTTCCATAATCCATTTTTTTTTATTTATGCTAATATTTTATTTTCTGTTTTTGTCTTAGTTATATCCAAATAATCTACTTGTTTTATTTTTGCTAAATCTGTTGTTATAGGGATTTCTGCTAATGTTCTTTCACTTGATCTTGAATTTAAACTTCTACTCATATCAATACTTCTTCTTGAATCTATATTTATATTTAATTGTGGATGTTCTGAATTATTTATTCTTAAAGATCTATTTCCTAAATTATCATTTGCTATTAATCTTTTTCCAGGTTTATCATTAAAACTTATGGTTTTATCTATTTCTATTTTTAATTGCTTTGGTATAGTTATATTTGTTGGATCTACAGGTATTTCTTTCAGTATTAGCATAAATTGTTTCTCTAAACTTATCCTTCCTATTGATCTATTAAATATTTTATGTTCATTTGTAAATACTAATCCTAACATGGCTGTTATACTTATAGTTTTTGCTCCTTGTAATAATTTTATTCTTTTTAATTTATGATATATCATTATAGATTGATCTATATGTTCATCATTTCTTGAAATTGCAAAATTAGTACTTAAAGTAAATTTTAATTTTTGATATATAAGATTTCCTGCTAATATTCCTAATATACTATCTTCTGCACTACTTATTATTCTACCATCTATTACCAACAATTATATAGGTGAATCTATTCTCTCTCTAAAATATGCTTTTACTAATAGTTGTATTCCTGCAATATATACCTCAAATACTTCATCTTTAAATGGTAACTTAGAAAGTTCATGTTCTATTAATCCTTTACTTATCAATGGTATTCTCAATTACTCCTTCTGTTAATGATGATTCTATAGGATGTTTCTTTTCTTTTTTGAATGATAACTGGAATTCATTAAGTTATAACAAAGAACTTAATACAAAGCAAAAGGGGAAACCCCAAATTAATCATTAACGACCGCCTCCTCCAACGAAGGTGGTGGTTGATCAAAGAAGACAAAAACCTCCGCATTAGTATTCGCTAATCTAGCAAGATGATCAGCATTCCTATTCTGATCTTTAGGAATGTAATTCAACAAAACATGCCAATCCCTAGACAACCATAATCTAGCTTCTACAATAATAACACTGAAAGGGTGGTTTTGCTCTCCACCTCTTGTTAACAAATTGATAGCCTCAATGCAATCAGTGTGGATCATAATGTTTCTGTATCCTCTGCTCCAACAAATCTGAAATCCTTGGATAATTGCTAAAATCTCTGTGATTGCAAGAGGAACTGTCAACAGCTTACACGTGAAACCACCAAGCCAAGCTCCTTCCATATCACGTAAAACTCCCCCACAGCTGCATTGACCTGAGTCTATAGCCGATCCATCTACCTCTAAGTGTACAAAGCCTGCCTGCCTGTCTCTTGCACTCTGATAATCAAATGACTGGTGAGAGTAAAACTTACAAGGGGAAAGCAGATCTTGATCCCAGCTAGCATGAAAGAAGCTGGCCTGTTCATCCTGTGAATAAAACTCAAGCTCCTCGCCAAATACATTCTTGCATCTGGATACCCATATATCCCAACAGACATAACCAAACAAGGAAGCCTATTGGACTTTTCTCGTGAAATCTCTGCCAAATCCATGTTTAAGATTCCAATCTATCCATTCTCTCCCTTGTAATGATATGAATTTATCTTACAAGGTCGAATGAATTAAAGCAATCCATCGCTCACGAGCATTCCCACAATCTCTAAGCGTGTGTATCATGTCGTCCTCTTGATTACAGCCGAATGAACAACTTGCCGAATCCAGGAGGCCTCTCTGAGTTCTCAACTTCGCCGTATGTAGTCGATCATGAGAGGCTAACCACATAAAAGATTTGATCTTCTCTGGAATTGAGCATCTCTACAATGTCCTCCAGAATGGCTCTCTGATAGCATGAGTACCTGCAGAAAGGAAATAATATGCAGATTTAACAGAAAAGCAGCCATCCGAAGAAGGCTTCCAGTAATACTTATCCTCTCCCTTCTCCTCACGAGGAGGGTGGGCTCGTATAAGACGATCAGTAACATGAGGCTGGAACCATTGGCTTAGCTTATCCCTGTCCCAATCTCCCAACAGATTAGTGTAATCACTTACTTTAGCTTCCTTATCCACAAAAGCTTCATAACCCGGAATGAGCTCAATTAAAGGTCTATTCATTTCAAACCAATTATCATGCCAGAAGGAGGCCAAATTCCCATTCCCAATATTGACTCTTACGCCTTTGATAAACTTTTCCCATACAGCACATATACCTCTCCAAGTCGCAGATGAGTTTGTCTTGCGTTGAATCCTTGGCATGAAACCAATGCCACATCTATACTTCGATCGAAGAACCCTAACCCATAGAGCATCTTTGCTGTTAAGGAGGTGCCAACATAGCTTCATTAAATAAAGCTTCATTTTGTCTTCCTAATTCACGGATCTCATGGCCTTCGTCTTTCTTATCTCTGGTTATTTGATCCCAAGATATCAAATGAAGTTTCTTTCTATCATCTTCTTCCCCCCATAGGAAGTTTCTGCTTCTTTTTTCAAGCTCGTTCAGCATTCCTTTGGGTAATAACATTGTCTGCATGTAATACGATGGCAAGGCATTTAAGACTGATTTAACAAGAGTAGCACGACCGGCCAGGTTCAGATATCTCCTTTTCCATCCTAAAAGCTTATTCCTGGTTTTTTCCAAGATAGGCATAAAAGTGATGTAGTTCATTCTTTTGTGTATCAAAGGAATTCCCAGATATTTACCTAGATCCCCTGTAAGGCCAACTCCCATACTCCGACTCATACTTAAAGCTCTGGAGAAGTTCACATTCTTCGAAAAATAGACTTTTGTCTTACCTCGGTTCATTTTTTGCCCCGAAGCCTCACAGAATCTCTGGATACAATCTAACATCCCTTCAACCTGACTCTCAGAGGCCTCCCCAAACAGAATGAGGTCATCAGTAAAAAATAGATGAGAAATAAGAAGACCTCCTCTATTCAGCTGAATCGGTGTCTACGTGTTATTATCAATAGCATCATGAATTATATGGCTTAATCTCTCCATACACAGGGTAAATAATATAGGGAGAGATTGGATCTCCTTGACGAATGCCTCTAGATGAATTGAAAGTAGAAGTGACTTCACCATTCCATAGAATTTGAGAAGATGAGGTGGTAATACATGCCATGATAGCTTCACACGATTTTTCCTCAAGGCCCAACATTCTAAGAGTATCTTGAATAAAACCCCATTCAAGACGATCAAAAGCCTTCTCTAAGTCAACCTTGAGAGCCATCCAACCTATCTTGCCAGATTTAGTCTTCATTGAATGGATAACCTCCTATGCCACTATAATGTTATCACTGCTCTATCTTCCAGCTATAAAGCTACACTGATGTTTACCAATAACTTTCCCCATAATCTCCCAGAGTCTATGCGAAATAGTTTTAGTAATAATTTTGTAGCTCACATTACAAAGAGATATCGGCCGAAAATCCATGATTGTTTGGGGGCTTTCTATCTTGGGAATGAGCACAATATTAGTATTATTTATGCCCCTGACCGACATAGGATCGTTAAAGAAATCCCTCACCAGAGAAAAAATGGACTCGCCAACTATAGGCCAGAACTCTTGATAGAGAATAGCTTGAATTCCATCAGGTCCTGGTGCCTTGAAACCTCCTAAATCAAAGATAGATTTTTTTATTTCCTCATTTGTTACCCTTGCTTGAAGTTGTTCCATATCCCTGTCACTCAATCTAGGAAAGCATGAACTTGTTATGAGCTGATTGACAGAAGGCCCGCTGCTGCTAAAGAGATTCGTATAATAATTAAAGGCAAGATTCTTCAATTCATACTCATCGAACGTCCAGCTACCATCCTCCCTTTTCAAGCCCTCAATTCGATACGTCGAATTTGAGCAGCAGAGTGAAAGAATTTACTATTTTTATCCCCCCATTTTAGCCATTGGCAACGGGATTTCTGGTACCACATCAATTCTTCTTGAGCTAAGATTCTGTTATAATCCTTCCAAAGTTCCTTTTCTGTTTGGATTAGATAATGATTATCATGTCTTCCCCTAGCCCTTTCCACCCCTTCGATCCTTCTAAAAAGCATCTTTTTTTTCTCGTTAATATTTCCTATTTGTTTACGATTCCATTCCTTTGCCGAGGTTGCAAAATTAGTCACTTTATCAGTCCATTGATCTAAGCTCCAATAATTTTGAACCACATCCACAAACCCATCTTCAAGAAACCAAGCAGTTTGACAACGAAAGGGCGTTGTCCTTCTTCTATAAGACCTATCCGGATTGCAGCTGAGAAGAATAGGCCTGTGATCGAAACCAAATTTGTTCAGGTGATGAGTTTTAGTTAGAGGGTAAACCTGGTTCCAATCAGCATTTATGAAGGCCCAATCAAGCCGTTCCTTTAAGAGATCACATTCCCATGTGAATCGCTCGCCAACAAACTCAGATTCAATCTCAGCTTTCATTATGCAATCTTTGAAATGATGCATAGATCGAAGATTTGGAGCTGATCCTCCTTTCTTACCTTCAGTAGACAAATAAGCATTAAAGTCTCCTATGATCAGCCATGGCTTATTAACCGAGTCACTGAAGTTGACAATATCATCCCAAAGGTGTTGACGCAGCATACAATTAGGTTTGGCATACACGCATGAGAGCAAAAAACTGATAGAGTTATTCTTAACCGTAGCTCTAACATAAATAACTTGAGTGGAGGAAGAGATATACTGAAGATTAAGCTCTTCCTCATTCTAAAGGATCCAAATCCCACCGGCTAATCCTTCCCTATCTTTAGGTAACGGCTCTGCTTCAGAATTTTGCAGGATATGGAAACGTGATCCTTCTCCTCTCTCTTCCACCCGTCTATTCATCCGAACGTTGGGCACCGTTTGCATTGAGTTCTTCATGTCCGAATCAGCTCGTTGGATCCTCTGCCGAGACCTTGATTTGACCTTTATCCATTCTCCATACTCCTCCTCTACTGCTACTCCTGGAATAGACATTAAAGTTACTTTACTTTTTCCCTTCTCATTACTTGCTACCGGTGTTCTGGTTTCCTGCGACACCTTCGTTGGCATTCCGTTTGTCATCAGATCCGGTTGCTTTTGGTGGCAAGTTTCTTGAGTATGTCCATATAACCCACATTTAAAACATATAATTTCCAGGCCTTCATACTCCACTGTGTAGATTCGGTTTCTAAGAGAGAATTTGGATTGTAGCGGTTTATTTAGATCCACTTCCACACTGACTCTGGCGAATTTTCCTCTCTCTACCACAAACTTATCACTTTCCTTGTGAGCTAAAGTGTTTAAATCAACTTTAAGAGCTCTGCCAATTAAATTCCCAATCGCAAGCATACAATCCTCAGAATACACATGCAGTGAAAGTGTTGGGATTCTTACCCAGATTGCAACTTTTTTAACCTTATTGCAATATGGGTTAAAATTGGGATTCCATCTCTACACTGCAAGATAGTGACCCTGAACCAACCAAGGACCCTCAAAGAGGAGTTTTGCAGAGAAGGATTTATCTGATGATTTGAAAACAAAGTAATTGTTGGGTAAGTCAACAAGGTCGAAATTTTCAGATCTTAACAACCACTTAATTCTATCCTTCATCACAATCAAATTGACTCTTCTTCCTAACACCGTTAGTACAAGAGCATTCTTCCAAGGTCTACAAAGCTCTTTGAACCTTTCGTCTGGAATATTGAGGCAAGGAACTGAGGCCAAAACTTTCTTCTGCTCCTCTGTCATTGCCTGATTAGTCTCCCTTTCCTCTTGAAGCCATTCTTCCAATTGGTCCTCAAAGCTCCTATCAATTTCCTTCTCTTCTTCCCCCAATAGCTTTGCTTTATAAGAGATTATTCTTTTAGTGACCATTGAGGTCTGCTTGACTTGCATCGCCTTCCCACTAGCCTCTTCCATCGCTATATCCATATGACCATCTTTGTTATCTGCCTTGTTCAATGCATCAATCCCTTGCTCATGTTCTGTCATTCTTTTGATGTTTCTCCCTTTGATTGCATCTTCTTCTTTTGACACTTCCATGGGATCCGCACTAACTTTTTCACTCATGCTTATAAACAGTACGTTCAGAGCAGAGGAGATCCGGCCACCACGAGAGCTCTGGCCACCACACCAGATCCACTGACCACAGATGCCAACACCGACGAGCAGATCCAGCCAACCGTCGGAGATGCCTTTCGAAACTGAAACTGATTAACAAAAGATGAACAATGCCAACGTCTCTCTCCCTGTCGCTCTTAGATTTCTGCAAACAGATCCTCTCGCATGAAAAAACTTTTGCAATCTCAATCTGGGCGAGTACCGATGACCAACGTGATGACCATTGCAGTAGGCAACGGTCAAGTTTCAGAGTTTCTCCCAGCAGCTCGTCGGACGCTCTTCCCCTTTTCACCTTAAAAGCATAGATTCATCACTACAGATCCAGAATCGCTACAGCACCGATCAAGATTATAGATCCACGAAAACAGATCCAGAATCGATGGGAACAACTTCGGTGCTCTACAATTTATAGATCCACGACGTTGCAGAATATAGATCCACGAAACAATGCACAGATCGCGGAAACGGACACCGACGTTGCAAACCTTGACGGACGGCAACTTTGCAACGAACCTTCAGTAATGTTTGGTTCAGGATGTTTCTTTTTTAATATTACACAATGGTTTTTTATATTTTTCTTTTTTTTTAATATCTTACTTACTTTTCCCATAAATTTTATTTTGTTAATTGTTCTGGTTTCATATTTAATTTTATATCTTTTATCTTATTATATTGTTTTTTATTAAATGTCATTTTTCTTTCTACAGATCCTTCATTTACTTTTCTATATTCTTCACACTCTTCATATGGATTACTTTGTTTTTTTTCATTATTTATTTCTTCTTTTTCATAACTATTCATCATATATAACCTTATTCCTTCTTTTAAATATTCTATATCTAAATTATCTTCTGATTCATATTTTGTTTCTGTTTCTACTTTTGAAACACTCATTAATTTTATTTTATAAATTTCTATTTCTGGATTTTCTATATCACTATATATTTTTTCATCAAATTCTAAAAGTTCTAAATCATATTCATTAGCTTGTTCTAATATTTTCATTGTCTTTTTATCTCGTGGTTCTTTACATTCTGTAGATATATGTACTATTTTTTTTACAATTATAACATCTGCATTTTCTAAGTTTTTTACTATAATATATTTTTCTTCCTTTCTTGAAATATTTTCTTGGTTTATATTTTTTTATAAAATTTCTCTTTCGGATATTTCTTAAATTTATATCTATACTTATTATATCTTTTTATTGGTTTTCTGAATTTATTATATTTTCTAAATTTTCGATTTATTTTTCTTTCTTTATCACATCCCCATCTATGAGGTTTTTCATATTCTCCACATCTTATTATCATTTTGTTGGTTTTATAATACTTCCTATTTCTCCATGCTTGTTTACATTTATTTGGCAAATATTCTCTTAAGAAATCTATTCTTCTTCCTAAGGTATCCACAAATGGTATTAAATCTATTCTATCTTTAAATCCTTTAAAATAATCCTCTATCATAGTTTCTCCTATTATTCTAGGTAATTTTCTATAAAACAAATCTAAATATATTTTCCTTTTTTTTATCTGGATTCATTCTTATTTCATAATAATATCTTTGAAATTCGCATATATATATATATATATATATATATATATATATGTGTATTGATTTAAATATCTTGGTTTCAAAAAACATATTTCTATTTGATATATTTTTTCTATTGCTCTTTTACTTTGTGTTTCTTCATCAGCTCCTGAACTTCTTCCTACAAATTCATTTCTTATCACTTGTTCATATCTTCTTACTAATAATGCATAAAATTCCTTCTTTACTTCCATAATCATGTTTATTTATTCTTCTTACTTCTTCTCTCCAATCTTCATTTGTACTTTTCCACCAATTTAATACATTTCCTAAGAAACTTGATTCTATTAATAAGCTTGTTACAGATTTTTCTAAAGTTTTTCCCATTAATGCTATTAATTGTGCTTTAGCCCATTCTTCTATTATTTTTTCATTATTTAGGTTACAATCTAAATCTAACCAAATTCCTGAATTAGGTATACTTTTTGTTTCAAATTGTTCTATAGGGGGTGGTACAAATCCTGAACTTTTTGGTGAATTAAATTTTACTTCATATTCCATTGTTTCTTCTTTTATGTTTCCTTTATGTTTCAATTCTTCTACTCTTAATTCTGCTTCTCTTTGCATTCTAGTTCTAATATAATCTTCTTCTGTTCTTATCTTTTCAGGCATATTAGTTTCCATCTTAGTTCCTAAACTACCTCCTTCTTGTATTATTAGTCCTGTATTTAATTGCTTATTTTCTTGACATTCTAATCTTGGAGCATTTTAAAATTCCTTTCTAATTTGTTCTAATTCCTCTTCTTCTTGATCCATTAATCTTTCTATTTTATCCTATTCACTTTCTTCTATTGCATTCATCATTTTCAAAGTTGGATTTAATATTTCTAATAATTCATTTGTTGTTGCTGTATAACATATTATTTCTGCTATCCTATGCACTTCACTTAATTCTTTATCTTCTTTTGTTTTTGTTTTTTCTACTTTTATGATTTCTTTCTCTTTTAATTTTTCTTTCTTATTTATATTATCGTTTATAGTCCTTAAATTACTATTTATCACCTGTTGTCCTTTTATTATTTCCTCTACCATTATTGTAGTATGTTTTCCGTTTTCATCCATAGGTTGATTTCTTATTTGTTCTCTTGATGTTTCTAATTTTTCCATTTCCTCTAAAGCTTTCATCATATTTAATTGTCTATTTTTTGGATTTATTAATTCTAATTTATTACTAACTTCAGATTCTTCTATTCCAAGAGATTTCATAATATTTTTTAAATTTTTTATATATATTTTAATTCTCCTATGTTAGATTCTAATTGTTTTTGTATATCATATATTTTTTCTTCCATTTGTGTACATAAATTTTCTAATCTTCCTATTCTATATTTTGGTCGTTCCATTATTACTTTTTCCCTTACATCTTTCGGAATCATTCTTATTGTATCTTATAAGCCATATATTTCTAACAAATCTTTTATATTTGGATTTATATATGTTCCTAATTGTTTCATTAAATACATATTAGTCTAGTTTATTAAATTCCATGTATTATCACGTTGACCTCCAGCCGAAAAAGGTGAAAACATACAAGTTTCTTAATCAGTTATAGGTAAATATGAAGTCTCAAGCAAGTTCTTACTCTCTATTTCATATATTCGAGGTTCTAAATTCTTGAATATATTCATTTTACAATTTTAACTAATATATATAAATTTGTTTTATGCAAATCTATACTATTCTAAACTTTGATTAAAATAATTCAAGTAAATAATATTCAACAATCTGATATTAATATGAGAACGGATAACAATATGAGAATATTAGGGATCTAGGATTTCATTTTATCTTATAAAAACAAGGCTCTGATACCATAAACAAATAGACTGGGCAGTTGTAAGTGTTTTGAGATTAAAATAAATAATAGAAATTAAAGACACAAGCACACTTGCAAAAATAAACCATACAATAAGTTAATAAAGAAAAACCAAGTAATTTCAACCAAATATAACCTGGGTTATAAAAGGAATCCTGTCCTCTTTCATACATGAACAATTTACAGAGAATCCTCCATTTGGATCTCAACCTTTCTCCTTCAAGTTATTTCAGTACAGCCTGCCTTCGTTTCCTATAGGAGGCATAATACTTCATTTTTCTTTATTCCCTTTCAGACTCTTTCTTTTTTACTGCCTAGTAAATCCCTTTATAGGATCATCACAATGATTTTTAGATAAAACTTCTCCTTAAATCCCCTAAAAGAGTTTAACCACTCATACCTTATATGTCGTCGATATATTTATGTTGGATGACTTACAGTAAGCTAAAATTGAAGTCTGCTGCAACTGCTCACAGATATCAGAAATATGAGAGTGAGTGTATGAAAACAAAAGAGTTGTTCTCATTCGACTTGTTTTAAAATGTTTACAAAGTGAGTTTATATATAGTTGGCATCCTAACCTTGATTACATTTCTAACTATGGTTATAAGACTCGAGTTGTACTTGTTAAAGCCTTATCTTATTTTCAGCTATTTCAAAGTTATTGCGGAAAATGATATGCTGTTCGGTGGGCAACACAGGAATAGCATAAATATACTGATAATTAGTACATAATTACAGAAATTCCTCATAGGGGTTCGTACATAATAATTACCATCAATGTAGCCACACAAGGCTACTTGGGTCTAAACCCATCCCAGTGAAAATGAGACACATTCTTGTCTTTGTTCCACCACTGCAATCCCCTCATACGATTCTCTTCGTTGTTCTTAGCATATCTATTGTCTTCCACTGGCTAAATTGTTGGTAGGGGATGGTGAGATTCGAGAGAATCTCAGTAGGAAATAGTACCAATATGTGTGCAGGATAAGTGCTTAATGCATGACATGCTTGCATTACATAACTCATGCTAACACAAGGACATATCTGCGTGCTCAATGTTTCAAACAACATACTTATTGCATAGCATAAATAGAAACAGAGCTTCAATCGTTCATATATGTTTCACATAATCAAGCAAAGAAATAACATGCATCAATACACTAGCACAAATATCAAATACACGCAAAAGAGGTAGGTTCCCTACCTTAAACCTTTTCCACCTCGAACCATGTGCCTCGATTTGCGTTTCACAGCTCTGTTCTCCACTCGATCCTACAATTCCAAATGGACCATTTAGATACTTCCATAGTGTTTCTGAGGGTTATATGAGTTTATTATGAAAATTTACCAAAATGTCCAAGGGACCCCGGCCGGCCCCACCGTACCCGGTCCGACTGTACTTTTTTTGAAATTTTGACTTGGGCTATTCTGACATATTTTCACCCAAAGAATCCATTTCTGGATTCAAAATTGCCCTTGATAGCCCCATTTTAAGGGTTTCAGGGGTGTTTTCGTAATTATGATTTTTTTGCCTTTTCCGAAAAAGTAACCAACTGTAACCCCACCTAATTTTCCTTCCTGAGCACAATGGAATCATCAAATCATTGAAAATCCAACCCTAAGGCCCTCTAACAGCCCTAGCCAAAATTCTCAAGTATTCCAGAAAAAATTGGGGTTTTTTGGTTTCGGCTCTGTAAACGTGTTTCTTTCTGCTCCTAACCACTTTATTGACTATTCCTTTAGGTTACAACTACTATTTAGTTCCAATTTGGGCAGCATAACCCCTAAGAAAAGCCATTTCCAAAAATTACAAATAAAGACAATCTGGTGAAATTTCATCGATTAAATTGTCCACAGCAGCCATAATAGTCAATATACAAGAGTTTGGAAGTTACCTCAAGCTCCCTCTGACTTTTCACTTTAATGAGCAAAACCCTAGCGTTCTCCACACTAAAATTCAAGCTTCCAACACCTTAAATAACATAGAAGAGGAGCTTAGGAGAAGAGATATACACATTAGCTATGAATTCACCGAAGAAATTGACTTACTTTATGAGTTTTCTTCCTCTTCTCTCTCTAAAACTCTCTCTCTCTTTTTCTCCATGGTGCTGCATGGTTTTGGCTGATGAAGGAAGAGGATGATGTTTTTATAATATTTAGCTTATGTCATCACAACACCTTGCTTATGTCATAATTGTTCCCTTATTTTTGCATTTATACAAATTCTGGCAGATCTTTTGCCTTAACTTTAAAAAATTATAACTAATTCTAGAAAAATTGAATTGGAGAGATTCAAAAGGCTATGAAACCCTCATTGAGTCTAGTTTCAAGAAAAAATATATTCTTTAGCCAATTAGAAGCACATCATTCTCAAAAATTCCATCTTTAGACATTACCATAGAAATTTTCTAGTTTCACTGGGTAAATTTCAAAAATTCATATCTTTTTGCATATAGCTTCAAATGATTCATATGACCTACAAAATTAAAGCTCATGATGTCTTCTTTCACCCTGTAAAAATTCATAATTTTTGCTCATCATTTGTTCATACAAAAACACGTGATAAGCTCACTGCCTCATAGGCGATTTCACCAAAAATATAATTATATTCTCCAAAATTCACCATTTCATTTCATTGATTATTTCTAATAATTACAATATATTTGGTGAAAAAAATTTGGGGTGTTACAATACTTTTGTCACTTCATCTTTTTATCTTGTCTTGGAATCTGCTTTCTACTTTGTCTTCCACTTACTCAATTTTTCCTTCTTTTTCTTGTTATGCCAATAAAGGTTGCCTACACTTTCTTCTGTCATCTTATAGGAGTCTGGGGTCCAGTAGTATGTTTGGATTCATGTCAATTCTTTCCTGTTCTTTACAGATAATACACTCATGATTTGGATAATTTTCCATTATCTGACAAAATTTCCTCTGAGTTTCTTCAGTATTATCCATGTTGTTCTTCTTTATCTTGTCATACCAGAGGCTAAATTGCTTATCATTGTGTAGTTTTGTTCCAAGGGAATATACACATGTTGAGCTATTTGACCGATATACCCATGGACATTCTTGAGGGACTTTGTCTGAAGTCTTGATCCTATTCATTTCTTGGAAGATAATATGATAATCTTGAGCTCTTATATTTGAGACTCTAAATTGGAATTCTTCATCATCTTCAATTTCTTCCTTGATCTCAGGTTCATACTCGAGAGGCTTTTTTGTAGTTCCTAGTCTTACTAAATTTATTGGTACATAAAATTTATCTGGTGTTATTTCAACAACAGTTGAGCAACACCTTACAAATACTTGATGTTAAGTTACAATTTTAAAATACTCTGGTACAGGCAACTTTATAATCTGAGGTAACTCAGAGATTTCTTCCATGGATAGTGATGGATATATACTCTGAATTAACCCAAAATTATACAATATATTTACAATACTTACAGGAGTACCTGGATATATGATAGCTTTATTGAAAGCATAATGGGAGACATATTTGATGATTTTATGAGAAAGAGCTAACTGATTAAGCTATATATATATATATATATATATATATATAACTGGGGTTTGGCTTCGGAGTGATTCTTTTGATTATGCACTTCCAATTATGTGTTTTGAAACTCTCGTTATGTAATTGATTTTAAATTGAAAATACTATCACAGAAATAAAAATCTATTTGCATATAAAATTAATTAAAATAGTCTTTGTTGAGATAGCGATTCCAGTATTTATTCAAAAAATAATAATTAAAATAAATTAATCCTAACAATGAAACACCCACTAAAAATAGTGGATTACTTTTTTGAATTGCAAAATCTATTTGCTTCTATTTGTTTTGAAAAAACAAGTATAGATTTAATTATTGTTTGAATGGGTTTTATTTTCTTTTAATATGATGATTTGACTTGTTCAAATTCAAACATTGTCAAGTATTATTTTAGACAATCCCTTAGAAAATGAGATTTTAGAATTTTGGTGAAATAACTTTATTGCCCTTCCCAAAGATTATTGTTATTTGCCATGCCCATATTTATTTATTATTAAACGTGTAATTGAGCCAATGAGTGTTTATAAAAATAATAATCACTGGCTTATATGATATGATTATTTGATAGTCAATTGTTGTTATTTGCTTAGTTGTTCTTATCATTTCATATATTTCAAAGCTTAATAATTATTGTATATATTATATTGTACTATATCTTAACTATATAAAAGTAGAGCAGTAAGCATCTCTCTGGCCAACACATCAGCAAAATGGCAGGCTCAAAATACTTAAATAAAATAATAATAATAATAATAATGATGATGATGATGATGTGTGGCGGTTATGAAATATAGATAATGGGGAAGGTAGTTATACAATATTTTATAAATTAATTATGGGGAAGGTATATACAAAATATTAAGTAAATAATTAATTTAATATAAATAATAATAATAATGCGAGGTGGTTATGACAGACAGATAATGGGGAAGGTAGTTACATAATATTTTATAAATTAATAATGGAGAAGGTAGATAGAAAATATTAAGTAAATAGTTAATTTAATATTTAGATTATTCCCTTTGAGATCTTTAAAAGGAAGGAATATAATACTATAATTATAAATATAAATATGTGCAAATGTTCAATTTAGGGTATTTACTCAATAGAAAATATAGGGATTCTAATAAATTAATTATGACTTTTTATATAGAGTGGTTTTCACTAAAAAAAATGGTATTCTGTAGCGGTGCAATTGTAGCGGTTATATCAAACCGCTACAAATTACAGTTTTTGTAGCGGTTTTAACCTAAACCACTACAAAATTGTAGCGGCAAACTACGCGCCAAGTGGAGCGACAGATTAGCAGTGTTTTTTGTAGCGGTTGGGTAGCCAAAACTGCTAGAAATTTGGCGTGAAATTCCCGCCAAAACTTGTAGCGGTTAAGTTGTAGCGGTGAATACACAGAAACCGCTAAAATATTCCCACCACTTGGCGCGACCAAGTTCCGCCAACAAATACACAGAAACCGCTAAAATATTCCCACCACTTGGCGCGACCAAGTTCCGCCAACAGTGTAGCGGTTATTTGAAGCGGTTACAGCAACCCAACCGCTACAAAATACCAAACGTAAGCTATTTGTAGCGGTTATAGGGATATAACCACTACAGAATTTCAGGAGTCTCCACTTTTGTAGCGGTTCTGAGCCATAATCGCTATAGAATTTCAAAGGTTCTTGTAATTTGTAGCGGTTATTATAAAACCGCTACAAATTGTAGGCGCCCTGGGTGCTTTGTAGCGGTTAAGGTAGCGGTTATTGGAATAACCGCTACAAATGTCTAGCCTATTTAAGCCCCCTCCTCCCTCATTTCTTCGTTTGCTCATTTTGTTTCCTGGGGTTTCTCTGAGTGGTTTCTTCAAGATTTGAGCATTCAGACGTCTATGTAGGAGTTTTTGCTATAGTATTTCTCAGTATTTGCACTTGAGGTACGTATATAACACATATTTTATTTGTATTTGTATTTTTATTATAGTTTTGCATAATAATGTGACTAATTTTTTTTTTTTGATTTTTACAGTTGATATGGCTTCAAGAGAGAATAAAGGGAAGGCCCCTGAGGTCCCCAAACCAATTTTACAGGGTGGCAGCAGCCGAGCAAGGGGCAGAGGGAGGGGGCAGTGCGAAGGCAGGGCGACCACGGCATTTCAGCCCATCCCCCCACTGGAGTCGGCCCTACTACAGGCACAGCTGACGATCCCACAGGAGACGAGCGCACCAGAGGTGCCTGAGGTTGGGTGGTCAAATATCAGCGTCGAGGACTATGACGAGGAGGAGTTCGAGATCCCACTTGGGATTAGGGAGATGGAGCAGTTCCTCGATGAGGAGGAGTCTCGGGAGTAGAACAACCCACGAGGGTTGTCTTTACAGTCCACTGGGTTTGAGGTGCAGGTCCAAGGTAAATAAATTTTTTAATTTAGTAAATTATTTATTTAAATTTGAAATGTTAACTTTGAATTACAATTTATCTAGCGTGCGGTAAACTGTACAGATAAGCAGGGGAACGTTTCGACGAGGAGGCTAGACGTGGCCGGTGTGAACAGCATGGACCGGACCCTGTGAGTTATAGTGCCGTGGAATGAGGCACTGACTAGCCCATCGACAAGGGGTGTCACCTGTTCAACTGCTTCCTGAACGACCTGGGCGCGAATTAGATGCGATTCCCCCTTCACTTCAAGACGTAGAGGCATGTTCCGAGGGGGCCGAAGGACTAGGCTTGGGAGGAGGTGGTTCAGGTAATTAAAATTATTTAATTAATATTTTTTATAATTATTGATATTTAAATAATTTTTTTTCAGCTGCGGTTTGCCGTCCGGGCCAACCGGAAGAGGTACACCCTCGTGAAGATGGGTGAGGGCTGGAGGAACAGGAGGAACCATCTCTTCCACAGGGTGGATAAGGACGAGATGATGCCTCTGGAGCAGCTGATCGAGATCGTCCCGGACGGCGTGCCGCCGAACTACTGGGCGAGTTTCGTCCAGTTCAGGAGGAGCCCTGAGGGGCAGGTAATGTATTTATTAGATTCTTTATATATAATTTTGTAAGTGTTAATTATTAAATTATAATTTCAATTTAATTGTATTTAATTTGAACTTTATTAATTTTAAATGTTTTTTATTGTTTTAATACATTTAATATTGTTTTTTTTCCAGGAGCTTTCTCAGAGGAACACCAGGATCCGTGCGCAGTAGACGATCCACCACACAGCAGGATCGAAGACCTTTGCTGTCACCTATAGCGAGCTGGTAAATTTTCATAATATCACTGACTTTTAGCTGATTATTTCATAATACTAATTGAATTTTGTAATTGTTTCAGGAGACGAAGGCACAGTAGGAGAACCGTCAGACGGACTATGGGGAGTTGTACGCCATCACACATAGACACTGTGATGGGACTGTGACCTCTCGTCTCAATCCGATGTGTAGTTTGTGAGTTATGTGCAAAATACCGAACCTGTGTTGAAAAGTGACAGTAATTTCACTGTCATCTTCCACGGATCATATCGCCTTCATTTGAGCTTCTTTCAATGTGATCGTGGTGCACATTTTACATGTTGTGAGTCTTTGTTCATATGCCACCGTTTTCGGGTCAATCCGATGTGTGGTTTGAGAGATGTGACCAAAATACCAGACCTCTATCAGGCTGAACGTAAAACAGAGTAGAACAGAGTGCTCATCCCGTGCTCGAGTGTGTTCATCCGTGCTCAAGTGAGTTCATCCCATGCTCGAGTATTGTGTAACATCCCGAATTCTGAGACTTGAGGCTAGAGAATAAGCCTGAGATTAGTGGACTGCTAAGCCCCGGTTTAGCAAGATCCCAAATTGTGATTAAGAGATAATGACTCCAAAAGCGGAAGTGATTAGTGATAAATAAACCCTTTTGGAGATTATGGTGTGAGTTGGCACCCGATGTGATTCGTGTGTGCTGTGAGCAGCGCCAAAACCCTATATTTAAGCTCAATTATGGATTAACATCTAAATTGACTTAAAATAGAGGGAAGGCGCATATTGTGGCTAAATGAAAAGATGTGAAGTGTTGGTGGTGATTCCAAGTGGATTGCCATAATCAGGGGCAAAACGGTAAAGTTACCGACCGATTGGTCAGTTACCGAAGAGGAAACTCATTGGTAACTTCAAGATCAATGGTTAGGATTGATTTGTGTGATAGATCAAAGGGGTGGAATCCCATGTGCTTGTGTGCATGTGAGCTCATAGGAGATGTGGTGAGATGTTGACAAGTGGCAAGATGTGAGCCCTTGGATCTTGGTCAACATTTCAAACTCTTCCCTCTCTCTTTCATAGTCGGCTAACACATGAGAAAAAGGGGAAAAAACTGATCTCACTTCATCATCTTCATCTTCATATCTCTCTCCCTCTTGTTCTCCATTTTCGCCCAAAGTGAAGGAGGAAAGAGAAAGAATCAAGGTGAGATTTAGCTTGTTTCTTGTCCTCTAATGCTCTAATCACCTTCTATAAAGTTGTTCATAGTGATGAGAGCTTCATCTCTATGGTTTTAGATTCTTGATTGAAGGTGTTTGATGGCTTGAGGAAATTTGGAAAGATGAAGAATCAAAGAAGTGGTTTGGGAAAGAGGAAGAGGTGAGTATTTGAAGCCTTTTGATCTAAGTTTTGTGATTTATGGTTGAGTATTGTGAATTTCGAATTTTGCCCTGAATTTGTGTGATTTTTGAAATGCATGAATTGCCTTGTGTTTGAGTGGCAATTGGTGTCTTGATGTGTTATAGAGCCATTGGAATTGGTTTGAGAATTTGGAATGAAAAGAATGACAATGTATGATTATGTTGTGGTTTGAATTGTGATTTGTGTGACATGTTGTGGTAACATGTCAATATGATTTGAATTTGGTTGATTTGGTGTTTCCAATGGATTCCTTGTGCAAATTTGTATGGGAATGGTGTTTGATATGAAAATTGGACCATTGGAAGCCAATTGTACAAATTTGGAATTCTGTCCAGTGGAAAGTCTGTTTGGGCAGTTCTGTTTGTGTTGCCGTTTTGAATGGGCAAATGATGTTAGAAAATTCTGAAACTTTCCAGTCTTGAAGTTCACATCTTAAGCTTCAAAATGGACATATGATATGTGTCATTTCGTTTTGTGAACTGGGAGTTTGAACTGTCCAAAGTTTGGGGACGAAACTGGACCCTGTTTTGGTACAATGTTGGATTTTGTGTAAATCTGGATTTGTGTGGTGATTTCTGGTAATGAGCCATATTTTTCCTATGAAGAGGACTTAAAAATATTTAATTTGGCTTTGGGATCACCTCATTTCGATTTTTGTGGAATTAGTTATGAATTTGGGAAGTTGCCTTGGCTGCAGCAGAAAATCCTGGCTGCAGCGCAAAAGTTTCTGTGCACGTTTTGGCCGCAGCCAGAAATTCTTGGCTGCAGCCAGAAACCTTCTGTGCGTGTTTTGGCTGCAGCCAGAGGGTTCTTGGCTGCAGCCAACCTCCATTTTCAGCAATTTGTGATTTTGAAAGGTGATTTCCAACCTAGTACGTCCCAATCCTTTAGGCTTTCGTTGAGCTTATTTTAGCCACCTAAAGGGTGTGAATGGTAACCAACCTTAAGTGATATGAAAGTAAAGATTTGGAATAGAGAATAACCCTATGTCCTTGATTTGGTTATAGGGTTGGATATTCGCTTTGATCGTGGGTAGCCGTAGCCGGAGCTGGAGCATACGTGGAAAGAAAAGTGTAGGGAACTTACCTCTCTTGCATGCTTTGATATTTGTGTTTGTGTTTTGATGCATGTATTGCTTTGCTGGATTATGTGAAACATGTATGAATGATTGTAGCTCTGTTTCTAGTTATGCTATGGCCATGAGTATGTTGTTGAAACATTGAGCACGCAGATATGTCATTGTGTGAACATGAGTTATGTATTGCAAGCATGTCATGCATTAAACACATATCATACATGCATATAGGTATCTGTTTCCTACTGAGATTCTCTCGAATCTCACCCTCCCCTACCAACCTTTTAGACAGGGTAGGTGGATCGAGGTTGGAGCAAACAGGCAAAGGCGACGAGGACTACTTCGGGTTATAGATTTTGGTAGTTGGTTATCATAGTTGGGATGTATATTTGGATATTCGTATTTGGATTTGGATGTATATATTGTGGAATGTAATTTGATTATGTATAGAGTTGAGACTTGTGTAATCCCCGTTTGAGGTATTGTAAAGGGCGAATATGCCCTATGAATTTTATGTAAAGGTATGAACCCGGAAGTTGCCGGGATGATATTGTTGTGCACTCTGAATTGTTATAAATGTGATATTCCGCGTGATGTAATTGTATTCAAAATTTGAATATGAGACCAGGTTTATTATATTTCGAAAGGTAGTTGTGAAAACCCTATCGTGAAGATGGGATTGTGAAATAGTTTTGTTTCTTATTGGTCTCTATTTCACTTTAATCTCGTATTTCGGATATAATTACGGCAGGGGGTTACATATTGCGCTCTATGCTCGAGTATAACTCCCCTAGAAGTGTCATAACTCACATATAAGTCATCTTAGCTTCGTATTAACCTATTCCAACCATCATTTGAAAATAGAAACCTCCGGTATCATCATAGAAACCTCCAGTATCACTTCTAACAACTTGAATCTTGATATTCTTAATAGATCTTCCAAGTTCTTCATCCTTCAATATCTTTCTTCTTGGTTTTCCTCTTGATAATAATTCTCTATAACCAAAGTAAGCATCTCCTTGACTATTTTCAATTTCTTTTCTTCTTCTTCCTCTTGTTCATTTTCATTAATTCAATCTTCTTCATTCTTTGCTTGACTAATCTACAAAATATGTAACATTAAATATAGTAGTTAGTCAAAGAAATACATTATATAAACTTTTTGCTCTTATCATTTCACATCTATATTTGACATCATCAAAACTAATCATATCTAACATATATGCATTAGAAAATATGTATAATACATAATGTTTTTGGAACGGGACCGGACCAGACGGTCAGATCGGTAGGACCATCAACCGAATAAAGGAACATTTTGGCTCATACAGTGAGACTGTTTGAGTAGTTAGACCGGATTGGGCCATCGAAAATCGCCTTTTGAGTCTTTAGCCAGAATCTAGCCAAGAACCGGAAAAGATTATTAAGAACTGGACGAATCTTAAAAATGAGGCAGACGAAGATCAGAAAAAATGAAAGATGAGCAGAGAGAGGAAGAAGATTGGGATTGAAGACGAAGAGCAAAAGAATAAACATGATTATTGAAGAAAAGGGGGTAAAAGTCTTATCTGTGACACAAGATCGATTTTTTCTTGAAATGAAACAGGAAATATGATCTTCTTCAGACTGTTCTCCAGCCTTCATGCCCATCTTTCATTGTCAAAACGTCTAAAAAGAAAAAGAAGTAGGAAGAAAAGAAGGATGAAGAGGCAATTGTTGGAAAGAGGAATAAAACCTATATTGTCCTCATTAGTCGTGCCTCGTGAGTGGTGAAATGTATGCAACACAATTTGACTGATTCAAATAATTAGTTTATTTTTGTTAAATATTTCTCTTAAAAAATTTTATTATTTATTGTTCATAAAAATCCTGTTATTATATCACTAAAAAAATCTCTTCATTTTTAACCCGTGTCACTCACTTTTACTTCTTGAAATATGTAAAGATAACAAGACTTTTATATTTTTTAATCAAATCATCTACACATGTTTTCCGTTTTAATTTCTTATTTTTAGTATTATTATATTTACATATCTGGCAAAACAATTTATTTAAATATTTTACATGAAATAACTTTTGACAAAATATATAATACTTGATATAAAGTTAAAAAATATATATATATTCAGACCATTTAATTTTCTTAATTTTTTTTGAGGATTTAATATTTTATTTCTTACACGGTTTCCTTTAATTATATAATATTATTTTTATTTAATTATTGCATCACCGGCTCGATTGAACAATTCGACCATTTGAACCATGACCCGCTGACCTCTCCGGCTCAATATCCAATCCGACTTTTAAAACATTGATAATACAAATAAAGACATAATGGCATTAACAAAATAAGTAATAAAAATGACTAAATGCGTAATGGTATTTGTTACGCCCTTATCTTATTTTCATGCTTTTCAGAGTATTGGCGGAAATCGATATGCAGTTCGGTGGGCAACACAGAAATAACATAAATATACTGATAATATGTGCATGATTACAGAAATTCCCTCTAGAGTTTCGTACATAATAATTGCAAACCTTGTAGCCATAAAGGGCTCTAGGGTATTTAAAGCTATCCTAGTAAAATGGAGACATCTTCCTATCTTTGTTCCACCACTACAATCCTCTCGTATAGTTCTCTTTCATGCTTTCAGTACACCTCTTGTTTTCACCTGTCTAATTTGTTGGTAGGGGAGGGTGAGATTTGAGAGAATCTCAGTCGGAAAAAAGTACCATTATGCATGTAGGATAAGAGCTTAATGCATGACATACTTGCATCACATAAACTCATGTTAACATAATGACATATCTGTGTGCTCAATGTTTTACACAACAAAACTATGGCCAAAGTATAAACCAAAACATAGCTTCAATTATTCATATATGTTTCACATAATCAAGCAAAGCAGTAACATGCATCAATACACTAGCACAAATATCAAATACATGCAGAAGAGGTATATTCCCTACCTTAAACCTTTTTGCACCTCGAATTACGTGCCTTAAAAGCGTGCCACAGCTCGGCTCTCCACTCGATCCTACAATTCCAAATGTACCATTTAGACACTTCCATAGTGTTTCTGGTGGTAATATGAACCTATTATGAAAATTTACCAAAATGCCCCCAGGACCCGGCCTACCCCGCCATACCCGGTTCGATTATCTTGCCTTGTGTTTGTTGTATTAGGTTAGGTCTAACTTCCTGACCCTACCCAGTATCTGAACTTCTTAGCTTTACTATCTTTGTGTTTCACTATATGAAGCAAAAAAGAGGTAAATATCATATTATCACAAGGGCATTTCTGTCGTTTTACAAGTATTGGTTACATAAGTACTCTTGAAATCACGTATAACAGATGTTTGTAGTAGCCAAGGAAGACCTATAGCAATATACAGTCCTCTGAACTACTGTACAACATGTGCTTGCTCTTATTACATGACATATCACAACATGTACATGTAACATCCCAGGGGGTCACACATCCTAAGATTTCCTAGGTTGAGAATGCTTAACATTTTTGTACCCATGCTAAAACACAGATACTGACTGTATCTATCCCCATTCACCGGTACCCTAAGACTGCCCTTATCTCGAGAGTCGTGTCAACTGTTGTCGATTAACTAAACACTGTTTGTGGACTTCATATCAGTGCCAGTAAAAGTACCTGAATACATACACTAATATGTTCCTTATGTCTACAAAGTTTTTTGTCTGACTCCGCTATGCAATCTCATTCTTTTTCTGAGCCAAAACACTATATCTAGAAAGAAGTGTAGTACTATGTGGATCCCTATGTCATTCGGAATCCCTGAATTAACTTATCCCTGACTATCGACCATTGGGGTTAGTTTATCCGTGTATACTATATACTGGGCCATTGGGGTGTCATACTCACGAACATCCCGCAGGTATATGCTCTGGACATCCTCCCTTAATCCTTCAATTGTAAACCATGCATCATGTATACCACTCCAACTCTGGGATTGGTGACAAAACCCGGATCTGTCTCTGTCTTATTTATTTGTGGCTTATCTGCCTATTACTTTACTACCCATAATTGTGGCTAGTCGCTGTTCAGCCAACTGGTGATTTAGTTTTAAGATGAGGCTCCACACTTTGGCCTTACTTGGACCCGCTTCCTTAGTGTCCATGTCATCCTTGTACCATCATCTCTCTGGTATGGTATTATGTACTACCTTTCGAGTATTCCACTATTCCTCATGGTTTGTTTGTTCCTTTCAAGGGCTTGTAAACTAGCCAAAGTAATTCACTTCGTTGTTCCTATCATTGTATAATCAAGTATATCAGTATACTATTTTGTTGCTAGAACCACTGCATTTACTCTGAGCAAACAATTCTGTGGCCAGAATCCTTGTTCTGATACCAAAATGTCACGCCCTTATCTTATTTTCACTTTTTTCAGAGTATTGGTGGAAAACGATATGCAGTTTGGTGGGCAACACAGGAATAGCATAAATATATTGATAATATGTGTATGATTATAGAAATTCCCCCTAGGATTTCATACATAATAATTACAAACCTTGTAGCTGTACAGGGCTCTAGGGTATCTAAAGTCGTCCCAGTAAAACAGAGACATCTTCCCATCTTCGTTACACCATTCCAATCCTCTCGTATAGTTCTCATCCTCTCGTATAGACATGTCTAATTTGTTAGTAGGGGAGGGTGATATTCGAGAGAATCTCAATAGAAAAATAGTACCATTATGCATGTAGGATAAGTGCTTAATGCATGATATGCTTGTATCACATAAACTCATATTAACACAACGGCATATCTGTGTGCTCAATGTTTCATGCAACAAAACTATGGTCACAGTATAAACAAAAATAGAGCTTCAATCATTCATATATATTTCACATAATCAAACAAAGCAATAACATGTATTAATACACTAACACAAATATCAAATACATGCAGAAGAGGTAAGTTTCCTACCTTAAACCTTTTTCCACCTCGAATTATGTGCCTTGTAAAGCTGGTCACAGCTTGGCTCTCCACTTGGTCTTACAATCCAAATGTACCATTTAGACACTTCCATAGTGTTTCTGGTCGCAATATGAGCCTATTATGAAAATTTACCAAAATACCCCTAGAACCCGGCCTGGCCCTGCCACACCCGGTCCGACCGTACTTTTCCTGAATTTTTAACTTGGGCTATTCTAACATATTTTCACCCTAGGAATCCACTTCAGGACTTGAAATTACCAAATTCACTACCAAAAGACATGAATTCCCTTGGCAGCCCCGCTTTAAGGATCTCAGGGGTATTTTCGTAATTATGCTTTTTTTGGGATTTTTCGAAAAAGTAACCAACTATAACCCCACCTAATATTTCCTCCTGAAATCAATGGAACTATCAAATCATTGAAATTCCAACTCTAAGGCTCATTTTCCATTTCTACAAATAAAGACAATCTGACGAAATTTCACTGATTAAATTGTCCACAACAGCCAGAATAGTCAATATATAAGAGTTTGAAAGTTACCCTAAGCTTCTACTAGCTTTTTCTCAATGTGGTTGAAACCCTAAGTGCTCAACAACATATTTTGAGCTTCAAAACCTTAAAGAACAAAGAGTAGCTTAGGATCGGAGTTATATGAGTTATGAGCTAAATCACCATATAAATCGACTTCCTTATGAGATTTCTTTCTCTCTCTCTCTCTCTAAAATCCTGAACTTCTCTCTCTCTATTCAGCCCTAGTTCACGTCAATTATGGCTAAGAAAGAAGAGGATGATGGCTTTTTATGATATATTTTATTGTATTTTATTCATTTGTCCATTTTTCCAAAATTCGGATTAATTGGAAATTTTGGCAGATTTTCTGCCCAAACTTTAAAAACTCATAACTAATTCTAGAAAATTCGTATTGAAGTGATTCCAAAGGCTATGGAACCCTTATTGAGTCTACATTCAAGAAAAAATATAGCAGTTTGCCAATTGAAAGCACATCATTTCCAGAGTTTTAATCTTTACATGCTATTCCAGAAACTTCACAGTTTTTCTGGGCTAAATTTAAAAATTCATAACTTTTTATATATAGCTCTAATTGAGTCATATGACCTATCAAATTAAAGATTAGGATGTCTACTTTCATTATGTAAAATCTCATAATTGTTTCTCATCATTTGTCCATACAAAATCACATGAAAATCTCACTGCCTCACAGAAAATTTTACTGGAAGCATAATCACATTCTCCAAAATTCATCATTTTACTTTCTTTAATATCCCAAAGATATTAGAAACATTAGGGAATATATTTGGGGTACTTGCGAAATAGGGACTTAGCAGTCCACTTAATTCAGGCTTATTCCCAAGCCTCTAATCCCAAAATTCGGGATATTATAGTATTGACTAGAGATATAATTGTATTGAATAAATGAGTTATGACATCAACTAAAGGCATAATGATATTTACTAAATGAGAAATGATATTCATTTAAGGTGTAAATAAACTTACTAAAGGCGTAGTGGTTAGGAGGGGAAAAAAGCCTTGTGGTTGGGTCCATGATTATCCCTAATAATGGTATTTACTAAATGAGTAATGAGATTGACTAAAGGCGTAATGACATTAACTAAATGAGTAATGATATTAACTAAATGAGTAGTAGGATTGACTAAAGGCGTAATGATACTGACTCAATGAGTAATGGTATTGATTAAAGGCAAAATGACATTAATTAAATGAATAATGGTGTTGACTAAAGGCATAATGACATTGACTAAAAGAGTAATGATATTTGACTAAATGAGTAATGGTTGATCAAACGGGTAATGGTATTGATTAAATGAGTAATGGTATTGACTAAATGAGTAATGGGATTGTCATTACGCCTTTAGTCAATCTTATTACTTATTTAGTCGATACCATTATTCATTTAGTCAACGTCATTACCCCTTTAGTCAATCTCATTATTCGTTTAGTCAATACCATTATTCATTTAGTCAATATCATTACACGTTTAGTCAATGTCATTACGCCTTTAGTCAAGACCATTACTCGTTTAGTTAATGTCATTACGCCTTTAGTCAATACCATTACTCATTTAATCAATATCATTATGTCTTTAGTCAATCTTATTAGTTGTTTAGTCAATATCATTATTAGGGATGAGCATGGACCAGACCACTGGGCTTTTGCCCACTCCTAACCATTACGCCTTTAGTGAGTTTATTTACACCTTAAATGACTATCATGACTCATTTAGTTAATGTCATCACTCATTTAGTCAATACAATTATGCCTCTAGTCAATACCATTACGCATATAGTTATTTCTATTATTTATTTTATCAATGTCATTACACCTTTATTTATATTGTACATATATATATACTAATGTATATATGGCCACTAAAGCCCCTTTGGCAAAGTAGTCAGGTGGGTTTGAATCCCACCCCTTGCCCCCTTGCTTTCATTTTTTTAAAAAAGAAATTGAACCCCATCCCCAAAAAAACAGCCCTCGGTGTTGGAACTTCAGTGGTTGCTCGGCTGTTGTGTTCCAACAAGGGTACCTTTTCTTTTCATCTTATTTTTTTAAAAAAAAACTGAGTATAATGGTAAAATCATCAACATTTTAAAATTTCAATTTAATACATGTCACCTTTATGTCATTTTCATGTGTTAATAAACTTTTTGGGGTTTTATAAATTCAAATGGTATTTATTTAAAATTTTTTCTTAAAATAATCTCTTAATTATTATTATTATTTTTCAAAAATGAGTTTAGAAACACCCGCATCCGAGTGTGAATATATGATATTTTAAAAGATTTAATTGTAAATAAACAATTAGTTGAAACCCACAAATTTAATTTAATAATTAAATAATATGATATTATAATCAATAATTACATAAGATAATTTGCAAAAAATGAATATAGGTTATTTGGCACCCACCCCACACGTCTAAAACAGTTCATACCATGCCCACGGGAAAATTTGGTTGGCATAAAACGACGAACTGATTTTTTTTTTATTTGAAATTTAAAAAGGAATGGGAAGCTATAACATAAAGAGAGAAAAAAATTATAGATTAGATACTTATGCATATAAAATATGTTTATTTAAATTGTTAAAAGAATTAGGGAAGTTAAAAACTAAATATATGGGAATTATATTTACTTAAAAATTTATTATCGCTTGTGTATGAAGATTTG
This sequence comes from Inga oerstediana, assembly GCA_963210345.1. Taxonomy (NCBI): domain Eukaryota; kingdom Viridiplantae; phylum Streptophyta; class Magnoliopsida; order Fabales; family Fabaceae; genus Inga; species Inga oerstediana. The sequence goes on from OY723407.1 coordinate 38,707,163, forward strand.
GTATTTAAATTTTTATAATATATTAAATATTTCAATTTAAGGGTTTAGATTTTTAGTTTTATATATGAAAAAGGAAGTTATGATGATATAATAGTAGGGAGTGGCCACATATCTTGAGAATGTGGCACGTAAGCCAGCGTGCAACGTGTCACACAGCCAGTCTACTAGCGTTCGTAATCCATATATAATAGATACTTTTTTTTTTTAATTTTAAAAATCACTATTTTAAAAATATCAAAGTAGGGATTGTCTGAATTAGACATGGACGGTGCCAATGGACTTAACTCTCCCAGTTAAGCAAAGCACTTAGGCCCTGTTTGGTACGTGGTATTTGAGGACAGGGAGTGGGATTGGATCAGGGATTGAGTCAGAATGTGTTGTTTGGTATGAGGGACTATGGGTAACCAGGGATTGGGAATACCACGAAAGTGGGATTTCTGCAAAGCCACCTCCCCCCTGGTATTGTGTTTTGAATCCCGGGATTGCAAAATTGTGAAGACAAAAATACCCTTAAATAAAATATTTCTAGACAAAAATCACCCCAATCATAACCTAAAATCCCTCTCAAATATTCACTACCTCTTTTTTTCCCCTCACCATCGACGTCTCAACTTCACACAGTTTCCCTCACCGCCGCTCACTCCGTCGCCTCAGCACCGATCACTTTTCCCCTTTCTCTCCGTCGAAGATGTGCATTGTTGGCTATTAATTAGCGATTTGATTGTGATATCGAGATGTCTCTCATCTCTATATCAGAAGTCAAAGCCACGAACCTATTAGACGAGAGCTCTTTAATGTTCGTTAGCTTCGCAAATGGGTTTTTATTTATTTGTTTGGTCACTTTGAATCCATAGCCTTCTGATTTTCCTGTTTTGCTGATTTCACGGCAATAAATATACCCTGTTTACTTGGTTCTTCAAAAATATATTTGAAGTTTTTATTAGGTGAACCTTTCCAATTATGACGATCGCGACGATGAGTTCAACACTGATTTCCCTGTGGATTTGGTTGATCGATCAAGTTTGGGATTAGGACAGGGTATTTGAGTCTTTTTATAATTAGTACTTGTTTATTAAATAAGATTGGTAAAATCATTCCCTCCAATTAACACCTCATACCAAACATATTTTTAAAACATCAATCCCAATCCCAATCCCAATCCTAATCTCAATCCCTATCCCAATCCATCAAAATTCAATACCACGTACCAAACAGGGCCTTAACGCAGAGAAACTTGATATTAGGTAAAAATCACGTCATTATACAACTGAGAGCATTTTTATTCACTTTGCCTCATATTTTTGTACGGCCCGCTCAAAGAATCTAAATTTCTCTCCTTTTTCCATCTTTTTTTTTAATTGCATTCTAAATTTAAAAAATTCAAAAATTTACAATTAACTACTAAACAATGAAGATGTATGGTTAAATTATTACTAACCACAAAGGCAACATCGTTTAAATGATTAACTAATATTCCATCACTGACTAATATCTTAAAGTATTTTATGATATATTCAACACCTTAAAGTATTTTTTACCATGTCAAGCACCTAAAGAATGTTTTAAGTGTCTCCAATACCCTAAATTACCTAAATTAATAAGTGCAAAGTTGCAAAAAATCCATGGTTGTGAAACCCGGACCGGACCGGCCGGTCCGGCCCGGTAACCGGCGAACCGGCCGGTAAACCGGTCCGGTTCCCGGTCCGGTCCGGGTTGGTGTTTTTAATAAAAAAAAAAAAAAAATTTCCTTTAGAATTTCATACTATAAGTCTAAAATTTTCAATTTTTCACCGGTTTGGTCCCGGTTTAGCTCCGGTTTGGTCCCGGTTTGACCCACTGACCCTTAACCCAGTACCCCGACCGGTTCAATGACCGGTCCGAGTTTTAATACCTTGAAAAAATCATTATCTTAGGGTGATAGATGCACCTAAAATATTTCAGGATGTTAGATGCATCTTAATCAAAAAATAAAGTGGGTATGAGAATATATATATATATATATATATATATATATAACTTACTATTTTGAGACTACCTTATTTTTTTATGAGTCAAAAGCCCATGTTAAACCATCAAACCGTGTCAATAACATAATATAGACATGAGGAGCTGATTGTAGTTCAAAATCAATAACTACAGTACGAGTAGGTGGGCAAAATGGTATTGCTAGGACTATGCTTTGATTTTGTTTCTGTTCAGACTATAATATCTTTAAGCTTTTCCCCGCAATAACTTTTAGGCATGTCTGGCTGGTTTTAAAATTTGCACTTTCTCATATTATAAAGAATGTCCATAAATAAGATTTTCTTAGATGGTTAACGGATATATAAAAGGATGCTGATTACTAAAAATAATTTTACTGGAAAAAACCCACAAGCTCTGGAATCAAAATAGGGATATGCTTATTTTTAAACATTAAATTGATCACAAACAACTAGAAGGATGCGTTCCTCACAAAAGTATAAAAATTCATCTTTATGAAATTTTTTTATATATATCAATAGAAATGTGTATACAAATTATGGTTCTACACTTTAGCCATTTGATATAAGTATGACTTGTTTTCATCCATTTTAAACTACAAGTATTGTGATAAATATGGTCACACGACATTGCTGAAACACGAGCATCATCATCAAAATCTTCAATTAATAATTCAGTCATTCAGGAAAATTACCTTATTTTGAATCCCTAAATGATTTTTCTCTGGCACGTGTTTTATTTTTTGGGGAAAAAAACTCTGTAAGCTCTGAAATCAAAATAGGATGCTAATTTCAACATTAACTTGATCCCAAACAACCAGAAGCTTGCGTTCCTCGCAAAAAACCCCAATAATTATGATAGTTAAATTAATGCAAAATATATAAAATAATATTTCAACGACATGAAATTCTATTATATCAATGATATTATACTTTACAACATTTGATAGCGACATAATGGACACATATGACTTGTTTCAAGCCATTTTACAATACAACTATTGTGATAAATATGATCACACGGCATTGCTGAGAGATCAACATCATTATCAAAATCTTCCAAGCAAATACTGCATAGGTCTGCATTTATTTCTTTCTTAGGCATTTTTATTTTCTTGAGTGATGTAATAGCTTCTTTTGATGCTGGAACCAGAGACAATTGTTGCATAGATTGATCTATGGCTTCGTTGGTTTCTGTCGTCTCGCGATGATCTTGATATGATTGAAGGACGTAGGATATGGGTGTATAGAAACCAAAAGCATAATCAATATAAAAACGCACTTCCAATGGTATCAAGCGATGACTACTAGTAGTTTCAACCGTAGAATGTCGAACTACTTGTTGATAATAAGATGCGATTTCAGAAGCCAAAGTCTGTGTGTCTCTTTCTGAAAGATAGTCAGATGCAGTTGAACGAAGAAATTCTGAAACATCTTGGAGTACTGAGCCGCAAGGTATAATTAAAGAAGATTCAAATACTTCAAACACGGATATTACTTGAGGTGATTCCCCATATTCTTGAACAGTGAATCTGATATCAAAACTATCTTCTTGGATCGAGTCTTCTAAATTCAATGCACGAGGAGATGTCATCATGGCTAAAATTTCAATTTTGATGGTGGAGCAGTAATCTCCCACAAAGCTATTAACGATGTCACAGGTTTCAGAAACTTCGAAACTAGCTATTTGGGATGTTTAGAAATAATATCTTGCTTCTAATCTGTCGGACCTCCCTTCTATTTATAAGCTTTTAAAGTCTTCAAGGTCATTTCAGGCCAAAGAAAAAAGTCTTCGAGGTCATCTGCGCTAAATCATAAATTATCTTTTAAAAAGAATAAAAGAATAATACAAGATTAATTTCGGATTCTTTTAGTTTAATATTAAGATGTCAAATAAAATGTACAAAAAATGTTAAACAAAAGTCAGTAATCAAACGTTTATAAAATTTAAATTTAAAATATATGAGAATCAATTCCGTTTCTGAATATTTAAACTTAGATAATCAAATTAACTTTTAATAATACTGCTACTTTTTTAAAAACTTCTTCAAATTATTTATTTTCCAAAAATCAAAATCATTTATTTAATATTATTTCACGTATTGGAATTATTGAGTGTTCACAAATGCAATTCTGATTGGAAATGTTTATCATAATCAAATCAAAATTTAAAGTTGTTAAATTATTTATTTCATTACATCCCATTAATTCAAATTTAAATTGGATTCATGACGTTGTGTAGTGCACAAGCTTTGGGTACTCTTAAGTTTTGACCCTTTAATCGTAAACAACCAATCCTCTGCACAAGATATAATCTTTGAGCAGATGATCATTTTTAGTCAGTGATTCTCGGTTAGTAAATTATGCAGCCTGGAAAAAGATTGAAACCATCGCGTGATAACTTCTTCACCTGTATTCCCGGCGCGGCAGGGTTGTTGCCGGAGATGGAAGATTCCGTTCGATCAGTGGAGGCGATTGTTGGTTACAGGTTCAGGAAGAGGACGCTCCTGGAAGAAGCCCTCACCCATTCTTCGTTCTCTGAGAGTTTTAACTTTGGACTCTTGGAGTTTGTCGGCGACGCAGTCTTGGGCCTCACCATCCACAACCACCTCTTCCGTGATCATCCCTACCTCGACCCTGGTAAACTGTCTCTTATCCGGGCTGCTAATATTAGTTAGCACCGAGAGGCTAGCTCGTGTCGCTCTTCTTACAGGCTTGATTCGCGACATAATTCTCCTCCTCTTCTTGATGAGGTTTATCTTTTGTTTCCTGTGAAACAATGAATCTTGTTTTTGTTCAAGCTAGGCCTATATATCTTTTAGCATCCTTACTGATATTTTGAGACTAAAGAATATTTAAGAAAGAACTCAGTGCCATTCTAAATATTGTCCGTTTTGGGGGCTCCTAAGACCTCTCGATATCATTAGCTTTTGATACGTAAACGTCATATCGCCTTGCTCTCCATATTGTCCTCCTTAGACCCATCAACTCCCACGATTTTAAATCACATTGAAAAAGAGGTTGAGAGGGGAGGTATCCATCTTTCATAATATTTAAGTAAGATCCCAGCACCTTGTTCTCCCGCTTTAGGAGCTTCTAAAGCCTTACTCTCGATATCATCAGGCTTTAGGAGCGTAAGCGACATATCGCCTCGCTTTTCATATTGTTCTCTTTAGACCCTTCACGCCTCACGATTAAAACACTCGATATCATCAAGCTTTGGGAGCGTAAGCTTCACGCCTCACGATTAAAACACGTTGAGAGATGAGGTATCCATTAAGCTAGGATATTTATTAATGAAAATGCCGACCAAAATAAAAATGAATAAGTTATAGAATCCCTAAAACATTGGAAACAAAAGTTGGAGATGTGGGCCTCCTAATTAAGATTCCGCTAACAACCTCTAAAATAATTAAATAAATAACGAGTCTTCCAAAAACTTATTAGTTCAAGTTTCAGTTAAAGGAGCTAGATATTTTCCTTTTCTTACACCACCTGTGTTGACTAGGATTCATATCAATCCCCATCTCATTTATCAAATATTTAAATAGACAAGAATGTAAAAGTGATTAATAATATGAGACTCTAAAACGATTTCTTTAATTACCTAAACTTTTCCTGCTGCAATAACTTTTAGACATGTCTAGCTGGTTTGAAACTTTGAACTTACTCATGTAATCAATGACTACAGTAGCTAATTGTATCTTTGCTCTTTTCTTGCTTGGGTTGTTATTTTTCTAGTGTCTTCGGTTTGATTATATTATGCTTCGATTTTTGATGTTTTATGAAGATAAGAGAGTTTACGGAGGTTGTGAGCAAAGATGAAGATGATCTTGTTACGTATGGTGGATCAGTGAAAGCTCCAAAGGTTCTTGCTGATATTGCATAGTCCATTGCTGGTGCAGTTTATGTAGACGTTGATTATGACATTCACAAATTTTGGGCGGTGAGTATTAGTATGAAACTAGATGTGCATTTGAATGTCATTGTTTTATCCCATAATTGATAGCTCCTTTTCCTCATCTAATTGGCATGATTGTGAGCAGATATTTAATGGAGGGGATGGGATGAGAGGGATTTTAATATTATCTTGTTTGGATTGATAAAAATGAAAGGGAGGGGAGAGATTTTAATATTACCTTGTTTGATTCAGAAGAGGAGGGGGAGAGAAATTATTTTCACATGGACAATTTTACCCTTATATTATAAGTGATTTTTTCCAAACTCTATTAAATATATAATAAAGCTTAATTATAAATAACATTTTTATGACCTAAATTATAAACAACATTTAATACAATTATATATATTTATATCTATATATATTTAAAATTATATTTTATAATTATTGTTATACATATATGTATTGTCAAAAATGGCAAAAGGTACTTTTGGGTTAATGACAAAATGTCATAGGTATTTTGTTCAATAGATTAGATACTTTTAGCCTCCCCTCCAAATCCGCTCCAAATCCCCCCAATTTGGAGGGGAGGGGTTTTGAGGGGAGGGAGGGGAAAATTTCAAAAAATTTCCCCTCCCTTCCTAAATTTTTAATCTTGCCAATAAGGGGAGGGAAGCAAAATCCCTTCCCTTCCTCCCATTTCCCTCCCCCTCCCCTCAAACAAAACAGAGCCATAGAGGTGTTATGGAGCCCTAGTAATTCCAAATGATCTCAAGCAAAATCCTCAACCTATAACTATGCTTTATGAGTTATGTCAAAAGCAGGGAAAAGAAATTATCATTAAGGATTGGCAGCAAGGCGGAAAAATCCGTGCCATTGTTTATGTGGACGGAAAGTCGGTTGCTACTGCGGTTTCTGACTAGAAGAACATTGCTAGGCTAAATGCTGCCAAGACAGCTTTGTCTCTCTTAGCCAATTCTGATTCTACTGTTACTAGCCAAAACTTGTGCACTAACATTGACGTTCCTTTGGAGATCCAAGGTGCAAAGCAAAAGCTGCATGAGATTAGTAGAAAGATGAAGTGGTCAAAACCAGTATACTGGCAAGAGTTTCTTCATATTACTTGGTATTGTCTTCACTATTGTAAATGTAATCTTTTGGGTAAGCTTCGCCTTCTTGTTCCTTTTTTCTGGTTTACAGCATTGAGAGAGATAGTGGTCCCCCACATGATAAGAAATTTGTCTGCTCAATTTGGATAGCGATTGAGGAAGGTATACTCTGCATGGTGGGGGAAGAAAAGTCCAGAAGGAAGGAGACAGAGAACTCTGCAGCCTCCTTGATGATACGAGCCTCATAAATAGCTGACTTCAAGTTCTCATGACCTTTTTGCTTCCACTTCTAGTTGTTTACTTTATACTGTCCAAAGAATCATTCATCTTTCCATGTTGTTTATAGTTTTAATGTAATGGTGGAGATGTCCATGTACTTTACTAAAAAAATCAATCAATCTTATGTAATTAAGTGATATACATATATATGTAAAAAAAGTTGAGCTAAAAAAGAAATGTCATTTTATCAAATGGGACTAAGGGTGGTATCCTTTTTAACTTAGGCATGAGGTTGAAGACCTGACTTAGATGGACTGCCCAAATTTCAGCGCAATCCAATGGTTAACAGAAACACAAATGATATTTTACCCAGGTTGCCTCTATTGTATGCGAAATTAGAGAAGTTGCACTTTGAGTCCACCTCACTATTCCTATATACTTCCTCTTTTCCTTATTTAGTTGATGTGGGACTTCTTAGTCTCTTTTATTTTATTATTTATTTGCTTTATACACACATAATTAAAATTAAAATTAAATACTCTCATTTAACCTCTACTAACTTTATTATTTTATCTTTTCTAAAGAAATTTAGTAATAATAATTGCTTAATTATATTTTTATTAGACTTCATTTAACTTTAATGTTTTAATTTATTTTAGATCTATCTTCCGTAATTAAACCATTATTCACTAAATTATATTTACCTCTAAATGTTTCTTTCATAAGATTATCTATTTTTTATGGATGAAAATTTGGGGTGTTACAAATCATGTGGCCCTCCACCCTCTCCTCCTTCTTCCCCTTAACACTACTGTCAACCGCCGCCGTATTCTTCATGGGAACCTCAACCTCATCTCCTTTGCTCTCCTTCTCACCCTTACACCTAAGGGGCACGCCCCTTTCTGATGCCCATACAGTCCGTACATAAAGCACACTAAACGCAACCCAAGAACTGTGTACGTCGGAAGTAGGGTTGCTGAAGATCTAGCTCAACACAAATCCTGGCAAACTCACCCTTATCATAGATCGATATAGACCTATTAATCCTAATCATTTTCCCAATCATATTCCCAATCCTCCTTAGCAACTCAACATTATAATAATCATCCGGCAAATCCGGAAAGCGAACTGATGTTGCAATACGCATCTACAAATCAGCCTTTCATAGATTAAAGTTAGGCCTCCATCGTTGCACAATGAGATAGTGGTCGTCAATTATCCATGGTCCATCCTAGAAAGCATAATCTCGATCCTCCTTGGTTGTGAAAGCGACGATGAAGTAACCATTACTCAATGGGATCGGCTTAATTAGGTCCGCTGCCACATACGGTGAATCCGGACTCTAATGATATAAGTTGGAAACTCGGCACCCAGGACTTTGATGATCAAGGAATTCATCCAAGATTTGCACCATGCCATGTACTCTTCCATAGACACCTTTAGAACTGGTGGTTTATCCGGGTCCCTGTTTTCATACACCTCTTCTCCCTCTGAACCCTTCGATATTCTACTCTCGTCCTCATTTTCATTCCTCTTTCGAAAATAAACTTTCCACCCATTCATAATGTCATTATGGGCTAGAGCCTATAGAGGCTGATTTAAAATTTCAGAATCATTTGGGGTGAATAGAAATTGTATTGCTACAGCGGTCCTTTAATGAAATTTTCCATGGTTTTTTCTCGGATTTGCAAAAAATGTTATGATCAAAACAGTAAACCTCTAGGCCATAATCTTTCAATACAAACCCCAAAAGAGAAGGCCCAAAAGGAACATCATACAAGTAAAAAAAGAAAAACAAGTTTGAAAATTGAACGAAGCAAGTCTCTTGTGCTTTAATACCGTCAAAAAAGGAATACACCAATAAATCCCAATTAAAATTCATACTACTTGGCACTATATAGGATTAAGTGCATATTTGTATTAACTTTCGAAGAATAAATTTTACGATTTACGAGGTAAGTATGGGATATGAGTTTTGTCTCAGCTTATAAAAAAAGGCTTCTAAAATCATGAATTTGTTATTTCCCAGACATACACTATAAAAGAAATTCTTATGCTACGAGTTAGTATTCAAAGGGAGGAAGACAAGGCTAATAGCTTTATAGCCGACATAAAAGCTGCCTTATGTAATTTTAATCCTAGATATAGCCACACCTAGTTGACCATGTGAAAACATGAGATTAGGGAAGGTTAAACAAGCATTGGTTATTGAAGTTTCACATGATGCTAAAAAATAAGTGGTATATACGGTGTAGCTGTGACATTTCATTTGACTTACAAATCACTTCTTTGTTCCTATTTTTTAAAATCTTGAGTATATGTACATTTAAAAATATATATTCCTTATAATTGACTGTTAAAAGTTCCTCTACGGAGACTATACTGTAAAATTTAAATTTGTATAGGATACATGCTTTAATTTCAAAATTGAAAAATAAATATTAAATAAATTCAGTTTTCTCGTTGGTTAACTGATGAACAATTTTGGGCTAATGTGTTAATAGATCAATTCATCAATAGAAGAAAACAAATCCTGAAGCCTGTTTAGGTCAAGGAAGAGTGGAGTTGTATTTGGTAATACTATGGGAATTGAAATGATCGTTGAGTTCACTCAAAAAAATCACTCCAAAAAAACAAGAAAGAAATGGTCATTGAGCCAATTGAGACTTTTTATTTTTATGAAAGTAAATAGAGACTTTAATTCACAGAGCGAATAGCAGAGTCTGTATCTTCACAATCTCTGAAATTAAAGTACTAAAATAGCCAGGCTTATTCTTCTTCTGTTTTTTTTTTTTTTTTTGAAAATGAGGAGAGAAGAATGATTCTTAATCATTTTGCTGGACCAGAAATTCAGAAGACTATCAGAGATGATGTTCCAAAGAAATAAGCAAAGATGCTGCTCATTGCAATTATTATTTTCCTCAGAAAACATAACAAATAGCATATAAATTCTAATTATATTACTTCAAACAATAACTTATATATAATGGAAATAAATTATAATTACTTTTAAGAATCTATTATTAGCACTCTTTTTATCGGCTAAGGACGCTTTACAAGGATCTAGATACATTTTCTCTCAATGTGTTTTAAAACTATAAGAGAGTAATGGAACCCCAAAGTAGACATGGAGAGCGAGCGTTACATATAGAAAATGCTTGCTTATCTACCTGGGTGATCTACATGGGCAACCCAACCATACAACTAACTTGATAACAAAATAATATCTCTGAAGATGCTCTAACACGTAGAATTAAATAAAATTATTGAAATCATTGTGAAACAAGACAAGAAAGTCTGACTACCTATTTTCCTTCTGAGGCAAAGTAAAAGAGGATTTGGTCATGAATAGAGAATGAAAATAACTACTTACCTTTTTTTTTTTTTTTAAATCAAACCCCTTTCCTACCCTCAATTTCCCTTATGCGAATCATACCCTTAAGAAAAAATATAAAGATAAATAACTACTAAAAAATTATATTGAGTCTGCAAAATTATATTGAGTAACCTCACTTATGGCGGAAGAATACCCTAGTTACAAGATTGGAGGGAAGTTTAATTTAAAAGACGGAATAATTATTGTTTGTTGTACACTTTTTTTCTTTTACTGCATTTAAGTACTAATAATATCTTTGCTTGAGCCTATTGTAACACCTTATTTTCAAAGTGTTCAGATGAGTTGAAACAGATAATGATTTCAAACTCGAGACTAGAAATTATTTGTAAACAGTTGTAGTCCCAACTTCAACTATAGGATTCAAACCTGCACTTGAGTAGGTTTTTCAATTAAATTACTTTGAAACAATATCAAAATGGTTTGCAGGTTCATTTTAACTCATCAGAGTACAGTTCCATTTCTTAATACTAGAGTATGCCTCAAAGTGTTCTCTGCTGAAAACCCACAGTTCATTTGTTAATTAATGGGCCCACTCTATATTGTCACCCGCTAGTTCATTTACAGCCTTTGAGTATACTGTTCAGGGGCACAGTTACTACTTCTACTGCTATAACTAGTATCAATCTTTCTACAGTTTCATATTCAAATATAGTTTCTCAAAATAGATAACCAAGAAAATGTAAAGTCTATCTATCTTGTTCTTTACTCGTCTATGGTTACCTTCTTGTTCTTGGAACTGCTAGCCCGCAATGTAAAAATTGGTTATTGGAAAAGGGTGAGATTCAAAAGAACCTCAGTAGTAAAAAATATCACTCAGATAAAATGTAAATTCATAGAATATGTTAGTCAAACCATGAGTTCAATAAGGCAATACACATTCAACATTCAGTTTATTCTATGCAGCATGCACATTCTCAGGACATACAGTCCATTCTCACAACGCTGGATATTCTGTGGGCTTCTGTCCTTCTGTTAATGAATGCTTATAAGGCTATTCTGCCTATCTCATGTTACTCATGCTGAATTCTAGATGGTAAAATAACCATGTAAAAGAATACATAATATGTGAGGGATAAGCTACTACCTTACTACCTTTGCCTTTCCAATATTCAACTAGATTTTTCGACTCTTGGTCGTCCCGGGAAACTACTAAATCCTATAAACTGGAATTCACAAATGGACGAGTTATTACTTATTCGAATTATTTGATAACTCAAGATACTTGAGTTGGTTATCTTTAGGGTTAGTGCACTAAGTCAAATGAGAAGTCTATGTGTTTACACTAGACCACTATAATGCCCCAAATTTCGATTAAGTGCTAATTGCATTTCTTGAGAATGATTTTGTGAATTAAAGTTGATTTGAGATCTGAACTAATTATTGGAAATGCCCAAACACCTTGTATTTTAGCATATTTATGTGACAAAATAATTACTTGAGCTAAATATGAGGGAAATGGCGCATGGATGAAGAAAATGAAATTTATATATGTGTTATGTGGCAATTTCAATAAATGTGCCATAATCAGGAAAAACAAAAATTCAAGAATGGAAAATTACCGGCCAATTAGTCAGTGATTATTGAAGAAATTAATTACTAACTAGAAGAAATGACATGTGTGACCAAATGGCTAATTGACTAGTTAGTGAAACTATATGGTTGCTTATTTGGTGAGAAATGAGGAGATTTGGACATGTGGCAAGTTGGTATGAAGAGAGAGTAGTTGAAGAAAGTCAAATATCATTATTTTATCATTTTCCCTCTCTCTTCCCCCTCTTTTATTAACCTGCAGCAAGCATGGCCTAGGAGGAGCCATCATTTGTCCTTCTTCCTCACACTCTTCTCTCTCATTTCTCTATCATTCCCTCCTCCATTTCAACAGCCATTGAAGGTGAAGAAAGCAGAGAAATTTTCCAGGAAAAACTCATGCCATTTGACCCTCAAGATGAACTCCTATGCCAAAACTCTCTTCTTTAATTTTGTTCCTTGAGTTGAGGGCTTCATTTCTATGGTTTTATATTTTCCATTGGTGGTGGTTTGTGCCCTCAAGAAAATCTAGAGTTTAGAGTAGCAAGGAACAAGCTTGGGAAAGTTGTTGAGGTGAGTAAGATGAACCTTTCTATATAAGTTTTGTGGTATATGGTTGAGCCTTGAATTTCTGGAAATTTGCCCTAATTTTTGAGATTTAGGGTCATGGAGAGTATGGTATGTTGTTGTAATGGAAATTGTGCCTTGTTTAGTGTTTTGAATAGATAGAATTGAATTAAAGCTTAAATGTAAAGTTTGGCAATTTTGGGTTTTGTGTTGAATATGTGCCAAAAATAGAACTTGTTAAAGGAATGAGAATTTTGTGGTTTTCATGTTTCCATTGGATTCCTTGTAGAAAATTGTGTGGGAGTAGTGTTGGAGGTGAATTTTGAACCATTGGAAACTTAGGTTTAAAAGTTGCAAGAATTAGTTAGTGAAAATCCTGTGCAGGATTTGTATTTCATGGACTTTTTCAATTGGCAAGTGGTGGCTTAAAATTCTGAAATTTTCTAGTCTAATATTTGACATTCCAAGGTTTAATTTGATATATTATAGATGTCATTTCGATGTGTGAACTGGGAGTTATGAATTTCCAAAGTTTGATGTCAAAACTAGGATCATTTCTGGAATAGTAAGGAGAATTGTTGAATTCTGTATTTGTTTTAGTTATAGACAGCAATGATTCATATTTTTCCTGTAAATAATACTTAAAAAGGTTTAAGTAGGACTTGGGATCACCTCATTTGAATTTTTTTAGGATTAATTATGATTTTTGGAAGTTCAGCAAAGAAAAAGAATTTTTCTTTGGCTACAGCCAAAGGTTCTTGGCTGCAGCCTAAAACTTTCTAGGTAGTCTTTGGCCTCAGCCATAAGATCTTAGCTACAGCCAAAAACTCTTTGTGCTACTTTTGGCTGCAGCCAAAGATTTCTTGGTTAGAGCCAACCCCTGTTTTCAGCACTTTGGGATTTTGAAAAATGGTTTCTAACCTAGTACTTCCCAATCCTTTTAAGCTATTATTAGAGACTTTCATAGCCACCTAAGGGACTTTAATGATAACCAAATTTAAGTGTTTTCAAGTCATTTGAGTATTGGGATAAGTGCTAACTTGTCATCCTTAATTATGATTATAGGATTTGATATTTGCCCGGATCGTAGAAGGCGTGTGCCTGAACAAGAACAGAAAGACCAAGGTAGTGACAATTTCTCCTATATCATGTTTAATGCATTGCTTGTTTGTATTTATCATTGAATGATCAATTGGGTCGTGGCAGGTAGCCTGACCTTGAATGCTGCTGTTGCTGATTGGGTTTGTGGCAGTTAGCCCGACCTTGAATGTTGCTAATTGGGTCTGTGGCAGTTAGCTCGACCTTGAATATTACTGATTGGGTCTGTAGTAGTTAGCCCGACCTTGAATGTAGCTTATTAGGACATGGTGGTTAGCCTGGCCTTAAAAAAATGATTGAGTTATGGCAGGTAGGCCAGCTTTGAATGTTGATGTTGCTGAATTGTGATATATACTTACATGCTTTGTTTAATTATACATTATATACATGAAATGTTACTACTGGGATTCTTTTGAATCTCACTCTTTCCAATTAACAATTAACAAGCAAGTGAACAAGGGCGACTAGGATTGCCAGTGGTAGTATTAGCTTTTTGGTTTTTGATTATCATTTTAGACAATTGTATAAATATGTTAACCATAGAATTGTAGTTGTTGTGTAATCCCCGGTATGGGAAACTGAGATAGGCAATGAAGCCCTGTAAAACCCTTTGATTTGTGGATATATCTCAGGCGAATGTTGGAAATTTTATTAGCACTCTGATATTGTGTATGTAACAAACCGAACAAGCCAATTTCTTTACTTTGAAATGAATAGAGATCGTATTATACAACTTTTTGTAAAAACTTTTTGATTACCCTCGATCTCTTATTCAATTATAAAATGTGTTTTAAACACTAATCATGGCCTTGATGAGGACAGGGGTTACATTTGTGGTATCAGAGTAGTGATTCCTGGCAAGGGTAGTTATGCTACGATAGTGGCCTTAGTTCTCTGGTTTAGTAATAGAAGATGACTGATGGTTGTTGTAATATACACATAAATATTCCTGTTAGTTGGTATATGAGTTTTAAGGAACATGTGTATACTCTTAGTGTGATATTGATGTTGTGAATCATTTGTGTTAGAAAGGAAATAACACAATGATTTGACCATAGATTTGTCGAGTAAAACTGGAAGTGGGATAAATAAGCCATAATCCACCTAATCTCATACAGTAGATGATGGGTATGTTGTTGGAGCAGCAGGATATGATCTATAAATTGAGAGATGAGCTCCGAGAGGTGATAGTAGAATGGAATGAAGATAGAGTTCATGTGGCACAAGACGAGACGAATTATGAAGAAACGACAGAAGGGACGATTCAACCTTAGGATTCAGGACCATACTCTGAGCCGAATCAAGAGTCACATGTGGTGCCAGCCTAAAAGGATCGAGATCTATATTAAAGGGAAGATTTGATCCCCAAGCAGCTGAAGGTTGGCTAGTCCGACTTGAGAAAATTTTTGAAGTGTTAGAATGCCTAACTGTGGTGAGGGTGCTACTGGCCGTTACTCCTTGATCAAAGGATTGAGGAGTGAAATGAGGAAACGGTTGGCCTCCTGACAGTTTACTGAATTTAATAAAGCTATGGAGGAGTGCCGAATTGTGGAGGAGTGCGTGAAAGTTAAGCGTACTCAACCCAGGGAAATCCTAGGATGGGTGGTCTTGAGAAGCTGAGTTAGTAAGGTTATGGAGACTTGAGGAATGATTATGATCTTGAGGTTTCTCCAAGACTAATGATCATTATAGTTAGATGGTTAAAAGAGTACTTAGATGCTTGGAGATATTAATGATGTAAGCATTGATTTTAAATCGGGACAGTTTTGTCATAGTGAATACTACCAGAAAGGTCCATTTGATGGGAATATGGAAATTTAAGGCATAGTAAATGTTTTGTGATTTCTCCATGCTAAGTGATGATCCTTAGTAATACTGAAAGGTTAAAGGAATATAGATACGATATACGGTGCTATATGAGGAGTGGTAACCATATCGTTTGTTAATCATAGGAGATCCGATCCGATAATGTTGATCGTTGGGAATAGGCTTGAATTAGATCTAAGCTAAAATAGTGCTTACGTCGAAATACGAATTGGTTGACTATGGTTCTTATGCATGACAGAAACTTAAACCATGTGAACCTGATGGATAGTGTTGAACCTTCAGTAATGTTTTGAGGTTATTACCCAAATACAATGAAGAATAAAGAAGGCGCTATTGATCTTGATTCTTAGTGGAACCTATTTGGTATAATTGAGAAAAATGATTTCTAATGTATGTGATGTTAAGGTTTTAGATTTCATGATGAACCTAAATATTGGGTTAGAGGCCCTAAGTTGTATGATATTACATGCCAGTGATGTTATAGTGGACTTGTGTGTCCAAAGGCCCTAAGACCTAAAGGACTAGTGTGCTTTAGGCTGGCATATATACTTAAACTTGTGTTGAGTTAGTGATGCTCCGTGGAAATATGAAAAGTGATTTTCTAGCTCAATGAATGTTGAGGTTCTAAGAGTTGAATTGTGATCCAAGGATCAAACTCAATAGTTGAACTGGTTCCTAGGAATTTGATTTGACCTAGAGGGTTTGAGGTGCTAGAACATGAGATGTGTACTATCCCAATTTTTGATTAAGGGCTAATCATGATTAGTGTGGATATTTATGAATTTAAATGGGAATTATTATGTGTTTTATGGCTATTTTAATGAATACATCATAATTATTAAAAAATTGGAAGAATGGAATTATTGGGCAATTAGTTGGTGATTAATGGGAAAGCTAATTACTAACTATAAGAAAAATGAGAAGTGTGATTAAATGGTTAATGGAGGGATTAGTGAAGCTAATTGGTGATATATTGTATGAGAACCAATAAGATTTGGACATGTGTCAAGAGTGGGTGAAGAGAGAAGGAGTAAGAAAAGTCAAAATCCCAATTGTTTAATGTTTCTCTCCTCCTTCTCTTTCCTTTTCGCTGGCAGCATGGGTTAAAGGGAAAAATCATCATTTTCCCTTCATCTTCAAGCACTCATATCCCTCTCTCTCATGTTCTCTCTCTTCTCCCTTCTTTGGACACCATTATTGCAGAAAAAGGGAAGGGAAAAGCTTGAAAAAGAGGTAAGCAAATGCCTTCCATTGCTCAAACTCACTTCATGAATGTTGTTCCTTGGAGTGAGAGCTTCATTTTGGTGTTTATAGTGTGCCCATTGGTGTTGATTTGTGGCCACACGAAATTTTGAGAAGTGGTGAATCAAGAACTCCCTTTGAGAAAGTTGATAAGGTGAGTGAAACCTATCTATCTATCTATATTTTGTGTCAAATGGATTAGTTTGTAATTTCTGGAAATTTGGCTTTGAATCCAAAAATGAGTGCCACTATTCATTTGGTATGTTTTGGCATGAGAATGGTATTTTGGGATGAGTTTAGGATAGATAGATTGATTGGTGATTGGAATTTGATGTTTAGATGAGATTGGAATTTTGATGTTTGTATTGCCCAAAACCAAAGCATGATAAAGGAGTAGGATTTTGGTCATTTTGAGATTTTCATTGTGTTTCTTATGGAAAATTGTGTGGGAGAAGTATTGAATATGAATTTTGAACCATTGGGAACTTAGTGTTAAAAGTGGCAAGTTTTGGTTAGTAAGAAACTCTGTTTTGGCAGTGATCTTGCATGGACATTTTAAACTAGCAAATGGTATTGGAAAATTATGAAACTTTCCAGTCTTAAAGTTCACTTGCCAAGCTTCAAAAGGGACATATATTTCATGTCATTTCGAATTTTAGGCTAGGAGTTATGACTGTCCAAAGTTTGATGTTAAATCTGGGAACAATTCTGAAGCAAGGTGGACTTTTCTTGAAATTGATTTTCAGTAATGTCCCATATTTTTCCTAGGAATAGGACTTAAATAGCTTTCAATGGGCTTTGGAATCACCTCATTTCAATTTTTCTAGAATTAGTTATGAATTTTCGAAGTTGCCTTGGCTGAAGCAGAAAATCTTGGCTGCAGCGCAAAAGTTTCTGTACACGTTCTGGCCGCAGCCAGAAATTCTTGGCTGTAGCCAGAAACTTTTTGTGCTGCTTCTGGCCACAGCCAAAAAATTCTTGGCTGCAGCCAGAAACTTTCTGTGCTGTTTCTGGCCGCAGCTAGAGTTTTTTTGGCTACAGCCAGCCCTTGTTTTCAACACCTTATGATTTTGAAAAGTGGTTTCCAACCCAATGTTTCCCAATCCTTTAGGGCTTTTATTAGAACCAATTGTAACTACTTAAAGGACATAAATAATAACCAAATCTAAGTATTGTGAAGTCAATTGAGTATTGGAATAGAGAATAACTCTTCGTCCCTAATTATAATTATAGGATACGATATTTGCCCTCCTCGGGAGAGACCTGCGACAAAGCACGCACGGACCGAACCAGGTAGTGACTTTTCTCTCATGTTGTGTATGATGTTTTGGTATGCATAACTTATCATTGAACTGTGAAATGCATGTACCATGGTCCATTACAGCGCGAGCAGGTCAGCGTGAGCCGTGTAGGGATTGACGTTGGTCATTTCTAGGTCGGCCGTTGAACTGCCGTTGTAATCGACATGGAACTTTGTGAATCCGACCCGTGGGGCGGCGTTTGTTAATCCAGCCGTGCGCTGTGAGTTTTGAATCTTGCCTGTATGGCTTGTGTGATGAAATGCTTTATATGAATCCCAGCTGTGGTGAAATATATTGTGTGGATTGCGTTGTGCAATGCAGCGTGAGCAATTCAGCGTGAGCAATCGTAAGGGATGACATGTGTCATACTAACCATTGCCATTGTAGTTGCTTGTGTGGATAATGATTTGATTTCATGCCTTATTGTTATGCATATTATGAGTGATTTGACACTACGGGGATTTCTTAGAATCTCACTCTCCCAAAATTAAACATTTTAGACAGGGCAGAAGGATCGAAGGGAAAGCGGGTGACGAAGAGCGGGTAGAGCTCATTGCTAGGAGTCTACTTTGGAAAAAAATTGGTTATCATTTGGATATATTTTGTTGGGAATTACATGTATATATTGGATAGTAATTATGTAATCCCCTTGTATAGGAAACTACTTGGGCTTTGTGCCTTATATAGACCCTGAATTAGTAATCGAACCCTGAGTGTGTCGGGAATTTGCATTATACTCTGATAATTGTGAATGAAATCAACCTATACAGGCCATTTAGTATTGAAATGTGATTATGAGACCGTCACAAGCAGGTTTTGTAAAAGTTTTTGTAAGCCATGATTTTGGGAAGTTTGATTTTGTTTAAGTCCCAAAATAATCTAAGGTCTCTAATTCTACATCAATTACGTGTTTATGAACAAAATATCGGCCTTAAGCGTGAAGGGGGTTACAAGATGAAAATGAATTGACATGTGTATGAGGTTTCTCAAGGATGCTAGTTGCTAATCTAGCATAGGAAAAAATCTTGATAATAGAATATTCCTATAGTAAATGAGAATAGTTCTCGATAAAACAACGAGTAGTTATGAAGTATGGTCTTACAGATGAGACAGAAAGTTGAATATACAAGTGGTTTTTCGGATTCCTTGCATTACAAGGGTAGAGTACCCCGATATGGACATTAGAAATTGTGAATATAGCAGCCGTGAACTGGTAATGTAAGCCCATATGCAATGGTCCGGAATAATTTGAATTGAAATGGGCAAAGAACAGGCATAAAGGAACATAGATTGTGAGTACCGCCAAGTGTAGTAAGAGGTTCCTAGGGGACTCCTATTAACTCAACCTGACATTGTTGATGTGCACATAAGGAGATAAACCTCAAAGTGCGTAGCGGAAGCATAGCTAAAGTGATGTTTTAAGAATTGCTCTGAGCAGAAGCTCGAGGCGATAAGAACGATGTGTTAGTTATGGCTTCTGGAAGTAAAACTTTGGGGCCATGTTATTTTGTAAGAAGAGGTCTTGGAGGATCCCAGTATAGTAAAAGTAATGCTAGATTAGTAGAGGCTAGAATCTGTTATTGAGACACGTAGCTTTGAATCTTTTGTAGTACTAAAGGATTCGTTCAGAATTCTTTTTAGATTGTTTCACCGATGATCAAGCTCATGTTAAAGGATCAATCGTTTGAGTAGGATGAATTATGTGAATATTGTGAAAAGAGTTCACGGTGCCAAAGGTGAATTTTTAAAGGCACTAATGTTAAATATACCCGATCCTAGTTTGATTTTATTATGTATTATGATGAGATGTGAATGAGCTAGGATTGGGGTATGGTCGTATGCAGTAAAGCAAAGTTAGTTCAGCTGATGGCAAATTCAACTACATGATCAGAGGTTTTTACTTGTGAGGGAACTTACCCTGGCATGGCCAACATGGCTAGCCACCAAGCTTGTTGCACCAATGTTAACCCTAGGGCGAAAGGCGGTGCGTAAAACTTGAGTCTGTTATGTATTTGTAGTGACCATGCCAAGAGTCCTCCGGTAGCTAACAACAGCCGTGGTGATGGCGAGTGAAAGAGGATGAGGGTGGGATATGACCATACCAAGAGTCCTTCGGTAGCTTACAACAGCCATGGTGACGGCTGGTGAAAGAGGATGAGGGTGGGGTATAGAGATTAAGACACCCAGTTGGCTACCTAGAAAGAAGAGACTAAGACTATAGGTGGGTTGTTACAGTAAGGTGCTTCGAATAGAGGGGATTGAGATTCTAGAGTGGCTAGATGTTGTTGTTGATGCCCAAAAGTCCCGGTGACCACTAGCGGAGTCACTGGTAGGTATAAGGGTGAGGGTAATGTCGTGAAAGTTGACACAGTGAAGTAATGTTGTTGTTGATGCCCAAAAGTTTCGGTTACCACTAGTGGGTGTACGAGTAAAGGTAATACTGTGAAAGTGGATACAGTGTAAGTTGAGGTATTTGTGAAAACAGGTAAAGCTGAGGTATATGTAAATACAGCGAAAGCTGTCGTTTGTGAGTAGTGAATCTGTTGTGCTTAGGATTATTCCCGAAAGGGGTGACTAGATTGAGCAAAGTGGTGGCATATTACTCCCAACTATTGAGGTTTTATGAAATAAGCTTGCCAATTGAAATGATTGGGTTTGTGCGGTGATTGTGTTCCTGCAACAATTATGTTCGTGCAGTGATTGTGTCTTGCAATTACGGCTTTAGAGCAATTGTATTGTATTAGTGTTTGTGTCAAAGTTATGGTGCCATTGCCTATATGGGGTGACGATGGAATAGTACGACTACCATTAATGTCCCAAGTATCGTCTGGGTAAAGTTAATGCCATTGCATATGTGTCTAGCCAGAAGGTGATGTAAATTGTTATAGTGATAATGAAGAATTGTCAAGATCTAAACCTCTCGAATCAAGTTGTATGTGTAAATATAGTGTTCCCAAGGTGAAGTGACTTAATGATTGAGATTAAAGAGGCTTAAAGACAAGATGAAGGAATGCAGTCTATTCAAATTATGATCAAATGAGGTGAAAACCTCTAGAGTTTAAAGTTGGAGATCATGTAATCTTGAGAGTGTCTCCGATCATAGGAATTGGTAGAGTGATCAAGTGAAAGAAGTTAAGCTATGACGCATTGGTTCGTTGAGATTATTGCGAGAATCAGACCTGTAGCATACCATTTGTGCAAGTAGTCTAAAAGGGATTGTCCTGATGAGAAACAATTTGAGAAACGGAAGTCGTCATGAAGACGCGTTCGAGGTTTATGTCCCAAATTGTGTAACAAATTTCAAGGAGGAAATTTATTGTACGAGGGGAGAATTGTAATGCGCCAAATTTTGATTAAGGGCAATTGCATTTATTGAGAATGATTTTGTGAATTAAAGTTGATTTGAGATCCGAACTAATTATTGGAAATGCCCAAGACCTTGTATTTAGCATAATTATGTGACAAAATAATTATTTGGGCTAAATATGAGGGAAATAGCTCATGGAAGAAGAAAAGGAAATTTATATATATGTTATGTGGCAATTTTAGTAAATGTGCTATAATCTGAAAAAACAAAAGTTGAAGAATGGAAAATTATCGACATTTTAGTAAGTAATTAATGAAGAAATTAATTACTAACTAGAAGAAATGAGATGTGTGACTAAATGGCTAATGAACTAGTTAGTATAACTATATGGTTGCTTATTTGGTGAGCAATGAGGAGATTTGGACATGTGGCAAGTTAGTATGAAGAGAGAGTAGTTGAAGAAAGTCAAATATCATTATTTTATCATTTTTCCCTCTCTCTTCCCCCTCTTTTTTTGCATTAGCAAGCATGGCCTAGAAGAAGCCATCATTTGTCCTTCTTCCTAACACTCCTCTCTCTCATTTCTCTCTCATTCCCTCCTCCATTTCGCAGCCATTGAAGGTGACGAAAGAGAAAGTTTCCAAGGTAAAACTCATGCCATTTAACCCTCAAGATGAACTCCTATGCCAAAACTCTCTTCATTAATTTTGTTTCTTAAGTTGAGGGCTTCATTTCTATGGTTTTAGATTTTCCATTGGTGGTAGTTTGTGCCCTCAAGAAAATCTAGAGGTTGGCGAAGCAAGGAACAAGCTTGGGAAAGTTGTTAAGATGAGTAAGATAAACCTTTCTATATAAGTTTGTGGTATTTGGTTTAGCCTTGAATTTCTAGAAATTTTTCCCTGAATTTCATGATTTAGGGCTATGGAGAGTATGGTATGTTTTTGTAATGGAAATGGTGCCTTGTTTAGTGTTTTGAATTGATTGAATTGAAGCTTAAATGTAAAGTTTGGCAATTTTGGGTTTTGTGTTGAATATATGCCAAAAATAGAACATATTCAAGGAATGAGAATTTTGTGGTTTTGATATTTCCATTCCATTCCTTATCAAAAATTGTGTGGGAGTAGTGTTGGAGGTGAATTTTGAGCCATTGGAAACTTAGGTTAAAAAGTTGCAAGAATTGGTTACTAAAAATCCTGTGCTGGGAGTTGTATTTCATGGACGTTTTGAATTGGCAAGTGGTGGTTTAAAATTCTGAAACTTTCTATTCTAATAGTACACATTCCAAGCTTTAATTTGATATATTATGGAGGTCATTTTGATGTGTGTGCTGGGAGTAATGAATTTCTAAAGTTTGATTTCAAAACTGGGATCAATTCTGGAACAGCAAGGAGAATTGTTGAATTCTGTATTTTTTTTGTTATAGACAGCAATGATTTGTATTTTTCCTGTAAATAATATTTAAAAAGCTTTAAGAAGGACTTTGGATCACCTCATTTCAATTTTTTTTAGAATTAGTTATGATTTTTAGAATTTCAGCTAAGAAACAGAATTTTTCCTTGGCCGCAACCAAAGGTCCTTGGCTGTAGCCCAAAACTTTCTTGGCAGTCTTTGGCCATATCCGAAGATCTTTGCTGCAGCCAAAAACTCTTTGTACTATTTTACCGTAGCCAAAGATTTCTTGGTTGCAACTAACCCCTATTTTCAGCACTTTGGGATTTTGAAAAGTGGTTTCTAACCTAGTACTTCCCAATCCTTTTAGGCTATTGTTAGAGACTTTCATAGCAACCTAAGGGACTTTAATGATAACCAAATCTAAGTATTTTCAAGTCATTTGAGTATTGGGATAAGTGATAACTTGTCATCCTTAATTATGATTATATGATTTGATATTTGCTTGGATCGTAAAAGGTGTGTGCCTGAACAAGAATGGAAAGATCGAGGTAGTGACACTTTCTCCTATATCATGTTTAATGCATTGCTTATTTGTATTTATCATTGAATGATCGATTGTGTCATGGCGGGTAGCCTGACCTTGAATGTTGTTGTTGCTTATTGGGTTTATCCGTTAGCCCGGCCTTGAATGAATGATTGAGTCATGGCGGGTAGCCCAGCTTTAAATGCTGATGTTGTTGAATTGTGATATATACTTACTTGCTTTGTTCAATTATGCCTCATATACGTGAAATATTACTATTAGGATTCTTTTGAATCTCACTCTTTCAAATTGACAATTTTAGCCAGGGCAAATAGATCGAGGGACAAGCAAGTGAACAAGGACGACTAGGATTGCCGGTGGTACACTAGTGGAAAAAGGGCTTTTTAGACCGGTTAAAATTGACTTTTTAGATCGGTTATGGATCTAATCTTAATACAGCCTGTCTTAAAAGTATGTCACTTTTGAGACCAGTTTGTTAACTGGTCTTAAAAGTCATACTTTTAAGATCGGTTGTATTAATAACCTGTCTAAAAGGCAACAATTTTATGACCGATTTTCATGAGCACCAGTCTTAAAAGAAATCTTTTGTAAGGCAATTTATGTAACATTTTTAAGACCGGTTATAATTATAACCGGTCTTAAAAGTTATTTTAAAACCAGTTGCATATATAACCGGTATTAGAAATTTTAATTCCAAGACTGGTTGTACATAAAATTGGTCTTAAAAATTTAATTTTAAAATCGGTTATAATTATAACAGGTATTAAAAGTGTTATATTTTTTTTATTGTTTGTGGTTAGGTTAGTTACTTGAACGCATCCTTAAATTGCTACCTCCAATGCCATACTTATTAAGTGTCATATAGTGTTCAGCTTGCTTCCACTTACCATGTCCTTTTGCTTTAACCTTCCACTTACCATTTCCTTTTGTTTTAACCTTTTCATTGAATTGGGAACTTGTAACATGTCATATATCCTCATGTATAATATTTTGTTTAAAACCATCATATATATATGCATAAATGAATTCACCCATGTCATATCATGCAACCAACAAGTCAGTTCATCAAAATATACAAAAACCATGTTAAACACAACAAACATGTCAAATCATGCAACCAACAATATTTGCAACCAACCAACATGTCAATTCATCAATATATACAAAAAAATTCCTCAGTTTTACAAGAACTCACTTTTGTAAAAGTTCATAAATGAATTCAGAACAACAATTATGAATGTGCGCAATATCTTCTTCTGGAAAGGGGTCAGTAAGTTCAAACATCTGAAACACCAAAGCCAGGTAAAACATTAACTTTACTTAAAAAAATAAAAGTAATATAAAATTTTTGAAATATATATACATTTACCTCTTCAGTAAGTTCTGTCGTGCATAGGGTAATAATATTATACATGTGCCTCAAAATATACATCCCACACAAGTTGGATCCTTGTGGTTGCCTACGGGTCTGAAAAATATGATATCATTAAAACAAGTATAAAATTAAAGCATGGCTTATTATTGAATACATTCTTAAAACAAACCAATATATAACTAACCTTTGGCAAGATCCATGTAGGGTCTTTTACCTCACGCATAGGCCTACCACAAGCAGTATGTTGGAATGTCTGCATAGCCCTATATCATCAAAATCACAAAGGTTACGTATTTTACACAAATTCCATAAATTTTGCACACGTAAGGTAATTAATAATGCAAGAAAACTTACGCGTTCAAACTCTTCTTCAATTCACTAGTTGGCTTGCTGAGGTGGAGGGAGCATAAGAGGATGATAGAATAACTCTTCTTGCACAAAATAGCCAATTGCCAATTATCACTAAAAAAAAGGGAAAACTTTTAAGCAAATATAAAATATTATGTATATTATGAAATATAAATTTGTTTCTTACCCATGCAAATATGGCACCAAGAAACACTAATTGAGGTTTCACTAAGCCAGTGCCATAAGTATGTGTGTCTGATAGAAGCAGTGGTCCCTTTGTCGTAGAGTTGAATTGGGCATAGGAGTTCAAATTTATCGGTTTTGCTAGAGTCAACCAACCTACGATGCATGCACCTACAATAATTCAAGCAAGGACATTAAATCAAAGTTTAACGGCGTAATTTGTAAAATATTAACTTTCAATTTGAGAAGATACTTACATTAAAAAGAGCTGGACAATCGAAATCGGAAGCTATTACAAAGGAGTTGCTAGGGACATTAAATCATCCCTCTCAAAATAGCATTGCGCCCCTAACTTGCCAATAGCTGACTCAGTAGCACAATCTCTTGTTGTAAAGGACGTATCATATGCCATCAGAATCACTTGCTACATGACATTCAATGGAGGCCATGAAACATCTTGAGTGGAGGGAGGTGGAGGTGGCGAGAATTCCTCAGCTCGATCAGAAATAAGGTTCTTTGGCCACAAGATGAAAGAGTTGATGACATCGCCCATAACCTTGAAGTCATCAACAGGTATAAGGAAAGGTGCATCTGCAATGAACACCTCTTCAACTATCACTCTGACTTGTTCATCCTTTATTTCTTGGTAGTGGATAGTTAATCCCAAGTTGTGCAACCAATCGTCTCAGAGGATCCTCCACAAATAAGTCACAAGGCTCACCAATTTCTTTTCCAGAACCCCCTGATGACTAACCAATACAACTCCTTTTAGGGCTATGTTTAGGGTTTAGGGAATGAGCCTGGGGAGCACTGGTATCTACTTGTCTTGTGCCCGTCATGATCATCCATTCCTCCTTCATCTTACTGAACCTTTCTTCAAATCATGCATCAAATTATGCTTCTGCCTCGGCCCTAGCTTCAGCCCTCACAGTGTCCAATATATGCTCCATCTCCTCCCTAGTCACCATACTACTTGAGGAATGGCGTGGGGGTGCTCCAAAATAATCCCTTATGCTTACCCCTCCTCCAATCCCCCTGATACAGCTGGGATGCTCAGGTTTTCCTGTAGCTACGGTCAGGATGTCATTCCTCCTATCTGACCTAAATGATCCCTCAGCTTATTTTTTTTGAAGCTCCTCCTATAAGACACAGATAACAAATGTTAGTAATGAAATTTATTTACTAAATAATTAATAACAACAAGTCAACAATAATACTTACAATTTTCTTACTGACTATATGAGATTGTTCACTCGTATAAGACCCGCTCCTCTTTTGGTGAGCGAACAACCACTTTTCTTCACGACGTATTGGAAATAGTGGAGAAAGAAGAACAGAAGGATCGGATTGAGCTGCTTCTTCCAATCTCTTCCGTTTGGCCGCCAACAAATCTTTCTCGACCTTCGCATACCCCCCATGAGACATTGTATGGGGGCAATCATTCTTTCTACCACTCTCTTGGGCCTTCTTCCTTTTTTCCTGTGAATAAGAAATCAAAATTAAGTCATTGTAAATCAATAAAGTCAATTCAAAATTTATAAGCAAATCATTGCAAAATAAGTCAACTCACCAATGATTCTGGAGTAGTCTGAAGCCATCTAAATTCTTGCCAAGTCTGTTCATCAAAAAAAGAATACTGATCGCAAAGATTAGGAAGAGGTTGACCTTCTTCCACCTCGATATGCATGTAGTTATTGGCTAGACTTGTCTTAAACTTCCTCTAGCATTCATCATAATACGTCATTGTCTTGTCATACAAGACTTCACTCTCAGGAATATCATAAGTGAGCTGGATAGTTTCCTAAATATGTCACTTCACACCTTTATCCACATTTCTCCACTGCTCTATCAAGATACTAGGCTTGTTGCGTGCTAGGAGGCCGACAAAACTCCTATACCATTAGGTATTAGGCCCGATTGGTTTCTAATACCTATCAAACTCAATCGGAATCTTTTCCCCAGTATTCCGATTGAGAGGAATGTCTCTCAATCGGGTGGCTCTCCTACCCCTTCGTCTAGGCCAGTTATTTGGCTCACTGTGTTCCTGGCTAGGAGCATTGCTAGGCTCGATTTGATTTGGATTAGTTGGATCGGGAGTACCCTCACTAGGACGACTCATTGTCTAAAAACACTTTAAGGACACTATTTAAGGATAGCTAGTGATAGTTTAAGGACATTTTGCTACACGGAACTATCTACAAATTAAGGCATCGTTCAAAAGTAATTCCCTAGTTATGCAAACATGAACAAATAATTAATTGCAATGCACAAGTTGAACATACATGCAAAAATAAGAGTTAATGTCTGTTATGGAATGTATAAGGGTAGCTTGATAGGGACCTAAGTGTAATCCCCTCACCATAATTACATCCGGATTATGAAATTAAAGTGAACTAGAGACCAATAAGTACAAAAAAAACATTTTTAATTTCCTATCTTCTAGATAGGGTATCTACAAAACAGTTCAAAATACTAGTAATTTGGTCTTACATTCAGTTTTGAATATAATTACCTGCACAGGTTAATCGCATTTAAAAATATCAGAGCGCACAACTAAAATCCCGGCAAGTCCCCGGGTTACATATATATGTTGGGTGTATCATTTTTCCCAAAAATGGGGATTACATAACCAAAGTAGTATTTACAACCCCAAATATATACAATAATCCTATTCTCAAAATAGATAACCAACAGTTTCAAGTCAAATATCTCTAAGAGGTCCTATCCGCTCTTGGTTATCCGCTTTTCCCTGGAGCCACTTGCCCTGTCTGAAAGGTTAGTCATAGGAAAAAGTGAGATTTAAAAGAATCCAGTAGTAACAAATCATTCATACCACACCTAAACACATAGTATGTAAGCAAATCATCATACAGCAGCAGAATGAATCACACTCCACCCTCATCCCCTTTTACCGCCGGGAAGGCACACCGTCCTAACCCGAACCGTTGTTAGCGACTCAGGGACTATTGGCGTGGCAGTGCATATACATAGCCTTATAGCTCATATAGCCATCCGGCTTTCACAATTGGCCCGTCGGCCTTCACAAATAGCCTTTCGGCTTCTCACATAATCATACATATCACACCCCATCCTCATCCCCTTTTACCGCCGGGAAGGCACCCCGTCCTAACCCGAACCGTTATTAGCGACTCAGGGACTGTTCGCATGGTGGTGCTTACACATATCCACAAATGTCGCAGCATACAAATTCATCACAACTCAATGATATAACACACATACAATGCATCACATATGGTACAAAAGAAAAAGTCACTACCTTGTTCTTTCCAATTGTGCTTTGGCGTAGGTGGATCACGAACAGGGAAATTACCGAATCCTATAAACCAAAATTAAGGACGACGAATTATTACCTATTCCAATTCTTTAATAACTCATAATACTTAAGTTGATTATCACTATGGTCATTTAATCAAGTCAACTAAGGAGCTAAATTGGTCAATTAACCTAAAAGGCTAATTTCTAACCTCAAAGTTCCACAATATTACATTATGCCATAAAATCTTCAATTTTCGCATAGGTGACCAATCTGCCAGAATTTTCCAACATATTTGAAAAATCATAACTAATTCTAGAAAACCCAAAATGAGGTGATCCCAAAGCCTAATGAAAGCTCTTGAAGTCCTCTTCATAGGAAAAATATGAATCACACAATTCCAAAATTACACAACATTCCACACTGCTCCAGAATTAGGTCCAGTTTCAACATCAAACTTTGGGCAACTAGAACTCCCAGCTCAAAAAACGAAATGACACAAATTATATGTCCATTTTGAAGCTTGGAATTTGAAATTTAATACTGGACAGTTTCATAATTTTTAGACACCAATTGCCCATTCAAAATGTCCCTACAAACTGACTGCCCTGCACAGAGTTACACTTAACAGTTTTTCCAATTTTCAACCAATGTGTCCAATGGCTTCAAAATCAACAACCAAACCTATTCCCACATAATTTTTCGTGTAGAACACAATGGTAACATCAAAATGAACAAATTCCAACTCATTCCCCATGTCCTGTTTTGGCAGAATTTTAGGGTATTTCACAACAAACAACCACTTCACTATCTAATCACTAAGCTTAGCTCATTCGCCTCCAAACCAACATATAAGCACATATATAGGATGAAAGCTTCATGATCCCTAATATACCCTAAAAAAAGAAATTAGGGCTGTCACAATAGCCCACCACAACTCAGCAAATTAAAGCATCATATACATCAACATAATGCTCTTACTCACCTCTTGCTTCTTCTTGTGTTCTTTTCTTGATTCCTCAACTTTTGTTCTTGCAAGGTGGCTGAAAACTCCTCTTCTTCAAAAACAAAAACCATAGAAATGAAGCTAAGGAAGAGAGGAACAAGTTTCATGAAGGTCACTTGAGCCATAGATGAGGTTAAGGAGTTGAAAATCCATGTAGAAGATCTTACCTCAACTTTGTTCTTCACTTTCTCTTATCTTTCTGAACTTGGCCGACCTTGAGAAGAGGTGAGAGAGTGAATTATGATCAGTTTTTCTCTTCTCTTATCCTCTTAATATCTGACCAAAAATGTGGCCTAAAGAGAAAGAAAAGTTGTGGTAGAAAATAATTCTTTTTACACAAGCTTATGCCATGTTGACTTTGGTCATTTGATTAAGGTTTCTCTTGCCTCTTCTCTTCTTGCTTTTGGACGTGATATGGGCTGCACAAATGGAGAATTATTATTGACCAACATGTTTTTCAAAAGGAGGAAGAAAGATTGACCAATTGCATGAACCTGCATAGCCATTGGTTACACAAATTTTCTAGTTGCAATTTTTGACTTTTCAAAGACAAAAGAGAAGAAGTGTATGAAGTAAATTTCTCTTTCCTTCCTCTCTTTAAAATTTGACCGAATATGGAGGCTTGAAAGAGGTTAAAGCTTTATAAAATATCTCTTGGCATTTCTTCCATTTATCATATTTAATTGCCTTTTGTTGCAATTGTTGACTAAGTCATCATCCTTTTATAACTTGGTCAAATTGTCTCCTTATGTCATATTTAGTAGCCAATATGTATTTACTCTTACTTTTCCCTCTTGTCATACGTGAATCATGGCCTTTTGAAGAAGAAGATGATCTTGTAAAATATCATCTTGCAATATAATATTTAATTACCAATCTTGCATGTGAAACTTGACTAAAGCCATAACAAAATTTCCAGAAGTAATTTTGTCGTTAATCCCACCATCTATTCTGTACATTTAGCTCTTGAATACATTTTAGGATATTACACTAAGTGAATAAACTAGATTAGTCTAAATAAGGACTTAAGTGTAAACTCACATAATTTGATAGTTATTAGTGAATAATGTGCAAGGAAGTTAGTAGCCGTTGGGAGAGGTCGGCTATTATGTTATAAATAGCCTATGCACCCTCCATTGTATCAGTTTTGACCTGAGTTGTTCATTAAGTGATATTCTAAAAGAACCTTTCTCTTCTCTACTCTCCTCTATTTCTGATTCTCCTCTGTTTCCCTCACTTTCTGTTCTTCTCTCTTTCTGATTTCTTATCAGGTCAAAACTGATACAATTATGTGAGTTTGCACTTAAGTCCTTATTTAGACTAATCTAGTTTATTCACTTAGGTCCCTATCAAGCTACCCATATACATTCCATAATAATATAAGCACAAGTTGAACAAAGTTGAACATAAATGCATTAGGAGGCAGACTCAGAAGCAACACCAAAGTTCATATCAAGCAATATCAACACTACCTTATCTAAAGTGTTACTATATTGAACATGAAAAAATACAGAACCAAAATTGAACCCTTCTCATACACAACAAAAAGAACCCAGGTCCACAGAAGCATAAGGACATTAACCTTAGACATACATGCATTATGTAAAACTCTTCAGAATAATTAACAGTACCTTCAACCTTTGCTTGAGGATCCTTTTCTTTCTTTGGATTTGACAGTCTTTATCCACTTTACGAATCGAGTAAGATCTCTCTTAGGAGGCAATAGACGCTTCTGAAAAGTGGGTTGATAACTTGCTGCAAGAATCAAACAAAGAAAATGGAGATTTCAATGAAATACCAACAAATAAAACCATTTATTTAATTGAACACCTGGCAACTGAAACACAAACCTGACAATAAAAACGAGGTTGAGAACGAAACCAATCGGAGGGAACAAACGACGATAGCCTTACGGCAATATATTCAACCATAAATCTCCGTTGACGGTGATGAAGTTAAGGACGAAGGAGAGAAGGGGAAAGGAGGAGCTTCCACGAACAAACGCAAGGCTTTCACTGATGTGCTTGAGTCTCAAATTTCAGAGTTAAAATTAGGCACCTTTTGAAATCTAGGTCAGTTTTAAGACTGGTTGTAATTAACAACCGGTTTTAAAAGTAATATCTAAGGCCGGTTTTAATTAGAAACCAGTCTTAAAATTAATATTTAAGACCGGTTATTAATAAATAACTGGTTTTAAAAATAGAAACTTTTTAAGACCGATTATTAAATAATGACCAGTCTTAAAGTTTTAATATTTAAGATCGGTTATCATGTACAGTCGGTCTTAAAAATAATGACGAGTTTAATTTTTAGTTGTCTTTAATTCAGATAATATTTTCTAGACTGGTTATATTTAGAACCGGTCTATAAAATATATTACATGTATTTATTTTTTTAATTGTATATATTTTAAGACCGGTTTTTATTATAACCGGTCTTAAAATTATTTTTAAGACCGGTTTTAAATATAACCGGTCTTAATATTTCATCATAATTACAAAAATACCACCAGTCATATTTTTAAGACCTTATCTGGTATAACCGGTCTAAATGTTCCAGTCTAAAAACCTTTTCTGTACTAGTGGTAGTCTTAGCTTTTTTGTTCTTGGTTATCATTTTGGACAATTGTATAAATATGTTGACCAAAGAATTGTAGTTATTGTATAATCCCCGGTATGGAAAACTGAGATGGGCAATGAAGCTCTGTAAAACCATTTGATTTGGGGATATATCCCAATTAAATGTCGGGAATTTCATTAGCACTCTGATAGCGTGTATGTGACAAATCGAACAAGCCAATTTCTTTACTTTGAAATGAATGGAGATCGTATTATACAGCTTTTTGTAAAAACTTTTTGATTACCCTCGATCTCTTATTCAATTATAAAATGTGTTTTAAACACTAATCACAACCTTGATGAGGATGGGGGTTACAACCACAATGCTTATCTTTACCCTTAAAGTTCACATTTATTACAAGATACCCTTATTCTAATAATTTCACACAATAGCCAAAAGCTGGTATAATTTTCAACCAACTTTGTAAATTCATATCTTGGTCTAGGAATATTCAATTCAGGTAATTCAAAATTCTATGTGATACTTACCAAGTCTATTTTTAGGGAAAAATATTTGCCTCAACCAGTTACATGCACAGAATTCTAGAACCACAATTCAATTCACAATGTCACAGAAACATTCCAATTTTAAATGTCTAGATTCAAAAATTTATAACTCTTTGAGTACATATCCAAATTACGCAAATGACATAACAAAATGAAGCTTGACATGTCTACTTTTATTCTAAAAAATTTCATATTCATTGGATAACATTTGGTTATCCTAAAGCATGCCACATTCTCACTGCCTCGCAAGAAACCTACACTAGCAGCACAGTGTTCAAGTCCAATTTTCAATGTTTTATTCCAATGATCTAGGATTTATTGACAGAGGCTATTCCTACACAGTTTTTCATGAAGAATCCATTGGTGGCATTAAATTTACCAAATTCCTACTCTTTCCACATACCCTATCCTAACCAAAATTAACTACTCAAGCCAACAATCAACCACTTTGCAATTTCACTACACAACTAGCCTAGTTTCATCATTTAACATCATTTATCCTCATGTTCATGCCTAAATCATCATCAAACCCTATATTCATGGCTTAACCAAAATCAGGGCAGCCAACCAAATGCCACAAGACTCAATCAAACAACACAATGTATAGTTCATATTGAAGCTTAGTCCCAAGCTAGTTCTTTGATTTCTCAACTTTGGCTCTTCTTTGATAGCTCAAACCACCTCCTCTTGAAAGACAAAAACCATAGAACAAAAGCTCTTAGGGACGTGAACAATGTTAAAGAAGGGAATTTGAGCTAAAAAGGTGATTTTCAAGGTGAAAATTAAATTAAATTACCTTACCTTCTTCTTTGTTCTTCACTTTCTCTTTTCTCTTTCCTTTTTTCTTTTTCCTTCTATTTTCTTATTTTTGGCCGTCTTTTGGGAGTTTGAATGGAAGAGTGAAGTGATCAATTCATTAATTCTCATCCCTTTAAAACACTTGGCCGAAATTCCAAGTGAATTGGGAGAGAAAGGATGATGAATCAAAAGGTGGTGGTGTCTTGAAAAGCAACTTGGTTAATCAACAAAGTGATGGTTGGGTTAAGTGGATGATATTTTCTCTTTCCTTCCTTTGCTTGTCTTGATCGACTTTTCCAACGGACAAATGAGAAAACATATTAATTCAATTCTCTTTTCTTCTTCTTTTTATGTCTTAGCCACAATAATTGACTAAAGGGTAATGATATGTGCTGACTTATTTCCTTTTCACTTGGCATATTTGCCTTTTGGACCTTTTTTATTGAGAAAGAGTAAAGAATTGCATTAATTCAATTCTCTCTCCTTCCCTTGTAACTTGGCCATCCCATAATGGATGGAAAGAAAGAAGATGTGTTGTTGACTAGGTTTTTTTAAAAGTGGTTTGAAACTTTGACCAACTATTTCCTTCTTCTATTTATGCCCTTGGATGAAATCTAACCATAAGTGAGGAGGGTTAATTTGCTTTTTCATCCTCATAATTACTCTTACTTTTCAAGAACAAATCCTAACCCTTCATCTTAATTTCTAATGATAACCTCAAGATTATGTAGAAATTGTCTCTTTTGCCCTTGATTATGGCAATATTAATTGTTTTGCTATTAGTTCTTTCATTCCACTTTATTACTTCCTTCTAGATGGTGAAATTGATGATGATGTCAATCATAGAATTCAAGCTGGATGGTGTAAATGAAGAAAAGCTACTGGAGTTATTTGTGATCAAAAAGTACCTAATAAGGTAAAAGGGAAGTTCTACCGTACTGCTATAAGACCAGTAATGCTTTATGGTAGTGAGTGTTGGGCTTTAAAGGGATTACATGAGCATAAAATGGGGGTGGCCGAGATAAGGATGTTGAGATGGATGTGTGGTCATACAAGAAAAGATAAGATTCGTAATAATCATATACGTGAACGAGTTGGAGTGGCCTCTATTGAAGGAAAAATGGTAGAAAGTCGTTTGAGGTGGTTTGGACATATTCAACGAAGGCCGTTGAATGCACCGGTGAGGAGGGTGGATCAAGCCGTATGGAGTCCAGTAAAATGAGGTCGCGGAAGGCCGAAGCGTACGCTTAATGAAGTCATAGAGAGAGACCTTTTGATTAATAATATACCAAAAAATATGGTTTTTGACAGAGCACAATAACGTCGTGGAATCCATGTAGCCGACCCCACCTAGTGGGATAAAGGCTTTGTTGTTGTTGTTGTTGTTGTATTACCTCCTTCTAGACTCCATTTCCCTTTTCATTTTGGTCCAAGTTAGGTTTTATATCATTCAAACACAACCTAGAGAAATCGGGTACTTTCCTCCAACTAATTTACACCGAAATGCATACTTTATTCCGAGTATAGTTTGTATCCCTATTTTCACTTGCTTTTGAGTCATTTAACCCTTAAATACATTTTGGGATTCTTGCTAAACTGGGCTTAACCGTCTACTTCATTCAGACTCATGTTCAATCTTCTAATCCTAAAATTTGGAATATTACACCTATGCCTTCTTTCCTCCTCCTAGCTTGATTTTGGTAGCCTTCTATTGTAATGTCGCTCAACATCGCAAGATTTTTAATCCACCGTACACTTCTTCCCTCCACCACCTCTCGCCAGAATGGCCTTGTGATATGTCGTCGTCGAAGTTGCTAATTTACGAGCTGGTTCAATCAAATATGATGTTGTGATCTTTCTCTTCTTAGAGACTTCCCACTCAGGGATGTTCCTACTAGAGAAGTCATCGGCCTTATGCCTGCGTTCAGTAATTGACTCCTTTGCTGGCCTTGTTGAGGACTTTGATCGGTGATGGTGGCGGCGGCAACACTCGTGGTCAATATAACCATAATCTTGATCATGATCACGGCTACGATCATCGTCGAAATAGTGCTCGGATTTTCTTGTACCAGGACGTGTAGGTTGTTCTTTTCTTGAATATTAATCTGAGAATTACTACTGTCGATAATCATGGTGGATTATTGTACGAACTGATGAGGGAGGAATCTGCGCCTGAAGAGAAAGAAAATATACCAATTATTAGACACTTTGAGCAAGATATACGAGTTTATAAATAAAATTTGTTTCTTTTTTTGTATATATTTATTAACTATTATTCCTATTCTTAAACCAAATGTTCTACAATGTAAAGAGCTAGTTATTTTAATAATCTAAAGATGTTCTTGTTTTCCCAGTTTTTATGAAATAGAACCATTAGACGTCAATTAGTTTCACTTTTGAGACCAAGAGAAGAATCAAACGAGAGAGGGGACTTAAACAGCATAAATGACTCTAAAATATTACAAAAAGAAAAATACATATAGGCTTTGATTTCATTTTCATGGAAGAAATATCTGCACTACTGTTCACTTCCTGATTTCCGATAATGTCCCTTTTTCCTGATTGAAAAACACCCTCAATTTTTTTCTTGCTATGCTCTGATTGGTTGTAATATATATTTATATATATATATATATATATTAACAGGACTTCAAAACAAAACAAATATGTATATAGTACTTATTTAGCACATTGTGATATCTCATCACGATGTGATATCAGAACTACTAGCGTTTCTTTCACATGTATAGATAGGAAGGGAAGGGCGCCAAATTTTGATGTTTGAAAGCAAATTAACACTAGTACAAAAATCGTGTTTTAGACCGATACATTTAGACTGGTTATACTGGGTAAGGTCTAACAGAAATGCGCGGTGGCATTTTCATAACTATTGACAACTTCTGAGACTGGTTGCCTTAATATACGATTTAAAAAATATTATCTAGACCGGTTTTTTAACAAACCAATCTTAAAAATATAAAATAATTAAAAAAAAGTATATGTAATATATTTTTTAGACCGGTTATACTAATAACCGGTCTAATATATTTACTAAATTGCAAAATTAATATATATCTATTACATTTAAGACCGGTTGTAAGTGACAACCGGTCTTATATGTTTCACTTTTTAGAATAGTTATAAATAGAAACCGGTCTAAAAGTTTAACCAAATAAAAAAAATGAAAATATTGATTTAAGATCAGTTGTTAGAAATAACCGGTCTTAAATGTTTAACCTTTTAGACCGGTTATAAATAGGAACCAGTTTAAAAGTTTAATTAAATAAAAAAATTAAAAAACCTTGATTTAAGACCCGTTGGTATAAATAACCGGTCTAAAATATGATATTTAAGACTGGTTATTCCATTAAATCAGTCTTAAAAGTTCTCCTTAAGAATTTTTTCCCTCGTGTTCACGCCTCTATCAAAATCTGAAATCTTTTCACTGCAGCACTCTTCTCTCTCTTTCGTTCGAGTTGCCGCTATTTACACACACTCTGCTCAGGTTTTAGAATCATCGATCAGCGGGTGTCCTGTCCGGTATCTATTGTTTGAATCCCTAATTCTCTTGGGTTTGCAAAAAATTTGCATTGACGTTTAGACACTCTTTTCTCATTTTTTTTGCAACGTCAGTCAGCGAGAGTCCAGCTTCTTATGGTGAAATTTGGATATGTTGATTGTTGAATCCCTAATTCTCTTGGAGTTGCGAGGTTTCCGTCGGTGCTTACACACTCCCTTGTCATTTTTTTGCATCATCTTTCGGTGAGAGTCCTATGTCTTCTAGTGAAATTTGGGTACGCTATTTTTTGAATCCCTAATTTAGCAATGTTTGCATCTATAGCAAAAATTTGTAGTTGCATTCTTCTTTTCTGATATTGGTCAAAATTTATGTGTAGGAGGTGGTGTTTAGAGAAATAAGGCAGTCTCACAAAGACCCAAAAGTTTTGCCTACTCAATCTCAAGAGCAGTATGATAAGGTAATCAATTGCATTATATGTTTGTGTTTGCTGGTTGCCCTTTCCATGTTGACACTGATTAAGTATCAAATATTTTTGTCCCTATTTGAAAAAGAAGATACAAATCCTTACATTGGGTATAGGTGGCATAGGTCTAGTATCTACTTATTATGTTTCTTATTCTGTTGAGGTGGCAGCTAGGTACATATGCCTTCATGCACTTAATTAGTTTTCCCTTCGAGCTCATTCAAAATATATCTTTCACCTATGCTTTTCCATATACACAATTTATAATTTTTCCATATACACAATTTATAATTCAGTTTAATAGAGCCAACGCCATCTACACCCTATCATAATTCCTTGACTCCTAGACATGTTAGCATATACTGTAATTGATTAAACTAAGTGTATTTGTGATTCAACGGTGCTGTTGGAACTCATGACTTGATAGTTGCTAGGTGAAAGTAAAATGCTCTCACCAATAAGCCAGAAGTTTGCTGGCTTGAACTAAGCATATTTTAACTGCTCATTCATTTCTTATTATGATAGAGAGCACTTAACCTTTAAGAGAAGCTTTTAAATGAAAAAAGATTCAAAATGGAAGGCTAAATATTTAGCTCCCCCTGTCTGGAAATTTAAAAAATAGCTATAAATATCTTGCCATAACATGAAATCCTAAGATCATGCATCATTAAAAACATTGACAAGAGCCTCTACAATTTTCGCCAAAGCTGACAAGCTATTCTCATCAATATGTGCATGAACTTCCCTGCTGAAGCACTCAAAGTTTAAACCACATAACCCAACTATATTTTTGAAGTTCTTATTTTAATAAAGGAAACATTTCTACATTCCTGCTCGAGGACCTTGAAATAATAAGCTAACGAAAGATTTCCATTAGCTTGATCATGGTGCATTGATGGTA
Source organism: Inga oerstediana (assembly GCA_963210345.1). Classification (NCBI taxonomy): domain Eukaryota; kingdom Viridiplantae; phylum Streptophyta; class Magnoliopsida; order Fabales; family Fabaceae; genus Inga; species Inga oerstediana. Next base: position 38,745,569 of record OY723407.1, read on the forward strand.
ATAATTCTTCAATTTTATCCAGCTGCAACTGAAACATTGCTTGTTTCAACTGAAACAGAAACTTGAAATATTATTTTTACAACTGTTTCATGAGACATGTACTATCGTTTCTCTTCAATTAACCATTATTGTCTGTGAATCTGGGTTTTATTAATGGTAAAGTTCAGCTTTTTTATTGTTGCTGCTAGGCTTATTTTGCATTTGGTTGTTGCTGTGTAATTTCTAGTCTTCAAAGCCTCTCTTCCAGCGTGAACTCCACCCCATCATACCAAACTGATCTTTGCTATGTAGTTTCTGGTCTTCAAAGCCTTTCTTCGAGTGATTGATGGGTAATTCAATTAGTCTTTGTCATTAAATAATTGAAGTGATGCCTACTAATTGATCTTTGCTATATATAATGCATTGTAATCTAAAATTTGTTATGTATGTGTTCATTATGTAGTAGTTAAACTAGGTACTTGAGTGAAATGATTGTTGCATGCTCTCATCATACTCCTGCCTTTTCCAGGGGAAAATAGAAAAGAGAAAAACAATATTGAAATACATTATCATAGTTGGATAAAAACTAAACGGACAAGTGTTGAATATGATAATGGGGTGAGAGATTTTTTAGACTTTGCTAGAAAAAATACCGATGATGATAGTGGGATGTTCTATTACCCCTGTGTAAAATGTTTAAATTAGAAACGACTGATTGCTGTAGATATATATTCACATTTAATTTGTGAAGAATTTTGTAAGAGTTATACAGTATGGGTATGGCATGGTGAAGAATTAGAAATACCAAGTGAATCTCAACAGGGGGAAGTGGCCTTTGATGAGTGGCATGGACAATGTGGATGACTAAATAGAGGATATTATTCGTGATGTAGGAGAAGATGCTTTTGAGCAATCACATGCATATGGTAATATGTGCAGTGATGCTGATAAGTCGCTATACCTGGAGTGCAAAAAATACCAATTGTTGAAAGTAAGCTTGAAAGTCCATCATGGATGGAGCGATAAGAGTTTTTCAGAAACGCTTGAGGCTTTTAATGACATGCTTTTGGATGATAATGTATAACCTTGTCAATACTATGATGCTAAGAAAATATTGTGTCCACTACGGATGAAGTATAAAAAGATCCATGCATTCCTTAATGATTGTATATTGTATAGACAATAGCATTAAGAAAAGTAGCAGTGTTCGAAATATGAAACCCCAAGGTACAAATCAAATAAGGCCCTTGCAAAAGTGTTGTAGTATCTTCCAATTATACCAAAGTTCAAGCGCTTGTTTGCTAATGAAAATAATGCAAAACATTTGAGATGGCATGCGGATGAGAGGATTTTTTATGGAAAGCTTTGACATCCCGCTGATTCTTCTCAATGGAAGAAATTTGATGAATTATTTCCTAGCTTCGATGAAGAACCTCGGAACCTTAGGCATGGGCTTAACACGGATGGCATGAATCCTTACGATAGTTTAAGCAATATACATAGCTCATGGCCTATTCTTTTGGTTATTTACAACTTATCTTCTCTGTTATACATGAAATGAAAGTACATCATGTTGTCTATATTGATTTCAACACCAAAACGACCCAAAAATGATATAGATGTTTACCTAGAACCCTTGATCAAAGAATTAACGAGTTGTGGGACGGTTTTACCTCCTAAAGGGATTGCTAGATTTTCTCCATTTTCATGCATCTTTTGGTTGTATATTTATGTTTTAGAATTTAATATTCAAGTTTTATGAAATATTTATGAAGTTCTCAATTTATTTTGGTTTTGTTTTTAATTTCATTATGAGCTAAATTTCTATTTTCCTAGGGTGATGATGCAGCTTACTAATGACGGATTGAATCTTAACTTATTCAATCTAGTTTTAATTTTTCCTTCACGATTGAGTTTTAATTATTATTCTTAATTCTTTTGATTGATTGGCCATCTTTTGAATGATTTCAATATACATGTTGAGACCGAAAGGAGATGCATGTGTGTAGATCCTATAATTAAAACCATGACTTGCATATGAAATAGGAATATATTCATATGAGTTGTGGAGTCTTACTGAGTTCCACAAATCTTAATACATAATTAATTTCTTAAATTCATATAGGAATATATTGGATTAGCAATTAATTATAGAATTGCTTGACCTTGGAAGAGGCTAGTAATTAAATTAGGGAAACTTGACTATAAATCATGTTAGGCTAGAATAGAAAAGTGATTCAATCCAAAATTTGTTAAGTGAAATCTGACCCCTAAGGCTTTCTCTCATAGTTGCTTTCATATCATTTGCACTCATATTTAATCATCTTTTATTTCGTACTCTCAATCACCAAATAATCGATCAACTAAATAGAGTTAAAATCACTCATTTTGGTACTTAGTTATCAATCCTCATGGGAACGATACTCTACTCACTTCTGTATTACTTGATTATGATAATGTACACTTATACTTTTTAATAGACCATTTACACTCATAACAAGTTTTTGGCTTTGTTCCGGAGGATTGTTATCATTAATATCAATACCAAGTAATTTCAATACTAACTTAGACTTCATGTAAAAATTTTAAAATTAAAAAAATGGATTATTCACAGCATTCATTTGGTTTAATCAGTGATAAATTGTCATATATTAGTTCTTTTTCTGGAATGCATGTGGATGGAATGACATAAAAAAATATAAATGCTGGTTGGATTGAAAATTCTTCTTATAATTGTTTTTCTTGTACTTATTGTGAAGAGTGCATTCTTATGAGCATTATCCATGTAGCAATACCAGTCATTATGTGAGAGATGATTTCAATATGAACCAAACTTATGTCGATCATTCCTTTTATCCTGGTAGAATTTTAGAGCAACAAGAGTCTTTGAATCCATATGTCAGGTATTGTCCTACTCCTCCTTTCTACTCTTATCTATATATTGAAGAACACACTCTTGAGTATAAGGAAAAGTCTGATCTAGAAAGATTATGTGAGGAGTTTGCTCTATCAATAAAGAAATTTAATAGAGAGAAAAAGGAACTTGCCATTAGAGTTGAGTCAAGTGTCCAAAATATTGAAATATATGAGAGTCAAATTATTTCATCACTTGAAACTATAAGGCAAGATAATTCTTCAAGTATGATAACCACTTCTTGTGTTGATGATGAATTTTTTGATGAAGTTAAGGATATGGAATTGAATGAAACTTTAGCTCTTGTGGAATGTGATAAGGAACTTGAAATCACTTTTGGAGAGGATAGTAAGTGTAGTCTAGAAGAGGTTCCAGTTGTGGAACCTAATTCCTATCATTTTGATGTTGAAACTCATGTGGATGTTCCAACAGCTATTGTTCATGTCTCTCCTGTTGAAGTATTGACTCTTACTTATAAGAGTCAAGTGGATTTTGTGGGATGTTCTGAACTTTTGAAAGTTCCTAAATCTGTTTGCAAATACATGCATGTTGTACTTATTTGAATTCACTAAATATTTGTACTCTAAAATTGTCTATGATTGAAGAAGTACAATTAATTACGTTGAATGATCATTTCTTGTGTTTAAACCATTGTTGTTTGAAAAGAAATGAAGACAAGGTAATCATGGTGTTTTATACTTTTGATTAGTAATTTGTGATTAGGAAGTCTGACTAAAGACTATAAATTTAGCGCTGCTTGGGAGACAACCTAAGGTTTGGTTAGATGTTTTGCTGTGATTTTGTAAGACTTCTAATAGCCCCTGATGATGTATTCCACTTTAGTGGTTACAATCAAGAACATTCAAAGAGTACAATGACAGTGCACTCAACACTTTGAAAACTGTCATCACGTTTGAGGAACCAACACGTAAGTCCTCCTTCTCGAAAAATAAAAAAAAATAAAAAAAATAAAAGAAAAGTGGTTTAGTTTTTGTCTAGCTAAAGATGTTAAAGAAGGGCAGCTATTTGGAAGGCAACCCAAAACTTCTTTCCTACTCTCTGATTTTTCTTTCTTACTCACCAAAACATACTGCACTGCGTTGAGAATTTTAGTTACCATGGAGGAATCTCTTGTAAAGCTTAAGAACAGGTTCCCCACTCTTCCCAAAGATATGCTCACGAAGAACTATAGCAGTCGACTTGAAAGAATGAAGATATTCAAGTGTTTAGGCCTTCTTGAGGACGTACGCTGGATCATTGAAGCTAAGGTACGTTTAGCATGTGAAATTCATAAATCATTTGTTAAATATTTGTCAGGAATGGGAAGAAGTTCTTACTCCAAAAAGAAAAGAGACAAAAGAATGAATGTCTGCCATAAATGTGCAAGGTGGATATGTGATCAGCACTGGAGGAGCAAAGGTATGGTTTCTATAAATCGAGAAGATAAAACTAAATTTATAAAGGATGGACTGAGTAAGGAATCACTAGATGATATCATTCAAACTCTTGAGATGCATGCAAGTTGTGATGTTCATCGTATTCTTCTTGATTTAGTGGACGTATTCAACCAAGAAAAATGGCACTATTGTCTTAGGAATCTGACGTTAAAAGACCCTATTTGCCAGTTTAAAAGAAAACTGGATAGGAAACAAATTCTCAATTCATAGAAATCATTTAAGTCATTATTGGACTAAAACCAGAGGAAGATGTGAGCCAAAAATCACAACTACTGTACATAATCATGCTTTTGTCTAATCTTTCTTAAATTTCAGTAACTTTTGACTAATCTATTTATCTTTCAGTAACTTTTGACTTTTTTTACTCATTTTGCTTAATTTCTTCATGCACTGGCCCCCCGGTCATCTGTATTGGTAATTTTTTTCAAACTTCTTTGAAAAATGCATGATTTGCATGATTTTATTGTCACTGTTTTAGTAGTATTAATATGTACTCTTTAATTTACAAATATGCACTCTTCCACTTGTAAGCACAAATGGTTTGAGAAAAAGGGTATCATACTAAAATGTAAGTTTTAATCTATCTGTATTTTTAGTGAAACTGATGAGGGAAAGAATGGAGAGATTCTAAATGCAACACAAGAACTTGGAAATGCATTAGCTACTAAAAAGATCAATTTTGTATATGGGGAGGCATCCAAGGCCTAAGGGGAAGTGTGGTCATTGTTGAAATTGTTAACAGAAGTAAAGGTTTGAGTGTAAAAGTAAAGGAGTTAGATGGTCATATGTTTTCCTTAGGACAAGAGTTTCAGATTTCAAACTTGCCTGAACATATGGGACATATATTCTACAGGTCTGAAGCTTTTATCGCTCTACCTGGTGGTTTGGAAACATTGGATGGGATTTTCAGCATTACATATTGGGATAAGTTAAACTTTCACAAAAAGCCATTAGGACTGTTAAATGTTAATGGTTTTTATGATGATCTGTTGCCATGCTGTGGAAACAGGATTCATACCCCAAGCGACTTGTCATTTTATAATTTCTGCCCAACTGCTGATCAACTGCTCGATCAGCTGCAAACCTATGAACCTAAACTAGATCTATCAGTCAAGCAAATAGGTGGGCAATCTTTAGATAGCAGTCAGAAGCAGAATCCAGATACCACTTTTCGATTGTGATTTTCCTTAATCTCTTAATTTTACTCTTAGCATTTTGGTGTTACTTTATTGTGTGTTTATGTTTCAAAAAAAACTTTCTATAAGCTCTATAAGACATTGGGCACAATATCTGATTTAGGTTGGGGGAAGAGAAAAAAAATTATATATTTAGTTAGTTAGTAAAACCATTAGATGAATAGGGAGTGGAAAAAATGGCAGAGTAAAGAGTTATTCTTAACCCCTGAGACGCATTTTATTAGTTGCATATTCTTTGTTCTTTCTTTAAAAAAAAGAGTAAAAGTAAACAAAAAAAAGTCATCTTATTTAAGTGCTGTGTAATGATCTTAAGAAGTATATAAGTTTTGAGTATGGATCAATTGAATTTAGAGATTTCATTAATGAATAACTGATTGTTGCAATTGGTGATAAATGAGTTGAGTTTGAAAGCCCCTAACCGTGAGCTTTTAAGCCTATAATGATTATTTCTCTTGTGTGTGATATTCACCTATTAAGTTGTCACTCTAGAACTTGCTTTAAATCTTATTGAGATTATATTTCACATGCACATTCAAAAATGATAAAGGCATTCATTTTCTTTTTAGCCAGAGATAAATAGCCAACCTTGCAATTATATCGTTGATAAGCCCCTTTGAGCCTAATTGACTGTCTTTTTTGTTTTCAACCCATTAACATATATTTTAATGATATATCAAATGCTTTTACCTCATTCAGAAGATTAGTAGAGCATTTGAAATTTTTGTGAAGTGGGTTTTTGACAAGTGTGGGGTGTATATATCATCAACTTTAGAGTTGTAGAAAAAAAAAAGGTAAAAGAAAAAGAAAAATATTTTTTTTGGGTATTCGAATTGTGGGTTGTTATGATGAAATAGATTTATTCATAAACTAACCAATTTTTTCACTTGTTCTATTAATCTCTTAACCCTTCATATCACGTTTTACATTCCTTTTACCTTAACCCCATTATAACCCTTAATAAGTCTTTTTCATTTGAACTATGCATGTGAATTAGGTAGTGAAGATTGAGATTTTTAGCAAGCCTATGGTAGTACAATTTTTTTGGTTGAATATAACGAAACACTTACCCTTAAACACTTGATAGATTGAGGGAATGAGTAGCAATTATAAACTCGGTTTATTCATTTTCAAATAAAGTTACTAATTTATATTTTTGTTGATTCATGAATAATATGATCTCTTTATTTTTCAATTGTGTTCTTGCTTATGACTTGACACTTCTAATTTTGTTACCACTTATTAGTCATTCCTTGTCTGAGGACGTACAAGAGCTAAGTGTGGAGGAGTTTGATAAGTACAATATTTGTATTTTAATTTTCCCTTATATGATGATTTTGTGGATGATATTTGAGCTCAATTTAATGAATTTGGATATAATTGATAAATAAATAATGATTTAGGCATAAAATAAAATTTCTTGAAAAAAAACACTAAATCAGACCCTTTTTCAGTTTTCAAGTAATATCTGGAGCTCTATATGTAGGATTGGGACGTTCTATATATGGATAAAAAGCTAAGAAAGAGCTCTACAACTTTTATGTTGAGACCAAACCCCAGTTCTATCTCCAAGAGCTATGAATTTTGCTTGAAAGTTGAGGACGTGAATTTGTTCAAGTCTAACTTGTGTCTACTAATTTGACCATAACTAAAGCTGCAAATATTGAAATGAGGAGTTTCCATTTGCATCTTCAAGTTAAGATCTAAAGCTAAAACTTTCTGAAGATCAAAATGTGAAATTCCACCAACCATTTTATCTATCACATTGCACCTACTACTTCATCTACCACTTCATCTTCCTTTTCACCTACTACTTCATCTATCATTTCAGCAACTCCATTCTTCCTTATATATAGTCATCCTCTCCTTCCCATTTGACACACACCATTTCATATCCATTTCTTTCCTCTCCTCTCCACATACACCATTTTAGAGTTAATTTCATACATTATTTTTGCTTCTTACATGCCTCTTACATGGAAGGCTTAGGTAGTCCTCCTTTATGGATGGTATAGTTTGCCACCTACATAGAAGGTTTTACCTCCTAAAGGGACGGCTAGATTTTCTCCACTTTCATGCATCTTTTCATTGTATATTTATGTTTTTGAATTTAATATTCAAATTTTATGCAATATTTATGAAGTTCTCTATAACTCCCTACCTTAATAGCCAAATTTATAGTTCGAGAATGCATCATTAAGTTGAAATAGAGACCAGCGGTTAATTTAACACTTTTCCAAAACCTGTTTAGCTCGATCTCACATTCACATATCGAATATAATTGGCCTATACAGCCCGATTTCATTCATAAATATCAGAGTGCAACCAAAAATTCCCAACAACGCTCAGGTTTCATTTACTTAATGAAGGGTTTACATGGCACATTGCCCATTTACAGTTTCCCATACAAGGGATTACACTACACCATTCAATATATACAACTAATTCTGAACAAAATATGACAACCAACTACCAAAATTAAAACTCCTAGCTATGAGCTTTAATCGCTCTTCATCACTTACTTTTCCTTTGAATCCCTTGCTCTGACTATAGGTTAGTCAATGGAAAGAATGAGATTCAAAAGAATCCCAGTAGTAACAGTTCACTTATAATATGTACAATCACAAAGCATGTAAGAAAATCACAAGCAACAACACATCAACGGCATTTCTATGACAGCTTTCGCTGTGTTTGCAACGGCATGTTTCACAACAGCATATTTCACTAGGCATGTTTCATAACAGCATGTTTCATAACGGAATGTTTCACATCGGCATATTCACAACAGCATATCCACATCAGCATGTTTCTCAACGGCATGTTTCACATGACATGTTTCACAACTCAATGATAAGATATGCATACAATGTATCATGCACAATATAAGAGAAAGGGTCACTACCTTGTTCTTTCCGTTCATGCTCTGACACTGGTTTATCACATGCAGGGCAAATGTCAAATCCTATAATTAGAATTATGGGCGACAGGTTATTACTTAATCCAATTCTTCTTTAATTCAAACACTAAAGTTGGTTATCATTAGAGACATTTAATCAAGTCAACTAAGGAGTTAAAGTGGTCAATTAACCTAAAAGACCAATTTCTAACCTCAGAGTTCAACAATATTACATTATGCCATTACATCTTCAATTTTCGCATAGGTGACCAAATCTGCCAGAATTTTTTATCAATTTTACAAAAAACATAACTAAATATATAAAAATCAAAATGGGGTGATTCTAAAGGTTATGTGACCTTTATTTAGTCTATTTTCAAGGAAAAATATCACCCATAGCTAGTTGGATATACAGCATTCCCAAAATTTTCATTTGTTGAACACTGTTAGAATTCAACCCAGTTTTCATAACCTAACATCAAAAATTTATAACTCCTAGTGTACAAATCAAAATGATGAAAATGACCTATCACATTAAAGCTTGATATGTCTACTATTTAACTAAAAAGTTTCAGAATTTTTAAAGATCATTTGATTGTCCAAAACCACCACACAATCAGGGTACCTCACTGGAATCCTGTTCAGCAGAAAATCCAATTTTGCATTTTGAGCTTCAATGACACAAAATTCACAACCCGGGGATATTCCCACACTATTTTTCATGTAGAACACAATGGTAACATCAAAATTAACAAATTCTCATTGCTTCATGGTGCTGTAATATCCCAAAAAGTGATTAAGGGCTAATGACTTCAAAAGTGGATGTAATTATTGTTGAATAAACACTTTTGAAGAATGTGTGATGGGAATTTGGATATTTTAATGATTCCAATGGATTCCTTGTGAAAATTTATGTGGGAATGATGTTTGGTATGAAAATGGAACCAATGGAAGCAAAGATGCAAAATCTAAAATTCTGTCCAGTGAAATTCTATTCTGGGCAGTCCGTTTGTGTGAACGTTTTTAATGACCAAATGGTATCTAAAAATTCTGAAATTTTCCAGTCTTATAGTTCACATCTCAAGCTTCAAAATGGACATATAATTTGTTCCATTTCTTTTTGTGAACTAGGAGATATAACTGTCCAAAGTTTGGGATGAAAACTGAACTCTATTTTGGGGCAGTGATGAGTTTTATGTAATTCTGGAATTGTGTGGTGATTTTTAGTAATGGCCAATATTTTTCCTATGAAGAGGACTTAAATATATTTCATTTGGATTTGGAATCACCTCATTTTGAGTTTTCTAGAATTAGTTATGATTTTTCAAAATTTGGGCAGAAAATCTGCCAGAAAATCCGAAAATGGGAATTATGACATCATCTCAATAAAAGATGACATCAGCATGGAATTAAATATGTTATCATCTTCCTCAGCTCATTTCTGTCGCACACAGCAGCTGAATGAGGAGTGAGAACGTTGAGGTTTGTAGAGAGAGAAAGGAGAAGAAAAATCACAAGGTAAGCCGATTTCTCCGACGATTTAGCTCCTAACGCGTATAACTCCGATCCTAAGCTACTCCTCTTTGTTCTTTAAGGTTTGGAAGCTCAAAATCTGTTGTTGAGCACTTAGGGTTTTCGGCAATATTTGGGAAAAGCTTGTGGGAGCTTGAGGTAACTTCCAAACTTTCGTATATTGCTTATTCTGGCTGCTGTGGGCAATTTAATCGGTGAAATTTCGCCGGATTGCCATTGGTTTTAAATTTTGGAAATTGAGTTTCCTAAGGGTTATGCTGCCCAATTTTGGTTCAAATGGTAGTTATAACCTAATGTAATAGTGAATAAAGTGGTTAGGAGTAGAAAGGAACGCGTTTACGGAGCCGAAATCGTAAAACCCCAATTTTTCCCGGAGAACATGTATATTTCGGCCAATGCTGTAAATGGGTCTTAGAGTTGGATTTTCAATGATTTGATGATTCCATTGGATTCAGTGGGCGAAAATAGGTGGGGTTACAGTTGGGCACTTTTTCAAAAAAGGCCGAGAAAGCATAATTACGGAAACACCCCCTAAAACCCTAAAAGTAGGGCTGCCAAGGGCAATTTCGTAATTTTACATTGAATTTGATAATTCCGAGTCCGGAAATGGATTCCTTGGGCGGAAATATGTTAGGAAAGCCCATATTAGAATTTCGGGAAAAGTGCAACCGGACCGAGTACGGCGGGCCCGGGCCGGGTCCCCGGGGGTATTTTTGTAAATTTTCATTATAGACTCATATAACCCCAAGTAACACTATGGAAGTGTCTAAATGGTGCATTTGGAATTGTAGGATTCGATATTTGCCGCCCTCGTGAGCCAACTGCGCTGAAGGACGTCAGGAAAGGATCAGGTAGTGACTCTCTCTCTTATACTATGTGTAATGCTCTGTATGTGTGTGTTATCACTGTTCTGCGATGAATCTTTGATGCTGCTGCGGTTACAGCTGGTGATAGCTGTCGTTTACAGCGCAAGCTGTCGTTTACAGCGTAAGCTGTCGTTTACAGCGCAAGCTGTCGTTATTGTGATTACAGCGTAAGCTGTCGTGATGGTGATTACAGCGTAAGCTGTCGTATTGTGTATACAGCCGTGAGTGCTGTCGTTTGTGGTGAAAACCATGTATCTTTGAGATTGATGTTGCTGTTGTTGCTGGTTGTGATTTATATACATGCTTGGTATTTATACATTGTATGAGTGGTTTGTTACTACTGAGATTCTCTCGAATCTCATTCCTTCCAATGACTAACCTTTCAGACAGGGCATGTGGCTCAAAGGAGAAGAGGCCGACCCGGAGCACTTAGGACCCTTAGGGGTATAGTTGATTTTGGAATGTTGGTTATATCTTTTGAATTCGGGATTACTGTATAATCTGAAATATGAATAGTATATTCAATTTTGGATGTAATCCCCTAGTGGATACTTAAACCTCAGGTTATATATGTATAGAATCCGGGAGTTGCCGGGGAATTGGTTTTACACTCTGTCATACGTGAATGTAGATAAACTGCACATGTGATTATATTCGAATTTTGAAATGGAGACCAGGAACAGGAAAGAGATTTTGAATGATTTTGTGAAAACCCTACCACAAAGTAGGAGATTGAAGCGAGTTTAAGTTATCCGAAGGTCTCTAATCTACTTTAATTATTTAATATCGAATTATAATTACATGATTAAAGGCAGGGTGTTACAGGTGCCCTTTTCAGGTTAGAATTTTAGGATATTTCACAACAAACAACCACTTCATTATTTAATCACTAAGCTTAGCTCATTTGCCTCCAAACCAACATATAAGCACATACATAGGATGAAAGCTTCATGATCCCTAATATACCCTAAAAACCAAAATTAGGGCAGCCACAATATCCCATTACAACTTTGCCAATCAAAGCATCATATACATCAAAATAGTGCTCTTACTCACCTCTTGCTTCTTCATGCATTCTTTTCTTGCTTCCTCAACTTTTGTTCTTAGATGATGCCTCAACACACCTCTTCTTGAAATTCTAAAACCATAAAAATGAAGCTCTCATCAAGAGGAACAATGTTTATGAAGGACACTTAAGCCATAAATGAGGTTAAGGAAGTGAAACTCAAGAGGAAAGAACTCACCTATACTTGGTTCTTCAATTTCTATTTTGGTCCAACTGCAAACCGACTTAAAGATGGAGAGAGAGTGAGATAAATTATCAGCCTTTTCCTTTCCCTTATCACTTAAAGGGTTGGCCGAAATTTTGGTCAAAAGGTGGTGAAAATTTGTGGTTCATAATGAATTACTTTGGTCATATACTTATATTATTTAACTTGGGTTTTTCCTTTCCTCTTCCCTTCATCTTTTGACCGTAAATTGCAGCCCAAAAAGGTGTCCTAATTAGTTCAATCTTCAGCCCCTCCTTTCTCTTCATTTGACCAAAATATATGTCCCAAAAAGGTAACAATTTGGTTGACTAAGCTTTCTTGCAATTTACTTGCTTTTTGGTCAAAATTTCCAACTTGTGCCAAATTGCAAGTGAAGTTCAATTTTCTCCTCTTCTTCTTTCTTTCTTTTTGACTTGTAATTGGCTATAATTTAATTACATATTCTCTTTCTCTTTCTTTGGGATCTTGAACGAAATTAATTGAGAGAAAACGAGAAAGATATATTGATCCATTTATCTCTTGGTTCTTGCTTTACTTATACCTAGCCAAAATTGTTGACTTCTCAAATGGAAAAGATGAAGAAGTATATAATTTAAATTCTCTTTCCTTCTTCCTATGGCCTTGAATGTTTTTTATCAAGGGAGAAGGAAGGGAAATTAATTTAAGCTTCTTCATCATTATCTTTACTTTTCATGAGAAAATCTTAGCCCTTGAGTACATTTTGGGGTATTACATTCTCAATTTATTTTGATCTGGGTTCCATTTTGTTCACTCTCCTTTCTCTCTAAACTCAGAAGTCAAATCATCAGAGAAGTATCGCTAGAGAAGACCCAGCCAAACTAAGCCCATCACACTCCACCACTGGAAACTCAAAATCATCGCTAGTAGACACAGCCCCTAGATCTCTATGAGATTTGAGTAAGGGAGATCGATATGTCTTCTAAGTTTTTTGGATACAAATTTCTGGGTGAATCAGAAGGAGAGAATGAAGATTTACACAATTAGTGACCTTGAGTTTTTTTATTTGTTCTTATGAAAAGTATGATGTAGAAAAAAGGTGAGGCAAATGCCAAGTAGGCATGCCACCTCTACAGAATCTGGTCAACAAACGTTGATAGTTTGAGTATGTTAACGAAGGGGCAAAATCGTCCTATTTTTAGAACTTCCGAGGCAAAATTGCCCCATTTTTAAAACTTCCAAACACCCAATGCCCCTCAATGGAAACTTCTGGGGCATTTTTGCCCCTTAAAAATATGACATGGAAAAAGAGTGAGATCAATGCCATATAAGCATGCCACCTCTGCAGAATTTAGTCAACAAACGTTGACTGTTTGGGTATGTTAACGGAGGGGCAAAATTGCTCCACTTGTAAAACTTCTTGGGTAAATACGCATCTTCTAAAACTTTCAAACACCCATAGTTCAGTTGTGAAAACTTCCATGACATTTTTGTCCTTTAACCCTTAAATTTATGACTACAAGGTAACCGTTAATAGCCTGTAAATGCTTGGATTCGGGGGAAAAAAAGAAATCTTTCAGTCGACCAAAAGAGAGGAAAGAACAATCAATAAGAAATGAACTATGATCCCTTCCACTATATATCAAACGCATTATACATGACCTTGGTACAATACGTAAAAGGGGTAAAACAAAAGCAAAAAAAAACAACTAGCTTCGATGAAATGGGGAATTGATATCACCCTCCTATAAAAACCAAACAGTACAATATCCCTGTTTTGTTTTTCTCTACCTAATCACTCAGATAGGGCCGAACAAGTTGAACCGCCAAAGCGAGTGGCTCTCTTGGGAACAAACGAAATTCTGAAAGTCAAGAGCTCTTAAATTGTAACAATCAGAACGGACACGAATATTCAATGAGAAGCATCTGTTTCTTTCTTGAGACGCCGATCCAACGGAGCAAGAAGAGTCCAACCTTGTGAGCGAACGATTGGCGACGATCGAGCCTTTAGATCAAAGAAAATATGGAGTGGTAAAATAAACAATCAATCAAAAATTGGACTGTGAACAAAGGCGGTTGGTGATATTTGAACTTGGGATTTCGAAAATAAATTAAAATCCTTATTTAATTCTGTAAAACATCTTCATTAAACATTTTCCACACCAAAATTCGGATTCAGGAAATAAAATAGATTTCTAAACAGAGTAGCCTCTCTTCTGACAGAGAGGTACCTTTTCAAGGATATCAACTTCTTTCAGAACCATGAAAACGCATGTTAAACAAACGAAATATATATACATGTAAAAACCTGGGGATCGATTCATCCAAGATTTTACAAATATGGACAAGCATCCATCTTATTCAAAATAATTTTACAGATAGGAAAAAAAAAAGTCTCAATCTTTAATTTCTCAGCTAGATTTTCAGAGTCAAAGAACAGCAACAATCGGGGCACGCTACTACGAATATAGAACCCTAAATCTGAAACAATTAAATTAAAATTGCACAGAAGAAAGGAAAACTGCCTCGAGCTTCTCTTTCTCTCTCATTCGTTCTTTCCCCTCTCACGGTTCTTTCTTCATAGCGAGCTCTGTGCTTATCTCTGTAACTCTATTTCTTCCTTTCGTTTACTTCTTAAACTGACGAGTGAGGGTGAGGAGGGATTCGACGAGATTTAAATTTTAAAAGAAATTCATTTTTATAAGAATTTTGTTAACTAAAGAGATTATTCATGTTTGGTCAACTAAAAGAGACCGTCGAACAAAATATTTTCTTTTACCTTTTTTATTTATCAATTTTTAATTAACTTTAATGAAGATAACTTTATAAAAATATATTATTTTTTGGGTTAATATAATCTTTGATCCTTCAAATTTACCTCATTTTGGTTTTGATCTCTTGAGTTTCAAACCATAAATTTTGACTCCTCAAGTTTCATTTTATTTAAAATATTAGTCCCTATAACTCAATAAAAACTTGGATCATTTAATCTTATAGGAATCAAAACCAAAATAAGAGTAAATTTGATGGGCCAAAAATAGTATTAACCCTTATTTTTATTTTCAAAGTTTTTAGTTGTTCATTTTCTTTCTCAATAAAATAAGCCACATTTGGTCTGAAATCATTTCAATTTTTTTGCCAACTATTTCAAACTTTCTATTTCTTGGACCAGTTTAAATTTTATTCCAATCAATAATTAAAACGAATTATATCTTATTCTTATTTGTTCTCTTTTTTTGTAGATAAAATAAGATACTTTTGGCCTGAATTTATCTCAAATTTACTTTTTCAAAACGAATTATTTCTTATTTTTATTTTTCACCATTTGTTATATTTTTAATTTTAATTTTTTCCTCAATGAATGTAATTAGGGAAAATCCCTCAAAAAGAACTTTAAAATTAGTAAAAGACAAAAAGGTGCTCCGAAATTTAATATTCCATATCAGTGCAAGTGCCTAAACTAGAATATTAGAATTGGAGGCAAAATGACAAATTTGGCCCTCTAATAAAAGAAAAGAAGTTTGTGACAAAAGAAGAAGGTAACGCGATACAGGGTGAGTGTAAGCGCGAGAAAGTAAGTGGGAGGCGAGACAAACAGGAGTGAGGTATGTACTTTAGTGAGTCGACAATGTTTTTCCCCCGTGTGGTCGAGCTGAAGCAAAACCATTTTTGTCTTCATTTGGGTGGGAAACTTTGATTTCAGTGCGGGGTATTTGGGTTTGAAGGACGTGAATGTTGATGAGTGGTGTGGGGGAAAATATAGATGCTGCCCGAAGCTGGGAGGAGGTTGGGATGGTTCATGATGTGCAGTTTCAGGGTTGTGGTTGAAGAGAATAAATGGGGTAGATTTTGTAAGAAATGAATAAGATGAAGTTGAAAAACCCTAATATAGATTTGTGAAAGATTGAGGTACCCATTTAGTTTCATTTTTGTGAACTAACAGTGTGTTATTTATTTGTTGCAAGAGGCGTAAAAAAATGGATGGTAATATTGGGTCAAGCTATGTAAAGGGGTTGTTTTGTTATTTTCATGTAGGGGAAATTTGAACGTAATAATGACGGTGAAGTTAAATATATTAGAGGCAATGTGAAGGTAAAGGTACTAAAGGATGGGATAAGAGTGGAAGATTTAAGAGAAATTATATCAAGATTGATAGGTCATGAAGGGAGCAGTTGTGACATTAAATACACAGTAATGTTTGATGAGAGGACATTAATTAATCTTGACAATGATGGTGAAATTGAAAATCTATTTGGGTTCAATGAAAGCAGTGCGCATGTGTTTGTAGCCTACATAGAAAATGCTAATGAATCCTTGCCAATGAATAATGCAGATATGTAAGTTCGTAGTATTTTGTTCATTCCCAAGCTGATAATAAGTTATAAAGTGTTGTAATTGTTGTATGTAAGAGCCATAGATTCTTGGAACGGTCACCATAAGCAGAGGTATCTCTCATGACACATGGCAAGGATCTTGAGGCTGTCATTTGAAATTGGTGGTGGGTGTATAACTTATAAGACAAAACAGACAAATTTTAGTGACATGAGCTATTTGAAATGGTTAGGAGTAATTTTCGGGGTCGGTCAGCATTTTCCTCATGCTGATGCATTAAGAGAAGCCTTGTACAAATATAGCATTGCCCACAAGTTTGTGTATAAATATGATAGGAATAGCAAGGACAAGATGTATGTCAAGTGTAAAGTAGAGGGTTGTCCTTGGAAATTATGTGCGTCCGCAGTAGACAGGAGTTCTGGAATAGTGTGTGTGACAAAATTCATAAAAGATCATGTTCATTCAACTTAAGATCATTTGCAAGTGAGCGGCCATGCTGCAAGATCAACTTTGACATCATCAATAATAATCGATAAGGATAGGAACCATACCGAGAAGCGTCCAACTGAGATTATGAAGACACTGCAAAGGGAGTATGTGTAAAGCTAACATATAAACAGGCATATAGGACAAAAGAAAAGGCAATGGAAGACATACATGGAAAACCGGAACAATCATACATGTTAATCCCAAGGATATGCCAAAGGTTAAAGGAAACTGATGCTAAAACAGTTGCTAAATGGGTAGCATATGGTTACAGGTTTGAAAGAGTTTTCATTGCGTATGAGTCATGTATACAGGGTTTCATGGGGGTGCAAGACATATACTATATGTTGATGGAACTCATTTAAGTAGGCTGTATAAGGGGACTTTACTTGCAGCTTTAGCCTATGATGCGGATAATGAGTTGTTGCCATTTGCCATAACAATTGTGAGGGGAGAGACACTGGACGATTGGACTTGGTTCATGCATATGATTAAAATGATTGTTGGTTCTATGGAGTTGACAATTGTTTTAGATCGTCACAATGGCATAATAGGTGCTGTGGAAGCAATATTTGGAGGGCATCGTCATGCATTTTGTTATAGACATGTTAAGGAGAACTTCAGTGTAGAGATACTGAAAATAAATATGGGCAAGAGAAAGACTAGTACTCGGTCAAAAGAGGATGGACTTATGCTTCTTGACAAGATTGCATATGCAAGGCGTGTGGATGACTTTGATAAAGCAATGGAACAGATGTGGGAGCACTGTCAAGAGTTATATGAATGGATTAACAATCATGGTGATGTTGATAGGTGGGCTCTTAGCAAGTTCCCATACAAACGATGGGATAACATAACAACCAATATCGCCGAGTCATTCAATGCATGGATGGTGAATGAGAGGAAGCATAATGTAGCCCAACTAATTCATGCACATCGTGAGAAAGTAGCAAAGAAGATGCATGCCTCTTACATGGTAATAATTAAGTGAAAGAATTGTGTTGAGCCAAATATAGATGCAAAGGTAATGGAAAATGTGAGTGGATGTGAGCATATGTGGTGTGAAGATTATGGCCAGGGTCGATTTTGTGTGTATACAGGATGTGGAGACCATGGGGTTGACTTGTGATCACGACAATGTAGTTGTGGGTCATAGCAGATGAGTAAGATTCCATGCACACATGCTTGTGCAACTGTCATGGTTGTGCACGGCAACATCTACGACTATGTTGAGGAATGTTTTAAGATAGAAGCTCAGCAACGGATCTACCAACACAACATGATTTCGATTATGACAATAGGCATGCCCAACGTCAATGATTAAAAGCATTATACCATGAAAAACATGTCTAAAGCTACGTTCCTCCACCCTCCAATCACAAGTCGACCTCTTGGAAGGACGTGCAAAAATCCCAACCCATATTGAACTCTAATGATCTTTTTTAATGCTTCATCTTTTTTGTTCTACATATGTTTTGGTTTGACCCTTCAATGGTTTTTGGAATGAAGGGATAGGGTCCATGGGAAGAAGTTTTTGTATGTAATGTGTGCAGTGTCATGTTAGTGACAAAAAAACATTAAGAAGCAATAAGATCTTAATGTCCTGTTGTTATTGAAGGTTTATGTACCTAGCCACTGCTTTTGTACTCAACTATATTGTTGATTATGTATATTTTGGCAACTAATTCTCTAGTTTTAATCAATATGCAAATACAAATATATAGTTT
The DNA here is from genome assembly GCA_963210345.1 of Inga oerstediana. Classification (NCBI taxonomy): domain Eukaryota; kingdom Viridiplantae; phylum Streptophyta; class Magnoliopsida; order Fabales; family Fabaceae; genus Inga; species Inga oerstediana. Next base: position 38,764,181 of record OY723407.1, read on the forward strand.
GTTGGAATGTTGTATGTTCTCTACTTTTAATCAATATAGTTTGTTGGAATGTTGCTGCTGAGTAGGAATAAATATGAACAAGTTTTATGTGATATTAAGAAACTGTAATAGTAGATTGATAATCTATAACATGGAGTTTGTGAAAATGGTATATGAGTTGGGAAATTGGAAACCAAGAACAGAAACTAGTAAATTAACATCTTGTATGGAATGATGGTAACGCATGTTCACTGTAACTACTAACTAAGACGTTATTTGTCCAATTTTGTATATAACTTGAGTGACACACATGAGACTCGAGTGCTCCGTTATGAAAAACTTGCCACTTCATGTGGTAACTTGCGAAGCTTCTGTTCCTAACTCGAGTGGCGTAATTCGAGTTCTTAGATGCACAACTCCAGTGACAACGAAGGTATGTATGTAAACCTTCCGTCACTGGCTAGTACCTGGCCACTGATGTAGTTGTGATAGCATATCACTTGAGTGACAAAAATATGACTCGAGTGATAAAACTGTTTCCTCAAACAAAACCGAATACATCACCGGGCAGTTACCATGTGGTGGGTCGAGTTTCTTTTGGGAGTTAGTATTGATGAAAACATGTACTCTAATATTGTCCTCCATGTTGATGATGACAAAACTTATACAATTTCGACAGACTAAGGTTTGTGTTACTTAATTACAGAATGATCAAACCAGAAATATATTCATCATCCAACATGCAACACATTAAGCCAAGAAACAAAATAAACTTTGTGATTGCAATTATAGTCCATCAAACCATAAAGTTACGAAGCAGACAACATGATTATCAGTAACACATGTACCATAAAGAATACATTATACAGAGAAGCAATGCTCTCTACTCGGGCTCACATAGGAATATGCCTCACAGTCATGTCTCCCCCTTGTTGTCGTCATCTAGAAGGGTAAAGGTCATACATAAATTGAAGGTTGCAGAGGAAAAGGGTGGAATGTGAATAGGAGCTACTGGTAGAATAGGGTCTATGTCAATGGTCGAACAAGGTGGTGTATAAGGTGTAACTGTAATTATAGGATCAATGGGGGCAGAGGTTTGATCAGGGGAGCCAAAGCATGTAGGAGAGTAGGTGCAAAGGTAGGAGAAGATGCAAGTGTATGGTCTGCTGTGGACTCCAGAGTAATAGTAGTTGTTTACTGGGGTCTAAAGTAGGCTGAGTGGAAGTACAAGATGGTGTATAGAATGTGGGAATGGATGGAGAGGGGTCCTATGTGGGATTGGTACCTGAGGGCTCAGAACTAGATTGTGGAATAGCTTATAGGTCCTGAGGGATGGGAACCTTGGAGAGTGTGGTAGGATCCAAGGGTGTTAACATAACATAGGTTGACGAAGGATCACATGGATCATTTTCAGTGAGTAAGTTTGCAGGAGTAGTAATGATTGTGTAGATGGAACAGGTCTAGCATTACACTGTGACGGCATATCAGAAAGAGGAAAGGTGAAGTGATCTCTGAGGACAGCTTCATAAGTATCAAGGCGATGCTTAAATTCCCTCAACTGCTGAGTATGAGCATCTTGCATTTAGAATAGCCTCTCGAAGTTCTCATTAATGCCAATAACCAGAAGTTTTACTTTATGGTCAACTATTTCGACCATATAGGCATTTGAGACCTTTATGTGGTCTGTGGTTGTCTTCAATGCATCCTGGATGTAGTTCTGAGTTGTGGCTCCCATGAATGAGGGTCCAGGAGACCCAGCTCTTGATGATTGTCCCACATCCACTTTGGCTCTCTCAAATTCCATTTCCTTCCTTTTCTTTGTTGTTATACTTATAGAAGCACCCACTGGCAGCTTAATATTCATTCTATTTTGGTGAATGATATTAAACCTTAGAATACGAACGATTTGCTTATTAGGTTCTAGGTACCAAATATTGTGCAGCTTCAGAAAGTGAGAGATCAGTTGCGGATAAGGTAGAGGGGTACTCCTTGTGGATGACTTCCTGTATCTATTTATTACATTGTAAATGTGTTCCCCTATGTTCCTTTGTTCTTATGACAGATTGAGGCCATCAGCTAGTAATCTTGTCCCACGAAATGAGTGAAATTGTTGGATTTGTTTACCATAGATCATGAGTATATGTACCACTCAATTCGATGGACATCACTCAATAAGCTAGGTTTAAAAGTTAAAGTTTTACTTCCACCAATTGGCTTCAGAATCTGACAGATTTCTATATCACTGAATTCTTTTAGAGGCCCTGTTGGAAGATTGTCGATGCCAAGGTTTGTGATAATAAATGCAGGAGATAGTTGAATCTTTTGGCCCCTAACAGTTGATTATAATCTTTTTGCTATCAGTTCGCCCACCTCATCACAAATCTCAACCACCTCCAAGTTACAGTAGAAGTGCCTTGCTAAAAAGGGACTATATGACGTTTTGATGGTTAACTAAGGTTCATAGTACTGAAACCAAGTGTACAAATCTAAATCGAGTGTCTCCTTAATATGTTGTAGATCTAGATAAACAACAGGATAGAATAATCTATGAGCGAAATCATCATCATACCTGCTCTTATCATTAGGCTCTAGTGACTCTGAATTGAAATATGGTGGTGGTCCCAGAAGCTCATCCTCTAGTTCAGGAGGTACATTACACTTTGCTTTTTTATTTGAAGTTGATGCACCCCCATATCTGGATTTTGTGGGTGCATTCAATGTCTGATCAACCAATTGAGTCACAAGCTTTGTTATCTTCCATTCTAAGTCTTCTTCTTTTTTATCTGTGGAGGTTGAGGGCGAAGGTTCTCTAGCCACTTCCTTGACTACTTCCTTCGAAATAGGATATCATACTTTTGGTCGTTTTTGCTGTGATTCTGCTATCACAACCCCCTGAGACCTGGTTGGTTATTCTAGTTGAAGTTGCTCTTAAACTTTTGGTCGAGGCTTCCTCGGTTGTTTTAATGGCTTACTCCCTTTTGATGGCAACTTTTGTGAATCACGAGATTCTTTCTTACCATTATTGAGGCCTATGGAACGCACCATTACACCAGATGAAAGAATGACAAAGTGCGATGGTAGGGCTAGTCGAAACTCTGCTTCTCGAATCATTCACGATTACCGAGAATAGAGCTTTTACGGCACGATTGTTTCAACGGTTTTGACGGTTACACAGACAACAATGGACTAATAGTACGTTTCTCGTCAGTTAACTCGAGGGCTATAGAAGTCGGAGGTCGAGGGAAGTGAACAGAAATGTTTGGGGATTGAGGGATTTAAAGCGTGGAAGCCTGATTAACTCGAGTTATAGTGCATCCACTCGAGTTCTTCTTCCCTTTTTTGTTCTTGACTTTCCAGTTACCCTCTAGTGATGATCTTAACTCGAGTTTTAATTGGTAAACTCGAGTCAAACCGTGGATTGACAGCACCAACTAACTGGAGTGAGTTTTCTACAACTCGAGTTCTGCATATATTGACAGGATAACTCTCTGGTTACCCTCCAGTGATGCGCAAAACTTGAGTTTCTAATGGGCCAACTCGAGTCCACACATGGATTGAACACAGGATCGCACTGGAGTAAGTTCTGTACAACTCAAGTTCTACATATATTGACAGGATAACTCTTTGGTCATCCTCCAGTGATGCGTAAAACTCGAGTTTCTAATGGGCCAAGTCGAGTCCACACGTGGATTGAACACAGGATCACACTTGAGTGAGTTCTGTACAAATCGAGTTTGGTTCTGCTACACATGATCACTCTTCAGTTACGCTATAGTGATGAGGAGAACTGGAGTTTTTAGATTAGAAACTCGATTCCGTTAGCCGATTCATAGCACTACCTCACTGTCGTCTGTTCTTTACAACTCGAGTTCAGTGCAACTTGAAACAGGCACTATCTAGTTACCCTTCAGTGATGTTTACAACTCGAGTGATATATATGGCAACTCGAGTCGCCATGCGGAAGTAATCGATGTACGCATTAGAGTTAGCTTCTGAACATCTCGAGTTTGATGCAACTTCACACCATTACTCTTCGATTACCTTCCAGTGCTGATCAAAACTCGAGTATAAATTCCATCAAACTCGAGTTTAATGTATGCTTTAACAGAATCTTGTTTCTACCTCATTAGATCATACTGTTATCATATTCAATACGAGATCATACCTTTTCCTCAGCAAAGAAAGTTTGAATAAGTACTCGGTAGCATCAATAGCTATGGCACTGCTTTTCCCATCGCGATCTAAACAGAGGATTGTATAGATCATACTGTTATCATATTCATAACAAGATTATACCTTTTCCTCATCAAAGAAAGTTTGAATAAATACTCGATAGCATCAATAGCTATAGCCCTGCTTTTCCCATCACGATCCAAACAGAAGATTGTATTCCCACAAGTCTTTGAAATATAAATTGGGACATCAACTATTTTTACTATGCCATTATCTCCATTTGGAAGACGATATTTGATGTGATTTAAAGTTGTGTAAATAAAAACACCATTGTCATCCCAACCTCCACTTTTTACATGGTATGTCTCATGTAAGGTACATTGATGCACAAGCTTGTTGCTAGCGATGACAATGCCATGTTTGCTGAGCAAGGCAACACATTCCATATCATTACACCAAATAACATACTTCACAAAGGGTATATGAATATCAACAAGAACTATCATCTGTTGAAGATCATATATAACCACCTTATTAATCGCGAGTTCAATGTGTACTTACATTGGGTTACATGAACAAGATATTTTTTGTGGCAAAGCTGCTATGGTCAAGTATGTTTTAGAAGGTCATGATAGCAGAGTCAAGTGGGTTGCATTCTGTCCTAAACTTCCTCTCATTATGTCAACACCAGATTAGTAGCAAGTTCATGTAAGTGGAGCTTCTACCTCTCATTATGTGACTACTTAACTAGAGTGTGTTATTTTAAACTCGGGTTCAGTGCATCTTAACACAATCACTCTCTGGTTATCCTCAAGTGAGGTGTATAACTCAAGTTGATCATGGACAACTCGAGTCCACACTCGTAAGTAATCCAAGAATGCCCTCGATCCAGCTTCTATACAACTCGAGTTTGGTGACGCTTGGTATAATCACTCTATGGTTACCCTCCAGTGATGAGGAAAACTCGACTTGATAATGGACAACTCGAGTCCACACTCGTAAGTAATCCAACAACACCCTCAAGTTAGCTTTTATACAACTCGAGTTTAGTGACGCTTCACACAATCACTCTCTGGTTACCCTCCAATCATGAGGAAAACTCAAGTTGATAATGGACAAGTCCACACTCGTAAGTCTTGACAAAAGCACTATATGGTAACCATCCAATTATGCAAGGAACTCAAGTTGTAATCCTCAATTCGAGTGGAGATGAGGAAAGCAACGCAAGGCTCTAAAGAATGACTCGCTTGTTACCGTCCAGTGCTGATATAAACTCAAATGCTCAATGGCCAACTTGACTGAGACACCAAACCACTATCCAGGTAACATCAATTTATGACATCTATAGTCTATATGGCTATGGATTTGTTGGCCCCAGTATTAATCAGAGTAATGGCAGTTGGAAATGGAAGTTTCGCACTTGCTTAGCAACCAGTATTGACTGAACACAATCATTATGTAATATATGAATCATCATTCTTGACTATGGATTGTTAGTAATACTGATCAGACTATTGGCAGTTGGAAATGGAAATGGCGCACTTGCATAGCAGTCTTGACTGGACACAATCCTTATGTAATGTATGCATCATTCAACCCTAAATAGGATATTATTCATTGTGTCTCATTACATCAGCCATTTTGTATTAGGGATATTAGTTCTTTTAAAAAATTTTGAGACTGGCTCTCATGTGAAGGATATAGTTACATTGGGACAGAGGAACACAGATCTTGTTGGTGGCATACAAGTATGTTTTAGAAGGTCATGATAGAGGAGTCAACTGGGAAACATTGCATCTCGTAATTGCAACATATATGTCATTAATGTAGCTTAAAGTGCATAACTTTGTCATTGGACTCTACCGTATATGACTCTATGACATTCACAATAGTTTAGATGGACAGGTGTTGACATTACTATATCGCGGGAACATAACCTAAGAACGTCTTTTGCTGGACTTTTCTCCAGAAGGAATGAGGGCCAGAGCTGTGTCTTGCTTTAAATTCAGCAGATGATTAACTAACCACCACATAATGTCGCTCCATAATTGCTGAATATCTTCCAGCAAATAAGTAATTCCCTCAGTATTAGGTTCAATGGAAACCATAATGGAAATCATAAGTAAACAAGAATGCGTACAGAGGGAATTCTGGACCACTTACATTTTCATAATGGAAATCACCTTACAGGCTCCACTGGCTCAACCAAATCATAACATGTACACCACAGTCCCTCCTGTATTCTCACCCACATGAAAACATTATGTTACTTAACGAAACAGTGTAACCTAAATTGTAAGAGGCAAATGTACATAAGCTTACATATTATTCTATTGCACAACAGGAGTCCACACAATATCTGACATCTTCTTCCTAGCCAGATAAGGTTTAACAATGTGCATGATGTCAACGAACCTATCTCTCTGCAAAAACAACATTTATGTGTCTTATGATATGAGTCAACTAAAGTAAACCACCTCAACTACAACAGTGGAGTCAGGTGAACCTACAATTAAGTTTACCACAAATATGTAATCATCTGTTACGCCACCCTTCCTAGTAGTCTTCTTTCTGCATTGAGCAGGCTTCATTGAGTCAAGCACATAGAAGGTCATAGTCTTTATCTCTAACGCAACACAGAACCAGTGGCCACACACAGGTGTCAGACCCATTATCAACTTACAGTCGCCTATATTGTAACCGACGGTTTTGGGAGAGAATTCTTTAGTCGCGGAAGACACTTTCCACCCTATTGGGTTACCTACCAACTTTGTCTGCATAAAAACACATAGTATTGAGTAATGTGCACATAATATAGTCAAATTAAATGTTGTTCCACTATACAAAAATCTATGACTTACTATGAACCATGCATAAAAAATATGGCGCTTGGGCTGTCCTCCCTCCAGGTTGAAGTCATACATTAAAGCCTTACACACAACTGACATCACTTACTACAGCAAAGAAACCATTGCAATGTCTACAAATAAAATTCACCATAACTTAATGAAACCATTATCCACGTAAGCCATTATCCATACATACCATATTACTTAGTCTTTGAAATCCCCCTAGCGTATACAACTGATCTCGACACAGTTCTTCATCCAAAATGTCAACCAACGGCCTATAAAAACATTTGAAATGCAATGGCAGTGTGTTCATCGCTTCCTGTGTTGTGGTAATATACTAACAACATAACAGTCATTCAATCACAGGACATATAGACTTACACTTCAGCCTCTGCACCTCTGGCCATTGTGGAAACTATGTTGAACAACATTTTCTGATCATGCGTTGGTGTCTTCCTTTTCAACTCCCATCCAACTGTATAAATGGACATGTCATCGCTTGCAGTGGCTGCCTCTTTGATCTCCACAGCTGTTGAGGCATATAAATTGCATGCTCATCCATGAGGACTTTTTCCGCCACCTCAGTTCCCTCTGCATCATCATCTTCATCGTCATCAATAGAATTGTGTTCTATGTCTGCATAATCAGAATCTGAGTCATGAGAAGCATCTGTTGCATCATCATCATCCTCATCTGTATGTTCCTCATCTAGTGTCACACCAAGGCCGTCTTGTTATGCTTTGTCTCTGGCCTCTCGTGTCAGCTGGACATTTAGTAACTCCTGCACCACCACGTTTACAAGTCTGTTTCGATTTTCATCGATAACTTTCACCAACCACACATAGACCTCCTTCAATTCATGCAGTGACAGCACATCTTAATTTGTCAATTAAATGAATAATTCATTTTTGCATTTTAAATTAGCTTCCACAAACAAATACCAGGTCTAAATATGGGACATTATCTGTGTCATCATTCCTTGCCCTAACTTTAGCACCTTTCCCTTGATACAAAATGCCCATATTGCTCATCCTCTCAGTCTTCACCATTTCGTTGATCTTTTCCTCAGTCCAGAATTCAATTGGTGTGGTGGACTATTGGTGAACACTTTGTTTCAAAGGGAAATTTTTCCCAAAGAACAACTGTACCATAGAAAATATATAGATCATTATTTTCAGCTTGAATGATAGCAACACATTAATGTAAAGAGTGACATACCAGGAGTAAGTACAGGCAACCACCCATATTGCAGCTCCCTTCCCTTTTCTTCTTCTCTCTATACTCTTTCACATAATCACTCATTTCCTTCTACAAGTCTTTCATCATGTATGTTGCCCAGTCATAATGTTCAAAACGGTCCATTGAGCAACACATAACTCTCAATATCCAGTCACTTATATGTTGGATCTGAATCCTTTACATCCACCTTCTCCTCCCTGAATCAGGTATACCGAGCAACTTGTGCACATCTGATGCTTCTATTTCTTGTGTCTTCCCCCTAATCCTGAATTGATGTGTTGCTGGGTCATATGCTGTCAGCATGGACATAATGAGGTCACGGGGGAGTCTGTCCAATTGCACCTTTAATAAATTTCCAAATCCTATTCTCTTAACCCTCTCCTTCAAATATTTATTATCGTTCACAAACTACACTAATGATGTAAATCCTCCTAGTAAGTAGCAGGTATGAAATGACACTTCCTTTTTCTTCATCTTCCTTTTCGGTCGTCCTTGCATAGCTTTATCATTGTATTCCTTCTTCTTCACCTCTAGCAACTCACGTCATGCCTTCCTTGCGGACCTACTTTCATCGCCATCCTTTTCTTGTTCTCCCCTAACTTGGACACATACTCGTTTCTGAACACTATAAAGCCACTCATCTCTAGTTTACTCTGTTCACCATCGCCCTTTACTGCTTTGGACTTTTCACTTTGTCTCGTTACTGCTCTACTCTTGACACTTTTCACCTTTACTTGTTATGCCTTTGATGTCTCACCTTTCTATCCCACCATCTCCTTTTACCTACACAAAATTCAGTTTACACTCATCAACTATGGATTTCAGCAGCTTTAATAACATTTTTATTTGCACATGACAAGTTTACACATTTAAGCTAGGTGTTCACAACTTCTCATACCATTTTACAACTTTCCCATCACAACCACAACAATTGGAAATATCTATTTCCCCATAGTTAAATAAGGTCTCACAACTTATGGAGAATCATTCACAAGTTTTGCATATTGATTCACAAGTTCCTCTATGAATTTCACAATTTCCTCACCTAAATTGACCTCTACACATATTTACCAAATTTTCATTATCTTTTCACAAACTCCAATAATGTTTTCAAAGGATAACATTCGATTTTCGTAGGTTATCTTATGGATTCAGCACTTTACTTAAAACAATCCACACTATGCATAACATTTTCACCACTGTGACATCAGTGACTCCTATATCTATACACCGTTTCACAACTTCTACTGACATCCACAACTTCATATGCTCTTTCACAAGTTACCAACGTGTCATTATGGTTTTCACAAATTCTTCTTTTGTGTTCATAACATGTGGTTTTCAGAGGTTTTGTTTCACAACTTCACTGAAGTCATTCACAACTGTATGTATAACATTCTCACAATAATAAAATCACAATTTCCTACATCTGAACACCGTGTCACAACTTCACCAATTGACGCGTTCATATACTATTTCAACGGTTTAGAAATTTCAAAATTTGCAATTCAAACTTCCCCACTTAACAACATATTTTCACAACTTCCCCTCAACGATTCCCAACTTCACTTACGAGGTTCCAAATTAAGCACTCACCACACTAGTTCATAGGTTTTATCCACATTTCCCAAACTAATTTTAACCTAACCACATTGAACTGCCATTATAATCAACTGGAGAAGTTAAAATGAAATACATTTTTAAACATAACCACTTAACCAACTTCAGCATTGAAGCTTAAATTCGCATCCGCAAACTGGTACCTCTGCAACTGTCCAATGCCTTTCACCACAACCTCTTCTCGACTTCGCTCCTCCTCAAATCCACCCCAAATTCGCCACACAGTGTCGCTGCTACTATCCTCTCTCAACGCCATGGAACCAGGGTCGACCAACAACGACGACGACGCCAGAAGAAGATAAAGAGTCCTAACAGAGTTTTCACACAATTTTGCCCTTCTTATCTCCCTCAACGTTTTTCAATTTAAAAACTTCTAGGGTTATGCACATCATTTTGTCTCAAATTTCAATATCCCAGTTCAGGCACTCACACTTTTTTGGAAATATGCAATTTCATATCACCTTTTTGTCTTTTACTAATTTTAAAGTTCTTTTTTAGGGATTTTACCATGTAATTATGGATTCACAATTATTTACTACAAAATTTTGAAATTATTATATACGGAGGTTTGGCTTGGCCTTGGAGAGATTCTTGTTGTTCTTGTTGGCAAAAAAAAAGCGCAAACCCAAAAAAACCAACGAACAAAAACATTCTCATACTTTTGCATGCTTCTAATTCTTTTGGGGGAAATTTTAGTTAGTGCCCTTTGTAATATCAGTCAACCCCAAAACTTTTTTGAAAATTCACTGCAACCCATGGTAAAAAAAATTAATTTTTGTGGATGAAAAGACAATGATGCCCTTCTTTTATTTTTTTTTTTCAGAACATCATTTATAAGACAAATAAGGGCATTTACAAGACAAATAAAGAGATTTACAAGAAAAATAAAGAGATTTGAAAAAACATAGAGAATTAAAATATTTTTAGCCATTTACAAGACAAATATGAAAATTCATTAGATAAATATGGGCATTTACAAGATAAATAAAAATATTTACCAGACAAATAAAGGGATTCAAAGAACCTAGGGAGTTAAAAATAGTTTGGCCATTTACAAGATAAATATGAAAATTCACAAGATAAATATGGGTATTTACAAGACAAATAAGACAATTTGCAAGATAAATAAAGTAAGGTCATTATTGTTTTTTCTCCCACAAAAATTAATTTCATTTTGACCATGGGGGTACAGTGAACTTTCAGAAAATTTTGAGAGTTGACTGAAATTAATTTGCTACCAAAGGGGCTAACTGAAATTTTCCCTTGTTTTGTTGTCTTTATTAAAAAAATAAAAATAGAAAAACAATTCTCGTGGGGCTTTGAATTGTTCCGTAATTGATTATGTTTGGATTAACTTTTAGAGTATAACTTCTAAAGAAAAGTGATAAATGTGAATTTAGAGAATAAGTTCTGAGCATAATAAATTCTATGAAAAAAATGATTTTGATTAGAAGGTAGTTTTTGGCTATTTGTTATCAGAATCATTTTTTTCATGTTTAAATTATCAGAAAGGACATTAGCTAACGTGATAATTACATATAAAGAATAAGATTCCATTTCAAATATTTTTAACATTAAATTTCATAATAAATACCAAAATTTAAATAAATTTGTCTACAAAATTAAAATTATAATATTAATCAATTTTATAAATTGATAAAAAAAAATTCTCAAACATATATGTATTAATAAATTATATAGACTAAAATCATTTTAAAATAATAATTATGTAAAAAAATATATTTTAGATTGAAATACGTAATTTACCCAATAGCTAAATGTTTGATGGCTAATAAAATGGAACCTTAAAAAATAAGGGTGAAGTTTTTGTAAAATATCATCAATAATTATGGGGTTGGGGAAATTATGAGAGTTGAGAAATGGCAAAGAGGGCGAGAGTAAATATCATCAAATAATTATGGAAGAGGGCGGGAGTTGAGAAATGGCTAAGAAAAGAGAAAAAGAATATTATAGCTATAGGGTTGGGAAAATTATGAGATCATAATTATGGCTCAACTATCCAGGAGAAAAAATGTTGCTTCTTTATAACCATTTGAGACCCAAAACCATGGTTTGGGAGCAAAAAGCGTTTTTGCCATTTTTTTAGTGTGTGTTCGGATTAGCTTTTGGAGAATAGCTTTTACGATTTACGAGGTAAGTATGTGAGAGAAGTTTTATCTCAATTTACGGAAACGGGCTTTTAAAACCATGGTTTTAAAAGAGCCCGAACACACACCTAGAGTGTTTAGATCCCTTTTTTAGCAAATTATGGTTTTAAGGCTAAAAAAAACTCAAAAAAAAAATTTTGTTACACAAATAGGCACTAAAGATAGCTTATTACTTTTTTGAGTTCAAAAATCTATTTGCTTCTATTTATTTTGAAAAGTTTAATTATTTGTTGTGTTGGTTTGATTAAGATAGTATTTGAGTATTGTGATCAGAATCACTTTTTTTATGATAAAATTACTAAAAAGGACATTAGTTTTTATGATAATTACATTTAAAAAATCAGATTATATCTTATGTATTATTTCACATTAAATTTCATAATAAATACCAAAAATAAAATAAATTTATCTACATGTGATATTAATTAACTTAACTAATTTTCTTAATATAATCAAATTAGATGAATAGGTCTTATATTAAGGATAGAAGGGAGCATTAAAATTTTGAAAATTGTCTTATTTAATGTATTTTGATGTATTTGCCTGTATCCAAATCGATGTTTCTTAGCTACTGCATAATAAAATTTAACGGTCCAAATATCATTAAGCTTTTTCATGAAACTATAACACTTTTAATTTTAATGAAATTAAAATGTAAATTGAAATTAATTTTCAATTACCAAATTTAAAAAACTGGAAAAGTCTAATATTCTGTAAATTAGAATTTATTTATTTATTTATTATTGTAGTTTTGAAATTTTAAGAGTTTAAATTTATTTGTTTGTATTTATAGTAATAACTTGCAAAATATTAAATTTGATGAAATTTTAAAAAGAAGATGAGACAAATCCAACACGTAGGGCTCACCAACGTGCAAAAGAACTATAGGGCTGTATATAGACTAGATCAGGCCGGGTTGGTCACTAGCCTATGATTTGATCCAATTGGATGATGTCCAGCCCGAAGACCGATCCTACCCGAATATAAACCCAATCACCATCAGGTTGGGCTGACCGGGTTACAGTCTAGGTAACCCAGTCCAGCTTGGTGTTTTTTTTAAGCCTAAGTTCAAGATAGAAGACATGCGTCTACAAACAACCTTGCAAAAATGACCTGGATATCATTTTAAAACGCAGATAAAATATCCTTCCCTGGATATCAATATCATGATGTTGCATATCATCAATATAGATAAATATATATCGATGGTTTCATCAATATATAGACAGATTCAATAATTGAACAATGACCTGCATATATATAACTAAAAATCATGCACTACTATCAAATTCATCAATAACTTGCCCTTAGATAACAAGCATCATCAAAATAATCAAAGGGCACAAGTCTAAAGCAGAGATAAAATATTCAGATTACAACCATAGTTTAAAGTCCAAATGACCAACCAAAGTCTAGAATTGTAAAGCTTAAAAGGTAATACCAAGTCCATGACTTGAAACAAAATGGAGTGAGTACACACTGAGACGTGAAAGATAAGAGGAGATAACTTGATTGGGAAACATAATGGAGGCACAGGCACCGGAGAAATGGCGCCGATGCAGTAGATCAAAGCAAAAGGAGTTCGGTTTGCAGGACTGAAGGCGCCGACTGCCGAAGTCAAAAGGAGTAGGATTTGCAACAAGCCAACGAATAACTTTGATTGAAATCTAAAGGAGTCGACTGATGTAAGGGAAAACGACGTACAGCTGGTCTAAAACTGAGTCATATAATCATTATTCAAAAAAAAAGTCATATGATCATATTGTTCCAATGTTCCTTTCGGTGGTAACTCCAACTTATTATAATATTTTATTTGATCAAAAAACTTATTATAATATTTTTATAACAATATATCCTGGTAAGACCAGGCTTCCTAAGTTTTGAATGCTACCCTGATACCTGGTCTTACCCTGACATCGAGTTAGACCTGATCCTACCCTATTTTTTTTCAGGCTTACTGTTCCTTCTACCATGCTGGACCAGGGTTGTCCGAGTCAGGTCGGGTTATTTGGGATTTCAGGTTTCATGTACAGCCCTAAAAAGAACAGATAAGAGAGAGAGAGGCCTGGGGTCCATCAACCTTAAAAAAAAAAAAAAATCAACTTTTCAAAAGTCATGGTTTTAGTCAAAAATGGGATTCTGGCTTTTTCATCACTGTTTGGGTTTTATTTCGTAAAACCATGGTTTCTTTCCAAAAGCACTTTTTTTTCTTCGTCTAAACACACACTAATACTTATGTTCAACCTTATTCCTTAAACACTCCATATTTCATTCCCATATTTAAGTAAATAATTTATTAATCATCTGTTTTTATGTGTTTACTTTTTGGTAGAGTTGTTAAAATGGGCTTGCCCAACCCTAAAGGGCTAGCCCTTGAAAGGTTAGGGGTTAAAATGGACGTGCTTAAAAAGCCTGTGTATAATAAAATCATCATATTATTAAAGAACGACTCTTGAACATGATGGCTCAGGGCCTGGACTTTCATATGATTTTATGAAATTTCAAATTTTTAAACTATTTTGAAATATCTAAAAATAAAATAATAAATCTCATAAAATTTCTAATTCAAATCATATATATTAATAAAAATAAAGTGTCAAACTATTGTCTAAATTTCAAAAACTAATTCAAATCAAACTTCAAACACTAATAAAATATTGTCCGAACTAAAAAATTCCAAAAAAAAATAATTTACCTCTTTTTTTGTAGTGGCATATAGAAAATTTTTAGTAGTTAAAAAGATAAAGAAAATCTCATAATTATTACACATGAAAAAATTACGTATGACTATTACATTTGCTTTGTTATGATATTATTTAAGTGTAAACTTTCTTTGAAAAAGTTTTGGAAAGGGATTAAGAATAGGTAGACTAAGATTATATTAAGTAAAATACTATATCCTCTCGTTTTTAGAAGTTCAATCATCCTATGGGCAGTGGATGCATGAAACAAGTTGAAAAAAAGAAGTGCATGCATGAATAAAAGAAAAACATATGTACAACGGCACTAAATGTATGGGGAGTGGCTAGAGCTAAATAGATTAACCCCAATTTGAATCATTAAAGTTCGATTAGGGCACAAATATGTGTAAACTGAAGTACCTAATTTTTTTTTTCCCAAGCTAAGGATATTACAAAACAAGAGTGAATACATTTATTTTAATGAATTAAAAAGTAGGCATGCTTAAAAAGCCTGGCTCACAGGCTAACCCTTTTATATCACCATTTATTTGATATTACAAAACAAGAGTGAATACATTTATTCGTCTAAACACACACTAATAGCCTGTGAGCCTATTTAAGACCCCCCTTTTTTGCACTTCTTAAAATGCAAGCCCGGCTCTCCATTTAAATGGGCTAGCCTGACCGGCTCGACTCGTTTTAATGATTTTAGTTTTTTATATATTTAATTCGTTTATTTATTTAACTTATGATTATTTTAGAAATGTATTTTTGAATAATAAAATTTAACTATTTTTAAAGTTAGTCAGGGTAAGGATATTGTCTCACGTGAAAATTCCAATAAAATTAAGCTGAACTTCCAAAATCTAAATCCTACAATTTCCTCTTATGCCAAACAAACCCTTGAGGGGAAAAATGTAATAAACCATAGAAAATTTTATTGAACAACCTCACTTATGGCGGAGGAATAAGTATCACAAGATGTAATTATGCAAAGAAATTTAACTTGAAAGACTGAATTATAATGGTTTGTTGTACACACGTTTCTTCTTTTACTACATTTAAGTACTAATAATATCTTCGCTTGTGCTTATACCTTCTTTCCTCCTCCCAGCTTGCTTTATGTAGCCTCCTTCTGTAATGTCGTTCATCATCGCTAGATCTGTAATCTATTTTACTCTTCTTCTCTCCACCACCTCTTGCCGTAATGGCCTTGTGATGCGTCGTCCTCGAAGTTGCCAATTTCCGACCTGGCTCAGTCAAACATGATGTTGTGAGCTTTCTCTTCCTAGAGACTTGCCTCTCAGGGATGCTCCCGCTGGAGAAGTTATCGGCCTTATGCCTGCGTTCTGTATCTGCGGTGGCCTTGGTCGTGGTAGAGGAGGACTTTGCTGCCGGCCTTGTCAAGGATTTTGATAAGTGATGGTGGTGATCACTGCTACGATCACTGTCAGAATAGTGCTCGGATTTTATTTTAGAAGGACGTGAAGGTTGTAAGTTGCCTGAAGATTGATCCGGCGATGATGAGAGAGGAATACAGTTCTTGGAAGAAATATCCCTACTACTGTTCACTTCCCGATCTCTGGTTATGTCCCTGTTAGATGATTAAAAAAATAAATTCGTAAACATATAATTAATCTGTGTCAATAGACATATATATATATATATATATATATATGCATATGAGGTAGCAGAGTGTTGATAAATACCTCGGAGGAGGCAAAACAGGGAACATGCAATTGTTGAGGCCACCAAAGGGAAATTGAGGCATAGCATTCCCACAGGGCATGGTCATGTGGAAGGGACCTAATCCATAATAATTCATCATTTGCATCATTGCTCCTTCATATGGTAACGGTAAAGGTGCCACAAATCCTCCCATGCCATTCCAGTACGAATTATTATACCCCGCCATCATGATGGAGTTCTCAACTCCGTACTGATCTTGTACTCTTCTTTCTTCTTCATTACCAGGTGATACCTTCTGTTCTCTATTAGACTCATCAAGTAATGTTGAAGAAGAAAAGGGATGACCATTAATTTCATTCCCACAAATGAATGAAACAATAGATGTAGGAAGAAAATATAATCAAGGCACTCACTTATCTGGCTTCACAACAGCTAAAGTACCGGTTGGTAAAACATATGAACCATCTGACGCGGCGATAAGCATGGATCTCGGGATACCAGTGGGTGGTGCCACTCTTTTAATGTCATAATTTGGATCGTCATATGTAGGGCAGTACTTAATAAGATGTCCTGATTAAGCAAGGATGTACTCCAAGTAAGTACATAGGTTATTAATACCCACAATTTTGCAGAGAAAAATTTCAACATTTTTAATACACACCTGGCACATTACATCTGTGACAAACATAGCCTGGTGGAACTTTGTTCTGTTGTAACACTGCCCAGCCCCATGACAAATAAGTCAACATATCACACATTGTTCAAAGCAGTAGATCACAAAAGAAGAAAAGAAAAAAATTTAGGCCAAGGGAATTACCAAAGTTTCGTCCACCTATATCAGCCTGCACCTTAATTTTATTGTCCTCATCAGCTTTATTCATTGTTGGAAGAACCTCTGGAATTGATTTGCTTGATGTTACGTTGGAAACATGGACCGCACGTCTGCGCCACACATAACTCTGGCGAGGTGTTTTCTGCGCATCACTATAACCATGCCCTCTCACCATCTGCCTAAATCCTATCCAATCCAACGCCGGCGTATTAACCAAGGCCTTAATCCTATTGTCCTCTTCAGCTTTACTCATTGGTGTAGGAACCTCTTGAATTAAGTTTGAGACTTCAGCCTGTTATGAAACACTTAGTTTGCATTCTAAGGAATTCCACATCAATGTTTTATAAAAAAAAGCAAGTTACTTGCATACCATGAGAGAGATATCAAGAGAGAGTAATCAAGAGCTGGTAAGGTTTTGCCTGCAGAATGTTTTTAAATGATAAGATAAAAACTCTTGGAATCTGATTTTATGTTTAAGATAGTCTCCCACTTGATCTAAGATCTTCTTCTGAGAACTTGTTGAATTAACACAGCAAATTAAAGCTGTTATAAAATGTTGCAAATATATGATTCTTAGCATTAAAGATACCAGAATTCTTCAATGTCGGACGCCTAAAATGTAATTTCCCTTTTCCTGTTCTATTTTAATGTCCAAACCTAAGAATCTAGGACTATCATTCCACAGAAAAATCCTTATTTTTTCAGTTTAGAGTTGATCATTTAAGCAGATTTATTAAATTTATAAGTACGCAGCCATTGGAACAGTTAATACCCTGTAAATGCTTGGATTCAAAAAAAAAAATTCATCAAAAGAGAAGAAAGCACAGTCAACAAGAAATGGATTATAATCCCTTCCACTATTATATCAAACGCATAACACATGGCCTTGGTACAATTCTCTATCAATACATAAAAGGGAATACATAAAAAAATAACAACCCAACAGAACAAACTAGGAGCTCCTATAGAAATCAAACAGTACAATATCCAAGCTTCTCTTTCTTTTCTTTTTCTCTAGATAGTGTCAATCACTCAGATAGGGCCGAACAAGTTGAACCGCCAAAACGAGTAGCTCTCTTAGATTCCTTTCTTGCAGAAAGATCCAAACCTTCTTCGTAAAAACTTGAAATTCTGAAATTCAAGAGTTCTAAAATCGTCAGCGTCCACGGATCGTAACAATCAGAATGTACACGAATAATCAAGGAGAAGCATCTGTTTCTTGAGACTCCGACGGACACCAATAATCCTAAACCGTAAATCAGAACGGACACGAATAAGCTTTTTCTTCAGACGCCGATCCGATGGAGCAAGGAGAGTCGAACCTTTAGAGAGAACGATCTGTGACGATCGCACGAAAGATCGGGACGGTCGAGCAAAAGAACAGAAACGCGAAAAGGCGGCGAAAGAAAATATGGAGCGGGAAAATAATTCGATCAAAGATTTGAATAGGAAGAGGTCGGTTGTATAACAATAAAAAAAAAAAAAAAAAAACAGTATATATATACATATATATATTTTTGGATTTGGAAGAAAAGTGGAATCAGTTCAGGGCTCATTGTGAGAATCAAGAACTGATTACCTACCTCAAACTATTCCTATTTAATTTAATGTGTATTTGGTAAGCAGCCATAAGCCCGATTGGTAGTAATAATGTGTGTGTTTGGGTGCAGCTTTTGGACACCCTTAAGCCCAATTGGCCATATAAAAGCCCAATTGTTAGTTGTGATTTTTTTTTCCATGTTTGGTTTATCAGATTAGATATTGGGCTTTTGATAAAATATCCACTGTACATGCACGTTTGGAACAAGCTCAATACTGGAGCTTTAATCAAAAGCTCGATCAGATATATCCGTTAAAAACATTTAATGCGTTTTAAATTCCTTACCTAACCCTCTGGTGCTCTCCTTCTCTCTCTCTCGTCGTTATACCATTCGAGACTCCTATTCTTCATTTGGACGACGACAAAGCACTCCAACTCGCGGCGGCGGCTGCAGCTCGAGAAGGTCAGAATTACGGTGTCCCATTTTCCGGCGTGGTGTCGGTGTTCTGCCGTGTCTCGGGTGTGGGTCTTCTTCTCGGTGGTTTTCGGCTGCAGCACAGAAGGTCCGAATAGCTTCCATTTCTCTCGGCCAGTGAGTTTCTCAGTGGTTTTCGTCGGGCTTGGCTCTGGCGGTGGATGATCTGGTAGCGGTGATCTGTTTGAGCTTGGCTGGCGTTGAAGTCATCTCCAGTTCAAGGTGTTGTGGCTGTGGATCTTGTCCATCGGTGCGGATCTGTTTGGCTGCTGAGGTTTGAAACTTGATTTAACCTTCATCTTGTTTCATTTCCCTTTATCTGTCCCTCTCGTCGATCTGGTTTGTCGACGTGATCTGCTGCTTGACTGGCTTGTTTAGCTTCTTCTGTTAATTAGAACAAAATGTGGTCAGTGGTTCGAACACCAACTGAATGGTTGTGTTTTGGGTATGTAAATTGTTTCGAAAGAGGAAAATAGAGAAGAGTAGGAACAGAGGGAATGAGAAAGAAGAGATGCGAAAGAGAAAAGAATCGCGCAAGAGGGAATGAGATAGAAGAGATGCGATATGTTTTGTGTAAAAGCGCAGAGTAGGAACAGAGGGAATGAGGTAGAAGAGATAGACATGATTAGAAGAGAGAAGAGTCGGTGCAGAGGAGATAATGAGAGATGAGATGCTGCAGAGGGAATGAGAGAAGAGATGCGAACAGAGGGAATGAGAGAATATAATGAGCGTGCCGATTTTGACAGTTGATTTCTGGGTTTCATTGCGAAATTCTGAATCTTTCCCCCTCCAACGCTCACTCACATCTTCTTTGTGTAGCATTCGATCATTTCCTCGCAATGAAACGAGTTTGATTTATGAAATTTGTTATTGGTTTACTATTATCAGTTCTTTCTCCAGTCAATGTGTGGAATTTTTCATTCTTGTTGAAAATCGATTTTCGATGTTTTTTATTTCCTATTCTAGAAACAAGACAAACATGAGGAATTAGTGGCCAGTTTCGGTCCATCTGTACCAAATATTTTAACTATATGCATGAATCGCTTGAAGGCAACTATTTGATGCCTAAAATCTATCAGTGCCCTGTCCTTTTGATTATTATCGATGGTTCTGTGAATCTATATATCCCCATGTTACTAGGACATTGAATTTTACTATGTTTTCTGATATTGTTTCACCAACACACTTTGTATACTAGATATGATGAATGTCTCATTCTGATGTTTTATGTAATTTTCTTCTAAAATCTGTTCTCTTATACCATAAGAGTATTCGTACATGTGTTACTGTGCTCAAGATGTTATTCCACTCTTTTCTTTTCATGTGCCCCTGCACACTTAGATACATTTTGGTGTGTGTGCTTGTATTGGTCAGATCAGCATGGAAGTTAATCTGCAAGCATTTTTTATGTTAAGGAATTTTCAGTATGTCTGATATCTGGAATCTGGACTTAGTAGTTCTTTCTGGAGTCTTTTCTTATCAATAATCTGTGTTTTCTTCTTAACTCCGTTCAGGTGATTGTATCTATAAAGGAAGGTGCATACTTACTGAAGTGTGGACAGAGAGGAAAGCCCAAGCTCTGCCTTTTTAGACTTTCTCCAGTAAGCATAATTATGAGATGGGATGTATTTAAGGATTACTTTGATTACTCACTATGCTTATGAAGTAATTTTTCTGTTGCTTCTTTCCTTTATTACCAGCTCTGTCCTTTAATTTTTGGTTTAGTAGCAACAATTTGAGGGGGAGCTAAGTGCTGAAGAGGGCAAGCCACTGATTACTGTTGTATTGCTGAACGGGTAAGGCACATATATAATTGTTAGCTTTGTAAGTTTTCGAAGTTGATGCTTCCTCTGTTGAATTCCCTCTTTAAACGCACAGTTCCCTCTTGCTGAATATGAGACTGTGTGTGTGACTGAAATGAGTAAAAACGTTGTGGTTTAGCCTTCATATTAATTCTTATTAAACACGTTGTGTTTTAGCCTTCATATTAATTCTTATTAAAGACGTGATTTTAGCCGTCATATTAATAAAATCAAGCATTTATTCTTGTCTGTTTGTAATGCCCACTGTCATTTGTTGCAATAGTTGTTTTAAATTTTTATTTGTTTGCGGTGGAAATAGTGTTGAAATAGTGGTATAGAAATATGGATAAAGCTGTTTGGGATGATGAAACAACGGAGATTTTCGTCAATGCCTGCGTTGAGCAAGTATACAAAAAAGAACGCCTAGGGCAGTCATTTTCAAAGAAAGCATGGGGAATTATTGTCTCTACGTTTAATGCGAAGACTGGGAAAGATTATGATAGAAAGAAATTGAAGAATAGGTTAGATATCCTGAAAAAGGATTTCAAGACTTGGGATTCTTTAATCAAAGAGACTGGGGTGGGCATAGACCATGTGACGAAAAAAGTCATGGCAACAAATGAGTGGTGGCAGAAAAAACTACAGGTAAAATAATACTGTTGTAACTTATACCTTTCGATTTTTTCCCTCATAAGTGATTAGTTTTGGTAAAGTAATTGTCACAAACGGGTTTCTTGTTTGCATGCAGGAGAAGCCAACATATAGAAAGTTTAGGCACACATGCCTTAAGTTCGAGAATGAATTAAGAATAATCTTCAAGGATGCGATGGAAAGTGGCGAAGATGTACTTGTACCCTCTGTCACACAGCCTTAGACACAGCAGGAGGATGAGGAGGAGGATGTGTATCGACGCACTATAGATGAAGAGGAAGGCTCAGGGGATAGTGAAGATGACATGTTTGGTGCTAACCCCGTGCCTAGTACCGGAGTGACGGATGAACTAGCAAGCATTGGCTTAACAACAAGCACGCCATCAAATGGTGGTACTGAGTCAGGAAGTCGGGGTAAGCGGAAGATGGGTGAAGGGTCTGAGCAGAGAAAGAAGCAGAAAATTCCAGCTTCAAGACAAATCGCTGATGCAGTTAGTGTGATGGCAAATGCATCCAAGGACAGAACGGCAACATTAGATGCTATTAAAGATGTTAGTGTCGATTCTGCTATGAGTGAACTGCTTGGCATTGAGGAAGTCATACGTGATAAGAGCTTTCGTCATCGCTGTATCAAGCTAATCGAGAATAAGACTCATCGGGAGACTTTCATGTCACTCTGTAAACGAAACATGGAGTTCGTGGTTCCGTGGTTGGAGTTTATGATTTATGAATCTTAGATGTACCTAAACTATGTTTTATTTAACTTCATGACATTATGCTTTGTGTAAACTACGTTATGCCAGTTATTATATGCTATTGAGTTCTTATTAGGAGTTTTTTTCATTCAATTACTCATACTTGAATTTTTAATCACACTCAGGGTACATAATCAATGGCAAGTTCGAGTAATCAACACTTACCTGACATGGTGGAGGAAGATGACCAGTCTCGACTTGTAGATCTTATAAATAATGAAGTAGATGAGTATGAGCAATTGACTGCGTTGATCTGTGCATATTAGATGCCTTTTATGTGTAAAGAACCGCGAAAAACAAGTACACGCACCGGTCATGACTGGGTGCAAGAGGTATTGGCAACACATGGTTCACGCTGTCATGACATGTTTAGAGTGGAAAAACATGTCTTTTATAGCTTGTGTCATAAATTGGTCAAACATGGCTTACAGATTTCAACGAACATTGGGATCGAGGAAATGGTTGCCATGTTCTTGCTCACCGTTGGCCATGGAGTAAGCAATAGGGTGGTTCAAGAGCTCTTTCAACATTCAGGGGAAACGGTCAGTAGGCATTTGCACAATGTATTAGATGCTTGCTTTAGTCTAGCGGGGGAAAATATCAGACCGTACGATCCCGAATTCAGTGTATGCCACCCCAAAATAAAAGAAGATCCCCATTATTATCCATTCTTCCAAGATGCTATTAGAGCAATAGATGGAACCCACATTAAGTGTGTGATCACTGGTGCGAACCATGAGAGATATATTGGCAGGAAGGGATATCCAACACAGAATGTAATGGCTGTATGTGATTGGGACATGTGCTTTATGTTTGTTATGGCGGGCTGGGAAGGTACTGCACATGATGCTCGTGTCTTCGAATCTGCTGGTTCTAATCCATCTTATAACTTCCCTCATCCACCTGCAGGTATTGCTCCGTCACCTTCTATTCAATTACTTTCATTTTACACTTTAATGAATCTAATAGTTTGGATTGATTTAAACTTTGATTAGGAAAATATTATTTGGTTGACGCTGGTTATCCGACACAACTTGGGTACCTTGGTCCTTATAGACGTGAGCATTACTATCTTCCAGAATTTAGCCGCCAACCTGGATTTAGAAACGCTAATGAGACCTTTAATTATTATCATTCTAGTTTAAGGTCTACAATTGAAAGGACTTTTGGAGTGTGGAAGAATCGATTTCAATTGTTGCAAAACATGCACAAGTATAGCTATCAGACACAAGTCCGCATTGTTTGTGCAACAATGGCCCTTCATAATTTCATTAGGCGAAATGATATTGCAGACGTAGTGTTTCGCCAAGGTAAAGCTGGGAATCTTGTTCATGTAGAAAATAATAGTGTAGCTGAACAATCTTCCACGACAAATTATGGCAGGCAATCTTCCTCTGAAATGATTCAATTTCGTGACTCAATTAGAAATCAAATTGTACGGAACATGTGATACAATTGGTTATGTAATATTTTTCTAATTAGATTGTACAGTTTTTAATTGTCTAATTTCCCAACTTAAACTATTATAAATTTTTTATAATTTTTAATTACATTTCTCTCTTATCATTAACACAAAAGCCCAATTGACAATCGCTGTTCCAAACACACCATTTTTTTCATTTTTGCAAAAGCCCAATTGACAATCGTCAATCCAAACACAAATCACATTACATAATTTAGCTTTTATCAAAAGTAATAGCACAACAAGCCCAATTGACAATCGCTGTTCCAAACACACCCATTGTAAACCCCTTTATATTAAGGTTGAGATTTAGTTCACAATTACAAAATTATATTGAATTAGAGATCACAGGATAAATTGAAACTTATTGAAAATTTTATTTTCCAAAATAGGGTTTGCAAAAACTTTTCAAAAACATGTTCAACACGGTCTCATATTCACATTTTAAATACACAAATGGTTTGCATAGTTTGATTCCATTAATAAATATCAGAGTGCAATAAAATTTCCTGACACACTCAGGTTCTATTAATCAACTAAATGTTTAGAGAGCACAAAAGCCCATAATCAATTTCCCATAACAAGGGGATTACACAAATACTATTCAATATATATACAATTGATTCCCAACAATATATTCCATAATGCAGCATGATAACCAACTATCCAAAATAAACTCTTAGCCCGGAGCTCTAACCACCCTTCATCACCTACTTCTTTTTAGAACCGCTAGCCCTATCTAAAAATTGTTTTATAGGAGAGTGAGATTCTAAAAAATCCCCGTAGTAACAATTCACTCATAGTATGCACAACCACAAAGCATATAAACAAATCATAATAACACAACAACGGCAGGGGTAGGTGTGACGTGCATCACTCCTACGTCTGCTCACGCTGCAATGCACAACAGCATATTTCACATCCACATAATTGACCACAGCAGGTTTCCATGTACACATTTCATAATAACAGAGCCGTATCGGCATGTTTCTCAAAGTGAGAATTCACAATTCCACAACACAGTCACGACAATTATAATAGCAATGGTAGGTGTGACACGCATCACCCCCTACAACTGTTCACGCTGAAGTCACCCTGCAATGCACTACGGCACATTTCACATCCACAATTTTCACAATGGCAAAGTTTCATATGATGCATTTCACAACAACAACATAATGATAAGTCATGCATATCAAGCATCATACACAACACAAGAGAAAGGTCACTACCTTGGTCTTTCCGCGCTTACTCAAGCACCGGTCTCTCGGGATAAGGCAAATATCAAATCCTAGTATCATGATTAAGGACGAAAAGTTATTCTTTGGTCTAAAACTCAATTTCAAAACACTTAAAGTTGGTTATCGTTTAAGACCTTTAGGTGGCTACTAGAAGCCCAAACATATGTCTAAAGGGTTGGGAAAGACTATACAAAAAATCACCTTTCAGAAGTAAAAAATGCTGATTTTTGGAGGTTGGCCACGGCCCAAAAATCCCCTGGTCGCGGCCAATAAAAATCTTGTTCTTGGCTAAACTTCAAAAAATCATAACTGATTCTAGAAAAATCGAAATAAAGTGTTCCCAAGCCCTAATTAAAGCTTTTTAAGTCCTATTTACATGAAAAATATAAATCACTACTGTCGATAACCACAAAAATAAAAAATTCAACAAATGTCCACACTGCGCCAGAATTAAGTCCAATTTTAACATCAAACTTTGGACAATCATAACACCCAGCACACACATCGAAATGACATCCATTATATATCCATTTTGAAGCTTGGAATATGAACTATTAAATTGGAAAGTTTTAGAATTTTTCGTCATCATTTACCTATTCAAAAAGTCCATACAAACTGACTGCCTGCACAAAGTTTTCACTAACTAAAACTTGCAACTTTTAAACCTAAGTTTCCAATGGTTCAAAATTCACATCCAATACTACTCCCACACAACTTTCCATAAAGAATACAATGGCAACCTTAAAATGACTAAAATCACAACATATCAACATGTCCTGTTTTGACCAATACACAAAACCAAACACAAAGTTGTTAAACTCCACCTTCAATGATTCGAACCAATTTATTTGTCAAAAAAACATCACAATATACCATTTCCACAACAAAGCAACACGAAAATCATGCAATCCAAATTCAGGTGAAAATTAGGGCAAAATACCAAAACTTCACAACTCAACCAATAGTCACAACACATATGGCAAAAGATAGCTAACACTCACCTCTTGCATTTTCCCAAACTTGGTTCTTGATTCACCAACCTCCAAATTTTCTCAAATACAAAAACGCCTCCTCTTGAGAATCTAAAACAATAATATGAAAGATCTTTATAAGAGGAACAACTTTAAAGAAGAAAATTTTGGCATTAGATGCCATTTACTAGGCCAAATAGAGCTCACCTTGCAAAATTTCTTTTTCCTCTTTCCTCCAACATGGCTGCCGAACTCAAGTGAGAGAGAGAGAGTGTGTGAGAGAGATGATGAAGATGCACAATTGCATCCCTTTGCCCATGCTCAACCTAATAGGCAAGAGAGAGGAAAGGGAATTTAAAATGATTTGTTTGACTTTTCTCTCACCAACTCTTCATGCTTGATCCACTTGTACCACATGTCACAATTTTATGTAATCTCACCACATGTAATCCTCCACTTAGTTCCCTAACCAATTATATTAGTTAGTAATTAAATTCTTCCTCAGTTGCTGACTAATTGATCGGTACATTTTTCATTCTTCCAATTTTGCCCTTAATCATGGAAATTCTTATTGAATCACCACTTAACACATTTTCCCATTCCTTTCTCTCATTCATGCGTCTTTTCCTCTTATTTTAGCCCATAAAATTATTTTGTCACATAATTATGTTAAAATATAAGGTGTTTGGCATTTTAAATAATTAATTCGAGTCACAATTCACTTCTATTTCACCGAAAACATTTCCCGCATTAATTTCATTCTCAATAATCGTCATTGGCCCTTAATCAAAATTTAGGGCATTACAATAAGTCCAATTGGCAGCCATCATTTTTTTTGAGTGTTTGGGGAGGCTTGCAGGCAATTGAGCTTTTGCCAAAGCCCAATTGGTGAACACTCAATTGTGAGAAGCTGGAGAAAGAAGCTTTTAGTAAAAACTCATGGCATTTTATGCTAGATTAGGTTGTCTGAAAATTAGTTATATGATATTGGCTTTTCCCATAAAATATTTTTTAAATAGTATGTAGTATCAAAAAATATTTTTTGAGTATTTTTAACCCCTTAAAATGTTTTTTTATTTGTATCCACTACCTAGTGTGCTATCAGACTGATTGCAATTTTAGCCTTAATGTACTTTTTCAGCTCCAAAAATTATTTTAAAATATTTTTTTAGTGTTTTCAACCGTTTAAAATATTTTTTTGGTATTTTTAACCCCTTTAAAATATTTTTTCAACTGTACTTAGTCTGTTATCAAACTGATTATAATTTTACCTTTAATGTATGTTTTAAGCTCTAAAAATTACTTTAAAATATTTTTTTGGTTTTTTTAACCTCTTAAAATAATTTTTCAGTTGTACCTAGTCTTAGGAGACTGATTACAATTTTACCTTTAATGTATTATTTTTAGTAGTAAAGAACACACAAAACTTAGAATACTGATTTATTGATTTTTACCCACTCTAAAATACTTTTTCAGTAGTATATAATATTTTAAAGTAATTTTTAAATATTAACTTGATTTTTGAAATATTTTTCCATCTACTCTCTCTTACTATTATCACAAAAGTCACTTGTACTTAAACCAATCCAAACAAGTTTTATTTTTACAAAAGTCATTTATACAACCGTCAATCCAAACATAAATCACAATACACGATTTGACTTTTATCAAAAGTAATGTTACCAAAGGTCAAATTGAAATAAGTCGAATTGCCAATCGCTGTTCCAAATACACACTTAGATGATTTAAATTGAATATTTTATTTTTATTATTTTTTAAAAAAAAGTATTTTAGCCTCCAAGAGCTAGTCACTATAGTGGAATTTCAAAGGTCCATGTTTAAGATTTTTAAATAATGATTTTTAAATAAAAAAATTCATTTTTTTTAAAAACGGATAATTAAGGGAGTATCTTTGTTTTAGATCAGTGACAAGCTCTTGGAGTTTAAAGTTTCAATAAATATTATAGAAGTTAAAAGTATAAAATTTTATAATATAATTAAGGGTAAAGGTTAGTAGTGGTAATTCGGGCCAGCCCGAGCCCGACGGGCTGGCCCGACACGGGCTACAGATAATCGGGCCGGTCTGAAATCGGCCCATTTATCAAACGGGCTGACATTAGTCAGCCCGAGCCCGATTATGCGGGCTGGCGGGCTGGCAGTGGACTGGGCA
The DNA here is from genome assembly GCA_963210345.1 of Inga oerstediana. Classification (NCBI taxonomy): domain Eukaryota; kingdom Viridiplantae; phylum Streptophyta; class Magnoliopsida; order Fabales; family Fabaceae; genus Inga; species Inga oerstediana. Next base: position 38,792,480 of record OY723407.1, read on the forward strand.
AATACAGGATAGAAGTTTGATATAGAAACCCGACCATATATCATTTAACCAGCAAATACAAATCCACTGTCAACATCCAGCAAAGCAAATGCACAATCAAACCAAAGATAGAAATATAGAGTACAAATTTCATGATGCCAGGACTCAGAAAACCACTATCAACATCCAGCAAAATGAGCAAATGCACAATCAAACCAAAGACAGAAATATAGAGTTCGAATTTCATGATGCCAGGACTCAGAAAACCACTGTCAACATCCAGCAAATGCACAATCAAACCACTGTCAATTATTTGCTTCAGGTTTTAGTTTACTTCAATTCAAAAAAGAACAGAAAAAATTACCTCTTACACTGTCTATTGTCTAACGCCGGATGGAATTCAAGGGCGACGAGTCTCGACTGTGTTTAGAGTTGAGATCAGAGTCGACGAGCACCGAGAGGAAGAGAATGAGATTGAGGAGGGTTTGGTTTCACCATTTCAGATCGGCCACCATCGTCCACCGCACCATGGCACCACCACTCGCGATTGAAGCTCCAACCTCCGAGCAAAGGGAGAGCAACTGAGCGGCGGAGGCGCAAAGCCAAAGAGGAGGGAGTCTGGGATAGCACAGAGCTGCGAAGGATCGGAGGAAGAGGGAGACTTGGAGATGGAGAGCACCGAGCGGTGGAGGCGCGGAGGAAGAGGGGAGACTTGGAGAGCCCGGACCAGTTTGCCGGAGAAGAAGAGTGATGCTGTGACGGAGCCGCCGAGCCGGAGAGGAAGAGGGGGAGGGTTAGGCGGCCGTTAGGGTTCAGAGCACTCAAAGAAGAGGGAAGGAAGAGACAGACCGATCGAACATCAAAGAATAGGGAAGGAGAGTGAGACAGGACAGCACGAGTGGGAGAGGCCGAGAGGGAGACAGTATGAGTTTTTTTTTTTCCGGGTTAAACGGGCTAACCCGTTTAACCCGCGGGCTAAACGAGTTCAGCCCGATTAAAAACGGGCTGCTATTTTGGCAGCCCGAACCCGATTTTTTAAACGGGCTGGCGGGCTGGCCCGAATTACCGCTTCTAGTAAAGGTGCATTTAACACCTCAAATTTTTATGGAAGTACAATTAACATCCTAAAATATTAAGAGATACAATTTTACCTATAATATATTTTAAATTGAATCAATTTCATTCTCACCGAAAGAACCATGGACGGACGTTTTCCCCTCTTCACCCAAGCATTTTATTTTACCAATAATAACACTTAATTATTAAAAACGCCACCTTTCTCGTCTTCTCGTGCATCCGCCTGCATCCTCCTCGCTTCACAGGCTCATCTTGAACCCACTTTAGAGCTACAGCTGAATCAAGTAACCGCACAACTTATAGAGAGATTCAAACAAATTGAAGGCAATGTTAGAACCAAACATGTGGTCACTGAAGAAGGAACAGGTGGAAGAACAGGAAAAACAAAAAAATGTTAAGAACAGAAAAACTATGGAAATGACTTTAGAATTTTGACAGGAAAAAAAAACAAGATAAAGAGGAGATGAGCAAGTTGCCTCATTCTACCCAAGTCCAGAACAGAACTACTCATCCCTGTTCAGATCTAAGACGCTCAACCTTAACATCGAAGAACGAGAGGTAGAGATCCAAGTCGAGAGTGGGTAAAGCCATCGCGTTGTTGATATCAATCCTACTTGTTGGTGGCATCCTGCTTCTGCTTCAACTTAGAGAAATTGTAGAACACAGATTAGAGAAGTTTCAACATGGAAGCACCCAACATTGACTTTCTTTTGAGGCTTTTTAAACAAGACAAAGTAATCGCTATTCAGTTATAATTGGGTCTTCTAGTTTTAAGATCTATTCCAACCAGCGTCACCTCTATGCCTTCTCTTTGCTATCTGAGTTGGCATTTAAAAAATATATTTATATAAATTAAAATAAAACTTATCTCACATATTTATTTTGTATACTATAAATTATTTTAGAAAAATAGCTTCTACCACTTATCCAAAGAAACACGAAGATGATGAATCATGCGAAGTCCAAAAGTCTGTTCAACCTGAGCATCAAATAAATTTCGAAGAGAAGTAACGACCACGTGAGGAGATTGTAGAATAAAGGAGAAGACAAAAAAGGTACACGCGCATCGTTGTAAAATAATAAAATGCTTATTTAGCAAGGGGAAACCGTTCATGTTTCTGTTGGGAGAGGGATGAAATTGATCTAATTTAAATATATTAAAGATAAAATTGTATACCTAAATATTTTAGGGTGCTAATTATACATATAAAAATATTTTGGAGTGTTGAGTGCACGTTTTCCCTATAATTAATATTATGGCTAAGTTATATAAAAACTTTCGTAAATTTTAGGTCAATTGTAGATAACTCCTTATATTTTAAAATTTAAATTTAAACCCTTAATTTTTTTATTTTTTATAATCATAAACCCCCTATTGTTATCTTACAGTTATCTTTTTAATAAAAATAATCATATCAGATTAACAAAAGATACGTAACATCATATATAATATCTTGTGTAAGTTCCTAGTCCTATAAAAATTTGTTATGAGGTTTGGTCAATGTCAAAATCACCCGGGTAAATTGGGTGATTAATACAGTTCTTAAATCAATACAACAAAACAAGTTAGAGTTGAAAAGCATATCACCGTAAGAGAGAGTAACCTTTACAAAACTTCACAATTCATTTGAACTCCAAATCCTTCTTTTTTTCTTGCCATGAACTTCAGATCCTTCTTGCTTACTGTAAAACTTGTTTTGATATTTTCTAATACATATTAAGTTTAAACACTCTTTCCAAGATATTAATCTCTTCTTAAGATTAAACGTACAGATCTAATATTCAGAATTATATAATGTATGATTCGGTTAAAGCTATTGACCCAAATGATTTCTAACTCGTTAGATATTCTCATATCCGAGTGGCGGGTACATCAATGTATTATTTAGATTATTTTAATTCTTGTTTGTTAATGATTAATTTGAAATAATTCACATTTTATTTGTTTTTAAGGAAAATAAACATCTTACTTTGAAGAAAACCAAAAAAAATATAAACCAATATTTTTCTTAAAAAACAAAATAAAATATGAATAATTTCATATGACTCATCAAGCCAACTAGCATGAAAATGAAGAATTGTTATGTTTTTATTGGATAGAGTTTAAATGATGTGACATTTTAGAAGTATATGTAAGTATTTCTCAAATTTCACAACACCATGTATGAAATTTTGTAAATATTATTTTCTTAAAAAAATATTTTTGATATTTTTTAGACTGATGGTACAAACAACTAGTTTAAAATGTATATTTTAGAATAATTGTATGCGAAACAAGTCTAAAATCTTGTAAAAATTGTTTATGTAAAAAATATTTTTAATACTTTTTAGATAGATTATAAAATCATCTAGATTAGAAAGTATATTTTAGACTTGTTGTATGTCGAACTAGTCTAAAAGTTTAGATATATTTACATAAATGTTGGGGATCATATTTTTTGAATTTTCTACATAATGTATAGTCTAGACCAATGTATTAAAAATTGGTCCGATTGGGGTCAAAAAACTAGGGGGTAACTGATCCGGTCGACCCAGTCTGACCCAGGGTGACCCATGATGAATCAATTTGCCCCTCTTTTTTATTTAATTTTTATTTTTTTTTAACTTTTTTATACCCCAAACAACGTCATTTTGTCTTTTCTTAAAATTACTTCTCTAAAAATTTTTTGATTTGTAAGGAGTTTTAAAAGTATTGTAGAATATTTTTGCTGTTTTGCATTGGTTGGAGAAAAATCTTTATATACTTAATGATATTTTTGTGAGTATTAGGTTTAGGAGGTTATATTGGACTATTGATTGGGAAAAAAAACTTTTATATAATTTTTTAAATGGTATACATGAACATTTAAATTATATATATATATATATATATTTTAATTGACCCCGATTGGAACCACTGACTCTTAACCCAATGTCTCGACCAGTTCAATGTTTGATCCGATTTTTAGTACTTGGATCTAAATATAGCGATCTAAAAAAGACTTTTTTTCTAGGGGAAATTCCAAAAAAATACGTTGGAAAATAGAAAAGGACGATTCAGTGCACCGAAATTCAAAATTCCCAGATCAATGCTGTGTTAGAGCAAAGGAGGAATCTGGGATATGATATCTTGTCGCAATGACTTAAATGCCTTTAGTGACAGGGAAAAGGGAAAAAATCAGAAGAGGGAAGGCCAAATTCGAAAAGCATGGAACTATCAAACGAGAAACCTAAGGGGCAACAGAGAGATGATGGAAACGATGGTGTAGTGATGGTGGTTGGCAGCGATCTGGGGTCTCTTTGAAGGAGGCTAATAGAGAAAGAATGAACATAGGAGGTCTGGCGGCATGGTAAGGTTCTACGGCCTGTGGTATATCGAAGGAGGTTGGCATGCTGTTCTTGCGAAGGTGTTGTTAATAGTCCAAGAGGTGTTGTTTTCGGACATCCACATTAGGACTTTCCATATAGTTCTTGTGAAGATGTTAATCAAGGATGTGAAGTCGTTAATGAAGAATGTGGTGTTGTTAATAGTTCATGAGGTGTTGTTTTCAGACATCAACATTACAACTTTTCATATAGTTCCTGTGAAGATGTTAATCAAGCATGTGTAGTCGTTAATAAAGAATGTGGTGTTGTCAATAATCTAGGAGGTGTTGTTTCCGGACATTCACATTATGACTTTTCATGTAGTTCCTGTGAAGATATTAATCAAAGATGTGAAGTCGTTAATGAAGAATGTGGTGTTGTTAATACTTTGAGTGTTGCAACTTTGTTTGCCATTATTACTAGGTTCAAAACAACACATGTGATATAATTGACAATTCCATATCCTTAATTAACATCTTCGCAGGAACTACGTGAAAAGCCGTAATATGGATGTCTAGAAATAACACCTCCTGGACTATTAACAGCACCACATTCTTCATTAACGACTCCACATCCTTGATTAACATCTTTATAGGAATTACATGGGAAGTCGTAATGTGGATGTCCGAAAACAACACCTCCTGGAGCACATCCTTGATTAACATATTCACAGGAACTATATGGAAAGTCCTAATGTGGATGTCAGAAAACAACACCTCCTGGAATATTAATAATACCACATTCTTCATTGACGACTCAACTTTTTTCATTAACATCTTCGCAGAAACAACATGCCGACCTCCCTCGACAGACTGCAGGCCGCAGAACTGTACCACGCCGCCGACCTCCTATGTTCGTCCTTTCTCTGTTAACCTCCTTCCAAGAGACCCCAGATCACCGCCGACCACCGTCACTATACCATCGTTTCCGTCATCTCTTCGTCCCCCCTTAGGTTTCTCGTCTGACAGTTCCACGCTTTTCAAATTCGGCCTTCCCTCTTCTGATTTTTTCCCTTTTCCCTATCACTAGGGGCATTTAAGTCATTGTGACAAGATATCATATCCCAGATTCCTCCTCTGCTCTGACATAGCACTAATATGAGAATTCCGAATTTCGCTACACTGAATCGTCCTTTTCTATTTTCCAACGTATTTTTTTAGAATTTTCCCTTTTTTCTACTTGGTAAATAGCTAAATAAGTGTTGTAGATATTTAGCTATGTTTGTAATAGCTTAATTTTAGGAAATAAGTGATTATCATGTAAGTTGAGACAAAACTCATCTCACATACTTACCTCGTATACCATAAATCACGAATTATAAGTACTTATAAGTAAAAAATAAATTATCATAAACAAACATAAACTAAAAGAGGAGATATAGACCGTAAAAGCCTCGGAGGCTAGTAGGGGTAGCTTTTGAAAAAAAATGTGAAGGGCTATGTTAAGCACGATAGTCTTAAATTCCATAATACCAATTAAGAATTTGTTAAATTTGGAGACTTGATTTTGGATTTCGTACATCATGTGACTTTAAATAGATTTATCCCTTTTAAATTTCTCTCAACTTTTTATCATTTATAGGAAATTAAAAATAAAAACTACATACGAATAAAAAAGTATAACACGACAAGAATATGGGATAAAACTTCTTTTTGAGAAAGAATACATACTAATAATGTTAATTATGTAATGCCAAATGTGGAAAATGTCAACTAAACTTCACTATATTGGTCAAATTTCGATCAGTTTGCAACTACCCAACATCACTTCACTTCATCAACAATTCAAAACCCCCTCTACCTATAAATCATTCAAATCAAAGAAACCAAAACAGAAAGACCTCACATCAACAGATTTAAATCCAAAAAATTTTAAAACTTAAAATTATCACCAAAATTTACAAATTACCACCAAACTATTAGAATTAGAATCTTATAAATTTTTTTTAAAAAATCATGATTGAATCAAAAGATTACCAATACTTATTTAAATTTTTGTATATTAATAAAAATTTAAAAAATGTGATGTAATTTCTGTAAAATTTAAACTCAATTTTTATCAGAAATTTTCTACAAACAAAAGAATTGACAAAAGCAGAACAAGCAAATACATCAATGGACCACACTCTGACCCAATCACCGGCGCCTGGCCCTGCCACGTGGCTCCCACCTCAATTAGGGTGTACTTACTATGTTGTAGTCCGCACTTCAGGGGCGGCGTTGACCGTCGGAGCCTTTGGAGGGATCATCGGAAGGCTGTCGTAAGGCCTCGTCAGTCGCGCCACTGTTCATATCTTCGATCATACGAACCACAACCGGCATGGCGGGTCTCTGATCCGGCACGACGGAGACACAAGCCATCGCTATTTGCAAGAGCTGAACCATCTCTTCCTCGACGTTGAGTTGCCTCGTCAGCTCGGCGTCAAACACTTCGGCGGTCCATTCCTCCCGCACCACCGACTGGACCCACCTCGGAAGGTCGATGCCTTCCTCGCCCAGCGTCGCTTGGTTCGGAGCCTTGCCGGTTAGGAGCTCCAGCAACAGCACTCCGAAACTGTACACATCGGATTGGAACGTCGTTTTTCGGGTTTCGACGACCTCGGGTGCCCGATAACTTCCGACCCGATTGTATGGGAGGATTGATCCGAAAAGCGGGTTCAGCCCGAAGTCCGAAACGCAAGCCTCGTGGTCGTCTCGGAGGAGGATGTTGGAAGATTTTATGTTGCCGTGGACCAAATTTGCTGACACGTGTAGGTGGGCCAACCCTCTTGCAACTCCGATCGCTATTCTTATCCGGCTATCCCAGTCCAGTGGGGTCCTGCCTGACCCTCTACTCCCTATAAAATCATCACAATTGTTTTGGGAGTGAAATCGTCACAAACTTTTTGGGTAAGAAATCATCACAAATTTTAAGTTAACATCATCAAATTTAACAAGATCTATATTTATTATTTTTCATGGATAGGATCACAGGAGGGCAGCTTGAGAAGAATATGATCCATGTGACTTTTCTAACCGGAAATCTAAAATAAGGCAAGTGTTTTTGCCTTGTTTTTACTTATTTATTTTTATTTTTAAACATAAATAAACATTAAAAATTTAAAAAGATTAAAATGTAAATATATGATAGAGTTTAATTGCACAGTAACTACTTAAATTTCATGAGTTAACAATCTCCGTTAAGTGAGATTAACAGCATTAAGTTTGGAGGTCTAAAAATACATTTTTTAGTCATAGAAAATTAAAATAAACTCTAATATAAACATAAATGATTAAACGTATATTTTAAACTTTTAAAAATAACTAAAGGAAACACAAGCCAAAAAGGGGGGGGGAACAATCTTAATTCAGTAGTATGTTCATGGATTATTTGTCTGACTTCTTATAAAATTATATATAGGGTTTATTTGAGAAGAAACTACATTGCATTAAAATGACTTTTAAATTAAATTTTGTAATATTTCAGCGTATCGCTCTTGATATTATCGGCTTTGGGCCTTTGTCACTCCTCACATTTTAAGAACGTGTCAAGAAAATATATCCAAATCTTTATAAGACGTCTTTCATTCACCTCTCCAGTCAATAACAAAAGATACCTTATAATGGTTTGAATATCTCTCCTCTTGATGCGTTTTAAAACCTAACTAGGACCCAAAAGGATAATATGCACTGAGATGTTATAGATTTTCTTCACAAGATTAAACTCAAATAGCCAATTTTTTAAACTATAATTATATTTATAAGTTTATAAAAATCCTATACCAAAAAATATTGTAATTTTAGAAAAAGTAAAAATTTGAAACTCCTATAAAACAATGTTAGAAAAAGCATGCAGTAATTCTATTTTATTTTTTTTAAGAAAATAACCATAACCATGTTCTCAAATGAATAGTTTCCTTCATTATTTTTTTTCCCCAACGGTTCCCTTGGTTTTACCCATTTGGTAACTTGAAGCAACCTGTTTTGCTTCAACGTATAGAGCAGCGAGCACTAACGTTGGGTCCTAATGGGTTATTTGTTGTTGGTTATGTTCTTTTAACTTTTTCTTTGTCTCCTTCCTTGGGGAAAGAGAAAAGGCCAGAAAAGCGACTTCCAGAAAAAAATGTCGGCGACGATGAAAGAGCCTGTGAGTGTCCTAGAAATTATGAGTGCGTGTTGCTTTGTGAATCAATTAGAAAAAAAATGAAAAACAAAGAGTCCATTTGAGAATGTTTCATTCTCAATCATGGGCAAACTTTACCCACCTCCATTATCAAGCTACGGGAGCTGCAATTTTCAGTCATTGGTCCAAGCAAGCAATAATTTATCTTTATCCATAATTATAATAATTTACCAAAATTAGCATTATTATAATAATAAGGTTAGTCCCAGAAGAATAAAGAAACTATCATTATCATATCCAAAAGCAACAGAAAAATAAAAAAAGATTGAAGGAACAAGAACGTACCGTGAAGCAGAGCAGCCACGCTACCGGCAGGCAAGTAATCGTAGACGAGCAATTTCTCATCTTTGGAGAAGTAAAATGCTCTGAGAGGAACCACATTGTGATGCTTAATCTTCCCCAGAATCTCCATTTGTGTTTCGAACTCCCCCTTCATCGCCGTCACGTCCTTCAGCCTCTTCACCACCACCGTCGTGCCTTCCTCCAGCACCGCCTTATACGACGTACCGACGGCTCCCTTCCCCAGAACTTCCGCTGAAGCTCGAAGCAAATCTTCCAAATCGAAACTATAAATCCCACCTTCGAAGAATACTAATTTGTTCCTCTCTGCTGCCTCAGCAGACCCACCTGTTACATCGTCTTTCGACGATGAAGTTCCCACCTCGGCCGCCGGAGCAGCCCGTGTTTCAGTTGCCACCGGCTTCGGCGTCTTCAAAGGTTGCTGACGCCGGCGCCTGCGGAGGTAGAGCAATAGAAGGAACAAGAGTAGTAAGAAAGCAAGAACACAGCCAACTGAAATTCCAATGATGGCTCCAGTGGAGAGTTTCTTCGAATTTCTTACGTGAACTGGAATCGAAGGTACGACGGCGGAAGGAGCCGGCGACGGAAAGAATGGGTTACACGATTGTAATGGGGCTCCACAGAGAGCGAGGTTTCCAGCGAATGAGGATTCGGGGAATTTCGAGAGGGTTTCGGGGATTGAGCCATTGAGCTGATTATGGGAAACATTGAAGCTCACCAATTTGGCGGTAATGCTTGGAAGATTCCCAGAGAATCTATTGTTTTCCAAGAATAGACCACTCAGGCGGGTCAAATTGTTGATCGAGAAAGGAATTGAACCCGTGAAGTTGTTGTACGAAAGGTCCAGACGCGCCAAACGAGTCAACCGAGTCACCGTGGCGGGAAACTCCCCCGAGAGCTTGTTGCCCTGGAAGTAGAGGCTACGAAGCAAGGTCAAATTCGAGAAATCCGAGGGGATCTCGCCGGAGAGGCCGTTAGACCGGAGACTGAGCACGCGGAGGCGAGTGAGCCGGCCGATTGTGTCAGGCGGAATGGGACCAACAAGGTCGACGCCGGGAAGACGAAGAGAATACACAAAAGAACGAGACGAATCACATTGAACTCCAATCCAGTCGCAGGCCGAGTCGGAATCGTTCCACTGGAGGCGATTAGCGTGAGGAGTTCGGGAGATGAAGGCAAGCAGGGCTTCCTTGTCCTGAGTCGGTTCCGAGTTAACTCGCCAACTCAGTTGCCGAAGAAGCAACAGAACAAGAATCATCATCATCACAGGCCCAGCATCAAAAACCACCCCCATTGACATAGAAAGACGAAATCAAAAACAAAATGTGATACACAATAGATAACCACCCAATCAGAGAGGAGGCTCGTGAGGATGAATTTTAATAAACCCAGAAGCAGTTTTGAGGCAAAATGCCATGAGAGAGAGAGAGAGTGAGAGAGTTGTTTGAGCGGGCATGTATGAGTGGGACAGTATCACGAGGCAAGAAAAAGTGAAGTAAAGGAGAGTGATAAAGGAGAAGACAGAAACTGGAAGGTTATTGGAGCTGGGACTTGGGACTGGAGACGTTTACTTTAATGTATTAATTTTGATTAATTATGACAGTGGAATCAAAAACTAAGAAAAAACGACTTTTCAATTATAGTTTTATTTTTAAATAATAAGTGTTTATAATTTGTTATTTACGGTATGCGTATACGTATGTAAGAGGAGTTTTATTTCGACTTATCTAATAAGTATTTATTGACCCCCAATAAGTAATATCAAACACACACATATACAGGTTAAAAGTGTATTTGGTATTACTTATTGGGAGTCAATAATCACTTATTACGTAAGTCAAGATAAAACTTCTCTCACATACTTACCTCATATACCATAAATCATGATTTATAAGCGCTTACTACCTAAAAATAATCTATCATAAATGAGCACAATGACCTTTAATCTTTTAAGTTGGCTCTTATTTTAGTTTCTACTATTAAATTTTGAAAAAAAAGTTTTAGTCTTTCAAAGAGTAAAATAATCTAAGTTTTAATCCTTTAAAGAGTAAAATAATTTAGATTTTTTATTTAATAATAAAGATAAATATTTCAAACAAAATGAAGCATCAAAACGTTTAGTTTAAAAATTAGGGGATTAAAATGAAATTGTATCAACCCATCATATATTCATGGATTTTTTAAGAAATTGTATAATTGTCAGTTTCTTTGACCTATGTGTAATTGTGAGTTTATACCTCACACCTTGTGGCTTTTGTGTGTCGTGGACTTGTGGGTTTCAATGTGAATTTAATTATTTCCGGCCGAAAAACAGTGAATTTAATTTTTTATTTTGACGAGTTATACTGTTCCGCGGTTACGATTCATGGTTTCTCTAATTTGACCGCAATGATTCATTGATATGATACGGCCACGGTCGTATCATCGAGGGCCTTCAGTATTAGTAATTAATTACTACCTTCCTAGTCGGCTTCACTGCTTCACATTAAAAACTAGATTTATTTCTCCAAGAGAATTTATTGATGGTGATTTCTTTTTTTTTTACTAGAAACTATGTTACATTAGCTCATATTACGAATTACAATCAAAATTCTAGCATGAGTTGATTATCCTTTATTATCAACCGTATCTTGATATGAAAATGGTGGATAATTAAGGAACACAAAATTCTCCATAATGTTATAGGCAAATTTAGCTAAATGATCCGCAAGATTGATGGTGATTTCTAAACGTATGTAAGCACAAAAAGAAATTCTAATAATATGATTTTTTTATTAAATACTAAATAAAAAGATAAATATTACTCATATTAATGTAGCGTGTGAATATGGTTAGAGAAATGAAATGAAAAATAATGCAAAGAGAAGATTTTTTATATATATACACAAATGCAAAAAGAAGATGAAAGCATGGTTTTTTTTTTTCTTCGGAAAATACCGAAAACATGCTCTGAAAGTTGCAAAAGGACAAATTAGTAATATCATCAATGTACCACATCCTATGTCGTGATGAATATGGGAATATCAAATCTTGACAAAGAGGCCATCTTGTCCTTAAATTGTCTTTCTTTAATGTGTGTTTGGATTAATTTTTAAAGAATATTTTTTATAATTTATGAAATAAATATATGAGAGGAATTTTATCTTAATTTATAAAAAAAAATTTCTAAAATATAATTTTGATGTTACCCAAATACCCACTAAACAAAAGTCACCTTCGTTGTATTTTGTACCCTTCTCTTATGTCGGACTCTCATCAATATGTAGTTTTTGGCAATGACGTCTTTTTGGCAAGAGTTCATAATCACAAATTCATCCAACTGTACTGACATAAGACTTGATATATTCGAATCACTGATTTGTTATTTTGTAATTTCCATAATATTTTTATGAGATTTTGCCTTTTTTTCTTTTGCCAACAAAGAGTAGGGAACTTAAAAGGAAGCCAGATTATTATACATTGATAAATGTATCAAAATGAACATATGATTTATTTTTAATATTTATAAATGTCTCAAAATTAACTTAGTGCCCGGCCGGCCCTACATTAAAAATTAGTTTGATTTTCCATTTAATTATGGAAAAAATTTCCTAAAATATGATTTTTCATTGAAAAAAATATAATTATGTATTGGGATCCAATTAAGAGAGGATTGGAAGAAGATCCTATCAGAATATTTTTTTTCCTTTTCTTCTTGGAATTCTATCTCTAGCTTTAGATAAAAACTAATGGATAGTTCAAATTTATTATTTTATAAAGCTATTAATATAGTACTTTATAAATTTATTTTACTTTATCTGTATTATAGTTATAAATTATGTATATCAAATTTGTGGGAAAGACAGATAAAGAACTTTAAAAATATGAAAAGAAAAAAAAGTGTACCTAATATTCATAATATCATAAAGGTGTTAATATTTGATTTGTCCTTTTTGAAGTTAAAAGGAAATTATATAAATGCCTTCAAGAATATTTTTTAAAACAAAAAAGAGTAACCCTCACCCCACCCTACCACCAGCCGGCGACCAATGACATATCCCTATCAGCGCCAGCACTCCAGTGGCCATGTAGCTAGTTGCTCGTGCTGGAATAATTATTTGGTAAAGTAATAAGATTTATTAAGCAATTCACAACATTTTATCATTTTTTAACAACTTTTATTTACCAAGTATCAAATCTAAACTATAACGTTTTTCACAAGTTTTATTTAAGAATTCACGATATTTGATTAGGTTTTACTAACAACTTTCGTTTACCAAGTAACAAATCTACTTTATCAAGTTTTTCACAAGTTTTATTAAGGAATTCACGACATTTGATCAGATTTTAATAACTTTCATTTACCAAATAACAATTCTACATTGTCGGGTTTTTCACAACTTTTATTAAGGAATTCATGAAATTTGATTAGGTTTTACTAACAATTTTCATTTACCATGTAACAAATCTACACTATCAAGTTTTCCATAAATTTTGCTAAGGAATTCACGATATTTAATTCAGTTTTAACAATTTTTGTTTACTAAGTAACAAATCTACACTATCAGATTTTTGACAAGTTTTATGAAGGAAATCACGACATTTGATCAAGTTTTAACAACTTTTGTTTACCAAGTAACAAATCTACATTATCAAGTTTTTCACAAGTTTTGTTAAAGAAATCATGATATTTGATTAAGTTTTAACAAATTTCGTTTACCAAATAAAAAATCTAAACTATCAGGTTTCTAACAATTTTTGTTAAGGAATTAATCATATTTTATTAGATTTTAACAACTTTCGTTTACAAATAACAAATCCACACTATCAGGTCATTCATAACTTTTATTAAAGCATTTTCCATATTTTTTAGGTATTACCAACTTTTTTTTACTAAGAAGAAACAGGTCAGACTTAATGGAAATATGTGAATTGTAACAATAGAAAATTGTTTTGGGTTTCACTCAGCTTGTTTCATGAGCAGCTTGTTTTTGCCTTCTTGTCATCATTTAAGCATCATTCTTGTTCCTTCTTTAGCTTCATGTTGCACAATTTCTACTCCTATAGTGAACTAACATTTTTGAATTTAATTCTTTTTGCAGAGCAGTTAATTCTTGTTCAAAACCTGCAATTGCACAATATCTTTTACATGTTCTAGTTTATTAGATTGAATTCCCCCTTCTAAATTAGTGATCTTTTACATGTCCTAGACACCCTGTGTGATGAATCTAAATAAGTTCAGAGCATGCGAGTTTCTCATCAAGTACAAAAAAGCACAGGGTGGTGATAACATTATAGTTATTGTTGGTAATTGTTTTGCTCTAACTGAGTATGCCACAAAACTTCACAAACCAATGATATATGTTGCTACAAGATCATGAAATGATAATTTTTTTTTTGTTCGAATAAATGATTATGACCCACCTCCATCCACTCACCATTTACTCAAACACGGAAAATGAACTTTATGGAACTAACAGGATAGGAAGAAAGAAGATAAACGGTCATACCCAGTAGGGGTGTACATGGGTAGGGCTGGGCAGGGCGAAGCTCTTGCCCGAAAAATCATTGAGCTGCATTTTACAGCCCGATGCCCAGCCCTGCCTGTAGAAGCCCAGACATTTTTGGGCTGGGCATGGGCGGGCTGGGCGAGGGTAGGCTTCGCCCTGCCCAACATTTATCAACCCAACTTTGAAGTTGCTCTTCAAGGGAGCACAAACAGGTTTACAACCAAAGATGCCCTACGCACACCTTATGTGGGAAAAAAAACAGCTTCTATGACAATAACCAATATGGAGAGCTCAGAAAAAAAAAACCTCTTCAATCATCATTATCCAACCATACCCATTACATTCTTCCTTCTCCAACTGTTGAAAACAAAATCATCGACCTTAACAGAACCAAGCTCAGGAGAAAAAAAGAAAATCATATGGAGATAAATCACAAGCCTTACACAACAAATAAATGTTGAAAACAAAACCTTCGATTTTCTGTTGTCCAGAAAAAAAAAACAGAACCAAGCTCAGGAAAAAAAAGAAGAAAAGAAAACAAGCACTAAGTTCTAAAACTATCCCAGATAGAACCCTCGAACCCTAAGGATCTAGACTAAGCTGAGAAAGAAAGGATCTAGACAAAGAAAGAAAAACAAAATCATAAATAATATTTAATACCAAAGAAGCCTAATAAAATAAAATATATAATATAATATAATTATATAAAGTTATAAACTGTTATACAAAAAAATATTTATATCACATATTTTAATATATATAATTATATACCTACTGGGCAGGGCGGCATATCCTGCCTGATGCCTGGCCCTGCCCGCTAAAATGCCCAGCCCGATTGTGCCCAATTTTTTTTGGGCTGGGCAGGGCAATTTTTTATTGGGTCAGGATGGGCGTATTGGGCTCTGGGCTTCATGAACACCTCTAATACCCAGAAACAATAAAGGCCTGAAACATACTATATAGAAGGAGATCAATCTTGTTCTAGAGCTCAAAATCTGATCTTATATTGAAGAAGCAGAGACTTGTTAGCAAGAAATCTATGGGTTCTCCAGCAAACTTCGCGAGGAGGATCTTAGATACAGGAATCATCGCAGGAGGAAGAACACCGAGGTGGGTCAAGTTTTGGAGTGATGCCGCCATTGATTGGTGGCATAGGAACTCATCATCATCGTTGACTTCTTCACAGGAAAGATTTTTTGAGATACCTGATACATAATCCTGAAATGGATTGACGAATAGATAGAGCAAATAGGGTCAGTTTTGAGAGATTGCAAAAGATGGGTTGATAAATACAGAGATCGGCATTGATGTGGGAGCTGGAGAAATTGCAGAAGATGTAAGCCCTAATTGTTGGGGGAGCTAGAGATGGTAGAAATCGAAGATCTAAGGGCCGTCGTTGCTAGAGAAATAGTTTGTGTTGCTGGAGGAGGCCACAATCCCTATTGTTGGAGGAAAAGATTATTTTGTCGAAGGATAAAGAAGATGATTATGT
Organism: Inga oerstediana; assembly: GCA_963210345.1. Lineage (NCBI taxonomy): Eukaryota > Viridiplantae > Streptophyta > Magnoliopsida > Fabales > Fabaceae > Inga > Inga oerstediana. The sequence goes on from OY723407.1 coordinate 38,808,323, forward strand.
CAAGGACATTTGTATAATTTTCTTTTGATTTCAATAAATACAAATTAGGCATTAACACTTCTTTGGTATTATGAATATTGGGAGCACATTTTTATCTTTTAGTATTTTTAAAGTTCTTTATAAGGAATTTTCCCTAGATTTTAACATTTTAAATTTATTTATTTATAATAATAAAAATGTTACAAAGTAGTAAATATTAATCATCCATTTTTTTAATGTAAGAGTGAATATGAGATTTTGAGAAGAAATTGGAGAACCAAGAGGATATGATATAAGAAAAACTAATAAAATGAGATGAAAAGTGTGAAACTTAGAAAGGAAGCCAAAGTATTATACTATTGGGAAAATTTCAGAAAAATGTAATTAAAAATGGGAAAAGATAAATTTGTGCTTTGAATTTATCAAATCCTCAGTTAGAATTGAAGTAGAAATATGGAATTTCTAATTTTGACCAAATGACCAAAATACCCTTAATTCAATTCACAAGTTTCAGGAGTCAATAACAATATTTGTATCAATATTAACAACATCAGATTTTACATTAACGACTTTGCTTTTATGTTTGACAACTTCATATCCTAAAAACCAGGGATAATTTTGATGGTACAAGTTTCAGGGGTCAATAACAACATCTGTATCTATTTTAACAGCATCATATTTTACATTAACAACTTTTCTTTCATGTTTCATAACTTCATATCCCAAAAGCCAGAGATAATTTTGAGGCATGTTAATTCTGCAGAACAGCAGGCAGATTTGCTTACAAAACCAGTCAGTGGTGATGTTCAGAGGAGACTGTTGCGCAAGTTGGGGACTACTGACATCTTTCGGCCCCAACTTGAGGGGGAGTGAAGAGAATATAGGATAGTATGATATATATATGATATATTTGACTTGTATAAAATATAAAACGATAAAGCATTTGTGTTGTACAGTTACATTTTTTTTCTTTGTCGTTTTCATCTGTGGATAAGCTTCTGTCGTATCACTCAATACGGCAGGTACATATCTGTATAAATATGTGGCAGATTGGCTTAGTCCAGGTGTGGTGTACACTTTATTCAATTAATGAGAATATCATATTTCTCCATATTCGGTGTGTTTTAGAGTGGGAGGTCAGGAATTCTTCATGGTATCAGAGCCTCAGGCTGGATTAGCTTCAACCACCAAAAAAAAAAGGGGAAGCCCAAGATCCAGGCCCACTTCACCGTTGCCCACCAAGATTCACGGACTGTGCGATCGTGTTCCCACCAAGATCTCCCATCATCGACCTTTTCCTTCATCTCGCTGCAACCCAAGATCCGACACCTTGCACCGTCGCCCACCAAGATTCACGCACTGTGCAATCGTGCTCCACCGCTGCAAACCACTATCTGGCACCTTCCACCGTCGCGCATCCAGAGATCCCCGAGATCGACTATTCTCGTCCTCTACTAAACACCTCCAGTTTCAATGGCAGAACAACTTGGAGGGTCGCATATTCCATCCACTGTGACTCAAGAAAATCGTGGATCTGACACGAAGACCACACTGGAGTCCCTCCCGTTCTCACATCCACTGTTTTTGCATCCCTCAGACACACAGGGGACTTCAATCATCCAGCATATCCTTACGGGATCCGAAAATTACCCAGTTTGGAGCAGAGTGATGAAGATCGCACTTTTTGGGAAACACAAGTTGGGTTTCATAGATGGAACCTGTCAGAGAGACTCCCAAGATCCGGCGTTGATTCCTCAGTGGGAACGATGTAATGCTATTGTTCTTTCGTGGCTGTTCAATTCGATCTCGAATGAATTAGCCAATGGAGTAATCTACTTCCAAAGCGCACACGGTGTCTGGCTTGACCTGAAGGAACGCTTCGACAAAAAGAATGGTACGCGAGTGTTTGCTATCCATCGAGAAATTAATTCCCTGCGACAAGGTATGAGTTTTGTTTCTATTTACTACTCGAGGCTCAAAGAACTCTGGGAGGAACAATCATCGCTTGTGGCACTCCCGTCTTGTACCTATCATTCTTCGAAGGCATATGCAGAATTGGTCCAAGAACAGAAGCTCCTTCAGTTTCTTATGGGGCTTAATGAATTGTATTACCAAGCACGGAGTCAGATATTGCTCATGAATCCTCTTCCCACTGTAAATGAAGCATATGGAATGCTCATTCAAGAAGAGACACAACGCTCTATTGTGGAAGCAGAAAAACAGTCCCCAACTGATGGAATTGCAATGATTGCAAGAGGCCGCGGGCGTGGCAGAGGACGTGGCCGCGGAGATAACTCAATCTAGTGTAGTCATTGCCGGAAACAAGGGCATTTGAGGGAAAATTGCTACCAGCTGATTGGCTATCCACCAAACTTCAGAGGGAATGGTTCTCGACAGAATAAGGAATCAGTCTCCCCTGCACAAGAATCATCACGGGATGCAGAAGTTCACACTAATACCACGTCTTCTATGGCTCCCTCATTCACTCAGGAACAGTATGACCGCATCCTTAACTTGATTCAGAAGGATGCAGACAACATCGTTCATGCGTTAACGGGTACAGGTTTGCATTCTCTTAATACTCACACTAATTCACATGCAAATTGGATTTTGGATTCTGGGGCCACCACCCACATGGTAGGTGATTTGGCCCTGTTAGATACTTACAGAAATTATAGTGGACCAATTAGGACAATTAAGATTCCAGATGGACATCGAGTCCCTGTGACACACATTGGTGATGTCAATATTTCTGCAGAAATTAAGCTCACTGATGTCTTATACTCACCGAGACTCAAATTCAACCTAATTGCAATTTCCAGGTTAACTAAGGAACATCGATGTGTTGTCTGTTTTTCCCCTAATTCTTGTTCATTGTAGGACCTTCAGGGTGGAAAGATGAACCTGACTGGTAATTTCATAGAGGGACTATACATTCTGAAAACCTTGAAGCCAAATAAAACATGTTATAGTGTGAATGTTACCTGTAGTAATCCTCCTTTATTGCATTGTAATGATGTGAATTTGTGGCATAAGAGATTAGGACATGCCCCTCTTTCTGTAATGCGGCATTTAGATATTGTTTCCCATGACAATGTTTCTAATGATCATGTATGCGACATCTGTGCACAATCTAAGCAAACAAAGTTCCCTTTTACCTCCAGTTGCATTAAAAGCCGTTGTTGCTTTGAGCTTATACATGTAGATGTGTGGGGACCCTATAAAACTCCCACACATCATGGTTATCAGTATTTCCTTACGATAGTTGATGATTTTTCAAGGGCAACATGGATATTTTTTATGAGATATAAATCTGATTCTTTGTTGCATCTTAAAAATTTTGTTGCATATGTTTCTACTCAATTCCACTTACAAATTAAGAAGGTTAGAAGTGATAATGGACTAGAATTTATGAATTCTGAGTTTAAATCCTTTGTCAAACAAAAGGGGATGATACATGAGACCACATGTCCTTATACTCCACAACAAAATGGAGTAGTTGAAAGAAAGCATAGGACTATTATGCAAGGGGAGCCTAATGTTGCAATCTTATGTTCCTACTAAGTATTGGGGAGAGTGTGTTAAAATGGCTGTTCACTTGATTAATAGAATACCTTCAAAGGTCCTTGATTTCAAAACACCATATGAGAAGATTTATGGACATAGGGCTGATTTGACTAATTTGAAAACCTTTAGATGCCTTGCATATGCAACAGACCTTAAGGTTACTGATAAGTTACAGCCAAGAGCAGCACCTTGTATATTTTTAGGCTATCCTGACAATCAAAAAGGTTTTATCTTGCTTAACCTTAAGACTAACCAATTGATTGTTAATAGACATGTAAGCTTTGCTGAAAACAGGTTTCCCTTCTTCGATATGCCAACCAATCAACAAAAGGTAATACATCCAGCATTAAAGGAGATGTTCTGGTATGATACAGAACATGCTCTGCAAGATAATACTCCAGAAACAGTAACAAGTCACAGGTTTGATTCTCAAGTCCCTTCTGGAAATGATAATCAAGGCAGATGTGATGTGGATACTAGTCAAGGGGGTGAGGAATTAGTTCCTTCTCTACCACTTAGAAATAAAAGACCCCCAATATGGGCTAATGACTATATCTGTTCTCTTATGACGTCTGAAGTCTCTCCAGTTTGTAAAAATACCTGTGCTTACCCTATTGACAATTATATTTCATATAGATCTGTTTCTGCTGATTATCTTTGTTTTTTATCCTCCATTGATGCAGTTCATGAACCCACTACATACCTAGAAGCAATTAAGCATAAGGAATGGATAGAAGCTATGCATGCTGAAATGCAAGCTTTGGAAAATAATCATACTTGGGAGATAGTGCCCATTCCAAAGGGAAAGAAAGCAATCGGTTGTAAGTGGATCTATAAGATTAAGTACGATTCCTCTGGTAATATAGATAAATATAAGGCTCGATTAGTTGCTAAAGGGTACTCTCAAAGAGAGGGGATAGACTATACTGAAACTTTTTCCCCTGTAGTAAAAATGTTTACTGTTCATCTAGTCCTTAAGTTAGCAGCTTTAAATCATTGGGACTTGTTTCAGATGGATGTAAATAATGCGTTTCTCCAGGGAGACCTTAATGAAGAGGTCTATATGCGAATCCCTCAAGGATTTGAAGGTAAGGGGGAGAATATGGTTTGCAAATTAAAGAAATCTTTGTATGGCCTTAAGCAAGCTTCTAGACAATGGAATTTGAAATTAACTGAAGCACTTGTAAAAGGGGGGTTTAGACAAAGTAAAAACGATTACTCTTTGTTTATTTTAAATTGTGATGATGGCATGGTACTAATTCTTGTCTATGTGGATGACCTTTTAATCACTGGAAGTTCACAAAATGGTATTAACTATGCTAAAGAGTTACTCCATGTAAACTTTAAGATTAAAGATTTAGGGATCATGAGATATTTTCTAGGCATTGAGGTTGCCAAATCTGAAAAGGGCATTATTTTGTCCCAACGTAAGTATGTTCTTGATCTTTTGTCTGAAACAGGAATGAGTGGATGTAAGCCACTTTCTATTCCTATGCCTCAAACTCTGAAATTACTGCCATATCAAAAGGGCAAGACTAGTAAGGGGGAGCTGCTGCCAAATCCAGAAAGTTATCGCCGTTTGGTAGGTAAATTGCTTTATTTAATCATGACTCGCCCTGATATATCATTTTCTGTGCAGAATCTTACCCAATTTATGCAAACTCCAACTAAGGCACATATGGCTGCGGCAATCAATGTTGTAAGGTACTTGAAGGGGAGCCCAGGCCTAGGAGTATTTCTCAGCTCAGAGGGAAATCTGCACATGGAGTGTTATTGTGATTCAGATTGGGCTTCCTGTCCTATTTCAAGGCGATCAGTCAGCGGTTATCTGCTTAAGTTTGGAGGCTCGTTAGTAATGTGGAAGACAAAGAAGCAAGGAACTGTCTCAAAGTCTTCTGCTGAAGCAGAATATCGTGCTCTTAGCATGGCAACTTCAGAAATTACTTGGGCCCGAGGCTTACTTAAGGACCTTGATATACAGAATCTTGGTCCTGTTATAGTGCATTGTGATAGCAAAGCAGCGATTCATATCGCTGCGAATCCTGTCTTTCATGAGCGGACTAAGCACATTGAGGTTGACTGCCACTTCGTTCGTGAAAAATGGCAGCGTCGTGACATTGATTTGAGGCATGTTAATTCTGCAGAACAGCAGGCAAATTTGCTTACAAAACTAGTCAGTGGTGATGTTCAGAGGAGACTGTTGCACAAGTTGGGGACTACTGACATCTTTCGCCCCCAACTTGAGGGGGAGTGAAGAGAATATAGGATAGTATGATATATATATGATATATTTGACTTGTATAAAATATAAAACGATAAAGCATTTGTGTTGTACAGTTACATTTTTTTTCTTTGTCGTTTTCATCTGTGGATAAGCTTCTGTCGTATCACTCAATACGGCAGGTACATATCTGTATAAATATGTGGCAGATTGGCTTAGTCCAGGTGTGGTGTACACTTTATTCAATTAATGAGAATATCATATTTCTCCATATTCGGTGTGTTTTAGAGTGGGAGGTCAGGAATTCTTCAATCTTTTTTTAAGCTTAAGGTCTATACTTATAGTCCGGTGTAATCAAATGCTTTTCGTATATGTTCTTGAGTTATGGATGAATAATTTGTATTGCTGCAAGATAGAATGAATCACACCCTTATCTTATTTCAACTTATTTTAGAGTATTTATGAAAATGATATGTTGTTCGGTAGGTAACACAGGAATAACATAAATATGTTGATAATATATGCATGATTACATAAATTTCCCTCAAGGATTCGTACTTGATAATTACAATTAATGTAATCGTGTAGAGCTACTTGTGTGTCTAAACCCGTCCCAGTGAAACGAAGGCATCTTTCCGTCTTCATTCCACCACTGCATTCCTCCTGTGTAGTTCTCTTCTCTACTTTCAGTACACCTCTTGTTTTCACCTGTCTAATTACAATTGGTAGGGGAGGGTGAGATTCGGGAGAATCTTAGTAGGAAAATAGTACCAATATGCATGCAAGATAAGTGCTTAATGCATGATATGCTTACATTACATAACTCATGTTCACACAATAACATATCTGCGTGCTCAATGTTTCATACAACAAAACTATGGTCACAACATAAACAGAAACAGAGCTTCAATCATTCATATATATTTCACATAATCAAGCAAAGCAATAACATGCATCAGTGCACCATTACAATGTTAGAATCGGTAGCCACAGCGGAAGAATTTTAAAAATTTTCACCGATTCTAATCTAGGATCTATCAACGGCGTTTAAACCAAGTTGGAAGGATTTATACCTTTTATGATTCAGGGTTTTCACGATCTCTAGGAGCCAATACGTCAGGTCCGCTCCCTCTACCGGTATCCACATGAGTGCTCTACAACCGAGACTGCGTACTAGCGCCTCTAATGTCTCCTAGGGTTTCCCTTGCGGCTCTCAATTCTCATGTATATGTCAGTATATCTGCTCTATCAAGTTTATAACTTATGAGGGCTATTTTCAAATTTCAAAATTAATCATCATTAATTTTGAAATTAATTAACTATTAATTATCTTGATGAGTTAATTAAATAAATTCAATTTAAATTAAATTTGTCCAACAGTTTTAATTTAACCTATTTATTTAATCCAAATAAAGAGCCATTAGATTTAAATTATCTTCATAAATTAAATCTGAGATACCATATATCTATCATGTTAGTTATTAGATTTAATTTATCTTAATAAATTAAATTTAAAACTAACACAATATAATAATATAATATAATACACACACACACACACACACACACACATATATATAATATGTATTTCGAAAATACATATCTATATAATATTATTAAAGAATTTTTATATTACATATATACATATATACATAAATATAAAATACGTCCACCCTAATTAAACATTATCTCGTGTTGGGCCATTCTTGTGTGCGACCCTGTAGGCCCATATGAAGTTGGCAGTGGGCCAATAACTGTACTAACCCACAAGTCAAAAGCGGCCTCTAGCAAGTCACGTTCTTTTTGTCACACCATATATTGGTCAAGGATGAGGCATGGACAATGTCATCCTCTTATTCCTGACTATTACTTTCTCGATTCCTGAGTAGTCTGACAATAGAAATGGAAACTCCTTTCCATTGTAGTATGGCCATACATTTCTCAGACTTACTCATCGAGGGGCCCAGTAATATCTCTCTACTAATGTGAGGGACAAATTCCATCTTGATCATTCATATTCCTCTTCATGAAAAAACACCAAGCCCGATTGTAGCCTTTATCATCACCCGGTCAAAGGTGACTTTTAACTAGTTCAAAGCTTAGCAACTCTCATGTAGAAATCCATGATGACCTCAGGTCAAAGGGCATTGTGACGTGGTTATACATGAGAAAAGCTTATGACTTGATCCATGTAGCTTTCTCATAGTGGGTTGGTCCAGCACCTTATACTCTTACAAATGCCTAAAACTTTGATTCGTATCTCCATATTTTATCAAAGTCATACTGATCTTGTTTCATCTCTGCTCCCGCATAGATAACCGACCAGGGACATTTTAGGACAATCTTTATGAATTATCCAAGGATACAATTATCAAAATTAACATGCAAATAATATGATAACAGAATGGAGAAAGTTCATTAAATTAATAATATTCAAAGTACAATGATTGGCCCTTTGGGCACAATTTCCAACATACAAATACCAAATACATGTAGGAGAGGTAAGTTCCTTACCTTAATATCCCTTCCCTAATCCTCGAATAACGTGTCTCGATTTGCATGCCAATCCCTCGGGCTCTCAACTCGGTCCTAAAATGTCAAATGTATAGTTTAAAATTTAGACACTTCCATAGTTTTTCTAGGGGTTATGAGTCTATTGAAAAATGACCAAAATGCCCCCGGGACCTCGGCCCTACTGTACCCAGTTCGACTGTACTTTTCCTGAAATTTTAACCCAGACTATATTGACATATTTTCATTCAAGGAATTCATTTTTGACCTCGGTTTTCTCAAATTCCAGCCCCAATTATGAATTTACCCTTGGCAACCTCTATCTGAGGGTTTTAAGGCTATTTTTGTTATTTCACATTTTAAGGCTTTTCTCACTTCACATCCAACATGAACCCCACACAATTTTCCATTCTAAACATAATGGAATTATCAAAAACACTAAAATTCAGTCTAAACACAGCCCACAATAGATCTGGACGAAATTTTATAAAAATTAGAGAAAATGGAGTTTTATGATTTCAATCCATAAAACACTTTCTTATCACCTTTAATCACTTGTTTAACTACTTAATCACATTCTAAACATGATTACACTAAATTTGGACAACACCTCCCCTTAGGGTTTTAGCATTCCAAATCATAAAACCAACCAATACAAGTCAAGAATCCAATCATAACAACAACACAACCTTGAATTCAACCAAGAATGTAAGGTTTATGAGTTTACCTTTGATTTCTCTCTCTAGACTCCAATTTCATCCTCCCTCTCTCCTTCTTTCCCTTGATTTTTCTCTTACTATATGTATGTTTCAAGAAGGATTAGAGGTTAGAAAGAGTTGCTCATGAATTTGAAGGCAAGAACAAGTAGAAATCACCTTGAACTTACCTTAGATTTTCCTTTTGTGCTCTCCTTCTTCTATGTTTCTTGAACTCTCTCTCCCTCTTCTCTTATGCTTGCTAGGACGTGAAATGGGATGAAAAAAGATGAAGCATGGCTTTTAAAAATATCTTCACATTTTCCCTTGATCAATATTGTCATAAAATTAAAGTTTATGACACCAATTATATTTGAGCTTATCTACCACTAAGTATCACACTTTCTCTTTCTTCTCTCCTTATTGCCCAACGTAAATGAGAAAGAGAAATGATATGATCAAGCTTAATAATATCTCTCATTTTCCCTTATTTAACTTTATCATAAAAATAGGATCTTATGACAAGTCTTGTACTTGACTTTATCCTTTACCAACTTAAGTCATTATCCTTCATTAGCATTGAACTATTTTCTCTTCTCCTTGGTTGGCCCTCAATGACGCCTAAGGGCCTTCCATGCCCACCCTTTGGGCTTCAATTCCATTTATCAAACCACATGTATAAGAAATATTATTTTACTCTTAATTTGAACATGTGCACACACTTTATCAATTATAATTAATTCTCTTGCCTCAAGATAATGACACTCAGCATGTTTATGAGCCAAATACTTATTTTCCCCTCCTATTTCTTTATTCTACAATTTACACAATTGCTAACATATTTTATTTTTCAATTTTTGGAATAGTGCCAATTTTGGCAGATTTCTGCTCAAACTTTGAAAAATCATAACTAAATTTGTAGACATCGTTTTGGGGCGATTCCAAAGGCTATGAAACCCTTATTGAGTCTAGGTTTAAGGAAAAGTATAGACTCTTGCCAATTGGAAGCACATCATTCCCATATTTTTTAATCTTTGGAAGCTATTCCAGAAACTTTTCAGTTTCGCTGAGTAAACTTCAAAAATTCATAGCTCTTTGTATATAGCTTTAATTTAGTCATATGACCTATCAAATTAAAGTTTAGGATGTCCACTTTCACTCTGTAAATTTTCATAATTTTTCCTATCATTTGGTCTTCCAAAACCTCATGACAAGTTCACTGCCTCGCAGAAAATTTCAGTAGAAGCATGATTACTTTATTCAAAATTCACCATTTTATTTTCTCTAACACCCCAAAGACATAAGAAATATTAAAGGATAAATTTGAGACACCTGCTAAATCGAGGTTTAATATTCCGTTTAATTTAGACTTATTCTTAAATTTCTAATATTAAAATTCAGGATATTACATAATGAACTAGATGGAATGTGTTGTATATGTCGGCAAAAAACAAAAACAAAACAAAAGGGTGGAAAGTGTTGTATATATATTAGACAAACAAGTGGATGGCTGAAATTCTTATTTAGTGAGAACGCATATGGCATGCTATGCTGTCAAAGAGACAGACTTATCAAGGGTTTTGCTTAATTACTATTGATGTAGATTCGCTTTTGATTTTGCCAACTGGCAGATGATGACACTTGTAGGGCGAAAATTGAAGGAAGGTTTTTGATTCCTATTGATGTATATTTGGTGTTGATTCGTGATGGTAGCACTTTCAAGACTCAGCTGTACATTTGTTTGATTATGGATGTTGTGTTAAAGATATATTATGTTGAGTCTGATTATAGAATTACGTACATGAAACCTATATATTATATTCTATAATACTCGTCGTAATACCGTTAGATTCCATTTTATTTTCAAGTAACATCGGTTTGTTTTTATTTTCTTTCATAATTGAATTTTGTTTTGTCTTTATAAATTAAAGAGTTATCAAAATTTAAAATTATATTTTTTTTCTAAAAAAATAATAAATACTAGGATATTTAGTTTGGATCCATTAATTAATAAATATAATTTATTGATGATTATTTTCTAATTTATTTTTTTTATATTCCCTAATAATTGAATTCTTTGTGGGAGAATTCTATTCAAGTCCAGATAAAATACCAAAATTTAAATCTAGGCTTACATTTTCAACAAATTCTTAAGCAGGCTAAGATGTCTCATTAGGGATTTTTGAATTTTAATAAAATACCAGAATGCCCCTTTATAGGTAAAAAAAATATTGTAGATGTAATAATTATTTCAACTAAATTTAATGGGGCTTTTTCCCAATAAAACAATTGAAAAATGAAGATAAAATAATACATGATAACGAATCACATATTTATGGAATTTTTTGATATATGTTAAGATTAATTTTATGATTTTGCAAATCACGTTCAGGTTGATTAATTAATCACCTTAATTTTGCAAATCACATTCAGGCTCATTATACTTTTAGTGTAAGGAGAATCTACGAGATAAAGGAATGATAATCTTTTAGATAGTATTCTTACATTACATGTATACAATATATAATCTCTTATTCATCTGGCAATATATATATATATATATATATATATAACATGTTATTCATGATTCAATTCATTCACTTATTATTGTTTTTGTTTAAAGGGTTAAGATTCATTTTTACCCCGAAAATATCTCCAAAAGAACAATTTTACCCCGAAAACTTTTTTAGGAGCAATATATATTGCTCCGGAAGTGTCAAAAGTGGGGCAATGTTGCCCCTACCATTAATAATGGTTGATTTTGACTATTAATTTGACCATATTACACAATTAGCACAACCACCTCCTCATCCTCCACAGCCACATCATACTCCAAATCACTTCCTCCTTCTCTCTTCCTTGCCATCAACCTTGTCTTTCCTTCTTCTGCAATGACCTACTCCCTCTCTCTTCCTTGCCATCAACCCCATCTTTTTTCTTCTTCTATGACTGTCTTTCAAAATGCCGGAACCACCATGGCTCTTCCACTCCACTCTCCTTCTCTCTTCTTCATGCCACCAAAACCGCCGGATCTACCACAACCAAGCTTGCAAACATAGAAAGCACACTAAACACAAATCTGAAAAGCACTGAAATTCTTTTGCAGTCAATTAAACCAACTTCCTTGTTTCCAAATCTAACTACTCATAATCACAATGAACTTGGTAAAATGCGTAACAGCTTGAAATTATACCTTCATGCTTGTCATCAAATATTATCAGAAGCACACCCTGAGCCCAAGTCATACCAACCATTATGTATTACTAAAAGCAGTAGAATAGAGGACGACACAGCTCATAATAAATTCTCAAATCTAGCATAGCTATAATTTTTAGATAGATGAAGGAGATGAAGAGGAAGGAAGATTATATAAGTATTTAAGATTACAAAAGTCTCTTACCCTCTTCAATGGTGGAATGGACAGGAAGTAACGTTAGATTAAGAAGGGCAATTTTTTTTTGAGAAAGGATCTTTAAGCTTCAAAATGCTGAAAAGTGCCTCAGGTACGAGAAAACCCATTTTGATTCCCTCTTATAGTTGCTCCAACTCAGACGGAATCCGCAATCGAAAGACGACTTCACCTAAAAAGCCATCCTTGTTGTCTGTGGAAATTGGAAACGACGGGGAGGAAGATGGTAGCGATTTCACCTTAACACAATTTCAGATTTGCCTATGATTTTGGATCTGATTGCGACGGTTTATACCTTCAAAGCCCAAAAATTCTTACTCATCATCGTCTCCTCTGTAAACCTCTACCTTAATTAGCGTAATTAAAATTCAATAATGCATAATAAAATGGAATAGAGACTATCGGATGATTCAATACTCATTTAAGACTCCCTCCATTTAACTCAGGGACTGTTGGCGTGGCAGTGCATACATATAGTCTTATAGCTCATATAGCCATCCGGCTTTTGCAATTGGCCCATCGGCCTTCACAAATAGCCTTTCAGCTTTTCACATTATCACACATATCACACCCCATCCTCATCCCCTTTTACCGTCGGGAAGGCACACCGTCCTAACCCGAACTATTGTTAGCGACTCAGGGACTATTGGCATGGCGGTGGTTACACATATCCACAAATATTGCAACATATGAATTCATCACAAATCAATGATGTAACACACATACAATGTATAACATATGGTATAAAAGAAAAAGTCACTACCTTGTTCCTTTCTGATGTTCACTGGCACAGTGGGCTCACGAGGACAGCAGATGTCAAATCCTATAAACCAAATTAGGGACAATAAATCAATATCTTTTCCAAGTTCTTAATTCCATAATACTTTAAGTTGGTATTCATATAAACTCTTTAGGTGGCTATTAAATGCCTAAACATATGCCTAAAGGGTTAGGAGAAACTATCCCGAAGATGCCTTTTTGGAATCAAAAGCACTGATTTTTGGTCGGCTTACTCGAGTGGAGATGACCTCACTCGAGTGATGACCCCCAGATTCACTCGAGTCCCCAAAAGTGCCACAATAGAAGTGTTTGCCCGAAAGCAAACCTTAACATGTCTTACACCCTCACTCGAGCACAGGAAGCTGCACTCGAGTGATGACCTTAAATGTACTCGAGCACCAAAAAGTGAGACGCAGTGAGTGACTACCCGAGAGCAACCATAAATCCCAAAAGCTTAAACTTACTCCCTCACTCGAGTGAAACCAAGGTTACTCGAGTGATGACCTATATCACTCACGGGAATGAAAGTTCACTCTTGAGCTTTGCCTGAGAATCCAAGCGAAACCGAAGGGAAAAAGGGAAAATTTCTCGCAGCACTCGAGTGAACCTTCCCTCACTCGAGTGTTATTTATTAGAAGCCAAAATCACAGCAATTGATAAGGTTTTCCAGATTGGCCTAAACTGATCCCAATAGTTCCAAAACCTATACCAAAACTTATCCCTACACAAAATCTCCTAAGGAACCTATTGGTAATCTCAAAATGCCGAAATTCCCCTTCCATCAACACAATCTCAACTCTAACTCACAAGGCTACACAAAACCACAATTTATCAAACTTCCTCATCCAACTTCAAATCAAACTTAATGACATTATAACACATCCTAACATCATTTTCTATACCATACCATTCCAAACTCTTTCATTATTCAATTCTCATGAAATCAGGGCAAAAATTCCAGAATTTACAAGGCTCAACCAAAAATCACCATAAATATACTAAAATGCATCAAATTCTTACCTCTTCAACTTAGTAAGATCAAATCCCTATTTTCCCAACTTTCAAATTTGTGCACACACCAAATCACCACTTTTTAAAAATCTGAAACCATAGCCATGAAGCCCTTACTATTATGAACAACTTTAAAACATAACATTTGGGCCAAAGAGATTATTTCCCAAGTCAAAAACTCACCTTTGCTTTTCTCTTTTTTGGCTAGTTCCAGCGAAAATGGAGGACAAGGAGAGAGAAATAATGATGAAGAAGATGATCATAAGTTTTCCCTCATTCCCAAGCTTACCATTGATTTTGAGAGAAAAGAGAGAGGTAAAAATGTTTGAAACTTTGACTTTGATTCAATGATCCATAACTTGCCACATGTCACCATCTTATTCTCCCTATCATGGATTCACTTGGACTTACATGCGTAGGATTCCGCCTCTCCCCTTTCAATCCTAGCCATTGATCTCAATTACCAAGGAGTTTCCTCTTCAGTAACTGACCATTCGGTTGGTAATTTACCATTTTGCCCCTGATTATCATAATGCTTACTAAACCATCACCCAGCACATTTTATGTCACATTGCACATCATATACTTCAAAAGTGCTTAATTAACATTAATTACATCCCTTTTAAGGTCATTAGCCCTTAAATACAATTCATGATATTACATCCTCTACCTTCAAGTTGTGAGAGAATTCCATCCCAAGTGTCAATCTTCCTCCCTCAAAGGTTGAAACCACTAGCCACCACAAAAATTACCACTGTTGATTGCCACAGTTGTCTCCATCACCGTCGATTGCTTCATCTTAGCAACGGAGCCGTCGTTCATCTTGAGGGAGAGTAAATAACCTTCAGCCTTCAGAGTGAAAGAGGGAGAGATGATGAAGTGTGAGAATGAAGTAGAGGGGTGAGATCCCATTTGAGTGCCACATATGCATCAATTACTCAAATATAGGATTTAATAGTCAAAATCAACCATTTTTAACAATAGGGGCAACAGTGCCTCTACTTTTGACACTTTCAAGGCAACATTGTCCCCAAAAAAACTTTAAAACAAAATTGCTCTTTTTGGGATACTTCTAGGGCAAAATGAACTTTAGCTCTTGTTTAAAATTGAAAGTATAATCTTTTAGATAATAATAGCACATGATGATTTGCATATATACTAACCATGGTGAATCTCCAACCTAACTGGGTGATTACGAAAATTGTAAACTTTGCCTCAATTTAATTATAGCTTTTTAGTTCTTTTTATTTGTACAATGTAAATGAGATACTGACTAAATCTTGAGGATGAATTGATCAGCTTGAAAGAGGCAAGCTTCACCTAAGAGGGGGTAAATTGGGTGATGTTATAAATTTTTTGGTTAATGCGGTGATATAAAAATAACTGTAGATAGAGTAGAGATGAGAAGATTGGCACACAAAGAGTTATACTGGTTCGATTCAAAATCCAAGCCTACGTCCAGTCCTCAGAGATCAAGACCTACTGAGATTTTCACTATTCTTCCAAGATTCGGTAGGCTCTCAGAACATTGCAAAACAACAATTGTCCTTGAATGGACTACGAGCAGAAATATTCTAACACCTAGAAATTTCTCTCCCCCTTACGACAAGTCTTACGTGCAAAAAAATAAACTTATAACTGTTAGAACCGGCTATCACCCAAGAGGGGGGTGAATTGGGTGTATAATAAAAACTTAAGAACTTTAGAAATCTTTTCGTATCTTAATAAAAGCGGTAAGTATAAAGGTTTATAAATCAACAGTTAGATTAAATAATATATGCTGGAAATATAAGAGTTTAGGGAAGAGAATATACAAACTGTGATTTATCCTGGATCGGTCCAATCTGTGATGGCCTACGTCCAGTCCCCAGGCTCCTCCTGAGATTTTCAAATCCACTATCTTCTTGTTTAATCCGGGCACAAGAAAAGCCTTTACAATCCCACAAGTTTAGCCGGGTACTTGTGAAACCTTTTACAAATCTCTCACTGAAATACTCCCCCTTACGGCAAGTCTTATGAGTAGAGCAATCCCGAAGATCTTCCTCTCCTGCTTACTCATGCAAGTCTTACGAGCAGCAACATTCTCTCTTGCTTACACCCCTGTAAGTCTTATGAGCAGCAACGTTCTCTACTGCTTGCACCTTGTAAGTCTTACGAGCAGAATGTCTTACGGCAATTCTCTCTACTGCTTCCCCGTAAGAAAATCAACCCTCTCAAGGTCCCTCTACCTTGAGATCAAATCAAAAATATAATTGAAAGTGTTTACAGACTCTCTCACAGAGTGGGAATAATACTCACTGAAGTACAATACAAACAATCACTCTCTCAACGATAAGTAATATAGAAACTGGAAAACAGAGAGTGTTTGGGTAGAAGCAGAGGATTCATGTTATTCACATGTTGGTGTCGTTGCTCTGTTTTCTCTGTCTGTCTCCGTTACCCATCAATATTGAATGCTTTCTCATTTATAGTTGATGAAGATGATGACCATTGTGAGCATTCGTCCGTTGGAGTCCCATTGCTTCATTTGAACGTTTGAGCATATTTGAAAAACAAGCTCCTGTCTGTTGTGGAGCGTCTAGTTGAACAGCAGAGAGATTCATTTTGAGCTGTACATCACGTTGTGGAGCGTTTTGTGTTTCAGACAATTTTTCATGGTGGGTCATTTGCTTGTCGTGGTTGGTAGCCGCCATTTGGTGTGTAATGATGGAGTTCACCGTAATTGACTTTTATTTGAATCTGTAATCCGAATGTTTAATATCCTGTTTAACACTTGAAATATATGTTAGCTAACATTTAGAATCAATAACAAGTGAAAACACACTGATTCAATAACAATAATCATATTCGGATTGTTCGCTGTGAGACTTGATGTTTTTGGTCTTCTTCCAGAATATCACTGGAGCATGAAATGGGCTCACTCGAGTGATATCAAGATTTTACTCCTTGGTCTTCAGTTTTAGGTCTGTGCTCGCATAAGATTTCAGAGAGACAGAATTCTCACTCGCAGGTGATGTGGGGCCTCACTCGAGCACAACTCCTTCTGCTCGAGTGATCTTGTATTTTGCACTGGGAAGCTCTTCTCTGGATAGCATTCGCATCAGAATTAGAGAGAGATAAATTTCTCACTCGCGAGTATTGATGTGTCACTCGAGCATATAAGGTTGTGCTCGAGCACACTTGCACTTCTCTGAACTTCATGACTCTCGGCCAAACACTCGCAGCTCTTCACTCGCATCTGCTCGAGTGAATTCTCGACATCACTCGAGCACAACCATTCATGCTCGAGTGCATTTCATACTTTCACGTACAAGCTTCTTCTCGGGTTATCACTTCCATGTCAAAACTCACATGTGCTCGAGTGAAAAATCATCTAATGCTCGAGCATGGATCCTAGTGCTCGAGTGAAGCAATTTTCTTCACGTTTCAGTTGCTTCTGGACATCACTCGCACAACATCTTTAGAGAGAAAGGTTTTGCACTCGCGGGTGATGTGGGGCCACTTTATAAAAATTTTGTTCATTTGATTCAAATGATGTATCATAAGAATGCTCTTGCCATATGCATTCCAATGCAACAAGAATCAGCTCCAAACTCGTTGTATTCTGCAAGTTATGATCCAAAGAGTGTATATTTCGCTAGTCTGCACAAGCATCAACTTCCAGAAGGCATAGCTCCTAGAATATACGTTTAAATTAGACGAATTACCTATCCATAGAAATCTCTTTGAGTCTACTTTCATTTGGCACTAGTCTCGTCTCAATCCGATGTGTGGTTTGTGCGTTATGCTCAAAATACTGAACCTGTGTCAAAAAGTGACGGTGATTTTAGTTTCATTTTCCACGATTCATATCTCCTTCATTTGATCTTATTTCAATATGATCCTGGTGTCCATTTTATGTGTTGGGAGTCTTCTTTCATATGCCACCATTTTCGGGTCAATCTGACGTGTGGTTTGAGAGATATGATCAAAATACCAGACCTCGCTCAGGCTGAACGTAAAACAGAGTAGAACAGAGTATACACCCCGTGCTCGAGTGAATTGGTCTGTGCTCGAGTGTGTTCTTCCTGTGCTCGAGTGAAACACCTCGTGCTCGAGCATAACACCTCTAGAAGTGCCAAAACTCATATATAAGTCATCTTAGCTTTGTATTAACCTATTCCAACCATCATTTGATCATAGAAACCTCCAGTAACATTATAGAAACCTCCAATATCACATCTAACAACTTGAATCTTGATATTCATGATAGATCTTCCAAGTTCTTCTATCTTCAATATCTTTCTTCATAGTTTTCCTCTTGATAATAATTCTCCATAACCAAAGTAAGCATCTCCTTGACTATCTTCAATTTCTTCCTTCTTCTTCCTCTTGTTCATTTTCATTAATTCAATCTTCTTCATTCTTTGCTTGACTAATCTACAAAATATGTAATATAATAGTTAGTCAAAGAAATACATTATATAAACTTTTTGCTCTTATCATTTCATATCTATATTTGACATCATCAAAACTAATCATATCTAACAATAACCTTTCTCTCTTGCTTACATATACACGTCTTATGAACAGCAACGCTCTCTCTTGCTTACACTACTGTAAGTCTTACGAGCAGCAACGTTCTCTACTGCTTGTATCCTGTAAGTCTTATGAGCAGAAAGTCCTACTAGGAATTCTCTCAACTGCTTCTCTCATAAGGATATCTACCCTCTCAAGGTCCCTGTACCTTGAGATCAAATGAAAATAGAATTTAAAGTGTATACAGACTCTCTTACAAAGCAAATATGATAAACACTGAAGAGCAATATGAATACAGAGAAAAAATGAATAACAGAGACTCATGAATTTGCTTGTGTGAATTCTTATTCTCAGTTTATATTTGATGCTCTTTGAAACTTTGTATTTATAGTCAGAAGATTTGTCCGTTGAATGATAGTCGTTGTGGAGCAGAGCGTTTTACTGTGGAACAGCATGCGTACGTTTGAAATCTTTGAATAAAATATCGTGGTAGGTACAAGCTTAGTTGGTTGTAATCATTTTGTCCGCTGTTGTTTGACTTCCTTTGCCTTTTTAATTCAAATGATCAAACTCCTGTATCACACTTGTAATATATGTTAAATAATGTTAAATAATAATAACAAGTGAAAATAGAATGATTAAATAATATTAAACCATATTCGGATTGATCACTGTGAGTCAATGACGTTTTGGCTTCTGATAGAGGTTCACTCGAGTGCTACAGTGAGGCCTCACTCGAGTCCATCTTCATATTTGATCTTCTGCTTCTGCTTTTGTGTTACACTTTCACGAGATTTTGAGAGAGTGCATTTTCACACTTGCGAGTGATGTATGTCCTCACTCGAGTATGAATTCTCTCACTCAAGTGCACCTGTAATTTACACTATGAGCCCACCTCTCTGGATAACACTCGTATCCTATTTTATCAAGAGTGTGATTTTGCACTTGCAGGTGATGTGAGGCCTCACTCGAGTGAAGAGTATATTCTTGTATAAGATACTCTTTTTGCTTTAGCACTTGCATCAGAATGGAGAGAGTTAGAATTCTCACTTGTGGGTGCTGAGGTATCACTTGGGTGCAAGTCCCTTTGCTCGGGTGCACTTGCTCTTCCATGCTAGCTGACTCTTGGGAATGCACTTTCTATGCTTCACTAAATTGGACTCGGGTGCAATTTTGATTATCAATCGGGTGGCACATTGAGTGCTCGAGTGAGCTTTTGCTTTCAGTATACATTGCTCTTGGGTAAGCACTTATTGTATAACACTTGGTAGGACTTAGGTGCACTTGAGGCCATCACTCGAGTAGAGAGACTGTGCTCGAGTGAAATGATAATATTCTACCTCTGTGATTGCTCTCTGCCAAACACTTGCACAAGTGTCCCTTCATGCTCGGGTACAAATCTTATCATCACTTGAGTGGTGTGACTATCACTCGAGTTGTCCTGGCATTTTCTGCTGAAGTGCCCTTCTGTCAAACACTTTCTGATCAACACTTGCTTGTGACCGAGTGCAAAAGTGCTTAATGCTCGAGTGCTAGCTCCATCACTTGAGTGCATCAGTTAAAATAGCAGCAATGACCTCTGAACTTTGTGGTATGCATTTGGTACTAATTTCAACTATTGCAAAATATGATTTTCTTACTACAACACACAATGATCTTTTGTTATTATCAAAACTTGAAATCTAACACAGCTCAAAGTGATCTGCGAAATTGTAAAGTTAATCTTGATTTTTTTAGATGATACTTGTAATGTTTAAAGAAGAGAAAATCTAAATTAAATCTTTTGAAAACAATTAAAACAAAATTAGGCAAACACCTATTTTCAATTTTTTTTAACTACATGGAGACATTTTGATCTTCTAACAACATTTTAAAATCCTTAAAAAGGCCTCTTGGCCTGATTAAGAATTTGTTAAAAGTATAGGCCTAAATTTGGATTTTGATATTTCAGCTGGATTTAAATAGGATTCTTTTATGATAATAAATACTAGGGGATTCAATTTGGTAATAAATACAGGAATTCAATTTGAATCCATTAATCAATAAATATAATTTATTAATGATTATTTTCTAATTTATTTTTTATATTTCTAATTTTGTTCTAATGTGTTTCGATTAATTTTTGATTTGTGATTCATTATAAGTATTTGAGCTTGAGCACAAAAATATTAAATTAAATTTAAATAATTTTATGAAATTCTCTTTCTCTCTTAACATTGTATACTTTTGAAAACATATGGGTGAGGAAAATAAAAAAAGGCATATACAAGACCGACTTCTTATAACCTAATTGAAGTATCATATAGATATGAATTTTCTCTTGTAACGCACAGTCACCAATTCTTGTTATGAAATATATTTGAAGTTCAAAAGATCATTGATCCAGTTTTAATTAGTGTTTTCTTTATATGTGACGTTATTGGTAGGGTGTCCCTACTTGGAGAGAGAAACCATCCTTGCAACTAGGGGTGAGCAAATTAGAACCGAAAACCGAACCGAACCGAATTCAATTCAGTTTTTTCAGTTTTCAGTAAAATTTTGATTTTTATTATTCTAAAAATTTGGTGTTCAGTTTCGGTTTCGGTTATTAGAAAAATACTTCGGTTAAAACCGAAAAACCGAAATATATATAATATATTTATATTTAATATATACTATTTGATAAACACATGTTTTTACAATTAAATAGGTGTAAATTTTCAATAATATTAGATAAAATCTATAGATAATTTAAATCTAGTTAATTTATTTTATACATTTTACCCCTAAATCTAATCTTAAGGATAAAAAATAATCTTTTTTAAAAATTTAATTAGATATATTTTATTTTGTAGATAATAAATAAAAAAAATATGTTAATTCAGTTATTAACCGAACCGAATCAAAATATTTCGATTAATCAGTTTCGGTTTTTGAAATTAGCTTTATTCAGATTTCAGTTATTTCCGTTTTTACCGAAAAACCGAATGCTCACCCTTATACCCAACGGGGTTGCCAAATTTAACTCGCTTATTTTTGGGCCAGGGCATCGGATAGGGAGCTAGCCCTACCCATGAACGACCCTAATAATGATGAATAGATTAGATAAATGATAAAATACTTCTATCCAAAATTACTTCAGTCATACATATAAATAAATAAACATGTGTGTATGTATTATAATAACAAAGGTAGGCATATATAAATATATAAATAATTAAATGTTTTAGCTAATTATTATTTATACATTAAGCGTCTATAGTTGGTTAGATTGACATAAAAGTAGTTAACGAATCATTACAATATGTATAGGCGGTTTTTCAAAAATAAAATGTAAGGATAGTCCTCCCCTCAGCTAGTGCTTGAACATGGTAAGACCGAGGAAGTTATTCACTGGTTTGGTTTTCTAAATTTACGGTGAGTTTCGGTGTAATCACTTAATTTTATGAAATGTATTTTTATTTTTTTAATTCCTTTTTTTTCCTGCATTATTACAAAATCGTTAATATATGACGGTTATTATCAACCATAAATTATGGTTTTGAACCGTCATATATGCAGGCAATATATATGCTTGCTCAGATACAATACAGTTCTGAACTGTTATTTACTTTGGATCTATTATAATATTTTAATATAACACCCATTATGTATTAAGGTTTGGTGAGACAATTAACGGGCTGATAAATAAAATATTTGCAAATTTATTTTTTCTTATATGATGATTTTGTGGATGATTTTGAGCTTAATTTAATGAATTTGGGTGTAATTAATAAATAAAAATAATGATTTTGACATAAAATAGAATTTCTTCAAAAAAAATACTAAATTAGACCCTCTTTTAGTTTTTAGGTAATATCTGGAGCTCTAGATATCATATTGAAGCATTCTATATATGGATAAAAAGCTAAGAAAGAGCTTTAATACTTTTATGTTGAGACCAAAACCCAATTCTATCTCTAAGGGTTTCAAAATTTTCTTGGAAATTGAAAGCGGGAATCATCTACCATTCCATCAACCATTCCATCTATCACTTCATCTTCCTTTTCATCTACTACTTCATCTATCAACCATTCCATCTACCACTTCATCTTCCTTTTCATCTACTACTTCATCTACCAACCATTCCATCTACCACTTCATCTTCCTTTTCACCTACTACTTCATCTACCATACTCTATTCTTCCTTATTTGTAGCCATCCTCTCTTTTCCACTTACACAACCATTTCATATCAATTTCTTTCCTCTCTTCTTCATATACACCATCTTAGAGTAGTTTCATGCATTGTATTTAATTCCTGCATGCCTCTTACATAAAAAGCTTATGTAGTCCTCTTTTATGGATGGTATAGGTTACCACCTACATGGAAGGTTTTACCTCCTAAAGGGACGACTAGATTTTCTCCATTTTCATGCATGTAGTTGTTGTATATTTATGTTTTAGAATTTGATATTCAAGTTTTATGCAATGTTGATTTATTTTGGTTTTGTTTTTAATTTCATCATGTGTTAAATTTCTATTTTCCTAAGGTGATGATGTAGCTTGCTAATGATAGATTGAATCTTAACTTATTGAATCAAGTTTGAATTTCTCCTTCATTGAGTTTTAATTATTGTTCTTAATGCTTTTGATTGATTGGCCACCTTTTGAATGATTTCAATATGCATGTTGCTACCAGAAGGAGATGCATGTGTGTAGATCCTATAATTAAAACTATGACTTGCATATGAAATAGGAATATATTCATATGAGTCGTGTAGTCTTACCGAGTTCCATAAATCTTAATGCATAATTAATTGCTTAAATTCATATAGGAATATATTGGATTAACAATTAATTATAGAATTTCTTGACCTTGGAAGAGGCTAGTAATTAAATTAGGGAAACTCGTCTATCAATCATATGAAATAAATTAGGCTAGAATATATAAGTGATTCAATCCAAAATTTGTTAAGTGAAATCTAATCTCTAGGGCTTTTTCTCATAGTTACTTTCATATTATATGCATTCATATTGAATTGTTTTTTTCTTTTATTCTGTACTCTCAATTACCAAATCAATTGACTAAATAGAATTAAAATTACTTATTTTAGTACATAGTGATCAATCCTCGTGGGAATGATATTCTACTCACTTCTATATTACTTGATTACGATAGTGTACACTTGTACTATTTAATTGATCATTTACACTTGTAACATGGACATACATAAATAACCATCATAATATATTGTAATCCTTACATAATACGTAACGATCTCATTTTGAAAACCGTTATTTATTCAGTAACATAAATAATGGTTTTATGTAAGAACTATGACTTTTAATAATAATAAATAATTGTCTCATATAGACAACCATTATTTATTTAGTGACATAAATAACAGTTTTTAAGTAAGAAATATGAACGTTTATAATACATGATGGTTTTTATATAATAGCCGTAATGCATTGATGTAAGACTCTTTAGGTAAGAGTTTCTAAGCTAGTCGGATTCATCTGCATATAATAGAATAATTCCTCCCACAACGAGTTGCCATGCAATTTGGAATGGATCAAGATATTTCAGGCTTTATGGGAAGAATCAATGGCAACTATTGACCATATTTATAATAATGTAACTGTTGAATTATACCTTTTATCTATTCACAGGCAAGGTAAAAAAGGAAAGCGTTAAAAAGAATGAATATCTCTATCGAAAAGGGCGCAAGGGTATGCACATCTAGAGCAAGAAAAGGAGTGATTGAGTTCTGCATATCCTTGCGCCCCTTTTTGATAGGGTTATTCATTCTTTTTCACCCTCTTCTTGTTTTCCTAGCTTTGTGAAAAGACATAACGTATAGGGAAACAATTGCATTACTTTTTGTATGTGTGTGTGTGTGTGTGTGTGTGTGTGTGTGTGTGTCAGAAATGTTATTAATTCTAGCCACAAAGCCTATAAAATTTTGATCCTTCCTAAATTGCTTTGCTACTCGATGTGGGAAGTACTACTCTATTAAATAGAGTCAAAATCAAGTACCTTAGAAACGCTCAAGTTAAAGAGTCTAAGACTATTCTCACATTGTCAAATTTTAGAACTTTAACTTGGTACCATTTGCTTAATACAAAAATAGGAAAGGAACCTTCGATCAGAGCAATAATGGGTTTTTCAAAAAAAACATAACTTCACAAATAAAGCAATTTAATGGCACCTGGAATACTTTATCACGTCATGACTTCACAAAAGCTAGTATTCGCTTGATCATATATGATTCTCGGTACAATTGAACTAGTTTATTCAACACATCCATATTGATCTTTTGGAAGTAACTTCTACAGCTATGGATATTTCCAAAAAAGGAGAGGTAGTTGCTTAGGGATCCATATCTCCAAAAGTTACTTCAAAAAGAACAATAGAGTAGTAATCACCAATCAAAGTAATAGGTCAACAACTTCCTGTAACAGGAAAGGAACCTTCTATTAGAACAATAATAAGTTTTCCAAAAAAAAAACATAACTTCACAAAAGCAAACCTTGAATGCTTTATTGCATCATGACTTCACAAAGTGTCACACCCTTATCTCAATTTCAACTTTTTTCAGAGTATTTGCGAAAAAAGATATGCGGTTCGGTAGGCAACACAGGAATAGCATAACTATACTGATAATATGTGCATGATTACATAAATTTCCCATAGGGGTTTGTACATGATACTTACGATTAAGGTAGCTATAAGTGAATTTGGTAATTCCGAGTCCAGAAATGGATTCCTTGGATAAAAATATGTCAGGATAGCCTAGGTTAGAATTTCAAGAAAATTACAGCCGGACCGGGTACGATAGGGGCCGGGTCCTCGGGGGTATTTTAGTAATTTTTTAAGATAAACTCATATAACCCTTAGAAACACTATGGAAGTGTCTAAATGGTATATTTGGAATTGTAGGACCAAGCTGAGAGCCTGAGTTGCTGGCACGCAAATCGAGGAGAAAGATTGGAGGTAGGGGACTTACCTTACTTGCATGTACTTGATATCTTTGCTTGTATAATGATGTATGTGATTGCTTTACTTGATTGTGTAGATCATATTTGAATAAATGAAGCTCTGTTTCTATTTTCGCTGTGACCATAGTCTTGTTATATGAAACATTGAGCATGCAGAAATGTCATTATGGGGCATACATCTAGATAAAGCTAACATGTCATACACATAGCATCAATCATGCATGCATTATGGTATCTGTTTCCTACTGAGATTCTCTCGAATCTCACCCTCCCCTACCAACAATTTAGACAGGAGAAGACAGAAGATATGCTGAGAACAATGTAGAGTACCGTATGAGGGGATTACAATAGTAGAATGAAGATGGGAAGATGTCTCCGTTTCACTGGGATAGGTTTAGATACCCAAGTAGCCATGGGTGACTACATTGATGGTAATGATCATGTACGAACTCCTATGGGGAATTTATGTAATCATGCACTTATTATCAGTATATTCATGTTATTCCTGTGTTGCCTACCGAACCACATATCGTTTTTCGTAAATACTCTGAAAAAGGTTGAAATTGAGATAAGGGCATGACACAAAGGTAGCCCAATTGGCTGAGTTGAACACTGCAAGTAATAGGAGAGGAACCTTCTGTTAGATCCCATATGTTTTGATGATAACAAAGATTGGACCAATGATATATAGAGGATATGATAACATATGAATTTGAACAAAGTAAATAAATGGCAGACAAAACATTACTTGAAGTAAGCACTGGAGTAATGAAGAAGTTCTGAGAGGAAGAGCAAAGGAAGACCATCACTGGCAGTAGTCTATGTTTACTCGAGTGACCACTCGAGTAAGGAACACTGTTACTCGAGTAGGCATTCGAGTAATGTTGAAAGAAAATGTTTTCGGAGGCACTGCCAAAATTTGAAAGAAGTTACTCGAGTAGCCATTCGAGTAATCTGCAAGTTATATAGACCATTACTCGAGTAACCACTTAAGTAACACATGAGAAAAGGCATTACTCGAGTAGCCACTCGAGTAACTAAGTCAAAAATCTTCTAGTAGCTCTCGACCAAGAAATGCAACACTTTACTCGAGTAGCCACTCGAGTAACCATATGAGGAAAAGGCATTACTCGAGGGAGCACTCTATTAATCTGCAGGGTTATTTAATCCATTACTCGAGGGATCACTCGAGTAACCAGGTAGGCAAACTCTCAGCCAAGATTTGAATGACATTACTCGAGGGAGTAATTGAGTAATCTGCAAACTTATTTGAACTTTACTCGAGGGCTTACTCGAGTAACTTGTGAAGAAATGAAATGGCCATTTGAGTCATCACTCGAGTAATCAGCTTACTGAAGGGAGTACCCGAGTAACTTGTGAGGAAAAGACATGGCTACTCGAGTAATCAGGTATTTCTAAGGTTTGTGATGTATCTTACTCCATGTCTTACTAGAGTAATATCTTGTGAAAAATGTTGAATTACTCACTGCCATATTTTTTATAGGTTTACTCGAGGGACTACTTGAGTAGCCACTCGAGTAGCCATTCGAATAATGAAGTCCAAAAATTATATTTTTAATTGAATGATTATTAATTTATTATCTATATGATTAACTCTTTATTGCTCTAGTATTCTAAGTACATTTGCAGAGAAATAATGAAGAGATCATGCAAGAAGTAAAAAGTCAAATAAAAGTCCGAACGTTCACCTACCTCTACCTACCGCAAACGGATAGTTTTCAAATTTGAAGAATAGTCAACCGTTGCTGCGTGACTCTAACGGACATGTTTGAATTGCTTCCAACGGATACTACAAATCATCTATATATATGGAGCATTCAAAAAGCATACAACAACAATTGAGAACAAGCAATCGCACATCGATCAACATACTCTTTGTGCTTTGTTTTCTTATATTCATTCATTGTACTTCAGTGATTATATATTTGCTCTGTGAGAGAGTTTTTCATTACAAACTCAATATTTATTATTGAGACAACTTAAGGTTATGGAACCTTGAGTTGGGGATTTGATTGCAATGTGTAAGGGGGAGCGAGTGTCCAGGTGAAGGAACTTGTTGTGTACTGAGATGCCAAGAACCCACTGAATCTTGGAGAATATAGTGAAACTCTCAGAGACGCTCTGAGGATTGGACGTAGGTCAAAGTGGTTGTGGCTGAACCAGTATAACTCCCGGTGTACACTTTAGTGATATTTTTCTTTACTCTCAACTGCTTTAAATATTCTGTTAAATTTCTTATACGCAAATAAATTTTTGGTATCACCCAATTCACCCCCTCTTGGGTGAAACTCTTGCACTAACACCTTCAAGTTAATGCAGGAAGGATAATGTGAAATGGATGAGGTAAATTATAACTACCTAGCTAGGGCTCACGAACGAAAATGCGAGTTAGAGCAAGTGAAAGCAACTCACGTAACAATCATTGAGGCAAGGGTCAAGTGTATTCATTAATGTGGTTGTCGTTAAGAAGTCAGATGAAGGCTTTTTATGGTGCGGTTCTACTGAAAATGACTCTC
Organism: Inga oerstediana; assembly: GCA_963210345.1. Taxonomy (NCBI): domain Eukaryota; kingdom Viridiplantae; phylum Streptophyta; class Magnoliopsida; order Fabales; family Fabaceae; genus Inga; species Inga oerstediana. The sequence goes on from OY723407.1 coordinate 38,836,513, forward strand.
GACAGTTGAAAAAGACATAGGAATAGTAGGGTCACAATGTTGGTGGTTTTCGTTCGAACAGACTAAGTGTCAAGTGTATTCTATTTTAAACTTTTAAATAGAAGAGGAATGGTATGTTTTTTTTGGGTTATTGTGTCTAAAACTTTACATCATAGTTTATTCATAAGAACTGTTATTTATTTGTTTATATTTATCATGATTCTTTGTTTAATAATCGTGAGCTATGTTATATCTTTTTTTAAAAAAACAATTTAAGCTAATAGTGTCTAGATAATTACATTTTTATATTTTTATAACAATAAAACAAAAAATATCACCCCTTGATAGATGATATGAGGTCTGCTGTGAATTTTGGAACTTTTGTTTTCTTCAATTTGAATGAATTAAAAGTTCCAAAAGTTCACAGCATACCTTACATTATCATGATACTTATCACTAGAGAAGCGACTTGAATCATTTGGGAGTATGTTAGGATCATGGTGGCCAATCCCATACTTATCAAGAATGAGATTTGTAACATCCTAAATTTTATTTTTGGAATTTAAATAATATTATACGGTGATTTATAAATTAAATTAAAAATTAGATGAACTAAATTAAATTAAGTTTATTGTTTGAAATCAAAGTGGGAAATCATAATTAGGATGAATGGGATCTAACCATACTTTTCTAAGATCTAGGGGTGGAAATGAGCTAAGTTAGGCTAGGCTTTACCTAAATAGACCTGGGCCTACAATAGAAATTTAAAGTCTGAGCCTGGGCCTAAGCCTGTATGTAGGCTTTTTTTTAGGCCTAGGCCTGGTCCTTCAAAATGCTTGACAAGGCCTGAAACTTATTTAAAAGCCTACTTAAAATATAGGTCTTTAAATAGCCTTTAAAATCTAAGTATCTAAATTCATATATAACCGCCTTCACGCTTATTTAAAATATTATATTATGTCTTAAAAGCTTAGCATCCATTCTCGTTGTAATAAAAAGAAAAGAATCTCTAATGACAACAATTGTTCGAGCAATTATGAATAAGAAAACTAATGTCTGCTGACTAATGAGATATATTTTCTAAAATTGACTAAGCATAACAAGTAACATGTAAAACTAGATTTTATCTCTTTTACTGTTCTCACATAAATTGGGACAAACTCCATCATCTAAGATTATAATATTTCATTTGGCACTAAAATAAACTCATAAATTATTAGGCTTTAGTGGATAGCACAAATCAAGGGAGAGGGAGTGAGTTAGTATTGCCATCTCGAGTGATTGGAGAGAAGAGAGGTGGGGGTCAATGATTGATGCAAAAATAAGGGTTAAGAGTAATAATGATAAAATGTGAAACTTAGAATTAAAGTTAAGTTGGAAAAATTATAAATAATTTATATAATTATTTAAATGACATTATATATTCTTATATTATAGTATAAATTAAAAAATTTAAATAGGCCAGGCTTGTAGGCTTATAGGCTAAGCCTTATGAAAATAGGTATGGCCTATTTATCTAAATAGGCTTAGCAATAGACCTAAGCTTTAGCCTAACCTATTTACTAAATAGGCTAAGCTAGGCTTTGTGTAGGCTAGGCCGTCACCTGGCCTATTTCCATTCCTACTAAGATATCTAATTATAATTAATAAAAGAAAAATATGAAATTTAATCTAGAAGATATTTATTCATATTAATTTGATTTTAATGGGATTATTTCTTGGTAATTGGAGTTTACAATGAAATTATTGGTGTAAGGAGAACTTTAATCAAATGGAATTTAATTTTAAGGACTTAATTTCCAAACTATGATTTTAGAAGAAGAAAATCTATAAAATTAGATGGGATTAAATAAACAGTAGTTAGAATATTTTTAAATAATATATTATGATTTATTTAAATGTGATGAAAAGCTTATTTGAGTAGATTTAACACAATTGTAGAAAAGTGAAAAGAAAAGAAGGAATCAAGTTTAAAAAGGAAAAAAATTAAAGAAAAGATTACAAAAAAATTTATATATATATATATATAACAATTTAAAAAAATTACAATAATGTTTTTGTTTTAAAAGTCAATATATTCCCTCCCCTTTACACTCAACAGACACGCACACAATCTGCAATGACATTCTTGTCTTTTTATTCCTTTATGCACAGTGCCTCTTCATTCTTCCATGGCGACGCTGGGAGAGGGGGAGAGGGATCTTGCTTGGCTTCACTTGAGTAAGTTATCTAGCACCTATTTTTGAGCTTTATCCTCTTCTATTTCCAGTTTGGATTTAGGAAAAATATAGGGTTTGTTAGATTTTAAATTTTTGAGGGTTGTAGTTGATTGTTTTGCTTTTGATGGAGTTAGTGGGGTTTGAATAAGAGTTGTATGGTCTAGATTTTTGTTTGAATGGTTGATTTGAGGAACGTAAAGTTAGGGTTTGGTAAGAAAATTTAAAATTTATGATATGAGGTATGTTAAATTCAAATTTAATGATTATTTTAGCTTATTAAAGGTTATATTGGCGATTGAATGGATTAGTTTTGAGTTTTATGATGATATATGAATAATGAAACTTTTGGGTGAAACTTTGAGTGTTGGAGATTAGGTGTTTTTGAAGAAATTGAGTAGACAATTATAATTTAATGATTCTAATAGTTAAGAAAGAATTAATAGAATAAAAAAAATGAAATTTGGAATGATGATTTTGAGAAATGGTTGTTTATGCGATTTTTTTAAGGATTTAAAGCGAGTAAACTTGTTGGGATTTAATGATGAATGGAGGAAATTATTATTGTCAATAATTTAAATGAGTGAAATAGAGCTGTAAAAGATAATTGAAATAGAGTTATAGTAGTTAATTGAAAATTTTAAGGATTTGTATGAAAGTGAATAATTTAGGTTATATGAAGATATGGAATAGTTTGACTTGTGAGCTAGATTTTGAGTTGGTATTGATAATGTAATTAATGAAAATAAGGTTTGATAATTGGGTTAATTGAGAATGGTTGCAGATGATAGTTGGGACTTCTAGAGAGATTTTAAGTCTCTAAATTGTTTTGTTAACCACTCAATTAGTTTGAATACTAAATTGTGGTTTCAATTAATTGATATAGATTGATTTGTGAATTGTCGTTGAGCTTGGAGCTTAGATTCTTGTGATAAACTTATCTGTGGCGAGAGGTAACCACTTTCCACTTATTACGTGTGTTAGTATGTTGTTTGTGAGTATTATATGAAATGATTATGAGAATGAAAATGGTATATTGATATTGACTAGATATTTCAATAAGTACCGTGAAATCTATTGATATTGACAAAGTTATTATGATAATGATGATTATTTTGATAGAAATTGCCTTGAGGAACCTCATGATTTGAATTGTGAAGTGTGTGTGTGTGTGTGTGTGTTGAGAATTGAGATATTATGGCAAGTATATGAAAATGATTTGAATAGCATGATATAAATGTGAAAATCTTGAAAATTTCTTATTAAGCTATTTATTGATAGTTATTGTGATGATTGGATTGAGATAAGGCGGTTCGATTGAATTGATGGGCGACAACTTGTGAATTGTTATACGGAAATTGTGATATGGAATTTTTGTTATGGAAATTGTCATAATGAATGTGTGGTATGAAAATTTTGATATACAAATTGTGATACAGAATTTGTGTATGGAAATTGTGATATAGATATTGTGATATGGAATGTGTGATACGAAAATTGTGATACAGAATTTGTGATATGGAGTTTGTGATACGGAATTTGTGATATGGAGTTTGCAAAATGGAATATGATATGGAATTTTGTGAATTATATCTCTTATACTATGTTATATAAACTGTTCTACTTGGCACCTCACAAGCACCTGTTAGTATGTGTAATAGTTTGGATAGTTGGTTTCTAAGGCTTTTGTCTCACCCCGTTGATTTAACATTTTTTAGGTAATAGTTCTTTTATTAGTCAATTGGGAAGGCTTTGTATGCTTGATTATTGTGATAATCTTTGAAAAATCTCCTCCTTTTTATTTATGTGGTGAATTGTTGTGTATTGCCACTGTAGGATTCATGTTGCATACTCGAATGTGTTATGGTATTTTGGATTATATTGTTTTCGATTATGGATAAGTAACTCAAGTGGATATTTTAAAAAATTGTTATTTAAGTAGTTTGATAATTGAGTTTGATATTGGACTTGTGGCCGGATGAGTATATTTAGGAGTTTGAGAAGCGTAAGGCCCAACTATTGATTGGAATGACTTTTTAAATGTGTTGATTTCAAATGGCTTAGTACACAACTACTTAGAAATATTTTATTATCCATGATACATTTTAAATGATTAGTTTATTCTTTTCCTTCATGGATAGATATCTATAGCGATTTAAAACCTTCATAATTATGGTAGTGTTTTCAAATGGTTTGTTAAACTTTTTTTTCCTTACATGGTTGACTTTTGAAAGATAAGTTGTAATCTTTTTTATTATGGTAGACCTTCAGGTTTAAGTTTTATTTTTTACACCATAGTATTGTTCATTATCCAAATATTTGATTAATTGTGGATAATTGAGTTTTAAGGAAATGATTTTACAAGATTGGCCTTCACGTTCATACTCGACAAATATCTAGCTAGCCTTCTTACGGCATCGTCGATGTGTTCTGCATAACACATCATTGCCTCTACTTGAAGGAGCAGAGGATTGGGAGGCGGAGGCAAAGGAGGTGGTAGAGGTTACGGAGGAAGAGCAGGGGAAGGATAAGGAGGTGGAAGAGGAGGATGACGCCGAGGATTTTCTAGCAAGTCTACAACATGGCATTTCATCTTTAGAGAATAGAGGAGGACGATGAAGAAATAGTATAAAAAATATAAGGAAATGTGGAGTTTAAGTAGATTGGAAGTGATGGGTTTGAACCATCATTGTACGTGTTGGAAGTTGAAGAGTAGCAGTCACGTGCCCTGGTAATGAATGGGTACTTGGTTCTCGTGCCTGATCATTGGAGAATGAAGAAGTATGTACAGGTTATCATCATCAGTGTGGGGGAAGGGAAAGGTTTTGCACCATCATGGTGTTTGTTGTTTCATGACGGTTTTTACGCAACAACCCTAATTCTTATGAGACAAAATATGACGGTTACTAATTACAATTGCTATTTACTTACATGGTATTCTAATATGTGACGGGTTTTACTTAATAATCGTTATGTATTTGAATTTTTTTAAAAATAATTTTGGTGGTTGATTAGCCAATACCAGTTTACTAAAAAAAATGTATATAAACAAACTAAAAATAAAAAGTTATGGTGATGTTGTAAGAATTTGATACATCATTAGATTCTTCCTTCTTTAGTAACTTGTCGACCTTCTCATTCAAAGAGCGAATGAGAGTGGTAAGTTCCTTCAAACACTGGTTCATATGTCCTTACTCTCATAAGTAAACCTGTACCATATGATGGAGCTCGTAGGTCGTGTGGACGAGCCCTTCAATGCATGTTGGTGGAGGGAGTTCATCATTCAGTTTTTTTCCTAGATGATGAATCAGAAGTTCTCTTGCGTTTGCCTATGATTTTGGTGAAAAATAAAAGCTTGCAGTTGGCTATGAGAAGTTGAAATGGAAGTGAAAAAGTGGAGTTCAGTTTTCCAACGTTTATATAGAGAGGATTTTGTGGATTATCGAGCTGTCGTGTCCTTTAATTTTAAAGATCATTATATTTTATAAATGGTGATGGTTATTTTTTAATAATCTTTAGGGATTTGAAATGGTATTCTAATAAGATATGTTTTTCTTAATAACTATTATTTATTTGAGATTTTTTTTTTATTTTAACGTGTGCATGGTTGCATATATCAATCACCATATTACAGGAAAAAAATTAAAATAGGTGAATTTAATTGGAGATTTATGAAAGGGTAATTTAAATACAAGTAGTTTGGGAAAGACAGGTTGTTTGAAAGTGCTATCTGATGACTGTTTCTTAAGAAACATAATATTTCTCATTCATACTTTATGGACAATTGTTATACCTGTTATGCTTTTGTTTTTGTTGGTATTAGGATGGAAGATGAATCTTTTGTAAGTTTTACTGTCATATTTCACTACTAGAAAAAAGCCTTTTTAAACCAGACCTTATATCTAGCTATTTTAAAAGTTTAACACTTTTAAGACCGGATAATGACAACCGGTCTAAAAAAGAAAAATCAAAAATTAAAAAAAAAATCCAAATTTCAAAATCGCGGTGAAGAAGCGATTTTGATATCTTAATTTTTTTGATTTTGTAAATTTAATTTTAGAACATCTTCTTCTGCGAGATATGGATTTTGAGATCTGGGTAAGATATCATAAAATCACATAAAAGGAGCTATGATTTGATGAGATCTCATACTAAAATCCATATCTCAGTAAAATAGAAGATAAATTTGAAAAAAGAAAAAGAAAAAGGCATATATAATAAAATTGCAACAAAACATCCAACAATAAAAATAGCAGAAGAGTGGAAAATATCATATCAAACGATACATCAAGTTTGCTAGATTTAAATAACAATAATAAATTCGATAAAATTAAAACAAAAAGAAAACGGAATTTGGCATTATCATGGAAAAAATTTGGCAGTGGCGAAGATGAGTGTAGATTTGGGTGATGACTCGATAAGAGCTTGAGATTATGTTATTTGGATATGAAGAGCATATATTTGGACTTGACAAGCATGAATCTAGACAGAGCGAGCATAGATCTAGAAGTCGACGAGCATGAAGAAAATGACAAGCACATAGAAGAGAACTAGTGTTGAGGAAGCCATTCAAGGATATGAAGAGCATAGATCTCGACATGACGAGCATAGATTTGGAAGCCAACAAACACGAAAAAGCCAACAAACACGAAGAAGCTAACGAGCACGAAGAAAAAGACAAGTACGGAGAAGAAAACTAGCACCAATAAAGCCGTCAAATGACAGTGGACAACTTGTTCCTCTTGAAGTAGTTGAGAAGGAGATCAAGAGTGATGAGATGAGGAAGGGGATAACTTCATAAAAATGGCAAACGTAAATGAAAAGGCGCAAAGATAATGAAATTTGGTTTCAAAGAGGCAGCTGAGTGAAGTCTATATAATTGTTTTTAGGGTTTAGATAATTTTATAGACCAGATTTAACAAAATCCAGTATAAAAGCTTGTAAATATTTTTTTTTAAAAAAACATGTTTGATATTTTTTAGACCAGTTGTACAAACAACAGGTTTAAATTTAGACTGGTTATATGCAGAACAAGTCTAAAAAGGTTATAAATATTATTTTTATAAAAAATATTTTAATACCTTTTAGACTGGTTGCAAAAACAATCGATTTTAAAAGTATATTTATTTTAGACATGTTGTATGCGGAATCGGTTTAAAATTTTACATATATTTATAAAAATATTATCAGTCATAGTTTTTAAACCATCTCTGCTTATAAGAAGTTTAGATGTGGTGGTCTTGAATACCTTTTTTCTGATAGTATTTGTTACTAAATAAATGATTATTATTAAATATAACCGTTATTTTTGTGCTTTCACGAATTCTATCTCGCAATGCATCATAGTGCGCATAGTTAACTGTTATTTTTTAGTGTCATATATTCTTGTGTGACATTCGCCTCGACATCATGACGTTTATTCACCGTAATTGTTACACATTATATATACCTAAATCTGTAGTAGTGCTGTATTTTTTTTAATTCCTTAATCGTCACACAATTTGTTTCATTTAATGACAATTGCTGACTCATCAAATTTAGATAGTGACTCTGCAATTAACATGCTTAATAAATTTTAAAATATAAAAATGATTATATTAAAGAATGAAAATGTAAGGGTAAAAGGGTGTCTCCATTTCCCTTCTCATCCACTTCCTATTCACTTCTCATCTCAAAGGTTATGATTTAATATTTTATAAAATTATTAATAAAATTATAGATTATTAAATCAAAAAATAAATAAATAACCTGTGAGGAGCACATCCATTATATGATTTGTCCCATGATGTGGAAGCTTGGATAATTCGTTGGGCAAAAAAAAAGAAAAAGAAACGCTTGGATAATTCAGAAAGGTTGTGTATAAGAGCAAACTCAAGGTGGATGAGAAGACCTGGTCATATTTGATATGCATACATAAAAATGATAATAAATGGAAAGAGCTGGAAAAATATAAATGGAAAGAGACTTGGTGGATACTTTAAAAATTATCAGAAAATATTGAATTTTTTTGCACAAGATAAAATTTAAAAATATATGTTATGTAATAATAGTAATAATAATTTATTTTCAGTTTATGCCTTTTTTTAATGACAAACAAGTACCCAGTATACAGCTAGCTCTGCGATGTTCAAAATCTGGCATTGAAGAGAGACTTGTTAGACATTTTATTATTTAATAAAGATTATATCTGGATATTATCTTGGATAAAATATCTTATGCTTATAACCCACACGTGATTTGGATAGAGATTTCATTTAGGGTTACTTGCTTTGCGGGTAAGTTATTTCAAGCCTTGATGGAGCGCTATAAATAGTATAGGCCAGGTTAGAGCAATAACATAGAAAATATGTACTTGCTTCCCCATGGTTATCTTCCCGTTAGAAGAAGCCCTAACATATTTTCTTCTAACTCTTTATTGTTCTCTATAGTTCCTAGGTTGAGATATTACATATAGAATCGCTATAATTAAAGGTATTTATCAAGAAACCCTAACCTATTTTCTTCTAACTCTTTCTTGTTCTCTATAGTTCGTAGGTTATGAGATATTATATGCAGAATCGCTATAGTTAAAGATATTTATCAAGTCTTTCACTATTGTTCTTGTTTATGGAATTAGATAATGTATTTTAACATCATTATCACCTTATTTATTCTAACATGTGGTATCAGACTAAATTTTTTGATTCCCTTTACCTAGTTTTTTTGTGTGTTATTTTATTTTTCTATTTTGAAAAATGACATGATAACATGTATCATCGCCCTCTGATCAATGCAATTTTTTTTTATGTTAATCGACTGAGTTTTCAGTTTCACTGCTTTGATTTTTTAGAATATAATCTATCCGGTTGATGATTCAAACCTTCGACTTTAATTCTAAAACGACTTTTGAAATAAAGCAAATATGGTTGGAATAGTTTTTTTTTTTAAAAAAAAATAAGTCTTTATTACATAAGTTGAGATAAAACTCTTCCCATATAATTATCTCGTATATCATAAATCACAATTTATAAACACTCATGAATAATAAATAAACTATCCAAAAGCAATCCATGTTCAAAACGTCATTAAATATGTGTCATCGATCTTTATTTGGGTTTTCTTGGATTCTTTTGAATATATGTTTGGTTTTGGGTTTCGGGACAGAAAGAAGAGCCGCTCTTCGATGACAGTCGAAAACTGAAGGGGCATATCTTCGTGAGACCGAAGGGGCCTCAAACGCACAAGTTCTTGTTTTAAACATTGAATCTTTTGTTTCGATTTTAGCGCATATCTATTAAAATATTGTGCACGATTGTGTTTAGAGATTGTTTTCCGTGATAATTGCTATCAAGGTCGATGCCTAAAACGCCAGAAACAGCATCAAGATCGTCGGGAACTTCGTCCAGAGCTTTTGTATTCGGCGGCTGTGAAAGGGTCGCGAGGCGGATCGTGAGTTAGGTCTGGGGATCCGTCTGGGTGAAGAAGAAGCTCAAAACAATGTCATTTTGCGTGTATAAGGCCCTCTTCTCCTGCCACCGTAAACGACGTCATCTATCCTGAAGTCAAACGAACTGTTTCACTTATTTAGAGCAGGCTAGGCTCTTGTGAATTGGGCCTTGCGAATTGGGCATATGTTTTCCTGAAATTTGTTTCAGAATTATTTCAAAATTGACTTGCATTTTGGGCCTTTTTTAAATTTTTGTTTCAGGTTTATTTTGTTTTCGGCTCGCGTCTTTGGTCCTCGAATTTTTGGACCTTTTGTTAATTTTTGTTTATTTTTTCCTGGGCTGTGAATTTGGCTTGTGCAATATTCTCTCTGTTGTTTTTTATTTGAGGCATGTGGGCCTAGACTATTTTACTTTTGCTGCCTCTAATTGTTTTTAATGCATCTAGGCTTGGTAAATCTTTTGGTCCTTGAAATTTTTCTGAACTATCTGATTATTTTTTGTTTCTATTCGGGCCTACATTATTTGGGTTTTTATATGAGCTAATGGTTTATGTGATTGTTTAATTTTCTGGACTTTACTTATGGGCTTTATTTTTGTTGTTTAAGTCATTTTCTTTATTTTTTCATACACATGTTGTAGCTAAACAAATGTTGTTTTTAAGTTATTATTCTCAAGGTATTAAAACTCGGATCGGGCATTGAACCGGTCGGGGTACTGGGTTAAGGGCCAGTGGGTCAAATCGGAGCTAAACCGGGACCAAACCGGTGAGAAATTGAAAATTTTAGACTTATAATATGAAATTCTAAAGGAAAAATTAAAAAAAAAATTTTAAAGTGAACCCGGACCTGACCGGTTTCCCGGCCGGTTCACCGGTTCCCGGGCTGGACCGGCCGGTCCGGGTTCAGTAACATTGATTATTCTCATTACTCATTTCGCATTTTTATTTATTCCTATATCTTTTTTTTTTTGCCAATAACACTTCATTAACCTGAATATCAAATAGAGTCATCGGATACAAACATACCTAAACTACAACCTGGCTATACTACATATAATTACATATTACATCAAAATATCAGTCTGGCGCTCTCAAAGCTGTTCTTAAATCATTCTCCAGTAGTTTCTTCAAGTGCGTTGGAGGTCTTGACACACAGTTACACGGGCACGACCCACCAAGTGAAACTCTAGCAACCCAATCGGCTATCAAGTTTGCTTTTATGGGAATCCAATTACAATAATGGTTCCTAATTAGTTTCCTTGAATTCTGAATATTCTCAAGGATATTAATACATTTCCAGTCATTCGGAGCAACCTTTTTTCTCAAACACCCAATTAATTCTTGATTGTCAGACTCAAATTGAAAATCATTAATTTGGTTCACATATGCATAATTAATTGCATTAAGAAGGGCAATACTTTCTGCCATAAATACAGTCCCTGCTTTTACTATCTTTGCTTCACCATCCAAAAGTGATCCATTTGAGTCTCTTACAACAAAAGCAACTGGAGCCTTATTGTCTATGTCAGAAAATGCACAATCAGTATTTATTTTGATGAAATTACCTTTTGGTTTTTTCCATGCAACACTTTCCTCTTATAGCTCTCCTTCCTGCATCATTGGTTCAGCTTCAGTCATTCTCTATCCCTTCGCTTCCCAAAATTCCTTCAATAGGTTACCTACCTGAGAGAATACAAATACAGGATCAATCTTAGTACTTTCAAACAAGAAGTCATTCCTAGCTTTCCAAATCTACCAAAGTGTCATAGCAAGTAACGCTTTTTGCCAAATTGAAAGACTATTCTCACACAGCCAGCAAGATATCTATTGAATCATATTAATATTTGCATTATCCTCTATTCTAAATGAGAAGCTACTACCAAACCATGTTATCTTGACCCATTCACAGAGAAGGAATAGATGCTCAGTTGTTTTTGTTTTTTCCTGACATATCAAGCAAAGTTTAGTGGCCGAACAATTCCTTTTATTCAAAATTTGAAAAGTAGGCAGTGCATTGGAGAGTAATCACCACATGAAGTTTCTAACTTTTGGTGGTGTTTTAAGTTTCCATATTTCCTTCCACACAGTTTTTTGAAAGTTGTTAGAGGACGAGGGAATATTTCCCCCCCCCTTCTCAAGGTGTTCCGTTTTGCACACTCATAACCTTCCTTAATCGAATACACACTTCTTCCTCCTCCTTTCCATACCCATTTATCTTCCCTGTCCCCAGAAGCCACAATTGTGTTCCCTATCGCCTCTTTCTCTCTCTCTGTTATCCATCCTTCAATCGCCAATAGATTCCATCCTCCCTCACCCATTATATCAGCCACTTTTAACCCCTTAAATGCCTCATGTAGGCATGGTGAGATTAATTTGTTCCCTGGTATGTCCCCTAGCCATGGGTCATCCCATATTCTTGTACTTCACCCATTCCCAATGCTAAGGATAACATTATTTTCTAATACAGTTCTACCCTCTACTATACTAGCCCATAACCAAGAGGCTGACCCTCCTTTTCTAGCCTCTAAGAATGAGCATTTGGGGAAATATCTAGCTTTTAAAATTTTAGCCCATAATTGGTCTGGATATTGTAGTATCCTCCAATCTATTTTGGCCAATAATGCAAGATTGAAAGCTTCAAAATCCTTAAAACCTAGCCCTCCTTCTGTCCTCTTTTTTTTCATTCTATCCATTGAAACCCAATACACTTTCCTTTTCCCTTCATCGCTCTTCCACCAAAATTTTGATACAATGCTATCCAATCGCTGTAGCACTTTCTTTGGGTATAAAAAACAAGACATGGAGTATACAGGGATAGAGTTAGCTACTGATTTGATTAATACTTCCCGCCCTGCCTTCGAGAGAAAGTTCTTCCTCCACCCTTGGACCCTTTTCTCTACCCGATCTAATACAAAGTTTAGCGCTTGTGTTTTAGATCTTCCCCATATAATAGGTAAGCCCAAATAGTTCCCAGGGGAATCCCTTACATGAATCTGAAAAATATGACCAATTTCTTCTCTCAAAGTATCAGGTGTATTCTTAGAAAAATACAAACATGATTTCCCCATATTAATAGCTTGCCCTGAGGCTTCACAATAGTCATTGATCATACTTTTCAGATTCCTGCAATATTCTTGATCTGCCTGCAAAAAGAACACTGAATCGTCCGCAAAGAAACTATGAGTTACTTCTGGGCCTCCTCTTGCTACAGTTATGCCCCTCACCCTTCCTCTTCTTTTCTCACTTTCGATGATTTTAGACAATACATTACTTACTAAAATGAAAAGGTAAGGGGACAAGGGATCTCCCTGTCTCAATCCTCTCTTAGGCCACACTTTTGCCACTCTCTTCCTCGACATCATAATTGAAAAGGAGACAAAATCTAAGCACCAAAGTATTCTTTCTACCCACTCCCTACTGAATCCCATTTTCAAGAGTGTAGCACACAAAAAATCCCATTCCACTCTATCTTAGGCTTTATTCATGTCTAATTTTAGTGCAACTTCACTCGTACCTTTCTTTTTCAGTTTCATATGATGAAATACTTCATGTACAACTGCAATATTATCCTGAATCAATCTACCCGGTACAAATGCCCTTTGGCACTAATCAATTACATTATCAAGCAGGGGTTTTAATCTATTAGCCAACACCTTTGAAAATATTTTATATGAGAAGTTACATAAGCTTATTGGCCTATAATCACTTACACTTTCAGGACAATCTATCTTAGGGATCAGCACTAAATCGGTTTCATTAATCTCATTTAATGTAAAACCACTTTGGAAGTAAGTATTGATAAGGTTGCATACCTGGTCACCAACAATGTCCTAACTTTTCTGATAGAACAGTCCGGTATAACCATCCGCTCCTGGGGCCTTTTGTGCACCGAGTTGAAAAACTGCTTGTTTCACTTCTTCCTTAGAGACCTGGGACATCAGTGCTCTATTGTCTTCATCCGTGATAACCTTGTCAACACAACTTAGCGCCCTAGTGAAGTCTCTATCTCTCGCTGATGAGAATAGAGAGTGATAGAATTGGGCAAAGTGTTCCCCTATATCCGCTTCATTTTCCAGCCACTCTTCCCCATTCCCTTTAATTCTTGTGACTTTGTTTCTGCACCTTTTCCTAATAGTAGTCATATGAATAAACCTTGAGTTGTTGTCTCCACATTTGAGCCACTCCACTCTCGCCTTTTGTGCCCAAAACAGCTCTTCTTGTTCCCATAGTTCACCAATTCGTTTCCTTAACTCAGCCACTTCCTCCCTGATTTCTTCATTCCATTCAGCATCAAGACACTTTTGTACCCTTTGCACCATCTGGTTGATCTGTTTGTGACAGTTTCTAAACTCTTTTTTGCTTCATATTGATAGTGCCTCTCTTAATACCTTCAGGTTTTCTACAAAATCTGCTAGCTCACTCTTATTTCCTTCCATTTTCCACTTGCTTTTAATTATTTCTATCAGATCAGGGTGACTGACCCATTTGGCATTAAATCTGAACAATGGGGGAGTTTTTGTCTCAACATGCTCATACTCTACCACAAGCGGATAGTGATCCGAATCAATTGCCTCTAGAACCTGCCCCTGTCCTTTATGGAATTGTGTTCTCCATATGGGATTTATAACAACTCTGTCCAACCTTTCACGGATAAATGCTTCTCCTTGTCTGTTGTTCATCCATGTGAATCGGCATCCTTTAAACTCCAACTCCATTAAATCATAGTCTATAATAAACTTTCTGAATTTATCAAGATCTCTAGAAGTGCATTCTCTTCCCCCTTCTTTTTCTGAAGAATATAGCATCTTGTTGAAGTCCCCCAAGACTATCCAAGGTGTAGTCAATCCTAGATTTAATTTTCCTAACTCCTCCCACCACTGAATTTTCAGGTTTGTTTCCACAGGGCCATATATAAGGGTCATGTTTCCCAGATATCGTCCTTCTATATGTAGTTCTTCCACATGTATGATAAACTGACTAATAAGCCCAATTTTTAGTTGGATTCCTTCCTTCCACCAAATTGCTAGTCCACCAGGTTTACCCAACGGCTCAAAGTACTCCCCATAATCAAACTTCAGTTTTCGCCTTATCTTCTCAATTTTCCTTTTTTTTTCATCTTTGTTTCTGACAAAAAGACTATTTAAGGTTTGAATTTTCCACATTGGAACTTTAGGTTTCGAACTATCAGGGTAGTTCCAAGACCCTGACAATTCCACCCTAAACAACTCATAATTCCTTGGTGGCTGAATTCGGCCAGCCACCATGCCTTCCCAGATCCCCACCCCTGTCCCTTTGATCAGTAACGTTCTCTTCCCCTTCTTCCACCCTTGGTTCATTAGTAATCATAAGTTGAAATTCAGAACCATTGGTCAAAAATAACTGCCTTCTTGTTTTTTTATAAGACCGACAACTCCCCTTGGAATTATCCCCAATATCAAATTGTACACTACCCTCATACCTGTAATTGAAGTCTTTCGAGCCATCTGTCTCAGCAATTCTTTATAATTTTTCCTCTGCCTCTCCTCTGTTTCCAGCACTCTTAGGTGAGTCTTGATTGTAGTCCCTCCTTCTCTTACTCAGTGGTGAGTCTGAACCATTATCAGCTTTCCTCTTCAACGATACATCCCGAAGCCCTTCTGCAATTTCCTTTATTACTATGGGTTTTATTGGCACAATTGCCCCAGCTGATGTCGGGCTTTCCTCCTCCTCGTCTTCAAAATCCACCCAATATTTTACTTGGGTTTTTAATAGTCTTTCCCGTCTAGCTTTTAACACACTATCAGTACCATTCCATTTTTTAATCAGTTCGTTCAGCCCATTATTTTGGTCCTCTTCCCTTATCTTTTGGGCCCTTACTTCTTGGCCCACTCCATTTTCATTTTTCCCGCCTTGAGACACATAAGTAGGGATTTTTTTATTTGGTATCACAGCTTCCGTATCCCCTCCCTCTGTGGTATTAAATAATTTTAGCTGATGTTGACCCTTGGCCCACACTTCCTCACTGTGACTGCCCGAGCTTTCACCTCCCTCCTTGGTATTTTACAATTTCCACGTCTCCCCATACATGTAATGATGACTTCGTCCTCCTCCCTGTGTCATCCTCCTTTCCAGTAACTGTTCTGGTTTCTGATTTACCAGTGCCAGGCCTTGATATCTTAGTGCTTGTGTACACAAACCGGCATCATATCCTTTTGGCCACACCATTCACTACGAATTCCGCTATTTCATCTTCACAGGCTTTACTCTCATGTCCTAATTTTCCACAATTAAAGCAGAACCTTACCAGTTTTTCATATTTAAGCTGGACCCAAACATCTTCAAGGCCCTCCGGTCTTGGTGCTAGAAATCCCGGAACCAAAGGCTTATATGCATCCACTTCGACTCTAGCTTTACCAAAGCTTCTATGCGCATATTTGGAGTCTTTCGGTTTCTCTATCTCAATCACTCTTCCTACATTACCTACCATGAGGAGGATGTTTGTGCTTAGTCATCCTTCCAGCGGGAGATTGTGGAACTGTATCCAGAACTCACATGAGTTTATTGCGATTTCATTATCACTTAAAAACGGTTTTCGCCTTTGTAGACTCGGCATATTGTTCCGTACTACCTATGGATTCTCTCTTAAGATCCTCTGTGCCTCCTCTGCATTTTTGAAGGTGAAGGTGAAAAGGTTAAAACCTATCATTTTTATTTCCACTTCACTTTTTAACTTCCATGCTGCACCCACAGAGTCCCTCACCGCCACATAGCCTACTCTGGTCCCTGTAAGCACTTTTCTGATTAACTTACACTCTTCTTCCTTTCTGTCTGTTCTTTGTTTCCATTGCAGATTGATGTCGAAACGTTTTCTTTCCATTGCTTGTTCGTTCCTCTTGCTCGTATATGGTTGGTTCTCAGCTCTCCGTACACTCAGCACTCCGACCGAAGCCACAATGTCGGTGGAAAGGGACTTAGCCCTATCGTTCTCTCACTTGGGAGAAAAGTCAGTCTCTCTCGATTAAAGAGAATAAAGTATTTTATTCCTATATCATCTTTTGCTTGTACTGGGCCTAAGCATTATATTTTACTTGACTATGTTTAGTTTTCTTATGTAAGGGGTTGATGGATTTTGGGCTTAGGCATTTATTTTCGTGGATTTTGTTTAATTTATTAATGTTATGGGCTGGACAAAATGTTGGGTTTTTTTTTTGTGGTTTTCTTTTGGAGTTGCTGAGTTAAAAAAAGGGAGGACATATTCTTCCCATTTTGATTCACATTTTGGGCTAAGTATATGTTTATTTTAATTTTGGACAATCATTGTTGTTCAATGTATTGGATTATTGATATTGAGGCCTTCAAATTTGATTTTCAGATATTATTTTAGTTCAACAAAGTTACTATAACTCCATTTTGTGCTCAATTTTTTGGCAATTTTCCCTCTTTTCAAGAAATTAAACATTTGATTAATTGTTTGGGTTTAATTTCTATTTCATCCCATAAATGCTTTATTTGATCAAAATAGTTGAATGTTGATTTATTTTTATTCGCCATTTTAATTGTTTCAATATCAGAAAATTAATTTTGGCTATTTTTGCTTTATGGTAATTTGCAAAAAATTTTTGGCATATCATTGTATTACTTTAATATGTATGTAGTTAATTTTGGACAAATTTTTAACTGTTTGAATTTTACAAAATTATACTTGAGTTGAAATATGTTAAAATTGATTTCTTAAACAATTTTGGATATATAAAACAGCGGAAGGGTTATTAATTTTAATTCTTTTTTTTGATCAAATTAATTAGTTAACCCCTCCATTAAGATGTGTATATATTAGATTTAATTTAGATGTATAAAATAGTGGAAGAATTTATCTATAATGATTATTTAGTCATATTTTGTTGATTAAATTAATCAATTAAATTCTCATTAAAGATTTATGCATATTTGAAATTTAAATGCACATAATTGATATTTGTGATTAGCAAGCATCTTGAGGAGTAGCCACAACATCCTCAATATTGCATGCGTAAATAATCGCTTATAGATTTTAAAACATAAAATTCAATGAATGATTAATTAATTTAATCAAAGTGGGAGAATTTCAGTTATTTAGTCACTCTTGTTAATTAAATTAATTGTTTAAATTCTCATTAGGTTATTGATGCATATTTATGTTTTAAATGTATATGATATTCGTGATTAGCATGCTTGTTTCTTGGGGAGTAGCCATAGTATCTTCAATTTTGTTGCATGCACATTTTTAATCACATATGGCATTATAGAATATAAATTGTAATAAAATATATTATTATAATTAGTCTTTGTCCATAGGTAGATAATTATAATTGCGTATTTAATTAGCGTGGAATAGAATGACATTATATTTTCTAAGTAGCCTATATGTATTAGAAAATATAACTACGTTCTAGATTCATAAATTCGAGATAAATTCATGTTATGCTAATGTTTTTGCCTACAGGTAGACCTTAGTGATACAAATTTATAATTGTATGATTTACATTGGTAAATATACACTTTTTTGTGATGGTTTTTTTCCTTGCCTCTTATATTTATTTTGTAAGCATGGTTAACTTTTACTTTGACTTTATAGCATGATTGTTATTTATTTAATTGTTTAGTTTAATAGGATTTATTAGAAATGGTTGTTGAGCCTATAAGGAGATAAATATATCTCCATCCATTAAGATAAGATTGACATCCAGAAAGTTGTGGTACTTAATGATACTAGGATCAAAAGTGAGATAACAATGTGATATGTAATTGTCTCATTAAAACAATATCAATTAAGGGCTGGTCATCATAGGTACATAAAGAATGGAACAACATCAAGAGCTATTTATAAGCTGAAGGACAAAATGTAGAAATTCTTATAAATGTCATTGCACTATATTGTTGACTACAAAATGATTCTCCATAATAAGGTAAGCTATCTTCATTAATTTTGGTGGAAGGACGTTCATTTTATTATCTCATTAACATGAGTTAATATATCTTTTTCGTGGATATTAAATATTCATTGAAACTATGTATATAAAGGTTTGACTCAAATTTTGGAACAGAATGAGATTCTAAATAAGGGCTATCAAGCTATCAACTTCAAAGCCATAAAGTAATATAGAGTTTAATGTGTCTATAGTTAAAAAAGACTTTATTGAAGGTAGTAATGGAAATACACTTGCCATTGCTTATGTTCTAACAAATGAAATAGTTCATTCTCCTTAAAAGCGACTCTTCGCATACAATACTTGAGCACCATTTGCTTTATAATTAAGTAGTGCCACTTGACACTTTTAGAGTATATAGAGAAAAAGTAGGTTATTTAATTTGGTAAACAAATTAATATAGTGAAGGCAATTGGAAGAGATGGGGGGTATGATAAGTACATCACCACTGGACTAGAACTTAGCCTTTATGTTAAATTTCTTCATATTTAAATTCACCTAGTATAGGTGGTAGTGTTGCAAGAAGAAAAATAATGTTAATAGATATGTTGGATGATACGGTTTTCCTTTTGATGGACACACTAAAGACAATTATATATATTTTATATGAGTTTCTAACAAAAATTATGTTTAAATCCTTTTGAAGTTTGAAAGGTTGGAAGCCCAGTTTAAAATATACTCTTGCATATAATTGTCTTATAAATAAAGAGTGTGGAAGGAAAATATTCTGAGAGACTGAGACTACATTTTTTTGGTGAAGATGCAAAGAGGTCTTAGAAATTTAAAAGAGCTATATATTTTATTTTAAAGTTTGCGTAGTATTTGGAAATGCCAAATTATTAAGGAATGCAAAAATTAGTGGAAGTGATCAAACTCATTAGAGTGATCACATATAGAGGATTTGTCACCACTAATAATAATATGACATTTGTTTTACATGGCACTCACCTTGTTAAGCTTCAATCTATCTGTGGATTGAGTTGAATGATTAAAATCTTGGCAATTCATGGTGACTACGTGATGCACTCCTTGAAATTTGACTAGAACATAAATATTGAGAATGACCATACATTCTAAATGAAGGCATTGATTCATTATAGATATAAGGTAAGCAACATGATCAGCGTATTTGTAAAGTTGCTAATATACAACATTAAGTAATACAAATAAAATTGATTGCTATGACTTCTCTATGAAGAACTAATTGATTTAGTGAGGTATTTCATCATATATTCATATATAATTCCTTCCATTTTCTCATGATGCTTACTGTTTGTCTTGAGTTGGGATATCTTTGGTATATTTCCATTTTGGACATAAAGAGAGATATATATGTAGATTAGTAGAGTGATCATATAAATAATGAAGAGAATTTAGTTGTCACAATTGAGAGTTCATTTTGTCATGAGCAAGTCTCACAATGGTGATATTCAAGGTATCATGATGTGATTACATATAATACATTGTTGAGAACATCATAAGTCTTATATATATCACTAGATTAGTGAGAGTAGAGTCATCTATATTGTACAAAATAATGATTCATTTATAGCTCGTGCATTTTGACTTAAAGTGTTACAAATGACTAAGTCATCATTGTTTAAAGTTGTGATGTAACTGTGTTAGGTGTGATATTCTTTTAGAATATATAAAGTTATTTTTAAAATATTTGAGAATATCATAAGTAACCTACGATCATAAGCATTTGAATATTCATGGATAATGGTAGTTATTGTGAGTAACATCTATTATGAGAATGTGATTAGATTGTCCATATGTCTCTAATATCATCTTATTATTTCTAATTCAATTTCCAAGGTGTAGGCATGCTTAAACGTGAGCACAAACAAGCAATGTCATTGCAAAGGGATTTTAGAAGGATTGTCAAGCGTATTGAAAAGCTACTAGTCATGTGGTACATTGCCAAATGTACATCAAGTTTCATGCTTTATATATAGTAGAATGATTAGTTTAATTAATTTCATAAGATGTGTTAACTATATAAGAGTTAACATTATGATACTTCTTTACACTTGCTGAACAAGTTGCGTCATGGAGGATTGCAAGATTGCTAAGTAGTCATTGATTGCTTATTTCCACCATGGATCGCTTGCCCTAATTATTCTTAGGGGCAAGTTGCAAGATTGCCATTTAAGGAATTTCATTTGAGGGTTTTGGAATTATTAAATTAATTCAAACTAATTAAGAGTGTTATCTCACCATGAAATTAATATATCATAAACACATAAAGCATAGATCCTTTAATGATGAGTATGCTTTTAGAGAAATCAAAGGATCAAATATCTCATTAGGGATGGATCATATTTAGTGCTCTAGATGAGGCATTATTAAGTGATGAAGTTCAAGTTGAAGTTTGTTGTTTCAATTTTTGGTACCTAAACTATAAGATCAACATTTAGATAACCGGACTGAACAGTCCGGCCAACTAGACCGTTGGCTAGTGCTGGGGATGGTTTGTTTCCAAGGCAAAAGCCGTTTTGTGAGTTAGGCCGTTTTAAACCGTGATTAGGCCGCTTTTAGGCCGGAACTCGTTCTGACTAAACAATAACCGAACGATATGAGAAGCCCAAAAATATTCTGAAGAAGAAGACGAAGGTGATCAGATAGGAAAAAGATAAAAGAGGAGAAAAGTGTTTAAATGGAAGCAAACTAACAATGATTTAAGAAGATGATAAGATCAAGCCTGATTTCCACATAAGAAAGATTAAAAAGCAATAGGATCTATGTTTTGATTTTTGCGCAATGGGAAAGAAGAAAGAGATGTCAGACGAACTGAAAAACTGGTGAAAAAAAGAAGGAATTGAAGATGAAAGAGGAAAAAGGTTTTAGTCTAGGAGAAACATTTAATTACCCAAGATAATATAAAGTTACATTGTCTTAATATGATAATAATATCCATCAGATATTGGCAAAACAAAGTCCATCGGATAAAAGGTTGAACTGGTAAGTTTCTTCAGTTCCCAAGAAATGTCAAGTTTCTTTCTTCTTCCTAGGTCTGCAGTCTGCTAATGTCACCTCGTCCCCAGTGAAAATGTTTTTCACTCAACATTATAAATAATAAAGAAGAATTGTTTTTTTTGACTAAGGAAGAATTGTTTTTTTTAAGAAAAACCTGTACTCTTCCCTGCTGGACAATCTATTCAAATTTCAAATGATAAGAAATAGTTTTGTATAATTTTTTATAAAAAAATAATTTTTCTTAATACAATTGCATGATAACACACTTATATACTGGCAATATATATATATAACACATATAAGTTTATGTGATAATTATATTACATTTTTTAATGTTCCATCCTTATTTTGTTCCTAGTGTATTTGTTATATTTTAATTATTATATATGTATATAACATTATTTTTATTTAATTTTTATGTCACTGGCTCGACCGAACGGCCTAACCAATTTGACCTTTTGGACCATGATCCGTTGGCCTTTCTGGCTTGACATCCGGTCCCGTTTTTAAAATATTATATGAAATACTAACAAATATTTAAGTTGGAACCAAATAAACAATTGGGGTATATTCATTAAGTTTTGACCAATTAACTACTTGTGATGCATGAATGGTAATACTCGATCAAAAAGGATCATGATTCTTGTAGTATTGCTTAAATGAAACTTGACTCACCAAATGACATTAGGTTGCAGGCCAAGTAAGAGAATGTTAGATATTTTATTATTTAATAAAGATTATATCTAGATATTATCTTGGATAAAATATCTCATGATTATGACCCGCACGTGATTTGAATAGAGATTTAGTTTAGGATTACTTGCTTGGCAGATAAGCTATTTCAAACCTTGATGGAGGGATATAAAAATACTACAAGTCAGGTTAAAGCAGTAATATAGAAAATATGTACTTGCTCTCCAAAGGTTCCATATAACGAGTGATGACTATTCCCAAGCCATCACTATGCCTATCTTCTAGTTAGAAGAAACCCTAACTTATTTTATTTTCTTCTAACTCTTTTTTGTTCTCTACAGTTTTTAGGTTGGGAGATATTACATACAAAATCACTATGGCTAGAAGTATTTCATCAAGTCTTTCACGATGCTGCTCTTGTTTATGGAATTAGATAATGTATTTTAACGTCATTATCATCATGTTTATTCCAACAAGACTTTCCTTGGCAAGCTGGCTCAATGCATGCCTTTTTTTTTTTTTTTAACAATGTTTAAACGAATTTTTGAAGTGTTATATATATAAAAAGAATTTTTCAAGTAGTTGATGACGAACACGGCTTTTACAAGGTAGAAAATCCATAAATAAATAGATGATAGTTTGTGTTTAATTTTGGGTTAGGCCCGTCTTTGATGGGTTGGACTATTTGATTGGAAAACAAGTAACCCTATTAAATAAGAAATAAATCAGTATTAATTATGAATTTTTTGATTGAGAAATGAGTAATTGTATATCAGGAAATTAATCAAGAATTAATTTCCTGATTAAAACTTAGACGGCAAGTTGGAGTGCACATAACTTCCTAATTAGTAGTCTCTCTATATCTCTATAAATAGGATGTGTCTCTCTCAGTTGAACCTCACCCCTGCCGTTAAGCTATTTGACAATATCTCTTTTCTCCTACTATTTTTCTTGTTCTAATGATCTGCTATGCTAATCCTAATTAGGTTCTAATAGTCTAATAATTACGTGAGCATTATTATATTCGAGTTTTGGAGCACTGGAGCTTTAATCCTGATCCGAACGTGAATTCAACCCTGTACGATAATCTATATTCACTCTCTTTATTTTCCTATAGTTTGTACGAATATCTTTACCGTATACTGAATTCTAAAAAGACATTGAGTATATATATTCATAGAAAAAAATTGAAGTGATTTGTCTTATTTATCTTATAAATATCCATATCGTCGGTCTTATGAATTTCTATATTTATTTTATAAATAGCTAAAATGTTTTTAGTTACATAGGTTCCGTAGAATCCTTTTATTTATATTGTAAATTCTTATATTTATCTTGTGAATTTTCATATTTATTTTATAAATAGCTAAAATATTTTAAATTTCTTAAGTTTTTTGAATCCTTATATTTATCATGTAAATGATTTTATTTATCTTATAAATGTCCTTATTTAATTTTTAAATGCTCTTCTAAAAACATAAAAGAAGGGTATTATTATTTTTTTACCTATAAAAATTAATTTCGTTGAAACCAATGAAATATAGGGAAGTTTCATAATCTTTTTAAAGCATGTTTGTTTCAACTTATAAAAACTTATAAGTTGCTTTTTACGTAAATCGAGACACAACTCCTCTCACATACTTACTTCGTATACCGTAAATCACTATTAAAAAGTAACTTATAAGCAATCGAATCGCTCAACCAAACATACGCTTAGTTGACTGAAATTAAGTCACCACCTTGTGCGCTAAATGAAATCTTCCCAATAAAATTCAACGATATGGGAAACTTGTCCATTGCGGCACTCTACCGTTATATAATGGATAAGGCAACGCCGAATATGGAGGCTTATGGGCTTCCACGACCGCCACAAATTGTCCTAATCTCCAACGGTGTTACTTCGTAAGTTCGTGGCCAACTTCTGAAAGAACGACTTCTCTTTCGAAATCAAATCGTATCAGAATCTATTCTCCAGGACACACTTTGAAGTCGGACCCTGCAACTCTCAGATTTTGCCGCCTTTGATCATTACTACTTCCATGGCTTCCATTTCAAGAATCATACTCAAATACCATGAGCTTCGAGCACATGATGCTCTGCTTTATTCGGTCTCTCCCTCTCCTATTTCCAAGCGTCATTGTCATACCCTTTTGGGTATGTTCGGTCTCGGACTCGTCGTTCCATTGTCTGTTTTAGTCAGAATTGATTTCTTAGTATGTTTATTTTCCTGTCTTTAATTTGTAAAAGGTCGGCTTTCTCTGCCTGATGGAAGAAGCCTTGCAGTCAGAAGCAAGTTGAAGGCTCCAATTGGTGTTGTTACGGCAACTTCTTTGACCAATCAAATGTCAAGGTATCTATTTGAACTGGTAATGACGTTATTTATAATTTCCAAATCGAGAAAAGAAAAGAAAAAGGAAAAATGCTGACATGATATATACTAGTTCAAAAAGGAAATCCTATAGCTTTTCTTTTTTTTCCCTTGATTTCAAATTTGTTTTCCAATTGATGGGTTTTAGTGTTGAAGTGTAGCTATCCAGGTGGTTTGTTGCATAGAAATTCAGGCATCTGTAGTAGGTACTTACGCTTATTCTGATCTTTTAATTATTCTAATTATAGGCCATTTGAAATTTTAAGCCTTGTTAGGCAGGCAAGAGTTATCTAATCTTTTCCACCGAAGAATATGGATGTTTCTAATTGTCTGGCTCTGGTCTCCTCTGGGTCTGAAATTGGCTTTGCTTGTGAAGTGCATTAAATTTAATTGATTCCTTTTCAGACATGCAGCGTCTGGTAAAATTTTTGTTGGTGTTCTGGTGTTTGATCTTTCAATATATAATTTAAAAAAGACATTGATTCATTAACTGCTAGGCTTAGGAACTCTCAGATTTTGTGCAAGGCTACAACGGATGTATCTGGAAATCTTCCTGAAAGAGCTGGTGGGATGAGCCAGTTTGAGAGAATAATTGAAACCTTAACCACTCTTTTTCCAGTGTGGGTATGTCTCAAACTCCAATGATGATCTTCTGTCCAGTATCTCAAACTTTTCATAGCATTTGTTGCTTGATCAATGGTTTGATAGTTGTCTCATTTCCATGGACAGGTCATCTTGGGAGCCATTGTTGGCATTTATAAGCCAGCTGCTGTAGTAATTCTGTCTTTTTCATCTGCTTTTGTCATGGAAAGAAGCACATTTGATTTATTGCTTTGATGTTGGTGTCTTATTCCAGGTAACATGGTTGGAGACTGACCTATTTACCCTTGGCTTGGGTTTCCTTATGTTGTCTATGGGCTTGACATTGACATTTGAGGATTTCAGACGATGTCTACGAAATCCATGGACTGTAAGGGACAAATAATTTTTAAATAAAGTAAATTACTATTCATTTCCATGGTCTAAGGTTATTGCTTTGTCTTTGCAGGTGGGTGTAGGATTTCTTGCACAATATCTAATCAAACCCATGTTAGGGTTTGCCATAGCAATGGTATGCCTTTTAATTGCAATTTTGTAATTTTTTCTTGTTGAATGGAGTAGTGATAATAATTATGTCATCTGTAATAGTTCATTGTCTACGCATCTCCTGGTCTTTAATAAGTTTATCTTGGCACATGCAAGGATTTAGTATATCTATTTGTTAATTAGTTGTATTTTGTGATTTCCATGTTATTTCTTAGTAGATGTTGATTACAAATGATGAAATGACCTTGTAAGAGCGCAGCTCAGTTCCTTTTAGCACTCTGCCACTATTCTATATCCTATGTCTCTTACCTTCTGTAAGAAGTATGTGAACTGACAACTGAGGGTTTGTAATCTGTAAGATATATTAATTTGTCATATGGCAGCTAGTGCATTAAGCATTTTGGGAACCATCATTCTGCATAATCTTCTAATATCTTCTATCTAATTGTCAGACTCTAAAACTTTCAGCCCCTCTAGCAACTGGTCTTATTCTGGTTTCATGCTGCCCTGGAGGTCAGGCATCAAATGTTGCTACCTTCATATCCAAGGGAAACGTTGCTCTTTCTGTTCTCATGACAACGTATGTTTAGCCAACATATGTATTTAATGTTATTTTTGGCTGTCTTTCTTTTAACTTTGTCTTTTGAGTTGAAAACTGTTTTTCTTTTTTTAATACACCGGAAAGATAAAACTTTAATTGATAGAGTTTTGATTTAAGAGATGTAGAGCTAGTACAATGTCTTGGGTTGCACTAGATTGTTTAAACAAAATAATTTGCAGTTGCTATCAGATCATCCTGCTTTACCTGTACAGTGTAAGTTGATGCATAGTCATTATGCATTTTAATTTGACTATTTTATCTGTTTCCCAATGCTAACTCAAGAAGAGATATGCAAATTTGGATTGTCACTGTCATGCTAATTACTAGTCAGTGTGTTATTAAATTGTTAATTAAATTGTTAAATTTTGGCTGTTAAAGGTTAACGTGTTCATGTCTATATGCAAGTTTATAAATAAATGTGATGTATAATATTGATCAATAACAACTGAAGACACTTTGAATGTAAACTTGTTGAGCTTGCAAAAGGCTGAATTACAAAGCAACTTAAGCTTGGAGATAATATCCACTAGGTAAGGCATTTGGCTTTTTAATTTTTTCGTTAATAGAGAATGAAATAATTTGTGTGTTAGTGTAATTATCAAAGAGAATGATATTTTTCAGCCCTTGGGGCTAATTTTGTACACACAATGAAAATAGACTAAAAAGGTAATTTTGAGGATAAAAAGTAGCCTATTTACCTTAATTTGAAAACTTAAAAAAAAGTCTTGATTAATTTTTGTAAAGACATAATGGACATTGAATAGAGAGGATAGAAAGGGATTCCCTTTAAATCCCTCCATGCAAAAGGGGCAATTAGATTATACTAATATATAAAGTTTTTCTTAATAATCATATAGGTGTTCTACAATTGGAGCTATTGTAATGACACCACTCCTTACCAAGCTTCTTGCTGGCCAACTTGTTCCAGTTGATGCTGTTGTAAGTTGAAGCAGACTTATTTGGCTTGATGAGAATTGAGATGTTGGAACACTTGTTTAGAACCTGTAGTATTGGCCTGCTATCAGGCGAGATCTTTTAAAATGGATATAACTAGAGTTGTATTTGCTATTAGGTTCTCTATAATAATGACATAGAGATATCTTTCTAAGAAGTCAATAATATGGTTCTGAGATTTGGAGACGTTTCAATGATATGATTTAATAGGAAAACCTGGTAGCAAGGGACCAAAAGCTATACCTATGTCTTGTCTTGTTTAAAACCATTACCTTGTCAGTTTTTCAATTGGAATTTTCTCTCAGGTGGAGAATTATTTTTATTATTATTATTTTTAACAGGGCCTAGCTATTAGCACATTTCAGGTTGTTTTAGTGCCAACAATTGTGGGAGGTAAGAGATGAATCGTTTGATTTATTTTTGCTTAGAGTTGATGCATTGAAACTGCAATGTCAATGTAGTCTAACACGTTTTCACCTGATGTGAGGCATAGTTATCAAGACTTTGAAGGGTTTTCTGATAATATTTCTTTACGTGGCAGTGTTGGCGAATGAATTTTTCCCCAAGTTTACCTCAAAGATAATTACAGTTACACCTTTGATTGGAGTCATTTTGACCACTCTTCTTTGTGCTAGCCCAGTAAGTATTCTCAACTTTAAATGGTGGGTTCAGCTACTAGTACTAAATCTTTGATAGCGTTAGCAATTCATTTCATTGTATTTTGGTATAGTGATTTTTACTTTGCATTGAAATTTGACGCATTTTAACTTTTCAGATCGGACAAGTTGCTGATGTCTTGAAAGCTCAAGGCACACAATTGATACTGCCAGTTATGATTCTACATGGTGCTGCATTTGCTCTTGGTTATTGGGTTTCAAAAATCTCATTTGGAGAATCGACATCCCGCACAATATCTATAGAATGCGGGATGCAGGTAAACCCCTATTCCATACCTTATTGGTTTATCTGCATTACGTGTTCTTGACATTTATTCCTCCATAAGCCAATATTATTTGTTCTTTAGTGTATGAATTTTTAATATAGAGTATGTTGGAAGTGTGCTTTCCCAAACTTCAACCTCAAGGGATTTCAGGGTGCATCTTAGAAATATTTAGACGAACCATATGTCTTCACTTTGCAGCTTAAGCCTTTGGTTGGTATCTCATACTCTGAGGAGAACCTGTTTTGAATACTTGACCATATAGCATCTTGTAAGAAAATATAGATTGATGGATTAGCATGTAAAGGGGTGAACTGTATCAAGAGGAGAACTGTCATATTAGATTTACACAATCAGTAGAAAATTGAGAATCTGTTAGTAGTTACATAACTTGTTAATCAGGTGTTTGTTGGATGGGAGCTAGTTGGTATTAACTTTGTTGCAGCTGATGCATAAGAAGGGTCTGTCGTGTAATATTGACTCGTTGAATATCTCAACAAATAATCATTGAAAGAGGGATCAGTACATCTAAACATGTTAGAACTGCTTAAAAGTTATTTTTGTAAAATAATATGCTCTGCATGGTCATATATACACCAAAGGAAGGAAGTTGATTTTATGAGATTAGGATCTGTTGTAGTTGGAAAATCAATATACTGTTGGGTCTGCCAAACTATTGGGCCAAGCATATCAGAGAAGGGCCAGAGGACATGGATCAGGCCCAAATTAGAAGCCAGCAAACATCACACAAAGTGGAGGGCAGAATGGGAAAAGTGAAGGCTAACGGTCTTCTGGCAGTAGCAGGGTAGTGGGAGTGTGAATAAAATTTTCTGTGGGAAAAGGCTGTAAGAAGGTAGGCCCTAGAATGGAGTGAGGAGAGGACCTGGTCTGTCAAAAACCTGGCTGTGTTGGGGTCGTTTGCATGTTTTTCTGCATATTTCCGGTCGTTAATCCTAGTTCTAGAAGAGGATAGTTAATAGTTAATTTCAGCAAACAGCTACTGGTTGTAATCATCTTATTTTTCCCTCAGTAATAGAGTATTCAACCAGTTTATCTCCTCAACTTAATCTGATTCAGCAGGCTTTATCATAGATAATATATATTTAGAAAAAGATTGACAGAGAGAAATTAAGGAGTAACTGGAAAGAAAAGCAGGTCCTATGTGCATCTCCATTCTTTTATGCCGCTCACTTTTCTAAATGTATTGTACATTTTGTAGAAGATTTAAAGTATGCTTTTATGTGGCCAAAGATTTATTTCATAAAAACCCAAATCACTACTCTAGGCATTATTTTCTAACTTCTGGTCTGCAGAGCTCTGCACTGGGATTTTTGCTTGCTCAGAAGCACTTTTCAAACCCGCTTGTAGCTGTTCCTTCTGCTGTTAGTGTTGTTTGCATGGCGGTATGTTAGTGTTCCAATTTTTGTGCACATGCTCAAATTGTTTTATCGTTTCCTTGTTCAATCCTTGTTTTAGGATCAGAAATGTACTAATGACTAGTTTGTCACCATTGTGAATGCAGCTTGGGGGTAGTGCTCTTGCTGTGTTTTGGAGGAACAGACCAATTCCCCTTGATGATAAGGATGACTTCAAGGAATAATATTTTCTTGTCTATCCTAATTATTTTTTCTGTTTCTTCTTGTGATCCCTTTAGAATGGAAAGGAAGTTTTCACGTCACAATGCTTAGTATTCAGGATCCATGAACTGGGGTGAGTTGCAATTTTTGATATTATTAATATTCTATCTGGGATTAAGGTCTCTTCATAGGTTTTCTTCCAATTACGATTTTCTTTCTTAGTATTTGAGAAAATTATAATTGGAGGATTATATTTGACTCATTATCCAATATCAGTTGTGCTGTAGTTAGGAGGGATCCCCCTCTCAACTTGTCAATATACAATTTTCCCCCTCAGTACATTATTTCGGATTAATTTGTATGTTAAATTGATACCCCCTCTAGTCCTAAATGCAGGAGCTAGGTAAAGGGTTTTCTTTGGTCCAAATTGTAAGACCTTAATCCACTTTATCTATTAAATTTATAATTCTTTTCTAAACCATCCCCATTGATTATAGATGATCTTATTAAATGCCTTTAGATTGAAGGTTTTGCAAGACTAAATCAGTGTTAGATTGAAGGTTTTGCCAGACTAGACTAAATCACATTGCTCCTTCACTTGCTGCTCGCTACACGACAAGCACTTCACACAGATCCGTTGACATAATATTTGTGAAAAGTGAGTGTGTGATGATTAATCAGTTAGTTACTCTGTTAATACTCTTGTTACGTACCACCTGCCTGGCAATGGGACAATCATGTAGCAGTTTGTTCCTGAATGGGGACTAAGGCAAGGATATACATTAAAAGTGGCAGAAGATCGGAACCGATCTCCCATCTTGCTTTTGTTGATGACAATACCTTTTTTTCCCCAGAAGGTGAACAGTGAAGTTATGGAGATATTTATTGACCTCTGCTTCTGCGTCTCTGGGCAGAGCATTATTAATAAAGGCAAATCTGGTTTAATTTTTAGCCCGAGCACATTTTAAGATTATAAGCTGGGATGGTCCAATGTTCTTGGGATTAGATTCTCGTCTTCATTGGATCTGTGTGTGTTTGGATTAGCTTTTTTTAATAGCTTTTACGACTTACGAGGTAAGTGTGTGAGAGGAGTTTTGTCTCGGGTTGCGCAAACCATAGTTTGAAACCATGGTTTTGGAAGTTCCCAAGTAAAATTGATCATTGATGGAACAAAAATTTGATCTTTGCAGAATTAGTAAAATTGATAAGCAGCTTGTTAATTGGAAAGGGTATCTACTCTCTCAAGCTACTAAGTTGACCTTAATATTAAGGTTTCTAGTTCTCGTGCATTTATCAATTCACTTGTTTGTACCTTCCAAAAAAGATTACTAGTAAATTAGATGTGAAATGTGCAAATTTCTTCTAGGATATACCTTAATGGTGGGAGAAATATCCATCTTCTTAGCTGGAAGAAACTGCTTAGAAAGAAACAGCAGGGTTGAGTTGGCTTTTGATCTTTTCACCTTTTTAAATGAAGCTTTTTTGGCTAAACAAGGACGGAGAATTGTATCTTATGTTGAAGATACTTCTGGAAAAGACGATTAGAAGAAAATACTTGCTCGGAATCATAGATTCTGTTATTGAGAACAAATTATTCTTGGATCATGAAGAGTATTCTCATAATTATGGCTGGTCTCTTGCATGCTTGGAATAAGAAACTTATGTTTTCTATTTATGGGAGGGAAGCATCAAGAGATTTCCTGATTGGCTCTCTCTCCATGCTTAACGGCTAAACTTATTGGACTGATCATTATTTTTAGAGTAAAATATATTTTTAGTCTTTTAAGTTTATATGGGGTATCATGTTAGTCCCTTTAAGTTTGTAAAATATATTTTTAGTTCTTAAAACTTCACACTGTTAATGTTACTAACAGTAAATACTAACTAGGAAAAGTTAAATGGTAATTATGCAATGCTGACCAAACAAATTGATCACTTGCAACACAACACTTATTTTATTTTAATCCTACATGTCATTTACTAAATTTACATTTTTTTATTCTTTAAATAAAAATCTAATTTGAATAAATTATTGAAATCACTTGTTTTAATCCACTCTCTTCTTTCCTGATGGTGGAGCCCTAACTTTTGCCTCAACCCCTCTTTATCTTCATCCTCATACTTTCTACCAAGTCTAGATGTATTTTGATTTGATTTTCATATCAACTTGTCCACTGGTATTCTAGACGTATTTTAATTTCGGACTCGTTGAAGTTCTAGGCATTTTGCCTAAGTGTATGGAAGGGAGGGAACAAATGAAAAGCTATCAAGGATTCATGCAGAATCTGGCTCGGGTTTTGAGGAATGGAAGCTCGAGGGGAGTTCAATATGCACTGTTGGCATTGAACCCAGTTTTGGAAATCGGTCTTCAATTGCTCGATGATTATGATAGCGATAAACGAACCTCCCTCAGTCCAATAGTCTTAAATTGCACTTTCTTAACAAGTTGCCGCCAGAGGGAAAGACTAGTGCTTTCGATTGCAAACAAATAAGTCCGAACCTCCCTCGACCCGATATCCTGCACTGTCTCTCTACCTCCACTTTCACGCAAATTTAGTTTCTCCAATTTGATTCAGGTTCTGCGTGGCGATCAGTGGACACTTTGATATAAAAATCAAATCAAAATATATGTAGAATGGAACAAAGTATGGGGATGAAGATGAAGAGGGCTGCGGCAAAAGGATAGGGTTCCAAAGAGAGAAAAGGGGAGAAGAAATTGATTCAAATAATTTATTTATGTTATGAATATTAAATATGTAAATGTCCATTGACTCATGTTACTCTTTCAGTCAACTTGACATAATGAAGAAAAGAAGACATGACACAAAGCAAAAGCAAAAGAAGATAAGGACATAAAGAAAATATAAAGTAACCATGGTCATGTAATCAAGGTTAAATATAACCATGATCATGCAGCCAGGGTTAGATTTCTGACTCTATATAAAGGCTGTAATCGATTGTTTCAGTTGAACTGAATGAGAACTTCTCTCTAACTTCTTTCTAGAAATTCTATAATCCTTTTTCTGAATTCTATCAATCTTCTCTCTTATCACATATACTTTTATAACACGTTATCAGCACGAAGCTCTAAAAGAAGGTATGATCTTCTTATGATTTCTTTAATGATTATATATATGTTGTTTTATTTTATAGATCTGGGATAATCTGAGCCACTATATGGAATTAGAGAAATACTTTTACCGATTGTTATATAACATCGGGTTCCATGGCTAAGATTGGAGATCGTTATTGTTTTTATATATCATTTACAAGTCCTTTTATATTATTATTATTATTATTATTATTATTATTATTATTATTATTATGGCCAGAAGCCATACACATCTGATTCTTGAAATTATGACCAGAAGTCATAATGTTTTAATTTCTTATAATATGGCCAGAAGCCATATCTCTTTTCCTATTATATGGCCAGAAGCTATATATATATTTTTCATCTTTTATCTTATTGTACGGACAGAAGTCATGTATAACTTTTATCCTGAAGATAATAGTTAATTCCTCATCTTGAGATTAAATGGCCCGAAGTCATACATGGCCTGAAGTCATGAGATTAAATGGCCTGAAGCCATACATGTTTTAATTTTCTTATATTGCCTTATGAATTATTTATTGTCTTTTTGAATTTACAGTTATTATATTACACATTTACATTTCATATTTTAATTATTTTCATTTATTTTTTTAATTAGTTTGAACAATGGCAAACCTAGCAAAACTTGAAATTGTGGCTCTTGATATTACCGGGAAAAATTATTTATCTTGGAAGTTGGATGCGGAAATTCACCTGAATGCCAAAAGTCTGGAAGACACGATTAAAGAAGGGAATAAGGCATCCAACCAAGACAAAGTCAAATCCATGATTTTTCTTCGCCACCATTTACATGAGGATTTAAAAACTGAATATTTGACAGTAATGGACCCACTTGTCCTTTGGAACAATTTGAAAGAAAGATATGATCACCAGAAGATGATCATTCTTCCAAAAGCTCATTTTGATTGGATACATTTACGCTTGCAAGATTTTAAATATATAAGGGAATATAACTCAGCTATGTTCAGAATTACTTCTAAATTGAAATTATGTGGAGAAAATGTTACTGATGATGATATGTTAGAAAAGACATTCTCCACATTTCATGCATCCAATTTGGTCCTGCAGCAGCAATATCGTGAAAAAGGTTTCAAGAAATATTCTGAGTTAATTTCTTGTCTCCTTGTGGCTTAACAAAATAATGAGCTTTTATTGAAAAACCATGAATCCCGTCCAACAGGCTCAACTCTATTCCCCGAAGTGAATATAGTAACAAATGAATTTTATTGTGGCCGTGGCCGTGGACGTGGATGTGGACGTGGACGTGGATATGGACGTGGACGTGGACGTGGGCGTGGCTACAGCCGTGGGCGTGGCCGTGGTCGATATCATGGTGGTTCAAATTCCTACCAGAAGTGGGAAAATACTGATAAGAACCAAAAAGGGGAAAGGAGTAGGCATAACAAATATGCTGATAATCCATGTTATCGATGTGGTGGCAAGGGCCATTGGTTTCGTACCTGTCATACACCAAGGCACCTAGTTGATCTTTACCAAGAATCAATTAAAAATACTGGTAAAAGATTAAATGTTGAAGTTAATCATGTTGATCAGGGCGAGAATTCTGAGTATGGCGATATAGATAATAACTATTTGGATGTTGCAGATTTTTTAATATAATTTGAACTGTTATATTTTATTTAAAGTTGTTTCTATCATATGTATTAATTTTATTTATGTTTTTATGAAGAATGAATTCTATTGGCATCAATTCTGAAGATTTATGTCTCGTTGATAGTGCAACAACCCACACCATACTCAGACATGATAAATATTTTTCTTCCTTGGTAATACGAGAAGCCAATATTCAGACTATATCTGGTAGTATAAATTTAATTGAAGGCTCCGGAAGAGCTAATATTTTGTTACCTGAAGGAACAAAATTTTGCATTGATAATGCATTTTATTCTACCAAGTCTAAAAGAAATTTACTGAGTTTCAAAGATATCTGCAGAAATGGATATCATTTAGAAACAACAACTAAAAATAATCAGGAATATCTTGTCATTAAAAATATAGTTGCTGGTAGAAAATGCATATTAGAAAGTTTTCCTATTTTTTTTTCTAGTTTGTATTACATATGTATAAGCACAATTGAAACACATGCTATTGAGAACCAGAAGTTCATTAATGTAGACCAGAAGTTTGCCAATTCAAACCAGCAGTTTGATAATGTAAACCAGAAGTTCATTAATGAATTTATTGTTTGGCATAACTGGTTAGGTCATCTCGGTTCAATCATGATGCGACAAATAATTGGGAATTCATGTGAACATACCCTGAAGTGTAAACAAATACCACAATCCCATGATTTCTTATGTGCTGCATGTTCCAAGGGAAAGTTAATTATTCGCCTATCACCAAGCAAAGTAGAAAGTGAGTCTCTCACATTTCTAGAATGGATACAGGGAGATATTTGTGAGCCAATACACCCACCATGCGGACCATTTAGGTACTATATGGTTTTAATTGATGCATCAACTAAATGGTCGCATGTTTGCTTATTATCTTCTCGCAACCTGGCGTTTGCGAGATTACTTGCTCAATTGATTAGATTAAGAGCACATTACTCTGATTATCCTATCAAGAAAATACGTCTTGATAATGCTGGTGAATTTACATCACAATCTTTTAATGAATATTGTATGTCCCTTGGAATTGATGTTGAACATCCTGTAGCTTATGTTCATACGCAAAATGGACTTACAGAATCATTGGTTAAAAGGTTGCAACTAATTGCAAGACCTTTACTTATGAAATCTAATCTCCCAATTTCTGCTTGGTGCCATGCCATTTTGCATGCAGCAATGTTAATTCGCATTAGGCCAACAAGTTATTTAAAGGTTTCCCCCTTACAAATGGTTTTTGGTCAGGAACCTAATATTTCCCATATAAGAACTTTTGGGTGTGCGGTATATGTGCCTGTAGCACTGCCACAACGCACCAAGATGGGTCCTCAAAGAAAGATGGGAATATATGTTGGGTATGAATCTCCATTAATTATAAAATGTTTAGAACCATCCACAGGAGATTTATTTACGGCACGATTTGCCGATTGTCATTTTGATGAATCATTTTTCCCAACATTAGGGGGAGAAAACAAACAGCTGGGTAAAGAAATTAGTTGGAATGAATTATCATTGGCTCATTTTGATCCTCGTACAAAACAGTGTGAACTGGAAGTTCAAAAGATAATTCATTTACAGAATTTAGCTAATCAAATGCGAAAAGCATTTACTGACCCAAAGAAAGTGACAAAGTCTCATGTCCCAGCTGCTAATGCTCCTATTAAAATTGATGTCCCTGAAGGACAACCTGCTATGAATGAATCTAAAGCACGTCTGAAGCGTAGCAAGCCCATCAGTTCCAAAGATAAAAATCCTCGAAAAAGAAAAGGAACAAAGAATATAGATGGTCAAGTCGAGGATAATGAAGAAAAATTAGTAGCTCCAGAAGAGCCATCTCCTGAAGAGATATTATCTCCAGAAGAGAATGTTGTAGTCCCAAAAGAGACCCAGGTACCTGACATATGTGAAAATAATGAGATCTCAATCAATTATGTTATGAATGAAATCCGATGGGATAGAAATGAAGTCAACGTTGATGACATCTTTGCTTATCATATAGCATATAATGTAATGAATGATAATGAGCCAAAATCCATTAGTGAGAGCCAACAAAGAAAAGATTGGCCTCTATGGAAAGATGCCATTAATGCAGAACTAAAATCATTGGCTAAACGAAAAGTATTTGGACCTGTAGTCCTTACACCTGAAGATGTAAAACCAGTTGGATGCAAATGGGTCTTTGTACGAAAAAGAAATGAAAAGGGCAAAATAACTAGATATAAGGCACGTCTAGTAGCCCAAGGTTTTACACAAAGACCTGGTATTGATTTTGAAGAAACGTAGTCACCAGTAGTGGATACGACTACTTTTCGTTATTTAATCAGTCTAGCAGTAGATGCAGGACTTGATTTACATCTAATGGATGTTGTGACTGCCTATTTATATGGATCACTTGACAATGATATTTATATGAAAGTCCCTGAAGGACTTAAGATGCCAGAAGCATCCAATTCAAGTTTTCAAGAACAATACTCAGTTAAGTTAAATAAGTCCCTGTATGGCCTGAAGCAATCAGGGCGTATGTGGTATAATCGTCTTAATAAATATTTGTTGAAAGAAGGATACAAAAATGATCCGATTTGCCCATGCATCTTTATGAAAAGATCTAATAGTGAATTTGCTATAATTGCTGTTTATGTTGATGATATCAATATCATTGGAACTCCTGAAGAGCTTCAAAAGGTAATTAATTGTTTGAAGAAAGAATTTGAAATGAAGGACTTGGGAAGAACAAAATTCTGTCTTGGATTACAGATCGAGTACTTCAAGAAAGGGATCTTTGTATATCAAGAAACTTATACAAAGAAGGTCCTAGAGCGATTTTACATGGATAAATCTCATCCACTATGTACCCCAATGGTTGTAAGATCTTTGAAGGTGGATAAAGATCCATTCCGATCCAGAGAAATCAGTGAAGAAGGTGATGAAGAACTACTTGGTCCAGAAGTACCATATCTTAGTGCTATCGGAGATCTAATGTATCTTGCTAATCACACACGTCCTGATATATCATTTGCTGTTAATTTATTAGCAAGATATAGTTCTTCACCAACACGAAGGCATTGGAATGGAATAAAGCATATTCTTCGTTATCTCAGAGGTACTACAGACATGGCGTTATACTACTCAAATGTATCCAAGCATGAACTGGTTGGTTATGCAAATGCCGGATTTTTGTCTGATCTACATGATGGTAAATCACAAACGGGCTATCTATTTACATGTGGAGGTGTAGCTATTTCATGGCGATCTATGAAACAGACTATATCAGCCACATCATCTAATCATGCAGAAATTCTAGCAATACATGAAGCAAGTCGAGAATGTATGTGGTTGAGATCAGTGATACATCATATACGTACAACTTGTCATTTATCTTCCGAAAAAATGATCCCAACAATCCTATATGAGGATAATACTGCATGTATCGCTCAACTTAAAGAAAGCTATATCAAAGGCGATAGAACAAAGCATATTTCACCAAAATTCTTCTTCACTCGCGACCTTCAAAAGGATGGTGAAATAGATATCCAGCAAATCAGTTCAAGTGAAAATCTAGCAGATTTATTCACCAAGTCACTCCCAGGTACAATCTTTGAAAAACTTGTTCACGATATTGGTCTTCGGAGATTCAAAGATTTCAACTGATATTATCAAGAGGGGGAGTCGATACACGCTGTACTCTTTTTCCCTTATCTAGGTTTTGTCCCATTGGGTTTTCCTAGAAAGGTTTTTAATGAGGCAGCACTCGACGATGTATTAATGAATGATGTACTCTTTTCTTTGGCTAGGTTTTTATCCCACTGGGTTTTTCCTAGTTAAAGTTTTTAATGAGGCACATGCATAATGGACATCCAAGGGGGAGTGTTATGAATATTAAATATGTGGATGTCCATTGACTCATATTACTCTTCCAGTCAACTTGACATAAAGAAGAAAAAAAGACATGACATAAAGCAAAAGCAAAAGAAGACAAGGACATAAAAAAGATATAAAGTAACCATGGTCATGTAACCAGGGTTAAATATAACCATGGTCATACAACCAGGGTTAGATTTCTGACTCTATATAAAGGGCTGTAATCGATTGTTTCAGTTGAACTGAATGAGAACTTCTCTCTAATTTCTCTCTAGAAATTCTATAATCCTTTCTCTGAATTCTATCAATCTTCTCTCTTATCACATATACTTTTATAACAATTTAAATTAAATTTTTATTTTTAAAAAATAATATAAATTAAGTGAATGCTATGTAGAATTAATTAAAATAAAATAAGTTTTTAGGTTGCAAAAGGAAAGTTTGTTTTGTCATCATTGCATAGTCGGCAATTAACTTTGTCTAGTCAGGCACTTGTTGTTAGTAATATTAACAATGTCAAGTTTTAAGGACTAAAAGTGCACTTTATAAATTTAAGAGACTAAAATAATATCTCATAAATTTAAAAGAAAAAAAAAATCCACTTTAGCCTTATTTCTTTGTGGAAGGCTTAGTGTCAATGGCTAGATGTCTCAATGGCAATGCCATCTACCATTCTTGAGTTCTCATGTTCGAGCTTGATGTTGACATGTTTGTGTTCACATATATGTGTGTTTAAATTGTATTAAATCAATTCAAAAATTTTTTTACCAAAAAAAATTGTATTAAATCAAAATAGATGTAGAAGGCTTAGATTATCTCTTTCATTATTGTCATTTTGCAAGAGCCCTATCTTTGTTTCGGGATTAATGCTTAGAGAGAGAGAGAGATTTAAAATTTTAGAACTTGGTTGATAAATTGGTTCAATATGTTAAGAGTGGCTAAACACCCAAGAGGGGGATTAGGCGTTCTGGATTTTTTGTAATTTAAGTGTATATACCAAGAGACTAATAAGAGTGTATTCACTAGTACATAAATGGTGTTTAAGACTAGTACATTTAGATAAGTTATAATGAATAAGGTCTTAAAAAAATGACTGGTAGCATTTTGGTAATTATAATCAACTTCTAAGACCGGTTATATTAAAATAAAGTTTAAATATATTATTTAGACTGGTTTTATCAATAACTAGTCTTAAAAAATTAATCATTAAAAAATATAAATATATGTATATATTTTCTAGACCAGTTCTAAATGTAACAAATCTAATGTATTTTCTGAAATAAAGAAAAATAAAAAATTTATTTTTTCCAAACCAGTTATAAAAAAGAATCGATCTTAATGTTAAACTTTTAAAACCGGTTGTTATTAGGAACCAGTCTAAAAGTTTTTTAAGACCTGTGTTTCTGTATAACCGGTCTTAAAAGTGCCCTAAATATTTCAGCCGCTTCGTATTGCGCCTAATTTCATCTTTGAAATATGATACTCAAGCTTCTTACAAACCCCTCCCTCCTTTCGTGGCAGCTCCTCCTTCCCACGTCGCTCCTCCGTTCTTAACCTTTGCCGCCATCGACGCAGAGGTTCGGTTGAATACATTACCGTAAGGCTCAACATTTGTTCCCTCCGATTGGTTTCTTCTTCAAGTGCGGTTTCTTGCCTCCCTTGGGTTTCGTCTTTAAGCTTCTCCTTCCCACGTCTCTCCTTCATTCTTTACCAACGCCGTCGATGGACGCTGTAATGCCCCAAATTTTGATTAAGGGCTAATGACAATTATTATGGATAATTGTGAATTTAAATTGGAATTAATAAGTGTTTTGTGGAAATTTTAATTAATATGCCATAAGTGGTGAAAAATTGAAAGAATGGAGTTATTGGCCATAAGTTAGAGATTAAGGGAAAATTAATTACTAGCTAAGAGAAAAATGTGATATGTAACTAAATGGCTAATGGAGTGGTTAGAGTAACTAATTAGTTACTTATTTTAATAGGACCAATGAGAAGTGGACATGTGTCAAAATGAAATGATGGGAGAGTGTGTGAGAAAGTCAAACAATGAAATTTTTAAATTTTTTCTCTCTCATTCTCTCCTCTTTTTCGACTGCAGCATGGGGGAGGGAGAATTATCATCATTTCTTCATCCTCTCCAATACTCTTCATCTCTCTCTCTTGTACCATTGTTGAGGGAAAAGGGAAGAAGAACAGCTTGTGATTACGGTAAGCAAATGGCCTCTATTGCTCAAACTCACTTCATTAATGTTTATCCTTGGAGTGAGAGCTTCATTTTGATGTTTATAGTGTGCCTATTGGTGTTGATTTGTGCCCACACGAAATTTTGGAGGTTGGTGAATCAAGAAATCTCTTTGGCAAAGTTGATAAGGTAAGTGAAACCATCCTTCTATCTATGTTTTATGCCAAATGATTAAGATTTGAAATTTCTGGAAATTTTGGCCTTTAATAATGATGACTACTGGGCTTTTGGCATAGTAATGGTATGCTGGGAATGTATAGGGATAGATAGATAGATTGATTTGGGATAGGAATGGTATGTTTGGATGATTTTGGAAATTGGATGTTTATGTTGTCCAAAACCAAATCATGATAATGGAATAGGATTTTGGTAATTCTGATGGTTCCATTGAATTCCTTGAATGTTTTTGTGTGGGAGTAGCTTTGGTAGAAGTTTTGGGTCCATTGGGATCAATTGGGCAAGTGTTAGGAAATGTGGTCAGTTTTGCTGTGTTTTCTGGGTTCTGATAAAATCACTCGAGTGAGAGTGAGTTCACTCGAGTGAGGGATGAACATCACTCGGGTGAAGGTGAGTTCACTCGAGTGTGTTAGTGTGTTTTTCTTTTCTTCTTCTAGTTTCTGTTGCACTTCTGTGGATAAAGGTAAGAGTGTGCCTTAACACTTGCGGGTGTTAAGCCATCACTCGAGTGCTTTATGTTCCACTTGAGTGCTCCTGAGCCTTGAAAACTTTTGTGCTCTCGAGTCTTCACTTTCTGAGCTTCACTTCCTAGTGCTCGAGTGAGCATTTCGCTATCACTCGAGTGTTGTTTTCTGTGCTCGAGTGTTCTTGTCTCTGAAAAGTTTCTTGTGCTCTCGGGCATTCACTTGTTGTTGTTCACTCTCTAGTACCCGAGTGCAAACCATATCATCACTCGAGTGAGGCCTCCTTCACTTGAGTATCCATACAATATCACTCAAGTGAGGCTATCTTTACTCGAGTGTCTCAGTGAAAAATATCAGGTTTGACCTTTCAAAAAAGGGATCCTTGGGGATAATCTTCCCACCTTTTAGAGTTATTGATAGAGTTCTTCATGGGTACTAAAAGAGCAATAGTGATAACCAAATTAAGTTTTAAGAAGTCATTGAGAATTGGAATAGAGAATTGTCTCTTCATTGCTTATTATAAATATAAGATATGACATTTGCCCTACTCGGGAGAGACCGGCGCCAGGACACCCCCGGAAAGATCAAGGTAATGACTCTTCTCTCATGTTGTGAATGATGTTTTGGTATGCATGATTTGTCATTGAGTTTTATGAATTGTATGTGCCATGGTCCATTATAACGTGAGCACTTCAGCGTGAGCCGTTTAGGGATTGACGTTGGTCATCTCTAGCTCGGCCGTTGAATTGCCATTGTAATCGACATAGATCTTTATGAATCCGACCCGTGGGGCGGTGTGTTGTGAATCCAGCCGTGGGTTGTGTGTATATATCTTGCCTATATGGCATGCGTATGAAATGCTTTATATGAATCCCAGCTGTGGTGAAATATATTGTGTGGATTGTTGTGATGCAATACAGCTTGAGCAAATGTAAGGGTGACATGAGTCATACTTGCCCTTACCACTGTAATTGCCGTTGTAGTTGCTATGTGTGTGTGATGATTTTCTTTCATGCCTTATTGATATGCATACTATGAGTGGTTTGTTACTACGGGGATTCTTTAGAATCTCACTCTTCCAAAAACACCAATTTTAGACAGGGCTAAAGGATCCAAAGGAAAGCGGGCAATGAAGAGTGGATAGAGTTCCTGGCTAGGAGTTTTATTTTGGAAAATTGGTTATCATTTTGTAAATCATTTGGATATATATTTTGTTGGGAATTACATGTACATATTGGATAGTATTTGTGTAATCCCCTTGTTATAGGAAACTCTATGGGCAATTGTGCCTTGCAGACCCTTATTTATTGAATGAAACCCAAGTGTGTCGGGAATTTATGCTATACTCTGATATGTATGAATGAAATCAACCTGTACAGGCCAATTGTGTATTTGTAATGTGAGTATGAGACCTTTGTGAATAGGTTTTAGAAAAGTTTTTATAGACTCTGATTTTGGGAAGTTTGATTTTATTGAAATCTCAAATCATCTAAGGTCTCTAATTTCACTTAATTACTTGATTATAAGCTTAATCTCAGCCTTGATCTTGAAGGGGGTTACAGACGCAGGGGTATAATGGATTGTATTCTCACCTCACCGTTGCTTGCCTCCCTTGGGTTTCTTCCTGAAGCTTAAACTCCAGGTAATTATGAGATACGTTTGGCTTTTTTTGTTGCTTGCTCTGAGGGAT
Source organism: Inga oerstediana (assembly GCA_963210345.1). Lineage (NCBI taxonomy): Eukaryota > Viridiplantae > Streptophyta > Magnoliopsida > Fabales > Fabaceae > Inga > Inga oerstediana. The sequence goes on from OY723407.1 coordinate 38,879,453, forward strand.
TGTTCTCTTTTTTGAATTATCTTAACTTTTGAGCATTAATGTAGAATATTATATGTGGATGTAAAGCCTCTTTTTCATTTCTCAGAGTTGCTTCTATGTCTATTAGCTTGGATTCTGTGACTTTGTAATGTTGAATAATGTGTTCTTTATCCCTTTAACACTTGACTCCCCTTTGTCCTTTGTTTTATTTTTGCTAGACAGAATTATGTAGAATAATGTAGAATATTTTATTTTAACATTCTAGACAGAGTTAGTTTCTGTGACATTGGATTATGTGTTTTAGCTAGACAGATATAGACAGAGTCTTAGCCTTAATTATGTGACTCTGTATGAGAATTATGTGTTCTTTTATCCCTTAATTATGTGCTGTTTTATGGTTCCAATGAATTTTGGAGGTGAAATTGTATAGGGAGAGCATGAAGAAGAAATTTCCAACTAAGTACCAACAAGGATAGAGCAATTAAATTTTAGAATGTTAATATAGTGCTTGAACTAAAAATTGGAGGCTGAAATTTGAAGTGCCGTGACCACAGAGGTAAGGCTGAGTAATGGGCGGGTTGGGCTGACCCGAAGGTCAACCCATTACCCGCCCATTTATGTCTTAATGGGTACGGGCTAGCCCGTACCCGTTAAATATCTGAGATAGCCCGGTAATAAACGGGTTGGACATACCCGTCCAAATTTGGGCGGGTAATGGGCAGCCCATTTAGCATATGACATTAAAAAAAATTCTTGTTATTGTAAAGTGTAAAACAATTCATTGCCATACTTTAAGTCCTACAGTATTGCACTTTTGCATTTAACAAACACATAATACTCATATAATTGTTTGCAATGTACCTTTTAATTTAAATTAAAACATCACATAGTAACATTCACAATCAGAATTTAAGTCTTAAATCACAACTAAAAAGAGTATTCAAACTTTGAATCTAAAGGAACAAAACTGTTAACAAAAACCATTCAATAAAAGCATTGGCATCTTTCCATAATCAGTCTTCTTAACATGCATCATCCTTGCATTTCTATTGAATCTTCAATAAAACCAATAAATAAAAAAAATAAACAGGCAAGTATGGGCAGCCCGAAGGGGTACCCATAGCCCGCCCGTTTAATGCTTAAATGGGCGGGTAATTTGCCCGCCCGTTACGGGCCTGTTTTGGGCTGGCCCAAAATGGGTAAATTTATTACGGGTGTGGGCGGGCTTATCGGGTTGCGGGCTCCTTGCTCAAGTCTACACAGAGGAATATAAATTAGCTCATTTGATTTCAAGTAAGGATAATGAGGTGTCCTAGTGAGGGTACTCGAGAGCCAACTAGTGTAAATCAAAGTGAGGGTACTCCTAGCAATGCTCCAAGCCAAAATCAAAGTGAGCCCTGTAAATAGTCCATACGAAGGGGTAGAAGAGGCACCTGATTGAGAGACATTCCCCTTAATCGAAATACCGGGGAAAAGATTCCAATTGAGTTTGATAGATATTGGAAACCAATCGGGCCTAATGCAAGCCGATATAGGAGTTTTGTCAGCCTCCTAGCATGCAACAAGCTTAGCATCTTAATAGAGGAGTAGAGAAATGTGGATAAACATGTGAAGTAACATATTTGGGAAAATATCTAGGTATAAAATGATTGCCCTCACTAACTATCATATTTGTATAGTTGAATTATTAAATTTGTCACTAACTATCCAATGCATGCATTACAACTCACTTATGACATTCTTGAAGTGAAATCTTGTATAAAAAGACAATGACGTATTGTGATGAACGCTGGAGGAAGTTTAAGACAAATCTAACTAACAATTACGTGCATATCGAAGTGGAAGATGGTTAGCCTCGTCTTAATCCTTGCAACAAGTATTCTTATATTGACAAATACACTTGGCAAGAATTTAGACTGCTTCAGACTACTCCAGAAGTTTTGGTGATTGACATATTTTGCATTTTATTTACTTATGAATTATCTTTAATTTATTGATTGTAACTTTTTTTTTATTTCTTATTAGCAGGAAAAAATGCAAAAGGCACAAGAGAGTGGAAGAAAGAATAATTGCCCCCATACAATGTCTTGTGGGGGTTATGTGAAGGCTGAAAAAGACTTGTTGGCTACCAAACGAAAGCGATTGGAAGAAGCAGCTTAATCCGATCCTTCTATTCTTCTTTCTCCACCATCTCCAATACGTCGAGAAGAAATGTGGAAGTTCGATCACTGAAAGAGGAGCGAGTCATATACAAGTGAACAATCTCGTATAGTTGGTGAAAAAATTATAGGCATTGTTGTTGTTATTAATTAGTTAGTAAACAAAATTTCATTACTTATGTTTGTCTTACGTGTCTTACAGAAGGAGCTTAAAAAAAACAAGCTGAGGGATCATTTAGGTTGGATGGGAGGAATGACCTCCTAACCATTGCTATAGGAAAACACAAGCATCCTGGCCATGTTAGGGGAGTTGGAGCCGGGGTAGGCATAAGGGATTACTTTGGAGTACCCCCACGCCGTTCCTCAAGTATGGTGATTAGGGAGGAGATGGAACATATATTGGCCATTGTGAGGGCGGAAGTAAGGGCTGAGGCAGAAGCATCATTTGATGCACGATTAGAAGAAAGGTTGAGCAAGATGAAGGAGGAAATGATTATCATTGTGAGCACAAGACAAGATCCTAGTGCTTCCCATGCACATTCACTTGCACCTAAGCATAGCACTAAAAGGAGTTGCTGCAATGTTGGTTAGTCATCAAAGGGTCCTGGAAAGGAAATTGACGAGCCTTGTGACCTATACATTGAGGATCCTCTGAGATGATTAGTTACATGGGGGAGCATGCACAACTTGGGATCAACTGTCCACTACCAACAAATAAAAATTGATAAATTTAGAGTGGCAGTTGAAGAGGTGATCGTTGCAGATACACCTCTCCCTATCCCCATTGATGACTTCAAGATTGTGAGTTAAAATCTATACCTATTTAATTATAAAATATACATTTATCAAATTCCCCCACACTTGAACATTTGCTTGTCCTCAAGCAAAAGAAAGAAAAACCATTATTTGAACAAAAAGCACATTACTTATGAAATTCCTAAACAGAGAGTAGCACACCACCGCACTTAGATCATGCTATCAAATTTTGTTCAGTTTAATGTTTTATAAGAATGTGTCACTAAACCAATAGCCTTAAACAATTGTAATCATCTCTTAATGTCCCATGATCAAAGGATCGGCAAGTAATAAGTGCAACAATAAGATTAGTAAAGGAATATTATGCTCCTAAACTCCTTTAGAAAAATTCAAATGCCCTCACTTAACCAAGATTTTCATTTAATTTACTAAGGATCCTCAGGTAGAAAATTGATTCACTTATTTCTTTTCTTTTCTTTTTTTTCATCTTGAGCTGTCGTAGGTCCCTTTTTGACGCTACCCTGCACATGGGTGATGCAGCACTGGTTACTCAATTACTCCAACAGATATCTCAAGAGGCTTTTAGCCCAACTTATAACCCTCTTTGACTTTACCATTTGACGTGAGTGCCAACATTGGTAATGAAGTGCCCCCGGTTACTAAGTTAGGTCTAGAGAAGCCATTGGAGTTGTGTTTCTCATTCTTTGATTTTTTTTTTCTTTCTTTTTTCTTTTTTTTTTCACCTGAGTCATGTCGCTAAACTAAATCTTATTTAGCCAGCAAGGGTCATAATCTAATTTCCTAAAGAAATCAGGGAGCAAAATATTCATAAACTAATAATTTGTTGATCATATTACAAACTACTCCCTATTCTCATAATCAATCTCAAGATTTATACAAAAAAAAATCAAGGCGTAAAGGCTTAATTGAAGCATTTTTTTCTATTTTAATTTTTTTTAATAGCATTCTCTAAGATGGAGAAGGCTCAAAGTTAAGGTCAATCCTAAACAATGCAAAAATTTCAACTTTTGCCAAGAAAAATTCTTTTCAATTGCATAAGGACAAGCACAAAAAAAAAATCTCTTCCCCACACTTAAATCAAACATTATCCTCAATGTTGCAAAAATCAATAAAGAGGGAAAGGAACTATCATTCCCCTGGTTTATGTCTCTGATTCTAATGTGGAGTTCTTCGTCTAGCACCATGCAGGATGTAACCCCCTCCGTAATTATATCCGAAATACGCGATTAAAATGAAATAGAGATCAATAATAATCAACTAACATTTACTAACTCATCACATGATGAGGTTTTCACAAATACCTTTCGGAATCATTTATAAACTTGGTCTCATATTCACATTTCGAATAGAATTACTACGCGAAGATAAATCACATTCATATAAATATCAGAGTGCACAACATAATCACCCCGGCAATCCCGGGTACATACCTTCGCTAAAGATACACAGGACACAATTGCCCATTACAATTATTCAAATAGGGATTACACAATCTCATCTCAAATTCATAACCCTATATTCAACCAAATCATATACAGTCTTCACAACTCCTTGATAACCAACTACTAACTCTCATCTCAATGGAGTCCTAGCCGCTCCCTCCACGAGCCACTTGCCCTGTCTAAATTGTTGGTAGGGGAGGGTGAGATTTGAGAGAATCTCAGTAGGGAAACATTATCAATATGCAGGTAAGATAAGTGTTTAATACATGACATGCTTGCATCATATAACTCGTGCACACATACAATGACAAATCTATAAGCTCAATGATTCGAACGATACACATATGGCCATAGCATATATTGAAATATAGCTTTAAATCATTCGTACATGTTCCATATAATCAAGCAAAGCAATAACATGCATCAACATATTAATACAGTTATCAGAGCATGCAGGAGAGATAAGTTCCCTACCTCCAATCTTTTCTCCTCGATTTACGTACCAACAACTCGGGGCTTCACATTCGATCCTACAATGTCAAATGTACTATTTAGATACTTCCATAGTATTTCTGGGGGTTATATGAAGCTATATTGAAAAATTACTAAAATACCCCTTGGGACCTGGCCTGGCCCAGCCGTACCCGGTCTGGCTGTACTTTTCTTGAAATTTTGACATGGGCTATTCTAACATATTTTCGCCCAAGGAATCTATTTCTGGACTTGGAATTATCAAATTCAATGTCAATTTACAAATTTACCCTTGGCAGCCCCACTTTAAGGGTTTCAGGGGTGTTTTCGTAATTATGCTTTTTCAGCCTTTTTCCGAAAAAGTGACCAACTGTAACCCCACCTAATTTTCGCTCCTGAACTCAATGGAACCATAAAATCATTGAAAATCCAAATCTAAGACCCATTTATATCCATAACCGAAATATACAAGTACTCCGGAGAAAATTGGGGTTTTTCGGTTTCGGCTCCGTAAACATGTTTCTTTCTACTCCTAACCACTTTATTAACCATTACATTAGGTTACAACTAACATTAAGACCCAATTTGGGTAGCATAACCCCTAGGCCATGTCATTTCCAAACTTTAAAACCAGTGGCAATCCGGTGAAACTTCACCGATTAAATTGCCCACAACAGTCAGAATAAGTAATATACGAACGTTTGGAGGTTACCTCAAGCTCCTAATAGCTTTTCCTTGACTTGGATGAAAACCCTAGCCTCTTGAACACCAAATTTGCTTCTCAAACATCTTAAATAACATAGAAGAGAACTTAGGAACAAGGTTATACGCATTAGGTACGAATTCACCAAAGAAATCAACCTACCTTGTAAGTTCTCTTCTCTTTCTCTCTCTAAAAGCTCTCAAACTTTCTCTCTCTCTTGGCTTCTAGTTCAGCACGAAAATGATAGCTGAAGATGATGAGAAAATGTTTTAATTTCCATGCTGATGTCATCTTTTATTTTGATGATGTCATAATTCCCATTTTCGGATTTTCTGGCCAAACTTTGAAAAATCATAACTAATTCTAGAAAACTCAAAATGAGGTGATTCCAAAGCCAAATGAAAGATATTTAAGTCCTCTTCATAGGAAAAATATTGGCCATTCAAAACGTTCACACAAACTGACTGCCCAGAATAGAGTTTCACTGGACAGAATTTCAGATTTTGCATCTTTGCTTCCAATTGTTCCATTTTCATACCAAACATCATTCCCACATAAATTTTCACAAGGAATCCATTGGAAACACCAAATCAATCAAATTCACATCTCATTGACATGTTTTCACAACAATCTCAACATGTCAACACAATTCACATTTCAAAACCTAACATTGTAACTTTTCCATTCCAAAGTTCCAAACCAATTTCAATGACATCAAAACATACTATGACACCATTTCCAACACAATACCCCATTCAATTATTCCCTCTATTCTAAGTCAATTTGGATGATAATCCACAATTGAACTCAAATACAGGGTTTTAGTGCTACTCACAACACACATGAATCACATTCGAGTGCCAAATCACATCATATTCTCCAAAAGGGTTATTTATCACTGACCACATCCACTTTTGAAGTCATTAACCCTTAATCACAATTTAGGATCTTGCTAAACTGGGGCTTAGCAATCCACTAATCTCAAGCTTATTCTCTAAGCTCGAGTCTCAAAATTCAGGGTATTACACAGGATGTTCTAGATTTTGAGAGAGAACAGAGTGCACGAGCAAGAATTTGCAACCACAAAAGGAGCAATCATCTTTAAACCTGAATAAAAATAAGAAAAGAAAAAGAAATAAAAATAATAAATGAAAACTAAATTATTGGGTTGCCTCCCAACAAGCGCTTGTTTTATAGTCTTTAGCCTGACTATGTTAGCAAGTTATGGAGGTTGGAACAAGTAGTGCCAATATAACGTAGAGAAGGATGTAGAGGTGTTCAAAACTTGCTCAAGGGGATTTTTGGTGGTAAATGAATCCAATTCAGTTGGATTGAGGTCATCCATTACAACAACCCTTGCACATTGTTTAAACTCATTTTGATTCTCTGTTGCTTTATCCCTCTTAAACTTGACTTGCTCATCACCAAGTCGTAGAATTATCTTCCTTGTTCGACATCCACCAATGCTCTTGTAGTAGCTAGGAATGGTCTCCCAACAATTAGCGGAATCACTTGATCCTCTTCCATGTCAAGAATAATGAAGTCAGCATGATATATAAAAGAGCCAACTTTCACCAGCACATCATTAATGATACCATATGGATAAGAGAAACTTTGATCAGTTAGCTTGAGCGTAACAGTTGTAGGATTAGCCACCCCTAGCTGAAGCTTCTTAAAAAGAGATAGGGGCATAAGATTCACAGTAGACCCTAAATCACACAGTACACGACCATCAAATTTGTCACCAATTACACATGGAATAGTAAAAGAACCAGGATCTTTACACTTTAAAGGAACATTAGGCTTAATGACACTAGTGATCTCCTTGGTTAGTGCTACTATTACAAACTCAGTAAAATGATTCTTCTTACTCAACATCTCCTTTAGGTACTTAGCATACTTAGGCATTTGCTCCAAAGCTTCTATCAATGGGATGTTAATGTGTAATTGCTTGAAGATATCCAAAAACTTCTTGTATTGCTTATCAAATGCCTTCTTTTGAAATCTTTGAGGAAATGGTAGAGGTGGTATCCATGTAGGAATCTCAGTAGTTGTCGTCTTTTTCTTTATCTCCTTCCTGTGGGAGTCCATATCCTCATCTAATCTCTTAACCTTTTGTGTCGACCTTTCATCATTTTCTGTAAGGACCTCTGGAGTTTCTTTTCCATTAGAACCTGAAGGCTTTGTTGTTGCTTGCTGTACTTCAAGTAATTCTTTACCACTTCTAAGGTAATGGCTTTACATTCCGCTTTTTCATCTCTACGAGGATTAAGCATGGTATTACTTGGTAATTCTCTTTGCTGTAATGCATTCACAGCAGTTGCAAGTTGTCCCATTTGTGTCTCAAGATTCCTGATAGACGATTCTAATCTTGCAATAGTAGCAGCTTGATCCTGAGTACTCTTTAGTTAAAAACTTGCGAGCTGAGATATCATTGCCTCTATATTAGTTTTGGGGTCTTGAGTAGGAATGGATTCCTTTTCCAATTGATAGAAGCCAGTAGGTGAAAATTGCTTTGTATTAGAAGTTGATGCTTGATTAAGAGTGATACCATGTTTCCAAGAGAAGTTAGGATTGTTACGCCACCTAGGATTGTACGTGTTTGCGTATGGATTGCTTTGGTTATTGCCATTGTAGGTTCCAACATAGTTTACTGGCTCTATCTGTTGAGATATGAGGCATTGACCATTAACATGGTTATCTCCACAATAATCACAAGGAGCATAAATAGCATTTACTCCCATATGCCCACTATTAGATCGGTTTACTGGTGCTTCTAAGTGGTTAAACTTCTTGTTGAGAGTCTGTAATATTGCCATTAACTCTGATGAAGAGTCTTCAGTAACTTTCTTCACTGCTCTTCTTTCATTATTGTTTTGGATAAAGTCAGTTGATAAGTCATCTAAACATTTCCAAACATGATTTACCGGTTGCTTTGTAATTCCTCCATTAGTGATGGCGTTCAATTCAGATTTAGATTCAGGAGTCAAACGAGTATAAAAGATTTAAAGCAATACCCATTTTTCCAAATTATGACCTGGACTCTGCCTGACAAGCAACTTAAAACTCTTCCAAACTTCATATAAATGTTCCCCGAACTGTTGACAGAAGTTAGTAAGAGCAGCTCTTGCATCCACCATCTTGTTATGTGGAAAGAATCTTGATATGAATTTTTCCTCCTATGCCTCCCAAGAGGTTATGCTGCCCTCTTCTAAACCATTGAGCCATTCTTTGGCTTTTCCTTGTAGAGAGTATGGAAAAAGCTGAAGATGGATCACATAACTAGGAACTCCATTCTGTTTGAAACAGTCACAAACATCAAGAAATTGTATCAAATGCCGATTTGGATCTTCAGTGTTGTTTCCTGCGTACTGACCCTGTAGTTCAAGCATCTTAATCATAGCTTGCTTGATTTCAAAATTGTTGGCTTGAAACTCAGGTACTTTGATTCCTGACTGATAACCTTAAGATTGCCTTCCTAGGAAATCGTTGACACCCAAAGTATCATTCTCATCCTCAGCCATCTCTTTGCTTATGGTTTCTTCTTCCTCGTGATCTGAATGCTGAGGTGTTGTTGTCTCTAAAAGTTCGCTAACCTTCCTTGTCTTCTTAGGTGTTTTCTTTGCTGTCCCTGACATATAATGTAAAGCACTGCAAAGATAAAGATACAAAGATCAAATATAAAACTGGAAAAAGAAAAAAAATTGCTTAAGCTTAAAATACTAAAGGTCCTTTAATACTAAAAATTAGTTGCCTTGAGTTCCCCGGCAACGGCGCCAAAAACTTGATGCGCTCCGCAAGTATACGGGTCATGCCAAGTAATAGAGTGATACGTAGAGTATCGTCCCATGAGGAATCAATCAATTAATATTTAGATATTAAAATCTCAATTTCTTTTAAGTTAAACGAAACTAATTATGAGTAAATTCAAAGAAAATTAATTAAAGAAAACTATCAATATCAAACACAACCTAGAGTCACTAATCCCTCACTAGCTCTCCAAATCTCAAATCCATTTACTTAGTTAATCTCAAATGTTAATTTTGTTAATCTTGAGTATAAATAGTTATAAGTGCCTGTCGGTTCACTCACAACCCTCTCTTAAGTATAATTGTTATGTCTAATCAAATTACTCAAAAGGCAAGATAATTCAAACACACTCTTCAACAATTATATGGGGCTATTAGGTATATGTCTATCCTAATCGTAAATTAAATCATAATTTAATCCCATATTACTTAATCTCAGAGCCTAATTAAAATTCCCTTCGTCAAGGTAAATTCTAATACTCAAATTCACATCTAATGGTGGCAAATCATCAAACGGACATAATAAAACAAGATTAAGTAACCAAAATTAACATAAATCGTAACTAAATAATCATAGAAATAAAATTTAGTTCACTAGTGAGTTCATAGTTTCCCTAGGTCTAAAAAGAAAATTAGCCACTCATGACTAAAATAAAATCCATAATGAAATAAAAAAATTCAGATTCAAAGAATAAAGAAAAAGAATAAGAGAGAGAGAGAGAGAGCAGAACAAGAGGGAGTAGAAATCGAGCGGAGATCAAGAGAAATAGAGGGCCAAAACGTGGGGTCCACATCCATGTGTATCTCATTCCAAATCCCTTGCAACTCATGCGTGTTGTGATATATAAATATATATTTATATATCTATCCACATCATCATTATTTTCCCTTTCTCAATATCATCATATTTCCTACAAAATAAAAATAGGATATGAAGAGATTTTATATCAAGATTTCTTTTTTTTATCCTAAACTTAATTAAAAGATAAAAAATATATAAAAGATAATTAAATAGGTATAAAATATTAATAAATTTAATCAATTATATAATAAAATCTATACCTATTTAATTATAAAATATACATTTATCATGAGTGATATCCTCAATTCTTTCATCTTGTGGCCAAAGAACCTTATTTCTGATCGAACTGAGGAAACCCCAGTCACAATCCTAGTTATACCTCCTCCTACTCAAGAAGTTTCATAGCCTCCATTGAATGTCATGCAATAAGTGATTCTGATTGCATATGATACGTTCTTTCAAACAAGAGATTGACCTACGTATTCATCTGTTGGCAAGTAAGGGTGCAATGCTATCTTGAGAGGGATGACTTAATGTCTTTGGTAGCTCCTAGACAACAGCTTATGGTTTCAATTCTCCAACTATTTTTAATGTAAGTATCTACTTCAATTGGTAGTAAATATTTTACAAATTACACAGTTAAAATTTGATTTGTGTACTTGCATTATTGTAGGTACATGAATCGTAGGTTGATTTCCTCTAGCAAAAGCGATAAATTTGGATTCATATGCCCAGTTCAAATCTATGACAAAGGGACCACTGCTGCTATCAGACACACATACTTATCGGAGAGGCTTAGTGAAACCCTAATTGAGTATTTCTTGGCTCCAAATGTGCATGGGTAAGAAACAAATTTATATTTCATAATATACATAATGTTTTATATTTGCTTAAAAGTCATCCCTTTTTTCAGTGATAATTGGCAATTGGTTATTCTGTAAAAGAAGAGTTATACCGTTATCCTCTTATGCTCCCTCCACTACAACAAGCCAGGGAGTGAATTGAAGAATTCCATAAATTTGTAAGTTTTCTTGCATTATTACCTTTCGCGTGCAAAATTTATGAAATTTGTGTAAAATAAGTAACCTTTGTGATTTTGATGATAGGGCTATGCGGGCATTCCTACACGCTACTTGTGGTAGGCATGTTCGTGACACAAAAAACCCTACATGGATCATGCCAAAGGTTAGTTACATATTGGTTTGTTTTAACAATATATTCAATAATAAGCCATGCTTTAATTTTATACTTGTTTTAATGATATCATATCATTTTTCAGAGCCATAAGCAACCATCGGGATTCAACTTGTGTGGGTTGTATGTTTTAAGACAAATTTATAATATTATTACTCTAGGCATGACAGAATTTACTCAAGAGGTAAATGTATATATATTTCAAAAAAAATTTATTACTTTTATTCTTTTTTAAGTTAGCAAGTTAATGTTTAGTCTGGCTTTGGTGTTACAGATGTTTGATCTTGCTAACCCCTTTCTAGAAAAAGATATTGATTATATTTGCAAATGTTGTGTTGAATTCATTTATGAAATTTTACAACAATAGTGAATTTTTGTAAAACTGAGTAATTTTTTGTATATATTGAGGAATTTTTCTTCCCTCGACTTTTCTGCAAAACTTGTTGGTTGCATGAATTGACATGTTTGTTGTTTTTATAATTATGTGAAACCATGCATTTATACATATGAACCTGTTTGAGACATGTCATTGGCTTGTGTTTTACAGAATTATACATATATGATAGTTTTAAACAACACATTACATGAGGATGAAGGCGCATGTTATGTTACAAGTTCCCAATGAGAAGGTTAAAGAAAAAGGAAATTATAAGTGGAAGGAAAATAAACACCTTATGACACTTAAAAAGTATGACATTGGAAGCAGCTTCTAGAATGTGTTCTGGTTACTAACATAATCAAAGACAAGTAAAAAAAATAATTATAATACTTTTAAGACCGCTTGTATGGATAACCGGTCTTAAAAGAACTTTTAAGACTGATTTTCCATACAACCAGTCTTAAAAGTAAAGTTTTGATACAATCGGTTTTAAAATTTTAAGATAGATTATATGGATAATCGATCTTAAAAATGTTTCTGTACAACCTATAAAAGAAGTTTTTTAAGACTGGTGCTCATGACAACCAGTCTTAAAATGGTTTATTTTAAGAACGAGTATCAATACAACCGATCTTAAAAGTGTGACTTTTAAGACTAGTTTCTTAATCGATCTAAAAAGTATCAGACTTTTTAGACCGGCTATATCAAGACCTCATCCAAAACTTGTCTAAAAAATCATTTTTCTACTAATGATTAACTGAGAAGATTTAGATGAAGATGAAGATGAGGATGAGGATGAACAATGCACAAATATTTTATCCTTGTTTGTCTCTTCATAGACCTATGTTCAGTCCCTCGGCACCTTTAAGACTTCAAATCGACTAAATTTCTCAAGTTTAATTGGTAGTTGAAAACCTTTACAACCTCACAAGTTTATTTAGTAGATACTTGAAAAAACCTTTCAGTCAACCTTACTTCCTGTAAAGATACAATCACTCTTGATGATGGAGCATTACAATCTATGATCTTTTCTCTCAAAGATGATCAATTATGATAATCACTGAAGCTCACATTGTTTGCTCTTCATCATCTACTCAACTTGAATGCTTTTCCTTTTATATATAGGTGAGCTTGGTGACCGTTGGAAAAGTTTAGCTATCTGTTAGAGTTTACCGATCTTCTAATTAGAATATGATCATTTAAACTAGCCGTTGGGGATTTAATCCTTTGCTTTCAGCATGTAAAGCAAGAGTCACTACCTGTATCTTTCCTGACTGGCTCCGGTACCATAGTCTCACGAGAGCGACAGATGTCAAATCCTATACCAAATTAGGGACAACCGATCAATCTCTTTTCCAAATTCTTACTTTCATAATACACTTAGTTGGTTATCATTTAGGACTCTTTAGATGACCACTAGAGGCCTAAACATATGCCTAAAGGGTTGGAAGACACTACCCCAAAGACCCCTCTTTCGAAGACACAACACTGATTTCTGACAGCCTCACTCGAGTGAAGACGACCTCACTCGAGTGATGAGAGACTTGTGCTCGGGTGAGAACGAATCTCACTCGCGAGTGTTTAACAGTGAGCAACTACAACGACCAGAACATGCTCACATCACTCGAGCACCAAGCTCTGCACTCGGGTGACGACCCCAAATATGCTTGATTCCTCGAAAGTGCAACACCACGAGTGACAACCCAAGAGCACAACCACACCAGAGGCAGCAGCTCACTCGAGCATGATCCCCAACACTCGGGTGAGACAACTATGCTTACGAGTGTCAAAGCACACTCTTGGCATCAACCAGCAAGTGAAGACTCGAGAGCAACCCTAACTCTGGATTCACACCATCACTCGAGCAAACCTAAGCTCACTCGAGCATGATCTTCCCTCACTCGAGAACAAAGACGTGTACTCGAGCCTGATTCAGAGACCCAACCAAAACTCAAAGCAAAGAAGGGAAAATGCACACAGCACTCGAGCATGATCTTCCTCTGCTCGAGTGTTGTACATCAGAGACCAGAAATACAGAAAATATCAGATGGTCAAATTCATACCCAATGGTTCCCAAACTCTACCAAAAGCTCATACACACTTAGCACTAACTAGGGAACACATTGGCCAATTCAAAAACAATCCCAAAACCAATTTGACCACAATCATATTCTTAGGTCTCTATAACACAACAAATGTCCAATTTCCCTTAACACATTTCCAACATTCCAAACTAAATCCAATACTCAAATATCTTCACAATAGATCATTTCCAACATCAAACACAATGAAATCCATACTTTTAACATTTGGCATAACTAGGGTAAATTTCTGGATTTTCACAAACTTATCCAAAAATCACAAATAATACTTCAAAATGCACTAAATGCCTACCTCTTTACTTTGCCAAATTCAGGATCTTGATTTTCCAACTTCCAATTTCGACCAACACACAAATCACCACTTTTTCAAGATTCTGAAATTACCAAGTTGAAGCTCTCAATGAGATGAACAATATTAGAGAAGAGATTCAGGGCATTAGAGATCAAACAAAGCATTAAAATCTCACCTTTTCTTCTTCCTTTTCCCTTGATCACCGGAAACTATGGAGAAAGAGGAGAGATGATATGAAACAATAATGATGATGTCTTCCTTTCCCTCCCATACACACTTCCACCGAATAGGAGAGACAGAGAGAGGAGAGAAAAAGTGCTATTTTGTCCTCTTGTGCTACATCCAATAGCTCACAAAAGGCCACTTGTCACCATCCTACTTATTCCTTCATTAGCTCATCCAATCGCAAAGCATAGGATTCCGACCCATAGTCAAAGAATCTCAACCCTTGATCTTAAATACCACACACACATGTATACCAAAATTACATCACATTAATTCCAAAAGTGCTTAATTACAATAATTATTGGAGTCATTGGCCTTCATCACAAATCAAGATACTACACAATGTAATTACTTGAACTCTAAGGGTAGAAACAACCAATTTGGGTTAGTTTGACCTTAATGGTTCTTCATTTGACTTAGTGTATTAATCCTAATGATAAACAACCTAAGTGTTTGAATTATGAAGAATTGGGTTAAGTAATAACTGTAACACCCCAAATTTTATTCACCAAAACGTATTGTAATTATTGAAAATAGTCAATGAAATAAAATGGTGAATATTCATGAACTTGAATATTTATGAAGTTAGTAAATTTTTATTTTCATGAGAATTGGGCTAGAACAAAGTATGGAATTAATCTTTGGGTTTTCCAAAAAGCCCAATATTGAGGCCCAGAGTAGAGAAATACAAAATAATAATATTTGGCCTAATATTAATGTCAATTTTGGCCAAGGAAAAGAAGAAAAAGAATTTATTCAAAAATGTAGTGGCAAAATCGTAATTTACCAATAAAGCACAAAATTAATTATTTTCTAATTAATTGAAGTTAATCTCAATTAATTAATTAAAATAAATGGGGAATATATATTTGGAATATTTTAGTCAAATAAATATGGATTTATGGAAAAATGAGAACACATGTATAATTGGACCAAAATGTTACATATGTGTACATGTAACTTGAAGCAAGTTATGACGCCAATTTGGACCCAAAGGGAAGGACCCCTAGATGTTATTTTCATGTAACAAGAGAGGGGAAATATTAGTTATATAAATTGGGCTTTATGACAATATTACATGTAGATAAGTCCATATACACAAAAGTCAAATTTTTTAGAATTTTGGTAATTAATTAAATTAGAGTAAAAAGGTAAGATATTTTACAAAAGCATTTCCTTCATCTCTTTCCTCTAAAACCGACGCCAAGAACAAGCATAACATAGAGAGAGAGAGAGAGAGAGAGAGAGAGAGCGCTTCATACATTTCAGAGTGAAGGAGGAGCAAAATTTCAAGGTAAGGTTGATTTTCCTTGGTATTTTGGCTTCTAGCTTATATAATCCTTCCTCTAAGCTTCTTTTCTCCATGATTTAAGGTGTTTAACAAGCAAAACTTTAGGGCTTGAGGAGGTTGAAGTTTCGGCCAAGGGGAAAGGGAGAAGAAAAACGAAAGGTGACTTCACAAACCTTAAATACTTGTTGTAGATGTTGTTGTTGTTGGTTTTGTGGTTGATTTGTAAAATTCGGGAAGCTCAAACCCTAGCTGTTATGCTATCAAAATTTAGTCTAAATCATGTTTAGAATGTGATTAAGTAGTTAATCAAGTGATTAGGAGTAAAAAGGAGCAAGCTTTTGGTGTTAGAATTCAAAAAAATCACAACTTCCCTTTTTATTTCCTTAAGTTTTGGCCAAGTAAGAAAATGGGGCTAGGAGCTGGATTTTCATGAAATTGATGATTCTATTGTGTTCAGGAGGGAAAATTAGGTGGGATTAGTATTGAACACTTTTTTAGAAAAGCCCTATAAAGCAAAATGATCAAAACGCCCCTGAAACCCTAATTAGGGGTTGCCAAGGGCAAAACTGTCATTTGACAGTGATTTTGCAAAAACCAAGGCCAGCAATGAATTCCTTTAGCGAAAATATGTAAGAATAGTCTGGGTCAAAATTTCAGAAAAAGTACAGTCAAACCAGGTACAAAGGGGCCGGGTTGGGTCCTTAGGGGCATTTTGATAATTTTTTAATATAGACTCATATAACTACAAAAAATACTTTAAAAATCTCTAAAGTGGTACATGAATGAGTTTTAACCTAATTCTTGTACATTTAAATTTTTAGGACTGAGTTGAGAGCCAAGTCGTTGGCATGAACTTCGAGGCACACCTTATGAGGTGAAAAAGGTTTAAGGTAGTGACTTTATCCTTCATACATTATGTCATGATTCATATGTTTGTGTATGCCACTGTTTGTAGTTTAATTAATCAACATGGTTTTGCCAAGAAAAGGCAGTTTGCCGGGAAGGGGTAGTTAGTGCGAGAAGGGCACTATTACCTGGTTGTTGAGCAACAATCCAACCAAGGTGTATAGATAGTGGGGGTTGAGCCCCTATCCCACGTATACATGCTTTTATTTTGTTCATTAATTTATACATAACATGGAGCATAAAGTATTTACTTTTTGCATTTTATATGAACGATAGTCTGTTACTACGAGAATTATTTGAAATCTCACCCTTTTTCATAAATAATAAATGTTCTAGTGAGAACAAGTGGCTCTAAGGGTAAAGTAGCAGACACAGGAAACTGACCGGTGCGGATCCCATGATAGGAGCTAGTGGTTATATATAGTCTTTATTTTTGGATATTTTGGACAAACTTGTAAATATTATCAAACCCTACGGGGATTATTTTTGTATGTAAACAAGTACTTTTATCAGTATAATTATGTTATTTTTGTATGCCTGTGGAACTGTACCTTTATTACTCTGCGTATATCAAAATGTTAATGGGTGTTGACAATAACTCGTCATCTGTAAATTCTAATTTATAGGATTTGATATTTGCCCTGGGCGTTGAAAACCAGAATGAGAACAACACTAGAAAGGCTAAGGTAGTAACTCTTTCTCTTATAACTTATGTATTGCTTTGAATATATAACAAGCAATTCCTCCCCCACACGTTGCACAGGGAGCAATACTTCCACACACATTCTCCCTCACACAACAATTACACATGCATTACCTTCCTCCCATTGATTTCACTACCACAACATGCAAGCAACTTCAATGATTACGTTGGGATAATGTTACATCATGTGGAACTTATATGTAATTGTACAAGACAAAAAATTTTTAAACATTCAAGTTTCTAAAAATCTCTTTGTACACTATATTTGTTGTAGTTCTTCAACCATCATTTCCACTATTTGGCATGTATATGTTCAACCCATCAATGCTTCTAACTCTAGAGAGTACAACATATAATTAACCATGTATGAATAAAGACTTTGAAAGATATATCCATACATGGCGCAGTGACTGAGTTAGAAATATATGGAAATCAAGTAAAAGAAACTTCAGTTTAAAATGTACATTAGAATACCTTTCAACTAAGTATTTAACTTCTTGCAGTGCTAGGTTGAAAAAAAGTCATGTTTTACTGAATGAACTGCAAACTTGAGCTCTATCTGTGATGGAAGTGGAAAAAAGATGTTAAAATGAGGGCAAAATTATGTAAGGGAATTATTCAAGTAGATATCATTAAGATAAAATGTAACACCCCAAATTTCAATTAAGGGCTAATGGCAATTATTGAAAATGATTTGGGAATTAAAGTTGATTTGAGATATGAATTAGTTATTGGAAATACTCAACACCCTGTATTTTAGTATAATTATGTGACAAATAATTATTTGGGATAGAATAGGGGTAAATGGCGCATGAAAGAAGGAAAAGAACTTGATTATGTATTATGTGGCAATTTTAATTAATATGCCATAACCAGTGAGAAATTGGAAGAATGGCCATAAGTTAGTGATTGATGGAGAGATTAATTACTAACTAAGGAGAAATAAGATATGTAACTAAATGGCTAATGGAATGGGTAGAGTAACCAAGTGGTTACTTACTTTATGAGATTGTATGGGATGAAGACATGTGGTACATTTGGATAAAGCAAGAGAGTGGTTGGTAGAAGAAAAGTCAAGCAAATAATATTTTAATCTTTTCCTTTCCTTCTCCCTCTCTCATTTTGTCTAGGCATAGGCTTGGGAGGCAAAAATCAGATCCCATCCTTCATCATCATCTCAAAAACATTTTCTCTCTCCAAGCTCCCTCCATTTTCGCCATTGTTGAAGGAAGAAAGAGAAAAGAAAAGCTCAAGATTTAGGTAAGATCTTGACCTCAAATGTCAAAATCTCCTTCTTTAAAGTTGTTCCCCTTATTGAGAGCTTCCTTTCTATGGTTTTAGAATCTCAAGGAGAGGTGTTTTTGTGCTTGAGAAAATTTGGAGATTGAAGAATCAAGAAACAAGTTTGAGAAAGTGAAAGAGGTGAGTGTTAGCTCCCTTTTGATATATATATTGTGGTTGTTGGTTGAGCATTGATTTTTTTGGAATTTTCTGCCCTATTTTTGAAAATTAGGGTCTTAGTGATTTTGGCATGTTGTGATCATGGAAATAGTATATTGTGATGTCTTTTGGACAAATGGATTGGTTTGAATCATTAGAAGTAAAGTTTGGCAACTTTGTGTTTGGTTTTGTGTATTAGTCAAAATAGGGCATGTCAATGGGTTGTGATTTTGGTCATGTTGAGGTTGCCATTGTGTTCCTTGTGAGAAATTGTATGGGAATAGGTTTGGTTATTGATTTTGGAGTCATTGGACACTTTGGTAGAAAATTGGAAATATGTCAAGTGTGAATTCTATTCTGGGCAGTCCGTTTGAATGAAAGTTTTGAATGACCAAATGATGTTGAAAAATTTTGAAACTTTCCAATCTTAAATTCCACATCCCAAGCTTCAAAATCGACATATAATTCATGTCATTTCATTTTTTGAACTAAGAGTTATGCCTTGCCAAAGTTTGGGACTAAAACTGGACTCTGTTTTGGAGCAGTGTTGAGTTTTGTGTAATTATGGAATTGTGTGGTGATTTCTAGTAATGGTCCATATTTTTTTAGTAAAGAGGAATCAAATAGCTTTCATTTGGCTTTAGAATCACCTCATTTATATTTTTATAGAATTAGTTATGATTCTAGAATCACCTCATTTGGCTTTAGAAACAAGATTTTTCTTGGCCGCGGCCAGCGGATTATGGACCGCGGCCCAAATGTTTCGGACCTATTTTTTGGCGCGGCCAATGGATTTGAGGGCCATGGCTAAACCCCAAAAATCAACATTTTGCACTTCTAAAAGGTGGTTTTTGGTATAGTTTTCCAACCGTTTAGGGCTATTGTTAAGGCCTTTCATGGGAACTTAAGGGACTTTAATGATAACCAAATCTAAGTGTTTTGGAGTCATTTAAGTATTGGAATAAGTGATAACGTATTGTCCTTAATTATGAATATAGGATTTGATAATTACCCGGAATGAAAAAGGCTTGTGCCTGAACAAGAACGGAAAGAGCAAGGTAGTAACACTTTATCCTATATCATATATATTGCATTGCTTGTTTGCATTAGTCATTAAATGTCAACACCCGTTTCCATTTTGATATGCGCAGGGCAATAATGAACAAGTTCCATAGGCAAACAGAAAAGTACAGTTATACTGATAATAAGTATTTGTTTACAGACAGACATTAACAGAGCAAAATTCACTAATAATTACAAATATATACAGAATATCCCAAAATATTCCAAGTACAGGCTAAATGTAACCACCAACTGTGTCTCGAGAAACATGCCCGTCAGTTTCCCGGAACTATGTCCTTGCCTTTTGAACCGCTGGCACCCGCTGAGACATTTGGATTAGAAAAAGGGGTGAGATTCCAAGGAATCTCAATAGAAACATACGATCAACATATAAAATGCGAAAATTAAATATGCAATGCACCGTATCAAGTAAAATGAAAACTCATATCATCCGTGTGTGTACACAAAATTCAGGGCCAACTAACCCGTTGAAACCCCTACATGTACCTCAGCCGAGTCCTTGACTACAGCTAGGTAAGACCAGTGTACCTCAGCTAGGTCCTAGACCACAGCTAGGTAATGTGCCTCCAGCACGTGTTCAGATCACAAAATACAGTAACATGCATCATACAAATAGTCACATAGTATATGAGAGATAGTAGTCTCTACCTTAACCTCTTTTTTGTCTCAAAGGGTCCGCCCCGTAAAACGTGTCAACTAAAGGCGTCCAACTCGGTCCTAAAACATCAAATATACAAGAAATAGGTCATAACCTATCCAAGTATCATTTTAGACACTTTCATAGTGTTTCTTGTGGTTATATTAGCCTATGGTGAAAATTTACCAAAATGCCCCCGGGACCCCGGCCCCGCCGTACCCGGCCCGATGGCACGTTTTTCCAAATTTTTGACTAGGGCTATCCTGACGTATTTTCGTCCAAGGAATCCATTTCCGGACTCAAAAATACCAAATTCAATGTCAAATTACGAAATTGCCCTTGGCAGCCCTACTTTTAGGGTTTTAGGGGCGTTCCCGTAATTATGCTTTCTCAGCCTTTTCTGAAAAAGTGCCCAACTGTAACCCCACCTATTTTCGCCCACTGAATCCAATGGAACCATAAAATCATTGAAAATCCAACTCTAAGGCCCTCAAACATCCCTGGCCGAAATAATTGTGTTCTCCGGGAAAAATCGGGGTTTTACGATTTCGGCTCCGTAAACACGTTCCTTTCTACTCCTAACCACTTTATTAACAATCTAATTGAGTTATAACAACCATTTGAACTAAAATTGGGCAGCATAACCCTTAGATATACAACTTTCCAAAATTTAAAACCAATGGCAATCCGGCGAAATTTCACCGATTAAATTGCCCACAGCAGCCAGAATAGTTAATATACGAAGGTTTGGAAGTTACCTCAAGCTCCAACAAGCTTTTCCCAAAAATGGCAGCAAACCCTAACTTTTAAAACACCCAATTTGAGCTTTCCAAACCTTAAAGAACAAAGAGGAGTAGTTTAGAATCGGAGTTATACGCGTTAGGAGCGAAATCGCCGGAGAAATCGGCTTACCTTGTGATTTTTCTTCTATTTCTCTCTCTAAACTCTCTCAACCTTCTCTCTCTCTATTTCATGTTGCTGTGCGTGAATGATCAGCTGAATGAGGAAGATGACTTATATTCTAATATCTCATAATATTATAATAATTGGTTTAATTTTCCAAAATTGCTAAAATCCAATTTTGTGTACATAACTTCCTACATTCACGTAACCATGCCATCATGTCCAACCAATATTTTCTTCTTTATGCCACATGTAGGAGACACCTAGGGGTCCCTCCCTATGGTCTCAATTGGCTTCACAACTTGTTTCGGTTACGTATACACGTAAAGTCTCAATTTTGGTCAAAATTGCACTTTTTGCTCAAATTTTCCATAAATTCATATTAAATTGACCAAAATATTCTAAATATATTTTTAAACTTTATTTCCCTTAATTAATTGAAATTAACTTCAATTAATTGAAAAATAATTAATTTTGTGATATTTTGGCAAAATTACGATTTTGCCATTACCTTTCTAATCCAATTTCTTTTCTTATTTTTCTTTGGCCAATTTCCATCTATTTTTGGACCAAATATTTTCTCTAATATTCCTTCATTTTTGGACCTTAATATTGGGCTTTTTTAAATTACCCAAATTAATTCCATAATTATTTGTGCCCAATTTCCCATGAAATCGAACATTTATGAAATTCATAAATTCCAAATTCATGAATATTCACCATTTTATTGAATTTCTCAAATAATTACAATATATTTGGTGAATATAAAATTTGGGGTGTTACAGTTCTCCCCCACTTAAATAAATTTCGTCCCCGAAATTTGCTACACCTGATCAGCCATAAATTCCGGGTAACGTTTCTTTACACTTTCTTCTGTTTCCCATGTAGCCTCTCTGGGCGATAACCCTTTCCAGACAATCTTGATGAATGGAATGCTCTTATTTCTGAGCTGCTTTTCCTGCCGATCGATGATTCGGTCAGGTGTGACTTCGTAAGTCAAATCGTCGCGCATTTCCACATCTTCATACTCTATTACGTGTTCTGGATCAGGTTGATACTTTTTCATCTGGGAAACATGAAAAACATCATGTAGCCTGCTCAGATTCGGTGGCAAAGCGATACGATATGCTACAGGCCCAATCTTCTCTAAGATCTCAAACGGACCAATGTATCTTGATTGTAGCTTCTTTGCTTTCAATGCCCTGCCAATACCCGTAACAGGTGATACTTTCATGAATACGTGGTCACCGACTTCAAATTCTAGAGGTTTTCGCCTCTTATCTGCATAACTTTTCTGTCGGGTCTGAGCAGCTAGCAATCTCTGCTTGATCAATTTTATTTGCTCCGTTGTCTGATCAACAAGATCTGGCCCTAGCAATTCCCTTTCAGATAACTCAGTCCAGCATATTGGCGATTGACACTTCCTCCCATAGAGTGCCTCGTATGGAGCCATTTGGATACTCGAATGATAACTATTGTTATAGGCGAACTCTGCTAATGGAAGGAATTTGTCCCAGCTACCTTTATAATCAAGCACACACGCCCTTAGCATATCCTCAAGGGTTTGAATCGTTCGCTCTGTCTGCCCATCAGTTTGAGGATGATATGCCGTACTGAATCGGAGCTTGGTACCCAAAGCTTCATGAACCGCCTTCCAAAACTTGGAAGTGAATCGTGGATCTCGATCAGAGATGATGTTCTTCGGAATACCATGCAATCTCACAATCTCCTGAATGTAAATTTCTGCTAGTCTATCCGGAGAATAGTGAATGCTAATCGGTAGGAAGTGAGCTGTCTTCGTGAATCTATCAACTATCACCCATATAGCGTCATGGTTTCTAACTTTTGGCAATCCTGTCACGAAATCCATGGTAACGCTTTCCCACTTCCACTCAGGTATCGCAGGATTCGTCAAAAGCCCTGATGGTCGTTGATGTTCGATTTTTACTTTCTGACATGTCAAGCAACGAGCAACGAACTCAGTCACCTCTCTTTTCATTCCCGGCCAATAGTATTGAGCCTTCAAGTCATGGTACATCTTTGTAGCTCCTGGATGCAGAGTATACTTACTCTTATGTGCCTCCTCCAGGATTTGTTGTTTCAGTTCTTGTTGCGGTGGAATATAAATCCGCTTCTTGTACCTGACTAGCCCGCTGGGAGACAAGTCGTAATCCTGAGTCTCGCCCCTATCAATCATACCTCTGATATACAACGCTTCATCATCATGTTGTTGGGCTTCTTCAATTACCGCCCTCAGATCATTGTATATTTGACTGACCCCACTGCCTAACAGAATTTGACTAGACAGATTTAGGTCTCTGAAATCCTCGAGCAGTTTCTGCTCATAAATCATTATGGCTGCCACTTGCACTGATTTCCGGCTTAATGCATCAGCGACAACATTAGCCTTACCGGGATGATATTTTATTTCTAAGTTGTAGTCTTTCAGCAACTCCATCCATCTGCGTTGTCTCATGTTGAGCTCTTTCTGATCATACAAGTACTTCAAGCTCTTATGGTCGCAGAACAACTCTACAGTCTCACCATAGAGATAGTGTCTCCAGATCTTCAAAGCAAACACAATTGCCGCTAACTCAAGATCGTGGGTGGGATAGTTCAATTCATGAGGTTTCAGTTGTCTGGATGCATATGCCACCACTCGGCCATGCTGCATCAACACGCATCCCAATCCCTGCCCACTGGCATCTGTATAAACAACATACGTAAATTGTGGATCTGGGATCGTCAGCACTGGTGCTGTAGTTAACCTCTGCTTCAACTCTAGGAAGCTCTTCTCACAATTCTCATCCCACACAAAATGTTGAGCTTTCCGCGTCAATTTTGTCAACGGTAATGCAATTCTGGAGAAATTCGAAATAAATCTTCGATAGTAGCCAGCTAGACCCAGAAAACTGCGCACTTCAAATACTGTCTCTGGTCTTTTCCAGCTCAGTACTGCTTCCACTTTGCTAGGATCAACAGAGACCCCTTGCTGTGAGACAACGTGGCCCAGAAACTTTACCTCTGAAAGCCAGAATTCACACTTGCTCAGCTTGGCATAGAGTTGCCTATCTCGCAATATGTTCAACACCGTTTTCAGATGATGCTCGTGTTCAGCTTGACTCCGTGAATACACTAGTATATCATCAATAAAGACTACAACGAACTGGTCCAGATACGGACGGAAGATTCGATTCATGTAGTCCATGAACACGGCAGGTGCATTGGTCAGCCCAAATGGCATCACAAGAAACTCGTAATGCCCATATCTGGTCCTGAAAGCAGTCTTCGATACATCTTCTGCTTTGACTTTCAACTGATGGTATCCCGATCGCAAATCGATTTTCGAGAATACACAGGAGCCAGACAATTGATCGAGCAAATCATCAATTCTAGGGAGTGGATACTTGTTCTTGACGGTCACTTTGTTCAGCTCTCGATAATCGATACAGAGACGCAGGCTTCCGTCTTTCTTCTTGACGAAGAGTACTGGAGCACCCCAAGGCGATACGCTAGGTCGTATGAACCCTTTCTCAAGTAGTTCCTCGATCTGCTTCTTCAGCTCTGCCATTTCACTTGGAGCCATACGGTATGGGGTTTTAGAAATTGGACCCGCTCCAGGCTTCAAATCAATTGAGAACTCCACTTCCCTATCTGGAGGTAGCCCACCGACATCCTCCGGAAAAATATCAGGGAATTCATTTGCCACAGGGATACTTTCCAAGGCTACACCAGCCTCTGATTGCATAGAGCAAAATACCATGTACCCCTGACATCCCTTCTGCAAATACCTCTCAACCTTAGCCGCAGATAAAAGGTTAAGAGTAATTTTAGTGTCAGCTTGTGGCTGTGGATTCAGATATAAGACTCTCTTCTGTTTACAATCCAACAACACACCATTTGCTGTTAGCCAGTCAATCCCTAAAATTACTTCCAACCCTTGCAGTGGCAAACAAATCAGATTTACAGTTGACTCATGCCCCTCAGCGTTTATCCCGCAATTCAAACAAACATCAGTTGTCACAATTCGTGTGCCCATAGGTGTAGATACAACCAAATCATATGGGGATTTATGCATATGTAAATTCAATTGTCTCACGCAGTCATATGCAATAAATGAATGGCTAGCACCAGAATCATACATAACATGCACTAGACTGCCATTGAGAGAAATCATACCTTGAATCAGCTCCGGAGATTTTCGAGCTTCTTCCTGTGTCAGTGTATAGACCCTTCCTGGAACCCTGGGTCTAGTCCCCTCCGGTTGCTGCTTCTGTGGACAATCTTTTGAAAAGTGCCCTGGCTTTCCACAGTTAAAGCAAGTGAGTGGTTTGTTAGGATCCATTCTAAATGGGGCTCCACTACACGTCTTGCCAGGATGAAATGGCTTGTGGCAATGCCAACATGTTCCACCTCTTGGGAAACCCTGGCCCCCACGACCTCCAGCTTGATTCGGCCTCTTATTATCGCCCCTAGAAGGTCCACCCTGTTCTTTTCTTTTCTGTGAGGAACTTATACTCCCAGAAGCACCTTTATTACCAGTCTGAGTTGCCAGGCTCGACATACGCTTCTCAATGTATCGGCACTCTTCTGCCGCTTTACTGAAATCAGTAAAGTGTTGGGAGATCAGTCTGTCCTTGAACTCAGGTCTCAGCCCCTCTATCATCATATCTGAATTCCACTCATCATTGTCATTCAACTTGGCATATGACGAGTAGCGTGACAGTCGGATATACCGGGCCAGATAGTCGTCAAAACTCTCCCGGTCGTACTGCTTGATGCTGAGGAACTCTTTCTCCTTCTCTCTTTTAACAGTCGGAGGAAAATACTTCTTGTTAAATTCCTCTTGAAATAGTTCCCATGTGATAGGAACATTCTTCCCTTTCAGGATGAGGTCCATGCCTTTCCACCAGCTATCGGCATCACCTTCCAGCTTGTATATGGCTAATCGAGCTTTCATCTCATCTGGACATTGCAGCATATCAAAAATCTTTTCCAAACGAGCTAACCAGGTTTCCGCTTGTTGAGGATCAAACTTCCCCTTGAACATAGGTGGTTGTTGCTTACTGAATCTACTCAGCCAAGCTTGGATATCCACCTCAGGCTCTGGTGGTAAATCCTCTGGTTGGGGTTCCTCCGGTATTTCTTCATAATTTCCCCACATAAATTCATCCATGCGGTTCTCTAGGTGGTCCTGTCTCTGCTGTACTCCCTGTAGGTCAACTCTTATCTCATTCATAGTTTGTTGTTGTTGTTCCAATACATCTAGGATTCGCTGCTGGATAGGGTCAGGCCTTGGTTCTCCCTCATTGGTACCATGTCTACCACGACCTCGGCCTCGACCTCTACCTCGGCCTCTACCGCCTTCTCCTGGTTGTACCATCTCCATAATCTCTCTACATGAAATTAGAGAAGAGTAAATTTTGATACAAAAGCAAGGGCATCTTTATCATTTCATAAACGGTCAGGGTACACAGATATGTCATACATAGCATACACAACTATTTACAGTAGTTACATAGAAACAAAACATCAGATAACCTATAAACTACTGTATATGACATATTGTTCCTTATTACATTACATTTTCCTATCTGTACCCTCCTCAAAATACCGACTCTAGCTAAATCATTTCTGTCTGTCGGTTCCGCTTGTCTGCCCTTGTCTCATAATATGTGCCGGTCAGCTCCGGTCACCCAAAATATACCACGTAGGTCCCACATCAACCTAAATACATATATTTTGATACGAGGGTGTTCACGTGATTCAGGAACTCCCAAAAGTTCCTACTCGGACCTCTCTCTACAATGTCATTCTTCTGTCTGTTCCAGTACGCTGTATCTGGAAAGAAGCCCATAGTAGTATATGCCCAGACCTCATTCGTGAACCTGACTCCCATATCCTCCTGAAGCCTATACATCGTTACCACACCTACCAAGAACATAAGATACTGATCGCGGGGAGTGTCATAATCCCGTACCGCTCGGATATATCGGCCCTGCAGATAGTGCCACAACTCGA
This sequence comes from Inga oerstediana, assembly GCA_963210345.1. NCBI lineage: Eukaryota > Viridiplantae > Streptophyta > Magnoliopsida > Fabales > Fabaceae > Inga > Inga oerstediana. The sequence continues at coordinate 38,906,771 of OY723407.1, forward strand.
GGTTCGGCTGCAGGTTATACAACACCTGCACTGGCTCTGCCCGAGACTCACAATCGCTCGACTCATCCTCGAGCATCTCCTCTAGATCATCATCAGGATCCCACTCTGGATCCTCCTCTGGATCCTCCTCAGAGTCCTCATCAGGATACTCGTCGGTCTCTCCAACCCGAGACTGCCCTGGAGAAGCCGGCCTGGGTTCAGGTCCAAATACAGGTAGCTGTGGCACACTCTTTCGTGCCGTCCGCCTCATACGAACGCCTCCAGGTCCAAAGTACTCGATGAAAAGTCGCCCGTCTGGTATCCGCTGCTCTGGAGGGCTCTGGTTGACGGACACCTCTGACCCCTCAAATGGTACACTCGAACTGGTCATAGGCTCCCTCGAACTGCTCATGATGTCCTGTCGCCAGCAAACAAAACTATATCAGTATACCATTCTGATAATGCCAGAACCGCTTATTAGCTCTGATACCAAAAATGTCAACACCCGTTTCCATTTTGATATGCGCAGGGCAATAATGAACAAGTTCCATAGGCAAACAGAAAAGTACAGTTATACTGATAATAAGTATTTGTTTACAGACAGACATTAACAGAGCAAAATTCACTAATAATTACAAATATATACAGAATATCCCAAAATATTCCAAGTACAGGCTAAATGTAACCACCAACTGTGTCTCGAGAAACATGCCCGTCAGTTTCCCGGAACTATGTCCTTGCCTTTTGAACCGCTGGCACCCGCTGAGACATTTGGATTAGAAAAAGGGGTGAGATTCCAAGGAATCTCAATAGAAACATACGATCAACATATAAAATGCGAAAATTAAATATGCAATGCACCGTATCAAGTAAAATGAAAACTCATATCATCCGTGTGTGTACACAAAATTCAGGGCCAACTAACCCGTTGAAACCCCTACATGTACCTCAGCCGAGTCCTTGACTACAGCTAGGTAAGACCAGTGTACCTCAGCTAGGTCCTAGACCACAGCTAGGTAATGTGCCTCCAGCACGTGTTCAGATCACAAAATACAGTAACATGCATCATACAAATAGTCACATAGTATATGAGAGATAGTAGTCTCTACCTTAACCTCTTTTTTGTCTCAAAGGGTCCGCCCCGTAAAACGTGTCAACTAAAGGCGTCCAACTCGGTCCTAAAACATCAAATATACAAGAAATAGGTCATAACCTATCCAAGTATCATTTTAGACACTTTCATAGTGTTTCTTGTGGTTATATTAGCCTATGGTGAAAATTTACCAAAATGCCCCCGGGACCCCGGCCCCGCCGTACCCGGCCCGATGGCACGTTTTTCCAAATTTTTGACTAGGGCTATCCTGACGTATTTTCGTCCAAGGAATCCATTTCCGGACTCAAAAATACCAAATTCAATGTCAAATTACGAAATTGCCCTTGGCAGCCCTACTTTTAGGGTTTTAGGGGCGTTCCCGTAATTATGCTTTCTCAGCCTTTTCTGAAAAAGTGCCCAACTGTAACCCCACCTATTTTCGCCCACTGAATCCAATGGAACCATAAAATCATTGAAAATCCAACTCTAAGGCCCTCAAACATCCCTGGCCGAAATAATTGTGTTCTCCGGGAAAAATCGGGGTTTTACGATTTCGGCTCCGTAAACACGTTCCTTTCTACTCCTAACCACTTTATTAACAATCTAATTGAGTTATAACAACCATTTGAACTAAAATTGGGCAGCATAACCCTTAGATATACAACTTTCCAAAATTTAAAACCAATGGCAATCCGGCGAAATTTCACCGATTAAATTGCCCACAGCAGCCAGAATAGTTAATATACGAAGGTTTGGAAGTTACCTCAAGCTCCAACAAGCTTTTCCCAAAAATGGCAGCAAACCCTAACTTTTAAAACACCCAATTTGAGCTTTCCAAACCTTAAAGAACAAAGAGGAGTAGTTTAGAATCGGAGTTATACGCGTTAGGAGCGAAATCGCCGGAGAAATCGGCTTACCTTGTGATTTTTCTTCTATTTCTCTCTCTAAACTCTCTCAACCTTCTCTCTCTCTATTTCATGTTGCTGTGCGTGAATGATCAGCTGAATGAGGAAGATGACTTATATTCTAATATCTCATAATATTATAATAATTGGTTTAATTTTCCAAAATTGCTAAAATCCAATTTTGTGTACATAACTTCCTACATTCACGTAACCATGCCATCATGTCCAACCAATATTTTCTTCTTTATGCCACATGTAGGAGACACCTAGGGGTCCCTCCCTATGGTCTCAATTGGCTTCACAACTTGTTTCGGTTACGTATACACGTAAAGTCTCAATTTTGGTCAAAATTGCACTTTTTGCTCAAATTTTCCATAAATTCATATTAAATTGACCAAAATATTCTAAATATATTTTTAAACTTTATTTCCCTTAATTAATTGAAATTAACTTCAATTAATTGAAAAATAATTAATTTTGTGATATTTTGGCAAAATTACGATTTTGCCATTACCTTTCTAATCCAATTTCTTTTCTTATTTTTCTTTGGCCAATTTCCATCTATTTTTGGACCAAATATTTTCTCTAATATTCCTTCATTTTTGGACCTTAATATTGGGTTTTTTTAAATTACCCAAATTAATTCCATAATTATTTGTGCCCAATTTCCCATGAAATCGAACATTTATGAAATTCATAAATTCCAAATTCATGAATATTCACCATTTTATTGAATTTCTCAAATAATTACAATATATTTGGTGAATATAAAATTTGGGGTGTTACATTAAATACAGATACAGTGAGGGAACGTGGCGAAAGCCCAACCTTGTATACAGTGAAGGGGACATGGCAGTGTGCCCGGCCTCAAATATTGATTGCTACATTGTGATGTATGCTTACTTGCTTTGTTTAATTATGCATCATATACGTAAACTGTTGCTACTGGGATTCTTTGAATCTCACTCTTTCTAAATAACATTTTTAGACAGGGCAAGTGAATCAAGAGACAAGCAAGTGAATAAGGGCAATTAGGACTGTCGGCGGTAGTCTTAGTTAGATATTTCAGCTTTATATTGAACTGGTTATCATTTTGGACAAATGTATATATATATGGAATAGATCATTGTATTATAGTTTTGTGTAATCCTCGGTATGGATACTGAGATGGGCAATAATGCCCTGCATAAACTTTTAGATTCATGTTATTTTCCCAAGTGAACGTCAGGAATTGTGCTTATACTCTGATATTATACATATGACAAACCGAATAGGCCTATTGATTTTATGAAGGAATGAATGGAGTTCTAATTATACAGGTGTTTTAAAAAGTTTGAAATTATTCCAGATCTCTTATTCGATTATAAAATGTCTTTAAACACTAATCTCGGCCTTGATGACAGCGGGGGTTACATAAAACACAAAAAAGTGAAACTAAAACCAATACAATTGATCAATATAAAGAAGGCTAAAGTATACTAATTTTATAACAAAGTTTAAATTAGTATGAAATCATGGTCCAATAGACAAGTATTGAGCTATTTTGTCTTTTGCAAGAGGACTTCTATGACTTCCAAGAAGGTAGCAGGTAGTAGAGAAGCACGTGGTAGGATGTGTGTGAAGTTGGATGCTTTTGAAACTTTATTACTGAGGCTGCCACTCTTTGCACAAACATGTAAGAAAAAAGTAAATGATTGTTTCTTAAGAAAAAAGCTGTTTTATGTAATGAAATATATATAAATATATAATTGTTAATACCTAAAAAAGGGACAACTCCTGCTACGTATATAGGTGAAGTAATGAATTACAATACTTACTGGAAAAGAAATTCAAGAATGACCTGGAGAAAGAACTAACAATGGCAATGCAGACATTAAGAAAGTAAAAATAGAATCTTCTGTTCTTATATAGATATTAAAACGTTGAACTATCTTTGTTATTTCACCTACCATTTATAGTGTTATTCCATACTTTCGCAAGTAATGTACACTGCTTGCTTTGAGACCTTCCGCTTTAAGGCCATCAAATATGTTCCAAAACATTTTTTAAGCCCCTAAGTTTGACATAAATGCTGAGATGAGCACAATTCCTGCAAAAAAATAAGATCAATCAAGAATCCCACCAAACATCTTAAAGAATCCAAAGAGAGGAAGCTTTACACCATCAAAAGAAAAAAAACCAAACCTTGAGCTACAGCAATGGGGAGGTTGAAGACGCCGGAGCAATGGGAAGAATCTGGCGAGAGGTGGATGAATACAACGGAAGGAGGGGAAGCTGAATACCGACGCCAAGAAAGAGAGTCTATTTTCGACAAAGGTATCTTAAAAAGCCAAAATCAGAGAAGGGTGATAAACCAAAATTTGCTAAACACCTGTAAACATCACTTAAAAAATATAATAGATAATTTTCTAAACACCTTGAATTTTTTTTAAAAGAAACTTTTATCTTAAAATATCAAATATAATCGTAAAACAATGAAAGTTCATGGAAGAAAATCAGAGAAATTAAATAAAACAATGGATGAGAGACCCAAAGCAAAAAGAAGCTGTGAAAGAAGAGCACCGCGGCAAGAGGAATCAAAAAATGGAGACTAAACACACAAGTAGCAGCAGAGCACTAAACACTAAATAGTAGTGAACACAAATATATGAAGACTATTCTGAACTTAAAACAAATAAACACACATATAGCAGAGAGCAGGAACGACAATTTGGCAGTGAACCAAAAACTCAAAAGAAGCATAGAATTGAGCTTGGGTGGCCACTATGAATGAGAACGGAAAAGAAAGGGTTTTCAACAATTAATCATGGATCTGAGAGTTTACACTCACTCTCAAAACAAACCTAAGTAAAATAGAAAAGAGAGAGCTTTCATACATGACAGATTTATGTTCCCAAAATTTAGAAGCAAAATATACGGACAACCTTATGAGCAGAAAGAGAGGGATGAAAAGCCAGGATAATAAAAGAAAATGAAAGCCTAGAAGATGATCTTACCTGATGTTCTTCTTTGCGAAACTTGAAACTCCACAGCTTGTAGAAGACAATGGCTTCTGGAATACAAAGAAAGAGGACTTTGGGGGAGGTTTGAGATAGAAATTGAAATTTTGAACCACCTCTTCCTTTTGAGGTGGAGTTTTTTCCTTTTGCAAAAGGTACAGTAAGGCATCGAATAGGAGCCAGAGGAATGAATTAATTATTATAGAAAATTTGTTAGCCGTCCATATCTTATGAACAGTGTTTTGTTGTAATTGATGCCGTCCATCCCTTGTGAACAGTGTTTTAGTGGAAGAGTATTATATTATATATCGATTTAATCATTGGCATTATAAAGACGAGTAGGTCCTATACATGTGGACTAGGTAGATCCTATATATGATGTGATGGCTACATATTGTTGAATCTGTTTAATGTGATGATTGAGTATACCTATGCGATGATTGTTTAACATGCTCTGTGTATTTACATATCATATGAGTAATTGCTATTACTACTAAGATTCTTTTGAATCTCACTCCTTTATAATAACTAACCTATAGCAAAGGCAAGCTGCTCAAAGGGCAAGAAGGTAGTCACGGATGAGTAAAGGGTGCGACCAGAAGATTAAGAATTTTTGTTGGTTATCTGTTTTGATTACTGTATATGTTGTAAACAACTTGAGGGCATGACTACAGTACTAATTATTGCAGTAATTATGAGCATGCAACAAGTCAGTAATCAATCTTTAATGTGTTAAAGAAATTTGAATAGGGCAACCATAAGATAACAGCTCAACATATAGCGAATAGAATATGAACATCAATAGACACGTGCTCTGATATTAATAAAAGGAATTAAGAACGGTTAATTTATGACACAATTGCGAACCTTTGTGAATTTATTTTGAAGTAACAAAATTTTCAAGAAAAAACCCATTCAAGGACAGGTTTGAACCCTGTGTTGTAATCGAGAATTAAGCAATTTTTAAAGGTTTGTAAGTCCCAGGATATAAACTTGGCTGAATGGTTCGAATCCATTATGCATTTAAACTCATCTAATGACTACAGTAAGAAGGTTGTTACACTCATAGCCTAATCCCAAAAACAAGGAACCGTCATGCCATAATTCATTGCTTATATATGTGGAATGTTTCTCAATGTTTTTGGGATGAAAAATATGCTTTTTTCCTATAAAAACTTTGTAAGACAATATATTGTCACAAAAAACATGATAGTAAAAAAAAAAGAGCATAAGTAGAACAACTGACCACACCGGAAATGTAACTTAATCGAAACCCTATTTCTGTGAATTAAAAATGGAAAAACCAATCATGTTCAGGGATTGTTTTCTTTTGTTTTTTGGGTTTAAAAACTACACAAGCTGGGCATAAGAAACATAAGCAAGTGGGAAAAAATGCAAATAAAGGCATCTGATAAACGTAGTACATGTTCTAGTCTCAAAGTACACACATATTACCCAGTCATAGAAATTATCAGATAAATGAATCAACTACTACAGATTTGGGCATATATAACACTTAATAAATAATGGTTACAATGCATAAATGTCATGTATATCGAGGTGGAGCTTGCGAAGAATATATAATACTAAAACATAACGGTTAAATATAGGCACCGTCATGTATTGAGAAGCAGAATCCGCAAAAACACAAAAATAATGGTTGTAGTTAATAACCGTCAGTTATTTAGTGACACATGACAATTTTTATGAAACAACAGCCATGTAAAACTTACAAATGATTCGTCTTCCAACCTCTTATATCAGCGAAGACAAAACATAACGTTCTTTAGAACCAACTATCATTTAACCCTTTTATAACCCTTTGTATCATTGTCGGACCTTTATAAGTCATAAGTCATAATCATTTGTAATATGTTAGACCTTCATAAGTCATAACTCTTAACCCTTTGTAATATGTTATACCTCTTTTTAAACTCACATATTTCTTGTGATTTTTTCTACTTTTCTTTATCGACCTTCTCATTCTTTCTTTCATCATGTTAAGTTCCCAGGGAGCTCCTCCACTATTGCCACCACCCCCTCCTCCACCACCACCTCCTCTTCCTCTACCTCCTCCTAAAATGGAGGCTCTGATGTAGCTGTTGGCAGGCCTTGACCACCACACATGGCATCTCACGACATACGCTAACAGGTTGAACAGGAAGTTGAACCACATACTTCATCACAATGATGTTGAATATGACTTGCATTCAGACTCTTCATCTCTCTCCTTCGATGATAAGGATGAGGATGAGGAGCATGAAGTGGAGGATGAGGACGACAGTGGGGGTGATGACTGAACATCATCATTGTTTTTTGTTAAAAATACTAAAAATGAAGTTAACAAAAAAAACTTAATAATTCACAGTTATTATTTAAGAACTGTAAATTATTCTTGCCATTCGTCCTCATCTTCCCCTTCGTTCTCCTCTTCCTCTTCCTCTTCCTCATCCTCATTCTCATCATTGGAGGAGGGAGATGAAATAAAAACAACAACTAATAATTCATGGTTATTAATTAAGAACCGTAAAGTATTCATGCCAATATACTTACGGTTCTAACTTAATAAAATTTAATTAAAGCTTTGGAATCTTTTCCTTTTCTTGATACATGCCGACTATGGGTACCTCCTTGTTATCCATGATTATCAGGAGAACCAGGTACACTTTTATTAAGCTCTATTCAACTTTCAAAGCATGCAATGATGGTTTTTTCACGTCCTTTCTATATGTATCTTATTTAAACTCCACATTTTCATTTGTTTTTACTATGGTTTCTTCATCATCCTTTTCTTTATTGTCTAGCTCCATCAACAAGATGAAACATCATGCTGAAGACATGCCATAAAACTCTCATCATCATCCTCCACCTCCTCCTCAACATCCACCTCCTGCTTCTCCTCCCCAAAATCCACCTCTATTGTCGCCACCTCCTCCTCCGCCTCCACATCCTATGGTTCCTCAATAGGAAGCAATGTTACGGCATGTACAACAGACTGACCATTCCGTGAAGAGGCTTTTTGGACACCTCTCCAATATGAACAGGAAGGCCAATCTCATACTTGACGAGTATGGGATTGGCCATGATTTTAACAATGATCCTGATCATTCCTCTGGTGACGAGTAGCCTAGTGATCTCAACAGTTCATCAGGCTACTCGCCAATGTTCCTTTCCTTTTTTGTTTTTTTATTTTTAAATAGTTTGTAGAAAAAAATAATATATCCAATGATTCTTATAGAACAATTGTCATGATTAAGATAAATAACGGTTCTTATATTGTTCTTTCTAATGATCGTCATGAATACAGAAATAAATAATAGTTCCATTGAAACAACCGTCTTGTAACTCGTGAAGGAAAAATGACAAATTCATGATGGTTGTTAAAAACAAACCGTCACCATTTATAAAATATAATGATATGTATATTAAATCTAAAGGACGTGGCAACTCAATAATCCATAAAACCCTCTCTATATAAACGTTTGAAAACTTAACTCCACTTCTCCACTTCCATTTCAATTGCAAGCTTTTGCTCTTTTTCACCAAAGTTATGGACAAATACAAGAGAACTTCTACCTCATCATCTTAGGAGAAACCGAAAGATGAACTCCCTCCACCAATAACCATTGAAGGCTCGTCCACATGACCTATGACTCCATCATTTGATCCAAGTTTACATGTGACAGTGAGGACGCATGGACTAGTGCTTGAAGAAACCTACCACTCTTGTTTGCTTTTTGAATGAGAAGGTGAATAAGTTACTCGAGAAGGAAGAGTCTAATGATGCATCATATTATTAAAACATCTCTATAACTTGTTATTTTTAGTTTTTTTATACTGACTTTTTTATTTTGTTTGTAAAATAGTGGCTGTATAACCAACCACCAATTTTTTTTTAAAAAATGAAATACATAATGGTTATTAACAAAAAAACCATGATAAATGTAAACAAATAAATAATAGTTCTTACGGATGAACCGTGATATAAAGTCTTGGCACAATAACCCAAAAAACCCTACCAAACAAAATACACTTGACACTAAGGGTGTTCAAAGTGTCCCCGTCCCGGTTGTCTTGGTCCGATCCCAGACATTTTGATCCCAGGAATTTCCTGTCCCGGCCAGGACCGGGACCGAGACTGGGATCTATTGGACCCGAGACTGGGACCGGGAACACAACTTTTGATCCCGGTCCCTTTTTTTCCTTAAAAACTAAATTATTATTTTTTATTTTTTGTATTTTTTTATCCTATAAATTAAGTTATCATTTGATAAAATGTGTATCACATATTTAGTTGGAGTTAAACTATATATATCATGATACTAATCCTAATTATATAATGTATAAAGATAATAACGAAAATGATGAAGGTTATAATAGTAATAATAATAAAATATTATTCTTCAATTCTAGATCAATTTATGTGATTATTATGGCCTTATTAGGTGTTAAATAATCACTTTAAACACTAGATTATAGAAAATTTAACTAATATAATAATATATTTTAAATTTAATTTAAAAAAAAAACTGGGATGCAATTTGCATCTCGGCCAAAAATTGGGACAAGGACTGGGACTAGGAGCAGGGAATCCCGATCCCGGATTTGAACACCCCTACTTGACACTTAGTCTGTTCGACTAAAACCCAGGAACATCTTAAACCTATGACTCCTATTGCCTTTTCCACCCATCGGGAGTCATTTTCAGTGACAACTGCACTTGTGAATACACTTATCTCAGCTACTGCAACATGAGTTGTTTTTGTTGGTGAGCCCTAGCTAGGTATAGTTATGATTTCCCTCATCCATTTCACATTATCCTTCTTGCATTTACTTCTAACAGTTCCTCTCCATTTTCTTGCAGCGTTCAACTTGGCCGATTGGGTTGCCTTTGTGATGTCATGACGTGATAAAGCATCTAAGTTGACATTAAATTGCTTTTGTGTTTTTTTTGTTTTTGGGAAAACATACTATTGCTCTGATTTAAGGTTCCTTAAATTAATTTTGTAAAGTTATATTTTTTGGAAAACCTAGTATTACTCTGATTGAAGGTTCCTTTCTTGTTACAGGAAGTTCTCAACCTATTATTTTGATTCATAGTTCCTACTCTATTGATCTTTTTCAAAGTCACTTCAAGAGATATGGATCCCTAAGAAAATACCTCTTCTTTTTTGGAAGTATCCACATCTCCAGAAGTTACTTTAAAAATATCAATAAGGATATGATGAATAAACTAGTTCAATTGTAGTGAGAGTTATACATGAACAAGCGAACACCTGTAGCATTTGTGAAGTCACAACACTATAAAGCATTCAATATGACATATTAAATTGCTTTTGTAAAGTTATATTTTTTTTTGGAAACCCCATTATTACTATATCGAATGTGTCTTCTCCTGTTTTTATATTAAGCAGGTGGCACCAAGTTAAAAGCTCTAAAATTGAACATTGCGATCAATCCCAAACTTTCAATGTGAGAGTTTCTAAGCTACTTGGTCTCAACTCTATCTAATAAAGTAGTACTTCCTATATTGAGTAGCTATGCAATTTGGGATGGACTAAGATATTCTAGGCTTTGTGGCATGATTTGTAATATTCTGAATTTTGGGACTAGAAGCTTAAGACTAAGCTTGAATCAAGTGGATTGCCAAGCCCAATTTGGGTAGAGTCCCAAGAATGTCTAAGAGCCTTAATGACTTGTAGAGGAATTTGGAATTAAAGTACGAGATTTAGTTCAAATTAGTCAAATAAAGATACCCAATTCCTTTGTCTAAAGTCAAATAGGATCTAAAACCTAACTTGAATCCAAAAAGAAAGGGAATGACATCTTGGAAGAGGAAGAAGAAAAAAAAAGAAATAATTAATGGCAATTAGTTAATGTTGCCATAATCAAGGGCAAAAGAGACATTTGTTACTTGATCTTGAGGTTAAAATTGGAAGACAAAATGAAAAGGTAAGATTTGCCCTTAATAAGTGAAAATAATGATGAAGGTAGTTAAAGCAATTACTTATTTTTGTCTTCTTATTTGACTACATGACTTATGTTTATACAAGCAAGAGAGTTAAGTCAACATGTTCTCACTTTTTGGTCGAATATTGTGGCTAAGACATAAGAGCAAGGAAGAGAAAGAATTCAATTACTATATTTCCTCACTTTTGCTCATGTTGGATGTCTAAGACTAAGGAAAAGGAAAGAGAATATGCAATTAAACCATAACCATTGACAAGTCAAAAAGAAAGAAAAGAAGAAGGGAAGAAAAGTCAAAGTGTCTTCAAATTTTTCCAACTTGGAAAGTTTGACAAAAAAGCAAGATTTCAAGAGAAATTTGGTCAATATCTTTCCCTTCTCTTGGAATGAGATTTTCTGCCAAATCAAGATGAGAGAAGGAATGAGAAAATATCTAACATTTAACCTAACCATTACATGGTCAATTAACTAGATAGTTTTTCAAGAAGCTATAGATTGTTGACACATGGACTCTTCTTGCTTTCTTAGACTAAATTGTGGCCAAGTGATTTCAAGAAGGCAAGATGGATATTTAAACATTGCATTCTCTCTCTCTCACACCTAAAATTCATCCAAGGTGAGAAAATAAGAGAGAGAAAGCTTAGAAAAATAAAAAGGAAAGAGAAAAAGCGATCTTGAAGTACAAGAACAAAGGTGAGTCTTCAACCTTAATTTTCACCATGATAATCACCTTTCTAGCTCAAATTATCTTCTTTAACATTGTTCTCCTATTTAAGAACTTTAATTCAATGATTTTTGTTTTTCAAGAGGAGGTGTTTTGAGTTGTCAAAGAAGAGCCAAATTTGGAGAACTAAAGAACTAGCTTGGGAAAGTGATAGAGGTGAGTTAGAGCTTTAATTTGAGCTCTATATTGTGTTGATTGGTTGTATTGCTGCCCTAATTTTGGTTATCTTAGGGTTTTAGGGTTTCATGTTGTTTTGATCACATACATGATGTCTTATGATGTTTAAAGAGCATATAAGATTTATTTGATATTGGAAACTTGGTTATTGTTGGACTGTGTTGCCATTTCTGGTTAGAGCAGGGCATGTAGAAGGAGTAGGAATTTGGTAAATTTAATGTTACCACTGGATTCTACAAAAAAAACTATGTAGGAATAGCCTCTGGCTGTAAATTCTAGATTATTGGAATAAAACACTAAAAACTGGAAGTTAACACTATGCTGCCATTGTAGGTTTCCTATGAGACAGTGAGAATTTGGCATGTTTTTGAATACTCAAACGTTGTTCAATGAATGTGATATTTTTCAAAATGAAATTAGACGTGTCAATATTTAATTAGATATGTCATTTGTGTCATTTGGATATGTACAGTAAGAGTTATGAATTTTTAAAGATAGATACTTAAAATTGGAATGATTCTGGGGCAGTAGTGAGAATTCTGGAATAGTGAGCATACAACTGATAGTGGGAGGCATTTTTTCCTTAAAATAGACTCAAAGTGGGTCACATAGGACTTTAAACCAACCCAATTGGAGATTCTTAGAAAAGTTATGAATTTCCAAAGTTGGTCAAAGAAAGTTGGCATATTAGGGTTGACAAGTGAATTATAGTTTTTGAAAGGAATTGTGAGAATTGAAGACATGGCTAACTTTCACGACTCTATCAAGTCATGTGGTTATGTATTTAGGGCCATGAGGTGACAAAGAAGGGGCTATGGAAGCAACCCTGATGGTTGGAAGAAAAGGGAACAAAAGAAGGACATTAAGACAAAAGGTAGTAAACTTTCCTGACTTGCATGTATTTGATATGTATATGCTTGTGTGTTAATGTGTTTTATTGCTTTGATAAATTGTATGAAATATATGTGAATGATCGAAGGTTTGTTTCTATTTATGCTGTGGCAATAGGAGTATTACATGAAACATTGAGCATGCAAATGTCATTATATTGGCATGAATTTATGTAAGCAAGCATGTCATGCACTAAGCATTATCTAGCATGCATAGTTAGTATTGTTTGCTACTGAGTTTCTCTCGAATCTCACTCTCACTCACCCAACCATATAGGTGCAGTGAGCACTGAAGAGGAATACATGAAGATATGCAAGAGGAAAATGAGATAGTGAATTGAAGATTAATATATGATAATTGGTTATGTGTAAATTATCACTGTATGTGAATACTTGTATAAACATGTTAAGTTGAATAGTGTTGTGGAAAATGTATAAAAAATGAAAAAGTAATACGAGAGTTGACAGATTGTGCCTAAAATTTGATATGCTAAATAAATGAGCAGAGAATTGCTCTAATTGAATTAAAAGAAAAGATTAGAATCTCAGTAGGAAAATAGTACTAATATGCATGCAAGATAAGTACTTAATGCATGATATGCTTGCATTACATAAACTCATGCTAATACAATGATATATCTGCGTGCTCAATGTTTCGTGCAACAAAACTATGGCCACAGTATAAACATAAATAGAGCTTCAATCATTCATATATGTTTCACATAGTCAAGCAAAGCAATAACATGCATCAATAGACCAGAACAAATATTAAATACATGCAGGAGAGGTAAGTTCCTTACCTTAATCGCCCTTGCTTGATCCTTAAAGAGGCTCCTCAATTTGTGTGCCTCGTAATGTGTCTCGCAGCTCATCTCTCCACTCGATCCTACAATTTCAAATGTACCATTTATATACTTCTATAGTGTTTCTGATGGTTATATGGGTCTATTATGAAAATTTACCAAAATGCCCCTGGGGACTCGGCCCGGCCCACCCTACAAAGTGGTCAACATCAACCCTACATGGCTATTTTTGCAATTTCACATTCAAGAGCTTTTATTTTGCAAAGTGGTCAACATCAACCCTACACAATTTTCCCTCTTGAACACAATAGAACCATCAAATTGATGAAATTCCAACACTTAATAGATGAAAATACCCCTGCCCAAATCTGGAAAATTTTAGGGAAATTGAGTTCTCTTGATTTCAATCCATTAAACACCTTGTATACAGTCCTAATCACATGTTTAACTATTTAAACACTAATTGTACATGATTAGAGTGAATTTGGGCAGCACTTCCCTTTAGGGTTTGTCATTCCCAAAATAACAAAATCATGAAAACACACTACGACAAGCCAATACCTCCAACAACTACTAATATCAACCAACCTACATCAAGATTCATCAAGCTATTGGAGTTTACCTTGGTTTCCTTACTTTATCTCATATGACCGTCCTCCCCTCTGTAACCCCCTGCCTTGATTAGCGTAATTATGATTCGATATCGTATAATTAAATTGAATTAGAGACCATTGGATAATTAAAAATTTATTTTTACTTCCTACTTTATAGTAGGGTTTTCACAAAGTTTTCCAAAAATTCTTCCCTATCCTGGCCTCGATTTCAAACTTGAATATAATTTCCTGTGCAGTTAATTTACATCCACACATATCAGAGTGTATAATCAAATTCCTGGCAACTCCCAAGTTCTATATATAAATAATATGAGGGTTTATAAGTTTCCACTAGGGGATTACATAACCAAAATCAAATGTAATATTTACATTTCCTAATATACAATAATCCAAAGTTCAAAGGTAGATAACCAACGTTCTAAAATCAAATGTACCCTAGAGGGGTCCTAATCACTCCGGGTTGCCTGCTTCTCTTTAACGCCACTAACCCTATCTGAAATGTTAGTCATTGGAAAGAATGAGATTCAAGAGAATCCCAATAGTAACAAATCACTCATACAATGCACAAACACATAGCATATATGATCATGTTAAGCAGCATCACAATGTATCATGGCTCAGGCCATAAACGGCAGCACTCATGGCTGTAAACTCTATGCGTCAGCTTTTGCTGTGATCTTTATGTATTTATAAAGTATCACAATGTATCACTAAGCGTCAGCTTTCTCTGCGATCTCAAGGCATCACAATGTATTCACAATGTATTCTCAATGCATGCCAAACATACATACAATGTTTCATACATAGTATAAGAGAAAGAGTCACTACCTTGTTCCTTCCTGACATTCTTCGGCACCATGGGCTCTCGAGGGCGGCAAATGTCAAATCCTATAAACCAAATCAAGGACAACCTGTCAATCTCATTTCCAAGTTTTCTAAATTCGTAGTACTTTATGTTGGTTATCATTTAATCTCTTTATGTGGCTATTATAGGCCTAAACATATCCCCAAAGAGTTAGGAGAACCTATCCTGAAGATACCTTTTTCAGATATAGAACACTAATTTTGGGCTGACTCACTCGAGTGAAGAAGGTCTCACTCGAGTGTTGCTCTTCCCCGCACTTGAGTTCCAGCGAGTGAGACATAAAAAGTGTGTACCCGAGAGCATCGACACTCCTAAGAATGGTTAGTTCACTTGAGCACAAACACAAGCACTCGAGTGATGGCTCTTTAGTTACCCAAGTCCCCAAAAGTGCCACATTGGAAGTGTTTGCCCGAGAGCAAACCTCAATATATCTCACACACTCACTCGAGCATAGGAAGCTGCACTCGAGTGATAACCTTAAATGCACTTGAGCCCCAGAAAGTGAGACACAGGGAGTGACTACCCAAGAGCAACCATAAATCCTAAAAGCATAAACTTACTCCCTCACTCGAGTGAAACCAAGATCACTCGAGTGATGACCTATATCACTTGAGGAAACGAAAGTGCACTCTTGAGTTTTGGTTGAGAATTCAAGCGAAACCGAAGGGAAAAAGGGAAAATATCTCACAGCACTTGAGTGAATCCTCCCTCACTCGAGTGTTATTCATCAGAAGCCAAAAATCGCAGCAACTGATATATGTTCCCAGATTTACCCATTCCACTACTAATGGTCCTAAAACTTATACTAAAACTCATTCTCACTTGTTTTGACACAAGGAACCCCTTGGTAACTACAACACAACCCAATTCCCACTAAATCAACACATTCTCAACTCTAGATCACAAAATCACCCAAAACAACAATTTGCCAAACTTCCTCATTCAACTTCAAATCAAACTTAATGACATTATAACACATCCTAACATCATTTTCTACACCATACCACTCCAAACTCTTTCATTATTAAATTCTCATGAAATTAGGATAAAAATACAAAATTCTTATAACTTAACCAATGCTAAAAATAATTATACCAAAGTGCATCAACTACTCACCTCTTATTTCTTCCAACACCAACTTCTTGATTTCACCACTTTCAAATTGGTTCAAACACCAAAACACCTCTTCTCAAAATTCTGAAACTATAGCAAGGAAGCTCTCAACACCATGAACAACTTTAGAGAATAACACTTGGGCCAAAGAGATCATTTTCAAGGTCAAATACTCACCTTTGTCTTTCTCTTTCTTGCCTTGCTTCAGCGAAAATGGAGAATGATGAGAGAGAGAATGAGATATTGATGAAGTTGCAGATTTTCATGCTCTCCCATGCAGTTAGCCGACTTGGAGGGAGAGAGGAGGGAGGAGAGTGTTTTTGAAACTTTGACCAATCTTATGGCCATCATAATGACACTTGGCAAGATCTCCTTCCACCCTTTCATGAACTCACATATTCTCATACACACTTGATTCCACCCTATTGATCACTTAAGAATCGATCCTAGCCTTTGATCTCGAGTTACCTATGAGATTTCTCTTCGATAACTGAACAACTAGTCTGTAAATTTACCATTTTGCCCCTGGTTATCATAATGCTTACTAAACCATCACCAAACACATTTTGCGTCACAATTCACATCATATACTTCAAAAGTGCTTAATTAGCATCAATTACATCACTTAGAGCATAATAGGCTAATCACAAATTACCTCATAATTACAAGGTTGCCATCAGCAATTTTTCCATTTTCGGATTTTATCCGGCAGATTTTATGCCTAATCTTTGATCAATCATAACTAATTCTAGAAAAATTGAAATAGGGTGATCCTAAAGCCAATGGAAAGCTATTTAAGTCCTCCTTACTAGAAAAATATGGATCAATGCAGTTCATAACCACAAAAATACAAAATTGCATAAAAGTCCATACTGCTCCAAAACAGATTCCAGTTTCAATCCCAAACTTTGGAAAATCATAACTCTTAGATAACAAATCGAAATGACACAAATTATTTATCCATTTTGAAGCTTGGTATGAGAACTTTAAGACTAGAAATTTTTAGAATTTTTAGACTCCATTTACCCATTCAAGACATCCATACAAACCGACTTCCCTGTACAAAGTTTCAATGGATAGAATTTCCAACTTTTGCACAATTGTTCCCATTGGTTCCAATTTCACAACAAACACTCTCCCCACACAAATTTTCACAAGGAAGACATTGGAATCACTAAAACAACCAAATTCTCATCACATCCACTTTTAAAGTCATTAACCCTTAATCAAAATTTGGGATATTACATTTCATATTTAGAAACCTTTATTAATGTACGAAATACATAACGGTTGTCTAAGTAACACCATTATTTATTTTTATTAAAAGTAGCCGTTCTTACCTAAGAACCATTATATATATTACTAAATAAATAACAGTTGTCAATATAAGGTCATTATGTATCATGTAAGTATTACCATATATTATGATAGTTGTTCACGTGTGCCCATTAATTATTATCATAGCAATATACATATCATGGCCTAACTAGGCCTTAATACACAATAGGTGTTATATTAAAATCATTATAATAGATTGAGAATAAATAACAATTTGGAACCGTAATTTATCTGCACAGAGCAAATATAGCGCCCACATATATAGCGATTCAGAACCTGATATATGACAATTAATAACTATCATGTATCCTGCTTTTTGTAGTAGTGATCACATGGGTATATTTTCCGCATGTAAGAAAAATGACAACTAACCCATCTCAAAAACAGCAGATCTCATAAGAGGAATAAATATATGTTGTTTTAAGAACAACAACCACATTGATGCAACCAAAAGATATACTAGAATAAAATTGGATGAAACTAGAATATATAATCAATTTTCATATATATTCTTTGAAATAAAACACATTCCAAACACCTAGAGATGATAGTAATAATATCTACAGGTGTATATATCAATGATAGATATAAAAAACAAAATTCATATATACGTATTCGTATGTGCCAGTGGAAAAATAAAACTTGATCTTAAGCCTCAAGAGTAACCAGTTTCTCTAGGTAAAATAGTATCATAAAGGCCTCAAGAAAACCGTATTCTTTGACACCATGTAAGAATTTTGGGTATACCTGGAATTCAACTAACTCACTAGAGTACCCACACAAAATTGGGGCACCGATGCGGATCCTAATCACGTTAAATAGCAAATACAACAAAAGAGAAGAAGAGAAGAGAGAACTCTTATGAGAGAACCTTTTAGAGAGAAGATTGTGTGTGTTGTATTCAGACTTATTATTCCCTTAATCCCACATCCTTTATGGAGTATCCATACAGACACATTGGAATATATATAATCCTTCAACGTACAGTTACATGAGAATAAATATAACTTTTGAACCATAAAGGAAAAACTCTTTCTATGACTTATATTTCTTCATATTTATACTATAGCCCTAATTTGCATTGGGCTTAGGCCTTAATCCACTAAGGGTGGACTAGTATATTCTAACATTAAATTTGAACCAAAGTCTTTAAACTTAAAGTAGACCAGACCGTCGGCTTAAAAACTTAGCAATTCATATTTAACATTTAGACCATTTGAAGAGTCGGACCATGATGAGCTATCATAAACTAACTTTTGAGCTGGAAGCTGAAGTTCAACCACTAACTAGAGTAAGTAGAGGAGAACTGGATTGGGAGATCTAGTTGAGATGTTAATTACCCGCCTGGTTGAACTCCACTAAATGCTCTGGTTCACAGTCAAACTCTGGCTTCCAGATTGAAAGCCAATTGCGTATGGCTCAACACGGTCCAACTCTTCCAACGATTCAAACATAAAAAAATGAACAGCTATGTTTTTTAGTCGAAAGTTTGTCTAGCTAATCTGGTCCAAGTTTTTAAATGTTAATGGATATTTAATGTTCAAAACATTGAATTGATGATCAATTTAGATCGGTAACTAGTGAATTAGATACTTGTCTAGTTTGGGCAAGGAGTTGAACCAGAGGAAAGATGACCTGGTATATGACTCAGCATGACTTGGGACAACTTGAAGACAACCCGGGATAACTGGAGGGTTACCAAGAGGACATTGCTTCCTAGTTCTCTTCTTTTCATAGCCTCAACCTTGACTTGCTTTGCTCAATAGATTTATTCAAATAACATTGCCTATAGTTTAAGTGTAAGCCCATATCCAAGAACTAAAAAAAGAATAATCGAAGAAGAAAAATGGACAACAATAGAAATAAGAAAGAGAAAAAGAAGATGAAGGAAAAAGTCAAAAACAACGAGGAGGTAAAGAAGACGAAGATAAGATATAAAGAAAATAAATATATGAATGACCAACATAGAGTTGATTTAGGTGGTGTAAAGCCCTGCTAAATCTTTTTAGATCTCAAGTTTGAGTCTCAGAGGAGACACTTATGTTAAGAAAGGTAACCACAAATTCTGAATTGAATGCTAGATGATGATATCAAAAAAGAAATAAAGATATGAATGGAAGATAAGAGAATAGTAAGAAAAAGAAGAAGACATTGAAGTGACATTTGAAAAAAAAAGAGTAATGAAAGAAGTTGGGTGAATTCCAAAAACCAATGGATATTTAGGGTTGAAGCGGTATTTAATGTACCTAGTCATATGATTAATAAGAGAAGTACAAGTTTTTTTTTTGACTTAAAACTGGATATCATTAATCTAGTCAAAGATTAATACAGAAGAACGTCTGAAAACAGACACAACCTAATTTCTCTCATCCAATTGTAATGACCCAATTTGGGATTAAAGGCTAATGACTCTGATATTGATTGTAATTAGTGTAATTAAACACTTTTGGAGAAATATGATGTAAATTTGATATGAGTATATTTTGAGATTAAAGATCAAGGGTGGAGATTTGTTGCATATGGGTCGGAATCTTGTGATTTAAGCTTGTGTGAGCCCATAGTGGGAGTGGACAAGATATTGATATGTGGCATTGTGTGGACCATGGGATGAAGCTAAGTGACAAAAATCCCCTTTGCTCTCTCCTTTCTCTCTCTTTTCGGTGGAAGCATGGGGCAAGGGAAGAGAAACATCATCATCATCATTTTCATCATCTCACCATTTCTCTCTCCTTTTTTCTTCCATTTTCGGTGGACACAAGCAAGGGAAGAGAAAGAGAAAGCTTTGAGGATGGTGAGAACCCACAACTAATTCTGAAATATACACACCCCAAGAAAGCTAAACACAGATTGACGATCCACTTGAACCCTTGAACATGAAAGAACAAGGACCCGAAGTGTTGGAAAACGCCATAAGGTTGATCAAGCCTTGATAAGTTTGTTAGTTCTAAAAAGAACCCTAGAGAGAATCCACTCTCAAGAAACAAAGTGCAGAAGTGCAACTTTCATTTATGATTCAAATCTAAATTGTCTGTCCTACAAATAAAGAAGCACCAAGTATTTATAAGAAAATATGACCTAATTGCAATAAGTGCAATTTTGAAAACAACCAATACAAATTGTAAAACCATGTGCTAGGAAACCTAAAAGTCTAATACAATAAACACAAAGTCTAATACAATCTAGAAGAAAGTTGAAAAATCAAATACAACATGCTAAAGAAAACAAAAGTCAAATCTACCACCAACTCCTTGTTGATTTTCGCACACCTAACTTCAAGAAAATGTAGTCAGCAAATTAAGGCTCAAAATGTGCTTATTTAGGCCCAAATAAGTCTCTCATGTGTAGTACTTGGTCCAAGCTCTTTAGTTTCAAGTTTGCAAGCCCAAAACTTGATCAATATCTCCATTTGCAGCCCATATGAAGTTAGTGACGTTTTCAGCATTTTTGTCCAGTTTTGATCCAATTGCTACTTGCTTTGTCCAAGTACCTTACACTAGCCCATTTAATGCTTCCTTGATTTGTTTGGCTCTTGCTCTTGTGATTGGTCCACTTGGTATTTGCAAAGGATCGCTTGAATTTGACACAACATTCTGGATCGCATCATTCCCTGTCTCCTTAAAAGGATTCATCCTCGAATCTTCACCTACATCAAAAGGAGATAAATCAGCTACATTAAAAGTAGCACTAACAGAATACTCACCAAGAAAATCAATCTTGTAAGCATTATCATTTATTCTTTCAAGAACTTGAAATGGACCATCTCCTCTTGGAGCTAATTTTGATTTTCTTTGAGCTGGAAATCTTTCTTTTCTCATATGCATCCACACCCAATTTCTAGGTTCAAAAAGAACACGCCTTCTTCCTTTGTTGGCCTTGGATGCATAATGTTCATTTTTCTTTTCAATTTGCTGTTTCACACGCTGATGAAGTTGCTGCACTATTTTAGCTTTCTTTTTCCCATCAAGACTTGCTCTCTCATCAATAGGTAATGGTAATAAATCCAAAGGAGTTAGTGGATTAAAACTATATACTATTTCAAAAGGAGAATAATCAGTAGATGAATGCACACTTCTGTTATATGCAAATTCAATGAATGGCAAACAATCTTCCCAATTTTTCAAGTTCTTTTGAATCACAATTCTGAGTAATTGTGATAAGGTTCTGTTAACAACTTCAGTTTGTCCATCAGTTTATGGATGACAAGTAGTAGAAAATAATAATTTAGTACCAAGCTTTCCCCACAAAACTCTCCAAAAATGACTCAAGAATTTGGTATCCCTATCAGAAACAATACTTTTAGGGACGCCATGAAGCCTCACAATTTCTTTAAAGAACAGATCAGCAATGTATATGGCATCATCAGTTTTATGGCATACAATGAAATGTGTCATTTTAGAAAATCTATCAACAACCACAAATATGGAATCCATTCCTCTTTTTGACCTAGGTAAACCCAAAACAAAATCCATTGATGTGTCAATCCAAGGTTCAATAGGTATGGGTAAAGGAGTATACAAACCGTGTGGCAAGACTCTAGATTTAGCCTTTTTACATGTCATGCATTTAGCATAAATTCTTTCCACATCACGTTTCATTTTAGGCCAAAAGAAATGCTCATGCTAAACATCCAAAGTCTTTTTCACACCGAAGTGACCCATTAAACCTCCCCTATGTGCTTCTCTAACAAGCAATTCACGCAATGAACATTGAGGCACACACAGTCTATTTTCTTTAAACAAGTACCCATCAACTCTATAAAATTTAGCAAATGCTTTCTTTTCACACTCAAGGAACAATTCAGCAAAATCAGCATCATTTGCATACAACTCCTTGATATATTCAAAGCCAAGCAACTTAGTATTAAGAGTTGAAAGAAGAGTATACCTTCTAGACAATGCATCAGCAACCACATTCTCATTACCTTTCTTGTATTTGATGACATATGGAAATGTCTCAATAAATTCCAGCCATCTTGCATGTCTCTTGTTCAGCTTACCTTGACCTTTAATATGCTTCAAGGATTAATGATCAGTGTGAATTACAAACTATTTAGGCCAAAGGTAGTGCTGCCAATTCTCCAATGCTCTTTTAAGTGCATAGAGCTCTTTGTCATAAGTTGGATACTTCAAGGCTGCTCCATTTAGCTTTTCACTAAAATAGGCAATTGGCTTTCCTTCCTACATTAAAACAGCTCCTATCCCAACTCTAGATTCATCACATTCAATCTCAAAAGTTTTGCTAAAGTCAGGCAATACTAACACAGGTGCAGAACACAATTTTTCCTTAAGGCCAATGAATGCATCTTCTTGTGCTTTATCCCATTTAAAACCAACAGATTTTTTAATGACCTCAGTGAGTGGTGTAGCAAGTGTGCTAAAATCCTTCACAAATCGTCTATAAAAACTAGCCAAACCATGAAAACTTCTCACCTCAGTTATGCTTTTAGGTATTGGCCATTCTTTTATAGCTCGTATTTTTTCCTCATCAACTTCTATTCCTTTAGCACTCACCACAAAACCAAGAAAAACAAGTTTATCCATGCAAAAATCACACTTTTTCAGATTTACAAACAGTTTTTCTTTCCTCAAAACATCAAGAACACAATGCAAATGATTCAAATGTTCATCCAAATTCTTGCTATAAATCAGAATATCATCAAAATAAACCACAACAAATTTCCCAATGAAAGCCCGCAAAACATGGTTCATTAATCTCATGAAAGTGCTTGGTGCATTAGTTGACCCAAAGGGTATAACTAACCATTCATATAATCCATGTTTGGTCTTGAAAGTAGTTTTCCACTCATCCCCTTCTCTCATTCTAATTTGATGGTACCAAGATTTGAAATCAATCTTAGAAAAGACAATAGAACCATGCAATTCATCAAGCATATCATCTAATCTAGGAATGGGATGGCGGTACCTTACAGTGATATTGTTGTCGGCTCTACAATCAATGCACATCCTCCAAGTTCCATCTTTCTTTGGAACTAAAAGCACTGGAACTGCACAAGGGCTTAAACTTTCTCTAACATACCCCTTTGCCATGAGTTCTCCCACTTGCTTTTGCAGCTCTTTCGTTTCTTCAGGATTGCTTCTATATGCTGGCCTATTAGGAATTGTTGCTCCAGGAATGAAATCAATTTGGTGTTCAATTCCTTTAATAGGTGGTAAACCTGGTGGAGTTTCTTCAGGGAACACATCATCAAATTCCTACAACAAAGAACCAACAACACTAGGAAAGGAAAAGTTAATGTCATTAGTGTTCAAAAAGGATTGCTTGTAAACAAGGAGTGGCAAGTGTGTTTCAGCCAGAAAAGCACTTCTCACTTCACTCTCTTTTGCATAAAAACTCATTTTTCTTCTTTTCTTTTCTCTCTTCACTCATTTCATTTCTCTGGATTTCTTTTTTTGAACTTTCAGATTTTCTCTCTTTTTCATTCTCTTTTCTTTTCTCTCTCTCATTTTTCTCTCTTTTTATCTTGAGTTGATCCTCATATACTTGTTTTGGAGTCAATGGAACAAGAGTCACAGGTCTACTGTTCATTACAAAAGAATATCTATTTGTAAACCCATCCCTCTTGACTTTTCTATCAAACTCCCATGGTCTTCCTAAAAGTATATGTGCAGCATGCATAGGAACAACATCACACAATATTTCATCACAATATTTGCCAATTGAAAAAGAAACAAGAACTTGCTTATCAACTTTAATTTCCCCACATTCATTCAACCATTGCAGCTTGTATGGTCTAGGGTGTCTAACGGTAAGCAAATTCAATTTCTCAACCAATGTAGTACTTGCGACATTTGTTACACTCCCACCATCAATAATCATACTACAAACCTTGTTATTAATGAGGCAACGAGTATGGAAAATGTTTTCCCTTTGCTCATTCGTCTCATCTTCCTTTACTTGGCAATTCAAAGCTCTTCTAACCACAAGGCATTCTCCTTCTACGGCATATTCAATCCCATCATCACTAGCATCTTCAATGGAATCATGATCACTTTCACTTTCAGTTACAACTTCACTATTTTTAAGAATCATGACTCTCTTGTTGGGGCATTGAGAAGCTATATGACCTATACCCAAACACTTGAAACACTTTATATCTCTATTTCTAGAAGTTTGGGAATCATATTTACCTTTGTTCTTTGATGTAGCTTCTTCTTTGCTTTTAGTTGTCTCCTTCTGGAAAGCTCTTTCTCCTTTCTTCCAAATCTGTTTTTGTGAAGAACTTGATCCAGAATGGAATTTTGAAGCGCCTTTACGCTTGAGTTGCTTCTCCACCTTAATTTCCATGTGCACCATGTCCTCCAGTTCTAGATAATGGTGCAATTCCACAGTGTCAGCAATTTCTTTGTGAAGCCCATTTAGAAAACGAGCCATTGTAGCCTCTCCATCTTCTTGCACATTAGCTCTTATCAAAGCTAACTCCATCTCTTTATAATATTCCTCCATACTCCTAGAGCCTTGTGTAAGGGTCTGCAACTTTTGATAAAGCTCCCTATAGTAATGGTTAGGAATAAATCTCCTTCTTATTAGAGTTTTCATTTCCCTCCATGTTGCTATGGGCCTCTTACCATTATTCCTCCTATTGATGCCCAATTTATCCCACCAAACAATAGCATAATCAGTGAATTTTATTGCTGCCAACTTCACCTTTTTAGCCTCAGAATAATTATGGCACTCAAAAATCATTTCTATCTTCTTCTTTCACTCTAAATATGCTTCAGGATCACTCCTACCTTGAAAAGGTGGTATTTTCATTTTGATGCTCCCTAGGTTCCCATCCACTCTATTTCTTTCCCTAGGAATATTTCTGCCATGTCCTCTTCTATACCTCTTATCTCCTCTATGCCTATTACTCCCCACTTCATATTCAGATTCAAAATCTTCTTCACTAGCACCACTAACCTCATCATGCTCAGATTCAAATTCATCCATAGAAGTATCCCGCCTATTGTGCCTTCTAGGATTTGGTCTAACTCTTTGCAGGTTTGCAATTCTTTTATCTTGTCTATCCATCCTATCCCTTATTTCTCCAAAAACAACATCCATACGTGCAAAATGTTGTTGTATTGCCTTGAGGTGGTCATCTAGATTCTTTGGGTTGTTACCATCGGATGTTTCTTCTGTATTTGACATTGTTTCTACAAGAAAGATGTTAGAGAAATAATTTTCCTCACAAATTCCTCACGTGTTTCCCTCAACGATGTCACTCTACACTCGTGTTTCACTCAAATTTGGCTTTTAAATTGATGTATTCACTCTTTTGCCTTTTTCCACTCTTAGATTCCTCTTGAGGCACTTTAAAGAACTAAGCAATTCATAATCAAAGCAATCACAATTTGCAAAATCAACACAACACTTAGAAATATGGAATATCAATGTGAGTATTGGAAGAGGAAATTCAGGGAAATCAAGAGTTTAAATGACACAAACTTCACAAATTCTGGATGTGACAATAGATATTGCTTAAAACACTTCCACTACAATCTTTTTTTTAAATAATTTTTTTCTTTTTCTTTTTCTGATGCTCTTGTTTTTTTTTCATTTTTCTCCCCTACTGAAATTTAAAGAGAATGTAGAATCTATCACAAACAACAAAACTCAAGCAATTTGAACCCAGAAATTCCAGAAAAGCATCTATTTTGGAAAGACTATAACTTTAATGGAAATTTTGGATTGAGATGATACCAAAATGAATAAAAAGATGAGATTCTAAACTATGAAAATGATCTATTGAACGATGTAAAACACAAAGGAAAAGTGGTCAAACAAGGACAGAATATTTTAGGACGTTCTAGAAAAATGAAGATGAACAAGCCCAGAATTTCCAGAAAACACAACTAGATTAAAATAGATAGAACTCACAAATGACAAATCGGATTGAAACGATTCCAAACCGAGATGAAAGAAGAGGTTCTGAACTATGAATTTGACATACTAAATATTGGAAAACACAAAGGAAAACTTGACGAACAGAAGTAATAAATCTAGACACGGACAGACACAAGAACAAAGCACAAAACTTAAAATGAAAATAGAAACGAAGAACAGATAGATATGACCTGAGTTTATATTCGAAGCTCTGATACCAAGATGATGCGAACCCACAAGGGAAGATCCCACGAACCCACAACCAATTCTGAAATATACACACCCCAAGAAAGCTAAACACAGATCGACGATCCACTTGAACCCTTAAACATGAAAGAACAAGGACCCGAAGTGTTGGAAAATGCCACAAGGTTAATCAAGCCTTGATAAGTTTGTTAGTTCTAAAAAAAACCCTAGAGAGAATCCACTCTCAAGAAACAAAGTGCAGAAGTGCAACTTTCATTTATGATTCAAATCTGAATTGTCTGTCCTACAAATAAAGAAGCACCAAGTATTTATAGGAAAATATGACCTAATTGCAATAAGTGCAATTTTGAAAATAACCAATACAAATTGTAAAACCATGTGCTAGGAAACCTAAAAGTCTAATACAATAAACACAAAGTCTAATACAATCTAGAAGAAAGTTGAAAAATCAAATACAACATGTAAAAAAAACAAAAGTCAAATCTGCCACCAACTCCTTGTTGATTTTCGCACACTTAACTTCAAGAAAATGTAGTCAGCAAATTAAGGCTCAAAATATGCTTATTTAGGCCCAAATAAGCCTCCCATGTGTAGTACTTGGTCCAAGCTCTTTAGTTTCAAGTTTGCAAGCCCAAAACTTGATCAATATCTCCATTTGCAGCCCATATGAAGTTAGTGACGTTTTCAGCATTTTTGTCCAGTTTTGATCCAATTGCTACTTGCTTTGTCCAAGTACCTTGCACTAGCCCATTTTGTTTGGCTCTTACTCTTGTGATTGGTCCACTTGGTATTTGCAAAGTATCGCTTGAATTTGACACAACATTCTGGATCGCATCATTTTAGATGAGTAATGATCCTCTTATGCTCAGATCCTCTTCACTAATTTTGTTCATAGTGTTAAGAGCTTCATTGTGGTGATTTCAGAATCTTGAATAGTGGTGATTTGAGTGTTGAACAAAATTGAAAGTTGGAAAATCAAGATTCTGGATTTGGCAAGTTGAAGAGGTAAGCATTTGATGCTTTTTGATGTATATGCTATGAGTTTTGGATGAGTTTGAGAAATTCTGGAAATTTGTCTTGATTTATGATCATTTTGGAATAAATGAAATTCATTGTGATTGATGTTGGAATTGGTGCATTGTGAAGTTCTTTAAGTATTTGATATAGTTTTGAAGTTTGAAAGTGATTTGAATGAATTTGGGAGTGGTGTGTGTGTCATAGAGACCCAAAGGCATAAATTGTTGTTAAAATGGTATTTGGGTGTTTTAGAGGTTACCAATGGGTTCCCTAAGTTATTTTAAGTGGTAATAAGCTTTGTGTGGAGTTTGGGAACCATTGAGTTAAGTTTGGTAAATTTGGGAATTTTCTGTCAGTTGCTGCGATATGGCAATCTGATAGCCTCACTCGAGTGAGGGAGGAACTCACTTGAGTGCTGCGTGTGTTTTTCCTTTATGCGTAGTGTTTTGCCTAGGTTCTCATGATGAGGGCTCTAGTGCACTTCCTTCACCGCGAGTGATGTTGGTGATCACTCGAGTGAGCATGAGATTGCTTAAGTGATGGCGTGGGTTCAAGAGTTAGGGTTACTCTCAAGTTGTCACTCGCTGGTTGATGTCCAAGAGTGTGTTACGACACTCGCAAGTGAAACCTTCTCACCCGAGCACTGGGGGTATGCTTGAGTGAGCTTGTCCCACTAATGTTGCATGAGCTCTCAGGTTGTCACTCTTTGTGTTGCACTTTCAGGGACTCGAGTGGAGTTAGAGTCATCACCCGAGTGCAAAGCCTTCTGCTCGAGTGATGTAAGCACTTTCTGGCCGAAGTAGCTGCTCACTGTCAAACACTCGCGAGTGAGAGTCGTTCTCACTCGAGCACGAGTCTTCCACCACTCGAGTGAGGTCATCTTCACTCGAGTGAGTCAGCTAAAAATCTGTGTTTTGCCTTCGGAAAAGGGGTCTTCAGGGTAGTTTCTCTTAACCCTTTAGGTATATGTTTAGGCCTCTATTAGCTACCTAAAGAATCCCAAATGATAACCAACTTAGAGTATTATGGAATAAGTGTTGGAAAAGAGATTAATCAATTGTCCCTAAATTGGTATAGGATTTGACATCTGTTAGACGCGTGAGCCCACTGTGTCAAAGAACGTCAGGAAAGATTTAGGTAGTGACTCCTCTCTTATACTTTGTGTAAATGTATTGTATGTTTGCCTATCATGCATTGTGTGCTGCTGCTGATTTGAGATGCATTGAGATACATTGTGGAGCATTGTGCCTTATGGAGCTTTGTGCATTGTGGAGCATTGTGCCTTGTGATACGTTGTGCATTGAGATACCTTGTGCTTTGTGATGCTGCTGCATAGTGATTACCGTGGAAGCGAGCATTGTGATTACAATGAAAGCTGGCATAGTGATTACTGTGTGAGCGGGCATAGTGTTTGCAGCGAAAGCTGTCCTTGTGATTACCGCGAAAGCGGGCATAGTGCATTGTGATACAGCCGTGAGTACTGTAGTCTGTGGCGCGAGCCATGGATCATTGTGTTGCTAATGATGTTGGTGAACATGATACATTACATGCCTTGTGTTTATATATTGTATGAGTGATTTGTTACTACTGGGATTCTTTTGAATCTCACTCTTTCCAAATGACTAACATTTCAGATAGGGCATGTGGCTCAAAAGGGAAGCGGCCAACCAGGAGTGGTTAGGGCTTTAGGGACATTTTGTATTTTGGATGTTGGTTATCTAGTTGACTTTTGGGATTACTGTATGTATATGAGATGTATATAGCAAGTTTTGGATATGTAATCCCCATTTTGGGAAACATTTAAACCCATTCTATATATAAGTAACCCGGGGTTGCGGGGATTTTGGTTACGCACTCTGATATTTATTATGTGATTTATCGGCACAGATAATTGTATTCGAAAGTGAATGTGAGACCAGATGAATTCTGTTTTGAACGTTTTGTTTGGACACCCCATCTCTTAGAGATGAGTGATCCTAAATGTGATTTTTGTCCTATTGGTCTCTATTTCACTTAAATTTCATAATCTGGATATAATTATCGTGAGGGGGGTTACATCCACTACCGCCTGCCACAGAGAAGTACAGGTTTAAAGATGATGCTGCTACACACTTTTTGTTTAAGATGGGATTTCATGTTGGTCCAACTATCTAATTTGTTATTTTTTTGGCAAAATATTTATGATTTGTTTTCAGAACTTCATGCTTGATTTTTTTTATTTGATCAAGAGTTTTCTCATCGAAGTTTAGAGGATAAAGGGTTCTCACATCTTCCACTAAATGTGCTCCTAAGATTCGAACTTGTGTTCTTCTCCTTATGGAGACGGGAACCCTTACCACCTCAACCAACAATTTGTTGGTGGAACTTCACGCTTTTTGTTTACGAGAAAATTGAATATGTATTATTATTTAAAATTTATTTTTAGATCTTATTTTTTTTATTTTCATCCAAAATAATTTATATACGTTTAAAAATATATCATTTTAATAATTATTTGCCTGAGCCCAAGTTGAAGAGGACAAAGATATGAGATAATAGAAATAATAAAAAGATGAATGAGAGGTATGAGCATATTAAGAGAATAATTACGGGAAATTTTCAGAAAAACATAATTAAAATTGGGAAAGACAAATTGGTGCTGTAAATTTATCAAATCCCATGTCAGAACTGAAGTAAGAATTTGAGATTTCCAATTTTGATCAAATGACTAAATTGCTATGAGTTAAGCTGTGAAACATAAAAATGAAGTTGTTAATATCAAATCTAATGTTGTTAATATAGATATAGATGTTGTTATTAACCTCTGAAACTTATGCCCTCAAAATTATCTTTGATTTTTGGGATATGAAGTTGTGAAATGTTATGTCCCACATCGACTGGTGAAGGGAACAAAAAACGCCTTATAAGGGTCTGGATATCTCCCCTCTCAACGCGTTTTAAAATTGTGAGGGGTGATGGGGCCCTAAAGTGGACAATATCAAGATCGAGGCGCTTGGATGTTACAATTGGTATTAGAGCTAGGTTTACAAAAGATGTCTTTTAAGGGTTTGAATACCTCCTTTCTTGACGGCTTTTAAAGCCGTGAGTGGGTGACGGAGCCCCAAAACGGACTATCGAGAGTGAAGTATTGGGATGTTACATAAAATATGAAAGTAAAGTCGTTAATATAAAATATAATTTTGTTAATATAGCTATAGATGTTGTTATTAACATTTGAAACTTGTGCCCTTAAAATTATCCTTGATTTTTGGGATATGAAATTGTGAAACATGAAAGTAAAGTTCTTAATGTAAAATATGATATTGTTAATATAGATACAAATGTTGTTATTGACCTCTGAAACTTTTACCCTTAAAATTATCCTTAGCCTTTGGGATATGAAATCGTCAAATATAAAAGTAGAGTCATTAATATAAAATCTGATATTATTAATGTAGATATAGATGTTATTGATCCCTGAAACTTGTGCCCTCAATTCGTGGCATTTTGGTCATTTGGTCAGAATTGAAAATTCCATATTTCTACTTTAGTTTTAACTTAGAATTTGATAAATTCTCAGTATCAATTTATTTTTTCCCATTTTTAATTGTATTTTTCTAAAATTTTCCTAATAATTATCAGCCTCGTTTTTTAAACATTGAATATCATGATTATAGGACTTGAATAAAAGAAGCCTTATAAAAATAAATAATAAAGCTGAAATTTACATAAAATCAAAATAATTGAAGTCCACTATAAAATGTAAACTTTGTATGGTATAAGGGAAAATGATAGAAAAAAAACTTTGAAATTATAAAATCTTAAATTAGGTTTATTATTAAGATTTTATAAGAGAATAGCAAAACTTAATAAATAATTCATAACTTATTTTTTTTTAGAAATATCCTATTTAAAATTTTACAATTTTAAAATTCTTTTTCTATTTTTTCCCCTTTTTATAGTATTTTTTTATTACTTTTTTTATGGGGCAGATATTTTCATTTGAGACAAAACATTTTTTAATTAACACTTTTGAAAGTCCCATCACTTTCCTATTTGAGACAAAACATTTTTTAATTAACACTTTTGAAAATCCCATCACTTTCCTATCCTAAACAAGCAAAGGGTCAGTCAAACCGGTCTTCTATGTTCTGTTTTAGGAATGCGACAGCGACTATGCTAGCTGCCACGCAATTTCCTGCCCTGCCAAACCAATTTTTTATTATTTTCTTACCATGGTGCGCGGGAAAGAGGCAAAACATTTTTTGGCCAAAAAATATTCGGAAAAAAATTTAAAATACTAATTTTGATAAAGGAAAATATAAAATAATATTATTAAAAATATAAGAATATACCATTGAGACCGACCTCACTTTTCTAACAAATGTCATGTCTTTAAATTCCTTTAAGTAATGTTTAATGAATATTTTTTAAATTTATTATTATATATGGATAATTTTTAAGTTTAAATTGAGATGAAAGATTGAAAGGTAATCCAATATAATTTTTTTTATACCATACTTTTATTATCTTTATCAAAAGGAGTCCTTAGAAAAAGATAATTTATTACTGGTTCGAACTCTTTATAACTGGTTTAATAAATGTCAACGCATGACAGAAAAATTTATTACATTATTTTGATAAGTAATTTTTTTAAAATTTTTTTTAAATAAAATTGATTTAAACAACTATGAGTTGTTTATTTAAGTAATTATTTCTTTAATGCTATATTGGAAAAGTCAAACTTAAGAGATAACTTTATCACTCTTTTTTTAGGGAAAATTTCAGAAAAATACCTCTGAAATAGGAAAATTTTAATTCAGTGCTCCGAAATCCAAAATCCCAGATAAGTATCATGTTAGTACGAATGAACAATGTGGGGCGCCAAAAGACGATTTTGTCTTTCAGCCCTTATTCTTGCCATTTCAAAATAACAATACGAGGCTTTTAATTAACAACTCCGGATTCTTGATTAACAACTCCACTTTATTCTTTCACATATTTGCATATCAAAAATATAGTGTTGTTAATGTAAAATACGGTGTTGTTAAAAAAGAAAGAGGTATTGTTATTGGCCCTGAAACTTAAATTACGAAGTTGTGAAATAAGAAATGAGAGTTGCTAATGTAGAATATGGTGTTGTTAATAACAAGACCAGTGTTATTATTGTGAAAGTAAAAAGATGAAACCAGAATTGTTAATCAAGAATCCGGAGTTGTTAATTAAGAGCCTCGTGTTGTTATTATGAAGTGGCAAGAATGAGGGTTGATGGGCAAAATCGTCTTTTGACGCCCACCGCACTGTTCATCCGTATTAACACGGTATTGATCCGGGATTTTGGATTTCAGAGTATTAAATCGGCATTTCCCTATTTTGGAGGTATTTTTTGGGATTTTCCCCTTTTTTTAATTAAATGAGAAAAATATATAAAAGAAAATGGACAAATATTACAATTATAATAATATCACTCCCCCTTCTATAATATTATATGTGTTAACTAAAGGTGTAACTTACATGAATTAGCAAATATTGGTTAAATTATTTAATGTGCTTTAAATTGATCAAATTAATTTGCTATACTCTCATTAAAGCATATGATTTTTAAATATATATTTATTATCTATCGTATATTTCTATATGGGCAAAAGTGAAAAATAGTGATTAATTGCCTCCTCAACCTCTAGTGCATCCAAATCATCATTGAAGCAAGTATCTCACTTTTCTTTCTTCGTCACTCCATTTCTGAATATTTTATTTCCTCTCAACTTTCTTGCTTCTTTGGCTATCATCTACAGGCAGCCTGGAACAGAGATTCATCTTTCACTTGTTTACACTGTCACATTCACAGCTACTCCCCCAAGTAACACTTCCAATCACGTTTCGTTGTTGAAATCATGTCTCACCCTCTCTGGGAAGCTGATAAAATGTGAGGACAACGACATTTCCTTGAGATTTATTACATTTCAAAATTTCCCCTGTTTTGCAACTTTCTTGGTTTCTCTTTACCTACAGAATCTTTGTTTTCTTCTTTGCAAACCGTTTTCTGAAGTTTTGGTTCTAGGGTTTGGTTTCAGTGTTGATGATGCTGTAATTTCTAATGTTTTTTGCTAAAATTTCTTTAGTTCTTTTTGTCATTCTTTGAATAAGCGGCACCACATTATATGCAGCACACGCGTTTGGGTACTCAGCTGTGTTTTTTCTTTGAAATGGTTTTTCCCTTCCTGACTTAAGTTAATCTATACAATTTTTAATGGGTTTCCAACCTTGTTATCTTTTCAGGTTGTTTTTTAATCTTTCTCTTTCTTTCTTTCTTTATATATGTTTTGACTTGTTAACTTTTCATTCGTTTGTTTTAAGATGACATGCAGTTTCTTGGCCTATAATTTGAGTTTATGCTACGTGGGTATATAAAACTTATTTGACGTGTTAGATTGACTCTTAAATATATACGCTCTCCAGTTCTTCGGGCGCTATGTTCATCTTTTGCTACGAAATGTTTGTGCATTCAATTTGGTTGCAGGTTAGGAGAATGAAAGTTGATGAAATATAATCTTTTTGACAAATGTTTTCAGCTCTTTATTCGGTTTTTCTGTACCTTAAGCTTGAAGAAATTAAGCTCTTTTAAGACATATTATGCTTACGCTCAGTTTGGTGGACTTTTGATTTCCTTGTTCCTTTTGCTGAAAATTTTTTATGCAAACCATTAATTATTTGGTTAACTATTGACTTTGCATGATATTTCCTACTGCATTTTCTTATCCGGAATTTCTATAATTCGATAGTGCCCTTTTTTATCTCTTATTTTGAAAATGGATTGAGGAATGTTTTGTGGGATTGAGATTTGTAGTTACTATGTTTCATATGACTCATTTGAGGTGCATGTATTATCTGCAAATTGTCTTCCTAAGATTTGACTATTTAATAGTATTTACTTGTGCTTTAATTAATATTCTTGAGTCTTGACCCGTTTTTGTCTTGTGGGGGCTCAGGTTAGATGTGTATGTCCTTGATTATCTTATGAAGAGAAAACTGCATGCTTCTGCAAGGGCCTTTCAGCTTGAGGGGAATGTCTCAACAGATCCTGTAGGTAAGATCAAAATACTGATTTTTTTTAATGGAAATAAATTTGATTTATAAATGCTCTTATGCATTTATTCCATTTGACACCTCCTGTTGGTCATTGCTCCAGCTATAGATGCACCAAGCGGTTTTCTTTTGGAGTGGTGGTCTGTCTTCTGGGACATATTTATTGCCAAAACTGCCAGGAAAGACCGAAATCACTCGGAAGCTGCATTATCTTACATTGAGGTGGTTGTTTGGTTTTGCATTCATCTGAATTTATTTTATTTTCTCTCGTGATTAAATACCCCTGTATTAATTTTCATTTTGTGCTTTATGTGTACATATTCCAATATATCCTGTAAATGTTGACTGCTTGCAGCATTGGAAGCACAGGCTAAATGTGTGTTTCTTATTGATGCTCATAATTGTCTACATTAAACCTTCATCTTTGTCGTTGGTGCTGGTAATTAATAATCACTTTTTCACTACATGCTTATTAGTTTACTGTAAATCAAAATGATTAAGGTTTCTAGTTTTACACCAAACTTGAGTTTTCATCATCAGAAAATGATGAACAAGTCCCTATACCATCTGCCTTCTGCTTCAATTTCTGCGTTGAGGCCCAAGGTCTTGTTTCTCTTAATTGAATATGTAGTATCGATCATTAACAAGCTCATTGTAAATTTCAATCTGATAGACTCTACAAACTAAGACTAGAGAGATGCAGAAGCAACAAGAGCATCAAAAACCGAATCAGCATCAACAAATGCAAATGCAGCAACTTTTGCAGAGGCATGCCCAACAGCAACTACTACCACAGCAACAGCAATGTAGGGCTGGGACCCAAGTCGTCAGAGATAGTACCACTGGTCCTCTTGGCAACAATCCTTTGATGAGGCAGAACCATGCGACTGTAAATGACATGTCAACAAAAACATATGAGGAGAGGTTAAAATTTCCTCTCCAGGGAGAAGCCTTAGATAATGCGCCTGCCAGGGTATTTTGAGATTTTGTTATTTAGTCCTGTTTTTTGTATTTCATTTGTATCACTGTTCATGCTACTTTCTATGCAGCAAAAGATTGGCGTTGCTGCAGGTCAACTCGTCAGACCAATTAAGGCCTCGTTGTTGAAAGCAACAGCAGCAGCTACAACAGCAACTGTTGGACGTCTTGCAGGGTGCCTTTATCCTCAAATTTTCTTTTTGTCTGAAAATTTTTCACTTGGTCATCTTATTTAGTATACTTCTCTCCTTTTGGTCTGAGGCTTTAAGTTTTTGGAATTTGTTTGCAGTGAAACACTGCATGGTGCACCTAGGGGTTTACCAGGGAATCTTCCACATGTTCAGAGTTGCAACCAGCAACTTGCAGGTTATGGTCAACTTATTTCTTTCCTTTTTTACTTCATTGTCTTGTTATTTTGCATTTATTTCCATCTTTCCTCCTCTATTTCTGACATTGGTTTGCATATTCCTAGAGCCAACAATCTCATTTATATCGAGCACTACTATTTCAATATGAATGAATCATAATAAACTTCCAAATTCCAACTTTGTACAGATATAATCAATGGTCTCATATTTGTTTTTATAATATTATGGAAGCACCTAGTTCTTCCCATTTTCTTGTGCGTAGATAATTCTTCTGAAGGCATTTCTAAACATTTCTTTGCTAACCGAAACATTATATCCATTTTGGTATATTATTATTTGTCTGTGAAAAAAAGAGGACATTTATTCCTCTGCTTACTATTCTTATCAGACTTAAGATTTGGTGCATATTTTTGCATTGTATGGCTATTGGTTTTGATGATTATTCTCAACTTTTAGGACCGAATCAAGGCAGTAGCAGTTTGACTCTGAAAGGATGGCCTCTAGCGGTAAGACTTATTTGCATCTCCTTGATAAAACTGTCATACTGCTTGTTGTGTCCATTAATATGTTTTCACTTTTTTGGTCCATCTCTTTTTGTTCATGTATTTGGCAATTTTCAACGATTAGGTTGTATGTATTTTGATTGAATGCCCTTATTGGGTGAAATAATTACTGAAAATATTATTGGCTTGCATAATAGGTATTCTTGTATAGAACTTGATAGCTGATGCAGTCTGTTATTGGTTTTGAGAATGCCGGTTTACATTGGAAATTTGTCATTGATGTTGTCTATACTAATAAAGAGAACTTTTGGCATGACACAAATGGATATGGGTCTAGGTCGATCAGAAATGTCACATATAAGAAATCCAAACGGATAGGAATTGAACAAAATGATCTCTTATACTGTTGGTGTTTCAGTGCTGTTTGAAAACATACCGGTATGTTTCCAATCATACTGATTGATTCTGAAATATTTTGAATTTTGAAATGCAACCGGCCAAAAAATTGGCAGGATATATATGCAATTGTACCATCCACCTATCTGTATCATTTACGTGTCCAATATGGGTATGCCTAATTTTATTATGGATTCTGATTTCTGACTTATGAGAAGTTATAATGAATTGAAAAATATCTAAAATATGTTTTGTGATGGATGTTACAGAACATGCTAGGTTTCTCTTAGTGCTCTTTCCTTTTCTTTTACTTGCATCTTCTTGTATAATTTAGGTGCAATAATGTTGTTCATGCTTTCAACTAAATATTTAACATTTAAATTTTATATATTTGACTTCTATGAAAAGAGTTATGGTTTTGATATTTTAGATATTATCAGCAATATTCTATCCTGATCAGATCTCAATTATTTTAGGGACTGGATCAGCTTTGCTCTGGGTTTCTCCCGCAGAATGCTTTAATGCAGTCTCCAGAGTCCTTCAATCAACTTTCACTGCAGCAGCAACTTATGCTCCAAGCACCACAAAATTTAGTGGACACAACTGTCAACAATCTGGATAGCTGGACACTTAAAATGCTTCTTGATAATCAAAATATGGGTCCTGAGAAAGATGGTATTCTGAATCCTGTTGGTGATTTAGTTCCTAGTATTGCAGCATCTGTTCATGATTTGCCTGACTCGAACTCGAATACATCATTTAAGGTATCATCTGCATTGTTAACTAGACTGGATTAATATTCTGAGTGTTTTAATCTGATTTTTTAGGAATGGTTGCAGTTGAGCATTTTTCAATGGAGCATGAGGGGGGAAAGAAAAAGAGGATTTTGAATGGGATAGTTATTGACTCATAGCCAGGCTCCTTGTGTTTCCTTTTACAAATTATAAATAGGGCCAAGTAGCAAGGCAATATCAACAACTGCTATTCTTGAATGAGATGACTGACTTGATTAGTTTGGCACGTCATGTGTCTATTTATGGTCAAATTTTAGGTTTAATGCAAGGGTAATAGTAGAAAATACAAGCATAGTTCATCAGTCATAAACTCAATTAACCTAGTTTTCATGCTTGCTATTCTGGCAAGCTTGTCAGAATTATTCTCCACATCTATTAAATTTTGGCTGCGGCAGCAAGTGCAGCCGAGCAGTCAACAAGTTCAACAATATTCACATTATATTCTTTCTTGCCGGCAGTCTCTGAATCCCGAGCAGCAAGGCAAAATGGTTGGCACTGGCAGCGTTCCTAATACATTTCAAGGAAATGACCAGGTATTCAATCAGCTACCTGTGAATTAATGTTATCAGATGCATAGTGTGCTAAAAATATAGGTTTCCTCTAACTAGTTCTTGTTCATTTAAGGGTTCCAAAAGTCATAGTGGGCGAAAGCGAAAGCAAGCATCATCTTCTGGTCCTGCCAATAGTTCTGGAACTGCAAACACCACAGGGCCTTCCAGTAATTCACCGGCAACACCTTCTACCCAAACAGTAGATGTGATGTCAGTGTCGGCTCTGCAACAAAATGTTCCTTTGTCCAAGTCACCCCTTATGGTTGGTTCTGATGGTCTGGGCTCATTCACATCAGCACAGAATCCAATGGTTAGGAACTTGTATATAAAAATTTGTCTGATTTTTTTTGTTGCAGATAATCTGAGATGTGGTTACTTATCTTTTTAAGTGACTGTAGTACCCTAATATTGCAGTAAGATAACTGATAGTGTTGCAGGAAGATATGGGCCTACTTTTAGCTGATGGATCTTTGGGTGACAATGCTGAGTCATTCTTATCTCCTGATGATGCAGACCCTAGAAGTAGATCTGGGAAAGGTATGGTAGCTTCTGATATGGTATCACACTATAGTCTGCCCTCACTGCTTCAGAGAATAAAACAGGAAAAATGCATTTATCTCCCTTAAACTTTATGTAATTTGCGATCTTCCACTTTACAGTTGAAACCACAAGATATCCCCTACATCCTCCTTGTACCCAAAAAAAAAGAAAAAGGAAAAAAAGAGAAAGTATACCCCTAAACTTATATTTGGTTCCAGCTAAAACCATCAACTGAGATTCCACTTGGGAATTCTTCGCTTGTGACATGCCATTCTACAATGGATTCCCATGAAATTTTGCACTCCATATTGATTGCGTCAGAAAATCTACTAATACAACATTTTCCTGTGAATCAAAAGCCAAAAGGAGCTTCTGAGAAGTAAATCTCGTGGATGTAACAATTGAAAGAGGTTGAAGTGACATCTTAGTCAATATTTTTAATGAAAAGCTGAACAGAAGGATCTAAATTGTGATGGGAAATAGCATGGGGGTAATTTTTAGTTTTGAAAGTCGAGTGAGCATTTTATGAATGGTCCTAATTGGAGGAGGGTATTTGTATTTTTGCCAAGCTAAAATAATTCCTAGAGAACTTGATGGGTTGGATCAGTTGCATGACTACAAATATGTAGAATTCTGGGATTTCAGAGTTGTGTTTCAACACTGTATTTCGTAATCTTATTTCTTACTTGACTTTCTACAGGAAAAAATTATTTCTTATTTTGTGGAGACAAGGCAGATTAAATATGGAGAGAGACCTATGCTAGTGAGAACTTGAATCCCTTTATATAAGAAGATAATAGTCAAGCTATAAAAAAGAATAAATTAGAAGGAATGACTGAATATGAGGAAGTAAAAAGGAAATGAAGCGGAATAATTAATTTCTTAAAATCACATAGATGCAAGATATGAACAAAATATGGCACGTGTTTTCCAAAATTTAATGATTTACTGTGCATTAGGATTCTTGTTCAAGGAGATCAATCATATAATGGCAAGTGCACATCAAATTGAATGCTGCCACTTCTCATCTGATGGAAAGCTGCTTGCTACTGCTGGGCATGATAAAAAGGTAGTTTCTGTGTTTCTTGAAATTCAACTGTGATCTTTGTTCAAGTGGAAATGCTATAATTAGTTATTAATGGAAATTTTATTATTCGTTATTTTGGACTTCTGTTAGGAAGTGAAATCAATTTATTTGCTGTTATTTCGTGGTACAGGCTTCATTGTGGTGCACTAACTCATTTGATTTGAAGTTGACACTTGAAGAGCACACTGAATGGATAACGGATGTTCGATTTAGTCCCAGCATGTCACACATTGCTACATCCTCGGCTGACAAAACTGTTAGGGTTTGGGATGTTGAGAATGTTAGTTTTGATCTCTTATCCTTGGTTAAATCGTAAAATTCAAATTTGAATTGACTAAAGTAAAATTGAATTTAGTTGAACTGAGATTGAGAGATAGAATTAATTTAATCATGCCTGCATCTTTCCTTTCCATATATGTATTATATATATATATATATCCCATCGTTGTCTATCAGCATTGCAAATTTTCAGATACGTTTTTACTAAAAATCATAATTATTGCTGAAGTTTATGGGAAATTCTTGCTTGAATTTTTATCATTTTCTATATTCACATATGCTGTTGAATGTTGCGGCTAAGCTATTATTTGAAATCCTCTAAATTAATTTTAATTTCCATAGCTCCATATATGCGCACAACAGATTCTGAAAGAAACCTTATCCTCATTTCAGTGCTTTACAGTTTGCCTGATCATTTTATATTTAAGTCGATCATTTTAAATGATTTCTGAAAGGCTTTGTTGTTGTTGTTGTATTTTAAATGATTTCTGACTAATTCTTAGTTTCTTCTATCTAGTACA
This sequence comes from Inga oerstediana, assembly GCA_963210345.1. Taxonomy (NCBI): domain Eukaryota; kingdom Viridiplantae; phylum Streptophyta; class Magnoliopsida; order Fabales; family Fabaceae; genus Inga; species Inga oerstediana. The sequence continues at coordinate 38,947,430 of OY723407.1, forward strand.
TGGTTCAGTTTAATTCTTTTGAGAACAATTTTTTACCTACGGTAATGCATCTTATGAACTGAAATTAGACAAGGATGATGTGGTCTCTAGTAAATCTTTTACCCAATACTCTGACAAAATGGGCTGCATTTGGCAGGAAAAGTTGATTAGTTTGAAAGTTCCCACTCGAGATGTGAATCCTGTCAGTAGCTTTTTTCACTTTCATCATTTCTTCAGTCTGTCAGAGTGCATCATAAACAATCTATTTATCTGTTTCAGTGCTCTTATAGGCCATATGATCTCTGCTGAAATTGAAATACTCTTTACAGCCTGTTTATTCACTCCGTACATTCACTGGACACTCAACAGCTGTCAAGTCACTGGACTTTCACCCTTGTAAGGAGGACCTTATCTTCTCTTGCGATAATCATAATGAGATAAGATATTGGAGTATCAAGAATGGTGCTTGTGCTGGGGTTATAAAGGTAAAATACCACTTATTAATCTCAATTCAGTTATACAGCTGATTGCAACAAAGTTTTTTCCCCCTTCATGAGCATACGAATCTTAGTTTGTTCTTCATTTTGTTAGGGTGGTGCTACGCAGATGAGATTTCAACCTTCAGGAACGCTTCTTTCTGCTGCAGCTGATAATTATATATCTGTTATTGACATTGAACATCCGTTTCAGAGATTTAAATTACAGGTTCCCATTGAATCTTTGTTTTGAGCTTTGTATTACCTTATTAACATGTTAGGGTTCTCTAGGAAACATTTAATGATAAAAGCCACCGCTCTTGTGATGGACTTTTAAAGTGGTTATTAATTACCAATTATACTTTGATGCTTATTTTAGGGCCACAAAAACCCTGTTCGTTCTCTGTGCTGGGATTTTTCTGGAGAATATTTGGCCTCTGTGAGCGATAACTTGGTTAGAGTGTGGACTGTGAAATCTGGTAAAGGGGAATGCATTCAAGAGTTGAATGCATCCGGCAAGCAATTCAACACTTGTGTTTTCCATCCTTCCTATCCTTTGTTGATTATTGGCTGCCATGAGGTTAGCTACCTTTCTTATCATTTTTGTCCTCTCATGCTAATTATTATAAAATATACATGCTAGATTAAATTATATAAACATTCCCTCTTTTTTCAGATCAAATGCAAACTTCTTTTGAATTTTTCTAAAATTACGCAAATCTCTCATTTAAACTCTCTTCATTGTGGGGTAATATTTTTCAAATTTCTTTTTAAAGTATCATCAAAGTTATATGTACCTTCTCTTTATTTCCAAAATATCAACAAATCTGTTAGGACCCTGTCCCAAACACCGCTAAAGACAATAACTAGAAATAAAGCTTGAAATTGATAATAATATTGCTGCCAAAACTAAACCAGATTACAAGGGATAAGCTGACTTACTACAACACAACAATGAGATACATGAACGACAATTGAAGTGACAATTACAAATTAAAAGAAACTGAACACATGAACCAAAGCTACAAAAGCATACATAAAGGTACAACCCTCACTGCAGGACATACTCTAGCACAAACACAAGTTGCCAATCTTTTGTGAGGAATGGCACTCTCCACCCAAAAGGGCCAAGACCAATTTCAAATTCTACTCCCCTCTCATGCGGAACTAAGGGGAGATTTATAGACCCAAAAAGTGACTTTCTCCACCCCCAACTCATAAGCTTTGACTATAGCAGTCCTATGGCTACCCTACTCTTAAGTTCTTTCTTCGAAATAGCAAGTCAAAGTTCTGCCATCAAAAAGTATCTTTTCCCTTTTCATATATTTTCCTAAGCTGTCAAATGTGGTCCTAACATTACCCTCCCCTTGAAGCTTCACCTTGTCCTCAAGGTGGAAATTAAAAGTAAGCATTTGTGGCTTCCTCCTTGAACTGCTTAGCTTCTTTTGCTTGCTTGACGATCCTTCAGCAAATTGAAGATATAGCTGCTGCGCATGTTGGTAATCAACACCCGTTGAGATATCTCCACTAACCACATGCTCATTACAGCCCAATTCAAGTATATGCTCAATCCTACTGCAATCTCGAACAAGGAGAATCATGCCCAAACTTGTATGATTAAGAGCTGGGAATCTAACTGTGTTGCAGCACTTATCACATTTTCAGTGAAATGATTCGCTGTTGTAGAGAAATGTAGCACGACTGGAGAAATTGTTGTATGATCGATATATATTCTTTTTGCAACTCCTTCAGCCCCTTTTTCTTCAACTAAGAAACAATTTGCATCTTTTCTTGTTTCACAATGAAAGACTCGATCTTCAATACTAAACAAGAGAGCATACCAATGTTCACTTGTCTTAAATAATATTCTCCTTGCTAAGCCAATATTAAATTCTGCATCAAATTTTGGATTGACTACAAAGTAAAGTGTAGACAGAGAACCCTCAACTAGCAATGCCCAAATTCCTTTGCTTCCTTTTCCTTCACAAGCTTTAGCCAATCCAAATTGATCTTGCTGCTTAGACCAGAATATCCCACTATCCAAAACAAAACGCACAAATAGAATATTAATGTGTGCTTTCACCTGGGGTTTTTTTAATGCTTCAAACTGTTCAAATGGAGCCCAGTAAATTTCCTCAAACATCCACTTATAATCAGCAAGCTGTCTTATTTCTGCCTTGAACTTGTTGCTTCTTGCTGGGTCGACATTGGAGAAATAAGAAAACTCCTCTAGCTTGGTTGCCCTTGCCGTCAATTGAATCTCCACTATTTTTAATGCGTGGGACCTGCACAATGGAGGAAAGACTGCTGGCTTGGTTGACATTAGCAGCAGAAACCAAGCAATAGCAGTTCCATTCTTCTTCGCTAGTATTGTTCCATGTTTGGGTTGCCTTGATTGTTCTTTGCCGCTGCGGAGATCGTTTCCCAAGCTCTAGAATATCTGAAGAATGAAGCGAGCTGTGCGTTTTCTCTTCCTTTTCGCACAGAGCCCTCCACTGTCATGTTACTGCCGGTCTTTGTTACTTTAGGCTTCGAGTCTGTCTGCTTCGCGTGTTTGGAATTCCCGATTGCAGAAAGGACTCCCAGGCTATTCTTGGCCACGTGCGTTACACATGAGTAATAAGGGTGGGCCGAGTTTAGTTTAAGCCCAATGAGTGAGCCCTTCTTTTTGTGACCCCTAAAGCCCTTCTCCGTTCTGAGCAACCGATTCCTCTCAATCCCGCAAAATGCAGATTCTATAACTTCTTGCAGTGACACGTTTCTCGCTATGTTCCCTTAAACCTCTTTCTTCTTCTTCGCTTATGGTATCTCCAGTGTCGGACTTGAACCCTTTCAACATTCCATGCTCCCTTTAATTCCTTAATCGTTTACTCTTATGCCATATATGTATGTCGGACCTCATTAGAAAGGCTTGGCACTGTGTTGACTGCTTCCAAGACCTGAACAGTTTCAGGTTTCGATTTTTTTATTGGGTTGTCATAATTAACGTCTTCAGGCTTCTCTTTTGATGAAAAAGGTGATGCCTTTAATTGTTGTTCAGCAGTAGGCACATTCTCCCCTTCTTGTTCAACTGGTTTGTTCTCATCTTCCTTCTCATTGTATTTCTCTTGCATTTTTGCATCTGCTCCAATGCCTTCATCTTCTTTTGCCTCCTCATGCACTGCACCATTTTCTGCCTCAACTAGGACCTCTGATTCCTTCTTTACGCCTCCATTGCCAGTTAAATCATCCCCATTCTGGTTAAATGTAATTGCCTCCAACACATGCCTTAGTTCTTTGAGGCTCAGCTCACTCAAGTCTCTTTCCTCCATTCTACCTTGCTTCTAATGCGTAGGATCGCACTACTTTGATACCAATTGTTAGGACCCTGTCCCAAACCCCACTAAAGACAATAACTAGAAATAAAGCTTGAAACTGATGATAATATTGCTGCCAAAACTAAATCAGATTACAAGGGATAAGTTGACTTAATACAACACAACAATGAGATACATGAACAACAATTGAAGTGACAATTACAAATTAACAGAAACAGAACACATGAACCTAAGCTACAAAAGCATACATAAAGATACAACCCTCACTGCAGGACATACTCTAGCACAAACACAATTTGCAAATCTTTCGAGAGGAATGGCACTCTCCACCCAAAAGGGCCAAGACCAATTTCAAATTCTACTCGCCTCATGCGGAACTAAGGGGAGATTTATAGACCCAAAAAGTGACTTTCTCCACCCCCAACTCATAGGCTTTGACTATAGCAGTCCTATGGCTACCCTACTCTTAAGTTCTTTCTTCGAAATAGCAAGTCAAAGTTCTGCCATCAAAAAGTATCTTTTCCCTTTTCATATATTTTCCTAAGCTGTCAAATGTGGTCCTAACAAAATCTCCCTTGAAAAATAGTTAAGAAGTTTGTGTATTTCCTCCAGAACTTTGCGGAAGTCAGTAGTTTCAGCAAAATTTAAGAGGTTATCCGTATAATTTACTTTTTGTTTTTGGGAAAAGCCTATGCAAGTTTTGAAAAAAGAATAAAAAAGCTGGGACGGCTCTTATAGGTTTCAGTAAAATTAAGGAAAGCCTGTCAAATTCACTGCCAACTTTGAACTGATAAGCATTTTCTTCTGCTGACTTGGAATCATATGATGTTTCAGACTCTTGAGCTCTGGAACTTAAGTGAGAACAAGACAATGTCCGTACATGCACATGACAATCTTGTATCTTCTTTGGCTGCATCAAATGCTACTGGGTTGGTGGTCTCAGCTAGTCTGGACAAACACGTCAAGATTTGGAAGTGATTGCAATCTTGTCTCATAATGGTACTTAAATTACAATATAGGTATACTTTAACCACATCATACCTTTTCTTTATAGGTCTTTCTGGTACCTTCTATAACTACATATACATCTAAATCTAAATCTATCTATCTATCTATCTATCTATCTATATATATATATTGACCCACTTCTTGTTAGCCAACATACTAAGGATGCCACTCTGACGGGAAATGCTGCACAGGTTTTTTGTTTAGACTTAGAAATTGGTATATAATCAAAGTACAAGACCTTAGAAGAGCAGTTTTTAGCTGTAATGAGAGATGATATTTAGTACTTATATATGGCTATGTATTGCACTAAGCAAGTTTCCTCTCTCTCTTTTTGCCGAAGAAATTGCTGCTCATAAGTAATTATCTGTAATTGTTGAACTTTAGTTGATGGTTATCAGTGGATATAGAATATCTTTGATATGGATTCACCCTGTTTCTTCTCTTTCTTAATGTATCTCCTAAATTGCCAAGGGGCCATCAAGAATGAAATGTGATAAAATCATAAAAAAGGAAATAAAAAGAGAAAATGTGATTTTATAATTTAAATATTATGTGTGTCCCTTGATTAAAAAATAATAATAATAAGAAAAAAATAATTATTGTTAAATAATGTAAAGGGTACTGTGGATATTATGTTTTTCATTATTGGATTATGTAATAATAAAATATGTCCTTTTCTTGCATCTAACGCGTAGTTAGATTCAGCGAAAGGTAGGCAATTGCAGTTTATGTATTTTGAGTTTAAAATCAAAGATAAATTGGATCAAGGGATTTCCTGTAAACTTGGCCACCTTCCTGTTACATTGACCGAGCTTATGCGAATTTTTGTTGGATCTGATATCATATGAAAGTCCATATTTATATTCGATACTTTTGAGACTTTAGCCAAAAATAATTCTTCTAGTTATCATCCGATGGCCAATCCCATAAAAAACACTAGGCCTAGTTTTTGAGGATTGGTCTATCTTAATGGTGTTTGGTCTACTTTTATGTGATTTGTATGGTGAATACGTTAGAGAACTTTTGTATGTAAAGTGTAAGTTGTTTTTAAGTGTAGGCAAACAAATACAGGTTCTGAGAAGCAAATTCTTATATTGATTGGGTTGCATGTCAGTATGTCAATATCTCTTGTATGGACTATTTTGGTGGCCAATACTATTTACTTAGCAGTTGTGGCTTGTGGGTATCGAAAGTTTTTATGTTATCTCAGAAGTTTTTAAATCATAGCAATGTCACTATGGCTACTACCTAAAGTTAAGTTTAACCATTAGCTGACTAATATATATTCCATGTCATGTTTATTAGTGAGGGAAAAAAATAAACAAATTTGTACTGTGTCTTCTGATTTGTAGAAAATAATAAAAAATCTATCTTTTCCCTTGTGGCCATTGTGACCTAAGGTCGTGAAGGTAGAAGGAAGACTAGCATTGTGGATTAGCACAACACTACTAGTCATTGTCACTGTTGGGGGCTGTTTGGTATGAGGGATTTGAAGGTGAAGAAAAGGAAAATTTTTATTAATTGGATTTAAAAAAATTAAAGAAGTGGGGTTAAAAGTTTTTAATTACTTTTTTTTACTCTTTTATTTTTTATATTATCTTTATTAAAATTTTATAATCTCACTTCTTTGATTTTTTCAAAACCGACTCACAAATTTTCCCTCCCCTCGGTTTCCTCCATTTGCCTCCTTGCAAAGAGACCCATTAGAGTCACTATTGCCCATCATGGCTCGTCGTCTAGATCATTGCCGTGATGGACATCAAAGCTTGAGGAAAATTTCAAAAAAAAAAAAAAAAAAAAATCCTGCAAAAAGTTTTAAAGCGAGAAAAGGGGAAATTTTCCATGAATGACCTTGAACAAAAAGGAGGCAAAGTGGTGGTGGTCAAGATCTCTAATTCACAATCTCATATTTTTTGGTAAAATAAATGAGATATGTGTGGATACATTCATAAATTGCTCTACCGTTATTCTTAATGGATAACCCCAATTTTGGTTTAATAAAATATCCCAATGGAGGATAGTTGCACTTATTTAATAATTAATCTCTCAATTTGTGTCGTTCCAATTTTATTGGATGTCACTGAACAGATCTTGAAAAAAGTTTTTGAATAAGAATTAAGGATTTGTAAATCCTTCGTATTTCTTTGGAAGATGTACTAAGGGGAAAGGGCAAACAGTAGACCTTTAATAATTACATTTGTTATAACAAACAAAAAAAGTTGAGCTTTGAACCCAATCACTTAAGTAAAATCTACTTCCACACATGCCAATCTGAGGGGGTTAAACAATGAAACATTTAAACACCATATATATAAAGAATCCAAATAAAAATAACTAACAAACATAAAATATTCAAAATCTAAGCTCTAACTAACTTAAATGTTCAACAGCATACGTTAAAGCTATGATATTGAGGATAATGCCTTGTTTAAAGGAAGAGAAAATTGTTTGGGAATTGATTGGTATTGATTTGTTCTTTAGTATAAGATACAGTTTTAAACCATTGGAAGTGGTATTGAGACTCATTTTCAAGGTTCTGAAACCCGAACCAGCCATTGAATCTATCGGGATATTGAATCAAAGGTCAGTGGGTCAGATCGGAGTCAAAACAAAGCTAAACTAGGGCCAAACTAATGAAAATTGAAGATTGCAAGATTATTAATATGAAATTCTGAAGAATTTTTTTTATAAAAAATTGATTTTTGAAAAAAAAAAGGCGAATTGGGTGGATGCCGGACAAGTTTACTAGCCAGTTCACCCGTTTCCGAGTCGAATCGGCCGGTCCGGTCCGGATTTCACAACCTGGCACATTTCAATCAAAAAGATTGAGAACATAATTTTGAGAATAAATGCATTATTTATATAATGATGCGCACTACAAAATCCATCAAACTGCAATATGTTGTGAAAAATGCTAGTAATAAGCAAAAGGCCAACGTGGTCATCATCGACCCGCCTCTCTCTGTTTGTGATCTTCCTTCACCTTCTGTCCAAAATATATATTTTTTTAAAATATAGATAGTCACTAATTAAAAAATTGAAACTAAAACCAATAAATTGTTAGATGAGGTGGTAAGGGGCCTCACCCTGCAAAAGGAGAACATAAGTTCAAATCATGAGAAACGTATTTATTGGAAAATGTGAGAATCCTTTGTTTTCTAAGCTTCAAGGGAAACCCTTGATCTAATAAAAAAAATTGAAACTAAAAGGGAGAAAAAGAGAAAGAAAGAAGAGATAGGTAAGTACAATTCTGGGTTAGATCTTCATCCTGCTTTATCCAATACTTGGGCATGAGTAAAATATCTTCCAGTCTAAGACAGAATGTTGCGAGAATTCCAAAATGCAACCCGAAAAGGCCACAAAATTGTTGTGAAAGGCCCTTCCAGTATGACAAAATGTTGTGAAACTTTCAAAAGCTGCAAAATTGTTGTGAAAAGCGATACAACTTTTGGGGAAAATGGATTTTTTGTTTTTAGTTTAGAGCCAGTCTGTGCTTCTCTGCCATCTATAAATAAAAAATGTAACGGAGCATTGTGAATGTGAAAAATAATTAAACTTTGAAATTAATTTTCAAGTAAAGAAGAGAAATGCACGATCCCAAGGTAGGAAGTACCCGGTCATGAGTTAGACCTTCCATTGGTGAACGATGATGAACCTGGTGATTAGTTGGATCTTCCATGGATACTTCTTAGGTAGGAGTATATATTTATTTCTTCTTTATTTTCTCCCTTTTGATTCTTTATACGGGTATATATGTAGGGTATAGAATGTAGGGAGGAACATAGATTATTATTAAATATAAAAAGATAAAAGGTATTTCAAATCAAAGTCTTGCTTACCCATTTAATTAGCAGATCCATGATTTTCTGAGATTCGACTATTTCAAATTGAATTTGAACTTAAATGATGATAATGCCGATGTGGATTCTTTTGATAGATTAAGAAATTAATGTATCAAATTATAGTATATAATTTAATCAAATGGATTTTAAATTGGTACTAATGAAAAACATAAATCCTATTTTTTTTTCTAATTAATATTATTTTGTAGAACTAATTTTGCTTCTTAGGTGGGATGGATATAATTTTTATATCTTTTCCTAAAAGGCATTCCAATTTTGAATGTTGTAGTATTTTTTTATACGGTATTTGATGTTTTTTCTTAGGGAAAATCTCATATAAAGTTGATTGAAATAAGAAAATTCTAAATTTGATTGGTAAATTCAATAAATTCTTAATTGAGTTATTAATTTAGACTTCAAAATGTGGGTAAAATAACTTTAAAACGCTCTCCTCTCTCCAATCTCCTCATAAAAGATTTTCATTGCTATGTAACTTATGTTTTTTAATATATATATATATATAGACACACACATTAATTTTTTGTAAAAAATATATCTTCATTAATATATGATAAAATAAAATATGATTCACTAAATCAATTTTTTGTTTTTTTTGGATTCTGAAAGGATCCTAAAGAATAATTTAAGCCAAAAAATGTTTAAGGTGCACTTAAGCATTTTTTGAAGTGCATCTAACCTGTCTTAAAATATTTAATTATGCAATATTGTTTCTAATATATTAAAAATTGAGCAATTTTCGCCCTCCTTCTAACCAATGCCAATGCCAATGCCGCTCTCTTCTTGAGGGAAAAATAGATCTCTCCCGATTGTAAACCTAGTTGGACCTTTAACCTAATGTCAACTTTGTTGTTAATCGTCTTTGTCATGAACGAAATTTCACTTTGCCATTCGATAGACCTCCTTCTCTAAACCATCACGTATTGTCTGCAATAATATACTCCAAAGAATCGTGAGATTGGAGAGGATAAGGAGGTAAGAAACTATGAATAAGGCTTATATGTCTGTTGATCTCTTTATAGATTGTGTGGGTATAATTATGATTTGACAGAACCATATGTTTTATGTTGTTCCTCTCACTTGTGGTACACATAGAAAAAGAGGAGTGAAAAAGTTCATCCCTATTATTATCCAATTTCTCTCTCTAAAAACTCATCTGTCAGGCGTAAGAATGAAGAACGAGTCGATATTCAAAAGCAGCGATGTATGATGTTTTTTATTTTGTTTCGGAATAAGAGATATTGAAGTATAAAAATATATTTCATTTCTTGTAACTCAACGAGATTCTAGGTTTGGAGATTAATAAGTTCAAATTTGCTTTTTTAATTCGGGAAAAATATTTTCTTTTTTAATAATACATAGGAAAATAAATAAAAACTTCACACTTTAATTTTTTCTTTTTAAAGAACTCAGGGGCATGAAGGTAATTTAACCCAATTTCTCAATTCTATATTGTACCATGTGTTAAGTTTAACAACCCAAATTTAAATTTGGGTATTTCAAAAGGTTTTTAAAAGGATTTTCCCTTTTTCTTATTCCTAATGCTGGTATGAGAAAATGACTATTCTATGGGAGCCTTACACTAATAAATCAACTTTATGTTTAGTTTAATATATATTTGGAACTTTTTTTGTCATATCCTTCAAAGTGATTACCATATTACAAATGTAATTAATCTTTGACTTTTATTAAAACTTAATTATGATGTAAATTTTTAAATACATATATTGGCTTAAATATTTTGCAATCATGTGTGTGTGTGTATTTTTCAATTAAATTATAAAATTATATAATTTTGGGATATTTATATTATATGTAATGATTCAAAGTTTTAAAATATATTTGCTCAAACACATATGTTTGTTAAAAAATACTCAAATTTTTGATTAAGTTGTTAACATTTTCACATAAAATATTACTTAAATTTTTTCTAAATTTAATAAAAATATTAAATAAATCATTCCTAAATATTAATGTTAAAAAATAAATAGGGACTTGGTATAATGGGGTAAATTAGTGAACAAGATTCATTCTAATATGCTTTTTAATTAAACAAATATCCTTCAAGAATCTTTTTAGAATATTCTTTAATAGTGTTAATTGTTTATACTAAAATATACGTTTTTAAAATAAAGGAGAGGTTGGTGTTATTAAGGCAAAACAGAAGGATGGTTATAAATTTTTATTCTAGAAATTATTATCCAATATAATAAAGCGAACTAGTTTATGATAGAGCTGGTAATACGGGCCAGCCCGCGGCCCTCGGGCTGGCCCGCACTAGCCCGCGGGTTGTGCGGTGCGGGCCTGTGCAGCCCGCACTCTCGCGGGCTGAAAAAACACCAACCCTAACCCGCGACTGCGGGTTTGCGGGCTAGCCTGCAGCCCGCACAAAATTTTTTTTTATCACTTTTCCCTAATTAGCACAGAACTGACAGAAGGTAGTAAAGTTAGAAATTCACTAATGACAAATTGACAAGTCCATATTAATATACAATACATTACAGCTCGCTGGCGCTGGGCCTAAATAATTCAAATGAAAGTCTTTTAAATCCTTCAAAACATACAAAACAAGTGCCAGTTGAGGTCTACTTCATCAGAGGCATTTTTGTTCCCAAATGCCAATTCTGGTTGCCTTACCCATTTCATTCATTTTTAAATCCTTCCACAACTGTTTCTTCACTACTTTGCAGATTAACCCAAAGTACTTGACCTTCCTTCACAGGCACAGCACATGAATCCATTTTTTTTCTTTTTATAATAAACTGCAACAAAATATACTAATGAGCCAATGACATAGTCACACTAAGCAAGTGAAGCCAATGTAAAATATGTAGAGCTAAACTTGCTATAATGATAGTTCTCTCATCTAGGATATGTCTTAGCACATCAGATCCTCCATATGATTCTGGTGATATTATCAGAATACGAAACAAAGCAAAAGAATGACTTGCAACAGTTTGGGCAAAACAATACATGAAGAAAATGATGATAAATCATAACCCATACGGCCATACCCTTTCCCTCAATGGAGATGCTCTAACGAAAATTTGTATGCTCTAACGAAAATAAGAAAAGCAAATAAGAAAATCAAATAAGAAGGCAGAGGAGGGAGATATGAACCCAACGATGGCTGAGCGATCGAGAACGAGAAGGGCTGAGGTTGAGGAGTGACACAGAAGCCGGAACAGTGGGACTGTGGGAGCACCATACACAGCGACGTGCGACGTGCGGCGTGCGACGGGCGACAAGGCGTGCGACGGGCGACGGGCGATCGGCGACAGGGCGACGGGCTAAGGCGAGGGAGGAAGACGCCGTCCGGATCTTGTCATTTAGGGTTAGGTTTAGGGGGCGATGCCGAATTGCCGATGTGGTCGTCTCTCGTCTGGTCGAGGTCTCGAGGAGTTGAGAATTGAGAATTTGAGTTTTGAGATCTTGAGCTGTAGAAGTGTACAGTGTAGAGGCAGTGGAGTGGACTGTGGAAGACGTGGAGTGTGGTGTGTGGAGTGGACTAGTGGAGGCGTGGTCACTGGTCGCGTGGAGCAAGCCTGCAGGGATCATATTCACACTCGAAGCCCAAGCCAAGCCCAACTGAACAAGAGGGCCATAAAAGGCCAAAAAAACAAAAACAAAAACAAAAAAAATTGCGGGCCAACCCGCGGGTTAAGCGGTGCAGGCCTGTGCGACCCGCAGTTTTGCGGGCCTGAAAATAGCCAACCCTAACCCTGTCAAAACCCGCAACCCGCGGGTTAAGCCTGTATTACCGGCTCTAGTTTATGAAAAGGAAATTTTAGTTCAAAAGGAACTAAAGTGTTGCGTATATGGAATTGGTAGAGTTTAACTCCAGGTGGCATAATTGACGTCATTACACGTCATGGGGTCATAGGGACGCTATGGGCAAAATTAGACCATGCTAAAAAAAATATATATGTTCCAATTTATTGGAGCCCACATTATTCATGCATCTATCCTTTTATTAAACTATACCACTAATGCCAATATTTTGGACACACGAAATGTTATCTATAACATAAGTATATATTTATTTTAGGGTTAAGGTACGCTCAACACCAGGAAATTTTCTTAGCTGAAGGGTTTTTCTGATGTAATTTCAACATCGATCTAACTTTTTTGATGCAATTTCACTAAATCCTAACAGAAGTTTAACTTTGACCGTTAGAATGCTTATTAGAAAAATCCATGACAAATCTAGGTGGCATATGAGTGTGACTGCTTAGGTGCAAATATGTGTTCTATTGAATTTTTTCCTTTCAAAAACGAAATCTAAGCGGAGAGTTCATTTCAGATTTTCAATGATAAATAAATTACAACTAATTCACATAATCTAGAAACCAGAGTTCCGATTCATGTCGTAGAACTCAAAAAACCAGAGTTCCGATAAGAATTAAAAACAAGAAGAAAGGAAGCTTTACCACGAATTAAAAGCCACAGTCCCGACAGGGAGCCACTGCGGATGGATTTTTCTGAATTCCAAGGCAATCAGGTTTTTTACGACTGAAATGTTTGACAAATCCAAGAAATTACGTCATTGTCAATTAAAAAAACTAATCTAAATATTCCCAATACGTTCTTCAATCACCAAACCCATCGATTAAAATAAGAAAACATTAAGTGGAAAGTTAAAAACAGATGTGGACCTGAGATTGAAAGTGGCAGGTGAGGATCGATTTCGAGTGTGTTTGGATCATCGATTAATAATTAGGCTTGTTTTAATTGGGTTTGTTGTGATATTATTTTTGATAAAAGCTAAATTATGTAACGTAATTTATGTTTGGATTGGCGATTGGTGATTGAGCTTTTGCAAAAATAAAATTTATTTGGATTGGTTTAAGTATAAGGGCTTTTGTGATAATGGTAAGAGAGAGTGGGTGGAAAAATATTTAAAAAATCAAGTAAATATTTAAAAATTACTTTAAAATATTAGATGTTACTGGAAAAATATTTTAGAGTGGGTGGAAATCAATAAATCAATATTCTAAGTTTTGGGTGCTCTTTACTACTAAAAAATATATATTAAAGGTAAAATTATAGTCAGTCTCCTAAGACTGAGTACAACTGAAAAATTATTTTAAAAGAGTTAAAAGCACACAAAAAATATTTTAAAGTAATTTTTGGAGCTGAAAAAGTATATTTAAGGTAAAATTATAATAAGTCTGATAACACACTAGGTATAACTTGAAAAATATTTTAAGGGTTTAAAAACACCAAAAAAATATTTTAAAGTAATTTTTGGAACTGAAAAAGTACATTAAAGGTAAAATTGAAATCAGACAGATAATACACTGGGTACAGCTGAAAAAATATTTTAAAAGGTTAAAAACACCAAAAAATATTTTAAGGGGTTAAAAACACTCAAAAAAAGTTTTTTGAGTGGGTACAACTAGAAAGTGGATAAAATTGCAATCAGTATGATAGCACACTAGGTAGTGGGTATAACTAGAAAAATATTTTAAGGGATTAAAAACACTCAAAAAATATTTTTTTGATACTACATACTATTTAAAAAATATTTTATGGGAAAAGCCAATATCATATAACTAATTTCTAGACAACCTAATCTAGCATAAAATGTCATTAGCTTTTAACAAAAGCTCTATTTTCTAGCGTGTGTGTTTGGGAGAGCTTAAATAAGGGCTTATTTGAGAAATAAGCCCTTATTACGCAAGCCGAGAAAAAACTCCTCTCACATACTTACCTCGTATACTGTGAATCACGAATTATAAGCACTTATTGCCCAAAAATAAGCTCTTCCAAACGCACACAGCTTCTCCCAATTGAGCTTTCACTAATTGGGCTTTGACAAAAGCTCAATTGACAATTGGCCTCTCCAAATACTCAAATTTGAGTTCTCAATTGACAATTGAGCTTATGGTCTTCAATTGGGCTTAAAATAGATCTTCCACACATTCCTCTCTTGCGGTTTCGGGCTTCTTCCCTTCGGCCAGCGTCTGCCTAATTCTTGGTCAAGGGTTTGCCATGTTAGTCGTCCTAGTCAGATGCCACCTAGATAATTTTTGGTCAAATGTTTGCCAAATCAACATCTTAACCGTCAAAATTAAATTTCTGTTAGGGTTAGATAAAATTGCCCTACAAAAATTAGTTCAAGGCTGAAATTGTAGCAGAAAAAACTTTAATATACTACTGGATGCATTAGGAAAATACTTCAAGGTGCTGAGTGCATCGTACCCCTTTAATTTATTTTAATTAAAATTTAGTCATAAAGTAAATAAACTTCTCTTATAAAATTTAAGCATATTTTAGAATGATTCGTTGCTAAAATTATAATTTAATCTAATATATATTCGTCTCTAATATCAGGGTTAATGGTGTGTATCCTATATATAACCGTACCGAGAGCTCACCGAGATCATATATCCCTCGAAGATCCAACTAATGACAAAGGCTCATCATCCTTATCAATGACATATGAACTAACTATATTTAGTCGACCTTTTTTCCTTGTTAAGAAAATTTTCTATAACTCTAATCAATACCAAGAAATAGCAATCTTCATCTTCAGACTTGATACGACTTGTGTCTAGGAGGAGGTGTGGCCTACTACCAACTTAAACTTTTATCACGATCGTTAGCGTTTCGTTCATAAGATTTGGTATCAGAGCTAACATGGGTTCGAAAACCATGACGACCTAAATATGCTCAATGCATTGGCAGCTTACAAGTATCAATATAATGGGACTTTAAATTATATTCATAGACTACCAAGTTACTCCACTAGGACTTAGCCACATTCATGTTCATAGCAACTTGCTTTTGTAATATCTCAATATTTGATTAAGGGCTAATGACGATTATTATGGATATTTGTGAATTAATTGGAATAATTATGTATTTGTGGCAATTTTAATTAATATGCCATAAGTGGTGGAAAATTGAAAGAATGGAATTATTGGCCATAAGTTAGTGATTAAGGGAAAAATTAATTACTAACTAAGAGGAAAATGAGATGTGAAATTAAAATGGCTAATGAAGGGGTTAAAGTAACTAATTGGTTACTTAATTTATGAGAACAAACCAAATTCAGACAAGTGGCAAGAGGTTAGAAAGAGAAAGGAGGAAGAAAGTCAAACAATGATTTTTAAATGCAGTTTTCTCTCTCCTTCCCTCCTAGAATTCGACTGGCAGCATGGGGAGGGGTGATCCTTCATCATTTCATCTCCTTCCTCACTCCAACCTCCCTCATTTTCTCTCTCATGTTCTGTAACCCCCTTCACGCTTAAGGCCGAGATTAGTTCGTAAAAACGTAATTAATGTGGAATTAGAGACCGTAATAGATTTTTGGGACTTAAACAAAGTCAATCTTCCCAAAATCATGGCTTACAAAAACTTTTACAACATTTGTTCATGACGGTCTCATATTCACATTTCAATACTAAATGGCCTGTACAAGTTGATTTCATTCACAAATATCAGAGTATAAACAATTTCCCGACACACTCGGGTTCCATTCATTAAATAAGGGATTTACAAAGGCACAAAGCCCACAATTCATTACCCTTAACTTGGGGATTACACAAAACTATACTACAATCCCATTATATACAATTGTTTCCCAAAAACATCCAAAAGATATATATGATAACCAATAAAACCAAAATATACATATAAACCGGAGCACTATCCGCTCTTCGTAGCCCGCTTTCCCTTTGATCCTTCTGCCCTGTCTAAAACATGGTTTTTGGGAGAGTGAGATTCTAAGGAATCCCCGTAGTAACAAATCAATCATATAATGTACAATAATAATGCATGTAAGCAAATCATTAACCACAACAAGCAACTACAACGGCAGTTACAACGGCAATGGTTAGTATGACACATGTCATCCCTTACGATTGCTCACGCTGAATTGCTCACTTTGCATTGCATCACAACAATCCACACAATACATTTCACCACAGCTGGGATTCATATAATGCATTTCATACACAAGCCATACAGGTAGAATACACACAGCCCATGGCTGGATTCACAAACGCCGCCCCACGGGTCGGATTCACAATATCCATGTCTATTACGACGGCAGTTCAACGGCCGACCTAGAGATGACCACCGTCAATCCCTACACGGCTCACGCTGACCTGTTCACGCCGTAATGGACCATGGCACACATTTCACAAATTCAACGATAAGTTATGCACGCCAAGACATCATACATAATATGAGAGAAGAGTCACTACCTTGATCTTTCCGTGCGTGTCCTAGCGCCGGTCTCTCCCGAGGAGGGCAAATATCGTATCCTAGAATCATGATTAGGGACGAAGAGTTATTTTCTATTCCAAGACTTAATTAACTTGAAACACTTAATTTTGGTTATCATAATTGACCCTTAAGAGGCCACAAATGCCTCTAATAAAAGCCCTAAAAGGTTGGGAAACAATAGGCTAAAGATCTCCTTTCGATAACACAAAGTGCCAAAACACAGGGTTGGGCCGCGGCCCACCATTCCTTGGGTTGCGGCCCAAACATGGTCAGAAGGTCTTGGGCTGCGGCCAGCCACTCTTGGGCCGTGGCCCAGAAATTTACTGACTCTGGGCCGAACTTCGAAAAACCATAACTAATTCTAGAAAAATCGAAACGAGGTGATTCTAAAGCCAAATGAAAGGTATATGAGTCCTCTTTCAAGGAAAAATATAGCCCTTCACTGGAAATCACTACACAAATACAGAATCACCAAAAACTACACACTACTCCAAAACAGAGTTCTGTTTCAATCCCAAACTTTGGACAACCATAACTCACAGAATAATAAACGAAATGACATAAAATATATGTCCATTTTGAAGCTTGGGATGTGAACTTTAAGACTGGAAAGTTTCAGAATTTTCCAATATCATTTGGTCATTCAAAACGCTCGTCCAAACTTACTGCGAAAAACAGAGCTCAAACAAGACCACTTCCCAACTTTTCCCAAGTGATTCAAATGAACCCAAAATCAATAATCAAGCTCATTCCCACACCAAATCACTCAAGGAATCCAATGGGAATGTCAAAATCACCAAAATCCTATTCCATTATCATGCTTTGGTTTTGGGTAACATTAAACACTAAAATCTCAAATTCTCCAAACTTAACAATTTCCAACCCAAACAATTCTATCTATCCAAAATGCATTCCAAACATACAAATTCTACACCAAACATATACCAAACTCTCAATGGCCCTCATTTTCGAAAATGAGCCCAAAATTCCAGAAAATTCAAACTATTTCAAATGGTATGAAACTTAGATAGATAGATAGGTCTCACTCACCTTATCAACTTCTCCAAAGAGAGTTCTTGATTCCCCACTTCTCAAATTTTCGTGTGGCCACAAACCACAACCAATGAACAAGCTACAGCCATAGAAATGTAGCTCTTAACTCAAGGATCAACTTTAATGAAGGGAGTTTGAGCAATAAAGGTCATTAAGAGGGTCAAATGACTCACCTTTTGCACAAGCTTCTTCTTCTTCTTCTGCAGAAATGGAGGACGCAAGAGAGAGGGAAAAATGAGAGAGAGAAGGAGGTTGAAGATGAAATGATGACTCCTCATCCCCATGCCTTCTATGTCAGCGAAAATGAGAGGGAAGGAGAGAGAAGAAATGATTTCTTAATGCCATATTTGACTTTCTTACATCCTCTCTTACCCAACCAATTTGCCATGTGTCAGAATTTTATTGGCTCTCACTCACTAAATCCCCAATTAGCTTCTCTAATCCATCCATTAGCCATATTAATCACACATCTCATTTTCTCTTAGTTAGTAATTAATTTCTCCATTAATTACCACTTATGGCCAATATTTCCATTGTAAAATCCTTTCATTATACACAATAATTCACTATGGACTTGATAAAACCATTTTTTTTATACATTATTATAATCATTTACAACCTCTACCATGGTAATAAAAAGGTTTCAAAACATCTTTCAAAAGATTACCATGGTAGAAAAGAATTCAACTAACTATTTAAAAACTCTTTAACTAAATAATATCTCATCATATATTAAAATATCCATATCAAACCAAATTATGGTCCCAGCAATTCAAATCACATCATAAGGCCCGCAAGCCATCCAACATCATCAAGAGTAATTAAAAATATATAGTTAAAATATCAAATCTTCAAAATAAATTAGAGTATGCAAAATGAGCCCTAACGTGGCAATATACAATAATCCAACATATATTATAAAGATAGAAGCACTACTTTTATCAGAAGTAGTTTAAGCTTCCGGAGTCTTCCCTGATGGACCCGCACAACAACTATCATCTGGAAAAATGTTAAATCAACGGGGTGAGACAAAAGCCTCAGCACCCAACAATCCATCTCATTGGGCATAAGAGTAAGTGCCCATGAGGCGCCAAGTGGGATAGTTATTAAAATCATATCATTATTAAAATGTCGCATGTCCACATGTATATATACACATTAATTTACCATATCATAATCTCGTTCTCATATTTATCACAAGAATATAAGAATCAGTATACAATAATTTATTCTTTGTCCTGCCTTATTTCCTCTCCTGCCTTATTTCCTCTGATTGAACCCATGGACTAGCACTGACCCATATAACTGGTAGTTTAACTTAACAAGCTCACCAATCAAGTGATATGGACCGGCCAAAATCCACAGAGCACGAGACCGGACCATGGGTTCCCCCTCTGATTATATTAGTGGGGTGTCAAGGCCCTACTGAACACAATTGGGCCAAAGGACTCACCAGTGTACACCTGGAAGTCCACCACCTTATTACCTCTTTTTGTACAAAAGTTCACCCCCCTTATTTCCTCTTTAAGTAACAACCCGTCAAATCAACATCCACCATCCCCTCTCATATCAATATGTGTGATTATAACAAATCATTATCAATTCTCAATTATCAAAAGGATATTTTCAATCTCATAAATACATATCAATTCATATAATAAATATCACTACTCATTTTCTCAGCGAAAATAAGTCCCACAAGACTATTTCATTAACAACATATTTTCAAAGTCCACATCATATATCAATAGCCAAATTTATAATTCTATGTAATCAAAAATCACTCACAAACATCATACAAATATGCACAATAAGAGGAAAGTGGTTACCTCTCGCCAAAGCACAATTATAACCACAAGCTCCTAATCCAAGAGCTCAAATACACGCCAAAAATCAATCTACAACAATCAATTTATTATATATTAATAACTACTTGAGTTATTGGAAAAATTAATTTATTTAACTCAATTCTATAATTTCTAAGTTTTGAATTAATTACTCCTAAAATTCCAATTTCACACTAAAATTCCAATTATAAAATTTAATTATTTTTCTTAATTTAAAATAACCTATTCAAGTAATTGATTATTGTTAATTTCATTCCAATACATGAAAATCCCCAAATTTTAAGTTTAAGATCTAAAATACTAAATTATAAATCTTCATCTAAAAAAATCTAAACCGATTAAAGCCTAAAGAATACCCCCAACAATCCAAATAAAGTATTTAACCCAAATTTAATCAGTTAAAAAGTCCAATATATATAATTATTTATAGATGTATTATGTAGAAAATTCATTATAAAATAATATACCAATTGAATAACAAAAGTAAACCGATTACAATTCACTATTAATCATCCTCTACATTTCTATAGTCTTGCTCTTTAAAAGTTTAATTTTGAATAAAGATATTACAAAATATTGATTTGAATTATAGGTCATTTTGGAAAGTTGGAGATAAAAGACCAAAAAGTAAAGATGCACAAGGACTAACGAAGAAAATGAAATTCTACATGTGGCTAATGGGAATTGTGACAGAAAGTTGGGGTACTTTTCTGTAATATTATCCCCTACTTTCAGTGAAGAACATATCAGCGGATATTATAGAAAATGACCCCGAATTTTGAAAATGTCAGTTTGGCCCAAAAATCCGAAAAACCACCGCCTTTCACCGAGGAATATATCAACAGAAATTACGGGAAAATACCCCAAAGTTTTAAAATAACAGTTTAGTCTAAAACTCTGAAAATCACCGTCTCCCTCCACTGAAACTGATTTTCTGACTGCTGAATCGCTGATATAAAATGAGGGAGAAATCTAAATATAATCTTGGAGGGATTTTTCGGCATCTTGTAGGGGATTTGATGAAGATTTCAAATCACAGCTAAAAAAAATCATTGAGAGTCTTCTTACTTATTTTATCCACCGTCTGTCCAAAATTCTAATTCTATATTGTTCTTTAATCAGTAAGAAATTACTATCATAAGAAAGATAAAATTATTTAGAACATTACTCGTAAAAAGAGTTTTATGATCAAAATAGAATTTGAGTACCTTATTAATCTCTGAAGAATCAAAATTACTCCTACTAAAATCTCACCTCACACTATTTCTGCACAGCACTCCACGCAAGTAATCTGCGTGAATTGAGTTTGGGGAAGGGGTATTTATAATATCCCCTCCGCCTTAAATTATTATTATTATTATTATTATTATTATTATTTTAATAAACATAATGATTGTTAAGATAGTGGCACCTGCCACTATCTTTCAACTTTCCAACTTTCGGCGCCACTTAAGTGGCTTTATATATATATATATATAAATATATATTTTAATGATAATATTTTTTTTAATTATTAATTATATTTTGATTAAATCATTCTTACTTAAATATTTATATGGTAAATTCTAATCACCTTAAAATAATCTTGTAATACTCAGAATAAGTAAATTTAATATATTCTAAAGCTCATTAGATAATAAATCTCATGCTATTATTTAACAAAATAAAATTTGGGATGTTACATCCATTATTCCAATTTTTTCCATAATTATGACATATTAGTTTAATATTGCCGTAAAACACATAATAATCCCAATTAAATTCATAATTATCCATAATAATCATGATTAACCCATAATCAAAAATTGGGATATTACATGTTCGACCTCAATGGCAGCCCAAGGTGAGAGGAAGAACTTTATGTAAAAGGTGAGTATTTGACCTTCTAAACGATCTCTAATGGAAAAATCTTCTTCTATAAACTTGTTCCTTGTATTGAGAGCTTCATTTTCATGGTTTTAGTTTGTCCATTTGGTGTTGTTTGAGCTTTCACGAAATTTTGGACTTGGGTGAATCAAGGAACTCCTTTGGGGAAAGTTATAGAGGTGAGTAAGACAAACCTTTCTATATAGGTTTTGTGACCATTGGTTGAGTTTGGATTTTCTGAAAATTTGGCCTTGAATTTCGAAAATGAGGGTCATTGTGTTGTTGGCATGTTGTTGTCATGGAATTAGGGTCTTGTTTAGTGTTTTGAATGAATAGAATAGAATTGAAGCTTAAAGGTAAAGTTTGGGAACTTTGTGTTTGGTTTTGTGTATTGGTCAAAACAGGGCATGGTGTGTAATATCCTAAACTGTAATTAAGGGCTAATAACTTCAAAGTGATGTAATTAATGTTAATTAGGCACTTTTGAAGTATATGAGGTGAATTGTGATACAAAGTGTGATGGGTGATGGTTTAGTAAGCATTATGATAATCAGGGGTAAAATAGTAAATTACTGACCGAATGGTTAGTTACCGAAGAGGAAAATCCTTGGTAATTGAGATCAATGGTTAGGATTGAAAGAGGGAGAGGCAAAATCTCACGTATACAAGTCCATGTGAATCCATGGTAGGGAGAATAAGATGTTGACATGTGGCAAGTTGTGGACCATTGGATAAGGTCAAATTTTCAAACTCATTTTCTCTCCCCTCTCCTCTTCCAAGTCGGTTGAAGCATGGGAAATGGGAAAAAAATCTATCATCATCATTCTCATCTCATTATCTCTCTCTTCTCCTCCATTTTCTCTGAAACTAGCCAAGAAAGAGAAAAACAAAGGTGAGTTTTTGACTTTGGAAATGATCACTTTGGCCCAAATATTATGTTTTAAAGTTGTTCATAATAGTAAGGGCTTCATGGCTATGGTTTCAGATTTTTGAAAGGTGGTGTTTTGATGTTTGAACCAATTTGAAAGTAGTGAAATCAAGAAGTTGCTTTTGGAAGAAATAAGAGGTGAGTAATTGATGCACTTTGGTATAATTATCTTTGTCATTGGTTAAGTTTTGAGAATTTTGTATTATTGCCCTGATTTTGGCTTAAATTTGAAATGCATGAATTAAGTAGTATAAGGTGGTGGAATAGATGCCAAATTGTGTTTTGGAGTCCATAGTTTTGGGTTGGATTTGAAAAGAGGAAGTTTGGTCATTAGGTGATTTTGGTGGCAATATGGATGGAAGTGCTGAATGTGATGTTGTGGTAAGATTTTGGTTATTTTAAGCTTACTAATAGGTTCCTTATGGAATTTTAGAGAGGAATGAGTTTTGTTATAAGTTTTGGAACCATTGGAACCAGTTTTGCCCCCACACTCACCTGAGTCCCACCAAGTAAGGCACAAGAAGTGCTCAGCCGAGAGCACAGAAAACCCAGAGCCATAAATACACTCGAGCACTAGCTCTGGCACTCAAGTGATAGCACAAAACTCATGAGTGCACACACACACTCTTAACAAACTGATTGTGAGTGTTATCCCGAGAAGCGGCTCATCGTGCTAAAACACATGCTCACTCGAGTGATAATCCACATCAATCACAGGTGAGGAACTGCACTCTTGCTTTTCTACATGCAAGTGTAACCAAAACTGAAGGGGAAAGGGAAAATATGATGCTGGATTCGAGTGAGGCCCCCGTGCACTCAAGTGAGGCTCTATTAGAAGCCAAAACGCATCAGATGATAGAATTTTCCCAACTCAACGAATAAGTTTCTAATGGTCCTAAAATTCTTATCTAAGACTATTCCCACACAATTTACACAAGGAATCCATTGGAAACCTTAAAACACCCAAAATCACATCACAATGACATTTTCCCCCTTGGTCACACTTATTACACATATTACCTAATTCCACCACTTTTACTTCCAATGTTCTAAATCAATACTAATGACCATATTACACATCAAAACACCATTTTCAACACAAAGCAACATGCAATTCTCCCAATTACATGTCACACAAAATTAGGGCAAAATCCACGATTCTCAAAACTCATCAAACAATCACAATACTTAGATTAAAAGGTAACACATACTCACCTCTTCCTCTTCTTCAAGCTTGTTTCTTGATTCTTCATCTTTCCAATTTGCCTCAAGCACTCAAACACCTCATTTTACAAATCTAAAACCATAGCAATAAAGCTGTCATCACTATGAACAACTTTATAGAAGATGATTTGAGCATAAGAGGACCACAAACCAACCAAAACTCACCTTTTCATTTCTCTTTCCTCCCCTTGAGCTTATGCGAACATGGAGAATGAAAGGAGAGAGAGAGAGATCATATTTTTCCCTTTTCCCATACTCCTAGCTAACTTGAAGAAGAAGAGAGGAGAGAGAGGGAAGAGTTGAAATCTTGACCATGATCCAAGGGTCCATATTGTGCCAAGTGTCACCATCTTGCTCCATCTTCCATGAGCTCACATAGGCACACACACATGATTCCACCCCTTTTGATCTCACAACAATCAATCACAACCATTGATCTTTGAGTTACCATGGAGCTTCCTCTTCGGTAACTAACCAATTGGCCGGCAACTTTACCATTTTCCCCCTAATTGTGGTAATTCCTCTTAAATCACCACCAAACATATTTTTCTCATTCCATCACACCAATCATACACCCTCCCTCTATTTTAAGCCAATTTAGATGTTAATCTACAATTGAACTTAAATATAGGGTTTCAGCACTGCTTATAACACATTCAAATCCCAATTCACATCATCTTCTCTAAAAGGATTATTTATCGATAATCACATCCACTTTTGGAGTCATTATCCCTTAACCAAAATTTGGGATATTACATAACCCCTGAGAAGTCCCTATATAGAAACCTTTGACTAAAGGTTTGGATGCATAAAGGTATGTAGGTATGATATACTATGATAAACGATATGTAGTGATTATACCGTATATTGATCTTAGAGGATCCAATCTTATGATACCGAAGGTTGAGGATAGGCTTGAATCTGATCTAAGCTAAAATAGTTCTTAGGTCAAAATGTGAATCAGGTTGCACTATGGTTCTATTTCATAATGGAAGTTTGAACCATGTGGATAGTATTGAACCTTCAATAATGTTTTGAGGATATTATTTAAATACAGTGAAGGTTAGACAAGGCATTATCAATCATTATTTTAGCATGCCTATTGAGTATAATGGAGGAAAATGATTTTCGATCTATATGATGTCAAGGTTCTAGAGTTAGTGATGAACCTAAAAGTTAGATGTCTATCCAATAGCCAAAGAAGGGTTACCAAGTGAACTGTAACTCGGGAGTCAACTGTTAAGTTCTGATTCCTTAAGAATTTTAAATGGCCTAGAATGATTCAAGGTGTTAAAATATGTTAAATGTATAGGATTTTTGAAGATTGCTACCTACTAATCTAGCATAAGGAAAGATCTTGATCATAGAATATTCCTTTAGAAAGAATTATTGATGAAATAAGAGAAAGAATGAATATGCCTGCCATTTACTAACTTGAGGCTATACTAAGAATCGATTGGTAGTCAACATACATTGTGTTGAAAGGTATAAGTAGAATACTCCCCGTTAAGGAAGTAAAAATTGCAATTTTTCCTGAAGCTGGACTAATATCAAAAGTCCATCAAAATGACCCCAAATGAGATAACGGAATTAAAAAATAAAAATGCAGAGCTACTAGAGAAAGAAAGCCTTGGGTTTCCCAACTCCAACGGTTAGCTTTAGGGTGTAGTTCTCTTAAGGATTTGTTCTAATTACAATAGTACTTTCATAAAGAGATGCCCAGCCAGAGAGAGCTACCTACCAAGGGTTTCGATCAAAGAGGTTGACTAATCAAGGACTGAGTGAAGTGCCATAGGGTAGAGCTACCGGGGCATCAATTCTTGAGTATGGTACATTGTAACGGATCCCACACATTAGGAAGGGTTTCCTTGAAAAAAAGGTTTATACGACCGAGTGTATCACCATGGGGTGCTCCAGTGCTTTTTGTAGAAATAAAGTTGAGAAAGAGAAGTAAGACGGAACAATCTCGATGGTACAAAAACAGTCAAGTGAACTCTTGCTCTTGTATCTTATGTAATGGTTCGGCATGTATGTGTTTACCATAAGGTATATTCGTGTTATGAATATACAGTGGGCAGTAAGACATGTTGGACTAGCGTGTCCTTAGGGTGTTAGACCTGATATGCATTCAATGAGAAGCCCTAAGTCCTATGGGACCAATATGTCTATAGGCTGGCAGACGCAATCAAATGGTACGAGAATAATACTGGGTGGAAGCTTGAAGCAGCTGAAAACCTGAGAATTGATACCAGGTTGTAGCCCAAAGCAAGTTGTCAAACTTGATCTACCATCTTTATGAAACTTGACTGGTTAGGTCTTGAGAGTGAATATAAATGTTGAACTGGACCAGATAGGTCCTATGAATGAATAACTTGATCAGTTAGGTCTTGTAAATGAATATGAATGCTTGAGAATGGATGGTTATTTTACATGCTTCAGGAACATTACATATGTGTATGAATAGCTTGAATAACAAGGGTTAGATCCTGGAATGTATTCAGAATTGATGACCTTCTAGAACAGTTGTTTGGTTCCTATGTATTTTTGAAAATTGAATTTTGAACGGATCAATACACCTGCTGTATTTGTGAATTGTATGAACTGAATTTTTTAATAGAATTTTTCAATAGAATTTATGATCAGTTTGTAGTGGTCATTTTTGAACTATGTTGTCTCATAGAAGGGATCCTCATGGAACCCAGAATAGAGGAAGTGGTACAGAATTGGAAGAGGCCAGAAATTGTTGTAGAAATACTCAGTTTGCTAGGTCTTGCTAGATGTATTCAGAATTTTTATTGGATCATTTTGCCGTTGGTAAAAGCTCATTTGAAATTTTAACAATGATAGAGAGAAGGAAGAGTCTAATAAAGAAAAGTATTAAGAATCATAAGGAATAGGTGTGTTTAAATAGTGATCTAATGGATTTCATGAAGGGTTATGACTTATGGATTTCCAACGATATTACAAAGAGTTATGACCTATGAACTGATACTTGGGGACATAAATCATTTGAAAGTGTTACTTGATGGATGTTTCTGAAGACTGTTATGTTTTGTCTTCGCTGATGTAAGAGGCTGGAAGTTGAGTCATTTGTAAGTGTTACATAGCGGTTGTTTCGAAAGAACCGTCACTTTTGTCACTAAATAAATGACGGATATTAACTACAACCATTTTTTTTGTGTTTTTGTGAATTTCGCCTCGCAATATATGATAATGCCCATAATTAACTATTACTTTTAAGCGTTATATATAATATCCTGAATTTTGGGACTAAAAAATTGGGCAGAAGTCTGAATCAATCAAACTGCTAAGCCCCAACTTAGCAAGAGTCCCAAGAATGTCCAAGAGACATAATGACTTTTAGTGGCTAATTTGGAATTAAGTATGGGATTTAGTTCCAAGTAGTTAAGGGGAAATACTCAATTCCTTTATCTAAAGTCAAATAGGATCTAAAACCTAACTTGGATCCAAAAAGAAGAAGAAATGGTGTTTTGCAAGAGAAAATAACACTGAATAAAAGAACTAATGGCAACTTAGTTAATGTTGCCATAATCAAGGGCAAAAGAGACATTTGCCATTTGATTTTGAGGATAGAATTGGAAATAAAGATGAAGGGCTAAGATTTGTCCTTGAAAAGAAGAGTAATCATGAGGTTGAAAAAGCAAATTAACTCCCTCTCTCATGATATTGAAAACGTCCAAGAGGGTAAAGTGGGAGAAAGAAAGAGTTTGGTCAACGTTTCAAAGCACTTTGCAAGAGGACTTTGGTCAACTTGAACCTACACATATAAGATCAAGTAGTCAACATTCTTTCTTCCATTTTGTTAGAGAAATTTGGTCAAAGACTCAAGGGAAGGAAAGAGGATTTAAATTGGGCAAATGCATGTCTATTGACTAAGTCAAAAAGAAAGGAAAGAAGAAAGGAAGAAAAGTCAACAAATCTTGCAATTTGATTTAGCTTGGAAAGTTGACTAAAAAGTAAGCTTTCAAGAAGCAATTTGTCAACATAATTTCCTCCTTTTGAATGCTCAAATTTGGTCAAGACTATAAGGAGAGAGGGAAGGAATGAAAATCCAATTAACCAACCCATCCATAGTCAATTAACCAAGCTACTTTTTCAAGGAACCATAACCAAGTGACACATCACCCCTTATGTTCTCTTAGGTTGATTTTTGGCCAAGCATTCTAAAAGGCTAAAGATTAAGGAATAATCAACATTTCACTCCCTCTCACACTTCAAAAGTCGGCCAAGATAGAGAGAGAGAGAGAGAGAGAGAAAAAAGAAAAATGAAAGAGAAAGAAGAAATTTGAAGAACAAGAAGCAAGGTGAGTCTTCTTGGTCCAATTTCACCTTCTAAATCACCTTTCTAGCTCTTGAGGTCTTCATAAACATTCTTCTCTTTACTAAGAGCTTCCTTTCTATGATTTTTTTTTTCTCAAGAGAAAGAATTTTAAGCTGCCAAACAAGTGTCAAAGTTGGAGAAACAAAGAACAAGCCCTAGAAAGTGAAAGAGGTGAATATAAGCTTTAATTTGAACCAAACATCTTGTTGATTGGTTTAGTATTGTGAATTTTCTTGGCTGCCCTAGGGTTTGGTCAATATGGGAGATTAGGGTTTCACATTTCTATGACCATATAAATGAAGATATATGATATTTACTGAAGATTTTAGACTAGTTTGGTGGTAAAATGGCAAACTTGTTGATTGTTGGATTGAGTGGTCAGTTTCAGCTAGGTGCAAGGTAGCAAGAAGGAGTGTGATTTTGGTGAATTTAAAGTCACCAATGGATTTTACATGAAAAATTGTGTGGAGATAGCCTATGGTTAAGCTTTTGGATGAATTGAATAGGAAATGTTAAAATTGGAATTTGATGTTGCTTAAGTTAAATGCTACCAGATTCGAGGTAGAATGTTTGTGGCTTGGTTTTATTGATCAAATTTTATCCAATGGAAATAAAACTTTCTAGAATAATAATACGCATGATAAGCTTTAATTTGATATATAATACGTGGCATTTGAATTAGTACATTGGGAGTTATTACCTGTTAAAGTTAGGCATTAAATCTGGAATGATATTTGTGGTAGTGAGAATTGATTGGAGTTTTTGGAACAATAAACGAGTAATTGGTAGTAAGCAACCATAATTCATTAACTAACATAAATCTCTTAATTATAAGGGCATGACTTCTCAAGACACACCTCTTCATTTAAAACATTCCAATACAATTGGAGAGACTCTTTCTTTCTTTGACACACCTTTATATGTAAGGCTCTGTGTGGAACTGGACCTTTAGTAAATGTTGCTTTCGGCTTTCGATCACTTCGGGGAAGATCATAGGCTTGAATTTGAAGGGCTCTGCCTCATATTGTGAGAACGGGGAAGTACGAGCATCACATGGGGCTGTGCTAGGAGAAGGTGGAGGAAGTATTTATTAGAAATAAAAATTAAGTTATTAATATTATTAAAATTTTAAAATCATTTTAATTTTAATTGTATATTATATATTGAGTGGATTATGAATGGATGCATCTCTTAATTAGTCTATGAAATCTATATTAGCATTACCATCATTAGATTTGAATTTGAATTTGAATTTAATTTGAAAACATAAATCTCAAACAAATAATGGAGTTGCTAATTAATTTGGTAACTAATTGTACCAAAATACTTTTTTCATTTCATATTTGATCAATGACTCTACGTTACTTATATTTATATTTTTGTATATATCTATTTTTTATATATTTTAATTTATCGATTTATTGTATTATATTTTTTATTTTGTTCAAAAAGAAATTATGAATTTATGATAGTGTATATACATATATTAATTAAAAGAAATCTGATAAGATATATATATATATATATATATGTAATAAAATAAATTAATTAAACTATCGGTTGAAAAGTGGAGGTGCTTACATGTCACAAGTGAGGTTGCTCGAACCTCTACTTATATATATATATATATATTACTTATATATATACACACAAGTGAGGTGCTTATATATATATATATATATATAAAGAGATAAGAGAACAATAGAAAATTTAAAAACATAAATCTCAAACAAATCTGCCCAAAAAAAAAATCTCAAACAAATCACAGATTGCTAACTAATTGTAATCCAAAATACCTTTATCTTTTCATATTCAATCCATGACACTTCTTTTGAACACCTTTTCCTTTATTGTCCTTTTTCCCTTGCATGTTGGTTTGGCATCTCGCTTGGCTTTTAGGCTAATTGTCAATCAAATATGTCTTTGAAATAATGGATAAATATTTGGTTGCAAAACCACAAAGATCCTAGTAATATTATAGCTTTCTTACCTTTTCAATAACTAGAATCTTTATGGTTTGCACGCAAGTCTTTCTCATGCAGGAGTTAGCTGGTCTCCC
The DNA here is from genome assembly GCA_963210345.1 of Inga oerstediana. Taxonomy (NCBI): domain Eukaryota; kingdom Viridiplantae; phylum Streptophyta; class Magnoliopsida; order Fabales; family Fabaceae; genus Inga; species Inga oerstediana. The sequence continues at coordinate 38,977,624 of OY723407.1, forward strand.
AAACAAGTAATTCGATTAGCGCAAGCTAAGGCAACTGCTACTACCTCTTGTCTAAACCATCCAAATAACCTTCACACTATCATGTGTGATCCGGTTATGCATGATACAATTTGGCGGCCTTCACATTACCCATCTACACAGTATCAGACTGTATCTTTCACTGTTCATGAATCCAAACAGAGACCACGATTGATTCACATTTGAATCTTCTTCCTTAACTCCTTTTTTCATGAATGGAATGTTGTTCTTTCAGGCAAAATTGGAATCTTTCAATTGCAACTTAATGCTTTTAGGGAAGCTATGGTTTCCATCCTTAGACAAGAACACATTGCATATCCACATCATTATCCACTCAAATGTAAACTGATTAAGCGTTCCCATGTTAAAATCATTACCCAAACCAAGAATGTTCACTGCAGTTTATTGTATCTATTAAATGATGTATGTATCCTACCTAGGTACTTTGTACACTATAGTATTACCTTTCGAATACATAGTTATGTTTCATTAAAAGAAATCCATGACACTACGTTATTGCCCTATCCTATATTCCTATATATAGCCGAAGAAGAAGAGAAGAAATAAGGAAGAAGAAATAATGTGCGGCATATTTGGTTACCATAATTGTAGTACGCAATTCAATGGTTTGGGCCTGCACGTAAGGTATCTCATATGAGGACCAATAAGGATAACCCAAAGAGCACAACCCAAAAACATTCAGCTACTTCCCATGAAGTCTCAGTCAAAGGAGCTAATTGGTATGGCAAACTCAAAACAGAAGGAGCGACATTAAAGGATCTCCTCCAAATTTAGTAGATAAAAAATAAGCAGCACCAACGTTCTAAACCCCATATGTTGTAGTATAAATAAGGGTATTTAAGCCAACGGGAGCAGGGTCTGAGATATCGATCTTTTCTGCTTGCTGATTATTCTCGAGCTCTTTTTCACTTTTATTGCTCTATATTCTACTATATAAATAGCAACTAATCTCTTACTTATCATCATTAACTTCATACTCTTGCTGTGTTTTCTATTTTATTTCAACTTTACTTTGTCGGTAACCCTAAAAAAATCTTTATTATAAAATTATTGGTTCTACATTAGCAATAATGTCAACAAAGAAAGGAGGTACATCCTTCAGGTACTATTTAATCATCTCAGGTGATTAGAATATCATTGTAACCCCCTTCACGATTAAGGCCGAGATTAGTTCATAAAAACGTAATTAAGTTTGAATTAGAGACTATATATGATTTGTGACTTAGACAAAATAAAATTTCTCAAAATCAGGGTTTTTAAAAACTTTTACAACACATGTTCCATAATGGTCTTATACTCACATTTCAAACATAAATGGCCTGTATGCATTGATTCCATTCAAACATTCAGAGTATAATGCAAATTCCCGACACACTCGGGCTCCATTCAATAAGGGTTCTACAAAGGCACAAAGCCCATAAACTTTTTCCCTTTTACTTGGGAATTACACAAAACTATATTACGAATCCCAATATATACACTTATTTCCCAAAAACATCCAAATAATTTTACATGATAACCAAAATCCAAAATAATTTCCTACACTGGAGCTCTATCCGCTCTTCGTTGCCCGCTTTCCCTTAGATCCTTCGGCCCTGTCTAAAAATTTGGTTTATGGGAGAGTGAGATTCTAAGGAATCCCCGTAGTGTCAAATCACTCATAGTATGCATAACAATAAGGCATGAAAGTAAATCATCACACACACAGCAACTACAAGGGCAGTTACAGCGGCAAGGGCAGGTAGGACTCGTGTCACCCTTACGTTTGCTCACGTTGAAGTGCTCATGCTGTATTGCACCACAACTGTCCATAAAATATATTTCACCACAGCTGGGATTCATATAAAGCATTTAATACACAAGCCACACTAGCAAGATTAACAACGCAAGCCATACCGGCAAGATATATAACACACAGCCCACGGCTGGATTCACAACACGCCACCCCACGAGTCGGATTTATAAAGCAGTTTCACAACAATCCATGTTGATTACAACGGCAGTTCAATGGCCGAGGTAGAGATGACCAATGTCAATCCCTAAATGGCTCATGCTGAAGTGCTCACGTTGTAATGGACCATGGCACATTTTCCAATCACATTTCACAAAACCATGATCAATCATGCATACTAAAACATCATACACAACATGAGAGAAGAGTTACCACCTTGGTCCTTCCGAGCGTGCTCCGCACCGGTCTCTCCTGAATAGGGCAAATGTCGAATCCTATAATTCATAATTAGGGATGAAGCATTATTCTCTATTCCAATACTCAATTGACTTCTCAACACTTAGATTTGGTTATCAATAATGACCTTTGAGAAGCTACAAATGCCTCTAATAAAAACACTAAAGGGTTGGGAAAGACTATACCAAAAACCACCTTTCAGAAGTGCAAAATGCTTATTTTTGAGAGTTGGCCGCCGCCAAAAACAGGTTAGAAACATTTGGGCCGTGGCCAAGAAAAATCTTGTTTCTTGGCTGAATGTCCAAAAATCATAACTAATTCTAGAAAAATCAAAATGAGGTGATTCCAAAGCTAAATGAAAGGTATTTAAGTTCTCTTTATAGGAAAAATATGGAACATTACTGAAATCACCATAAAATTCTAGAGTTATACAAAACTCAACACTGCTCCAAAACAGAGTCCAGTTTTAGTCCCAAAATTTGGCAAAGCATAACTCTCAGTTCACAAAATGAAATGACATGAATTTTTCAAAACCATTTGGTCCTTCAAAACTTTCATGAAAACTAACTGCCTAGAACAGGGTTCACACTTGACAGATTTCCAATTTTCTACTAAAGTGTCCAATGACTCCAAAATCAATAACCAAACCTATTCCCATGCAATTTCTCACAAGGAACACAATGGCAACCTCAAAATGACCAAAATCACAACCCATTGACATGCCATGTTTTTTCCCAAAACACAAAACCAACACAAAGTTACAAAACTTTACATTTAAGCTTCAATTCAATTATATTAATTCAAAACACCAAACAAGGCACCATTTCCATGACAATAACATGCCAACAACATAATGACCCTCATTTTCGAAATTCAAGGCAAAATTTCTAGAAAATTCAAACTCAACCAATGGCTACAAAACCTATATGAAAAGGTTTGTCTTACTCACCCCTACAACTTTCCCAAAAGGAGTTTCTTGTTTCTCCAAACTCCAAACTCCCTTGAGAGCTCAAAAAACACCAAATGACAAATCTAAAACCATAAAATTGAAGCTCTCAACACAAGGAATAATTTTATATAAGAGAGGTTTTCCATTAGAAGCCATTTAGAGGGTCAAAAGCTTACCTTTTGTCAAAAACTCTTCCTCTCTCCTTGGACAGAATTGGTGGACGAATTTAGAGAGAGAAGGGAGGGATGAGGGCTTGATGAAGAAGGCAAAATGATGATTTCCCGCTCTCCCATGCTTGGTCAACCGAAAAGGAGGGAAGGAGGGAGAGAGAAAATCATTTTAAAATGCCAAATTGACTTTTCTTACACTCTCTTGCTTCATCTCCACATGGCACTTGTTAGAATTTCATTGGCTCTTATAAAGTAAGTAACCCAATTAGTTACTCTAATTAGCCATTTAATTACACATCTCATTTTCCTCTTAGTTAGTAATTAATTCCTCCCTTAATCACTAACTTATGGCCAATAATTCCATTCTTTCAATTTTTCCACCAATTATGGCATATTAGTAAAAATTGCCACAAACACATAACAATTCCAATTTAAATTCACAAATTATTCTCAATAATCATCATTTGCCCTTAATCAAAATTTGGGACATTACAATTATGGCTACAATTTTGCATCCTAGACGAGAAGTTGTACAAAGGATCACATGCTGGACCTCTCATGCGGTGTGTTGGATCGCAGGAAGCCAATTATGTACTTAGAGAAATGCACGAGGGATAGTGTGGTGATCATACCAGAAACAGAAGCTTGATACATAAAGTACTTCAAACTGAATATTACTTGTTGATATTGCAAAAGAATACCATGACACTAGTAAAGAAATGTGACAAGTGTTAGCAATTCACAAACCTAATGCACCTACCACGAAAATATTGCATACATTAACTCCTATGTAGCTATTCATGAAATGGGGAATGGACATAGTGGGAAAGTTACCTATGGTACCTGAACGGGCTGTTTATATGCTGGCACTGACATACTACTTTATAAATAGTTGAGGCAGAATCATATGCACTTGTAAAAGAACACAATGTTATTGACTTTTCTTGGAAAAATATTGTTTGTAGGTTCGGGCTACCTAAAGAGATAGTCTGCGACAATGAATCCCTTTTTATTGGGCGAAAGTTTGGAAATTTCTGTCAAAAAAGGGGAATAAAGCTTAACTTTTCCACTCCATGAAACCCAAAGTCTAATGGGCAAACAGAATCAAGCAATAAGACCATAATTACTTTATTGAAAAAGAGACTTGACAAAGCCATAGGTAGGTGGGCTGAAGAACTCCTGACTATACTATGGGCATATAGAATAACTTCCTGAGCATCAATAGGTGAAACCCTATTTTCTTTAGTTTACAAATTAAAAGCAATGATTCCAATCGAAGTTGGAATGCTATCACTATTATATAGCTAGGCGACTGAAGAGTCCAATAATCAAGCCATCACTAACCAGTTGGACCTACTTGGCAAGTACTAGGAGCAAGCCTTGATCAGACTTGTGACCTACCAACAAAAGATTGCTCAATATTACAATAAAAATGTCTGTGTAAGGTAGTTCAAGGTTGGAGATTGGGTTCTTTGAAAAGTTTTCTAGAACACTAAGGATACAAGCAATGGAAAGCTAACTTCGACTTACAAAGGCCCTTACTATATAACCGAGGTAGTCGATCAAGGGGCATACCAACTAAGCGATAGAAAGGGGAAACCTATTTAACAAAGTTGGAATGCCATACATCTAATGAGGTATGAATTCTAGATCTTTACCTTCCAAGTTTTTTTTGAATTTATTTTGAATCACACTTGCTAAACTCGTGGGCAAGACATGATGATACAACCCGCATATATGACTGGCTAAAAGTGACTAATGCTCTAAGCCATATGGTCTAGTCCTATTGGATATTCTGATATTAAGCTACCCCACCATTAATGTACCATTTTGTTATAGGTCTTCTTTATATAAATGTTATTACTTAATATTCCATTGAGTAAGTAGTTACAATTCAATATCAACTACGTGGCTATTCATATGTTATTCAATTAGGGGAATAGAAATATGCTCTTATGCCATACATGCTAAGATGTTGTATCCTACTGGGGAATAAGGTTGTACGATAGTCTTATTTTTTAAATTCATTTTACTTGATAAAACAATGTCATTTTTTGCAAGTCATTATAACAGTTGTCATTTTATGGTTACCTTCTTCTATTTGACATACTATGTAATATCCCAAATTGTGATTAAGGGCTAAATACTTCAAAAGTGATGTACTTATTGTTAATAAACACTTTTGAAGAATATGATGTGAATTTCGATTCGAATGTGTTCTAATCAGTGCCTAAACCATGTATTTAAGTTCAATGGTGGATTAACATCTAAATTGAGTTAAATAAGAGGGAGGGCATATGGTTGAGTGATATGAACCCTAAAAAAATGCGTTCGGAGGTAATTTGGTAGAGATTGCCTTAATCAAAGGCAAAATAGGTAAAAAGGAAAGTTACCGACCAGTCGGTCAGTTACCGAAGAGGAAACTCATTGGTAAATTGAAGATCAATTGTTGGGATTAAATGTCAAGAGATCAAGAAATTATGAGAGAGTGATCCTAAGCTTGCATGAACATGGAAGGAGTTGGGAGGAGGAATAAGATCATGACACTTGGCGTTATAGGAACAATGGATCATGGTCAAAGGGTCAAAATTTGTTTTTTCTCTTCCCTCTCTCATTTAGAATGTCCAAAAAGAAATTAAAGGGAAAAGTTTAGATCATCATCTCCATTTCATTTTCTCTCTCCCAACAGCACCATTTTTGTTCAACCAAGAAGAGGAAAGAGAAAGGAAAAGTTGAGAGTTTGGCTATGTAGATGACTTCTTTAGCTCAAATACTCATCTTTAACTTTGATCATATTCATGAGAGCTTCATCTTGATGGTTTTATATTTTTGAAAGAAGGAGTTTGAGAGCTTAAGAAAAATTAAAAGTTGAAGAATTCAAGAACTAGCTTTGGAAAGAGGAAGAGGTAAGAAAGTGTTGCATTTTGACATATTGATTGTGCTTATTGGATGAACTTGGAATTTCTGGATTTTAGCCCTAATTTTTGTGCCATTAAGGTCTTGTGGATTTCATGGTGATTTGGTATTGGAATAGATGTCATTTTGTGTTTTGGTGCCAATAAAATTGGTTTCAAACTTTGAATGGAAAGGAATTGCATTGTGAGTATTGAATTGGGTTATTGTGTAACATGTTGTGTTTTTTTGTGGAACATGTCAATGAGAGTTGAATTTGGTCATTTTGGTGTTTTCAATGGATTCCTTGTGAAAAATTGGTGTGGGAGTGGTATTTGTTGTGAATTTGGAACCATTGGAAGTAATTGCACAAAAACTGAAATCCTGTCCCTTAAAACTCAGTACTGGGCAGTCAGGTTGTCTAGACATTTTGAAAGGGAAAATGGTGTCTAAAAATTATGAAACTTTCCAGTATTAAATTTCACATTCCAAGCTTCAAAATGGACATATAATTTGTGTTATTTCGGTTTTTGTACTTGAAGTAATGACTGTCCAAAGTTTGGGATTAAAACTGGAATCTATTTTAGAGCAGAGTTGGGTTTTGTGAAATTCTGTATTTTTGTGGTTATGGACAGCCTTGATTCATATTTTTCCAGTGAAGAAGACTTAAATAGATTTCAATAGGTTTTAGGATCACCTCATTTTGATTTTTCTAGAATCAGTTATGATTTTTTGAAATTTCCTTGGCTGCAGCGCAAAACTTTCTGTGCACGTTTTGGCCACAACCAAAAAATCTTGGCTGCAGCCAAAAACCTTCTGTGTACGTTTTGCCTGCAACCAGAGGATTCTTGGCTGTAGCCAACCCCCATTTTTAGCATTTTGTGATTTTGAAAAGTAGTTTGCAACCTAGTACCTCCCAATCGTTTTAGGTTTTCATTGAGCTTATTATAGTCACTTAAGGAACTCATATGGCAACCTATTTTGAATGTTTGAAAGTGAGAATTGGGAGTAGAGAATTAATCTACCATCCTTGATTTTAGTTTATAGGGTTCGATATTTGCCCTACGCGTGAACAGCTCGTGCCAGATCACGCCAGGAAATAACAAGGTAGTGACATTTTCTCTTATACTATGTGTAAATGCATTTTATGTATGTGTTATCATTTTTTTGTGATAATTATGTATGTGAAAGCCAGTGGAGCTTTGTGAATGCCAGAGAGGCAATACAAAAGCCAGTGAGGCTATGTGAATGCTAATGAGGCTATGTGTTATGTGTAAGCCAGTGAGGTAACATGTATATGTGACAGTTGATATGCTGTGTTTTGTGCTGCTGTGCGGTTTGATGATTTACTTGCATGCAATGTGTTTATGTGTGGAATAAGTGTTATTTGTTACTACTGGAATTCTTTTGAATATCATTCTTTCCTTTGACTGACCTTCAGACAGGACAAGTGGCTCCAAATGAAAGGAGACGACCAAGGGCAGCTAGGACTCTCATAGGAATATAATTTGGGTCGTTGGTTATTGAATTTTGGTTTGAAATTACTATATATTGTTGGGATGTAAATATTATTTTGGATACGGATGTGTAATCCCCTAAATGGGAATGTATGGACCCTTAGTGTGTGTGTGTGTGTGTCTATATATATATATATGAAACCCAAGGTTGCCAGGATTTTTGCTATACACTCTAATATGTATAAATGTGATTTAATTGCATAGGTAATTATATTCAAAATATTGAATTTGAGACTAGGGTAAGGCAGAAAGTTTGAAGGAATTTGTGAAAACCCTATCGGAAGGAAGGGATTGGAAATGAATTTTTAATTATCCTTCGGTCTCTAATCCAATCTAATTACGCATTTTCGAATCATAATTACGGTTTTCAAGGCAAGGGGTTACATACTACATACTAACCAATTCACTAGCTTATGCTTGGCATACAAGACTGACTTACTAAGCTAAATGACACATGATTGATGCATCATAAAATCCATGAGCAGTTCATATTAGAACTTCTAAACGTTGAGAACCCAACTTTAGGGGTGTTTGTTCACCGTTTAGCATACCTCAAGTATATAGGTCGCAAGTAGTATAAAAAGTTGTCATTCCCACTAGGACTAAGGCCAAAGTAGGCTAACAAGTGTAATTATGCTCTTAATTAGGTTGGGCAAATTCATTTTGAGTATTTCAATTTGTGAACACAAGTTTTTGTTCAAAACAAGGTAAATTAGGCTAAGCAAGATAAAACTTGATTCTAACTTCAAGAAAATAAAGCCTAGGATTATTTCTCCCCTTTTTGCACTTTATAAAACTAGATTAATTTTCTCCCGAATAGTATTTCAATAAATATATGTATTAGTCTAAGGTTCAAAAGCACTTGACAAAGCTCTCTCAAATCAAATTCAAGCTTCTCTTTTCATTAAAATGCATAATCTTTTACTACAATTAATGATGTGTGTGTGTGTGTGTGCACGTGCCAGGTTAGTAAATATATCTCTATTTTATGAACAAACCATCCATTTATCAAGTAAACTTCAAGTCAATCATGATTTTAGCCAAGTTCTACACCTAGATTAGCTCTCTCAAGTCAAACCCAAATGAATAAATTAATCTAAATAGTGGCCAAACATTTAGGAGCATTAAGCCAAAGAAAAAAATCCAAACATATATAACTACTAAAAAAGAGGAGCAATCAAGTATTAATCCACACAAAGGTTTAAAATAATCTTAGAATGAAAAGTTTAGCTACTCATATTCGGCAAATAGCTACAGCCATATCAAAAAAATGAAGAAGAAAGAGAAAGGAATCAGCAAAACCAAGGGAAATGAGCTTGAATCTTTAAATCATCAATCTACACTTGAATCTCCTTTAAGAACACTAAACCCTAGCAAAGAGAAGCTCTAAAATCGCCCCTAAGTCATCCTAGAAGTGAAGAATGACACTGTTGTTCATGAATTTTAGTGTTTAAAGCCCTAGAATCCGTTCTGGCTTTAAAACGCACAACTTCATTTATTGTCGTTAGCTGCAGCCAAGAGAGACCTTGGCTCTGGGCCAAAACTTTTTGTCTTGTACCTGGCTGAGGCCCAAAACTTTTTATTTTGTTCCTGGCTAAGGCCAAAAGCTCCTTGTCTGTTGGAAATTGTGCCCTAAGGGCCAATCATTATACTTTGAACATTATTATTTTAATAAAATTTCTCCATTCTGTTATCATATTATTTTCATGTTAACTGTGATAATTGTATCCTTGCATAATTCATAAAGATTGTCCTAAAATGTCCCTGGTCGGTCATCTATACAGGAGCAGAGATGAAACAAGATCAGTATGACTTTGATAAGATATGGAGATACGAATCAAAGTCTTAGGTACTTGTAAGAGTATAAGGTGCTAGACCAACCCATTATGAGAAAGCTATATGGATCAAGTCATAAGCTTTTCTCATGTATTACCAGTCACAATGCCCTTAGACCTGAGGTCATCATGGATTCCTACATGAGAGTTGCTAAGCTTTGAACTAGTCAAAAGTCACTTTTGACAGGGTGATAATAAAGGCTACGATCGGGCTTGGTGGTTTTTTATGCAGAGGAATATGAATGATCAAGATGGAATTTGTCCCTCACATTAGTAGAGAGATATTACTGGGCCCCTCGATGAGTGAGTCTGAGAAATGTATGGCCATACTATGATGAAAGGAGTTTCTGTCTCTGTTATCAGGCTACTCAGGAATCGAGAAAGTAATGGTCAAGAACAAGAGGATGACATTATACATGCCTTATCCTTGATCTATATATCATGTGATAAAAGGGACGTGACATGGTTGTATGACAGGTTGCATCGTGATAACGATCCTCATCTAAATTGGGTAGTCGTAATGTCTTACTAGAGGCCACTTGCAACTTTTGGGTTAGTATAATTATTGGCCCACTGCCAACTTCATATGGGCCTACAAGGTCGCACACAAGAATGGCCCAACACGAGATAATGTTTAATATAGGATAGACGAATTTTATATTTATATATATATATATATATATAATATAAAAGTCATTAATAATATTATATAGATATATATATTTTCGAAATATATATCTTATATATATATATATATATGTATATATATATATTATATGATATTATTATATTGTGTTAGTTTTAAATTTAATTTATTAAGATATATTAAATTTAATAACTAACATGATAGAGATATAGTATCTCAGATTTAATTTATGAAGATAAATTAAATCTAATGGCTCTTTATTTGGATTAAATAAATAGGTTAAATTAAAACTGTTGGACAGATTTAATTTAAACTGAATTTATTTAATTAGCTCATCAAGATAATTAATTGTTAATTAATTTCAAAATTAATGATCATTAATTTTGAAATTTGAAAATAGCCCTCATAGGTTATAAACTTGATAGAGCAGATATATTGATATGCACATGAGAATTGAGAGCCGCAAGTGAAACCCTAGGAGACATTAGAGGCACTAGCACGCAGTCTCGGTTAGAGAGCATTCATGTGGATACCGATAGAGGGAGCGGACCTGACGTGTTGGCTCCTAGAGATCATGAAAACTCTGAATCATCAAAAGGTATGAATCCTTCCAACTTGGTTTAAATGCCGTTGATAGATCCTCGATTAGGATCGGTGAAAATTTTTAAAATTCTTCCGCTGTGCCTACCGATCCTAACAGTGGCATCAGAGCCAGATCAATTATGCGTTTAAATTGAGTTTATGATTCTTATACATGTGATATATATGGGATGTGTATGTATGTTTATAAGAAACACTCGAATATGCATGTGATTTGGTTAATATGAAATGAAATTATTTAGAAAGATGTGATCTTGTAATTCCGTTGATTTTCGTTTTCATTTAATTTGAATCTTGAAATTGTTTCATTTTCAGCTTTGAAACATGTATGTGATTCTCGTTTTGGAACAAGCATGAAATCGATTCCGAACATGTATATCTTGAAACATGTATGTGATTTTCGTTTTGAACAAGCATGAAATTGGGTAGCGTACTTGAGATTGTAGTTGGCGGCAATCAAATCGGGTCTAGGTTTGGATATCTATTCGGGTAATAGGGATCCAAACTATGGGGAAGACAATTTGGATCAGAAGCGTTCTGGGCCATTGTTGTTTTTGTTTAATTTAGCGGGACCTCCGTGACCACCTTTGTGTAGCGCAATACAATCTGATCACGATATTTATTGCTTTTCATATTGTATGAATTCTTGTTGTGGTTTATTATTTATCCTTGTTTGGGTATGGTCAACAACATGGCTTTAGAATTTTACAAAGGTTGTAATATTTAAATACGGCCTGTTTGCCGTGCCTTCCTCTAAATACTCTCGATGTACATTCTCTTCTCATCTCACTTCCCTCAAATGTTTAAACGAGGTTTCTCTCAATGTATTTCTTTTTTTATTTAGAGAAGTTCTCTCATTGGCTTGGGAGGATTTTAGGTTAGGTAAGCCATGTTGTGTCACGTTTAAATTATGCTTTTGATAAGATCATTGCATGATTACTTTTATGTTTATATGTATTTATCTGCATGAGATACGACCACGATTGCATCCATATAAACAAAACTAATTAATTAAGCCCTGTGAATCAAATCTTAAGTCATAATGCCGTGAATTAATGAATACTTGTCAAAACCTAGATCGCTCAATTGTGGAAACCACCAAAGTGGATGCACTTGAGTTATCTTGATGAGACAAGCTTGAGTAATGGTGCTACTCATAATATTCATTATTATTTTGACTTAATTGAGATTAACAAAACGGTTTTGAATCTCAAGGCATTAGATGGGGTTAAACATGCCGGATCATATGATGATTAAATCCCATAAAGATCTAAGAGTTACATGTGATGTAATTGGTAAATAGGTTACCTACCTAAATAACTTGAATTTAAGTGTCTTGCCAAAGCGGACTTAAGTTTAAGCCAAATATGGATCTTAGCCCACTAATTATTATATTGAGGGTTGTTAATTTAGTGTGAGATTACTAACTAACTTTGCATATTTTAATTGTAGAATCATGTCGACTAGTAATATTGCTACACTTTCGTTGCGATCGGTCCTTGAGAAGGACAAACTCAATGGGAAAAAATTTCTTGACTGGTTCAGGAACTTGAGAATTGTTCTCAAGCAGGAAAGAAAGGCTTATGTCCTAGATCAACCTATTCCTGAGGAGCCTACAGCCAATGCTCCAAGAGCTCAGAGAGATGCTTACACAAAGCATAAGGATGACTCTGTGGATGTAGGTTGCCTGATGCTTGCCACTATGGTTCCAGAGTTCCAAAGAGATCTGGAACTCATGGAGGCTCATGAGATGATTGTACATCTCAAGGAAATGTTCTAGCAACAGGCAAGGCAAGAAAGGTATAAGACCATAAAGGCCTTATATTCCTGCAAAATGGCTGAAGGTGCATCAGTTAGTACTCATGTGTTAAAGATGAAAGGCTATATTGATCACCTTGAGAGGCTTGGATTTCCCATGAGCCAGGAGTTAGCTATGAATTTGATCCTCAACTCACTCCTGGAGAGTTATGACCAGTTTGTTATGAACTACAACATGAACAACATGGAGAAATCAATTTCTGAGCTGCATGGGATGCTCAAAACTGCTGAGCAAAGCATTAAGAAAAAGCCTAGCACAATTTTGATGGTTCAGAAAGGAAAGGGTATGAAAAAGAAAGGGAAGGGAAAATGGAAGGGTAATGGCTAAGGTGGTAAGACCAAAGTGTCAAACAAGACCGAAACCAAGCCTGCACCCAAGAAGGCAAAGCCTCCAAAGGAAGGAGTCTGCTACTTCTGCAATGAACCCGGTCATTAGAAGAGGAATTGCAAACTCTACCTAGAAGATCTGAAAAAGAACAAGAAGGATATCGACGCTATCGCTTCAAGTATTTATGTTATAGACATTCATTTTTCTACTTCCTCTACATGGGTATTAGATACTGCATGTGGTTCTCACATTTGTACAAATGTGCAAGGTCTAAAGGATAGTAGAAAGCTGAAGAAGGGCGAGGTGGACCTACGAGTTAGAAATAGAGCAAGAGTTGCTGCTTTAGCCATAGGCACTTATGATTAGTTCTGCCCAGTGGGCTTTTGTTAGTTTTGAACAATTGCTATTATGTTTCTGCTTTGAGTAGTAACATTGTTTCTCTTTCTTATTTGGATAAGGAAGGTTATACTTCCATTACTAGGAATGGTAAATGTTCTATTTATCGTAATGACATTTTTTATGCTGATGGTGATTTGCATGTTGGTCATTATATATTAAATTTGGAACATCCTAATAATGGTAATATCTATAACGTAACTACTAAGAGGATAAAATCAAACGATTTGAATCCGACCTACCTATGACATTGTCGTCTAGGCCACATAAATGAGAAACGCATTTCTAAACTATATCAAGATGGATTTCTAAACTCATTTGATTTTGAATCATGTGATACATGCAAATCTTGCTTATTAGGAAAGATGACTAAGGCACCTTTTACTGAGTACAGTGAGAGGGCTACTGAATTATTGAGCCTCATACATACAAATGTATGTGGACCATTAAATATAGCTGCTAGAGGAGGTTATGTCTACTTCATTACATTTATAGATGACTTTAGTAGATATGGCTATATCTATCTAATGAAACATAAATCTGAATCTTTTGAAATGTTCAAAATATTCCAAAATGAAGTACAAAACCAACTTGGTAAAACAATTAAAGAACTTCGATCTAATTGAGGTGGTGAATATTTGAGCCAAAAATTCATTGACCATCTTAGGAGTTGTAAGATAATCTCACAATTGACTCCTCCAGGAACACCACAATGGAATGGCGTTTCTGAATGGAGGAATCGAACACTATTAGATATGGTTCGATCTATAATGAGTCAAACAGATCTTCTACGGTCCTTTTGGGGACATGCCCTAGAGACAGCTGCATTCACACTAAATCGTGTTCCATCTAAGGCAATTGAAAAGACACCATATGAGATATGGACTGGAAAGAAACCAAGTTTATCTTTTCTCAAGATCTGGGGATGTGAGGTATATGTTAAGCAACAAGACTATGATAAATTAGCGCCCGATCCACAAAGTGCCTTTTCATGGGGTATCCTAAAGAAATGAAAGATACTATGTCTACAATCCTACCGATAACAAAGTGTTTGTTATTCGAAATGGTAAGTTTCTAGAAAAAGAGTTTGTCTCTAAAACAACCAGTGGGAGCGACGTACATCTGGAAGAAATTCGAGAGCCACAAGATGGTACATAACCACAGATGGAAATTAGAGAAAACTCACAACAAGTTGCTGAGCATCCTCAAGTAACACAAGGTCCACGAAGATCTGATAGGACACGGCATCAGCCTCAGAGATATGGATTTCTGATTACTGAAGGCCGTGATGTGTTGCTCATTGAGCAAAATGAGCCCACCACCTATCGAGAAGCCACAGTGGGACCAAACTCTGAGAAATGGCTAAATGCCATGAAGTCTGAAGTGCAATCCATGTACGACAATCAGGTATGGACCTTAGTCGATCCACCTGAAGGTGTAAAAACCATTGGGTGTAAATGGGTTTTCAAGGAGAAAACTAACATGGATGGCAGTGTAAATATCTTCAAGGCACGACTAATTGCAAAAGGATTCACTCAAACTCATGGTGTAGACTATGATGAAACCTTTTCCCCAGTTGCAATGACCAAATCAATCAGAATCCTTCTTACCATTGCAGCATATTATGACTATGAAATATGGCAGATAGATGTCAAAACAGCCTTCCTTAATGGAAAGCTGCTTGAGGATGTGTACATGACACAACCTGAAGGTTTTGTGCGTCCAGAGGACTCTGGTAAAATTTGCAAGCTTCAAAGATCCATTTATGGATTGAAACAAGTATCTCGAAGCTAGAATCATCATTTTGATGAAGTAGTCAAAGAGTTTGGATTCATTCAAAACATCGATGAACCTTGTGTTTACAAGAAGGTTAGTGGGAGCATAGTTGTATTTCTAGTGCTTTATGTAGATGACATCCTACTATTGGGAATGATATTCCTACTTTGCAGAGTGTCAAGTCTTGGTTAGGAGAGTCCTTTTCAATGAAAGACTTAGGTGAAGCCACCTATATCCTAGGGATTAGGATCTATAGGGATAGATCCAAAAGACTAATAGGCCTAAGTCAGAGCACATACATAGACAAGATACTACATAGGTTCAGTATGCAGGATTCAAAAAGGGGTTACATGCCCATATCTCATGGCATCCATCATAGCAAGGATATGTGTCCTAGTACACCTGATCAGCGAGATCGCATGAATAAGGTTCCATATGCCTCGGCCATTGGATCCATCATGTATGCCATGTTAAGTACTCGACCTGTTGTCTCGTTTGCCTTAAGTATGACCAGCAGATACCAACAAGATCCTAGTGAGGGTCATTGGACTTCCGTCAAGAATATCCTAAAGTACTTAAGAAGGACTAAGGACTTATTTTTGGTCTATGGTGGGTTGGATGATGAGCTCTGCGTAACCAGTTACACAGATGCAAGTTTCCAAACTGACCAAGACGACCTTAAATCGCAATCTGGATATGTATTTCTCCTAAATGGTGGAACAGTAAGCTGGAAGAGCTCCAAGCAAAGCACTATAGCAGATTCTGTAACAGAAGCTAAGTATATAGCAGCATCAGATGCAGCTAAAGAAGCCGTTTGGATCAAAAAGTTCATTACTGAACTAAGGGTGGTGCCTACCATCTCGAATCCAATAGATTTGTTCTGTGACAATAGCGGTGCTATTGCACATGCCAAGGAGCCTAGGTCACATCAAAGGACCAAGCATATACTCAGGCGATTTCATCTTATTAGAGAAATCAATGATAGAGGTGATATAAAGATATGCAAAGTAGCAGGAGAAGATAATGTTGCTGATCCTCTTACTAAGCCACTTGCACAGGCAAAGCATGAGCGTCATGTTAGGGCAATGGGAATTAGGCAAATTAATGATTGCACCTAGGGCAAGTGGGAGGATGTTGGAAATTGTGCCCTAAGGGCCAATCAATGTACTTTGAACATTATTATTTTAATGAAATTTCTCCATTCTGTTATCATATTATTTGCATGTTAACTGTGATAATTGTATCCTTGGATAATTCATAAAGATTGTCCTAAAATGTCCCTGGTCGGTCATCTATGCGGGAGCAGAGATGAAACAAGATCAGTATGACTTTGATAAGATATAGAGATACGAATCAAAGTCTTAGGCACTTGTAAGAGTACAAGGTGCTAGACCGACCCACTATGAGAAAACTACATGGATCAAGTCATAAGCTTTTCTCATGTATTACCAGTCACAATGCCCTTAGACCTGAGGTCATCATGAATTCCTACATGAGAGTTGCTAAGCTTTGAACTAGTCAAAAGTCACTTTTGACCGGGTGATAATAAAGGCTACAATCGGGCTTGGTGGTTTTTTATGCAGAGGAATATGAATGATCAAGATGGAATTTGTCCCTCACATTAGTAGAGAGATATTACTGGGCCCCTCGATGAGTGAGTCTGAGAAATGTATGGCCATGCTATGATGAAAGGAGTTTCTGTCTCTGTTATCAGGCTACTCAGGAATCGAGAAAGTAATGGTCAGGAACAAGAAGATGACATTATCCATGCCTTATCCTTGATCGATATATAATGTGACAAAAGGTACGTGACATGGTTGTATGACAGGTTGCATCGTGATAACGATCCTCATATGAATTGGGTAGTCGTAATGTCTTGCTAGAGGCCGCTTGCGACTTTTGGGTTAGTATAGTTATTAACCCACTGCCAACTTCATATGGGCTTACAGGGTCGCACACAAGAATGGCCCAACACAAGATAATGTTTAATTTAGGGTAGACGAATTTTATATTTATATATATAATATAAAAGTCATTAATAATATTATATAGATATATATTTTTTCGAAATATATATCTTATATATATATATGTATATATATATATTATATGATATTATTATATTGTGTTAGTTTTAAATTTAATTTATTAAGATATATTAAATTTAATAACTAACATGATAGAGATATAGTATCTCAGATTTAATTTATGAAGATAAATTAAATCTAATGGCTCTTTATTTGGATTAAATAAATAGGTTAAATTAAAACTGTTGGACAGATTTAATTTAAACTGAATTTATTTAAGGGAAAATTGCTAGTAAATACTAAATAAGCAAATTAATTGCTCTTTGCCACCAACACACATGGGGTACTGAACTTGCATTAAAATTGAAATGCAGAGCTTCTGAATCCCTTCTTCCTCTTCCATTTCCGGCATTCTGCAAAAGTTCAGCATCATCTCCCCTCACTCGGCCGTCTCCTTGGCTTGTGTCCGTTGGCAGTGTCGTCTCCAGCTACTCCTCCAGCAGCCGCTTACTCGTGTCCTTCGGATCTGTTGTCTCTGGGTGCTCCTCCAGCGGCCGGCATCTCCTTGGCTCGTGTCCTTCAACTGTGTTGTCTCGGGCTGTTCCACCAGTGGCCGCCGCCGCCGGCTAGTCCTTAAGCAACCATCACTTACTCCTCCAACATAAATGCCTCCTTCATTCACCTGATCTTTTCCACATGTGCCCAATGGTCATCCATGTTATGTGCAAAGGATGAAGATCAATTATGTGTCAATGATTTGTCGTTTTATGCAATTACTCTTCCTTCATGTGCCAATGATATGTTTTGTGTAATTACTCTTCCATGATGTGCAATTGATCTTCCATGCTGTGCACTTGATCTTCCATTTTGTGCAATTACTCTTTCATGATGTGCAATTGATCTTCCATTTTGTGCAACGAATCTTTTCCATACGTGCCCAATAGTCATCCACGCTATGGAAAAAATCCTTTCCACAAAATGGGAGATCAATTGCACATCGTGGAAGAGTAATTGCATATAATGGAAAATCATTAGCACAATGGATCATCCTTTACACCGTGGAAAAGATCCATTGCACAAAACGGGAGATCAATTGCACATAATAGAAGAGTAATTATACAAAACGGAAAATCAGATGCATATCATGGAATCATAAAAGATCAATTGAACATCATGAAAGATTAATTGCACAAAATGGAAGATCATTGGCACATCAAGGAAGAGTAATTGCACAAAATGACAGATCATTGGCACATAATGGATCTTTATCCTTTGCACATAGCGTGGATGACCATTGGGCACGTTTGGAAAAGATCCGTTGCACAAAATGGAAGATCAATTACAAATCAACGAAGAGTAATTGCATATAATGGAAGATCATTGGCACAATGGATCATCCTTTACACCATGGAAAAGATATATTGCACAAAACAGGGGATCAATTGCACATTATGGAAGAGTAATTGCACAAAACAGAAGATCATATGCACATCATGGAAGATCAATTGAACATCATGAAAGATTAATTGCACAAAATGGAAGATCATTAGCACATGAAGGAAGAGTAATTACACAAAATGACAGATCATTGGCACATAATGGATCTTCATCCTTTGCACATAGCGTGGATGACCATTGGGCACGTATGGAAAAGATCCGTAGCACAAAATGGAAGATCAATTACAAATCAACGAAGAGTAATTGCATATAATGGAAGATCATTGGCACAATGGATCATCCTTTACACCATGGAAAAGATACATTGCACAAAATGGGAGATCAATTACACATCATGGAAGAGTAATTGCATAAAACAGAAGATTAGATGCACATCATGGAAGATCAATTGAACATCATGAAAGATTAATTGCGCAAAATTGAAGATCATTGGCACATGAAGGAAGAGTAATTGCACAAAATGACAGATCATTCACACATAATGGATCTTCATCTTTTGCACATAGCGTGGATGACCATTGGGCACGTATGAAAAATATCAGGTGAAAGAAGGAGGCATTTGGGTTGGAGGAGCAAGTGACGGTCGCTTGAGGACTAGGCGCCGGCGCCGGCCGCTAGAGGAGCAGCCCAAGACAACACTACCGAAGGACACAAGCCAAGGAGACACCGGCTGCTGGAGGAGCACCCGGAGATGACAGATCCGAAGGACACGAGCCAGCGAGATGGTGGCCGTTGGAGGAGTAGCTGGAGACGACACTGCCGACGGACACAAGCCAAGGAGATGGCCGAGTGAGGGGAGACGATTTTGAACTTTTGCAGAATGCCAAAAATGGAAGAGGAAGAAGGGATTCAGAAGCTATGCACTTTCTCCTTCCTCCCGCCTAAAATCTTCTTATCAAACTAAGGGCTTTTTTGTCTTTTTAAGTTTAATTTTAATGCAAGTTCAGTACCCCATGTGTGTTGGTGGCAAAGAGCAATTAATTTGTTTATTTAGTATTTACTAGCGATTTTCCCTATATTTAATTAGCTCATCAAGATAATTAATTATAAATTAATTTCAAAATTAATGATGATTAATTTTGAAATTTGAAAATAGCCCTCATAGGTTATAAACTTGATAGAGCAGATATATTGATACGCACATGAGAATTGAGAGCCGCAAGTGAAACCCTAGGAGACATTAGAGGCGCTAGCACGTAGTCTCTGTTGGAGAGCATTCGTGTGGATACTGGTAGAGGGAACGGACCTGCCGTGTTGGCTCCTAGAGATCGTGAAAACTCTAAATCATCAAAAGGTATGAATCCTTCCAATTTGGTTTAAACGCCGTTGATAGATCCTCGATTAGGATCGGTGAAAATTTTAAAAATTCTTCCGCTGTGCCTACCGATTCTAACATTGTCTTCTTACCTCATCTTTTCTTATTTTCCATGTTGTATTGACTTTCTAAGCTCTTTTCTAACTTTTTAGTCATTGATTTGTGCTTTAAATGGCTCTACATGTGGCTCAAATGATAACCTATTAACACAAGAAAGTCTATAAAAGCCAATGTTGATGAAATATGGCAAAATATTTACATTTAACTTAAGAATTCTATCCCTTTATCCCAAAAATCAACTAGGCATATTTCCCTTACATATGTATCCCAATTATGTATGAATTCGTCAAAAAGTATGAGAAATTAGAGGCAAATGTGCCAAAATGACATGAATTTCATGAGGTTAACAATGTCCCGTGGCAGAACACAAGCCAGGCCATAAAGATATCAATACATACCAACTAACCCAAATTCTCATACTAGGTCAAACACTAATGTATGTACTAGTATACACGACCTTACTAATAAACAAAGCTTAATATTGGCAACTTGCATTGTTAGAACCGGCTATCACCCAAGAGGGGGGTGAATTGGGTGTATAATAAAAACTTAAGAGCTTTAAAAATCTTTTCGTATCTTAACAAAAGCGGTAAGTATGAAGGTTTATAAATCAACAGTTAGATAAAATAATATATACTGGAAATATAAGAGTTTAGGGAAGAGAATATGCAAACTGTGATTTATTCTGGTTCGGTCCAATCTGTGATGACCTACGTCCAGTCCCCAGGCTCCTCCTGAGATTTTCAAATCCACTATCTTCTTGTTTAATCCGGGCACAAGAAAAGCCTTTACAATCCCATAAGTTTAGCCGGGTACTTGTGAAACCTTTTACAAATCTCTTACTGAAATACTCCCCCTTACGGCAAGTCTTACGAGCAGAGCAATCCCGAAGATCTTCCTCTCCTACTTACTCATGCAAGTCTTACGAGCAGCAACGTTCTCTCCTGCTTACACCCCTGTAACTCTTATGAGCAGCAACGTTCTCTACTGCTTGCACCTTGTAAGTCTTACGAGCAGAATGTCTTACTGGCAATTCTCTCTACAGCTTCTCCGTAAGAAAATCAACCCTCTCAAGGTCCCTCTACCTTGAGATCAACTCAGAAATATAATTGAAAGTGTTTACAGACTCTCTCACAGAGTGGATATAATACTCACTGAAGTACAATACAAATGATCACTCTCTCAATGATAAGTAATATTGAAACCGCAGAACAGAGAGTGTTTGGGTAGA
Organism: Inga oerstediana; assembly: GCA_963210345.1. Classification (NCBI taxonomy): domain Eukaryota; kingdom Viridiplantae; phylum Streptophyta; class Magnoliopsida; order Fabales; family Fabaceae; genus Inga; species Inga oerstediana. The sequence goes on from OY723407.1 coordinate 38,998,869, forward strand.
AGCAGAGGATTCATCTTTCTATCATTTTTCACGTAGTTGCTCGCTGTCTCTGTTTTCTCTGTTTTTCTCAGTTACCCATCATCGTTGAATGCTCTCTCATTTATAGTTGATGAATATAATGGCCGTTGTGAGCATTCGTCCGTTGGAGTCATTTTGACCGTTGAGCATATTTGAAAACTAGCTACTGTCCGTTGTGGAGCAAAGTGGAGCGTCTCGTTTGAACAGCAGGAAGATTCATTTTGAGCTGTAGTAACGTTGTGGAGCGGGATGTGTTTCAGACAATCTCTCATGGTGGGTCAGTTGCTTGTCGTGGTTGGTAGCCGCCATTCGGTGTGTAATGATGGAGTTCACCGTAGTTGACTTTTATTTGAATCTGCAACCCGAACGTTTAATATCCTGTTTCACACTGCAAAATACTTAATCATTAATATGATGAAGTATTAGTCATGGGTATGTTGGATCATTGGTCAAAAGATGAATTTCTGGCTTCTGTGACTCATCACGTTGAATGAAGATATTCGCCGTGACCTCTGTTCTTGAAGATACAACCCAAATATTTAATCTCATGTTTTACACTTGAAATATATGTTAGTTAATGTTTAGGAACAATAACAAGTGAAAACATAATGATTGTATAACATTTAATCATGTTTGGATTGATTGCTATGAGGCTCTGTGTTTCTTCGTTGCTTCTGTCAGAACTTCACTTCGAGTGCAATATGGCTCACTCGAGTGCAGTTCATATTTTCACGTTCTGACTTCCTCTCGGGCAAGCACTCGCTGCACTTCACTCGCATCTGCTCGAGTGAATTCTCGAATCACTCGAGCACAACCAGTCATGCTCGAGTGAGTTTCATGCTTTCACGTACAGTCTTCTTCTCGGGTGATCACTTCCATGACAAAACTTGCATGTGCTCGAGTGAGAAATCATCCAATGCTCGAGCATGAATCCTAGTGCTCGAGTGTTGCAAATTTCTTCGCGTTTCAGCTGCTTCTGGACATCACTCGCACAACATTTTCAGAGAGAAAGTTTTTGCACTCGCGGGTGATGTGGGGCCACTTTAGAAAAATTTTATTCATTTGATTCAAATGATGTATCATAAGAATGCTCTTGCCATATGCATTCCAATGCAACAAGAATCAGCTCCAAACTCGTTGTATTCTGCAAGTTATGATCCAAAGAGTGTATATTTCGCTAGTCTGCACAAGCATCAACTTCCAGAAGGCATAGCTCCTAGAATATACGTTCAAATTAGGCCAATTACCTATCCATGGAAAGCTCTTTAAGTCTACTTTCATTTGGCACTGGTCTCGTCTCAATCTGATGTGTGGTTTGTGAGTTATACTCAAAATACCGAACCTGTGTCAAAGAGTGACGGTGATTTCAGTTTCATTTTCCACGATTCATATCTCCTTCATTTGATCTTCTTTCAATGTGATCCTGGTGCCCATTTTACGTGTTGGGAGTCTTCTTTAATATTCCACTGGTTTCGGGTCAATCCGATGTGTGGTTTGAGAGATATGACCACAATACCAGACCTCGCTCAGGCTGAACGTAAAACAGAGTAGAACAGAGTATACACCCCGTGCTCGAGTGAATTGGTCTGTGCTCGAGTGTGTTCTTCCTGTGCTCGAGTGAAACACCTCGTGCTCGAGCATAACACCTCTAGAAGTGCCAAAACTCATATATAAGTCATCTTAGCTTCGTATTAACCTATTCCAACCATCATTTGATCATAGAAACCTCCGGTAACATTATAGAAACCTCCAATATCACATCTAACAACTTGAATCTTGATATTCATGATAGATCTTCCAAGTTCTTCATTCTTCAATATCTTTCTTCTTAGTTTTCCTCTTGATAATAATTCTCCATAACCAAAGTAAGCATCTCCTTGACTATCTTCAATTTCTTCCTTCTTCTTCCTCTTGTTCATTTTCATTAATTCAATCTTCTTCATTCTTTGCTTGACTAATCTACAAAATATGTAATATAATAGTTAGTCAAAGAAATACATTATATAAACTTTTTGCTCTTATCATTTCACATCTATATTTGACATCATCAAAACTAATCATATCTAACATGCATAATATGGGACATCCTAATTATAGCTAACTTGCTATCTAAAGATAACAGACACACCAAAGATATCGGCCATATGAATCACAAAATAAGGAAATTCACTTGAGATGGTACATTACAGTACAAGTCTAAAATCACCATGTGAATAAATCACTGCCAATCCCTTAGTTTGGCAAAATACATCTAAAAAAGAAAATGAGACCCAAGTTCAAAGAACTTAAAAGAAACCGAATCAAAATGGGTCACAACAAAAAGGCACATGCATCCCTTATTGGTTTTCCTCACCATCCCCAGAAACAAAGCTGTTATCTTCAAGCCTACCATCAAAGAGAGATTGATATTTGGCTATCATTTGGTTTGGATCCTATCAGTTTGATTAACCCTCTTTGAACTCATTCATCAGTTAGGTTGAGTCCAAAATGCCTCTTCTACAGCAATATCTTCAAATTTTTGCTTTAACCCACTATTCTCAGAGTGTAAGATTTACAACTCATGTTTTGCCTCTACCAATGCCTTTGACATATGCTCCAACTGTGCTTCAAGTTTGGCTTGGGAATCTGACATACATACTGAAGCCTATTGTAGATCATAGATCATCTTGTCTCTCACATAAGCCTATGAGATTAGCTTAGAAGCTTCCTTTTACAAGTATAAACCTGCCTTGAAACCTTGCAAGCAAAAACCTTACCAAGGGTTAGTCCAAACACTAGCTAGAGAAAAAGGAGAAACTAGCATGATACAATACTTGGAACATTTGGGTGAGGCAGGATGTTAGTGAGTCAGTAGGTCCTTGAGACTCCAACATGGCTAAATCACTCTGGAATAAGAGGCAATGGGCCATATGAAGAATTTACGGTGTGTTAATAATAGATGAGGTCATAGTAGGGAAGTTGATATTGAAGCCCCTAAGCTCCAACCTAGCCTTTGTCTTTGTTCTGCTCTACAGTAGTTACCTAGATTGAGATCAGATGTTCGAATGGAATACTTGACTAACCATCTGCTTTGGCTAGCTTCCTTTCTCTCTTCTTTTCCAGGTTAGGGACCTTGAATGGTTTTCTCTTCATCTTCGCTTTCCCTACATTAAAACATATAGAATGATACCCGCATATTTTTTGGGATTGATAGAAATACTTTAGAACTTAACAATAATACCTGGGTGAGTATTTTTCAACTCAAGTAGGGATACTCAATCTCTTTCAGTGGCCAGCCAGGCTAGAATATGCTTTATCTAATCCTCTGAATGACTTTCTGGGGTGAACCTCACCTTGCTGACTTATGCATAATTAGTGTATAAGTACTTAGCAGTATCTATTTATAAAGACCAGTAATTAGAAAGGGACTTACCATCTCAGTTCCACCTAGTATGAATACCCAAACTGTAATACCGTAAATTTTGAGACTCGAGGCTAGAGAATAAGCTTGAAATAAGTGGATTTCTAAGCCCCGGTTTAGCAAGATCCCAAATTATGATTAAGGGTTAATAACTCCAAAAGTGGAGGTGATTATTGATAGATAAACCCTTTTGGAGAATATGATGTGATTTGGCACTCGAATATGATTCGTCTGTGTTTTGAGTAGCGCTAAAACCCTGTATTTAAGTTCAATTGTGGATAAACATCTAAATTGACTTTAAATAGAGGGACGGCGCATAGTGTGACTAAAAGAATGAGAAAATGTGTTTGCTGGTGATTCAGGAAGAATTGCCATAATCAGGGGCAAAACAATAAAGTTATCGGCCAATTGGTCAGTTACCGAAGAGGAAACTCATTGGTAACTTAAGGATCAATGGTTAGGATTGATTATGCAATAGATAAAAGGGTGGATTATGTATATGTGTTCATGTGAGCTTATAAGAGGTGAAGCTTTAAAATCATGACAAGTGGCACTATGGGATTGAAGTCAAAAGGTCCAATTTATTATTTTAGTCAAAATTCTCTTTCTCTCTTTTCTCATTTCAGTTAAAGGCATGGGGGCAGATGAAAATCATCATCTCATTGCACTTTGCTCTCTCTCTTTAAGCTCCCAAAGTCGGTCATGGAAGGAGGAGGAAAGAGAAAGAGTTAAGCTTAAATGTGCCCTATTTTGACTAAGTAGATGAGCTCTTTTGTTCAAAACCCCTTCACTAAACTTGTTCCTCTTGGTGTAAGCTTCATTTCCATAGTTTTAGATTTTTAAGAGGAGGTGTTTTGTGAGTTCAAGAAAAGTTGAAGATTGTGGCATCAAGGAATTGGTTTGGGAAAGAGGAAGAGGTGAGTATTTGATGCCTTTTGATCTAAGTTTTGTGATATTTGAATGAGTATTGTGAATTGTAGAATTTTGCCCTGATTTTGATATAATTTCGTGTGGCATGTAATTGGTAAAATTGAAATGTGTTTTGTGTTGAAAATGGTGTCATGTTGTGATATTTAGTCATTGGAATTTGTTTGGATTGGATTGGACATGTTGGTAACAAAACTGAAAATTTGTCCATTGAAAGTCTATGCTAGGCAGTCTGTTTGTGAGGACGTTTTGACTAAGTAAATGATGTAAGAAAATTATGAAACTTTCCAGTCTTAAAGTTCACATTCCAAGCTTCACAATGGACAAATAATTTGTGCCATTTCGTTTTTTGATCTGGGAGTTATTGTTGTCCAAAGCTTTGGATTGAAACTGAACTCTGTTTTGGAGCAGTGTTGAGTTTTGTGCAATTCTATATTTTTGTGGTGATTTTCCAGTAATGGACCATATTTTTCCTATGAAGATGACTTAAATACCTTTCATTTCACTTTGGAATCACCTCATTTCGATTTTTCTAGAATTAGTTATGAATTTTTGAAATTCATCCAAGAAACAGAATTTTCATGGCGGCGACCAGAAGGTTTTGGGCCGTGGCCCAAATGTTTCTGATCTGTTTTTGGCTGCGGCCAACCCCTAAAAATCAGTATTTTGCACTTTTGAAAGGTGATTTTTGGTATATCATTTCCCAACCCTTTAGGCATATGTTTGGGCTTATAGTAGCCATCTAAAGGTCTTAAATGATAACCAACTTTGATGTTTTGAAGTTGAGGAATTGGAAAAGGGAATAACCCTATGTCCTTGATTTGATTGTCAGGATTCGGTATTTGCCTTGATCGTGATTTATTTGTGCCGGAGCACACGTGAAAAGAATAAGGTAGTGACACTTTCTCTTATGCTATGTGTAAAGCATTGTATATATGTATGTTATGTATAGTGATGCTTTGAGATCGCAGTGAAAGCTAACGCATAGTATTTACAGCCCTGAGTGTTGTCGTTTGTGGCATAAGCCATGAATCATTGTGATGCTGCCGAACATAATCATTTATGATATGTGTTTATGCACTGTATGAGTGACTTGTTACTACTGGGATTCTTTTGAATCTCATTCTTTCCATTGACTAACCTTTCAAACAGGGCAAGCGGTCCGAGAAGAAGCAAGTAACCAAGGGCAAGTTAAGTTCCTGGTTGGGAGCATTAGTTAGTAGTTGGTCATCATAGATTGAAAGTGTTGTATAATTTGTATTCGTCTTTGGATTTGGGATGTGTATTTGGATTTATATCAAGGATGATATTGTGTAATTCCTTAAATGGGAATTTGTATACTGTTTAAAGAATATATGGAACCCAAGGTTTGCCGGGGATTGTGTTGTGCACTCTGATATATTTGAATGTAATTTATCTTCGTGAGGTAATTGAATTCAAAATACAAATATAAGACCAGATGTATTAGATTTTAAAAGATGTTTTTTTTTTAAAACCCTATTGTAAAGATGGGATTTTAAATGCATTTTGAATTTCCATTGGTCTCTAATTTGTCATAATCACGTATTTCAAATGATAATTACGAAGGGGGTTACATTTTGAAAGTTGTGGTATCAAAGAATAATATCAGACAAATTTGCCAAGCTTCATGCATTTGAATTAGAGAATGAACTTTCCAAAATATATGGTATTAAAGTATGGTACTAGAGTACGATAAGAGATTACTATATTAGCTCCTTGTAGCATGGCTTCCAATAATAGAGTATTGTTGTTGCTTTCACCTTATATGTCGCTAAATTCCCCAAAATTCATGCATTTGAATGAGGGAATGAACTTTTCAAAATGTTTGGTATTAAAGAATAATATCAAAGTTTGGATGACATAACTATATTAAAGTGCTGTAACAAATCTTCTAAGAAAAGAGTGTTGCCCTTACCTTCACCTTATATGTGGCCCAATTCCTCAAGCTTCATACATTTGAATGAGGGAAGAAACTTTCCTAAATATGTGGTATCGAAGAACAGTATCAGAGTGAGGTATGAGATGACCGCAATAGAGAATTGTAGCACAGCTTCTAATAAAAGAGTGATGTCATTGCCTTCGCCTTATATGTTACTAAATTCCCCAATCTTCATGCATTTGAATGAGGGAATGAACTTTCCAAAATATGTGGGATCAAAGTACGGTATCAGATGACAATATTAGAGTATTGTAAAAGAGCTTCCAATATAAGAGTTTCATAGTTGCCTTTGCCTTATCCACCGCAAAATTTCCCCAACATCAAGCATTTGAATGATAGAATGGATTTTTTTCGATATTTGTGGTATCAAAAAATGGTATCAAAGTATGATATGAGATAACTGTATTAATGTATTCTGGAAAAGCTTTTAATAAAGGAGTGTCATCATTCCTTACACCTTATCCACTGCCAAATTTCCCAAGCCTCATGCATTTGAATGAGGGAAGGAATTTTACAACATGTGTGTTAGAAATTCCAATACAAGAGTGTTGCCTTTCCCTACGCCTTATCAGCCACCAAAGTTCCTAAGCTTCATACATTTAAATGATGGAAGAAACTTTCTCAAATATGTGCTATCAAAGAATGGTATAAGAGTGCGTTATGAGATTACCGTATTAGAGTATAGTAGCAAAGCTTCAACTAAAAGAGCACCACAGTTGCCTTCGCCTTATATGTGGCCAAATTCTCCATGATTCATGCATTTGAATGTGGGAAGGAACTTTCCAAAATATGTGTTATTAAAGAATTGTATCAAAGTGTGGTATGAGACAATCATGTTAGTTTCTTTTAGTTGACCTTCTAATAAAAGAGTGCCACAGTTTCCTTCTCCTTATCCACCACCAAATTCCACAAACTACATGCATTCAAATGAAGGAATGAACTTTCCAAAATATGTGGTATCATAGAATGGTATCATATTGTTGTATGAGAAGACCATATTAGACATTGTAGAAGAACTTCTAATATTAGAGTGTCGTTGTTGCCTTTGCCTTATCCAATGCAGATTAGTTTAGGGGAAAATATAGAAAAGAACCTAGAATTTTTGAAAACTGCAAAAAAATGAAGAAAGGGACCAGAGAAAATTAAAGAAAAGGGCCTAGAGTTTTTGAAAATTCTAGTATATATGCTCGTTACTCTCATTGCATTCATTTTCATGGGGCTTTCATGTACCCTATTATGGCAAAAAAAGGTATTATTATTTTTATTAATATAATCATAATAGTAATAATATGATGTTGTTGTTACTTTTATTTTATTATACTTACTTATCTATTTGATTTTTAGATCATTATTAGACCATAGCTTCAATAGGCTATTTTGTAGTCGTGATAGGGATAGAATTGATAATCACGATGGCTGCCATTAATTCAAATATTCCAACACGTTGGTCTAAGGTAGGCCGAGTATTTATTGTGATAATTAGTTGTGCAATGATGCCCTTAACAGCCTAGAGGGTTTTAAATATTCAAATAAAAGGGCCCGCAAATTTTGTTCTTTTATTCTTCCTAGTTGCATTTGGCTTATTGATTGACTACACCACCATAGATGGATTTAACTTACGAGGAGTTAATCAAGTCAATTCTTCCTAGTTGCATTTGACATAGCTTTATATGTTGCCAACTTCCCCCAAGCTTTATGCATTAGAATGAGGGAAGGAACTTTCCAAAATGAGTGGTATCAAAGAATGGTATCAAAATGTAGTAAGAGACAACCGTATTTAAGTATTGTAGCAGAGCTTCTAATATAAGGGCACTGTCATTGCCTTTGCCTTATGTGTGGCAAAATTCCCCAAGTTTCATGCATTGCAGTGAGGGAAGGAACTTCACAAAATGTGTGGTATCAAATAATGGCATCAAAGTGCGGTATGAGATGACCGTATTTGAGTATTGTAGCAGAGCTTCCAATATAAGGGTATCAATTAATGGTATCAAATTCCCCTAACATCATGCACATCAAAAACCTCTGTTAAATATATAATAAACCTTAGATGCACAAAGACTGAACATCAAAATTATGAGACTCGTATAAGTACAAAACCCAATGAACCATCCAACTCATATGTGTGTATTATTTTAGTTTAATTAATTTGAGAACTTTAGCTACTATTTCACCTGTTAATTCATTCTCCTATACTTCTCTTTCAAATGCTTGACTTGTGTTTGTCCAAATTAGGAGTGGTACTAAGAGGGAGCAAATCCGTAAGGGTAAGATGAAGGTGGATTGGGTGGAGCTATTTCGTGTGACACCAGCGGATGTAGGAGGTTTTCTCAGGTTGTTTCAATTACCTTCATGATGGCTTTTTGTTTTTATGTATATGCATATGTAAATGTATAAAGTTTTATTTATATTTATATTTTTATGTGAATCAGGGATGTAAGATTGAATATTGATCATGGTGAGACATCAATGAACCAACACTCTGAGTCTGAGATAACTATGATAATTAAGTCTCTATACATGAAGCAATCATTGTCCAACAAATTTTCCGTTTTCCTCTATTTTGTTATGACAATGGGTGTGATTGATTTTGTCGGTCGTATGATTTAGAGTCTATTGGTCTACATAGTCAAGAGTGCTGCCATTGCCTTCGCCTTATTTGTCACCAAAATGTATGGTTTCAAAGAATGGTATCAGAGTGCGGTATGAGACGACCCTATTAGAGTACTATATAAGATCTTTCAATATAAGAGTACCGTCATTGCCTTCCCCTTATATTCCGCCAAATTCTCAAGGCTTCATGCGTTTGAATGAGGGAAGAAACATTCCAAAATGTGTAATATCAAATAACAGTTTCAGAGTATGGTATGAGACGACTGTGTTAGAGAATTGTAACATATCTTTCAATATAAGAGTGCTACCATTGCCTTCGCTTTATATGCTGCCAAATTCCCCCAAGCTTCATGCATTAGAATGAGGGAAGGAACTTTCCAAAATAAGTGGTATCAAAGAATGGTATCAAAATGCAGTAAGAGACAACCGTATTTGAGTATTGTAGTAGAGCTTCTACTATAAGAGCACTGTGATTGCCTTTGCCTTATGTGCGGCAAAATTCCCCAAGCTTCATGCATTGCAGTGAGGGAAGGAACTTCACAAAATGTGTGGTATCAAATAATGGCATCAAAGTGCGGTATGAGATGACCGTATTTGAGTATTGTAGCAGAGCTTCCAATATAAGGGTATTGAATAATGGTATCAAATTCCCCCAACATCATGCACATCAAAAACCTCTATTAAATATATAATAAACCTTAGATGCACAAAGACTGAACATCAAAATTATGAGACTCGTATAAGTACAAAACCCAATGAACCATCCAACTCATATGTGTGTATTATTTTAGTTTAATTAATTTGAGAACTTTAGCTACTATTTCACCTGTTAATTCGTTCTTCTATACTTCTCTTTCAAATGCTTGACTTGTGTTTGTCCAAATTAGGCGTGGTACTAAGAGGGAGCAAATCCGTAAGGGTAAGATGAAGGTGGATTGGGTGGAGCTATTTCGTGTGACACCAGCGGATGTAGGAGGTTTTCTCAGGTTGTTTCAATTACCTTCATGATGGCTTTTTGTTTTTATGTATATGCATATGTAAATGTATAAAGTTTTATTTATATTTATATTTTTATGTGAACCAGGGATGTAAGATTGAATATTGATCATGGTGAGACATCAATGAACCAACACTCCTAGTCTGAGATAACTATGATAATTAAGTCTCTATCTTGAAGCAATCATTGTCCAATAAATTTTTTGTTTTCCTCTATTTTGTTATGACAACGGGTGTGATTGATTTTGTGGGTCGTATGATTTAGGGTCTATTGGTCTACATAGTCAAGAGTGCTGCCATTGCCTTCGCCTTATTTGTCACCAAAATGTGTGGTTTCAAAGAATGGTATCAGAGTGCGGTATGAGATGACCGTATTAGAGTACTAAATAAGATCTTTCAATATAAGAGTACCGTCATTGCCTTCCCCTTATATTCCACCAAATTCCTGAGGCTTCATGCGTTTGAATGAGGGAAGAAACATTACAAAATGTGTGATATCAAATAACAGTTTCAGAGTATGGTATAAGACGACTGTGTTAGAGAATTGTAACATATCTTTCAATATAAGAGTGCTACTATTGCCTTCGCTTTATATGCTGCCAAATTCCCCCAAGCTTCATGCATTAGAATGAGGGAAGGAACTTTCCAAAATGAGTGGTATCAAAGAATGGTATCAGAATGCAGTAAGAGACAATCGTTTTTGAGTATTGTAGCAGAACTTCTAATATAAGAGCACTGTGATTGCCTTTGCCTTATGTGTGGCAAAATTACCCAAGCTTCATGCATTACAGTGAGGGAAGGAACTTCACGAAATGTGTGGTATCAAATAATGGTATTAAAGTGCAGTATGAGATGACCATATTTGAGTATTGTAGTAGAGCTTCCAATATAAGGGTATCAAATAATGGTATCAAATTCCCCCAACATCATGCACATTAAAACTTGTAGAGAAATTGATAGTTTCCTTGCTGACTTGTGGTGGGGACAGAATGAGCATGAAGGCAACAGAATCCATTGGAAGAAGTGGAGGCTAATGACGAAAGCCAAAACAAAAGAAGGTATGGGATTTAGGAGTTTTCATGATTTTAATAGAGCTTTATTAGCAAATACTGTATAGAGAATGTTGCATAAACCAAATGAATTGTGGTGTAGAGTTTTGAAGGGGATTTACTTTCCCAAATGTGGATTGATGGATACGGAGATAAGTGGGAAGGCCTCATGGTGTTGGATGAGTATAATTGAAGGAAGAGAACTTCTAAAGCAAGAGCTGTTTTGGAAAATCGATAGTGGCAATGATACCAGGGTATGGTGTGACAGGTGGATACTTGGTTTGCCGAATAGCAGATTACAATATGAGCCTGTTAGTGAGGGGATAAGAAGATAAGAGTGGCTGATCTCATAGTAGATGGTGAATGGAATCTGAGTAGTATTGAGCAGAAAATTACTGCATAAGAGAAAAGCTGTATTCTTTAAGTTCAAATCGGGCAGGACAATAGGAGGGATAAGGCTATATGGTTGAAGTGTAAGGATGGGGATTATTGTGTCAAATATGGCTACCATGTGGCAAAGGGTACTACAGTAGAGGAAGTAGGGAAGGGGCCTAGTACTTCATATCACATCCCAGACAAGCTATGGAATTGTGTTTGGAGCTTGTATATTCCCCCAAAATTAAGCACTTTATGTGGAGAGTGCTTAATAATGCAGTAGCTACAAAATACGTCCTATTTAGGAGGAAGTGTGCTCAAAATGAGATTTGTCCAGTATGTGAGGAAGAACCTGAATCTCTTGAGCATATGTTGTTATAGTGTCCTCTAGCTAATAGATGCTGGTTTGGAAGTTCATTGTCTTTAAGAATTGATAAAAATCATATTACCACTTTTATGAGGTGGTGTGAGGAGAAATTTATGCTAAATAAGGAGATGGATTAGAGGAATAAGGCTCTCACGGCTGCCAATTGTTGGGGAATATGGAAAGGTCGATGTGATGTAGTCTTCAATGGTGAGAAATTTGATGTAGAAAAAATAGTGAGTTTGGCTTCCATTTTAGTTACTAAAGTTTGGAGTGCCAAAAGTGGTTTGAAGGAAGGTATAAGGAAAAAAGAGGGTTTGAAGTTGGAGAGGAAGTTGCATTGGGAACCGCCACTATCAGGAATGGTAAAAATTAATATTGATGGTGTTTCCAAAAACAGAAGGGGAATGATGGAATACGTGTTGTATGTAGGGATACTAAGGGTGATTTTGTGGGTGGAATTGGGAAGAGCTTGGTGGCATGTTCTGCATTTCAAACTGAGTGTTTTTCTCTTAGAGAAGCCCTCCATGTTGCTGACAGATTTAGCATGCAAAGAGTAATAATTAAGATGGATTGTGAAGTGCTTTTTAGGTATGAGAAGTTTGGTTCTAGGAAAGGAGTGGAGTGGCAGAGTGCACAAATCTTGTCTGATGTCCTGGAACTAGCTCCAAGAAGGCCAGAAGCTGTTTTTTCCTTGGTAGCTAGGCAAGGAAATGGTGCTGCTGATTGTCTAGCAGTTGTGTCATGTAGAAGGTTAGAGCCCAATGGGTGGCTGGAGACAGCACCAACTTTCTTGAGGAAGGCCCTATTGGCTGATGCAATATGGTTGAGGAAGGAAGAGGAGACTTATGTGCTGCAATAATCTCAGCGAGAAGGCATTGGTAAATTGGGCTGCTGCTGATGTCTGCTTGTAAGGCTGGTATTTTTTTAGTTTTTCTTCCTTAGTAATTAGTTGTTGTAGTTGATGTTAGTATGGTTTTTTTTTTTTTTTTTGGTTTAAGTGGTGTGATAGGTTGTACTTGTAGGTTTTTTGAGTGTTTTCTTGGCTTCGACTATTGGTGCAATGGACTTGTTTTGTTTGTGATTAATAAAAATGACTTTTTTTGGGGGGGGGGAATATTGATGAAGCAAGCTTGAATTTTTTAAACTGAAATTCTTATAGACCAATCAAAAATAATGCCTAATTTTAATTTTAATCCTGGAGGAGGTCCACGATGCCGAGTTGGGAGGAGGGACAACAGGATGGTTGAGGAAAGAGGATGCTAGTGGGTTTGGGGGAGGACTTTTTTTTTTTCATAAAAAAAAGGTGGGGTTACAACTAGGATTAAAACCAAATGAGCTATTATTTTTTTTAGTGGTCTATACTATTTTTCATTTAAAAATTCATCTTACTTTGTTAACAATACACAATCATCACTTAACTTTACTTCGTCACTATTTTCCGTTAATAACATTAACGATGTTAAATTTTAAAGACTAAAAAATACATTTTTAAAACTTAAAAGACTAAAACGAAACTTTATGTAAATTTAAAGTACAAAAGTATACTTTAGCTTAAGAATTGGCACTTGAATCACAAATTTGTGATGATGATGATGATGAGAAATGTCTCTTTACAGCAAAATATAATTTGAATTGGATGGAACAGAACAATTTTTGAAGACGTAAAATCTTATTAGTTTATATAAACCCTAAATAAAAGCATACTTGTTTGGCATATAGGGTAATAATTTACTATACAAATAACAAATGTCAAACTTAATTGGAAAAATGTGACACAATCTTAGAACTCTCACGGCATGCAACTCCAACCCTGTCATCTCCTTTGGAAATTGAAGGATTTAATCGCAAAGGCAAATATTATTGCAAAAAATATGCAGAAACCAGGCACCATTATTGCAGCAATGCACAAGAAATCATGCTTATAACCAAACACTTCAACCAGCACCTGCTTTATGGCTCTCATGTTTATTCCATCAGATAGCTTCACAAGTTTATAATCGTCACCATACTGAGAAGTTACCAGACCATAGAGAGTCCAGGCTACAGGGTTTGCCCAGTAATACCATCTCCACCATATTGGAATTCTCTGAGAATGAGACCAGAACCGATTGATCAGCATAACTAAGAATATATAAAATATAAAAATTATTGCGAGTCAGATTTGTTATGAGCATCTGACAGTGCAGCTCATTTCTCAGATTCCGTACAACACATTGGATCCATCTCTACCCTTTCTGGTTCTAAATATAACTTCCTCATGTATTTTAAGAAAAATTTGTTACATTATTGACTTCTCGAAAAATAGAGTTCAAGATTTCATTTTTAGCCTTATTAATGAAAAGAATATAAACTTCGTCATGACTTTAGGACGATTTAAGACTAATCATTAAATGACTTAAATATAAAAAGACATATTATTACATATGAACTTATTAATGTGGATCAAGAAAAAGTTGTAGAGATTTGCAGAGATGAGAGATGTAAAGATGTTATGATAACTGGGGGCAGTCAATCCTGAAATAGTTAGATCTTGTAGGATGAAGTGGATTCATTTTCTGCTTGCGATTGAGGGATTCGTAAATTTGTAGATGTGTTGAAATTTGGGAGAATATCGTTTAGGTCCCAATCAAGAGAAATAGTATATTAACAAGTCTCATAACTGGTCAATGATAGCTCATCACTTGTCAATGGGACTTTTCTGACATTATTTTTTATGGTTGGGACCTTAATGCTATTTTCCTTTAAAATTTCATCAACTAAAATTCAAATCAAATTTATCACCAGCGGCAATTAGAACTATATGTTGTTTCACAAAAAAGGGGATAAGCATGAAGCAAACTAATCCAAGCCAAACTAAATTAATTACACGCAAAAAAGAAAAAGGAATAGGTTGATTTAGAAAAATTGATTAATTTGGTTTAGTTTGGTTTCAATCCAAAATCAAACCCAACAAAACCTAGAAAACACCTACGTATGAGAGCCAATATTTTTTAGCAAAAACAATCATGAAAAATTGTCTGGCAAAACAAAATCAGTTTTCAAGTTTGAATTAATCACCATCTACACACCCTATCACCTAAGTCAATTATTTTAATATACGCATTCAAAGGTCCAACATTAAATGTAAGCATTAATTCTAAACTGTTATTCTGTAATCAAACAACAACTTTTACACACATTTAGAAATTAGAGCAAAGAACTCCCATACCTTATGAGGGATCATGAAACCGCTGAAAAGGTTCCACAGCATATAAAATGGAGCAGCAATAATGGCAGCAACATGATGATTTGGTGTGACAGCCGTGGTCATCATTCCATAGAAAGTAAAATACAGCATGGTAAAGTACATGAAGAATATGTACCAAATGAACTTAACAGCAGACCATTCAAAGCAAGCCATGGAATAGAATATTGTGCAGTATATAAGAGACTGGGCAAATACGTAAGGAAACTCAATAGCACCCTGCATAACGAATATATATAACACGTTTATCAACTTTCTGTAAAGGCAGGTTTGATTTGAATCAAAAGTGCAGAAAGATATGCATGTGTTCTGATAGAAACAAACCTGAGCAAATGCAAATGCCAAGGCTGAATACATCCCTGCTGCTCTTTCTCGATATGAAACAAATCTTTCAACAGAAAGAACAGGCTGAACGGCCGTGCCGTTTGTGATGCCAATAAAGAGAATTGCTGCGTACATAGATCCCATGGCATTAAATATATCTTGCTGCGTCTCCCTGTGAAGATACAATAAAGTTGCCAGTTGATACAGGAAATCAGAATTAAAGAAAATAGTGAGATGAGATAATCCGGAAGTGCTAGTACATTAGAGCCATTGGTAGATATTGAGGTTGTAGCAACGGAAACTAACAAAATTCCCAATGTATTTAGCCAAGGAAGCTGTTAAGATTAAAAATGTTACAGAACAATGTAAAATGCTGAGTAAACGACCTTTTGGCACCAAATCTCCAGCATATAGTTCCAAGCATCAATGAGATAATGAGAGTGTAGAAGAAGCGAACAGCAGTGTATTGTGGGTTACGCCAATAAGATAGATTTTGCTTCCAGAGACAAGTCAGGAACTGCTCAAAATATGACCGACAATACTTGCTAGGAAAATTCAATTCTTTTGAGTTACTTGTTGGCTTGCTCAAGCTTTCAACCAACTCTTTGTTTCGTCTGAAAAGGAAAAGAATAAAGGTGGTATCAATAAGAGAGCAGCAGTTGCATATAGAACTGTAAGTTTGTGTAGAAAAGTTGACTTAAGAAATGCATTTACACAAATAAGCTTGATCTTCGGTAGATTTCAGCAAAGTCCACTCCTAGACGACTTTCTTCCAATGAAGAAGTAACCTCCAGCATCCATGTAGAGGGGTTATATCCAGTTCTAATCTTTGGAACACCTTCAATCGACTACAGAAGAAATATTCGTACAAGAATTAGTGAATTTATTCTCATCATCAGTCAGTGAATGAATTATTCTATAAAATCTAAGCGTCAATTTGCAGACCTCAAAATAACTTATTAGCTCACAAGACTTGGGACCGAGCGGACCAGCATATATTAGCTCACCTCCACGCTTCATACAGAGAAGCTGCAAAAATTTTGGAAAATGGTCAGACTTGTGAGCAGATAGAAATTCGTGAGAAATTCAGGAAGGATAAAATATAATCCCGCGAACTATTGATCTGAATGGACAATTGATGGATAAAGATAATACAGCTACATATTTAATTTCCGCAGACAAGCATGATAAAAACGTATGAAGTTATCTTGGCAATATATATATATATATATCAAGTTATCACTAAGACATCAACATAATTCACACAAAGGTTAGACACTGCCATAGTTGAATCCTGCCTTAAATACTCATTATTAAATGATCATTAACAATACCTCATCAAAGGATTCAAATATTTCTATGCTAGGCTGATGGATTGTGCACACAATAGTTCTTCCGGTATTTACTATATTCCTCACAGTTCGCATCACAATGGCGGCTGCCCGAGCATCCAACCCTGATGTAGGCTCATCCATGAAGACTATAGAAGGGTTGGCAACCAGTTCAATTGCTATAGTTAACCTTTTTCGTTGTTCTGTTGACAACCCATCAATTCCAGGCAAACCCACAAGTGCACCACTCAATGAAGTGAGCTCCACAAGCTCCATTACCTCCTCAACAAAAGCCTGACCATCAAAATTCCCGAAAAATCATTATGTGCCCATGGTTAGGAAAAATTTTATGTCATGTTTCATTTTTGTTACCTTTTGTATCTCAAAGCTAACATCTGAAGGTAATCGAAGCCTAGCAGAAAATAGTAGGGATTCCAACACAGTCAAGCACGGAGAATGAACATCAGTCTGCTCACAATATCCAGAAACTCTTGCAAAAGTGTCTTGTCTTTTCGGATAACCAGATATGCATATACTTCCTTCTATGGTCCCACCAGTTTTCCTTCCAGCTAATACATCCATGAGAGTGGTTTTTCCAGCACCACTAACTCCAACCAATGCTGTCAGCACACCAGGCCTGAAAGCTCCAGTAACATTGACTAACAGCTGCAACCTGTCTTCTGATATCCCTTGTTGTTTCAATTCCTGAAGCAACATTTGAATGAAACAGGAATTAATCCAATGAGTAGAGAAAACAAATATCAAAAAATGAGCCATTTTTACGCACCACAGGGACATCCACGTAGTAATTGATATTGCTGAAAGCCATTGAAAGCGGTTGGAAAGGGAGAACCATCCCTCGTTGCTTAAAATGATTTCCTATAAAATGAAAATTGGATAACATGTCACTTCTCAATTATGTATAGAAGCAGAAAAGACAGAAGGAAAAATATGAGATGTATAGTCTACAAACCATTTGATGTTGAATGCTGGAAGTACTCTCTCAGCTCAATAGCAGAACTTTCACCTCTCCTCCTTTTCTCTCTCTCTTCCAGCTCCTCCTTTGAGACAACAGCTTGTGGCCTTCCCAAAGCTGAACAGATTATTTAAGGTTAATACTTCGGATTCATGCAGCACCAGAAGGCAAAGTAAAATTAAATTATTTGAGGGATTAACAAACAGGAACTTGTCTTACGATTAAGGTAAGCTAGGAAGATAGTAAATAATGTGTTGAACAAAATTGTATATCCAACCATTGCGCCAACACCAATCCAATACCAATAGCTCTCTGGATGCAAACTCCGCTCTCTTAATAATGCTTTACCCAACGGAAGGGTGGTGTCATTTCCAGCTTTCTACAGAACGAGAAAACAGAGTGTGCGCTTCAATGCAATATGAACAAAAAAAGTGCTAACCAGAATTATATTAAAACCTCAGAAAAATGCCACTGCACCTCTCGACGACTCAAAATGATGGTTTCAACTTTCAAGGTGCTATAAGCTGTAAAGAAAATTCCACAGATGATAATAACTACTAAGGAACAAGGATTATACCTTATGCCATGAATGTCCAAGGAACTCATTTGCAGAAGCCGAATTTTGTCCATACATTAATGGAGAAATATAAAAGCCCCATACCCACCAAGGAGGTATACGGTCTGCTCAACAGAAAGAAATTTTAAGTGGTAAAAATTAGGTTGTCAAAATAAATTTAAGAACATGAAAAGATTGCAAGCCAGTTTGACCTCTTGAAATTATGTATCCTCCAAGAGCCATCACAATCAACATAGCAAAGGATCCAAAGGTGTTGGCTACAATCATATTCCGGCCCAAGGATCCTATCAGACGGAAGAGACCAATTGACATCTGGTGTAGAAGGAAATACAGTAAAAACTGTTTAAAAAATCTGCACATCCAGAAGCACAAACAATTGTCATTGGCAAACAGTACACACACACACAGGTACATGCCATCTAATAGTCACTCGTTATAAACTATTATAATATAGAACAGAGCAGAGTGTACTCTGGATTTACCTAGAAATAGCAGGATCATATCCGATTGTATAGTAGGAGACTACCACCCAGCATCCGGCCTCCATGAGAGAAGTTGGGATACTAAGGAGCCAAGAAGGGAGTGTATACACCCAACTAGGATAGAAGTGCAAGTCTCTGTGCTTGTAAAGTACTGGAAGCTTTGCGACCAACATTGATACCTCCGTAAAACCATTGAAGAGAATAATTACCATAGAGAAGTACAGTGCCCCAAGATATAAGCCTCCATCATCTATTGTGTTTTTATGCATTGTTGTCCGGAAGAAAACACTCATTGTGATCAAAGCAACCAAAAGAAGCTGCAAATAGTGTGGAACTTGATATCAACCTTAAAATCTTTGCATCCAGAGTGTAATTGATTCAAAACGGAAACAAAAGATAGTTGTATAATCAGAGAGCAACAAATAATAAACTAACTAACAACGATAACCAGAACTGAGAAACTTTTCAATATTTTCAAAATATACAGTATGATACTAGGTGAAGTCAGATAAAAAAAGTACTGTTGGATAATCCAAATATGAAATAAAGAGAGCCAAGCAATGATATCAAAAGGACAACAAAGGAAAAGTGAGAAATTGATATCAAGTTTCCTGGTAAAAATTATCTGATTTCAAATATGGCAAGAATTGTTTGTTTTTAAGTGACAAAACCACTAGAGTTACCCTCATAAAATAACTTGTATAAATCGGCAATTATTTTTGGCTATATATGACAGATTTCATAGTGGTACGTTCACCTGAACAAATTTAAAAACATAAATAAATGAATTTCGCTTCATCAGTAGCCTCTGCCATTGGTAGCTGGTTTTGAGCAGTTCAAACTTTTTCGCTCCATAGTTAGTAGTTGCCAAGGCTGCTGGATGATTAAAGCGTTTATTGAAAGGAACCTTTAGTTCCTCTGACAAATTCTTGACATCACGATATGAGGCAAAAGCTTCTGCAAACTGCCCAACAGGTATGTACTGGTATGGACGGTCGAGGAGAGACCAGTACTGTTCTTGGTCCTTCTTCGATGTAACCTGTTTAGCAGAACTTGAGCAATGACTAAAAGCATACATATTAGAATAGGAAGATATGTTCTAATATCTTTACCACTCACTTCTTGCAAGAAATCTGCTACATTCTTTCGCTCAGGGCAGCTAAATCCCATAAATTTGAAAAAATCAAGAGCAGATTCACGAGGTCCCTGATACACAATCTGACCCTCGCACAAAAGAATGACATCATCAAACAATTCATATGTCTCGGGAGCTGGTTGTAGAAGAGATATGATGGTGGTTGTGTCAAGTGCACGAGTGGAATGCTTAAGATATCGGATAATTTGGTAAGTAGTTGAGCTATCAAGACCAGTTGATATTTCATCCATGAACAGCACTCTTGCTGGACCAACCAGTAATTCACCTAGTAACGACACACACCAAGTGATGAAAACGCTGTAAGTGCATTTGACTTGGTGATGCATGAATCAAAGCTACACGCACACACATACCTGTTGTAAGACGCTTCTTTTGCCCTCCTGAAATGCCCTTGAGCATTTCATCTCCTACCAATGTGTCAGCACATATGTCCATACCTAATATCTTTGTCATAAATATTTTAGTACTTCAGAAGATTTATAGAACTAAACAAGAAAATACCGCACAAATATGATATAATACTCATCTCCCTTTTTAACACATACTAAGACACTTCTTTAATCATTCAATTCGCTAGCCAGGCTCAAAAGAACCGCATTAATAGGGACATTACAAATGTCCTTAATAAGTTAGTAGATGAAACATTTCTTCTTGTTTTATTTGGTGTAAAGTTGATGAAATATTTCTAGTCATAATCATCAAGGCAGTTCTTTATGCATTAAGGATTAAAAGGCTAGCAGCAGTTAGTGAAGAGAATTAGAAGATTGAATTGATTATATTGAACAGAGAGGATTTACATGGTATTTATAGGAAAAAATATAGACAAAGTCAGAGTGATTAGCGGGAGAGTCGGTGAGATAAATTCAGAGTAATTGACTAAGAGGGATATGGAAGTCAGCAATATCATGCTTGCACCGAAAGAGCTTCTGACTCTTAACACTCCCCCTCAAGTTGGACTGTAGATATCAATCAAGTTCAACTTGCCAATCAGATAATCAAACCTGTCCTTGGGCAATCCTTTAGTGAGGATGTCTGCGGTCTGTTCTTTAGAAGGAATATACCTTAGATCAACAATACCCTCATCAACTTTTTCCCTTATAAAATGTCTGTCTATCTCGACATGTTTAGTTCTGTCATGTTGAACTGGATTATGAGCAATGTTGATTGCAGCCATGTTATCGCAATAGACCTTGATTGGTAGATTTATGGACTTCCTCAAGTCTTCAAGAACACGCTTTTTCCATATGCCTTCACAGATTCCTAGTGCTACGGCCCTGTATTCAGCTTCAGCACTGCTTCTTGCAACTACACTTTGCTTTTTACTTCTCCATGTGACCAGGTTATCCCACACATACGTACAATATCCAAATGTGGATTTCCTGTCATCTCGATCACCTGCCCAATCAGCATTTGTAAATAACTCTACAATCCGTTTGTCAGTTTTCTTAAATAACAAGCCACGTCCTGGAGATCCCTTCAAGTAATGAAGGATCTTGTAGACTTCATTCAAATGTTTCTGTTTAGGATCATGAGAATGCTAGCTGACCACACTTACTGCAAATGCAATGTCTGGTCTAGTATAAGACAGGTATATTAGTTTGCCTACCATTCGTTGATAATTCCCTAAGTCCACTGCCTTACCGAGATCTGCATCTTCATCTATTTTATCTACCCGTATAGGTGTGTCACTTAGCCGGCAACCTATCATCCCTATTTTCTTTAGAAGGTCAAGTACATACTTCCTTTAGGAGATATAAATGCCTTTCTTAGATCGGGCAACTTCCATTCCAAGAAAGTACTTCATTTCTCCAAGATTTTTAATCTGGAATTTTCGTGCTAGGGCTGTCTTGATTTGATTGATTTCCACCTCGTCATCTCCTATAAGAATTATATTATCAACATATACAGCCAGAACAACCATCTTACCCTTATGATGTTTGACAAACAAAGTATGGTCACTCTACCCTTGAGTATACCCATGTCTCTTCAGAACCCAGATAAATCTGTCAAACCAAGCACGCGGAGATTGCTTTAACCCATATAACGACCTCTTTAACTTGCAGACTTGGTCACCTTTTTTTCCTGTGAACCCTGGAGGTAACTTCATCTACACTTCTTCCTTGAGTTCTCCGTTGAGGAAGGCATTTTTTACATCGAGTTGGTGTAGATTCCAATCTAAATTCACTACAATAAATAATAGAATCCTGATGGTATTCAGCTTGGTTACTGGAGCAAAAGTTTCTGTGTAATGTTCCCCATATTTTTGCGTAAAACCTTGTGCAACCAGTCTAGCTTTATATTTCTCGAGTGTTCCATCTGCTCTATACTTAGGAGTGAATACCCATTTGCATCCAAAGGCCTTTTTTCCTTGAGGTAGATTTACTACATCTCATATCTTATTTCGCTTGAGAGCCTCCATCTCTTCTAAAACAGCTTGTCTCCACTCAAGTATAGCCATAGCCTCATCAATCGTGTCTGGTATCCTGATCCTATCAAGATGAGATACAAATGTACTGTACTTAGATGAAAGCGCCTTATAAGAGACAAATTTCTCTATAGGATATCTGGTGCTTGATCTGGGTTGTCTAGGTTGTTTTCGCATTGCAATGGGAAGATTAAGATCAGAACCTTCTATTTCTCTTGGATCTGCCTCTGGTACTGACTCCTGGTGAGTGCTAATAGGCTGTGGCTCATTACCTCTTTTATGTCGTTGCATGTAGGTATTACCCCACATATTTGTGTCTCCCTCTGGAATTGACACATTATCAGAGGTATCAAGATTATCAGGAATCTCAAAGTTGTTATCAAGTGTATCAGAGGTATCAGGAGCAGGTTCTGTTTGGGTAGGTGTATAAATTGTGAACGTTTGGTCATCCTTTGGTGTTTCATTTGTCTGAAATTCACCAGTTCTCTCCCCCTGAATTGCAGACAAGGCATAAAAAGGTGTATTTTCAAGAAAGGTGACATCACAGGTGACACATAAATGTTTGGAGACCAGATCATAACACTTGTATCCTTTTTGAGAATGAGAATAGCCAAGGAAGACACACCTAAGGGCTCTAGGGTCAAGTTTGTTGGTGTGATGGAGATGAAGGTATGATGTACAGCCAAACACCTGGAGTGGCAGAGTGTTTTCAAGGTATGGGAGGTTATAGTATTGGTGGAGAAGTTGAAGTGGCGTTTTGTAAGACAGTGGTCGGCTTGGCATTCGGTTAATGAGAAATGTGGCAGTTAGGACAGCATCATCCTAATGATATTTAGGAACAGTAGTACTAAATATAATGGCTCTGGCAGTCTCAAGAATATGGCGATTCTTTCATTCAGCAATACCATTCTGCTGAGGTGTATTGGGACAAGTACTTTTGTGGACAATGTCATTTTCAACTAGGAAGGTAGAGAGGGCCTGATTGAAATATTCAGTCCCATTATCGGTGTGTAGGATCTGGATTTGGGTTTGGAATTGAGTTTGGATCATGTAGTGGAAGTTAAGGAACATTTGATACACCTCTGTTTTATCTTTCAACAAGTAGACCCAACTGACACGTGTATGGTCATCAATGAATGTGATGAACCATTTTGTTTTTGATCGGTTTGGTGTGCGGGATGGTCCCCATAAGTCACTGTGAATTGTGGAAAAAGGTTTTGAGGCTTGGTATGGGATTTTTGGGAATGAAGTACGATGATGCTTAGCCTTTTCACATGAATCACAATGAAAATCAGAGGTGCTTTTATTAGAAACGAGAGATGGAAACATTTGAGACATGTAATTTAAATTAGGATGACCTAAACGTTTGTGCCATAACTCCAGGTTACTAGTGCTAGGGAGAGACACTTTATTACAAGATTTAGTTTGAGAACGATCACTTTCATTAAGGTAATAAAGATCATCAAGCTCTTTAGCACTCCCAATTGTCGTCCCTGTCAGCAGATCCTGAAAAATACAGTAGGTAGCAAAGAAGTTAGCTTGACAATGTTCATCATTAGCCAATTTGCTTACGGATAGAAAATTACACTTCAACTTTGGAACATGTAATACGGAGTGAAGAGTAAGTGCAGCTGAGATTTTGATGAAACCAATTCCAGTAACAACAGGTTCAGAATCATCAGCAATTCGTACAGTTACACCCTTGGGGACAGGAGTATAGGATGAGAAGAGAGCCTTATTGTCAGTCATATGATATGAGGCACCTGAGTCAACAATCCAACAATTCCCTATACATTGTTCTTTTATCACATCCAAAGCTTGAAAGAAATTACCTCTCTTGACCATTGTGGCAGTAGGCTTTGTCGTAGTCTGTAATGTGGCTAGCATTTCCATGATTTTGTGTAGAGGATCACTTTAGGATGATTCCTTGGAAGTTTCAACCACGTAACCTCTTCCTTTCCCTTTCTTCGGCTTCCAATTAGCAGGTTTACCATGGAGATTCCAGCAAGTGTTCTTAGTATGCCCCTGTTTCTTACAATGATCACAGAATGGGCGACCTTTAGAACCTTTTGGTTCCGTGGATCAACAGCAAGTGCTAAGACCTCAGAAGTAGTAGCAGAATTATTCGAATTTTGAAGCATTGATTTTCATCTATCCTCTTCATTTCGCAAGAAAGTATAGACTTCACGCACAGATGGTAAGGGTTCTTGACTAAGAATTCTAGCCTGAACATCATCATAAATCACATTAAGACTAGCAAGCAACTCATATACTCTCTCTGCTTCTTTTGCTTTGCGATCTTCTTGAGCATCTGCCCCACAATGATAAGTTTGATTCTGTAGGGCATCAAGCTCTTGCCAAAGTGAGGATTTTTCTAGATAATAATCACCAAGTGGTATGTAGTCCTGTTTTAGCTGCCATATCTTTTTCTTGACATCAAATATGCGGGACCTATTTCCCACAGGACCGTATGTTTCCAGAAGACTTGAGCTGAGGGAAAGTACATAAAACTCTTCTTAATTGAGGATGACATCGCATTGATTAACCAAGAGGATACCAATGCATTTTCGGACTTCCATTTGCGAAATTCCTTGGTTTCCGAGGTTGGAGGCCTTTGTACTTCACCAGTTATGTATTCAAGTTTATCCCTTCCATCGAGAGCGAGAATCATGGATTGAGACCATTCTCGATAATTGTCGCTGGTAAGTTTCTCAGAAACAATAAGGACAGTGGAGATGTCATTTGAGCCAGATTGAGGCACAGAGGAAGAGGCATCTGAAACTGTAGTCATAATGACGGGAAAAAATGACAGAGTGGTTTTTCAAATTTCAAAAATACCAATTTGGTCCGTCAAATTTTCAAAAATGACAATTTGGTGCTTAAAATTTGCAAAATGACAAGTTGGTCTTCTAAATTTTGAAGAAGACAGTTCAGGTCTTCGAATTTGGAAAATGATAAGTTGGTCTTCTGAATTTCAAAAAATGACAGATTAGTCTTCAATTATTTAAATAATTAAAGACTGGTCAAATGCTTCCTTCCGATCTGCTTCGCGTCGCTGTGATCTCCAAGGTGTTGAAGGTGACGGTGGTTGGAGATGAAAACTGAGAGACGGTGGTGTATCTTCTCTGCTCCTCCCGAATCTCCCAGCTGAAGATCTCAGCTTTTTAGCTCTACTCTCTCCGGTCTCGGATCTGATGCAGTGTGGTAGAGGGTGATGCCGATACAAACTCAGGTCGGAGCTCTCTCTCACGGTGTGGTCTTGCAGCGCCGTTGCCAGGGAAAGCTCCGAACGTCGATGAAGACTCCGAACGACAATGAAAACTCTGATACAAACAGTAAATGTGGCCTTCAACACATTTACTGTGATGGTCTCTCGTCTGAGTCATTCTCCACGGCACCTACAATCTCGCAAGCTTTCACGGTGGTGAGGACGATTCCAACATGGTGAGGATGGAAGGATTCAAGTTTCGGATGTTTTCTAGCGAATCAGAGTGTCTGTGACAACCGACTGAGATCGTTGGGCAAAAACAGAGGGGATGTCTGCAACAAACGACTGAGATCGTTGGGCAAAAACGGAGACTGGTAATGTCGATAAAAGACAGAAATCGCCGGAGACAAAGATTCTAGATCTGACAGAAATTGGGATGCTGGAACAAGCACCGACAATGTCAAGGACGGAGATGGTTCTGATATTATGAATGTAGAACACAACAGTGAGTATGTCAGTCTCTACTCTTCTCTAATGCTCTGATACCATGAAGAGAATTAGAAGACTGAATTGATTATATTGAACTGAGAGGATTTACATGGTATTTATAGGAAAAAATATAGACAAAGTAAGAGTGATTAGCGGGAGAGTCGGTGAGATAAATTCAGAGTAATTGACTAAGAGGGATATGGGAGTCAGCAATATCATGCTTGCGCCGAAAGAGCTTCTGACTTTTAACAGTTAGAGAGTACCTTCATGATGTACTCCACCACAAGGTTTGTTTCCTGTTCACCGAGTGCCAATGCCTACAAAAATAAATTATATTTAATTAAGTAGTGTCCATAAGTTACAGTAATTAACCAAGAAAGCTGCAGTACAAGAAGCACCTTCATGAATATATCAAGATCTTCATCAGGTTTTATCCCACGATTCTTTTCTCTTCTGGCGAGTTCCAGCAACATATCTGTTAAGAGTTGAGAATTCAGAATTCAGCATTTAAATGTGCAAATTAACAGAGCCTCTTAAGAGCATACCATGTTTAAATCCAACGCCTTGACAGCGGCCTGCAAAATCAAGAGTTTCCCTCACAGTCATCTCTGGCACGTGTGAATCTTGTTGGCTGACATAAGAAGCTGTTCTCTGGGGAACAAATTCATTGACAGTATGTCCGTTGTATGTGATGCTCCCTGACATCTTCAAAAGGCATACCAATTTAAATAAGCAAGACAAAAGATAACAAAAGAGAAGCCACAAGTCAACGGAGTATTACAAACTAGCCTTAGTCTATCAGTGAATTAGACTACTTAGAGTGTTTCAATGTGAATAAATTAAAGAAGGCGGATCTCCAAAACCTCATGGGAATAAAAAATGAATATATAGTAGCTCCAGTTAATAGGTCAGGTATTAATGTCGAAGACCAGTTCGATTAATATATGATGTGTATGCTTGAGATTATGCTTAAATAGAAAATCTAATTCCAGCTCACATAAGGCATTGAAAATCTGAGTACCTGCAAACCAGGTCCCAGCCTGCCAGCAAGAGCTAAAAGTAGTGTCGTTTTTCCAGAGCTTGGCGGACCCAACAGTAGAGTCAATCTTTAAGAAATAAGACCAACGTGAGCTAATCAAATATGAAACTCGTTTAATTTCAACGCAAGTATTTAATGCACGATGCACTAAGATGCCATGTAACCCGAAGCAGAGCGTAAAATTTCTATTATGGAAACGACTGAACAAATCGATCAATTTTAAAAATATCAAAAAAATTGTAAAAAAAAAAAAAAAAACTCTTGTAGGGTTTTAGAAACCTAGCATTCAACTGTGCGAAGAAATTTTGATCCACAAAATGTTGGTTTTATCTATAAAAATTAACGGTGCAAAGGAATCAAAGTAGTATGTATAATAGCTTCTAAGATTTTAATGACAAAACTAAAGTCAATACAACAAAAACAAAGCACAAACTTATTAAAAGTCTTTTACCACCTACCTTGAAGGTCTAATAATCCCACTAATGTCGGCTAGAATTGTCAATTTACTTCGCTTTCTCCTGTATAGTCGCAACTGTCTTAAAAGAGCCTAAACGATAATAAGACAGAAAATTACATAACCATCATGTTAGATAACCAAACAACAACCCCTGATTAAATAGAAGCCCAGTAAAAATGAACCAAAATAAAGTGAACAAAAACAAGATAAATACCTCGGCCATATTGCAGATAAAATTAGGAATCGTAGGCAGGGCTCTGCTTCCTACATGAACATAAGTTTCAACTGTCAAGTGTTGAAATCGAACTTGAATCTTCGGAAACCTCAGCTTCACCCTGAGAGAGATCATTCATAGAGTCAAAATAAAATAATGAAGATTTGCATTCACCCGATTGAGCTAAAGCGAAGGTATCAAACAAAGAAGTCTTAAGAACCAGCGTGTTGCAAGAAGAATTTTTAATCCCCTAGTAGTATTTCGAACTCGACACACTAAATGAGAACATGTAAAAGCACAAGAGCAATGATCTTCGGTTGAATTGCTCAGTTACTGAGAGATTATAACTGGCACAGCATTATTTTCTCCTAATCGCACATTTTCCCCGAAACTAACCAAGTAAAAATCAAGAGAGAAAATTACTCGTCAAATCGGCTTCTCATCTGATCAAAGAACTTCTCGGGGTCCTCACCAACGGAATTAGCCAATCTCTCAAGAACAAGAATCCGCTCCTGTGCTTCGAGCTCGCTCACATCAACCTCCTTCTTCTCACCAGTAAGGTCCTTGAAAATGCCTCTGCGAGCTCGCGAATAGGTCGGCAGCCTCTCCAGTGCGGCCCACTGGAGCGCCTCCTCGTCGTCCAAGTCCTCTCTAAACGACGCCGACCTAGCAAAAGCATTCTTGGCGGAGTTCCACATGGCGGGTGCCGTAGATCTACCGCACCTCCTCTGTCTTCCCCCAAACACCAGTATCGAAGAAAGAGAAATAGAGAGAGAAAGAAGAATGATGCGGTAAGAATGAGAGAGTGTAGATGTGTGTTGTAGTGAGAAGAGTGCTTGTAAATTCCAAGAGTGGATTGGTGGTTGAGCTCAGCATTAATGGCCGCAATTAACCTTTCTTCCTTTCTTCCCGAGTTGGTTGCCTACGTTAAAGAGTGATGCAAGTGATCACACTATCACAGTGAGAGTACTACCCCTATTCAATGGCCGCGGGAAAGACAAATTTCGTATATGTTGCCATGCTTTTCCACGCGCTCGCGTGTTGTAATACACGTTACTCGCGGGGTGGTTATTATTATTGCATTTTGTTAAGACCCTTTTTATAAAGGACTCCTGTTTTTCTCTTTCCTGCCAATCCGAATTTCTACTTCTTGGTTAAATGCATAGTGCAAACCAAATGGCCAGAAGTCATTTTGACAACCCCTATTTTTCTCAACAAGCATACATTTGTTAAAGTCGGAAAATCGAATCAAGCCAGTTGAGTCGATCGGTTGAGGTCTAAGCCCTTTAAGGATAAGGTTTATGATTTAGAATTGGTCACCCTCTTGTTTAAGCCAACTGATTTTTTTTTAATTTTATTAAAGGACTATAAGTTGAATTTTACTTTGAAAAAATGATTTTCTAAAATTGAAAATATTTTTCAAATCATATAGTATTGATTTTTTTTTTGGCCAAAATCATATAGTATTGCTATTTGAACGTTTTAAAGAAAAAAAATTAATTATATTATTATTAGAAAGCTAAGAGAAGCTTATTGATGACTTTATAGTTAGTTAAAAGTATTCTAATTGATTTTTTTTTAAAAAAATATTACTCAATTTTTAAGAATCATACATTTAGTTCTTAATATTTTCCCAAAGAAAATTTTTCTTATGAAATATTGAAATAATCATTTTTTGTTGATGTAAGGTAAACAAAGGAAACAATGTTTTAATTGTATGTGAAGGGGTTTGAATATTATATGCAAACTATATCAAAAAGAGAAACTAATAACACATATTAAAAAATGAGAAAGTATAGTCTCTATCTTATGAATAACTTTGTTTTTAGGAAAATGGTCACTTATTCTATTTATAAAAAAAAAAAGATAAAAAATTTAATGCTTTAAAAATATTTGTCTTAAATTAAACATTTTAGTGTTTTAATTTAATTTATTTAAGAAACTAGAAAAAATATTGTTAAACAGGCTTGAAGCCTGCGGGCCGTACCTGAACTCATGAGTAAACAAGTCGGGCTTCAAAATAGGGACCTTTTATGAGAGTCGGGCTTAAACAGGCCGGCCGGTTTAGGCCTGAGCAAGTTAAGGGCTATCCTGTTTTTCCACCTCTAACTCTTGACAAAATGCCAATATGGTGTTTTGAGGTATTGTACGGGTAAATATTTGTAATATTTTTGAATAATTAATATATTTAATTATTGGAGGGGGAGTTTTGAAGCAACAACAAGGTTGCTACCATATGATTAAAAGATCATATATTCTTAGAAATAGCCTCTCTACTTGCAGACATAAAGCTATGTATATTTAACCCTCCTCAGACCTGTCCTAGTGGAAACCGTTTGCATTAGGCCACCCTTCTCTTTAAGTATTATTATTAGAAAATGAGAAAAAATTTTGGGAAAATTAATCTCTTGGTCCTTATAGTTTTAACTCAATTATAACTTGGTCCATATACTTTGACTCGGTGCAACTCAGTCCTTCAACTTTGACACACTGCAAGTCAGTTCTTACAGTTTGACCATTTTATAATTTAATTCTTATGTTTTAGAATAAAGATCAGTGATTGAATGATAAAATGCTTAAAACTATAAATAGGAACTAAGTTGAAGTGAGTCAAAGTTAAAAGACTCAGTTATAACCAAACTATTGAAAACCGAAGGGGACATTGAATTGACCGAAGCACTTGGTCAAGGGTCAGTCGTTCAAACCAAAGTCAACGCAAGAGTCAGACCGGGGTCAATTAAAAAATATATATAATTTAAATGTTCATGCATACCATTCAAAAAACTACACAAGAGTTTTTTTTTCCAACCAATAGTCTAATATAACCTCATAAATCTAATACCCAAAAAATTATCATTAAGTATATAAGGATTTTTTTCCAACTAATGCCAAAAAAGCAAAAGTATTCTACAATCTTTTCAAAACTCCTTGCAAATCAAAAAATTTCAAAGAAATATTTTTTTAAAAAAACACCAAAACAACGTCGCTTGGTGCATAAAAATGCTTAAAAAAACTTGGGACAACACGTGACTAGGCTGAGTTATCCCGAGTCAACCTAGGTCTCCTGTGTTAACACTCGTTTCCATTTCGATAATCAAAGAGTAATAGAGACAGAATTCGATAGGCATATAGAAAAATACAATTATACTGATAAAAATATTTGTTTACAACCCCACGTCGTTCGTCAACGGAATACAGAAAATACAGTGGAAACTTAATATATACAGGATTTTCCAAAATATCTAAACATAAACTAATCCTAACCACTATCTTGTCTTCGCCTCAAGACATGTGCCGATAATTTCCCGGCGTCCACGCCCTTGCCTTTCAAACCATTGGCACCCGCTGAAATGTTTATTTAAAATAGGGTGAGATTCTGAAAAATCCCAGTAGAAACATGTTATCGTTCATAGAAAATGCGAAAAGTAAATATGTTATATGCCATGTATATACCAATTAATGAACAATATAAACATATCATCTGTATGTATATATGAGTAGAGCCTAGCCCTACTAATCTGCACATGTTGGGTTTTCACCAACTTAGTGTAAGTGCATTTCATGTTGATTAATAAAGTACATTTACAACAATGGCATCTACACAATTATATAACTATGGCATGATGTATGAAGGATAATATTCCTACCTCAAAGCTTTATAGATTCCTTTTTAGATGTGTCTCGTAAAACGTGTTGTTCCGGCCTCCGATTCAGTCCTAAAATATTAAATGTACAAGAAATAGGTTATAACCTATTCAAGTATCATTTTAGACTCTACTACAGTATTTCTTGTGGTTATATTAGTCTATGGTGAAAATTTACCAAAATGCCCTCAAGACCCCGACCCGGCCCCTGCCCCGCCATACCTAGCCCGATGGCACATTTTCCCAAAATCTTGACTAGGACTATCATGACGTATTTTTGTCCAAGGAATCCATTTCCGGGCTCAAAAATCAACAAATTCAGTGTAAAATTACGAAAATACTCTTGATAGCCCCTATTTAGGGATTTCAGTGGCATTTTTGTAATTATGTTTTTTCAGCCTCTACCAAAAAAGAGTACAACTGTAACCCCACCTATTTTTACCCACTGAAACCAATGGAACCAATTTTTTTATGAAAATCCAACCCTTACCCCTTCAAAAGTGATGGCCAAAATATTTGAAGAAAAATGGAAAAATGTAGTTTTATGTTTTAGCTTTCAAAACTTATACTTTTCCACTTCTAATCCCTTATTAATTCATTTAAACATTTCTTAACCATGATTTAAAGAAATTTGGGCAGCATAACCCCTTAGGGTTATAGCTTTTCCAATTTTTTCAAATCAACCAAAAATCACCAAACTAACAACAAACTCCAAAACCAACTCATACAGTATAGATTTGAGTTTGGTGCAGTTACCTCTTAGGCTTCTTGGTTTCTCTCTCTATATGCGCCCTCGCTCTCTTCTCCTTGAGCTAAGAATGAGTCTTTAAGATCATAGATTCATGAAGAAACAAGGTTTAGAGAAGGATCTAGGGAAATGTTACAAGAAAAGCTTAAGAATCAACTCTTACATTAAGATTTATTCTTCCTCTTCTCTCTAACTCTTCAAAATTTCTCCAATCTCTCTCTCTCTCTCTCTCTCTCTCTCTCTCTCTCTCTCTCTATGTTGAACGAAAATGCATGAAGGGAAGGGAAGAGAAAGCCTTCATAAAAATGCTCCCTTGATTCCAAACCATTGATCTCATCAAAGGTTGAGATTTCACCACTTGTTATTGCACCATCCCTCTTCCCATACCTCCAACCATGCCTTCTACTTTATGTCATACCTTCACTTATTATGACCACCATGCACATGTCTTCACTTGGTGTACACTCCACCCTTGTCATCATTAAAATGTTCATGTAGCATTTGACTTGTGCTTTTTGGAATTAAATTTTCCCTCTCATTTCCATGTGTTGGCCGAAACTTAGGTAGGAGAAGAGAAGAAAAATGTTTTTCACAAATTCCATCAATAATAATCCAATTATACATCTTCCTTTATTTTTCTTGATTAATTAAAATTAACTCCAATTAATTGGAAAATAATTAATCTTGGGTTAAATTGACAAAATTATGATTTTGCTATCACCTTTGCAATTTAATTCCTTTCTTGAATTAATTTGCCCATTTCCTCATGAATATGAATATTTCAAAATTCACAAGATTCAAATTCATGAATATTCACCATTTTATTGAATTTTTCTATTAATTACAATATATTTTTTGTGAATAAAAATTTGGGGTATTACATCTGGGTCAGTTCTCCCCAATTTTCCTACACTCAACTAGACCGCTCATCAGGCATGCGGTTCACCAGTTTTCAATTTGAACCGGTCGATTCGTGCTTTTTTCAATACCATGGTTATAACCGAGTTAAAATGTAAAGATTGAGTTACAATTGAGTCAAAATCATAAGGACCAAAAGATTAATTTCTTCCAAAAATTTCTATAAAGTTATCTTTTTACTATATTATATAGGGAAATTTGTGAGAAAAATCCCTCTTTGGCAACTTATTTGCCAAATGGGATCTTCGCGTGCAGATTATCTTCCACGTGTGCAGAATATTTTCCCTGGTGTGCAGATGATCTTCCCTTTGTGCAAAATTCTTCCCTATACATATGCAGAAATCTTCCCTACGTGTGCAGAATTCTTCCCTCCGTGTGCAGATATATTCTCTCCATGTGGAAGATACCTTCCCTCTATGTGCAAGATATCTTCTTAGGTCCTATTTAGCAAATAAGTTGTCCATGAGGTTTTTTTTAGCAATTTTCCCTGTTATATATATATATATATATATATATATTTTTGGCGCCAAACAAGACAAGTCCCAAGACAACTCGAGGAATATATGTTGCTGCTTGTCAATGGAGGTAAAACGTGATCGGGGACGGTTAAGTTGTAATAAATGCAAAAGGCAAAGGTTGGAAAATGAGGATTTAGCGCACACGCGGAATTCACAAAAGAAGAAAAGATGCTTTGAAAAGTTTTCCTGATTAAAAAGCGAAGGCATTTTGGTTGCAATTTTGGCACAAATTGTATTTATTAGCAGTTCTATCATTTTGGTCAAAATCATCAGTAGTTCTATCATAACATGCTTTTAT
Source organism: Inga oerstediana (assembly GCA_963210345.1). Taxonomy (NCBI): domain Eukaryota; kingdom Viridiplantae; phylum Streptophyta; class Magnoliopsida; order Fabales; family Fabaceae; genus Inga; species Inga oerstediana. The sequence continues at coordinate 39,032,619 of OY723407.1, forward strand.
TACATTTAATAACAAAAAAATTTTAAAAAATGATTTTCAATTTTGTAATTATGAAATTAATAAATGAGATAGTAAGCAACAAGAAAATGTGAGCTTTAAAAGTAACAAATAGTAGAGATCAGGATGCAAGAAAATTGAGGTATTTGAGACCAAAAACTAGAATAATTATTGTATATCGTTAAGGTTTTGTTTTGTTTTGTTTTTTTTTTCTTTTTTGCCTTTGGTTATAGTTTAATTTTACCCTAAAAGTTTTTGAATATGAATTAAAGGTGTCTGAATTTTTTTTCCTAGGTCAATACTGCCTGGACAGTGTTAAAATAGGAGTAATATTGTTCCTACATAGCCGCTAAAAGCATGTTGACAAACAATGCTAGTTTTTGAAATGGTTAGAATAACTTTACTCATTTATTAACACTTTTGATGTGAAATTGATCCAAAAAAATTCTTAGATACCCACTGCTTTTACCAAAAAACTTTTGCGGCAAAATTTAAACTTAATCTTGTTATATATGTCTTTAATGGCATAAAGTGAAACATGTGCTTTGATAGTGAATAATGAAAGATACCTGATGGATGACATGTCCAAGTTCAGCTAACTTCAATTATAAATGGTGGGGTTGTTTCAACAAGCGCATCTGCATTTGATTGAAAATATATTACTCCCTCCTGTATTAATTATAAGATAAAATTGATTTTTTTAGAGAAATTAAGGAAGCTTATTAAATTATTTTAGAGTATTTATATTTTTATTTTTTTCTTCAAATTAATTAGTTTAACTAATAAATTAATATATAATCTAAGGATACATAACATATAATATGATTAAGTAACTTATTTAGCTTCCTTAATTTCTCTAAAAAAAATCAACTTTATCCTATAATTAGAACCGGAGGTAGTATCAATTAATGATATGACAATAATTTACTTTACAGTGGTTTTCAGTTTTGTTATGCGAATAATATAATTATATATTATTCTAAAAATTGTACCCATAGAAAACATGAAAGTTGATCGAGTCAAATTCATAGAACAACAGGATTCACTATGCTTATGATATGAATTCTTGATGGGGGAAGCTTCCATTGATCTTAAAATTACATTTCACTTATCATAATTATATGAGCTAGATAACCCATTTATAAATTATAAAAAAATTAATTCAATTAGTTATTTATAAAAAAATGTGTGGATTTTTGTATTCCCATTAACATTTGTATTGGAAAGTACCTCCTTGATGAAAACACCCTTTTTCAATACATGGAATTAATAAGAATAGTTTGAAAAAATAATTATAAATTTAGCAGATAAAATAGATTGAGATCTCACGTTAATTTACCATCAATACAAACACATCAATTAAATATCATACACTTTTAGGACCAACGAGGGTAATTAATATTAGCGATGAAAATTGGTTGGGGGAATAGCTTTCTTTTGTAATAACGACTTCCCCTGGAAAGGGGGGAAAAAGCTTGCTATATATAAATTATCTTCTTATATGATTGCCCAAAATAAATTGGGGAAAAAACAAAAAGCTTTATGATGCATGTGCTTTCGTAAAGGACAAACAAAACAAAGCTTATCTTATTGTGGATACCTCAATCTCTTGCAAAACTTTTTCTCATGAATCCGATTGGTTCATCCAGAACAATGAGGATTAGAGGGAACCTTTATGTGCTTGGTATTGTGGATGGCTATTCTTGGTTTAGATAAACCGTTTTTTACTCTTGACAAGGACCGCGGCTTCAAGTGTTTTATGAAAGTGCCTAAATTTATTCAAGTTGTGTGCAAGAAATTATCATTGTAAGAATCACTACTATAAAATACTCCCTCAAATTCTTAATATAGAATATATTTGGGAAGTTGATCTTAATCCTAAATATAAAACATATTTTTCATATTTATAAATTTTCTTCTAATTTACCTCTATTGATGCTCTCTCAACAATAATTAAGAAAGGAGAAGAAATGAGTGAATTAAGGAAGATGCCTCGGGTGTTTCAGAAAATACATGTCATTAACTAACTTAATTAGCTTTCTTAGTCTAACCAAATTAGTTAAATATGTCTTGTATTAAGGAAAAGATAGAGTAGAAAATTTATGCCGCTAATCTACTTTTTTTTTTTTTTTTAAATAGAGGCATACTAAATTTAGGTGATGATATTTAATTTCTAAAATTTTAAGCTTAAGTTTTTATGTCTGTTTCTTAAAAATAGATATAGAAAAGTATTTTTTTTCTAAAAACGGATATAGATAGGAAACCTTTTTATTGGAAATAACCACATTAGAGAATTTGACAACCATATATAGTTTCATGGAGAGTTCTATAAAACTAATGGCATTTTTTGGCCAAACTAAAGCTAATGGACTTGAGTTATAACTTTTCTACTCCTCAAACACTCTGGCAAAACATGATGCAGTTGAAATGAAAAATTGATCTTTATAAAAGATGGCAAGGATATGCTTAATTACAATTTTTTTTTCCAAGTATTCTTTTTATTTTGTTGGTGAAAAGTACTTTAGTTGATATGGTTATCACTAAATGTACAATGCAAGGATGCCAAACATATTTCATTTCCAAGTGTTTAATTGTAATAATTTTGTCCTCAATAAGTATAAGATTTTTTTTTTTTTTTTTACCGGAAGGAAGAACTTCATTTTATGAGAAAAACCCAACTAAGGAACATTTTGATATTTCTATAGATAAATTTCAAGAGACCGTTATATATCATACAAACACATTACCATATATTATGACGGTTGTTCACACGTGCGTGTTAATTATTATCATAGCAAACCGCATATCATGGCCTCACCGAGACTCAATCCATAACAGGTGTTATATTATAACCATAATAGGTTTAGAATAAGTAACGATTTGGAACCGTAATTTATCTACACGGAGCATATATAGCGTCTGCATATAGACGGTTTGGAACCGTGATATATGTCAGATAATAACTTCATGTATCACGATTTCTGTAGTAGTATTCAATTTGCAAGTCTATTTAAGAGCCATGTTAGGTTTGATTCTCATGGATATTTGGATCTTTATGAGATAGGAATGACGTTGTATATAGAATCAATGGAGGATAAATTTCAAGAGATGGCAGCTTTAGCAATGTTTAATTAGGGGAATGGTCACATGTCCACGGTGAGGAAGCAACTTCTGTTTCAGAGGACGATTCAATAGAATCTTTATTCAAGAACGTTAAAGCTGCATATGAGTGGGCGCGGAAGCAGTACAAGCAAGCAGAAAGGAGATACAAAGAACCTGTGAAAATCAAACCAGACTTCTATGAAGGAGATACGAAGAAGCTAGCAGATCGATGGGGGAATGCGGCAGAAGCCTAAGGTTCCGTGATTGAGAAAGAAGAGAGGAGCAGATGAAGAAATTGATTAAAAAAAATTATTAAAATTAGATTTTTATTTGAAAAATAAAATAAAATAAATTGAGCAAATTCCCAGGAATAAAATAAGGTGTTGTTTTGCATGTGGCTAGCTTGCTCTATTAGTATTGCATAGTCACCACTTAACTTTGCTTAATCAATATTTGACATTTGCACACTATAAAAAAATGTCATTTCGTAGCGATGGATTTGTAGTGGTTACCATTAATCGCTACAAATATTATTATCTGCAGCGGTTTGTACGTAAACCGCTTTAAATTTGTAGCAGTAAGCTCGTGCCAAGTGGCGGGACAGTAAGCTAATGTTATTTGTAGAGGTTTGAAAAACAAAACCACTACAAATTAGGTGCCAATTCCTGCCATAAGTTGTAACTGCAAATTTGTAGTGATTACATCATAAAAACTGCTACAAATGTGGTGCCAAATTGGCGCGAACCAGGTTCGACAATTATGGCGGTTATTTTGTAGCGGTTATATGGATATAAATCGCTATCGAATGCAATCGGTCGCTCGCTTGTAGAGGTTTTCAAATGTAAACGGCATTTTGTAGCGGTCTTGGGTATAAACCACTACAGAACTTTAAGAGTCTTTATATTTGTAACGGTTAGTGGTAACCGCTACAAAGTGTTCTTTTGCCTGAGGTGATTTGTATCAGTTTTATGTACAACCGCTACAAATTGAAGCGCTATAAATACCCAGCAACTCTTTATTTGTCACATTTGGTTATTTTGTTTTTTGACGGTTTCTCTAAGAGTTTTCCTTAGATTTGAGCTTTCTGACTTCTCTTTGAGAGTTTTGCTGCAGCATTTCACATTTTTCTCACTTGAGGTACGGAAGTTACATATTTTCTTTCCACTTTTTATTATTATTATTATTATAGTTTATATATAAATGTGACTAATTTTTTTTATTTTTTTGTAGTTGATATTGCTTCAAGGAGGGACAAGGGGTAGGAGCCTGAGATTCCTAGACTGATTGTAACCCCCTTCCTCGAAAACAGTAATTATGATTCGAGAATGCGTAATTAAAATAGATTAGAGACCGACGGATAGTTAAAACTCATTTCAATCCCTTCCTTCTCGTAGGGTTTTCACAAATTCTTTCAAAATTCCTTCCCTATCCTGGTTTCAATTTCAAATTTCGAATATAATTACTCTGTATAGTTAAATCATACTTATACATATCAGAGTGTACAACAAAAATTCTGGCAACCCTTGAGTTGATATATATATACTAAGGGTTCAAACATTCCCATTTAGGGGATTACACAACCGTATCCAAAATACTATTTACAGAATATACAGTGATCCTCAATCCAAATATGATAACCAACTAAAATCTATGTTTGAACTATCCGCCCTTAGTAGTCTCCTTTCCCTTGGAGCTGCTTGCCTTGTCTGAAGGTTAGTCAAAGGAAAGAATGAGATTCAAGAGAATCCCAGTAGTAACAAATCACTTATACCATACATGATCACACAGCATGCAAGTAAATCACCAAACAGCAGCAGCAATAAATATCACACCCCACCCTCATCCCCTTTTACCGCTGGGAAGGCACGCAATCCTTATTTGAACCGTTGTTAGCGACTTAGGGACTATTAGCGTGTCGGTGCATACACATAGCCATACGGCTCACATAGCCTTTCGGCTTCACAAATAACCTTTCGGCTTTCACATATTCACAAGTTTTGTAGGATTCGAAATCATCACAAACCAATGATATAACACACATACAATGCATCACATATAGTATAAGAGAAAGAGTCACTACCTTATTCTTTCCTGGCATGCTCTGGCACGAGTTGTTCATGCGTAGGGCAAATATCAAACCCTATAAACCAAAATCAAGGATGATAGGTTATTTTCTATTCCAAATTCTTATCTTTTCAACACTTTAAAGTTGGTTATCATTTGAACTCTTTAGGTGGCTACTAGAAGTCTATACACATGACTAAAGGGTTGGGAAAAATTGCACCCAAGATCCCTTTTTCAGAAGTACAACGAGGATTTTTGACTCATGCACTCAAGTGAAAAAAGACCTCACTCGAGTAATATCGATATTTGCACTCGAGCACGGAAGCTCACTCATGCAAGTGCTTGCCCGAGAGCAACCACAGAGATGGAGGTTTATGAGAGAGAATGAGGTGATGATGAAGACGCAGATTTTTGGCTCCCCTAAGTCCACTTGCCAACCTTGAAGGAGAGAGGAGAGAGGAGAGAGGGAAGTGTGTTTGAATATTTGACTATCATCTTTGGTCCATATTTTAACACTTGTCACAATCTTGTTCCTTCTTCCATGAATTCATATAAACTCACATGCATGTAATTTCAATCCCTTGCTTAATAAATCTCAACCATTGATCTTTAAGTTACCAAGGAGCTTCCTCTTCGGTAACTAACCAATCGGTCGGTAACTTTATATTTTCCCATTTTCCCCCTAATTATGGCAATTCCACTTGAATCACCACTAAGCACATTTTATCATTCCATTTCATCTTACCATGCACCCTCCCTCTTATTTAATTCAATTTAGATGTTAACCCACCATTAAACTTAAATACAGGGTTTGGGCATTGATCAGAACACACTCGAATCAAAATTCATATTGTATTTTTCTCAAGTGTTTGTTTAACAATAATTACATCACTTTTGAAGTTATTAGCCCTTAATCCCATTTTTGGGTCATTACACTGATTTTACAGGGTGGCAGTAACAGAGGAGGGGGTAGTGGGAGGGGCAGCGTGGAGGGAGGGCGACCGCACCACAGAAGGCACAGGAGTCAACTCCACTACAGCCACAACAGATAACCCCACAAGAGGCGACCGCACCACAGGTGCTTGAGGCTATTCTGGGAGAGGGAGGTAAGCTCAGTGTCTGGGACTACGAGGAGAACAAGGAGTTTAAGATCTTGATTCCAGTCAGAGACATGGAGCGGTTCCTGCATAAGCAGGACGCGCTAGACTAGAACAATCCACGATGGTTGTCTTCCCGGTCAACTGGGTTTGAGGTGCAGGTCCAAGGTAAATATATTTTTTTATTTAATAAATTAAATATTTAAATTCAACCTGTTAAATCTGAATTTAAATTTATCTAACATATGTGGTAAATTGTGCAGATGAGCAGGGGAACATGTCCACTAGGAGGTTGGACATGGTGGGTCTAAACAATCTGGACCAGAAACTACAAGTTGTAGTTTCGTGGAATGAGACTATAGACCAGCCCATTGACAATGGGGTTCACATGTTCAACCGTTTCTTGAACGAGTTAGGCTCGAATTGGACGCAGCTCCCCCTTCACTTCAGGACGTGGAGGAACGTTCCCAAGGGTCTGAAGGACTTGGTGTGGGATGAGGTAGTATAGGTAATTAATAGTATTTAATTATATTATATATTTTGTAATTAATTGTATTTAATTAATATTTATTAATTGTATCATTTATAATTAGTCGTATTTAATTATTTTTTATTAAATTGTGTTACAACTTAGCTTTGCCGTCTGGGACAACCAGAAGATAAAACTCTAATGAAGATGGGCGACAGCTGGAGGAACAGGAGGAATCATCTCTTCCATAGTATGAATAATGATAAGATGATTCATCTGTAATAGCTGATCGAGAACGTCCTGGACGGCGTCCCACTGAATAAATGGGTGAGTTTTGTCCAGTTCAGGGGAGTGTAGAGGGCATGTAATTTATTTATAATTATAATTTAAATTTAAATTTCATAAATTATATGTTTATAATAATTATAATTATTTTAATACTTTTAATATTGCTTTTTTTTTCAAGTGCTTTCTTAGAGGAATACAATGTGCTAAAGGCAGCAAACGATCCACCACACTGCAGAATCAAAGACCTTTGTTGTCACTTAAATAAGCTGGTAAATTTTTACAATGTCAGTTACTTTTAGCTGGTTGTTTCATATTATAAATTTAGTGTTTTTTTGTTCATGATACTAATTTAATTTTGTAATTGTTTTAGGAAAAGAAGACACAGCAGGAGAACCGTCAGACGGACTAGAGGGAGTTATTTGCTATCACCTATAGACACCGTGACAAGACTCCAACCTCTCAGCAGGTAGATGAGGCCATTGTAAGTTAATTTATTATTTTATAATAATTTATTGTTATATTATTTATAAAACACCTTTATTTTGAATAATAATAATTAATTGTTTCATAAAATGGCAGGAGCAGATGCAGCAGTCGCAAACTGAGCTGAGAGAAACCCAAACCCAAGAGTCACAGGGGTTTGTGGACCCCAATGCGCCATTGAAAGAGGTTCTGGGTCCAGTTGAATACCTTGGACATGAGGGGGTGAGGATAGGCGCCAGACCTAGTAGAGTCTACGGCAGGAGCAGTGCCTCTAAGGCTGGCAGCTCCCGAGCACGGACATCCGGGGTCAGACGTCTAAGGGATGAGTATGTTGAGGAGCTCCATTCAGAAGTTGCCAAGACTAGACTGCGGTGGCCTATCAAACTCAATAGATTCAGTAGTAGCAGGCCGATTACTACTACGCTCAACATACACAGTGGCACGATAACATGAACTACATGCTAGAGCAATTGTGGAGTCCCCTGTTCCCTGACGAGGAGCATCCACAGGTTCCTCCTGTCCCTCGGTTCGTCATCCAGCCGACTCCTCCTGCTGATTATGATGGTGCTGTTAACTCTGCTTAATGATACAGCAGCACCTAAGGGAGCCCCCCTGAGGGAGGACCTGATGATCAACACTGTGATCCTTCCCCTCCTGAGGGAGGACCTGATCAACATCCTCCGGGTAGTTAGTTTATGTTTTTAATTAGTTAGCTTTAGGACAGTTATATTTTTTTTTCAAACATCTGTAAAAAAAATTGGATATTTATATTTTTAGAGCCTTCTTAAATTCTTTTTTTGTTTACGACAATTATATTTATATTTTAAAACTAACCACAAAAATTAACAAGAAAAACTAGATGAAATTTTGTAGTGGTTTAAGGCCATAACCGCTACAAATTTGAAACTTTGCAGCGATTTATGTCATAACCGCTATAAAGATACAAACATTTGAAATTTGAATTTCATATCCCACCAACGATTGTGGAAATTTGTAGTGGTTATATTTAAAAAATTGCTACAAGGTGAAAACAAAATTTTTTTAACATTGGCCAACAGTCATGAAAGTTTGTAGCGGTTTTATTTCATAACCACTACAAATTGTCAAACATTTGAAATTTTAATTTCATATCCTGCCAATGGTCATGAAAATTTGTAGCGGTTATATTTAAAAACTACTATAAGGTGAAAATAAAATTTTTTTAACATTGGCCAACGGTTATGAAAGTTTGTAGTGGCTTTATTGTCATAACAGCTGTAAATTGTCAAACATTTGAAATTTGAATTTCATGTCCCACCAACGGTCGTAAAAATTTGTAGCGGTTATATTTAAAAACCGCTATAAAGTGAAAATATAACCACTATAAACATATACTCAATAGTAGTTGTGGTTGCGATTTTATAACTACTACAAAATGTTAAATATTGGAGAAGTTGAATATACTCTTCCAAGCACCCGTAATTCTCTATTCACTCATCTTATTTACTAAATTTTCTTTCTCACTAGCTATGGATAAGTCATGGATCAAGTTGCCATACAATTCTCTAGAATACTTGTATGGATTAAACAATTTCTTGGATTTCGCATACTCTCAAGCCAGCTGTAATGGCAAGATCGTCTATCCGTATAAGAGATGCAAGTTCAATAAGTGGCATGCTTGACAAGTTGTTAAGGAACATTTGCTCGTGAAGCCTTTCTCGGAAGACTATACATTCTGGGGAGTTCATGGTAAAAAGTCGTTATGAGATATGATGATGCTCTTCCTCAAAGTTTACAAGTAGGAGTTCAACTAGATGAAGATGATCCAATTAATGATGTTGTGCATGATGCATTTGGTTTTCAAGATGACAACTTCAACAAAGAAGTGCAGGCTCCAGAGCCAATGTTCATGAGCAATGAAGCAGCTCAGGATTTTTTCAGCTTGATGATAAAGCATATCATCCTTTATATCAAGGTTGTCAAAAATAGTCTGAATTGTCTTTCTTGATCAAGTTGTATCATATCAGGTACTTGTGTGGAATCACAGATAAGGGAATATCAATGTTGCTGGATTTATTACAAGATGTCTTCCTCAACGCGGAGATTCCCACAACGTTCTATGAGGTGAAGAAGATTATTAATAGATTGGGCATGAACTACCTAGAAATTGATGCATGCCCCAATTTTTGTATTGTTGGAAATTGTTCCTTAAGGGCCAATCATTGTACTTTAAACATTATTATTTAATGATTTTCTCTATTATGTTACCATATTATTTGCATGTTAACTGTGATGATCGTATCCTTGGATAAATCATAAAGATTGTTCTAAAATGTCCTTAGTCGGCCGTCTATACGGGAGCAGAGATGAAACAAGACCAGTATGACTTTAATAAGATATGGAGATACAATTTGAAGTCTTAGGCACTTGTAAGAGTACAAGGTACTGGACTGACCTAGTATGAGAAAGCCACATGAATCAAGTCATAAGCTTTTTTCATGTACAACTACGTCACAATGCCCTTTGACTTGAGGTCATCATGGATTCCTACATAAGAGTTGTTAAGCTTTGAACTAGTTAAAAGTCAATTTTGATCGGGTGATTATAAAGGCTACGATCGGGAGTGTTTTTTCATGCAGAGGAATATGAATGATCAAGATGAAATTTGTCCCTCACATTAGTAGAGAGATATTACTTGGCCCCTCGATGAGTAAGTCTGAGAAATGTATGGTTATACTACAATGAAAAGGAGTTTCCATTTATATTGTCAGACTACTCAAGAATCGAGAAAGTAATAGTCAGGAACAAGATAATGGCATTATCCATACCCCATCCCTGACTAATATATCGTGTGATAAAAGGAACGTGACATGGTTGTATGACAGGTTGCATTGTGTTAACAATCCTCATATGAATTAGGTAGTTGCAATATCTTACTAGCAGCCACTTGCGACTTGTGGGTTAGTACAGTTATTGGCCCACTGCCAACTTCGTATGAGCCTACAGGGTTGCACACAAGAATAGCCCAACACGAGCTCATGTTTAATCTAGGGTGGACGAATTTTATATTTATATATATATATATATATATAATAAAATTCATGAAAATAACATTAATAATATTATATATATGTATGTATGTATGTATGTATTTTCGAAATACATACATACATACATATATATATATATATATATTATATTATTATATTGTGTTAATTTTAAATTTAATTTTATTAAGATAAATTAGATTTAATAACTAACATGATAGAGATATAAGTTAAATTAAAACTAATGGCTCTTTATTTGGATTAAATAAATAGGTTAAATTAAAATTGTTAGACAGATTTAATTTAAACTGAATTTATTTAATTAGCTCATCAAGATAATTAATTGTTAATTAATTTTAAAATTTGAATATAGCCCCCATGGGTTATAAAATTGATAGAGCAGAAAAAACTCAGACACGGATAAGAATTTAGAGTTGTAAGGGAAATCCTAGGAGACATTGGAGCACTAGCACGTAGTCTGTGTTGGCAAGCATTCATGTGGATATCGGTAGAGGGAGCGGACCTGAGGTGTCAGCTCCTAGAGATCGAAAGACCCTAAATTCAAAAGGTACGATTCTTTCTAACTCGATTTTAACGCCATTAATATATCCGCAATTGGGATTGGCGAAATTTTAAATTCTTCCACTGTGCCTGTCGATCCTAACATGTATGTTGTATTAGGGAGACGATGCTAGCAGGGAGACTTGTAAGCGATATCACACATCGAGGTATAAGACAATTCAGAAGGGGAAAAAGCAGAAGAAGAAATCTGCAAAGATTCTCAAGTAATTCCCTTTGAAGCCCCGCCTATAAAGATTATTTATGTCGTCCAAAATGGCAAAGCACATGAGGCGGCATGATGTTGATAAGAATGAAGATGGTAAATTAAGACATCCCAAGGATGCAGACGCCTGGAAAACATTTGACAATGACTTCCTATCTTTCACGGCTGACCTCAGAAATTCGGCTTGCTTTGGTGACCGAAGGTTTCAATCCATTTAGGAATCTTAGCACAAGTTACAGTATTTTACTGGTAGTCTTAGTTCCCTATAACTTACCCCCTGGATGTGTATGAAACAAATCTCCTTCATTTTGTCTATGATCATTCTAGGCAAAAAGTCATCTGGTAATGACATTGATGTGTATCTCCAACCTCTTATTACGGAATTGCTTGACCTGTTGAATGTTGGCATTGAGATATACGACGCGTAAAGGAAGACATTGTTCAACTTATATGTAGCCTTGATGTGGATAATTAGTGACTTTCTTGGCCTTGGAACATTATCCAAGTGGAATGTGTATATTGGGTCAGCGTGTCTAGCTTGCAATTTTGACTCAGACAGAGTACGCCTTCCCCACAGCCAAAAGTGGTGCTTCATGGGGCATCAGAGGTTTCTTGATAATCACATTAATGGGAAACCAAAAAAAAGAGGACCACCTTAAACTTTATCCAATACAGATATCTTACAGCAGCTTGAGGATGTTGAATTCGAGTTTGGAAAAAGCGACGATGGAGCAGAAGTAGGGTGAAAGACGGGTAGGACTTCTGTACCTCAGCAATGGAGGAAGATAAGCATTTTCTTCACTCTTCCATATTGGAAATCTAATTTACTTCACCACATCTTGATGTCATACACATTGAAAACAATATTTGTGACAATGTGCTATATACACTGCTTAACGAACCCGGCAAGTCAAAATAACATCTTCAAGCAAGGAAATATTTACGCGTCATGAGAGTTTGTGAAGATGCATAGCCAGATAAGCATGAGAAATTTCAACCAACAAAGTTTACCCTCACAAAATTGAACAAGGAAGTCTTCCTCATGACGTTGAAGAAAATTAAAGTTCCTGATGGGTATTCAAGCAACATTTCTCAATATATTGACATGCAAGCTCAAAAGATTGCTGGCCTAAAGAGTCATGACTCACATGTTCTTATGCAATAGTTACTCCCACTGGCTATAAAGAATGCACTTCCTCCCGATATGTCCATCGTTTTGGTATAACTTTGTTATTTCTTTCAGAAGTTGTGTTCTAAGCTTTTAATTGTTGGGGAGCTCAATCAACTGCAGTTCAAAATCATTCTTAGGCTTTGTCATTTGGAGATGATCGTTCCTTCATCCTTTTTCACTGTGATGGTTTACCTTACAGCACACCTTGTTCATGAAACAAAGCTTGCTGGCCCAGTTCAATATCGATAGATCCTATTGAGAGTTACTCATTTACATATATGTGTCATTGTTAGTTTGTATATTTGCTAGTTGCCCTTTTGCAGCATTTAGTATCATTTTTCCCTTCTTTACTTGATAGGATTCTTGGGAAATTAAAATCTTACGTAAGGAATAAGGTGTGGCCAGAAGGTTCTATAGTTGAAGGTTATATAGAGGATGAGGCGTTATATTTCTATTTAAGGTACTTTGATGACATTGAGATGGCTTTCAACCGAACACCTCATGTAGACGATTGTCTTGAACCTGCTCCAAGATCAGGAGAATTTATCTCTTATGTTGGTAAACCAGTTGGAGGAATTGAGAACTTCAAACTAATGGCAACTAAAAAGTTACAATCAATAGACATGTCTTGATTAATTGCACTCAAGTTGAACCCTTCTTTCAGTAAGAATTGTACACTCATATGTTATTCTATATCTTTCGTAACATTTTTTTACTTATATTTCATGATTGCCTTCCTATGATTAATTACAAGGAATTCTGAAGACATGTTAAGCATCAACTTAGGTTCTGTACACAAACATCTTCCGAAGTTGACAAAAAGGTCCATAGAGAATTCCTAAGCTGGTTTGTGCGTAGAATACTAAATGACTATAACCTACACTCACTAGATTTCAGAGCTCTCGCAATCGGCCCTCTTGACTATGCAAAAATTTTTACAGCATATAATGTCAATGGTTTCAAGTTTTGCACGATTTCACAAGATCAAGGATTGCAAACTCAAAATCCGGGTATTTGTGGCACCTTTGAGATAAGGAGTTATGCAAGCAGCAGTGAATCTAACATGCAGTTCAGAGGCGTCCCTTACTATGGAAAGCTTCTTGTTGTCGTCGAACTTAATTACCAAGGCCGTTTCACCATGATGCTGTTCAAGTGTTTGTGGGCAAATACCACTACTTCTCGGGGACTCACAACTGACGACTTAGGCATCACATCGATAATTTTCTCATGGCCAATTCACACTAGTCATTCTGAAGATGATAAGCCATAATTCTTGCCTAGGCACACTAGGTTTTATTATGTCGAGGACAAGAGGCACAAGGATTGGCACATGGTAGTTTATTTAAAGCCTAGAGACATTTACGACATAGGTGATGGTGATAACATCTCCTATGACAGTGAGCCATTTCAGCCCAATAATTTCAAAAACTTCTTCCCTGAAGGCGGTGACAATTTACCTCTACTTTAGTGCGTTTTTTAAGTTTTCATCATTTAAATTTAATTTTTGGGTTAAGGTGCAAAAATGCACATATGCTTTTTCTCAAAGTGCACCTAACAACAAATATTTTTTTAGGTGTAAAAGTAGCTATGTGGTTACACAATAGGTGCAAAAGTCACATTATCTATTAAAGGGAAAATGTTGACCGTGAAAAACATGTTTGTTGACTAACTGTGATGATGTGGCAGGTGACTTGGCAGATGAAGTTGCTGACTGGAAAATAAATATTGGGAGAAATAAAATAAAAAGGAATTTTATAGGGTTGAGTATTTGAACTAAATGAACAAAAGCACCGAATCACCATCACGACTGTAAAAGGCATGGCTGAGAAACGTAAAGAGTGAGAGGTAAATTGTGGACCTTGAGAAAGCAAATCGAAAGGGCAAGGAAGACGATACCGAAGGGGAGGTGGATAGTGGCATCTTCGACTTTGACTTTGACTACTGGGAGATGCAGAAGAAGGGTTGCTTTGATGAGGCAGTCAAGTCACAAGGAAGAGTGTGAGGGTCTGATGAGACGCTACCGTCATGGTTTTGTTGCTCTGCAGTAGACATCGTGGACAGAAGGCAACCCAGGAAGGAGATTCTACGGCTGCCGGAATTACTACCAAATGAAAATAGAGAATAAAAATTGATTCTTATACAATTGTTGTTTGTGTTAGGAATGGTTTTGATGTGGTTATCTTAATTCTTGTTATTGGCCTTCGTCTAGATGAGATTCCTTTGTCATTATTGGAAGGTTTGTCTAAAAGCAAAGAAATTTTGAAACAGGACATGAATAGAAGTTGTTGAAATAGGATGCCTTCGTCTAGTTTTTTAAAGATTGCTTGGAAATTGGAAGTTGTCATATTCTTTGAAAGATTTCTGTATAGAATAGAATGTAGAGATTTATTCTTCTTCAGTTTGTGTGAATTATGTTATTCAACTTTCTTTAAATGTGTAGCTTTTTGAAACATAAAGTTGTTATGACTGAAATGTTATTGAATGTTAAACAGGATAGGGGCTGCGGTTTTTTTGCCTGGCATGATAGTGGATTTGGGGAAAGGGCAAATGAAGTCATAAAAGATTTACTGAATGACATAAACAGGCTATATGATGAAAGAAGACAACGTCCAAGGGGGGATGATGCTGAGAAGTTATATGAAGAGATTGTTACAATCCATGGTGAGGTGAGAAAGTTGAAAGCGTTATATGGGAATAGAGAAAGGCACTTAAGGAGTGTAAAGATGAAGTTCAAAGTTGCGATGGTTATATTGATTATAACTTGCGTGTGGTTGGTTATTTTGTATGCCCATTGTATAGGGTGATTTGTGATTGAATGTGATGAAAGAAAGAATGTTATTCAGAAAGACATATAAATATTGTTTGCACAATTGAATCGTAGACTATATGTAAATGTTTGATGTAATTTATTATAAACTCTATTTTATTGTAATGTTTGTAAGGGAAGAAAACAAAATGTTTGTTTTTTGTTTTTGTTTTGGATAAAAAGGTTAAATGTAGGGCATTCTTAGCTTGCTTATTACTATATACCTTTGGAGACGAGGAAGAAACATTCATAATAACGATTGTAAAAGGCTTGCATGAAGGACTACTGTGAACGACCGGTGAACGAGAAAAGAAAAAGTGGCAAGGATTTTGAATCAATAAAACTAAGCCTTCTTAGATGGCCATATATTAACAAGGTAAAGCATACAAACTTTTAAGAGTGCTTAAATATTAACAACCTAGTATAAAGCTGGTAGAGTGCAATTTACATTTTAACAAAAGCTACATAAAATCATACTTCATACTTGAGTGTTTCAATTTTACATAGACATGTAACCAAAATAGCCTCTACATAAGGTTCTAAAAGAAAACCCAAATGACATTTACAAAAGTGCCAGGAATATACAAAAAACTACAAATCACTCTTTTATGATTTCTCTTTTTTCTTTTGAATTTGGTTTTGTCTCTGTGTCAACAGCTGTCTTGTTGTGACACATGGTTACCCCTGCCACTGTTGACCTCGTGGTTGAAATGTTAAGTCTGACAGTTGAGGCCCAAACTAAATTAACCTTGAACCCTCTGGTGCACTAGAGCTTGCAGCCCTTGACATTCTCAATTCATTTTAATTAGGTATAGGGAATTTTGTTTGTGGATCTGCATAATGACGCATATATTCTTGTGCTGTCCCTTCTTGAAGCACCACTTCAGATGAGAGTCTTGGCTACAAAATGAAGACAAAATATCAAGATAGCCTTCCATAACAATGTTTTATTAAATACTAAACATGTTTAACATAATCTTACATTGTAAATAGTGCGACCAGTGCTTTCATCATATTGTATACCAAACCCATATTGAGCCCTTGACTTATAGGAGCACTTATTTGCTGCAGATATTCATTTGGATGAAGGAGTGGGGTTAGGTGTAGTGTGAGAAATATGAGAATGGTTTCTTGACTCTTGGGTTGGTTAGGATGGTTGTGGGGGCGCTTGGGTTGGTTGGGATGATGGTGTGGGCTCTTGGGTAGGTACAGTTTTATTTTTGCTTTGATTTTGAGGTCTGCTAGCTGAAAGAGCCTGAAGAGGGTTAGCACATATAGTCATTTTGTTAGACAATTCACAGCATAAACCAATGTAATGATCCAAAACACAAGAGTTCTACAATAATTTACTGATCCAAAATATGATTAAAAAGTATAGACCTTTTGAAATTAAGAGTTCTACAACAATGTACTTCAAAAGTCTTGGTTGCACACGTAGATTTAAAATCTTAAATTATTTCCCAGATTTAAAACAAGGGTTAAGGTGCAAATTTACCAATGAAGTTTTGTCTGAGGAGCGTCTGGCACAAATATCTTTTAGAAGGGGCAAAAATACCAATGAACAATTAAAAAGGGGCATCCACCACAAAAACTGTTAAATCCGTACTAACGCCGTTAGGGGTTTTCTTCTCTTATAATTTAATGCCGTTAGTACGGATTAACGGTTTTTGTGGTGGATGCCCCTTTTTAATTGTTCATTGGTATTTTTGCCCCTTCTAAAAGATATTTGTGCTAGATGCTCCTCGGACAAAACTTCGTTGGTAAATTTGCACCTTGACCCTTAAAACAATATTTAAGGTATCATGGCAATCCTAACAGGCACACAAACAACACACGCATATAATTTCTCCAACACCTCTGTTTCCAAACAGATTCCATATAATTTCATAATTTCTTCAACACGCATATAAATCTAAAACAACTTCCATATAATTTATGGACATTTGGAAGCAAACCCCTCTGTTTCCAAATAACACATGCATACATATACACTATATGTTAGTTGGGATAATTTAATTTTCCAACACCTTCGACCAAAAATAACACAATATAATAGGCACACAAAAATTCAGTTTTTACATAGGCCAATACAGTATAACACAATGTAACCTCAAACACTCATGCATGGCTCTGACCCTCATATCTCACATCGCAATCCTAACAGAAAATTGAATCTATCATAAAACCAGGTCCAAGAATGTCTGTTATACTGTATTGACCTTTATAAAAACTGAATTTTTGCATTGCTGTCCTAGTGCAGCAACTTACTGAGAGATGCAAAATTGAAAATCACAAGGTCTATATTAGCAGACATAGCACATATCCAAAAAAAACCATATCACCAGATAAGCAGTACAAAGTACCAAAAAAATAAAAAAAAAACTTGGAAAAAAAAGCTTGGATGCAACTTTAATCTTACCTCCTTACAAGTACTCCTATTATGTCCCTCTTGTTTGCACATAGTGCAATTATGCCTCTTTCCTGTTCTAGTCAACTTTTCCATTTGAGGTTGTGGCTGAGCTATCCCTTGTACAAGGTGGACAGTTTTTTTCCTCCTTATTTCTGCTTCCTCAGTCCTAACCCTTTCTTTTTTTGGAGGTCTTACGGGTAAGTTACTTGCAAGCGGCGGTTGCATTGGGAGGAATGTTTCAGTGTCCCAAAATTGCTTCCCCCTTACAGGTTGTAGCTTTGTTCTGTAGCTAGCTAGATAGGTGTCCTTGTGATAATAGTGCAAGATTTGTGATTTCGGAGCTATCTTAGCATGCGACAGAGCACATATTGCTTGTTGACATGGGATTCCTGTTATATCCCAAGCCCTACATGTGCACATTGCCCTAGATATGTAATAGAATGCCTAACTTGCCCCTCTACCACCTCATACCCCAAATGCCCATTAAAATGCACTATACAGTTTGCAACAAGAAACCTATTTGCCTTAAATAAGTCAATACATTTTGGACTATACTCATATTTCTAATTCCTTACATTTATCTCACTGTCAGACCATTTTCCCATCATTTTCAGTCTTATACCATCAAACATCCTAAATACCGGAAGGTACCGATGCTCGTCTATCCATGCATTTAGGGGCTCACTCATATTGTTATTAACAGCCCAAGATTTACATCACCACTAAAATATGCTCTTACCCATGAGTTGTGTGGATAAGTCAAAGCATCTTGAGCTGCCTCTTCCTGCAATGAGCCAAGAGAAGTTAAATTGTCTTTGAACTCTTGTGGGAATGTACTCCATGCATAGGTGACGAATTTTTTCTTGAACTCGTTGCCCCTCCATTTCTTGCTCCAATTAGCGTAAATATGGCATGCATAAAATCTGTGTTCTACCCGTGGAAGAACCTCTTTTACTACATGAGCTAATCCCTAACATAATAAATAAAGGGTAAAGGTGCTAAAATGACCATCAACTTTTGTGAAAAGAGCAACTGTAACCATGAACTAATTTTTGGGGTAAAAGTAACCATAAACTTTATAAAAGAGAGCAAAAGTAACCATGACGTTAACGGACATTAACGTCCGTTAATGTGAACTTTTTAAGGTGCTAAAATAGCCATTAACTAATGTCAAAAGTGCAAAAGTAACCATAAACTTTTTCTTAGATGCAAAAGTAACTTCTTGAACATTAATTCATAATTTTTTTTTTGCTTTTGTGTTATGAGTGTTTTGTCAATTTGAGGATTAAAATGACAAAACTTATTAATTAATATTTAAAAAGTCAACTTTTTTTATTTTGGCGAGAATGGCGAAACAAAAGAAAATCATCACCTAACTCCAAAAGATAAAATCCAAGGTAATTAAACCTAGATCTGTCAGTGAACCGGCCGGGGTACTGGGTCAAGGGTCAGTGGGTCAGACTGGAGCTAAACCGGTGAGAAATGAAAAATTTTAGGCTTATAGTATGAAATTCTAAAGGAAAAATAAAAAAAATGTTTTTTTAAACAAAAATAAAAAACTTAACCCAAATCTACTGACTGGTTAGCCAGTTTTCGATCTGGTTCAGATCAAATAACCATGATAAAATCCTTAACATTAATTATAAAATAGGTGACTTTTTGAACATTAATTTATAAGTTTTTTTTACTTTTGTCATTTTAATCCCCAAATTGATAAAACTTTCATAACACAAAAGCAAAAGTAAAAAAAATTTATAAATTAATGCTCAAAAAGTCACCTATTTTATAATTAATGTTAAGGATTTTATCATGATTATCTGATCCGAACCAGATCGGAAATCGACTAACCAGTCAGTAGATTTGGGTTAAGCTTTTAATTTTTGTTAAAAAAAACATTTTTTTATTTTTCCTTTAGAATTTCATACTATAAGCCTAAAATTTTCCATTTCTTACCGATTTAGCTCCAGTCTGACCCACTGACCCTTGACCCAGTACCCCGGCCGGTTCACTGACAAGTCCAGGTTTAATTACCTTGGATTTTATCTTTGGAGTTAGGTGATGATTTTCTTTTGTTTCGTCATTCTCGCCAAAATAAAAAAAGTTGACTTTTTAAATATTAATTAATAAGTTTTGTCATTTTAATCCTCAAATTGACAAAACACTCATAACACAAAAGCAAAAAAAAAAAATTATGAATTAATGTTCAAGAAGTTACTTTTGCATCTAAGAAAACGTTTATGGTTACTTTTGCACTTTTGACATTAGTTAATGGCTATTTTAGCACCTTAAAAAGTTCACATTAACAGACGTTAACGTCCGTTAACGTCATGGTTACTTTTGCTCTCTTTTATAAAGTTTATGGTTACTTTTGCCCCAAAAATTAGTTCATGGTTACAGTTGCTCTTTTCACAAAAGTTGATGGTCATTTTAGCACCTTTACCCATAAATAAATGACAAGAGAAATGTGTTAGGTATGATATCAATTAAAAAAACCAAACGTTTTCACATGAGAGAGTTGTCTTTCTACCTTTTGCATATCAGACATGAGTGTTACATTTTCACCCACACCTAGATCTAGTGACTTTTGAAGCCATTCAAGGAACCAAGTCCAGTGAAACCCATTCTCTTTGTCAACTAGCCCATAAGCAAGTGGGTATAAGGAATCATTACCATCTAAACCCACTACAGTTAGTAAAATGCCTCTTGTTTTGCCTTTTAAGAAAGATCCAATAATCCAATTAGAGGCTTACATCCTTCTTTCCAGCCAACCTACACACCAATTGAACATTTAAAACACAAGTTCATAGCATGTATATTAAACTTCATATTTGAAAGGAAAATATTTACCTTCGAAGCATTCAAGCACATGTATATTCTTTTGAAAACATGTCTTCCTTGTTCCAAAGTTTCAATGCTCAACTCAACACTTATGTCCGACCCAGGGTTTGATACTCTTAATTCAATGCAATATGCCTCAAGCTTTCCAAATTCATCTTTAAAGCTTCCTTCCATTTCTTGCATTATCTTTCGCTTGGCCCTCTTACACTTGTGTAAGCTCACATTGACCATGAATTCCCTCTACACCTCCTTCTTCATGTCACTTATTTTAAACAGAGGCATCTCTTGCACTTTCTCTTTGAAATGTTCAGCCAACCAATTCATTGAAGCTCTAGGGTTCTTATACACATGAGCATAGTTATGCTCATAAAACAAAGTCTTCACTTGGAAACCTACATTTACCCCGTATGTAGAACCATAAAGGTTAAACGGGCACCCCTCTTCACATACTACCTAAAATGTCTTCTTATCACTTCTCATTATTCTAAGCTTAACCCCACAACTGATAGCATATTTATCTATGGCCCTTTTTAGTTCTTTTTTGTCTGCATAAGTCATTCCAGTCATAAAATAGGGCCTAGTAGCCGACCTTTGAGCCTCATCAAGGGCTATCAACTGTTCAGGAGGCCCATTATCGTTGTTTGGGCCCATTTCATCATCTTCATCATCACTTCCATATTTTGAATCCACCTCCACTACTGTAAATTCATCATACATACTCTCCTCTGTATCACAGCTCCCACTTAGGCCCAAATAACTCACATCATCACTTTCATCCTCACCACAACCATCTTCACCTTCCTCACTGTCATCTCTAGCTAAACTTGCCATTCCTTGTTTCCTTTTATCAACACAATGACTATAATCACATTCAGCTTCCTCACTCTCTACAACCTCGTCCATATCAACAAACTCAATGTCCAACTCTCCAAGGTATTCAATCTCATCATCATTATTTTCAATTTCCTCTATCCATCTCTGATTTTGACTCCCCCATTCCCTCCAGTAGCTAAAATAACCTCTACCCCACTACTATGACCCTCTCGTAAATGACATTTACTTTCCTCCCCACTATTTTTTGCCAATTCATTAAGTTTGCAATGCTTTTCTACCGACCTCTCATGCTTATGTATGACTATCTCTGTCTCTATTTCATCCACCCTGATTACCTCTTTATCCCTGCCATTTGATGCCATCGATACTGCAATATGGAAAAAAAGTTGGCCGAAGGGTTTTTATGCCATTTCACTGTAGCCACGACAAAAAAACTAACATTTATGGGTCCCAATCAGTGCTAACCTAGGATTCCTTTTGTCTCTTCCCAAACTTTGAAACCATACGATCTTCAACTATTCTGATAATGCCGACTCGAAACTGTAGTTCTAATTTCCCCACGCCATGTGTTCGCCCTCAGATCTGATTTCGCCTCCTTCGCCCTTTGATTTGATTTCCTTTTTGTCTGCCCTTTGATTTAATTTCACCATCGGTGTTTCCTTTGACCTCCCTTTTCATCCGACTCTATTTCTGTTTTTTTCGATTCCTTTCACCCTCAGCTTCGAGTAGGCGCATTTTAATTTTTTATTCTTCTGCCAAGCTTTTGCCTGCATTTTACATGTGTGTGTTTTTAGTTTTTTTTAAACAATACAAAATTCCAGTCAACAACTTCATCTGTCAAGTCACCTGCCACATTATCACAGTTAGTCAACAAGCATGTTTCTCACGGTCAATGTTTTCCCTTTAACAAATCATGTGACTTTTGCACCTATTATGTAACCACAGCTACTTTTGCACCAAAATTTTTTTTTTGTTGGGTACACTTCGAGAAAAAGCACATGTGCAATTTTGCACCTTAACCCTTAATTTTTTTACAAATTAATACCACACTAACACTTTCTATAGGGATGGTGAGGATGAATGATTAAACAAATTATAATTTTGTTTTTGTAACCCTTGATGTATATCTTTTTAAAAAAAATAAGGACATTATTTGTAGCCGTTCAAAAACCGCTACAGAATCAACAAAAATCGTCATAAATGTAAAAACTGCTACAAAGAATGTCACAATAACAGCTACAAAAATAAACCACTACAACACTTGTCACATTAACCGCTACAAGTGCTCCACAGATTCATATAAATACCCCCACCACACCTCATTTCAAACACTCCTCCATTTCTTTCAACCTTTCCACTCTTTCGTTTTCTCTCATTTTCGAATATTTTTCTAAGAGTTAAGAAGCTGAACAAGGTGATCAAATAATGTAAACAGGTTTTTTATTCTTTCATTTTAATTTTTTTCCCTCGCATAATATTTATTCTCACTAATTTTATTTTTTTCATATATTGAAGGACATTTTCTCACCGTTTCCTATTTTCCTTACATAATGAAAACCACATTATAACAAACAATATAATGATTTCTTATTACATACATATTCTCAATAATATTACTAATATATAGTTAATACTATGCCAATTTAATTAAATCATTCTTTTTAGATAATAACTACTCTCAGCTAAACTACTAAAATAATAAATTATTCAATCCCATATTATAAAAATGGAGACAGACAATTATATAATTTTTTTTAAAATTTCATAAAATATTTGTAGCGGTTTTAAGAAATACAACTGCTACAAATTAAAAAAAAAAGGAATTAAATTTCTGACGTCAAATTTAAAATTTCATATGATATTAGCAATGGTTGGAATTTTTAGTGCTTTTTTTAAACTTTTCTTTTCAATTTAGTAGTGGTTTTGTAACCACTACAAACATGGTACAAATTTTCATTTCCCGCCACAGGTGCCTAAATTTGTAGCGGTTATAGAACCGCTACAAATCTTGAAAGAAGATGAGTTATCTCTATTGAATATTGTAGCGATTGGGAGAAACTGCTACAAATGTCGTAGCAGTTCTATGTAACCACTACAAAAACGTTTCCAACAATGGATTTTGTAGTGGTTTTGTTAACCGCTACTAATATTATTTGTAGCCGTTAAAACCACTACAAATACACCTTTTTAACCGCTACTAAATCACATTTTTTTATAGTGGCAATATTAATGATGTTAAGTTTTAAAGACTAAAAATGTACTTTACAAACTTAAAGGACTAAAACGATACTTCATGTATACTGTAACACCTTATGTCCAATAAACCCAAATGAGTGCAAAAGAATAGTGAAATCAATTATGGAATCAAAGTTCAATCCCGGATTAAAACTTACTTTGAAAACACGTTCACAACTTCGAACCTATCTCAGGAGGTGAATCTGGGATTGGTAAGGAATTTTGAGTGTAATAAAATTTTTTGAAACATTTTCATAAACATTCACTATCTCACTAAGTCCTATTGGTACTTGAATCCATTATATCAAAGTGTGTGAGCGTATTTCTGCTTACGTCTCATAATATGTTCCTTAGTTAATGTCTCTTCATCAAACAAAAGCGTTATCAATATATATAGTCATTGCTCTTTTACTAAACTACTGGCACTACTGGTTCTACTACTGTACTATTGTCAGGTTTACATAGTTATGTACATCATATATAGTCCCAAAATAACCAAAATAAATAAAACAGACAAACAACAACAAATCAAGTCCTTCAACTCCTTCCTCTAGCTGTCCGTATTTACCTCTTGCTCTGCGAACCACTAGCCTGTGCTGTAGATTTATTTATAAAAAGAGTGAAATTCAAAAGAATCTTAGTAGTAATAGGTAATCAATCATACATATATAACATCACAAAGCATGCCACACAGTCATCATACAGTAGAATTATCACAACAACATTCAACGCATAACATGTAGTCATATATCCCTATAGCGCTAGGTATATCACATGGCCCCGAGTGTAACCCGTGCAATAGGCCCGGCATCCACTCATGCATTACAGAACATTACATTGGCCTGAGTGTCCACCCATGCAATAGGCCCCGGGGGACTACCCCGTATAATCAGAATGTGCCAGACAATTCATGATGAATCCACAAAACATACAATGTATCTTATAAACATATGAAAGACAAGTTACTACCTGGTCACTCCCTTGACCAATATCCAACTGTTTCCCGGAGCTCGGGTAGGTCTTAGATTCCGGACAGCGGTCAAGTCCTATAATTATAATTTTGGACGACAAATTATTATTTGGTCCAAGTCTCTTACAATCCAAGCACTTATGTTGGTTGTCATTAAAGTTAGAAAGCTAAATCAAAAGTAAAGTCAAGGTAGCCCAACTACCCCAAGTTGGTTAACTTCACCCTTAAAGTTCTACTTAATTACCTAGTGCCATTACATTTTCATTTTCACCCTTGTTCCTAATTCTGCCAGCTTTGCTTATCAACTTCAAAAATTCACCATTAATTCTAGGGAACTCCAAATTGGTTGGTTCCAAATTCTATGTAAAGCTCTTTCAATATACTTTCACACAAAAATACTCATTTCTGGCCATTACAGCCATAGAATTCACAAAATTACGCCAAACCCAACCTGTTCCAGATTCCATCCCAGAAGCAGGACCTAACTTTGAAAAATCATATTTAATTGTGATGATCCCAAAGCCTATGTGACCCCTAATAAGTCTAGTTTCAGGGAAAAATTTATCCATTACACTTTTAGATGCATATCAATACAGTATTTCACTTAATTGACCACTGCCCCCAGAATTCGCTAGTTTTCCATACCAAACTTTGAAAATGCATAACTTCCAGCACACATATCCAAATGACTCAAATTATATATCAATTTAAAGCTTGACATGTCTATTATCATAGTGAAAAGTTTCACAATTTTTTAACATCATTTACTTATTTAAAAATGTTGTACAATCAAACTGCCCTGCATAGGACACATATTGGTAGCAATGTAAGTTTTGCAACATGTGGTTCCAATGATCCAAAATTACAACTAGAGCTATTCCCCCACACATTTTTGCATTCTAAACACAATGGTAATGTTAAAATCATAAAAATCACAAAGCTCCAACCCCCCTAAAGCCCTGACTGAACAGACCCCCGTTTCACCAAAATTACCAAAACCGAATTTTGTCCAACAACTTAGTCCATGATCATCATAAATCATCATCTAACCACCAATACACAATTAAATCATGGTTAAACCTCCAAAAATAGCCCTAGCTGAAATCATGAACAGTACCCACCCCTAATAATACTTGTCCTAACAACAATCCAATCAGTTCAAAATGAAGCCTACGTTTATCTCTACACGTTTCCGCAAGTTGTTCGGTAATCTGGTGGCACTCCGACTGGCTAATTGACATAAAACACCTCAGATGAGAAATCTGAGACGATAGAATTGAAGCTTACAGTGAGTAGGGAAGTTTCCTAAAAGACTAACCAGACAATAATGGCATTTCGAGGTTGAAATCGGCTCCAGTATTTAGGAAAAGTTACTATTCAGTCCTCCTCTCTCCCCTAACAATTTTTTTGGGATTTTTGCTATTTTTCCTTGATTTTTATGGGGGCTAGCCAAACTTATGGGCTAAGAGGAAGTCATAAAATTTTTTTGCCACGTGTTAGAATCTTGTGGTGCCACTTGTCCGGTGCTCCAATCAAATGGTGACACGTGTCACTTGCTTTAATAAAGCGAGTCCCACCTCTCTTCCTGGATTTTATCGATCCTTTTTGTTAGGGAAAGTGAGGGTCTAATGGTTTTCCCTGGGTTCTGCATTTGGGAAAGTTAGTCCGGCGTCCGGGTCGGAGACCGATGAATTTCCCCGACTCAGGGAGAGGTAGCATCCTCTGGTGATGACAACTAAAATGGTAAAGTCACTTCACCATCATTAGGGGACAAGTGTCATGCTCCCATTTAGCCAACATATAAAGTAAGAGTAACTTCATCATGATGGAATAAGTGTCACTTGAAGATTACACCAA
This sequence comes from Inga oerstediana, assembly GCA_963210345.1. Taxonomy (NCBI): domain Eukaryota; kingdom Viridiplantae; phylum Streptophyta; class Magnoliopsida; order Fabales; family Fabaceae; genus Inga; species Inga oerstediana. Next base: position 39,059,050 of record OY723407.1, read on the forward strand.
CACAAAAGTCAAAAAGCATTTTTTGTCCTTTCACCATAAGATGATGCCATGTGTCCACTTTATCAGGGGAAGGAAAGTTAGGGGATTTCCCAGGTTCACCTATGATGTGTCATTTTCTATGGTCCCCACATACAGAAAATTAATTTATTTAATTATTTAATTATTACTTTATGAATTTGACTAATAAAATTTTGCCAAATGTCTATTTTATTGGAAAATGGCGCCACATACACATGTACTTGGCACCGATGGGCATCGTCTGACTAATTATCTTTACAAGCAATACCGAGTGTTCACAGTTCAGTATGTTACATATACTTAATAGACCAAAAGTATATTTTATCCTTCACATAATTTCTTAATAAAATTTTTATAGAAAAATCTGAAATTTTGAGAATCATAACATTATAATTTTATATATTAAATATTATTTGTAATTATATTTTATTAAACATTCTACAAGTTTTAGAAAACAACTTAAATAAAATAAGGGCAAAGTTGTCCACATAAAATATTTTTGCTCACGTCTCCTCATAAACAAAATAAGTTAACATTAAAATCCATCATCCCTCCTCTTCTTTGATATATTCAAACAAATTAATATTAAAATCCCCCTTCCCTTTTTTTATATTAAAATCCCCCTCCTCCTATCCCTTGAGCCAAAACACACCTTTGTTGTTTTAATTTATGCAGGCAAGATTCACATTGATCTATGCTTTATTGAGATGAATGAAGTTATCTAAGATAACTGAAGGATTTATGGCACGTATGTTTAAATTAGTTTTTAGAGAATAGTTTTTACGATCTACGAGGTAAATATGTGAAGGGAATTTTATCTTTATTTACATAAAAGAACTTCTGAAACTATGGATTTGTGGTTTGCCAAACATGCATGTACCTCAAATTTGATCCTCTAGTTGAGTTACCTGCATAAAACCGGGACAGCAATCCATTCTTAGATTACACAATACACCAAATAAGTAATAACACACAAGCTAGAGAAGGGAAAAGCTTCCCTAATATGAGTACTGATATCTGGGTGTTACAAGTGTTACCTAAACTGACTGTGATGTACCCTGGTCGGTTTCTAAGATACTCCTCCAGTAATTAATTTAGAACCTAATTAAAAAATTGATATTGGTACTAAGTACAAGGCCTATTCCTCATCTTTATCAATTTTTTCCCAAATTAATCCTAACAAAATTCTCTCAATAATAATCAAATATGAGAGGGAGTGAGAGAATTTAATGAAAGATTATTATGGTGTTTTAGAAAAAACATATAATATTAACTAAATTAACTAATATTTTTAATATACTCAAATTAATTAATTAGGTCTCACATTAAAATAAGGAAAGCATTTCTTAATTGGATAAATAGAAGGACGGATAAAACATAATACTCCCTCCGGTCCTAATTATAGGACAAAGTTGACTTTTTTGGAGAAATTAAAGAAGCTAATTAAATTACTTTAGAGTCTTTTTATTTTTATTTTTTTCTCCAAACTAATTAATTTGACTAATAAACTAATATGTAATCTACGGATACTAAAAATATAAACACTCTAAAGTAATTTAATTGACTTTCTTAATTTTTCCAAAAAAATCAACTTTATCTTATAATTTACTTATGCAGTTGCCAAAACCGCAGTTGAGGGGACCTGATTCTCGTGTAGCAAGAAACTAATAATCAAGATTTCACACCCCCCCCCCCCTTTTTTGTGCCCAAAATTTTAATGCGACCTAAAAAAGAAGTCAAAATGTTTAAAAAGTAATGCAATAAAATAGGGATGGAAATAGGTTAGGCTTTACCTAAATAGGCTTAGGCCTGCATCAGAAATTTAAAGCCTGAGCCTGGGCCTGGGCCTGCATGTAGGCTTTTTTTTAGGCCTAAGCCTGGGCCTTCAAAAGGCCTGATAAGGTCTGAAGCCTGTTTAAAAGCCTACTTAAAATATAAGCCTTTAAAACATATGTATCTAAATTCATATATAACCGCCTTCATGCATATTTAAAATATTACATTATGTCTTAAACTCTTAGTAGTCATTCTCGTTGTAATATAAAGGCTTAGTAAGGAAAAGAAAAGAATCTTTAGTGACAACAATTGTTCGAGGAAATAAGAATAAGAAAAACTAATATTTGCTAACTAATGAGATATATTTTCTAAAATTGACCAAGCATAACAAGCAATATGTAAAGCTAGATTTTATCTCTTTTATTGTTCGCACATAAATTGGGACCAACTCCTCCTACTAAGATTATAATATTTCATTTGGCACTAAAATAAACTCATAAATTATTATACTTTAGTGGACCACGCAAATCAAGGGAGAGGGAGTGAGTTAACATTGCCATCTCGAGTGATCAGAGAGAAAAGAGGTGAGGGTTAATGATTGATGCGAAAATAAGGGTCGAAGTAATAACGATGAAATGTGAAACTTAGAATTAAGATTAAATTGGTAAATTTATAAATAATTTATACAATTATTTAGATGACATTATACATTCTTATATTATAGTATAAATTAAAAAAATTAAATAGGCCAGGCCTGTAGGCTAGGCCTTATAAAAATAGGCCTGGCCTGTTTATTTAAATAAGCTTGACAATAGGCCTGAGCCTGAACCGAACCTATTTACTAAATAGGCTAGGCTATGCTTTATGTAGGCTAGGTCGTAAGCCCCTGTTAGAGGCCTCACCTATTTCCATCCCTACAAGAAAGTAAACTGAATTAAGAAGATAGTAGTTGCCGTTAAAAACAAAAACAAGAAGAAGATAGTAGTTGGCAAACAAAAAAGAATTAAGAAGATAATTGCATAAAATAAAAAAGACGATACTGTGGGTTAAAAAAATACTCAATAATAATTTCTTTATTCTCTCTCCTTTTCTTATGTCCTCAAAATAATGGTATTTTAGTCAATAAAAATTATCATTTTAACATATTTATTATTATTAACCCACATTTTAAATTATGATATTCGGTTAAATATTTTTTATAATAGAGGACAGAGGGAGAAAATCCTTACTATCCTACAGAAAGTAATAAAAAAATTACTGACAAATAAAAATAACAAATATGTCATAGATATTGCATGACGTGAGTTTAAATGTCGTTAAAAAAAAACATAAATATTTCTGTAAGCTATATTTGAGCCCCAAAGCATGATTTGGTTCAAGATTTAACTCGTTGGCCAAAAAAGGGTTCAAGATATAACTCGTTGGCCAAAATTTTTATTAATAATATTATATTATAAAAAATAAATATTTTTTGTCTAATAAGTGCACCGAAAGAGGGCTTAGATCCAGTTGAGGCATGCTGATGAGATTTATTACTGACATTGACAGATTTCAGCGACATTGAGGGTTAGTAGGCAAATCATTTTTTATTTTAATAAATAAATTATGCTAGATTATACAAATCGCATATAGTACTTTCTTATACTATCTCTTATCCTAAATATAATGGTTAATTAATTTTTTTTAGAAAAATTAATAAAACTAATTAAATTACTTTAAAAAATTTATATTTATTATTTTTTTTAAAACTAATTTATCTGATTTATAAATTGATATATAATTTAATCAAACACAATATATAATATGATTAAGTGATTTATTTAGCTTCCCTAATCTCTTTAAAAAAGTTAACTAATCTTATATTTAGAATATAAGGTAATATAATAAATAACTCGATTTTTCAAACTAACCTTCCTGACCTTTCAAGCTCGTGTGAATAATTTCCAATTATCAATTATATACCTTTTTTAAAATTTCATTTTTGTGTATATAGTCCTTCAAATTTTATATTATATATAAATATTAACCCTTCTAAATTTAAGGTATGTGCGTATAAATAATGGACAAAAATTTTAATAGGACTTATTAATTTGCATAAATGATTTGTAAGAGCTGGATCTATTATATAAAGTTTCAATAATTAAGTATTACATGAGATTAAACGTAATTCCGCTAATTAATTGTTTCACCATTTAAGATAAATATACATAAAAATTAATATCTTAAATATCTTCACAAATTTCATGGAAAAGAAAAAGGAAAATTGGGGGAAAAGTCATTCATTAAAAATTTTATTATGAGAAAGACCTAAATCAAAATATTGATATTGTGATTGTACAAAATTTGCAATGTATCATACTTTTTGTGTATAAGAATTTATTTATTCTTTCTTATCAATAAAATTTTTAATGGGAACTTTCCCAATTTTTCTAAAGAAAGATATAGTAGTAATAACCAAAATTCAAAAATATTTTTTAGAGCTAACTTATATATTAGAGTAATCATTTTCTTGTGTTTGGCTAATCATTAAAAAAAAGCACATTTTCAAGCAAAACTATGGTTTGATAGAAGCATTATGGATCAGCTTATAGATTTTTTTTTTTTCGAGGGATCAGCTTATAGATTTTATGGCTGTTGTCCTAACAACGAGCAGTCTGAAGTGGAGTGCTAAAAATTCCCCCGGTTCCACTGCAAAAAAAGTAACTACGTGATTATATCATTAACTTGATTATGTGCTTTATTATTATTATCATTTTTTTTTGCCTTGAAGCCTTGTAGTTATATATGAAAAAATGTTTTTAATAGCAACAATCCAAATATTTTTTATTTTTTCAATTTCATTTGGGACAATACATTTTTTAATTCACTTATAAGGTCATTCTAAAACTATAACTCAATATGACTCAGTCCATCATCATTATATTTTTTTATATTGTTTTCCTTATCAAGTTAAGTTATGAGCTATGCTATGTGGCAAACATTGATTCAATTTAGCGGCAAGAATTATTTCCAACTCAGCCACTCACCTTCTCTCTTAACTCACTCATCAGCTACTCTGATTGCTCACCCAACTCACCACCTTGACCTCTTTGACAACTCTTTCTCCGGCGAAATCCCACCGCCCCCCTCCTCCGTCTTCATCCTCCCATCCTTAATGTACTCTACGATCCAATTCCTTCTCTGTCTCCATCCTTCCTTCCATAATACGTTAAGGATGGGAGGATAGAGAAGGAGGAAGGGGGTGGTGGGATTTAGCCGGAAAAAGAGTTGTCAGAGAGGTCAAGGTGGTGAGTTGGGTAGGCACCCAGAATAGTTGATGAGGTGAGTCAGGAGACAAGGTGAGCCGTTGAGTTGGAAATAATTTTCACTAGATGGAGAGCTGAATTCGAATCAATTTTTGCCGCACTGGATAACTCATAACTTGATGAGAATAATAATATAAAAAAGATAAAGATAAATATTGAGTTGTAGGTGAATCAAAAGTTTAAAAATTGAATCGTACTAAGTTATAGTTTGGAAACTTGTCATAAGTAAATTAAAAGTTAAAGGATGAAAAGATTATTTTTTCAATATCATTTTTCAAAAACAAACAAATCTCAAAATCTATTATTGAAAAGCTAATCCAAACATTATATATAAAATAAGCTAATCCAAATAAACCCATAATATGTAGTTCAAAGTTTTTACACACAAATTGTTAATATGAAAAAAATTATATTTTATACAAAGATAAAAACATAGAATAAATTAATAAAATTAACAAACTAAAAATAAAGGGTAAGTATGAAGTATCAATTTAAAAGAATTGAAATAATAAAAAACAAAATTAGACATGCACCTATTTTCAATTTTTCATTTTCAACTATAGAGGGGTATTCTAGTGTTTTAATAATATTTAGAAATCCCTAATTAATTATGTCTCTTGGCCTAATTAAGAATTTGTTTAAAGTGTAAGTTTAAATTTGAATTTTGGTATTTCCAACTGGATTTAATTTGGATATTTTCTTAAATTTTTTCTTAATAAATTACTTTTTTATTAAAAAAAGAAGTGAATTCAATTTTTTTTAATTAATTAAAGCGAGAGTGGCATAGTAATGAGCCGAATTAAGTTCAACGGTTCAACCAACATGTCCGCGGTCAACTTGAATTGCCTTCATGATCATCTGAATCTAAAATCTTACTTAAAGAAGCTGTTGTGCGGGACATTATGGTTGAAGTTGTTTGTTGATTCTGAATCATTTATTTACAATCTCCCAATGAGCAAGTACATTTCTTTCTGTCCGGTGGATATAATAAGATTTGGGCTTGTGCATGGAATTAATGTATATGGAGGTTGATTTCTCTCATTGTCGATCTTCTTATCATCTCTCATAATCTTTTGATTATGTCCGTCTAATCAATCTGAAAGGTCAAAAATGAACAACGTCATCAAGTTATCACTCCTTTCACTTTTCTCTCCTTTTCTCAATCAACGGTCCAGATGACACCTCTTTCTAATCAATGGTTTAGATAGGCTCATGAGGGATGATGAGAAAATAAATTGATGAGAGGATCTACTTCCAGGCACCAAGTTCTTTCTTGTAAGATAAGGCTGGCACATATAAAGAGGTAAATGAGTTGTCTTTTTTAAGGTTTAATAAGTGTTTGGGTAATATTGAAATCGCAGTTTCAGAAATCCTTTTTCACAAATCGAGATAAAACTTTTCTCACATATTTATCTCGTAAATCGTAAAAGCTACTTCCTCTGGTCCTTATTATAAGGCACCAACTAACAATTTACACAGACCAATAAAAACAGTTATAGTCATTAAATTCATCCTAAAATTTAAGTAATTTCCAATATTACTCCTACTAATTCCACTAAACTCTAATATGATATTAATTATCACTCTCACCCACTACCCTTATTAATTATGGGCATGCATGAAAAGAATATTTAATGCTCTTAGGAAACAAGCAAGTGCCTTATAAAAAGAACCAAATACATTTGTTAGGTGGTGCCTTATAATAAGGATCAGAGGCAGTATTCTCCAAAAGCTAATCCAAATAAGAAAAAGATTTTTTCCAAAGTCTTTCCTAGCTCAAAAACAATAAAACAGTGGAACAATAGAAAGATAGAGGGCTCCCTTCGATCTTAAATATAAGAGTTAAATAAGGGGTTCAAGTTCTAAATATAAGACCTTAATTAATTTTGTCTTCTAAATTTATATTTTTTCCTAAAAATAGCCCTATTGATTTTACATATGAAAGAAATTTTTATCACTAGAAGCTCCAACACAAATGATTAAAAAATGATATTTTAGAAAATTAAATATCCATTCATTATAAATAACTCCCTTACCTAATTCTTTTTAATATCTGTGAATTATTTATCCAGCTCTTTTTTTTTTACTAAAAGCTTTGGTGAGTTGGGTCCTGATGGCTCACCAAGGCCAGTGCATGTCTCCAGGTTTAAAGAGCCCCTACAGAGGTACTTATAAATTGCCTACCAACAAAATCCTTACATCAGCAGCGGGAGTTGAACTCATGACCTTATAGGCTATAGCCAACTTCTTACAATCCAACTGGACCAACTTTTGTAGACTATCTAACTCTTATATTAATGATCAAAAGCGATACTAATATATAATTAAACTTTGAAGTAAGATGAATGAGAAAGATGAATTCAAGCCCGACCATATGGCTTGAATTCATTTTACACATAAGCTTTTTGAGATTTTCACTAAAGTCAAGCAAGTTAAAATTGGACATTTACAAAACCTTAGTACAAATATAAGGTGATTAATGTGTAAATAAATATCATTTTGGAGTAGGAGTAATATGGCCAATAAAGATTGGTCTAATTGGTAAAGGTGATTAATGTGTGTTTCAATATATGAACATTATTGGTAGGCAATCTATAAGTACTATTATAAGCACTTTTTGACCCAACTCATCTAAACTTTTATTAATAAAAAATGAGTAAGAATAATATCTTAAGTGAAAGGCTCAGCACGTTAAATGAAGATCCAAGAGTGGAACATACATTCTTTAATGAAGCAATTAATTCATTAGACAATAAGATTAAACATGTAAGGTAAAAAATTAGAGTGAAAAACATAACTTTTATTAATAAAAAATGAGTAAGAATAATATCTTAAGTGAAAGACTTGGCACATTAAATGAAGATCCAAGAGTGGAACACTCGTTCTTTAACGAAGCAATTAATGCATTAGACAATAAAATTAAACACGTAAAGTGAAAATTTATAGTGAAAAACATTGGTAGCAACTTTTTTTAGGTAAAACAGGGTAACTCCTATCAAACTTTATTCATCAACAATTTCTCTTGGGAAAGTAACTTCTATAGCTTCTACTAATAGAAGATCCTGGATTGAGTTCGGAGGATTATCCAAAATTACACAGTTAACATCCATTACCAAACTCAGATTTGCCAATCTAAGTGCAACTTGGTTTCCTTTACAATATGTATGCAACAAGGTGATTTCAAGATATGGGGCTAGCTCTTTTAAAATAAGCTCCAGTATAAGCCCATTGCATTCATCCTTCTCCTTGATAGCAAATAAACTTGCCATTACAGCCTTCGAGCCCCCCTTTCCCACTACGCTTCTCAAACCCATCTCATCTACCATCCTTAAGCCCTATAAAACTCCTATAGTTCTGCATTGTATGCACTATAGGTTCTGATCCTGTTTACAAAACCCTTATGTAATGCCCCAATTTTTAATTAAGGGCTAATGAGGATTAGTGTGGATATTTATGAATTTAAATGGGAATTATTATGTGTTTTATGACTATTTTAATTAATACGTCATCATTATTGAGAAATTGGAAGAATGAAATTATTTGGCAAGTAGTTGGTGATTAATGAGAAAATTAATTACTAACTATAAGAGGAATGAGAAATGTAATTAGAATGGCTAATGGAGGGATTAAAGTGATTAATTGAGTGATTACTTTATGAGAACAAATAAAAAATTGACAAGTGTCAAGATGAGATGAAGCAAGAGAAAGGGGGAAAGTCAAATCTTGTATTTTAAATGATTTCTTCTCTCTCCTTCCCTCCTCTCTCATTCTGTCCTCCATTTTCGAGCTGCTATGGGTGCTTAAGAGAGAGGAAGTGTTTTGTGTTAAAGATTTGCCATTGGTGGTGTTTTGTGGCCACAAGGAAATCTAGAAGTTGGAGAACCAAGGAATTTCTTTCGGAAAGTTGCTGAGGTGAGTGAAAGCTCCATTTTCATATAAGTTTTGTAGCCATTGGTAAGGCTTTGAATTTCTAGAATTTTAGCCCTAATTTTCGTGATTTAGGGTCTTGGAGAGTATAATATGTTGTTGTCATGGAAATGGTGCCTTGTTTGGTGTTTTGAATTAATAGAATTGAATTGAAGCTTAAATGTAAAGTTTGGCACCTTTGTGTTGGTTTTGTGTATTGGACAAAAAACAGGGCATTTTAATGGGTTGTGATTTTGGTCATTTTGAGGTTACCATTGTGTTTCTTGTGAAAATTTATATGGGAATAGGTTTGGTTAATGATTTTGGAGTCATTGGACACTTTGGTAGAAAAGTTGAAAAATCTGTCTTGTGTGAACTCGGTCTGGGCAGTCAGTTTGTAAGAACGTTTTGAATGACCAAATGATGTTGGAAAATTATGAAACTTTTCAATGTTAAATTTCACATCCCAAGCTTCAAAATGGACATATATTTCATGTCATTCAGATTTATGAGCTAGGAGTTATGACTGCCCAAAGTTTGATGTTAAATCTGGGATAAATTCTGGAGCAGTATGGACATTTCTTAATTTTGTATCTGTGTGGTGATTTCTGGTATTGGTCCATATTTTTCTAGTAAAGAGGACTTAAATAGATTTCATTAGGCTTTGGGATCACCTCATTTTGATTTTTCTAGAATTAGTTATGATTTTTTGAAGTTCAGTTGCGAAATAGAATTTTCCTGGTCGCAGCCAGAAGATTCTTGGCTGCAGCCAAGAATCTTCAGACCACTGTCTGACCGCAGCCAGAAAATTTTGGGCTGTAGCCAGAACACTTCTGGGCTGTTTTTGGCCATAGCCAGAAAATTATTGGCTACAGCCAGAAACTTTCTGTGATGTTTCTAGCCGCAGCCAGAGATTTCTTGGCTATAGCCAACCCCCTGTTTTCAGCACCTTGTGATTTTGAAAAGTGGTTTCCAACCCGGTGTTTCCCAATCCTTTAGGGCTTTTATTAGAGCCAATTGTAACTACTTAAAGGACATAAATGATAACCAAATCTAAGTATTGTGAAGTCAATTGAGTATTGGAATAGAGAATAACTCTTCGTCCCTAATTATAATTATAGGATACGATATTTGCTCTCCTCGGGAGAGACCTGCGACAAAGCATGAACGGAACAAACCAGGTAGTGACTTTTCTCTGATGTTGTATATGATGTTTTGGTATGCATAACTTATCATTGAACTGCATGTGCCATGGTCCATTATGGCGTGAGCACTTCAGCGTGAGCCGTTTAGGGAGTGATAGTGGTCATCTCTAGTTTGGCCGTTGAACTGCCATTGTAATCGACATGGATCTTTGTGAATCCGACCCGTGGGGTGGCATTTGTGAATCCAGCTATGGGCTATGTTTGTATCTTGCCTATATGACTTACATTATGAAATGCTTTATATGAATCCCAGCTGTGGTGAAATATATTGTGTGGATTGTTGTGATGCAATGCAGCGTGAGCAATCGTAAGGGATGACATATGTCATACTAACCATTGCCGTTGTAACTGCCGTTGTAGTTGCTTTGTGTGGTTGATGATTTGATTTCATGCCTTATTGTTGTGTATAGTATGATTGATTTGATACTACGAGGATTCCTTATAATCTCACTCTCCTAAAATTAAACATTTTAGACAGGGCTGAAGGATCAAAAGGCAAGCGGGTGACGAACATCGAGTAGAGCTCCGTGTTAGGAGTTCATTTTTGGTTAATGGTTATCATTGTATATCATTTGGATATTTTTGGAAGAAACAATTATATATATTGGATTTTATGTAATTTCCCAAGTAAAGGGTATGAATTATGAGCTTTATGCCTTTGTGTAAATCCTTATTTAATGAATGGAACTTGAGTGAGTCAGGAATTTACTTTATACTCTGATATTTGTAAATGGAATCCACCTGTATAGGCCATTATTGTTTTGTATTATGAATAAGTTTTGAAAAAGTTTTTGCAAATCCAATTTTTGGGCAAAAGATTACCTTAATAAGTCCCAATTTGAAATATGGTCTCTAATTCCAACTTAATCATGTGTTTAAGAACTTAATCTCGGCCTAAGGCGGGAAAGGAGGTTACACCTTAAACATTCACCCCTTCATTTCTCAAAACTCCACTACATCCCACCAGTCCAAAGTCACCCTTCACAACTCCATCAAAGTTTAATTTCAACCATCCTATTATGGGGCGTGCAATTAGCCAACTTCAATAGTCCTTTTCTTCCTCCCTAAAGGACCTATTATGTTCACCAAATTCTCCATTTCCCACACTTAATTCCATATAATCCTCTCAAGCATACATGGAACCACAAATCCTTCCTCAAACAATTCCATTTTTCTTCAATGCCATTACTACCAACATGTAATAGCAAAGGCCCTTTCCTAATTTCCATCCCTCCCCATATTTTCCTCTATTCATGGCTTGCACGATTTTGAGAAATATCTATCATTAATGTATTCCCCTCCTATTGCTGTTTACACCTTCTTTGTACTACTACAATCCCAAAATACATGTACTACATCCTTGACCCCTTCCCCACATCTACTACACATAGGGGAGCCACCTATCAATTTCGACCTTCCGATACTATTGATTAATATCCTGCCATGTTTAGCTATCCATAACAATATTCAGAATTAATGAGGTCCCTTCCATCCCCAAATTTTCTTCCACACCCTCTCCTCCTCCTCCTCTATATCATCCCTTTGTATCTTACTATACATTTCAGAGACGTAGTATTTCCTTGTAGCAACACATTTCCAACGAATTGTATCGCCACCTTTACTCACATTAGGCATCGAATATGCATAGAGCCTTAGCAGACCTACTCCCCTAAATGATCTTTTAGAAATATCAATTCCCACTTATTCATTTCATTAATTAGGTCACAAACTTTACTGTAACCTCTCTTTCGTAATTATATCCGAAATACGGGATTAAAATGAAATAGAGACCAATAATAATCAAAAATCATTTACATTCCCAACCTTACGGTAGGGTTTTCATAAATATCTTTTTGAAATCCAACTAACCCGGTCTTACATTCACATTTCAAATACTATTACTTTATGAAGATAAATCACATTCATAATATATCAGAGTGCATAATAATAATCCCGGCAATCCTAGGTTCAAACCTTCACTAAAGATTCATAGGGCACATACGCCCTTTACAATTTCTCAAATAGGAATTACACAATACTCATTCCAAATTCATATTCCAATCTATCATCTGAATATATATACGACCAAACATATACAATTATACCAACTTATAATGATAACCAACTACCAATGCACTTGCCCATAAGGAGACTTAGCCGCCCTTGGTTGCTTGCTCTATCTTGATCCACTACCCTATCTATACTGTTGGTAGGGGAGGGTGAGATTCTGGGGAATATCAGTAGGAAAACAATACCAATATGCATGCAAGATAAGTATTTAATGCATGACATGCTTGCAATACATAATTCATGTTCACACAATGACATATCTGCATGCTCAATGTTTAAACAATATACTCATAGCCATAACATTAGTTGAAACTGAGCTTTAATCACTAATGTATGTTTCACATAATCAAGTAAAGCAATAACATGCATCAATACACCAACACAATTATCAAATACATGCAGGAGAGGTAAGTTCCCTATCCTTATTCTTTCCACGTGTGCTTCAGCATCGGCTACTCTTGATCAGGGAGAATATCGATCTCTATAAACCAAATCAAGGACATCGGGTTATTCTCCACTCCAAGTTCCCACTTTCATAATGCTTAATATTGGTTATCATTACTATTACTTAAGCCCTCACACATGGCTCTAACACGAATCCTAAAAGGGTTGGAATACTATCCCCAAAGATCCCTTTTTTGAAAGCTCAAACTGATATTTTTCACTGAGACACATGAGTGAATATGGCCTCACTTGAGTGATATTGTACGGATACTCGAGTGAAGGAGACCTCACTCGAGTGATGGTACGGTCTACACTCAGGTACTAGAGAGTGATTAATAGCAAGTGAATACTCAAGAACATAAGAAACTTTCAGAGAAGAGGAACACTCAAGCACAGAAAGCAACACTCGAGTGATAGCCAAATGCTCACTCGAGTACTAGGAAGTGAAGACTAGAAAGTGAAGACCCGAGAGCACAAAAGTCTTCATGGATCAGGAGCACTCGAGTGGAACACGAAGCCCTCGAGTAATGGCTTAACACTCGCAAGTGTTATGGTGCACTCTTGCCTTTAACCACGGAAGTGCAACAGAATACAGAGAGAAGAAAGGAAAATTGCACTACCGTACTTGAGTGGAACCCATCACCACTCGAGTGATGTTCATCCCGTACTCGAGTGAACCCTAGATCACTCGAGTGATGCTATCAGAACCCAGAAAACTGACAACTCATCCCAACAATTGCCCAAATGATTCTAATGGTCCTAAACTCTTACTCAAGGCTACTCCCACACAAAAACACCCAAGGAACCACATGGAACCATCATAATTACCAAAATCCTACTCCATTATCATACTTTGGTTTTGGGCAACATTAAACATCAATTTCTCAAATTCACTAAACATGTCATTTCAATCCCAAATCAATCTATCTATCCAAAACTCATACCAAACACCCATTTCTATACCAATAACATGCTGAACTACCAATGACCTTATTCCAACAAAAATAGGCCATAAATTCCAGAAATTCCAAAATTAATCATTTGGCATAAAACATAGATAGAAGGATTGGTTTTACTTACTTTGTCAACTTTCTCAAAGACACTTCTTGATTCTCCAACCTCCACAGTTTCTTGTGATCACAAATTAACACCAATGGGCATACTAACAACATCAAAATGAAGTTCATTACTCAAGGAACAACTTTAATGAAGTGAGTTTAAGCAATAGAAGCCATTTACCTACCCAAATCACCATATTTTCTTCTTCCCTTTTCCTTCAACAATGGCGCAGAAATGGAGAGAAGAGAGAGATAAAGAGATGAGTGTGGAAGAAGAAGGAATGATGACATTCCCCCCAACCCATGCTTGTCCAGCAAAAGAGGAGGGAAGATAGGAGAGAGAAAATATTAAAATAGCCCATGTTGACTTTTCCCATGCCTCTCTCTTCATCTACACTTGACACATGTCCAAACCTTATTGGTTCTCATAAGTAAACACCCAATTAGCTTCTCTAATCTCTCCATTAGCTATAATCACACTTCTCATTTTTTCTCTTAGTTAGTAATTAATTTCCCCATTAATCATCAACTTATGATTAATAGTTCCACTCTTTCAATTTCCTCTAATCATGGCATATTAATTAATATTACCGCCAAAACCCATAATTATTCCACTTTAATTCAATAATTATCCTGAATAATTATCATTAGCCCTTAATTGAAATTTAGGGCGTTACATTTACAATCCACAAGTCTACCCTCAGGTTTTCTTAGTGCACTGTCAACTAAGCAACAATTATCATTGTAACCCCTACCTTGATAAGCATAATTGTGATCCGAAACGCTTAATAAGAATGGATTGGAGACTGACGGATAATTTATAACTCATTTTAACCCCCGCCTTATGGTAGGGTTTTCACAAATTCTTTCAAAATATTTCCCAATCCTGATCTCAAGTTCAGGTTTCGAATATAATTACCCTATGTAGTATATCACATTAATACATATTAGAGTGTACAACAAAAATCCCGGCAAACCCCGGGTGTCATATAGGTACTAAGGGTTTACAAGATTCCCTTTTTGGGGATTACATAACTATATCCCAAAATAATATTTACAATCCAAAACTATATATCTCTACAAGGTCCTAGCCGCTCCTGGTCGTCCGTTTCTCCTTGGAGCCACTTGCCCTGTTTGTAAGGTTAGTCAATGGAAAGAATGAGATTCAAGAGAATCTCAGTAGTAACAAATCACTCATACAGTATATAAACACGCAGCATGTAAGATCACGTTTAGCAGCAACACAATGATACATGGCTCACGCCACATACGACAGCACTCACGGCTGTATACACTATGCATCAGCTTTCACTGCGATTTCTATGTATTCACAAAGTATCATTATGCGTCAGCTTTCGCTGCGATCTCAAAGCATCACAATGTATCACAAAGTATTCACAATGCATGACAAACATACATTTAATGTTTCACACACAGTATAAGAGAAAGAGTCACTACCTTGTACTTTCCTGACGTTCCTCGGCGCAGTGGGCTCACAAGTATAGCAAATGTCAAATCCTATGACCAATGCCAAGAACGATAGATTAAAGCTTTATTCTAATTTCTTTAATAACTCATGGTACTTGAGTTGGTTATCACTATGGTCATTTAATCAAGTCAACTAAGGAGCTAAAGTGGTCAATTAACCTAAAAGGCCAATTTCTAACCTCAAAGTTCCATAATATTATATTATGCCATAAAATCTTCAATTTTCGCATAGTTGACCAATCTGCCAGAATTTTTCAGCATATTTGAAAAATAATAACTAATTCTAAAAAAAATGAGGTGATCCCAAAGCCTATTGACAGCTATTTGAGTCCTCTTCATAGGAAAAATATGAATCATTACCAGAAATCACCACACAATTCCAGAATTACACAAAATTCCACACTGCTCCAGAATTAAGTCCAGTTTCGACATCAAACTTTGGGCAACCAGAAATCCCAGATCACAAAACGAAATGACACAAATTATATGTCCATTTTGAAGCTTGAAATGTGAAATTTAAGACTGAAAAGTTTCAGAATTTTTAGACACCAATTTACCTTTCAAAATGTCCCTACAAACTGACTGCCCTGCACAGAGTTACACTTGACAGTTTTTCCAATTTTCAACCAATGTGTCCAATGGCTCCAAAATCAACAACCAACCCTATTTCCACACAATTTTTCGTATAGAACACAATGGTAACATCAAAATGAACAAATTCCCACTCATTCTCCATGTCCTGTTTTGGCAGAATTTTAGGGTATTTCACAACAAACAACCACTTCACTATCTAATCACTAAGCTTAGCTCATTTGCCTCCAAACCAACATATAAGCACATACATAGGGTGAAAGCTTCATGATCTCTAATATACTCTAAAAACAGAAATTAGGGATGTCACAATAACCCACCACAACTCAGCCAATTAAAGCATCATATACATCAACATAATGCTCTTACTCACCTCTTGCTTCTTCTTGTGTTCTTTTCTTGATTCCTCAACTTTTGTTCTTGCAAGGTGGCTGAAAAATCCTCTTCTTAAAAAAACCATAGAAATGAAGCTAAGGAAGAGAAGAACAAGTTTCATGAAGGTCACTTGAGCCATAGATGAGGTTAAGGAGGTGAAAATTCATGTAGAAGATCTTACCTCAACTTTGTTCATCACTTTCTCTTATCTTGCTGAACTTGGCCGACCTTGAGAAGAGGTGAGAGAGTGAATTATGATCAGTTTTTCTCTTCCCATATCCTCTTAATATCTGACCAAAAATGTGGCCTAAAGAGAAAGAAAAGTTGTGGTGGAAAATAATTCTCTTTACACAAGCTTATGCCATGTTGACTTTGTTCATTTGATTAAGTTTTCTCTTGCCTCTTCTCTTCTTGCTTTTGGACGTGATATGGGCTGCCCAAATGGAGAAATATTATTGACCAACATGTTCTTCAAAAGGAGAAAGAAGGATTGAACAATTGAATAAACTTGCATAGCCATTGGTTATACAAATTTTCTAGTTGCAATTTTTGACTTTTCAAGGACAAAAGTGAAGAAGTGTATGAAGTAAATTCTCTTTCTTTCCTCTCTTTAAAATCTGACCGAAATAGATGCTTGAAAGAGGTTAAAGCCTTATAAAATATCTCTTGGCATCTCTTCAACTTATCATATTTAATTGCCTTTTGTTGCAATTGTTGACCAAGTCATCATCCTTTTATAACTTGGTCAAATTATCTCCTCTTGCTTTCATTTTGAGTCAAGCATCATTCCCTCTTGCTTTGTCTCATGCCCTACCCGAGATTATGGTTTTTTGAAGAGGAAAAATGATCTTTATAATATCTTCTTGAATAATATAGTTTAATGTTGAATTAACATATGCTAATTAGACTTGTTGACTTCTCCTTTTTGTATTTGGCCAAAAATGCTTCCATGCGTCTCATATTATGGAAAAATAAATATTCTCCTCATATTTCTCTTCCATAAGCCATTTCCCCCCTCTTCTCATGTTCAAATTAGTCCTTTAGTCATTCATTTTTTTTAACTTTAGGCGAAAAGACTAAATAGTTATCTCAAGTTAATTAGAACTAAAGTCAAAACAAAAATTCTAGAAGTAATTTTGTCATTAATCCCACCATCTATTCTGTACATTTAGCTCTTGAATACATTTTGGGATATTACAATCATTAAGCCAGAGATCATACTAGAAACTTACCATGTTTCCATCATTATAGGTCTAGGCCACATGTTCCGAGACCTCTTACCAAATATCAGCCATATTTTTCCATAGAAAAGAATTTGAACTCTTCATAATACATTCCTTTAATAGTTTGCTCCTCTACCATACCTTGCTCTCAGCACAATAGCACAATGATTCTCAAATTTAGTTAACCGATTCCATATCAACCTACCCATTAAAGCTTTATTTATATTGTCTAAGTTACAAATGCCAAAACCATCCTGCTTTTTAGGTAAACAGACAAAATCCTAACTCATTGCATGCACCTTCCTTTTCTCATCACTAGACCCCCATACAAAGTCTCTTTATATTCTCTCCAACTCCTTGCATACCCTACTATGCATCTTCACATGTTGCCTAGTAAATATTGCCATTTATGAAGTTACTGACTGCATGAGCGTAAGTCTACCTGCTAGTGACAAACATTGCTTCTTCCACCCACTTAACTTCTTTTGAACTTTGTTAATAATATATTAAAATCTATTCCTACTAGCCCAACTATTAGTGATCTAAGCACTAAGATACCTACCCAATTCTTCCTTTCTTTGAAATCTGCATGCTCTATATATCTCTTCTTGCTTTCCTCTTGGCATATCCTTTGAGAAATATATGGTTGTCTTCTCCTTGTATACTTTCTAACCTGACACAAGCCCAAACATGTCTAAACAATCCATCATGTTGCATAATTGCCCCACATCTGCCTCACATAATAGCATAAGGTTGTCCACAAATATCAAATGCGATATTGGGATTCCTCCTATTCCCATTATCAAAGGTTTCCATTTGCTCTCTCTAATCACATTTGCTATCATATGTGAAAGCTTCTCTATCCCTAATATAAACAACTATGGCGATAATAGGTGACCTTGCTTAACCCCTATAGATGGTTTGAACTCATCCCCCTTATCCCTATTCGACAACACTAACATCCTTACCATATTAATATAACATTCAACCAGCCTCACAATATGGTTAGGTAGGTCAATTTCATATAATAAATCAATGATAAACTTCCAATTCATAAGGTCGTATGCCTTTTCCAAATCTATTTTAATTGCCAAAAAACCCATACCTCTAGTCATCTTATTCATCATGAAGGCAACTTTCTTTGCAATCATAATACTATCATGAATGTTTCTTCCTAGCACAAAACTGGTCTAGTATGGAGAGACCAATTTGCCTATAAGCCCCTTCATTCTCTACACAAGTATCTTCGTGACTCCTTTATAAAGCACATGCATAATGGAATTGGCCGAAAGTGTGTGACCACTTCCATCTTGTCAATCTTTGGTACCTTTACCAACAATATTTTATTAATTTCTATCAACCTCTCTAAATCCTCTACACTTCTTTTGTATAATCACAAATACTTCTTCCTACAATATCCCAATTTTTATGATAAAAGATGACATGAAAACCATCTTCACCAAGTGCCTTGAAAGGTCCCATGCAGAAAAAAAAGAACTTCTGATTTTGTCATTCTTCAACTCTCTTCCTACCTTCATCAACTCCTCCTCCTTTACCACCCTTAACCCTACTTTGCTAGAAACCACTCCCTTCTATCAACCTTCTCATATAATAATTGTAGATAAAAATCTTAAATCATTTTTCACACACCCTCTTCCTCTGTTACCCAATTGCCATCTCTGTCCCTTCAACATCTCTACCTTGTTTCTCCTTTACCTGACAATGTCTTCATATGGTAATACTTCGTATCCTTATCCCCCTGCTTAATCCACCTTCCACTAGATTTTTGGCACCACATCATCTCTTCCTACTTTAACACACCCATCAGTTCATATTGGAGCTTCCTTTTAAGCACAACCAGCTATTCCCTTTCCTCCACCTCAAGTTCTCGCTATACCTCATCAATCTTCTTCCTCGACTCCTCTTTTTTTACTTCAATTTTCCTAAATACACTTCTAATCCACTGTTTAAAATCCCACTGCAACCTTCTTAAAGTTGTTATTGCCGCTACTGATTTGTCCCAACTATCCATTAAAAATTCCTTAAAATTGACATGTAGCAACCATGCCACCTCAAATCTAAATGAAATTTTGCTGAATTTCCTACCAGGTCCTGTATCAATTAGTAATCGATGGTGGTTTGAACATATTTGTGTCCCCATTATATGTTGCATAGACACCTATCCAACTTCTTAAACAACCTTTTATGCCCCCTCTATTCGACCTTTCCAAGTGAAGGCCAGCCACTTCATTTCCATGTCCATCACCCCTATTCCTCAATCCTACCATGAAACAAATTGCATTTGTGCACATTAACACACGCACCCTCTTTCTGCTCTCTAAGATCTACAATTTCATTGAAATCTCTTGCAACAACCAGTTACCATTCATTTGCCTTGCTATCCTGTTAATGTTACTCCATAACACTCCTCTTCTCTCCTTACGTAGATAAGCATACACCAACATGAAGTACCACTCAACTTCTCTACCCATACTAAAATCACAGTGGATATATATTCCTCCTGCTTTTCTACTACCTTCACCCCCAAATCCTTCTCTCCCCATATTATCTAGATGCCTCCTGTATACCCCTAAGCATCCTCAACCTCATAACATCCAAACCTAAACTACTAATAACCCTCCTAGCCTTTATGCCACTTGTAACCCCCTCACGGTAATTATATCCGGATTATGAGATTTAGGTGAAATAGAGACCAATAAGACAAAAATCACATTTAGGATCACTCATCTCCAAGAGATGGGGTGTCCAAACCAAAACGTTCAAAATACAATTCATCTGATCTCACATTCACTTTCGAATATAATTACCTGTGCAGTTATATCACATAATAAATATCAGAGTGTGTAACCAAAAATCCCTGCAACCCCGGGTTACTGGTATATATACAATGGGTTTAAAGGTTTCCCAAAATGGGGATTACATATCCAAAATTGTTATATACATCTCATATACATACAATAATCCTAAAAGCCAACTAGATAACCAACATCCAAAATGCAAAATGTCCCCAAAGCTCTAACCACTCCTAGTTGGCCGCTTCCCTTTCGAGCCACTTGCCCTGTCCGAAAATGTTAGTCATTTAGAAAGAGTGAGATTCTAAAGAATCCTAGTAGTAACAAATCACTCATACAATATATAAACATAAGGCATATAATGTTATCATGTTCGCCAGCATCATCAGCAACACAATGATCCATGACTCCCGCCACAGACGACAGCACTTACGGCTGTATCACAATATACTATGCCTGCTTTCGCGGTAGTCACAATGACAGCTTTCGTTGCAAACACTATGCCCGCTTTCGTGGTAATCACTATGCCAGCTTTCACTGTAATCACAATGCCCGCTTCCGTGATAATCACTATGCAGCATCATCACAAAGCATAAAGTATCTCAAAGCACAATGTAACACAAGGCACAATGCTCCACAATGCATAAAGCTCCATAAAGCACAAAGCTCCATAATGTATCTCAAAGCAGCAACAGCAGCACACAATGTATGATAGGCAAACATACAATACATTTACACAAAGTATAAGATGGAAGTCACTACCTGAATCTTTCCTGACGTTCTTTGGCACAGTGGGCTCACGCGTCTGATAGATATCAAATCCTATACCAATTTAGGTACAATTGATTAATCTCTTTTCCAAATACATATTTCCATAATACTCTAAGTTGGTTATCATTTAGGACTCTTTAGGTGACTAATAGAGGCTTAAACATATGCCTAAAGGGTTGAAAGAACTACCCTGAAGACCTCTTTTTTGAAGGCAAAACACAGATTTTTGGCTGACTCACTCGAGTTGTAACCCCCACCTCAAGAAAGACCACAATTAGCGTTTAAACACATTTAATAATCGAATGAGAGATCCGGGATAATTAAAAAAAAATTTATAACATCTGTATAAATAGATCTTCATTCATTTCGTTCCTTAAAACAAATAGTCTGTTCAGTCTGTTACATGTACAATATCAGAGTATACCATAATTCCCGACATTCACCCGGGATAATAACATTAATCCAAAATAATAATCAGGGCATTAATGCCCACCTCAGTATCCATATCGGGGATTACACAAAACTATACTTCTATGGTCTATTCAAAATGTACATTTATCCAAAATTATAACCAGTTCAACATAAAACCAAAATATCTAACTAAGACTACTGTCGGCAATCCTAATCGTCCTTGTTCACTGGCTTGTTCTTCGATCTACTTGCCCTGTCTAAAAATGTTATTTGGAAAGAATGAGATTCTAGAGAATCCTAGTAGTAATAGTTTACGTATATGATGCATATAAACAAGGCAAGTAAACATATATCACAATGCAGCAATCAATATTCAAGGCCGGGCACATTGCCACGTCCCCTTCATTGTATACAAGCTTAGGCTTATGCCACGTCTTTTACTGTATCTATATTCGAGATCGGGCTTACGCCATGTTCCCTTCACTGTATCTGTATTCGAGATCGGGCTTATGCCACGTTCCCTTTACTGTATTCAATGATTAATGCAAACAAGCAATGCAATATACATGATATTGGATAAAGTGTCACTACCTTGGTCTTTTCGTTCTTGAGCAGGCATAGGCCTTCTACGCTCTGGGAAAATATCAAATCCTAAAGTCATAATTAAGGATGAAGCATTATTCTCTATTCCAATACTCAATTGACTCTTTAACACTTAGATTTGGTTATCAATAATGATCCTTAAGAAGCTATAAATGCCTCTAATAAAACCCCTACAAGGTTGGGAAACAATAGGTTGAATATCTCTTTTCAAAAACCCAAAGTGCTGGAACACAGGGGTTGGCCGCGGCCAGAATCAGTTCAGAAAGGTTTGGGCCGCGGCCAAGAAATCCCCTGATTCTTGGCTGAACTTCCAAAATTCATAACTAATTCTAGAAAAATCTAAACGAGGTGATTCTAAAGCCAAATGAAAGGTATTTAAGTCCTCTTTACTAGAAAAATATGGAACATAACCATAAATCACCACAGAATTAAAGAATTAACCAAAACTCAACACTACTCCAAACAGAGTCCAGTTTTTTACCCAAACTTTGGCAAAGCATAACTCTCAGTTAACAAAACGGAATGACACAAATTATATGTCCATTTTGAAGCTTGGGATGTGAAATTTAAGACTGGAAAGTTTCAGAATTTTTCAAAACCATTTGGTGATTCAAAACGTTCGTACAAACTAACTGCCCAGATAGAGTTCACACAAGACAGATTTTCCAATTTTCTACCAAAGTGTCCAATGGTTCCAAAATTAACAATCAAGCCTATTCTCACATAAATTTTCACAAGGAACATAATGGTAACCTCAAAATGACCAAAATCCCAACCTATCACCATGCCCTGTTTTGACCAATACACAAAACCAAATACAAAGTTCCCAAACTTCACTTTTAAGCTTCAATTCAATTCAATTCATTCAAAACACTAAATAAGGCACTAATTCCATGACAACAACATGCCAACAACACAATGACCATCAATTTCGAAATTCAAATAAAAATTTTCAGAAAATCCAAACTTAACCAATGGTTATAAAACCTATATAGAAAGGTTTATCTTACTCACCTCTATAACTTTGCCAAAGAGACTTCTTGATTTATCACTTCCCAAAATTTCGTGTGGGCATAAACCAACACCAATGGGCACACTATAAACATCAAAATGAAGCTCTCACTCGAAGGATCAACTTTAATGAATGAAGTTTGAGCAATAGAGTTCATTTTCCCTTACCTTTTCAAACTTTTCTTCCTTCCCTTTAGACAACAATGGCTGACGAAGAGAGGGAGAGAGAAAATGAGAGATGAAGCTTGAAGAAGGGGGTGAAATGATGGCTAATCCTTCCCCATGCTTCCATCAGCCGAAAACAAGGGAAGAGGAGAGAGGAAAAATAATTAACTAATGGGTTTGACTTTCTTACACTCTCTTACTTCATCTCCTCTTGACACTTGTCTTCTTCCTATTGGCTCTTACCCATTAAATCACCAATTAGCTTCTCTAATCTCTCCATTAGCCATTTAATCACACTTCTCATTTTCTCTTAGTTAGTAATTAATTTACCCATTAACTACTAGCTTATGGCCAATAATTTCCATTCCATCAATTTTCCATCAATTATGACATATTAGATAATATTATCACAAATTCACATTAATTCAACTTTAATTCACAATTACCATCTCAATAATCAACATCAGCCCTTAATAAAAATTTGGGGTGTTACACGAGTGAAGATGACCTCACTTGAGTGATGGAAGACTCATGCCTGAGTGAGAATGACTATTACTAACGAGTGTTTGACAGTGAGCAACTGCTTCGGCCAGAAAGTGCTCACATCACTCGAGCATAAAGCTTTGCACTCGGGTGATGACTCTAACTCCACTCGAGCCCCCAAAAGTGCAATACAAGAAGTGACAACCCAAGAGCACATGCAATATCAGAGGGACAAGCTCACTTGAGCATACCCCCTTAGGTCTCTATGACACACAATATCTATGACACACAATATCCTATGACACACAATATCCTAATTTCTCTTAACACATTTCCAACATTCCAAACTAAATCCAATACTCAAATATCTTCACAATGGACCATTTCCAACATCAAACACAATGAAACTCATATATTCAACATTTGGCATAACTAGGGCAAATTTCCAGATTTTCCCAAACTTATCCAAAAATCACAAATAATACATCAAAATGCACTAAATGCCTACCTATTCACTTTGCCAAAACCAGAATCTTGATTCTTCAACTTTCAATTTCGAATCAACACCCAAATCACCGCTATTTAAAATTCTGAAATCACCACAATGAAGCTCTCAATGAGGTGAACAACATTAGAGAAGAGGATTTGAGCTTAAGAGGATCATAACTCACCAAGATTCAAGCTTTTCTTCTTCCTCTTCCCTTGCTCAAAGTCGCCGGAAATGGAGGAGAAAGAGAGAGAAAATGAGAGATAGGAATGATGATGATGAAGCTTCTTTTTGGTCCATACTCCCTCCCTTAACCGAACAAGAGAGAAAAGAGAGAGAAAAGTGATTATTTGTCCTCTTGTGCCACATCCTATGGTCCACACTATGCCACATGTCAATATCTTAATAACTCCTCTATGAGCTCACATAGACTTCATACACCGGATTCCGACCCAAGATCAAAGAATCTCAACCCTTGATCTTAAATACCACACACATGTATCCCAAATTCACATCGCATTAATTCCAAAAGTGTTTAATTACACAATTATAATTAATCTCAAAGTCATTAGCCCTTAATCCCGAATTGAGATATTACATATTTAGTTTGGTAATAAATACTAGGGGATTTAGTTTGAATCCATTAATCAATAAATATATTATTATTTTCTAATCTCTTTTTTTATATTCATAATTTGGTTCTAATTTGTTTGTATTATGATTCTTTATAGAGTAAAATATTCTGATCATTCTCCTGTTTTGCCTTAATTACACAAACCTCCCCTCTATTTTGAAAACATACGCTTAAGTCCAAATAGTTAACTCTGTTAAGAATATTCTAACAAGATTCCAAAAATATATTTTTTAATTAAATTTTATATAGAAATAAAATTTATTTACTATTTTACCCTTAATACTAAATCCCTAGTTTTACTTGAGAGTTTGTAGACTTCCGGGAAAAAAAAAACACGAGCTACAATAATAGCTATGGAGAAGACAACTGTACCGGATCATGGGCACAAAAAGGTACAAAGCTTATCAAATTTTCATTTAATTTCATTAAATAATGACTTTCACATATTCCGTAATCTTTTATTGTTCTTAGAACTTTTTCATTATACATGATATATGAATATATAATTATTCATGGTAAGTGTCGTAGTTTTTTTTTTTCATATTTTCATTCAAACTTTTTCAATGAGCATGATATACTTGAAAAAGGCATTGATCATGGTTTTTTTTAATTAAGTGTCGTGCTTATCAAATTTCCATTCAAACTTTTTCACCGTGCATGATATACTTGAAAAGGCATTGATCATGTTTTTTTTTTTTTGAAAAAATTGTTCTTTATTCAAATTCATTCACATGGCTGGTGTATTTATTTTGTCTTGCACATTTTGACTAAAATCGTTTTAAATAATTTAAGAGTTTTATCTGTTCCTTACTTTCTATTTTTATTGATGATTTTGGCATTGGTTAATGTAAATATCACAAACATTGAATATTCAAGCAAGCTTTTAAATAAAAATGTGCTTGATCAAATGTGTTTATAAATATTTGTGAAAAAATTATTAAATTATAAATTTAAATGACACATCCAATCTCAAACTTATATAATTTATTATATTTGATAAAAATATATGTGTTTAATATATATTTTAATTCAAAATTGATTTATAATATCAAAATTAATAAATTTTTTAACAAATTAGAAAGTTAGAGAATCTATTAGAATAAATTTTTGGTTGTATAAATTTTTATTAGCCTCTCTCTCTATATATATATATATATGTTTAAATAATTCTAATAGTGAAGAGGGGCATTTTGGTTAAAAAAAAGTTCAAAGGTCAAATTTAACGGTCAACTAACGATTTGAATGAATGGAAATAGAATTTCAAAATATAAGGGAGGTTTGTGTAATATACATTTTAGTTTTAAGGGAGGTTTATATGAGTTTTCAAAATAGAATGGAGGTATGTGTAATTAAGGCAAAATAGATGGGTGATTAGAGTATTTTACTCTTCTTTATATGTAGGCGTTCGAACTTGAGTGCAAAAAGATTGATTTAAATTTATATAATTTCAAAGTCTATATGAAATTCATTTTCTCTACTAACGTTGTATGCTCTTGAAAAAATATGAGTGAGTAAAATTTAAAAAAAAAAAGCATATACAAATACCCATACCTATAGCTTACTTCATATAACCTAATTGAGGCTTCACATAAATATGAATTTTATCGTGCAATGCACGGACATCCATACTTGTTATATAAATATAAGAATATAATGTGTGAATTCATTTTTCTATTTCATAAAAAACCTTTGCATGTTGTGGTTGGGGGAATTTCACTTATTTCATTTCTCTAATGTTAATCGTATATACAAAATAAAGAAATCTATTGTCCTTTCTTCTAAAGGGAAATTAATGAATATTGATATGCCTATTCCATTTTTGAATCACATATTAAATCATGGAGTAAATTTCGTTGGTTTTTAATTAATACACTAATAATAATCATAACTAAAACTGAGAGAGAAAATTAAGAATAGAATTAGCCGACAAAGGTGATTTGAAAAACAAGAGTTGACTTTGAGGGGACAATATGGTTATTTAATGACATTCAGAAATCCCTAATTAGGTCTCTCGGCTTAATTGCAAATTTGTTAAAAGTGGAGGACTAAATTTGAATTTTAGTATTTTAGCTGAATTTAAATAGGATTCTCCCTTTATTTTATTATTAAGTGTATGTTCAGTCATTATATTTTCCTCAATTATACCATCTGGTTCCTAACTTCCTATATTGATAACATGACTGTCGCACTCACATGAATTTAAAAGAAATTAAAACCGACCACATTGCATATATAATATATGTATATATAGATACAATGAGACAATCATAAGTATAATAATTTTTTATTTTTATATCATTAATAAATAAATTTTATTCCATCATATCATTTTATTTCTTAAAAAATATTTTTATTATATTTTGTAACAATGTAAATGCCGCATTCACATCATTCCTAATTAACGTATTATGAATATGTAGACTAATACTTATAAATAAAGAAACTGTAAGTACATGATAAAAAAAAAAACATCAACCTAATTAATATCAGATAAATCTAAAACAAAAGTGAGTTTCTTTCAGTCGAGGGAATAGCTGTACTCCATTCTTTCAACACATTTTGTTTGCATTTACAATTTTTTTGAAATCAATTCAATAATACGTCAACGTGAAGAAAAAGGGATCACATAAGTTGTTTTGGGTCAAGACAGGGTGGTTGTGAGAAATCAATGATACATAAGAAAATTATTGGAAAAATAACACTAAAGTCGTAATTAAAGAAAAATAATATATGAAAAATATTATGACTTATAATGACAAATGAAAATAACACTATAGGCAAGTGAAAATAATATTATTGACAAGTTATAAGATTTTATAGATTTTTTTTTTTTGGCCGGGATATTGGTGCAAGTTTCCCAAATTTTTTTATAAGATCCTCTTATTAACAACAATCTTTTGTCTGTACTATTTATTAAAATTTTTATACGCTAATTTAAAAATAAATATTCATTAATAAGACTAATTATTAAAAGCCCCTAACAAATTATTAAATGATAATATTCCTGGAAAAATTATATTTTAATCCAACTAACTTTCCCTATATTTTTTTATCCTTGAGAATTAATTATTCATCTCTTTTATAAGAGAGGGAAGGGAGAAAATATAAATTAAATGATTAGGGTCCAAAGTATAGTTGGCAAAGGAAATAATTGTTGCTGGCTTCGACCTCTAAGGAGTATTAAAACAAAAAATTAAATTAATAAAATGAGAAATAAATTTTCCCCATGCATATACCCCATATTATTAAAACCAGACTGGACTAATTGGTTCGACCACAAAACTGTTGAATCAGTCATTTAATAGGTTCGGTCCGACAGTTCAACCAGTTTAATATTTATTCAGATTTCCCGGATTTCAAAAATTTATATATTTTTCTATATATTTTCAAAAATTATAAATTAAGACCCTGTAGAAAGTTTGAGAAGTCTACTTTTTAATGCAAAAAGAATTACTAAAAAATATTATCATTTGATCCTAAAACATTATCAAATTCTAAAACTATTCTAAAAAATATTATCGTTCAAATTCACTTTCTCACCGATTTATGCTCAGGTTAATTCCGATTTGACTTGTATCTGACCTACTGACACATAGTACTTAGGGTTTAATAACCTTGCATATACCTATATAATATATTTCACAAAGTGTGTAGAGATATTAAGGTGAAATTAAATGAATAGTTAGTTAGTTGAGGCCCTAGTCTATATAAAGAATCTTAGTTAATATGATTTAGTGTGTTGAATAATGAGATATACAACATGTTAAGAGAGAAGTTAATGTGAGTTTCTCTCCCCAGAAAGGAAAGTCCCTCCTAAACCCCTAGAATTAAGATTAGTTGTTAATCACCCAAGTGAGAAATGATCATGGTTAAACCCAAATAGATTAAAATTTATATGAGCATATTGCTCTTACATAATTAATACAATATTCTTCATCTCCTTCGTATTATTTCTCTTAATTACATTATTTACAAAGTGGATGGCGGGCCTGGTGACCTAACTTGGGGACAACACATCTATGTCTATTGAATGCATTGTCGTCTCTCTCCTGTCCCCATCAGATTAATAATCAGCCTTATATCCTTGGCATAACGCAAGTGTAGTGCTTACATTTAGAAAAATTAGAATCTTTAATTGTATTCGATTTTCTAAAATATTTTTCAGTAAAATTCAATATCATAAAATAATTTTTAATCCAGTTTTGCCTTTAAAATATTTTTTAAGTAACAAACTTATATTATACTTTTCAAAACAGTGCAATTCTAACTTTGTCTCTATCTCCCAATAATTCGGTTAAGTGGGTCTCTAATTTGATATGGAAAACGATATTTGAGGATCTATAAAAACATTAATGATAGTGAAGACCGCCCAAATTTTAAATTTTCAAGAAAAGATCATGACTTTTTTAGGAATTAAATTTTTTCTAAAGCTATTTTTTCCATTATTTTTAGGAATTAAAATTCTGCAATTAAATTTAGCTAAATCATACAAAACACCCTTAAAATTTGGTATGTTGCATATAACCCTCTTAGAATTTGAAAGTTTAAATTTAATCCCCCTGACTTTTCATTTTTTTAACTATTAACCCTTGTCGTTAAATAACCGTTTTCTTTTTAAAGGAAAATGTCACATCAGATTATGAAATGACACATGGTATCCTGTATAAATTATCAATTTCATGAAACCTCCTTAAATTTTGAACAATTGCAGAGAGCCCCTATGAACTTTGATCAGATACAAATAACCCCCTTAGCATTTCAAAATTTAAATTTAACTCCCTTAAAATTTTGATTTATAATATTAAACCTTGTATTGTTACTTTTATCATTTTAATAAATTTATTAAGTGTTTTACTATTTGTCAATTAAAATAGTTCTTTTGTATGGAAAAAACTAGAAGAATAATATTTAAAAAATATATAGAAATAAACGTTGAACCACTTATTTAAGAAAAAATATGTATTACTGATAAAAAATTAATGAGGGCAAAAGCTATCTTCTAACACAAATGTAATATTTAAACTATTAATGTTTAATCATCCTAAGAATACATTTAACCCAAATGATGACTTTTTTATACTATTAATGCTTAATTATTCTAAGAAGTAAGTAAATGTTATGCAAACAATGACATTTCTATTTTTATATTTTTTAAATATTACCTCTAGTCTTTTCCATACAAGAAACTTATTTTGATTGACAAATGATAGTAAAAAAACTTAATTAATTTATTACAATGATAAAAATAACAACATGATATTTAATATTATAAATTAATTACTTATTTTGTATAATTAATTATTTCAATTACTTCCTTGGTCGAAATTAAAATTATTTTTTATATATTATTATTCGGTATTCAGTTTGAGGTTCGTGGTTACCCCTCCTAACATATGTGTCTCATCTGAGACTTGAACTCGAGATCAAGAGATATCTAGTGAGGCCTTATACTGCTAGACCTACTTTGTGTTGGTTGAAATTAAAATTCTTTTGAGTTGTTTTTTTGAATACTCATCATCTATATTTTCAGCATACATTTTCCACGATTTTAGTAAGGAAAATTAGAGAGAATAATCTAAAGAAAATGATATTTATTAGTAAGGATATTAAAATTGTAATTATTTAAAAGGACAACTACTAAAATATAAATTTAAAGGTACTAAATTGCACTTGAAATCGGGTGAAGAGGGTGCGTCAATTGAAGGTATGAAGATTTTCAATGTAAGAAGGCAATGCTGTGAAAGCGGGCATTATTCTTCTTTTAATTATAACATATTAATATATTGTTTGTAGTTTTAAATAGGGCAAAGGGTTAGTTTATTCTCAAAAGTTTTTACGAAGAAGCTATGAACATCTAGAAGTTTTTTTTTTTTTTTTTTGGGTAAATGTCTCCCCAAAATTGTTGAAAAGGTGCAATGCCACCATACTCTAATGACAATCAAACGCATCCCTGCAATGTTGGACCTTATGCTATATATGATTCCTCATGGGTATGATTGTGCTTTTTTCTTTGGTAATTTTTTTCCTTATAAATTTATTTAAATGAGCAATGCCATCTAGAAGTGTTAAAAAAGAAGCAATTTCATCAAAAATGAAAAGGAAACATATGAAAGACGGACGAAGTCATAGAACAAAGTAAAGCAACAGAGACCGTGAAGTATATGTTAAACAAACACCGAAGAACGTGATGTGAAGGAATATGGTAAACAACTCTCCCTTCCACGCACACCAGATTCCATAGCATGATGGAATCCAGCATGCAAAATTTAGAAATAAGAAATGAGAAAAATTATGGTCAAATCTAAAAAGGGGAAAAAAAGTCTTAGAGCATAGCAGTGCTCCCATTTGCATCTTATTTAGAGCTGATAATATGGGTCATCCTACTGGATTTGATCTAGCCCACTATGAGTTTTGACCATATGGGTTCAAGTTAAAAAGATCTTATCAATATGGGTTGATATTTAGTCAACCCAACCCATAACCTTTAGGTTGATGGGCTAGCCCGCCCAAACCATTTTTTCTTTTAAATTTTTTATACTGCGTTTTTTAAACAATATACTGAATTTTTTTTTCTACAAATCTAAACCATACAAAAAATTAAAAATACATTACAAAATTATAAAGTGATAATAAAACATCAAATTCAAAGTTTCAAATATTACAAATTATGCATGCATCACAAGTCCACACATTACAAACTAAACATAAATCAAAATCCATCATTAACATTCAATACAATCAACAATTAGTTGATATTAATGGTGTTTAAATTTGAAGCATGATGTGAAGCTGTGCGATTTTTTTTTAGTACAAGTAGTTTACCCAAGAGGGAGGTAATTGGGTGATCACAGATATTTGGAAACCGTAAATGATAATTGACTAAATTAAAACAAAGTTAAGAGTAGGAAGAAAGATATCATCGAAGTGTATGTTGGGAGTTATACTGGTTCGGTCACAACCACCACTTTGACCTACGTCCAATCCTCAAAGTCTCTCTGAGAGTTTCACTATATCTTCCAAGATTTAGTGGGTTCTTGGCACCTCAATACACAACAAGTTTCTTTGCTAGACACTCATTCCCCTTTACACGATGTAATCCAATCCCTACTTAAGGTTCCACAACCTTAAGTGCTCTCAATAAGAAGTATTGAGTTTGTAATTAAAATCTCTCTCACAGAGTGAATGTAGAATTACTGAAGTACATAATGAATAAATGAGAAACAGAGCAAGAATAAATAATTTGATCGTTGTGTAGTTCTGTGTGTTCTCTGTTTCTCTGTTGCATGCTTCCGTATATATAGTTGAATTTGATAGCCGTTGTCAGCATTTCAACATGTCCATTAGAGTTACACAGCTTCTTTTGACCATTCTTCATATTTGAAAAATAGCCATTGTCAGCATTTCAACATGTCCGGTAGAGTTATGCAGCTTTTTTTGACTGTTCTTCATATTTAAAAAATAGATGTTGCGGTCGGTGGACGTTATGTTCTCGTAAAGTGGTTTTTCTTTCTTTATCATGATCTCTTCATCGTTTTCTTGTAAAAATATTTCAAACACTAATACAATGAAGTGTTAGACATAAATTCATTAAATTAAAGATTAACAAATAATTATCATGCATTATGGGATTCATCACTCGAGTGATTACTCGAGCAATTCAGGGTTATCACTCGAGTGATCTCTTCCCAAACTTGGCAGAGTTTAAGCAACTTTGCTGGCAACCACTCGAGTGATACCTTGTAAATTCTAGCAGAGATTCGAAGGTTGCTTTTCTTACCTTTTCACACGAGTAACCATTTGAGTGAACCTTGCATATTAATCGAGTGATCACTCGACTAATCTCATTCAAAATATGGTAGAGAGCATTTGAAGTCTTTTTTAACTACATCACTCGAGTGGTCACTCAAGTGATTTAGGGCCATCACTCAAGTGATTTAGGGCCATCACTCAAGTGATCCCTTTCAAAGTTAGCTAGAGACTTCTACCTTATACAGAGACTCATTGTCTTTTTTCATCACTCGAGTGCTTACTCGAGTGAGGGCTTTGTATGCCACAAAACACTTTGTTTCTTTGTTCAAAATCTTTTGTTCAATCAAATCATTTGAAACACCTTTTGTTATAATCAAAACATTGGATCTAACATTCTCCCCCTTTTTGATGATGACAAAACTTGTTGATTTTTAAAAGTGATTTTGAAACATAGATTTTGCAAAGTTTTTCATAAGAATTCAAATACGCCAATGTTTTCATTGAATTTGAAACTATAAGATCATATGCTATTATATCACAATAATTAAATAGAATATCACATAAATAGCAAGTAAGAAACGTAAGCCCTCGGGTAATGAAGATCATTACTTGAGGGATCACTCGAGTAATGTGTGATAAATTGTTCCATAAGTTCTCTATCAAAAATTGCATGGGATTACTCGAAGGGATCACTCGAGTAATCTGCAAAGTTATTTAAAACATGACTCGAGGGATCACTCAAGTAATCAGAGCAGCAAAGATGCAGTAATTCTCAGCCAAGAAATGAGTGACATTACTTGAGGGATCACTCGAGTAATTTGCAAAGTTATTTAAAGCATTACTCAAGGGATAACTCGAGTAATCAGGTAAGAAAAGGAGAAGTTACTCTCGGCCAAGATTTTGATGCCTTTACTCGATGGATTACTCGAGTAATAAGAGTAGAATGACAAACATTACTTGAGGGATCACTTTAGTAATCATAGAAGAAAGCAAACACTTAATCGAGGGATCACTCGAGTAAGCAAGTATGCAAAATTTTATTACTCGATGGATTACTTGAGTAATCTGATCAGACAACAATTGACTTACTCTCTGGCATATTTTTAATGAGGTTACTCAAGGGGCTACTCAAGTAATGGATAATAATCACTCCAGTAATCAGGTCATAGTCATTGACTTAACTCTCTACCAAGTTTTTTAAAGGCTCACTCGAGTAATGAAGCGTGATCACTCGAGTAGCCACTCAATTAATGCAGTACAAAAAGCATGATTTTAATCTAATGTTCATTGATTTGTTATCTAGATGATTAACCTTTCATTGTATTAGTCTCTTAAATATATTTGCAGAGAAACAATGAAGAGATCATGCATTAAGAGAAAAGTCAAACATATCATCCGCAATGTCGAAAATGCTCACCTACCGCAAATGGCTAGTTTTCAAATTTGAAGAACTAGTACTGTTAAATGAAGCTGTGTGACTCTAGTGGACATGTTTGAAATGCTTCCAACGAACATCACAATTCATCTATATATATGGAGCATTCAACGAAGAACAAAAAACAAGTGAGAACACACAAACTCATATCGATCAATATATTTTTAGTGCTCTGTTTTCTTATTTTCACTCTTTATACTTCAGTGATTATATATTTGCTCTGTGAGAGAGATTTTCATTACAAGCTCAATATTTGTTATTGAGACAGCTTAAGGTTGTGGAACCTTAATTTGGGGATTTGATTACAATATGTAAGGGGAAGCGAGTGTCCAGTGAAGGAACTTGCAATGTACTGAGGAGCCAAGAACCCATTGAATCTTGGAAGATATAGTGAAACTCTCAGAGAAGTTATGAGGACTAGACATAGGTTAAAATGGTTGTGGCCGAACCAATATAACTCCCAGTGTATACTTCGATGATATTTCTCTTAGCTCTTAATTGCTTTAAATTTACAGTCATTTTTTATATATGCAACAAATTTTCTGGTATCACCCAATTCACCCCCTCTTGGGTGAAACACTTGAACTAACAGGTTGCTATAGCCTTGGCAATCTTCACATCATATTTTATTCCCTTTGATCCTTTCTCTGAGCAAGAGGGAGTTTCAGAGGAATTTGTAGAGGGTGGAGTATAAGGAGTTGTTTTCTTTCCTTTATCCAGAGGTGCAGGCTTGGACTTTGCTCTTGTTGCTATTGGTTTTTGAATCACAACCCCCTTAGCCTTCTGTTGTGGTTTGGATTCCAGAGTTGGTGATTTCTTCTGTTTCTTGGGTGGAGGAGATTTAGAAGACTTAGTAACTCAAAGGACTCAGAAGGATCATTGTGAGGCATCTTTGTCCTTGCCGTTGTGATTAAAGCACAAAAACTTGATTTTTCTCCTTATGTTGTTTTTGTTTTATAAAAAGTGTTGTATCGACTTTTCCTCTTACAAATCCTTGATTGATAAGAAACCTACTAAGTCTTTCATACCATACTCTAGGAGATTGTTTCAAACTGTACAACATTTTCTTAATTTGAAAACACGATAAGGTTTGGTTACATCTTCAAATCCTGGAATTTGTTCTATATATACTTCCTTCATGATATAACCATTTAAAAATGCACTCTTTACATCCATTTAATATAGTTTGAATCCCTTGATATACGTAAAGGCTAAGAGTACTCGTATAGCTTCCAATCTTGCTACTGGAGCATACGTTTCCTCATAATCAATACCTTCTTCTTGATTATAGCCTTTGGCTACCAATCTTGCCTTATTTTTTATAGTGATTACAAATTCATCAAGTTTGTTCTTGAATACCCATTTAGTGCCAATGATCAGATGATCTTCAGGCTGTGGTACCAAATCCTAAACTTGATTTCTTTCAAATTGATTAAGTTTTTCTTGCATTTCTATGACTCAATTATTGTCTGATAAGGCTTCATTAATATTAGAAGGTTTAATCTTAGAAATGAATGCAAAGAAACTAACTTCATTTAAAATTTTGTTTCTAGTCCTTATTCCCTCATTTACATCTCCTATAATTTGATCTAGGGGATGACTCTTATTATACTTCCAGGCTCTAGGGTGTCCTAGTCTATGTGGTTGTTCTTCTTTATCGGTTTGGTCAACCTCTGGATTGAAAGATTTAGGATTAGGTTACCCATTCTCTTGATTTAAGATTATTTCCTGCTCATCTTCAATAATCTTGTCATATGATTCAAATTCATCAAATATAACATAAACTAATTCTTCAACTACACATGTTTGTTTATTGAAAACTCTGTAAGCTTTGCTTCGGTTAGAATAGCCTAGGAATATTCCTTCATTAGTTTTAGAATCAAACTTTTCTAGGTTGTCTTTACCATTATTATGAATGAAACACTTACAACCGAGGATGTGTAAATAAGCAAAGTTCGGCTTCCTTCCTTTGTATAGTTCGTACAATGTCTTTCCAAGCTTTGTTCTGAAGTAGGCTTTGTTTGAAATGTAGCATGCTGTGCTCATTGCATTAGCCTAGAAAACTTATTACACATTCTTTTCATTCAGCATAGCTCTAGCCATTTCTGTGAGTACTATGTTCTTTTTCTCTACGACTCTATTTTGTTGAGGTGTTCTTGGTGCAGAGAAGTTGTGATCAATGCCGTTGGTGTCACAGTATTCTCCAAAGGCATTATTTTCAAATTCCCTATCATGATCTGTCTTAACATCTATAATGGACATACCTTTTTCATTTTACACTTTCTTAGCAAAAACAATAAATTCACTGAAAGTTTCATCCTTTGTTGATAAGAAAATAGTCCATGTAAATCTAGAAAAATCATCAACAATGACTAATGAATATAAGTTGCCACCAAGACTTTTAACTCTTGCTGGTCCAACTAAATCCATATGCCATAACCAACTTTCCTCGGCATTACTTAGAAAACTACTTTCAGAAATATTTTTACTTATATCAAGGGTATAGCAGTTACCTTCTCTTTTTGCTCTGAGTTTTGCTTTAAGATTTTTTCTCTCTATTTGTAAATCCTTCTTGCTTACATTTAGACATTCTTCAAAGTCAAATATTACTAGTTGTCTTTATTTGTACTTTGACTTACGCTAAGTAGATTATGACAGAGGCCTTCAACATAATAAACATCTTTAACTTGAATGCCTTTATCACTTCCAATCTCACCAATTCCTGCTATCTTGCTTGACTGATTTCCTCTAAACTTTACATTTCCACCTTCTTTAGGCTCTAATGTGGTAAACTTTCCAGGATCACCAATCATATGTCTAGAGTATCCACTGTCTATATACCATTTGTTGCCTTTGGATGCTTTAAGACATATATGCAATTAAGTCTTAGGTACCCATATCTTTTTTGGTCCTTTTGGGTTAATACAAATTATTTTTTGAACATATGAAACTTTAGGCCTCCAGGTTCCTATTTTTTCTTTCCTTTTATGAAGGCACGAGGAAGTGTAATTGTAATGCCCTAAAAATGGGATTAAGGGCTAATGACTTCAAAAGTGGATGTGATTATTGTTAAATAAACACTTTTAAGGAATGTGATGTGAAATTCTATTTGAATATGTTTCAATCAGTGCCTAAACCCTGTATTTGAGCTTAATTATTGGGACAAAGCTTAAAATGAACCCTAGTGTAGGGGAGGGCGCATGGTTGAGAGAAATGAATGATACAATGTATTTGGTGGTGGTTTGGTAAGGAATTGCCATAATCAGGTGCAAAATGGGAAAATGGAAAGTTACTGATCAATTGGTTAGTTACCAAAGAGAAAACTCATTGGTAATTTAGAAACCAATGGTTAGGATTTAATGAGCAAGAGAATGGAATTGCATGTATATGTTCTAATGGATAATGTCTTAAGATTTTGACAAGTGGCATTGTATGAGCCTTGGATGATGGTCAAAGTTTCAAACTTCACTCCCTCTTTCCTCTCTCCCTTAAGTAGGCCAAGTAGACTTCGGGGAGCCAAAAATCTATTTCATCTTCATCATCTCATTTTCTCTCACTTGCCTCCATTTTTGTCCAAAGCTCAAGAGGAAAGAGAAAGAAGAAAGCTTAAGGTTAGTGTTCCATGTGACCTCTAATGCTCAAATACTCTTCATTAATATTGTTCATAGTAATAAGAGCTCCATTGCTATGGTTTTAGATTTTTGAAAGGTGGTGTTTGAGTACTTAAAGAAATTTGAAAGTTGAGGAATCAAGGAACCAACCTTGGGAAGAGGTAGAGGTGAGTATTTGATGCATTTTGGCTTAAATCTTGAGAGCATTGGTTAAGTTTTGAAATTTGTGATTTGTGCCTTGATTTTGGTATGATTTAGAAATGCGTGAATTGCCTAGTGTGCTGTGATGGATTTGGTGTCATATTGTGTCTTTGTGTTATTGAAATTGGTTTGAAATTGTGGAAGCCAAGTTGGTTATTTAGTGGTTTTGGACTTCAATGTGTTTGGGAAGTGTGAAATGTGTTATTGTGATGGAAATTTGGTTATTTTGGTGTTTTCAATGGACTTTTTATGAAAATTTGTGTGGGAATAGGTTATTTGTTAACTTTGGGACCATTGGAAGAATATTGGGTAAAATCTAAAAAATTCTATCATCTGCTACGTTTTGGCTTCTGATAAGCCTCACTCAAGTGATCTAGGGTCTCACTCGAGTGCAGCATCATATTTTCTCTTTTCCTTCAAGTTTCAATTTCTCTCCCATACAAAGAAAGCAAAAGTGCATGTTTACACTTGTGAGTGATATGGGTCCTCACTCGAGTGTGCATGTATTTTGCACTATAAACTCGCGTCTCGGGGTAACACTAGCGGCCAAATTGTCAAGAGTGTGTGTTAGCACTTGCAAGTATTATGTCATCACTTGAGTGCTAGGATTGTCACTCGAGTGCACTTCCTGTTTTAAGATTCCTTCTTCTCTCGGGTAATCACTTTCTGTGCCTTACTTGGTGGGACTCAGGTGAGTATGAGGCTACCACTCGAGTGTTGGGTTCAGAACTTGAATGCTGTGAGTATTTTATATCTCAGTTGTTACTCTCGGCCAAGCACTAGCTCGAGTGAGCCATCCTCACTTGAGTGCAAGTTGTCTCATCACTCGAGTGCGCCATCTATCACTTAAGTATATGAGTTAAAATCAGTGTTTTCACTTCCAAGAGGGGGTTTTGGACAAGTTCTTCCCAACCCTTTAGGCATGTATTTAGGCTTCTAGTAGCCACTTAAAGAGTTCAAATGACAACCAACTTTAAGTGTTATGGAATCAAAAACATGGAATAGAGATTAATCCATCATCCTTGATTTTGGTTTTTAGGATTTGATATTTGCCCTGCTTGTGAGCTATCTGTGCCGGAGCACACTCAGAAAGAACAAGGTAGTGACGCTTTCCTTTTACTATATGTGATATATGGTATGTTTGATTTATCATTGTTTGTGGGTCTATCACCTGCGGCCCATTATTAGATCCCATATGTTTTGATGATAACAAAGATTGGACTAATAATATAAGAAGATATGATAACAAACAAAAGAATTTGAACAAAGTAACTAAATGGCAGACAAAAGCATTACTTAAAGTAAGCACTGGAGTAATGAAGAAGAACTGAGAGACAAAGTATAGAAAAGAAAACAGCACTAGCAGATTTTGCAAGGGTTTACTCGAGGTAGCACTCGAGTAATGGAACCTGTTACTCGAGTGAGCACTCAAGTAATATTAGAGAAAATGTTCCAGAGAGGCACTATCAAAATTTGGAAGATGTTACTCGAGGGGTTACTCGAGTAATCTGCAAAGTTATATGAATCATTACTTGAGTAACCACTCGAGTAAAAACATAAAAAAAAAAAGCATTACTCGAGTAGTCACTCGAGTAACAAAGGCAAATATCTTCCAGTAGCTCTCGACCAAGAATTGACACACCTTACTCGAGTAGCCACTCGAGTAACCATTTGAGAAAACTATTTACTCGAGGGACTACTCAAGTAATCTATAGAGTTATTTGAAATATTACTCGATAGATCACTCAAGTAATCAAGTAAGCAAAGCACAGGTACTCTCGGCCAAGAATTTGATGTTGTTACTCGAGGGAGCACTCAAGTAACCTGTGAAGAAAATGATGCTTACTCGAGGGATCACTCGAGTAACCTTGTTTGCCAGGTATTATTGAAAAGATTACTTGAAGGCTTAATAAAGTAATATGGTAAAGAAACATTGACTTATTGTCTGCTTGATTTTTAATGAGATTACTTGAGGGACTACTCGAGTAGCCACTAGAGTAATGAAGTCCACAAAACATGATTTTAATCCAATATTTATTGATTTTTTTTCTATATGATTAACTCTTCATTGTATTAGTATTCTAAGTACATTTGCAGAGAAACAATGAAGAGATCATGCTATAAGTGGAAAGTTAAATAAAATGTCCGAACGCTCACCTACCCCTACCTACCGCAAACGAATAGTTTTCAAATTCGAATAACGGTCAATCGTAGCTGTGCAACTCTAACGGACAAGATGAAATTGTTCCAACGGCTATCACGAGTCATCTATATATATTGGAACCTTCAACATGCAACAAATAAGACACACACGAGACAATACAAGAACTGAGAACACACGTTCAATACTCTCTATTTTTCTTATACTTATTATTTGTACTTCAGTGATTATTCATTTACTCTGTGAGAGAGATTTTCATTACAAACTCAATATTCATTATTGAGACAACTTAAGGTTGTGGAACCTTGAGTTGGGGATTTGATTACAACGTGTAAGGGGGAGCGAGTATCCAGGTGAAGGAACTTGTTGTGTATTGAGGTTCCAAGAACCCACTGAATCTTGAAAGATATAGTAAAACTCTTAGAGACGCTCTAAGGACTGGATGTAGGTCAAAGTGGTTGTGACCGAACCAGTATAACTCTCTGTGTACACTTCGGTAATATTTCTCCTAGCTCTTAAGTGCTTTAAATTTACAGTCAATTTATATATTCATAATGAAATTTTTTGTATCACCCAATTCACCCCTTCTTAGGTAAAACGCTTGCACTAACATTTGGTATCAGAGCGTAGGTCTTCTTGTTAAGGTATAACAACCTAAGAAGGATCTAATGGCAAGCATGGGTGAAGGAATTCTTCCCGATGAGCTTCTATCACCAGACCTCTAGGTTTCAATGGCGAACACTTCTCCTTCTGGAAAGCGAAGTTCAGAGTATTCGTAATGGCTACAGAATATGGATTATGGGATATGATCGAAAGTGGAAACTATCAACCTATAAAAGTTGTAGATTCTCCAAAAATTCCTAAAACACCAGCAGAATATGATGAGAATGATAAGAAACTCATCACTCTTAATAGCAAGGCAATTCCGATGATTCAAAGCGCTTTAAGCCAAATGGGTACTTCAAGATCTGCACGCTTTCAACAGCTAAGGAAATATGGGAAACCTTGGAAATAACTCACGAAGGAACTTCAGGAATAAAGGAAAACTGGATCAATACTCTAATTACTGAATTTGATTTACTTTGAATGAAATCAGGTGAGTCAATAGCTGAATTAGAATTTAGATATACTCATCTTGTTAATCAACTTGCAGCAATTGGGAAAGTCCATGATCAACATACCCAAGTACGAAAGATTCTGAATATTTTTTCTAAAGACTAGGAGGCCAAAGTCACCACTATTGAAGAAGTAAAAGGTGAATCAATGCGATCGGTTGCTTCTCTATTCGGAAGTCTTTCTGAATATGAAAGAAAACTAAAGTTCAAACGAGAGCTAGATGACATTGGTGACAAGAAGAAGAGAGCCCTAGCACTAAAAGCAAAGGAGGAAAATCAAGATGAGGATGAAGAGTTTGATGACAACAAAATGGGCCTGATAATAAAATGATTCAGAAGGTTTTAGAAGAAATGCCAAAGATTCAAGAATTTTCTGAAAGGAGCAACAAGCAGTAAAGAACACATCATCTGCTATGAATGTGGAAAGCCAGGACATTTCAAATCAGAATGTCAAGAACTGGCTTAGAAGAATAAAGAAAAGAGAAAAGGCAAGTTTTACAACAAGAAGAAGCCCTTTGTATCTGCCATATGGGGAGAAAGCTCTTCTGATGAAGATAGCGATGAAGAAGTAGTAGCCAATATCTATCTAGTTGCTCAAGAAGAAATAGAAGAAGAGGTAACTAATTCTGATTATACCTATGATGAATTACTTTCCAAATATAATGCTTTACATTATGAATTCATCAAAGTAGTTAAAGAACTAGTTGTTTTCAAAAAGAAAAATAAAGTTCTTGAAATAGAACTCAAAGAGAATTTAGAAAAAGATTGTGAAAACTATTCTTCTTTGAAAAAGAAAAATGTTGATCTCATGAAAACTCTTGAAAAATTCACTAAAGGAAGTGAGATGCTAAATGTGAGTTTAAAAGCTCAATGTTTTGTAAATGATCGATCTGGTCTTGGATATAATCCAAAATCAGATAGAAGGAAATGAAGAAAGAAAGTAGGAGGTAAGTCATACTTGAATTATTTTCAGCATTCTGTATATATATCAAATCCTTTTGCATATTGCAATTATTATAATAGAAAAGGTCATTATACATCATCATGCATTCATAAGAAGAAAGGAAAGATAGGAACCTATAAATGGGTACCTAATGGTTCATATGTTTAGAAAGTCATCTACACTAACCTAAAAAGAGCCAAAAAGATGTGGGTACCTGAGACTTAATCGTATTTGATTGTAGATATGTCTTAAAGCTTCCAAAAACAATAAATGGTACATAGACAGTGGATGCTCTAGACATATGACCGGTGATTTTGAAAGTTTTACCACATTGCAACTTAAGGAAGGTGGAAAGGTAAAATTTGGAGGAAATCAATCGGGAAAGATAGAAGGAATTAGTGAAATAAAAAACAACAAAGGAATACAAGTTAAAGATGTATATTACGTTGATGGCTTGTGTCAAAATTTGCTGAGTGTAAGTCAAAGCACTGATAAAGACAACTGGGTAATATTTGACTCATAGGAATGTCAGATTGTAAATAAGAAAGACTTACAACTTGACAAGAAGAATATCAAGGCAAAGCTCAGAGCAAAAAGGAAAGGTAACTACTACATTCTTGATATAAGTAGAAATAATTCTGAAAACTGTTTTCTAAGTAATTTGAATGAAAGTTGGTTATGGCACAAAAGACTAGCTCATGTCAATATGCACCAATTAGGCAAACTCCTCAAGAAGGATTTAGTACTTGGTTTACCTAAAGTAAATTTCAAAAATGATTTAATTTATGACGCATGTCAAAAGGGTAAACAAACTAAATCATCTTTCAAATTGAAAAATGAAATCACAACAAATCGACTACTTCAATTGCTACATATGGATTTAGTTGGTCCAGCAAGAGTTAAAAGCCTTCGTGGCAATTTATATTCATTAGTCATTGTTGATGATTTCTCTAGATTTACATGGACTATTTTTCTGGCATCAAAGGATGAAACCTTTACAGAATTCATTGTTTTTGCCAAGAAAGTGAAAAATGAGAAAGGTGTGTCCATTACAGGTATCAGGACAGATCATGGTGGAGAATTTGAAAAACAAGTCTTTAAAGAATATTGTGAAACTAATGGCATTGATCACAATTTCTCCGCTCCAAGAACACCTTAACAAAATAGAGTCGTGGAACGAAGGAAAAGAGTACTCACTGAAATGGCTAGAGCAATGCTTAATGAAAAGAATGTGTCTCAATTTTTCTGGGTCAATGCAATGAGCACAACATGCTATATTTCAAACAGAGCCTATATTAGAACAAAACTTGGAAAGACACCATACGAGCTATACAAAGGAAGGAAGCCAAACCTTGCTCATGTACATATCTTCAATTATAAGTATTTCATTCATAATAATGGTAAAGATAACTTAGGAAAATTTGATTCTAAAATAGATGAAGGAATTTTCCTAGGCTATTCGAACCGAAGCAAAGCATACAGAGTTTTCAATACAAGAACATGTGTTGTTGAAGAATCAATTCATGTTGTATTTGATGAATTTGAATCCTCTAACAAAACCATTGATGATGAGCAGGGAGTTGTTTTAAATCAAGAAAATAGTTCATCTATTTCTAAATCTCTCATCCCAGAAGTTGATCAAACCAAGGAAGAGGTTCAGTCACTAGGACAACCTAAAGCCTGGAAATACGATAGAAGTCATCCCCTAGATCAAGTCATAGGAGATGTGAATGAAGGAGTCAAAACTAGAAATAGAATTTTCAATGAAGTTAGTTTTTCTGCATTCATTTCTAAATTGAACCTTCTAACATTGATGAAGCCCTATCAGATAATGATTGGGTGATAGCAATGTAAGAAGAACTAAACCAATTTGAAAGAAATCAAGTTTGGGATTTGGTACCATAACTTAAGGATCATCTGATCATTGGTACTAAATGGGTATTCAAGAACAAACTTGATAAATCCACAGTCATTGTCATAAATAAGGTAAGACTGGTGGCCAAAGGCTATAATTAGGAAGAAAGAATTGATTACGAGGAAAAGTTTGCTCCAGTGGCTAGATTAGAAGCTATACGTATACTATTAACCTTTGCATGCATCAAATGATTCAAACTCTATCAAATGGATGTAAAGAGTGCATTCCTGAATGGCTACATCATGGAAGAAGTGTATGTAGATCAACCTCCAAGTTTTAAAGATGTAACCAAGCCTGACCATGTTTTCAAACTAAGAAAAGCTTTATACGGTTTAAAACAGGCTCCTAGAGAATGGTATGAAAGGCTCAGTAAATTTCTCATTGATCAAGGTTTTGTGTGAGGAAAAGTCCATACAATACTTTTTACAAAACGAAAACGAGATGACATTTTAATCATGCAAATTTA
This sequence comes from Inga oerstediana, assembly GCA_963210345.1. Taxonomy (NCBI): domain Eukaryota; kingdom Viridiplantae; phylum Streptophyta; class Magnoliopsida; order Fabales; family Fabaceae; genus Inga; species Inga oerstediana. Next base: position 39,103,483 of record OY723407.1, read on the forward strand.
TGTTGATGATATAGTTTTCGGTGCTACTAACAAAACCTTGTGTAAGGAATTTTCTGAGATAATGCAGGGGGAATTTGAGATGTCAATAATGGGAGAATTGAATTTCTTTCTTGGTTTGCAAATCAAACAAAGAAAGAATAGAATTTTCATATCTCAAATGAAGTATTTGAAAGAGCTATTGAAGAAGTATGGAATAGATGAGGCAAATGGAATGGACACGCCCATGAGCTCAACCATATTGCTTGATATGGATGTCAAAGGAAAAGATTACAATATCACAAAATATAGAGAAATGATTAGATCATTACTCTATTTCACTGCAAGCAGACCTGACATTCAATTCAGTGTGGGTATGTTTACAAGATATCAATCAATACTAAAGGAGTCATATGCTGAAACTATCAAACGTATCTTCCGATATCTTGCTAACACGGCAGAATTAGATCTCTGGTATCCTAAAGGAAGAAGTGAATATCTAGTTGCATACTTAGATTCTAATCATGGAGGATATAAGACAAATAGAAAGAGTACTAGTAGACAAGGCCAGTTTCTTAGAGGTTCACTTGTATCATAGTTTAGCAAGAAACAAAATACAGTGTCTCTTTTGTCAATAGAAGATGAGTATGTTGCAGCTTCAAGTTGTTGTTCATAAGTGTTATGGCTTAAGCAACAACTCCAAGATCTTGGTATTTATCTAAAGGAGATACCAATATGCTGTGACAACACTAGCACGATAAGCTTGGCAAAGAATCCAGTTCAACATTCCAGAACCAAGCATATTGATGTTGGACATCACTTCATCAAAGATCATGTCCAAAAGAAAGATGTCAAAGTATATTTATTCCAACTCATCTTCAAATAGTAGATATCTTCACAAAACCTCTTGCAAAAGATCAATTCTTGTATATTAGAAGAGAATTGGGAATAGTAAATCCCAATGAATTGTAAGTTATTCAGTATTTACAAAATGTTAGATAATGTTATTTATTGATGTTTTGATGATTACTAACTTAAGCATAAGAGTTTCTAGCGATTTGATTTGCAGGATCTTGATATTCTATTTTGGAGTATGAAAAGCTGAGGTTAACAGAGGACAACATTACTGGAGGGACAACTTCAAGTAACTAGCATTACTAGAGTGACACCTTGAAGTAACTGAATAGATTACTCTAGTAACCACTCGAGTAATGATCTTAAAAATGTAACAATGAAGCATTAATTCAAAATGAATTCAAATGAAATGGCATAAAGGTTGGAAATGAACAGTCATAATGTGAAGGGACAGATTACCCGAGGGAGGCATTGAGTAAACTTCAAAGATTACTTGAGTTAGGCCTCAAGTGAACTTGGTTACATATCACAAATTTGCTGAGTTTCAGCCCAAATTTGTCCTAAAGAGCCATCAAATGATCAAGGCAATATACATGGATAATTACAATATTATTCATACCAGGTACACACTTAAATTCACTGTATTTTAAAATTTCTGGCATGATCACTTGAGTAGCTACTCGAGTGAAGCTGATGATCACTCGAGTAAGCCCTCGAGTGATGTTCGGCCTTAAGTCTATTTCAGTCGCTACTTGGTCATTCTTCACAAAATCTCCTCAAGTAAATCTCCTAGTGCTCTCACAAAATTTTTTCACAGATTCTTTCTCACTTCATTTTTGTCAAAACCCACTAAATTGAGGCTTCAAAAACCTCCCAGATTGCTCAAATTCATTTGCCCTTCACTCGCGACTTCTGACCCTATTTTTTAGAAAATTCTTCTTTTCTCAAATCAAAATGGTGAGGATAAAAACTCCTAATCTAGACACTCCTTATGAGTCCTCTGAACCATATCAACCCTTTGATTCACTCTCCTTTCCTCCTACCAAGAAACACGAACTCTCTCCCAAACCAAAAGCGAAAACTAGCCCGCAAGCTAAGCCTAAGGTGAAAGGAGTTGTCATTAAGGAACTAGTGACCACAAGAGCTCAAACCAAGAAGAATACACCTCCGGGAAGAGGAAAAGAAACAAAAGCGCCATCTCCTCCTCCTTTTGACTCATCCGACACACCTACATTTTCTCCGAAACCCCCTAAAAAGCCCAAGATTGATAAGGACCTCTCCAAAGTCATGGTAGACATGCTTGAAGAAGCCTTCCAGTCTAAAGAAGCAAAGAAAGGACAATCCTCAAGGAAGCCAGAAGAGAAGAAAGAAGAAATCACATTCCCTCTAAATGGATTCAATGTGAACAAGCTTGAGAAATCACAGAAGTACTTGAGTCATTTTGCAAGAAGTGTATGCAAGATGCACTATATTGACTACAAGGTTCTTTAAGAGGTATTGAAATTCGACCTGAGTTCTTATCTTGATTCCTATATACCCTGGTTGTCTATTAAACTCCTATTTTGCATAAAAGTTGTGAGGCATTTTTATTGCAATCTAGAGCCCATAAATGATCCTATTAGAAAGTCTGTGGAAGAAGAAATGACTTCTAAGGTTAGAGGATAGAGAATTCTAATCTCAACTTCCAGAATCAATACCTAGTTAAGAATAGAGGATCTTCCTGATGATATTTATCCTAATCTTGATTCAAACCAGTTGTTTTCTATCCTAAGACTTGGTGAGATAGTGGGACCCCTCAATTTCAATCCGAGTGATATGTGTGATTTTTATCAAGTCCTATGGTATATCTATTCTAGAGCCATAGTGAACAAATCCAACAACTACATTCATTTCAATGAGAGGGACTTCAGAAAATTTGCCTAATTACTTCTCAAAGAACAAAAGGACTTGGAAGAATATATCTTTGCTGAGATCAAAAGATATAGGTTTGAAGGAAAACCTACTACTCCAATGCCTTATCCTTAGCTTATATCTCTATTCCTGAAGAAGAATAAGATATGGTACTTGGAGAGTAAGGAACCAATTGAGAGGATAACTCCAGTAGGGAGAAATCAAATTTGGGAAATTGAACATTGATATTCCCCTGAAGACTCCTCTAGAAGCAAGTCCCAAGAAAAAGAAGACTGAGACTGCAACAAGTCGAATGGATGACACTCAGTCTTCTGTGCTAGCTAACACACCCTCTCCTTCATTCTTTGGTGCCTCAATGCAAACTTTCATGGAAATCATTCTGAAGGGTTTCCATATCGACATTGCCAATACCAATCCACAGTTGATAACCCATATGAATGAGAAGATGTGACAACTTGTGGAGAGAATGGATAAGAAGCAGGAATAGATGCTAGCAGAACAATGTGCCCAAGGTGAGCTTCTGAGATCAATTGTTACTAGACTTGATGCTATGGCATCTGGCTCTCCTATTCCTGGTCCTTCTGTTATTCCTGAGCTAGTGCCAGCCTCTGAACCTGGACCTTCTAAACCAAGCCTTCTAAGCCTATTCCTTCTTGTTAGATTCCAAGTTTTGATGATAACAAAATGTAATTGTATGCAAAGTATGTTTTTACAAGTTTAGACAATGATTGCAAAGTTAACAAATGCATATGGCAAAGTTTGGAGATGTCAGCTGTGAGTTTTTACTGATGCACTCGAGCAACAGAGTTAGCACTTGAGCATGAAGCTCTTTTGCACTCAAGCAGATACGAGTGTTGGATAGAAAGTGTTTTCCCGAGAGCAAATTACTATCAAATCTACTGATTCACTCAAGCACTGGAGATAGCACTCGAGCATCAGGCTCTTTCACACTCAAGCACATGTAAGTGTTGGACAAGAAGTGTTTGGCTAAGAGCAATTACTGTCAATCTTACTGATGCACTCAAGCATTATAACCAACACTTGAGCATGAAGCTGGTTTGCACTCAAGCACTAGCAAGTGAGGGACTGCGAGAGTTTTGCCGAGAGTCATGAAGAACAGAGAATTACAAGCATGCCTGAGTGAGAGTTCATATGCCCGAGTGATACATCAGCACTCGCGAGTGAGAAATCTAACTCTCCCTATTTTAATGCAAGTACTGAAGACAAGAGTATATTATAGGAGAATATTCTTCTCACTTGAGTAGGAGTATGTATGCTCGAGTGAGGGCCCACATCACCTGCGAGTGCAAAATCACACTCTTGCTAAAATGGTATACAAGTGTTGTCCAGAGACGCGACTCTTAGTGTAAAGTACAAGGACACTCGAGCAGGAGAAGTTGTGCTCGAGTGAGGACCCATATCACTCGCAAGTGAGAAAATGCACTTTCTGAAATCATGTGGAAGTGCAAGTGTAAACTTGAAGCAAAAGAAGGAAATATGGTAGTTCACTCGAGTGAGGCCCCTCAGTGCTTGAGTGATACTCTGCCAGAAGATAAAATGCACCAGTCTTACAGCGTTCAATCCGAATATGGTTTAATGATATTTATTCATTATATTTTCACTTATTATTATTATATAACATCATTTAACATGTATTATAAGTATGATACAGGAGTTTGAATGTTTGAATTAGAAACACATTGAGAAAGTCAAACAACGGCAGACAGCATCATTACGACCATCCAAGCACGTACCTACCACGTTCAAAGATTTCAAACGTACGCATGCCATTCCACAGTAACATGCCCTGCTCCACAATGATCATTATTCAAACGGGCAAAATCGAATGTCTATAAATACAGAGTTCCATAGATCATCAATATAACGAAGCACAAGAATTCACATAAGAAAATTCATGAGTCTGTTATTCATATTTTCTCTGTATTCATATCGTTCTTTAGTGTTTATCATACTTGCTCTGTAAGAGAGTCTATATACACTTCAAATTCTATTTTCATTTGATCTCAAGGTATTGAGACCTTGAGAGGGTAGATATCCTTACGAGAGAAGCAGTTGAGAGAATTCCTAGTAAAACTTTCCACTCATAGGACTTACAAGATACAAGCAGTAGAGAACGTTGCTGCTCGTAAGACTTACAGTGGTGTAAGCAGGAGAGAACGTTGCTGCTCATAAGACTTGTATTCATAAGCAAGTGAGAAAGGTCATAGGTTGTTTTTCTACACATAAGACTTGTCGTAAGGGGGAGAGAAATTTCTTAGTGTTAGAATATTTCTGCTCGTAGTCCATTCAAGAACGATTGTTGTTTTGTGGCATTCTAAGAGCCCATTGATTCTTGGAAGCATAGTGAAAATCTCAGTAGGTCTTGATCTCTGAGGACTGGACGTAGGCTTGGTTTTTAGGCCGAACCAGTATAACTCTTTGTATACTAATCTTCTCAACTCCACTCTATCTTCAACTATTGTCATATCACCACATCAAATGAAAATTTATCCCATCACCCAATTCACCCCCTCTTGGGTGAAGCTTGCCTCTTTCACTTCTCCTATTCCTACTAAGCATAGACCCTCTGAGCTTGGAACCAGTAATCTTCTATTCTCTATGCCTAACCCTGAATCATCCGAGCCAATCCACGTCACCACTGATAATCCAGCTCAGCCAGTTCAGCCTGAGTCAATACCTTCTCCTATTGCCCCACCTGCACGTACTAAAGAGGTGATTATGTCTTCACCTATTGCTACAGAGGAGGTAGAGATTACTTCTCTGGTTCCATTTCAACCTCAGAACCCTCTAGAAAATCCTAAAGTACCCACAGTGAACCTTCCTGAACATAAACCATCATCTTTAGATTCTTTCAATTCAGATGGCCCACATGAATCTTTGCCATTTCCTGTCACTTCTATCTCAGTAGCCAAGCCATCTACTCCTCCCATGATTGATTCCACCCTTGTGATGAAGACAAAAAGGGGGAGAAGTGTCACACCCTTACCTTGTTTTAACCTTTTTTCAGAGTATTCACAGAAAACGATATGCAGTTCAGTGGGCAACACAGGAATAACATGAATATACTGATAATAAATGCATGATTACATAAATGCCCCATAGGGGTTCGTACATGATCATTATCATCAATGTAGCCACACAGGGCTACTTGGGTATCTAAACTCGTCCCAGTGAAACAGAGACATCTTCTCATCTTCGTTCCACCACTGCAATCCCTTTATATGGTTCTCTGCATTGTTCTCAGCATATCTTCTATCTTCTCCTGTCTAAATTATTGGTAGGGGAGGGTGAGATTCGAGAGAATCTCAGTAGGAAAACAATACCAATATGCATGTACGATTAATGTTTAATACATGACATGCTTGCATCACATAACTCATGCTCACACAATGGCAAATTTGTAAGCTCAATGCTTCGAACAATATACTTATAGCCATAGCATAAATTGAAACATAGCTTCAAATCATTCATACATGTTTCACATAATCAAGCAAAGCAATAACATGTATCAACACACTAAAACAAATATCATATACATGCAGGAGAGGTAAGTTCCCTACATTAACCCTTTTTCGCCTTGAGACGTATGCCTCGTAAAGAGTGCCAACAACTCGAGCTCCATATTCGATCCTTCAATGCCAAAGGTACCGTTTAGATACTCTTATAGGGTTTCTGGAGGTTATATGAGCCTATTATAAAAATTTACTAAAATGCTCCCAGGGACCCCGCCCCGCCCCGCAATTCCTTATGCGGGTGGACTTTTCCCAAAATTCTATCCTGGGCTATCCTGACATATTTTTTCCCAAAAAATCCATTTCCAAATAGGAATTATTAAATTCAATGTCAAATTATAAAAATACCCTTGACAGCCCACTTTAAGGATTTCAAGGATATTTTTGTAATTGTGCTTTTTCTGTCTTTTCCGAAAAAGTGACCAACTGTAACCCCACCTAATTTTCCCTCCTGAACGCAATAGAATTATCAAATCATTGAAAATCCATCTCTAACCCCTCCAAACTATCCTTGGCCAAAATTCTCAATTCCCCACGAAAAATTAGGGTTTTTCGGTTTTGGCTCCGCAGATGTGTTTCTTTATACTCCTAATTACTTTATTAACCATTACATTAGGTTACAACTAACATTAAGTCCCAATTTGGGCAGCATAACCCCTAGGCCATGTCATTTTCAAACTTTAACATCAATGGTATTCTAGCGAAATTTCACCGATTAAATTGCCCACAGCAGCCAGAATAAGCAATATACGAAAGTTTGGAAGTTACCTCAAGCTCCCACTAGCTTTTTCTCAAGGTGGCTGAAAACCCTAGCCTTAGAACACCTAAAGCTATGCTTCCAACACCTTACAATACATGAAAGAGAATCTTAGGAACAAGGTTATACACGTTAGGTACGAATTCACTGAAGAAATCGACCTACCTAGCGAGATTTCTTCTCTTTCTCTCTCAAAAATTTCTCACACCTTCTCTCTCTTGTTGAAGCTAAATGGCACAGTTTTGGGCTGATGGAGGAGGTGGATGATGATTTAATATAATATAATATTATTTTCTAATTATTTACTAAATTTCCACAATTTCATATTTTTACAAAATTCTGGCAGATTTTTGCCCAAACTTTGAAAAATCATAACTAATTTTAGAAAAATTGAAATGAGGTGATTCCAAAGCCAAATAAAAGCTATTTAAGTCCTTTTCACTGGAAAAGTATGGACCATTACTAAAAATCACCACACAATTCCAGAATTACACAAAATTCACTACTGCCCTAAAACAGAGTCCAGTTTCAACATCAAACTTTGCACAACCAAGACTCCCACTCACAAAATGAAATGACACAATTTATATGTCTATTTTGAAGCTTGGAATGTGAAATTTAAGAATGGAAAGTTTCAAAATTTTTACACATCATTTGCATATTCAAAACGTCAACACAAACAGACTGCCCAGCAAGAAGTTTCAATAGACAGAATTTCCCAAGTTTCCATTTAATGTTTCAAACCAATTCCAATGATGAAATAACACAACATGACATCAATTGCACCACATTACACCATCAAATTCCACCATTTTCAAATCATACAAAATCAGGGCAAAATTCACAATTCTTATCATCTTCTCCAGAAGTGTTCATTTATCACTAATCACATCCACTTTTGGAGACATTTACCCTTATCCGAAATTTAGAATCCGACTAAACCGAGGTTTAGTAGTCCACTTATTTCAGGCTTATTATCTAGCCTCAAAATTTGGGGTATTACAAGAAGAGCTTGAGTGATTTTGTGATCAATGGCTAAGTAAATGTATGTAAAGGGGATATAGGTGTATAGGGCTTTAGAGAGCTTTTAACTTTGAATTCTAAGTTTGATTATGTAATGAATTCTTATTTATGCAATTTTCTTCTTTATGCCATTAAAATTAAATTTCATTCAAGTTATATTGCATTATAGGACTAATGAGTTTTATTGTGTATGCAAGGTGAACAATTTATGATTTTTTGATTTTAACATCATTAGCTTCAAAAAATAAATTTCTCAAGAACATTTACTTTGAATTGATAAAGACATTTACCAAGTTATTTTAAAAGAACTTTCAAGTATAAATTGAACAAGAGATTTCATATGAAAATTTTTCAAGAAGCATTTGATTGAGAACTCAATTTCAAAAACTTTGTTCAAAATCACCAAGTTTTGTCATCATCAAAAAGGGGGAGAATGTTAGATCCCATATGTTTTGATGATAACAAAGATTAGACTAATGATATAAGAGGATTTGATAACAAATAAAAGAATTTGAACAAAGTAATTAAATGGCAGACAAAAGCATTACTTGAAGTAAGCACTGAAGTAATGAAGAAGAACTGAGAGACAAAGCATAGAAAAGAAAACAACACTAATAGATTTTGCAAGGGGTTACTCGAGTGAGCACTCGAGTAATGGAACCTGTTACTCGAGTGAGCACTCAAGTAATGTTGGAGAAAATGTTCTAGAGTGGCACTACCAAAATTTGTAAGATGTTATTTGAGGGGTTACTCGAGTAATCTGCAAAGTTATATGAACCATTACTCGAGTAACCACTCGAGTAAAAACATAAAAAAAGCCATTACTCAAGTAGCCACTCAAGTAACCAGGGCAAATATCTTTCAGTAGCTCTCGACCAAGAATTGACACACTTTACTCAAGTAGCCATTCGAGTAACCATTTAAGAAAGCTATTTACTCAAGGGACCACTCGAGTAATCTATAGAGTTATTTGAAGTATTACTCGAGGGATCACTCGAGTAATTAGATAAGCAAAGCACAGGTACTCTCGGCCAAGAATTTGATGTTGTTACTCGAGGGAGTAATCGAGTAATATGCAAATTTATTATAAATTTACTCGAGGGATCACTCGAGTAACCTGTAAAGAAAATGATGCTTACTCGAGGGATCACTCGAGTAACCTTGTTTGCCAGGTATTATTGAAAAGACTACTTGAAGGCTTAATCGAGTAATATGGTAAGAAAATATTGACTTACTGTCTGCCAGATTTTTAATGAGATTACTCGAGGGACTACTCGAGTAATGAGCATGATCACTCGAGTAGACACTAGAGTAATAAGTGGTTCTAGTGGGAGGACCATGCCATCGAGGCAGTAGAGATACAGGGGATGAGACTTGCGACTATATGTACATGTGACAGCTTGTATGTTGTGTTTCGTGCTGCTGTGCTGCTTAATGATGTCATTGCATGCTTTGTGATTATGTATGGTATGAGTGATTTGTTACTACTGGGATTCTTTAAATCTTATTCTTTCCATTGACTAATCTTTAGACAGGACAAGTGGCTCTAAGGGAAAATAGATGACCAAGGGCGGCTAAATCTCCTATAGAGCCATTTGATTTTGAGTTGTTGGTTATCAATTTTGGATGGGATTACTGTATATATATTTGGGATGTAAATATTGGTATGATTTTGTGTAATCCCATATATGATAAACTCTAAACCCTTAGCATATATATAAATGAAACTCGGGCGTTGCCAGTATTTTTGCTGTACACTCTGATATGTATGAATGTGATTTAACTGCACAGGGTAGTTATATTCAAAATATGAATAAGAGACCAGGCTAAACCGATTTTGAAATAAATTTATAAAACCCTATATCAAGGAATGGATTAAAAGTGAAATTTTATCATTCATTGGTCTCTAATTCATCTTAATTACGTATTTTTGAATCATAATTACTATTTATAAGGCAGGGGGTTAGAGTAATGACCTTTCCTAATGCAGAAATTACAATACGCAAAAGGATTCGATACATGTATAGAATGTTGAAAATAATTCAAGTATATTTTGCCTCCTGTTTTCTTTCTTCCTTTCTTTTTGTCTGATTTGGGGTCATATCCAATACCAGATCAATCAGTTACAAAATGTTGAGCTTTTGAAATGACATTTAACATCTCACTACCTTTAGTAAATTTCTCAAGAGTTTTAGTGATATCAGCATTTTTCTTTTCAATGAAAAACAATTTTCACAATCTTTTTCAGGTAATTCTTTAAGTTTTTCTTCAAGAAATTTGTTCTTTTTTTAAACAACTAATTATTTAACTACTTTGATGAATTCAAAATGTAAAGCATTATATTTGGAAAGTAATTTATCATAGGTAGGATTAGAATCATTTACCTCATCCTCTTCTGCTTCTTCTTGAGCGACCAGACAGATATTGGCTACTTCTTCTTCATCGCTATCTTCATCAGAGGAGCTATCTCCCCATATAACAGGTACAAATGCTTTCTTCTTGTTGAAGATTTTTCCTTTTCTCTTTTCTTTGTTCTTCTGAACCAACTTTAGACATTCTGATTTGATATGTCTTGGCTTTCCACATTCATAGAGGATGATGTGTTCCTTGTTCTCTCTTATGTTGCTATTTCCTCCCTTCTGAAGATTTCTAAATGCTTGGCCTTTCTTGTGAAACTTCCTAAATCATTTTATTATCAGGCCTCTTTCGTCATCGTTGAAATCTTTATCAACTTCTTGAGTTTCCTCCTTTACATTTAGTGTAAGGCTTTTATTTTTCTTGTCACCGATCTCTTCAAGTTCTTGTTTGAACTTCAATTTACTTTCATATTCAGAAAGACCTCCGAATAGACAAGCTACTGATCACATTAACTCGCCTTTTGCTTCCTCAATTGCTGTAACTTTGGCCTCCCACTCCTTAGAGAGTATATTCAGTATTTTCTTACTTGGGTATTCTGATAATAGAATTTCCCAAGTACTGCCATTTGATTTACAAGATGAGTATATCTGAGTTCAAATTCAGCTATTAACTCACTTGATTTCATTTTAAGCAAATTGAATTCAGTAACCAGAGTATTTATCTAGTTTTCTTTTATTCTTGAAGTTCCTTCATAAGCTATCTCCAGGGCTTGCCATATTTCCTTAGCTATTGAGAATGTACAAATCCTAAAGTACTCTTTTTGCCTTGAAGCACTTTAGATCGTCCAAATTGCCTTGCTATTGAGAATGATGAGCTTCTTATCATTCTCAACATACTCTACTGGTGACTTGGGAACTTTTGTCATTCTACAATCTTTACATACATGTAGTTCCCATTTTCTTTAGCTTCACATAATCCATATTTTGTAGCCATCACAAATACTCTAAATTTTACTTTCTAGAAAGAGAAGTGTTTGCTGTTGAAACTTGGTGGTTTGGTGATAGAGCTCCGTCGGGAAGTATTCCTTCACCCATGTTTGCTATTGGATCATTCGTAGGTTGTTATACCTGAATAAGAAGACCTACGCTCTGATACCAAATGTTAGTGTAAACGGTTCACTCAAGAAGGAGGTGAATTGGGTTATCACAGATATTTAGAAACTATAAGCGATAATTGACTAAATTCAAACGGAGTTAAGAGTATAAAGAAAGATATCACCGAAGTGTACACCAGGAGTTATACTGCTTTGGTCACAACTACTTTGATCTACGTCCAGTCCTCAGAGTCCTTCTGAGAGTTTCACTATATCTTCCAAGATGCAGTGGGTTCTTGGCACCTCAATACACAGCAAGTTGCTTCATTAGACACTCACTCCCCCTTACACGATGTAATCCAATCCCTACTTAAGGTTCCATAACCTTAAGTGATCTCAATAAGAAGTACTGAGTTTGTAATGAAAATCTCTCTCGCAGAGTGAATGTAGAACCACTAAAGTACATAATGAATAAATGAGAAACAGAGCAAGCATGAATAATTTGATTGTTGTCTAGTTCTATGTGTTCTCTGTTTCTCCATTAAATGCTTCCGTATATATAGTTTAATTTGATAGCTGTTGTCAGCATTTCAACATCCGTTAGAGTTATATAGCTTCATTTGACCGTTCTTCATATTTAAAAAATAGCTATTGTCAGCATTTCAACATGTCTATTAGAGTTACATAGTTTCTTTTGACCATTCTTCATATTTGAAAAATATCCGTTACGGTTGGTGGTTGTTACATTCTTGTAAAGTGGATTTTTTCTCTTTAGCATTACTCTTCATTATTTTCCTGTAAAAATACTTCAAACACTAATACAATAAAGTGTTAGACATAAATTCAATAAACCAAAGATTAACAGATAATTATCATGCATTATAGGATTCATCACTTGAGTGATTACTTCCAAAACTTAGCAGAGAGTTTGAGCAACTTTGCTGGCAACATCACTCGAGTGGTCTCTCGAGTGATACCTTGTAAATTCTGGCAAAGAGTCAAAGGTTGTTTTTCTTACCTTATCACTCAAGTGAACCTTGCACATCACTCGAGTGATCTCATTTAAAATCTAGTAGAGAGTATTTGAAATATTTGTTAACTACATCACTAGAGTGATTCAAGGTCAACACTCATGTGATCCCTTCCAAAATTAGCCAAATACTTCCACCTTGTACAGAGACTCATTTTCTTTCTTCATCACTCGAGTGAGGGCTCTACATGCCACAAAACACTATATTTCTTTATTCAAAAACTTTTGTTCAATCAAATCATTTGAAACACCTTTTGTTATCATCAAAACATTGGATCTAACATTTTTAAGCTCAAGTACTTTCCTTTTGCATAATTAAATCTGCCATAAATAATAAAATAAAGTGAAAGGTAATATTATCTTGAAACAAGGTAAAAGAGGAGGGTTAGACATTTACACACCTTTTACAGCTTCTTTTTAAATTAAAAAAATGGGCCAACCCATCGCACGTTGGGACCATATGGGTTCAGGCAAAAAAAAACCGCATCAAAACGGTCCTACTTTTTCAGAACCCAACCCACCAAGTTTTCTTGGTTGTGCGAGTTTAGCCCAAGATTTAAACCCGTATTACTGGCTCTAATCTTACGTTAATCTTAGAATTTTCTTGGACTCACTTCACATTCTTCCTTGCTATGTAACCTATCACAGTACTACACTAGTAATACTAAAAATTAATTAAATAATTATGGCATATGGAATTTTATTAGATGAATTAAATTATAAAAGTTGGAGATTCGTATTTAAATTTAATGAATTCTGATTTTTTTTTGTTTTGCTAGGCACAGGTATCCTCATATTAGAGGTAATCATGTTCAAGATACTGTCAGGCACTAAGTATGGGTGTCTCTCCTAGCGGGATTCAAACCTTAGTTCGCAACATTGTGAGGGACTAGTCCTTTCCGCTAGACCCAACCTTTTTGACACTGAAATGAAAAAGGAATGGATTTACCTCTTAAAAAATTAATCAAGATTGTAATTGCTCAAATATAATTTAAATGTTTGGCAAAAAAACATAATCTAAATAATTTATATTCCCTTTGTTCCTTGATATAAGAGCTACTTTGGAGGTTAGATTTAGTCTTAAATATAAAATCTTAATTTATTTTATCGTTTAAATTTATCATTTTTCCTAAACTAATTTATTTAACTTGTAAACTGATATATATTTTAGAGTTTAAGGTGAAAAAATACACATGTGATTTTTGTCAAAGTGCGCCCAATCGCAAATACTTTTTTTAGGTGCAAAAGTAACGATGTGGTTATAAAATAAGTGCAAAAGTCACATTTTCTGTTAAAAGGAAAACATTGACCGTGAAATAGAAATTTGTTGACTAATTGTGATGACATAGATGGTGACTAGGTAAAATCAAAACATGAAGAAACGCAGACATGGTAGTTGGTCTGCCAAACTACCTATGGAGAAGCCCATTTGGAGGCAATTCAGAGACACACAGTCGAAGATCGTGATTATGGATTTGGGTAAAGATTGTGCGACACCGATCCAAGGTTCTCACTGGACGCTGGCTGAATGTCGCTCGATGTGATTTGAATGCCCTTTAATGATCCTCGTTACTCTCTGGAAGAACCTAAGGCTTCCTGGGATGGCTACTTGATCAGAAAAACATTTCCAAGGATGCCTACTATGCTTTCTATGGTGGAAGATGATCCGGTGCCGGTTATGATGACGAATACTCATATCCTAATTGAAGAACCCACGACTATGAGTAGTGAGAATGATGTGACTCCTGGTGGGTCTGCACAGACCAAAGGTACTATTCATATTCTAGGAGAAAGAAGAGCCTTGATAGGTCCAATTTGTTTAGGAAAACTGTGGCGACAGTTATGGCGAAGATGGATGAATTGAAGCCAGTTTCAAACGCCAATGTGACTCCTGCGTTGGTTAATTACTAGCATGGGCAAAAAATCCATTTTGCTGATAGAGAATTGAGAGACTCAAACTCAAATTCCATGAGAGATTATTGCTCTTAGACAACCTTTGACATGAGCTTTCGAGACACTACTTCTATTATTGGGAGTAGTGACCAGAAAGGGTCTAAGAAATCTGACCGTTGGGGCAAGGCCTGGAATATTTGGAGTTTCTTTAGAGGAGGGAATCAAGATGAGGATAAAGATAGGTATAGTAGAGTAATGGAGATGAATGTTCTTACTCAAAATCTTGGCCAGACTTAAGAGGGAATCACAATGTAGACACTAGAGGTAGTTTCAATACAAAGGTGTTTCGAAGTAATAGCAATGTGAGCTAGAGAAATGCACAAAGTATTGGTGTATCATTTGGTGGCCCTCTGAGGAAGAATGGTACTATTCAGGCTAACAATGGACAATGAAAGAAGGCTAAAGATGAGTTTGTATTGAAAAGGAATCAGAGTGCTAGGTATTTACCTAACTATTTTGACAATGGTCTCTTAAGGCTTTACTTTACGTCGCTGAGAGGCAGCTGGAGAAATGGGTTCATGAAATACTAAAAATTAAAGGTCCTATAAGGTTGTTCTTTGGTTTTTTATGTTAGTTAATTTTTGCTCCATTTGACGTGACTTGGTCTTCCTTGTTTTCATCAGATTCAGGTATAGGGTTGAAGCGAGCAATAGAAGTGGGAGACATTAGAGGCTCATCATCACTATAGATTTTCAATGGCCGAGTTTTGATATCTCGTGTGAGGTTGTATGCTCTGTTTTCATCGGCAACTTCATCTTTCTTCAGCTACTTCTCAATGTAGTTAGCCAAAACTGGCAGTTCCTACCAATTTGCATTACAGACTGGGCAGATATGTATGTGCTGCTTTCTAACATTAGTAGCTATGCAAGGAAAGTGAGAGGTATGAGAGCATTTAGTTGTGAAAATTGTTGTTCCTTGCCCAGTTTTCACGCTCTGCGTATATATTCTGTTAGAAATTGTGCCCTAAAGGCCAATCATTATACTTTGAACATTATTAATTTAATTAAATTTCCCCATTTTGTTATCATATTATTTGCATGTTAACTGTGATAATTGTATCCTCGGATAAATCATAAAGATTGTCCTAAAATGTCCCTGGTCAGTCATATATACGGGAGCATAGATGAAACAAGACCAATATGACTTTGATAAGATATGGAGATACGAATCAAAATCTTAGGCAATTGTAAGAGTACAAGGTGCTGGATTGACCCACTATGAGAAAGTTACATGGACAAGTCATAAGCTTTTCTCATGTACAACCACGTTACAATGCCTTTGACCTGAGGTCATCATGGATTCGTACATGAGAGTTGCTAAGCTTTGAACTAGTCAAAAGTCACTTTTGACCGAGTGATGATAAACGTTACTATCGAGCTTAGTGGTTTTTTATGCAGAAGAATTAGAATGATCAAGATGGAATTTGTCACTCATATTAGTAGAGAGATATTATTGGGCCCCTCGATGAGTGAGTATGAGAAATGTATGGCCATACTATAATGGAAAGGATTTTCAATTTCTATTGTCAGACTACTTAGGAATCGAGAAAGTATTGGTCAGGAACAAGAGGATGACATTATCTATGCCTCATCCTTGATCGATATATCGTGTGACAAAAGGGACATGACATAATTGTATGACAGGTTGCATCGTGTTAACGATCCTTATATAAATTGGGTAGTCATAATGTCTTGCTAGAGGCCGCTTGTGACTTGTGGGTTAGTACAGTTATTGGCCCACTACCAACTTCGTATGGGCCTACAAGGTCACACACAATAATGGCCCAACATGAGATAATATATAATTTAGGGTGGATGAATTTTATATTTATATATATATATATAATATAAAAATTCGTTAATAATATTATATATATATATATGTATGTATGTATTGGCGAAAATTTTAAATTTCTTCCGCTATGCCTAACAATCCTAACAGTTGCATCAGAGCCAAATCAATTATGTGTTTAAATTGAGTTTATATTCTTATACATGTGATATATATGGGATATATATGTATGCTTATAAGAAGACAATCGAATATGTATCTGATTTAGTTTTCAGTTTTAAGAAAGTTGAATTGTATGCGATATTGAAATATGTTTCGGTTTTGAGAAAGTCAAACTTATGCGATTTGTTACTGTGTCACGATTTCTGTTTTGGATTGGATCCGAAATTGGAATTCTCATCATTCTTGGTTTCGAATTGGTTGAAGATCATGGCGTACGGACACGTTAGGGTCTCTAATCGGATTTAGGGATCAGAAATGTTGGAGAAGAACAGGGTCTAAGTTCGGATCTCTATTTGGGTTGTAGGGATCCGAAACTATGGGGAAGACAATTCGGATTAGAAGAGTTCTAGGCCATTTTTTGAAACTGGGCCGAAATCTTATGAATTGGATTGAAACAAATATTTTAAAAATTAGGCCAGAAATTTTTAAATATTTTAAATTTTCAAATATTTCTTTTAAAAGAAATGTGCCTTTTTCAAAAGCTTTGGGGGTGCTGCCCTTTGCACCCCCACACGGGTACTGCCCCTTGACCCCGCCCACTAACCGGCTAGCAGGACCGCTGTGACTACCTGTCCGTAGCATGATATAACCTAATCATGACATTTATTATTTTTCATATTGTATGAACTCTTACTTGTTGTGGTTTATTCTTCATACTTGTTTGGGTATGGTGAACAACATGGTTTTAGAATTTTACAAAGGGTTATAATATTTAAATACGGCATGCATGCTATGCCTTTCTCTAAATACTCTCAATGTACATTCTCTTCTCATCTCACTCCCCTCGAATGTTTAAATTGTAATATCCTAAATTGTAATTAAGGGCTAATGACTCTAAAAGTGATGTAATTATTAATGAATAATACTTTTGAAGAATATGAGGTGTATTGTGATTTAAATATGTTTGAAGATGGTTTAGTAAGCATTGTGATAATCAAGGGAAAATTGGTAAATTTACCGACCAATTGGTCAGTTACTGAAGAAAAAGCTCATAGGTAACTTGAGATCAATGGTTAGGATTAACTCTTAGATGATTGAAGGGGAAAAATCTAGTGTGGAGATGTTTATATGAACTTATGGAAGGAAGAATGGGATTATGACATGTGGCAAGTTGTGAACCATTGGATGAGGTCAAAGATTTAAAGTTCAATTTTCTCTTCCCTCTCTCCCTTCAAGTCAGTGAGAAGCATAGGAAAAAGGGAAAGATTCATCATCATCATTCTCATCTCATCTCTCTCTTCACCTCCATTTCTAGCGATCTCAAGGAAGAAAGAGAAAGAAGAAAACTTAAGGTAGGTGTTCCAAATGACTTTAAATGCTCAAACAATCTTTATTAATGTTGTTCAAGAGGTTGAGAGTTATGTTTCTGTGGTTTTAGAATTTTGAAAGGTGGAGTTTTAGTGCTTAAACAAATTTGAAAGTTGAAGAATCAAGGAGTTGATATTGGCAAGTTGAAGAGGTGAGTAATTGTGATATTTTGTTATGAATTGGGTGTTATGTTAGGTGGGAAATGGTTTAAGATTGTGCCCTTGTGATATTAGAGTTGGATAGGAATTGAATTAGGTAATTTGGTGATCTTGGTAGTTGTGAAGCAATTTGAACCAAAACTGAATGTATATGGATAGGATGTGATTTTGATTCTTTTGAGGTTACCAATAGGTTCCTTATGGAATTTTAGATAGGAATGAGATTTGGTATAAGTCTTGGAACCATTAGGACCAGTTTTGGTAAATCTGGAAAACTCTGTCAAATTCTGCGTTTCTGGTTTCTGATGAGCAACACTCAAGTGAGGGAGGGTCTCACTCGAGTGCGTCAGTATAATTCCCTTTTCCTTCTGTATTTCACTTAAGCTTTTACCTAGAAAGCAAGAGTGTACTTCCTAAACTGCGAGTGATATTAGCGATCACTCGAGTGAGCTCGGATTCACTCGAGTGCAGGTGTAAGTTTAGGGTAAGGGTTACTCTCGGCCAAGCACTCATAGGCCAAACCCCAAGAGTATGACTCGACACTCGCAAGTGTGGCATGCTCACTCAAGTGCTTATGTCTGTGCTTGAGTGAATCTTTGCCTCTAAGATTCTTAGTTGCTCTCGGGTTGTTACTTCTTGCACCTCACTCGATGGGATTCGGGTGACTAGGTGTCATTACTCGAGTATCCAGAGTAGTGCTCGAGTGAACTGGCTCCTCGACAGTATGATGGTGCTCTTGGGTAAACACTATCTGTGTCTCACTTGTTGGGACTCAAGTGTGAGTAGAGGCATCACTCGAGTGAGGCCTTCTTCACTCAAGTGAGTCAGCCCAAAATCAGTGTTATTCTTCTGAAAAAGGGATCTTTGTGGGTAGTTATCCCAACCCTTTAGGCATATGTCTAGTCTTCTAATACCAACCTAAAGAGAGTCCAAATGATAACCAACGTTAAGAATGATGAAAGTAAGAATTGGAATAGAGAATTAATCCGCCATTCTTGATTGTGATTATAGGATTCGACCTTTGTCCTGGCCGTGAGCAGCCTCTTCTTATCACCATCAGAAGGAACAAGGTAGTGACTCCTCCCTTATATCTTATGTAAATGTATTGTATGTGTGTGGATTATTGCTTGTGAGGACATCTAATGCTACTGCTTATACAGCTAGTGAAAGTTGTCATTATCCAGTGTAAGCTGGCGTTATACAGTGAAAACTGTCGTTATCCAGTACAAACTGGCATTATACAGCGAAAGCTGTCATGATTATGTATATAGCCGTAAGTGCTGTTGTTGTGATGAAAGATGTGTTATTGTGTTGTTGTGATACTACTGTTAATGATTGCTTACATGCTATATACTTATATATTATATAAGTGATTTATTACTACTAGGATTCTTTTGAATCTCATTCTTTCTATTTTTAAACCTATAGACAGGGCAGGTGGTTCCTCCGGGAAGCAACCAACCAAGAGCGGTTAGGAATTTTTGAGAGAGATATGGGACTGTTGGTTATCTACCTTGGAGTAGAATTATTGTATATTCTGTTAGTCATGGTTGTGTGATCCCCTAGTAGGGAATTTTGAGACCCTCAGTCTATATATAAACCCGGGGGTTGCCGGGATTTTTGGTTGTACACTCTGATACGTATGAATATGAATTAACTGCACAGGTAATTATATTCGAAATTTAAAATTGAGATAAGAAGAGGGACGAGTTTTTGAAAGAATTTGTGAAAACCCTATCGGGAGGAAGGGATTAGAATGATTTTAACCCTCTATAGATCTCTAAACCATTTTAATTACGAGTTATCAATTCATAATTATGCTGATTAAGGCAGGGGGTTACATAAATGAGGTTTCTCTCAATGTATTTCTTTTCTTAGTTAGAGAAGCCCTCTCATTGGCTTGGGAGGATTTTAGGATAGGTAAGCCATATTATGTCACATTTAAATTATGCTTTTGATTAGATCTTTGCATGAATACTTTTGCATTTATATGTATTTATTTGTATGAGATACAACCACGATTGCATTTATATAAACAAAACTAATTAATTAAGCCCTCTAAATCAAATCTTAAGTCATAATGCCGTCAATTAATGAATGCTTGTCAAAACCTAGATCGCACAATTGTGGAAACCACTAAAGTGGATGCACTTGAGTTATCTTGATGAGACAAGCATGAGAATAGTGCTGCTCATAATATTCATTATTGTTTTGACTTAATTGAGATTAACAAAACAGTTTTGAATCTTAAGGCGTTAGATGGGATTAATCATGTCGAATCATATGATGATCGAATCTTATAAAGATCTAAGAGTTACATGTGATGTTATTGGTAAATATGTTACCTACCTAAATAACTTGTATTTAAGCGTCTTGCCAAAGAAGACTTAAGTTTAAGCCAAATATGGATCTTAGCCCATTAATTATTATATTGAAGGTTGTTAATTTAGTAGGAGATTACTAACTAACTTTGCATATTTTAATTGTAGTATCATGCGACTTGTAATACTGCTACAATTCTCAAGTTCCTGAACCAGTCAAGAAAGTTTGTCCCATTGAGTTTGTCCTTCTCAAGCAAGAAAGAAAGGCTTATGTCCTAGATAAACCCAATCCTGAAGAGCCTGCAGCCAATGCTCCAAGAGCTCAGAGAGATGCTTACACAAAGCATAAAGATGACTCTGTAGATGTAGGTTGTAACCCCCTGCCATAATTATATCTGAAACACGTGATTAAAGTGAAATAGAGACCAATAACAATCAAAACTCATACTCAAACCCATCTACCAGACTGATTTTTCACAAATACATTTCGAAATACAATAACCTGATCTCATATTCACATTTCAAATACAATTACCACATGAAGATAAATCACATTTAATATATACAAATCAGAGTGCACAATAGTAATCACGGCAACCCCGGGATCACATCTTCGCTAGTGGATATATAGGGCACATTCGCCCATATACAAGTTCCCAAAAAGGGGATTACTCAAATCCATCTCGAATACATGATCAAATATTCATCCACATATACACATCCAAATCATATACAATTATCCCAACTAGCAATGATAAACAACTATCAAATCAGATATCCATAAGGAGTCCTCGCTGCCCTTATTTGTTTACCCCCCTCAATCTGCCCTGTCTAAATTGTTGGTAGGGGAGGGTGAGATTCGAGAGAATCTCAGTAGGAAAATAATACCAATATGCATGTATGATAAATGTTTAATGCATGACATAATTGCATTACATAACTCATGCTCACACAATGTCATATCTGCAAGCTCAATTTTTCAAACAACATACTTATAGCTATAGCATAAACAGAAACATAGCTTCAAACATTCATATGTATTACACATGATCATGCAAAGCAATCACATGCATCAATACACCAACACAAATATCAAATACATGCAAGAGAGGTAAGTTCCCTACCTTAACCCTTTTACGCCTCAAAATGTGTGCCTCGTAAAGCGTGCCAGTGACTGGGCTTACAACTTGGTCCTACAATTGCAAATATACAATTAAGACACTTCCATAGTGTTTTTGGGGGTAATATTAGGCTATGATGAAATTTTACCAAAATGCCCCCAGGACCATGGTCCGGCCCCGCCATACCTGGTCCAACTGTACTTTTCTCGAAATTTTGACATGGGCTATTCTTACATATTTTCACCCAAGGAATCCATTTCCAAACTCAGAATTATAAAATTCACTTCCAAAAGATAAAATTACCCTTGACATCCCTTATTTCAGTGTTTCAGGGGCGTTTTCGTAATTATGCTTTTTCAGCCTTTTCTGAAAAAGTGACGAACTGTAACCCCACCTAATTTTCCCTCCTAAACTCAATGGAACCATCAAATCATTGAAAATTTAAATCTAAGGCCCATTTACAGACCTGATCAAAATATATGGGTTTTCCGGGGAAAATCAGGGTTTTGCGATTTCGGCTCCGTAAACGCGTTCCTTTCTACTTCTAACTACTTTATTGAATATTCCATTAGGTTACAACTATCATTTAATATCAATTTGGGCAGCACAACCCCTAGTCCAACCCATTTCCAAAAATTAAAACCAATGATATTCTGACGAAATTTCACCAATTAAATTGCCCACAGCAACCAAAATAGTTAATATACGAAGGTTTGGAAGTTACCTCAAGCTCCCAATATCTTTTTCTCAAGGTGGCTGAACCCTAGGTGTTCAACATCCAAATTTGAGCCTCCAAACCTTAAATCATATGAAAAGGAAGCTTAGGAACGGAGTTATACGCATTAGGAACTGATTTACCGAAGAAATCACTTACCTTTGTAAGTTTCTTCCTCCCCTTCTCTCTCTCTAAAAATTCTGCACCTCCTCTCTCTTAGGGCTGAAGCATGTCACTTTTGAGCTACAGGAAGGGGATGAAATGTTTTAATAACATATCCCAATTTAATTAATTCATTTTCCCAATTTCAGATTTTTACATAATTTTGGCAGATTTCTGCCCAAACTTTGAAAAATCATAACTAATTCTAGAAAAATTGAATTGGAGTGATTCCAAAGCCTATAGAACCCTTATTGAGTCTAGTTTCAAGAAAAAATATAGAATTTTGCTAGATGGAATCACAAAACTACCAGAATTTCAATCTTTGCATACTGTTCCAGAAATTTCACAGATTTTCTGTGATGACTTCAAAAATTCATAACTTTTTGTATATAGCTCTAATTGAGTCATATGACATATAAAATTAAAACTTATGTTGTCTACTTTCACCCTGTAAAATTTCATGATTTGTTATCATCATTTGGTCATACAAAATTGCAAGACAAGCTTACTACCTCATAGGCGATTTCATCAAAAACATAATTACTTTCTCCAAAATTTACTATTTTACTTTCTTTAATACCCCATAGATATAAGAATCATTAGGAAACAAATTTGGGCTCCTGCTAAACTGGGGCTCAATAGTCTACTTATTTCAGGCTTATTCTCTAGCCTTAAATCTCAAAATTCGGGGTATTATATAAGTTGCCTGATGCTTGCCATTATGGTTCCAGAGCTCCAAAGAGATCTGCAACTTATGGAGGCTTATAAGATGATTGTCTATCTCAAGGAAATGTTCTAGCAACAAGCAAGGCAAGAAAGGTATGAGACCACAAAGGCCTTACATTCCTACAAGATGGCCGAAGGTGCATTAATTAGTACTCATATGTTAAAGATGAAAAGCTATATTGATCACCTTGAGAGGCTTGGATTTCCCATGAGGCAGGAGTTAGCTATGGATTTGATCCTGAACTCACTCTCGAAGAGCTATGACCATTTTGTCATGAACTACAACATGAACAACATAGAGAAATCAATTTCTGAGCTGTATGGGATGCTCAAAAATGCTAAGCAAAGCATTAAGAAAAGGCACAGTATTGTTTTGATGGTTCAAAAGGGAAAGGGTATGAAAAAGAAAGGGAAAGGCAAATGGAAGGGTAATGGCTCAGGTGGTAAGACCAAAGAGTCAAACAAGCCTGAAACCAAGCCTACGCCCAAGAAGGCAAAGCCTCCAAAGGAATGAGTCTGCTACTTTTGCAATAAACCTGGTCATTGGAAGAGGAATTGCAAACTCTACCTCAAAAATCTGAAAAAGAACAAGAAGGATAGCGGGGCTATCGCTTTAGGTATTTATGTTATAGACATTCATTTTTCTACTTCCTCTACATAGGTATTAGATACTGCATGTGGTTCTCACATTTGTACAAATATGCAGGGTCTAAAGGACAGTAGAAAGCTGAAGAAGGGCAAGGTGGACCTACGAGTTGGAAACAGAGCAAGGGTTGCTGCTTTAGCCGTAAGCACTTATGAATTAGTTTTGCCCAGTGGGCTTTTGTTAGTTTTGAACAATTGCTATTATGTTCTTGCTTTGAGTATTAACATTATTTCTCTTTATTATTTGGATAAGGAAGGTTATACTTCCATTTCTAGGAATGGTAAATGATCTTTTTATCATAATGACATTTTCTATGTTGATAGTGATTTGCATGTTGGTCATTATATATTAAATTTGGAACATCCTAATAATAGGAATATCTATAATGTAACTACTAAAAGGATAAAATGAAACGATTTGAATCTGACTTACCTATGGCATTGTCGTCTAGGCCATATAAATGAGAAACGCATTTCCAAACTCCATGAAGATGGATTTCTTAACTCATTTGATTTTGAATCATATGATACATGCAAATCTTGCTTATTAGGAAAGATGGTAAAGGCACCTTTTGCTGGACATAGTGAGAGGGCCACTAAATTATTGGGCCTCATACATACGATATATGTGGACTATTAAATATAGCTGCCAGAGGAGGTTATGTCTACTTCATTACATTTATAGATGACTTTAGTAGATATGGCTATATCTATCTAATGAAAAAAATCTGAATCTTTTGAAATGTTCAAAATATTCTAAAATAAAGTACAAAACCAACTTGGCAAAACAATTAAAGCCCTTTGATCTAATTGAGGTAGTGAATATTTGAGCCAAGAGTTTATTGACCATCTTAGGAGTTGTGGGATAATCTCACAATTGACTCCTCCAGGAACACCATAATGGAATGGTGTTTCTGAACGGAGGAATCGAACACTATTAGATATGGTTTGATCTATGATGAGTCAAACAGATCTTCCACCATCCTTTTGATGACATGCCCTAGAGACAGCTGCGTTTACACTAAATCGTGTTCCATCCAAGGCAATTGAAAAGACACCATATAAGATATAGACTGGAAAGAAACCAAGTTTATCTTTTCTCAAGATCTGGGGATATGAGGTATATGTTAAGCAACAAGCCTATGATAAATTAGTGCCCAGATCCTCAATTCGTAGGGTATCCTAAAGAAATGAAAGGATACTATGTCTATAATCCTACCGATAACAAAAGTGTTTATTATTAAAAATGGTAAGTTTCTAGAAAGAGAGTTTGTCTCTAAAACAACCAGTGGGAGCACGGTATATCTCGAAGAAGTTTGAGAGTCACAAGATAGTACAGAACCACATATGGAAATTAGAAAAGACTCACAACAAGTTGTTGAGCCTCCTCAAGTAACACAAGGTCCACAAAGATCTGATAAGACACGGTATCAGCTTCAGAGATATGGGTTTATGATTACTGAAGACCGTGATGTGTTGCTCATTGAGTAAAATGAGCCAACCACCTATCAAGAAGCCATAGTAGGACCAAACTCTGAGAAATGACTAAATGCCATGAAGTCTGAAATGCAATCCATGTACGACAATTAGGTATTGACCTTAGTTGATCCATTTGAAGGTGTAAAAACCATCGGATGCAAATGTGTTTTCAAGGAGAAAACTGACATGGATGGCAATGTAAATGTCTTCAAGGCATGGCTGGTTGCAAAAGAATTCACTCAAACTCATGGTGTAGACTATAATGAAACCTTTTCCCCAGTTGAAATGGCCAAATCAATTAGAATCCTTTTGCTATTGCAGCATATTATGACTATAAAATATGGCAGATAGATGTCAAAATAGCCTTCCTTAATGGAAAGCTCTTTGAGGATGTGTACATGACACAACCTGAAGGTTTTGTGTGTCCAGAAGACTCTGGTAAAGTTTGCAAACTTCGAAGATCCATTTATGGATTGAAGCAAGCATCTCAGAGCTGGATTCATTGTTTTGATAAAGTAGTCAAAGAGTTTGGATTCATTCAAAACATCGATAAACCTTGTGTTTATAAGAAGGTTAGTGGGAGCATAGTTGTATTTCTAGTGCTTTATGTAGATGACATCGTACTCATTGGGAACGACATTCCTACTTTGCAGAGTGTCAAGTCTTAGTTAGGAAAGTTCTTTTTAATGAAAGACTTAGGTGAAGCCACCTATATCCTAGAGATTAGGATTTATAAGGATAGATCCAAAAGACTAATAGGCCTAAGTCAAAGCACATACATAGACAAGATACTACATACAGTATGCAGGATTCAAAAAGGGGTTATATGCCCATGTCTCATGGCATCTATCTTAGCAAGGATCTGTGTCTTAGTACACCTGATCAACGAGATCACATGAGTAAGGTTTCATATGCCTCAACCACTGGATCTATCATGTATGCCATGTTATGTACTCGACTGGATGTCTCATTTGCCTTAAGTATGACCAGCAAATATCAACAAGATCCTAGTAAGGGTCATTGAATTGCCATCAAGAATATCCTAAAGTAATTAGAAGGACTAAGGACTTATTTTTGGTCTATGGTGGATTGGATGATGAGCTCTGTGTAACCGGTTACACATATGCAAGTTTCTAAACTGACCAAGATGACCTTAAATCGCAATCTGGATACGTATTCCTCCTGAATGGTGGAGCAGTAAGCTGGAAGAGCTCGAAGCAAAGCACTGTAGCAGATTCTACAACAGAAGCTGAGTATATAACAGCATCGGATGCAGCTAAAGAAGCCGTTTGGATTAGAAAGTTCATTACTAAACTAAGGGTAGTGCCTACCATCTTAAATCCAATAGATTTATTCTGTGACAATAGCGGTGCTATTGCATAGGCTAAGGAGCCTAGGTCACATCAAAGGACCAAGCATATACTCAAGTGATTTCATCTTATTAGAGAAATCAATGATAAAGGTGATATAAAGATATGCAAAGTAGCAGGAGAAAATAATATTGCTGATCCTCTTATTAAGCCGCTTGCACAGGCAAAGCATGAGTGTAATATCCTAAATGGTAATTTAGGGCTAATGACTTTAAAAGTAATGTAATTAATGTTAAGCAAACACTTTTGGAGAATGTGATTAGAATTTTGACCTAAATGTGTTAGAACCAGTGCCTAAACCCTATATTTAAGATAAATTGTGGGTTAATATTCGAATTGGGTGAAAACATAGGGGGTGCATGGTTGTGATAGGTAATGATATAAATGTGTTTGATGATGATTTAATGTATATTGTGATCACTAGGGACAAAATGGTAAAGTTACTGACCAATTGGTCAATTACCAAAGAGGAAACTCATTGATAATTTGAAGATCAAAGGTTGAGATTTGATGTAATAGGGTGGAATCATGTGTAGAGGGTTTATGTGAGATTATGGAGGGAAGCACAAGATCATGACACATGGCATTATTTGGACCATTGGATTTGGTCAAATGTTCAAACATTTTTCTCTCTCTCCTCTCTCCCTCTAAGGTCTGCCAATGGTCAAGAGAAGGGCCAAAAATATGATTTCCATAATCATCTTCACCTTCTCTCTCTATCCTCCATTGTCGTCCAAATCTAAGCAAGAAAGAGAAAAGAAAAGGTAGGATTTTGACTTGTGGGATGCTCTCTTTAACTCAAATGGTTTTTATTAATATTGTTCAAGAGGTTAAGAGCTTTATTCCTATGGTTTCATAATTTTGAAAGGTGGTGTTTAAGTGCTTGAATAAATTTGGAAGTTGGAGAATCAAGGATTTGGTCTTAGCAAGTTAAAGAGGTGAGCATTTGTGACATTTTGGTATATTTGTTGTGATTTTTGGTTAAGTTTTGATATTTGTGGAATTTTCCCTGGTTTTAGTGTCAACTTGAAATGAATGAATTAGATAGTGTATTGTGGAAGAATTAGTGGTATATTGTGTCTTTGAGCCATTAGAGTTGTTTGGAAATTGAAAAGGAAAGTTTGGTTTTTGGATGGTTTGTGTGCAATGTGTGGATCCAAAACTAAATTTGTTGTTATGGTATGATTTTGGTTGTTTTAGTGTTTCTAATGGTTTCCTTATGAAATGTTAGGTGGGAATAAACCTTGGTATAAGTTTTGGAACCATTGGAATCATATTTGGCAAGTTTGGAAAATTCTATCAACTGCTGCGTTTTGCTTCTGATAAGCCTCACTCAAGTGAGGTAAGGTCTCACTCGAGTGCAGCAGTGTATTCTCTCCTTTCCTTCAACATATCGTAGGATTCTCAGGCAGAAAGAAAGTGTGCGCTTCTATACTTGCGAGTGATATTAGTTATCACTCGAGTGAACTTGGTCTTACTCGAGTACGGGAGTAGGTTCACCTTAGAGTTGCTCTCGGCTAGTCACTCTCTACACCTCACTCGATGGGACTTGGGTGAAAAGGTGTCATCACTCGAGTGCCAAGAATAGTACTTAAGTGAACTTCCCACCCTAAAGTCTTCTGTGCTATCGGGCAAACACTTTCTATGCCAAACTCTGTAAGGCTCGAGTGAGGCTAAAGCTAACACTCGAGTGTTATCCTATGTGCTCGAGTGCTGTGAGCACTCTTTGTCCTGGTTGTCGCTTTTTGTCACACACTCGCGAGTGTAAGCTATCCTCACCCGAGTGCAAGACCTCCATCACTCGAGTAAGGCCTTCTTCACTCGAGTGAGTTAGCCAAAAATCAGTATTTTTCTTCTAAAAGAGAAATCTTTGGGGGTAGTTATCCCAACCCTTTAGGCATATGTTTAGGCTTTTAGTAGCCACCTAAAGAGTTTAAATGATAACCACTTTAAGTGTTATTGAATTAAGAACTTGGAAAAGAAATTGATTCGTCATCTTTGATCTTGGTTATAGGGTTTCACATTTGCCATACTAGTGAGCCCGCTGTGCCAAAGGACGTCAGAAAAGAACAAGGTAGTGACACTTCCCCTTATACTATGTGTAAACGCATTGTATGTATGTGTTATCATTGTTTGTGATAAGTGTCAATGCTGCAAGCCAGTGAGGCTATGTGATTGCCAGAGAGGTAATGTGCTATGTGAATGCCAGAGAGGCAATATGAAAGCTAGAGTGGCTATGTGCATTGTCAGAGAGGCAATGCAATATACATATGTGACAGCTTGTATGTTGTGTCTGTGCTGCTGTACTGTGTGATGATTTACTTGCATGCTATATGATTATATGTGGTATGAGTGATTTGTTACTACTGGGATTCTTTTGAATCTCATTCTTTCTTTTGACTAACTTTTAAACAGGGCAAGTAGCTCCAAGGAGAAGCGCTCGACCAGGAGTGGCTAGGACCCTGTAGGAATCATAATTTGGATTGTTGGTTATCTATTTTGGAATGGGATCACTGTATATTCTTTTTAGGATGTAAATAATATTTTGGAAGCAATCATGTAATCCCCTATATAGGAACTTGAAACCCTTAGTAAATATATATGAAACCCAGGGGTTGCCAGGATTTTTGTTGTACACTCCAATATATTGATGTGATTTAACTGTACAGGTAATTATACTCGGAATTTGAAAATTGAGACCGGGGAAGGGATGAAGTTTTGGAAGAATTTTGAAAACCCTACCGAAAAGAAGGGATTAGAAATGAAATTTTATTATCCACCGGTCTCTAGTTCGTTTAAATCACGCATTTTAGAATTATAATTACACAAATTAAGGCAGGGGTTACAATGAGCATCATGTTAGGACAATGGGAATTAGGCAAATTAATGATTGTATATAGGGCAAGTGGGAGGATGTTGGAAATTGTGCCCTAAGGGCCAATCATTGTACTTTGAACATTATTAATTTAATGAAATTCTCCATTTTGTTATCGTATTATTTGCATGTTAACTGTGATAATTGTATCATTGGATAAATCATAAAGATTGTCCTAAAATATCCCTGGTCGATCATCTATGCGGGAGCAGAGATGAAACAAGAGTAGTATGACTTTGATAAGATATGGAGATACAAATCAATATCTTAGGCAATTGTAAGAGTACAAGGTGCTGAACCGACCCATTATGAGAAAGCTACATGGATCAAGTCATAAGCTTTTCTTATGTATAACCACCTCACAATACCCTTTGACGTGAGGTCATCATGGATTCCTGCATGAGAGTTGCTAAGCTTTGAACTAGTCAAAAGTCACTTTTGACTAGGTGATGATAAAGGCTATGATCGAGCTTGGTGGTTTTTCATGCAGAAAGATATGAATGATCAAGATGGAATTTGTCCCTCACATTAGTAGAGAGATATTATTGGGTCCCTCGATGAGTGAGTCTAAGAAATGTGTGGCCATACTACAATGGAAAGGAGTTTTCATTTCTATTGTCAGATTACTCAGGAATCGAGAAAGTAATGGTCAGGAACAAGAGGATGGCATTATCCACGCCTCATCCTTAACCGATATATTGTGTGATAAAAGGGACGTGACATGGTTGTATGACAGGTTGCATTGTGTTAACGATCCTCATATGAATTGGGTAGTTGTAATGTCTTGCTAGAGGCCGCTTACGACTTGTGGGTTAGTACAGTTATTGGCCCACTGCCAACTTTGTATGGGCCTACAGGGTCGCACACAAGAATGGCCCAACACGAGATAATGTTTAATCTAGGGTGGATGAATTATATATATATATATAATATAAAAATTCGTTAATAATATTATATATATATATATATATATTGAAATACATATTTTATATATATATATATATATTATATGATATTATTATATTGTGTTAGTTTTAAATTTAATTTTATTAAGATAAATTAGATTTAATAACTAACATGATAGAGATATAGTATTTCAGATTTAATTTATGAAGATAAATAATAGCTCTTTATTTAGATTAAATAAATATGTTAAATTAAAACTGTTGGAAAGATTTAATTTAAACTGAATTTATTTAATTAGCTCATCAAGATAATTAATTTTGAAATTAATAAAGATTAATTTTGAAATTCAAATATAGCCCTCATAGGTTATAAACTTGATAGAGCAGATATACTTATACACGGATGAGAATTTAGAGCTGTAAGAGAAACCCTATGAGACATTGGAGGCGCTAGCATGTAGTTTGTGTTGGAGAACATTCGTGTGGATACCGGTAGAGGAAGCGGACCTAACGTGTTGGCTCCTGGAGATCGAAAACCCTGAATTGAAAAATGTACGAATCTTTCTAACTCGATTTAAACGCTGTTGATAAATCCTCGATTAGGATTGTCAAAAATTTTAAAATTCTTCCATTGTGCCTGCCGATCCTAACAGATTCCACAGCCACTTGTTCCCCTTCCCCCTCCGATTCGATTATGTTTCCATTCGCACTCCATTTCGATCTCCCGGCGACTGTGGTGTTCCGTCAACCTAGCTCTCGTTCGATGGTGTTTCCCTTTTTTTTTTTCCGGTGGTTGATGCCTTTCAAATATGGCAATGTCTATCTTTTTCAAGTATGAGTGTTTTACCTTTTTTCAGTTGAGTGTTTTTCTAGATGCCACTTAAGCTGCCAAGTCAGCATCTAGTCATCATAATTGGTCAACAAATTTCTATTTAACCGTTGAATGTTTACCTTTTAACTGAGACTTTGACTTTTGCATATATTATGTAACCACATAGTCACTTTTGCACCTAAAAAAAGCATTTGCTGCTGGGCGCATTTTGGGATAAATCACATGTGTATTTTTACACCTTAACCCTATATTTTACTTTCACACATGGGTATTTTAAGGAGATAATGTCATATTTATTCAAACTAACTATTTTTTTTAGTTTCTCGGTCTATCTAAATTAATTAACTCTTGTACGATGAACATGATGCATAATCTTCTATTGTCCTAACCTAAAAATAATGTTCCATCCAGAACAATTTGGACTTGAGAACAAAATAAACCGGAGATAAGAAGAATAATGGGCAGCGTACTCACGCAATAAGCCCAATTGGAATAAGTTAGCCCACATATGAGAAAATCGCATATCTTAGATATTGGTCCAATTACATTTGGTCCAAATGAGAGGAACTTGAATTTCCCCGTTGGTTTCTACTAATCATTCTCCTTCAATTTCATTCAACTGTGGCGCTAAAAAATGGAGGCGACTTTGAATGCATCGGAGGACTCAGAAGTGGTGTTAGAAACCCTAAGAACAAGAGGATGGTGTTTCGGAGACTTGCAGCAAGTAAATGCTACGATCACCATTCACTACGCTCTAGCCATTGATGCAACAAAGGTGGTTGATTCTGTGGAGTCGGAGCTATTGAATTTGGACCTTCGATCAATCGGAGGCAAGTCCTTGCCTGACCCTTCTATTCTTCGCAAGTCTTCTTATCTTCAGGGCCCCAAAGTCCTACAGGCAAATTATTACCCTTATTTCTTCTTTCTGTTGAACTCTATCTGTTTGCTTTCGTATAGTGGACGAATCATAGTTTGGGATTTCGTGCTTTTTAGATACTGTGTGGATTTACTAATGGATGAAAGTTATTGATTGATGTTGCTCCGAATTCCTAATTACGGTTCTTTAGTTGCATTTCTTTTAAATGGTAAATTATACTTCTGATCATAGTTTCCCGCACTTTTAAATTAGTTTTGTTCTTATGATTTGAAAAATTTTTATTGAGACCATATAGGTTACAAGCTTTTTAACTTAGTTCTTGCTTTTTAAATTTTCAATATTTTGTTTAATTTCAGTGATGTAATAATGAATAACTATTTGTTGTCTTGCTAATCCAAATTCCCAATATATACGATTTATACTTACAAAAGAGACAAAAGTATGGACAACGAAGCTAAATTAATCATATATTTAATAAAATAACAAAAATATGATGAGGGACTACACTAAGAATTATTTAAACTAGAAGATTTAATTACAATTTAATGAATTATTTGGACTAAAAAAATTAATTGAAACAATAAAGACCACAGGTATAATATTTCCATTTTTTTGGCTCATGCTTTTGTTAATTTATTCCCATACCATCAGCTGAGTGCAGTGGGAACTGGTTTTCTTGAATCTTATAACTTCTGAACTGCTTGAGTTAAACTTTCTCTCTATACATCATGACTTTTTAGTTCTGGTTCATTTGAGCAGATATCTTCAGTAAGGGACATTTCTAGAAGCACTGTGGATGAATTTTCAAGAAGCTCAGGTGATCGGCGACTTCTTCGATTAGGTCTCACAGATGGGCACTCTGACGTTACTGCTATAGAATATTCTCACATCCCACTTATACCTGATAATGTTGTTCCTGGCACTAAGGTACTGAAATTCTGTTTATACTTGCTTTTCCTAGTAGATTAGAGTTAGGAGAGAGGGTGTGTGATGTAGCAAGTATTTTTTGTTTTAATTAAACATGTATGGGCTTAATCAGGCTGGCTGCCCTAAACATATTGTGAATGTGAATTAAGGTTAAGGGAATTATACGGTACTCTAGGGCATATATTGGGATTGTAATTCTAAGCATGTTGTCTATTGTCGGGGTAATTCAATATTTTTGTGTAGTTCTAAATGTTTGGCTATAGTCAATAACTTGAATTCAGCAAAATGAATCATACTTGGTCGATAAATCTTCTGATCTTTTTCCTGGGAAAATTTGAAATTTTGTTCATGTGGAAAATCTTACAATGGTAGTTTAGTTTGATATGAAATCTGAAATTGTGAATGTTTTGATTTTTAACCATGATAAATGGAATTGAATCTGAAGTTTGGCTTGGTTTTGGCAATAAAAGAATGTATGATGATTGAGAAAAGCTCATGTTTGCTGGAATGAGTAACTTGGATGTAGAAGAGGCAATAGCCGGAATTTAAAGCTCCTCCAGTTTTAGTGATGTTGTTTAAGTCATTTGAGAGTATTGATGTTAAAGAAAGGTAGTCTGGTCCCTGGCACTTCTCTTTTTCTCTATGCTATGGGTGGAAGAATTGTCCCCATGGTAGTTGAGGTCTTTGGGGAATATTGCTTGAATGATTGTTAGCTCTGCTTAGAACCAATGGAATGCTTGAGATTCTATAGAAGGGTCCTGCCAATTTATGGGCTCTTGCACTTGCAAGCTTTAGACGTTCCTTTGTATTTGTTGCCCTTTCAGTTTAAGCTGGGAAATTCTGGATTATGGTTTGTAGCTACGTGCTATAATGCAGTCATTATTTGGACAAGCAATATGAAATTATTGGTTTTGTCAAGTCACTGATTATCGCTTGACAATGGACAATAGTAGTAATAAGATTCAGGTGAATATTGGTATTTTGTGCTTTTGAGTTTTATTGTCAAGCTTGAAGTTGATGATATTTTTTATTATTTCTCGAAGGAAGTAGTGTTCAAATGTATTGTATACAATAAATGTTATAAGGTTCCTTGATGTGGATTCAATAGGAACTTGTCCTA
Organism: Inga oerstediana; assembly: GCA_963210345.1. Classification (NCBI taxonomy): domain Eukaryota; kingdom Viridiplantae; phylum Streptophyta; class Magnoliopsida; order Fabales; family Fabaceae; genus Inga; species Inga oerstediana. The sequence continues at coordinate 39,137,526 of OY723407.1, forward strand.
GAAAAACTAGAAATTACGAATTGGTTAGTGAAATATGGAAGCAAAGGTGGAACCTGATCTTAGCAACCAGGCTCTGATGCCAATTTAATGTGGACCCAATAGGAACTTGTTATAGAGAACCCAAAATTTATGAATTAGTTAGCGAAATACGAAAACAAAGAAACAAGAATAATAATATAGAGATAGATAATTATGATATTGGAACTAGGAACCTAATGAACACACGCTCTACAAAATAGTATGAGAACTAATGGAAATAATGGCTCAAAAAGTTTCAAGTATAAGAAAGTATGTTATGTTATTGGTAGAAATATAGAAAAACAGAAGAAGCAGAAGAGGGAAGAACAGAAAGATTGAGAGAAACAGGAGAGAAATAGAAAACAGAGGCAGAAGAGAATTCTGGTGTATTTCCTTTGGGACAATTCAGATCAAAGACTAATACAATGGGGAATGCCCGGGCTATTTATAATGACACAGCCTCACATACACCCTTTCCCCACAACGGCTAACTAGGATACTTAAGCTCTTATTTAACTAATTACCATCTAACTATCTGACTTTGCACTTAAGTCCCTATTAGGCTAATTTGACATATTCCATAACAATACCCCTCCCCAACACATCCTTACCCTGAAGGATGATTGACAACTAACAAATCTGAAAACCACAATAACAGGCTTGAAAAGTCTGAAAACTTTTGCTGGTTCTTGAAAAAAAAAACTGTTGCTTGAAATCTTGTACCGAGAAGCTTGTCTTTCAAATTGACCTTCAGTACTTGTGCACATTAGTCCTCCTCCTTTTCTTCCTACTCAGTGAACAGATCCTTCCATAAAGCATTTCAATTAACTTTCCCTTAAACCAAATCTGGACCAAACGTCTTGTGGGAGAGAAGAGCAGCAATGAAACTCCATCTTGCAGCCTTTTATTGAAAATACCCAAAGAAATAGTGCAACCCAAATGTAACCTTAGTGGGCTTTTTATTTGACTGCTATTCTGGAAAACTTCTGCTAATATAGAATTCTGTGACTTGATCCTTTTCTTATTTTGAAAAAGGCTGGTACTGAGGGTCCTACCATGTGCATCATCTTTCTGCCTTTTCCCATTTGATGCAGAACCCCAGTTATCAAACACTGGATATTGTAGAAAACCAGAACCAAAAAGCATCTTTATTAATCACCCTTTGAACCAAAACCGAACCAAGCACCTTATAGGAAAATATTGTAAATGAAAAGCCCAATACTCATTTAAAGGCATGAACCCCATTGTCAGACCAAAATGCTTTTGCTGCCTAAAAGGAGTGCAATACGGTTGGTCTTTTCACTTTTCAAAGTGCACACTGTTCATGATGGAACCCAGCTATAAACCATCACGTGAGGTCTCCAAGCCCAGTGCACCATCAAAATCAAAATATGTTTGGCGCACACAGAAAATTGGGGACAGCTGTATTCTTGACTTTTCAACCGTTGAAGCTTCACTCAGCCACGTCAACTCCTGAACAGACCACAAACTTAGTTCAAGGCTTCTTGAAACCTGCGCATACTCCTTGTCGTTGCTTTGCATAATCCTTCGGCCAAGTGACTGAACAGGGTCAGAGAAGAAGAAAAAGAACTCAATGGCAAGAAACAGACGAGACTACATAACCCACCCACTCCAAACGTAATTTGCACACTAATTCTTGGTGTTACAAAGTCGATACTTGAAGAAGTTGAGCCATTAACCCTTAAAGATTGGGACCCACTTCCTCTAGATGCCACCTTTGCCTTCTTCCACGTTTCTGGGGTGCAAAGATTGTTTACAAGTTCGGGCATTGAGAGCTCACCCATACCAGAATGCATGTTCGCATCTTTGTTCTCTTTTGTCGCATGCAAGAGCCCCATCGTTGACCCCAGAAAGCCTGAACATGTCTTCCTTCCATCGTTTATGTCTTCAAGCTCTATCACTTCTATTTCTTCTCTTACTCCGTCGCATTCTTAGGAGGAGTCCGAACAAGATTCTTTCTTTCCCAAAAAAACATAAACTTCTTGCTCGTCGTCCTCTGTTTCTTGTGCAATGGAAGGTTCTTGCATATCTGGGAGCACTTCTTGGGTCTCATTCTTGACGAACAGAGGCAGCTGCTTCTGCCTTTTATTTCCAGTTGACTTCTCGGTTCGCCACTGCAAAAATATCTCCTCCGCTCTAGTGATAGAACGAGCCTCACGCATGGTTCTTGGGTGAAAGAGTCGGACTGAGTCAAGGATTTCATCTTTCATTCCACCCACATATGCAACAACAAGGTACTCTTCTGGCATCTGGAGCCGGAATCTTGTCACAGCATCATCAAAGAATTCATTATACTCCTTCACACTGCCACGCTGCCGAAGCCACCTCTGACTATCATTGAAGGTTGAGAATGAAGAGGAAGCCATGGTTCTTGAAATTAATGTAGAACGTATAAGAATAAGGAAATGCAGTGGGAGGGCCGAGAATCGTCTGCTCTGATACCACTGTTATGTTATTGGTAGAAATATAGAAAAACAAAAGAAGAAGAAGAGGGAAAAACAGAAAGATTGAGAGAGAGAAATAGAAAACAGAGGCAGAAGAGAATTCTGTTGTATTTCCTTTGGACAATTCAGATCAAAGACTAATAAAATGGGGAATGCCCAGGCTATTTATAATGACACAGCCTCACATACACCCTTTCCTCACAACGGCTAACTAGGATACTGAAGCACTTATTTAACTAATTACCATCTAACTATCTGACTTTGCACTAAAGTCCCTATTAGGCTAATTTGACATATTCCATAACAAAGTAAGAAACACTAGAGTCGGTCACACTCTTGCTACCAAGGCATATTAATATAACCTAGCAAAATTGAAAAGAAATAGTAGGAAGAAGCAAACTGAAACTGAATTAAATCACAATAATTCTTCCCCCTAAGAACTGAAGTTACAACAATAGGTTGCTCACACAAAAGGCACAAAAGGTTCTGGCTTTTGAGAGGTCAGAGCTCTCCTCATCACACTCAAATTGCAAACTCCATCTTACCCTGACCCAAGGTGCACCAACTGCAATATAAGTCAAAAGCAACTCACACCATCCCCAAGATACCCTTTTACCAATAATAGGTCTAAAACACAATCCCAAAAATACTCTTTGAGCGGCAAAAGGCCTGCCAAAAAGGGTAGGGGTAGGAAAATCATGATTAGGCAACTTTTTTCATCCAAGTCGAATTTATAGATTTCTGATTATTTTCAGGACCAATCCCGGTTGAAGAGGAACTCTTTCTCGAAGAAGAGGCCCCCCTCGGTTCATATCAAAGACTGGAGAAAGCCCAACGTGGCAGCATAAGACATTATATGAATATTTTAATTGATACAGTTAATATTTGTTAATTATCATTAGCCTAAATATTTGTTTTAACGGTACAGTTATATTTCCTAGGTTTGTTCTACAGTTTATGCTTGATATGTTGATCTCTCTTTATTTCTCTTTTACGTGTTTGTTTGTTGCATGTGTCCTTATTGTTTGCATGTTGTTGATTATTATCACTCCTAATTAATTGATATTGCTCTCATGTTCTGTTTGACAGATTCGTTTGGAAGATAAAACTGTGATTCGTAGTGGTATAGTTTGTTTAAATTCTCAAGTATTGACTATATTAGGAGGTGTTGTTCAACCGCTTTATGAAGAATGGCAGATGAACAAAAAATATTCAGGGTTCTCTCGATCATCTTTAAGGAAGCTAGAGGAAAGTGATGCAGACCGACCTCCTCAATTTGTGAAGCTTCATGTTGGATCTTCCTCAGGTCAGTTCTGCTTGAAAGCCCGTTGGTTTTTGTGCCCTTCCTTTTCTGTGAGAGGAAAGCTAAATTAAGGGATACTTCCACAAGGAAATTAACATGATCAATCATTGTACCCGGACAAGCTAAAAAAACAACCCATCCAACATCAAGGGAAGAAAGCCTATTAACACCTTGTACCTGGACAAGCTAAAAAAACAACCCATCCATGTACATTGAGCAAGAAAACCCTTGCATGTGGTACTAGGGCAGAGCCCTCAACATTAGCTTCCACCATCATGAAATTTTTTCTGAGGCAAATCAAGCTTACATGTATGCTAGACTGCTCTTTATCTTTCCCTCCATTCATCCTTAATGGTGTTGCTTTACCTAAAAAGCCTTCACATTTTTTCGCTGCATTTTGACAATCACCTATTATGGCTTTCCTGTCAACAGGAAGCCTCGTCAAATAAAAAACGTTATCCAAGCCTATATAAAATCTATGCTGTCCAATTTGAAAACAACCGTTTTTTGTAAGTTTAAAAAATTGACACAAGTTTCATGTCCAATTTGAAAGATGCCTTGGTGAAAATGCTTATAAATGCTACAATTCTTCACAAGATCTAGACATCTGGCATTTAACTTTCAGTCTCCCAGCTTTTGAAGATGGTCACTTGATACTAGCTAAATTGAAAATACAAAATAGATTATTAGAGTGCAGAACCAAAAATCTGGGTTGTTTAGTGCCCTTGCTCATCCTTTTACAACAAAGAAAGTAGCTGCTGTTTTTTGTTCAAAAATTGTGTGCCTTCCCAATGGATTGCATGCAACAAAACACATGAATAGCTGGATAGAGCTGACAATGAATGTGATCTCGTGCAGGTTATGGAGATTCTATCTTTAGGACCAGTAAGCCTATTGCTGTGGCTGGCAAAACTGGGATGGGGTCACCGGGTAGCCAGCAGTACCCTGGTCAGAAATCAGATAGCGTGGATGTAAATCAGAAATCTGGATTGCCTCCAAAAACAGATGAAGAAAAGCCCAGCAGTTCAGGGACAAGACCAAAAGAAGGTGCTGCTTTTCTCTCAATCTTTTCGCTGATTACTTTCTATTGTTACGGTTTGCCAATCTTAAGACTCATCTGGAATTGATATCATTAAATATTGATCTCTATTGCTCATGCTTATGAACTTAAAGGAGTGTCTCCATAATATAGTTCATATGTTACTAATTGGGTTGCAACTCATAAATCCCCTAGGAAGAGTGTTGGAAGCAGCTTTGCGGAAAGGCAGTTTATGGATGGGGTTGCAGAAGGGTATTAAATCCATCCAATGCTGCTATTGGCCCATAAATGTTATTTAATTTGTAATTGAGTTACTGTTATTATTGATTGAGAATAGCTGTGTAGTTAATATAATTGTGCTGTGAAAGGAAATATGGACAATAGAGATAATTTTTTGGTCCAAGGAGAATCCACCAAAGAAATGTTTGTTTATAAGGGAAAAATGGATAATGCATTCTTCTCTTTGAGAGGAACCTTGATGCATTTAGAAGTTACGAGAACCCATATTTAGAGGCTCAAGGTACAAGAGAAATTATACTAATAAACTTTTGAGATAGGAAAAATGTACAATAGTGTCTCTAGTATTTAACTTATTTAAAATAGGCTTAATAGATTAAAAAAAAAAATTCTAATAAGAATGAATGACAATCTTAAATGCTATACAAAGATAAGGTGCTGTAGAGTTAATTGATATTATGCTTATGTTGGGTAGATAATTATTCACAGGAGAATGCGATTTGGGTCCCTTGCAAGGCAAGGGCATTACTCCGTGGTTTCTTGAAACAATGACCCTTATGAGATCAACAGCTATGACATACTGTATGAACAGCATTTTTTTTCAAGGGACCTAAAGTTAATTATTCCCTTACAAAAAGACCCGAATGTCATTCTTCCATTATTCAGGAGTTAACTTTATGCTTTTAATCAATGCTGAGATGATTGTATTTTGCTTAAGAATTCACCATGGTTTGTGGGAACTTACAAGACTAACTCTGCTTATATTCACAAAAGTGAGTTAACATTAAGCGGAATTGAATTTACCATAATAACAACTAAATCAGGACTAGGAAAACACTCAAAATGTAGTCTAATCCTATTGATTTATAATATTACATTGCCTTAATTATACCCTGGAACGTTCTTAAGGACATTGCTTAGGAACCAAAAATCTTTCAGGTTGATGGGTATACATTCACTAAAAAATGAGAGTCCTCAAAATGAGAAGGATAAAAATAACTGAGATATAGTTTAGAGCTTGGGGTTGGTTGCTGGCAGTGGATTGGACAAGATGAAAAAATTAAGACATGATGAAAACAGTGAAAGGTCCATAGAAAATCGTCGCTATAAAATCCTGTGACTTTTCACTGTATTTTATTTTCGATCTATTCGTTTATCCAATGTGATTTTTTCTCAGTAAATTCCTATCAAGAAGCTGAACTCAATCTAAACCAGTCCATGAAGTCCTTTCTTTAGATTGACTTGATAGAGTTCATATATTGGTGCATCGACTGAGGTTTGTGGTTTACATGCATATTGCTACTTCTAGTTGGCAGATTGAATGCCATGAGACTTCCTGCTTCTCTTAGCTTCCATCGGGTTACGAAGTCATTGACAATGAAATGTTCATCAGACAATAACTCAAATGATTCTAACAGATGTAAAAATAGAATTATAAGCATACTTTTATGCAATGCCAAAGGCTTACTAGCTAACTTTGAAATGTTCATCAGACAATTATTCAAATGATTTGAAACAGCTGTAAAAGTTGAATTATAAGCATACTTTTGATTATATGAAATGCCAAAGGCTTACTGGCTAACTTGAGTTTCTGGCTTCAATCCCTTTTCATTTGTTATTGATTCAAATTATGCATGATTATTTGGGTTTTGATCTTCCTGGAAGATTGGATCAAAAATAGCGTATGGAAGGATTATGGTCTATCTACGGGAGGCATAGCTTACTCCATTAGGGTGTGTTTGGTTTGAAGGGAGGAGAGGGAAGAAGAGCAGGGTTAAGTTATCTTTTTGGTTGACGGTATTTAAATTTTGGATAGGAACCCAAATTTAAAAGGAATGAGAAGGTAAATTTTGAACATGAATCCAAAATTTAAAAGAATGAGAAGGTAAATTTTAAGTTTCTCATATCCAAAATTATAATTTGCTACCCCTCCCCTCAAACCAAACACACCCTTAAGCTTGAAAGAAAGCTCTGAAAGCCCTGGTAATAGCATGGAAGAGTAAGGAATTCATTCAACAGAGGCTAAGGGGCTTAGGCTTGCTGCATCTCAGGGACAAAACTATAAATCGCAAAGCAAGTTTCATGGGGAGAAGGAACGGTCCTAGCCCACGAACTTAGCAGACAAATAATCAGTCATGGTCTGAAGGAAGAAAGAGATTGCCCTATCTTCATAGGAGAAACTCCTGAGATAGAAGTAGTACATATACATATAGTTCGGGCGGGGGTGATGTCAGTCATTTTTCATTCTTTCCAGTCCAGTCCTCTGAGTACGTGATTTGTGGGATACATAAATACCTTTTCCAAAGCCACCCACTCTTTCACTGAATTACATCAGGTCGCTAGACCACTTACATAACAGATCTTACTCTTTACTCTCAATGGAGTAGTGTCATGTAGAGCAATGTCTAGCCCAGAATTTGCCCTTACAGGCATACTTTAAATTATATAAAGTACTAAAGTGTTACTTTCCAAACCCAACCCCCCCCTGGCGGGTCCTTGATTATTTTTTTTATGATTTTTTTCTGGGAAAAAGATAAAAAAAGAACTTTGAATTTGCAAAATTTCAAATGAGGTATTTCTCAAAAAATGAGTTGTGAATTGCTTATCAAGTTTCTGTCATTCCCTTATCAACTTTTGATAATAAAACTAATTTGACATTTTACAAGTTCAAAGTTCTTTTTCTGTCTTTTTCCCTTCCTTTCTCCTGTTGTAAAGACTGATCTCATTTGTCTTCTTTCATATAGTTGTGGAATCTGTTCCAATTCAAAATCAAGCAGCCGCCCAGAAATTACTTCAGAAACTGAGTCAACCAAATCAGGAGCATCATCCCCGCAAGGGCAAGGGCCGGAGACACGGGGGCAAGGAAAAGCAAGAAGATTCAACTGTCTTTACTCTGGAAGAATATGAAAATAGAAAACTTCTGGCAAAGCATCCTATGACACACAATATTCCTGATACTAGTCAAGATGAAAATCTAGCTTGCCAGCTTCAGAATCAATTGAACGTGGAGGATTCTCAGGTCAGCATCTTATATGCCCCTAATTTTGTTACATTATCTTGTATATCCTTCACTTTCTTCTCTTCACTTTTGCTATGCTGCCTCCAATGTCCATTGTGCAACTTGTTTTAGGTACAGAGGGGCTATCATCATGAAGCTAATGCAGAAGATATTAGAATGAGTATGTTTAATTATGAAAGAGATGACAGCAGCCATCACATGGGATATGGAGGAGGAGGAGGAGGAAGGGGCAGGGGAAGAGGAAAAGGAAGAGGTAGAGGAAGGGGGAGAGGTAGGGGAAGAGGAAGGGGAAGGGGATGGTGAAAATCTGATTATCCATTTTGCTCTCTTCTCATATCCGTTTCAATCTTCTTTTTTACTGATTTCTAAATGTCTGTGCTCGCCTTTCATTGGCGCATGTAGAATGGAGTTGGAAATGCATAGTTTCGATTTCTATATTAAGTAGTTCAGTTCTTGTTATTTGGGGGTGAATTGTGGAAAAGTCCTCTATTGAAAATTTTATTGGTGAGGATACTATATAAATTTTTATACATAGATAATGCTGTTGCTCTGCAAATTCTTTTTATAGGTCATTTTCACCAATAAAATTTTCAAATTGGAGAGTTTTTCCATTAATTAATTGAATGACTAGATTTTATCACTTCCCAAACTGGTGGGTATCATATTTCTTTTTTTTGGTCAAAAGTGGGTATCATATTTTGAAACCATGCAAAATAGGCAAGAGAAATAGAAAAGCAGGAGTCGTCTGGTTTTATGTTCTAAAATGGTGTTAGTTTAACTGGCGTAATATTTTTTTTTAAGGAAAAAGAAAGAAAATATCAGTTGGACTTTAAAATCTCAAATCAATTGTCTCTCACAGTAATGGGATTAACCATAACATTATAGCAATTGATAACTTGTTTTAATAGGAAATCATTTATTTAGGATTTTGAAATTTAAGTGATATTTTCTTATATTTTTCCCTATTTTTTACATATTTTTATATTTTATATTTCCTGCTGAATATTTGAATGGGACTTTTCTCCACTTTAACTCATGCTGGTTCATTCCATTGTGCCATTGTCCGAACTACGGACAGATGTATGCAAATGCAAGTCTGGATTACATGTGCAACCATGTGATCGAATTGTCCAATATCATATTTTTTTCTCCTCATTCAAATTAATAATTGATCCGTATCAATAACCTCTATTTAATATTTTTCTGGGTCGATTATGAGTTTGAATCAGCCTGACCCGGCATGTGGCTATGACTCAAACGAACTAGTTAATTTGTCAACTGACGGTTTTGAAATTAAATATGTTTTTTTCCAGTAATTTTTCGTGATCAGTCAGGGCCAATGACAGAGAACAATAGAACATGAAGGGAACAAATGAATCAAGTCTTGCATCAAAATGTAGTTGACTAAAGCCAACAGATAATATAATCAATAGGTAGGTTAATAGGATTGGTTTCTCTATTGGAGTTGAATTGAATTTTAGTTTTATTCTTTGTTGTTTCAAAAGTATGGTGACTTAGTTTGAGTAAACACCCTCAATTATAGGGGTCAAAATGTTAAAAGTACAGGGACCAAAATTAAAACTCGTTAAAAGTATAAGGGTTAGATGAGTTTGGCTTTGGCATATATACTTTTAATGAATTTTGATTTTGGTTATTATATTTTTGGGGTGTTTAAAGTATTCCGGTCCTAGGTATTTTGTTCCCAGAACCTCCAATACAGGATAAGGATCGGGACCACCGACGTGGACATATTGAGACTGAGACCAAGATGGGAACTGGGATCTTAAGGCTAATCTTGGTCCTAATTTTTTTTAAAAATTTTTATCTCATAAATTAAGCTTTTTTTTTATTTTTTACCCTATAAATTAAATTAGGACCAAAGATATGTATCACATTTTTAGTTGAAGTTAAACCGTATATATCGTGATACTAACCCTAACTATATATTATATAAAGATAATAACGAATATAATAATAATAATGATGATGATGATGATGATGATGTTATTCTTCAACTCTAAATCAATTTATATAATTATCATGGTCTTATTAGTTCTTAAATGATCACTTTTACAATAGAATATGAAAATTTTAAAAAATATAATTATATTTTTTAAGTTTATTATTTTTTAAAAAATAAACCAGGATTTCCTGGTCCTGTCCTGATACTACTGGGACCAAGATGCAACTAAAAACCAGACTTGGGAATCGGGATTAGGGTATCCCGATCCCGTTTCGGGTTCTGAACACCCCTACTAACACTCAAACTGTATCCTTATAAAACTATAAGAATCAAACCCACGATTGAAACTACAAAAATTAAACCAAAATTTGGTCAAACTATGAAAACCAAGAATAATATAAACCCTTATAAATATTACCCTATGTTTTAAATGTATCACTTAGTTTGTAGTGCAATACTAAAAGAATATAATATAATAAATTAGTTATCCCTCAAGTTCTAAAAGTAAGACCTAGTGTGGTGGGAGAAGTTTTGGTCTTAAAAGTAAGTATTTTTTTTTTATCTCTTATATTTATCATTTTTTTAAAAATTAATTTATCTAACTTATAAACTACTGCATAATCTAATTTTACAAAAAAATATTTTGAAGAGATCATGTTATATATGTTATTATAAGTTATTTATTTAGCTTTTTTAATCTTCCTAAATTAGATAAATATGTTTAATACAAAATAAAAGACTAGTATATTATGCAACTCTTCTCACGCTATTTTCTACCAGACACTGGCAACTAAAACATCATGAGCCGAAAATATTGATGAACGGCAATGCAGAATGGTAATAAGACTTCGTTGCTTTTGTTTTTATTTTTTACTTTTCATTTTTCCCTTAATTATATCATGGGGTTTGAATCTGTGACCATCTACAACCTCCGATCCTAAATATAGGACAAAGTTTATAGTGTAAATTACACTATAAACTTTGTCCTATATTTAAGATCGTTGGGAGTATCATTTTTTATTTCTCCATTACCACTTGAGTTAATAGCCTTTAATAAATTCTACTATTTTATAAATGCATATGGAGATTTGTTATATTTAACTTCAGTCTCTTAGTGTAATATTGGCTAGGTCCATATTTCATTCATGTACATATTGAGAGATTCTATATCTCCAGCAACACATCTCTTAATTTTTTGTAATGTAGTTTATTTCTATATTTGACTGTATTATTTTCTTTTTATGATTTTCTCTTTATATGGGCGTTTATAAAAGTTGTTTTTAAATTTTATATTGAATTATATTCATCTCACACAACATGCAGATCCTAAATGCTTGTTGATAAAAAATCTGATAATTAATAGTGATTTCAAATACAGATCTTCCCACCCATATTTGCATTAAACTATCAATTATGTCAATCAAATTACATTTGTACTTTTATGATAAATAGGGAAAAAGAAATATGTCCGCAGAACCTAAGAAGACACTTGAAAGTGTATGTTTTTTCTTTTGGTTGATCACTAAAGTTCATCATCATAAAAAAATTGATTTCCAGAATTTTGAGACTACACCATAGACACAGCTTGCCTCCTTCTAGCCAAATTAGAATTTAGGCTACCAAATCAGAATTTTCAAGCATCAAAGCGAAATTAATGTATCGTTGTCAAATGCGATTTAAAGCTTGCAATGAAGATGTTGGATTTAGGAATAGTCATATGCTTATGGCCATAAGTTTTTGGGAGAATTACAATGAGGTCCTAAGGAAGGAAAAAAATAAAAAAATGATCCCTGTAGATTGCAAAATAAAAAAATGGTCCCATTAACAACTCCAGAAGCCTGTATTGACAACTCGTTAATAACTCCATGAGCCTGTATTAACAACTCCATGGGACCATTTTTTCATTTTACGATCTATTGGGACCATTTTTTCATTTCTCTTCTTCCATGGGACCTTAGTGTAATTCTCCCTAAGTTTTTTCCGATGTAATGTCAATTGAATTTTTGATTTTGTAACATTCGGTCAATTAGTGTTGATGTTAAAGTGATTTATTGTGTTTGTAGAAGAGAGAGGCAGTAATTAGGAGAGATAATCAAATGATAGGTACTAAGGTAAATTTATCAAGTTCTATTTTAAGACGTCTATCCTAATTTAGGATTTGTTGAATTTAATGACATAATTTAAAACTTAAGTAATTCAATTATCTTTTAAAGGATTTTCCCAAGAAAAAAAAAATCATCTTCATTTATTTTTATGAACTTATTTTCTTTCATAGAAATATTCTTAACCAATTTTAGAGACAACATACAAAATCAAGGAGTCCTAAACAAAATAAGAAATAATATTTAGAAATCCAAATCCTAAAATATAAAATATGAAATCCATAGTATCATATTATTTATAAATAAAAAGAGTAACGGGAAGATGACGGCGTGCGGTAGTGAAGAAGTGTGGTGGCTAAGGTGGGAGACGTGTTGCGGCAGACGAAGGAAGTAGTTGCCGATGAAGGTGTTGCATAAGGGTAGTAGAAGGAGGAGAGAGGAGGCCGAAGAGGTCAGGGATCACACCAGGCTATTTAAGCCAATTCATTCCATTTTTAAAATTCCAATTTGGTTCTCATGGTTTGACTTTGAATTTTGTGAATTGAGCTCACTGGTTATGGTTTTGATAACTTTAAAGGTATTTTATTGTACTTTTCCCTAATTCTTTCTTAGTTGTATGTCACTTTTTTTCTATTTCCCCATATTTCACTGGACTTCATGTTTGGGGAAAATTTAGGTTTCAGGTAAGAGACAAAACCATAAAATGGTTTTTTAAAATTTTAAAATTATATTTAAATCTCATGGGATTTTTTTATAATAAATTTTAATCCCATTGACTTGAAATTTATTATAAAAAAGTCTCACGGGATTTAAATGTAATTTTAATATTTTAAGGGATCATTTTATCATTTTTTCTCTTATCCGGGACCTAAATACAATTTTTCCTTATTTTTTATTCCCTTATTTTTTATTCCTTTTACGTATTATATATATTTTAATAAAATTTAAAAATTTCCAATAAAAAATAAAATTAAAAAATGAGTATAATTTCTGCGAAACATTTAAATTTAGCTGATGTAATAGACCAATAAACAACTAATTTAATCGCCGAAATTAGACGATGTAACAAGAAAATAAGCATGCGACCCACGTGTTAGGAATCATTTTGTTTTGTTGCGACAAATAAATAGACGACGTTAATAAATAAATTATAGGTAAAAGTGAAAGTGTACCTTACTTTTACCATAAATCTCTTGAGCCTTATGTTTATGTTGCATGACTAATATTTTGGGGGAAATGACTAAAAAAAAAAAAAATCATTTAAATTACAAAACCCCCCCCCCCCAAATGTCTATTAAATTAATAAAAGGACAAATATATGATCTGGGAGGGATTTGGGATTTTAAATTTTGAGTGTTTACAACTTAAGTAAAAAAGGGCTTTAATACTTATTGAAATTGGCTTTTCAGACCGGGTTTAAATCCAATCTTGTATTGACCCGTTTAGAAAATCTATCCTTATTAAGACTAGACCTATAACTAGTCTTAGAAGTTACTTTTTAAACTGGTTGTTTAATTTCATACCCAGTCTAAAAAGTGGGCTTTGTTTTTTAAGAAAAATGTATATTTTATTTTGTTTCATATAAGCCTTGTTGGATATTGTTATATCTAAAAACTATATTATGCAATATAAATTCTACAGATATCCTTAATAACAAAAACGCAATCGACATAAAAAATAATTATAACTAATAATTATGAATCTAAGACTTATATTAATAGATAATTATTGTATCTTAATTCCGGCTTTTATTTTTTAAGGTTTACTTTTTTTGCTTGTATTTTCCCAACCTCTAAATGACTTAAATGATTTTTGAGTGTTAGATTTAACGGATACAATTTTAGGCTTGATATCTACATGTTGTTGACGCATTATTTATATTGTGAGCATCATACAGTTGAATGTAGCTACCCATGAATTGGCTGCTAGATTACCATACTTATACATTTTGATCCTTCTAGACCTCAAATATGAAACATGGCTCTGCTGTGCTCTAGTCTCAAGTGATAAAGGAGAATATTCTTATTTAATGAACCTGAGTATAATAGAGTAAATATATAAGTATGAGAATTAAATTTTTTATGTGAGAATATGATCTCATTGGGATGCCTTTATTGAGAAGGAAACCAAACTAAAGGCCAATAATAAGAAAGTAATCGACTAAGTGGAAACACTAATGACGAGGTAAGGATTAATAACTCTAAATTGGAGGATGAAAAACATTCGCTAAATGATCATCACTTGAAAAGATAAATTTATTGGACTGAGTGGTAATCTAATTTAACGAATTTTTCTTTTCAAGCATTTATCACTCGACCTATATTTTTCATTGTCTAATTTAGATGACATAATCATCAACTCGTCACTAATAACTCCATCTAGTTAGGTAGCTCTTTATTATTGGCATTCACATTGATTTTTATCTCAACAAGACCTCATCACAAGACCAAATTCAACTATACAAAATATAATTTTTAAGTTTGTATATCAACCATGTTAGACTTAAGTTCATTAAATAAGATACTCCTCTCTTTTTTTTTTTTTTGGCCAGTAAGATACTCCTTTTATCACCTAAAACTAAGGTAAGCAAGAGCCATATTCCATTTGAAATCTCAAAAGAACCAAAATACCCAAGACTAGTAAACTTAGCACCCAATCCAAAGATGGCTACATTGTTATAACCACAAGTTTCACAATCCCAACCATAACGAATTCCATGAACAAAAGTTTGTATACACTAACTAACCACAAAGAATATACAATCAGCAGAGAAAATGTAAACTTTCATGTATCATACAAAAAACATACAAAAAGGCAACAAGTACAAAAGGAATATCATATTCATACTTATGGAAGGAAGGCTTTTTTCGTTTTCTTAAGTCCTACAAGAAGGGTTTGCATGTATTTGCAACCTCAAGCTGTGTTCATTTGATCCTCTGTTTTCAATTACAATAAGTTATATATTAGATCATATTATTTAATGATCTTCACATGTGTACAAAAACATAAGTGATAGCTACAAAAAAAGCACTCAACTTGTAATAAGCAAATTAATTATATATAAATCCACTATAAACAAATAAATATGATGAAAAATGATGATGATGAGAATGATACCAGAAAGCAGCAAGCACAAAAGAAATATCATATTTATACCTGTGGAAAGAAGGCCTTTTTCATTTTCTAAGTCCTATAAGAGGGGCTTGCATGTATCTGCAACCTCTAACTGTCTTCATCCGATCCTCTATGCTATGTATGCTAATGCAATGCAGCTTCTGAGTATGTGTACTGCATAATAGAATTATTGCACATGTAATGTATTACATATGTTCACGATCTACATTGCATTTGGATCAAGTAACAAATGAAATAATACTGGCCTCTTCATAAACTCTTCACACTCATGAATATATGGTATGTTTGGCACTCATTGTTGGTTTGTGCTATGTGTGGTTGTGTTGATTGATCAGAATTAGCACTACTTGCTTCAAATCCAATGTATTACGTACATACCATATGTTCACGAGCTACATTGAACTTGAAGCAAGCATGAATATACTAGTCTACCTGTAACCCCCCCTTTGATAATCAGGGCAGGATTAGTGTTTAATCACATTTAATAATCGAATGAGAAATCTGGAACAATTAAAAACTTTTTGCGGAAATTGTACAAATGGATCTCCATTCATTTCATTCATTAAAACAAATGGCCTGTTTGGTCTGTTACATATACAATATTAGAGTATCAGCACAATTCCCGACGTTCACCCGGGATAATAACATTTAATCCAAAATATTGTTTAGGGTATCATCGCCCACCTCAGTATCCATACCGGGGATTACACAAAACTATAGTACTATGATCTATACAATATATTTACATTGATCCAAAATGATAACCAATTCGATATAAAACCAAAATATCTAACTAAGACTACCGTTGGCAGCCCTAATCGCCCTTATCCACTTGCTTGCTTTTCGATCCACTTGCCCTGTCTAAAAATGTTATTTGGAAAGAATGAGATTCTAGAGAATCCCAGTAGCAACAGTTTATTTATATGATGCATATATGCAAAGCAAGTCACATATATCACAATGCAGCAATCAATATTCGAGACCGGGCTTTCGCCACGTTCCCTTCACTATATACCGAGGTCAGGCTTACGCCACGCCCCCTTCACTTTCACTGTAATCAAGTCCAGGCTTTCGCCACGTCCCCTTCACTTTCACTGTAATCGATGACTAATGCAAATAAGCAATGCAATACACATGATATAGGATAAAGTGTTACTACCTTTGTCTTTCCTTCCTTAAGCAGGCACAGGCCTTCTATACTCCGGGCAGATATCAAATCCTAAAGTCATAATTAAGGATGAAACATTATTCTCTATTCCAATACTCAATTGACTCTTCAACACTTAGATTTGCTTATCAATAATGACCCTTAAGAAGCTATAAATGTCTCTAATAAAACCCCTAAAAGGTTGGGAAACAATAGGTTGAAGATCTCTTTTCAAAAACTCAAAGTGCTGGAACACAGGGGTTGGTCGCGGCCAGCCCTTCCTTGGGCTACGGCCAAAATATGGTCAGAAGGCCACTGGCCGCGGCCAGCCACTCATGGGCCGCGGCCAAGAAATTCCCTAATTCTTGGCTGAACTTCCAAAATTCATAACTAATTCTAGAAAAATAGAAACGAGGTGATTCCAAAGCAAAATAGAAGGTATTTAAGTCCTTTTTCTAGAAAAAATATGGCTCATTACTTCAAATCATCACAAAAATACAGAATCACCAAAAACTCAATACTACTCCAAAACAGAGTTCTGTTTTTGTCCCAAACTTTGGCAAAGCATAACTCTCAGTTAACAAAATTAAATGACAAATTATATATCCATTTTGAAGCTTGGGATGTGATATTTAAGACTGGAAAGTTTCAGAATTTTCCAACACCATTTGGTTATTCAAAAAGCTCGTGAAAACTGACTGCCCAGACAGAGTTTACACAAGACAGATTTTCCAATTTTCTATTAAAGTGTCCAATGACTCCAAAATCAATAACCAAGCTTATTCCCACACAAAATCACTCAAGGAATCCAATAAAACCATTTAAACAACCTAATTTCCACTACATTAGCATGCTTAGGTCCATGGCCACATTAAACACTAACTTTCCAATCTCACTCATTTCTTTCCCAATCAATCCTATCTATCCATACACATTCCAAATATACCATTTCTATACCTTTAACATGCCAAATGACCAATGACACTCATTTTCGAAAATGGCCAATAAATCCCAGAAATTCAAAGCTACTTCAAATGGCACAAAATTTAGATGGGTAGATAGGTTTCACTTACCTCTTTAACTTTCTCAAAATGACTTTTCAATTCTCCAACTTTCACTACTCTTGAGGTCACAAACTAACACCAATGAACACATTACAACCATCAAAATGAAGCTCTTCATTCAAGGATCAATATTAGAGAAGGAAGTTTGAGCAATGGAAGCCATTTTCCTTACCTTTTTCATGCTTTTCTTCTTCCTCTTTCTTGCTCTAATGGTGTCCGACGAGAGAGAGAGAGAGATGAGAGTGAGAGAGATAAGTGAGGATGAAGAAGAAATGATAACACTCCCCCCCCATACCATGTTAGCCGAATGAGAGGAAGGAGAGAGAGAAAAATCAATAAAATATACCCCCTTTTTTACTTTTCCAATGCCTACACTCATCATATCTTATTGCCAAGTGTCCCTTTGCCATTGGTTCTCACAAAGTTAAGTAACTAATTAGTTACTCTAACCATTCCATTAGCCATTTACTCACACTTCTCATTTTCCTCTTAGCTAGTAATTAATTTCTCCCATTAATCACTAACTTATGGCCAATAATTCCATTATTTAAATTTTCCATCAATTATGATATATAAATTAATATTGTCACCAATATACATTAATTCCACTTTAATCCGATAATTATCCTCAATAATTATCATTAGGCCTTAATTAAAAATTGGGGCGTTACACTACCCACACCACCACATATATCATATATGAGACACTTTTCAAGACATAAATATATGGTCTTATGTAGATTTCCATCACAGGATGTAAGGAAAAAAAATTGAACTTTCAATAAGGGTTTCAACAAAGAAGGAAAAGGATAATTGACAATTTGTGAAAGACAACGATTAAAACTTTTATGTAATCCAAGACAACAAAAGAGAACACTAATAGAATGCGAGCGCAAAACATCAATCAAGGGTTTGTGAAAAGTAACAATTTTTACCAAAAGTGAGAGCAAAATGACGATGACAAAGAGGGGGAGCCCAACAAAAAGGAATAACAAGCCATCTCAATGACATAGAGAGATATCATGATAGTTGGAGGCGAAGGAGAGAAGAAGAATGCAAGCGCAGGACTAAGAGAGGCTTGAGATGAAAACTGAGCTCGAAAGTGAGTATATATACTAGGGCAACCTTTTCTAGACCGGTTCTCAATATGTAAAAAACATCTTTAATTCATAATAACATAGTTTTTTAAATCAACCAATCTAAAATGTAATTTTTGGAATAGAGAAATAAAATTTTAGAAATAAGAATTTTCATGCAAAGGATGAAACTTTTTCATCAAGATATTAATAACATGAGATAGATGATCATCAACAAGAACTATCAAAAGACCTAAAAGACAGAAACTTCTCATTGATCATTGCTTAAAGACGACAGTTAGGGGTGCTTAAAGTGTCTCGATCATCCCAACCCAATTTCAGGAACTTTGATCCCGAAATCTCCCATCCCATTCAGGACTGGGACTAGGACCACCCGGGATCGGGACATATTGGGACCAAGATGAGAACTAGGATCACCCTTGAGATCCTGGTCCTAACCCTGGTCCTTGTTTTTTTGTTTTAATTTTTTCTCTCATAAAATAAATTATCCTTTTATTTTTGTATTTTTTATCCTATAAATTAAGTTATTCTTTGATAAGATGTGTATCACATTTTTAATTGGAATTAAACAGCATATATCATGATACTAATTCTAGCTATATCCTGTATAAAGATGATGATGATGATGATAATAAAAATGTTATTCTTCAACTCTAGATCAATTTATGTAATTATTATCACCTTATTAGTTATTAAATGATCACTTTAAACAGTAGAATATGGAGAATTTAAATAATATAATGATATTTTTTAAGTTTATTATATTTTAAAAAAAATAAATTGAGATTTTTCGGTTTCATCCCAGTACTACCAAGACCAAGATCACACCGAGACCAGGATGCAAATTGTATCCCAGCCAAAAATTGGGACCAAGAATTGGAATTGGGGTATCCCGGTGCCGTCCCAAGGTTTGAACACCCCTAGCGGTAGTTTTTATGCATGAATTCAAAAATTACATCAAAACATTTTATATGATGATGATCCGTCACAAAATTAGAACTACATCAAAATATAACAATAATGGGTGTTCTTGAAACCCATACCTTCAGAAGGTCATCATCATTTCAGGAGACTCACAGCACTTGTCCAAATGGTCAATGATGTTATTCAATACTATCGCCAACTCCTCTAGTCCTTGCCTTAGCCTCCAGAACAGTGCTCTGAAGGCAAAAGATGGCTTAGCGATTTCCTCAAGAGACGTGATCAAGATTAAAAATAAAAATAAAAATATTTTTTTCATTAATAATATATTTTTTATGCTGCTAACATTAATTAAAAAAACATTTTATATAAAAAGAAAAGCCTTCAATCTTCCTCCTTATTGCCGGAGGCAGAGAATGAAGAAGAGGAAGGGGAAGAGAGGTCATTAAGGTTGAGCTTACTGTTGATAGTGTGGAGTAACACTAAGAGTCTTCTGAGGCATCTGTCGATATGATCCACCATCGCATGGAGGTACTATAGAAGCTACTTCACTAAAGGTGGCGGAGGAGGCGATGGAGGCAGAAGAGGAAGAGGCGGAGGAGGAAAAAGAGGACCAACAGAATTAGCCCTAAAGCTACCATATTGATATTCGAGAAAGGAGAGGAAGAGGAGCTAAATTTGAAGAAACAAAAGCAATGAGGAGCTTAAATAGATAAGACTGGTGAAGATTATATTTATTGAAGTGGTCTAAGGTTTTGAAGAGATGTGTAGCTCGGAAGTTTACCTTAGAAGCTGAAGAAATTCTGAAACATTTAAGATTGGGTATAAAGAAATGACGGTATTTAAAAGAATATGTAGATCAGGTGTATAAGCGTCCGGTCTAAAAAGAATTTAAATTTTTAATTTTTTTATTTAATATTTATTGACAATGCATTACTTTACAATTGGCTTAGAAAATATGATTTAGACCACACGTAAGCGCGACCATTGTTGAGTTGTATCAATATTTATAAAAAATGTCATCGGTTATACCTTTTAAACCTTCTCCGCCTATAGACGTCTAGGTGTGGCAGTCTTATAGCCCTTTTTTCTAATAGTGTGACAACTTAGGTATACACAATGACAACTTGGGGAGCTCAAGTTGCTAATCTCTATACTCAAGTTGCTAATTCATATAATCAATTTGTCAACATCCAAATTTCAAAATCTCATATTCATATCATATCACCTATTTGTCATTTTACTAATTTAGTAGACTTTTTTTTTTTTTTTTTTTTGGGAGGGGGGTTTTGTAATTCAAATGATATTTTTTTTAATCATTTTTCCCTAATAGTTTTGTTCAAATACTCCGTCTCCTCCTTATTATAGCACATTTATTTGAAGTTTTTTGTGGCCTTAAATAGAAGGCCATATGCAAAATGTAATTAGTATTAAATATTTTTTATTACATATAATCTTATTAGTGGTAATGCAGAGCCGAGAGAGATTATTCTATAAGAAAGACGTTAAAAGTAATTAAGATAAATTGATTTTAATTAGAGGATAGAGTTGGAAAATAGTAATAATTTTTTTATCATTTAACTTTTAACTACTTTCTTAATAGTTAGAATGATTTTATATTAAGAACTATGGGAGTACGTGTTATATATATATATATACATATATTAAAATTTAGGGGATTTATGTACATATCATTCAAAGTTGGAGAAGATTATATATATATATATATATATATATGGCATGCAATTGATGAGTTGTAATTTATCCATATTAAAAGCTTAGGCGAGTTACTTATTACTCGTACAGTATAATCACATGAGATTTGATTATGACCCGAAATTTAATTTTTTTAATCCAACAAAATTAAATAAATAAGTTTTATATTTAGAACCAAATAGAATAAATTTTAAAAATTGAGGAAATATTTGTGCATAGTTGAATGGGAAAATCTTTAAAAAAGACCGTTGGATTATTTAAATTTTAAATTAGGTCGTTAAATTTAACAAATTATAAATCAGGTTATATGTTCTAAAATAGGATTTTAGAATTCAATAATTTTATCTTACTACCCCTCATTTAATTTCAACTCAATAATAAATAGTTCTATGCGTAACCTACCTATCTATTGGCAAAAAAAAAAAAAAAACCACCTATCACTCATCCATCTCTATTATTTTAATTTGTTCACAAAAGTACCAACTCATTAATTTGTTGGGAAAATTGTTAAAAAATCCCTCATTGGTAACTTATTTGTCAAATGGGATCTTCACGTGCAGATTATCTTCTACGTGTGTAGAATATCTTCCCTGATGTGCAGATGATATTCCTTGTGTGCAAAATTCTTCCCTATACGTGTGCATAAATCTTCCCTACGTATGCAGACATCTTCCCTTCATGTGCAAGATATCTTCTCAGGTCCCATTTAGCAAATAAGTTATCAATTAGGTCTTTTTTAGCAATTCTCCCTAATTTATTTCTCTCCTCCACAAATTTTTTTTCCCAAAAACTCTCCTCTCTACCTCACCACTTCTTTCTTCGCATTGTCTTTCTCTTGCGGGATTTAATCATACCCCAAAAAATTAATCTTCAGAGTCTGAAAATTTAAATTGAATTTTTTGCCCTTTAATGAATGCATAGATTTTAACCCTTCGTTGGGTTCCAATTATCAAAACTTTCAAGTCTCAAGATTAATGTTTCAGATCGTACTTATTTATAATGCAGCTTATAGATATATAAAATTAGCTATATATATTCGTGCTCTCACTAATTTAGTTGGGTTTATTATCAGATAACAAATCCTTGTTATTATGATGAAATGGCTTCTGTTTTCATCCTGCATGCTTTTATCATGTTTTTTCGTGATAATGTTTTAAGATGACGATGAAGTGCATGACTACTCTAATGCCAACCTCTCAAGCCTATATATTGATTAACTGAAGAGAAGGGGCGTCGAAGTAGTGGAAGAGATGGAAGAAGTGGTGGTGGAGAGAGAGTTGTTGGAGAAGTTTTGTAGAGGAAAGGGAGCAATTAATGAGTTCTATTTTTTTGTTAACAACAATAAAAAATAAAATAATAGAGATGAATGAGTGACAGGTTGGTTATATATAGGACTATTTATTATATATAGGACTATTTATTATTGAGTTAAAATCAAATAAGAGGTAGTAAGGTAAAATTATTAAATTCTAAAATCCTAATTTAAGACATATAACCTAATTTATAATTTATTAAGTTTAATGACCCAATTTAAAATTTAAATAATTCAATCATCTTGTTTAAGTATTTTCTCTAGTTGAATTTTGTGTAATTTAGATTAAATGATATAATACAATATAGTCCTTGGACGTTAGTGACTGCCTGACAGGTGAGCAATC
This sequence comes from Inga oerstediana, assembly GCA_963210345.1. Taxonomy (NCBI): domain Eukaryota; kingdom Viridiplantae; phylum Streptophyta; class Magnoliopsida; order Fabales; family Fabaceae; genus Inga; species Inga oerstediana. Next base: position 39,160,410 of record OY723407.1, read on the forward strand.
TCCCAGTCCCAGCTCAAGCACCACAGCGAATGAATGAAAAATATAAAGAAGGGAAAATCACTGTCAGGTCCCAAGGAAGCAAAATATTGTCAGAAAAGTTCCAGGAAAAACTGAAATATCTGAAAAGTCCCTAAGGACTTTTCTGATATTATTTTCCAATGTAAAAAGACACACATGCCCCCTCTTGTTAATGTAAAAGTGGAAGCTTCAGAAAGAGGAGGGAAGGCACAAGTTTTTTTCCGGAGACACAGAAACGACGCGAAAGGGACTGGTGTGAACTCCAACATTGAAGGGATCAAGTGTAATGTTGAAGTTCTTGGTAAAGGATCAAATTTGCAAGCTCCACGTACTGGAACCGAGGTAGAACACGAAACTGAATTTTTTGTTTTTGGTTCTATGTGATATTTGGATAAAGTGAAATTGAATGATGGTGAAAGGTTGGTGCTTGGTGCCAATAGTGGACAAAGTGGTAGGAGGTAGATGAGTAATGACATGATTTAGGTAAAGTTATGAGCTTGAGCGTTGTAGTTGGGGTTTGAATGAGGTTGGGTAGTGTTAATGTCATAGTGCTCTGTTTTTTAGGGAGGTGACGGAGGAAATGATACCTTTAAAGTGGGAATAGCTAATTTTCAGGTTGGTGGGGTGCTGTAAAAATTGTGAAATGGGAAGAAATTTAATTGTTGTTAATTCGTGCAGTTGGTGTTGTTAATATAACTGAAGTAGTTGTTAATACAGCAAATGGCTTTGGGTGTCATAATGCTCTGTTATTGGGGAACAAAACAGAGAAAGTTGGACGTCTGACGTGGGAAAAGTTGATTCTCATGGTGGTGGGTTGATGTGAAAAGGGTGGTATGTAAATAGCTCAAGTAGTTGTTAATTCATGCAGTAGTAGTTGTGAATATAACAGTTGTAGTTGTTAATACAAAAACTGTGCTATGTTTTTAAGTTTTAAGGCAATGTAATAGAGAGAAAGGCCTATTGTTTGGAAACCCAACAAAGGTATGTCTTTGTTTAAAGTGGGAGTCATTGAATGTGATTGTGCTTTGTTTGATTATATGATTGTAAAAGAAGTGTTGTTAATATGTGCATATACAGTTGTTAATATAGCTTTAGAAGTTGTTAATACGAACTTCATGGTGCAGATTATCATGAAAGATGGCAACTAGTTCTGGGAAGAATCTATTGTGTTTCATTTATGTGGGGGGAAGTTTTTAAATGTCGGAGCAGATGAAATGCAATATGTTGGTGGTATGGTAAGAACAAGATGCGTAAAGGAAAGTACAACATATGAGGAGTTGCTACGAATCATATCATCTATAACGGGAAATGAAAGTAATGAAATTCAAGTGAAATTCAAAGTTTCTATTGATACATCAACATTTGTGGATCTTGTAGACGATGAAGGGGTGGATCATTTTATGAAATATAATGAACAATATGGTCATGTGTACATTGAAGACGATGGTGATGATGAGAATACAGTCCCAACATTTAATGGTCAAATGGAAGAGCAAGAAGTGTAAGTCGAGTTATCTTAAGAAAAGTAATTTGTTGTAACTTAATTATGCAAAAGAGAAGTCTAACTTGTCATTTATTGCAGGATTGATCAAATATTTGTAGGTGCTGGAGGATTGTGTATGTCCCCACCACCTTTGTTAAATGAAAGTCAAGATGTCCCATCATTGGAATGTTGTACTCAATTGGTGCCAACACCCATACCGGGAATGAATCATACCAAATGGAAGGATTTAATTATTGGAGAAGGATCGATATTTCCGAATGGTATGAGCCTTCGTCAGACATTATACAAATACAGTATTTCACACAAGTTTTCATACCAATTTGTGAAGAATAATAAACAGAAGATAATTGTGAAGTGCAAGGTTAGTGGTTGTCCGTGGTACATGGGTGCTTATTCATCAGAAGAACATTAAGATACAGAGTTTCTAACGATTCGAACATACAAAAGTGAACACATTCACCATGTACAGGACAACCTAATTGTCTGGCATCCACACAGGTCGAGCTTGACATCATCAATCATAATGGATGATTTAAGGTCCAATATCGATAAGACTTCCAATGAAATTCGAGCAGACTTGTACAAAGAGTATGGGTGCGACTGAACTACCCTCAAGCATATAGGGCAAAAGAAAGAGCGTTAAAGGAATTAAATGGACAAGTAGAAGACTTTTATCAAGCAATTCCTTGGAAATGTGATAGATTGATTGAAAGTGATCCAGACACAGTTGCAAAATGGGAAGGCTCATCTAACAATAGATTTGAGCGGGTATTTATTGCTTATGGTTGCTCGGTTAAAGGTTTTATAGGTGGTTGTCGGCCCATTGTTTATATAGATGGCTGTCATCTAAGTGGCCCTTATAAGGGAACAATGTTGTCAGCTTGTGCATACGATGCAGACAACCAAATGTTTCCCTTAGCATATTCCATTGTCAGCGGTGAAACATATGATGAATGGCTTTGGTTTCTAGTCAATTTGAAAGAAATAATAGGATCAATCATGATAACCATAGTGTCAGATCGCAATAATGCAATTATCGGTGCTGTTAAAGAAATATTTGGCAGCGAGCGACATGGCTATTGCTACAGGCATGTGAAGGAAAATTATAGTGCAGAGTTCTTGAAAATCAATAGAGGTCGAGCACGTACATCGGCAACTAGCAAAGAGACTGCACTCAAGCTTCTTGATGCAATTGCCTATGCAAGGTTGGATGAGGACTTTATAAGTGCAATGGGAAAATTAAGATTGTTCAATCCACAATTGGCATAATGGGTGGAGACCAATGGGGATGTTGACAAATGGGCTCTGAGCAAGTTTCCTTTCAATAGGTGGGATAACGTAACCATGAATATTGTGGAGTCGTTTAATGCATGGATGTTGAAAGAGAGGAAGTATAGCGTGTCAATACTAATTCATGAGCATCGGGACAAATTGGCACGGAAATTGCTTGCAAGCAAGATGGCAATGGCCAATTGGAAAAATGGAGTTGGACCCAATGTTGAAGAGAAAGTGCTACAGCATGTTACCTATGCGGAAAATATGGATGCAGTATATTATAGAGACCATAACTTTTCGGTGTGAACTAGATGTGGTGAAGCGACAATTTATGTCAATGTAGATCTTGCTCAAAGAAAATGCACATGTTTAGCATGGCAAATGAGTGGAATACCTTGTGCCCATGCTTGTGCAGCAATTAAGGTACTCAATGGTAATGTGTACACATTTGTACATGATTGGCTGAAACTGGAAGCACAGGAGAAAATATATGGAAACACCATGAGACCAGTTGCAACACATGATTGTCCACGAGCTGATTCTCCGACTGTCACACATTTGCTCACACAAACATTCTTGGATCCGCCAACAACTACAAGGCCGGCAGGGAGGCCGAAAAGAAAAAGAAGGGAATCTCAGTTTCAAAACAAGAAGCTTTATCATTGTGGGCAATGTCATGAGGTTGGGCACTCCGTGAGGACTTGCAAAAATCCAAATCCAACCTAAAACGATGGATTATGTACTTTCTTTTGTTAGCTACTTATTTTGGATTATGTATATATACACCATTAACTGGTGCCTTCCTGTGACCCGTATTGATTTTTGAACGGGTCCGGATGTTGGTGTACTTAAACACAAATAGTCTGATATTAAGTTAAATGAGTAGGCAAAAATACCCCCTTACTCATACAACTTAATATTTCAATGTAAATTGATATGTGGATCTGATATGCTACTAAGTTGTGACATGCACTGTCAGAAAGTTGGAAAATTAGGTTGCATGCGTTGTTTAAATTTGCATCAGTTGCATTAGTTGTGAACAAAACTCATTATGTTGTGAAAACATACATTAGGAGTTGTGAAAATTTTCATCAGTTGCTGTCAAATTATTGTAGCAGGAATTTAAATAAATTAGGCATTATAAGTGGTGACAATCATGGGTTCCTTAGGTGACAGTGGTGAGATGTGCACTTTATAAAGTCATGGGGGACTTACTATTCACTTGTGCATGTGTCTAACTTACTTCATACAATAGGCAAACAACCAACCAACCACTTGATAAAATATGCTACAATTCAGCTGTTATGAAAATTTGCATCAGAAGTACTGCTGCAATCACGCGATGAGGTTGTGAAAGGAACTGAAAGGGTTGTTAATGAACGCTTTACATGTTGTAAATAGCTCAACTGGTAATAGTTACGGTGAGAAAACGATGGGAGGAGGTTGTTAATTGAACTGAAAGGGTTGTTAATGAACGCTTTAAGGGTTGTAAATAGCTAATTTGCCAACACTTAACGTCAGAGAACGTTGTAAGACACAAACGAGGGGGAGGTTGTTAATTGAACTCACAGGGTTGTAAATGAACGCATTAAGGGTTGTAAATAGCTCATTTACAACCCTTAACGTCAGAGAACGTTGTCAGACACAAATGAGGGGGAGGTTTTTAATTGAACTGAAAGGGTTGTTAATAAACGCTTTAAGGGTTGTAAATAGCTCATTTGCCAACACAACGTCAGAGAACGTTGTAAGACACAAACGAGGGGGAGGTTGTTAATTGAACTGAAAGGGTTGTAAATGAACGCTTTAAGGGTTGTAAATAACTACTTTACCAACACTTAACGTCAGAGAACGTTGTAAGACACAAACGAGGGGGAGGTTGTTAATTGAACTCACAGGGTTGTAAATGAACGCATTAAGGGTTGTAAATAGCTCATTTACAACATTTACAAAATAAAGCATAAACTTAAGTTGGAGTGCTTACACACTGGCTTGCCAACCGCTCCTTACCACGCAATTCTTCTTGTTGCTTTTGGCTCAATCTCTTCTTCTTACTTGTCTTCTCATCCTCTAAAAGTGCATCTTCTTCCCTCTTTTGCAATCTTGAATATGTGAGCTGGTCAACCAGCGAATCAAGGACAAAGAAACGCAATGTCTTGGTATCCAACACATAACAGAACCAGTGATCAAGCCGCAATGTAGGAGCAAAGATTAAGTCACAATCCCCAATGTTGTATCCAATATGCTCAGGAAGGATCTCATATTCATGCTCTTGTCAGGATCACTTCTTTGGGTCAGACGACATTTTTTCCATCAACTCTGATGAAAAGATGTGTCTACTGACGCGACTAGAGTTCTGTAATTGATCCCCCACTAATGTCTTTGCGACCATTAACATAAACTGAGAAAAAATAGCTGAAAAGTTAGTGAATATCGTACTAAAGTAATAAAGTATCAGTTCTTGTCAATGTATATGTAACATACCCTATTATTAATCCACCCCCTTTCACGGAGACAATATAGTTCGCCTCGTGTGACGAAATAGTCATATATTTCCACAAATGGCCTATTACACAAACAAGCATTTTGCAGTCAGTTTTTGTTCTTCAACTAGAAATAGATAGTAGACATTTAATTACTTACTCTTGTGCATCCTCTTTGTTGGGTCTCGTTGTGCACAGCTGGAATAAAGCTTCCTTGTGCTTGTCATCTTTCATTCTTTTATTAGTCATGGTTGTCACCCAGGGAGAGACAAGAGCAGGTTTTTTTACCCTTGTCGATTTTCTCAATTGTACTTCTTCTTCTCCCTTTAGTACATCTTCAGAACACTCATCTTTCCCCTCGTTGGCTGACCTATTAGCTTCACCTTCATTATCTTCGTCTGACCCATCTTCTTCATGTATGGTCCAAACTTCATCATCTCCTTTTCGTATGGCAGCCTTTTTAGCTTCACTTCCCGAGGAGGGTTGTTCATCGTCATTTTTTGACGATGACTGTTCATCAATTTATGCCCTAACATCCATTTCTCCCCCTAACAACCTTGCCTCAAGGGAAACCAATTCCTCTTGGACAATTGACACCACCCTTGACATAATTCTTTCATATGTTCTCTTCAATTCCTACAAATTATGAGGGAAATATTAGTGACAATAATATGCAAAGTATCTAAACCTCACATCAAAGTTCATCACTTACCGGGTGTGTTATAATATTCTGCTAATGCAATTCCGAGGCCGGACCCCCAACTACTTGCCCCACGGAATGTAGCAACCCTTGGTTGCTGTGCCTCTCTATTTGCACTCTCTTCTTCACATTTTTATCATTCCAATATCGTACTGCTTCATCATTTTTAGAGGCTTGTAGTTCACCGAGGGGAAATTTTTGTAAGCAAAAAACCTGCATACAATGTGAATAACAACTTAACATAAGTAAATGTCAACATTTAATGCAGAACTTTAGGAATCATTATACAATGAAAACTTATATTGCACTTACCATAAGAAAATATATACATCCTCCAACGTTGATTTTTCCTGAAGCTTTCCCTTTGCTGACTTTTTTCTTGTATTGTCCAACTGAATTTGAAAGTTCACTCAACACAAAGGTAGCCCAATCATTGTCTCCAAAAGCTGGCTTTGTAGCCACTATCACCTTTAACACTCGGTCACTCACCTTAACACCGGCTCCGGGACACAACAACGTGCCCAATGCGTACATAATAAAGAGAAATTCAAAATCTGCATCATCTTCTCTTTCAATCAGCCATTTCCCAATTGTCTTATATGGCACTGTTCCATACAATGTTTTTAATTGTTGAAAATCTTTGTCTTCATTCATCGCATTTCTTTCAATATCCCCCCTACACACGGTAACTCCATAAATTCTGTTACATCTTCCGAGCGAATGTGGAGTGACCTCCCTTGAATGGAAACATTGTTGGTTGGAGGGTCAAATGCACCCATAAACTGCCCACATAAGTCTCGGGGGATTTGTGAGCAGCTTATGTTGACCAACTTATCAAATCCAACTCTCTTTAACCGTTCCATCCGTTCTTCTCTATTCTTCAAACTTTTGCACACCTCTATAAATTGATTAGGGGCACACCGAGTAAGGAATGGAACCACATATTTTTTCCCTTTTTCCCCTCTCCTTAATTTCTTTGCCCTCTCCTTATATGTCTCCTTCTCATCATCTTTCAAAGCATTCCAAGCTTCTTTTACCGACTTACTCTCCTCTTTAAAAGGCCTTTTCGGCTCATTCTTTTTCTTCTTGTTCTGGTAATACTCTTGCGTGAACAATACATACGATGACACTTTTGGCTGCCTCTCTTCTTCTTTATCTTCCCTTTTTCTTTTGTTCGCCATTTTTTACTTAACCAGAAACATAATAATTAATCCAATCCTTCCAAAACTCAGTAACAAGAGCTTTAACACAGAGTACAGTCCACTGATTCAAACTATTTTCATGTGCAAATTAAAACTCAATATCAAAAACAATGATCTAAAATGACTCCAACACAACACTAGTTTGGTGCCACCAAGAGACTACTGCTTTGCATAGCTTATAACCAGTAAATTCCACTGTCACAAATCAGATTCACCTCTAACATTGCCCAAAATTTTGAAATTTCAGTACATGCACCTAAAGTCACACAACTTACCATGGCAGTCAATAAATATGTCAAATGCAAATTTTGACAAGTAAGCTCATATCAGAAATTTCACCAAACTCAACAAAGTGTACAGAATTTCAGCAATGGATGCAAAGCTTTGGAATATACCGTTCAGCAAACATCCACATTTTGACAACAAATTCAAGTCACTGCACCAAAACTCTAACCCAAGTCCACACAGTTCAGTTTTATCACAAAACAACTCAGTATTATCAGTGGAAGTCAACAAACGGTGTACAATAAAGCTGCAGAGACTATAAACAATAAAGGCGCAATATAAACAAGTTAACATTGAAGAGGTATAGATTAATGCCATATGAACAAGCATCTATAAAAAAACCAAAACCAATTACTACCTACAATATGCAGCTAAATGTAGATCATGCCATTTTTTTTCTTTGGTAAATAAAGGGGGAAGCATATGCCCAACTACACAGATACCCGACGAGGGAAGTAACGACCCTCACAATCATCTCTCAAAATGCCATTTTTGTTAGAAGAAAATTACACAAGTTAAATCAAAGTCCTAAATCCTAAATCCAACAACAAAATTAATGAGAAACAGTGATTTCTTTCACTCACCGGCGGGAATGGCGCCTTCGATTGGAGCACCGATGGAGTCTGGAAGTGGAGGAACGCCGGACGACTCTGGGCGCCAGACACCACCGACGGAGACGCAGCCGTAGCCGACTGCAAGACGAGCACCGACACACGGCCATAAGATGTCGACCAGCAACAGACACCCACGGCGTACGAAGGGAGCACCGACGGTGAGGCAGGGCAAACGGCCGGACCACCAGCGACGGACACGCTCAGCGAATGACGGCACAACGACGGCCACGCACCGCACGCCACCGGACGACAATGGAGACGGCAGAAGTTCGTTTTTCAAATGCCTCTCTGGAACGCGATTTGGCCCTCTGCGATTTGGGGTTCTGCCGCTCTGGTCTCTCTTTCGAATTGAAGAAGAAGAGTTTAAATTTTCATTAGGGCATGTGTGTCTTTTTATATTGGAAAATAATATCAGAAAAGTCCCTAGGAACTTTTCTGATATTTCAGTTTTTTCTGAAAATTTTCTGACAATATTTTACTTCCTTGGGACCTGACAGTAATTTTCCCTATAAAGAATTGTGTTAGTCAGCAATCGATGGTCACGAGGATTTCAGGCTCTGGCGACGCCATAACTCCAAATTGTTCACAATATTCTTTTTCTTCTTCTTGCCTAATTGGTAGTGATGAAGGCCATGGAATCTGCTCCATGGCTCCAACCGTCAATCGCCGTCTTTCTCTCTTTCTTAATCGCCGTTCGTGCTTACAGAAGAAAATCTCTCAGTCTTTCTGGAGCGATTTCCGGTTTCGTCGTTATGGCCATTCACATTTCTGTTGGATACAGGTGGTTCTTCCCTCCTTTTACTTACTTGTGTGGCTTTTCACCCAATTCTTGGGTTTCATCTTGCGTAGATTTAACGTCTTTTTTCCTTTTTCTGTTTTTTTTTTTTTGGGAAAAAGATTTGGGGCTATGATCCTTGCGTTCTTTTTCTCTTCGTCTAAGCTCACGAAGATGGGAGAAGATAAGAAGCGAAAAGTTGATCCTCAATTCAAAGAAGGTGGACAAAGGAATTGGTGTGTTGTTCTCTGTGCTCTCTCTTTCTTAAGTGTTAATGAGTACTTAGGTAGTGTTTTTTGTGTTTCACATAGAGCTTTCAATTGATATCCATTTAAATAAATTAAAAATAACATATAAAGTACGCATGCAAATATACAAAAAGGAAGCAACGTCAAACAAATAGATTCTATAATTTGGCTTGAAACTGAAAAATAGGGAGACAGACATAGAAACAAGAACTGAACAGTTGGTAATCAAGAACAAAAGAATGTAAAAAATGCAGAAAATTAGTCTAACTGAGGACATTGCGAAGTTGTGCTTGCAAGGAGGGGACTCAATGAAATTCATTGTGTTGGAGGCCAAGTTGGAGCAATATGGTTAAGGAATGAATGAGTGTACGGAGTTTTTTCTTTTGTGACATCGTTGACACGGCACACCAAATGCCATATTTCTGTTCCTCACAGTGGTGGACACTACATATATACCATATATATTTTGCATTGGCAGGCAGAAAAGCAGAGCTAGATGGGTCTACCTATCATGGAGGGTTTATGGTAGATGGGCTACTGGCCACATCTTTATACTGTGGTGGTCATGGCATCAATCTTTGACAACACTAATGAAATAGTTCATTGTTTTTTAGGAGTTCAATTTATATATGTTTATGGTATACAAGTAGATATAATATTTACAATTCTGTCTGAATTCTCTAGTTTTGGCTTGAATTTTAACTTGATGTGTTATAACTGACAAGTTTGAGCATACTAAGGTTGGAATGTTGGATAGTTAAGCTTTATTACAGAAAATCTTTTGTTGACCTCGTGGTCTTGCAATGAATACCTCTTCAACCACTTTTCTTTACTTTTTAAATTGACACTATTTGAATTTTTTTTTTTTTAAGAAAAAGAATCCTTTCTATGCATTGTGGTCAATACATCGTTCTCAAGACTAAAAGTGTGAAGATGTAAAAATCTTTGGTGCTACTATTTATTTAGTATCTGGTTAAGCCAGCTTGTGAACCTTGTAGCCTGCACTAACTCCCTGCACATATGCTATCAAAATACAAGGTGACTAATGCAACTTCCTGACAATTTTCTGCTGCTTCTGTTTTTCAGGATACAAGTTCTATCAAATAGTAGCATTGCCACAGTTCTGGTCATAATTGTATGGAAACTGACAGAAGGGCAGGATAAATGCTTAAATTCTAAAGACTCAGCTCTGATCACCTCTCTTATTGGTGGCATCATAGGCCATTATTCCTGCTGCAATGGAGACACTTGGTCTTCTGAGCTTGGAATTCTAAGTGATGATCAACCTCGTCTAATCACAACCTTTAAGGTGAATCATCTGTTGGCTGCAACTGTACAAGCATGGATTTCTCTGTATACCTTTTTTTTTTTGGTATTCTTGTTTAACTTTAACACAAATGCATGGTTGTTAGCCTGTTCGGAGAGGTACAAATGGTGGTGTGACAAAAGCAGGACTTCTAGCAGCTATAGCTGCAGGAAGTGTCATCGGACTGTCGTTTGTTCTTCTGGGATTTCTAACAACCAGATGTGATTTTGATGTGGCCCTTAAGCAACTACTGGTCATACCTATCTCCGCCCTGGCAGGATTAGGTGGAAGTGTAATTGACTCTCTCTTGGGTGCAACATTGCAATTCAGTGGATTCTGCACTGTTCGCAACAAGGTAAAATTAATTTTGTCCCAAGAAAGCTAGCATAGTGCACTTGTCGTATCTTTGGTCTGATGTTTTAGATTTGTTATGTGAAAAGTTTTCTACTTCATTCGCAGATTGTTGGAAAGCCGGGACCAACTGTTAAAAGGATCTCTGGTCTCAGTATCCTTGACAACAATGCGGTGAACTTTGTCTCCATACTGTTGACCTCAATTTTAACTTCGATTATTTGTATGTATACCTTCTAAACTCGTTAGCACGAATTGGTTATGGTGGGGACCGAGGGGGGGTTCAGAGTTTGAAATTATTAATTGCTTAGTGTAATTGTACTAGTAGTCAATCATATCTCACAAGATGTTGTCTATGACAAACCCCAAAATGCACTTTGATTTTGTTGTTAGCCCTTTTTCAAGTTTCAACCCAAGATGGATAGAAAGTAGAAACCTTGCACTTAGGTTCTTTTAGATTTATAAATTGCAGGCAAATGTTTGATGTCATTCTGATGAGTTTGGCTGCTAAGACGAAGAACTCATTACACCCTTTCTTCACGGTTTCTCTTTGAATCAAATAATGTAATATGCTTATCATTCTTTAATATCTATCCTCATTGTTTACATCATACTATCATGGTAGGAAAGAGGGGAATAGGATATGTGAATCCAAGTAATTTGAAATTAGCAGCCAAGTTTTTCATGTGGACACTAGAATGTGAAATTAAAGTCGCTATATGTTTCTTTTATACTTTGATGCCGCCCCCCCCCCCCCCCCCAAAAAAAGGTGGATCATACTTATCTTGAATGCTAACTTAAGTAGATTTTAATGTAAGAGTTATACAATGTATAGTAATAATTCATCCTAAATTGGTGTTTCAATTGTGATGCCTTTTGTTTCAATTGATGTTTAAATTGGTTTTTGGATGCATTGGACAAGTTTGGGGTTTTGAAACTAGTTTGTGCTTGGTCTATGTTAATCGCTTTCCATTTGTTTAGGTACGCGCGAGTTATTCAATCATTTAACAATGTTTTAAAGGGAAAATTATGTTTTGAATAAAGATATTTATAATAAAAAGTTTTAAATATAAAAAATGTTTTAGCAGATTTCGAGTTAAAATTTAAGCTATGCCGAAATTATGATTCAGGTCTTGAACTTAATAGTCTAACATCCTTAAAAGCTATCTTAAAATTTAAGGCTATTCATGATAAATTTATTTAACTAAATTATAATTATCCTTTAACATAGCTTTGTTTATAGCGTTTGGTTGGATTTCATAGGAGGGGATTGCATATCATCTTTGATATAACATACCTATTACAATGTTTAATTGGGTTTATGTAAAGTAAAGAGCATTAATTTTATAATTTTGATTACATCATTTGATTTAGTTAGGATTACACTACTAAGATTGATGAATGAAGATGCATAGATCATGTAATTAAGTGAAACAAATACTATTGCCATTATAATTTTTTAAATTGATCAAAGTGCTCACCATAAACGCTGTTAAATGTTAACACCATCATTAAATATTACAAAATTAGTTAATAATATAGAAGTATTAAAAATATTTCCCCATTAAAAATTAAAAAACTAGGAAAAAAGACAGAGAACTTTGAAATTATAAAATTCTAAATCAGGTATTTCCCAAAAAATGAGTTGTGAATCGCTTATCAAGTTTCATCATTCTCTTATCAACTCTTAGTAACAAACTTGATTTGGGATTTTATAATTTCAAAGTTCTTTTTCTGTCTTTTTTCCAAAAAAAAAAAAAATGTTCCACCGTTAAAAAATATTAAAATATCTCATTTAATAATATTTTCACTATTAAATATTAAAAAATTATCATGAACCCAACCTGTATAATGCATAATTTTTGCACCATTAAATATTAAAAAAGATTACTATGAACCCAATATGTACATGACATAAAATGAAAAAACTACCACGAACCCAACATGTACATTAAATGTGTGTGTGTGTTGACAAGGGCAATTTTGTATTTTGCTATATTATTCTCATATATTCTTAGGTTTGATGTTATCCAATCAAACATTTTTATACGTATACATTATCTTTCTTTAATGACGAATCAGACAAATTTATATAACCATTATTACATTACATTCCTTCCGATTCTATAAACCAAACACGCCATTAGTGTTTTTTCTTTGCCAGAACTTTGTTTAGTATGCAATATTGGGATAAGCTCAAGATTATTATTGTAACCCCCCCTATTTCTTAACGTGTTCTAATGAGTCTTTACCTAATATACTCAGATCACTAAGCCAGGTTTCAATCTTGAGACAACTATGCCTTTGATTGATTGGGCTTTTCTGAAATTTTTTTTACACTTTCCAAAGTAATTACTTAGTGGTTCTTAACTTAATCGTGACTCATCAGTCCTTAACTTCTTTTATAATTAGTGTCAGAGTTGCTTCTCTACTTGTAAACCCGTGGACTGTTTATTAGCTAATGGGCCCTTGTCGTACAATTGTCCAATCCTAACTTAGGTACTGCACTAAGGGAAAATATTGTTTTACTAAATACTACTATGGGTAATATGTTCATGTTGTTAGATCTAAATACAATGCATAGGGAAGGCTACTAAAACATTCTAAGTCTTAGTGAGACTAATACATAGATAACCAACAGAAACTTAATTCCTTCACTTGCCTTATTTACTTATCGACGCTTATCTCTTTACCTTTTGAGCTTCTTGCCTTCACTATATGTTCAATAGAGAAAAGGATGAGATTCACGAGAATCTCTGTAGTAACTCAATCAATCATAGCATATGAATGTTCACAAGCATGCTAGATAAACCATCATATAATAGCAAACATCACAACAACATTCAGCAAATCGATATGCAGTAGAACAATAATCACATAACACAATACCACAGTGCTTGGTAACTCAGTTCTTATGGCCTAGGGCCTCTGCCCCATATAAGATACACATCGGGACTTACTGCCATCACAGTCTTATATCCCAACGCCTCTACCCCATGCAAACTTGTACTCTCGAGTCTTACTGCTTCAGGCCTTTACCTCGTTACATTCTGAATGCTCATCCCTAAAACGAATATACTAGATAGTAAGCACATACATGCAGAGCATAACATAGTATACGAGAGAAAGAGTTACTATCTGATCGCTTTCTTGTTCTTTACCTTTATCAACCAACTTCTTGTCTGCGCTCGGGCAAATTCCAAATCCTATAATTTAGAATTCACCAATAGATGGGTCATTGTCTATTCCAATTCTATTAACATAATAAAGATTATATTATTCATTGACCCATCTCTAATGATGTCATTTACTTAACTTTGTTGGTTATCTTTAACACTCTTTGTACAATGTCTAATGTTTACTTCATCTAAGACATATTACATGTCTTCCTTCCTTGAGGAGTGGGTATTTAAGGTAGTCACTTTAGCCTCTCAAACATGCCTCTAATCCTCATGATCTTACTAATCAAAATTTCCTTCAAATGTTGGAAATTTGAAGATAAACCCTAATCTGTCAAATTTCATCAAGAAACTTTGAAAATTCATAATTTAATCTAGAAAATTCTAATTGAGGTGGTTCAAATTCCTAAGTGAAGCTCTTTAAGTGCTCTATAAAGAAAAATATTAATCAAGGTCAATTAAGAGTGCTAAAATCGCAAAATCCAAGACCAATAGAACTGCCTCAAGATTCATTTTAGATTTGATATCTAAACATTAACAAATCATAACCTACAAACTACTAGTCCAAATAATGCATTCTATACCTTATTTTAAAGCTCGGGATGTCCAATATTGACCTATAAAATATCATAATAATTGGACAAGGTTTGATTATCCAAATTCGAACATCAAGCAATCTGACTCTCTGGAAACAAATCTGACAGCACTAACCTTAAACAACTTTCAATTCCAAATTTAGGGTTTTTAATCCAATCCATCTAAAATCATAACCACAAGTTATTCCGATATAATTTTGCCCATATAATCCATTGGGAACCTCAAATTTGGAAAAATCCAATTCCTTCCCTAAGAGCCTGCCATGACTGAAACTCTTAGGGTTTTAGGTCAAGAATTCTGTTTTCTATTTTGATGCTTCTGAAATCGTGTTCTCACCTTTATCCCACAAAATTTTTCATTATAAACCCATTGGAAACATCAAAATCATCAAAATCACATTCCTCCCTAATGTTCTGGTCTTGGCTGAAACTCAACCCTAAGTCCATACAAGGTGATTGTGCAATTTAACCGCAAAACTCTTGCCAATTTCCATTTCTATCATACTAAAACCTTATTTAATATCATATTCATGTTCATAAGATAGTTAAAACCCCAATATCACTCTTGATAAAAAATTTAGGGCAGCAAAATAACCTCATGAAAACATAACCAAATCCCAAGATATTATATTCAAATTAGAGCTTACACTTACCTCTGTTTGATGCTATAATCTATTCTTGATTTCGCCAACACCTACACCAACTAGGCATAATGAAATTCCTTTGTTCAAGAATCTAAGATCATAGAAATGTTGCTCTCAATGAAAGGAACAAAATTCGTGAAGGCTCTATGGGCTAGAAACGTGAATTCAGAGGTGAAAATCACTTAAGAACACTTTCTTTCTCTCTTGTTCTTCAAGAAGACACCACCTTCTCTCTTCTTTCTTTTTCTTACAATTTTTATCCTAATTTTCTCCTTTTGGCCGAATTTAAGGAGTTAGGGAAGTGTTAGGAGTATTTAATCACATGTGTTATAAGTGTTAATTCTTAGGATGCTAGGTGCTCTTCTTTTCCTGGGGTGTCAGGTGCTTTTCTTGAAATACAGCCTCTTCCTTCTCTCTCATGCTAGGCTAACTTCAAGGGTAAGGGGAAAGGAGGTCCAATGATTTTTCCCGGATTTCATGTGTAGTGTCAGGGGAGGACAGACATATGGCTCAATCGGGGACCGATGAGTTGTCCCAACTAACTAGTCATGTCATTCATGAGGTAGCTGGATGGCCTCTTCTCATTAAGCCAACCCAAAAGCAAAAAGCTGAAGGAGCTTAGGTGGCAACATCTCACAGCTTTAACCCAAAAGTAGAGTTAGTATAAAGCTGTTTTAATAAAATTACTTTAATAAATCTATTTTACTAAAACTACTTTATCGGTATAGGCTTCAAATGAAGCCACACGTGTACTTGTGTCTCAGGAATGCGCCATGTGTCTGTGTACGTGGCATGAGATGGCACCACATGTTTCAGGGAATTGCCGAGTGGGTGCCTGTGTGTCTTGGAAAACGCTAAGTGTCTGTGTACGTGTCATTAAATGGTGCCATGTATGCTTGAGTGCCATAAAAGTGGCGCTATATGCGTGTCTCTTAAGGAGATGCCAAGTGTCCTCATTCACATGTACACGATATATTTTATCTGACTAATTACACATACAAAGAAATACTGGCTACTAAATTTCAGTATATTACAATAATGGTAGCTAGAGTGATATCTGCGGACAATTGGGAGTTTACTTTTATATGGTGATTTCATTTTTTAAAAAAATATTAAAACAAAAATAATAATTCAATTTTTTAAAAAATAGAAATTTAAATTATTCTTAACTATAAGAATGGTCATGATTACATAAATGGTTTATCTAAACAATTTGTGACATTGGTCTCTGTTCTTCACTGAATAGTATATTACTGAAAAAATATTATTTATGTATTTATCATATACTACTATGATATATGATTAAAAATATTTAATTAATATATATACACACACCCAACTATTTGCAAATGCAAAAAATTAGTAGTTTTTGCTCGATCTTATGTTTCGGTTGAAAAAAACCAGTCGGCCCAATAGTAGTCAAAACATGTTTTTTTACACCCACCTAACTTTTGAAGCCGTAACTTAAGTTTTGGGCTAACAAATGATACAGGGAAAAAAAAGCACAAGAATTTGAGGGAGGTGCAGGTAAACTTTAAGGGCATGTTTGGTTTAAAAGGATGGGATAGAATGGAAGGGGATGGAATGAGAGGATGGAGGATCACCTTATTTGGTTTGATTGGAAAGGGAGGAAGGGAAATGTTTTTAATGATTCTTTGTTTGGTTTAAGAGGGGAGGGGAGGGGAGATAATATCTAATTTACTATTTTACCCTTAAACATTAGTTTATATATTTTTCCTTATATAAATGATTTAAATTAGTTTACACCTCAAGATAAATTATATAATTTAAAAAAAAAAGATGAATATATAAAATGGAAATATTTTTCAATTCCCCCCAACTTAATTTCTCGTTATATGAATATTCCAGCAATTATCATATTAAATTAAATGGAAAATTCCTTCTTCAGTCCAAAAAAAATGGAAAATTCCTTCCATTGAAAAAAAAAATGCAGAGGACTTGAAAAAAAAATGGTAGAAAAACTT
The DNA here is from genome assembly GCA_963210345.1 of Inga oerstediana. Classification (NCBI taxonomy): domain Eukaryota; kingdom Viridiplantae; phylum Streptophyta; class Magnoliopsida; order Fabales; family Fabaceae; genus Inga; species Inga oerstediana. The sequence continues at coordinate 39,177,572 of OY723407.1, forward strand.
AAAAAAAAACTGTTTCTAAGTGGCAATGTTTAATTAGATGCAAAATGGCAAAATGAAAAATTTTCATTGTCTTAGATACAACTTACTTGAAGCCAGCGACATGATTCAAAATGATCATATTGAGCTCTCCCTCTTCTATTTGGATTCTGACATCAAATGGTTAGGGATTAATTACATTACAACATTGGAGAATATTTGAACTATAATTTATCTATTAAAACAAATAAGGTGGACCAAGACAATAGATAAATGCTAATATGATACAAGTTATTGATACATTCAAGAAATTATAAACAATGAACTTTACAACTTCATTGAGGTATTTTGAAGGGACGGATCATTTCAGAATGCTCACCAACTAGTAACTCAAATGATACAAATTACTTTCCGTGCTGCTCTCTTTGATCAGATCGACTAGCATGAATATTTGGAAGAGATGGTTACATTGAGGGAAGGGAATGAATTTATAACTTCATATTTATAGGGGGGAAATGCAGTATATTACAAAGTTATTAATTGGAAGCAGACAGCAATGCAGCAGGTGAGTGCCGGCCAAAACATGGGGAAGAAAAGGCAAATTATCGACTTAACTAAATCATGATGTAAAAGGTTGATTTTTTTAAGAGCAGAATAACTTTGATAATGCAAATGATGTAAAAGTCCGTTATTTTATGACTACATTTGAATTCACAAATAATTAATTGGAAAAAAAATCCAAAAATAGATGAAAAAAGTAGTCCTATTAGTACATAAAGATGGGACAAAATTAATAAATCCATAAAGCTGAACGAGGCATGAAGTAGGAAAAATACCCCCACTGATGTATAAAGCACCACCGAAACAGAAAATAAAAAGGATTCAAAACATCCTCAAACTTATATTTTCAGCTTGTTTTATTCTCTTTCCACCTAGAAAACTTAGTGGAATAAAAGGAAGCCAAAATTCCTCAAAACAAAATAAAGAAATACTTTAATTACACCAGGGTCTTATGTCTCATATCTTGCCCATCTCCTTCCTAGGCAATATAGGATAAACACTACACTTGTAAAGATAGCTCCCTATGGGGCCAAGCTACATTCCTGATTTATCAACAAACCTAAGGAAACAATGAAATAATATCCTTTGCTGTCGATCCCAGTTCTGCTAAAGCTGTGATAGCCTCAATTATGAAAGGACTATGTCTGTCATAAAGAAATCCTGCAAGGTTGCAGTAATTTCCTATCTGGTGCCTAGAAAAATCATTTCTATATTCAGCAGTAAGGTACAATATTAAATCTATTATATTGATAACCAAAATCCAGCTAAAATCAGTTACATTGATAACCAACATCCAGTTTAGCAGTAACGTACAATATGAAATCTATTATACATATGACTTGCTTTACATCCTATCAGTAAAGATCAATTCAAAAAGATAGGGTGGAGGATTTAATACCCACCCATGACGAGTCATCAACACATATCTAAATACCATATGTAGAGCATATGACAAAGCATCCAACAAGTTATCAAAAGTCATTATAATAAATAGCCAACAAACCATCTATTGAGAACTATAGAACATCTCCACTATCACTTCCTTCCTTATTGAGGCAGGTGATTGTACTGCAGTCCTAAGCTTTTCATCATCATTCATAAGCAAGCAATAAATTTTTGGTATTTTTGCAACATCACAGCCATATTCTTGAAGCATATTGCATAATTCTTCACTAGACAATCGGGGTACTTCCCTCTTGTTGTTGCTAGCTTTTAGTAGAATAGAATTTCCTTGCATGATTGCATCATTCCCTTTCTCAAGTGCTAAAACCATTGTAGACATTATCACAGTCATTTCCTTAAAATTATGTTCATGCTCTTTAGGTGCTCTCTTTGGCTTCATATTGGAAGAACTATTAGCATGAGGTGAATGATCTTCTTTAGGTGATACTCCTTATCCGGGTGAGTTACCTTGTCCATCAACCTCAACAAACATATCAGCATTGTTTAATGAGAAGCCACCTAGTGAAAATAAGTTATCAATTTTATGAATACTTTCAGTGACCTCTGTTATAGATCGATGTCTCTTCCTCTATTCCCGCATTGTTTCCCCCTCATCACCATTAGCTTTTTCTACTCCGTATAGTAGCATCATCTTTTCATAATTCGGAATAGCGGTATTTCTCCATAGAGCTGTTTTAGGTTTAGCCTGGTAAAATAATGCAATAACAAATTAGTATAAAAGCAATGGGGATATCAAATCTATATAGAAATTGAAACAGAATAGTATATACAGAATACAAAAACAAAATACAAAAACAGTATACAAAACAGAAAACAAATCATAACAGAAAACAAATCAGTCTCAAGAATCAGAACAAAATACAAAGAGAGAATAGAAAACAAATCAGCCTCTTACAGTATACAAATCAATCTATGAAATCTACCACCAGAACAGAAAACAATATACAATTTTAGTGTAGAAACTGAAAACAGAAAGAACTTTAAGTTCAATGAAATAGACTTCAAGTTCAATGAAACAGAACAGAATTTCACTATACAGAATCTAAGTGCTTCCCACATCTGAGTTGTTGGGTGAAACATAACAGAATTTAGTGAACCAGTATACAATTTTAGTGTAGAAACAGTACAAAATAGATCACTTTAAAAAAAAATATAACAAGCAATAGTAAATTAACCTCAATGAGTGCATCCCAAACTTCAGGTTCAGCTTCCCACATTTGAGTTGCTAGGTTCCAAGCAAACCCACTCAAATTTTTAAAAATATCATGTAGATCAAAAAAAATTTCTTCATAGTTTTCCATCGGTTCTTCACCTTATCCTTGTCAATGTCTTTACCAAACAAAGCACTTAGATATTTGGCAATGTTGTCATAAGCTTGAGTTGTAAACGACCAATGAAGTTTGCGGCCCTCATTGTACTCAGTCATAAAAGCATCAATAAGGACATCATCTATGAGTCATGACTAGTTAACTACCTGCTTACCATTGTTTGATGTCATCTTATCACATAATAGTATATATAATAACTACAAATCAAACTACACAAATAATACAATAAACACAAATTATGAAATTGAAATTCATAGACTAAATAGAACAATTTATGCCCTCAACATCATGTCTGAAAAATTTAATACAACAAACACCATGTCTTAAATTCAAAGCCATATGTCTTAAATGTTAGAATCGGTAGGCACAGCGGAAGAATTTTAAAAATTTTCACCGATCCTAATCGAGGATCTTTCAACGGCGTTTAAACCAAGTTGGAAGGATTCATACCTTTTGATGATTCAGAGATTTCACGATCTCTAGGAGCCAACACGTCAGGTCCGCTTCCTCTACCGGTATCCACACGAATGCTCTCCAACCGATATTGCGTACTAGCGCCTTTAATGTCTCCTAGGGTTTCACTTACGGCTCTCAATTCTCATGTGCATATCAATATATCTGCTCTATCAAGTTTATAACCTATGAGGGCTATTTTCAAATTTCAAAATTAATCATCATTAATTTCGAAATTAATTAACAATTAATTATCTTGATGAGCTAATTAAATAAATTCAGTTTAAATTAAATCTGTCCAACAGTTTTAATTTAACCTATTTATTTAATCCAAATAAAGAGCCATTAGATTTAATTTATCTTCATAAATTAAATCTGAGATACTATATCTCTATCATGTTAGTTATTAAATTTAATATATCTTAATAAATTAAATTTAAAACTAACACAATATAATAATATCATAATATATATATATATATATACACATATATATATAAGATATATATTTCAAAAATATATATATCTATATAATATTATTAATGAATTTTATATTATATATATATATATAAATCTAAAATTCGTCCACCCTAAATTAAACATTATCTCGTGTTGGGCCATTCTTGTGTGCGACCCTATAGGCCCATATGAAGTTGGCAGTAGGCCAATAACTATACTAACCTAAAAGTCGCAAGCGGCTTCTAGCAAGACATTACGACTGCCCAATTCATATGAGGATCGTTATCACGATGCAACCTGTCATACAACCATGTCACGTCCCTTTTGTCACACGATATATCGATCAAGGATAAGGCATGGATAATGTCATCCTTTTGTTCCTGACCATTACTTTCTCGATTCCTGAGTAGCCTGATAACAGAGACAGAAACTCCTTTCATCATAATATGGCCATACATTTCTCAGACTCACTCATCGAGGGGCCCAATAATATCTCTCTACTAATGTGAGGGACAAATTCCATCTTGATCATTCATATTTCTCTGCATGAAAAACCACCAAGCCCGATCGTAGCCTTTATCATCACCCGGTCAAAAGTGAATTTTGACTAGTTCAAAGCTTAGCAACTCTCATGTAGGAATCCATGATGACCTTAGGTCTAAGAGCATTGTGACGTGGTTATACATGAGAAAAGCTTATGACTTGATCCATGTAGCTTTCTCATAGTGGGTCAGTCCAGTACCTTGTTCTCTTACAAGTGCCTAAGACTTTGATTCGTATCTCCATATCTTATCAAAGTCATACTGATCTTGTTTTATCTCTGCTCCCGCATAGATGACCGACCAGGGACATTTTAGGACAATCTTTATGAATTATCCAAGGATACAATTATCACAGTTAACATGCAAATAATATGATAACAGAATGGAGAAATTTCATTAAAATAATAATGTTCAAAGTACAATGATTGGCCCTTAGGGCACAATTTCCAACATTAAATTCATGTCTAATAAGAGTACATAACAATGTCCATATGTAACATAGTAAAACAACATTCAACCCTCAACATCATCATCAAAGTCATCCTCAAGAGCAGCCCTATTATTCTAATAGTTTGTTCACATCGGAGTTGCTATATTTTCTCTAATAAGATCACCTTGAGCAGCTTCATTATCATCACTACTTAGAGCATGATTATCGTGATTTGATTCATTTTGTTGACGGAGGTCCACGTCAACTTGTCTTAACAAATCTTCAACAAGGTCAACACTCATGAGGAAGTTATGAAGAATGGCACATGCATATATTATCATTTTTTGAACTTTTATGCCATATGTAGGTTCAGTTGCATTGGATACAATTACAAATCTTTTCTTCAAAACACTAAAAGGCCGTTCAATAGCATTACGCAACTTTGTATGGCGAAGGTTAAATAACTCCTTATAGTTTATGGGTGGATTTCTCTGTGAATACTCTTTCAAATGGTAGCGGACTCCACGGTAAGGTGTTATAAGCCCTCTTGTTAACATAAATCCAGCATGCACAAGGTAATATTTACCTATAATACATGAAAATAATTACTATAGAGGGTTTTGAATACCTATTGAATGTAAACTTCATGAAAGTTGGTTAAATATTTACCTTTGGGAATGTTAAGCCTATCTTCCCTTGTTAATACATTTTTAATGATCATTGAGTCAAATGCAGCCCAGGGAGCACATAAGTGAACTTCAGGTTAAATGTACATGCCACTAACACATTCTATGTAGGGAATTCCTTCCTACCACGATAACGAGGAGCATCTAAAGAAGACACCTTCACACGTATATGTGTTCCATCTATAGTGTAATATCTCAATGTTTGATTAAGGGAAAATCATGATTATTGTGGATAATTATGAATTTAATTTGAATTATTACGTGTTTTATGGCAATTTTAATTAATATGTCATAATTAGTGAAAAATTGGAAGAATTGAATTATGGGCCATAAATTAGTAATTAATAGAGAAATTAATTACTAACTATGGGAAAAATGAGAAGTGTGATTAAATGCCTAATGGAGGGATTAAAGTGGCTAATTGGTGACTTATCTTGTGGGAACCAATAATAAAGTGACATGTGGCAAAATTTGGGCAAGAGGGAGAGGTGTAAGAACAGTCAAATGATATTTTAATATGATTCTTTCTCTCTCTTCCTCTCCCCATTTTCGCTGCTGCTGAAAGGAGGGAGTAATCATCACCATTTTCTTCATCTTTCCACTCCATCTATCACTCTCATCTCTCTTCTCTCTCTTGGCGCCATTGTTGCAGAAATAAGGGGCGAAAGCTTGTAAAAAGGTAAGGCAAATGATCTCTATTACTCAAACTCACTTCATGAATGTTGTTCCTTGGAGTGAGAGCTTCATTTTGATGTTTATAGTGTACCCATTGGTGTTGGTTTGTGGCCACATGAAATTTTAGGAAGTGGTGAATCAAGAACTCCCTTTGAGAAAGTTGATAAGGTGAGTGAAACCTATCTATCTATCTATGTTTTATGCCAAATTGATTAACTTGGAATTTCTGGAATTTTGGGCCCATTTTCGAAAACGAGGGCCATTGGGAGTTTGGTATGTGTTTGGTATGGAATTGGTATGTTTGGAATGCATTTTGGATAGATAGAATTGATTGGGTTTGAAATTGTTAAGTTTGGAGAATTTGAGATTTTAGTGTTTAATGTTACCCAAAACCAAAGCATGATAATGGAATAGGATTTTGGTGATTTTGACATTTCCATTGGATTCCTTGAGTGATTTTGTGTGGGGATAGCTTTGGTTGGGGTTTTGGGTTCATTTGGATCACTTGGGAAAAGTTGGAAATCTGTCTTGTGTGAGCTTTGTCTGGGCAGTCAGTTTGCACAAGCATTTTGAATGACCAAATGGTGTTGGAAAATTATGAAAATTTCTATTCATAAAGCTCACATCCCAAGCTTCAAAATGGATATATATTTTGTGTCATTTCGTTTAGTATTCTAGGAGATATGATTGTCCAAAGTTTGGGATGGAAACAGAACTATGTTTTGGAGTAGTGTTTAGTTTTTGGTGATTCTGTATTTGTGTAGTGATTTCCAGTAATGTTCCATACTTTTCATAGGAAGAGGACTTAAATACCTTTCATTTGGCTTTAGAATCACCTCATTTTTATTTTTCTAGAATTAGTTATGAATTTTGGAAGTTCAGCCAAGAATCAGGGAATTTCTTGGCCGCGGCCCAAGGTGGCTGGCCACGGCCCAAACCTTTCTGACCTGATTCTAGCCACGGCCCATGAGTGGCTGGCTGCGGCCAGTGGCCTTCTAACCATATTTTGGCCGCGGCCCAAGGAAGGGCTAGCCGCAGCCGACCCTTGTATTCCAGCACTTTGAGTTTTCGAAAGGAGATCTCTAACCTATTGTTTCCCAACCTTTTAGGGCCTTTGTTAGAGGCATTTATGGCCTCTTAAGGGTCAATTATGATAACCAAATTTAAGTGTTTCAAGTTAAATGAAGTCTTGAAATAGAATATAACTCTTCATCCCTAATCATGATTCTAGGATACGACATTTGCCCTAGGCGGGAGAGACCAGTGTCAGAGTACGCCCGAAAGGATTAAGGTAGTGACTTTTCTCTCATATTGTGTATGATGTTTTGGTATGCATAACTTATCATTGAACTGTGAACTGCATGTACCATGGTCCATTACAGCTCAAGCAGGTCAGCGTGAGCCGTGTAGGGATTGACGCTGGTCATCTCTAGGTCGGCCGTTGAATTGCAGTTGTAATCGACATGGAACTTTGTGAATCCGACCCGTGGGGTGGCGTTTGTTAATCCAGCCATGGGCTATGAGTTTTGAATCTTGCCTGTATGGCTTGTGTGATGAAATGCTTTATATGAATCCCAGCTGTGGTGAAATATATTGTGTGGATTGTTGTGATGCAATATAGCGTGAGCAATTCAGCGTAAGCAATCGTAAGGGATGACATGTGTCATACTAACCTTTGCCGTTGTAGTTACTTTGTGTGGATAATGATTTGATTTCATGCCTTATTGTTGTACATACTATGATTGATTTGACACTACGGGGATTCTTTAGAATCTCACTCTACCAAAAACCATGTTTTAGATAGGGCAGAAGGATCAAAGGGAAAGTGGGCGACGAAGAGTAGATAGAGCTCCGATTTAGAAGTATATTTTGGGTTATTGGTTATCATGTATATCTTTTGGATGTTTTTGGGAAACAATTGTATATAATGGGATTGGTGGTATAGTTTTGTGTAATCCCCAAGTTAAGGGTAATGAATTGTGGGCTTTGTGCCTTTGTAAAACCTTATTAATGAATGGAACCCGAGTGTGTCGGGAATTTTCTTTATACTCTGATATTTGTGAATGAAATCAACCTGTACAGGCCATTTAGTATTGAAATGTGAATATGAGACCGTCATAAAAAGGTTTTGTAAAAGTTTTTGTAAGCCATGATTTTGGGAAGTTTGATTTTGTTTAAGTCCCAAAATCATCTAAGGTCTCTAATTCTACATCAATTACGTGTTTATGAACTAAATCTTGTCTTTAATCGTGAAGGGGATCACATATAGCACCAATACAATTCTTAAAATATGGAAAGAACTTATGTTCATTTTGAATTCCTGAAGGAATTCTAGACCCATCAGGTTGGACAACAAATTTTTCTTCAAACTTAATGATGGTTGCCAAAACTGTATGAAAATGATGACTAACTGTCTCACCAGAACGCCTAAACAAAAAGTTGACTTCACAATTTTTCGCACTATGTGTTAATATATAAAGAGTTTTTGCAACTTATTCTTTCACACTTGACCAACGTGTGGGTTGCAGGCCACAGTCTCTTTCTAATATACCACATAATTCTAAGAATGTTCTAGGTGTCATTCTAATTATATTTCGACTAGACGGACAACTACTTATTCTATTCATTATTTCATCACGCACTCTCTCTCTTTTGCCACTCAAACTATAACTTATTCTTCTAGCATACATTTCATTGGCACATACTTGAGCCAAAACACACATAAGCAAAGCTATCGCTCTTTGACGCAACTCAAGCCACCAATGCACCAGTAGAAAGTATTGAGCTTCCAAGTCCATCTAACAAAGTAATGAAAATGCATATTAATAATCAGAACCTCAAAATGAAAAAATAATACCAAAAAAAGCTATTGACAGAATCTTAATATTAGTTTTGAGCATAGGTAACCTATCACATAGTGTCAAATATGCTATTGGCAGAAAAAGCATTCAAAACAGTAGCAGAGACAGAAAAAGCAGAATCCAAGAATAACAAGCATTATAGACAGCCCGAATCCTCTATGCTCTTTTACCCCTTTTGACTATCAGTAACTTATCAGCAAAAATAGTTTAAGTACCAACCTTGCACCACAACTGAATAAAGAAGAAAGCTCACCTTTGTTCCAATAGCAATCCAATATTTGTAAACAAGCAACACAAAGAATGGAAATGAGATTAATAATGCAACAATACAATAATAAACCTAGAAAAATTATTAATACAATAACAATACAGTAACGAACCAATATCTACAAGCAATCTGATTTGCTCAACAATACAAGAATACATGCTTGGATATCAGAAGAAGTAAGTGTTGGTAGTTGGCTCAATTGAATAAACATGAATGGACAAGAAAGAAATTCAGCTTGAAAACGGATGTCAATACTAAATAACCTAAGAACACCTAGAGAGAAAATTGTTGTCTGTTAAATTCTGAAATGTAAGAGATAAATATTTTAGTTTCATAACAGTTGAATTTGAGATTTCTTCCAAATTTCCCTAGGCAAAAGATAATCCTCAACTATCAAAGAAAGAGGACTCTACCATAAAGCCTACCAACATTTTTGGTAATGATTTGTCTCGACAGGATGATGCCTCAATATTAGGTTTCGGTTAGTTCTCCAAATATAAAAATTTCCATCAGTTGAGAATTTGATTTGTACAAAGGTTCTCAGTTGGAGGCACAACTAGTAATGAATATACTCTCTCTCTCTCTCTCAAGATGTAACTACAGGACAACAAGCATTGAGCATCAATTTTTTGGCCAGCCATTGAGCATCAAATTTGATATCAAAATGCTCTCCTAGCCCTATAGTTTTGTCCCCATGATGTGTTTCTATTGGTAGTTTAAGTATCAAATACTCTCTTATTCATCAAAATTCATATTACAGAGTATATATAGGCAGAGAAACAGAGTGCAAAAAGGTAAGGCATAATAAGCAATAATGATAAGATACAAATTGAAATCACAATCTTTCCTAAACAAGCTAGACTAGAATTAGGGATATGACAGAGATATGATCTAAAATCATGGGATGCTGAAAATCATAGGATCTCACGGGCGGATCTCATGGGCTTTGGTTTCCAACACTCCCCCTCAAGCTGGAGAGTATATGTCAAACATTCCCAGCTTGCGTCGAAACTCTTCAAATTTGGATCTGCCCAATGGTTTGGTCGTTACATCTGCAATCTGTTCTTCAGACCGTATATAGGTCAATTTCATAATACCTGCTTTAATTTTCTCCTTAATAAAGTGTCTTTCTACCTCAACATGCTTTGTTTGATCATGATAAATAGGGTTTCTTGTTATCTCAATGCTGGCTTGGTTGTCACACCAAACCTGCATGAGACCCTCATACGGAATTCCTAATTCCTTTAGTAGCCGGATAACCCAGAGTCCTTCACATGTTCCATCATTCACAGCTCTCAATTCCGCTTCCGCACTGCTTTTTGACACAACAGTTTGCCTCTTGCTTCTCCATGTCACTAGATTTCCCCACACATATGTACAGTATCCCCCCGTTGACCTTCTGGTTTCTCTGTCTTTTGCATGGTCTGCGTCGGTGTAGATCTCTAGGTTTCTAGCCGTACACTTCTTGAAGAAGATTCCTCTTCCTGGATTGATTTCAGATAAATCAAGATCCTATACACAGCTGCCAAGTGTTCTTCCTGTGGTTGATGCATGAACTGACTTACTATTCCGACAGCATAGCTGATATATAGGCATGTGTGGGTCAGGTATATCAGCTTTCCTTAATGCAATAGCCCAGCCTATCTCTTTAGGATCTACTCTCGAGTCAAATTCATGGTCGTTCCTTAGAGTGGGATTGGGGCTTCTCTTTGCATCCTGAGATTGTTGCCTGGTATCTCCCTCTGATCCATTCTCTGCATCCATCCTAGCCATGATCTCAACCTGTGTTTCCAGGTTATTAGGATTAGTGTTAGGATGTGCAGAAGGTAAGGCCTCAGGATTTTGCGCCAAGGTGTCATTGCCATCAAGGAAGTTAGGTAACGTATCAGGGATTTCTTGGGTAACAAGTAAGGTGTCAATGGCTTTGGAAGTTGATTCATGTGAAATTAGCCATTCAATATCTGAGTACTCCCCCTAAATGGGTAATTTGGGATAGTAAGCGTCATCCTCGTAGAACACGGTGTCTTTTGAGACATACAACTTCTTGGAAGTTGGACAGTAACACTTGTACCGTTTTTGGGTGGAGGAGTAGCTAAGGAAGATGCATTTCTAGGACCGGGCATCAAACTTACTTCCATCAGGGGCATGGACAAAGACAACACACCCAAACACTTTTAGAGGTAAGGAGTTGATAAGAGGGCAATTGGGAAAGGTGCTAAGAATTGTTTGGATAGGGGTGGCATAATTGAGAACTTTAGAGGGCATTCAGTTGATGAGGTAGGCCGCAGTTAGGACTGCATCACCCCAGAAGGTCGTGGGTACATTTCTTTCCATCAACAGTATTCGAGTGACCTCCAACAGATGACAATTCTTTCATTTGGCAACCCCATTTTACTGCGGGGTATAAGTACATGAGGTTTGATGGTGAATTCCTTACTAATCAAGGAATTCTTTAAAGGTATGACTGAGGTATTCTCGACCATTATCACTGCGAAGCACTTTGATAGAAGATTGAAATTGGGTCTGGACAAATTTGTGAAAGTTTTGGAAAACTAGAGCCACCTCGGACTTTTCTTTCAGCAAGTAAATCCACGTGAGTCTAGTGTAATCATCAATGAATGTGACAAACCATTTTTCATTTTTCTTAGTGGTTGTTCTGGCTAGGCCCCAAAGATCACTGTGGATGAGTTAGACAGGAGCGGTGGGTTGGTAGGGTTGTTTTGGATAAGAGGATCAGGTTTGTTTAGCCAATTGACACGTTTCACAGTGAAAAGGAACAAAATATTTATTGAATAAACTTGGAAACAGATGTCTCATATAATCAAAACTAGGATGTCCTGAAAGACAATGCCATAAAAGTACATCTTTGTCTTGGGAACTTGAGCTGACTAGGGCATGTTGTGCATTCCATATTGCTTTATTCGCTATCTTCGATCTCTCCAGGTAGAAAAGTCCATCCCACTCTTTAGAAGTCTCAATCATCTTTCCCAAGTATAAATCCTGAAATAGACACATATTAACGTCAAATATCACTCGACATATATGTCCTTTCGTTAACTTGCTTACAGAGATTAAGTTACAAGTAAGCACTGAGACAAATAGAACATGGTGAATACGAAGTGAATCGGATAGTGTGATAGTGCCAATTCCTTCAACTTTAGTAAATACCCCATTAGCAACTTTAGCACGAAGGAACTCCGGATAAAGTTTAAGAGTTGTAAATAAGGTTCGATTACCTATTATATGATCCATGGCTCCTGAATCAACTATCCATACATCGTCGCTCGTCCATATAGTATTAAGGGCTATGATAGAATTACCTGATTGGACAAGATTAACACTCGACAAAGAGTTGGACTTATTCTGTTTTTCAAGTATCCGACGTAGCATCTGCAGTTCATCTTGACTTAGTGAAGTAGTGTCCTCAGCCTTCTGTTCAGTGGAGGTGAGATGACCCTATGGTTTGCTAGTTGATGGTTTGCCGTGCAGTTTCCAGCATTCCTCCTTGAAGTGACCCTTCTTCTTGCAATAATTGCACCATTTAGTTTTTTCGTTCCTCCTGTGGTCCTTGTACTGTAAGTGCTGAGCTCTCAACAAGACTTGGACTGCTACTATTCAAGAGCTTTCGACTTTCTTTGAACTGCACATGATTAACGACATCAAAGAGGTGTGGTAGGGGTTTAATTCCCATCATTCTACCTCGTATATCCTTAAACGAATCATTGAGTCTGAGAAGAAAATCATAAACTCTCCCCTCTTCTACAATCTTCTTGTATAACTGAGCATCCTCCACATTTTTCCAATTTTGTACTTCAAACAAGTCCTGTTGTTGCTAGAGTTTTATCAATGCATTATAGTAATCAGTGACTGTCAAGGTACCTTGTCTTAAATCTCTAAGTTGGCACTTTAAATGAATCAAGGCGGCAGTGTTATCAAGGGAGGAATAAGTTCTTCTGGCTGTATCCCAAATCTCTTTTGCAGTGTTTACCAGGAGGTAGCCTTCCCTGATATCAGCATTCATAGAGTCACATAGCCAAGTCATAACTTGGTTATTCTCAGCAAACCAAGTATCAAAGGTTGGGTCATCCGAAGCCGATTGTGGTGTTGTCCCATTGATATATTTCTCCTTTTGCTTTCCACGGATATACCTTAACACACTTTGGGACCATTGGAGGTAATTCTTTCCATTAAACCTATGGTTGATGACCATACTCTGAGGTTCTGGAAATTTTGATCCCATGAGTGGTTGGAAGAAGAAGAGGTGGTAGAGTTCGTACCGGACATGAGTGCAGTGGGATAAAGACCGTTTTTAGATGAGTTTCCAGGGATGGAGCTAAAAAGGGGAGGGAATTCGGACGGGTTCATGGTTTTGGAAAAATGCTAGCCGGAAAGCTGCTGGACGGTGGCGCGTTAGGGTTACGCACCGGCACTGTGGTGGCGCGTGGTGATCATGTGTGGCTCCGATCGCCACCACTACTCTGGTATCCGCCGGTCGGCGTCGTGAGGTGCTGTCTGTGGTGGCGGTGTAACGTCACTTGCCTTCGGACTCTAGATCTGAGAACACCGATCTATTGCTCTCCTCCCTCTCTCCTCTGAGTTTCGCTCATAGCCGCTGGGTATTTTTCCTCACAGTCGCTTAGCCTCACTCTCACTCTCGGTTTTGCTAGGCTCTGATACCATATTGGTAGTTTAAGTATCAAAAACTCTCTTATTCATCACAATGCATATTACAGAGTATATATAGGCAGAGGGACAGAGTGCATAACGGTAAGTCATAATGAGCAATAACGATAAGATACAAATTGAAATCACAATCTTTCCTAAACAATCTAGACTAGAATTAGGGATATGATAGAGATATGATCTGAAATCATGGGATGCTGAAATCATGGGATGCTGAAATCATGGGATCTCACGGGCGGATCTCATGGGCTTTGGTTTCCAACAGTTTCTCCTAACTATGGCAAGCCTTTCCTGCAAAAATAAGTAGTAGTACCATATGATCCAAATGCTGAATGTAAATATGAATTTCACAGTACGTTTGATGTCACTTAATGGAGTATTTTTTATTGTTTGCAGAAATTCCTGATAGTATAATTGCAATTGAAGACAAGCTTTTCCATTGGAATTTTCTGGTAGGTTGTTGTCATGTTTAATCTATTTCGTTCAGTGGAATATTGTTTAACTAAGACATGTAAATTGACATCTTTTAGTGCAAATTGAATTATTGCCTTCTATAGCCCAAAAGAAAAAGATCAGAGAAAGAGAGAGCTTTTATGTGCAAAGTGCTGATGAGCTCCTTGACTGGGTTTCTTCACAACAGGTAAAGGAGTTGGCGCAAGATGAGAATGAAGTCTTGAAAACCGATGAAGAAATTGATGAGCTAAATCAAATTCAGAAAACACCCACCCAACCGAGGAAACTGACAGCCAAAATCAGAAAAAATTCAGAAAAAAAAAACCTAATAGAGCCGAGGAAGACGACGCCACATAGACGAGCTAGACGACACCACACAGCCAATCAAGACGACGGAGGAAGACGCCGCCACCCAAGCTACACAACGCCACACAGCTGAGCGAGATGATGGAGGAAGAGATCGTGAGAGCTGAGCTGAGACGTGAAGTGAGACGGGAAACACTGGAGATGGCATAAGAAGTTATATTTTTATTGAAGATTCATAAGGTATAATTGGGAATATGAAAAGATATGTGGGCAAAATAATCTCAAATTTTTGGCTCCCTCTAAAACCCCCCAATTTGAGGGAGTGGGAGGGATTTGAAGCCCCTCCCCTCCTACTTTTCATACCAAATAAGGGAAGGGGGTCATTTTTATCCCCTCCCCTCCAACCAAACAAGCCATAAATATTATAATTTGAATATATTATATTTAGATAAATCATTATTTAACCATGAATAATGGATATCTAAGGACCGTCCATACAAATATATTTAAGTTTCCAAATTATTTTGCCGTAATAGAATTCCTATAAGAACTTTTGAATTGTGTAGCTCTTGCGTTAAGTCTTTTGAGTTCCCATAATCTAAATCAACTAAATTTTTATTAAAAAAAATTTTAAATAAAAATATTTAAAAGAAATTACTTTTACTACACAATCATTGCACACCTCAACTCAAGTGAAAAAGGGATGATTCATGCGCTTAGAGCGAGAGAATAAAGAGAAAGGAAGCTTTAGCCGACATAATAAAAACCAAAAAGCTCCGCAATTTGGGATTTATTACTGCGAATGAATAATGATGGAGTAACTTTCGCTGCTCAATGTTAAAAATACTATCCCCAATTATTATCTGTCTCTTTTACGA
The DNA here is from genome assembly GCA_963210345.1 of Inga oerstediana. NCBI lineage: Eukaryota > Viridiplantae > Streptophyta > Magnoliopsida > Fabales > Fabaceae > Inga > Inga oerstediana. The sequence goes on from OY723407.1 coordinate 39,193,094, forward strand.
CACTTTGTCCCTTTTGGGTTGAAGTTGTAAAGTAAAACTCCTCCCCAGCGTATAATATAACCATTTCAACTAATTCATCAAAGTTAATAAATAGTAGTTAATTTATTAAATTTACGGGAGAATTATGAAAAAAATCTTATTGGCAACTTAATTACTAAATAGGACCTCAGAAGATCATGTTCACACGGGAGGAAGATATTGCGCACATGGAGGAGGATTTGTGCACACAGGCGGAGATGTTCTGCACACATATAGGAAAGAATATTGCACACAGGAAAAATCATTTGCACACAAGGGAAGATCTTGCGCATACCAGGAAGATCGTGTGCATACCAAAGTCCTAGTTGGCAATTAACTTGCCAGTGAGATATTTTTTTCACAATTTTTCCTAAATTTACCTTAAATTAGAAAAAATTTTCAATTTTACTCATATTAAATACCAAAGTCCTAGTTGGCAATTAACTTGCCAGTGAGATGTTTTTTCACAATTTTCCTTAAATTTACCTTAAATTAGAAGAAATTTTCAATTTTACTCATATTAAATAGGATATTAAAGGAGAGAGAGAAAAAAATATAAGAAGTCATATTTAAATATTAATTACGTGAGAAAATTTAACTAATAAGCATTAATTACTTTTCAAGTGACTCATTATGAATCAAACTATTCTTCTAGAAGCGACTTATATTGTAGATTGGAGATAGTACATCTTAGCTTTCATATGCATTAGGCATATATGGTGGGAAAGAGATAAAAGTATGCATGTATTCCTATTAATAAATTATTTCTATTATATTTCATCGAAACTAAGAAAAACCTAAATCTCATTAACTTTATCTTAAAATTTAATTACTTTTCATCCTTATGGCTTTAACTCTATTTAATAAATGTCAAACTCTTATTTTATTTTCACATTTTTCAAAGTATTTACGGAAAACGATGCGCAGTTCGGTGGGTAACACATGAATAGCATAAATATACTGACAATATGTACATGATTACAGAAATTCCCTATAGGGAATTGTACATACCAATTACAAATGATGTAGCCGGAAGGGCTACTAGGGTATCTAAACCCATTACAATGAAATGAAGACATCTTCCAATCTTCGTTCCACTACTGCATTCCTCTCGTATGGTTCTCTTCTCTACTTTAGTACACCTCTTGTTTTCACCTGTCTAAATTGCTGGTAGGGGAGGGTGAGATTCGAGAGAATCTCAATAAGAAATAGATACCATAATACATGCATGATAGATGCTATGTGTATGATATGTTAGCTTTAACTAGATGTATGCCCCATAATGACATTTCTGCATGCTCAATGTTTCATGCAACAAAGCTATGGCTACAGCGAAAACAAAAAAAGAGCTTCATTTATTCAAATATGTTCTACACAATCAAGTAAAGCAATCACATACATCACTACACAAGCAGAGATATCAAATACATGCAAGTAAGGTAAGTCTCCTACCTCTGGTCTCTAAGTCCTTCTCTTGTACCTTTTTATCAGTCCAACATTCTGTGTCTGGCTCGAGTTATTATCCTATCCTAAATTTTCAAATATACAAGAATTAGGTTAAAACCCATTCATGTACCACTTTAGACACTTCCAAAATGTTTTTAGTGGTTATATGAGTTTATAGTGTAAAATTACCAAAATACCCTTGGGGACCCTACCCAGCCCTACCGTACCCGGTCCAACTATACTTTTTCTGGAATTTTGACATGAGTTATTCTGACATATTTTTGTCCAAGGAATCCATTTCAGGCCTCAGAATTACCAAATTCACTTCCAAAATACAAAAATGCCCTTGGCAACCCCTTATTTAGGGTTTCAGGGGCATTTTGGTCATTATGCTTTTTAGGGCTTTTCTGGAAAAGCTTGCAATTGTAACTCTATCTAATTTTCCCTCCTGAGTACAATGGAATCATCAAAACATAAAAAATCCAACTCTAACCCCCAAAAATAGAGCTGACCAAATCCTAGGATTCTCAATTCTAATTCTGACTCCTCAGACTTGCTTCTTTTTACTCCTAATCATTTTATTAACTATTTAATTGTGTTTTAACTACCATTTAGACCTAATTTTGGCAGCATAACGTCTAGGGTTCAGCATTTCCCAAATTTCACAACCACAGCAAATTAACCAAGAATTCACCGATTAAATCAACCATAGCAATCAGAACAACTAAATATTGAAGCTTATATAGTTACCTTTAGCTCATTCTTGTTGTTCTCTTGTTGGCCGAAACCTTAGCCTCTCAAACTTCAAAATTTTTGCTTCAACAACCTTGAATCACATAAAGAAGAAGCTTAGAAAAATGGTTACACACGTTAGGAGCTAATTACCGAAGAAATCACTTACCTTTGCGAGTTCTCTCTCTCTCTCTCTCTCTCTCTCTCTCTCTATATATCTATCTCTCTCAAAACTGATAGCAATGAAGGGAAAGAGGAAGAGAAATAGCTTTTGTAATTATCCCCTAATTTCTCTAATTATTTAATTTTCAAAATCCCTATTTTCTGATTTATTGGAAATTCTGGCAGATTTTCTACCCAAATTTTGAAAAATAAATTTGTAAATATCATATTGGGGTGATTCCAAATGCCATAGAACCCTTATTGAGTCTAGTTTCAATGAAAAATATAGTTATTTGCTAATTAGAAGCACAAAATTCCCAGAATTAAATTCTTTGAATGTTGTTCTGAAAAATCAACAATTTTTTTGGGTTAACTTCAAAAATTGATAACTCTTTGTATACAAGTCTAAAAATTACCCTTTATATAACAAATTAAAGCTTAAGATGACTATTTTCGCCCTGTAAATTTTCACAATTTTTTAATATCATTTGATTTTCCAAAATCACAGTGACAAACTCACTGTCTCATCGAAAATCTCACTAACAGCATAATCACCTTATCCAAAATTCACTATTTTATTTCATTGACTATTTCCAATAATTACAATATATTTTGGTAAATAAAATGTGGGGTGTTACAACAAATATCCTACCCTAGGGGTACAAAGTCTAGACAACAATAAATAAATATCAAAATAGTATACTGATGTGAAAAATTTAATAAAATGACTTATAAATATGATTAAAAAAAAAACTTTTCTTCCAACCTTATAAATAGGACAGGGGTGTATATTGATAATGCCTTAATGAAAATTAATGTAATTTAAAATCATATTATGTATTAATTAAATTAAAGACATGGGTGGAACTTAAAAGTTATAAACAATGCAGTTTTGGATAATTAATTCATTTGTGTCAAACCCTGACAGGTTTATCATAGTGTTGAATATACCCTGATTTGAATATAAGAAAACTAGTAGAAAGATTATTTTGTTGGATTTATTGCAAATTATATGATAAACCAATCAAATTAAAGGTTTGAGGCTATATTTCAAACAAGTCTCATCGCTTCTTCCTACGTTGATCTCCAAATTTCGACCTCTTCCACACTTTAATCGTAGGACCAACAAAATTAATGAGTGTGGTCAAAATTTAAAAAAAAAGAAGAAGAAGAAGAAAATAGAAAATATGTCGCTTCAGGAAGGCAAAATAATAAAAGATTTAAATGAACTGAAAGTGGTAAACTCCCAGTGGACAAACTCTAGCCATGTTTGGCATGTAGCATTGAATTTCGATGAATAAGGATTGTGATCGGAATTAAGATTAAGACTAGGATTGAGAGTTTAACATTATGTTTGTTGTTTGGTATGAAATAATATTTAGATGGATTGAGTGAATTAATTTTACTCCATAATAGCAATAAATTATAAAAAGACAATAATGCCCCTAATAATAAATTTAAACAAATATTATCACAAAGCCTTTTTGCCTCTACTCTCACCATGCAGAGCATAACTCTCCAAATGTTTAATCTTCAATGGGTATCATTTAAAATCCAAACTTGGTGTTATTTTCTCAAATTGGTATGCTTCAAAATCGGAGCTTGAGACTTTTTCCTCTGAGTGGAAGAGAAGAATATGAAACAGGTTACATGAGATTGAAAGGATTGTGAAGTAAAAGAGAAAGTGAAATGATCGAAGAAAAGATTGTGAAGGAAAAGAGAAAGAAATTGATGGTTGTGTTTTCTGGAGGATTGAATCAACAGATTGACAGAGGATGAATCAAGAGGCTGGAAAGGAGAGAATGTATCTTTGAGTTTAGGGGTATTTTAGTATTTTTATATTGTATTTAACATTTGTTAAAGCAATTTAACGGTATTGATATTTTTATTTCTATTTTAAAAGTTAGTAGGTATTTTTATACCTCTAAAAATCACATAATGGTGGGTGCGTTTTTAATAAAAACTTAAGGATATTTTTACACATTAACCTTTTTATTTATGGATACCCCTTTAACATATGAAATTATAAGGATAGTTTAAAAAATTATAAATTTACAAGACAAATGGGAATTGAAGTATTATGTTGATTACCAAAATAAATCTTTGACTAGCTCCTATTAGGCTATGGATAGGGGTGGAAATAGGTCAGGCGGTCTGCCAGGGGCCTATAGCCTAGCCTATGATTGGCCTATTCAGGCCTGCCCTGTCAAGCTAAAAGGCCAGACCAAGGTCAAAACAAAGCTTATTTTGCTTAATAGGCCAGGCTAAGGCCTATTAGGCCTGTCAGGCCGGCCTGAGCCTGTAAAAATATTTTTAAAAAAAATCAGATAACGGTTAAAGGATAATTTCGCCTAAGCCTGTAAGTTTTAGCCTGTTTTCGGCCTGTGGCCTGTAGGCTTATCGGTTTGCTTAAAAATTTTTAAAAATTCAGGCCTCTTTAACAGGCTTCAGGCCAGGCCAAGCCTAGGTCTAAAAATTGGCCTTCAACAGGCCACAGGCCAGGCTCAAGCCAGTTTGTGCTTTAACAAGCCAGGCCTGTTAAGGCAAAAGTCTGACTGGACCTAGCCTATTTCCACCCCTAGCTATAGATCAATGATTCCATTTGTTAACCCTACTCTAATTGGTATAATTACTATAAAAATGCATTTGGAAAAACTGATTGCTAGTTGCACTTACTTTCACTCAATTTTTAATTTATACTAGTATGCTTTTCTCTCTCAATTAAATTATTAATTTTATTCTGTTAACACTGTTAGCTCTTATAATTTTGTTTTATTATCACATTTAGCCACTATACAGGAGTTAACAGTTCTAACAGAGCAAAGTTAAAGCATTTAATTAGGAGATAAAAACACATAGGTATTAAATTAAAAATTAAAGAAAAATATAGGTACCTATCAATATATTTCCTTTTTCATAATTTATAAGTTTTTTTACAGATTGTTTAAATGTTGAGTTATTCGTGAATAATTCTTTTTTATTTTAAAAGCTTCACAATCAATTCCTTTAAACTTTTAGTTTTTTAGATAACACGGTTGTTGATTGAATTGTACAGTAGCAGTTAATATATATATTCTTGTACGCAACCAGGCATATTTGATATTTTAAAGTTTGATTGATATTTTTTTATCTTTTTCTATATTTTTTCTTTAAATATTTTGTATTTGAAACATTGTATTCAAAATTTGTATACCTTCTTTATGTTCTTCAAAAAAAATCAATTATTTTTTAAAAATTTAAGATTCAGATAAAAATATGCTAAAAATGAGGTGATAAAAAGCGGCGCACGAAATTTAGATTGATTTTCGTATATTTTTAAATTAATATCAATATAAATAATACTTTAAAAAGACAGGGTAATGAGTGACACACACACAAATATATATTTAAAAAATATACATGTAAAATTAATTTTAAAAAATACGATACGATTTTTGTCTCTATCTCCAACTACTTTTTTAAGAATATTTCTACGTCACATAATTTCCTCAAAAAAAAAAAAAAAACAAAGAAAAGTTGGTAAGTGAAATAATCAGAACCTGAATTTTTACCGTCCTAAAGCTAATATAATTAAATGTATTGATTATCCAAAGGTGGGTTGACTGGTCGATGTCGTCGCCCACAACATTTGAATTGAAAATTTGAGTCAAAACTCAACTCAAAATATTGAAAAAGATTTCTTTTATGCTATCGATGGAGAAAAATTATTAGAATATTTACAAATTGAAGGTCGTTCCAGTCACCGCAATTACTTCAATAATTTCTTTCAAGGCAGTAGCAAAGCAAAACCTGAACGTATTTAATTATTTATAGTTTCTTTCAATTTTCATTTTAGTATTTCTGTATCTTTTTCTTCATTAAATCATTTTTTTTGCCTTCAATTCTTCATTAAATCATTTTATTTTACTATGTCAGTACAATTAATTTTTTTATGGGGCTAATATTGTTAACAATAACATTGTAAAATTATAAGAATTAACGGTGTTAATTGGCAACAAAAAAAAAAACAGTGTTAAAAGAGTAAAATTAAAAGATTTAATAAAAACACAAGCACCAAATTAAAAATTAAAGGAAACTAAAAATATCTTAAGGATGGTTTTTCCAATTATAAATTGTGAATTCTATTTTATTTTTTATTTAATTAAGGTTATTCCCAAACCACCTTGAAATCAAAACTAAACCCCTTTTGAGGTTTTGAGCAACAAATGTTTTTGTCTCTCCCAGTAAATGTATTTCTAGATATTGAACTTATATCCTCCTTCTTAAAGGATGAGGCTATTTGCCACCTTATCTATTAGTGTGAATTTTACTTTTCAACACAGTTTATTAAAAAAATATTTTTAGTTAAATTAAAATCAAATAGTAAATCAAACATAACCAAAATATATAACAATAGCGTCATCATAAATAAATAAACAATACTTCCTTTGGTCCTAATTATAAAACAAAGTTAACTTTTTTTTGGGGAGAAATTAAGGAAGATAATTAAATTATTTTAGATTATTTTTATTTTTATTTTTTTCTTCAACTAATTAGTTTAACTAATAAATTAATATATAACTAAGGATACATAACATATGATATGATTAAGTAACTTATTTAGCTTCCTTAATCTCCCAAAAAAAATCAACTTTATCTTAAATTTAGAACCGAAGTCGTAATTACTAAGAAATTACATTATTAAGCGTTAATATTTTTTTATAGCCGGCATTTGAAACCATCTAAATTTAAATTATAAATCCAAATATATTCATAACTTATAAATACTATAATTTTTATTGTAGAATTAAGGCTAAATTATACAAAACCCTCTGAACTTTAAGTCAGTTGCATATAATCCCTATAACATTTTAAAGTTCAAATTTAACCTCCCTAACCTTTCATTTTTTAACTATTAACCCTCTGCCATTAGTGGCCGTTATATTTTTAATGAAAAATGGCGCATCAGATTATGAGATAAAATGTGGCATCCTGTATAAATCACCAATTTCATAAAACCCTCTTGAACTTAAACAGCTGTAGAGAGCCCCCCTGAACTTTGATCAGTTACAAATAACCCACTGACATTTCAAAATTTAAATTTAACTCCCTAAAAATTTTGATTTATAATATTAAACCACATGTAATTACTTTTATCATTTTAAAAAATTTATTAAGATTTATTGACAAAAAAAATTATTAATATTTTTACTATCATTTGTCAATTAAAATAGTTCTTTTGTATGACAAAAACTTGAAGAATAACATTTAGAAAATTATAAAAATAAATGTTGAACCTTTTAGAAAAACATTGCGTTATTAATAAAAAAAATAATGAGGGCAAAAGCTATCCTCTAACACAAATGCAATATTTAAACTATTATCCCAAGAAAATAAGTAAATGTTATGCAATTGATCACTTTTTTTTTTTTTTGTATTTTTTAAATATTATTCTTTTAGTTTTTGCCATAAAAGAAAACTATTTTAATTGACAAATGACAGTAAAAAACTTAATAAATTTATTAAAATGATAAAAGTAACAACATGAGGTTGAATATTATAAATCAAAATTTTAAGGGAGTTAAATTTAAATTTTGAAATGTTAAGGGAGTTATTTGTAACTAATTAAATTTTAGGGGAGTTATCTGCAACTATTCAAAGTTCAAGGAGGTTTTATGAAATTGGTCTCTTACATAGGATGCCACTTGTTATCTCATAATTTAATATGGCATTTTCTGTTAAAAAGATAACGTTTACTTAACGGCAGGAGATTAATAGTTAAAAAATGATTGGTGGGGGGTTAAATTTAAACTTTGAAACGTCAGGGGGTTATAAACAACTGACTTAAAATTTATGGGGGGTTTTTATATAATTTAGCCTAGAATTAAATGTTCCTCATACTATTTCTGAATTGCTTGATATCATATGTCACCTTGCCTTGTGCTGGAACGAAGGATTCATTAAAGTAGTTCTTTTTCTTTCTAGGGTTAAGGAGCAAATTTATCAACAAAATTTTAAGGAATGAGCGCCTAACACAATTATGTTTTAAAGGGGGCAAAAATACACATAAGGTTTTAAAAGTGAAGCATCCAGCACAAAACCGTTAAATTTGACCTAACGCAATTATTAGTGGTTTTTTTTTCCCTATAATTTAACGCCGTTAGGTCAAATTTAACGGTTTTGTAATGGATGCTCCACCTTTAAAACCTTATATGTATTTTTACCCTCTTTTAAAACATAATTATACCATGTGCTCCTTTCTTAAAACTTCGTAGGTAAATCTGCTCATAAACCATTCTTTTTATTGCGTAGAAGTTATTAATTTGTTAACTAAGGATTATAGTGGTGCACAAATGCACATCCTTTTAAATATATTATTGATGATGCTAGGCTTCTTCTCCAGGGGAATTGGCAAGTCCTTGTTCGGCATGTGAATATGGATGGTAATGCTACTATTGATTGTTTAGGACGAAGTCAATTTAAAAATTTGGATCTTATAAAAATGATTCGGAGTATGATATTATTAGTATTATAAAAATATGGATGGACAGCTGAAGGACAAATTCGTTTTTTGGTCGAAATTTCAAAATCTCAGATTCCTCCTCTCGTCTAACAGCGAATTGATCAAGGATTTCCAAATTTCAGAGTACTGATTCATCCTTTCCCATTTTCCAATGTATTTTTTTAAAATTTTCCCTTATCATTGTTCCCTTTTAAATAAAATTAAACTTTGAAAAATCCATATTCAACTGTGAGAGAACTTGGACTAGGAGCATAGGTGGGGACCACTTAAGAAGAAAGAAGATAACACTGTTGTTATTCCGAATGGAGAGAAATTAAAAACTGAAGGGCAAATTTGTCTTTTCATTGAGATTTTAAAATCTTAGATTCCTCCTCTCATCTGACCGCGGACTGATATGGAATTTCCGAATTTCAAAGCACTAATTCGTCATTTCCCATTTTTCAATATATTGTTTTGGAATTTTCCCTCATCATTGTTCCGTTTTAAATAAAATTAAACTTTGAAAAATCCTTATTCAACTGTGAGAGAAGTTGGACTAGGAGCACAGGTGGGGACCACCAAAGAAGAAAGAAGGTGCTGACAGGCCAAATAATTGCAGGCACCGACAAACAAAAAAAAATGACCACCTCAGAAACAAAAAGTGAAGGAAGTTACCTGCTCCTCTCTGCTCATCAGTTTTTTTTTTTTTAATTAGAAAAAAAGGAAGAACCTAACCACAATCATATCAAACCCCTCAACCACAATTTTGCAATATGCATACTTAGAAAATATACAAAAAGAACATTTTAATAAAAAAGACCAAAAATAGAAGCAACCTAGAGGTATCATACTAACAAAAAGAAAACATTAATCTTATCTTAATAATAATAATAATAAAAAGGCAAAATAATAATAATAATAATAAAACTAACTCATCAGTATGTGAACTTGAAACACCCATCACAATCTATATAGATGCCTTGCCTGGTCTTACTACTTCAACTTGGTGTGCTTGTGAAGCAATTAACAGCAGGCCACTGAGCAAGTAGCAGCAGGTTTTACTGCAACCATTATATCACCACCACCGCTACCGCTGTTATTGCTACTCAAGCATTGCACATTGGCGGCTGCTGCGGCTTCCAGGTGCTCCCATGTTGTCTGCCGCCTCTCAGCAGCTGTGGCGCTCAACCTTGTCGACTCTTCCTCCTCCAACTTGCGTTGGCAGGCGGCGACCAAATCCTCGTCCATTTGTGACACAGTCTTCCTCACATTCTGAGTCAGGTTCAGCACTGCTTGGTTCCAGTGGTTTTGGGCATTATGTACAAGAGCCGAAAACACCATCGGCAGCAACACCTGCCGGTTTTGTGTGACGAGGTTAAGGATGTGCTCATTGTTCCATAGCAAGAGAGCTCGTTCCGCCACCTGTGCATACAAGAAGGAATTTACCTGATTAGCACATTCTTTTATTATTACTTTAATAGAAGTAATTAAATAAAAGGGATCAACATCGTTAAATTAAGATTACAAGAGCATAATAGGCATTGCAAAGAATGAAAGGAAACCAGATTAGCTTTTTGCAATTAGAAAAGATAATATGGGAACATTCTTTACAAGCTAGCCCCACACCATTGACTTGTTAACAGAAATTTCTGTATTTATTATTTCTTTTGGTAATTCACTAAGTTATTGTTATTTCTTGAAGAATCTGAGAGAAACTATTTAAAAACTAGAACTGGCTTCATTCTTTTCTTGAAACCTATCCAACGCATTTGACTCAACAGGGTCAAGAATTAAAGATATGAATAACTAGAACATCAAAGCTGGAAGTTGGTTAATAAATCAGTCTGAATCAGTTTAATTAAAACATAGAAAAACATAACATCAACCGTTGACACGAGTTAGTCGATACAATTAAGGTGATGTCTCAACTTCCAGCTTCTTAACAACCACCAGCCATAAAAATATTCTCTTCAGTTGGTAGAAGAAAAGATGCCATTGCAAATATGACAAAAACTCACAGACACACTCATACGTACCAACTTCTATATGAAAACTAGAAGCATTTTTGCATGCATCACAAGGTACCTTGAACATTCACATTATTCATATCTTAAAAATATTGTAGCTTACTATAAATTTTATATTTTATATTGATTCGGTTAAAAGAATTTGCAGGGTAGTAGAAGAAAGTACCTGGTAATGAAAACTATTTAGGCAATAACATATGCGGCGAAATAGTGGGACCATGATCTTCTGAAATTCAGGCATGCTAGTCATTTCCAAAACTTCTTCCAACTCACTCAAGAACATAAGCTCCTTTTGGCTATTTGTTATTGGCCAGTACTTCAATAGTCCCTTTATCACAGGGCTAGCCAGTTTTTGATCCTTCTCTATGAACTGTACAACACAATATGTTAGCTGCTGGTGATAGATACCCAACGATCTCGGTTTGTGCAGAGGAATCAAAGCCCTAAACAAAAATGTCTTGTGCTCCTCTTTCAATGGCAAGGCAAATCCACTAATCACACTCCCGAAAATCTCCAACAGCTCAGCAATGCCATTATGGCGTTCCGTCTCAAAAACAAAACGATAGATGATATTGCTAACAGATTTCCTTATAAAAGGCCTGTGTACCATGAATTTGCCATATATTCTATGCAGAATTGTCTTCAAGCAATCTCTTTCTCTAGGGTCTTCAGAATCAAAAAGGTCAAGTAATCTTAAGATAAAAGCATGGTCAATGTATGTTTTCGCCAACTTCACATCAAGGGAGTTGTAGTTAATGAATTGGAGGAGTAGATCATAAACAATTTGCAGGTGAGACCAGGCTGGATCAAACATTGGTTCTTCGTCTTCTGTTTCACCACCAGTCGAACTGGTTCGAATCTTGGGAGGGAAGACCCTGAACAAGTTACTTGCACACATTTTACACACAGCAGCAATTGCTGGTTCTGTAAACTTTGCAGATCCAGAAGAAACAAAGTCAACAAGATCTACCAATGTTTGACGTTTATGATCTTGCTCAGCACAATTCTTATCCAGATCACTCATATCATAAACTTTGCAGCAAAGATTTAACTTACTAATAAACAGGTTTTGCTTCTGTGTATTTGAAACGTCTTTGAAGGATAAATTGGGGTCAACTGCTTCTACCCCAGCATTCATGCTTGCTGGAAAAACGACTGAAGATACTCGCTTCACAACATTCAATTTGCTTGAAATGGTGCTCCCTACATTTGTACACTGAAAGACATTTCCAAAACTTGTTGAATTCCCAGAATCACCCCGGGCAGAGTCAGTTGAATCAGATTTCGGCACCTTCTTAGGCAATTTGCTAAGAATTTGCTTTAGCATGGTGACAGTGCCACAATCCAAACAGAAGCAAGACCTGCAGCCAACTTATCACTTTTAGCTACAAACACATGCCCTGTTCTTTTATATGATTTCAAAGTTGACAGTAAGATTACACATACTTATGTAGTCATCCATCAGCATATCGACAATTACAGAAAGCAAGGCGTGTTTGAGACTTCAACACTTGTAATTAATAACATCCAATTATCGATTACAGCAGATCAAAAACCAGTAAGGATAGAAGAAGGAGGAGGAACAGAATGAATGCTAAAACAAAAGTTATGGCTACAGGCTTGCTAAGGTCAACATCATTTTTCTGATCAACGAGCTTAAGACAATTTGTCCAAAGAGATGTTACAGAATTCAGCACATATATAGGACAGCATTCCCATTACTGTTCATCAACGAACAACAATTAGGAGTATCGCTACACTAAGTTGTAACAGAGGATCGTAACACGTCTTTCTCAGACCCAAACAAGCCAGATCAAGTTCATCTTCACAAATTCTGGAAACATTAAAAAGGGGAGGGAAAACCCACAAAAGAAAAAAATTCAAACACACGCAGAAACAGCATCAACAGTGTAGGGAAACACCGAGATCTGAAACTAAAATTAGTAGAGAATAGAGAGGAACCTCGGCCTCCTGAGGAATCACTGAAGCACAACAATTACTAGAAAAAGACAGCCACCTTATGATAACAATTCAGTCAAGATCACTCCTAACTGTAAGAAACATAACTCAAATTAGCACATTCAGGAATCCAAACTCAGAAATTGAAAGAGAGAAGCCGAAACAGTACCAACCTGATTACTGAGTAAAAACCCCACTTGAGATGCAGACCCACAAGTTTCTCTCGACGGAGATCAGCAAACTAGACGGTGAGTGGGTCAGTTTAGCATAATCTTCTTCCCATCTTTCTTCTATTTTCTTTGGGGCAGAGAAGACAGAAAATGTGGGGAGAAAAACTGGGTTTTGATATGAGAAAAACAAGCTAGTTTGAGGAATCTGTTTATGTGGGTTAGCGCAAGAATGGAGACCGCGTCTGTGAAATTTCACGATCGATCATCGCCAAAGGATGAATGGTGGAAGAAGCGACAGAATATGGGCTTTCCTCGATTCAAGAGAATAATAAGCGAGGCGACATGTTACTCTAAACTGTGGATACAGCAGCCCCAGTCATGAGTCCCTCTGTACCTTCCAAGGTAAAATAAAGCAAGCTTGATAATAGTAGGTATATCTATTTTTTGTTGCTCCTATATATATATATATATATATATATATGTAGAATATCTATGAAACTTTTTCAAAATTATTTCCTATCTTGTTTTCTTTTTGTAATTAACTACATGATTAAGGCAAGTTTCATGACTAGCAATTCTAGATTTTTGCGAACGTTTAAATTTTAAACTGTCTGTGTTTGTCAAGAGGAAATAACGAAGAAATTATTCTATGGGATATTATTTACCAAAAGTGTTCATTTAATTAAAAAATAATTTAATAGAGAGCTTTGTGGTTTGGTTTTGCTTTTGGTGAAAATTTGTTTAGAAATTTGGTTGTTTATATATATAGTAGTTTGTAGGAATGTAATTGTATGGGAATTTTACTTTAAGCATCTATTTCTTCATACTACTTTTGGGAAACGAGGATCTCCATCCTTTTTTTTCCTCAATTAACAACCCCTTAAAATAGAAGCCCTTTAGTAGTTCAAAATAAGAAAACAAGAGTTGTATTTTATTGTAGAAAGATTAATATATATGATATATTGACAAGAAGTATTATATAGTTCAATTCTTTCCACTGAAATAAAATAGTTTAGTTCTCGTATTTTTCATGAATTTTTTTAGGACCATACTTAATTTAAGTTTTTTACATCTATTAAATCAAGTTCACTAGTTATATAAGATTATGTGTCCTATTTTTTTATATGGGTTTATAGTTAAATAAGAATAATTCAAAAACATGATATATAATCACATATGATTGAAAAACTTGATGAAATAGATATAAGGAATTTAATCTAAGAATTTTCCGTTTTTTTATTATGTATGGCTTATGAAAATTATGACTTGTTATAGGCTATTTTGTAATATAATGATTTTATATTTAATAATAATCCCTCTTATCCTAAATATAAAATTTAAATAAAGATTTATTTTAATATTAAATATAAGGCATCAATTCATCTTGTTTCTCAGAATTTTAAATTTTTTTTATAAATTATTCCTATTGATTACATATTTAAATAAGACAAGACAGTTTCAACATACTTAAATGAAATATTTTAGTGTTGGCAAGAAAATGAAATATTTTAGAAAAATTAATATATATTTTTATTATTAACTAACTTAACTACTTTTTTAATCTATATATATGAGTTATTTATGCACCTTTTTTAAGACCTTACAAATAAATTGTAAATGATAAAAACAATGGGACTACGATATAAATGCTGCATGCGGAGGGAAAAAGTATATTGTTGAGTTTTTTCATAAAAAGTGTTTAACCAGAAGCTAAATGATTTTGGGTATGTTTGTTTTAATGATCATATTGTTTATAAGTTGTTTTTCATGTAAATCGAGATATAACTCCTCTCATATATTTATCTCGTATACCGTAAATCATGATTAAAAATCTAATTTTAAATATTCTGATTGTTAATTCAAACAAGCACTTTATTATTGATTAATTAATACAACAAAATTTAAATTAGGGGAAAAAAAGGCGCAAAGCAGACAACCGCATAAGACATTTTACTTTATATAATTTTTTTTACTATGTCTTTTTATTTCGTATGCAAGTCGAATCATATTATTCCATTACACTCCAAAAAAGAAAAGGGTAATGATTTCAATTGAGTGCCTTTTTATCATACGTAATTTTTTTATTGATTAATAATATTTTTTCAATTTTTTTATTTCGCCTGCACCAAAAAGTTTATTCTCATAGATTGCCGTTGGATTACTTAATAAGTGCCTTTTGAGACCCACCTTATTAGAGTTACTGGGATTTTTGTCTTATTTTGTCAATTTATTGCTGTAAATATATAATATAAGAATTCATTTTGATAGTCAAATTTTTGGGCCAAACTTTTAATAGTCAATTCTATTTAAATGTCTAAAATAAATATAGGGAAAATTTTATTAAAGGACTATAGGACTAAATTTTTTTTGAGTTAATGACCAAAACATTTTGAAATTTCACTGCAGAAGCAAGGGCAAAAATGAAAATAAATTTCATAGGTAAAAAAAGGATAATGCCTCTTGCTTTTTTTTTTCTTAAAAAGGTTTGATTGTCGCCAAAGCTTCGGCTACCAATCACCGGTTGCCGCTAAATCGGACCAACTGCCACTAACCAGCCGTCGATGCTCTGATACCGACAGCCCGAAGTTTCGACCACTGAAAATTAATGTGTTGTTCATAGGAGGATTCCATTTATTCATAAAAAATTGCACACTTATTCATAAAAAGAGTAGAACACTTGTAAATGCAACTTGTTCAATCTATGTTGTTCATATGTATAATCTACTTGTGTTATGAAGAGTTGAACATTTGTAAATGGGACTTATTCATAAATCTATGTTTTCTTATTAACCTATTAGTTTGTGTTATTCATATGCCTATTTTACTTGTTCATGAGGAGCTTAACACTTACAAATTAACAATACAAATCAAAGTTTTATATTAATAGGCATATGAACAATACAAACTAATAGGTTAACAAGAAAACATAGGATTATGAATTATTAGTTCAAGCCTTTCACCCAAGAGGGGGTGAATTGGGTAATTTTAAGAATTTTAAACTTTAACACAAACTAAGTAAAGAGAGAAGAGTTAGAGAGATATCATCGAAAGTGGACACAAGTGATGTATATTGGTTCAGTCCAATCCACTTGACCTACATCAAGTCCCTAGAAAGCCTTTCTGAGATTTCCACTATCTTTCCAAGATTCACAAGGCTCTTGGTGTCTCAGTATAAGCTAGTTCTTTTTCAAAGAACACTCACTCCCACTTACACTTTTCGATCAATGCCCATTCAAGGTCCCACTACCTTGAGTATCTTAGCCGAAGTAAATGTTTAAGTATATTCTCTCACAAGAGAAATAAAGTATCACTGAAGAATATATTCACACAGAAATTGAGCTTTGAAACTTAGCAATGAATGTAACAGTAAATGCATAATGTTAGTTAGTTGATCCGTCTTCAATGCTCTTCTATTTATAGTATGAAAATGTTTGAAGACCATTGATCTTGAATGTAGCTGTTGGTTTTGTCAAATTATTCTCTATGTCTTTGGAATTAGCCGTTGAGAGCAAAGAGAATGTGAAGTGTTTGAGCCTCAAAGCATTTAATGCTTCTGACATAAAGTGCTTTTTGCTAATCTTAGTTTAATCCTTGATTAGCCACCTACAATATGATCAAACACTTATAAGTGTTAGACCAATTGGAAGCAACTAGAATAAGTTTAGTGTAGACTGAAATGAGTATTAAGATTTGTGATATGATGCCCTATTTTCTGAAATTGCATCACTCAAGTAGTCACTTGAATGGTCTTCACTTAGTCATTTTGAAAATAAAACAGATCACTAGATGGTTCACTGTGATGATGTGATAGTGATGTATAAATATAGGATTACTTGAGTGATCTTGTTTCTTTTGAAAACATATCACTAGGTACTTTATTGAGGTGAACTGATGGTCTGATAGTGATGTACTTTCTATCTCATCACTCGAGTTGTTTCTTAGAAAAATATTTTTCAGAAATCATAGAACTATCTTGGTCACCATGGTGAAGTGGTAGTAATGGTAAATTTTTGCATCACTTAAGTGATCATTGTCTGCCACTACTGGTGAGCACTATAGTGATGAGTTATTTTCAAAAATCATATCACTTGAGTGGTCACTCGAGTGATCAACTAAAATTTTTATAAACACCTCATCATTATTTCAAAAATAAAATAACTAAGTTTTGTCACATCACTCGAGTGGTCACTTGAGTGATACAGTGACTTTCACAATAATAGGTTTCAAAATCGTTTTAAGTTAATGTGTTTTCTCCAAAACACTTTTCTTAATTTGTTTTAATTGTTGTTATCATCAAAACATAGAATCTAATATAAACAAGTCTCATTTACAAGTGTCCAACTCTTCATAAACAAGTAGATTATACATATGAACAATCAAATTGAACAAGTTACATTTACAAGTGTTATACTCTTCATAAACAAGTATGCAATTCTTCATAAACAACTGCAATCCTCCTATGAACAACACATTAATTTTTGGTTGTTGGAGCTTCGGCCGGTAGGCGTCAAGCATCAAGGGCTAGCCTACAGTGGCCACTCCGGCCTAGCGGCGATTGATCCCTTGTCGCCAGAGCTCCGACAATGATCAAGGCTTTTTTTTTAAAAAAAATAAACCAAGGGGCATTATGTTTTTACTTACAAAATTATTTTCATTTTGGTCTTTGGTCCTGTAGTGAAATTTTAAAATATTTTGGTCCTTGACTAAAATAAATTTAGTCCTATGGTCCTTTAATGAAATTCTCCCATTAATATATTTTGCACTAAATATATCTTTTTCCTTGAGAAAATAATTAGCTTAAATTAAGATTAAATTTCAAATGCAAAGTGCTTCCAAGGAAAAGAAAATTAGGAATTTTAGTAGATGTTTTTATATTTAAGTTAATAATTTATAAATACATAATTAAGCTATTTATTCATTTTTAAATATTGCCCTTAGATTTTTTTCTCTTTTGAGCAATGTATGAAAAACCGGACCGGACCGGCCGGTTCGACCGGTTGAACCGGGAACCAGTCAGTGGTCCGGTCTAGTTTGATGGTTGAACTGGAGAACCGGTCGAACCGGTCTGAAACTGGTTGAACCGGTCAGAACCGATTAAACCCGGTAAAACTGGTGGTTCAACCGGTCAGACCGGTTTCATTTTTTTATTTTTTTATAATTTGTTTTTGCTTTTTTTAGGGGAAAATTAAAAGTTGAAGACCAAAATGAAGAGAAAAATAGGTAAAGAAAGAAAAAATCTAAAAAAAATGAAGAAGATAATGAAAAAAATTATTTAAAAAGATATAATAATTATAGAAAAGGAGATATCATTGCATAAGTATTGCATTATACCTCATACAATTATAGAAAAGGTTCAACTACCGGTTCCACTACCGGTTAGACCCCCGTTGACCCATTAACCCTTGAACTTATGCTGTGACCGGTTGATTGTCCGGTCCAGTTTTTTGTTCCTGGCTTTTGAGTATGTCTGTAAATTAAATTTTAATAATGATGAAGTGAAAATCATTTGGATGTACATACGATTCATTTTAGAATAATTACAATTACAATACCCTTTTTCCAAAAAGATAAGTTAACATTACCAATAGGGTTAATGGGCAAATTTATCTCGAAAGTTTTCGCAGAGGAGCAATATTGTTCTGTAAGTTTTTTCAGGTTCAATATCAACCCAAAAGTTTCAAAACGTAGCAATGTTGCCCCATATCATTAAAAAATTAACGTTGGCTGTTAACTTTTTAACGAAAATGGGCAACATTGCTCCGTTTTAACACTTCCGGAGCAATATCAAATCTTAAAAGACTTTTAAGGTAATATTGCTCTTTAACGAAAACTTCCGGAGTAAATTTGCATCTCAACCCTTACAATAAAATGTCATATTTAATTATTATTCATGATAAATTGTTTTGTTAACTATAACCATGTCATTATACTATAATTTTGTAAGGGGCTAAGGTACAAATTTATTCATGAAGTATTTATAACATTTCAGCGTCTCATTTTTTATATTGTTTACTTTGGCTCTATTATCCCTCACGATTTTAAAATATATTGAAAGGGGAGGTATTCAAACCTATATTCAAATGAACTGCAACAATACATATGAATGCTTCCAAATAGAGTGAGAGTGTCATCTCTTTTAACAGTGGCTAACATCCATAACTTTGGTTTGGTGGGTCCCACTTGTTATCCAGGTGTAATGTGTTACTCATTTTAACCATTTGGCTAGCAGGAAAGCTGAATTTCCTCCATCCTCCTCCATTAAAGTCAAGAATCTTAGTGGTAGATAGATTACACCTAAAAGGGGTGGATAGGGTGTACATAAAAATTGAAGCGTTTAAAGAAAATACATAGAATTTTAAATAACAAGGAGAAACGCTTGAGAGATATCACCGAGAATCCTTAGAACGTGAAAGTAAGATTAACCTTGATATGAGTAGTGAAGATAAATCAACGATGCACAAACAATCTTATCCTAGTTTAATCACTCCACATGCCTACATTCAATCCCTAGAAACCTGCTAAAATTCTTAACTCTCTATATCCTCAAGATTTCAATGGGCTAAATGTGCCAAGATATAATCAACCCCAAAATCTCGTCTATCGATCACTCCCTTACTATTTGTAAAATCCTCATCTTATAACTGTAATTAACTGAACCCTTGTTCGTTATGAATCATTTATTCATCTATTATAATAGAAAAGGAAACGTTAAACAAGAAAGTCTACCATGCATAGTAAAAAAGCTAATATACTAGTCATGTTATAAAATAGTTCAACTAGACATTAGAAGAAACTACCATAGTTATAAAGAGTTCCTCATTCAAATTTAAGTTAATCATGATAAAAAAGGAAATGAATTAACTCATATAAAAACATTTATCATGATAAAAAAAGATTAAAGTCACTTCATCAACTTATCGTGATAGAAAAGAGAGAATCTAACAATTAGAAGCCATCATGTATAATAAAACCTTTTTACTCACTTCACAAACTAAACCATGTTAGAAAAGGGCGAAACTCCCCTAACAAAGTTATTAAAACAAAACACATCTTTCCAACAATTAAACAAATATAATTTAGGCCTTGAGCTTCTCCAAACACATAATATAATATTCATCCATAAGCCCAATAAAAAAAAAAGAGAATAATATAATACTCAAATCATATTTCAACATCTAAAATACCAAAACAAGTAGTGGATCCACTATTCAAATTATATGCAATTCTAAAGGCCTTTGACTTTCTACCAACATTAAACCAATGCTAGTTTAATTAAAAGTATAAAGTTGAGAGTATACAAAATGAGCCCTGCAAGTGGTAATATATAAATATCCAGCACATAAGTAGGCAGCACGAGGCTATACATAGATTGTCAATATATCAACGTGAGAACTGTCACATGAAAATGTTAACAGTAACATGACAAGATAAAAATATCAATAACCAAAATTCCAACTCATCGTCCTTACAAACATTTGCTCTGTACTTCGGGGGTGATTTTCAAATAATCTCTACCGGAGGATATAGTAAGTAAATCAGCAAAACTATTATCTTCTGCAATATATTTCATTCAGATTTCCTTCCGGTACTCTACTATAGTTCTGTATGGCAATTTTTTGTGCATTCACTGTATTAGAAATTCTGGGATCTATTGTAGTTTCCATTCTCACAGTAAATATAAACCTCCTGTACTAGACTGTTGGGCATTAGATCTGATGTCATTAATTTGCAGTATTAAGAAAAATTTTTAAGTTGTATTTACAAAAAATTAAAGAAGTGGGGTAAAAGTTTTTAATTAATTTTTCTTACTCTTTTTATCTTAAATTTTCTTTTTATTAAAATTTTATAACCTCACTTCTCTAATTTTTTTAAATCCAACTCATAAAAATTTTATTTCCCCTCCCTTGCCCTTGAAATCTCTCATACCAGAATTTTGTCCTGTGATATTTGTATCCAACTATCCATGCTTCATTGCTTTGTCTTAGGACAATGTTAATGTTTAAGAAGCCATCAGCATTAATCATTTTCTTGGAAAAATTTTGGGACAGATCCGATGTATGTTGTCCAAGAGTCAATGATTAAAAAAAGAAAAAAAATTAGACATGCAGTTCTTGGGTTTGTTTATTCACAGGAGTCAATGATGAGAGATTCTCAAGAGCCTTTGCCCTGGAAGTAACTAATTATTCTGTTTCCTCCTAACTCCAAGTTGCCTTGAGTCACTGGAGGAAGCAGCGCTGTGCAAGAAAAAAAGGGTAGTGACATGATAAAATAACAAATTTACCGTCAAATTTCCATTCTTCTAATCGGTAATTTTCTTGTAGATATGCCATAATACAATCCTCGAAGACTATGGATAAGAAATTATTCTCTAGTTCCTGTAACATCCAGCCTTTGGCATTTGCCCTATTTCTTTTGTCCCAACCGCTCCTTGCCCTCAAACTCACGTTATTCTGTCTGCCCCATTGGAAGTGGGAGAGCTTATTTGATTTTGTTTTTAAAAACAGTTTTAAAAAAACTTGTTTAGAAAACTGTTTCACTAATTTTTTTTTTAAAAAAAGAACAAAAGTTGTTTTTAAAAACTAAAAAACAAAAACTGTTTTTGGTTGTTTTCTTCTTCTTTTTTTCCTAATTTTTTTTTTATTTTTTGAACCCCCATCACCTATCTACTATTGACATTACACTACTGGTAATGGCCACCACCATGTCAACCGCTAGTGATGGCCACTGCCATGTCACTTCAAAATCATAATTTTTAAAAAAACTATGTAAACAATTTATTTTATTTTTTTGTTCCCAAAACTTGTGTTCAAAAATGGTTTTATAAAGTTGTTTTGAGAGGGAAAAAAAGAGAATATAATCAAACAGGGTTGGAATTTCTGACGTTGATTTTTTAAGGCACATGTATTTTTTTTATTGAAAGTATTCCTATTTGAGGCCATGTAAGATTAAGATATTTAGAACGTAATCAATTAATTAGTCTGACACTGAAAAATGTTACAGCATCGGTCGACCACCCCCCAAGCACCGAAATGGCAGTGATCAAGATGAGGCGGGTAGAAAGAACAGCTTAATATGATTTCTTTTTATGATTGTTTCTGTATAGAACTATGTTTCTTCTAGCTATCGTTTGTTTTGGAGCACGAGTGCCTGCTGCGCTTTAGGGACTGCACCCCTGTTGTCCCATAATTTTGGGGCATTTCTTAAATTTTTTTTATAGTTCTTTTGATAATTAGATTTTATATAAAATAAGCAATAATTTAATATCTTATTAGTAAAAAATGAAATTATTTTTAATTTTTTATAATTTTTTAAAGATTTAGTACTCCAAAATTATATAGTCTCTCTTTCATTTAGAATCTTCAATTTTTGAAAAATCGTTAAAAATTAAAAATAATTTCATTTTTTACTCATAATGTATCAAAATGTCACTTATTTCATGTAGAATCTAATAATCAAAGAAAAAAAAAAAATTTAAGAAGTACCCAAAAATATAATTGAGGGGCAGTAGGCGGCGCAGCGCCTAAGGAGCAGCAAGCAGCCCGCTCCTGTTTGTTTATTGTTAAAGTTCCCTTCATCACAGACACAATGTAATTAACAATCCTGGGATGTGGTTGTCTGAGAGACTGTTGAATTTTGCTTCAATTAAATCGGAGAATTGACAATTCAGTATTCAACATACACAGTCATTTTAATTTGGACTCTATTTTTTTTAAAGAGAGGACAAAATGACATTAATTTGACTCTCACAATATTAATTTAACTGAACTCTTCCTTGTCAATCGCTTATGCAAAATAGTCAACAATCTACCACAGGTTTGCCTACTGAATTTTACAGGAGATGCTACTATGTTTCGCAATTGTAAATAATTCAAATAGCCAGAGTGACCGGAAGAATATAGATTCTTCAGTTGTCACATGCCAACTCTCAGTTTTAATCATATTTCTCAGTTCTATCTTTCAAAACACGATCAGTCTCGTCTCAAATTACAAGTATATGAAGCCAAGGTAAGGCTAGGAAAAAGAGGAAATATGAATCACGATGAAAATAAAAAAGGAATAATAAAGTAACACACAAGGATTTAGAACATAACATGTAGTAGGAATGGAAGGATACCAAGTTTTGCCGGCTGCATCTTTAACTTGCTTTCCGAGTAACTGGTTCAATTTTTTTGGAGTCGCTGGGCAGAACCAAGAGGCCAGCAACAAGCTCGGACTTGGGTTTCCAGATAGCGCTGCTGGTGGCGTCGGGTTGACATTTGTTCTGAGAAACATTTGGTGCTTTTGAAGAAAAAGATGAGAAAGAAAATGACGGAATAGGCTGGAGGAGCTGTTTTCCTTGGCCATTTCCCCTCCTTTATCCTTTTATCATTGTTGGATTAAGATATAATAATTCAGATTTAATATTTTATTAAAATAATATTATAATTTTATATAAAAATGTGTGTATATGAATATATTATTTTATCTAAATAAATTTATAGATGATTATTATAAAATATATTTTTTTCCCTTTTTTCCACTATAGTTGTGACAGGTTCATATCAAATTTTAAATTTATTTATATAAAATTATAATAATATTTTTATAAAACTTTAAATCAAGCCCATTAGATCTACATTCAATTGTGATGAGGAGGGTAAAGGAAGTAAAAATGATGGAAAGGTAAAAGAGAGAGCTAGAGAGAGAAGCTCTCTCTTGAATATTGTGTAAAACCTCTGGAGCCCACTGCGACGGAGGCAAAAAAGGGTTATTGTGCCATCACCTACAATGGTGGTGTAAAATTCTTTCCTTGTAACAATAATTGATAGCATTTTACCAAATCATTCATCCAAACAATATCATGGTTCTAAAATATTATTGATTATTAAAATATGTTAAACATGATAGAAAAGTTTAAATCTTAATTTTTGAAAGAACTATCATAATTAAAAGAACAAAACCTCTTTACAATAATTCAACAATACAATTTGGCTTTGGATTTCTTAAAATCCAGAATAAACATTCACCATCAAGCCCAATATATGTATCCAAATAAAATCTCATTAAAATTTCAAAACATGTTAACATCTCAAATTTGTACAAGTGGATCCACTATTTTTCAAAACACATACAAATACCTAGAGGCCGCTAGCCTTCTATCCAATTGCAATCCAACAACAATTACTAAAAAATCTCTAGTTGCTAAAGTCAGTTTCAAACAAATTAAAGTATGCAGCATGAGCTCTATCGTGGTAATATACAACTATTCAACACAAACCAAAAGAGATAAAAGCACTACAATTGAAAGTAGTAGCTCAAGCTTCTAAAGCCTTCCCTAACAGACGCACATGTGAACTATCACCTGGAAAAATGTTAAATCAATGGGGGTGAAATAAAAGCCTTAACTACCAGCAATCCATCTCATCAAGTATACGAATAAGTGCTCGTGAGGTGTCAAGTAGGATAATTATAAATTCATAGCATTATCAAAATGTCATATAGTTTACTTGTATATCAATTCACAATATGATAATCTCATATTCATATTTTATTACATGGGTGCTCAAAAGTCAATATCAACAATTTATTCTCAATCCCCCCTTATTTCCTACCACCTAATTTCCTTTGATTGAACCTATGGGCTAATGAGAATGGTAGGTCAACTCAACAAGCTCACCGATCAAGTTATATGGACTGGCCAAAATTCACAGAGCACAAGACCAGACCATGGGTCCCCCTTCTAATGTATTAGTGGGGCATCAAGGCCCTATTAAACGCAAATGGGTCAAAGAACTAACCAGTGTACACCTAGAATCCCACCACCTTATTCCCTCTTTTGTACAAGAATTCACCCCTTTTATTTCCTCTATGAATAAACTCCCATCAAATCAACATCCACCATCCCCTCTCATATCAATGCCTACGAGACATAATCACAATGGGTTGTCATATGCCATTATCAATTCATAAGTTGTCAAGACAATTTTTCCTATCTCATAAATCAAAATAAATATTATATATATATATATATATATATCTCTCATGTCGCTAGCCATTTCTCAATCAAAATTAGTCCCACAAGACAATTTCATTAAAAAGCATATTTTCATGGTCCATATCAAAAACCAATAGAAAATTTATAGTATAGTTAAAAATCACTAACAAACATTATATAAGCATGTACAACAAGACAAAAGTGGTTACCTTTCTCTAAAGCTACGTTTACTACAAGAATCCAAGCTCTAAGCTTAACCACAAGTCACAAATCAATTTATAACAATCAATTATAACCACAATTTAGTATTCAAACTAATTGAGTGGTTTACAAAAATAATTCAAAGACTTAAAGTACCTCTAGAAGTTCCTACTCTCATCATTGACCATTTCCAATCAACTCAACATCCAAATTGGTGCCACAAAAGCTTAAACAACTCAATTAACCCAATTACCAAAACCTATTTCCGATAATCACATTTTCAACATCAACTCAAAATCTAATTCAAATCAATCTCTATTTCCAAATCTTCATATAACCTCCAAATTGTTTACTTTGATACAAATCCACAAAATTCTCAACTTAATACTATAACTTAATTTCTCTATCCCATCACATTTTCATCATCCATTAATTCTATTTATCTCATTGAAATTATTAACAATAATATTGTCCTCTGTTCCTCCTAAAATCCCCAAACATTTACTCACTTTAAACCCTTAAAAGAAAAAAAAATCACATAAATAAACTCTCCCTCAAACTGTATTATAATCACATTTCTTTCACCCATAAATTATTTATCACTTATTTGAATTACTAAAATATAATATCTTCTCAATTTCCTCAAAACTCCTAAATTTCAATATTTAGAGTTTCACTCAAAAGTCCTTAACATTCACATCTCATTGTCAACACCCGTTTCCATTTCGATAATCGAAGAATAATAAAGACGGAATTCAATAGGCATACAGAAAAGTATAATTATACTGATAAAAATATTCGTTTACGATACAGATATCATTTGTCGACGGAAAACAAAAAATTACAGCGGAAATTTAATATTTACAAATTTCTTCCAAAATATTAAGGTATAGACTATCATATAACCACGTTCATACCCATGCCTCGAGACACGTGCCGATCACTTTCCGGCATCTACGTCTTTGCTCTTTGATCCACTAATACCCACTGAGGTGTTTATTTAAAAATAGGGTGAGATTCCAAATAATCCCCGTAGAGATATGATATAGTTCATAAAGAATGCGAAAAGTAAATATGACATGCGCCAATGTATGCACAAATTAATGAACAATATAAATACATCATCGTCATGTATACATGAGTAGGGCCCAGCCCCACAATCTATACTGGTTGGACTTCTACCATCTCCCAGTGTAAGTGCATACTGGCACTAACATCCTCTCTCTAGGCAATTCATGTTAATTAATAAAATGCATTTACAAACAATGGCATCCACACAATCATATAACTATTGCATAATGTATGAAGGATAATGCCCTTACCTCAATGCTTTATAATCCCTTTTTTCGGTGTGTCTCGTAACGCGTGATGTTCTGGCTTTCGAATCAGTTCTAAAATATTAAATATACTAGAAATAGGTCATAACCTATCCAAGTATCATTTTAGACTCTTCCATAGTATTTCTTGTGGTTATATTAGTCTATGGTGAAAATTTAACAAAATGCCCCTAGGACCCTAGCTCGGCTCCGCCGTACCCGGCCGATGGCACGTTTTCCTAAAATTTTGATTAAGGATATTTTGACTTATTCTCGTACAAGGAATCCATTTCCAGGCTCTAAATCACCAAATTCAATGTCAAATTATGAAAATACCCTTGACAGACCATATTTAGGAATTTCAATGGCGTTTTCATAATTATGCTTTTTCAGCCTCTACCGAAAAAGTGCCCAATTGTAACCCCATCTATTTTTTCCCACCGAGTCCAATAGAATGACTTATTTCATGAAAATCCAAATCCTACTATCAGTTCTGGTGCTGGCCAAAAATATTAGGGAAACATGAAAAAATGAGGTTTTATGTTTTAGATCCCAAAACTTGTATTTTTTCCACTTCTAATCTTTGATTAACTCACTTAAACACTTCTTAATCATGATTTAAAGGATTTTGGGCAGCATAACCCCTTAGGGTTATGGATTTTCTAATTTTATAACTCATCCCAAAAATCACAAAACCAAACTACAATCACCAACAACAACTTCAATACACTAAGAAGTTGAGGTTTTGGAGATTACCTCTTGATCCTTGGTGTTTCTCTCTCTAGGACGTCCTCTCTCCCCCCTCAACCTTAAAGATTAGCTTACTAAACCATGATTTCCATGAAGAATAAGAGATTAGAGGATGAACTACATAAAATAGTAAGCTTAATCACTTTGAAACACAAGTTCTTACCTTAATTCTCTTCCTCTTTCTCTCTAACCTTCAAGAACTCTAAAGCTCACTCTCTCTCTCTCTCTCTCTTTTCTCTTATGGTTGGCCGAATGTGACTTGGAAAGAGGAAGGAAAAATGTTTTATTAAGGGAGAATTACACTATAGTCCCATGGAAGCTAATATATGAAGAAATGGTCCTGAGAAATTCTGAAATTACTCTCAGTCCCATGGGACCATTTTGTAATAAATTTCAGGTGAGAAATGTCTTAATTACCCTTAAAAATAGGACAAAAAGGCATGGAGTTTGGTGCTTCTTTGCCTAAGTCTATGACCTGAGATTCGGCCACTTCAGTGAAGGTAGTTGTGCGTTTTCAGAAGCTAGCATTCGGCCACTTGAGTGAACCCTGAAGGCGAGATCTTTGGCAAATGGAAGCTCGCATCGGTGACAGTGTTTGTGCATTTTTGGAACCCAATCTGCTTCGATTACGTGAGATTTTTCCAGTTGAGTAAACCCCGAAAGGCGTCATTATCGGCGATGGTGTGTGTGCGTTTTCGGAGGCCAAATTTGATAGTTTAAGAATAAGAAACACACCACAAAGGGAAAGCCAGAAGTGAGCAGAGCCAAAGAGATCTTTCGAGTTTTGGATGGTCCAGTGAACCACTGTACAAAGTATACTGCTGAAGTTAACAAGTCAACAAATTATATGGCTGACAACATTGATGAGGATGATGATGACATACTTGGGGTGAGTTTTGACAATTTAATAATCTGAATGAGTTAAATTCTTTTGGGTCAATAGCAAGAACATTTTGTTGTGAACACATTGGACTATAATGAAAATAAGTGAACTATGTCAACAATGGGCCCACTTAAGTTTCTAGTTGGATTGGTGAAGGAATTCGTATAAGTTTCTCTAAAGCTTATTGTCTATTTTCTTTCTAAGAATTTACCTGATCTCAGCTGCAAGTCTTTAAAGCCAGAGGGAACACATGTTGCCTCACTTTTTTGTGAGCTGTATGCTGATAAGTAGCTAATATTTTTATATTTCAATTCTATTGTTTTATCTATTTATTTCCTTGTTTAAAGTGTGGTTACTTAGTTGTTTTTCAAATCAGTCATTTAAATTTATTATAACTGCTTAATTACATAAACCTAATATTTTCCTCTCCTTTCATACACGTCCTGCATTGTCTCTGTTTTATAGAACATTGATGTTGACCAAATAGTGGAAAACTACCAGTCAACTTGCACTCCTAAACCATCGTTAGCCAAGTTTCCTCCTATTTCTCCTACTGCTGATGCAAATGGTGTTACTAGACAAGAGGAACATTGTTTGCCACTGGAGTTGTGCTCAGATTGCATTCATGGTTATAAGGTATTTATGATCAAATATATATTGTCCTTTTATGAGTTATTGTTGTTGATTTGTTAGGTTGATATGCCAAAGCCTGAAACTGGATACAGGTAGCACTTTGCCCTCAGCCGCAAATCATTTGCAGGAATGGAAGGACAATCTGATTGCTATCTCCAATAAACTGCTTGACAATGTTGATAGCCTCAATTCTTCACAGATAGCTAAGCTTCGCGAAGGCAGGTTTGGGTTTCTCTTGAAATTATTTTCCATTTCCAACATCTGCTTTCTTCATTATTTTACTTATGTATATTTAAGGAAAAAGGTAGAAGCAAGGGATGAAGAAAATGTCACAAATTAACAATTAGACTGATCCTTATTTTGACTGGAGACTATTTTTTGATATACAAGTTTATGTGAGTTGGGTCCTTGTGGTAATTGGAGACTTATTATCAATACTATTATTGTAATACTGTAGGTACATTGTTTTAAGAAAAATATAGATTTTAGAAAAGGCTGCAACAAACACTTTTAAACTGAATGCTAAAGTTGAATAGAATAAATTAAAGCATCAGGCACTAAATTGAGTTTGCTTAAAGAAAAATCTCTGTTGACAGGTCACAATTAAATAAGCAAATTCAGCAGCTTGAAAGATATATTCATTCCTATAAGCTTGTTGAGGAAAGACAAAACTCACATCTTTCAGCATCCACAGCACCTCCAACTTCTTTTCAGTTTGAGACACTAAATCGAACTGAGCTGAGGAGTGGATCAGTGAGATATGATAACCAGGCTTATATGAATAATGAGCCATGTAGAGCATCATTCCAGTCATTTTCATTCTCTTTTGTTGATAAGTATGACATGTCATTAGGCCCAATGGAGAGAGAAACATTTTTTCCAAAGATTATTGATGTTAAATACATTGAAGGTTCTGGAGACAAACATTGGAGTAACCAAAATTTTCCTTAGACAAAAAAGCTGGAGGTATATAATTATTGTCCACTTCTAGTGCTTGTTAACCATCAGTTCAGTATTATTTTATTTTTTCCTTGTCTTCCTTTTAGGCCAATAATAAAAAGGTTTTTGGAAATCATTCATTCCGCCCCAATTAGAGAGAGGTTATTAACGCGACAATGAGCGGATATGATGTTTTTATCCTAATGCCTACAGGTGGAGGGAAGAGTCTGACCTACCAGGTAATTTGCTATCTCTAGAGAATTAGTTTATGGCTTCTTTGACATGTCATTAGATTTACACTGTACTTGCTGGCAAAAAAAATGTATATTGTACACACCATTTGAGAAATTCAATCTTAAGTTTCAATCTTGGGTTGCTTGGGAATTCTGAATTTTATTAGTCATGATGAATGTTGTATTGTAGTATCTTCTTTCCAAGTGGCCAAACCTAGTCAATTTGCAAGATCAAATTTTTCATGCATGATATGAAAAGTATCTTCAGGAATTTCCTGTTTAAGGTCCTCATGTCTTACAACTTTGATCTATTGCCCTGCTCTTATTTGTCCCAACATAACTTTAGTAATCTCTCCCCTTGTGTCCCTTATTCAAGATCAAATAATGCATCTGTTATAGGTATTGATATTTTTTTCATTGACTTGCTTTTAATTTTCATTATTGTTTTTTTCCAATTGAAACACTTACACATTTCTCCTTTGGTCTTCCATGTAGGCAAATATCCCTGCTGCATCCTCAAGTTCCAATATGGATTGGTTACTCATCCTCACAATAAACATCCAGACAAAGTTATGTCTTTGGTTCAAGACATACAGAGGAGGAGGAGAACAAATTAGGATGCTGATTTTAATTGTACATTCTTGTTGCAAATAGCTTTGACTTAGTACGTTATGACTTGCATTGACTTATGATTGTATAGACAACACATTAGGGGTTTGTTATGTTCATGTGCACAGTAATTGTAAATGTGGTATATTTTGTGTAATGATCAAGTACAGTCACATTATATGGATGATATGTTTTTGGGTTTGACAAACTTCAAATTGTACTTGAGACGTTTTGAATATTTATGAATTACATAGTTATTTCCGTTAGTAAACATTAGTGCTACAGATATGCACATTTGATGCTCTTTCTTGCACAATGCTACAGGCTCCACTGACAACTTTTGGTGTCTTCATTGACAAGTCAATAAAGCTGCTGTTTAATATGTAGCTCGTCTAGAATATGTGGATTGATTACACAGAGAGCATACAAAAAAGCATCCATGATTCTTAACTTCTTATTGCAAGCTTTAAATATGGAATTGATTATGTTTTTTTTCAATATTATCCCTATTAAAAATTTCATTAATTGCAGCTTCATATAACTTTCAGGATGTTATCATGATATTAAATATGAGTAATTTTGAAATTTTTTCATTTTTAGAGAAAGTTAATAATGACTTACCTATACCTAATTTTGCAAAGATAGAAGGAACTTCTGCTAACTTACCTTAACAAGTTAACCAATTGGCCATGACAAGTAAACATTCTCAAGAAGTTTACTCTCTATGTAACTGGCTACAGCAAACTGGCAAACTTGTCATGGCAAGGGCCTTTCGTATGCTCTTTGTGTAACTGGCTATAACAAGTTGACACACTTGGTGTAGCAAGTTAAGAATCTGAAGGGAAATTGACTCTCTGTGTAACTGGCTTCGGCAAGTTGACAAACTTACCGTAGCAAGTCCTAAGAAAGTGCATAAATGTGTTAACAACTCAAGGGGCCTTCAATGACAACTAAAGGTGTCTCCATTGACAACTCATTGGGCCTCCGTTGACAACTCTTCATAACAGCATAACTGTGTTAACAACTTAAGGGGCCTACATTGACAACTCAAAGGGCCTTCACTAACAACTCAAGGTGCCTCTATTGACAACTCATTGGGCCTCTGTTGACAACTCTTCATAACAGTATAACTGTGTTAACAACTCAAGGGGTCTTCACTGACAACTCATGGTGCCTTCACTAACAACTTGTGGTGCCTCCATTGCCAAGTAAAGGAGCGTACACATGTGACTATGACCACCTAATTAATGTGGAATATCAACAACATAGGAAAACTACAAGTATATGCATATAAAATCATTTTCCAATGTTATCATATTTGCATATATATGTTAACAACTCTATGGGCCTATAATGATAACCCAAGGTCCATTCATTGACAACATAATTTACATCAGATTAAATCTTTCAATACATGATAGTGGGATATACAAATGTCAACATAACTGCATATATATGTTAACAACTCCATGGGCCTATAATAACAATGTATGGACATAGAGTTGTTAGTGGAAGCACCTGGAGTTGTCAATGTACACAACTAAAGTTGTTAATACATATATACATATATATATATATACATATACATATATATATATATATGCAGTTATGATCACATTGGAAAATAATAGTTTATGCGCATATATTTATAGATTACCTATGTTGTTGATATTCAATATAAATCAGGTGATCATATTATATGACTTGTTACTGGTGCCTCCTTGACTTGTCAGTAGAGGCCCCTGGAGTTGTCATTAGAGTCTCCTTGACTTGTTAATGAAAGGCCTATGACTAGTCAATGGACGCCCTATGACTTGTCAATAGAGCCTCATTGACTTGTCAATGCAGGCACTTGGACTTGTCAGTGGAGGCTCCTTGGCTTGTTAATATAAGGCAATTGAGCTGTCAGTAGAAGGCCCTGGAGTTGTCGGTGGAGGTTCTTTGACTTGTCAATGGAAGGCCATTGAGTTGTCAATTGAGGCCCTGGTTGAAGATTAAGGTAAGGAATTGATGCCATCCACTCTCTTGTCTTGATTATTCTATGTGACTCACAAATTCTGTTGAGTAGCTAAATATAGCTTTAGATTTTGTTGAGTCATGTTCGTTTTGATCATGAAAATGGAAAAAGTTATATACTTTTGATGGGTATTGTTCTTTGTATGTTTGCAAACTATAAAGGAAGACCTATTAAATGCAATGGATGTGCTTTGGCAAAGTTTTCATTGTGTTTAGGTATGGATTTGTATGCTCTGTTTTCTGGTTCATGGTGCTTGTTTTTGCAATATAAGAGATAAGGAATGAAGATGAGGGTCAAAGGTTTAAGGCTACATGACTTGCGTAGGAAAAAAAGAGTTGTTAATGCAAGCAGTGATAGTTGTCAATGGACGCGCCTTAACTTGTTAATGACAACTAGAGGTCATATATAAATTTTTTGCTTATGGTGTAATGGTTGTCATTATAGGCCTATGGAGTTGTCAATGTACACCCATAGAGTTGTTAACATATACATGCAAATATGATGACATTGGAAAATGAGTTTATGTGTGTATACTTATAGATTTCCTATATTATTGCTATTCCATATTAATAAGCTGGTCATAGTCATATATATACACTCCTTTAGTTGGCAATGGAGGCACTACGAGTTGTCAGTGAAGGCCCCTTGAGTTGTCAGTGCAGGCCCCTTGAGTTGTTAACATGTTATGCTGTTATGAAGAGTTGTCAACAGAGGCCCAATGAGTTGTCAACGGAGACACCTTGAGTTGTCAGTGAAGTCCCCTTGAGTTGTCACTGTAGGCCCCTTGAGTTGTTAACACATTTATGCTGTTATGAAGAGTTGTCAACGGAGGCCCAATGAGTTGTCAATAGAGGCACCTTGAGTTGTCAATGAAGGCCCGTTGAGTTGTCAATGTATGCCTCTTGAGTTGTTAACACAGTTATGCTGTTATGAAGAGTTGTCAACGGAGGCCCAATGAGTTGTCAATGGAGGCACCTTGAGTTGTCAATGAAGGCCCATTGAGTTGTCAATGTAGGCCGCTTGAGTTGTTAATACAGTTATGTTGTTATGAAGAGTTGTCAACGGAGGCCCAATGAGTTGTCAATGGAGGCACCTTGAGTTGTCAGTGAAGGCCCCTTGAGTTGTCAATGTAGGTCCCTTGAGTTGTTAACACAGTTATACTGTTATGAAGAGTTGTCAACAGAGGCCCAATGAGTTGTCAATGGAGGCACCTTGAGTTGTCAGTGAAGGCCCCTTGAGTTATCAACACAGTTATGCTGTTATGAAGAGTTATCAACGGAGGCCCAATAAGCTGTCAATGGAGGCACTTTGAGTTGTCATTGAAGGCCCCTTGAGTTGTTAACATAGTTATGCACTTTCTCAGGACTTGCTATGGCAAGTTTGCCAACTTGCTGTAGCCAATTACATAGAGACCATAGGAAGAGTACTTGCCACAGCAAGTTTGCCAGCTCTCTGTAGCCAGTTACACAAAGAGTAAACTTCTTGAGAATGTTTATTTGCCACAGCCAGTTGGTCAACTTACTTGTTAATGGAGTCAAACAATGTGTAACGAAAAACATCATATATGTATGACATAACTTTAGCACTAACGTTAACTCATGAAAATGACTCTATAATTTATAATTACAATAAAAGTCTCAAGTATAACTTGTTTGAGTCATTCATAACAGAAAACATCGCATCTATACAATGTCACTACACTTGATCATTACAAAAAAGTAACCATATTTATAAATGAGTGTGCATATGGTCATTACAATCCCCTAATATACTGTCCATACAATCATATTTACAATGAGTGATTCCCCTTCCCCCTCCCTCTTTGTTTCTCCTTCTTCTTTTCCTTTTGCTTCTCCTCCTTGTGGATGAAAAATTCTTCAGTAAATAGAGTATACCTAGAAAAGCTTGGTGCCCTTGGTTGTGTTGGGCTTTTCTTTCTTGTTTGTCGTTAACAAATTTTCCTTTGTCCATATTACTTCCCTAGAAAAAAGAATTTTCACTACTTTAGCATTGCATCCCAATCAAAGTAAGCCAGACATTCTTAACGTGTAACAGAAAATGACCTCAGCAAATAAGAACCACTACCCCATTCATTCACAATAACATTGACACTTATTATGAATTAAAGTACATAGGAAGAGGCATTAGTAAATAAAGAAAAAAGTCATTGCAATTAACGAGAGTCAAAAGCTGTGCAGGCTAAGCATATTGTAATAATTTCATAAAGGAAGAGGCATTAGTAAATAAAGGAAAAAGTCATTGCCATTTTTAAAATTGCATCATCAGATCACAAGTATCATAATTCTTAAAACATTGATCCCTTCTAACTCTAATAATTTCATGACTTAGCATGGATAAATCTCATACAACCATTCCTTTTTCTAAGAGAAACCAAAATTGTTTATATACATATTATACATCTATAACTCTGATCATTAAAATTGAGTATTCAGTTTGACATGGATGATCATCAGTGCATCATATGTTATCGGCCC
The DNA here is from genome assembly GCA_963210345.1 of Inga oerstediana. Taxonomy (NCBI): domain Eukaryota; kingdom Viridiplantae; phylum Streptophyta; class Magnoliopsida; order Fabales; family Fabaceae; genus Inga; species Inga oerstediana. Next base: position 39,228,139 of record OY723407.1, read on the forward strand.
ATTGATCCTATGGACCTTGACTCACTTTAGTGTATCCTAAACGCTCAAATTAGATCATCAGATGATACATAAAAGTCAGAAGGTCAACTAAAGAATTGAAGAGAGAGATATATATATATATAGCTATGTTAGAACATACTATTAAAACAGGAGTGTTTAATTAAGCTAACATTATGTATATGCCTAAAGCAGACAAGCTAGAACATAGTTATCAAAATATTATAGACAATTTACTAAAGAAACAATGTCTCCAAATTTTTTACTGAGTCTATGAGCTCACACTAAGGATGATCCAGGAAGAAGCAAAATTTAGCAAAGCATATTTCTTAATGTACTGTCGTTTATACCCAGATCCCATATACACCAAACAATAACCAATACAAGAAGTTGATAAATTTTCAATTCTGACACAACAGCGCCACCTTTCTTGGTTAAAGCAAACTTTGCATTTAATCATCAATCACTGCAAACACATGCATTTCTGTGAGCACTCATGCACACATATACATACATATATGTACACACCAACCCAAGTCAATCTTTTACCTCAGAAATATTACTAGAACACTACAGACACAAGAATTGGGCATGAATATAGGTGGTTTGTTTTAAATGAATGTCAAGCACCAACTTCTTTAAGCTTTTTAATCTATTCATATTACTTTCAAATCTGGAACTTATTTATATAGCCACAGGTTTGCTATCTACGGCCATTCTTATACTCAGGATAGAAAGTTATGCTGAAGCTTTATAGCACCAACAAGATTAGAATACAAGAACAAATCTTATTAGGAATATTGGATGCACATTAGTGAAAGAATGATTTAGGATTTAATTTATAACTAATACAGATCAATGAAGACGACAAGCAGCCAGGACATTGTAGAGATTGATAGATTATCATAATAGCCATTGTAAATACTAAATTATCATAATAGTCATTGTAAATACACCACCAATATTTATTCAGCTAAAATTAATCTACTACAGGAGATGAATTATGGATATTAAAGTTAGAAAGTTAGATTAGATAATAGATATTTCAAAAAATCATGAAACAACAGTTAAAAATAGAAAGTGCATATCAGACAATTGATCTTTGTCTATTGCAACCTGGTGCCACATGGGTTTTGATGAAAATGAGAATAGCAACAATATTTGTATCATAATATGTCTTTTAAGATGCTATCATGATATGTCCTTTTAGAAGCAAGTGTTGGGAGATGTGATTGAAATTTCACCATCAGCTCCTTAAACACAATGCAGATTAGCATCTTTCAAAATTATGAATAACCACCTATTTTACAGCTAATCCTTTTCATCTTGTTTAGCAACAAGGCCTCCACAAAAATCAAGATTATTGGAATTAATAGCACATAAAAACAATTCTTAAAATCCTTAAGAGAGAGAGGCTAGAACCTAGTCCCAACAATCATTCACTCTTTTGTTCCCCCCACCCGCCATACCTTCTTTGTCAAAGCTTTACCTAAATGATCCCTTAAATTGCCATAATTTTTTAGAACAATGCTGGTGCCAACACAAACCAACTAAACAAGTCTTCTCAGTGAAAAACATTACTGAATAGTCATTTTATTAACTCAATCCAAATCTTACCTACACACCAACCCAAGTCAATCTTTTCCTTAGGAAATATGATCTAATGACCACACTTAAAATCCAAATGACTACAAACTTATGCAGCACCCAAGTTATGATGTTTGGCATAAAAATTCATGATCATATTGTTTACTTAGAAACTTGGACCCAAATTGATAAGTATAGTAACTAGCCTCAAACTTTGGATATATAGAAAGCATAGTTGGAACCTTCAATATCATATGATTTTGTCAATGCAACTCCAAATGGAATGGGCCTTGTGTATAAGTTCTCCCTTTGACTAAGACATCAGCAAGAATTGAAGACAAATCTTCCATTTAAAATTAAGACAATAAAATAGATAACTCTAGCATGTTATACTTTTGTAAATTGTTGTAGCTAACCATAACCAATTTCATGTCCAACGTAGGCTCCAGTATATATATATATTTCTAATATCAAAGTGAAGCAAATTAATCTTTAATTTGAATTAAACTCATGTCTTCACAACTAGACAGTTTGTCTCTATTAGCACCAAAGTCAAGAGTTAGTGTTTCTATCTTAACACGAGACCTGTATATATAAAACAGCAGAAAAGAATACAGTTTCCTTACTAAAAATCAAGATCAATTGATTGTTTCCCAATTCAACTCAAAACTTGCACACTTGCACATTTTGAACGGTAAGACATGTTTTTTTTATTTGTGTGTGTGTGTGTATTCTATTTCCTTTTCTATGCTCCAACAAAATTAGCATACACATTTAACCCACCTAATTGACTTTAGAACACTAATGCATGCGATTTAGTTTAAAGGGTTCTAACAAAATTAACCCACCTATTTGATTTTTAGCCTCAAACTGAAAAGACCTTTACAACAAAGTCGTTCAATTTCATTCTTGTAACAAATAAAGTTCTCTTTCACCTTGCAAACCCAAACATTTTTATGCAATCCTTTAAACAATAATAGAACAACAATGACTTTAACAAATGACTGCAGAAAAAGGAGAAGAAGCTTTAACAATTCGTTCGCAGGTTTTTTTGCTTCTGAAAATAAAAAAGGGAAGGAGGAGGAGTGGGTGATTTGATGGGCAAGGTCACTGATCTGTGACGTCAAATGTAGGTGGGAAAGAGAGGGATGTACTGCAGCGCAAATGCACCAGCGACGACCTACTTTGAACTTACCAATGCCAAATGAAGCTCGTCGGAGCCTACCCACTAATGAGGGAAGATCAGGGTTGCTTTCCTCGGCCGGCTGCCCCTAAACCACACCGGAAAGATCCCACCGACACCGTCGGACATGATGCTACCTTCCGTTTCTGAAGATGTCACCTCTCAAGTTCGTAGATTTGGCCGAATATCAGGTGTTATCGAATGAGGAAAGATGCTACCTTTTGTTTGCCTTTTTACCCCCTTTTGCCCCATGGGACTTGACAGTAATTTCAGAATTTCCTAGGACAATTTCTTCATATTTTACCTTCCATGGAACTATAATGTATCTCTCCCTTTTATTAACTTAGTCTTCTATCTTCCTAGCCATTGATTTGATCAAGGACTTCTAATGTGAAACTTGTCACACTCTTCTCTTCCTCCTAATTTCTTCATTGACTTGGCCATTAATTGAATCATTGTCTTTCCTTTCCTTGCTCCAAAAATTTCCATCCCTACTTCCCCTTTTTCCTCCAACTAGTCCATACTTTTTTATCTAAGTCCAACCTTACACTTTTTTATGTAATCATGCTTTTCCATTCCTCCACTCAAGCTTGATCTCATCATGCATTACACCATCCTTCCATTCTTACAATCAACATCTAATCTACCAACTCACTCAACCATAGTAATCATTTCCTTCTTCTTGTGGCATGTGATCATGTATTAAATATTTTTCCCTTTTTCTTTCATGCATGGACGAAAATAAAAGAGAAGGGGAGGAGGAAAATTTACATTTCATTAATCCCATAATTCACATAATTAAACTATGTATAATTCCCCCTAATTTCCCAATTCTTGATTTTATTCCACCAAGAATAATCCCTTTTACGCATTTTCCTTTATTTTCCTTGATTAATTGAAATTAACTCCAATTAATTGGAAAATAATTAATCTTGGGCTAATTTGGAAAAAATTATGATTTTTTTTGATACAGGGGAAAAGAAAAACAACTACTCTACTAGGCAAGTAATAAGAGAATCCTCAAGAGGTGGCACAAAATGAAGACCAGGAGAGCATGCTAAAGCCCTCTTTGCAAGATAATCCGCCTCTTGGATCACCCCTCACTGCATGTATCAATCTGAACGTTCCATTGTCGCTGCAACAAATTGTTGATTTCCCCAATAATATTCTCATAAGTGTGCAATTCAGCAGAACCTTGGCGAATCAGCTGCCAGCTTGAGAACAATCTGTTTTGACAATTATCTTCCTAAATCCAAGATCCTAAGCTCTTCTTAATCCCATTAGGCATGCCCATAGTTCTGCACACAGAGGGTCCCCTTGTCCGATATGCAACATGAAAGACTCAATTAGCCTACCCTCATGGTCCTTAATGATACCCCTACATGCTGCCACTATAGTGGTGAAAGAGTAAGCTCCATCCACTAAAACACATACATATCCCTCTTCCATTAAGTCCGGTGGAGGTTCTTCAACAGCTTGGTTGCCTCAAATCCGCGTATTTTGTAACTTGACCGTGGCGGACATGTAACTTGCAAGATTGGCCTTGGCTCTCCCGATAATGCTTTCAGCCGTGTAATCCGTATGATTAAAGATACAATCATTGCGACTCTTCCATAAGAGCCAGCAAATGAACATAAACAACTCCTTCCAAGATTCCTTACCAAGGCCCATATTTTGTGAGAGGTTTATGATACACCAGTCCCATAGATTGCAGTGAAAGAAACAGTGCTTACAACTTGGATTTAAAATGCTCTCCCACATTTTTCGAACTGCTGGGCAATCCCGAAGAACATGCAAACAAGACTCAGGATCATGTTTGCACCAAATACACGTAGCCGAAACCGCCATGCCTCGTCTCCTTAATTCATCATTAGTCAAAAGCTTATTGTGGAGAGTTAACCACATAAAAGTCCGGCAACGTTGTGGAACAGCTAACTTCCAAACTCTACTCCAGATTTGCGTAGCAATAGGGCCATTATTCTACAGTAAATTATAGGCAGATTTAAGAGAAAAGTTACCATGCTCTCTAACTTCCATCTCACTGTTTCATCTCCATTGGGCCTCTTTACTCGTTCTGTACCTTCCAATACCTTTCCCCAATTGTCACGGATACCCACCCACAATCTAGAGCCTGGGCGCCGAGCATTAATATTAGGCAAGAGATCCTCACCACACTGGTATTTGTTTTGAACAACCCGTGCCCAAAGAGAGTCCAGATTCTTCATTAAACCCCATCCAGATTTGATCATGAAAGCTTTATTCTGGAGTCGTGAATGCCGTAACCCAAGTCCCCCTCATCACTTTTCTTGACAAACATTATCCCATGCAACTAAATGCACTTTCCTTTGTTCACAAGTTGATCCCCAGAGAAAGCCACGGGCTTTTTTTTATCAATTTCATCACAAACAGCAACAGGAAGTGGACAAGTTTGCATAGGGTATAGAGGGATAGATTGCACCACTGACGAGATAAGAGTATGTCGACCTGCTAAAGAAATAGTATGAGCCTTCCAACTACTTAGCCTTGATTTCACCTTGTCAACTATATACTGATATGTTTCACTCCTGACTCTATCATGATGCAATGGTGTTCCCAAGTATTTCCTAAGATCAGACGTAGTAGCAAAACCCAAACTCTCGCTGAGTTGGGTCCGCCTATTATGACTTATATTCTTGGAAAAAAATACCCGTGTCTTCATTAAACTCACTTTCTGACCTGACAGGCTGTAAAATTTTTCAAGACATCCCTTCACTACCTCGACTTGTTCCATAGATGCCTCATCAAATAAAATTAAATCATCAGCAAAGAAAAGATGAGAAAGAGGGGGCCCATCCTTCCTAAGCCGAATAGGTTTCCATTTCCTACTCTGAAGCTCTTCCTGTATCAAGTGAGCCAATTTCTCAATACAAATAACAAAAAGATAAGGAGAAATAGGATCACCTTATCTTATCCCACGTGATGGAAAAAACTCCTATGTTTTACTACCTTCCCACAGGATCTGCATAGCCACTGAAGTTATACAACGACGAACCACATTGAAAAGGTAAGGGGGCAAACGCAGCTCCTCAAGGCAATCAATAATGAATCCCCAATTAAGTCTATCATATGCTTTTTCAAGGTCAATTTTTATCGCCATGAAGCCCTTCTTTTTCTGCATATTACGCATTGAATGAATAACCTCCTGAGCAATAATGATATTATCCGACCCCAGTCTACCAGGCACAAATCCACATTGATTAGGAGAAATAATGTCCGGAAGAAAACCCTTAATCCTGTTTGCAATAATTTTTGTAATAGTCTTATAAACAACATTACACAAGCTAATAGGACGAAAATCCTGAATGCGTTCTGGATGGTCTTTCTTGGGTATGAGGACGATAAGGGTCCCATTAATATCATCAATGTTAGATGGATCCCTAAAAGCTTCCTGAATAAAAGTACTCACAGACTTGCCAACATGCTTCCATTGGCTTTGAAAGAAGAGAGCATTAAGTCCATCAGGACCAGGAGATTTGAGAGCACCCATGCTGAAAATAGTTTGTTTGATTTCTTCATGAGTAACTTCTCTAGCCATAACATCCAACTGGTCCTCACCAATTGCTGGATACGTGAATCTCTATATTATAGCAGGTAACCTGGCATCATTATTACAAAAAAGATTAGTATAAAAAGCTAATGCAATATCTTTAATACCTTCCTTGTCATAATGCCAGGTATCATTTTCATCTAGCAAAGCTTCAATCTTGTTCCTTTTCCTTCTCGCATTCACTTTGGCATGGAAATATTTAGAGTTACGATCCCCCAGAATGTACCAGTCACACTTAGCCTTTTGAACCCACAGGAGGTCTTCCTGAATTAGAACCTCCTCAAGTTCTTGCCATAGTTGTTGAAGCAAAAGATCAAGGGATTGCTCATTCAAATAGGTACGAGGAGTCTTATTTAATCCCTCCAATCTATTCAGGAAATGTCGTCGACGACGTCCTAAGTGACCAAAAACTTCATGGCTCTAAGCTTTAACATCAATTGTAAATTGGGAGATATTATCAAGCAGATGCCACTCCTCATGCCAAGATTTCTCCATACAATCCGCGAATTTATCATGAAGAATCTAGGAGGCCACAAAGCGAAAGGGGAATTCTCTATTAGCTGCCTTAGCTTGAGCTTCAGAAATACAAAAAAGAACAGGTCAATGATCAGATTTAAAAAATGGAAGATGAACCACCGAGGCTTGAGGGAAATCTTGAAGAAACTCAGAGTTGACAAGGATTCTATCCAATCTACTTTCACTACCATCCCGCTTCTATGTGAAATAAGGACCTTAGCATCCCAAGTCAGATAACCCCATATCTTCAACCCCCTAAATCATATCTCTATCAATGCTACTACCAATTCCACAAGTCGAGCGACGGTCATGCATATACAAGGTACCGTTAAAGTCACCGCCAATGCACCAAGGGCCTGAGATTAAAGTACTCATATCTTGAAGAGCCGACCATAGGACACGACATTTTATGGAATTAGGACTCCCATAAACAGCTGTAATGAAACAATTCCTGTCTCCCATATTAAGACTTATATGAATGAACTGTTCATGAGTCCTACAATTTCAAATTTCCAATTATTATTTTTCCAGAGTACCCACAAGCCACCGCTATACCCTTGGGCATCAACTACTGTGAAATTATCAAATCCCAGACTCATTGCAATTTTCCTAGCCTTTTCGCCACAACTACGTGTTTCAAGAATAGCAAAGAAATCAATATCATGTTTCTTAGTCAGTTCACAAACTAAACCAGGAAAAGATTTGGCACCGGTGCCTCTACTATTCCAAAAGATGTAATTCATTGGCAACTAGTGGGAATATGCTGAGCCTCATGGCTCATGGATCCTTCCATAATGTCGCACACATGCACTTCTTCTTCTATGTTAATAAACTCTTGAGCTTCTTCCACAATTTGTCTTGAAGTAAGAAGCCCCGCTTCAATAACAGAAAATATTTCAGGATGCTCTGTATTCATAGCCTTGGTAGAAAGGCCCTCAATATTCTAGACCTCTAAATCATTCAAAACCTAAAAGGGATTCCGTATGTCAATACTTGGTGGAGATTTGAGTAAGGAAACCTGTTGAATAGGTCCAGCATTCTTATTCGGCCCACTGCGTTGTGTCTTCCCTTTACCACCCTTATGGCCCAAATTGTTTGACTTAGGCCCAATAGGGACCCAAACCTTCTGCGAATTGGGTGACTTACCATAGCCTCGTTCTGATTTTTGTGGAATATCCTCCTTCCCTTTCCTATTAGAGACTTCCCCCAGTGAAATTCTCGCATCTGATTCCAAGTCTGGTGAATATTGCGCCTCATCACATTTATTCCTTACACTATCGTTACCCTCACGAGACCCTTGATGCCTTCCTTTCCTGTCACTCGTTCTCCTGAAATCATGGAGATTCTGATCCATTCCTTCATGTGCAGCGGATTTGGTGTGATTAATGACTGATGCAGATTTCCCTCCCTGAATATCGGATCCAAGATAACGTTTCCAAACCTGACGCTTATGGAGATTTTCCAGTCCAAACTTGATCACCGGCATCGCAGAGTCACCGCCGATCAACTCTGATTGCTTCTCTGCTTCGCACTTCCCCCGGGTACATTTCAAGGGGTCATTTTTTGACCCAGCAGCATGCTCAACCTCATCCCCTGCCGTCTCTCTTGGAACGACACCACCACTCTAATTACGAGCAGGATCCGCTGCAGTTTCAGCCGAGACAGAGGTTCGCTTCAAATTCTGAGAATGAACTGGATGAGCCATCGGTAGTGAAGGACACTCCTCTTGACGGTGGCCATAGATGCCACAGTTGAAACATACCAAATGCAAACCTTCATATTCAAGAACAAACGTCCGTCCAAAAATTTTTAAATGAGAAAGGAGTTCTAACCTCAAATCAATCTCAATACAGACTCGTGCAAACCGTCCTCGTGAGCTTAGTGACGTAGCCAAATCAACATTAAGCGTTCTTCCAATCATTCCACCCAGCCGAAACAACGATTCATAATTGTAAAACTCTACCGGCACTAAACGAATGCGTATCCATGCAGCCACTTTTTGCTGATTCCATGCATTCCATGGATCAAAATTCGGCCTCCACCGTTGCACCAATAAATAGTGGTCTGCAACCATCCAAGGACCCTCCTGATATATAAAGTTTAGATCCTCTTCAGTTGTAAAAGATGCTATGAAGTATCCATTCTCCAAATCTAGAAGTTTGAAGGGTGTCTCAAACTTCCAAAGATTTTCAAGTTTTTGACGCATCCGAAATAGTGGGATGTTAATGCCCAGCGGCTTAATAATCAAGGACTTCCTCCATGGTGCACACCAGGCTTCATACTTTTCTTGTGTAACTTTAAGTGTGGGGCATCGATCTCGACGTTTCCCATCTTCTGTATGTAACTTAGCGGACTCTGGCGTAGATTCTGGCCCAGTAAAGTACCCTTTCAACCCATCAATGTAATCCTTCCATGCAGCGTCCATTATTGAATTGCCCCTATCCGTGGCTTGTTTAACCCTCTCTTCTAGATTCAGCACCTTATCCCTGTATGAGATAGGATTTTCTGAAGATACATCAGTAGTAATATCTTCCTCCTCACTATTCTCCTTTGTCTTTATGCGGACCTTCTTTCTACTACGTGCCAGGAGATCAATTTCTTCTTCAGAACCATGACGCTCGACTCCACGTTCCACAGAGCTACCGATCGCCTCTTCAGCCATTCTCTGCACGGTCTCTTCAACCTAAAATGCGCTTCCGGATCTGAGCACAGATCGACAGACCAGAACTGATGGAGTAAAAGGAGTGACGCCGGATACCAAATTGCCGAAGAAGAGAGCTCAGATCGGACCAGATTGACGACAGACCAGAGATGAGATCAGATCGGCGAAGAAGAGAGAAAAGGAAATTATGACACCAAAAGCAGACCCACAGCCGGAAAACTGAGGGTGAGACAGAGCAAGACAGAGATCGGAGGATCGGAACGTCGCCGGACGCAGTGAGAGTGAGACAGGGCAAGACAGAGTCACGACGGACCTGTGATCTTCCGCCAAAAATTCGAATTGGCAAAATTATGATTTTGCTATCACCTTTGTAATTTAATTCAATTTTTGAATTAATTTGCCCATTTCCTTATGAAAATGAATATTTTAAAATTCACAAGATCCAAATTCATAAGTATTCACTATTTTATTGAATTATTCAAAATAATTTACAATATATTTTTGGTGAATAAAATTTGGGGTGTTACACTCATCATAAAAACCTTAAATTCAATCTATTTAATCACCAATATGAACTCCAATAAGCCAAAATAAATCATTAAATTTGAATTTAACATACCCCTTTATCATAAATCATAATTTCCTAACCAAACCCTAATTTTAATTTTCAAATCAACCACTCAAGCAAAAATCTAAACCATGCAACTTTTATTCAAGCTTAACTAGTCCAATAAATAGCAAAATCCTCAACTAGAAGCCTCAAAATTTCAATATCAATCAAACCTAGATTTTCTGCATCAAACTTGAAAATAAGAGACGAGAAACTAAAGAGAAATATGAGATAAATAACTTACCAAGTATCCTAGAAAAAATCCCAAGCAAAGTCTCTTTCCTTCTCTCAATCTCTCACACTCAATCCATCTCTCACCGTCCTTGTGCTGGTTAGAGTGAAGGGGAAGAAAAGGCAAAGAAGAAACCAAAAAAATAAGGAACCAAAGGAAGCTCACGTTCCTGTGCTAGTCAATTGGGATATATAACAAGGTATTGAAAAATGGACCGGACATTGAACCAGTCAGGGCACTGGGTTAAGGGTCAGTAGGTTAGATAGGAGTCAAACCGGAGCTAAACCTGGGCTAGAACGGTGAGGAAGTAAAGATTTAGAACTTATTTATATGAGATTCTATGTAAAAAAATTAATAAAAAAATGGGTGAACCGGTCCGTATGATTCACCCCCGGACCGAACCACTTGGACCACTGGTTCATCGGTTCACGAGCTAAACCGGCTGGTCCGATCCGGTTTTAAATACTCAGATATATAACCCCTCGTCAATCAAATAGTGGGTCATGGTCACGGCCACAGCCAACTATTTGATTTAATGCATTATTAATTTTATTTTTCTTAACTTTCCTTTTTCTTTGTTTCTAAAACTCTTCTTTCTTTCCTTTTTTTATTCTTTTATAACTTTTTCAAAAATGCCAACACAACTTCTTCAAATAAAATTTTCATAATTATACATTTTTATTTTTAAAAAAATAATTTAAATAATTTTATTTAATCACATCTAATTTTATAAATGTTTCTTTCTCCTAAAATTAAGGTTTTAGTATGAAGTACTTAATATTTAATTCCATTTTGAGTAAATTCCTAATACTCAATAATTACATGGAAAATTATAATTACCAAGAAATAATCTCATTAACTCAAATCAATATAAATAAATATCTATTACATTAACTTTTATATTTTTCTTTTATAAAAGATAATTTGATACCTTGTAAAAATATAATAAGGCTCCATTTATCCGAATTAGGATTTTCCAATGAAATTTTAATCATATTCCATTCTTTTCTCAATTATATATTTCGAGTTTCCACACAATATATTTGATTTTCCTTAAATCTCAAGTTGGTGATAAATAACGCCACAATATTATTTAAATCTTAGGAATTAAAATGGGGGATGTTTAGAGCCAAGAAAACGGGCCGAGCCCTTTTAAGCCCTGAATTTATAAGAGCCGGACCTTAGATTTTTGCCTCAAAAATGAAAGCGGGCCTAAAAGGGCCAGCCCTTTAGGCCCTGTATGTTTTCTTAAAAAAATTATTTATATAATAATAATATTATTGATTTTTTATATTTTGTTAATAATTTTACAAATATTTAATTGATATTAACTTTTTTAGAATTAAGTTTCATAAGAATATCTTGTATTAATAATTCTAAAAATTAAAAAATTATTAAAAAATATTTCTTATTTCATAAGTACTCTTACCAATTTTGTATTTTTTGACTTATTTTCTTGTGATTGTTTTATTTATATCTTGTGTTGTTTATTTTATTGACTACTTACATTTTTCAAGACATATTTAGAAGAAATATTTTTAAATTTGTCAAGTCTTCTCATTAATTATTTGTAATTGTGGTATGTAGACAATAGTTTATCTTTGTTTATGACTTAATTACCGTGTTTGTTTGTTGCATGATGCATACTGTTTACACTCTAATTTTGATAATATTTATGTATTAAATTAGGAATTCCATTGTTGTAATTTTTTTAAAAAAACTGAAAAACAAATTTGTTCAATTTTGTGAAAATGGCTTCAGGTCCTGCGGGTCGGCCCTGACCCTTATGCTTTCGAGCTGGGCTTTGAAATATAGAAATTTTTCATACCCCGGCCCTTTTAGACCCTGGCCCGTCAAGGGCCGGCCCTGATTCCCAGCTCTAGGGATGTTATAGGTGGTGTGGTGTGAGTTGAGTGCTACAACAATTGTGACAGAGATGAGAGAACGAGAACAGAGCAAAGAAAGGAGACCCGAACAGAGGAAATTAAGAGAAAGTTATAATAAAAGATACAACGAAGGAGTTGGGTACATAGTCAGATGAAAGGAGCTTGCAAACTACAAAATAACCATATGCAGTCATCCTTCTTGAGCATGAGGGAACTTCCTCCACAACAGTGCGCTCTATTCCAACAAAGCTCCATGAGAAAAAGGAGGCACCGCCCCACCTCGACGGCGTGTGATCGACAAAGAAGGTTAAACTCGTGGCTAAGTAGCTGATGCCACTGAAATTCCTGATACACCTATGGACTCTATGAGCAACCATCTGAAACAAAACTCCACACTGGCAGTCCTAAATACGCTCACATGTTGATCAAAAAGGAAATCCATGAGGAAGCCAAGCCGAAGTCGATCTCACAAAACCAACCAGTATCATTTTGTGACAAGCTCCTTAACAATGACAAAACTGTGGCTAAGGAAGAGGATATCTAGCTTGAAGAAGGAGACGTAGCACTCGGGAAGAATGGAATCTTCCCATCAATTGCATTCTCCCTGAGAGTCCATAAAATCCTTAAAGAAAGCATGAAATATGCTATGATACAGAAGTTGATAGGTATCCCGATCAGTTACAACATTTGAGGGATAATTTACTGAGAATGTGGAAGTTTGTGGCTTACTTATGTCTCTAAGACTTAGAGGGTAGATGTTTCATTGCCCACTTCTCTAATGAGAGTGATTACCAAACTATACTCATTGAAGGACCATGGATGTGTTAGGATTGGTATGCACAGTAGAAAATTAAAATTAGAAAATTTTTTCAATCCAGACTGCAGATCTATCAACGACATTTAAATCGAGTAATAGAGAAACGTACATTTTTTATGTATTCAATCTTTCTTTTCGATCTCAAGGAGCTAACAATTTGGATCAGCTCCCTCTACTGGTATCCAACACGAACAGCGTGCTAGTGGCACTAATGTCTCTCTCTAGAGTTTTCTTTTCTCATGGCTCTCTATCTATCCTTTTTTTTTCCATCACACATAGAAAACTCTAACTCATCCTTTTAAATAACTAGTCAAGGCTTTCTATTTTATGATGGATATTGGATTTTTAAAATTAATCTTAATCAATTTTGAAATCCATATCATGTCAATTAACACTTAATTGTCTTTTGATAAGTAAATTAAATAAATATAGTTTAATTAAATCTATCCAACAATTTTAATTTAACTTATTTATTTAATCTGAATAAAAAGCCAATGGAAATAGATTTAATTTATTTTTATAAATTAAATTTGAGATATTATATCTTTGTTGTGTTAGTTATTAAATTTAATTTATTAGATAAAACTAAATTTAAAACTAACACAATGTAATAATATTATCATAATATATATATATATATATATATGTATGTATGTATATATATATATATATGTATGTATGTATTTTGAAAATACATATATGTATATATAATATTATTAATTTTCTTTTTGAATATATGTGTGTGTATATATTTATGTTCGTCCACCCTAGATTAACCATTACATTCATTAAATATAGATATATCTTAGATTCAATGAATCTAAACATTATAGCTTATGTTGGGTTATTTTTGTGTGTGACCCTGTAGGCCCATATGAAGTTGACAGTAGGCCAATGACTATACTAACCCACAAGTCGTAAGCGGCATTTAGCAAGACATTACGACTACTCAATTCATATGAGGATCGATAAAACGATGCAACCTATCATACAACCATATCACATTCCTTTTGTCACATGATATTTCGGTCAAGGATGAGGCATGGAGAATGCCATCCTCCTATTTCTGACCATTACTTTCTCGATCCCTGAGTAGTTTGACTATAAAATAGAAACTCCTTTCCATTGTAGTATGGCTATACAATCAAACGAAGACATGTATTTGTCTAAGATTCAAAAGTATTCGATAATGCTCTCCCGAGTCAAGACCAAATATTTATCCTAATAAACTAATCAATCTCTTGTATTAATTTATAAGAACTAACTTTAAACACCAATCTTAATTTGACAATACTAGGTTAGTAACTATATCTCTATGATACTAACAAACCATCCGTTTAATACCTAAACTTCAAGTCTAACATAATTTTACCCAAGTTCTATACTTAAATTATCTTTCTCAAGATTAATTTAAATGATTAAGACAATTAAATGGTGATTAGGCATTTAGAGGCATTAAGAGCAAGATAAAATTAATACAAAAACTTCATTCGATGTAAAAAGAGAGTAAATAAATAATTCAATCCATAAATAGATTCAAGAAAATCCTAGAATGAGAAAATTAGCTACTCATGTTCATCAACAAACCAAAACCATAAATAATAATTCGGTTCATATCAGAAACTAAGAAAAAGAGAGAAGAAAATTAATGGAAAACCAAGTTTAAAGTTCCAGATCTCTTTGAATCTTCAAGCTCAAGCTTCCTATTCTCTGCTCTACTTCCCTTATTCAGATCTCGCTCGATCTTGACACTGCTTCTTGTCTCTTTTATTTCTTCAATTGCTCTAGATGGCACTGCAACTCTCCTCTTCCTCTCTCAATATCCCAGCGTCCTCTCGTGTTGCTTTTGTATCAGCCTCTCTTCTTATAGATATAAGTTTGGTCTTGAGTTGCGTACCTTAATTGCTTTATCTCTGACCCAACAATATCCTTTCCTTCTTTCATCTGAATATAATAGGGAGAATTACACTATAGTCCCATGGAAGATAATATACGAAGAAATGGTCCCAAGAAATTCTGAAATTTCTCTCAAGTCCCATAGGACTATTTTGTAATAAATTCACGTTGAGAAAAGACATAAACACCCTTAAGAATTGGGCAAAAAATAGAGTGTGAGGAGCTTCTTTCCTCATTTGAAATTCAAAATTGAACCCAAAAGGCGACACAACTCTGGGCAACGGAAACTAGTACGGTATGCGACAGTGTTCTTAGGTTCTCTCGACTAAGGTTTGGCGGGTGGTTGTGGCAAGGTTCGTGGGCAAGTTTAATCTTCCGTCATTCGTGGAGGTTTGTTAGAGCAAGCGTTTCACCCAAGAGGGGGGGTGAGTTGGGTGATACTAAAATTTCGTTGCAAATATGAAAACTTGACGGTGAATACAAAGCAGTAAAGAGTAAGAAGAAATATCACCGAAGTGTACACCGGGAGTTATACTGATTCGGCCATAACCACTTTGACCTACGTCCAGTCCTCAGAGCTTCTCTGAGAGTTTCACTATAACTTCCAAGATTCAGTGGGTTCTTGGCACATCAGTACAAGCAAGTTCCTTCACCTGGACACTCGCTCCCCCTTACAAGTTGTAATCCAATCCCAACTCAAGGTTCCACAACCTTAAGTTATCTCAATAACAAATATTGAGTTTGAATGAAATATCTCTCTCACAGAGTGAATAAGAATCACTGAAGTACAGAATTACAAGTATGTGTAAAACAAAGTAGTGAACTTGATAATACGTTCGTGTGTGTGATCTTGTTGTTCTCTCTGTTTGGATGTTGCCATATATATATAGATGTGTTGGTAGCGATCATTGGAACATTTTCTTCTCATCCGTTAGAGTGTGCGCAACCACTGTTGACTTTTCCAGTATTTGAAAAATATCCGTTTGTGGTAGGTGGAGGTAGGTAGCATTTGAACATTGCATTTGACTTTCCTTATTTGGTAAGATCTCTTCATTGTTTATCTGTGGATATGCTAAGAATACTAATACAATGAGGGGTTAATCACATAGGAAACAAATCAATGAACGTTGGAATGATTTCTCAAATTCTGAACTTGCATACTCGAGTAGTTACTCGAGTATTCATTAAGTTTACTCGAGTAATTACTCGAGTATCCATTAAGTTTACTCGAGTATCATCATGAGAGAAATGATAAACTGCAAGTTAATAAATGAACATTACATTACTCGGGTAGTGCATGGAGTAAACAAATTTACAAACTTTGGAAATACCTGTTTACTCGGGTACTTACTCGGGTATGGCACACTTTTCTTCATAGGTTACTCGAGTAGCAACTCGAGTAAACTCTCAAATAAACTTTAGGTTACTCAATGCTTTACTCCAGTAATGTTGGCAGGATTTCAAGGCCGAGAGCACTTCAAGTTTGATTACCTTGTTACTTGAGTACCTACTAGAGTAAACATGAATTTTTAGCATAGCATACTCGGGTAGTGACTTGAAGTTCTCTTCTAAATAACTCTGCATACTCGGGTAGTGACTTGAAGTTCTCTTCTAAATAACTCTGCATACTTGAAAAGTGCCTTGAGTGAAGTGTGATAAAAGCATTTCATTTTATTCAAGTATTACCTTCAGGTTTTGCTTACCACAGTGAGTTACTCGAGTAGCTCCTTGAGTAACATTAGCAGGATAGAAAATGCTGAGAGCAACATATTTCGTGAAGCAAGGGACTCGAGTATATACTCGAGTATCGTTGGCAGGCCGAGAGTAACTGGAAGTCTTTTACATGGTTACTCAATACTTACTCGAGTAACATTGGCAGGCCGAGAGCAACTCCAAGTGATTTACCTGGTTACTCGAGTAGCTACTCGAGTAATGTTGGCAGGCCGCAAGCAACTGGAAGTCATTTACCTTATTACTCGAGTGCTTACTCGAGTAACGTTGGCAGGTTACTTGAAGGTTGACTCTGATTACTTCAAGTTTCTGTCTTATTACTCGAGTACTTACTCGAGTAACCCTTTAGAAAACTTGCCAGTGATGAAGTTTCTCAGCTTTTTCTCTTGGTCTTTCTTCATTACTCCAATGCTTACTTCAAGTGATGATTTGCCCTTTATTACTTTGTTCAAACTTATTTGTTTATCAAATCTTTTTCATACCATCCTTTGTTATCATCAAAACATGAGAGATCTAACAAGGTTCTTCTCGCATCTGTGGCGAGGTTTAGAGTAGGGTTTGCTATGTTTAATTTCATCATTGTCAGAGGAGTGTTAGCGTTGCGTTACTCCTGTGGTGGAATTATTAAAGGTTCGTGTAGTGTTTCTGCCATTAGATATTTCGCAAGTTTAATCCATAATGGATTGTTTATAAATTCATGTTTTTCTCGCTGACATTAACCGAGAGGTAGGAATGCTAATGTTGAAGCCTTTCTGCCTTGGAAGGTCATGATTAGATGTTTTAATCTGTTGTGGGCTGCATTGAAGAAATATTGTAATTTTCATTTTCAGCCTTACTTTTGTAGATCCCTATAACTTTGATCCTGTGTGTCAAATTGTAATCCCATAGTATCATTTATTCGATAAATGATAACATGTGTTGCATATACAAAAGGAAACTTGTGGCAAAGGTGTGCAAGGATAAAACACTACAGCATCCCGAAGTAAAGAAAAAAAGTAGATGTTTAGTTAATTTCTTTGAGAATGAAAAATTTATGGGCAAAATGGAGAACTAGACATCTAAGGTAGTTTGTTAGGGTTGCTACCTGACAAGTACCCCAAGCACTTATTATGATTAACCTATTTTAGAAGTGATTTTGATCAATACTAATCTTTAACTATACATCTAAACACATGATATTTTGGAAATGATAATGTGAAAGAAATTCATTTCTTAATGCATTCCATCTGATTTCCTTATTGTGGATTTGTTTTGTTGGGTGCTGCTCATGATTTGATGACATCTGACAGGTTTATCTCTATCACATGCTGAGTTATGCCATTGTGTGCCATTTTGCCCCCCTTTTCTTAATAGCAATGTTAATCATAAGGATGTATTAAAATAATTTAAGTTTTTTACCATATAGGAAATTACATCTTGTAATTTTACTTTACAGTGTTTATTCCTAGAGCTTAAACGTGACAAATAATACCAGCTATTCACCGAGGCTAGGAATTGAGCTAATTTAATAGAAGTAGATGTTGGCTTATGTGCAAAAGGTTATTTGTGTGTGGATTACTTAGCATAATCCTCCTTAGACGCAGTTCTCTTTATGGCTTTCAGCTTCTCAATGCCCGGGACAAGGCCCAAAAGACAGTTATTGGACAGGATCAAATTTTGTACTGTATTGACAAAGACTTAGTTGAGCAAGAGTTTGAGGCTTGTGATTGGGACAAAATATTTATGGATCTTGAGAGATCAGGTTGTGCAGGGCCAACTATTGGATTGGTAAATTCTTGATTTCTTTCCTTATTTTAGTACATTGAATAGCAAAATTTCATCAGATAAATGGATAGTTTTGCATGCAATATTTTGACATCCCCTTAGTTTAGCATTAACTATATGGACCTTCTTTCTATGTATCTAAAAAATACAGTGAATAAATCCTTTAATGAAGTACATGATATTTTGGAAATAATAATATAAAAGAAATTCATTTCTTAATGCATTCCATCTGATTTCCTTATTGTGGATTTGTTTTGTTGGTTGTAAGATGGAAACCTATTCAGTGTTAGTGTACATTAATGTGTACATATATATTTTTTCAACCACATTGTTCAGCTGTGCCATTTGTATTGTGCAAGCATCTTCCATACCAGCTTTTAAAAAGCTTATACTTTATAACATTGAATTGTTAGTGTCATGGACTATGTTGTAGATTTCTCTCTCATTCTCGCAGGTGATTCAAATCAAAGGCATAAAGCCATCCAAGACCTTGGCCAAGCTTGTGAAAATTGGGGTTGCTTGTTTGTAAGAAATCTAGTCTGCTATTAGCTTAGGGCTATCTATATATGCTTTCACAAAAACATAATTCTTCTCTCTTTTACAATGAATTAATACCAAAATATCAAATGGATTGACCTTGATTTAATTTTCTTTTGGCCAAAACGCTGATTTAATTAAAATCTTTTCGTTTTTTTTTGTTCAAAATCACAGGTTGAATAGTTTGTGAAAATAATTTAGGACATTTGGTGAATGATGAATATTTTACTTCGAATGATATTTTTTGGCATTATTATTGTGTATTATATGAAGTTAATTTAGTTTGATATATTTAATTTAATTGTAAACTTATGTATTTTGACATAGAGTATGGGTATTTTAATCATTTAGATATGACTCATTATTTTGCCCAATTTGTTTTCTCTCCTCTATTTAACCAAGATGAGTGATAACCTTTTTTCTTTTTAAGTTTTCTCCTCTCTATTTTCACTCCTCCCTTTTACTTTTCTCCAAATGTTTTCTTCTCATCCAAAAGAATGAAACTTTTTAATTGTTATGCTATAAAGAGTGAGAAAAAAACATTGAAATGCTACCAATTAAAAATCATTTATCCAAATGCTACATTGAAAGAATATATCATGCTCCTTTAGAGCCTTTATCTGAAAATGGAGTATGAGGCATCTTTTTTACATCAAAAAATTAGTCAAAATACACTTTGCTATTTGAATTTTGAAATAAAATGAAAACATTATTTTGGCCTGTGTTCATGTACCAATTTTGTTGGCGTGCCTTAGCTTAGGAGAGTAAGTAGTTTTTCCTTTATGTTTTTATCCAACTGTTTTCTGTCAATCATTAATTAGCTGTGCATTTATGTTACTTTTGAGCTCTCATTTGGGTGATGTTTTTCATTTTACTAGACTGAGAGAATAATAATGTGCAGGTTGTTGTTACCATATGGTATCGAGCACTCGAGTTGTTTCTTGGGGCAAAACAATATACCAGTGCTGTTGGTATCCTTTTAGTTTAACTTTCTCATTTTTTAATATTCCAGGCAATCAAGGAGCTAGTAGGGAAGTTGTATGCTTTTATAATGTTTTCCATTTGAATTATTAAACTGTCATACTGTTGCATCTTATGGTTAACTTAAGAGTATTACCATGACAAAATTATCATGTTCTCTATATCAAAATAAAATCATTATTTTCTTATTGATGTACATCAAGGGTTTTTAAATCTATATATTGTTGACAAGGTACCTGGTTTCATTTACCCCTAGATTGACTTAAGATAGTTGCTTGAATTTTAAACGGATTTACTAAATCTTAGATTTGAGGAAGTATTGAGGGGCTACAAGAAAGATAAAAAATTATGAGGCATTTGAATATCTTTTATGTGCTTACAGATCTAATTTAAAAAGTGACCACACCTAATCCATTTCAGGTTGTCATTAAGTAACCTTTAGCTTTTTGGTTCTATTTTTTGGTGGTTGTTGCTGTCATGCTGTGGTATTTAATGTTTGTATTGGTATTACCTTGTCCATTTTGGGATTCTAATTCTATACTAGGGACTGGAAGGTTAGAATTCTAATTTACTCAATACACTGTTTATTCTTTTTAACTTCATTATCCTGTTGCTTAAGAAGCTAATTCAACAGATTGATGAATCACCACTAGATGGTAAAGTTTTTAATGAATCACCAAAAGGAGGAGAGGCAGAAGGAAAAGAAGGAGGAGAAACAAAAGTAGAAGGGGAATCATTCATTGTAAATATGATATATGGACAACATATTAGGGGATTATAATGACTATGTGCACACTAATTGTAAATATGGTTACTTTTTTGTAATGATCAAGTGCAGTGACATTGTATAGATGCGATGTTTTTCGTTATGATCAACTTCAAACAACTTGTACTAAAGACTTTTGTTGTAATTATGAATTACGAAGTCATTTTCATGAGTTAACATTAGTGCTAAAGTTATGTAATGCACATATGATGCTTTTCCTTGCACATTGTTTGACTCCATTGACAACTGCAAGAAAGTCTATTAACAAGTCGAGGAGACTCCGTTGACAACTCCAGGAGCCTTCGATGACAAGTCATTGGGCCTGAATGTAGTTGTCTATGGACGTCCATTTATAAGTCAATGGGCCTCAATTGACAACTCCAAAGGCTTTCTTTGATAAGTCCAAAAACCTCCATTAATGGGCATCTACTGACAATCATTGACAAGCCAATGAGCCTCTGTTAACAAGTTATAGGGCTTCCACTGACAACTCAATGGGCATCCACTGACAAGTCAAAGATCATCTATTAACAACTCTATAGGCCTCTATTGACAACTCAATTGCCTTCCATTGACAAGTCAAGGAGCCTTCATTGACAAGTCAAGGAGCCTCCATTGACAACTCAATGAGCCTCTACTGACAACTCAATGGCCTTCTATTGACAAGTCATAGGGCCTCCACTAAAAACTCAATGACCTTCCATTAACAAGTAAAGGAGCCTTCATTGACAAGTCACAGAGCCTCCACTAACAACTCCAGGGACCTCTATTGATAACTCAATGGCCGTTCATTGACAAGTGCAGGAGCTTTCACTGACAAGTCATTCAGCCTCCATTGACAACTCCATGGGCCTCAACTGACATCTCAATGGCCTTCCATTAACAAGTCAATGAGCCTTCATTGACAAGTCATAGGGCCTCTACTAACAACTCAATGGGCATCCACTGACAACTCAATGACCTTCCACTGACAAGTCTAGGAACCTTTATTGACAAGATATAAGGCCCCCACTGACAACTTCAGGGACCTCTATTGATAACTCAATGGTCGTTCATTAACAAGTGTAGGAGCCTCCACTAACAAGTCATAGGGCCCCACTAACAATTCAATGGGCCTCCACTAACAACTCAATGGCCTTCCATTAACATGTCAAGAAACCTTCATTAACAAGTCATAGGGCCTCCACTGACAACTCTAGGGACCTCTATTGATAACTCAATGGCCATCCATTGACAAGTGTAGGAGCCTTCATTGACAAATCATTTGGCCTCCACTAACAACTCCATGGGCCTCTATTGACAACTCAATGGGCATCCATTGACAAGTCAATGGGCCTTCGTTAAAAAGTCGTAGGGCATCTACTAACAATTCCATGGGTCTCCAATAACAACTCAATAGGCATCCATTGACAAGTCATATAATATGACCACCTAATTAATATTAAATATCAATCACATAGGTAATCTATAAATATATGCACATAAACTATCATTTTCTAATGTGATCATAATTATGTATATATATATATATATATTTTAATAACTTTATAGGCGTACATTGACAACTCTAGGGGCCTCTACTGACAACTCCAGGTCTATATATCGACAACAAAAATTACATCAGATTACAACTTTTCAAAAATGACAGTGGGATACACATATGTCAACATAACTGCATATATATATATTAACAACTAGCGTTCAATGACAAGTCAATGAGCATCCATTGACAACTCTAGGTCTATACATTGACAACTAAATTTGCATCAGGTTACAAATTTTCATAAATGAAAGTGAGATACAAAACTATATTATATCCAATATTTATTTACATCTGCAAATGTGTGTACAAGGAACTAACAACAAATTCATAGATCATGGCCAAAAATCAAGTAGTCTAGCTTTCTATCTAATCATATTTACAAAAATAATATGACATGCACTTTTCAAAATCAAAAGTCTACCGCTCTCTTTTCCCACAATAGAGGATATCATTGTTTTAAACCCTTCTAAACTTGTCTTTGACAGTTTTTCCTTTGTCCATATTACTACCCTAGAAAACAAATTCTCACTATTTTAGCATTAAATCCCAATTTCAGCTTGTCATAAAGCTTCAACTGCTGAAAAGAGACTCCATTTTCAGATAAAAGCTCTAAAGGAGCCTGATATATTCTTGCAAGTCCAAAGTCAGCAATTTTACAACTCAATGTTCCTCTCCTTCACCCATAACCTAGTCATAGAAAGTTCAAGTACAAAAATAGTAGACTTAGATATTTACACACCAAAAGAACAAAATGAACAAGTGTACTAAATACAAGGGGACCAAAAAGGAGTTTGAAATGAAAATGGCTATATATATATATATATATATATTTTTGCCTGAAAAAGAACTTCATTAATAAAACCAAACTTCATACATAACAGGTCTAAGAGTAGAAACAAAATACAAAACTAAAATAAAAACTTCAGTAGTCAACCATTATCTAGACTATCATTATAAATATCTTCTTCCAAAAGATGCACAAGATGTGATGGAGGTCTCCATAGCCAATTATCCGGACATGACCTCTTCAATGAAGCTTTGGCAAGCCAGTCAGCTACCAAATTCGCTTCCCTTTTGGATGGAGCCCTCTATATATAACGATAAAAGAATATATAAGTATACAATGGTAAGGCAGCTGAAGGCATACCGATATATTCGATGGCTTAAGGTCTCAATGAATTATCCAATTACTATAGCATAAATGAAATATGTTGAGCCCATTTATGTAAAAATATTGAAAAGGAATCATTTTCAATGTCATAAAAGAATACTAACCTATACAGATAGGTTAGTCCGTTGAGCAACTGCCAAAGTAATGATTTAACAGTATAGTGATTAATAGAATATGGTTGACTTTGTCCCTGTAATGTCGAATGATTTCTTGGCAATCATAATAGAAAGTTTTACATTCAATTTATCCAACAAGAAAAATAGATTTCTTTCCAACTATACATTTATTCCCAGATTGACTTAAAAAACCAGGCCTATGATAAAAATATAAAATCCATAGTAGGGCTACAACTTTAAGCATTAGTGTAATATAGGAAAATGAGCAACTGATTTATTTGTAAAAAACAAAATCCAAGTGAGACTAGAAAGTAAAACACATGCCTTTTAAAGTAAAATCTACATCTAGTTTCTAGGGAACATCAGAATGTGAGGAGACGGACATCATGCCAAATATTAAAGAATACATATTTCATCAGATCTTTTTTGCAGAGTTCCATATGAGATTACATTTTTAATTTAAATGCTTAAATTTGAATTTGCTCTAAATCATAGGCACCCTTTACAACTATACTTACATAAAGGTCATGTTCAGCATAATTAAAAGCTAGGTACGGAGACATATCCGCATGATTGATGTGAACATTTACAAGCTTCACGACATTTTCATGAGTTGTCTCCCTGAGTAACTGCAGCATAAAAGAAATTACTCAAAATGAACGCTCAAGGCACTAAATGAGCAAAAGTGATAACGATCAGGAGAATCAAAAGATTCTTAAAGTATGTCTTCTGATTGCATTCTGAATATTTGATTTGTCAAATGAAATTGCATCCGTTTGCTGACGATCTCACGTGTCGATGATCACAGAGCTGACACCTTCCGTTTGTAGACGATTTGGTTTACTCAAGTAGCACCCATCAAACCTCGACGGTGATAACCCATGACCAACGCCGCTCACAATGATAGCTTTCATTTGCCAAGATTATCGCCTGTCGGGAACCAGAGAGCAAAGCGAATTTCATCCGACGGCAACAAAAAGTTAGGTTTAATGAAGGGAAATTGGATGTCTGTTTTTTTGCCCAATTTTTAAGGGTGTTTATGTCTTTTCCCAACTTGAATTTATTACAAAATGGTCCCATGGGATTTGAGAGTAATTTCAGAATTTCCTAGGACCATTTCTTCGTATATTGTGTTCCATGGGACTACAATATAATTCTCCCAATATAATATATTATATCATATCATATTGTCTTATCTTTTCAAATAGTTTTGTCGTAAGGATATATTTGCCTTCTTTCTTTGCTTCATATAGGGCCACAGGTGAGTTCATCTTTTTTTTGTTTTATTTATTTTTCTATCCTCCTACATCTTCTCATATCTTTTCTACTGATCTGTCCCTCCAAGATATTATAATAATTCTTGCAAAATAAAATAGGATATAAGTAGATCTTTTATCAAAATCTCTTATTATCTTATATTTGATTTAAGAGAAGAAAATATGTAAAAGATAATTAAATAGGTATAAAATATTAATAAATCCAGTGAATATATCCAAAATATATACCTATTTAATTATAAAATATATACTTATCACATACCATCTCCCAAGTGGTGGCATAGATCCGGATCCTAGGATTGCCCTCTAAATTCTATAAGAAGAACATTATTAGAACCATTGGAAAAGTAATAGGCAAAGTTGTACGCATAGACTACAACACAACAACTTGTAAGAGGGGTAAGTTCGTAGGAATGGCAATCATCCTTGACCTCTCTTCTCCCCTCACATCTAAGATCATTGTTGATGAAAAGTCTCTCTTAATGAAATATGAAGGTCTACCAACCATATGCTACCATTATGGACGATATAGACATATAAAGCTTCCCTCTGATAAAGAAACCATAAAATTGAAAACTCTACAAGCCAATCACACAGGGGCATCATTCAGTCAGTTGACACTTATTGTTAACATTTTGGTCATCCAAGATGACAATCCATATGGAGATTGGATGCTTGCACCCAGGAACAGAGGTTTCAACAAGGAGACTGAAAAGCATACCAAAGGTAGTTACCAAATCCGTGCTAATTCAGGATTGAGATTCGCCTTGCTAAACTCCATGGACGCTTATCTTAAGAACCAAACCATTACCTTGCTACCAAATAATGAGAATGTCAATGACCCCCAAACCCGATAAAACATCTTAGCCCCCACAGACGCCCACTTTCCTATAAATACTACAGAAGCATCGAAAGACCACAAGCAAAAGCTTGACCAACCCCAAAAAGCACAAAAAGCCATCCTTTGACCCCACCAATGACAACATATTTGCCAGCTCTGCCTATAAGGATGCCACATCGAATACCATCACCCTTGACCAGTCTCGCCACACCACTGTTGCCCTACCTAATTCTAAACTAGCCCTTAAACCCATTAATGGACCTAAACCCCTAACCCAAAACAAACCCAACCCTATGAAAATAATAAAGAAAACTTCCATAAAAAATGTCCAGATAAGCCTTCTCCCAAACTTGGGCTCAAAATACATATAAGTCTTCAAGTTCGTAGTAGCAAACAAAAATCCAAAGCCTCTACAACCCTTTTACTAGATGAAGTCATTTGAACCATCTCCAAAACCTTGGACAATCAGTTCATAGACATTACAAGCTCCCCAATGAATGATAAACTGAACTCGGTTGATGAACTAAACTAATACATAACGGAGTGCTAAATCTCCCACTGCTTCCTAATGGTAGCACTCATCTAGAATTGCCAAGGTGCAACATGTCAACACCCGTTTCCATTTCGATATTTGAAGAGTAATAAAGATGGAATCCAATGGGCATACAGAAAAGTAAAATTATACTGATAAAAATATTCATTTACAAACCCAACGTTGTTCGTCAACGAAATACAGAAAATACAGCAGAAACTTTAATATTTACAGATTTCCCAAAATATCTAAACATAAACTAATTATAACCACTATCTTGTCCTCACCTCGAGACACATGCCAATTAATTCTCAACATCTACGCCTTTGCCTTTCAATCTACTGGCACCCGATGAGATGTTTATTTAAAAATAGGGTGAGATTCTGAAGAATCCCCGTAAAGAAATATATCATTCATAGAAAATGTAAAAAGTAAATATGATATGTGCTATGTATGCACCAATTAATAAATAATATAAACATATCATCTGCATGTATACATGAATAGGGCCCAGCCCTACTAATCTGCACCGGTTGGGTTCTCACCAACTCCAATGTAATTGCCTCTGACACTTCTGGCCCCTCTCTGGGCAAATCATGTTGATTAATAAAGTACATTTACAATAATGGCATCCATACAATCATATAACTATGGCATGATGTATGAAGGATAATGTCCCTACCTCAAAGCTTTATAGATCCCTTTTAGATATGTCTCATAAAATGTGTCGTGTCTGGCCTCCAACCCAGTCCTAAAATATTAAATGTACAAGAAATAAGTCATAACCTATCCGAGTATCATTTTAGACTCTTCTATAGAGTTTCTCGTAGTTATATTAGTTTATGGAGAAAATTTTCCAAAATGCCCCCGAGACCCCAGCCTGGCCTTGCCGTACCCGGCCCAGTGGCGAGTTTTTCTAAAATTTTAACTAGGGCTACTTTGACGTATTTTCACCTAAGGAATCCATTTCGGAGCTCAAAATTACCAATTCATTGTCAAATTATAAAAATACCCTTGACAGCCCTTATTTAGGGTTTTATGGGCGTTTTCGTAATTATACTTTTTTTACCTCTACCAAAAAAGTGCCCAACTATAACCCTAACTATTTTTGCCCACTGAATCTAATGGAACCATTTATTTCATGAAAATCCAACTCCTACCCCTTGAAACAGTGCTGGCCAAAATATTTCAAGAAAAATGGAAAAATGTAATTTTGTGTTTTAGCTTCCAAAACTTGTACTTTTCCACTTGTAATCCCTTATTAATTCATTTAAACAATTCTTAACCATGATTCAAAGAAATTTGGGCAGCATAACCACTTAGGGTTATAGCTTTTCCAATTTTTCAAATCAACCAAAAATCACCAAACTAACAACAAACTTCAAAACCAACTTCATACAAGTATATATTTGAGTTTGGTGTAGTTTCCTCTTAGGCTTCTTGGTTTCTCTCTCTATATGTGTCCTTTCTCTCTTTTCCTTGAGCTCAGAATGAGTCTTTAAGATCATAGATTCATGAAGAAACAAGGTTTAAAGAAGGATCTAAGGAAATGTTACAAGAAAAGCTTAAGAACCAACTCTTACCTTAAGATTTCTTCTTCCTCTTCTCTCTAATTCTTCAAAGTTTCTTTAAACTCTCTCTCTCTCTCTCTCTCTCTCTCTCTCTCTCTATGTTAAATGAAAATGCATGAAGGGAAGGGAAGAGAAAGTCTTCTTAAAAATGCTCCATTGATTCTAAACCATTGATCTCATGTAAGGTAGAGATGACAACACTTGTCTTGCATCATACCTCCCTCCATGCTTTCACCATACCTCTTCACTTTATGCCATACCTCCTTCATCATTGACTTTAATTGGAATTGGACTAGATTTTCCCCTTGTCTTGTTACAAAAAACCGTCCCCTCTCTCCCTTGATTTAACCCAACCAATTTTCTCTCTAATTAACCAAACTAACACTCAATCTTACCCCTGCCTTTACTCAAGTTATTCCTATCATGCACATCACCATACTTCCATGTTATGTACACCCCATCTTTGTCATCATTGAAATGTTCATGTAGCATTTGACTTGTGCTTCTTGGGAATTAATCATCATTTCTCTATTCATGTAGCCTTTTGGACATGTGTCCATGAAATTAAATTATTCCCCTCATTCTTAGGTGTTTGGATGAAAATATGGAGGAGAAGGGAAGAAAAATGTGTTTCCTTAATCCCATAATTTCCCTAATTGATGTATGTCCAAGTCCCTCTAATTTTACAATTCTTGATTTATTCCATTAAGAATATTCAACTTATACATTTTCCTTTATTTTCCTTGATTAATTGAGATTAACTCCAATTAATTGGAAAATAATTAATCTTGAGCTAAATTGGTAAAACTATGATTTTGCTATCACCTTTGTAATTTAATTCTTTTTTTTTGAATTAATTTTCCTATTTCCTTATGAATATGAATATTTCAAAATTCATAAGATCCAAATTTCATGAATATTCACCATTTTATTGAATTTCTCAATTAATTACAATATATTTTTAGTTAATATAAAATTTGGGATGTTACACAACACAAAATAAATTCTACTCTGTGCTAAAATCCTTCCTTAAGGACTTTAAGCCCGACGTCTTAGTACTCATAAAGGCTAGATTTTTTTGGTACAACAACTGACAAAGTGATCAAGAAAATTAGTTTGCCCAACTCTTGCCAAATAGAAGCTTGCAGATACTTTGGTGGTATATGGCTCCTCTGGGTTGCGATTCACATGGCGTCGAGGCCTATCACTAGCAAGGCTCGACAGGGTGCTTGTAATGCCCCAAATTTTTGATTAAGGGCTAATGACAATTATTATAGATATTTGTGAATTTAAATAGGAATTATTAAGGGTTTTGTGGAAATTTTGATTAATATGTCATAAGTGGTAGAAAATTGAAAGAATGGAATTATTGGCCATAAGTTAGTGATTAAGGAAAAATTAATTACTAGCTAAGAGAAAAATGAGATATGTGAGTAAAATGGCTAATGGAGGGATTAAAGTGGCTAATTGAATGTTTACCTTTACGAGACCCAATGAGAGGTGGACATGTGTCAAGAGGAGAAGAAGAGAGAGAGAGTGTGTGTGAAAGTCAAATAAGTGTATTTTATTCATTTTCTCTCTCCTCTCCTCCCTCCTTTTCGGCTGTGGCAACTTGGTTAAGGGAAAATGATTATTGCTTCTTCTTCCTCACTTCTCTCTCTCTCTTTCCTTCCCTCATTTCATCTGCCATGGTTGCCAAGTGAGAGGAAGAAAGAGCTTGTGATTAAGGTAAGCAAATGGTCTCTATTGCTTAAACTCACTTCATTAATGTTGATCCTTGGAGTGAGAGCATCATTTTGATGTTTATAGTATGCCAATTGGTTTTGATTTGTACCCACACGAAATTTTGGAGGTTGGTGAATCAAGAAATCTCTTTGGCAAAATGAAAGAGGTAAGTGAGATTAATCTATCTATTTAAGTTTTATGCCAAATGGTTTAGTTTAAAATTTATAGAAATTTTGGCCTTTAATCTGAAAATGAGGACCACTGGGCTTTTGGCATAGTAATGGTATGTTGGGAATGTATATGGATATATAGGATTGATTGGGAATTGAATGATTGAGTTTAGTGATTTTGGAAAATCGGTGATTTGTGTTGCCTAAAACCAAAGCATGATAATGGAGTAGGAATTGGATAATTCTGATGATTCCATTGAATTCCTTGGATGATTTTGTGTAGGTGTAGCTTTGGTAGAAGTTTTGGGTCCATTGGGATCAATTGGGCAAGTGTTAGGAAATGTGGTCAGTTTGCTGCATTTTCTGGGTTCTGATAAAATCACTCGAGTGAGAGTGAGTTCACTCGAGTGAGGGTGAGTTCACTCGAGTGAGGGATCAACAGCACTCAGGTGAGGGTGAGTTCACTTGAGTACATTAGTGTGTTTTTCCTTTCTACTTCTAGTTTCTGTTGCACTTACATGGATAAAGGCAAGAGTGTACCTTAACACTTGCGAGTGTTAAGCCATCACTCGAGTGCTTTGTGTTCCACTCGAGTGCTCCTAATCCTTGAGAACTTTTGTGCTCTCAGGTCTTCACTTTTTGAGCTTTACTTCCTAGTGCTCGAATGAGCATTTGGCTATCACTCGAGTGTTGCTTTTTGTGCTCAAGTATTCTTATCTCTAAAAAGTTTCTTGTGCTTTTGGGTATTTACTTACTGTTGTTTGCTCACTAGTACCCAAGTGTAGACCGTACCATCACTCGAGTATCCATACAATATCACTCGAGTGAGGCCATCTTCACTCGAGTGTCTTAGTGAAAAATTGCAGTTGTGTGCTTTCAAAAAGGGGGATCTTTGGGGATAGTCTTCCAACCCTTTAGAGCTATTGATAGAGTTATTCATGGGTACTAAAAGAGAAATAATAATAACCAAACTAAGTGTTAAGAAGTCATTGAGAATTGGAATAGAGAATTGACACTTCATCTCTAATTATGAATATAGGATACGACATTTGCCCTACTCGGGAGAGACCGGTGCCAGGACACGCACGGAAGGAGTAGTGACTCTTCCCTCATGTTGTGTATGATGTTTTGGTATGCATGACTTGTCATTGAGTTTGTGAACTATATGTGCCATGGTCCATTACACTGTGAGCACTTCAGCGTGAGCCGTTTAGAGATTGACGTTGGTCATCTCTAGCTTGGCCGTTGAACTGCCGTTGTAATCGACATAGATCTTTGTGAATCTAGCTGTGGCCTGTGTGTATATATCTTGCTTGTATGGCTTGCGTATGAAATGCTTTATATGAATCCCGACTGTGGTGAAATATATTGTGTGGACTGTTGTGGTGCAATACAGCATGAGCAATTCAGTGTGAGCAAACGTAAGGGTGACATGAGTCATACCTGCCCTTGCTGCTATAACTGCCGTTGTAGTTGCTATGTGTGTGTGATGATTTGCTTTCATGCCTTATTGTTGTGCATACTATGAGTGATTTGTTACTACGGGGATTCTTTAGAATCTCACTCTCCCAAAAACACCAATTTTAGACGGGGCTGAAGGATCCAAAGGAAAGCGGGCGACGAAGAGTGGATAGAGCTCCTGGCTAGAATTTTAATTTTGGAAAATTGGTTATCATTTTGTAAAACATTTGGATATATTTTGTTGGGAATTACATGTACATATTGGATAGTATTTATGTAATCCCCTTGTTATGGGAAACTCTTTGGGTAATTGTACCTTGTAGATCCTTATTTAGTCAATGAAACCTGAGTGTGTTAGGAAATTTATGTTGTATTCTGATATGTATGAATAAAATCAACCTATGCAGGCCATTTATGTTTGAAAGGTGAGTATGAGACCATTGTGAAATAGGTGTTGTAAAAGATTTTGAAAACCCCAATTTTGGAAAGTTTTATTTTGAATAAGTCTCAAATCATACATGGTCTCTAATTCAAACTTAATTACGTTTTTACGAACTAATCTCGGCCTTGAGCGTGAAAGGGGTTATAGTGCTCATCAATAGTTTGTGGTCTTCCTCATTTGCTGATAGTAGTGTTGTGCATCTCCAAGAAATTCACTCAGACCACATGCCTTTAAAACTCACTTTGGGCTTCACCCAAGTTCAATATCCAAGAAAGGCTCCCCCACCCCAAATTTTTAGCTACTTAGCTAACTTATCCACTATTCTCGGATATCATGTGTAGAATTTAGGATACCTGAATATCCTTATCCTCCATCATTGAAGACTTCATGGGTGAGATGGTAACCTGGAGTAAGGAAGTCTTTGGACTAATAGGAGCAAAAAAAGTTCAAGGCATGGCTAGACTTTTCTGGATACAAAAAGCCATCAAAGATAAATCGATGTCTTCATTCTTAAACAACCTTGATCAAGAGTTACAGGCAGAATACGAGGATGTATGCTGGAGATAACAACTGATCTGACTTCAAAAATCTCAAACCGACTGGATAAAAATCTCAGTGATTGGAACACCGCCAACTATCATACCAAAGCTAAAATCCGAAGATGCAGAAATAGGATTAAAAAACTTTAAAATGCTAATAGTGATTAGGTTTCTACTATGAACTTGTATCTAAGGTTAGAGCTTTCTTCCAAGACCTATACATGTCTCCTCTAAGTGCACCACCCCTTTGCAATTGTTGAGGTATGTTTCCGCTACTCTCAACTAACTCTCTTGAATTATTAAAAGCTAATATCTGCTCAGAGAGGTTAGGGTGTCTTCATTTGACATGAAACCCCTAAAAGCTCAAAGACTCGATAGCCTCCATGCTTTCTTTTTCCAAAGTCAACAGGAAATTGTGGCCTTTCTCTCTTTAACATGGTGCAATCCATTTTCAATAGGGACTTCTTGGATGTAAGTCTAAATAGAACCCTCATCACACTTATTCCTAAAGTTGACCACCCTATCACTATTAAGGAATTTAGACCTATAAGCTTATGCTCTGTCTCAGAGAATCTAGACACAAAAATCATTGCCAACAGCCTAAAGCACATAATGCCTTTGCTAAACCTCCCAACTCAATCAAGTTTTATCCGTGGGAAAAGCATCATAGATAACTGATAAGTAAAATATTTGCACATTTATTTCCCTTATATGATGATTTTTTGGATGATATTTGAGCTTAATTTAATGAATTTCGGTGTAATTGATAAATAAATAAATAATGATTTTGGCATAAAATAGAATTTATTAAAAATTGCTAAACTTTAACCTTATTTTAGTTTTCAGGCAATATTTGGAGCTCTAGATGTCAGATTGAGATCTTCTTTATATGGATAAAAAGGTAAGAAAAATCCCTACATTTTTTTTGTTGAGGCCAAAACCCAATTCTATCTTCAAGAGTTTTGAATTTTGCTTAGAAGTTGAGACCATGGATTTATCCAAGTCTAACATTTACCCATTAATTTGACCATAACTTGAGCTGCAAATTTTGAAATAATGAGCTCTCATATGCATTTTCAATCTAACACCCAGATCTACAACTTTTATGAAGATAAAAAAAGTGAAAATCCATCATGTTAACTGATAAGTAAAATATTTGCATATTTATTTTCCCTTACATGATGATTTTATGGATGATATTTGCATTTAATATAATAAATTTAGGTGTGATTGATAAATAAATATTGTTTTTGGAATAAACAGTATTTTAAAAAAATAAAAAAAATAAAAGTACTGTAGCAGCCACCGAGCACTGTAGCATCCAATGGGCACTGTAGCAGTCGCCAGCACTGTAGCAGGTCAACGGGCACTATAGCACCCGCCAGATCACTGTAGCAATACTGTAGCACATATTTTTTCCCCCTATAAATAGAGATCAATGCCAAGCTCAAAGGGGGAAGAGAGGAAGAGAAGCAGAGGTTTCCTTCTCTGACAGGGAGAGGTCCTTCTCTAACCGGGAGAGATCTTTCTCTAACATTTCTGAGTTCTTTGTGTTGTTTTTTAGATTTAATTTCATGTATTGCATGCCTCCATCTTGGAAGGCTTAGGATTGTATTACATAATGCATGCCTCCATCTTAGAAGGCTTAGGATTATATTACACTTTGCATGCCGCCTACATGGAAGGTTTTACCTCCTAAATGGACGGCTAGATTTCTTCATTTTTCATGCATCTTTTGATTGTATATTTATGTTTGAGAATTTAATATTCAAGTTCATGCAGTATTTCTGAGGATTTCATTCTAGCTTTATATAATTTATTTTGGTTTTGTTTTTAATTTCATCATGTGCTAAACTTTCATTTTCCTAGGGTGATGACATAGCTTACTAATGACGGATTGAATCTTAACTTATTAAATCTAGTTTGAATTTCTCCTTCATGATTGAGTTTTAATTATTATTATTAATGCTTTTGATTGACTGGCCATCTTTTGAATGATTTCAATATGCATGTTGAGACCGGAAGGAGATACATGTGTGTAGACCCTATAATTAAAACCATGACTTATATATGAAATAGGAATATATTCATATGAGTTGTGTAGTCTTACTGAGTTCCATAAATCTTAATGCATAATTAATTGCTTAAATTCATATAGGAACATATTGAATTAGCAATTGATTATAGAATTGCTTGACCTTGGAAGAGGCTGGTAATTAAATTAGGAAAACTCGACTATTAATTATGTGGAATAAATTGGTTTAGAATAGATAAGTGATTCAATCCATAATTTGTGAAGTGAAATCTAATCCCTAGGGTTTTTTCTCATATTTGCTTTCTTATCATCTGCACTCATATTTAATTGTTTTTTTTCTTTTAATTTTGTATTCTCAATCACTAACTAATCGATCGACTAAATAGAATTAAAATTACCTATTTTGGTACTTAGTGCTCAATCCTCGTGGGAACGATACTCTACTCACTTCTATATTACTTGATTATTAACCATCAAAATTTGGCTGTAATCAAGAAGCATGGTTACCACAAGGTCAACATTGGTGGCCTAAAGTCAAAATTCATACCTAACAAGTGAAAATCTTTGCACCCCATTCTTCTATAAATAGAGGAGTGGAAGGCACAAGGAGAGACACAATCTTAGAGTTTAATTTCATGTATTGTATTGTTTCTTGCATGCCTCTTTCATGGAAAGCTTATGTAGACCTCCTTCATGGATGGTATAGGTTACCACCTACATGAAATGTTTTACCTCCTAAAAGGAATGCTAGATTTTTCCATTTTCATACATCTTGTAGTTGTATCTTTATATTTTAGAATTTAATAATTAAGTTTTATGTAATGTTTATGAAGTTTTCAATTTATTTTGGTTTTGTTTTTAATTTTGTCACGCCCTTATCTTATTTTCACCTTTCTCAGAGTATTTGTGGAAAACGATATGTATGGTTTGGTGGGCAACACAAGAATAGCATAAATATAATATGTGTATGATTACAAAAATTCCCCATAGGGGTTCGTATATAGTAATTACAAACCTTGTAGCTGCACAAGGCTCTAAAGTATGACATCTACCCGTCTTCGTTCCACCACTGCAATCCCCTCATACAGTTCTCTTCTTTATTTTCAGCATATCTTTTGTCTTCTCTTGTCTAAATGTTGGTAAGGGAGGATGAGATTCGAGAGAATCTCAGTAGGAAAATAATACCAATATACATGCAAGATAAGTGCTTAATGCGTAACATACTTGCAATACATAAACTCATGCTAACACAATGACATATCTGCGTGCTCAATGTTCAAACAACATACTTATAGCCATAGCATAATTATAAACAGAGCTTCAATCATTCATTTATATTTCTAATCATGCAAAGCAGTAACATGCATCAATACACCAGCACAAATATCAAATACATGCAGGAGAGGTAAATTCCCTAGCTTAAACCTTTTCCACCTAGAACCATGTGCCTCTATTTGCGTGTCGCAGCTTAGCACTCCACTCGGTGTTACAATTCCAAATGTACCATTTAGACACTTCTATAGTGTTTCTAGGGGTTATATAAGTCTATTGTTAAAATTTACCAAAATGCCCCTGGGACCCCAGCCTGGCCCGGCTCCGCCATACCCGGTCTGACCGTACTTTCTCCGAAATTTTGACATGGGCTATTCTGACATATTTTTGCCCAAGAAATCCATTTTCGGACTTGGAATTACCAAATTCACTGTCAAAAAACAAAATTTCCCTTGGCAGCCCTTATTTCAGGGTTTCAGGAGCATTTTCTTAATTATACTTTTTGGTGCTTTTCTGAAAAAATGACCAACTGTAACTGTAACCCCCTGCCTTAAATAGCGTAATTATAATTCGATATTACGTAATTAAATTGGTTTAGAGACCGTCGAATAGTTCAAAACTCATTTAGAACTCCCTGTGAAGTAGGGACTTTATAAAATTTTCAAGACTTCTTTCCTATTCCGGTCTCAAGTTCAATTATCGAATATAATCACCTGTGCAGTTAATTCACATTCATTCATATCAGAATATCTAATAGCAATCCCGGCAACCCCCGGGTTCCATTCATACACAAAAAGGGTTTACAACCTCCATATAGGGGACTACACAACTACGTTCAACTATTCTTTACAACCAACATAATATACAGACACCCTGTCCAACAGGTTTAACCAACATAACCAAAATAAATGTCCCTACAGGATTCTAACCGCTCCGGGTCGTATGCTTCTCCTTAGAGCCACTCGCCCTGTCTGAAAGGTTAGTTAAAGGAAAGGATGAGATTCAAGAGAATCCCAGTAGTAACAAAACATTTATACCACACATAAGCACACAGCATGTAAGCAAATCATCATACAGCAGCAGCACCACAAATCACACTCCACCCTCATCCCCTTTCTCCGCCGGGAAGGCACACCGCCTAACCCGAACCGTTGTTAGCTACTCAGGGACTATTGGCGTGGCAGTGCATACATATAGCCTTATAGCCCATACAGCTATTCGGCTTTAACAAATGGCCCGTCGGCCTCCACAAATAGCCTTTTGGCTCACATAATCACATATATCACACCTCATCCTCATCCCCTTTCTCCGCCGGGGAGGCACACCGCCCTAGCCCGAACCGTTGTTAGCTACTCAGGGACTATTGGTATGACGGTGTTTACACATATTCACAACGTCGCAGCATACGAGTTTATCACAAATCAATGATAATATCAAATCCTGTAACCAAGTTAGGGACAACCCGTCAATCTCTTTCCCAAGTTCTTTTCTCTATAATACTTTAAGTTGATTATCACTATGGTCAATTAATCAAGTCAACTAAGGAGCTAAAGTGGTCAATTAACCTAAAAGGCTCATTTCTAACCTCAAAGTTCCACAATATTACATTATGCCATAAAATCTTCAATTTTCGCATAGGTGACCAATCTGCCAGAATTTTCCAACATCTTTGAAAAATCATAACTAATTCTAGAAAAATCAAAATGAGGTGATCCCAACGCCTATTGAAAGCTCTTGAAGTCCTCTTCATAGGAAAAATATGAATCACTACCAGAAATCACCACACAATTCCAGAATTAACAACATTCCACACTGCTCCAGAATTAGGTCCAGTTTCGACATCAAACTTTGGGCAACTAGAACTCCCAGCTCAAAAACCGAAATGACACAAATCATATGTCCATTTTGAAGCTTGAAACGTGATATTTAAGACTGGAAAGTTTCAGAATTTTTAGACACCAATTGCCCATTCAAAATGTCCCTACAAACTGACTGCCCTGCACAAAGTTACACTTGACAGTTTTTCCAATTTTCAACCAATGTGTCCAATGACTTCAAAATCAACAACCAAACCTATTCCCACATAATTTTTCGTGTAGAACACAATGGTAACATCAAAATGAACAAATTCCCACTCATTCCCCATGTCCTGTTTTGGCAGAATTTTAGGGTATTTCACAACAAACAACCACTTCACTATCTAATCACTAAGCTTAGCTCATTTGCCTCCAAACCAATATATAAGCACATATATAGGATGAAAGCTTTATGATCCCTAATATACCCTAAAAAACGAAATTAGGGCTGTCACAATAGCCCACCACAACTCAGCCAATTAAAGCATCATATACATCAACATAATGCTCTTACTCACCTCTTGCTTCTTCTTGTGTTCTTTTCTTGATTCCTCAACTTTTGTTCTTGCAAGGTGGCTGAAAACTCCTCCTCTTCAAAAACAAAAACCATAGAAATGAAGCTAAGGAAGAGAGGAACAAGTTTCATGAAGGTCACTTGAGCCATAGATGAGGTTAAGAAGGTGAAAAATCAAGATTAAGCTCACCTTAAAACCTTGCTTTTCTTCCTCCACGTTTTTTTGCTGCTGCAACCGACGTGAGGAGAGATGAAATATGTGACTTAATGATCAGATTTTTGGCCCCTCTTATCTCTCAAAGTCCAAACAAAAATATGGTGCAAAAGTAGATAAAAGATGTGGTGAAAATTACTTCAAGTTTTCTCTTTCCTTCCTCCTCCCTTTTTGACCGAAATGTTTTCCCCTTTTGTATACAAGATATCATCTTATGCTTGGCCTACAATTGTTGACCAAGTCTTCATCTCCTTACTTGGTCTTTCATGTGCTTCTCTTTCTCTCTTTATTGTCACCGTAAATAGCTCTTAAAGAGCAAAACAAATACTCCTTGATTTATCATAACTTTTGCCTCTTCAAATACATTACTTTAGTTGCAATATTTGACCAATTCAACATATTTTCTTTTCCTTCTCATGCCATACGAATTGTAGCCCTTGGAATAGCCAAAAGAGCTTCTTGAATCAATCATAATTCCAACTCTTCAAATATTACTTCTTTAGTTGAAATTGTTGACTTAGTCACCACCTTTTACAACTTGGTCAAATTGCCTTCACATGTCATATATTAATAACCAATATTGTCTCCTTATATCTTATGTAAGTCATGGCCCTTTGAAGGAGATGATGATCTTATAAAATATCCACTTGCAATATAATATTCAATTGCCAATTTTTTGCATGTGAAAATTGACTAAAGTCGTAACACAATTTCTAGAGGTAATTCTGTCATTAATCCCACCATCTATTCTGTACATTTAGCCCTTGAGTACATTTTGGGATATTACAATTCTCCCCCCGTACAATAAATTTCGTCCTCGAAATTTGTTACACAACTTGAGCCATAAACTCCGGATAGCGTCTACGTATATCCGCTTCCGCTTCCCAAGTCGCTTCTCTTTCTGTCATTCCCTTCCAGATCACTTTCACATAAGGAATGCCTCGGTGTCTGAGCCGTCGTTCTTCTCGATCAATGATCTGCTCTGGCTCTATCGCATATGTGAAGTTGTCTTATAGCTCAACCTCCTCATACTCAACTATGTGAGATGGATCTGGTTGGTACTTCTTCAGTTGGGAAACGTGGAATACATCATGGAGCCTGTTCAAGCTCGGAGGTAGTGCTACTCGATAAGCTACAAGCCCAATCCTATCAAGGATCTCAAAAGGACCTATATACCTCGGGCTCAGCTTCTTTCTTTTGATTGCACGCCCAACACCGGTGACAGGAGATACCCTCAGAAACATGTGGTCACCAACTTCAAACTCTAGAGGCCGTCTTCTCTTGTCAGCGTAGCTTTTCTATCGACTCTGCGCTGCAAGCAACCTCTTACGAATAATCTGAATCTGTGCAGAGGTTTGATCAACCAAATCTGGGCCATAAAGCTTCCTTTCGGACAATTCATTCCAGCATATTGGTGATTGACACAGTCTTCCATACAATGCTTCATACGGAGCCATTTGGATGCTCGTATGATAGCCATTGTTGTAGGCGAACTCAGCAAGTGGGAGGAAATGATCCCAACTTCCTTTAAAGTCGAGAACACAAGCTCGCAACATATCTTCCAGCGTCTGAATTGTTCTCTCAGATTGTCCATCCGTTTGAGGATGATAAGCCGTACTGAACCTCAGTTGAGTACCTAAGGCTTTATGCAATGCTTTCCAGAATCTCGAAGTGAATCGGGGATCTCGATCGGAAATGATATTCTTCGGTACACCATGGAGTTTCACAATTTCTCGGATATAAATCTCTGCTAGCTTATCCGGAGAGTAACCAGCATCGATTGGTATGAAGTGGGCTGACTTTGTTAATCGGTCCACAATTACCCAGATCGCATCAAAATTCCTGATCCTGGGCAATCCCACAACCAGATCCATGGTCACACTTTCCCATTTCCATTCCGGAATCTCAGGACTCTGAAGTAAACCAGGCGGTCTCTGGTGCTCGATTTTCACTTTCTGACAAGTGAGACACCTTGCAACATATTTGGTCACGTCACTCTTCAAACCCGGCCACCAATACACCGATTTCAGATTCTGATACATCTTGGTCATACCAGGATGAAGAGTATATCGGCTCTTGTGTGCCTCATCCAGAATCTTCTGCCTCAACTCTGCCTTAAGTGGAACACAGACTCTTTTCTGGTAACGAACCAATCCACGAGGCGATATGTCGTAGCCTGAAACTTCTCCCTGTTCGATTCGAGTCAGATTGCGCTGTATCCAGTCATCTTGACTCTGAGCTTCTTCAATTTCCGCCCTTAGATCACTCTCATCTTGAGAAACAGTGTAATTCGCACAGATGATCTGGTTTGTCAAATTTAAATCACGGAAATCTTCAATCAATTTCCTTTCTTGTATCATCATAGCTGCAGCGAGTACAGTCTTTCGGCTAAGAGCATCAGCGACTACATTTGCCTTACCCGGATGATATTTTATTTCCAGGTCGTAGTCCTTAAGCAATTCCATCCAGCGGCGTTGTCTCATATTCAGTTCTTTTTGATCATACAGATATTTGAGACTCTTGTGGTCGCAGTACAATTCCACAGTCACACCATACAGGTAATGACGCCAAATCTTCAAAGCAAATACAATGGCCGCAAGCTCCAGATCATGAGTGGGATAGTTCAATTCATGAGGTCTGAGCTGTCGAGAGGCGTAGGCTACTACACGTCCCTGCGCATAAGGACACACCCTAATCCCTGCCCACTGGCATCAGAATACACAACATATGTCAAACTGGGATCGGGCAAAATCAACACAGGTGCCGTAGTCAACCTCTCCTTCAGCTCCACAAAACAGTTTTCACATTTCTCATCCCACACAAACGGCTGATCCTTTCTCGTGAGCTTGGTCATCGGCAACGCAATACGAGAGAAATTTTGGATAAATCTCCGATAATAACCAGCAAGACCCAGAAAACTGCGTATTTCCGCCACAGATTCTGGCCTCTTCCAGTCCAGTACTGCTTCCACTTTACTAGGATCCACAGAGACCCCTTCTTGCGAGATAACATGGCCTAAGAATTTCACTTCTGATAGCCAAAACTCGCACTTGCTCAATTTAGCATATAATTGTTTCTCACGCAATATATTCAATACAACTCCCAAATGATGCTCATGGTCTTCCATACTCTTGGAGTATATCAGAATGTCATCGATAAACACAACAACAAACTGATCCAGGTATTGTCGAAAGATACGGTTCATGTAATCCATGAATACCGCAGGCGCATTGGTTAGCCTAAATGGCATCACCAAGAACTCATAATGACCGTACCGGGTCCGAAAAGCAGTCTTCGGAACATCCTCTGCTTTCACTCGCAGCTGATGATACCCTGACCTTAGATCAATCTTTGAAAACACACAC
Organism: Inga oerstediana; assembly: GCA_963210345.1. Taxonomy (NCBI): domain Eukaryota; kingdom Viridiplantae; phylum Streptophyta; class Magnoliopsida; order Fabales; family Fabaceae; genus Inga; species Inga oerstediana. The sequence goes on from OY723407.1 coordinate 39,269,534, forward strand.
GAACCAGAGAGTTGATCTAATAGGTCATCGATTCGGGGAAGAGGGTACTTGTTCTTAATAGTAACCTTATTCAATTCTCTGTAATCAATACACAATCGAAGACTCCCATCTTTCTTCTTTACGAACAACACTGGAGCTCCCCAAGGCGACACACTGGGTCTAATGAACCCTTTCTCAAGCAAATCTTCTATTTGTTTCTTTAACTCCGCCATTTCGTTTGGGGCCATGCGGTATGGGGCCTTAGATATAGAGCCAGCTCCAGGAATAATGTCAATTGGAAATTGAACTTCCCTCTCAGGAGGCAATCCATTTAGATCATCCGGAAATACCTCAGGGAATTCATTTACCACGGGTATATCACTCAAAGTTTCACCAGTTTCCCTTTGCACTGAGAAAAACACTACATACCCCTGGCAACCCTTTTTAAGATACTTTTCAGCTTTAGCCGTAGAAAGAAAATTCATACCGGCATTCACAGCTTCAACCCTCTGAGAAACAGGATATACTATCCTCTTGTTTCCACAATCAAGCAAAACATTATTTGCCGTTAACCAATCAAAACCCAAAATGACTTCCAATTGGTAAAGCGGCAAACATATCAAATCTACAACAGATTGGTGCCCTTCCACAGTTACGACACAATTCAAGTAAGCTTCTGTGGTTAAAGCCTTAACACCCATCGGGGTTGACACTACCAAATCAAATGGTAATTTATGTACATGCAATCCCAGGCGCTTCACGCAATCATAAGCAATGAAGGAGTGACTTGCACCTGAGTCGAACAATGCTTGCAATAGATGGCCATTAATAGAGATTTTACCTTGTATCAACTCAGGAGATTTACGAGCTTCCTCGTGGGTCATAGCGAACACTCAGCCCTGTGTCCTCGATTTCTGCTCGACTCGTGGTCATTGACAATCTCGGGAAAAATGTCCTGGCTGCTTACAGTTAAAACAGACCAATTCTCCCCGGCAATTTTGGCCATAATGCGTTTTGTTGCAGCGAGGGCATTTCCACTCAGTCACAGCCCTCTGAGGCTCACGGTCTCTGGGCTGATAGGGCTTCTTATCACCGCCCTTGTATGAAGAGGATCCTTGGCCTTTCCGCTTCTGGGAAGCATTACCCTTACTGGGTTCACTGCGGTGGCCAGTAGCTCTGGTAGGATTCAACTCCCTCAGATTATTCTCCGTAATTTGACATTGCTCCACAGCCTTGTTAAACTTAGTGAATTGGTTCGTAACCAATCGCTTTCTCAATTCTCGCCTCAGACCGCGGATGAGCATATCAGAACTCCATTCTTCATCATCTTTAAACCGGAGGTAAGAGGAGTACCGAGCCAACCAGACAAAACGGGACAAATAGTCGTCAAAGCTCTCTGTATCCCCTTGTTTGATGTTGAGAAATTCTGTCTCCTTCTCGAGCCGCACTGATTTGGGAAAGTATTTCTCGTTGAACTCTTGTTGAAACAGTTCCCAAGTCAATGGTGTTTCATTGCTCTTTAATGTCAGGGCGATATTCTGCCACCAACGATCCGCGTCCCCCTCGAGTTTATACACTGCCAACCGTGGCTTCACCTCCTCTGGGCAACACAGAACCTCAAATATCTTCTCCAGTCTGTACAACCAATCTTCGGCTGCCTGAGGGTCAAACCTTCCTCTGAACGCCGGAGGCATATGCTTGCAGAATCGGGTGACCCAATACTGAAGGTCTTTTTCCTCCCTGGGTGGCATCCCATATGATTCCTGATTCAAGGTGGCACGAGGTGGGGATTCCAGAGGTCGTGCTGATCCTTCTGCAGTGTCCTCATGTCGAGTCTCTTCTTAAGTCTCCTCCGGAGTGGATTGAACCGGACCTTCCTGGTTCTTCGCCTTCTCAGCTCTAAGATCTTCCCTCAGTTCAGTGATCATATCTCTCTGATCCCAAATTAGTCCCATCAGCTCTTGCATTGCATCCGGTGGGTTTTCATTAACAACCTCCACCTCAGGGTCTACACGCGGAATATTGGGGCGTCCTCTAGTTTTCTTCATTCTACAAACAACTTGCCCCATTAATTCAGCAGAAATAGTATGCACAATAGTCATAAAACCCATATATGTCCACATCAATAAACATACATGTGCATACACAACAATCGTTTACAGATAATCTTCTATCCCTAAAACCAACTAAGGGAGCTATCCTAGCAACCTCTACCCTTGCCAGGAACTACAGCTCTGATACCAAAATGTAACCCCCTGCCTTAAATAGCGTAATTATAATTCGATATTACGTAATTAAATTGGTTTAGAGACCGTCGAATAGTTCAAAACTCATTTAGAACTCCCTGTGAAGTAGGGACTTTATAAAATTTTCAAGACTTCTTTCCTATTCCGGTCTCAAGTTCAATTATCGAATATAATCACCTGTGCAGTTAATTCACATTCATTCATATCAGAATATCTAATAGCAATCCCGGCAACCCCCGGGTTCCATTCATACACAAAAAGGGTTTACAACCTCCATATAGGGGACTACACAACTACGTTCAACTATTCTTTACAACCAACATAATATACAGACACCCTGTCCAACAGGTTTAACCAACATAACCAAAATAAATGTCCCTACAGGATTCTAACCGCTCCGGGTCGTACGCTTCTCCTTAGAGCCACTCGCCCTGTCTGAAAGGTTAGTTAAAGGAAAGGATGAGATTCAAGAGAATCCCAGTAGTAACAAAACATTTATACCACACATAAGCACACAGCATGTAAGCAAATCATCATACAGCAGCAGCACCACAAATCACACCCCACCCTCATCCCCTTTCTCCGCCGGGAAGGCACACCGCCTAACCCGAACCGTTGTTAGCTACTCAGGGACTATTGGCGTGGCAGTGCATACATATAGCCTTATAGCCCATACAGCTATTCGGCTTTCACAAATGGCCCGTCGGCCTCCACAAATAGCCTTTTGGCTCACATAATCACATATATCACACCTCATCCTCATCCCCTTTCTCCGCCGGGGAGGCACACCGCCCTAGCCCGAACCGTTGTTAGCTACTCAGGGACTATTGGTATGACGGTGTTTACACATATTCACAACGTCGCAGCATACGAGTTTATCACAAATCAATGATAATATCAAATCCTGTAACCAAGTTAGGGACAACCCGTCAATCTCTTTCCCAAGTTCTTTTCTCTATAATACTTTAAGTTGATTATCACTATGGTCAATTAATCAAGTCAACTAAGGAGCTAAAGTGGTCAATTAACCTAAAAGGCTCATTTCTAACCTCAAAGTTCCACAATATTACATTATGCCATAAAATCTTCAATTTTCGCATAGGTGACCAATCTGCCAGAATTTTCCAACATCTTTGAAAAATCATAACTAATTCTAGAAAAATCAAAATGAGGTGATCCCAACGCCTATTGAAAGCTCTTGAAGTCCTCTTCATAGGAAAAATATGAATCACTACCAGAAATCACCACACAATTCCAGAATTAACAACATTCCACACTGCTCCAGAATTAGGTCCAGTTTCGACATCAAACTTTGGGCAACTAGAACTCCCAGCTCAAAAACCGAAATGACACAAATCATATGTCCATTTTGAAGCTTGAAACGTGATATTTAAGACTGGAAAGTTTCAGAATTTTTAGACACCAATTGCCCATTCAAAATGTCCCTACAAACTGACTGCCCTGCACAAAGTTACACTTGACAGTTTTTCCAATTTTCAACCAATGTGTCCAATGACTTCAAAATCAACAACCAAACCTATTCCCACATAATTTTTCGTGTAGAACACAATGGTAACATCAAAATGAACAAATTCCCACTCATTCCCCATGTCCTGTTTTGGCAGAATTTTAGGGTATTTCACAACAAACAACCACTTCACTATCTAATCACTAAGCTTAGCTCATTTGCCTCCAAACCAATATATAAGCACATATATAGGATGAAAGCTTTATGATCCCTAATATACCCTAAAAAACGAAATTAGGGCTGTCACAATAGCCCACCACAACTCAGCCAATTAAAGCATCATATACATCAACATAATGCTCTTACTCACCTCTTGCTTCTTCTTGTGTTCTTTTCTTGATTCCTCAACTTTTGTTCTTGCAAGGTGGCTGAAAACTCCTCCTCTTCAAAAACAAAAACCATAGAAATGAAGCTAAGGAAGAGAGGAACAAGTTTCATGAAGGTCACTTGAGCCATAGATGAGGTTAAGAAGGTGAAAAATCAAGATTAAGCTCACCTTAAAACCTTGCTTTTCTTCCTCCACGTTTTTTTGCTGCTGCAACCGACGTGAGGAGAGATGAAATATGTGACTTAATGATCAGATTTTTGGCCCCTCTTATCTCTCAAAGTCCAAACAAAAATATGGTGCAAAAGTAGATAAAAGATGTGGTGAAAATTACTTCAAGTTTTCTCTTTCCTTCCTCCTCCCTTTTTGACCGAAATGTTTTCCCCTTTTGTATACAAGATATCATCTTATGCTTGGCCTACAATTGTTGACCAAGTCTTCATCTCCTTACTTGGTCTTTCATGTGCTTCTCTTTCTCTCTTTATTGTCACCGTAAATAGCTCTTAAAGAGCAAAACAAATACTCCTTGATTTATCATAACTTTTGCCTCTTCAAATACATTACTTTAGTTGCAATATTTGACCAATTCAACATATTTTCTTTTCCTTCTCATGCCATACGAATTGTAGCCCTTGGAATAGCCAAAAGAGCTTCTTGAATCAATCATAATTCCAACTCTTCAAATATTACTTCTTTAGTTGAAATTGTTGACTTAGTCACCACCTTTTACAACTTGGTCAAATTGCCTTCACATGTCATATATTAATAACCAATATTGTCTCCTTATATCTTATGTAAGTCATGGCCCTTTGAAGGAGATGATGATCTTATAAAATATCCACTTGCAATATAATATTCAATTGCCAATTTTTTGCATGTGAAAATTGACTAAAGTCGTAACACAATTTCTAGAGGTAATTCTGTCATTAATCCCACCATCTATTCTGTACATTTAGCCCTTGAGTACATTTTGGGATATTACAGTAACCATATCTAACTTTCCATGCTGAATTCAATGGAATCATCAAATCATCAAAAATTCAACTTAAGACCCATTTCTAGAGTTGGCTGAAATTATGATATCGTCTAGAAAAAATCAAGGTTTTACGATTTCGGCTCCGTAAACGCGTTCCTTACTACTCTTAACCATTTTATCGACTATTCCATTAGGTTACAACTACCATTTAGTACCAATTTAGGCAGCATAACCCCTAAGGAAACCCATTTCCAAAAATTACAAATAAAGACAATTCGGCGAAATTTCACCAATTAAATTGTCCATAACGGCCAAAATAGTCAATATACAAGAGTTTGAGCAAAGGTCAAACTTGGACAAATCCATGTTCTCAAATTCTAAGAAAAATTTGAAACTCTTGAGGACAGAACTGAGTTTTGGCTTCAACATAAAAGTTGTAGAGATTTTTTTTTAGCTTTTTATCCATATAAAGAACATCACAATCCAACATCTAGAGTTCCAAATATTGCCTGAAAACTGAAACAAGGTTAAAATTTCATATTTTTTGCTAAATTCTATTTTATACCAAAATAATTATTTATTTATGAATTACACCCAAATTCATTAAATTAAGTTCAAATATCATCCAAAAAATCATCATATAAGGGAAAGTAAATATGTAAATATTTTACGTATCAAATTCCCCCACACTTAATTTTTGGACATCCTCAAATAACAAGGAGTGACTAATAACTTCTTACAACACTTCCAACAAAATCAAAAGTGTCAAGTCATAAGCAACAACATAATTGAAGAATAAAGAGATCATAGCATTCTTGAATCAACAAAAATATAAACTGGTAACTTTATTTGAAAATGAATGCACCAAATTCGTAATTATGACTCATTCTCTCAGTCTCTCAAGTGTTTAAGGGTAAGTTTTTCGCTTAAATTCAACTAAAAAAAATTGCATTACCATAAGCTTGCTAAAAATCTCAATCTCCACTACCTAATTCACATGCATAATTTAAATCAAAAGGACTTATTAAGGGTTGTAATGGGGTTAAGGTAAAAGGAATGTAAAACGTGATATAAAGGGCTACATTTAAGAAATTAATAGAGCAATTGAAAAATAGACCAACTTATGAATAAATTTATCTTATCACGACAAGCCACAATTTTAATGAGAATACTCAATATCTTTTCTTTTTCTTTTTCTTTTTCTTTTTTTTAATTTTGCAACTCTAAAGTTGATGATATATACACCCCCCACACTTGTCAAAAGCCCATTTCACAAAAATTTCATATGCCCTGCTAATCTTTCAAATTAGGTAAAAGCACTTGATATATCATTAAAACACATGGTAATGGGTTAAGGACAAAGAAACAAACAATTATGCTCAAAGGGGCTTATCAACGATATAATTGCAAGGTTGGTTATTTGGCTCTAGCTAAAGAAAGAAAATGAAGGCCTTTATCATTTTTTTAATTTACATGTGAAATGCAATCTCAACCAGATTTAAAGCAAATTCTAGAGTGACAACTTAATAGGTGAATATCACATACAAGATCAAATAGGCTCAAAAGCTTATGGTCAGGGGGTTTCAAATTCAGCTCATTCAATCTCAAAATTCATCACCAATCCCAACAATCAGTTGTTCAATCATGCTATGAAATCTCTAAATTCAAGTGATCCATACTTAAAACTTATATACTTCTTAAAATCATTAAAAAAGCACCTAAATTGTCTTTTTTTTCTTTTTCTTTTTTTGCATAAGATGAAACAAAAACATGCAACTAATAAAATACGTCTCAAGAGTTAATAATATCCCTTTACTCTGCCATTTTTGCATAGCCCATGAATTTAATGGTTTTACTAATTAACTAATTTTTTTACTCCACCCCCAACCTAAATCAGACATTGTCTTCAATGTCTTCTAGAGCTTAGTGAAAGTTTTTATTTAAAAACCTAAACATACCATAAAGTAAACCAAAATGCTAAGAGTAAACCATAAGATTAAGAAAAGCTACTATCGAAGAGTGGTATCTGGATTCTGCTTTTGACTGCTGTCTGAAGATTGCCAACCTATTTTCTTGACCAATAGATCTGGTTTAGGTTTATAATTTACAGTTGATCAATCAACTGATCACTAGTTGGTATAGAAATTATGGTATGGCAAATCGCTTGGGGTATGAATCCCATTTCCATAGCATGATAAAAGAAGACAACAGATACAACTACGAGATGCATGAAAATAAAGAAATCTAGCCTTCCTTATCAGAGGTAAAACCTTCCATGTAAGTCGCAACCTATACCATCCATAAAGGAATTACCTAAGCCTTCCAAGAAGGAGGCCCACAAAAAATAATACAATACATGAAATTGAACTCTAAAATTGTATGTCTCCTTGTATCTTCCACTTCTCTATTTATACATAAATGGGGTGCAAAAATTTCCACTTGTTAGGTATGAATCTTGACTTTAAGTCACCAATGTTGATCTTGTGGTAACCATGCTTCTTGATTACAGTCAAATTTTGATAGTCAATACGATGGATTTTCACATATTTATCTTATAAAAGTTGTAGATCTGGATCTTAGCTTGAAAATGCTTGTGAGAGCTCCTCATTTCAATATTTGTAACTCAAGTTATGGTCAAATTAGTGGGCAAAGGTCAGACATGGACAAATCCATGTTTTCAACTTTTAAGCAAAATTCAAAACTCTTGAAGATAGAACTGGGTTTTGGTCTCAACATAAAAGTTGTAGGAATTTTTCTTATCTTTTTATTCATATATAGAATATTCCAATCTAACATCTAGAGCTCCAGATATTGGCTGAAAATTGAAACAAGGTTAAATTTAGTATTTTTTGATAAATTCTAGTTTATGTCAAAATCATTATTTATTTATCAAGTACACTTAAATTCATTAAATTAAGTTCAAATATCATCCAAAAAATAATCATATAAGGGAAAATAAATATGTAAATATTTTACTTATCAGTGATAACTCATTATTTTTCAGAATTTTGGATACGAAGAGGCAGTGCTCTGCTAGGGTTTCTTGAGGAGGTCTCCTAGCGGCTCTAACTCATTGGTAAGACTCCTTAATCCTCCTTCTTGTTCTCTAATTATGGGATCCTAAGAGATTTAGGCCAGGGCTTAAGAATCCTAATTTGGGGATTTTTCATAGAAATGAGTTTTAAGGGTTTAAAACCCAAATTGAAGATCTACTCTGTTGAGGGCAATTCTCAGTTCTAACTTGAATCTCTATTATCAGTGAAACTTGCAAGAATTTCTAAGTAACTGTATGAGATAACTTCTTGAGTAGCTAGATCTTAATGATTGATTTAATTGCCCTTGCTTTATAGTTTGAATTCATGCGTCGAGGAAAGATCCTTTTTGTTTGTAGCTAAGGGAAGCTCCAGGTAACATGGTCCTAGCTATTTTATTTATTGGTGTTGGTCGTAGGTTTTTTCTTAAAACCCCACAAGACTAGACGAATAGAATTGGTATAAACCCTTTTATTTTATGACCCAAAACTGCCTTGTGGGACCTCTATATGAACCCTAGAACTAGATAGGTTGATATGTTGAGCAATTAGAGATAACTATAGATCTGTGCGGATAAATATGTCTAATTTCGTATAGGTGCAAAGGCACGCCTCACCTCGGTGACCATGTTGGTTGCTGGCGCGACTTTGACATGGGATGCCTCCATGACTATGTTGGTTATCAAGGTGATTTTCACATGGGTTGCCTCAGCAAGTAGGTTAGTCGTTGAGACAAATGGCTTGTAAGGGCAAGTAATGTTTTCTTGTTATGATGCCTATAATATTATATTATGATTGTTTATGTATTATTAAATATACGAGCATGCAATTATAGATGTAATGCAACTGCATGGATTATATATACATCTAAAACATGGTGGACTTTTGGTATTAATTAACTTATGAGTATAAGAATATGAAAACCCCTTGTGAATAATGTGATATAGATGGCGGATTTTGTGATTAGGTTGTGATTGATGAAAATTGAATACCACGTGGCAGGCCCCTAGTTTATCATTGTGCACCACTAGTTAACACTATTTAACAGGGCAGTACCCCTTGATACAGCACTTTAGTGGCTATCCGAGTGGTATCCATAGGGCCCGGGTAGTATCCCTGAGGGCAGTAACCCTACAGGAGGGACCCATGGTCCCTTGTATGCTCTGTAGTACTTTGGCTGGCCTACATCACACATGTGGAGAGCTTGTGAAAGTCACCAACAACATGGGTTAGAACTTAGCCGATGGTTCTGTCATAGGAAATAAGGAGGATATAGGGGTGGATTAGGGGTTAATAATGGATAATAATAAGGAAATTAAATATCAATTGTCTGTTCTGTGTTGACCTATGATATAGCATACCATGTTGTGATTAACTGTGGATTGTTATGTTCATACATTATACTTCCCTTATTACTTATATATTTGTTGACTACCTGTTTGTTAGTCCCACCTAGCACCCCATGGGTGGTGACTATGTTACTGAGACAGTGGTCTCATCCCCATTACTCTTACATCTTTTAAGTAAGGTTCGAGGGCAAGCATGACTAAGGTAATTAAATTCGGACCAACCACTGAATTAGCCAGGGTCACTAATACAAAATTTTCTTTTTAGACCGTCATATTTAGACTGGTTATAGTGAATAAGGTTTAAAAAATTTGACCGGTGACAATTTTGTAATTATATAGAACTTCTAAGACCGGTTTACAAAATAACGGTCTTAAAAAAATTATTTAGATCGGTTATAAATAAAACCGGTCTAAAAATATCAAAATATTTAAAAAATTAAAACTTTTAAACTTTTAAGACCGGTTATTAATAATAACCGATCTTAAATATCAAACATTTAATTCTAGTTTTAATAAAAACCGATATTAAATACGAAAAATTTAAAAATTATTTTTTTCCTACCTTTTTAAGACTGATTTTATATATACCCGGTCTAAAAAATTGACCCTAAATTTTTGGATCTCCTCTTTGTCACGCCTAAATTTCGCTCTCTAAATCTGAAATCTCTCTTCTTGGTATGATTACTCTGTGAGCTCGGTCATCTTCGCTCGATCCCATTCTCATGTTTGTTGTTGCGGTGCTTTCACCCTTGTACTGAATGAGTTTGTCGCCGCCACAACCTCGCTTGCTCTGATCTCCTTTGTTGTGACTTTTCTCTTTCCTCGTGACATCCATCCTTCATCGCAACCTACCTTGGCAGCCATACTTCTTTGCTGCCATGAGCTGCTTGCTCCTTTGCTTTGACCCAAAGATGCGTGAAGAAGATGCAACTGATGTTATGATGTTTGAATAAACTTTCCTTTTAAACACTTAATTAATTCATAAACTAATTTTTGAGTATCTACTACAAGGTGGCAATAGATGAAAGAGGAAGAAGAAGGTGCAGAGCGAAGCGCCTTGCTTAAAATAGTTCCTCGTCTACTTTATTTACCAGAGGAACAAGGGTCACAAAGAAAAGAGAGATCATATTTGGATTTTTGTTTTTTTAGGGTTTTATTGTAGGTGTAAATGGTATACATACTGATATATATCGAGTTGAGTGTGTGGTCGGTCTCTGGGGGATCCTATTTGCGAAATTGCTCTATTTGCTTTTTTTTAATTTCATCTCTGATTTCCCTCTTCCTTATGGTTGTACCAAAATAGTTTCATAGTATCAACTAAGAAACTAAATATGAATACAAAGTTAAACTTATGAGTACGGTGTGCCTGAATTTTGTTACAAGAGCTGTTCATTATCTTTCTACGTTGTTTGATGTTCTTAGTGAAGATACAGGAATTCAGGTTTTCAGAAATTTTAGCAGCGGGATTCACAAGGAAGGTGTTTTTGTGAAATCTGATGGTGGTAATTTGCTTGGAAGTATCCAAATCGATTTTTTACTATAATCCCTTCTACTCATTTGTACGTTTGACTACAAAAAAAAAGGCCATATTTATTTATTTATTTTAAAATATCACTTTTAAGACCAGTTATTTTAATAACCGGTTATTTTAATAACCGGTTTTAAAAGTCTTGAAAAAAAAGTTTTTAGACTGGTTTTTAAATAACTGATCTAAAAAGTTTGGACTTTTTAGACCTGGTCTTCGAGCAACCAGTCTGAAAAAGTGATTTTTAAGACTAGTTTCGTTAACCAGTCTAAAAAATAGCAGACTTTTAAGACCGGATGTATCAACACCAGATCCAAAACCGGTCTAAAATATCATTTTTAACCGGTCTTAAAAGTGGTTTTTCCACTAATGAGTATTGGGTCAAGGGTTAGTGGGTCAAACCAGAGCTAAATTGGGGCCAAACTGGTAAGGAGCTGAATTTGAACGATAATATTTTTTAGAATAGTTTTGGAATTTGATAATTTTTTAGCATCAAATGATAAATATTTTTGAGTGATTCTTTTTGTATTAGAAAGTTGACATCTCAAGCTTTCCATAGAGTCCTAATTTGTGGAAATATGTAGAATTATATATGAATTTTTAAAATCAGAAAAATCTTAATAAATATTAAACTGGTCAGACCAGACCAGTTAGATGAATGGTTCTATGGTTCCCATGCTCGAACCAGCCGGTCCGGTTTTAATCACATTGGGCGTGACAGAGAAGGCACTAGAGGCTTAGTGGATTTATGTTTAATTCATTTAATTGCCACTTATGAATGCTTTTTTATTTCATGTTGCATCACTTTAATTTTGGATAATTACTTACAAATTTTTCTTTAGTTGAAAGGCATAGGGCCTTAGACTTATTTATAAAATACGAGACATCATTTTAGATTTTCATAGTAGATGGCCAGAGGCCTAGGTGGTTATTTATTTGAGAACTTGGTCTTACATATTTTAATCGAGCTATAGACCTTGCTATCAGTAGTATTCTTGATGTATATGTGGACACGAGGCTCGAGGAAAGCTCCCTATGATTATAATTGTTAATGAAGCATGGTTTTTATATTTTACGCATGTGATTAAAGGAATATACTGTAGAGTGACGTCACTTACTATGGCCTCAATAGTTTTATGCGGAGTCAACGCCCTTCTATTGGGGTTATGTTTTGAAAAGTTTGAAAATTTTGCTAAGTTTAAGGCTATAGAATTAGGTTATTAGTGATACGTGCATGTTTGGGAACACTTATTTTTTTGAATATAAGTGCTTATTACACAAGTCGAGATAAAATTCCTCTCACATACTTACCTCGTATACCGTAAATCATGATTTATAAACACTTATTACCCAAAAATAATATATTCCAGCAAAAACTAGCAAGTTGAAAAGCCAATATACTATTGCTTGCAAGCAGAATCACCCTTACAAAGCCAGTCCTCAATGTCATCCCTTACTACACAATGCAAACCACCATGCTGCCCTCTGCTTGCAGTAGGTCCATTGAACAATTAATTCGTCGATTTGAATAGGGATCTCCTGATGGGTCTCATAAGCCAAGTCTCATCAAATGGATGACTTATGGCAACCTCTCTCTACAACGAGGTGGTGCAGTCTTAGGAAAATGGAAGGCCAAAATCATGCAATCTTAGCTAAACTTGCCTTTCAACTCATAAGCAAGCCTGATCAGGTGTGGGTCCAAGTTTTACGAGCAAAATACAATTGGTCAAGGGAAACAAATTGCACATTCGAGACACGGACCACTTCACATGTCTGGCGAAGTCCATCTAAAGTCTGGCCGGATGCTAAGACGAACATTGCATGGCAATCGGGAGATGGTACAAACATTAGTTTTTGGACAAATTCTTGGATAAGAGACATGGGTCCATTCCAATTCCACACCTATGCAGATGTCACAAGCTTTGAGCTACAGTGCACCCTTCAGAGTTATGTAAGTGACTCTGGAGAATGAAAATGGGATTTCTTCGAACACCTCCTCCCACCTAATATCCTACTCCAGATAGCAGCCGCCGCCACCACCCTACGCAGGCGAGCCAATCCTGACTTATGTTATTGGAGTATTGGACTCGTACTACCAATGGCGAGAGTTCAATGTCACCTCTGCTTATGAAGATAGACAGGAATCCTCTTGGAGAAATCATGGTCGGTGATGGAACTGGATATGGAAGTGGCCAAGTATTCAAAGAACCCGAACCTTTCTCTAGTTCACAGCACATGGCAAACTTCTCACTAACGTTGAGAGAGCCAGGAGAGGAATGACCATATCAGTTGTATGCGATCTCTATCACCTAGGCTTGGAAGACATGAACCGTGTTTTGAGAGAATGCCCAATCGCAAGGAATTACTAGACCAGAATCATTCCCCAGCACCATCTGGTGGATTTCTTCCAATGCTGCTTTATGGATTGGTTCTAAGGCAACATCAACCCAAATAGACAGAGCGCACATTGGAGACTATTCTTCAGAACTCTTTGTTGGAAACTATGGGAAAACCGTAACAAGTGTTATTCCAGCATGAGTCTAGTTCCTGAGAAACTTTTTCAATCTCTTGTTCTTTTGTTAATCACACTGTCACTACCGGCACTCTTTTTGATTTATTAGGCTCTATTACCATATCTGACTAATTGAAGAGCAGAAGAAAGAAAGAAGAGCTCTCGAGAATGAAGAAGAGAGCAAGAACAGAAAGGGAAAACGAAAGTATGTGAAACTGAGAAAATAAAGTCAATCTTATTTTACTGTATACAACACTTGGCTATATATAAAAGTATCCAATGTACAGCTGTCATCTTATGCACTAACTAACTTAGTTATGAAATAACAAACTATTAAATAAAATGCATAAAATACATGAAGGCTGTTACCCCCCTCAAGCTGGAGAGTGCAAGTTGTGCAATCCCAGCTTGGACAAAAAACTGTGAAAAGGAGCAGGATGTAAGGGCTTTGTGAAAATATCCGCCAGCTGATGATGGGTTCGAATGGGCAGCAAATGAAGAACTTTAGACTTAAGTTTCTCCAACACAATGTGACAATCAATCTCAATATGTTTGGTACGCTCATGGAAGATGGGATTGGCTGCAATATGTCGTGTGGATTGATTATCACAGTAGACAAGAGCTGGAGAAGGATGTGGGATGTGAAGATCATTCAAGAGATACAAAAGCCACTAGAGTTCACAAGCTAAAGATGAAAAAGCACGATACTCTGCTTCAGAGGAGGATGCTGAAATAGTGTTTTGTTTCTTGGATTTCCAAGAGAGTATGGAAGTACCCAAGAAAACATAAAAGCCAGTAATAGAGCGACGAGTATCCAAGCAGCCTGCCCAATCGGAGTCACTGAAACCTTTGAGCCTTAAATCAGAAGAGGCAGAAAGAAAAAGACCCTGGCCAGGAGAAGATTTTAAGTAGCGCAAAACACGGTGTGCAGCACGTAAATGAGCATCTGTTGGACAGGACATGAACTGACTAAGTTGTTGGACAGCATAGGATATATCAAGCTGAGTGTTGGTCAAATAGATGAGGCGACCAACAAGAGTGCGATAAGGAGAACCATCTGGTAGAGGCTGCCCAGTATCAATAGACAACTTAGAGTGCCGAGACATAGGAGTCTTGAGTGGTTTGCTAGCAAGAAAGCCAAAGTCATTAAGAATTTCCAAAGTGAACTTGCGCTGATGTAAAGAGATACCCTGCTTAGAGCAAGCAACTTCAAGACCAAGGAAAAATTTAAGATCACCGAGGTCTTTGATCTTAAAAGCAGAATCAAAAAGAGACTTAACACGCTTTATTTCATCAAGGTCATTGCCGGTGAGAAAAATATCATCTCCATAGACTAGTAAAGCTGTAAAAGAGTGATCATTACATAGCACAAATAAGGAGTAGTCAGATTTGGATTGAATATACCCATAAGAAAGGAGAGCATGAGATAACTTTAAATGCCACTGCCTACTGGCTTGCTTTAAACCATATAAGGACTTTTGCAACTTACAAACCAAATTAGGAGAGGGAGAAGGAAAACCAGGAGGAATGGTCATATAAACCTCTTCATCCAAATCTCCATGTAAAAAGGCATTGTTGACGTCAAGTTGTTGAAGATGCCAATGCTGAGATGAAGCCAGAGATAATAGAAGGTGAACCGTGGTGAGCTTGGCTACAGGAGAAAATGTGTCCAAATAATCCACACCCTCAGTTTAGGTGTAACCTTTGGCAACTAAACGTGCTTTAGCTCTCTCAAGACTACCATCAGCATGATACTTATTTCTATAAACCCACTTACAACCAATCACAGATTTTCCAGGTGGTAAAGAAGTTAGAATCCAGGTATTATTTTGTTCTAGAGCCAAAATCTCAGCAGCCATAGCCTGACGCCATATCTCATGCTTAACAGCCTGATTATATGTTTTTGGTTCAAAAGAGGATGAAATGGATAAACTAAAACGCTTGTAAGTAGGAGAAAGATGATTATAAGAAAGGACAGAATTTAAGGAATGTGAAGAAGTACCTAAGCCAACAGAAGATAGTGGTGGAGCCAAAGAAAGTAATGCATGATGATAATCCCTCAAGTATGTAGGGGGCTATCGTTGTCTTGTAGATCTGTGTGAGGCAGGGATGGCAGTAGATGACTCTGTAGAAAGAAAATTAGGTGGAGAAGTGGTGACAGGAAAATCAAGTGAAGGAGTGTCTTGTGGCAATGGAATGACATTAGGAGAGGCATCAGGAGGGACATTAGTATGAAAAGGAAAACAATGTTCATAAAAATGAACATCCCGAGACAAGAAAATCTTATGAGAAACTAAATCCAAAAGAAGATATCCTTTGACACCAGATTTGAAACCTAAGAGAACACATTTTCGAGCTCGAGGATCAAATTTGGTACGATTGTGAGAAAGACTAAAGGCAAAACACAAAGAACCAAACACCCGAAGGTTAGTGAGATCAGGATGTGTTTGGTGTAAACCAAAGAAAGGAGACATGTTGTTAAGAAAGGGAGTTGGTAGGAGATTGATGAGGTGGAAAGCAGCATGTAAAATGGCATACGACCAATATATTTTGGGCAAGTAAGATTGAAATAACAAAGAATATGCCACATTGAGGATATGTTGATGTTTCCTCTCAACAATACTGTTTTATTGAGGTGTTTCTACACATGTAGTTTGATGTAAAATACCTTTAGAAGCAAAATATTCAGGCATAAGAAATTCAACCCCATTGTCAAATCTAATGGTTTGAATTTTAGTGTCAAATTGATTTTCAGCTAAAGCAATAAAGTTTTTAAGGGCCTGACGAGTTTCAGATTTGTTATGAAGTAAGAAAACCCATGTATAGCGAGAGTAACCATCAACTATAGTTAAAAAATATTTGTGGCCATGAATAGAAGCAAGATGATAAGGACCCTAAATGTCAACATGTAATATAGCAAATACTTTATTGGAATGTGTATGACTGACAGGAAAAGGAAGACGCTTCTGTTTGGCGAAATGACAAGAATCACAATGATCAAAAGATTTATTTGAAACAACATAAGGATGCAACTATTGAATACATTTGAAAATAGAATCAGAAAGATAACCAAGTCTAAAATGCCACAAGTCAAAAGAAGAATCTGAAGCTGGAACAACTGAAGTATCCACTAAGGAAGCAAGACAGCGAGCAGCCTTCTGATTAGGTAAAAAATATAGTCCATCTCTTTCTTTAGCTAAACCAATCATCTTCCATTGGGATAGATTCATTAGGAAGCAAAGGTTGTTCTGAAATATGGCACAACAACGAAGTGAGTGAGTAAGTTTGGAAATGGAGATGATATGAAAATGAAAATTAGGAATGAACAAAACATCATGAAGAACAAGAGAATCAGAGATATTAACTAAACCAGAATGATCAGCAACAACAGTAGAACCATTAGGAAAATTAACAACAATAGGTGATATGGCTGTAAGAGATAGAAAAAAGGAAGCAATAGAACAAATGTGATCGGTAGCCCCTGTATCTAAGATCCAAAAGTTTTTAAGAATGAAAGGATTATTATTACCTGAGACAACATTATTAACAGTGTGAGTGGCAGAGGAAGAAGAATCTTTCTGAACCAATTGCAAGAGCTTTTGATATTGCTTTGCTGTAAAGCCGAGATGTGGAATAGGACCATGAGGCTGAGATGTTGACATTGAAACAGGAGGAACCAGATTCTCTTTATTGGTCACCATCTGAGAGACATTATTTTTTTTTTCATCTTTTGATCTTTGATCTGAGAGACATTATTAACAATAGAAGAGTTGCGAAATTTAAAGCCGGTGGATAACCATGCTTCTTATAGCAAGTTTCAATGGTATGGCGTGGCTTACCGCAATAGGTACACTGCTTATTATTACGGTCAGTGTGATGAAAAGAAGAGGATCCACCAGATTTAGCAAGAAGGACAGTAGCATTACTAGGATTAGAAAGAAGTCCCATCTCCCTTTCTTGTTGTGAAACCAACGAGAAAACTCGGTTAAGAGAAGGAAGAGGGTCAAGTATCATGATTTGTGATTTAACCGAAGAATATCTATCATTCAAACCTTTCAAAAATCTAATCACATAGTCCTGTTGCTGATATAGATTAATCTTGTCAAAAGCACCACAAGAACAACGAACAGTACAACCACAAACAGGAAGAGGATGAAGATTATATAATTCATCCCAGATGATTTTAAGTTTGGTGAAGTATTCACTTACAATTAAATCGCCCTGTTTAAGTGAATGCAATTCGTCAAGCAAATCTGCAATACGAAAGACATCACACTGTGAAAAGCGACCTGGAAGATCTTCCCAGATATCTGAAGCACGGTCAATCCAAAGGATGCTTTGAGCTATTGTTGGAGAAATTGAACGAGTTAACCATGCCACAACCATCGTGTTGCATCTCTCCCAGATCGGAAACAGAGGATCGCTCGCCAGAGGAGCCGAAATCGTTCCGTCAACAAAATGGAATTTGTTCTTCGATTGTAATGCCATCTTTATGGCTCTAGACCAGGAATGAAAATTCGGTCCAATTAAGACTGGAGAAACAAGTATGAGTGAAGGATTTTCATTAGGATGTATGTAATAGGGATTCGACGGATTTTGCACCGCATAAGAAACATGAGAAGCCGAAGAGAAAGATTGATCAATCATGATGAAGAAGAATGGTGAGGTTAGACCAAGTGACTCTCTGATACCATATTACCAGATCTGACTAATTGAAGAGCAGAAGAAAGAAAGAAGAGCTCTCGAGAATGAAGAAGAGAGCAAGAACGCAAGGACAGAAAGGGAAAATGAAAGTCTGTGAAACTGAGAAAATAAAGTCAATCTTATTTCACTGTATACAACACTTGGCTATATATAAAAGTATCCAATGTACAACTGTCATCTTATGCACTAACTAACTTGGTTATGAAATAACAAACTATTAAATAAAATGCATAAAATACATGAAGGCTGTTAGGCTCCTAGCGCCAGTTTTGACTGATGAATTTTTGTAATCACCCTGTACATATTTAGTTATTAATATCCTTCCATTTCACTCAAAAAAAACAGAGGAAGAGAGAGAAGCTCCTCTGGGAATAGGCAACTTTAGGTTGCCACGAAGGACGGACCACTGGTTTACTCTCCGGCATCTTGTATGGCGGGCAACTTAGGTAGAGGAAACTATCCCAATATATAAAATTCGAGCTGAAAAAAAGAAATGAGACTATAAACCGTAGTTACATATTAATGATGATTAAATTTATGCTAATGAAGCTGAAATCTGAAAATATTTTTCAGATTATAGAGTTTTTGGCAATTTAAAAATTATTGAAGGCTAGAGAATGTTTATTACCTAAAATGTTGGAGGAGTATTTTAAGCTATTAGCTCATGTTTTAAGGCTTCCAAAAAATGATGGTAGGAACATGTCATTAAAACTGAAAAATTTTCAGACTTAAGATTAAAGTTGCTTAAATGATTAGAAAAAGGCTAAAAGGCTCAAATGACAGAAGTTTTATGGTATAAGAATCATACTGATATATTTCAAAAGCCATCAAAAGGAATGGTGGGAAAGTACTATTTATGTAAAGAAACTTTATGATTGACAGACATACTCATCTACCATAATCATACTAGCCTTTTAAGGAGGATATGGCAGAGTCTTCAAGAAACAAATTTTGTAAGAACGCATGCAATAATGATCCAAGTGTCCTTTCAATAGTTGATGTTGTTGAAAATGTCATGGACACCATTTGTCATATTGCGCTATTTTTTCTGAGTATAGATCAAGCAAGTGATCAAGTGAGTGGAGAAGTTTGCAACTACAAATCAAGCGATGAATAGAGATTGTCCAAATGTGAACATATCCATAAATGAGACCACTCATAAGAAATTGCCTCCAGGATATATATTAACTATTAGTAATTATTGTTACATGATAAATTAATAAAGGGTTGTTAATTATTATTATTAAATGACAAATAATTATGTAGTAGGGAGGTGAAAGGTGTAACAATAGGTGAGGGGAGAGAAAATGAGTGGGTAACCTAAATGCCTCATTAATTTGGGGGGGGGGTCATTGTGCCATAACCTCATTAATTACAATCAAGGTTCATGAACCCGGACTGGGCACTGAACTGGTCGGGGTATTGGGTTAAGAGTTAATGGATCAAATTGGAGCTAAACCAATGAGAAATTGAAGATTTTAGGCTTATTAATATGAGATTCTAAAGAAAATCTAATTTTTTTTAAAACATTGACCTGAACCAGACCAGCTTATTGGCATGTTTACCTGTTTCCGGGCCAGACTGACCGGTCCAGTCCGGGTTCATGGTCCCAAAAAAAAAAAAATCATTGCCGTCACTTCAAGCAAGTCATTGCCGTGATTACATGTTTCCAAGATAAAAAGTAGATAGATAGTATACATGTCTTAAAGATTTAATGTGTGTTTGGAAGAGCTTTTAATGAGGCCAATCTTATGTTTTTAAAGCCCAACCAGACTTATGAGATTTTTTTGCTTTTTATGGATGTTTGGGACCACTTATTTTCATAAGTGCTTATCAGTGAAAAATGGCTTTTGCCAATAAGCTCCAAAAGCTAGCTTATCTGAGCTTCTGTAAGTAGAGGGTTGGTGAAATATTTATTAAACCGTTACTTATGTTATTTATTTTGAACAACCCTCATTATTATGTCCTTTGAGCTGTCCGGGTTTTCGCTCTCCCCGCTAATATTTATTAAACTGTTATAAAATGATTTCAACATTTGTTAGGAAAATATTATTTCGTCGATGCTGGCTAACCCACACCAATTGGGTATCTTGATCCATATAGATGTAAGCGTTATCACCTACCAGAATTTAGGCGTCAACCTGCATTTGGAAATGCTAAAGTAACCTTTAATTTTTATCATTTCAATTTGAGGTCTACTATAGAAAGGATTTTTGGTGTGTGGAATAATTGATTTGAAATCTTACAAAGAATGCACAAATATAGCTACCAACCCACAAGTCTATATAGTTTGTGCAACAATAATCATACATAATTTTATTGAAAGAAATTCTCAAATGGATGTTAATTTTGAGCAAGCTGAAAATGGTTCTGTAATTTTTTTTTATCAAATTATGTATCTTGGCACCACATTTTCTAACTTAAATTTTTTCACTTGTTTATAATATTAAATATCATTTTTATATTACAATTATCACAAAGTACTTGTCCAATCGTTAATCCAAACAATTTGTCACTTTTACAAAAGCACTTATACAATCGTCAATCCAAACATAAATCAAATTACACAATATGACTTTTACCCAATCTTACATTTTCATAAGTCAGATTGCAAATAAGTCATTTTTCCCACTACTATCCCAAACACACCCTTAAACTTAATCTTTATTATTAACCTTTCCGCGTGTTGTCAGCTTTATATAATCATGATCCTGAAATTACTATGGACGGCTTCTTTTAGAGCTTGTTTGGTTCAAAGGGAGGGGATGAAAGGGGAGGGGCTCATTTTCCATCCCCTCCAAAACTCCCCAATTTGGAGGGAATAAAAATGAGAGAATGAGACGGATTTGGAGCCCCTTTTTTGAGGCCCTTCCCCTCCAATTTTTCTTACCAAACAAGGGGAATGACTCATTTTTCATCCCCTCCTCTCCAACCAAACAGGCCCTTAATCTTCAGACATTTTTGCCTCATTCCAAAGGAACTACAATATCATGACTACTTCAAGAAGGTAGTTTGGAGCTACAAAGGGATAAAGCAAAAAGGACAGTTTCCATTTGAACCAATTTTGTTTTTTTATTTGATCAAGGATTTCTCCTTTTGAGGCCTAGAGCACAAAGAAGTTTTGCTTCTCATAACAACTGTATTTTCCTATATTTGAACTTGTGTTCACTTCCTTATAGAATTTTTACTTCTTCCAACAAGTATGTTTCCCATAATTTGAACCTTTATTCTCCTCCTTATAGGATGAAGCCGCTTACCACCTCAACTAATAACTCGATAGATTTTGCTTTCAAATTTCAATAGATATTCAATACATGGCTTATGAGGACAAATATGTTTTTTTTTCCTTCTTCACAGAATATTTATAGTTACCAATAACCAATGATGATACAATTAACCTGATTACTCACTCAACCTAATTACTCACTCAGGTCGTCATCAAAATAATTCAAATCAGATTCATCCTCGGTAGTAGCATCCATGTTATCATGATCTAAATCCAAAGATCCTACATCACCTATAGTAACCAGCTCAAGGCATTCCTTCACAGGCCTCGCAGCTCCATCTTCATAATCAATTGAATCATTTTCGCATTCATCGTCGTCTTGTTTGCCTCCAAAACCAATGACCTACAATGAAGACACAGAAATCAATACACTATCAGTACCAAAAGCTTCACTTAAAATAGACGGCCTAGTGCACAAGTCTCCTATCAGGTGGCGTATATGAAGGGTCACATATATGCAACCTTATCCCCTCAAACAGAGAAACTGTTTCTAGAATTTGAACCTATAACCTTAATCACATGGCAACAACAGTTACTGTTGCTCCAAGGCTCACCATCAATACTAGAAGCTTCGCTGCTGATAAGAAATTGAACCTTGATGGAGAGCATGTTTCACTCATCACCAAGATGGTCAAGAATTTTGAACACAACAACTTATTTTCAGGGTGCTATAGGTCATGTAGGATCATTGGATTTAGATCCTACATCATCCATGTTGCATGAATGACAGCAACAGTGCAAAGTCAAAACTTGTTTATAGCAGAAAATACATGCCATTTCATTCACGTTGATGAACAACGATGTGGTGGAGGCAAATAAACTTTGACAGCTGAAAATAGAGGATGCCACAAAGCATGGTATTACTTCACTCGGCCGACTCAACTATGATTTAATAGGAATATCCAATGGACTTCCAATTAATGCTGTAATAACACTCGAGCAAGGTCACTTTCACCCCATAAAAAAGACTTTGAGCAAGGTATATAAAACTGTAAAAATTGAGTACCTTATCACCAATTGCACTTTGTAGGTTTGCGTCAAATATCCAGTCCTCAAGCAAAGTCTCTTGCAGAGCGGTGTCGAAAGAGACACAGATTGAGTCCTTGGACCTTTTTCTTGATTGGCATTCTCTAAGTCGCAAGTTGTAGTGAACATAGATGAGATCATTCAGTTTCTTCTGCGATAAACGATTACGTCTTTTACTATATACCTGATCATATATACTCCAATCATGCTCGCAACCAAAGGATGAACATGTCTGACTCAGTATGCGCACTGCTATTCTTTGCAGTTCTAAGCAACTTATTCCATGTTGTTGCCACCAAGCAGCTGGGGACAAAGAAAAGAACAAATCAACTCAAAGTTAATCTAATGGAAATAATCATGCATATAAAGGAATCTGCACAAGAAGTAAGGAAACGTAGCAGTTTTTACCAGGTTCAAGCTCTGTTCTAGTGCTAATTGCCAATTCGGTTCCAAGATCAGCCTTGGCAGAATTATAATCAGAAATCTGTACAACATAAAAATGATAGCAAGGACTAAGGAAGTTTCTAGGAATTTCGCCATCATACAAAATTATCACCAAGGATATCTTACCTGCATTGATGCTGCAATCCGTCTCATATTATCTGGCTCCAACCGCACGATGCAATCGTTAAGTCCACGTACTACCTCAGAATGCTAGTCATACAAAACAAATATTTACTTCAGGTGAAAAATTGAAGAAAAGATTTGCAGCCAATAGGAAATATTCAACATTCTCTCACATACCGCCACAAAATCTGGACGGTACCGGTATGATGGATTTAAGAAGTACACAGCCAAATAAAGAGGGTGATAAAAAAGAGAGTTCCAGTGGTTGTCTATCACCTTCCAAAATGGTTCATATTTACGAGCTTCATCACCATTAATGGCTTTGATTGCAAGTCTAGCCCTGTACATGTCATTGTATATATATGGCATTGACAAACTTTCACTACTGTAAAGCTTTTGAAGTACTTGCATTATTGGGTCTACTGACTTCCTGACATACTGCATTTTCTTCCAAAATGTAACATTCAAGATAATTTTTTCCACCTCTTTCCCTTCAATTGTGCTGGAGAACCTAGATGAAATCCATTTGTTTGATGTAAACATTCGTCTCAGACCAACTCGATGATCCACCAAGCTTTGTAATGTAGCAAAGCTAGAGGCATATCGCATCCCGGCTGGCTTTAAAAGCTCCTGCCCCTGAGTAAATTCATTCTTCATGAGATTTAACAACCATATTTGATTGTATATGAGCTTCGTGATTTTTTGGCCCTTTTCCATGCAGTCTCCAACACATTTTATCTTCATAAAATCTTCAAGCATCCTATCAATACAGTAGGTGGCACATGGGGTCCAGAATAAGTTCCTTCTCCTCTCTTCAAGCATTTTCCCAGCAGCTTTATAGCTGGGGGTATTTTCAGTAATTACCTATCAAAGGGGGAGCAGAAAAACAAGGATAAATAACTGCTACTAGATTACATTGAGAATGAAGGGGGGCATGACAAGATCAAAGAGGACTAAAATACCTGCACTACATTTTCCTCGCCTATTTCTTCCACCACTTGATCTAGAAGCCTAAATAAATTTGATGCATCTTCTACAACATTAGTGGCATCAACTGATGAAACAAAGTAAACACCATGAGGACAAGAAACCAGAAAGTTAATTAAAGTTCTATCCTGAGTATCTCTCCAACTGTCTGCCATTATAGAACAACCAGTAAATGCCCAAGAAGCCTTGTATTCAACTAGGTAATTCTTAATTGTATTGATTTCCTCCTGAAGAAACCGCCCGGAAATAAGCTGGCTTGGAGGACATACCAGTCCGTGCCCATATTGACCAACTGCTTCCAGCATCTTGTGAAAGTATACGGAGTTTGCAGCCTGTAAAGGAACCCCTGCATGATAAAAGAACTTGCAAATTGAGGAGATGACTTCCTTGCGTGATTTTTTAGTGGGAACTGTCTTAACTTTTAGAGGTTTATAACATTGAGGTGTCTGATTCTTAGGCATTTTCAGATAAACAGAATCCAATCTTGATCTTCTTAATACTGGTTCAGGACCAATGCCAGATGACAATCCCTTGAAGTTCTTTCTTAAATCTTTAGACAATCTCTTATCAACATCTACCAGAGTTTCCTTGGACATATGATGCAGAGCATCATCAACTTGATCATCTTCTTCCTCTTCATTATCTGACTTTGAATAGAAATCTGGAAAGTCCTTGGACTCAGGTCGTTGATGTCTCCTTCCAGTGCGATGCCATTTCATATTCTCTTTTATTTTAAGATAAACTTCCTCAGGAGCATGTTTACAAGGTGCTACCTCTCCAGGAATCCTAGCCAGATGTTGCTTAAACCGATTTATACCTCCACTAACAACTTTTTCACAGTAATTGCACTTGACTTTCTTCTTTCTCTCATCCTGAGCAGTGCCATGCTCCCATCCTGGGTCAACAAATCCTAATGATCTGAGAGGAGTCAAATTTACAGAAATATTTCTATCAACCATCAATTGCTTCCCTTTGTTTCTATACCCAACTCGCTCTTCCTCATCTTCCTCATCATTAGAATGGAACTTTAGATATGCTTGTGCCTCAACTTGCTTTCGTTTCTTATTGGAACGACATCCTTCAAGGTTTTCCTTCATTTTTAGGTAGACTTCTTCAGGAGCCTTTTCACAGTAAGTTACTTCTCCAGAAACTCGTGCTAGATGCTGCTTTAATCTGTATATGCCACCACTAACTATTTTTCCACAGTAATTGCATCTAACCTTCTTCTTTCGCTCATCTTGAGCAACACCATGATCCCAACCAGGATCAACAAATCCAGTGGAGCGAATCGGAGCCATTAGCTCAAATATTTACCCAAAACAGAAATCGCCTCCTCAAAATTGAAACCAAGGACTGTAAAAGTCCCACAATTATAACATATCCAGCAATCTAAGAGCCTTTCCTGTTTCAGTGATCATGGTGTGCATTTGTGCAGGAAAACTGCCCAGATCTCAGAGCTGTACATAGTATAGCCAGAAAATTAAAAATGCATAAAACACACCAGAAAACATACATACAAGTAGAAACACGGATGGAAGACGTTTAAAAAAGGAAAAATAGACTATATGATTGAGATGAACCAACAGGTGTATATAGAGGCAGTTTGAAACATGCCAACAAGAAGCAAAAAAAGGTTAGGTTTAAAAAACCATTACAACTGTGATGACTGAGATGAAAAGTTGGCAGAATTCATGTATAAGCACCCCTTCTTCCTGAGGGCCATTTAAGTTTTATGCCACAGTCGGCAAATAACTTCAACTCTTAAAGAGAAAATCTCAAGCTACATGTCTCTTCATGGAAACTGTCTAACAAGTGCCAAATGCAACTTCAACATTTAGAGAGAGGTAGATTATTGTAACACTGAATAAAAAAATAAACCTGAACGAGAAGTTCAAGGTTCAACACTCATAAAACTTATGACACAGATCTCTTTAGGGTGCCTGTTCATTCATCACTATATTGGACAGCAAATGTGCGCAGATTTTACTTTTGAATGTCACATATGCTCAGCCATTTATGCTTGTTTAAAAATTTAACACAACATGCAAATAGATAGACACCATTCAAAATTCCCTAAGGTTGAAGTGCCAATAAGGTAGTTATCCAAATTGGGGACAGCAAATTTTGTAACATACTACCTCCGGTCCTAACTATAAGACCTAGTTGACTTTTTTTGGAGAAATTAAGGAAGCTAAACAAGTTACTAAATCATATCATATGTTATGTATGATTAAATTATATATCAGTCTATAAGTTAAACAAATTAGTTTGGAAAAAAACGATAAATAATAATACTTTAAAGTAATTTAATTAGTTTTTTTAATCTCTACAAAAAAATCAACTGGTTATATATTTAGGACTAGAGGTAGTATATAATATGTGTTCAAATAATTAACCAAATAAATCATTTTAATATGCACTTTTTAGATGACCACTCTTATTCTTCATGCTAAACTTGATACATTGGACCTGTGCTCTCCCAAAAAGTGGAACTCCTCATATATTTATTGCAGCTGTTGACAAATATGTGATCAATCTCCCGCTCTGGCCTGGACTATGTTTTGCATCATATGCTGCTAATATTTTTCAGGGACGTCTGTCGTACATATTACCAAATCGTGACTAATTTTATAACTCCGAGACGCTTCAACAATCCAATGTATCTCTTGCCCATTCTATAAGAAGGATAGGAAAAAAAGGGGAGAGAAGTTCAAATGATAGGCTCTACTAATCTTCTTTGAGGAATAAAATCACGTCATTAAAGGTATAGAAAGAACAAATAGCAACCGCAAAAATAAAAGCAAACTCCTTTGCGGGCAACTTTAAAAATTAAAAAAAAAAACAGAGGGGCTTTGTCCTGGAAACCTAGGGAAGAAAGACGTCCCAATAAGAACCAAGCATCAACACTTAAATTTTTAGTTACTGGGAGATATCAGGGGATGATCATTTTTAGATGGAATTGGAAAATGTAGCACACTGTTGCGGGACTAGTTAGTTAAAAGTGGTTATCCAAGCGCTAAGAGTTCGTATAAGAAATTTCCAAAACATCTGACAAAAGGGCAACATTTGGAGATTACTAACAGTTTTAGAGAGGAACAAACAAAATTTTTGTTTTGTTTTCTTCCTTTACATCTTTCCTGAAGCTCTATTAGCTCTGGTGCCAGCAATTAATAGCTGATTAACCCAAACCAAAAGCAACACAGTTCATAATTGTTTATTTTCCAAAGTGAGTGTTCTCCAGCTAATCAAGCTATTCATGCATCCACTGAACGCACAAAAACAAAAACAAAAATACATGAATTCCAAGCTGAAATTGTCAGCAGCTACTAATATTTCTACCATAATCAGTAGAACAAATAAAAAATAAAAATAAATTCAAACTTGAAGGATGAAAAAACAGCCAAAAAGATACTGAATTTAATGATGATCTCAATATTGTGAGGAACAGCGTTCGAAGAAGAAGAAGAAGAAGAAATTTATGGTCTGGAAATTTACTCGGTAAAAAGAGAAGAGAAAGAAACCATTGAATTTAATTAAATTTATCATCAGAATCATCACCAAAAAAATGACTAGTGATAGCTTTTTCATCCTACCGATCTGAGATAACAGATTGGCCGAGAACTGAACAGAACGGGACGGAAGCAGAATCAGAAAGACGAGCAGCTGAAGAGTGGAGGCTATTATCTCCGAAGGCTTCTTAGAATTTAGAGAGCAACATTCTGAGGAATTGCAAGATTTCTCGTAAGGAAGAAGAAAATTTCAGGGGCGTTTGGATGATCGGCGTTCGATCGGAGAAGGAGGCGAAGCCGAAATCGCCAGGGAATCGTGAGTCGCGAGTAGATGGCTGGGTGAGAGGCTCAAGAGTCAACTCGACCCGGACGGGTTATTCCATTTTCTCATTTTAATTTTAATTTTTTTACAAGATTGAGTTTTTTTTTTTTATGAGAATTAATGAAGATCATTTTTCCTTATTAAATTTATCATTATTTAATTTTTAAAAAAATATATTTCTGATTTATTTATTACTAATATAGATATAAATGTTATGCAAAAATAAATGAAAACAAATTCCTTAAACCATGGATTATGTTATTCCATATTTTTTTATAAACAAAAGGCACACTTTTTTCAGTATTAGCTAAATAATAAAAAGCTTCATTTTGTTGATGAAACATAATTTTTTTTCATTTAGAACGCATATTGATGAGGGTGTTGCAGATTAGTCTTGGATATACTTAATTGGAAAATTTGGTTGAGTTGACTCAGCGAGTCTTTGGGAAATTTCATTAACCAACTCAATGGGCCATTTATTCTTTTTATAAGAAGCATGACCTTTTTTATAAAAGAAATATTACTTGCAAGGAAAAGCTTACTAACCCAAGTAAATGGCACATTGAGTTACAAGCAACAATTTTTAACCTGATAAGAAAACTTAATTTCATACACAGCATGAAAATATGATGTTATCTGATTGGCTAGAGAACTAATTCACTATTTTGACTTGCTGAACCAGGTTGGTTGTCATACCATAAAATCAAATCCAAAATCATCTGGGTGTTAAATTTATTAACTTCTCTTCTATTACAAGGTAGGTTCTCCATAGGAATTGGAAAAATAAACTGAGTTATAAATATTAAATTTTGCTATATACTACTTACACTACAAAGTAAATATTATATTAAGGACATAAAATATTTTTGAGGGAGAATTATCATGAGGTCCCAATGAAAGAATTTAATTGCCAATCAATCTGAATAACAAGTGAAATGTTATCATGTTTTACACTAAAAAATGTCATTACGTGCAATTCAATTATCATTAAAACTTTTTGATAATTAAGTTTCTTCCTTGTGATCTTACAATAATTCCACCTATTATATAGTAATTCGTGGTTGTTCAGATTGTCACTCCCATTCCAGTTAATTAACGCCATTAATGCTACTTAAGACACCACATGGACATGAAGGGCCCACAGAGGGCACACAAGCGTTATAATCATATGGCACACTTCAATTCCCATGTGGGAGGGTGGCATTTACAAGCTGTATCAATCATATCATTATCATGCAATCAAACTCGTCCTTCCCCAACAGAATATACATTCAAATAATAATAACAACTCTGCTTTCTTCACAAGCAAATTTGCACCTTCAAAGAAAAGAATTCTATATTATACATACATGCGTACATACATACATGAAACCAATAAATATTGAACACAGCCTAGCTAAAATGTGTAATGGTGTTTAACCATAATAAATAAATAGAACCACCAACCTGAGATTGAGAGTGAGAGAGATAATTACAGAGATAATAAAACCACTTCCACTTTTCCCTCGTACCCTTCAAAGAGACAATCAATCAGAAGGAACAAGTAATGAACATGAAGATTGGACAAAGACAAGCGAGAGTTGTCCAGAAGAGGGAAGAGGATCCATTGGCCATTGTAGATCTTAGGTGTTTGTCGCTGGAGCCTCATTCACCACACTGAGTTTGTTCGCGTGTTTGGGCCTCCACTCGGTCATCCCCCTCACAATCTCAGCACCGTTCTCGAGTCGAAGATAATGCTTGCACTCAATGTTATCACCGTGAGCTGAATCACCAGCATCTGCTCCAGAGACAGCAGAGAGGGACTCAAGGACACTGTCTCTACCGCACTCCCTTCGGTACTCCAAAGTCATGGCAGAAAGCTCATGAGTCTCCAGGATCGGCTGCGGAGCACTCTGCAGGAACCAAAACATCATCCTCAGGTTACAAGTGCCCTAAAGGTTGATCCCCAAGAATATAAGCAACATAAACTAATGAACAAGTTCAAAGAGGGATCAAATTGCTAGCAAGAGGCATCAAATATGCACACTAATTCATTGCCCTGTCAGAATGTATTATATGCATAAAGTATCAACAAACAAGCTGATTAGTCACTTAATTGGATAGTTACTTAAAGTTTGCTACCTGACATGTGGGATTAGGAAGTTAAATCTTCAAAATGCCTTGTTCAAGCCAAAGAACCCAACTAATAAGTTTTTAATTGGGCCTAACACATTTATGATCACTAAAACTCATAGTCAACATATGCCACAAGCGATGCACTACAAGAAACAAAAAGGCAATAACAAAGCCTTATTCCACTAGATGGGATCGACTACAAGAAACAAAAGATAAAAAGATATACTAGGATGAGAACTACAAAGAACAGAAGTACATAAAATTACCTCCAGGATCCAGCCAATGTACTTCACATTGTTAACATGCTGGTTGACATCTAGATCACTCCATCGAGGCTGATGAAAAGGACAATCAGCATATTACATTAGTTTAGAATAGAATATAGATTGAAAAAATCTCAAGTAACAAAAAAGTTTCAAGAAACTTGACCTACAGTTAAACCAGTTCGAATATAATCAACTGTGTTTTCATCAAGCTTAGGTAGCTTTCTGTTATTCTCTTCCAAAACTGGATCAGAATTCACAAAATAAGCCTCTATCTCCCCTTTGACCTCCTCTGGAATTTTGGATAGCCTCCTTGTCAATTTATTCATCATAACCGAAACACTGTAATGTCAAAGCCAAAACCAACATATCAGAAAAATTTTGTTACTGCCTTATCTTGATGATGCTGCTAGAATACAAGCTAAAGACTTGTACTATATCATGAACAGCCAAGGTATAGTAACTGTTGGTAGGACCAGGGAGCTTCATCCATAAGTAGTTCAAAATTAATGCACTCGAAACTGTAATTTATTGTATCTATTACATTGCAATGTTGAATGCATGATAAACGCCTTAAGAATACTTAATATTTTAGTTATGATAAATTATAAAAGCGTAACCAGACAAAGCAACAGCAACCATAACTTCATAAAAAGATAGCAAAATTTCACCCAACGCCCAATTGCCAGACATGCACATTCAAAGTTCAAGACATATGTCATTTTAGGTGGTAGGAAGAAGGAGGAAAGGAAGAATTTTGAAAGGTTTCTACCTGGAAGCTCTGGTCAGTGTTTCTCCAGTTTTGCAGTCATGCACAAGCCAATCACGCCGCAAGCCATTCTTTCCAGATGCAGAAACCCAAGTGTCTACTTGAACAACATCACCCCTTAGAAATACAAAAATCACACAAATTGATAATCAGTTTCACAATTACCCCATAATAATCCTAACTAATGGCCATTCAAGCTTGTCACTAGTTGAAAACATCTGTTTTGGTAAAAAATTCAAGACTATGGTCCTATGGTACAAAAGTTGTTAAAAAAAAGTTGTGAACAAAATTAACACCAAAAACAAGGAGCAGGAGTTTTGTGAGCACAATTTCAAGCAGGTTTTCAACTTGATCAAAACTCAATTTGGAACGGGGATACAAAGATCCTAAGGATATTATTGTACTTTGTCCCTAGTTTTAGGGATAAAATAGTAAATTTCTTAGCCTTTGGCCTATAAATATCTCAAACTCTCGTAAGAGGCATTAGAGCTTCTTACAAGGAGAAGAATACATTCTCTTTTTCTCTAATCAATTGACAAGTTTTGAAACAGAATGTCAAGTAGTCATTGTACTGCTTTGACTAGATTTTTCACAAGTTTGTATATGCACTCGGTTTTTTACCATAATAACACATTAGGTTAAACAATCAACACAATTTATGCTACATCGCATTTCACATCCAGATTGACAACCCTGTAATACACAGGGCTTCCAGCATTGCAAGTGTGCCATAACTCTTATGCTTCTTATGTCTATTATATCCTAAAGGAATTTCACTAGTACTATTGGATTCAAAGTTAAGTCTCATTTTCAAGCCAATCTGTGGAACCAGATACATAATTAACCCCAAATAAAGATGCAGTTTCAAAATTCAGTCAGAAATTGTAAGGGGCACCAGTCAATGCAAAGATCACATAAATAAAAGACGGATAATAGATTACACAGTTAAAAGCTGATCCATGGACTAATCACATAAATTAAGGGCAAGACTAGGTGAATTACCATGTAGGATAGCGATCAACTGCAACCTGCATCTTAGCAACCACCCATATTAGGTTTTTCTTGCACATTTCTGGTGTCGAACCAAAGCCATCACCAAGAAGCCCAACAGTCTTTACATGATTAAGTGCAGTTTCCTGTTGTGCAAAACAAATAGTTGAAATAATCTCATCAGGAAAATCAACTACAACCTATTATCTCTATATTATCTTTCCTGCTGTAGAAGGACTCAGTATTTAAAATTGTCTGCCTACAGTCAAAGTCTCTTCAAATGCAATTTAAAGTTTCTTTCAAAAAAATAGAAGCATACCTGCAAATGGTTCATCAATGTCTCTATAGATGCTGTTCGATCAGCACCTATTTCATATGATCTGATGGAAAAGTTCTGACGGAACACAAGACCATCCTGAACAATTCTTCCTATTCCAAAGGAGTCGTAATCCATGTCTGGTCGCCTTGGTTTCCAATCAAGCATCATCCACTGCTTCTCTGCAGCCAAGAAAACTGTTGTGATAGCAGCAAGAAGCATACTCCAATCAGGTAACTGGTTGATAAATGTCCTTGGAGCAGGTGATGGCAAATCATCATCATGCTTTGTGCTTTCCACAGATGTAACTTTGGATCCATTGACCTTGGTAGGGGCTTGGGCATTTGCCTTAACTTGCAATCCACCATGAGTTGTGGATTTTGATTTGAGTCCTCCAAGGTTTACAGGCCCACCACCAAGCTTGGTCGCCTTCGCACCAGAGTCTGGTGATGAAGAAGTAACAGGAAAGAACGATGAAGTAGCAGCAGTTGCCACCATAATGAATTCTACAGCTGCATGCACATCAAAAATGAGTTTGAAATAAATAAATACGCATATATATAATATATCAGTTCTCTCCCACCTCCCAGGGAAGAAGGTGGAAAGAAAGTAGAAGTGGTTGATGAACACTAATTAAGAGGGAACTTAAAACCAACATAACATGCTAGAGTTCAAGGAAAACAAATAGAGAAAGAAAAAAGGAAAAAAGAATATGACACCAGAATTTTTTGCTGAATAACTGAATAAAACGAAATATCACTAATTTTTTAATATTATGTAAAGAGAACAAGCACCAATCCAGCCTAGAAGCAATTGGAAAATTTCTCCTCAAACTTTTCCAGAACAGATTACAGGAAGCCTCTGTCTCCTTTGGCTTTCCTATTAGAAGTCTCTACTAAGTTGTCATCATCAAACATCGTGGAGAATCAAAGAGCTAACATGCACCTTACTTTGTCCTCTTTAATGTCACGCCAGAAGGAATCGAATAAAAAGGTTATATCAAACCCAATCCCCAAATAAACAGTGTCTTAGTAAAAAGGGTATCAATTTTGATTTCAAAAATCAGACTATACGAAAACCTGTAAACTTTGTTACCACTGATATGCAAAATTAATTTTCTTGAGGATGATTCGCAGTAAATGGCCAAGAATGACGGGAATTTTTGGGTAGAAATAAGAAACTAATCAATCAACAAACAGACACATACTCAATACGAAATCAGCAGCAAAAAATCGATGCAGATCTGACTTTGAATCAGAAAACATCGGAAGCGAATAGTACTCTGCGAGATATTAGCCCTTTTCAACAGAGCCTGAAGGAAAAATAAGGAAATCAACACAGAAGATGGAAAGTCATACACATTGCAACGTGAACCAAAAGCTTTAACCCCTTGCATCCCAATTTACAGACAAACCAACTCATTTAGTTTCACAAACTGAGAAAAATCACAAGCCTCGCTTTACGCAAAAGAGAAATGCTGAAAGAAAGTGGACAAACGAAACCAAAGAAAGAAAGCGGTTGTACTGATTTCTTAAGCCTAGATCTTCCATCGTCCAGGAAAACGTAAGAAATCAGAATTAAGTTCTGAAAAAACCATACAAGACAAAAACAAGCAAGAACCTTACACAGCTAGATCAGACGAGAAAATGGGGCAGTGAAGTAAAGGGAGGGAAAAGGGGAAGAAAACTAGCACAAAACGAACAAACCAGTACCTTACTCAACCTCGAAGCTGAGAGAAGCAAAGAAGGTCACCCAAAAGAAGACGAAATCAAATTTGAAAAGAAAACGAAGGAAAGAAGAAACGAAGAAGCAGAAGGGCTAATGCGTCATTTTAGAATCTGTCAATTCCTTCCTATTCTCCTTCCTTGTGTTCAACCCCACGAAGATTATCTACGCTGCTGCTAAATCAGTTCCAAACCTTTTAGAGAGAGATGTTAGGGCCAGCAAGCATATGGAAAGAAAATGGGTCGACGATTCTGTTATATAGCATCAACGTTTGTGACTGCTGTGACCTGTCCCTCCCGCCTCTGGTTCAAAGTCTTCAACATACCTTTTTTATTCTCTTATTCACAATTTTACTCTCCCTCCCTCCATTTATTATTAATTCTAGGGAAAATCCTTAAAAAATACGTTGGAAATAGGGAAATGCCAATTCAGTACATTCAAATTCAAAATTCCGGATCAGTCCACTGTCAGTACGGATGAACAGTGCCGGCGCCCTCAAAAGACGATTTTGCCCTTCAGCCCTCATTCTCGCCACTTCGGAAATAACAACACCTGATTCTTAATTAACAACTCCGGATTCTTGATTAACAACTCTCTTTTCTTGTTTCACAACTTCGTAACAAGACCGATATTGTTATTGTGAAAGAAAAAAGATGAAATTGGAGTTGTTAATCAAGAATATAGAGTTGTTAATCAAGAATCCGGAGTTGTTAATTAAGAACCAGATGTTGTTATTTTCGAAGTGGTGAGAATGAGGGCTGAAGGGCAAAATCGTCTTTTGAGGGCGCCGGCACTGTTCATCCGTACTGACAGTGGACTAATCCGGAATTTTGAATTTGAATGTACTGAATTGGCATTTCCCTATTTCCAACGTATTTTTTAGGGATGTTCCCTTAATTCTACTTTTCTTTTTATTTTTTTTGACAAATTTATTCTAGGGAAAATCCCTATAAAATGCATTGGAAATAGGGAAATCCCAATTCAGTACATTCAAATTCAAAATTCCGGATCAGTCCACTGTCAGTACGGATGAACAGTGCCGGCGCTCTCAAAAGACGATTTTGCCCTTCAGCCCTTATTCTCACCACTTCGGAAATAACAACACCTGGTTCTTAATTAACAACTCCGAATTTTTTATTAACAATTCTCCTTTCTTGTTTCACAACTTTCGAATTTAAGTTTCAAGGCCAATAACAACACCTCTTTGTTATTAACAACACCCACCTTCATTAACAACTCCTCATTCTTAATTAATAACTTCATATTCTTGATTAACAACTCCAGTTTCATCTTTTTATTTTCACAATAACAACACCAATTTTGTTATTAACAACACCATATTCTACATTAACAACTCTCATTTATTGTTTCACAGCTTCGTAACAAGACCGGTGTTGTTATTGTGAAAGAAAAAAGATGAAATTGGAGTTGTTAATCAAGAATATAGAGTTGTTAATTAAGAATCCGGAGTTGTTAATTAAGAACCAGGTGTTGTTATTTCTGAAGTGACGAGAATGAGGGCTGAAGGGCAAAATCGTCTTTTGCGGGCGCCGGCACTGTTCATCCGTACTGACAGTGGACTGATCCGGAATTTTGAATTTGAATGTACTGAATTGGCATTTCCCTATTTCCAACGCATTTTATAGGGATTTTCCCTTTATTCTACTTTTCTACTTCTAGAATAATAAATAATCAATTTTATCAAGAAATAATAAATTTAGGAGATCTAATAAACTATTGCTAGGGGTGTTCGGGATCGGGAAATGCCATTCCCGATCCCGATCCCGAAAAGGGTTCGGGAATGATTTTCATTCCCGATCCCGATCCCGAAAATTTCCCGATCCCGAAGATCGGGAAATTTCGGGATTGGGATCGGGAATTTCCTGATCCCGAATTTTCTTTTTTCTTTTTTAAAAAATATCTATATTGAATTTTTTTTTTTTTTGTGTTTCTTTTAGTCTAATATAAATATATAATTTGTCTAATATCATATTGTATTAAATAAGTCTAATATAAATATATAATTAGTCTAATACATACTTAAAGTTGTCGATTCAGCCGTAAAAAGAATAAAGACAAGAACGAAAAATTAGAATTATTTAATAAATAATAAATGAAATTAACTAACTAAACTAAAATAATAGATATTATCTTAAGGGTGTTAGGGATTTTCTCATTTTATTTTACATTTGGTCTTATTTTATTTAATATTTTTAAAAAATATATATGTGTATATATATATTTTCGGAATCGGGAAAAAGTCGGGATCGGGAAGTCTCATTCCCGATCCCGATCCCGATCCCGATCCCGACTTTTTCCCGATCCCGAAATCACATTCCCGATCCTGAAATTTTCGGGACGGGATTTTCCCGTCCCGATTTGCTCGGGGTCGGGACGGGAAGGTCGGAACAGGAAATTGTTGAACACCCCTAACTATTGCATACTATTACTACCGCATGATTTTTTATTTCATGCGTTTTGGCATCTTTGAGAAACATGTGTTTTGTTACATAAATATTGTTTTGTTTAACATTTGAGTGGTATTATATTTTTCATTATTAGTTTAGATAAAGACTAAAAGTTTTTTATTGTTTAGCAAAATTATGCATTCATCTTTTCTGCAAAAAAAATATGGTTTTATTTTATTTTTTGTATTGCAATGTCAAAAAAATATTATTTTCACTTCCCATTTTAAATGTAGAAATTAGAACTAGTTTACGCATATTAAGAAAATAATTTAAGTTTGTTATTTGTAAGAATTATGTGTTGATTTTTCTAAATTATTCATTTAATCATTAATTGGAAACTACTCCTTTTATTAAACTTTTTTAATATGCACAATTAATGAGAAGGGTTTAGGGAAAAAATTATAAATTTGGGTAACAAAGAAAATTGAAATATTATTTGGGACTAACATATTGTTTGGTTCGAAGTTTTTTGAGGGGAGGGACAAGGAAGAGAGGGATGGGTGGGGGTGAGCTTATTAGGTTGGGAGGAAAAGTGAGAGGAAGGGGAGGGGAGAACTTCTTTCTTTTAATGCTCCCCTCCCCTCCTTTCCTGCCCTTCTAAATTTGGAGTTTTTTTTAGAAGTGAAAAATGTTATGTTTTATCCTGACTAAAACAACTATGCTAATTTTTCATTATCTCGAGTTCTCCTATCTGATTATAAAACCCATATGTTATTATTAGGATGAGCCAAATAAATAAAAAAATCTATCTAATAAAAATATATCTAATCAAATCATATCTTACTAAATATTATTAAACTCATTCAAATCTATTGTCTTTCTTCCTCGTGTCAGTATTTATGCTTCCCCTCTCCTCTTCCCTCTTTGTGAACGCCACATGCCCCTTTACCTATTGCTGCCACAAGTTGCTCTTCCAACCTTCCAAACCTTCTTTCAGGTTGCAGGTGTTTGTTTATATATTTCTTTTGTATGATACATCACTTTAGATAAGTTTATTGATTTATGTTATAATTAAATATGTTTTAATATTATAACATGATTACAAGTATATTCCTAGAATAATCTTAGATAAGTTAGATAAGTTTGTATGTTTTTAACTTTATTACAAGTATCTCAATAAAATATGATATCTAGATTATACCATAATTACCTTTGTTATCTTAGTATTATAATTTGATTTAGGATTCATATTTAAATTTAAAAAACATATTAAATTTTGATGAGTTAACATATTAAAATCATCATTTCAAATGTATATAAGGTTTTTTTATTGTATATAAGTAAGGTGACAGAAGTTTTTTATGATTTATAAATTAGGAAATAATAAGTTTGATATCTAAATAAAATACTATGGCATATTTGTCAACATTTAATTAACTCATATTCCTTCCCCACCTGAATCAAACAATAACACTCTCTTCCCCTTCCCTCCCATCTAACCAAACAAAAGCTTATAACCCCCTACCACCTCTTATAACCCCCTTCCGTAAGTATATCCAAAATATGTGATTAAAATGAAATAAAGACCAATAACAATCAAATAACATTTTCAAACATTTTTACAAACCCATCTACCAGAAGGGGTTTTTAACAAATACCTTTCGAAATCAAAACAACCTAGTCTCATATTCAATTTCGAATACAATTATATCACGCGAAATATCACATTTATACAAATATCATAGTGTACAACAATATCATCCCTGCAACTCCCGGGTTCATACCTTTACATAGAATTCATAGGACACATTCGCCCTTTACAATTTCTTAAACGGGAATTACACAAATTTCATCTCCATATACAATCAAATATACATCCAAACATATACAATGATACCAACTTATACCGATAACCAACTACCAATGCTTTTGCTCTTAAGGAGACCTAGCCGCCCTTGGTTGCTTGCTCCATCTTGATCAGCTTGCCATGTCTACACTGTTGGTAAGGGGGTGAGATTCTGGAGAATCTCAGTAGAAAAACAATACCAATATGCATGCAAAATAAGTGTTTAATGCATGACATGCTTGCAATACATAATTCATGTTCACACAATGACATATCAGCATGCTCAATGTTCAAACAATATACTCATGGCCATAGCATTAGTTGCAACAAAGCTTCAATCACTCATGTATGTTTCACATAATCAAGCAAAGCAATAACATGCATCAATACACCAACACAATTATCAAATACATACAGGAGAGGTAAGTTCCCTACACTTGTTCTTTCCACGTATACTCCAGTATCGGCTACTCACGATCCAAGCGGATATTGAACCATGATCCGGGTGAATACCCAACCCTATAACCAAATCAAGGACATAGGGTTATTCTCCACTCCAAGTTTTCACTTTCATAACACTTAATGTTGGTTATCATTACTGTTGATTAAGCCTTCACACATGGCTCTATCACAAGTCCTAAAAGGGTTGAAAGAACTATCCCAAAGATTCCCTTTTGGAAGCATAGGAATGATTTTTCACTGCTACACTCGAGTGAAGATGGCCTCACTCGAGTGATAATGTACGGATACTCAGTAAAGGAGATGTCATGCCCTTATCTAATTTTCACATTTTTCAGAGTATTCACGGAAGATGATATATGGTTCAGTGGGCAACACAGGAATAACATGAATATACTGATAATAAGTACATGATTACATAAATTCCCCATAGGGGTTTGTAAATGATACTTACGATTAAGGTAGCCGCACAAGGCTACTAGGGTGTCTAAACTCATCCCAGTGAAATAAGAGACTTCTTCCCATCTTCGTTCCACTACTGTAATCCCCTCGTATGATACTCTGCATTGTTGTTTGCATATCTTCTGTCGTCTCCTGTCTAAATTGTTGGTTGGGGAGGGTGAGATTCGAGAGAATCTCAGTAGGAAACAGATACCCTAATACATGCATGATTGATGCTATGTGTATGCCATGTTAGCTTTATCTAGATGTATGCCTCATAATGACATTTCTGCATGCTCAATATTTCATACAACAAGACTATGGCCACAACGAAAACAGAAACAGAGCTTCATTTATTCAAATATGTTCTACACAATCAAGTAAAGCAATTACATACATCATTACACAAGCAAAGATATCAAATACATGCAAGTAAGGTAAGTCCCCTACCTTAACCTTTTTCCATCTCGAAACGCATGCCTTGATCTACGTGCAAATAGCTCGGGGCTCCATATTCGATCCTACAATGTCAAATATACTATTTAGACACTTCCATAGTGTTTCTGGGGATTATATGAGTCTATCTTAAAAAATTACTAAAATACCCCCGGGGACTTGGCCCTATCGTACCCGGTCCGGCTGTACTTTTCTCGAAATTCTAACCTGGGCTATCCTGACATATTTTCACCCAAGGAATCCATTTCCAAACTTGGAATTATCAAATTCAATGTAAAATTACGAAATTGCCCTTGGCAGCAATACTTTTAGGGTTTTAGGGGCGTTTCCGTAATTATGCTTTCTCGGCCTTTTCCGAAAAAGTGCCCAACTGTAACCCCACCTAATTTTCAACCCTGAACTTAATGGAACCATAAAATCATTGAAAATCCAACTCTAAGACCCATTTATAGTGCTAGCCAAAATATATGGGTTTTTAGGGGAAAATCGGGGTTTTTCAGTTTCGACTCCGTAAACACGTTCATTTCTACTCCTAACCACTTTACTGACTATTCCATTAGGTTAAAACTACCATTTAGTATCAATTTGGGAAGCATAACAGCCCCCACAAGCCATTTTCCATTTTTACACACAAAGACAATTCGATGAAATTTTACCGATTAAATTGTCTATAACAACCAGAATAGTTAATATACAAGAGTTTGGAAGTTACCTCAAGCTCCCACTAGCTTTTCCTTCTTGTGGCTGAAAACCCTAACTTCAAAACACCAAGATTTGTGCTTCAAATACCTTACATCACATAGAAGAGAAGCTTAGGAGAAGGATTATACACGTTAGGTACGAATTCACCGAAGAAATCGACCTATCTCGTGAGTTTTCTCCTCTTCTCTCTCTAAAACCCCCCCTCTCTCTCTCTTTCTCCATAGTGCTGCACGGTTTTTGGCTGATGGAAGAAGAGGATGATGATTTTATAACATTTAGCTTATGTCATATTTAATTATGATGATGTCATAATTCTCATTTTTCGAATTTCAGCAATTTCTGGCAGATTTTCTGCCCTAACTTTGAAAAATCATAACTAATTCTAGAAAAATCTAATTGGAGTGATTCCAAAGCCTATAGAACCCTTATTGAGTCTAGTTTCAAGAAAAAATATAGAATTTCGCTTAATGGAATCAAAAAATTCTCAAAATTTTAATCTTTTCCTGCTGTTCTAGAAACTTCACAGTTTTTCTATGCTGACTTCAAAAATTAATATCTTTTTGTATATAGCTCTAATTGATTCATATAACCTATCAAATTAAAGCTTAGGATATCTACTTTCATCTTATAAAATATCATAATTTTTTCTCATCATTTGATCATTCAAAATTATATGACAAGCTTACTACCTCATAGGCAATTTCACCAAAAACATAATTACTTTCTCCAAAATTCATCATTTTACTTTCTTAATACCCCAAAGATATAAGGAACATTAGAGAATAGATTTGGGACATCTACTAAATTGGGGCTTAGTAGTCCACTCAATTTAGGCTTATTCCCAAGCCTCCAATTCCAAAATCCGGGGTATTACAGGAGACCTCACTCAAGTGATGGTACGGTCAACACTCGGGTATTAGAGAGTGAAGAACATCAAGTATACACCCGAGAGCACAATAACCTTCAAAAGACTACAACACTCGAGTCCAGAATGCCACACTAGAGTGACAGCCAAATGCTCACTCAAGTACCAGAAAGTGAGGATCCGAGACAAGAGTTCATGGTGTCAAATACACCTGCACTCGAGTGAGAGGAGGCTTACTCAAGTGAGAACTCACAACACTTGCAAGTGAGACAACACTCTTGCCTCTACACACGGAAGTGCAACATGAAACTGAGAGCAGAAAAGACAATTGCACTACCGCACTCGAGTGGAACTCATCACCACTCGAGTGATGTTCATCCCACACTCAAGTGAACCCAAAATCACTCAAGTGATTCTATCAGGAACCAGAAAACACAGAAAATTGACCATACTCGGGTGAATTAGCCACTCCAATATGTGTTGGTGCTCTCGGGTACACACTTTCTATGTCTTACTTTGATGGACTCGAGTGCAAGTGGGGGTATCACTCGAGTGAGGCCTTCTTCACTCGAGTAATTCAGCCAAAAATCATTGCTTTTGTCGCCAAAAAGGGATTTTCAGGGTAGTTTTCCCCAACCCTTTAGTGTGTGTTTAGGCTTCTAATAGCCACCCAAAGAGTTCAAATGATAACTAACTTTATATGTTAAAGAAGAAATAGCTTGGAATAAGAGATTAATCCGCCATTCTTAATTTTGGGTTATAGGGTTTGACATCTGCCATACTCGCGAACCAACTATGCCGAGGAACATCAGGAAAGAACAAGGTAATGACTATTTCTCTTATACTGTGTGTAAAGCATTGTATGTATGTCTATCATGCATTATGTTATTGCTACTGCTTTGTGATACCTTATGACGCCTTGTGAAGCTTTATGATGCTTTGTGATGCTGCTACATAGTGTATACCGCAAAAACGGGCACAGTGATTACAGCAGAAGCTGGCATAATGTTTACCGCAAAAGCGGGCATTATAGTAAAAGTTGTCGCATTGTAAATACAACCGTGAGTGCTGTCGTATGTGGCGTGAGCCATGCACCATTGTGTTACTACTTAACATGATCATATATGCTATGTGTTTAAACATTGTATAAGTGATTATTTACTACTGGGATTCTTTTGAATCTCATTCTTTCCTTTGACTAACCATCAGACAGGGCAAGTGGCTCCAAGGAGAAGCGAGCAACAAGGAGCTGTTAGGACCTTGTAGAGACATTTTACATTTTGGACTGTTGGTTATCTGTTTTGGCTTGGGATTATTGTATATATTTTAGGATGTAAATATTGTTTTGGATATGTAATCCCCTATTTTGGGAAAATATACACCCATTATATATATACATGTAACCCAAGATTTGATGGGATTTTTAGTTGTGCACTCTGATATTTATGATTGTGATTTAATTGCACAGGTAATTATATTTGAAATGTGAATATGGGACCAGGTTAAATATATTTTGAATTATTTTTGTGAATACCCTATCTTAAGGATGGGGAATTATAAATATTAAATTGATATTATTGGTCTCTATTTCACTTAGATTTTAAAATCTGAATATAATTACAGTCAGGTGGTTACAACCAAGATCCTAACATATTCTCAAATGATTCAAGCCACTCCTCTAGTGATAAGTAGAGTGATAATATAAGGTATACTGCTACTTTTTGGAACTTTAGTTTCCTTCATGAAGGGAACCAAAGTTGCAAAATTACCAGAAAACCTCACATCCCTTATATATCAATTGACTAGTCACTAGACGTGTCATACTTTTTTGGCTTTATTTTTATAAAATATAAAAATGTAATTATATGGGTATTAGTAGCCCAAAAAATTAAAAAAATATAACATAACCTATAGTTACTAACAAAAAACCGTGATAAATATAATCAAATAAATAACAATTTTTACAATAAAACCGTTAACTATAAACTTTAAAAATATAACAAACCCCACGGTTATTAAGATCACACCGTGATGTAAAATCTTAGGTACAATAACTCACAAAACCCTACCATTCCACTTCTATTTAAACATTAGAAACATAATACACTTAACACTTTGTTTGGTCAAACATAACCTAGCAATAACGTTACTAACGTTACTACTCATGTTGTCCTTTCCAGCCATCAAGATTCTTTTTCAATCAAACCACACCTTTAAAAGCCTTCGTTGGACTTCTCAGTGATAACTGTACT
Organism: Inga oerstediana; assembly: GCA_963210345.1. Classification (NCBI taxonomy): domain Eukaryota; kingdom Viridiplantae; phylum Streptophyta; class Magnoliopsida; order Fabales; family Fabaceae; genus Inga; species Inga oerstediana. The sequence continues at coordinate 39,313,013 of OY723407.1, forward strand.
AGTGAATACACTTAATACTTGTCTCAGTGACAAAAACGTGACTACTTTTGCTTGCCCTAACTCAAGTTTTTGTTCGTGAGCCCTAGCTCAGTCACATTCCTTTGGGGCTCTATTCTCCTTATGTGTAGGTATGATTTCCCTTCTCCATTTCACATTATCCACTCTACTTTCTCTATTATTTACTTCCTGTTGCCTAGCTAGGTTATAACATTAGTCGTGCTTATAAATTTTTTTTTGGGAAAACCCATTACTCTAATCAAAGGTTCATCTACTTTTACATGCATGAAGTTGTCAACCTGGATGATTGGACTTCTTTTGTGAAGTCACGGCGCCATAAAGTATTCAAGGTGACATTAAATTGCTTTTGTAAAGTCATGCTTTTTTTTTTTGAAACCTTATTGCTCTGATCAAAGGTTCCTTTCCTGTTACCGGAGGTATGTGTTTTGAAGAATTTATGCATAATTGAAAGATTGCTTTGCGTACCTGATTGCTTACAATACATTATGCATTTGTACTATTTTTGTTGTCCGATTGATTATTAATTTATCTTCATTAGTTATTGTAACACTTCAATTTTTCTTTAGCTATTGGAATAAGCCTGACTATTTCATCTTGTCATTAGGTATCCATATCTCCAGAAGTTAGTTTTAAAAAGATCAATAGGGATGTAATGAATAAACTAGTTCATTATACTGAGATTCATACATGAACAAGCGAACACCATCTTTTATGAAGTCACGACTCGATAAAGCATTCAAGGTGGTATTAAATTATTTTTGTGCAGTTATGTTTTTTTGAAAAACCCATTACTTTGATCGAAGGTTCTTCTTCTGCTTTTGTGTTGAGTAGGTGGCACCAAGTTAAAGCTCTGAATTTTGAAAATGTGAAATCAATCCTAGACTCTTCAATGTGAGAGCTTTTGAGCTACTTGGATTTGGTTCTATCTAACAAAGTAGTACTTTCCGCATCAAGTAGCCAAGCAATTTGAGATGAATCAAGATTTTCTAAGCTTTGTAGCTAGAATTAATCAATCTCCTGGCCTCTATATATATATATAATAATGTAACCACTAATACAAAATTTGTCTTTTAAATCGACTCATTTAGACCGGTTATATAGGGATAAGGTCTAAAATGTATGACTGGTGAAATTTTTGTAATTATAGATAACTTTAGAGACCGGTTCCGTGGATATCAGGTCTTAAAGATATTATTTAGACCTTATTTTTATGCAACCGGTCTTAAAAGGACAAAATAATAAAAAATAAATACACTTTTTAGATCTGTATTTTCTATAACCGGTTTAAATAAGAAACCCACAATTAATTTTTTTTAACTTTTAAGACCGGTTATATATTATAATCAGTGTAAAAGTTGAAACTTTTTAGACTGGTTATTTTAAAAACCGGTTTAAAATGTATATTTAAGACTGGTTATTTTGAAAAACTGGTCTTAAAAGTACGCGCCCTAATTAAAATTTCGCTCTTCTCTTCCTCCCACCGAATCATATCTTCCTCTTTAAACTCACTTTTCCCTGAAATTTCTTCGACAGTGTTCTTGTTCACAACTCTGCCATCCTCTTTCTCTCTAAATTTGGAGTAATCTTTCTTTATGAACATAATATCTCACAATCTAAATGATGGCGTTATTTTTCCCAATCTCAGGGGCTGCATTGGGTTGGGTCTATATTAGCAAATGAAGAGTCACTACCCATATATCTTGCCATTAGTCAACCTTCATTTTGCCGTCAATCGATAACATTCCAGCTCTGACTCCTCCTCCCTTAAATCGCTGCTCGTTCTTCTTTCAAACGGGAGCACAAAGAGTAACTACTCGTGAAACAACTTTCTAGGTTTGTTTTGATTATTGTTAATAATTTGAACTTGACCCTTTTGATATTGTTTTGGGTAGGTTTAACTATGTCTGGCATCAGATTCCGATATGCTTGAAGTAGGAAATTGAAGTGTTCTGTTTTATGATTATGGCTTTATTTGAATATGCCCAATGTTGCTCTTTATCTTACTCTCGCCATTTAACTCAGTGATGATAACTTCATATACTAGCTTAATGATCACATTATGATATTTTATTTATAGTTTCTTATCTTGGATTGACATTAATGATCACATTATGATATTTGCTATGTGGGATTGAATTGAATATAAAGTTATGAACAAGAGTTTGAGAATGAATAGGGTGCTACAAGTTATTTATACTTTCTTATCTTGTTTTTTTGTCTATTGTTTTGCTATTAGATAGGGTGCTACTAGGTGTTGAAATATATGGATCGTAGTTGGATAAAAGCTAAACGGACAAGTGTTGAATATGATGTTGGGGTGAGGGGTTTTTTAGACTTTGCTAGAAAAAATGCCAATGATGATAATGGGATGTTTTATTGCCCTTGTGTAGCATGTTTGAATGAGAAGCGACTAAGTGCTGCAAATATAAATACAAATTTAATTTGTGAAGGATTTTGTAAGAGTTATATAGTATGGGTATGACATAATGAAGAATTAGAAACCTCAAGTACATCTCAACAGGGGGAATGGCCTTTGATGATAATGACACGGATATGGATGATCGAATAGAGGATATCATTTGTGATGTATGAGAATAGGCTTTTGAGCAATCACATGCATATGGTAGTATGTGCAGTAATGCTGAGAAGCCGTTATACCCGAGGTGTAAAAAATACCAATTGTTGATAGCAGTATTGAAATTGGTAAGCTTGAAAGCACGACATGGATGGAGCGACAAGAGTTTTTCAGAAATGCTTGAGGCTTTTGAGGACATGCTTTCATATGATAATGTGTTTCCTTATCATGCTAAGAAAATATTGTATCCACTAGGAATGAAGTATAAAATGATCCATGCATGCCCTAATGATTGCATATTGTATAGAAAAGAGCATAAAGAGAAAGAGCAATGTTCGATATGTGAAACTCTGAGGTATAAATCAAATAAGGCCCATGCAAAAGTGTTGTGATATCTTCCAATCATACCAAGGTTCAAGCACTTGTTTGCCAATGAAATTGATGCCAAAAATTTGAGATGTCATGCGGATGAGAGGATTTTTAATGGAAAACTTCGACATCTAGCTAATTCTTCTCAATAGAAGAAAATCGATAAATTATTTCCTAGCTTTGGTAAAGAACCTAGGAATCTTGGGCTTGGGCTTAGCACAGATGACAAGAATCCTTATGTTGAAATGAAAGTACATTATGTTGTCTATATTGATTTCAGGACCAAAGCAATCCAGAAATGACATAGATGTTTACCTAGAACCCTTGATTGAAGACTTGAAAGAGTTTTGTGGTGAAGGTGTTGATGTTTTTGATGTAAACAAAAGGAGATTTTTAAAATGCGAGCCAAGATCTTTTGTACTATAAATGACTTCCCTGTATATGAAAACTTGTTAGGATATACTATTAAAGGCCATAAAGCATATTCGATTTATAAAGAAGACACATGCTGCCATCAACTTCAACATGGAATAAAGGCGGTTTATCTTGGCCATAGGAGATTTTTTAGATGAGGCCACCCATATCGTAGATTAAAGAAAGCTTTTTTTGGTGGACAAGAGTTTGAAGATGCTCCTGAGGCATTGACTGGGGAGCAAGTTTATGAAAATGTGAAAAATATCAATGTTATCTTTGGTAAGACTACAAAGAGTAGTAATGAAAAACATAAATGGAAAAAGAGGTATATCTTCTTTGATCTTCCATATTGGCCCAATCTTGATGTGAGATACTATATTGATTTCATGCATGTGGAGAAAAATGTATGTGATAGTATTGTTAGGACACTGTTCAACATACAAGGTAGTTCTAAGGATGGCGTGAAGGCAAGATTAGATTTGCAAGAAATGGGAATACGAGAAGACTTGCATCCAAGGCCATATGGTAAGAGAACTTTTTGTCTACCAGCTTCTCATACTTTGTCAAAGGATGAAAAAAGAAGTTTTTGTGACTATTTATATGGCATCAAAGTTCTTTCAGGGTATTACTCAAATTTTAAGAAGCTTATGTTTATATAAGACTTGAGTTAGTAGGGCTAAATTCTCATGATTGTCATGTCTTAATGCAACAACTACTCCCAGTAGCTATTCGAGGCATTGTCAAATATGATCTTCAACATATTTTGACTAGACTTTGTTTCTTCTTCAATGCTATTTGTAATAAAGTCATTAAGACGAAAATATTGGATTAACTGGAAAATGAATGATATATGATCTTGTGCCATCTTGAGAAGCTTTTTCTTCCTACTTTTTTTCACATCATGATACATCTAATTGTTCATATAGCGAGGAAGATCAAGTTGTGTGGCCCTATCTATTTACGATGGATGTACCCAATTGAAAGAACTATGAAAATCCTAAAAGGGTATGTGAAGAACCCTAATTGGCCTGAAGCATCTATTGTTTAAAAATATGTTTCTGAAGAAGCCATGGAGTTTTGTCAAGATTACTTGTCAAATGTAAGACACATTAGACTTCTTGAACGTCATAATGAAGAAGGGGGAAGACGCGGGGCTTCAGTAAAGTGTGTGGATCCTGATGAATTGCAACAAGTCCACTTGTACATCTTGAATAATGTTGATGAAGTTTAAGATTACATTAATGCTCATAAAAAAATTGTACGAAAAGGAAATAGTCGAATGACTTAACAAAGGTTAATTAGGGAGCATAACAAAACTTTTGCACATTGGTTCAAATAAAAGATTGACGGAGAAGAATGTGTTTCTGATACAATTAAATGGTTAGCACGTGATCCTGAGGTTGATGTCATAAGTTGGACTTCATTTGTGATCAATGTTTATATGTTTTACACAAAGTCCCTAGATGATAGGAGCACTGTCCAAAACAATGGTATTATGTTAGTTGCTGAATCTATGCACTTCTCTAGTTCGAAAGATAAGAACCCTAAATTGGCAACCATACCTTATTATGAGGTTATTGAAGAGATTTGGGTGGTTAATTATGTTAAAATTAAATTTCCCATTTTCAAATGTAAGTGGGTTGATGTCAATAATGGTGTGATGATCGATCAATTAGGATTTACATTAGTTGATCTAAATAGTAGAAGTTTTGGAGATGAACCTTTTATTATGGCATATCAGGAGAAACAAGTGTTCTATATTACCGATCAGCAAATAAAATATGGTCTGTAGCTCTCCAAGGAAGAGGGTCGTTGATATTAATGAGGAAAGTCATTCAATGAATGATATTCTTGAGACTCCTTCTTTTTCTAGGGGTCTTCCAGAATTGAATGAAGAAGATGAAGCAGATAATGAACATGGCATAAGAAACGATCATTATGAAGGGATATGAGAGGATATCCCTTTATAAAATTACTTTGAATGTTAGCTAGCTAAAGTAATTATCATGAATTATATTTGAATTATGTACATAGTTATTTTATATATAAAACTACTTTTTTGTTGTCATCACAGGAAAATGATGGATTTGAGGTGTCCTAGTGTATATGCTCCAAAGCCAGCTAGTGATCATCAAGGATGGATTACTGTCTGTTGTGTTCTTTCTCGGTAGATTCCTCTATCATCAATTGAAGTGTTTTGATTTTATTATTAGCTGAAGTTTTGGTTTTTTTTGGTAAATTGTAATATTAAAATAGGGGAATAAAAATGTGTAGCAACATACCTTAATTTTTCGATTGTGTGTGATAATGTGTTGATTTTCAATGATTTATTGTTGTTGCTTCTGTGGAATGTGGGGTGTAGGAAGAATGATGTAAGTATTACACCAATTGAAATTGTGTTTTTACTTGATGAAAGTGCTTCTGTATAAGGTGTTAGTTATAATGTGCAAAAGAAGAATTTATTTGGATGTCACTGGAATTGTTTACTGGGTAAAATGTTTTAATAGGGGAAATGGCTTGCTGGCTAGCTAACAATAATATTTAAAAAAATGAAACTTTTAAGACCGGTTTTTAAAATAATCAGTCTTAAAAATCACTTTTAAGACCGGTTCTTCAAAAAACCGGTATAAAAAATATACTTTTAAGACCGGTTATTTTAAAAACTGGTCTAAAAAGTATGACTTTTTATACCAGTTTTTTAAAGAACCGGTCTTAAAAGTATGACTGTTTTTTCACCATTACGCTTAATGTTGTTATGTTTAGATCAGTTGTATAAACAATGGATCTAAGAACTTATTTTTTAGATTGTTTAACCGATCTAAAAAGTAACAGACTTTTAAAACCGGCTATATCAATACCGCATCCAGAATAGGTCTAAAATGTCATTTTTAACCGGTCTAAAAAGTTTTTTTTCCACTAGTGAACTATTTACCTATATGCTGTGTCTCTTCACAGTGTTGAAGCCAGGCAAACAAGAAGAGGGTGAAAGAGAACAAATATCCATATGTGAAAGGGCGCAAGGGTATGCAAACCTCAATTTGATCAAGTCTTTTTCTAGGTTTGCATACCCTTGTGCCCCTTTTCGATAGAGATATTCATAATTTTTACTCCTTCCTTGTTTACTTTGCTTATTCCTGTGAAAAGACATAATGTATAAGTCAACATCCATTATCATAGATATAGATCAATAATTGTCATTGATTCTTCCCACAAAACTTGGAATATCTTGATTCATTCCAAATTGCATGGAAACTTAGTGTGGGAAGTACTATTCTATTATATACAATCTCGTCCAACTAGTTCAGAAACTCTCACATGAAGAGTCTAACATTGATATTTCATGGTTATTATATAAAAACCTTTATGTATTATAAAAGTTCACTGTTCTTACTTATAAACCGTTATTTATGTTACTAAATAAATAATGGTTATTTATATGAGCCCATTATTTATTATCATTAAACTCCACGGTTCTTACATAAAAATTATTATGTATGTTACTAAATAAATAATGATTGTTTACGTGACACCGTTATGCATTATGCCAGCATTATCGATTATATAATGGATGTTTACGTGAGCTCATTTTTTATTATGTAAGCATTACGCACATCACGGCTTCACCAAGCCTCAATATATAATGGGTGTTATATTAGAACTATTAAAATAGATATTGAATAAATTACGGTTCGGAACTGTGGTTTATGGTCGATAATAACCGTCATCTATGTGCGATTCTGTAGTAGTGAATGTTGGTGTTTTTATTAATGAATATAGATTAGAGCACTTAAAAGACACCTCACCAATGTAACCCAAAAAAAAGGGGACACCTCGTAAAATTAAGGGGTCAAAATAAAACTTTATGTAAAATTAAAAGCCACCTCATGCAATTTATTTATTACTATTATTTAGCACCGGATAACAATACTCTGCAAATTTTGACACACAGGATACAAATATTCTAAAATTCATGTCCTTCTCACTAATAATATTTTTAATGAGAATATTGTCCTAATTTTTATCTCAAGATAGTACGCCACAAAATGATGAAATTAATATAACTCCATACAAGTCAAATATATCACATTATTACATTATTTTTTTAACCGACGAATTAGAACATTATTACCTTACTGGCAAAAAAAAAAAAAAAAGAACATTATTACCAGCTATACGTGGGCTTCCTATTCACAATAGATTATTTAGATATACTTTAATTTAAAATAGAGATAAAAGTTATTTTAATTTATCTATAACAATGCTTTTATTATGCTTTATTTCTGCAGCTGCCCAAAAAGCATTCTTTTATCTTTTTTTATATTTTAGGGTTAAGGTGAAAATTTACCAATGAAATTTTGTCCGAGGAGCGTCTGGCACAAATATGTTTTAGAAGGGGCAAAAATACCAATGAATAATTAAGAAAGGGCAAAAATACCAATGAACAATTAAAAAGGGGCATGCACCACAAAAACCGTTAAATCTGTACTAACCCCGTTAGGGGTTTTCTTCTCTTATAATTTAACGCCGTTAGTACGGATTAACGGTTTTTGTGGTGGATGCCCCTTTTTAATTGTTCATTGGTATTTTTGCCCCTTCTAAAAGATATTTATGCCAGATGCTCATCGGACAAAACTTCGTTGGTAAATTTGCACCTTAACCCTATATTTTATGTACCCAAAAATATCTTAAACAGGAGTCGCACTTCTGAATAATTTATTGATTCTTAATTATAACTATGTGAAAAAAAAATAAAGTTCTCTAGCAAGAGAAAATGACAAATAACAAAAAGAGAAAATATTTTCTTTTCATTTTTCATTTTCTCTCATCCCATCAAAAGTTTCAAATGCGTTGACTAGGTTGAATTTATTTTTTTTTCGTCCCTTGCTAAATAAACCTGAAACGATATCATTTTAAGTTAAAAAATAGCAGTCCATCAAATTTATACTTTATTTAGTTTGTTTTGTTGGCATAGTTGTCTGATGTGTTTAGATTGTATAAAATAAAATAAAATAAACTTTGTTCTATTGAATTATAGGTTATTTGTACATGAATTTTTCACTTAATTGTGGATTAATTCCTGTTTATTTAAATAATAATTTTTTTAATATTATATATGAATACTTTTATATTTTCAATATTCTTTACTCCATGTGCCTTTCCTCATCGTCATCCCATCAAGGCGTGGACATGGAAAGTCAACGTGTCATAAGGAAGAAGAAAGGAGCTTCTGGACTAAACGAAGAAGGCGAAATAATGCAGGAGGGGTAGTTCGATTTTTGGAAGTTAACTGTCATAAATATGGAAAAAGTGAAAAGCAGGGGGGAAAAAAGAAGGGACGATGATTTCAAAGAACCAACGTGCATGTACTCATGCATTTGGGTGTACTGTGTAGGTTATTTCGGTGGTCAATAATAATACTTTCCTTGTCCAACCCATCCAAAACACGCCACCTTCAATTCAATTCAATATTTCTTTGAATTCCTCATTCGATTATTATAATATATATATATATATATATATATCAAATCTTTCAACCGAAAAGTTTGATTTGATTTCTTTTAAATAATATGTGGGACCCTTAGACAAAATTTGAAAAGTTTGATTAAGATTCACTTCCCACTATCATATGATAATCAGTCACATTTTAAGAAAAAAAACTATAAGAAAGATAAATATAAAAAAAAGAGTTCAATTTTAATTAAATATAAATTAAATAAATCCAAAATTCACAAATCATAATCCTATTTTTCAATTAATAGGTTTGTCGATTCAGTTTTTTACCCATGAGCTTGTCTTTGGTCAAATTTAAGATATGTTTCACCTCATTTTTAAAATAAAAAAAAACTAAGTGGGTTTGAGAAATATATCCCTATGTGAAGTGAGAGAGATTCTCACATTTAATGTCTAACGAGGAGCAAGATTACGTTCAATAGGAGAATATTTAAGGGAGAGGAATGTCTCTATTGATCTCTTTCTCTCTTTCCTCTCCATTGATAATATCCACCATTAGCTCAAGTTTAAATGGTTGAGAAAAAAGAATTAAGCAGAATAAAATCAAAACGTCATCAAGCCAATTGTTGAAACTGAGTATGTCTTTTTTGTAATACCATTGTACTTATGTAAGTCACTTGCAGGAGAAAAATATGGTTCTAAATATAAGTCACTTGTAGGATAATTAATGATTTTTTTTTTCAATTTTACCCATATTTAATCTCTATTATAAAGATATAAAGAATTAAGCCAAATAAAAAGAGTACTCGTGAGCAATAAAAAGAATTAAGCCAAATAAAATCAAAACGTCAGCAAACCAATTATTGAAACTGAGTATGTCTATTTTCAATACCAATATGTAGTTATATGTAAGTCACTTGTAAGAGAAAAGTTTGGTTCTAATTCTAAATATAAGTCATTTATAAGATAATTAATGACTTTTTTTTTTCAATTTTACTCCTATTTAATTTCTATTGAAAGAGATAAAGAGGAGATATATGAGAATGATTAGTAAATATAGAGAGACAAAAAATTTAAGTAATGCTGACGTAAGGAAGGAGCCCTCCTGTGGCGCTTGCTGACGTAAGCGCCACAAGAGACCCACCTCCTATGGCACTTCGTCCAAAAAGCGCCATAGGAGGATATTTTTTTCAAAAAAAAAAATTAAAATGCTGTGGCACTTCGAAGCACCACATTTTTTTTTAATGGCGTCCTGATATGTGACACTTTTCTAGCGCCACAGCTAATGTAATTATAAGCGTTACAGCTTTACTTTTTTGTAGTAGTGTTTATCACTTGAGTTAGCCTTAGACGTTTAGCAAGGTAGCACTAAAAGTAAGTATCATGCATGCATACATAACCTTCTGTACTTAATATAATAAGATCTCATTCTTAGTGTAATTTGTACTTCACCCGTCCCTAAATATAAGCTTTAAATTTGTTAATGGGTTTGTCTCAAAATATAAGCTTCATTTTAGTTTAGTCAAAGCATTTATTGCATTTACCAATGCGAGTTAGGTTTAGCAGAATGAGCTAGTCTGTCACAATGTAGCAAACCAAAGTTCGAATCATCACTGAGAAAGTTGCCCATATTTAATGCCCCATAGTACCTCGAATAGGATTGCCTCTAATAAAAGGATACTTATACTTAGGAAAAAAATATTTATTACTTTTTTCCCAACTTTACCCTTAACTGTATTTGTTTCATTTATTGTCCCTCTCTCAAATATCATCTTTACAAATAATGGCATAGTTGGAAAAAAAATACATATTTATTGGTCTTAACTAATTTTAATTGCTTTCTTAATAAGCACAATTTGGTTATTTGAAACGTATATTTAAGGTCAGAGGGAGTATTACATATGAGATCTTATATTAAGAATTGGAGCTACTGTAGTGTATTTATTATCAGTGAAAGATTTTTTTTTTTTTCCCAGTGTTGTCAATGGTTAATGACTTATGTGAATTAATATATATTTCTTGAACTTTATCATAAGTATTCAGACGTATTTTCTATGTATATAATATACACATGTTTTTCAATATATACATGGAAGAAAAGGTGAATACGAAAAGGAAGTTCAGAATGAAATTCGGTGACCTAAAAATAAAAGATGGGAGAAAGAAGACAAAGTTTAATTTAACTGAGATTTGAAATCTGTAAGGTATGTGGCAGGTAATCCAACATGCATGTCACACACGCTCATACGGTATTGGGTTCTTTGACCACTGAATTTGACCCTTTTTTCTTCTCAAGTCATCCCTTCCGTTATTTTCAAGAAAGTCTATAATATAATATGCTTATAAAAAAATAATTTAGTCAAAAATATAAATTATTTGTAAGATAATTAATACTCATTTTTCAATTTTATTTCTGCAATTAATACTCATTTCCAATTTTACCATTCATTAAATTTTCAAACATATTTTCCAATAAAGGTAAAAATGGGGAAAAATCAATTTAAAACATATTTAATGAATTAATTGTTCTTTCTTATTTTATGTAAATTAATTAAAGTGTCATGTGTTATGTGTTATGGATATCCGAGGGAGTACTCAAATCTTTACAAGTAAAGTAGGCCATTAAGTAAACGTCGGTGGTGGTGGTGGTATTATTATTATTATTATGGGAAAATTGCACCCAAGTACCAAATAAGAGAAAATACAACGAAAAGGTCCCTTAAAATCTCAAATTTACAGTGAAGTCCTATGGGACATGTTTGTAACCATATTGATTAAATAAAGAGAGGGAACGGATGATTGTGCATTCATTAAGGGTATTTTCGAATTTGCACATTTGGAATATATTACACAAATATCGCACGGAACTTCACTGCAAATTTAAGACTTCAAGGGACATTTTTATCATATTTTCTCTTCCTTGGGAATTAGGTGCAATTTTCATCATCATCATCATCATCGTCATCATCATCATTTAGAGAGAAAGGGATCATGCCAATGGCTTTATAGTTTGGTGAAATGAAAGGTCCACCGTAATTGGGAGATCACGGCTTTGATTTTACTTGTAATTAATCTATAAAACAATTGATGTAGTGACAATTAATTTTAGTGAAATATCTTACTAGATATCCACTACTACAGAAATCACTATATATGACGGTTATTAACTGCCATACTTCACGGTTAGAGCAGGGAATACAGGCCAGGCCGGCCCTACAGCGTCGGCCCTTCACGGGCTCGGGCCTAAACGGGCCGGTCCGTTTAGACCAATTTGCTAAAAAGTACAATATTTTTTAGACCCTCGGCCCTACAGGGCTGGCCCTTCAAGGGCTCGGGCCTAAACGAACTTAAACTCATTTTAATTCAAAAATTTTATTTTCCAGGTTTTACAATTTATTTATTATTTTGCCTTAAATTGAGATACATTATTTTTAAAACTCATAAAGTTTTAGTTAAAATAATCATCTAATGTCCAAATTAGGCTATTTTTTAAAGTTTAAATTAATAAATCATTGTAGAAAATAAAATAAATCAAACCAATTAATAAGTGTTTGCCTATTATTAATACTCTATTAGGTACTTAGGTGTCTCTCATATTGATAATTTGATATAATGATATTATATTTATTAATTTATTTTAAAAAAATATTAAACGGGCCTAAAAGGGCCGGCTCTCAGGGTTGCAGGGCCCGCTTCTCTTTTTAGCCTATAAATCATAACCTCGGCTCTTGAAGGGCTCGGGCCTAAACGGGCCGGCCCGAATTCCCAACTCTATTCACGGTTCCGAACTATCATATATACGAGCGCTATAAATGCTCAGCGCAGAAGCATTACAATACTGAACCGTTATTTATTCTGAATCTATTATAATGGTTATAAATAACACTCATTATGTATTGAGGCTTAGTAAGGCCCTGATATGCCTATTGTTGTGATAATAATTAACGATCACATGTAAACAACCGTCATAATATATGGTAATACTTTATCATACATAACGGTTCAGCTTTAACAACCGTTATATACAGTTGATATAAATAATGGTTGTTGCATAACAACCATGATTTATGGTGTCATACATAATGGTTCCACTTTAACAATCGTTATATATAGTTGACATAAATAACGGTTGTTAGATAACAATCGTGATTTATCGAAGCTAAATTTTTTATTAAAAAAATTGGGGGGGGGTCCTGATTTTGATACCCCTGCATATACATTTGTACAGAATGAATCACAATATATATTTATATTCATTCATATATAGAACAATATAATAAATTAGAATATATTTACAGTCATTCATATACATATATACACTATTAAAACCAAAACCTTAAAACAAACAAATCATCAATATCTAGAAATTTATAAGCATACTATGTATTATTACTCTCACATTGATGTTGCACAGATGTCACCAACTCTTCAACAACTTCTTTCATTTGTGAGTTGTTAAACATCGTGCAGAAGGAATCAAAATACTGTGTACAAAATGAAATAAGATGAAAGTTAGATATTGTAACATATAGCTGACAGAAATATATAATAACGAATTGATCATATAATATACCTTTATTTTATCAATACTTTCGGGACCATGGGTGATAATGTCCTTCATGTACTGCATCATGCAATACCCACAATCGTTGCACTTATTCGATTGCTTTAGGCACTACAAAGAAATGAGAAGAAAAATTTGTCAGTCGGTCATATATATCTGTAACCCCCCTCACCGTAATTACATCCGGATTACGAAATTTAAGTGAAATAGAGACCAATAAAATGAAATCCACAACTATTAATCCCTCATCACAAGATGGGGTATTTCAAAAATCCATTCAAAATATAAATAATCTTGGTCTCACATTCACGTGCGGATATAATTACTTGAGAAATCAAATCACATAATAAATATCAGAATGCAGAAACTAAAATCCCGGCAATAACATGGGTTTAAGGTTTCCAAAAGGGGGATTACATGTCCAAAATATTCATTTACATCTCATATACATTTGGTAATCCCAAATCCAAAACAAAGATAACCAACTACCACTAAGTCTCAGAGTAATGCTAACTACTCTTGGTTGTCCACTTCCCTTTCGAACCACTCGCCCTGTCTGAAAAGATTAGTCATTTGGAAAGAGTGAGATTCTAAAGAATCCCAATAGTAACAAATTATTCATACCACACGCAATCACATAATATGTAAACAAATCATCTCATAACAACAGCAACACAAATCACACTCCACCCTCATCCCCTTTTACCACCGGGAAGGGACACCGTCTTAACCCGAACCGTTGTTAGCGACTCAGGGACTGTTGGCGTGGCAGTGCATACGAATAGCCTTTCGGCTTTCACAATTGGCCCATCGGCCTTCACAAATAGCCTTTCGGCTCACAATTAGCCATTCAACCCACATAATCACATAACACACCCTAACCTCATCCCCTTTTACCGCCGGTAAGGCACACAGCCCTTACCCGAACCATTGTTAGCGACTCAGGGACTATTGGTATAGCGGTGCATGCACAATTCCACATATCTTGCAGCATACGAAATCATCACATCACAATCATATAGCACACATACAATGTATCATATAAGGTATAAAGAAAGAGTCACTACCTGTATCTTTCCTAACTAGCTCTGGTACCGCAGTCTCACGAGGGCGACAGATATCAAATCCTATACCAAATTAGGGACAACCGATCAATCTCTTTCCAAGTTCTTAATTTCATAATGCACTTAGTTGGTTATCATTTAGGACTCTTTAGGTGACTACTAGAGGCCTAAACGTATGCCTAAAGGGTTGAAAGACACTACCTTAAAGACCCCTTTTTCGAAGGCACAACACTGATTTCTGACCACCTCACTCGAGTGAAGACGACCTCACTCGAGTGATGAGAGATTTGTGCTCGGGTGAGGACAAATCTCACCCGCGAGTGCTTGATAGAGAGCAACCTTCACAGCTAGGAAGTGCTCACATCACTCGAGCACCAAGCTCTGCACTCGGGTGATAACCCAAATTATGCTCGAGTCCCTGAAAGTACTACCCCACGAGTGACAACCTGAGAGCACCACCCACACCAGAGGCAATAACTCACTCGAGCATAAGCTCAGTGCTCGGGTGAGATGGCCGTGCTTGCGAGTGTCAGAGCACACTCTTGGCATAAACCAGAGAGTGAGGACCCGAGAACAACCTCAACACTGGACTCACACTATCACTCAAGCAAACCCAAGCTCACTCGAGCATGTTCCTCCCTTACTCGAGAACAAAGAAGTGCACTCGAGACTCATTCAAAGAATCCAGGCAAAACTCAAAGCATAAAGGGAAAAACTCACGCAGCACTCGAGCACGATCTTCTTCTGCTCGAGTGTTGTGCATCAGAGACAAAAAACGCAGCAAAAACCATAAAATCTCAGATGGTCAAAATCATACCCAATGGTTCCCAAACTCCTCCCAAAGCTCATACACTCTTAGCACTAACTAGGAAACACATTCGCAACTCCAAAAACCATTTTGACCACAATCAACACTAAGGTCTCCATGATACACAATATCCAAATTTCATTCAACTTAATTCCAACATTCCAGATTATATCCAACAATCAAACAACTCCACATTAAACCATTTCCAATATCAAACACAATGAAATTCCTAAAATCCATATTTGGTACAAAATAGGGCAAATTTCCAGATTTTTTCTAAACTTATCCAAAAATCACAACCAATACATTCAAGTGCACTAAATGCCTACCTCTTCACTTTGCCCAATCAAGAATCTTGATTCTTCGACTTTCAAATTTTGATCAATTCACAACCTCCAATATTCAAGATTCTGAAATCACCACAATGAAGCTCTCAATGAAATGAACAACATTAGAGAAGAGGTTTTAAGCTTAAGGAGATCATTGCTTACCCAAAAATCAAAGCTTTCCTTTCTCTTTCTTGCCTCAAGGTCGCCGAAAATAGAGAGAAGAGAAGGGGAGTATGAGAGAGAGATGGTGAGATGATGATGATGAAATGTCTCTTTCCCCCTTTCCTACACACAACCAAAAAAGAGAGAGGAGGGAGAGAGAAAAGTGCTATTTTGTCACTTAGTGCCACATCCCATGGCCACCACCATGCCACTTGTCCAAATCTACACACTCTCTCAAAGAGCTCACATAAGTTTAATACACCGGATTCCGACCCATAGCCAAGGAATCTCAACCCTTTATCTTAAATACCATATATATATATACACACACACCAAACTCATATTACATTAATTCCAAAAGTGCTTAATTACACTAATTACAATAATTCTCATAGTCATTAGCCCTAATCACAAATCGGGATATTACAATGTCAACTATATGTGTGCTTCAATTTAATATTATAGTCATCGGTGAATAATATATATACCTTCAGACTCAACCATTGGAAAGCGTATATGAAGCAACCATCAGTGAGGTTGTAATTGATGCAGTCGAGACCATTCTACATGCAATACTTGTACACCGCTCTGAGAAGATATAATAAAAAATTATATATATAGAAACATGCAAGATGAACTGAATTATAAGATATGGTGAATGAATAACTAACTAGTTGAAAATCTCCTGCATGTATGGTCTCATGTTTGGAACTCTACACATAGAGTCATAGTACTAAATCCTTTTCCACATTGGATTTACGGTTATCAGCATCCAGTGGTTTCTAAGTACAATAATAGATCACACCTTCAAGACAATTACAAAATAAATAAAAACTAATTCAAACAAAGTCAATGATATTCCCACCCTTAGACTTAAGACACCTAGAAGTAAGTGTCACATCTGTCTGCCGTCCTCCTAAGGAATTCATCCCCGAGAAACCTTGCGTGCCGTTGCTTGGCATCTTCTTTCATGTCCTCATCCTGCTTATTGATTAATGTTGGAAATTGTGCCCTAAGAGCCAATTATTGTACTTTAAACATTATTATTTAATGAATTTCTCCATATTATTATCATATTATTTGCATGTTAACTGTGATAATTGTATCCTTGGATAAATAATAAAGATTGTCCTAAAATGTTACTGGTTAGTCGTCTATGCGGGAGTAGAGATAAAACAAGACCAGTATAACTTTGATAAGATATAGAGATATGAATCAAAGTCTTAGGTACTTGTAAGAGTGAAAGGTGTTGGACCGACCCACTATGAGAAAGCTACATGGATCAAGTCATAAGCTTTTCTCATGTACAATTACGTCACAATGCCTTTTGACCTAAGGTCATCATGGATTCCTACATGAGGTTGCTAAGCTTTGAACTAGTCAAAAGTCACTTTTGACCGGGTGATAATAAAGGATACGATCGGGCTTGATGGTTTTTCATGCAAAGGAATATGAATGATCAAGATGAAATTTGTTCCTCATATTAGTATAGAGATATTATTGGGCCCCTCGATGAGTGAGTCTGAGAAATGTATGACCATACTACGATGGAAAGGAGTTTCTATTTCTATTGTCAGACTATTTAGGAATCGAGAAAGTAATGGTTAGGAACAAGAGAATGACATTATCCATGCCTCATCCTTGACCGATATATCGTGTGACAAAAGGGACGTGACATGGTTGTATGATAGGTTGCATCATGTTAACGATCCTCATATGAATTGGGTAGTCATAATGTCTTACTAGAGGCCGCTTGCGACTTGTGGGTTAGTACAGTTATTAGCCCACTGCCAATTTCGTATAGGCCTATAAGGTCACACACAAGAATGGTCTAACACGAGATAATGTTTAATTTAAGGTGGACGAATTTTATATTTATATATATAATATAAAATTTGTGAAAATAAAATTAATAATATTATATATATATATATATATGTATTTTCAAAATACATATTTATATTATTATATTGTGTTAGTTTTAAATTTAATTTTATTAAGATAAATTAGATTTAATAACTAATATGATAGAGATATAGTATCTCAGATTTAATTTATGAAGATAAATTAAATCTAATGGCTCTTTATTTGGATTAAATAAATAGGTTAAATTAAAACTGTTAGACAGATTTAATAAAACTGAATTTATTTAATTAGCTCATTAAGATAATTAATTGTTAATTAATTTTGAAATTAATAAATATTAATTTTAAAATTCGAATATAGCCCCATGGGTTATAAAATTGATAGAGCAAAAAAACTCAAACACCGATGAGAATTTAGAGCCGCAAGGGAAACCCTAGGAGACATTGGAGGGGCTAGCAAGTAGTCTGTGTTAGAGAGCATTCATGTGGATACTAGTAGAGGGAGCGGACATGAGGTGTTGGCTCTTAGATATCAAAAAACCCTAAATTCGAAAAGGTACGATTATTCCTAACTTTGTTTAAACGCCATTGATAGATCTTCGATTGGGATTGGCAAAAATTTTTAAATTCTTTCGCTGTGCTTGCTGTAACCCCCTTCCATAATTATATCCGAAATACAACATTAGAGTGAAATAGAGACTAGTAATAATCAAAATTCATTTACATTACCCATCCTTAAGATAGGGTTTTCACAAATTTCTTTAACAAACACTTTAACCTGGTCTCACATTCACATTTCGAATATAATTATATTGCGAAGATAATTAACATTCATAATATATCAAAGTGCACAATAACAATCCCTGCAAATCCGGATTCATACCTTCACTAAAGATTCATAGGGCAATATGTAATACCCCAGCTTTTGAGACTCGAGGCTAGAGAATAAGCTTGAGATTATTGGATTGCTAAGCCCCGGTTTAGCAAGATCCAAAATTGTGATTAAGGGTTAATGACTTCAAAAGTGGATGTGGTTAGTGATAAATAACCCTTTTGGAGAATATGATGTGATTTGGCACTCGAATGTGATTCGTGTGTGTTGTGAGCAACGCCGAAACCCTGTATTTGAGTTCAATTGTGGATTAACATCTAAATTGACTTAGAATAGAGGGAAGAATTGAATGTGAATTGTGTTGACATGTTGAGATTGTTGTGAAAACATGTCAATGTGATGTGAATTTGATTGATTTGGTGTGTCCAATAGATTCCTTGTGAAAATTTATGTGGGAATGATGTTTGGTATGAAAATGGAACCAATTGAAGCAAAGATGCAAAATCTGAAATTCTGTCCAGTGAAACTCTATTCTGGGCAGTCAGTTTTGTTAGATCTCATGTTTTGATAATAACAAAGAATGGTATGAAAAAGATTTGAATAATAAATAAGTTTGAACAAAGTAATAATAGGGAAAAGCATTACTTGAAGTAAGCATTGGAGTAATGAAGAAATGCCAAGAGAAAATGCTGAGAAACTTGATCAGAAGCAAATTTTCTATGACATTACTCGAGTATGTACTCGAGTAATGAGACAAAACTTAAAGTAACTAGAGACACCTTCGAGTAACCTGCCAACGTTACTCGAGTAAGTACTCGAGTAATAGTGTAAATGTTTTCAAGTTGCTCTTGGCCTGCCAATGTTACTCGAGTAACTACTCGAGTAACTAGGTAAATACTTGGAGTTGCTCTCAGCCTGCCAACGTTACTCGAGTAGCTACTCGAGTAACCATGTAAAAGTCTTCCAATTGCTCTCAGCCTGCCAATGATACTCGAGTATGTACTCGAGTTACTCTGTTTCAGAAAATGTGTTGCTCTCGACATTTTGTACCCTGCCAATGTTACTCGAGTAGCTACTCGAGTAACGCACTGTGGTAAGCAAAAATCTGAAGGCAGTACTCGAATAACTTAATCTATTTTTATCATATTTCACTCTAGGTGCTACTCAAGTTTGCAGGTAGTTAATGATTCATTTTAAGTGAATTACTCGAGTATGTACTCGAGTATGCTGGGTTATTTTTGAAGAAAAACTTCAAGTCATTACCCGAGTAAGCCATACAGAAAAATTATGTTTACTCAAGTATGTACTCGAGTAACAAGGTAATCAAACTTGATGTGCTCTCGGCCTTGAAATCCTTCAACATTACTGGAGTAAAGCATCGAGTAACCAAAAGTTTATTTGAAGTTTTACTTGAGTTGGTACCCGAGTAACCTATGAAAAAAAGAGTACATACTCGAGTAGGTACCCGAGTAAACATACATTTCCAAAGGTTTGATATTTTGTTTATTCCATGCACTACCTGAGTAATCTCATATTTGTTTGTTGACTTGCAGTTCATCAAAGCTTTCTCGATGATACTTGAGTAAGTACTCGAGTAAACTTTAATGGATACTCGAGTAGCTACTCGAGTAGGGAAACCCAGAAATATAGAAATCATTCAAACGTTCATTGATTTGTTTCCTATATGATTAACCTTCCATTGTATTAGTATTCCTAGTATATTTACAGATAAACAATGAAGAAATCATATCAAATAAGGAAAGTCAAAAGAGAAGTTCAAATGCCACCTACCGCCAACGGATATATTTCAAATACTGGAAAAGTCAATAGTGGTTGCGCACTCTCCAACGGACGAGAAGAAAATGTTCTAACAGTCTTCAGCAACATATCCATATAAATGGGAACATCCAAACAGAGAAACAATGACAAGATCACACACAAATGTATCATCAAGTTCACTACTCTGTTTTACGTGATATTTGTAACTCTGTACTTCAGTGATTCTTATTCACTCTTGAGAAAGATATTTCATTCAAACTCAATATTTGTTATTAAGATAACTTAAGGTTGTGGAACCTTGAGTTAGGATTGGATTACAACTTGTAACGGGGAGCGAGTGTCCAGGTGAAGGAACTTGATTGTACTGAGGTGCCAAGAACCCACTGAATCTTGGAAGTTATAGTGAAACTCTCAGAGAAGCTCTAAGGACTGGACGTAGGTCAAAGTGGTTGTGACCGAACCAGTATAACTCTCGGTGAACACTTCGGTGATATTTCTCCTTACTCCTTACTGTTTTAATTTCACCGTCAAATTTTATATTTGCAACGAAATTTTTAGTATCACCCAATTCACCCCCCTCTTGGGTGAAACGCTTGCTCTAACAAGTTTGTGTGAACATTTTGAATAACCAAATGGTGTCACAAAATTCTGAAACTTTCTAATCTTATAGTTCACATCTCAAGATTCAAAATAGACATATAATTTGTGCCATTTCATTTTGTGAACTAAGAGATATGACTATCCAAAGTTTGGGATGGAAACTGAACTCTGTTTTGGGGCAGTGATGAGTTTTATGTAATTCTGGAATTGTGTGGTGATTTTTAGTAATGGCCAATCTTTTTCCTATGAATAGGACTTAAATATATTTCATTTGGCTTTGGAAATACCTCATTTTGAGTTTTCTAGAATTAGTTATGATTTTTCAAAGTTTGGACAGAAAATCTGCCAAAAAATCTGGAAATGGGAATTATGACATCATCAAAATAAAAGATGACATTAGCATGGAAATTAAAACATTTTCCCCTTATCTTCAGCTCTCATTTTCGTACTGAACCAGAAGCCAAGAGAGAGAGAGAAAGTTTGAGAGCTTTTAGAGAGAGAAAGAGAAGAGAACTTACAAGGTAGGTTGATTTCTTTGGTGAATTCGTACCTAATACGTATAAACCTTGTTCCTAAGCTTCTCTTCTATGTTATTTTAGGTGTTTGAGAAGCAAATTTGGTGTTCAAGAGGCTAGGGTTTTCAGCCAAGTCAAGGAGAAGCTATTAGGAGCTTGAGGTAACTTCCAAACTTTCGTATATTGACCATTCTGGCTGCTGTGGACAATTTAATCCATGGAACAAAAAACCGGACCGGATCGGCCGGTTCGACCGGTTGAACCGGGAATCGGTCCATGGTCCGGTCTGGTTTGCTGATAAACCGGTCAAACCGGTTTGAAACCGGTTGGACCGGTCAAAACTGGTAAAACCGGTGGTCGAACCGGTTTCATTTTTTTTTAATTTTTCAAATTTTTATTTTGTGCTTTTAAGGGGAAAATGGAAGGTTGAAGACTAAAATGAAGAGAAAAATATGCAAAGAAAGAACAAATCTAAAAAAACTAAAGAAAATAATGAAAAAACTATTTAAAAAGATATAATAATTATAGGAAATGAGATATAATTGCATAATTATAGGCATTATAACTAATACTAATAGATTTTAAGCTTTTTTTTTTCTAAAAATTTTTATTTTTATCTATAGAAGTTTAAAAATATATTAATGTATATTATTACTAATAAATTATAATATTTTAATATGACCGGTTATGACCGGTTCAACTACCAGTTAGGCCCCGGTTGACCCATTAACCCTTGAACCTGTGCTGTGACCGGTTCATTGCCCGGTCCGGTTTTTCGTTCCTTGATTTAATCGGTGAAATTTCGCCGGATTGTCTTTATTTGTAAAATTTGGAATTTTTGTGTTAGTAGTGTTATGCTGCCAAAATTTGTACTAAATGGTAGTTTTAACCTAATGGAATAGTCAATAAAGTGGTTAGGAGTAGAAAGGAATGCATCTATGGAGCCGAAACCGAAAAACCCCAATTTTTCCCGGGGAATTGAGTATTTCGGCCAAGGCTAGTTTGGAGGGGTTAGAGATGGATTTTCAATGATTTTATGATTCCATTGAGTTCAGGAGTGAAAATTAGGTGGGGTTACAGTTGGTCACTTTTTCGTAAAAGGCTGAAAAAGCATAATTACGAAAACGCCCCTGAAACACTTAAAGTGGGGCTGCCAAAGGTAAATTTATAAATTGACATTGAATTTGATAATTTCGGGTCCGGAAATGGATTCCTTGGGCGAAAATATGTCAGAATAGACCATGTCAAAGCTTCAAGAAAAGTACATCCGGATCGGGTACGACGGTGTAGGGTCGGGCCGGGCCGGGTCCCCGGGGGTATTTTAGTAAATTTTCAATATAGCCTCATATAACCCCCAGAAACACTATGGAAGTGTCTAAGTAGTACATTTGACATTGTAGGATCGAATGTAAAGCCCCGAGTGCTGGCACGCAAATCGAGGAGAAAAGACTGGAGGTAGGGAACTTATCTCTCCTGCATGCTCTGATAACTGTATTAATGTGTTGATGCATGTTATTCCTTTGCTTGATTATGTGGAACATGTATGAATGATTTGAAGCTATGTTTCAATATATGCTATGGCCATATGTGTATCGTTCGAAGCATTGAGCTTATAGATTTGTCAATGTATGTGTGCATGAGTTATGTGATGCAAGTATGTCATGCATTAAACACTTATCTTGCCTGCATATTGATAATGTTTCCCTACTGAGATTCTCTTGAATCTCACCCTCCCCTACCAATAATTTAGACAGGGCAAGTGGCTCGTGGAAGGAGCGGCTAGGACTCCTTTGAGATGAGAGTTGGTAGTTGGTTATCAATGAGTTGTAAAGGTTGTATATGATTTGGTTGAATATAGGGTTATAAATTTGAGATGAGATTGTGTAATCCCCATTTAAAGAATTGTAATGGGCAATTGTGCCCCGTGTATCTTTAGCGAAGATATGTACCCGGGATTGCCTGGATGATTATATTGTGCACTCTGATATTTATATGAATGTGATTTATCTTCGCGTAGTAATTGTATTTGAAATGTGAATATGAGACCAAGTTAATTAGATTTTAAAAGTTATTTGTGAAAACCCTATCTCAAGGATGGTATTTTAAATGAGTTTTGATTATTATTGGTCTCTATTTCACTTTAATCGCATATTTCGAATATAATCACGGAGGGGGTTACATAATATGCCCTTTATAATTCCTCAACGAGGATTACACAAATTTCATTCCCAATACATAACCAAATAACCCAATAGACATCCAAACACATATACATCCAATATCCAATTATACATTCTAATATATCATCCGAACATATACAATTATCCCAGCATATAACGATAACCAACTACCAAATCCAATTGCCCATAAGGGATTTTCGCCGCCCCTAGTCGCTTGCTCCTTCCTTGAGCCACTTGTCCTATCTAAAATGTTGGTAGGGGAGGGTGAGATTCTAGAGACTCCTAGTAGGAAACAGATACCAATATGCATATAGATAAGTGTTTAATGCATGACATGCTTGCATCACAATAACTTGTGCTCACATAATGATATATCCGCATGCTCAATGTTTCAACAACATACTCATGGCCATAACATAAATAGAAACAGAGCTTCAATCATTCATATATGTTTCACATAATCAAGCAAAGTAATAACATGCATCAATACACAAACACAAATATCAATACATGCAGGAGAGGTAAGTTCCCTATACTTATTCTTTCTACGTATGCTCCAGCATCGGCTACTCACGATCCGAGCAGATATCAAACCATGATCAAGGCGAATACCCAACCCTATAACCAAATCAAGAACATAGGATCATTCTCTTTTCCAAATTCTCATTTTCATAACACTTAAATTTGGTTATCATAATTGACCCTTAAGAGGCCACAAATGTCTTTAATAAAAGCCCTAAAAGGTTGGGAAACAATAGGTTAGAGATCTCCTTTCAAAAACTCAAAGTGTTGGAATACAGGGGTTTGCCGCGGCCAGTCCTTCCTTGGGCCGCGGCCAAAATATGGTTAGAAGGTCACTGGCCGCGTCCAGCCACCCATGGGCCACGGCCAGAATCAGGTCAGAAAGGTTTGGGTCGTGGCCAAGAAATTCCCTGATTCTTAGCTGAACTTCCAAAATTCATAAACTAATTCTAGAAAAATCAAAACGAGGTGATTACAAAGCCAAATGAAAGGTACTTAAGTTCTCTTTCTAGGAAAAATATGTACCATTACTGGAAATCACCACAAAATTCCATAATTAGACAAAACTCAACACTGCCCCAAACAGAGTTCAGTTTTGATCCCAAATTTTGGCAAAGCATAACTCTCAGTTCACAAAATGAAATGACACAAGATATATGTCCATTTTCAAGCTTGGGATGTGAAATTTAAGACAAGAAAGTTTCAGAATTTTCCAACACCATTTGTTCATTCAAAACGTCCACACAAATAAACTGCCCAGAATAGAGTTCCAAGGGACAGATTTTCCAATTTTCTACCAAAGTGTCCCATGGCTCCAAAATTAACAATCAAGCCTATTCCCATATAAATTTTCACAAGGAACACAATGGTAATCTCAAAATGACCAAAATCACAACCTATCAACATGCCTTATTTTGACCAAAGCACAAAACCAACACAAAAGGTGCCAAACTTCACATTTAAACTTCAATGCAATTCTATCAATTCAAAACACTAAACAAGGCACCATTCCCATGAGAACAACATATTATACTCCCCAAGACCCTAAATCACGAAAGTTAGGGCAAATATTCTAGAAATTTAAGGCCTAACCAATGGCCAAAAAACTTATATGAAAATGAAGCTTTCACTTACCTCAACAACTTTCCCAGAGGCACTTCATGATTCTCCAACTTGTAGATTTTCATGCTTCCTCAAATCACCACCAATGGAGAAACTAAAACCATAGGATGAAAGCTCTCAACTCAAGGAACAACTTTAAAGAAGGAAGTTTTGGCATTAGAGGTTAAGAGCATACCTTTTTCACAAGCTTTCCTTCCTCCTTTTCCTTCAACAATGGCGAAAATGAAGAGAGAAGAGAGAGATGAGTGAAATGATGTAGATGAAGAGCATAATTTCTGCCCCCATTCCTTACTCATTCTCACAAGAGAGAGGGAGAGAGAGAGAAATGGATTTAAAATGATTTCTTGACTTTTCCAACCATTCTCTCACCATACCCACTTGCCAAGTGTCCCAATATCATTGGTTCTCATAAAGTAAGTAACCAAATTAGTTACTCTAATCCCTCTATTAGCCATTTTAATTTCACATCTCATACCCTCTTAATTAGTAATTAATCTCTTCCATTAATCACTAATTTAGAGCCATTCTTTCAATTTTCCCAACAATTATGGCAAATTAATTAATATTGCCACCAAAACACATAAATATTCCACTTTAATTCGATAATTATCCTCAATAATTACCATTATCCTTTAATCAAAAATTGGGGGTATTACACTTGCCGATCCTAACAATTAGGTCTGGGAAAATGAACTTGATCTTATCTTTAAGGCCACAGGGGACGAGGTAATTATGGTACAGGTGCCTGAAATGTCGCAACCAACATATCAAAATGTAATCAAAGTTTAAATAGTCAACTATTCAATCACAGTTGAAGAAATACCTCATAAAGAAATTGACAGACATTAAACTTGCCATGTCCTTGTTCAAGATCTCAGGAACAAGTTCTTCAGCTATAACTTCGAATTGGCCTGGAAGGTCAAAGTCCTCATCCTTAAATGTGATCATTAGACATGGGATTGAAGCCAAGACCTTGTCAGCGAACTCCCTGAGGGACTTTTGAGCAGATTGACTAATAGTCTTATTTTGTGAGGAAGATTTCTTCCTGGATTGATCATTACGGGTGTGATTCTTCCTCTTTTTGGACCGATTAAGGGGTCTTGGAAAGGGGATGCTTAGACAGATTGGGGGTCTTAGTGGCTAGCTTCTTGTGAGTGACCAACTTCTTTTGAGTAAGGGGCTTCTATGTATACTCTAAGTATATGGCTAAGACATGCAACAAAAATGCTCATAGCCCCTCCCACTACAACTGTGTTTTTGGTAGGCACAGGGAGAGGGTAGCTGGGGTCGGTGTTGGTGTTGATTTGTACCTTCATATGGTCAGGAGAGATAGGCTCATTATGAAGTGTGTTATCCTCTTGGTAGTTAAACATGTGGCCCGTTGCAACTATAACTGTATGATGTCCAAGGCTATAGGCAAAACAATCAACATTCGCCTCTTCATCAGGCAAACCATGGGGGAAATGTATAGCTGGCTCTAGTACATGGGCTGCCACTTCTCCCTTGCCGCTTCATAGTACACTCTTTCATCAACTCTTGTGTGAGAAATCGTATTTGTTCTTGCATTTCATCACACTGTTTTTGGAGTTTTTCGCACTTTTCGCCCTAGCTATTTCTTTGAGGTTGTCGGTGACCATAATATTTTGTCTTGATCAATCCAAAACTGGCACCCTTAAAAAGACCGAGATGGTCAGGCTCTAATGTCTTTGCCAATACGTCCCATCAATAGAAAGGTAGCCCCATGTGTTGTAACTTCCTGGGACATGACTTGCTATGCATTTAATAATAATGTTAATATTGATAGTTAATTAAAGATATTACTTCTATGAATTAGGCACTATATTAATACTTACCATTTTATTGACAACCTTCTTTACTTAAGGATCGTCATAAGAGCCATCCTTATTTTACCTTATCACTGACCAAAGTTTATGACCAAGAGGTATATTATCATCCCCACTCTCAGTAGCTAACTTTTTAGCAATCCGAGCATACCCCTTTCATCCTCCCTTGTAGGGATACTTATTGTTCTTAACCCTCCTCCTATTCAACTAGTTTAATTCCTACAAAAATACACATCACTCAAATTAATATTAAACAAATACATATATGTCTTATGATTGCTAATAAAAATTACCTAGAATTCCAGATCACAAGGTGAGATGACAAAATTTCTCCAATCATCTGGTTTGATGGTGGACTGAACATTCACAAGAATGAGTGTCTCATCAACCTCTTCAAGATTATGTAAAGACACCTTTTTCAATGCATGATGAAATGTGTGTAGTCAATTGCCAACCTTTTCGGTGACAAATTCCCTAATGTAATCTCTGTCTACATGATATGTGATAATGAAAATATTTACATATTAATTTTCCTTTATATGATGATTTTGTGGATGATATTTGAGCTTAATTTAATGAATTTGGATGTAATTGATAAATAAATACGATTTTGGCATAAAACAGAAGTTATCGAAAAATACTAAATTTTAACCTTGTTTCAGTTTTCATGAAACATCTAGAATTCTAGATGTCATATTGGGATATTCTTTATATGGATAAAAAGCTAAAAAAATCCCTGCAACTTTTATGTTGAGGCCAAAACCCAGTTCCGTCTTCAAGAATTTCGAATTTTGCTTGAAAATTAAGAATGTGGATTTATCCAAATCTGACCTTCACCCACTAATTTGACCATGACTTGAGCTTAGGGGTGGAAACAGGCTAGGCCAGGCCAGGCCTGTTAAGGCACAAGACGACCTGAGCCTGGCCTGTGGCCTATTTCAGGCTTTTTATAGGCCTAAACCTGGCCTGTACACAGGCCTGGCCTGGCCTGTGGCATGTTAAGAAGGCCTGGATTTGTAAAAGATCCAAACAGGCCAACAGGCCGACACCTAACAGGCCAAAACAGGCAGACACAAACAAGCCTAACACAGGCCTAGGACTCTCAGATTTTTTTTTCCTGATAGAGAACACCGTTGCATGAATCAAAACTAGCAAATAACTAGAACACCACATGTACATAAGAGGGCCATATTAAAATTTTACAAATCACATAATTGTTGCAATGAATATCCTTGTTCTCCTAAAGCAAAAGTCACACAAATATTTACTAAATGTGAACATGTGAATAGATCTAAGCATCTGCAATGAATATCCTTATTCTCCTGAAGCAAAAGTCACTTTGAAACTGACATGACTTGCATCTATAAATCCAAGGAACATAAGAAAAATAATGAATACCAAAGTTTAAACGTTTTGATAAATTCAAAAACAGGTCGCTTTCGGAAAGAAAATTGTAGTGATGCGCCAACTGATCAAATAATCTAAATGCCTTCCACTTAGTCAATAGGGGAAATAAATAAAATCCCCAGGGTTTGCAATCTTCTAGCACAAAACTTCCAGGTTCTATCACAATAATGGTAAACTATAAACTTTCTTCCTAGGGAAGAGAAAAAGGAAAAACCACTGAGAGTTGCATAGAGACTAGCCTTCTTGTATGGACAACATGAAACCCTTGTCAATGGACTCGTCACTTGTTACTACAAAAAATAAATATATGCATATATCTCTGGTCAGTAGGACACATAAGTAATTAAACTAAATCTCAGAGCAAAATGCAACAGAACACCTGAGATAAGTTTAAAACCACAACAAAATGGCATGTGAAAATAGTAAAACGTTGCAGGAATATATGTGTTGAAACTAAACAGAACATTTGATTGTTTCTAGTTCGATATTATTGATAAATGATAACATACCTTAGAGTCATGCGCATTTGAAGCTAATGATTCTTCTCACCTTCACATCAAATCTTCAAAATAATTTCTTCTTCTCCTTCAAAGGCCTTGAAAAAAATTAATGAAATATATAGTGTTAGATCATAACACAATTTAACATGTACAAGAAGTAATATGATTTTAACAATGCCAAATTTATACCTTCTGTTTTTTCTTCAATCCGTACTTGTTTCGAAGCCAGTCCCCACCATAAATAAGTGCTTCAATTGATTCTTCATTTAATTTAGAACGATATTCATCAATTACTCTACCTCCAGCACTAAATGTGGACTCTGTACCACGGTTGAGATTGGAATAGCTAGTATGTCAACAGCCATCTTAGATAAAATCTTATACTTCAAACTATTATTTTTCCACCATTCTAGGGCACTAAAGGAGTTAGAATTGCCCTCAGGAATATACACACCGTCCTCAAGATAAGCTTCCAATTCTGATTTCATAGGGGGAATTGCTTGCTTTTCACGAACAATATTCATGATTTGATCAAATCCAGTAATTATAGAAGAACTAGGCACATTGGGAGAAGAGTTGTTGCCAACATTTTCAACTGCATTACTTGTCTCTCCCTTGTACAAGGCAACATACTCATCATACATTGAGTATAAAGCTTTCACCACTATATCTATATTCTCAGAAGTAGCATAATCAGGTTTGTAAATCAGAGGAAAGCAATAATTAATAACATATAATTTGCACCTAGGATCCAGAATACTTGCAAGAGCCATCACCAAATTGCATTCCCCCAATATTTGTCGAACTTCTCTTTCATTGAGACAGCCATTTCTACCATAAAGAAATCATCATCCTCTAAGGCATTGTCAATGACTTGTTTCACTCTCCAAACTTCAGGAAGGTACAAATTTGCAGCAGGATACTCACTACCTGAGATGACATGAGTGGCTAGATTAAACACTTCTAGAAGTTTGCAAATCTTCTCAACCTTCTTCCAATCCTCTTCAGACGGTGCATAGTTGTAATGTGGTTCTCTTTCCTTATAATCAGGAAAGACAACCTTGAACTTCAAAGCAGTAGACAACATCCTATATGTAGAATTTCACCTTGTTGGACAATCAAGAATGAGCCTCTTTTCCTTCAAACGTTTTTGCTCAACAATGTCACAAAATGCTTTGAGCCTTGAATCATTATAGTTAATGTACTTCACACTCTCACGAACATTATTTATAATGTCTTTGATCCTACTAAGGCCATCTTGTACCAACAAGTTCAATATATGCGCACAACATCTGATGTGAAACAAGTTACCACCCAGAGGCAATGAACTACTAAGTGATAAGGTGTCTCGAAGAGCCCTTAAACAAGAATCATTATAAGAAGCATTGTCATCTGACATGGAAAACACTTTGTTTTCAATTCCCCAGACCTTCAAACACTTGAAAATAGCATCAGCTACATCAATCCCTCATCTAGGAGCAGGAACTTTGACAAAACTCAACACCCTCATTTGAAGATTCCACCCCGCATCAATGAAATGCCCAGTGATAACCATGTATTCAGTCACTTGATGACTAGATTTCCACATATCTGTAGTTAAGCTAATCTTGCTAACACCTTGTAATAAGGCCTTTAATTGTTTTTTCTCTGCTTCATATATAGCCAAACAATCACTTCTAGCTGTCTTGCGAGAAAATTCTGAAATTCAGAATTAGAATATTGAAATCCCAACATCCATACTTCATCCTCAACAATGCTAAATGGATGTTCATGCACAATGATCACAGTAGCAATTATTTCCCTCATCTTGTCATTAGAATATCTAGCACCAGATGCTAGAAATGGATTAATGCAAATATTTGAAGGTTGAAATGGAATGGTGGATTTCTTATTTCTTGCAGCAACATACAGCTTCCTTGAATCACAAGATTTAATATGTCTCCATATATGGGAAGTGCTAGCTCCCTTCCCTGAGTATGAAAATAGACTTTTGCAATACTTTCATTTAGCTTTGACCCCATCATTACAATCAACTTGATCAAAATCATCCCAAATAGGTGAAGTTTTTCACCTCTTCTTCTTAATGATATCATCATCGCCATCATTTTTCTCACCGGTTTGTTGCCTAGTCTATTGACTAGCTTGTTGACTTGAATCAGTTGGTACTTGTTGACAAACCTCAATAGCATTAGGAGGAACTGAACTAGATGACATAGTTTTACTCTCAAAGGGAGATGACATTCACTAGGACTAAAACATAAAACAACCAAAATTTCATAATTTAATTAACCAAATAGACATCAGTAAGTAATTAAGCACCGAATCATTACAATAGAATTAAAAGTGACAAGAAGGAGATATTTTTAATCCTAGAAAGCAACAATTGATTCATTATGGATGTATTTTTTCCCTTTTGGGGTAATATCAGGAATATATATAGTTGAGGTATTGTCACCAATGCCTTTTAACTGAGAATCAATAAGTAGTCAAAGAATAATAAGAAGCAATGAGTAGTGACAATAAAACTATAATAAATTAAACTTTAATTCGAAATCTTTAATTCTTTTGATATAAACTATCTCCATAACTTCCACACACGCGCATGTGGTTTCGAAATCTTTAATTCTTTTGATAGGAATTAAAAATTTTAGATAGAAAGGAACAATAATTAATAGGCTTTTAATTATGTAAGTCTATCTATTTTTCTTGTTTCTGTTAAACAGCAAAGCTGATATATCTTCCAACCAACCGATGGCGATGGCTTAGCCATGATGATTCGGGTGATTTATATTCCACAAACCCACACGATTAATTAATTAAGTGGATAAATGGACTCAACAAGATATTATCAGCCGCAGTATATATAATGGACAAAGTTAATCACAAAATTTCAAGTATAACTTTGACTGCTCATCAATATGCTTTGTAGAGAAAAGATTCAGATAATATGACCCATATATGATCTCCTCATCAAGCTCCACTAACAAAGATTCAAAACAGTTATATATCTTCGTATTGACTTATAGAAGATAAAAAAAACGACAGTAAAACATGGGATTCAACATAGCTTAAGCTTAACGAGAAAATGAAACATGTACCGAATCAATAATCAGAGCTTGACGAAGAGGACCACAGATCTGATGAGGGTAGCCGACTTGTGGTTCGCTAGTGACTCACGGTGGAGCTACGGCCTACGGGAGTCTAGAGTTGGGAGGGAGAGGGAGTCGCTCGCAGCTCGCAGGGGTCGAGACTCGGGAGGCAGACGGAGTCTCGTCGAGGGTGGTCGAGGGGAGTCGCCGAGTCGTGCGAGGCATAGCATAGAGAGAGTTGATTTAGGAATTAGGTTTAGACAATTAGAGAAGAGGAGAGTGGCAGTGGGTGGCGGATAAGTAAGGCTACAGAATTTTTTTTTTATAAACCTTACAGGCTCAGGCCGGCCTGACAAGCCTGTCAATAGGCCTTGGCCTGGCCTGTTAAGGAAAATAGGCTTTTAAAGAGGCCTTGGCCTGGCCTTTTAGCCTGTCAGACCAGGCCTGAACAGGCCTCTAACAGGCCACGCCGTAAGCCCCTGTCAGCCGGCCTGGCCTGTTTCCACCCCTACTTGAGCTGCAAATGATGAAATAAAAAGCTTTCATATGCATTTTCAAGCTAAGATCCAGATCCATAACTTTCATGAATACAAAATCATAAAAATCTACCATTTTGACTATCAAAATTCAGCTACAATCAAGAAGCATGATTGCAACAGTTAACATTGGTGACTTAAAGTAAAGATTCATGCCTAACAAGTGAAAATTTTTGCACCCCATTTATCTATAAATAGAGGAGTGGAAGACACAAGAAGACACACCATCTTGGAGTTAAATTTCATGCATTGTACTATTTCTTGCATGCCTCCTTCTTGGAAGGCTTAGGTAGTCTTCCTTCATGGATGACATAGGTTGCCACTTATATGGAAGGTTTTACCTCCTTTATGGAAGGCTAAATTTTTCCATTTTCATGCATCTTGTAGTTGTATCTTTATGTTTTATAATTTAATAATTAAGCTTTATGCAATGTTTATGAAGTTTTCAATTTATTTTGGCTTTGTTTTTAATTTCATCACGAGGTAAATTTCCATTTTCCTAGGGTGATGATGTAGCTTACTAATGACAGATTGAATATTAACTTATTAAATTTAGTTTTTATTTTTCCTTCATGAATGGGTTTTGATTATTGTTCTTAATTATTTCAATTGATTGGTCATCTTTTGAAAGATTTCAATTTGTATGTTGAAACCGGAAGGAGATATATGTGTGTAGATCCTATAATTAAAATCATAACTTGCATATTTTCATGAGTTGTGTAGTTTTAATGAGTTCTATAAATCTCAACACATGATTAATTGTCTTAATTTATATAAGGATATATTGGATTAACAATGAATTATAGAATTGCTTCATCTTGGAAAAGGCTAGTAATTAAATTAGGGAAACTCGACTATCAATCATGTAGAATAAATTGGACTAGAATATATAGGTGATTCAATTCAAAATTTGCTAACTGAAATATGATCCCTAGGGCATTTTCTCATAGTTTTTTTCATATCAATTGCATTCATATTTAATCATTTTTATTTTGTACTCTCAATCACCACTAATCGATCAACTAAATATAATTAAGATTACCAATTTTGGTACTTAGTGATCAATCTTCTTGGGAACGATACTCTACTCATCTCTATATTTCTTGTTTACGACTATGTACACTTGCACTTTTAAATAAATCATTTACACAGTTAGCAATATGCAGATTATACAGCACACAACTCAAGTTAAAATTTTTTACAAGTATATAGCAAGTAATCAACAGGCAAATATACCTTATCCTGATATTGTCCCAAATAACGCCTACGTAATCTCTCTATACCCTATGCCAATTACCTATTATGATAGGAATGTTGATCCTTGTCATTAAGGCGATGTAGCTATTGAAGTGCGACGGCTCAAGAGATTGATCGTCATCTTCTATGTCACGTGAATCTTCTCCTCAAAGATTTTACTTGGTTCACAAAAGTCAAGGCATAACAGCCCCTCTTTATAATATCCCTCACTCATTATAAGGCCTCTGCTAGGGTCTCGTTTCTAAGTGGTATAGGCATAACATCAGCACCATTAGGAATGTATTCGGAAGTATATGCACTATCAGAACTAGGGGCATTATCAGTACAGTAGAAGTAGAACTAACTATTCTAACAGGAAGACAAAACTCATTCACTCAGCCATAGAGAACAGAGCAATGGATTTTTCAGAAAAACATGATACACGACTAAGGTCAAAATCTACCTAGGCAAGGCAAAGTGAAAAATAAGGAGAATGTGAAATGCATAAGAGAAATCATACGTTAAAATAAGAAGAACAGAGCATGCAAAGGAATGCGACCTAGCTAGGGCTCCAAAACAAAAAAATAACTCAGGCCAATCAAAGTGACTCATGCGACTGTCAAACCAAAGTTCAAAGAGAGTAATGGAGAATATGGTTCACCTGAATTCGACTATCGATGACTGAAAAAGTCAACCTAAGTTGTGGGGTTCTAAGGATGGTGGGTAACATTCAACTAAAGACAAGCATATTAAGTGTAATAACTTAGGAAAGTGAAAATGCACAAGATAGCGGGTACGTCTTTTAAAAGACTTAACGAAACTTGTTCACGGTCATAAGTTTCGAACCATCATAAAAGGTGGAATTTTCTTACAATTCTTAATTTATAACTATAATGAACCTTTGAACAAAAGTCATTAGTTGAAACATCAAAGTTGTTAGGTATTGCCAATGGTGATGGTGATTTCTTAATAACTATTAGGTAGTTGACATATTATTCTGAAAAGTGATGGGTTTTACATAATAACCGTTACTTATTAATAATTTTTAAGTTTGATTATTCAACCTAATAGTATAAACAAAAAATTAAAAAAAAGGATTGTTTGAATAAACTAACAAAAAATGCCTAAATGAGTAATGGTTGTTTACTAACAACCATGAAGAGACAATTATTTTTTTAATATTTTGAGCTACATTGCCCTAACAAATAATTTGTTTTAATATTTAAAAAATAAAAAAGCAGTAGTGGTTTTCAATCATCATCACTACTGTTGTCCTTTGCCTCCTCCTGCCCCTGCCCCATTGCTCGACACATCATCAATGTCTGAGGAAGCATATGAAAGGTCTGACTGGAAGTGACCATATACAACTTGATTGTGTTGAAGAATGAGGTTTAACTTCCTATTCAGACTGTGGACATGTCTATCAAGATGCCTTGTGGAGCGGTTAAGGCTATTAACGTCTCCATCGGAGCCTTTATTTGAGGAGGAGGAGGTGGTGGTAGTTGAGAAGGGGGAGGAACTTGTGGAAGTGATGGTAGTGGTGGAGGAGGAGGATAAGGATGACGAAGAGAAGGAGGAGGGGCCTGTGGAGGAAGAGGGTGAGAATAAGGAGGAAGAGGAGGAGGGCGAACATGGGGAAAAGGAGGAGGGTGAATGGAAAGAGCTCTCTGACATCTAATGTAATATCCTAAATTTTGAGATTTGAGGCTTAAGAATAAGCCTGAATTTAGTGGACTACTAAGCCACAATTTAGCAAGAGTCCCAAGAATGAGGATTTGTTGCCAGTGAAAATTTCCTAAGGCAGTGACATTGTTATATGGTTTTGGGTAATCAAATGATGTTCGAAAATTGTGAAATTTTACAAGATGAAATTAGACATCCTAAGCTTTAATTTGATGAGTAATGGATAATTTTTGGAGTTGTATATGAAAAGCTATGAATTTTTGAACTTAGCGTAGGAAAACTGTCTATTTTTTGAAACAACATCCAAAAACTTAAATTTTGAGAATTTTGTGCTTCTAGTTGACTAATGGCTATATTTTTTCTTGAAACTAGACTTAATAAGAGTTCTATAGACTTTAGAATCACTCCAATTTGATGTCTACAAATAAAGATATGATTTTTCAAAGTTTGGGCAGAAAATCTGCCAAAATTGTCATTAAATCCAAAAATGGAATAAAAATGTGATGGCAACATTGTAATTTTGGGATAAATCCATCAGCCCATTTTGTTGCTCTAATGGACCCTTAGGGCGTCTTTTTGATGGACCAAGGAAAGGAAATACTAGTTACATGTTAATTGGGCTTATGGCATACCATTACATGTAGATAAAGTTATGCCATAAAAGTCAACAATTTAGGAATTTATTTAATTGAGTTAATTAAAGGGATAAGGG
Organism: Inga oerstediana; assembly: GCA_963210345.1. Lineage (NCBI taxonomy): Eukaryota > Viridiplantae > Streptophyta > Magnoliopsida > Fabales > Fabaceae > Inga > Inga oerstediana. Next base: position 39,349,189 of record OY723407.1, read on the forward strand.
CAAGATATTAAAAAACATTTTCTCTTCCTCCTTGCTTACCAAAACCTTCAGCCATTGAGAGAGCTAGAGAGAGAGAGTGAGCATTTGAATTTTTAGAGAGAAGGAGGAGCAAAATTACAAAGGTAAGTTGATTTCTTTGGTACTTTGGCTTCCAATTAGTGTAATCCTTCCTCTAAGCTACTCTCCTACATGATTTAAGGTGTTTAGGAAGCTAAACTTTAGGGTTTAAGGAGCTTGAGTATTCGGCCAAGTGAGAGGAAGAAGGAGAGATCAAAGGTAGCTTCCTACACTTCAAATACTTATTGTTTCTATTGTTGTTAGTTTAATCGGTGGTTTTGTGGTTGATTTGCTGTGGATTGTAAATTTGGGTAATGTTGAAACCTAGCTATTATGCTGCCCAAATTTGGTTTAAATCATGTTTAGAATGTAATTAAGTGGTTAATCAAGCAATTAGGAGTAGAAAAGAGCAACGATTTAAGGTTAAAATTCAAAAAACCCAATTTTTCCCTAAGTATTCCCAAGTTTTGGCCAGGTGTAGATGGAGGGGTTAGAGTTGGATTTTTGATAATCAGATGGTTCTATTGTGTTCAAGAGGGAAAATTAGGTGGGGTTAGAGTTGATCACTTTTCCAGAAAAGCCCTAGAAAGCGAAATAACCAAAACGGCCCCGAAATCCTAATTAAGGGCTGCCAAGGGCAAAATTTTCATTTGGTAGCGATTTTGAGAAAAACGAGGCCAGAAATGAATTCCTTGGGTGAAAATATGTAAGAATAGCCTGAGTTAAAATTTCAGGAAAAGTAGGGGCCAGGTCCCCAGGGGCATTGTGATAATTTTCAATATAGACTAATATAACCACCAAAAATACTTTGAAAGTCTCTAAAGTGGTATATTAATGGGTTTTAACCTAATTTTTATACATTTGAAATTTTAGGACTGGATTAATAGCCCGAGTTGTGACATGAAGTTCGAGGGGCATTGTTACGAGTCAAAAAGGGGTTTAAGGTAGTAACTTTATCCTTCATAGACTATGTGAATATTTATATGCTTTGTATATGTCATTTTCTATAATATGTATGATATACAATGCCTACGAGTACACTGATAAATAGTCTATGGCTATATTGATATGCCCAGTCGAGGACTGAGGTACGGAATGTGTAGGGGTTGCAACCGTGGTTGGCTCTGCATACATTTCCAAATGAACTGAGTTATGTGTTAGTATAATATTGCATTATCTAGTACTTGGCATATTTATTTATCGCATCTTCTATGAATGATTATCTGTTACTAATGAGATTCGTTTGAATCTCACCCTTTTATAATTAAATCAATATTCCATCGGGAACCAGTGGTTCTAAGGCAAAGTGGTAGATACAAGAAATTGAAGGGTGCGGATCCCTAGATCGGAGCTAGTTGGTTATATGTAGTCTTTTTTTTTTTTTTGAATATCTTAGATATTTTAGGACTATTTGTATATATTATCAAAATCTACGATGAGACTCTTGTATTTAAACATGTACTTAATATCAGTATGTTTCCGTTGTTTTTGTGTGTCTTACAGAACTTTACGCTCATTACCCTGTGCATATCAAAATATTAATAGGTGTTGACTTTTTCATCTAACCATGGTGAAGGAGAGAAGGACGAGGTTATAAAAAGGTGCTTTTTAGAAAAGTACTATGAACAAAATGAATACTTCTTTCTAAAGTATTTAACATTAAGAGAATTGATACTTAGTGTTAGACCGAACGAGGTTTTGAAAAGGTGCTTCTTAAATATGTATTTTACATTATGGTTGTTTATTATAAAATATCATTTTTGTCGTTCATACTTTACAATCAATTGACATAACCGTTATATTTGTATTTTCGCCAATGTAAGGTTGGAAGACAAATTGTTGCAAGTATTATATGATGGTTGTTTTAAAAGAACCATCACTTTTATTGCTAAATAAATGACGGTTATTAACTACAACCATTATTTTTGTGTTTTCGCGAATTTCGTCTCGCAATACATGACGGTGTGCATAGTTAACCATTACTTTTAAGCGTTATGTATGAAAGAGGCAAGCTTCAACCAAGAGGGGGATGAATTGGGTGATGTGATAAATTTTTTGCGCGTTACGATGTTATAGAGATAGATGAAGAGAGAGTAGAGATAAGAGAATTTGCACACAGAGAGTTATATTGGTTCGTTCTAACCCCAGGCCTACGTCCAGTCCGTAGAAATCAACACCTCTAAGATTTTCACTAATCATCCAAGATTTAGTGGGTTCTCAGAATGTCATAAGACAACAACTGTCCTCGCAAGGACTACGAGCAAAAATATTCTTCACTAAGAATTTTCTCTCACCCTTACGGCAAGTCTTATGAGTAGAACAATCCTTATGACATTTCTCTCCTACTTACGTATGCAAGTCTTACAAGCAGTAACATTCTCTCTTACTTACACTCCTGTAAGTCTTACGAGCAGCAACGTTCTCTCCTGCTTGCACCTTATAAGTCTTATGAGCAGAAAATCCTAACAGGAATTTTCTTTATAGCTTTACTTGTAAGGAAATCCACCATCTCAATGTCCCTTTACCTTGAGATCAAATTGACAATACAATATGAAGTGTTTACAGACTCTCTCTCAAAGTGGATATGATAATCACTAAAGTACAATATAAATACAGAGATGAATGCGAAAACAAATATTCTTGTAAGTTTTTTGATGTATGCTCTTATGGTGTATTTTCTATATGTATTCGTCTGTCTCCAATGCTTTGTATTTATAGCAAGTCTGAAATAGCCATTGCGTAACGTGCCATTGAGGAGTGGGATGTTCCATTATGAAACTGAACGTCACGTTGTAGATCGGGATGTAAGTGTTTGTGTTTTCAAACATTCGTTCATGGTAGGTCAATTGAATGTGATGACAATTGTTCGACAGTCGGTGTGTAATGATATGTTCACTGTAATTGACTTTCTCATTTGAATCGATAATCTGAACATTCATTTTCCTGTTTCACACTTGAAATATATGTTAGATGACATTTAGGTATAATAATAAGTGAAAACATAATGAATAAATATCATTTAATCATATTCGGATTGTTCACTATGACTCTGTATTGCATTCAACTTCTGTGACAAATGAACTCGAGTTCTTCATTCTCACTCAAGTGTATATAGAGTTCATACTCGAGTGTCACCTTTCACATTCAAGTTCTCTTTGAAATTTGCATGCCTATACAGAGTAAACTAGATCATACTTTCAATTGCATGAGATAACTTTCAAGTGTTTGTGCCTACACTCGAGTTCTTAATCCACACTCGAGTATACTTGACTGTTGTCACATTTTCAAGTTGTCTTTGCCAAGCACTTGCAAGAGTGTTCATGTCACACTCAAGTACACTCTCTCAAACTTGAGTGCTCAGGCTATTCAGTACCTCTTCACTTAGTTCCTACAGAAAGTGTAGAGTTTGCACTGGAAGTACAAGCCGACACTCGAGTGTCTTACTCCTCACTTGAGCACACCATCACATGTTAATTTGATAAGTTTTCTGATTCTGCTTCAGTATTCAAATCTATAATGGTTCACTTAAAAGTGTTGTTACAGGACTCGAGTCTTAGTCCCTCACTCGAGTGCATGTACAGACACTCGAGTGCACTTCATGGTTTTAGGATCTTGTTCCCTCTTGGTATAACACTTGCAAGGCTTCACTTTCAGGACTTGAGTGCATTTCTTACCAACACTCGAGTGTTGATCCAAAATTCAAGTGCACTAGGAAGTTTCTAATTTTTCTTGACTCTCTATGAAACACTTCCACATGTGTACTTGCTGGACTCGAGTGCTATAGTCCACAAGGCCACAAGACTCGAGTACATCATAGGAGCTCGAGTGCATCAGTAGAATTTCAATTTCTAGACCAACTTCTGTCTAACACTTGCAAGAGTGGAAGGCCATACTCGAGTGTTCATGCTTCCAAAACTCGAGTGCATCCTCTAAACTCGAGTGCATCAAACAGTTTCCACAACAAGTTTCTGTAAACTTGTGAAATGCATTTGATAATCGAATGAGCTTAAGTTTATATCTTCAAAACATGAATTCCTTTACAAAACAATGTATTTACACTTTGTTATCATCAAAACATGGATTCTAACAATGTATTGTTGTGTGACCTGCGCCTCAACATAAATGAGGTTTATCAGCTGTAACCGTTATGTATTAGACGTTATAAATACTCAAATCTGTAGTAGTGATCAATGATAACAACAATTTAACAAATAACAACTTTAGCTTATTAAATGATAATAACAATGTAACTAAGACAATGATAGGCCATTCCACACAAAGATATTAAATTTCATGATACCCCTAAAAGATTCATAGTTATTAGGTCATTTCAAGGGACCACATATTAAGACTCTCATATTTCGGTGTTGCTTATAAATTTTTCTCCTTTGTTACTACCCACTCAAATTTTTTTTATAAGAAACATTTAACTGAGTCGCGTGGATCAAAAAGTTGATTAGAGATAGTAAATATGTTAAAAAAATATAACCCTTTTACCTAAACTACCATCATTTAAGTGGAAGAGAGAGAACGAGTGGAAATTAAATATACAATGTTATTGGTAAAATGAATAATTAAATAAGGTTAAAATACGAAGTCAACAAAAATATTTTGAAACAACTTCTAAATGTTTCTTGTAAACATATAGGAATAAGTCATCTCACTTAAACAACTTTAAGTGGCATCATTATCAAACAACATCATCATCATAGGGTTAATTAAATGATTAATTCTCACCTAATATCACTAATAACGTTGGTTTATGCTATTACGTGGTAGTCTCTTAAGGGTCATAATAAAACCAAACGATGTACCCCTTTTTTTATAAAACTAAATGATGTACCTTTACATGGTCAATATGGATGGGAGGATAGAAAAGTGAGAGAGAAAATAGGAGGGAAGACCAATTTTTTTTCTTCTTTGGATGAGGAAAGAAAATTATAGAAGGAAAGGAAAAATCTATCAAAGTTTTTCTTTACACTAGATTTTAAATTAATATATCATTATATAATATAAACTTATGAAATATTGTGCTGTTCACAAATATTTATAAATTACTAATAATATCACTTACTTTAAATACTATACAAAAAATTGCAAAAGGGTTTCCTGTTTGTAAAAGAACCATGTTGAATTACTTGCTCAACAGAATGTTTAATAAAGTTTAATTTAGTATAAAAGTTTCCTCAAACACCATCCTCCACCATTGCCATGGTATTTAACTCTACAGCTCTCTTTCTTTCATGATTCTTCTTCGTGTAAGCTTTCGTCTTTTCCAATTAACATTTTTAGTTCAGGCTCAAGGTCGTCGGTCGGAATTATCTAAGAAGAAGAATAGTAGCAAAAAATGATATCTAATTTCTAATGATAGCCATTGGTTTGAAGATAAAAAGAGAGAACAAAAACCTAGGAGAAAAGTAGACAGCAAGGAAAAGAAGATGAGGTAAAATAAAAATCAATCACGAATTTTTCTCCTAACTTTTAGCAACTAGTTAAATCACAATCTACTTAAATATTGGATCATTCCTTGATTTTGAACATCTCACATTCTTAAACTTTTGCAACCCAAAGTGTATGTTGAAATCAAGTTTTGTGAATCATGTTTATGAGATATGTTCAAGTTTTTATATTTGCCATTTTTTATCATATATTCTGATTTTCACATTTATATTCCAATATTTGCTCAAAATTTTATATTTGCTTATTTTTATTCTATATATATATATATATATATTCTTGTTTTTATATTTTTATTATCTTATGTGAAGGGTGTATAAAAAAAAGGATAACTGATAGGAACTTTTGGAATACGTAATCTATAGACAATCTATAATAAAGGAATCGGAGAATGTTGTGGAATTTTTTCGTTAATAGATTTTCTTTTAGAATTCAAGAAAAAATATAAGATAATGATGTTTTACTTCAAGAATGTTTAAGTGATTAATTTCTTTTAAATTGTATGATGTTTATCTATAATATATTGAATTTTGAATAAAATAAATATAATTTTTATTAATATTAGTAACTTGTTATTATCAATTATTATATTGTGCCTTATATAATAAATGTTAATAGTGAAAATAAATAAAAAAAGAATAGAAAATAGCTATATAAAAAATTTAAGCCTCAATACATTGTGGTTATTAACAAAAAACCATTAAGTATATCTTCAATACATCACGGTTTGAAGCAGTTAAACAAGGATAAAATCAATGTAAATCAGAAAAAAAAATTAAAAAATATTTTTAAAAAAAAGATCGTATATTTAAAATCAAGATCGACTTTTCAAATAGACTATATATTAAAAAGGGGAGAGAGTATGATTGTATTTTGAAAATATGTTTATTTATATCTTAAATATCCATGTAATTTAAAACAATTAAAGAAACTTATGTAATTTATTATTTTTGGAAGTTTAGTTTTAACTTTTTTTTGGTCGAAAGTTTAGTTTTAACTTTTCAAAAGAGATAGAATCTCCATTTTTTACGAAGTCAATTTAAGGAGAGAGTTGCATGAATTTCGAAATAAAATAAAATAAAATTATATAGTTTTAACAAAATTTAAATATTTAGTGCTGCTCAATATATATATATATATATGTTTTTTTTCCAACGGTGCTCAAGATAATTTTAAATGTTTATAACCTCAAATATTCAAAAATATAAATTCCATCTATATCAGAATCTTGTTCAGGTCACCATCGAATTGAAGTGGCCGATATTGGGTATTAGTTGGATTTATTCTGGATGAGTTGTGGGGTGGGTAACAGTTCACGGTTGGCAAACAATGGTTTCAATTAATGCCTAATTCTTGGAAATTTCAAATTTTCCCTTTTATTTTTAATTCTTAATCAATTTACTCTTAAGTCTCTTGTGGACCCATTCGCTTTATGCAAAAACTACAAGCTGAAAAGCGGTAAAATTAAAGCCAACGGCAAAAAATATTAGTAAAGCATACCTTTTACATTGAGAAAACAAAACTATATTGTTCATCTTGAAATTTAATATTATATGTATTTGTCAAAAACAACTGTCATTTTGTACATTTTTCTGTACAATAATCTATCAATTAAATTAATTAAAGTTGTTCTGGCAAAAAAAAATAATTAATTAAAATTAGTATCAATCAGGTCAGTTTCTCTCATTTACTACTATTGTCTGCTACAATCCACAGCTTTGAAATGTCCCGTTTTTTTTTTTTTTTTTTGCAAAAGTGAGCTGTAACTTGGGGTGAGAGAGACCCTATAATGTAAGGCCACATGTGAAGGCCAAGGGTAAGGACTTTTTCACAAGGGACAAAGTTAAGGTAATTAAGTTTTTTTTTACTTGAAGAAATTCACAATACTCTTCATGAGAAAATTAAATTTTGAAAAAAAAAAAGCTGTGGCAATATTTTCTGGACGAAAAGTTTTATTTAACTAACAAAATTTTTATTATTGAGTATAGACTTTCTAATAAGATTTCTCAAAATATGCAACATGGAGTTTTTAAACTAAAAGGCTACAAGCTTTCTAATGTAATCCTTGTTATAACCACATTTTAATCCATCCTCATTTATCAATAAATGACGGTCAAATTATTAAATATGTCTTAAATTAATAAAATTTTTCAACTTTACCTTTGTTACAGTACTTTGTCTCTCCCCATTTACAAATTATTGATAACTCTCTCTCCTCTTCTTTCTCTATACCCAACAAGAATTAAATTAGGATAAAATTGGAATACAAACATTAATAACCTCTAAGGAACTTTTATTTAGGATAAAAATTTCATCTACAAGTGAATTTATAATAAGGGTTAGAGTGGTATTTCTTATAAGTAGTACTCTCTCTGTCCTTTTTTATAAAATCCAAAAGTTTAGTCTTTCTATCCTTTTTATAAGATTCAATTTGGATTATCTAAGTATTAAATACATTTTTATCAATTTTATCCCTAATTAATATTTCTCATTATTACTCTATCTCATTTACCTAGCTACTTATAAATAATGACATATTTTAAAAAAGTACTTTTCATACATATTATTACTTTAAACTAATTTTAACAGTTTTTTTAAGCCACAATTCGATTATTTAGATCTTATAATGAGAGATTACGGGAAAATCTAATTCTTTAAAATATTATCCCAACATTTTTTTGACAAAACAAGTTCTATTTAACAATTTCTCAAAATATCTTTGGAGTTTTTAGAGTACAATCATGTTTTTCATACTCTGTCTGGTCTTAAATATAAGACAGAGTTGACTATTTTTTTGGAGAGATTAAGGAAGCTAAATAAGTTACTTAATCATATTATATGTTGTGTATCATTAGATTATATAACAGTTTATATTAGAGAAAAAATGATAAATATAAATATTTTAAAATAATTTGTTTTGCTTTCTTAATATCTCCAAAAAAGTCAACTTTATCTTATATCTAGAATCGAAGAGAGTAGCTAATTTTTTTAATAAAAATTAATTTTCTCATAAAGAGTATTATGAATTTCTTAAAGTAAACTTATTTTACCTCAACTTTGTCCCTTGTGAAAAGCCCTCACTCATGGCCTTCATGTAACACCTGTCATTTGTACCCTTTTATTATGCATTCAGAAGTGTTACTAAGCAAGTAGAATTAGTAATTAAAGCTTTTCAAACCAAAACTTCCATATTTACTTTTAGGGCACTAATCATTTGGCAAAAACTTTAATTTACAAATCTCTTATCTTAACTTCAAAAATTCTTATCCTTTAACACACACATCCTCTTGAAGTGATCTATTACTTCATCTAACATTTAGGATATGTATTTTAAGCTTACCAAATATAAAGAATTACTTTTCCATTCTCAACTAGTCAAGCACTTGGGTTGTATTGACTAGGTAGACTTACAATTTCATACTCATTCTTTCTTGAACATATACATACGTACATGCCATGGATGACATATCTAACGACATCATTCGATTTGGCATGCTATACAAATATCAAAATATGCGATAATATACACATAACAAGTTATCGCATGTTAATCTTCAATTCTCCATCACGTCGTTCGCTACGCAACTCTAATACATTCATCTTATGTGCTTAACATACCTATATGATTGGGTGAGGGAGGGTGAGATCCGAGAAAACTCAATAGCAAACATTACCAAAATGCATGCAAGATAGATGCTTAGTAAATGACATGCTTACTTTACCCCTCAATTCATGCTCAAATAATAACATATTTGTATGCTCAATGCTTCACATCTCATACAAATGACCATAGCATCAATAGAAACAAAGCTTCAATCATTCATATATACTACACATAATTAAGCAAAGTAATTATGCACATCAATACACTAACATACATATCAATACACGCAAGTTAGGTAAGTTTACTACCTTTTTAATTATGTCTTCCTCTTGTTTTCTTTTCTTTCAACTATTGAAGTTGCTTGAAACTTCTTTCATTTGCTCTTCCTTGATCTCTCATGGCCCTAGATACATAATCACATTATGTAGTTAACTCATTAGAGCTATGAAAGCATGTGTAATGGCTTGCTTTCTCTTACACAATCTTTAACTCTAATTTTTGAATTCTCAATCCAATCTTTCTAAAATTATTTCTACATGCTGTTCCCACATAATTTTGCACATAGAAACCATTTCTAACCTCCAATTTAACAAAAACCGACTCCTTCCCTAAGAACTTACTATGGCTGAAACTGAGGGTCTTTCGGGCCGAAACTCTATTTTCAATTCTGATGTTTCCGAAATCAGTTTCTCACCTTTATCCAATACAATTTTTCATTCTAAACTCATTGGAAGCATCAAAATCATGGAAATCACATTCCTTCCTAGGGTTCTTGGTCTAGCCAAAATATACCATAAGCCATCATAAAGTGGTTTTAACAAATTAAACTATAAGACTTGTCAAACTTCCTCTCTATCATACTTAGGCCTCATTTATCATCATATTTATGATCTCAAGAACATAAAAACCCTATAATCCCTCTTTGGCTGAAAGTTAGGGTACAATATAACCTCATGAATAGTTCTCAAAACCTCAAGATAGTATACTCAAATCGAAGCATATGCTACCTTTATCCGATGTTATAGCCCTTTCTTGATTTTGGTAGCATCTACTCAGTGGAGGCAGCATGAAACTCCTCCATTTGAGAATATGAAATTGTAGGAATGTTTCCCTCCACGAGTAGAACAAGTTTCGTGAAGGCTTGAATGGTCAGAAAAGTGATTTCAGGGGTGAAATTCATTCGGGAATACTTTGGTTCTTCAAGAACTCCCTTCCTTCTCTCCTTTTTATTTTTCACTTCAATTTTCTCCATTTCTCCCCCTCTTGGACAAAATTGAGCAGTGAGAAGGAGGTGTTAGGGTTTATTAAATTCCCAGGGTGTCAAGCGCTCTTTTTGTCTCAAGGTACCAGACGCTCCCTTTAAAACTTGGGGTACTAGAGACTTTTTTTGAAATCTGGCCTCCTCCCTCCCTCCCTCTCTCTTATGCTTTTAGACGTCTTCTATGGCCAGGGGAAGGAGGTTTGATGATTTCCTTTGGCTTTAGTGTGCAGTAATTGGGAAAGTCAGACACGTGGCCAAACCAAAGATAGGCGAGTTGTCCCAATCTTTTGGACATATGGCACCTGAGGCTGCTAGGTGCCGTCTCCTCATTGGGCAAACCCAAAAGTAAAAAAGTTGAAGGAGCTGAGGTGTCGAGAAACCATGGTTTCAACCTAAAAGCTACTTTATGAGTGTCTCATTCAAGAACATGCCACGTGTCCTCTTATCTCTCAAATGTCGCCACGTGTATGTGTATGTAGCACAAGATGGTGTCAACACCTGTTTCCATTTCGATAATCGAAGATTAATGAAGACGGAATTCCATGGGCATACAGAAAAGTACAATTATACTGATAAAAATATCCGTTTACAATCCAAATTTGTTCGTCGGCAAAATACAAAATACAGTGGAAGTTTCAATAATTATAGGATATCCCCAAAATATCTAAAGCAAAAACTAATTATAACCACCACCTTTGACCTTACCTCGAGACACATGCAATTCACTTCTCCGTATTTACACCTTTACCTTTCGTCCCACTGGCACCCTCTAGAATCTCACCCTCCCTTACTAACCATGTAGACAGGGCAAGAGGCTCGAGGAGGGAGTAAGCATCCAAGGGCGACAAGGGCTTCTTCACTATTTGATATGGGGGTTGGTTATCATAGTTGAGAGTATGATGTATATTTGGATTCAGATTTGGATATGTATGGGTTGGAATGTGTTTGGATACGATATTTGTAGATGTAATTGAGAGGACTTGTGTAATCCCCATGTGGAAATTGAAATGGGCAATTGTGCTCTATGTATATTTAGTAAAGATAAGAACCCTGGAGTTGCCGAGATGATATTGTTATACACTCTGATATTTGTATTGAATGTGATTATCCACGTGAAGTGATTGTATTCAAAATGTGAATGAGACCATGTCAATTAGCAATTGAAAAGTATTTGTGAAAACACTATCTCAAGGATGGGATTGTGAATGAGTTTTAATAATTATTGGTCCCTATTTCATTTTAATTGCATATTTCGGATATAATTACGGAAGGGGGTTACACAATTAGCACCCTAAAGTATTTAAAGGTAAACTATTTTTAAAGGTGCAATCATCACCCTAAAGTATTTAAGGGTGTAATCAACACCCTAAACTATTTTTGAGGGTGCAATCAGTAACCTAATGTATTAAAAATGGAGCAATTATACCCCTTCACTAACAGAATACTAACTCCGTTTGCTGACACACTCTTTCCTTTCCTCTTTCATCGATTTTAAACCCTAAACCTTGAGTTAATATTTTATTAGTGAAGGAGTACAATTGCTCCATATTTAATACATTATAGGCAAAATTGCACCCTTAAATACAAAAAGGAGGGATGAACATGTTAAAGATCAGTGAAAGAGGAAAGGAAAGAGTGTATCAACAAACAGAGTTAGTATTCTATTAGTAAAGGATTGTAATTACTCCATTTTTAATATACTAAAGTGATGGTTGCACCTCCAAAAATACTTTAGGGTGCTAATTACACCTTTAAAAATAGTTCGGGGCATGGTTATCAAATCGGGATACGAATCGTGAATCGAAAAGCCTATGTTTAGGATCGTGAATCAAAACATATTGTAAATCGTAAGATTCATGATCAATTATTTAGAATGATATAAATGTAATGTTCACATAAGAGAATAGCAAAAGTTTGTGGATATTAGTAATTTAACATTTTAAAATCAAATAACACTTCAAATTTCATAAAACTAACATTTAGATATCAAATATCATGAATTCATGATAAATACTAGATTTAGATATTTTATTTATAATAATTTATATATGATCTTTTTTCCTTAAACACGTAATCCTTTTTAATTTAGGTCTTTACTTTAGTTATAGGGAATTGGGGAATGGAACACTAAAACCCAATCAAGGAAAGATATTGATATTTGACAAAGCTGATACATATTTTTTATTTACAGAGAATCGCACCATAAAAGGCTGATTCTGGCCTATTTTGAATCACACAGCCGATCCGAATCGTTGGAAGCAATGTTTGGATCATTGCGTACGGTTCAACTTGTGATTTGTACGATTCTAATAACATTGGTTCGAGGTGTTAAATTCACCTTTACCTTTAAATGTGAAAACCAATGAATAAAAAACTGGACCGACCGGTTCAACCGAAAAACTGGTGAACTGATTTGATGTCTGGTCTGGTTTGATGATGAATCAAAATGTAACACCCCAAATTTTATATTCACTAAAAATATATTATAATTAATTGAGAAATTCAATAAAATGGTGAATATTCATGAATTTGGATCTTGTGAATTTTGAAATATTCATATTCATAAGGAAATGGGCAAATTAATTCATGAAAGGAATTAAATTACAAAAGTGATAGCAAAATCATAATTTTGAAAATTTAACCCAAGATTAATTATTTTCCAATTAATTGAAGCTAATTTCAATTAATCAAGAAAAATAAAGATAAATGTATAAATTTAATATTCTTAATGGAATAAATCAAGAATTGTAGAATTAAAGCGACTTGGGCATAAATCAATTAAGGGAATTATGGAAATTTTGAAACTATTTTTCTTCCCTTCTCTTCAATAATTTTGCCTAGCATGAAATGCATGGGGGAAAATTGATTTAATGAAATTTAACATGCTAAGTACCATTATCATATGAAGAGGAGATTAAATGATGATTAATTTCATGAACACATGTCTAAAATGCTACAAGAAAACAATAATGATGACAATGATGAGGGGGTATGGCATAAAGTAGAGAAGGCATGGGTGAAAGTATGGCAGGAGGGATGGTGGAGGCATGAGAGTGTCAACCCAAGGATGCATCTTGAAATCAAGGGCTAGAATGAAAGAAGAGAGTAATAGGATATTTAATAAAAAAGTCTTCATCATCTCTTTCCCCATTTCATTTTCACACATGATTCAAAAGAAATATAGAGAGAGAGAGAGAGAGAGAGAGAGAGAGAGCGCTCTTCAAGAACCTAGAGAGCAAGAGAGAAGCAAAAGGGATCAAGAGAAAAAATTAAGGTAAGTTGGGTAGGAAATTCAAGAGTTTATGCTTCCAATTTCATGGCAAACCCCCCTAACCTCTATGCCTTCTTGAAATACACGTTTAGCAAGATCAAAGTCAAGAGGAAGAGAGAGGAAGTGGGATGGTTCTAGAGAGAGAAAGGCAAGAGAAATCAAGGTAAGCTTGAGAATTTGTCATCTCTTGATGAAGGGTTAAGTAGAAAATTTTTCCCGGAAGTATGGGTCCAGGAGCAATTTTACCCTGAAAGTTTTTTGGGGATCAATTTTGCCCCGGAAGTTTCAAAACGTAGCAATGTTGCCCTTTTCCGTTAAATAACAAACGTTGATCATTAAAAAATTGACATTGACTGTTAATTTTTTAACTGAAAAAGGCAACATTGCTACGTTTTGAAACTTCCGGGGTGAAATTGATCCCCAAAAAACTTTCAAGGCAAAATTACTCCTGGACCCATACTTCCAGGGCAAATTTGCTACTTAACCCCTTGATGAATATAGCTTGTGGTTGGTGTTTGGTTAGATTGTTTAGCTTGTTTTCATGATTTTGTAATTTTGGTAATGACAAATGCTAAGAGGGTGCTATCCAAATTTAGTCTAATCATATTTAGAATGTGATTAAGTGGTTAAACAAGTGATTAAAGGTTATAAGAAGGTGTTTTATTAATTGAAATCATAAAACTCCATTTTCTCCAATTATTAAAGAATTTCATCTAGATCTTTGTTGGACAGTATTGGGACTGGATTTTGGTTTTTTTTTTATGACTCCATTGTGTTTAGAATGGAAAATTGTGTATGATTCATGTTGGGTGCGAAGTAAGAAAAGCCCTAGAAAGTAAAATGACAAAAATAGCCTTAAAACCCTCATATAGGGGCTGCCAGGGGTAAATATGTAATTGGAGTTGGATTTTCATAACATAGATGGTTCCATTGGATTCAGTGAGTAAAAATAGGTGAGGTTACAGTTAGTCACTTTTTCGATAGAGGCCAAAAAAGCATAATTACAAAAAGCCCCTAAAATCCCTAAATCGAGGTTGTCAATGGTATTTTCGTAATTTGACATTGACTTTGCTAATTTTGAGAACGGAAATGGATTCCTTGGGTGAAAATTTGTTAGAATATCCCTTGTCAAAATTTTAGGAAAACGTGCCATTGGGCCAGGTACGGCAAGGCCAGGCCAGGCCAGGGTCCCGGGGGCATTTTGATAAATTTTCATCATAGACTAATATAACCACTAGAAACACTATGAAAGTGTCTAAACTATACATTTGATGTTCTAGGACCAAGTAGAGAGCCTGAGGGATTAGCACGCAAATCGAGGCATGTTATTCGAAGATCATGGAAGGGCGATTAAGGTAGGGAACTTACCTCTCTTGCATGTAATTGATATTTGTGCCGGTGTATTGATGCATGTTATTGCTTTGCTTGATTATGTGAAATATATATGAATAACTGAAGCTTTGTTCCTGCTTATGCTATGGCCATACGTATGTTGTTTGAAACATTGAGCACGCAGATATGTCATTGTGTGAACATGAGTTATGTAATGCAAGCATGTCATGCATTAAGCACTTATCTTGCATGCATATTAGTATTGCTTTCCTACTAAGATTCCCCAAAATCTCACCCTCCCCTACCAACAATTTAGATAGGAGAAGACAGAACATATGCTGAGAACAAAGAAGAGAACTATACGAGGGGATTGCAGTGGTGAAACAAAGATGGGAAGATGTCTCCGTTTCACTGGAATAGATTTAGACACTCATGTAGCGCTGTGAGACTACGTTAATTGTAATTATCAAGTACAAACCCCTAAGGGGAATTTTTGTAATTGTACACATAATATCAGTATGTTTATGCTATTTTTGTGTTGCCCACTGAACTGCGTATCATTTTCCGCAGATACTCTGAAATAGGTTAAATTAAGATGAGGGTGTGACACGGGAAATCGGTTGAACCAGTCAAAACCATTTGAACCGACGGTTTGAATGGTTCAACCGATTTGCTATTTTTTCTTTTTTTGAAAAATGAGATATCTAGTTCAACAAAGAGGCTAAAAAAGAAAGAAAAGCATAGATCTAGACCGATATACACACAATCTATAATATTTTAATAAATTATAAGAACAAATTTTAATTTCAAGGCAACGAAAATTTAAAAAACAAAAAGAATAAATGAAAAAACATTATATATTATATACATATAATATATAATATTATAGTAAATTAATTTGGAATGATTCAAATAATCAAATCTAACATAATCAATTAATTTTATCTATAGAAGTATAAAAAAATATTAATATATATATATATATGTATATATATATATTGTTACTAATAAATTGTAATATTTTAATATGACCGATTCGATCACAGGTTAGGCCCCGATTGACCCATTAACCCTTAAACCTGTTCCGTGACCGGTTCATTGCCCAATTTTATTTTTTGTTCCTTGGTAAAAACTAATTTCGATTTGACTTTGGAAGCTTTCTAATTATTAGTTGGGTAAACTTGACCCTTTATGCCTCGCCCATTGATTTGATAATTGGCACACAATTATAGTTGTGGGATGCAAACTGAAATTTATTGTTAGATATGATTAGTTTTAATGATGTCAAATATAGATGTTAAATATTGAGAACAAAAGTTTACATAATGTATTCATCTCCTATATTGACTAACTACTGTGTTTAATGTGAAATATCTTGTAGATTAGCCAAGCAAAGAAAGAGAATATCAAGTTGGGTTGAAAAGATTCATGTAATTTAATATTATGGATTATTCGAATAGTCAAATTGTTATTCGAATAGTAAAACTTGTTTTTAGTTAAGATCTATTCGCATAATTCTCAGTTTATCCGAATAAGTAAAGTATTATTTGAATAATGAATATGTTATTCAAATAAAGAAGAACTGTTAAAAATTGAACGTATTTGGATAAGCACATTAGTACTCAAATGGTACGCTAAACAAATTTTTCTGAAAATAATTCAAGTGAAAAAGTATTCGAATAGTCAAGGTACTATCTGAATAGTCATTGCGATTTTAAACTCAGCTTCTAAATATGTTATCCGGATAATAGGATAACTATTTGAATAGTAAAGGCACTATTTGAATAGTGTGATGATTATCCGAATAAGTTTTTTATGAATTTCAGCATCCAATATCACAAGACTATCAGGATAGTATTTGACGTATTTCAAAAAGACTATCAGAATAGTAATGAAACTATTAGAATAGTCTCAATACAAAATAATTAAATACTATTCAAATAGCGAAGTAACTATTCGAATATCACAAGACTATCAGGATAGTAAGGTGACTATCATGATAGTAAGGTTACTATCAGGATAGTAATGGAACTATCAGAATAGTCTCAATACAAAATCAAATACTATTCGAATAGTAAAGTGACTATTCAAATAGTTCATAATTGAAAAAGGGTGATTCTATTCGAATAGAAGCAATGCTATTCAGATAAGAGCAGCAAACTCTGTTTCTTACAGTATGGGCGACTTTCAGTAATTTGGTTATATCTCCTAAACCACAACTCGGATTAAGGTGAAACTAGTGACATATAAAACTAAACTCCCAATGCATCATTTTGACACTAAAATCAAGTTAAAAGGAGCTGAGATGAAGGAGATATGAATTTTTGACATTCAAATCACCGTCATATTTCAAAATAGGTTCAGTATTTTGAACATAACTCTCAAATTACACATTGGATTGAGATGAAATTGGTGCCTTATGAAACTAGACTTAAAGATCTTTCCATGAATAGGTTATGGATCATATTTAGAGTTATATTCAAAGAGATATGTCTTTTGGAAGTTGGTGATTGAAATCAAGCTCTGTTCCAAACCAATCGATACACATTGGATTGTAACTTTTGGAATACAAAGTATTTGAGATTGATTCCAGTTGCTGTGTGAAGAAAACTTAAAGAGCTTTATAGGGATAGTTCATTTGCCATGGATTTATATCCAAAGAGTTACGCCTTCAGAAGTTTATTCAAATATAGTGGTTACAGGAATATGAAGATTCATTATCAAAGTGCATTATTCGAATACAGCAAGTTGTATTCGAATAGTATATCATATTATGGAAAGGCTATTCGAATAAGGGTTGGTCTATTTGAATATGAAAGTTCATTATGAGAGAATATTATTCGAACACAAATGGCACTATTCGAATAAGATCATTTGTTTTACAAGGCAACTATTCGAATAAGGAATTCACTATTTGAATACACTTCAAGTTCTAAAAGTTTATTCGAATATAGGATAAAGTATTCGAATAAGGATTACTCATTATCAAATAAGGCTATTCGAATACAACATATGTTATCTAAATAACCGATTTTCCAAAAAACAGAGTATCACCTCGAAACTTCTAAAAATCATTGAAATTTTGTGTGACTTGTTCTCATTGTTTCTAATCACTCTAACACTTTATTATATTAGTGATTAAGCATTGTCCAGGTAATCAAACATGGATTAACACACAAGACGGAGAAAGCACTTTTGTGTCAGAAGCTTCCAACGGCTAGTTCAACAGTAATATTTTAAGCCTCAACAAGAAGAAGGAAAGCTCAAATGGTCAAATGTCCTTCATCAACTATAAAAGGAGAGTCATTCAAAATGAACAAAGACGAGAGCCCATCCCTACAATGTTGATATGTTGTTACTCTGAATCTAACCTGATCGAAGCTCCATAATGATACTCCCACTATGTACTTCAGTGTTAATCATTATCTACTTCATATAGAGAGAAGTAATCACTCATTGTAATCATTCTATATTTGTGAGAGTTACTCAAGATTAGGGAATCTTTAGCGGGAAATAAATTGTATCCTTACAGTATGTTAGAGGGAGTCCTTGTTTCAGTACGAGAATTGTAAAAGCTTCACAAGTACCCGGGTTAAACTTGTGGGTAGTACTGAGAAATCGGGTCGGGCTGGCGGGCTGAGCCCGCCATCCCATTTTTTTTGTCGAGTTCGAGCTGAGGAAATCAGCCCGATTAGAGAGACGGGTTAAACCTGTTTAACCGCGAGTTAAAAGGGCTAACCCGCGGGTTAAACGGGTTGACCCGTTTAACATGATTTGAGAGGAGCGAGGTTGTCCGTCCCACCTGACCTGGCCACCTCCCACGTTTCCACTTTCCCCTTTTCTCATTTCTTCACTCCCGCATTTCTTCTCGGTTCTCAGCATTTTCCCCTTTCTCTAATAATCTGATTCGACTCTCGGCGACAGGCGGCGATAGGCGAAACTACTATTCAGCTCTTCCTCTTTCTCTCGTGCGGCCGTCGGGCGACTGCCGACTAGCGAGTGGCAAGTTGCAACGATGAGATCTGAAATGCCCTAATCATCCACATCTGACATCAGCTTCCTCTCTCGTCTCGGCTCGACTCCGCTGCTCATCAAGCAACACAGACGTGACTCGTCACTCGTCAGGCGAGCTTAGCGGGGATTGTAGGTGGGGTTTGAGTTTGGCTGTCAACTCGGTGCCGGTGGGGTGCGAGGGTGCGACCGTTCGAGTTGGGGTTGCATCTCTCTCAACCTGATGGTGAATTTGTGATGAACAAGCACATAGTGTTGTTGGTGCTGTTGAGGCGTTGAGTTGTGCAAAGGAGTAAAAGCTCTGTAGTAGGGATTTTCGAACAACCATACTCTAGAATTATGAATTCTCTGTGGTAGAGACTTTAGTTTAAATGATGTATGAATTCTTTGTGTTGCAAAACCCCTTATTTGATACTAACCCAGGATCAATTCGTGGTACAGTGGTAGGGATTTCGAACCATACTCTTGAATTATTGGTTGCCTTGCATTAGTTTCAACTGAAATAATGAATTGGTGTGGTACAAAAAGAAATAATGAATTGGCGTATGGGGATTTTGTTTGAAAACACTATATAATAAATTCTGTGAGTTTTGTTTAAGTTCAAATTGATATATGCTTTTATTATTTATAGGGTTATTACACAAATAGAGTTAGGATTTTCAGTTACATTCAACTTTAATGATTGAGTAATTCGATAAGAATTCCTATTCAACTTTATTGTCTGGACTCTGGATGATTAATAATGCATGTTAATACGATGAATTGCCATTACAGATTTTCAATAACATAGGGGATAATAGCTTTATATTTTTAATTCATTTAGGATGTGCAGTAACAAGTAGCAGTGATAGCAATTTTATTTTGCTCATGTAACAAGTAGCAGTAGGGGTGGAATTTGACTCAGTCCGGTCTCTGTTAACATTTAGGATGTGCAAATGATTTGAAACTGAGAAACTCCTTTCTCATGAAACAGATCAGCACATATGTTCTAGCTTCTTAGATTGCTAATTGTGGCTTTGAATGAGTGGATTTGTCCATTGTGCCTTTGATTTGTTGACACTCTCATCTCCTCCGGCGTCCATTCTCTCTCTCTCTGACTCTCAGGTATCTGAATTTATAACATTGGAAAATAAAATTGATTGTGGTAGTATTCTGAATTCTGAATTGGTTGGTAGATTTTGTTTTTTGCAATAGTGTTGCTAATCTTGATTTATATTGTCTGTGATTGTTGCAATATGCAATGTGCTGGACTTTTTTATTAATTTTTTGTTATAAAAAAGATGGCTACAATTACAAATGTGAATGATGAAGATAAAGATAATAAAAGAAAGAATGTTGACAGTGCTACAACTTCTGCAATGGATGTTGATGATGTCAATGTGATGACACAATCTGAACAACCTGCTGCACCTGACTCTTCTTGTGTACAAACACAAAATAAAGATGATCCTGCTCCAAGTAAAAAAGCGAGGTGTACGACATCTGATGTTTGGAGGTATTTTACCAAAATTGGTGTAGTTGACGATAAAGAAAAAGCCAAATGTAATGGATGTAGGAGGCCGTATGTTGTGGGAAGCAAGGATTATGGGACTTCACACCTTCGGCGTCATGTTGAACATTGTAAGTCACTCCCAAAATATAAGGATGTTGGTGCTATGATGATAGACCAAGCTGGGATTGTAAGATCTAGAAAGATTGACCCAAATAGGGTACAAGAAATCATTGCATATTGCATCATCAAACATAATCTTCTATATTCTTTTGTGGAGTATGATGGAATTAGGGAGTTTCTTGCATATTTAAATCCTGATTATAGGAACATTACTAGAAAAACTGTTGTGGTTGATGTTTGGAATTTTTATCTTCATCAAAAGGATAACTTGAAGAAAAAACTGTTAATGAGTCTAAGTAGGATATGCTTGACATTTGATTGTTGGACAGCAATAACCGCTGAAGGTTATCTTTGCTTGACTGCTCACTTTGTTGACGAGCAGTGGAATCTTAATAGAAAAATACTTTCATTTTCTAAGATGGAGCCTCCTCACACTGGATCTGAAATGGCAAAAAGGGCGCATGAGATATTGGCTGAATGGGGAATTGAAAAGAAAGTATTCTCGATCACTTTGGATAATGCTTCAGCCAATTTTCAAATGCAAAGAATTTTGAAAGAGAATTTAAACTTGAGTAATAGCTTGATATGCAACGGAGAGTTCTTCCACGTTCGATGTTCTGCCCACATCTTGAATCTCATAGTTCAGGATGGCTTGAGAGTAGCAGAAGGTGCTTTGAACAAGATTAGGGCTAGCATTCAATATGTAAGGAAATCAGAGGCAAGGATGATTGAATTCAGGAAAAGGGTTGAAGCAGTTGGGGGTATTGACACTTCAGTCAGTTTACGATATGATGTCCTGACTAGATGGAATTCCACACATGCAATGCTTGAGTCTGCACTTAAGTATCGTCGAGCTTTTGCTAGTTTAGCTTTGAACGACTCAAATTACAGCCATTGTCCAACAAGCGAAGAGTGGGCTAGAGCAGAGATCATGTGCACATTCTTGAAGCCTTTTGCGGTGATAACAAACTTGATTTCTGGATCATCATATCCCACTTCTAACATGTATTTCACACAGATTTCGAAGATTGAGTTGTTGTTGAAAGGACATTTGCATAATAACGATTCTGTGATCTGGGAAATGGCTCAGTCTATGCTTGACAAGTTCGACAAATATTGGAGTGACTATAGTGTCATCCTTGCCCTAGCAATTATCCTTGATCCTCGGATGAAGCTTGATGTGATTAAGTTCACATTTGGAAAAGTGGATCCCATTAACTCTCATGAAAAGATTGAAAACATAAGGAGCAAGTTTTATTATGTTTTTAATGAGTATAAAAGTGGAATATCATCTTCATCTTCAGCCCCAACTGCTGGAGCTGCTTCTTCAAGCTCTAATGCAAACAATGTCTTCTTCACACAACCTGTTGTTGCCCCTAACCCCAGTCAAGTTGATGATTATGATGTATTTGATGTAAGTTTGAATTTCTTTACTAGTTAAATGTTTAGATTTAATGTTATTTTGATTGCCACTTTGTTATGTTAATCCTTTATTAATTATACGGGTGTAGGATTTTTTTTCATTCAAGAGTCAAGATGAGTCGACGATCGAAAAGTCTGAATTGGATTATTATTTGGAAGAAGGGACTCTTGATAATAGATTGGTGACGAAATTTAATGTCTTGGATTATTGGAAAGCTAACTCTTCTCGATTTCCTTGCCTTTCAAAGATGGCATGTGATATTCTCAGCATTCCAATTACCACTGTTGCTAGTGAATCAGCCTTTAGCATTGGATCTCGCGTTCTCACAAAGTATCGAGCTTCCCTTCTTCCAGATAATGTTGAAGCTCTTATTTGCACTCGAAACTGGCTTCTTGGTTTTCCATGGGATGGTAACATCTAATTTGTTAATTTTTGTTGTTTATGGTAACATCAAAATTATCTTACTGAATACTGACTTATTAGCACTCTTTGTTATTTATGTCATTATGTGTGGCAGAGGATCCTGAGACAGAGAAAAGGCAAATTGCTCCTGTTCCTGTTTTTGCAGCTTCCGATAATGCATCAAATATCATTATTGATGAATGAAGAATGAGGAGGATTATAATTTATAAGTTTGTTGTTATCCGTTGTTAATTTGTTATGGACTTGTGTTTATTTTGATTTACTTTTTTAAGTTTGGCCTTCTCATCTTTGAAAGATAGGATATTTACTTATTGATTTCACATGTAGTTTGATCTTTGATACATCAAACAAGCACGCATGGAGGGTGGATGAGTTGTAGGCAAGGAGGGAGAGCCGAGAGGGGTCCTGAATGCTGAAGAAAAGAAGGGAAGTGATGGCACTGATGATGGGTCACGTGTAGTGTCTCCTGCAGCTTATGTTAATTGGGGTCAGATTCTGAGACCTTCTTTTGTCCCAATTCCACTCCCCAAATCCATGCAAAGATCTTCCCTCGTCCTTTCTGTTCATAATTACTGCCCCCTTAGACATTGGAGGAACATGATGAATTGCAAGTATTATGTGTTTAATTAGAAGACATATATGTATATTTTTTTGGGTACAATTCATGATCAGAATTCAGAAACCTATGGCTTGATTGGTTTCTATGTTTGACATTAATTGTGATGAATTATTGAAATGCATGTTTGTTTTTATATATATTTTTCTTTGTAGATGCTTGATTGATGATGTTTTTTATTTGTTTACATGTAGTTTTTTTTTTTTTTGTGCTGATCCAATTCTTTGTAGATGCTTGATTGAGTTTGTTTTTTATTTGTTATCTTTGAAGTTTGAATTGTACAATTTGTGATAGTATAAACCAAAAACCAATTGTTGGTGCAAACTAACCATGTAAAGTCCAAGTGAATTCACCATGTAACAAACCAGTTTTTTGGGCTGCACCTTGTTTTGGGCCTCAAAAGGTTTTTAAAAAACAAAAAAAAAATCGGGTTGGCTGGCGAGCCCGTTTAGCCCGCCAGCCCAATCAATCGGGCTCGGGCTGCCAATTCGGCAGCCCGTTACATGTCGGGCTGAGGGCTCGAGCTGGCCCGATTTACCAGTACTACTTGTGGGATTGTAGTGATTCTCAAGTACCCTAGTAAACTTTAGGGAGATAGTGGATTAAAATCTCAGAAGGAGCCTAAGGACTGGACGTAGGTTATCATGGATTGAACCGAACCAGGATAAATCACAGTTTGCATTGTCTCTCTCAATACTCTTATATTTCCAGCATATATAATTTCAATAAATGATTATGGTTTTATATTTCATTACTTACATACTTATTGATTTCATAAGATGCAAAAAGAATTTCAAATTTGTTAATTTTTTATAATACACCCAATTCACCCCCTCTCTTGGGTGTCAGCCGGTTCTAACGTTCATGATGCAACATGTCATCAAATTCTATTTGACTCAACTTGAAAATCATGGGATCCGCTATTCAGTCTCTTTCTTTCCATGGAACACGAGATTAAGTGCATGTTTGGTATCACTTATAAAGGTTTATAAGTGCTAATGCACATAAGTTTAGACAACACTCTTCTTAAATACTTACCTCGTATACCATAAATCATGATAGAAAAATAGCTTTTGAATACCCCAATTGCTGTTCCAAGCAAGCACTAAATTAAGATGTATGAATAATGATTTAAGGAATAAGAATAAGTTGAAGCACAATCAATTGTTAAAATAAATTTTGACTCAAGACAAAGTTATTAAAAAAAAGAGTTAAGGCACAAATTTGTTCAGAAAGTTTTCGTTGAATTTTTAAGTTCAATATTACCCTAAAAGTGTTAAAATGGAGCAATGTTGTTCTTTATTATGAAAAGTTAATGGTGACCGTTAATTTTTTAATAGGCAATGTAACGTTAGCTTTTTAATGATATGGGCCAACATTGCTACGTTTTAAAATTTCTGAGGTGATATTGAATATGAGAAAACTTTTGCGGCAACATTGCTCCCTAGTAAAGACTTTCGGAACAAGTTTGTACCTTAACCCTAAAAAAATTGATATGCTACTAGTAAATAAAAGAAAAAAAATTATATGCAAATTGTTATAAAAGTATATGTGATAAGAGAGAAGATCTCATTCAATTCAACTGAAACAATCGATTACAGGCCTTTATATAGAGGCAGAAATCTAACCCTGGTTGCATGACCATGGTTATATTTAACCCTGGTTATATGACCATGGTTACTTTATATCTTCTTTATGTCCTTGTCTTCTTTTGCTTTTGCTTTGTGTCAAATCTTCTTTTCTTCTTTATGTCAAGTTGACTGGAAGAGTAATATGAGTCAATGGACATCTACATATTTAATATTCATAACACTCCACCTTGGATGTCCATTGTGAATGTGCCTCATTAAAAACTTTAACTAGGAAAAACCCAGTGGGATAAAAACCTAGCCAAAGAAAAGACTACATCATTCATTGATACACCATCGAGTGCTGCCTCATTAAAAACCTTTCTAGGAAAACCCAGTGGGACAAAATCTAGATAAGGGAAAAAGAGTACAGCGTGTATCGACTCTCCCTCTTGATAATATCAATTGAAATCTTTGAATCTCCGAAGGCCAATATCATGAACAAGTTTTTCAAAGATTGTACCTGGGAGTGACTTGGTGAATAAATTTGCTAGATTTTCACTTGAATTGATTTGCTGAATATATATTTCACCATCCTTTTGAAGGTCACGAGTGAAGAAAAATTTTGGTGAAATATGCTTCGTTCTGTCGCCCTTGATATAGCCTTCTTTAAGTTGAGCGATACATGCAGCATTATCCTCATAGTGAATTGTTGGGATCATTTTGCCGGAAGATAAATGGCAAGTTGTACGTATATGATGTATCACTGACCTCAACCACATACATTCTCGACTTGCTTCATGTATTGCTAGAATTTCTGCATGATTAGATGATGTAGCTGATATAGTTTGTTTCATAGATTGCCATGAAATAGCTGCGCCTCCACATGTAAATAGATAGCCTGTTTGTGATTTACCATCATGTGGATCAGACAAAAATCCGGCATCTGCATAACCAACCAATTCATGCTTGGATACATTTGAGTAGTATAACCCCATGTCTGTAGTACCTCTGAGATAACGAAGAATATGCTTTATTCCATTCCAATGCCTTCGTGTTGGTGAAGAACTATATCTTGCTAATAAATTAACAATAAATGATATATCAGGACGTGTGTGATTAGCAAGATATATTAGTGCTCCAATAGCACTAAGATATGGTACTTCTAGACCAAGTAGTTCTTCATCACCTTCTTCACTGATTTCTCGGGGTCGGAATGGGTCTTTATCCACCTTCAAAGATCTTACAATCATTGGGGTACATAATGGATGAGATTTATCCATGTAAAATCGCTCTAGGACCTTCTTTGTATAAGTTTCTTGATATACAAAGATCCCTTTCTTGAAGTACTCAATCTGTAATCCAAGACAGAATTTTGTTCTTCCCAAGTCCTTCATTTCAAATTCTTTCTTCAAACAATTAATTGCCTTTTGAAGCTCTTCAGGAGTTCCAATGATGTTGATATCATCAACATAAACAGCAATTATAGCAAACTTACTATTAGATCTTTTCATAAAGATGCATGAGCATATCGGATCTTTTTTGTATCCTTATTTCAACAAATATTCATTAAGACGATTATACCACATGCGCCCTGATTG
The DNA here is from genome assembly GCA_963210345.1 of Inga oerstediana. Taxonomy (NCBI): domain Eukaryota; kingdom Viridiplantae; phylum Streptophyta; class Magnoliopsida; order Fabales; family Fabaceae; genus Inga; species Inga oerstediana. The sequence goes on from OY723407.1 coordinate 39,375,425, forward strand.
CTTCAGGCCATACAGGGACTTATTTAACTTAACTGAGTATTGTTCTCAAGAACTTGAATTGGATGCTTCTGGCATCTTAAGTCCTTCAGGGACTTTCATATAAATATCATTATCAAGTGATCCATATAAATAGGCAGTCACAACATTCATTAGATATAAATCAAGTCCTGCATCTACTGCTAGACTGATTAAATAACGAAAAGTAGTCGCATCCACTACTGGTGAATGCATTTCTTCAAAATCAATGCCACGTCTTTGTGTAAAACCTTGGGCTACTAGACGTGCCTTATATCTAGTTATTTTGCCCTTTTCATTTCTTTTTCGTACAAAAACCCATTTGCATCCAACTGGTTTTACATCTTCAGGTGTAAGGACTACAGGTCCAAATACTTTTCGTTTTGCCAATGATTTTAATTCTGCATTAATGGCATCTTTCCATAGGGGCCAATCTTTTCTTTGTTGGCTCTCACTAATGGATTTTGGCTCATGATCCTCATTATCATTCATTACATCATATGCTATATGATAAGCAAAGATGTCATCAACGTTGACTTCATTTCTATTCCATCGGATTCCATTGATAACATAATTTATTGAGATCTCATTATTTTCACATATATCAGGTACCTCGGTCTCTTCTGGGACTACAACATTCTCTTCTAGAGATAATATCTCTTCAGGAGATGGCTCTTATAGAGCTACTAATTTTTCTTCATTATCCTCAACCTGACCATCTATATTCTTTGCTCCTTTTCTTTTTCGAGGATTTTTATCTTTGGAACCGATGGGCCTGCCACGCTTCAGGCATGCTTTGAATTCATTCATAGCAGGTTGTCCTTCAGGGACATCAATTTTAATAGGAGCATTAGCAGCTGGGACATGTGACTTTATCACTTTCTTTGGGTCAGTAAATACTTCTGGCATTTGATTAGCTAAATTCTGTAAATGAATTATCTTTTGAACTTCCAGTTCACACTGTTTTGTATGAGGATCAAAATGAGCCAATGATAATTCATTCCAACTAATTTCTTTACCCAGCTGCTTGTTTTCTCCCCTTAATGTTGGGAAAAATGATTCATCAAAATGACAATCAGCAAATCGTGCCGTAAATAAATCTCCTGTGGATGGTTCTAACCATTTTATAATTAATGGAAATTCATACCCAACATATATTCCCATCTTTCTTTGAGGACCCATATTGGTGCGTTGTAGCAGTGCTACAGGCACATATACCGCACACCCAAAAGTTCTTATATGGGAAATATTAAGTTCCTGGCCAAAAACCATTTGTAAGGGGGAAACCTTTAAATAACTTGTTGGCCTAATGCGAATTAACATTGCTGCATGCAAAATGGCATTGCCCCAAGCAGAAATTGGTAGATTAGATTTCATAAGTAAAGGTCTTGCAATTAATTGCAACCTTTTAACCAATGATTCTGCAAGTCCATTTTGCATGTGAACATAAGCTACAGGATGTTCAACATCAATTCCAAGGGACATACAATATTCATTAAAAGCTTGTGATGTAAATTCACCAGCATTATCAAGACGTATTTTCTTGATAGGATAATCAGGGTAATGTGCTCTTAATCTAATCAATTGAGCAAGTAATCTCGCAAACGCCAGGTTGCGAGAAGATAATAAGCAAACATGCGACCATTTAGTTGATGCATCAATTAAAACTATATAGTACCTAAATGGTCCACATGGTGGGTGTATTGGCCCACAAATATCTCCCTATATCCGTTCTAGAAATGTGAGAGACTCACTTTCTACTTTGCTTGGTGAGGGGCGAATAATTAACTTTCCCTTGGAACATGCAGCACATGAAAAATCATGGGATTGTGGTATTTGTTTACACTTTAGGGTATGTCCACATGAATTCCCAATTATTTGTCGCATCATGATTGAACCGGGATGGCCTAACCGGTCATGCCAAACAATAAATTCATTGGTAAACTTCTGGCTTACATTATCAAACTGCTGGTTTGAATTGGTAAACTTCTGGTCTGCATTATCAAATTGCTGGTTTGAATTGGCAAACTTCTGGTTTGCATTATTAAACTTCTGGTTCTCAATAGTATGTGTTTCAATTGTGCTTATACATGTGTAATACAAACTAGAAGAAAAAATAGGAAAACTTTCTATATGCATTTTCTACCAGCAACTATATTTGTAATGACAAGATATTCCTTATTATTTTTAGTTGTTGTTTCTAAATGATATCCATTTTTGCGGATATCTTTGAAACTCAGTAAGTTTCTTTTAGACTTGGTAGAATAAAATGCATTATCAATGCATAATTTTGTTCCTTCAGGTAATAAAATACTAGCTCTTCTGGAGCCTTCAATTAAATTTATACTACCAGATATAGTCTGAACATTGGCTTCTCGTATTACCAAGGAAGAAAAATATTTATCATGTCTGAGTATGGTGTGGGTTGTTGCACTATCAACGAGACATAAATCTTCAAGATTGATGCCAATAGGATTCATTCTTCATAAAAACATAAATAAAATTAATACATATGATAGAAACAACTTTAAATAAATATAACAGTTCAAATTATATTAAGAAATCTGCAACATCCAAATAGTTATTATTTATATCGCCATACTCAGAATTATCGCCCTGATCAATATGATTAACTCCAACATTCGATCTTTTACCAGTGTTTTTAATTGATTCTTGGTAAAGATCAACTAGGTGCCTTGGTGTACGACAGGTACGAGACCAATGGCCCTTTCCACCACATCGATAATATGGATTATCTGTAACACCCTGCCTTTAATCATGTAATTATAATTCGATATTAAATAATTAAAATAGATTAGAGACCTTCGGATAACTTAAACTCGTTTCAATCTCCTACTTTGTGGTAGGGTTTTCACAAAATCATTCAAAATCTCTTTCCTGTTCCTGGTCTCCATTTCAAAATTCGAATATAATCACCTGTGCAGTTTATCTACATTCACGTATGACAGAGTGTAAAACCAATTCCCCGGCAACTCCCGGATTCTATACATATATAACCTGAGGTTTAAGTATCTACTAGGGGATTACATCCAAAATTGAATATACTATTCATATTTCAGATTATACAGTAATCCCGAATTCAAAAGATATAACCAACATTCCAAAATCAACTATACCCCTAAGGGTCCTAAATGCTCCGGGTCGGCCTCTTCTCCTTTGAGCCACATGCCCTGTCTGAAAGGTTAGTCATAGGAAGGAATGAGATTCGAGAGAATCTCAGTAGTAACAAGCCACTCATACAATGTATAAATACCAAGCATGTATATAAATCACAACCAGCAACAACAGCAACATCAATCTCAAAGATACATGGTTTTCACCACAAACGACAGCACTCACGGCTATATACACAATACGACAACTTACGCTGTAATCACCATCACGACAGCTTACGCTGTAATCACAATAACGACAGCTTGCGCTGTAAACGACAGCTATCACCAGCTGTAACCGCAGCAGCATCAAAGATTCATCACAGAACAGTGATAACACACACATACAGAGCATTACACATAGTATAAGAGAGAGAGTCACTACCTGATCCTTTCCTGACGTCCTTCAGCGCAGTTGGCTCACGAGGGCGGCAAATATCGAATCCTACAATTCCAAATGCACTATTTAGACACTTCTATAGTGTTACTTAGGGTTATATGAGTCTATAATGAAAATTTACAAAAATACCCCCGGGGACCCGGCCTGGGCCCGCCATACCCGGACCGGTTGCACTTTTCTCGAAATTCTAATCTGGGCTATCCTAACATATTTCCGCCCAAGGAATCCATTTTCGTACTCAAAATTATCAAATTCAATGTCAAATAACGAAATTGCCCTTGGCAGCCCTACTTTTAGGGTTTTAGGGGTTTTTCCGTAATTATGCTTTCTCGGCCTTTTTTGAAAAAGTGCCCAACTGTAACCCCACCTATTTTCGCCCACTGAATCCAATGGAATCATCAAATCATTGAAAATCCAACTCTAAGACCCATTTACAGCCTTGGCCGAAATATACATGTTCCCCAGAAAAAATTGGGGTTTTACGATTTCGGCTCCGTAAACGCGTTCCTTTCTACTCCTAACCACTTTATTAACCATTACATTAGGTTACAACTAACATTAAGACCCAATTTGGGCAGCATAACCCCTAGGCCACATCATTTACAAACTTTAAAACCAATGGCAATCCGGCAAAATTTCACCGATTAAATTGCCCACAGCAGCCAGAATAAGCAATATACGAAAGTTTGGAAGTTACCTCAAGCTCCTTCTAGCTTTTCTCAAGTGGCTGAAAACCCTAGCCCCTTGAACACCAAATTGTCTTCTCAAACACCTTAAATAACATAGAAGAGAAGCTTAGGAACAAGGTTATACGCGTTAGGAGCTAGATCGTCGGAGAAATCGGCTTACCTTGCGAGATTTCTCCTCTTTCTCTCTCTAAGAGCTCTCAACTTTCTCTCACTATCTTCAGCTGGAAATGGCGTGAAATGGCTGAAGAAGATGAGCAATTTGATTAATAATCCATGCTGACATCATCTTTTAATGAGATGATGTCATAATTCCCATTTTCGGATTTTCTGGCAGATTTTCTGCCCAAACTTTGAAAACTCATAACTAATTCTAGAAAAATTGAAATGAGGTGATTCCAAAGCCAAATGAAAGATATTTAAGTCCTATTCATAGGAAAAATATTGGCCATTACTGCAAATCACCACAAAATTCCCAGAATTTCAATCTTTGCATACTGTTCCAGAAAATAATTAATTTCGCTGGGCAAACTTCAAAAATCCAAAACTCTTAGGTCACAAATCAAAATGATACAAATTATATGTTCATTTTGAAGCTTGACATGTGAAATTTAATACTGGAAAATTTCAGAATTTTTAGACACCATTTGCCTATTTAAAACGTCCATACAAATTGGCTGCCCTGTACAGAGTTTCAATGGACAGAGTTTTCAACTTTAGCACGATTGTTCCCAATAGTTCCAATTTCACAATAAACACTCTCCCCACATGAATTTTCACAAGGAAGCCATTGGAATCATTAAAATATCCAAATTCCCATCACACATTCTCCAAAAGTGTTTATTCAATAATAATTATATCCACTTTTAAAGTCATTAGCCCTTAATCACTTTTTGGGATATTACATTATCAGCATATTTGTTATGCCTACTGCTTTCCCCTTTTTTATTCTTATCAGTCTTTTCCCACTTCTAGTAGGAATTTGAGCCTCCATGATATCGACCACGACCATGACCACAACTGTAACCACGCCCACGTCCATATCCACGTCCACGGCCACGGTCACGGCCACAATAAAATTCATTAGTTACTACATTCACTTCAGGGAATGGAGTTGAGCCTGTTGGACGGGATTCATGATTCTTCAACAAAAACTCATTATTTTGTTCAGCCACAAGGAGACAAGAAATTAACTCAGAATATTTCTTGAAACCTTTTTCACGATATTGCTGCTGCAGGAGCAAATTGGATGCATGAAATGTGGAGAATGTCTTTTCTAACATATCATCATCAGTAACATTTTCTCCACATAATTTCAATTTAGAAGTAATTCTGAACATAGTTGAGTTATATTCGCTTATAGATTTAAAATCTTGCAAGCGTAAATGCATCCAATCAAAATGAGCTTTTGGAAGAATGACCATCTTCTGGTGATCATATCTTTCTTTCAAATTGTTCCAAAGGACAAGTGGGTCCATCACTGTCAAATATTCAGTTTTTAAATCCTCATGTAAATGGTGGCGAAGAAAAATCATGGATCTGGTTTTATCTTGGTTGGATGCCTTATTCCCTTCTTTAATCGTGTCTTCCAGACTTTTGGCATTCAGGTGAATTTCCGCATCTAACTTCCAAGATAAATAATTTTTTCCGATAATATCAAGAGCCACAATTTCAAGTTTTGCCAGGTTTGCCATTGTTCAAACTAATTAAAGAAATAAATGAAAATAATTAAAATATGAAATGTAAATATGCAATAACTATAAATTCATAAAGACAATAAATAATTCATAAGGCAAGATAAGAAAATTAAAACATGTATGGCTTCGGGCCATTTAATCTCATGACTTCAGGCCATGTATAGCTTCGGGCCATTTAATCTCAAGATGAGGAATTAACTATTATCTTCAGGATAAAAATTGTACATGAATTCTGGCCGTACAATAAGATAAAAGATGAAAAATGTATATAGCTTCTGGCCATATAATAGAAAATCAAATGGATATGGCTTCTGGCCATATTATAAGAAATTAAAACATTATGACTTCTGGTCATAATTTCAAGAATCAGATGTATATGGCTTCTGGCCATAATAACAATAATAATAATATAAAAGAACTTGTAAATAATATATAAAAACAATAACGATCTCCAATCTTAGCCATGGAACCCGATGTTATATAACAATCGGTAAAAGTATCTCTCTAATTCCATATAGTGGCTCAGATTATCCCAGATCTATAAAATAAAACAAGATATATATAATCATTAAAAAAACCATAAGAAGATCATACCTTCTTTTAGAGCTTCGTGCTGATAACGTGTTATAAAAGTATATGTGATAAGAGAGAAGATCTCATTCAGTTCAACTGAAACAATTGATTACAGGCAGGCAGAAATCTAATCCTGGTTGCATGACCATAGTTATATTTAACCCTAGTCACATGACCATGGTTACTTTATATCTTCTTTATGTCATTGTCTTCTTTTGCTTTTACTTTGTGTCAAATCTTCTTTTCTTCCTTATGTCAAGGTGACTGGAAGAGTAATATGAATTAATGGACATCCACATATTTAATATTCATAACACAAATCCATATGATTTCACATCATTTTTTTATTAAATTGTTATAGTTTTTCTTCTTTTTATTGGGTTTTTATAATTTCCTTGATTATACATTTTGGTCCTTATATTGATAATTTATTATTTTGTAAAAGGAACTGTGTTAGTACTCCGAACTCATTGGGTGGCTCTTACCGCAAATCACATATAATATATTGATAAATGTAAGGAAACAGTTATAAGCATAAAAGTTTATTTTTCAGTTAATAAACAAACTTCATTCCACCATTTTATTTTTTAAATTTTTTTTTATTTTGAATTTTGTGACAATTTTTATATCGTTTAGTCCGCATTTACTTAAGTCATAATTAACTGATTATGAACAAAAGAACTAATGCCTCATCCTATGATTGAGAAAGTTGTAAGTATCTAATAAGAAGAAAAATTGAGGTAAAAAAGAAGAAGAAATTATAAAAATATGATTAAAAATCAAATAAAATTATATAAAGATCAACGAATTAATTTTTTCCAAGTTATATACTGCTAAAAGTGATATTTTTTATTGACTAAGAATAGCAAAATTAAATTTCAAACAAGACATCTAATTAAATTTCTAAATCTTTGAAGGCCTTAGACCAATGGCCTATTTGGATTAGTGTTTAAAAAATACATTGATGTAAGTCGAGATAAAATTTCTCTTACATATTTCTTTTATACATTATAAATCACGTTTGAAAAGAAATGTCTGCCGCAATTCAATTTGTCTAAAATCTCCTAGTGATAGAATTTTTAAGTCAAATAAGCCCATAAAGATATTTTTCTCCTCCAGTCCCATGCTCATTCCTATTTACAAGAGAAATAAATAGCTTGTTTGAAATTTTTAGTTTTCCTTCCGCTACTTTTTATGTGGAACAATTTCTCTTATAGATGTAATTGTTAATATAAAGAATAAATTATTTTTGCTTAAAATTTTAAATTAAAATTTTCATTTTTACCCTTATTAAATATACTTCACTCATTATCGTTCTGCAATAAATTTCTACTTATTACCTCTCATGTATTCTCTTTATAATAAGAATATGATTGGAAAAAAAATACATATCTCCACATTTATAGCCGCATGATTTTGATAGTTGTTGCTTATAAAAAGCAATATCATTTTTCACTTTTCTCTCATAAATTGTTAGTTAATATCACCATATTCATTCTCCATACTCTCTTACATTTACTTTCTTTCACGAAAAATAACAGTGCTTTTAGAAAATAAGCTACAAATATATATATATATATATATATATAATATTATTTCTAAATAATTTTAATTTTTTTTATTTATGTAATTCAAAATATGAAAGTGGTCCACATACAAAAAGATAAAAAGCTTTTTATGGAAAGTTTGCTTGGGATTGACACCAAATTAATACTCTTTGAGTTCTTTTTATAAAAGCTCTATAATTGAATTACACAATTTAAGAAAATAGTTAAAATTGGTTAAAAATAATAAATATATAAGAAATGAACAATTTTTTAAAATATGCCCTTATTTATAAGAAGATAAGTCAGGGAGAGAAATAAATTAAAAATAATAAGAGAAAATATAAAAACAAATGTGGTATGAAAAAAAAAATGAGGAGACATAATAGAATTAATAGAGGGAAAATGTTAAAAACACATTAAATGTTTAGATAACCCCAAATAAAATCTTATGCTCATGCTAAAAAAAATTGGAGGGCGTTATGAACGAAAAAGGTTTTATGGACAATACAATGCACATCACTTCCTTTTTTTTCCTTTGCATGATTGAATTCTCTGGAATGCTAGAAATGAGGTTTTTCCATTGTTATTAAAATTGGATTAGGTCAAACTGACTTGTTTGACCAGAAAACCGGCAAACCAATCACCTAAGCGGTCTGATCTGGCTAGTTTGACCGATTTAGTGTATATTCAGAATTTCATGACTTCAGAAATTCATATCTAATTCTACCTATTTTCAAAAATTACAAATGAATACTTTATAAAAAGCTTAAGATGTCTATTTTCTAATGAATTACTCAAAAATATTATCATTTAATCCTCAACTATCCCATTTTGAAGTTGTTCAAGTTCACTTCTTCATCGGTTTAGCTCTCAATTAGTTTTAGTTTGACTCCGATGTAGCTAACTGACTCTTGACTCATTATCTCAACCAATTCAATTACTGATCCGGGTTTAATAACTTTAAATACCTTACTCCTCTTTTGCAAAGAGTACTGTTTGCCCTTGCTCACTGGGCCTTATGACAATCCAGATAAACTCCACACCCTTCATCAATTATTAAAAGATTGAATATTGACCAACTCGCTTGCTGTTCAGATTGGATCAAAAAATTGTTTTTATAATTCAGTCAGGTTAGAACAAAATTGAGCTGTCGTTAAGTCAAAACTTAAAATTAGACTAGGATTCTCATGTGTTTTGGATCATTTGTAGTCATATCATATTATTTTATTGAAAACTTCACATATTTTAGTGTTATTATGTTTTTTAGTGTTATTATGTTGACAATTAGACTTCCTATGAATTTATATTTCTTATATATAAAAACGTATAATTACCAAGGTATTAAAACTTGGATCGGGTATTGTACCGGTCGGGGTATTGGGTTAAGGGTCAGTGGGTCAGACCGGAGCCAGACCGGAGCCAAACCGGAGCTCAACCCGTGCCAAACCGGTGAGAAATTAGAAATTTTAGACTTATTAGTATGAAATTATAAAAAAAATTAAAAAAAATTGATTTTAAAAATAAATAAATCAATAACCCAGATTGGACCGGACCGGTCTGATGCCTGGTTCGGCGGTTCTCGGGCCGGATTGGCCGGTCTGATCCGGGTCTGAGAACACTGATAATTACTCTTTATTAAATTTATATTTAATTATTATATCATTGTTTCAACAATCAGTCTAACCTGTTCAATCATCAAATTTAAATCTTTTTATTTTAACATTGGGTTTGACTGCTAAAATATTGCTATGGATGCTGACATCACTTTTATAAGTACTCTAGGAGTCTCTCTCTGTTTTTTTTTTAATACTACTCTGGGAGTCATTGAATCTTAAGCTTGTAGAATTGATGAAAAGATCTCTAGATTGTCAAAGGCCCATTATACTTTATTTGTACTTTGGGCGAAAAAACTTATTTTCTTTGTACAACTTATTGCCGTAGGCTTGTAGCCTCCCTTGTCTCGTCAAATAAAAAAAACACATTATTAATCATAAATTATATATTTTTTATTGATAAGAAAAATTAAATAAAAAATTTAAAGATAAAAATAAGTTTTCTCTCTTATTTCAGAAAAATTAGAAATAAATATTTTCAACAATTAATTACAAAGATATACTAAATATTATATAAAGATGACAAGTATAAGTTTCCCAAACTGAAGTAAATTGTTTGCATATTTTCATAACTTAGTTTTTTATTTCAAAATTATATTTTTAAAAACAATTTTAAAAATATCTTTCCTCACTTGATGTCAATTATGAATTATCTACACAGATTCATAACTTAAATTATTTTATTATTTGAAAATATTAAATTTAAAAATATTAAAAAAAATATTTCAACTTTCACCTTTATGATAAAATTAAAAATTAAAAATATAAATCTTGTCCAACTAGGAATGTATAAGAGTGTTACTAGTGGTATTTTTATATCATATAAATTAAATACGTTCTCTTGAATTGTAATTTTCTAAAATTAAAAAGGAAAACAGAAGGGAAAAAAATTTGGGACGTGGATTTTTTCAAAACAAAACTTTCCATGTGGAACTATCGGACCCAGAAAATATGTATTTCCATGTTGAGTCAACGTGAAAATTAAGACACAATCCGATTTCAAGATACTTTTAAAAATTCCTGGATCTTACGCAAATTTCCCCTCAAAATTAGATTTAAAAATGTCAAAGGGGAATAGGTTGTCCCATATATATATATATATATATATATATATGCTTATAAAAGCAATCGATTCTAATTGCCACAAAATAATCAATTCAATTGCTGCTTGCCTAATTATAAATTAATCCAATTCAATGGAGTGCATAATGCAATGTAATCATACCTAATCTTATAAGTTATAACTTTATTAATTATTATTTTGCCAATATTGACTGATTATATCCTACGACAACTATATCTACCATTCTGCCTATATTTTTGTTTTGATATATATATATATATTTGTGTGCCATAAAGATTGCTATATATTACAAGTATTTTTTCTCTCATTTATTATTTTCTGTGAAATATTAAAACCTTCCCCTCTCATCCCAAATTTAAGTCAACTTCAGCAAATTTATTAATCTCAATTTCAAAATATGTTGTTAATATGAAAATCAACAACACAACCAATTTGGCACTCTCATTAATCGAATCATGCATCCAACATATCTCATTTATTTCAAAGCAACATTATATATATATATATAATACATATTGCTTGTGGGGCTGCATGTCTTTATTTATTATGTGTGTGAGAGAGAGAAGTGAAAGGATAGGGTAGGTTTGGGTTTGTTGAAGCGAACAAGGAAGAGAATTAGGTTAATCATGTTGCCCAAGGCACTTCACTTTTCACCATCACTCTCACATATGTATTCACACGTTAATCCCTGCCGACATTTATATGTACACGAATTCTGAATTGACTATAACATCAATTTGGTTTCTCGGTGGCAGCAGTGTAGAGAGAGAGAGAGAGAGAGATTAATTATTACAATCAATATATATATATATATATATAATGGTGCCTGTCTCTCCTGAAGGTAAAAATACAAGAATACGGTTGAGATGTGTGGATTATTTCGCCAATAAGATGATAATCCGACTGGAATGATGGAATGAGACTTTTGAATATAGTTGTCATAATAACGCATATAATTAAGTTTGTGACTTAGTTATTAGTTAGTAGTTAGACAAGCTCACAATCTCCATATTACCTATTATTTTTTGGTTATTTAACGATGATTCCTAAGGATTTATATATATGAATCTTGAAGCTAATATCCTATGTTCTCCTCTCTTTAAAGTCATAAGATATATCAACTATATGCATGATTTTTCATATATTTTAATTTGTACGGAATTTGAGATTAGATAGATTGTTCATAACTTTATAAATGGTGTGATGACTTGCTATAAATTTGATATTTCATATTCATATTTGTGCATTTACAATGTATTTCATCAACTTGTGGATAGATAAGAAAAAATGAAGGCGACAGAAATTTACCTTTGGTCTTGGTAAGAAAGACACTAGAAAAGGCGTAAAGGTTGATGATTCCCCAAGTATGCTTAACTAAGTAAGTTTAAAGAGTGGACGGGAGACCAGCACCATTAGCTGCAATGGTCACCCAAGTGGCCTTAGGCCACTCCCCCTCTCCCACTTCACGGGTTCAATCCCGTGCCTTATATAATCAAAAAAAAAAAGAGTGGACGGGACAAAAATAATGACGTGGCATTATTTGTTTTTATCTACTTCATTTTATTTAAAGTTATATTTAAAATTTTCGAATAAATTTGCATATTAATAAAAAATGATATGGATGATATGTGAAATGCTAGCTCAGCATATTGTATTAATTAACAGCCAAAATTAATTGGGATAATGGTCAGAGAAAATTTTCTCCCTTTTTTACATTTTCTAAGTAAATTTACCTCTAAAAAAACTCTTAAAATAAAATTGTCCCTCGGTGACAACTTTTCGAATAAAAATTGCCCCTTAACCTTTTATATATATATATATATATATATATATATCATGTGAAATGTATTTAAATGAGATGATGATAATGAATGACCACCGCATTGATTGGTACCCGCGGGTGTGTGCCCCACCACTCAGGATTATGTACTGCACAGTCGAATGCAACTTAATTAATTGGGTGAGTTGGTGTCGTAGTATGTGTACCTCACAGGTGTTTTGCTTGGTATACATGCAACATCGGTCGAATAACATGTGTATACGTACCTCGCACGTGTTTGGTAGCCATTTACTATTGGTATGATTATTACACGTATATAGAATTAGTTCCCTTTAAGATTTATATCTCACCCTTTTATTTAACATTTTTTACCATATTGTTTTTTAGTTGTGGTCCCTTCATAGTTGAGATTTTTTATTAATTATGGTTGAATTTTGTGGGAATAGGATGGGATGATGATGATTATGTGTACTTTGTTCTTCTAATGATTGGAATTCAATTGTTAAACTTAGCAATACCATATATATGTTCATGTTTGGTGTGTCCTTTTCGTCTCCAATGCAGATGCCTGAGCTTATTCCAGCTATGGTAATGTGGTTAGCTAGTCATGTTGGTTAAGAGCCCATAATATACTGCTTCAATTCTAAATGTTGGAATTAGTTTGAGGGTAAATTTTAATCTTAAATGTAAGATTTTTTTTTTCTATTTTGTTACGTATATTTATCATTTTTCTTTAAATTAATATGTTTAATTTATAAATTTACATATAATCTAATATTTCATAGAAGTATTTTAAAATAATTAAAAATTTATTTATTTTTTTTAATCTTTTCAAATTAAATAAGCAGACCAAAGAAGTAAGGATGATTTATGATTGTGTTAAAGTTGTAGAAGTGCTTGTTTTGGTCTCCCTGTCTCATCTAGCTTTTTTTCTTCTTCTTTTTTTGTGTTGTTGGGCTTGGGCCTAATATTTTGGGTTCCTATGCTTCTAACACGCTTCCCTTGTGCTGTAGTTTTTATTTTTTGAATACATGCTGTTTTCATACATTGGAGGCACAATTGGCCTTGTATAACTATTTACAGTATCAATTGGCGCAAACTTCATTTTTATTATGTAGTTAGGACTGAGGGGCTATTTAGTTCAATGCAAATTAGAGGAGGGAAATGGAAAATGGGCATTTTCCATCCAACGGCAACTGTTTGATTCACATTTTCTCACGAAAATATTTTCCAGTAGTGGGGCATTTTTCCCTTGTACATGAGAAAATTGGTTCCCACATAATTTGGTAGAAACCCATTTTCCGGCATGCTAAGAAAATGGAAGAAGACCAACTTACCCCTCTTCAACGTCAGGGGAGAGGAAGAGAGTGATGCCAAAAAGTATCGTGGTGGTTGATGGTCATGGTGGCATCTTTGCTGTTGTCGTTGCAGATGCATCAGTGACAGAGGAGGAAGATGAAGTCGACTATAGTGATGATGCGGAGAGGGTGTGACAAAGGAGGAAGAAGAAGCCGACGGTGGCCTTTTTAACTTCATCACTACAGATCTGTTAGGACAGAGGAAGAAGAAGTCGCCAGTGGTGATGATGCGGACAGGGTGAAGGAGGTGGAAGAAGAAGTCGGCGGTGGTGATGATACGAACCTTCAGACAGTTGAAAAATTTGCAATTGTGGCAAATTATCTGGCGTGCATATCTTTTTCATTCCTCTATCATTAATAGGGGGTAAAATGGTCTTTTACCTCATTTTCCTATCTTATTTTTTTCCAACCAAACAAAATTTTTCCTATAAACCTATTTTGTTTTCCAGTGCAAACCAATCGCTTTGAAGGCAAAGTATTTTTTTGTTCCTTTTTATTTCTACCTCAACTTTGATCCAAACGGGCCTTTAAGAGAAACTAGAAAATGTTGGGCCCAACAGAAACGTTATGTGAATGTAAATGTCCGATATACATTACAAAACCAAAAGGTGGGGGTAAAACCCATAATGTACAACTTAAGCAAACAATTTTCATTGATTGGAATTTTTAATTTACACATTTTAAATAAAAAGATTTTGTTGCTAGTAGTTTAATATGTAAAGTTAAAAAATTATATAACATAGTAATTTATGCATTCGTCATTTTAGCTATTTATAGCTGGATAATAAAATAAAGAAATAAAACTATAAAAAGTCATCCGATGATGCAAATTGTTGATTATAAAAATATATCTAAAAATGGATGAAACTATAAAACTATCGAACAAAAATTTTTCCACAAGACAACTTAAAACAATTGTAGATTTAGATCCTTAAGAACAATGTCCCATATGCATCTCCTTAAATAGTAGCCAATAATTAATTGGATAATCATTAGAGCACAATAATGATTAAGCCAATTATTAGCAAAATAATAAAAACAAACAATAATAAAGTGTGTTTCCTTAATTGACTAAATTAATTATCAAATTAGAAGAGCATTAAAGGCTTCTTGGATAGAAACCAAATGCAAGAGGAGATAAAGTAGGGCCCCCACATAGCCTAGAAAAATTGCTCCAAAGGCACTCGCACAGTAAGAATGAACTCGTGAGCAAATTGGCCTCCAAAGTGCATGAAAGTTGCCATACGTTTCTAAGTAGATCACTGCCATTGCAGCTGAACAACTTGAAAACAATATCACCATCAAAACCTGTATCATCGTCATCGTCATCATCATTTTACCGAATTATTATTATTAGTAATAGTTGTATCTGAAGTTTTTATGTTCTGTCTTGTAAACTTTTCTGGTGTGTGTTGTTGTCTTATGTGTGCTCTCATCCCTCTATACTTCTCATTTTCGTGTAATATAATTGCTCTCTTGTAAAAAAAATTTAGTAATAAATCATAAAAGTCTCTAAGGATTAGCTTAGATGGCAAAAATTGTGTAAAGAATATGCGGGAGGTTAAAGTATAAAAACCTTACATACAACTTTGAAAAAACACTCACTAGAACCTACTAGTTCATTATAAAAAAGTTAAGATATTGTGTGCTAACAATTAATTATATATATATATAGATATATAATGTAGAAGTTAGATAATAACTAATTTACATAGATTAAGAAAATTAGTTAAATTAGTTATTTTATAAAAAATGTGTTAGATTTTCCTAAAATATCTCATTTAATCATTTCCATTGGAGATTACCAGCATCGATGAAAATCTATTTAATATATATACAATCAATAAAGATAGTTTGAAAAAAAAAATTAAATTTAGAAGATAAAGTATATTGATGTTTCACAATGAATTTGAAAACAAACTCCTTAACTAACAAATACATTTTAGGATGGATGGGTTATATATTGTTACATGGATGTATTGATTATTTGATTTCTAGAACAGTATTTCATGACAAACAAAGGAAAAGAATTTTCCAACATTATATAATAAGCTAAAATACATAAAACCTCTTTGAATTTTGAGTAAATTGTAGATCATCTTTCAAAACCTGTAAAAGTTAATTAAGGACCCTACTATTTCATATATTGAATATCAACTCCCCTATCATTAAAATTGCATTTAAAGTTAACAATATTTACCATGTTATAATTTTTATATTTTTATTTAAAAAAGACACTGTCAAATAACTATTTTAAATTATTTTATATTTTAAAGTATTTAAAATTGCATGTCAACGGTTAAGAGTTATTTTTTAAATGACATGGAATATAATAAAAATATAAAAATTATAATATGGCGAAAATCATTAAATTTAACAGTAATTTTAACGGGAAGGGGTTGATAGTCAAAACATAAAATATTAGGGCCTTTAGTCTAAACTTTTAAAGATCAAGGACGTGATTTGCAATGCACCTAAAATTTAGGAGAGTTTTATGTATTTTAACTTATAAAATATGACATACATGTCCTCTACATCTCTGTACTTTTATATATCTCTGTTAATATATAATATTATCTATCCATGTAATTTTAATATATGTACCCATTAAGTTATAATAATATAATTAATATATAAAAAAATCCACCTTTTTCTTTTTCTTACCAAAGGGACAGTGGCTTAAAGACAATTTTAAGAGGAAAGAAAAAGTTTTCTCATCATGTTTAATTTAAATTTTCCTAGGGCATGCATGCATGATACAAAATCAGAGTTGGTCTTATTAATTTTTCTTATTTTCTGAAAAAAAAAATAAAGTATTTAATTTATTAATTTAATTATGCTAAGTATAATGTAATCATGCAGTTATTACAGCAAATTGCATCATACAAAATGAACAAGAAAGTATAACAGATAGATCAGGAGGTGTCTATACGTACAGCATCAAAAGCAACGACAGTTTTCCATAGTAAGCTCCTGGCGCTGAGGGAAGAAACCACAATGCTGTAAACAAATGCGAAATAATTTGCAACTACGAAGCACCTGCCATCACCCAACAAAATTAATACTACGTAATAAAATAAGATAAAAAGTATATGAAATATAACTTACGTAAGAATGATATTAAAAAAGTTTGGAGGTATACCCCAACCATGATGAGTACGCGAGGCCCAACTCACTTTTAGTATAAAAAAATAATTATATATAAAATATAGTAATAGAATTAGTAATTTCATCCATATCGTATTTAGATTTACCAAGTAAGGCAGATTTACAATTTTTTATTGCATTATATTTTTCAAGATAAAAAAATGATAGAAACATGGTTATAAAATTCTTGAGAATTGACCGTAGGTGTCATTAATCCCTCCTTGATAACAAAGGTACCGTTTGATTTAGAGATCAAGTCTAAATCTAACGAAGTGTCAAAAAAATTGAGTACATATTTTGAGTGAGAGAGAGAATGATATAATAATTGGTCAGGTTTACTTCCCCCAATCGTTTTTTAATAATTCGCCGTTTGCTTTTTATTTTTATATCTTACCTTTTAAATTGAAGAAAACTTTAAACTTCCTCACAAAATCTGTCTATACAACTAAGTAAAACAACACTATTTAGGAGTTTTACAAAGAAAAGAACAATTATTCAATTTGTAAAAAAAAAAAAGTTTTAGGTTATAATTATTCCCAACCAAATTTAGTTCTGTTTTGGTCCTAAATAAGGACCTAATCTAAAGGTAAATTTTGATACTAAATGTAAGATCTTTTTTTTTTTTTTTTTATCTCTTATATTTATTATTGTTTAAAAATTAATTTATCTAAACTAATATATAATCTAATTTTACAATAAAGAATTTCAAAGAGATCATAAATCGCTCCTAGGTCCTAAGTAAGGAATATATTATCAGAAAGGTCCCTATTTACAACTCTTCTGCGTATATTAACAACATGTTGAGTGTGTTTTATAACCTTGAGGGAACTTTCTGATAATATGTTCCTTACTTGGGACCTAAGAGTGATTCTCCCTACTATATATGCTATGATCAAGCTATTTATTTAGCTTTATTAATTTATTCTAATTAGATAAATATGTCTTATATTAAGAGTCAAATGAATAATAATAATTAAAAAAACCCATTAAGAGAGAGTTTCAAGTGAGATATTAACTGACCAAAAAGGAGTATTTAAGTCATGAAATTGGACGATAACGGAGTGATCACCAAAGTTGGCTGTTTGGCGCGTGAAACACATCCACGTGGCTGCACCCACACAAGCCGCGGAAGCCACTATCCTCAATGCTACCTTCCATCGTTTCACCTTATTGCTCGCCATCTGATTGATGCTTTTGATATTCAAAGGTCAGTGATCTAATTATAGTTAAATCAAAGTTAATTCAAGCAAGATCGAAATAATACAATTTAATTAAAATATGCAACAATATTCATGTATAACTGACGTGCAACTTAATGGAGGAAGAATTGGGATAAGAAAGAAACACAGAGAAGTTACTAGCAGAGAGTTAATCTAATGATATAAAACTTCGTTAGATCTCTTTAAATCTCAATTTTAAGTTTTAAAAGAGGCATTTGTATGTGTTGGGAGGGGCGAACCCCAATGGCTCATTAGAGCCTAAACATGCCCATTTATTCAAAATATACTTACAAATTACTCACTAACTAATAATGTTTTTTCATTAGCAATTGAAACTCTTTACCAATTGGACCAACATTTACCAATTGAAC
The DNA here is from genome assembly GCA_963210345.1 of Inga oerstediana. Lineage (NCBI taxonomy): Eukaryota > Viridiplantae > Streptophyta > Magnoliopsida > Fabales > Fabaceae > Inga > Inga oerstediana. The sequence goes on from OY723407.1 coordinate 39,394,089, forward strand.
AAACCTTTGTTGGGAACAAAACAAATTTGCTGAAGCACAAATATGATAGACATCTATCTTTTTTTTCCTGTTTAACTCAATGATATATCATCTAAGGTTCTATAAGAATAGGAGGAAATGTAAAATCCAAGAGTCTACATCAAAATAAGTTAGTTCTAATCTAATGTAACTTTTGAATATTAAGGGCATGTTTGAGTTGGTATTCAAAAAATTCATTCATGTTAGTCGAGATAAAACTTATCTCACATATTCACCTCAAACATCGTAAATCATGTTGGAAAAATAGTTTCTACCGCTAATTCAAACAGGTACTAAATTGTTTGATAAAAAAAGGAAAATGATGCACAGGTCCCAAGGACCGAAGATAATTACAGTGAAGTCCCAAAAATCCGAAATAACAACTCGTTAAGTTGTTTTTATAACATATTCAGTTATTTTTTCCTACTTGAGACTTCACTGTAATTATCTTCTATTCTTGAGACCTGTGCGTCATTTTCCCTAAAAACACGCATGCATCAAACATAAAACACAAGAAATAGCGAGCCCTTTGTGACAGTTCATTGGAGATAAAAGTAGAGTAAAGAACAGATAATTTAAATTATCAAAGAAAAATGATGAGGGAATTTATAAAAGAAACGTGAAGCATCAATCTAATACAGTTGAAATAGAAGAGATCGAGTTATAAAAGGATGAGATATAACTCACTAGCTTATTCGTGGCTGGAGAAACAGGCTCTCTTACCAGCTATGTAGTAAGCAAACTGTTATATATTGGTGTTCAGAAGAATTGTTAATTAGGGCTTTGTTTTTCAAAAGCTCTTCTAATCTCAATCCCTAAAAGCAAGGCTTCAATATTCTCTTACTCGATGGTTCGAAAATCCGTGATTGAAATTTACTTTCCAAATTTTTTGCTTTCTTGGAAACAATCAGGATCGTTTTGTGCAATTGAAGAACAAGATTTTAGGATGATTAAATTATTTTTTTACAAGAGATAAAATCAATGAAATTAAATTAAAACAAATAGCTGAAATAGTTCGCATATACGCGTCATAAAAATGGCATCTTTCCTTCTCTTAGACAAACTACTAGAATTTTGGCCAAAAAACAAAAAGCGAGATAAACTATTAGAATGAATCACATACTACTCGTATTTATTAAGATTAAGTCTATAAGATGTCAATTCTGATCAGAATTCAGGTAAAAAAAATTATAATGCAGAATTTATATTAGGAAAATCATCGCTATTACCAAAGTCAATCCAAAATCATGATCCCTAATTTGAGGGGATGCAATATTTATATTTTTATCGATTAAATATTGAAAAATTATTCATTATTTTATTTTGGCTACACATCAGACATATATATTAGCACTTTGTAAACCTTTTCATTTAAGTAAGGGAAAATTTCAGTTCGCCCCTTAGTAGCTAATTAATTTCAATCAACCCTTAAAATTTTTTGAAACTTCATTGCAACCCCATGGTCAAAATGAAATTAATTTTTGCAGGTGAAAAAATAATGGTGCCCTTCTTTTATTTTTTTAGAAGAGTATTGTGAACACCCTATTTTGTCCCGGCCCCACTCAAAAATAAAAAAATAATTGATGATGATTGGTATCCAAATTGGCAATCATCATTGAAAGAAAAAAAAGAAACGAAAATAAGAAAAATAAGAAAATCCTCCTATTGATTATCAGTGTCCAAATTGGCAATCATAATTGAAATAAAAAAAATGAAAATTAAAATAAATCCCCTCATTGATGATGATTGACATTGTCATTCATTAAGGGAAAATAATAAATAATAAATAATAAATAAAAAATAATCTCATTTATGTTGATAGGTTTAAATTAGGAAGTTACTAGTGGGGAGAATAATAAAGAAAAAATAAAAAACGAAAATTTGAAAAAAAAATTCACTGATGGTAATTAGGTCAAGTTAGGAAGTTTTATTAATAAAAAATTAAAAGAATAAAAAACAAAATTTAGAAAAAAATCTCCATTAATAGTGATTGGGTCAAGTTAGGTAGTTCTTAAAAGGAAAATACAAAAAAAAAAAAATTAAAAAGGAAAATTCAAAAAAAAAGGAGCATTTATGAAGAAAACCCTACCTTAAGACTATAAATAGGAGTGCAAGGGTTGAAGCAACGGAGGAATTTTGGGGAGAGCAAGGAGATAAGGTCTATGGCTGAGTTTTCATCATTTTCTTTTATTTCACTGTGACATCTCTGTTAGAGCAAGCGTTTCACCCAAGGGGGTGAATTGGGTGATACTAAAACTTTCGTTGCAAATATAAAACTTGACGGTCAATATAAAGCAGTAAAGAGTAAGGAGAAATATCACCGAAATGTACACCAGGAGTTATACTGGTTTGGCCACAACCACTTTGACCTACGTCCAGTTCTCAGAGCATCTCTGAGAGTTTCACTATAATTTCCAAGATTCAGTGGGTTCTTGGCACCTCGGTACAAGCAAGTTCCTTCGCCTGTACACTCGCTCCCCCTTACAAGTTGTAATCCAATCACAACTCAAGGTTCCACAACCTTAAGTTACCTCAACAACAAATATTGAGTTTGAATGAAATATCTGTCTTACAGAGTAAATAAGAATCACTGAAGTACAAAATTACAAGTATATATAAAAACAGAGTATTGAGCGTGAACTTAATAATGCTTTCGTGTGTGTTATTGTTGTTATTTCTGTTTGGATGTTCCCATATATATAGATGTGTTGATAATAACCGTTGGAACATTTTCTTCTTGCCCGTTAGAGTGTGCGCAGCCACTGTTGACTTTTCCAGTTTTTGAAAAATATCCGTTTGCGGTAGGTGGCGGTAGGTAGCGTTTGAGCGTTGCATTTGACTTTCCTTATTTGGTAAGATCTCTTCATTGTTTATATGCGAATATGCTAAGAATACTAATACAATGATTATATCAAAAAAAAAAAAGAATACTAATACAATGAAAGGTTAATCATATATGAAATAAATCAATGAACGTTGGAATGATTTCTGAATTTCTGGACTTGTATACTCGAGTGGTCCCTCGAGTATTCATTAAGTTTACTCGAGTATCTTTGTAAAAATATTGATAAAAAGCAAGTCAATAAATGAACATTACATTACTCGGATAGTGCATGGAGTAAACAAATTTACAAACCTTGGAAATACCTGTTTACTTGAGTACTTACTCGAGTATACTACAATTTTCTTCACAGATTACTCGATGCTTCACTCCAGTAATGTTGGCAGGATTTCAGGCCGAGAGCACTTCAAGTTTTGCTTACCTGTTTACTCGAGTACCGCCTCGAGTGAACATCTATTTTCTGCATAGCTTACTCGGGTGGATACTTCAAGTGCATTGTAAATAACTCTGCAGATTACTCGATTACTGACTCGAGTAATCTCGTTCAAGTCTTTGACATAGAACAATTTAATACCTGCATACTTGAGTGATGCCTCGAGTGAAGTGTGATAATAACATTTCAGATTAATCGAGTGTTACCTTCAAGTTTTGTTTACCATAATGATTTACTCGAGTTGCTCCTCAAGTAACATTGGCAGGATTGGAATGCCGAGAGCAACATATTTCTTGAAGTAGGGGACTTGAGTACTGACTCGAGTAACGTTTGCAGGCCGAGAGCAACGGGAAGTGATTTCCCTGATTACTCGAGTACTTACTCAAGTAACGTTGGCAGAATTACATAACCGAGAGCAACTCATTTCCTTGTGGCAGGTTACTCGAATGTTGACTCAAGTAACTCTTCTTTTCATTTCAAATTACTCGAGTCGTCTCTCGAGTGATGTATCTGGCCGTGAGTTACTTGAGGTTCTGTGCTTTGGTTACTTCAATTTTTTGTTTCATTACTCGAGTTCTTACTCGAGTAGCCTTTTAGAAATTCTGCCAGTGATGAAATTTCTCAGCTTTCTCTCTTGACCTTTCTTCATTACTGCAGTGCTTACTTCAAGTGATGATTTTCTATGTCATTACTTTGTTCAAACTTGTTTGTTTATCAAAAATTTTTCACATCCATTCTTTGTTATCATCAAAACATGTGAAATCTAACAATCTCGTCTTTTTTTCCCCTCATCTAATATACCTTGGTTCATGCTTACCTCATCATGCCTCATGCTTACCTCATCATTCATGCACTATGACTTTATCAAATATGTATTACATTGCTTTACTTTGTACTATGATGTTGCTGGACGTGGATTACCTCATTGTGGTCTTGTGTATTTGCGTTTTATTGTCCAACTGAATTATCTCATACATAGGTAAGAGGTATGTGTTGTCTTGTTTTCTTATAATACTAGGTGTTTTGCTTAATAAATATAGATAATATGATTGTACTTACCTCCTGTTTATTATGTGATTCTATCACCCTATCTTTTGTTGTAGCGGGTTCAAAGGATAAAAGGTACGCGTAAATCTCTTCACCTCTGACTTCCTTTTTGTTTAACTTGTGCTACTTTTCTTTTCTTTTTATCCCTTTCTTAGGTCCTCTTTCAAAAAAAAAGAAACAAATATTTTGACACATTTTGATAAATCAAAATAAAATGGAAAAACTCTCTTTTACAAGAAAATAAAAAAAAGCGTTTTAAAAAAATAATAAAAAATACAAACCAAATAAAAAAATTATTTTTATCAAATAAATTAAATAAATTTTTTTCTAAAAAACACAAACAAAGTGACACGCATTTCTACCTCCGAATTACGTGGGCTTTAATCCCTCTAAAGGTTACATAGGCCATAGGTTTTTATCCTAGGTCAAGTCCAATTTTATAAATAAATATATTTTTTCTTATTTTCTTTTTGTGAATAAATGTTCTTTTTTTAAAATAAATATATATTTTTTATTGTAAATAAGTATTCTTTTTCTTCTTCTTTAGCTTTCATTTCATTTAGTTTTGTAAATATTCTTTTTTATTTGGGTGATTATCATTAGATTAAAGGCCACATTTATTTTTAAATAATTAACTTAGGATAACCATTCTTTTGAATGAGTGTTGTGGGGTGCCTAACACCTTTCCCATACATAAACGACTCCCGAACTCTAAATGATTTTTGTAGATCAGTTTCCATTTTTAAAAAGGTTTTTCAAAATTATCCTAATTCAAAAATTTTGGTGGCGGCTCCATGTTTTCCAAATTTCAGGAGCTACAAGCATTTACAAGAAAAATAAAGAGATTTACAAAATAAATAAAGGGATTCAAAAGAACCCAAGGAATTAAAAATGTTTTAGCCATTTACAAGATAAATAAGGATATTAACAAGACAAATAAATGGATTCAAAAGAATCTATAGAGTTAAAAACATTTTGGCCAGTTACAAGATAAATATAAGCATTTACAAGATAAATAAAAGATTCAAAAGAACCCAACGAAATAAAAACATTGGGTCAAGTGGCATTTTTGCCCTGGAATTTTTCATGGAGTGACAATTTTGCCCCAAAAGTTTTTCGGGGAGCAATTTTTGCCCCGGAAGCATAAAAAATAGAGTGATTTTGCCCTGGTCGTTATCCCAGTTAATTTTGATCGTTAGTTAACCTAATATATTAAGCTAACAGTCCACATATCATTCACATTATTTTTGTTAAGGTGCAAATTTACCCTATAAGTTTTAAATCTAACTTTAAAAAAAGATGAAGTAAATGACACATGGACTTTCGGTGCAAATTTGCACTTTAATAAAAATGACATGGATGACATATGGACAACCAGCTTAGTATATTTGGTTAACTAACAGTCAGAATTAATTGGAATAATGGTCAGGGCAAAATTGCTCCATTTTTACACTTCTCTAGCAAAATTGCTCATCGGTAAAAACTTCCGGGGCAAAAATACTCCTTAACACAAAAACATTTTGACAATTTACAAGATAATTATGGAATTTCACAAGATAAAAATGGGTATTTATAAGACAAATAAAGTAAGGGCATCATTATCTTTTCACCCACAAAAATTAATTTCATTTTGACCATAGGAGGAGTGCAGTGAAGTTTCAGAAAATTTTGGAGTTAACTAAAATTAATTTGTTACCAAGTAGGCTAACTGAAATTTTCCCTTTTAACTAATATCATTTTGTCATTTTATAAAAAAAGAAAAAATCTGTTCAAGTTTCTGGGTTATTTTGTAAGGAGGGGTAAGGTGAAGAGGAGAGGAGGAATCGGAAAGGATCATAAAAGAGCATAAACAATGAAGTGAAGAATAGTGGGTTGAGACACCAACAACCTGTTGCAATGCTTAGTTCGTTACAAAATAATAGCCCATCTAGACAAGTCGATTGAACTGAGAGCTATTCATCAACAGGCGTTCACCTCATGGATTAACTTCTAGAGTTGATGCAAATGTGAGATTGTAAAAGGATAAAAAATACTTAATCTCTTGACAAACTAAATATGGATTTGTTTTTTTCCTTCATGTAACATTAGGTTGCGGTTCATCCAGATGAGATTGATCAGAATGATGGTGCCTTGTAAGAGATGATGAAAACCATTGTTATGCAATTGGATTAAGGTATCTTTCAACCAAAGTTGGAAGGTAGGAAGATCCAAAGCATCAAGTTTAATGGAAAAACATTCAAACAAAACTGCATTGGTGAAAGGGCATGTACAAATCAAATGAGGAAAGGATTCTTCAGCCTGACAACCACATAAACATTGACCATTGGCATTTAAATGATGTTGTTGAAGAATGTCACATGATGGCAAAACACTTTGAAATAATTTCCAGATCAAGAGAAGACATTTAACCGATGAGGAAATTGACCATAGGAATTTCCAAAAGGCATCCCTAGCACCTCATTAATTTGCCTCAGACAAACGGAAAAACCATATTTGATAGTATATGAACAAACCACATTACTAATCCAGACAAGGTGATCAGGAATGTTCATGAAGGAGGCAGGTTTATTTAGAATGGACCGAGAAACATGAGGGGCACACAATGATCTTATGAGCTGACTATTCCAACACTTGGGATTCCAAGCAAATTGTGGATTATGCAAAAACAAGTCTGCAATAGTTATGATTTCTTCATTCGTTGTAAATGTTGTATGCAGGGCCACCGCAAGGGGTGGTTGAGAGGTATTAAGGATCCATTGCCAACATTCCATTTTAGGTAATCATAGATAAGATCTATGTAACACCCCGAATTTTGAGACTCGAGGATAGAGAATAAGCCTGAGATTAGTGGATTGCTAAGCCCTGGTTTAGCAAGATCCCAAATTTTGATTAGGGTTTAATGACTACAAAAGTGGACATGGTTAGTGATTAATGAACCCTTTTAGAGAATATAAAGTGGATTGTAGTCGCTTGTGTTATGAGCAACGCCAAAACCCTGTATTTGAGTTCAATTGTGGATTAACGTCCAAATTGACTTAGAATAGAGGGAGGAATTGAATGGGATATTGTGATGGAAATGGTGCCATGTTGTGTTATTTAATCATTGGAATTGATTTAAATTGGATTGGACACATTGGTTGCAAAAAAATTGGAAATGCTGTCCAGTGTGAATTCTGTCTGGGCAGTCTTCTCGTGTGGACTATTTTACTAGCCAAATGATGTCAGAAAATTATGAAACTTTCCAGTCTTAAAGTTCACATCCCAAGCTTTAAAATGGACATATAATTTGTGCCATTTCATGTTGGGAACGGGGAGATATGACTGTCCAAAGTTTGAGGTTGAAAGTTGACTCTGTTTTGGGGCAGTGATGAAATTTATGTAATTCTGGATTATTGTGGTGATTTCTAGTATTGGTAAATATTTTTCCTATATATAGGACGTAAATAGATTTCATTTGACTTTGGAATCACCTCATTTCGATTTTTCTAGAATTAGTTATGATTTTTCAAAGATTGGGCAGAAAATCTGCCAGAAAATCCGAAAATGCCAATTTAAGGAATTATGACATCATCAAAAGGCAAGATGACATAAGCATGGAATTAAAACATCTTCTCATCATCTTCAGCTGCTCATTCACGCACAGCACCTGAACATAGTGTGAGAAAGTTGAGAGAGTTTAGAGAGAGAAAGAGAAGAAAAATCACAAGGTAAGCCGATTTCTCCGACGATTTCGCTCCTAGCGCGTATAACTCCGATCCTAAGCTACTCCTTTATGTTCTTTAAGGTTTGGAAGCTCCTATTTTGGTGTTTTGAAGTTAGGGTTTTCAGCCACAAGAAGGAAAAGCTAGTGGGAGCTTGAGGTAACTTCCAAACTCTTGTGTATTGACTATTCTGGTTGCTGTGGGCAATTTAATCGGTGAAATTTCGCCGGATTGCCATTGGTTGTAAAAATGGAAAATGGGTTTCCCTAGGGGTTATGCTGCCCAAATTGATACTAAATGGTAGTTGTAACCTAATGGAATAGTCAATAAAGTGGTTAGGAGTAGAAAGGAACGTGTTTACGGAGCCGAAACCGAAAAACCCTGATTTTCCCTAGAAAACCCATATATTTCGGTCTGGGCTATAAATGGGTCTTAGAGTTGGATTTTCAATGATTTGATGATTCCATTGAGTTCAGGAGGGAAAATTAGGTGGGGTTACAGTTGGGCACTTTTTCGGAAAAGGCCGAGAAAGCATAATTACGGAAACGCCCCTAAAACCCTAAAAGTAGGGCTGCCAAGGGCAATTTCGTAATTTGACATTGAATTTGATAATTCTGAGTCCGGAAATGGATTCCTTGGGCAAAAATATGTCAGAATAGCCCATGTCAGAATTTCAAGAAAAGTACAGTCGGACCGGGTACGGCGGGGCCGGGCCGGGTCCCCGGGGGTATTTTAGTAAATTTTCAATATAGCCTCATATAACCCCCAGAAACACTATGGAAGTGTCTAAATAGTACATTTGACATTGTAGGATCGAATGTGAAGCCCCGAGTTGCTGGCACGCAAATCGAGGAGAAAAGACTGGAGGTAGGGAACTTATCTCTCCTGCATGCTCTGATAACTGTATTAATGCGTTGATGCATGTTATTGCTTTGCTTGATTATGTGGAACATGTATGAATGATTTGAAGCTATGTTTCAATATATGCTATGGCCATATGTGTATCGTTCGAAGCATTGAGCTTATAGATTTGTCATTGTATGTGTGCATGAGTTATGTGATGCAAGCATGTCATGCATTAAACACTTATCTTGCCTGCATATTGATAATGTTTCCCTACTGAGATTCTCTCGAATCTCACCCTCCCTTACCAACAATTTAGACAGGGCAAGTGGCTCGTGGAGGGAGTGGCAGGACTCATTCGAGATGAGATTGTGTAATCCCCATTTGAAGAATTGTAATGGGCAATCGTGCCCTGTGTATCTTTAGCGAAGGTATGTACCCGGGATTGCCGGGATGATTATGTTGTGCACTCTGATATTTATATGAATGTGATTTATCTTCGCTTAGTAATTGTATTCGAAATGTGAATATGAGACCAAGTTTATAAATGATTTCGAAAGGTATTTTTGAAAACCCCATCATGTGATGGGTTAGTAAATGTTATTTGATTATTATTGGTCTCTATATCATTTTAATCGTGTATTTCGGATATAATTACTGATGGGGTTACAATCTACATGCTTTTTATTATTCCCTTCCATATCCATGATGAATTATAAGGCCGCTTGAAAATTGGAGTTTTGATAAGATCAATATATTGAAGTCTCAGAGTACTACCAACTAATTTTGAAATATCGAGTTTTATGATCAAGAGCTAATTAATCAGCAGGTGCATTGAGTTAAAAATGTAAAGGTTAAAATTGCTTTTAGCTCTATGCATAATCATTTTGGTTAGACTAAAGAAGTTACTCCCTCCGTCTCTTTATATAATAGCCTTTTTTTTTTTAATGGATTTGTCCCAAAGGGTTTGTTTGGTATGAGGGATTTGGAGGGGAGGGGAGGGAAAATTTTTATAAGTTGGATTTAAAAAAATTGAAGAAGTTGAGTTAAAAGATTTTGATTGATTTTTCTTACTCTTTTATCTTACAATTTCTCTTCACCAAAATATTGTGACCCAACTTCTCTAATTTTTTTAAATCCAACTCTAAAAATTTTTCCCTCTGCCCACTTTTCCTCCCATCCCCTCATACCAAACAAGCTCTAAATGTAAGATCCCTTTTGAGTTTGTCTCAATCATAAATGCATTTTTCCCATTTTGCCCTCAGTTAATTATTATACTACATACATTTTTTTCCATCATTTCTCATTATTACTCTCTCTCACACCATTCGTAAAGAGGGGCATTTTTGGGAAAAAAATTAAATTTCTTACATAATTATTACATTTAAGTTCTTTTAACTGTCTTTTAGAATCTCACGATTTTGTTTAAAGACTCTTGTATACAAGGGGTGAGGGAGTATGAATTTTAACCATACATTGACTTTTGCCAAAATCAAGGCATAACACCTTTTTTTATAGAAAGGACTTAGAGTGTGTTTGGGATAGTGATGGGAAAAGTGTTTTTTTTTTTTGCATTCTAACTTATGCAAACTTAAGGTTGGGTAAAAGTCAGACTGTGTAATATGATTTATATTTAAATTATCAGTATTATAAGTGCTTTCTGTAATTGAAACTTATTTGGATTGATGGTAACATAAATGACTTTTATGATAAGTATAAGAGAAAACTTAAAATCAAAATAATTATTTATTTGTGGAGTGTACGGCTTGCTCAATGCTAGCCTCCTTCAAAAATAAAAGAGTAAGAGCGCGCTCGCAGAGAGAGAGAGACAGGGAGAGGAGTGGTATGTTAGCAGTAGGTGTGGACTGAGGGGGTGTGGTTAGGGCTGGAAATAGGCCAGGCTGTTGCCTTAATAGGCTTGGCCTGCGGCCTGTCGGAAGCCATTTTTTAGGCCTGGCTTGAAGCCTATTAAGGAAGCCTGAAGTTTTAAAATTTTCTAAGAAAACTGACAGGCCAACAGGCCGCACTGCAAAACAGGCCTACCTTAAACATGCTGAAAACAGGCTGAAAATTACATAAAGTAATATTAATGATTCAAAATACATCATAAAATATGAAGCCAAATACAACAACATAATTTTCATTATAAGTTCACCCATTTAACTGAATCAATGTAAAGCCATTATGCAACAATGTCAACAACTGTGGATTGTGGTCTCTTCTAATAATGACTCTGCCCTTTCTGCAAAGGTATCTCCCACTTCTTCATCTTCTATCCCAATTGTCAAAACCTTCATCCTCTCTTCCAGATCTGACTTTGAACACCAAATTAGGGGGATGATGATAGATTTAGGGGAAATCAGCGAGTTTTTGAGGTTTTTTCTTTTGTTGTTTTTATTGTAATCATTCAGATTTCTGGTGTGTGTATAAGTACAAGCTTCATTCAAATAACTCTCTACCAAGCAAACCATAGCCTCTCATCATTGAAATCTATGAAACCAAGTCCATATACCTTATGCAATCAAAGTTTGATATAACACAGAATAGAAAGATAAAATTCAGAACACTTCACATAATTGAAAATACATAATTGTGAAGCAATGGAAAATCAAACCATTTTGGAAAAAAAACCAAGACAACAAAAGAATTGAAATTATTACAGTCACAAAAGAATTGAAGCCTCGATGTTCTGATGATTAAACAAATTGTAGGCACAAAGAAAACACAACAATTTCATATTCCTGAGTACAGGGAATTACTACAGGGAATTAAACCTTCAATATTCTCTTGACTCTAACCAATGTTGTTTTTCCTCAAGAGGCGAAACCATCAATATTGGGTTGCTTAATTAGATTGGATTCTTCATTGTTAAATTTATTGTAAGGGCCTTCATATTCCAAGGGTAGATAAGTAACCCATTTTTGGGCTTGTACAATATCTTCAAGCTATTGGCCAATTGGGTTGCTTATTATTCCGACAGTGTTTTCCTTTTAGAAAACCAATGTTGTTTTTCTTCATTGGTCAATAGCCTGTCGAAAACCCACCTTAATTCAAATTGTAGGTTTTTCCGTACTCTAATTATAATTTAACCTTAATGATACAAGGGCCTCTCCGCTATACAATCTGATAAAAAATTTTAAGTCGAAAACGCAGTCTGATTTAAAAACCTACTAGAGTTAAGGGCATCAATGTCTAAAAAGAAAATTGTCAATAATTAACATCATGGTTTATTTATAAGCAATCAGAAACAAGCATTCAGAATCATGAAGCATCACATATGCAAGATCGCAAGAACAATACACAAAGCAGCAAAAAGTGTTGGAAATTGTGCCCAAAAGGCTAATCATTGTACTTTGAACATTATTAATTTAATGAAATTTCTCCATTCTGTTATTATATTATTTGCATGTTAACTGTGATAATTGTATCCTTAGATAATTCATAAAGATTGTCCTAAAATGTCCTTGGTCGGTCATCTATGCAGGAGCAAAGATGAACAAGATCAATATGACTTTGATAAGATATGGAGATACGATTCAAAGTCTTAGGCACTTGTAAGAGTACAAGGTGCTGGACTGACCCACTATGAGAAAGCTATATGGATCAAGTCATAAGCTTTTCTAATGTATAACCACGTCACAATGCCCTTTGACCTGAGGTCATCATAGATTCTTACATGAGAGTTGCTAAGCTTTGAACTAGTCAAAAGTCACATTTGACCGGGTGATGATAAAGGCTACAATTGAGCTTGGTGGTTTTTCATGCAGAGGAACATGAATGATCAAGATGGAATTTGTCCCTCACATTAGTAGAGAGATATTACTGGGCCCCTCGATGAGTAAGGCTGAGAAATGTATGGCCATACTATGATGGAAAGGAGTTTCCGTCTTTATTATCAGGCTACTCAGGAATCGAGAAAGTAATGGTCAGGAACAAGAGGATGACATTATCCATGCCTTATCCTTGATCGATATATCGTGTGACAAAAGGGACGTGACATGGTTGTATGACAGGTTGCATCGTAATAACGATCCTCATATGAATTGGGTAGTCGTAATGTCTTGCTAGAGGTCGCTTGCGACTTTTGGGTTAGTATAGTTATTGGCCCACTGCCAACTTCATATGGGCCTACAGGGTCGCACACAAGAATGATCCAACACGAGATAATGTTTAAGTTAGGGTGGACGAATTTTATATTTATATATATATATATATAATATAAAATTCATTAATAATATTATATAGATATATATATATATATATATATTTTTGAAATATATATCTTATATATATATATGTGTGTGTGTGTGTGTGTATTATATGATATTATTATATTGTGTTAGTTTTAAATTTAATTTATTAAGATATATTAAATTCAATAACTAACATGATAGAGATATAGTATTTCAGATTTAATTTATGAATATAAATTAAATCTAATGGCTCTTTATTTGGATTAAATATATAGGTTAAATTAAAACTGTTAGACAGATTTAATTTAAACTGAATTTATTTAATTAGCTCATCAAGATAATTAATAGTTAATTAATTTTGAAATTAATGATGATTAATTTTAAAATTTGAAAATAGCCCTCATAGGTTATAAATTTGATAGAGCAGATATATTGATATACACATGAGAATTGAGAGCCACAAGGGAAACCCTAGGAGATATTAGAGGCGCTAGCACGCAGTCTCGGTTGGAGAGCGTTCGTATGGATACCGGTAGAGGGAGCGGACCTGACGTGTTGGCTCCTAGAGATCGTGAAAATCCTGAATCATAAAAAACGCATGAATCCTTCCAACTTGGTTTAAACGCCGTTGATAGATCCTCGATTAGGATCGGTGAAAATTTTGAAAATTCTTCCGTTGTGCCTGCCGATCCTAACAAAAAGATATGATCCACCTTTAAAAAAAATAAAAAATCCATGCTTACCCAGCTTTAGCCCAACGATTTATGAACATTGGTGAGTTCTGGCTTCTTTGGAAGCTTCAGCCCAACGATTTACTTGAGAAATCGGTGGTGATGCTGGAGCAAATCGAACTAGAAGAAATAACCAGCCGAATCAAACAAAAATGAGAAAATTGAAAGAGAAGAACAACAGAAGTCCAGAAATTGCAACCATACTCACTTGATGGCTAACAGTTGACGGAGAGACGACAGAGAGAGGAGGGCCATGGGAAGGACCGATAGTTGACGATGGACGCGTTTATGAACTCTGAAGAAGTCGACAGGGTCAGACGGACGGACGGATGAACAGAGTGCGAGAAGGGACGGATGGCGTCGGAGTACGAGTGAGAGGCTGAGAGCTTGAGAGTTGAGATGAGAAGTTGACGCATTCAAATTTCAGGTCTGAAGGAATGAAGATTTAGGGATTTAAGAGGGTTAGGGCATATGAAATAGATAGCTAATTACCTTTTCATCCTCCTTATACTACTATTTTTTTAAAAAAAAAATACCTTAATAGGCCGGCCTAACAGGCCTAATAGGCCTGTCAATAAACCTTGGCTTGACCTTTTAACAAAAACAGGCTTTCAAAATGGCCTTAGTATGACCTTTTAGTCTGACAGGTCAGGCCTGACCGGCATAACAGGCCTAGTCACAAGCCCCTGACAGGGCACCTGACCTGTTTCCACCCGTAGGTGTGGTAGGGACCACAAAGATGATAGAGGGGGTGGGGGCCACAGGGGTGGTGTAAGAGGCAAGCTTCACCCAAGAGGGGGGTGAATTGGGTGATGTTATAAATTTTTCGTTTGATGTGGTGATATGAAAAATATAGTAGATAGAGTAGAGTTGAGAAGATTTGAACACAGAGAGTTATACTGGTTCGGCCTAACAACCAGGCCTACGTCCAGTCCTCAGAGATCAAGACCTACTGAGAATTTCACTATACCTCCAAGATTCAATGGGCTCTCAGAATGCCACTAGACAACAATCGTCCTTGAACGGACTACGAGCAGAAATATTCTCTCAATAAGAAATTTCTCTCCCCCTTACGACAAGTCTTACGTGCAGAAAAATAACCTATGAACCTTCTCACTTGCTTATGTATACAAGACTTATGAGCAGCAACGTTCTCTCCTGCTTACACCACTATAAGTCTTACGAGCAGCAACGTTCTCTTCTGCTTGTATCTTATAAGACTTATGAATGGAAGGTACAACAAGGAATTCTCTCAACTGTTTCTCTCGTAAGGAAAACTACCCTCTCAAGGTCCCAATACCTTGAGATCAAATAAACATAGAATTTGAATTGTATAAAGACTCTCTTATAGAGCAAATGAATAAACACTTAAGATCAATGTGTATACAGAGAAAATGATGAATAGCAGAGACTCGTGTATAAGCTTGTGGGTTCTTGTGCTACGTTGTTGTATTGATTATCTTTGAATCTCTGTATATATAGTTGCTTCAGTTTTTGCCCGTTTGGGAAATCAACATTTGAGGAGCGGGACTTTAGCAACTATTGAAGGACACGCGCATGTTTGAATATTCTGAATGCGGTAGGTGCGAACGTGTTTGTAATCATGTTGTCTGCCGCTGTTTGACTTTCTCCGTAACAGCTAATTTCAAACGTTCATCTTCCTGTATCACACTTATAATACATTCAAAGTAATGTTAAACAATGATAATAAGTAATGATGATATGAATAAATAACAATAAACCATATTCGAATTGAACGTTGTGAGACTTGGCATTTTTGATGATCTGACAGGGCATCACTCGAGCATGAAAGGCTCACTTCGAGTGATCTCCTATTTTCCTTCATATGCTTCTGTTATCGGGTTGTGCTTGCATAGAATTTCAGAGAGACAGAATCCTCACTCGCGAGTGAAGTGGGGTCTCACTCGAGCACAACTTCCTCTGCTCGAGTGATCTTGCATTTTCCACTGGGAGTGTCTTCTCGGGTCATCACTCGCACACCATTTTGACAAGAGTGAGAATTTGTATTCGCGGGTGATATGGTCCCTCACTCGAGCACACACACTCCTGCTCGAGTGAGACGCATATTCTCCAGGAATATGCTCTCAATACCAACACTCGCATAAGGATTTCAGAGGGATAAAATTATCACTCGCAGGTGATGTGGTCCTTCACTCGAGCACACAGACTCCTGCTCGAGTGAGAAGAATATTCCCAAGTAATATACCTTTTAACCAGGCACTCGCGTCAGATTTGGAGAGGGAAAGAATTTTCACTCGCAAGCATTGATGTGTCACTCGAGCATATAAGGGTGTGCTCGAGCACACTTGCACTTCTCTGAAGTTCATGACTTTCGGCCCAACACTCGCAGTACCTTGCTCGAGTACAGAATGCCCATGCTCGAGCATTGATGTCTCTGCTCGAGTGAATTAAGGAAGCATGCTATTACTTGCTCTCGGCCAAGCACTCGTAGGCCCTTGCTCGCATGTGCTCGAGTGAGAGTGGCTTCTCTGCTCGAGTGCACACCTTAGTGCTCGAGTGATCCAGTAAACATAACAGTGGAATGCCTCTCGGGTGCACACTTTCTGGCTTTCACTCGCACCTGCTCGAGCACAGAAGAGATCTATGCTCGAGTGCAAAATTCATGCTCTAGCACTCCAGTGCAATTTCACAGCAGACATCAGAAAACTTCCTCTATGCATTTGGTAACTTTGTAAACTTTTCTTAATCTCCTAAAAACATGATTTGCACAAGATTGTCTTTTTGTTATCATCAAAACTTGGGATCTAACATTCTCCCCCTTTTTGATGATGACAAAACCTTTGTGATGAAAATATAAGGAAAATTGATTGAGATTGAAAATTTTTGAAATTCTTCAATGTTTCCAAATGCATATCAAGTTTTGGCTTCAAGTTTAAGTTTTCCTGCAATGTTTCCTCTGGACACTTAACAACCAAGATAAGCATAGTATGAGGTATATAACTTAATAACAACTTGAAACATCATTTAAACTTGATAATCATATTCATGAATAACTTGAAACATAGAAAAATTCATTAATATCAAGCTTGAATTCAAGTGGTCAACAACATAAAAGTTAACATCAAATCCCAGTACAAAATAACATCAAATCCTACCCATACAGAAAATCTACCCAAACAACCAAATACATCCCACAGTAGCTCAGAAATCATCACACATCCTTCTCCCCCGTTTTGTCAACATCAGAAGGGGGCTGAGGAGGTGGAACAAAGGACACCATGGCAGTGAGAGGATCAATGGGCTCATCAGGAGGAGATGTTGGCTGTGGTACAGAAGATGAGGGAGGTATTGTGGGCGACCGATCAAAAGTGACATCAACATTAGTATCTGGATCGGTGAAGAGTACATGTGTCTGTGGTACAAATGGAGGAGTGGTCTCAGGAGGAACCCCGGAAGAGGAAGAAGGGAAATGTGAGTGCAGGAAGGTCTCCATATTTGTGATCCTTTGTGACATTTCATCCTGAGTCTTGAACATCAAGTCAAAATTGATATTGGCCTTGTCTACCAATTTGATGACCTGTGCCTCCATTTTCTCCACAAGCTTCCCATACTCAGTCACTAACTCTTTCTTCAAACTTGATACAGCTTGATTGATGGCCTCAGAAATATGGTTGGAAAGAGAGGCATTAAGAAAGGAAGGAGGAGGAATAGGACCTTGTGCAGATGATTGTGCCTCATCACCTCTGGATGGAGTGGCTTCCCTCTTGGATGTGGCTTTGGTTCGACTCATCGGAAGATTGATACCCATGTGAGTCAACTGAGTCTTACCAAACCTTGAGATGAGTAACCTTTCAGTTCCTTCCAAATACCAAATTTTGTTTTTCATGAGAATGAAGGATACAAGCTGAGGGTATGGTATGGTTGTGGATCTTGTTGAAGAAAATCGAAACCTTCTCATCTCGTTAAAAATAATCTCCCCCACATTCCTTTGTTGCCCGGCAACCAAAGAAGCCAACAAATAATAATCATTTTGAGCAAAGTGGGTAAAATTTTTGGACTTATTGACTATGCTCCGGGAATATATATAATGAAGGACTCTGTGAATATCAGGCATATCAATAGGTTTGAAAATGAGGGGGCCAATGGGGTCTTTTGGTCTCAGAATTTTAAAAACTTCATTGGCAGAGAAAGAGGGTGGATCAGGAGGACGTGCAACATAACCAAGTAAGTCATTTATGATCTTGGCAGAAATCATAATAAATTTTCCTCTAACAGTAGTAGATACTGCTTCTTCAATCAACTCACCAGATCTAGACTTAATATTATGAGACTTCATGTTGCAATAAAAGGTTTTCACAACAGTGGGAGAATATGGCAAATGGATATTTAGCCAAGGAGCATAGTATTGAAGATAAGGGTATAAATCCAAATGACAATTCTTTTTCAAGTAATCCAGATCCACATATACCACAGGACAGAAATGTCTATGTTTAAATTCATCATCATATACCTTCTGAGGCAATGCCTTAAGTTCTTCAACGTTGAATCCCTCAGGAGGACTGGTGAGTTGGTCATCCACTGGTGCTTGTGAGGCAGAAGGTGCTCCTGAAGCAGAGGCACTTGGTTGCCTAACTTGATGAGAACTTGAAACACCGGCTTGAGACGCAATCTTCCCAACTATTTTGTCAAGTTTGGATTTCTCTATTGCTTACCGGAGTTGTCTACCGAATGTATCACCAGAAGAGGAAGATGATTGGGGTTGCTCTGTCTCCTTTTTCTTCCTTCTTCCTTGAACTTCTTTGGATTGAGACCGGGTGATTATAGGTTCCTTGAACACCACTCCCTTTGGTTTCTTTTGAGGAGGTTGGTCTTTCTTTGAGACTTGAGGCTTTGGGTGAGGTTTTTTAGCCGGGGTCCTCTTTTTGGTCTTGGGTTTAGGAGGAGGTGATGGTGAGGAAGAGATTTTGGGAGAGGGAGGTGTTGGTTCTGGGGTACCAGATGCACTGGCAGCAGAGTGAGTAGGAGAAGGAGAATTAGATCTTTGAGGAATAGATGGTAGTTTAGTTCTTGCCATTGTAGAGAAAGTGGAAGAGAAGCAAAAACTCTAAGTTTTTGAAGGAAAGACAAACGAAGATTAGGGCACGAATGAGAAATGCAGAGTGTAAGAATCACCTTTTATAGAAGATTGAAGAGTTGTAACGGTGATTTGAGGCAAATGGGCGCGATTGATTGAAAAGAAAATGCTTGAAGGTGAAGAGTTACGCCCTTCGAGTGAGAGAACACCTCGAGTGAGAACAGGAAGTGCGACGTTCTGAGCTCCCCCGTAACTGATATAAGTGACAGTGCTCGAGCATGAACCCTAGTGCTCGAGTGATGTTCATACTGTGCTCGAGTGTGTTCTATCAGTGCTCGAGTGATGTTCTGGAAAATTAATAAAATGTGTAAAACGTACCTGGATTGTGAATTTCTTGACATATCTTGTGTTTTTGTACTCAAATCCTCCAAAATCATTTGAGTAACCATGATTTGGATAGCTTTTGAAAGGAAATTCTTCTTCTTCACTCGAGCAGGCACTCCTCACTTCAAGCATGTTCATATCATGCTCGAGTGAGAGTTCCTCACTCGCGAGTGAGTTCGATTCTCACTATTGCCTTTGATACAGTCTCTTGGTATTCTTATTTCCTCTGTTAACCTCTGTTTTACATATCAAGAAACAGAGCATTTTTAATAGTGCTGTGCTCGAGCAGAGCTGCTTGTGCTCGAGTGAACCAGCTTATCACTCGAGCAGCACTCCCAGTGCTCGAGTGACAGACCTGCACAAAGGTTTTTAACACTCCGATGCCAAAATCAGTATGGTTACCATCAAAATAAACATTTAATTAAAATATTTAACAAGAAAACTTACAACTCATTGGGATTAACCATTCCCAATTCTCTTCGAATATATAGGAATTGATCTTTTGCAATTGGCTTTGTGAAAATATCCGCAAGTTGAAGATGAGTTGGTATGAATTCCACTTTGATATCTCTCTTTTGAACATGATCTCGAATGAAGTGATGTCGAATGTCTATATGCTTGGTCCTTGAATGTTGTACAGGATTCTTTGCCAAGCTTATCGTGCTAGTGTTATCACAATAAATTGGAATTTCTTTTAAATAAATTCCCAAATCTTGAAGTTGTTGTTTCAACCATAATACTTGAGAACAACAACTTGCCACAGCTATATATTCAGCTTCAGTCGAGGATAATGAAACTGTGTTCTGCTTCTTGCTAAACCATGAAACTAGAGAACCTCCAAGAAATTGACATTGACCACTGGTACTCTTTCTGTCAGTTTTGTATCCTCCATGATCTGAATCTGAATATGCCATTAAATACTCGTTCCCTCTTTTTGGATACCAAAGACCAAGTTCTGAAGTATCTCTTAGATATTTGAAGATTCTTTTTACTGTCTCTGCATGTGATACCTTAGGAGCGGATTGATACCTTGCACACATTCCTACACTGAACTGAATATCTGGCCTGCTTGCTGTGAGATAGAGTAATGAGCCAATCATTCCTCTATACTTTGTGATGTTGAAGCTAGGTCCCTTTACATCAGCATCCAACAGCGTTGTAGAACTCATTGGAGTATCAGCTCCATTAGCATTTTTTAATCCATATTTCTTCAACAATTCTTTCAAATACTTTGTCTGAGATATAAATATACCATTCTTCTTTTGTTTGATTTGAAGTCCAAGAAAGAAGTTCAATTCTCCCATCATGGACATTTCAAATTCTCCCTGCATAATCTTAGAAAATTCTTGACACATAGATTCGTTAATAGCACCAAAAATAATATCATCAACATAAATCTGAACAATTAGAATATCATTTTTGTTATGTTTGATGAATAGAGTTGTATCAACTTTACCTCTGACAAAACTTTGATCAAGAAGAAATTTGCTTAGTCTTTCATACCAAGCTCTAGGTGCTTGTTTCAAACCATATAGTGCTTTCTTAAGTTTAAATACATGATCAGGTTTTGTTTCATCTTCAAACCCAGGAGGTTGTTCTACATATACTTCCTCCATAATATAACCATTTAGAAAAGCACTTTTCATATCCATTTGATAAAGTTTAAAACCTTTAATGCAAGCAAAGGCTAGGAGTACTCGTATTGCTTCCAATCTTGCCACTGGAGCATATGTTTCCTCATAATCAATACCTTTTTCTTGATTATATCCTTTGGCAACCAATCTTGCTTTGTTTCTCACAATGATTGCTGATTCATCAAGTTTGTTTTTGAAAACCCATTTGGTCCCTATAACTGTATGATCTTTAGGTCGAGGAACCAAATCCCAAACTTGATTTCTTTGAAATTGATTTCGTTCTTCTTGCATAGCAATCACCCAATCAATGTCAGATAAAGCTTCTTCTATATTGGAAGGTTCAATTTCAGAAATAAAAGCAGAAAAAGTTACTTCATTGAGGATTCTATTTCTGGTTTTGACACCTTCATGAATATTTCCTATAACTTGATCAATTGGATGATCCTTCATATGTCTCCATGCTTTGGGTTGAGCATGATCATCGACATCTTCTAAATTTTGAAAATCATTGGTTTCAAAATCATCCTATTTTGAAATAGATTTGTTTTTCTTGATTGAATCCATTTCTTCTTCATCAATAAGTTTTGTCTGAGATTCAATTTCATCAAACACAACATGAATAGATTCTTCAATAGTACATGTTCTTTTATTGAAAACTCTATAAGCCTTACTTCTATTAGAATATCCTAGAAATATACCTTCATCAGATTTTGAATCAAATTTACCTAAGTTTTCTTTACCATTGTTATGAATGAAACACTTACACCCGAAGATATGAAGATGAGCAATATTTGGCTTTCTTCCTTTGTAAAGTTCATATGGCGTCTTTCTAAGTGATTTGCGAATATATGCTCGGTTTGAAATATAACATGCAGTACTCATTGCATCTGCCCAGAATACTTGTGACATTTCTTTTTCATTGAGTAATGCTCTCGCCATTTCTGTAAGAACTCTGTTCTTCCTTTCCACTACTCCATTTTGTTGAGGGGTTCTAGGAGCAGAGAAATTATGATCTATTCCTTCGTTGTTGCAGTAGTTTTCAAATAGTTGATTATCAAATTCTCCTCCATGGTCTGTCCTAATAGAAACAATAGAAATACCTTTCTCATTTTGAACCTTTTTGGCAAACATGATGAATTCAGCAAATGTTTTATCTTTTGAAGTAATAAATATAGTCCAAGTAAATCTTGTAAAATCATCGACAATTACTAAAGTATATAAATTTCCTCCAAAACTTTTTACTCTTGCAGGTCCTACCAAATCCATATGAAGTAATTGTAAAGGTTTTGAAGTAGAAATCTCATACTTTGTTTTAAAAGAAGACTTAGTTTGTTTGCCTTTTTGACATGCTTCACAAATCATATTATCTTTGAATTTGAGTTTGGGAAGACCAATAACTAAATCTTTTCTAATCAGTTTGTCAAGTTGATTCATATTAACATGAGCCAAACGCTTATGCCATGACCAACTTTCCTCTGATCGACTAAGAAAACAATTTTCAGAAGAATTTGAATTTAAATCAATAGTATAACAATTACCGTCCCTTTGAGCTCGGATCTTTGTCTTGATAGATTCTTTGTTCAGGGGTAGATCTTTCTTGCTTACTATCAAGCAATCTTTTGAGTCAAAAATCACCCAGTTATCTTTGTCAGTGCTTTGACTTACGCTTAAGAGATTGTGACATAATCCTTCAACATAATATACTCCGTTGATTTGAACACCATCGGATCTTCCTACTTTACCAATTCCAGCAATACGTCCAGATTGATTTCCTCCAAATGTTACCTTTCCTCCTTCTCTAGTTTCAAGTATGGTGAACTTACTTTTGTCACCAGTCATGTGCCTCGAACATCCACTATCAATATACCATTTGTTCGCTCGAGATGCTTTAAGACATACCTAGAATAAGATGTTCAAGTTTTAGGTACCCACACTTTCTTGGGTCCTTTGTGGTTAGTATTTGAAGTATGTGTCCCTTTCGGAACCCATTTATATGTTCCAACAACCTGTCCCTTTTTGAAATAACACGATGAAGTATAATGTCCTTTCCTATTACAATAATTGCATGATGCAAATGGATTCGATGTATGCACAGAATTCCTGAAATATTTAAGATAGTCTCTACTATTCTTCTTATATCCTTTATTCTTATTATGCACAGAATTATATCCAATTCCAGATTTATCAAATGAAACTTTCTGAGAATTTAAAATAACCTTGAGAGTTTCACTTCCTTCAGTAAATTTTTCAACAATTTTTGTTAAATCTTCTATTTTCTTATCTTTCTCTTTACACATTTCATATGATGATATGACATTACTTTCTAATTCTTTTACTTTCTTCTTATAACTAACCATTTCTTTAGCAACTTTGATGAACTCTGTATGCAATGCATTATATTCAGATAACAATTCATCATAAGAGGGTTCAGAATCACTTACCTCAGAGTCTGATTCTTCTTCCTTAGCTACCAAGCATAGATTTGCTACTTCGTCGTTGTCACTTTCTTCGTCTGACGAACTATCACCCCATATAGATGATATATATGCTTTCTTTTTCAGCTTCTTTTTGTCTTTGTTTCTGAAACATTCAGATTTGATGTGTCCTAGTTTTCCGCATTCATAGCATACTATCTGTTGTTCTTTATTTTCTTTCTTGCTTGGTCCACCTTGATAGTTCTTGAAATTCCTTTGACCTCTTTTGTAGAATTTCTTGAATTTTCTTACGATCATTCCCATTTCATCATCATTAGGAATATCTTCATTCTCGGAAGATTCTTCTTCTTCTTTGATAGCTTTAAGTGCAACTCCCTTTTTCTTTTTATCATCGAATTCTTCAAGTTCCTTCTTGAATCTCAACTTACCTTCATATTCAGAAAGACTTCCAAAGAGAGCAACTACGGATCTCATAGATTCTCCTTTAGCTTCTTCGATGGCTGTCACCTTTGCTTCCCACTCTTTCGTAAGAATATTAAGAATCTTTCTTACTTGGGAATTTTGATCAAACGACTTTCCAAGAGTAGATAATTGATTAACAAGATGAGTATACCTGAGTTCAAACTCTGATATACTTTCTCCAGATTTCATACGAAATAAATCATATTCTGTAATTAAAGTATTGATTCTATTTTCTTTGATTCCAGATGTACTTTCGTGAGCAATTTCAAGAGCATCCCACATATCTTTGGCAGTTGGTAGAGTACATATTCGAAAATACTCTTTTTGACTAAGAGCATTCTGTATCATTAAAATGGCTTTACTATTTAATGTTACTAACCTTTTGTCATTCTCATCAAACTCATCTGGGCTCTTTCTAACTGCTCTATCCTCGATTTTCTTCATTGGAACATAATCACCATCTTGTATAACATTCCATAATCCGTACTCGTTGGCCATCACAAACACTCTGAATTTAGCTTTCCAGAACGAAAAATGTTCTCCAGCAAAACCAGGAGGTCTAGTGATTGAAGCTCCGTCTGGAAGGATATTTTCACCCATTGTTGCCATTTGTCGGATCCTTCTCAAGCTGTTAGGCTCTTCGGAGAAGACGAGGCTCTGATACCAAATGTAAGAGGTAAGCTTCACCCAAGAGGGGGGTGAATTGGGTGATGTTATAAATTTTTCGTTTGATGTGGTGATATAAAAAATATAGTAGATAGAGTAGAGTTGAGAAGATTTGAACACAGAGAGTTATACTGGTTCGGCTTAACAACCAGGCCTACGTCCAGTCCTCAGAGATCAAGACCTACTGAGAATTTCACTATACCTCAAAGATTCAATGGGCTCTCAGAATGCCACTAGACAACAATCGTCCTTGAACGGACTACGAGCAGAAATATTCTCTCAATAAGAAATTTCTCTCCCCCTTACGACAAGTCTTACGTGCAGAAAAATAACCTATGAACCTTCTCACTTGCTTATGTATACAAGACTTATGAGCAGCAACGTTCTCTCCTGCTTACACCACTATAAGTCTTACGAGCAGCAACGTTCTCTTCTGCTTGTATCTTATAAGACTTATGAATGGAAGGTACAACAAGGAATTCTCTCAACTGTTTCTCTCGTAAGGAAAACTACCCTCTCAAGGTCCCAATACCTTGAGATCAAATAAACATAGAATTTGAATTGTATAAAGACTCTCTTATAGAGCAAATGAATAAACACTTAAGATCAATGTGTATACAGAGAAAATGATGAATAGCAGAGACTCGTGTATAAGCTTGTGGGTTCTTGTGCTACGTTGTTGTATTGATTATCTTTGAATCTCTGTATATATAGTTGCTTCAGTTTTTGCCCGTTTGGGAAATCAACATTTGAGGAGCGGGACTTTAGCAACTATTGAAGGACACGCGCATGTTTGAATATTCTGAATGCGGTAGGTGCGAACGTGTTTGTAATCATGTTGTCTGCCGCTGTTTGACTTTCTCCGTAACAGCTAATTTCAAACGTTCATCTTCCTGTATCACACTTATAATACATTCAAAGTAATGTTAAACAATGATAATAAGTAATGATGATATGAATAAATAACAATAAACCATATTCGAATTGAACGTTGTGAGACTTGGCATTTTTGATGATCTGACAGGGCATCACTCGAGCATGAAAGGCTCACTTCGAGTGATCTCCTATTTTCCTTCATATGCTTCTGTTATCGGGTTGTGCTTGCATAGAATTTCAGAGAGACAGAATCCTCACTCGCGAGTGAAGTGGGGTCTCACTCGAGCACAACTTCCTCTGCTCGAGTGATCTTGCATTTTCCACTGGGAGTGTCTTCTCGGGTCATCACTCGCACACCATTTTGACAAGAGTGAGAATTTGTACTCGCGGGTGATATGGTCCCTCACTTGAGCACACACACTCCTGCTCGAGTGAGACGCATATTCTCCAGGAATATGCTCTCAATACCAACACTCGCATAAGGATTTCAGAGGGATAAAATTATCACTCGCAGGTGATGTGGTCCTTCACTCGAGCACACAGACTCCTGCTCGAGTGAGAAGAATATTCCCAAGTAATATACCTTTTAACCAGGCACTCGCGTCAGATTTGGAGAGGGAAAGAATTTTCACTCGCAAGCATTGATGTGTCACTCGAGCATATAAGGGTGTGCTCGAGCACACTTGCACTTCTCTGAAGTTCATGACTTTCGGCCCAACACTCGCAGTACCTTGCTCGAGTACAGAATGCCCATGCTCGAGCATTGATGTCTCTACTCGAGTGAATTAAGGAAGCATGCTATTACTTGCTCTCGGCCAAGCACTCGCAGGCCCTTGCTCGCATGTGCTCGAGTGAGAGTGGCTTCTCTGCTCGAGTGCACACCTTAGTGCTCGAGTGATCCAGTGAACATAACAGTGGAATGCCTCTCGGGTGCACACTTTCTGGCTTTCACTCGCACCTGCTTGAGCACAGAAGAGATCTATGCTCGAGTGCAAAATTCATGCTCTAGCACTCCAGTGCAATTTCACAGCAGACATCAGAAAACTTCCTCTATGCATTTGGTAACTTTGTAAACTTTTCTTAATCTCCTAAAAACATGATTTGCACACGATTGTCTTTTTGTTATCATCAAAACTTGGGATCTAACAGGTGGGAAAGGAAGTGAGTCATGTAATAAGCCAAAAGCAAATCGGGAGAAGCCACAACTACTGGCTTACAAAAATAAGCTATTTAAACCCATAAGTCCAATTGCCAAAACGCTCAACTAAACATCAAAAAAAATTGAAAAGCTCCCAATAACAACTTTTGGGCTCTAACACGTGATTGAGCCTCCAAAACGCCCCAAACACACGCTAAGACTTAGTGTTAAACATGATCACTTGAGTTATAATTAGAAAGATATAACAAAATTGAATTTTCAATTTAACTTGATGTAAAAGAATATGAATCAAGTTAAAACTAACAATTTTCAGAGAGTAAGAGAACTTTAACTCCATATTAGCTACTTGGCAGTCAGAGATAAAAAATCACCTTGTTTTGAAGTTATTCAGAAAGATGTTCTTAAAATTTTTTCATTAAGGGCAATATTATCATTCAGATAGTTTTCCCACATATCTTACTACTATTTTCAGTCTGCCAAATATAAATCTTCGTATCAAACCATTTTTCATTCTTGCACACCAAATATCTTTGCGATAAGAAATTTTCTATTCTCTTCCTTTTCATCACAATCAATTTTCTAGTCGATGTTAAAAACAATTATTCCAAATGAATTTTTATATTTTTAGTTTTATATACAATTTTTAAAACATATTTTTTCCAAAATTTATTTTTAAAAACAATTTTATAAAATTTTTTTAAAAGAAATTAAACTTAAAAACAAACAAGGCCCATTTTTTGTTTTTAAATATAATCTCAACAGCGACTCATTTTGACAGGAATTTCACAGGATTTTTAAATAATTTTCAGCAGCCTTCCTAAATCCTAACAGGATTTTTGTTTTTAAAAATCATATCCATCAGTAATCCAAAAAAAATCATATGCCTCATTGCGACTATATTCGAGGACCCCTAAATCGAAGCGCGCCCCAATATGCGCTACTTTTCAATTCTCCCTCTACGCTGCGCTGCGAAGACTAGTCCGGGAAAACGGAAAACACTTCAAGACTTCACCGAGAGCCACTCTTGCGATCCAAGCCTATCTGCTTCTGGTTCTTCTTCTTCAGCCTTCTGAATTGATCGAAATTCACGAAGCATTGCAATGTCGAATCCCAGATCAAGTCCAGACTCTTGGAACTGCATGCTTCCAGGACCTCCCAGCCGCAACAATTTTGGATCCGCAGACTTGAGCTCCCATGATCTTCTTGCATTCCCTTCCGGCAGCTCTGTTTCCGTCGTCGACACTCGCTCTATGCAGTTGGTCTCCGCCATTCCAATGCCGCCACCGTCTTCATCTTCCACCGCTCCATCTCTTTCCCCATTTGTTACCTCTGTACGCTGGACCCCACTTCCTCTGAATCGCGACCTTCTATCCACAGAGCCTTCCTCTTCCCACCTTCTACTAGCCGCCGGTGATCGTCAAGGACGCATTGCCTTGCTCGATTTCAGACTCAAGACCGCTGTTATGTGGTTCGAGACAGATTCCAAACTCGGAATTCAAGACCTGTGTTGGGTTCAAGCTCGACCCGACTTTTACTTCCTTGTTACTATCAACGGACCGTCTACGATTTCCATTTTTAACACGTTGACTGGTCGGTGTGTTTGGAAGTACGACGCATCCCCTGAATTCTTCTCTTGTCTTCGCCGGGACCCTTTGGATTCTCGCCACATCTGCGCACTTGGGCTTAAAGGCTTTCTCTTAAGTATTATGATTCTTGGTGAAAGTGAAAGCAACTTTGTGATAAAAGATTTTCAGATACGGACCGATTGTAGCGAACTGAATAAGCTGGAGAGAGATGCGAGTGATGTGTCAACGTCGCCTGCATCGGCGTTGTTTCCGCTTTACATGGCGAGGTTTACGTTTTCCCCGCAGTGGAGGCACATATTATTTATCACATTTCCGAAGGAGTTGATTGTGTTTGATTTGCAGTACGAGACCACTCTTTTTACTGCTACATTGCCTCGTGGTTGCGGCAAGTTTATTGAAGTTTTGCTTGATCTAAACAACGAGTGGATGTATTGTGCTCATCTTGATGGCAAGCTCAGCACCTGGCGTAGGAAACCGTAAGCATTTCTTGCCTTGAATTATGAATATTTGGATGTCTCTCTTCTTAATCATTTGTGAATTATGCATACATCGTCAAAGACAGCAACTATCAGCTATTGGGGTTATAAGAGAGCTATAAAACAATGCTATGACGACCATACAGGCAAGAGCCATGAATGCAAAAAGTAAAATTTTCTGGCGTACTGACCTTGATAACACATCTTAATGACTGTTAAGACAATTATTTGTTTAGAATTAATTTTGAGGGAGTGCTGACGGGCAATTCAATATGTAATCGTATGGAATACAGTGTCTATATAATCTTTTAAAACTGAGACTGATTTGCATCACTAGGAAGCTTAAAGGTGTGCTAGCGGCATGCATCCTAAATAATGAAAAGCGTTACGGAAACTACAGCCTTTGATCATTAAAGAAATAGTCATAAACAAATGAATTAAAATGCAAATGACTTAAGAAATGAAAAGAAAAATATATCCTAATTGAAGAACGCAGTGGAATGAAAGGGCAAGTATTCTTGTATCAATTTACCATTCTAACATATCTTGAACTTTTTTTCTCCTGATGATTCTTGGCAATGTTAGAAATACTAAATATTAAATAATTTTTTAAGTTCCGCAAATTAGCACAAAAAAGAAGGTATTCTGTAATTAATATGCTAGCATTTTCACACTGGCGAATAGGATACTTTACTATCCTGGATTTCCATGCGTAGAATGTTAACCTCTAGGGAATATCGGGTGCATTCATGTTCTTGAGCATTAAAAACAATACTTTCATTCACAAAAAAAGGAAAACAAGGCCTTTTAAATGTGATTGTGATGGGCCTGCGGGAGAAAAGGCTTGGGGTCAGGTTTACAAGAGGAAGAAGCGAGGTAAGATATCGGGCCCAACAAGAGAGCTAACGGGTGCACCTCAAGGGGAGGAGGGGCAAATGGGTAATGCGAGTACGGTATGATCTTCTGACAGTGGCAGTGTAGTGGGGGTGCGTAAAAGGAGTTGGGGGTTCGTTTGTATGGCAGGGAGTATTTTCGTTGGCTGGGAGGGGCCCTGATCTCTCGAAACATCAGGGGGAATTGAGTGCTTGTTGAGCTAGCTTTTCTTTTACTGTTGCATTAGTGTTCTTGCGTGTTGCTATTTTCTGTGTGTTCACCAAGAGTATTGAGTGAAACTTGAGGCTGTAACTCTTTATTCCTCTTCAGTAATAGAGATTATCAGCATTTCCAGATATTTCAGTCCATTAATTTCTGCAGGCGTAACACTTGGTATCAGAGCGGTGATCTTGGGGCATGGTTAATACAAGAATGGAGGGTAGACTTGATCATTTGGAGAGGGTGGTGGAAGACGTACAAAAGAAACAGAGTGATGCAGCTGAGCAGCTCACCGAGATTCGGGCGACATTGACGAGTCTGTTGGAACGTCTGGACCGAAGGAGGTCCCCATCTCCTCAGTCACACGACGGAGACAAATCACACCGATCAAATGGGGAAGAAGACAAGACAGAGAAGGAGGTTGAATCAGTCCCCAACGATGCTTCTAAACACCGAAAACTCGACTTACCCCTGTTCGACGGGGAGGACCCACTTGGATGGTTCTTCAGGATCGAGCGATACTTCTCGGTCAACAATATTCAGGAGCAAGAAAAGATGGATACGGCGGTGGTGGGGCTAGAAGGGAAGGCCGTAACATGGTACCAATGGCTGGAAACGCGCACTCCAGTTAACTCGTGGCGAGAGTTCAAGCGCGAGGTGCTCGATAGATTTCATTGTCTACAAATGGGTGATGCGTATGAACAGCTGATGGCGCTCAAGCAACAGGGGACAATAGCAGAATTTCGGGAGCAGTTTGAACTCATGTCGGCTCCTTTAGAGGATGTGAAAGATGAAATACTGATGGGGGCATTCATGAATGGCCTTCAAGAGGAACTGAGATGTGATGTTAAGCTTATGCACCCGACCTCCCTCAAGCAACTCATGGTGTATGCAGGGCAGGTTGAGAGCCGGAACAGAGTCAAGGGACAACTCAAGGAGAAGAAGAATAAGTTACCTAAGGTCGTGCCCGGTAATCGGTGGGGAGAATTTCGGATGAACCCGCCCAAGTTTAGCGCCATCGATGCGCCGAAGCCGCTGGGTCCAACGTCACCTACCAAAACGGTGGCCTCAAAGCTCTCCGACGAAGCCAAGTCACCCACTATTCGTCCGTCAAGTTCGGGGGCCACTTTCGCTAGTGCCAGTGGAAGCTACGCGCCCCGTAAAAGACTGTCAGAATCGGAGTTGAACAGAAGGCGCGAATTGGGCTTGTGTTTTAAGTGTGATGAGAAATTTGGGCCCAATCACAAATGCAAGAACCGACAATTCAGACTAATGGTCTTAGAAGAGGAAGAGGGAAGCCCGATAGGGTGCAGTGACGAAGCCCAAGAAGAACCAGAGGGCCTGGAGGAAAAGACGATGGCCACTTTGGAACTCTCTAGGACTACGGCAGTGGGGATTGCTGGTCAGAAAACATTGAAACTGAAAGGGATGACACGTGGGCACGAAGTCACCATCCTCATAGACTGTGGGGCCACCCACAACTTCGTGCGATCAACTCTAGTCACTGCCCTCGGCATTCCGACCCAGACGGTGCCACCGTACTCAGTGACAGTCGGCGATGGGAGGAAAATAATTGCAGACCGAAAATGCCCCGAGATAGTGTTGGAGATTCAAGGCCTCGAGGTCAAGCAACCATTCTACCCTTTCAATCTGGGCAACGTGGACTTGGTCTTAGGAGTAGAGTGGCTGGAGTCGTTGGGGGAGACTCGTATGGACTGGAGGCAACTATATATGAAGGTGCGAGTAGACCAACGTTGGGTAACTCTCAAAGGGGATCCGGCGCTAACCAAATCCCAAGCTTCCCTAAAGACGATTCGGAAGTCCATTGCACATGAAAAGGGGGGATATCTGATCGAATTGAGAGCAATGGGGGGTGTTGAAATGGTAGAACAATCCACTGGAGAGGGGGAGTTTACCCAGATTCTTAATGAATTTCCGTCGGTGTGCGAGCCCATGACGGGATTACCCCCCAGAAGGCGGCAGGATCATGCTATCGTGATCAAAGAAGGTGCATCCCCAGCTAATACCCGCCCCTATCGCTATGGGCATGCACAGAAGGGTGAAATCGAAAGGTTAGTAAAGGAGATGCTCATGGGAGGTATTATCCAGCCGAGCACAAGCCCTTATTCCAGTCCTGTATTGTTGGTGCGGAAGAAAGATGGGAGCTGGAGGTTTTGTGTAGATTATCGGGCTCTTAACCGAATCACGGTACCCGATAAGTACCCTATTCCAGCCATTGATGAGCTCCTGGATGAGTTAGGAGGAGCTACAATATTCACTAAGCTGGATCTCAAATCGGGTTATCATCAAATCCGCATCAAGGAGGGGGATGAGCCGAAGACCGCATTTCGGACGCACGACGGCCACTACGAGTTTAAGGTGATGCCATTCGGTTTGACTAACGCCCCTTCTACTTTTCAATCCTTGATGAATGACCTCTTCAGAGAATATTTACGTAAATTCATTCTCGTATTCTTTGACGACATCCTCGTGTATAGCAAAAACAGGGATGAGCATGCGGAGCATTTGAGGATGGCCCTTACTGTGCTGCAGCAGAACCAACTGGTGGTCAATCCAAAGAAATGCGTGTTCGGCCAATCCCAACTTGAATACTTGGGGCACATAATTTCAGCTGAAGGAGTGCAAGCTGATTCCTCCAAGATCGCTGCCATGATTGACTGGCCAAGACCCCATAATTTGAAAACACTGCGGGGATTCTTGGGTTTGACGGGATACTACCGAAGGTTTGTGCAGGGGTATGGAAAAATTGCTGCTCCACTAACCCAACTTCTTAAAAAAGATTCCTTCAAGTGGGATGACAATGCCCAGCGCTCGTTTGAGGAGCTAAAATCTGCCATGACTACTTTGCCTGTGTTGGCCATGCCAGATTTTGGCCAGCCATTCGAGATAGAGACCGATGCTTCAGGAAAGGGAATTGGCGCTGTGCTGATGCAGAAGGGGCGACCTATAGCATATTACAGCCAGAAGCTATCGGAAAAACATCAGCAAAGTTCGGTATATGAACGGGAGTTGATGGCGATAGTTCTAGCTATCAAGAAATGGCAGCATTACCTCTCAACCCAACCTTTCATCATTAAAACCGACCAAAAGGCACTTAAATACTTGCTGGAGCAGAAGGTCATTGCCCCTGACCAGAAGAAATGGGTCTCTAAGCTAATGGGGTACTCCTTTGAGATCCAATACAAACCGGGGAAAGACAACCGGGTGGCTGATGCGCTGTCACGGCGAGAATCTGAAGTGGAAATGAAGGCAATATCTCTATGGCAGTATGAGGGAGCTGCTGAATTGGAGCAAGAGCTCTCTCAAGATGCTGAATTAAACCGAATTAAGCAATTGCTGATTCAAGGTCTGGAAGGGGCGAAAGGATATACCTTGCAGAAAGGGACTCTCTTCTTTGAAGGAAGGTTAGTGCTACCCAGGAATTCATCTAAAACCCGTGAGCTTCTAAAAGAGTTCCATGACTCGCCTATGGGAGGGCACTCGGGGTGTTTAAGGACTTACAAACGAATAGCAGCTGTGGTCTACTGGCAAGGGATGAAGAAGGATATTCAGAATTATGTGGCACAATGCGAAATCTGCCAAAAGAACAAATACGACACTCGTAGTCCAGCCGGGTTGTTGCAGCCCTTACCAATTCCACATGATACGTGGGAGGACATTAGTATGGATTTTGTGGGAGGATTACCTAGAAGCAATCGGTTCGACACTATATTAGTGGTGGTGGACCGACTTTCCAAGTACAGCCACTTCATTCCCCTGGCCCACCCTTATGATGCTAAGGGAGTGGCTGAACTGTTCGTCAAAGAGGTGGTACGGCTGCACGGTTTTCCCCGCTCAATAGTTTCAGACCGGGATCGAGTCTTCATTAGTCAATTTTGGAAGGAATTGTTTCATTTGTCGGGTACCACGTTAAAATATAGTTCTTCCTATCACCCGGAGACCGATGGGCAAACTGAAGTGGTGAATAGGAGTTTGGAAACATACTTGAGATGCTTCGCTGGAAATATACCAAAAAAGTGGTCCAAGATGCTTCCTTGGGCTGAGTATTGGTACAACACCAATTACCATGGCGCCACTGGAGTTACCCCCTACAAAACCCTCTATGGACGAGACCCACCAATGCTTCTCCAATGGAAGGAACAACCCTCCCGAGTTCAAGAGGTGGATCAACAGTTGCAGGAGCGCACTGAAATTCTGGCAGAATTAAAAACTCAGCTGCAAAAGGCTCAAGCCCGTATGAAGACTCAGGCTGACAAACACCGACGAGAGGTTGAGTTTAGAGTGGGGGACTCAGTCTATTTGAAGCTTAAACCTTATAGATTTCGTACTCTAGCCAGGAAGTACAATGAAAAACTATCCCCACGTTACTATGGGCCCTACAAAATCTCGGAGAGAGTGGGATCGGTGGCCTACAAACTGATGCTACCTGAAACAGCAAGAATTCACAATGTTTTTCATGTCTCTCAACTCAAGAAGGCTTTGAAACCTTCGGTTGTAGCTCAATCATTACCAATAGGGCTTACCGAGGAATTGGAACTTCAAGTGCAGCCTGAGTTGGTAAAGGCAGTAAGGGGATCTGCTGATGGAACTGTTCAACTGTTAATTAAGTGGAAGAACCTCCCAGACCATGACAATACCTGGGAAGATCTTCCCACCATCAGAACCCAATTCCCTACGTTCCACCTTGAGGACAAGGTGCTTCTTGCAGATCGGGGAAATGATGGGCCTGCGGGAGAAAAGGCTTGGGGTCAGGTTTACAAGAGGAAGAAGCGAGGTAAGATATCGGGCCCAACAAGAGAGCTAACGGGTGCACCTCAAGGGGAGGAGGGGCAAATGGGTAATGCGAGTACGGTATGATCTTCTGACAGTGGCAGTGTAGTGGGGGTGCGTAAAAGGAGTTGGGGGTTCGTTTGTATGGCAGGGAGTATTTTCGTTGGCTGGGAGGGGCCCTGATCTCTCGAAACATCAGGGGGAATTGAGTGCTTGTTGAGCTAGCTTTTCTTTTACTGTTGCATTAGTGTTCTTGCGTGTTGCTATTTTCTGTGTGTTCACCAAGAGTATTGAGTGAAACTTGAGGCTGTAACTCTTTATTCCTCTTCAGTAATAGAGATTATCAGCATTTCCAGATATTTCAGTCCATTAATTTCTGCAGGCGTAACAGATTGTGAAGGGTGGGGCAGGATGTGGGAAGGTGAATCCTCCTGATGTAGTAGTGGGAAAAAACCTTTCGGTTGTGTTGGTGAATTGTCAAGAAAAGATGTTAAATCTATGTAATGGCTTTCATAAATTGTCAAAGGAAAAGAAACAAAATAACGATCATATAGTAGATTATAGAATAGATATAAATCTTCTATCTTAAGCTATTTTGAGGAGGTCTTAGTCATCAATTGAACTGTAGCTAAGTTGATAATCAACTTTTGACTTAACTGCGTTTCTTTTGTTTTGTTCAACCATTTTAGTGCTCTTTATTATATGAAGTACTTTTCACTATGCAATTTTGTACCCTGTTTGTTTTGTTTTTTGGGAAATCTGTAATCAGACCTTCCAGGACACTTTTAGACTAGGGATGTTGGGTTTGCACCAAGTATTCAAGACCCACAGCATCTTTTATTTTGTCCTACTAAATGCCACATCTGTTTTAAATTTGACACATCATGCATGAGCCTTACAAATATTCAAATGACTTGCACAAAAATGCATGCAAAAAACATAGACAACTGTAAGAACTTGAGTTCCCCCCCTCCTCCGTTTCCTCATATTATATGTCTACATGTCATTACAGAGGGGAACAGGTGTATACCATGAGCTCCATGGAAGAGTTAATGCCCTCACTTGGTACCTCTGTCCCTTCCCCTTCAGTACTTGCTGTCCTTTTAAGCCAGTCAAATTCCATTCTTCAGAACATTGCAAAGACTAATGCACCTAGTTCTACTTACATTGACAAGGATCCTGATAATCCTTTTGATTTCTGCAACAAGTCTTTTATGGTTTCCGAGATGCATTTGATCTTTATTTCTGATGATGGAAAATTATGGAACTGGATCTTGACTGCTGAAGGGAAACCGGACACTCAAAAGGATGATAAGAAGTCAGATTTGGTCAATGATGACAGCCCAGAATCATTAATTGGGACCAGTGCTAATACCACAATACCTTCTAAAAGCTGTCTATCAAGCTCATCCTTCAACCCGGAAAATATTATTCCAAAGGTAAGTCTGTGTCTATATAGGAGTTTGTACCTGACATTTATGGGTTCACATTGCCTTGTCAAATTGCGTTGATATGAAGTACACAACCTATAGTTTTATTTTCCTTCTTTTAATATTAATATTACAGCATTGCTATAGATTCATGTGGGCGATTATTGAGCCCATCATGCTGGCCCATTATGTTCTTGCATTTAGTTCCTTGTATCTTTCATAATGTATAGGGATTCTTTTATTGTTTTTATTCTACAATCTACATTGATTGCATTTTATTTTCCTTGATTCTTTTCAATGTTTTTTTTTTTTTGGATTTGAGTAGCAAGTCATTTTTTACCTTTTCCGCTTTAAAACATTGTATCAAAATACATTGAATTGATAAAACAAAACCAGCATCTTGAGTTTGTTCATTAAATTCATGATATCTTTCAATGTTTTATATGTTGGATTGGTCATTGAACTAGTGAAGACACATGCTTCCGGTTTATTGGTTTAACTGTGGTTGAATTAGTAATATGTGTGTGTGTATGTTTTATTTTTTTATATTAAAATTCTAAGATAATAAAATGCTTAATTAATAACTAAAGCCACTGTCTTTCGCCCAAAAGAAGAAAATTACAATGTCACTGCTAAATATTTCGGAGACTCTATAGTTGCTCACTGGTGCATCGTATTTACTAGTATACCCCACCAATTGTGATGGCCAGAACAAATAATTAAAGCCAACTGTTGAAGCAAACTGCACCTTTCTCTCTCTTGGAATGATATTATGATTTGAAGCTTAAGGATTATGATTACAATATGGCGCTGTCTGCATTGTACCTCTCTGTAAGCCAAAATGCTTGTGCGCTCTCATGTGTTAGTAATATGGCGCTGTCTGCATTGTTGGTTCTTTTGGCCATATATATTATATACATGTGTAAAGGTAAGTCTTGAATACCATCCCTTACCAGTCTACTGGCCTCCTTTTAGCCAATAATTGTCAAGATTGGAAATGAAGATTAGCTGGGTACAAGGGATGTATCTTTCTTTGAGGGAGACAGTAGGAAAACACATTTTTCTCATTATTCAGAGTGCCATAATTCTGAATGCCTATGTGCATATACTGGGGGTCTTTCAGATAGGCTTTATTTTATTTATTTATTTATTTATTCCTTTTTTCTGCTGTGAATTGCATGTGAGTTCCAAAGCCCAACCAATATAACTTCCTTTGTCAATTAAAATATACTGAAATTAAACTCTAAAATTTTTGCAAAACTGACAGGCATCTGATAGCAGCTTTCCCTTTTTGTTATGTTGCAGATGAGCTTAGTTGGACAGCTTCAGCTGCTTTCTTCGACGGTGACTACATTGGCAGTACCGATTCCTTCTCTAATGTCAACTTTGGCCCGTTAGTTTATGTTCTAAAAATTCTACATATTTTATTATATTCGGTATGGCCTTTTGATAGAGGCTGCATTCATACCATGCTTGCTATGCTAATTAGTGTGTTATTTTATGTGAAGGTGGAGGAAACCATCCTGCTGTAGCTGTTCCTTTGGTTGCTTTGGGAACTCAGAATGGGAATATTGATGTAATTGATGTCTCTGCTAATGCTGTTGCGTCAAGTTTATCTGTGCATAATGGTACTGTTAAGGGACTACGATGGTTAGGGAATTCGAAGCTGGTATCATTTTCTTATATCCAGGTAAATTTATAATTAATCCATTTTGGAACTTTTTGGTGTTGTCTATCTGCATGATAAGGGTTACAAATTATGCATATTACTCAATCCACCCTTCTTTAGTTTTTTAATTTTAACTTTTTTTTTATTTACTTTTAGTTGTCTCTATTTTCAAAACTGTACGTTTGAAATGTGCGACAATATCTGGAATTAGGTTAATGAAAAATCTGGAGGATTTATAAACAAGTTAGTTGTGACCTGCCTTCGAAGTGGACTTCATAGGAATTTTCGAGTCCTGCAAAAGCCAGAGCGTGCTCCAGTAAGAGCTTTAAGAGCATCATCATCCGGAAGGTGAATCTCAAATCCACATTATGCTTTATGAATAATTAATGAATCTTTTTGAACAATGATTTTTGAATATGCATGGATTATGGGATGAATTTATGGGGAACTCTGTAACTTCAAATGCTGATGGAGGATTCCAAAATAAAAATAAAAATAAAAATAATTATAGAGGTATTAATCTTTCTATGTTAAATATCACAGTAGACTGTTTACAATACTTGATAGAGCTGAGGAGCGAGGAAAGGATTACACGAGAGTAAATGCAGGAGGTTGCAGACTAAAGGAGGGAGATCCTAGAATATTTAGATAGTAAATTCCCCATATTTTCCCTAATCTTCTCCCTATTAATGATCTAATCATTAAGTATAACAATTTATCCTTGGGGGATACTTTAATGATGGTGACAGGAGATGATGGGGACGGCAGGGGGAACAATTGTGTCTGAAAATTTTCATTCTCAGGAGATTGGTTGCAATCCCAAGGGTTGGGGACTTGACTTTGAGTAGTCCATGTACGAGGCATCAGACCTATTTTAGGATAAATTGAGTTTAGGGTGTAGTGGTGGTGATTGTGGGCGGTTGGCGGTTGGCGGTTGGCTTACGATGTAGTGGTGGGGCTTCCATATTTTATTTTTCTATTTTTTTGGCAATAGTCTGTTGCAATTATAATTACAAATGAAAAGAAAGGGGCGGCCCAGTGCATAAGGCTCTCACCAAGTAGGGTCTGATAGCCTTACCCCCCACAAGCGGAGAGGCCATTTCCAAGATTTGAACCTATGGCCACTTGATCACATAGCAGGAACCGTTGCTCCAAGGCTAACCCTCTAATTGTAATTACATATATAAAAATTATTCAAGTATTGCCATGACATACCATGCATGTTTTTAATACCCATCCCTATTCCCAATCCTTTAAAATTCATCTTGTGTACCAAATGTAGCCGAGGAGTTCATAGTCCTGGACTTCCCTTGTCCTTGCGAACACCTTAAGGTTTGATTATTTCTTTTGTGTACCTCCTTAGTAGTGATGATGTTATCCATGCACCCATTGAGTATTGTTGGGGGATACCTTAATGAATATTGTGTGATTGACTTGACCCTGGGGATCCCCGTGCATCTTATTTGCTTTGATGAACCTCTCAAACTGCGCTCTAGGGGATTGTTTGCTGACACATTACAATGGAAAGATGTATCAAACAGCAAGCACCAAACATGCAAATCGCCATCATTTTTCAATAATTGATTAAGCTTTTGAATTCGTCTTGGTGACACGTTTACTGTATCTCTCTCTCTCCCCTTATGTGTTAATACAAAACCTGTAATTAATATCCACTTGCAAATATGAACAATTTTGGACACGTCAGACACAGTTTAGCGATTTTAGGAAAAACAGTTTTAATTGAAATTGGTGAGGAGCAGTAGGTTTATATGTGTTTGCGAATTAATGAAACTGGGCTTATTATAATACTATTTTGCCTTTCATTTGATCATAAAGTGTGCTTTATATCTTATTTTGGTTTCTAATATTTTAATATCCACAATAATGTAGGTACCTTGTAATTTTGCTTCGTGATGCACCTGTGGAAGTTTGGGCAATGACTAAAAATCCCACTATGGTATGTTGGCAGATGAACTTAACTTTCACTAGAGTCTGTCTGTGGTTGTTTTTGAAGAGTTACGGAGGAATCTGATAGAGTACCGGATTACCATGAGATAATGGAAGTTGTGGAAAGTTAGAGATTTTAGGAATAAACATTTAGTAATATTATTTTAGATATATTTTTTTTATTTAGAATATTTTCTGATTTATGAGTGGTCCTTAAGTTTAAGTTTAGTGGGTTAGTTACTTGCATATTAAATTAATATTTATTTAGGTATTTACTTCCATTATCTGCATCATGGATTAATGGGATAAATTTAGGAGTATTTTTAGGGAGTCATTGTTATATTGTTTATCTATAAATATGGAGTCCCAATTCATGTAAAAGTGAGTCTGAAATATATAAAAAATTATTAGAGAATTACTTCTCTAATTACGGGAAATTCTCCTTGGGCTTTATTAGTCAATGGGTTAAGACTCTGGCTAATCTTCTATTAAAGATTTATCCTTTTCTTTATTATGAGATTAGATTCTGATTTCATAATTTAATAAAGATTTATCCTTCTAGATCTAATTTCTATCCTTTGGTCTCTATCAGAATCTTGACTGAAACTATTTATGCAGGATGTTTGCATTACTGCAGTCCTTGCTAACCCATGAAACTCGTTTTTCAAAGAACGTATCAATTTTTGGGCCAAAAAATGCATCAATTTCTCTGAATATGGAATTCTTTCTCCATTCACATTGGTAAATGCATTAATCTGGAATTTTTCCGAAAGTAAATGAAACCCTTGTGATTATTCAATGCACCTTTGTACATTATCAACATATATTTTCTATTGTTCCCATGGACATTAAATTAGGAATGCTTTAGAGCAATCTCTAATTTCCATAGTCTTATATCAGGTCCTATATACTGGCATAGTGGCCGAATACTTGGCCTTTTTTATACTAGTTATCATCGATGATTGTGGGTAAGGTATGGAGGATATTGTAGTCTCCATCCTTGTACTCATCTTGTAGGTGTGTTTTGTAATGGGTAGGCAGAAGTAAGTCCAGGGAAATTTTGTTTTGTTTTGTTTTGTTATTTATCTATTTTTTAAGTTGAGACTTGTTTTCAGAGATTATTTCTATAAAATCAAAAAAGGAATCAAAATACCTCAAGCAACTAGTAGTATAATTCAAAACCAATGAATCACTATTTTGGATGTATATTTTTAAACTTTTATTTAATACGTCTAATTGGCATTGTTATATAAATATAAATTATGTTTAATTATAAATAAATATATTTAAATTAAGTGTTGGGGCAGCTATCTAATTGATGATGAAAGCAAATTAGAATTTATAGTATTAACTTGAAGTAACCGTTGCAAATGTAAGGGGATTCTTTTTTTATGGACTTTTTTTTTAAACTAGGTATTAAATTGAAATTTAATAATATAATAGTAAATGCTATTGTTTTTCGTCCTTAGCCTTGTATACTTTGGTACTTGTTTTCAGTCAAATTAGGGCACGTGTAATTTTTTAATCCATGATTTACCCTCTAACTAATCTTTATTATTAATACTTTTTTTTTAAAAATTTTTTTAAATCCATATGTATTAATTTGATTGGAAGTTTGTAATTTAAGTATATATGTTTTCTCCTTTATATAGATATATATATATATAATATACATATATACAAATGATTCAACTTTTGAAATGGAGGTGGCAGATTTGGATCAATGATGGAAATATTTTGAGAGAAAAATTCATGTAGCTCTATGATAGATTAAATTTAAAAAAATTAACTAAAAACCTATAATTTGAAAAACAAGATTGCTACTTAGATGCATGTACAGTAAAACTGCAGTAATCATGGCTTCAAATTTATTATCATATATTAATGATTTATAAATTAGGAATTGGGAATTAAATAATAAAAGGATCATTTCATTTTTTGGTTAAAATAATTTAATTAAGAACAAATTAGGTTAGAATTTATAAATATGTGTTTTGGTTTATTAAAATTATGTCTTATTTTATCAATTTATTAGGATTTGTAAAATTTAACAATTTTTAAAGATCATAATATTCTTTAGTACAGATTCTTTGCAATAAATAATTGTTTTCATATGCCGCTACCATGGAGAAAGGTATCAAGGGTTATTTATTAGAACCAAATAAGCTCAAAGGAAAATTTTATCAAACTGTTATAAGATTAACAATGCAATATGATTGTGAATGTTAGGCAATGAAGGGACAAAAAGAACAAAAAGTTTGGGTAGTAGAGATGAGGATGTTAAGATAGATGTGTGGTCGTACAAGAAAAGATAACATTCGTAATGACCATATACTGGGAAAAGTTTGGGTGGTATTCATTGAGGAGAAAATGAAAGAAAACTTTTTAAGGTGGTTAGGACATGTACCAAAAAAGCAATGGAGCTGTTGGTGAGGCAGGTTGAATAGATGGTCTTGTGTCTTTTGA
Source organism: Inga oerstediana (assembly GCA_963210345.1). Taxonomy (NCBI): domain Eukaryota; kingdom Viridiplantae; phylum Streptophyta; class Magnoliopsida; order Fabales; family Fabaceae; genus Inga; species Inga oerstediana. The sequence goes on from OY723407.1 coordinate 39,436,026, forward strand.
AGAGAGGTAGAGGAAGATCAAGAACACTTAAAAAGTTTTTGTATGGGACTTTTTGGTGAAGGGTTTATCCAAAGAGTTGGTTATTGGTAGAATACAATGACGTCATGTGATTTATGTCGCTAACTTCACGTAGTGATAAGGTTAGTTGTTGTTTTAGTGCAATAAGTGAGGATGTGTGTAAATAAATGTAAAGTATCCTACACACTCCCATACACAGCATCTGGCATCATCAATGTCAAACTTATGGTGTTCAATACTTGAGACATATCCTCACTAGGGGCTAGACTTCTTGTGTTTGACTCTATATGTATGGCTACTACATTTGATTCACCATTACCCAAAGAGGAACCAAAATTGAGATAATAAAAATTAATCCATTTCAGCCCAATTGATCTTCAATTAGGCTGCAAAAATCTGCACAAAATAAAATAATATTCAATAGCCTCATATGCAAACATATTAGAAAATTTAATCATAAATGTCCAAGATTTAACCAATTAATTTCTGAAAAATATAAAATGGCTAATAAAATTAAATAGAGTCTAATTAAGCTCAATTAGCCACAATTCATCACTGTTAGGAAACAATGTCCCACAGAATGAGGGAATCAGGGATATGTTAGGTGATATGTTAGGTGACAATGTCCCACCACAAATGAGGAATTATGATGCTTACTTTGTATATAAATAGCATAATGTATACATGAATGATATTATGTTCAGTGAATACATTTATATGGTACCAGAGCCTTGGTGCTCTCTGTTTTTTTACGTTTTCCGGCGCTGTTCTGGTTCTGTTTTTGCTTCTGTCGTCACTGTTCACGTTGCATTGAGGTTCGGTGGCCGGGCGATCTTGTCCACACGCGCTGCACCACTGGCCACGCCGTCGCTCGATCGGTCAGTCCCCGAAGAATCGCCGCCATCTGACCTGCGCGTGGCCTTCACACGCCACCCCCAGAATCGCCGGACTTCCACGCGCCGGCGCATGAGGGATATTTCCGGCGACTTTGCCGCCGTCATTTGCTGCGATAGGGTCGACTCAATGCTGCCGTTCTTCCCCTTGTGGTTTCGTGTTGTGGGTACCCACGGTTTGTCGTTTCGTTGTTGATTTCGCTCTTTGTTACTGTTGGAAGTGCGCTGTTGCTTCTGTTTCTGGTTCGTTTCTGTCACCTTTGTTCTATTAGCCACTGTTGGAAGTGTCTTTGGTTATTACTTCACTTATTTGGCTATTTCTTCTGCGGGGTTTGGTTTTGCTTGCTTCTTATTGGGCTTTGGTTAGTGTGATTGTGAGGTCACTTTGATAGGTTGATCCTTTGTTGTGTGTGCTCTTTACTTGCATTGATGGCTGATTCCAAGGCTAGTGTCACTACTGAAATTGTTCCTGTGACTAACAAAATTACTGAGAACAAATTGACCTGGACAAATTATATGGATTGGAGTAAAACTGTTCGCATGTACTTACTTAGTATTGAGAAGGAGGGCCATTTGACTGATACGCCTCCCACGAATGACCCTAAGATGGCTTGGGCCCGCGCTGATGCCCGTTTATTCTTGCAAATCCAGAATTCTATTAGCAGTGAAATCCTTCCCTCGGTTAGTCACTGTAATACTGTTAAGGAACTTATAAGTTGCTTGGAATTTCTGTATTCTGGAAAAGGAAATATTACCCGCATTCATGATGTCTGCAAGGGATTCTATCGTGCTGAACAGCAAGGCCGTTCTTTAAAGAATTTTTATGTGGAGTTTAAGAAAATGTATGAAGAATTGAAGATGTTAATGCCGCCTACCACTGACCTTAAGGCACAGGTTGATAATATGGAGAAACTGGCGATTATCAGCTTTCTTACTGCCCTTAACCCTGCCTATGAGACAGTTCGTTCCCAGGTTCTGTCTAGTTCTGAACTTCCTTCGCTTCAGGATGTGTACTCTCGTGTGTTCCGTGCAGATAGCTTCTTACACCCGACTTCTACTCCTAATGCTAGTGCGTTAGCGGGCCGTGGACCCACTGATAACCGCCACCAGAACTTCTTGAACTCTGGAAATAGTACACCATCCTCGACTTCTGCTGATTCGCGAAACCAAGGTCCCCCACGCTCCGGCAACAATCCTTCGACTCCTGGTTCTAGTGTCTGCTACTATTGTAAGGAGGCTGGTCATACCAAACGTTACTGTCGTAAGTTGCAAAACAAGCTGCAACGTACTGGAGCTGCTCATATGGTCCAATCCACAGATCAAACTACCAATGTTCCATATACTCCGAGTGCGCTTGCTACAGGTAACGGTGACTCATGCCTTGCTACTTCTTCCTCGAGGTGGATCATCGATTCCGGTGCCACTGATCACATGACAGGTAACCATCATTTGTTCTCTACATATGCACCTTATGCCAAACCCTCTTCCATAACTATTGCCAATGGTTCTGCTTCTCGTGTCCTTGGATCTGGCACTGTTACACCTACATCCTCTGTTTCTCTATCGTCGGTCCTTAATGTTCCTGACCTTGCTTTTAACCTTCTGTCTCCCAGCAAGCTTACACGTCAATTGAACTGTTTTATTTCATTTTTTCCTGACCATTGTGTGATTCAGGATCTTACGACGAAGCGGATTATTGGTAGGGGATATGAATCTGGCGGCCATTACTTTCTTGATGATCAGGTGCCACGTTCCGTTGCTTGCTCTGGTGGTTCCTCTCCTTTTGATGTTCATTGTCGTTTGGGTCATGTGTCATTATCATCCTTGCAGAGGTTGTATCCTCAATTTCATTATTTGTCGTCCTTAGAGTGTGAATCGTGTCAGTTTGCCAAACACCACCGTGTTCACCTGGCACCTCGCATCAATAAACGGGCTACGTCCCCCTTTGATTTGGTTCATTATGATGTTTGGGGTCCTTGTCCTGTTATGTCCACGTGTGGTTTTAAGTACTTTGTTACTTTCGTTGATGATTTTTCTCGAACCACCTGGCTTTATTTAATGAAAAGTCGTTCCGAGTTAGTTTTTCACTTTTGCAATTTTTGTGTTGAGATCAAAACTCAATTTGGTGTCTCTGTGAAAACCTTGCGTAGTGATAATGCTAAAGAGTATTTTTCTACTCAGTTTCACGACTATATGCTTACACATGGCATGCTTCATCAGTCCTCGTGTGCAGATACACCTGCTCAGAATGGTGTTGCCGAAAGAAAAAATCGGCACTTATTAGAAGTTGCCTGCGCTCTAATGTTTCAAATGCATGTTCCTAAATCCTTTTGGGCTGATGCTGTGTCCACCGCCTGCTTTCTTATTAATCGTATGCCCTCTCCTGTTCTTATTGGTGACATTCCATACACTACTTTGTTTCCTTCCAAACCCTTGTTTCCCATTGATCCGAAAATTTTTGGGTGTGTCTGTTTTGTTCGAGACATTCGTCCAAGTGTCACTAAATTTGATCCAAAATCTCTCAAGTGTGTCTTCCTTGGCTATTCTAGGGTTCAGAAGGGTAATAGGTGCTACTCTCCTGATCTTCGGCGTTATCTTGTGTCTATAGATGTCACTTTCCATGAGTTCACTTTGTTCTTCTCTGTCCTTGCTCTGCCTCCATCTTCTGCCGTTAACCCAGATCTTGATCATCTTTTAGTGTATGAGGTTCATTCCCCACCAGTGCAAGCATCTGTGCCGGCCCCTGCTCTGCCTCCTATCCATCATGTTTATCAGAGACGTCATAAGGAAAGTAATGCTGCTGCTTGTCTCTCTGACCTACCAATGTCCGCCTCGGCACCTGATCCGCACTTAGCCCCCTCGCCGTCCCTTGACTCTGACCCTGAACTGGTGCCTGGACCAGAGCCTGAACCAGTGTTTGAACACGTCCCTGCTAATATAGATCCCACTGTCACTTCTGCTGACCTGCCCATTGCCCTCCGAAAAGGTAAACGCACTTGTACGTACCCTATTTCCTCGTTTGTTTCATATCATCACCTGTCGCCCATTTCCTGTTCCTTCCTTGCCTCCTTAGACTCTCTTACCATTCCCACCAACCTCTCCCAAGCCTTGACCCACCCCGGTTGGCATGCTGTGATGCACGATGAAATGATGGCCCTTGATAAGGCTGGTACCTGGACTCTCGTTGATTTACCTCCTGGAAAGAAGGCTATTGGATGTAAGTGGGTGTTTGCCATTAAGACCAAATCTGATGGCACCTTGGAACGATTGAAAGCTCGATTGGTGGCTAAGGGTTACGCTCAGACGTATGGTGTTGACTATTCAGAAACTTTCTCTCCTGTGGCCAAGTTGTCCTCTGTTCGCCTCTTCATCTCTATGGCAGCTACCCATGGTTGGGATTTTCATCAGCTGGATATTAAGAATGCATTTTTAAATGGTGATCTTCTTGAGGAGGTTTACATGGAGCAACCGCCTGGCTTTGTTGCTCAGGGGGAGCATGGCAAGGTATGCCACCTCCAGAAGTCTTTATATGGTTTGAAACAGAGTCCTCGTGCTTGGTTTGACCGATTCAGTTCTGTGGTTAAGAAGTTTGGTCTGAATCAAAGTAAATGTGATCATTCTGTGTTTTATCAACGGACGGATGCTGGCATGATTCTCTTGGTAGTCTATGTAGATGACATTGTTATTATAGGCAGTGATACGTCAGGGATCTCATCACTCAAGGCCTTTATGAATTCTCATTTTCAAACAAAGGATTTGGGTTCGTTAAAGTACTTTCTTGGGATTGAAGTTATGAGAAGCAAGAAAGGCACTCTCCTAACCCAGCGAAAATATGTCCTTGATCTACTGAAAGAAACCGGGAAACTTGGAGCAACACCCAGTAGTTGTCCCATGATTCCCAATCCTTTTTTGGACATTGATGATAGTGTGCCGTTTGATGAGCTACCCGAGGATGTGAAAAAACGGATTGATCCTGAGAAGATTAAACCGTTTGCCTACCCTGAGCGATACCGAAGGCTGATTGGAAAATTGAACTATCTCACGGTAACTCGTCCTGATGTAACCTTTCCGGTCAGTAGGCTTAGCCAATTCATGGTATCACCGACTGTTGCTCAGTGGGAAGCTTTGGAACATGTCCTACATTATTTGAAGGGCTCACCTGGTCGTGTTATACTCTATATGAATCATGGTCACACAAAGATTGAGTGTTTCTGTGATGCAGATCATGCAGGGTCAAAGACAACTAGAAGGTCCACTACAGGCTATTGTGTTCTTGTAGGTGGAAACTTGGTATCTTGGAGGAGCAAGAAGCAGGATGTGGTAGCAAAGTCTAGTGCAGAGGCTGAGTACCGAGCCATGTCTCAGTCCGTACAGGAGATTGTGTGGATCCACCAATTAATGAAGGAGGTCGGTCTGACCACGTCATTACCTGCGAAACTGTGGTGTGATAATAAAGCTGCCTTACACATAGCCTCCAACTCAGTGTTCCATGAGCGTACGAAACATATTGAGATTGATTGTCACTTTGTACGTGATAAGATCAAGGAGAATTTTATCTCTACAGGACATGTATCGTCTAGTGATCAGTTAGGTGATTTCTTGACTAAGGCCTTGGATGACACTCGAGTTGACTATCTTTGTAACAAGTTGGGCTTGATTAACATCTATGCTCCAACTTGAGGGGGAGTGTTAGGAAACAATGTCCCACAAAATGAGGGAATCAGGGATATGTTAGGTGATATGTTAGGTGACAATGTCCCACCACAAATGAGGAATTATGATGCTTACTTTGTATATAAATAGCATAATGTATACATGAATGATATTATGTTCAGTGAATACATTTACAATCACTAAAAAGACCAAGTGTAGAGGATATATATATATATATGAGATTTATCACATGAAACAAAACATGCTATCCTGGATGGAGAGATCTGAACATGGAGCTAATGACCCTGTATATATGTAAAATCATGTGGATCTATTAACTTCTAAAGGAAGGTGGTGTCAAATCTTGATTGCCTACAAAGTTTTGGTGTGACAACCATACGGCTCAGCATATTGCCTCTAACCATGTCTTTTACTAATGAACTGATAATATTGAGATCAATTGCCTTTTTGTTCATGGGAAGCTACAAGAGAAAGTGTTGGAAGCCCACGCAGAGTTAGGGGCAGATTTGCACCTAGGGGCAGATTTGCACCTATTTTAATCTTGGTAGTTACCAAGATGTTAGGATTTAGGATTTAGTATCTGATTAGATAGTATGGTGAATCTTTTGTTTTTTGTATTTTTGATGATTATGATATGTAATCCCTAGATATTAGGATCTATCTTATCAAAAACACTGTATATATTTCTGATGTGCACAGTAAAACATATATCATTCGAAGCTGAATTCTTTTCGATAGTTTCATCGCTGCTTGTCTGCATGGTATCAGAGCTTCGGCGACAGCGATGATGTTCGGATCCGTCAATGAGCAGCAGGGGTCGAGTCCTCTCCCATCTTCGTCTCACTCAGCGTCGATGGCAACTGGAGATTCTTCCGTCACCAGCGCGTCCCGTCTCGCTGCCCCGAGCGTTGAAGGTTCGTCCGTCACCATCGTCCCGGAGAAGCTCACTGGCGACAACTACTGGGAGTGGGCCCAGTCCGTCAGTTTCGCCCTTAAAGGCCGTGTGAGGCTCGGGCATGTCACCGGACGCACCCCTGCTCCTCCTTCCTCCAACGAGAAAGCTACCGAGAAATGGCAAGCCGATGACGCCCTGGTCTGTTCCTGGCTTGTCAACTCGATGGGTCCCTCTGTTAAGCGTTATTTCATGTTCATGTCTACAGCCCGTGAGATGTGGGATGCCATCCGAGAAGCCTACAGTGATGGAGGTAATTCTGCATATATTTTTGATCTTCAAGCCAAAGTCTGGGATCTTAAGCAAGGAACTCTGTCTTTGGGTGATTATTATCTTGCTCAAAGCACCCTTTGGCAAGAACTCGATCTCATTAGTGAAGACGCTCCTTGTTGCACCTCTCATGCTGCACATCATGCCAAGCAAATAGAAAAAGCACGGCTGTTTGAACTCCTTGCTGGTCTAGATAAGTCATTTGATGACATTCGTGGTAGAATTCTGAGCCAAGTCCCTCTCCCGAGTGTCAGAGAGGCATTTGCAGCACTCAGAAATGAAGAATCCAGAAAGAGGGTCATGCTTAAGAGTGCCTCGGTATCTACAAACATCTGCCCCACCTCTCTTCCGGAACCATCTGCGCTTGCTGCCCGCTTTACTGAATCTCGTGCTCCCAAGAATCGCCCAACCTGTGATCATTGCAAAAAGGTGGGTCACACCAAAGACACTTGTTGGGATCTTCATGGTAAACCACCCGACTGGAAGCCGAAAAAACATCGGGGCCGCGGCTACATTGCTGAAACATCCAACGAAGATCATTCTGGTACCTCTCTTTCAACCCCACAAGGTGATAAGTTCGATAAAATTATTGAACTATTATCTGCATTACAACCGTCTTTACGACAACCCACTGCTACGGTAGTCAAACGAGGTAACTTCTTTAAGGCTTTATCTACTATCAAAAGCATAAGCACTGGAAATTGTTGGATTGTCGACTCCGGCGCCTCTGATCATATGTCTGATAATGTCTCTATATTTATGAACTATACTCCCACCACCACACATATGTCGGTTACTCTTGCTGATGCGTCTGATTCCACTGTTGCTGGCTTTGGGAGTGTTCAAGTCTCTCCTACCCTGGTCCTTCATAATGTGTTGCATGTTCCCAAATTAAAATGCAATTTATTATCTGTTCATCAGTTAACCCATGATGCAAGATGCCATGCTGACTTCTTTACCACTCATTGTGTTTTCCAGGATCTATTCACAGGGACGACGATTGGCATTGCGAATGAACATGATGGGCTTTATTACCTGGATGAACGTAGTCTTCGTAGTAGTAGTTTTTGCAAAACTGTGTCTCTCCCTAGGCCTAGTAATTTAGAGTTATGGCACAAGAGATTAGGCCATCCTAATCTTGATTACATGTCAAAACTATTTCCATCAATTTGTTCAAATAAAGATTTTTCCCAATTTTTTTGTGATACATGTGAACTTGCCAAACATCATCGGACTCCTTTTTCAGGTACCCCATATCGTGCTTCCCAGCCCTTTACCACCATACATAGTGATGTGTGGGGTCCATCCCGTGTACCTAATCGCACTAACTCTAAATGGTTCATCACGTTCATTGATGACCACACCCGTGTGTGTTGGCTTTTTCTTTTGAAGGAAAAATCAGAGGTTGCCCAAACCTTCATTGATTTCTACAACATGATACACACCCAATTCCAAACGAAAATTCGGGTTCTTCACTCGGACAATGGCACTGAGTACTTCACCACATCCCTTTCCACCTTTCTTAAAGATAATGGGATTCTTCACAAAACTAGCTGCCCATATACCCCCCAACAGAATGGTATTGCCGAGAGGAAAAATCGCCATATCCTCAATACCGCACGGGCTCTTATGCTTAGTTCCTCTGTCCCTAAATTCTATTGGGGTGATGCCATCCTTACTGCTGTCTTCCTCATAAATCGCATGCCTAGTAAACCCCTCTCCTTCCAAACCCCGTTACAAGTCCTTCATCAACATTATCATCTCCCCTACCTTGAAAATACCCTTCCACTTAGAGTCTTTGGTTGCACGGCCTTTGTGCATCTTCACCATTCCACCAAACTTGACCCTCAGGCTATCCGCTGTATCTTCTTAGGCTACTCTGCTTCCCAAAAAGGCTACAAATGCTATGACCCTGCTACTAAACGTATTCTTGTCTCTCGTGATATTACTTTTCATGAAAGCATTCCTTTCTATTCTCCGTCCTCAATTCAGGGGGAGAATTGGAGTGAATTTCACCCTGAGAATATTCCCATCACACCTAACCTTACATCAGAGTCCACACCTGAACCTCAATTCCAAGATACTACACTACACATTCCCAACCTTGTAACATATGAGGAACCTACAACACAAATTGCACCTAGTCCTAGGGGAGACAAGGAAAACAATAGGTGGAAGCAGACTTATACACGAAGGCTACCAAAACCAGGTGATCACCCTCAAGCTCATAACACATGCCCTGAGTCGGAACTAGTGGTAGGTCCGGAAGTTGAACATGATAAAGAAAATGATATGGTTGATGATCTAGATCTGCCAATTGCTGTAAGAAAACAACCTCGAGCTTGTACAAAACACCCTATAGAGAAATTTGTCTCATACCAAGCTCTCTCATCCAAATATCATGCCTTTATATCTCATCTGGACACTGTTAGAATACCTAACAACATATATGAAGCACTGGATAGTCCTGAATGGAAACAAGCTGTCTTGGTTAAGATGGAGGCACTAGAGAAGAATGACACTTGGGAATTTGTAGATCTACCCAAAGGAAAGAAAGCAGTTGGCTGCAAGTGGGTATTTACCCCCAAATACAAGGCCGATGGCAGCCTTGACAAGTATAAGGCACGACTTGTAGCAAAAGGCTTCTCTCAAATTTATGGAATGGACTATACCGAAACCTTTGCCCCTGTGGCAAAGTTGAATACAATCAGGATTTTGTTATCATTGGCTTCAAACCTAGATTGGCGCTTACACCAACTTGATGTGAAGAATGCGTTCCTAAATGGAGAACTAAGAGAGGAAGTGTACATGAAACCTCCTCCGGGATTCCCTAGAAAGAAAGCAACTCAGGTATGCAAGCTCAAAAAATCACTCTATGGTCTCAAACAATCCCCCCGAGCTTGGTTTGAAAGATTTACACAGGTATTGAAGAAACAAGGATACACGCAAGGGCAAAGTGATCATACCTTGTTCTTCAAACATACAAATCATAAGGTGGTTGTTCTAGCAGTATATGTAGACGATATTGTCTTGACCGGAGATGATGAAAAAGCAATTGACCAGATTAAACTAGCTCTAAACCAGGAATTTCAAATCAAGGACCTTGGAGAAATGAGATACTTTCTGGGAATGGAGATAGCCAGATCAAAAACAGGCATCTACATCTCCCAAAGAAAGTATATCCTAGATCTTTTAAAGGAAACTGGTATGTTAGGCTGTAAACCAAGTCTTGTTCCCATCCGAGCTGACAAAATTAGCGATGATGAGGAGTTAGGAAAATCCGTTGATATAGGAAGATATCAGCGTATGGTAGGGAAACTAATATATCTCTCACATACTCGACCTGATATAGCATTTGCAGTCAGTGTGGTAAGCCAGCATTCTCATGATCCAAAGCAGCGCCATTTGAATGAAGTCTACCGAATACTTAGATATTTGAAGGGCTCTCCCGGACGTGGACTCCTGTTTAAAAAATCCACTCAACGAAATGTAGAAATGTTCATAGATGCAGACTGGGCAGGTGATCAATATGATAGAAAGTCAACCTCAGGTTATTGTACTTTCGTCTGGGGTAACCTTGTCACTTGGAGAAGTAAGAAGCAAAGTGTAGTAGCAAGAAGTAGTGCAGAAGCAGAATTCCGAGCAATAGCATTAGGAATCTGTGAAGGCATATGGGTGAAGAGAGTGCTTGAAGAATTAAAAATGGATGTAAACCCTCCAGTCAAGGTCTACTCTGATAACATGGCAGCCATCAACATTTCACACAACCCAGTACAACATGATAGAACTAAACATGTTGAAATAGATCGTCACTTCATAAGAGAAAAGATCGATAATGGAACTATCCGCCTCAAGTATGTTCCATCTAAAGAGCAGACTGCAGACATACTAACAAAGGGGTTAACAAAGGACAGGTTCGAATTTCTTGTTAGCAAGTTGGACATGATCAGTATCTATGATCCAACTTGAGGGGGAGTGTTGGAAGCCCACGCAGAGTTAGGGGCAGATTTGCACCTAGGGGCAGATTTGCACCTATTTTAATCTTGGTAGTTACCAAGATGTTAGGATTTAGTATTTGATTAGATAGTATGGTGAATCTTTTGTTTTTTGTATTTTTGATGATTATGATATGTAATCCCTAGATATTAGGATCTATTTTATGTAATCCCTAGATATTAGGATCCATCTTATAAAAAACACTGTGTATATATTTCTGATGTGCACAGTAAAACATATATCATTCGAAGCTGAATTCTTTTCGATAGTTTCATCGCTGCTCGTCTGCAGAAAGTCATATCTATAGCTTGTGTGAAGGCTATATCAACTGGGGGATATATTCACCAAAGCTTTAAATGGTTCCAGAATGGATTACATGTAAAACAAGTTGGGCATGATTAACATGTATATTCTAACTTGAGGAGGGTGTTAGAATATTATGTATTTGATGTACATTATTGGAGGAATATTATGTATTCAATCAAGAGAGATTGTAGGAGATTTTGTTGCTCAAAAATGTGTATAGAAGCCTATCATATATGATGAATAAGACAGATTATGATTTCTCTCAATATATATGTTGACTGTACATGCAATTTTGGCGCAAAGTGCACTTGTGGAACAGAGGAGAGAACAAGAAAAGAAGTTTACGTTTAAAGTATTTAACAAACCCATATAATGAAGAAATACTTCCTATAATTATCAGTGCATTGGGATGCGCTCTCACCCGAACCAAAATTCCCTCATGGCTACTAATGAACTTTTCATGCTTCTCACTCTTCTTTAATTTTTCCCTTTGAGATGCAAAGACAAGCTGAAGCTTGGATGCTACAACTGGAAAACTTCCTAGACTTGGTCCACAAAAGGATCATGATGCTTGAATGCTTCTCACTCCTCTGACTATCTATATTCTAAACTTTCTACTTTTCACTCCTTCTGCTGCTATTACTGCTCTATAAAACTTGGTGAGTATAGTGGGGTATGGCTCTTCAAATTCCTATGGTAAGAACTTTCTTAAACAAGAACTCATGACTTCGAAATTTCTCAGGGAACAAGATCCAATCCTAGTGTAAGCAATCTGGAGGGAGGGTAGAGATGATAGAAAAAATGTGGACTGCCATTTTGATGTAATAATGAATTTATTCAGTATAATAATGATAGAGTCTGATTTTATTAATATTTATTTTATTAATTGAGTCTATTTTTTATTATCATTTTAGGAAATCTGAAAATAAGTGGATTATCCATAAATAGGATTTAAGATATTTTAACAATATTATTTATTATTTTAGATATTTCAGAATAAGTGGAGTATCCACAAGTAGGATTTAGTAACTAGAATTTAGATATTATTTTAGTATTTCAGATATTATTTGGATTTCTTAGTTTGAATAGGATTTTGGATATTATTTTAGTATTTTTGATATTATTTAGATTTCCTAGTTTGAATTTTGAATTAGATTTTTTATCACTCTTTGTATTCCTATAAATTGGCCTTTGGTCTATTCAATAAAGCATGGAATATTCAGAGAGTAAATTGGTTTAGGAGATTCTCCAGGGCTGTTCTTAAAGAATTAGTGAGATGCTTGCTTTCTCTTTATAACAGAGTATTGGGCTGTTTTAGAGAGAAGGTGAGATTCTTGCTCGCTCTTTATCTCAGAATACCTTTATCCTTCTCAACATAAATTCTCAAATTATCATCTAACTTTCCCATTTATCCATTACTTTACTCAGTACCTTAACAAATGGTATCAGAGCCGTTCGATCCAAAAATGTTACTTACCCGTTCTATTCACCCTTTTCACAAATTTATAATATCACCACCCCTTCCAACATATTCTCATCCGTCATCTAAAAGATACTTTCCCAGATATAATGGTGGAGACCCAAAGTCATGGATTTCAGAGGCTGAGAATTATTTTCGGCTTTATCAAACTTCTGAGGATTTCAAAGTCGATATCGCATCTAGGCATTTAGAGGGCGACGCTTATGATTTGTTCATCACTATTAACATGGAGCGTACAATCCTCTATTGGGATGAACTAATAGAGGTATTATTGGAACATTATGGGCCAATAGAATTGAAAAGTGTTGATGAGTATCTTTGTAGCATACAACAGGTGGGGAGTGTTAGAGAATATAACTTAGAGTTTGCTAAACGTTCAGCATGAGTCCAAAATTGGCCACAACACTGCCTTCTTGGTGTTTTCCTAGGCGGCCTAAAAGAAGAATTAACAGCTGAATTGAGGATTTGTTGGCCCCATACTCTGTATGAAGCAACTCGCCTAGCATTAAAATATGAGAAGCTTATGTTATCACGTGGGCCCAAGCTGAATCACTTAAGCACTCAAATTCGCATAACACAACCCAGTTCTGCGACAACAGGGGATGCACAATATGCGTCTAATTCATCAAACCAAAATAAATCAGTTGTGTCGTCCTCGCAACTAACTCAATACACAACATCGGCTTCAACGGGAACAACTCAACTAGATACGGAAGCTCAAATCAGGAGGGAGAAGGGAGTGTGCTATCAATGTGGAGACATCTTTTGCTCAGGCCACTGCTGCAAATCAAGCTTTTCACCAATGAAGATCACCGGAGAGGTCGAAGAGGTTATGCCTCCCTTAGTAGTAGAAGTCAAGACCGAATTAAGAAGGAATGTTGCAGGAATCTCCTTCAACACCAAAATATGCAAGTCTTTTGCTTCAATGATGAAGAGTACTGTCCAGAGTCATAAAATTCTAATTCTTGCGGACAGTGGGTTCAAACATGATTTTGTATTTGAAGAATTGCTATTTGGTGTGCGTCTTCTTGTTTGGTCTATTGTTCCTTTTGGAGTCTTACTTAGAGTTGCTGATACAACTTATATTGCCTTCCTACCACCTTTGCCTAAACCTCCAGACATACAAGGAAGATAATTTTTTCATTTTGCCTTGAGGACAAGGCAAATTTACAAGGAGGGGATAATGATAGAGTTTGATTTTATTAATATTTATTTTATTAATTGAGTCTATTTTTTATTATCATTTTAGGAAATCTGAAAATAAGTGGATTATCCACAAATAGAATTTAAGATATTTTAGCAATATTATTTATTATTTTAGATATTTCAGAATAAGTGGAGTATCCACAAGTAGGATTTAGTAACTAGAATTTAGATATTATTTTAGTATTTCAGATATTATTTGGATTTCTTAGTTTGAATAGGATTTTGGATATTATTTTAGTATTTTTGATATTATTTAGATTTCCTAGTTTGAATTTTGAATTAGATTTTTTATCACTCTTTGTATTCCTATAAATTGGCCTTTGGTCTATTCAATAAAGCATGGAATATTCAGAGAGTAAATTGGTTTAGGAGATTCTCCAGGGCTGTTCTTAAAGAATTAGTGAGATGCTTGCTTTCTCTTTATAACAGAGTATTGGGCTGTTTTAGAGAGAAGGTGAGATTCTTGCCCGCTCTTTATCTCAGAATACCTTTATCCTTCTCAACATAAATTCTCAAATTATCATCTAACTTTCCCATTTATCCATTACTTTACTCAGTACCTTAACAAATAATTAGTATGATAAATAGGCATATTACAGGCAAAGATTTGGGCGATCTAATTCAAGTTCAGGTGATCAAGCTCATGATAAAACTAAAGAAAGATATCTTTAGCTTCATGATGCAATAGAGGAAGTAGTTACATGACAGTCATAATATCTTTGTGGAGTTTTTCTCTTGCCCATCAAAATTTCGCAATGATGGTATTGAAAATTTTGAAGAGCAACTAGTCTTATCCCAAAGATATTGAAGAGCAGTCGGAAGTAAATTGAGGACATGAAGACCACCAAAATTCTAAACAAGAATTTGAAGTTAAACCTCAATTTGCGAAATGTCATGTCAGATTCAACCAACCAAACTGCTTTACCTGGTCAACTTTCTTATTCTGCATCTATCAGAGAGCTGGAAGCTGTTTTGGTTATCGCAAGTTGTAGAAGTGTCCTTTGTCTTACCTGACACTCCTAGATGAATTATTCTACTACTATACTATTCTGGAAAGTGTTTTTTCCAGCCAGTTAAGTATGATGAAGAACAGGAGGAAAACAGTAGGGGAAATGAAATTGTGGAGAACTCGTTCTAGGCATAGGAATTTCTGGATAATTATTAAGTGCGTTCTGAAATTTTTAGTTGAAAGTTTTCATATTCTCTGTTTTATTTATTTATTTATTTTCTTAATATTTATTTATGTTATTTTAGATATTTTCTATTTTATTTAGGCTATTTTTCTAATTTAATCATCGAAGAATATGGAATTTTACAGAGAAATATTTCTTATTTGGGAGATTCTCCTTGGGCTATTGGCAAGTTGAGAGTGGGATTCTTGTTTCAACTTTTTATTAGATTACCTTTTCAGCCTTTTATCTTTCGGTACTTCGGTTCCTGTCATTGTCTCCCAACTTTATCCCCCTCTCATTTTCAAGTGTTATGTGATTGATCTTCATTTTTTAGGAAAATTATATTTAATGTTTTCCAATTTCTATACAATTGTTGTGCTTGAATATTCTGTTGTCCTCAAGATATTTATAATGCTTTGTTTTCCTGTGTAGCTTAGATCATTAGCTCTTCCATTTACCGTGTTGGAGTGGACTCTTCCAACAGTTCCTCGTCCTGTTCAAAATGCATCTGCTAGGCAATCCTCCTCATCTTCTAAGGAGCAAAAAGCAGATGAGGCATCCATCCCAACAAAGTTGCCCTCATCAGATTCAAGTTAGTCAACTTAAACATTCTCGGTGTAGAAGTTAGTCTAGAATTAATGGTCCATTTTCATTAAAGATTAAATATGGTTATGCCTAATGCTAATTTCTCTGAACAGAGGATTCAGGCACAGACGGACATCATGATGACACTTCTGAGAGTTTTGCATTTGCTTTGGTGAATGGGGCACTTGGAGTTTTTGAAGTTCAAGGACGAAGGATTCGAGATTTCAGGTATTCCCTCTTTTTCATTGACTGGAAAACGTTGTGGTTGTGCTGCTTTTAGTTGTACATTGGTTGTTATCTTTATAATGGTCATGTCTAAGCCCTTGCAAGGGTTATGTATATGTTTGATCTACTTTCAATAGTTATAAGCTATCAAGTTGTCTTTAATGATGAATATCTTAAATCATTAGTTACCATTGGTGCCTTCCTGCTTTTTTTTAGATAATTTACAATTCATTAAAAAGTTCAGAGGAGGCATGTTTAAATACAAAAAGATGCATATGAAAGGGCCCTGCTGGCCTAGGTTTTTAGAAGTAAATTGTTGACTGTGGACAATTAAATTCATCATCAACTTTCGAGAAATGGGCTTGCTTAGGACATCATGGGTTGCACTTTTCTGTTTTGTTCTAATTAAAACCTCTTAACCTGTAATTAAAGCCTTACCTGCTTCACTATCTTTTTATAGATCATAGGGTGTGAAACAGAATGTGTTCATCATTGAACTACTAACTAAACATGCAAGTAGCAATACTCTGGTACATTTTAAACTTGTATAAAAAAAACTGAACTGAGTCTGCAACTTTGGTCCTCAGGGTACTGTCAATTTGTCTTGCTTTTATTGCTCATCACTCTTCCTTGTGTTTTTTTAAAATTAAGAGTATTTACTTGACTGCAGACCAAAATGGCCTTCTTCTTCATTCATATCCTCAGATGGATTAATTACTGCAATGGCCTATCGCTTGCCTCATGTGGTATATATCGCATTCTTATAATTACTTCGATTTCAGTACATAGATAATATGAGTCTGCTTTAGAATTTTATGATGGTTATGACTAAATTAACATTTCAGGTTATGGGGGACAGGACAGGAAACATACGATGGTGGGATGTGACAACCGGACAGTCTTCGTATTTCAACACTCATAGGGATGGAATACGCCGTATCAAATTCTCTCCTGTTGTACCCGGAGATCATAGTCGGGGGCGTATAGCTGTTCTGTTTTATGACAATACCTTTTCTGTATTTGACTTGGTGTGCAATGTTGATGACTTTTTTTAATTATATGTACACTGTCATTATGATTATAATCCCTCCCTTCCTTAGTATTACATCCTAATAATTGAATTGCATGGTTTAACAAAACTGTTAAAATTAGTTAAAAGTAATAAATATGTAGGAAATATACTTTTTTCCCCAAATATGCACTTATTTATAAGTGGGTAAATGTGAGAGAAAGTAATAATGAGAAAACGATGAAATAGAATGTATGGGGAAAATTAATTAGGGTTAAAATTGGCTAAAAAAAGCTTTTAATGCTTAAACAACCCCAAAGTAAATCGTATAAAAAGGTACAGAGGGATTCAAAAATTTGGATCTTATAAAAAGGGAAGGAGGGAGTACTTTTTAATGGCTTCTATACATGTTTGTACGGCTCGTTATGAATAATTTGAAACGTAAAAAATATATTTTGGTTTTTACTGGGGATTGACAACTTTAAATGAAGGGAGCCTTTTTTTTTTCTTGCATTTAATTTATTCCCTTTGTTCCCTTCAGTCTCTCTCTTGGAATCCTTTTACTTTTCTAACATAATTCGTTTGTTCCTCTCCTGGTTGGCCATAACTTTCCTTCAATGAAAAACACAAGAAATAAAACACAAGACTTTGATTTTGAATAAAGAAGGGTTCTGGGTCTCTTTCATTTCTATTTTGGGTGTCCTAGTTGGCCATAACTTTCCAACATGTTGTGTGCTGACGAGGACCTCACCCCTTTGAGATAGGTTCTTTGATTCTTTCTTTGATCATGATATTTTATACATGCATTTTTCAGGATTCACCAGACCCCTTAGCCAACTCACTGTTGCAGCCTCAATCTCCTGGAACTCTTGTATTGGAACTTGATTGGTTGCCCTTGCGAACTGATAAGAATGACCCACCGGTATTGTGCATTGCTGGAGCTGATAGCAGCTTTCGCCTTTTTGAAACCAATGTGTAAGTTGTACAACTGTCTGAATTGATGAGCTTCCCTCCCTTCATAGTATAATTTTAAGATGGTGATCTAGATGTATAGAGCTTGGACTACAATAGATGGGCATGGGCCTAAGGATCTTATGTCAAATTCCTGATTTGCTAAGATAGTTTTAATTGTTTTCTTGTAGTTATATAAAATCTGTAACATTTTCTGAATATCCTCGATCCTTTTCTCCTTGTATAGTACCAAGGTGTTATGAATAAATAGGAAGTATCTAGCTAGCAATGGGTTAGCTACAAGGGATGGTTAGTTGGTTATAAGGGAACTAGAAGGGTATTCCGGGTAGAGCATGTTATATTTATGCTGCTTTGCGGGTCTTGTGTTTGTTGATGAATTCCCTCATTTTCTATTGTTTATCATCGTGTTAGCCACTTCCTAGCTCATTATGGTGCCAAAGCCATAGTTATGACGTAACTTATAATATGAGGGATTCTAGTCATTAAGCTATATTGTAGATTGGCTTTATTTATTTTTCTGGTGTAAATGTTTTCAGTATGCAGAATAGTCTACTTTGTCTCTTTCACATGTGGCTCTCCTTTGCCTATTGAGGGTCATAATGTCTGTATTTATGAGACTCAAGATCTCATTCTCACTTGATTCATATTATTGTGTAAATGATAGAAGGATTACAATGTATATATAGGAAAGGATATAGAAAACTGAATACACAAAAGTCATAGGATAGGTGAGTGATAGACGGAGGTGTGTGTGAGTGTCAAATATTGTGTGCCAGTCGGTGCAGATTTCGCTGACATTTAACACTCTCCCTCAAGCTGGAGAGTATATGTCAATCATACCCAGCTTGCACAAAAACTTTTCAAATGTAGCTCTACCTAGTGGTTTTGTCAGCACATATGCAATTTGGTCTTCATATCTGATGTAGGACAATTTCATGATGCTTGCTTCAATTTTCTCTTTAACAAAGTGTCTGTCTATCTCAACATATTTTGTTCTATCATGATAGACTTGGTTCTTGACCATTTCAATGCTGGCTTTGTTGTCACACCAAATTTGCATTGGTCCCTCATATGGAATTCCCAACTCCTTTAACAATCTGATGACCCAAAGTCCTTCACGTACTCCACGATTAACAGCTCTCAGTTCGGCTTCTGTATTACTTGGTGACACCACAGTCTGTTTCTTGCTTCTCCATGTAACAAGATTTCCCCACACATATGTGCAATATCCTGAGACTGATCTTCTAGTCTCTCTATCCCTTGCATGGTCTGCATCAGTGTATATTTCAATATCTTTTGCAGTGCATTTCTTAAAGAAGATTCCTTTTATAGGATTAAGCTTTAAATTCTGTATACAGCTGCCATGTGTTCTTCTTGTGGCTGGTGCATGAATTGACTTGCTATTCCAACTACATAGCTAATGTCTGGACGTGTGTGAGTCAAGTATATGAGTTTCCCGACAAGTCTTCTGTACCGTTCTGTGTTGACTGGGACACCATTTGATTTGATTTCTAAGTGACAACCTTCTTCCATTGGTGTTCCTTCAGGTTGTTCCCCTAGCATTCCAGTTTCATGCAACAGATCTAAGGTATACTTCCGCTGTGATACATTGATACCCTTTTTAGTTCTTGCCACTTCCATGCCTAGGAAATACCTCATTTGTCCAAGGTCTTTCACCTGGAACTCAGTTGACAAGTCTTATTTTAAATGAACAATGGATTCTTCATCGTTTCCTGTAATGACCATGTCATCAACATAGACGATCAAGATGGTGACTTTGCCATTAACACGTTTGATGAACAATGTGTCATCTGCTTGTCCCTGAGTATACCTAAGTCTTTTCATTGTTTTGGTGAATCTACCAAACCATGCCCGAGGAGATTGCTTAAGTCCGTACAATGATTTGTTGAGTTTACACAGAATTGTCAGGAGCTAAGATTCCATCTGGAATTTCCATGTAAACTTCTTCCAAGTTTCCATTTAGGAAGGCATTCTTCACATCAAGTTGGTGCAATGACCAATCCAAGTTAGCTGTGATTGATAATAGCACTCGGATGGTATTAAGCTTGGCTACTGGAGCAAATGTCTCCTGATAATCAATTCCATATGTCTGGCTGTATCCTTTTGCAACAAGTCTTGCCTTGTATTTGTTGATACTACCATCAGGATTGTATTTTGGGTTGAAGATCCACCTGCATCCTACTGGTTTCTTTCCTTTGGGAAGAATTGTAATTTCCCACGTTTTATTTTCCTTGAGTGCCCTCAACTCCTCTTCTACAGCTCGTTTCCAATTCGAATAAGCTATAGCTTGTTGAAACGTGTTTGGGATTTTAATTTGTGCACTGTTTACAACAAAGCTTTGCATTTTTGCAGATAGATTACTATATGAGACAAAACGTTGAATTGGATGCTGAGTACAAGATCTTACCCCTTTTCTCAATGCAATAGGCCAACCCAGTTCTTCAGGATTTAATCCCGAATTGGAGCCATGGTCATTCCTTTGAATGGGAGAGATAGTTCTATCAGTGTTTGGTTCATCTCGAATTTGTAGCATGAACTCTTCATCTCGTTGTGGTTCGGTATCCATCCCTGAAATGATCTCAACATTTGTTTCCAGTTCATTAGGTGTCGGTTTAGGTTGAGGTGGAAGATATTCTGATTCATGATCAAGTTGGGTAGGACTAGGTTGGCTTGTGGAAGGAAATGATCTCAACATTTGTTTCCAGTTCATTAGGTGTCGGTTCAGGTTGAGGTGGAAGATATTCTGATTCATGATCAAGTTGGGTAGGACTAGGTTGGCTTGTGGAAGGTAATGAGTCAATGATGGGTATAAGATTAGGTTGTGATGGTGGTGGTTCAGGTTTATTCATGATTAGCCATTCAATATCAGTGTGCTCCCCCTGAATGGGTAATTTGGGGTAATATGCTTCGTTTTCTGTGAAGACTGTATCCCGAGAGACAATAAGTTTCTTGGAAGTAGGACAATAGCATTTGTACCCTTTTTGAGTCGGGGAATAGCCAAGAAATAGGCATTTGTTAGCTCGAGCAGCAAACTTGTTGCCATCATTTTTGTGAACAAAGACGACACTACCAAACACCTTAGGTGGCAATGAGGTGATTATTGAGCAATTTGGAAAGTGCTCTAGGAGTTTTTGGATAGGGTTGTCGAATTTGAGAACTTTGGATGGCATTCGGTTAATGAGATAAGCTGCAGTGAGTAAGGCATCACCCCAAAAAATTGGAGGAACATTTCGTTCTATTAGTAAAGTTCGGGTTATTTCCAACAAGTGACGGTTCTTTCGCTCGGCTACTCCATTTTGTTGAGGTGTGTATGGGCAAGAAGTTTGGTGATGAATTCCTTGTTGATCAAGAAATTCAGTAAAGGTGTTGCTCATGTACTCCTTGGCATTATCACTTCGAAGTACCTTAATGGAAGTATTGAATTGGGTTTGCACAAAGGTATAGAAGTTTTGAAATACCTTAGCTACTTCAGATTTGTCTTTCATTAAATACACCCATGTAGTTCTAGTGTGATCATCTATGAACGTGACAAACCATCTAGCATTAGTGAGAGTTTTTATTCGTGCAGGACCCCAAATGTCACTATGGATTAGTGTGAATGGTGAGGAAGGTTTGTATGGTTGTTTAGGATAAGAAGATCTAGTTTGTTTTGCAATTTGGCAAGTTTCACAATGAAAAGGAATAGACTTTTTATTGAATAAATCTGTAAACAAGTGCTTCATATAATCAAAACTGGGGTGGCCTAAGCGACAGTGCCACAAGTGTACAGTATTATTCTGAGAATTGGAGCTAACCAGTGCTCGTCTTGTCTTCCTTGCATCGTCTGATTTCAAGTGTGAACCTTCAAGATAGAACAATCCATCCCATTCTCTAGAAGTTCCAATCATCCTCGAATTTAAATTCTGAAAAATACAAACATCATTATCAAAAATGATTCGGCACAGTCTATTTTTAGTTAATTTACTCACAGATACAAGATTGACAGTGAGTGCAGGCACAAATAGAACATTGTGAATTTTTAGGGAATTAGAGAGTATGACTGTGCCAATTCCTTCAACTGCAGTGTACAGGCCATTCGCAACTTTGACTCGAAGATTTTCATGAATCAAGTTAAGAGTTGCAAATAATGTACGATTACCAGTCATGTGATCAGTTGCTCCTGAGTCAATAATCTAAGCATTTTCACTAGCTCGTACAGTATTTAGAGCTATAATAGAGTTACCTGATTGCACAAGGTTGATACCAGGCATAGAGTTAGACTTATTCTGTCTATCTAGCATCCTACAAAACA
Source organism: Inga oerstediana (assembly GCA_963210345.1). Classification (NCBI taxonomy): domain Eukaryota; kingdom Viridiplantae; phylum Streptophyta; class Magnoliopsida; order Fabales; family Fabaceae; genus Inga; species Inga oerstediana. Next base: position 39,458,096 of record OY723407.1, read on the forward strand.
TCTGCAGTTCCTCTTTACTCAGGGAATCTTTCTTTTCAATCTCTGGCTTAGTTGCAGTGATATGGCTTTGTTTGTTAATTGCTGGCTTTCCATGAAGTTTCCAGCATTCTTCTTTGATGTGGCCCTTCTTCTTGCAATAATTACACCATTTATTTCGTCGTTCGTCTTGTGATCGTTTTGCTACCAGGGCTGATCTCTCAATTGAACTTGAATCTGATCTTTTAGTTGAGCTTGAGCTGCCTTGATTCAAGAGTTTTTTGCTTTCTTCAAATTGTACATGATTGACTACTTCAAACAGACGTGGCATGGGTTTGAGTCCCATGATTCGACCTCTTATCTCTTCAAATGAATCGTTGAGTCCCAGAAGAAAGTCATACACTCGTTCTTCTTCTACAATCTTCTTATGCAACTGAGCATCTTTGACAGTGTCCCATGGATGTGAATCGAAGAGATCTTGTTGTTGCCACAGTTTATGTAAGGTATTATAATAATTAGTAACTGTCAAGTTACCTTGTCTCAGATCTCGAAGTTGTCACTTCAAGTGGATTAAAGCAGCGGTGTTATCAAGGGAAGAGTAAGTTTGCTTTGCTTCATCCCAGATTTCTTTTGCAGTGGTTGCTAGGAGATAACCTTCACTGATTTCATCAGTCATGGAGTTGCACAACCAAGTTATAACTTGATTGTTTTCGGCAAACCATGTATCGAAATTAGGGTCATTAGGAGGAGGTTGAGGAGCTGCTCCATTGACATATTTCTCCATTCGCTTACCACGAATATATCTTAACACGGTTTGAGACTACTGCAGATAGTTTCTTCCATTGAACCTGTGGTTAATGGCCATAATCTGACTATCTAAAAGTCCTGGTGTAGTTATTGTGCTACTAGCTGTGGAGGAATGAGAGGAGGAAGATGAATCTTGAGTTTCAGGATTTGTACCAGACATGAGCGCCATTGGTGTGGCTCCGGTTATGGTTGGATTTCTAGGAAAAGAGCCAAAAAGAGGAGGAAATTTGGAAGAATCCATGTGTTTTGGAAGAAATGATAGCTGAAACACTATGGCTTGGTTTTTGGAAGAAGAATGGTGAATCGGAGCACTTTGAATGGTGGTGCGTGGGGGTCACGCGCGGTGTACGGACGGCGGCGCGTGAAGCTCACGCGCCGGAGCTCCGGTGGCGCGTGGATGCCACGCGCGGCTCAGATTGAAGCTGTGCTTCTGGGTTCCGCCGATCGGCGGCTTGCGGTCATCCCTGGCCCGGCGGTGTATGCTCACTCGCTGGAATGGATGAGATCTCACAGCTCCGTCACTCCCTCTGTTTTTTCTATTTCGCCGTTGTTTCTCTCTCGTGCCTCACCGTCACTGGTCGCTAGGCATTCTAGGACCAGCTCTGATACCATATGAGACTCTAAGATCTCATTCTCACTTGATTCATATTATTGTGTAAATGATAGAAGGATTACAATGTATATATAGGAAAGGATATAGAAAACTAAATACACGAAAGTCATAGGATAGGTGAGTGATAGACGGAGGTGTGTGTGAGTGTCAAATATTGTGTGCCAGTCGGTGCAGATTTCGCTGACATTTAACAGTATTATACAAACATTTGCACCCTAGCTGAATAATATATCAGTTACCCTGAAACTGTTTGGTGTGAGGAATGCATTGGAGATATTGAGCATTGGCTTGAGCCTAACATTTTGATGGTTGATACTAGCAAGACTTGACTCAAATGCGATATCTAGGACATTGGAGAACTCAATTAAAATAGCTACAATGGAGGCACTAACGGTTGATATGGTTGTGAAAATGTGTCTTTTGGCTTCAAATGGACACCTATGCTTGGAATGGACAAAGGACGAGGCAGAGATGTAGGAGCAACATGAGTAATAATTGTTTTCCAGTTACGCTAGTAATGTCTTCGCTCGAGCTGCTCTCATATCTCTTGTTCGATCATAAGTGTAAAGCTCTAAGTAAGCATGATAGGGTACTAATTTTAGAGGATGTGCTTATAGGTGCTAGCAGTTTTTTGAAGTGGATGAGGGGTCCATTGTAGCATTATATAAGGCTCCTTGGCATCCACTTGGAGAAGAAAGCTCTTTGGTGGCATTTGGATTTTATGAAAGGGATAGAGGATTACAAACGTACTGGGATGAGTGTTTCCATGAAGCAGGGGCAAAATTCATGGATGGTAAACAAGCAAGTTTGATTGAGCAAATTAAAAATTTGCGTTAGGAAGGTTCGATGGAGGAATAGGGGGTGCAGTTCAATGAGCTATTGACATAAGTGGATTTGCTGGAAGTTGCAATTAAATGTTATTTTAGTGGCTTTCAAAAAGATAATACTGAAAGCGGTGGCAATGTTTTTAAAATGACTACTTGTAAGTACCATGGGTGTGTCTCAGTCATAGAATTTACTCTGATGACCTCTAAATGGTTATCTTGATTACTAAATTTGATTTACGTTGATTAGTGCCTACTGAACATTAACTTGCAACCATTTCTTTGTTCTTTTCCCCTTCGTCCATCAATTGCTTGATCATCCCTAATCTATAAAATATGCAGGCTGATACATGATAGTTAGAATAGCACTTGGCTTAGCTTTTCATTACAAATTGTAAACTGCTTTTGTTATTAGATATGGTAGAAAACACAATAGATGGCGGTTATAAATACCACACAAGTACTCAGTCAAGGTTGTTGAATAAAGAAGTACTTTCTCTCAATTTCCCTTCTCTCTTCACTCTCTCTCCTTTGGCCTTTGTACCAATTTGGTATCAGAGCCTGGTTTCATATTAGCTGAAGCTTCCTGGGAGAACACTTATTCACCCTGTTTCTCATGTTTCGCTGCTCAAAAAGTCTACTTGTTCAGGTGTCTCTGTTAGTTCTGTGCTGCCGCAAACTTTTGAGGATGGTCACTTTGCAATCAAACCACTTGCATTGTTGGGCCGCAAAATTGTCCGTAGGGGGCATCTGTCTATTACTCAGGTTTTAGTGCCGTGGCATCACACTAAACCTGAGGATGCCACTTGGGAGGATCTTTCTTTTATTCAGGCTCAGTTTCCTGCACCACCAGCACATTCCATCCTTGTGGACAAGGATTTTTTTTTTTTGGGGTTTGGGGGGGAGGGTGTAGTTGATACATAATAGTTAGAATATCATGTGGCTTAGCTGTCATTATGAAATGTAAACTGCTTCTGTTATTAGATACGAGAGAATACACAATAGATGTGGGTTATAGAGAAGTACTTTCTCTCAATTTCCCTTCTCTCTTCACTGTCTCTCTCTCCTTCGGCCTCTGCACCACAGGCCTTACTAGGCCACAGACTCAACACCCTTAAATTGTCCATGGCCGAAAACACTCAAGACACCCAAAACTAACCTTGAAAAGTTTGAGAAAGCTAACAAAGAATATAATGCTAGCAGGTTTGAAGCCTTAAATTCACAATTTGTTGAGCTGAGAGGCCAGCATAAAGAAGTTATGTATGCATTTCAGTTGTTAGATAGGTAGAATATTGGCATGAAAGTAGATGGTTTACTTGAGAACCCTAGGAGTAAAGAAGAAACAAAACCAAGAGATGGACGTGTTCCTACCCATAACAAGTTAGGAATGCCACACACGGGAAATAATGCTAGTTTCAACTATATTATGCCACCCCTCGTGAGCCTGCTTAACGTCAAGTTGAATCCATATATGATCTGTGGGATGACCAAGACTTGGTAGAACGCTATCATCGGCAATATGAATGACCTCCTCAGAATGCTTAGGGAGGCTTTAGTCTAAGTAACAATCTTAACCAAGGAGGTTTAAGTAAAGGCCCCCAAGTTTGATTGAAGGTTAAATCTGAGAGCCCTCATAAATTGATTGGCTAAAATGAAAGATTATTTTAACCGGTTCAGCATGATACTCTTGTTACTTTTAAACTTGCTGGTCGGGTCTTGGTTAATAACTGTTTAAGGCGAGTGTTTTTAAGCAGTCAAGCTTCCTCAGATACTAATGTTTTTTCATGCAGAAATGATAAAAGAGTTCGTTATGCACCCCAACCCAAAACTCTAAAGGAAAGATTCCGGCCTGTGCCTTTGTGTTGTCCCATACTTCTTCCTACGCCACATGCCCTGGTACTATGCAGGCTTTAATCTACTGAATTAATATCATATTTTGTTGTTATTGTTTACATTCTGAATTTTTATGTAGTGGGTCTCTGCATTATATAGATGTCATACCATGCAAATATCAGTTTTAATGTGGATGGATGTTGATATAATTGATATCTGTTATTATCTAGTAAGGGGCATTATAGTAAATAACAGATATCAATTATATCAGATGTTGATGCAGCAGAAACATTTAAGTAGTAAAATGGAGATGCATTAATGTAGAATCATATTTATTCTGTTTATTCAATGTGTTTTTACTTGATCTTCTGCAAGGTTTCTGAAATGAATTAGTTTTAAATTCAACTGCTCTCATCCCTTTGTATTATAACATTGGAGCCAGTTTCATGCTTTGTTGTTGATGTTAATATGACTATGGTGTCCTTTTATTCGCCTGATTCTATCTAATTTTTCTGTGTGAAAAGTTTTGTAAAGGTTTTATACAGGGTGCATTGCTTATGATACCCAAATTTGATTGCCATCACCATCATACTTGATTTTATCTCCACTATTTCTTCTATCCGTTCTGATACTTTCAACATTCACTATGGTATCTCCTTGGAGACATTATACATCATTGCCATGGTGCCAAGATCATGCTCTAATACCATATGTTATAGAGAAAATGTAACACATTCAAACGAATAAGACACACTCAACTCATTCCTTATTTATTGGCTACAATGAACGAAGGAGTGCTATAATAATAATAATGTAAATAACAGTTTGGGGGTTTGTTAGTCTAAGATAGCCGTTGAGGGATTATTAATGCCTATATATACAGACCTATTAATTTCATTTGTAAGCCTATGATTATTCTAATTGAATACATTGAATTGTTCAGCTCGCTAGCCCTCTGTCGTCTTTGCTTCTCTCTTCTCCTTGTTCTCCTCTCTTGACCTCTCTGATCTCTCTACCCTCCGTCTCCCTTTTCCCTCTCTTTCTCTCCTTATTCCCTCTCTTTCCTGTACAGATTACATACCTGTAACAGAAGGCTACCAAACAAAAATAACAATTGCTGCCTGCTGGCAATCAGCTAATTCTATTGAATCCTATTAATCTCACATGACAATTAATCTCACAGACAACATCTAATCAAGTTATCAAAGTTTTCTTACCCTGAACCTTTGTGGGATAGACTTTTTTGGTTTATATGGCATTTTTCGAGTATAATAAAACGGCAGTAAGGTATCTTATTTTATTTTGTGGTGGTATGTCCGTGCTATTTTTGTTTTACAAGATGTGCATCCGGAGAGTGGATGACTATTTATTGTGCTTGACTGAATAAGAATCCTTGTTGCTTCAGGCATTGCGGATGATCTTGCAATTGGGTGTTAAACCTTCTTGGTTCAATAGTTGCAGTACAACCATAGAAAAAAGGCCTCATTTAAGTCAGGAAACTCCTTCATCCACTGAGGACCTTCGCACATACATGATCGACCTTCCATCTCTTGGTGACCCTGTGGTACCAGAGATGCTTCTAAAAGTGTTGGAACCTTACCGAAAAGAAGGTCCCTATATTATTTTGTGGAATTTCTAATCATGCTCTTGATAGTCTATGGGTTTTAACCTGTGCCGATTCTTTTTCTTTTCTTTCCCCTGTCCCCTTTTCTAGGGTGCATACTTGATGATGAGAGGTCAACAATGTATGCTAGTGTGTTAAATAATGGCTATGCCATGAGGCTTGCCTATGCAGCTGCTCTATTTGGTGAAACTTCTGAAGCTCTGTTCTGGCTACAACTGCCTCTGGCACTCAACCATTTGATAAATAAGCTGTTGAAAAAGCCTCCTACAAAGGATCCAGTTGCAGTGTCAATTCCTGAAGTTGATGAGACATCTGTACTGACTAGTTTATCATCGAAGAAATATTCCACAGAAGAAATGAGGCGAGATACATTGGTAAGATGTATGTTAGTGTCCTGTGATAATATATTGTGCCATACTGATAGGACTCCTAATCGTTATGGGTTGATTTACTCCAGATTAAATAAACGTTTTAGAGAGATTAGTGAGATACTTGCTATCCCTCTTTTACAGAGTATTTTATTTTCCGTTTAATTCACACAGTTCTCCTTCCCTGTTTCTTTCGCGTCTAGCACATACCTTGGTAGTGTCTCACATTACATCAACTTCTTCAGTAGATGAGCATTTGTGTCAATTCCAATATTCATCGAAGTGACTTACATTTTAATTAGCAGAGTCATGGTCATCTGAAGTTGATAACTTTTGACCAAGAAGAATTGAGGGAAATTGCTTGTGAACGTATTTCTTGGCATAAAAAGTTAGAGGGTGAAGAGGCTATACAGAACCGTGTTCATGAGTAAGTAAACCTTTCTTCTTTTGATTATTACTGCACAACTTTACAATTTTGTTTGGCTAATTGTGGAAAGTCCTAATGTCACACTCATTTGTTGTAGTACAAATACATAAGATTATTAAATGAAGATGTATTTGAAGAAATAATTATATAAGCTATTATTTATTGATTTCACATCCTTATCTCTTGTTCTATGACTGTTTTATTAGAGGTGCAAATATTAGTAGGGCCTGTTTGTCTTGGTTTGCTTGATTTCAATCATCTTGTGAAACCAGATGATGTAGAAGAAAAGTGGGAGAGAATAAAACTTTTATAAGTGAATTAATCAAAGCTATCTAACCTTTGTAATGAATGACCTTACATGGAGCCTTAGGGTGCATATATAACATGCAAGATAATAATAGGGAAATTATAAATAAAAGAAAATAGGAAAATCCAAACAAAACTTTTATAAACCTAGTAAATAATTAAAACTATACCAATGACAGCAAGAAGAAGCCTTATCCACTAAATGAGATTGGCTATATGAATCTGATAGGGACCAAGGTAGTATGGGCTACCAAAGTCCCACATCGAGTAGTATGGACTATTTGATGGGGTACTTAAGTGCTTTGGCTCTCCCACATCAACAGTTAGCTTTTGGGGTGTGGTTCTCCAAGGTGTTTGGGTGCCTATCATTTGGTATCAGAGCTGGTAGTTAACAGACCAGAGAGAGCTACCTACGGAGGGTTCTGACCGGAGGGGCTGACCAGCAAGTGGCTAAGTGAAGCGCTGAGTGAAGTGCCGTAGAGTGGGGCTGACCAGCAAGTGGCTGAGTGAAGTGCCGAGTGAAGTGCCGTAGAGTGAAGCCGCCGAGACGTCAGCTTTCCGGGGAGGGTGTATTGATAGGGACCAAGAGTGAAGTGCCGTAGAGTGGAGCCGTCAAGACGTCGGCTTTCCGAGGAGGGTATATTGATAAGGGCCAAGGTAGAATGGGTTACCAAAGTCCCACATCGAGTAGTATGGACTGTTTGATGGGGTATTTAAGTGTTTTGGCTCTCCCACCTCAACAGCTAGCTTTTGGGGTGTGATTCTCCAAGGTGTTTGGGTGCCTATCAAAATTATATAATGCCATTGTACACTATCAATAAACAACTCTCCTCATATATCATTCACCAAAAGATCCCTTGCAATAACCTTGAGTGTTGGTTTTGGACTCCTTCAGTTCTTCTTTGGGCTAAAGACTATTTACTTAACTATCTTCATTGCTGTCTCTCAACCTTCCTTTCACATTTCCAAACCACTATAAACTATTATCTCCCGTCCTTAATATAAGAGCCAATTGACTTTTTTTTTTTGGAGAGATTAAGGAAGCTAAATAAGTTACCTAATAATAACATATGTGGTGTATCATTAGATTATATATTAGTTTATAAGTCAGGAAAATTAATTTGAAGAAAAATGATAGATATAAATATTTTAATGTGACTTATTTAGCTTCCTTAACTTCTCTTTAAAAAGACAATTGGCTCTTATATTAAGGACCGGAGGTAGAACTATTTTTTCTTTGTATACAATCATTATGGGTATTTTCTTTTCGTTGAAGCTTCCTTTAAGCTTAGTAGGTACTTTGTAGTTACAAATGAATCTTGATTCCTTCTGTTATTCCAACCCCCTAACTTGTATCTTGTGCATAACATCATCAATTTCACTTTTATTTCATAATATCGATCCAATGTACTTAAACTATAACATGTGATTAAAATCATTTCCAATTAGCCTTTTTGTTAAATTTGCTATCCATATATTCCATCTTTCTCCTACTCAAGCAGAAATCCTTCAATCCCAAAGTTTGTCTCCATAGCTCGTAGTAATAAATAAAAAGAAAATGAAATCTATATAATTTTAAATGTATATAATACTATCAAACTAATATAGTAAAACATAATTTGAAATATTAAATTCTGAATCTAATTTATTGTTGCAATCAGGAAAGAGCATGAAGAAAAAGCCTTATTTTATTCAGAGTTGTCTCAATTTTGTATGCGTGGCAGAGGCTCCTAGGGGTTAATACTACAGTTAATACCAAATTGATATAGTAGGAAGGACAGAGCTGATAGAACTTTTGTTCTGACTCTAATAAATAATTAAATTATAAAATCCTAAAAAATAATAAAATCAAATTATTTAAAATATTGTTATTTATATTTATCTATAATCTTAATTTTCAACTAATTAATATTAATTTTTTAGTTTATTTTCATCTGCCATTTTCAGGGTTTAGAAATCAGGCAAAATAATGCAACTATAAAGCAAATGGAAGTTGAGTAAATCTAGAACAATTAATGGCTACGTGGAATCTTGTTTTTGCCGGATCAGCATGACTATCACGTGACTGTGAGTTTGGTTAGTGGAGGGACCACTTTTATTGGTGAAAACGATTGGAGATTTAATTGAGAGTTTTTATCTACAGAGGACAGAATTGATAGGGGACTGATCCTTCAAGAACCAAACTGTTAACTTCATCATGAATAATCCCAAGTCTAGTATTAGTTCAATACTTGATGCCTTTAGTTTTTTGAGATTTTAAAATTTTTTTTTTTGTTTGGTTACAACTAATTGGGTTCGAACCCGGATGGGGAAGGGGGAATGGAGTGCTTAAGAGCACTCCCATGACCATGCCACCTAGTGGCCTTGGTCGAGATTTTAAATTTTTTAATCCCATTGCAAGTGCTGATGTGGTTGAAAACAAGTATAATTTCTTTTTTTGCCCTTTTAGTTTGATTGGGAATGTTATTTCATCTTGACATTTTAATTTATGGTCTTTGTCAAAATTCATCATGCACTTCCTTATCTACTGCCAGGCTTGTGTCTGTTGGAAACCTAGAAGCTGCAGTTAGTTTATTGCTTTCAACTCCTCCCGAGAGCTCCTACTTCTATGTTAATGCTCTCCGTGCAGTTGCTCTCTCTTCTGCCATTTCTAGGTCTCTTCATGAACTTGCGGTTAAGGTGAATTTAACGTCCATACTTGTATTTCAGCATGAAGGTGCATGTACTTCTTGGTATACAATAGTATATACCTCATATATTATGAAGTTATAATATAATATCTATTGTTAAGGTTGTTGCCGCCAACATGGTGAGGGCAGACAGGTCACTCTCTGGCACTCATCTTCTCTGTGCTGTTGGAAGATATCAAGAAGCATGTTCTCAGGTTTGGATGCTCTTTCCAGAACATTTTTAGTGCACTTTCATTGTTTTCTCGGACTTGCTTCTCTGCTAATAACTTTGTGATTCTTCACCTAGATACAATGTGTTAATCATGTAAAGCTGTAAACTGGAAATTGGTTGCTTGGTGTAATTTACAAGGTGTAAATATTATGCATTATGAACCTCCGTCTTAGCAGTTACATTACTTTAAATATATACTTGGTATTCACTATTCAAATATATCAAGTAATTCATTAATTTTGCTCATTTTTTCTCAATTTTAATGATAGCGACAAAGTTCTTGTAAACTTCTTTTGAAAAATATGAACACACATAAACGTTCATTCAGAAAAACATGTGATTTTTTAAATTACTAATTTTATCCAAGTTATGAAGCTTGATAGCTTAGATCGGCATATTGCTATTCTGTGAGTATGTACTGTGAGATCTCGCTATATAACTCTGAATTTGAAAGAGAAGGATACACTTCAGTTAATTGTTTCTTATTTTAAGCTTGGAAAGTGTCCTAGCACCAATACTCTATTCTTTAATAGATAATCTCTTGATATCATTATTTGACATGACTGAGCTTTGATATATCAAAGTAGATGTTGATTATAATACTGAGTAAAATTTTATAAATATATAATATTAGTTATGTAAATCTCCTGAATGACCAATTAGTAGAAGGGACCCTTGATGAGATCTGAGCTGCCTATAACAGTTGCTCAAATTAATAATTATAGTAATGGGAAATATGAGAGGGTGAGCTTTGGCGTAGCGGTAAGATTGCTGTCATGTGATCTGGAGGTTATGCGTTCAAATCCTTGAAACAGCCTATCTGCTTATGGGGATAAAGTTGCGTACATCTATCCCTCCCCAGACCCCATCAGGTGAGAGCGTTGTGCAGTAGGCCGCCCTTTTTTTTTTATATAGTAATGGGAAATAACTTTTTATTAGGCTCATGGTAATTTAGGCTAAACAACTTGGGCTACCCAACCCTACCATAAACATTGCCCATCAATTCTTAAGAGATATATCCATTTGCCATAGTTTTCTCTCTCTTTAAACTACTACTACTAATGGATGGCCTGTTTATATAATGTGCGAATATGTTATCATCTTATTGTACTTGATTTGTTTCGATGATCTAATGCCCTATTTCAATGTAGTTACAAGATGCTGGATGCTGGACAGATGCTGCAACCTTAGCTTCAAGTCACTTAAATGGATCTGATTATGCCAGGTTCATACTCTTTCTTGAACCACACAGGAGATTTTTTCATCAACGTAATTAGTTTTTTTGTTTTACTGTCAGCACTATGGAAGGAGTAATACAGCAAATTCGTCTGATGTCATCATGCCATTTGCTATGTTTGTTGCGCTAATTCTTTTTCTCTTACTAAATAAAAAATAATTAAATAAATTCCACAACATTTGATAGTAAATCATGCATATCATTTTCGACCAAAAAAAAAATCATGCATATCATATAAAGTACACGGTCTAATTTCTAGAAGAATTTTTGTGCTACACTTTTGGTTCCCACTTTTTGCTTAGTCATCATTTTGGTCCTGAAATGAGAGACAAAAGGATAACCCTTTAATGTTGGATCCGTCCAGGGTGTTGCAAAGATGGGCTGGACAAGTTCTTCGCAGTGAACATAATATATGGAGGTATGATCGTTTTTCTGTTTCTTTTCTTCTTTTCTCCGACAAAAATATACTTAGTTTTAGCTTTTGATGCCTCATTGCAGGGCTCTGATTTTGTATGTTGCTGCTGGTTCACTGCAAGAGGCGTTGGCGGCGCTCCGTGAAGCTCAACTACCTGACACTGCTGCAATGTTCATTCTTGCTTGCCGTGAAATCCATGCAGAGTTAGTTTCCAAGTTAGATTATACTGACGATGAATCAAATTCTTCCATCCATGATAAGGTACTACACTTGCCAGGGTTAGATCCACAGAATGAAGATGTCATTGCTGTCAGTGAATACTTTGGGCAGTATCAACGGAAATTAGTGCATCTATGCATGGATTCACAGCCATTCTCAGACTAAATACAGAGTTTCATGGCATGGATTCTATTCTTTCAATTTATATTCATTATAGAATTGTTCTAAAGTTCTAGGTTGATTCTCATACCAGTCCTGTTAATCCCTTAAGGTCAAAGGATCAGATGCTTTCAGTACATAGTTGTTGGTTGAAGTGTATACACTGGAGAAATCATGGGAAAGAAAATGATCTAGAACAATTTGGAGAGGCAATATATCAGTTTTGGTTATACTTTTCTGTTTGATTGCAGAGAAAACATTCTCCAGAAACTTTTCTTGTTTCCTTTCTTTTTTTTTTCCACGTAGAGAAAGCTAGCCGTTGGGTCGATTATATTATTCCAGGTGATGTGTATATTTGTATCAACAACAAATAGTAACGTTGCTGTTTGATTGGATGAGTTTTTTTTTTGCCCGAAGTTTGATTGGATGAGTTGAAGAGGTTGGATATGCAGCTTGAGAATAGTTTGCTTTTTTAATGATTAAATAGGGACCTATTTCATTGCTGTTGTTGGGCAATGAACATTCTTTCCTTTTTTTTTTTTTTTTTTAACAATCCAGGTTAATACAATCTTTGATCCTTTAAGTTTGCTATTATTTTGGTTTTGGTCTCTCAAATTTTAAATTATGAGTTGTGGTCCCTCAAAGAATAAAATGGTTTAAGGCTTTGTTAAATTATAAGGACTAATATTAGTTTTGGGAATGATCATATTTTGATTCCCACGTTTAGTGCATTAAAAATATTCTTAGCTCTCTCAACTTTCAATTTCATTTGAATTTGTGAGCATGTGGCGAGGAAATTGTTCATTTCAACCAACCAATGTGCCACTTGAACATTGACATGTATTGCAAATATTCTGAAAACATTTTTCTACATTGCATTTATCTTCCTAACGTTTAATTTTTTTTTAAATATGTTAGAGAAGTATTGAATGAATATGAACGAAGTGGTATAGAGCAAACTGATTTGTCCCCAGAATGGTGAAGGAATAAAAAATATTTCATATTATTCTTGAGCTCACGACCAGCTTCATTTTAAAATTTCATGGCAAAATTCTATCCCTAATTCAATATTTTTTTAGTTCAAGTTAAAGTCAATTTCATTCCTTTCCTTTTTGATATTGATTTAAAAAACTTCCACATTTTGATTGCATCTGGGAAGAGAAACCTTCGTCAAATTAAGAGATATGCAAATTACACAAAATAAGAAAGGGAAAATAAGTCAAAAGGAAGAGGAAGATAAACTAAAATATGAAAATTCGATCTCCACATGATTTGGGCTTTCTTATGTCGGATGTGTTTGTTCGCATGGCATACAAGTTCAAAATATGAAACCATTTTATAATTACGAATCTCAATATGCTTATGATAACAGAAAAAAAATGCGTGTCATATTAATAAATAGACCTTTTTTTTTTTAACTTTTTCAATATTCTCTTTCATAAAGACATGAAGGTCCCTCTTTAAAAGTGGACAAATAATGGGGGACACGTAAGAAGATATGATGGAGAAATGCTTTAATTTGAGAAAAGCAAAAGGGCAAATATTATTGAATAAACTAAAAGGCAACGCACATTTAGCTCAACAACTCATCAGGGTACGTAAACACATATAAAAGATATCAATTGCTGTGAATAACAGATTGTGAAATAATAGAAAGAGATAATATGGAGATAAATAATACAAACAATAGAATAAGCAAGAGAAAAAGTTAGAATGAGAGACTGGGCAAAAAGCTAAAAAAAAAAACAAATCTATAAATACGATGATGATAAGAAATAGGGTTAATGTGCCTTCAATATGAAGTATTTTTCTGGATGTACAGATGTTCTATATTTTGTGTGTGCGTATTTTCATAATATTAATGACGTTATCATACAAGAAATAAAAAGTTGACAATCACAATGTTCAAAAGTTATACGCTCATAGTTAAAAGTCCAATAAGGAGGCTAATTTTATATTCAAAAGCGATCCCTAGGACCACGTTTTCCTTATCATGAAGCCACATGACGCACACACATCGTAGTTTGATTGGGAAAGTTGGAGGCTTGGAGCACTGTTATACTCCAGCGTATTTTTAATGTAAAATCCAAATAACTTTTTTTAGGATATTAAAGAAACTAAATTATAAAATACCTAATCATAATAAAATTATATATAATTAAATTATATATTAATTTATGTGTGGGACAAATTAGTTAAAAAAAAGAGATAAATATATATACTTTAAAGTAATTTATTTAATTTTTTAAATCCGTAAAAAAAATTAATTGTATCTAATATTAATCGCTGGATGAATAGTTTTATTGGGAAGGTGGGAGCGCTATCTTTATATATATATATATATATATATATAATTTGGAAAGTTGGAGCACTATATAAGTGTGTGTGTATTAGTTTGATTGGGAAAGTTGGGGCATCTTCCACCATTTTCGGTGACCCTCCACGCGTTTTGGTTCATTAGTAAATTATATAGTAAAAGGACTAATTACTTTATCAAACAATTAAATGGATAGATTAGTCTATAAAGAATATTATTTCAAGTTATTTTGTCTCTTTAAAATATAAAACGATTTTCTGAATATAAAACCTCAAATGATCGCCTCCTTGATCTGCCGAAGAGCTTCAAAATTTAGTTCACTTGATTTTTAACAAAAAATCAAACAATTAGATATTTGAATGATCAAATAATTAACTATAAATAAATCTTAAGAAATTTTAAATTTTAAATACAAACAAAAATTGTTCAAATTAGTTTTTCATTATTTTAATTTTCATTGGATCGATCAATTCACATATAGCATGTTACATTAACTTTAGAAAAAACTCTTTTTTGTGTCAATTAGAACTAGTTAATGTCAGAGTCTCACATGTCTAAAATTGGGTTTAATAAATTTATTACACCAGCTAATAAATTACTTAATTATAGTATATATTATATGATATTTCTGAAATATTTATGCATCATTAGATTATATTTATTTTTCTTAATCTTTTTGAATTAGTTAATTGAGTCTTATTTTATTGGGAGAATTGCTGATAAATACCTTTTTGGTAAATTAATTGCTGAATGCTACCATTGCACATAACGGAAGATGTTTTGCACATAACGGAAGATTGCTTGCACATTTATACGGAAGACTTTTGCACACACGGAAGATGATTTGCACAAAACGGAAGATCGCTTGCATACACGGAAGATCACTTACACACTTGGTAGCAATCAGCAATTAATTTGCTTCCAAATTATTTTTCTGCAATTCTCCCTATTTTATTTTAAGGAAGAAAGGTAATACATGATAAAGAGAAGGCTCTGTTTTCGAACTTTAATTTACCTCCCATATCTTTCAGATAATTCACTTGATATTAAATTGCTTTTTGATTTTTTTTATTAGAAAAATAATTATTCCAACTTAGTTTAAACTTTAAAGGGCCGTCTAAGCAAAAAGCATCGCAATAATTGATTATTTTTGAGTCAATCAACGAACATAGTGGTAGGTAAACAACCTCACCTTCTTCAGAGAATGAGTTCGCATCATTAGTCATTTTAATTTCTTTCCATTGTGTCAGAGTTCACGCCATTTTTCAAAGAGGGACAGGAAATTTCCACTGTCTACCTATTTTAAGCTATTGACACAATCTATTCAAAATTTTTGAAATAATATATTGGAATAATAAATAAAAAGTAATAACTTGAATAGGAATATGTAGATTATACATGACGCTATAATTGAATATTGATCTCTCCGGTAGATACAGAGATATATATTTGTAATTTATAATAAAATATGATTCACAAGGAAGGTGTTTGGGAGTTGTAAGAAAATACTTACAGTATGTGTGGGAAGAAATAGCTTAAGAGACTTAAAAAACAGGAGTTAAAGTAATTTTGGAACAAAAAGATAAGAAATCTTAATGGTGGAATGAGAGTGTACAGGAGAAAGTCTATGTTGAAAGTAAATGCGTTACATTTGTGCAATAATATTAAAAAATGAGAGATATCAAATGGCTAATAAAGAAAAAGTACTAAAAAAGCAAGCAGTGAGTGAAGTTCAATATATATAAGATGTTAGTAGTTTTACAAGAATTTAAGGATGAAGAATGAGGAATGTAAGGATTGATATCAAGAGACTGGGACAAGTAGGATGTATAAAAAATGAAAGAAATTTTTGTTATTGATGGAGAAATTAAAAATGTCAGAAAATAAAGAGAGAAAACAAGAGATATGTATACTAAGTTAAATTTGGGTCGAAGCTTTAAGGCTTACACAAATATTTAGACTACAAAACCATGGTTTACGCAACTTGAGATAAAACTCCTCTCACATACTTACCTCGTAAGTCATAAAAACTATTAAAAAAACTAATCCAAACATAGACTAAATGGGACTAACATAACAAAGCACCACACAAGAAAGAACAAGGGGGGGGGGGAGAGATAACTGGAAAAATGTAAGCCAGGCACTAGCAAGGTATTAAAACACGAATCAGGTATTGAACCGGTCGGGATACTGGGTTAAGGGTCAGTGGGTTAGACCAGGGCCAAACCAGAGCTAAACCGGGACCAAACCGGTGAGAAATTGAAAATTTTAGACTTATAGTATGAAATTCTAAAGGAAAAATGTAAAAAAAATTTTTAAGGTGTAACCCAGACTGGACCAGGAACCGGACTGATTTACCGGCCGGTTCGTCGGTTTCCAGGCCGGACCGGCTGGTCCAATCCAGGTTACAGAACACTGGGCACTAGTGTAAAAAGTAGTAGCTTACGGTGTCAGTCATAAAAGAATAGTAGGCGCTCTATGTTATAGTTAGGGGTGGAAACAGGCCAGGCCGCCTGACAGGGGCCTACGGCCTGGCCTGTTAAAGGCCTGATCAGGCCTGGCCTATCAGGCTAAAAGGCCAGGTCAAGGCTGATCTGAAAGCCTATTTATCTTAACAGGCCAGGCCAAGGCCTACTAACAGGCCTGTGAGGCCTGTCAGGCCGGCCTGAGCCTGTTAAGGTCTTTTTATTAAATAAAAAAAAAAACATACACCTCCATAATTACGTTAATGCCACTCCCCTCTTTCAAGTGAACCCTAAATCCCTAATTCCTAAACAAAATCATATCTCATTCTCGTTCCTTCAAGCTCTGGATCCGTCGGCTCGCGACTCCCTCCCAGATCTGGACCTCCGAGTGTCCGATCTTCGATTCCTGTAGACCCCTCAGCGAGTGACCGGCTATCGGCTGAGCAGAAGTTGGCAACCAGTCCGCCGACCGCCGTCCCTCCTCTCTCTGTCTTCTCCCACTCTCTTCGCCGTCTCTCACGCTCAGTCCGTCAGATTTGTGGTCCACTGTCGAAGACTCTCTCCGCCATCTCTCACCCTCAGTCCGCCGTCTCTCACCGTCGAAGATTCATTGTGTTTCAGTTCAGCACCACTTTTTTATCGGTGGTCCACCGTCGTAGACGCTCTTCGCTGTGTTTCAGTTCAGCCATTAGGTAAGTGTTTGTTATTTTAATTTGTTTGTTTATTATTGAAATGTGCTCTGATTCAAGGCTTGAAATCGTTAAGCTTGAGCTCTGGACTGATTATCCCTTGAGCAATATATATTCACCTTGAGCAATATATACATCAGAGAACACATAATTACCCTGCTAATCTTATTATGTAGGGTCAATTTGGATTGTTATGAATACTACTATAGAAAGTCAATATCTCTAGTATGCTTTTGCCCTTGGCACTACCAAATGATTTAATAAGGGAGGGACTACCACACATGCGTTTCCTTATTCAGAGAATGTCAACTTGGCTGGGCTAGGGGTCATGAGAAGTTAACCTAGGGTTTTCTGACATATAACTTGATTTTGAGTCACGTCACTTGCCACTTGCTTGGTGTAATCAATCTATTCTTGCTTTGCATGCATTGATCAAACTCCTGCTTTTCAAGCAAACTGTCCAGGAATTCTGTATGAAATAGTTTGGTTTTAAGGACTGATGTAGATTTCCTTCTTGCAGGTATACTTGTCAGATTTAACAGAACTTTTACTTGGACATGCTCTAGATGCGAAGGTTTGACCAAGGTGTTGAAAATATCACTATGAATGTGAACTTTACTTGTTAAACTTGGTATCCAAGTTAATTTTGAATTGTTTTAATGATTCTATATTTGATCCCTTGATATAATGATCTTTTGATGGAAACATGGATTTGAAATTATAGAATTGGTGGTTGATGTTCAACATTGCTTCCAGGTGAACTCTCATCACTATTAACATGTTCCTTTAACTTCTAGAATTTGTTCATTCTCTTCAATCTCCCTTTTCATTCATGAAATTTGTTCTAATAACGAAAAGGCATATATCTCTTGCAATGTAAGAGTTGTTTTGCTGGTTCATATCCATATTACATGATTAACATCCTTTCAGTGAACTGTGTAAGGTTGACGCACCAAAATTTTTGTTCTTTCAGAGTTCAATGCTTTGATGGGAATATGTACTAATTGAACTAGCTGGGCATGAGTCATTAATGCATTTTCTGTTGCACTCATGGTTGAGGTGTGAAAAAACTGAAAAACATAAAATGAAATTTAATTTTTTTCCTTGTGGAAGTAGTACATTTTTTCTGCTAAACATTGAAACAGTTTATATTTATTGTTGGCGTAAAGTTTTGCATCAAGATTGCAACTCATCAACACAAATGTTGTGTTCTGCAATATCTGCTAATGCTCTTCTGCGAGCTCAAGATCAATATGGGTATTTTTTTTTCTTTTTAAGCTGAAATCCTTTTAAGTTGAAGTTCAGCTTATAGCCTTGTAGTATATCATTTTCAATGTGTATACCTTTTCTTTTTTAATTTTTGCTGTTGAGGCAGCAATCTTTACTACATAATGTAACTGTCATTGTAGTGCATTTTTGCTTGGAGTATGAGGTGTTATTAAACTGATTATAGTGGTGCATTCTGAGAGCTTTGAAAAAAAAATTGTAACTAGGCCTGTTTTCGGCCTGTTTGTCTGGGCCTGTTTTGGCCTGTTTAGGATGTCGGCCTGTTTAAAATGTCGGCCTGTTTGGCTTGTTTAGGGTCTTACAAATTCAGGCCTCCTTAACAGGCCACAGGCCAGGCCAGGCCTGTGTACAGGCCAGGCTCAGGCCTAATAGTAAGCCTCCAACAGGCCACAGGCCAGGCTCAGGCCGTTTTGTGCCTTAACAGGCCTGGCCTGTTAAGGCACAAGCCTGGCCTGGCCTGGCCTGTTTCCACCCCTAGTTATAGTTATTTTACCTGTTTTACCACGCAACAGACACCATAAGGCCATTTAGTAGTTAAATTAGGTGTGTGTGTTTGGAACAGCGATATAAATATTTAAAAGTAGCTTTTTAATTATGATTTATAATATACGAGATAAGTATGTGTGAGAAATTTTATCTTGATTTATGTAAAAAATAACTTATAAATAATCGTGACGCCAATACTATCATGCATTAGTATTTTGGACAAGTGAGGAAGACTCCCCTTATTTCTAGGGTCATGATGATTGCTATGCCAGAAGGTGGAATCTCTCTCATTTATTGCGGGTCGATTCTTTGCTTGCCCCTCAATTAACAACTAGGAAATGAAATGCGGATTAATTTCTTATTGGGAGAATGACAGTGAAGTCCCAAGGAAGAGGAGAAATGAAGAAATGGTCCCTATAGATTGCAAAATGAAAAAATGGTCCCATGGAGTTGTCAATACAGGCTCCTAGAGTTGTCATTAACAACTCCAGGAGCCTGTATTGACAACTCAATGGGACCATTTTTTCATTTTGCAATCTATAGGGACAATTTTTTCATTTTTTTCCTTGCATGGGACCTAAGTGTAAATCTCCCTTTCTTATTTAGTATGGTTTCTTGTTCCACAATTCTCTCATAGGAATTAATGTTGATTTATTCTCTTGTTTGATTAGGTTTTCAATTTCTCTACTCAAATAGTCCACTCTATCACTACAAAAAAACACTCAATATTTCGTGATAAATTCCGTTAGAAATTTTTCTTACTAAATTTTGGAAGGAATTTTTCTGTGTCTAAATTAGCCACGAAAAAATTCAATGGCAAAATTACCCATGAAATTCCACCTCAAATTTTTTTACCAAGGAATTTGTGAAGGAAAAATTCCATGGCAATTAGCCACAGAATTTTCCCATAGCTAATTTTGTGGCAAAAATAAAAAATTTATTAAATTTTTTGTTGAAAATAATATTTAGAGTAAAATACTTTAATCTCCTTTGCATTTTGCCTTAATTACATGGACATCCCCTCTATTTTGAAAACATACACTTATGTCCAAACCGTTAACTCCGTTAAGGATTTTTATTTTTTAATTAAAATTTATATTAAAATAAATTTTATTTACTAATTTATCCTTCATCATTACTAATTTCCTAATTTTGTCTAAAATTTTTAAAGTAATTTAAGATTTTTTTCTTTTTCTTAGCTCATTTTTTACTTTTGTAAATAGTTATATGTTAAATTTTTTTCATATTAAGATAAATACTTAATTAATTTAATTAATGGAGACATAGAAAAATTAATTAAAAATATGATTAATCCTATTAATAGATGTATACTAAAATAAACATGTTTATAAATGTTTGTGTAAAAAAATGTATTTAAAAAATTAAAATTTAAAATTAATATAAGTCATATACTATATTAAATTTAAATTATTAATAACATATTATGAATAAAATATATTTTTTTCTTCCTTTCATTTGAAAGGCATAGTTTTTAGTCATTTAAAAGAATACTAAATAAATAATTTTCAATAAATATGATAAAAATTTAAAATTTTATAATATAGTAAAATTAAAAAATTTTATAATATATTGGAAATTTTGGACATACATGTATGAAAATTATATTTTTATATAAAAATTATTTTTAGGCAAATATAAATTTATTCATTTGTTGAAAAAGGGATATTTGGGTCAAAGTAAATATTTAATAGTCAAACTTGACGGTCAACTAACGGTTGAGTGGATAGAAATAAAATATCAAATATGTAAGAGATGTTTCTGCAACTTGTATTTTAATTTCAAGGGAGGTTTGTATATGTTTTCAAAATAGAGGGGAGGTTTGTGTAATTTAGGTAAAATAGAGGGGTAGTCAATGTATTTTACACTAATATTTATAATATTAAAACATTAATTATTAAATAATTTTAATTAAAATAAAAAAATTATTATTAATGAATATTTATAACATTAAAATATTAATTATTAATTAATTCTATTTAATCTTAATTATTACAATTATATTATTAGTTATTAATATTATATTTGAAAATTTCTACTAAAATAATATTTATGATATTAGTTATTATTTAATTTCATTTAAAAATAAATTATAAGTTATTAATACTATATTTATCCTTTGATATTAAAAATAATGTTCATAATATTAAATTATTGGTTATTATGTAATTTTAATAAAAAATATAATTCATCTTTAAAAAAATTGGTTAAAATATAGTTATAAGAAGATTTATTAAAGATTTAAAATTTTTTAAATTAGAAATTAGTTAATCATAAATACATAAATATTTTTTTAAATTTTTTTTAAATTTATTATATTTATAAAAATAGTATTTATATAACTAATTAATTAACTATATACACATACATATATATATATATATACATACATGATAATATTATATATATATATATATAAAATATAACTTGGGGGTCACTCCTCCAAGTTGGCTTTGATAGCAACTTGGGGGAGTGACCCCGAAAGGATATAAGAGAATGGGAGAAAGAAGAAGGCCCGAGATGTAAGGGCCAACACGGAATCGTTAATATATTAACTGCAGATTGTAACCCCCTTCAATAATCAGGCCGAGATTAGCGTTTGAACGCGTTTAATAATTGAATAAGAGATCCGGAGTAAATAAAAACTTTTTAAAACACTTGTACAAATAGATCTCCGTTCATTCATTTATAAAATTACTAGGCCTATTCGGTTTGTCACATATATAATATCAGAGTATCAGCATAATTCCCGACGTTCACCCAGGATAATAACATTAATCCAACAGTTTATACAAGGCATCATTGCCCATCTCAATATCCATACCGGGGATTACACAAAACTATAATACTATAAATCTATTCAATATATTCATTTGTTCAAAATGATAACCAGTTCAGTATAAAACCAAAATATCTAATTAAGACTACCGCCGGCAGTCCTAATCGTCTATTGCCACTTGCTTGCTCTTCGATCCACTTGCCCTGTCTAAAAATGTTATTTGGAAAGAATGAGATTCTAGAGAATCTCAGTAGCAACAGTTTACATATATGATGTATATATACAAAGCAAGTAAATATATATCACAATGCAGCAATCAATATTCGAGACCGGGCTTTCGCCACGTTCCCTTCACTATATACGAGGTCGGGCTTACGCCACGCCCCTTCACTTTATCTGTATTCGAGTCTGGGCTTTCGCCACATCCCCTCACTGTATCTGTAATCAAGGCTGGGCTTTCACCACATCCTTTCATTGTAACTATATTCAATGACTAATGCAAACAAGCAATGCAATATACATGATATAAGATAAAGTGTCACTACCTTGTTCTTTCCGTTCTTGTTCAGGCATATGCCTTTTATGTTCTGGGAAAATATCAAATCCTATAATCATTAAGGACAATAGGTTATTACTTATTCCAATACTCAAATGACTTCAAAAAACTTAGTTTTGGTTATCATTAAAGTCCCTTAAGTAG
Organism: Inga oerstediana; assembly: GCA_963210345.1. NCBI lineage: Eukaryota > Viridiplantae > Streptophyta > Magnoliopsida > Fabales > Fabaceae > Inga > Inga oerstediana. Next base: position 39,480,546 of record OY723407.1, read on the forward strand.
CTATGAAAGTCTCTAACAATTGCCTAAGAGGATTGAGAAATACTAGGTTGGAAATTACTTTTCAAAATCACAAGGTGCTGAAAACAGGGGTTGGCTGCAGCCAAGAAACCTCTGGCTGCAGCTAGAAAAAGCACAGAAATTTTCTGGCTGCGGCCAGAAACAGTGTAACACCCTGCCTTTAATCATGTATTTATAATTCGATATTAAATAATTAAAGTAGATTAGAGACCTTCGGATAACTTAAACTCGTTTCAATCTCCTACTTTGTGGTAGGGTTTTCACAAAATCATTCAAAATCTCTTTCCTGTTCCTGGTCTCCATTTCAAAATTCGAATATAATCACCTGTGCAGTTTATCTACATTCACGTATGACAGAGTGTAAAACCAATTCCCCGGCAACTTCCGGATTCTATACATATATAACCTGAGGTTTAAGTATCCACTAGGGGATTACATCCAAAATTGAATATACTATTCATATTTCAGATTATACAATAATCCCGAATTCAAAAGATATAACCAACATTCCAAAATCAACTATACCCCTAAGGGTCCTAAGTGCTCTGGGTCGGCCTCTTCTCCTTTGAGCCACATGCCCTGTCTGAAAGGTTAGTCATAGGAAGGAATGAGATTCGAGAGAATCTCAGTAGTAACAAACCACTCATACAATGTATAAATACCAAGCATGTATATAAATCACAACCAGCAACAACAGCAACATCAATCTCAAAGATACATGGTTTTCACCACAAACGACAGCACTCACGGCTGTATACACAATACGACAGCTTACGCTGTAATCACCATCACGACAGCTTACGCTGTAATCACAATAACGACAGCTTGCGCTGTAAACGACAGCTTGCGCTGTAAACGACAGCTATCACCAGCTGTAACCGCAGCAGCATCAAAGATTCATCACAGAACAGTGATAACACACACATACAGAGCATTACACATAGTATAAGAGAGAGAGTCACTACCTGATCCTTTCCTGACGTCCTTCAGCGCAGTTGGCTCACGAGGGCGGCAAATATCGAATCCTACAATTCCAAATGCACTATTTAGACACTTCCATAGTGTTACTTAGGGTTATATGAGTCTATATGAAAATTTACAAAAATACCCCCGGGGACCCGGCCTGGGCCCGCCATACCCGGACCGGTTGCACTTTTCTCGAAATTCTAATCTGGGCTATCCTAACATATTTCCGCCCAAGGAATCCATTTCCGTACTCAGAATTATCAAATTCAATGTCAAATTACGAAATTGCCCTTGGTAGCCCTACTTTTAGGGTTTTAGGGGTGTTTCCGTAATTATGCTTTCTCGGCCTTTTTTGAAAAAGTTCCCAACTGTAACCCCACCTATTTTCGCCCACTGAATCCAATGGAATCATCAAATCATTGAAAATCCAACTCTAAGACCCATTTACAGCCTTGGCCGAAATATACACGTTCTCCGGGAAAAATTGGGGTTTTACGATTTCGGCCCCGTAAACGCGTTCCTTTCTACTCCTAACCACTTTATTAACCATTACATTAGGTTACAACTAACATTAAGACCCAATTTGGGCAGCATAACCCCTAGGCCACATCATTTCCAAACTTTAAAACCAATGGCAATCCGGCGAAATTTCACCGATTAAATTGCCCACAGCAGCCAGAATAAGCAATATACGAAAGTTTGGAAGTTACCTTAAGCTCCTTCTAGCTTTTCTCAAGAGTGGCTGAAAACCCTAGCCCCTTGAACACCAAATTGTCTTCTCAAACACCTTAAATAACATAGAAGAGAAGCTTAGGAACAAGGTTATACGCGTTAGGAGCTAGATCGTCGGAGAAATCGGCTTACCTTGCGAGATTTCTCCTCTTTCTCTCTCTAAGAGCTCTCAACTTTCTCTCACTATCTTGATTAATAATCCATGCTGACATCATCTTTTAATGAGATGATGTCATAATTCCCATTTTCGGATTTTCTGGCAGATTTTCTGCCCAAACTTTGAAAAATCATAACTAATTCTAGAAAAATCGAAATGAGGTGATTCCAAAGCCAAATGAAATATATTTAAGTCTTCTTCATAGGAAAAATATTGGCCATTACTGCAAATCACCACAAAATTCCCAGAATTTCAATCTTTGCATACTGTTCCAGAAAATAATTAATTTCGCTGGGCAAACTTCAAAAATCCAAAACTCTTAGGTCACAAATCAAAATGATACAAATTATATGTTCATTTTGAAGCTTGACATGTGAACTTTAATACTGGAAAATTTCAGAATTTTGAGACACCATTTGCCTATTTAAAACGTCCATACAAATTGGCTGCCCTGTACAGAGTTTCAATGGACAGAGTTTTCAACTTTAGCACGATTGTTCCCAATGGTTCCAATTTCACAATAAACACTCTCCCCACATGAATTTTCACAAGGAAGCCATTGGAATCATTAAAATATCCAAATTCCCATCACACATTCTCCAAAAGTGTTTATTCAACAATAATTATATCCACTTTTAAAGTCATTAGCCCTTAATCACTTTTTGGGATATTACAAACAGCATAGAAAGTTTCTGGCTGCAGCCAAGAATTTTCTGGCTGCGACCAGGAAAATTCTGTTTCTTGGCTGAACTTCGAAAAATCATAACTAATTCTAGAAAACTTGAAATGAGGTGATTCTAAAGCCAAATGAAAGGTATTTAAGTCCTATTCATTGGAAAAATATGGGTCATTACCGGAAATCACCACAAAAATACAGAATTTAAGAAATGTCCACACTGTTCCAGAATTGTTCTCAGATTTAACATCAAACTTTGGACAGTCATAACTCCTAGCCCAAAAATAGAAATGACATGAAATATATATCCATTTTGAAGCTTGGTAAGTGAACTTTAAGACTGAAAAGTTTCATAATTTTCCAACACAATTTGATATTTTAAAACGTCCATGCAAGATCACTGCCAGAACAGAGTTTCTTACTAACCAAACTTGTCACTTTCAAAACCAAGTTCCCAATGGTTATAAATTACATTTGACACTTCTACCATACAATTTTCCACAAGGAATACAATGGCAACCTCAAAATGACCAAAATCCTACTCCATTATCATGCTTTGGTTTTGAGCAACACAAACATCAAAATTCCAAACTCATCTAAACATACCATTTCAATCACTAATCAATTCTATCTATCCCAAACTTCCCACAAGACACCATTTCCTTGCCAATAACATACCAAACACCACAAGACCCTAATTTTCGAAAATAGGGTTAAATTCCCAAAAATTCCAACTTAACCAAATGACTACAAAACTTATATCAAAATGCTCAACTTACTCACCTCTTTAACTTTCCCAAAGGAGTTCCTTGGTTCAACAAACTCTATATTTCCTTGAGAGCTCAAATCACCACCAATGGCAAATCTAAAATCATAGAATTGAAGCTCTCAACACAAGGAACAAGATTGAAGAAGAGAATTTTTCCATTAGGGGTCATTAAGAGGGTCAAATGGCTCACCTATTTCACCAAGTTCTTCCTCCTTCTTGGGCAGCCATGGAAGCACGCATGAGAGAGGGAGAGGAGAGATGAAGAGTGATGATGAAGATGAAGTTGAGGGCAGAAATTCTGCCTTCCCTTGTTTCATACGCATAAGAGAGAGGGAGAGAGAGACAATGAGAGATTGAGTGTATGGAGGGAGATGGAATAATAATTCTTTGACTCCCATACTCCATTCAGCTGAATGCAAGGGAAGAGGGAGAGAGAAAAATCATTGCACAATGCCCTTGACTTCTCCAAACACTCCACCATCAAGTAAGCTTGCCACTTGTCACTCCCTCATACAATATCCTCCTAATTAATCCTCCACTTAGTTATACTAACCAGTTCCATTAACCCATTAGCTACATATCTCATTTCTCCTTAGTTAGTAATTAATTTCCCCATTAATCACCAACTTAAAGCCAATAATTCCATTCTTTAAATTTTTCATCAATTATGACATATAAATTAATATTGTCACCAATATACATTAATTCCACTTTAATCCGATAATTATCCTCAATAATTATCATTAGCCCTTAATCAAAAATTGGGGTGTTACACAGATGCTAAGAGAAAATTTGAAAGAGATGAAGGTAGAAAAACTCATATATTATTGAAATATAAAAATTACAAAGAACAAAAGCAAAAACATAAGAACAGAAATTTAAAAACTGAAAACGAAAGAAAACATACAAGGTTTATCAGCCTAGAGGAGGAGGGGAGAGAGAATTGATCCTGAAAGCTCTAAGGATCGAGTGTGTAACAATTGAAATGAAATGTCATTTTATAGGTGTCCAAGTCAGTTCCTATTCACCAAATTTACTTTGGGTAAAATTACTTTAACCGGAGTAAAAAACATGTTACTCGAGTAAAAGTACTTTTACTTTTGCTTTTACATAAAGTAAAAGAAAATATATAATTTTGTCTGCTAAAGTAAAGATGCTTCAACTTTAGGTCAAATCTTCACTTATAGCTATAATTTGTGTAAGCTTCTTCTTGGATTCTTATGCTGACGAATTTTCTTCGGAATCAGTCTTCACTGAGGCTGATGATCTTATCATCTGAATCATGGTCAAAGTATTGGGCCGGATCTTCATCATCTGACCCGTATGATGATTGGGCCAATTGACTGATTTGGGGTTCTTGAGTCTAAAGAAGCCCAAGAATTTCATGTAGTTGCTTGGTCATGGTTTCTTTATCGATTGCCGATGCCAAACAAGCTTGAATATTTTCCTTCTGGTTGAGGAATACACTTGATTCATGATCTCCTGCCATTAGGAATTTGGGATTCCGTCTGAACCATTTTTTGAGATTTTTTTAGATACATTTTTGATATTCGGAAACTTTGCCCACCATTTGATTGATGAAGTTCTCTGTAACATGGGGAACATTTTTTGATATTTAGAAGCTCCGTATTTGAAGCTCCATTTAAATACCCAGGTTAAACCGAATTTTGAAAAATAATGAAGATTTGTTGGGAAAGAATCTTCACTAAGATTGACACGACTCTTGAAATAGTCAAAACCAATTTTAACTTTGGTAGGAATAATTTCCTGGATATGACCAAAATAATCCCACTATTGGTTGAATCACAATGGAAATTGGTACTTTGTGTCATATGTGAACATGAATAGCCAAGTATGGCTAAATTTTGGATTTTAGTACCAAAAGGTTTAATACCATGCATCCAGATAGTCCCAATAATTGAAACCAATTGGATCCACATTTTTATGGAAAAATGTTTAATTTTGTTTAAAGGGTTAATGTGCAAATTTACCAATGAAGTTTTGTCCGAGGAGCTTCTAGCACAAATATCTTTTAGAAGGGGCAAAAATACCAATGAATAATTAACAAGGAGCCAAAATACCAATGAACAATTAAAAAGGGGCATCCACAACAAAAACCGTTAAATCCGTACTAACGCCGTTAGGGGTTTTCTTTTCTTATTATTTAATGCTGTTAGTACAGATTAACGGTTTTTATGGTGGATTATTCTTTTTAATTGTTCATTGGTATTTTTGCCCCTTCTAAATATATTTGTGCCAGACGCTCCTCGGACAAAACTTTGTTGATAAATTTGCACCTTAACCCTTGTTTAAATGTTGTCCCTAATCTTGAGGAGATAAAAATTTTCATATTCAAAATGTCGAATATCCATGGATACTTTTATCATTTGGATGATCAGGGTCTAGAAATTGTTTTATTTATGTAGACTTTGTATCACAAGAATAAGCTCATAAATTTTTGAGTTTGTTCTAAAGATTTTGGGGCAAAAAAGAACCCTTTTGGAAATATTTTGGTTCCCAAAGCAACTGGACTTTTGTCACAAAAACTTGGTTCGGTGTGGAAAAGATTTAAGACCTTTTTTGGTTTTAACACAAATGTAGTTTTTGTTGGTTGAGAGTATAAGGCTAATTCTTTTGACGATAAACCAGCCTTAATGACTTCTTTAGATTTGGTTTTGATTGTTAAGGCAAGGGCCTTAGGATCCAAGGTAAACGGGGCAAGGGCCTTAGAATCTTCTTCTTCGGCAATGTCAGCCCAGCTTTTGGATGGCAATTTGGCCAATTTTTGGTTAGCTTGTAAGGCTAAAAGTGTTTTAATTGGGAATTCATAATGTTTTGGATTCATTATGATTCTAGAAGTTTTTTGAACGGGTTGTTTAGAAATTTTGGACCTTGAAAATGATCCTTTTTGATGGATTGATGATCCTTGGGTCAAAGACCCTTTTGATAATTCTATTGCAGCCTTGAGCTGCTTTGCTTCTTCTTTTATGATCCTTTCTGGATAGTTTTTTTGTTGGGCTTTTCCCTTTCCCTTCTTTTTTCGCTCTTTGTCTGACATATTTGGTCACCTTATTTCCCCTGCAAGAACTCTCTAGTTAGAAATTCTAGGAGAGAATTTGAAGTACCTTTGATAAAATCAATTTCAAAATCAAAGACACTTAAAATTACTTGCCAACGGGCAAAAATATGTTTTGATGCTAAATTTTTAACATCTTTTTGCAAACATCTTTTGCAGCTTTGCAATCAACTCTGATTAAAAATTTTTGATTTAGCAAATCACTTTGAAACTTATTTATGCACAAAACAATTGCTAAGATTTATTTTTTGATTGTGGAATAGTTTTGTTGAGCCCTATTCCAATGCTTTGAGGTAAATGTAATGCAACTCTCTTTATCATCATTTTTTTTAAGAATGCCACAATAATCTATATCAGAGGCATCAGTTTCAACAATTTTGAATGCTTGTGGATTTGGAAGATACAAGCAAGGAAGATTTTTCACTAAGGATTTGATTTTGATAACCACAGTAGTGTGATCATCAGTCAATGGAGGAGGACTTTTCTTAAGACACTCATGAAGAGGCTTAATGATATTGTTTAGGTCTAGAATGAAATCACCTACATAATTCAAACAACCTAAGAATCTTCGAAGTTGATTTTTATCCAGGATTTGATCTAGAAATTTATCGGCAAACTGAATTGCATGATCAATTGGAACAATAGTTCCTTGGTATATATGATGACCAAGAAACCAAATTTTTGTCTGGAAAGAACTGATTTTAGTTTTAGAAACTGCCAAGCCGTTATACCTAGCAATATCTGTGAAGACCTTAACATGTTTGAAATATTGGTCAATTGATTCTGAAAACACTAAAACATCATCAATATAAACAATGATAAATTTAGTGTAAGGATTGAAAATTTCATTCATTTTAGCAGGTGCATTTTTTAAACCGAAAGGCATAACATTCCATTCATACTGTCCAAATGGAATAGTGAATGCAGTCTTATACCTATCTTTTTTAGAAATTTGGATTTGGCAGAAACCAGATTTCATATCAAATTTTGAAAATATTTTGGCCTAATGAAGGTTGTTTAAAAGATCTTTTTTATTAGGTATTGGATACCTAATCCATTGAAGAGCTTGATTAAGGGGCTTGTAATTAATTACAAGTCTCGGAGTTCCTCGTTCAAGTTCAGCATTCTTATTGATATAAAAAGCTGCACAAGTCCAAGGACTTTGGCTCTTACAGATTAACCCTTTTGTGAGTAAATCCGTTATTTCCTTTTGACAATGTTCCAGGAGTTTCTGGTTCATTTGAATTGGGCGAGCTTTCGTTGGAATAGATCTTTCGTTGAACTCCTTTTCATAAGGTAAATCAATTATGTGTCTTTTTCTTTCCCCAAAAGCATTAGGAAAATTAGAACAAATTGTGTCTTACATGTTTTTCAAAACATTTTGAATTTTCTGTTTTAGGAAATGTTTCTCTAATTGGTTTTCAATTGTTTTATAAGAAACTTCTTCCTTTAGAAAATTAATTTGATTTTCCTTATACTCAATGGAGTTAACAAATTTTGTATAAAGAGGATAAAAAAATTTAAAGAAAACCTTTTTGCCCATTACCTGGGATTCTATACCTTCATCTGTTGTAAGATGGGATTCTATACCTTCAACACCATTATTTTCAGCTACTGCATTTGAAAGCTTGTAGCTAATATCTAATGGTGATATGTTTGGTCCACAAAGATTTTCAGTGGTTTTTTCATAAAATTTTGTTGGAATCAGACCTTCTCTGATGCAACTTAATGCTACACCAGTATCAAACAAAGCTACTGTTTCTAACATAAAGGTATAGCAACAATAATTTTGACTGGAACATGCCACTTTTGGATTGAAATTCTTGATATAAGATTTAGGAATTCAGGAGCTTTTGGATCCTTTTCATCTGGATCACTGACTTCCTCATTCTCCTTCTTTTTTTTATCAAGAATTTCTTCCTGAATTTAATTTAAAATAAGAGAATGGGATTCCTGAGTATTTTTCAGATTTCTTATCTCTTCTTTTAAATTATCTATCTCATTCTGAAGGTCAGAAATTGAAACAGATTTTGGGTTCTTTTGAAACCTTTTTATGATTTCTGAAAAATCATATTCTGTTTGTGACGAATTTTGCCAGGCCTTTTGGACTAGTTTTGAATTTGAAGAAGAGGCTGAACTTTCTCTTAGTTTATTGAAAAACTTAACCTTTTCTTCTTTACTTGGAAGAGAGTTAATGATTTCAAAAATCAAATCTTCTTCAATAATGTTTATTTGGAAAACATCTTTTTTGGAATTAGTTAATACCAATTCCTTGGTTGGGTCATCAAACTTAGAATTTTCTAAGTTCTCAACAACCTTTTCAAAACAATTTATTTGAAAATTATCTTCATCATATGAAGATGAAATATCATCTTGTTGAAGTTCATTAACTTCTTCAGAAGATGATTCTTCATATTCTTCCTCAGAAGAGGTTTCGTCAATCAAAAGTTTGTTTAATTGTTGAAGAGTTGATTATTCAAGTTGCAAGGCATTAATTCTTTTATTAAGCCTACAATATTTTGCCATGTGGCCTTCTTTACCACATCAAAAACAAACAATTTATCCTTTAGGAAGATCCATAGGAGTTTTTGATTTAAATTCATTTTTGAGTTTTCTAGGTTGATTAGTCCTAGGTTTTTTCCAAGGTTTCTTATAATATTTTTTATAATATCTTTTAACCTTGTAATCTTTGTCTTCATGTCTGTGTTTACATTTTTTAGATGTTTTACAGGCAGGAAAACCAAATTGTTCACAGAAAGATCCCAACTCTTTCCGATTTGAAGCTTTTCTTTGGTAAGTTGACATTGGATCCTATCTTCTTGACAAAGTTTTAAAGCAATTTTCTGGACAATTGCGATGAGCTGTCCATATGTTAAATTTTTGTAATGGATCTGTCTATCACTAGTTTGGTTTCTAATTCTTTCCCTGACCATATCTGCTAATAAACTAGGAAGACCAGCTAAAAATTTTTCTTTCCAGATTGGATGATTTCCATCTTCTCTGGTATAGACTCGCAAGGAAATTATCCCTATACCATCTAAAATTTGACAAGGTTTTACACCTTAAATTGGATAAAAGATCTGTAAATTTATCTCTCCAAAGGGAAGGATCTCCCACGAAGTGTTCGATCATGTTAACTATGAGACAATTAATAGAATCTGACATTGGTACCCCTTCATTAGTGATAGTTATTCTATCTAAAGTAGTTTTTACTGCTTGCAAAATTTGCATTTTTTTATTTTGAGTGAGATGGTAATCCCACCAACCTCTGAGTTGCCCAGTAAAGCTAGAGATCAATATATGAACAACTTCCTCCTCTTGGCAGTTGTTATATATAGCATAGGCGTTACTGACCATTGTCATTTATTAGTAGATTTCCAAAATATTTGTTTCAGTTTGTCCATCTATGTTCCAAACATAGATGTTATTTTCATTGAATTGTTTTATAACAATATCTTTTTCTTCTAGACCTAAATCCATAGGAGTAGCTCTAGGGTAATACAATTTTGTTGGATTTCTCCAATTTATGTTTTCAATTTTTTCAATTCTTTGTTTTTTAAGACAATCTTCATTAGAACTAGTTTGATTATCTTTTAAAACATTTATTGTCAATTTTGAAATTGAAGGAGAGGATTTTAGAGGAGGAGTGTCTTGGGCAGTTATCTTCCTTAATTCTTGTTTGAAAATTTTCTTTTCTAACATTACTTGCTACATCTATAGAGATTGAGTAAGGTTCGAAAATTGGTTGTTTGCTAGTTGAACTAGAGGCTTCACTAATTTTAGCAATAACTTTTTTCCTTTTTAGGATTTGTTCTCCTAAAGTTTGAAGATAAGAATTTGTATACTTATTTTGTTCAATGATATTCTGAATATCTTTTGAACTTATGTCATTTTTGGGATCTTTAATTTTGAAAGGAGAGGCCATTATAGTGGCTTCACCAATTTTCATACTAGAAACTTGGTAAGATTGTTTGGGTGGAAGATCAGATTCAACTCTGTCTTCATTTTTCAAAATCCAAGAGGCATTAACCCCTTCAGTTAGCTTAAAAGGATAATCCTTTATACCTTGTTCTTCTACATAGGCCTCAAACCATAGAAAGAACGGGATATGAAGCTTATACTTTCTAAGCATTTTATAAAACCTTTCTTGAATTGGATTTTGCAATTCTTTGGTTTTATATTTTTTGAAAAACCATTCTCATCTTTTAGTATTTTCATTAGAATAGAAATCTTTTTGCAAAAGTTTCTTATCTAATTCAAATTGTTCCTCAATGATATTCATATCAGAATATGTTGGAGATTGGCAAGTTTGGGTTTCAACTTGTTCATCTTCAAGATTTTGATAGACAGGTCTTATGACACTGGCTAAGTTATCTAGATCCTGTATAACAGATGGTGAAATGACAGGTTCTTTTACAGAAGAACTACAAGAATGCCTAGAAGGTTGTTCTAGAGTGGTCTCAAAGCTTTCTTGAATTGAAGGAGTTCTAGAAGTACTAAAGGATTTTCTACTCCTATCAAAAGTGATTCTAACATCTCCATTTTCATTTTTCCTAATTCTACAATAATCAGGTGCAGGTTTTGGGATAACTGGGGAAATTTTAACCAAATCCCAATCATCAGGAAGGGTCACATCTTCCTATTTTATTGTTTTTGGAACTGAAACATTTGCTCTAGTTGCATCTGTTAGGAACAAGCATGTTTCTTTACCTTGGTTAAACATTTTAACGTTTGAGGTAGAAGAATTCATGACTTTATATTGAACCCTATAGATTAGAGCAATTGGTGAAACTCCTGGTTTCATATTAAACCCATGTAATTTGAGGCTTAGTTTTAAAACATCAATAATAGGATCATCATGAAGAGAAGCCATAATATTTGGGAAAAAATGAAGTAGATTGGTCCATCATGGAGACCTGCTTCAACCATTCCATAAATTGATTCAAAGAAGATTTCATATCTTCCATCTTTGACACAAACCAAAGTGGAGACATCTAAACCTACTTTGACTAAGGGTTTAATTGCAATATGGACACATCTAATGTGTAAAACTTTGTATTTCTTTTGGTGTTTTAAAATTGATTTTTTTGACAAGAGACTCATGTCAGTTGGTCCTGATTTTAGAGGAATAGTTTCTTCAACTGTTCTAATTATATAATCAGAAGATTTAAAGAATTTTTTATCCTCAGATTTGTATAAATCATTTTGGTTAATGACTGAAATAGTCCAATCACTAAAATTTTGATCAATATCTTCAAAATGGATTTCATTTTTGAAAATATTATTTTGTGTAGAAGATTTTCCTACATTTTTTGTTGGTGCAATACCAGAATTGGAGGATGAAGGAGCAAAAGAAGAATGAGAGGAGTTGGAGTGGAAAGAGAAGGATCTAAACATGATTAAAATTTACTCCCTTACACTGATATCATTACCTTTAGGTTTCATAGGACTGTGCTAGATTCAATAATATTTATGGGCTATTTATGGAGTTATTATAAATATTACCTTGTATGTTCTTATAAAGATAAAGATATGCAAATATTATTATCACATAGACAACGACTTAATCATTGATCCTCAATATCATATGAACATTTGAACAAGCGGCTTCTGGACTTACTCACCCTATCCGTCGGGACTTACTGCCCTCACCTTAGAAAAAACAGATGAAGTTCATATGCTATTAAAAGAATAACTAGCTTACGTGCTATCAGATAATAATAATATTAGGCAGAGGTTTAGCTTTATATTAACATGTTTTTGATGTGGAAGATCAACCAAAGTTGCGACCACAGAGTATACTTATCCAGTAATATTCATACTAACTTCATAAATTTTCCAGAACATTAAAGAGCCTAATACATCCTTAGTTCCCTTCAGGCTTTGATACCAACTTAGGGGAGTGACCCTGAAAGGATATAAGAGAATGGGAGAAAGAAGAAAGCCTGAGAGTAAGGCAAGGAACTTAACCTTTAACCCATGAGCACCAGTACCAACAAGAGTTTGTTGTCCCGTAAGGCAAGGGTGGCACGTGCCCCCATGAGAGAGCAGCCCATACTACTATCCCACCCCTTTGTTTTTCACCCACCATTACTTCTCAGGCTATATATACATACATGATAATATATATATATATATATATATTTAACATTATGTAATAATATAACACATGTTTATTTTGGCGCACTTGGCAAAGGCTCGCGCTTGAAAGCATCAAAAGCATGTGATGCATCTATTTGCGACGGAATGCATCACAAATCCATCATAACTTCCATTGAAAAAGTTAAATTTCGTGGCAAATTCCATTAGAAATTCTGTGTTTTTGTAGTGTACCAAGGATAGCTTAGACCCTAAATTCAACAAAAAACAATCTTGGAGGATATTTTTACAAGCCATTTAATGATGGAAGAGGGTTGGAAATATTGGCGTGGAGGATTTGACAACTTGAGAAGACAAACCAGATTTGGCTTTTTATAGCATAATCCAAGTTGGAGGGGTTAAGGAAAATGTTAAGAAAATGGACAATGAAAAATAGAGGAGAAGCACTTTATTAGTTCTTATACACAAAATAAATGAATAGATTCATAACTATGCAAACTAGATAAAACTTGTGAGCTATTTGATGAAATTGTGGGAAAGAGTAAACACAAGTTGATAATGGAGACTTGCATTTTTAAGAACTAATTTAGACTTATGTCAAGATGTTCTATAATAGAAGCAATCTATTTACTAAGGAGGTTAATTAGAAAAGTACTAGAGGAAAAATATGCCAAAAATATAGTCTTAAGTCATATGAAAAGGGATAGAAGACGACCAATAATATCCAAAGAAATTATCAAACAAGACCTTTTATTGAGTATTAAATCTAAAGAGTTTGTTATTAACAGAACACAATGATTTTGTGTGACCTATATAGTCGACATTTCTTAGTAAGGCTTATTATTTTAAGGGTTAAAGGACAATTTTTGTAACACCTTACTTCTGTAATTGATCTGATGAGTTTTACGCAGTGAATTTGAACCACGAAGTGCTATTCATTTATAAAGTTCTTTCAATTCCTAACCTCAGGATAGGATTCAAACCTATATTTGAGAGGGTTTTTTTAGAAAATTTCAACACTTTTTTCAAAAACTATCATGAAGTGATTCATAACTTCTTCGTAGCTCATCTTTTCTTAATGTTATATATGATTAGTTTTGATGATGTCAAATATAGATGTGAAATGATAAGAGAAAAAAGTTTATATAATGTATTTCTTTGACTAATTACTGTGTTTAATGTTACATATCTTATAGATTAGTCAGGAAAAGAAAGAAGAAGATTGAAGATTAACAAGGCAAATAAAGAAGTAGATAGAAGGTAGTCAAGAAAATAAAGAAGATATCTTGATTGGGTTATGGATAATGATCATCAAGAAGGAAATCAAGAAGAAAAATTTTTAAGAAAGAAGAAATTAAAAGATCTAGTGAGAATATCAAGATTCAAGTTGTTAGAAGTGATACTGGAGGTTTCTATGATCAAATGATGGTTAGAATGGGTTAATCGAAGCTAAGATGACTTATATATAAATTATGGCACTTCTAGAGGAGTTACACTCAAGTGTGAGCTCAACACTCGAGTGCTAGAGGTGTTGTACTCGAGTGCAGGAAGAACATACTCAAGTGTCGGGCAACTCTATTCTACTCTGTTTTCTATTCAGCTTGACAGAGGTCCAGTATTTTAGCCATATCTCACAAACCACACTTCAAAATGAGCTAAAACTAGTGGTATATGAAAGAAGACTCACAAAAAAAACATACACCAATATCACATTGAAAGAAGCTTAAATGAAAGAGATATGAATTTTGGAAGATGATACTGAAATCACCGTTACATTTCAAGACAGGTTTGGTTCTTTGGACATAACTCACAAACGACACATTGAATTGAGACGAAACTAGTGCCGTATGAAACTAGACTCAAATACATTTCCATGGATAGGTAATCTTCCTAATTTGAAGTTATATTCTAGGAGCTATGCCTTATGGAAGTTGACGCTTGTGCTGTCTAGTGCGATAGACACTCTTTTGATCATAACTTAGAGAATACAAGGAGTTTGGAGTTGATTCCTTTTGCATTGGAATGCATATGACAAGAGCTTTCTTATGATACATCATTTTTCATATTTAAAATCAAATGAATAACTCAGGTCTGACATGGCCCCACATCACTCACGAGTCCAAAAATGTACTCTTGGAAATATCATGCGAGTGTTGCCCACAAGCTCAAATCTATAGTGCAATATACATGTGCACTCAAGCAAGGCCATTCACACTCGAGTGAGGCCTCAATACAATCGTGAGTGAGAAATCTCACTCTTTCAAATATCATGCGATTGTGTTCCAGAAGCGATTGTGAGGTGAAAGAATTTCAACAACATTCAAGTGAGAGATGTTGCACTCGAGTGATGTGTAGATTTATACTCGAGTCCTGTGAGTGTGACACTGAAAGTGTTTACCCGAGAGTCGGCTAGAACGTTAAAACTTGAAGTGCACTTGAGTGAGGAACGGAGTACTTGAGTGTTGGCAGAAAATGCAAGTGCACTTTGGAGGAGCACTTCTAGGAAAAACCGAGCAACGCTAAGTAACTTCTGAAAATCATAGGAATGATTTTATAACTCATTTTTCTTGCTTCTAATCACTCTAACACTTCATTATATTAGTATTTAAGCATTTTTCAGGTGATCAAAAAGGATTAACACACAACCTGAACATGTAACGGTGACTGAAGCAGAATGCATTACAGAGGTATAGCAAACAATCTGAATATGGTTAAAGGTTATTTACTCATTATGTTTTCACTTATTATTGTACATAAGCATTAATTAAAATATATTTCAAGTGAGAAACATGAGATTAAACATTCAGATTGCATCTTCAAGTATGGAGGTAACTGATGGCAAATATCGTCTCTCGAAGTGATGAGTCCCAGAAACAAACAATTCCTCTTTTGACCAATGATCCAACATACCTATGACTAACACTTCATCATATTAGTGATTAAGCATTTTGCAGTGTCAAACAAAAAATTTAACGTTGTGGCGGGTGGCATCATTACACACCAAATATTGGCTACATACCATGACAAAAGATTGACCCACCATGAATGAATGTCTGAAACACAAACACTACACAATTTGACATACAGTTCATAATGAATCATCTCGCTCTTCAACAAGACGCTCTGCTCTGCAACCGACATTTCATAGTGGCTAGTTGTTCAAATGCACTCATCAATCAAATAAAGCAATGGGACTCTAACAGACGAATGCTTACAACGGTTATCTTCTACAACTGATCTATAAATATGGTAGCATTCATAGAAGAGAAAATAACAACAAGAACTCAACGAAGCCAATATGCTTATAACATGAGTCATCCACTCCGACCCAACCAGTCTCTGTTCTTACCTATTTGCTATATCATGTTTATTTAAGAGAGAGTTACTTGTATATATATACTTCAGTATGCATTATATCCACTATGTGAGAGAGTCTGTAAGCACCTTAAATTATATTACTGAATTGATCTCAAGGTAGAGGGACCTTGAGAAGCTGTAATGAGAATTGCCAGTAAGACTTACTGCTTGTAAGACTTACAAGGTGTAAGCAGTAGAGAACGTTGTTGCTCGTAAGATTTACAGGGGTGTAAGCAGGAGAGAACGTTGTTGCTTATAAGACTTACATGGGTAAGCAGGAGAGAAATGTCTTCAGGATTGCTCTTCTCGTAAGACTTGCTGTAAGGGGGAGTTTCTCAGTAATAGGTTTGTAAAGGCTTTTCTTTTGCCCTGATTAAACAAGAAGATAGTGGATTTGAAAATCTCAGGAGGAGCCTAGGGACTAGACGCAGGTAATCATGGATTAGACCGAACCAGGATAAATCACAGTTTTCATATTCTCTTCCCTAAGCTCTTATATTTCTAGCATATATTATTTAATCTAACTATTGATTTATTATTCATTAGTTTCATACTTACTGTTTTTGTTAAGATACGAAAAGTTTTCCAAAGTTCTTAAGTTTTTATCTTACACCTTATTCACCCCCTCTTGGGTACCAACCGATTCTAACATTTGATATCAGAGCCTGGTCTCTCTTTTAAAGGACTTAACGTCTCAAAGTTATAATGGTTGATTTTGGGCGTTTTATACTTTCAGAAGGTTTTGATTATACAATCCCACCTTTTTTTGAAGATATTGATTTTTGGTTTTGGAAAGCTAGAATGACTAGTTTTATAAAAGCATTTGATTTTGATATGTGAAATGTTTTTACAAATGCTTTTGATTTCAAACCGAGAAAGGATTGGACAGAAAGAGAAAAGAGAATGTTTTCATTGAACATTAGAGCAATGAAAGTTCTGTATAGTGCTTTAACAGAAAATGATTTTGAGAAAATTAGATTTTGCTCTACTGCTAAAGATATTTGGGATACTCTTGATTCTATGTATACTTCTAACAAGTGTGTTGAAGTTGAAAGTGTGGATAGTTCATATAAAACTACAAGCTGTGCATCTACGGTACATGAAAAATTGGAAGTTGATGATAAAGAAGGAGAAATCATAGAACACTTCCATACAGTTAACATAGATAGACAAGAAGAAGAGGATTCCCAAAAAGAGCTCATTATAAACATACATGAAAAATTACTCTTCGGAGCTCAAGATGAATTTAAGGTAAAAAGTTCCAATTTTTCTTGTGTTTTTTGTAAAATTGATTTCCAGAGTCTATATAAGATTGTTTTTCAACCAATTGTTGATTCTATTAAGAAAAGCAAAAATGTTTTTAAATATGCTGGAAAGTTTGTTGGGAAGAAAGAATGTTCACATAAAATCCATTTGAGTTCCTACTCTCATGATCGACATAATACTTGTATGATATCCTATAATGCATATCTTTAAACAATTTGCAATTAATGTGATAAATCCGGTCATATTTCTCACACATGCTATATTAGAAGAAATTCACATGTGAGAAGTAAATATGTTTGGGTTCCGAAAAGACAAATAAAGTCTAATGCTAACAATCAAGGACCCAAGTATATGTGGGTACCAAAATGTCCATCTAGTACTTTATGTGTGTAGATTGATTATAAGAAGAATAGAAAAAATGCCACAGAGAAGATGATGAGAAGCCAAGAGTTTCTCAGGTACCAATAAAGAGGTTCATATCGTTTATATAAAAAAGGAGAACCCTTGAAGCGCCCATTACTGGAGCTGCAGAGTATAACCACAGAAAGAAGCAATGGATAAAAGGAGTACATTCTACCTCAACGAAGGGCTACCATAATATACCATTCAATTACCTTGAGGAGAATAGGAAAAGAAGGATATCTCAAGCATCAGGTAAAAGACTCCTGGAGTATGGATATCTTGAGAGAAGATTGCCGACACCTAAAGCAAGGGATTCAAACTATCAACAATATAGAAAGATGCATTGGGTGAGTAAAGCTAATTCTCCAAGTACCTAATGTAAAAATAAACAATGGTAAAACCTCTGACACTATTTTTAATATTTATTGAGGTTTATACCTTGTTACTTGTTACCTTAGTTATGAGCATTGCATATATGTTTTCACAATCTTTAGAAAATTCATTCATAAAGAGTTGTAATGTTCAATAGTCTAACTTTTAATGCATATACATATACTTCATGAGAAAATAATTTTTATGCATAAAGTCATACTTAATTCATTATGCTCAATTTCTTTGAAGTTACTATATTCTTAGAGCATATGAATTATGATTCTTACAAGTTAACCATGAGTGGATCCAAGTATAATTGGATACCAAAGGAAGAAAAAGGGTTATATGATTTTTGCAGGAACAATTTGAAAAAGAAGCATGACACTTAAGTGTAGAAGTGAACACTCGAGTGCAAGGCATGTGAACACTTAGTATTGGTTTGTAACTTGAGTGCTGATTTGAATCCTATGCTCTGTTTCTAGTTTGTTAAATAGGGGTTAACAGAGTATGTACTCTAAGGACACTCTTGAGTTCATCAAATGTTTCGACACACACTTGAGTGAGATGTGAGCACACTTGAGTGCATGAAGAACTGACCTGAAAGTGTAGCAAGAACTCTCGAAAATGCCATAGGTACAAATGCATGAATTGCTTCAAAACATGGTTTACTCAAGTGATCTTGGAGGACTTGAGTATAAAGAAATGGAAGTTAACTTGAGTGTCTACGAGTTACATTCAAGCCTATCAGTAATTTCAAAACTCAACCATTGTACCCGTTTTTCCCAACTTATTTTGAGAAGTAAATAATTGCTCATTATTGTATACTATTAGCAATCAATCATTTATGGTTTTCAAAATATTTTTTTCAGATTGCAAAATGAACCAAAAGTGAAACTATACATAGCTTTTGATCGGTCTGTATTTTGAAGTGCACAATCCAAAAATATGTTTTGATTTTAATTCATTTTGTTTATAAAAGTGCATACACATGATTTGAAAATTATTTTGTTTGCATTCAAATTGGTTTCAAAATTGGAAGTTAATATTTTTGTATACTGAAAGTAAAAAATGCTTCAAATTCATCCTCCAGAGTATTTTCCCATTGTTGACATGTTGATCATTGATCTTAAATGTGCTATCGAATGCTTGAACTCTTTAGTCTTTATTCTCTAATGAGTTAGACCTCACGTCTAACACATTGGTTATCTATATGAGGTTCAAGTGTATTCTCTACAAAAGAATTCAATTTGACAAAATTTTATGTCTAATACATAAATCTTTGGTTAGCTATGTTATTCCAAACCTTATGAATGTTCATTAGTACATTGAATCTTAATGTATTAACCATTATAGTGGAATAACATACTAATATTCTAAAAACTCTAGTCATTTGGACTAATGAGTATGTGTTTCATCATCCATAAATCCTTATAATCATCTGGTTGCTTAAATACATGGTTATTAAACCCGGACCGGACCGGCCGGTCCGGCCCGGGAACCGGTGACCCGGTGAGAAAACCGGTCCGGTTCAGTATTTTTTTTTAAATTTTTTTTTAAAAAAATATTTTTTTAAATTTCTTTATAATTTCATATTAATAAACCTAAAATTTTCACTCTCTCACCGGTTTGGTCCCGGGTTAACTCCGGTCTGACTTCGGTCTGACCCACTGACCCTTGACCCAGTATCACGACCGGTTCACTGACCGGTTCCGGTTTAATAACCTTGCTTAAATACATTAAAATTTGCCTTCATCTATTTTTTAGTAACTAGAGTCTACTATTCAAACTCTTGCTTTGAATCTTCATATCTTTCAAATACACAACTGTAAGAGGCAAGATTATTTCTTAGCAAAGTCATTGTCCTTATCTGTCAAGTTAAGCCATTTTGGCCAATTCATTTTTTATATGACTTTTGCACTTGGGAAAATTCTTCATCATGCTAACTTTGATTATTAACATGGTATCTTAGTTGAACTCCAAAGAGAAGCTTTCTAGTATGTGTATGTAATCCCCTACCTTGATAACCGTAATTAAGATTCGAAAATGCGTAATTTAAAGGAATTAGAGACTGACGATTACGTTTTTCTCAAATCTCTTTTCTAAACTTCGTTCAACATGGTCTCATATTCATCTTCCGAATCTAATTACTCTGCGCAGTTCAATCACATTCATACATATCAGAGTGCATAGCCAAATTCCCGGCAACTCCCGGGTTTCATACATGTATAAACTAAGGGTTGTAAGTTCCAACTAGGGGATTACATGACCAACATCAACGTAATATCTACATTTAAAAAATAAACAGCAATCCCAAGTCCAAAATAGATAACCAACAACCTAACAACACATCTCTACAAGATCCTAGCCACTCCTGGTGGTTCGTTTCTCCTTGGAGCCACTTGCCCTGTTTGAAATGTTAGTCAATGGAAAGAATGAGATTCAAAAGAAACTCTGTAGTAACAAATCACTCATACAGTGTATAAACACAGGATATATGATCATGTTAAGCAATATCACAATGTATCATGGCTTTCGCCACAAACAACAGCACTCATGGCTGTAATCTCTATGCGTCAACTTTCGCTGCGATCTCTATGTATCACAAAGTATCACTATGCATCAGCTTGCGCTGCGAACTCAAAGCATCACAATGTATTCACAAAGTATTCTCAATGCATGACAAACATACATACATACAATGTTTTACACACAGTATAAGAGAAAGAGTCACTACCTTGTTCTTTCCGATTGTGCTCTAGCGCAGGTGGATCACGAATAGGGCAAATATCGAATCCTACAATTCCAAATGCACTATTTAGACACTTCCATAGTGTTTCTTAGGGTTATATGAGTCTATAATGAAAATTTACAAAAATGCCCCCGGGGACTGGCCCGGGCCCGCCGTACCCGGTTCGGTTGCACTTTTCCCGAAATTCTAATATGGGCTATCCTAACATATTTCTGCCCAAGGAATCTATTTCCAGACTCAGAATTATCAAATTCAATGTAAAATTATAAATTTACACTTGGCGGCCCTACTTTAAGGGTTTTAGGGGCGTTTTTGTAATTATGCTTTTTCGGCCTTTTCTGAAAAGGTGGCCAACTGTAACCCCACCTAATTTTCACTCCTGAACGCAATGGAACCATCAAATCATTGAAAATCCAACTCTAAGACCCATTTATAGAGCTGGCCAAAATTTATGAGTTCTCCAGGAAAAATCAGGGTTTTACGATTTCGGCTCCTTAAACACGTTCCTTTCTACTCCTAACCACTTTATTAACTACTACATTAGGTTATAACTACCATTTGAACCAAAATTGGGCAGCATAACCCTTAGGAAACTCAATTTCCAAAATTTAAAACCAATAGCAATCCGGTGAAATTTCACCGATTAAATTGCCCACAGCAGCCAGAATAGTTAATATACGAAGGTTTGGAAGTTACCTTAAGCTGCCACTAGCTTTTCCTCAAGGTGGCTGAACCCTAACCCTTGAAACACCAAATTTTGAGCTTCACAACCTTAAAGAATAAAGAGGAGTAGCTTAGAGTCAGAGTTATACGTGTTAGGAGCTAAATCGTCAGAGAAATCGGCTTACCTTGTGAGATTTCTTCCCTTTCTCTCTCTAAACTCTCTCACCTTCTCTCTCTTATTTCAGGTCTGGAACAACACGAAAATGGCTGGAGAAAGAAGGCTGATGGTATTTAATATCATATATTATATGATATTTAATTATTGATTAATTTCCAACAATTTCGGATTTTTCAGAAATTCTGGCAGATTTCTATCCAAACTTTGAAAAATCATAAATAATTCTAGAAATATTGAATTGGAGTGATTCCAAAGCCTATGGAACCCTTATTGAGTCTAGTTTTAATGAAAAATATAGTATTTTTCTGGATGGAATCACAAAATTCCCAGAATTTCAATCTTTGTATACTGTTCTAGAAAATAATTAATTTCGCTGGGCAAACTTCAAAAATCCATAACTCTTAGCTCACAAATCAAAATGATATAAATTATATGTTCATTTTGAAGCTTGACATGTGAACTTTAAGACTAGAAAATGTCAGAATTTTTAGACACCATTTGCCTATTTAAACGTCCATACAAATCTGTTGCCCTGTACAGAGTTTCAATGGACAGAGTTTTCAACTTTTGCATAATTGTTCCCAATGGTTCTAATTTCACAATAAACACTCTCCCCACATGAATTTTCACAAGGAAGCCATTGGAATCATTAAAATATCCAAATTCCCATCACACATTCTCCAAAAGTGTTTATTCAACAATAATTACATCCACTTTTGAAGTCATTAGCCCTTAATCACTTTTTGGGATATTAGTACACTTAAACTGTTGACTTCCATTACATTTGGAATAAGCATTGATTGTAAACATGTTTCAAAAATGAGTTTTTCATGTATTCCAAAATCTTAATATTATAATGCATATTCATGATTCGAAAGAACATTTGAGATTTTGAAACAATTTGCATATCTCATTATCATTCTTAAAAAACTTGATTTCATTCATGATTTATCATTTTATAAAAGTTGGTATGGATAAATTCTCTATTCTCCTTTGATCCAACTTACATAAATTGCATGAAAATCTTATCAATGACATATTTTCTAGTGTATTTACAAATTGTCATTGATCATTGATCATCATCATTCCTGGTATCAATTGTTCTTTATGCTTTATGATGACTTGATTTAATTGGGTAAAATTATTCTTGGTCTTTGTTGTTTATGATACTCTTTGCTCAAATATCATATGATTTAATTGTATATGAGAATAAGAGTTATATTGTCTAATATTGTATAGACCCAAGAAAAGGTTGGGTACTAAAGAGCATATATTTATACCTTTACAAGAGTTGACCAAAATGCTCTACTTTCGGATACAAAGACAGAGGCTAACAGAAGAGGCAAGACTGATAGTGTTGCAGTATGAGCAAAAGCAGAATATGTGATATTACTCAAATGACACCCCAGCACTAACAAGTGACAAGCTATTGATGCAGTCAGAGAAAGAGATGTTCAAAGGAAGACACAGTATTTTACTAGAACTGATCCTCTTGATCCTTTAGTCTTTGATCCATCTATCATAGGCTATCCGAAAAAGGAGGTTCAACACTTTCACATTGAGCTTGCTACAAACAATGCTAAGATCATCATTCAATGAATGATAAGATAAGGTAGTTGTGTGACTTAGTGAACCAGAATTTTAAAGTTCTATTTGAGATGATGGATGACAAAAATAAGGGAGCAATGTGCTATTATGAAATGAAAGTTTCTTGATGGTGTTTGCTCAACAAGGGGGACATATTAAGCTAATATGCACATGCCTTATTTCGAGCTCCTCATGGTATCCTTAAGTGCTCACAAAGATTACATCTTCATATCACATATTCAGATAGTGACTAGCCAACAATGCATCTATGGACTATAGAGGATTATGACTCGAGTAATTACGATATTATTCGAGTGAGGTATTGTATTCTTACTTAATTAACATTCTCTGAGTTGCATGACTTGAGTAATCACTCAAGTAATGGTTGAGAAGGATCACTCAAGTGACCACTTAGGTGATATTGGGTTATATTTCTTAAAACCCCTGAATAGCATTGTCATGTTTCAAATTTGATTTCTCTCCAAATCTTTATACTATCAAAATCATTTTCTCTATAAATTTTTCAATGGTTTTTTTAAATCTAGGAGAGTTATTAACAATTTTCCACATAACAAATTTTTTTTAGAAAATCATGCATCAATTAAGGGGGAGCTTCACATTCACATGTGTTTTATATATTGAAAGCTCATCTCCTATTTGAAAGAAAATTCTTTTAACATACTCATATGTATTTACCATGTTTTGATTAGTTTTGATGATGAGTCACTCTTATGTTTTTCCTCTCATGATCTTAAATTTGATATATCATATGGAAATGATAAAATTGACACTTTATGGCACTAATCATTCTTTATACAAGAAAGATTTGCAATTATAGCAGGTGAATTGATTTTGTGCGATAGCATTCCTTAACATACTACAAGAAGAATCTATCAACTTTGAGGAAAGATGGTTTAATGCTTAAATAAGGAAAATATGTTGGCTAACATTCAAAACAACAAATACATATGCCAATACAAATGATCATTGAGCAGCTAAACAAAGCTCAACTCAATTGGAGAATCCTGGCAACAATATGAATGTATATCAGAGTTGCATAGCAGACGTGTAGAGAACATGACATCATGAACTAACATTGCCAAAGAATAAAACAATGGACTTCATGGAGTGCATCATCATTTTTCAAAATCTACCTGAGCATTTCTAAACCTTTTCAATTTATATTTAAAGAATACGTTTCATATATTTAATTTCAATTTACCTTGATTACGAAAGTTTTCTTAAAATCCTTTCCAAATCTATTTTCAGTTCCCACATATTCAAAATGAAAATACTATCACATAGCGTAAAGTAAACTTTTTTCTTACACATTCATTTTGATTAATGAAAAGAAAGGCATTTCTACTTTTTGCTGATGTAAAATAGAGGGAGAGAAATCAAGAAAAAATATGTTTTTTAGATATATTTTTCTTAAAGGATTAGTCATCATCAAAAAGGGGGAGAATGTTATATATGATTAGTTTTGATGATGTCAAATATAGATGTGAAATGATAAGAGCAAAAATTTTATATAATGTATTTCTTTAACTAATTACTTTGTTTAATGTTACATATCTTATAGATTAGTCAGGAAAAAAGAGAAGATTGAAGATTAGCCAGGCAAAGAAAGAAGAAGATTGAAGGTAGTCAAGAAAATAAAAAAGATATCTTGATTGGGTTATGGAGAATGATCATCAAGAAGAAAATCAAAAAGAAAAATTTTGAAGAAAGAAGAAATTATAAGATCTAGTGAGAATATCAAGATTCAAGTTATTAGAAGTGATACTGGAGGTTTCTATGATGATACTGGAGGTTTCTATGATCAAATAATAGTTGGAATGGGTTAATACAAAACTAAAATGACTTATATATGAATTATGGCACTTCTAGAGGAGTTTCACTCGTGTGTGAGCTCAACACTCGAGTGTCAGAGGTGCTGCACTCGAGTGCAAGAAGAACACACTCGAGTGTCAGGAACTACTATTCTACTCTGTTTTTGATTCAGCCTGACAGAGGTCCAGTATTTTGGCTATATCTCATAAACTACACGTTGAAATGAGTTGAAATTAGTGGTATATGAAAGAAGACTCACAACATAAAAAACATACACCAATATCACATTGAAAGAAGCTCATATTAAAGAGATATGAATCGTGAAATATGATACTGAAATCACCGTCACTTTTCAAGACAGGTTTGGTTCTTTGGACATAACTCACAAACGACACATCGAATTGAGACGAAACTAGTGCCGTATGAAACTAGACTCAAATACATTTCCATGGATAGGTAATCTTCCTAATTTGAAGTTATATTCTAGGAGCTATGCCTTCTGGAAGTTGACGCTTGTGCGGTCTAGTGCGATAGACACTCTTTCGATCATAACTTGGAGAATACAAGGAGTTTGGAGCTGATTTCTTTTGCATTGGAATGCATATGACAAGAGCTTTCTTATGATACATCATTTGCCATATTTAAAATCAAATGAATAACTCAGGTCTGACATGGCCCCACACCACTCACGAGTCCAAAAACGCACTCTTGGAAATATCATGCGAGTGTTGCCCAGAAGCTCAAATCCATAGTGCAATATACATGTGCACTTGAGTGAGACCATTTACACTCGAGTGAGACCTCAATACACTCGTGAGTAAGAAATCTTACTCTTGCAAATATCATGCGATTGTGTTCCAGAAGCGGCTGCGAAGTGGAAGAATTTCAGCAACACTTGAGTGAGAGATATTGCACTCGAGTGATGTCTAGATTTACACTCGAGTCCTGTGAGTGTGACACTGAAAGTGTTTACCTGAGAGTCAGCTAGAACATGAAAACTTGAAGTACAATACAGTGTGGAACGGAGTACTCGAGTGTTGGCAACCTGTACTTCCTGTACTTAAAATTGCACTTGAGGTGTTGGCAGAAGTGCAAGTGCACTTCGGAGGAGTACTTCTAGGAAAAACAGAGCAACGCTATATAACTTCTGAAAATCATAGGAATGATTGTATAACTCATTTTTCTTTCTTCTAATCAATCTAACACTTCAATATATTAGTGTTTAAGCATTTTTCAAGTGATCAAATAAGGATTAACACAACTTGAAAATGTGATGGTAACAGAAGCAGAATGCACTATAAAGTTGTATCAAACAATCTGAATATGATTAAATTTATTTATTCATTATTTTTTCACTTGCTATTATACATAAACATTAATTAACATATATTTCAATTAAGAAATAGGAGATTAAACATTTGGATTGCATCTTCAAGTACGGCGGTCACTCATGGCAATTATTGTCTCTAAAAGTGATAAGTCCAAGAAACCAAAATTCATCTTTTGCCAAATGATCCAACATACCCATGACTAACACTTCATCATATTAGTGATTAAGCATTTTGCAGTGTGAAACTAGAAATTTAACGTTAAGATTACAGATTCAAATGAAAGAGTCAATTGTGGTGGCATTATCATTACATACTGAATATCGGCTACCCACCATAACAAAAGATTGACCTACCATGAACGAATGTTTGAAACACAAACGCTCCACAATTTGACGTACAGTTCATAATGAATCATCCTGCTCTTCAACAAGACACTTCGCTCTACAACAAACATTTCATAGTGGCTAGTTGTTCAAATACACTCAATGGTCAAACGAAGCAATGGGACTCCAACATATTAATGCTTACAATGGTTATCTTCTACAACTCATCTATAAATATGGCAACATTCAGAAAAGAGAAGATAAGAACAAGAACTCAACGAAGCCAATATGCTTATATCATGAGTCATCCACTCTGACCCAACCACTCTCTATTCTTACCTATTTGCTATATCATGTATATTTAAGAGAGTTATTTGTAATGTACTTCAGTATGCATTATATCCACTCTGTGAGAGAGTCTGTAAGCACCTTCAACTATATTTCTGAATTGATCTCAAGGTAGAGGGACCTTGAGAGGGTTGATTTTCTTATGGAAGAAGCTGTAGAGAGAATTGCCAGTAAGACTTGCTGCTTGTAAGACTTACAAGGTGTAAGCAATAGAGAATGTTGCTGCTTGTAAGACTTACAGGGGTTGTTACTTGTAAGACTTGCATAGGTAAGTAGGAGAGAAATGTCTTCAGGATTGCTCTGCTCTTAAGACTTGCTGTAAGGGGGAGTTTCTCAGTAATAGGTTTGTAAAGGTTTTTCTTGTGCCCAGATTAAATAAGAAGATAGTGGATTTGAAAATCTCAGGTGGAGCCTAGGGACTGGACGGAGGTAATTATGGATTAGACCGAACTAGGATAAATCACAGCTTGCATATTCTCTTCCCTTAGCTCTTATATTTCCATCGTACATTATTTAATCTAACTATTGATTTATGATTCATTAGTTTCATACTTACTATTTTTATTAAGATACGAAAAGTTTTCCAAAGTTCTTAAGTTTTTATCTTACACCAATTCACTCCCCTCTTAGGTACTAGCCGGTTCTAACACTTATTCTCTTTATTATCTTAATCAGAGTGATTCTTTACTCATTTTTATGTGCGAAAGATTTCTTAACTAATGGCTTATACCGTATGATTACCCATTCCTAGTTCAATTAACACACTTGGATAATTAATTCATTCGTCATGCGGGTTATACAGTTAACCATTGCAATTATATTATTTTACATAACGAACTAGTGCGTAAATAATTTTTCTCTTCTTCATTGCAACCTCTTTCCTAGTCCAACGTCCTACACTCATCTTCTATGCTTAGCTGCCTATATGGTTGGTTAAGGGAGAGTGAGTTCAAGAGAATCCTAGTAGCGAATAGTGCTAACAATGCATACAAGAAATTCTTTGTGCATGACATGCTTGCTTACATAAATTCATGCCAACATAATGACATATATGCATGCTCAATGTTTATCACATTACACTAATGACCATAGTATAATTAAAACAAAGCTTTACTTGTTCATATATGCTTCATACAATTCATCAAAGCAACTAACACATCAATACACAAGCACACATATCTAGTTATGCAAGTTGGAAAAGTTCCCTACCTTTTATCTTCAAGTTCCCTCCTTGTATCTTTTCTTCCAACCATTGAAGCTTCTTGAAAATTCTTTCACTTTTCTTCTTTGTTATCTTATGGCCTTAGATAAATAGCTATATTATTAGAGCCATGACAAATAAATGTCGAATTGGCTACTTTAGCCTCTGGGACTTGTCTTTATTCTTTGGGCCAATATTTGTCCCAAATTTTAAAAACACAAGGCACCTTGGTTTGTTAACCTTAAAGTGAACACATTAGGCCCAATGGGTATTTAATGGACCCACACTAACTTTATGGGCTTTACTTAACCATTGAAGTTTAAATTAATTACCAATTGCCCTTACTTTCTTATTTTTGCCTAATTACCAAAATCTGCCAAGATCTTCAATAATCTTTGTAAATTCATATATTGACTTAGGAATATCTAATTAAGGTGGTTCAAAATTATATGTGCCACTTATTAAGTTTATTTTAAGGGAAAAAATGTTTCCCACTGCCACATGTCCACGCACCATTCCCAGTCTAAAATTTTGACTATTACTGCCATAAAATCTTTCCAGCTTTAATGGCCTGACTTCTAAAATTCATACCTTAATTTTTAGAATTCCAAATGGGGTGGTTCAAAGTTTTATGTGACCATATTTAAGTATATTTTCAGGGAAAAAATCTTAACCACTGCCAATTATAGGGCAAATTTGCCAGAACCATCGAACAATATAATTGGTTCAGAAAACATTCCAAATTCACTGCCTAATCTCAAAAATTCATATCTCACCATCTACAAACCCAAATGACACATATTATATATCAAATTAAAGCTTATCTTGTCTACTTTAATTTTGAAAAGTTTCATAGTATTTGGACCAGGTTTGGCAGATCAAAACTGCACCACAACTCAACTACCTCCAGAAAACGAAATCTGGCAGCACCTATACAAAAATCCCAACTTTTGGTTTTTCATTCCGATTCATTTAAGACTATAACCAGGGGCTATTCCCACACCGTTTTTCATATAGAATCCATTAAAAACCTTAAAAAACACCTCTTGGCCAAAATTTTAGGCCTTCCAAGAATCCACAAAAGCTCAAAAAAACCATAGCATATACGGTTCAAAACGATGTCGAGGCTTACCTCTTCGTATTTCTACTACAGGTTTGGAATTCCAGATATATAAATCACTTACAAATATCATACAAGCATGCACAAAAAGAGGAAAATTGTCACCTCTCGCCAAAGCAAAGTAATACTACAATACTCCTAGTCCCAGAGCTCTATCACAAGCCATAATCAATCTACAACAATCAATTTACTACACATTAATAACTTTTTGATTTATTAGGACACTTAACTTAATTCTATAAATTTAAAGTTTTGAATTAATTACCCAAAAAATCCAATTTCACACTAAAATCCCAGTTATTTATGCTAACATTTTTCTGTATTTTTCTTAATGCAAACAACCCATATGAGTCATTGATTACTATCAATTTCATTCCACTAAATAAAATCCCTAAGATTTAGGGTGTCAAACATAAAATTGTTAAATTCTAAATCTTTAATTTATTCAATATTCTAAATCCATTAAAACATTAACAATACTTCTAATAATCCAAATAAATTATTTTACCCAAAATTTACTCAGTGAAAATATCATATATGGAATAAATATTAAACTTTTTAAATAGAAAAAATAGTTTTAAATTCCAACAACAACTAAATAACAAATCTAAACTGATTAAATTTAACTATTAATTATCTTCTAAACTCCTATAGTCTTGATAAAACTAAAAACTTACCCAAAACCATAACCCAAAACATTTTCCAATCAGTACAAAAGTACTATCGTTAGCAAGATGAAATCACGTAGAATAAGTTTCTTGAAGGGAGATTGGTGAAAGGAAGTGATTTTAATTGCCTAATAGATCTCAAAAGTAGGAACCTAAAAAACAGAGAACAACGGCACTGCTTCTCTGCCTCCCGAGATGTTCACTGTTGCCACTGTAGCAACACTAAAATATATATTACTCCCTTCCCACCTGATATCTAAAGGGGTCATGTGACCCTTTAGTTTGTCATATTTTTTCTTTTTCTTTTTCTTTTTCCTTTGTTATTCTTCTTTCTTCTTCTTCTTATTATTATTTTAAAAAATACATATAGATATATATATATATATTATTTTCTTTTAACCATATATTTATTATTTTATTTTTTAAAATAATAACAATAGCACTATTATTTTTATTATTCCATTTTTATTTCAATTCATTATTATTGTTTTATAATTTCCCTTACTCATATAAACCATATTTTAAATAAACCCTCTGTATTTCAATAATTACATGATAAATCAATTTATTATAAATAATTATTTCTTAATTATAGTTAAATCCTAAAATAAAATTAGGATGTTACAAGGGGCGTTAGATAAGGAGTATCCAAGAAAGCTTACTTTGGGAAGTAGAAGAAGCCGACAAGGTATTCTGATTAGTATCTTCAACGATATATGGAGATAACTGAAATGTAAAAGTTACAAGTTGAAACACAACAAGTAATTAATGGTCAATACATTAAGGGGGAAGCCACGGGAAAGTAGAGGTTGAATAGGGGTGGAAACAAGCCAGATGACCTGTCAAGGGTTTATGGCTTGGCCTCTTTAAAAATAGGCCCAGGTCTTGTAAGAGGCTTGTTTTGCTTAAAAGGCGAGCCTGGACCTATAATTACAAATAATAATAATAATAATTAATACATTTTTTCACCTTGGGTTTTCTTATCCCTTACTTACCCTAGTCGTCAGTCTAATTGTAATGCCCCAAATTTTTGATTAAGGGCTAATGAGGATTATTATGGACATTTGTGAAATTAAATTGAAATTATTATGTGTTTTGTGGCAATTGTAATTAATATGCCCTAATTGGTGAAAAAATTGAAAGAATGGAAATTTCCGGTTAATTAGTCAGTGATTAATGAGGAAAATAATTACTAACTAAGAAGAAATGAGATGTGTAATTAAATGACTAATGAAGTGGTTATACTAACTAATTAGTTACTTATTTGGGGGAGAGCCAATAAGAAGTGGACATGTGGCGAATTTGGTATGAAAAGAGTGTAGGAGAAAAGTCAAATATGGGATATTTTAAACATTCTTTCCCTCTCTTTCCCTCCCATTTTCGCTGACAAGAGGCATGGGGAAGGATGTGTGATGATTTCATCTCCTTCAACACTCATCTTTCTCTTCTCTCTCTCCATTTTCGTCTTCCATTGTTGGCCAAGTGAGAGAAAGAAAAAACTTGAGAAAAAGGTAAGAAGATGACATCTTTTGCTCAAACTCTGTTCTCTAAAGTTGTTCCTTGGGTTGAGAGCTTTATTCTCATGGTTCTAAATTCTCCATTGGTGGTGATTTGGGCTCTTAAGGAATTTTGAAGTTTGGAGAATCAAGAAACTCCTTTCGAAAAGTTGAAGAGGTAAGTGAAACCAATCCTTTTATCTATGTTTTATGCCAAATGGTTAAGTTTGGAATTTCTGGAATGTTTGGCCTTAATTTCAAAAAATAAGGGTCATTGGGTATTTGGCATATTGTTGGTATGGAAATGGGTGTTTTGGTATGTGTTTTGGATAGATAGATTGATTTGAGGATGAAATGGTATGTTTGGAGATTTTAGAATTTTGGTGTGGAAATGCGTGTAGCCTATGACCAAAGCATGATAATGGAATAGGAATTTGACAATTCTGATGTTTCCATATGATTCCTTGTGCATTTTTGTGTGGGAGTAGCTTTGGTTTGGTATTTGAAACCATTGGAATCACTTTGGTAAAAATCTGGAAAGTGCTATTAGTTTCTGTGTTTTCTGGGTTATGATAAGCATCACTCGAGTGAGGATGGCTCTCACTCGAGTGTAGTAGTGCAATTGCTCTTCTGGCCTTCAATTTTTCTGTTGTACTTCTGCGTGAAAGGCAAAAGTGTTGCTTCACTTGCGAGTGTCAAGAGTTCCCACTCGAGTGAGCCTCGTCCCACTCGAGTGAGGGTGTATAAGACACTGTGAACTTGCGTCTCGGGTTGTCACTCGCGGCCATTTTTCAAGAGTGTTCTTTAGCACTCATGAGTGCTAAGCCATCACTCGAGTGCTTTTATTCTTGCTCGAGTAATGTCCTTTTCTGAAAGTTTCTTGTGCTCTCAAGTGAGCAGTTCCTGAACCTCACTTTGGGGTGCTCGGGTGAGCCTAAGGTTTCCACTCAAGTTATTGAGTTCATGCTCGAGTGCAGTGAGCAACTTTGGTTTCTGTCATTCCTTTTATGCTCTTAGGTGAGCACTTTCTGCACCACACTTCCTAGGACTCGAGTGAGCATTTGGCTGTCACTCAAGTGTTCACCTTTGTGCTCGAGTGCAAAGTTCCTCATCACTCGAGTGCAATAGTAAAAAACCAGTACTTGTGCTTCAAAAAGGGGATCTTTGGGATAGTTCTTCCAACCCTTTAGGACTTTTGTTAGAGGCATTTATGGGTTCTTAAGGGACAATAATGATAATCAATATAAAAGTTGAGAAGTTATTGAACATTGGATTTGAGAATTGACTCTTTATCCCTAATTATGAATTATAGGATACGACATTTGCCCTACTTGGGAGAGACCAGTGCCAGAGCAAGCATGGAGCGAACAAGGTAGTGACTTTTCTCTCATGCTGTGTATGATGTATGGTATGCATGACTTGTCATTGAGATTTGTGAAATGTATGTGCCATGGTCTATTGCAGCGTGAGCACTTCAGCATGAGCAGTCGTAGGGGTGATTTCTATCACACCTACCCCTGCCGTTGAACTGCCATTGTAATCGACATGGATTTTTGAGAATCTTGCCAGTATGGCTTGCGTTGTGAATATTGCCAGTGTGGCTTGCGTTATAAAATGCTTTATATGAATCCCAGCTGTGGTGAAACATATTATTGTGAACTGTGTTGTGTGCAATACAGCGTGAGCACTTCAGTATGAGCAAACGTAATGGTGATGCACGTCATACATGCCCTTGCCACTATAACTGCCATTGTAGTTGCTATGTGTAGGTTATGATTTGCTTTCATGCCTTATTGTTGTGCATACTGAGTGATTTGACACTACGGGGATTCCTTAGAATCTCACTCTCCCAAAAACACATTTTTAGAAGGACTGAGGGATCTAAAGGAAAATGGGTGATGAAGAGTAGTTAGAGCTCCAGGCAAGGAATTGTACTTTTGGAATATTTGGTTATCATGTATAAATCATTTGGATGTTTTGTTGGGAAACCATTGTGTATATAGATTTAGTTTGTGTAAAACCCTTATTCAATTAATGGAATCCAAGTGTGTCGGGAATTTACTGTGTACTCTGATATTTTTAAATGGAATCGAATTGTACAGGCCAATTGTGTAATTTGTAATATCCCAAAAAGCGATTAAGGGCTAATGACTTCAAAAATGAATGTAATTATTGTTGAATAAACACTTTTGGAGAATGGGTGATGGGAATTTGGATGTTTTAATGATTCCAATGGCTTCCTTGTGGAAATTTGTGTGGGGAGAGTGTTTATTGTGAAATTGGAACCATCGGGAACAATTGTGCAAAAGTTGGAAACTCTGTCCATTAAAACTCTGTACAGGGCAGTCGATTGGTATGGACGTTTTAAATATCCAAATGGTGTCTAAAAATTCTGAAATTTTTCATTCATAAAGTTCACATGCCAAGCTTCAAAATGGACATATAAGTTGTGCCATTTCAATTTGTGAGCTAAGAGTTATGATTTTCCAAAATTTAGGATGGAAACTGGAATCTGTTTTGGAGCAGTATGGACTTTTGTGCAATTATGTATTTTTGAGGTTATTAAATGCAGTGATCCATATTTTTCCAATACATAGGACTTAAATATCTTTCCATTGGCTTTGGGATCACCCCATTTTGATTTTTCTAAAATTAGTTATGATTTTTCAAAGTTTGGGCAAAAATCTGCCAGAATTTTGTAAAAATCCGAAATTGATGGAAATTTAGTAAATAATTAGAAAATAATATTATATTATATTAAATCATCATCCACCTCCTCCATCAGCCCAAAACCGTGACATTCAGCTGCAACAAGAGAGAGAAGGTGTGAGAAATTCTAGAGAGAGAAGGAGAAGAGAACTTGTACGGTAAGTCGATTTCTTTGGTAAATCCTTACCTAACGCGTATAACTCCGCTCCTAAGCTATTCTTCTATGTTCTTCAAGGTTTGTGGAGCAAAAATTTGGGTGTTCTAAGGCTAGGGTTTTCAGCCACCCTGAGGAAAAGCTAGTGGAAGCTTGAGGTAACTTCCAAACTTTCGTATATTGCTTATTCTGGCTGCTATGGGCAATTTTATCGGTGAAATTTCGCCGGATTGCCATTGGTTTTAAAGTTTGGAAATGTTATGGCCTAGGGGTTATGCTGCCCAAATTGGGTCTTAATGTTAGTTGTAACCTAATGTAATGATTAATAAAGTGGTTAGGAGTCGAAAGGGACACGTTTATGGAGCCGAAACCGAAAAACACCGATTCTTTCCAAAGTATACCAAGATTTCAGCCAGGGCTAGATTTGAGGGTTAGAGTTGGATTTTCAATTATTTGATGGTTCCATTGAGTTCAGGAACGAAAATTAGGTGGGGTTATAGTTGGTCGCTTTTTCGGAAAAGGCCGAAAAAGCATAATTACGAAAACGCCCCTAAAACCCTTAAAGTGGGGCTGTTAAGGGTAATGTTGTAATTTGACATTGAATTTGATAATTTTGAGTTCTAAATAGCCCATGTCAAAATTTTGGGAAAAGTACAGCCGGATCGGGTACGGTCGGGCCGGGTCCCCAGGGGCATTTTTGTAAATTTTTATAATAGGCTCATATAACTCCCAGAAACACTATGGAAGTGTCTAAATTGTATTTTGGAATTGTAGGACCAAGTTGTGAGCCCAGTTATTAGCACGTTTTACAATGCACACTAGAAGGTGGTCTTTGGGATAGTATTCCCCAACCCTTTAGGCATGTATCTAGGCTTCTAGTAGCCACCTAAAGAGTCCAAGTGATAACCAACTTTAAGTGTTTTGAAGGTGAGAATTTGGAATAGAGAATAACCTGTCGTCCTTGACTTTGGTTTATAGGGTTCGACATTTGTCCTAATCGCAAGCAACCTGTACTGGCGCACTTCAGAAAAGAACAAGGTAGTGACTCTTTTCCCTTATACTATATGTGATACATGGTATGTTTGTTTGATCATTGTTTGTGTGTCTATCACCTGTGGCCCATCGGTGTTGACAGTGGGAGGATCGTACCTTCGGGACGGTGGAATCCGGGAGATGAGACTATGTGAAAGCCGTAAGGCTATTTGTGAAAGCCGAAAGGCTATTTGTGTAACCTTCACCCGCGGCCCATCGGTGTTGATGGTGGGAGGACTGTGCCTTCGGGGCGGTGGAATACGGGGGATGAGATTATGTGATTATGTGCATATGAGGTAGTCGGCGTGCTGTGCTTTATGCTGTGATGCTGCTTGATGATTTTCTTGCATGCTTTGTGATTACATGTGGTATGAGTGATTTGTTACTACTGGGATTCTTTTGAATCTCATTCTTTCCATTGACTAACCTTCAGACAGGGCAAGTGGCTCCAAGAGAAAGGAGACGACCAAGGGCGGATAGGGCTCCTTAGGGAGATTTATATTTTGATGTTGGTTATTATGTTTTGTTGGGAGATCACCGTATATCTTATAAATGTTGTTTTGGAGACAGTGATGTAATCCTCTAATAGGAATTTATAAACCCTTAGTTTATGTATGAAACCCGGGGGTTGCCGGGATTTTGTTGTATACTCTGATATGTAAATGTGATGTAACTGCACAGGGTAATTATATTCGAGTTATGGAATTTGAGACCAGGGTAAGGCATAAATTTTGAAAATATTTGTGAAAACCCTTCCGTAAGGAAGGGATTGTAAATGAGTTTGATTATTATTGGTCTCTATTTCATTTTAAAATACGTATTTCGAATCATAATTATGAAGGTGGTTACATAATTGAAGTGTGAATATGAGACCATTGTTGAACAAGTTTAAAAAAGTTTTTGAAAACCCTGATTTTGGGTAATTTACTTTAATTAAGTCACAAATCATTTTACGGTCTCTAATTCCATAAAATTAAGTATTTATGAACTTAATCTCGGTCTTGATCTTAAAGGGGGTTACACTCACCACCTAGTCTCACCACCATTATCGGCAATCCATCTCTCCACTCTCTCTATTTTGATCTTAAAGCTCGCTGCTATTTGTCTGGTAGCCAACGACGGTGATGATGACCCAACGGCCAATGATGGTGACTTTAGCGGCCAACCCTTAATGGTTCAATAACCATCAAGCTTGTCGCCAGCAACAACCTACCTTGGACCCAGCATCTTGATGTAGGCAAATGACCGTAGCGGTGGGCAATTCATCTAGCTTCCTCATAGCTTTGATGGCAACTTATAAAGGTAAATCTGAAAATTAATATACAAGTCAAAAGCTAGTTATCAAGCAATACTGAGTGAGTTGGGAGAAGGACTCGTATAAAATTTCACAAT
Source organism: Inga oerstediana (assembly GCA_963210345.1). Lineage (NCBI taxonomy): Eukaryota > Viridiplantae > Streptophyta > Magnoliopsida > Fabales > Fabaceae > Inga > Inga oerstediana. The sequence continues at coordinate 39,517,220 of OY723407.1, forward strand.
TTCAATCAAAAGTAGATAAGAAATTAATTGGATTTACCCAAGTAATCAAGTATATTTTAGGGTTAATATAATATTGGATTTTTATAATTTTCCATAATTTTAGTTTTGGTTCATATAATTTTAAATTATAGGTTTTGATTCTTCAAGTTTCTTTCCATCTAAAATGTTATTCTCTATGTTTTAATATAAACCTAGACTATTTTATTCCTTGAGAAATGAAAACATATAATTTAAAACTATACGTGCTAAAACTAAAATGAGGATAAACTATAATGATTAAATATTGTATTAACCTTATTTCAATGATATTATAATACAATTTTTTTTTTTTTTGGTTTTGATGGAAATTTTTCTAAATTAATTTTAGTTTTTTGCTATTGGAGTTTTGGTTTGCAATATTTTGATGAAATTGCTACTCATCTCAGGATAATTTCCTCTTAAAAAATATTTTTTTTGTTGTATTCAGAATCTTGAAACTTTGTTATGACTTAATTAAAAAATTTTAAAAGTATCAGCCAAATAAATTGATACAATTTATCTACAGAAAAATATATAAATTTATATTAATAATTGAAAATAAATTATAAAATGTAAAAAATAAAAAATGATACTTAGTCCTATAGTGAGAAAGGAAGGTGAATTTTAGAGATTACAAATCGTGAAAATTATATGTGTTGTAAATATTATATGATATGGATATCCATAAGCTATCCAACTCTTGACCTTTCATATGTCCTTTACTTTATAACCTCTCACTCTTAGAATTCCATGTGTTCAATGCTATAACCTTATAACTTCCCCAATGAATGATTTATGGGAGTTTCTTATGATCAATACCATTATGCTCATCTTTATTTCCTTGTAATCATATGTATAGAATTCAATGGTTAGAGGCTTATATATAGAGGTCATGTACAATGTATTTGTACAAACAATAAAATTAAATAGACTCTTTTACCGATTATTTTATACATTGGGTTCCATGGTTAAGATTTGAAATTATTGTTGCTTTATTATCCTTTGCAAGTTTTTCTTTCCTTTCACTTTTATTTATCATTTTCCAGTAATCTCTTATTATGCAAAATTTATATTTCTCTATTTTATATTCTACTATTCTTTACATTTTATGTTGTTATACTATGTTATTTCATTTTATTTATGTTTCATTTTTTTACACTTATTTAACATTTGTATTTCTTTATTTTATTTACATTTTATGTTATATATTATTGTTTATGTTTCTTTATTTATGTTATTTATTTCATATTGTTTTATTGTTATTTTATTTACATTTCATTCATTTATGTTAATACATTATTGTTATATCATTATGTCAATCTTTATTTTTATTTTTTTTATTATATTACATTAATATATAATAGTATTATATATGAGCATATAATGTGATCTATATGATTATAGGCTTATCTATTATTTATATTTGATTATGAATTTGAATTTACTTAATTTATTTTATAGTATTTTGATTTTATCGAAAGGCTAGAAGCCATAATATTCTTAATTTCGTGATCAGATGACCAGAAGTCACATCACTTTTGTAATAGTTCTTATAAGAAAGAACGTTATTGGTTTCATTAAATTGCAAGATTGACAAGAAAAAAATTTGGCACTTTGATAATTTAATTATTACAAATATCAAAGCCTTGAAAGTTAAAGGTTCAAATATCAAACTAAAAAAAAAAAAAAAAAAAAGAACTTCTTAGCTTTGCACAATTTTTGCTATGGTCCTACAGACTAATATTTAGAGAAATTGATGATGTGATATTGAAAGTTAAGAATATGTATGTAAGAGTGAAAATGAACATGATCACATTGATTTGTGGAATTGATAGTTGAAAGTCAAGAATACTTTTTTTTTTGGCTATTGAACCATAGTTATGGAAATACTAACATTTCTAAGGTCATTAAAATTATGAACAAATGTTAAACTATGACTAGAGTAATATGGATAGAAAAAATGGTATAATATGACTAGAAGTCATATAGACTCATATGTATCAATTTATTGAAAATAAAGATCAAAATAGTTGTGAAGCCAAAAAGACCATGAGATATTGTGAAAAATACCAAAAGTAGTTATAATGCTTAAAGCAATAAGTTATGGAGAAAGATGACCAACTTATAAAGACAAAAGAAATAATTGTAAGCCCTGAAGGCTATATGATTTTGATTCTGAGTAGGGTTTAAATTTAGATTTAAATTAATTGTGATTAATTTGCAAGAGAGAAATTATTATTTGATATTGTGATATCAGCATGAGTGAAATATGAAATCAAATAGATGAAAAGGTAATTATTGGTCATTTTAAAATTTTAATATAGTGTCAATTTATAATTTAAACATTATAGTGTATGGATGTTCATGATTTCATGGCCTTTTAGGATTCTATCTACCTCATAGTTATTGTCATTATGTCCTATAACTCCCAAATTAAATGGTTTCTAATATTTATTCATATAACCTTCAATTATACAACTAAGTTGTTTAATTATCTTCTTTATGTATGAATGTACAATTTGTTTGTAACTTTAAGTATATAGTGTATGTGAATATTATTCATACATCAATGGAGTTTAACATGTCAAGCCTACCTATATTTTCTTCTTGGGACTTGTGCTTCTCTGTTGCACCATAGATTTCCCAACAAACATTCAACTCATATATCTCAACATCAAGGTACTTTCTTTCATTATTAGTCCTATTTTTCATTTTAGCTCTATCTTTCATCTCTTTTCTCTTCTTGAGCACTATAATATTGCTTTACATATATTTGCAATTTTTCTCAGATCCAAACGTTTCATTATTGAAAGGCATACAACTACTTTGCACTTTATATTTTATTCTAGTATTGATAAGTTATTATATTCTCTCTCAATTCATTGTATTGTCATTTCTTCTACTCCTTAGCAATTTCATATAATATGTGCAAGTTCCATACATTAATCATGATAGAATATATAATATGATATATATTGGAATCAAATTAGTTTTAGTGACATTTGTGGAAAAAAAAATCTTATGTCATATTTGAATTAAGAAAATGAGAATTTATTTAATTTTATGAGAAAATTCATAATAAATAGTACATGATTTGTTAGACAAAAATATTTTTGTAATGTGAGTAAACTATATATATAATACAAGTCAAATTTATGGATGATCAAATAGTAGGGAATATTTGAAAGAAAACTATGTATATCATAAGTATTCATTATTTTATATTATAATGCATTTGTCTTTACATTTCTCTTAAATTAATTTTAGCCCCTAATCATCGCAAATCATTGCAATAAAATCTTTATGTATTTTGATTATGGATCTCCTCATATTTCTTTATGTAGTGGAAAATTTTAAACATTTTATATTTTGAATATGCATCAAAAGAGGCAAATTGAAGTATATAATTATTAATGAGTAATAAAATTATATAAATACGCAATAATATATTATAGTTCTTGAAAAACATAAATGTAACAAAATCAATATAGTTGATGGAGAACTAATATAGATTTTTCTTAAATTCTATTGGCAAAAGATCATGAAAAGTTATGATCTATATTAGAGTTTCACTTTATTACAGGGTTTAAGTGATAACCCAATTGACTGAAAATCCATAATTAATTGTGAATTATAAAGTACTTGAGTTTCCAAATGAAAAATATATTATTGGCTTATTATATGCTAGTTTATCTTTAAAATAGAGACATAAAGAAAGTGTATTTATATGACTTACACTTGAGGGAGAGATTGTTAGAATATAAGTGTGAGTTAATATTAAAAAGTTCTACTCATATATATCCTCACAAAACCTATTGATCTCCCAAAAATGGATGTCATGTTGACATTTTATATCAATACTTATGAAAGTTGAAAATTTTGTTGTTGGTTAAGCAACATATTACAGTAAACCAACAATTTATTGATCTAAACAAATTTATTGTTGGCATGACTTATTTGATCATCCGAGTTATATATAAAAGATTACGTGTGACATTGAGGAACTAGAAGATTCTTCATGAATAACCAACATATTATATAATTTAAGAATTATTATGTGCTGCTTGTTCTCAAAGAAAGTTGATTATGAGAGTATCACAAGTTATGATTTGGAATTGATCTCTATATTTCTGAAAATACATCAAGCTGATATATGGGCCCATTCAAATAGCATGTAAACCATACAAGTATTCAATGAATTTGATAGATGCATCTACAAGATGGTTACATGTGATATTACTTTTAGTTTGCAACCTGAAGTTTGCAGGAATGTTTGAATAAATTATTATGTTAAGCGTAATTTCCAGATTATACGATCATTCTTTGAAGGCTCCATAAATAGCTAGACTAATACTTATGAGAACAAAACTTATATTTCAATGTTGGCATATTTGATCTTACATATGGCAGCACTTATACTAGCCAACCAAATTCTCCTGATAAAATTGGCTTTTGGTCAAGAGTCAGGTATATTCCATCTTAAAAAGTTTGAATGTGCATTCATATTAATCCACCACAAAGCACATAGATGGATATTTAGAAGAAATTGAGATAAATGTTGGATAAGAACCTCCTTCTTCTTGTTTGTCTCTAAATGAAATAAAAGGATGTTTCTAATGGAAACAAATGGATTTAGGAGGCTTATACTGCATGATTAGTTGATTGTCATTTGACAAGGTTTTCCTAACATGATGGGAAGAAAATTGAATAGCTGGAAAAAAGAACAAAATAAATGCATTATTAGTTTATTAATATCAAGTATAAATCCTCGAATAAAGAAATTTGAACCAGAAGTTCATTAGGTTTTGCATTCATGAAATATTGCATAAAATCTTCCATATGCAATTACTGACCTAAATGAGAATTACTAAATCTCATATTCCAGTGAAAAATGCACTAATACGTATAAATGAAAGTGAGACATGCTCGAAGTATGAGAGAATAATCGGTTTCAAAAGAAAAGAGAAAGGAGCAAATAATCAAGATCATCATATAAGGGAGGTAGGTACTCCAGAAAAGGCCAAGACATAACTAATTGCAAAAATCTCAAATAAGGTTTAGGTACCTGAAAGTAATGAAGAGATCTCAATGAATTATGTCATAGGAAAAATGGAATCGAAAAAATTAAGTTGTCGACAATGGTCTTGATAATAATTTCATGTGATCAATTAAGGATCTTATACATAAATCTACCTTGCGGGTAGATAGAATGATGATTGGCCAAAAAGGAAAAGTAAAAGGGGAAAAGACACAATGAAAATGAGATTATATTATTTCAATATGTGAAAATTATGGACTTACAGTCCCGGCTGAAATATGAATATATAAATATTTAAGTGAAAATAAAGAGTTTCACAAATGTTAGTGAAGACTATGATGAGACAAACTATTTTGTGGTGGATACAATAATTTTTTATTTATGGCAACATATGAAAATAAAATTAATCTTCTGTTAGAAATTGTTATATATAGCCTATTTGTATGGTTCATTAAATAGAGACATTTATATAAGAATCCTTGAAGGGTCTAAAATGTCAGAAGCATATACAATAAAATCATTTTATATATAAAATGTTATGTGAGTTTGAAAATAGTTCAAGTATATATAATTGATTGAAAAATATATTGGAAAATAAGTGATTTTATATTTTACTTGACTTGTAAATCGAGTTTCCGAATCCATCAAATATTTCAAAATCACATATTTTTGCTATGGTGAATTTTCTTGCAAAGATATATTGAATTTAATAGTCTAGAAGTATCTTAGAGTTTATGAGAATATTTTATGTATCATGCTAATATTGTATTTATTATGGTTTTATCGGCAAAAAATTAGTTCTTGCAGGTACACAATAGATAACAAACATGAGATTTGGTGTGATAGTCCTATTGACATATTATATGATATTATTTTGTTCAAAACAAACTGAATATGAGGATGCAAGATATATTTTGATGATTTTCAGAATAAATTTTTTTATTGTTTCCACAATGAATAAAATAAAGGTATAATATATTAATATTTTAGCATATCCAGAAGATATGTTAGAGGAATACATTCAGCATAACATTTCGTGACAATGTATCATTCATAGTTTTGTGGCCAAAAGACTGGTATGCTTGACAATATATTTTAAGTGATGTTCTTATCAGGAGGAGTAAAACTGATGTTATTATCCGGGGGAGTAAATACGATATTATCATCATGTGAAATAGAGACCATGCTGTACTCTTTTCCTTAACTATGGTCTGTACTCTTTTCCTTAATTAAGGTTTTGTCCCACTGGGTTTTCCTGATGAGGTTTTTAATGAGGCAGCTTCAATATATATTATGTACTCTTTTTCCTTCACTAGGTTTTTGTCGCATTGGGTTTTTCCTAGTAAGGTTTTAATGAGGCACAATATTTATTCATAGACATCCAAGGGGAAGTGTTGTAAATATTATATGATGTGGATGTCCAGAAGTTTTCCAACTCTTGACCTTTCATATGTCCTTTACTCCATAACCTCTCACTCTTAGAATTACATGTGTTCAATGCTATAACCTTATAACTTCCCCAATGAATGGTTTATGGGAGTTTCTTATGATTAATACCATTATGCTCATCTTTATTTCCTTGTAACCATATGTATATAATTCAATGGTTAGAGCCCTATAAATAGAGGCCATGTATAATGTATTTGTACAAACAATGAAGTGAATGAGAGCTCCTCCATATTTCTCCTCCAACCTTCTCTCAATATTCTCTATCTCCCTCATGTTAGTCTCTTATATTTTCTTGATTTCATAACAATATGTAAATTATATACAAAGTCACTTTACTTTTTTTCATATAGTGACATTATTTGGGTAAAACAATTTATTGCCCAAATAATGGCACTAAATTATATATTTGCTGGCTTGTTAGAAGCAAAAAAATTTATTACAAAATTTATATTTAATTTCAAAATAAAAATTTTCAATTTGGATTTTGATTTCTATACAGATTTTAATTCTATTTTTTTTCATTTTTAAATATTAATATCTCACGACACTTAGCAAGATCCCCTCATTATTATTATTATTATTATTATTGGGCCAATAATCTCAAATTTCAATCCATGTTTACTTTTTAAAAAATTTCAAAAGTTCACATCAGAGAAAGAGTAAAGTAAGCAATAATGTTAAGTTAGTTGGACTTTAGAGAACACTTCCGATAAGTCACTACTACATATATAATGACTAATAAATAACAGATACATTGAATAAACGTTATATATGTCGAGGTGGAAGTTGTTCAAGAATATATATAACGCTTAAAAGTAATAGTTATTTATGCGCACCGTCATGTCTTGTGAGGTAGAATTCACGAAAACAGAAAAATAACAGTTGTGGTTAACAACTATCATTTATTTAATTACAAAAATGACAGTTCTTAAAAGGCAACCGCCATTTGACACTTACAAACGGTTTGTCTTCCAATCTTATATTAGCGAAAACACAAACATAATGGTTATGTCAATTAATCATAAAGCATGAACGAAAAAAAGATCTTTCATAATAAACAACCATCATGTAAAGAACAAATCTAAAAAGAAATTTTTCATAACCTCGTTTGGTCTAACACCAAATAACAATTCTCTTAAGTTAAATACTTTATAAAGAAGTATTCAATTGTATTTATACCGACTTATTCCTTTTGTTCTTAATACTTTTCTAAAAAGCACCTTTTTATTATCTTGTCATTCTCTCTCTCTCAACATGGTCAGATATCAGAAAAGCTCTTTTCATTCACCCTCCTCCTCCTCCTCCTCCTCCTCCTCCTTGTCATCCTCACCCTCCTCCTCCTGGAGCTCCTTCTCCTCCACCATCGTCTCCTCCTCATCCTCTTTTGCATCCTCCTTAAATGGAAGCTCTGCTGCAAACGTTGGCTAGCCTTGACCGCTCCATAAGGCGTCTTGCTACACACACCCACAATTTGAACAGAACGTTGAACTTCATCCTTCATCACAATCAGGTTGTATATGATCACTTCTAGCCAGACATTTCATCTCATTCCTTTGACGTCGATGATGTACCAAGCGAGGAGAAGGGCAGGAGGAGGAGGAGGACAATAGTAGTGGTGATGGTTAAAAACCAATACTTGTTTTTTTTTAGTATTAAAAAAAATTAATCATTAAGGAAAAGTAGCCCAAAAATATTTTAAAAAAGTAATTGACACTTCATAGTCATTAGAAAACAACTATTACTAATGTTAGGCATTTTACAAGGGACATTCACGGTTATTTGTAAATAACAATTACTTATGTTAGTAACCATGGCAATTTATAAAGACATGTTTGGCTCTATAACGTAACCCTTTTCATTCCACTTCCATTTAATTAACAAGCAATGATCCTTAATACTAAAGGACGTGTTTGAAAATAAGATAATCCATGGTACCCTTTCTATTTAAATTTCTGAAAAATGAACTCCACTTATCCACTTCTATTTCAAATTCTCATAACCAACTTCTAACTTTTGTTCTTAATCGATATCATGGACAAATGCAAGAGATCTTCTGGTTCATCATCTTTTGCTCTCTATAGGGTAAAATCAAAAGATGATCGACATCTATCGATAAGCATTGAAGGGCTAATCCACACAAACTATGATCTCCAACATACCATCAATGATTACATGGGAGAGCAAGGATGCATGGATAAGTGCTTGAAGGAACTGACCTCTCTCGTTTGCTCTCTGATCGAGAAGGTGGACAAATTATTGGAGAAAGATGAATCTGATGGTGTAGAAGATCCTTCATCCTTATAAATTTTTATTTTCTGTTTGTTTATTCATACTCTCATTTTATTTTTTAATTTTTTGTTTGTGCTATATGGTTGAATAATCAACTTCAAAAATTATTTAAAAAATTCAAACTGTTATTAAGTAAAACCCTTCAATTTTTAGAATACCATGTCAAATACCTAACGTTTATTAAGAAAAAACCGTCACCATTTACAAAACCTTACGATGGTAATGTAAAACCACAAACTTACATTTAGAGGTTCATTACCATGTCAAATACCTAAGGGTTATTAAGAAAAAAAATCATTGTTTACAAACCGAAACATTTGTAATGTAAAACCATGAACTTATGTTCATAGGTTTATTACGGCTGTAAATTAAGAACCGTAAGAAAATGACACCTTTCATAATGGTTTTAACCTTATAACCATGAGCAAGTTTCACCAAGTATTTTTAAAACACCATCTATGTCACGCCTCTTCACGTTCCCAAGTTATTACACTTCTATTTGGTCGAATGTTACCCACCATCCTCAGAACCCCACAACTCTAGTTGACTTTTCTAGCTGTCAATAGTTGCTTTAAGGTGAATCACATCCTCCATTGCTTTCTTTGAACTTCAGTTTGATAGTCGTGTAAGTTGCTTCAATTGCCTTAATTCACCTTTTCATTTTAGAGCCTTAGCTAGGTCCAGAGCTGGAAAGATGGGATGAAAGCAAGGGCCAGCCTTAGGATTTTGATCCCTAAAATACAAATGAGGCTACAAGAGCCAACCTATTTTAGCCCTTTTATTTTTTATTTTTTAAAAATTGTTCCTATAATGCTAATATTATTATTTTTTACATTGTTAATGATACTACAAATATTTAATTGATATTATCTTTGTTTTAAAGTTGAATTTCATAAAATATTTGACTTATTTGGCTTGGACAATAGTTTATTCACTTAAACTTTAAAAGGGCTAATTTGGTATGAAAGAAAGCCAATTATTACCAACCATTTTATAGAAAAGCTTGATCTCCAACTCTTATTGCTACATACTACAATTAGAATAATGAGTAATAAAATTCCTATCAAACTCTGCAACTTCAATTCTATTGTTATTATAAATGGAGTCGAAAAAAGAACTTTTATGCCACAAACAGAGGGAACTACTTTGAGGAAGTGGGAGAGTTCTCTCTCCAAAGAGCTTTTGCATCTTTCAGTTTCAATGCTCCATCTACGCTGTAAACTTCATGCCCCTCTCCTTTCCTTGTCTGGTTTTCATCTCTACTATCATTGTTGTTGCTCTTCTATGCTTGTGGTTCTTTATCACCTCTATGCTTTGGTTACCCTCTTGTGATGCTCTACATCTTAATTATTGTCGTAGGTACTACCTTTACATGCGTATCCTCTACACTTATAAGGCCCATGCCACTAAAATTCAATCAGCCATATCCCTACATTGGCAACTTCGTGACTATATTTCTATCATTCAGGAAGCACATAACCACTTCCTCCTTCACTTCCAACATGCTCTGGATGCTTGCTTCATTAAACATTATGAAGTTTGGTGTTTTCAAGTCATGTTGTGTTTGTTCACCCCTTAGATTTCGAACACCACTATCTCATCCGTTATAATCACCCATGACCCTCTCTGGTTTTCTATTCATGACCATCCTTTTTCACTATGATGGTTCACCTCACAGTCCACCTCATTCATGAAACAAAGCTAGCTAGCCCAGTTCAATATCGATGGATGTATACTATTGAGAGGTACTTATTTTACATATATGCTTCATTATTATTTTCTATGTTTGTTAGTCGCCCTTTTCAACATTTAGTATCATTTTTCCCTCCTTTACTTTGTAGGTTTCTTGAAAAATTAAAATCTTATGTAAGGAATAAGACGTGGCCAGAAGGTTTTATAGCTGAAGGATATATAAGGGATGAGGTGCTGTATTTCTATTCAAGGTACTTTGATGACCTTGAGATGGCTTTCAACTGCCCACCTCGTGTTAACGATTGTCCTGAACCTGCATCAATATCAGGAGAATTTATCCCTCGTGTTGGTAAAACAGTTGGAGGAACTGAGAATTTCAAACTAACGGCAACTGAGAAGTTATAAGCACATATACATGTCTTGATTAATTACACTCAAGCTGAATCATTCCTTCAGTAAGAATTGTACACTCACATGTTATTCTATATCTTTCGTAACATTTTTTACTTTCATTTCACTATTGCGTTCCTATGATTAATTGTAGGAAATTCAGAAGTCATGTTAAGTGTCAACTCAAGATCCGTACACAAACATCCTTTAAAACTGTCAAAAAGGTCCACAGAGAATTCCCAAGCTGGTTTGCGCGCATAATACTAAATGACAACAACCCACACTCACCAGATTTCATAGCTCTTGCAATCGGCCCTCTTGACCATGAAAAAAGGTTTATAGCATACAATGTCAATGGTTTCAAGTTTTGCAAGGTTTCACGAGATCAAGGATTGCAAACTCAAAATTCGGGTTTTTACGGCACCTTTGGGATAAGTTATACGAGCAGTAGTGACTCCAACATGCAGTTCGGAGGCATCCCTTACTATAGAAAGCTTCTTGATGTCGTCGAACTTAATTACCAAAGCCAATTCACCGTGACGCTGTTCAAGTATTTGTGGGAAAATAACACTACTTTTTAGGGACTGACAACTGACGACTTAGGCATCACATCAGTTAATTTCTCACGGCCAATTCATACTGTTATTTCTCAAGATGTTGAGCCTTATATTCTTACCTCATATGCACACCAAGTTTATTATGTCGAGGATGAGAAGCATAAGGATTGACACATGGTCGTTTATTTAAAGGCATGAGAAACAAATAATTTAATTGGCTAACCTACTAAAATCATAAACTATTTAATTTAATATCAAAAAAATGGAAACAAATAATTGTATTTATTTTTTTTCAATTTTAATGACATTTGCAGCGGTTATTTAACCGCTACTAATAAAGGCGTTATTTTAAAATAGAAATTAAATTTTTGGCGTAAAATTTAAATTTCAATGAAATTAGTTGCGGTTATAGAATTGCTACTAATTAATAGCGCCATTTTTAAAATTCATGTTAGTAGCGGCTCAAGAACAGAGCAAATTTTTTATTTTCATTTCCCACCTTCTGAATTTTATGCTTTGAGATTTGTAGCGGTTATATATAACCACCAGAAAATTATTCTTACTCTTGACAATGTTGTAGCAGTTGTAATTAACCGCTACAAATATAGTAGTTGTTTTTGTGTTTGAGTAGCGGTTAAAAATTGTTAGATATGAATAGTTTTGATGATGTTAAATATAGATGTCAAGTATTAAGAGCAAAAAGTTTGTATGATATACTTATTCTCTATATTGACTAGCTACTATATTTAATATTGTATATCTTGTAGATTAGTCATAAACCTGATGGTGGGTTGATGTTATAATGCCTCATATGTGGAGAATGATCATCAAGAAGAAAATCAAGAGCCAAGGGATTGACGAAAGAAGGCATTGCAAGAACTAATGGGAATATCAAGCAAATATTGAAGAAGATTGAAGATATTCAAGAAGATGGGCTATGAAGAATGATCATCAATTCAAGAAGATATCTAGTTGGGTGATGAAGAATGATCATCAAGAGGAAAAACAAGAAGAAAGAGATTGAAGAAAGAAGAACTTGTAGGATCAAATGAGAATATCAAGATTCAAGCTCTTAGAAGTGATACCGGAGGTTGGAATGGGTCAATACGAAGTTAAAATGAAATATACGGAAGTTATGGCACCTCCATAGATGATTACTTGAGTAATATGGCACTGCCTCATTTTAAAGGTGATTACTTGAGGCTTTACTTGAGTAATCTGCAGAGTTACTTGAAGATTACTCGAGGGAGCCCTCGAGTAATGATACTCTATTTTCGTGCGGCAAAATAAAGGTTCATTTTTTAGATATATCTCTCTAACCACACCTTGTATTGAGCTGAAGCCAGTGGCATATGAAACTAGACTCCCAACATGAACTATGGACACCAAGATCACATTAAAAGGAGTTTAGATGAGAGATATATGATCTGTTGAAATTGACACATGAATCAGCATCTTTTACCAGAATAAGGTTCGGTATTTTGGACATAACTCTCAAAATACATATCGGATTGAGACAAAACTAGTGCCATATGAAACTAGACTTAAACGAGCTTTCCATGGATATATAATTAACCATATTTTAAGTTACATACTAAGAGCTATGCCTTTTGGAAGTTGATGCTCATGATTTCAGACTTTGTCTAAATGCAAAAGATATTTTGTTAGATCATAACTTTCTGTACAAAATGAGTTTGGAGGTGATTCTTATTGCATTGGAATGTAGATGATGACGGATTTTTGATGATATATGATTTTCCATGTTTCAAATCAAAATCAAGAATTCCCTTGAAGGGCTTACTCGAGTAATATGCAGAATTATTTAAAACCTCACTCGAGGGACCACTCGAGTAATGAAGTTAGAAATGCTCTCAGCCAAAATTTGAATAACATTACTCGAGGGACCACTCGAGTAATCTGTAAAGTTATTTAAGAGCTTACTCAAGGGATTACTCAAGTAACCAGAGAAGAAATCATCTATTAGCTCTCGGCCAAAAAATCACAGACTTTACTCGAGGGACTACTCGAGTAACCAAATATGGAAGAGTACATTACATGAGGGATCACTTGAGTAATCAGGTAAGCAAAGAAGCAATTACTCTCGGCCAGATTTTGAACTGGATTACTCGAGGACTCACTCAAGTAATGACCCAGGATTACTCAAGTAACCACTCAATTAATGCAACATACAACGTTACAAAGATTCTGAAAGTCAATGGAATGATTTTGTAATTCATACATCTTGCTTCCATTCACTCTTACACTTCATTGTATTAGTGTTTAATGCATTTCTCCAAGAATATAATGAAGAGATGATGTGAAGAGACAAAAGTTGACTTTACAGAAGCGGAGCGTTCACCAACCACAACGGCTAGTTTTTAAAATCGAAGAACAGTCAAACGAAGCTACACCACTCTAACAGACAAGTTGAAATGCTTCCAATGGCTATCACAACTCATCTATAAATATGGGAACATTCAACGAAGAACAACATCAACGAGAACACAACGACACAAACATGCTCATATCATAAGCTATCCATCTCGACCCAAACACTCTCTATTCTTATCTGTTTTCTATATTATGTATATTTGATAGAGTGATTGATTGTATTGTGCTTCAATATTCATCTATTCACTTCTGAGAGAGAAGATTGATTGTAATCTTTCATCATCAAAGTTGTATCCTTACGCGGTGTGTAAGAGAGAGTAATTCAGTTGTAACCTTACGGTGTGTAAGGGGGAGTAACTCGGTGAGATATTTGTAAAAGGCTTCGCAAGTGCCTGGCTAAACTTGTGGGTTGTAAAGGCTTTTCTTGTGCCTGGATTAAACAAGAAGATAATGGATTTGAAAATCTCAGGAGGAGCCTGGCCACTGGATGTAGGCCATCACATATTGGACCGAATCAGGATAAATCATAGTTTGCATACTCTCTTCCTTAAAATCTTATATTTTCAGCATATATTAACTGTTGATTTATGATTAATTACTTTCATATTTATTGCTTCCTCTAAGATGTAAAAAGATTTTCAAAGTTCTTAAGATTTTTTTCTTACACCCAATTCACCCCCTCTTGGGTGTCAGCCGATCCTAACAAAAATAACTGCTACAAATCCACTTGCAACAGTGAATTTAGTAGTGGTTTTAGAAACCGTTATTAATGCTATTGGTAGCAGTTAAAACCGCTAGGAATACACCTTTTTAACCGCTACTAAATCACAGTTTTTTTGTAATAGAAGAAGTGTAAGATATTGCAAGGAAGGAGTTATGCGCTTTGCTATTCATGAATGAAGTAAAGTCTAAGGGTAGAAAATTTCATGCGGTATGGAATGATGAAGGTCAAATTCTTGAGTCGTCATACTTCATCAACTACATTGGCATAACAAGGACCAACGTTCTTATCATGTTGAGTTATTGGGGTAATGGAAAGAAAGAGTATACAAACGTTATTTGGGATAATCTCAGGGTAAGATGTATATGCCAGCTAATTACTTGCTATTTACTTGTAAAAATGTTAACTAGAATTGAGTGCTTTATAGTCTGCATATGATATAGATGACCCTTAGGAGAAATTTGTCCTTGAGAAGGTTGGGCAAGCACTACGCACATTTTGTTGTATATTGACGAAGGTGTATTTGTAGAATCCAGAAGAGGCCAATGAGACAAAAGTTCCTGAGGATCTTCAGTCCAAGATCAAATAGCATGAGTCTAGAGAATGTCATCTCACATCACTAGGAGTTATTCATGGTAACAGTTATTCACAATTTATAAGGCTTGCATGTATCTATTTAATATTAACTGAAGTGTTGTGCATTTTTGTGGATAATAAGCTAGGGGAATAAGGAGAGGATAAAAAATAATAGGTATCCCTATAGGGCAGGGTGAAAGGGGTATGCTCTCATTGCTCAAGAGTTGTCTGCTAAGAGTGGTAATGGTATTAGACCTACCCTTTATGAACTTTGGTCGTTGACGAGGTAAAACAAAGATGGCTCTTATGACGATCCTTAGGTGAAGGATGCCATCGATAAAATGGTAAGTATTAATATTAGTCCTCAGTTTCTGGAAGTAATGTATTCAATTAACTATCAATATTAACATTGTTATTAAATGCATAGCAAGCCATATCCTCGGAAGTTATTACATAGGGCTGCCTTTCTACTGATGAGGATACATTAGCCAAGACATCAGGGTCTGACCATCTTGATCTTCTTAGGGGTGCTGGCTTTGGATTGACCAGGACAAATTATTATGGGCAGCTTCTTTACATTGCCTTTCAATCTAGTTGAAGTATGTAAGGTGCCCAAGAAGTCCAACACTCAACAAGAAGCTGCCTACTTAGTACAAGCCTAACCATCGGTCCAAGCCCACCCCTCATCAGTCCGAGCCCCCACTCAGTCCAAGAAGAGGAAGCATTCCTCCCTCAATGATCAATTCGGGCATAAGTCACTCTCGTAGAATAAGCTCGTTGGTCAATTTGCTTGGAAGTCCCTCAAGGAGTTTGATGATAAATTCTTCGCTTTTAATTTGAACCCATTTCCAATGATACAATTTGAGATAGAGGCCTTCGACATATCATAGCAAAAGAAATCTGTGAGTCAAGAGCTTGTTAATGAGGTCCTATGTAAGGAGATGGCAAGTATAAGCTCTGTCAACTTCTTTATTAGGTATTTCTTCACTGTGATTAAATAGTTAGCTACTTAGAACTTTGATTATATTTTAATATGTCGGTTTCGGCATTTCAAGCACATGTACCATATTAACATACTCCCTTGTAGCTTCCATGACAAGATCAAGTTCATCTACTTTGACAATGTCAATAACCAAAGTGAGGACATGAAGGAAGATGTGAAACAATCTCAAAAGAGGTTTCCTGAAGATGAATTCATTAGGAGGGTGCCACCCAAAAGGGACACTAACTTCTTTGTGCCTTACATTCAATGATGGGTACATCATTAACTTTTCTTAAATTAGTTTCTATTTATTTTGTAATTGTTTTGATAGTATGATTTATTATTGTACTTAGAGGACATTGGATGTTCATAATGTTAAATCTATTGCGCTAAAAGTTTTGGTCTTATAACTCTTTTAGCAGGGTTCTAGACAATAGCCATACATGCAAGAGACATTCAACCAGTAAGTTATCTGTTATCCATTCATTATCTCTTATAATTTAGTTTAGCTTCATGCTTCTATATTTATATATATATATATATATATATGTTTTTTATTGTACCTTCACAGAGAGGTGTACAAGTGTCGCAGCAAAATGGCTTCGACTGCAGCAAATGCAACCTTACTGATGGCTGCTTCAAATACGCCTTCTAATGGATAAGTCCAAAGGTATATATATTATTTACCAATGACTATAATATTAAATTGAAACACACAATAGTTTATATATGATTGACAGACATATTTTTCTTCTCATTTATTTATAGTGACTACAGTAGCCAAAAGGAAGCAACGATTATTGGTACTGCATGAAGTAGTTCATGAAGGACATAATCACGCACGATCCCAAAAATATTGATATTAATAAGATATATTATATGCTCAATTTGTTCATATATACATTCGGTCAACTATATATTATAATATCTAACTTCATCTATTGTTTCTTGTTGCGCACAGTATTTTTATGCCTCTTGCATGAAGTTTAACTAGTCACAAATGGAAAAAGTGGCTGAAGAGTTGGTGACGCCTCTACAACTTCAGTGGGAGGGGAAACCAACAATGAATGACTATAAATTTATATATATACTATTTGTTTGTTTTAACCTTTTGGTTTTAGTAGTATATACATGTATATGAATGATTATAAATATATTCTGATTTGTTGTATTTTTCTATATATGAATGGGTATAAATATATATTTTGAGTTGTTCTATATAAATGTATATGCAGGGGCTATCAAAAGCAGAACCCCCCTATTTTTTTTTGGAAAAAAAATTTAGCTTCGAAACATCAAAGTTGTTACCTAATAACTATTATTTATGTCAACTATATATAACAATTGTTTAAATAAAGCCGTTAGAAATACTATATATATATATATATATATCAATGTTTTTGAAAGAACCGTTATTTATGTCACTACATATATAACGGTTGTTAATGCAAAACCATTATATATTATACAAGGATTATCATATATTATAACAGTTGTTTACGTGTACCCGTTATTTATTATCACAACATTTCATATATTATGGCCTCAACAAGCCTCAATATATCAATATATAACAGATATTATATTACAACTGTTATACTCCCTTTGGTCCTATTTATAAGCAACTTTCTCTCTCATAGGGTTAGTCCCTTTTATAAGCAATTTTCACTTTTTGTCTGAAAATGTAAGCTTCTTTTTTCTATTTTATCCTTATTAAATACACATTATCTATCATATATTATACTCATTATCTCTCATACTTTTTATCTATTCTCTCTCCTCTACTCTTTTCATAAATAGGGGCATAATGGAAAAAATATGTCATTTCATTTTGCGTAATCAAGGGGACAATTGCTTATAAATAGGACCGGAGGGAGTAATAGATACCGAATAAATCACAGTTTGGAACCATTATGTATTTGCGCTGAGCATATATAGCGCCCTCATATATGACAGTTGGGAACCAAGATTTATGGTCGATAATAATCGTTATATATCAGCGATTCTATAGTAATGAATGTCAAGTTCCTCAATCACATATGATATGTTTGAAATATTATCATTTAATTATAATAAATTCATATGAAATAAAATAGGGCACATGGACTATATGAAATTGAATAACTTGACATAATAGATATCAGAAATTTAATCTAAGGTTTTTCCTCTAACTTTTTATTAAATTATTTTGACATAATATAGTACTAAGCCATTATACATGGTGGTGACATACGATATACTTCCTCAAGTTTTTTTCTTAAGGAACAACTACTAAAATCACACAGTTCAAAATATTAGTTAAAATTAGTAAACGTGTTCGATATATACTTTTCTTTCTAATTATACCATTATTTATAAAAAGAGTACATGAGTGCAAATGAGAGGAAATTTATTGCGAAGATAATGAGTGACAATATGTTTAATGGGGTAAAAATAGAAAGTTTAGTTAAAAATTTCAGACAAAAAGATTTGTTTTTTATATTAAGAACCATCTATATGAAAGAGATTGTTCCTTATAAAAACGATAGTATGAATTTTCTTTGAAACTAATATGTAATTTTTCTTTTTAAACAAGTTCAGGTCATTTATATTTTATAAGCAATAGAATATATGAATAGCGCATAATTTAAAACAATAATAGCATAAAACCAATATAGAGTAACAATTTAATTATATTGATTTTGGTTATATATTGTAATAATAATGTTTCATGAATAAAGTTCCCATAACCTCCGTCTCTTGGACCAACCTTCCCCATGTGGTGATGCACAAATTTAAGGGTGGGAATTCGAACTTTAGCAACACAAAAACCAAAAATACAAAAAACAAGAAAGATGATTAAAAAAGGTGTGAAATCCATGTAAGGATATATTTGGTATTAAAACACATGATATTAGTGAAGGGTTAACCAATCTTTTAATTGGTCCCACCAAGAAATTTTAACGGACCGATGGCGGAAGGTTTTATATTTTTTTCACTCCTCAATTCTCATGCTGAACTTTAAAATTGAAACAACCGGTTTTCAGTTAAAAAGATAATAATTCTTCGTTAAATTTAGGGTAAAAAGAGCAAATTTACTGATAAAGTTTTAGAGAAGAAGTGTCTGGTACAATTATATTTTAAAAGAGGTAAAAATACACATAAGAAATTAAAAATGGAGCATTTTGTATAAAAACGTTAAATTTGACATAATGACATTAAATTATAAGAAATGAAAATTCTTAACGGTGTTAGGTCAAATTTAATAGTTTTGTTCTGGATGCCCCACTTTTAATTCTTTAAATATATTTTTATCCCCTTTAAAATATAATTGTATCAATGACTTATTCCTTAAAACTTTGTTGGTAAATTTATTTCTTAACCCTAATTTATGCTTTATTGACTTTGCTAAATTCTACGTGGTTTACGTATAAATATTTTATTTACTCGTGGAATATTAAGTTTTTATTTAAATAATACTTTTCTCAATGTTATAGATGAGGTTTTTGTATATTTCAATTATATTATTTTATTTAAATTATGATTGGGTTGATTCCAATTCAATTAAGATTAGGTAGTTGGCTCTTAAATCACTGTCTCAACTATTTAAATGACTGTCTCATTTTCAATATATTATAGATATTTATAATATTCTCTCTGATTCTTAATATAGGAATTAGACAAAAGGTTCGATTTGTTTATAAATATCATACCTTAAAATTTTATAATTTTTTCCTCAAAAATACCCCTTTTAATTACACCTATTGAAAGAGGGTCCATCATGAGGGATAGTTCCAATCCAATGAACATTAAAGAGGTATTTTATGAAATTTAACATCTATTTATTACAAATAACTAATACAATTAATTTTCTTAACATATATAAATTAGCTACTCCATCTTGTCTTTATTATAAGATACTTCTAACTAATTCACACGTACCAATAAAATATATAAAAACATTAATAAAATTCAAGTAATTTTCCACCATTACCCTTATTAACTAATAAACTAAACTCTAATATCATATTAATTTCTACTATTTTACCCTTTTATGTAAATTTCTATTATCTCAATATCCTTATTAAATATAGACATATATGAGTTTAAACAAACTCGTAATAATAACATAAACTTGTATTATAAATTCGAATTGTAAACTTGTAATAGTTTACTTTTATCATTAAAAATGTATTTATGATATAAATTAAATATAAAAAATTGATAACAATTTGATTTAAATATATTTTAAATCTAAATAATCAAAATTAAGCACATCAATCTTCATAATATATTATGCTTAGTAAATAAATTTATATAAAATTTATAAATAAAGTCATTAGGTATAGTCAAATCAAAAAAATTATTATAAATTTAAGGGTGAGTTAACATAGTTTTGTAAACGAGAAAAACTCTCAAATTTATCCAAATTTACAATTAATATAAATTTATTGGTGACTTGCCACAATTTTTAATATAGAAATGTAAAAAAGATAAATTCAAACGGGTGAGTTTAATAATAATCCTATCCACCTCATGTAATACTATATCATTCACCAAGAAAAGGAAACTACAAAAATATCCCTGAATTAATTATAAATCACACATGCAAACTCACTCTGAACTAAACATCCTACGTTTTAGCTAGTTCAAATTAAAATTTGTCCAAATTATAATCAAATGTTCACAGCTGCATTGTGCGCTTTTATCCTCTTCGAAATAAACAAAACTGCACGTATGAATGGAAAATCAAATCCAACTTTATTCGGACACTCCAATAATCAAAGATCCAGAACGAATCGCATCAAACTCTACACTAATCACAATCTCTCACCATCTACCTAACAGAGCAACGCCGTAGCAATCAACAAGAGGGTGGCGAATAATCCAGCAGCTCTGTCCGACGTCGCGCCGGAGTTCGGCGGAGGTGGGCTGGCAGCACCGGAGGGAGATGGGGATGAAGGGTTTGTGCCGCCGGCGGAGGGTGAAGAAGCGGGAGATCCGGGGGCAGGAGCGGTGGGAGATGGCGGGGAGCTGGGAGATCCGGCGGGGGATGGAGACGGAGACGGTGACGTCGCGGGGGAGGAGGCGCCGGTGACGTTGATGGCCAGCTTTTGGCCGCCGGCGCAGTGACCGGGGACCGCACAGAGGTAATAATGCTCGCCGGACTTGTTCAGAGTCACTCTCACCGGCGGGTTATTGTAAAGCGCAAGTGGGGATGAGGTGTTGCAAGAATCATAGTTCGCCTTCGTCACCTCCGCCACATCGTGTGCGTTCTTCTGGAAGTTGAACACTGCACAAATCACTCAAAATCCATCAGCAAAAACAGAAAGAGCTGTTGATTTTGTTTTTAAAGAGATTCAGGAAGTTAAATAAATTTTTTTTCTTACCTAGAATGTCGTTGATTTTGAAGGTCTTGCCGGAAGTCCATGTTTTATAAAAGGTGGCGCCGCTGGGAGGGACGGTCCATCCGGTTTTGCCTCCGACAGTGTAAGTTACAGATCCAGTAGATGAAGGAGACGGAGCTGAAGCAGGGGATGGTGAAGGAGCTTTCACCGGAGCAGGGGATTTCGTCGGAGAAGCAGCCGGCTGAGGAGCAGGGGAACCAGCGGGAGAAGAAGCTTGGTTGGTAACATTAATGGCGATTTTCTGGCCAAGCGAACAGTGAGACCCAACAGTACAAATATAATACTGTTCACCACTTTCGTTCAATTTCACACTTGCAGGTCCATTGTTAAGAGTAAAAATGGTGTTCCCAGTGTTACAGGCATCAAAAGCTGCCTTCGTCACCTTTGCTACGTCATGTTGCCCAGTTGCAAAGTTGAACACTACATGAATAAAAAGAAAAAAAACGGAGAGACAAGAATTATTACATTGCACGGAGAAATTATAATTAATAAGTGTTTGTACATGTGTGTGAGAGAGTCTAGTTATACCAAGAGTGTCGCCTTGCTTGAAGGTCTGGTTTGAAGCCCATTTGGTGTAGGTTGAAGCGCCGCCAGGAGGGACGGTCCAGCCGGTGTTGCCGCCGACAACATGGCGGGTTTGAGCGGATGAGCCATGAAGCAGGGTGGCTAGTGATAGGAGAAGAAGAGCAAGTGCGTTGAGCTTGCCTGCCATTGCTGTATGTGTTCTTAAAGGTCAGGTCGCCCCTGTTCTGTGCTTTTTTCTTAGGAACTCGAATGAAAGGGAAGAGTCACTTGTTAATGAGTGCGTGTGTGACATTTTGGTAATATATATATATAAAAGCAAGTTATGGGAATGGGCGTGTGAATTTAATTTGTGGATGGTGGGATTTGTGTATAGTCGTTGTGGATTTGTTTATTTGTTTGGTCAACCAAAGTTTTAATTAGTGCCGGAAATTGGGATCTGTTTGACGGATATGGGCACATGACAGAAAAATTGTAAATGATCTAAAATGTGAAATTTATATTTAGTATTTTTTTTTCAAAATTTTAAATTGTTACGCACAATTTCAACGGCTAAACTTATCAATATTATTTATACTTTTTATATAGAATATATTTGCCTTCGAAATTATAATCAAAGTCTTGTAGAGGGAGAAAAAATTACATTCTCCGTTTCTTTATATGTCACTTTTGGGAAAAAAATATTTAGTTACATTATACAAACCTCCTAAACTCTATATATCACACGTAAATAACATTTCTAAGTTTTAAAACTTTATAGTAGATTCTTTAAACTTTCAAGTGTATGAAAATACTCTTAACTAAACAATTTTATGTCCCTTGAGCATTATTTTTATACGCATATAACCCCTCAAACGTGGACTTATATGTATATGAACCTCTAAAACTTTAAGCTATATTGTAGATAAATACTAAACAAATCTAATATACAGACAGGGTCATTGAGAGTGAAAATGTTGTGCAACACATATAGGGACAATTTGTTAAATGATCTATTTGGTTGACTTAATGGCATGATATTTTTGTCTCTTTTTAAAAATTTTATGTGTATTTTTACATGATTTTCTTGATTGATATATTTATGAAATAGTCAATATTGGTTGACTTAACGCCATAATATTTCTATATCGTTTTAGAACTTTCATGAGTAAGTTTAATTCAAAAGGATGACTTTACTTTTTATCCCTTAAAAAAAGATGGTGTGCATAATAAGGAAATTATTATTATTTTTTCTCTCTATAGGTTTCTTTATTAGAACCTTTTAATTAAATTATGCAGATTAATTAATTTTCAAATAGTTATAACTAATTAAGAAATTTTATTTTATCAAAGAATAACTAGAATATTTAAGAAAACCCTGTTAACAAAAGCAACACCATCCAATAATCCTTGTAACTGCTTAAATTTAAGTTTGGCCGGAGGGGATATACAAGACCTCCCCCAATACATCATTTTCTGTTTCACTTCTTTGTTTTTTTTTTTTTTAAATTTGAGCTCCTTCTCTCCCTTTCAGATTTTTAAACGCGACTTGGACTCCACCGTCTATCACACATGATCATAAGACAATTTAAAATAATTCTGCGAAAAAAAAAGAATTCTGCTTGTATAAATAAATAATTATTCTCGAAAAGCTTCTCAGTCGGTATTATTCTAATACCCGCTTGCCGTATTGGTTGATAAACTTATTCAACGGAAAGATAACAAAAGAAAACGACAAAAGGAAGTGTGGCGCCCACTTTGTTGAAAAGGTAACCAAAAAGCAAGGTATCGGGAAGTTTCCAATGTGATAGACTAAATAAAAATAGGTAACGTTTTTGTTTTGTTAGGGGCCAATAAATATAGAAGGGTACAAATTGTTCGGTGAATGTGAACTTGTGAGTTGTGAACACGTCGTGGTTCTCGAATGTGGACTTTAGACTTGGACTTGCCGGCCCGCCTTTTAAATACTCGACGCGTGAATCGTCATGCTTTGCTGTGTTTTTCAATTTTCTTTTTTTTTTTATCTTTGATAAGAGGTATCCGGCGCTAGATCTGGACCCCGGAACCGGGCTGTCCGAGCAACCGACTAATCCCCGCTGATTTGTAGGTACCTCGATGGGTAGAACAGCTGGCCAGGAGATTTAACGCTGCTCCATACCCAAGGCTAGGGATCGAACCCCCGACCAAGGTTAAGGGTGGAAGAGCCCTTACCGCTCTACCACACGCTCCTGGTTTGTGTTTTTCAATTTTCTACCTCCATCGTAACGTGTGTGTTTGAAACAGTGATGATAAAAATGGTTTTTCCTAATTTAATTTTTGATAATTTTATTTTTTTATAAAAGTTAGATTATGTAATATGATTTATATTTGGATTGATCGTTGTATAAATGAATTTTGTAAAAATAAAATTTATTTGGATTGTCTTAAATATAAGTGAATTTTGTGATAATGGTAAGAGAGAGTTGATGGAAAAATATTTAAAAAATCAAGTAAATATTTAAAAATTACTTTAAAATATTAGGTATTACAGGAAAAATATTTTGGAAGGGTAGAAATCAATAAATCAGTATTCTAAGTTTTAGATGCTCTTTACTAGTAAAAAAAATATATTAAAGGTAAAATTGTAGTCAATCTCTTAAGACTGAGTACAACTGAAAAAATATTTTAAAGGGTTAAAAGCACAAAAAAATATTTTAAAGTAATTTTTAAAGTTGAAAAAGTACATTAAGGGTAAAATTGTAATAATTCTGATAACACACTGGGTACAGTTAAAAAAGTATTTTAAGGTTAAAAGCACAAAAAAATATTTTAAATTAATTTTTATAGCTGAAAAAATACATTAAGGGTAAAATTGCAATCAATCTATAGCATACTAGGCACAACTGAAAAAATATTTTAATTATTCACCCTCATGCCAAATGCTAAAGCTGTATAAGCTGGCTTTTTGAGCTTACGGGCAAAAGCTATTTTTCTATGATAAGCCTAATTGGAAAAAAAAATTGCTCCCAAACACTCTTTTTTTTTTCTCAATTACAATTGGGCTTATGTTCACCTAATTAAGCATTATTGCGGGCCTAAACGCCCAACCAAACATACACATAATTTATCTCTACTAATAAGCTCTTTCTTGTTAATTTTTTTTTATCAAATATTTCTTGTTAAATTACCAAATAACTCTATATAACTCTAGTTGATTTTCTTTTTGGAGAGATTAAAGAAGTTAAATAAGTTATTTAAACATATCATATGTTGTATATAGGGCTGTACATGAACCAGACCGGGCTGGGCAGGTCAGCAACCCGTGGTCTGGTCCGGAAGGGTGTTCGGGCTGGACAGTCCAGCCCGAAGCCCGGTCCAACCCGGAAGAAAACCCGATGGCAGCCGGGTTGGGCAGACTGGACAAGACTGGACCGGGTTAGTGGTCCAGTCTGGCCCAGTCCAGACTTCTTTTTTTTTTTTGGACAACCTCAGTTTTTGTTTGCAGAACCTAAAATTAAACAACTACATATATCTCCTGATCTTAAATCCTAAAATGGTATAACTAAACCTGACGCCAAAAAAAGAATCTGAAACCAAACCTGATGCCAAAAAAGAACCCTAAAACCAAACCAACATATAAATAATATCTTGCATATCATGACTATATCAAAATCCCTGATTCAAACAAATAGATCCATATTCATCATTCATAAGAATATATCATCAAAATATATTCATCATTCAGCAAATAGATCAACATTCATCAATATCATCAAAATATCATGAATATCCAGTAATGCTTGGCGCCTGGGCAGATAGAAATATGTTCATAATTTGCATCTGCCCCATAGATAACCTGCCCTTAGATAACAACTGACAAGCATCCTCAAAATAATTAAAGGGCACAAGTCTAAATAAGGATCAAATACTCAAATTACAACCAAAGTTCAAAATCCACCAAAAGATCAACTAAAAGGCAAAAGTCCATAATTCTAAACCTGAGAAGGTAATAGTGTAATACCAAGTCCATGACTCAACAAAATATCAAACATCAAGATAATCTAATTTAAGCTCCAAACTTTGTCATGGCAGCAAAAAATGAAGTCCATTAGTGCTTTTAATCAAGTTCCTCCATGGATGTCACAGCAGCTCCAACATCAGTCACACATGAAGCATCTAGAAAGATAAAATACAGAAAAATTAAATTTTTTACAAAGATATGATAAAATAACAACTAGTTTTATTAAAAACATTACCAGAGTCTTCAAAGTTGTCAAATTCACGAAGTAGTTCAGTGAGTTCTGACAGTGATTGCCCAGGAGTAAGCCAATTTTGAGAACAAATAAGAGCCGCAGTCATTCTAGGTGACAATGAGCTTCTATATTGATCAACCACACGACCTCCTGTGCTAAAAGCAGATTCAGAACAAATTAGGGGTTGTTGACATAGAATCATGCTCTTCCATTTCAATTTCAACAAATACCTTCAAGAAATCAAAGAATTAAATATATCAAATAAAACTGAATGTAAATTTGGTAATAATACTAAGTGAAAAATTGAACATCATCAATCACTCAGTGTAATAGAAGATGCAAATAATTGTATATATACATCCAACAAACAAGTTTAAAATGTAAAGAACACACAAAAATCAGCTCATTCTTGCTTACTCTGTAAATTTAACACACAAAAATGGCATCCTATTTAACACACAAAAATGGCATCCTGTATCTCGATTTTGTATACATGTTTCCCTTAAAAAATTAACAAGTAAATGTTGCATAAATAACAATTTCACTTACTTTTAAAAAAAAGTATACTTAAATCTACACACAGAAACAATGCGGTTCTGTCCTAGTAAATCTACACACAAAAACATATTAAACCCTTTGCTGATTCTAGTCCCAATGCGGTTCTGTCCTAGTCGGTATATATCATTTGCATGGTTTTAAATACCTTGAATCATTGTGATTTCCTTGGCTAGTAATCACAGAAAGATAGATAACGAAAAAATCAGTTGCAGCTTGCTCTATAGTATAATGGATCTGGGTTAGAACTCTGGGTCATGGTAAAAAACACTTGAGGAACACACAAACGAAAAATAAAGCAGTAAAGCACCATGAATAAAATACAGTACCACACTGAATTTGAAGAACACCGAAGAAGAAAACTTGTGATTTCCTTGGCTAGTAATCGATGAACACCGAAGAAGAAAACTTGAAGCTTAAAGAAGAGAACTTGAGGCTTACCTAGTGCTGTGACGGTGTGACCGAAAACTCGTGGGCAGAGAAGTTGAGAACTCAAGCACAGACGGTCTTCAAGCTTAAAGAACACAACTTGCGGACAGAGAAGAGGAGAAAACTCGTGGACAGACGATCTTGAGGAACGATTAGCTCCGAAATGGCGCTGATGCAGCCGCTAGGCGTCGGATTGCACAGATGAGCACGGGAGGACGGAGAGAACTCAGAGAATTTAGGCTTAGGGTTTGGAGTTGGACTTTCCAGTTTCGACTCAATGAGGAGCGGAAGCCCGAAGCCGGAAGGAATGCGGAATGCCCAATGCCAAATGGATTGGGTTTTTTTTTTTTTTGTGTTGTAGACTATATTATAACTATATATTAACATATAATTAAAACAATTCGCCGGGTAGGACCGGGTATACTAATCCAGGACCCTAACCCGGTACCCGGTCCTACCCGGACCATCGGGTCTGACCCGGTCTGACCCGAATATGCTGGTTTGCCATCCCAATTTTTTGAACTTGGACCGGATCGGACCGGGTTTTCCGGGTTTCCGGGTTTCATGTGCAGCCCTAGTTGTATATGATTAAATTATATATAAATTTATAAGTTAGACAAATTAGTTTGGAGAAAAAACGATAAATATAAATATTTTAAAGTAATTTAATTTTCTTCTTTAATCTCCTAAAAAAATTAACTGAGTCTTATATTTTAAGGTAGAGGTAGTATGTAATGTTTAATTTCTCAGCGGATTAATTTTCCTTTTTTTTAAAAAAAAATAACCATTGAATAGCAAAATAGAAAAACGATTTAATTACAGTTAGATCACTAGTTCATCAGACACATGTTAGGAGGGATAGTCACCGCTGAAATAGTCAATTGCTGGGATTTCCCCAACCTTTTAACACGCCGCTGTTAGAAACACCCTCTAACACCAGTTCTGCAACCGATTTGTGGATATAGTCAGTAAAGAAAGTATTGAATTTTCTACACCGATTTTACGACAAGTGTAGAAAGTGTCATATCTATACTGGTTGCAAACCTTTTTTATAAAAAAAAGAAATGTTCTGTCTCTAAATTCATAGAGTGATTTTTTTTTTTATGAAAATTCACAGAGCAACTTTAATGTAAAAAGGACACCCTACCAGAAGAACTCATCATGGGCTATTTTCTCTACAATACATCTTAGGCCCAAAAGTGAAAAGCCCCATTTTCCTGCTATCAGAAATTGGCAATACATGGGTTTGTGTTGATTGCCCAAGGTATAAGTGGTTTTAATCTTTTAGGACTCGTAAAACAGCGTTGTTTTTTAGTAAATTATAATTTTCTGGTTGATGTTGGGACCTGGTCCAATGACCACAATGGCCTTGGTTCGAATGCTGGTATCCCTTCCTTCATTCCAAAAATTTGTTTTGTTCAAATATAATTTCACGATTTCAGATAAGTTTGTGTATGCGTTTACAAATTAAAGTAATATATTATAGAGGCTCAAAATCAATTATTGAAAAATTTTTATTTGAGAAATGGATGCATGAATATAAACGTCTCAACCCATCATGAGCTTCTACACTGTATAGATAACAATCCAAATTAAAATTAATTTATATATATTAACAACAAACAAACCAATATATATATATATATATATAATTAGAACACACAGCACGTCAGGCATATCAGCATAACAACAAACCAGAGATAATAATAAAAATAAAATTTATATATATATATACGAATATATCAAAGAAAACAAACCTCGTCAGATGCTTGGCTAATAATTAGTTATTATAAAGTCGGTTGATGATGTTTGGGTGGAAGAACCTGAGAGGAATAATGAGATGTTTGACAGGTTTTATAAAGTACTCTTCTCTTCCAAGGTGACTGAACAAATGGAGGAGGTCTTGAGTTCTGTGAAGTGTGGGGTGGCTGAAGAAGAAAAATGGTTATTAACTAATCCCGTTTCTGAACAAGGAATTGAAGATTCAGTGTTGGATTTGGGAACCACTAAGGCTCCAGATCCTATTGGGTTTACTACACTATTTTATCAGTCAACTTGGGAGGAGGTTAAGAAGAAAGCTTGTGGTATGGTAAGAGATTTTTTTTTTTTTTTTTTAAGAAAACTCTAAATTAATAAGAATCAACTGTTGGGTAATTACTCTATTATAGTGGTATTTCAGCAAAATACAAGCTCCATAGAGTATATTCTAATGGAGGAATTAAGTAGTAAGGTAAAAGGGAAAAGGCTCAGATCCACAAGGGTTTTTTGAGAGGCCCTCACTCTCCTCACTTTCACTCCACAATTTCCATGTCCTTCCTAACAGACTCCTTTCTACATATATACCTCTCGCCTATAACTGTAATATTATAATTTTCATTGTTGCCCCTTATTCACATGGCCTGCACCCTTCACTCTAATTATTGGGCTTTCGCCTATAGTAAGTAAAAAGAGGCCCATGTTCATCAATACCCCCTCTACAAGTTTAGCCTTGTCCTCAAGGCGAAAAGAAGGAAACTGTATGTGTGTCACATCATAATCTTCCTAAGTATTCTCAACGTCAGACAAGGAAGTCCACTTAATCAACCATTCAATTCTTCCATCAGTCATACGGCGGTGTTGTAAGACAGCCTCCGGGGAGACCTGCAACTCCATATCAGCAAATAACATAGGAGGAAAAGGATGAGGGTGTTCAATAGAAGACAACGATTTTTTAAGCTGAGATGTGGAAAACAGGATGAATTCAGGCATCCGGAGGAATCCAAGCAATAAGCCACTATGCCTATCTTTTCAACAACTGGAAAAGGTCCATAAAAACGTGGGCTCAGCTTCTCATTCGGCCGACGAGCTAGAGATTTGTGACGATAAGGCTGCAACTTCACATAGACATAATCACAAAGTCCTAAATGGATGTCTCTGTGTTTTTTGTCAGCATAATGTTTCATCAATTGCTGTGAATGGGCTAAATTCTGTTTGAGCTCATCTAGAATAGCATTCCGGGCCTGAATATGACTATTCACAGCATCCAATACAGATAAGGGCTCCTGGAAACGAAACAAACTTGGCGGATCTTGACCATAAAGAGCTCTGAATGGAGACATACCAGTAGATCAATTAAAATTTGTATTGAAATACTCAACCTAGCTAGCCATTTGAACCAAGTGGAAGGTTTTTCACTGTAAAAACATCGTAAGTATGTTTCCAAGCTTCGATTAATGACCTCAGTTTGGCCATCACTCTGAGGGTGATAGCTAGAGCTATAGCATAGCTGAGTTCCTGCTGCTTTAAGAGTTCATTCCAAAAATTGCTCGAGAAAAGCTTATCCCTATTGGACACAATAGAGCGAGGAAAACCATAAAGACACACTATTTCGCTGACAAAAATCTTAGTAACAGATAAAGCTGTATAGGGATGTTTGAGTGGAATAAAATGAGTGAATTTGGTAAAGCAGTCAACTACCGCTAGAATGGTGTCATACTGATGAGACTTGGGTAAGCCAGAGATAAAATCCATGGATATATCAATCTAAATAGCGTCAGGAATGGGAGGTGGCTGTAGAAGGCTTGTGGGACTTAAAGTAGAATGTTTGTTGCATTGGCAAACATCACAAGCCGAGACATAATGTTAAACATCCCTGTGCATACCATCCCAATAAAATATAGAAGAGAGGCATTTGTAAGTTCACAAGTAACCCTAATATCCACCTATGGGAGAATCATGATACTCGCGCATTAACGTGGCAATATGAACGGATGACTTGGGAAGGACTAAACGGCCTTTAAAAAACAAGTGTCTACCTTTCACAGCATAATTGGCTAGAGCTTGTTGACCGAGTAGAAGTGCTTGAAGAATCGAGGTTAAGATCTCATCTCGTTGCACCTCTTCATACCATTTATCAAGTCTTGCTAGTTGGTGCAAGGAAATATCATGTAACTCCAGATGATCTTCCTTTCTTGAGAGTGCATTAGCTGTTGAATTGGTTTTGCCTAGTTTATACTGAATCTGAAAGGTATAACCCATAAGTTTGGTCACCCAACTTTGTTGAGAAGCATCCAAAATTCATTACTCCAGCAAGACTTTTAGTGCGCCATAATCTGTGAGAATAATGAAAGGTCTGCCTAAAAGATAGTATCGCCACTTTCACATAGCAAAGACTATAGCCATCAACTCACGCTCATAAACAGAACATTGTCACTTCCTTGAAGACAAAGAATGGCTGTAGTAGGTAATGGGGCGCCCTGATTGCATTAACACAGCACCTAAGCCAGAACCAGAGGCATCGGTTTCGACTATAAAAGGCTGAGAGAAATCTAGTAAACCAAAACAAGAGTTGTTGACATGGCCATTTTCTGCTTCTCGAAGTCAGCTTGGGTATCCTCAACCCAGCAAAATGCATTTTTTTTAGTAAGTCCGTTAGTGTTGCAGCAATCAAGCCATAGTGTCTCACAAAATGCTGGTAATAACCGGTTAAGCCAAGAAACCCTCGTAATTCTTTAATAGTCATTGGTGTTGGCCAAGTAGTAATTCTTTTAATTTTGGCTGGGTTAGCATGCATGCCATCTTTGGAGATGATGTGTCCTAAATACTTAAGTTGGATTTGAGCAAAGACACACTTTTTGATGTTCATAACCAGTAAATGCTGTTGTAAAATTTGAAATATCATACGAAGATGTTGTAAATAAGAAGTGTGACTATTACTGTATACTAAAATATCATCAAAAAAAATACAAGTATAAACTTCCTGAGGTGTTGGTGAAAAATGTCATTCATGATCGACTGAAATATGGATGGTGCATTCTTGAGACCGAATGGCATGACTAAGAATTCATAGTGGCTATCATGAGTATGAAATGCAGTCTTATACTCTTCCCCTTGTTTCATCCTGATCTAGTGATAACCAGATTTGAGGTCCAACTTTGAGAATATTTGAGCACCTCCTAGCTCATCCAATAATTCTTCTATGGCTGGTATAGGAAATTTGTCTTGAATGGTAATCTTATTGAGTGCCCTGTAATTGACACAGAAACACCAACTATTGTCTTTCTTCTGGACTAATAGCATAAGACTAGAGAATGGACTCTTACTGGGTTGAATAAGACTAGCCTTAAGCATTTCTTTCACCAAACGCTCAATTTCAGTTTTCTATGAGTGTGGATAACAGTAAGGCTTGATATTTGGAGGAGTCTCTCCAGGTTGTAACTCAATGGTCTAATCGATAGCTTGAATAAGAGGAAGGCTATTGTGAGATGTTTGTACTGTATAGAACTCCCTTAGCAATTGCTGCACATCATATGCTAGTGGGGCATAAGACAAGCCCTAAAGAAAACCTCTTAATCAAATTCAGTAGTACGACATAGCGCATTATAAGTCATAGGTGTCTTGCTCAATGAAGGGTTACCTTGTAAACAGATCCATGTACCGCCAATATCAATCTTTAACGTTAAACACTTCCAACTAACCAAAACTTCATCCAACGTGGCTAGCCAACCCACAGCTAAAATTATGTTAGAACCACCCAATTTGAAGGGATATAGGGAGTGAGTAATATGAAGGCCCTGAACCAAAAGAGATATATTGCAATATAACCCTCAGCCCTACACATTTCGTGAATCACCCACTTGTATCGTAAAAGCAACATTAACATCTAGAGGAAGCGAGAGGGAATTAACCAAATCATGGTGGATGAAGCTATGAGTAGCCGCACAATCAATCAGAATTAACATGTCCTTTCCCTTAAGTGAGCCCATGAGTTTGATAGTCTTACCTCCGGTAAATCCAATTACGGCATTTAAGGATAGGGCCTTAAGTTGACTGTTGGTAGCTGTAGGTTCAACTAGAGTGTCGGCCTCAACATCTAAAACTGTTTGTTCATCGGCATTCTCAGTCTCGGTGCTATCTTCGGCTAGAATCAGAACTTATAAATGCTTTTTTTTGCATCGATACCCCGGCCTATATTTTTCATCACATTTAAAGCAGAGCTCCAATTCTCTTCGTCGTTTAATCTTAGCATTTGTGAACTTCTTGGGAACGGTACGGCTAGTATAAGTTACGGGTATGGATGTCCCTTTAGAATCGTCAATTTTCTTAGTTTCGTTGGGAGCTGCCAGTAAGGAAACCGATGCTCTTGATGCTGATTTCCCAGTGGTAATGGAGTATACTGTAGTTGGATAATTCTGGGTTGACTGGTAGCGTGACCTGGTTCCTTTGTGTTTGACCCAGTTCTGACATGACCCATCAGATTTAAGGCCTATAGCATGATTCAGAACCAAATTGTGTTCCTCCAAATGCAAGGCTATATCCATATATTCTGACATTTTGGTGAGTTTGAGCAATCACAGATCGGCCTTAATTTCAATTTGCAATCCATTAAAAAATACAGCTATTAACAGAACCTCATCACAATTTCCCAATGTGGCCGATAACAATTCGAACTGTTCAATATAATCCGTAACTCCCTTAGATTGGCACAACGCCATTAGCATCTCATACACACTCCCATATTGAGAAGGATGAAATCGTATAACTAAATCACATTTCAAGTCATCCCAATTTCGGATCAGTGATCGAATCTCTTTCCACTATAACCAATTAAGCGTACACCCTTCAAAACAGAGTACCGTGGCATCAAGCTTATCCTCCTTCAACACATGATTTACTTTGAAGTAACGCTCAACTCAGAAAATCCATCTCAAAGGATCATCACTTGAAAAGAAAGGAATCTTGAGATTCTGATATGTTGTTACGACAGGAACTTTTGGGTATGGTGGGTGTGGTTTCGGTGTATCTTGGGTAATAGTTTTAACCAACTATTTTGATGAAGAGGCATCCGATAACGGAATTTTGTTTTGTGGTGTCTTGCCTTATCTAAATTCAGCAACAAACTCAATCATCAAGGACTTTAAAGTCGCCAAATCGCATTTGACTATGGTCATGTCCTCACTCAACTGCTCAATGTGTTGCTCAGTGATAGCTAGCCTCTCCTCATGTCCATCAACCTTAGCTTCCATTCTTGTATTGACCATGCCCAGAATTAAGTGCTCTAATACCTTTGTTGGGTAATTCCTCTATTATAGTGGTATTTCAGTAGAATACAAGCTCCATAGAGTAAGTTATAATAGAGGAATTAAGTAGTAAGGTAGAAGGAAAAAGACTTAGATCCACAAGGGGTATATGAGAGGCCCTCACTCTCCTCACATTTACTCCATAATTTCCATGCCCCTCCTAATATAATCCTTTCTATATATATACCTCTCGCCTATAACTGTCATATTATAATTTCCACTGTTGCCCCTTATTCACATGGTCTGTACCCTTCACTCTAATTATTGGCCTTTCACTTATAGTAAGTAAAAAGAGACCCATGTTCATCATCAACCTGACTCATTGTTTTGGTGCCAAAAGTTGATAGGCGTAAATCTGTTAATTAGTTTTGACCCATATGTCTTTACAATGTATCTTACAAGAATAGTGCTAATTGTGACTACAAGAATAAGGGATTTATTTTTGATCAGTTGAGAGCATTTGAGGCACGTCGCTTAATTTAGGATAACCAGCAAGGAGATTGATGAAAAAGGAAGGGTTTGAAAGGGGAGATGTGATTGGGTGTTTAACTCAGTCATGGTTGATGCTTAGAAAGTTATTAACTCAGCCTCTATGCTAGCAAGGAAAGTATGCAGTGTTAGTGATGTGA
Source organism: Inga oerstediana (assembly GCA_963210345.1). NCBI lineage: Eukaryota > Viridiplantae > Streptophyta > Magnoliopsida > Fabales > Fabaceae > Inga > Inga oerstediana. The sequence continues at coordinate 39,552,114 of OY723407.1, forward strand.
ATGAGAGTAGGATGAGAAGTGGGATAGGTGGAAGTTGGAGAGGAAATGTTCTTGAGAAATGCTAATAGAGGGTACTATATATATGGACATGAATATTAATGGTACCTTATTGAAGCAGACTAGTTGTGCTGGCATTAACATAGTGTAGGCTTATGCTTGGAAGGTTTGGTAAAGAGTGTTTTGCAATGAAGGAGGCCATGTTGGTTTGTAACAGATTTTTCATGCATTGAATTTATCTTGAGATTGATTGTGAGGAGCTGTTTAGATATTTGATTATTGGTTTTTTTATGGGTATGGACACTTTGAATGATGTTCTTTTGTTGATTAAGAAGAAGGCGGGTATTAAGTTCTCCTTTTGGTTGCTTGCCAAGGTAATGGTGCCAATAATCATCTAGAAGCTGTTGGAAGTAGAAGGATATGAATCTCGATGGGTGGTTGGTAACAACACCATTCTCCTTAACTAAGATTTTGATGGCTGACTAGGATGGTAGAGGAAATGAAGGATTGAATCACGAAAGAACTTAGAGTGATCGTGTTGGTATAAGTTAGATTCCAATGGATATATGTTGTATATATTTTGTTTTATTTTTTGTTTGGTTTATTTGTAGCCTTTTAGGTTGTACTCTAGATATTTTGTTTGTTTTTTGCTTTTGTTTTGAGCGATTAGTGGGTGTAATATTCTTTTGAACATTAATAAAATGGACTCGATTTTTGTGAAATAAAGTTAACTATTGTAATTTATTTACACACTCAGGCACGATACAACTTTGTTGTGATCAGGGCAATATATCTTTATACCAAAGTGAACAGTACTTGTGGAAAAGAGCTATCCTCCTTGATCAATTGAAAAACTTTTGCCCACTTAGATATTCAAGTTATGTTACCCTCTTGTGTCGCGCACGCGCAATAGCTCGTAGGAAGTTGACATAACTTATATACCTAAGTGAGAAGATGTGCCAAAACTAACATCAATATATATATACCAAGACAAATATAGCAACAAATTAATCACATGTCAAAGAAACAAGTTAAGCCTATTATTAATATATCTGCCTAGAAAGGTCATATCACAACAAATAATGGATATATACGAAAATGACTTTTAATTAAAAAAACATAAGAAATGGTTGATATGGAACAGAAGAAAATATGTACCTAGAAAGTGCCGATCAAAAGAGGATGAAAAATAAAATGATGATCATAATGGTTGTATGAGTAAGATGACAAAAACAATGAAGAAAAAGATGAATGAGGAAGCAAACTACAGAAGGGGCGATGGAGAGCAAATGAACTGTATTGGATTGTGAGAAAGTTGTTTGGGGGATAGCTTATTTTGTAGTTGGCACTTTATCAAACTATAGGCAGGTGTATGTGATCTATTGCACTTTGATCGATCTATATCACATTTGTAGAGAATTCATAAAAGTTACCAATCACATGGTCCAATACTTAGCTCATGGGTTCAATCGGTGGAAATAAGGAGAATGTACATAAGGATTGTTAGAGGTTTAAATATAAGAGAATGAGATTAACTAAATTATGACATGCCTTTGATTAAACTATATCTATACCTATATCTATTGCACTTGATTTATATGATTATGCTTGTTAGTCCCACTTGGCGCCTTGTGGGTAGTGTCAACAGGTAGAGTGGGTAGAGACTATATTACTCAGATAGTGATCTCACTCCATTACTCTCCATGTTTTTCATGTGAGAGCTTGAAGGGTGGCATAACTAGAAAGACACATGGGATATGAGGCTACTATCAAGCGTAGCTGTACCTCCGAATTTAGTTATGTGTTTTCCTTTACACTTATTGCCGCACTTTTAGGATTTTGCATTTTTGCATGCATTGGACTCAGTTAAGTTTGAATGTTTTGTCTAGATTGTTTTGGTTTGTTGGCCGAAGGCTTTAAGCGGTATTGCAATATTTAAGATTAATCATGCCAGGCATACTTAGGAACTATCTGCCAATTTATAAGTTGGTGTTTGTTTATGATTATTACTCTGTGTGGAACCTAGGAGTTGAGTAAAGGCCTTAAGCCCCTATTTGTTATGTTTTGTGATTTGCTAGGAATTTGAGGGGAACAAACCCTGTTAACCGTGTTAGACTAGTCACATTCCTTTCTAACATGGCTATCATATCTCATAATTGAAAAGAAAACGAAAACTTTGTGTTCAATTTATAAGTCTATGTTTTTAATTACCATGTAATACGAATCAATTGTCGTAATTAAGCTAAAAATCTAGGAATTAGAGATAAGATGTTTCATTAGGTGGCTTAAGGCCATAGGATTATACATATAACATTTGTGTAGATCCACATTTGTGAACTATTTTTATTATATCGTGAAATGTTTCAAAGGGATATTGTGAATGGCCTTGTTTTTTGAGAAACCCTTACCCAAACTACTAAAAATTTTATTTAATCTTAAATCAAGCATTTGCACTAATTTTATTTATGTCATGAAAAAATAATTTTAATTGATCAAAACTCTGCCCATTACAAAACTCTAACATGTACACATATCATTAACCATCACCTCTCTAACACAAAAAATTCATGGGGAAAAGGAAGAAATCATGTTAGGAGACCTGACCTTGGTGATTGAAGCTTGAGAAATATGCCCTAATTGATGAAAATGTTTAACCTTAGCACAACTCCCTTTGTTTTACGACTTCCTCTTCTTTCTTCCCAAGTTTTTTTGTTTGACCTTTTAATTTCCCTTTATAGTACCCACTATATGCATATCTGTTGGGAGGACACTATTAGATCTCTCATGTTTTGATGATAACAAAGGATGGTAGGAAAAGGATTTGATAAACAAATAAGTTTGAACAAAATAATAACAGGGCAAAATCATCACTTGAAGTAAGCATTGGAGTAACGAAGAAAGGCCAAGAGAAAAAGCTGAGAAACTTCATTGTTGGCAAGTTTTCTAAAGGATTACTCGAGTAAGTACTTGAGTAATGGGACAAAAACTTGAAGTAACCAGAGCAACCTTCAAGTAACCTGCCAACGTTACTCAAGTAAGTACTCGAGTAAGAAGGTAAATCACTGGCAGCTGCTCTTGGCCTGCCAACGTTACTCGAGTAAGTAGTCGAGTAACCATGTCAAAGACTTCCAGTTACTCTCGGCATTTTCAACCCTGCCAATGATACTCGAGTATGTACTCGAGTTACTCTGTTTCAAGAAATGTGTTGCTCTCGGCATTTTCAACCCTGCCAATGTTACTCGAGGAGCTACTCGAGTAACTCACTGTGGTAAGTCAAAACCTGAAGGTAATACTCGAATAACATGAAATGCTTTTCTCACACTTCACTTCAAGTCACTACTCGAGTATGCAGAGTTAGTTGGAAGAGAACTTCAAGTCACTACCCGAGTAAGCTATAAAGAAAATTTATGTTTACTCAAGTAAGTACTCGAGTAACATGGTAATCAAACTTGAAGTGCTCTCGGCCTTGAAATCATGCCAACATTACTGGAGTAAAGCATCGAGTAACCTAAAGTTTATTTGAGAGTTTACTCGAGTAACCTATGAAGAAAAGGGTGCCATACTCGAGTAATTACCCGAGTAAACAGGTATTTCCAAAGGTTTGAAATTGTGTTTACTCTATACACTACCCGAGTAATGTAATGTTCATTTGTTAACTTGCAGTTTATCATTACTTTCACGATGATACTCGAGTAAGTACTCGAGTAAACTTAAATGAATACTCGAGTAGCTACTCGAGTATGCAAGTTCAGAAATTTAGAATTCATTCAAACGTTCATTGATTTGTTTCCTATGTGATTAACCTTTCATTGTATTAGTATTCTTAGCATATCCACAGATATACAATGAAGAGATCTTACAAAATAAGGAAAGTCAAATGCAACATTCAAATGCTACCTACCGCCACCTACCTCAAACGGATATTTTTTCAAATACTGGAAAAGTCAATAGTGGCTGCGCACTCTCTAACGGACAAGAAGAAAATGTTCCAATGGTTACTACCAACACATATATATATATGGGAACATCCAAACAGATAAATACAACAAGAACACACACAAACGCATTATCAAGCTCATTACTCTGTTTTTACATTATACTTGTAATTCTATGCTTCAGTGATTCTTATTCACTCTGTGAGAGAGATATTTCATTCAAACTCAATATTTATTATTGAGGTAACTTAAGGTTGTGGAACCTTGAGTTGGGATTGGATTACAACTTGTAAGGGGGAGCGAGTGTCCAGGCGAAGGAACTTGCTTGTACTGAGGTGCCAAGAACCCACTGAATCTTGGAAGTTATAGTGAAACTTTCAGAGAAGCTCTGAGGACTGGACGTAGGTCAAAGTGGTTGTGGCCGAACCAGTATAACTCTCGGTGTACACTTCGGTGATATTTCTCCTTACTCTTTATTGCTTTATATTCACCGTCAAGTTTTTATATTTGCAATGAAATTTTAGTATCACCCAATTCACCCCCCTCTTGGGTGAAACGCTTGCTCTAACATTTGGTATCAGAGCGTAGGTCTTCTTGTTAAGGTATAACAACCTAAGAAGGATCTAATGGCAAGCATGGGTGAAGGAATTCTTCCCGACGGAGCATCCATCACTAGACCTCCAGGTTTCAGTGGCGAATACTTTTCCTTCTGGAAAGCAAAGTTCAGAGTATTCGTGATGGCTACTGAATATGGGCTATAGGATGTGATTGAGAGTGGAAACTATCAACCTACAAAGATTGTAGATTCTCAGAAAATTTCCAAGACGCCAGCGGAATATGATGAGAATGATAAGAAACTTATCACTCTTAACAGCAAGGCAATTCTGATGTTACAAAGTGCTTTGAGTCAAAGTGAGTACTTTAGAATTTGCACACTTTCAACAACAAAGGAATTGTGGGAAGCTCTGGAAATAGCTCATGAAGGAACTTAGGGAATAAAGGAGAATCAGATCAACACCTTGGTCACTGAATTCGATCTGCTTCGAAGGAAATCAGGTGAGTCAATATCTGAATTCGAACTTAGATATACTCATCTTATTAATCAACTCTCAACACTTGGGATAATCTATGATCAACATACCCAAGTACGAAAGATTTTGAATATTCTTTCTAAAGAATGGGAGGCCAAAGTCACTGCGATAGAAAAAGCAAAAGGAGAATCAATGAGATCAGTTGCTTCTTTATTTGGAAATCTTTCTGAATATGAAAGCAAACTAAAGTTCAAACGGGAACTAGATGACATCGGTGAGAAGAAAAAGATAGGCCTAGCATTAAAAGCAAAAGAAGAAAATCAAGATGAGGATGAGGAGTTTGACGATGATGAAATGGGCTTAATTATAAAACGATTCAGAAAGTTCTACAAGAAAGGACAAGGATTCAAACACTTTCAGAAAGGAGGGACTAACAACAAAGACCATATCATTTGCTATGAATGTGGAAAACCAGAATATATCAAATCTGAATGTCCAGAACTAAAGCAAAAGAGCAAAGAAAAGAGAAAAGGCAAATTTTTTAACAAAAAGAAGGCCTTTGTATCTGCTATATGGGGTGATAGTTCCTCTGACGAAGAAAGTGATGAAGAAGAAATAGCCAACATATGTCTCGTTGCTCAAGAAGAAACCGAAGAAGAGGTAAATGATTCTGATCCTCCTATGATGAATTACTTTCTGAATATAATGCTTTACATTCTGAATTCATCAAAGTAGTTAAAGAATTAGTTGTTTTCAAAAAGAAAAACAAAGCTCTTGAAATCGAACTTAAAGAAAGTTCAGAAAAGGATTGTGAAAATTGTTCTTCTTTGAAAAACAAAAACACTGATCTCACAAAAACTCTTGAAAAATTTACACAAGGAAGTGAGATGCTAAATGTTATTTTAAAAGCTCAACGATTTGTAAATGACCGATTTGGTATTGGATATGATCCAAAATCAGATAGAAGGAAAGGTAGAAAGAAAGCAGGAGGTAAGTCATATTTGAATTATTTCCAGCATTCTGTGCATACATCGAATCCTTTTGTATTTTGTAATTACTGTAATAGAAAAGGTCATTATACCTCTTCATGCATTCATAAGAAGAAAGGAAACATAGGAACCTACAAATGGGTACCTAAAGGCTCATATGTTCAGAAAATTATTTGTACTAACCCAAAAGGACCCAAAAAGATATGGGTACCTAAGACTTAGTCATTTGATTGCAGATATGTCTCAAAGCATCCAAAAATAGCAAGTGGTACATAGATAGTGGATGCTCTAGACATATGACCGGAGATTTTGAAAGTTTTACCACATTGCAACCTAAGGAAGGTGGAAAGGTAAAATTTGGAGGAAATCAATCCGGAAAGATAGCAGGAATTAGGGAAATAAAAAATGACAAAGGCATACAAGTCAAAGACGCATATTATGTCGAAGGATTATGCCATAACTTGCTGAGTGTAAGTCAAAGTGCAGACAAAAACAACTGGGTAATATTTGACTCAGAGGAATGTCTAATTATCAACAAAAATGACTTACTACTTGATAAGAAGAATATCAAGGCTAAGCTCAGAGCAAAAAGGGAAGGTAATTGTTATACTCTAGATATTAGTAGAAATGAATCTGAAAATTTTTTTCTGAGTAATGCCGATGAAAGTTGGCTATGGCATAAGAGATTGGCTCATGTCAATATGCATCAATTAGGAAAATTACTCAAAAAGGATTTAGTTCTTGGATTACCCAAAGTAACTTTAAAAAATGACTTGATTTGTGACACATGTCAAAAGGGTAAACAAACTAAATCACCTTTCAAATTGAAAAATGAGATTTCAACAAATAGACCACTACAATTATTGCATATGGATTTAGTTGGCCCAGCAAGAGTAAAGAGTCTTGGTGGCAACTTATATTCATTGGTCATTGTTGATGATTTCTCCAGATTTACATGGGTTATTTTTCTATCATCAAAAGATGAAACCTTTGAAGAGTTTATTGTTTTTACCAAGAAAGTGCAAAATGAGAAAGGTATGTCTATTGCAGGTATTAGGACTGATCATGGTGGAGAATTTGAAAATCAAGCATTTGAAGAATATTGTGATACTAAGGGCATTGATCACAATTTCTCTGCTCCAAGGACGCCTCAACAAAATGGAGTCGTGGAACGCAAGAATAGGGTGCTCACTGAAATGGCTAGAGCAATGTTAAATGAAAAGAATGTATCTCAAGTTTTCTGGGCTGATGTTATGAGTACAGCATGCTATATTTCAAATAGAGCATATATTAGAACAAAACTTGGAAAAACACCATGCGAGCTGTACAAAGGAAGGAAGCCAAACATTGATCATCTACACATCTTCGGTTGTAAGTGTTTTATTCATAATAATGGTAAAGATAACTTAGGAAAATTTGATTCTAAAACTGATGAAAGAATTTTCCTAGGATATTCTAACCGAAGTAAAGCATATAGAGTTTTTAACAAAAGAACATGTGTTGTTGAAGAATCAATTCATATTGTATTTGATGAATTTGAATCATCTGACAAAACCATTGATGAAGAATAGGAAGTTGTTTTAAATCAAGAAAATGGTCAATCTATTTCTAAATCTCTTATTCCAGAAGTTGATGAAACCAAGGAAGAAGAGCAATCACTAGGACAACCTAGAGCATGGAAATACAATAAAAGTCATCCCTTAGGTCAAGTAATAAGAGATGTGAATGAAGGGATTAAAACTAGAAATAGAATTTTCAATGAAGTAAGTTTTTTCTGCATTCATTTCTAAGATTGAACCTTCTAACATTGATGAAGCCCTATCAGACAATGATTGGGTTATAGCAATGCAAGAAGAACTAAATCAATTTGAAAGAAATCAAGTTTGGGATTTGGTACCCCGACCCAAAGATCATCCAATCATTGGAACTAAATGGGTATTCAAGAACAAACTCGATGAATCCATAATTATTGTCAAAGACAAGGCAAGATTGGTGGCCAAAGGCTATAATCAGGAAGAAGGGATTGATTATGAGGAAATGTATGCTCCAGTGGCTAGATTGGAAGCTATACGCGTACTCTTAGCCTTTTCATGCATCAAAGGATTCAAACTCTATCAAATGGATGTAAAGAGTGCATTTCTAAATGGTTACATCATGGAAGAAGTATACGTAGAGCAACCTCCAGGTTTTGAAGATGTAACTAAACCTGACCATGTTTTCAAACTCAAAAAGGCTTTATATGGTTTAAAACAAGCTCCTAGAGTATGATATGAAAGGCTCAGTAAATTTCTTATTGATCAAGGTTTTGTACGGGGAAAAGTTGATACAACACTTTTTATAAAACGAAAACGTGATGATATTTTAATTGTTCAAATATATGTTGATGATATTGTTTTCGGTGCTACTAATGAATCTCTATGTAAGGAATTTTTTGAGATAATGCAGGGAGAGTTTGAGATGTCAATGATGAGAGAATTGAATTTCTTTCTTGGTTTGCAAATCAAACAAAGAAATAATGGAATCTTCATCTCTCAAACAAAGTACTTGAGAGAGCTATTGAAGAAGTATGGAATGGATGAAGCAAATGGAACGGACACACCTATGAGCTCAACCACGTTGCTTGATGCTGATATCAAAGGGAAAGACTACAACATCACAAAATACAGAGGAATGATTGGATCATTACTCTATCTCACGGCAAGCAGACCGGACATTCAATTTAGTGTTGGCATATGTTCAAGATATCAATCATCACCAAAGGAATCACATGCCGAAACTGTCAAACGAATCTTTAGATACCTTGCTGACACACCAGAATTGGGTCTGTGTTATTCCAAAGGAAGAAGTGAATATCTAGTTGTATATTCAGATTCTGATCATGGAGGATACAAGATAGACAGAAAGAGCACCAGTGGACAAGGACAATTTCTTAGAGGATCTCTTGTATCATGGTTCAGCAAGAAACAAAATACAGTGTCTCTTTCGTCAATAGAAGCCGAATATGTTGCGGTCTCAAGTTGTTGTGCACAAGTGATATGGTTAAAACAATAACTACAAGATCTTGGTATTTATCTCAAAGAAATACCAATCTATTGTGACAATACCAGTACGATAAGCTTAGCAAAGAATCCAGTTCAACATTCTAGAACCAAGCATATCGATGTTAGACATCATTTCATCAGAGATCATGTCCAGAAGAAAGATGTGAAAGTGATATTCATCCCTACTCATCTTCAACTAGCTGATATCTTCACCAAACCTCTTGCAAAAGATCAATTTCTATATATTAGAAGAGAATTGGGAATGGTAAATCCAATGAATTGTGAGTTATTTCAGTTTCTCATAATGATGGATTAAGAGATTTGATAATGTTTTGATGATTACTAATTTAAGCATCGGAGTATGTAGAAACTTGTTTTGCAGAAAGATTGAAACTTTGTTCTGAGAAATAAAAACAGAGGTTGTCAGAGGACATCATTACTGGAGTACCAACTTCAAGTAATGACTGACAGTGAAGCATTACCCGAGGAACAACTTGAAGTAAAAGAGTACTTAACTCGAGTATGTACTCGAGTAATGTCTTTCAAAACTGGAAGTAACGTATCAAGTTACCTAAATTTTAAATCAAATGGTTCATTTGGTGAGAAATGAACAGTCCAAACTTGAAATGACAGGTTACCCGAGGAGAGCCTCGAGTAAACTTGAAGGTTACTCGAGTAAGGCCTCAAGTAACTGCAGGTCCAGATCACAAATTTGATGAGAATCGACTCAAATCTGATCTAAAATGGTTATAAAATGATCGAGGGAACATACATGGATAATTACAACATTATTCATGCCAGGTACGCAATTTAAATGAATTATTTTGTAAATTTTCTGTATGATCACTCGAGTAGGGACTCGAGTAAACATGATATTTACTCGAGTAAGGCCTCGAGTAATGTCGGGTTCTAGGTCTTTATCTGTCACAAACTTGGTCATTTCCATAAAATCTCCTCAAGTAAATCACCCAGTCCTCTCTGAAAAACTTTTCACAATCTCTTTCTTACTTCATTTCCGTCAAAACCCATAAATTCCTAGCTCCAAAAACCACCTATTTTGTTCAGATTCTTCCTGACCTAACTCGCGACTTCAAACTCTGTTTTTCTGAGTTTTCAAGTTTTCACTGAATCAAAATGGTTAGAACCAAAAACCTTACTCCCACAAATTCTTCTGGATCCCCTCAACTCTCTGACCCTCTTTCTTCTCCTCCCAGAAAGAAAAGAAAACTCACACCTAGGTGAAAAGCAAAAATCCAACCCAAACCTCAACCGAAACCAAAAGGTGTTGTGATTAAAGAGCCAGTGGTTACAAGGGCTCAATCCAAGAAGAGCACCTCTACTGGGAGAGGCAAAAGTGACAAGTCTCATTCTCCTCCACCTTCAGATTCTTCCACTCCCTCTTTCACACCTAAACCATCCAAAAAGCCCAAATATGATGTGAATGTGGCTAAGGCAATGGCTGGCATTCTAGATCAGCTTGGGAAGGGGCAATCTTCAAAGAAATCTGTATTTCCAGAAGAGGAGATCACTAAACCTTCAAAGGGGTTTAATGTCAACAAGCTAGAGGAGTCCCAGAAGTATCTCACTCAGTTCTCAAGGAGAAAAGTCTGCAAGACTCACTATGTGGACCTCAAAGTACTTCAGGAGGTATTGAAGTATGATCTTAGTCCCTTTCTAGAACCCTTTATGCCTTGGTTATCTATTAAGCTTCCTTTTTGTACTAAAGTAGTCACACATTTTTACTGCAATCTTGAAATTCTTGATGAGCCCAATAGAAACTCAGCAGAGGAAGAAATGACTACTATTATTAGAGGCCAAAAGATACTTATCTTACCTTCTAGGATAAATCTGTGGTTAGGAATAGAGAACCCACCAGATGACATTTACTCCAAACTTAATTCAAACTAAATTTTCTCTGTCCTTAAACCTGGTGAGCTTGTAGGCCCTTTGAACTTCAAACCTAGTGACATGTGTGATCATCACAGGGTTCTATAGTATATCTACTCTAGATCCCTTGTGAACAAGGCCAACAACTATACCCACTTTTCTGATCGGGACTACAGATGGTTTGCTTCCTTACTCCTGAAGGAACAAAAGGATTTGGGGGAGTACATATTTTCTGAGATGAAGAGATACAGAGTAGATGGGAAAGGTACTACGCCTATGCCATATCCTCAGATTGTTTCACTCATTCTGAAGGAAAATAAGATATGGTACTTGGAGAGCAAAGAGCATATTGAGAGAGTGACTCCGGTTGGGAGAAATCAAATTGGCAAGCTTAACATTGATATTCCTCTCAAGGGTCCTCTGGAGTCTGGGTCTAAAAAGAAGAAGAAGACCGAGACTGAGACGAGTAAATTAGATGACACTCAGTCTTCAGCTCCAGCTGCCACTACCTCTTCACCCTCTTTCCTCAATGACACACTCCAACACTTTATGGAGAATATGCTCAGAGGATTCCATGTAGACATTGCCAACACGAATGCTGAGCTGATAACATACATGAATGTCAAGATGGCTGAGTTGGTTGAGTGAGTGGATAAAAGGCACGAAGAGTTGCTAGCAGAGCAACGTGCCCAGGGTGAGACCTTGAAGTTAATTCTGGCAAGATTGGACTATTTGGGTCCTGGACCTTCTGCTGGTCCATCATCTTCTGCACATGAGACTTCCTCATCTCCAGAGCATATACCATCCCCAGAGCATATACCACCACCTCCAGAGAACATCCCATCTAACCTTCATCACACTGAGGTTGAGCCACTTATTTGTCCAGTCTCTAGTCCACCTGAGCCAAGTCCCAGAGATATCCTTTGCTCAGTGGACAACCCTGAAACTAATGAGACTATTTATATTGTCATTGAGGATTCACCACCCAGAGCTCAGCCCCAACCTACTCCTACACCCATTCCTTCTCTTACCTATACAGAGGAAATCTCTTCCTCATCCTTTGATCATCATACCCCAGGTGCTACTGAAGAGGTTGAGACTACCACTATGATTGTCTACCAGCCTTCTCCTATTCCTCCTAGAGATGACATTCATATCCCTCCACTTAATCTTCCTGAACCAGAATCTTCAAGTTCTTCTTTTGATTCTCTGAGTTTAGATGGCCCTTTGGTTCTTCCTGTAAAACCTATCTCTATGGTCAAGCCTTCTAGTCCTCCACTTGATTGATGAAGACAAAAAGGGGGAGAAGAGCTTGAGAGTGATTTTGTGGAAGTTTCTAAGTCATTTTGGGTATATGGGTGTACATGGGATTTAAGGAGCTTTTCAACTTATTTTTCATCTTGTAATATAATGTTTAAGCTTAATGCAAGTTTCCTTAAGTTATGATTTCATTTCAAATTCATTTAAGCTTTTAAATTATAATACATTGTGGGACTAATGAGTTTGTTATATATGCAAGGTGTATGTTATAATTTCAACAACACTTTGAACCTAAACTTAACAAGTTCTTCAAAATTATCATTGAATTCAAGAAATGTTTATTTAATAACTTGATTTCAAAAATCTTGTTCAAAATCACCAAGTTTTGTCATCATCAAAAAGGGGGAGAATGTTAGATCTCTCATGTTTTGATGATAACAAAGGATGGTATAAAAAGGATTTGATAAACAAATAAGTTTGAACAAAGTAATAACAGGGCAAAATCATCACTTGAAGTAAGCATTGGAGTAACGAAGAAAGGCCAAGAGAAAAAGCTGAGAAACTTCATTGCTGGCAAGTTTTCTAAAGGATTACTCGAGTAAGTACTCGAGTAATGGGACAGAAACTTGAAGTAACCAGAGCAACCTTCAAGTAACCTGCCAACGTTACTCGAGTAAGTACTCGAGTAAGAAGGTAAATCACTGGCAGCTGCTCTCGGCCTGCCAACGTTACTCAAGTAGCTACTCGAGTAACCAGGTAAATCACTGGCAGTTGCTCTCGGCCTGCCAACGTTACTCGAGTAAGTACTCGAGTAACCATGTCAAAGACTTCCAGTTACTCTCGGCATTTTCAACCCTGCCAATGATACTCGAGTCTGTACTCGAGTTACTCTGTTTCAAGAAATGTGTTGTTCTCGGCATTTTCAACTCTGCCAATGTTACTCGAGGAGCTACTCGAGTAACTCACTATGGTAAGTCAAAACCTGAAGGTAATACTCGAATAACATGAAATGCTTTTCTCACACTTCACTTCAAGTCACTACTCAAGTATGCAGAGTTAGTTGGAAGAGAATTTCAAGTCACTACTTGAGTAACATGGTAATCAAACTTGAAGTGCTCTCGGCCTTGAAATCCTGCCAACATTACTGGAGTAAAGCATCGAGTAACCTAAAGTTTATTTGAGAGTTTACTCGAGTTGATACTTGAGTAACCTATGAAGTAAAGGGTGCCATACTCGAGTAATTACCCGAGTAAACAGGTATTTCCAAAGGTTTGAAATTGTGTTTACTCTATACACTACTCGAGTAATGTAATGTTCATTTGTTAACTTGCAGTTTATCATTACTTTCACGATGATACTCGAGTAAGTACTCGAGTAAACTTAAATGAATACTCGAGTAGCTACTCGAGTATGCAAGTCTAGAAATTTAGAATTCATTCAAACGTTCATTGATTTGTTTCCTATGTGATTAACCTTTCATTGTATTAGTATTCTTAGCATATCCACAGATATACAATGAAGAGATCTTACAAAATAAGGAAAGTCAAATGCAACATTCAAATGCTACCTACCGCCACCTACCTCAAACGGATATTTTTTCAAATACTGGAAAAGTCAATAGTGGCTGCGCACTCTCTAACGGACAAGAAGAAAATGTTCCAACGGTTACTACCAACACATCTATATATATGGGAACATCTAAACAGAGAAATACAACAAGAACACACACAAACACATTATCAAGCTCATTACTCTGTTTTTACATTATACTTGTAATTCTATGCTTCAGTGATTCTTATTCACTCTGTGAGAGAGATATTTCATTCAAACTCAATATTTGTTATTGAGGTAACTTAAGGTTGTGGAACCTTGAGTTGGGATTGGATTACAACTTGTAAGGGGGAGCGAGTGTCCAGGCGAAGGAACTTGCCTGTACTGAGGTGCCAAGAATCCACTGAATCTTGGAAGTTATAGTGAAACTCTTAGAGAAGCTCTGAGAACTGGACGTAGGTCAAAGTGGTTGTGGCCGAACCAGTATAACTCTCAGTGTACACTTCGGTGATATTTCTCCTTACTCTTTATTGCTTTATATTCACCGTCAAGTTTTTATATTTGCAACGAAATTTTAGTATCACCCAATTCACCCCCTCTTGGGTGAAATGCTTGCTCTAACAGACACGACAGTGCAATTCACATCCTTGGGCAAACATTAAAATAGGGATCTAAAATCCTTCATTGTTTATCCGTAGAGGAACATAGTCTCTTTCATCATATTCGCGGGCGGACGTACACGGAGAGGGCAATTTGCTCCCTTTAGTCACATCCATAGGCAAATGAACTCAATACATTTTTATTCATAAACGGACATTATAAGGTTTTCAAGCTCCATTCCACTTCTTATTTTAGTTTTTTTCAATTCTAAGTTTCTCTAAACCTTGAACATGAAAATTGCATAACTTTATATCAAAATTATTCATCATAAATCACATACTAGGTTCAAAACGGACTCACCTCCCTTATCCTCTCCTTTGTTAACCTTCCTTTCTTTGTTTTTCATAAGCACAAGTATTCTCTTATTGGAGGCAATTTTGTTTCATGCATGATTAGGCACTAAGTAATGGCAACTCCCACAACGGAGATTCAAACCTCGGTTCATCATATTATAAGGGATTAGCCCCTTTTGTTAGACTGAACCTATATTAATTGGTCTTAACATCCCTTTCTTGTTAAACTAAACACTACATTATGAGGGGGAAAAGCAAAAACCAACATTAAAAAAATCGTACTTTCAGCAACGACTTTCAATGGGAATTTTAAATGTTGCCACTGACAGTCATGCTTTCAGTGACCACATTGAGGGTTGCTGCTGAAAATTATACATTTCAGCGGTGACTCTTAAAGTCACGGGTGAAGGTATACCTATTAGCGGTGACAATAATTGTTGCCAATGAAAGGTGTACTATTCCACGATAAGAACTTTTGTTGCCGTTTAAATGTGTAGTCTTTAGTAGCGACTTTCTTTTGTCATCACATAAAGTGCACTTTTAGTGGTGACTTTTTGATGTCACTGGCAAAAGTTATTTTTTTATTATTTTTTATCTTTTCACACTTAAAAGCTATTATTTAGTATAATGATACAATAAATATGCCATATTAAAAATTTGTCAAAAATATTAAATAATTTAAAATATAATATGAGTTATGAATTTTATCTAATATATTTTTATCATATGAAGTGTTATATAGTATTTTTCTCTAAAATACTTTGTAAATAGGCATTTCATAACTTCATTTTTATAAGATGTGTTTATTTAATTGCTTATTTGAGATGTATTAGTAACTTTTTATCACTCTAATTAAATAATAAATTCAACATTATTATTTATTTAACTTTGATATATATAATATATCGATAGAAATAGGATGAGGGTTAATTAATTTTTAATTTAGATATCCAAGTTATTTTCCATTAGATTATTAAGTAAGAATATGCATACACTAGAAGTAGGATTTTTTTATTTATCTCTTAATATTTGCATTATCTCAATAAAATAAGGAGATGCAATATGATTGATCAATAATGATTTCTTCTTCTTGTTAGAAGATATTTATATATGTGATTGGATCCACACGTAAAATAATTTGAAAAAAGAAGTGAAAAATTAATAATTTAAATATATGAATCAATAGTAGTATAAATAACTAATAAGTCTCAATGAATCACAATGTATACCATAATATAAATATATTTTTTGAAATATCTATATGGTTTACTTTTGGTTAGTATCTTGCGTAATTATGGCTACAAGAATAATGAATGAAAAAAATTTAATATTACTGAGATAACTTCAAGGAAGATATGCCAATATAAAATGAAAATTTAATTATATTTTTTTATAAAATTTAAATATATTATTTAGTATGTGAGAAACCATGATTCTTTCAAAATATTCACATATTCTCTATAAACGTAAAGCTTATTCTCCCTCCAAACATTTCGTAGCTTCCTTCCATTTAAACCATTTGACATTTTATTCCCTCTATTTAACTTGAGTGGCAAAAAGGGAAAAAAACATTTGCCATTTTATTCGACAGTGTAACATCCCAAATTTTATTCCCCAAAAATATATTATAATTAATTGAGAAATTCAATAAAACGGTAAACATTCATGAAATTTGGAACTTATGAATTTTGAAATATTCATATTCATAAGGAAATAGATAAATTAATTCAAGAATTGAATTAAATTACAAAGGTGATAGAAAAATCATAATTTTGTCAATTTAGCCCAAGATTAATTATTTTCCAATTAATTGGATTTAATTTCAATTAATCAAGGAAAATAAAGAAAAATGCATAATTGGAATATTCTTAGTGGATGTATGCTTGTGACAAGTGTCACATTATGGTCACTTGATGAGATCAAGGGCTAAGAGGCAAGAAGACCCAAATGAAGTGAAGGCATGGCATAAATTATGAGGAAGTATGGCATAAAGTGAAAGCATGGAGGGAGGCATGGGTGAAAGTATGGGAAGAGGTATGGTGCAAGACAAGTGCCACCATATTATCCCTTGATTAGATCAAGGGCTAAAATGAAAGAAGAGAGATTTCATAAAACACATCCCTTTCCTTTCCTTTCTCATTTTCATCCAACACAAGAAGAGAAGAGAGAGAGAGAGGTCTCAAGTTCTAGAGAGAAGGAAGAAGAAGAAGTTTAAGGTAAGTGTGGTTTCTTAAGAGTTTTCTTGTGAGTTTGCTTAGAAACCTTCTCTAAACCTTTCTTCTTCATGGAATCCATGAATTTGAAGACACATTCTTAGCTCAAGAAGAGAAAGAGGAGATGTCTAGAGAGAGAAGATTCAAGATCTCAAAAGGTAACCTCACAAACCTTAGATCTAAACTAGTATGGTGTTGTTGTTGAGGTTTGTGTTTGGTTTTGGTGATTTTTGTCAAGTTTGTAAATTTGGAAAGCCCTAATCCTAAAGGGTTATGCTGCCCAAATTTATTTAAATCATGATTAGAGTGTGATTAAATAATTTAATAAGGGATTAGAAGTGGAAAAGTACAAGTTTTAGAAGCTAAAACATAAAACTCCATTTTTCCAATTTTTGACCAATATTTCGGCCAGCACAGATCTGAGAGAAGGAGATGGATTTTCATAAAATAAATGGTTCCATTAGATTCAGTGGGTAAAAATAGGTGGGGTTACAGTTGGTCACGTTTTTAGTAGAGGCCGGAAAAGCATAATTACAAAAACGCCACTGAAATCCCTAAATAGGGGCTGTCAAGTATTTTCATAATTTGACAATGAATTTGGTGATTTCGAGCTCGGAAATGGATTCCTTGGGCGAAAATATATTAGAATAGCCTTAGTCAAAATTTTGAAAAAATGTGTCATCGGGCCGGGTATAGCGAGGCCGGGCCGGGGTCCCGGGGGCATTTTGGTAAAATTTCATCATAGACTAATATAACCACCAGAACCACTATGGAAGTGTCTAAACGGTACGTTTGACGTTCTAGGACCGAGTAGAGAGCCTGAGGGAATTGGCACGCAAATAGAGGCATGTTATTCGAAGATCAGGGAAAGGCGATTAAGGTAGGGAACTTACCTCTCCTACATGTATTTGATATTTGTGCTGGTGTATTGATGCATGTTATTGCTTTGCTTGATGATGTGAAACATATATGAATAATTGAAGCTCTGTGTCTGTTTATGCTATGGCCATACGTATGTTGATTGAAACATTGAGCACGCAGATATGTCATTGTGTGAGCATGAGTTATGTAATGCAAGCATGTCATGCATTAAGCACTTATCTTGCATGCATATTGGTATTACTTTCCTACTGAGATTCCCCAGAATCTCACCCTCCCCTACCAACAATTTAGACAGGAAAAGACAGAATGTATGCTGAGAATAATAAAGAGAACCGTACAAAGGGGATTGCGGTGGTGGAGCGAAGACGAGAAGATGTCTCTGTTCACTGAGACGTATTTAGACACCCACGTAGCACTATGAGGCTACATTAATTGTAATTATCAAGTACGAACCCGTATGGGGAATTTCCGTAATCACGCACATAATATCAGTATATCTATGCTATTCCTGTGTTACCCATTGAACTGCGTATCGTTTCCGCAAATACTCTGAAATAGGTGAAACTAAAATAAGGGTGTGACAGACAGCCTGTCCTCTGAAGCTTTAAACCCTAGACCTCAAATTCGATACCTTCTTCTTCTACTTCTCTTCTTCGCTGCTTCAAGCTCATTTGCCGTCACTATTATTAGAAATTGATAATATTCCAGCACATTTTCTTCTTATTTTTTACCTATTTTTGGATTCAAAATGTGCATAAAAAGAAGTTTATAGAAGAAAATTTGCATATCAAAATATCAAGTGAAAAGCAAAGAAATTCTTGTTCGATCTTGTATAGTTTGTGACTCAATTGGGAATTTATAAATCCTCTCTCGTTTGTAGGAGGATAAAGACAAGTTTTAAAGCCCTCTAAGAACCAAGAAGCAAGGAAAGAACAAAGGAAGTGAAGTATCATAAAGTTAGAAGAAGGAACCCGTACAACTTGCCTCAACAAGTTGAGAACCTCTTGAAGCAATTAGAAGAAAAACAAGATGAGCTCTCTATGTCACGTGCCTTAACAAACTTGCTGAGGTAAGTAGAACTTTGAAGAAGTCTACTCTCTATGTCACGTGTCTCAGCAAGTGGTAAACTGGCTGAAGCAAGTAAAGAATTTGAAGAAAAATTTGCTCTTTGTCATTGGCAACAGTAAGTGGCAAAACTAGTCGAGGCCAGTAAGAAAAAGCACAGCTGTGCATTTTGATTTTTGAAGTAGCAAAAGGTTATTTAACCTAGGAAAAAGCACTGAAAACACACATTCTACATTTTGGAGACTTGAGGCATGAAAGGAGAGAGCTTAGGAAGGAGTTATTAGCAAGTTTGGAGCCTTTGGTGGCTATTTTAAGAGACATATGAGAGTTTTTACCTTGGTTTATTCACTCTTCCTCTCTTTTCTTGTTATTTAGTTATGGATTCAGTTTATTTGTATGGATTTTCTATACCTAATACTATGAGTAACTAAACATTTCATTTTTAGGATTACTTTGAACTTCTACATGGATTGAGACTACATTATTCTCTTTTTTCTAGTATTTAATGAAATATTATGTGTTGATTTTCTCTTGTACTTCATACTTCTTAGTGTTTGGCCACCACTTGGAATGATTTGTTGAATGAAATGATGCTTGAGAGAGATTATCTTATTTTAAGAACTTAGATAAAATCATGTTAGTCTTGAAATTCATACTTAAATGGATAGTTTGTTAATAGGAAAGAGATTTACCTATTAAATTAGTATTGTTATTATAAGATTGGATCTTACTGACTAGTTTCACTAGCTTGTAAGAGATTGTCAATACCCGTTTCAATTTCGATTGAAGAGTAATAAAGACAGAATTCCATGGGCATACAGAAAAGTACAATTATACTGATAAAAGTATTCGTTTACAACCACAAAGTCGTTCGTCGATAAAATACAAAATACAACGGAAGTTCTAATAATTATAGGATTCCCCAAAATATCTTCAACATAAACAAATTATAACCACCAGCTTGACCTAGCCTCGAGACATATGCCAATCACTTTTCTATATCTTCACCTTTACCTTTCGTCCCACTGGCACCCGCTGAGAAGTTTGTAAAAAAAGGGGTGAGATTTCGAAGAATCCCAGTAGAAACATGCTATCATCATAGAAAATGTGAAAAGTAAATATAATATGCGTCGAGGTATGCACCAATTAATAAACAGTAAAAACACAACATTTTCATGTATACATGTGTAAGGCCCGGCCCCACAATCTATATTGGTTGGACTCTCGCCAACTCCCAGTATAAGTACACCCCGACACTAACTACCCCTCTCTAGGCAAACCATACTGATTAATAAAGCACATTTACAAACAATGGCATCCACACAATCACATAACTATGGCATGATGTATGAAGGATAATATTCCTACATCAAAGTTCTTTAAATCCCTTTTTAATGTGCATCGTAAAACGTGTCACTTTCGGCTTCTGACTCTGTCCTAAAATATTAATTGTACAAGAAATAGGTCATAACATATCCAAGTATTATTTTACACTCATCCATAGTGTTTCTTGTGGTTATATTAGTCTATGGTGAAAATTTACCAAAATGCCTCTGGCACCTTGGCTCGGCCCCAGCGTACCGGGCCTGATGGCACGTTTTCCCAAAATTTTGACTAGGGCTATCCTGATATATTTTTACCTAAGAAATCCATTTCCAAGCTCAAAATCACCAAATTCAGTATCAAATTACGAAAATAACCTTGATAGCCCTGATTTAAGGTTTTAGAGGTGTTTTCGTAATTATGTTTTTTCGGCCTTTTCCGAAAAAGTGACCAACTGTAACCCCACCTATTTTTGCCTACTGAATCCATTGGAACCATCTATTTCATGAAAATCCAGTTCCTTCCCCCCAGAACAGTGTTGGCCAAAACATTGATCAAAAAAAGGAAAAATGCTCTTTTGTGTTTTAGCTTTCAAAGCTTGTATTTTTCCACGTCTAATTCTTTATTAACTCATTTAAACACATCTTAACCATGATTCAAAGAAATTTGGGCAGTATAACCCCTTAGGGTTAGGGCTTTTCCAAATTTACAACTCAACCAAAAATCACTAAATCCAACAACAATCACTAACAACAACTTCATACTTGTATAGACCTAAGATTTATGAAGTTACCTCTTGAGATCTTAGATTTTCTCTCTCTAGATGTCCTCCTCTTTCTCTCTTCTTGAGCTCAAGATGTGTCTTCAAGATCATGGATTCCATGAAGAGAAAGGTTTAGATAAGGTTTCTAAGCAAAATGACAAGAGAAATGCTTCAGAGAATCAAACTTATCTTAAGCCTCTTCCTCCTTCTCTCTAAGTCTTCTAAGTTCTTCAAGCTCTCTCTCTCTCTCTCTCTTCTTTCCTCTTGGCTGGCCAAAAATGTGAAGGGAAGAGGAAGAGAATGTGTTTTAATAAAATGTCTCTTCTTTCCTTTTAACCCTTGATTTTCAAGATTAGATCTTGTTGTAACACATGGCAAATGGTCTCATATGCTTCTAACTATGTCATTAGCCTTCTAATTGGTTTTGAACTAATTTTCCTCCTCTTGGTTAGCCTTAAATCCGTCCCCCCTCTTGTTCTTCTAACCAAATGAGTTTTCCTCCAACTACATTAACCTTACACTCAACCATGCACTCAATTAGTGTACCATTATCACAATTCCTTGTCCAAGAAGCAATACTCAATTCTAATTAGACATGTGCTCTTGGAAAATAAATTATAAACTAATCTCATTACATAGGATAATAACACTCGTCATATTTAATTTCATTAATAAATTTTTGCTCCATTTTCCTTGTATTGGACAAAATTTGAAAGAATAGGGAAATAAAATTGTTTTCAATATTTCCATAATTCAATTAAATGAATTATGCATGATTCCTTCTAATTTCACAACTCTTAATTTATTCCTCCAAGAATATTACAATTATACATTTTCCTTTATTTTCTTTGATTAATTGAAATTAACTCCAATTAATTGGAAAATAATTAATCTTGGGCTAAATTGGCAAAATTATGGCTTTGCTATTACCATTGATATCTAATTTCCTTTCTTGAATTTATTTGCCCATTTTCTCATGAATATAAATATTTCAAAATTCATAAGTTCCATATTTCATGAATATTCACCATTTTATTGAATTTCTCAAATAATTACAATGTATTTTTGGTGAATCTAAAATTTGGGGTGTTACAAAGATTGAACAAGTTCTTTGAAATTTGATGTTGGTTTGACTTGATAAAACATTTCCAATACTTGAAAATTTTAAACAAACACTTGATTTTTTTTATTAAAGTTGGTTGATGAACCCATGTCGTGTGAGTTCACAAAATAAAACTAGGTTAGAAAATGTAGCGTAATAGCTCAACCTAGGTCGTTCTTGTGAGGAGATTAATTTCCAAGTTCCTAAGTAGTAAAGTGATAAAAAACCTTAAAGTTGTGAGAAATCATTTTTGAGAATTTGAGTTTAAACCTATGAAGTAATCTAAGCTAAAACAATATTTTTGTATTTTTCAGTTTTTAAAACAAAGAAGCAAATGGAATTGAATTTAACACTAATAACAAAGTAAATTTAATAAACTAGAATAATGATGAAATGGGATTCCCTTGAGTTGAGGTTTTAGTCTTCCTTGCTTGCTAATAATATGAATTCCATAATAAGTCAAGAGGATGGAACTAAGTTACCACTAGCTCCATACTTGCAATAATCATTTAATTCATTCTATCGAAGCAATTAAATGAATATCACCAAATAATTCAGACTCAAGGAGATGAATAATCAACTTCCAATTCTAGCTTGTAATTACCATTACAAAAGTTCAAAGCCTTCAGTTTAATCATTTAATTCCACTTAACCAAGTTGGAATAAACAATTCAACCTACTCCTAATATGAATCATACAAAGCTTAATTAATCAACTCCTAGCTCAACCACCAAGTTTATTCACTTGGCATAACAATCTAGATCACAATTACATACTTAACCAAGCTACATAATCATGAACTAAAAAGAGAGCTTAAAGGAATTCCATTGAAGTTTAGAAGCTCAAACCATTACCTAACTCAAGGAAATCACCAACACTTTAGCTACTCATGGAAGAAGAAGATGAAGCTTGATGAAAGGAGAAGGAATAAGCCATGGAAATAGGACAGCACCGAACAGCCTCTACTCTCCATACAGCCGCTACACTCACTTCTCTTGATTCCTTATGTGCTTTTGTTCTCGAGTAAGCCCTTGAGTCAACAATGTCGGCTCTCATCCTTTTCCTTCATTCAATTCTCTATTTCACTCCCAGCCGCAGACATTGACTTTTTCTCCTCTCTTCTCTATTCCATTGTGTGCTGCTTTCCTCTCACGCACAGCCCTCTTTTTTTTCCTTCTTCCCAGCCGCAACACCTCCTCTTCTCTTATATCGTGTTTCCCTTTTATTGCGTGGTCTTTTTCCACTCTTTACACACGTCAGCCCTAATCAATTCGGTCCCTTTTCTTATTTGGTCAACACCTCCTCCTTTTCCATTCAACAATTTTGGCCCACTCATTAATTCCTTCAATTCAGTCCAGTATCTATTTCAGTCATCTCTTCTCTTCTTTCTTTCCGCTACTGGCCACCTTTTCTCATCTCACAGCCTCAACCCTCCTACTATTCTTTTCTTCAATTGATCCATTTCCCTTCTTTCAGTTCAATGCCTTACGCCTCCCTCTCTTTTTATTTTCGATCTGTTTCCTCCTTCTATTCGATGCTCTCTCCTTTCTTTTATTAGTCCACATGGTCCCCCTCTTTTCATTTCTCCTTTAATCCATTCAGCCCACTCTCTAATTCCAATCCACTCCCATTCGGTCAAGCCCATCTTTAATTCCCTTTGGTCTAGCTTTATTCAAATAAAGCCCTTACTTGCTTCTTTCCCATGCTTCTTAATTCAGCCCAAAAACAGCACCACCTCCTTTCTTTACAATTATCTCAAGGTTAAATAAGTTGTGCCATGTCATCATCTACAAAATTAAATTCATAGAGGTAATACCTTTTGCTCACAATTAAATAACAATGGGAATAACAAATATTAATTAAAAATATAACAATTTAACCACTTTAATTCCAAAATTATTCTTTCACTAAAGTCTCACTTTAACACTTGATTATGCTCAAAATATTCAATAAGTCCCACAAAAGCCTAAGATTAATTAATAAAAATATATATAAATATTGAGCTCTATCATTGGTTAAGAGGGAACTAATTGGTTTCATGAAGTATAAAGGGGAGAAATGATCCTAGAAGCTTTTTTTCTTTTAAGTTAGAATCAAATTTTATCTTGCTTAGTCCAATTTACTTTGTTCTGAACCAAAAATTGTTTACCAATTGAAATATTTAAAATGACTTTGCCCAACCTAATTAAGAGTAAAATTACATTAGTTAGTTTACTTTTGTTGTAGTGCTTATGGGAAGACAACTTTTTATACTTGCGACCCGTATACTTACGGTAGAAAAACGGCGAACAACTATCCCAGTCCATTTCTGTTCCCTTCATCTTCTGCCCTTATCTCACAGTTCCTTGTATTTGTCGCCATCCACACTTCTCATTGTCTCTATGACTCCACCCAACACTTGTCTTGCCAAGTTAATTTTATTCAACAAAATCGGTTGAGAGGATGGTGATATACGTCAGAGATCTATTTATTTGGGTGCCTAAAGGGTCAAAAAAGGATAGGGAAATAACAAAATAGAAAGAGGGGCAAAAATAGAGACAAAATCAAAGAAAACCAAAGTTGTTGAAGGATTGTAAAAATTGGATATCTTTTTTGTTAACCTTGTCATTGCCATCATGAAAAAATCTGCAACTATGTGCAATCCTCGTGCCTGAGAAGGTTAGTGTATCTACACTACCTAGAGTACTTCAAAAAAATTTTAAGTTGCTTTAGGTACCGGTGAGCTCTACTATATATGTCACTTTGTTGACTATCTGGATTGTAAAAGTTTAAGAGTGTTGGGCCATGTCTTCTTTGTTGACAGTATTTGGATTAATAATACGAGTAGTGTTTTCTTCATTGAGCATAAGATTTTGGATCTAAATCTTGCTAAAGAATACCTTACTATAAGTTCCACTGTTCTTAAAATATAAAGGTGTCTTCTTTAAACTATGGAAGCTACCATATGATGCATCATTATTTAGCTTCCTTCCAAGGATAATTGTGTTCTACAGTATTGCCTTTCTCATTTACTTTTACTTCCCTTTTTTTCATTTTTTACTGATATAGGTGAGTGGTATTGCATTAATGATGATGTACTATACTTAGTCACTACTACAAAAGGCATTTTTAACATATGTTTTTAGGACCCTTAGACGTCCGTTTAGGAGGATGTTTATGTGAGTGTCGTTGAAAGTTTTAAAATAGATGTCCGTTTAAAAACAAACATTGTAAGTCTGCCACATAAAACATCTATTTTCCCTAAACAGACGTTGTAAGCACTTTACAACGTCTGTTTTCAGTCTACCACTTATAATAACTTGTTTTTCAAAAACAAACGTTGAAAATAAATTTTTTTTAAATATGAAATTTATATTTTCTACCCACAGCCTGTGCAAAACACAACCAATTCCCAAAAAATAAGCATGTACACAAAACAAAACACTACTTTTTTTTTTTGCCAGCATAAAACAAAATACTATTAAGCAAAGTATATATACATTCAACACTTCATAAATATAATCAAGTGCTCCAAAAATAAATATGGATCAACGTAAACAAATATACTCAAATGTTCAAAACTTCTCTAAACCACTACACTATGTAAAAGAAACCTTTTATCTCTACACGTCATCTATGTAGTATAAGAAACCCAGTGCAAGCTTATGGCAATTACTTTTCATGGAAAAACAAAAGGAAATTAATGTTGCCCTTGATTTACCCTCAAAGTAGTTTAATTGCAAGTATGCATGTACCTCAAAGGATTCTCTAGGTGGTCTCTGCAATCTTTTAGACTGACTACCTACACACTCTTTCCTCTTCTGATACTAAGTAATCTCAGCTGCATCATTAGGCTTCATTTACTTGAAATTGACATTGCATTAGGAAATTCACAAGTTCAAAAGACTCAAAATTGAATATATGAATTGTCACTCAGCAAAGAAATATGCTAGCAATGTCACAACTACAACAACAAGAAGTATATAGGATGAGTAAATCTAGGGAAGGAGAAAATGAACAACAATAGCAGTAAATTCCATAACTTACGTCACTTGTTACTCTTGATAACTAAGAAAATACAGATGTTGCATTGAAATTCATATACCTCCAAAATCCAAATCAACAAATGCAAATTCAGGTTCCACCATCCAAAATTCTGCCAAGTGCATTGAAACATTTCACCTGCACCTTCACAATCATTGGTAGTGAAAGAAATGACCAAATGGTATGAGATAAGCAGCTTCAAGAATCTACATGCAATAAAAAATCCTTTATTTACATAGAGGAGTCCAAGGTATCCTTTAACAAGTATAATGAATCATTTTGTTGCTGTCACATGGCGTCGTTATGATATATTTAGCAGTATTAGCATAAAACAAAAAAAAGCAAGAAAAGAATCCAATGTAGTCACAATACAAGACTGTACCAAATAAACTATCTCAATCCAGAACAATTGCATTTGGAAAGCAAAATTCACATGTAAGCAGATAGAGACAAGATAAACAATTTGGAAACTGACATATCTAAACAGCCATTCTAACTGAACAACCACGAAGAGAACAATTTAGATATAAGAGAATAAAGGCCAAAATCAAAAACCCGTTAATTTCTGAAGTAAAAATGATATAATCAGTCAAATGAATAAGAAACAAACAGAAACATAAAACCAACCTCAAATTAAAATCAAGAAAAAGAAATAGAGATAAGCAGCATATACTTGATGAGGTGGATTTGGGGAGATCGATAGTGGACATTGAGATTGAAGAGCGTGGAGAAACAAAGCAAAGGAGGGAGGGCACAAAGCCAAAAACCCAAGTGAGGATGATGCCGATTGAAACAAAGACAAGGCAAAAATGAAAAAAAAGAAGGGAGGGGACCATAGATCTCAAAGATGCCATGGGAAGAGCATAGAAGAAAACCGGAGGGTAAAATCATGGTATGTAAAATCAGACCGGACCAACCGGTTCGGACCTAAAATTGGTGAACCGGTTACTGGTCCGGTCTGATTTAGGGTTAGAAAACCGGAAGAAGGTGACCTGGCCAACCCGAGTTGACCCGGTGTAAACCGGGGTGACCCGGGATAACCCGGCCGGGTCACGGTAGCCCCGGGTTAGGGTTTTATATTTTTTTTATTTATTTTCATTTGCTAAATGACGCCATTTTGCTTTTTGTTTTTTAAAATTATTTCCCTCAAATTCTGATTTCTTCCCGTGGACGTTTTCCGTCTGACTCCCTCTGATTTTTTTTTCATTTGAGTTTTTTTCTTCCTCCACGTCCGTCTCCTTCCCTCTCTACTCTCTAGTTTTTGTCGCCATTAAAGATGAAATCAAGAATACAGCATTGGCCATAATCTGCAATCGCCCTTCTTTTTCCCCTTCCTTCTTACGGTAGCAATCGGAAAGCTTTTACCTTTACCGGTGATATGCTTTGTTTGTCATGACATCGACACCACTCTGGGTCTCTCTTTTCTGTTCACAGTAGAGACAAGTTCAGCGTCTGTGACTAGTCATATGTCTCTATTTTTTCTGTGACACTGTCGCCATGGGTGCTGCCCTCTCTGGGTCGTCGTGGGGACTAATGACTCTATGATCAATTTCTTATTGCGTTTGTGACTATGAGCCAACTACCAGTATTACGTCTGTGACTCCGTGGTGTGTAACTTTGTGCTCGGTTTTGGCCTTTTAGATTTCAGTCACTTGAAAGCTTGTGCTTGTGGTCTGTGACTCTGTCTGTGATTGAGTTACTATGTATTATGTTTATGGAGCTTTAATGTGAGTTCAAATGTTTACCATTGTATGCTATTTAATTGTGATATTGTATGCTGTTTAATTGTGATGGAGCTACACGGATGGGATGTCCATATCTGCTTATGAATCAATGTGTTTTATTTTATCTAAGCTTTCCTTATAGTATAACAAGATCTGATGTACCCACTCCCTTGTCTATGAAAAATAGGAATTACTTTATCTGCTGTATTATTAGTCTCTTATTTTGAGTGTTATGTTGAACCTAATGCTTTTCCTGAAATAGTAATTAATATTTAGACAGCTAATGAGGCTTAAGACCATATAAAAAAGGAAATTAAGAGAAATTAACCGCAAGATATGCTTATACTGACTTTCCAAGTGCTGTCAACTTCTGGAAACATATCATTATTATTAGTCTGTTGGCACTACTCTTAGCTGAACCTAATGCCTATACCATTCCCATTCTCATTCCCCTATGATATTGCTGCAGTCAAGGCATAGCACTTGATAAGGCTTACATGATTCATGAAATTTGTTTTCGCATTCTGTATTATTTTTCTATTTGTAAACTGATTCATGAAATTTTTTTCAATAATTTGCTTTTGCCTTCATTTGTTTCTTGTAGCTCCTATTGGAATATTCATTTACGCTCTATTATGAGAATTTTGGTCATTGACTTCATTATAGATTGATGAGCACTGTGGTCTATGATCTGTGACTCTGTGAATCTGAGTTCATTTATTGTTAATTTGGTTTTGGTTCATTTTCTTTCTAAGTTCATTTGCTTTGCCTTTATTATTTTCTTGTAGCTCCTATTGGAATATTTATTTGTACCCTATTCTGAGAATTCTGGTTATGGATAATATAAATGCTGAGATTCTGACCCCCACTCCTAATGAGAATGCAACCACTAATGCTACTGGTGCTACAACTAATGAACCTGGTGCTACAACTAATGCTGAGTTTCCTTCGTCGGTTCATGGACCTGAAAAAACTGACCCAACATGGGCATATTTTGCCCTTAAAAAAGAAGGGAAAGTAAACATTTATACTTGTCTTTTTTGTACATCAAGTTACAGAGGAGGCAGAATAAGTAGGATGAAGCAGCACCTTGCTGGTGTTATTGGTCAACTTGCTTCTTGCAAAAAGGTTCCTTTTGATGTACGTAATAGGATGCAAAAATCTTTAAAAGAAGGTGCAAAGAAAAAGACCTGTAAGAATGTTCATGAGGACATTATTGAAGATATAGAAAGCAACAATGATCCAATTGCTTCAACTCCAATTACGACAGTCTCTGAGAGTAGTGCCAACAAGAGGAGAGTTCCTGGGAATGTTGAGAATTATTTTCCTCCTAGGACAACCCCTGGTTCACAACCAAGCATAAAAAGTCTATTGTCAAGTAAAGAAGCTCAATATAAAGCCAAGATGGCTATCACTGAATGGGCTATTGCTAATTGTGTTCCATTTAATACTTTTGATTGCCCTTTATTTTAGAAAGCTCTTGACACTGTTGCATCGATTAAACCTAGATTTAAAGGCTCTAATGCTTATGATTTTAGAGTTAACTTGTTGAGGGATTGGAAAAAAGAGTGCCAACTACTTATTGAGAGTTATCGAACTAAATGGAGTGAAAGGGGTTGTACACTTATGGCAGATGGTTAGACTAATGTTAGCAACCGAACTTTGATAAATTTCTTAGTCTATTCAACACATGGCATGGTGTTTGTAAAATCAGTGGATGCTTCAGATTTAGTCAAGGATGCAAAAACTTTATTCTTGTTATTGTTAGATCCCAAGTTTTGATGATAACAAAAGTCAATTGTGTACAAATCATGTTTTTATAAGTTTAAGAAATATTTACAAAGTTACCAAATGCATATAACAATGTTCTATGGTGTCTGCTGTCAAAATGAACTGGTGTGCTCAAGCATGAGTCTGGCACTCGAGCATGGAACCATTCTGTGCTCGAGCAGGTGCGAGTGATAGCCAGAAAGTGTTTGCCCGAGAAGCATGCCACTGTCATTTTTAATGATTTACTCGAGCAGTGGAGTCAGCACTCGAGTAGAGGAGCCTTTCTCACTCGAGCACATTCGAGTGAAAGTCTGCGAGTGCTTGGCCGAGAGCAAGGTTTGTCATTCTCCCTTGATGCACTCGAGCAGAGAAATCAATGCTCGAGCATGAGTGTCTTGTACTCAAGCACTAGCGAGTGAAGGTATGCGAGTGCTTGGCCGAGAGTCATGAAGATCATAAAAGTACAAGTATGCTCGAGCATAGCTTTATATGCTCGAGTGACACATTAGCACTTGCGAGTGAAAAATCTATCCCTCTCAAATCCTGATGTGAGTATTGGTATTAAAGGTATATTACTTGAGAATATTCTTCTCACTCAAGCAGGAGTATGTGTGCTCGAGTGAGGGCCCACAGCACTTGTGAGTGAAAAATCTATCCCTCTCAAATCCTGATGCGAGTATTGGTATTAAAGGTATATTACTTGAGAATATTCTTCTCACTCGAGCAGGAGTATGTATGCTCGAGTGAGGTCCTTCATCACCTGCGAGTGCAAAATCTCACTCTTGCTAAAATGATATGTGATTGCTGTCCAGAGAAGAAACTCCCAGTGGAAAATGCAAGGCCACTCGAGCAGAAGGAGTTGTGCTCGAGTGAGGCCCCACATCACTCGCGAGTGAGAATTCTATCTCTCTGAAATCCTATGCGAGCACAGAATTAAAACTGAAGATCAAGGAGTAAAATTACGATATCACTCGAGTGAGCCCATCCATGCTCGAGTGATGCTCTGCCAGATCACCAAATATACCAAGTCTCACAACGTTCAATCCGAATATGGTTTAATGTTATTTATTCATCTCATCATTACTTATCATCATTGTTTAACATCATTTTGAATGTATTATAAGTGTCATATAGGAGGATGAACGTTTGAAATAAATTGACAAGAAGAAAGTCAAACAACGGCAGACAACATCATTACAAGCACGCATGTACCTACCGCATTCAGAATATTCAAACATGCGCGTGTCATTCCACAGTTGCAACCCCCGCTCCTCAACGATGATTACTCAAACGGGCAAAAACTGAACATCTATAAATACAGAGATTCAGATATCGTCAAGATTAACGAAGCACAAGAATTCACAAGCATATACACGAGTCTCTGCTATTCACAATTTTCTCTGTATACACATTGATCTTCAGTGTTCATTTATTTGCTCTGTAAGAGAGTCTTTATACAATTCAAATTCTATTTTCATTTGATCTTAAGGTATTGGGACCTTTAGAGGGTAGATTTCCTTACGAGAGAAGCAGTTAAGAGAATTCCTTGTTAAACCTTCCACTCATAAGACTCATAAGATACAAGCAGAAGAGAACGTTGCTGCTCGTAAGACTTACAGTGGTGTAAGCAGGAGAGAACGTTGCTGCTCATAAGTCTTGTATACATAAGCAAGTGGGAAAGGTCATAGGTTATTTTTCTGCTCATAAGACGTAGGCCTGGTTGTTAGGCCGAACCAGTATAACTCTCTGTATTCTAATCTTCTCAACTCAACTCTATCTACTCTATTTTTCATATCTCCACATCAAGCGAAAAATTTATAACATCACCCAATTTACCCCCTCTTGGGTGAAGCTTGCCTCTTTCAGTTATTTCGTAAAGTGATTGAGTGGGTTAGTCTTAAGAATATTGTTCACGTGGTGACTGACAATGCATCCAACTATGTAGTATGTGGTAAGTTGATCAAGCAAAGTTATAAAGCAATTTATTGGTCACCGTGTGCTGCCCATTGTTTAAATCTTGTGTTGAAAGATATTGCAAGCATGCCTCATGTGTCTGATCTTGCGACAAAGGCATCTAAGATAACCATATTTGCTTATAATCATATGGTTTTCTTATCATGGCTAAGAAAAATAGAGGGTTGGAAAGAAATTGTGTGTCCAGGAGCAACAAGGTTTGCTACTACTTTCATTACTTTGCATAGCATTTATATGCATAAGCATGACTTGTAGGCTTTAGTTGTTGACAAGCATTTTGTTGAGCATAAATTAGCAAGAAGTGAAGCTGGGAAATTGTTTAGTGCTATCATATTTGATAGTCGGTTTTGGATTGACTGCTTCCAAGTTTTGAAGATCGTGTCTCCTCTCATAAAATTATTGAGAATTGTTGACTCTGATGAAAAGCCTTCTTTACCTTATATTTATAAAGGTATGCAAAGGGCCAAAGGGGCATTCAAGGAGATGTTTGCTAAAAGTAAGGAACAATATAAGTTGTACACAGATATTATTCAGGCTTGATGGGATAAGCATTTGAAGGGCCACCTTCATGCATCTGCATATTTGTTAAACCCTGCATTCCTGTATAACCCTACATTTGTTCAGAAACATAGGGTAGTGCAAGGTCTGATTGATGTGTTTGAGACCTATTTTGGTCCAAGTCATGACTATCTTATGACAATGCAGCAACTGGTTGTTTATCGTGATTGTAAAGATTCATTTAATAAAATGTCATGTGAAAAAGCAGCCCAGAAACTAGACCCATGTAAGTAACAAAGTATACAAATTTAATTTTAATTGCACTTGTAATTATTATAACATGTAATTAACACTCAACTAAATATTGTAGGTGAGTGGTGGACATTTTATGGGGGATCGGTTCCAGAATTGCAAAAGATTTCCATGAGAGAAATTGGAGTTTATTTGAGCGTATCCACACCAAAAGAAGAAACAGATTGCAACATGAAAGACTAAATGATTTGGTTTATACGAATTATAATCTACGATTAAAGAATAGGTAAGTTTGATTAGAGGATAATGGTGATTTTAAATACCTTTTATAGCTATTCAATTTAATTTCTACTGAAAAATTAGGGTAACTGTTGTTATTAGTTCTTATGAAGCATCTCTTAATATAGTTGCTATAATTTTGTTTCAAAATCAAACAAGGAATATACGTAAATAATCAGAAAATATATAATTTTTTTGATGTTGTGTACAAGCCAAGAAACTTGTTTTCTAGTTGTAAAGGAACAGAACATGAGTAGGTCTAACATAAGAAATACTTTTGTAAATTATATTTGATTACTTTGATATTATTTGTTATTGTATGAGTATATTCAAGAAGAAGACTGATTATGATCCAGTTGACTTTGAATCAATTGATAAAGTCGACTTTTGGGTGGTAGAAGAAGACACAACTCCTGACTTTGATGATACAGATATAACAAATCTTGAAAGTGCTGCTATTGCTGCTAGTAATGAAGAAATTGAACAAACTTCAACTTTTGCTAGGGGTTCTGAAGGTTTGTATCTCCTATTATGATTTATGATTATATTCTTGTATAAGTAAATACTTATTCATTATCACTTATATTAATTCTTGCAATATAGGTGGTGAAGACATGGATATTCCTGAGCCTCCGTCATTGAATGATGATCATGTTACTATTACTAGTGTTTTTGGTTTTCCTCATGCAGTTTCTCCTCCTAATCCTTTAGATTTGAATATAATCCAACACAATTTTGAGGGCATTGATTAATCGTTTTGGTGCCTATAGATTTGAATGACTATGTTACTAGACTTTGTTTTGGTTTTTGTTTTACAAATAGGATTAGGGGATGCTCTTTGTTTTGTTTTTGGATTTTCAAGGAGCTTTGAAATATTTAGGCTTAAAAAAATCCTTATGTACTTAATGATACATAGATATTTTTATAAGTATTAGATTTAAGAGGTTATATTAGACTATTGGCTGAAACAAAAACTTTTATGTGGTTTTATTAATGGTATGCATGCATATTTAAATTATATATATATATATATATATTTTAATTGATCCCGGTCTGACCCCCGGGTTGACCCCGGTCTGAACCACTAACCCTTGACCCAGTGCCTTGACCAGTTCAGTGTCCGGTCTGGTTTTCAGTACCTTGGGTAAAATAGGAAGAATGAAAATAAAGTTAGATAAAACCGTTCCCAGGATAACAAAGCAGTGATCTGGTCGGCTTCGACAGCTAGGGGTTGGAGGTAGTTTTGTGAGGGTAGCTTTTTCTGTTCTGTAGTGGTTGTGCATTGTTTGGCTCGGTGATTGTGACAAAATGATCCAAGAATCATGCTCCTTCGGTCTAGCTCTGCAAGTCGTAACCTTATGCTCAATCTTTCGACAGTGATAGCAAGATTGGCCAGCGGTGGTAGTGAGGAGTGAAAGAGAAGTGATGGTCATCTCAAGCTCAAGCTCAAGGTACCCTTTACTTTCAATGCCGCGGCTCCTTTTCATTTTGAGAAGAAGCTCTCCTTTTTTCAGATTGCCCTAACTTTGAGAATCCCCTTTATCAACAGTTTTTGTACAAGAATCATTGATAGATATACTTTCAACTACTGTATTAAAAAAAAGTTGTTAAGAGTGTCTTTTATGCTATTTTGTAAACTCATATTATGTAATATCATTTTGTGCTATTTAGGAAACTATTTGTTGGGGCTATTTTTATTGATGTATTCATCTTTTAGTTGGATAATTTGTGCACTCCTTTAAAGAAATTGAATTATTTTGATGGTTAAATTATGTGAATATTGTTACCTTTTTTTGGGTGAAAGTGTGAATATTGTTACTTAATATATTACTTATTTCCACGTAGTGTATATTTTAATTTTAATTTAGTTATTCATTGTTATAGTTTGATATTTATTAGAAGAATATAATTTTTAATTTTAACAAATTAATTTATATAAAAAGGAAAATATTTCTAATTAGTTTCGCCGTTGAAAAGAGCATCAGTAGCACCTTTTTTTGTCATCACAGATGTTGTTTTCAACGGCAACTTTTGTCGCTACCAATATTTGACTTTTAGTGGCGACTTGCCTTTTAAAAACAATTGTCTTTAAACCAACAAGGTTGTATCTAACAGAAGGGTCTTTTTTGATATACTTTTTTTTATATACTCTAACAGAAGGGTCTAGTCCTTCACAATGTGGCGAATCAAGATTTGAATCCCCGCTGGGAGAGATGTCCACATTTAGTGCTTCCAATAAAAGGATACTTATGCTTAACCAAATATTAAAAAAACAATTGTCTTTATTTCCAGTGGCAACTAGTAAAAGTCTACTTTTACCAGCAACCTTGAAAATTTGCCACTAAAATTTTCAACCATAGTTGCAATGCCAATGACCTAACAATGACTTTTTATCACCGCTGAAATTTTAAGACTTAGTTGCTACCGGAAGTCAATTTTTTTTGTAGTGCAATATTTTCTTCAGTTCAAATTTTTGTAGAAGCTGCCCATTAAGGAAAACCATAAGAAACACTTTTTTGAGAAATGTTTCCATGGCTTGGAGAAGATGATTAACCAGTTATCATGAATATCAAAGTTGAATGATATAACAAAGTTTGATGCATGCAAATTTGGCTTATAAAAAAGTGCAATGTGTTAAAAATTTTAGATTAAATTATATAGAACTCACATGGATTTAGAACCATGTGCAAATAAACATGCTTAACCTTTAAAATTGTTAGATCCCATATGTTTTGATGATAACAAAGATTAGACTAATGATAAAAGAGGATATGATAACAAATGAATTTGAACAAAGTAAATAAATGGCAAAGCATTACTTGAAGTAAGCACTAGAGTAATGAAGAAGAACTGAGGGGAAGTATAAAGGAAAACCATCACTAAGACCATCACTGGCAGTTGTATATGTTTACTCGAGTGATCACTTAAGTAAGGAATACTGTTACTCAAGTGGGCACTCGAGTAATATTGAAAGAAAATGTTTTTGAAAGCACTGCTAAAATTTAGAGGAAGCTACTCGAGTAGCCACTCGAGTAATCTACAAACTTATATGAGTCATTACTCGAGTAGCCACTCAAGTTACACATGTGGAAAGGCTTTACTCGAGTAACCAAGGAAAAAATCTTCCAGTAGCTCTCGGCCAAGAAATGCAACAATTTACTCAAGTAGCCACTTGAGTAACCATGTGAGAAAAAGGCATGACTCAAGGGAGCACTCCTGTAATCTGCAGAGTTATTTGATCCATTACTCAAGGGATCACTTGAGTAATCAGGGAAACAAAGAACAAGTACTCTCGGCCAAGAATTTGATGCAATTACTCGAGTGAGTAATCGAGTAATCTGTAAAGTTATTTGGAATTTACTCGAGGGGTTACTCGAGTAAGGTTTAAGGAAACAACAAGGCCACTTGAGTAGCCATTCGAGTAATAGGCTTACTGGAGGAAGCACCCGAGTAACTTGTGAGGAAAATACATGGCCACTTGAGTAGCCACTCGAGTAATCAAGTATTTTCAAGGTTTGTGATATATTGCACTCCATATCTTACCTGAGTAATATCTTATGAAAAATTTTGAATTACTCACTGCCATATTTTTGATATATTTACTCGAGGGACTACTCGAGTAATGAGAATGATTACTTGACTAGCCACTCGAGTAATGAAGTTCAGAAATCATGTTTTTGATCGAATGTTTATTAAATTGTTTTTTATATGATTAACTCTTCATTGCATTAGTATCCTAAGTACATTTGCAGAGAAACAATGAAGAGATCATGCAAGAAGAGCAAAGCAAATAAAGTGTCAGAGATCTCACCTACCGCTACCTACAGTAAACGGATAGTTTTCAAATTCAAAGAATAGTCAAACGTTGCTGCGTGACTCTAACTGACATGTTTGAATTACTTCCAACGGACACTGCAAATCATCAATATATATAGAGCATTCAAAGAGCAGAAAACAAGAACTGAGAACACACGAACATAAACTAATCAACACACTCTTAGTGCTTTTTTTTCTTATACTCATTCATTGTACTTCAGTGATTATATATTTGCTCTGTGAGAGAGTTTTTCATTACAAACTCAATATTTGTTATTGTGACAACTTAAGGTTGTGGAACCTTAAGTTGGTGATTTGATTATAATGGGTAAGGGGGTGCGAGTATCCAGGTGAAGGAACTTGTTGTGTACTGAGGTGCCAAAAAGCCATTGAATCTTGGAGAATATAGTGAACTCTTAAAGGCACTCTGAGTACTAGACGTAGGTCAAAGTGGTTATGGCTGAACCAGTATAACTTATGGTATACACTTCGATGATATTTCTCTTTGCTCTTAACTGCTTTAAATATTCAATTAATTTTCTTATACACAATGAAATTTCTGGTATCACCCAATTCACCCTCCCTCTTGGGTGAAACGCTTGTACTAACATTTGGTATCAGAGCGTAGGTCTTCTTGTTAAGGTTTAACAGCCTAAGAAGGATCCAATGGGAAGCATGGGTGAAGGCATTCTTCCCGACGGAGCTTCTATCACAAGACCTCCAGGTTTCAATGGCGAACACTTCTCATTCTGGAAAGTAAAGTTCAGAGTCTTCGTAATGGCTACTGAATATAGGCTATGAGATGTGATTGAGAGTGGAAACTACAAACCTGAAAAGATTGTAGATTCACAAAGAGTTCCCAAGACACCAGCAAAATATGATGAGAATGACAAGAAACTCATTACACTCAACAGCAAAGCAATTCTAATGATTCAAAGTGCCTTGATTCAAAATGAGTACTTCAGAATCTGCATACACCCAACAGCTAAAGAAATGTGGGAAGCCTTGGAAATAGCTCATGAAGGAACTTCAGGAATAAAAGAAAACCGGACTAATACTCTGGTTACTAAGTTTGATTTACTTTGAATGAAATCAGGTGAGTCGATAGCTGAATTTGAACTTAGATATACTCACCTTGTTAATCAACTTACAGCACTTGGAAAATTCTATGATCAACATACCCAAGTACAAAAGATTTTAAATATTCTTTCTAAAGACTGGGAGGCAAAAGTTACTGCAATTGAGGAAGCAAAAGGTGAATCAATACGATCAGTTGCTTCTCTATTCAGAAGCCTTTCTAAATATGAAAGCAAATTAAAGTTCAAACAAGAACTAGATGATATTGGTGACAAGAAGAAAAGAGGTCTAGCACTGAAAGCAAAAGAAGAAGAACAAGATGAAGATAAAGAGCTTGATGATGACAAAATGGGCCTAATCATAAAACGATTCAAAAAGTTTTACAAGAAAGGCCTAGGATTCAAAAACTTTCAGAAAGAAGGAACAAGCAATAAAGAATACATCATCTGCTATGAATGTAGAAAGCCAGGACATTTCAAATCAGAATGTGAAGAACTGATTCAGAAGAATAAAGAAAAGAGAAAAGGCAAATTCTAAAATAAGAAGAAAGCCTTTGTGTCTACCATATGGGGAGATAGTTCTTCTGACAAAGAAATCGATGAAGAGGAAGTAGCCAATATCTGTCTAGTTGCTCAAGAGGAAACAGAAGAAGAGGTAACTGATTATGATCCTACCTATGATGAATTACTTTCCGAATATAATGCTTTACATTCTGAATTCATCAAAGTATTTAAAGAACTAGTTGTTTTCAAAAAGAAAAACAAAGCTCTTGATGTAGAACTTAAAGAGAATTTCGAAAAGGATTGTGAAAACTGTACCTTTTTGAAAAAGAAAAACACTGATCTTACTAAATCTCTTGAAAAATTCACTAAAGGAAGTGAAATGCTACATGTAATTTTAAAAGCTCAACGATTTGTGAATGATCGATCTGGAATTGGATATGATCCAAAATCAGACAGAAGGAAACGAAGAAAGAAAGCTGAAGGTAAATCATACTTGAATTATTTTCAGCATTCTATGCATACATCAAATCCTTTTGCATATTGTAATTATTGTAATAGAAAAGGTCATTATACTTCATCATGCATTCATAGGAAGAAAGGAAATATAGGAACCTATAAATGGGTACCTAAAGGTTCATATGTTTCGAAAAAAATTTGTACTAACCTAAAAGGACCCAAAAAGATTGGGTACCTATGACTTAATCATATTTGATTGCAGATATGTCTTAAAGCATCCAAAAATAAGTGGCACATAGACAGTGGATGCTCTAGACATATGACCTGTGATTTTGAAAGTTTTACCACATTGCAACCTAAGGAAGATTGAAAGGTAAAATTTAGAGGAAATCAATCCAAAAACAAATAGTAGAAATTGGTAAAATAAAAAATGACAAAGGAATACAAGTCAAAGATGTATATTATGTTGAAGGCTTGTGTCATAATTTGCTGAGTGTAAGTCAAAGTGCAGATAAAGACAACTAGATAATATTTGATTCAGAGAAATGCTAATTGTCAACAAGAAAGACTTACAACTCAATAAGAAAAATATCAAAGCAAAGCTCAGAGCAAAAAGGGAAGGTAACTGTTATACACTTGATATAAATAGAAATAACTCTAAAAATTGTTTTCTGAGTAATGCCGATGAAAGTTGGTTATGGCATAAGAGACTAGCTCATGTCAACATGCACCAACTAGGCAAACTACTCACAAAGGATTTAGTTCTTAGATTACCCAAAGTAAGTTTTAAAAACAATTTGATTTGTGATGCATGTTAATAGGGTAAACAAACTAAATCATTTTTCAAATCAAAAAATAAGATTACAACAAATCGACCACTTCAATTGATACATATGGATTTAGTTGGTCCAGCAAGAGTTAAAAGCCTTGGTGGCAACTTATATTGATTAGTCATTGTTGATGATTTCTCTAGATTTACATGGACTATTTTTCTATCATCAAAGGATGAAACCTTTGCAAAATTCATTGTTTTTACCAAGAAAGTGAAAAATGAGAAAGGTATGTCTATTTTCGGTATCAGGACAGATCATGGTGGAGAATTTAAAAATCAAGCCTTTGAAGAATATTGTGATACTAATGGCATTGATCACAATTTCTCTGCTCCAAAGACACCACAACAAAATGGAGTCATGAAACGTAAGAATAGAGTGCTTACTAAAATGGCTAGAGCAATGCTAAATGAAAAGAACGTGTCTCAAGTTTTTTGGGCCGATGCAATAAGCACAGCATGCTATTTTTCAAATAGAGCCTACATTAGAATAAAACTTGGAAATACAATAGGAGTCATCCCCTAGATCAAGTCATAGGAGATGTGAATGAAGGAATCAAAACTAGAAATAGAATTTTCAATGAAGTGAGTTTTTCTGCATTCATTTCTCAGATTGAACCTTCTAACATTGACAAAGCCCTATCAGACAATGATTGGGTTATAGCAATGCAAGAAGAACTAAAATAATTTGAAAGAAATCAAATTTGGGATTTGGTACCCCGACCTAAGGATCATCCGATCATTGGCACTAAATGGGTATTCAAGAGCAAACTTGATGAATTCACAATTATTGTTAGAAACAAGGCAAGATTGGTGGACAAAGACTATAATTAGGAAGAAGGAATTGATTATGATGAAACGTATGCTCTAGTGGCTAGATTGGAAGCTATACGAGTACTCTTAGCCTTTGTATGCATCAAAGGATTCAAACTCTATCAAATGGATGTAAAGAGTGCATTTCTAAATGGCTACATCATGGAAGAAGTATATGTAGATCAACCTCCAGGTTTTGAAGATGTAACCAAATCTGACCATGTTTTTAAACTCAAAAAGGCTTTATATGGTTTAAAACAAGCCCCTAGAGCATTGTACGAAAGGATCAATAAATTTCTTATTGATCAAGGTTTTGTACGAGGAAAAGTTGATACAACACTTTTTACAAAATAAAAAACGTGATGATATATTAATTGTGCAAAATATGTTGATGATATAGTTTTTGGTGCTACTAACGAACTATGTGCAAAGAATTTTCTGAGAAAATACAGGGAGAGTTTGAGATGTCAATGATGGGAGAATTAAATTTCTTTCTCGATTTACAAATCAAACAAAGAAAGAATAGAATTTTCATATCTCAAACAAAATATTTAAAAAAGCTATTGAAGAAGTATAGATTGGATGAAGCAAATGGAACGGACACACCTATGAGCTCAACTACATTGCTTGATGCGGATGTTAAGGGAAAAGATTACAATATCAGAAAATGTAGAAGAATGGTTGGATCATTACTCTATCTCATTGCAAGTAGGCCTGATATTCAATTTAGTGTGGGCATGCGTGCAAGATATCAATCAGTACCAAAAGAGTCACATGCG
Source organism: Inga oerstediana (assembly GCA_963210345.1). Classification (NCBI taxonomy): domain Eukaryota; kingdom Viridiplantae; phylum Streptophyta; class Magnoliopsida; order Fabales; family Fabaceae; genus Inga; species Inga oerstediana. The sequence continues at coordinate 39,592,899 of OY723407.1, forward strand.
GAAACTGTCAAACATATCTTCCGATATCTTACTGACATGATAGAATTGGGTCTCTGGTATCCTAAAGGAAGAAGTGAATATCTAGTTACATACTCAGACTCTGATCATGGAGGATACAAGACGGACAGAAAGAGTATGAGTGGACAAGGCCAATTTCTTGAAGGCTCACTTATATCATGGTTTAGCAAGAAACAAACTACAATGTCTTTTTCGTCAACGGAAGCTGAGTATGCTACAGTATCAAGTTGTTGTGTACAAGTAATATGGCTAAAGCAATAACTCCAGGATCTTGGTATTTATTTAAAAGAAACACCAATATACTGTGACAACACTAGCACCATAAGCTTGGCAAATAATCCTGTTCAACATTCTAGAGCCAAGCATATTGATGTTAGACATCACTTCATCAGAGATCATGTCCAAAAGAAAGATGTCAAAGTGATATTCATTCCAACTCATCTTCACTAGCTGATATCTTCAAAAACCTCTTGCAAAAGATCAATTTTTATATATTATACGATAATTGGGATTGGTAAATCCCAATGAATTGTAAGTTATTTGGTGTTTACAAAATGTTAGATGATATTTTTATTGATGTTTTGATCATTCTAACTTAAGCATCGGAGTTTCTAGCAATTTGTTTTGCAGGATCATGATATTCTATTTTAGAGTATAAAAAGTAGAGGTTAACAGAGGATAACATTATTGGAGGGACAACTTCAAGTAATGAGCATTACTGGAGTGACACCTTGAAGTAATAGATGCATTACTCGAGTAGCCACTCGAGTAATAAACTTGGAAATGTGCCAGTGAAGCATCAATTTCAAATGAAATGGCACAACGGTTGAAAATGAACAGTCAGAAGGTGAAGAGATAAATTACCCGAGGGAGGCCTCGAGTAAACTTCAATATTACTCGAGTAAGGCCTCGAGTGAACCTGGGTGCAGATCTCAAATTTACTGAGTTTCAACTCAAATCTGTCCTAAAGAGCCATCAAATGATCGAGGGAATATACATGGGTAATTACAATATTATTCAAGCCAGGTACGCACTTGAATTCACTGCATTTTAAAATTTATGGTATGATCACTTGAGTAGCTACTCGAGTGATGCTGATGATCACTCAAGTAAGCCCTTGAGTGATGTCAGGCTTTAGGGTTATTTCAGTCGATACTCAGTTATTTCTCATAAAATCACCTCTCAAGTGATTCTCCTAGTGCTCTCACAAAAACTTTTTAAAATCTTTTTCTCTTCCCATAACCGTCAAAACCCAGTGATCTATGCTTTCAAAAATCTCAGATTGCACTGAATCGTCTGCCCTAATCTAGCGACGCTCGGTCTCTGTTTTTCTAGAAATCATTGATTTTCTCAAATCACAATGGTGAGGACAAAATCTCCTAATCTTAGCACTTATTTTAAGTCCTCTGAACCATATCAATCCTCTGATTCACTTTCCTCTCCTCCTACCAAGAAAAGAAAAATCTCTCCTAAATCTAAAACTAAAGTGAAACCGCAACCTAAGCATAAGGTGAAAGGGGTTGTGATTAAGGAGCCCATTGCCATAAGAGTTCAAACCAAAAAGAGTTCACTTCCAGGAAGAGGCAAAACAACAAAAGAGCTATCTCCTCCTTCTTCTTATCCATCCGACACACCTACCTTTTCTCCTAAACCTCTAAAAAAGACTAATGTTAATGAAAAGCTTACCAAAGCCATGGTAGGCATGCTTGAAGAAGCTTTTCAATATAAGGAAGCAAAGAAAGGGCAATCTTTAAAGCAACCAGAAGAGAGGGATGAAGAAATCATATTTTCTCCAAAGGGATTCAACGTGAGCAAGCTTGAGGAATCTCAGAAGTACCTGAGTCATTTTGCAAGAAGAAATGTGTGCAAAATGCATTATTTGACTATAAGGTTCTTCAAGAGGTATTGAAATTTGATCTGAGTCCCTATCTTGATTCCTACATGCCTTGGCTCTTTGTTAAACTCCCATTTTGCACCAAAGTCGTGAAGTATTTTTATTGTAACCTTGAACCTATAAACAATCCAGTTAGAAAGTCTGTAGAAGAAGAAATGACTTCTAAGGTCAGAGGACAGAGAATTCTAATCTCACCTTCTAGAATTAATACCTGGTTAGGAATAGAGAACCCTCTTGATAATGATTATCCCAATTATGATTCAAACCAGTTGTTTTCTATCCTAAGACTTGATGAGATTGTGGGATCCCTCAATTTCAATCTGAGTGATATGAGTTATTTTCATAGAGTCCTATGGTATTTCTATTCTAGAGCCATGGTGAACAAATCCAATAACTTCACTCATTTCATTGAGAGGGATTCAGAAAATTTGCCTCATTGATCCTCAAAGAATAAAAGGACTTGGGAGAACATATCTTCAATGAGATATAGGTATGAAGGAAAACCTACTACTCTAATGCCTTATCCTCAACTTATTTCCTTGTTCCTCAAGAAGAATAAGATTTAGTACTTGGAGAGTATAGAGCTGATTGAGAGAATAGCACAGTTGGGAGGAATCAAATTGGAAAATTGAACATTGAGATTCCTCTGAAGACTCCTCTAGAAGTAAGTCCCAAGAAGAAGAAGAAGACTGACACAATAACTAGTCAAATGGATGACACACAGTCTTCTGCTCCAGCCAACACATCTTCTCCACCCTTCTTTAGTGCTACAATGCAAGCATTCATGGACAGCATTTTGAAGAGTTTTTATATTGACATTGCGAATACCAATACGGAGTTGGTAGCCTATATGAATGAGAAGATGGGATAAATTATGAAGAGGATGGATAAGAGGCACGAAGAGTCGCTAGTTGAACAACGTGCCCAGGTTAAGCATCTGAGATCCATTATTGTCAGACTTGATGCTATGGCATCTGGCTCCTCTAATCCTGGTCCTTCTATTACTCCTGAGCCCATACCTATCTCTGAACCTGGACCATCTACACCCATTGAGCATAGACCCTCTGAGATTGGGCCTAGTAATGTCTTGTTCTCTATGCCTGACCCTGACACAACCGAGCCAATCCACATCACCACTGATGATCCACCTCAGCCTGTTCTGCCTGAGCCCATATCTACTCCCATTGCCTCACCTACACGTACTGAGGAGGTACTTGAGTATTCACCAGTTTCTACAAAGGAAGTAGAAATTACTTCTCTGGTTCCTTACCTATTATCTCCGGTGAATCCGCCAGAGGATCTTCAGACACTGCCAGTGAACTTTCCTGACCCTGAACCATCATCTTTAGATCCTTCAAGTTCAGATGGTTCATATGAATCATTGGAATTTCTTGTCACTCCTATCTTAGCAGCCAAGCTACCTACTCCTCCTCATGATTGATTCCACCTTTGTGATGATGACAAAAAGGGGGAGATGAGCCTAAGTGATTTTGTGATGAATGGCTGAGTTAATGTATTGGGATATGGGTGTATGGGGCTTTAGGGTGTTTTTCAACTTTGAATTTTAAGTTAGATCCCTTGTGTTTTGATGATAACAAAGATTGGACTAATGATAAAAGAGGATATGATAACAAATGAATTTGAACAAAGTAAATAAATGGCAAAGCATTACTTGAAGTAAGCACTAGAGTAATGAAGAAGAACTGAGGGGAAGTACAAAGGAAGACCATCACTGGCAGTTGTATATGTTTACTCGAGTGATCACTCCAGTAAGGAACACTGTTACTCAAGTGGGCACTCGAGCAATGTTGAAAGAAAATGTTTTCGAAAGCACTGTCAAAATTTAGAGGAAGTTACTCGAGTAGCCACTCGAGTAATCTGCAAACTTATATGAGCCATTACTCGAGTAGCCACTCGAGTAACCAAGGCAAAAATCTTCCAGTAGCTCTCGGCCAAGAAATGCAACAATTTACTTGAGTAGCCAATCGAATAACCATATGAGAAAAAGGCATGACTCGAGGGATCACTCCAGTAATCTGCAGAGTTACTTGATCCATTACTTGAGGGATCACTCAAGTAATCAGGGAAACAAAGAACAAGTACTCTCGGCTAAGAATTTAATGCAATTACTCTAGTAAGTAATCGAGTAATATGTAAAGTTATTTGGAATTTGTTAGATCCCAAGTTTTGATGATAACAAAATGACAATTGGATGCAAATCATGTTTTTATAAGATTAAGAAAAGTTTACGAAGTTACCAAATGCATATAGGAGTGTTTTCTGGTATCTGCTGTAAAATTGAACTGGAGTGCTCGAGCATAAGTTTTGCACTCGAGCATAGATCCCTTCTGTACTCGAGCAGGTGCGAGTGAAAGCCAGAAAGTGTTTACCCGAGAGGCATGCCACTGTTATTTTCTTGATTCACTCGAGCAGAGATATCAATGCTCGAGCATGAGCATTCTGTACTCGAGCAAGGTACTGCGAGTACTTGGCCGAGAGTCATGAAGTGCAAAGAAGTGCAAGTGTGCTCGAGCACCACCTCATATGCTCGAGTGACACATCTGCACCTGCGAGTGAAAATTCTATCCCTCTCCAAAACTGATGCGAGTGCTTGTTTAAAAGGTATAATACCTGAGAATATTCTTCTCACTCGAGCAGGAGTCTGTGTGCTCGAGTGAGGGCCCACATCACCTGCGAATGATAAATTTATCTCTCTGAGTTCCTAATGTGAGTATTGGTATTGAGAGCATATTCCTCTATAATATGTGTCTCACTCGAGCAGGAGTGTGTGTGCTCGAGTGAGGGACCACATCACCCGCGAGTACAAAATCTCACTCTTGTCAAAATGGTGTGCGAGTGATGACTTGAGAAGACACTCCCAGTAGAAAATGCAAGATCGCTCGAGCAGGGGGAGTTGTGCTCGAGTGAGACCCCACTTCACTCGCGAGTGAGGATTCTGTCTCTCTGAAATTCTTTGCAAGCACAACTCGATAACTGAAGCAGAAAGAGGAAAATAGGAAGATCACTCGAGTGAGCCATCCATGCTCGAGTGATGCGCTGCCAGATCATCAAAAATGCCAAGTCTCACAACGTTCAATCCGAATATGGTTTATTATTATTTATTCATATCATCATTACTTATTATCATTGCTTAACATCATTTTGAATGTATTATAAGTGTGATGCAGGAAGATGAACGTTTGAAATTAGTTGTTACGAAGAAAGTCAAACAACGGCAGACAACATGATTACAAACACGTTCGCACCTACCGCATTCAGAATATTCAAACATGCGCGTGTCTTTCAATAGTTGCACAAGTCCCGCTCCTCAAACGATGATTTTCAAAACGGGCAAAAACAAAAGCAACTATATATACAGAGATTCAGAGATAGTCAAGTAGAACAACGAAGCACAAGAATTCACAAGCTTATACACTAGTCTTTGCTATTCATCATTTTCTCTGTACACACATTGATCTTCAGTGTTTATTCATTTGCTCTGTAAGAGAGTCTTCATACAATTCAAATTCTATGTTTATTTGATCTCAAGGTATTGGGACCTTGAGAGGGTAGATTTCCTTACGAGAGAAGCAGTTGAGAGAATTCCTTGTTTTACCTTCCACTCATAAGCCTTATAAGATACAAGCAGAAGAGAACGTTGCTGCTCGTAAGACTTACAGTGGTGTAAGCAGGAGAGAACGTTGCTGCTCATAAGTCTTGTATACATAAGCAAGTGAGAAGAGTCATATGTTGTTTTTCTGCACATAAGACTTGTCGTAAGGGGGAGAGAGATTTTTATTGAGAGAATATTTCTGCTCGTAGTCCATTCAAGGACGATTGTTGTTTTGTAGGCATTCTGAGAGCCCATTGAATCTTGGAGGTATAGTGAAAATCTCAGTAGGTCTTGATCTCTGAGGACTGGACGTAGGCCTCGTTGTTAGGCCGAACCAGTATAACTCTCTGTGTTCAAATCTTCTCAACTCTACTCTATCTACTATATTGTTCATATCTCCACATCAAGCGAAAAATTTATAACATCACCCAATTCACCCCCCTCTTGGGTAAAGCTTGCCTCTTACATTTGGTATCAGAGCCTAGTCTTCTACGAAGAGCCTAACAGCTTGAGAAGGATCCGACAAATGGCAACAATGGGTGAAAACATTCTTCCAGACGGAGCTTTAATCACTAGACCTCCTGGTTTTGCTGGAGAACATTTTTCGTTCTGGAAAGCTAAATTCAGAGTGTTTGTGATGGCCAACGAATACGGATTGTGGAATGTTATACAAGATGGTGACTATGTTCCAATGAAGAAAATCGAAGATAGAGCAGTTAAAAAGAGCCCAGATGAATTTGACGAGAATGACAAAAGGTTAGTGACATTAAATAGTAAAGTCATTCTAATGATACATAGTGCTCTTAGTCAAAAAGAATATTTTCGTATATGTACTCTACCAACTGCCAAAGATACGTGGGATGCTCTTGAAATTGCTCACGAAGGTACATCTGGAATAAAAAAAAATAGAATCAATACTCTAATTACATAATATGATTTATTTCGTATGAAATATGGAGAAAGTATATCAGAGTTTGAACTCAGGTATACTCATCTTGTTAATCAATTATCTGCTCTTGGAAAGTCGTTTGATCAAAATTCCCAGGTAAGAAAGATTCTTAATATTCTTACGAAAGAGTGGGAAGCAAAGGTGACAGCCATCGAAGAAGCTAAAGGAGAATCTATGAGATCCGTAGCTGCTCTCTTTGGAAGTCTTTCTGAATATGAAGGTAAGTTGAGATTCAAAAAGGAACTTGAAGAATTCGATAATAAAAAGAAAAAGGGAGTTGTACTTAAAGCTATCAAAGAAGAAGAAGAATCTTCCGAGAATGAAGATGTCCCTAATGATGATGAAATGGGAATGATCGTGAGAAAATTCAAGAAATTCTACAGAAGAGGTCAAAGGAATTTCAAGAACTATCAAGGTGGACCAAGCAAGAAAGAAAATAAAGAACAACAGATAGTGTGCTATGAATGCGGGAAACCAGGACACATCAAATCTGAATGTTTCAGAAACAAAGACAAAAAGAAGCTGAAAAAGAAAGCATATATATCATCTATATGGGGTGATAGTTCGTCAGACGAAGAAAGTAATAACGACGAAGTAGCAAATCTATGCTTGGTAGCTAAGGAAGAAGAATCAGACTCTGAGGTAAGTGATTCTGAACCCTCTTATGATGAATTGTTATCTGAATATAATGCATTGCATACAGAGTTCATCAAAGTTGCTAAAGAAATGGTTAGTTATAGGAAGTAAAAGAATTAGAAAATACTGTCATATCATCATATGAAATGTGTAAAGAGAAAGATAAGAAAATAGAAGATTTAACAAAAATTGTTGAAAAGTTTACTAAAGGAAGTGAAACTCTCAAGGTTATTTTAAATTCTCAGAAAGTTTCATTTGATAAATCTAGAATTGGATATAATTCTGTTCATGATAAGAATAAAGCATATAAGAAGAATAGTAGAGCCTATCTTAAATATTTTAGGAATTCTGTGCATACATCGAATTCATTCGCATCATGCAATTATTGTAATAGGAAAGGACATTATACTTTATTGTGTTATTTCAAAACGGGACAGGTTGTTGGAACATATAAATGGGTTCCGAAAGGGACACATACATCACATACTAACCATAAAGGACCCAAGAAAGTATGGGTACCTAAAACTTGATCATTTTATTCTAGGTATGTCTCAAAGCATCTCGAGCGAACAAATGGTATATTGATAGTGGATGTTCGAGACACATGACTGGTGATAAAAATAAGTTCACCATGCTAGAAACTAGAGAAGGAGGAAAGGTAACATTTGGAGGTAATCAATCTGGACATATTGCTGGAATTGGTGAAGTAGGAAAATCCGATGGTGTTCAAATCAATGGAGTATATTATGTTGAGGGATTATGTCACAACCTCCTGAGTGTAAGTCAAAGCACTGACAAAGATAACTGGGTAATTTTTGACTCAAAAGAATGCTTGATAGTAAGCAAGAAAGATCTACCTCTGAACAAAGAATCTATCAAGGCAAAGATCCGAGCTCAAAGGGACGGTAATTGTTATACTATTGATTTAAATTCAAATTCTTCTGAAAATTGTTTTCTTAGTCGATCAGAGGAAAGTTGGTTATGGCATAAGCGTTTGGCTCATGTCAATATGAATCAACTTGACAAACTGATTAGAAAAGATTTAGTTGTTGGCCTTCCCAAACTCAAATTCAAAGATAATATGATTTGTGAAGCATGTCAAAAAGGCAAACAAACTAAGTCTTCTTTTAAAACAAAGTATGAGATTTCTACTTCAAAACCTTTACAATTACTTCATATGGATTTGGTAGGACCGGCAAGAGTAAAAAGTTTTGGAGGAAATTTATATACTTTAGTAATTGTCGATGATTTTACAAGATTTACTTGGACTATATTTATTGCTTCAAAAGATGAAACCTTTGCTGAATTCATTATGTTTGCCAAAAAGGTTCAAAATGAGAAAGGTATTTCTATTGTTTCTATTAGGACAGATCATGGAGGAGAATTTGATAATCAACTATTTGAAAACTATTGCAACAACGAAGGAATAGATCATAACTTTTCTGCTCCTAGAACCCCTCAACAAAATGGAGTAGTGGAAAGAAAGAACAGAGTTCTTACTGAAATGGCGAGAGCATTACTCAATGAAAAAGAAATGTCACAAGTATTCTGGGCAGATGCAATGAGTACTGCATGCTATATTTCAAACCAAGCATATATCCGCAAATCACTTGGAAAGACGCCATATGAACTTTACAAAGGAAGAAAACCAAATATTGCTCATCTTCATATCTTCGGGTGTAAGTGTTTCATTCACAACAATGGTAAAGAAAACTTAGGTAAATTTGATTCAAAGTCTGGTGAAGGTATATTTCTAGGATATTCTAATAGAAGTAAGGCTTATAAAGTTTTCAATAAAAGAACATGTACTGTTGAAGAATCTATTCATGTTGTGTTTGATGAAATTGAATCTCAGACAAAACTTATTGATGAAGAAGAAATGGATTCAATCAAGAAAAACAAATATATTTCAAAGCAGGATGATTTTGAAACAAATGATTTTCAAAATTTAGAAGATGTCGATGATCATGCTCAACCTAAAGCATGGAGACATATGAAGGATCATCCAATTGATCAAGTTATAGGAGATATTAATGAAGGTGTCAAAACCAGAAATAGAATCCTCAATAAGGTAACTTTTTCTGCTTTTATTTCTGAAATTGAACCTTCTAATATAGAAGAAGTTTTATCTGACAATGATTGGGTGATTGCTATGCAAGAAGAACTAAATCAATTTCAAAGAAATCAAGTTTGGGATTTGGTTCCTCGACCTAAAGATCATACGGTTATAGGGACCAAATGGGTTTTCAAAAACAAACTTGATGAGTTAGCAATCATTGTGAGAAACAAAGCAAGATTGGTTGCAAAAGGCTATAATCAAGAAGAAGGTATTGATTATGAGGAAACATATGCTCTAGTGGCAAGATTGGAAGCAATACGAGTACTCCTTGCTTTTGCTTGCATTAAAGTTTTTAAACTTTATCAAATGGATGTGAAAAGTGCTTTTCTAAATGGTTATATTATGGAGGAAGTATATGTAGAACAACCTCCTGGGTTTGAAGATGAAACAAAACCTGATCATGTATTCAAACTTAAAAAAGCACTATATGGTTTGAAACAAGCACCTAGAGCTTGGTACGAAAGACTAAGCAAATTTCTTCTTGATCAAAGTTTTGTCAGAGGTAAAGTTGATACAACTCTATTCATCAAACATAACAAAAATGATATTCTAATTGTTCAAATTTATGTTGATGATATTATTTTTGGTGCTACTAACGAATCTATGTGTCAAGAATTTTCTAAGATTATGCAGGGAGAATTTGAAATGTCCATGATGGGAGAATTGAATTTCTTTCTTGGACTTCAAATCAAACAAAAGAAGAATGGTATATTTATATCTCAGACAAAGTATTTAAAAGAATTGTTGAAGAAATATGGATTAGATAATGCTAACGGAGCTGATACTTCAATGAGTTCTACAACGCTGTTGGATGCTGATGTAAAGGGACCTAGCTTCAACATCACAAAGTATAGAGGAATGATTGGCTCATTACTCTATCTTACAGCAAGCAGGCCAGATATTCAGTTCAGCGTAGGAATGTGTGCAAGGTATCAATCCGCTCCTAAGGTATCTCATGCAGAAACAGTAAAAAGAATCTTCAAGTATCTGGGAGATACTTCAGAACTTGGTCTTTGGTATCCGAAAAGAGGGAACGAGTATTTAATGGCATATTCAGATTCAGATCATGGAGGATATAAAACTGATAGAAAGAGTACCAGTGGTCAATGTCAATTTCTCAGAGGCTCTCTAGTATCATGGTTAAGCAAGAAGCAGAACACAGTTTCATTATCTTCAACTGAAGCTGAATATATAGCTGTGGCAAGTTGCTGTTCTCAAGTATTATGGTTGAAACAACAAGTTCAAGATTTGGGAATTTATTTAAAAGAAATTCCAATTTATTGTGATAACACTAGCACGATAAGCTTGGCCAAGAATCCTGTACAACACTCAAGGACCAAGCACATAGACATTCGTCATCATTTCATTCGAGATCATGTTCAAAAGAAGGATGTCAAAGTGGAATTCATACCAACTCATCTTCAACTTGCGGATATTTTCACAAAGCCAATTGCAAAAGATTAGTTTTTATATATTCGAAGAGAATTGGGAATGGTTAATCCCAATGAGTTGTAAGTTTTCTTGTTAAATATTTTAATTAAATGTTTATTTTGATGATAACCATACTGACTTTGGCATCGGAGTGTTAAAAATCTTTTTGCAGGTCTGTCACTCGAGCACTAGGAGTGCTGCTCGAGTGATAAGCTGGTTCACTCGAGCACAAGCAGCTCTGCTCGAGCACAACACTATTAAAAATGCTCTGCTTCTTGACATGTAAAACAGAGGTTAACAGAGGAAATAAGAATACCAAGAGACTGTATCAAAAACAACAGTGAGAATCGAACTCACTCGCGAGTGAGGAACTCTCACTATAGCATGATATGAACATGCTTGAAGTGAGGAGTGCCTGCTCGAGTGAAGAAGAAGAATTTCCTTTCAAAAGCTATCCAAATCATAGTTACTCAAATGATTTTGGAGGATTTGAGTGCAAAGACACAAGATATGTCAAGAAATTCACAATCCAGGTACGTTTTACACATTTTATTAATTTTCCAGAACATCACTCGAGCACTGATAAAACACACTCGAGCACAGTATGAACATCACTCGAGCACTAGGGTTCATGCTCGAGCACTGTCACTTATATCAGTTACGGGGGAGCTCAGAACGTCGCACTTCCTGCTCTCACTCGAGGTGTTCTCTCACTCGAAGGGCGTAACTCTTCACCTTCAACCGTTTTCTCTTCAATCAATCGCGTCCATTTGCCTCAAATCACAGTTACAACTCTTCAATCTTCTATAAAAGGTGATTCTTACCCTCTGCATTTCTCATTCGTGCCCTAATCTCCGTGAGAGTTTTTACTTCTCTTCCACTTTCTCTACAATGGCAAGAACTAAACTACCCTCTATTCCTCAAAGATCTCACTCTCCTTCTCCTACTCACTCTGCTGCCAGTGCATCTGGTACCCCAGAACCAACACCTCCATCTCCCAAAATCTCTTCCTCACCGTCTCCACCTCCTAAGCCCAAGACCAAAAAGAGGACTCCGACTAAGAAACCTCACCCAAAACCTCAAATTTCAAAGAAAGACCAACCTCCTCAGAAGAAACCAAAGGGTGTGGTGTTCAAAGAACCAATAGTTACCCGGTCTCAATCCAAGGAGGTTCAAGGAAAAGGGAAGAAAAAGGAGTCAGAGCAACCCCAACAATCTTCTTCCTCCTCTGGTGATTCATTCAACAAACAACTTCGGGAAGCATTGGAGAAGTCCAAACTCGAAAAGATAATTGGAAAGATTGCTTCTCAAGCCGGTGTTTCAAGTTCACAACATATTGGCCAATCATGTGCCTCTGCTTCAGGAGCACCTTCTGCCTCACAAGCATCAGTGGATGATCACATCACCAGTCCTCCTGAGGGATTCAATATTGAAGAACTTAAGGCCTTGCCTCAGAAGGTATATGATGATGAATTTAGTCATAGACACTTCTGTCCTGTGGTGTATGTGGATTTGGATTACTTAAAGAAGAATTGTCATTTGGATTTATACCCTTATCTTCAATACTATGCTCCCTGGCTAAATATCCATTTGCCATACTCTCCCACTGTTGTGAAAACTTTTTATTGCAACATGAAGTCTCATAACATTAAGTCTAGATCTGGTGAATTGATTGAGGAAGCAGTATCTACTACTGTTAGAGGAAGATTTATTATGATATCTGCCAAGATCATAAATGACTTACTTGGTTATGTTGCACCTCCTCCTGATCCACCTTCTTTCTCTGCCAATGAAGTTTTCAATATTTTGAGACCAAAAGACCCAATAGGCCCCCTCAATTTCAAACCTATTGACATGCCTGATATTCACAGAGTCCTTCATTATATATATTCCCGAAGCATAGTCAATAAGTCTAAAAATTATACCCATTTTGCTCAAAAGGATTATTATCTGTTGGCCTCTTTCATTTCCGGGCAACAAAGGAATGTGGGGGAGATTATCTTCAATGAGATGAGAAGATTTCGATTTTCTTCATCGAGATCCACAACCATACCATACCCTCAGATTGTTTCCTTCATACTGATGAAAAACAAGATTTGGTATTTGGAAGGAACTGAAAGGGTACTCATCTCAAGGTTTGGTAAGACTCAGTTAACTCATATGGGTATCAATCTTCCGGTGAGTCGAACCAAAGCCATATCTAAGAGGGAAGCCACTCCATCCAGAGGTGATGAGGCACAATCATCTGCTCAGAGTCCTATTCCTCCACCTTCTTTCATTAAGGCCTCTCTTTCAAACCATGTTACTGAGGCAATCAATTAAGCCGTATCAAGTCTGAAGAAGGAGTTAGTGGCAGAGTATGAGAAGCTTGTGGAAAAGATGGAGTCACAGGTCATCAAATTGGTAGACAAAGCCAATACCAATTTTGAGTTGATGTTCAAGACTCAGGATGAGATGTCTCAGAGGATAACAAGTATGGAGACCTTCTTGCACTCATATTTCCCCTCTTCATCTTCAGAGGTGCCTCCTGAGACCACTCATACCTCTGTACCACAGACTCATGTACTCTTTACCGATCCAGAGTCTAATGTTGATGTTACTTTTGATCGGTTGCCTTCACTACCTCCCTCATCCTCTGTACCACAGCCAACATCTCCAATTGACCCTCTCACTGCCATGGTATCCTATGTTCCACCTCCTGATATCACTTTTCCTCAACCCCCTTCTGATGCTGACAAAACGGGGGAGAAGGATGTGTGATGGTTTCTGAGCTTCTGTGGGATGTTTTGGGAGTTTGGGTAGATTGTCTGTATGGGTAGGATTTAATGTTATTATGAGTTATTATGTTAGTTGATGTTATTTATTATTATGTTATTGATCATTTGAATTCAAGGTTAATATTAATGAAGTTTTTCAAATTTCAAGTTGCTAAAGTTGTTATTTATCTCATACTATACTTATCTTGGTTGTTAAGTGTCCAGAGGAAGCATTGCAAGAAAACTTGATATGCATTTGGAAATATTGAACAATTTCAAAAATTTTCAATCTTAATCAATTTTTCTTAAACTTTCATCACAAAGGTTTTGTCATCATCAAAAAGGGGGAGAATGTTAGATCCCAAGTTTTGATGATAACAAAATGACAATTGTATGCAAATCATGTTTTTATAAGATTAAGAAAAGTTTACAAAGTTACCAAATGCATATAGGAGTGTTTTCTGGTATCTGCTGCAAAATTGAACTGGAGTGCTCGAGCATAAGTTTTGCACTCGAGCATAGATCCCTTCTGTACTCAAGTAAGTGTGAGTGAAAGCCAGAAAGTGTTCACCTGAGAGGCATGCCACTGTTATTTTCTTGATTCACTTGAGCAGAGACATCAATGCTCGAGCATGAGCATTCTATACTCGAGCAAGGTACTGCGAGTGCTTGGCCGAGAGTCATGAAGTGCAAAGAAGTACAAGTGTGCTCGAGCACCACCTCATATGCTCGAGTGACACATCTGCACCTGCGAGTGAAAATTCTATCCCTCTCCAAAACTGATGCTAGTGCTTGTTTAAAAGGTATAATACCTGAGAATATTCTTCTCACTCGAGCAGGAGTCTGTGTGCTCGAGTGAGGGCCCACATCACCTGCGAGTGATAAATTTATCTCTCTGAGTTCCTGATGTGAGTGTTGGTATTGAGAGCATATTCCTCTATAATATGCGTCTCACTCGAGCAGGAGTGTGTGTGCTCGAGTGAGGGACCACATCACCCGTGAGTACAAAATCTCACTCTTGTCAAAATGGTGTGCGAGTGATGACCCGAGAAGACACTCCCAGTAGAAAATGCAAGATCACTCGAGCAGGGGGAGTTGTGCTCGAGTGAGACCCCACTTCACTCGCGAGTGAGGATTCTGTCTCTCTGAAATTCTTTGCAAGCACAACTCGATAACTGAAGCAGCAAGAGGAAAATAGGAAGATCACTCGAGTGAGCCATCCATGCTCGAGTGATGCGCTGCCAGATCATAAAAAATGCCAAGTCTCACAACGTTCAATCCGAATATGGTTTATTATTATTTATTCATATCATCATTACTAATTATCATTGCTTAACATCATTTTGAATGTATTATAAGTGTGATGCAGGAAGATGAACGTTTGAAATTAGTTGTTACGAAGAAAGTCAAACAACGGCAGACAACATGATTACAAACACGTTCGCACCTACCGCATTCAGAATATTCAAACATGCGCGTGTCTTTCAATAGTTGCACAAGTCCCGCTCCTCAAACGATGATTTTCAAAACGGGCAAAAACAAAAGCAACTATATATACAGAGATTCAGAGATAGTCAAGTAGAACAACGAAGCACAAGAATATACAAGCTTATACACTAGTCTTTGCTATTCATCATTTTCTCTGTACACACATTGATCTTCAGTGTTTATTCATTTGCTATGTAAGAGAGTCTTCATACAATTCAATTCTATGTTTATTTGATCTCAAGGTATTGGGACCTTGAGAGGGTAGATTTCCTTACGAGAGAAGCAGTTGAGAGAATTCCTTGTTTTACCTTCCACTCATAAGCCTTATAAGATACAAGCAGAAGAGAACGTTGCTGCTCGTAAGACTTACAGTGGTGTAAACAGGAGAGAACGTTGCTGCTCATAAGTCTTGTATACATAAGCAAGTGAGAGGAGTCATAGGTTGTTTTTCTGCACATAAGACTTGTCGTAAGGGGGAGAGAAATTTATTATTGAGAGAGTATTTCTGCTCGTAGTCCGTTCAAGGATGATTGTTGTTTTGTAGGCATTCTGAGAGCCCATTGAATCTTGGAGGTATAGTGAAAATCTTAGTAAGTCTTGATCTCTGAGGACTGGACGTAGGCCTGGTTGTTAGGCCGAACCAGTATAACTCTCTGTGTTCAAATCTTCTCAACTCTACTCTATCTACTATATTGTTCATATCACCACATCAAGCGAAAAATTTATAACATCACCTAATTCACCCCCCTCTTGGGTGAAGCTTGCCTCTTACAGAATTTACTCGAGGGTCACTCAAGTAAGATTTGAGGAAACAACAAGGCCACTCGAGTAATAGGCTTACTAGAGGAAGCACCTGAGTAACTTGTGAGGAAAAGACATGGCCACTCGAGTAGCCACTCGAGTAATCAGATATTTCCAAGGTTTGTGATGTATTGCACTCCATGTCTTATCCGAGTAATATCTTATGAAAAATTTTGAATTACTCACTGCCATATTTTTTATAGGTTTACTTGAGGGGCTACTCGAGTAATGAGAATAATCACTCGAGTAGCCACTCGAGTAATAAAGTCCAGAAATCATGTTTTTGATCGAATGTTTATTAAATTGTTTTCTATATGATTAACTCTTCATTGCATTAGTATCCTAAGCACATTTGCAGAGAAACAATGAAGAGATCATGCAAGAAGAGCAAAGTCAAATAAAGTGTCCAAGATCTCACCTATCGCTACCTACCGTAAACGGATAGTTTTCAAATTTGAAGAATAGTCAACCGTTGCTGCGCGACTCTAACGAACATGTTTGAATTGCTTCCAACAGACACTAAAAATCATCTATATATATGGAGCATTCAAAGAGCAGAAAACAAGAACTGAGAACACATGAATATACACTAATCAACACACTCTTAGTGCTTTGTTTTCTTATACTTATTCATTGTACTTCAGTGATTATATATTTGCTCTGTGAGAGAGGTTTTCATTACAAACTCTATTTTTTATTGAGACAACTTAAGGTTGTGAAACCTTAAGTTGGGGATTTGATTACAACGTGTAAGGGGGAGCGAGTGTCCAGGTGAAGGAACTTGCTGTGTACTGAGGTGCCAAGAACCTACTAAATCTTGGAGAATATAGTGAAACTCTCAGAGACACTCTGAGGATTGGATGTAGGTCAAAGTTATAACTCCCGTTGTATACTTCGGTGATATTTCTCTTTGTTCTCAACTGCTTTA
This sequence comes from Inga oerstediana, assembly GCA_963210345.1. NCBI lineage: Eukaryota > Viridiplantae > Streptophyta > Magnoliopsida > Fabales > Fabaceae > Inga > Inga oerstediana. The sequence goes on from OY723407.1 coordinate 39,609,532, forward strand.
AATATTCAATTAATTTTCTTATACGTAACAAAATTTCTGGTATCACCCAATTCACCCCCCTCTTGGGTGAAACGCTTGCACTAACAAAAACTTCATAACAAACCACCCAAACTTTTAATTATGTTGGGATAATCCAACAATCAATTATATATCCCTTAAATTATATATATATATATATATATGTATATATATGTATATTTGTATATAACACATCAAATTTTGAGTTATATGCCTATAATTTTTTTATAAGTGTGTGTGTGTACGGTCTTTTGTAGATGAGTAGTAAACTTCACAAAAAAAAATTAGCAAACAAAACTAATAATGTAAAAGTTATTACTAGCTATTGAAAAAAATTTGGAGTACCAATAAGCTATTAATTGGGGTGGTATGTGTAACACGTTGTTTTTACTCATTAATATGCCTTGTAATTATTTGTAGCATTTAATGAAATAAAATAATGAATTTTGATATATTTGGAATTTAAAAAGCAAGTAAATTTTTATTTTTATGAGAATTGGGCTAAAGCAAGTCATAAAACTAATTTTTGGGTGTTCCAAAAAGCCCATTACTAAAGCCCAAAATGGAAGAATAAAAGAGCACAAATAATGGCCCAATAAACATATTAAAATTTGGCCAAATCAAAGAAGAAAGAAGCAAGAGATTATTTATTTCAGTAAGTCACAAAAATGTAATGGCAAAATGATAATTTGCCAACAAAGTAAGAAGCAAATTTTATTTCCCTTTTCTCTTGCAAGTTTCGTCCAAGGAGGGAAATTTGGGGAATATAAATACTTGGAACCTAGCTATGCCATGTGTCATTATCCTTAGCCAAGTAAAAAGGGATGAAGTCATAAAGCAAAAGCACATAGTGAATTAGCAATAAAATACATTATTTTAGGAAATGGATGAAGTAATTGAAGAAGCTCATCTGGTTACTTTGGGACCTCATTTTCATCACATTAAAAAGAGGAAGAGGAGGCAATTATGATTTAGCTAGGAAGAGATAAAGTTCAAGATTTTGGCATATAGTAATTGCAATAAAATATTGTATCTTAAAGGAGGTGTAAGGGATATTTTAAAGGGAAAATCATTCATAGGTCCCAAGCAAGCAACCTATTATCAAAAAGGTCCCTGGAGGTTGTAAAACGCATTCAACAGATTGTAAATACACATAGAAGAGTTGTAAATAGGGACCTTTTTGATAATATGTTGCTTGCTTGGGACCTAGGGTGATTTTCCCTATTTTAAATCATCATCATCCTATTCCCAACACCTTATTTTGTCGTACACAACCAAAATAGAGAGAGAAGAGAGCTTTGAGGAACCTTAAGACAAAGAGAGCTCAAGAGGCCAAAAATAAGGTAAGAGGCTTGATTTCAAGTGCTTATGCCTTCTAAATCACTTGGGACCCTCTTCTTCTTGGAAATTATGTTTAGCAAGCAAAATCAAGAGGGAAGAGAGAGTGAATAGTGATGCCTAGAGAGAGAAATCCAAGAAATCAAGAGGTAATCAACCTTAATCCTCTTGGTTAGTAGGTTATTGTTATGGTGGTTATTGTTGATATTGGCTTGGTTATGTTGATTTTGTGAAATTGGAAAGATGAAATCCTAAAATGTTTTACCACCAAAATTTCCATGAACCATGTTTATTGAGATTTTAAATGGTTAATCATGTGATTATAAGTAAAAAAGGAAGTGTTTAATCAAGAGAAATCAAGAAAACACAACTTCTCTCCTAAGAACCTAAGTTTTGGTAAGAGGCAGAACAGGGGGAAGGAGTTGAAATTTTGTAATTTTGATGATTCCATTGGATTTAGAAGGGAAAATTGTGTAGGAATATTTGAGTTCATGATTTGTGGATGTTTGTATGCAAATCTAGAAATTTTTGAAGTTGAAAGGGAATGCTGTTTGATTTGTTTCAGTGGAGGCAGTCTGATTGTGCAATGAATTTCATTAGTTAAACATAGTCCAAATATTATGAAATTTGGTAGGATTAAATTAGAGATATAGAGCTTTAATTTGATAGGTGGATCATAATGTTTGGACTAGTATACTAAAAGATATGAATTTTCAAAGTTGTGTCCTATTTCTGGAATAAAATCTAGAACAGGGGACGTTTGGAGAATTTTTGGGGAAAATGTGATAATAGTGACTAGCCTTGTGTATTTTTCCATCAAAGTACACTTAGAGAGGTATGCATTGGCTTTGGAATCAATTAATTTGGAATTTCTTAGAATTAATTATGATTTTGCAAAGTTGAATGAAAATCTGCTAGTTTCTAGAGAATTTCTGGGGAAAATGTGATAATAGTGACTAGCCTTGTGTATTTTTCCATCAAAGTACACTTAGAGAGATATGCATAGGCTTTGGAATTAGTTAATTTGGAATTTCCTAGAATTAATTATGATTTTGCAAATTTGAATGAAAATCTGCAAGTTTTTGGAAAACAGTGAAACAATACTAGGCAGAATTGTATCGTGCTGAAATTGCTGAAACAGTGATAGATAGCCAACCAACTGTGATTAGGCAGTAGTAATACAAGTAATGAATAAGAATTGGTAATAGCCCAAGCCAGAACAAGACTATTAGACAAACGGTAGAGCTGAAAAGGGAACCTAACGTAGTAACTCTATACTTCATACACTATGTAAACTTATATGTGCTTTGTGTATACTATCTTCTATGATATGTATAATGCACTCTCTGGCTGGTACGGGAAAATCACAAGTACTGTTCGGGGGAGAACCATACCAATACACCAACGGCCCCAAAAGGGGATCCAGTTATGAGAATTTTGTATTAAGAGGGTAGTCTGTGGTTGAAAGGCTAGCTGAGGTACGAAAGTTAGGGACTAACAGTAGTTGGCCCTGACTCGGGGTCTAACAATGGTTGGCTCTGAAATGTGCACATTCCAAGAAATATTATTATAGTGTATTTATTCTATTGCATTATATGGTACCTGGAATTATTATATGTTGCATTTTATATGATTGATTGAATGATATTATTGAGATTCCTTTGAATCTCACCCCTTTTCAAACTTAAAAATATTCCAGCAGAAGCTAGCGGCTCTAGGGGCAAGACAGTAAATATAGGCAATTGAGGTGTCCAAATCAAGAAAACAGAGCTGTTGGTTATCATTGGTATATTTTGGTAGTTGTTTTTGGATAAATTTATATATATCATCAAACCCTATGGGGAAACTCCTGTATTGTAAATAAGTACTTTTTATCAGTATATTTGTGTTATTCATATGCCTATAGAATTGTGCCTTCATCACTCTAGAAAATATTGAAATATTAAGGGATTTGACATTTTTGGTATTAGAGATAAAAGAGGTTCTGGTATTATCAGAATAGTATGCTGATATGATCTTATTTAGAGGTTGACGACAACGATGCGCAGAAGACATCGATAGTAATATAGGTCACAGCCGTCGATAAACCAGGGAACCTCGGGTCAGAAGATTCCTAAGGGCTAGCCTTCTGTTGAGACGAGGATACCCAGGGAGAGGGTCCGAAGTAAGACTAGTATATAGGCCACGGCCGAGACTTGAGCCAATACCCAGAAAGATGGTGGGAGATTCCAAGTAGCAACTCTTCGATAGGTCAGGGTCTAAGTTCTGCATTGCTACTCTCTCCAAAGCCAGACCAGTGTATGTGAGATATGACCTGTGGCCAAACTAGAGGTTGTGGCATTAAGCTCCGCGCAAATACTTCCAGGCTTTTGAGAAGTATGGCACTCATGTGGCCTAGTACCTTACATATTTGGATTATATGGATTTACTCTACTGGACGCAAGTTCCACTAAGGCTAGAGTATTCAAACGAGATTTGGATTTATATGACGATGTCCTTTTTCCCAGACATAACCTTTTGGGCCAAGAAGAAGAATGATATAGTAGAGCAAGGCCCGAATGACTATTTTTCAGAGTTCATGGATCACATGACACCATACGTGGCAAAGTACATGTACAACATCGTGTAGAGGGCCTATACCCAGTATTTTGGTGACCGGAGGCTGCCGGTATGACTTTTGAGACGAGGGCAGTAATAAGGTACTGGTGAACAAAAGAAGATAGAGCTAGTCTCTGTGTTTTATATGAGTACATAAAAAAGTTAATCATGCTTAACTCAAGTAATCACGAGATAGGTGACCCCCTGGGAAGCTTTATGTGTAGTTAAGATTTGATGTGTAGATATGACAAAGACTTATTGTACAATAGTTTTAGGACATATGATGTGTAGTACTTTCCCTAACTGCTGTATATACATGTTATATGTTGTGTATGACATATCTGTGTGCCTGACATTTTGATAAATGACAACAATGCCCTTGTGATCATATGAACTTATTTTTCTCTATTTTCATATAGTGAAATACAAAGATTGTATGACCACGAGGGGGCATAATAATGAAGTACCAGACCCTTGACCTGACCCAATATAGCAATAGATTCTGGGTATGTGTGTAATATCCCAAATTTTGATTAAGGGTTAATGACGTTAAAAGTGGATGTTATTAGAATTTGGCTGTTTTAGTAATTCCAATGGCTTCCTTGTGAAAATTCATGTGGGGAGAGTGTTTGTTGTGAAATTGGAACCATTGGGAACAATTATGCAAAAGTTGGAAATTCTATCCATTGAAACTTTGTACAGGGCATTCGGATTGTATGGACGTTTTGAATAGGAAAATCGTGTCTAAAAATTCTAAAACTTTCTAGTCTTAAAGTTCACATGCCAAGCTCCAAAATGGACAAATAATTTGTGTCATTTGATTTGTAAGCTAAGAGTTATGATTTTCCAAAGTTTGGGATTAAAACTGGAATCTATTTTGGAGCAGTATGGACTTTTGTGCAATTCTATATTTTTTGTTATGAACTGCATTGATCCATATTTTTCTAGTAAAGAGTACTTAAATAGCTTTCCATTGGCTTTGGGATCACCCCATTTTGATTTTTCTAGGATTAGTTATGATTTTTCAAAGTTTGGATAGAAATCTGCCAAAATTTTGTAAAAATCCAAAATTGTTGGAAATTTAGTAAATAATTAGAAAATAATATTATGTCATATTAAATCATCATACACCTCCTCCATCAGCCCCAAAACCGTGCCTAGTGCTGAACAAGAGAGAGAAAGAGTTGAGAGCTTTAGAGAGAGAAAGAGAAGAAATCTCGCGAGGTAAGTCAATTTCTTCGGTGAATTCATACCTAACGTGTATAACCTTGTTCCTAAGCTTCTCTTTCATGTATTGTAAGGTCTTAGAAGCACAAATTTGGGTGTTCTAAGGCTAGAGTTTTCAGCCATTTTGAGAAAAGCTAGAGGGAGCTTGAGGTAACTTCCAAACCTTCGTATATTGACTATTCTAGCTGCTGTGAACAATTTAATCGGTGAAATTTTGTTGGATTGTCTTGGGCTTGAATTTTTGGAAATGACATGGCCTAGGACTTATGCTGCCAAAATTGGGTCTAAATGGTAGTTGTGACCTAATTAAATAGTTAATAAAGTAGTTAAGAGTAGAAAGGAACACGTCTGTGGAGTTGGACTTGAAAAACCCCAATTTTCTCTGGAGTTTCTCAAATTTTAGCCAATACTAGAAAATGGGATTAGAGTTGGATTTTTAATGATGTGATGGTTCCATTGAGTTCAGGAGGGAAAATTAGGTGGGGTTACAGTTGGTCACTTTTTTGGAAAGCCCGAAAAAGCAAAATTACGAAAATACCCTTGAAACCCTGAAATAAGGGTTGTCAAGAGTATTTTTGTAATTTGACAATGAATTTGATAATTCAATGAATTTGAAAATATGTAACAATAGCCCATGTTAAAATTTTGGGAAAACTCCAGTCGGATCGGGTTTTGGGGGCATTTTGATAAATTTTTACGATAGACTCATATAACCACCACAAACACTATGGAAGTGTCTAAACTAGTACATTTGACGTTTTAAGACCAAGTTGAAAGCTTGAGGGATTGGCATGCAAATCGAAGCATATGGTTCAAGGTGGAAAAGGTCTAAGGTAGGGAACTTATCTCTCCTACGTGTATTTGATATTTGTTCTAGTATATTGATGCATGTTATTGCTTTGCTTGATTATGTAAAATATATATGAATGATTAAAGCTCTGTTTCTATTTATGTTACGGCTATAAGTATGTTGTTTGAAACATTGAGCGCGCAGATATGTCATTATGTGAGCATGAGTTATGTAATGCAAGCATGTCATGCATTAAACACTTATCTTGCATGCATATTGGTACTGTTTTTCTATTGACATTCTCTTGAATCTCACCCTCTCCTACCAATAATTTAGACAAGAGGAGATAGAAGATACGCTGAGAACAAAGTAAAGAACTGTACGAGGAGATTGTGGTGGTGGAACGAAGACGGGAAGATGTCTCCGTTTCACTTTGATGGGTTTAGACACCCTGGTAGCCCTATATGGCTACATTGATGGTAATTATGATGTACGAACCCTTATGGGAAATTTCTATAATCGAGAAATTTTTATTAATATATTTATGTTATTCCTGTGTTGCCCACCAAACTATGCATTAATAGTTTACAGCAAGTTAATATAAGATAAGGGTGTGATAATGTGGACACTGTAGCAGGCCACAATGAATAACATCAGGGAAGAGCTATGAGAAGTGCAGCACAGGCAAGATTGTTTGGAAGAGCTAGTGAGGGAAGACAGTGAGTCAAATCCGCCCAAGGGACCTTGTAATTATTTATGGCATTTAATGAAATAAAATGGTGAATGTTGATGTATTTGGAATTCAAGAAGCTAGTAAATTTCCATTTTCATGAGAATTGTGCTAAAACAAGTCATAAAACTAATTTTTGGGTGTTCCAAAAAGCCCATTACTAAAGCCCAAAATGGAAGAATGAAATAGCACAAATAATTGCCCAATAAATATGTTAAAATTTGGCCAAATCAAAGAAGAAAAGAGCAAGAGATGATTTATTTCAATAAATCAAAAAAATATAATGGAAAAATTTTAATTTGCCAACAAAGCAAGAAGCAATTTTTATTTCCCTCTTCTCTTGAAATTTTTGTCCAAGGAGGTAAATTTTGGGGAAAATAAATACTTGGAATCTAGTTATGCCATGTGTCATTATCCTTGGCCAAGTAAAAAGGGATGAAGTCATAAAGCAAAAGCACGTGGTGAATTAGCAATAAAAGACATTATTTTGGGAAATGGATGAAGTAATTGAAGAAGCCTATTTGGTTACTTTGGGACCTCATTTTCATCACATCAAAAAGAGGAAGAGGAGGCAATTATGATTTAGTTAGGAAGAGATAAAGTTCAAGATTTTGGCATGTGGTAATTGCAATAAAATATTGTATCTTACAGGAGGTGTAAGAGATATTTTAAATCATCATCATCATCATCTTCCCAACACCTCATTTTCATCGTACACAACAAAAATAGAAAGAGAAGAGAGCTTTGAGGAACCTTAAGACAAAGAGAGCTCAAGAGGCCAAAAATCTAAGGTAAGAGGCTTGATTTCAAGTGTTTATGCCTTCTAAATCACTTGGGAACCTCTTTGATGTAATGCAATAGATGTAGAGCTCTAATTTGATATATGGATCATAATTTTTGGACTAGTATACTAAAAGATATGAATTTTCAAAGTTGTGCCCTATTTCTAGAATGCAATATAGAACACGGGAGGTTTGGAGAATTTCTGGGAAAAATGTGAAAATAGTGACTAGCCTTGTGTATTTTTCCATCAAAGTACACTTAGAGAGATTTGCATAGGCTTTAAAATTAGTCAATTTGGAATTTTCTAGAATTAATTATGTTTTTTCAAAGTTGACTAAAAATCTGCCAATTTCTAGAAAATAGTGAAATAACACTAGGTAGAATTGTATTGTGCTGAAACTGCTGAAATGGTGATAGATAAACAACCAACTATGATTAAAGGCAGCAATAATGCAAGTAATAACTAGTTACTTGTTAACTCTAACTCATAGGAATTGGTAATAGCCTGAGTTGGAATAAGAGTATTGGACAAACGGTAGAGTTGAAAAGGGAACCTAAGGTAGTAACTCTATCCTTCATACACTATGTAAACTTATATGTGCTTTGTGTATGTCATCTTCTATGATATGTATAATACACTCTCTAACTGGTGCAGGAAAATCACAAGTACCGTCCGGGGGAGAACCATACCAATACCCAAACGGCCCTAAAAGGGGATCCAGCTATGAGAATTCAGTACCAAGAGGGCACACTGCCCAGTCTATGGTCGAAAGCCCAGCTGAGGTACAGAAGTTGGGGACTAACAGTAGTTAGCCCTGACTTGAGGTCTAATAGTGGTTGGCCCTAAAATGTGCATATTTTGAGAAATATTATTAGAGTGTATTTATTCTATTGCATTATATGATACATGGCATTATTATATATTGTATTTTATATGATCAATTGTCTGTTACTATTGAGATTTATCTGAATCTCACCATTTTTCAAATTTAAAAATATTCCAACAGAAGCTAACGGCTCTAGGGGCAAAACGGTAAATACCAATAATTGAGGTGTCCGGATCAAGAAAATGGAGCTATTGGTTATCAATGGTATATTTTGGTAGTTTTTGGACAAATTTGTATATATTATCAAACCCTACGGGGAAACTCTTGTATTGTAAACAAGTACTTTTTATCAGCATATTTGTTCTGTTTCCGTATACCTATGGAACTGTACCTTTATCAATCTGGAAAATATCGAAATGTTATGGGGTTTGACAGTATGAAGCATCACTCCCATAAGAACACAAATTTGTATCCTAGAAAATGCATATACTGGTGTTAGATCTCATATGTTTTGATGATACCAAAGATTGGATGAATATTACAAAAGGTTTTGATAATAAATGAAAAGGTTTGAACAAAGTAACTAAACTTCTCATGGTAGGCAAAAGCATTACTCGAGTAGATACTCAAGTAATGAAGATAGAGTTGAAAGACAGAGTACAGGAGAAAGAAACACTATCAGATTTTTGAAGGCATTACTCGAGTAAGCCCTTGGGTAATAGTCTTTATCACTCTAGGGATCACCAGAGTAATGTGTGAGAAATTGTTCCATAAAGCTCTCTGTCAAAAATTGCATGAGATTACTTGAAGGGATCACTCGAGTAATCTACAAAGTTATTTAAGACATTACTCGAGTAATCAAAAAAGAAATCATCCAGTAGCTCTCGGCCAAGAAATGAGTGACATTACTCAAAGGATTACTCAAGTAATCTGTAAAGTTATTTGAAGCATTACTTGAGGGACCACTCGAGTAATCAGGTAAGCAAAGAAGACATTACTCTCGGCCAAGATTTTGATGCCTTTACTCGAGGAACCACTCGAGTAATGAGAGTATAATTGCAAGCATTACTTAAGAGATCACTCGAGTAACCAGAGAGGAAAAGAAAAACTTACTCGAGGAATCACTCGAGTAATCAAGTCTGCCAAGTTTTATAAAATGAATTACTCGATGGTTTACCAGAGTAATCTAGTTAGACAATGTTGACTTACTCTCTAGCTTATTTTTAATGAAGTTACTCGAGGGACCACTCAAGTAATGAAACATGATCACTCTAGTAGCCACTCGAGTAATGCAACACAGAAAGCATGATTTTAATCCAACATTCATTGATTTGTTATCTATGTGATTAACCTTTCATTGCATTGGTTTCCTAAGTATATTTGCAGAGAAACAATGAAGAGATCATACATTAAGAGAGAAGTCAAACATATCATCCGAAACGCTCACCTACAGCAAACAGCTAGTTTCCAAATTTGAAGAACGGTCAAACAAAGCTGCGTGACTATAATGGACATGTTTGAAATGCTTCCAACGGACATCACAAAGCATCTATATATATGGAGCATTCAAAGAACATAACATAACAACTGAGAACATGTAAACTCACATCGATCAATATATTCTTAGTGCTCTGTTTTCTTATATTTACTCTTTGTACTTCAGTGATTATATATTTACTCTGTAAGAGAGATTTTTATTACAAACTCAATATTTGTTATTAAGACAACTTAAGGTTGTGGAACCTTGAGTTGGAGATTGGTTTACAAGGTGTAAGGGGGAGCAAGTGTCCAGTGAAGGAACTTGTTGTGTACTGAGGTGCCAAAAACCTACTGAATCTTGGAAGATATAGTAAAACTCTCAGAAAAGCTCTGAGGACTGAACATAGGTCAAAGTGGTTGTGGCCGAACCAGTCCCGGTGTATACTTCGATGATATTTCTGTTAGATCTCATGTTTTGATGATAACAAAAGAATGGTTTGAAAAGGAAATGATTAATAAACAAGTTTGAACAAAGGAATAACAGGGATAAGCATCACTTGAAGTTAGCATTGGAGTAATGAAGAAAGGCCAAGAGAAAATGCTGAGAAACTTGATCAGAAGCAAGTTTTCTAAGGCATTACTCGAGTACCTACTCGAGTAATGAGACAAAACTTGAAGTAACCAAAGGCACCTTCCAGTAATCTGCCAATGTTATTCGAGTAGTTACTCGAGTAATAGTGTAAGTATTTTCAAGTTGCTCTCGGCCTGCCAATGTTACTCGAGGAGTGACTCGAGTAACCAGGTAAAAACTTGGAGTTGCTCTCGACCTGCCAATGTTACTCGAGGTGCTACTCGAGTAACCATGTGAAAAACTTCAAGTTGCCTTCAAGTTGCCAATGATACTCGAGTAGCTACTCGAGTAACTCTGTTTCTGAAAATATGGAGCTCTCGGCACTTAGTACTACTGCCAATGTTACTTGAGGAGTAAGTGAAAACTTGAAGGTGGTACCCGATTAACTTGATTTCTTTTTATCTCATTTTCCTCGAGTCCTTACTCTAGTATGCAAGTGTTTAATGTTCTATTTTTAGTGGATTCCTCGAATAAGTACCCGAGTATGCAGAAATATTTTCAAGGAAAACCTCAAGTCATTACCCGGGTAAGTGATGCACAAAAAGTACATTTACTCGAGTTGGTACCCGAGTAACCTATGCAAAAATGAGTGCATTACTCGAGTCAGTACCCGAGTAACAAGGTAAGTGCTCTCGGCCTTGAAATCCTGCCAACATTACTAGAGTAGAGCATCGAGTAACCAAAAGTTTATTTGAAGGTTTACTAGAGTTGGTACTCGAGTAACTCATAAAGTTATGAGTGCATTACTCGAGTAGGTACCTGAGTAAACATACATTTCCAAAGGTTTAAAAATTGGTTATTCCATGCACTACCCGAGTAATCTTGTATTTATTCATTGACTTGCAGTTGATCAAAGATTTCCCGATGATACTCGAGTAAGTACTTGAGTAACCTTCAAGTAATACTCGAGTAGTTACTCGAGTAAGCTTACCCAGAAATTTAGAAATCATTCAAACGTTCATTAAATTGTTTCCTATATTATTAATCTTTCATTGTATTAGTATTTCTAGCATATTTACAGATAAACCATGAAGGAATCATGTCAGGAAAGGGAAGTCAAATTAAACGTTCAAATGCCAACCACCGCCAACAGATATTTTTTAAAAAAACTTGAAAAGTCAATAGTGGTTGCGCACTCTCCAACGGACGAAAGAAAATGTTCTAACGGTCATCACCAATATATCTATATATATGGGAACATCCAAACAGAGAAACAACAAGAAAAATACACAAACGAATTATCAAGTTCATTGCTCTGTTTTCACGTTGAAATTATATTTCTATGCTTCAGTGATTCTTATTCACTCTGTAAGAGAGATATTTCATTCAAACTCAATAGTTGTTATTGAGATAACTTAAAGTTGTGGAACCTTGAGTTGGGATTGGATTACAACTTGTAAGGGGGAGCGAGTGTCCAGGTGAAGGAGCTTGCTTGTACTGAGGTGCCAAGAACCCACTGAATCTTGGAAGTTATAGTGAAACTCTCAGAGAAGCTCTGAGGACTGGACGTAGGTCAAAGTGGTTGTGACCGAACCAGTATAACTCCCGGTGTACACTTCGGTGATATTTCTCCTTACTCATTACTGTTTTAATTCCACTGTTAAAGTTTTATATTTCAAAAGAAATTTTAGTATCACCTAATTCACCCCCCTCTTGGGTGAAACGCTTGATCTAACATTTGGTATCAGAGCGTAGGTCTTCTTGTTAAGGTTTAACAGCCTAAGAAGGATCCAATGGCAAGCATGGGTGAAGGAATTCTTCCCGACGGAGCGTCCATCACTAGACCACCTGGTTTCAATGGAGAACACTTCTCTTTCTGGAAAGCTAAGTTCAGAGTATTCGTGATGGCTACCGAATATGGACTATGGGATGTAATTGAGAGTGGAAACTATCAACCTACAAAGACTGTAGATTCTCAGAAAATTCCAAAGACGTCAGCGGAATACGATGAGAATGACAAGAAACTTATCACTCTCAATAGCAAAGCAATTCAGATGTTACAAAGTGCTTTGAGTTAAAGTGAATATTTCAGAATTTGCACACTTCCAACAGCAAAACAAATGTGGGAAGCTTTGGAAATAGCTCATGAAGGAACTTCGGGAATAAAGAAGAATAGGATCAACACTTTAGTCACCGAATTCGATCTACTTCGAATGAAATCAGGTGAGTCAATTTCTGAATTCGAACTTAGATATACTCATCTTGTTAACCAACTTGCAGCTCTTGGGAAAGTCTATGATCAGCACACCCAAGTACGAAAGATTTTGAATATTCTTTCTAAAGAGTGGGAAGCTAAAGTTACTGCAATAGAAGAAGCAAAAGGAGAATCAATGAGATCAGTTGCTTCTCTATTTGGAAGTCTTTCTGAATATGAAAGCAAATTAAAATTCAAAAGAGAACTAGATGACATTGGCGACAAGAAAAAGAAAGGTCTAGCTCTAAAAGCAAAAGAAGAAAATCAGGATGAGGATGAAGAGTTCGACGATGACAAAATGGGTCTAATCATAAAACGATTCAGAAAGTTCTACAAGAAAGGTCAAGGATTCAAACATTTTCAGAAAGGAGGAAATAGTAGCAAAGATCATATAATTTGCTATGAATGTGGAAAACCAGGACATATCAAGTCAGAATGTCCAGATTTGAATCAAAAGAGCAAAGAAAGGAGAAAAGGTAAATTCTTCAACAAAAAGAAAGCCTTTGTATCTGCTATATGGGGTGACAGCTCCTCAGACGAAGAAAGCGATGAGGAAGAGGTAGCTAATATATGTCTTGTTGCTCAAGAAGAAACAGAAGAAGAGGTAAATGATTCTGAACCTACCTATGATGAATTACTTTCCGAATATAATGCTTTACATTCTGAATTCATCAAAGTAGTTAAAGAATTGATTGTTGTTAAAAAGAAAAACAAAGTTCTTGAAACTGAACTTAAGGGAAAGGATTGTGAAAATTGTTTATCTTTGAAAAAGAAAAACATTGATCTCACAAAAACTCTTGAAAAATTTACACAAGGAAGTGATATGCTAAATGTTATTTTAAAAGCTCAACGATTTGTAAACGATCGATCTGGAATTGGATATGATCCAAAATCAAATAAAAGAAAAGGAAGGAAGAAAGCAGGAGGTAAGTCATATTTGAATTATTTCCAACATTCTGTGCATACATCAAATCCTTTTGCTTTTTGTAATTACTGTAATAGAAAAGGACATTATACCTCTTCATGCATTCATAAGAAGAAAGGAACAATAGGAACCTACAAATGGGTACCTAAAGGTTCATATATTCAGAAAATTATTTGTACTAACCCAAAAGGACCCAAAAAGATGTGGGTACCTAAGACTTAGTCATTTGATTGCAGGTATGTCTCAAAGCATCCAAAAATAACAAGTGGTACATAGATAGTGGATGCTCTAGACATATGACCAGAGATTTCAAAAGTTTTACCATATTACAACCTAAGGAAGGTGGAAAGGTAAAATTTGGAGGAAATCAATCCGGAAGGATAGCAGGAATTGGTGAAATCAAAAATGACAAAGGAATACAAGTCAAAGATGTATATTATGTTGAAGGCTTGTGTCACAATTTGCTGAGCGTAAGTCAAAGTGCAGATAAAAACAACTGGGTAATATTTGACTCAGAAGAATGTTTAATCATCAACAAGAATGACTTACAGCTTGATAAGAAGAATATCAAGGCTAAGCTCAGAGCAAAAAGGGAAGGTAACTGTTACACTCTAGATATTAGTAGAAATGAATCTGAAAATTGTTTTCTGAGTAATGCCGATGAAAGTTGGTTATGGCATAAGAGATTGGCTCATGTCAATATGCATCAACTAGGCAAACTACTCAAAAAGGATCTAGTCCTTGGATTACCCAAAGTTAATTTCAAAAATGACTTGATTTGTGATGCATGTCAAAAGGGTAAACAAACTAAATCGTCTTTCAAATTGAAAAATGAGATTTCAACAAATAGACCATTACAATTACTACATATGGATTTAGTTGGTCCAGCAAGAGTAAAGAGCCTTGGTGGCAACCTATATTCATTGGTCATTGTTGATGATTTCTCTAGATTTACATGGGTTATTTTTCTATCATCAAAAGATGAAACCTTTGAAGAATTTATTGTTTTTGCCAAGAAAGTGCAAAATGAGAAAGGTATGTCCATTGCAGGTATTAGGACTGATCATGGTAGAGAATTTGAAAATCAAGCTTTTGAAGAGTATTGTGATACTAATGGCATTGATCACAATTTCTCTGCTCCAAGGACACCTCAACAAAATGGAGTTGTGGAACGCAAAAATAGAGTGCTAACTGAAATGGCTTGAGCAATGTTGAATGAAAAGAATGTGTCTCAAGTATTATGGGCTGATGCTATGAGTACAGCATGTTATATTTCAAATAGAGCATATATCAGAACAAAACTTGGAAAGACACCATACGAACTATACAAAGGAAGAAAGCCAAACATCGATCATCTTCACATCTTTGGTTGTAAGTGTTTCATTCATAATAATGGTAAAGATAACTTAGGAAAATTTGATTCTAAAACTGATGAAGGAATCTTCCTAGGATATTCTAACCGAAGTAAAGCATATAGAGTTTTCAATAAAAGAACTTGTGTTGTTGAAGAATCAATTCATGTTGTATTTGATGAATTTGAATCCTCTGATAAAACCATTGATGAAGAACAGGAAGTTGTTTTAGATCAAGAGAATGGTCAATCTATTTCTAAGTCTCTTATTCCAGAAGTTGATGAAACTAAGGAAGAAGAGCAATCTCTAGGTCAACCTAGAGCTTGGAAATACAATTGGAGTCATCTCTTAGATCAAGTCATAAGAGATGTAAATGAAGGGATCAAAACTAGAAATAGAATTTTTAATGAAGTAAGTTTTTCTGCATTCATTTCTGAGATTGAACCTTCTAACATTGATGAAGCCCTATCAGACAATGATTGGGTCATAGCAATGCAAGAAGAACTAAATCAATTTGAGAGGAATCAAGTTTGGGATTTGGTGCCCCGACCCAAAGATCATACGATCATTGGTACTAAATGGGTATTCAAAAACAAACTCGATGAATATGCAATTATTGTCAGAAACAAGGCAAGATTGGTGGCCAAAGGCTATAATCAGGAAGAAGGAATTGATTATGAGGAAACGTATGCTCCAGTGGCTAGATTGGAAGCTATACGTGTACTCTTAGCCTTTGCATGCATCAAAGGATTCAAACTCTATCAAATGGATGTTAAGAGTGCATTTTTAAATGGCTACATCATGGAAGAAGTGTATGTAGAACAACCTCCAGGTTTTGAGGATGTTACTAAACCTGACCATGTTTTCAAACTCAAAAAGGCTTTATATGGTTTAAAACAAGCTCCTAGAGCCTGGTATGAAAGGCTCAGTAAGTTTCTTATTGATCAAGGTTTTGTACGGGGAAAAGTTGATACAACACTCTTTATAAAACGAAAACACAATGATATTTTAATTGTTCAAATATATGTTGATGACATTGTTTTCGGTGCTACTAATGAATCTCTGTGTAAGGAATTTTCTGAGATAATGCAGGGAGAATTTGAGATGTCAATGATGGGAGAATTAAATTTCTTTCTTGGTTTGCAAATCAAACAAAGAAAGAATGGAATCTTCATATCTCAAACAAAGTATTTGAAAGAGCTATTGAAGAAGTATGGAATGAATGAAGCAAATGGCACGGACACACCTATGAGCTCAACTACGTTACTTGATGCTGATGTCAAAGGAAAAGACTACAACATCACGAAATATAGAGGAATGATTGGATCATTACTCTATCTCACGGCAAGCAGACCAGACATCCAATTTAGTGTTGGCATATGTGCAAGATATCAATCGGCACCAAAGGAATCACATGCTGAAACCGTCAAACGAATCTTTAGATACCTTGCTGACACACCCGAATTGGGTTTGTGGTATCCCAAAGGAAGAAGTGAATATCTTGTTGCATATTCAGATTCTGATCATGGAGGATACAAAACAGATAGAAAGAGCACAAGCGGATAAGGACAATTTCTTGGAGGATCACTTGTATCATGGTTTAGCAAGAAACAAAATACTGTGTCTCTCTCGTCAACGAAAGCCGAATATGTTGCAGTCTCAAGTTGTTGTGCACAAGTGATATAGTTAAAACAACAATTACAAGATCTTGGTATTTATCTCAAAGAAATACCAATCTATTGTGACAATACTAGTATGATTAGCTTGGCAAAGAATCCAGTTCAACACTCTAGAACCAAGCATATCGATGTCAGACATCATTTCATCAGAGATCATATCCAAAAGAAGGATGTAAAAGTAATATTCATTCCTACTCATCTTCAATTAGCTGATATCTTTACAAAACCTCTTGTAAAAGATCAATTTCTTTACATTAGGAGAGAATTGGGAATGGTAAATCCCAATGAGTTATAAGTAATTTCAGCATTTCATAATATTAGATGAAGTCACTTGATAATGTTTTGATGACCACTAACTTAAGCATCGGAGTATATAGAAAATTGTTTTGCAGGAAGAAAGAAACTCTGTTTTTGAGAAACAAAAACAGAGATTATCAGAGGACATCATTACTGGAGTATCAACTTGAAGTAATGACTAACAGAGAGACAATACCCGAGGAACAACTTGAAGTAAAGTAACACTTTACTCGAGTATGTACTCGAGTAATGGCCCCCAAAACTGGAAGTAATGGATCAAGTTACTTGAAATTTAAATCTAACGGTTCAGTTTTCAAAGAAATGAAGAGTTAGAAGTTGAAAAGCATGTTACCCGAGGTGGGCCTCGAGTAAACTTGAAGCTTACTCGAGGAAGGCCTCGAGTAATGTCGGAGTTCAGATTCTCAAATTGATGAAAAATGACTTAAATTTGATCAGAATGGGTTATAAATGATCAAGGGAACATCCATGGATAATTACTATATTATTCATGCCAGGTATGCAATTTAAATGAATTATTTTAGAATTTCTCTGTATGAACACCCGAGGAAGGCCTCGAGTAAACTTGAAGATTACTCGAGTAAGGCCTCGAGTAACATCGGGTTCTAGGGCTTTATCTGTCACAAACTCGGTCATTTCCACAAAATTTCCTCGAGTAAATCACTATTCTCTCTCACAAAAACTTTTCATAAGTGATTCCTTGCCCCATTTCCGTCAAAACCCAACAATTTCCATTCCTAGAAACCTCCTATTTTGCTCAAAATCCCAGTGCCCTAAATCACGTCTGAGTCTCTGTTTTTCTGAAGATTTCAGTTTTCAATCATTCAGAAAGATGAGAACTAAAAATCTTACTCCTATAGACTCCTCTGAATCCCAACAATACTTTGATCCTCTTTCTTCTCCTCCCAAGAAGAGAAGAAAACTTACCCTGAGACCAAAAGCTAAAATTCCTCTTCAACCGAAACCCAAAGGTGTGGTGATTAAAGAGCCTATTACTACAAGGGATCAATCCAAAAAGAGTACCTCAACCGGAAGAGGGAAGAGTGCCAAATCTCCCTCACCTCCTCCCTCTGATTCCTCTACCCCTTCTTTCACTCCAAAGCCTACCACAAAGCCTAAATATGATAGGAATGTGGCTGCAGCTATGGCGAACATCATTGATCAAATGGAGAAGGGATAATCTTCCAAGAAGTCCAAAGTACCGGAAGAAGAAATCACCAACCCACCAAAGGGATTCAATGTTAGCAAATTGGTGGAGTCTCCGAAGTTCTTGTCTCAGTTCTCCAGGAGGAAAGTGTGCAAGACACACTATGTGGATCTCAGGCTACTTCAAGAGGTAGTGAAGCATGACCTAAGTCCTTATTTAGATCCCTTTATGCCTTGGTTATCCATTAGATTGCCTTTTTGCACAAAGGTGATCACTCACTTTTATTGTAACTTAGAGATCATAGATGAGCCTAACCGAACCTCAGTTGAGGAAGAGATGACCACCACAGTTAGAGGCCAAAAGATACTTATATCGCCCTCTAGGATTAACTTGTGGTTAGGAATTGAGAACCCCCCGGATGATATTTACTCCCAGCTTGAATCAAACCAAATCTTTACTATCCTTAAACCCGGAGAGTTAATTGGCCCTCTAAATTTCAAGCCCAGTGATATGTGTGATCATCATAGGGTCCTTTGGTATATTTACTCTAGGTCCCTAGTGAACAAAGCCAACAACTATACCCACTTCTCCGATAGGGACTTTAGGTGGTTTGCTTCACTTCTCCTGAAGGAGCAGAAGGATCTGGGAGAGTATATCTTCTCAGAAATGAAAAGGTATAAGGTGGATGGGAAGGCCACAACACCAATGCCATATCCTCAGATTGTGTCTCTAATCCTGAAAGAGAACAAGATATGGTATTTGGACAGCAAGGAGCCCATTGAGAGGTTGATTCCGATTGGGAGAAACCAGATTGGGAAATTGAACATCGATATTCCTCTCAAAAGTCCTCTGGAATCTGGGTCAAAGAAAAAGAGAAAGACCACTGAAGCAGAGACTAGTAGGATGGATGACACTCAGTCATCGGCTCCAGCTGCTACCACATCATCGCCATCTTTCCTCAATGCCACTCTCCAGCATTTCATGGAAAATATGCTGAGAGGTTTTCATGTGGATATCGCCAACACGAATACCGAACTGATAACCCACATGAATACCAAGATGGGAGAGTTGGTTGAGAGAATGGACAAGAGGCATGAGGAGTTGCTAGCTGAGCAACGTGCCCAGGGCGAGACACTGAGATTGATTCTAGCACGCTTGGACTTATTGGGTCCTGGACCTTCAGCCGGTCCCTCCTCTTCTGCACCACCACCACCTCCAGTGAACCCTCCTTCAGAAACTCCTATCACTGAGGCTGAACCATCTACTCCTCTGATTTCTAGTCCACCTGAGCTTCAAGCCAAAGACATCCTTGTTAGATCAAGCGTTTCACCCAAGAGGGGGGGTGAATTGGGTGATACTGAAAGTTCTTTCAAAAATATAAAACTTTGATAAAAGTATTAAAACAGTAATAAGGAAGGAGAAATATCACCGAAGTGTACACCGGGAGTTATACTGGTTCTGTCACAACTACTTTGACCTACATCCAGTCCTCAGAGCTTCTCTGAGAGTTTCACTATAGCTTCCAAGATTCAGTGGGTTCTTGGCACCTCAGTACAAGCAAGTTCCTTTCACCTGGACACTCGCTCCCCCTTACAGGTTGTAATCCAATCCCAACTCAAGGTTCCACAACCTTAAGTTATCTCAATAACAAATATTGAGTTTGAATGAAATATCTCTCTCAAAGAGTAAATGATAATCACTGAAGCATATGAATACAATTTCAATGTGAAAACAGAGCAATGAACTTAATGATTCGTTCGTATGGATGCTTAGTTGTTCTTCTCTGTTTGAAGGTTCCCATATATATAGATATGTTGGTGATGACCGTTGGAACACTTCCTTTCGTCCGTTGGTGAGTGCGCAGCCACTATTGACTTTTCAAGTTTTTGAAAAATATCCGTTGGCGGTGGTTGGCATTTGAACGTTTGATTTGACTTTCATCTCTTGATATGATTTCTTCATTGTTTCTCTGTAAATATACTAAGAATGCTAATACAATGAAAGGTTAATCATATAGGAAACAATATAATGAAAGTTTGAATGATTTCTAAATATCTGGGTATGCTTACTCGAGTAGCTCCTCGAGTAATACTTGAAGTTTACTCGAGTAGCTCCTCGAGTAACATCGTGAAATCATTGTTTATTTGAAATTCCATGAAGATAAACAAGATTACTCGGGTAGTGCATGGAATAAACTAAATTTCAAACCTTTGGGAATAGTTATTTACTCGGGTAGCTACTCCAGTAATGCTTCTGCAACTTCATAGATTACTGGGGTAACACCTCGAGTAACTCTTCAGAAAACTTTTGATTACTCGATGCTCTACTCCAGTAATGTTGGCAGGATTTCAAGGCCGAGAGCAATTACCTTGTTACTCGAGTAGGGACTCGAGTAATGCATTCATTTTTGCATAGGTTACTCTGGTAGCGCCTCGAGTAACTGAGACTTTTGAATGTGATTTACTCTGGTAATGACTTGAAGTTTATATTGAAAACATTTGCATATACTGGGGTACATACTCGAGGAATCCACTTAAAATAAACCATGAAAAACTTGTCTAATGGAGTAAGTACTCGAGGAAGATGAAAAAGTGAAATCAAGGTAATCGGGTACTAACCTCAAGTTTTCACTCACCTTAGTGCATTACTCGAGTAGCTCCTCGAGTAACATTGGCAGTGGTACAAAGTGCCGAGAGCTTCTCATTTTTAAATACACGGTTACTCGAGTAGCTCCTCGAGTATCATGGAAAACTTGAAGGAAACTGGAAGTTTCTGACTTGGTTACTCGAGTAGGTCCTCGAGTAACATTAGCAGTGGTACAAAATGCCGAGAGCTCCATATTTTAGGAAACACAGGTACTCGAGTAGCTCCTCGAGTATCATGGGGAAAACTTGAAGTCAACTGGAAGTTTTCACATGATTACTCGAGTAGCTCCTCGAGTAACATTAGCAGGCCGAGAGCAACCTTAAAATTTTACCTGGTTACTCGAGTAGCGCCTCGAGTAATAGTGGCAGGTAACTGGAAGTTTTGCTTGGTTACTTCAAGTTTTGGCTCATTACTCGAGTAGCGCCTCGAGTAATGCCTTAGAAAATGCACTTCTGATCAGGTTCCTCAGCATTTTCTCTTGGCCAATATTCACTACTTCCATGCTTACCTCAAGCAAAGCTTATTCCTGTCATTACTTAGTTCAAGCTTGATTATTAAACATTTCCTTTCCAAACCATTCTTTTGTTATCATCAAAAACATGAGATCTAACATTCTCCCCCTTTTTGATGATGACAAAACTTGGTGATTTTGAACATGGTTTTTCAAATTGGATTCTTAATTAATTATTTCTTATTAAGGTTGAATATACCTTGCATACATAACAACTTCATTAGTCCAAACATGTATCATAATCCAAAACATAATAGAACTTAAAATGAAATCATATAACATAAATACTCTTGCATTGAACTTAAAATTTCAAATTACAAAAAAAAATTCAAAAAGCTCCCTAAAGTCCCATGTACACCCATATACCCATGACAAGCTAGGACAAATCCATGACAAGCTAGGACAAATCCATGACAAGCTAGGACAAATCCACAAAATTACTCTCAAGCTCTTCTCCCCCTTTTTGGCTTCATCATTCAAGTTGAGGATTAGAAGGCTTCACCATAGAGATAGGTTTTACTGGAAGGACCAAACCACCACCATCTGAACTAGATGAATCAAAGGAACTGGATGACTCAGGTTCAGGAAGATTGAGAGGTGGGATAAGGATGTCATCTCTAGGCTGGAGAGGAGAAGGCTGGAAGAAAACCATAGTGGTCTCAGCTTCTGGAGTTGTGTCTAACACAGGAGTGAGATGCTCAGAAGAGGAAGAAGGAGATATTTCCTCTGTTTGGGTAGGAGAGGGAATAGGTTTAGGGGCAGTGTCTGGCTGTGGCTTGGGAGGTGAATCATCAATGATAATGTGAGTGGTTTCGTGGGTATTAGGATCATCCACTGAGAAAAAAATATCTTTTTCTTTGGGCTCAAGTGGATCAGAAACCAGAGGGGTAGATGGTTCATCCTCGGAAATGGGAATGTCTGAAGGAGGGTCTACTGGAGGTGGTGGTGCAGATGAGGAGGGACCGGCAGAAGGTCCAGGACCCAGGGAATCCAAACGTGCCAGTATCAGTCTCAAAGTCTCTCCCTGGGCACGTTGCTCTGCTAGTAGCTCCTCGTGCCTTCGATCCATTCTTTCAACCAACTCTCCCATTTTTGTGTTCATGTGGGTTATGAGTTCTGCATTGGTATTGGCTATGTCCACATGAAAGCCTCTGAGCATATTCTCCATAAAGTGCTGGAGAGTGGCATTCAGGAAAGATGGTGAAGATGTGGTAGCAGCTGGAGCCGATGACTGAGTGTCATCCATCCTACTGGTCTCTGCCTCAGTAGCCTTTCGCTTCTTCTTGGACCCAGACTCCAGTGGGCCTTTAAGAGGGATGTCGATGTTCAATTTACCAATCTGGTTCCTCCCCACTGGGGTCACCCTCTCAATTGGCTCCTTACTATCCAAGTACCATATTTTGTTCTCTTTCAGGATAAGAGACACAATTTGGGGATATGGCATTGGAGTAGTCCCTTTTCCATCCACCTTATACCTCTTCATTTCTGAAAATATATACTCTCCCAGATCCTTTTGCTCTTTCAAGAGGAGTGAAGCAAACCATCTATAGTCCCTATCCGAGAAGTGGGTATAGTTGTTGGCTTTGTTTACTAGGGACCTAGAGTAAATGTACCAAAGGACCCTATGGTGATCACACATATCACTCGGTTTAAAGTTTAGGGGGCCAACTAACTCACCGGGCTTTAGGATAGTGAAAATTTGATTTGGCTCAAGCCCAGAATATATATCATCAGGGGGGTTCTCTATTCCTAACCACAAGTTGATTTTGGAAGGTGAAATCAAAATCTTTTGACCTCTCACAGTTGTGGTCATCTCTTCCTCTACTGAAGTCTGGTTAGGTTCATCTATTATCTCTAGGTTGCAATAGAAATGAGTGATTACCTTTGTGCAAAAAGGTAATCTAATTGACAACCAAGGCATAAAAGGCTCTAGATAAGGACTAAGATCGTGCTTCAATACCTCTTGAAGTAGCCTGAGATCCACATAGTGTGTCTTACACACCTTTCTTCTAGAGAATTGTGTCAGGTACTTGGGAGACTCCACCAGTTTCCCCACATTGAATCCTTTTGGAGGGGTAGTGATCTCTGCCTCTGGAATCTTGGATTTCTTGGATGATTGACCCTTCTCCATTTGGTCAATGATCCCAGCCATTGCCTTAGCCACATTTTTGTCATATTTTGGCTTCTTGATAGGCTTTGGAGTGAATGAAGGTGTAGTGGAATCAGAATGAGAAGGTGAGGGAGTTTTGACACCTTTACTTCTTCCAGTAGATGTGCTCTTTTTAGACTGAGCCCTAGTCACAATAGGCTCTTTGATCACCACACCTTTGGCTTTAGATTGTGGTTGAGGTTTAAGAGGAGTTTTGGCTTTTGGTCTAGGGATTAACTTTCTTCTCTTTCTTGGAGGAGGAGAAAGAAGATCAGGGTTTTGTTGTGAATCAGAGGAATCAGTGAAGTTGAGATTCTTGGTTCTAACCATTTTGAATCACAGAAAATCAAAAATCTCAGAAAAAACAGGGTAACTGTCGCGAGTTTAGGGCAGAAGGATTTTGAACAAAATAAGGAGTTTTAGGACTTGAACTCAGTTGGGTTTTGACGGAAATGGGGCAAGGAATCGATTGGGAAAAGTTTTTGAAAGGGTGTATAGTGATTTACTCAAGGAGATTTTGTGGAAATGACCAAGTTTGCGCAAGATAAAGACCTAAATCCCGACTTTACTCGAGGCCTTACTCGAGTAACATTCAAGTTTACTCGAGGCCTTCCTCGAGTGTTCATGCAGAAAAATTCAAAAATAATTCATTTAAATTGCGTACCTGGCATGAATAATATAGTAATTATCCATGGATGTTCCCTCGATCATTCATAATCCATTTGATTCAGATTTGAGTCATTATTCAACACTTTGAGAATCTGAACTCCGACATTACTCGAGGCCTTCCTCGAGTAAGCTTCAAGTTTACTCGAGGCCTGCCTCGAGTAATTAGCTTTTCAATTTCTGACTCTTCATTTCCTTGAAATCTGAACCGTTATATTTGAAAATCAAGTAACTTGATCCGTTACTTCCAGTTCTGGGGGCCATTACTCGAGTACATACTCGAGTAAAGTGCTTCTTTACTTCAAGTTGCTCCTCGGGTATTGCTTTTCTGTCACACATTACTTCAAGTTGGTACTCCAGTAAATATGTCCTCTGATCACCTCTGTTTTTGTTTCTCAAAACAGAGTTTCAACCTTCCTACAAAACACATTTCTATATACTCCGATGCTTAAGTTAGTGATCATCAAAACATTATTAAATGACTTCATCTAATATTATGAAATGCTTAAATTTCTTATAACTCATTGGGATTTACCATTCCCAATTCTCTTCTAATGAATAGAAATTGATCTTTTGCAAGGGGTTTTGTGAAGATATCAGCTAGTTGAAGATGAGTAGGAATGAATATCACTTTCACATCCTTCTTTTGAACATGATCTCTAATGAAGTGATGTCTGACATCGATATGCTTGGTTCTAGAGTATTGAACTGGATTCTTTGCCAAGCTTATCGTACTTGTATTATCACAATAGATTGGTATTTCTTTGAGGTAAATACCAAGATCTTGTAGTTGTTGTTTTAACCATATCACTTGTGCACAACAACTTGAGACTGCAACATATTCGGCTTCTGTTGACGAAAGAGACACTGTATTTTGTTTCTTGCTGAACCATGATACAAGAGATCCTCCAAGAAATTGTCCTTGTCCACTAGTGCTCTTTCTGTCCGTTTTGTATCCTCCATGATCAGAGTCCGAATATGCAACTAGATACTCACTTCTTCCTTTTGGATACCACAGACCCAATTCTGGTGTGTCAGCAAGGTATCTAAAGATTCGTTTGACCGTTTCAGCATGTGATTCCTTTGGTGCCGATTGATATCTTGCACATATGCCAACACTAAATTGGATGTCTGGTCTACTTGCCGTGAGATAGAGTAATGATCCAATCATTCCTCTATATTTTGTGATATTGTAATCTTTCCCTTTAACATCAGCATCAAGCAACGTTGTTGAGCTCATAGGCGTATCTGAGCCATTTGCTTCATCCATTCCATACTTCTTCAATAGCTCTTTTAAATACTTTGTTTGAGATATGAAGATTCCATTCTTTCTTTGTTTGATTTGCAAACCAAGAAAGAAATTCAATTCTCCCATCATTGACATCTCAAACTCTCCCTGCATTATCTCAGAAAATTCTTTACACATAGATTCATTAGTAGCACCGAAAACAATATCATCAACATATATTTGAACAATTAAAATATCAACACGTTTTCGATTTATAAATAATGTTGTATCAACTTTTCCCCGTACAAAACCTTGATCGATGAGAAACTTACTAAGCCTTTCATACCAGGCTCTAGGAGCTTGTTTTAAACCATACAAAGCCTTTTTAAGTTTGAAAACATGGTCTGGTTTAGTGACATCCTCAAATCCTGGAGGTTGTTCTACATACACTTCTTCCATAATGTAACCATTTAGAAAAGCACTCTTAACATCCATTTGATAGAGTTTGAATCCTTTGATGCATGCAAAGGCTAAGAGTACACGTATAGCTTCCAATCTAGCCACTGGAGCATATGTTTCCTCATAATCAATTCCTTCTTCCTGATTATAGCCTTTGGCCACCAATCTTGCCTTGTTTCTAATAATAATTGCAGATTCATCGAGTTTGTTTTTGAATACCCATTTAGTACCAATGATCATATGATCTTTGGGTCGGGGTACCAAATCCCAAACTTGATTCCTTTCAAATTGGTTTAGTTCTTCTTGCATTGCTATGACCCAATCATTGTCTGATAGGGCTTCATCAATGTTAGAAGGTTCAATCTCAGAAATGAATGCAGAAAAGCTTACTTCATTAAAAACTCTATTTCTGGTTTTGATCCCTTCATTCACATCTCCTATGACTTGATCTAAGGGATGACTTCTATTGTATTTCCAGGCTTTAGGTTGACCTAGAGATTGCTCTTCTTCCTTAGTTTTATCAACCTCTGGAATAAGAGACTTAGAAATAGATTGACCATTTTCTTGATTTAAAACAACTTTCTGTTCTTCATCAATGGTTTTGTCAGAGGATTCAAATTCATTAAATACAACATGAATTGATTCTTCAACAACACAAGTTCTTTTATTGAAAATTCTATATGCTTTACTTCGGTTAGAATAACCTAGGAAAATTCCTTCATCAGTTTTAGAATCAAATTTTCCTAAGTTATCTTTACCATTATTATGAATGAAACACTTACAACCAACGATGTGTAGATGAGCAATGTTTGGCTTTCTTCCTTTGTATAGTTCATATGATGTCTTTCCAAGTTTTGTTCTGGTATATTCTCTGTTTGAAACATAGCATGCTGTACTCATAGCATCAGCCCAAAACACTTGAGACACATTCTTTTCATTTAGCAATGATCTAGCCATCTCTGTGAGCACTCTATTCTTACGTTCCACAACTCCATTTTGTTGAGGCGTCCTTGGAGCAGAGAAATTGTGATCAATGCCATTAGTATCACAATATTCTTCAAAGACTTGATTTTCAAATTCTCCACCATGATCAGTCCTAATACCTGCAATAGACATACCTTTCTCATTTTGCACTTTCTTAGCAAAAACAATAAATTCTTCAAAGGTTTCATCTTTTGATGATAGAAAAATAACCCATGTAAATCTTGAGAAATCATCAACAATGACCAATGAATATAGGTTGCCACCAAGACTCTTTACTCTTGCTGGACCAACTAAATCCATATGCAACAATTGTAATGGTCTATTTGTTGAAATTTCATTTTTCAATTTAAAAGATGATTTAGTTTGTTTACCCTTTTGACATGCATCACAAATCAAATCATTTTTGAAATTTACTTTGGGTAAACCAAGGACTAAATCCTTTTTGAGTAATTTGCCTAGTTGATGCATATTGACATGAGCCAATCTTTTATGCCATAGCCAACTTTCATCAACATTACTCAGAAAACAGTTTTCAGATTCATTTCTACTAATATCTAAGGTATAGCAGTTACCTTCCCTTTTTGCTCTAAGCTTAGCCTTGATATTCTTCTTATCAAGTAGTAAGTCTTTCTTGTTGATAATTAGACATTCCTCTGAATCAAATATTATCCAGTTGTCTTTATCTGCACTTTGACTTACGCTCAGCAAATTATGACACAAGCCTTCAACGTAATATACATCTTTGATTTGTATGCCTTTGTCATTTTTTATTTCACCAATTCCTGCTATTTTTCCGGATTGATTTCCTCCAAATTTTACCTTTCCTCCTTCCTTAGGTTGCAATGTGGTAAAACTTTCGAAATCTCCGGTCATATGTCTAGAGCATCCACTGTCTATGAACCACTTGTTATTTTTGGATGCTTTAAGACATACCTGCAATCAAATGACTAAGTCTTAGGTACCCACTTCTTTTTGGGTCCTTTTGGGTTAGTATAAATGATTTTCTGAACATATGTGCCTTTAGGTACCCATTTGTAGGTTCCTATTGTTCTTTTCTTCTTATGAATGCATGAAGAAGTATGATGTCCTTTTCTATTACAGTAGTTACAAAATGCAAAAGGATTTGATGTATGCACAGAATGCTGAAAATAATTTAAGTAAGATTTACCTCCTGCTTTCTTTCTACCTTTCCTTTTATCTAACTTTGGATCATATCCAATTCCAGATCGATCATTTACAAATCGTTGAGCTTTCAAAATAACATTTAACATCTCACTTCCTTGTGTAAATTTTTCAAGAGTTTTTGTGAGATCAATGTTTTTCTTTTTCAGAGATAAACAGTTTTCACAATCCTTTTCTTTAGTTTCAAGAGCTTTGTTTTTCTTTTTAACAACAATCAATTCTTTAACTACTTTGATGAATTCAGAATGTAAAGCATTATATTCGGAAAGTAATTCATCATAGGTAGGTTCAGAATCATTTACCTCTTCTTCTGTTTCTTCTTGAGCAACAAGACATATATTAGCTACCTCTTCCTCATCGCTTTCTTCGTCTGAGGAGCTGTCACCCCATATAGCAGATACAAAGGCTTTCTTTTTGTTGAAGAATTTACCTTTTCTCCTTTCTTTGCTCTTTTGATTCAAATCTGGACATTTTGACTTGATATGTCCTGGTTTTCCACATTCATAGCAAATTATATGATCTTTGCTACTATTTCCTCCTTTCTGAAAATGTTTGAATCCTTGACCTTTCTTGTAGAACTTTCTGAATCGTTTTATGATTAGACCCATTTTGTCATCGTCGAACTCTTCATCCTCATCCTGATTTTCTTCTTTTGCTTTTAGAGCTAGACCTTTCTTTTTCTTGTCGCCAATGTCATCTAGTTCTCTTTTGAATTTTAATTTGCTTTCATATTCAGAAAGACTTCCAAATAGAGAAGCAACTGATCTCATTGATTCTCCTTTTGCTTCTTCTATTGTAGTAACTTTTGCTTCCCACTCTTTAGAAAGAATATTCAAAATCTTTCGTACTTGGGTGTGCTGATCATAGACTTTTCCAAGAGCTGTAAGTTGATTAACAAGATGAGTATATCTAAGTTCGAATTCAGAAATTGACTCACCTGATTTCATTCGAAGTAAATCGAATTCGGTGACCAAGGTGTTGATTCGATTCTCCTTTATTCCCGAAGTTCCCTCATGAGCTATTTCTAGAGCTTCCCACATTTGCTTTGCTGTTGGGAGTGTGCAAATTCTGAAATATTCACTTTGACTCAAAGCGCTTTGCAACATTAGAATTGCTTTGCTATTGAGAGTGATAAGTTTCTTGTCATTCTCATCATATTCCGCTGGCGTCTTTGGAATTTTCTGAGAATCTACAACTTTTGTAGGTTGATAATTTCCATTCTCAATTACATCCCATAACCCATATTCAGTAGCCATCACGAACACTCTGAACTTAGCTTTCCAGAAAGAAAAGTGTTCTCCATTGAAACCAGGGGGTCTAGTGATAGATGCTCTGTCGGGAAGAATTCCTTCACCCATGCTTGCCATTGGATCCTTCTTAGGCTGTTAAACCTTAACAAGAAGACCTACGCTCTGATACCAAATGTTAGATCAAGCGTTTCACCCAAGAGGGGGGTGAATTGGGTGATACTGAAAGTTCTTTCGAAAATATAAAACTTTGACAAAAGTATTAAAACAGTAATAAGGAAGGAGAAATATCACCGAAGTGTACACCGGGAGTTATACTGGTTCGGTCACAACTACTTTGACCTACATCCAGTCCTCAGAGCTTCTCTGAGAGTTTCACTATAGCTTCCAAGATTCAGTGGGTTCTTGGCACCTCAGTACAAGCAAGTTCCTTTCACCTGGACACTAGCTCCCCCTTATAGGTTGTAATCCAATCCCAACTCAAGGTTCCACAACCTTAAGTTATCTCAATAACAAATATTAAGTTTGAATGAAATATCTCTCTCAAAGAGTAAATGATAATCACTGAAGCATATGAATACAATTTCAATGTGAAAACAGAGCAATGAACTTAATGATTCGTTCGTATGGATGCTTAGTTGTTCTTCTCTGTTTGAAGGTTCCCATATATATAGATATGTTGGTGATGACCGTTGGAACACTTCCTTTCGTCCGTTGGTGAGTGCGCAGCCACTATTGACTTTTCAAGTTTTTGAAAAATATCCGTTGGCGGTGGTTGGCATTTGAACGTTTGATTTGACTTTCATCTCTTGATATGATTTCTTCATTGTTTCTCTGTAAATATACTAAGAATGCTAATACAATGAAAGGTTAATCATATAGGAAACAATATAATGAAAGTTTGAATGATTTCTAAATATCTGGGTATGCTTACTCGAGTAGCTCCTCGAGTAATACTTGAAGTTTACTCGAGTAGCTCCTCGAGTAACATCGTGAAATCATTGTTTATTTGAAATTCCATGAAGATAAACAAGATTACTCGGGTAGTGCATGGAATAAACTAAATTTCAAACCTTTGGGAATAGTTATTTACTCGGGTAGCTACTCCAGTAATGCTTCTGCAACTTCATAGATTACTGGGGTAACACCTCGAGTAACTCTTCAGAAAACTTTTGATTACTCGATGCTCTACTCCAGTAATGTTGGCAGGATTTCAAGGCCGAGAGCAATTACCTTGTTACTCGAGTAGGGACTCGAGTAATGCATTCATTTTTGCATAGGTTACTCTGGTAGCGCCTCGAGTAACTGAGACTTTTGAATGTGATTTACTCTGGTAATGACTTGAAGTTTATATTGAAAACATTTGCATATACTGGGGTACATACTCGAGGAATCCACTTAAAATAAACCATGAAAAACTTGTCTAATGGAGTAAGTACTCGAGGAAGATGAAAAAGTGAAATCAAGGTAATCGGGTACTAACCTCAAGTTTTCACTCACCTTAGTGCATTACTCGAGTAGCTCCTCGAGTAACATTGGCAGTGGTACAAAGTGCCGAGAGCTTCTCATTTTTAAATACACGGTTACTCGAGTAGCTCCTCGAGTATCATGGAAAACTTGAAGGAAACTGGAAGTTTCTGACCTGGTTACTCGAGTAGGTCCTCGAGTAACATTAGCAGTGGTACAAAATGCCGAGAGCTCCATATTTTAGGAAACACAGGTACTCGAGTAGCTCCTCGAGTATCATGGGGAAAACTTGAAGTCAACTGGAAGTTTTCACATGATTACTCGAGTAGCTCCTCGAGTAACATTAGCAGGCCGAGAGCAACCTTAAAATTTTACCTGGTTACTCGAGTAGGGCCTCGAGTAATAGTGGCAGGTAACTGGAAGTTTTGCTTGGTTACTTCAAGTTTTGGCTCATTACTCGAGTAGCGCCTCGAGTAATGCCTTAGAAAATGCACTTTTGATCTGGTTCCTCAGCATTTTCTCTTGGCCAATATTCACTACTTCCATGCTTACCTCAAGCAAAGCTTATTCCTGTCATTACTTAGTTCAAGCTTGATTATTAAACATTTCCTTTCCAAACCATTCTTTTGTTATCATCAAAAACATGAGATCTAACAATCCTTTACTCAGTGGATAACCCAGAAACCAACGAGACCATACACATCACCATTGATGATTCTCCTCCAAAACCTCAGCCAGAAACCGTTCCTAAACCGATTCCATCACCTACCCAAACTGAGGAAATATCTCCCTCTTCCTCCTCTGAACATCATACACCAGAGACTGAGACTACTCCTGAGATTCAGATCACTCCAGAAGGAGAAACCTCTACTATGGTTATCTTCCAACCTCCTCCTCCCGGCGATGACATCCATATCCCTCTAGTCCATCTGCCTGACCCAGTTCCCTCTAGTTCATTTGATTCCTTGGACTCAGATGACTCTATGGTCCTTCCAGTAACACCTATTTCCATGGCCAAGCCTCCTAGCCCTCCACTTGATTGATGATGCCAAAAAGGGGGAGAAGAGCTTGAGGGTGGATTTTGTGGAAGTGTCTGAGCATTTTGGGGCATTTGGTTGTACATGGGTTTTTAGGGAGCATTTTGAATTCTTTTGAACTTTATCTTGTAATTTAAAAATTTTAAGTTTAATGTAAGTGTGTTTAAGTTATGATTTCATTTTAAGTTTATTTAAGCTTTGAATTATGATATATGTTTGGACTAATGAAGTTGTTATGTATGCAAGGTGTATACTATGAATTCAAACTTAATAAGACATATTTAATTTGAAAATTCAAATTGAAAAACCATGTCCAAAATCACCAAAGTTTTGTCATCATCAAAAAGGGGGAGAATGTTAGATCTCATGTTTTGATGATAACAATAGAATGGTTTGAAAAGGAAATGATTAATAAACAAGTTTGAACAAAGGAATAACAGGGATAAGCATCACTTGAAGTTAGCATTGGAGTAATGAAGAAAGGCCAAGAGAAAATGCTGAGAAACTTGATCAGAAGCAAGTTTTCTAAGGCATTACTCGAGTACCTACTCGAGTAATGAGACAAAACTTGAAGTAACCAAAGGCACCTTCTAGTAATCTGCCAATGTTACTCGGGTAGTTACTCGAGTAATAGTGTAAGTATTTTCAAGTTGCTCTCGGCCTGCCAATATTACTCGAGGAGCGACTCGAGTAACCAGGTAAAAACTTGGAGTTGCTCTAGTCCTGCCAATGTTACTCGAGGCGCTACTCGAGTAACCATGTGAAAAACTTCAAGTTGCCTTCAAGTTGCCAATGATACTCGAGTAGCTACTCGAGTAACTCTGTTTCTGAAAATATGGAGCTCTCGGCACTTAGTACTACTGCCAATGTTACTCGAGGAGTTACTCGAGTAACGCACTGAAGTAAGTGAAAACTTGAAGGTGGTACCCGATTAACTTGATTTCTTTTTATCTTATTTTCCTCGAGTTCTTACTCTAGTATGCAAGTGTTTAATGTTCTATTTTTAGTGGATTCCTCGAATAAGTACCCGAGTATGCAGAAATATTTTCAAGGAAAACCTCAAGTCATTACCCGGGTAAGTGATGCACAAAAAGTACATTTACTCGAGTTGGTACCCGAGTAACCTATGCAAAAATGAGTGCATTACTCGAGTCAGTACCAGAGTAACAAGTAAGTGCTCTTGGCCTTGAAATCCTGCCAACATTACTAGAGTAGAGCATCGAGTAACCAAAAGTTTATTTGAAGGTTTACTAGAGTTGGTACTCGAGTAACTCATAAAGTTATGAGTGCATTACTCGAGTAGGTACCTGAGTAAACATACATTTCCAAAGGTTTGAAAATTGGTTATTCCATGCACTACCCGAGTAATATTGTATTTATTCATTGACTTGCAGTTGATCAAAGATTTCCCGATGATACTCGAGTAAGTACTCGAGTAACTTTCAAGTAATACTCGAGTAGTTACTCGAGTAAGCTTACCCAGAAATTTAGAAATCATTCAAACGTTCATTAAATTGTTTCCTATATGATTAATCTTTCATTGTATTAGTATTTCTAGCATATTTACAGATAAACAATGAAGGAATCATGTCAGGAAAGGGAAGTAAAATTAAACGTTCAAATGCCAACCACCGCCAACGGATATTTTTTAAAAAAACTTGAAAAGTCAATAGTGGCTGCGCACTCTCCAACGGACGAAAGAAAATGTTCCAACGGTCATCATCAACATATCTATATATATGGGAACATCCAAACAGAGAAACAACAAGAAAAATACACAAACAAATTATCAAGTTCATTGCTCTGTTTTCACGTTGAAATTATATTTCTATGCTTCAGTGATTCTTATTCACTCTGTAAGAGAGATATTTCATTCAAACTCAATAGTTGTTATTGAGATAACTTAAGGTTGTGGAACCTTGAGTTGAGATTGGATTACAACTTATAAGGGGGAGCGAGTGTCCAGGTGAAGGAGCTTGATTGTACTGAGGTGCCAAGAACCCACTGAATCTTGGAAGTTATAGTGAAACTCTCAGAGAAGCTCTGAGGACTGGACGTAGGTCAAAGTGGTTGTGACCGAACCAGTATAACTCCCGGTGTACACTTCGGTGATATTTCTCCTTACTCATTACTGTTTTAATTCCACTGTTAAAGTTTTATATTTCAAAAGAAATTTTAGTATCACCCAATTCACCCCCCCTCTTGGGTGAAACGCTTGATCTAACAATTTCTCCTAGCCCTTAACTGCTTTAAATTTTCAGTCAATTTTTATATACGCAACGAAATTTCTAGTATCCCCAATTCACTCCCCCTCTTAGGTGAAACGCTTGCACTAACAACTGGGAGAGGTGAAAAAATTTTTATACTCTAAATCTTGAGAGGGGAAATTCTTGTTAAATTTGAGAAAAAGTATAGGAGTTATTTACAATAAAAGTTTAACGACATAGTTCTTCTAGTCCTTTTTATAAGGAACAATATCTATCATAGAGGTGGTCCTTAATATAAAAAATAAATTCCTTTTGTTCAAAATTTTTAACTAGTCTTTTCATTTTTACCCCATTAAATATATGACATTCATTATCTCTATAATAAATTTTCACTCATTATCTCTTATGTACTCTATATATAAGTAAAGATTTAATTGAAAAGAAAGGTACATATCTTACACATTATTACTTTTAACTAATATTTTGAACTAGTGATCTTGGTTTTTTTTTTTTTGCCAACATGATTTTGGTAATTGTTTCTTATAAAAAAGTAATGGAGGGAATATATAATATAAAATTTTGAGAAGGTATTTATAATTTTATGAAGATTTTATATTACTCCTCTAGTCTTTAATAAAACCGAATTAACCAATTTAGTTGGATTAAGGAAGTTAGTTAATATGACATGTTTTTTTTAAAAAAGCACCATAATCATCACTACTACATATTTAAGCACATATGAAGCTTAATAAATAACGGTTACAGCAAATAAATATCATGTATGTCGAGGCAGAGGTCACACAGGAATATATAATGCTAAAACCTAACAGTTAAATATGCGCATCATTGTATATTAAGAGGTGTTATTCGCAAAAAAACAAAAATAATGGTTGTAATTAATAACTGTCATTTATTTAGTCACAAATATGAAGGTTTTTACGAAACAACCGTCATGTAATACTTACAAACAATTAGTCTTCCAACCTCTTATATTAGCGAAGACAAAACATAACGATCTTCAGAACCAACTGTCATCTAACACTTTCATAACCCTTTTTAATATTGTTGGATCTTCATAAGTCATAAGTCATAACTCTTCGTAATCCGTTAGACCTTCATAAGTCATAACTCATGACCCTTTGTAATCTGTTAGACCTTCATAATTCATAACTCATGACCCTTTGTAATCCGTTAGACCTCTATTTAGACTCACTTATTCCTTGTGATTCTTACTACTTTTTTTATCAACATCTTCCTTTTCTCCTTCATCATATTAAGTTCCCATGGAGCTCCTTCGCTGCTACCGCCCCCTCTTTCACCTCCACCACTCCTCTTCTTCATCCTCCTGAAATGGAGGCTCTGATGTTGATGTTGGCAATCCTTGACTGCCAAATAAGGTATCTCACAGGCATATGCCAACAAACTGAACAGGAAGTTGAACCACGTACTTCATCACAATGATGTTGAATATGACTTGCAGTCAGACCCTTCATTTCCCTCCTTCGATGATGAGAATGAGGATGAGGACAAGGATGAGGAGGATGAGGATGACAGTAGTGGTGATCATTGAACATCATCGTTGTTTTTTTATAATATTAAATGAAGTCAACAAAAAATAATGTAATAATTCATAGTTATTAATTAAGAACCATAAAGTATTCTTGCTTGTCGCCCTCATTCTCCTCTTCCTCATCCTCATCATCATCGGAGGAAGAGGGAGATGAAGTTAACAAAAAAAACTTAATAATTCATGATTATTAATTAAGAACCATAAAGCATTCTTGCCAACATACTTAACTGTTCTAACTTCATAAATGTTAAATTAACAATAAAGTTAACAAAAAAACTTAATAATTCACAGTTATTAATTAAAAACCTTAAAGTATTCTTATAAACATACTTAACGGTTCTAACCTAATACATGTTAATTAAAGCTTTTGAAACCTTTCTTCTTCCTCATACGTGCTGACTATGGGTGCTTCCTCGTTATTCAATGATCGTTAGGAGAACCAGGTACCCTTTCATCACGCCCTATTCAACTTTCAGATGTCTATTATTTAAACTCTACATTTTCATTTGTTTTTCTTATAGTTTGTTCATCATCCTCATTTTTGTTCTGTAGCTCAATCGCCAAGATGAAACGCCCTACAGAAGATATGCTAGAAAACTCTTGACGTCATCCTCTACTTCCTCCTCCTCCTCCTCAACCTCTACCTCCACTTATCCTCCCTAACATCTACCTCCACCTCCTCTATTATAGCCTTCACTTCCACATCCTACGCTTCCTCAAGTGGAGGCAATGTTGCGGCATGCATAACAAATTGATCATACCAAGAGGAGTCTTTATGGATACCTCTCCATTATGAATAAGAAGGCTAATCTCATACTTGATGAGTATGAGATTGGCCATGATCCTAATAATGATCCTGGCCAATCCTCTAGTGACGAGTAGCCTGGTGATATCATAAGTTCATCAGGCTACTTGCCACTGTTCTTTTTTCCCCCTTGTTTTATCATTTTTTCTTTTTAAATATTTTGTAAAAAATGAATATATCTAATGATTCTTAAAAAAATCATCATAAAATAAAATAAATAATGGTTCTTATATTGTTCTTTCTTAACATCCGTCATGAATATGAAAATAAATAACGGTTCAGCTAAAACAACTGTCATGTAACTCACGTAGGAAAAAAGACAAATTGATAACGGTTATTAAAACAAAACCATCAACATTTCTATATAAACGGTCAAAAACTAAACTCCACTTCTCCACTTCCGTTTCAACTTCTCATGACCAATTGCAAGCTTTTATTCTTCTTTACTAAAATTAAGGGCAAACCAAAGAGAACTTCTACTTCATCATCCAGAAACAAATTGAAAGATGAACTCCCTCTACTAACAAGCATTAAAGGGCTCGTCCATGTGACCTATAAGCTCCATATTATGGTCCAAGTTTACCTATAAGAGCAAGGGCACATGGACCAGTGCTTGAAGGAACTTACCACTCTTATTTGCTGCTTGAGCGAGAAGGTGCACAAGTTACTAAAGAAGGACAGATATGACTATGCATTAGATTTTTAAAACATCTCTGTAACATTTTATTTTTTTATTTATATACTTTGTCTTTTTGCTTTTTAAATTTTGTTTGTAAAATGGTAGTTGCATAATCAACCACCAAAATATTTAAAAAACATGAAATACATAATAGTTATTAAGTAAAACCTATCACTTATTAGAATACCATGTGAAAAAGTGAAATACATAGTAGTTATTAACAAAAAATTGTGATAAATGTAAACAAATAAATAACAGTTCTTACAAACGAATCATGATGTAAAGTTTTAGGCAGGATAACCTTAAAAAACCCTACTATTCCTCCTTTATTTAAACGTTTGAAACAGAATACACTTGACACTTAGCCTATTCAAATTAAACCCATCAACATCTTAACCCTATGATTCCTGTTGTCTTTTCTAGCCATCGTGATCCATTTTCAGTCGAATCCCACCATAAAAAGCCTTCGTCTAACTTCTCATCGACAGTCGTACTAGTAAATACACTTGATCCTTGTCTCATTTACTACCGCGTGAGTTGTTTTTGTTTGTGAGCCTTAGCTAGGTGTAGTTATGATTTCCCTCATGCATTTTGCATTATCCTTCCTGCATTCACTTTTAAAGGTTCCTCTCTTGTTTCTTGCAGTATTCAACTTGGCCGATGGAGTTGCCTTTGTGAAGTCATGATACGATAAAGCATCCACGGTGACGTTAAATTGTTTTTATGAAATTATGTTTTTTTAGAAAACTCATTATTGCTTTGATCAAAGGTTCCTATCTGGTTACAGGAAGTTGTCAACCTCATTACTTTGACTAAAGGTTCCTACTCTATTGATCTTTTTTGAAGTAATTTTAGGAGATGTGGATCCCTAAGCAAATACCTCTCCTTTTTTGGAAGTATTAATATCTGTGAAAGTTACTTCAAAAAGATCAATAGGGATGTGATGAATAAACTAGTTCAGTTGTAGCGAGAGTCATACATGAACAAGCACATACCTACAATATTTGTGAAGTCACAATACAAAAAAGTATTCAAGGTGATATTTTAAATTGCTTTTGTGAAGTAATGTTTTTTGGAAAACCCAATATTGCTCTAATCAAATGTTCCTCTCATGTTATTGGAAGTTATCAACCCCATTACTTTGACTGAAGGTTTCTACTCTGTTGATTTTTTTTTGAAGTGACTTTAGGAGAGATGGATCCCTAAGTAAATACCTCTCCTTTTTTTTTGAAGTATCCATATCTTGCGCATGAACAAGTGAATAGATTAGTTTAGTTGTACCAAGAGTCATGCATGAACAAGTGAATACCTGCAACATTTGTGAAGTCACAATGTGATAAAGCATTCAAGATGACATATTAAATTGCTTTTGTGAAGTTTTTTTAGAAAACCCGTTATTACTTTGATCAAAGGTTCCTCTCCTACTTTTGTATTGAGAGGGTGGCACAAAGTAAAAACCTCTGAAATTCAATATTATGATTAATCCTAGACTCTTCAATGTGAGAGTTTTTGAGGTACTTGGTCTCGACTCTATCTAATAGAGTAGTACGTCTCATATCAAGTAGCCATGCAATTCAGGGCAGATGAAGATTTTGCAGACTTTATGGCTAGAATCAATTGCACTCTTGACAAATATATATCATAATGTAAGTGTTCATCACCTATATATTGTGTCTCTTCGGCAATTAAGTTAGGAAATCAATGGCTGGGTGAAAGAAACAAAAATATGCTTATAGGAAAGGCCGCGAGGGGTAAGCAAACTCTTAAGTAGCTCAAGGGCTTGCATACCCCTTACTTTGCTTAAAGGTTTGCATACCTTATACTTCCTTTTCTATACACATATTTATAGGGATTTTCCCCCTCAACCTTAGTTTTTCTGGGTTAATTCTTATGTAGAGACACAATTTATAAGTCAATAGTTATATTATCAAAGATATAGGTTAACATTTGCCATTGATTCTCCCCACAAAGCCTGAAATATCTTGAGCCATCACGAATTGCATAGCCACTCAATGTTGGAGGTACTATTCTATTATATACAGACAAGTCCAACTAGCTCAAAAACTTTCACTTGAAGAGCCTCACATCTAGGGGTGTTCATTATTTTCCTGTCCCAATAATCCTGTCCCGATCTAGAGAAAATTTTCCCGTCCCAAAATTTTTTATACGAGAAAAGTTTGGGATCGGGATTGGGATCGGAAATGGGACTTCCTAATCTTGAACTTTTGCCGATCCCGAATATATATGTGTTTATGTATTTTTTTTAAACTTCTCTAAAATTACCTAAATGACACTAATTACCTTATCACTTTTTTGATTGGTTTTTCCTTCTTCGTTGTTTACCAATATAATTTTCCTCCAATTAATCTCATATGTGAACAATTGTCGCAATGTCTCTATTCTTGTCTAGTCGAATTTGACACTACTGAGGAAATTTATTTAGAATAGAAAAATAATAGTTACATGTTTTTTTGGGCTTTTATAAAGTCAACAAAAATTAATAGTTTCATAGTCTTTGAAGATCCATTCAAGTATTCAACACATTAGCCCCAGGAGTTCCTTGGTTGAGGCAAAATAAGGTAAAGGAGTTAACACTTTTTCAGTAATTTCTATATCCCAACCGGGAAATCTCGATATCAATCAGGACGAGAAACTTTTGGGATTGAGAATAGGGTTTCCTAATCTCGTCCCATCCTGAGAACACCCCTACTCATATACAAAGACTACTACAAAATCGTTGATATATAACAGATATTATTAGCCATAAATTACGTTCCAAATCGGAGGTGCAAGTTATTTTAATAAAAAGACCAACCTAATACATACATAATTAACTAAAATCCAATATAATATGAAGAGCCATTCATTGGCAATATAATACATAAAAAAAGATGAAGATTTAAGGAATAAAAATCACTACTACAAAAAAGTAAAGCTGTGGCGCTTATAATTGCATTAGCTGTGGCGCTAGCAAAATGCCACATATCTGGACGCTACTAAAAAAAGCTGTGGCGCTTGGAAGCGCCACAGAGTTTTAAATTTTTTTTTTTAAAATAACCTCCTGTGGCGCCTGGCCAGCCAGGTGCCACAGGAGGCCCACCCTCCTGGGGTGCCTGGCCGGCCAGGCGCCACAGTAGGCCAACACCTCCTGTGGCGCCTGGCTACCCAGGCGCCACAGGAAGTGTTTTTTTTTTAATTTTTCGTATTGGTTTTTTTTAGCATATTTTTTCCTCATATTTTTTGGGTTCTTCATATTGGTTTTTTTTAGCATATTTTTTCCTCATATATATCTCCCATGCATATATAATTATAGTCTGCAAGGTTTAATAAGAACAATAATAGATAACTTTAAAATGATACCAACAAATGATTGATTAGCTAAAGTAGTACTGAAAATTGTTATACAATATACTGTAAACCTAGCTGAATGAAATATAATACAACAAATTCAACTTCAACAAACATGCATAACACAACAATTGGCAATTAGAAACAACACAAAAAAGACCAGCTAGTGAATTTAATAGTATATATAGCTACCTAGAGATTTGCCTAAACACATATTCACACCATTCCTCGATCACTTTATTAACCTGATAGTCTGTCAAAGCGTCACAACGTTGATCTTCATAATACTACAGATATATACAATCAGACACAAGTTAGAACGAATTAAAATCAGTAAAACATAATTGTCAGGCACTAATTCAATTTCATTACAACACAATATGAAGTACAACTAAATGACTTACTTTTTGAGGAATAAATGGTTGATCATGCATAATAACATACTTCATAAATTTCATGATATAGTACCCATAATCATTGTCATTAGGTTGGAAAGGGCACTGCAAAAATATAATGCAATATTTAACTCTATTCATGAATAAAAAGTGTTTACTAACAAAGTCTAAGTAAAGTCAAATATCAATACCTGTATCTTCTTCCAAGGATAGCTAAGGTGGGGGTCAGTAGCTTTAGAATAGTTTAACGAGCCAGACGACCGATACGCAGTCAATGAGCTAACAAAAGAAACAGAAAATGATTACTTTTGGTTATTCAATCACGTTTGCAAATATTTATACATAGGCACGTATACTTACCTACTGATCAATAGCAACATATCAAAATGGTCTTGTGGAAGACCATTTTTTAGAGGATCCACATAATAAATGCAAGGGCCTGAAGGTTCCGCTGGATTGATAACGATCAATATCCAATGGCGCCTAAAATATATTTTAAAATTTTTTTTTGAAAAATCATGTTATGATAGAAGTTAAACAATAAAAACAAAAATTGTACCAATAATAACTTACCCCGCATTATACGGCACTAAAAATAATGTATTTGCTGTCGCTTTCTTGCTAAAGTAATCTTTCAGCTCATTAGACTGCGCAGTTACATCTACTTTACCCTCATGATGACCAACAAGTAAAGGGTTGACAAATGTGAATTGGACCCTGTGTGTATCCATTAAAACGTCCTGGTCCAAATGCCTGGTATAAAACATATAGTGTCATGAGAAACAAAAGAAATAGAACGAGATATATTAATAACAGTGATAAACGATGATAGTGAAGTACCTTATCCAGATGTTGATAGCCGAAGCACTAACCCAATCACGAGCACATATGTCCTGCACGACCTCGGTAGTAACATAATCAACTAGACCACCAACACTGTAGATATGTCTTGGAATACGTAATTGCACTCCTCCCTCACCGAGCAATTGTGGTGCAATCAATATTAATTGATCGAGAAATGAGGTCTGTCTTCTTCTGCTCTGTTGGCTAGCCGATGTTTTTGACATGGGTTGTGTTGTTGAAGACTTTGAAATCTTACCCTGCGCAAATCAGAAAATTAAATCACAGTTTGAGATAAAAGTTCGAAGGAAAAGTGCAGGGAATTTTGAATGAACGACCTTTTCACATGGCTCAATAAGACCTATTGGCCAAGCAACATAGCCACCTACAACATCTGCCACCTTATTTTGCTCATCCTGAGACGGGATCGGTAAGAGGGCATCTTCGTTCGTGCAGACGTCAACCCTCACCCGGAGTGTGTTATCGGGCAACGGTGAATTGTGCAGTATGTCCTCACTAGTATTATAGGCAATGCCCACTGCAACCGCGTGCTTGGATGCTTGCTCGACATATAGCTTGCATTGAAATTCACCCTACGAAAAATAGAGTTTATCAAATAAAGTTCGCTTAATTATAATTTAACATAAAGTTAAGTAGAAAAGAAATTAATTACAGAAGGAAAAAGGACTTTAGGCATGGAATTGCAGCTATCTCTGAAACTTGGGCTATCACAGAACGGAACATTTGGTGTTGGCCTACCCTGGACCAACTGTTGTATTTGCGTTGTTAACAACGCATTCTGTTCTTGCATCAAACTCATTTGTTCGGTGAATTGTTCTTCTCGTTGTTCCTTGTAGCGCATTTGTTGTTGAAGTTCTTGGATTTGATGATTAAAGTTAGTCATCTCGTCACGCAGGTGGCAAACATCACTTCTAGTCGGGCGCTTCTGACGTCCGAAGTATGCTGATGGGGTGACTGCAAAACTAGTACCCCGAACACGACCATCATACTCGGGTACTGGTAACGCTCTGCTCAATAAATCGTCCCGACCAACATAGGTTGCCAACGCAGGATCCTCCTGTGTCATTTGTCGCTTTCCCAAAAAGAATTACAATGAAAATTAGTTATTATAAATGGAGTTCATTTAAGTAAAGCCAATTATTTATTGAATGCATAATATAATTGAATACTTACACAATATTCGGCTACTCTTCTTGCTTCCTCACTACGAATTTCACCTTTCTTATTTGTGACACCGGCTACCAACAGATCATGTCCTGGAACCTGCGTAATATCTGAGCCTGATTCTTGTATCTGCACATCAAAGTTAGTCGAAGTTAAATGATATTCATACAATTTTTATTACGAATGAAATAATCATCAGTTCGTACCATTTTTCTTTCTAACCGTGCGTATGAAACAGGTCCTTGTGTGTACCGGTATGGCATATTGGTCGCGTTAGCTTGATTTCTCTCGCTCAACTCCTAGTTAAATCAAAATGATTCATATAAATATATAAATATTACTTACAAATATGTACATTACACGTAATAGGGAAAGACAAACAAATCCCCTTACCAGGAAATCAGGAGTTGTATGTGTTCTGATAAACTCATCCCACATTTCTTGAGTGATGATTCCTTCGTACAATGGATAAGGCGGTGTAGTAATGATATCATCATTATCATCCCTCAAGAAATATTTAACAAGATCAGAATGAAACTTTCGCATAAGTTTTCCAGCTTTTCTCATTACGAAGTTCTTCCGATCATCATCAATAATAAAAATACTCTGTAAACAAGTCAAAAAACATATATAATATGTAAGATTGAAATGAAGTGAAACAAAGCAAACCGAATAATTATATAATTAAGGTGTTACCTGTACTTCAGCCCAGATCACATCCTCATAAATTTTCTTTTCCATTTTCCAATTTTGATCTGTAATAGGGACTCTGTCTCGAACCGTAGTCCCGATGAAGTTATTTAAGGAGGTACTGTTCTCGCCAAACAGGTTTCCATTCTCATTCCACTCCAGTTGTAACTTGATTCCGTTACTTCTCAGTCTGATCAACCTCGCCATAATTGTCCTCCCACGTCTGACGTTCTCCTCAAATCTTTGTCTACCAATGTGCCTGGGAACATTATCAATGTCATCATGTGATGAGTCCATACTCCTGCAAGTGAAATAAACCAAATCAAAACATCAGTGCACAATAGTCTTGTATGTCAATGAAAGCAAATTATTTTGAAATTTAAAAAATATACATATAAGTAAACAAGTCAAGGAAATCATTATCTTTTCCTTTTTCTCATCTGATTTAAAATTTTATTCTTCAGAATTCGTGTTGGATTGAGAATTGTGTTCCTCTTGACCCAAGTTCCCTCTTCATTATCATGTCTCACGTATAGGGGTCCATCTCCATCTTCATCTTCATCTGCATCTCCATCTATATCAATCTCTGCTGACCACAAATTCTCAAACGAAGGATCATCATTATTGATGTTCAAATATTCACTACTTTCAAAATCAACTTCTGCTTGACGATTCTTGTTGGATGGAAGTACAATAGACCAATTCTTCTTAGCAGGATCAGGAATGTAAAATGCTTGTTCTGCCTGTGCTGCTAAAAGAAAAGGATCATCTTCATACCAAACCTTAGAAAGGTCCACTTGCACAAAGCCTAAGTCATCTATCCGCAATCCACTGTTGTTGTTAACCCACTGACATTTGAAGACAGGGACCCTGAACATAGAGTAATCTAACTCCCATATGCGTTCAATGACACCAAAGTATGACATTGATGCATAGACAGGGTGTGTGTCTTTAGCACTGGATCTATGCCAAGAATCAGCAACAAGTGTTACCCCACTATTCTGCATCGTGCTCTGTGTATCATGGTCTTGTGTATAGAATGTGTAACCGTTGATTGCATAACCATTGTAAGATAATACATGTAAGCTCGGTCCCTTTGACAGGCACTTCAATTTTTCGGAAACTGAATCAGGATTCCTCTCCATCTCATCGTTAATACGATTTTTCAACCAGCCTGCAAATTGTTTATTGTGTTCTGTTGTTAATAAATTTTCATTCCTATCACCATGTACCAATCGGAGAGCATCCTTGTGTTCTTCTACATACGGTTTGACCTCATCAGTGTTATGTAAGACATACAAGTGGGCTTGGTCCCGTTCAGTCGCTGATATCATTATTACATCGCTCCCCATTGTTCCTTTCCCTGATCTTCGGTCATCATGACGGGACTTGGGGATCCCTACAGGGTCAACATTTGATAGAAAATCAGCACAGAAGTCACTTGCTTCTTCAACCATGTAACTTTCAGCGATACAACCCTCTGGGCGGTATCTATTTTTCATATACCCTTTTAATATTTTCATGAATTGTTCATTTGGGTACA
This sequence comes from Inga oerstediana, assembly GCA_963210345.1. Taxonomy (NCBI): domain Eukaryota; kingdom Viridiplantae; phylum Streptophyta; class Magnoliopsida; order Fabales; family Fabaceae; genus Inga; species Inga oerstediana. The sequence goes on from OY723407.1 coordinate 39,654,403, forward strand.
TCCATCTCAAGTACACTGGACCACACAATTGAGTTTCTTTGACCAAGTGTACAGTTAGATGTACCATAATGTCAAAAAAAGAAGGTGGAAAATACATTTCAAGTTCACACAGAGTACACACAATCAGCCTTTGCAAATCTTGTAACCTGGTTGAATCAACCACTTTATTGCAGATCAACTTGAAAAACACGCAAAGTTTCGTGATAGTGTTCCTTAATTTTTTGGGTAAAATGGATCGTATACCAACCGGTAGGAAATTTTGCATGAGCACATGATAATCATGAGATTTAAGGTTCTTTAACTTCAACTCTTTTACCGATACAAGGTTCTTTATATTTGAAGAGTAGCCCTCGGGAACTTTAATTCCTTGCAGAAACTCACAAAATAATTTCTTCTCTTTCCTCAACATAGTGTATGCCGCTGGCGGTAGATAGGTACGAGACCCTTGCTCAATCGGTGCCAACTCTTCTCTAATTCCCAAGTTCACTAAATCCAACCTCGAATTGACATTGTCCTTACTTTTTCCTTGGATATTAAGCAACGTGCCAATTAGACTATCACAGATATTTTTTTTCTATGTGCATCACATCAAGAAAATGCCTCACATATAAAGACTTCCAATATGGAAGTTCAAAGAAAATAGACTTTTTCTTCCAACCGCTTGTCTCGATTTGTTTTGTAAAAGGTTTGCCAGAATTGTTCTCCAAGTCTTTTACCTTGGAATACACCTGGGAACCGGTCAACATCTTCGGCGGGCTACCTTCTTTTGCATCACCATTGAAAGGCTTTTTCCACTTCCTCCAACAATGTTGTGATGGTAAGAATCTTCGATGCCCCATGTAAACATTTTTCTTACAATGATGAAGTCGCATTGAATGAGTGTCATCTTTACATATAGGGCATGCACCATATCCTTTGACGCTGTATCCTGACAAATTTCCATAAGCAGGGAAATCATTAATTGTGCCAAACAACATGGCTTTCAAAGTGAAACTTTCTTCCATGTACCCGTCATACACACTAACGCCTTCATCCCAAAGCAGCTTCAAGTCATCAATTAAAGGAGCCAAGTATACATCTATATCATTCCCAGGTTGCCTTGGCCCAGAAATTAACATGGACAACATCATAAACTTGCGTTTCATGATTAAGTGTGGAGAAAGGTTATAAATCATCAATATCACCGGTCACATGCTATGTGTGCTACTCTGAACACCGTGCGGATTAATTCCATCAGTTGACAGTGCAAGGCGAAGGTTCCTGACTTAATCAGTAAAGTCAGGGTACTCATGATCAATTTTTTTCCATTGAGGAGCGTCTGCAGGGTGCCTAAGCTTCGTGTCTTTAATCCTTTCATCTGCATGCCATGTCAACTGCTTAGCAATCTCTGCATTACTATACAGTCGCCTGAATCTCGGAACAATGGGAAAATACCATAGCACCTTCAAAGGACTTTTTCCTTTCTTCTTCCTATATCGAGATGCGTTGCATTTAGGGCACTTCTCCAACGTTGCATACTGATTTCGAAATAATATGCAATCGTTAGGACATGCATGTATCTTCTCATATCCCATACCGGTTGTAGAGCAAAGAATTCGCTTTGCCTCGTATGTCTTGGTAGGAAGTACATTTTCTTCTGGAAGCATATCTTGCAACAGTTCAAGCAATGCGGTGAAACCCGAATCACTCAATCCGTAGCGAGCTTTAAAGTTGTACAACTTCAACACTGCTAGCAATCTTGTATATTTAGTACTTCCGACATATAATGGTTTCTCTGCATCACCTTTCAACTTCTCATATTCGTTAGGGCAGTTATGAAGCACCCCTTCAACCATATTTACCATTTCTTTAAGACCATCATCTTCATCAAACATGCTTTGATCAAATTCATCCGAGGCACCACCCGTGGTATGCACCCGATCACTATATGCATCATTGGTCTCACCATGCCTTGTCCATCGTATATATGTTTGATCAATACCATAACACACTAAATGATCTAGCAAATCAAGTTGACTAATCTGTTTTCCAAAACAACAGGATAAGCAAGGACATAAGATTTTGCCAGGATCTTTTGTGTGCTCAGTTGCAAATGTAATAAAATCCTTCACCCCATCTATATATTCCCTTGAACATCGATTAGATGACATCCATTTACGATCCATCTATGGGCTTCAATCTATTTTTTTAAAAAAGGTACGTGGTTAGTTGTATGACTATTGCATTTACTAATTACTTTTATATTCTCTTACCAATTTTAATTTAAAATAACATACACCACATGAATCTTCATAATTGAAGCTTTCTAAGTCTTAAACTGAATGTTTAAATTGCCAAATAATTCATTAATTATTCATAGGCATTATAATAATTTTTTACAACTCATAACAAAAGAAACCATATTTGCCACAATATATCATAGTTAATTTGATTATCTAATTAAGTTTAAAAGTTAATTTCGGCAAGCTAAGTCCTATCATAATTTAATTGGCACTAGACATAATTTAAGGGGTACTCATTTTCTTTATTCACGGAGTGTGAGAGTCTCAAACACTAAACAAAATCTCAATAAAATTCTTTTAAAAAGAAATAACAACTCATTAAATATATTTTTATAATATGTTGAATTATTTTTTTATATTTTAACTTTTTAAAAGAACTTTATTAAGATTTTGTTCGTTCTTTGACACTTTGTATCATTCTCCCTTCTTTTTTTCCCATTATTTCTGTTACTGTTTATTTTTTAAAAAATCATTTATTTATATATTATTTTTTTAAAAAAAGAAAGAAAACTATGATATTTACCTAAAATCTCACAAATGAAGCCTAAAATAAATCACTTATCAAAACTCAAGTAAATTCTTTTAATTTAGTATTAATGACTTCCTAAATATATTAAAAATATCTTAAATCTATTAAAATTAGGGACTCGTAAGCAGAAAAAGTCTTCATGTTTCCCATCCTTGTGGGTGCATGCTCCTATATTATCTTCTCAAACAATTGTTCAATTGCTCTACTAATTTCCTTACAACGTCGTTTTAGTCGTCCCTTGCGCAGTCAGACTTGAATATGTTCATTATACTATACAAACGATATTAGAATTTGATTCTTTATTTCTTTTTTTCCTTTTTCAATTAACAAAAGCAATAGGAAGGGGACCCACCCCTATTGATGTATAGAAAGTGAAAGAGAAACTTACTAATGTAAAGTAAAACTAAAGTACATAATTCAAATGAGAAATACACGTAACAGGGAAAAAAAGCATCATATCATATCACAAGCCTGCCATAAAAAAAACAGAGCAACCTGAAAAAAATATTAATAAAAAGAAAACGCAAGTTGAACTTACAAGTTATCAGTGCAGTGGAGTAGGGGACCATATAATTGCCGTTGGTGACGCAATCTTGAGTGAGGTAAGGAAGAAATTTGAGCTATCAAATGGAGTGGAGACCAAATAAAGTTGAGGACAATAAACAGAAAAGGGAATAATAGGGAAAGGAGTGGGGATGGCAGTTGGAAAAAAACAAACACGTGTGCTCGTGTGGGTGTAGTTTTAAGATGTGAAGATGAAAATGGAGGGATGGGGTGCACGCAGATGAAAGGGGAAGTGGGAAAGGGAGTAATTAAAGGAGTGAAAGAGATGGGGGGTGGAGGCGGGAAAAGGAAAGAGATGGGGGGTGAGGCGAGAAAGAAAGGGATAAGGGGGTGGGGGTTCTGATTGGTGGGGAAGGGATAGGGAATCTGCTTTGTGCTTTTTTTTTTTGTAAAAAGGGATCAGCTGTGGCCCCTGACCACGCAGGCGCCACAGCTGCCCAAAATTTTTTTTTAATTAAAAAAACGAGTCAGGTGTGGCGCCTGGCTAGGCAGGCGCCACACCTGACCAAATTTTTTTTTTAAAAAAAAGTCAGGTGTGGCGCCTGGCTGGCCAGGCGCCACACATGAGCATAAATTTTTTTTTATTTTAAAATTGGGTCAGGTGTGGCGCCTGGCCAGACAGGCGCCACACCTGACCATAACTCGCCAGGCGCCACAGCTGGTCCCAGTTGGTCATATGTGGCGCCTGTATTGGCAGGCGCCACACTTAGCCTCACCAGCTATGGCACCTACCCTATCAGGCGCCACAGCTGGTAAAAAAAATAAAATATAAAAAAAAATAAACAGCTGTGGCACTTCATTAAGGAAGGGCCACAATATGTGCGCCACCTTTCAACCTTTTTGTAGTAGTGAATATTTTAGATCTAAAACTTTTGAGACCTAGAGTCGACGTGGGAGTCTCTATTTTTATAGAGACTCTTAAAAAATTAAAATAAAATTGCTCGATTGAATGACGGTATGAAGGACATAATCACGATATCTATTGTTTTTTGTCTATAATATTTGATTTTTTCTCCAAAATTAAAAATTCAAGAACACTACAAAAAGGCATTAGAGATTTAGACTCAAAAGCAAGATTGTTAGAAAAATTTGACTCTCATCATTGACCTATCTGGAGTGGCGTTGGCTTTGAAAGTGAAACTATTTACCCAATTGGTACCAGCAGGTATAAAAAACTGGATCGGACTGGCCGGTTTAGCCCGTGAATCGGCAAACCGGCGGTTCAACCAGTCCGATCCGGTGGGTGAACCGTACGGACCGGTTCACCCAATTTTTTTTTTTAAAAAAAATCGTTTTAAATTTATTTTTACACATAATTTCATATAAATAATTCTGAAAAATTTACTTCCTCACTGGTTTAGCCCCGGTTTAGCTTTGGTTTGACTCCTATTTGATTCACTGACCTTGAACCCAGTACCCAAACTGATTCAATATCTGGTCCGATTTTCAATACTTTAATTAGTACAGAAAAAAGTACCACCAGGAGGATTACTAATCCATCCTGTGGAGTTACCCACTGAAATCTTGGACCTGGCTTTCCTCCGCTGCCAGGTCCCGTCCGCTGCCCTCCTTTTCTCAAAACTACACCTTTTTGGTGTAGTTTTGAGATAAGGATGGGGTTGATTTTTTTTAGACGTATCTAGTATTTTAAAATATTTTTTAAGTAACATGCAGTATTCTAAAATAATTTTTAGTGTTTTAACAGCTTAAAATATATTTTTAGATGTACCCAATGTGTTAGCAGACTGATTATAATTTTATCCTTAATGTATTTTTTCAGATGCAAAAATTACTTTAAAATATTTTTTTGTGCTTTTAACCCTTTAAAATATTTTTTTTAGTTGTACCTAGTGTCTTAGGAGACTAATTATAATTTTACTGTTAATGTATTTTTCTTGGTAGGAATAAGCACCCAAAACTTAGGATATTGATTTATTGATTTCCATAATTTTTGGAGCTGAAAAAATATCTAAAATATTTTTCCATTGGCATCTAACACTTTAAAGTAATTTTTGCATCTGAAAAAATAAATTAAGGATAAAATTATAATCAGTCTGCTAACACATTGGGTACATCTAAAAATATATTTTAAGTTGTTAAAACACTAAAAATTATTTTAGGATATTACATGCTACTTAAAAAATATTTTAAAATACTAGATACGTCTGAAAAAAAAATACATCAATACCAATTTTTTCAAGAAAAAAAAAAAAAATCAACCCCATCCTTATCTCAAAACTACACCAAAACAGTGTAGTTTTGAGAAAAGGAGGGCAGCGGAGGGGACCTGGCAGCGGAGGAAAGCCAGGTCCTGAAATCTTCAGCTCCTGTTCTGTGTAGCATTGCTGCAAAAGCGGCCACAACAATAATTATTGCCACCTTCCCTAACTTAGCCATCTCTATTCTCTAGCTTCGTTATGATATGTGATCTCAGGTAGTCCCTTTGTGAACCACTGCTTCATCAGCTTCGAAGAGTGTGTATATGTAAATACTACGGCTTTTATGGGGCACTTGATTTTAATTTCCGTATGAATTGAAGGGGTAGGTGAAAAATCAAAATATTGATTATTAAAGGCATTACTTTTCGCCGCAGAAAAGTTTAGTCTAATTTATTTATGGGAAAAAGATAGAAAAATACCATTTGAACTTCAAAATCTCACTGACAAGAATGGTAATGGGATTGACAAGAATGGTAATGGGATTGACAACGCAAATCTTTGTCAAAAGACTAATTTAGGATTTTAAAGTTCAAATGGTATTTTTCTGTCTTTTTCCCTTTATTTATTTATTTTATTTTGTGTGACGCCATCCTAGTAATTGGCATGCACATATTAATTAACTTTTTTTCAAATCACTAAAATTCAACTTTGGTTTATTAATTTAATCGACAAAATTTTTTATATAACTAATAAAAGGGGAAAAAATAAAACTCAAAATTGACCTACTCCATCATGGTACTACATAATCTTTATTCTTTCAACGCAATATGATATTATTATACACCAAACAAACTGGTTCAGCAACTACATACTACATCTGAACCAAAACTTATTCAAGGTAACACACAAATTAAATTCCACCAATGCAAAATGAACCCCAACAATATGTGAATAAAACACAGAAAATTAATTTCTACATATATATATATGTGTGTGTGTGTGTATCTAGAAATGAAGGAACAAGCTCAGACAAATAGTTGCAAGAAGAAGAGAGAGAGTAAGAGCCAGAGAGTTGGCCGAGGATGGTGGAGGAGACTGTTCGCCGGAGGGCGACGTGGGTGATGATGATCCAGGAGCTCCGGCAGGCGAAGGTGACGGGGGAGAAGAAGAATTTGAGACATTAACGCTCAACTTTTGACCACTGCTACAGTGACCTGAGAAACCACAAGCAAAGTAAAACTCGCCTGTTCGGTTCAGAGTCACTCTAGCCGGTCCATTGCGTATCAGTTGAACCGGGTTATTCACGTTGCAACTGTCAAAGTTGGCTTTTGTCAGTATGGCTACATCGTGGCTTCCAGTGGCGAAGTTAAACACTGCAAAAAAAAAAAACAAAAAACAAAAAAAGCAAAAACAAAAACAAAAACAAAACAATAGAGCATAAGAAAGAAGGCTAGAATCTTTTACAGAACGTGTGTGTATTTAAACAAGTGAACTCAACACCATATTTTAAGTCAAAATCTAAATAAATAAATTTACCCGTGTTTTAGCTCAACTCTATCATGTGAAATTTCTTCACTTTCTTGTATCAAGTCAAGTCCACGCACTCTCAACATCATAAATATATTGGGTCGAGAGATATAAAAGATTAGATGGTTATTTACCTAGAACATCGTTTATTTTGAATGTCTTGCCTGATGCCCAATTGGAATAAAAAGAAGCACCGCCGGAAGGACTATTGATCCACCCGGTGGAGCCACCCACCGTGAAATCTTCGGCTTCCACGCTGTCGAGGCAAATTGCGGCAAAAGCAACAGCCACAAGAACCGCAGCAACGTTCGCTAACTTTGCCATCTCCACTAGATATATGTGATCCCAGGTCGTCCGGCCGGTGGCTCTATGGATTTCAACACACTTCAATTGATGCTTTTAGCTTGAAAGTGCTTTATGTTGTGTTGTATATATAATCACAGTAACCCTTTAATTGGTGGAAAAAAATTGTTGCTGAGGTCAAAATGTTGAATGGGTCCTAAAATTCATGTACTATTTTATCAACCTACTCCTTGCCGACCGCGAATATATACCATACAAAAATAAACAAACAAATAGATTAGTAAAATATTGACGATGTCTTCAATTGCATGCTAATTCTATTATATAATATAAACTAAGGAACCAATCAAATTACTTTCCGTGAAACTTTGGTACATTGACTACATGTAATTCAGATGCTACTTCTACAACTCTTGGATTCATACGATAAATTCAATACCTAATTAGGCCTTTTGACCTAAATGATAAAAACAGGGAAATGAAATTCTAATAATGACGCAATGCAAAAATAATTTACCAAAGCATACTAAACATGTAAGAAGTCATTAACCAATTAAGAACGAATCTTCCATTTTTCTGCCTGTGATGTTAGTGTGACTTCACACTTTTAGATGAAACTGTTGGGTCGTACTTAATTAGTCCAGTGATGAATTGGGGCCTAAGCCCATATTAATTGGGGCACAAATAAAAATAGGAAGAAAAATTAGTTTGTAATTGTAAGTCCATGTAATTTTACTTGATTTTTAACTTTTTTATCAGTGACATAAAACTATAAATACCTGATTAAAAATATTATTTTTAATTAGTGATGATATTTTTATAAAAATATATTGGAAATATTAGTTTAACCAAATAATATATTTAAAATAAAAAAAAGTAAATAAATACTTTTGTATAACTAAAAATATAAAATATGATGATAAAATGTTAAAAAATATATGTGCATCAAAATTATATTTTGGAAATTTAAATTATTTTCAAAAAATATTTGTTCAAAATGATATTTTGACCTAAAGTATGTTATTTAATAATTAATTAATGGTTGAAGGGATGAAAATTAGAATCTCAAAAAAGTAGCGAGCAGCCTATGTTACGTTACGTGTATTTTTATTTTTTAAATTTTAGAGGATGTTTATGTAGGGAATATTCCCCATGCCTCTCGACCGGGAGTACCTCAAGATCACTTTTCTTTGGAGATTGATGGGTCGGTTCTGAGAGACGGCAGGAGTGGCTGTGGTGGAGTCATCAAAGATTTTAATAAGGATTGGGTTTGTGGTTTCTCTTGCAGACTCATTCCGGTGCCATCCGCTATAGCTGAGCTTATTGGAATTATTCATGGACTGCATTTATGTTGGTGGCGTGGGATCCGAAAGATTTGTATTCTCTCGGATTGTATTGAGGCTATTAATCTAGTGCTGAGAGGATGTGAATATGAATATCCTTTCCGGGATTTAGTTGACGAGGCTAGGAGTCTTCTTCACAGAGATTGGCAGATAAGCTTGGTTAATGTCCCTCGTGAAGATTTGGTTTTAGCGGATTCTTTGGCCAAGTCTGCTCATAGGATTGTGGGGCCTTTTTGTGTCTTTGACCATCCTCCAACTCCTTCCCAGGAGGTGGATGATGGTGAAAGATTTTAGTTTGGTTGTGTCCCTCTGTTTTCTGGGGTGATTTTATTCATGAATTCCAGTTTGTAATCAAAAAAAAAAAAAAAAGGGATGTCTCCATAATTGAGGTAAACTAGAGGGGAAATCGGTGTATTTTGCTCTTAATAACACATATAAGTTATATATATATACACACACACATATATATATATATTGCCAATGAACACATAAACGTTATAAAACTATTGCAATTATGACCCCTAATAAACTTATACTACCTTCGATCCTAAATATAAGACATAGTTGATTTTTTTTCGGAGAGATTAAAAAAGCTAAATCAGTTATTTAATTATATCATATGTTGTGTATCCTTATATTATATATCAATTTATAAGTTAGGAAAAATAATTTGGAGAAAAAATGATAAATATAAATATTTTAAAGTAATTTAATTAGTTTTCTTAATCTCTCTAAAAAAAATCAAATGTGTCTATTTAAGATCAAAGGAAATATACATTATGTGTTTGTTAAATGCTCATTCACATATACAAGGGCAGAGTTTTTTTATGTCATAATGATATAGTGCTGTTTGTTTTTTATTTTTAGATGTGCTTTTATGATTTACGAAGTAGACATGTTAGATGAGATTTATCTCAATTTATAAAAAAATACTTTTAAAATCACAGTTTGGGAGTTTCCCAAACAGACACATAGCAAGATAGGCCCCATTCCCCCAAATCCATGTTTAAGTCGGCCTTAAATTTTTTCTCGGGTTTAGGCCCATTAGAGTATGCTGATCTAGGCTTCGGCCCTTCTCCATTTCTAAACCAAAATAATACAATGTACCCATCACCCGGCCCCGATAGTTTTTTCTTGTCCGGTAGAACTCTCCTCCAATAGAATGGGTGTTGGGTCTAAAGGAAGGAGTTAATTCTTTATCAGGTTGTAAATCAAGATTCAAATCTCTATTAAAAAAGATGTCCACATGTAGTGTCTATTTGGATTAATGGTAGAAGTTACTTTTCTAATGTAATTTATAATATACGGGGTATACTTGTGGGAGGAGTTTTGTCTCAAATTACGTGAATATGTTTTTTTACCACTTTCTCAAACAAACCCTTAGTAGCTAACAATGCCTCGAACATGATTGTCTTAAATAAGAGAATACATGTATTTAGCTAAAAAATGCACACAGATAATATTATAATTATTTATAAATTTTATACTATTATTATGCAAAATTCACTATTCATAATATATTAATTATTCCATATTATTAAATTATTTTAAACTATACTTCCATCACTCATAAACATAAGATAAATTTGACTTTTTTAGAGAGATTAAGGAAGCTAATTAAATTATTTTAAAGTATTTATATTCGTCATTTTTTCTCCAAACTATTTTGTCCATTTTATAAATTGTCATATAATCTAAAGATACACAACATATAATATGATTAAGTAACTTATTTAGCTTTCTTAATCTCTCTAAAAAAAAAAGTCAACTCTCTCTTATATTTAGGATCGGAGGGAGTAAATAATAATTATTAAAACTAAAAATAGGTTCGTTTTGTACTTCTAGGTCTTTTTGTTATAAATATGATATAAGGATAAATTCACCACACCATTGAGTCCATGGTACATGCCGTATATGGATAGGCACTTCACATTATTAATAAACGATATCAATATATATATATATATATATATATATATTTGATGACAATAAGAGATAAAATGTGGCATACTGGAGATAATAGAGATATAAACATTAACACAAATATAATATTCATAACACTCCTTCTTAGATGTTCATTATATATGAATATGCCTCATTAAAAAAAAAACTTCAACTAGAAGTGGGACAAAAAGCTAGCAGAAGAAAATGAGTACATTATTCATTGATACACTATCTAGTACTGCATCGTTAAAAACCTTGTCATGAAAACCCAGTGGGCTAAAATCATAGACAAGAGAAAAAGAGTACATCGTATATCAGCTCCCCTTTTTGGCGACGTGAATTGATATCTTTGAATCTGTGAAGTCTAATATCATGAACAATCTTTCCAAATATTATCATAGGAAGTAACTTGATGAACAAATATGTTAGATTGCTCTATATTAATTTCACTCTCTTCTGTTGATTAGTCCATTCCAATGTCTTCGTATTGGTGAATAACTATATCATGCTAATAAGCAAATGACATATCAAGTTATATGTAATGAATTAGATACACATAAGTGCTCCAATAACATTAAGATATGATACGTCTGGATCAAACATTTCATCATCACCTTCTCAAGGTCTAAAGACATGATACTTTTGAAGCAAGCTTTTTTCTATAGAAAAATGCTTTATTCTTCTCAAATCCTTATTTCAAAGGCTTTCTTTAAGTAATTTTTAACTTTAACAAGCTCGATCTTTAGGAATTTAAGCAATTCACACCTTGTGCAAGCTCTTCAGGAGGTCAAGTAATTCACAGTTTTGCAAATTCTTCAAGAGTTCCAAATATATTTAAATTATTCAATATAAATTGAAATTATAGTAAACTCACTTTCAGATCTTTTTGTAAAAATACATGGGTAGACTAGATATTTTATATTCGTCCTTCAATAGACATTTATCAAGTTAGTAATTATCATATACACCTTGGTTGCTTCAAACCATATAAGGATCGTGATTGAATTGTGTGCTTCTATCAACTTGAATCTTTCAAGGACTATCATATGTTTAGATCTAAATCCATACATATATTTGATCCTTGAGGAATTTTATAAGTATGACAATTTTCTAGGTATATACTCCTAGCATTATTTGTTATGGGATTCACATATAAGTCACAACATAGTGAGTAATTTATAATCATATACTCTAAATGCATATCAAAATTTCATATACTGCCAGACTTCTAAATTAACAAGACATATGAATATTTAATGGGAGAATCCCTGAAAAAGAGCTTGAAAATTAGGAAATGACGGATCAGGTATTTCCCAAGAAAAAAGTTGGAAATTGCTTATCACGTTTCAACATTTTTTAATCAACTCTTGGTAAAAAAAACTGATATGTCATTTCCCAATTTTCAAGTTCTGTTTTAGGGATTCTCCCATATTTAATTTACCAAAAGATAATGGCTATCAACATTGAAAATTTTGCAAAAAGCATTGTAACTGTATTTCTGCCTTTTTGTATAAGAATGCCCATTTATACAATACTAATATTGCACTTCTGATGCTCATGCTATAAATGCACAATTTTCATGTTATGATATTGCATGTTGTACCTTTTATTTTCTGTTTGCCAACGATCTTTATGTCTATATCTCGTAACATATTTGTATATAAATCCTCATTTGCTCGCATGATATTTTCATTAAAACCATTGTCGGCAACTTTATTTTTTAGGTTCCTTTTTATTTTGACATAACTAAGATCTCTTTATTGCTTTCAAGTACCTGAACCTCTTCTGGGGTCTTACAAATAGCTATGTCTCAATTCTTGCCTCCTCAATATAATAATCTTGATTATTTGCTCCCTTTTCTTTTCTTTTGGAACTGATCATTTTCTCATGCTTCAGGCATATCTCATTTTTCATTTCTACTTATTGGAGCATTTTTTCATTTGGAACATAAGATATAAGAATTCTCATTTAGGTCAGTAACTACGTCTGGCAAACATCATCATATATTAAGAATGCGATATTTGATGAATGTAATATCTCAAATTTTGGGACTAGAGGCTTGAGAATAAGCCTGAATCAAGTGGACTGCTAAGCCCCAATTTAGCAGAAGTCCCAGGAATGTAAACTTTGCTACCAGTATATTTTTCCCGAGTGGCAGTCTAGTTTTATGAAATTTTTAAATAGGTAAATGATGTCCAATGCCTATGATATTTTTCAAAGTGAGATTAGACTTATAAAGCTTTAATTTAATAGGTTATATAAGTCATTTGGAGTTGTACACAAAGATTTATGAATTTTTGAAGTTAACTCAATGAACCTGGTAAGTTTTTGTAACGGCATCCAAAAATGAAAATTCTGAAAATTATGAACTTTCAGTTGGCTAAAGGCTACATTTTTTCCTAAAAATAGACTTAATAAGGGTTACATAGCCTTTGGAACTATACCAAATGGATCTCTATAAATAAAGATATGAATTCTCAAAGTTTGATGAAAATTGTGCCAGATTTCCAGCAAGATGCAAAAATGAAAAAAATGTATGGGCAAAACAGTCATTTGGTTAGATTTAATTCAAAGCCCATAATTTTCCCTTTCTTATGTGCTCTTGGAAGTCCAAATGAGGAAGCAAGAAGGGAGTTTAAATATTTGATTTATATTATGCTCTTCAATTATGGAGGAATTGTGGCCAAGTGAAAAGTTGAGTTGAAAAGTCAATAATTATACGCTAGTGTTGTAACATTTGTGGAGGCAATATTATGATATTTCAAGAACTCAATTTAGTTATTTTGGGGCCTCCATTTATGTCACCTTTTGGCATGAGGCAAAGGGAATAATGATTGAAGTCTAAATGTCATTAGTTGGAGTATTTTGGTCAAGTAAAAGTGAACTTTGAAGAGTCAAGGGCAAGTGTAATAAAAGGAGCTCTTAAATGGTTATCGCAAGACTTGAATGAAGTCAAATTAGGAGACTTAGTTGGTCTCTTTGTGCAGCCATTTGGAGAGAGAAGAAAAGGTGAAGCTTAAAGTAATTGGCATGTGTTTAATACAATAAAATAATATAAATTGAGGAGGTGGATGTTGATATTTTTTTTAAAGCTTCTATCTCTTTCCTTTAGGCATATTTCATTCAAACCAAGAGAACAAGAGAGAAAGATAGCTCATACAAAAATATGAAGGACAAGGAAAGCAAGAGAGCTCAAGAGAATTCAAGAGACAAACAAGGTAGGTTCAAGGTGATTTTTCTCTTGTTTTTGCCTTGGAATTTATGACACCTCTCTCTAATCTCTATTCCTTCTTGAATATCATGTTTAGCAAGAAAAATCCAAGACGGAAGAAAGAGAGAGAAAATGGAACCTAGAGAGAGAAAGGGAGAGAATCAAGAGGTAAGCAAAAGAACCCTAATCCTCTTGATTAATATGTTGTTATTGTTGTTGTTGTGGTTGTTATCATGCCCTTATTTTAATTTCACCTTTACCAGAGTATTCGCTAAAAATGATATGCTGTTCGGTGGGCAACATAGGAATAACATAAATATGTTGATAATATGTGGATGATCATAGAAATTCCCCATAGGGGTCCGTACATAACAATTACAAACCTTATAGTCGTCCATGGCTCTAGGGTATCTAAACTAGTCCTAGTGAAATGGAGACATCTTTCCGTCTTCGTTCCACTACTGCATTCCTCCCGTGTAGTTCTCTTCTTTGCTTTCAATACACCTCTTGTTTTTACCTGTCTAATTTGTTGGTAGGAGATAGTGAGATTCAAGAGAATCTTAGTAGGAAACAAACACCAATATGCATACAGGATAAGTGCTTAATGCATGACATGCTTGCAATACATAACCCATGCTAACACAATGATATATTTGCATGCTCAATGTTTTAAACACATACTTATGGCCATAGCATAACTAGAAACAGAGCTTCAATCATTCATGTGTTTCACATAACCAAGAAAACCAATAACATGCATCAATACTCTAGCATAGATATTAAATACATGCAGAGAGGTAAGTTACCTACCTTAGACCTTTTCCACCTCGAATCGTGTGCCTTGATTTGTGTGCCGATCCCTCGGGCTTTAAACTTGGTCCTAAAATGTCAAATGTACCAGTTTAGATACTTATATAGTGTTTTTGGTGGTTATACGAGTCTATCATGAAAATTTACCAAAATGCCCCAGGGGAACCGGCCCGACCTTGCTGTACTCGACCCGGCTGTACTTTTCCCAAAATTTTGACATGGGCTATTCTAGCATATTTTCACTCAAGGAATCCATTTCAGGACTCAGAATTACCAAATTCATTGCCAAATGACAAAATTTCCCTTGACAGCCTTTATTTCGGTGTTTTAGGGGCGCTTTCATAATTATGTTTTTCGGACTTTTCCGAAAAAATTATCAACTATAACCCCCACCTAATTTTCCCTCATGAACTCAATGAAATCATCAAATAATTGAAA
The DNA here is from genome assembly GCA_963210345.1 of Inga oerstediana. Lineage (NCBI taxonomy): Eukaryota > Viridiplantae > Streptophyta > Magnoliopsida > Fabales > Fabaceae > Inga > Inga oerstediana. The sequence goes on from OY723407.1 coordinate 39,669,513, forward strand.
TCCAAATCTAAGGCCCTCTAACAGCCCTGGCCAAAATTTATAAATACTCCGGGGAAAATTGGGCTTTTACGATTTCGGCTTCGCTGACGTGTTTCTTTCTACTCCTAACCACTTTATTAACTATTACATTAGGTTAGAACTACCATTTAGTACCAATTTTGGCAACTTAACACTTCTAACAATATAGTTTAAAATTTTACAAACAAAGAAAATCCGACGAAATTTTACTGATTAAATTGTCTACAGCAGCCAGAATAGTCAATATACGAAGGTTTGGGAGTTACTTGTCGCTTCCCTCTAGCTCTACCTTGTATAACTAAAGCCCTAACTCTACAACAACTAAATTTGAGCCTCCAAGCCCTAAATCACATGAAAAGAAAGCTTAGGATCGGAGTTATACGCTTTTCTTCCTCTTTCTCTCTCTCTAGAATTTTTCTCTTCCTCTCTCTAGTTTCAGCTGGTTCACATTGGTTTGGGCTGTAGAAAGGAGGAAGATGATGTTTATAATATTAGCTTATGTCATATGCTCATTATTTATAATTTTCCAAAATTCCAAAAATCACTTTTTATGACCAATAACTCTATGTACATGTAATCTTGCCATTAAGCCAAACCAATATTTCTTTCTTAATGCCACATATAGGAGACATCTAAAGGTCATTTCCTTTAGTATCAAATGGCTTCACAACTTGTCCAAGTTACATATATACTTAAAGTTCTAATTTTGGTCAAATTAGCATTTTTGCCCAAATTTTCCATAAATTCATATTTAATTGACCAAAATATTTCAAATATATTTTCCCCCTTTATTTTCCTTAATTAATTGAAATTAACTTCAATTAATTGGAAAATAATTAATTTAGCACTTGTTTGGAAAAATTACAAGTTTGCCATTACATTTTTCTCTATTTTCGGATTTTCTGAAGATTTTATGTCCAAACTTTCAAAAATTATAACTAAATTTGTAGACATTGTATTGGAGTGATTCCAAAGCTATAGAACCCATATTGAGTCTAGTTTCAAGGGAAAATATAGCCTTTATCCAAATGGAAGCACAAAATTCCCAGTATTTCAATATTTGCATGTTGTTCCAGAAAATAATCAATTTCACTAGGTAAACTTCAAAAATTCATAAATTTTTATATATAACTCATATTGAGTCATATGAAATCAAATTAAAGCTTAAGATGTCTACTTTCACCCTATAAAATTTCATAATTTTTGCTCATCATTTGATCATACAAAATCACATGACAAGCTCACTGCCTTATAGGTGATTTCACCAAAAACATTGTTTACCTTTAATTTCTAATATCCTATGACCAAAATTAACATTGGTATTGGCCAAATATTATTTTCTTGTATTTCTCTACCTTGGACCTCAATATTTGGTTTTCTAGAAAACCCAAGAGTTAATTCCATTTTTGTATACAAATTTCTCATACTCTTTAATTCACCATTTTATTTCCTTTAATACCTCAAAGGTATAAGAAATGTTAGGGAATAAGTTTGAGACATCTGCTACACCGGGGCTTAGCAGTTTGTTTAATTTAGGCTTATTCCCAAGCCTCCAATCCCAAACTTTGAGATGTTACATTTCCCCCCCGTTCAATAAATTTCATCCTCGAAATTTGAATGTCTACAACTTAGGGATTAATCCTATCTCACTGTATATCTCTCCCCTAGGTTGTGTATACGTATAAAGCGTTCACCACAATCTACCTGATATGTGTGGTTGAACTGGCTATCAACTCTTACATATTCAGCACATTCTGTACTCATAGGTCACCCAACCCATTATTATACTGATTGTCCATCACGACACTCAGTATATTATTCTAGGCCTCATTGCCTTGTTGGAACACTACCCAGTGTATTTAGCCTTACAGTTTATGTCATTCTACTCGCACAACACTGAGTATCCCGGTGTCACCGCTCTATACAAACATGTACATTGGGACGTACAAGCAATATCCCTATCTATATTTATGCCTACAGTCCGGTGTTCAGGACCAAATAACCATTTGACCCTTACTGGTCGTACTGTGTGTACTGTCCAAGATCAAATTACTATTTGACTCTTACTAATCATACTGTGTACACTGTAACATGAATGGGTAAGTGATTCTGTGAGGCTACATCTGTTTAGATGCACATGCCTCTACTTGACCCTTTTGCATCTGAACATTTCCTAATCCATGTCTACTTGCATCTGTATAGACCATAAAGGTCAACTGTGGATCTGGGATTGTTAATACTGGTTTTGTTGAGAGGTATTCATCACCATTCTGCCTTACTACACTAGTGCTAATCCCAATTCCAGTTCACATATGTCACCACAAACTACAAGGTTGTGTGACTGTTGACTACACAAGTCATCATATTGTACACCACACTAGATGTAATACTGTACACCACACTAGATGTAATACTGTACACCACACAGGGTGTAATATAGTTCATCACACATACTGTAACACTGTTGACCATCAAGGCCATATTATATTTTGGGATGATCAACACTGGTGGGAACATCAACCTCTCTTGTAAGTTTCAAAATTGCATATAGATTTACCACACTTTCGCTGCCCACTCTCATGCTTCACACTATTAGATACAATATAGGTGAAGCTACACTGTCTGCCCACCCTTGTCTTACTACCTTGGTTAGATCCTACTTAGCCTTCGTAGTAACCCATAATCATCCATAGAAAATAAGATAGATAAATATGCCATCCACTATATAGTGTAAACTGAAAATTCACATCAATCCACGTGTGTACATAAAGTTCAGGGCCAAATACCCAGTTAAAACATCAATACATATGTGTACACAAAATATAGAGCCAACTATCTCATTGGAACCCCTACATATACCTCAACCGAGTCACTGACTACAGCTAGGTAAGACCAGTGTATCTGAGCTAAGTCCCAGACCATAACTAGATAAATCGTGTATCATAGCTGGGTCCTTACTAGGCCGAATGGTATATATACACTTCCCATTGGATGGTACATATACACTTCCCGCACCACAGCTAGATAATATTCGTGTACCTTAGTTGTGCACCCAACTACAATCAGGTAATGTTCATGTACCTCAGTTGAGTCCCAGACTACAGCTCAGTAATGTGCCCTAGGTACGTGTTCATATCAAAGAATATAGAACATACAGCATATTAAACATCACATAGTGTACTAGAGATTATAGTTACTATATTGGTCTTTCCTGGATAACCTTCCTGATGATCATTGATTATGGTTTGTTGTTCTATTATCTTACCCTGTATTTGCTGTATTAGGTTAGGTCTAACTTCTTGACCCTACCTAGCATCTAAACCTCTTAGCCTTACCATCTTTATGTTTCACTATATAAAGCAAGAAAGAGGTAAATATCATATTATCACAAGGGCATTTCTGTCATTTTACAAGTGTTGGTTACACAAGTACCCTTAAAATCACGTATAATAGATGTTTGCAGTAGCCAGGGAAGATCTGTAACAACATACAGTCCTCTAGATTACTGTACAGCATGTGCTTACTCCTATTACATGACATATCACAACATGTACATGTAACTTCCTAGGGGGTCACCTATCCTAAGATTTCCCTAGGTTGAGCATGCTTAACTTTTGTGTACCCGTGTCAAAACATAGATACCTACTATATCTATTCCCATTCACTAGTACCCTGAGACTGCCTTTATCTTGAGAGTCATGCCAACTATCTTCGATCAACTATACACTGTTTGTGGACTTCATATATGTGCCGGTACAAGTACTTAAATGCATACCCTGATATGTTCCCTGATATCTACAAAGTTGTATGTCTGACTCCGCTCTGCAATCTCATTCTTCTTCCAAGCCAAAATACTATATCTAGAAAGAAGTGCAGTGTTATATAGATCACTATGTCATTCGGAATCCCCGAATTAACTTATCCTTGACCACCCGCCACTGGGGTCAGTTTATCCATGTATATGGGGCCACTGGGGCGTCGTAATCACGGACATCCCGTAGGTATATGCTCTAGGCATCCTCCCATAATCCTTGATCCAGTTGTAAACCACGCACATACATATTGCCTTAACTCCGGGATTGGTAATGAAACTTGGATATGTCTCTATCTTGTCTGTTTATGGCTTATCTGTATGTTGCTTAACTACCTCAACTATGGCTGGATGCTGATCAGATATCTGGTGATTCTGTTTGAGGATGAGGCTCTACACTTTGGCCACTCGGACCCTCTCCCTCAATGTCTGTGTCATCCTTGTACCATCCTCTCTCTGGTATGGTAACATTTACTACCTTCTAGGTATTCCACTATTTCCCCAAGACATGTCTGTTCCTTTCAGGGGCTTGTGAACTAGCCAAAGTAATTTACTTCGCCATTCCTATCTCTGTATAATTGAGAATATCCATATACTATCCCATTTCCAGAACCATCACATTACTTTGAGCAGACAATTCTGTGGCCAGAATCCTTGCTCTGATACCAAAATATCATGCCCTTATTTTAATTTTACCTTTACCCAAGTATTTACAAAAAATGATATGCAGTTCTGTAGACAACACAGGAATAGCATAAATATACTGATAATATGTGGATGATCACAAAAATTTCCCATAGGGGTCCATACATAATAATTAAAAATCTTGTAGATGCATAGGGCTCTAGGGTATTTAAACCCATCCTAATGAAACGGAGACATCTTTCCATCTTCGTTCCACTATTACATTCCTCCCGTGTAGTTCTCTTCTCTGCTTTCAGTACACCTCTTGTTTTCACCTGTCTAATTTGTTGGTAGGGGAGGGTGAGATTTAGGAGAATCTCAGTACGAAACAGACATCCATATGCATGCAAGATAATTGTTTAATGCATGATATACTTGCAATACATAACTCATGCTAATCTGCGTGCTCAATGTTTCAAACACATACTTATGGCCATAGCGTAACTAGAAACAGAGCTTCAATCATTTATATATGTTTCACATAACCATGAAAACCAATAACATGCATCAATATACTAGCATATATATTTAATACATGCAGGAGAGGTAAGTTCCCTACCTTATTCATTTTCCACCTCGAACCGTGTGCCTCGATTCACGTGCCAATCCCTCAGGCTTTCAACTCGGTCCAAAAACGTCAAATATACCACTTTAGACACTTCTATTGTGTTTATGGTGGTTATACTAGTCTATAGTGAAAATTTACCAAAATGCCCCTGGGGACCTAGCCTGGCCTCGCCGTACTCGGCCCAGTTGTACTTTTCCCAAAATTTTGACATGGGTTATTCTTACACATTTTCACTCAAGGAATCCATTTTTAGACTCAAAATTACCAAATTCATGCCAAATGAAAAAATTGCCTTTGGCAGCCCTTATTTCAGTGTTTCAGGGGCACTTTTGTAATTATGCTTTTTCGGGCTTTGTGGAAAAATTGACCAAATGTAACCCCATCTAATTTTTCCTCCTGAACTCAATGAAATTATCAAATCATTGAAAATCCAAATCTAAGGCCCTCTAACATCCCTGGCCAAAATTTATAAATACTCTAGGGAAAATTGGGGTTTTGCTATTTCAGCCCTGCAGACATGTTTCTTTCTAATCCTAACCACTTTATTAACTATTACATTAGGTTAGAACTATCATTTAGTACCAATTTTGGCAGCATAACACTTCTAACACAACATTTCCAAATTTTACAAACAAAGACAATCCAGGGAAATTTCATCGATTAAATTGTCAACAGCAGCCATAATAGTCAATATACGAAGGTTTGGGAGTTACTTTTTGCTTCCCTATATCTCTCCCTTGTATAATTAAATCCCTAACTCCACAACAACCAAATTTGAGCCTCTAAACCCTAAATCACATGAAAAGGAAGCTTACGATCGGAGTTATACGCATTAGGAACCAATTTACAGAAGAAAGTACCTACCTTTGTAAGCTTTTCTTCCTCTTTCTCTCTCTCTAGAATTTTTCTCTTCCTTTCTCTAGTTTCAGCTGGTTCACATCGGTTTGGGCTGTAAAAAGGAGGAAGATGATGTTTATAATATTAACTTATGTCATATGCTCATTATTTAATAATTTTCCAAACTTCCAAAAATCACTTTTTATGTACAATAACTCTATGTACATGTAATCTTGGCATTAAGTCAAACCAATATTTCCTTCTTCATTCTACATATAGGAGACACCTAAGGGTCCTTCCATTTGGTCTCAATTGGCTTCACAACTTGTCCAAGTTACGTATATACGTAAAGTCCCAATTTTGGTCAAATTAGCATTTTTGCTCAAATTGTTCATAAATTCATATTTAATTGACCAAAATATTCCAAATATATTTTTCTCCTTTATTTTCCTTAATTAATTGAAATTAAATTCAATTAATTGGAAATAATTAATTTAGTACTTGTTTGGCAAAATTACAAGTTTGCCATTACATTTTTCTTTATTTTCAGATTTGCAGTAGATTCTCTATTCAAACTTTGAAAAATAATGACTAAATTTATAGACATCATATTGGAGTGATTGTAAAGGCTATAAAACCCATATTGAGTTTATTTTCAAGGAAAAATATAGCCTTTATCCAAATGAAAGCACACAATTCCCAGTATTTTAATCTTTGTATGCTGTTACAGAAAATAATCAATTTCACTTGACAAACTTGAAAAATTCATAACTTTTTGTATATAGCTCTAATTGAGTCATATTACCTATCAAATTAAATTGTAAGATGTCTACTTTCACCCTGTAAAATTTCATAATTGTTTCTCATCATTTGATCATATAAAATCACATGACAGGCTTACTGCCTTATAGGCGATTTCACCAAAAACATTGTTTACCTTTAATTTCCAATATCCTATGACCAAAATTAATATTAGTGTTGGCCAAATATTATTTTCTTGTATTCCTCTACCTTGGACCTCAATATTGGCCTTTTTAGAAAACCCAAGAGTTAATTCCATTTTTGTTTACAAATTTTTCATACTCTTTAATTCACCATTTTATTTCCTTTAATACTTCAAAGATATAAGATGTAACCCCCTCACTGTAATTACATCCAATTTATGAAATTAAAGTGAAATAGAGACCAATAAGACAAATTCCACATTTATAATCCCTCACCTTCAAGATGGGATGTTCAGAAAAATGGTTCAAAATATATTCAGCCTGGTCTCACATTCACGTTTCGAATATAATTACTTGAGAAATCAAATTACATTGATAAATATCAGAGTGCATAACTAAAATCCCAGCATACCCCGGGTTACATGTGTATATATATATATAATGGGTGTATAGTTTCCCAACATGGGGATTACATATCCAAAAATTATATTTACATCCCATATACATACAGTAATCCCAAATGATAAGTAAAATATTTGCATATTTATTTTCCCTTATATGATGATTTTATAGACAATATTTTCATTTAATATAATAAAATTGGGTGTGATTGATAAATAAATAATGTTTTTGGAAAAAATAGCATTTAAAAAAAATAAAAATAAAAGAAAGAAACTATTGTAGCAACAGGATCACTGTAGCAGTTGGTCAGACTATAGTGGACAGAAGTTACACTATAGCAGATGGAAGTAACTGTAGTGACGGAAGTATTGTAGAGCCGCCAGACACTGTAGCTGTTGCCGACAGTAATGTAGCAGTCGCCAGATCACTGTAGCAGTACTGTAGCACACATTTTTCCCCTATAAATAGAGATCAAGGCCAAGCTTAAGAGGAGGAAAGGAAGAGAAGCAAAGTCTCCAATAAGGAGAGGTCTTTCTCTGAGCGGGAGAGATCTTTCTCTAACATTTATGAGTTCTTTGTGTTGTTTTTTAGATTTAATTTCATGCATGGCATGCCTCCATCTTGGAAAGCTTATGATTGTATTACATTTTGCATGCCGCCTACATTGAAGGTTTTACCTTCTAAATGGACAGCTAAATTTCTTCATTTTCATTCATCTTTTGGTTGTATATTTATGTTTGAGAATTTAATATTCAATTTTATGCAGTATTTTTGAGGATTTCATTCTAGCTTTATGTAATGTCAACTTATTTTTATTTTTTTTAATTTCATCATGTGCTAAACTTTCATTTTCCTAGGATGATGACGTAACTTACTAATGACCGATTGAATCTTAACTTATTAAATCTAGTTTGAATTTCTCCTTCATGATTGAGTTTTAATTATTATTCTTAATGCTTTTGATTGACTAGCCATCTTTTGAATGATTTCAATATGCATGTTGAGACTGGAAGGAGATACATGTGTGTAGACCCTATAATTAAAACCATGACTTGCATATGAAATAGAAATATATTCATATGAGTTGTGTAGTCTTATTGAGTTCCATAAATCTTAATGCATAATTAATTGCTTAAATTCATATAGGAATATATTGGATTAGCAATTGATTATAGAATTGCTTGACCTTAGAAGAGGCTAGTAATTAAATTAGGGAAACTCGACTATCAATCATGTGGAATAAATTGGGCTAGAATAGATAAGTGATTCAATCCGGAATTTGTGAAATGAAATCTAATCCCTAGGACTTTTTATCATATTTGCTTTCATATCATCTACATTCATATTTAATTGGCTTTCTTTTATTTTGTACTCTCAATCACCAACTAATCGATCGATTAAATAGAGTTAAAATTGCTCATTTTGGTACTTAGTGATCGATTCTCGTGGGAACGATACTCTACTTACTTCTATATTACTTGATTACGACAGTGTACACTTATACTATTTAATTAATCATCTGCACACGTATCACCAAACCAAAACATATAACCAACAATCCAAAATTAAAATGCCCCTAAGAGATCCTAACCGCTCCAGTTTTTTTGCTTCACTTTTGAGCCACTTGCCCTGTTTGAAATGTTAGTCATTGGAAAGAATGAGATTCTAAAGAATCCTAGTAGTAACAAATCACTCATACAGTATATAAACACATAGCATATACGTTTATCATGTTCAGCAACAACACAATGAGTCATGGCTCGTGCCATAACCGACGGCACTCACGGCTGTAATCATAATGCACTATACCCGCTTCCGCGGTAAACACTATGCCAGCTTTCACTGTAATCACTATGCCTGCTTTCCTAGTAATCACTATGCAGCGGCATTACAAGGCATAAAGCATCACAAAGCTCCATAAAGCGTCACAAGGCATAAGGCATTACAAAGCAGCAGCAGCAACACAATGCATGATAGGCATACATACAATACATTTACACAAAGTATAAGAGAGGAGTCACTACCTTATTCTTTCCTGACGTTCCTTGGAACAGTAGGCTCATGAGTCTAGCAGATATCAAATCCTATAACTAAATTAGGGACAACCAATCAATCTGTTTTCCAAACACTTATTTCCATAATACTCTATATTGGTTACCACTTAAACTCTTTAGGATGACTATTAGAGACCTAAACACATGCTAAAAGGGTTGGGAGAAACTACCTTGAAGACCCCTTATTCAGAAGCAGAACACTGATTTCCAGCTGACTCACTCGAGTGAAGATGACCTCACTCGAGTGATAAGAGACTTGCACTCGAGTGAGAATAAATCTCACTCGTGAGTGTTTGACAGTGAGCAACAACCTTGGCCAAAAAGTGCTCACAACACTCGAGCATGGGGGATCACAATCGGGTGATGACTCCAAAGTCACTTGAGTCCTCAAAAGTGTAACATAGAAAGTGCTTACCCGAGAGCACAGACAACATCAGAGGAGAAAGCTCACTTCAGCACAACCCTTGGCACTTAGGTGAGAAGACCACACTCACGAGTGTTGTAATATCCTAAATTATAATTAAGGACTAATAGCTAAAAGAGTAACTTGGTCAATATGTTTCCCTTTCTTGAATGATATTTCGTCCAACATAAAGGAAAGGCAAGAGAAAATGATATTTGGCTCATAATTAAAGCATATGGAGGCATTTGGACTTTGGTCAAATATATCATGCTAAAATCAATATAAGTGGAGGCAAAAACCATGAGAGTTTAAGAAGTCTTTTAACTCATTCAAGAGCCATAATTCGGTGGAAATCTCATGGTCAAAAGTTAAGGGAATAAAGAAACAAAATATGATGTCAAGCAAAGAGTTGAAAAGTCAAAAATTTCAACTCCCTTCCCTCTCTCCTTGCAAAGTCGGTTAAGAGATGTATGTGAGGCCAAAATTCTGATCTCATTTCATCACCTCTCTCTCTCACTTCAGCTGCCATGTTCGTCCAACCAAGAAGAGGAAAGAGAAAGTGAAGAACAAAGTTGAGGTAAGATCTTCTACATGGATTTTCACCTCCTTAACCTCATCTATAGCTCAAGTGACCTTCATGAAACTTGTTCCTCTCTTCCTTAGCTTCATTTCTATGGTTTTTGTTTTTGAAGAAGAGGAGTTTTCAGCCACCTTGCAAGAACAAAAGTTGAGGAATCAAGAAAAGAACACAAGAAGAAGCAAGAGGTGAGTAAGAGCATTATGTTGATGTATATGATGCTTTAATTGGCTGAGTTGTGGTGGGCTATTGTGACAGCCCTAATTTCGTTTTTTAGGGTATATTAGGGATCATAAAGCTTTCATCCTATATATGTGCTTATATGTTGGTTTGGAGGCAAATGAGCTAAGCTTAGTGATTAGATAGTGAAGTGGTTGTTTGTTGTGAAATACCCTAAAATTCTGCCAAAACAGGACATGGGGAATGAGTGGGAATTTGTTCATTTTGATGTTACCATTGTGTTCTACACGAAAAATTATGTGGGAATAGGTTTGGTTGTTGATTTTGAAGTCATTGGACACATTGGTTGAAAATTGGAAAAACTGTCAAGTGTAACTTTGTGCAGGGCAGTCAGTTTGTAGGGACATTTTGAATGGGCAATTGGTGTCTAAAAATTCTGAAACTTTCCAGTCTTAAAGTTCACATTTCAAGCTTCAAAATGGACATATGATTTGTGTCATTTCGGTTTTTGAGCTGGGAGTTCTAGTTGCCCAAAGTTTGATGTCGAAACTGGACCTAATTCTGGAGCAGTGTGGAATGTTGTTAATTCTGGGAATTGTGTGGTGATTTCTGGTAGTGATTCATATTTTTCCTATGAAGAGGACTTCAAGAGCTTTCAATAGGCTTTGGGATCACCTCATTTTGATTTTTCTAGAATTAGTTATGATTTTTCAAAGATGTTGGAAAATTCTGGCAGATTGGTCACCTATGCGAAAATTGAAGATTTTATGGCATAATGTAATATTGTGGAACTTTGAGGTTAGAAATTAGCCTTTTAGGTTAATTGACCACTTTAGCTCCTTAGTTGACTTGATTAATTGACCATAGTGATAATCAACTTAAGTATTATAGAGATAAAATTTGGGAAAGAGATTGACGGGTTGTCCCTAACTTGGTTTACAGGATTTGATATTTGCCGTCCTCGTGAGCCCGCTGTGCCAAGAAACGTCAGGAAAGGATCAGGTAGTGACTCTCTCTCTTATACTGTGTGTAATGCTTTGTATGTGTGTGTTATCATGGTTCTGTGATGATTTCTTTGATGTTGCTGAGGTTACAGCTGGTGATAGCTGTCGTTTACAGCGTAAGCTGTCGTTTACAGCGCAAGCTGTCGTTATTGTGATTACAGCGTAAGCTGTCGTGATGAAGATTACAGCGAGAGCTGTCGTATTGTGTATACAGCCGTGAGTGCTGTCGTTTGTGGTGAAAACCATGTATCTTTGAGATTGATGCTGCTGTTGTTGCTGGTTGTGATTTATGTGCATGCTTGGTATTTATACATTGTATGAGTGGTTTGTTACTACTGGGATTCTCTTGAATCTCATTCTTTCCTATGACTAACATTTCAGACAGGGCATGTGGCTCAAAGGAAAAGCGGCCAACCCGGAGCAATTAGGACCCTTAGGGGTATATTCGATTTTGGAGACGTTGGTTATCCTTTTAGGACTTGGTTATCCATTTAGAACTTGGGATTACTGTATATTTTGAGATATGGGTATTATATTCGATTTTGGTTGTGTAATCCCCTAGTGTATATTTATAAACTTCAGATTATATATGTATAGAACCCGGGAGTTGCCGGGGGTTTGGTTATACACTCTGTCATACGTGAATGTAGATAAACTGCACAGGTAATTATATTCGAACTTTGAAATGGAGACCAGGAACAGGAAGAGATTTTGAATGATCTTGCGAAAACCCTACTACAAAGTAGGAGATTGAAATGAGTTTAAGTTATCCAAAGGTCTCTAATCTAATTTAATTATCTAATATCGAATTATAATTACGTGAGTAAAGGCAGGGTGTTACATTTTGGTATCAGAGCTGTAGTTCCTGGCAAGGGTAGAGGTTGCTAGGATAGATCCCTTAGATAGTAGTAGGGATAGAAGATTATCTGTGAATGATTGTTGTGTATGCACATATATGTTTTATTGACATGGATATATATATGAGTTTTGTGACTATATGTGCATACTATCTCTGCTAAATTAATGGGGCAAGTTGTTTGTAGAATGAAGAAAACTAGAGGACGCCCCAGTGTTCCGCGTGCAGACCCTGTGGTGGAGGTCGCCGACGATAATCCACCAGATCCAATGCAAGAATTAATGGGTCTAATAAAGGACCAGCGGGACATGATCACTGAGCTGAGAGACGAGCTCAGAGCGGAGAAGGCAAAGAATAAGGTGAATCCGGTTCAGTCCGCACCGGAGGAAACTCAAGAAGGAACCCAACATGAGGACACTGCGGAGGGATCAGCACGGCCATCAGAATCCCCATCTCATGCTATTCCGAATCAAGAGTCTCATGGGGGACCAGCCAGAGAAGATAGAGATCTTCAGTTCTGGGTTACAAGATTCTGCAAACATCTGCCTCCGGCGTTCAGAGGGAGGTTTGATCCACAAGTGGCAGAAGACTGGCTGAATCGTCTGGAAAAGATATTTGAGGTCCTCGAGTGTCCGGATGACGTAAAGCCACGGTTGGCGGTCTATAAACTCGAGGGTGATGCGGATCGTTGGTGGCGGAATATCGCCCTAACATTGAAGAGCGGAAATGTGCCACTAACTTGGGAGTTGTTCTTACAAGAATTCAATGAGAAGTACTTTCCGAAGTCAGTTCAGCTTGAAAAGGAGACAGAATTCCTTAACATCAGGCAAGGGGACGCGGAAAGCTTCGATGATTACTTGTCCCGTTTTGTCCGATTGGCTCGATACTCCTCCTATCTCCGGTTCAAGGATGATGAAGAATGGAGTTCTGATATGCTCATTCGCGGTCTGAGACGAGAGTTGAGGAAGCGCTTAGCTACTCATCAATTTACCAAGTTCAACAAGGCGGTTGAACAGTGCAGGATTACAGAGAACAACTTGAGAGATTTGTATCCTGCCAGAGCTACTAGCCACCGCAATGAACCTAATAAGGGTGCTACCTCACAAAAGCGAAAGGGGCAAGGATCTTCGTCTGGAAGTGGTAAGAAGCCCTACCAGTCTGGGAGCCGTGACCAGCAAAGAACATATTCTGGACCATGGATTTGTCGTCGGTGTAACCAACCACATCAAGGCAAAACTTGTGATGGCAAAATAATATGCTTCAATTGTAAGCGTGTGGGGCATACTTCTGCTGAATGCAAAGAGCCACGACCAGACCAGAGACCGAGGACACAGGGCCGAGTATTCACTATGACCCATGAGGAGGCCCGCAAATCTCCTGAGCTAATACAAGGTAAACTTCTACTTCATGGCCATCTATTGCAAGTTTTATTTGACTCGGGTGCAAGTCACTCCTTCATTGCCTATGATTGCGTGAAGCGCCTGGGATTGCATGTGCACAAACTGCCATTTGAATTAGTAGTGTCAACTCCAATGGGTATTAAGGCCTTGACCACAGAAGCTTGTTTGAGTTGTGTCATAACTGTGGAAGGGCATCAATCTATTGTAGATTTGATATGTTTGCCTCTTAGTCAATTAGAAGTCATTTTGGGTTTTGATTGGTTAATGGCAAATAATATATTGCTTGATTGTGGAAACAAGAGGATAGTATATCCTGTATCTCAGAGGGTTGAAGATGTGGATGCTAGTATGAATTTTCTTTCGGCAGCCAAAGCTGAAAAGTATCTTGAAAAGGGTTGCCAGGGGTATGTAGTGTTTTTCTCTGTGCAAGGGGAAAATGGCGAAACCTTGAATAATATACCCGTGGTAAATGAATTCCCTGAGGTGTTTCCGGACGATCTGAGCGGATTACCTCCAGAAAGGGAAGTTCAGTTCCCAATTGACATTGTACCTGGAGCTGGTTCTATATCCAAGGCCCCATACCGCATGGCCCCAAACGAAATGGCGGAGTTAAAGAAACAAATAGAAGATTTGCTTGAGAAAGGGTTTATTAGACCCAGTGTGTCGCCTTGGGGAGCTCCAGTGTTGTTTGTAAAGAAGAAAGATGGGAGTCTTCGCTTGTGTATCGACTACAGAGAGCTGAATAAAGTTACTATCAAAAACAAGTACCCTCTTCCCCGAATTGATGACCTATTAGATCAACTCTCTGGTTCGTGTGTGTTTTCAAAGATTGATCTAAGGTCAGGGTATCATCAGCTGCGAGTGAAAGCAGAAGATATTCCAAAGACTGCTTTCAGGACCCGATATGGTCATTATGAGTTCTTGGTGATGCCATTTGGGCTAACCAATGCGCCTGCGGTTTTTATGGATTACATGAACCGTATCTTTCGGCAATATCTGGATCAGTTTGTTGTTGTGTTTATCGATGACATTTTGATATATTCTAAGAATAAGGATGAGCATGAGCATCATTTGAGAATCGTACTGAATATCTTGTGCGAGAAGCAATTATATGCTAAATTGAGCAAGTGCGAGTTTTGGCTATCAGAAGTGAAATTCTTAGGCCATGTTATCTCGCAAGAAGGGGTCTCTGTGGATCCCAGTAAAGTGGAAGCAGTACTGAACTGGAAGAGGCCAGAATCTGTGGTAGAAATACGCAGTTTTCTGGGTCTTGCTGGTTATTATCGGAGATTTATCCAAAATTTCTCCCGTATTGCGTTGCCGATGACCAAGCTCACGAGAAAAGATCAGCCGTTTGTGTGGGACGAGAAATGTGAAAACTGCTTTGTGGAGCTGAAGGAGAGGTTGACGTCGGCACCTGTATTGATTTTACCCGATCCCAGTGTGACATATGTTGTGTATTCTGATGCCAGTGGGCAGGGATTAGGGTGTGTCCTTATGCAGCAGGGACGTGTGGTGGCCTACGCCTCTCGACAGCTCAGACCTCATGAATTGAATTATCCCACTCATGATCTGGAGCTTGCGGCCATTGTATTTGCTTTAAAGATTTGGCGTCATTACCTGTATGGTGTGACTGTGGAACTGTACTGCGACCACAAGAGTCTTAAATATCTATATGATCAAAAAGAGCTGAATATGAGACAGCGTCGCTGGATGGAATTGCTTAAGGACTACGACCTGGAGATAAAATATCACCCGGGTAAGGCAAATGTAGTCGCTGATGCTCTTAGCCGAAAGACTGTGCTCGTTGCAGCTATGATGATACAAGAAAGGAAATTGATTGAAGATTTCCGTGATTTAAATTTGACAAATCAGATCATCTGTGCCAATTACACTGTTTCTCAAGAGGAGAGTGATCTAAGGGTGGAAATTGAAGAAGCTCAGAGTCAAGATGACTGGATACAGCGTAATCTGACTCGAATCAAACAGGGAGAAGTTTCAGGCTACGACATATCGCCTCGTGGATTGGTTCGTTACCAGAAAAGAGTCTGCGTTCCACTTAAGGCAGAGTTGAGGCAGAAGATTCTGGATGAGGCACACAAGAGCCGATATACTCTTCATCCTGGTATGACCAAGATGTATCAGAATCTGAAATCGGTGTATTGGTGGCCGGGTTTGAAGAGTGACGTGACCAAATATGTTGCAAGGTGTCTCACTTGTCAGAAAGTGAAAATCGAGCACCAGAGACCGCCTGGTTTACTTCAGAGTCCTGAGATTCCGGAATGGAAATGGGAAAGCGTGACCATGGATTTGGTTGTGGGATTACCCAGGATCAGAAACTATGATGCGATCTGGGTAATTGTGGACCGATTAACAAAGTCAGCCCACTTCATACCAATCGATGCTGGTTACTCTCCGGATAAGCTAGCAGAGATTTATATCCGAGAAATTGTGAAACTCCATGGTGTACCGAAGAATATCATTTCCGATCGAGATCCCCGATTCACTTCGAGATTCTGGAAAGCATTGCATGAAGCCTTAGGTACTCAACTGAGGTTCAGTACGGCTTATCATCCTCAAACGGATGGACAATCTGAGAGAACAATTCAGACGCTGGAAGATATGTTGCGAGCTTGTGTTCTCGACTTTAAAGGAAGTTGGGACCGTTTCCTTCCACTGGCTGAGTTCGCTTACAACAATAGCTATCATGCGAGCATCCAAATGGCTCCGTATGAAGCGTTGTATGGAAGACGATGTCAATCACCTTTATGCTGGAATGAATTATCCGAAAGGAAGCTTTATGGACCAGATTTGGTTGATCAAACCTCAGCCCAGATTCGGATCATTCGTAAGAGGCTCCTTGCAGCGCAGAGTCGACAGAAAAGTTACGCTGACAAGAGGAGAAGGCCTCTAGAATTTGAGGTTGGTGATCACATATTCCTGAGAGTATCACCAATTACGGGCATTGGGCGAGCTATCAAGAGGAAGAAGCTGAGCCCGAGGTATATAGGTCCTTTTGAGATTCTTGACAGGATTGGGCCTGTAGCTTATCGAGTAGCACTACCTCCGAGCTTGAGCAGGCTCCATGATGTATTCCACGTTTCCCAACTGAAGAAGTACCAACCGGATCCATCTCACATAGTTGAGTATGAGGAGGTTGAGCTACAAGACAACTTCACATATGCGATAGAGCCAGAGCAGATCATTGATCGAGAAGAGCGAAGGCTCAGACACCGAAGCATTCCATATGTAAAGGTGATCTGGAAGGGAATGACTCAGAGAGAAGCAACTTGGGAAGCGGAAGAAGATATGCGAAGACGATATCCGGAGTTTATGGCTCAAGTTGTGTAACAATTTCGAGGACGAAATTTAATTTTCGGGGGGAGAATTGTAATATCCTAAATTATAATTAAGGACTAATAGCTAAAAGAGTAACTTGGTCAATATGTTTCCCTTTCTTGAATGATATTTCGTCCAACATAAAGGAAAGGCAAGAGAAAATGATATTTGGCTCATAATTAAAGCATATGGAGGCATTTGGACTTTGGTCAAATATATCATGCTAAAATCAATATAAGTGGAGGCAAAAACCATGAGAGTTTAAGAAGTCTTTTAACTCATTCAAGAGCCATAATTCGGTGGAAATCTCATGGTCAAAAGTTAAGGGAATAAAGAAACAAAATATGATGTCAAGCAAAGAGTTGAAAAGTCAAAAATTTCAACTCCCTTCCCTCTCTCCTTGCAAAGTCGGTTAAGAGATGTATGTGAGGCCAAAATTCTGATCTCATTTCATCACCTCTCTCTCTCACTTCAGCTGCCATGTTCGTCCAACCAAGAAGAGGAAAGAGAAAGTGAAGAACAAAGTTGAGGTAAGATCTTCTACATGGATTTTCACCTCCTTAACCTCATCTATAGCTCAAGTGACCTTCATGAAACTTGTTCCTCTCTTCCTTAGCTTCATTTCTATGGTTTTTGTTTTTGAAGAAGAGGAGTTTTCAGCCACCTTGCAAGAACAAAAGTTGAGGAATCAAGAAAAGAACACAAGAAGAAGCAAGAGGTGAGTAAGAGCATTATGTTGATGTATATGATGCTTTAATTGGCTGAGTTGTGGTGGGCTATTGTGACAGCCCTAATTTCGTTTTTTAGGGTATATTAGGGATCATAAAGCTTTCATCCTATATATGTGCTTATATGTTGGTTTGGAGGCAAATGAGCTAAGCTTAGTGATTAGATAGTGAAGTGGTTGTTTGTTGTGAAATACCCTAAAATTCTGCCAAAACAGGACATGGGGAATGAGTGGGAATTTGTTCATTTTGATGTTACCATTGTGTTCTACACGAAAAATTATGTGGGAATAGGTTTGGTTGTTGATTTTGAAGTCATTGGACACATTGGTTGAAAATTGGAAAAACTGTCAAGTGTAACTTTGTGCAGGGCAGTCAGTTTGTAGGGACATTTTGAATGGGCAATTGGTGTCTAAAAATTCTGAAACTTTCCAGTCTTAAAGTTCACATTTCAAGCTTCAAAATGGACATATGATTTGTGTCATTTCGGTTTTTGAGCTGGGAGTTCTAGTTGCCCAAAGTTTGATGTCGAAACTGGACCTAATTCTGGAGCAGTGTGGAATGTTGTTAATTCTGGGAATTGTGTGGTGATTTCTGGTAGTGATTCATATTTTTCCTATGAAGAGGACTTCAAGAGCTTTCAATAGGCTTTGGGATCACCTCATTTTGATTTTTCTAGAATTAGTTATGATTTTTCAAAGATGTTGGAAAATTCTGGCAGATTGGTCACCTATGCGAAAATTGAAGATTTTATGGCATAATGTAATATTGTGGAACTTTGAGGTTAGAAATTAGCCTTTTAGGTTAATTGACCACTTTAGCTCCTTAGTTGACTTGATTAATTGACCATAGTGATAATCAACTTAAGTATTATAGAGATAAAATTTGGGAAAGAGATTGACGGGTTGTCCCTAACTTGGTTTACAGGATTTGATATTTGCCGTCCTCGTGAGCCCGCTGTGCCAAGAAACGTCAGGAAAGGATCAGGTAGTGACTCTCTCTCTTATACTGTGTGTAATGCTTTGTATGTGTGTGTTATCATGGTTCTGTGATGATTTCTTTGATGTTGCTGAGGTTACAGCTGGTGATAGCTGTCGTTTACAGCGTAAGCTGTCGTTTACAGCGCAAGCTGTCGTTATTGTGATTACAGCGTAAGCTGTCGTGATGAAGATTACAGCGAGAGCTGTCGTATTGTGTATACAGCCGTGAGTGCTGTCGTTTGTGGTGAAAACCATGTATCTTTGAGATTGATGCTGCTGTTGTTGCTGGTTGTGATTTATGTGCATGCTTGGTATTTATACATTGTATGAGTGGTTTGTTACTACTGGGATTCTCTTGAATCTCATTCTTTCCTATGACTAACATTTCAGACAGGGCATGTGGCTCAAAGGAAAAGCGGCCAACCCGGAGCAATTAGGACCCTTAGGGGTATATTCGATTTTGGAGACGTTGGTTATCCTTTTAGGACTTGGTTATCCATTTAGAACTTGGGATTACTGTATATTTTGAGATATGGGTATTATATTCGATTTTGGTTGTGTAATCCCCTAGTGTATATTTATAAACTTCAGATTATATATGTATAGAACCCGGGAGTTGCCGGGGGTTTGGTTATACACTCTGTCATACGTGAATGTAGATAAACTGCACAGGTAATTATATTCGAACTTTGAAATGGAGACCAGGAACAGGAAGAGATTTTGAATGATCTTGCGAAAACCCTACTACAAAGTAGGAGATTGAAATGAGTTTAAGTTATCCAAAGGTCTCTAATCTAATTTAATTATCTAATATCGAATTATAATTACGTGAGTAAAGGCAGGGTGTTACAAGTGTCATAACACACTCTTAAAAATTGGCCAGCGAGTGAGGACCCAAGAGTAACCCTAACCGTAAACTCACTCCATCACTTAAATGAACCTATGCTCACTCGAGTGATCACCAATATCACTCAAGAGCTGAGAAGTGCACTCGAGCTTTCTTCATGAAACCTAGGAAAAACATAAAGGAGAAAGGGAAATTACATGGCAGCACTCGAGTGAGACCCCCTCACTCAAGTGATGCTATCAGATTACCAGATCGCAGCAACTGATAGAAATTTTCAAATTTGCCAAAACTGATCCCAATGGTTCCCAAACTTCACACAAAGCTTAATCCCACTTAGAATTGTATAAGGAACCCATTGGTAACCCCCAAAACACCCAAAACCCATCCTAACAACAATTCATTCTCTTAGGTCTCTATAACACACACAATACCTAAATTTATTCAACTCACTTCCGAAGTTCCAAACCACATCCAACACTCAAATAACTTTACAATAAACCAATTCCAACATCATTTACTTGTAATTCATGCATTCAAAAATTGGCATAAAACCAGGGAAAATTCCATAATTTATCAACTTTAACCAAAAATCACAATATATATATATATACATATCAAAAAGCCTCAAATCCTTACCTCTTCAACTTGCCAAAGCCAAAATCTTGATTCTCAAACTTCCAAATTGCTCCAACACCTAAACTACCACCTTTCAAAATTCTGAAACCACTAAGATGAAGCTCTTAACACTATAAACAAGTTTAATGAAGAGGATTTGAGTGTAAGAGAACCATTACTCACTAAAAATTCAAGCTTTCTCTTTCTCTTTCCACCTTGATTGATGAAAAATGGAGAAAAAGGAGAGAGATGGTGAGAGATGAAGAAGAAGATGATGATGAGTGCATATTTTCCCTTTGGCTCATACTCCCACCGAATAAGAAAGAGAAGAGAGAGAAAAGTGGTTATTTGTCTTATGTGCCTAACCCTTTGGTCCACAAAATGACACTTGTCATCATCTTGTTCACTTCTTCCATGAGCTCACATAGGTACATAACATAGGATTCTGACCCAAAGACAATAGATCTCAACCCTTGATCTTTAATCACCAATGAGTTTCCTCTTTGGTAATTGACTAATTGGTTGGTAAATTTCTAATTTTACCATTTTGCCCATAGTTTCACTATGATCATTAAATCATCACTATGAACATTTATATCAAATTTGCATCACATTTCTCCAAACGTGTTCAATTAAACTAATTACAATCAATCTCAAAGTCATTAGCCCTTAATCTCAAATTGGGTCATTACATAAGAAATGTTAGAGAATAGGTTTGAGACACCTGCTACACCGAGGCTTAGTAGTATGCTTAATTGAGGCTTATTCCCAAGCCTCGTATTCCAAAATTTGGGATATTACAGTTATTGGCTTGGTTTTCATGGTATTTGAAAAATGGGATGATGAAACCCTAGAATGACATGCTACCCAAATTTCTATTATTAATGTTCATTAGGTGTTTGGGTGGTTAAACATGTGATTAGAAGTGTAAAGAAGATGTTTAATTGCATGGAAAGTAAAAATCACATTTTCCCTAAATTTTATAAATTTTGTTCAGGCACTATTCACAGAGGATTTGGACTGGAATTTGGTTGATTTGATGTTTCCAATGTTTTTAGAAGGGAAAATTGTGTAGGAATACATGTGACTATGATTTTTGGATGTTGGTATGCAAATCTAGAAATTTATGAGGTTAAGGGGAGGTGCTATTTGAATTGTTTCACTGGAGGCACTTTTGTTGTGAAATGAATTTCGTTAGCCAAACCTAGTCCAAATATTATGAAATTTTGACAAGCTTAAAGTAGACATCTAGAGCTTTAATTTGATAGGTAGATCCTGACTTTTAGACTAGTAGATTAAAATATATGAATTTTTGAAGTTGTGCCCTGTTTCTAGAAGAAATATGGAACATGGGAAGTTTGACAAATTTCTAGGAACAATGTGATTGCAGTGCTCATACTTAAGTATTTTTCCTTAAAAGAACACTTAAAGAGATTCATATAAGCTTTGGAACCTGTCAATTTGGAATTTCCTAGAATAAATTGTGATTTTCCAAAGTTGACTGAAAATCTGCTTGTTTTCTAGAAACATTGAAACTGCACTGTGCTAAAATTGTTGAAACTGTGATAGATAACCAACAAACTATCAGATCGGGCTACCATTATTTTCCTTCCAATGGCCCATTGAGATCTTAATCTAACGACCCAAATTGAGAAAAGGGCCGTAAGCGGTGGGAAGTAAAAGGATGATAGCCGGATCCCAAACTATGATTAAAGGCAGTAATAGTTCAAGTAATAACCAGTTACTTGTAACTTTAATTTATAGGAATTTGCAATAACCCGAGCCGGATCAAAGGTATTGAATGGACAGTAGAGCTGGAAAGGGCAATTCCATGTAGTAACTTTATCTTTCACATACTATGTGATTATTGCATGTTTGTGTATGCCATCTTTTATAACATGAGCATAGTGTCTTGGATATGCATATTAGCTTAGTTGTGGTATGGGACCCAATAGAGGCGCAGAGTTAAGCCAGGGTTGCAAATAGTCGTTTGGCTTTGGATAGTGTGCACACAGCATTCTATCACTTTACATAACATGGTGCATGTCATATTTATTTTCACATCATATATGTCTGATTATATGTTACTATTGAGATTCTTTGAATCTCACCCTTTCCAAAAATTTAAAAAGCTTTCAGCAGAAAACAACCGCTCAAAGGGCAGAATCGTAATTACCAACAATAAAAGGTCCCAGACGAGCACTAAGAGGAGATGTTGGGTATCTGAAGACCTTTTATTGTTTTAAGGTTTGTAATTATTATGTACGAACCCCTGTGGGGAACTCCTGTAATATAACCAAGCAATATTGTTTCAATAATATAAGTATATTTTTGTTATTCATGTGTGTCCATTGAACTACGCAATTGCTATTCTGATTAATATATATAATAAGTTATATGTAAGGCGGGGTCTTATAATGAACTTCTAGTTCATACTATTATATTTGAAGATATATATTTGATGCATTGAATTACTCTCTTTTCCAACTACGCATTTTCTCCCTCTCATGTTGGAAAAACTTTGTCAAATAATAATAAACTAATCATGCAGTATAAGTCTCCTAAATCCATTTGTTTCCTTTAAAAATATCATTTTGTTTCATTTAGAGGCAAACAAGAGGAAGGAGGTTCTTACCCCTGCTTTTAGATATCCAACTATATGCAATATTGTGGTGGAATAATAAGAATAGATATTATACATTCAAAATTCTAATATGGAAAATATCAAACTCCTGACTGGACAAAAGCTAATTATAATTGGATAATTTATAATACCTTGCTGGCTTGATGCATTTATATATTGCAATATGTAAACTCAATAATTCCAACACTAAAATGGGAATTTTGTTCTCATAAATTTTGATATAGCTATATAAGAAGGCTTTGATATATTATTATGTTAGATAATTTTATGGATCATATAGTCTAGAAATTGTGAATTATAATAATTTATTTAAATAACATTGCAAACTTCAGGTTGCAACATGTTACCATCTCATATGTACATTTATAAAATTTATTGAATACTTATATGGTTTACAGGCTATTCGAATAGGCCCATATATGTGAGTTTGATATATTTCAAGAAATCCAGAGATCCATACCAAATCACAACTAGTGCTATTCTCATAGTTAATATTATTTGAGAACAAACTGTACATAATAATATGTTGGTTATTCATAAAGAATCTTTTGGTTCTTTGATGGATGATCAAACTAGTCATCCCAACTAGTCAAACTAGTCAATACATAATATATAATAATTGTTGCATCATATATGTGACTTGGATTATCAAACTAGTCACCCTAACTATCAATTTGTCTAAATTAGTAAACTTATGGTTTACTGTAAGAATCTTCAATTTCTATAACATATGACAGAATTGAAATCTTCATGCAACATGACTCACACTTATATTCCAACAATCTCCCCCTCAAGTGTGAGTTATACATATTTTTTTATTTCTATATTAGTTCTTCAAGAACTATATCAATTTTGTTATTAGTTCTTTAGGGACCATGTAACCCCTTCCTCCTCAAGGCCGAGATTAAGTTCATAAAAACGTGATTATGTGGAATTAGAGACCATAACACGATTTGGGACTTAATGAAAGTTTCTTTTGCTCAAAACAAGATTTTTAAAAACTTTTCTAAACCTGTTTAGCAACGGTCTCATATTTATACTTCAATTTCACAATTGGCCTATACAATTTGATTCCATTTATAAATATCAGAGTACAATGTAAATTCCCGACACATTCGGGTTCCATTAATCGAATAAGGGTTTATACAAGGCATAATGCCTATAATCTACTTCCCTTAACTTGGGGATTACACAAAACTACACCATACATCCATTATACACAATTGTTTCCTAATGAAAAATCCAAAACACCAATTACAAGTATGATAACCAAATATTCCAAAATTAAACTCTTATCCAGAGCTCTAACCACTCTTCGTTATCCACTTCCCCTTTGATCCTTCGGCTCTGTCTAAAATTTCGTTTGGGAGAGTGAGATTCTAAGGAATCCCCATAGTTATAAATCACTCATAATATGCAAAACAACAAAGCATGAAAGAAACTCATCACACACACATTGCAATTACAAGGGCAGTTACAGCGGCAAAAGTAGGTATGACGTGCGTCACCCTCACGTTTGCTCACGCTGTATTGCACCATAACATATTCATATCACATATATCACCACAGCTGGGATCCATATAAAATATTTCACATACACACGGCCACACTAGCCGGATAATCAAACAGGAACCCACGATTCCACAACGCAGCCTCGGAAATTACAATGGCAGATTCAACGGCAAGGGTAGGTGTGATAACCATCATACCCTATGACTGCTCATGCTAAACTGCTCATACTGTAATGCCCTACGGCCAATAACACATACAGAAGTTCGTAATGGCGTTATGCCAAAGATTTTCAAACCACAATGATAAGTCATGCATACCAAGCATCATACACAACATGAGATAAAAGTCACTACTTGGTTTGTTCCGTGCATGCTCTGTGCCAGGTCTCTCCCGAGTAGGGCAAATATCGTATCCTATAATTCATAATTAGGGACAAAGAGTCAATTCACTATTCTAATATTCAATAACTTTTCAACTCTTAAATTCGATATCATTATTGTGCCTTACGTACTCATAAATACCACTAACAAAAGCCCTAAAGGGTTGGAAGAACTATCCCAAAGAT
This sequence comes from Inga oerstediana, assembly GCA_963210345.1. Taxonomy (NCBI): domain Eukaryota; kingdom Viridiplantae; phylum Streptophyta; class Magnoliopsida; order Fabales; family Fabaceae; genus Inga; species Inga oerstediana. The sequence continues at coordinate 39,694,478 of OY723407.1, forward strand.
CCCCTTTTGAAAGCACAAAAACTGATTTTTCACTGATGCACTCGAGTGAAGATGGCCTCACTTGAGTGATGATGTACGGACACTCGAGTAAAGAATACCTCACTCGAGTGATGATCTAATGCTAACTCGAGTACTAGAAAGTGAGGCACAAAAAGTGCTAACCCGATAGCACAAGAAACATGTAGAGAAGATGAGCACTTGAGTGAAGACCCCTGTTACTCGAGTGACAGGTTAACACTCGCAAGTGTTAAGGCATACTCTTGAAACTTGGAAGCGAGTGACAACAAGAGATGAGAGTTCAAGGTGTCAAATAATACACTTGCACTCGAGTGAGAGGAGGCTCACTCGAGTGAGAACCCACAACACTCGTAAGTGAGGCAACACTCTTGCCTTTCGCCTGAAAATGCAACATGAAAGCTGAAAGCAGAAAGGGAAAATACACTACCACACTCGAGTGGACCCATCCTCACTGGAGTGACGCTCATCCCGTACTCGAGTGGACCCCAGATCACTCGAGTGATGCTTATTAGAAACCAGAAAATGCAGCAGATATGACAGCACTTCCAAATTTTTACCCAAGTGATTCCAATGGTCCTAACTACCAAACCAAAGCTACTCCCACACAAAAATGCACAAGGAATCACATGGAAACATCAAAATTACCAAATTCCTATTCCATTATCATGCTTTGGTCTTAACCTATAATCAATGCAAATTTCCAAAATCTCTAAAACTAGTATTTCAACCTTTATTCCATTTCTATCTATCCAAAACTCATACCAAGACACCATGCTCATGGCAGCAACATACCAAACTCCCAATAACCATCATTTTCGAAATTAAGGCCAAAATTACAGAAATTCAAAGCTAAATCAAATTCCATAAAACCTAGATAGAAGTATTTTTCTTACTCACCTCTATAACTTTCCCAAAGGAATTTCTTGATCCTTCAAACTTCACAATTCCTTGAGAGCTCAAATCAACATCAATGGCAAATCTACCACCATGAAAATAAAACTCTCAAGCCAAAGAGCAAGATTAATGAAATGAGTTTTGGCATTAGAGGTTATTTGCTTACCTTAAATTCAAAGGTCATTTGCTTACCTTAAATTCAAGCTTTTGCTTTCTCTTTCTTGGGCAACAATGGCACCGGAAATAAGAAAGAAGAGAGAGACGAAGAGAGGTTGAAGATGGAGTGAAATGATGATACTCCCCTAGCCATGCTTGGCCAGCCAAAAAGGAGGAAGAGAAAGAGAGAGAAAATAATAAACTAATGGCATTTGACTTTTCTCATACTCCTCTCTCTTCACCAACTTGCCACATGTCCAATCTTCATTGGTTCCTATAGAATAAGTAACTATTTTAGTTACTCTAATCACTCCATTAGCCATATAGTCACACATCTCATTTCTTCTTAGTTAGTAATTAATTCCTCCATTAATCACTAACTTATGGCCAATAATTCCATTCTTTCAATTTTTCCATCAATTATGACATATTAATTAAAATTGCCACAAAACACATAATAATTCCAATTTAAATTCACAAATATCTATAATAATTCTCATTAGCCCTTAATCAAAAAATTGGGGCATTACAATTCTGCCCCTGTTCAATAAATTTTGCTCTCGAAATTTGTTACACATAATGGGGCATAAAATCAGGAAATCATTTCTTCTGTCCACTTCAGCTTTCCAAGTTGCTTCTCTTGGAGACATTCCCTTCCATTCCACCTTTACAAACAGTAAGCTTCGATGCTTGAGCCGCCACTTATCTCGATAAATGATACGCTCTGGTCTACCGCATAAGTAAAGTTATTATACAACTCAATCTCTTCATGTTCAATGACATGCTTAAGGTCTGGTTAGTACTTCTTAAGCTACGAGACATGGAACATGTCGTGAAGTCTACTTAAACTCAGGGGTAATTCTATACAACATGCCACCAGTCCAATTCTTGCCAGAATCTTGAATGGACCAATATACCTCGGACTTAGCTTCTTCCGCTTGATTCCTCTCCCAATACCTGTGACTGGAGATACTCTCAAGAAAACATGATCCCCCACTTCAAACTCTAGAGGTCTTCTCCTTTTGTCAGCATAGCTCTTCTGTTGACTCTATGCTGCAAGGAGCCTCTTCCTGATAATTCTGATCTGCTTAGCAGTTTGCTCAACAAGATCCAGCCCATACAACTTCCTTTCAGACAACTCTGTCAAGCACAACGGTGACTGGCACTTCCTCCCATATAATGCCTCATATAGAGCCATCTGAATTCTCGCATGATAATATTATTATAGGCGAACTCAGCCAATGGAAGATAGTAGTCTCATTTTCCCTTAAAGTCTAGGACACACGCTCTCAACATATCTTCCAATATCTGAATAGTCCTTTTTAACTGTCCATCTGTCTGAGGATAGTAGGCCGTGCTAAACCTCAACTGAGTACCCATAGCTTCATGCAGAGCCCTCCAGAATCTAGAAGTAAGCTCATGATCTCTATCAGAGATAATGTTCTTTGGTGTACTATAGAGTCTGAGTTGCATGAATTATGCTCTGGTGTACCGTAGGCACTAATGAATTAGTTCTGCCTAGTGGGCTTTTGTTAGTTTTGAACAATTGCTATTATGTTCCTGCTTTGAGTAGTAACATTGTCTCTCTTTCTTATTTGGATAAGGAAGGTTATACTTCCATTACTAGGAATGGTAAATGTTCTATTTATTATAATAACATTTTCTATGCTGATAGTGATTTGCATGTTGATCATTATATATTAAATTTGGAACATCCTAATAATGGGAATATCTATAACGTAACTACTAAAAGGATAAAATCAAATTATTTGAATCCAACCTACCTATGGCATTGTCGTCTCGGCCATATAAATGAGAAACTCATTTCCAAACTCCATCAAGATGGTTTTCTTAACTCATTTGATTTTGAATCATATGATACATGCAAATCTTGTTTATTAGGAAAGATGATAAAGGCACCTTTTTCTGGGCATAGTGAGAGGACCACTGAATTATTGGGCCTCATACATACAGATATATGTGGACCATTAAATACAGTTGCCAGAGGAGGTTATACCTACTTCATTACATTTATAGATGACTTTAGTAGATATCGTTATATCTATATAATGAAACATAAATCTGAATCTTTTGATATGTTCAAAATATTCCAAAATGAAGTACAAAATCAACTTGGCAAAACAATTATAGCACTTTGATCTGATCAAAGTGGTGAATATTTGAGCCAAGAGTTCATTGACCATCTTAGGAGTTGTGGGATAATCTCACAATTAACTCCTCCAGGAACACCATAATGGAATGGCGTTTCTGAACGGAGGAATCAAACACTATTAGATATGGTTCGATCTATAATGAGTCAAACAGATCTTCCCTCATCCTTTTGGGGACATGCCCTAGAGACAGCTGCATTCACACTAAATCGTGTTCCATCTAAGGCAATTAAAAAGACACTATATGAGATATGGACTAGAAAGAAACCAAGTTTATCGTTTCTTAAGATCTGGGGATGTGAGGTCTATGTTAAGCAACAAGCCTTTGATAAATTAGTGCCCAGATCATCAAAGTGCCTTTTCGTGGGATATCCTAAAGAAACGAAAGGATACTATATCTACAATCCCACTGATAACAAAGTGTTTGTTATTCGAAATGGTAAGTTTCTAGAATGTGAGTTTATCTCTAAAACAACCAGTAGGAGCAAGGTACATCTCGAAGAAGTTTGAGAGTCAAAAATAGTATAGAACCACAAATGGATATTAGAGAAGACTCACAACAAGTTGCTGAGCTTCCTCAAGTAACACAAGGTCCACGAAGATCTGATAGGACATGGCATCAGCCTTAGAGATATGGATTTCTGATTACTGAAGGCCTTGATGTGTTGCTCATTGAGCAAAATGAGACAACCACTTATCGAGAAGCCATAGTGGGACCAAACTCCGAGAAATGGCTAAATGTCATGAAGTCTGAAATGCAATCCATGTAAGACAATCAGGTATGGACCTTAGTCGATCCACCTAAAGGTGTAAAAACCATCGGGTGCAAATGGGTTTTTAAGGAGAAAACTGACATGGATGGTAATGTAAATGTCTTCAAGGCACGACTGGTTGTAAAAGGATTCACTCAAACTTATGGTGTAGACTATGATGAAACCTTTTTCTCAGTTGTAATGGCCAAATCAATTAGAATCCTTCTTGCCATTGCAGCATATTATGACTATGAAATATGGCAGATGGATGTCAAAACAGCCTTTCTTAATGGAAAGCTGCTTGAGGATGTATACATGACACAACCTAAAGGTTTTGTGCATCTAGAGGACTCTGATAAAGTTTGCAAGCTTCAAAGATCCATTTATGGATTGAAGCAAGCATCTGGGAGCTGGAATCATCATTTTGATGAAGTAGTCAAAGAGTTTGGATTCATTCAAAACATTGATGAACCTTGTGTTTACAAGAATGTTAGTAGGAGCATAGTTGTATTTCTCATGCTTTATGTAGATGACATCCTACTAATTGGGAACGACATTCCTACCTTACAAAGTGTCAAGTCTTGGTTAGGAAAGTCCTTTTCAATGAAAGACTTAGGTGAAGCCACCTACATCCTAGGGATTAGGATTTATAGGGATAGATCCAAAAGACTAATAGGCCTAAGTCAGAGCACATACATAGACAAGATACTGTATAGGTTCAGTATACAAGATTCAAAAAGGGGTTACATGCCCATGTCTCATGGCATCCATCTTAGCAAGGATCTGTGTCCTAGCACACCTGATCAGCGAGATCGTATAAGTAAGGTTCCATATGCCTCAGCCATTGGATCCATCATGTATGCCATGCTATGTAGTCGACCAGATGTCTCATTTGCCTTAAGCATGACTAGCAGATATCAACAAGATCCTGGTGAGGGTCATTGGACTGCGGTCAAGAATATTCTAAAGTACTTAAGAAGGACTAAGGACCTATTTTTGGTCTATGGTGGATTGGATGATGAGCTCTGTGTAACTGTTTACACAGATGCAAGTTTTCAAACTGACCAAGACGACCTTAAATCACAATTTGGATACATATTCCTCCTGAATGGTGGAGCAGTAAGCTAAAAGAGCTCTAAGCATAGCACTGTAGCAGATTCTACAACAGAAGCTACGTATATAGTAGTATCGGATGCAGCTAAAGAAGCTGTTTGGATCAAAAAGTTTATTACTAAACTAGGGGTGGTGTCTACCATCTCAAATCCAATAGATTTGTTCTGTGACAATAGCGGTGCTATTGCATAGGCTAAGGAGCCTAGAACACATCAAAGGACCAAGCATATACTCGGGTGATTTCATTTTATTAGAGAAATCAATTATAGAGGTGATATAAAGATATGCAAAATAGCAGGAGAAGACAATGTTGTTGATCCTCTTACTAAGCCACTTACACAGGCAAAGCATGAGTGTCATGTTAGGACAATAGGAATTAAGCAAATTAATGATTGTACCTAGGGCAAGTGGGAGGATGTTGGAAATTGTGCCGTAAGGGTCGATCATTGTACTTTGAACATTATTATTTTAATGAAATTTCTCCATTATATTATCATATTATTTGTATGTTAAGTGTGATAATTGTATTCTTGGATAATTCATGAAAATTGTCCTAAAATGTCCCTGGTCGGTCGTCTATGCGGGAGCATAGATGAAACAAGACTAGTATGACTTTGATAAGATATGGAGATACGAATCAAAGTCTTAGGCACTAGTAAGAGTACAAGGTGCTGGACCGACCCACTATGAGAAAGCTACATGAATCAAGTCATAAGTTTTCTTATCTATAACCACGTCACAATGCCCTTAGACCTGAGGTCATCATAGATTCCTACATGAGAGTTGCTAAGCTTTGAACTAGTCAAAAGTCACTTTTGATTGAGTAATGATAAAGGCTATGATCGGGCTTAGTGGTTTTTCATGCAGAGGAATATGAATGATCAAGATGGAATTTGTCCCTTACATTAGTAGAGAGATATTACTGGGCCCCTCGATGAGTGGGTCTGAGAAATGTATGGCCATACTACAATGGAAAGGAGTTTCCATTTCTATTGTCAGGCTACTCAGGAATTGAGAAAGTAATGGTCAGGAACAAGAGGATGACATTATCTATGCCTTATCCTTGAACGATATATCATGTGACAAAAGGGACGTGACATGGTTGTATGACAGGTTATATCGTGATAACGATCCTCATATGAATTGGGTAGTCGTAATGTCTTGCTAGAGGCCGCTTGCGACTTTTAGGTTAGTACAGTCATTGGCCCATTGCCAACTTCATATGGGCCTACAGGATCACACACAATAATGACCCAACACGAGATAATGTTTAATTTAGGGTGGACAAATTATATATATATATATATAAAATATAAAATTCATTAATAATATTATATAGATATATATTTTTGAAATACATATCTTATATATATATATATATATATATATATTATGTATGTGTATATATATATATATATTATATGATATTATTATATTGTGTTATTTTTAAATTTAAATTTAATTTATTAAGATATATTAAATTTAATAACTAACATGATAGAGATATAATATCTTAGATTTAATTTATGAAGATAAATTAAATCTAATGGCTCTTTATTTGGATTAAATAAATAGGTTAAATTAAAACTGTTGAACAGATTTAATTTAAACTGAATTTATTTAATTAGCTCATCAAGATACAATTAATTTCAAAATTAATGATGATTAATTTTGAAATTTGAATATAGCCCTCATAGGTTATAAACTTGATAGAACAGATATACTCATACACGGATGAGAATTCAGAGCCGCAAGGGAAACCCTAGGAGACATTGAAGGCACTAGCACGCAGTCTCTGTTGGAGAGCATTCGTGTGGATACCGGTAGAGGGAGCGGACCTGAAGTGTTGGCTCCTAGAGATCGTGAAAACCCTAAGTTGAAAAGGTACGAATCTTTCTAACTCAATTAGGATCGGTAAAATTTTAAAATTCTTCTGCTGTGCCTGCCGATCTTAACACAAAAACGTTGATCCTTTCTCGTGAGCTTGGTCATCGGCAATACAATACGTGAGAAGTTCTGAATGAACCTCCGATAATAACCAGCAAGACCTAGAAAACTGTGAATCTCATAAACAATTTCTGGCCTCTTCCAATCAAGTATTGCTTCCACCTTACTGGGATCCATCGAGAGCCCTTCACGTGAGATAACATGGCTAAGAAATTTTACTTCCGTAAGTAGAGCCAGCAAAACGGGTCCAACCCGCGGGCCCGCGGGTTGGGACAAGGTTAGGGTTGGCAAAATGCCAACCCGTGAAAGTGCAGGCCACACGGGCCTGACCCGCGTGGCCGGTGGGCTGATGCGGGCCAGCCTGGGGGTGGCCCGCAAAAAAATTTTTTTTTACATATAATAATTTCACAATATTTATTAGTTGTCCACTCCTATCTTGATATTTCCCAATTCAAAGAGAAAAAATCTTAGCCTCTTCCCTTCTTTTTTATACAAAATTATTATATTTTGGTTGTTTGAGGATGAGTTTATATTTTGCTTATAAACTTTGACAAATTTAATATTTTTATCTCTTAAATTGTGAATTATGTTTTTAAATTTTTATAAGAGGAATGATTGATGCTAGAAAAATAAATTTAATAATTCATATATGTGTGTCTCGTATTTTCGACTACCTTTAAAAAATAGGATCTTTTTTTTTTTGAAAAAAATATGCTGGCCCGCGGGCTAGCTCACAACCCGCACACTATGGGTTAGGGTTGGCAAAATGCCAACCCGCAGAAGTGCGGGCCGCACGGGCCCGACCCGCGTGGCCCGCGGGTTGGTGCAGGCTAGCCTGTAACCCGCGGGCTGGCCCATTTTGACAGCTCTATCCGTAAGCCAAAACTCACACTTGCTCAGCTTGGCATAGAGTTGCTTTTCCGGTAAGATTCTCAACACAATTATCAGATGCTACTCATGCTCTTCTCTACTCTTAGAGTATATCAGAAGGTCATCGATAAACACTACCACGAACTGGTCAAGATACTGTCAGAAGATGCGGTTCATATAATCCATGAATACCACCAGTGCATTTGTCAAAAGGGAATCATGAGAAACTCATAGTGCCCATACCTCATTCTGAAAGCAGTCTTCGGAACATCCGCTGCCTTCACACGCAACTGATGATATCCCAACCTTAGATCAATTTTGGAGAATACACACGAACCAGATAATTGATCTAACAGGTCATCGATTCTCGGGAGACGATACTTGTTCTTGACAGTAACTTTATTCAACTCCTTGTAATCAATACATAACCGCAGACTCCCATCTTTCTTTTTCACAAATAACACTGGAGCTCCCAACGGTGATACATTGGGTGAGATGAACCCTTTCTCAAGCAATTCTTCAATTTGTTTCTTCAACTCCGCCATTTCATTCGAGGCCATACGGTATGGGGCTTTTGATATCAAACCAGCTCTAGGCATAATCTCAATTGGGAACTGCACTTTCCTTTCCGAAGGCAATTCACTAAGATCGTCTGGAAATACCTCAGGGAATTCTCTTACCACAGGTATACTCTCTAGAGTTTCATCTGTCTCTCCTTGCACGGAAAAGAATACCATATACCCCCTGGCATCCCTTCTCAAGATATATCAGTGCTTTAATTGAAGTTAAAAATTAAAAATAAACTCACATGATTATAAATGTGACCCATCCTATGTCTATCTCCTGTAAAGATAGAAAATCTGTAATATCTCTGCTATCAATTCCAAAATTATATGAGATTGCACGACCCACAATCCCACAAGGCATCTACAAGTCGATTTTGTTAATTTTTTATGAATATTTTGTTGCTATGACAATAAGGGAAATAAAGATTGTAAGTAGGATGTTAAGAATCAAGTAATAGTAAGGTGTTTCATACCATTGGAGGGGTTGTCACTGTCTGAACAAGATGTTGAGGCCACCGGATGAAAGATTCTATTGCCAAACCTACTTTAGCAACCTCGTCATCAGGGAATGAGACATCTACACCTTGGGACACACAAGCGGTTACTTCCTCACCATGCCATATCCACCTTGTGTACCAAAGATTTACTCCATCACAAAGTAAGTGATCCCTTACATTATTAATATCCCGTAGCCTCTCATTTAAACAGTTGATATATGGACAAAAATACTTTTCATTTTTACTAGGATCATTTATTTTAGCAAATTCAATAAACTTTTCCACCCCATTCTCATATTCTTCACTAGTTCTCAGAGCATTCATCCTACGGTAATCCATTTTATTACCACCTAATGCATTTTTAACAACACTCAAGTTTAGAACAATGATATGAAGCACTCAAGACACACTGTAAAAACTAATAGTTCAACTACCAATTTCAAAGTTTGATAATTCAAATTTATCACACTTACTACAAATAGTAGCACTATGATATCCTCAAGTTTCAAAAATCATCATCAACAAGCAGTAACAGAACTTACCAGCTAATCTTTAGCTTCCAAGGACATTGTGCTTGTGATTGAGGAATTTGGAAGAAGATTCTATTGAGGTAAGGATGTAGTAGGCTGGCAACCCAAGGGAAAACGATGCCAGTGAGACCTACAGGTTGATAAGAGAGTTATTACCCAAAACATTATAATATTAACTTTAAAATACTACATCTTTTATGAACTATAAAGGCACTGTTGAACTAACCTTGTTGATTGTCTGGAAATTAGAAAATGTACGCCACCAATTTTGCACTTATTAATTCACACATTTACCTACAAATAACACTTATTAATTCACCTATTTCACATCATTAAGAGAATACCAATTTAATTTTTGTGTGATCAAAGCAAAACACATCACAGTCTTATTTAGAAAATATAAAAGAAAAAATTAAAGCTTATAGGGACATAACTTACAATGTATAAGTTGGCTGAATTATAATCCAAATGATACGAGATAGAAAAAGAAAGTTTACACATTGATAAGAAGTTGAAAACACATCCAAAATGCCAAAATTGCTTATATAAGTGCATATCAATGGTCATGGTTTCTTTAATTTCTTACATTTATAATCTAGCATGTGGTCCCATGAAATTCTCTGTAAAATCACTCTAGACAATAAAATCTTGAGCACTATATTATTTATGCATGTTTGAGAATTTTTCATGTAAATACAGGCCCTTTTCCCTAGGTGGGATATGGCAAGGGTTGGGGGAAAAACATTAAATATTAGGAGCATTTAAACTTTGACTAATCAAAATTTTAGATGTTTGATTAAAGGCCATATAATTTGGTCAGTAGATTCAAAGCCATATGATTGAATTGATTGGTTGCTGAAAGAAAACTTTAATTAAGATATCCTTTATACAATCAAAAGATTAGTAGTTTGTTACCTAGTATTCTGAGAATTACAAAATATTTAGCTTTTAGTTCCAAAAAGATGCCGCCAAATGGAGAACTTTGCCGAACAAAATACTTTATCTGCCTTGTCATCAAACTAACAACCATAAGTATCAACACTTCTGTAATTTGAAAGAGTAAATTTTTTCAAAGGAGTTTCTTCTCATGAACCATAGTGTACAGAAAGAAGGAACCATTTTAGCTTAGATTGCAAGCAAATTCTAAATCTGAATTCCATAGATAAAGTAATGACAATGGATATATGGAAAAGATCATAACATCACCAGCCATACATGAAAAACTATTGTTCATATTTCATGATTTTCCATGTGGTTCCAAGTTTCCTAGCTATATGGGAAGTGGGAGCAATGATCTAACACTGCAAAGTGATAATGTGGTGTGAACTCCCTATTATGTTGGGATAATTTCTCAAATTCTTCCTACAATACAATAATACTGCTAACTACGGAGTAATTACTAACTACAAACTAAAACCTTGACGTACATTTTCCTTAGATTACCCCAACAATCCAATACCATTGAGGGAACCTTGAAAATAGAGGGATAAAGCTGCCACATATTAATAGATAATAAAATTATAGAAATTATCACAACACAATTGAATAGATCAGATTTACATACATTCTAAACTACTGAAGAAAGGTCATTATGTAATTGCAAATACTGTGTGCACAAAAGATGACACACAGATGTCATTAAGGATTCATCGTAAAATAAGCATTTAAGGACAAGAACACAAATCCAATAAAGGTCATTTACTCATCATGATCATCTATAAATAAGGATAACAAGCTTGCAATTTCTAATGCAACGATAGAAATATTACAAATATGAAGACAATATCAAAGCTTGCAATTTCTAGGATAGAAAAGAAAGAGACCCCATAGAAGAAGCCGTTGGAGTAATTTCTTCTGAGCCATCATATAAAGGCCCAAAATGCAATATTTATCCAGAATAGTATCTCCAAAGGCAACTTTTCTACTGATATATCAACTTCAAGCCTGTAGTACAGAAGTTTAAATATTCCACATTGTTGTCATAGAAACTCAGGAGATAGAAATGAATTGGAAAATGCCAAAATTTGTCCTAGAACAACAGAAATTGACATCCAAACAAAGAAATCAATGAGAAACAGAAAAAGGGGACTTACATAGAAGAATCACTGGTGAGATTGGAATAAAACTAAAACTCCAATAGACCAAGAACCTATATTGTCTTCTTCACAAACTGTATGAGAAGAGGCCAGTACGAACTATAGGAGCAAAAATAGAGACTGAGAAGAGAAAACTAAAAGAAAAGCAGAGGAAGAAAATCTGGCTTGCATTTAGCTACTTACCTTGCTTGCTCGGATTGAGAAGAGGGAAAGCAAGGAGCTACAACTGAGAGGGAATGGAAGGAATACGAAGCCACTGGACCTCCGTCGTCGGAGAGGGACAAAGGACACAATGTAGGAGAATGACAGAGGCCAAGAAATTTGCACAATGGAGCTCACGAGAGACACAAAAGTGATAGCAAAATGGGCTCGTGGACAACAATGACAGAGCGCGCAGATGGAATTTGGGGAAAATTTAACCAGTTTCAATGAATGGTTTTCAAAACCAGTCATTGAAACATCCAACTTTCAATGACTGGTTTTTAAAACCAGTCATTGAATATGTTTCAACAACTATTTTAAAACAAGTCATTGAAAGGGTTTATTTATGATAATGCTAGCGCCTGGTTTTTGACTATTGTTTTCTAGAAATGATCGTCATTTGGTGTCATGGAATATTCATGTTTTTGTAGTAGTGATATAAGATTTTAATCATTGGCCTTCTAGGCTATATTGTTTATGGCTTTCATCAAGTAGCCATTGTTTCATACAAATTCAGTTGAGATTTGTGAGTGGTATAATTCTTTTAATGGGTTCATAGCAAAATACATATGCTAATTAGTCTTCTAGACTATTATATTTCTTCTAGTGACATCATTCTCTGTGAGTAAGTAGTCTTCAAGATACTATATAATACAAAGATTTTTCAAAGTTGCAAAGCTCTTTTATATCATTTGATATTTGAGGCATAAGCATTCAGGGCTTTAATTAAAAAAACCACAATTTTCTTGCCCATGTCATTTATTAAAACCATAAAGTAGACTTTTACAAAATAACCATTATTAAAAGTGATGATGCTTCTATCCATCTAATCAAGAAATCAAGAGTATAATGGGCACATCTTAAGATAAAATTAAAGCCTTGGTTTCTGGCTATATAATGAGAAAATAAAAGCTATATGGCTTCTTATCATATAATGAGATAGAAATTAAAACAAAAGTTATATAACTTTTGGGCATGTAATTTCAAAATGTGAAATCAATGAATAGGGCTTCCAGCCATAGATAGAAAATAGAAATTATATAGATTATAGTTATACTACAAGTAACTACATAAGATAGGAAAAGAACTTGCGGAGGAGATTAAGATAAGATAGAAAATCAATAATAATTTTCAATCTTAACCATAGGACTTGATGTCTTAAACAATGGTAAAGTATTATTTAATTCTATATAATCACTTAATTATATATAATGTCTCTAATTATCCTTCATAGATCAAATAAGAAAACAGAGAGGGAATTGTTATAAAATAAAAGCTATTTCAGAGCTACACAAGAACATAATAAATATCTTTTTTCATTACGTAAAGCAAATCTTTCATAATCTTCATAAGTGGAAAAGGGTCAAAGTTCTTAAACCTTAAAAACATAAATTAAATCAGACCACACTACTATCAAGTTCATGATAAATCTTTAAGATAAATCATAAAAGTTTTAATTGTGTTTAAAATAAAAGATCTATACACACAGCAAGGAGATTAAAGGGAATACAACACTATGAAAACATATCTACCCAACATATAGGTTTAGAATGAATATACACTATTATGAATAATATAATTTTTTTTATATTGATTGAGATATGAATATATTAATTTTTTTAAAATATTTAGTTATTAATAAACGTGTTGTACGACGTAATCAAGGCTTTGAATTGTTGTACCACAATATGATGCGCTGGGGTTTGATTATCAAAAAGAAAAGAAAAATAAATAAATAAACATGTTGTGATCAACCACTGTAAATTTCCAAGGCATATTAATTTTGTGTGTGGTGTATCATAGGAGTACATGAAGATGATAAACTAATTAAGAAAAACAATAGCGTGCCTTGATTAGATTCTCGCTCAATTTTGGTAGCGTTTCTTCCTCCATGCCAAGTCTTTTGCAAAGGACCAGAGCAATGGACCCACGTGTGCCGTAATTGCTCTTTCAAATTTCCACCTTCTGCAACATCACGTACTCGAGGAGCTGGATTGCGAGCATGGTTGTGACTTTGATCTGTCCGTATTGTGCCCATATACCCTACTGCGCTATTTGCCAAAAAACGATAAGTATGAACACGAAAAATATTAAATATAAACAAGATGCCAAACAAAAAAAAATACTTAAGTATAAACAAGATGCCATAAATTCGTTCGGTAAAGTCTCTTGCTGATAACATGTTATAAATAAAATGAAAAGAAGAAAGAGAGAATATGAGAGTAAGAGAATGAATTTTATAAACTATTCAAGGTGTCTTGAGCATATGGTTCATGCCTTACATGGATAGGCACTTTACATTATTAATAGACTATATTAATATTTATAGATTTGATGACAATAAGAGATAAATGTAGATTATTAGAGACCTATATGGGCATCCACACAAACATGATATTCATAACACTGTTTTCTTGTTTGAGGGGAGAGGAGTGTTACTTTGTCTAGTTTTATTAGAGGAGAAGGCATAATAATTACTTTACCATTCTATTCTTACATATTTGTTTACACTTTTTTTTATTTATTGTTATATAAGTTAATTTACACCTTAATTTAAAATGCATAATTGATTAAAATTCATGCTCATCTCAACATGTTAGTATGTGTATAAAAAATTGATATAATAATATTTTTATTTCTAGTTAATATAATAATATAATTAAAAAATTAATTACGATGGAAAAATAGTTAACATTTTTTTATTTTAAACTAATTTGTCTTTCATATCAAGACATTAAGATTATCCATAGTACAAAATAACTGGACTGGACTGGTTGATTCAACCGGTTGAACAGGTAACCGGTCAATCTTCGATTTGATTCATTCGTCAGACCATTAACTGGTCAAAACCGATGGTTTACTGGTTGGATCGGTTTTCTTTTTAATTTTTTTTTTCATTTTTTCAACTATTATCTCACGCTATTTTTTAGGAAAAAATAAAAGGTTAAAAACCAAGATGAAGAGAAAAGTAGGTAAAAAAAGAATAAATCTAAAAGAAAAAAAGAAAAAAATGATGAAAAAAATTACTTAAAAGATTATAATAATTATAGGAAATGAGATATCATTGCATAAGTACAGGCATCATAACTAATACTAATAGATTTTAAGTATTTTATTCTAAAGATCTTCATTTTTATCTATAGAAGTTTAAAAATATATTAATATATATATATATATATATTGCCACTAATAAATTGTAATATTTTAATACGACCGGTTCGATCGTTGGTTAAACCCCGATTGACCCATTAACCTCTAAACCTGTGCCGTGATCGGTTTATTGCCCGATTCGATTTTTTGTTCCTTGTGATTATCATATAAATCATAAAACTCTCAATGACAAGTAGTTGAGAAATTTTTATTTCAAATTAAATTTACGAAAACATTAATGGAATATCACATAATAAATCATAAAAATCACAAGGACACAATTTTGGTAACAACTAATAATATTGAATACAAAAAGTGTAAATAAATAAATGGATCCCATCCACCAATAGTGAAATCGTTTATTCTTTCAACGCAATGTTATGTCATTAACTCATTATTATTATCATGACTCCATGCAAGCTAGCTATCTAGCTGGTTCAGCCACCAGCATGTAGTGCAACACAACCAAAATTATTCAAAGCAGTACCCAAATTCCACCAAGGCAAAAGTGAACCCCAAGTCCCCTTGTGTCCATGACACGCACGCACGCACGAAGGAGCAAAGTTCACACGTGCGTGCACGAATGAGCAAAGTTCAGAGAAATGCTTTCGGGTGAAGTTGTAACACCTCAAATCAAATAGCCACATATTTAACCAAAGTATTTTAAATATCACCAATAAAGATATTCAACGTTTAAATCATCAAAATATAAAATCAGTTCAAATAAAGTCCACATTACAGTATTAAATCAAATCCTCAAAATATTTCAATAAAACAAAATAAAATGCGTAAGTTTTAAGATCATGACAAATAAAAATAACATAACATATGCTCTAGGAGCACAAGAGAGCCTTTAAGACTCACCTATAGTTGCCTTCCCTTGCTTCCTACTAGAACAATCACTTGAAAAATGTTAATATAAGGGATGAGATTCCATGTCTTAATAACTACTAAAAGTTTTTACCGTACACAAGAAAACCACATATGATTTAAAATAAAGAATTGATTACATATATATTTGTATGTACCATGATCCTCATACAAAACGATTGCAAATTTAATCATCATTATGTCAATATATATTTTCATCACAATATGTAACATACAAGTATTCAAGATGCAACCATCCTTATATCACGGTTCATCCTTATTCTACTGACTGGAGTCATAAGCTAACACATAGTCTAATAGAAACTCATCCATTTGATTGGACTGTCCCAAGTGCACTAGTTCTTAAGATACACACAGTTAAAGGTGTAAAGCTTAAGTCTGAACTATGGCTCCCCTCCTTAAAAACATAATAACTAAAGAGGTGTCACATGTACAATAGCTCCAATACAATCCCAGTCAAAGGAAAATATGGAAGAAGGGGCCCTGACAAGTGCCGGCTACTGTGCACCGAGGATGGCATACCACGTGGTAAATGATCTCACCATATACAAATTCCTCTTTACTCCAACCCATCACAAATACAACCACCATGATAGTTATATTCAATTACAAATAAATATCATATCATTAAAAGACAAGGTACAATAAATCATGCTTCCATTTGTATCAAATATTATCACATTTTCAAACATGCCTAAAATGAAACAATAATCCAATAATACATTAATTATAATTAAATTATTAACTATGTGAATAAAGTGATTTATAAAGAAATTTACTTGTAACATTACTTGAGAATTTATAATACATACACATATACATATAATTCAGTCCTTTTTTTTTAATAAAAGATAGTCATTCACAATCATTCACAATTCACAAGTATATGGAAGAATATTCAGAGTTATCCGCTGCTCCCTAACTCACAGGTAATCACACAAAGAGCTACTTCAAAGCTCTTAATAAGAGTCTATAAAATCACACATATAAATATCTATTAATATACTAATTAAAATTATTTTGAAGTTACTCCATTACTACTCTAAAACATAAATCTACCCTTCTAAAAATTAATATTATATAAATACATGTTTATTAGTTATCACCGACTGACTTTTAAATTTGGATTTTTTTTTTTTGAAGAAAAAAATCATTATTCAAATGCATGAGATTTAAACATGAAGTCTTTGTGTATATGTGTACGTTTGTAAAGGAAAAAAAATTGTCTCTCAAGGAAAGGTATCTATATATATAGATAGTCACAGTGAAAAAAAAAATCCTATTAGGAGATAAAGACAGAAAAAAAAACGTGTGGCGTGGGTCAATATATATATATATATACAGGCACCGCAACATAGGGAAGAATGAATTAAAGTTAAAACCTTAAATCATTAAGCAATAGTTTTTTGGACAAAAAAAAAACGAAGGGAGGCATACTCACGGCAAAGAATAAATTGAGTGTCCAAAACTATTTATGTGTGTGTGGGTTTTTTATGTAGGCACGCACACTGGCATATATCCACCCACTATCAGATTCTGAAGGAAGGAAAAAACAGAGGAGTGGTGCCCCGGGATAGGGGGTTGGGTTGCGCTCACTCCACACACTGCCGCACGGTGAAGTAGAGGAGGTGGTGAAGAAACAAATCCACCCATATGCCATCAGGATGAATAAAAGGGGTGGAGCATGGTGAATAAATTACTTGTTGGACTTTGGGTCCAAGTCCGCCCTTGATGGGCCGGACTATTTGATTAGGAAATAAGTAGCCTAATCAAATAAGAATAAAATCAGCATAAAATGCAGATTTGGGAATATTTCAGCAATAATTATGGATTTGTTAAAAGAGAAACAAATCACCATAATTATGGAATTAATTGAGGGATAATTAATTGCTGTCTTGGAGGGTAAGAAGGAGTGCACACGTTTCCTAATTAGTGGCCTCCATAAACCACTATAAATAGGGTGTGCCTCCTCAATTGCAATTCGCCCCACCATTGAGTTTTCTGGCAATTCCCTTCTCTCCTACCATCTTTCTGGTTCTGGTGATCTGCTATGCAAATCACAATTAGGCTCTAGTAGTCTAATAATTGTGTGGGTATAAGTATGGAGTATTGAAGCTTTGACCCGGATCCGAACATGGATTCGTCCAGGTACGCCTAATCTCCTTTTAGTTTAATATTTTTCCTACATTGGCATCAGAGACATTTGATCCTTGAGGCTGTGATTTATTCTATGTGAATAATAGTATGATATAATTTGTTTATATCTCAATTAATATTTCTGCTGTGCTAATTAAATATGTTTTAAGCATGATTTATTTTTATGCAACATGTTGCATCTCGACACATAAAAAAATGATTCTGCCTCTGAGTGTTCTTTATGTTTGCATTACTCTGTCTCTAATCATGATTATATCATGCACGTTCTCTTCCATGAAATGCAATATGTGAACAATGATATATGTGCGTCTGTGTGCATTCGGTTTCTTCCTTCTAGATTTGATATTCGACCATGAAGCTCAATATGCACACATATAAAATACTAGGTTCCTGCTTGTTTTCCTCCTTCAATTATTATATATGTATCTACATGCATATATATATAACTCAGACACGATTTCCTTCGTCTGTTCATCACTTCTTCGATTTCTTAAAGTTGAGTTTTTGAAACCTATGTGGATTCAAAAACGAAAAGACTTGACCCCTCAAATGTTAGAAGAGCCTTTGAAACACAGAGACACACATCCGGTCGAATTACATCGCGCCAACAACGTCGAGAAAAATTGGGTGTTTGAAACTTGGTGTTTTTGCCCAAAGTAAGGCCATGGATGTGTAGATCTCGAAGAGACGATTCCAACGATGCTTAGAACGCATCAAACGGAGTCCGGATGAGGGAGAAACAAAGGAAAGAAGTTCGCGGGTCGTTAGTCGCCGCCGCAACTTCACTCATGATTTGATCAATGAAACAGAGGTTTTAAGATCAAATAAATGACATGGATTTGTAGTTCGCTGAACTATAATTCCAACGACACCAAGAACGAGAAAAACGAAGCTAAAACGAGGGAGATATGGCCTCCTGAAGTTGGCGGGTCGCGATGACCCGCCGGAGCTCCAACCGGGTCGGGTTGACCCGTCTGGAGGTTGAAGACGATGACGTGGCAGTCAACGCCACGTCATCGGTCAACCAATGACACGTGGCACCAATGAGAGGTCACCACATCAGCGTCAAGCGCCATGTCAGCATCGGTCAACGAGGCCACATCATCCGTTGACCGAGACACGTCAGCGCCACGTCAATGACATGTCAGCAGTGACGGGTCACAATTGACTAGTCAACGTTGACCGGTCAACAGTCATTCATTGACTGTTGACTGAAAAAAAGCGTAGGGCGCGTGGGACCCACTGGGACCTCCGTTTGACACGTGGCAAGCACCGTCGGAGAGAGGACGGCGCGTGGAGTCGTTTGGACAGGCACTTGTTTTCGGCAGGTGGCCACAAGGCGGCGCGTGTACGTCACGCGCCGCAGCCGATAGTGGCCAACCCTGGAATTTTCCAATTTTTCAGGATTTTTTGATCCAGAGACCTTCTAGGGGCGTGTGGGGCCTTCAATTGAGACGTGGTTGGTTCCTAAAAATCCCTAAATTCGAGAGCTTTAATTTGATATATAATTTGCATATATTTGAAGCAAGTTTGGGTGTAATTTGAGTCAAAAAGGTGCTTATGTGCATTTAGAGGGTCCCAAAAACGTTGGAATTGAATCAATGTTGGTTCTATTTTTTTTTGGGATATGTTGGCTTATTTTTTAAGAGTTTTTCCAGTTGCAACATAAGGTTAAATGCTGAAAGATTCTTTAAAAGTAAGGGATTATTCAAATGAGTTTTTGAATATAAAATCCTATCCAACCTTGACTCAAACTCTTAGAGATAAAAAACTGAAAAATTGCAGCAACTTAAAATTATTCAATAATTATTGAATAATAATAAGTCTTCCCATGCTTCTAATCACATTGATCCACTTGGATTAAAGCAATGACTTCTAAAAGTCAACCTTTTATCACATATGTTGTGACAAAGGACAAGAGAGATAGAGATGTGAGAATCATCTCATCAAGTGGGAGGTATGCTGCAAATACATCCAAATGAGTGGATGTAAACATGGCAAAGAGGAGCTTGACATTGTAGCTAGATGCTACATGAGTTAATATGGTCAGAAGGGCCTATGAGAAAGAGAACCTAGTTAAGAGACAACAATATGAGGCTTAAATTTTTGAATGTTCTTGTTTTCCATTGAATTTAAGATTAAATTCTCTGTTAGTTTTTAGAATTGAATTCAGTATATTCTCTTCTTGTTTTCTTGAACATTCATGTTAGTTAGATGATATTGTGTTATTATCTTGTTAATATAACTGCTCTTTGATTGTGTGAGAGTTTTCTGGAATACGTCTAGAAATCCAATGGGGAAAGTGTTCAAATGAAGACTATGGTTAAAAGGGTGATGAGCTAACTAGTATGATTGGGATAGGAGTCAACATAGTTGTCTCCTGAACATGAAACTAGTGAACTTATTATCTAATTATCCTTTATCTTATTTGAACAAATAAGATTTGTATACCATAATCGTCTAAGTGACCAATTATGACCAAGTCTATTTGACTGAGCTTATGAAGACAAGCTCAATAGAGATATCTGTGGAGTTAAAAACTCTCAAATCTCTTTTATTCAAGAAGAATGAGATGTCAGGGACATCCTACCAACTAGTCTTCAGCATTTAGAGGCTGAAGCAACTGAAGGATACAAGAGGTTTATGCTATCAAGCATAGAAAGAACAACATTGCTTAAACTTATATTGGTTTGAGCAATGTAACCTTATCCAAGCCTTGTGGATAGTATTGGAAGATAGTGAAATAAGTGATCTTCTTCCATAAAGTTAAAACTAAGTTAAGTTTTAACATAGTGTACTAAGTCCTAACATGTTGTTTAGGCAACACTTGAGGCAAATGTCAAACTAAGAAGTTGAGACAAAAATAAATGCCAAGTTCTTTCTAACAAACAACAAATGTATGTTGTGATAAGACATCTCCCAATGAGTGGGAGGAAGCTATGTCTCCCAGTGAGTGGGAGTGAGCCATGTCTTCCATTGAGTGGGTGTATACGAAAGTAAAGATTGCCTCGGATATGCATATTGTAACCTTCAGCAATGTGATTCACCACATTGAACTTGAATGTGAAAGACTGAAGGATTCAAGATCCATCAGTCAGACGAACTTAGCTAAAGAGTGGGAGGATTCATCCTCCATGCCTAAGGGCAAGGAACCTATGAGGAAAACTTGATCTAGAAGAGATCAATGGTTTCTACAAAAGATGAAATGCTACATTGATAAACCTTTAAGGGTTGTAAAAGTAGCAATCCACATAAGTTGTGAATGTTTCACAGAAGCATATGGCTTCATGTCAAAAGCAAAGCAATATAGAGATAGAATCAAGGGATTGGAACTTGCATGTTAACTCTGCATAGATAAACCACCCAGATTCACTCCATGCAATTGTAACTGACAGAATCACATCTTTGCTATCTCTTTAGTTAAGGATCGATGGGACTATGATTCTCAAATCCTTTGTTGGATTTTGGTGTTTCTTTTCTAGGGATAAAAGATTCCATTTCTTGCCACATGTACACCTTGGTCAAAGGGAATGATCAAACTAGCAACAGAGTATTTGCTAAACAACGTGTGCTAAAGGTTTAATACCCTTATGAATAAGTTGAGAACTCATTCTACCTGGCAAGAAAGATAAAGAAACATTTTTTAGAAAATCCACTGCAATTGGCAAATTATGATGTTAGTGAATAAATGAACGTGAGGGCAAAACACAAAGAGCTTAAGTGTTTCGTTAACGTTGTGGATGTTTACTAGAAATACAGTAATGTTTACTTGATTTTTGGCAAGTGTGAAGCTGTTAGATAATGGCTGATCTAGTCAGGAATCAGTGAAACTGAAAGGATAAGACCTTTTGAACTAACAAGGGTTAAAGACACCCATATGATTAGTTCAAGCTGCTTTGTGTACAAGAAAGGTATTGTTAGGAAACAATCAATACCTAGAACCCTTCAACATAATAGAGTTGTTGAAATAGAGAGATAGACCTCTCCTTGATTTGGTTATGAACATAATGTCATCAATAAGACTATCAGTCATATGTTGGTAGGTGGACTCATAGCTATTATATTCACACTTAACCAAATGCCCTCTATATCAGTTACGACCTTACCCTGTGAATTGTGGATAGGCCTTAGACTAGGGCCAAGCTCGTTAAGACCATAAGGGTTATCAACTTTATATTCATAATTCTTCCTATGAGTACGGAAGATTGGGGTCAAGGTATACAAAGTATCTCTTTGTGAGATGACATGAGATTTTGACATGACACATCGTCATTAGTGAAAATGATGGCGGTTCAGTGACTGAGAGAAAACCATGGGACACAACGTTCATAAAACCCAAATTTCCTAGCAGGAAATGAGCATTAATCACAATAAATCTTTTTAAGAGGTTCACAAGTGACAAGGAATAACCAAGTGTTCCTAAGTTCACTGATCCGAGTGGGAGGATTGAGACCATTTACACGACGAAAGAGGTAAGTTACGAGAGAATTACCTCACTCATACATAGGAAAAGAATCCTATGAAATCCACCTCGGAGCAAATTGTCATCTAGCGAATGACTATAAGGGATAGATTCCCTAATGGATTGAATGCTCTCTTCATCATTTAGAAGGTGATGATAACTACCTATAAGTGTCTGAAAGATACTAAAAGGACCTGCTAAGATGAATTGCAAAGTGTTATACAGGAGGATTTGGATTCTTCTTTAAGCCAAATACGTGTTTGGGTAATTTGTCACCTAGCTAAGAGGTGATTGGGAACAAGTAGATTCTCAAATCTGTTGGGGGCATGTAGAACCTAAAGCACTTAGTGGCTAAGGGGTAATACAATGGAAGGTTGTCCATTGTGCGTTTTAACTCTGAACTTTGGCTATGACAACAAGCTTAGTCTTGAAATTGCATCAAGATGACCTTCCAATTTGGAATTTTGGAAATTAGATGATGAACTCTACACTGAAGCAGCTTAAGGGCTTTGTAGAAACAATCACCTAAATAGTAGTATATGAAGTTTTCACAAGGTGAAAGCCTCACCAACTTTGAAATAATCGAAGAACACTACATAAGTTCCAAATGGTTTAGTGATGATTCTTTGTGAAGTCATCCTTTGTCAAGTGACAAATGAAACAAGTGTCAAGGGAGTCAAAGGAATAAAGGATCAGAGAATCCTTAAATTCTGAGTTAAGAAAGTCATGGGTTGAACAAATATCTTGAATGACAAGATAAACGGGGATTGCACAAGAAAGATACAGTCTTTTCCACCTAAGACATGTACAAGTGTAATCCTTAGACATCTTAGGATGTCAAACTGCAAACCCATAGACACTCCTGAAGTCAAGGGCATAAACCTAAAGAGGTTACATGTCCTATGAGGAATCAAACATAAGAAAGGTGGATAGAGTCCCATGTGAGACTATAGTTGGTAATATGAATGTGCACATTGGTGTACATAAGACCAAATGTTTTTGGGTCAGACTTGGAAGTTGCTTTTTGGTCCTGCTGTGAAATGGGTTATAAAAATAACCATAGATTAAGTTGTCAAGACAACAACTTTCCTTTCTGAAAGGATACTCTAATACAAGACCTAGGCAAATGGTGATGGAGTAAGGAAATATACAAAGTATTTTTTTCCTAGTATCCATGGAAATAGAACACAGGGCGTGTTCTGCCATCATTCAAAATGCCATATGGCTAAAGTAATTCCTATGAGAGATTGGGAATGAATGGTGGATAGAAGGATCCAAATGATAACATCTTATGATGAGGATCCTAAGTATCACAGCAAGACGAAACATACTTTTTGATACATCTCTGAGAGATATGCTTTCAAAGAGGGAAAGCGATAGTTCAATGACCTTCTACTGACAGAATGTTGGTAGATCCCCTTATTGAGCCCATAACTTGATTTTCATTGAGTTAGTGAAAATCTAGGGGCGCAAATAAAATATAAGGTCGTGAACTTCTTTTATATAAAGATAAAAGAAATAGTATGTATATTATGAGTAAATACATAAAGGTATATAGTTTTGTATGTCGTACAGGTCAAAAGAGGTTGGTTCACTCACACAAACAACCATCTTCCCATGTTTTGCAGGGGCATGGGAAGGTAAGACGAGCAAATGATCACCATGAGATGGTTGAGAAGAATCTTTGCGTTTAAGTCGCCTCAGTTAGACTGAGATGAGATCTACATGTGTGCATATACACAGAAAATGGATCGAAGCATGAATATAGACATGTAGCCAGGCAAAGAACCCTTTTTCACAAATGAGATTGTAAAAGAGATATTGTGAAAAAGGAAGTTCTGGTTCGAATGTTGAGTACATTTTGGAACTAATGTCTGTACGGTAGAAGATAAAGAAATTGACGTACACCTCAAACCATTCACCGTAGCATGCAATTCATACTGCATGTGCTTGAGAGTTAAACTACAACACGGGATGTGGGTGAAAGATCCCTAGTTCACCACAGTGTGAGTCCCAAGAAGGAAGAATCCTTCCATGATGCCCTTAAGACTTAGGTGACATCATGAAAGCTTGGTTTGGTGACAGCTACTTTAGCTGAAGCTCCATGATCACACTCGATTCGGTCAGATGAGTGAAAACTAGAAAAGCAACCAAGTCAAGATGGACTAATGTTTAGTCAAAAAGAAAAATTTACTCCTAGATACATAAGATGTGCTAGTATCTGTGGTCGACCCCTTACTAGCTCTGTGTATAGCTAGTAAGTGCGGATTCTATGTACGTGGAAGGCAATCTGAGTTAATCAACATATTAACTCGAGAGGGATTAGATATGCCATGAGTAAAGTGTATGGGATAATCTGGGGCATATGAGGCAATGAACATATAGCTTACGGTTATATATAAAGGGTGTCCTTGGATGCTGGTCCAATATAAAGGATTTCTAGTATCACAAGCACCAAATCTGAAAGACGTTTTTGCCCACGCAGTCACGGCAGACGCCAAGTATGAAACAAGAAAGAGTAACGCACGCACGATGGGAGGCCCATCAAGTGCGAGTGGGAGATATTGGACTTTGGGTCCAAGTCCGCCCTTGACGGGCCGGACTATTTGATTAGGAAATAAGTAGCCTAATCAAATAAGAATAAAATCAGCATAAAATGCAGATTTGGGAATATTTCAGCAATAATTATGGATTTGTTAAAAGAGAAACAAATCACCATAATTATGGAATTAATTGAGGGACAATTAATTGCTGTCTTAGAGGGCAAGAAGGAGTGCACACGTTTCCTAATTAGTGGCCTCCATAAACTACTATAAATAGGGTGTGCCTCCTCAATTGCAATTCGCCCCGTCATTAAGTTTTCTGGCAATTTCCTTCTCTCCTACCATCTTTCTGGTTCTGGTGATCTGCTGTGCAAATCACAATTAGGCTCTAGTAGTCTAATAATTGTGTGAATATAAGTATGGAGTATTGGAGCTTTGACCCGGATCCGAACATAGATTCGTCCAGGTACACCTAATCTCCTTTCAGTTTAATATTTTTCCTACATTACTAAATGCATATATATTCATGCACCCGCTCCAACAGTTTTAAGGGACGGGGGGGAAAAAATGATAATGATAATATATGCACAATAAGCACAGGAAGAGAGGCCTGATTTGACAAGACATTAAATTGAAATAATGAAAAAGGAAGGCAGTTGAGATTGAAAAGACATGCTTACATTGAAAAGAAGGCAGACGACAACCAACATGTGGAGAAAAAAAAGAAAGATAATAACCTGAGTGGAACGGCGGCGCTTAGGTTGTAGATGGAGCGAGGAAGATGGACCTTATATAGGAGTAAATTTAGGATTCTCTTTTCAGAATATAATAATATATATATTTTTAATAGTAAGATGTTTATTTCCTCTCCTTTTCTTCTCATCAAATCCAGATTAATTTATATAGATATTTCAGCTACATTTTTTTTATCAGTATCATTTATTATTATTAATTATATAATAAATAATATTTTTTTTCAAGAATTCTTATTATTTTTATTTTCAAAATTCACTTCTCATAAATCTTTATATACCATTTAATTATATAGATCTAAAACCACAGCTAATTTTCTAATTAAGTCCCAAAAATTTAAGGATGTTATAGAAGCAGCCGGAGATGGTGCAGGTGAAGTAGAAGGTGTAGTGACAAACATGCTGAGTTTTTGGCCACTGTTACAGTGACCTGTGAAGGCACAGGCAAAGTAGAATTCCCCGGTTCGGTTCAGAGTCACTCTTGCCAGTCCCGTGTTGAGCACCTGAATCGGGTTCATGAAGTTGCATTCCTCGAAGCCCGCCTCAGTACTCAGTATGGCTACCACATGTCTTCCTGTGGCGAAGTGGAAACGCTGCACAACTCAAAATAGCACCAGAGGTGTAAGTTTTTTTAATAAAAAGACCAACCTAATACATACTTAATTAATTAAAATCCAATATAATATGAAGAGCCATTCATTGGCAATATAATACATAAAAAAAGAAGAAGATTGAAGGAATAAAAATATTTTAGATCTAAAACTTTTGAGCTTCTGAGTCCACATGGGAGTCTCTACTTTTATAGAGGCTCTTAAAAAATTAAAATAAAATTGCTCGATTGCATGACGGTACGAAGGACATAATCAAGATATCTATTGTTTTTCATCTATAATATTTGATTTTTTTTCCACAAATAAAAATTCAAGAACACTACAAAAAGGCATTAGAGAACTAAACTCAAAGCAAGATTGTTAGAAAATTTGACTTTCATCATTGACCTATCTGGAGTGTCGTTGGCTTTGAAAGTGAAATTGTTTACCCAATTGGCACAGAAAGAAGCACCACCAGGAGGATTACTAATCCACCCTGTGGAGTTACCCACTATGAAATCTTCAGCTCCTGTTCTGTGTAGCATTGCTGCAAAATCGGCCACAACAATAATTATTGCCACCTTCCCTAACTTAGCCATCTCTATTCTCTAGCAACGTTATGATATGTGATCTCAGGTAGTCCCTTTGTGAACCACTGCTTCATCAGCTTCGTAGAGTGTGTGTGTATGTAAATACTACGGCTTTTATAGGGTACTTGATTTTAATTTCCGTATGAATTGAAGGGGTAGGTGAAAAATCAAAATATTGATTATTAAAGGCATTACTTTTCGCCGCCCAAAAGCTTAGTCTAATTTATTTATTTTATTTTGTGTGACGCCATCCTAGTATTTGGCATGCACATATTAATTAACTTTTTTCCAAATAACTAAAATTCAACTTTGGTTTATTAATTTAATTGACACAATTTTTTAATATAACTAATAAAAGGGGAAAAAAATAAAACTCAAAATTGAACTACTCCATCATGGTACTAGATAATCTTTATTCTTTCAACGCAATATGATATTATTATACACCAAACAGCAACAACCCACTACATCTGAACCAAAACTTATTCAAGGTAACACATAAATTAAATTCCACCAATGCAAAATAAACCCCAACAATATGCGAATAAAACATAGAAAATTAATTTCTGTGTGTGTGTCTATAAATGAAGGAACAAGCTCAGACAAATAGTTGGAAAAAGAGAGAAAGTAATAGCCAGAGAGTTGGCCGAGGATGGTGGAGGAGACTGTTCGCCGGAGGGTGACGTGGGTGATGATGATCCAGCAGCTCCCGCAGGCGAAGGTGACGGGGAAGAAGAAGAGTTTGAGACATTAATGCTTAACTTCTGACCACTGTTACAATGACCTGAGAAACCACAAGCAAAGTAAAACTCCCCGGTTCGGTTCAGAATCACTATATCCGGTCCATTGCGAATCAATTGAACCGGGCTATTCAAGTTGCAACTGTCGAAGTTGGCTTTTGTCAGTATGGCTACATCGTGTCTTCCAGTGGCAAAGTTAAACACTGCAAAACAAAAAACAAAAAAAACAAAAAAACAAAAAATTAACAATAGAGCATAAGGAAGAAGGCTAGAATCTTTTAATGAACGAGTCTGTGTTTAAACATATGAAATCAACATCACATCTTAACTCAAAATCTAAAGAAATAAATTTACGCGTGTTTTAGCCCAACTCTATAATGTGAAATTTCTTCACTTTCTCATATCAAGTCAAGTCAAGTCCACTCACCCTTAACATCGTAAATATTTTGGGTCGAGAGATATAAAAGATTAGATGGTTATTTACCTAGAACATCGTTACTTTGAATGTCAAGCCTGCTGCCCAGTTGGAATAGAAAGAAGCACCGCCAGAAGGACTATTGATCCACCCGGTGGAGCCACCCACCGTGAAATCTTCGGCTTCCACGCCGTGGAGGCAAATTGAGGCAAAAGCAACCGCCACAAGAACTTCGCTAACTGTGCCATCTCTACTAGATATATGTGTGATCTCAGGTCGTCCGGCTGGTGGCTCTATGGATTTCAGCACCCTTCAAATTGATGCTTTTAGCTTGAAAGGGTTTTGTGTTGTGTCGTATATACTCTTTTTTATCTTATTTATAAATAACTTTTTCTCTCATTGGCTAGTTCTTTTTATGAGCAACTTTCACTTTGTGTCTGAAAATGTAAACTTCTTTTTGCCATTTTATCCTTATTAAATACATAATCTATAATTAATTATCACATACACCAAGATTTATATTTAGGAGAGAGTGATGTGTTCTAATTCACTAGGTGAATGTAAGCTTTGTGTCTGAAAATTTAAGCTTCTTTTTTCCATTTTATCCTTATTAAATACATAATCTATAATTAATTTTCACATACATCAAGATTTATATTTAGGAGAGAGTGATGTGTTCTAATTTACTGGGTGAATGAAGTCAACAAAGCATTGAGAAAAATGTATATTTTACTATTTTTCATGTTTTTTATACATTCTCTTTTATATACTTTTTTTATAAATAGGGATATATATGAAAAACAAATTGATTTTTTTGACACACTTGTTATTTTTAACTATTTATTCGTTTTATGCAATTAAAATAAAAATTATTTATAAATATAGGGTCAGAGGCAGTATAATCACATCAAAGTATCTCTTTAATTGCTGGATAAAAGGTGTTGGTGAAGTCAAAATATTGAATGGGTCCTAAATTTCATGCATTATTATATCAACCTAATCCTTCCCGACCGCGCTATATGCCATGCATAAAAATAAATAGAGATTAGTAAAACATTGACGATTTCATCAAGGCATGAATAATTCTATTATGTAATATAAAATAAGGAACCAATGAAATTACTTTCCGTGAAACAATGGGACATTGACTACATGTAAGTTCAGGTTCTACTTCTAGAACTCTTGGATTCATAGGATAAATTCATTACCTAATTAGGCCTTTTGCCCTAAATGATAAAAACAGGGAAATGAAATTCTAATAATGACGCAGTGTAAAAATTATTTACCAAAGTATACTGTACATATAAGAAGTCATTTCCATAAAGAACGAATTTTTTCATTTTTCCGCCTGTGAAGTTAGTTTTTTTTTTTTTGGTACAAGCCTGTGAAGTTAGTTGGATATCACATTTTCAGATGAAACCGCTGGGTCCTGTTTAATTTGTTCATTGATGAATTGGGGCCTAAGCCCATTTCAATTGGAGCACAAATAAAAATATGAAGAAAAATTAATTTGTAAGTCCTTGTTATTTTACTTGATTTTTAATTGTTTTATCAGTCACATGAAACTACAAATACCTCATTAAAAATATTATTTTTAATTAGTGATAATATTTACATAAAAATATATTGGAAATATTATATTAACCAAATAATATATTTAAACTTTAAAAAATTAGTTAATAAATAAGTTTATGTAACTAAAAATATAAAATATGATGATAAATAATTTTAAAAATATATATGCATCAAAATTAATTTTTGGTAATTTAAATTGTTTTTAAAAAATATTTTTTCAAAATGATATTTTAACCTAAAATATGTTATTTAATAAATAATTAACGGTTAAAGAGATGAAAATTGAAATCTCAAAAGTATTGGGCAGGCTATGCTATGTGATTTTTAAAAAAAAAAATTAGAGGATGTTTATATATGTTTTTAAAAGGGATGTCTCCAAAATTGCGGTAAACTAAAGGGGGCATCGGTGTATTTTACTCTTAATAACATATATACATTATAAAAATATTGCATTTGACCCTTAATAAATACTTATATACATTATGTGTTGGTAAAAGGTTTAGGGTACAAAAATATCTACAAACTTATATAAAAAATGCGTCCAACACTATAAACATTTTTTTGTGTAAAAATACTTATAAACATTCAAAATTAGACCAAAATGACATGTCCATTAAAATGGGCTAAAATCCATTACTTTTTATAGTACCAAAATGCCCCTAACTCAAAATAATAAAGATGTAAAAATACTCATAAACTTTTATACAAAGTGCGTCAAACACCATATACTTTTCGAAGATACAAAAATACCCATGCCTTTCAAAATGGACAAGAAAATACCAAAATACCCCCAAGTTAAAAAAAAAAAAGCACCACACACATGCACATGGTGAATGTATTTTATGAAAATTATTATTATATATTTGCTGGGTACTCTAATCAAATTTGGAGCTTGCATCTATTCTTTGTTTCTCTTTTGTTTGGTCTAAGGATTTTGAATCTATTTTAATTTAATAATTTAATTCATTTTTTAATTAAGTCAATGTTATATCCTGGCCACTTTAATTTTTTGGGTTTAGGGATAAATTTAAGTGTGTAAATTGTAATTAATTTCTTAAGAAAAATCAGAAAAAAATTGAAATAGAAAATTAATAGAAAATTTAATAGCATGTACTCCATCTCGCTTAATATTCATCATTACATCCAATTGCTAAATTATCACATCCATTTACTTGCGGCTGATTCTATATTAATTACATATTAAATTTGAGTTAAGTTTAAAGATAGAATTAACAAAGTTTAAGATTTTTCTTATTTATGATAAAACATATTAGAAGTGATTTATAAATAGAAGTAGGTAAGTAGATAATAGTAATTTGCTTGTTAATTTAAAGTTATTGTATACAATTCCATGTTATGTTCATAATAATAGCATATTTGCATAGCTAGATAGATAATTTTTGGGAGAATTACACTTAGGTCCCATGGAAGAAAAAAAATGAAGAAATGGTCCTTGTAGATTGCAAAATGAAAAAATGGTCCTATTAACAACTCCATGAGCCTGTATTGACAAATCATTAACAACTCCAGGAGCCTGTATTGACAACTCCATGGGACCATTTTTTCATTTTGCAATATATATGGACCATTTTTTCATTTTCCCTCTTTCTTGGGACTTGAATGTAATTCTCCCATAATTTTTTTATAAGTTAAGGGTAATTTGGTACTTTCATGTCCATTTTGAATGTTTATAGGTATTTTTGCAACTCTGAAAAATATGGTGTCTGATGCATTTTAGGTAATAGTTTATAGGTATTTTTGCATCTTTATTATTTTGGAGCCATAGACATTTTGGTACTTTTAGAAAAATAGTTAGGCCCTACTACAAAAAGTAATGAACGTTAGCCAATTTTAGTGGATGTGTCATTTTTGCTTTGATTTTGAATGTTTGTGGGTATATTTGCACCCAATAAAAGTTTAATGATATTGAATGCATGTTTGGTATAAGTTTATGGGTATTTTTGAACCTTAACCTTTTTGTAAAATGGCCCAAACAATATATACATTTAGATCAACTCATTTAGTGCTCGTTTGAAATAGCTTATTTTTAAGTAATAAATATTTATAAATCGTGATTTACAGTATATGAATTAAGTATGTAAGAGAACTTTTATCTCAACTTACATAATAAATAATTATTCTTAAAAAAATAAATTAATCCAAACATACTTTTAATGTTGAGAGCCACCGCAATACTTATAGTCGTAGGCCCCAATCCGTAAAACCATTTTTAAGTCAAGAGCCACCGCAATACTTATAGTCGTAGGCCCCAATCCGGAAAACCATTTTTTTTTGTTTTGCCAACCCGGAAAACCATTTTTAAGTCAGCCTTTAAATGTTTTCTTCGGTATAGGCCCATCAAAGGATTCTGTTCCTGGCTTCGGCCCTTCTCCATTTCTTAACCAAATTAATACAAAGTACCCCGCCACGATAATTGTTTTTTTTTTAATTCATAGAACCCTCCTCCGGAAGAACAAGGGTTGGGTTTATAGTCCCTTATACGTAGTAAATTAAAGTTTAAATTCTTGTTGGGAGAGGTACCAACATTTAATAGATGATAATGTCTTGAAAATGATTGCCTCAATTAAAAGAGTACATGTATTTAGTGAAAAAAAGGATTAAGGTGCAAATTTACCAACGAAGTTTTGTCCGAGGAGCGTTTGGCATAAATATCTTTTAGAAAGGGCAAAAATACCAATGAACAATTAAACAGGGGCATCCACCACAAAAACCGTTAAATTCGTACTAACGCCGTTAGGAGTTTTCTTTTCTTATAATTTAACGCCGTTAGTACGGATTTAACGATTTTTGTGATGGATGACCATTTTTAATTGTTCATTGGTATTTTTTCCCCTTCTAAAAGATATTTGTGCCAGACGCTCCTCGGACAAAACTTCATTAGTAAATTTGCACCCTAACCCTAAAAAAAATACACGCACGTATATATAATATTATAAGTATTTATAAATTTTATACCATTATTATGCATAATTAATTATTCATATTATATCAATTATTCCATGTTATGAAATTATTTTAAACTATAATCATTATTAAAACTAAAATAAGTTCGTTTTCTTAACTCTTGGTGTTTTTATTATAAATATAGTACAGGGATAAATTCACCATGCCATTGAGCTATAAATGAAAAAAAGTTCCTATTCTCTTTTTCGGCAGGGAAGGGGTGTTTTAGTGTTGCCTTGTTTAGTTTTATTTGAAGGGAAGGGGTAATAATTAGTTTACTATTCAATTCTTACATATTTGTTTATACCTTTTTATTTATTGTCATATGAATTAATTTATATCTTAATTCAAATTGCATAATTTATTAAAATTCATTCTCATCCCAACATGTTAGTATGTGTATAAAAAATCAATTTAATAATATTTTTTATTTCAAGTTAAGATAATAATTTAATTTAAAAATTAATTATGTGGGAAAAATTGTTTAGAAATTTTTATTTTAAACTAATTTTCCTGTCATATGAATACATTAATGGAATATCACATAATAAATCATAAAAAACACAAGTATACAATTTTTGTAACAATTACTGATACAAAAGCTGTAAATAAATAAATGGATCCAATCCACCAATAGGGAAATCGTTTTTTTCTTTGAACGCAATGTTATATCATTATTATTATCATGACTCCAAAAAAGCTAGCTAGCTGGTTCAGCCACCAGCATGTAGTGCAACACTACCAAAATTATTCAAAGAAGTACCCAAACTCCACCAAGGCAAGTGAACCCCAAGTCCCCTTGTGTCCATGATATAGATGCCCACATATATATTTGAAGGTGCAAAGTTCAGAGAAATGGTCGTCGGCCTTCAGGCTAAGTAACTGGCGATGGTGCAGTTGAAGGAGAAGAAGCTTCAGATGAAGGAGAAGGTGCAGTGACAAACATGCTGAGTTTTTGGCCACTGATACAATGTCCTGTGAAGGTACAGGCAAAATAGAATTTGCCGGTCGGGTTCAGAGTCACTCTTGCCGGTCCAGTGTTGAGCACCTGAATCGGGTTCGAGAACTTGCATTCTTCAAAGTCGGTCTCACTCAGTATGGCTACCACATGTCTTCCTGTAGCGAAGTTGAACACTGCACAACTCAAAATAGCACCAGAAATTAAATTAGCGTACGTCTATTCACCAACCATATATAATGCCCCCTTTTCTAAAGCTTTTTTTTTTTTTTTGGTTTTAATTAAGACATTCCAAGGTCGTGCTGTTATGCAATTGTGTAATTTTTTTACTTGTCTTTTCTCTCTGTTAGAATATAATTAAAGTCCCATGATTGATTATGGGAGATTGAATTAAAGGTGTATGTATACCGTTTATTAGAATATAAGTCCCGTATCGACAACTGAAAAATAAATTAAAGGCATATATCACCTTACGGTAGGTCCTATTAAATTAGTTTATGTTATTTTAACAGAAAGATAAGTCTTATATATACTTCATTAATTCACTAAAATCTAATATGTTATCTAGAGCCATTTTATCTGCGATAGCAAAACAAAAATGAAGACTAAAGAAAGAAAAGATTGTAGATCTAAGGCCTTTAAGACTCCAAGTAATAAAATTGCTCCATTGCATGACTTCAAGACTTAATCAAGATATCCAATTTTTTTCACCTAAAATATTTGATTTTTTTTTTTTTTACAAAAATAAAAATTCAAGAACACTACAAAAAGGCATTAGAGAACTAGGCTCAAAGCAAGATTGTTAGAAAAATCATCATTGACCTACCTAGAGTGTCGTTGACTTCGAAGGCGAAATTGTTAGCCCAATTGGAAAAGAAGCACCACCAGGAGGATTATTGATCCACCCAGTGGAGCCACCCACTGAAATCTTCAGCTTCTGTTCTGTGTAACATTTCTGCAAAAGAAGCCAACACTACAAGAATTATTGCCACCTTCTTCCCTAACTTATCAGCCATCTCTATTTGATGATATGTAATATCTCAGGTCGTCCCTTTGAGAATCACTGCTTCTGCTTCATAAGAGTGTGTGAGAGTGTGTGGGTAAATACTACGGCTTTTATAGGTACTTGATTTTAATTTCCATATGAATTGAAGGGGTAGGTGAAAAATCAAAATATTGATATGGTCCAAAAATGCGTGATTACATATAGCTAATTAATCTTCCTTTTTGGCTATAAAAGGAGGGGGGAAATCAAGTGAAATCTTCAGATCATCCCCCAAATAACGCCCTAAGATGAATAGTTAATAAAACATTGATTCTGTGCAGGTACTACCATTCGAATTATTAGCATTGAATATTAAATGATTTTTAATAAGGCCGTCAAAATTACCAGTTTAAGCAAATTAGTGACAATAACATAAACCTATATTGTTGATCCATGTTTATAAAGATTCGATAAAGTTTTATGTTGGCTGTTGAAAGCCTAACACAACCCTCCTTTATAGAGCTTGGGACCAACTGTAAAATATAGGCGGTGTTGTCAACACTTGTTTTAAGAAGCTAAAGGAACATCTCATTACATACAAGAGTAGTGCCTCTAGGTCACAGATTGACTTCTTTTGGTAAGATACCCTCTCAAAAGATTTTGTAGTAATTGCAAAGTGATTCCTGGGAATGGCGTGACCGTGCAACATAGGGTCTTGGTCCTTGATGTGCTTATGAAATATAGAAAACAAAAGTGCCAAGAAGTTTTAAGCCCAAGGATCAAGTGGTGCCAATTAAAGAGGGAGAAAAGAGATATTTTCAAGAGAACTCTTTCAGATGAAGGAGTTTGGGAGTCACAAAGAAATACTATCACAATGTGGAAGGAAATGGCTCAGATGGTTCAGAAGGCTGCTAAAGATATTTTGGAAGAGTCTAAAGGTTTTGGCCTAGCCATCGAGAATGTGCAGGAGAAAGCAAAGAACTAGAAAGATTGTTTTAAAGTCATACACTTGTGCAACAATGATGAAAATTGGGAAAGGTACCATGTGACTAAAAAGAAGACTAAGAAAGTAGTGAGTGAAGCTTGCTCTAAAGCTTTGAAGGAATTTTATAAGGAGTTAGGGACAAAGTCTAGGGAAAGAAAGATTTACAAGATTGCAAAGAACATGGAGAGAAAAAAGAGAGATTTGGATCAAGTAAGGTATATAAATGATGCAGAAGGCAAAGTCTTGGTTTCTGATGGTGATATTAGGGATAGATGGGAGGACTACTTCTACAGTTGTTCAATGATGGAGGTGAAGGTTCAACTTGTGAGTTGGAGGATTTGTCATTTAGAAATGCTGAACAAAATTTGGCTTTCTATCATAGGACCCCCTTCTCATCCAAGGCCAAGATTAAGTTCATAAATACATGATTATGTAGAATTAGATTATGTACGATGATTTAGGACTTATTCAAATTAAACTTCCCAAACTAGGGTTTACAAAAAGCTTTGTAAAACCTGTTCAACAACGGTCTCATATTAACATTTCAACTATGCAAATGGCCTGTACAGTACGATTTCATTTATAAATATCAGAATACAATGTAAATTCCCGACATACTCGGGTTCTATAAATCAATAAAGGGTCTACGGGGCATAAATGCCCATAATCAGTTTCCCAATCTAGGGGATTACATAAATCAATCCAATATATCCGATATATATATATATATATATATATGTAATTATCAACAAAATATCCAATTGATTTTTACATGATACCCAAATAATCCAAAAAAACTAACTCCAAGCCCGGAGCTCTATCCACCCTTCATCACCTGCTTCTCTTTAGAACCACCATCCCTATCTGAAATTTGTTTGGGAGAGTGAGATTTTAAGGAATCCCTGTAGTAATAAATCACTCATAGTATGTACAACCACAAAGCATGAAAGCAAATCATAACACAACACACTGCAATCACAACGGCAGTTATAGCGGCAAGAGCAGGTGTGACCTACGTCATCCTTACATCTGCTTACACTGAAGTGCTCACGCTATATTGCACAACCACATGTTTATATCACATATATCACCATAGTTGGGATCCATATAAAATATTTCACATTACATCAAGCCACACTGGTATATTCTCAAAGCAGGAATCCACAATTCCACAACACAGCCTTGGCAATTAAAACGGCAGGGGTAGGTTGATAATCATCACCCTCTATGGCTGCTCACGCTGACCTGCTCTAGCTGTAATGCCCTATGGCAGATAACACATTCACAAGATCATAATGGCCTCATGCCCATAATTTTCACACAAAACAATGATAAGTCATGCATACCAAGCATCATACACAACATGAGAGAAAAGTCACTACCTTGGTCCTTCCGTGTGTGCTCTAGCACTGGTCTCTCCAGAGTAAGGCAAATGTCAAATCCTATAATTCATAATTAGGGACGAAGTGTCATACTCTATTCCAATACTTAAAGGACTTCATATCCCTTAGATTGGTTATCATTAATGTCCTTTAGGAAGCTACAAATGCCTCTAACAAAAGCCTTAAAAGGTTGGAAGAACTATCCCAAAGATCCCCTTTTAGAAGTGAAAGTACAGATTTTTCACTGTTACACTCGAGTGAAGAAGACCTTGCTCGAGTAATGATGGACTTGCACTCAAGTCATGAGAAGCACACTCGTGTGAGTGCGTGACAGCAAGCACATACAGAAACAAGAAATAGCCAAAGCACTCGAGCATAGAGGTCAACACTCGAGTGATATCCTCACTCTCACCCGAGTCCTAGAAAGTGAAGCACCAGAAGTAATCACTCGAGAGTAGAAAGGAATGACAGAGATAAGAAAAGCTCATTACACTCGAGCATGAATTCAATCACTCGAGTGATAGCCAAATGCTTACTTGCGTTTCACAAAGTGAGGTATAGAAAGCTCTCACCTGAGAGCAAAGAAACTTTTAAAGGAGATGAACACTCAAGCAGGGGTCTTGCTACTCAAGTGATAGCTTAATACCCGCGAGTGCTAGGCCATACTCTTGAAAATTTGACCATGAGTGACAATTCAAGACACGAGTTCATAGTGTCAAATACACATGCACTCGAGTAAGACAAGGTTCACCTGAGTGAGAACCCACAACACTCGCAAGTGAGACAAACACTCTTACTTTTGCATGGAAGTGCAACAGAAAAACTGAAGGAAAATTGAATATGCTATGCCGTACTCGAGTGAGACCCTTGATCACTTGAGTGATGCATATCAAAAGCCAAAAATGCAGCAAAGATGATAGTGTAATACCCAGAATTTTGAGATTTGAGGCTAGAGAATAAGCATGAGATTAGTGAACTACTAAGCCCTGGTTTAGCAAGATCCCAAATTGTGATTAAGGATTAATGACTCCAAAAGTGGATGTGATTAGTGAGAAATAACTCTTTTGGAGAATCCGATGTGATTTGAGATTTGTATGTGTTGTGAGCAACGCCGAAACCCTGTATTTAAGCTCAATTATGAATTAACATCTAAATTGACTTAAAATAGAGGGGATGGTACATTGTGGAAGAAAATGAATGATATGGTGTGTTTGGTGGTGATTCAAGAGGAATTGCCATAATCAGGGGCAAAACGGTAAAGTTACCGGCCAATTGATAGGTTACCGAAGAGGAAGCTCCTTGGTAACTCAAAGATCAAT
Source organism: Inga oerstediana (assembly GCA_963210345.1). Classification (NCBI taxonomy): domain Eukaryota; kingdom Viridiplantae; phylum Streptophyta; class Magnoliopsida; order Fabales; family Fabaceae; genus Inga; species Inga oerstediana. The sequence continues at coordinate 39,732,747 of OY723407.1, forward strand.
GGTTGAGATTGATTTTTTTTTAGATTAAAGAGGGTGGAATCCTGTGTGTGTGTGCCTATGTGAGCTCATGGGTGATGGATTAAGATCTTGACAAGTGTCACCATGAGAGCCATTGATTGGGTCAACATGTCAAAGCTCTTTCCTCTCTCCTTTCCTCTCTATTTAGACGTCCAAGGGCCTTCTTTTGGCTAGAAAATTAGGCCCTCTTCATCATCTTCATCCTCTTTCTTCAACTCCATGGACGCCAAGCTTGGGGAAGGAAAGAGAAATGGAAAGGTAAGGATTTAGCTTGTTTGTTGGCCTCTAATGCTTTAATCACCTTCTGTAAAGTTGTTCATAATGATGAGAGCTTCATCTCTGATTAGAGGTATTTGAGAGCTTGAGCAAAAGTGGAAAGATGGAGAATCAAGAAATTGGTTTGGGAAAGAGGAAGAGGTGAGTATTTGATGACTTTTGACCTAACTATTGTGGTTATTGGTTGAGTATTGTGAATTTTGGTTTTTGCCTTGATTTTGGTGGAATTTTGAAATGCATGAATTTTCATGTGTTTGGTGTTGAAAATGGTTTTTTTTCCTGTAATTTGGTCATTGGAATTGATTTGGCATTGGAAATGGAAAAGTTGCAATGTTAGAGTTTGAAATGTGAAATTGTGTGACATGTTGAGATTGCTGTAAAACATGTCAATATAATGTGAATTTGGTTGTTTTAGTGTTTCCAATGAATTCCTTGTGAAAATTTGTGTGGGAATGAAGTTTGGTATGAAATTAGGATCATTGGAAGCAAATATGCCAAAACTGGAAATGCTGCCATTGAAAGTCTATTCTGGGCAGTCAGTTTGCATGAACATTTTAAATAACCAAATGGTGTCTAAAAATTCTGAAACTTTCCAGTCTTGAATTCACATTCCAATCTTCAAAATGGCCACATAAATTGTGTCATTTCATTTTGTAAGCTGGGAGTTATAGTTGTCTAAATTTTGAGGTCGAAACTGGACTTGATTCTGGAGCAGTGTGGATATTTGTGTAATTCTGTATTTCGGTGGTTATGTACAGCCTTGATTCATATTTTTCCTATGAAGAGGACTTAAATATATTTCATCTGGCTTTGGGATCACCTCGTTTTCAATTTTTATGAAATTAATTATAAATTTTTGAAGTTGCCTTGGCTGCAGCAGAAAATCTTGGCTGCAGCGCAAAAGTTTCTGTGTGTGTTTTGGCCGCAGCCAGAAATTCTGGGCTGCAGCCAAAAACCTTCTGTGCATGTTTTGGCTGCAGCCAGAGGATTCTTAGCTGCAACCAACCCCCATTTTTAGTATTTTGTGATTTTGGAAGGTGATTTCCAACCTAATACTTTCCAATTCTTTAAGCTTTCGTGGAGATTATTATAGCCACTTAAAGGGTGTGAATGATAGCCAACTTTAAGTATTGTGGAAGTAAGGATTTGGAAAATATATATTTGATATGAAATTTTGGAGCATTCTTAACCAAGTAAAATGGTTGGAAAAGTCAAAAAAAAAAGTACTTAATTTAATTAATTAAAGAAGGGAATTATAGCAAATACAAGAAGCAATTAATATTTCCCTTTCTTCTTGTAATATTTGTCCATGGAAGGGAAATAGGAGGAAATAATAATGCTTGATAGCTGATTATGCCATGTGTCATCATCTTAAGCAAGGAATTAAATAAGAATTAATCAAAATATGAGCACATGTGAGAATTGTCATAAAATATTATATTTTGTGCAATTGGTTGGAGTAATTAGATGGAGCTGATTTAGGTTTATGAAGGACCTTATATGGCATCATTTTGGGCTAAAGGGAAAGGAGGGAAATTGGCCCAAAATCAATGGAAAGGTTATGAATAATTAGGAAGACACAAGGCCTAAGTAAATTACATGTCATAAACTCATTAAAATCTAATATCCTAAAAGAGGTGTGAAGTGTAACCCCCTGCCATAATTATATCCGAAATACGCGATTAAAGTGAAATAGAGACAAATAATAATTAAAATTCAATCTCAAACCCATCTACCAGACGGGGCTTTCACAACTAACTTTTTAAATCCAATTAACCTGGTCTCACATTCACATTTTGAATACAATTACCACGCAAAGATAAATCACATTCATAACATATCAGAGTGCACAATATAATAATCCTGGCAATCCCGAGTTCCATTTATTAACTCAAGCTTTACAGGGCATAATCGCCCATATACAATTTCCCAAATAGGGGATCACTTAACAATCATCTCAGATACACATTCCAATGACCAAATACATACTCAAATACTCATCCAAACGTACATAATACTCCTAACTATGATAACCACCCCCCATATCAAATACTGAAGAAGCCCTTGTCGCCCTTGGGTGCTTACTCCCTCCTCGAGCCTCTTACCCTGTCTACATGGTTAGTAGGGAAGGGTGAGATTCGAGAGAATCTCAGTAGGAAACAAATACCAGTATGCATGCAAGATAAGTGTTTAATGCATGACATGCTTACAATACATAACTCATGCTCACATAATGACATATCTGCGTGCTCAATGTTTCAACAATATACTCATGGCCATAGCATAAATAGAAACAGAGCTACAATCATTCATATAAGTTTTACATAATCAAGCAAAGCAATAAATGCATCAATACACCAACACAAATATCAAATGCATGCAGAAGAGGTAAGTTCCCTACCCTTGTCTTCCACGTATGCTCCAGCACCACTTATTGATGATCAAACGAATATCGAACTACGATTAGGGCAAACATAAACCCTATAACTAAAACAAGGACATAGGGTTATTCTCTAACCAAAACCTTACTTTCATATCACTTAAAATTGGTTATTATTCAAGACCTTTAGGTGGCTAATCAAAGCCTAAACATATGCCTAAAGGCTTGGAAAAACACTTGACCAAAAACCATCTTCGAAAGTCCAAAATTTCATTTTTGGGGGTTGTCCGCGGCCCATAAATCCACTGGCCATGGCCAAAAATAGGTCAGAAACATTTGGGCTGCGGCCTAGAACTTTTGGCCGTGACCAAGAAAATCCTGTTTCTTGGATGAACTTCCAAAAATCATAACTAATTCTAAAAAAATTGAAATGAGGTGATTTCAAAGCCAAATAAAAGGTATTTAAGTCCTCTTTATAGGAAAAATATAGACCATTACCAGAAATCACCACAAAAATATAGAATCACCCAAAACTCAATACTGCCCCAAAACAAAGTCCAGTTTCCATCCCAAACTTTGGACAGTCTTATCTCCTAGCTCACCAAATGAAATGGCACAAATTATATGTCCATTTGAATCTTGGGATGTGAAATTTAAGAATGGAAAGTTTCAGAATTTTAAGACATCATTTGCCCAGTCAAAACATTCACACAAATAAACTGCTCAAAATAGAACTTCAATGGACAGCATTTTAGTTTTCACACTTTGGCTTCCAATGGTCCCATTTTTATACCAAACATCATTCCCACACAAATTTTCACAATAAATCCATTGGAAACACCAAATCAACTAAATTCACATTATATTGACATGTTTTCTCAATGGCACAACATGTCACCCAATGTCACATACAAACACACATTGCCATTCTTTTCATTCCAAGGTTTCAAATCAATCCCAATGACCATATCACACAACAAAACACCAATTGCACAAAAATACACAAGGTAATTCCTCCAATCCAAAATCACATGAAAATCAAGGCAAAATTCAAATTCACTTTACCGTTTTGCCCCTGATTACGGTAATTCACACTGAATCACCACCAAACACATTTTCTCATTTCTTTTCTTTAACAATGTGCCCTCCCCTATATTTTAAGTCAATTTAGAGGTTAATCCATAATTAAACTTAAATACAGGATTTCGGCGCTGCTCACAACACCTACGAATCACATTCAAGTACCAAATCACATCATACTCTCCAAAAGGGTTATTTATCACTAACCACATCTACTTTTGGAGTCATTAACCCTTAATTACAATTTGGGATCTTGCTAAACCGGGCTTAGCAATCCACTTATCTTAGGCTTATTCTCTAGCCTCAAATCTCAAAATTCAGGGTATTACATGAAGGATATTTTAAAACATCATAATCTCTTTTCTTCCTCATTTTCACGCCATACACACCAAAAATAGAGAGAGAAGAGAGCTTCAAGAATTAGGGAAAGGAAAGCTTGTAGAAGGTAAAATCTAAGGTAAGGGTTAGTGATTTCAAGTGTTCTTACCTTCTAACTTGTGTAAAACATCTTCTAATCTTTTCTCCTCCATGAAAATCATGTGTAGTAAGCAAGGCTTCAAGGAGAGAGAAAGAGGGAGAGAGGGAGGATGTTCTAGAGATAGAAAGTTGAGAAATCAAAGGTAACCTCAAGAACTTTGATTCTCTTGATGATATGATGTTGATGTTGTGATTATTGACTTGATTTGTGGTTGTTTTGGTTATTTTTGTAAATTTGGGATGATGAAACCCTAAGAGGTTATGCTGCTCAAATTTCCTCAAATTATGTTCAATAAGTGTTTAAAAGGTTTAATAAGTAATTAGGAGGAAAAAGAAAGGAGCTTTAAGGGTTAGATCATGAAAAACACATTTTCTCTTTCCTTGTTATATGTTTTGGCCAGCATCAAAAGTAAGTGAAGGAGATGGAATTTCATTAATTTGAGGGTTCCATTATGTTTATAAAGGAAACTTGTGTAGGGTTGATGTTGATCATGTTGTGAGAAAAGCCCTCGTAAGTGAAATGTCAAAAATACCCTTAAAACCCTAAGTATGGGCTGTCAAGGGCAAAACTGTCATTTGGCTGTGATTTTGAGGAAATTGAGGTTAAACAAGGATTTTACATGCAAAAAAATATGTAGGAATAGCCTAGGTCATAATTTTTGGAAAAGTACAGTCAGATCGAGTAAAAAGGGACTTAGACCGGGTTTCTAAGGGTATTTTGATAATTTTACAGAATTAGACTAATATAACTAATAAAACAAGTTTAAAGAGTTTAGAGTAGTGTATGAATGTGTATTAACTTAATTCTTGTAAACTTGGAATTTTAGGACCGGACTGTTGAGCTTGAACTGTATCGAATTAAGGACTTAATTAGACATAAGATAGTAGCACTTTCTTTCATATACTATATAATTGTCTATATGCTTTGTGTATGCCTCTTTTGTGATAAGAACATTGTTTTGCCGAGAAGGGCAATTGTGTTTGGAGGAGTACTTACCCGGTTGTGAGCAAGAACCCGACTAAGGTGTTTACGGGTAGTTGGGAACTAGCCCTGACCTATGTGCACATGTTGTATTCTAGTTGTGGTATGGGAAGTGTATATGTACCACCCGATGGGAAGGATGTATGTACCATTCGGCCAAGTAAGGACCCAATTATAAATTGTTTGTGTTATGTTACATTACATGGTGTAGAACGTATTTAATTGTTGCATTTTACATGACGAGTTGCATGCTACTAATGAGATTCATTTGAATCTCACCTCTTTTTTTCAAATTAAAAATATTCCAACAAATGACAGTGGCTCAAAGAGGCAAGAGCGTACTTATCGGCAGCTGATGGTTCCGGTGCTGATCGAACAAGACTGTTGGTTATCTAAGGACAATTTTTATTATTTCAAGGTCTGTAATTGCTATTCACACACCCTGTGGGGGATTCTTGTAAAACAATTATGTATGTTTTATTAGTATATCTACGCTATTCCTGTGTACCTGCTAAACCGTGCATTGCTACTCTAATTAATATCAATGATAAGTGGTATGTAGGATGAGGTCTTACAAATTGAGATTGGAGACCTGCATTTTGGAGAACTAATTTGAATTCATTCCTAGAAGATCCACAATAGAAGTGATTTATTTGTTGATGGGGTTAATGGAGAAATATTGAAGCAAAGGAATGAACTTACATATAGTTTTCATTGACTTGGAGAACGCTTATAACCACTCGAGATATGTATATTTTGAAAACCCTTAGAAAAGAAGGGTGTGTGTTACATATATTAAGGCCATATACAAGATATGTATGAGAATGTTTGGAGGTGAGACAAAGGACTTTCCTATAAGTATTGGTCTTCATCAAGGATTAGCCTTGAGCCCTTATTTGTTTAACTTAGTCTTAGACATTCTAACTGAGCATATACTCAGAGAAATCCACAAGTGCATGCTTTTTGCTGATCATATTGTTCTTGTGGCTGAGTCAAGAGAAGAAATTAATTCTAAACTTGAGTTATAGAGATGGACCTTAGAGTTGAAGGGTTTTTGACTAAGTAGGAGTAAGACAAAATATATACATTGTACTTTTGATAAGAGGAGAGTAAGAAGTGACTTGGGGTGAAAATGGAAAATCAGGTCATCCCACAAGTGACAAAGTTAAGATATTTGGGATCAATTTTGCAAGAAGATGGTGAAATTGATGGAGATGTTAATCATAGAATTCAAGATGGGTGGTTTAAATGGAGAAAAGCTACCAGAGTTATTTGTTATCAGGAAGCACCTGATGAAGTAAAAGGAAAATCTTATCATATTGCTATTCGGCCAGCAATGCTTTACGGTAGTAAATGTTGGGCTTTGAAGGGGCTACATGAGCACGAAGTGGCGGTTGTTGAGATGAGGATGTTGAGATGGATGAGTGGTCATACAAAAAAAAAGATAAGATTTGTAACGAAATTATTCGAGGAATGGTTGGAGTGGCACCTATTAAAAAAATTGGTAGAAAATCATTTGAGGTGGTTTGGACATGTACAATGAAAGTCATTGGACGCGCCAGTGAGGAGGCTAGATCAAGTTGTTTAGAGCCTGGTTAAAAGAGGTAGTAGAAGATTGAAGGGAAAGCTTAATGAGATTATTGAGTGAGATCTTTTGGTTAACAATTTATCTTAAGATTTGGTTTTTGATAAAGAATAATGATATTATTTGATCCATGTAGCCAACCCCACTTAGTGGGATTAAGGCTCTGTTGTTGTTGAACATAAACTTGTCTTATGGACTCGAATAGTAAACTTGTAAGAGTTTACTTTTATCAATATATAGGTATTAAAAATATATAATTAAAATATAAAAATGACAACATTTGGATTTAAAATATGTTTTAAATCCAATTATGAAAATTAAATCCATCAACATTCATAATTTATCATACCCAACAAAGAAATTTCTTTGAAGTTCATATATAAAGTCACTAAGCATGATCAAATCGAAAAAGTTAACGCAAGTTTAAGAGCGAGAGTTGGCACGAGTTTATAAGTTAGTTAGAAATGTAAAAATGGTAAATTCAATATCTGAACTTATGAGTTTAACCGAGTTTAAAGGTAGTATGCGTTTACAAGTGAGTCACACAATTTTTTAAACTAGAAATGTATGGTAAACTCAGATAGATAACTTGTGAGTTTGACAATAATAAATTTTTATAATGAGTATTAATTTGGCAGAAATAACCTACTGACTTTTTCTGCATTCGTCGGATCTTTTTGAATCTTTAGTTTCATCCGGTATATTGAAATCACGTAAGGACTTATTATAATTGTCCACAACAAATTCACCAATTGCAAGGACGGAAATAACTCTTTTTAATTGGGTGTTTATGTGAGAGGGGGTTTTGGAGGAAAGAATTTTCAGAACAAGAAAACTATCGTCTCCTTTACTTGAAGGTTACTATTACGGGAGAATCCCGGAAAAAAACTTGAAAATTAAAAAATGATAAATCAAGTTTTTTACCAAGAGTTGATTAGAAAATGTCAAAATTTAAAAAGCAATTCTCAACTTTTTTTTTTAAAAAAAATACCTGATTTGTCATTTTTTATTTTCCAACTTCCTTTTAAAGGATTCTCCCTACTACTACTTTTTTCTCATAATGAAAACATAATTATACTCCCTCTTAAAAATTTAATTTGAATTGTAAATTCAAAATTAAATGAATTAATTTCACATAATTTATTTAATTTAATTTAACCTTATTTGTCTAAAACCATTATTTTCAACAATTCTGTTGTCATATAATCTACAGATATTCCGGCCAAAAAAAAAAAAAATCTACAGATATCAATGTGAAGAGTCGCGTTGGTTCATCCAATAAAGTTCGTGTACATATTTAATGAATAAAAAACGGAATAAATATTCTTTTGCTTCATTCAATGAATATATAGTTTTGAAAATGATTTCAGTAAAACAAAATTATTAATGCATGTGTACCAATATAAAGCACCTTGACACCTAACTCTTTTATAATAAGATTCTATTGGACGATTATCATGTTGATGCAATCACTTTAAGCTAAAATGAAACCACTATAAGAAATTCATTTCAAAGATCTCTTAAGGCGGTCAAAAAATATGTTATTAATGTATATTGATACTATTATTATTTAACAATATATCTTGGAAATATGTTATATCATAAATGTGTTACTAATTAAATTTTGATGAGGAGAACACAAGTTCAAATCCCAAAAGACGCACTTGTTGGGAGAGACAAAAACTCATCAAAAAGGATTATACCGCTTGACCAAATAATATGTACACACACACACACACATATTAAAAAAAAAACAAAGAAAATTACCAAAGGTCATGTGAGAGTATCAATGTATATGCATATATACGTGTGCATAATTGCATGAAAATTGTAACACCCCAAATTTTATTCATCAAAATGTATTATAATTATTTGAAATATGCAATGAAGTAGAATGGTGAATATTCATGACCATAGGAATTAAATACTGAAAATTGAAATGCAAACAGTGCTATCAGTGAAATTTCCTGCGAGGCAGTGAGTTTGTCATCTGGTTTTGGATGAATAAATGATGACTAAAAGTTATGAAATTTTACAAAATGAAATTAGGTATCCTAAGCTTTAATTTGATAGGTAATGAGTAATTTTTGAAGCTCTATGCAAAGAGTTGTGGATTTTCGAAGTTCGCCCAAGAAAGCTGGCTATTTTCTAGAATTACATCCAAAGATTTAAATTTTGAGAATGATGAGCTTTTAGTTGGCTAAAGGCTATATTTTTCATTGAAACTAAACTCAATAAGGGTTTCATAGACTTTAAAATCACTCCAATTGAAGTTCTACAAATAAAGTTATGATTTTTCAAAGTTTAATCAGAAAATCTGCCAGAATTGCCACCTATTCCGAAAATGGGAAAAAAATGTGATGTCAATCTTGTAATTATGGGATAAAATACTGTCATCATATTTTGCTTTTCCTATGGGCTTGGGGCGTCATTTTGGGCTGACCAAAATGGAGGAGGATTGGTTCAAGTTTAATTGAAGTTTATGACACCATTTGGTAAGGGATAAGGCAAGTAAAAATGTGTCATAAAAGTCCAATTTTTGGAATAAAAATAATTAGGGAAAATGAGATATTTATGAAACATTTTTGCTTCATCTCTCTTGCCTCATTTCCATGGCCAAGCTAGAGGGGGGGGGGAGAGAGAGAGTGTGTGTGTGTGTGAGTGAGTTCAAGAAGGTTTAGCGAGAAGGAGGAGGAAAATATTAAGGTAAGTCTTGATTTTCCCTTATGACTTAGCTTCTAACTTGTGTAGTTCCTTCTCTAAGCTCCTCTTCTTTATGAATCTCCATGTTTAGCAAGCTAATTTTCAAGGAAAGGAGAGGGGTGTGTTCGGCCAGAGAGAGAGAGAGAGAGGGGAAAAGAAATCAAAAGGTAACTTCAAAAACCTTAAATCCTTGGCGTTGTTGTTGTTCTTGGTTGGATTTGTGATTTGTTGATTGATTTGTAAATTTGAGAAATGGAAACCCTAAGGGGTTATGTAGCCCAAATTTCCTCAAATCTTGTTTAGTATGTGTTTAAATAGTTAATCAAGGGATTAGAAGTAGAATGGAACAAGCTTTTGATGTTAAAAATCAAAAATCCAATTTTCCTTTTTCTTCCTCTATGTTTCAGCCAGGGATAAAAAGAGGGGTGGGAGCTGGATTTTCATAAATATGATGATTATATGGTGTTTAGGAGGGAAAACTGTGTAGGGTTGATGCTGACTACTTTGTAAGAAAAGCCCTAGAAAGTGAAATTATGAAAATACCCCTAAAACCCTAAATAGGGGCTGTCAAGGGCAAAATTGTCATTTGTCAGTGATTTTGTGAAAACTGAGGTCAGAAATGGATTCTACATGTACAACTGTGTATGAATAGCTTGAGTCAAAACTTTTGATAAAGTATGGTTGGATAGGGTAAAAGGGACCTGGATCGAGTTCCCAGGGATATTTGGGTATTTTTGCAGTTTTAGACAAAGATAACCAACACAATGAGTTTAGAATGAATTATTACTTGACTCCAAGTAATTACACATGGCATCATCTTTTCTCTTTACTCAATACTTGACCGAATTTGAAGAAGAGAAAGGATAATTGTTTGTCAAAATATCTCTCTTCTTGCTTTTGGTTTAATATTGTTTAATGCAATTATCACATACTAAAATCTTAAACTTTATCTCTTTTTAACTTGGCATAATTGTTTTCTCTTTCCTCTTGCCAAAAGTGACGTAAATAGAGCTCTTGAAGTAACCAAATAAGCTCTTGAATTAACGACATCCATTCTCTTACAATTGATTATGTAATAGTCATGTATTACAAATCTTGCTTTTTGACTTTTCAAACTTCAATTACTTGGTCCCAATTACTTCATCTTTGATTAAATGTCAATCAAGTATTAATTCCCTCTTATCGCTCCTTATTGGACGTATATATGGCCCCTTAAAAGGATGATGACCTTTTCAAAATATCACCTCCTTACTTATATATTATTCTATGCCAACTTTTGACTTTTCAACTTTTAATTTACTTAGCCACAAATGCTTCAACCTTTGGCATATTTATCACAATTATTCATTTCCCCTTTTTGCTTCCTCATTTGGATGTCCCACATCATGAAGGAAAGGAAAAATATGGGCTTTGGATCAAATCTAGCTAAATAACCATTTTGCCCATACATTTTTGCCAATTTCTCACATAGACTAAAAGCTGGTAGAATTTCACCAAACTTTGAAAATTCATATTTTTATTTATAGAGATCTAATTGGTATGATTTCAAAGGCTATGTGACCCTTATTAAGTATATTTTCAAGAAAAAATATAGTTTTTAGCCAATTGGAAGCTCATAATTCATAGAATTATTATTTTTGGACGTTGGCACTGAAAATCACCAGTTTTACTAAGCTAACTTAAAAAATTCATAACTTTTTGTGTACAGCTCCAAATAATTCATATAACCTATAAAATTAAATTTTAATAAGTCTACTTTTAGGCTGTAAAATTTCATAGGCATTGGTCATTATTTGCCTAATTAAAAATGTCACACAACATGACTGCTACACTGAGAAACTCACTGGTAGTAAATACAATTGTTTACACTTTGTGTTTTAAACAGACTCATGTTGTGTGTGACCACCAATTGGAGTATTTATCCTTTTTTTTACATAACCATTCATCATTTTAGCCCATTAAATATCTCATTACATAAATAAAATATTGGTGATAAAAATTGGGGGTGTTACAGAATTAGAACAGATAAATTAAGTAATAAAATGTTGATTAAATGACAAAGTGATTTATATGATTATGATATTGAGTATATTAAAGTGCAGAATAATCTGATTGCTGATTATTTGAGCAGATGGAACTAGGTAAAAGAATGGCCAGTAATGATGATTCTTTCAAAGAATCACCTGCTCTAGAACAAGTAATTTTAAAGATCAATATTCTTGAGATGACTATGCGTCTTCTAAGTGTAACATCCCGTTTTTATTCACCAATATGCCTTGTAATTATTTGTGACATTTAATGAAATAAAATGATGAATGTTGATGCATTTGGTGTAACAGCCCACATACAGCGGCTAGCCGGGCCCACAAAGGCACACAGTACCTGGCAAGAATTGTCCCCTCCTCTTAGGGATTTAAATTGCCTCCCCAAGGACTCAAGGCCAAGACTTGAGGATAAGTCATGCCTTAAGAGATCCTTGGTAGCCACTTGCTCCAAGGATCTCTTAAGGCATGATTTATCCTCAGGTCATGGCCTCGAGTCCTTGGGAAGGCGATTTAAATCCCCAAGAGGAGGGGACAATTCCTACCGGGTATTGTGTGGCTGTGTGGGCTCGGCCAGCTGTTGTATGTGGGTTGTTACATAAAAAGGTGCCTTTTTTGTAACGGACACCCCCGTACACATAGCGGCGAGCGGTCCAGACCCTCGACACAGGAAGACCAAGTATTATCCCCTCCTCCATACCACACAGGTGCTTAGGGATTTATCCAACCACAAAGGAAGATACTCCTCGCCAAGGACTGGAGGCCATAACCTGAGGATAAGTCATGCCTTAAGAGCCACTTGGTAGCCACTTGCGCCACGGCACAAGTGGGTACCAAGTGGCTCTTAAGGCATGACTTTCCTCAGGTCATGGCCTCGAGTCCTTGGGGAGGCGTATCCTTCCTGTGTGGTTAGATAAATCCCCATACACCTGTATGGTGTGGAGGAGGGGACAATACCTGACCTTCCTGTGTGGGGGGTCTAGACCGCTCACTACTATGTGTGTGGGGGCCGTCTATTACATTTGGTATGACAAGAACACCTTTAATAGAAGTTACATGAGAATTAGGCTAGAAGCAAGACACAAAGCTAAGTTTTTGTCTTCCAAAAAGGCCATTACTAAAGCCCATTGTTAAAACCCAAAATGAGACATAAAAGAGCAAAACATATGGGCCTACGAAGGGTTAAATTCTGCTATGGAAGCAAGAAGAGGAAGCAGGCCCAAATTGAATCCAAAAATGTGAGGGCAAAATAGTAATTTGCCAAAAAAAGAAAAGAATTATTATTTTCCCAATTAATTGAAGTGATTTTGTTTAATTAAGGAAAATAAAGGGAAACTATATATTTGGAGATAAATATGCAATTTTGGAGTAGGGAATTATTGGGAATTCAAGAAGCAACATTTTTCTCCCTTTTCTCTTATAACTTTTGGTCAAAAGGGGGAACAAAAATGAAAGATATTTTCTTGGTTTATATTAATTCAAGAAGAAGAAAAATTTATGACCAAGTAAAATAAGCTCATGGATTATTAAACTATATATTACATAAAGTAAAGGGTGATATTTCAAGAAGCTAATATCTGTTCTCTCTTCCTCCACAAGTTCAGTGAAACAAGAGGGCAAGCAAGGGGAATAAATATATATATTTACTTGGCTCATATTGATTTAAGAAGAGGAAAACCAAGAGCCAATTAAAAACAAGCACATGTTATTCTAGCCAAAAAGCAAGAAGACATATTAGATTAAGCCATTTTTTACTCTTTCCTTCTTCATTTTCGTTCAGCTGCACCTAAATAGAGAGGGGGGGAGATAGTTGGACAAAGTTGAAAGCTCAAGAATAAGGAAGAGCTATGGTTCAAGCTAAATCAAAGGTGAGATGCTTAAAAACCAAGTGATTTTGCCTTCCAAACTCTTTAGAACTTCCTCTAACTTCTTATTCTCCTTGAAATCCATGGTTAGCAAGCTAAATCAAGAGAGAAGAGAAAGAGAGAGAGAGAGAGAGAGAGGGCTGAGGTGACTTAGATAGAGAAAGTGGTGGAATCAAGAGGTAATCTCATAAACTTGATCCTCTTGTGCTATAAGATGTTATTGTTGTTGTTGTTGGTTTTGGCTTGGTTTTTGATTGTTTTGTAAATTTGGGCTGATAAAAAACCTAAAGGAAATGTTGCCAAAATTTCCTCTAATCATGGTCAATTAGTTTTTAATTAGTTAATCATGTAATTAGAAGTGGAAAGGAAGTGGTTAAGCAAGAGAAATCAAGAAAACACATGTTCCTTTCTAAGAACCCTAGTTTCGGCCAAGTGCAGCACAGTAGGGAGGAGATGAAATTTTGTAATTTTGAAGATTTCATTGGATTTAGAAGGGAAAATTGTGTAGGAATATAAAAGTTCATAATTTTTGGGTGTTGGTAAGCAAATATGGAGATTTATGAAGTTGTAAGTGCATGCTGTTTGATTGTCTCATTGGAGATAGTGTTATTGTGCAATGAAATTTGTTAGGCAAAACAAGTCAAAAAATTATGAAACTTGGTAGGATTAAAGTGGACATCTGGAGCTTTAACTTGATAGGTAGTTTGTATTTTTAGATAAGTACATTAAAAAATATGAATTTTCAAAGTTGTGCTCTGTTTCTGGAAGGAAATATGGAACAATGTAGTTTGGTGAATTTTTGGGAACAATGTGTATATAGTAGTCAAACTTAGGTATTTTCCTATGAAAATACATTTAAAGAGCTTTACTTGGGCTTTGGAATCAGTCAAATTGGATTTCTCCTATAATTAATTATGAATTTCCAAAGTTTGCTGAAAATCTGCTATTTTCTGGAATATCAAAATGTATGCCTTACAGAACTACACGCTTAATACTCTACCAATATCAAAATGTTAAGGAGTTTAACACTAAGCAGCCAAGTAAATACGAGTATCCATAACTTGTTAAGTTTTGTTGCAAATATATATTCACATGTTGAAGAATTGTCAAAGAAAATGGAAGCAATTGGAGGACCAATATCAAGACAAGTATCTATAGCTGATACTACAGTACAGACATCTGAAAGCCAGATATTTGAAAGCCCAGCCCAACTAAGAATTGTACTATTAATAGAGATAATAAAAAACCAACAAGCCCAAAAGTCCCCAAGAAGGCCTATAACCTCAAGAACCTCCCCTTATGAAGCCTCATTCCAAAACCCACAACAATACAAATTCTTTAAGCTCTTTATTCACAAACTAAATCATTTATCCTTGGCCACTAGACCTATCAAATATGTTTCTTATTATGCTTTCAATAAAGCCATCATATATCCATGAACCTCACCAAGCCTTGTAAAAACCTTATATGGATATAGATTAATTCAGACTATTTATCCTTTGCCAACTATGGAAGAAATATCATAATTACCCAAGTCTATCCAAAATGTAGTAAAACATTATTTTGGAATAGAAACCCAGTATATAATATTTATTATATGTTATTCGACTATTGCTGAAATAACTCCAGGCAAATTTTATCCTCCAATATATTGGATAAGATTGGGAACTACTAAGAAGCCTATCAAGTATGATCTAGAAGTTAAAGAAGATATTGAAGAAGATGAAGATTTCTAGTACCGAGTATCTTCTATTAGAGCCTAAGAGTATAATAAAATATTCTAGGAAATAAACAAAACAATAACTTTTGAAGAAGTCTAATGGGTTTACTTCATAAGCCCAACATCATGTGTATACTTAATGGGAAGAGTAAGTAGAGAAGTAAAATTTTTCATCTTGTGACATGATAAAATAAAGATGAATAAGATGGAGAATCCTGAGGATACTAAAAGAAGAATATAGGAGTTATCAGATTATGCCAACTATAAATGCAATTTGTAACCCCCGTCACGATCAAGGTCGGGATTAGCATTTAAACACGTTTAATAATTGAATAAGAGATCCAGAATAATTAAAACTTTTTAAAACATCTTTACAAATAGATCTCCATTCATTACATTCATAAAATCAATAGGCCTGTTCGGTTTGTCACATGTATAATATTAGAGTAAGCACAATTTCCGACGATCACCCGAGATAATAACATTAATCCAAGATATTATACAAGGGATCATTGCCCATCTCAGTATCCATACCGGGGATTACACAAAACTATAACTCTATGATCTATTCAATATGTATATTTATCCAAAATGATAACCAGTCCAGTATAAAACCAAAATATCTAACTAAGACTACCGCTGGTAGTCTTAATTGCCCTTATCCACTTGCTTGTTCCTCGATCCACTTGCCCAGTCTAAAAATGTTGTTCGGAAAGAATGAGATTCTAGAGAATCCCAGTAGCAACAGTTTATGAATATGATGCATATATACAAAGCAAGTAAATATATATCATAATACAGCAATCAATATTCGAGGCCGGGCACACTGCCACGTCCCCTTCACTGTATACGAGGTCGAGCTTTTGCCACGTCCCCTCACTGTATCTGTATTCAAGGCCAGGATTTCACCACGTCCCCTCTGTTAGATCTCATGTTTTGATGGTAACAAAGAATGGTATGAAAAGGAATTGAGTAATAAATAAGTTTGAACAAAGCAATAACAGGGAAAAGTATTACTTGAAGTAAGCATTGGAGTGATGAAGAAAGACCAAGAGAAAAAGCTGAGAAACTTGATCAGAAGCAATTTTTCTAAGGCATTACTCGAGTAGGTACATGAGTAATAAGACAAAACTTGAAGTAACCAGAGGCACCTACTCGAGTAATAGTGTAAATGTTTTCATATTGCTCTCGGCCTGCCAATGTTACTCGAGTAGCCACTCGAGTAACCAGGTAAAATACTTGGTGTTGCTCTCGGCCTGCCAATGTTACTCGAGTAGCCACTCGAGTAACCAGGTAAAATACTTGGAGTTGCTCTCGGCCTGCCAATGTTACTCGAGTAGGTACTCGAGTAACCATGTAAAAGTTTTCAAAGTTGCTCTCGGCCTGCTAATGATACTCGAGTATGTACTCGAGTTACTCTGTTTCAGAAAATGTGTTGCTCTCGGCATTTTGTACCACTGCCAATGTTACTCAAGTACCTACTCAAGTAACTCACTGAGGTAAGCAAAAACCTGAAGGTAGTACTCGAATAACTTGATCTAATTTTATCTCATTTTCCTCGAGTCATTACTCTAGTATGCAAGTATTTAATGTTTTATTCTAAGTGGATTACTCGAGTATGTACTCGAGTATGCAGTGTTATGTTTGAAGGAAAACCTCAAGTCATTACCCGAGTAAGTGATGTACAAAAAGTAAGTTTACTCGAGTATGTACTTGAGTAATAAGGTAATTAAACTTGAAGTGCTCTCGGTCTTGAAATCCTGCCAACATTACTGGAGTAAAGCATCGAGTAACCAGAGGTGTATTTGAAGGTTTACTCGAGTTAGTACCCGAGTAACCTATGAAGTCATGAATGCATTACTCGAGTAGGTACCCGAGTAAACAACTATTTCCAAAGGTTTGAGATTTAGTTTATTCCATGCACTATCCGAGTAATCTTATACCTGTGTGTTGACTTGAAATTTATCACAGTTTTCCCGATGATACTCGAGTAAGTACTCGAGTAAACTTCAAGGGATACTCGAGTAGCTACTCGAGTAAGCAAACCCAGAAATTCAGAAATCATTCCAACGTTCATTATTTTGCTTCCTATATGATTAACCTTTCATTGTATTAGTATTCATAGCTTATTTACAGATGAACAATGAGGAAATCATATCAAGTAAGGAAAGTCAAATGAGAAGTTCAAATGCCACCTACCGCCAATGGATATTTTTCAAAAACTTGAAAAGTCAATAGTGGCTGCGCACTCTCCAACGGACGAAAGGAAAATGTTCCAACGGTCTTCACTAACATATTTATATATATGGGAAGATCCAAACAGAGAAAAAAACAAGAACACATAAAAACGTATCATCAAGTTCATTACTCTATTTTACGTTGTAATTGTATTTCTATGCTTCAGTGATTCATATTCACTCTGTGAGAGAGATATTTCATTCAAACTCAATATTTGTTATTGAGATAACTTAAGGTTGTGGAACCTTGAGTTGGGATTGGATTAAAACTTGTAAGGGGGAGCAAGTGTCCAGGTGAAGGAACTTGCTTGTACTGAGGTGCCAAGAACCCACTGAATCTTGGAAGTTATAGTGAAACTCTCAGAGATGCTCTGAGGACTGGACGTAGGTCAAAGTGGTTGTGACCGAACTAGTATAACTCCCGGTGTACACTTTGGTGATATTTCTCCTTACTCCTTACTGTTTTAATTTCACTGTCAAATTTTATATTTGCAACAAAATTTTTAGTATTACCCAATTCACCCCCCTCTTGGGTGAAACGCTTGCTCTAACACCCTCACTGTATTTGTATTTGAGATCGGGCTTATGCCACGTTCCCTTTACTGTATTTGTATTCAAGGTTGAGCTTTCGCCACGTCCTATCAACTGTATCTGTATTTGATGACTAATGCATACAAGCAATGTAATATACATGATATAGGATAAAGTATTACTACCTTGGTCTTTCCATTCTTGAGCAGGCACAGGCCTTCTTTGTTCCGAGCAAATATCAAATCCTAAAGTCACGATTAAGGACGATGCGTTACCACTTAGTCCAATACTTAATATCTTCACAATACTTAAATTGGTTATCATTACTGTCTCTTTAACACTCATATATACTTCTAATATAAGCCCTAAAGGGTTGGGAGAACTACCCCAGTGATCCCCTTCTGGAAGCACAAACACTAATATTTTTCACTGTTTCACTCGTGTGAAGATGATCTTACTTGAGTGATGGGGCACTGACACTCAAGTAAAGACGGCCTCACTCGAGTGGTGGTACGGTCTGCACTCGGGTATCAGGGAGTGCAGTATTACGAGTGAGCACCCGAGAGCATAAGAACTTTTCAGAGACAGGGACACTCGAGCACACCGAACCTCACTCGAGTGATAGCCAAATGCTTCACTTGAGCATTAGAGAGTGAAGTCCAGAAAGTGAGAACCCGAGAGCAAACAAAAATTTCAAAGAAGAGAAGCACTCAAGTACTGGCCTTTGCACTCGAGTGATACTGAATGCTTACGAGTGTAAAGACACACTCTTGCTCTTTTGTAGAAGTGAAATACCGAAACTGAAGGGAAAATGAAGAATTTCACTGAATCACTTGAGTGGAACCCAACCACACCCAAGTGATCTTCATCCCTTACTCGAGTGAGCCCCAGATCACCCGAGTGACCATATCAGAACACTGAAAACGCAGACAAATGACAGTTTTCCAGAATTTTTACCAAAGGCTACCAATGGACCCAAAACCTCAACTAAAGCTATCCTCACACAAAAACACTTAAGGAATCCAATGGACATGTCAAAACCACCAAAATCCTATTCTACTATCATGCTTTGGTCTTGGGCAACATTAAACACTAAAATTCCGAAATCACTAAACTCAACCATTCAATTCCCAATCAATTCTATCTATTCATACACATTCCAAATATACCATTCCCATACCAATAACATGCCAAATGTCCAATGATCATCATTTTTTGAAAATGGCCAATAAATCCCAGAAATTCAAAACTACTCCATTTGGCACAAAACTTAGATAGATAGGTTGGTTTCATTTACCTTTTCAACTTTTCTAAAAGGACTTATTGATCCTTCAACTTTCACAATCTCTTGAAATCACAAACCAACACCAATAGACAAGCTATAACCATCAAAATAAAGCTTATTACTCAAGGAACAACTTTAATGAATGGAATTTGAGCATTAGATATCATTTTCCCCTACCTTTTCAAGCTTTTCTTCCTTCCTCTTTGAGCAACAATGGCTGAAGAGAGAGAGAGAGAGATAGAGAAGAGAGAGAACGAGGGAGATGAGAGATGAGATGAGGAAGAGTGAAGAGATGAAGAAAGAATGATCACCCTACTCCCTCCCTACCATTTCAGCGCCAAGTGAGGGAAGAGAGGAGAGAGAAAACAAATAAAAATTCCATTTGACTTTTCTTTATACCTCTTCACTTGTAAGCTTGACACTTGTCCCATGGTCATTAGTTCTCATAAGGTAAACACTCAATTAGCTTATTTAATCCCTCCTTTAGCTATTTAATCCCACTTCTCATTATCCTCTTAGTTAGCAATTAATTTCCCATTAATCACCAACTTATGATCAATAATTCCATTCTTTCAATTTTCCACCAATTATGACATATTAATTAATATTGTCATAAATACACATTAATTCAACTTTAATCCATGATTATATTCTCAATAATTCTCATTAGCCCTTAATCAAAATTTGAGGTGTTAAACAATTATTGTGATGACCAAGAATGGACAGGTAACAATAATGAAGAACCTTCTTTAGATATGAATATCTTATAGTAACTGCCAGCTAATATAGAAGTATCTGCAGACAAAGAAGACAAGATAAGGAGGAGTGAAAAAAGAAAAGAAAAGAAAAAAGGAAAAGGGAAAAGCAATAGGAATTACTGTCTGACGAAGAAAGTGATGAAGAAGAAGTAGCCAATATATGTCTTGTTGATCAAGAAGAAACAGAAGAAGAGGTAAATGATTCTGAACCTACCTATGATGAATTACTGTCTGAATATAATGCTTTACATTCTGAATTCATCAAAGTAGTTAAAGATTTGATTGTTTTCAAAAAGAAAAATAAAGCTCTTGAAATTGAGATTAAAGAACGTTTAGAAAAGGATTGTGAAAATTGCTCTTCTTTGAAAAAGAAAAACATTGATCTCACAAAAACTCTTGAAAAATTTACACAAGGAAGTGAGATGCTAAATGTTATTTTAAAAGCTCAACGATTTGTAAATGACCGATCTAGAATTGGATATGATCCAAAATCAGATAGAAGGAAAGGTAGGAAGAAAGCAGGAGGTAAGTCTTATTTAAATTATTTCCAGCATTCTGTACATACATCAAATCCTTTTGCTTTTTCTAACTACTGTAATAGAAAAGGACATTATACATCTTCATGCATCCATAAGAAGAAAGGAACAATAGGAACCTACAAATGGGTACCTAAAGGCTCATATGTTCAGAAAGTTATTTGTACTAACCCAAAAGGACCCAAAAAGATGTGGGTACCTAAGGCTCAGTCATTTGATTACAGGTATGTCTCAAAGCATCCAAAAATAGCAAGTGGTACATAGATAGTGGATGCTCTAGACATATGACCGGAGATTTCAAAAGTTTTACCACATTGCAATCTAAGGAAGGAGGAAAGGTAAAATTTGGAGGAAATCAATCCGGAAGGATAGCAGGAATTGGTGAAATCAAAAATGACAAAGGAATACAAGTCAAGGATGTATATTACGTTGAAGGCTTGTGTCACAATTTGCTGAGCGTAAGTCAAAGTACAGATAAAGACAAATGGGTAATATTTGACTCAGAAGAATGCTTAATTATCAACAAGAATGACTTACAGCTTGATAAGAAGTATATCAAGGCTAAGCTCAGAGCAAAAAGGGAAGGTAACTGCTATATTCTAGATATTAGTAGAAATGAATCTGAAAACTGTTTTCTAAGTAATGCCGATGAAATTTAGCTATGGCATAAGAGATTGGCTCATGTCAATATGCATCAACTAGGCAAACTACTCAAAAAGGATTTAGTTCTTGGATTACCCAAAGTAAATTTCAAAAATGACTTGATTTGTGATGCATGTCAAAAGGGTAAACAAACTAAATCATCTTTCAAATTGAAAAATGAGATTTCTACAAATAGACCACTACAATTATTACATATGGATTTAGTTGGTCCAGCAAGAGTAAAAAGTCTTGGTGGTAACTTATACTCATTGGTTATTGTTGATGACTTCTCTAGATTTACATGGGTTATTTTTCTATCATCAAAAAATGAAACCTTTGAAGAATTTATTGTTTTTGCCAAGAAAGTGCAAAATGAGAAAGGTATGTCTATTGCAGGTATTAGGACCGATCATGGTAGAGAATTTGAAAATCAAGCCTTTGAAGAATATTGTGATACTAATGGCATTGATCACAATTTCTCTACTCCAAGGACGCCTCAACAAAATGGAGTCGTAGAACGCAAGAATAGAGTGCTCACTGAAATGGCTAGAGCAATGTTGAATGAAAAGAACGTGTCTCAAGTATTTTGGGCTGATGCTATGAGTATAGCATGCTACATTTCAAATAGAGCATATATCAGAACAAAACTTGGAAAGACACCATACGATCTATACAAAGGAAGAAAGCCAAGCATTGCTCATCTACACATCTTCAGTTGTAAGTGTTTCATTCATAATAGCGGTAAAGATAACTTAGGAAAATTTGATTCTAAAACTGATGAAGGAATTTTCCTAGGATATTCTAACCGAAGTAAAGCATATAGAGTTTTCAATAAAAGAACATGTGTTGTTGAAGAATCAATTCATATTGTATTTGATGAATTTGAATCCTCTGACAAAACCATTGATGAAGAACAGGAAGTTGTTTTAAATCAAGAAAATGGTCAATCTATTTCTAAGTCTCTTATTCCAGAAGTTGATGAAACTAAGGAAGAAGAACAATCTCTAGGACAACCTAAAGCCTGGAAATACAATAGAAGTCATCCCTTAGATCAAGTCATAGGAGATGTGAATGAAGGGATCAAAACTAGAAATAAAATTTTCAATGAAGTAAGTTTTTCTGCATTCATTTCTGAGATTGAACCTTCTAACATTGTTGAAGCTCTATCAGACAATGATTGGGTTATAGCAATGCAAGAAGAACTAAATCAATTTGAGAGAAATCAAGTTTGGGATTTGGTACCCCGACCCAAGGATCATTCGATCATTGGAACTAAATGGGTATTCAAGAACAAACTCGATGAATCCGCAATTATTGTCAGAAACAAGGCAAGGTTGGTGGCCAAAGGCTATAATCAGGAAGAAGGGATTGATTATGAGGAAACGTATGCTCCAGTGGCTAGATTGGAAGCTATACGTGTACTCTTAGCCTTTACATGCATCAAAGGATTCAAACTCTATCAAATGGATGTAAAGAGTGCATTTCTAAATGGTTAAATCATGGAAGAAGTATATGTAGAACAACCTCCAAGTTTTGAGGATGTTACTAAACCTGACCATGTTTTCAAACTCAAAAAGGCTTTATATGGTTTAAAACAAGCTCCTAGAGCATGGTATGAAAGGCTCAGTAAGTTTCTTATTGATCAAGGTTTTGTACGGGGAAAATTTGATACAACACTCTTTATAAAATGAAAACACAATGATATTTTAATTGTTCAAATATATGTTGATGATATTGTTTTTGGTGCTACTAATAAATCTCTGTGTAAGGAATTTTCTGAGATAATGCAGGGAGAATTCGAAATGTCAATGATGGGAGAATTGAATTTTTTTCTTGGTTTGCAAATAAAACAAAGAAAGAATGGAATCTTCATATCTCAAACAAAGTATTTAAAAGAGCTATTGAAGAAGTATGGAATGGATGAAGCAAATGGCACGGACACGCCTATGAGCTCAACAACGTTGATTGATGCTGATGTCAAAGGGAAAGACTACAACATTACAAAATATAGAGGAATGATTGGATCATTACTCTATCTTAAGCAGACCAGACATCCAATTTAGTGTTGGCATATGTGCAAGATATCAATCGGCACCAAAGGAATCACATGCTGAAACGGTCAAACGAATTTTTAGATACCTTACTGACACACCCGAATTAGGTCTGTGGTATCCCAAAGGAAGAAGTGAATACCTAGTTGCATATTCAGATTCTGATCATGGAGGATACAAAACAGACAGAAAGAGTACCAGCGGACAAGGACAATTTCTTGGAGGATCTCTTGTATCATGGTTTAGCAAGAAACAAAATACAGTGTCTCTTTCATCAACGGAAGCCGAATATGTTGCAGTCTCAAGTTGTTGTGCACAAGTGATATGGTTAAACCAACAACTACAAGATCTTGGTATTTATCTCAAAGAAATACCAATCTATTGTGACAATACAAGTACGATAAGCTTGGCAAAGAATCCAGTTCAACACTCTAGAATCAAGCATATCGATGTCAGACATCACTTTACAGAGATCATGTTCAAAAGAAAGATGTGAAAGTGATATTCATCCCTACTCATCTTCAACTAGCTGATATTTTCACAAAACCCCTTGCAAAAGATCAATTTCTATACATTAGAAGAGAATTGGGAATGGTAAATCCCAATGAGTTGTAAGTTATTTAAGTTTCTCATAATATTAGATGAAGTCATTTGATAATATTTTGATGATTGTTAATTTAAGCATCGGAGTGTATAGAAAATTGTTTTACAGGAAGGTAGAAATTCTGTTTTGAGAAACAAAAACAGAGGTTATCAGAGGACACATTTACTGGAGTACCAACTTGAAGTTATGACTAACAGAGAAGCATTACCCGAGGAACAACTTGAAGTAAAGTAGCACTTTACTCGAGTATGTACTCGAGTAATAGACTTCAAAACTGGAAGTAACGGATCAAGTTACTTGGAATTTAAATCTAACGGTTCAGTTACAAAGAAATGAAGAGTCAGAAGTTGAAAAGACAGGTTACCCGAGGTGAGCCTCGAGTAAACTTGAAGCTTACTCGAGTAAGGACTCGAGTAACTGCAAGTCCAGATTTCCAAATTGATGAAAAACGACTTAAAACTGCTCAAAATTGGTTGCAAATGATCAAGGGAACATACATGGATAATTACAATATTATTCATGCCAGGTACGCAATTTAAATGAATTATTTTAGAGATTTTCTGTATGATCACTCGAGTAAGGCCTCAAGTAAACTTGAAGGTTACTCGAGTAAGGCCTCGAGTAACGTCGGGTTTTAGGTCTTTAACTGTCGCAAACTCGGCCATTTCCACAAAATCTCCTCGAGTAAATCACTATACCCACTTACAAAAACTTTTCACAATCGATTCCTTGCTTCATTTCCGTCAAAACCCAACAGATTTCATCACAAAAAACTTCCTATTTTGCTCAGATTCTCAGTGCCCTAACTCGCGACTCTTAGCTCTGTTTTTCTGAAATTTTCATATTTCTCTGATTCAATATGGTTAGGACCAAAAATCTCACTCCCATAGATTCCTCTGAATCCCAACAACACCCTGATCCTCTTTCTTCTCCTCCCACTAAGAGAAGAAAACTTACCCCGAGATCAAAAGCCAAAATCCAACTCCAACCTCAAGTTCAACCGAAACCAAAAGGGGTTGTGATCAAAGAGCCTATTGTTACAAGGGCTCAATCCAAAAAGAGCACCTCTACTGGGAAAGGGAAGAGTGCCAAATCTCCCTCTCCTACTCCCTCTAATTCCTTTACCCCCTCTTTCACTCCAAAGCCTTCTAAAAAGCCCAAGTATGACAAGAATATGGCTAAGGCTATGGCAAGCATACTTGATCAAATGGAGAAAGGGCAGTCTTCCAAGAAATCCAAATTGCCAGAAGAGGAGATCACCAACCCTCCAAAGGGATTCAATATCAACAAGTTGGTGGAGTCTCCAAAGTATTTATCTCATTTTTCTAAAAGGAAGGTGTGCAAGACACATTTTGTGGACCTCAAGTTACTTCAGGAGGTATTGAAGCATGACCTTAGTCCATATTTAGATCCTTTTATGCCTTGGTTATCCATTAGATTACCTTTCTGTTCAAAAGTGATCACATATTTTTACTGTAATCTTGAGATCCTAGATGAGCCAAACAGAACCTCAGCTGAGGAAGAGATGACCACCATAGTGAGAGGCCAAAAGATCCTCATATCTCCCTCTAGGATAAACATGTGGTTAGTGATAGAGAACCCCCCAGATGATATTTACTCCCAACTTGAACCAAACCAAATATTTTCTGTCCTTAAACTCGGAGAGTTAGTTGGCCCTTTAAATTTCAAACCGAGTGATATGTGTGATCATCACAGGGTTCTATGGTACATCTACTCTAGATCCCTTGTGAACAAGGCCAACAACTACACCCACTTCTCTGATAGGGATTTTAGGTGGTTTGCTTCACTTCTCCTGAAGGAACAGAAGGATTTGGGGGAGTATATCTTTTCTGAGATGAAAAGATATAGAGTGGATGGGAAGGCTACCACACCAATGCCATATCCTCAAATAGTGTCACTTATTCTGAAGGAGATTAAGATATGGTATTTGGATAGTAAGGAGCCTATTGAGAGGATGACTCCAGTTGGGAGAAATCAAATTGGGAAGCTAAATATTGACATCCCTCTCAAAGGCCCTCTGGAGTCTGGGTCAAAGAAGAAGAAGAAGACTGAGGCTGAGACTAGCAAGATAGACGACACTCAGTCATCAGCTCTAGCTGCTACCACATCATCACCCTCTTTTCTCAATGCCACACTCCAGCACTTCATGGAAAATATGCTGAGAGGATTCCATGTGGACATTGCTAACACAAATGCTGAACTGATAACCCACATGAATCACAAGATGAGAGAATTGGTTGAGAAAATGGATAAGAGGCACGAGGAGTTGCTAGCTGAGCAACGTGCCCAGGGTGAGACACTGAGATTGATTCTGGCACGACTGGATTCATTAGGTCCCGGACCTTCTTCTTCTGCACCACCACCACCTCCAGAGAACCCTTCCTCTGATACTCCTCTCATTGAGGATGAACCATCTATTCCTCCGGTCTCTAGTCCACCTGAGCTTCAAGCCAAAGACATCCTTTATTCAGTGGATAACCCAGACACCAATGAGACCATACATATCATCATTGATGATTTACCTCCTAAACCTCAGCCTGAAACTGCTCCTAAACCTATTCCATCTCCTACCCACACTGAGGAAATATCTCCCTCCTCCTCTGAACATTATACTCCCGAGGTTGAGACTACTCTAGAGGTAGCAACCACTACTATGATCGTCTACCAACCTCCTTCTATTCCACCCAGACACGACATCCATATTCCTTCACTTAATCTTCCTGAACCAGTTTCCTCTAGCTCTTTTGACTCTTCTAGTTCAGATGGTGGCTTAGTTCTTCCAGTGAAGCCTATTTCCATGGTCAAGCCTTCCAATCCTCCTCTTGAATGATGAAGATAAAAAGGGGGAGAAGAACTTGAAGTGATTTTGTGGAAGTGTCTGTGTTTATTTTGGGTATATGGGTGTATATGGGCTTTAGGGAATTTTTTTAAAAAAAGCTTTAGGCTGTGTTTAAGTTTTTAAGTCTTTTAAGCTTTTCATCTTGTAATGCAGTTTAAGTTTAATGCAAGTTATGATTTCATTTCATGTCTATTTAAGTTTTTAAATTATGATACATTGTGGGACTAATGAGCTTGTTGTGTATGCAAGGTGTAAGTAATGACTTTAAAAATATTTTGAATCTAAACTTAACAAGGTTTTCAAAATTATCATTGAATTCAAGAAGTATTTAGTTGAGAACTTAACTTCAAAGATCTTGTTCGAAATCACCAAGTTTTGTCATCATCAAAAAGGGGGAGAATGTTAGATCTCATGTTTTGATGATAACAAAGAATGGTATGAAAAGGAATTGAGTAATAAATAAGTTTAAACAAAGCAATAACAGGGAAAAGTATTACTTGAAGTAAGCATTGGAGTGATGAAGAAAGGCCAAGAGAAAAAGCTGAGAAACTTGATCAGAAGCAATTTTTCTAAGGCATTACTCGAGTAGGTACACGAGTAATAAGACAAAACTTGAAGTAACTAGAGGCACCTTCCAGTAACCTGCCAATGTTACTCGAGTAAGTACTCAAGTAATAGTGTAAATGTTTTCATGTTACTCGAGTAGCCACTCGAGTAACTAGGTAAAATACTTGGTGTTGCTCTCGGCCTGCCAATGTTACTCGAGTAGCCACTCGATTAACCAGGTAAAATACTTGGAGTTGCTCTCGGCCTGCCAATGTTACTCGAGTAGGTACTCGAGTAACCATGTAAAAGTTTTCAAAGTTGCTCTCGGCCTGCTAATGATACTCGAGTATGTACTCGAGTTACTCTGTTTTAGAAAATGTGTTGCTCTCGGCATTTTGTACCACTGCCAATGTTACTCGAGTACCTACTCGAGTAACTCACTGAGGTAAGCAAAAACCTGAAGGTAGTACTCGAATAACTTGATCTAATTTTATCTCATTTTCTTCGAGTCATTACTCTAGTATGCAAGTATTTAATGTTTTATTCTAAGTGGATTACTCGAGTATGTACTCGAGTATGCAGTGTTATGTTTGAAGGAAAACCTCAAGTCATTACCCGAGTAAGTGATGTACAAAAAGTAAGTTTACTCGAGTATGTACTCGAGTAACAAGGTAATTAAACTTGAAGTGCTCTCGGTCTTGAAATCCTGCCAACATTACTGGAGTAAAGCATCGAGTAACCAGAGGTGTATTTGAAGGTTTACTCGAGTTAGTACCCGAGTAACCTATGAAGTCATGAATGCATTACTCGAGTAGGTACCCGAGTAAACAACTATTTCCAAAGGTTTCAAAACTACTCCATTTGGCATAAAACTTAGATAGATAGGTTGGTTTCATTTACCTTTTCAACTTTTCTAAAAGGACTTATTGATCCTTCAACTTTCACAATCTCTTGAAATCACAAACCAACACCAATAGACAAGCTATAACCATCAAAATAAAGCTCATTGCTCAAGGAACAACTTTAATGAATGGAATTTGAGCATTAGATATCATTTTCCCCTACCTTTTCAAGCTTTTCTTCCTTCCTCTTTGAGCAACAATGGCTAGAGAGAGAGAGAGAGATAGAGAAGAGAGAGAATGAGGAGATGAGAGATGAGATGAGGAAGAGTGAAGAGATGAAGAAAGAATGATCACCCTACTCCCTCCCCACCATTTCAGCGCCAAGTAAGGGAAGAGAGGAGAGAGAAAACAAATAAAAATTCCATTTGACTTTTCTTTATATCTCTTCACTTGTAAGCTTGACACTTGTCCCATGGTCATTAGTTCTCATAAGGTAAACACTCAATTAGCTTATTTAATCCCTCCTTTAGCTATTTAATCCCACTTCTCATTATCCTCTTAGTTAGCAATTAATTTCCCATTAATCACCAACTTATGACCAATAATTCCATTCTTTCAATTTTCCACCAATTATGACATATTAATTAATATTGTCATAAATACACATTAATTCAACTTTAATCCACGATTATATTCTCAATAATTCTCATTAGCCCTTAATCAAAATTTGAGGTGTTAAACAATTATTGTGATGACCTAGAATGGACAGGTAACAATAATGAAGAACCTTCTTTAGATATGAATATCTTATAGTAACTGCCAGCTAATATAGAAGTATCTGCAGACAAAGAAGACAAGATAAGGAGGAGTGAAAAAAGAAAAGAAAAGAAAAAAGGAAAAGGGAAATGCAAAAAGGAAAAGGAGAAGAAGACAAAAGAGAGAAAGAAGAAGAAAATCATACCAACAATTCCACAATAAACAACAAAAATAGAAAAAGCTATTACAAAATTGCATTAGATAGAAATATGTTCTATAGATCCTAAATATTTGAACCAGTATATTTGTGGATATAAAAAATATTATTATGAAACATGATTACAAACGTATGAATCACAAAGATTTTATATGGAATTATTTCATAGAAAACTGCCAAGACTAATATTAGAAACTATAATAAAAGATTATAATAAGCTTTGGGATAAAGAAATGATTGAATACCATTTATTGATATTATGGGAAGAAGAGAATATTTATCAAATAAATGTAAACAAGCGTGACTAAATATAAAACATTATAAGATCAATAAAATGATATTAAAATGTGAGGAATTAGAGACACCTCATAGATGGGAATGTAATCCAGAAAAAATAACAAGAAGAAGGAAAAGTAAAACTGAATATAAGTTTAAAAAATATCCTAAAGAAAAATATCTGAGAATGCCCAGCTTTATATAAAGTCATGTCAACTCTCTTGAAAGGCATCGATCAAAATCTGAGAAGTTCTCTCTATAATCTCATCATTTCTCAATAAAGAAATCTTTATTCCTATATAAAGTGTTCTTAGATTTTACATACTATATCAATATTGAAGTAGTAGACATATAAGGTACGTGTAACTAAACTCTCTATAGGGATCAAGGAGGTAATATTATCTTAATATGAAAAGTAATAATCCTGTAAAAGAACTACTGGTTATATGTCCATATAGACTGAAAATATAACATTCCAAATTTCAGTCACAAAAAAGCCCATATTCAATTGGTACAATAGAGGGAATAAAAGGTGGAATTATTATGCACTTGGAATGACAAAATAATATAAGAGGTGACCACACAAATTTTGGGCCAACATAAGATATAAAAATTCAATTTTTGTCTTCTTAAAAGCCCATTCTTCAAGTCTGAAAAAGGAGAATGGAAGAGTACAATTTTTGGGTCCAATATATTGTGAATTTCAGCCCAAACAATAGAAAAAGAAGAAAGACACAATTTAATACAACAATTGGAAAAAAAATGTAAGGGAAAATTGGTCTTTTGGTCATAAAGCAAGAAGCTCTTATTTTTCCAGTAATTAACGGCCAATTTTCGGCCAAAAGGAAGAAGCAAGAAAAAATATAAATGCTCGGTCCAAAGTTAATCAAGGAGGAGCAATTGTGGCCAAGTAAAAAGAGGAAGAAAAGTCAAAAAGCAACATGTGTTAAATCATAAACTAAAATAATATTAATTAAGGAGGTGTAAGAGGATATTTTTGAGAGATCATAATCCTCCTCCAAGAGGCATTTTTCATCCAACATGAGGAAGGAAAGAGAGTATAAATATTTGAACATAAATAGTGCCTTTTGGAAGCTGTAATATCCCAAAATTTATACACAAAAAATCCTATATATAATTATTATGATAAATGGAATAAAATGGTGAATTGTGGTGCATTTGAAATGACAAAAATACCCCCATAAGAGGCTACATGAAAATTGGGTCAATATAAGACATAAAGCATAATTTTTGTCTTTCAAAAAGCCCATTATTGAAGCCCAACATAATGAATGAAAGAAAACAAGTCTTGGGCCCAATTAATTGTGATTTTTGGCCAAATAAAGAGGAAAAGACAAAGCCCTAAATCAGATACAAAAATAAATGGGCAAAATGCTCATTTGGTTAAGTAAAATTTAAAAGCCAATATTTTCCTGTTTCACATAGTCTTAGATGTCCAAAAGAGAGGATGATCGTTTCTTGTGCCATGTTCATTATCTGCTTCATCTTCTTTATTCAATTTTGGTAGACCCCTAGAAAAAGAAGGAGTCTCAAGAAGATCATTCGTTGAACAACTATCCTCATAATATCAATGACCTTTTTTCCTTGGAGAGCTACAGACAACATTTTATTTGCTTGATCAATAATATAGAACACTTGTTTCGCCTAATCAGCCATAATAAAAGGTTTATCTTCAAAACTTCTACTATTCAGATATACTAATGTAAATCCTAACTGATCGATCTTCACACCATTATTGACATCAACCCACTTTCTGTAACCCCTTCACGCTCAAGGCCGAGATTAGTTCGTAAAACGTAATTAAGTTTGAATTAGAGACCATGTATGATTTGGGACTTATTCAAAATAAAACTTCCCAAAATCAGGGTTTTCAAAAACTTGTACAACACTTGTTTCACAATGGTCTCATACTCACATTTCAAACATAAATGGCCTGTACATGTTGATATTATTTATACATATCAGAGTACAACATAAATTTCCTGACACACTCAGGTTTCATTGACTAATTAAGGATCTACAAGGTACAATTACCCATAGAGTTTCCAATAACAAGGGGATTACACAAATACTATATGTACATGTAATTCCCAACAAAATATATCCAAATGATTTACAAAATGATAACCAATTTTCCAAAATAAAACTCCAAGCCAGGACCTCTATCCACTCTTCGTCGCTCGCTTTCCTTTGGATCCTTCAACCCTGTCTAAAATTGGTGTTTTTGGGAGAGTGAGATTCTAAATAATCCCCGTAGTAACAAATCACTCATAGTATGCACAATAATAAGGCATGAAAGCAAATCATCACACACACATAGCAACTACAACGGCAGTTACAGCGATAAGGGTAGGTATGACTCATGTCACCCATACGTTTGCTCACGCTGATTTGCTCACGATGTATTGCACCACAATAGTGCACCCAATATATTTCACCACAGCTGGGATTCATATAAAGCATTTCATACGCAAGCCATACAGGCAAGATATAGAATACACAACCCATGGCTGGGTTGAAAACACGCCACCCCACAGGTCGGATTCACAAAGATCCATGTCGATTACAATGGTAGTTCAACGACCGAGCTAGAGATGACCAACGTCAATACCTAAACAACTCACGTTGAAGTGCTTACACTGTAATGGACTATGGCACATACAGTTCACAAACTCAATGACAAGTCACGCATACTGTAATGCCCCAAGTTTTGATTAAAGGCTAATGACAATTATTATGGATAATTGTGAATTTAAATTGGAATTATGAAGTGTTTGGTGTCAATTTTAATTAATATGCCATATGTGGTGGAAAATTGGAAGAATGGAATTATTAGCCATAAGTTGGGAATTAA
This sequence comes from Inga oerstediana, assembly GCA_963210345.1. Lineage (NCBI taxonomy): Eukaryota > Viridiplantae > Streptophyta > Magnoliopsida > Fabales > Fabaceae > Inga > Inga oerstediana. The sequence goes on from OY723407.1 coordinate 39,764,891, forward strand.
TGGGGAAATTAATTACTAACTAAGAAGAAATGAGATGTGTGACAAAATGGCTAATGGAGGGATTAAGTGACCAATTGGGTGTTTGCTTTATGGGAGCCAATGAAGAATTGACACTTGGCAAGCTCACATGTAGAGAGAGTAAAGGGAAAAGTCAAATTGAATTTTTAATTATTTCTTTCTCCTTCTCTCCTTTTTTTTCGGTTGCAGCATGGGGGAGGGAGAATTATCATCATTTCTTCATCCTCTCCAACACTCTTCATCTCTCTTTCTTTTGTCTCTCTCTCTTGCGCCATTGTTGAGGGAAAAAGGAAGAAGAAAAGCTTGTGATTAAGGTAAGCATATGGCCTCTATTACTCAAACTCACTTTATTAATGTTGATCCTTGGAGTGAGAACTTCATTTTGATATTTGTAGTATGCCTATTGGTGTTGATTTGTGCCCACACGAAATTTTGGAGGTTGGTGAATTAAGAAATCTCTTTGGCAAAGTGAAAGAGGTAAGTGAGACTAATCTATCTATCTAAGTTTTATGCCAAATGATTAATATTTGAATTTCTACAATTTTTGGTCCATTTTTGTTGGAATAGGGTCATTGTTAGTTTGGCATGTTATTGGTATAAAAATGGGTGTTTTGGTATGAATTTTGGATAGATAGATTGATTTGGGATGAGAATGGTTTGTTTAGATGATTTTGGAATTTGGATGATTATGTTGCCCAAAATCAAAGCATGATAATGGATTAGGATTTGGATAATTCTGATGATTCCATTGAATTCCTTGGATGTTTTTGTGTGGGAGTAGCTTTGGTAGAAGTTTTAGGTCTATTGGGATCAATTGGGTAAGTGTTAGAAAATATGGTCAGTTTTGCTATGTGTTTTATGGTTCTGATAAAATCACTCAAGTGAGAGTGAGTTCACTTGAGTAAGGAATGAACATCACTCGGGTGAGGGTGAGTTCACTCGAGTGCGTTAGTGTGTTTTTCCTTTCTGCTTCTAGTTTCTATTGTACTTTCGTAGATAAAGGCAAGAATGCACCTTAACACTTGTGAGTGTTAAGCCATCACTTGAGTGCTCCTGATCCTTGAGAACTTTTGTGCTCTCAGGTCTTCACTTTCTGAGCTTCACTTCCTTATGCTCGAGTGAGCATTTAGCTATCACTCGAGTATTGCTTTCTGTGCTCGAGTGTTCTTGTCTCTAAAAAGTTTCTTGTGCTCTCGGGTATTCACTCGCTGTTATCACTTTCTAGTACCTGAGTGTAGACCGTACCATCACTCGAGTGAGGTCTCCTTTACTCGAGTATTCGTACAATATCACTCAAGTTAGGCTGTCTTCACTCGAGTGTCTCAGTGAAAAATATCATTTTTGTGCTTTCAAAAAGGGGATCTTTGGGGATAGTCTTCCAACCCTTTAGAGCTATTGATAGAGTTATTCATGGGTACTAAAAGAGAAATAATGATAACCAAACTAAGTGTTAAGAAGTCATTGAGAATTGGAATAGAGAATTGACACTTCGTCCCTAATTATGAATATAGGATATGACATTTGCTCTACTAGGGAGAGACTGGCGCCAGGACATGCACGAAAGGATCAAGGTAGCGACTCTTCTATCATGTTGTGTATGATGTTTGGTATGCATTACTGATCATGATTTTGTGAAATGTGATTGGAAAATGTGACATGGTCCATTACAGCGTGAGCTATTTAGGGATTGACGTTGGTCATCTCTAGCTCGGCCGTCGAAATGCTATTGTAATCGACATGGATCTTTGTGAATCCGACCTATGGGGTGGCGTGTTGTCAACCCAGCCATGGGTTGTGTATTCTATATCTTGCCTGTATGGCTTGCGTATGAAATGCTTTATATGAATCCCATCAGTGGTGAAATATATTGTGTGAACTGTTGTGGTGCAATACAACATGAGCAATTCAGCGTGAGCAAACGTAAGGGTGACATGAGTCATACATGCCCTTGCCGCTGTAACTACTATTATAGTTGCTATGTGTGTATGATGATTTGCTTTTATGCCTTATTGTTGTGTATACTATAAGTGATTTGTTACCACTGGAATTCTTTAGAATCTTACTCTCCTAAAAACACCAATTTTAGATAGGGCTGAAGGATCCAAAGGAAAGCGGGCGACGAAGAGTGGATAGAGCTCCTGGCTAGGAGTTTTATTTTTAAAAATTGGTTATCATTTTGTAAATCATTTGGATATATTTTGTTGGGAATTACATGTACATATTGGATAGTAATTAGTGTAATCCCCTCGTTATGGGAAACTCTATGGGTAATTGTACCTTGTAGACCCTTATTAAGTGAATGAAACCTGAGTGTGTTGGGAAATTTATGCTGTACTCTGATATGTTTGAATGAAATCAACTTATACAAGCCATTTATGTTTGAAAGATGAGTATGAGACCATTGTGAAACTGGTGTTGTAAAAGTTTTGAACACCCTGCTTTTGGGAAGTTTAATTTCTTAAATAAGTCCCAAATCATACATGGTCTCTAATTCAAACTTAATTATGATTTTACGAACTAATCTCGGCCTAGATCATTAAGGGGGTTACACATACCAAAATATCATACACAACATGAGAGAAGAGTCACTACCTTGATCCTTCCGTGCGTGTCCTGGCGCCGGTCTCTCTCGAATAAGGAGAATATCGTATCCTATAATTATAATAAGCGACGAAGAGTCAATTCTCTATTCCAATTCTCAATGACTTCTTAGCACTTAATTTGGTTACCATTATTGCTCTTTTAGTACCCATGAATAACTATCAATAGCTTTAAAGGGTTGGAAGACTATCCCCCAAAGATCCCCCGTTTTAAAAGCACACAACTACAATTTTTCACTAAGACACTCCAGTGAAGATGACCTCACTCGAGTGATATTGTACGAATACTCGAGTGAAGGAGACCTCACTCGATTAATGGTACGGTCTGCACTCTGGTACCAGAGAGTGAACAACAACAAGTGAATACCCGAGAGCACAAGTTTCAGAGACAAGAACACTCGAGCACAGAAAGCAACACTCGAGTAATAGCCAAATGCTCACTCGAGCATTAGGAAGTGAAGCTCAGAAGGTGAAGACCTGAGAGCACAAAAGTTCTCAAGGATCAGGAGCACTCGAGTGGAACACAAAGCACTCGAGTGATGGCTTAACATTCGCAAGTGTTAAGGTTCACTCCTACCTTTATCCATGGAAGTGTAACAGAAACTAGAAGCAGAAAGGAAAAATACCTTAAAGCACTCGAGTGAACTCACCCTCACCCAAGTGATGTTCATCCCTTACTCGAGTGAACTCACTCTCACTCGAGTGATTTTTTCAGAACCTAGAAAATGTAGCAAAGCTAACCATATTTCTTAACACTTGATTAATTGATCCCAATGGACCCAAAACTTCTACCAAAGCTACTCCCACACAAACACATCCAAGGAATTCAATGGAATCATCAAAATTATCTAAATCCTACTCTATTATCATACTTTGGTTTTGGGCAACACAAATCACTAATTTTCCAAAATCACTAAACTCAATCATTCAATTCCCAATAAATCCTATCTACATTCCCAAAATACCATTACTATGCCAAAAGCCCAGTGGTCCTCATTTTCGGATAAAGGCCAAAATTTCCAGAAATTTCAAACTAAACCATTTGGCATAAAACTTAGATAGGTAGATTAGTCTCACTTACTTTGTTCACTTTGCCAAAGAGATTTATTGATTCACCAACCTCCAAAATTTCATGTGGGTACAAATCAACACCAATAGGCACACTATAAACATCAAAATGAAGCTCTCACTCCAAGGATCAACATTAATGAAGTGATTTTGAGCAATAAAGGCCATTTGCTTACCTTAATCATAAGCTCTTTCTTCCTTCTTTCTCCTTCAACAATGGTGCAAGAGAGAGAGAGTAAAGAAGATGATGCAAATGATGATACTCCCTCTAGCCTTGCATATCAGCCGAAAATGAGTGGGAGAGAGGAGAGAGAAATAATTAAAAATTCAATTTGACTTTTCCCTTTTCTCTCTCTACATGTGAGCTTGCCAAGTGTCAATTCTTCATTAGCTCCTATAAAGCAAACACCCATTAGTCACTTAATCCCTCCATTAGCCATTTTGTTACATATCTCATTTTTCTCTTAGCTAGTAATTAATTTTCTCTTAGTCACTAACTTATGGCCAATAACTCTATTCTTTCAATTTTCCACCACTTGTGGCATATTAATTAAAATTGCCACAAAATACTTAATAATTCCAGTTTAAATTCACAATTATCCATAATAATTATCATTAGCTATTAATCAAAATTTGGGGCATTACACTTGTATTTGAAAATGAGAAATTTAATTTTAACATAGTCAACCACCCAAACCTCTTCAATAACCCCATAATAAGGTATGACTGCCAATTTAGGGTTATTATATTTTGAACTAGAGAAATGTATAGATTCGGCCACTAATATAACACCACTTTTCTGGACGATGCTCCTTTCATCTAGGGACTTCGTGAAAAAGGTATAAACATTGATCACAAATGAGGTCCAATTTATGACATCAACCTCAAGACCATATGCTAACCATTTAATTGTATCAGAAACACATTCTTCTCCATCAACCTTTTGTTTGAACCAATGTGCAAAAGTTCTATTATGCTCCCTAATTAACCTTTGTTTAGTCATTTGACTATTTCCTTTTTGTACAATTTCTTTATGAGCATTAATGTAATCTTAAATGTCATCAACATTATGCAAGATGTACAAGTGGACTTGTTGCAATTCATTAGGATCCACGCTCTTTACTGTAGCCCCAATCTACCCCTTCTTCATCATGACGTTTAGGAAGCCCAATATGTATTACATGTGACAAATAATGTTGACAAAATTCCATGGCTTCTTCAGAAACATATTTCTGAACAATAGATGCTTTAAGCCGATTAAGGTTCTTTATATACCCTTGTAGGATTTTCATAGTTCTTTCAATTGGGTACATCCATCATAAATAGATAGGGGCACATAACTTTATCTCCCTCACTAGATGAACAATTAGATGTACAATGATGTCAAAAAAAGATAGAAGAAACAACTTTTCAAGCTGGCACAAGATCAGATATCCTTCATTTTTCAATTCATCCAATCTTTCTGTCTTAATGACTTTACTATAAATTGCATTGAAGAAGAAACAAAGTCTAGTCAAAATATGTTAGAGATCATATTCGACAATGCCTCGAATAGCTACTGGGAGTAGTTGTTGCATTAAGACATGACAATCATGAGACTTTAGCCCAACTAATTTCAAGTCTTTCATCGACACAAGCTTTTTAAAATTTGAAGAATACCCTGAGGGAACTTTAATGCAATGTAAACACTCACAAAAAATTCTTTTCTTATCCTTAGACAGAGTATGAGAAACAGGAGGACAAAAAGTTCTCTTACCATATGGCCTTGGATGGAAGTCTTCTCATATTCTTATTTCTTGCAAATCTAATCTTGCCTTCACACCATCCTTAGAACTAACTTGTATGTTGAGCAGTGTCCCAACAATACTATCACATGCGTTTTTCTCCACAGGCATGAAATTAATACAGTGTCTCACATCAAGATTGTGCCAATACGGAAGATCGAAGAAGACATACCTCTTCTTCCACGTGTTTTTTTCATTTCTATTCTTTGTAGTCTTACCAAAGATAACATAAAAACTTTTCACCTTTTCATAAAACTTGCTCCCCAATCAATGCCTTCGAAGTATCTTTAAACTCTTGGCCACTAAAAAAATCCTTTTTTAATCTATGATATAGGTAGCCCCATCTAAGAAATCTTCGATGGCCAATATAAACCGTCTTTCTTCCATGTTGCAGTTGATGGTACCATGTGCCTTCTTCACAAATCGAACATGCTTTATGGCTTTTAATACTATATCTTGACAAGTTTCCATATACAGGAAAGTTATTTATAGTACAAAAGATCATGACTCACATTTTAAAAATCTCCTTCTTGTTTGCGTCAATAACATCGACACCTTCATCCTACAACTCTTTCAAGTCTTCGATTAAGGGTTGTAGGTAAACATCTATGTCTTTTTTAGGTTGTTTAGGTCTTGAAATCAACATAGACAACATGATATACTTTAATTTCATGCATAACAAAGGAGATAAGTTGTAAATAACCAACAGAATAGGCTATGAACTATATATACTGCTTAGGCTACCATAAGGATTCATCCCATCCATCTAAGCCTAAGCCTAAGGTTCTTAGGTTCTTTGTTAAAGCTGGGAAATAATTTATCGATTTTCTTCCATTGAGAAGAATCAGTCTGATGTCGAAACTTTCCATAAAAAATCCTCTCATCCGTATGCTAACTCAAATGTTTAACATCATTTTCACTAGCAAACAAGCGCTTAAACCTTGGTATGATTGGAAGATACCACAACACTTTTGCAGGGTCCTTATTTGACTTGTACCACAGGGTTTTACATATCGGACACGGTTGCTTCTCTGCATGCTTTTGTCTATACATTATACAATCATTAGGGCATACATAGACCTTTTTATACTTCATCCCTACTGGACATATTATTTTCTTAGCATCATAGTATAGACAAAGCAACACATTATCATCTGGAAGCATGTCCTTAAAAGCCATAAGCGTTTCTGAAAAACTCTTGTTGCTCCATCCATGACGTGCTTTCAAGCTTACTAATTTCAATACCGCTATCTGTAATACCCCGAATTTTGAGATTCGAGGCTAGAGAATAAGCCTGAGATTAGTGGATTGCTAAGCCCCGATTTAGCAAGATCCCAAATTGTGATTAAGAGATAATGACTCCAAAAGTGGATGTGGTTAGTGATGAATAAACCCTTTTGGAGATTATGGGTGATTTGGCACCCGAAGTGATTCGTATGCATTGTGAGCAACGCCGAAACCCTGTATTTAAGTTCAACTATGGATTAACATCCAAATTGACTTAGAATAGAGGGAAGGCGCATATTATGGCTAAATGAAAAGATGTGAAGTGTTGGTGGTGATTCAATGAGAATTTCTGTAATCAGGGGCAAAACGGTAAAGTTACCGACCAATTGGTCAGTTACCGAAGAGGAAACTCATTGGTAACTTCAAGATCAATGGTTAGGATTGATTTGTGTGATAGATCAAAGGGTGGAATCCCATGTGCTTGTATACATGTGAGCTCATAGGAGATGTGGTGAGATATTGACATGTGGCACTTTGTGGACCCTTGGATTTTGGTCAAATATTCAACTCATTTTCTCTCCTCTCTATTTGGACGTTTTTTAGGCCCCAAAAACTGATCATCATCTTCATCTTCACTCCCTCTCTCTCTCTCTCAACTCCATGGTCGTCCATCAAGAAGGAAGAAAGAGAAAAGAATAAGGTGAGATTTGGCTTGTTTCTTGTCCTTTTTAGCTCTAATCACCTTCTATAAAGTTGTTCATAGTGATGAGAGCTTCATCTCTATGGTTTTAGATTCTTGATTGGAGGTGTTTGAGAGCTTGAGCAAAAGTGGAAAGATGAAGAATCAACAAATTGATTTGGGAAAGAGGAAGAGGTGAGTATTTAAAGCATTTTAACCTAAGTTTTGTGATCATTTGTTAAGCTTTGTAAATTTCGAATTTTGCCTTGATTTTCATGTGATTTTTGATTGGATGAATTGGATTGTGTTTTATGATGAAAATGGTGTCATATTATGTTTTGGCATCATTGAAATTGGTTTTGAATTTGAAATGGAAAGAGATTGTAATGTAGAGTTGGTATTGTAATTTGTGTGACATGTTGTGGAAACATGTCAAAGTGATATGAATTTGGTTGATTTGGTATTTCCAATGGATTCCTTGTGAAATTTTGTGTGAGAATGATGTTTGATATGAAAATTGGACCATTGGAAGCCAATTGTGCAAATTTGGAATTCTGTCTTTTGAAGTTCTGTTCTGGGCAGTTTGATGTTGTTTCAAAATGGACATATAATTTATGCCATTTCGTTTTTTGAACTGGGATTTATGTTTCCCAAAGTTTGAGGATGAAACTGGATTCTGTTTTGGAGCAATGTTGGATTTTGTGTAAATCTGGATTTGTGTGGTGATTTCTGGTAATAAACCATATTTTTCCTATGAATAGGACTTAAAAATCTTTCATTTGGCTTTGGGATCACCTCGTTTCTATTTTTGTGGAATTAGTTATGAATTTTCTAAGTTGCCTTGGCTGCAGCAGAAAATCCTGGCTGCAGCAGAAAATCCTGGCTGCAGCACAAAAGTTTCTGTGCACGTTTTGGCCGCAGCCAGAAAATCTTGGCTGCAGCCAAAAACCTTCTGTGCGTGTTCTGGCTGCAGCCAACCCCCATTTTCAGCATTTTGAGATTTTGAAAGGTGATTTCCAACCTAGTACGTCCCAATCCTTTAAGCTTTCGTTGAGCTTATTTTAGCCACCTAAAGGGTGTGAATGGTAACCAACTTTAAGTGATATAAAAGTAAGGATTTGGAATTGAGATTGACCCTATATCCTTGATTTGGTTTATAGGGTTCAGTATTCGTTTGGATCGTGAGTAAGCGGAGCTGGAGCTTACGTGGAAAGAGTGTAGGGAACATATCTCTTCTGCTTGTATTTGATATATGTGTTAGTGTGTTGGTGCATGTCTTAGCTTTGCATAATTATGTGTAATTTGAAGCTATGTTTCAATTTATGCTATGGCCATAGGTATATTGTTCGAAGCATTGAGCTTGCAAAATGTCATTGTGTTATCATGAGTTATGTGATGCAAGCATGTCATGCATTAAACATTTATCATACATGCATATTGATATTGTTTTCCTACTGAGATTCTCTCGAATCTCACCCTCCCCTGCTAACCTTTCAGACAGGGTAGTGGATCAAGGATGGAGTATGCAGCTAAGGGCAATGAGGACTTCCTTCGGGTTGTCATTCTGGTAGTTGGTTATCATCCTGGATGGGATATTTGAATTTGGATGTGTACATATAGATGAGCATATTTGGTTATGTATTTGAAATGAGTTATTGGATATTTGTATATGAATGAGAAAGATTTGTGTAATCCACATATGAGGGCTTGTATGGGCAAATGTGCCCTATAAAGCTTGAGTTAATATATGGAAACCGGGATTTCCGGGATTATTATATTATGTACTCTGATATATTTAAATGTGATTTATCTTTGTGTAGTAATTGTATTCGGAATGTGAATGTGAGACCAGGTTATGAATGATTTCGAAAGGTATTTATGAAAACCCCGTCTGGTAGATGGGTTTGTAAAATGTAGTTTTGCTTCTTATTGGTCTCTATTTCACTTTAATCGCGTATTTCGGATATAATTACGGTAGGGGGTTACACTATCAACAATTGGTATTTTTTACACCCTGGATACAACAGCTTCTCAGCATCACTGCACATATTACCATATGTATATAATTATTCAAAAGCCTCTTCTCCTATATCACGAATAATATCCTCTAGGGGTGTTCAAAGTGTCTCGGTTCCGGTTGTCTGGTCCCATTCCCGGTCCCAGTCCCGGACATTTTGATCCCGGGAATTTCCTGTCCCGGCCGGGACTGGGACCGGGATCAATGGGACCCGGGACCAGTCACAGATCTTGTGATCCCGGTCCTGGTCCCGATCCCGGTCTTGGTCCCGGTTTTTTTATTTATTTTTTAAATTTTTTCTTAAAAATTAAGTTATTGTTTTAATTTTGTATTTGTTATCCCATAATTTAAGTTACCATTTGATAAAATGTGTATCACATATTTAGTTGGAGTTAAACTATATATATCGTGATACTAATCCTATTATATAATGTATAAAAATAATAACAAAAATGATGAAGGTGATAATAATAATAATAATAATAATAATAATAAAATATTATTCTTCAATTCTAGATCAATTTGTGTGATTATTATGGTCTTATTAGATGTTAAATAATTACTTTAAACACTAGATTATAGAAAATTTAACTAAAATAATAATATTTTTTAAATTTAATTTTTTTTAAAAAAAATCAGGAATTCCAGGTTTGATCCCAGTCTCGCCCGGGATTACCGGGACCGGGATGCAATTTGCATCCTGGCCAAAAATCGGGACCGAGACCGGGAGTAGTAGATCCCGGTCCCGGTCCCGGATTTGAACACCCCTAATATCCTCTATCCGGTCATTCATATCCCCGTGACATTATCATCAAAGGCTACTCCCCTTGTTGAGTGCACTTGGAATTTCTAATTTGTTCATCATTTCATACCCATACTGTATAACTCTTACAAAATCTTTCACAAATTAAATGTGTATATATATCTGCAGCGATCAGTCGCTTCTCATTTAAACATTCCACATAAAGGCAATAGAACATCCCACTATCATCATGGGCATTTCTTCTATTAAAGTCTAAAAAATCCTTCACCTCATTATCATATCCAACACTTATCCGTTTAACTTTTATCAAACTACAATCCATATATTTCAACACCTTTTTTTCTCTTTTCTATTTTTCCCTATGAAAAGGCAGGAGTATGATGAGGGCATACAACAATCATTTCACTCAAGTACCTAGTTTAACTACTACATAATGGACAAATACATAGCAAATTTTAGATTATAATGCATTATATATATCAAAGATCAATTTGGTAGGCATCACTTCAATTATTTAACGGCAAAGAATAATTAAATTACCCATCAATCACTCAAAGAAAGGAATTGAAGATTGGAAACTACACAGCAAAGATCAGTTTGGTATGATGGGGTGGAATTCACATTGGAAAAAAGGCTTTGAAGACCGAAAGCTATATAGCAATAACCAAATGCAAAATATGCCTCAGCAGCAACAATAGAAAATCTGAACTTTACCAACAATAAAGCCCAGATTTTCAGACAATAATGATTGATTGAAGAGAAATGATAGTGCATGTCTCATGAAACAGTTGTAAAAATAATATTTCAAGTTTGAGTTAAAACAAGCAATGTTTTTGGCAAGGTAACAGACACTGCTAAAGATAGTACAAAACTAGTAATTTACATAGGCCACTTTTTATATAGTAAATTTGCTAGACAGGGAAGCAATTCTTGTATAAAGAAACTCAAGATCTTTTGGTTCATCCACTAATAATAGAAGTCAAAGATGGTCAACCTAATAAATTCACAGGCAGTGGGTTGAGGATTATTGATGTATTAGAGTTAGCAATTTCTATAGGGCATTGAATTGAGGGACAATATGTGTGTGTGTGTGTACATATACGTATAAAGAGCTAGTATAGAGGAATACGCATGTATTGCTTCCATTATTTCACTGATTACCCTTTCACAAGATCTCAATATTCAACCTCTAAAGTGAGTAGACTCTGAAGAATCTTTGACTAAATACACATAAAAGTAGTGTACTCCTTATTCCTTAAGCTTAAACACTTGCATCAGATATGGTCCAGTTCAGCACACAATCAAATCAAAGCATTGGAAAGTAAAAGGCTAGGTTACACAGACACACATGTATGAATAAAACATAAAGGAAGGATGCTTGAAGGTGAACTCAAATTCTTAAAACTACACAGAGACTAAAAGTGAAGTACCACGAGGGACAAGGTCTCACCCAAGTTGTATTAGTAAAGATTGAATGAAAAGAAAAGGAAAAGGGGAGTAAGGAAAAAGTCCATCATGTGCTCTTAGGCAGTGTAGAAGGAAATAGTAACAGTAAATGCAACCTTAATATAAATTGTGTGAACTTGCTTGCTTTATTCACACTATGCCAAACAAAAGCAAAATTCTTTCAACCACTTCCCTAAAGAAATATTGTGCAACAAATATACCCAATCAGAAGAGAATCCAAAAATCATATTCAATTCATGTATATACTGTGTCAAACCAATTTTGATTATCTAACCTCAATTTTCTGTCAAAATACACAATGCATGATAACATCTACAAGTTCCAATTCAGTATAAACAAATACACATGAAATCACTTATACGCACCTAATAGCCCAATGAGGATAAAGGTTCGTTATCCATACATAGATGCTTCCTGCAAAACTATATCAGTGTCCTTAGAAGTTTATATATAAATCATGTTATTTAGCAATCTGCAAGGATATAAATCTGATCCAGTGTTAAGTACATATGCACATGAAAATACCTCAATAAGAAAGATGATAGCAGCCAATGCACGATCATCAACTAGATAGTTAGAGTATTTAAACCATCAATAGTCCAAGTCAAACAACAGATTAGGGATACAAAATCCAAATTATGTGACTTGTGCAAAACATAGTAATTTCAATATCTTGTAAAAATGTCCAACCAGTCAAACTTGTGTACTGTTCAAAATAGCAGACAAAGCGCAAAAAAGAAAAGAAAAGAAAAGAAAAGAAGAAGAAAAAAACCTGCAAGAATTAAGGATTCAACAAATAGCATACCCAAATGTCACCAAAAGAATCGGACTCTCGTTGAATGATGATGCGAAAAAATGAGAACTGAGTGTGTAAGGGCTGACATAAACCTGGCAACTCTAAGAGAATTAGGCATTCAACAAACAACATACCAAAATTTCACCAGAAGATGCCAGTCTCTCACCGACCAACGATGTAAAAAAATAAGAATAGAGTATGTAAGCGCCGACGCAAACCTCACAACTCCAAGAGAATTAGGGATTCACAAATAGCGTACCCAAATTTCACCATAAGACGTCAGACCCTCACCAATCAACGATGCTAAAAACTGAGCAGAGAGTGTGTAAACGGCGGCAACTCGACAAAAAGAGATAGGAGCATGCTATAGTGGAAAGATGTGAGATTTTGATATACGCAGGAGGACGCGTGAAACAACCTAATAAGGGGGATTTTTAAGACTAGTTTATTGAAATAACCGGTCTTAAATATAAGACTTTAGACCGATTATTCATACTAACCGGTTTTAAATCAATGTTTTTTATTTTTTTTATTTGGTTAAATTTTTAGACCGATTCCTATTTACAACTGGTCTAAAAAATTTAATATTGTAGATCGGTTGTCAGTTACAACCAGTCTAAAATATAATAAATATATTAATTTTTTAATTGTGTTTAATTCAATAAATATATTAGACTAGTTATTTGTAGAACTGGTATAAAAAATTTATTACATAGACATTTTTTTAATTATTTTATATTTCTAGACCGTTTTGTTAGAAAACTGGTCTAAATAATATTTTTTTAGACTGTATATCAGCGGAACTGGTCTCAGAAGTTGTCCATAATTAAGAAAATGCCACTAGTCATATCTTTTAGACCTTACCCACTATATCTTTTGTACTAGTGTATTAACCTTATTCCCCCCATTAACATTCTCATCCACCACAACAACAGCATTAGTCACACTCATATATCAAAACATATTAGTCACAATATCAATATTAGCATTCCTTTCATCAAAATTAGCATTCTCATTCTATGCAACAGTCAATATCAGTATAAGCATTCATCTCATCAAAATTCTCATTCCCCATATCATTATTCTCATTCCTTTCATTTTGTAGCCTTAGTTGACTAAAGATTAGCCCTTTAACTTCCATGACATCTCGATAAAATGTTTCACCCTAAATATGAAAATAGTTCTTTTGTCCTTTTCCTAATTCATAAAACATAGAAGTGATACTGAATTGTTGAATTAAAAAACAAGGCTAATATAAACAAACTAATTTTCTAAGAAAAGCAAACTCTACTTTTTGTACTTATGCAACTAATTGTAACATATTTATTTCTACTTTCGATATTAAAGTTGATCTAATATTCCATTCCCTTCTTATTTTCTCTGGTGAGTTGAAATTGCCTTGGACAAATATATGCTTAAGGATAAACACATGCTCTAAATTGAATATTTGTCACTGGCAATCCCATTTGATTAAATTGTGTTTGATAATGGGATGACAACTTGAAACTCTCCTTATATGGCATCCAATGAATGTCAGCCTATAACGAGGTGTAAGGGGCATAGACACAAAAGGAGGTGGTTTGGGTTCAAACAATGAAGGGACCATATTTAAGTTGATTTACACACATAACATGTGGTGTAATGACATGGCATGGAGGGAGTCAGTGAGGGACATGGTGACATATGGCCCCTAGTGATGATGTGAACAGTAGTCGATCGATGATTACAAGACCAGCCAGCTACCAGTGGGTATTAGTTGCGGCATAATTTAATAAAACTAACATGTTGCTGCTAAATCAAATGTGTTTATTCAAATTTTGGATGTTTTACAATGAAAATAGGATACCTATTTATACTAAAATCAAGCCCTTTTAAAACACTTTGAAATAATACAAAGGTCAGAAATGGCGTGCCACACCAACCCCTGCTCACCAACCTCTATCGTCGTTCTCTGTTTCTATCGTCATTACATGCGTCATGTTTATGTCCTCTATTTCAACATGCATGGTTCTGTTTCATTCCCCCAGGGTTGGATAGGACTCGTCCTCGAGTCAAAATCAACATCATCAATATAAGGAGATAGATCCGCAACATTGAAAGTGGTGGAAACACCATAGGCACCAGGCAATTCCACTTTGTAAGCATTATTGTTAATTTTCTGTATGATCTTGAATGGGCCATCAGCTTAAGGAGACAACTTGGCATTTGGTTGTTTAAGAAAATGTTCCTTCCTCAAATGTATCCAGACCAAATCCCCCATATTAAAGACTTGATACTTTCGATGCTTGTCTCGTTGTGCCTTGAGTTTCAAACTCTGCTTCTGAATCCTATTACAAACATGCTCATGTAACTTCTTAATTTCCTTGGCACGCTAGTCCGCATTGACACTATATTGTTGCTTGTCAGAAGATGGTGTCAAATCAAGTGGGTTGAGAGAACGGGTGCCATAAACAACTTCAAATGGACACTTTCCAGTTCCTTGATTGATTGAATTGTTGTAAGCAAATTCAACTTGAGTAAGAATAAGATCCCATTGCTTTAAGCTCTTTCTAACAAAACTTCGTAAGAGATTGCCAAGAATTCTGTTAATAGTTTCTGTTTGTCCATCAGTTTGAGGATGGCTAGCACTGCTAAACTGAAGCTTAGGTCCTATCTTTTTCCATAAAGTCCTCCAAAAATAGCTTACAAACTTGATGTCTCTATCAGAAGTGACTATTTTTTGAATTCCATGGAGACGAACAATCTCCTTGAAGTACAAATCTGCAACTTGAATTGCATCATTAGTCTTTTGGCAAGGAATGAAGTGAGCCATCTTTAAAAAATGGTCAATAACCACCATTATAGAGTACTTTTGTCTCTGGGTCCGAGGTAACCTGAGGACAAAATCCATACTCACATCGTCCTAAGGTGCTTTGGTTATTGGCAACGGCATGTAAAACTCGGTATTTTGGATTTTAGATTTAGCTAGATGGCATGTTCTGCACCTTTGGATATGTTTGTTTATATCCCGTTCAAGTCTTGGCCAATAGAAGTTATCCTTTACTAAGGCCACAGTTTTATCTCTACCGAAATGACCAGCTAATCCTCCATCATGGGCATCCTAAATTATAGCTTCGCGTAGTGAACAAAGAGGAATGCAAAGGGTTTTTGCTTTGAATAAAAATGCTTCTTCCCTATAATATTGTTGAAATGGCTGAGACTCAGTGGCACTCTAGGCACCCTAGAAATTAGGATCTTCTTGGTACAACTCTTTTATAGTTTCAAAACCCACTACTTTGGTTTGCATAATCGTTAATAAAGAATGGCGACGACTAAGCGCATCAGCTACTGAATTCAGGATACCAGCCTTAGGCTTGAGTAAAAACGGATAGGTATGCAACATTATACTCAAAGTAGCATGCCTTCGATTGATCTTCTGTTGAGAATTCAAATGCTTGAGTGATTTGTGGTCAGAATAGAGAGAATAAACTCTTTATGCAATAGGTAGTGGCTCCAATGTTGCAAAGCTCAGACAACGGCATAGAATTCTTTGTCATAGGTAGAATATTTGAGCTTAGCATCATTAAGTTTCTCACTGAAGAAAGCAATTGAATGGCCTTCTTGACTCAGAACAACACCAATCCTGGTATTAGATACATCACAATTGACTTCAAACACTTGGTCAAAATTAGGAAGAGCTAGCACAGGAGTTTCTATCAAGCATTTCTTTAGTTCTTTAAAACTTTTCTGAGCCTTCTCTGTCCATTGAAACTTGTCTCCCTTGATGCAATCCGTGAGGGGTGTAGCAATGGAACTAAAATTTTGAATGAACCTCCTATAGAAGGAAGCTAATCCATGGAAGCTATGAACTTCTTGGATAGATTGCGGCGTTGGCCAACTGTTAATGGCTTCAATTTTGCTTGGGTCAACTCGTACACCTTCTGCAGTGATAATGTAACCCAAAAAAATGACCTCATTTGTCAAGAAAGCGCATTTCTTCAAATTGGCATAAAGTTTCTGTTCACGAAGAGCTTGCAGTACTTGACGTAGGTGCTTTAAGTGATCTGCTATGCTCTTACTGTAGATAAGAATATCGTCAAAGTAGACAACAACAAACTTGCTAATGAAAGGGTGACGGACCTGGTTCATCAGGCACATAAACATGCTAGGAGCATTTGTCAACCCAAATGGCATCACATTCCATTCGTACAACCCATCTCTGGTTTTGAAAGTGGTTTTTGTATTCATCTCCGGGGCGAATTCGGATTTGATGATATCCGCTACGAAGGTCAATCTTAGAGAAAGTGGTAGAGCCATATAACTAGTCGAGCATGTCATTAAGCCTGGGTATCAGAAACTGATACTTAATTTTGATTTTGTTGACTGCACGGCAATCTATGCACATTCTCCAGGTTCCATCATTCTTGGGAACTAGGAATACAAGTACAGCACAAGGACTGACACTTTCACGGATCAATCCCTTTTTCAGCAATTCTTCAATTTGGCTTTGAACTTCAGCATGTTCTTGAGGACTCATTCTGTAAGCTGGCTTGTTAGGAATTACTGCTCCTAAAATAAAATCCATAGCATGTTGAATGTCTCTCATAGGTGGTAATCCCAGCGAAATTTTATCTGGAATCGCATCAGGAAACTCATCTAACAATAGCTACACTTCAGGTGGAATAGTAGTTCCATTATTTACCTCGAGCATTAAAAGAAAACCCATGACTTGGCTTTCTGTTTTGGTCACCTTCTCGACTAAAGACACCAATGGTTTGGACTCACTTTTGTCTTTAATGTGTTTATCAGGTGGCAAAGGTGCGAGCTGAATCTTCACACCATCCTTCTAGAAGGAATATGTGTTTGCGTGACCGTCATATAGAACGCGTCAATCATATTGCCAAGGTCTCCCCAAAAGAAGATGACAAGCATTCATTAGAACAACATCACACTAAACTTCATCATGATACCTTTTACCGTTAGAAAAAGTAATAAGGCATCATTTTGAAACTTTTACCTCGCTGTCCTGGTTAAGCCATTAAAGCTTGTAAGGGCACGGATGGTTGTGAGTCGGTAGTTGTAACTTTTCTACCATATAGTTGGAGACTACATTTTCACAGCTTCCGTTGTCAATAATAATGTCACAGACTTTACTTTGAGTAGTGCAGCGAGTAAGAAAAATGTTGCGACATAGCAAGGTTCTACTTTCACAGTGGCTGTATGCAAACTTCTCCTAATAACAAGTGATTTATCGTGATCTGTAGGAGTAATTTCTTCATCAAATATTGGCTCCTCATCAAATTTTGGCTCCGTTTCAGGCATAGACTCCCTTTCTTCGTCAAATACTATAGAAGCTTCCCCTTCAATAATAGTGACAACTCTGCGATTAGGGCAGTTAGAAGCGATGTGACCGAATCCTTGGCATTTGAAGCACTTAGGTGCTTTGGAGTTGAATTCCCTAGTAGCCTTTGGTGGAGGCACGCTTGAAGAGCTAGGATGATACATTTATGGCTTACGCCCATCAAAAGGAATTCTGGTTGAAGATGGTTGGTGTGGAGGCCTTTTGGTCAACTGCTTCTCGATATGGATGGCTAAACGGATGATGTCATCCAAAGTCCAGAATTGCTGGAGTTGTACTGGATAGGCAATGTTCGTATTTAACCCTCTGAGATAACGAGCTATTGTTTGCTCCTCCCTTTCTTGTATATCATATTTCATAATAAGTTTCTCAAATTCCCTGGTATATTCCTCCACAGACATAACCTTTTGGTGGAGATTATGTAATTGAAGGAAATTATCTTGATAATAATTTTCGGGAAGAAACTTACGTGAGAGTTCTCGTCGTATCTTGTCCCACATTCGCATCTTGCTTTTTCCTTCTCTTTCACGCCTTTTCTTGAAATTTTCCTACCATATGGAAGCATGTTTCTTTAGTTTGATGGTGACAATTTTGACTTTCTGCTCATCAGGAATTTCCTTATATTCAAAAACTCATTAGACATTTTGAAGCCAATTGACGAATTCATCTGGTTGAAGTTTTCCCTCAAATTTAGGTATGTCTACCTTAATGTCATTAAGACGGAATGGTTGTTGTTGAGGACGGCGGAGGTAGTCACTAGACGATGAACTATTGTTATCTGAATCATCCTCTAGATATTTATGGCGAGATTCTAGCATGGCTTGCTGCGTTTGTACAGTAGTTTCCTGTTCTTGTATCCGGCGTCTCATCTTGTCCATCTCAATCTCATGTGTGTTTCTGCGTCTTGGAGGCATTTTGAAATTGTTCTTGTGAAGTTAGGTATAGGGTGGAAGAGTATAAGGGTAAGATCGGTATTTATGGAAAAAGTAAGGGGAAAAATTGGAAATTTATGGACAAATAAGGGTAGAAATGTAATTTAGTAATTTTCAAGGGTTGAATTGTAATTTTGACAGAAATCTGGGGTCAAAAATACAATTTCAGAAAGTTTTAGGGCTGAAATGTAATTGGCAGAAATTTGGGGTCAAAAATACAATTTCAAAAAGTTTTGAGGCTGAAATGTAATTTTGGCAGAAATATGGGGCCAAAATGTAATTTTGGCAGAAGGGCCAAAATGTAATTTTAGAAAGATTTTTGGGAGGAAATTGTAATGTTTACCAAATTTTGGGGTCAAAATGTAATTTCTGAAAGTTAGGCTGACTAGGATTGTTGACGTGGCGGTTATGACACGTGGCAATCAACAGGTGGCTGACCTGTTGATGACGCAGCAGATCAGGATGACGTGGCAGATGACGTCATCACCTTCAACCTCTAAACTCCGGCGACTTTTCAAGTGACTTTCCGGCGACGTCCGTGGAGGTGTGTGGAACTGTTTCACGGCGGTGACCTATGCTATTCCTAGGTTTTTCGGCCTTCTAGACATGATGGTAAGGTCGGTTTCTTCATAAAACGCTCTGAGAGTGAAAATCCGACACCCCCTTTTTCTCACGTTTTTTGTTTCTCACCCACTACTCACTTTCGCTTTCTGGCACTCTGGAACTCAGCTCTAATACCAAAATGGTTCAGGAACCAATCTCAAATGTGTTTATTCAAATCCTGGATGTTTTACAATGAAAATGGGATACCTATTTATACTAAAATCAAGCCCTTTTAAAACTCTTTAAAATAATACAAAGGTCAGAAATGGCATGCCACACCAACCCCTGCTTACCAACCTCTGCTGTCATTCCCTGTTTCTATCGCCATTGCATGCGTCATGTTTATGTCCTCTGTTTCAACGTGCATGGTTCTGTTTCATGTGGTTCTGTTTCACTTTTGGTGATAAAAGTAACTAAAAGTATACTTTTAATGGCATCCACAGCACTGTAACAGCGACTTGGCAAGGACTTTTGGTGGCTGCTAAAAATCTTCCGCAGTAACTTTTTTGTTTGCTTATACTTTTACCTATTCTTTTTTTGGGATATTTTTTCATTTTAGAAAACTTTTTTGTTTTCTTCCAGTGTCGGGGTGCTTCAATATCAAGATAAGGATTGGATATTATGATCTGTTTAGCTTCAAGGCATAATTGTTTTCCTTTTCTTTGATAATCTTCAACAACAACCTCATTCTCTTCAGCAACAACACCCTCATTCTTTGTAGTAATATCAGCCTTATTCCCCCATAAGCATTCTCATCTACCACAACAACATCATTAGTCACACTCATATATCCAAACATATTAGTAATAGTATCAATATTAGCATTCCTTGTCAAAATTTGCATTATCATTCTCTGCAGCAACATCACTCCCAATGTCAGTATCAATATTAGCATTCCTCTCATCAAAATTCTCATTCCCCATTATCATTCTCATTCCTTTTATTTTGCAACCATAGTTGACTGGAGATTAGCCCTCTAACTTCTATGACGTCCCAATAAAATTTTTCACCCCAAATACGAAAATAGTTCTTTTGTCCTTTTCCTAGTACATAAATCAAAGAAGTGAGACTGAATTGTCATATAAAATAACAAGGCTAATATAAACATAGTATTTTTCTAACAAAGGTAAAATCAACCTTTTGTACTTGTGTAACTAATTATAACATATTTCTTGCTACTTTCGATATTGAACTTGATTCAATCTTCTATTTCCTTCTTATTTTCCCTTGAGAGTTGAAATTGCCTTCGACAAATATAAGGCTTTTGGATAAACGCATGCTCCAAATTGAATATTGGTATTGCCACCAATCCCATTTGATTAAATTGTGTTTGATAATGGCATGGCATATTCTTGAATCTCTCCCCATATAGCATCTAATCAATGTCAGCTACAACGAGGTACTAAGAGGTATCACACTGCTTCCTTATCTTGATATGTACCGGAGTAAAAAAGCGCAGTTCAGTGGGCATACAGAAATAGCATAAAAATACTGATACAAAATACATGATTATATTACAAGAATTCCTATTGGGACTTGTACATAATACTTACAAATCTCAAAAATTAATAATAAAATCTACAGATAACCAATAGTTCTGCTTGCATTGGACCGAAACCTTCAGTTGTCGGTATTTACATCTTTGCCCTTTGAGACACTTCCTTCAGCTGGATAAGTTATTCATTTATGGAAAGAGTGAGATTCATACGAATCTCATTAGTAACAAGCTATCAATCATATAAAATGCGATAAATAAATATGCAATGCACCACATAGTGTAATAGAAAATTCATACTGTTACGTGTGTGTGCATACTGTTCAGGACCAACTGACTTTTTGGACCCCTACTTGTCGGTCACCTTAGTTGGGTCCTAGATCACAACTAGGTGCTATTCATTTATGTATATCATAGCTAGGTCCCAATAGGCCAGCTGGTACTTGTGCTTTTCCCACTAGACGGTACTTGTACTTTTCCCACACCATAGCTAGATATTATGCTCTAGGCATTATACATATCACGAAACATGGTATACATATGGCATATAAATAATCACATAGTTTTATGAGATATAGTGTTACTACCTGAATTGCCCTTTCCTTGCCTATCTATCGGTCCACTATCTTTTGTCTAGCTTGGGCTATTATCAAGTCCTAAAATTCCAAATTTATAATAAAGGAGTTATTACTAATTCATGTCTTATTCTAAACTCATGTTGTTGGTTATCTTTGTTTAAAATTGCAAAATGACCAAAATACCCTTAAGGAACCCAGTCTAAGCTCCTTTTACTTTGATCTAACTATACTTTACCAAAATTATGACTCAAGCTATTCCTATACAATTTCGTAGAATCCATTTTTTTGACCTCAAATTTGTTAAATTCCTGCTCAAATTACTAGAATACCCCTGGCAGCCACTATGTTAGGGTTTTAGGGGTAAAATTATCATTTCATACCCTAAAGCCATTATACTTCATATTTCATATGTTCCCTACACAATTTTCCATTCTAAACAAAATGGAGTCATCAAAAACACAAAAATCTAGTCCAAACACTGCCAAACAGCCTCTAGATGAAACTGAAAAAATTGGGAAAAATTGGTGTTTCATGATTCCATTCCATTAATGACCTTATTTCCACCTCTAATCACTTGTTTAATCACTTAAACTCCTATTGAACATGTTTAATCAAAATTTGCATAGCATATCCCCTTCGGGTTTAAGTAACCCAAATCACAAATTCAACCAATACAAAGCCACAAATCAACCACAACAACAATAACCACCAACAACAGGCATGAATCATCAAGAGATAACAAGTTCTCAAGCTTACCTTGATTTCTCTTGACTTTCTCTCTCTTGTTGTGCCTTCTCTCGCCCTCTTCTCTTGAATTTATGCTTGCTACATGTGTGTTTCAAGAAGGTATAGAGATTAAGAGAGGTTTCCATGAATTAGAAGGCAAGAACAAGTGAAATTTACAACCAACTCACCTTGATCTTGCTTCTTGAATCTCTTGTGCTCTTTGTGTTCTTCAACTCTCTCTCTATCCCCCTCCTTTATCTTGTTTTAGCTAAAATATGGCCTTTGGAAGAGCCTAATAAGCTCTTAAAAATATCCTCCTCCATCTCCTTAATTAATAGTATTTTATTGCAATCAATCACATATTTACTTTTTTAACTTTTCTACTCATTTTTACTTGGCCCAAAATGCTTCCACTTGACATATTTATCTCCAAGTATTTGTTTTACCCTTGCTTCTTCCTTTTTGGCCGTCCAACACCATAAGAAAATGGAAAATAGTGGCTTTTAATTTTTATTTGGCTAACTAACTATTTTACCTTACATTTTTGTATTTAAATTGGGTCTTCTTCCTTTTCTTTTTGTTTGGGAAAAAATTTACTTGTTTTTTGGGCCCAACTACTGTACTCTTCCATTCTCCAATTTGGCCTACAAGAATGGACTTTTAAAAAGACAAAATTTAATTTTATGTATGTTGGCCCAAATTTCTTGTGGCCACCTCTAGCAAATATTTTGTCATTCCAAGTGTGCCAAAATTCACCATTTTATTCCCTTTAATGCCACAAAGGTGCAAGGAATTTTGGTGAATAAAATTTGGAATGTTACAAAAGGCATGGAAACAAAAGGAGGTGATATGTGTTCTGTAATATCCTAAAAAGTGATTAAGGGCTAATGATTTCAAAAGTAGATGTAATTATTGTTGAATAAACACTTTTGGAGAATGTGTGATGAGAATTTGGATATTTTAGTGATTCCAATGGCTTCCTTGTGAAAATTCGTGTGGAGAGAGTGTTTATTGTGAAATTGGAACCATTGGGAACAATTGTGCAAAAGTTGAAAACTCTGTCCATTTATTCTCTGTACAGGGCAGCCGATTTGTGTGGACGTTTTAAATAGGCAAATGGTGTCTAAAAATTATGAAACTTTCCAGTCTTAAATTTCACATCCCAGGATTCAAAATGGACATATAATTTGTACCATTTCGTTTTGGGAACTTGGAGATATGTCTGTCCAAAGTTTGGGATCAAAACTGGACTCTGTTTTGGAGCAGTGTTGAGTTTTGTGTAATTCTGTATTTGTGTGGTGATTTCTAATATTGGTCCATATTTTTCCTATGAAGAGGACTTAAATATCTCTTATTTGGCTTTGGGATCACCTCATTTCGATTTTTCTAGAATTAGTTATGATTTTTCAAAGTTCGGTCAGAAAATCTGCCAACAAATCCGAAAATGGGAAAATAAGGAATTATGACATCAACTCATTAAAAGATGATGTCAGCATGGATTATTAATCAAATTGCTCATCTTCTTCAGCCATTTCACGCCATTTTCAGCTGAAGCAAGAGGAAAAAACGTGAGAGAGAGCTTGGAGAAAAATAGAGAGAAGGAAGGAAAAATCTCACAAGGTAGGTCGATTTCTTCAGTGAATTCGTACCTAATGTGTATAATCCTCCTCCTAAGCTATTCCTCTATGTGAATTAAGGTTTTGAAGCAAGGAATTTCATTGTTCAAATAGGCTAGGGTTCAGCCATATTTGGGAAAAGCTTGTGGGAGCTTGAGGTAACTTCCAAACTTTCGTATATTGCTTATTCTGGCTGCTGTGGGCAATTTAATCGGTGAAATTTCGCCGGATTGCCATTGGTTTTAAAGTTTGGAAATGATGTGGCCTAGGGGTTATGCTGCCCAAATTGGGTCTTAATGTTAGTTGTAACCTAATGTAATGGTTAATAAAGTAGTTAGGAGTAGAAAGGAACGCGTTTACGGAGCTGAAATCGTAAAACCCCGATTTTCCTCGGAGAACTCATAAATTTCGGCCAGCACTAGAAATGGGTCTTAGAGTTTGATTTTCAATGATTTGATGGTTCCATTGAGTTCAGGGGCGAAAATTAGGTGGGGTTACAGTTGGTCACTTTTTCGGAAAAGGCCGAAAAAGCATAATTACGAAAACGCCCCTAAAACGCTTAAAGTGGGGCTGCCAAGGGTAAATTTGTAATTTTACATTGAATTTGATAATTCCGAGTCCGGAAATGGATTCCTTACGTGGAAATATGTTAGGATAGCCCAGATTAGAATTTTGGGAAAAGTGCAACCGGACCGGGTAAGGCTGGCCCGGGCCGGGTCCCCGGGGGCATTTTTGTAAATTTTCATTATAGACTCATATAACCTCAAGAAACACTATGGAAGTGTCTAAATGGTGCATTTGGAATTGTAGGATTCGATATTTGCCCTGTTCATGAACGACCCGTGCTAGAGCACGTTCGGAAAGAACCAGGTAGTGACTCCTCTCTTATACTTTGTGTGAAACATTGTATGTATGTTTGTCTTGCATTGAGAATACATTGTGACATTGTGACATTGTGATGCTTTGTGATCGCAGCGAAAGCTGACGCCTAGTGAATACTTTGTGAATACATTGAGATCGCAGCGAAAGCTGACGCTTAGAGTTTACAGCCATGAGTGCTGTTGTTTGTGGCGAAAGCCATGATACATTGTGATGCTGCTTAACATGATCATATATGCTATGTGTTTATACACTGTATGAGTGGTTTGTTACTACAGAGATTCTTTTGAATCTCATTCTTTCCATTGACTAACATTTCAGACAGGGCAAGTGGCTCCAAGGAGAAGCGAACCACCAGGAGCGGCTAGGATCTTGTAGAGTGTGTTGTTAGGCTGTTGGTTAACTATTTTGGACTTGGGATTACTGTTTATTTTTGGAGATGTAAATATTACTGTTGATTTTGGTTATGTAATCCCCTAGTGGAGACTTTTAAACCCTCAGATTATATATGTATAGAACCCGGGAGTTGTCGGGGATTTGGTTATACACTCTGATGTGTGTGAATGTAAATTAACTGCACAAGTAATTATATTCGAATTTTGAAATTGAGACTAGGATAGAGAAGAGTTTTTGAAAGTTTTTGGTGAAAACCCTACTATAGTGTAGGAACTTGAAATGAGTTTAAGCTATCCGACGGTCTCTAAACCAATTTAATTATGTGATATCAAATTATAATTACGTGGTTAAAGGCAGGAGGTTACATGTTCAAACCATAGAGGGGCCATAGGTGAGTTGATTTCACACATGTGGTGCAACAAGGTGGATTTTCACACACATCACACATGTGGTGCAATGAGGTGACAACATATGGCATAGGGTAAGGTGGTGAGGCACATGGTGACATATGGCCCTCAATGATGACGTAAATGATGGTCGACCAGTGATGAAATGGCCAACCAACAACCAATAGGTGTTGGTTGCTGGTGTAATTGAAAAGAAACTACCAAATCACTTTTGAAAGTATATTTCCAGTAGCCACACAAATGTCACCGTTGAACAGGTGCCTTTAGTAGTGACTTAGTTTTCACTAGCAACAAAAGCGCCATTGAAAGTTTAATTTCAATTGTAGCCACAGGCATTGAAGCAGCAACTTGGTGATTCCTTTTAGTGGCTGCTGTAAACCTTCAGTGATGTCTTTTTTGTTTGTTTGTGCTATTTCTCTTTTCTTTTTCGAGGATATGTTGTCATTCTAGGAAACATTTTTGTTTTCTTATGTTATATAAGGATTTGATATTATTATCTGTCTAGCTTCACGGCATAATTATTTTCCTTTTCTTGGCTTATCTGCAGCAACAACACCCTTATTCTCTATAATAGCATGAGCCTTATTCTCCCTATTAGCATTCTCATCCATCCAAACAGCATCATTAGTCACACTCATATATCCAAACATATTTGTCACATGATCAATATTAGCATTTCTCTCATTAAAATTAGCATTTTCATTCTCTACAACAATGTCACTACCATTGTCAGTATCAGTATCATCATTCCTCTGATCAAAATTCTCATTCCCAATATCATCATTCTCATTCCTTTCATTTTTCAACTAAGGTTGACTCAAGATTAGCCCTATGACTTCTATGACATCTAGGGTAATATGTTTCACCTCAAATATGAAAATGGTTCTTTTGTCCTTTTCCTAGTTCATAAAATGGAGAAGTAAGATTGAATCATAGTATAAAATAACAAGGTTAATATAAACAAAGTAATTTTCTAACAAAAGAAAACTCTACCTTTTGTATTTGTGCAACTATTTAAAACATATATCTTGCTACTTTCGATCTTGAACTTGATCCAATCTTCCATTCCCTTCTTATTTTCCCTTGAGAGTTGAAATTGCCTGAGAAAAACATAGGGCTTATAGATAAACCAATGCTCTAAATTGAATATTAATGTTACTTCTAATCCCATTTGATTAAACTGTGTTTGAAAATGAGATGCTATTTTCTTGAATCTCTGCCCATATGGCATCTAATCAATGTCAGCTGCAAGAGGTGGCAAGTGGTGATGAAAAAATGGGCTGGGCAGGGCTGTCATGGGCTCGGGCCTAAATGGGATAGCCTGTTTAGGCCTGAGTCCAAAAAAGGTGTCCATTCTGGTAGCCTGGCCCGTTTAGTAAAAGCCTGCAAGCCGACCTGTGGGCTTCGAGCCCGTTTAACGCGTTTTCACTTCCTACATGCTTGAAGACTAAAATACCTAATTTAAAACATAAATATTATCAAAACTAAGTTAAAACATTGAAATTTATCCATATTTAACAAAATACAAACACTAAGACCATAGTCCAAACCAAAACTAATGTCCACATACAACCACCACTCCACCAGTCAACCACAATCAAATAAATCAGTAGGTAAAGTGATAATTATAAACTAAATGCTAAATAATATGAATAACATTGTCATGACTATCAACATCGTTAATGACATTTGATTGTGCTTCACTATAAGTAG
Organism: Inga oerstediana; assembly: GCA_963210345.1. NCBI lineage: Eukaryota > Viridiplantae > Streptophyta > Magnoliopsida > Fabales > Fabaceae > Inga > Inga oerstediana. The sequence goes on from OY723407.1 coordinate 39,791,993, forward strand.
GCTCCTCTTTAACTTAAAGAGAGGTTGAAAGGTGAAAGAGAGTGTCTGAAACTCTGAATGTCTGAGTGTTAGGTTAGAAGGTTACCCTTATTTAGTTATTAAAAAAACTTAAATGGGCCTAAAAGGGCTGCCTCTATAGGGCTACAAGGCCGGCCCATTTAGGTCAAACTCCTTCTGGAGGCTCTAAATCATTAGGCTGGCCCTTGACGGGCTCGGACTTAAATGGGCTAGCTCGACGAGCTCAGCCTGATTTCCCAGCTTTAGTGGCAAGAGGCATGGAACCAAATTGAGGTAAGCTATGTTCAAACCATAGAAGGACCATAATTAAGTTGATTTTAAAGACAACATGTAGTGTAATGAGGTAGCAAAAATTGGAGTGGGGTGAAGTGGTGAGGGACATGATGACATGTGGCCTCTAGTGATGACGTGAACAGTAGCCAGCTGGTGATGAAATGGCTAGTCGGCGACCAGTGGGTGCTGGTTACTGGCATAATTGAAAAAAAAATAACAAGTCATCGTTAGATGTGTGCCTTTAGCAGCAACTTAGTTTTAAGCAACAACAAAACCACCACTAAAAGTTTACTTTTAGTTGCAACTATAAACAATATAGTAGCAACTTGGTAGTGACTTTTAGTGGCTGCTGAAAACCTTTAGTGATGACTTTTTTGTTTGCTTGTGCTTTTATTTCTCTTTTTGGAGGATAAGTTGTCATTCTAGGAAACATTTTTGTTTTCTTCCATTGTTGGGGTCATTCAATACCAATATATGGATGTGATATTATTATCTATTTAGCTTCGTCATAATTGTTTTCCTTTTCTTTGCTTATCTGTAGCAACAACACCCTTATTCTCTGTAGCAGTATCAACCTTATTCTCCTCATTAGCATTCTTATCCACCACCACAACATCATTAGTCACGCTCATATATCCAAATATATTAGTCATATTATCAATATTAGCATTCCTCTCATCAAAATTAGCATTCTCATTCTCTACAGCAACATCACTTTCATTATCAATATTAGTATCATCATTCCTCTCATCAAAATTCCCATTCCCTACATCATTATTATCATTCCTTTTATTTTGCAGCCATGGTTGACTAGAGATTAGCCCTCTGACTTCCATGATATCCCAGTAAAATGTTTCACCCTTGTCCTTTTCCTATGACATAAATCAGTGAAGTGAGACTGAATCGTTGATAAAATAATCTAACAAAAGAAAACTCTACCTTTTGTACTTGTGTAACTAATTATAACATATTTCATTATTTCTTGCTACATTTGATATTGACCTTGATTCAATCTTCCATTCCCTTCTGATTTTCCCTTGACAGTTGAAATTAACTTAGACAAACATAGGGCTTATAGATAAACCCATGCTCCAAATTGAATATTGATGTTACTGCCAATCCTATTTGATTAAATTGTGGTTGAAAATGGGATGACATATTCTTGAATCTCTCCCCTTATGGCATTTAACTAATGTCAATTGCAATGAGGTGGCAAGAGGCATGGAAACAAAAGGAGGTGGTTTGTGTTCAAACCATGGAGGGACCATAATTGAGTTCATTTCATGCACAACATGTGGTGCAACGAGGTGGATTTTCACACACATCACACATGTGGTGCAACAAGGTGCTGACACTTGGCGTGGGGTGAAGTGGTGGGGGACATGGTGTCATGTGGTCCCTGCTGATGACATGGCCAGTTGGCGACCGGTGATCATTAGTTGCCAGTGTAATTTTTGAAAAACTAACAAGCACTGCTAAAAGTATATTTTCAGTGGAAACACGAATGTCGACGCTGAGCGTGTCCTTTAACGACAACATTTGGTTGCCACTGAATGTGTGCTTTTAGCAATGACTTAGTTTTTAGTAGTGACTATTTTGTTGCCGCTATAACTTTCAGCCACAATTACTATAGCTGCGACAACTTTTGTCGCTACTGAAAGTTAATATTTTTTTATTAGTGATCATTAGGGAAATATAAAGATATAGAAGAGTAAAAAGATCAATTATGAAGATAGTAAAATGGGTTGAGGATTATTTTTATTTGGAAAGTATTCATGAACGAACGATCTATTAGTATCTATGAAGTATTTCAATACTTTTGGAGCAACATTGAGCAAAAAACGTTCTGAATACTTAAAGCTCCTTTTTGAATACACAAAAGTTAAAATAAACCCTAACCATGTAAAATCTATCAGTACATTTTAATCAAGATGGAAATTGTTTAAAAGAGGAAATAATCATTTATAAATGAAATTTTGGGCGGGAAAACCTCTTCAATATTCTCATGTATTGCTCAATTAGGAAAATTCTCAAGAAAAATATTAACTTTTCACTCAAAAATTTGAGAGAAAACTTTTCTGAAAATGCTCTTGTGAAATCCCTTAAAATTACATTTAATTGATTTGTGATTTTCTTTTCTTTATTGAGGGATCACTTGTTGACTTGATTGGACACCCAAGAGAGGAGAGCGAGTGACCAACAAGCTGTTGGTTGAGGTGGTAAGGAGTCTCACCCCTAAAAATTGGAAAACACAAGTTCTAGTTTCGGGAAGCGCACTTGTTGGGAGAGGTGAGAACCCTTTACCCTCTAAGCCTCGAGGTGAAACCCTTGATCAAATCAAGAAAAGAGGAGAGCGAGTGGGTGATAATAACTTTGTTTAATTGTGGAGGGAACCAAGGATTTTTCCCCCTTGATAGGCAAGCAAAACCACATGCAAATGAGATCAAACCCAAGATCTTTCCCTATAGAAATTCTAAGTGTTTTAGGGGCCTCACCATGCAAAATCTTGGAGTAAAGAATGATTCACCATAGATCAGTCCCTCTTGCTCCAACTTGAGCTAGAGAAAAGGGGAGAAAAGCCTTGAAAAGGTGAAATGGTGCGAGGAGGGTTTGCTTATTATACATATGAGAAAACTTTAGTTGTGGTTAGTTAAATAACCGCCCTCTTGCATTTTTTAAGGGCAGAAATTAATGATTTGAAAGACAATCAATTGGCATTGCCATCACTTTTTAAGGGCATTTAATTGTCTTAAGCTGCCACTAAAACCAACCCCAAAATGTCACTTAAAGGCATTCTTTTCAATTATTTTAAGGTTACAGCATATATTTAGTCCTTTAAATTTATATATCAAGTTTCAATTTAGTCACTTAAATTTATAAAGTATATTTTTAATGAATTAATCTTAATACCGTTAGTCCCATTTAAAGGTAAATGATGACTAAACAAATTTAAATGGTGAATTTACAATTAAAACATGTATTAATTTTAATCTTTTAACATAATCATTTTTATATTTTGAAATTTAAGCATGTTTTGTCAGTATTTAGTTATAGAGTCACCGCTTAAATTTGTTGAGTCATCATGTTTTATTTATTGAGATTAACGATGTTAACATCAAAGGATTAATACAATATATATACTTAAGAAACTAAACTAAAACTGGATTTTAATTTAAAGGACTAAACATATACTTTAACATTCTTTTTTATGGCTCTTTTGTTTGAAAGCCTGTAAATACAAACCTCCTATATATCAAGTCAGGAGGTTTTTATAAAAAAACAAAATGAAAAAAAAAAAAAAAAAAAACAGGGAGGGAGAGAGAAAACACTCGTTCGAAATGGTTCACTATTGTTCATCTAGTTGCTCTCCACATGTGTATCTGTTTTCTCTTATGATATCTACTTTATATTTTTATTCTTCATTTTGTGAGACAAGATTCTCAAAGATAAGAAATTTCTTTACAAAGTGATTAGGAAACTACTTTTATCAGGACAGTGAACCATTTATGGTTATGACTCTTGGAGAAGAATCTATAGTTGTAAGTGGCTCTACAGGTGCCTGTATCTTGAAATATTTTATTTATAATGAAAAGAAAATATTTAAGATAATTAACTCTAGCGACCTGAATTTAAGCTTAACGTCTAAGCTAATAAACCAGTATAAATTCTCTTGTACACTGTTCCCTCTTTATGCTTCCATACTCTTGAGATTGCATAACTGTAAGGCTAACTTGTTGCAATTTTGGGTGGTGGGATTCGGACTTAAAATAGGTTTTCATCCTAGGACAACATTGCCTTTAAGTCGAGGTTATAAAAATTAAGATAAAAGCATGCTTCTAGTCCTCTTATTTTATATGATATTCCAATTTAGTCCTTGATTTTATAAATTATATTTTCAGTTTTCTAATCCTAACACCATTATTAGTCTCAAATGATGATTTTTTTGTGTCAATCAATATTATTTTAAAAAATTAAACTTAATATATCAGTATTTGAAAACATTTTGTCAAAACTTAAAATTTCAATGTCGACATCTTTTTGTTAATAAAACTAACGGTGTCAGAGTTAGAAAACTATAAAAAAAAACACTATAAATTTACAAGATCAAAATGAAATTTCATGTAAGGTTAAAGAACCAAAGTTACAGTTTTCCAAAAATAAAAATCTAATATCATGTGTGTAGTTACCACTTACCAACTAGCTAGCTAGGAGGAACCTACAGAGAGGGTTGGTGGATTGAATAAGAGATGCTATATAATATACCCACATATATGATGAACCACATTTGGGCTGCTTGGCTATTAGAGAACATGAGGACTAGAAGATTGCACGTAATGTTTCGTGGAGGATCAGATTGTAGGGACCAGGTTGCCCCTTTTTTATTTATAAAATAATTGAAGAATGTGTGCGCGCGCTTTGTGATTATTTCTAATTATTGTGTGCGTACACGTATGTGTAAGTCTCATATTTTTCTTTAAATTTTTAATTAATTCATTCATTAAATAAACTTATAATAAAATTCATTTATTTCATAAATTTCAATGTTTAACTTGTGCCCTTTCATTTATCAAAAAACCAAAAAAAAAAAAAAAAACCTTGTACCCTTTCCACAATGCTTTTCTGTGTATACTCCCGCTGCTTCTAAATGTAGGACTAATTAGGGGTTTACTTTGACCCTTATTGTAAAACCTCAATTTATTTTGTTTCTCCAATTTTTAATTTTTCTTTTAATTATCTCGATCTATTAATTGATTGCACATATTAATTAGAGAGCTTTCATCAAGGGTAGTTCAAATGAAATAACTAATTTAACTAATTTTTTTAATATGTACAAATTAATTATATATTTAGCTCCTATATTAAGGACTGAGAATTAACGTATTTTCCTTTCAGACGTTATTTTAATTTGTTAACTATTTAGGGTCATAGTAATTGCGGTGGTGACTACAGTCCAAATTGCATGAGACAAGAAACCTTTTATATATATATATATATATATATTACATGTGACTACCCAATCAGTTCCATAAAATCATAGAGAGACATAAGTTTTTGTTGATTCGAAGAATGGTCGATGATCGACTTGTCCTTTCTCTCTCGATAACATCTTTCCGCATTTAAAGGCCATACGTATGATATGAAGTTAAATTCAACTGTTGTTTGTCTATCTATAGCTAGTGTTCCATGAATTTAATTTATTGGTCAGCATTCTGTGTATTTATCCATTTTACATGTAGCCACTTTGGGTTGATTCACTTTGAAGAATTAATATAATGAAATTAGGTTAAATAACAATTTTATGGAATACTTGCGCTAATTATTAACTTCGATGAGCTTTTGGTTATTTGAGAATAACATACATTGATCTGATCAATAAATAATCTTGAGTTTATAGTTTTTTTCAGAAGTTATATGTAAATTTTAAGGATTCAGAAAATGTGTTCGCTAGCTTAACATAAGTTAAAGTTGCAATAATGGAGTATTGTATGGATGTAAGGCATATTTTAGTCTTTTAACTCTATGTGAGATTTCTTTTTTTTATCCCACTTAATTTTATAAAGTATCTTTTTAGTCATATAAGCCTAGAGCTATTAACAAAAGATATGCTGACATTAAAATCTAAAATATCAAGAAAACATTATCAAATGCGGACATATTAAGTTTAATTTTAAAAATAACAATGATTACCAAAAAAATTATCATTTTATACTAATGGCATCAAGTTGAATAACTAAAAATATACTTTGTAAAATCAAGAGACTGAATTAACACCTTGTAAGAAATTATAAGAGATCTAAGATACTGTTTTGCCTATTTTTATTTGTCCAATATATAGTTGACAAAGTAATTAAACTAAAAATAAACAAAAGCAAGGAATTAAATACCAATCTTAGGTAGATACGAGGAGAAATATAAGAAAGAGAAATAAATAAATAGAAATAAAAGCACCACCTACCAATAATACTGGTGATTGGAAAGTAAGTTATAGAGTATTTATTACACCAGACATTGAAAGGGACCGAAGGTAAAGGGGCAATGGAACAGTTCATTATTAACATGGCTAATAAATCGACAAAGAAGAGATCCTAATAATGTGTGACGAAAAGGGGGAAAAAAAATCTTGAGCATCTTTATATGCCCCTCAGAAGCTTTTTATTATTCAAAACATAACTTAGCTTGTTTGTCTTCTTCCATGATTTTAATGGCTGCAAATGAAATTATTTTGCAAATATTTTCTTTACAAGCATTACAAAAAAAACGTAATTTAGTAGCAGTTAAAAATGGTTATTAGTAGTAGCGGTTTTAACCACTACAAGAAATATTAGTAGCAGTTTACAAAACCACTACTAAATCTCATGTTGCAAGCGCATTTGTAGCGGTTATAAAAAACCGCTACTCAATCAAAATAACCGCTACTTTATTTGTAGCGGTTCAATCACACTGCTACAACATCACCACAAGCCAAAGGCTCTTTCTGGGATATTTGTAGCGGTCATATAACCGCTACAAATATCAAAAAGAAAATTTTCAAGACGGAAAAAGAAAAATGAAATTTTTTTCTCATTTGTAGCGGTTTAAGAACTGCTACTAATAAGAAGTTTCTAAAATTAGTAGCGGTTTTGGAACCGCTACTAATTTTATCAAAATTCAAAATTCCCACCAAAAAATTAATTTCGGTTTGAACCAATCGCCTTAATTAGTAGCAGTTTAATAACCGCTACAAAAATTAAGAAAATTTAAAAAAAATACAATCATTTTTTTTCTATTATTTTGATATTAAATTAAATATTTTATTTTTTTAATAGTTTAGCTAATTTAATTAGCTTATTATTCAATAGTTTAAATCATTTATAAATTAAAAGGAATAATTTAATTTAGTTGGATAAGTATAAAAATTGTATTGAAAATATTATTAAGGATACGTAGGTAATAAGGAACTATTATGTTGTTTACTACAATATAATTGTGTATGAAAAATAGATAAAAATGAGATAAAGCTCTGAAATATCTGAAAAAAGAAAACGGTGAGAATAAGTTTTATGCGAAGGAAAGAAGTATTGAAATAAAAAATTAAAAAACTTATTACCATATTTGATCGTATGTTAAGCTCTTCAACGCATGCAAAAATATTTGTAAATGAGAGAAAATGGAAGATAAATAAGGTGAAAAGAAATGGGGGAGTGTTTGAAATGAGATATGATAAGGGTATTTATAGGAATCCGTGTAGCATTTGTAGCGGTTAATGTTCCCATTTTTTAGCGGTTTTTAATTAGTAGCGGTTATTTGTATTTTTGTAGCGGTTAAAGAACCGCTACAACTATTATTTTATTTTTAAAAATATTTTTCCATTTTTTTAAAGACAAAAACATAATTTGAATTTGATCACTCATCCTCGCCATCCCTACAAAAATTATGTAGAAAAATTATTGTTAGTGATGTATTATTAAATTTAAAAATTTTAATTTAAATAATGTGGACTTAAAAAAATGCACCGCAGTAGAGGTAAATTGTCATCACCTTCAGGGAAGTAGTTTTCAAAATCGGCTGGCTAAAATGGCTCACTCTCGTATGCGATGTTATCGCCTTCACCCATGTCGTAAAGGTCTTATGGCTTTAAATGAACGATCATGTGCCAATCCCTGTGCCTCTCATCCTCAACATAATAAACCAGATATGCCTCTGAAGCAAGAATATACGGCTCATCATCTTGAAAAGTACCAGTATGAATTGGCTGTGAGAAATTGACTGATGTGATCCCTAAGTCGTCAGTCGTCAATTGTCAGTCCCCAAGAAGTAGTGGTATTTGCCCACAAACACTTGAACAACGTATTGGTGAAACAACCTTGATAATTAAGTTCGATCACATCAAGAAGCTTTCCATAGTAAGGGACGCCTCTAAACTGCATGTTGGCATCATTGCTGCTCGCATAACTCCTTATCTCAAATGTTCCATAAACACCCGAATTTTGAGTTTGCAATCTTTGATCCCGTGAAACCGTGTAAAACTTAAACGCACTGACATTGTATACTGTAAACCTTTCTATATGATCAAGAGGGCCGATTGCGAGAGCCCTGAAATCTGGTGACTGTGGGTTGTGGTAATTTAGTATTCTGTGAGCAAACCAGGTCGGGAATTTTCTGTGGACCTTTTTGTCAACTTCCGAGGATGTTTGTGTACGGATCCTAAGTTGATGCTTAACATGACTTTTGAATTCCCTGCAATTAATAATGGAAAGGCGATAGTCAAATGAAAGTGAAAAATGTTACGAAAGATATAGAATAACATGTGAGTATACAATTCTTACTGTATGAAAGGTTCAACTTGAGTGCAATTAATCAAGACATATCTATGTGCTGACAACTTCACAGTTGCCATTAGTTTGAAGTTCTCAATTCCTCCAACTGGTTTACCAACACGAGGGATAAATTCTCCTGATGTTGGCCCAGGTTCAGGACAATCGTCAACATGAGGTGGGCAGTTGAAAGCCGTCTCAAGGTCATCAAAGACCTTGAACAAAAATACAGCACCTCATCCCCTATATAGCCTTCAACTATAGAACCTTCTGGCCACGCCTTATTCCTTACGTAAGATTTTAATTTCCCAAGGAACCTATGAAGTAAAGAAGAGAAAATTGACACTAAATGCTGAAAAGGACGACTAGCAAACATAAGAACTAACAATGAAACACATTTAAAATGAGTACCTCTCAATCGGATACATCCATCGATATTGTATTGGGCCAGCCAGCTTTGTTTCATGAATGAGGTGGACTATGAGATAAACCATCACGGTAAAAAAGGACAGAGGAAAGATCATCTCCAAGTGACAAAGTGTAAGAATGATTTTGAATTGCAGCTTATTGTGCTCCTTAACGATCAAAACCTTAGAACACAACTTCTGAAAGAAAGAACAAAGTTCCACCAAAACGATGGAAACATCGGGAGGAAGTGCATTCTTTATAGCCAGAGGGAGTAACTGTTGCATAAGAACATGCGAGTTATGACTCTTCAAACCAACAACCTTTCAATCCTGCAAGTCAACACATCAAGAAATGTTGCTTGAATACCTATCAGGAACTTTTAATTTCTTAACGTCGCGAGGAAGACTTCCTTGTTCGGTTTTGTGAGGGTAAACTTGACCGACTGAAATATGTCATGCTCATCTGGCCAAGCGTCTTCATGAACTCCCATGGCCCGTAAATCTTTCCTCGCTTGAAGGTGATCTTTTGTCTTGCTGGGTTCGTTAAGCAGCGTATATAGCACATTATCGTAAACATTCTTTTCAATGTGCATGACATCAAGACTGTGACGAAGTAAATTAGATCTCCAATATGGAAGAGTGAATAAAATACTGATCTTCTTTCACTGTTGAGGCGCCGAAGTCCTGCGCATCTTTTGGTGAGTTTGTGCTGAATCGTCGCTTTTTCCAAACTCAAAGTCAACATACTCAAGCTACTGTAAGATATCTGTACCGGACAAAGTCTAAAGTAGTCCTCTATTTTCTAGTTTCCCATTGAAGTGATTCTGTTGCAATCTGAACTTATGCCTTCCATTGAGAAACATCCGATGCCCCATAAAGCACCACTTTCGGCTGTGGGGAAGGCGCACTGCGTCACAATCAAAATTGCAAGTTGGACACATCGACCCAGTATGCACATTCCAACCAGATAATGATCCAAGGCCGGGAAAGTCACTAATCGTCTACATGAAGGCTACACGCAAGTTAAACAAAGTCTTCCCGTAAGTGTTGTACGTCCCAATGTCAACATTGCATAGGTCAAGCAATTCCGCAATAAGCAGTTGGAGATACACATCAATGTCATTGCCCGGTGCCTTTTTGCCTAGAATGATCATAGATATAATGAAGGAGCTTTGTTTCATACACATCCAAGGGGTAAGTTATAGGGAACTAAGACTATCAGCCAGATACTATAACTTGTGCTAAGATTCTCAAAAGGATTGAAACCGTCGGTTGTCAACGCAAGCCGAACATTTTTGGGGTTAGTCGCGAAATCTGGAAAGTCGTTGTCAAATGTTTTCCAAACATCCGCATCCTGGGGATATCTTAATTTACCGTCTTCATTCTTATCAATGGCATGCCACCTCATATGCTCCACAGTTTTAGACGACATAAATAATCTTTGTAGGCGAAGTTTCAAAGGGAAGTACCTGAGAATCTTTGCAGGTTTTTTCTTCTGCTTTTTCCCCTTCCGAATTGTCTTGTACCTTGATGTGTGGCATATCTTATAAGTCTCTCTGCTGGAATCGTCTCCCCAATACAGCATTCAATCATTGGGGCATAAATAAATCTTTTAATAGTTCAACCCTAACCTATTAATAATCTTCTTGGCCTCGTAGAATGTTGTGGGAATCTCAGCATCGGGGAATGCATCTTGTAATAATTCAAGCAACATCGACATTCCCTTATCTATGATTCCACACAAGCACTTGATGTGATACAGTTTGATCAAGAAAGATAATTTAGAATATTTTCGACAACCTTGATATAAAGGACGATCTGCTTCATCCATCAAGCTGAAAAAATCCCAAGCTACTTCATTCCTCATGAACACCGGCTCAGAACCGTGCACTTCTTCATTGAAGTTGTCGCCTTGAAATCCAAATGCATCACACACAGCATCATTCACAGGATCATCTTTATCTAGTTGAATGCCTACTTGAGAACTTCGAGGAAGAGCATCTCATATCTAATGATGGCCTTCTCACCATGAACTGCCCAGAATGTATAGTCCTCTGGGAAAGGCTTCAGGAGCAAATGTTCCTTAACAACATTTCGTGTATGCCACTTCTTGAACTTGTATCTCCGACACAGACAGACGATCTTGTCGTTACAGCTGGCGTGAATGCAAAATCCAAGAAATTGTTTAATCCATACAAATATTCTGGAGAATTGCGTGGCAACCTAATCCATGACTTATCTATTGCTATTAGTGAGAGAGAAGAAAGTATAGTGAAGAAGATGAGTGAATAGAGAATGACGAGTGCTTGGAATCTTATATTCTGAATTTCCAACGTTTAATATTTTTTAGCGGTTCATAACTGATATTGTAACCGCTACTGTGATAAAAATTTGTAGCGGTTATATGTATAAAACCGCTGCTAATTATCAAGCAATTGGGAAGCTTATTGAAGAATTTGTTTTGACCTCGTAGCGGTTTTGCTTATAACCGCTACTAATAATACATTGTAGCGGTTATACATAAATAATCGCTACAACTTTGCAAAAAGGGGGGAAATTCAAATTTGGAAAGTTGGTATTTGTAGTGGTTATTTATATAACCGCTACAAATAGTCAACCGTTCAATTTTGAATTTTGCCACACTCATGTCTTTCAATTTGTAGCGGTTTCAGCTTTAACCGCTACAAATATGGAACTATATTTCTTAAACTTAAAAGAAAAATAAATCATATATATTTGTAGCAGTTATTCTTATTAACTGCTACAAATATAATTTATTATATTTGTAGCGGTTTTATAATATAACCACTACAACAATATATAATTTTTTTTTAAGTTTTAGAAATATAAATATAACTATAACTGTGGTAAACACGGTCTAAGAATATAAATATAACTGTTGTAATTAATTCACAAATTCAATAACGCAGTCTAAAAATATAAATATAACTATGATAAACACAATAAGAATATAATTTCTGAAATATAAAATTATATTTATTTATTTACAAATGTTTCAACAACAAAAAATAAATATGTCCTAAACTAAGTAGCTGGGGGCTGATCATCTGGTGCTCCCTCAGATAGGGCTCCCTCAAGTGCTGTTGGATCAGGGCACTGAGCAGAGTTAACCGCACCATCATTATCAACAGGAGGAGGAGGGGGAGTAGTAATAGTCTGGACAACGTACTAAGGGATAGGGGGAACCTGTGGATGCTGCTCGTCCAGGAACAGGCGACTCCATGACCGCTCGAGCATCTTGTTCGTGATTTCACGCCACTGCGTCTGCTGAGCATAGATCAAATCAGCTTGTAGCTGCATCTGTTGCTGCTGCTGTGCCACTGCAGCCTGTGTCCACTCCAAATTTGACCTCAGCTGCTTAACAAACTCTTCCCTCGGATGTCTGACCCCTCTAGAGCTACCGGCCTCAGAAGCGGCGCTCCTGCCATAGACTATGCTAGGTCTGGCGCCTATCCCCATCCCCTGCACTCGTCCGGGGTGCTCAGCCTGACCCAGACCTGCCTTCAAAGGAGCTGTCGGGTCTACTAACCCCTGTGACTCTTCGGCCTGGGTCTCTCACAGCTCAGCCTGCGACTGCTGCATCCGCTCCTGCCATTTTATGAAACAATTACTTATTAAAATTTTAAATTATTAAGTTGGTCATATAAAAGCTATAATAATGAAATTACTTATAATGGCTGCCTCGGCCTGCTGAGAGGTCAGAGTCCCGTCACGGTGTCTGTGTGTGATAGCATACAACTCTGCATAGTCCGTCTGACGGTTCTCCTGCTGTGCCTTCCTCTCCTAAAATAATTACAAATTTAAATTAGTATTATGAAATAACCAGTTAAAAGTCAGTGATATTATGAAAAGTTACCAACTCGCTGTAAGTGACAGCAAATGTCTTCGATCCTACTGTGTGGTAGATCGTCTGCTGCCCACGGCACCTAGTATTCCTCTGAGAAAGCGCATGGAAAAAACAATATTAAATGTATTAAACAATATAAAAAATTTGAAATTAACAAAGTTCAAGTTAAAATTAATTAAATTTAAATTATAATTTAATACTTAACAATTACAAAATTATATATAAATAATATAATAAATACATTACCTGCCCCTCAGTGCTCCTCCTAAACTTGAAGAAACTCGCCCAGTCGTTCGGCGGGACATCGTCCGGAACGCTCTCGAACAGCTGCTCCAGAGGCATCGTCCTGTCCTTATCCACACCGTGGAAAAGATGGTTCCTCCTGTTCCTGCAGCCGTCACCTATCTTCACAAGGGTGTACCTCTTTTGGTTGGCCTGGACGGCACACCGCAGCTGTAAAATAATTATTTAAATACCAATAATTACAAAAATCCTATTAAAAATATTAATTAAGTAGAATTAATTATAAAAAATATTAATTAAATACTATTAATTATTTGAACCACCTCCTCCCAAGCCAGGTTCTTCGGCCCCTTTGGAACGTGTCTCCACGTCCTGAAGTGAAGGGGGAACCGCATCCAATTCGAGCCCAGCTTGTTCAGGAAGTGGTTGAACAGGTGACCCCCGTTGTCGATCGGCTGGTCTGTGGCCTCATTCCACGACACTACAACTCGTAGTGTCCGGTCCATGCTGTTCAGACCGGCCACGTCTAGCCTTCTCGTGCACACGTTCTCCTGCTCATCTGCACAATTTACCGCACGTTAGATAAATTGTAATTCAAATTTAACATTTCGAATTTAAATAAATAATTTATTAAATAAAAAAATTTATTTACCTTGGACCTGCACCTCAAACCCAGTAGACCGCGAAGACGACCCTCGTGGTTATTCTGTTCTCGCACCTTCTCCTCATCAAGGAACTGCTCCATCTCTATGATCCCAATCGGGATGTCGAAGTCCTCATTGGCGTCATAGTCCTCGACGCTGATATCTGCCTCCCCCAAATCAGGCACCACTGGTGTGGTCGTCTCCTGTGGGATCGTCTGTGATGCCTGTAGTTGGGCCAACTCCTGTGGGGGGATAGGCTGAAATGCCGCTGTTGCCCTCCCTCCACGCTGCCCCCTCCCTCTGCCCCAATATCTACTGCTGTCACCCCATAAAATTGATCTGGGGACCTCGGGCTCCTTCCCCTTATCCTGTCTAGAAGCCATATCAACTACAAAATTTCAAACAAAAAAGCAGTTTAGTCACATTATTACACAAAAATATAATAAAAATAAAAATAAATATAAAATACGTATTGTCTCTGTACCTCAAGTGCAAATAATGAGAAATACTGCAGGAAAAACTCTTCCACAAACGGTTGAACGATCAAATATAAAAGAAAACACTCAAAGGAATCTCAGGAAACAAAATGGCCAAACGGAAAAGTGAAGGGGGGAGGGGGGTTTAAATAGAGGCGGCCTTTCTAGCGGTTCTTAAAATAATCGCTACATCAACCACTACAAATAACCAAGGGCAGCTAAAATTTGTAGCAGTTCTAGAATAACCGCTACAAATTATAAAAACGTTTGAAGTTCTGTAGCGGTTATGGTACAAAACCACTACAAATTTAGCGACCTCTCAAATTCTGTAGCGGTTATAAATCTATAACCGCTACAAATACGTGACCTTTCATATTTTGTAGGGTTTAATTGATTAAACCGCTACAAATAAATGCTACACTATTGGCTCGTTTTGTTCGCGCCAAATGGCGCCAACTTCATAGCGGTTATAATTTACTAACCGCTACAAAGGTACCGCTATAAATTTTGGTGAAAATTGCGCACCATATTTGTAGCGGTTATTTATACTTAACGGCTACAAAATACGTTACCAATCTGTTGCACCACTTGGCGCATAGCTTGCCGCTACAAATTTGTAGCGGTTTAGGTTTTAACCTCTACAAATCTTAACATTTGTAGTGGTTAATTGTAACCGCTACAATATCACCGCTACAAAATACCATTTTTTTGTAGTGAAGCTGCAATCAAACAAATCATTCATGTGCACAAATTAAGTCAAATTATGTTCCTAAAATGCTATTCTTTTCCCCCCCTCAATTGTGTTATTAGTCTATGACATTTGCCTAAAAAATTTGCATTGTACTCTTACGATGACACTAATTCATGATGATGCTTCTATTTCTATTCAAGACCCTTTTCTTCTAGTTTTTTTAATGTCATTTGCTTCAGTATTCCGTAATTAACTAAACAACTTCCCATCTAACCAAATAACCTCCTTACCAATAGAGGGCGAACTAAGGTTCGAATTCCTGCTGGAAGAGGTGCCTACACTTAGTACTCAACTGTACCTCGAATAGAATTGCCTCCAATAGAAGGATACCTATGCTTAACAAAAAAAAACACAAAAAGAAAACCCTTTGGTTATTGAACTTAATAGACGGCAATTTTGAAATTTAAAAGTACACTACTACAAAATATATGTTTTTTGTCCCTAAAGGATGTCCCTTTTTAGAAAAGTGACGTAAAAAATAAAGGCGGTGACATTTTTATAATTATGGGTGAGAACTGAATAGCTTTAGATATCTCCAATTCAAATAGGAACATCTAAAATGTGACTTTACAGACTTTAGACGTCCCTATTTGAATTCGGGACATCTAAAGTAAAAAAAATTACTTTAGACGTCCCCAATTCAAATAGGGATGTCTAAAGTCTGTAAAGTTACACTTTAGACGTCCCTATATACATTTGGGATATCTAAAGTTTTTTTAAAATTTTTTTTTTAAATGAGGGACACCCTTTGGCGTCCCTTATATATAGGGACGCCAAAGGGCGTCCCTGAATAGGGATGCCCTTTGGCGTCCCTATATATATGAGGGACGCCAAAGGGCGTCCCTCATTTTTTTTAAAAAAAATGACTTTAGACGTCCCAAATTCAAATAGGGACGTCTAAAGTAAAAAAAAATGGACAACTTTAGGCGTTCCTAAATTAAATTGGGGCCGCAAAAAATAATTCAAATTTTTACTGACAGTTTTTATTTGTCAGTTTATACTAGTTTAGTCCAGATCTCTTCCCATCGTCGCAAACACAAGAAGAGCCATCACCACCATGTGTTTTAACTCTTGCTTCTTCTTCTTGATATGCTCTTTTTACTCTTGCTTCTTCCTTTCTCTTTTTTTTTTCACCTCCAGATCTGTTATGCTTTCTTACCATCTTTTATTATTTTATCCTCTTTCTCTTTTTTCTTTGGGTTTCCCTTCTATTTTATCTTCTAACTCATGTTGTTATAGTTTGTAAATCAAGACTTTGAAACATGCTCCATGGCCACGTTCCCGCTGAGAAAACGAGGTTCATCTCTCCCAGTCGCTCTTCTCTATTCATTATTACGAGAAAATAAATTTCAATAATAGAAGGAGATAAGTTTTTTGCAACTATTTCCTCTTATTATTTTCATCTTCTGCCTATAAGATTTCAGCTTTGGAGTTATTATTGTGTAGATTTTGGATTTAGATTTCAGATACTAGATCTGTAATTTTATTGATGATAATCTGTGATTTCTGGTTTTAAATATTATTTAGTCCAGATCTGTAATATAAACAACTTTTTTTAAAGAACTTTAGACGTCCCCATTTTAAATTGGGAATGTCTAAAGTGCTACAGTGACACTTTAGACGTCCCCGTTTTAAAGTGGGGACATCTAAAGTGTCACTGTAGCACTTTAGACGTCCCTTTTTAAAATGGGGACGTTTAAGGTCCAGACCTTAGACGTCCTTTTATCTACGGACATTATTGCCATTTTTTACTACGTCGCTCACATAGACGTCCCTTTGTTTTCAAACGTTAAAAGACCTAAAAAAGGGATGTTAAAAACGTTTTTTGTAGTAGTGTATCAATTTAAATTTGAGTATTTTTCAACCTTGCAAATAAAAGTAACTTTCTCAAATACTCCTTCCAGTCTTTTTTCTAACTAAAATTCTTTTACATAAGTATGATCCTAAATATAAGTAACAATATATATTAGTTCAAAAATTTAATGCATTTTTTTTTTCATTTCTACCCTTAATTAAATTACATACCTCTTTTATCTATCTATCTATCTCTCTCTCTCTCTCCCCCCCCCCTCAATCATTCTGTCTTTCACCACTCTACATAAACAAGGGTATTTTAGGAAAATAAATTGCATTTTTTTTAATTTTAACCAATATTTTGATTTGCATTAATTATTTGGGTAGTTGTTTCTTATAAAAATTTTGGGGGGTGTATAATTTTTTTAATTTAACCTAAAGATTACTTAAGGCTTTGTTTGGTTCAACGAAGGTTAGGTTAAGTGAGGTTTACTTAAATTAGGTTAGAAGATGTTATAATGTTGTTTGGTTCAACGAAGGTTAGGTTAAGTGAGGTTTATTTAAGTTAAGTTAGGTTAGAGGAGGTTAAAATGCCCTTCTACATATTTTCTTTCTTCTTTTATAATGTATTTATTAATAATAATTAATTATATAAAATTATTATTTATAAAATAATTATTCGTGTAAGCATATAAATAATTATTTATAAAATTATTATTATTTGGAAAGTTCCTTGAATCAGGAGATCAAGTTTTAAAGGGGAGGACAGTGTTGGAATTTTAAAAAATTGTCATGAGCAATTTAGTCACAATTGAAGACAAAATATTCTCTCACCTAGAAAAAAACCCCAATTTTGGAGGGTTCACAACCTAGGTTAGGTTACCACTAGAAGACAAAAAAATATACAATACCTAACCTAACCTCCTTCCAACCAAACATCACTTTTTTACCCCCAACCTAACCTAACCTCCAACCAAACAAAACCTAAAAGTCCAGGTCTTCTTCCTTTTGATAAGTTCGTGGTCTTTAAATCCCACACTTAATAACAATATGGGTCAGAATCACACTGTTTTACAAAAAAGGAGAAAAAATGAATTTTAAAAAAAAACAATAAAGCGAAAAAGCAAAAAAGCACGATGGATGGATATATATGAAGCATTTTTAGTGATTCTCAATATGGCTTCCACTGTTGATGACATTTGATGTAACTGTTTGGAGGTTTTTGTTTGATTGATTGTTTTTTTGCCTTTGTAACAAAAGGTCTGAGAAAGCCATCTTAAATATGAAAGACATCCTTAACTTACTATTACCACCTGAAATGACAGCAACTCCTAGGAGGGAAAATTTAATACGACACTTCAATACAATATTATATTCTATGCGAATTGAAAAATTTGATGTTTACTTCCACTAGCTAGCTAGGTGCAATGTTTCAAATATAACTAGCCGTTTTGTGTTCTATAGTTTGTCAATAGTTAGTATTCCATTAAGTCCTAAACATAAAAACTATATGATTAATTTGTAAAGATTTAAAAAAATAGTTAAGTTAGTCATTTATTTAGAAAAAATATATTGATTCCTCTAAAGTATCTTTTTTTTTTCTTTTTTCTTTTTTTGAATCATGTAATTCATAAGGATAGTATAAGAAAAATATTGCTCATTCAATTCCTTTTTATAAGAGACATTTGTTTTTTGGGCATGCCACATGTTTCCTTTTATAGAGACAATTAGAGGTTATTATCTCAATCTTTTGTTAATTTCTCATTAATTGTACCCCCATTTAATTACTTATATTACTCATATACTATTATTGTACTTAATTCTCACCACGCATTCTCTCAATCTTCCACCTAATTAAATAAGTGTATTTTGGCAAAAAAAATTACATTTTTTTTTACATCTTTATTATTTTCCAACTAATTTTAACCTGCTTTTTGAACAACATGATTTAGTTGATTGCATCTTATAAAAAAGAATGGAAGGAGTATAAATTTGGGAAACAAATTGTGTGAGGATTGTTTACTTAATTGTTAAACAATCAATGTTGGTTGATTTAACGACTTTAGAATTTTTGCACAATTTTAAAAACTTCATGCATACTTTTGCACAATTTTTTGACTGATATGTTTGTTAAACGATCAATATTAATTGATTTAACAATCATAGCATTTTTGCACTTTTTTGAAACTTTAATGTGTACTTTTCGGCCCAAAGAAACTTTATGATGTAAGTGGTGTGTAGAATAAATCATGAGTAGATTTGCACATTAACCCTTTTTAAATTTTAAATTTATGCAAATAACTTTTATATAGCTATTAATTATAACCTTATTTAACTAATTAAGAATATCATGTCAAGAGGTGTAACTACATCTATCTTAAAATTTAGTGATCTACTTGTAGGTCAAAATTTAAGAAACCTATTGGCATAAAAATTTGAAAAACATAACCAACAAGCATCGGTCCTTATAGAAGGGTTTTTGATCGTTTGGACACATTCTTGAATTCAAATCCGCATGAATGCAAAAATGTTTTTAGTAGAGCTACTTCAGTTAGGCTAATCAAATAGCCATATCAATAAAGTTTTGAAAAGACGTGAAAAAATATCAACGGTTTACTACACCGTTATTAAAGAGAAAATTAAGAGCAAAACTGGGTTGTTTTTGCAAATTTAAAAGTTTAAGGGTCAACCTTGTAGTCAAGTTTTAGAAGTTAAAAATTGATCTGATAATCAAGTTCATAAAATTAAAGAAGTTTGTGCAATTTAATAACTTGACTTGAGCTGCCCAAAGTTAATTACTGAAAAAAAACACCATATATGATCTCTAATGGCCTGGCTTGGTGGTATTAATGAAGACATAAAATTTCGCCCCACTAGTCCGCTGCGGAGTTGCAGGTCACTGAGGATTGTGTGGTCACTCTCATGTTTCATTTTTAAATATTTGTTACCCTTTAATCAATCTGTACTCATTTGGTAATTCTGCCAAAATACTTTCCTCCTCGAAACCCTAACTATCCCTCCCATTATATGACACAACTCATCTACAGATAGGGCTATATATATATATCTTACTGAACCGCTTCACATCGATCTTATCTCCTCAAAGAGAAAAGCTTAGGCACATAAAAATTAATACACATAACTATATGAATTAGGATTAAATTGTTGTATATATACATGTAAGAGTTAGAAGTAATAAGTAATTTTTTTTTTGTAGTACGTACATAGTTTTCCAACAGCAGATCCAAACGGCTTTTTTTTTCCCTGAAGCTACTTTTTCTTCCCATTCTCTCTCTCTCTTCTTCTTTATCCCGTTGGGTCCCAAAAGAAATACCCTCATTATACAAAGCTTTCTTCTATACCGATATGAACTTGTCTATATATACAAGACGATTGAGCAAGTTTAACTGTACAGATATATATATATATATGGCCCGGTATCTGAGGGGTCCTGAAAGAGAATAAACCGCTTAAAGGCTTTTGCTTTCAGCAAATTGTTGAGAGCTACATCTATTCTTAGATTTCTTCTTCTTCTCCTTCTGTTCCTATTGTTCTTTCCTTGTTTCAACCTAAATCTATTGTTTCCTTCTTTTCTGGGTTAATTAAGAAACTCATAGCGGAAACATGTCGAGCTGCAACATGGACGTTGGTTCTGAGCAACTATGCTATATCCCCTGCAAATTTTGCAACATTGTTCTTGCGGTATATATTTTTTCTAATTTTCTTTTATTTCTATTCAGTATCAGATCTGTTTTCCCTTCAGGTGTTGATCCATCTGGCGGATTTATCTCTTATTTTTCTGAAAAAAAAAAAACCTAATCATCATCATCATCATCATGTTTCATTTACACACAAAGTGCTGATTTCTTAGTTTGGGTTTCTTTCTTGTTTTCCTTTTCTTTTTTGTGAGTGAAATCTCTCTTAATGTTTCCAATTTCTCTCTTTCTGGGGACTTCTTCCTCCTCCTCCTTGTTTTCCTCTTACAGTCCTGTCTCAATCCATGGCTGGACTTTTCTTTTTCTTTTCTTTTCCTTCTTCTCACTTTTCTTTTCCAGTCAAAGAAAAAAGTCATAAAACCTACCTGATGAAAGTCCTCAAGTGCTCAAACTCAAAGACATACACATACTCACAAACTTTCTCTGTCTCAGCTAATTTGGTTAGGGCACGTAAAGGGATCAAGATGAATTATAGCTTGTTGGTTTAATTATTGTTGCTGTTGGCAATATCGCTTGTAGTACTCCCAGGTTTTCTTTCTCTTGCAACGTCCTATTTTAGGTTTTCTGTTCTTATACCTAAATGTCTAAAGTAGACAAACCAACAAGCTGCATAATAACCTCTTCTTCTTTCTTCTATGCCTTTTCTTGTTTATGATCATGATGAGATCTGAATTTTTTTCCTTTCCTTTGAACTGTCTGAGAGGCTTTCTACTTACCAATCTATGGAACAATAATATAATATGGCGTAAAAATTATAAATGTTAATATGTGCAGGTTAGTGTTCCATGCAGTAGTCTGTTTGACATCGTGACTGTCCGATGTGGTCACTGCACCAATCTATGGTCCGTGAACATGGCCGCCGCATTTCAGTCACTGTCATGGCAACAAGTTCAGGTAACTTGAGTTTTCTCAGCTTATTTTTTGGGCGGCCCTGTTATTTCTGTTACTACAAATTAATAATTAATTATATATATTTAAACCTGTGAAAAGATATATATGCATACTACATGTCTAGGGATTATTAATTTCTGAGTCCTATATCTATATCCCCAGGTTCTTAGGGTTTCTGGGTGTTATTCTTTTGAGAAAACCGATGCTCTTTTATCACGCAGAGAGGCAGCTTCTGTTTGTTTGTTTCTGTAGGCTTTAATTAATCGTTGAGAAGTTCAAAGCATGTCCAATACTTTCAAAAATAAGTTGTTTTTACCTACATATGAGAATAAAGGATATAGGCAGTTAACTTGTTAATATTGTCTAAAACTAAAGAAATTTTCTAAATCATTTTAATTAAATGCATTTTAAAAAAAAAATTATAATTAATAGTTCATCTTCTTATACAAAAATAAAATCATCAATGAATTTCTTCTTTAAAAAAATTTCTTGTATACTATACAAGATTGGAGACACTACACCTGTAATATTAAGTGAGGTCAATTAGGGTAACTGAATTTATTGAAAAAAAGTAGGGTAACTGAAAACCCTAGGTGTTTAATGGTATAGCCATACCTGCAGCCGCCATAAGAAACACCTAGCTATTTTTTGCTTTTTGATGTTAGCAGTTTATAGTAGATCAGAGTCAGAGACTGTCCTAACTCTTCAAATCAGTCAAAGTGTGGTTGTTTTTTGAGGCTCCTTTATGTTTAAAACATTAAAAACTTGATTTGACTGGCCCAACTATGTTGTTCCTAGGGTTTCAACATCTTTATTATCCTCCTTTATATACATATATATATATATATATATATATATATATATATGCGCGCGCGCGCATAAATTTGTTATCCTCTGGGTAAACCACATTTTACCCACAGCTAGATAGATATATAGATCCCTCAAATCGAAGCCCTTTATTTGAACAACTGTCATCTGGGTTTTATGTACCTCATCCATATATGAAACGTTGCCTTCTAACTTAAATATTTCAGTTCTTTAAAGCTGCCGCTATTTCTTTCTCACTCTGATCTGATCACATTATCTTTTCTTGGGGTGTAAATTGTCAATTTATAATATGTTAAATATATAGCAAGCTAAACGAAGTGGAATTATTGGTAGGGTATAAATCATGACACACTTTAAACCCTATAAAATATACACACACAAATTTAGTTGTTACGAAAAGCTTAGATAATTTTCTTTTTAATATCTCTCCGGCCTCCTGATTAGACCCATTCCTTTCTTGATTCAAAGAATGTAATTTGAAAAAAACCTTGAAAAACAGTGTAGATTAAAGTAAAAATACATTGGAATAAGCATTTTTAAATACAATGACCTATAGGTTTTTTTTTTTTTAAACTTTTGTTTATTTTTTTAATGAAATTTTGATTTAATTTTGATATTCAGGCTTCTGGGTTATCCAATCCAGAGTACAGAATCGAGACTGGTTCGTCTTCCAGATGCAACAATAGGATTGCAATGAGAGCCCCCACCACCACACGTAATGCAACTGAGGAAAGAGCTGCGACTAGGCGTGAGTATATTAATTCATTTACTTATCAACATATTTAGATATTATAAATTATAAATATATAAAATATATACTTTGTGAAGAATTACTATATTTAAATTTCTCTTAATTATAATCTGATGAGCTGTTATTATCTTTTACAGCTCCCGAGAAGAGGCAGCGCGTGCCTTCTGCGTACAATCAGTTCATAAAGTAATATAACTAGTTAATTATTACAATCTACTTGTTAATTAATTATATTTCAATGAGCTTCTCAGATAAAATCATCAAAATATATAATTGAAATGTCACTGTTTATATGCAGAGAAGAGATTCAGAGGATCAAAGTCAATAACCCAGATATCAGTCACAGGGAGGCATTCAGTACTGCGGCAAAGAATGTAATTTAACATGCATTTAGTACTCTATATATATAATAGCGTTTAATTTATTTTCTTCTTTATTTTTGTTCATCTGCTTTGTGAGGCTGCTAATATCTGAAAATTATTTCATTTTAATTAGTGGGCACATTTCCCTCACATTCATTTCGGGTTGATGCTGGAGGCCAATAATCAAGCTAGGATTGGAAATGTAAGTACATTTATGAATTTTACCAACAATTGAAAATTTATTTGAACAACTAATTGCATGCCAAGTTCCAACTAAATAATTTTCATTTTTGGTTTATTCATACGATTAAACTTACATGCATGGATTCTTTCATTATTTCTGCCATTGTGTGTGTGTTGTACAGAAAATTATTTTCTAAAAATCAATCATGTGATGTTGAATTGCAAAAACATGAAAGTTTTGCATATGTTATTTACGTTGAAAATTGATTTTACAGGTATAAAATGCAATATAATTGATGTTTTGTTTTTTTGCTGTTTTTCCTTCTTCTGGAACTGAAGTAATGTATTCAGGAAATTCCGAGAGGCATTTGATGTGAAGAACTGCACCACACATGTTTGAACAAACTATGGTTCAGTCTGATCTTCATTAATATCATCAGCTAAATTTGAGTTTGTTTCAAACAAACAATGTTCTAACTTTATGGTGGTGTACTTTAAAGGGCAATTAGTTTTTTTTCTTTGTCAAACGTACTTGTAATTCCTTAGTACTAAATCGGTGGAATGTTAACTTTTGCATAAATTTAAGTAATGATGCTGCTTTCCATTTTCATTCTCTAGTTTGTTTTGTTTTCTTCTTGCAAATTGAGATAGTACGATGAACTTAAATTTCATATATATAAGGGTATACTAGACAGTTTACATAAAGTCCCACATTAATTATTAAATGTTTAAAACCTAAATGAAGAATCTATAAACTTGAGGTAAATTCAACCAAGTGTTTTTTTTTTTCGGATCTTAAAATCACAAAATATAGATAATAAAGATTGAATTAAAGGATTATTGCAACAATGTAATGATAATTTTTTCTTGGTGATGTAACGATAATAGTATGAGTTCTGAAGGTAAACATATTAGCAAGACCAAGTATTTCGGTTTTTTTTTTTTCAAAAAAAAAGTTGTCTCCTGCACTTGGCTAAGTTGATCACTGTATTGAGCCAGTTCAAGGTTGAAAAATCATTTGTACAATAGGAGCAACGATAAAAATAGATTATTGGTACAAGATGTGTGTTTATCTCCTTAACATACCCTCTTTACCTATTCGCATTAGAAACTACCTCTTGATAAAAATCCCCTTGATAAGTGTATCCAATAGAAATAGTTTAGAAACAGAATTATAAATTTGGAAAACAAAAAATATTGAAATCTTATATTTTTGTCTCACAAAATAGATTGAAATTTTATATTTTTGTCTCCATTAATTATTGGGTAGTCTCCCAGATTTAACTAACTATTTGTTCATTCTCTCTCTCAAGCACACCCATTGCTCTCTCCCCCGCCCCTCTAAACAATGGTGTTTTTAAAAAATAAGTTGCATTTTTTTAACTAACTTCTTGATATAAGTAATTTGATTATTTGTATCTTTAAACAAAAAAAGGATGTGGGAGTATATGCTTGTTTAGGATAGCTTATTTTTTTACTTATAAGTGCTTTTAAATCGTGATTTATGATATACGAGGAAGTATATGAGAGAAGTTTTGTCTCGACTTATGTGAAAAGCATTTATAAGTAAAAAATAAGCCATCCCAAACAAAGTATATATTGGGCAAAAATGTCCACAGAATTTTCTTGCACATAGAACTGACACAATTTCCCTGGCTACTACATTAGTGAAAGAGGTGTCCATATTTATATGATGGAATTTGGTTTCAAATATGCCAAACATGATTGTATTAGGAATTCATTTCTAGCTCTTTTCGCACATAGTCTGAGTTCCTTGTTACCAAGCATAGCATAGTACGGAGTACAAGTTGGTGTGTAGACAACACTACTACAAAAAAAAGTTTTTAATGTTTCTTTTTTAGGCCTTTTAATATCTGAAAACAAAAGGACGTCTAAGTAAGTGATGTAGTAAAAAATGACAATAACATCCGTAAATAAAATGATGCCTAAGGTCTAGACTTTAGACGTCCCCATTTTAAAAAGGGACGTCTAAAGTGCTACACTGACACTTTAAACGTCCCCATTTTAAATTGGAAAAAGTCTAAAGTGGGGATGTAAGACTTTCCCATTTTAAAATGAGAACTTCTAAAATGCTCTTGTTTTTTTTGAAAAAAAAAAAAATCGTTTATATTACATATCTGGACTAAACAGTATTTAAAACCAAAAATTACATATAATCATCAATAAAATTACAGATCTAGTATCTGAACTCCAAATCCAAAATCTACACAATAATAACTCAAAAGCTAAAATCTCATAGGCAGAAGATGAAAAAAATAAGAGGAATCAGTTGCAAAAAACTTATCTCCTTCTATTATTGAAATTCATTTTCTCGTAGTAATGTTTAGAGAAGAGCGACAGGGAGAGATAAACTTCGTTTTCTCAGTGGGAACGTGGCCATGAAGCATGTTTTAGAGTTTCAATCTACAAGCCATAACAATACGAGTTAGAAGATAAAATAGAAGAAATACCCAAAGAAAAAGGAGAAAGAAGATGATAAAATAATAAAAAATGGTAAGAAAGCATAACAAATCTGTAGGTGAAAAAAGAGAGAGAAAGGAAGAAACAAGAGTAAAAAGAGCATATAAAGAAGAAGAAGCAAGAATTACAAGGCGTGGTGATAATGGTTCTTCTTGTGGTTGTTACGATGGGAAGGGTCTTCCATTTAAATCAAGAAAAAGAGAAAGATGAGTGTAAGAATATAGAACTAACAAATAAAATACTGTTAGTTTAAATTTGAATTATTTTTGGCATCCCAAATTTAATTTAGGGACATATAAAGTTGTTCAGTTTTTTTTTTTTTTTTTACTTTAGACATCCTCAATTCAAATAGGGACGTCTAAAGTCATATGGATTGGGGACATCTAAAGCTAAAAAAAACATTTCTAAAATCACATTTTAGACATCCCTATTTAAATTGGGAACTTCTAAAATTAAAAAAAAAAATTCTTTTTACCTTAAATCAGGAAATATCACGAACGCCAAAATGGCATCCCTAATATTATATTAGATGGCATCCCTAATGATATATATATATATATATATATATATATCAGGGACGCCATTTATATTATAATATTATATTATATTATATAAATGGCACCCCTGATGATATATATATCTTTTGATGTCCCTAATATAATATTTATCTTTAGGGGGCGTCTTTGATTTAAAAAAAAAAATTATTATAGATGTCCCCAATTTAAATAGGGACATTTAAAATATAACTTTAAAGACTTTAGATATCTTTATTTGAATTAGGGATACCTAAAGTAAAAAAAATAAAAGTTATTTTTTTACTTTAGACGTTCCCAATTTAAGTAAGGACGTATAAAGTCTTTAAAGTTACATTTTAGACGTCCCTATTTGAATTGAAGACTCCTAAAGCGATTCAATTCCCACCCAAAATTATAAAAAACCATAATTTTTGTTTCTTACTTTCTTTTTTTTAAAAACGGATGTCATTCAAAATAGTAGAATATATATTCTGTAGTAGTGTAAGTCATTTATTTCAATTCAAATTTAAAGTGATTCATATTATTCATCCAAGCAATTAATGAACACTGCATTTCATTTCAAAGTTTGATATCGCACAAAAAGATAAAGTATATTTTTAGTCCTTTAAATTTATATGAGGTATATTTTTAGTCTCTTAACTTTATAAAATATATTTTTGGTCAGAAAAAACTGACGCAGCAAATTTAAGTGATGACTGTATAATTAAATGCTATTAATCTTAAATTTAAAATATGTGTAAATTAAAAAAATATCTAAAAATATAATGCAGTGAGCCGTCAATATCAAAACCTTAATTGTATTAAAAATTTTAATTTAATAATCTAAATATCAAAACCTCTATTTCATTTGCAGCAATTTGTCGATTAAGTTTAATAATCTCAATATATTATATTAAAAATTAAAAACTTAAATATGCTTTGTCAATCACATAATCATCACTTCACTTGAGTTTGCTAAATCAATATTTTATGTTAGCAACATTAATAGTATTAGAAACATAGGACTCAAAATATACTTTATAAAGTTAAGAGATCAAAAATATACCATATATAAAATTTAAAAGACTATATTGCCTCGTTTGGTATCATGAAAAGGGAAAAGGAAAGTGGAATTAAAATGGAGGTGGAACTCAGCCTTTTATGTGTTTGGTACAATAAAAGTCACTTCCAAATGGAATTCACTTCCATAAAAAATGTTGGAAATGGGTTCCTTCACTCCTCCATGGAATTGGGTTTCACTTCCAATTCCATGACTCTATTTCCTCTTTTGCCCTTCTTCTCTTTCTCCTTCTCTCCACCAGAATCAGATCCTCCATCAGCAACGGCAGCCCTCCACCGCGACGATGACGGCGGCCCTCCACCAACGATGTTCCTCCATCTTCTTCTTAAGCCTCTACCGCCCGTCCCCTTCAACCTGCAACATTTCAAGCAACAACGACGGTAGTCCATTTTTCTTCTTCGACCTTGGTCTTCTTTTCTTCCTCTTTTATTTCTCCAGTGGCTGCTCTTATGATAAACCTTTCCTGAAAAGAGCAAGTAGTGGCTGCTTTTTTGATAAATCTTTCCTGAAATGAGCAAGTTCGTGGGGACGACGAGATTTGGGTTTCAAAAAACAAAGATCATGAAATCGAGGGTTCGTTCAAGATTTGAGATCGTTGTCAGCAGAGCAATCTTCGTGGCAAACACGCCCTTAAATGAGGAACAGTGTCGAGATTGAACTTCAAGTAATAATGGATCAAGAAATCGAGGGTTCATTCTCATATTTGATTTCATCTTATGGTTGTTTTTGGGCTAGTATTGATGGCTGGTGGCTGTGCTCCACCTTCGATGATAATGGCTCCAAAGCCCTCTGTGAAGAATCATTTTCAATATATGACCTTGTTTTTGGATTAATCTGCCCAGTTTACAATTTTTTATTTCTTTGGCTAAGAACTTGTTCTCTTTTTATGAATTGTAGCTAAGTTTATTTTGCAATTTGGATTCTTATGAATTTATTCATGGTGGAAGTCCACTTTTGGGAGGCACGGGAAGACGGCTATGAATATGAGAGGAAAAGGATGATTTGCTTTCTCAGCTGGGGATATTTTAGTATCTTTATAATAATACATATTTCAATTAAAATTGATATCTCATTTCTATGGTTATACCAGACACAGTTTAAATCTCACTTTTTCTCTCATTTCCACCTCCATTTTCATAAAAACTCTTTCCGTATACCAAATAGGGTATAAGTATACTTTAGCTCCGTACAAAAAATTGATGTATTTATACTCATTTAATCCTATTTATGAGACACTTGTAGCATGTTTCACATAAATAAAAAAAACCCTTAAATCTTATTAATTATGTCATAAAATTTAACAACTTTCCAACTTTCCCTTATTAAATACATATTATACACATGAGAACTGCAAGGTTAATATAATAATAAATGAATGATAAATTGTACATTCTTATGGAAAGCTTCTATCTCTGTCCTATAAATAAGATTAAAAATTTTCTTTTCTCTATTATAAATAGGAACTAAGGAGCAGTTTGTAAGAAAAATATTTGGCCAATACAAATAAAAGACCCGAACTTATAATTTAAATCACAACCTTTCGTGAAAAGGAATTTCTGGACCACCATTGTGCCATAATGGCATCCCGTGAATATCCATGAAAGTAATAAACATGGAGTAATCAATTTGCAGGTTGCTTTGTCACTCTTTGATGTACTATAAATGTTATGTCCATTTGCACTGATATAAAAGTGGGATATAGTAGCATTTTGTTGAAGAAGAGCTACAAATATGATTAGGCATCTTTTATAGAAAGAAGCGCTACTGCAACTTATTTTTCTGCTTTCTTTCTTTTCCTTAATTTTCATTAATACACAAAATGGTATTTACGAAATTCCTAATCCATGTCGGTAAATATAAAAACCAACATAAAACAAATGATTGGTGACTTTTTTGTAAGTGACATGCAGATTAAATGAATTATTTAAGTCTGTTTTTACTAAACCCACATAGTAGTAAAGAATATGTGGAGTACATGAGTATTTCTTTTTTTTATTTGATCAAAGGTTCTCTCTTTTAAGGTTTATAACGTAAAAGATTTTTATCTCTCCCAATATATATTTTTTCTAAATTTTAAACTTGTGTTTTCTTTCTTACTGAGATGACAACAACTTGTTGGTTGTGGAGTACATAAGTTATCAAAACTACAGATTTAGAATATATTACATTAGACTGACGTACGTTCTACGTTGCTTTTTCTAATTACTGAAGTAGATATGTTTCTTCTACTCAAATTCATCGTCAACTTTCTCACCTTCTTTGATCTCTCAACCCCATTTTTCCATCCTCTTCCTCTCATGATTTCTTTGACGGCATCTTCAATCGTTTCCTCAGTGGAATCTTTGAAACCAACAGACAAGCTATGAAGAGAAAGTCATGAATCCCTCTGAATCTGCAAAATAATTGCAAATCACTAACCTCCTCTAATGCCAAAGACAATAAAGAAGATTTCGACGGCTTTTAAAGCGCCAGCAACGTTGAGCTCAGTATCAACATAGAGGATACACTTAGATACCAACAAGTTGTTGGTTGAGGTAGAAAGAGGGTCTCACGTCATGAGGTAAAAAATACAAGTTCAGGGATCTGGCTGTGGTCCGCTGCAAGTCCTTTTTTCCCAAACTACACCGTTTTGGTGTAGTTTGGGGGGCAAAGGGGCTGGTTTTTTTTTTAAATAGTATATAGTATTTTGAAATATTTTTTTTGAATGTATCTAGTATCTTAACATATTTTTTAAGTAACATGTAGTATCCTAAAATAATTTTCAGTACTTTAACCTTTTAAAATATTTTTTCAGTTGTACCCAGTGTGTTAGCAGAGTGATTGCAATTTAACCCTTAATGTATTTTTTCAGTTCCAAAAATCACTTTAAAATATTTTTTTGGTTTTTTTAACCCTTTAAAATATTTTTTGGTGCTTTTAATTAACTCTTTAAAATACATTAAGAGTTAAATTGCAATTAGTCTGCTAACACACTAAATACAACTGAAAAAATATTTTAAGGGGTTAAAGTACTAAAACTTATTTTAGAATACTACATGTTACTTAAAAAATATTTTAAGATACTAAATACATCTAGAAAAAATATTTCAAAATACTATATACTATGTAGAAAAAAACCAGCCCCTCCCCCCCAAACTACACCAAAACAGTGTAGTTTGGGAGAAAAGGACTGGCAGTGGACCGCTAGGCAACGAACCGCAACCTGATCCCAAATTCAGATATAGAGAAGTGCGCTAGTTGAGAGAGGTGAGGACTTTTTCTCTCTAAAACTCAAAGGAAATCCTTGAACAAATCTTTTAAAAAAAAAACAGAGGATACACTTATATCGATAAAATGCTAACTTAAATCCTCTCACTTTTTCCTAAGCCCCTGCTTCAGAATTTGCGGTGCATTTGACGGTGCGAATAAGATGGTTACACCTTGTTGGTGAAGAGGTTTGGTAGGACTTGATTAAAGTTTTCAATTTCTAGATATTAATAAAATTAGTTAAGTTAATTATTTATAATAAATAAGTGTTGTCTTTTGTAAAATACTATTTCTTTTGGTCTTAAATATAAGATTAAGGAAGCTAGTTAAATTATTTTCGAATGTTTACATTTTTATTTTTTCCTCCAAACTAATTAGTTTGACTAATAAACTGATATATAATATAAGAATATAAAGCATATGATGTGATTAAGTAACTTATTTAGTTTCCTTAATCTCTAAAAAAAAGTCAACTTTGTCTTAGATTTAAGACCGGAGGGAGTACCGTTTTTAATCATATGCATTTGAAACTATCCTTTAATTGAACATCTTAACATGTGCAATCAATAAGGATATTTTGAAGAAAAAACTATAAAATTAGGATATAAAGTGAATTAAAGTCTTATATTTATTATCAAAATGTAGCAATTTTTCTATATGTTTTTTTGTTAGGATGTATTCCTGTCCTCACATGGCTTGTTATAAATCGGGAAACAAAGTATGATTGTGTACCTGTGGTTTTTTTGCACCTTTTTTTTTTATAAGTTGTGTGTTCACATGGCTTGTTATAAAAATAAAAAAGGCTAAGGTACAATTTTCCCTTAAAAGTAACCACTAAGAAATATTGGGTATCCAAAAGTTTTTCAAAAAAAAAATTTATCTCATAAATATTAAAAAAAAGGGTAAATTTGGTCTAAGTGTTACAAAAATAGGGGCAAAATTGCATTTTAGTTACTTTCAAAACAAAATTGCTTATTGGAAAACTTCAGGACACCTAACATTGATAAGTGATTATTTTCAAAACAAATTTGCACTATAACCCAAATAAAAAAATAAAAAGCATCTCATAATAAACCTGGAGAAAGCAAACATCGAAACGGGGTTTTGGTTTCAACAACGTTAAGGCTGTTTGGGTTTCCACGTCACGTTAGGCTTTTGGAATCTTTGAGGTTTTGCAGTTGCAGGTGCACAGCAGCGGCAGAGAGGCTGCGTGCTACTTTCTGACTAAGTTCTGTAGATTGAAATGAATGGCGGAATCTGACAATTAGAATCTGAAACGTCAAAGTCATGTCAATTTTAATTACATTTCTTTTCAATTGTCATTTCATTCACACATCCCTCAAGCAGAACACAACAATTTCATCCTTGCATTAAAGTTAGTGAGCGTGGACGCTTCTTGTAAGGAATTATTGTTTTCTGCTTTCATCTTCAATTCCATCTCTCCTCTTTCTTCGTCCAATTTTTTATCAGTTTTCTTTCAAGTGGGCCTCACAAAATGGCTTTGTTTTAAAAACCAAGCAGTTTCTTTGGCATTATATTTTGGGAAAATCCCTAAAAAAAAAATTTAAAATTAATAAAAGACAAAAAGGTGATTTGAAATTGCATATTTTTAAAAAAGTGCAATTGCCTGAACTGGGATATTGAAATTTGAGATAAAATGACGTGCGTAACCCTGAAAGTTTTTAAATTGAAAAACGTTGAGGGAGATAAGAATGGCGAAATTGCGCGAAAACGTTGAGTTTATGTTTGTGATGTACAGTTTAGGAACTTTGTTATGCCCTACCTTAGGTGGGCTCATAAGTGATCGGATGTTGAGAGTTATGTGTTGCACAATAGACCGTTTTGAACATTATGACTGGGCAACATACATGATGAAAGACTTGTGGAAGGAAATGAGTGATTATGTTAAAGAGTACAGGGAGAAGAAGAAAAGGAAAGGGAGGTGCAATATGGGTGGTTGCCTGTACTTACTCCTGGTATGTCACTCTTTACATTAATGTGTAGCTATCATTCATGCTAAAAATAATTATTCATGTATTTTCTGCGGTGCAGTTGTTCTTTGGGGAAAATTTCCCTTTTAAACAAAGTGTTCGCCAATAGTCCACCACACCAATTGAATTCAAGACTAAGGAAAAGGTAAACGAAATGGTGAAGACTGAGAGGATGAGCAATATGGGCATTTTGTATCAAGGGAAAGGCTCTGAAGTTAGGGCAGGGAATGAGGACTCAGATAATGTCCCATATTTAGACCTGGTATTTGTCTGTGGAAGCTAATTTAAAATGTAAAAATGAATTAATCATTTAATTGACAAATTAAGATGTGTTGTCACTGCAAGAATTGAAGGAGGTCTATGCTCGGTTGGTGAAAGTTATTGAAGAAAATTGAAATAGACTTGTAAACGTGGTGGTGCAGGAGTTACTGAATGTCCAGCTGGCACGAGAGGCCAGGGACAAAGCACAACAAGACGACCCTGGTGTGACAGCAGATGAGGAACATACAGATAGTGGTTAGTAAATCATCCGCTAAATTTAAAGCGGGACATAGCTCTGGCCCTCATTCCTTCTGGAGAAAAGTCCAGCAAAAGACGTGCTTAGGTTTTGTTATCGCAATATAGTAATGTCAAACTTGTCCATGTAAACTATTGTTAATGTCATAGAGTCATATATGGTAGAGTCCACTGACAAAGTTATGCACTTTAAGCTACATTAATGACATATGTGTTCCAATTGCGAGATGCAATGTTTCCCAGTTGACTCCTCTATCATGACCTTCTAAAACGTACTTGTATGCCACCAACAAGATCTGTGTTCCTCTGTCCCAATGTAACTATATCCTTCGCATGAGAGCTAGTCTCAAAATGTTTTTAAGAGAACTAATATCCCTAACACAAAATGGCTGATGTAATGAGGCACAATGAATAATATCCTATTTAGGGTTGAATGATGCACACATTACATAAGGATTGTGTCCAGTCAAGACTGCACACAAGTGTGCCACTTCCATTTCCAACTGCCAATAATGTGATCAGCACTGCTAACAATCCATAGTCAAGAATGATGATGCACACATTACATAATGATTGTATCCAGTCAATACTAGCTGCTAAGCAAGTGTGACACTTCCATTTCTAACTGCTATTACTCTGATTAATACTGGCGATAACAAATCCATAGTCATATACACTATAGCGTGGTCATAAATTGATGTTACCTGGACAGTGGTTTGGTGTCTCAATCAAGTTGGCCATTGATCACTTCAGTTTATATTAGCACTGGACAGTAACAAGCGAGTCATTCTTTAGAGCCTTGCGTTGCTTTCCGCATTTTCACTCGAGTTGAGGATTACAACCCGAGTTCCTTTCATAATTGGACGGTTACCAGATAGTGCTTTTGTCAAGACTTATGGGTATGGACTCGAGTTGTCCATTATCAACTCAATTTTTCCTCATCATTGGAGGGTAACCAGAGAGTGATTGTGCCAATTGTCACCAAACTTGAGTTGTATAGAAGCTGACTCAAGGGCATTCTTGGATTACTTATGAGTGTGGACTCGAGTTGTCTATTATCAACTCAAGTTTTCCTCATCACTGGAGGGTAACCAGAGAGTGATTGTGCCAAGTGTCACCAAACTCGAGTTGTATAGAAGCTGACTCAAGGGCGTTCTTGGATTACTTACGAGGGTGGACTCCAGTTGTCTAATTCATCTTTGAGTTATTCAATTCACAAACTATAGTTGTATTTTACCATCTATTTGGGCAAACACAAAAGTAGGGTTCCTATGGGTGTTATATTATTTAATTATATTAAGTAAATTACATCTGTCATATGTGTATAGTCTTTTTTTGTATTGTGTTTGTTGTTGTTAAATGTGCATAAGGCATATGCAAAAAGCAACATGTATTTCATAATACTTGGAGTCCATATCCAAAAATAACATGTGTACGTTAAGCCTAATGTATTTACCAAGTCTGTGAAACATTGAATTTAAAATTTATTCTTTGCTGAACTGCATGTTCTGAGAATTAATAAAAAAATGTTAGAACTATTGTCGTCTAAGCATCTGGATTAACATCTTTATCGTTTTTGACTGCCTCATTCATTTCTTGGTCCTCCCATCCATCAATTCCTTCAATTGCCTATGGTAGAACATTCGGTCCTTCTGGTTCATTCATTAAGTGGTATAGCCATCTTACTTCTGTGTCGTATAAGCATTTTTTGCATTTAGACTAGCATGGTTGGTTCTCACAGAAACTAAATTTGGGATGGTCGAATATGTTCCTGTTAAGTCCCAGTTCATTGATTATAGGTGTCGTGTCAGTCGCTCTTTAATTGACGATATTTGGCCTGAGTCGATAATGGCTTCAAATCTTTCTATTGCTTCATTCCCTTCTGGTGTGTCTTTAAAATTACTCCATTTTACAAGTACTAATATGGCAAATGAGAAACTTGCATCAGAGTTGTTTAGGACTGCAGCCTCCAGTATTTGTGATAGTCCTTTATCTCCTATATATGCTATTTTGATGTAGTATTTAAGCCCTATAATGAATAGACTGAATGGATTACCCTTATGGAAACATGTCAGCAAAAAATGAATCTGTTGCTCGTTTCTTGTCCATCCTAGATGATCATAGTTATCTAGTGGCACGTTCTTAAAGAATTCTATTGAATTTCCTGCTATCCTTATGATGCGGCATAAATTCTTGAAGTAATAATTGTCTTGTTGGTGTGGGTGGGTGGCACGTTGCGGTTGTGGTGATTGGTATAGTACAATATACAGATTTTTATGTCGTAGGTTCTTTGGAGGTTACCAGAGTGCTTTGCCTTCGTAACTGGTAATAGTCAGGCGTGTTTGTTCTGTTGCATGTAACGTTTAACTGGTATTGCATGTTTGTTTTTGTTTCTGTATTGTGTTTGATCTCTGTTTTGTTTTTCAATTGAATGTGTTTGTGATGGCCACGCGTATATATTCACCATTAGATATATTTTTTACTACCTGGATTCAATCCAATGATTTTGGTCATATATTATCTAATTACTAATTTATGCACATTAATGAACTGAAGGTCATATTATATCCAGAGAGTGATTGTCTCAAGATGCACCGAACCTGAGTTTAAAATAACACACTCCAGTTAAGTAGTCACATAATAAGAGGTAGAAGCTCAACTTACATGAACCTGCTGCTAATCTAGTGCTGACATAATGAGAGGAAGTATGGGATAGAATGCAACCCACTTGACTCTGCTATCATGACCTTCTATAACATACTTGACTACAGCAGTTATGCCACCAAAGAGATCTGTGTTCATGTAACCTAATGTAAGCACACATTGAACTCGTGATTAATGAGGTGGTTATATATGATCTTCAGCAAATGATAGTTCTTGCTGATATTCATATACCCTTTGTGTTCTATATTGTTTGGTGTAATGATATAGAACCTGTTACCTTGCTCAGCAAACATGGCATTGTCATCGCTAGCAACAAGCTTGTGCATCAATGTACCCTGCATGAGACAATCCGTGTAAAAAGTGGTGGCTGGGAAGACAATGGTGTTTTTGTTTACACAATTTTAAATCACATCAAATATCGTCTTCCAAATAGAGATAATGGCATAATAAAAACACGTGATGTCCCAATTTATATCTCAAACTTTCTTTGCTGAGGAAAAGGTATGATCTTGTTATGAATATGATAACAGTCTGATCTAATGAGGTAGAAACAAGATCCCATTAAAGCATACATTAAACTCGAGTTTGATGGAATTTATACTCAAGGTTTGCTTATCACTGGAGGGTAATCGAAGAGTGATGGTGTGAAGCTGCATCAAACTCAAGGTGTTCAGAAGCTAACTCCAGTGCATACATCGATTACTTCTGCATGACGACTCGAGTTGGCCCATATATCACTCGAGTTATAAGCATTACTGGAGGGTAACCAGATAGTGCCTGTTTCAAGCTACACTGAACTCGAGTTGTAAAGAACAGACGATAGTAAGGTAGTGATATGAATCCGTTGACGGACTCAAGTTTCTAATCTAAGAACTCCAGTTCTCCTCATCACTATAAGGTAACCAAAGAGTGATCGTGCATAGCAGAATCAAACTCGAGTTGTACAAAACTTACTCTAGTGTGATCCTGTGTTCAATCCACTTGTGAACTCGAGTTGGCCCATTAAAAACTCGAGTTTTACGCATCACTGGAAGGTAACCAGAGAGTTATCCTATCAATATACGCAGAACTTGAGTTGTAGAAAACTCACTCCAGTTAGCTAGTGTTGTCAATCCACGGTTCAACTCGAGTTTACCAAATAAAACTCGAGTTAAGATCATCACTAGAGGGTAACTGGAAAGTCAGGAACAGAAAGGGGAAGAAGAACTCGAGTGGATGAACTATAACTCGAGTTAATCAGGCTTCCACGCTTTAAATCCATCAATGTCCAAACATTTCTATTCACTCCACTCGACCTCTGACTCCTATAGCTCTTAAGTTAACTGACGAGAAATGAACTATTAGTCCATTGTTGTCTGTGTAACCATCAAAACCATTGAAACAACCGTGCCGTAAAAGCTCCATTCCTGGTAACCATGGACGATTCAAGAAGTAGAGTTTCGACTAGCCCTAGCATCGCACTTTGTCATTCTTTTGTATGGTGCAATGGTGCGTTCCAAGGGCCCCGACAGTGGCAAGAAAGAATCTCGTGATTCACAGAAGTTGCCATGAAAGGGAGTAAGCCGTTTAAACAACCGAGGAAGCCTCGGCCAAAAGTTCAGGAGCGACTTCCACTAGAACAACCGACCAAGTCTCAGGGGCTTGTGATAGCAGAATCACAGCAGAAATGGCCAAAAGTATG
Organism: Inga oerstediana; assembly: GCA_963210345.1. Classification (NCBI taxonomy): domain Eukaryota; kingdom Viridiplantae; phylum Streptophyta; class Magnoliopsida; order Fabales; family Fabaceae; genus Inga; species Inga oerstediana. The sequence goes on from OY723407.1 coordinate 39,829,667, forward strand.
CTCTCCCACTTTGAAGGAAGTAGTCAAGTTTGTGGCTAAAGAACCTTCACCCTCAACCTCAACAGATAAAAAAGAAGAAGACTTAGAATGAAAGATAACAAAGCTTGTGACTCAATTGGTTGATGAGACATTGAATGCACCCACAAAATCTAGATATGGGGGTGGATCAACTTCAAATAAAAAAGCAAAGTGTAATGTACCTCCTGAACTGCAGGATGAGCTTCTGGGACCACCACCAGATTTCAATTCAGAGTCACTAGAGCCTAATGATAAGAGCAGGTATGACGATGATTTCATCAGAGGGCCAAATATGTCATTTTACCTCCAATTCTAATATCCCAGTTCAGGCACTCAAACTGATATGGAATATTAAATTTTGGATCACCTTTTTATCTTTTACTAATTTTAAAGTTCTTTTTTAGGGATTTTCCCTTATATTTTCTCTAGTATTGTCGAGTTGTTCAAATTAGATTTTCCCCCCATTGTTATATATACACACAAAATTCAAAAAGAAAAGTTTGGGTTACACTACTACAAAAAAACACTTTTAACATCTGAAAACAAAAGGCGCTTATGTAAATGACACAGAAAATTATGGCAATAACATCCCTTAACAAAAAGGACACCTAAAGTGGATTAAAGTGTCCAGTTTAGACACTTTAGATGTTCCTTTTTCTTTACAGACATTAAAAGGTTTTATTTTTTAAAAAAAATGATTATTTATATTTTTTATTATCCAGCAAATTAAAACTATAGAAACAGGATTGAAGAATTATTCATAAACCATAATGTTCTTAAAAATGGTAAGGAAACATCTAGCGCTAGGTTAAATTGTTAACTCCTACTACCTAATACTATGTACAATAACCGCCACAAATTAAAAAGTCAAAAAGTTGTCTATTACACAACTACTAATTAATATAAATAAAAACTTTACTGATCTATATGTTGAAGAAGATGTCCAGCCAAAAGTTCTTTGATCAAATTAATGTCTTCATATAAGTAGGCATCTTCATCGTCAAAATAATGGAAATTAGAAAATAAGCTCAGATAAAATGAATCAAGTGAATGAATTAATTAGGAATTGAATTACAACACCAAAAATATTATCATTTGAGAATGCAAAAGTGATTACCTATTCAAAATTGCTTGTAATTTCACTCTGAATGATGTTAGACATATAAAGTATAACATAGTATCTACATTCAGTCCTGCCTGGTTGCCGAGGGCACTATAAATCAAAAGTAAATGGTTAAAATTAATAAAAGAATATCTAAAACGATTGTCAATGAAAGAACTTCAATTGAAACTACTTGCTTTCGGATAATCCACTTTGGGTCTCTAATAACTTTACATTGCGTGACCCACCAAGCATTCTATATGTCTGGGTCGCACTGTCATTAAAATGAAAATCAATAGAAATTAGAATTATTCATTTAAGTCAAGAATCAATGAAATGCAAACAAAATAACTTACATATTGAAGAAGGATTTTATTTCTTTGTCTGGCTTTTTACGTAAGGAATCAAACCAATAGATTGTGTTGAGGCGAGGACAAACAACACACAAACTCCAATGATAACTATAACAACATATACTGTAGCACTCAAAATTTGAAAAATATGGAGCCACCACCAAAATTTTAAAAAAGAATATGTACAAATACAAATAAAATGAAAACTAAAGAAAAATGAACATTTATTTACAAAAAAATAAGAAAAAATATATTTATTCACAAAATTGGATATTAAAAGAAAGATAAGAAAGAAATATATTTATTTATAAAGTTAGATTTGACCTAGGAAGAGAGCCTAAGGCCTACATACCCTTTAGAGGGATCAAAGCACACATAGTTTGAGGTAGAAATGCATATCACATTACTGGAAAAAACCCCTTTTAGACTACCACATTTAGACCAGTTTTGGCAGAGAAGGTCTTAAAAATTTGCGTGGTGGCGGTTTTGTAATTATATTGAACTTCTAAGACCGATTATTAAAAAAACGGTATTAAAAAATTTATTTAGACCGGTTATAAATAAAATCGGTCTTAAAATGTTAAAATGTTTATGAATTTAAAATGTTTTAACATTTAAGACCGGTTTACATAAAAATCGGTCTTAAACATTAAAACATTTTTAATCTTAAAAATTTTAATATTTTAAGACCGGTTTGTACAAACCGGTCTTAAATGTGAAATTTCACTCTTTTAAGATCAGTTTTTAATAATAACCAGTCTTAAAGGTAAGATTTTTCGCCCGTATTTTTACTCCTGCGCCCAGATCGCGCGCTCTATGAACCCTTTCTTCTCTTTTTTCCATTTCTCTATGAGCTCTATTCGTGCTTGTTCTGAACTTGTCTATGGCATCCCGTCCCTCATTTGCTCAACTCTCCTCTGTCATTACCGCTACCGTTGATGTGTTCATTGTCGTTGTTCTTTGATTATCATCAGTCTTCTCCGCCGCCACCTCTATTCTCTGTAGTGACCATTCTCCTCTGTCTTGACTTCCCTTTATCAGTGCCATGAATTTGAGGACTTCATTTTAACCTCAGTCGACACCACCGTGACTTTGGGTTGAAGATCACTAAATTGGTCTTTAATCAGGTTAGTGTTTGATCTGTTATTTAGTTGTATGTTGTTCAATAATTAATAATGTTCTATGGAAAAAATTAAATCTGCGCATTCTTGTTAGATATATGCTTTGACTTTTAATTACATCCCTGTGATATTTGGCTTGGATTAATACCACTCTATGTTCTGTTTTAATTTAGTGCGATTGTTTGATTATTGTCAGTGTTATTGGTTTGTTAAAACAATACTAGTTTCAAATAGTGCTTGTTAATTTCGTTGAAATATCTAAACTCTATTGTTGTTGTTTTTTGTCTATCCTTTTGTTGTTGGACATAGGGTGCTAGAAGTGTTGAGATATATATGGATCATAGTTGGATAAATGCTAAACGAACGAGTGTTGAATATAATAATGGGGTGAGGTTTTTTTAGAGTTCGCTAGTAGAAATGCCGATAATGGTAGTAGGAAGTTTTATTGCCCTTGTGTAGTATGTTTTAATGAGAAGCAACTAAGTACTGCAGATATATATACACATTAGAAATGTGGGTATGGCATGATGAAGAATTAGAAATGCCAAGTTCATCTCAACAGGGGGGAGTGAACTTTGATGATAATGACACGGATACGGATGATCAGATAGAGGATATTATTCGTGATGCAGGAGAAGAGACTTTTGAGCAATCACATGCATATGGTAATATGTGTAGTGATACTGAGACGCCGTTATACCTGGGGTGTAAAAAGTACCAATTGTTGAAAGTAGTATTGAAATGGTAACCTTGAAAACACGGCATGGATGGATCGACAAGAGTTTTTCAAAAACGCTTGAGGCTTTTAAGGACATGCTTCCAGATGATAATGTGTTGCCTTCTCGATACTATGATACCAAGAAAATATTGTGTCCACTAGGGATAAAGTATAAAAAGATCCATGCATGCCCTAATGAATGTATATTGAATAGAAAAGAGCATGAAGAGGAACAACAGTGTCTGATATGTGAAACCCCGAGGTACAAATCAAATAACGCTCCTATAAAAGTATTGTGGTACCTTCCAATCATACCGAGGTTCAAGCGCTTGTTTGCTAATGAAAACGATGCAAGAAATTTGAGATGGCATATGGATGAGAGGATATCCGATGGAAAGCTTCGATATCCGGCTGATTCTTCTCAATGAAAGAAAATCGATAAATTATTTCCTACCTCCGATGAAGAGCTTAGCAACCTTAGGCTTGGGCTTAGCATGGATGGCATGAATCCTTTTGGTAGCCTGAGTAGTATACATAGTTCATGGCTTGTTCTGTTGATAATTTACAACTTATCTCCTCTGTTATGCATGAAACAAAAGTACATCATGTTATCTATGTTTATTTCGGGACTAAAACAATCTAGAAATGACATATATATTTACCTAGAACCCTTGATCGAAGACTTGAAAGAGTTGTGGGACGAAGATGTTGACGTTTTTTACGCGAACAAGAAAGAGGTTTTTAAAATACGAGCCATGATCTTTTGTACTATAAATGACTTCCCTACATATGGAAACTTGTTAGGCTATAGTGTTAAAGGCCATAAAGCATGTCCGATTTGTGAAGAAGGAACATGCTACCATCAACTTCAACATGGAAGAAAGATAGTTTATCTTGGCCATAGGAGATTTCTTAGATGATGCCACCCATATCGCAGATTAAAGAAAGCTTTTTTTGGTGGACAAGAGTTTGAAGATTCTTCGAAGGCATTGACTGGGGAGCAAGTTTATAAAAAGGTGAAAAATATGAATATTATCTTTGGTAAGACTACAAAGAATAGTAATAAGAAAAGTAAATGGAAAAAGAAGTCTGTCTTCTTTAATCTTCCATATTGGTTGAAGCTTGATGTGAGACACTGTATTGATTTCATGCATGTGGAGAAAAATGTATGTGATAGTATTGTTGGGACACTGCTTAACATACAAGGTAATTCTAAGGATGGCATGAAGGCAAGATTAGATTTGCAAGAAATGGGAATATGAGAAGACTTGCATCCAAAGCCATATCGTAAGAGAACGTTTTGTCCTCTAGTTGCTCATACTTTGTCTAAGGATGAGAAAAGAAGCTTTTGTGACTGTTTACATGGCATCAAAGTTCCTTCAGGGCATTCTTTAAATGTTAGGAAGCTTGTGTCGATGAAAGACTTGAAGTTAGTGGGGCTAAAGTCGCATGATTGTCATGTCTTAATGCAACAATTGCTCCCAGTAGCTATCCGAGGCATTGCCGAATATGATCTTCAACATATTTTGACTAGACTTTGTTTCTTCTTCAATGCTATTTGTAGTAAATTCATTGAGACAGAAAAATTGAATAAACTGGAAAATGAAGTATATCTGATCTTGTGCCAGCTTGAGAAGCTTTTTCTTCCTTCATTTTTTGACATCTAGTGAGGGAGATAAAGTTGTGTGGCCCTATCTATTTACGATGGATGTACCCAATTGAAAGAACTATGAATATCCTAAAAGGGTATGTAAAGAACCCTAATCGGCCTGAAACATCTATTGTTCATAAATATGTTTCTGAAGAAGCCATGGAGTTTTATCAAGATTACTTGTCAAATATAGGACATATTGGACTTCCTGAACGTCTTGACGAAGAAGGCGGTAGATGCAGGGCTTTAGTAAAGAGTATGGATCCTGATGAATTGCAACAAGTCCACTTGTATGTCTTGAATAATGTTGATGAAGTTCAAGATTACATTAATGCTCATAAAGAAATTGTACGGAAAGGAAATAGTCGAATGACTGAACAAAGGTTAATTAGGGAGCATAACAAAAATTTTGCACATTGGTTCAAACAAAAGGTTGATGGCGAATAATGTGTTTCTGATACAATTAAATGGTTAGCACGTGGTCCTGAGGCTTATGTCATAAGTTGGACTTCATTTTTTATCAATGGTTATATGTTTTACATGAAGTCCCTTGATGATAGGAGCACAATCCAAAACAGTGGGGTTATGTTAGTGGCTGAATTTATACACTTCTCTAGTTCAAAAGATAAGAATCTTAGATTGGCAGCAATACCTTATTATGGGGTGATTGAAGAGATTTGGATGGTTGATTATGTTAAAGTTAAACCTCCCATTTTCAAATGCAAGAGGGTTGATGTCAAGAATAGTGTGATGATTGATCAGTTGTGATTTACATTGGTTGATTTGAATAGTAGAAGTTTTAGATATGAACCTTTTATTATGGCATATCAAGCGAAACAAGTGTTCTGTGTTATTGATTAGCAAATAAAATATGGCCTATAGCTCTCCAAGGAAAAAGGGTCGTTGATATTAATTAGGAAAGTCATTCAATGAATGATCTGCTTGAGACTCCTTCCTTTTCTAGGGGTATACCAGAATTGAACGAAGAAGATGAAGCAGACAATGAACATGGTACAAGAAATGATCATCATGAAGGGATATAAGAGGATATCCCTTTATAAAACTACATTGAAGGTTAGTTAGCTAAAATAATTATCATGAACTATATTTGAATTATGTATATTGTTATTGGTGTATATATATAACTACTTTTTTTGTTGTCATCACAGGAAAATGAAGGATATGAGGTGTACGTCTTAGTGTAGATTCTCCGAAGCCAGACCCGCTAGTGATCATCAGCCTGAGAAGAGTGTGTGTAAAGTATTTTGCCCTAATGAATAACAGCATTGTCATTAATGTAATTTAATCTTTGATGTATGTACGTAAGTGAAAAGATAAGGAACTTGGTCAAAACAGCATTGTCATGGTTGTATGATTTCCTTGCATTATAATTCTGTCTATGATTGTGAGTTTATTATTCATGGTTGTTTTCCTTGCTTCTATTTTGGCTAGCACTATTTAAGCACAAGAGAGTTGAGTTTTAATATGTTCCAATGAGTTTTAAGTCTCTCACATGTCATTAAGATGTTAGTTATATAATCTATAAGAGAAAAAGATTTATTTAGATGTCGTTGAACTGGCTGCTGCTTGCTGAGTGATATGTTTTAACAGGGGAAATGGCTTGCTGAGTATATCTTTTAAACAAAAATTTAAAAAAAAATTCAACTTTTAAGACCGGTTCTCTCCAAAACTAGTATGAAAAGTATATTTAAGACCGGTTTTGGAAAGAACCGATATAAAAAGTTGCAATTTTTGACCGGTTTTTCAGAAAACCGGTCTTAAAAATACTTTAAGACCGGTTTTTCAGAAAACCAGTATAAAATTGCAACTTTTTAGACCGGTTTTTCAGAAAACCGGTCTAAAATTTGAACCTGTTTGACCGGTTCCTCTGATAACCAGTATAAAAATATTTATTTTTAGACCGGTTTTATAATAATCGGTCTTAAAAATTAGAACTGGTCTAAAAAGTAGCAGATTTTTTAGACCGGTTGTATCAAGACCGGATCAAGAACCGGTGTAAAATGTCTTTTTTAACCGGTCTTAAAAGTGATTCTTTCAGTAGTGTCACTTTGTTTCTGTTTTTTTAAGGAAAAAGTTCCTTTAATTTATTTGAGAAAATGATTTTTTTATTTGTATGGTATTTTTTATTTTATGAAAACAACTTTTCTATTTTTATTGAATGAAAGAAAGGTTTTTGGAAGGCTCTTGGACTAAACTTTCTTAAGAGATTCCTATAATCTAACACGGATGAATAATCAATTTTTACCTGAGGAGGCTCTAAAAACCTCACATGATAGAAATCCCTTTTAAAATCAATTTCATTTATTTTGATAAAAAGAGAAGCTTTCTTCTTTATTTTTTCATTTATGAAAATGGGTCACAATTATCAGTAAGCAAACAATAGCATTATTCTCATGATCAACATATCATTCATGGCAGAAGCTTCAAAAGCAAAGTGAGAGCACGTACCTTTAATGCTTTAAATCTTACTGCAAAAGAGATCAAGTGAAGGGACAATATAATAAAATGATAGCATTTGTAAAATCATCACGAGTCTACAATATTAATACTTGACACTTTGCTACTTTTTGGCTGATGTTCCATTATCAATTACATATGATCCATGTCTTATACAAAGTCTCTGTCTCTTGAATGTCTCCATTTTCATTAAATACCTGATAAGTCATGGAATAATACCGAATATATCGGAGCATCCAAAGAGAAAAATGAGCGTTCATTACTAAACCTGTATTGTGATCACCCTGAAATGAAACTTATTCCATGATAATAAACAAGGTGTAAGAACAAACTAAAAAAAATGAGCTCAAGTGAGAGTCAAGGGACGAGACCAATTGAAGCAAATATTCATCTAATAATAAACAATGAGACCAGATGAAGATAATGCTCTCTCTTCAAGACACCACAAGGTAAAACAAAATAAATATAAAGACAAACTGAAGCAAAGGAAGGGAAGGTATGTCTAGCTTGAGTGTCATACATGTGTGCCTCAATCGCATGGATATATTCATCGGCACGTACAAAAATGCATCTGGACACGTGGAAGAGAAAATAGTGATAGAGGAAAACAAGCCAAAAAAAAAAGAAACAAAAAAAAAATACACCAAGAGTGGGCTAATCACTAGATATCAGATGCCAAGAGAAAGAAAGGAAGAGAAGCATGCATAGTCAAACAAAGGCATAGTACAGCTAAAATAAGAAATGGGAAGCAAAGTATTCAACACAAGCCTTGCCTATAGAGATTTGCTCAACATTTAAATTTATATGCCTCTATCCTTATTAAAGATGTTCATTGGCTTGAGCCTTAATCTCCAAGGTCTTGTTGTGTAAAGTATGGGAAATGATGAATCCTTCCACCTTTTAAACCCACTTCTTCACCTATCATTCTCTTAGCCCCTTACTCTCAATTTCTCTCTCCATGTTCCACAGTCTTCCACTTTTCCTCCAAAATTCTCATGTCTCTTCTCACTCAATTTTTTTTGTCTTTGCTCTTGTAATTTGTTTTTTGCTTCAATCATTACTCCCCTATTTATAGTCTTAAGGTAGGGTTTTTCTTCATAAATGCTCTTTCTAACTTAACCCAATCATCATCAATGGAGATTTTTTTTATTTTTTATTTTTTTATTTTCTATTAATAAAACTTTCTAGCTTAATCTAATCACCATCAATTAGAGATTTTTTTTATTTTTTATATTTTCTGTTAATAAAGCTTCCTAGCTTGACCTAATCACCATCAATGAGATATTTCTTTTTATTTTTTTTAATTTTCGTTTTTATTTTTTTAAAATTATTTTTCCCACAAGTAATTTCCTAATTTAAAACTATCAACATAAATGAGAATTTTTTTTTATTTTCATTTTTCATTTTGTTTATTTATTTTCTTATAGTTTCCCTATAAGCAATTTCCTAATTTAAACCTATGAATGAGAGATATTTTTTTTGTATTGTTTTCGTTTTCCTTAATGACATTGCCAATTTGCACACCAATCATCATCAATATGAGAACATTTTTTCTTTTTTCTTTTTTATTCTTTTTTTCTTTTATTTTTTAATTTTCTCTTTAATGATGATTGCCAATTTAGACACTAATCATCATCAATGAGAGGATTTTCATTTTTTTGGTTTTTATTTTTATTTTTATTTTTTTAAGTGGTGCTCGGACAAAATAGGGTGTTCACAGTTACCCCTCTTTACTTGTTTTGTAGCTGAGAAAAGTAAGGTTCTCGTCTTTGAAGCAAATAAAGATAAGAACAAGTATTTTTTCTGGCTAAAAGAATAAGGTGCCCTCTTTGAAACCAAAGAGAGTTTGGACAAAATGCCATGCCCATGCCCCTCTTTACTTGGTTCATAGGAGAAAAGAACACTGATAGAGCTAGATGATTGCATGAAGTGGAAGTGAAGTGCCTAATTACATAGGACTTTGGTGGGGTGTAAAAGAATTATGCCAGCTATTACTGCGTTTTGAGAGTGCCTGCTGATACAAGGCTTTAAAAGAATCACTACTACAAAAAGGGTTTTAACGTCCCTATTTTGGCACTTTTAACGTCCAAAAACTGGGGGACGTCTATGTAGAGGGCGTAGTATGTTTTAAGAAAAGACGTCCCCAAAAAAAATGGGACGTCTAAAGTGAGACTTTAGACGTCCCAAATTAAGAATTAGGACGTCTAAAGTCCCCCCGTGAAGGACTTTAGACGTCCCAAATCTCAATTTGGGACTTCTAAAGTCCTCCACAGGGGGACTTTAGACATCTCAATTCTTAATTTGGGACATTAAAAAGTTTTAATTTATTTTTAAATTATTATTTATATTCTTCATTACCCAGCAAATTAAAATTGCAAAAACAGAATTGAAGATGGATTTATAAACCACAAAATGTCCCTTACAAAATGGTAAAGACATCTAGCATTGCAATATTTTTACTATATATATATATATGTATAATAACAACAACTCATACAACCTAATATTATATATGTATAACAACAACCAGAAAGTGTCAAAATGTTTGTTACCACACAACTACAAACTAATTGTTGTTCATTTCATCAAAATAAATATACATATGTATTTCCCTCTATTTCCAAGCTCCAAACGTATAAAAAAAACATTATTAGTATTGTATAACTACTAAAAACTAGTTTATGATTCTAGCAAAAAAAAACAATCAAGGGAAAAACACTCCAATAACTAGAATCATGTAAATAAATTGAAAGCATTATAATAATTTCACATTGCAAGTTTAACTTAATTCTTCATGTACATTTATATTTTAAAAAAAACAAACCTGATGAAAGTAGGGGAGAGGGCAGCCAACGGTGTCTATGTGCTTCCAAGGTGGAGAGAAGACATTGGAGGAGTTGTGTATGCACAGTGGAGAGGAGAGGTACGCCGGAGGCTGAAAGCAACGATGAAAGTAGGAGGTCTATGCTGGAGGGTAGAGGGGGCAAAAAAGGTGGAGAAGGCGTACGCCGGAGGGTGAGAGCAAAGAAGGTGCTATGAGAATGGAAGGAGGTGGAGGAAAAGGGAATGAAGAAAAGGAAGAGAGGAAGACGAAGTGTAATAAAGAAAAGAAAATAATGAAAAAGCATACCCATGGTGTAGATAGAGAAGACGAAGTCACGAGAATGAAAAAAAAAGGAAATGCAGAAAAAAGGGAAGAGAAGTCATGGGGGATGGGAAAGATGGAAAAGGAGGGATGGGTTTCTGACATGGGAATGAAGAAAAGGGAAGAAAAGTCTCACGCATGTCAGAATTTCTAACATGACTTTAGGAGTTCCAAATTTTTTTTGGGACTCCTAAAGTAAGACTTTAGTCATCCCAAAACCATTTGGGATGCCTAAAGTCAATACTTTAGGCGTCCCAAATCCCATTTGGGACATCTAAAGTAGTTAAATTTTTTTAATTTACTTTTTTGGCGTCAGTGGAAATCTTTAGGCGTCCCAAATAAAATTTGGGACGTCTAAACTATACTTTAGGCGTCCCAAATTAGAATTTGGGATGTCCAAAGGTTTCTCTACATACACATAATTACGAAAATGCCATCACCTTCCTTTTTAACCACCCAATTTTAAAATTGGGACGTCCATTAGGGTGGTTATATCATAATTCTGTAGTAGTGAATAGTGCCTACTGATACAGGGCTTTAAAAGAATTATGCCAGCCGTTACTGGGCCTAAAGGGTGCTCGCTGATACAGGGCTTTGAAATGGTGCCAGTTGTTATTGGACTTTAAGGGTACTTGTCGATACATGGCTTTGAAAGATAGTGCCTACCGTTATAGGGCATTAAAAGAATTGTGCAAGCCGGTACTGGGCTTTGAGGGAGCCTACCGATACAGGGCTTTGAAAGAATAGTGTCTACTGTTACCGGGCTTTAAAAGAATTATTCCCACCATTACTGGGCTTTGAGGGTACCTGCTATTATTGGACTTTAAGGGTGTTTGCTGATACAGGGCTTTGAAAGAATAGTGCCTACTGTTATCGGGCTTTAAAAGAATTATTCCCACCATTACTGGGCTTTGAGGGTACCTGCTATTATTGGACTTTGAGGGTGTTTGCTGATACAAGGCTTTGAAAGAATAGTGCCTACCATTATAGGGCTTTAAAAGAATTATGCCAAACGTTATTGGGCTTTAAAAGAATTGTGTCAGCTGGTACTAGGCTTTGAGGGTGCCTACTAATATAGGGCTTTGAAAGAATAGTGCTTGCCGTTACAAGGCTTTAAAAGAATTGTGCCAAGAATTATTAGGATTTAAAAAAATTGTGCCAGCTAATACAGGGCTTTGATAGAATAGTGCCTATTGGTAAAGGGATTTAAAAAGGGTGCCAACTATTACTGGGTTTCGTGGGTGCCTGTCGGTACAGGGCTTTGAAAAGGGTGCCAGTCGTTACTGGGCTTCGAGGGTACTTGCCGGTACAGGGCTTTAAAAAGGGTGCCAGTTGTTATTAGGCTTTGAGGGTGCCTGCTGGTATAGGGTTTTGAAAAGGGTGCTAGCCGTTACTGGGCTTTGAGGGTGCCTGCTAGTGCAGGTCTTTGAAAAGGATGCTAGTCGTTACTAGGCTTTGAGGGTTCGTTCTAGTACAGGGCTTTGAAAAGGGTGCCAACTGATATTGGGCTTTGAGGGTACCTATCAATACAGGGCTTGAAAGGGTACCAACCAATACTAACTTTGAGGGTGCCTATTGATACAGGGCTTTAAAAGGGATGCCATGAACATGTGATACCCTTTGAAGCAGTGCTTATGGTAATGCCAATGAAGATGATGACATTGATAATGAAGATGATAGTGATAAGTTGATGATGAAATATTTATAACGATGTCGTAAATGATGATGATGGTAGTCATGGATTGATACTAAGCTTGTGATGCCCCACATAATGAGATGATGATGATGAAAATATTGATGAAGTGTTAATGGGGAAGTTGTAAATGGTGATGGTGCCATACTAAGCATGTAGTGACCCAAACATGCAATATGATAATGACACTAATGATGATGAAGATAAAGCCTTAATGGGGAAGTCATAGATGATGATGATAATGGTGGTGGTGATTTGACACTAAGCATGCAATGCCCTTAAACATGATAATGACACTAATGATGACAATGATGATGAAGAGGATGATAATGGCCATGATTACAAGGAGATTATGATAATGGTGAAAATGATCATGATGAGGGTGATAAACTGATAGTGATGATGAACTCCTAATGAGTATGACAACAATGATGATGAAGGAGATGGTGATTACTGTGATAACAAGGAGATTATGATAATGGTGAAGTCATGATGAAGGTGATGACACTGATAATGATAATGACAATGATGATGAAATCCTAATGAGGATGACAATAATGATGATGAAGAGGATGATGATAGCCATGATAACGAGGATATTATGAAAATGGTGAGGTCATCATGAAGGTTATGACATTGATAATGATGATGACAATAATGATGAAATCCTAATGAGGATGATGAAAAGAATGTAATGCTAATGATGATGAAGATAATTATGAAAAGGAAATGATGATAATGATAAGAAAATGTTGAAATGAGGATGATGATGATGATGAAAATGATGAAGGGCTAATGAGGATGAGGATGAGGATGTTGATGAGGAGATGAAGTTGATCATGATAAAGATGATAATGGAAATTATGAAATGATGATGATGACGACGATGTTGAAGATGATGAAAATGATGAAAAGCTACCTAACCAATGATGTTGCCCTCGCTTTGCCCTCATCCTATTCAAAACCCCTTGACTTACCGGTTCATATAGGATGCCATTATTGTTTAGGCCATTATGACTCTTGTTGAGAAGCTTCTACATTTGCCCCAACCTTGGCAAAAATCACATTTTGAGGCAGTGCATGACATAATATTAATATAAGCTTTTTTAGTTGAAAAATTAATCCTAAATTTGCCCCCTAAAATGGCATGCAATACATGTTAAGTATGGTGAGGGTATAATTAACGCAAAGCCCAATGCAAGAAAGGTTTTTCCAATATGACAAGATATTATAATTTTTCTTTGGGCATAACTTAGTGCTAACTCTTGATAAAAGAAATGACTTTTGAGTAGTAAGCTAAATTTGGATATTCAACTTTCATCCCTTAGTCTATCTAAATTTATGAAGACCAAGAATCTTTTTTTTGTCTATCTTCATTTTTAATGCTTGCATAGTCAATTTTTGTTAAAAAAAAACTTCATTTAACAATGTCAATGTTGTCCTAAGAAATGGATGGGGGCAATACAATTGAGGAGAAGCCCCAAATTGTAATTTAGTTCCCTTTGTTGAAAGGCAAATAGAAGCAAGGTAATATCCCAATATGAAGTAACAAAACTGGGAAAGGCTCACATGCCGCATCAGGAGTAGAAAAGGATTAAAATGGAAGAATTCCTTAGATCTAAATGTTTGAGAAAAGACCTTTGAGCATAACTAAAGAAACCTATCAAGGTCTTAAAAACTGGTCATGAAATCTCAGGAATTGAAATATAGAAGATAATGTCCAAGTCAAAAGAATAGAGGATCAAGAGATATATCAATACATCATTCATGTCACCAACCTCAAGTTAGCTAATATCAAGGTAAAGGGTTTAACAAGAACGTAATGCCCCAATGATTTCCTCACCAAATATAGTGTTTACTCTCACTACTCAGTGTTTGATGGTTAGTGTTTGCTCTTTATATCCAAATTATCCAATTCTTGTTCCATAAGCTTGGCAATAATCTAAGTTTTCCATCACTAAAAGAGCCATATGCTAGTATAGATCACAAGGAATTTTTATGGAGGCATGGGGTACAAACATATGGTGAAGAGAAGATGAAGAATATCATATTCTTGTTCTTATGTGTTATGCATTTATTCATCTCTCTTTTAATTTTTTCCCCTTTTTTAAAATATCCAAACGAGAGCAACCTTACAACCAGATTATACTAACAGCCTCAAAATTGTAAGAATGTGCACATACTCCTTTAACTAAGAAGATAGGATGCTAATAGAAACAAAAAGTACCTTGTGTAACCCCCTACATTAATAGCTGTAATTATAGTTTGAAAATGCGTTATTAGATTAAATTGGAGACCAACGGACAATTCAAAACTTATTGAAAGTCCTAACTTCAAGACAGGGTTTAGTCTTATGATAAAGTGGGTTTTCAAAAAAAATTTACAATCTATTTAATACGGTCTCACATTCAACGTTCAAATATATTTGTCCTGGGTTCCGTTCATAAATATTAGAGTATATCGCAAAATTCTTGATGACTCTCAGGTTTCAATCTTTAATTATAAGAGCCTACAGGGCATATTCGCCCATTTTTAAATGGGACTTACAGATATCTACATAAGTTTACTACATCGTTCTACATTTACATATACAATTATCCCAACATTTGATAACCAACACAAAACTAATCTCCTAGCCACAAACTCTAACCGTCCTTGTATACCAGCTTCTCCTTTTATCTGTCTGCCCTAGCTGTAGGTTAGTAATAGAAAGAGTGAGATTCATAGGAATCTCAGTAGTAAAAGTTTCAGTCATATGATATATAATAAACAAGGCAAGCAAGCAATTATCACAAAGCAATAAAAGAACAGCATCCACAGTAACGATAATATTCTCAATGACAAATTCTCAACAGCATTCACAGTAGTTTCCATATTGATACGTGACTCACAAGTCACAAAATGACAGCTTTCGCTCTATTCACAACGGCATAAACAACAATAGCTTTCATCATATTCACTTCCATGGCACCACGACTGTAATGCCCCAAAAATGGGATTAAGGGATAATGACTTCAAAAGTGGATGTAATTATTGTTAATAAACGCTTTTGAAGAATATGATGTGAATTACGATATAAAGGTGTTCTGATCAGTGCCTAAACCTTGCATTTAAGTTTAATTGTGTGCTAAAGCTTAGATTGAACCCTAAAAGTAGGGGAGAGTGCATAAATGAAGAATGGTATGATATAAATGTGTTTGTTGGTGGTTCAGTAAGAATTGCCATAATCAGGGCAAAATGGGTAAAAAGGAAAGTTACCGACTAATTGGTCAATTACTGAAGAGGAAGCTCCTTGGTAATTTAAAGATCAATGGTTGAGATTCAATAAGTAAGAGAATAGAATTACATGTATGTGAGTTCATGTGTGCCATGAAAGGAGAAACAAGATCAAGACAAGTGGCATCTCGTGGACCATAGATCAAGTCAAATGTTCAAACAATCTTTTCCCTCTCCTCTCTCCCTCCAAGTTGGCTAGAGGCATGGTGCAAGGGAAAAATATGATTCATTATCATCATCTCACTATCTCTCACTTGCCTCTATTTTTGTGTGAGCTCAAGAGGAAAGAGAAAGAAGAAAAGCCTAAGGTTAGTGCCCCGTATGTCTTCTAATGCTCAAACACTTTTCATTAATATTGATCATAGTGATGAGAGCTTCATTGCTATGGTTTTAGATTTTTGAAAAGTGGTGTTTAAGTGCTTGAAGAAATAAGAAAGTTGAAAAATCAAGAAACCAACATTGGCAAGAGGAAAATGTGAGTATTTGAAGCATTTTGATTTGTTCATTGTAATTGTTGGTTGAGTTTTGTAAATTTTGGATTTTTGCCCTGATTTTTGAGTCATATTGGAATGAATGAATTGGTAGTGTATTATATGGGAGTTGGTATCATATTGTGTCTTTGTGTCATTGGAATTGATTTGAAAAGTTTGGAAGGTTTTAGGTTTCAATGTGTTTGGAATTATGGAATGTTTTATTGTGATGGGAAATTGGTTGTTTTAGTATGTCCAATGAATTCTCTGTGGAAATTTGTGTAGGAAAAGGTTTGATTGTTGATTTTAAAAGTCATTGGACGCATTGGATAAAATCTGGGGAAATTCTGTCAGTTGCTGTGGTTTTGGCATTTGATAAGCCTTACTTGAGTGCACAGGGGTGTCACTCGAGTGCAGCATCTTGTTTTCTTTTTTCCTTCAGTTCTAGTTGCACTCCCATAAGGTGAAAGCAAAAGTGTATGTTCTCACTTATGAGTGATTTTGTTCATCACTCGAGTGAACCCTGTTCCACTTGAGTACGGGAGTATTTTCTATTATCAGGTTGCTTATCGGGTTGTCACTCGTAGGCCATTTTTCAATAGTATGTCTTAGCACCCTCAAGTGTTGTGACATCACTCGAGTTCCAGAGTCAGTGCTTGAGTGCACTTCTCATTCTAGGGTTTCTATTGCTCTCGGGTAGTCACTTCTTGTGCTTTACTCTGTAGGACTCGGGTGAGCATGAGGCTACCATTCATGTGCTGTAATTAGGACTCGAGTGATGTGATCACTTTTTTGTCTTTATGGTTGCTCTCGGGCAAGCACTAACACGAGTGAGCTTCTATGCTCGAGTACAAATCTTGTTATCACTTGAGTAAGGCCTTCTTTACTTTAGTGAATGTGTCAAAAATTAGTATTATATGTTTGAAAAAGGGGTGTTCGGTTAAGTTCTTCCAACCCTTTAGGCATATATTTAGGCTTCTAGTAGCCACCGAAAGAGTCCAAATGATAACCAACCTTAAGTGTTATGAAGATAAGAATTTTGAATAGAGAATAACCTATCCTCCTTGATTTTGGTTATAGGGTTTGATATTTGCCCTACACGTGAGCCATCTGTGACGGAGCACACTCGGAAAGAACAAGGTAGTGACTCTTTTCCTTATACTATATGTGGTACATGGTATGTTTAATTTATCATTATTTATGGGTCTATCACCTACGGCCCATCGGTGTTGATTGTGGGAAGACCATGCCTTTGGGGCGATGGAATCCGGGGATGAGACTATGTGAAAGCCAAAAGGCTATTTGTGAATTCTTCACCCTCGCCCCATTGGTGTTGATGGTGGGAGGACCGTGCCTTCGAGGCGGTGGAATATAGGAGATGAGACTATGTGATTATAATGCATATGTGGCAGCCTGCGTGTTGTGTTTATGTTGTGATGCTGCTTGATGATATCATTGCATGCTTTGTGATTATGTATGGTATGAGTGATTTGTTACTATTGGGATTCTTCTGAATCTCATTCTTTCTATTGACTAATCTTCAGAAAGGGCAAGTGGCTCTAAAGGGAAGGAGACGACCAAGGGCGGATAGGACTCCTTAAGAAGATTTATATTTTGGTTGTTGGTTATCAATTTTGGTATTGGGATTACTGTACATATTTGGGATGAAAATATTTAAACAATTTTGTGTAATCCCCAAAAAGGGAATCTATAAACCCTTAGTATCTATATGAAATCTGGGGGTTGCCGGGAATTTTGTTGTAAACTCTGATATATATAAATGTGATTTAACTGCGCAGGGTAATTATATTTGAATTGTGAAATTTGAGACCAAGTTTAGAAGAGATTTTGAAAGAGTTTTTGTGAAAAACCCTACCATTAGGAAGGGATAGTAAATGAGTTTTATTATTATTGGTCTCTATTTCATTTCAATTACGCATTTCGAATCATAATTACGGAAGGGGTTACAACAATAGCTTTCGCTATGTTCATAACGGCATAAACAACAACAGCTTTCGCCGTATTTACTTCCACGATATTATGACAGCTTTCACTGTGTTCGCAACGGCATAAACAACAACATTCACATTCATCACAATTCAATGATAAGCATAAACATGCAAGCATTATACAGGATACAAGAGAAAGAGTCACTACCTTAGTCTTTCTAGTCTTGTTCTTGCACAGATTTCTTGTGCTCAGGGCAGATATCGAATCTTATAATTAGAATTAAGGATGACAAATTATTACTTAATCCAATTCTTTTTTAATTCAAACACTCAAGTTGGTTATCACTAGGGACATTTAATCAAGTCAACTAAGGAGTTAAAGTGGTCAATAACCTTAAAGACTAATTTCTAACCTCAAAGTTCAACAATATTACACTATGTCATAACATTTTCAATTTTCGCACAAGTGACCAAATCTGCTAGAATTTTTCATCAATTTTGAAAATTCATATCTTTATGTAAAAAAAAATCAAATTGTAGTGATTCCAAAGGCTATGTGACCCTTATTTAGTTTATTTTTAAGAAAAAATATCACCCACCGCCAGTTGGATCCACATCATTCCCAGATTTGACATTTATTGCACACTGCCAAAATTCAACCCAATTTTCATGACCTAACTTCAAAAATTCATAACTCCCAGTGTACAAATTGAAATGATACAAATGACCTATCAAATTAAATCTTGATATGTCTACTTTTATTTTGGAAAGTTTCACAGTTATTGAACATCAATTGTTTATCCAAACATACCACACAATTAGGGTACCGTGCTGAAATCCTATTCTGCAGAAAATCCAGTTTTGCATTTTGAGTTTCAATGACCCAAGATTCATATCCCAGGGCTATTTCCAAACTATGTTTCATGTGGAACACAATGGTAACATCAAAATAACTAAATTTCCACTCTTTCTACATGTCCTATTTTGGGCAGAAAAATCAACAAAATTCCAGAAATTACCAAACTCCCAATTTGAGCATCAAACTTGTGTCATATGGTTTCTAATCATCATAAAACACCAAATACATAACCAAAACACTATGACTTCTCCAAACGCTAACTTGAAAAAATCAGGGCAGTATTACACATGTCAAAATACTCATTCAACCTATATAACCCATAGCTTAAATTGAAGCTAATACTCACCTATTGCTTCTCCTTTGCTCCTTTCTTTGGTTTTTTAGATTTTGTTCTTGGATGATAGCTCAAAACACCTCCTCTTGAAATTCTAAAACCATAGAAATGAAGCTCTCATCAAGAGGAACAATGTTTATGAAGGACACTTAAGCCATAGATGAGGTTAAGAAGGTGAAAATCAAGATCAAAGAGCTCACCTTCACCTTGCTTTGCCTCTTGAGCTTCTTGTTCTGGCTTGTTCTTGTCTCACTTTCGTAAATCTCTTTCTTTTTCTTGCTTTCTTAAGTTGGCTAAAAATATGGGCTTAGGAAGGGATAATACTCTTTCAAAATTCTTTCATCCACCTCCTCAAAATACTAGATTTTATTATAAATCAACACATGTCATATTCACTTGATGTCATCATCTTTTATTTGGCCATAAAGGCTTGACCAAAAAGTGCCTCTTGAAGGCATCATGTATGTCCCAAAATTTCATCTTCTCTCTCCTGCCTCATGTCATACGCATTATGTCCTCTTGAAGAGGAAAAAAATGGCTTCTTACTTTAACATATGTCCACTTCCTCATATATTGCTTTTAGCATGAGATTTTTCACTTTTCTTCCTCTTATAATACTTGGTCGCAATTAATTTCCCTCCTTCCTCTCTTTAAGTGACATAAATGGTGCTCCCAAAGTGACCAAGCAAGCTTCTTCAATTATCTCTTGGAAGGTTACACATATTAGTCGACAATTGTTGATTTTTCAAATGGAAAAGTGAAGAAGTTTATCATTTAAATTCTCTTTCCTTCTTTCTATGGTCTTGAACGTTTTTGATCAAGGAAAAAGGAATGGAAATTAATTTCATCTTCTTCATCATTATCTTTACTTTTCAAGAATAAATATTAGCCCTTCATTTTGGTTTCCAACTTTAACCTCAAAATCAAGTGCCCATTGTCTCTTTTGCCCTTAATTATGGCAGTATTATTTAAATTTCCATTAACTCTTTATTTTTTTCCTTTCTTTCTCTTCCATATGCCATTTCCCCTTCTTCTTATATTCAAATTAGGCCTTTGGTCGTTTTTGACTTTAGGCTAAAAGACTAAGTAGTTGTCTCTAGTTAATCGGAACTAAAGTCATAACAAAATTTCTAAGGGTAATTTTGTCATTAATCCCACTATCTATTATGTATATTTAGCCCTTGAGTACATTTTGGGGTATTACACCTTGAGTATAAGATAAAGGATATCTAAGAAACTAAGGGCGATAAGAACCTAATATAGAGTCAAGCATGTGTACACTCTATAGGCTTTAAAACAAAAGAAGAACTAAAGAAACCTCTTTCCATGTTTCCTTTAATACTTACCCATCTTTCTTCTGATTTTTTTTTCTAGTTTCTTTTTTTCTTGTTTCTCTAACTTTTACCTAAGATGCCCTTTTGGGTTTTCAACTTAGCCAGCTTTTTGTCTTTTCTTTTCTTTTCATTTTTTTTGCTCTAACTTTTGCTTAAATGCCCTTACGGGTTTTCAACTTAGCGAGCTTTTTTTCTTTCTTTTTTCTTTTTTCAAATATCCAAAAGAGAGCAACCTTACAACCAGATTACCTTGACAGCCTCAAAATTGTAGGAATGTGCACATACTCACCTAACCAAGAATATTGACACTAGTACAAAATTCCCTTTTTAGACCGCCACATTTAGACCGGTTATGGTGGATAAAGTCTTAAAAATTTGACCAGTGGCAAGTTCGTAATTATAAAGAGCTTCTAAGACGGTTGTCTAAAAAACCGATCTTAAAAAAATTATTTAGACCAGTTATAATCAAAACTAGTCTAAAAATATCAAAATATTTAAAATGTGAAACTTTTAAGACTGGTTTTTATGAAAACTGGTCTTAAATTTTTTATTTAAGACCTGTTTTCATAAAAACCGGTCTTAAAGATAAAAAAATTTAAAATTATTTTTTTCACCCTTTTAAGACTGGATTTTATGGAAAATCGGTCTAAAAGGTGAGCCTTTTGCCTGTATTTTTACTCCCACACCCAGATCTTAAGCTTTAAACCCTTTCTTTTCTTGTCGTTTCTCTGTGAGCTCTGTCCTTGCTTTTTCTGAACTCCTCCATTACTCCCCTTTCCTCATATGCTCAACTCTCCTCCCTCATTACTGCTGCCGTTGTTGTGTTCCTCGTCATTGTTCTTTGATCATCGTCACTCTCCTCCGCTGCCACCTCTTTTCTCTGTAGTGACCATTCTCCTCTTCTATGGCTTTCCTTTGTTAGTGCTGTGAATTTGAGGACTTCATTTTAATTTCAGATGACGCCACCATGACTTTGGGTAGAAACTCACTCCTTGGTTTTCAATCAGGTTAGTGTTCTGTTAATTAAAGCCTCCACTTTCAGCTTGTATTTGCTTATTCTCAACAATATTAACTCTGACAATATAGTTAGACACGAAATAATTGCAGAAAAAAGTAATTAAGGTGAAAGGGAAAACTGTGTGATGGCTTTATTACTATATACGATTTTCTTGTTTTGGACCAAAAGTAAATAAGATGCTTTGACTTGTGATATTTGGCTTGGAGTAATATAATTTTAAGTTCTATTTTAATTTAGTGTGATTGTTTGATTGTCAGTTTCAAATGGTGCATGTTAAAATTCATTGAAATCTCTAAAACTCTATTGTTGTTGTTTTTTTTGTCTATCCGTTTGCTGTTGGATATAGGGTGCTACAAGTGTTGAGATATATATGGATTGTAGTTGGATAAAAGCTAGACGAATGAGTGTTGAATATGATAATAGGGTGAGGGGTTTTTTAAACTTCGCTAGAAGAAATGCCGATGATGGTAGTGGGAAGTTTTATTGCCCTTGTGTAGTATGTTTAAATGAGAAGTGACTAAGTGCTGTAGATATATATACACATTTAATTTGTGAAGGATTTTGTAAGAGTTATACAGTATGGGTATGGCATGGTGAAGAATTAGAAATGCCAAGTTCATCTCAACAGGGAGGAGTAGCCTTTATGATAATGACACGGATACGAATGATTGGATAGAGGATATTATTCATGATATAGAAGAAGAGGCTTTTGAGCAATCACATGTATATGGTAATATGTACAGTGATGATGAGACACCGCTGTACTCGGGGTGTCAAAAATACAAATTGTTGAAAGTAGTATTGAAATTGGTAAGCATGAAAGTATGGCATAGATGGAGCAACAAGAGTTTTTTTGAAACGCTTGAGGCCTTTAAGGACATAGTTCCAGATGATAATGTGTTGCCCTCTCGATATTATGATGCTAAGAAAATATTGTGTCCACTAGGGATGAAGTATAAAAAGATCCATGCATGCCCCAATGATTGGATATTGTATAAAAAAGAGTATGAAGAGGAATAACAGTGTCCGATATATGAAACCTCGAGGTACAAATCAAATAATGCCCCTACAAAAGTGTTGTGGTATCTTCCAATCATACCAAGGTTCAAGCACTTGTTTGCTAATGAAAATGATGTACAAAATTTGAGATGGCATGGGGATGAGAGGATATCCGATGGAAAGCTTCGACATCAGCCTGATTCTTCTCAATGGAAGAAGATCGATCAATTATTTCCCACCTTCGGTGAAGAACCTAGGAGCCTTAGGCTTGGACTTAGCACAAATGGCATGAATCCTTTTGGCAGCCTGAGCAGTATATATAATCCATGACTTATTCGGTTGGTAATTTACAACTTATCTCCTCTGTTATGCATAAAATGAAAGTACATCATGTTGTCTATATTGATTTCGGGACCAAAACAACCCAGAAATGACATAGATGTTTACCTAGAACCCTTGATGGAAGACTTGAAAAAGTTGTGGGATGAAGGTGTTGATGTTTTTGATGCGAAGAAGAAGGGGGTTTTTAAAATGTGAGCCATGATCTTTGGTACTATAAATGACTTCCCTGTATATGGAAAATTGTCAGGATATAGTGTTAAAGGCCATAAAGCATGTCTGATTTATGAAGAAAGAACATGCTACCATCAACTTAACTATGGAAGAAAGACAATTTATCTTGGCCATAGGAGATTTCTTAGATGAGGCCACCCATATCGTCAATTAAAGAAAGCTTTTTTTGGTGGACAAGAGTTTGAAGATACTTCGAAGGCATTGACTGGGGAGCAAATTTATGAAAAGGTGAAAAATATCAATGTTATCTTTGGTAAGACTACAAAGAACAGTAATGAAAAAAATAAATGGAAAAAGAGGTCTGTCTTCTTTAATCTTCCATATTGGCCCAATCTTGATGT
Organism: Inga oerstediana; assembly: GCA_963210345.1. Classification (NCBI taxonomy): domain Eukaryota; kingdom Viridiplantae; phylum Streptophyta; class Magnoliopsida; order Fabales; family Fabaceae; genus Inga; species Inga oerstediana. The sequence goes on from OY723407.1 coordinate 39,853,099, forward strand.
GAGACACTGTATTAATTTCATGCATGTGGAGAAAAATGTATGTGATAGTATTGTTGGGAGACTGGTTAACATACAAGGTAGTTCTAAGGATGGCGTGAATGCAAGATTAGATTTGCAAGAAATGGAGATACGGGAAGACTTGCATCCAAAGGCATATGGTAAGAGAACTTTTTGTCCTCTAACTGCTCATACTTTGTCTAAGAATGAGAAAAGAAGCTTCTGTGAGTGTTCACATGCCACCAAAGTTCCTTCAGCGTATTTTTCAAATTTTAAGAAGCTTGTGTCAATGAAAGACTTGAAGTTAGTACGGCTAAAGTCTCATGATTGTCATGTCTTAATGCAACAACTACTCCCAGTAGCTATTAGAGGCATTGCCGAATATCATCTTCAACATATTTTGACTAGACTTTATTTCTTCTTCAATGCTATTTATAGTAAAATCATTGAGATAGAGAGATTGGATGAACTGGAAAATGAAGGATATATGATCTTGTGCTAGCTTGAGAAGCTTTTTCTTCCTTCTTTTTTTGACATTATGGTACATCTAATTGTTCATCTAGTAAGGGAGATAAAGTTGTGTGGCCCTATCTATTTACAGTGGATATACCCAACTGAAAGAACTATGAAAATCCTAAAAGGGTATGTGAAGAATGCAAATCGGCCTAAAGAATCTATTGTCTAGAAATATGTTTCTGAAAAAGCCATGGAGTTTTGTCAAGATTACCTATCAAATGTAAGACATATTAGGCTTCCTGAACGTCATGATAAAGAAGGGGGTAGACGCGGGGCTACAGTAAAGAGCATTGATCCTGATGAATTGTAACAAGTCTACTTGTACATCTTGAACAATGTTGATGAAGTTCAAGATTACATTAATGCTCGTAAAGAAATTTTCCGGAAAGAAAATATTTGAATGACTGAACAAAGGTTAATTAGGGAGCATAACAAAATTTTTCACACTGGTTCAAACAAAAGGTTAACAAAGAAGAATGTGTTTTTTATACAATTAAATGGTGAGCACATGGTCCTGAGGTTGATGTCATAACTTGGACTTCATATGTGATCAATGGTTATACATTTTACACGAAGTCCCTTGATGATAAGAGCACCATCCAAAACAGTGGGGTTATGTTTGTGGCTGAATCTATGCACTTCTCCACTTCAAAAGATAAGAACCCTAGATTGGCAGCAATACCTTATTATGGGGTTATTGAAGAGATTTCGGTAGTTGATTATGTTAAAATTAAATTTCCCATTTTCAAATGCAAGTGGGTTGATGTCAACAATGGTGGGATGATTGATCAGTTAGGATTTGCATTGGTTGATATGATTAGTAGAAGTTTTGGAGATATGGCATATCAAGCGAAACAAGTGTTCTATATTACTGATGAGGCAAATAAAATGTCGTCTGTAGCTTTCTAAGGAAAAAAGGTCGTTGACATTAATTAGGAAAGTTGTTCAATGAATGATCTTCTTGAAACTCCTTCTTTTTCTAGAGGTCTACCAGAATTGAACGAAGAAGATGAAGTAGACAATGAACAAGGCACAAGAAACGATCATCATGAAGGGATATGGGAGGATATCCCTTTATAGAACTACTTTGAAGTTTAGTTAGCTAAAATAATTATCATGAACTATATTTGAATTATGTTTATTGTTATTGGTATATATAAATCAAAACTACTTTTTTTGATGTTGTCATAGGAAAATGAAGCATATGAGGTGTCTTAGTATAGATGCTCTAAAGCCAGCTAGTGATCATCACTTGAGAAGAGTGCGTATAAAGTATTTTGGCCATAATGAATAAGTGTTGATGATGATGATGAATTGTTTTCCATTTCAATTAGTTTGGGTTACCTGAGAAGACACTGTATGAAATATTTAATTTTGGTCATAATTTTATGATTCTGCCTATGATTGTGAGTTTATTCTATCTATAATTCTATCTGTGTCGTTGAAATGACTTCTTGCTGAGTGAAATATTTTAACAGGGGAAATGGCTGGCTTGCTGGCTAGGTAAATGTTTTAAACGAAGCAATTTTTTTTAAAAAACTTTTTAGATCGATTCTTTCCAAAACCGGTCTAAAAAGTACATTTTAGACCGGTTTTTTGAAAAACTGGTCTTAAAATGATTACTTTAAGACCAGTTTTTTAGAAAACCGGTCTAAAAATTTGAACTTTTTAGACCGGTTGTTTTAAGAACCGGTGTAGAAAGTTCTCTAAAATGTTGAACTTTTTAGACTGGTTTCTTTGATAACCGGTCTAAAAATAATTATTTTTAGACCAGTTTTATAAATAACTGGTCTTACAACTTTTTTTTAAGATCGGTTCTTTAACCGGTCTAAAAAGTATCAGACTTTTAAAATCAGCTGTATCAAGACCTCACCCAGAACCAGTCTAAAATGTCATTTTTAACTAGTCTTAAAAGTGCTTTTTCCACTAGTGTGAGTGCTCTTTAGAGAGAAAAAGAGTACCTTAAATAAAAGGCAAGTAGAAGATGAATGATATCTAAGGACCGAAGCAGATACTGATGATAAACAAACAAGCAAGTGTACACTCTAAAGGCCTTAAAACAAATTGAAGGAAGCTCTTTCCATGTTTCCCTTAGTATTGCCCATCTTTCTTTGGATTTTTTCCTATTTTCTTTTCTTTTTTGTTGCTCGAACTTTTGTCTATGATGCCCTTTCGGGTTTTCAACTTAGCGAGTTTTTTACATTTTTTTTTGCTCTAACGTTTGCTCAAGTCACCCTTACGGGTTTTCAACTTAACGATATTTTTTTCTTTTCTTTATTCTCTTTTTCTTTCAACTATTCATTTTTCAACAAGATTCACCTTAAAGCCTTAACAATTTTCAAAGTGTACACATGCTCTTCTTAAAAAAGAAACTTGAATAAACGGTAAGGAACATATTTATGGTTTCTGCATGCTAAGGGATAGAAAAAGAATATCACATAGGCTCAAATGGCTATCATGTAAGGGCGGCTATTTGGCTTTGTTTTTATTAAGGATGAAATATCAATGGCATGGTTCTCTCTATATCAAACAAATGAACATCAAATATGACCTTAAACAAGATACATGCCAACTTCTAGATTGGGTAAAGGATAAGCGATACACACATGAAAATGAAATCATATCAATGGGATCAAATCTTCACATGGCTTGTGTAATCATCATCACATTGAACCAAGTTAAACAATTTACCCTTTAAAACTAGCCTCATCAAGATGGGGTTAAGTCATTTTCAAAACTAAGCTTCTCCATAGTATGATATCCCTTTATACAAGCAACTTGTACAAAACTAGTTTTTAGATCCTTAATAATTTCCTCCAATCAAGAATAATACTCTCAGAAAGTGAAAAGAGAGAGAAAAGTCTTACCCTCACATTAGGAATAAGGAACAACCATTTATGTGAAGAAGGGATGACATGAACAAGGATAAATGAAGTCACTTTTAAGGAAAGATATTCTATGCAAGCATTATCAACTAAAGATATAGTTGTACTGTTATTTTATTTTTCATTTTAATTCATATGCTCATTTTCCATCTTTTTGCCTCCTTATTCAATGATGTTTATTATGTCCAAGACCCATATCAAATGAAGTTAAATGCCAATGAATGATGCAAGGATGCCTCATGAGACATAAAAGGTAATGACATGTGCTTCCAGTTTTGATATGGGTGATGGACATTGAGAAAAAGAACTCCACCTCCTCAAGAGGTCCATTACCTCACGGGAGAATGAAGTGCCCATTAACTTGCGAACAGCTCAGGTTATCACACGGCTAAGGGTTTTAGAAATAATGATTATGTCTATGGCCCATATCAAATGATGCTAAATGCCAATAATTCATGCAAGGATGCCTCATGAGACATAAAAGAGTCATAACTTGCACTTCAAGTTTTGATATGTGTGATGGGCATTGAGAAAAAGAACTCCACATTCTCAAGAGATCCATTACCTCATAGTGAGAATGACGTACCCATTAACCTGCGAAGAGGCCAAGCTATCATGTGGCTAAGGGTTTAAGAGACAATGATTATGTCCAAGGCCCATATTAAATGATGCTAAATCCCAATAATTAATGCAAGGATGACTTATAAGACATAAAAGAGTGATGATTTGTATTTCAAGTTTTGATATGGGTGATGGACATTAAGAAAAAGAACTCCACCTCCTGAAGAGATCCATTACCTTATAGGGAGAATGAAGTGCCCATTAACCTGTGAATGGCCCAGGCCATCATGCGGCTAAGGATTTTAAAAGTGATGATTATATCCAAGGCCCAAATCAAATGAAGCTAAAAGGCCTATAAATGATGTAATGATGCATTATGAGCCCTAACAGGTTTATCTCTTATTGAGATATCTTCTAACATGATAGATGTAATGAGCTCATGGTCTTTTAGGGTCAAAAACTCTTAGACTAAGGTTGTCTATCTAATGCATATACATTCCTTGTGATGTATCTATATAAGGAGTAATGATAGATACATACTCAGGTGAAGCGACAATTAGCCTCTTGATCTTAGGGGTTTCCTTGATTATGCATGGATGATAAATAGTATTGTCAATAATAAATAAATCCCCTCCAGTGTCCTATTTTAGGAATAACCCCAGGTTAGGGGATCTACCTTAAGAAAGAAAAGCACTAATTAATTAGGCAGGTCAATAATTTTCACCAATAGGTGCCATAGTTTCAAGGTGGTTCTAATTCTCATAAATAAAGGTCTCTTAACTGTCCCTTTGTAAAGATGAAGACCCTATCTGCCAAAATTGACCTTCAGGGGGTTCTGAAAACCCTATAAAGATCAACCTCATCAAATGAGTAACAACTAGGATGAAGTCTTCACAGTAACCTCGGGGGGTTCTTAAAACCCAACATAGAGACTGCTAGAAACTTCCATTCACTAAAGGAACTCACAGACCCGGGTATAGTGTCCAAAATGTGTGTAAGGACAATAGTGTATGTGTTCAGTGTGTGTGGAGAGCATACCAACCTATGGGTCTAGGTTCTACCCAACCCTCATCTGCTAAGCAAATCACAAGATAGATAGAGAAAAAGAATAAATAAATGAATGAATAAAGAATTTAATGAATAAAAACAAATAATCAAAAAATAAGAAAAAATAAAATAAGGGTAATTAAAATAAAATTAAGGTCATACTATTTTTAAACACTTAACTTAAATGGGCTTGACTCTCAAATCGTCCCCAGCGGAGTCACCAAGCTGTAGCGCCCAAAATTTGGAAAATATGAAGCCGCCACCAAAATTTTAAAAAAGGATAATTTTGGAAACTTTTTTTATAAAATGAAAACTGGTCTACAAAAATCATTTAGAGTTTGGGAGTCGATTGTGCTTAGAGAATGTATTAGGCAACCCACAATACCCATTCATAAGAATGGTTACACTAGGTTAATTATTTAAAAATAAATATGGCCTTTAATTTTATTATAATTACCCAAATAAAAAAAATATGTACAAAGACAAATAAAATGAAAAATAAAGAAAAAATGAACATTTATTTACACAAAAAGAGAAACAATATATTTATTTACAAAATTGGATATCAAAAGAAAGATAAGAAAGAAATATATTTATTTATAAAGTTGGACTTGACCTAAGAAGAGAGCCTAGGGCCTATGTACCCTTTAGAAGGATCAAAGCCCACATAGTTCGGGGTATCAATGCGTGTCACTTTGTTTGTGTTTTTTTAAGGAAAAAGTTCCTTTAATTTATTTGAGAAAATTATTTTTTTATTTGTTTGGTATTTTTTATTTTATGAAAACAACTCTTCTATTTTTATTGAATGAAAAAAAGGTTTTTAGAAGGCTCTTGGATTAAACTTCCTGAGGAGATTCCCATAATCTCATACGGAAGAATAATCAATTTTTATCTGATGAGGCTCTAAAAACCTTACATGATAGAAATCCCTTTTAAAATCAATTTCATTTTTTTTGCTAAAAGGAGAAGCTTTCTTCTTTATTTTTTTATTTATTAAAAAGGGTTACAATCAGCAGTAAGTAAACAATAGCATTATTCTCACGATCGACATATCATTTATGGCATAAGTTTCGAAAGCAAAGTGAGAGCACGTACCTTTAATGCTTTGAATCTTGCTGCAAAAGAGATCAAGTGAAGGGAAAATATAATAAAATGATAGCATTTGTAAAATCATCACAAGTCTACAATATTCATACTTGACACTTTGCTACTTTTTGGCTGATGTTCCATTATCAATTATCACATGATCCATTGTCTTATACAAAGTCTCTGTCTCTTGAATGTCTCCATTTTCATTAAATACCTGATAAGCTATGGAATAATACCTAATATATGGAAGCATCCAAAGAGAAAAATGAGCGTTCATAACTAAACCTGTATTGTATTGTGATCACCCTGAAATGAAACTTATTCCATGATAATAAACAAGGTGTAAGAAACAAACTAAAAAAATGAGCTCAAGTGAGAGTCAAGGGACGAGACCAATTGAAGCAAATATTCATCTAATAAATAATGAGACCAAATGAAGATAATGCTCTCTCTTCAAGACACGACAATGTAAAACAAAATAAATATAAAGACAAATTGAAGCAAAGGAAGGGAAGGTATGTCTAGCGAGAGCGCCGTACATGTATGCCTCAATCGCATGGATATATTCATCGGCATATACAAAAATGCATCTAGACACATGGAAGAGAAAATAGTGATAGAGGAAAACAAGCCAAAAAAAAAAAAGAAACAAAAAACAAATACACCAAGAGTGGGCTAATCACTAGATATCAAATGCCAAGAAAAAGAAAGGAAGAGAAGCATGCATAGTCAAACAAAGGCATAGCAAAGCTAGAAAAAGAAATGGGAAATGATGAATCCTTCCACCTTTTAAACTTACTTCGTCACCTATCACTCTCTTAGCCCCTTGCCTTTAATTTTTTGCTCATTATATTACCCTACTTGACTAATGACCATTAATGAGAGATTTCTTTTTACTTATTTTTTTAATTTTCGTTTTTATTTTTTAAAATTATTTTTCCCACAAGTAATTTTGCTAATTTAAACCTATCAACATAAATGAGAGATTTTTTTATTTTTTATTATCATTTTGTTATTTATTTTCTTATAGTTTCCCTACAAGCAATTTCCTAATTTAAACCTATGAATGAGAGATATTTTTTTGTATTTTTTTAATTTTTCCTAATTGACAATGCCAATTTGCACATCAATCATCATCAATATGAGAACTTTTTTTTTTTGTTATTTTCATTTTGTATTTTATTTTTAATTTTTCCTTTAATGATGATTGCCAATTTAGACACCAATTATCATCAATGAGAGGATTTTCATTTTTTAGGTTTATTTTTATTTTTATTTTTTAAGTGGTGCCCAGACAAAATAGGGTGTTCACATATACAGATTAAAATGAAGTTATCTGACATGGCAATTATTTATTAATCATCTTAAATAGACAAAATTAAAATATGTACCCTTGAACAATTGGTGCTAGATAACAATGAAATTTGGTCTGTCTCATTGAGTAGCCCACATAGCTCGTCCTTGCTTCCAAAGTATTAATATCCCTTGTTTTATTTGCAAGACATAAGAATCCATATAAATAATGTATTTCCATGTTGATGCATATGTGGTGGAAGGAGCTATAATAGAATTAAAATGCTTATAGTACTATTGAATGTATGAAACCAAAAAACCACTGCATTAATTAAAGGAAAAAATGAAAAAAAAACTTACCGGATTGCAAATTTAACCCATCCTACATCTATCTCCTCCAACTTAATGAACTCCTTGAGATCTTTCCTATCAATCGTAAATGGATACTCCAATGTTAAGCCCACAATCCCTGGAGGCATGTACAAGTCAATATGGTGAATGCCTTTGTGGAGCTATTGCAGTCGTGCCAAGAAAGGCCATTTTTCTGCATCTTGCTTATCCTTTTAGAACATAAAAAAAACATATTATTTGTAGGATGCCAATAGATCTCAAGAAATAGAAGGTAGTTCCTACCATTGGAGGTGTTGCCACTGTGCCAATAAGATTTTGAGGCAAAAGGATGAAAGATCCTATCGCCTGACCTATCGTGACAACGTCTTCATCAAGAATAAGGATGGCCACACCTTCTTCCCCCTCTATTGCAGTCATAAGGATGGCCGCAGCCAAATAAAGAGTGGAAGGTTCTCCCGGTGCTAGAGTGGGAGAAGGGTCGTCAAGTGGTTCCTCCAGCAGTTATGACTTCCTTTGGTACTGGGGAAGGCCGGGGATTCCTGGGTTCTATGCTCGCCACTTGCCATCTTTGATTCAAACATATATTTCATTTTATGACATAGCTCTGGAAATAGCTCTTCTCGAAACTTGTCACAAAGTTTGACCTCTAGCTCTTGTTCAACTTCCTCATGAATCTTAGTGACAAGCTCCTTACTAGGTTCAGCTTGTGACGAATAATGTGAGGCTTGACCAAAATACTTCGCGACACCAACTCCCCTTGGCTCCCCTCGAACACGACCGGGGTAATCTGTCGTCCTAATCACCGTTGAATAGATGTCCATCCATCTATTTAGAGTGAACGAACCTTGTCTACTATGATCTTCCAGTTCATCCTGTAGCATACAATTTATCACAAATAAAAATTAAACACTCCCCATATGAAAAAATTTCAAAATTAAATACTTATACTTTAACTACTTACAATCCTCCCAGCAACCTCAGTAACAACTGGATTTATGTACTTCTCACCCTTAATCCTCCCTGCTTTCCATTTTTTGTGATATGGAGGAGCAGTCGGGGCCTGGACAACAATGCTAAGATCTAATTTGGCTGCTTCCTTCATTTTCTCCAATTCTTCTTCCATCAACCTCCACTTAAGCTTCCAATAAATACCACGAGACATGCAATACTGATACTTATTTTCTTCTTGTGTCTCTATATTTACTGCACTTAGTTCTTGTACAAGGAAAACAAAGAAAACTAAGTCAATGATGTCAAGTACATTCAAATAAAAAGTTATATACTATGATAAAAGAAGATTTACCAAAAGTTGAGGACCTTCCAGTGATACCACAAACAACCTCCAATCCTCTGGAGACAAATACGAATAGTATTTACATGGATCCTGACCCCTCTATGCCCCTCGAATATACCTTCGTGTAAGCTTGTTCTTGAAATTTTTCCATCATAGACGAACCTCCCTCATCCAGTGCTTGTACATCGCCCTGGTGTCTGGGACATCAAATGTTTGCTATAAGGTAAAACATAAGATAATTATATTTGAAGCAATATGAATAAAGCTACAAATGCAAATGTATCAAAACTTATATACCAAAATTTGTTGCCAAATCATGTCTTTCATTTTTGGGGGAACCAACTTCCAATTATCATAGATAATGCAAACTTTGCTTCGACTCAAATAGCCTAAATAGCTAATGAAATTGTCTTCCTCAAGACCAATTGGATTCATATTAGCATCAAAGTTCATATGCAGTAATATTGATGACGTGCAACCAATGCTCCCATCTTTGTATTGCCTCTAACCCTTCTTGCAACGGGTTTATCTCTAGCCATTTCATCATCCCTATCACTTTGTGAGTCACTAGAGTTGTCCATATTCCTGTTAACACAAAAATCATCATTAGATAAGTAAATAAATTGTAATTAAATGAATAAACTAACCAGGATTAAAACAAAAAGTATATAGTACTATTTTCTAAGTAAAGGTCTTGCTCTATATTGTTTCCCATATTCCTTCACAATGATAATTTCTTACAGCATATTCTTCATCATCTACCAATTCTACTTCACTTGTTCTAGGTGAATTTGTTGTGAAAGGTGGTATGTCATCAAGGTTAAAGGTTGGATTGCCATACTTCTGTTTTTACTTTGAAGTACAATGGGCATTTTTTTATTTGTACAATCTATGGCATAAAACACTTTTTTTGCCTGGCTTGCTAAAACGAAGGACTCATCTTTATAACCAACTCTTCAAAGATCAACTGAGACAAATCCAAATTGTTGATCTATTACTACAGCATTATTGTTAACCCACTTATATTTGAATAAAGCAATATTGAACTTGTAGGTAATCTCCCATATTTCTTCTATAACTCTATAATAGGACATGGATGCTAATATGGGGTTTTTGTCTTTCGAATTGGAAAAGTACATGGCTTTAACTTCTACCATCACCCCACTATTTTGTATGGTACTTCTGTCATCTTGGTCTTTTGTGTAGAAAGAATACCTGTTTATATCATAACCGGTTCAAGTAATGACCTAAAACGAAGGCCCCCAAGCTAGCTACTCGATTATCTTAGACACACCGATCTCATATGAAACCTTTTCCTCAAACCACTCAATGAATGTCTTGTTTTAATCAATAGCTATATGCATGTCATTTTTCTTTGGATTCATGTTCTTCAAACTCTTTCTGTGTTTAACTATGTACGATTGAACATCTTCTATATTATTCAGGATATACAATTTTGATTGCAACACCTCCACATGAGGCATATTCTTCTATGCTTAAGTTGATAGAAGTGTGTGTATGCTTCACAGATCAGACATGTTTTATGCCCCTTCACACTATACCTTGACAAGTTTCCGTATGCAAGGAAGTCGTTTATCATGGTAAATATCATTGCAGCAGCTTGAAGGACTCCTTCTTATATGCATCAAGCACATCTACGCCTTTCTACCCATAACTTCTTCAAGTCCTCAATCAAAGGCACCAAGTAGAATCGTATCATTCCTTAACTGTTTTGATCCAGAAATCATCATAGAAAGCATCACAGACTTACATTTCATACATAGCTAAGGAGGCATAGAAAGCATCACAAACTTCGTTCATACATAACCAGGGAGGCAGTTGTATATTACAAAGAGAACTGATCACACACTATGTATGCTAGTAAAAGTTCCACACAGATTGATGTCATTTGTATAAAGGCCAAGTCGAAGGTTTCTTGGCTCACTGCCAAATTAAGGGAACATTTCATCGATTCTCTTCCATTATGGATAGTCAGCCGGGTGCCGAAGATATTTTCTATTAGATGTTCTCTCATCATAATGCCATCTCAACTTCTTTACTTTTGTTGCACTCGCAAACAAATGCTTAAACTACGGTATTATTGGAAGATACCACAAAACCTTTAAAGGTTTCCTTTTAGTTGTTACAATGCCACCACTACCATCTTTCTTCACTTTGTATCGTGAAGTTTTACACTTAGGACAATCATTAAGATCTTCATACTCCTTTTTGTATAGTACGCAATCATTAGGGTAAGCTTTTATCTTTTTATACTCCTTACCTATTGTAAACAAGATTTTCTTGGCCTCATACATATAATTTGGAAGTATATTATCGTCTAGAAACATATCAACAATTCAAGTAACAATGTGAAACTACTATCAATCCACCTATAAGTTGCCTTTAAGTTAACCAAATGCAATATTTCTGTCAACCATGTGTACTTGCTCCTAGGTTACAATGGTGTCTCTGCATCACTCCGCAGGCTATCATATTCATGCGATTGCGTAAAGAATTCTATCTTAATATCGTAAATCATTTTCTCCATTCTATCTTCATCTATGACATCCACAGCTTCCTTCTTGTGCGACGGACAATCAGTTACTTCCTCACCATGCCATATCCACCTTGTGTATCAAAGATTTATTCCATCACAAAGTAGGTGATCCCTTATAACATCAACATCCTATTGACTCTCATTTAAATAATTGACACAAGGACAAAAATACATCACATTTTTTGTTGGAGTGTTCCTTCTAGAAAATTCAATAAAATCTTCAACCCCATTCTCATATGCTTCATTAGTTCTCAAAGCATTCATCCAAATATGATCCATTTTATTACGACCTAAGCCATTTCCAATAACACTCAAGTTTAGAACAATTGTCAATGATGGGATTGCCTTTTACTAATCTTTTTTAAAAAAATTTAGCAGCATTTCTCCTTAAAAGTGAGATATCCCAAAATTTTAATAACAAACCATTTCAGTTACATTTAAACAAAACTAACTAATTAAGACAATTCAGGACAATATCAGCAATTCAAATCCAACAATTTCATTAAAGGAATGAAAGTTTGAAGTCAAATTAAATACATGTTTTTTATTTGAAATTAAAAAGAAAAAATTAAACAATAATAATTAAACAAATAACAACTTCAATTTATCAAGTGATTGAAAAAACTACAATGGCCATGCATAGTTAATAACTGCACCTTTAATTTACTAAGATATTTTGTATATTACATTTTTTTTTTCATTTTAAATGCATAGTTAACAAACAAATCTTGCTAGAATTGTCATTAGTAATCTGACTCATATTCAATGACATTTCAGGAGCGACGAACCATGATATGCCAACAAGAAAAAAAGGCAACCATTAGTTGACAAAGATTTTTCATTAAAAAATGGTTTCATTTTTAGGAAATTAAATTGGATAATTTCTATTAATACATTTTTGTACTAGGAAAAAAGCCACACCGAAGAATGTACAATAATATATGCATCCACAATAAGTTGTAAGGATTTGGAAAGTTTATTTTTCTTAATGAAACAAAAAATAAATGAATAAAATTTGAATAGTTGAAATCCAAAATGAAGAATTGAGATATAATGTGTAGTGATGAGGCACGTGGGGGTTTGGCTAAAATATAATAAAATAAAAATTAAAAAATTCATAAAACTAAATTCATAACAAAAAAAATAGAGCTGAAGATAAGAAAGGGCTTTTCCTTTTGAGAAGGATGCTTCATGTTTACCATATTGGAATGGAGAAGGGTCCACTCACATGCATGAAGAACAATCATTCACAGAAATTACACAAATGACAACACACATAAAGCTGTTTAACTCAACACACACAAATTGCACAAATGTAGTTATATTTATTAACTACATTTTTTTCATCTTAACTAATTGCTCCTTGGTTCAATTTCCCCAAATCGAATATGTCTTTAACAAGACTTCAAAATTATAAGCCTCCCTCACTACTTCAAGTTTTCAACCAGAAAATGTCTGATTTTTTTGAAGATGATACTGGCAATAAAATAGTTTTTTTGATATCCCCTTCTAGAAGAGAACTTTATTTATTTGTATTGCTCTAACTATTCGATACAGTTTCCCTGTATAGCTCTCTGAAACTCACCCACCTATTCAGCAATAGAAGGAAATAACATTGACACCAATGTCTTAAACATAGATTGAGTTATAAGGCATATTGGTCTGACATAACTGTTACATGATACTACACCTTCATGCTCATTAATTTGATAAATGAATTATAAATGCGACAAGTTGATTTTGCTTTTTACTTTTAAAACAGTTCTGATTTGACAATGATTAAAAATCTAAACAAAAGGAAATTTTACTCTCAAGCTAACTTGTAGCCGACAGTATAGAGGGAGACGACCCACAGTGGTGAGAGGAAGGACAATGGTGGTAAGAGTGAGAGAGAAACGACGGTTCAAGCACAACAGTGGTGACGGCAACATCAGAAGGTGAAGCTCTTAGTAGGCATGACGGATGAAAGAAAGGGTAAGATGGAGGACCAAGAAGAAAGAATGTGTAGTCTTTTTGGCAAAAGAAGGAAAAAAGATGATAGAGAAAGGAGGGAAATAGAATAAGGAGGAAGGAGGAAGGAGAAAGGAGAGAAAAAGAAGACAGAGAAATGAGAGAAAGAAGCGTGAGAGGAGTAAACTATTACCTTTAGTCATCCCCAGTTTGACTAGTGACGCCTAATGGGCCGTGTCTGACACACGGCCACATACATTGGTCACGTCATGTGGCCATGTTTAGGCGTCCCCAATCAAATTGGGGACACCTAAAGGCAGTGCTTGACACAACCACTTGTATTGGACATGTCATGTGGTTGTGTTTAGGCATCCCCATTCAAATAGGGACGTCTAAAGGCTACTCCTGGTGACATTTTGGCATGAAAATCAAGATTTTAGGTGTCCCAATTAATGTTTTGGACGCCTAAAATGGACTTTAGGTGTTCCAATTCAAATTTGGGATATCTAAAGATATCAAATTCTCACCTATAATTATAAAAATGCCACTTCCTTTATTTTTTTACTTTCCTTTTTAAAAAATGGACATCCTTTGGGGTAGTAATATCTGTATCTTATAGTAGTGTTATTTATAGGGAGGATGGCAGAAAAATATTTTGAAATACTATTTCTAAACTTTAATATAAGATCTAATTTAATGTGCAATTTATGCTTCGAACTAGATCTTATATTAAAAACTAAAAGTAATTTGAGAATTTTAAATCAGGATTATGAAATAGTTTAAGGGTTAAGGTGCAAAAAAAAAAAAAATCATGAGGCTTTTACCAAAGTGCATATGACAATGTACTTTTTAGAGATACAAAAATACCTATGAACATTCTATTATAAATATTGCATATTGATGTGTCAAAGAAAGAGTCTTTCCAACATTATGGAATATGTTTAAATGAAGAGATGTGTTTTGAGAAGTCATGGTCTTATGAATTAAGGGATTTGTGTTGTTTCATGAATCAACATGGTTCATGAAATTAACAGATAGTTATGACCTTTTAATTGAAGAGGTGTAGTCTTTAAGAGGCACCAATTCAAGGTATCGATTTAGTGTCTATAAATACCCCAATTGTGACACCATTTAGAGTAGAGAAATAAAAGCCTTGTAATCTCTGACTGAGTTACTTTATCTTCCACCAGTTCTGCCACCCTGTATCCTTACAGGAAGGGTTCATTTAATCCTAGGGAGATGCCGCTTCCTATTTATTGAGGGGGCTGCAGAATATCTCTTCAAAATAATGTCCTCGGATACGACTCGAATCAAATATTTTCTTATTTCTTTACAGATTTTGCTTATAATCTTAAGAGATATTTCTTGCTTATATTGGAAGTGCATCATGATGAGCATTGAAATCAGATAAGTTTTAATCCCAATCTCTATTTTATTTTGACTTTTCATTTGTGAAAAGTATTCATGAGTTGCCTCCAAAATAATTTGATTAGGAAAAATAATTTGGTAACATCTGCAATGAGTATGGTATGTTTTTCTGTCTTTATTATTTTAATCTAAATTCTGTATGGAATTTGGAATATTGGTGGCGAGTGTTTATTTCCTTTATCCTCCAATAAAGACCGTTGGTTTTGTCATGGGAGAAAAATCCCAAATTTGATTTAGTTTTGAAGGGAATTCTCCAAGTAAACCTGAACACATGTTTCAATGTTGAACAATCGGACTAGGTTGATGGCTTTTTCTTATATGAAAGAGTTTTGATTCTTTTAAAAAAAATAGAGAGATAAAAACAGTTTCACGCGGAAATCTAGGGAACCACACTGAGAAGTTAGAAGCCTTGAACCAGATTCGCATTTACATCTCATTCGGGAGTTGCGGTGCTCTCCCTACCGTTTGAATTTGTTTCTTACAACAAGAAATAGGGAAGTGGATTGAGTTTGAAAACATGTTCTTGTGGCCTATTTTCTTGAAGAATCTCGAGATGTATGATAAACGATGATGGTATATTACCCTACTGTTGGGGTGCTTCATGATAATTAAGAATGGAGGAAAATCTCAGAAGTAAAGATTTGTTGGTCCGATGATAACTGAGAATGGAGGGAGTGAGAATTGGGTCTTGTATCTGATAAAAGCATACTAAAATAAGCTTATGATCAATGAGAGCCATGATTATTATTATCATGGACAAACACCTAATTTTGCCTTCATCCGGACTCATTTTAATCTCTACAATAAAAGATTTTGAAGGCTTTGTAATCCTTGCAAACAATAGAAATAGGCCAAAAAGAGAGACGCAATTGTGCGGAAAGATGAAGAAGAAGAGAGATGTTGGAATTACTGTTATTGACGTATATGAATTGGTCTTCTAACAGGTACACTTCAAATTCAATGTTAATAAGAATATTGATGAGCATATTAAAATATGTGTGTGTGTGTGGAAAGAAAATATAACGGAACATAGTTAAAAAAAAATCATGCTGTTATAGGTTTGTGTTCATTAAACTTAATTAGTATATTATTTAATTATTAAATTTTAGATTTCCTATTAGAGTGAATTTTTGAATATGATATTTTGATTAGGTAGTAACTAAAACTCCTATTTTATCTCCAGTTATTTTAATGAGCATTTGATTAATGTTAAAATTAAATGTTATCTGCGATATTATGAAGATAAGATTATGATGGTCATGAGATTATTATTGGCTTAGACAACAAGGACATATCAAATTAATAAATCCAAATAATTTAGATCGGATATGTTGTTTGAATTTATTAAGTAAATATGTTCACCTTATTTTTCCATACTATCGTTGAGTTTTTGCATAAATTAGATAAATTTATGAGTAAAAATATGAAGTCCTAAGTTTTAGGATGTCAATATATTTTGAAAAGCATGATATTATTTAGTTATTTATGTTAAGAGTTTGAATCTTATAGTGGTGAACTTATTCAGTTGGAGGCTTATTAAAAATAATCATATAGATTCCTAATTTTTAGGATGATACGTGTTTGAGAAAAGGAAAATTAGTGCGTGATATTATTTATATAATATCTTTGACTTAACACTACTACAAAAAAGTAAAGTTGTGGCGCTTATAATTGCATTAGTTGCAGCACTAGAGAAGTGCCACATATCTAGACGCCACTAAAAATAGCTATGGCACTTGAGCATTTTAATTTTTTTTTAAAAAAAATACCCTCCTGTGGCACTTTTTGGAGGAAGGGCCATAGGGGGGTCTCCTGTGGCACTTACATCAGCAAGTGCCACAGGAGACCATGCCTCCTATGGTGCTTACGTTAGCAAGCGCCACAAGAGGTCCTCTTCCTGTGGCACTTCCTTAAGAAAGCGCTACAAGAAGGTCCTATGTTTTAATTTTTGGGTTCTTCTTGTGGTTTTTTTAGGGTTCTTCCTGTGGACTTCCTTAAGGAAGCGCCACAAGAAAGTCCTACATTTTTTTTTGTTCTTCCTGTGGTTTTTTTTAGGGTTCTTCTTGTGGCCCTTGTTTAAGAAAGCACCACAAGAACTCATTTTTTTTACGTATTTTTTGCTCATATCGCCCATAATTGCAGTATTGCACTGCATGGTTTAAACATTTTGTATCTATATCCACAGCAGAATGAAGAAAAGAAAACAACAACAATGATAGATAACTTTAAAATGATACAAACAGATGATTAATTAACAAAAGTGGTACTAAAAATAATTATACAATATATTGTACGTGAATGAAATACAACAAATTCAACTTGAATACACGACACAACAAATGAAAAGAAACAACACAACAAAGACTAGCTAGTGAATTAAATAGTATAGCTACCCAGAGATTTTCCTAAACACATATTCACACCATTCCTCTATCACTTCATTAAGTTGATGGTCAGTCAAAGTGTCATAACGTTGATCTTCATAATACTACACATATATACAATCAACCACAAATTAAAATGAATTAAAATCAGTAAAATGTAATTATCAGACACTAATTAAATTTAATTAAAACACAATATGAAGTGCAACTAAATGACTCACTTCTTGAGGAATAAATGGATGATCATGCGTAATTACATCCTTCATAAATTTCATGATGTAATACTCACAATCATTGTCATTGGTTTGGAAAGGGCACTTAAAAAATATAATGCAATATTTAACTCTGTTTATGAATAAAAATTGTTTACTACCAAAGTTTAAGTAAATTCATATATCAGTACCAGTATCTTCTTCCAAGGATAGCTAAGGTGAGGGTCAGCAGCTTTAGAATAGATTAAGGATACAGAGGACTGATACACAGTCAATGCACTATCAAAATAAATAGAAACTGATTAATTTTGGTTATTCAATCACATATGCAAATATTTACACATATGCACGTACGCTTACCTATTGAACAATAGTAACATATCAGAATAGTTTTGTGGAAGACCATTTTTTAGAGGCTCCACATAGTAAACGCGAGAGCCTAAAGGTTCCGTTGGATTGATGGCGCCTAAAATATTTAAAAAAATTTGTTTCAACAATCATGTTATGATAAAATTTAAATAATAAAAACAAAAATTGTACTACTAATAACTTACCCCGTATTGTATGGCACTAAAAATAGCATACTTGGTGTCGCTTTCTTTTTAAAGTAATCTTTTAGATCATTAAACTAAGTTCCTTATTTTTTATCTTGGTGTGAATTTTAATTTGAGAAGTGTAGATCTTATGTATTTCTGGAGCATTATGCAATATTATTTTATTTTTATTATGCCAATCATTTTTCACAAAATGACCGGTTGCTCTTTGATTATTTTTCACACATTTCAAAAGGGCCAATTAACATGTTGAGGTTTCGAAGGGGAAAAACATAAAAACTAGCGCAATCTTCAAACACAATAATATACGTTTGATCATTTAATTTCACACAATGTTTTATTATGGACAATCCTGTGCATTGTAGGGAAAGACAATTTTATATTGATATAATGCATTAACTTTCAAAAAATACCAAGGGCTTGTTTTTTGTTTGTTTTCAGAGTGAGAGTAGGAAAACGATAATCTAGACACAATACTACTATGCGTGTGTGTTTGGTTAGGATTTTTTGCATGGTAAAGAATATTATCATAATATCCAATAATTGTACAATTTTTCATCATCGCCCTTTATAGGAGGCTTATGAATGGTGATTACTACTTTTCAAAATTAATGAATTTGACCATAATACCCCTTTCTCTCCATTCACATTCTCTAAGCGACTCTCGATCTACCATAGTCTTGGTTCATCATGTTAGATATTTTATTAAATGATAATATTATATGTTTTTGTTTATGCATATTGTATCTAGATATATTCATTGATTGATCATATAAAGGATATACTAGTTTATTATTTTCATCAAATTAAATATTCTAGATATTATGTAATTATTCTGAATATTATCGGATTGCTTCAAATATTATTAGTTTAATATATTTTGGATAAAATATCTCCTAATTATGTTCCACACGTGATTTGGAATAGATTTGGTTTAGGGTTACATGCTTGGTCGGTAAGCTATTACAAGCCTTGATGGAACAATATAAATAGCGTAGGCCAAGTATTAAAGTAGTAACGTGAAAAACACTTACTTGCTCCTTGAGGGTTCTCTGACTGGTGACGGTTATTCCCAGAACATCACTATGCCCACCTTCCTATTAAAAGAGACCTTGATCCTTTTCTACTAATTGTATTCTATGTTTTCAGTGTTCTATAGTAGATCCCACATGATTGTACCTAATCTTTTTCTACTAATTGTATTCTATGTTTTCAGTTTTCCATAGTATATCCCACATGATTATATAGATTATTTGTATAGATTATAGCTTCAGATCATTTAGGAATGGTGAGAGGATTTTATAAATGTAAAGTCTTCCATTGCTACTCTTCATCATATCATTGTATTTATTCCTATGTGTCGTATCAGAGCATGGTTTCATATCTCCCTTTGCTTATTATTGTCTTAATATAATTTAGGGAGAATTACACAGTGGTCCCATGGAAGCAAATATACAAAGAAATGGTCCCGGGAAAATCTGAAATTACCCTCAAGTCCCAAGGGACCATTTTATAATAAAATAGAAATGAGAAATGTCAAAATTACCCCTGTCAGACAAACAGTAAAATGGATGATTAAATGGTGTGAAACACGGAAATGATGTCCGAAAGAAGTCTGGAGATGGCGGGAAAAACAGAGTGGAGATCAGCAGCCATGGTTGAAGATTAAGGTAGGGAATTGATGCCATCCACTCTCTTATCTTGATTATTCCATGTGACTCATAAATTCTGTTGAGTAGTTAAACATAGCTTTAGATTTTGTTGAGTCATGTTCGTTTGATCATGAAAATGGAAAAATTTATATACTTTTGATGGGTATTGTCCTCTGTATGGTTGCAAACTATAAAGGAAGACCTATTAAATGCAATGGATGTGCTTTGGCAAAGTTTTCATTGTGTTTAGGTATGGATTTGTATGCTCTGTTTTTGGGGTTATTATGCTCTATTTTCTGGTCATGGTGTTGTGTTTTTGCAATATAAGAGGTAAGGAATGAAGATGAGGGTCAAAGGTTTGGGGCTACATGACTTGATTTGCGTAGGAAAAAAAGAGTTGTTAATGCAAGCAGCGATAGTTGTCAATGGAGGCGCCTTAATTTGTTAATGACAACTAAATGTTATATTTAAATGTTTTATGTGACAACTAAAGGTTTTTTTGATTGATATTTGTTTTAGTCATGATAAATTGAAAAAGACTGTCTGATTTTTATGGGCATTGTCCTCCATATGCTTGCAAACTATAAAGGAAGGTTTTGTAAATGCAATGGATATGTTTTGGCTAAGGTTTCAATGTGTTTGGGTATGATTTTGTATGCTCTATTTTTGGTGTTATTATGCTTTGTTTTCTGGTTCATGGTGCTGTGTTTCTGCAATATAAGAGGTAAGGAAGAAGATGAGGGTGAAAGGTTTGGGGCTACATGCCTTGATTTGCATAGGTAAAAAAGAGTTGTTAATGCAAACAGCGATAGTTGTCAATGGAGGCGCCTTAACTTGTTAATGACAACTAGAGGTCATATTAAAAATTTTTATGTGACAACTAAAGGTTTTTTTTATTGATATTTGTTTTAGTCATGATAAATTGAAAAAGAATGTCTGATTTTTATGGGCATTGTCCTCCATATGCTTGCAAACTATAAAGGAAGGTTTTGTAAATGCAATGGATATATTTTGGCTAAGGTTTCAATGTGGTTGGGTATGATCTTGTATGCTCTATTTTTGGTATTATTATGCTCTATTTTCTGGTTCATGGTGCTGTGTTTCTGTAATATAAGAGGTAAGGGATGAAGATGAGGGTCAAAGGTTTGGGGCTACATGACTTGATTTGCGTAGGAAAAAAAGAGTTGTTAATGCAAGCAGGATAGTTGTCAATGGAGGCGTCTTAACTTGTTAATGACAACTAGATGTCATATTTAAATTTTTTTTGTGACAACTAAAGATTTTTTTGATTGATATTTGTTTTGGTCATAATAAATTGAAAACAACTGTGATTTTTGTGGGTATTGTCCTCCATATGCTTGCAAACTATAAAGGAAGACCTACTAAATGCAATGGATATGCTTTGGCAAGAATGTAAAATATCAAAAAGGCAAGCTTCCTAGCATTTTATATATTGTTTATATTGATTATATTGTATCTCTGTATCTTAACTGCAGTTGCCCCACGTAGGAAAGGTGGAAGTAGTAGAGTTTCTATTTCAACAGTTGTATTATTCACTTTGGCAATGGCAGCTGCAATTAGTTTAGGTGTTGTACCCTTCTTCTTTATGGACCTTAACCCATAGTGGGTTGGATTATACAACAAAATGGCAGCAGGTGTCATGTTGGCTGTGAGTTTTGATATTGTACAGGAAGGGCAGGAACATGGCGCAGGAAACTGGGTTGTGATTGGGATTCTAGCTGGTGGCATTTTTATTTGGCTATGCAAGAAGGTGATGAAGTTCTGGCATGTTCTTTGCACCAAAATCATAAGGGAGAATTATGAAAATTTGTAATCTGATGTAAATTCTGTTGTCGATGTATGGACCTAGAGTTGTTAGTGGAGGCACATAAAGTTGTCAATGTAAACAAATGAAGTTGTTAATATATATATGCAGTTATGACCACATTGAAAAATAATAGTTTATGTGCATATATTTATAGTTTACCTATGTTGTTGATATTCAATATTAATTAGGTAGTCATATTATATGACTTGTCACTAGTGCCTCCTTGACTTGTCGGTGGAGGCCCCTGGAGTTGTCATTGGAGGCTCCTTGACTTGTTAATGAAAGGCCTATGACTAGTCAATAGACACCCTATAACTTGTCAATAGAACCTCATTGACTTGTCAATGCGGGCACTTGGACTTGTTATTGGAGGCTCCTTGGCTTGTTAATATAAGGCAATTGAATTGTCAGTAGAAGGCCCTGGAGTTGTCAGTAGAGGTTCCTTAACTTGTCAATGGAAGGACATTAAGTTGTCAATGGAGGCCCCTAGAGTTGTTAGTGGAGTCTACTTAACTTTTCAACGGAAGGACATTGAGTTGTCAATGGAAGCTCCTTGACTTGTCAATATAAGGCAATTGAGTTGTCAGTAGAAGCCCCTGGAGTTGTCAGTGGAGGCTCATTGACTTGTCAATGGAAGCCCATTGAGTTGTCAATAGAGGTCCCTGGAGTTGTCAGTGGAGGCTCCTTGACTTGTCAAGGGAAGCCCATTGAGTTGTCAATAGAGGCCCCTGGAGTTGTCAGTGGAGTCTCCTTGACTTGTCAATGGAAGGACATTAAGGGCCTGTTTGGTGTGAGGGATTTGGAGGGAAAGGGAGGGGAGGGAAAATTTTTATGAGTTGAATTTTAAGAGATTGAAGAAGTGGGGTAATAAAATTTTAATAAAGAGAATATATAAAATAATAGAGTAAGAAAAATTAATTAAAAATTTCTAACCCCACTGCTCTAATTTTTTTAAATTCAACTCGAAAAAATTTTCCCTCCGCCCACTTTCCCTCCCCTCCCCTCAGACCAAACAAGCCCTAAGTTGTCAGTGGAAGGCCTTGGAGTTATCAGTGGAGGTTCCTTAACTTGTCAATAGAAGGCCAATGACTTGTCAACGGATGCCCTATAACTTGTCAATGGAGCCTCCTTGACTTGTCATTGCAGCCACTTGGAGTTGTTAGTGAAGGCTCTTTCACTTGTCAATGGAAGGCCAATGACTTGTTAAAGGATGCCCTATGACTTGTCAATGGAGCCTTATTGACTTGTCAATGTAGGCACCGTGAGTTGTCAGTAGAGGCCCCTTGACTTGTCAATTGAAGGACATTGAATTGTCAGTGGAGGCCCCTGTAGTTGTAAGTGGAGGCTCCTTGACTTCACCACAATGAAGCAAAAGTGAACACACCTCAAAAATAGGCCATTCTAACAGCGTTTGTTGTGGGTTCGTTATAGTGAAACAAAAGCAAAGTTGCAATACTGATCCTGCACATTTTATCACTATACTATTATTTGAGACCCGTGTGTTTACGGAAAGCTAAACAGAGAACAACGACCATCAAATAGTCATCACACTCTTATACAGATGTCAATTTAGTCAAACCATGTGAAACGAAGAGGAGTACAAATTATAATGATTACACATTCGGCTGAAGCCAAACTATGCCTTTCACAGGGCATTAACGCTTCTTTGTTCCCATCTAACCCTCGGTGGCGTCTGCCTTTTGAAGTTCTATAAAATCCTTTCATAAACAATATATAATATGTGAAGTCTAGCTTACAAATTTCTATATCTAAATTACCTTTAAATCTTCACTGGTTTTACCCCAAACAGAAGTCTTCACAAAGCAGGCCAAACAAGACGAATTAATCACCAAATTTACAACCATAGACTATTAATTTGAATCACACAGCTACTGAGATGAAAAGAAGCTAGTCTCATTCATATTTTTCCTCTTTAAGCTTCTCTCTCTCTCTCTCTCTCTCTGAACTTTACAAAAACATTACAATCAAGAACTACAAAAGATGTTTACACTACATTTTATGCCGTGGGAAAAACATCAATACTCAACCAGAATAGCAGTCACCAGGTATACTTTGGACATGGTATGATAATGAACTAATGGAATTTGACTGTCACAGCAAACAAATTTATTTGGCAAATAGGGAGATATTATATTCACAAAACGTTGCAATTCAAACTCATTAGAACAAATGAATTATGGTTTATTATCAAGTATTACTAGCTACAGCAGTATGAGTACATGTAATTCCTTTTCACACTTGCATGCACTAGTCTACCAAAAGGAGAGCAAAGAAAAATTAACTAGAGAAAGATACCAGAGAGTAGTATGAGTATTAGTTCCTTATCTCAAACTATGAGTAGTTCTTTATTTCAAATTCCACCTTAAGAACAAGACTCACACAATGACTGATTAAATGTTCAATTGCTTCATCATCTAATACGTCCATAAATGTTGTTCTATCACATGGCAATGTGAACTTCATAACAAGTTCGCCGCTCTCTTTTCCCACAATGGAGGATATCATTGTTTTAAACTCTTCTAAACTTGTTCTTTCCTTAATGGTTCTAGATCTGACGGCTCCACCAACATATGTTAATCCACCATCTCTACTGACTTCAAACCTTCCCCCTATATGAAGGAAACATAGTAGATTCTTGCCAGACGTGGTAGTCATCTCCGTTGTTTGCTACACAAAAAAGTTGTTATTAACAATGTCAGCAACCTGATTAACAAATGTCACAGCCCTTATTAACAACACTTTCTTACTAAATAATCAGGACCTCCAACCACACATATTTCAAACATTGTTCATTAAATACCACTTATAATAACTGAAAACAACACAAAATACCAAAAAGCATTGCAAAATTTTCAAACCCATTCCAAACACCATTACACCACAAGGAAGGAACATTTAAATATGACCTCTAGTTGTTATTAACGAGTTAAGGCGCCTCCATTGACAACTATCGCTGCTTGCATTAACAACTCTTTTTTTCCTACCCAAATCAAGTCATGTAGCCCCAAACCTTTAACCCTTATCTTCATTCCTTACCTCTTATATTACAGAAACACAGCACCATGAACCAGAAAACAGAGTATAATAACACCAAAAATAGAGCATGCAAAATCATACCCAAATACATTGAAACCTTAGCCAAAACATATCCATTGCATTTACAAGACCTTCCTTTATAGTTTGCAAGCATATGGAGGACAATGCCCACTAAAATTAGACAGTCTTTTTCAATTTATCATGACTAAAACAAATATCAATAAAAAAAACCTTTAGTTGTCACAAAAAATATTTAAATATGACCTCTAGTTGTCATTAACAAGTTAAGGCGCCTCCATTGACAACTATCGCTGCTTGCATTAACAACTATTTTTTTCCTACGCAAATCAAGTCATGTAGCTCCAAACCTTTGACCCTCATCTTCATTCGTTACCTCTTATATTGCAAAAACACAGCACCATGAACCAGAAAACAGAGCATAATAACACAAAAAATAGAGCATACAAATCCATACCTAAACACAATGAAAACTTTTCCAAAGCACATTAATTGCATTTAATAGGTCTTCCTTTATAGTTTGCAACCATACAGAGGACAATACCCATCAAAAGTATATAACTTTTTCCATTTTCATGATCAAAACGAACATGACTCAACAAAATCTAAAGCTATGTTTAGCTACTCAACAGAATTTGTGAGTCATATGGAATAATCAAGACAAGAGAGTGGATCACATCAATTCCCTATCTTAATCTTCAACCATGGCTGCTGATCTCCACTCAGTTTTTCCCGCTATTTCCAGACTTCTTCCGGACGTCATTTCTGTGTTTCACACCATTTAATCATCCATTTTACTGTTTATCTTATAGGGGGTAATTCTGACATTTCTCATTTCTATTTTATTACAAAATGGTCCCTTGGGACTTGAGGGTAATTTCATATTTTCCCGGGACCATTTCTTTGTATTTTTGCTTCCATGGGACCACTGTGTAATTCTCCCTATAATTTATTATGGTTTTATTTTATTTTTCTTATTTCAAAAACTTTTGAAAAATAATACGAGAATAATAGTGAAGCATCATCTATTTATTGTTTTCCATTATTCCTCCTCATTTGAGTTTTTTGGATATTTTGTGACCCTCAATTGAAAAATTATCTCCTCGCATCAATACGTGGTTTTGTTTGAGCTCTTTGCTTATTCTATCTCATGCAGCTTGATTTTATCTCATGAGTTTGTGGAATATTTTTCTTTTTATTCCATTCAATTTTCCACTTTGAATATATGTGCATTTTATGTTTTCTGATACTTAAAAAAGGGTTTGGATATAATATTTTTGACCTAAAGCACTTTTGTTTTTGGATTTTCGATTTATGATTTTATGAAGTATTTTGAATCATGGTTATGGGAATCGCCGAAACATTGTTTTTGAAAGCATGTGCTCTTGTTTAAAATCCATGTAAGGACTTTTAGCTTGTTTTCTGGCCTTGTTTTGATAAAATAATTGTTGTGAAAGAGTTTTTTGTTGTTTTTTATTCATGCCACTATGAAAACCGTCAGAGGAGAATCTAGAAATCACCAAGAAAATGCCGCATGAAAGTTGTAGATGATACTAATGGGAGTTGGTCCAAGTGGTAAACCACTTGGTTCTGCTTAAGCAAGGTCTCGGGTTCGAGCCTTGTGTATGCAGAAAATTCCCATTAGGACACTCTCCCACCATACCCAGGTGCGCGACGTGGGTCAGATCCGGATGTAGTCGGGGCAAAGCTTCGGTGAACCGGGTGGGCAACAAAAAAAAAATATTCAATTCGAGATGAATTCATGTTATACTAATATCTTTGGCCACAGGTAAACCTTAGTGATTCGAATTTATAATTGTATTATTTACACTAGTAAACATATACTTTTTTTTATGATGGTTTTTTCCTTGACTCTTATATTTATTTTGTAAGCATAATTAACTTGTACTTTGATTTTATAGCATGATTGTTGTGTATTCGATTGTTTAGTATAACACACTTTATTAGGGACAATAATTGAGCCTAAAAGGAGATAAATTTAACTTCTGCATCAAACTTAGCATCAAGAAAGTTATACTCAATGATACTAGCATGATGAGTGAGACAATCAAACTTGACATCAAAAAAGTTCTAGTACTCAATGATACTAGCATGATGAGTGAGATAATCAAACTTGGCATCAAAAAAGTTCTAGTAATCAATGATACTAGCATGATGAGTGAGATAACATTGTGAGATGTAATTATTTCATTAAATTAATCTCAATTAAGAGCTAGCCATCATGGGTACATAGGATAGAGCAAAGTCAAGAGTTGCTTATAGGCTAAAGAACAAATTTAGAAATTATCATAATTGTTATTACGTTGTGTGCTAACTGTCATACTCTTAATTATTTCAAAGTGTTTGCATGCAATTCGGGGGACACACAAAAATAACACAAAACTATTGATAATAAGTACTTGATTATATTATAGGAATTTCCCACAGTAATTGTACATAATATTTACAGACCTTAAAATAATAAAAAGGCCTTCAGATAACCAACTATCCTACCTGTACTAGTTCAGAACCTCTAGTTGCCGGTAATTACACTTTTTCCCCTTGAACTGCTGCCTGCTACTGAAAACTTTATACATTTATGGAAAGGGGTGCGATTCGAAAGAATCTCAGTAGTAACTAGCTATCAATCATATAAAATGAGAGAATTAAATATGTAATGCATCATATAGTGTAAAATGAAAATACATATTGTATCATGAGTGTTAGCTCACTGTTTAGGACCAAAAGACTGTTTGGATCCCCTACTTGTCCGTGTACCTCAGCTAGGTCCCAAATCATAGCTAAGCAATGTACCCTAGGCACCGTGTTCATATCACAAAATATAGCATCATACAGCATATCAATATTCACATAGTGTATGAGAGATAGAGTTACTACCTGAATTGCCCTTTCCTTCTCTACTGTCTGTCCAATACCTTTTATCCGGCTCGGGCTATTGATATGTTCTAAAATTCCTAAATGTACAATAAATGAGTCATTACTTATTCATGTATTATTCTAAACTCATATTGTTGGTTATCTTGACTCAAAATTGTCAAATGACTAAAATACCCTTAGGAACCCCGTCTAAGCCCCTTTATACCCTGTCCGACTGTACTTTACCAAAAATTATGACCCGGGCTATTCCTACACAATGTCAGGTGTAGAACCATTTTTGACCTTAGATTTATCAAATTCATAGCCAAATTGTGAAAATACCCTAGGAAGCCACTATGTTAAGGTTTTAGGAGTAAAATTGTCATTTCACACTTCATATTTCACATGTTCCCTACACAATTTTTCATTATAAACACAATGGAATCATTAAAAACACCAAAATCTAATCCAAACACTGCCAAAAAGCCCCTGAGTGAAATCTGAATTTTTTTTGGGAAAAATGGAAGTTCCGTGATTTTACTCAATTAAACACTTCCTTTTCACTTGTAATCCTTTGTTTAACCACTTGAACATCAATTTCACGTAATTAGTGTGAATTTGGGTAGCACCTCCCCTTAGGGTTTGTGCATCCCAAATTCATAAACCAAGAAAATCAACCACCAATCTCAACCACAACAACAATATACACTTTGAATTCAACAAGAAAACAAGGTTATTTGTGATACCTTTGCTTTCTCTCTCTAGGCCATAAAATTGTGAGCTTCTTCTCCCTCTTCCTCTTGATTTTGTGCTTGCTTCATGTGTATTTCAAGAAGAAATAGAGATTAGGAGGTGTTTCCATGAATTTGAAAGCAAGAACAAGTGGAAATTACTTGTAACTTACATTGATTTTGCCTCTTGAACCCATATGCTTCTCTCTTGTTCTTGCTCTTCAAAGCGCGCGCGCGCGCGCGCACACACACACACACACACACACACACACTCTCTCTCTCTCTCTCTCTCTCTCTCTTCTTGGCCGAAAATAATGGCATATGTAAGAGATCAATGATCTTAAAATATCATCTTCCACCTTCTTACAGTATTAATATTTTAATTTCTATTAATCACATATCTAACTTTTGACTTTTCTCCTCATGTTTACTTGGCCAAATATACACCAACTTTTAGCATAATTTGGGCCAAGTATTTATTTCCCTCTTGCTTCCCCTGTTTGGACGTCCAACACCATAAAAAAAGGAAAAATATGGGCTTTTAATTTTTATTTAGCAAAATGATTATTTTGCCCTTATATTTTTGTAATTAAATTAGGCTTTCTTCTTTCCCTTTGTGTTTGGCCAAAAATCACCATTAATTGGGCCCAAAAATTGTGTTTTTCCATTATCCCATTTTGGGCTACAAAAATGGGCTTTTAAGAAGACAAAAATTAGACTTTATGTCTTATGTTGGCTCCAAATTCATGTGACCACTAATTGCACTGTTTGGTTAATTCAAATGTGTCAATATTCACCATTTTATTCCCTTTAATACCACAAAGGTATAAAGGAATTTTGGTGACTGAAATTTAGGATGTTACATTGACTATAAAGTGATTCTCCATATTATGGCATAAGATGTTTCCGTTAATTTTGGTGAAATGAATCTTCAATTTATTTTCTCATTAACATGAGTCATTATACGTTCTTCATAGATGTTGAATATTCTTTGAAACTATATATATAAAGGATTGACTCAAATTTGGAAAAGAATGAGATTTCAATTGAGGACTATCAGGCTACCAACTTTAAAGCCATAAGTGATAGGCATATAAAGGATAATGTGTCTACAGTTAAAAGGCTTGGTTGGAAGTAGTAATGGATCTATATACTTGTCATTGGTTTCACAATACCCAAATGTTGTTTGCTTTATAACTAACAAATGTCATTTGATGCATTTGGAGTATATAAAGCAAAATTGGATGGTTAATCTGATAAATAGATTAATATAGTGAAATTAATTGAAAGAGATAGGTGACATGATAAATACATCATTAGTGAATGGATCTTAGTCTATATGTTAAGGTTCCTCATACTTGAACTCACATAATGTAAGTGGTATTGTTGTAAGAAGAAACATAATGTTAATAGACATATTGGATGATACGATTTTCCTCTTAAGGGACACACCAAAGACAATTATGTATATTTTAATGAGATTCCAACAAAATTTTGTTTAAATCCTTTTGAAATCTCAAAGGTTGGAAGGTTAGTTTAAAATATACTCTTACATAGAATTATCTTATATATAAAAGGAAGAGTGTGGAAGGAAAATATTCTGAAAGACTGAGACTGCATATTTTGGTGAAAATGCATAGAGATCTTAGAAATTCAAGTTGTCCATTTTATTTTACAATTTTTGTAGTATTTTGCTATGTCGGATTATTTAGGAATGCTAAAATTAGTGGGAGTGATCAAACTCATAGAGAGTGATCACATATAGAGGATTGCCACCTATAATTATGGTAGTGCGTTGGTTTTACATGACACTTGAATTGTTGAGCTTCAATCTATCGAAGGAATTGAGTTGTGTCAAGTGGTGATTAAAATTTGGCTCTCCATGGCAACTACATGATGTATTTTAGGAAATTTTATGAGAACATAAATATTGAGAGTGACTGTAAATTCAAAATAAAGGCATTAATTCATGATAGATGTAAGGTGAGTAACAACATAAGTGTATTTGTAAGGTTGCTAGTATGAAACATTAAATAATACAAATAAATGTGTTTGCTATAACTTCTCTATGAAGAAGGAAATGATTTAGTGAGGTATTTCCTACTATATTCATGTATAATTCTGTCCATATTTTCATGATACTTAATGTCTGTCTTGAGTTGGGATGTCATTAGTATCTTTCCATCTTGGACATAAAGATATATATATGTGTGTGTGTGTGTGTGTGTGTGAATCAGTAGAAATGGTTATATAAACAATAAAGAGAATTTAGTTAGCAAAATTGAGAGTTCATTTTGTCATGAGTAAGTCTCACAATGATGATAATTAAGGTATCATGATGTGATTATATACATGACCATGTTGTGAACATCATAAGTTTTTTATATCACTAGATTAATGGGAGTTGAGTCATCTATATTGCAAAAAATGATGATTCATTTATGGCTTTTGCATTTGAAGTTAAGGTGTTACAAATGACAAAGGCACCATTGTTCAAAGTTATAATATGACTAGGTTAAATATGGTTTTCTTTTAGAATACATAGAGATTATCCTCAAAATACTTGAGAATATCATAAGTAACCCATGATCATAAGCACTTGAACATTCATGGATAGTGGTAGATGTTATTACTAACATCTATTATGAGAATGCGATTAGATTGTCCGTATATTTCTAATACCATCTTATTCCTTCTAATTCAATTTTCAAGGTGAAGGCTTGCTTATTAAATGTATACACAAATGGGCAATGCCATTACAAATGAATTTTAGGAAAATTGTTAAGCATATTCTTGCTTAAATAATAAATGAAAAGCTACAAATCATATGGTATATTACCAAATGTACATTAAGTTTCATACTTTATATATAATAGAATGATTAGATTGTTTAGTTTTATAAGATGCGTTGACTATATAAAAATTAGCATTATGATACATCTTTATATTTGTTGAACAAGTTGAATCATAGAGAGATATAAGATTGCTAAGCAATTACTGATTATTTAGTTCCACCTTGGATTGCTTGACCTAATCATTTTTTTGGAGGCAGATTATAAGGTTGCCAATTAAGGAATTTCATCATAAGTTTTTGGAATTATTAAATTAATTCAAACCAATTAAGGATGTTGTATGATCATAGAGTCAAATAGGTCATAAACACATAAAGCATAGATCCTTTCAATGAAGAGCATGCTTTTAGAGAAATCAAAAGGATCAAATACCTCATCAGAGATGAATCACATTTAGTGATCTAGATGAGACATTATTGAATGATGAAGTTCAAGTTGAAGTTTGTTGTCTCAATCTTGGTACCTAAATTACGAGATATTATCAAATATTTAAGTTGGCACCGAATAAATATTTAGAGTTTATTCATTATGTTTTTGACACATTAAGTAATGGTACTACTTGTAATGTATGGAAGGTAATACTCGATCAAAGAGGACTTACCACCATGATTCTTGTAGTATCGCTTAAATGAACCTTACTCGCCAAATGACATTAGGTTGCAGACCGAGTGAGAGAATGTTAGATATTTTATTAAAATGATAATATTATATCTTTTTTTTTGTTCATGCAGATTATATCTAGATATATTTATTGATTGATCATATAAAGGATGTGAGTCATCCCTAATGAGATATTTGATTCTTTTGATTTATCTAAAAACATGCTCTTCATTAAAAAGATCTATGATTTATGTGTTTATGGCCTATTTGACATAATATCTAAGATATTTAATTTGATCAAAATAATAAACTAATATATCCTTGAAACCTTTTCTTTCTTGCTCACTGATGAAACCTTCAAGATACATATACCCTCATCTTCTTCCTCTTACTGATGAAATCTCTTACGTCTAAAGGTCTCTGAGCAAGCCTCTTCCCACTGTATTATGCTTCGATTTGTGGCAGGGTGGTTAAGGTTAGTTATATGTATCTTCAATTTCTCCGGTTGCAATGCACAACAAGCTCGAACTTTTTTTTTTTTTTGAGAAGATTGTTTTGTTTGATGGTTTCCGAAGTTGTATCACAAGCCCAATAACATGGGCCTAAAGAATACAGAAGATGCAGGCCGAAGTAGGGACACTAGACAAAGTGCATTAAGCAGAAGCCAGAGAATTACCCCAAAAAAAAAACACGGAAAAGACCTATAAGCTGTGAGAATTAGAACATTCTATGTTATAAAATGACAAAATCCATTAGAGGGGGTGTGCTGGACTTGTGCTTGCTACAGTAGTTCTGTTATTATTGAGAATCGACCAACCGATAGAACTATTTATGAGGGGCTGACTAGTAAGAGGTGGAATCAAGCATCGTAGTGTGGAGTGTATGATACATCGACTCTCAAGATGAGTGTATTGTCATGAATTTTACATTGAGAATATTATCTTAAAAGATGAGCTTTATAAGACTTTAAGTTCTCTATCTTCAACAGTTAGCTTATTTTGAACTTTGTAAATTCCCCAAAAACAAATCATTTCATTAATTCTTATAACAAACCAAATATGTTCATGTTCAATAAATAAGGACGAACTACTACATTTTGTTAAACAAAAATCATTAAATACATGTTTTTTTTGGCTTTTTAAAAGTTATTTTATGGCGTTTGAAGTAAGTATATAAGAGAAATTTTATAATAGCTTGCGAAAAAGTACTTGAAAAAGTTTTTTTTTTTTTTGTGCTTTCCAAACCAACAATAATGGGCCCACGGTTGCTTCTCCATTATAATTATATGTACAAATTATCTACTCATTTTACTTAGGGATATCAGGATAATAATACAATACTCAATGATATTATAAAATGTGATCTATTAGTTAATGATCTATTTAAAAATCTGATTTTTGATAAAGCACAATGACATCTAAAGATCTATGTAGCCGACCCCATCTAATAGGATAAAACTTTATTATTTGGAGATAGGGTCAGACACCAACACTATATTTGGATAAAGGGAAAACTAGGTGGGGGAGAAAGTGGAAGGGAGGATGAAATTAGGGAGATAATATATTGTCCCTTCTTGTGTTTGGACAAAGGAGAGAACAAGGGGACAAAAAAGAAAATGTGATATGACAATAATACCCTTATTTATTTTTTAATGGTAAGGGCATGAAAAATAAATATAAATAGAAAATGAACACCATCAAATTAAAGGTTACAAATTTAAAATCAAATTACAATATATTTATTTTAATTTATAAACTACATTATCAAAATTGCCCCTTATTATTTTGCATGAATAAATTTAAATTATTGTGATAAATAAGGATGTAATAAAATATGTTAACAAACTGTTATGAATTTCTAAAAATATTATAATGACTGTTAATAAAAATTATCAAGTTGTTTTCATTTAATACAGTATAAATGATAATCCTATATGACAAAATGGGCATCTAAAGAGTTCCTGTTAAAAGAATTCACTTGCATCAACGGAATCCAGAACATTATATTCCCTCCGCTCCTAATTATAAGATAAAATTAACTTTTTTGAAAAAATTAAGGAAACTAATTAAATTACTTTAGAATATTTATATTTATATTTTTTTCTTCAAACTAATTAGTTTAAGTAATAAATTAATATATAATTTAAGGATACATAACATATGATATAATTAAGTAATTTATTTAGCTTCCTTAATTTCTCTAAGAAAAATCAATTTTGTCTTATAATTAATTAAGACCGGAGTAGTATTATGAACAATCAAACATTATGCACGACTTGGGATCAATGCGCCACCGGCCGACTGGCGTGTGCAGTCTTGTAAAATGGGGTTTTCTCCCCCCAAAATCTCTCCAATTTTGGAGCAAAAATTTGGGGTAAAATCATGAGCCCCACACTTTTTTTTGTCTCCCCTATTTTCTTTCCCGCATTTTCTCTTGTGATCCAAATAAGAGAAAATACATTTTCCCCCTCATTTTCTCACTACTTTTCTCCTTCTAGTTTTCTCTCCATCCAAACACAATGTAAATGATAATGATGACATTATGCTTAAGGAGACTCGAACCTAAGTTCGTAAGATTCACTCATTTTTCTGGACTAGGCCCCCAGGTAAATAGTCCACACACTGCGAATACATCAATAAACATGAAATAAGTAATTCCAACGCATTAAATAAACATGATCCCAGGACCAGTATCAATGTAAAAAGTAATATTCAGCAAAACAACGTTGCATTTTGGGGGGAAGTTCATTGGTCATTCATGTAGTGTTCAAACAAGACGAAGGCAAAACTTAAAGGACCAAAAGTTCCATTTTTTCCTTTTACATATCTATAATTGACATATGATTGTGTTCCTTCCCACAAGCATACAGTGAATCAATGTTTAGTATAGCGTGTAAACATCACTTAAGCTAAATGTTATAAACATATTTAGGATTTTTTACAGTACATTTACAACAACAAAAAAATATTTGTTTTTGCTTATCAAAAGCCACATATCCCTCAATCACGGAGGAAAAGCAAAAACCTCCGTCCGGCAATCAAAACATAGGGTGTATATACTTCCATAGCTCTGTAAATAAGCAGGTTGGGCTCACTACCTGTGCTGCAACCAAAAAACAAGGTAGGAAGAATGAGTAAGCACGCATTAAATATTTCAAAAGACACACTAAAGCAACATTCGCATAATAGTAAGCAAGGTTATTAAACCTCGACCAGCCACTGAACCGGTCAAGGTATTGAGTTAAGGGCCAGTAGATCAAATCGGAGTCAACCCGAGGCCAAACCAGTGAGGAATAAAAAATTAAAATAATTTAATTTCTCGTCACAATATCCAAAATTCCAAATTCTATATATCATTTGAATACATTGAATCACTAACAAAATAATCATATACTTGTGAAATATTCTTTACAATTTCTTTTACAAATCGACATCACAGTATCATATACCACCTAATGACACCTGAATTTGTAACAAGTAATCACAAAATATTAGCTGGCAAAAAAAAAAAAAAAGTAATCACAAAATATTCATCATAGCAAAATATAAAAAACAAGCAGGCATATGATAACAAAATATTCCCACCTATAACATCCAAATGTGTATATAGTTCGGTTAATAGTCAGAGCTACAATGAAAGAACAAGACAATAACATCCAAATGTTAAAAAAAGAGCACCAGCAAGCCACAGTTATAACCTATTAGGTCTCGCGCACATGTGTATGTAGATGGACATCAGTTAAAAACAAAAATCATAGAAATTAGGATGAGAAATCAAAGGGATTAAGATTAAAATAAACCAAGCTACTGTCAAACATTACATTTCTTTATTTGACCAGCGAACATACAACATATGAATTTTATTTTCCTACTCCATAAATGACAATGATGCTGCAGTAAGTAACTTAATGATAGCAGAAAAAGCAAAGAAAGAAGGCGAAAAAGAAATAGCTTAACATGCGTGGAAGCTAATTCAGATGACGCACTTTATTGACCATCAACTGTTCTCAAGCAAAATGAACACAACCAGAAAGCAAAACAGCAAGCAGAACCGTTTTCAAGCACAATGACTACACAAAGCTTGAACGACGACGGACCCAGAACATCACTGGACCAGACGAATGAACACAAAGCTTCCCCCTTTCAAGACAAAATGGCGAAGGAAAAAACAGATCTTCCATCAGCCATGGAGTCCGAGAGTGAGGAAAAAATCACCGTCAAGCCATGGAGTTCAAGAGGCAAAACGAACACAATCAACAAAATGAAAGCACAAAATGGAAATAGAGATGAAGGAATCCAGAAACAAACAAAAAAATCGAATGAAAAAGCTACAAAGACCAAGCTTGAACACCCAAAGCCTTGTGGAAACAACCAGAAACCCAAAACGCCTCTGGAACCAGCGATTAAGCAGCCAGAAGTGAAGAATGAAGCAAAAGCTCCGACCTTTCAAGGCAAAACAGCAACGATTATGGCTCAACGGGGCAACTGAAACTTGGCGCCATGGATGGAAGAGAGGATGAAGTCAGAAAGAGGACGCGATGGAGATTGGAGGGTTTGATTTTTGAATTGATTGGGATTTGGGGTTTTTCAATGCTTCCTTCTGATTTCTGTAGTCTCGTCCATTTCAGAGAGAGGAAAAAAATGGACTTGGCCACTCGCTCAACTAGGCCCAATTATGCTGAGTTGACCAAGTCAACACTGAGTCAAGGCTGACCCCAGTTAGGCTGCTTAACCCCACCGGTTCGCCGGTTTCCGGTCCGAACCGGCTGGTCTAGTCCGAGTTTAATAACTTTGAGTAATAGTATAACATTGTTGATTAGCTAACTGCTTCCACAAGAAAACCTCTATCATTAGCCAGGCCCAAAAAGAATCACAAAAATATTACGTCCTTAATGTAAGTCCTAATTAACTAATTTGATTAGATTAAGCAAGTTAGTTAAATTAGTTAATATGACATGCTTTTTCTAAAACACCTAATAATCTTTCTGAATTCTCTCCCTCACCCTTCTACTTGATTATTATTGAAGGAATATCAATCGGGCTAATTTGGGGGAAAATTGATATATGTGTAAAATAGGTCTTATATTTAGGACCAATATCAACTCCCCAATTAGGTCCTACATTAAGGACTAGAAGGAGTACCATTCTATACCAAGTGAGTTGCAAATGACATAAGAAAACTGACCAAAGCATTCAGAAAGTGAAATGCAACATCTTATAGATCAGCTTGGTATAATCTTCAACAGCTCAATATCAAACAAGAGGGTCTTGTCTATCAGCCCTTGGTTCCTTAACACAAAATCTAAAGCTCGCTGGCCCTGAAACAAGTTCACATAGAAAATTCCTAAGTCTCCACTTGGATTATGGCTAAGAAAAAAATAAAAATAAGAAATAAAAATCAATCATTACCGAGAATGTTGTTGGCCTTGGACCTCTCTTGTTATAATCATTCTCAGGATATCCCAATTCTGGGGGCACAATTATCCTGCATCAATTAAATATGCTGTGTAAATTTCATTTCTCACCCTGACTGTTTCTCTGGAAATACATGCCCATGATACATCTACCCAAGAGTAGCCAGAGGATAAAAAGAATTTAAACCCAAAATTTGGAAACAATCAATTCACTTGTTCATATTTTCAACCGGATAGGTTTTTAGAGTTCCCCAAATAAAGAGCTCGAGTTCAGTAGAATATGCAATTCAAACAAGCGAAACACTCAACATTCAGCTTCATAAATTGTCAAACGTTAACATAATGCTCGT
The DNA here is from genome assembly GCA_963210345.1 of Inga oerstediana. Classification (NCBI taxonomy): domain Eukaryota; kingdom Viridiplantae; phylum Streptophyta; class Magnoliopsida; order Fabales; family Fabaceae; genus Inga; species Inga oerstediana. The sequence continues at coordinate 39,890,595 of OY723407.1, forward strand.
GGTGTTCTGCCCAAAACATTTTATTTGAACTCCTGTTATCTGCTGAGTTCACGAACTCTCAGCTGTTGTGTTAGCAGGAAATAAATTTGCACAAAACAACTCAGGAATACCACGAACATTAAATTTCTAAGAAAAAGAAAAGGATGAAGCACCTTCTAACGCCCCCAAGAGCCATGCCAGAAACAGCCTCTTCAAAAGCTGAGATTACCTGAACGTTCAAGGAACATAAGCAACAATTCTTCAAAACATTCTATTCGTGTAGCGAGCCATCTAAATTGCAAGTGAAGTATACCTCCGAAAAAAAAAGTGCACATGTCTAGCATCCGGTAATAATATTGACTTGTGCTTCCATTTTGAAGTTTTAGTTAAAGTTGTAAAACCAAACTACTGGTTCCATCTTGATTTATTTTTCAACTCATAGTTCAATCTTATTTTAAACTATACCAATCTTGTTCTAATTTAATCCAATTGCATCCCATTCACCCAACTAAACTGCTATAGGGTAATTTATTTTTTTCTGTAAAAAGAAATTAGCCACATAAAACAAAATAATAACACCATTGTTTTACTTAATTAATTTATCAGTTCCATTGACTTGATTTTAGTTCCTTGAACATCCCTAGTTTTAGTGTTTGACATAGCTTCATAATTCAAGAGAACCGTGGTAATAGAGTTGGACTTCCACTCATTCAAATAGGAAAATGTGCATAAAACTCTACATCCAAAGTATAATATATATTATCATATTTAACCTTCTGCAGTAGCAGAATGAAACTTGTGAGTTTCTTTTCTGCTTGTTTAGTGTCTTAAGGTCATGATAAATCCTTTTCCTCTCTACAATCTTCTCCTCCCAGAACAAATTTTTTTGTCATTTCATTGAGTGAGACCTCGTAGCTAACAATTTATCTTGAAATATGGTTTTTGATCCAGCTCAACGGCGTTGTGTGATTTATCTAGCTCACCCCACCTAGTAGGATAAGGCTTTGTTGTTGTTGTTGTTGTTATTGTTGTTATATTGGCAACTCAGGAAATCCTTTTCTAGTTATGGTAACTATTATGTGACAGGGAACCATAATAAATATTTTCAAAGTTAGTGAACCTTCATTATTTCAAGTTTCCTTTCCTATGAAAAGACTCAATCCAAACTTTTATTTGTCCCGGCTTTGGTTTTTCCTTTTATCAATTTTTTCTTTATCTTCTTCCCCGCTTTAGCAAGCTCTTTCCTGATAGTTGTGATAAACTGTGTCAAATTTATAAGAAGCATCAATGCATCATAAGAGGCATCAAATGTGACCCAGCATTTCAACTAGTTTCTCTTTCCCACATACTACCAAGATCTTCTAAACCTTTTCTTCTTGAATTCCCTACATCAAAATAGCATGACATAGAAAGCTCTAAATACAGTGTTTGTTGTGGCATAACAAAAAACAATATAAAAACTGCTCATGAAATAATGTTGACAACCTAGACAAAAATATACCTCAAATCTTAAGGAACTTGGATATCTTTAAATGAAGACTCACCTCTTGGGATCCTACTTTGAATTTGAAAAAGTCCTTGTCATCACCCTGCATGTTAAAAGGTGAGCTAATCAACCATTTATACAATGTCCAGTTAGAAGATGAAAATAATTTCATACCTCAAAAGAACCACCCTTGGTTTTATTCCGGGCTTCAAATATGCGACCATAATAACCTATGGTGTAACCATCCCAATCCACCTGAAAGGAATCTAAAGTCCATAAGTTGCTTCAATTGTCTAATTTGAAGAGGCAAGGATACCGTCCTGAAAGTGTCAGCCTAGGCAGATAAAAGCTCCTCTCATTTTCTATGCAAAAGCTGCTGAACTTAAACATACCAAAGTAAAGCCATCCATGCAAAATCATTTTAGATAACATAGAAAATTTGTTGTGAATTCTAGAGAAAATCTAATTGAGTTGAGAAAAATAACGTATTCGTTTTGAATGAGCACCTCTGTACACCCAATGATAACTGGCTAAATTAGATCCAAAATAAGTATGTCTTACCACCACTGTGTCTCCCACTTTTGGATTAGGGCCATCTCCTACTCGAAAGTCCTGCATTATTTATTAAAATGAATTTAATAACAAAATATAAACTACTTATGCTGAAGTATTTTCATAATACCAACCAATTATTGACCTTATACTGGAGTCCTGATTCAGTTTCTATATAGTCGGGGAATCGCATTTTTGTCTTACCATAATCTTTGCCTCTAAGTGCTGGCACTGTGTACAAACACATTGCTGAAAGTCAATACAGCTATGAAGTTTCTCATGCTGTCATCAATCCCATGTAACTCAATGGCACATGCATAGACATAGAAGCAACCTAAATTATATCATAAATAGCTAAAAAGTTGCATCACCTACAGTAAGAAAACTGATGTTCCCCCTAATCGAGGCAAAGTTCAGCTACAGAATTCAAGACAAAATAAAAACGTTTTTAGTAAAACATTCCAAGTCTTAAAAAGCAATACTCCAACAACTCAGACAGACATGGTTGCCAGTAATACTTGGACATGATGCAATGGTGAAATACTGTGAAATATTTGTAAGTAGCAGCTGGCAGGAGTTAAATACCAAGCAATATAGAAAGGCTGCTAGACGGCTACAAAGTTTTTTTTTTAAAAAAGTTTGCATATTATCAGCGCAACTATTGTTTTGTCATCACTAACCCCATAACTTTAAGAAAAAGGGCCACATTTAATATCGTTCCTAAACTTGCTGAAGGTCTCATGGTCAACCTACAAAAAGAATTATTGTACAAAAAAAAAAAAAATTCAGACAAGGGGAACAAAAGAAAATTACTGTCAGCAAATTCAGTGGCCATAACACTTCCGTCCTTTGAATTATTCAACAATGTCCAGGAAAGTATCCCGACCGAAGAGAGAACCACTTTTCTTCTCTCAACAGAGCGCAAATAGCCAGACTCCTTGTTATTTTTACCTGTTAACATGGAAAATAACAGTGTGTAGTGAAAGATCATCTCATTGAATAGGAGAATTCATTCTGAAAGGCCAAAAAAATTGGAAGCTAATCACGAACCACGGAGAGAAGAAGAAAATTTGTCGGACTCCTGGTAATTGAAAAGGAAGAGGACATTAATCACTACATAGATTAAAAGAATCCAGAAGATTAGTTCGTTCCCCCAATGTAAGCAGCTTACCATGCATTTAGGTGGAGAGCCAACAGATAAAGCCAAAATTGACGCCATTGCCATAAGAAAAAGACCGACAAGAAGAGATGAGAGGAGGGAGAGACGCACTGAATGCGAAGCCAACGGTGGCACACCCCCAAGCAAACAGCGACACAGCAGCGAACGAGCAATCGGCAGTGGAGACACACGGGAAATCGGTGGCGGAGGAGAGGAGGAAAAGAGTGTTCAACGGCGGTGAGAATGAAGAAGGAAAGTGTTTGGGACTTTGGGTCAAGCGAGAAGCTTCGGTTGGGTTCTGTGGAGTACGAAAGCGGAAGGAGCTTCAGGGTCCGTTTGGTTCGTCGGCATTGATGGAGATGGACACACAGCTTAAAAATATATTTGGTATGTTATAAAATTGAGACCTAATTTTTTATATCAAAAGTTCAAAATATCCTCCAATATTTTTATAAAAAGAAAATTCCCAAAACAACCCATCTTTATATCTATTGAAAACAACGGTCTATATAATTAAAGTGGATCCTAACGTAACGTTTTGTTTGGTCTAACAGAGGTTAGGTTAAGTAATGTTTATTTAAGTTAGGTTAGAGAAGATTATAATATTATTTGATTCAAAAAGAGGGTAGATGAGGTTTGATATCTTATTTGATTCAGGAGGTTAGATTAGGTGAATTAATTATAAGTGGATAAAAATGCCCTTCTACATATTTTTTCTTTTTTTTATAATATATTTATTAATAATTGTTATTTTGCAAAGAGTGATTTTCTTGAATTATACAGATTGAAAGTGGAGACAAAAACCCAGGTCAAAAAAAAAAAAAAAGTGGAGACAAAAACCTGTGGCTTGATTAAAATTCTTCTCCTCCTTTCACAAAATTTGTCACTCTCTTTGATCGATCATGGATGCCACTGTTTTACAGATTTCAACACGCAAAAAAAGAAACAGAACCAGTTTTTTCTCTAGCTAGAGTCGAGAAAGAGAGGTATGGGAGAGATATAGCTGAGAAAGCAAGGAGGCTAGAGAACGAATAGAAGAAGGGAGATCTACAAAATAGGTGTTGCTGACTAGAGGAGCTCGCCGAAAATATGGGAATTTTTTAATTGAAGGAGGCAGCTGTGAATAGCGTTGTCGCAGAGATCAAAGAGACGTTACCAGAAAGTGAAGCGTATTCGATAAGCAGGCAAGGGCCAGCGGTAGAAATATGAAAAAAAGTTATGGGTAATTTAGTCACAATTGAATACAAATATTCTCTCACCTAGAAAAAACTGGAGAGAATAACAAAAATGGTGTCACTTCAATTTACAATTTTTAAGAAAACTATAGAAAAAATCCAAAAAATGATATTCACAGGAGATATTAAAAATTATAGTAATGGTTTAGAAAGACTTTAGGGCCCTTTGATTCAATCCCAATTATAGAGTTAGTATTTGGTTTGATTTTTAAACAAGGTACAATGAGTTATTTCTTTTAATAATTATTTAAAGTTAAAATATTCCACAAAGTCTATTTTGCTCTTAATATAATCTTTATATAAAAAATAGTTAAGAGTCATCGCTTTGCCTCATCATAACCATCATGCTATCTCGCCAAAAATCGTCCGATGGTAGTGGTTGTGGTGATGGAGTTGATGACAATAGTGGTGTGGCAGTGGGAGCAGAAGAGGAGGAGGTAGTGGTGGTGACGTCAGGTGGTGACAACAACAATAGTGGAAGAGGAGGTAATGGCAGTGATAGCATTTGCCATGGCGGCGGCGAAGGCGGTGGAAGATGAGTTAGTGGTGGCAGCGGTTGTATCGTGGCATGGTAAGTAAAATAAGACAAGTGAAATAAAGACAAATGAGACTAAAGGGTAAATTAGACTTTTTAACCATGTAATAAAGTGGTAATGAGTATTCATAAGAGGAAGGTATGATCAAAGATTCTCAATTTTTTGGTAATCATCATTACCATGGTAAACTCTATTGCCATACTAAAGAGCAACTAAATATTTTTCTCTTAATAAGGCAATCATAATTATTATTGCTAGTATACAATGAGGTTGAACCAAACAGACTTTAAATGCGAAAATAGAAATTTAAAAGTACTAAATTAGTCCTAGCTAAACCTCCTATATTCTATAATGCATTCAGAATTTCATTTTTTTTTTTTTTTTGAAAAATGAATACGGGTAGATTTTATTCCATTTTTGTAAGTATTCTCTCTGGTTCTATTTATTAGCAACTTTTTCTCTTGGGATTGGTCCTTAATATGAATATTCCTTCTAATCCACCATATGACTATATTATAGAAAATAAGAAATGACATTTAAGTCATTTAATATGTCATAAAATATAATTTTTTTCACTTTTATCCTTATTGAGAAATGTGTTTAATTGCATTAAAAATGTTATTTTAGAGGGAGAGAGAAATATGATATAATGAGTGGATAAATTTAGAAAATGAATATTAATTACAATGGCAAAACAGGAAAAAGAGCATTAATTAAATTGAATATGATTTATATTTTAGACTACCCCTTCCTTCTAGAAGTGTCATATATTATGGACCGAAGGGGGTAACTTTTTTATGTGTCTCAAAGCTTAAACTACTTTTTCCTTTTCTACCCCTATTAAATACATATTTTTATATTAACGAACTACTAATTTTCTTTCTTTTAATTATTTATTACTCTTCTCTCTCATATTTTCTACTTATTCCCATATTTTTTACTTATTCTCTCTCCTATACTCCTTTTATAAATAGGGATATATTTGGAAAAGACATTATATTTTTTATGCATTTATTGTTTTTAACTAATTTTAACCGTCATTTCGTTTTACGCAATCCAAGGTACTGAAAATCGGACCAGACATTGAACCAGTCGAGGCACTGGGGTCAGTGGTTCAAACCGGGGGTCAGACTGGGGTCAATTAAAAAAATATATAATTTAAATATTCATACATACCATTCAAAAAATTATGAGAGTTATTTTTTAACTAATAGTCCAATATAACCTCTTAAACCTAATACATACAAAAATATCATTAAGCACATAAGGATTTTTCCCCAACCAATGCCAAAAGTATTCCATAATCCTTTTAAAGCTTCTTATAAATAAAAAATTGTTAGGAAAATATTTTTTAAAAAACAAAAAGCCAAAAGAACTTCATTTGGAGTATAAAAAAGAAAAAAAAAAGCTCAAACCATGACTAGTCCGGGTCAGGCCGGTTCACCCCAGTTCAGGCCAGTTCACACCGGGTCAGACCGGGTTAACTAGTTCACCGGTTTTTTTGCCCAGCCGGAACGGACCAACGATCGGTTCACTAGTTTCCGGTCTGAACCAGCCGGTCCGATCCGGTTTTCCATACACTGGTGCAATCAAGATAGTTGTTACTTATAAAAAGGATCTGATCGAGTAATAATATCTTATCTTGATTGCTTTATATGTGTAGAAATCAATTTGAAAACGGTAACACTTTCTAAATTAGAAGAAAAAATATTGAAAAAAGTAGCACTTAGAGCTCAGAGCCTTAGGGCCGGTTTGGGTTAGTGTTGAAGAAGTACATTCAAACAAGTCGAGGCAAAAATCTTCTCACATACTTACCTCGTATTTCGTAAATCACGTTAGAAAAGTAGTTTCTATTACCAAGTTATAAAGCAATCAAGATAATATATTTTATAGAAAAAAATGGAGAAAGATTCATAAGAAATACCTAACATATAGGAATCTCAAAGCGATTTTTTGAAATTTCTTGATTTGTATATTTTGATGGTTCTGATATGTTTTCCTCATAAGAAAAGGTTTAGTTTTTCTTTTTATTTTGGTTAAGCTTTAGCTATTTTGCACTATAAATTAGATTTTATAGCAATGAATAGATGCAGTCATATATGTTTTTGACGGATTCTTTTGCACATGGTACATTTTAAAATATCGAGAGAACTGCTCCCTCCGGTCCTATTTATAAGCAATTTTTTCTTTGATTGCGCAAAACGAACAGGTAGTTAAAAACAATAAGTGTATCAAAAATGTCATATTTTTTTCATATATGCCCCTAATTATTAAAAGAGTATAGGAGAAAGAATAGATAAAAAGTATAAGAGATAATAAGTATAAGTTATGAGAGAGAACGAGTATTTAATAAGGGTAAAATAGGAAAAAGAAGCTTACATTTTCAGATAAAAAGTAAAAGTTGCTTATAAAAGGGACTAGCCTTATGAGAGAGAAAGTTGCTTATAAATAGGACCGGAGGGAGTAACAAATAACGTCTGAATTTTCCTACCATGTATGCTGCTCCTATATGTGCCTGACCATCTTCGATTCTTTCGTTACACAAATTTGAGAAAAAATGTCCAGTTTATGTATGACATGTCAAAATTATTAGAGAAAAATAATTATTTAGCCCCTTAGTTTGAATTTAGTTACAACTTATCAGTCCCCGAAATTTAACTCAATATAAATGTTTTTCAAGTTTGGCTATTTAATTCATTGGTCCTTACATTTTATATTTCAGTTACTACCTATTCTTTGAAGGATTAAATCACTTCATGGAAAGTGTTGTTGGCAACGGCACCTAAATTATTACGGCAAGTGTAGGGATCAATAAATTAAATGGATGAAACTTAAGGAGCTAAGTTAGTTAAACTCGAGGAATTGAGTAGTAAATGAATATAGGGTTAAGGTGCAAAAATACACATGTGATTTTCCTCAAAATGCACTCAACACCAAATACTTTTTTTAGGTGCAATAGTGACTATGTGGTTTCAAAATCGGTGTAAAACTACCCTTTGACTGTTATTTTGACTTTTGATTGTTAGTTTGACTTTTTTATCCTGAAAGTAATGATGTGTACGATGACATGGATGCTGGAGTGACATTCTGGAAGAAAAACTTGCTGACTGGTGAAGCTTTGTAATTAATATTACCCATATTTCACTATTTTAGTACCACCTTTGCCGAAATAGATTCAAATTTGAATGCAGAGTGCTTAACTCACTCAGCATAGCTGCTACCCTAAAAAACATATTGATTGCTCAATTTTTCCCAACCCTAGATTCCCAATATTATTAAATTAAAATAATTATAATACATATATTATATTACTAATTTTTATTAAATTATATGATTTATTATGAAAATTTGATTTTCAACAAGTTTTTTTTTCTAGAATGTCACTCCAACGTCCATGTCATCATACACGTCATCACTTTCAGGATAAAAAAGTCAAACTAACGATCAAAGGGTAGTTTTGCACCTATTTTGAAACTACATAGTCACTGTTGCACCTAAAAAAACGTTTAGTGTTGGATGCGCTTTGAGGAAAATCACATATGTATTTTTGTACCTTAACCTATGGATATAAACTAGAATGACTAAATGATTAATTTCTTCTTTCATTTTTTATATAGATGAAGCTTAAAAGCAGTTACCAGGAAGAAACAACAAAAGAAATGAAGAATAAGTCCCCGAACTGGGGTTTGCTTTCCCTGCAATAGGGTTTCCTCTTGCTCTATCAAGATGTTGTTCCGGCGTGGTGGGCGGTAGTCTCTCCCCGTCCGGTAGAGCTCTCTAGCATTTCCCCTAATGTGTGGCCTTCTATTACTTCGAAGTGAGGGCAACAGTCAGCGAAGGTGAGAAAGGAGAGTACGATAACCAATGTGCGAAGGCTTGGAGCTCTCAAATCGGGGAGACAACCTCAGATAGTGACCTTCGTTGGGTGCCTCCAGGGTCATTAGTGCTGCTCGAGGTGTTGCAAAGGTTTTCACCCGTGGCACGGTGGGGTCAGATTCGGACTCAATCGACAATAAAGGCTCTAGAGAGTTCTAAGGGCAAAACGTCTCCAGCCATAGAATACAACGAAAGCTTTGGGCACAATCGACGGTCATCTTAGGGCTCAATCGATGGAGGGGTTATTTTTGGCCTCAGGCAATCGTAAACCTTTGCCAGGTAAATCAATATGGTGGGATTTGGGGATTTTTAGCTTATGTAAGGAAATCACAAGTAAGCCACCAAGCCAAATCCAACCAATCTTTATTTGTCCCTATACATCTCCTCCTACAAAAATTTCAAGAAGTTCAACCCCAAATATATATGTAATCAATTTGGAAGTGCTATAAGTTTTACTATGTGTTCCATCATTCATGATTTTCTTATACGATCCATGGTTCTTGCGTTTTGTGGGTCTCCTAAGATTTAAACAGTTTATGATCCTATTAATTTGGGAATGGGTTTTAATAATGATAGTGTGGATAGATGTGTTGCTCTGAATTGTTATGTATGGTTATTAGATGATAGAATTATCAATTTAAGTCTATTCAGTGAGTTCGTATACACTATTCTTTGTTGGTAGACATGTGTATGTTCAATGTTCTTCTCAACACTGTTTATATTTGGCTTCAATGTGTGACTATTCAGTGGGTATGGTCACACTATTCATCATTGGGCTGGAATTGTGATTCTTTCAATTGCTATCATACTGATTGTGCTCTGTTTGTTAGTTTTATAATTGTTGACCTCCTTGAGCATTATTGTGTCTCAAGGAAAATTGTCAGGAACTATTCCTATAGATGGATTCTCATAGAAGCAAATTTGGTAAATGTGTGGACTGCCAAAGCTTCATTGGATGGTCTTGCCTTCTACATTGGGTATCTTGACCTTTATCAAGTTGTAGACTTTCTTGGCCTCTAGTGCAGATGTTTAGTTTGATTAAAATTTATGTTCTTACTACATTAAAGACCTTTTATTGGCTTATGTTCTTAGATTTAGTTTCTGTATGTTTTAAGTTTAGTTTGTGTTTTTAGTTTATAGGTTGCTCCGTTTGGTTCCTAAGATGTTGTAACTTTTGGCTAATTTCAATATATGTTGCATCTTTCTTAGCAAAAACAAAAAACAAAAGAAATGAAGAGTTTTTTTATAGTACAATTATCCTCCTATTATAGAGCAATTATGATTGAGTCGCCTCATGCATTAAATATAGCTCTTGTAATAGGAGTCCAAACTTTAGTTCATCACATTATAAAAAATTAGTTTATTCTATTAGACTCAATCCCAATATGTTGAAATGAAGAGTTTTATTTTTCCCCTTTGTACAAGAGATAGGATTAAGTTCTATGAAGGAAAAAAAACTATCCTAAAAGGAAATTTAATCCCAAACTGTCGTTTTCCACTAAAGTCTTTAGAACAACAAGACACCTATCTAGAAGGGTGGTGTTAGATATACCCTTTTTAGCCAAGTTATAAGCCATTTGGTTTGACCTCTGGAAATATGAACCCTTCGTAGATCTTAATTGAACTTCATCATGATGTCTCAAAGAACACCAAGCTACAAATATTATACAAAGAATCATCTTTGAGAAGATCACTCATATTCTTGGCATCAAATTCTAGAATAACCTTCTTGATAACGAAATCCCAAGCAAGCTTTAATCCCTTAAGGATTGCTTATTCCTTAGCTTCAAAAGTACTACAACACCCCAAGTCATGAGTAAAACCAGCAATCCAACAACATCTGTAATCTCTTCGGACGACACCCTGCCTCAGAACTCATATTTGGCATAACCCCATTAACATTAATTTCAGCCAATTCATAAGGAGGGGCCTACCAACAAAGAGAATCAGTATGTATTGTACTGAAGCTATCAACCTTTGTCTGATAAACTTGAAAAAAAATGTTTCCAAATGTAACGAATGATATTGCCTGGATTCACAGGCTTTTAGAAATCATTATCAAAAGCAAATTGATTCCTCTAATTCCAAAGTTTCCAAATTTAAACTTACCATGCAAGGTTCTAATTAGAGCCAAAATCCCACTCTTTCTCTTTTTCTAAATTCAGCTCAAACCATTCACACAATTGGGCAACAAAGAATTGGGAAATATAATTGGGGTTAAGAAGATTAACCCATGACTCTCTGGCATATTCACAATCTGTGAGGATATGAAGAATGTCCTCATTCTTTTTATTGCAATAAGGAAATAATGGAGAAGTAGAAGCCCACCTGCTTTTATATGCATTAGTAGGCAACTTGTTGGCAGTAACCCACGTGAAAATTCAAATTCTTTCAACTCCTTTCCATTTCCAAATAAGCTTGTACAATAAATTATACAAATGAGCTGGGGTCTTCTCAAACAAATAATATGCATTTTTCAAGGTAAAAATACCATTTGATGTAGCATTTCCATGATAGAATATCAATCCTTGCAGCATCCATAAGAGGCATAATAGCAACTAATCTTTGAATAACCTTATTAAACATAATATTGGAAAGCCTTTGGAAGTCCTAAGTGCTTATAGAAGTCTATTCCACCACTATACTCTCTTCTTCTGTCGTGAAAAGAGACAAACTAAGATCCAATACAATTGAAGTCCATCGTGAGATAGTAAGAGAGTAGGGGGTTGAAAAACGTCTATGCATTATTAGGCCAGTAAAGCTCATATATGTCCCATTTGAACCCAAATAAGAAAGTCCCTTGTTGATTTCTCTAATAAGCATTTTTTAAAGAAAATGAAAAATCCAAAAATAGCTTATGCCTGACATCTATATATAAATGAATACTCTCCCATCAAGCCACATATTTTCCATCGGCTTATATCGGCTTATTTCACAAAACACTATTCACAGAGGTTTCATGGCTCCAAAGTAATTTTTTATTCATTCCTTTGGCTCCTGAATTAGCTATTGCTTCTTCCCGCTCAACATGCATTGAGCTCCACGTGCCACACACACACTTACTGAACAATTAACTCAATCGCGCCTTCAAACTTTGCAATTTTGAATTCAAAAACTAAATTGCTGAAAAATTACTGCCTTTCCACAATTTCTTATGTTTCATAATGCACCCTATTAAAATTTAATCTGAACTTGCATCTCCTACTTTCTTCTCCATCACTACACCCCTGCTCTTGATGCCAAAGTTGTACAGCCATGGATGGTGGTCGCTTAACATTTCAAAACAACACAAACCTTAAATCTTTTATCCAATGAAATCTTCAGTGGCACAATTATGGAGAATGACCAAATTTGGTTTGCCGAATGCTCAAGCTTCTGTGCCTTAGTTAAATTCTATCCAGTATTTTGATTACTGTTACACTAGATGTTGCAACCAAAATTATTTGTGAACTTCACATTTGAATCTCGGTCTAACCAAAGACAAGTGGCATGCTCCAATCAGGAGGTTCAATCACATCAGGGCGTATAGGTAAGAATTCAAGGCTCTCTTTGCCTTTAATGACCGGTGCAACATGCATTATGTTGTCCTATCTATATTAAAACCATTTATAGAGTTGGTGGCTGTATTAATAGGTAACGTAGTAGGCAATCATCTATTTATACCAAGTGACAAATAACCTCTATTTGGAGTAGCAGATCCTCCATTTTCAATTTATGGTTACAGGTACATTCAGCCATGGAAGTGGATGATGAGGTTATGAGCCTGCAGAGCTATCTGAAGGAGTATGTCAAGGTGTTATCTTAGTGAAGGTGGATAGGATAATCTCAAAGGAGTTTGTCTATTATTCGCTTGGGCGTTCTGAAAGAGTTAGTAGCATATATAATTTAGTGGTCTTCGATGAATCTGTTAGTGTTTGCTTTTACCTTTTTTTGCTCAGTAACTGCTTATTATGATAAATAGTGTCCATGATTTTTGACATATTTGGTCGTTTGGACAAATTAATTAGATGTATTGCATGATTGTTTTGTTGGAGGACTATCTCATCATTCGACGCTTTACTCCCATGCTTAGTGAAAATCAATGCTACAAGATCTCTAACTTTGTAGTTTGGAGGAATAGGGAGGGGAGTCACAAGAAATACCATTTAAGCCTTCTTACAACCAACCATATTGAAAGGGCAGTTGACACCTTGCCAAAACATTATTTCAACTCTTGAATTTGGCACAAGTTTCTGGTAGTCACAAGATCGGGTTGTTTAGTCGGTAAGTTGGTTTTTTGGCTTGCAAAAAAGTTGACATTCACATTTCACCTATTCGCTATTTAATCCTCCTATTGTTGTATAAAATGTCCACGGAATCCTTAAAATAATGCATGAACTGGGAATGGTTGATTCGGGTGGAGTTTTTCGTAAAGAGGTTGTTTTAGTTTTAGATGAGAGTATGTTTGTCGTTTTTCTACTGCAAGTATACAAGTCGCAAGTAATATAAAAAATTGTTGTTTCAGGACTAAGGCAAAAGTTGGCTAACTGATGCCATTATACTCTTAATTAGGTTAGACAAAGTCATTTTGAATATTTCAATTTTTGAAAACAATTTTTAGTTCAAGACAAAGAAAATTGGACTAAGTAAGATAAAATTTGATTCTACCTTCAATTAAATAGAGTCTAGGATTATTTCTCCCATTTATATTTCATAAAACTAAATTAATTTCTTCTTAAATAGTATTTTAATGAACATATGTGTTAGTAGAAGGTTTTAAAGCACTTGACAAAACTCTCTCAAGTCAAAATCAAGTTTCCCTTTTCATTAAAATGCACAATCTCTTACTACAATTAATGAAAATCAATTTTAAGCAGCAACCTTAATGTGACAATACAAGGTTAGTAAATATATCTCTATTTTACCAACAAACTATCCATTTATCATGTCAACTTAAAGTTAAGCATGATTTTAACCAAATTCTACACCTAAATTAGCTATCTCAAATGAAACTCACATAAACAAATCAATCTAAAAGATGACCAAACATTTAGAAGCATTAAGCCAAGGATAAAATCAACACACACATATATAGATATATATATCTCATTAGCTACTAAAAGAAAGAAATAATCAATTCTTAATCCATACAAAGGCTCAAAATAATCTTAGAGTGACAAGTCTAGCAAATCATGTTTAGCAAATAGCCATAAATACACTCTATGCTACAGCTATATCAAAACATAAACAAAGAAAGGGAAGAAGAATAAAAAAAATGAATGATTGAAGCTTCAAATCTCTTCTACACTCCAACCCCAAGCTCTGAACTCCTCAAACACAAATCCTAGTAGAGAAATGCTCCAAGAACCCTTAGGAAATGCATAATGATCAATTTTTGGCCTATCCCTTCAATTAAAGCCCTCAAAATGCATTTCAACAAGTGAAACACATAGCTGTAGTTTTGTCGTTGTCTTGAGCATACATGTCGTTGGCTGAAGCATATGACACATTAAGCTTCTTCTCTATTAAGTCCTACTTGCTCCAGCACATGTATTATTGGCTGAAACCAATAACACAATAGCTTTCTTCTTAGCTTCATGAGTTGGTTTTTGTTTGATCTTTGTTGCTAAAAGTTTTGTTTCTTAACCCTTGAAAAATTTCCAAATTTGTCTCTATGCCCCACAGGAGAGAAGATGCATAAGTTCTCAATTTAATCACAAAACAAATAGGATAAAACAAGAAATTCTTTGACTTTTTGCTTGATATTTTGACATGCACATTATTTTCTATAAACTTCTTTTTATGCACATTTTGATTTCAAAACTAGGTAAAAGGAGAAGATAATGTACTAGAATATTATGAATTTCTAAGAGTTAACACATCCCCAAACTTAAATATTTGCTTGCCTTCAAGAAAACGCCTTTATCCTCACTAAATTAATGAATTACTCATCAATCATGCACGAATGAAGGTATCTTCATTAGCTGCTCAAAGAATTATATTAGATAAGAAACTAAGAAATATGCATAGATGAATGCTTCATAGAGTTAAAACATGCTTTTCAAGAATTCCCAAGTGTGAGTGTGTAAATGGCTGGCAAAAAAAAAAATTGTATAAATGGAGTTAACATGTATTCCTTTTGCACTTGCCAAAGTTAAAAGCAACACTTCAAATCATATACCAATATTCAAACAATCAATTTTATCATTCTCTAATACCTACTTTTTTTCTTCTAATTCACTCCACTTGACTTAAAACTCATAGGGACTTTTTCAGCTTGTAATAGGGCCAATGTTGGGAATTTCAATAGAAAGGTAAAGGATAATTAACAAATATCTTAAGATAGATGATAACTATTCAAATATTTTCTTCCTTTTCACATAAAACATAGTCCCCCAAATTTAAACCAAATTGATTCCCCCTTTTTTTCATATCAAGCCTTCTTTATAAACTCTCTCTCTCTCTCTCTCTCTCTCTCTCTCAAGGAAATCATGGTTTTTCACATTGACTAAGGCAGGTAGATATTAGGTTTTTCAAAAAGAATTTCTAATTTGTTTTTCAATTAGGTTCAAAAGGGAATAACATCAATTAGATAATCTTGAAAGGCTCAAAGGCATTTTATGAAGTGCCTTAATCATTTCTTTAGATCGTATGAAATAAATCAAAAGTTTTGAAGAATTCTAAAGATTATTTTGAAATTGAAAGTTTGAAACAAAGATATATGACCTAATTTGCCACAAATCCCTTCAATAGATACATCCAAAATAAAGCTAACTCCAATAGTGCTTAATTTGCTTAAAAATTCCTGAATAACATGATTTATCCCTACAATACATTCAACAATGCACATCAATCAAATTTTCCTATTCAAAATAAAAGATTGAGTAGTAATTTATATCATTGGATCATCTAAACAATCTTTGACAAAAAACCCAAAATTTCATCACATATTCAACATTTTTCTCAAATAAACAATTAAGTCTGAATAATTTTCAAATGCTCCAACAATTTTCTTGGGAACTTGTTAAGATTTTTTCTGTGCACTCAATAATTGGAGCCCTCTCACCTCCAAACTTAAAAGATGCAATGTCCTCATTGTCAACTAAAAGGATGGGAGCGAAAATAGCTAGCACCTGTACAACACCATATTCACAGCATTTATACCATTCGATAATCAATAATTAACAAAAATTAGGCCCTTTGGGCCTAACTAAGACCTAGAAATGTGGTCATCACTAGCGATAAGTAGCTAGAAAATTAACAATCACAACAAGCAATTAAACAAAGAGAGACAATTACATGAACCACTTAAACTAGCTATTAGTAGCAAGGAAAATCATATTCACATGTTAACAAGAGTATCTTAGAGCACTAGCCATCAATAGCCAACACCAAACATCAGTTATTAAGTGTCCTGTATCAGCATTTACATTTACATGCCAATTTTCAAAATATACACATTCAAAATAGCCACCAAGAATATGCACACTAAGCACAAGCTATCAATAGAGGGCTAACCGAAGCTCAAACAAAATAGAGAAGCATTAGTCATGTCTATACCCGTCCTAAAAAAACAAAACACACATAAATCAAAACTCTACACAAAGAAATCAAAAAAAATGAAAGAAACTTAACCAAAACTATCCTAAAACAAAGGAAAATTACCCCCAAACTTGAACTCTATCTAATCCAAAACTGTCCACTGTTATTCCAAACCTAATCCTATTCCTTACTGCATACCTAGAGGCCTCTGGCCTTCTATCCAAATGCAATCCAACAACAATTAATCAAAAGGCTCTAGTTACTACAGTTAATTTCAAACAAATCAGAGTATGCAGAATGAGCCATATGATAGCAATATACAACTATTCGACACAAACTAAAATAGATGGAAGCATTACAAATGGGTAGTAGTAACTTAAGCTTCCAAAGCCTTCCTTGGTGAACCCACATAGAAACTATAACCTGGAAAATGTTAAATCAACGGGGTGAGACAAAAGCCTCAACAACCAACAATCCATCTCATTAGATATAGGAGTAAGGGGTAATGAGGTGTCAAGTGGGACAGTTACAAATTCATAGCATTATAACAGAAAAATATCACATGGTTACATGTATATCAATTTACAATATAATAATCTTATTCTCATATTTATCACATGGATGCACAAAAGTCAATATACAAGAATTTATTCTCAACTTCTCTTATTTCCTTTGACTAAACCTATATGCTAGTACTCACCCATATGACTAGTAGTTCAACTTAATAAGCTCACCGATCAATGATATGGATTGGCTAAAATCCATAAACCATAAGATCGGACCATGGGATTCCCCTCTAATATATTAGTGGAGTGTTAAGGCCCTACCAATCACAAATGGGTCAAAGGACTAACCACTGTACACCTGGAAGCCCACCACCTTATTTCTTCTTTTTGTACAACAATTCACCCCCTTATTTGCACATGAATAACCTCTCATCAAATCAATATCCACCATCTCCTCTCATATCAATACTCAAGAGATATAATCACAATGGGTTATCACATGCTATTGTCAATTTACAAGTTGTCAACATAATTTTTCCATCCTCACAAAACAATATCAATTCATAGATATCATGTCACTAGTCAACAACAACAAAGCCTTAATCCCACTAGGTGGGATCGGCTACATGGATCTCACGACGCCATTATGTTCTGTCCAAAACCATATCTTTAGGTATATTATTAATCAAAAGGTCTCTCTCTATGACCTCATTAAGCGTTCGCTTCGGCCTTCCGTGACCTCATTTTACAGGACTCCATACGCCTTGATCAACCCTCCTCACCGGTACATTCAACGGCCTTCGTTGAACATGTCCAAACCACCTCAAACAACTTTCTACCATTTTTCCTTCAATAGAGGCCACTCCAACTCGTTTACGTATATAATTATTATGAATCTTATATGTTTTTGTATGACTACACATCCATCTCAATATTCTCATCTGACCACCCCCATTTTATGCTCATGTACTCCCTTTAAAACCCAACACTCACTACCATATAGTATTGCTGATCTTATAGCAGAGCGGTAGAATTTTCCTTTTACTTTATTAGGTACTTTCCGATCACAAATAACTCCAGTAGCTTTTCTCTATTTATACTATCCAATTTAAATTCTGTGATTGAAATCTCTATCAATTTCACTATCTTGTATAATTGATTCCAAATATTGAAATTTTGTCACTTGCGGAATGACTTGCCCCCTAATTTAACTTCCACTTCATTTCGACCTTATCTCTTATCATACTTACAATGCATATATTTAGTTTTACTCCTACTCAGATGAAAACCCTTCACTTCCAAAGTCTATCTTCATATCTCAAGTTTAGAATTAATTTCCTCCATAGATTTAGCTAACAGAACTATATCATCCACAAAAAGCCTGCATTTAGGGATCTCCTCTCTTATAGGCTTAGTTAGAACATTTACCACTCGGTTAAACAAATAAAGGCTCAAAGTTGATCCCTGATGTAGGCCGATTCTTATAGGAAAGTTCTTTATTACACCTCAAGGCGTTCTAACATTGGTTGTAACCCCCTCATACATATCCTGAATGGCTTTGATATATGCAAACCACACCTCTTTCTTTTCCAAAGCTTTCCAAAGTATATCTCTTGGCATGCGATCATATGCTTTTTCCAAATCAATGAAAACCATATGCAAATCTCTTCCTTTGCTCCTATACTTTTCCATAAAACCCCTTAATAAATAAATCGCTTCTGTTGTAGACTTTCTTGGCATGAATCCAAATTAGTTTTCAGCAATTTCAGTCTCTAACCTCAACCTACGTTATGTCACCTTTTCCCATAATTTCATTGTATGACTCATAAGCTTAATTCCTCTATAGTTTGCACAATTTTGAATATCCCCTTTATTCTTATAAATAGGAATTAAAGTACTTTTCCTCCACTCATCCGGCATTTTCTTGAATCGCAAAATCTCATTAAATAATTTTGTGAGCTATAAAACACCCTCTTCTCCCAAACATTTCCAAACATTAATAGGAATCCCATCAGGCCCAACAGCTTTACCATTTTTCATTTTTTTAAGCGCTTCCCTAACATCGCCAACTCGAATCTTGTGGTAAAATGACAAATTGAGATCACCTTCTCAAGTTGTCAAATCTTTGCAATCACAAGGCCCTCTACCTACATAATTGAACAACTTATAAAAGTAGGCTTCCCACCTATTGTAACCCCCCTTCGATAATCAGGCCGGGATTAGGGTTTAAGAACATTTAATTATCGAATGAGAAATCCGGAACAATTAAAAACTTTTTAAAACGCCTGTACAAATGGATCTCCATTCATTTCATTCATTAAAACAAATGGCCTGTTTGGTCTGTTACATATACAATATCAGAGTAAGCACAATTCCCGACGTTCACCCGGGATAATAACATTAATCCAAAGGTTTATACAGGGCATCATTGCCCATCTCAGTATCCATACCAGGGATTACACAAAACTATACCACTACAATTCTATACAATATATTTACAATGATCCAAAATGATAACCAGTTCGATATAAACCAAAATATATAGCTAAGACTACCACCGGTAGTCCTAATCATCCTTTGCCACTTGCTTGCCTTTCGATCCACTTGCCCTGTCTAAAAATGTTATTTGGAAAGAATGAGATTCTAGAGAATCCCAGTAGCAACAGTTTATTTATATGATGCATATATATAAAGCAAGTCACATATATCACAATGCAGCAATCAATATTCGAGACCGGGCTTTCGCCACATTCCCTTCACTTTATACGAGGTCGGGCTTACGCCACGCCCCATCACTTTATCAATATTTGAGTCCGGGCTTTCGCCACGTCTCCTTCACTTTCACTGTAATTGAGTCCGGGCTTTCGCCACGTCCCCTTTACTTTCACTGTAATCGAGTCCGGGCTTTCGCCACGTCCCCTTCACTTTCACTACAATCGATGACTAATGCAAACAAGCAATGCAATACACATGATATAGGATAAAGTGTCACTACCTTTGTCTTTCCTTCCTTGAGCAGGCACTGGCCTTCTATGCTCCGGGCAGATATCAAATCCTAAAGTCATAATTAAGGACGAAGCATTATTCTCTATTCCAATACTCAATTAACTCTTCAACACTTAGATTTTGTTATCAATAATGACCCTTAAGAAGCCACAAATGCCTCTAATAAAACCCCTAAAAGGTTAGGAAACAATAGGGTGAAGATCTCTTTTCGAAAACACAAAGTGCTGGAACACAGGGGTGGGCCGCGGCCCACCATTCCTTGGGCTGCGGCCCAAATATGGTCATAAGGCCTTGGGCTGCGGCCCACCACTCATGGGCCGCGGCCCAAAACAAGCTAGAAAGGTTTGGGCCGCGGCCCAGAAATTTCCTGACTCTAGGCTGAACTTCGAAAAACCATAACTAATTGTAGAAAAATCGAAACGGAGTGATTCCAAAGCCAAATGAAAGGTATTTGAGTCCTCTTTCAAGGAAAAATATGGCTTATAACTTAAAATCATCACAAAAATACAGAATCACCCAAAACCCAACATTACTCCAACACAGAGTTCTGTTTTTGTACCAAACTTTGGCAAAGCATAACTCTCAGAATACCAAACGAAATGACATAAAATATATGTCCATTTTGAATCTTGGGATGTGAACTTTAAGACTGGAAAGTTTCACAATTTTCTGAAATCATTTGATCACTCAAAACGTCCACACAAATAAACTGTCCAGACATAGTTCACATTGACAGCATTTTCCAACTTTTCTACCAAAGTGTTCAATGACTCCAAAATCATTAACCAAGCTTATTCCCATACAATTTTCCCCAAGGAACACAATAGTAACCTCAAAATGACCAAATTCATACTCTAACCACATGCCCTGTTTTGACCAATACACCAAAACCAACACAAAGATCCCAAACTTTACTTTTAATGATTCAAACCAATCCATTTGTCCAAAAGACATCATAATACACCATTTCCATTATCACAACATGCCAAACTCACTAAGACCCTAATTTTCGAAAATAGGCATAAATTTCTAGAAAAATCAATGCTCACCAACATCCACAATATATATATCAAAAGGGAGATAGCACTCACCTTTTTCACTTTGCCAAAGAGATTTCTTGATTCTTCAACTTTCACAATCTCTTGAGGTCATAAACTACCACCAATGAACACATTTCAACCATCACAATGAAGCTCTTCATTCAAGGATCAATATTAAAGAAGGGAGTTTGAGCAATAGAAGCCATTTTTCCTACCTTTTTGCAAGCTTTTCCTCTTCCTCTTTGCTGCAAAAATGTCGACAGAAATGAAGAGGGAAGAGAGAGAGGACGAGAGAGAGAGATGGAGGTGGAGTGAAGAAGAAGCACAAATGATTATACTCCCTCCATTTCAGTTTTTGCTGCGCACAAGAGGGAAGAGAGGAGAGAGAAATGCATTGTTTAAAATATCACATTTTGACTTTTCTCCTACACTCTCACATCCTTACATCTCAACACATGTCACTTTTCCATTGGTTCTCACATACTTAGTCACTAATTAATCTCTCTAATCCTTTCATTAGCCATTTGATCACACTTCTCATTATTCTCTTAGTTAGTAATTAATTTCCCCATTAATTACCAACTTATGCCAATAATTCCATTCTTTCAATTTTCTAACAATTATGACATATTAAATAATATTGTCACCAATATACATTAATTCAACTTTAATCCGATAATTATCCTCAATAATTATCATTAGGCCTTAATCGAAAATTGGGGCGTTACACCTATTCTTAATATCTCCATCAGTAATCAAAACTTTGCCTTCTTCATCCTTTATACACCTTACTTGGTCAAAGTCTCTCGATTTTCTCTCCTTGTTCTTTGCAATCTTATAAATCTTACGCTCTCCTGTCTTTGTCCTTAACTCCTTATTAAACTCTTTATATGCTTTATTACAAGCTTCACTCACTGCCTTCTTAGTCTCCTTTTTAGTCAAACGATACCTTTCCCAATTACCAACATTATTACACAAGTGTATTGCTCTAAAACAATCTTTCTTATACTTGACTTTCTCTTTAACAGTCTTATCCCACCACTAAGTCTCCTTATCTTATCGACCAAAACCTTTTGATTCTCCCAAAATTACTTTAGCAACCTTCTGAACATTTTTAGACATATTCTCCCACATGATATTAGCACTTCCTTGTACCTCTCACTCCCTGTAACCCCCTACCTTAAAAACCGTAATAATAATTCAAAATTCATAATTAAAATGAAATAGAAACCAATAATTACCAAAATTCATTTACAATCCCTTCCTTACGGAGGGTTTTCACAAAATCTTTCAAAATTTATTCGCTATCCTGGTCTCAAGTTCAAATATCGAATATAATTACTTGTGCAGTTATATCACATCTATACATATTAGAGCGTATAGCAAAATTTCTGGCCACCCTGAGTGTCATATATATACTAAGGGTTTACAAGTTTCCCTTTTAGGGGATTACAACACCATAAACAGAACGTTATTTACATCCAAAAATAATATACAATAATCCAGTTTCAAATTAGATAACCAACATTTCAAACTAAACATCTCTACTAAGTCCTAACTACTCCTGGTGGTTCGTTTCTTCTTGAAACCACTTGCCCTGTCTGAAATGTTAGTCAATGGAAAGAATGAGATTCAAGAGAATCCAAGTAATAACAAGTTACTCATACAGTGTATAAACACATAGCATATATGATTATGTTAAGCAGCATTACAATGATATATGACTCACGCCACATATGACAACACTCCTGGCTGTAAACATTATGCATCAGTTTTCGCTGCGATCTCAATGCAACAGCTTACGCTGTAATCACTATGCCAGCTTTTGCTGTAATCTCAAAGCATCACAATGTATCACAATGCATGACAAACATACATACAATGCTTTACACATAGTATAAGAGAAAGAGTCACTACCTTGTCCTTTCTTGACGTTCTCTGGCACAGTGGGCTCGCGAGTATAGCAAATGTCAAATCCTATAACCCAATGTCAAGAGCGGCAGATTAAAACTCTATTCCAATTTCTAACTTCCAAACACTTAAAGTTGGTTATCATTTGGACTCCTTAGGTGGCTATTAGAGGCTTAGATACATACTTAAAGAGTTGGGAAAGATCATACCAAAAACCACCTTTCAAAAGTGAAATATACTGATTCTTGGGGGTTGGCCGCGGCCTAAAAATCCATTGTCCGCGGCCAAAAATAGGTCAGAAACATTTGTGTTGCGGCCAAGAAAATCATGTTTCTTAGCTGAACTTCCAAAAATAATAACTAATTCCAGAAAAATCAAAATGAGGTGATTATAAAGCCAAATGAAAGATATTTAAATCCTTTTTATAGGAAAAATATTGATCATTACCAGAAATCACCAAAAAATTACCAAATTTCACAAAATTCACCACTGCCCCAAAATAGATTCCAGTTTTAATCCCAAACCCTATGTTGTGTTGTCATACTATCCCCAGGGACCACTTTGCAATTAGTACAAAGTCTTCTATCAGAATTCCTTACCAAAAAGAAGTCAATTTGTGTCTTGGCAGCTCCACTCTTATATGTTATTAAATGCTCCTATCTCTTCTTAAAGCAAGTGTTGACAATCTTGAGGTTATATGTGAGGGAGAAATCAATAATAAATTGACCTTCACTATTGAGCACCCCAAATCCAAAACCCCCATGCGCCCTTGCATAAGATCCTGCTTCCTTACCAACATGTCCATTAAGATCTCCAATAAAAATCTTTTCGGTTAGTGGGATACTTTGAATTAGTCCCTCCAAATCTTTCCAAATATTTTCCTTAAGATTTGCTTCTGTGCCTGCTTGAGGTGTACATGCACTGATAATGTTTATAATATCCTTCCCAACAATACTTTTTAAGGAAATGATTCTGTCCTCAACCCTTTTAACTTTCACCACGTTCTTTCTCCATTCATTATCAGTGATGATAACAACACCATTCCTTCTATTGACCTTTCCTGTATACCTAAGCTTAAAACAATTAATTTCCCAAGACCTTTCTCCTGCCCATTTAGTTTCTTGAAGGCACAAGATATTAATCTTTCGATCATTCATTACGCCTACCACCTCCAGAGATTTGGCATTCAGAGTCCCAACGTTCCAAGTGCCAAATCTGATCTTGCTTTCATGAACTAGCTTCTTTAACCGCCTTCGTTCAGAAGAGAGTGGTAGTCCTTCCTCATTTAACACTACACACGGGCGACGATGCAGTGGCCCTTACTCACTTATCACTGTACTCGAGCCATACAACGCATTATTTACAGACAACGACCTAGCATTAGCACAATTTCTTCGTTGATCCATGTTCATAAGAGATTCGACAGGGTCTTCCGTTAGCTGTCGAGGCCTAACACAACCCTCTTTTTTTACTTGGGCTTGGGACTGGCTATAAACATAGGCGGAGTTATCATGTCACTAGTCATTTTTCAATAAAAATAAGTCCCATGAGATAATTTCATTAAAACATAATCTCATAGTCCATATAACAAATCAATAGCAAATTTATAATTCTATATAGTTGAAAATCACTCACAAAAATCATACAAGCATGTACAACAAGAGGAAAATAGTTGCCTTTCGCCAAAACTAAGTTTATCACAAGAATCCAAACTCCAAGCTCAACCACAATCCACAAATCAATCTATAACAATAAATTATAACCATAATTTAGTATTCAAACTAGTTGAGTGATTACAATAACAATCTAGAGGCTTAAAAAAAATCTCTCTCGAACCCAACCATTGGCTTTCATTTTTTCCAATTAATCGAAATTTGCAGTTTATAACTTAAAGTCCCAACCTCAACACCCATTTGAGAAAATCAAGTCTAATCAACAATTTAAAC
Source organism: Inga oerstediana (assembly GCA_963210345.1). Taxonomy (NCBI): domain Eukaryota; kingdom Viridiplantae; phylum Streptophyta; class Magnoliopsida; order Fabales; family Fabaceae; genus Inga; species Inga oerstediana. Next base: position 39,915,348 of record OY723407.1, read on the forward strand.
CAAGTAAACCTCAAATATAACTCTAACATAACCCGATTATCAATTCTCATTTTCAATAATTACATTATCAATATCAACCCAAAGCCTAACTCAAAAATCAAATATCTAACTCAAGTCTTCATATAACTTCCAAATTGTTCACTTTAATACATAACCTCAAAATTATCAACTTCCCACCATAACTCAATTTCTCTATCCTAATCAAAATTTTATCATCCAATAACTCTATTCCTCTCATTAAAATTATCGACAATAATAATTGTACCCAATCATCATAAAACCCCAAAGTTTTGCTTAATTTAATCCTTGGGAAAAATATTGATAACTCAACTAGTTATGAAATCATAACCACAAATCCCTTTTTTTCTCTCCCATTAATCCTTTCTCACTCCTTAGATTTATCAATTAATCATAACCTCCTCAATTTATTCAACACACCTACTTTTTCTACACTTAAAATGTCACCCAAAATCCTCAATATTCACATTCCATCATAAACCTCAAACCCAAGCCATTCAATCATCAACATAACCTTCAATATGTTAAAATAAATCATCAAATTCGAATTTAACAAACCCAATATCATAAATCCTAAATTTCCAACAAAACTCTAACTTTAGTTTCCTTATATCAACCACTAAAGCTAACATACAAACCATATAATTCTTATTCAAACCTTAGTAACTCCATTAAAAGCAAAATAATCAACAAGAAACCTCAAAAAGTTTAAAATCTATCAAACCCTAATTTTTCCCAAATCAAAAGGAAACTACAAATAAGAAGAGAATAAAAATAAAAGTGATATGGGATAGAACACATGCCAAGCATTCTAGAAGGACCAAGCAATCTCCCTCTCGCGCTCCCTCTCGCACTCACAGCTTGCACACAAATGAAGAAAGGGACTGGAGAACTAAATGCAGGTCGCGACTATGCAGTGGGTGAGGCTGTGAAGAATAAATAGGGAGGGGAATCTAGTTTGAATCATTAGTAGGTCACGTGACCCACTAAGGGTATGCTTGGGAAGGCGTCTAGAGCTTCTAAAAGCCCAGTTGACACACATAGAGCCATTTGGGTTCGCGTCTAGTGCACATTGAGCTTTTGGAAAAAACGCATCTTCTTAAAGAAGCTGGTCTCAGGTGCTTCTCGTGGAGGGTGAAGACTGAAGAAGCTGATTTGAGTGTGGGGCAGAGACATTCATGTTGACTAGTGGGCCATCTTCTAATTTTTTCTTACGCCTCGTACCCTCAAACCATATTCATTTAGCTATTATTGACGAAAAAACATGTTTTCGCCTTTTCTGATTATTTTTCCTAAAATCTGGATATTTGAGCCACTAGAAAGGAATTAGCAATTCAAAAAAAATTGAACCTAGGATCAATGTTGTTGTTTAATATAGATTTATCCATTTTTAATTAAGGACTTTAGTTTATATTTTTTAAATAATAATTGAATTTATTTTATTTTATAAAATTTTATTTATAATTTTTCACTTCAATTATCACAATATATATAAATAATATATATATATATATAGTATTCATGCCCTTTCCAGTAATTTCCCATCTAAACGGGTTTTTTAAACACTAATCCAAACAGGTTTAATGTAATATCCCGATTTGTGGTTAGGGCTAATGACTCTGATAAACATTGTAATTAGTGTAATTAAGCACTTTTGGGATTAATGTAATGTGAATTTGGTATAAATATGTGTGGTCTTTAAGATCAAGGGTTGAGATTCATTGATCATGGGTCGGAATCCTACGTTTTGCATTGTATGAACTCATGTTGGAAGTGGTTAAGATATGGACATGTGGTGTAACACCCGTGTTTTGAAAGCATATAGATGACATAAGTATAGTAATATCTTTAAAAAGGAGACCAGTAATCTTTTGTAAACAGCGAAAGTCCCAATTTCAAGCAGAGTGTGGAGCTGTACTTGAATGGGTTTTCAAAAATCTTTTCAAAAACCATTTTCAGATTGGGTCTCATATTATTTTATGATTTATTTTAAGCCATGCGTTTTAGGTTCATTTCTTCATATTAGAGTGTTTACTAATAAGTTCTCTGCTAAAACCCAAGCTACTATGTTTAATTAACGGCCCTAGGTGGACGGCTGTCCACTACTGGTACGAATGTCGTTGCGCGTTCGCTTATATACAGGCGCTTACGTACATGTCAGTACGAGACTGACCACACTTAAATACAAATTACATACAATATCCAAAATAGATAACTAACAGAAAACTAAATTCTAAGTCCTTTGCTTCATTCACCCGTGTTTACCTTCTTGCCAGAGGAACTACTTGCCCGAGCTGAAAATTTGTTTTGGAAAAATAGGGTGAGATTCAATGAATCTCAGCAGTAACAGATATCACTCATATAAAATGCACATATATCATGCCATGTCAACCAAAGTTACAGTACAATCAACATATTCAACATTCAGAGATAAATTCACAATATGCAGAAAGCATAAAGTTATCAATTCAAGGACAACCGTCCCTTGCCACAGCGCTGGGAAATTCTACTGGGCCTTAGCCCTTCTCATCTGAATGTTTTAAATTCACAATGGTACAAACATGCATATAACATATCACATAGTATGTGAGGGATAAGTTACTACCTGACAATTTTTTCAAATCTTGATCTTGATTGACGTGCTTTGAACGTCCTGGCAAATGTCAAATCCTATAAATTATAATTTACGGGCAATGAGTTATTTCTTAGTCCAACTCTTCATAAATTATTCTCTTATGTTGGTTACCATTAGGGTCACTACATTAGGCCCAATATGAAGCTAATGAGCTCAAGATACTCCAAATGCTTAACTTAACTCTTAAATGTCCAATTTTATTACAAAAACTCTTTGCTTTGAATTTTTGTACAATTACCAAAAGCTGGCGGATTTTTCACTGAACTTTGAAAAATCATAACTAATTCTAGAAAAATCGAATTGAGGTGATCCAAAATTCTATATAACCCTTATTAAGTCTATTTTAAGGGAAAAATACTTTCAGTAGCTGAAAGACCGCGCACACTTCTCAGTTTTTCTTTTTCTCCCTGCTGCCAGAAAATCTGACCAGTTTTAATGGTCTAATTCAAAAATTCATAACTCCTAGTATACTTATCGAAATCCTTCATAATGCCTATCAAATTAAAGGTATATAAGTGTACTTTAATTCTGGAAAATCTCATAATCAACAGATGAAGTTTGGACAGTGAAATTTTCGCTACAACAAAACTGCCAGACAAAAATGCACACTGGCAACTTTGTTGCACAAGTAGACTTAATTTCCAATTTTTGATTCTTTAAACCAGTCTGTAAAAAATTATAACCAGAGCCTATTCCCACACAATTTTTCATGTAGAATCCAATGGAAAGCTCAAAAATATCAAAATCAAATTATTTCTACCAGATTTAGCCCCCAACCGAAATCTGCCTCCCAAAACAACAAAAATTTCACTTTGTGATTTTAACAACCAACAAGTCTAATACTTCTCCAAACATCATATATTACCTTATATATATATGATTAAAACATCTTCCTTCTTCAAAAACACCCCTTGAATGAAATACATGGGTGGTTGAAGAGCTAAGAAAAACTCAATGAAATCACAAAGTATTCGGTTCAAAAGAAAGCCTATGCTTACCACTTCGCGTTTCTACAAGTGGTTCGGTATTCCGGTGGCACTCTGGTAGACTAATTGGCACAAAACACCTCAGATGAGAAATCTAAGACCATAGAATTGAAGCTTATAGTGAGTAGAGGAAGTTTCCTGAAGGACTTACCAGACAATAACGGTGATTCAGGGTTGAAATCGGCTCCGGTAGTCAAGAAAACTCACTATTCACTCCTCCTTCTCTCTTCTTGTGTTCTTAAGCTTAAGAAATCTGATTTCTCTTTCTCTTTCCATGCTTGCATGAAATTTTGCCATTTAATTAGGCATGGATGGTTGTGATTTAATCACATAAAATGATCTCATCTCATCTTGCCACGTGTCACAAGTTTAAGGCTTAAGAGTGCCACGTGTCATGCAACCATTTGTCTTCCACTTTTCTCTTTCTTCGGTGGGTCATAAATGGTCAGGGGTAGGGAAGGCCTGACAATTTCCCCGGACTCCTGGGTTCGGTGCTCGACTCAAAAAGTAAGCGACCCAGCCAGAGACCGGTGAATTCCCCGGACTCAGACGCTAGATGGCATACTCTGGAGATGACAACACAAAAGGCTTAAAGTGGGTGTAATAATGTGTAATGATGAGGGACACATGTCACCCCCTCATTTGGCCAACACAAAAACATGTTTTTATTTTGTAATAATTTCAGGACACTTGTCATTTCCTTATTTGGCCAACAAAAAAGATGTGTCATCATGAGTTATAATGAGCTGTCATTACATGCTTTACTGAAGTTCTTTTTGATAAAGTTGCTCCATCGTTGCATTACCCGGAATTCCATGTGGGACCCACGTGGGACCATGGCACGCATATCGAGGCACATCACGAAATGCCCGAATTCCTCCGATCTCGCAACTGACGCCCCTGAACCCTGCAGCCACCGACGAATTTTACTCCGACTTCTTCCACTTGTATTTTTACAATATTGACTTCTCGATTTCTGTAAATGACACAATGGATATCTGGGAATTCCAAAAGTAACTCTACCTTTAATTGTAAATACCGATATTTATTTTATTCTACTATTTCCATATTTACACGTTTTTAGTATTACAAAATTTGGTATATTACATGTGGCATGGTGGTGATTGTTGGATGAGGCACAAGGAGACAAAAGCTCACTTTTCCCTCATTTTCTCTCTCCTATTCGGCTAAGAGGCATGGGCAAGGGAGAGGAGTTGTTTCATCCTCATCATTCCTATCTCTCATTTTCTCTCTCTTTCTCCTTCATAGTTTCCGACGATCAGGGGAAAAGGAAGAAGAAAAATGTGAGATTTTGATGATTTGATTGATCTCTAATGCTCAAATCCTCTTCTCTAATGTTGTGCATCTCATTGAGAGCTTCAACTTGGTGATTTCAGAATCTTAAATAGTGGTGATTTGGGTGTTGATTCGAAATTGAAAGTTTGATAATCAAGATTCTGGATTTGGCAAAGTGAAAAGGTAAGCCTTTAGTGCATTTTGATGTATTGTTTATGAGTTTTGGATAAACTTGTGAAAATCTGGAATTTTGCCCTAATTTATGCCTATTTTTGGATATATGAATATTGATGTTGGAAATGGTCTATTGTGAAGCCATATGAGTAGTTGATATGGTTTTGAAGTTTGGATTTAAGTTGAATGAGATTTGGGGTATTGTGTGTCATAGAGACCCAAAGGCATAAATTGTGGTAGAAAGGGTTTTTGGAGTGTTTTGGAAGATACCAATGTGTTCCCTAGTTAGTGCTAAGTGTGTATGAGCTTTTGGTAGAGTTTGGGAACCCTTGGGTATGAATTTGACCATCTGGTATTTTCTGCGTTTCTGGTCTCTGATGCACAACACTCGAGCAGGGGAAGATCATGCTCGAGTGCTGTGTACATTTTCCTTTTTCTGCGTTGAGTTTTGATTGGATTCTTTGAATGAGGCTCGAGTGCACTTCCTTGTTCTCGAGTGAGGGAAGATCATGCTCGAGTGAGTTTGGGCTTGCTCGAGTTATGGTGTGAGCCCAGAATTGGGGTTGCTCTTAGGTCCTCACTCGCTGGTTGATGCCCAAGAGTGTGCTCTGACACTCGCAAGCATAGTTGTCTCACCCGAGTGCGGGGGTCATGCTCGAGTGAACTGGTGCCTCTGGTGTGGTTTGTGCTCTCGGGTTGTCACTCGTGGTGTTGCACTTTCGGGGACTCGAGCATGATTGGGGTCATCACCAGAGTACAAAGCTTGGTGATCGAGTGATGTGAGCACTTCCTGGCTGTGAAGGTTGCTCATTGTCAAGCACTGCGAGTGAGAGTCGTTCTCACCCGAGCACAAGTCTCTCATCACTTGAGTGAGGCTGTCAGAAATCAGTGTTGTGCCTTCGAAAAAGGGGTCTTTGGGGTAGTTTCTTCCAACCCTTTAGACATATATTTAGGCCTCTAGTGGTCACCTAAAGAGTCCAAAATGATAACCAACTAAGTGTATTATGAAATTAAGAACTTGGAAAAGAGATTGATCGGTTGTCCCTAATTTGGTATAGGATTTGATATCTGTCGCCCTCGTGAGACCACGGTACCGGAGCCTGTCAGGAAAGATACAGGTAGTGACTCTTTCTTTATACCTTATGTGATACATTGCATGTGTGCTATATCATTGTGATGTGATGATTTCGTATGCTGCAAGATATGTGGAATTGTGAAAGCACCGCTATACCAATAATCTCTGAGCTGCTAACAACGGTTCGGGTAAGGGCTGTGTGCCTTCCCAGCGATAAAAGGGGATGAGGTTAAGGTGTGATATATGTGTTTATGTGGGCCGAAAGGCTAATTGTGAGCCGAAAGGCTATTTGTGAAGGCCGACGGGCCAATTGTGAAAGCCAAAAGCCTATATGTGAGCCGTAAGGCTATTCGCATGCACTACCATACCAACAGTCCCTGAGTCGCTAACAACGGTTCGGGTTAGGACGACGTACCTTCCCGGCGGTAAAACGGGATGAGGGTGGAGTGTGATTTGTGTTACTGATATGTGGTGATTTGTTCATATGCTATATGATTACGTGTGGTATGAATAACTTGTTACTACTGAGATTCTTTAGAATCTCACTCTTTCTAAATGACGAGCCTTTTTAGACAGGGCGAGTGGCTCGAAAGGGAAGCAGACAACCAGGAGTAGTTAGGATTACTCTGAGGCTTTAGTGGTTGTTGGTTATCCATTTTGTTTGGGATTACCATTTGTACATAAGATGAAAATGTTAAATTTTGGATATGTAATCCCCATTTTGGGAAGCCTTTAAACCCATGTTATATATATAAGTAACCCGGGGTTTGCTGGGATTTTAGTTCCGCACTCTAATATTTTCTATGTGATTTAATTTCTCCAGTAATTATATTCGACTGTGAATGTGAGACCAGGAATAATTACGTTTTGAATTGATTTTCGAAACACCCCATCTCTTGGATGAGGGATTATAAATTGTTATCTTGTCTTATTGGTCTCTATTTCACTTAAATTTCGTAATCTGGATGTAATTACGGTGAGGGGGTTACATTTAAAGTTAAAAAAAGTTACTTCTGCCACTGCCAATTCAAACACAAATCACATCTACAATTTGACTTTTTTTTCTATCTAACTTTTTCAAAAGCCCATCTGTAGAAAAAGCTCATTCTCCACTGCTAATCCAAACAATCACTAATTGATTAGCCTTGTTTTCTTTCTGCATTATCTTTTTTAAACTTTCTTTCTTTTCCCCCTGTTTTTCTCTTTTCCTTATATCATTTATTCCAACATTTGATTTTCATTTTACTTATTTTTCTTTTGTCTAGTTTCCTTTTATATATTACACACACAGATATATATATATATATATATATATATTACTAGTGTGTGTATATTACATTATATAAATTTTCAATTTCTCCTTAAATTTCCTTGACCATATAAATTTTTTTACTCGCTCATAAATCTGTTAGTTTATTTATTTTTATTTGACTACATTATAAAACTAAAAATCACTTGGAGTAAATTCTTCCTACCTAAATAATTATATGATAAATTATTCTCTCTCTTTTTTAACAATTACATGGTACATTCTAATCATTTATTAAATAATGCCATGAAACTCAAATCAATATCAATAAATATCTACTATATTAAATTTCATATTTTTCTTTTATTAAAGATGAGTAGATACCTTATAAAAGTATACTTATGCTCCATTTATACCAATTCGGATTTTCACTTTAATTTTCAATCATATTTCATTATTTTCTCAATTTTATATTTCACGATTTCATACAATATATTTGTTTTTCCTTAAAATATCACTCTGGTTGATAATTAACATCATAGTATTACTTAAATCTTAGGAGTAAAAAAATAGGGATGTTACAACTAGGCACACATGGTGGAGAAGGAAAGAGGGCTGGGAATATGGGTTGGCCTTTCACGGGCTCGGGCATAAACGAGCTAGCCCGTTTTCTAAAAGTACCATATTTTTTAAGCCCATTGTCTTATAAGACTGGCCCTTCACAAATTCAAACCTAAATGGGCTTAAACTCATTTTAATTTAAAAAAAATTCTTTTTCAAGTTTTACAATATATTTATTATTTTGCTTTCAATTGAGATACATTATTTTTAAAATTCATAAATTTTTAGTTAAAATAATTATCTAATGTCCAAATTTGCATTTTTTTTTAAATTTAAATGAATAAATCATTGTAGAAAATAAAATAAATCAAACTAATTAATAAATGTTTGCCTGTTATTAATACTCTATTAGGTACTTAGATGTTTCACATATTGATAATTTGATATAATGATATTATATTTATTAATTTATTTTTAAAAAATATTAAACATGTCTAAAGGGACCGGCCCTACAAGGCTGTGTAGGGCCGGCTCTTTTAAGCCCACGTCCCTTTTTAACTTCTAAATCATAAGCCCGGCCTTTAAAAGGCTCGGGCCTAAACAGGCTAGCCTAATGAGCTCGACCTGATTTCTCGGCTGTACTCATAGGGCGAATGCTCCATCCAACTAGCTTGGCAGAAATAAGGGTAAGAATCACGCATGTAACCATTTGGAAAATCCCCTTGGTGAAGTCTAGCCCAACCTATCCTCTCATGCTCTATCATATAATAACAATCTTGAATCTCATGGCACCTAGATTCAATACACACGATAGAGGCCCCTAGACAACTTGTGTATCTAATGTGGTATTCTAGGTTGAGGAATAGGTGGTAAAGAAGCCTCATTGTAGCTTGCAAAAGATCGGTGAGAAGGTGGTGTTGCTAGGCCTGCAAAAGACCAAGTAGATATGGGTGGATCCTAATTAAAATTAGCATAAGGATTATTCTAGACCATAAGATATAGAGATAAGGACAAATTTCTGCCAATGCGCTTTCAGGTTTGATACAATTTCAGATTAATGTCCTTAAATACAGCAAGCTCAAACTAGAGATGAGAGTATGTCAGCTAGCTATGCGAAACAATTTAGAGTTTTAGACAATGCAAGGCACCGAATGTTTCAAAGTATGAGTGTTTCAGCATACAAAGTCAAAACAGAGAGAATACAAAAATTTGCACTTGATGTAGTAGGGATTTTACCATGCGGAGTGAGCAAAAATCAAAATTTCAGTGACCCACAATCATAGAAGCAAATCAAGTCCAGAGAAAACTCATTCAGAATACTTCCAGAAAAATTCAAATGCATGAGATTCAGTTCACTATAACTAGAACTCCCTCAAATCATATTGCAACAAAATGGATTCAGCAGCTTAAAGGCTTAGTAAGAGTGCAATTTCATTTATCAAAACAATTTTGCACAAAGCTCTAGAATTTATGGACAGTAATAAGTATCTTCATCCAGGGCAACTCCATAGCCGGAGATGAATGCAAAATATTTCAGCAAAGATGATGTAGAAACAATTTCAAAGAGAGCAGCAGAAAGTTTAACAATGGTACTAGCGTGTTGCTAAATGATTTGCAAGATACCGGACCAGCAACCAGAATTGAATACAATTAGCATTGTCTAAGTAAGATGTTCAAATTTCATGTTGCAATTGACCAAACTGTCAGCTTTTTAATTGCCAACTTTCTTGTCACAACCCAATTCAGATTCAACAATTTATTTCTGCTATTTCAAAGTCCACGATGACAACAAAATCTCAGCAAAAACCAAGGAGGAAGATTATCACATCTAAGGAATAGCAAATCAGCAAATATATCAGCAAGTGTATGAGCAAAACAACCAAGCAATTGTGCCAACATTCGCCGCAGTAATTATAATAAAGCCCACAGCCCAAACAAGTTAGAGACAGAGCAATTTCACAGCAAAAATCATTCAAACCAGCTGTTAAATTCGTCCAGACAATATCCAATCAACTTTTAAGTCTAGCAATGCCTCTCAATCACTCTTTGGACAATGATTTCAGATATGACAGCAGAGGTTTTTCTCAAATGATAGCAACAAACTCTCAAACTTTTTTCCAGCAGCCCAAGTTAAGCAAATTGTAATCAGGTTCAGGAGTTACACGCTGTAGTTGAGTTGGAGAAAGAACACAAAATCCACAGCAATGATGTTATAGTTGCAATTTTCCACAAGTTCAAGTTTGGTTCTTAAGTTTCTGATTAACAAAACCAGGTCAATTCCACAGTTAACAACCGTATATACAACACAACCAATCTCAGCGTCTAAAATCACAATATATCAGAAAATTCCAGCAGCAGCAAAACAATTTCCAGATTTAGACAGCAATTTCATAGCAAATTCTATGAAGTCACAGTTCAGCAAGTGCCGCATCAGTTTGAGATTCCAAACAGAAACTCACAGATTTTAGAGTGTAATGTAGAAATTCAGAACAGAATTGGTTCTTAAGTTCAGCAAAGATGACTCTCACAGTTAAAGCACTTGAAATACCAAGTTCAAACGTAGTTCAAGATAGAGTCCACAATGTCCACTATGACAGCAAGTTTCAAGGTCAGGCCACTGCAAATAATCTAGCAGCAAGCAGCTTAAAACCCCTCTCAGATTAACAAGAGTTCTTGACAGCAATTATGTGCAGTAATGACCCACAGTAAAATAATGGTAGAATTCGCACAATCAGAATAATAAACCAATTTAGCCCTGTAACTTCAAATATCAGCAAGGAATAAGTAGGCAAAATAACAGTAATTGCACCACTCTATGACAAAATTGTCAGCAAAACACGTTTTCCACCCTTAACCAAAACAACTCACAGCAGCAAGCATAATCAATAAGAGCAATGTCAACTTCAAAAATTCACGCAGTTGGATTTGGACAGAGTCACAAGATAGATAAGGGTGCAAAATCTAGGGCAACTCAATAAGTTCAGAATCACGAACCAAGTTTCAGCTACTATAGAACAATGATCACAACACATATTGCTTTGAATTGATTGGTTTAAATTCAGAATAAGGTCTGATTTGTTTAAATTCACAAGATCACAGAATTTCAGGATAGTCTCAATAATGTCCAACCAACAGTTTCCCAAGTGACAAATAGAAAAATCAAACACACAATTGCAGCATGGTATTGTTATCACAGCAGCAAAAAAGCCAATTAGTAGCAACATTCAATTCCCACAAGTGACACTGCAAACACTCTTATAACAGCAAAAAGCACTCATGACAGCAATAAGCATTGAAACAGCTCAGTGATAGCAGCGATTTTTAACAACTCCAGTAATTCACAAAAGCAAATTCCCAATGAGTTGAGTTATGACAGAGGAAAGATACTCAAACACTCAAATGCACTTGGAAAACCAATGTATGACAGAAAATTCAGATCATGACAGCAATGACTCTTCCACATGAATCTCTACAAAATTTCAAAGTTTCAGACACTTCCCAATTTCTTTCAAAAGCACAACTCAATTATAGCATAACAACTCCCAACTTAAACTGATATGGAATCCAAGTCTACACATGCAACTTCCAAACAGTTCCAGATTGCAGTTATCCAAAGTAACCCAAGATTTCAGTAGAAAATATTACAATGACAGCAACAAGTTGATATCACATAAGCAAACTGATATGGAAAATCAAAGGATGGAGTTGATATGCATAACTCAAGTTTGCACAGAAATCACAGCTTCAGCATTCATTGGTAGCACCAAATTAAGCTAACTATAAGCACTACTAAACCAAAAAATATCCTATCCAACTAATTTTTATTCGAGTTTTGTATTTTTCTCTTTTTTATGTATTTTCTCGGGCCCAATGGATTGCTAGGAAACCTCAACAAGTAAGGCTCCCCGGCAACGGCGCCATTTTGATCAGCTTGTCGTTATTCCTACCAAAAATACTAAGCTAAACTATAGTACAATGATCTCTTGCCTAGGTCATTCTTCACTAAGGAGCCTAAGGGTGTGTTTGGTTTGAGGGGAGGGGAGGGTAGGGGAGGGAGGGGAGGGGAGGGCGGGGAAATTATAATTTTGGACAAAAGAAATCCAAAATTTACCCTCTCATTTTTTTAAATTTTGGATTTCCGCCCAAAATTTACTTTCTCATTCTTTTTAAATTTTGGATTCCCGCCCAAAATTTAAATTCCTTTAACCCAAAAAGGTAATTTACCTATCCTTCCATTCCCTCCCACCCCTCCCCTCCCCTCCCCTCAAACCAAACACACCCTAAGAGATGCTGAAATTCCTAGCTAATCCTATTAGCCATAAATTGACAAATAAATCACATCAGATAGGATAGTTCTGACTTAAAGCTACTCCTAATATTTATTTGATTTTATGGTTTAAAATGGTGAGAGATGACAATCGGTTATGGAATGTGAGTAAAAGAAATGGATCAATGACAAAGATGCTTCCCAAGAGTTGTGACTTCAAGTTCCTTGCCTTCTAATTATTTGAGTTCATTGGCACAGTGAATCGAGCACTTTCTCATGTTAATCGCATAACAAATTTGATAAGAAACGCTCAGTCACTTCCAAAAGCAAGTCAACTAACATTGCTCATGATTAAATCACTAGCAATAGGTTCAGAACATCAACTGAGTTCAGAAACAATCCCTAGCTACTCCAAATCAAGAAGATTACCATCTGAGAATTTCTAGATCAGATTCAGTCATATGAGTTAACAGAGAAGTAGAAAAACTAATTTACATGTCACAATCATAATCTAAAATACAACAATAAGCTCATAGATGAATCTAAGACATAATCTACCAAGCATGACGAACTCCTTTTCGAATCCAAGGCTCAGGCTCTGTCACAGCTCCTAGGATAGTAACGAATAAACTACACATGGTGCTAAAATCAGCTCCTCCGAGCTTCAGTTTAACTCCAACCATGGTAGCCAATGTTTACAAGATGAAGATGAAGAATGGTGGAGGAGGACGAGAGAATGGATATGGGAATTGATGGAATGAATCTGGACTCAAGAATGAATTGAATTTTGATTGTTTTTCAGCGAATTTTGAAGGCGGGAACTGCAGAATTTGAGCTTTTGCACGAATAACAATCGGGCCCCAGCGTGTTTTTTCTCTTTTCATTAGGTCCTTTTTGCCTTCCATACAGAGCCTGCAAACTTTCGATGATTTTGATTTAGTCCCTCTTTCTTTTTTTCTTTTTTCTTTTTGATGATACAAGACACAAGCAACAGACTAACTTAAAGACATATCAGCACGAAGACAATCCTTAAGGAAGGATGGCGCCGTACGAAAACCATGAAAACCCAACTCAATACTATGTGCTTCCCGTGCCAGTCTATCCGCAGCGCCATTACTCTCGCGACAACACCAGACCACGTTCGCTTGCCACTCCCGCTCCAGCCACCGCCTAATATCCGTGAGCAGATCAATCTGGGGGTGATGATCAGACCAACCCAAAGAGAGCAATTCGACAACCTCCCAGCAATCCGTTTCAACCTCCACCCGTGACAACTGTAATTCCCAGGCTCTCTTTAAAGCCCATAGCACCGCCCAAATCTCAGCATGCAAACTCGTACCATTACCGATGTGGAACATAAAACCATCTTGCACCTTCCCTTCATAGTCCCGTGAGATCCCGCCACATGCAGCCGCCACACCTCTACAAGAGCCATCTACATTATATTTAAAGCAGCCCACAGTGGGGGGTTGCCATCGTGGGACTCTCACCCTCTCTAAATGCAGCTTACAGAGTTCCATACTTGAACAAGCCACAATAGCCTTCACCTGATAAAGAACCTGAAAATAACTCTTCAATTTTCCATCAAATACCCCAGCGTTCCTATTCATCCATATCTGTCTACTAGTCACTGCAAACCATGATGACCAACTCACTTCCCCAACCCTGCACCGTTGGTTGAGATTCCACATAACCCAGCTATACGTTCCATTTAGAGCGAAGAACTTGTTACGGAGTTGTTGAGGCACTAAATATTCCCAAACAGGCCTTGCATATTTGCAGTCACGTAAAGCGTGTAAGACATCCTCAATACCTCCCATACACAGACTGCAAGTAGATACTGATTGAAACCCTCGAATCACTCTAGAATAATTAGTAAGCAAGCGATCTCTACAGCACAACCATAGGAAAGTTTTACACCGTTGTGGTGCCGACACCTTCCAAATCTTCCGCCAACCACCTACTCGTCGTGGACATCTAAACCGATCTAAAAACTGATACGCTGACTTCACTGTAAATTCACCATTAGACGAGAGTCTCCAAACTGGGGTGTCGTCTCTGGTACTGTGTACATCTGGCCGAACTTGTTCCATGCCCTGTAGAATGTGCGCAGGAAGGAAACCCCTAACCCTATTCCAATCCCAATCCCCTGAAGCCGTCCACAGATCCGCCACTTTTAAATTTCGAACATCTTCCTCCAACCTTCCACTGATGTAAACACTAAGTTCCTCATGATTTGGGAGCCATTTATCCTCCCAAAACTGTACGCACCGACCATTTCCCACCCTTCACCCAATACCCTTTAGCGTGTCAGACCATGCGTGGTTGATCCCCTTCCACATTTGAGATTGCTCTCTCCGTTTCCCAACTCTTGGAATTACATCATCTCCACACTTATATTTCTCCCTCACAAACCGCACCCACAATGCATCTCTGTGCCATACCAAACCCCACCCAAACTTCATCATAAAGGCAGCATTCTGCCTTCTAGCGCTCCTCAAACCAAGACCTCCATCCTCCTTCCGACCACATACATCCTCCCAGGCCACTAGATTCACTTTCTTAGAGTGTTCGCCGCTACCCCATAAAAAGCCCCTACAGCGTTTATCAATTGCATCACATGTGGCGACGGGCAGAAGAGTCGATTGCATAGTATAAACGGGAATAGCTGACGCCACCGAAGAGATCAATGTATGCCTGGCTGCAAACGAGAGACTATTAAGCTTCCAATTCGCTAACCGCGCATCCATCTTGTTCAGGACATATTCATAAGTTTGAGGTGTTACCCTTTTGTGGTGAAGAGGAACACCTAAATACTTTCCCAGGTCTACCGTAGGAGTAAAGCCCAAGAACTGGCTAATTTCATGTCTCCTGACGTGATTCACGTTATTCGTAAAGAAAATCCTAGACTTCGACACACTTATCTTCTGTCCCGATGCTAGGCAAAAATCATCAAGACAAGCCTTTAACAAACCTGTTTGTTCAAGATTAGCCTCAGCAAATAAGATCAAGTCATCTGCAAAGAACAAATGAGAAACCGTTGTACCATTCTTATTTAACCGGAAAGGCACCCACTGGCCATTCCTCACTTCACTCTGGATTAGATGGCCAAACCGTTTCATAACCAGAGCAAAAAGATAAGGAGACAATGGGTCACCCTGTCTAATACCTCAAGTTGGCTTGAAACTAGGTCCCTTGGAACCATTCCACAGGATCTGCATCTCCACCGTAGACAAGCATACCTTCACAATATCAAGAAACGTAGCTGGCACCCCCAACTCTTGCAAGCACTCAATAACAAAATCCCAGCGAACCCGATCATATGCTTTCTCTAAATCAATCTTCAATGCCATAAAGCCCTTCTTCTTCCTCATAGTACGCATCGAATGGATAACTTCCTGAGCAAGAATGACATTATCGGAACTCATTCTCCCGGGCACAAAGCTACATTGGTTTGGAGCAATAATATCTGGCATAAGAATCTTTAACCGGTTTGCCAACACTTTCGTCACTACCTTATACACCACATTACACAAGCTGATTGGTCTAAAATCCTTAAAATTCTGTGGCACATCCACCTTCGGAATTAAGACTAAATTGGTTTCGTTAATGCACTATAAATGTCCCGGGTGAACAAAGATGTCTTGAACCAACTGGATTACTGATTTACCGACCGTCACCCATTGACTCTGGAAGAATAAAGGATTTAACCCATCTGGTTCTGGAGCTTTCAATGAACCCATACTAAATAACGCCTGTTTAAACTCAACGTCAGTCGCCATCCTACCAAGGGAAGCCAGCATCGCCTCATCTACCTGAGGAAATGTATCCCCGAAATTAATCTGAGTAAATGGGTCTTGTTCTTCCCTATATAACCTCTGAAAGAAATTGGTCCCCTCTACCTTCAATTCCTCAGCATCATAACACCACCCTCCATCCTCTCGCTGCAAAGCTTCTATAATTTTCCTCTTCTTACGACCTTTTGTCACCGCATGGAAATACCTTGTATTTTTGTCCCCATGGGAATACCAATTACATCTAGACCGTTGTATCCACATAAGTTCCTCTTGAATTAGGCATTTTTCAAGCTCCAACCAAACCTCAAATCGTTTCTTATTCCAAAAAGGACTGTTTTCATCTTTATCCTGCAATTGTTCTAAGTTACTAAGCAAAGTAGCCTTCCGGAGATTAATATTTCCAAATTGAGACTTATTCCATCGCTGCACTTCCTTCTTAAAATTCTGAACATTTCTACTCCAACTGTCCCTGACATTCCAGGCGTTCTTAACCACTCCCGAAAAGCCCTCATCCATAACCCATGGTGCGAAGAATCTGAATTGGTCCCTTCTCCAAAATGGACTATTTGGTCTCATCCTCAACAACAAAGGGCAGTGATCGGATTTAAACTTCGGTAAATGTAACACTGATGCGGAATTATGCTTCTCTAACCACCTAGCATTCGCAATAACACGATCAATTCGGCTATAAGACGAACCACGTGACCATGTATATAAAGGTCCTTGAAACTCCAGATCCCCCATCTCCCTCTCCGAGTACCACTGCATAAAAAGGCGATCACTACCTACCAATCTTTGCGCCCCCGTTTTCCTCTCATCCCGCCGTAACGTAGCATTAAAATCCTCACCAACGCACCACCTACCCACCCCCGAATTTTCTATTAATCGGAGTTGAGACCACAATTCTCGTCTTCTAACTGGATTAGGATGCCCATATACCACTAAAAGGTCCCAAGAATCTTCCATCCCCACGTTAAAAGTTCCATGCAACACTTGCCCATGCTTCATGGTGACTGAAAAATCCACCTCTTCAGCCCAAAAACACCAAATCCCTCCACTAAATCCCACTGCATCCACCACCTCCCAATTCTTAAACCCCCACCATCTAGCTAACACTCTAGCCTTCTCACTACTTTGACGAGTTTCTAATAAAGCAACAAACTGGAAATTATATCTCTTCCGCAACTCCTTCATTAGCCCCGTAAAGGCCCTACCTCCCACGCCTCTAACATTCCAAATTAGTATTTTAAAATCCATAAACAACTTACTTGGAAAGGGGAGACACTCAACAATTATAGCCCACCTCCATATCCTCAACTCGAGACTGTCCCATAGGTGGAGGGACCACTCGCATACTTGTGTCGGATATAGCGCTTGCACCTGGGTCATAGGGAATATCCACACTCATCTTAGCGGAATGAGGTCGTTGACGATGAGGGGATTGATCAGCCAGCACCTCCTTCAAAGCCAGTTGCTCCATGACTCCAATTTCTCCAAAGTTTCCTATAAAACAATTCATACCAATATAATATCATTTATTCCACAAATCAAGTACTTAGGCGAAATTATAAAAAGTAATAATTAAGTTCTTTTAACCATTAATTCCATATAACCACTTTTAATCACATTTCGTCATAACAAGGGCATTCCAAGTATGATTATCCCAATAAAATCTCTAAATGAGCTATGAAAATACATAATAAAATTAGGACATATCAGTAGCTCCCAACTCTTACCTCTCCTCTTTTGTACCAGCGAACATTGACAATGCAATCTTCAAAGTTGTAGTCATCAAACACTTCCATCGGTCCACAAGTGATGCGTAGCGAACTTACTTCATTCTGCCTCCATTGTCGAAGGAATCGGTACATTGCACAGCATGAAAACTTAGTATACCCACTCATCTTTCACTTATAAGTTCAATGGATATTAAGTTAGAACCGTTAATTTATCCCTTGGTATACTTATTCATGTGCTCATTTAAATAGTTAGCAGCCACATAACTTTTGTCCAACGATTTCAATTCATACTCAGTCCACCCTCTTTTACCTTTTGTGTAATACCCTTACCTTTATCCAATGTATGGCTGATGCGGTCATTCATTTGTGTTGGACATTTAACGATGAACTTGCCTTAGTACGTTAATGATATTCTGCTGAATACAAAAGCTGCATACCACTCTATACTATGTAGTTTTGTAGTAGTATAATTTTTCAGCTTCTCCTTATTTGTTTCACGTGCGTTGTCAATGTGATTCTATCTTTGCATACTGTCATGCTAATTTGTTAATCATGCACATGTTTCTTCACAGCTGTAGGTATTGTGATTATTTTTTATTATCCCCACAGCTGACCATAGCTCCAATATCCAGTAAGTTTAACATGCTTAATTGCAGGCTTCACTTTCAAAATGTTGCTGATGGTCGTTCCTAATTTGTGCAACACTGTGATTTGCTGATGTTTATTCGTTTGACTCAATCCACTTTTTGCAGGGTAATGCTTTTTGTATTCTTTTCATGTTTAGTAGCTCTTATAAGTGTGTATAGTATGTTGCATATTTTCGGTTTCTGTAGGTTTGATCATTTCAAAGGCTGCACCGGTATCATTTTGTGACTAAAAATCTTATCTCATTACAATAAAATAGTTTAACATTGTTTTGGTTACCCTGCGTGCTACTCCATCTCATAAAGTTGAAAGGATTCCAACCTTAAACATGAATATGCTCTATGCTACTGACTTTTTTCCTAGACTTGCCTGCACCACTTTGTCGCTTGTAGCCCCTGATGTCATCAAGGTCATAATTGGTGTTTAAAACACGTTTTATAATTGAATAAGAGATCGAGGATAATTTAAAATTTTTTACAAAACTCGTATAATACGATCTCCATTCATTTTTAAATAAAAATATTTGGCCCGTTCGGTTTGTCACATATATAATATCAGAGTGCTAGCAAAATACCCGACATGCATCCGGGATAATTTCATTAATCCAAGAGTTTTATAGGGCATCATTGCCCATCTCAGTTTCCCATATCGAGGATTACACAATAACTACAAATCTATAGTCAATCCAATATATACAGTTGTCCAAATGATAACCAAAAAACCAAAAAGAAACTAAGACTACCACTGGCAATTCTAGTCGTCCTTGCTCACTTGCTTGCCTCGAGATCCATTTGCCCTATCTAAAATGGTTATTTGGAAAGAGTGAGATTCAAAAAAATCATAGTAGCAACAGTTTACGTATATGATGTATAATTAACAAAGCAAGTAAGCATATATCACAATGCAGCATAACAATATTCAAGGAGGGGCTCACGCCACGTCCCTTATTCAAGGCCGAGTTTACCACCACGTCCCCTCATACATTCAATGATAAATACCAAATAAGCAATGTGTAGCGCCCAAAATTTGGAAAAACATGAAGCCGCCACCAAAATTTTAGAAAAAGGATAATTTTGGAAACCTTTTTAAAAGTGAAACTGGTTTTCAAAAACCATTTAGGGTTCGGGAGTCGATTATGTATGGGGAAGGTGTTAGGCACCCCATAACACCCATCCATAAGAATGGTTACCCTAAGTTAATTATTTAAAAATATTATGGCCTTTAATTTTATTATAATTACCCAAAAAAAAAGAACATTTACAAAAATGAAATGAGAAAACTAAAGAAAAAAAAGGAACATTTATTTAGAAAAAGAAAATAAGAAAAATATATATTTATTTACAAAATTAGACTTGACCTAGGATGAAAACTTAGAGCCTGCGTACCCTTTAGAGGGATTAAAGCCCACGTAGTTCGGGGGTAGAAAAGCGTGTCACTTGGTTGGTGTTTTTTAGAAAATGTTTATATAATTTATTTGAGAAAAATATATATATTTTTTGTTTGGTTTGTATTTTTTATTATTTTTTTTAAATTTTTTTTATTTATGAAAGAACTTCTTTTATTTTTCATGAAAGAGAGCTTTTCCATTTTATTTTCATTTATAAAAATGTGTTAAAATATTTTTTCTTCTTTTTTGAAAGAGAACCTAAGAAAGGGATAAAGAAGAACAAGAAGGAAAACATCACAAGTTAAAAGAATGGGAAGCCAAGGATGAAGAGATTTATGCATATTTTTTATCCTTGTAAACTAGACACACAAAAAGGTGAAATGTCAACATATTATTAGAACCTCCATGCCAACAATAATACCTAGAATATGAAAGAGGCCAACAAATACAATTCATCTTGACATTTATAAGCCACTTGATCCATTATATTTGGCAAACCTAACATATATCAAAGTCATGGTGTATGGTTCACGCACATGGGAATCATGATGAGGTAAGCATAAAGAGGTGATGATGAAAGCATAAACATATAGTGATCAAAAGCACATATGTGAATAACGATGAGGTAAGCCTAAAGAAGGGGTGATGAAAGCATGAAGATGTAATCACAGTGAATCAAGTAACTCTAGAGCTGGGAATCAGGGCCGGTCCGGCCCTACAGGGCTGGCCTTTGACGGGCCAGGGCCTAACAGGGCCGGCCCTAAAGGGCTTGGGGTCAGGAAAATTATAGTTTTTCAAGGCCCGGCCCGAGAGCATCAGGGCCAGGGCCGGCCCCCAGGGCCGGCCCGCATTGCCGGGAAATCCTTTTCACAATATTTAACTATTTTTCCTGCATATTTTTCCCTGAGAGATATAATTAGTAAATAACAACGATTAAAGTTCTAATTTAATACATAAATGTTGTCAACATTAAGGTTTAAATAACAAGTCTCTTGCAACAAACAAACACAGTTACTAATGTATAATCAAAGGTAAAATGATGTCCATAAATAACTCACACAAAGGCCAAAGTATAAGAAGGCAAGAAGCTAAATACTCTAAAATCTAAACAACATGAGTATGACGACTATCATTTTCACCTTCTTCGCCACTATCATCAATTTCAAGGACATTTGATTGTGTTTCACTTTGAGCAGTAGGTTCAAGTAGTAAAATAATTACAACCTCCATCAAAAATCATACTCTATCAGGCAGAATAGTATATAATATGATTTTAGTCTAAATAGGCAGAACAATATACTCAAAAATCACAATATGATTCAATTAGACAAAACAATATACTCAAAAATCATACTCTATACAATATGAGGACAGAATGACATATAGATTCAATAAGGTAATTCAAAAATGTAACATGGTTCCTTTTCAAGTAAAAAAAATAAAAAATAAACGGGCCTAAAGGGCCGGCCCTTTTAGGCCCGACTTCCTTTTGAGGCTATAATTTACAAGCCCGTCCCTTGAAGGGCCAGGGCTTAAAAGGGCCGGCCCGACGGGCTCGGCCCGTTTTCCCGGCTCTAAGTAACTCGGTGAAAATAATAAGATCCCATGTATCATTAGAAATAAAAGAAAAGGATGAAAACTCAGCCACAGAATTTATCTCTTTGCTCTCTCAAAATTCTTGTGTGTCTTGCTTCAACCATTGCACTGCTATTTATAGTCTCAAGGTAGGGTTTTCTTCATAAATACTCCTTCTTTCTTGAATTTGTTTTTTGTATTTTATGTTAAGAACTACCTAACTTGACCCAATCACCATTAATGGAGATTTTTTTTAAATTTTCATTTTTTTAATTTTTTTTTGTATTTTCTATTGATAAAACTTCATAGCTTGACATAATCACCATTAGTGGGGATTTTTTCGTTTTTAATTTAATTTTTTTTATTATTCTCCCCACAAGTAATTTCCTAATTTAAACCTATCAATATAAATGAGATTTTTATTTTTATTTTTTTTATTATTTTCCCTTGACGATTGACAATGTCAATCATCATTAATGAGGGGATTTATTTTAATTTTTGGTTTTAATTTTTTTTATATTTTCCCCACAAGTAATTTCCTAATTTAAATCTATCAACATAAATGAAACTTTTTATTTTTATTTTTTATTTTTTGTTTTTTTATTTATTATTTTCCCTTAATGAATGACAATGCCAATCATCATCAATGAGGGGATTTATTTTAATTTACTTTTTTTTTATTTTTTTTCTTTTAATGATGATCGCCAATTTGGACACCGATCATCATCAATAGGAGAATTTTCTTATTTTTTTATTTTCATTTTTTATTTCTTTTTTTCTTCCAATAATGATTGCCAATTTGGATACCAATCATCATCAATTATTTTTGTATTTTTAAGTGGGGCCCGGACAAAATAGGGTGTTCACACAATGCATTACACATGATATAGGATAAAGTGTTACTATCTTGTTCTTTCCGTCCATGATCAGGCGTATGCTTTCTACCTTCCGGACAAATATCGAATCCTATAGTCATAATTAAGGATGACGTATTATCACTTAATCCAATACTCAAATGACTTCAAAACATTTAGTTTTGGTTATTATTAAAGTCCCTTAGGTGGATACTAGAAGCCCAAACAAATACCTAAAGGGTTGGGAAGTAGTGAAAATATGTAAGAATAGCCCATGTTAAAATTTCAGAAAAAGTACAGTCAGACCGGGTACGGCTGAGCCGGGCCGGGTCCCCGAGGCATTTTGGTAAATGTTTACAATAGACTCATATAACTACCAGAAACACTATGGAAGTGTCTAAATTGGTACATTTGATATTTTAGGACCAAGTTGAAAGCCCGAGGGATTGGCACACGAATCAAAGCACATAGTTCGAGGTGGAAAAGGTCTAAGGTAGGGAACCTACTCTCCTGTATGTATTTGATATTTGTGCTGGTGTATTAATGCATGTTATTGCTTTGCTTGATTATGTGAAACATATATGAATGATTGAAGCTCTATTTTTGTTTATACTGTAGCTATAGTTTTGTTGCACGAAACATTGAGCACGCAGATATATCATTGTGTGAACATGAGTTATGTAATATAAGCATGTCATGCATTAAGCACTTATCCTACATGCATATTGGTACTGTTTTCCTACTAAGATTCTCTCGAATCTCACCCACTTGAAATATGACAAATTATATATCCGTAGAAAGCTCTTTGAGTTTACTTTCATATGGCACTGATTTTGTCTCAATCCAATATGTATGTTGAGAGTTATATCCAAAATACCGAACCTTGTTCTGGTAAAAGATGCTGATTCATGTATCAACTTCAACAGATCATATCTCTCTCATCTTAACTCCTTTTAATGTGATCTTAGTGTCCATATTTCATGTTGGGAGTCTAGTTTCATATTCCATTAGTTTCAGATCAATCCTACGTGTAGGTAGAGAGATATGCCCAAAATACCGAACCTCTGTCCTGACGTGCGAAAAACAGAGTATCATTACCCGAGTGGTCACTTGAGTAATCTTCAAATAACTCTGCAGATTACTCGAGTAGCCACTCGAGTAATCACCTCCAAAATGAGGCAATGCCCTATTACTCGAGTAATCATACCCGGAGCACCATAACTTCCGTATACATCATTTTAACTTTGTATTGACCCATTCCAACCTCCATATGATCAAAGAAACCTCCGGTATCACTTCTAATAGCTTGGATCATGATATTCTCATGTGATCTTGCAAGTTCTTCCTTCTTCAATCTCTTTTTTCTTATTTTTCCTCTTGATGATCATTCTTCATCACCCAACTAGATATCTTCTTGAATTGATGATCATTCATCATAGCCTAATTAGATGTCTTCTTGAATATCTTCAATCTTCTTCTTTCTTTGCTTGGCTAATATCATCTTCTTGAATATCTTCCTCTTGATGATCTTTCTTCATAACTTAACTATATATCTTCTTTAATATCTTCAATCTCATTCTTGCTCTTGATTGACTAATCTATGAGATATACAACATTAAATATAGTAGTTAGTCAATGTATAGAATAAGTATATCATACAAACTTTTTGCTCTTAATACTTGACATCTATATTTGACACTATTCATATCTAATAGATGTGAGGTGTAAGAAGTGTTTACTCGAGAGCAAATGGAATTTTCAAGGAAGAGAAGCACTCGAGCACGAGCCTTTGCACTCGAGTAAAAGATGAATACCCGTGAGTGTTAAAACACACTCTTGCACCTTAATCACGAGTGACAACCCGAGAGGAGACTTACTCGAGTGAGAACCCACCATACTCGCAAGTGAAGCAACACTCTGGCCCATTTCACAGAAGTGCAACACAGAAACTGAAGAGAAAATAAGGAATTTCACTTACTCACTTGAGTGATACCCCCTCACTCGAGTGACACACATCAGAAACTAGAAAACAGAGAATCACTGACAGTATTCCCTAGAATTTTCCCAGAGTTCCCAATGATCCCAAAACTTCCATCAAAGCTATCCCCACACAAAATCACTCAAGGAATCCGATGGAAATGCCAAAACTACCAAAATCCTACTCCATCATCATGATTTGGTTTTGGACAACATTAAACACTAAAATTCCAAAATCACCAAACTCAATCATTCAATCCTAATTCCTTTATACCTATCCACATACATTCCAAACCTACCAATTCCATACCAACAACATGCCAAATACCCAACAACCCTTATTTTCGAAAATGGGGCAATAACTTCCAAAATTTCAAAGCTAAAGCATTTGACACAAAACTTAGATAGAAAGGTCTCTTTAACTTACCTTAACAACTTTCTCAAAGGAGCTTCTTGATTCTCCAACCTCCAAAATTCTTGAAAGCTCAAACCAACACCAAATGGAAAACTATAACCATGAAAATAAAGCTCTTAACTCAAGGAATAACTTTAAAGAAGAGAGTTTGAACAATGAAGGTCATTTGCTTACCTTAATCACAAGCTTTTCTTTTTCTCACTTGGCAACCATGGCAGAAGAAAAATGGAGGAAGGAATGAGAGAGATAGAAGTGAGGAAGAAGAAGAAATCATGATCTCTCCAACTCCCATGCTTGCTTAGTGAAAATGAGGGGAGGAAGAGAAAGAAAGAATGTTAAAGAATTGCATTTGACTTTTCCCATCAATTTCTCTACTTGTGAGCTTACCAAGTGTCACCTTTTCATTAGTTCTTATAAAGTAAACACCCAATTAACTTATTTAATCTCTCCATTAGTCATTTAATCACACTTCTCCTTTTTCTCTTAGTTAATAATTAATTTCCCCGTTGATTACCAACTTAAGGCCAATGATTCCATTCTTTTAATTCTCCCACCAATTATGACATATAAAGTAACATTGCCACAAAACACTAAATAATTCCAAATTTAATTCAATAATTATCCTCATTAACTATCATTAGCCCTTAAATCAAAATTTGGGGTATTCCAACACTTACCTCAATCTTTTCTTTTTCCTCCTTTTTTTGATCTTTTGTTCCTTGTAATATATTGATTTTTCAATTTAAATTTCTTTTTCCTATATTCCTCCATACTCAAATTTCTTAAGATTCATCTTTAACTGTAGAAAGGAGAGCTTGGAACTTTACCAAAACAATTAGAGCATTATGTTGGAAGAGAAATTATTGTTAGATTTAGAGTCTAGTGGAGCAACATGAAATACTCATCTAGTAGTTTGGGTGTTTAGAAATTTTAAGATATTTTGCAACAGCTTACATACTCAGAATTAACGGTAAGAAAAAGATTTAGTTGATAGTAGTACATATTATGATAGAGTACTTGATCATATATTCATCTATTTGTCGTTCCATTTATGCTTTAGGTCTTTTTTTCTAGCCCTCCGAAGTAGAAACACATGCCTCGAGCTCCTTGACGACATTGATGTCCAAAGAAAAAGTTAAAAATGATGATGACATTCTAATAGCTCAGTTGTCAGGATCTTCAACCACTCCTTCAAAGACAAAGATGAGAGACGACACTTACTGATAGACGACACTCCATTGATTGAAATGGGGATGTGGAATTGTTTGATATGTCCGCTCCTATCCTCAGGGCCAACAAAGCAATCAACAAGAACATAAAAATAAAAAAATGAGTTCTCATGTGTTGTTTTGAGTTTTCAACTGCGTCATTTTAGCTATCTAAGGGCTAATGACTTCAAAAGTGGATGTAATTATTGTTGAATAGACACTTTTGGAGAATGTGTGATGGGAATTTGGATATTTTAATGATTCCAATGGCTTCCTTGTGAAAATTCATGTGGGGAGAGTGTTTATTGTGAAATTGGAACCATTGGGAACAATTGTGCAAAAGTTGAAAACTCTGTCCATTGAAACTCTGTACAGAGCAGCCGATTTGTATGGATGTTTTAAATAGGCAAATGATGTCTACAAATTCTGAAATTTTCCAGTCTTAAAGTTCACATGTCAAGCTTCATAATGGACATATAATTTATATCATTTTGATTCTTGAGCTAAGAGTTATGGATTTTTGAAGTTTGCCCAGCGAAATTAATTATTTTCTGGAACAGTATGCAAAGATTGAAATTCTGGGAATTTTGTGATTCCATCTAGAAAAATTCTATATTTTTTCTTAAAACTAGACTCAATAAGGGTTCCATAGGCTTTATAATCAATCCAATTCAATTTTTATAGAATTAGTTATGATTTTTCAAAATTTGGGCAGAAATCTGCCAGAATTTATGAAAAATCCGAAATTGTTGGAAATTAATCAATAATTAAATATCATATAATATATGATATTAAATACCATCAACCTTCTTTCTCCATCCATTTTCGTGCTGTTCCAGACCTGAAACAAGAGAGAGAAGGTAAAGAGAGTTTAGAGAGAGAAAGTGAAGAAATCTCACAAGGTAAGCCGATTTCTCCGACGATTTAGCTCCTAACGCGTATAACTCCGACTCTAAGCTACTCCTCTTTATTCTTTAAGGTTGTGAAGCTCAACATTTGGTGTTTTAAGGGTTAGGGTTCAGCCACCTTGAGGAAAAGCTAGTGGGAGCTTAAGGTAACTTCCAAACCTTCGTATATTAACTATTCTGGCTGCTGTGGGCAATTTAATCAGTGAAATTTCGTCGGATTGCCATTGGTTTTAAATTTTGGAAATTGAGTTTCCTAAGGGTTATTCTGCCCAATTTTGGTTCAAATGGTAGTTATAACCTAATGTAATAGTTAATAAAGTGGTTAGGAGTAGAAAGGAACGCGTTTAAGGAGCCGAAATCGTAAAACCTCGATTTTCCCCGGAGAACTCATAAATTTCGGCCAGCTCTATAAATGGGTCTTAGAGTTGGATTTTCAATGATTTGATGGTTCCATTGCATTCAGGAGCCAAAATTAGGCAGGGTTACAGTTGGCCACTTTTTGGTAAAAGGTCGAAAAAGCATAATTACGAAAACGCCCCTAAAACCCTTAAAGTAGGGCTGCCAAGGGTAAATTTGTAACTTTACATTGAATTTGATAATTCCAAGTCCGGAAATGGATTCCTTGGGTGGAAATATGTTAGGATGGCCTAGATTAGAATTTCGGGAAAAGTGCAACCGGACCGGGTACGGCGGGCCCGAGCCGGGTCCCGGGGGCATTTTTGTAAATTTTCATGATAGACTCATATAACCCCAAGAAACACTATGGAAGTGTCTAAATGGTGCATTTGGAATTGTAGGATTCGATATTTGCCCTGTTCGTGATCCACTTGCGCTAGAGCACAATCGGAAAGAACAAGGTAGTGACACTTTCTCTTTTACTGTGTGTGAAACATTGTATGTATGTTTTTCATGCATTGAGAATACTTTGTGAATACATTGTGATGCTTTGAGTTCGCAGCACAAGCTGACGCATAGTGATACTTTGTGAGACATAGAGATCGCAGCGAAAGCTGACGCATAGAGATTACAGCAATGAGTGCTATCGTTTGTGGCGAAAGCCATGATACATTGTGATGCTGCTTAACATGATCATATATACTATATGTTTATACACTGTATGAGTGATTTGTTACTACAGAGATTCTTTTGAATCTCATTCTTTCCATTGACTAACATTTCAGACAGGGCAAGTGGCTCCAAGGAGAAACGAACCACCAGGAGCGGCTAGGATCTTGTAGAGATGTGTTGTTAGGTTGTTGGTTATCTATTTTGGACTTGGGATTACTGTTTATTTTTGAAATGTAGATATTACGTTGTTGTTGGTCATGTAATCCCCTAGTTAGAACTTACAACCCTTAGTTTATACATGTATGAAACCAGAAGTTGCCGGTAATTTGGCTATGCACTCTGATATGTATGAATGTGATTGAACTGCGCAGAGTAATTAGATTCAGAAGATGAATATGAGACCATGTTGAACGAATTTTAGAAAAGAGATTTGAGAAAAATGTAATCGTCGGTCTCTAATCCCTTTAAATTACGCATTTTGGAATCTTAATTACGGTTATTAAGGTAGGGGATTACAATATTGACTAATAATTCTAAGTGTATACAATATGTTAATTAAAGTGCAATTCTGTTAATATTTAATGAACATTGATTTGGGTCAAATACAAGGAGTGGGGCACTATCCTTAACTTGAGAAATGAGAAATCAGATGTTTTAAACAAAAGAGAAGAATCACCAAAATCAACAAAAAATTGTTATGTAAAAACAAAAGTTAACCACAATCAAAATGTTAAAGTTAGCACTTTATGGCAAAAAAGAAAAATGTAAAGAGAGGGGCATGAATTTTTTGTCTAATTAAGTAGATTATCTGTATAAGGGGGGAATATAATTGCTTAATCAATCTAATATGAAAAAATATAAATAAAGGAAATGAGAAAATATTAGGAAATAATCATCTATAAATTATAATGTTGGATGATGATGTCATCACTATTTCTAAATCAAAATAATATCCATATTTTGCATCAATAATAAAGGAAATTTCAGAAGTAATCAAATCATTTTCAAATAAGATTACTTAGTCAATCAATTATGAAGAGATATAAAAAATGAAATTAGGAAATAATCATCTATAATGTGAGATGATGATGTCACTATTTTTAAATCAGATCATCAAATCAATAATTTCTGTCAATAATAAATGAAGCTTAAGAAATAATCAAATCATTTTTAAGCATGATTACTTAATCAATCAATTTTGAAGAAAAATAAAAATAAAATATAAAATAATCATATGTAAATTATATTTATTGATTAATAGATCCAAACTAAATTCCCTAGTATTTATCATGTTTTTTGGCTAAACAAACTATAATTTTGAATTATGATAACTCCTTAATCTATGGACATGATTTTGAATTTTGATAACTTCTTGATTTAGGCAAAAAAAAAACTGAACATTGATTCACATTGAAGAATGTTGAAGGTTTCTAGCTATTTTGTTATATTCACATTGATTAGCATTGATTTTGTTTCCAATGTTTGTTTCTTGTTTTTAAGCAATGACATTTCTCTTGTTTCACTCTTGTGGTAAAGGTCGTCAATAGTGATCTCATCAATATTTATCGACAAGCAATACATTTGGGACTTGTAATATAAAATATATAGGTGATTTAAAATAGGTTATTATAAACCAATTATATGATTTATTATGATTACAAATAAATATTGCTTATTGTGGATACAATTAAGAAATTGCCCAACCATAAAGACTAAATTATATAATAAATATTACATACCTCATAAAGCAATACTTTAGAACCATAAATTGTCATTCTATGCTTGTAAAAGGTTTAAAAGCTCAAAATGTTATATATGAACTTCCCTGTGCAAAGTATAAGTAGTAATACTTGTTTATAGAAAATGTGCGTCACTTTTCTTAAAATATCTTTTTTAATTATTTGCATTGAAATCAATCCTTGAAGGAAATCCCCTTAATATATATGCAATTCATCAATATAAACAATTTGAAGAAAAAATTATAAATTTAAGAGACAAAGTTGATTGAGATCTTACATTTAAGACCACAATAAATGCTCTACCTAACTCTTACATTTAGGACTAAAAGAAACTCAAGTAGCATATTAGATATTAATATTCAATATGAGATTTTCACAAACATAATTAACACATCCTTACCCAAAAAAAAATTAACACATATGTGTCCACAATGAAACTAATTATGAAAAATGTAACCCCCTCACCGTAATTACATCCGAATTATGAAATTTAAGTGAAATAGAGACCAATAAAATGAAATCAACAATTTATAATCCCTCATCACAAGATGGGGTATTTCCAGAAATCAGTTCAAAACATAGTTGCTTGTGGTCTCACATTCACGTGTGGATATAATCACTTGAGAAATCAAATCACATAATAAATATCAGAGTGCGGAAACTAAAATCCCGGCAAACCCTGGGTTACTTGCATATATATATAATGGGTTTAAAGTTCCCAAAATGGGGATTACATATCCAAAATCATCATTTACATGACATATACAAATGGTAATCCCAAATCCCAACTAGATAACCAACCTCCAAAATACAAAATGTCCCTAAAGCCCTAACCGCTTCTGGTTGGACGCTTCCCCTTCGAGCCACTTGCCCTGTCTGAAAAAGTTAGTCATTTGGAAAGAGTGAGATTCTAAGGATTCCAGTAATAACAGATCACTCATACAATATATAAACACAAAGCATGTATGTTAATCATGAGCAGCAACAACACTATGAGTCATGGCTCGCGCCACAACCGATAGCACTCACGGCTGTATCACAATGCACTATGCCCGCTTTCACAGTAATCACAATGACAGGTTTCGCTGCAATCTCAACGCCAGCTTTCGCTGTGAACACTATGCCCGCTCTCGCGGTAATCACCATGCAGCAGCACCACAATGCACAAGGTATCACAAGGCACAACGTTCCACAATGCACAAAGCTCCACAAGGCACAATGCTCCACAATGTATCTCAATGCATCTCAAAGCAGCAGCAGCACACAATGCATGATAGGCAAACATACAATACATTTACACAAAGTATAAGAGAGAAGTCACTACCTGTATCTTTCCTGACAATCTTTGGCACAATGGGCTCACGTGTCTGACAGATGTCAAATCCTATAACAATTTAGGGACAATTGGTTAATCTCTTTTCCAATTACATATGTCCATAATACTCTAAGTTGGTTATCATTTAGGACTCTTTAGGTGACTACTAGAGGCCTAAACATATGCCAAAAGAGTTGGAAGAAACTACCCCAAAGACCCCTTTTTCGAAGGCACAACACTAATTTTTGACAGCCTCACTCGAGTGAAGACGACCTCACTCAAGTGATGAGGGACTTGTGCTCGGGTGAGAAGGACTCTTACTCGCGAGTACTTGACAGTGAGCAATCTTCACGGTCAGGAAGTGCTCACATCACTCGAGCACCAAGCTCTACACTCAGGTGATGACCCCAATTATGCTCGAGTCCCCGAAAGTGCAACACCACGAGTGACAACCCGAGAGCACATGCAACCATCAGAGGGACAAGCTCACTCGAGCATACCCTCAGTGCTCGGGTGAGACGGCCATGCTTGCGAGTGTCAGAGCACACTCTTGAACAATGGCCAGCGAGTGACAACCCGAGAGCAACCCTAACTCTGGATTCACTCCATCACTCGACCAAGCCCAAGCTCACTCGAGCATGTTCTTCCCTCACTCGAGAATAAAGAAGTGCACTCGAGCCTCATTCAAAGAATCCAATCAAAACTCAATGCAGAAGAGGGAAAATGCACACAGCACTCGAGCATGATCTTCCTCTGCTCGAGTGTTGTGCATCAGAGACCAAAAACGCAGAAAATATCAGAAAACACCAGATGGTCAAATTTATACCCAATGGTTCCCAAACTCTACCAAAAGCTCATCATACACACTTGGCATTAACTAGGGAACACATTTGCCACTTCAAAAACACTCCCAAAACCAATTTGACCACAATCATACTCTTAGGTCTCTATAACACAACAAAGGTCCAATTTCCCTTGACACATTTCCAACATTCCAAACTAAGTCCAATACTCAAATATATTCACAATAAATCATTTCCAACATCTAACACAATAAAATCCATACTTTCAACATTTGGTATAACTAAGGCAAATTTCCAGATTTTATTAAACTTATTCAAAAATCACGAATAATACTTCAAAATGCACTAAATGTCTACCTCTTCACTTTGCCAAATCCAGAATCTTGATTCTCCTACTTTCAAATTTCGACCAACACACAACCTCCACTATTCAAGATTCTGAAATCACCACAATGAAGCTCTCAATGAGGTGCAAAACATTAGAGAAGAGGATTTTAGCAAAGAAGGACCATTACTCACCCAAAATCAAAGCTTTTACTTTCTCTTCCCTTGCTCAAGGTCACCAAAAATGGAGAAAGATGAGAGAGAGAATATGATAGATGATGAAGATGATGATGAAGTGTGATCTTTTCCCTTGGCTAATACTCCCACCGAAAATGAGAGAGAAAAGAGAGAAAAGTGAACTTTTGTCCTTTTGTGCCACATCCTATGGTCCACACAATGCCACATGTCAACATCTCATTCACTCCAACAATGAGCTCTCACAAGCTTAATACACTGGATTCTGACCCATGTGCAATGAGTCTCAACCCTTGATCTTAAATATCACACACATGTACACCAAATTCATATTACATTAATTCCAAAAGTGCTTAATTACACACTTACAATTAATCTCAAAGTCATTAGTCCTTAATCCCGAATTGGGATATTACAAAAAAAAGTAGGAAAAAATACACATTAAAAAATTTCATTTTTTGTTACGTTAATTTTACAAAGTATTTTTTTAATCCTATAATCCTAATACACTGTCATATATGGCAAAAAAACCAACTTATAATGAAAATGGGCAGATTACCTAAAATTCCAACTTAGAACACAGCATACTTACACATTAGCATATTCACTTACACCCAAAAAAAAAAAAAGGATTTATTATTGTTTTAACCAATTTGGTATACATGAAAGGGACTCGCAAAAAGTCAAAATTCTCATATTGCATGTTGGGCACTATCAAGCATTAACGTTTACTGAAAAGAAGCTGGAATTTGATACTTCATATTGAGATTTGAGATGTGCGTACACACGTACATATGCATATATATTCATCCATATATATATACACACACACATATGATGAAAGTAATTTTTCATAGCCACACCCAAATGTTATATTCATTTACAGAAGAACAAGTATACGTGGGACACCACACAAACAAGTTTTATGCCACAACAAGTGATTCGCATGCAAGAGATGGTAATTAACGTACATGTCCTCTTTGTCATTCTTTCTCTTTTAATTATTAATCTTTTGTTCTTTTGTCAAATTCTGAGTTTTAGGTCCCTCAATAATTTGTGTGGAATATTCTGTTGTTCTGATCATTGTAGTTTTTGCAGTATAAAATACTCAGATAGATAGGAATCCTCGAAGGCTTTTCAAAAAGGAAAAAGGTTTTTCTTTTTAGCTATTCATCACTCATCAGATCAAACTTTCTCTTTACCTCTTTGATGCCTTTGGATCAAATGGTTCGTACGTCACTCAATTTTCACATGCTCTTGGAATATCAATTATTTTTTGGCTAAATTGCACAACAATCCCCAAAACTTTGAACCTTTTACAAATAACCCCTTAATCTTTGAAAATAATAAATATTATTGAGCTTTCGAGGTTGTTTGGATAGCCTCCAACTATTAATTATATACACCCCTACATTTAAAGTTGTGTGCAAATAAGAGATGTATAAAATTAATTGTATGGAAGTTATCACTACTACAAAGAATTGTAAATATATGACGTTTAAGACTTAACAGTTAAAAGAAAAAAAAAGGTGTTCTAAATGTTCATAATATCAAAGACGTGTTAGGACTTGATTAATCCCAAATTTTATATATTTTGTCCCACTTTATTCATTTATTTTTGGGACTATTTTAGGCTAATTTGGATTTATCATATAATATTTGGATTGTTAGCCAATTTTAAGAAATAATATAAATCTAAATTGATTATTAGATTATTGTGTTTAAATTGTTAATATTTTGATTGTCTATCTTGTGATTGAATAATATTTCCAAATATATGATAGATTATGATTTTATTTAATTATTGTAGGGTAAGGAAGAGCATAATAGAAGATATTGCGGTGCATAATTTTTCTAGGAAGCTAAAAGAGAATATAATGGTTGGGTTTTGTTGGGCTACTTAACTTTTAATAAGCTCAAGTTTGGACCCCAAAACTCTCCCCTCCTTTCTTAAAATTTAACCTAGCAGCTACAACATAAGAGAGCATGCTAAAACTCCCCGATTGGGTTCTGTTTGGTGCAATATCCATTATCACCTCCTCATTCTCTCTACTGGCCACTTTCTTCATTCACTCCCTGACCCCCCATGACACTAATTGGAGAGTTTGATTCATTCAATATCAAGGAACGAAAAACCGGATCGGGTAATGAATCGGTCACAGCACAGGTTTAAGGGTTAATGAGTCAACTGGGGTCTAACCGGTAGTTGAACTGGTCATATTAAAATATTATAATTTATTAGTGACAATATATATTAATATATTTTTAAACTTCTATAGATAAAAATGAAGATTTTTAGAAAAAAAAATGTTTAAAATATATTAGTATTAGTTATAATGCCTATAACTATGCAATGATATCTCCTTTCCTATAATTATTATATCTTTTTAAATAATTTTTTTCATTATCTTCTTTATTTTTTTTTAATTTGTTATTTCTTTACCTATTTTTTTTTATTTTGATCTTCAACCTTCCATTTTCCCCTAAAATATAGCACAAAACAACAATTAAAAAAAAGATGAAACCACTCCAACCAGTTGAATCATCGGTTTTAACTGGTTTTGACTAGTCCAATCAGTTTCAAACCGGTCTAACTGGTCTCACGATTCAATGAGCAAACCAGACATGATCACTAACGGTTCCTGGTTCAACTGGTCGAACCGGTAGGTCCGGTCCGGTTTTTTGTTCTATGTTCAATATATTAGTATTCTCCATTTACGGGTCCCACAGCCATTAACCCAACAATGCTTCACAAATTAATTTGATGGCTATGAATCATTGCTTGGGCCGTGAAGGAGGAAGGATTTTTGTGGCAGCTTAAGTTTCTTAGGAGGAGCATTGGAGGAAGTTAGAGTCTATGAGTTTACATTTGAAGACCACAAAGGAATAACTTTCCTTTTATTTTTTTAATTCAAGACTTGAGTTGATTTAATTTTAAAAAAAATTGAGTTTATTTCTTTAGAACAATCTAGTTTTAGATTAAAGACATATCTCTTTTGGATTGAATTGATATTTTGGAAATTTTTGTGCTTGTGACATTTGCTGGAATTTTTGTTTGCAAACCTTTGGATTGTCTATTGAATTATTAATTGAGTTTTCATTATTAATTTAATTGTTAATTTTGTTTATCCTCTTGATTGTTTAATTGGATTGGTTAATTGTCTAGTTGTTCAATTGGACAATTGTAAACAAGATTTCCAAAATTATTTTGAAATTAATTGTGATTGGTTTTTAATGAATTTAATTAGTCACCGCTTATTTCATTATGAGTTTTCTAGTATAGTAAGTGTTATTTAGCTTGAGGGTTTCCCATATTTCAATTAGGTGACTAAATTTTTTGATTTTAATCTTTTATCAATCTCCCTTTGGTTTAATAAATTGAATGGCTAAGAAAGTTAACTCCATGTGAATCCTAAATTGTCCCCTTCATCATCATAACTAAACTAAATTTTTGTTGTTTGTCTTGGTTTTAATCAATCTTTTGCTTAGGATTTTAATTACTCTTTCATAAAAAACCCTCAAAAATTACATTCAATTTCATATAAATTAGTCTCATTTTTATATAGGCTTTAGAATCAATTACATTAGTGCATTTAGTAAATTTAATTGCATTTAGGTAGCAGAGTCTTACATTTTAGTTTAGGTCTATTCCATTGCATTTTTCATCAAAATTCAATTTTAGATGAAACCTATAGATTGCTCCTTGGAAGAATGACCTAGGTTGCCACTATATTGCATTATAGGTTA
Source organism: Inga oerstediana (assembly GCA_963210345.1). Lineage (NCBI taxonomy): Eukaryota > Viridiplantae > Streptophyta > Magnoliopsida > Fabales > Fabaceae > Inga > Inga oerstediana. Next base: position 39,951,305 of record OY723407.1, read on the forward strand.
TCCTAGTTATTAATTGATTACTTTAGCGGTAGAAGCACACATTAATTAGGGCCTAATTTGTTCTTTTCAAAACTAAAAGGAAATGACAAAATTGTCCCTTAGAGTTTAATTTTCACTTTGACATAATTAATTGTGAAAACTTATCCAAACATGTGAAATATTTATCAAAATTTGTGCAAACCTTATTAGATGTGGTGAATTTTGATTTGCAACTTCTGAAATTCTTTAAGTAAGTTGTGAAATTCTTTTGAGAATTTGTGAAAAACTGAAAACATTGTTCGAACTTGTGAAACTCTCATAAGCTATTGTGAATAAAAATTTGCAACTTGAGAAGTTCTTTAAGGAAGATGTGAAATTATTTTGAGAACATGTGAAAATCTTATCCAAACTTGTGAAACTCTTATCAAATCTTGCAAATTCAAATTTACAACTTGTGAAATTCTTTAAGGAAGCTGTGAAATGCTTTTGATAACTTATGAAAACCTTATCCAAACTTGTGAAACTCTTATTAGATCTTGTAAATTTTGATTTGCAACTTATGAAATTCTTATGGGAAATTATGAAAACCGTATCTAAACTTGTGAAAATCTTTATCAGAATTTGTGAAATCATGCCTTCCTCTCTGTTCTTAATTTTAAACTTAGGGGGACAATTCTATCATTTCCTTTTAATTTTGAAAGTGATGAATCAGGCCCTCACACCTCTTTGGTATTATGAACATTCGAAATACCTTTTTGTCTTTTGACATTCTTAAACTTCTTTAAAAAAAAACGCATACTTAATGTGCTTTGTAAAACAACCATCAAGTAAAAGATACATTATATTGGACTGTTCCATTTAAAAACCATTGAATATAATAATATTTCACGAGTATTAAGAAGTAACCATCAAGGAAAACTTTCTAACGATTTATCTTCCTACTTTTGTTCTCTGGTCCTCGTTTGGCACAGTAACCAATTAAATACCTTTTCATTATCCACCACCATACATGTTTGCCCTTCTTCAACTACCAACGAGCAGTGATGGTTTAAAACCGTCACTTTACCAGGAACTTAGCTCTATTTAAGCTTCATTTTCTATTTTCTATTTGTTTCTTACATTAACCATTACAAATGCTATGCGGATTTCAATAAATACCCCTACCACATCTCATTTCAAACACTCTCCCATTTCTTTTCACCATATCCTTCTTCCATTTTCTCTCATTTAATTTACAAATCTTTTTGTATGCGTTGAGGAGCTTAACAATACGATCAAATATGGTAATAAGTTTTTTTAATTTTTTATTTCAATACTTTGTTCCTTCGCATAAAAAATTATTCTCACCATTTTCTTATTCCAGATATTTCAAAACTTTATCTCATTTTCATCTATTTTTCATACACAATTACATTGTAGTAGACAACATAATAGTTCCTTATTATCTACGTATCCTTAATAATATTATCAATACAATTTTTATACTTATCCAACTAAATTAAATTATTCCTTTTAATTTATAAATGAGATAAACTATTGAATAATAAGCTAATTAAATTAGCTAAACTATTAAAAAAATAAACTATTTAATTTAATATCAAAATAACATAAACAAATTATTGTATTTTTAAAAAAAATTTCTTAATTTTTTTAGTGGTTATTAAACCGCTACTAATTAACGCGCCCGATTCAAACTGAAATTAATTTTTTGGCGGGAATTTTGAATTTTGATGAAATTAGTAGCGGTTTCAAAATCGCTACTAATTTTAGAAATTTCCTATTAGTAGCGGTTCTTAAACTGCTACAAATGAGAGCAAAATTTCATTTTTCTTTTCCCGCCTTAAAAATTTTCTTTTTGTTATTTGTTGCGGTTATATAACCGCTACAAATATCCCAGAAAAAGCTTACGGCTTGTGGCGATGTTGTAGTGGTGGGATTGAACCACTATAAATAAAGTAGCGGTTATTTTACTTGAGTGGCGGTTTTTTATAACCGCTACAAATACGCTTACAACATTCGATTTAGGAGCGGTTTTATAAACCGTTACTAATGTTTCTTGTAGCGGTTAAAACCGCTACTAATGACCATTTTTAACCGCTACTAAATCACGTTTCTTTTTTGTAGTCTCTTCATTGGTCTCCTCCTTCTCTCTTCAACATGGTAAAACCCCATAGAGCTCTTCCCATTTGTTTCCCCGTTCGAGCTGCCTCCTCCTCCTCCTCTTTGCCTCCTCTACTGGTCACATTTTCTACACCGACTCCGCTACAACCGGTGTAGAATGTCAATAGTCACATATCTAGCTTGTTTAAGAAAATGTCACTAATCACATTTTCTACATTGTCTCTGCTGTAATGGGTGTGGAAAGACCATGATAAAAATGATTTTTTTTTTTCACTACTGAGTTTAGAAGTTCAATATTGTAAAGTTTCAGGGGTTACATATTATTAGCCTTAATTATTTACTTTGCATTAACTTATTATACACAGTGAAAAAAAGTTTAAATAATTGTGCGCACATGAAGGATTGAAATAAAGATTGGTTTAACACCCATGAGAGCGTGAACCCAAATTCCACCAACATCAAATGAGAATCTCATTAATAAACAAACATATTAGTCCTTCCGGTCCTTCATATAAAACATATTTAAATATTGATTTTTGTAATATACCAAATTTTGGGACTAGAGGCTTGAAAATAAGCCTGAATTAAATGGACTGTTAAGCCCCGATTTAGCAAGTGTCCCAGGAATGCATAAAAACGGTATGGCTCTAGAAATATTGCACTCGAAATAGAATATGAATTTCAGTAAGAATTAGCTGAAAGAAAATACCCGAGTCCTTTAGGATGTACCAGAATGGCATGAAACCTAACCCGAATCCAAAGGAAAAGGTAAGAAGTTTCTAGAAAGAATTAAGAAAGAGAACTAAAAGAACTAATGTCACAAGAAATAATGTTGCCATAATCAAGGGCAAAAGAGACAAGTGTCATTTGATCTTGAGGCTAAAGTTGGAAGACAAAATGAAGGGTCAAGATTTGCTCTTCAAAAGTAAGAAGTAATTATTAGAATGAAAAGAAAATTTTATCTCTCTCTTAGGCCATAAAAACCGACCAAATTGAAGGCAAAAGAGGGAGGAAATATATTGGTCACTTGGTCAAAGTTTGTTAACTTTTTCAACTTGGAAAGTTATTGACCAATAGCAAGATAAAGTGAAGCATGAAGGTCAACATATTCTCTCCATTTGGGCAGCCCAAATTTCGTCCAACATAAAGGAAAGGCAAGAGGAAATGATATTTGGCTCATAAATATAGCATATGGAGGCATTTTGACTTTGGTCAAATATATCATGCTAAAAATGATATAAGAGGAGGCAAAAACCATGAGTATTCAAGAAGCAATTTTTGCCCCTTTGAGAGCCAAAAATCGTATGATAAGAGGGAAGAAAAGAGAAACATAATTAAGACCAAGAAAAGGTGAAGACTCGGTCAATAATTTCAACAAAAAGATAAAATTGTGAGGAGGCAAAAATATGATAATTGAAGAAGCCTTTTTAGCTCATTCAAGAGCCATATTTTGGTGGAAATTTCATGGCTAAGTAAATAAAGAAACAAAAAGATGATGACATCAAATTGAATATAATATTTGAAGGAGGTGTAAGAGGATATTTTAAAGAGAAATTTACCTCTTTCTTTGGCCATTTTTGTATGATCATATCAGCCGAGAGAGAGAGAGAGAGAGAGAGAGAGAGCTGAATGACAATGGAAAGAGAGAGAAGAGTTGGAAGAACAAAATTCAAAGATGTGTTCTAGCTCACTTTTCATCACCACCTAAATCACCATTCTAGGTCAAAACCCCTTCATAAACATTGTTCTTCTTGATGAGAGCTTCATTTATATGGTTTTAGAATTTCAAGAGGAGGTGTTTTAAGCCATCATTGTGTTGGAATTTGTGCCCTAAGGGCCAATCATTGTACTGTGAACATTATTATTTTAAAGAAATTTCTCCATTCTGTTATCATATTATTTACATGTTAACTGTGATAATTGTATCCTTGGATAATTCATGGAGATTGTCCTAAAATGTCCCTGGTCGGTCATCTATGCGGGAGCAGAGATGAAACAAAACCAGTATGACTTTGATAAGATATGGAGATACGAGTCAAAGTCTTAGGCACTTGTAAGAGTACAAGGTGCTGGACCGACCCACTATGAGAAAGCTACATAGATCAAGTCATAAGTTTTTCTCATGTGTAACCACGTCACAATGCCCTTAGACCTGAGGTCATCATGGATTCCTACATGAGAGTTGCTAAGCTTTGAACTAGTCAAAAGTCACTTTTGACCGAGTGATGATAAAGGCTATGATCGGGCTTGGTGGTTTTTCATGCAGAGGAATATGAATAATCAAGATAGAATTTGTCCCTCATATTAGTAGAGAGATATTACTGGCCCCTCGATGAGTGAGTCTGAGAAATGTATGGCCATACTACAATGGAAAGGAATTTCCATTTCTATTGTCAGGCTACTCAGGAATCGAAAAAGTAATGGTCAGAAATAAGAGGATGACATTATCCATGCCTTATCCTTGATCGATATATCGTGTGACAAAAAGGATGTGACATGGTTGTATGACAAGTTGTATCGTGATAACAATCCTCATATGATTTGGGTAGTTGTAATATCTTACTAGAGGCTGCTTGTGACTTTTGGGTTAGTATAGTTATTGGCCCACTGTCAACTTCATATGGGCCTACAGGGTCGAACACAAGAATGGCCCAACACGAGATAATGTTTAATTTAGGGTGGACGAATTATATATATATATATATATATAATATAATATAATATAATATTCGTTAATAATATTATATAGATATATATTTTTGAAATACGTATCTTATATATTATATATGTATATGTATATGTATATGTATTATATGATATTATTATATTGTGTTAGTTTTAAAATTAATTTATTAAGATATATTAAATTTAATAACTAACATGATAGAGATATAGTATCTCATATTTAATTTATGAAGATAAATTAAATCTGATAGTTCTTTATTTGGATTAAATAAATAGGGTAAATTAAAATTGTTGGATAGATTTAATTTAAACTGAATTTATTTAATTAGCTCATCAAAATAATTATTTGTTGATTAATTTTGAAATTATTGATGATTAATTTTGAAATTTGAATATAACCATTATAGGTCATAAACTTGATAGAGCAGATATATTCATACGCGCATGAGAATTCAGAGCCACAAGGGAAACCCTAAAAACATAGGAGGTGCTAGCACACAGTCTCGGTTGGAGAGCATTCGTGTGGATACCGGTAGAGGGAGCGGACCTAACGTGTTGGCTCCTAGAGATCGTGAAAACCCTAAGTTGAAAAAGGTACAAGTTTTTTCTAACCCAATTTAAATGCCGTTGATAGATCATCGATTAGATCGGTAAAATTTTTAAAATTCTTCCGCTGTGTCTGTTGATCCTAACAGTGGTATCAAAGTCAGATCAATTGTGCGTTTAAATTGAGTTTATATTCTTATACATGTGATATATATTGGATATATATGTGTGGTTATAAGAAAACATCTAAATATGTTAATAAGAAACAGAATATGTTCAACTTTATTGTGCGCTTTCAGATAGAGCTGTGTGTTTATGTGATTTGGTGAAATTGTTTCGATTACATGCATTTTGTTCTGTTTTCAATTCTGCCACTGGCATCGTGATTTCTGTTCTGAATAGGCTTGCATGAAATCGGGTAGGGTACCTGAGATCATAGTTGGCGGCAATCCAATCGGGTCTAAGTTCAGATACCTATTTAGGTAATAGGGATCCGAACTGTGGGGAAGACAATCTGGATTAGAAGCGTTCTGGGCCATTGTTGTTTTTTGAAACTTTGCCGAAATCCCTTAAGAATTGGACTAAATGAATTTTTTGAAAAATTGGGTCCAAAATTTTAAATATTTCTTTTAAAAGGAATGTGCCCTTTTTCAAAAGCTCCAGGGGCGCTGCCCCTTGACCCCGCTCGCTAACCGGCTAGCGGGACCACCGTGGCTACCTCTGCGTAGCGCAATATAATTTGATCATGACATTTATTGCTTTTCATATTGTATGAATTCTTGTTGTGGTTTATTACTTATACTTGTTTGGGTATGTGGAACAATATGGCTTTAGAATTTTACAAAGGGTTGTAATATTTAAATACGGCCTGCGTGCCGTACCTTTCTCTAAATACTCTCGATGTACATTCTCTTCTCATCTCACTCCCCTCTAATGTTTAAACGAGGTTTCTCTCAATGTATTTCTTTTCTTATTTAGAGAAGTCCTCTCATTGGCTTGGGAGGATTTTTGATTAGGTAAGCCATGTTGTGTCACGTTTAAATTATGCTTTTGATAAGATCATTGCATGAATACTTTTACATTTATATGTATTTATCTGTATGAGATACGACCACGATTGCATTCATATAAACAAGACTAATTAATTGAGCCCTCTAATCAAATCTTAAGTCTTAATGCCGTCAATTAATGAATACCTGTCAAAACCTAGATCGCTCAATTGCGGAAACCACCAAAGTGGATGCACTTGAGTTATCTTGATGAGACAAGCATGAGTAATGGTGCTGCTCATAATATTCATTATTGTTTTGACTTAATTGAGATTAACAAAACAATTTTGAATCTCAAGGCGTTAGATGAGATTAAACATGCTAGATCATATGATGATCAAATCCCATAAACATCTAAGAGTTACATGTGATGTAATTGGTAAATAGGTTACCTACCTAAATAACTTGAATTTAAGCGTCTTGACAAAACGGACTTAAGTTTAAGCCAAATATGGATCTTAGTCCACTAATTATTATTTTGAGGTTAGTTAATTTAGTGGGAGCTTACTAACTAACTTTGCATATTTTAATTGTAGAATCATGTCGACCAATAATACTGCTATGCTATCGTTGCGATCGGTCCTTAAGAAGGACAAACTCAATGGGACAAACTTTCTTGACTGGTTCAGGAACTTGAGAATTGTTATCAAGCAGGAAAGAAAGGCTTATGTCCTAGATCAACCCATTCCTAAGGAGCCTGCAGCCAATGCTCTAAGAGCTCAGAGAGATGCTTACACCAAGTATAAGGATGACTCTGTGGATGTAGGTTACCTAATGCTTGCCACTATGGTTCCAAAGCTCCAAAGAGATATGAAACTTATGGGGGCTCAGGAGATGATTGTCCATCTCAAGGAAATGTTCCAAGAACAGGCAAGGCAAGAAAGGTATGAGACCATAAAGGCCTTACATTCCTGCAAGATGGCTGAAGGTGCATCAGTTAGTACTCATATGTTAAAGATGAAAGGCTATATTGATCACCTTGAGAGGCTTAGATTTCCCATGAGCCAGGAGTTAGCTACAGATTTGATCCTGAACTCACTCCCAGAGAGTTATGACCAGTTTGTCATGAACTACAACATGAACAACATGGAGTAATCAATTTCTGAGCTACATGGGATGCTCAAAACTGCTGAGCAAAGTATTAAGAAAAATCCTAGTACAGTTTTGATGGTTCATAAAGGAAAGGGTATGAAAAAGAAAGGGAAGGGCAAATGGAAGGGTAATGGCTCAGGTGGTAAGACCAAAAAGTTAGACAAGCCCGAAACCAAGCCTGCACCCAAGAAGGCAAATCCTTCAAAGGAAGGAGTCTGCTACTTCTGCAATGAACCCGATCATTGGAAGAGGAATTGCAAACTCTACCTGGAAGATCTGAAAAAGAATAAGAAGGATATCGGGGCTATCGCTTCAGGTATTTATGTTATAGACATTCATTTTTCTACTTCCTCTATATGGGTATTAGATACTGCATGTGGTTCTCACATTTGTACAAATGTGCAGGGTCTAAAGGACAGTAGAAAGCTGAAGAAGGGCGAGATGGACTTACGAGTTGGAAACAGAGCAAGAGTTGCTGCTTTAGCTGTAGGAACTTATGAATTAGTTCTGCTCAGTGGGCTTTTGTTAGCTTTGAACAATTGCTATTATGTTCTTGCTTTGAGTAGTAACATTGTTTCTCTTTCTTATTTGGATAAGGAAGGTTATACTTCCATTACTAGGATTGGTAAATGTTCTATTTATCGTAATGACATTTTCTATGCTAATGGTGATTTGCATGTTAGTCATTATATATTAAATTTGGAACATCCTAATAATGGGAATATCTATAACGTAACTACTAAAAGGATAAAATCAAACGATTTGAATCCGACTTACCTATGGCATTGTCGTCTAGGCCATATAAATGAGAAACGCATTTCCAAGCTCTATCAAGATGGATTTCTTAACTCATTTGACTTTGAATCATATGATACATGCAAATCTTGCTTATTAGGAAAGATGACAAAGGCACCTTTTACTGGACACAGTGAGAGGGCCACTGAATTATTGGGCCTCATACATACAGATGTATGTGGACCATTAAATACAGCTGCCAGAGGAGGTCATGTCTACTTCATTACATTTATAGATGACTTTAGTAGATATGGCTATATCTATCTAATGAAACATAAATCTGAATCTTTTGAAATGTTCAAAATATTCCAAAATGAAGTACAAAACCAACTTGGCAAAACAATTAAAGCATTTTGATCTGATCGAGGTGGTGAATATTTGATCCAAGAGTTCATTGATCATCTTAGGAGTTGTGGGATAATCTCACAATTAACTCCTCCAGGAACACCACAATGGAATGGCATTTCTGAATGGAGGAATCGAACACTATTTGATATGGTTCGATCTATGATGAGTCAAACAGATCTTTCACCATCCTTTTGGGGACATGCACTAGAGACAGCTGCTTTCACACTAAATCGTGTTCCATATAAGGCAATTGAAAAGACACCATATAAGATATGGACTAGAAAGAAACCAAGTTTATCTTTTCTTAAGATCTAGGGATGTGAGGTCTATGTTAAGCAACAAGCCTCTGATAAATTAACAGCCAGATCATCAAAGTGCCTTTTCGTGGGGTATCCTAAAGAAACGAAAGGATACTATGTCTACAATCCCACCAATAACAAAGTGTTTGTTATTCGAAATGGCAAGTTTCTAGAAAGAGAATTTGTCTCTAAAACAACCAGTGGGAGCAAGGTACATCTCGAAGAAATTTGAGAGTCACAACATAATACAGAACCACATATGGAAATTAGAGAAGACTCACAACAAGTTGCTGAGCCTCCTCAAGTAACACAAGGTCCACAAAAATCAGATAGGACATGGCATCAGCCTTAGAGATATGGATTTCTGATTACTGAAGGCCGTGATATGTTGCTCATTGAGCAGAATGAGCCAAACACCTATCGAGAAGCCATAGTGGGACTAAACTCCGAGAAATGGCTAAATGCCATGAAGTATGAAATGCAATCCATGTACGACAATTAGGTATGGACCTTAATCAATCCACCTGAAGGAGTAAAAACCATCGGGTGCAAATGGGTTTTTAAGGAGAAAACTGACATGGATGGCAAAGTAAACGTCTTCAAGGCATGACTGGTTGCAAAAGGATTCACTCAAACTCATGGTGTAGACTATGATGAAACCTTTTCCCCAGTTACAATGGCCAAATCAATCAGAATCCTTCTTGCCATTGCATCATATTATGACTATGAAATATGGCAGCTGGACGTCAAAACAGCATTCCTTAATGGAAAGCTGATTGAGGACTCTGGTAAAATTTGCAATCTTTAAAGATCCATTTATAGATTGAAGCAAGCATCTCGGAGCCAGAATCATCATTTTGATAAAGTAGTCAAAGAGCTTGGATTCATTCAAAACATCAATGAACCTTGTGTTTACAAGAAGGTTAGTGGGAGAATAGTTGTATTTCTAATGCTTTATGTAGATAACATCCTACTCATTGGGAACGTCATTCTTACCTTGCAGAGTATCAAGTCTTGGTTATGAAAGTTCTTTTCAATGAAATACTTAGGTGAAGCCACCTACATCCTAGGGATTAGGATCTATAGGGATAGATCCAAAAGACTAATAAGCCTAAGTCAGAGCACATACATAGACAAGACACTGCATAGGTTCAGTATGCAGGATTCAAAAAGGGGTTACATGCCCATGTCTCATGGCATCCATCTTAGCAAAGATCTGTGTCCTAGTACACCTGATCAATGAGATCGCATGAGTAAGGTTCCATATGCCTCGGCCATTGGATCCATCATGTATGCCATGTTATGTACTCAACCGGATGTCTCATTTGCCTTAAGTATGACTAGCAGATATCAACAAGATCCTGATGAGGGTCATTGGACTGCAGTCAAGAATATCCTAAAGTACTTAAGAAGGACTAAGGACCTATTTTTGGTCTATGGTGGATTGGATGATAAGCTCTGTGTAACTGGTTATGTAGATTCAAGTTTCCAAACTGACCAAGACGACCTTAAATCACAATCTGGATACGTATTCCTCTTGAATGGTGGAGCAGTAAGCTGGAAGAGCTCCAAGTAGAGCACTGTAGCAGATTCTACAATAGAAGCTGAGTATATAGCAGCATCGGATGCAACTAAAGAAGCCGTTTGGATAAAAAGTTCATTACTAAACTAGGGGTGATGTCTACTATTTCAAATCCAATAGATTTGTTCTATGACAATAGCGGTGCTATTGCACAGGCCAATGAGCCTAGGTCACATCAAAGGACCAAGCATATACTCAGGCGATTTCATCTTATTAGAGAAATCAATAATAGAGGAGATATAAAGATATGCAAAGTAGCAGGAGAAGATAATGTTGCTGATCCTCTTACTAAGCCACTTGTACAGGCAAAGCATGTGCGTGATGTTAGGGCAATAGGAATTAGGCAAATTAATGACTGTACCTAGGGCAAGTGGGAGGATATTGGAAATTGTGCCCTAAGGGCCAATCATTGTACTTTGAACATTATTATTTTAATGAAATTTCTCCATTCTGTTATCATATTATTTGCATGTTAACTGTGATAATTGTATCTTTGGATAATTCATGAAGATTGTCTTAAAATGTCCCTGGTCGGTCATCTATGCAGGAGCAGAGATGAAACAAAACCAGTATGACTTTGATAAGATATGGAGATACGAGTCAAAGTCTTAGGCACTTGTAAGAGTACAAGGTACTGGACCGACCCACTATGAGAAAGCTACATGGATCAAGTCATAAGTTTTTCTCATGTGTAACCACGTCATAATGCCCTTAGACCTGAGGTCATCATGGATTCCTACATGAGAGTTGCTAAGCTTTGAACTAGTCAAAAGTCACTTTTGACCGAGTGATGATAAAGGCTATGATCAGGCTTGGTGGTTTTTCATGCAGAGGAATATGAATGATCAAGATAGAATTTGTCCCTTACATTAGTACAGGGATATTACTGGGCCCCTTGATGAGTGAGTCTGAGAAATGTATGGCCATACTACAATGGAAAGGAATTTCCATTTCTATTGTCAGGCTACTCAGGAATTGAGAAAGTAATGGTCAGAAACAAGAGGATGACATTATCCATGCCTTATCCTTGATCGATATATCGTGTGACAAAAGGGACGTGACATGGTTGTATGACAGGTTGCATCGTGATAACGATCCTCATATGATTTGGGTAGTTGTAATGTCTTGCTAGAGGCCACTTGCGACTTTTGGGTTAGTATAGTTATTGGCCCACTGCCAACTTCATATGGGCCTACAGGGTCGCAAACAAGAATGGCCCAACACGAGATAATGTTTAATTTAGGGTGGACGAATTATATATATATATATATATATATATAATATTTGTTAATAATATTATATAGATATATATTTTCGAAATATATATCTTATATATTATATATATATATATGTATGTATGTATATGTATATGTATATATATTATATGATATTATTATATTGTGTTAGTTTTAAATTTAATTTATTAAGATATATTAAATTTAATAACTAACATGATAGAGATATAGTATCTCAGATTTAATTTATGAAGATAAATTAAATCTAATGGCTCTTTATTTGGATTAAATAAATTGGTTAAATTAAAACTGTTGGACAGATTTAATTTAAACTGAATTTATTTAATTAGCTCATCAAGATAATTATTTGTTGATTAATTTTTAAATTAATAGTGATTAATTTTGAAATTTGAATATAGCTATCATAGGTCATAAACTTGATAGAGCAAATATACTCATATGCGCATGAGAATTCAGAGCCGCAAGGGAAACCCTGAAAACATTGGAGGCGCTAGCACACAGTCTCGGTTAGAGAGCATTTGTGTGGATACCGGTAGAGGGAGCGAACCTAACGTGTTAGCTCCTAGAGATCGTGAAAACCCTAAGTTGAAAAAGGTATGAGTTCTTTCTAACCCGATTTAAATGCCGTTGATAGATCCTCAATTAGGATCTGTAAAATTTTTAAAATTCTCCCACTGTGCCTGCCGATCCTAACACATCAAAGAACAAAAGTTGTAAAATCAAAGAAATGAGCCAAGGAGGAGCAAGAGATGAGTATTAGCTTCAATTTGAGCTATTAGTTGTAATGGTTAAATAGATATTTTTGCATGTGGAAATCTGTCTTAATTTTGGCCAAATAAGGGTTTGGAGAAGTCATGGTGTTTTTGTTATGTTATTGGTTTTTTATGATGATTAGAAGCCATATGGTACAAGTTTGATGCTCAAATTTGGAGTTTGGTAATTTCTGGAATTTTTGTTGATTTTCTGCTAAAACAGAATAGGGGGAAAGAGTGGCAATTTATTTATTTTGATGTTACCATTATGTTCTACATGAAAAATGGTGTGAGAATAGCCCCGGCTTGTGAATTTTGGAACATAGAAACTCAAAGTGCAAAGCTGGAATTTCTGCCAGTGAAGAGTTCCTGCGAGGTACCCTGTTTGTGTTGTGTTTTTGGGTAACCAAATGATGTCCAATAAATATGAAATTTTTCAGAATGAAAGTAGACATATCAAGCTTTAACTTGATAGGTCAATCATATCATTTGGACTTATACACTGGGAGTTCTGAATTTTTGAATTTAGGTTATAAAAACTAGAATGAATTCTAGCAGTGTGCAATAAATGACAAATCTAGGAATGTTGTGAGTCTAGCTGGATGTGGGTGATATTTTTCTTAAAAATAGACTTAATAAGGGTCAAATAGCCTTTTGAATCATTGTAATTGAAAATTTGTACATAAAAATATGATTTTTCAAAATTTCGAAAAAATTCTGGCAGATTTAGTCCAAGGGTGCGAAAATTCAAAGGTAATGGCACATGGTAATAACTATGAACTCTAAGGTTAGAAAAGTGGTCTTTTAGGTTAATTAACCACTTTAGCTCCTTAGTTGACTTGATTAAATAACTCTAATGATAACCAACTTGATTGTTTGAATTATAGAAGAATTGGATGAAATAATAAATTGTCGTCTGTAAATTTTAAGTATAGGACCTAATAGTTGTCCGGAGCTTAAGACCTGTCCAAGCTCAGAGAAACAGTTGGATATTGTTCAAGGGAAATGATCAGGTAGTAAACTTACTTACTTGCATGTATGTGATGTTTATGCTATGTATTGATTTGCTAAATTACTTTGCTTGATTATGTGTACGAATAAATGAAGCCTGTTTCTATTTTTTCTCTGACCATAGTATAATAGCCCACACACAACGGCTAGCCGGGCCCTCACAGCCACACAATACCTTGCAAGAATTGTCCCTTCCTCTTGGGCATTTAAATCTCCTCCCCAAGGGCTCGAGGCCATGACCTGAGGATAAGTCATGCCTTTAGAGCTCCTTGGTAGCCATGTGTGCCTTTTGGGCACTGTGTGGGATTGTGGGGATGTGTGTGGGCTGTCACAATAAGTATGTTACATGAAACATTGAGAATGCAAAATATCATCATGTGAACATGAGCCTATGTAAGGCAAGCATACAATGCACTAGCATTCATCTTACATGCATTGTCTGTAATGTTTGCTACTGAGATTCTCTCAAATTTCATCCTCCCCTACCCACCATATAGGTACATAAACAGGAAAGAGAAGAATGCTTGAAGATGAACCAGAAGGAAGAATGACGAAGAATTGAAGAAGAATGTGTATTAATTTACTGTATGTAAATTAATTGCACGACCCGGATATTTTGTATAAATAGTATGAATAATAGAATGAATAAGCGAATTACAATTTAATTGGTAGTCGAGATCACTGTAACTAAGCATAAGAACTAAAATAAGAACGATATCTGATACTTGATAAGATTAACAGCTCAACAGTAAAAAATGAGTAATAACCCGTGAGAGAATATAAGTAAACGCTTCCATGTACATAATAAAGGGGCAGAAATGTAAGGTATTACAATCTTAGTTCTAAATATAAGATATAGTTTTCATATATGTCAATCTTTCCTAATTTACCCCTATTGCTGCTTTTTCAACAATAGTCAACAAAGAGAAGGAATGAAGAAATTAAGGAAGATGACTAAGATGTTTTAGAAAATATATGTCATATTAACTAAGTTAACCAACTTTCTTAATCTAATCAAATTAGGTAAATATGTCTTAGATTAAAGAATTGAGGGAGTAATTAATAATCTTTCAAGAGCTTAGCTAATTATCTGAATTTTCTATTCAAGAAAAATGTTACTTGTGTATATAAATTCTAGTGAGGAACACTAATGTGTAATATTTTAGAAACTGATACTGATCATGAAATTCATAAAAATGTTAATTAAAAATTTATTGATTTAAATTTAGTTGAATGGATCATAATCAAATCAATGGCGTGTCATGATAAGTCCAAACAGATAAATCCAAACGCAAAAAATATATAGAACATATACACAAGATGTGACCCAGATGCTCATTCACGAAAATAATCTTATTTTCGTAATTAATGTTATCTAAAACTATCATTGTCTGTTTCTCCCGGTAGGTTTATTGAGTTCTTGCTAATAATTATAATATAGGAAATATGAAAGCGATAGAACAACCACAATATGTGGGTCTGTGTTACATAATATATATATATATATATATATATATATAGACAGTATTATGAAAACGCAATATTACTAATAATAATATTGATAAACTTGATAATGAGAAACTTTTCTTTCCTTTTTCTGTCTCTTTTTTTTTGTTGGGAGAATTGTAAATAAATACCTTTTTGGTAAATTAATTGCCGAATACTATCATGGAAGATCTGCTGCACAGAACGGAAGATATTTTGCACACAACGGAAGATTGCTTGATATGGAAGATTTTTGCACACACGGAAGATGACTTGCACAAAACGGAAGATCGCTTGCACACACGGAAGATCGCTTGCACACTTGGTAGCAATCAGCAATTAATTTATCTCTAAGGTATTTTTGGGCAATTCTCCTTTTTTTTTCCACTCATAAGTTATAATAAGAGGCAAATAAACTTCCTTACATAAATATCCTTGCTTTCTTTAATTTATTTTCTTTTTTCTTTTTAAATGTAGCACCATATATATGCTAAACAACAGGAAATTAAGGGCCTGTTTGATATTGTTTTTAAAAACTGTTTTTTTGTTTTCAAAAACAAAAAAACAAAAAGACCTGTTTGATAATTTGTTTTCACTCCATTGTTCTAAAAAAAAAAAAAAAAAGAAATTTGTTTTTAAAAACAAAAAACAGAAAACAACTTTAATATGTTTTCTGTTTTTAGTTTTTTTATTTCCTAATCTCAAAACTCTCAGGTCTCAAGCCTCGACTCCTACTCGACAGTACTCCAACCTTTCTTCCATGGTGGCATGACTATGAGAACACCTTGAACAGTAGCCGCCAAAGTTCAACCTCCGCTCGGTGTCCGTTGGGTCCAGTCTCTCCTTCGCTGTCTCCAAGCTCACCCACCCCTCACCCTCCGCTCGTTGTTTGCTGGCTCAAATCTTTCCTCACTCCTCAATCGGTAAGTCCGTTTTGTTCTTGTGCAATTCTTGTTGGTTTCTTTGAAATGTTTTGGGTAGCCTAAATGAAAATCGTTTGAGGGATAAGCTGCGTTTTTTTTCTTCTGTATTGTTGAAGGCTTTTGACTACTCAGTTGAAGCGATTCTTCAGATTTGTAAAGAAAAGCTATTTGGACATTTCTCATCCTAAATTCTTCTTTCCGGGACTTTCATGCTGGCTAGTGTTTCTCTCATCGGAAGCACCAAGGTACGCTCAATGAACAATGATGGCCTTCTTCGATCCACTGCTATAATTCTTACTAAATCATCCACAAAATGACTTGCTTACCTGATGAATTATGGATTCTATTTACTTGCTTGTAGTTAATAATGTTATATATAGATGTGATTGAAGACATGGCTTTTTATAAGCAACTACGGTTGTTGCTTATTTGTCCAAAGTGTGACTAAGTTGCCAATGTTGAAAATTTAGATTTGTTTGCTGGACGACTCAATTCCTTTTCCATTTGATTCATTTTGCAGAACAATCCCTTTTGCCTGGAACCTTATTTCAGCTGGTTATATTGGACAATCCATTTATGGGGTATGCTTTATGCACTTCTGTTTACTTCAACTTTCAGCTGCTTGAACCTGTATGGGGTTCCAGGGAATTTTTAAAGTTCATTTTTGTGGTCAACTTTCTGATTTCTGTGTGTATTTTCATCACTGCCATTGCCTTGTACTATATTACGAGGTAAGAAATTTACCTGTAAGTGTATGAAATCCATATCCACCTGGGAAGATATTTTCTGTCTCTAGCTAATTCTGGAATCTGTATATTTTTTTTTCTGTGTATTAAATTTCTGTCTGTGTTAAATACACTTTGCTATTTCTGCATTTTATTCCTTTCCTTTGTTTATAAGACTCTGATAGCTGAGATTGTATAAACTCCCTGTCTTGTTTTATAAAGCAATCTAAAGCTAAATTATCTTCCCTAACCTCAGAGGAGAATGGAGTGATTCTGGAAGATAACTAGGATCATCACCATATCAAGAACTCATCTATTAACACTCCCTCTAAACTAGTTGGACTTATTTGTTAGAGCAAGCATTTCACCTAAGAGGGGGGGTGAATTGGGTGATACTAAAAATTTCGTGGAAAATATAAAATTTGACAGTGGAATTAAAACAGTAAGGAGTAAGGAGAAATATCACCGAAGTGTACACCGGGAGTTATACTGGTTCGGTCACAACCACTTTGACCTACGTCCAGTCCTCAGAGCTTCTCTGAGAGTTTCACTAAAACTTCCAAGATTTAGTGGGTTCTTGGCACCTCAGTACAAGCAAGTTCCCTCACCTGGACACTCGCTCCCCCTTACAAGTTGTAATCCAATCCCAACTCAAGGTTCCACAACCTTAAGTTATCTCAATAACAAATATTGAGTTTGAATGAAATATCTCTCTCTCAGAGTGAATAAGAATCACTGAAGCATAGAAATACAATTACAACGTAAACAGAGTAATGAACTTGATGATACGTTTGTGTGTGTTCTTGTTGTTGTATTCTCTGTTTGGATGTTCCCATATATATAAATATGTTGGTGAAGACCGTTGGAACATTTTCCTTTCGTCCGTTGGAGAGTGCGCAGCCACTATTGACTTTTCCAGTTTTTGAAAAATATCCGTTGGCGGTAGGTGGCATTTGAACTTCTCATTTGACTTTCCTTACTTGATATGATTTCTTCATTGTTCATCTATAAATAAGCTAAGAATACTAATACAATGAAAGATTAATCATATAGGAAGCAAAATAATGAACGTTGGAATGATTTCTAAATTTTTGGGTTTGCTTACTCGAGTATCCCTTAAAGTTTACTCGAGTATCATCAGGAAAACTTTGATTAATTTCAAGTCAACAAACAAATACAAGAATACTCGGATAGTGCATGGAATAAACTAAATTTCAAACCTTTGGAAATAGTTGTTTACTCGGGTACCTACTCGAGTAATACACTCTTAACTTCATAGGTTACTCGGGCACCAACTCGAGTAAACCTTCAAATAAACTTTTGGTTACTCGATGCTTTACTCCAGTAATGTTGGCAGGATTTCAAGGCCGAGAGCACTTCAAGTTTGATTACCTTGTTACTCGAGTACATACTCGAGTAAACTTACTTTTTGTGCATAACTTACTCGGGTAATGACTTGAGGTTTTCATTCAAACATAACACTGCATACTCGAGTACATACTCGAGTAATGCACTTAGAATAAAACATTAGATACTTACATACTAGAGTAATGACTCAAGGAAAATAAGATAAAATTAGATCAAGTTATTCGAGTACTACCTTCAGGTTTTTGCTTACCTCAGTGAGTTACTCGAGTAACATTGGCAGGGTACAAAATGCCGAGAGCAACACATTTTCTGAAATAGAGTAACTCGAGTACATACTCGAGTATCATTGGCAGGCCGAGAGTGACTTGAAAACTTTTACATGGTTACTCGAGTACCTACTCGAGTAACGTTGGCAGGCCGAGAGCAACTCCAAGTATTTTACCTGGTTACTCGAGTGACTACTCGAGTAACATTGGCAGGCCGAGAGCAACTTGAAAACATTTACACTATTACTCGAGTAATGTTGGCAGGTTACTGGAAGGTGCCTCTAGTTACTCCAAGTTTTGTCTCATTACTCGAGTACATACTCGAGTAATGCCTTAGAAAAACTGCTTCTGATCAAGTTTCTCAGCTTTTTC
Source organism: Inga oerstediana (assembly GCA_963210345.1). Classification (NCBI taxonomy): domain Eukaryota; kingdom Viridiplantae; phylum Streptophyta; class Magnoliopsida; order Fabales; family Fabaceae; genus Inga; species Inga oerstediana. The sequence goes on from OY723407.1 coordinate 39,969,959, forward strand.
TCTTGGCCTTTCTTCATTATTCCAATGCTTACTTCAAGTGATGTTCTTCCCTGTTATTACTTTATTCAAACTCATTTAATTAAATCTTTTTCATACCATTCTTTGTTATCATCAAAACATGAGATCTAACATTCTCCCCCTTTTTGATGATGACAAAACTTGGTGATTCTAAACAGGGTTTTTCAAATTGAAATTTCAATTAAATACTTCTTGTATTCAAAGATTATTTTGAAAAACTTATTAAGTTTAGATTCAAAGTGTTTTTAAACATAATATACACCTTGCATACACAACAACCTCATTAGACCAACAATGTATCATAATTTAAAATTTGAATGGACTAGAAATGAACTCATAACTTAAACAAACTTACTTTCATTAAACTTAAAAGTCTATTACAAGATAACAAGATAAAGTTTAACAAGTTCAAAAGTTCAAAAGACTCCCTAAAACCCATATACACCCAAATACCCCTAAAAAAACCACAATCACACAGACACTTCCACAAAATCGCTCTCAAGTTCTTCTCCCCCTTTTTGTCTTCATCAATCAAGTGGAGGGCTAGAAGGCTTGACCATGGAAATAGGCTTTACCGGAAGAACCACAGAGTCATCTGAACCGGAAGAGTCAAATGAGCTAGAGGGGACTGGTTCAGGCAGATTCACTGGAGGGATATGGATGTCATCTCTGGGAGGAATAGAAGAAGGTTGGAAGACAACCATAGTAGTGGTCTCAACCTCAGGAATATGATGTTTAGAGGAGGAGGAGGGAGATATTTCCTTAGTGTGGGTAGGTGATGGATTAAGATTATGAGCGGTTTCAGGCTGAGGTTTAGGAGGGGAATCATCAATGATGATATGTATGGTCTCATTGGTGTCTGGGTTATCCACTGAATAAAGGATGTCTTTGGCTTAAAGCTCAGGTGGACTAGAGACCGAAGGAATAGAGGGTTCAGCCTCAGTGAAAGGAGTATCAGAAGGAGGGTTCTCTGGAGGTGGTGGTGCAAAAGAAGCTGGACCGGCAGAAGGTCCGGGACCCAATGAGTCCAATCGTGCCAGAATTAATCTCAGTGTCTCACCCTGGGCACGTTGCTTAGCTAGCAACTCCTCGTGCCTCTTATCCATCTTTTCTACCAACTCTGTCATCTTGTGATTCATGTGGGTTATCAGTTCAGCATTTATGTTGGCAATGTCCACATGGAATCCTCTCAGCATATTTTCCATGAAGTGCTGGAGTGTGGAATTCAGAAAAGAGGGTGATGATGTAGTGGCAGCTGGAGCCGATGACTGAGTGTCATCCATCTTGCTAGTCTCAGTCTCAGTCTTCTTCTTCTTCTTTGACCCAGACTCCAGAGGGCCTTTGAGAGGGATGTCAATATTGAGCTTCCCGATCTGATTTCTCCCAACCAGAGTCATCCTCTCAATAGGTTCCTTGCTATCCAAATACCATATCTTATTCTCCTTCAGAATAAGTGATACTATCTGAGGATATGGCATTGGTGTGGTAGCCTTCCCATCCACTCTGTATCTTTTCATCTCAGAAAAGATATACTCCCCCAAATCCTTCTGTTACTTCAGGAGAAGTGAAGCAAACTACCTAAATTCGCTATCAAAGAAGTGGGTATAGTTGTTTGCCTTGTTCACAAGGGATCTAGAGTAGATGTACCATAGAACCCTGTGATGATCACACATATCACTCGGCTTGAAATTTAAAGGGCCAACTAACTCACCGGGTTTAAGGACAGAAAATATTTGGTTTGGTTCAAGTTGGGAGTAAATATCATCTAGGGGGTTCTCTATCCCTAACCACATGTTTATCCTAGAGGGTGATATGTGGATCTTTTGGCCTCTCACTATGGTGGTCATCTCTTCCTCAACTGAGGTTCTGTTTGGCTCATCTAGGATCTCAAGGTTACAGTAAAAGTGTGTAATCACTTTTGTGCAATAAGGTATTCTAATTGAAAGCCAAGGCATAAAAGGATCTAAATAGGAACTAAGGTCATGCTTCAATACCTCCTGAAGTAACCTGAGGTCCACATAATGTGTCTTGCACACCTTCCTTCTGGAAAACTGAGATAGATACTTTGGAAACTCCACCAACTTGTTGACATTGAACCCCTTTGGAGGGTTGGTGATCTCCTCTTCTGGCAATTTGGATTTCTTGGAAGGCTTCCCCTTCTCCATTTGGTCAAGAATGCTTGCCATAGCCTTAGCCACATTCTTGTCATACTTGGGCTTTTTAGAAGGCTTTGGTGTAAAGGAGGGAGTAGAGGAATTAGAGGGTGTAGGAGAGGGAGACTTAGCACTTTTTCCTCTCCCAGTTGAGGTGCTCTTTTTGGATTGAGCCCTTGTAACAATAGGCTCTTTGATCACAACCCCTTTTGGTTTCAGTTGAACTTGAGGTTGGAGTTGGATGTTGGCTTTTGATCTCGGGGTTAGTTTCCTTCTCTTTGTGGGAGGAGAAGAAAGAGGATCAGGATTTTGTTGGGACTCAGAGGAATCTGTGGGAGTAAGGTTTTTAGTCCTCACCATTTTGAAACACAGAAAATTGGAAAAACTCAGAGAAACAGAGTCACAGTCGCAAGTTAGGGCACTGAGAATATGAGCAGAATAGGAAGTTTTTGGTGATGAAATCAGTTGGGTTTTGAAGGAAATGAAGCAAGGAATTGATTGTGAAAAGTTTTTTGTAAGATAGTATAGTGATTTACTCGAGGAGATTTTGTGAACATGACCGATTTTGCGACAGTTAAAGACCTAAAACCCGACATTAATCGAGGCCATACTCGAGTAAACTTCATGTTTACTCGAGTCCTTACTCGAGTGATCATACAAAGAATTTTAAAATAATTCATTTAAATTGCGTACCTGGCATGAATAATATTGTAATTATCCATGTATGTTCCCTCGATCATTTGCAACCAATTTTGAGCAAATTTGAGTCATTTTTCATCAATTTTGAAATCTGGACTTGCATTTACTTGAGTCCTTACTCGAGTAAGCTTCAAGTTTACTCGAGGCTTGCCTCGGGTAACCTGTCTTTTCAACTTCTGACTCTTCATTTCTTTGTAACTGAACCGTTAGATTTAAATTCCAAGTAACTTGATCCATTACTTCCAGTTTTGAAGACCATTACTCGAGTACATACTCGAGTAAAGTGCTCCTTTACTTCAAGTTGTTCCTCGGGTAATGCTTCTCTGTTAGTCATAACTTCAAGTTGATACTCCAGTAAAGGTATTCTCTGATAACCTCTGTTTTTGTTCTTCAAAACAGAATTTCTACCTTCCTACAAAATAATTTTCTATACACTCTGATGCTTAAATTAATAATCATCAAAACATTATCAAATGACTTCATCTAATATTATGAGAAACTGAAATAACTTACAACTCATTAGGATTTACCATTCCCAATTCTCTTCTAATGTATAGAAATTTATCTTTTGCAAGGGGTTTTGTGAAGATATCAACTAGTTGAAGATGAGTAGGAATGAATATCACTTTCACATCTTTCTTTTGAACATGATCTCTGATGAAGTGATGTCTGACATCGATATGCTTGGTTCTAGAGTGTTGAACTGGATTCTTTGCCAAGCTTATCGTACTGGTATTGTTACAATAGATTGGTATTTCTTTGAGATAAATACCAAGATCTTGTAGTTGTTGTTTTAACCATATCACTTGTGCACAACAACTTGAGACTGCAACATATTAGGCTTCTGTTGATGAAAGAGACACTGTATTTTGTTTCTTGCTGAACCATGATACAAGAGATCCTCCAAGAAATTGTCCTTGTCGGCTGGTACTCTTTCTGTCTGTTTTGTATCCTCCATGATCAGAATCTGAATATGCAACTAGGTATTCACTTCTTCCTTTGGGGTACCACAGTCCTAATTTGGGTGTGTCAGCAAGGTATCTAAAGATTCGTTTGACCGTTTCAGCATGTGATTCCTTTGGTGCTGATTGATATCTTGCACATATGCCAACACTAAATTGGATGTCTGGTCTGCTTGCCGTGAGATAGAGTAATGATCCAACCATTCCTCTATATTTTGTGATGTTGTAGTCTTTCCCTTTGACATCAGCATCAAGCAACGTTGTTGAGCTCATAGGCGTGTCCGTGCCATTTGCTTCATCCATTCCATACTTCTTCAATAGCTCTTTTAAGTACTTTGTTTGAGATATGAAGATTCCATTCTTTCTTTGTTTGATTTGCAAACCAAGAAAGAAATTCAATTCTCCCATCATTGACATCTCAAATTCTCCCTGCATTATCTCAGAAAATTCCTTACACAGAGATTCATTAGTAGCACCGAAAACAATATCATCAACATATATTTGAACAATTAAAATATCATTGTGTTTTCATTTTATAAAGAGTGTTGTGTCAACTTTTCCCCGTACAAAACCTTGATCAATAAGAAACTTACTGAGCCTTTCATACCATGCTCTAGGAGCTTGTTTTAAACCATATAGAGCCTTTTTGAGTTTGAAAACATAGTCAGGTTTAGTAACATCCTCAAAACCTGGAGGTTGTTCTACATACACTTCTTCCATGATGTAACCATTTAGAAATGCACTCTTTACATCCATTTGATAGAGTTTGAATCCTTTGATGCATGCAAAGGCTAAGAATACACGTATAGCTTCCAATCTAGCCACTGGAGTATATGTTTACTCATAATCAATCCCTTCTTCCGGATTATAGCCTTTAGCCACCAATCTTGCCTTGTTTCTGACAATAATGGCAGATTCATCGAGTTTGTTCTTGAATACCCATTTAGTTCCAATGATCGGATGATCCTTGGGTCGGGGTACCAAATCCCAAACTTGATTTCTCTCAAATTGATTTAATTCTTCTTGCATTGCTATAACCCAATCATTGTCTGACAGGGCTTTATCAATGTTAGAAGGTTCAATCTCAGAAATGAATGCAGAAAAACTCACTTCATTGAAAATTTTATTTCTAGTTTTGATCCCTTCATTCACATCTCCTATGACTTGATCTAAAGGATAACTTCTATTGTATTTCTAGGCTTTAGGTTGACCTAGGGATTGCTCTTCTTCCTTAGTTTCATCAACTTCTGGAATAAGAGACTTAGAAATAAATTGATCATTTTCTTGATTTAAAACAACTTCCTGTTCTTCATCAATGGTTTTGTCAGAGGATTCAAATTCATCAAAAACAATATGAATTGATTTTTCAACAACACATGTTCTTTTATTGAAAACTCTATATGCTTTACTTCGGTTAGAATATCCTAGGAAAATTCCTTCATCAATTTTAGAATCAAATTTTCCTAAGTTATCTTTACCATTATTATGAATGAAACACTTAACCGAAGATGTGTAGATGAGCAATGTTTGGCTTTCTTCCTTTGTATAGCTCGTATGGTGTCTTTCCAAGTTTTGTTCTGATATATGCTCTATTTGAAATGTAGCATGCTGTACTCATAGCATCAGCCCAAAATACTTGAGACACGTTCTTTTCATTCAACATTGCTCTAGCCATTTCAGTGAGCACTCTATTCTTGCGTTCCACGACTCCATTTTGTTGAGGCATCCTTAGAGCAGAGAAATTATGATCAATGCCATTAGTATCACAATATTCTTCAAAAGCTTGATTTTCAAATTCTCCACCATGATCGGTCCTAATACTTGCAATGGTCATACCTTTCTCATTTTGCACTTTCTTGGCAAAAGCAATAAATTCTTCAAAGGTTTCATCTTTTGATGATAGAAAAATAACCCATGTAAATCTGGAAAAATCATCAACAATGACCAATGAATATAAGTTTCCACCAAGACTCTTTACTCTTGCTGGGCCAACTAAATCCATATGCAATAATTGTAGTGGTCTATTTGTTGAAATCTCGTTTTTCAATTTGAAAGATGATTTAGTTTGTTTACCCTTTTGACATGAGTCACAAATCAAGTCATTTTTGAAAGATACTTTGGGTAATCCAAGAACTAAATCCTTTTTGAGTAATTTGCTTAATTGATGCATATTGACATGAGCCAATCTCTTATGCCATAGCCAACTTTCATCAGCATTACTCAGAAAATAGTTTTCAGATTCATTTCTACTAATATCTAGAGTATAGCAGTTACCTTCCCTTTTTGCTCTGAGCTTAGCCTTGGTATTCTTCTTATCCAGCTGTAAGTCATTCTTGTTGATAATTAAGCATTCTTCTGAGTCAAATATTACCCAGTTGTCTTTATCTGCACTTTGACTTACGCTCAGCAAATTGTGACACAAGCCTTCAACGTAATATACATCCTTGACTTGTATTCCTTTGTCATTTTTGATTTCACCAATTCCTGCTATCCTTCCGGATTGATTTCCTCCAAATTTTACCTTTCCTCCTTCCTTAGGTTGCAATGTGGTAAAACTTTCAAAATCTCCGGTCATATGTCTAGAGCATCCACTATCTATGTACCACTTGCTATTTTTGGATGCTTTGAGACATACCTGCAATCAAATGACTAAGTCTTAGGTACCCACATCTTTTTGGGTCCTTTTGGGTTAGTACAAATAATTTTCTCAACATATGAGCCTTTAGGTACCCATTTATAGGTTCCTATTGTTCCTTTCTTCTTATGGATGCATGAAGAAGTATAATGTCCTTTTCTATTACAATAGTTACAAAATGCAAAAGGATTTGATGTATGCACAGAATGCTGGAAATAATTCAAATAAGACTTATCTCCTGCTTTCTTTCTACCTTTCCTTCTATCTGATTTTGGATCATATCCAATTCCAGATTGGTCATTTACAAATCGTTGAGCTTTTAAAATAACATTTAGCGTCTCACTTCCTTGTGTAAATTTTTCAAGAGTTTTTGTGAGATCAATGTTTTTCTTTTTCAAAGAACAATTTTCACAATCCTTTTCTGAACGTTCTTTAATCTCAATTTCAAGAGCTTTATTTTTCTTTTTGAAAACAACCAAATCTTTAACTACTTTGATGAATTCAGAATGTAAAGCATTATATTCATATAGTAATTCATCATAGGTAGGTTCAAAATCATTTACCTCTTCTTCTGTTTCTTCTTGAGCAACAAGACATATATTTGCTACTTCTTCTTCATCACTTTCTTCGTCAGAGGAACTATCACCCCATATAGCAGATACAAATGCCTTCTTTTTATTGAAGAATTTGCCTTTTCTCTTTTCTTTACTCTTTTGGTTCAGTTCTGGACATTCCGACTTGATATGTCCTGGTTTTCCACATTCATAGCAAATGATATGATCTTTGCTGTTATTTCCTCCTTTCTGAAAGTGTTTGAATCCTTGACCTTTCTTGTAGAACTTTCTGAATCTTTTTATGATTAGTCCAATTTCATCATCGTCAAACTCCTCATCCTCATCTTGATTCTCTTCTTTTGCTTTTAGTGCTAGACCTTTCTTTTTCTTGTCACCAATGTCATCTAGTTCCTGTTTGAACTTTAGTTTGCTTTCATATTCAGAAAGACTTCCAAATAGAGAAGCAACTGATCTCATTGATTTTCCTTTTGCTTCTTCTATTGTAGTGACTTTGGCCTCCCACTCTTTACAAAGAATATTCAAAATCTTTCGTACTTGAGTATGCTGATCATAAACTTTCCCAAGTGCTGTAAGTTGGTTAACAAGATGAGTATATCTAAGTTCGAATTCAGATATTGATTCACCTGATTTCATCCGAATTAGATCGAATTCAGTGACCAAGGTGTTGATTCGATTCTCCTTTATTCCCAAAGTTCCTTCATGAGCTATTTCCAGAGCTTCCCACATTTCCTTTGCTGTTGGAAGTGTGCAGATTCTGAAATATTCACTTTGACTCAAGGTACTTTGTAGCATCAGAATTGCCTTGCTGTTGAGAGTGATAAGTTTCTTGTCATTCTCATCATATTCCGCTGGCGTCTTTGGAATTTTCTGAGAATCTACAATCTTTGTAGGTTTATAGTTTCCACTCTCAATTACATCCCATAGCCCATATTCGGTAGCCATCATGAACACTCTGAATTTAGCTTTCCAGAAAGAAAAGTGTTCTCCATTGAAACCGGGAGGTCTAGTGATGGATGCTCCATCGGGAAGAATTCCTTCACCCATGCATGCCATTGGATCCTTCTTAGATTGTTATACCTTAACAAGAAGACCTACGCTCTGATACCAAATGTTAGAGCAAGTGTTTCATCCAAGTGGGAGGGGTGAATTGGGTGATACTAAAAATTTCGTTGCAAATATAAAATTTGACAGTGGAATTAAAACAGTAAGGAATAAGGAGAAATATCACCGAAGTGTACACCGGGAGTTATACTGGTTCGGTCACAACCACTTTGACCTACGTCCAGTCCTCAGAGCTTCTCTGAGAGTTTCACTAAAACTTCCAAGATTTAGTGGGTTCTTGGCACCTCAGTATAAGCAAGTTCCCTCACCTGGACACTCGCTCCCCCTTACAAGTTGTAATCCAATCCCAACTCAAGGTTCCACAACCTTAAGTTATCTTAATAACAAATATTGAGTTTGAATGAAATATCTCTCTCTCAGAGTGAATAAGAATCACTGAAGCATAGAAATACAATTACAACGTAAACAGAGTAATGAACTTGATGATACGTTTGTGTGTGTTCTTGTTGTTGTATTCTCTGTTTGGATGTTCCCATATATATAAATATGTTGGTGAAGACCGTTGGAACATTTTCCTTTCGTCCGTTGGAGAGTGCGCAGCCACTATTGACTTTTCCAGTTTTTGAAAAATATCCGTTGGCGGTAGGTGGCATTTGAACTTCTCATTTGACTTTCCTTACTTGATATGATTTCTTCATTGTTCATCTGTAAATAAACTAAGAATACTAATACAATGAAAGATTAATCATATAGGAAGCAAAATAATGAACGTTGGAATGATTTCTGAATTTCTGGGTTTGCTTACTCGAGTATCCCTTGAAGTTTACTCGAGTACTTACTCGAGTATCATCAGGAAAACTTTGATTAATTTCAAGTCAACAAACAAATACAAGAATACTCGGATAGTGCATGGAATAAACTAAATTTCAAAACTTTGGAAATAGTTGTTTACTCGGGTACCTACTCGAGTAATACACTCTTAACTTCATAGGTTACTCGGGCACCAACTCGAGTAAACCTTCAAATAAACTTTTGCTTACTCGATGCTTTACTCCAGTAATGTTGGCAGGATTTCAAGGCCGAGAGCACTTCAAGTTTGATTACCTTGTTACTTGAGTACATACTCGAGTAAACTTACTTTTTGTGCATAACTTACTCGGGTAATGACTTGAGGTTTTCCTTCAAACATAACACTGCATACTCGAGTACATACTCGAATAATCCACTTAGAATAAAACATTAGATACTTACATACTAGAGTAATGAATCGAGGAAAATAAGATAAAATTAGATCAAGTTATTCGAGTACTACCTTCAGGTTTTTGCTTACCTCAGTGAGCTACTCGAGTAACATTGGCAGGGTACAAAATGCTGAGAGCAACACATTTTTTGAAACAGAGTAACTCGAGTACATACTCGAGTATCATTGGCAGGCCGAGAGTGACTTGAAAACTTTTACATGGTTACTCGAGTACCTACTCGAGTAATGTTGGCAGGCCGAGAGCAACTCCAAGTATTTTACCTGGTTACTCGAGTGACTACTCGAGTAACATTGGCAGGCCGAGAGTAACTTGAAAACATTTACACTATTACTCGAGTAATGTTGGCAGGTTACTAGAAGGTGCCTCTGGTTACTCCAAGTTTTGTCTCATTACTCGAGTATATACTCGAGTAATGCCTTAGAAAAACTGCTTCTGATCAAGTTTCTCAGCTTTTTCTCTTGGCCTTTCTTCATTATTCCAATGCTTACTTCAAGTGATGTTCTTCCCTGTTATTACTTTATTCAAACTCATTTAATTAAATCTTTTTCATACCATTCTTTGTTATCATCAAAACATGAGATATAACATTATTATCCTCCAATTAATTGTTTGGTCTTTCATAGCATTGAAATTGTACTATGTTTTCCTATGTAGTGGTAATTAAAGGCCTTTTCCAAGCTTGATCACTTGTAATAAAGTGGAGGCAGCTGTCCTGAGTGATAGAAAGGATTTACTATTTTTAAGCTGAGAAGGCAAGAATAGCTCATTTCTTGGTACTGCTTAGCAGAGTTTTATCTTTGCCATTTCCTTTTCTTTGCTCTTATCTGGAACTAAACAATATTCTAATGAATATTTTTCCCACATCTAATGAATTATTCATCTTTCTCTGTCTTATGCATTATTTTCTCAATGAAAGTGTTTCATTTTCCTTTTTTGACAATTTCCATTTCCTTCTCATAATGATGAGTTTAGCCTGCTAGCCTCTTTATAGAATGTAAAATGTAAAATGCATATGGTCTGTTGATTGAAAGTGTTTCATATGGTTGCATGCAACTAGCAGGATTTCTATTTTCTAGTAGCCAGTAATGGGATCTAGGAGTCTGTTTCTTAAATATTGTCTTTATTGTAATGGATATTCCTTCATCATCTTGTTCAAAGTTTTATGACCTTCTGAATTTTCTCAATTTCTACTCTTAGGGCATAGAGGAATCAAAATACAGTCCCAAGACCTCAGCATCATGGCTTCATGATCATGAAGAATTTGTCCAAACACATCAAGCAATAAAATATATTGCATATAAAAATTTATCCATAAATAGTTCAGAACACAACCATTGCAATCTCACTGTCCCTTGTTCCTTCTTGTATGTTTGTATTCTTAGCTGGATTGCCTTAACTTTTATTATAGCTTTCGATGTTTGCTGCCATTTAATAATTGGTTACATTCTTGTATGAAGTCCACTAGCTTTAACTAAGAAACATGTGAATGTCTATTGCTGAAGTCATTACAATGAAGGCATTTCTATATTCTCCTATCTTTCCATTTGTAATGATAATTAACTTGAATGTATATTGTTGAAGTCTTGGTTCTTTTCTTTTGTTTTAGATGGAATCTAGTGGAAAGGTTGAACAATTAGAACACTCAATTTGGCCCAAGCATATTATTAAATGGTACATTGATATTATGGTAGAAGAAGTAACCAAAGGAAATATGAAAAATGATGTGTTTCCATACAAAGTTTGGAAAAACATGTTAGAAAAGTTGAATGAGAAGAGTCAGCGCACTTTTAGTTTGGTCCAAGTTAAGCAAAAGTTCAATAGGTTGCGTACGAAGCACAAAGAATTTTCTCAATTGTTACAACACACTGGATTTGGTTGGGATGCTGAAACAAATACAGTCACTGCTAATGACGAGGTTTGGAATAACTATGTTATGGTATGTAATCATTGTGATTTATTTGATTAGATAGTTTAGCTTCTTTCGTTTCTAAATTTATGATATTGAAATGCATAATTTGTAGGCACATCCTGAGGCTTCACAATTCAAAAAGCATGGGCTAGAACATTACAAAATGCTGGGCATAATATTTAACACAAGCACTGCAACAGGGGTACTTCATCATGCATCTACGCAAGATCCACCAAATTCTGATGATGAGGTTCGACTTGATTATGAATATCTCAATTCTGGAGTTCATGTAAACCTTAACAAGGATGAAGACAATGTTGCTCCAGACATAGTTGAGAGAGTTACACATAGTGGAAAGCGGAGTATTGAATTCTCTGATCAAAGAAAAAGAAAGAACCTAGGTCTATGCAAATAGGGGAAGCTATTCAAGCATTTGTTGAGACATCTAAGGCAAGGGCAGAAGCTCAACTTGCTAAGGTCGAGAGGTGGAGGTTAAGGAGCGAAGCTAGTGTTGGAAGCCCAGCATCTAATAGTTATTCCATTTCTGCATGTGTTGCTATTCTAAATGAGATGGATCTCTCTGACGATATTTATGTTAAGGCAATGAAGCAGTTTAAGGAACCTATCAATAGGGAGTTGTTTATGGCAGTGCCGTTAGAAAGGAAGAGAGCTTGGCTAGAAAGCTTATAGATATACGCACACAGACTTATAGCTTTCATATTAGATTTTACGTTACTATGAACTATGCTTTGTTTTATGTTTCGTATTTTATTTAAAATTTAACATGTTAATTTTGTTAATAGTAAATCTTTTTTGTGTTATTTATTGATGATTTTATTTGATTTTTATCAAACTAGTTTATTAATATAATAACATATTAAGTAATTTAAAAAATAATGTTAATATCTATTATATAAAATATCCAAATAAATAAAAGAAGATTTTTTTTGTCTTTTATTTTTAAAACTTGTTTTAAGAAACAATTATATAATTTTTTTAAAAAAAACTTGTTTTAAAAAACAATCATCCAAACAAGTTTTTTAGTTTTTTGGTTTTTAAAACTTGTTTTCAAAAACAATCAACCAAACAAGTTTTTTTGTTTTTTTTGTTTTCAAAACTTGTTTTTTTTGTTCAAATTTTCAAAACTTGTTTTCAAAAATTGTTTTATAAAACTGTTTTTGAGAACAAAAAACAGAGAATAGAATCAAACAGGCCCTAAGAAACTTCACTTTTTTATGCCTGAGAGTACAAAAATGATTCATAAACTCCAATTTAGTTCCTTCTACTAATTAATCACAATAGTTTTGAGGTGCAACCTAAAACTTTAATTTCATAAAGATGTAAGTTTTCATATATTAAATTGATAAATTTTCATACAATACTCAGTCCCTTCTCCACTGACCTTACTAGCATCACTTGAATTATCACAACCGCGCGCGGCCTATGATAATCAATTTTACTAAAACCAAAATAATCATTAAGTTGATATTGTTTGATAGAGCTATCTGATCGATATCATGTATTTCATTTCATTTCAATTTCTTTAAGTATATATAGAAAGTATCACGTTATACATAAAAAAATTTATTCATTTTTAATCAGATTTTATCGATTTTGGCGTATTTATGAAATTTGATTATCTACTATTTAACTAGAATAATTTTGAAAGGCAAGAGGGAATATTTAGTCCTTTAATTTCACACTTTTTAATTTTTTTATAAAATGTATTTTTAGTCCTTTAGAAGTAACTCTAACACCGTTAACAAAAATACTAATATTAAAATTTTGAATGTTAACAAACCAGTCTTAAATAATGATATATTATGTTTACGTTTTGAAATAACAATGATTTGAACAAAAAAAAAAATCATGTGAGATTAACAGTATTATGGCTAAATAATTGAAAATATAATTTATAAAATTAAGAGACTAAACTGAAACCTTGTATAAATTTAAAGAAGCACAAGGGTGGATGTTTGGCATTTTGAAAATATTTTGTATCAAATTAATTTTGAATTTGTTGATGCCATATGACTCAGAAATGATTCCTTGTCAAATAAATATTTGATATTGATTCTTTGATGTTGAATTATGATCTAATATATGATTCCGCTTGTTGTTCGATGTTGAATAATTTTATGAGAATATTTTATTAACGAAGGAGAAGAGGGCATGAAATTTTTTTTGACTCATTCCTAATTTTGCTAATAATTACACATTTGAAGGGTTCACTTTTACTGCTTTTGGCCCATAGTTTCTGTCCACTCAGTGTGTTGTGTCACACACACGATAATAGTAAGGGTTAGGTTTAAGTCTTGTAGCCATCACTATCACCATCACTACTGGGTTCGTCTTCTCCGCCACAATAATGTGACATAAAGAAAAGTTTCACACATTATAATCTTTTGAGTAAATGACACTTATTACGAAACTAAAATTAGGATAATGAGAATTTAATACTTCAAAATTTTAAAATAATGTTCAAGGATCTTGTTGTTTTACTGACATTTAGGGGGGAAAATCAATTAACCAAAATGCCAGCTCACATATAAGTTGAAAATCATGAGAATTTAAGTTGGAAATCCTTGACAACAAATTAAAATAATATAATTTTCAATTTAGCCATTGGAATTTTCAATTTATATGTGAATAGGGGCATTTTAGTCAATTGACAATGACAAGGTCACTATTTGACATATTAAAATTATAAAACCTATTTTGCATGTACCTATATTTTCTCTCAATTTTTAATTTTGCACTTGTGTGTTTTTTTTTCTCTTAATTAAATACTTAGTTTTACTTTGTTGACACCATTAATCCTTGTAACTTTGCTCTAGCCCTTATGCATGATCTAACGGTTCTATCAAACTAAAATTAAAGTATTTAATTTAGAGAGAAGAACTATTAAGTACCAAATTAAAAATTGGGAAAGAGTGTGTGTACACACATATCAATGTGTGTAAAATAGTTTTCCTTTAAAATTTAGGGAATGCTAAAAGTGTAATTGTTCTTATTTGGTCTTTGAAAGTGTTATTTTCCTTAATCTCTTTCAATCAAAGTATGTATAAATCATTCCAAGGGACCACCATTAATTCTTTAATTTCAACGGTCATTTCACAATTTGTAAAAACGTTTCACACACTTTGGATATAGATAATCTTGTTTTTATTAAAAACACTTCACACGTTTCAATAAAACACGAAACAAAAGTTCATTAACATTTTCTTGTATTATAGCATCTACATTTAAATTATACTTTATTCGTGTATCAATTTTCATGTTTGTGAATTTGACTTTTTTTGACGTTATCTCGAAACAGAGGGGTCAAACGAATCAATTCATTCGGTGATGAGTCAACTACCATGAATTGTAAATTGAAGAGTTAATTTTTTTTACTTATATAATTAAATGTGTTGAGAATATGTACATTTATTGTTAAGTGAGTTAGCCTATTTAATTCATAAAAAAATTTAAATAAATTATATTATATTAAATATTTTATTGATTCAATAAAAATTGAAATTGGTGTAGGTATCTGATAAAATTATGACATATGGCCTTTTCCTACTTGTTAAGCTACACTTAAAAAAAATGGAAAAAAAAAAAGCTACACTTAAAAAAAATGCAATTACTGATGGAATTAGTGACGGAATTCCGTCACTAACTCGGTTTGTGACTGAATTTAGTGATAAAATTTTGTGGTTGACAGATTAGTAACAAAAATGACTCCATGGCTAACAGCTTTGTAACAAATCACTTAGCGACAGACTTTGCGGCAGAAATATAACATTGCAAAACATTGACAGAAATATAACTTTCCGGTAGACATTTTTTGCTGCTAAATTTCCAAGATAGCATATTGCAATTTAAAGACGGATTTGCCACGTGATATTTTGTCACTAATTTGTGATGAAAGTGCAACAGGACATATAAGTGCATTGCAAATTTATGACAGAATTTTCCGTTACATATCCGTGGGTAATTTTCGTTGTTTAAATTTTTTTAAAGCTAATTGTTTATACACATCTTAAAGACAATAAAATTTGCCAAACACCAAACGATTCAAATTTATTGTGAAAAGCAAGATGCAATTAAAAATAGTCTAAACATTGAATAATAGTCTGGACATAGTAGTTGAAATGTCGTAAGTGTAGCAATTATAATAACTAACAAAAAAGAAATGTCATAAGTGCAACAAATATAACAACTAACAATCAAATGCTCCTAAAACCAATACATACTAGCATGAAAACCATAGGCAATGGCATAATAATGTAATATGCACTACTATAGAAAATACATTTTGTGACGGTTATTATCTGTCATATATAACAATTCTAAACTGTCATATGTGTAGGTGCTATATATGCTCGGTGCGGATACATAACAGTTCTAAATCGTGATTTATTAAGTATATATTATAACGGTTCTAATATAACATTTGTTGTGTATTAAGGCGTGGTAAGATCATGCTATGCATAATGCTATGATGATAATAAAATGGGCTCATGTAAACAATTATTATATATAATGTATTGCTAGCATAATAAATAACAGTCTCAAGTAAACAACCGTTATAAATTCTTTTTTTTGATAGACAACCGTTATAAATTCTATAACATATATAATGGTGCTTTCTCAATAACTGTTATATAAAGTATAAACTTACATAACGGGCATCATATTGAAACCGTTATTTATTTGTAATAAATGTTAAAGGGTTTAATGAAACAACTATCATATATAGTTTATATATAAATAACGGTTTTTATGTAAGAATCATTAATTTTTTAGGCAAATTTTTTTTTTTAAAAAATAGGGATTCTCCTTTCGATATCCCCCTTCATGCATATAGAACAAAATTGTACACAAACTTGTATATATATTTATAGCCATTCATGTATATATACATTAAAACCAAAAGGTTAAAGCCTATATATAATATATGCATGAGATAGATTTTCTGTTTTGCTTGTTTAACTTGACTATATAATAGAACAAAAGCTTGCACAACGAGTATAGCTATATAATTTAGGATGGATCAAGACATTTCTGGCTTTGTGGCTATGCTCAATGGAACTTCCTACCGTAAAGGGCTCAAGGGGTATGTAGACTCTGAGCAAGATTTGATAGAGAATGAGGGATCTGATGTGACTATAGAATGTCATATGTTATGTCTAGTGCCTTGCCATTGCCCATAGCATATGGCATTCTATTGTAACATATGATCCCTCCTTCTCTATAAAGTCTTACTCGAAGCTGCATACCCTTTGAGCCCTTTACGGTATAGAGTTGCAACAAGCAAAGCAAAAGTAGAAACTCTATCTCATGCATATGTTATAAGACTTTATCTCTTTATCCAAAGATACTTTTTTGCATGAAAGATTTTGCTCTTACCTCCAAAGAATCTAGCATATGGAGGACATGTTAATTCCTCCATTGAACAATAGAGTATAGGACAGAATCAACATAGTGAAGTCTTTGTAAACCTTTAGCAACTTCCTGTAACACGAGAGGAACCTTCGATTAGAGCAATTGATTTTTCCAAAAAAAATATGAGCACGATTGAGGTCAAAAGTTAACTAAAAAACACGAACTAAATAATGGAGAATGCAGAATAGAGAAGGGAAATCATACATCTGTATAAGGAGAATAGACTACACAAAGAAATGAGATAGCCAGGACTGAAGAACAAATACATGAGTTAGGGCTAGCGAAGCAACTTGCACATCTATTGCTAACAAGTAAGGTGAAGCTTTGGATTTTGTGGCTCCACTGAAAATGACTGGTGAAGTAGGGTTTTGAGGTTGGTTAGTTACAATAAACCTTAAGATAAGTATGGTAATAAATGAAAATATATGTTAGGTCAAGTGAAACAACTTGAGCAGCCATCGCCAAGAAGTACAGAGAAGGCTTTGGATGGTGTGGTTCAAGTAAAAACGACAGTCAATGACTGGAGTAGAGGGGTTCCAAAGTTGGTGGGTTTACATTCGACCTAAGACAAGTGTGCTAATAAGTGAAATGGAGAAAGCGGATAAATATTTAAATAAAGGTGAAATTTTAACTTTTTAATGGTTCAAATACAACACCTGTTATGTATTGAGGCGTTGTTACATAGATAAGAGTTATTGTAAGAAACTCGTTAGGTATTTTGGAAACATATATTACGGTTTCTAGCTAATAACAACTAATTATCTACAACATTTTTTTTAAACAAATAAGGGGTTATGCTATCGATTTCCCCTTGCTTTCATATACAACACATAGACAAACAATAATACAATAGATCATCTATTTAAACATAGAAATTAACCCAGCCTAACAGCAGGAAAAATAGTTTAAACACAAAGTTGCACTACAACATCATTAAGACAATAATACACAGTCAAAAACATAAATTAAGTCTCTTTTTCTTTCCTTAATCTTAGCTTTTTATAAGTTACTCTTCTTAGCTTGAATTCTTCTCTTTTTGTCAAGTAATAATTTTCCCCTATTCGAAGCCCAAATGCCTTCATTGCAATCATGCCTGATGTACAACTTATCTTCTTCATCTAAATTTAACAATTCAAGTGACCTCCCATTGAATATATCATTGTCAACTCCATCATCCATCTCCTCATCAGTCACTTTATTAGTCAACAAAACAATAGACCACCCATTTTAGAGGGAAAACGGATATAAAACACTTCTTTAGCCTGTGAAGCCAAAATGAAAGGCTAATATTTATACCCTTCCTTGTTCAAATTCAATTATATCAAGCCTAAGTCATCAATTCTCAAGCCTTGATTATTGTCAAACCACTTGCAACTGAATATGGAAACTTGGAAGCCGATATAATCCAACTCCCATATGAGCTCAATCACCCCAAAGTATGACATCTTCGCATAGATAAGATTTCTATCTTTGGAACTTGATACATGCATAATGTTAGCTACAAGAGTTACGCCACTATTTTACATTTTGCTTCGATCATCATGCTCTTTGGTGTAGAAGGTGAACCCATTGAAGATGTAGCTTCTGTAAGACATCATTTAATTGCTTGGACCGTATGCTAAGAACTTCAATTTGCTAGAAACTAATTTAGAATCAGCTCTATACTTGCCAAGGACTTGGTCTTTAAATCATGTCACAAAATGTTTATTGTGTTGTTTGGCACACCAACTTTCTCCTTTGTAGGGATTTTCCTTCTAAATTTGATGCATATGATTGTGCACATACTCATCAACCTCCTTGAAGTTGTACAACACATATAGGTTCTCTATCAAGACATGGCAATCATGAGATTTTAATCCTATTAGTTTCATAACACAAGTCATCCAATGTTTGAAGAGTAATCCTCTGGCACCTTGACTGAAGCAAGGAACTGACAAAAACTAATTTTTCTTCCTTTGACAGTGTGTGAGCCGAGGGATGAAGAAATGTACAGGCTCCCCTTTCCTTTGGTGCTTAATTCTTCCCTTATTCTTATATTAACCATGTATAGCCTAGCATTTATGACATCTTTGGTCTTTCCTGAAATATGGAGTAACGTGCCAACAATACTTTCACACACATTTTTCTCAATGTACATAATATCAAGAAAATATCTTACATATAGGGTCCTCCAATAAGGCAAGTTAAAGAAAAGGAACATCTTCTTCCACTCACTTGTCCCAACATCCCTTGCAAAAGTTTTTCCAAATAGACACTTTATATCTTTCACATTTTTATATACTTGTTCACTGGTCAAAGGTTGAGGTGCTCTGCTCTCTTCTGATTTCCCATTGAAATATTTTTTAAATGCTAGTAAGGATGATCTTGGAGCAACCATCTTTGATGTCTCATATAGGAATCCTTTATGCCATGCTTCAATCTAATTGAGTGCGCACCCTCTTTGCAAATTGGACATCCAAGTTGGCCTTTAATGTTGTTTCCTGACTAATTACCTTATGCAGGAAAGTCATTGATAGTGCCAAAGAGCATGGCTCCCAGGTTTAACGTTTCATCCTCGTGAGCATCATACACCATAACCTCATCATCCCACAAATGCTTCAAGTCTACAATTAATGAAGCCAAGTAAAATCTATGTCATTCCTGGGTTGCTTGGGCCCCGAGATTAGTGTAGAGAACATGGAGTACTTGCGCTTTCATGCAGAGCCATGTGGGAATATTATATATAAATAATATTGCAAGCATTGTACTGTGGGTTGTGCTTTGCATAGAGGTAGGAAAATGGGCCAGCTTGTTTAGTCCTATTTTGAAGCCTGACCTGATTACTCATGGACTCGCACCGACCTATAGGCTTCAAACCCGTTTAACAAAAAATTATTTTTTATTTTCTTAAAGAAATTAAATTAAAACACTAAAATTTTTAATTTAAGACAAATATTTTTAACGTATTAAATGTTTTATCTTTTTTAATAAATAAAATAAGTGATCATTTGTCGTAAAAAAAAATTCTTCATGAGATAGAGACTCTACCTTCTTTCATAAAAAAAATCATAAAAAAAGAGTCTACCGTATCATTTTTCAGTGTGTGTTATTATTTTTTCTTTTTTATGTAGTTTGTATAATATTCAGGCCTCCTCAAATACAATTAAAAAATTGTTCAATTTATTTACCTTACATCAATAAAAAATGGTTCTTTCAATATTCATAAGGAAATATTTATTTGTAGAAATATTAAGAACCAAATGAAATATTATTAAAAATTGAGTATTTTTTTTTTTTAAAAAAAATCAATTAGAAGACTTTTAACAAATTGTAATGTCACTAGCAAACTTCTCTTAGCTTTTTAGTAAAAAAATTTTTTCTTTTAAAAACATTCAAATAGTAACACTATATGATTTGAAAAACATTTCCAATTTTAAACAATCATTAGCCTCAAAACAAACTCAACTTATAGTCATTTAATAAAAAGTTTCACAAAAAAAAAAAATCAGTGGGCCACGGGCTAGCCCGTTCAAGCTCATGGCCCTACAAGGCTGGTCATTTTAGGCCAAATTTCTTTTAGAGGCTCTAAATCATAAGCTCGGCTTTTGACTTAAATGGGCCAACCTGACTAGCTTGGCTTGTTTTCCCAACTCTAGCTTTGCATCCCAAATGAGTTTATCTCATCAGTAGCCAATGTATGGTGTAGATTCCTATCATCTTTAACAAATTTGAGGTGGTTTAGAACAAACTTCTTCTACTCTAGAGAATCAGTAAGATGTCGAAGCATGCCATCATCTAGTATTTCATCAGCATGCCACCTTAATTTGTTTGCATCTTTAGGGTTGCTATACAGATATTTAAATCTAAGTATAATGGGGAAATGTCATAATGCCTTATTCAGGCTCTTCCCATTCTATTGGTAGTATGGCTTCTCACAAATAGGGCAATGAGTTAGCAATGTATATTCATTTATGAATAAGACACAATCGTTGTGGCAAGCATGTATCTTCTCGATGCTAAGGCCAACAGAGCTCAACATCTTTGTGGTATATGTTTTGGGTGAAAGTACATTTTTTGTCAATAGCATTAAATTCAAAGCCTCGAGATATTCTGTGAAGCTTATATCAGACCACCCATTTCTTACCTTTAAGTTGTACAACATCAACACAATGCTCAATAAGGTAAAGTAAGTGCACGTCTCATACAATAGCTTCATTGTGTCACCTTCAAAGTCTCCATCATTTTAAGATATTCTCAGAGGTCCTCTTCTAATGCTACCATATCATCGAGACAGTCAACATCAAATGCATTTGTGTTGAAATCAGGTGATGCACAACTTTCCATATGTTCAACTACCACACTGTTTGTCTCCCCATGTCTCATCCAACATGTTCAAGTAGAATCGATTCCATTAATCACTAAGTGTGACAGACAAGTTTCTCGATCAAACCACTATACATTGCCACACTTTACATTAGGGCAAAGAATCAAATTTTCATTTGGGGGGTTAAGGGCAAATACAAACTCAAGGAAATATGTTATCCCATATGAGTAGTCTTTAGATGGACGATCAGCATACATCCAATGCTTATTCAAAGACCTCATCTTGCATAAATCATTTAGAAATAAAATCCCAATCAAAATCCAATAATCATCCATGCCTAGAATAAATTCACCAAAATCTATAATGAAAGAAAAACCATGAACTTTATGTCAATCCGAAAGTTGAAGGAAGAAATTTCTGAGGTTGAATAAATGCCTTTCACAAAGTGAAAGAGATAGAGCTTTTGATCAAGTGTGAAATTTTTTAAATATCAAACTGATTAGATGTTTTACAAACAAACCCCCATTAAATAGTTTTTAAGGTTTACATAACGGTTAATTAGTAAAAACTACAAATTGTTTTATTTTTATCACGATTATGTTCAAATAACCGTTAGGTATGTTATTAACAAACCCCTAGTTTTTAAGGTCTTACTTTTAGTTAATCGTGAGGTATGTTATTTATTTGATTTATCATGGTTCTTTAATAACAATTGTGAGGTATGTTATTATTTTTTTACATTGAAATCATAATAACATTAATATTTTTTTATAAATAAAACTAAAAAATGAAAATAAATAAAACCTACTCATCATCCTTAGAGGGGTGATCTAAATCAACTAAGAGGATGAGCCTATAGTACATGCGGTAGCAGTGGCAGTCACGGGTTGGAGGAGGAGGTGGATGATAGGGAGGAGGACCGAGGGAGGAGAAGAATGTGGACGTTGGGGGAGGAGAAGATAAGCAAGTAGAGGTGAAGGTTAGGAGGAGGAGCACGAGGAGGGAGTGAAGGTTGGGGGAGAAGGAAGAGAAGCAGGTGGAGGTGGAGGTGGAGGTTGGGGAGGAGAGTTCTCCAGCATTTCTTTTGCACATGGCTTCACCATGATGATGAGGAGAACATAGGATGAGGATGAAGAAAATATATAAAAATGGTGAGTTTAAATAGATTGGAAGTGATGTGTCCATTGAAAGTTAAAGAGGATCAGTCCGCGCCAATTATGTTCTTTTTCCTACGCCATGAGTTATATGACGGTTGTTTCAAAAGAATCATTATTTATCTTTGCTTTCATGACAGTTGTTTTGAAATAACAATTTAAGAACCTTGATTTATTTGATTTCATGATGGTTATTTTCTAAGAACCATGAGATATGAACAGAACATAATGAAAGGGTACCTGGTTCTCTTATCGATCATCGGATAATGATAAGGCACCCAGAGTGAGCACAGGGAAGAGGAAAGGTTTCGAAAGCTTTAATTAATGTTTATTAAGTTAGAATAGTTAATTATGTTGGTGTTATCATTACAAGAATACTTTACGATTTTTAATTAACAACCGTGAATTATTAAGTTGTTTTTTTGTTAACTTATTTTTTTAATATTTAAAAAAAACAATAGTAGTGTTTAGTTGTTATCACCACTGCCATCCTTCTCCTCCTTCCTCATCATCAAATGAAGGAGATAAAGGGTTTGACTGCAAGTCATATTCAATCTCATTGTGTTAAAATATGAGGTTCAACTTCTTATTTAGCTTGTTGGCGTATGCCACAAGATGCCTTGTGTGGCGGTCAAGGCTTGCCAACATCTGCATCAGAGCCTCCATTTCAAGATGATGAGGGGGTGGTGAAGAAGGGTGTAGTGGAGGAGGAGGAGAAGGAGCTCCTTGGGATCTTAACATGATGAAGGAGAGAAGGAGGAAGCTGATTAATAAGTAGTAAGAATCATAAGGAATATGTGAGTTTAAATAGAAGTCTAAAGGATAGTATGAAGGGTTATGATTTATGAAAGTCTGACAATGTTACGAAGGGTTATAACCTATGAACTGGTGAGTTTGAAAGTATTACATGACTGTTGTTTCTGAAGGCCATTGTGTTTTGTCTTCGCTAATATAACAGGTTGGAAGATGAATCATTTGTAAGCGTTACTAACAATTGTTTCGTAAGAACTATCATTTTTGTCACTATAAATGACGGTTATTAACTACAACGGTTATATTTGTGTTTTCGAGCATTCTGCCTCATAATACATGATGGTGTGCATAATTAACTGTTAAGTTTTAGCATTATATATTCTTGTGCAACCTCTGTCTCGACATATATGACGTTTATTCACTGTAACCATTATTCATTAAGCAATATATATATATATATATATTTTGTGTGTGTGTGTGTGTGTGTGTGTGTGTGAATTTGTAGTAGTGATAGTAGACCTCTTGAGCAAAATGACATGAATTGAAGGCAAATTCGAATCAATAGCACCAAGGAGTTCAACATATTGCAGTAGCAAATGTTCAATTTCAATCAAAAATCATACTTCACAGAACGCACAGCAAGATATTTGTATTTAAATTTTACGGTTAACATCATTTTGTATCCTTGTAAATTGATCAAATTTTAGTTTTGGTCTATATAGTTTCAAATCGTTGGTTTTATTCCTTATAGTTTCACAAGGATTTGGTCTTGGTTTAACGTCTGGTCTTTATGATTTTAAAAAGTTTTGGTTTTTGTCCCCATACCTAAAGTATTAAACTACAGGAACCACTAAAACTAATTATTTGAAACTACAGGGACTAAAACTAAAATTTGATTAAAGTTTAAGGACCAATAATAATACTAACCATATTTTTTAAAAAAAAGTTAAAACTATTTGCAAAAACACTTGGATTTCTAGCCCACTCAACAAAACACGAAGAATCCAGATGTTGAGTTCAATTTTCCATCAAGTGGCTATTTTATGAATGAATTCAATCACAAGCCAGTTAACCTAGTTGCACAATATCACCCGATATCCAACAAATGTCATAAAATGTAGAGGCTAAAAACTAAGTAAAAACACACAAAATAACTCTAGAAAAATTAAAATATGAGATCTAACCAAACAAAATTCTAAAGGATACCAACCACACTACAAACAAATTAAATGAAGACTCACAATATAACTAGTCAGGCCTCTGATCATTAGCACAATTTCTGTGATCCAATATAACAAACATGAAATAAATATTCACACTACAACTAGTCAGTAGCTTCTGGTCGTTAGCATAATTCCAATGATCCAATATGACAAACATATTAGTTACATATTGTATACTTACCTCAGTTGAAGCCAACCGATAGTCTGCAAATTGTTCAATTATTTTTCATTATAATGTGTCTTCTTAAAACAATTCAAACATTGTAGGGCCTTTACTCAACTCTACAGCCTACAATTATTTATGAAGATTTATTATATAATACATTAAATAAATAATGATTGCATTTGAAGATAAATTCTTATCAACCTCCTCTTATGATCAGTATTAGGAATACTACCCCTTTGTGTTGAATGCCTCTTGTGGAAGAGGCTCAATCAGCTTTGGCTATCTCACAATTGGCCTTATAATTTTCTGACAATCATGTTCTCTCCAACTCATCCATCACATCATCTAGAATACAATTAGGCCTAACTTGTTTTTGAAAAAGGTTGTGCCTGGATAATATGCACTATATTTAAGACTTCCCATTTTTTTAAGAGCATCTTCATATTGCGTTAGCCTTTTCTTGCATAAATAAGAAGAAATAAGATTAAAACTATAACATAATGAGGAATAAACTCAAGACATCATACAAATATAATAATAGAGATAAGATATACCATTCATTTATCAAACCACATTTTCTTATACTCAGGGGGTGTCACTTTCCAACTACAACATATATGGTCAAATTTTCCTTGAATTACACTATCCGTACAGTGCCAATATCAAGATTGAACCTAAAAATGGTTTTAAAGAACTCATTATAAATATAGAATGGATTCAAGCTACTAAATGAAGAGACGATAATAATGTAAGCTTGATTTACATTTTCTTTACAATATATATCCATGTTTGATGACTATATGAGGGATTACAACCCCATGGTGAAAAACAAGCAGGAGGACCCTGTAGAGTGGGGGTTCGCAAGTGTTTGTCCCAGGTGATGGGATTTGAGATGATGCAGATGATAATAAGGATCTACTAGCTTATTAAGCATAATTGACACCTTCATATTCAAATGTAAGGCCTTAGTAACAAATAATAAATAAATCAATGACAAAATTGAATCTAAACAAGAACGGAAATAGACAACCATAATCTATGAAAGAACGGAATGACACAACCATAATCATCATCATGATGATTGATCTCGTGAACAATGACAGGCCATATGGCTTCTAGTCCATCCACTTAAAATGCTCCTATATTTGTTTCAGAGGTAGGAGTGTCAATTATGTCACATGCCTTAGATTCTATACAACTACAACAAAGCAATCTATCTCAGGCCATGAACATAATTAAGACTTTGATATGTAACAAGTTGGAAGAAGGATTTCTCTCCAATTGTTTGCTTTTATGTTTTGAGAAAGAAATTGATAGAGTTTAATATAGATTCTCTTAGTTGATTTTCGTGACTTAAAAAAGAAGAGGACAATATTTTAATATATTATTTCCCATGATGCATGTTACTATGTTAATAAGAGGTATAGGTACATTGAGTTTACGGAAATTTTTAAGGGTAAAGGTACAAATTTAGCAATCAACTATTTTCCTATGGGCATCTAACACAATTAAATATTTTCGGATACAAAAATAGACAAACAATTTATATGGGAGCAGAAATAGCAACGTCATTAAGGGGACTTAACTTCCGTTACTTTTTCACTATGGGTCCCATCAATATTCTCTCTCTATTATTTTAATATATTTTTAAAAGGATTAAGGTGCAAATTTAGCAATGAACTATTTCTCTATGAGCACCCAACACAGTTATTTTTCATAAAAGCATTTATAAGATAAATATGGGTATTTACATAAGAGAATTTACATTAATGTCCTTACTTTATTTTTTTTATAAGGGAATTTATAAGACAAATAAAGGGATTTAAAAAAATACAATGAGTTAAAAAAAACCTTATTGCACCCATTGGGTCAAAATAAAATCAAGTTTTGTCAGTGAAATGACAAATATGGGCATTTACAAGACAAATATGTGAATGACAAAATTTTTTTAACTCCTTGGATTAGTTTAAACCCTTTTATTTGTATTGTAAATCTCTTTATTTGTTTTGTAAATGTCTATATTTGTCTTGTAAATGCTGTTATGAAAAATAATTGTATTGGGTGCCCATTGAGAAATAGTTCATTGCTAATAAATTTGTGCCTTAACCCTTCTAAAAATATATTAAAATAATAGAGCGTGGTAAGACTGGTGGGACCTACTGTGCAAAAAGTAACGGAAGTTAACTTGCCTTTTCAATATTTGCTCTTGAATAAATTAATTATGTATACTTTTACACCCAAAAATAGTTAGTTGTATTGGGTGTCCATAGGGAAACAGTTGGTTGCTAAATTTGCACCTTAACCCTAAATTTAATATAATTTTTTCAACCAAGAGTTGACCCCTGAAAGCCCAAAACTGGAGAACTGGTACCATCCTTGTGTGTCTGTTGCAAATTAAATATCTTGAAATGAATTGAAATATCTATGATTATATTAAATATGTATGCATTTATATAAAATTTAGGGTAAATTAGCAACCATCACTTTGATGATATTTCCCAATAGCATCTAGTACCCTAATTTTATTAATGGTGCATTCAATACCTTGATGTTATTTTTATAAGTGCACCTAGCACCCTTGATGTTATTTTTAAATATCAAGTACCTTAATCTTATTTATGATTTATGGTGTTAGATGTACTATAAATAATATTAGAATATTAGAAGTGTAACCATAATTTTTCAAACCTTTTTAGATAGATGACCTCATAGAAAAGAACCAACACAATTTTTATGTGACTATCGAGGTTATAAATTTGATGACGTTACTCTTTCAATTATTAACCATGATTGAAAAAGGATCGACATTGCATACAGTCTATCATGGTTAATTAAAATGTTTGGACACACACATGCAAAAGCTAAAGCAAACACACATCCCTGTATAGTTATTACAATCAAAGGAGCTCCACTTTGGCCTTAGGCCTATAGTATATTCAAGAATCAAATCAATCCAGTCATGTCATAAGTTCTCAATTGAAGGTTCTCAAATCCAAAATGACAAAAAAATAAATCATTAACACCCTAGGCCTTCTACCATCTACTAAAAAATCTCAAATAACAACTCAAAAGTTCATGAATGAGTCCTAAGCCTCTAGCCTTCAACTAAAGAAGCTCAATAACTATCTAGCAAAATAAAAAGGATGCAGCGTAAATTCGAAAGTTATTAAAAGTGTCAATAAATTATATAAAATAGATAACCATGAACCGCGGGCTACTATGATGAGTAGCCTCAATCATCTAGTGCCTTTCCAGTCGTGCCTCCTCTCAAGCTCTCACCTAGAAAATGTGAAAATAACAGGATGAGACCACTGTTTCAGTAACATGATCGCTACCCGCTTTACCTACCAACACCACCTGTGGGTGTTAGGTGGGACTAACAAACATGCATAATAATCAGATAACATAAATAAGAGCATATAGTATCAATTCATATTCTTCGGATAAGCATTCATTCCTTTCATACCGTGTTAATTATAACATAAACATCATAACGCAAACATTTATTCTTTATCTTTCATTGACCCCCTAGCCATCCTTATATCCACCTTATTTGCTTCAACTGAACCCATGGGCTAAGCCCTAATCCATGTTAGTGGTGATTCTCATGAGCTCTCCACAAGTATGGTGTAGAACAACCAAAGTATTAGATATTATTAGTTTTGATGATGCCAAATTTAAGAGCAAAAAGTTTGCATAGTGCATTTATCTTCTACATTGACCAACTACTATATTTAATGTGAAAGAAGTTATTGAATTTGATCATCAAGAGGTAAAAGAAGAAGAAAGAGTGAAGAAAGAAAAGCCTTCATCATATTAGTCAAAGAAAATAAGAGACTATTAAGTTGGATTATGAAAAAGGACTAAAAGGAAGAAAAAAGTACTTATAAGCCAAGAAAAGAAAGAAGTTATCAAGATGGTTTGTGGAGAATAATGAAGAAGAAGAAGAGAAGAGATTAAAGAAAGAAGAACTTGCAAGATCTAATGGGAATATCAAGGTTCAGGTTCTTAGAAGTGATATTGGAGGTCTCTATCATCACACCGAAGTTGGAATGACTCAATTCAAAGCTACAATGCCTCATATGGAAGCTATGACATCTTCACTTGAGTGGCACCTTTAGAGATAAATTTTTGACTATCACTCGAGTGACTACTTGAGTGATATGATGACCACTTTGTTCTACTCTGTTTTTATTCAACATGTAAGATGCTCTGTATTTTAGACATATCTCTCAAACCACTCATCAATTGAAGTGAAACTTGTTTCATATGAAACTAGACATCAAATTCGGTTCAAAAACACCAAGATCAAGCTCAAAGAGTATCAAATGAAAGATATAGGAATTTCAAAAATTGATGCTCAAAATTCAATCAGTGTTCTAGACCAGGTTCAATAATCTGGACATAGTTCCAAAACCACAACTCCGATTGAGATGAAACTTGTTGAAAATGAAATTAGACTCAAAAGGTGAATCATAGACATTAGGATCAAGTTTAAAGAGGTTCTGATGAAAGAGACATGAATTTTGGGATTTGACACTCGAAATTCAAACATAGTTCAAACCAGCAGTCACTCTTTGGATCATAACATTTGGGATACAATTTTCTAGTTCTTTTTCTTTTGGAAAGTAGACTTAAAGAGATTTCTAGCGATAAGTGATTTGCCAGTTTTGGAGTTAAAATGAGTAGTAGATCACTTGAGTGAGCACTCAAGTAATGAAGTTCTACAACATCACATTCACAACACTCAAGTGATTCAGGAAGTGATTAGCATTTTCTCAACCAGATCACTCAAGTGAGCACTCAAGTGACCAAATAAATTGACATCACTTTTATATCACTAAAGTGATACTAAAAGTGATGCATTGTTACCTTCTAAAATTCTAAGAGATCACTCAAGTAAGTACTTAAGTGATGGATCTTCACAATTTTAATCATCGTCTCGAATTTCACGATTCTCTTCCAAACTCATATAAACCTTGAATATATTCTTCCTAATCATTTCTAGTTATCACTAATCAAGTTTATATGAAGGTTACAGGTGATTAAACATTGATTCAAGATCAACAGACAAAAAGCAACCTTGTGTCAGAGGCTTTAACGGTAACTTCCAACAGTCATATTTTGAGAAGCTCAACAAGAAGATAGTGCTCAAAGGTCAAATAATTTTCATCAACTATAAATAGAAGAGCACTCAAAGTCAAAGAAGAGAGAAACAACATACTGTTAGAGCAAGCGTTTCACCCAAGAGGGGGGTGAATTGGGTGATA
The DNA here is from genome assembly GCA_963210345.1 of Inga oerstediana. Lineage (NCBI taxonomy): Eukaryota > Viridiplantae > Streptophyta > Magnoliopsida > Fabales > Fabaceae > Inga > Inga oerstediana. The sequence goes on from OY723407.1 coordinate 39,999,536, forward strand.
CTAAATTTTCGTTGCAAATATAAAAACTTGACGGTGAATATAAAGCAATAAAGAGTAAGGAGAAATATCACCAAAATGTACACCGAGAGTTATACTGGTTCGGCCACAACCACTTTGACCTACGTCCAGTCCTCAGAGCTTCTCTGAGAGTTTCACTATAACTTCCAAGATTCAGTGGGTTCTTGGCACCTCAGTACAAGCAAGTTCCTTCGCCTGGACACTCGCTCCCCCTTACAAGTTGTAATCCAATCCCAACTCAAGGTTCCACAACCTTAAGTTACCTCAATAACAAATATTGAGTTTGAATGAAATATCTCTCTCACAGAGTGAATAAGAATCACTGAAGCATAGAATTAAAAGTATAATGTAAAACAGAGTAATGAGCTTGGTAATGCGTTCGTGTGTGTTCTTGTTGTACTTCTCTGTTTGGAGGTTCCCATATATATTGATGCGTTGGTAATGATTGTTGGAATGTTTTTCTTCATGTCCGTTAGAGCGTGCGCAGCCACAGTTGACTTTTCCAAAATTTGAAAAATATCCATTTGCGGTAGGTGGCGGTAGGTGACATTTGAACGTTGCATTTGACTTTCCTTATTTGGTAAGATCTCTTTATTGTTTATCTGCAGATATGCTAAGAATACTAATACAATGAAAGGTTAATCATATAAGAAACAAATCAATGAATGTTAGAATGATTTCTGAATTTCTGGACTTGCATACTTGAGTAGTTACTCGAGTATCATCGGGAAACTTTGATAAACTGCAAGTCAATAAGCAAACATAACATTACTCGGGTAGTGCATGAAGTAACCAAAATTTCAAACCTTTGGAAATACTTGTTTACTCGGGTACTTACTCAAGTATTGCACCCTTTAGTTTTTAGGTTACTTGAGTATCAACTCGAGTAAACTCTCAAATAAACTTTAGGTTACTCGATGCTTCACTCCAGTAATGTTGGCAGGATTTCAAGGCCGAGAGCACTTCAAGTTTGATTACCTTGTTACTCGAGTACTTACTCGAGTAAACATAAATTTTTTGCATAGCTTACTCGGGTATGAACTTGAGGTTCTGTGTAAATAAATCTGCATATTACTCGATTACTTACTCGAGTAATCCAGTTAAAATAAGTAACTGAATACCTGCATACTTGAGTAATGTCTCGAGTGAAGTATGATAAAAGCATATCATGTTATTCGAGTATTACCTTCAGGTTTTGACTTACCACAGTGAGTTACTCGAGTAGCTCCTCGAGTAACATTGGCAGGGTTGAAAATGCCGAGAGCAACTGGAAGTCTTTGGCATGGTTACTCGAGTACTTACTCGAGTAACGTTGGCAGGCCGAGAGCAACTGCCAGTGATTTACCTGGTTACTCGAGTAGCTACTCGAGTAATATTGGCAGGCCGAGAGCAACTTGGAGTCATTTACCTTCTTACTCGAGTACTTACTCGAGTAACGTTGGCAGGTTACTTGAAGGTTGCTCTGGTTACTTGAAGTTTCTGTCCCATTACTCGAGTACTTACTGGACTAACCCTTTAGAAAACTTGCCAGTGATGAAGTTTCTCAGCTTTTTCTCTTGGCCTTTTTTCATTACTCCAATGCTTACTTCAAGTAATGATTTGCCCTGTTATTACTTTGTTCAAACTTATTTGTTTATCAAATCTTTTTCATGCCATCCTTTGTTATCATCAAAACATGAGAGATATAACATTCTCCCCTTTTTTGATGATGACAAAACTTGGTGATTTTGAACAAGATTTTTGAAATCAAGGTATCAAATAAACATTTCTTGAATTCAATGATAATTTTGAAGAACTTGTTAAGTTTAGATTCAAAGTGTTTTGGAAAAGGTTGAAAACATAACATATTCACCTTGCATACATAATAAACTTCATTAATCCAACAATGTATCATAATTTAAAAACTTAAATGGACTTGAAATGAAATCATAACTTAAGTAAACTTGCATTAAACTTAAAATTACATTACAAGATGAAAAGTTATAAAGTGAAAAGCTCCCTAAATCCCATATACACCCAAAATACCCAAAATGACTTCCACAAAATCACTCTCAAGCACTTCTCCCCCTTTTTGTCTTCATCAATCTAGTAGAGGACTAGAAGGCTTGACCATAGAGATAGGTTTCACAGGAAGAACCAAAGGGCCATATGAACTCAGGGAATCAAAAGAAGAACTTGAAGATTCTGGTTCAGGAAGATTAAGTGGAGGGATATGAATGTCATCTCTGGGAGGAATAGGAGAAGGCTGGTAGACAATCATAGTGGTAGTCTCAACCTCCTCAGTAGCACCTGGAGTATGGTGATCAGAGGATGAGGGAGAGATTTTCTCTGTATGGGTAGGAGATGGAATAGGTTTAGGAGAGGGTTCAGGCTGAGGTTTGGGTGGTGAATCATCAATGATGATATGGATGGTCTCATTGGTTTTGCGGTTATCCACTGAGCATAGGATATCTTTAGGTCTTGGCTCAGGTGGACTAAAGACTGGAGGGATAAGTGGCTCATCCTCAGTGTGATGAAGGTTAGATGGGATGTTCTCTGGAGGTGGTGGTATATGCTCTGGGGATGGTATATGCTCTGGAGATGAAAAAGTCTCATGTGCAGAAGATGATGGACCGGCAGAAGGTCCAGGACCCAAAGAGTCCAATCGTGCCAGAATTAACTTTAGGGTCTCACCCTGGGCACGTTGCTCATCTAGCAACTCTTCATGCCTCTTATCCATCTTCTCAACCAACTCACCCATCTTGTGATTCATGTGAGTTATCAGCTCAGCATTGGTGTTGGCAATGTCCACATGGAATCCCTTGATCATATTCTCTATAAAGTATTGGAGTGTGGCATTGAGGAATGAGGGTGTAGAGGTAGTGGCAGCTGGAGTCGAAGACTGAGTGTCATCCAATTTACTCGTCTCAGTCTCGGTCTTCTTCTTCTTCTTCTTAGATCCAGATTCCAGAGGACCCTTGAGAGGAATATCAATATTGAGCTTGCCAATTTGATTTCTCCCAACTGGAGTAACTCTCTCAATGTGCTCTTTACCTTCCAAGTACCATATCTTATTTGCCTTCAGAATGAGTGAAACAATCTGAGGATATGGCATAGGCGTTGTAGCTTTTCCATCTACTCTGTACGTCTTCATCTTAGAAAATATATACTCCCCCAAATCTTTTTATTCCTTCAGGAGTAAGGAAGCAAACCATCTAAGGTCCCTATCAGAAAAGTAGGTATAATTGTTGGCGTTGTTCACAAGGGATCTAGAGTAGATATACCATAGAACCCTATGATGATCGCACATGTCACTAGGTTTGAAGTTCAAAGGGCCTACAAGCTCACCAGGTTTAAGAACAGAGAAAATTTGGTTTGAATCAAGTTTAGAGTAAATATCATCTGGTGGGTTCTCTATTCCTAACCACAGATTGATCCTAGAAGGTGAGATAAGTATCTTTTGGCCTCTAACAATAGTAGTCATTTCTTCCTCAGCTGAAGATCTATTTGGTTCGTCTAGAATCTCAAGATTGCAGTAAAAATGTGTGACTACTTTGGTACAAAAAGGAAGCTTAATAGATAGCCAAGGCATAAATGGTTCTAGAAAAGGACTAAGATCATGCTTCAATACCTCCTGAAGTACTTTGAGGTCCACATAGTGAGTCTTACAGACTTTTCTTCTTGAGAATTGAGTGAGGTACTTCGGGGACTCCTCTAGCTTGTTGACATTAAACCCCTTTGGTGGTTTGGTGATCTCCTCTTCTGGAAATATAGATTTCTTTAAAGATTGCCCCTTCTCAAGCTGATCAAGAATGCTAGCCATTGCCTTAGCCATATTCACATCATATTTAGGCTTCTTGGCAAGTTTTGGTGTGAAAGAGGGAGTTAAGGAATTAGAAATTGGAGGAGAAGGAGATTTGGCACTTTTGCCTCTCCCAGTAGAGGTGCTCTTCTTGGATTGAGCCCTTGTAACTACTGGCTCTTTGATAACAACACCTTTTGGTTTCGGTTGAAGTTGAGGTTTAAGTTGGATTTTTGCTTTTGACCTAGGTGTGAGTTTTCTTCTCTTTCTAGGAGGAGAAGAAAGAGGATCAGTGAGTTGTGGAGATCCAGAAGAGTCTGTAGGAGTGAGGTTTTTGGTTTTAACCATTTTGAATCAAAGAAAGCTTGAAATTTCAGAAAACAGAGGGATAAGTCGCGAGTTAGGGCTGGAAGAATCTGAACAAAATAGGAAGTTTTTGGAGCTGAAATTTGATGGGTTTTGATGGAAATCAAGTAAGAAAGAGATTGTGAAAAGTTTTTCAGAGAGGACTGGATGATTTACTCGAGGAGATTTTGTGGAAATGACCGAGTTTGCGATAGATAAAGACCTAGAACCCGACGTTACTCGAGTAAATATCATGTTTACTCGAGTCCCTACTCGAGTGATCATACAGAAAATTTCCAAAATAATTCATTTAAATTGCGTACCTGGCATGAATAATATTGTAATTATTCTCGATCAATTTATATCTATTTTAGATCAGATTTGAGTCAATTCTCATCAAATTTGTGATCTGGACCTGCAGTTACTCGAGGCCTTACTCGAGTAACCTTTAAGTTTACTCGAAGCTCTCCTCGGATAACCTGTCATTTCTTGTTTGGACTGTTCATTTCTCACCAAATGAACCGTTTGATTTAAAATCCAGGTAACTTGATACGTTACTTCCAGTTTTGGAAGACCATTACTCGAGTACATACTCGAGTAAAGTGCTCTTTTACTTCAAGTTGTTCCTCGGGTAATACTTCATTGTCAGTTATTACTTGAAGTTGGCACTCCAGTAAAGGTGTCCTCTGATAACCTCTATTTTTATTTCTCAAAACAGAGTTTCAATCTTCCTGCAAAATAAGTTTCTACATACTTCGATGCTTAAATTAGTAATCATCAAAACATTATCAAATGACTTCATCTAATATTATGAGAAACTTAAATAACTTACAATTCATTGGGATTTACCATTCCCAATTCTCTTCTAATGTATAGAAATTGTTCTTTTGCAAGAGGTTTGGTGAAGATGTCAGCTAGTTGAAGATGAGTAGGAATGAATATCACTTTCACATCTTTCTTTTGGACATGATCTCTGATGAAGTGATGTCTGACATCGATATGCTTGGTTCTAGAATGTTGAACTGCATTCTTTGGCAAGCTTATCGTACTTGTATTGTCACAATAGATTGGTATTTCTTTAAGATAGATACCAAGATCTTGTAGTTGTTGTTTTAACCATATCACTTGTGCACAACAACTTGAAACTGCAACATATTCGGCTTCTGTTGACGAAAGAGACACAGTATTTTGTTTCTTGCTGAACCATGATCAAGAGATCCTCCAAGAAATTGTCCTTATCCACTGGTGCTCTTTCTGTCTATCTTGTATCCTCCATGATCAGAATCTGAATATGCAACTAGATATTCACTTCTTCCTTTAGGATACCACAGACCCAATTCTGGTGTGTCAGCAAGGTATCTAAAGATTCGTTTGATAGTTTCAGCATGTGATTCCTTTGGTGCTGATTGATATCTTGCACATATGCCAACACTAAATTGGATGTCCGGTCTGCTTGCCGTGAGATAGAGTAATGATCCAATCATTCCTCTATATTTTGTGATGTTGTAGTCTTTCCCTTTGACATCAGCATCAAGCAACGTAGTTGAGCTCATAGGTGTGTCCGTTCCATTTGCTTCATCCATTCCATACTTCTTCAATAACTCTTTTAAATACGTTTTTTGAAAGATAAAGATTCCATTCTTTCTTTGTTTGATTTGCAAACCGAGAAAGAAATTCAGTTCTCCCATCATTGACATCTCAAACTCTCCTTGAATTTATCTCAGAAAATTCCTTACATAGAGATTCATTAGTATCACCGAAAATAATCTCATCAACATATATTTGAACAATTAAAATATCATCACGTTTTCGTTTTATGAAAAGTGTTGTATCAACTTTTCCTCGTACAAAACCTTGATCGATAAGAAATTTACTGAGCCTTTTGTACCATGTTCTAGGAGCTTGTTTTAAACCATATAAAGCCTTTTTGAGTTTGAAAACATAGGCAGGTTTAGTTACATCTTTAAAACCTGGAGGTTGTTCTACGTATACTTCTTCCATGATGTAACCATTTAGAAATGCACTCTTTACATCCATTTGATAGAGTTTGAATCCTTTGATGCATGCAAAGGCTAAGAGTACGCGTATAGCTTCTAATCTAGCCACTGGAGCATACGTTTCCTCATAATCAATCCCTTCTTCCTGATTATAGCCTTTCGCCACCAATCTTGCCTTGTTTTTGACAATAATTGCGGATTCATCGAGTTTGTTCTTAATACCCATTTAGTTCCATTGATCGGATGATCTTTAGGTCGGGGTACCAAATCCCAAACTTGATTTCTTTCAAATTGATTTAGTTCTTCTTGCATTTCTATAACCCAATCATTGTCTGATAGGGCTTCATCAATATTAGAAGGTTCAATCTTAGAAATAAATGCAGAAAAACTTACTTCATTGAAAATTCTATTTCTAGTTTTGATCCCTTCATTGACATCTCCTATTACTTGATCTAAGGAATGACTTTTATTGTATTTCCATGCTCTAGGTTGTCCTAGTGATTGCTCTTCTTCTATAGTTTCATCAACTTCTGGAATAAGAGATTTAGACATATATTGACCATTTTCTTGATTTAAAACAACTTCCTGTTCTTCATCAATGGTTTTTTCAGAGGATTCAAATTCATCAAATACAACATGAATTAATTCTTCAACAACACATGTTCTTTTCTTGAAAACTCTATATGCTTTACTTCAGTTAGAATACCCTAGGAAAATTCTTTCATCAGTTTTAGAATCAAATTTTCCTAAGTTATCTTTACCATTATTATGAATGAAACACTTACAACTGAAGATGCGTAGATGAGCAATGTTTGGCTTCCTTCCTTTGTATAGCTCGTATGGTGTCTTTCCAAGTTTTGTTCTAATATAGGCTCTATTTGAAATATAGCATGTTGTACTCATAGCATTAGCCCAGAACACTTGAGACACATTTTTTTCATTTAACATTGCTCTAGCCATTTCAGTGAGCACTCTATTCTTACGTTCCACGACTCCATTTTGTTGAGGTGTCCTTGGAGCAGAGAAATTGTGATCAATGCCATTAGTATCACAATATTCTTCAAAGGCTTGATTTTCAAATTCTCCACCATGATCGGTCCTAATACCTGCAATGGACATACCTTTCTCATTTTGCACTTTCTTGGCAAAAACAATAAATTCTTTAAAGGTTTCATCCTTTGACGATAGAAAAATAACCCATGTAAATCTGGAGAAATCATCAATAATGACCAACGAATATAAGTTGCCACCAAGACTCTTTACTCTTGCTGGGCCAACTAAATCCATATGCAATAATTGTAATGGCCTATTTGTTGAAATCTCATTTTTCAATTTGAAAGATGATTTAGTTTGTTTACCTTTTTGACATGCGTCACAAATCAAATCATTTTTGAAATTTACTTTGGGTAATCCAAGGACTAAATCCTTTTTGAGTAATTTGCCTAATTGATGCATATTGACATGAGCCAATCTCTTATGCCATAGCCAACTTTCATCGGTATTACTCAGAAAACAATTTTCAGATTCATTTCTTCTAATATCTAGAGTATAACAATTACCTTCCCTTTTTGCTCTGAGCTTAGCCTTGATATTCTTCTTATCAAGTAGTAAGTCTTTCTTGTTGACAATCAAACATTCCTCTGAATCAAATATTATCCAGTTGTCTTTATCTGCACTTTGACTTACGCTCAGCAAATTATGACGCAAGCCTTCAACGTAATATACATCTTTAACTTGTATTCCTTTGTCATTTTTTATTTCCCCAATTCCTGCTATCTTTCCGGATTGATTTCCTCCAAATTTTACCTTTCCACCTTCCTTAGGTTGCAATGTGGTAAAACTTTTGAAATCCCCGGTCATATGTCTAGATCATCCACTGTCTATATACCACTTGCTATTTTTGGATGCTTTGAGACATATCTGCAATCAAATGACTAAGTCTTAGGTACCCACATCTTTTTGGGTCCTTTTGGGTTAGTACAAATAATTTTCTGAACATATGAGCCTTTAGGAACCCATTTGTAGGTTCCTATGTTTCTTTTCTTCTTATGAATGTATGAAGAGGTATAATGACCTTTTCTATTACAGTAATTACAAAATGCAAAAGGATTTGATGTATGCACGAACGCTGGAAATAATTCAAATATGACTTACCTCCTGCTTTCTTTCTACCTTTCCTTTTATCTGATTTTGGATCATATCCAATTTCAGATCGGTCATTTACAAATCATTGAGCTTTTAAAATAACATTTAGCATCTCACTTCCTTGTGTAAACTTTTCTAGAGTTTTTGTAAGATCAGTGTTTTTCTTTTTCAAAGAAGAACAATTTTCACAATTCTTTTCTAAACTTTCTTTAAGTTCAATTTCAAGAGCTTTGTTTTTCTTTTTGAAAACAATTAATTCTTTAACTACTTTGATGAATTCAGAATGTAAAGCATTATATTCAGAGAGTAATTCATCATAGGTAGGATCAGAATCATTTACCTCTTCTGTTTCTTCTTGAGCGACAAGACATATATTGGCTACTTCTTCCTCATCACTTTCTTCGTCAGAAGAGCTATCACCCCATATAGCAGATACAAAGGTCTTCTTTTTGTTGAAGAATTTGCCTTTTCTCTTTTCTTTGCTCTTTTGGTTTAGCTCTGGACATTCTGATTTGATATGTCCTGGTTTTCCACATTCGTAGCAAATGATATGATCTTTGCTACTAGTTCCTCCTTTCTGAAAGTGTTTGAATCCTTGACCTTTCCTGTAAAACTTTCTAAATCGTTTTATGATTAGGCCCATTTCATCATCATCAAACTCCTCATCCTTATCCTGATTTTCTTCTTTAACTTTTAGTGCTAGGCCTCTCTTCTTCTTGTCACCGATGTCATCTAGTTCCCGTTTGAACTTCAGTTTACTTTCATACTCAGAAAGACTTTCAAATAGAGAAGCAACTGATCTCATTAATTCTTCTTTTGCTTCTTCTATTGTAGTGACTTTGGCCTCCCACTCTTTAGAAAGAATATTCAATATCTTTCGTACTTGGGTATGTTGATCATAAACTTTCCCAAGTGCTGCAAGTTGATTAACAAGATGAGTATATCTAAGTTCGAATTCATATATTGATTCAACTGATTTCATTCGAAGTAGATCGAATTCAGTGACTAAGGTGTTGATCCGATTATCTTTTATTCCCGAAGTTCCTTCATGAGCTATTTCCAGAGCTTCCCATATTTCCTTTGCTGTTGGAAGTGTGCAAATTCTAAAGTATTCACTTTGACTCAAGGCACTTTGTAACATGAGAATTGCCTTGCTGTTGAGAGTGATAAGTTTCTTGTCATTCTCATCATATTCCACTGGTGTCTTGGGAATTTTCTGAGAATTTACAATCTTTGTAGGTTGATAGTTTCCACTCTCAATCATATCCTGTAGCCCATATTCAGTAGCCATCACGAATACTCTGAACTTTGCTTTCCAGAAAGAAAAGTGTTTGCCACTGAAACCTGGAGGTCTAGTAATGGATGCTCCGTCGGGAAGAATTCCTTTACCCATGCTTGCCATTGGATCCTTCTTAGGTTCTTATACCTTAACAAGAAGACCTACGCTCTGATATCAAATGTTAGAGCAAGCGGTTCACCCAAGAGGGGGGTGAATTGGGTGATACTAAATTTTCGTTGCAAATATAAAAACTTGACGGTAAATATAAAGCAATAAAGAGTAAGGAGAAATATCACCAAAGTGTACACCGAGAGTTATACTGGTTCGGCCACAACCACTTTGACCTACGTCCAGTCCTCAGAGCTTCTCTGAGAGTTTCACTATAACTTCCAAGATTCAGTGGGTTCTTGGCACCTCAGTACAAGCAAGTTCCTTCGCCTGGACACTCGCTCCCCCTTACAAGTTGTAATCCAATCCCAACTCAAAGTTCCACAACCTTAAGTTACCTCAATAACAAATATTGAGTTTGAATGAAATATCTCTCTCACAGAGTGAATAAGAATCACTGAAGCATAGAATTAGAAGTATAATGTAAAACAGAGTAATGAGCTTGATAATGCGTTCGTGTGTTCTTATTGCACTTCTCTGTTTGGAGGTTCCCATATATATAGATGCGTTGGTAATTATTGTTGGAACGTTTTTCTTCATGTCCGTTAGAGTGTGCGCAGCCACAGTTGACTTTTCCAGAATTTGAAAAATATCTGTTTGTGATAGGTGGCGGTAGGTGACATTTGAACGTTGCATTTGACTTTCCTTATTTGGTAAGATCTCTTCATTGTTTATCTGCAGATATGCTAAGAATACTAATACAATGAAAGGTTAATCATATAGGAAACAAATCAATGAACGTTAGAATGATTTCTGAATTTCTGGACTTGTATACTCGAGTAGTTACTCGAGTATTCATTTAAGTTTACTCGAGTACATACTCGAGTATCATCAGGAAACTTTGATAAACTGCAAGTCAATAAGCAAACATAACATTACTCGGGTAGTGCATGGAGTAACCAAAATTTCAAACCTTTGGAAATACTTGTTTACTCGGGTACTTACTCAAGTATTGCACCCTTTACTTTATAGGTTACTTGAGTATCAACTCGAGTAAACTCTCAAATAAACTTTAGGTTACTCGATGCTTCACTCTAGTAATGTTGGCAGGATTTCAAGGCCGAGAGCACTTCAAGTTTGATTACCTTGTTACTCGAGTACTTACTCGAGTAAACATAAATTTTTTGCATAGCTTACTCGGGTATGAACTTGAGGTTCTGTGTAAATAAATCTGCATATTACTCGATTACTTACTCGAGTAATCCAGTTAAAATAAGTAATTGAATACCTGCATACTTGAGTAGTGCCTCGAGTGAAGTGCGATAAAAGCATATCATGTTATTCGAGTATTACCTTCAGGTTTTGACTTACCACAGTGAGTTACTCGAGTAGCTCCTCGAGTAACATTGGCAGGGTTGAAAATGCCGAGAGCAACACATTTCTTGAAATAGAGTAACTCGAGTACAAACTCGAGTATCATTGTCAGGGTTGAAAATGCCGAGAGCAACTGGAAGTCTTTGGCATGGTTACTCGAGTACTTACTCGAGTAACGTTGGCAGGCCGAGAGCAACTGCCAGTGATTTACCTGGTTACTCGAGTAGCTACTCGAGTAACATTGGCAGGCCGAGAGCAACTTGGAGTCATTTACCTTCTTACTCGAGTACTTACTCGAGTAACGTTGGCAGGTTACTTGAAGGTTGCTCTGGTTACTTGAAGTTTCTGTCCCATTACTCGAGTACTTACTCGACTAACCCTTTAGAAAACTTGCCAGTGATGAAGTTTCTCAGCTTTTTCTCTTGGCCTTTCTTCATGACTCCAATGCTTACTTCAAGTAATGATTTGCCCTGTTATTACTTTGTTCAAACTTATTTATTTATCAAATCTTTTTCATGACATCCTTTGTTATCATCAAAACATGAGAGATCTAACACATACACTAAGCCAAAATACTAAAATTATGAATCCAACACCCTAACCCATATACTCTCTATTCTTCTAGCTTCTATATCATTTGTTAGATATCATGTTTTGATAATAAAAAAGCTTATGAAAGATTAAGAAAAGTGTTTTGGAGAAGACACATTAACTTAAAATGATTTTGAAACCCATTACTATTAAAATCATTGTATTACTCGAGTGACCACTTAAGGATGTGACAAAACTTAGTTATTTTATTTCTAAAGCCACTACAAAAAAATGTGATTTAGTAGCGGTTAAAAATGGGTATTAGTAGCAGTTTTAACCGCTATAAACAACATAAGTAGCGGTTATGAAAATCGCTACTAAATCGTATGTTGCAGACGATTTTGTAGCAGTTATATAAAACCGCTACTCAAGGAAAATAACCGCTACATCCGTTGTAGCAGTTCCACCCAACCGCTACAACATCCCTATGAACGAAATTTTTTCCAGAGATATTTGTAGCGGTTATATAACCACTACAAATATAAAAAATTGAAAATTTGAAGGGGGGAAAAATGACATTTTTTTCAATTTTGTAGCAGTTATAAAACCGCTACTAATTTCATGAAATTCAAATTTAGCGCCAAAAAATTTAATTTGAGTTTAAAAAGGCACGTTTGTTAGTAGCGGTTTAATAACTGCTACAAATATTTAAAAAAAATTTTAAAAATATACGATCATTTGTTTCTGTTTTTTTAATATTAAATTAAATAGTTTATTTTTTTATTAGTTTATCTAATTTAATTAGCTAAATATTCAATAGTTTAACTTATTAATAAATTAAAAGGAAAAATTTAATTTAATTGGATTAGTATAAAAATTATATTAATAATATTATTAAGGATATGCAGGTAATAAGAAATTATTATGTTGCTAATATAATGTAATTATGTATGAAAAATAGATGAAAATGAGATACAGCTCTGAAATATTTGAAAAAAAAAATGGTGAGAATAAATTTTATATAAAGGAAAGAAGTATTGTAAAAAAAATTAAAAAACTTGTTACCATATTTGATCGTATTACTCAGCTCCTCTACTCATATAAAAGAAGTTGTAAGTGAGAGAAAATGAAAGAAAGGTAAGGTGAAAAGAAATTGAGGAGTGTTTGAAATGAGTTGTGGTAAGAGATCACATCAGTCAATTTCTCACTCTCGTAGGTGATGTTATCGCCTTCACCCATGTCGTAAAGGTCTCATGGCTTTAAATGAACGACCATGTGCCAATCCCTGTGCCTCTCATCCTCGACAATACACCTGATGTGCCTCTGAAGCTAGAATATATGGCTCATCATCTTGAGAAATACCAATATGAATCAGCCGTGAGAAATTGACTGATGTGATCCCTAAGTCGTCAGTTGTCAGTCCCCGAGAAGTAGTGGTATTTTCCCACAAACACTTGATAATTAAGTTCGACCACATCAAGAAGCTTGCCATAGTAAAGGATTCCTTCGAACTGCATATTGGCGTCACTGCTGCTCACATAACTCCTTGTCCCAAATGTGCCATAAACACCTGAATTCTGAGTTTGCAATCCTTGATCCCGTGAAATCGTGCAAAACTTAAAACCATTGACATTATATGTTGTAAACCTTTTTGCATGATCAAGAGGGCCGATTGCGAGAGCTCTGAAATCTGGTGAGTGTGGGTTGTGGTCATTTAGTATTCTGTGTGCAAACTAGCTCGGGAATTCTTTGTGGACCCTCCTATCAACTTCTGAGGATGTCTGTGTACGGATCCTGAGTTGACACTTAACATGACTTCTGAATTCCTTGTAATTAATAATGGAAAGGCGATAGTGAAATGAAAGTGAGAAATGTTATGAAAGATATAGATCGAATAACATGTAAGTGTACAATTCTTACAGTATGAAAGGTTCAACTTGAGTGCAATTAATCAAGACATGTCTATGTGCTTGCAACTTCTCAATTGCCGTTAGTTTGAAGTTCTCAGTTGCTCTAACTGGTTTACCAACACGAGGGATAAATTCTCCTGATGTCGGCGCAGGTTCAGGACAATCGTCAACACTAAGTAGGCGGTTGAAAGCCGTGTCAAGATCATCAAAGTACCTTGAGCAAAAATATAGCACCTCATCCCCTATATAGCCTTCAGCTATAGAACCTTCTGGCCACGCCTTATTCCTTACGTAAGATTTTAATTTCCCAAGGAACCTACAAAGTATAGAAGAGAAAATTGATATAAAATGCTGAAAAGGACGACTAGCAAACATTAAATACGGAGAATAAAGCACATATTTAAAATGAGTACCTCTCAATCGGATACATCCAACGATATTGTACTGGTCCAGCGAGCTTTGTTTCATGAACGAGGTGGACTGTAAGGTGAACCATCACAGTAAAAAAGGACGGAGGAAAGATCATCTCCAAATGATAAAGTGTAAGAATGATTTTGGACTGCAGCTGATCGAGCTCCTCAACAATTAAAACCTTAGAACACAACTTCCGAAAGAAAGAACAAAGTTCCATCAAAACGATGGAAACATCGAGAGGAAGTGCATTCTTTATAGCCAGAGGGAGTAACTGCTGCATAAGAACATATGAGTCATGACTCTTCAGACCAGCAACCTTTCGAGCTTACAAGTCAACACATCGAGAAATGTTGCTTGAATACCCATCAGGAACTTTTAATTTCTTCAATGTCGTGAGGAAGACTTCCTTGTTCGGTTTTGTGAGGGTAAACTTTGCCGGCTGAAATTTGTCATGCTCATCTGGCCAAGAGTCTTCATGAACTCCCGTGTCGCGTAAATCTTTCCTCGCTTGATGGTGATATTTTATCTTGCCGGGTTCGTTAAGCAGCGTATACAGCACATTGTCGCAAACATTCTTTTCAATGTGCATTACATCAAGATTGTGGCGAAGTAAATTAGATCTCCAATATGGAAGAGTGAATAAAATACTTATCTTCTTCTACTGCTGAGGCGCCAAAGTCCTGCGCGTCTTTTGGCGAGTTTGTGGTAAATCATCGCTTTTTCTAAACTCAAAGTCAACATGCTCAAGCTGCTGTAAGATATCTGTACCGGACAAAGTCTAAGGTGGTCCTCTTTTTTCTGGTTTCCCATTGAAGCGATTCCATTGCAATCTGAACAAAGTCTTACCGTAAGCATCATACGTCTCCAAGCCGACATTCCACAGGTCAAGCAATTCCACAATAAGCGGTTGGAGATACACATCGATATCATTACCCGGTGCCTTTTTGCCTGGAATGATCATAGACATAATGAAAGAGCTTTGTTTCATACACATCCAGGGGGTAAGTTGTAGGGAACTAAGACTACCGGCCAAATACTGTAACTTGTGCTAAGATTTCCAAAGGATTAAAACCGTCAGTCGTCAATGCAAGCCGAACATTTCTGGGGTCAGTTGCGAAATCTGGAAAGTTGTTGTCAAATGTTTTCCAAACATCTACATCCCGGAGATGTCTTAATTTACCGTCTTCATTGTTATAAATGACATGCCACCTCATATGCTCCGTAGTTTTAGATGACATAAATAATCTTTTTAGGCGAGGTTTCAAAGGGAAGTACCTGAGAATCTTTGCAGGTTTCTTCTTCTGCTTTTTCCCCTTCCGAATTGTCTTATACCTCGATGTGTGACATCTCTTACAAGTCTCCCTACTGGAATCGTCTCCCCAATACAGCATATAATCGTTTGGGTATGCATCAATCTTTTGATAGTTCAACCCCAACCTGTTGATAATCTTCTTAGCCTCGTAGAACGTTGTGGGAATCTCAGCGTTAGGGCCTGCATCTTGTAATAATTTGAGCAACATCGAATTCCCTTATATGTGATTCCACACAAGCACTTGATATGATACAATTTGATCAAGAAAGATAATTTAGAATATTTGTGACAACCTTGATATAAAGGATAATCTGCTTCATCCATCAAGCTGAAAAAATCCCGAGCTGCTTCATTCCTCATAACAACTGGCTTAGAACCGTGCACTTCTTCGTTGAAGTTGTCACCTTGAAATCCAAACGCATCACACACAGCATCATTCACAGGATCATCTTCATCTACTTGAACGCCTATTTGAAAACTTCGAGAAAGAGCACCATGAACTGCCCTAAACATATAGTCCTCAGGGAAAGGCTTCAGAAGCAAATGTTCCTTCACAACATTTCATACATGCCACTTCTTGAACTTGCATCTCCGACACGGACAGACAATCTTGCCGTTACAACTGGCGTGAGTGAATGCAAAATCCAAGAAATTGTTTAATCCGTACAAATATTCTGGAGAATTGCGCGGCAACCTGATCCATGATTTATCCATAGCTACTAGTAAGAGAGAAGAAAGTATAGAGAAGAATATGAGTGAATAGAGAATGACGAATGCCAAGAACCTTATATTCTGAAATTCCAACGTTTAAACTTTTGTAGCGGTTCAAAACCCGCTACTCTAACCGCTACAATTCTAAAAACTTAATAGCGGTTATATGTATAAAAATGGTGGGAAATACAAAATTTAAAAGTTGAGTATTTGTAGCAGTTATATATATACAACCTCTACTAATATTAAAGCCGTTGGACATTAAATGGAAAAATTATTTTTAATTTGTAGCAGTTATACATAAAATAACCGTACAAATGTGCACAAAGGTGGCAAATTCTAAAATTCAAATGTTGAGTATTTGTAGCGGTTTGTATTGTTAAACCGCTACAAATATTTTGTATATTTGTAGCGGTTCTTATTGTAGAACCGCTACAAATATTATGTATATTTGTAGTGGTTTTTATTGTAGAACCGCTACAACTGTATATGTTTGTAGCGGTTTTTATTGTAGAACCGCTACAACCATATATATATTTGTAGCGGTTTTTATTATAAAACCACTACAAATACATATATGCTTTATTTTTTTTATTTTAGAAATATAAATAATATTGTTACAATTAATTCACAAATTCAACAACGTGGTCTAATAATATAAATATAATTATGGAATAAGAATTTAAGTTTTGAAATACAAAATTATATATATTTATTTACAAATGTTTCAACAACAAATAAAAAAAAAGATGTCCTAAACTAAGTAGCTGGGGGCTGATCATCTGGTGCTCCCTCAGGTGCTGCTGGATCAGGCCGCTGGGTAAAGTGAACCGCACCATCATCATCAGCAGGAGGAGGAGGAAGAGGAGTAGTCTGGACGACCTACCGAGGGACAGTGGGAACCTATGGATGCTGCTCATCCGGGAACAGGTGACTCCATGACTACTCGAGCATGTTGTTCGCGATATCACGCCACTGCGTCTGCTGAGCGTAGATTAAATCATCCTGCAGCTACATCTGCTGCAGATGCAGCTGGTGCATCTGCTGATGCTGCTGTGCCATCTGCTGCTCCAAATCTGACCATAGCTGCTCAATAGACTCGTTCCTCAGACATCTGACCTCTCTAAAGCTGCCAGCCTTAGAGGCGGCGCTCCTGCCGTAGACCATGCTAGGTCTGGCGCCTATCCCCATCCCCCGCACGCGTCCGGGGTTCTCAGCCTGACCCAGACCTGCCTTCAAAGGATCCGTCGGGTCCACTGACCCATGTGACTCCTCGGCCTGGGTCTCTCGCAGCTCAACCTGCGACTGCTGCATCCGCTCCTGCCATTTTATGAAACAATTACTAATTAGCATTTTTCATTATTAAGTTGGTTTTATAAAAATTATAATAATAAAATTACTTACAATGGCCGCCTCTGCCTGCTGAGAGGTCGCAGTCCCGTCACGGTGTCTGTGTGTGATGGCGTACAACTCCCCATAGTCCGTCTGACGGTTCTCCTGCTGTGCCTTCTTCTCCTAAAACAATTACAAAATTCAATTAGTATTATGAAATAACCAACTAAAAGTCAGTGATATTTTGAAAAGTTACCAGCTCGCTGTAAGTGACAGCAAAGGTCTTCGATCCTACTGTGTGGTGGATCGTCTGCTGCCCAAGGATCCTGGTGTTCCTCTGAGAAAGCTCCTGGAAAAAAAACAATATTAAATGTATTAAAATAATAAAAAAAATTTAAAATTAATAAAGTTCAAATTAAAAATAATTAAATTGAAATTATAATTTAATAATTAACAATTACAAAATTATATATAAAGAATCTAATAAATACATTACCTGCCCCTCAGAGATCCTCCTAAACTGGACGAAACTCACCCAGTCATTCGGTGGCACGCCGTTTGGGACGCTATCGATTAGCTGCTCCAGAGGCATCATCCCGTCCTTATCCACCCTGTGGAAGAGACAGTTCCTCCTATTCCTTCAGCCGTCACCCATCTTCACGAGGGTGTACCTCTTCCGATTGGCCCGGACGGCAAACCGCAACTACAAAAAAATTATTTAAATATCAATAATTATAAAAATCGTATTAAAAAATATTAATTAAATAGAATTAATTACAAAAAATATTAATTAAATACTATGAATTACCTGAACCACCTCCTTCCAAGCCTGGTCCTTCGGCCCCTTCAGAACGTGCCTCCACGTCTTGAAGTGAAGGGGGAACCACATCCAATTTGCGCCCAGCTCGTTCAGGAAGAGGTTTAACAGGTGACCCCCATTGTCGATGGGCTGGTCAGTGCCCTCATTCCTCGGTACTATAACTCACAGGGTCTGATCTATGCTGTTCAGACCAGCCACGTCCAGCCTCCTCGTCGACACCTTCCCCTGCTCATCTGCACAGTTTACCACACGTTAGATAAATTATAATTTAAATTTAACATTTCGAATTTAAATAAATAATTTATTAAATAAAAAAATTTATTTACCTTGGACCTGCACCTCAAAGCCAGTGAATCGCAAAGACGACCCTCGTGGGTTGTTCTGCTCCCGAGCCTCCTCCTCATCGAGGAACTGCTCCATCTCCCTGAGCCCAATCGGGATCTCAAAATCCTCCTCGTCGTAGTCCTCGACGCTCATATCTAGCCCCCAAACTCAGGCACCTCTGGTGCGGTCGTCTCCTGTGGGATCGTCTGCGGTGCCTGTGGTAGGGGCGACTCCTGTAGGGGGATGGGCTGAAATGCCGAGGTCGCCCTCTCTCCGCGCTGCCCCCTCCCTCTGCCCCCTGCTCTATTGTTGCCACCCCGTAAAATCGGTCTGGGGACCTCAGGGGCCTTCCCACTATCCTCTCTTGAAGCCATATCAACTGTAAAAAATTTTAAAAAATATTTTAGTCACATTATTATGCAAAACTATAATAAAAATACAAATAAAATACATCTTATCTCCGTACCTCAAGTGCAAATACTGAGAATACTGCAGCAAAAAATCCTTCACAGATGTCTGAATACTCAAATCTAAAAGAAACCACTCAGAGAAACTCCAGGAAACAAAATGAGCAAATGGAAAAAAGGAGGGAGGCGGCGACCTTA
This sequence comes from Inga oerstediana, assembly GCA_963210345.1. NCBI lineage: Eukaryota > Viridiplantae > Streptophyta > Magnoliopsida > Fabales > Fabaceae > Inga > Inga oerstediana. The sequence goes on from OY723407.1 coordinate 40,018,542, forward strand.
AATAGGCCAGCAATTTGTAGCGGTTATCCCAATAACCGCTACGTAAACCACTACAAATCACCAAGGGTGACCTAAATTTATAGCAGTTTTATAATAACCGCTACAAAGTACAAAAACCTTTGAAATTCTGTAGCGGTTATGGTCCAGAACCGCTACAAACATGGAGACTCCTGAAATTCTGTAGCGGTTATATCCTTATAACCGCTACAAATATGAGACGTTTGGGATTTTGTAGCGGTTTTGTTGTTATAACCGCTACAATAACTGCTATACTGTTGGCGGGTCTTGGTCGCGCCAAGTGGCTGGAATATTGTAGCGGTTCTTGTTTATTAACCGCTACAATTGAACCGCTACAAGTTTTAGCGGGAATTTCGTGCCAAATTTGTAGCAGTTTTTTCTACCTAACCGCTACAAAAAACGCTGCTAATCTGTCGTGCCACTTGGCGCGTAGTTTGCCGCTACAAATTTGTAGTGGTTTAGGTTAAAACCGCTACAAATTTTAATATTTGTAGTGGTTTGGTATAACCGATACAATGTCACCGCTACATAATACCATTTTTTTATAGTGAGCAGTGATGAGGTGTTTATGAAAATTTTAATTGATCACTCAAGTGACCACTCAAGTTATGCGATTTTTGAAAATAACTCATCACGACAGTACTCACCAGTAGTGGTGGACAATGATCACTTGAGTAACCACTCGAGTGATGCAGATATTTACCATCACTTCCACTTCACCATGGTGCCCAAGATATTGATCTGATTTCTGGAAAACATTTTTCTAAGAGATCAATTGAGTGACCACTCGAATGATGAGATACAAAGTACATCACTATTAGGCCACCATAGTGAACCACTTTGTGATTAGTTTTCTGGAAAAAGATATCAAACTTGATCACTCAAGTGACCACTTGAGTGATGTTTCAAAATTGTCATCACTATCACTTCAACACAGTGATCCTTCGTAGTGATCATTTTTCTAAAAATATTTCAAAGAGAAGATCACTCGAGTGCCCACTCGAGTAATGTGTTAAATTTTCATCACCATCACTTCACCACAGTGATTTGTTCTAATGATAAGTCTTCTAAAAATTTTCTAAGAGAAGTTCACTTGAGTGACCACACGAGTAATTTGTGTTAAAGTGTATCACTAGCACAACACCACAGTGACTTTGGTGGTGCTTAGCATTTTTGAAAAAGTTTCTAAGTCTAGATCGTGTGAGTGACCACTCGAGTAATGTGTAAAAAGAGCATCATGTCATTCTCATCACCACTAGTTCACCATAGTGAAGTGCATAATGATCTGTTTTCAAAAGAAAACAAGATCACTTGAGTGATCCTATATTTATACATTACTATCACATTAACAAGGTGAACCATTCGGTAGTCTATTTTGTTTTCAAAAACAACTAAATGAAGATCACTAGAGTGATGCAATTTTAGAAAATAGAGCATCGTATCGTAAATCTTGATACTCATTTTAATCTACCTTAAACTTATTCTAATTGCTTCCAATTGGCCTAACACTTAATTATATCAGTGCTTGATCATATTATAGGTGGTTAATCTCGGATTAAATCAAGATTAGCAAAAAGCACGTTTTTGTTACAAGCATTAAATGCTCTAAGGTTCAAACGCTTTCATATTCTCTTTATTCTCAACAGCTTATTCCAAAGATACAGAATAATTTGACAGAACCAAAGGCTAGAAGCAAAGACCATACACTCTAATGGCTACCATCAAACAACAATAGTCTTCAAACATTCTCAATTTATAAATAGAAGAGCATTGAAGATAGAGCAACTAATAAACACTATGCATTTACTGTTACCTTCTTTGCTAAGTCTCAAAGCTCAATTTATGGGTGAATTTATATTTAAGTGGTCATTTATTTACTCTTGTGAGAGAATATACTTAAGAATTTACTTCAGCTAAGATACTCAAGGTAGTGAGACCTTGAGTGGGCATTGAAAGTTTAAAATTCTTCAAATCACCCAATGCACCCCCTCTTAGGTAAAAAGGCTTGAACTACCATCATTTACCTTAAAGAGGGAGATTATTTGATTGTGCTTCAGTGATTATCATTATTCACTTCTAAGAGAGAAGTTTGCTTTCATTATAGTCATTTTATCATTGTGAGAGTTATTCAAAATTGCGATCTTGAGTGGTAAACAAATTGTGACCTTATAAGTTGTAAGGGGGAGTGATTCTGAAGACAAGCTACTAAGCTCAAGGTTGTTAAGGTTCTCAAGTACCCATAAAACTTGAGGGATTGTAGTGGTTCTCAAGTACCTAGTTTAAACTTGAAGGAGATAGTGGATTGAAATCTTAGGAGGAGCTTGGGGACTGGACGTTGGTCATCAAGGATGAGACCGAACAAGTATAAATCATAGTTTGCATATTCTCTTTCCTTGTCTCTTATATTTACAACATATATGATTTGAATATTTAACTATGGATTTATGGTTCATTATCTTCATAATAATTGTTTATACTAAGATAAGAAAATATTTTTAAAGTTCTCAAATTTTTATTTTACACCAATTTCACCTCCCCCCAGTGTTAGCCAGTTCTAACACAAAGTACCATAGAGCACACAAGAGACTATGGGTTCCTCCAATAGGGTAACTACCTAGGGGAATCTTGTCCAAGGCCCAAGAATACTGCCTAGAAGCCACTAAAGTGTCATATCAGAGAATACTACCATATAACTAAATGGCAGCTAGTGGTACATAATAATCAATCTAGCAATGTGCCATATGGTATCCATGTTTTATATAACACATCCCAAACTCTATCTCCGCTAGTCTCGTCATATTATATTTTAAACGGTCATTCACAGCTCTCATGCTCATTCATGTCAAATAATACCATAATTAATTATAACTCCTAGGAGTGCTCCTCACAAAACCTTAGCAGAGCTTTGCCTCTCCATATCAGAATTTTTTAAAAAATAATGAGTTGTCATGTGCTCCCTATTATTTATAAAAATCGACGACTCACCTTGGCGACTGCATTGGCCACCAAGGCGAGTGACACTGAAAGTCACTCCTTCATTTTCAATCAACTTGCCTCACTGAGTGCCCTACTCGCCATGGCGAGCTGCCCAATTTATGGGTTCTATAATTTTTGGGATGTTAAAAGAAGAGTGAAAAAAATAACATTAGAGTGTTGGATGCAAGTGGGAAATAACATTAGGGTGCTATTTTTCCCTAATATGTATACTACTTCTATAGGATGCATACAACGACAATTTATTTCAAAAATTAGTATGAGTATCAATATCATATACACACACGTATGTATATTTCTAAAAGCTTAGGGAGTTATACTGCCGACAACTATTATCATGGTAATATCTTGTTCAATTATGCACTGCTCATTTTGGATTGTCCTTACAATATAAGAAGCCCACCATTATATTTTTAAAAGTTTTATGCCATATTGAATCCATTTAATTTGATCATGTGTTGGATTGGCTTGCTGAAGCTTCTTGCTTTGGATTGGAAAATGTTTATTGGAGAGCCAACAAATTAAATGTGCAAAATAGCTTGCCAAAATTTTTGTATTTTGCTTTTACTAATCCTTACATTAATAAGAGGTTAATTGATTTGAATAAATTGAAGATACATCGTCCTTTATTTTGTTTATTTGTAATTGTATAGTATTGTCATATCATGCATTTTATTTGAAAGACCAAAAACCGGTTTAATTTTGGGAGAAAGAGACAAAAACACCCCTCAAGTCTGTAAATTCCAATTTTGACCCCAAAATACCTAATTGCCGTGAACTCTTAGGGACTAGTAGTTTGAGATTAAATTTTATCACCAAATGGCCTAAATGTACTTAGTTTGAAGTCGGAAAAATGGAAAACGAAATGACAAAAACAATTCAACCAATGGCAGCTTTAACTTATTCAACGGCAACAACAATTAAGATAGTCACAACTAATTTTATTGATGACAATTAGATAATTTTTTTTAAAAAAAAAAGGTTAATTCTACAATAATCACTAAAATTTTTATAGAAATCAAATCATATTTCAGTCGTGATTATATGCTTCTTGATCCAGTAATATTTTGTTTAGTAATATTGAAGCAAGATGAGTGATTCGAATTGGAGAAGTTTATGGGTATTGTGAAGCCAGTAAGTTAAAGTGAGGAAAAGTTGGGAAGAATAACGGCATCCATGTGGCAGAAGAAATGACGTTTGTCATACTAAGAGAATGCATGTGAATATGTGAATAGTCAATAATGTGAATGTGATCTCTCTTTCTCTCTGCGGACACAGTATCAAATTCTGTACAGAACAAGTCTTTATTAATTTTGTCATATAATTAAACTCTTTATCTTTCGCACCCTTCTTTTTTCTCTGCTTTTTCTGATATGTCACTCTTGACAAGCCCCTTCTTAGCTCCTCACCACTGACTTCGTCTCAACATGGACGCTCGTGAATGATTCAATTTTTAACGTGTCAATACATTATTATATAATGCATTCAAATGAAAGTGGGAAAACATATTGGGGCACTTAATTCTAATTATATTTATGGATTGTGAATTAAATTGAAGAAATTATGAAAATTTTAAAGAAATGTCACGGTTTTGAGAGGGCATTTTTGTCTACTGAAAAAATAATCCTACTAAAACATTAGCCCACACCTTTGAAATTTCTAGTTGCAATTTTTAAAAAACCCACATTGTTGTAATTTTTTTCTCTTGATCAGGTCTTTATAGGTTGTCTTAATTTTTAATTAGGCCCTTATAATTTTAGGTGACTGGTGGAAAAGTGCAAGGATTTGATTAAAAACAATGTGAGACTATAGGCTTGATTAAAAAGGTGCAATTTTTTCTTTGAAGTATTTTTAGTATCACTTAGCATCCTAAAGTAATTTTTTATAAAATTGTATTCTTAAAGTATTTTCTCAACAGAAAATTTACCCTCCTACTTTTTGGAGCAGTGCAAATCTTAACACGTTAACTCCCCAAAACATCTGTTAATTCTGTTAGTTGCACCTTCAAATTAAATTGGGTGCATGAGAAATGACATCTAGGGACGCTTAAGAAAATTAATAACAGTTAAGAACCCCTGAAGTTTTTAAATCCCAAAAAAATGACCATGATTTTTAGGAAAAATTATGAAGAAGGACCAATGAAAATTAATATTTGTTGTAAAGTATCTTTAAAAAACGTCATTATGGAAGGATAAAATTTCAAAATATAAATTTAAAAACACTAAATTATCCTTGGTCGTACTCCCTTTGTCCTTAATATAAAATATATATGGAGAGTTGATTTTGGTCCTAAATATAAGATATATTTTTCATATTTATCAATCTTTTCCTAATTTAAGCTATCAATACTCCCTCAAAGTTTCAATAATAATCAAAGAGGAGAGGGAATAAGAAAAATAAGAAAGACGACTATAGTATTTTAGAAAATATTTGTTATATTAACTAACTTCTTTAATGTAATCAAATTAGGTAAATATGTCATGTATTTAGAACCGGAGGGAGTGCTTCCTATATAGTGTCTCCTATAATCTCTCATACATTCTCTGTTATAACTAATTTGAATTTTGTTTTCCACCAAAGTTAAAACCGCCAAAATCATCCATGACAGAATCATTTTTTTAACTTTTATTTTTCACTAACATCGACATAATCATGTGATCAATATATTATTTAATTATTAATATAGATATTGGTTCATTTATACAATAAATTTTTTTTCCTGATTTATAATCTTAATCACCAAAACAAAACAAAAAAATTAAACACATTTCATAGTTGATCATAGCTAGTTGTGTCGGCTCAAATGACAAAAATAAAATGTTACTAGCTAGATTGTGTCAAAAATTGAAGCATCCTGATAAATTAATACAAAATTGATATAATCTTAATATCAATTTAAAGTTTATAACATGTTAAATTATGAACAAATTTATGTGAATATCGTGAGATTATGAAAATAAAAAAATCCGTGTAATATTAATATATTGATCATATGATTAAGTTGACGTTAGTGAAAAATAAAAGTGAAAAAATATCCTATCATGGATGATTTAGGCAGTTTTAATTTTGGTGAAAAATAAAAATCAAATTATTTTTCAAATAGAATGTGAGAGATATTGAGCAAGAGACAATAGGAAATTTGACCAAGGGTAATTTATTATTTTTAAATTTGGTCCTTGAAAATAATTAAATTTTTTAAGATCATTTACAATTATTATTTTTCTTGGTCATTCTCTCTAATTTTCCCAATTTTTTATCATTAGTTTTCCATATTTTAACTACTCATCTTCCATATTTTTAATACTCATCTTTAACATTTTTCAATAATCAGTTTTTCAATTTTTTTCCAATGATCATCTTAATATTTTTTTAGATTTATCTTCCATGTTTTCAATTCTGATATTTAATTATTTTAATTCCCAACAAATTCAAAATAAATGAACTCAGAAGAATTTTAATTTTTTCAAAAGACATATGGTTCTTTTATATAATCAATCATTTTGATTCCTTAGTTGAAAATAAAAATTAAAAAAAAAGAAGTGAAACCATTGGCAATAATGTACTGAAGTAGATTTCCTATTAACTCTTTGTACCTTTTTAAAGTTTGATTATAATCGTTTAAATTTAAGATAAACTCAAAATTTTATATCTTTTTATATTCTAGGAGTTTGAATTCATGAGCTTTACTCATCTCCACGACTCCCCCTCACATTTATTTCATGAGCTGGCCTCAAATAAAACTTTCCAATTTCTAATGCTGTCAAACAAGTTAGCTGAAAATGAAATTTAACATCGTCAAAGAACTAAAATAAAACACACTTTGAAGATGTCACCAAAGATACACTTTTGCACTGGCCAAAAAAAGATACAATTTTGCTAAAGATAAATATGATAAGCCAATTAAAAAGTGAAGAATTTGTTATCCGGCAACATGCATCATGGAAGCGGGGATCCATGATTCGATTCATATTTATATTATGTCTTATTGGATCTCATCTCGACATACTACACTTTTATCGAGGTGACATAATTTGTGTTTCTTCTCTATCATATCAGCATTCCATCTGCTTTACTGGTAAACACAACTGTCTCATCTTTGAATACTCCTCCTGAGTATCAAAGGCGGTTGCTCGTGTGTGAGAGCCAACCTTACCTACATGTATGACATACTAGACATTGTATACCTTCATATAGACACATAAAATTTTACGAAGAAATATTTTCATTAATCATAAACATATTACATAGTGTCTGCAATTTTACATTTTGTGCATCCCAATAACCTTCACATGTTTGTCATACATTTCCTTGGCTATGGGTTTGGTTAGGGGGTCTGCGACCATACTCTTGGTCTGTGTGAGTCCCAAGAAGATTAAACACTTCTATGATATTCTTCGACTTTGACATTATCGTGGAGGTATGCTTCAACGTCTGCTACCTTAACATTCATCCCATGATCACGACTGATACGATCCAAGGTTTTATGTTAGGAAAGCTGTTGACACACATCAAAATGATATATGAGCGAAAGAAAGATTACCTGAAATATACACACCTATACTAGTGTCTGAGACATGTCCCTTATGATATTAATATTGGTAATTTCATAGGTGTGGACACTAAGCATATGAAAAGGCAATCTAAGTTTTATCTTGACTTGAGAGGAATTAGATCTGCCATGTGGAAGTGTATATTGGTATATCTATGACATATGAGGCATTATATTAAATTCAAAATACACAAAGAAATGTTGTTTTGTGTTGGTCCTGTGAAAGGGATTGCTAGTACAAGCACCTAGGAGACGTCATGCCCATGCGGTCACGGCAAAGCACCTAGTATGAAAGAAGAGAGAGAGAGAGACAATCCTTATGGCATCCAATCTACCAAGTGTGAGTGGGAGATGTTGGGAATTGGGCTTAGTCTACCCTTGGTGGATTAGGCCCAAACCCATTAAGCTTTAAGTTTTTAGGGCCAAATAAAATACCCAAATAAATGTGGGGTATTTATTGGTAATTTTTCCCAAGGGTTTAAAATTGAAACCTGATAGGAACAGTTTCCCCGCATGTTTTGGGGGGAACGGTTATTTGGCTGCGTATGTGTGTAAATAACAGAACCGCACATGAAACACAGAGACATAGACAGAGAAAGATTTCTCTACAGAACCTCTTTCACTACTACAGAATTATGATATATTCACCCCAATGGATGTCCCAATTTTAAAATTGGGTGGTTAAAAAGGAAGGCGGTGGCATTTTCAATATTATTTGTACGAATTGAAACCGTTATATGTCCCAAATTTGAATTTGGGATGCCTAAAGTGTTTCATGTAGCGTAATTTAAATTTTTCAAATTTTTTTAAGCGCCAGAAACTGGGTTTAGACATCCCAAATGGATTTTGGGATATCTAAACTCACCTTTAGGCATCCCAAATTCCATTTAGGCGTCCCGGATGCATGTCGGACACTTGTCTGACAGGCGTCCTCTCACACACACATACACCCCCTTTACTTTTTGACCATCTCCCTCCTTTTTCATTCATTTGCCTCCATCGCTATTCTGGGTATTCCTCCTCCCTTCTTGTCTTCTTCAACTCTTCCTCATCCCTTCTTTGTCTCCTTCACAACTCGTCCACCTCCATTCTTTGTTGTGCATCCTTTGTGCTGTGTGTTCTCTGATTCACTTCCTCACTCGGAACCCCTTCTTCTTGCTGTGGATTCAATAGCTGCGGATTCTAAAGAAATCAAAACGAGATTAAACAAGAAGAAGAAGATTCAAGCAAGGCACACACCATTGTGATGCCCTCCACCTCCTTCCTTCCATTATGACACATGTAGGATCCCCCCTCAGGTTAGTTTTTTTTTTAAAATATGAATTTTCTTAAATTAAATTTAAACTTGCAATGTGAAATTAATTTATATGATTTTAGTTATTGGAGTGATTTTACCTTGTGATTGATTTTTTTTTGTGTTTCTTGGCCAGAACCATAGAATCGTTGTTAGCTAGTAGTTATGCAACAATATATTATTTGATATGTTGGGAGCTTGAAAATGTTTATTTTATATGTTTGGAGCTTGGAAATTGAGAGGGAAAAAACGTATGTATATTATTATAAATAAATGGAGCTATTGATTTATTTTGATGAAATGAATAACAATTAAACATAGTAATTTTTGTTTGTTTAATATGGTTGGTTTTATTTTTTTAGATTAGATTAGTATGATTATTATTAGTGTAGTGGAGAAAATACTTATTTTAAGATAAAGAGATTAATAAGATAAAGATATTGATCATTAATAAACATATAATTGATTATTAAGAAACACAATATACTTAATAAATAGTTTGAAATATATTCTATTAATCCTTCTCTTCAAATTATTATAAGTTCTTTATGTCCTAGAATAGAACAAAAAAATTGAATATTTATTTGAAATTCTATATTCTTTTCTATATTCATAGGAAAATTATATTATCAATAGCTAAGAATACAGAGTTAATAACTAAGATAGGGTTGCTTGAAATGTTGGGATGTCTTACTTTTAAGGAGAAATGCTGTCGAAATTTTTATTGAAAAAATGAAATCCCATCCTATATCATTGACAATTGTACTAAACGTATGAGTGTTATTGGTAATTGCTTAGGTGGTAATAAAATGGATCACAGTTAGATGAATGCTTTGAGAACTAGTGAAGAATATGAGAAATGGGTGAAAGAATTTATTGAATTCGCTAGAAAGAATGCTCCAGCAAAAAATGGGAAGTATTTTTGTCCTTGTGTGAATTGTTTAAATAAAATTCGACGGGATGTTAATGTCATAAAGGATCACCTACTTTGTGATAGAATAAATCTGCGATACACAAGGTGGATATGGCATGGTGAGGAAGTAACGGATTGTCTGTCGCATAAGAAGGAAGATGTGGATGTCATAGATGAAGATAGAATGGAGAAAATGATTCACGATGTTGAGGTAGAATCCTTTGCACAGTCGCAAGAGTATGACAGCCTACGGAGTGATGCAGAGACACTATTGTACCCTGGGAGTAAGTACACACGGCTGATGGGAACATTGCATTTGGTTAACTTAAAGGCAACTTGTGGGTGGACCGATAGTAGTTTCACATCGCTGCTTGAACTATTGTGTGATATGTTTCTAGAGGATAATGTACTTCCAAATCGTATGTATGATGCCAAGAAAATCTTGTCTACGATGGGTATGGAGTATAAAAAGATACATGCTTGCCCTGATGAATGCGTACTGTATAGAAATGAGTATGGAGGTCTTAGTGAGTGTCCTAAGTGTAAAATTGCACGATACAAAGTGAAAAAAGATGGTGGTTGTGGCGATGTGACAACTAAAAGGCAACCTTTAAAGGTTATGTGTGTTAGATCTCATGTTTTGATGATATAAAAAAAATGGTTTGAAAAGGAAATGATTAATAAACAAGTTTGAACAAAGGAATAACAGGGATAAGCATCACTTGAGGTAAGCATTGGAGTAATGAAGAAAGGCCAAGAGAAAATGCTGAGAAACTTGATCAGAAGCAAGTTTTCTAAGGCATTACTCGAGTACGTACTCGAGTAATGAGACAAAACTTGAAGTAACCAAAGGCACCTTCCAGTAACCTACCAATGTTACTCGAGTAATAGTGTAAGTATTTTCAAGTTGCTCTCGGCCTGCCAATGTTACTCGAGTAACCAGGTAAAAAACTTGGAGTTGCTCTCGGCCTGCCAATGTTACTCGAGGAGCTACTCGAGTAACTCTGTTTCTGAAATTGTGGAGCTCTCGGCACTTTGTACTACTGCCAATGTTACTCGAGGAGCTACTCGAATAACGCACTGAAGTAAGTGAAAACTTGAAGGTAGTACTCGATAAACTTGATTTCCTTTACACCTTATTTTCCTCGAGTCTTTACTCTAGTATGCAATTATTTAATGGTTCATTTTAAGTGAATTACTCGAGTAGGTACCCGAGTATGCAGAGTTATTTTGAAGGAAAACCTCAAGTTATTACCCGGGTAAGTCATGCACAAAAAGTACATTTACTCGAGGTGGTACCCGAGTAACCTATCCAGAAATGAGTGCATTACTCGAGTCTGTACCCGAGTAACAAGGTAAGTGCTCTCGGCCTTGAAATCCTGCCAACATTACTGGAGTAAAGCATCGATTAATCAAAAGCTATTTGAAGGTTTACTCGAGTAGGTACCCGAGTAAACATATATTTCCAAAGGTTTGAAAATTGGTTATTCCATGCACTACCCGAGTAATCATGTATTTATTCATTGACTTGCAGTTGATCAAAGATTTCCCGATGATACTCGAGTAAGTACTCGAGTAAACTTTAAGTAATACTCGAGTAGCTACTCGAGTAAGCAAACCCAGAAATCCAGAAATCATTCAAACGTTCATTGATTTGTTTCCTATATGATTAATATTTCATTGTATTAGTATTCTTAGTCTATTTACAGATGAATAATGAAGAAATCATATCAAGTAATGGAAGTTAAATGAAACGTTCAAATGCCAACCACCGCCAACGGATATTTTTCAAAAACTGGAAAAGTCAATAGTGGCTGCGCACTCTCCAACGGACGAAAGGAAAATGTTCCAACGGTCTTCACCAACATATCTATATATATGGGAACATCCAAACAGAGAAAATAATAAGAACACACACAATCGTATCATCAAGTTCATTGCTCTGTTTTCACGTTGTAATTATATTTCTATGCTTCAGTGATTCTTATTCACTCTGTAAGAGAGATATTTCATTCAAACTCAATATTTGTTATTGAGATAACTTAAGGTTGTGGAACCTTGAGTTGGGATTGGATTACAACTTGTAAGGGGGTGCGAGTGTCCAGGTGAAAGAACTTGCTTGTACTGAGGTGCCAAGAACCCACTAAATCTTGGAAGTTATAGTGAAAATCTCAGAGAAGCTCTGAGGACTGGACGTAGGTCAAAGTGGTTGTGACCGAACCAGTAACTCCCGGTGTACACTTCGGTGATATTTCTCCTTACTCCTTACTGTTTTAATTTCACTGTCAAATTTTTATATTTCCGAAGAAATTTTAGGTATCACCCAATTCACCCCCCTCTTGGGTGAAACACTTGCTCTAACAATGTGGTATCTTCCAATAATACCACATTTTAAACATTTGTTTGTGACTGCAACAAAAGCGAAGAAGTTGAGATGGCACTCTGATGAGAGAATATATGATGGGAAATATCTTTGGCACCCAGCTGACTCTCCACAATGGCCAAAAATAGATGAAATGTTCCCTCAATTTGGCAGCTAGCCGAGAAACCTTCGTCTTGGGCTTTGTATAGACGACATCAATCCTATGGAACTCTTACTAGCATACAGTGCGTGGCTGGTTCTCCTTGTAATATATAACTTGTCTCTCTGGCTATGTATGAAACGCAAGTATATGATGCTTTCTATGATGATTTCTGAACCAAAACAGCCAAGAAACTATATTAATGTCTACTTGGCACCTTTGATTAAGGACTTGAAGAAGTTGTGGGAGGAAGGCGTAGATGTGTTTGATACTTATAAGAAGGAGTCCTTCAAGCTACGTGCAATGATTTTCACAATGATAAACGACTTCCCTGCGTATGGAAACTTGTCAGGGTACAACGTGAAGGGTCATAAAGCATGCTCGATATGTGAAGTAGTCGCACACTTCTATCAACTAAAGCATGGAAGAAAACCTGTCTACCTTGGCCACAGGAGGTTTCTTCATCGGTTCCACCTGTATTGTAGGCTAAGAAAGCGTTTTAACGGCTTACTGGAGCATGGAATGGCTCCAAAGGCATTAACTGGAGAGGAAGTTTACAATCAAATGGAATGTATCAATGTCACTTTTGATAAGAATCAGAGGACTGCGAGTGAGAAGAACATATGGAAGAAGAGATCCATTTTCTTTGATCCTCTATATTGGCATTGGCTTGACGTGAGACACAGTATTGATGTGATGCATGCGGAGAAAAATATTTGTGATAGCCTTGTCAGTACACGTTTGCACATACCAGGGAAGACTAAGGATGGGATTAGTTCGAGATTAGACCTTGTTGATATGGGAATAAGAGAACGGTTACATCCACAACTAAGAGATGATGGTAGGAGGGCATACATGGAGCCAGCAGCTCATACACTATCAAAAGTAGAGAAAAAAATTTTGTGCGGGTATTTGCATGAAATTAAGGTGCCACAAGGGTATTCCTGGAATGTGAGAAGATGTGTCTCAATGGACAATTTGAAGTTAGTTGGAATGAAGTCCCATGATTATCATGTGTTGATGCAATAACTATTACCGATAGCTATTAGAGGCATAATGAAAGATGAAGTACAAACCATTGTAACAAGATTGTGTGTTTTCTTCAATGCTATATGTAACAAAGTCATTAACACTGAAAAGTTGGATGAACTGGAAAATGAGGGTTACATTATTTTTTCACAACTAAAGATGCATTTTCCTCCTTCACTTTTTGATATAATAGTGCATTTGATAGTTCATTTGGTAAGGGAAGTAAGGCTCTACGGTCTAGTTTACCTGAGATGGATATACCCTTTCGAGCAATACATGAAGATCTTAAAAGGGTATTCTAAAAATCCTTATCGACCAGAAGCCTCAATAGTAGAAAGATATGTAGTTGAGGAGGCTATGGAGTTTTGTAAAGATTATATGTCAGGGAAGTAGGAACAATCTCAGCATGAAGAGGGGAGAAGCAAGGGAACACGAGGACTAAAAGTGAAGAATGTTCCTCATGAAGAGGTGTTGCAAGTACACTTGTATATCCTAAATAATATGGAAAAAGTTCAACCTTACATAGATTAACACAGAAAGACTTTAAAGAACAAGAATCTAAGGAAGAATGACATGCAGATTGCTATTGAGCAAAACAAGACATTCATAGAGTGGTTCGAGGAAAAGGTTTCGCACAAGACCAGTGTGTCTGAAACAATCAAGTGGCTAGCTTGGGGGACTTCGTTTCAGGTCATTACTTGGACCGGTTATGATATAAATGGCTATTCTTTCTATACAAAAGAGCAAGATGACAGAAGTACCATGCAAAATAGTGGGATGATAGTAGAGGCTAAAGCCATACACTTTTCCAGTTCGAGAGACAAAAACCCCATATTAGCGTCCATGGCCTATTATGGAGTTATAGAAGAAATATGGGAGATTACATACAACAAGTTCAAAGTTGTTTTATTCAAATGTAAGTGGGTTAGCAATAATGTTGTGGTAATAGATAAACAATTTGGATTTGTCTTAGTCGATCTTCGAAGAGTTGGCTATAGAGATGAGCCCTTCATTCTAGCAAGTTAGGCGAAACAAGTGTTTTATGTCACATATCCTGCGAGCAAAAAAATGTCCATTTGCTTAAAAGTAAAAAAATAGAAGTATGGTGATCCAACCTTCAATCTTGACGACACACCACCTTTCACAACAACTCTACCTAGAACAAATGAAGTAGAATTGGTAGATAATGAAGAATATGCTGTAAGAAATGACCATGGTAAAGGAATATGGGAAACAATATAGAGTAAGATCTTAACTTATAAAAGAAAACTGTGTTTTTTGTTTTACTCTTGTTTAATTTATTTTATTTTTATTGTAATTTATTTACGTATCTGACGATGCTTTTTGTGTTAACAAGAATATGGACAACTCTAGTGACTCATCAAAAAGTGTTGGGGACGACAAAAGGCTTAGAGAAGATGAAAACCCTAGAGATGATGAATGGCCTAGAGATGAACCCGTTGCAAGAAGGGTTAAAGGCTATACAAAGATGGGAGCATTGGTTGCACGTCATAAATATAAACAAGAGAGGCTGCATATAGACTTCGATGCCAATCTGAATCCGTTTGATCCTGAGGAAGACCATTTCATTAGCCACTTAGGGTATTTGAGTCGAAGCAAAGTGCGCATTACCTACGATAATTGGAGATTGCTTCCCCGAAAAATGAAAGACATGATTTGGCAAACACTTCTGGTATATAAGTTTTGATACATCTATGGTAATTGTAGCTTTATTCCTATTGCTTCAAATGTAATTATCTTATGTTTTACCTTGTAGCAAACATATGATGTCCTAGACACCAAGGAGATGTACAAGCAATGGATAGGGGAGGTTCGTCTATGCTGGAAAGGTTTCAAGAACAAGCTAACAGTGAGGTACATTCAAGGAAAACTTAGGGGTCACGATCCATGTCAATACTATTCGTATTTGTCTCTAGAGGACTGGAGGTTGTTTGTGGCATCACGGGAAGATCCTCAGTTTTTTGTAAGATTTCTGTCATAATGATATGGAGCTTTTGATTTTGATATACTTGATATCATTGATTTTTTTTTTCATTCATAGGAATTAAGTGCAGTAAATGCACAAAGGCAAGCAGAAAATAAATATCAGCTACAAGATGAACTAGAAGATCATAGTAGCCAAGGTTTGTTCAATCTAAATAGACGGATGGACATCTTGTCAACGGCTATTGGGAAGGCAGATAACCCTGGTCATGTTTGAGGAGAGACACAGGGAGTTAGTGCTGCGAGGCATTTTGGACGAGAGTAACGTTATTCGTCACAAGCTGGACCTAGTATGAACCTTGTGCCCAAGCTTCGAGAGGAAGTCGAACGAGAGCTCGAGGCCAAACTTCATGACAAGCTCCAACAAGAGTTGTTGCTAGAGCTTCAAATTGAAATGCTTAAGATGTTCAAATCGCATAGGGTAAGTGAGGAGTGTAGAACTCAGGAATCCCCGGCCTTCCCTAGCACCAAA
This sequence comes from Inga oerstediana, assembly GCA_963210345.1. Taxonomy (NCBI): domain Eukaryota; kingdom Viridiplantae; phylum Streptophyta; class Magnoliopsida; order Fabales; family Fabaceae; genus Inga; species Inga oerstediana. The sequence goes on from OY723407.1 coordinate 40,034,337, forward strand.
GGAAGTTATAACCCTTTGGAGGAACCACTTGGCGACCCTTCTCCCACTCCAGCGTCGGGAGACCCTTCCACCCTCTATTTGGATGATCCACTGTTGCGTGTTGTTGCCGATACTCTCGTTCACACACGTGCTACCACCCACCATCATTATCAAATTCAGTAGGATTTTCGTAGGGTGAATGTGACGAGTGTTAGACAGGGGGAAGAAGGTACAGTCATCGCTGTTCCTGATCCAGAGGTTTGCACGTTAGGTCAGGCAATAAGATCTTTCATCCTTTGGCCTCACAATCTTATTGGTTTAAGGGCAACACCTCCAATGATAGGCATTACCTTACTATTGCTGAAGATATGTTGGTATCCTAAAAACAATTTGTTTTTTGATGTTCTAAAAGGATGATGAAGATGCAAGGAAATGGCCCTACTTAGCATGGCTGCAACATATCTACAAAGGCATTAAACAGGTTGACTTGAAGATGCCTCAAGGGATTGTGGGCCTTATATTGGAGTATTCTTACATGATTGATAATACAGATCTCAAGCAGTTTATCAGGTTAGAGGAGATAGATGTAGGATGGGTGAAACTTGCAATCCGGTAAGTTTTTTTTTCAATTTTTCCGTACAATTCATGTGGTGGTTTTTTTATTTCATACATTCAATAATTCATTCCTTATTTTAATTCTATTATAGCATCTTCCACCGCCTCCTCTACACAACCATGGAAAAACCTTATTTGTATGGATTCTTATGTCCTGAAAACATGACAGGGGATACCAATACTGTGGCGGCAAGGACTCACTATGTGGGCTACGCAATGGGAGAGACCAAACTTCGTTGTTATTTAGCACCCATTGTTCAACGGTTCGTATTTTCATTTTGTCTATTTAAGATGTTTAATAAATAATTCCCTTGTCATATAACTTCATTTTAATTTGTACATATTGTTATAGTTACCATTGGAGTTTGTGTGTTATATGCCTCACCGCAATGTAGTCTGTTGGTTTGATCCCTTGTGTAAAAGGCCAGACAAAGATACAAAATCCGTCTTCGACACGTAAGTTATTTTGTTTGTATTTTATTGACTCTTAAAAAAATGAATAGTTCTAATTTCTGTTGATTTTAATTTTCATGACAGTGCGACTCAAACATATAGAGTCCTAGGCGGGTCACGCGAGGGTAAAGTTGTTAGATACCCAAAGTGGTTTTATCCGCAAGTAAGTAGTTTCGATTCTAATTCTTTCATTGAAGGTTATTTTAGTTATACCTTTATTGATTTTAACAATCAATTGGTTTTGATTTGTAGTAGTGTTTTCCTTTCTTTTCTTAGTGTTATTTGTTGTGTGATATAGCTAGTGTCCCAAGAGTAATCCGGTTCGTGTGGGTATCGTAAAAGTTTGAAACAACACTTAAGGTATGCCCGAAATCCGACAAAAAGAAAAGCTCAATTAATACACAGGAAAAATCAATTGGTCGTTTCTTATAATTTTATCTAATTTTTAATCAAGGCCATGTACTTCTTTCTTTTTATTAGGTTTACATACCTGTGACTAGAACATTTTAATCAATTATAGGCATTGTTTTTTATACTCACAATTTATTAATTAAGATTGATGTGGTTGCTAACTAAGTGTCATATAAGTTGTCTAAAAAAATTACAAAATAAAAATATTTTAAAAATAAAATGATGGACTACAATTTTTTTTATTTTTAATATAAAAATAAAAAAAATTACTATGATCATACATGCATGTCTTATTTCATCTATATATAATTTTTGTGATCAGTTTGATTTGACTTTATCTAGATCCATGTAAAAAATTACTCAGGTGTACGCTGAGTGAGAGTTTTATGTGGGGAAACCAAACTAAATCAGTCCCTTTGCTTCCTTCCTTTCCATGTATAGATACATATGGAGAGGGGAAATGGGGTGTTTGTGAATGACTTGTATTATTTTCAATATTTTGTTTATAAAAGTTATATCTGAGTACTAAATTTACAAATATTTTATTTTCAATATTTTCAAATATATAAATATTTTGAAAGCCCATTATCGTCTGCAAAAACAAATAATGAAGGCCGAAATCACCCCTTGTGTTGATAGTTGCAAATTAATTATCGAATTATGAGTGTTTGTAGTTGTACATTTTTGTTGTCTTAGTGTAAAATAATGGAATTGGCACCTGCCAATTTTCCTTGAGTGGCGAATACTTAAAATATGAGTGTAAAATACAGGAATATAATGGAAGTTGTAAATAATGTAGTTTTAAAAAAATAATGAAGTCTCATTGAGTATTTAAAAATCAGTGATAGTTTCAATGTTTAGCAATAAGACCTCAAAAAGAAATTTTATGAAAGACCACAAAAATTTAAAATTACCATTTCCATTATTTAACATTCATACTTCAGGAATTTATACCTACCACTTTCACTTTTTTTTTTTTTTTTTTTTTGCCAGTACACTTCACTATTTAATACAGGGGCAATTTGGCCTTCACACATAATTTGTTTTTTCTTAGAAGTAACATGGGTCTCCATAATAATTTCACATATTCAAGTTCATAGAAATAAAATATTTGTAAATTTGGTCTTTAGAAATATTTTTTCTATAATCCACTCATAATATATTTAATTATCAATAATTGAAAATGAGCCAATTAATAAATTATAAAACTAGAATCTCCACTAATAATACAATTAATGCCTTATTTAGAGAGCTAATGAGATATATTTATTATTTAGTTACTTTAAAACGATAATGGCCCAAATTCCAAATCAATATCAATATTGTTAATATAAATATTAATATAAATTATAATGTGTGTGTGTGTGGGGGGGGGGGGGTGGGTGGGTGGGTGGAGTTGTTTTATTGACGTACCAATACTAATATGTACATGGTTGCGTGATCCAAGCATCATAATAATATGAGGTAATTTACGCACAATTTTATTTGTAAATTTGGGGGCATGACAAGCTGTGATAGGCTACAAGCCGTATTTTCCTACCTGTAGTCTTGCTCAATTTGATTAAACAAAATTTGGCATATGTGGGCGTGGGTAATGATCGAATTCGTCGCTATATATAAGGTTCTTTTAATAAATCATATTGTTTAAAAAAAAAAGCTAGGATTAGTTAAAAATAATACGAGAAGTGCCGAAATTAGATATGAGAATCTCAAAATATCCTTACAAAGGGCCTAATTCTTGTGAAGTACTCCCTCGTTTGCTATATATAAGGTCCTTTTAATAAATCATATTGTTCAAAAAAAAAAAAAGAGTTAGAATTAGCTAAAAATAATAAAGATTGTAAAATATACTTTTTTTCTAAATATGCCATTATTTTAGTATAATAGGTAAGAGAGGAAGAGAAATAATGAGAAAAATGATGAAAAAGAATGTGTGGGGGCAAAGACTATGTGAAAGAATAAACGAAATGAGAGATAATAATGAGTTAAAAGTTTAATTACTGCAATATTTGAAATTATTTAAGATTAAAATAGGTAAAAATGTATTTATTAGTTAGATAAACTCAAAGAGGATGTTTGTTTCCTCAAAAAGAACTCAAAGATAGCCTTATAAGCCTAATAAAAAATAAGACCTTATGAATAGAGACAAAATGATGAGTATTCCTTACTCCTTAGCAACTATTTTTAGATTAAGTTTTTAGTAGAAAGCCCTAATTATATTGCCCTCGATAGAATTAATTGTCATTGTCTTAATTATTGGTGTTATTTGATATGTTAAAGTTGTTACATAATCATCCTTCGTCATTTTCGTTTTGTTTTTTGTTTTTCAGATTTGAAATGAAGGGCATGCATGTGATTTGGTTTCATAATTTAATTCCACATCAATTTATTTTTAGGGAACCAATTATAATCAATCCATTTCAGAATCTTAATTAATTGGGATTAATTTGCATATCAGTCTTGAGAATATTTTTCCATCGACCTTTTTCACCAAAGGCATTCTGCATACATACTAGTTACGGATTAAACTAAAAATCTTTTAGTTTATGTTACCCACATAATCAAAACTAAAACTCTCTTTTTCTACCAATTAAGATTTGAACCTTGCTAGGAAATATGCTTATATTTAGTGTTTTATCATACCTTGAACATTATTGTTTCCAATAGAAATATGCTTGTGCCTTTAAAATAAACTAAAACCCCCTTTTTCTAATTTGGTCAAGGGCATACTCTCTTTAGAAGCTTACTGTGTAAATGATTTTCATCTCTCTTAATAAATAAATTTATCAATATTTGAATTTATATATATTTTTTATAAGGATAAGGTTACATACCACATACGTGCAGTGGTAACTCACTTTCTCTTCATGGGAATAGATCTATCTAGCTAGAGAGAGACAAATAATGCACTAATGATGGGCTATGAAATTAAAAGGCAAACTGACGAGCTATAAGTGTAATGAGCCAAATACAGTAAGAAGGATAACACAGCATAACTTGCCCATGTGTAAGTGTACTATCCCCCCCCCCCCCCCCCCCCAAAGGGTATATCTAATATCACCCATCCATTGCTGTCCCCACTCTCACTATTCTCCCTTCTCAGTATAATTAACCCCATACCCCATTCATTCGCATATATACGGCCTTCTCTTCTAAATTCTAATCACAAATATTGTCACGCAACTTGTATCTCTCTCTCTCTCTCTCTCTCTCTCTCTCTCTCTCTCTCTCTCTCTCATTGTATCACATGCAATGCCTCAAATAATCTCAAACTAATTAGTTAATAACTTTGATTCATATGATGCAGAAGATGAAGAAGATGGAACTGCCTGTGAAGAAACCGTCGTCTGCTGGTTCTGATCATCATCAAACCGACGCCGTTCAAGATCCGTTCAGATTTGCCTACATCATTCATTTCTTCCTCGGCGCCGGGAACTTGCTGCCCTGGAATGCGTTGATCACCGCCGTTGATTACTTCGCCTACCTCTATCCGACGAAGCACATTGAGAAAGTTTTCTCTGTGGCTTACATGGCGTCGTCGGTGATGGTTCTTGTGTTGATGATGAGCTGGCCTAGAGCTTGGAGTAAGATGAGCTTGAGGTTGAGGATGAACTTGGGGTTCTCGCTGTTTGTTTTGTCCCTTATGGTGCCTCCTGTGATTGACTGGGCTTCTGCTGCTGGAAGCCGTGGTGGCGACGGTGTCGGTGGCTTGAGGCCGAGCGGGGCCTACGGCTTGACTGTTGCGGCGGTGGTTGTTTGTGGGTTAGCTGATGGGTTGGTCGGAGGAAGTCTGGTAGGTTCGGCTGGGAAGCTGCCTAAACAGTATATGCAAGCGGTTTTTGCTGGAACTGCTTCCTCAGGTGAGTGCGGCTTCACAAATTAAATTTAGTGGTTTTTTTATTTTTATTTTTTAAAGTTCTTTTTTCAGCTTTATCAATAGAAAGATTTGGTCTTCCTATGTTGGGCAAGGGTCTAGGAATAAGAATAGCCAATTATGATGTATAACTTATAAATTAGGTTGGGTAGACTTTTAAAAATTTAGTGATTATATAATCTTTTATAAATATTCCTTGATTTAAAAAAATTATGTAGCTTTGAGTTTTAAAATTGTTGAGGTAAAAAAACTTAAAACCTGCACAAACCACAATTAAATAAAGATAATTTATACAATTTTTATTTTTTCTGAAATTATAGAAGGAACTCACTAATTTAGAATTTTGGGGGTGTGATGTCTTTAAATAGGAGTGTTTTTTTTTTTTGCCAGAATTATTGGAGTTTTTAAACTACTGGTAAAATTAGAATGAACTGTATAAATTAGTATGAAGCCCAAAAACAGTTATATTTTTGTATGTCTTACATAAGTAGTACAACTTCATATAATGCATATATATCGGTAATGCACGTTATAGTAGACAGTGATTTATTTTAATGCATATATTGACTACAAAATGTGTATATAAATTTTTTTTTACTTTTAAAGACATAAATTTTGAACAAATTAAATGTTTTTGTACTTTTCGATTCATTAATTTGTTTAGATTAGCTTTTAAAAAATAACTTCAAGGAAAAATGTGAAAAAAAATGATTTTAGAAAGATTTGGGAGGATAACTTCTAAAATAATAAGGAAAAAATAGCTTCCATGTCTCAACCACAAACCTTGATTTTTTTTGTCAAATTAAGGATTTGAGAGTTTAATTAGTATTTGGGTGGCTTTACCCAAATCATATATAGTATTAAAGGTTAAAAGCTATTTTGAGTTTTGAATTGGTATTGGCTACTTCATTTTTAAATCTATAGTTTGTGTCAAAACCAAGGTTTTAAAACAAGATATTTATTCCAGTCAAAAAAAAAAAAAAAACAAGATATTTATGCTTTTACCGATTGTGTCCGGAAAAAACAAAAAGTACCCTCACATGATTGAACTAAAATATCTTGTTTTGCTGGGAAAAAACATAAATAACTTTTATTTGCCTTAGCTACTATGAAAGTTTCAAACTATACCACTCAAAATAAAAATCTATCTTCTCGCCATTATTACTGCAGGCATTATAATTTCAATCTTGAGGATCATCACAAAGGCCTCACTCCCTCAAACACCCAAAGGCCTCCAAACAAGCGCCCACTTGTACTTCATCGTCGCCACCGTCTTCCTCCTCTGCTGCATAATCTTCTGCAACTTGCAGTTCAAGTTACCGGTCATGCAACAGTATCACCACCAAAGCCTTCTTCTCCGGGAAGACGGCGGCGGTCAGAACTCGCCGTGTTCTTTAGCACCAAAATTCTGGGCTGTGGCGGCGAAGATCCGGTGTCACGCGTTCGGAATCTTCATAATCTACGTAGTAACTCTCTCCATCTTCCCAGGGTTCATTGCAGAAGATCTTGAGTCAGAGTTGTTCAAGGATTGGTACCCTATTTTGCTTATATCAGTTTATAACATAGCAGATCTTATGGGAAAGTGTTTGACTGCGTTTTATGTTGTGAAATCGGTCAAAACGGCAACATGGGCTTCCATTTCTAGGCTTTTGTTCTATCCACTGTTCATAGTTTGTCTTCATGGGCCCAAGTGGCAGAGATCAGAGGGACCAATTGTGGTGCTGACTTTTGTGCTGGGGTTGACCAATGGGTTCTTGACAAGTGGCCTTATGATTGTAGCACCAAAATCTGTGCAACCATCGGAATCTGAGTTAAGCGCCATTGTGATGATCGTTTTTCTCGGGTTTGGGTTGGTGGGCGGGTCGGTTCTTGGGTGGGTCTGGTTAATATGAGCTTAATTTTTGTTAGTTTCTTCTTATTGTTAGGTTATTTCTTGGAGTTGGAACTCTAATTATTAATGTATGCACTAATTAGGATGACTGATCATTGGTGAGTGATAAGTTTGTTTTGATGAATCAATTAAGATGTTTTTGAAATAATGAAAAATGGAATAAAACAAATGAAAATAAAAAAATCTAATAATTTAAAATATATGGGGTGTTTTGCTATGTATGAAAAATAAGGAGGTTACCTTGTTATTTAGATGTTTGATGGAGTAAATGTAGTGTAGCCTTGAAGGAAAATAAATAACATAATGTGCACAAATGACTGAACCATATTGAAAGATATATATATATATATATATATATATTTAAAATAAGGGTTAAGGTGTAAAAATGCACAAGAGCTTTTAGCAAAGGTGCAACCAACACCAAATACTTTTTTTTGGTGCAAAAATGCCCCCGTGGTTATAAAAATGGGGCAAAAGTCACATATGGGAAATGCTGACCGTTAACTCCTCTTTGCTGACTAACTTTGCTGATGTGGCACGTTACAGGGCTGCTGACTGTGCTGATGACTGGGATTAATGAGAAAAAGGCAGGTAAAACGTGGCAAAAACGCAGGGCACGTTTTACCTGCCTTTATCAGTTTCTGTTTCTTCCATTTTAGGGCTCAAATTTTTGCTCCATGTCGAGACATAGCAAAAGGGTTTGTTTCAGTCCATGTCAACCACAAATCAACCGCCTTTATCAAGCACGGTGGTGGCGACGCGGCCAGATTGTCGGCGGTGAGCTTTTTACTGCGGCTAGGAGAGAAGGTTATGGCGGGAGCTATGAAGGTTGTTTCTATGAGAAGAAGATCTTCAAGAAAGGTTTCTTCTTCGACCATGATCAGGTCTCGTTCGTTATCTGCAGGCTCTTCTGATTCACATCGACCTGAAGCTGTTGAAGATTGCATCGAGTTCTTGCATTCTTCTTCTTCTAGAGAGAGACCCAGTTGAGAGAGAGGTTATTATATTATATATAGGAGAAACATGATATGGCGTGAAAATGAAATAATATTGTGTTTCGATGTAATTTGGAGTTTGTCTTTGTTTTTAAAGAGGGATTCGATTAATAGGGAGTGAATTAATATAGACTACTTTGAGATTCAATCTAATGGGCCATCAGATTTTTGGTTTGATTTTCGTTCTTTTTCCCTCTTCTTTGGTCATTTTATCTGTATTTGATCAGTGGCTGAATTAATATAAATTCTTTTTTGCCAGAGAGTTCTTTAAGATTCAATCTAAGAGGGAGTGAATCTAAGATTCTTTTTTGCCAGAGCGTAGATTCAATCTAAGAGGGAGTTCTTTAAGCTTTGAAAGAAGACAATACCCACATGCTGCGTTTTTGACCCAATGGTTTCCTTGCCCAGTCATCAGCACAGTCAGCAGCCCTGTAACGTGCCACATCAGCAAAGTTAGTCAGCAAAGAGGAGTTAACGGTCAGCATTTCCCATCTGTGACTTTTACCCCATTTTTATAACCACGGGAGCATTTTTGCACCAAAAAAAAGCATTTGGTGTTGGTTGCACCTTTGCTAAAAGCTCTTGTGCATTTTTGCACCTTAACCCTTAAAATAATTATTATCTGTTAATAATATTTGAACCATCTCCAAATCTAATTCGAAGCAACCGAAAACTCCTCACGTCGAACCTGATGAAATCTTATGGTGGATGTAGTTTTGGTGTTTATCATAGTGCTACTTATCATTATAATGATATCTAAATCATATCAATGTAATTTGAATGATCCAAATTTAATATTATACTGTAGTTCATAAATTCTTTTTTCTTATGATCTTTTTTGAGCTAGATTTTTTTATAAGCTTCATAAATTCTTTTTTAAAGGGGTAATGGTTAAGATATTTTTTTACCAAGTTAAAGAGATTATTTTTTTGTTTGAAATTCTTCATCTATTAAATTAAACATATATTAAAATATAAAAATAAAACATTTGGACTGTAAAATCCTGATATAGACAATCCAAATTGCAATGCTCATCATCACATATTAGCACCAAAATAAAATTAGTTCCAATCTTTTGGGGTTAGTTGTAAATGTCCATATTTAATTTTGATTATAACAAAACTTTGAATATTGTGTTTTATCAGGAAATTATCAATATATAGAAGTGTTGAAGAGGCCTCAAGGTAGAGAGAGAGAGAGAGCGCGCGCTCCACAAGTGAAGACAAAGTTTAATAGTTATGTTACCGAAACACCTTGGGTTCAGTGGCGAGGGGATTGCTCAATGAGTGACAGGTTGTCCACCTGTCATGAGTTCGATCCCTGGGAAGTGGCATTTGTGAAATGCCTCCATTGGGGTGTGAGGTAGGCGATACTGGCTGGTGGTGGAATGGGTGTCCCTGGGGAAAGGTACCAAAGTGTTTCCTGCTCTTTAGCCAGGGGGTGGCGGAGGCCCGTGTACTCACCTTCCTGGTCCGTGGCCCCATGAAGCGCCAGTACCCCTCCCTGGCCTGGGATGGGCTAAGCCTGAGCCCTCCCCCAAACTTTTTGTTCACCAAAAAAAAAAAGTTTAATAGTTATGTTTATGTCTTTTGGAGTGGGTTTTGACTTTCCTCTCTAATGGGATACATGCCAGCTGTAACATCCTAGTTTCCAAATCCCAACGTATAAGCTGCGTGGTAGAAAATGGAAATTCCACAAAAACCTCCCAATCATTCCACAACATCCAAATTCCACCGACAAACCTTTCAAGCAACGCACGCACATATAGCTTTGTCTACTTTGGCGTCACTTATATGAGTCTATAACAGCCCTATAACATTAACACCATATTTCCTAACAAAAACCTTAAGGCCTGTTTGGTATTAAGTATTTAATGTTGTGGGATTGAGATTGTGACTGGGATTAGAAATGAGATTAAGGCTTTTTAATTATATTTGGTATGGAGTAATATTGGGAAGGACAAAATAAAATTATTTTATTTTATAATTATGTATAAATTGTAGGAAGATTATAATAGCCTTAACTATAAATTAAAAAAATATTAAAACAAAATATATCAAAACAAAAATATATTACTATCAGCTTCTGCAACTAAATTATAATAGTTGATGTATAAAGAACTGCAAACAAGTTTGTTTATTTAAGATAGGGGATACCTATTTCAATTAATTATAAGAAAAAAAAAATTGCAACAAAAGAAGAGAAATGAAGACAGAAGTATGATAGGGGATGTCTGTTGGCCCAAAGGCAAGATATGGAATCAATTGAGGCCGACGAGTTGGGCGTAAAACAAAAAATTGATATCGCAACAACAAAACGATCCTGAATGTTGCAAAGGATTTTGTCAATTGAGGGTAGAAAAAAATGAGGCCGATGAGTATGGCATAAAGCCTGAGCAGGATAAAACAATGGCTGATGGCTGAGGCTTAGAGTTCAATTTAGGGTAAAATTGATGATTTATGAAATAAAGCGATGAGTTATAATTTATGGTAAAATTAATAGAGGGTATTTTTGTCAAGAAAATATTGGGATGTTTTTGTCTCTAAAATTTACAATTCCAAAATTGAAAATGCAATAGCAGGGGGAGGTGGCTTTATAGCAATCCCACTTTCGTAATACTCTTAACCCCTAGTTATCCGTATTCCTTCAAATCAAACAATATATTCTGGCCCAATCCCTGATCCAATCTCAATCCCTACCTCCCAGTGCCTCGTACCAAACAGGACCTAAGGGTATGTGGGGACAACTCCCAAACCCCACCACAGTTTCAAGAAGAAATAATCATAGAAAAATACTTAGAAAATGCATATGATAGAGAGGACTTACTGATATGGAGTCTCATCTTCATGTCTAAATCCATTCTGCTGCAACTGCAACGATGCTAGAGTCACTTCCACAGCGGTATTGTTTGTATCCAAATTCGTAGCTTTTGTCGCATGGTGCGTCGCATCGCTTTTCCTCAGAGGTGATCAAAGTTGCACCCAAAAGTACATGAAGAGGGAGAAGAAATTGTATTCTCCTTCAAGAGTCCATTTCTGGGACATCCGATCAAATTAGAACCATACAGAGTATTCACCTTTAAGGAGGCTTGCAATAACCCATGTGAGGTTTCTCTAATGGACTCTAGAAATTCCTTTTTCCATTATTTCCTTTCTCGATTGTTAAATTTTTGTCCAGCTACTATTGCTTTTCTTTTTTATAAAATGATCAATTATATATAAGTAAAAAAGATTATATAGCTAAAGTTTGAGTAAGGTCTAGGAAATGGGGAGCAGCTAATAGTGCAACGGTTTTGAATAAAGAGTACACTAGTGCAAAAATCACTTTTTAGATCTAGTGAAAATCATTTTTTAGATCGGTTCTGGATCAAGTATTGATGTAGCTGGTCTAAAAAGTCAGTTACTTTTTAACGGAATAATGATCAGGTTTTGATACGTAACTAGAAAAAGATAAGAGCAACAAATTTGAATCCTTTTTTAGAGTGCCTCTAATATTAGAATGGACAAGATCGTTGAGAAGATTCTTCTTGTATATGACTATAGTGATATGGTTCAAGGAGGCAACAAGTGTTGAAGCTATTTGGATAATCCAATGTAACATCAGTCTAAGCAAGAGATGCAAAAAAGATAAGTATACGTAGAATTTAACTTCTCCCGTTTGAAAGTTCGAACTTTATCTTGACCCAAATAAATTGTAGCAAAGTTAGTGTTCTTTTGAATCCTAACTTCTCTCATGAAGATTGTCCAACCTTGAGCAGAACTGAGAACATTGCGAATATCACAGCTACGCAAAGTAGCGGTAGGCATTGGAGTAGAGGCTGAAGGATTGTGTGGAAGACTTTGCCAATTACAAACATCCAAGAGGTATTGAAAAGATCATTTGAATTCCCTCATTACTTGTTCTGAATTGCGCACATAACCATTGTGGAGAGTTGCATTCCGCTTAGTCCAAATGAAATTTAGCAAGTGTTGGACTTTGGGTCCAAATCCGTCCTTGATGGGCCGGACTATTTGATTAAGGGCATAAGTTGCTTTATTAAATAATTAATCAATCAACATAAGATTGTTGCTTGGTAAATAAGTTGGCAATTAATTGTGGGATTATGATTGAGAAACAAATCTCCATTATTGAGAAATTGATTGAGAATCAATTGAATTAAATCACCAACTTGGAGAGCAAGAAAGGGTGCACACACTGCCTAATTAGTGGTCACTCTGATCACTATAAATAGGGTATGCCTCTAGCATTGCAAACCACCCCTACCATTGAGCTTTCTGGCAATCACCTCTTATCTACCATCTTGCTTGTTCTAGTGCACTGCTGTGCAAACCCTGATTAGGCTCTTGTAGTCTAATCCTTGCGTGGGCCCCAAACCCGGATCCGATTTTACCGGTACGCGCTTCTACTCTACTGCTTAATCTGTTTATAATTCCTTCAGCAAGATAATGATCCCTTTCAGCATGATCAAATTACCATCAAAATAAAGATGATGAAGGGTTTCCAGTAGCCATATATGAAAAGCAAGGCTAGAAATGTCAGTGGAACAAAGAGAAAAATCACCAAACCAAATAGCTTGAACGTAGGGGCAAGAGCAAAAGAGATGATCAATTGTTTCTTCATACAACCAAAAACACAAGACATTTGAACATTTAAGTGATGTTTCTTCAGAACCTCTCCAATAGGTATAGCAGAATGGACTAACTTCTAGATAAATAGAAGTTGTTTGTGAGGCAAATGAATTTTCCAAATAAAATCCCAAAGTTAAGGGATAAGCTTCTCTAACCGAGACATTATAAATGGACAAGGCATCCTTCCCAATATAATTCATCCTCACCATTACAAATTGAGAAATGAGTTTTAAGTATGTTGTCAGCCACCTCCAGGGAGTAAATAGCTTTAACTAGAGACACATTCCACGAAGGTGAAAGCTAACAGTTAGAATTATTGGAGCAGAGATTAGAAACTCTTTGAATATGAAACTTCAAAGCTACTATTGCTTCATTACCTTTCAATTAGGCCTTCACTCTAGCCCCTAAGTTTATGGGCTTCCTTTTCTTTCCCTTGTGCCAGTCAACAGGATTTTGCATTATGAGCCTCTGTTTTAGCTTTGACCTGACCCTTCTAGAACTCTGTGTCGCTGCTGTCATTCTCTGCAAATCTCTCTCTACATCGTATGCTAATAAATAACAGGGAAAATCTGGCTTGGGGACCAAATGAAAGGGATATTTTGGATTAATTAAGGACCTTGAATTTGTGAATTTTTTAAGGAATATGGTTAAACTGAAGAATTAAATTAAATTATATATTACAGAAGTATCCTTATAAACTTGAAGCCCCGTAAGTTCTTTTATTTCTTTTTTCGATTTCAAATCAAATAAATAAATAAAATTTCGTTTATTAGTGAACTTTTACAAACACGATGCAACTTACCAATAAGTTATTGGTTAAGATGATAACGGTCTCACCCCCATAAGGAAGAGAACACAAGTTCAAATCCTAGGAAGAACATTTGTTAGGAGAGGAGGTAAAAACCCTTTATGCTTCATGTCATACCCTTATCTTATTTTCCATATTTTCATAATACTTGTGTGCAGTTTGGTGAGCAACACAGGAATAGCATAAAAATACCAATATATCATACATTATTACATTGAGGAATTCCCAGGGTTAGGTAATATATGCAATTTCTCAAAATATTCAAAATTAAAGACTACATATAATCACAATCTTTGTCTCAGGATTTGTGCCCGTTAGTTTCCCGTATCTACGTCCTTCCCTTTCGAGCCACTGGCACCCACTGAGATATTTTTGTTTAGAAAAGGGTGAGATTTCTAGGAATCTTAGTAGCAACAGACTACCAAACATATAAAATACGAGAATTAACTATGCAATGCACCGTATCAAGCAAAATGAAATTTCACATCATCCATGTGTGTACACAAAATTCAGGGCCAACTGTCTAGTTTCAAGAAAAAATATAGCCTCTTACCATTTGAAAGCACAAAATTCCCAGAATTAATTTCTTTGAATGCTGTTTCAGAAAATTCACAATTTTTCTGGGCTAACTTCAAAAATTCATAACTTTTTGTATACAATACCATAAATTACCCATTACCTATCCAATTAAATCTTAGGATGTCTACTTTCACCTTGTAAAATTTTATAATTTTTGAACATCATTTGGTCAATAGAATGCATTGTACAACAACACTGCCTCACTGGAAGCAATGATACAGCATGCACTTGCAACTTCAACAAATTTCATTTTTTGTATACAAATTTTCCATACTCTTTAATTCACCATTTTATTGAATATATTAAATAATTACAATACATTCTTGGTGAAAACTATTCACATGTATTTGTTTGGTACACTAGTCAAGTTTGGAGCCTGCATCTAATTCTTTATTTCTAATTTGTTTGGTTAAAGGATTTTGAATTTAGCTTAGTTTAATGATTTGATACACTTTTAAATCAAATCAATTTTATATCCCAGAGACTTTAATTTTTTTGACAAACAATAATATATTCTTCCATAATTGTTTTCTTATGGTTTTATACTTTACACCTAAAATTTAATTCTAAAAAGTTTAGACACAATGAAATAGAAAATTTAAGAGTGTTAATTGTAAGTTGATTTCTAAAAAAATTTAGAAAAAATCGAAATAAAAAATTTAATAGCATGTACTCCAACCAGCATAATATACATTATCACATCTAATTGCTAAATTATCACATCTAATTACTTGGGGTTGGTTGTATGTTAATTAGGGGTAAAATTCGAAAGTTATTAAGTTGAAAGAGAGAATTAATGAAGTTTAATATTTTTCTTAATTCAGATAAAACATATTAGATGTGACTTATAAATAGGAGTTGATGAGTGGATATCAGTAATTTAATTACTTGTTAATTTAAAATTGATGCATAAGATGTTGGAAATTGTGCTCTATGGGCCAATCATTGTACTTTGAATATTATTATTCAATCAACTTCTCCATTTTGTTATCATATTATTTACATGTTCACTATGATAATTATCCTTGGATAAATTATAATGATTATCCTAAATGTCTGTGGTCTGTCATCTATGCGGGAGCAAAGATGAAATAAGATCAGTATGACTTTGAAGAGGTATGGAGATACGAATCAAAGTACTAGGCACTTGTAAGAGTACAAAGTGCTGGACCAACCCGCTATGAGAAAGTTGTATGGATTAAGTTATAAGTTTGTCTCATATATAACCACGTCACTATACCCTTTAACCTAAGATCATCATGGATTCTTACATGAGAGTCGCTCAGCTTTGACCTAGTCAAAATTCACCTTTGACCGGGTGATGAAAAAGGCTATGTTCAGGCTTGGTGGTTTTCATGCAAAGGAATGTAAATGGTCAAGATGAAATTTGTCCCTTACATTAGTAGAAAGATATTACTAGGCCCCTTGATGAGTAAGTCTGAGAAATGTATAACCATACTACGATGGAAAGGAGTTTCCATTTCTATAGTCAAACTACTTAAGGATCAAGAAAGTAATGGTCAGGAATATGAGGATGATATTCTCCATGCCTCATCCTTGACTGAAATATTGTGTGACAAAAGGGACGTGATATGGTTGTATGATAGGTTGCATCGGTTTATCGATCCTCATATGAATTGGGTAGTCGTAATATCTTACTAGATGTCGCTTACAACTTGTGGATTAGTATTGTCATTGGCCCACTGCCAACTTCATATGGGTCTACCGGTTCGCACACCAAAATAACCCAACAAGAGCTATAAAGTCCAGATTCATTGAATCTAAAATATGTCTAGATTTAATGAATGTAATGGTTAATCTAGGGTGAACGAATATATATATATATATATATATATTTGTTCACACACAAAAAAAAAAAAATATATATATATATCTATTCGTTCACCCTAGATTAACCATTACATTCATTAAATCTATATATATGTGTGTGTGTGTGTGTATATATTTAGAAAGAAAATTAATAATACTATATATACATATATGTATTTTTGAAATATACATACATACATACCTATGTATGTATGTATGTATGTATGTATGTATGTATGTATGTATGTATGCATGCATGCATGTATGTATGCATGTATGTATGTATGTATGATAATATTATTATATTATATTAGTTTTAAATTTAGTTTTATCTGATAAATTAAATTTAATAACTAACATGATAAAGATATATTATCTCGGATTTAATTTATAAAGATATATTAAATTTATTTCCATTGGCTCTCTATTCAAATTAAATAAATAGGTTAAATTAAAACTGTTGGACAGATTTAATTAAATCATATTTATTTAATTTGCTTATCAAAAGATAATTATGTGTTAATTGATATGATATGGATTTTAAAATTAATTAAGATTAATTTTAAAAATCTAATATCCATCATAAAATTGAAAGCCTTGACTAGTTATTTAAAAAAGGTGAGCTAGGGTTTTCTACGGGTAATGAAAAAAGCAAGATAGAGAGTCATGAGAAAAAAAAACTCTAGAGAGAGATGTTAGTAGTGCTAGCATGCTGTTTATGATAGATTCATATTCGTGTGGATACCGATAGAGGGAGCTGATCCAAGTTCTTAGCACCTTGAGATCGAAAAGAAAGACTGAACATATAAGAAAGGTACGCTTCTCTACTACTCGATTTAAATGCCGTTGACATATCTGCAGTAGGGATTGGAAAACTTTTGAATTTTAATTTACCGCTGTGCCTACCAATCCCAACAGTGGCATCAGAAGCAGGTCAATTGTAAGTTGAGTTTGAGGTTTTGTCTCGATTATAAATTGTATATGTAAAATATAAGTTGTATGTGATATATTGCTTTGGATTTGATTGATGGTGATGAATCAAGAAGGATAGGAGACGAAGAAAAGCCTGATATGGTTTCAGTACTCTTGTGTTATGGGGTTGTTAGATTCAAAATCTCATGGGTAGTATCTTGAGTAGAAACATGCGAGGATCTCTCACATAAAATGTTAAGGATGAATAGATCAAGAAGATTCATAACTGTTCTTGAAGACATGTGACGTCTATATTGCTAGTGTCAAAAAGCTTGAAAATCAAGCAAAATATGAGGAAACTAGTATTATAGAAGCCAACCATACTTAATTAGCATACATCTGCCTTTCTAGTACTGATAGGATCATTCTCATTAAAAGTTGGGATCACTCTTAATTCCAATAAGGAATTAGCGGGACTGCCTTAGCTAACTTTTCGTAGCACGATATAATCAATATTTCGATATTTGCTAAAGTAATAAAGGCACAGTTCCACATGCATACAGAAATAACACAAATATACTAATAAAGTGTACTTGTTTACAATACAGGAGTTCCCGGTAGGGTTTGAAAATATGTACAAATTTTGTCTGAAACTATCAAAGTAAACTAACGATAACCAACAACTCCGCCTTCTTGATCCAGACACCTCAATTGCTAGTATTTATCATTTTGCCCCTAGAGCCGCTGACTTCTGCTAGAATATTTTTAAATTTGAAAAAGGTGAGATTCAAACGAATCTCAGTAGTAACAGACAATTGATCATATAAAATGTAACAAATAATTATCCCAGGTACCACATAATGCAATAGGATAATAACACTGTAATCATATTTATCAGAATGTGCACATATTAAGGGCCAACCACTGTTAAGAGCTAGGACCCACTACTGTTAGACCCTGACTTTCTGTACCTCAGTTGGGGTTATGACCACAGACTAGGCAGTGTACCCTATTGGTGCTGAATTCTCATAATTGGATCCCCTTTGGGTCGTTGGGGTATTGGTGCTTTCCCCCTGGACGGTAATTGTGCTTTTCCCACACCAGTTAGAGAGTACATTATCCATATCGTAGAACATGGCATACACAAAGCATATACAAGTTTACATGGTGTATAAAAGATAGAGTTACTACCTTAAGCCCCTTTTTAGCTTACAAACTGTTCTTGAATTTTGTTCTAGCTCGGGGTAACTGTCCAGTCCTAAAATTCCAAGTTTTACAAGAATTGAGTTAATACTTATTCATGTACTACTCTAGACTCTTTCAAACTCATTTTGTTGGTTATCTTAGCTTAATACTGCAAAATGACTAAAATGCCCCTAGGGACCCGATTCAAGTCCCTCTGTACCCTATCCAACTGTACTTTTTCAAAAATTATGACCCAGGCTAATCCTATATAGCTTTGCATGCAAAATTCATTTTTACCTTAAAATTGCCAAATTCACTGCCAAAAGACAAATTTGCCCTTGGCAGCCCCTATTTAGGGTTTTAGAGCTCATTTTGTCATTTCACATTCCAATGCTTTTCACACATTACAATCAACATATACCCTACATAATTTTCCCTTCTAAACCCAATGGAACCATCAAATTGATGAAACTTCAACTCCTTCCCTTATTTCCAGGTCTGGCCCAAACATAAGGAAAGAAAAGGAAAAATGGGATTTCTTGATTTAACCCTTTAAACTCCTCCCTTTTCACTCCTTATCCCATGTTTAACCATTTAAACATTTATTACACATGATTTGTGGAAATTTGGGCAGCATAACCCTTTAGGGTTTTATCATTCCAAATTTACAAAATCCACCAAAACAATCACAAATCAAGCCAACAACAACAATAACCACTATAACAACAACATATTAACCAAGAGGATCAAAGTTCTTGAGATTACCTCTTGATTCTCAACTTTCTCTCTCTAGGTGTACTTGTAACCCCTTCTAACCATAAGCCAAGATTAAGTTTATAATCAAGTAATTAAGTGAAATTAGAGACCTTAACTGATTTGGGACTTAAACAAAATCTGACTTCCTAAAATCAGTGTTTACAAAACTTTTCTAAAACATATTCACAGAGGTCTCATATTCACATCACAAATACAAAATAGCTGTACAGGTTGATTCCATTCATACATATCAAAGTATAGCATAAATTCCAGACATACTTGGGTTCCATTAATTCATCAAAAGGGTTCATACAAAGGCACAAAGCCCATAATTCATACCCTTAACTTGGGGATTACACAAAACTATTCACACATCTCAATATACATGCATTTGATCCCAAAATACCCAAAATGATTTACATGATAACCAATAACCAAATAATCAAAATGAACTCCTACATTAGAGCTCTAGCCGCTCTTCGTCACCCGTTTTCCCTTCAATCCTTCTGCCTTATCTAAAATATTGTTTTGGGAGAGTGAGATTCTAAAGAATCCCCGTAGTGTCAAATTACTCAGAATGTGCACAACAATAAGGTATGAAAGCAATCATATCACACAGACATTGCAACTACAATGGCAGTTATAGCGGTAAAGGCAGGTATGACTAATGCCACCCTTATGTTTTCTCATGCTGAATTGCTCGCGCTGTATTGCACACATCGCAGTTCACAACAATATATATATTTTGCCACAGTTGGGTTTCATATAACAGTCCATAATGCACAGCCGTATTGGCCGGTTTACAGTTTATAATAGATCCATGTCGATTACAATGGCAGTTTAACGACCGGGGTAGGTGTGATAAGCATTAACCCCCTACGACGGCTCCCGCTGAAGTGCTCACGCTGTAATGGACCATGGCACATTTTCCTTCACATTTCACTAAGAACAATATGAGAGAGAAATCACTACTTGTTTGTTCCTTCTGTGAATGCTCTGGCATTGCTTTGTCCTGAGAGGGAAAATGTCGTATCCTATGATTCATAATGAGTGACAAAGTATCAATTCTCTATTTCAATTCTCAGTGACTTCTCACACTTAATTGGTTATCATTATTGCTCTTTGAGTAACCACGAATTGCTCTATCAATAGCTCTAAAGGGCTGGAAGACCATCTCCAAAGATCCCCTTTTAGAAGCTCCAACACTGATATTTTCACTGTGACACTCGAGTGAAGATGACCTCACTCGAGTAATATTGTGCGGACACTCAAGTGAAGAAGGCCTCACTTGGGTGATGGTACGTCTGCACTCAGGTATTAGAGAGTGAAGGATAACGAGTGAACTCTTGAGAGCACAAGAACTTTTCAGAGGCTACAACACTCAAGCACACTGGACCTCACTTGAGTGATAGCCAAATGCCTCACCCGAGCACTAGAGAGTGAAGTCCAGAAAGTGAGGACCCGAGAGCACAAGAGTTTTCAATAAAGAGGAGCACTCGAGCATAGGACATTGCACACGAGTGATGGATCAATACTCGCAAGTGAGACTATACACTCTTGAGATTTTCCAGAAAACATAACAGAAAAACTGAAGAGAACAATGAATATACACGCAGTACTCGAGTGATACTCAACTTCACCCGAGTGATATTCATCACACACTAGAGTGAATCCCAAATCACTCGAGTAATTCTATCAGAACCAGAAAATACAGAAAATTGACCATTCACCCTAACCTTTGCTCAAATGATTCTAATGGTCCCAAAACTTCTACCAAAGCTACTCCTACACAAAAACATCCAAGGAATCACATGGAATCATCAAATGACCCAAATCCTACTCTATTGTCATGCTTTGGTTTTGGGCAACACAATCATCCAAATTTCAAAATCATCGAAACTAAACATTTCAATCCCAAATCAATCTATCTATCCCAAACACACCACAAGGTACCATTTCTATGACCAAAACATACCAAATACCCAATGACACTATTCCAACGAAAATAAGTCATAAATTCCAGAAATTCCAACTTTCATCAAATGGCATAAAACATAGATAGAATAGTTGGTTTCACTTACCTCTTTAACTTTTTCCAAGACACTTTTTGATTCTCTAAACTTTAGATTTTCATGATTCCTCGAATTACCACTAATGGAGAAACTACAACCATCAAATTGAAGCTTTTAACTCAAGGAATAATATTAATAAAGAGCATTTTGGCATTTGAGGCCATTTACTTACCTTAAAGTCAAGCTTTTCCTTCCCCCATTTTCTTCTACAATGGCCGAACAAGAGAGAGAAAATGAGAGAGAGAGAGAGAGATGGAGTGAAGTGATGAAAATGATAATGATACTCCCTTCATGTCTTGTCCAGTGGAAATGAGGGAGAGGAAGAGGGAAAAATAAAATATTTTATCCCATTTGACTTTTCACCTCACTCTCCTTACCTATGAGCTTGCCACTTGTCACATTGCTATTGGCTCTCACAAATTAAGTCACCAATTAGCCACTTTAATCCCTCCATTAGTCATTTTAATCACACTTCTCATTTTCTCCTAGCTAGCAATTAATTTCTCCATTAATCACCAACTAATTGCCCAACAATTTTATTATTTCAATTCCCACTAATCATGACATATTAATTAATATTGCCACAAAACACATAATTATTCCACTTTTATTCGATAATTATCCTCAATAATTATCATTAGCCCTTAATTGAAATTTGAGGTGTTACAATACTCTCTCTCCTCCTCTCTCCCTTGTATTTTTGCTTGCTAACCATGATATTCATTGAAGAGAAGAGATTAGAAGAGGTTCTACATGAATTATAAGGCTTAAACATAATAATTTCACAACCTTACCTTGAATTTTGCCTTCTTAAACTCTCTTTTCTCTTGATGTTCTTCAAGCTCTTGTGTGTTGGATGAATATGGAGGCTAATGAAGAGGATAATAGCTTTAAAAATATCCAACTCACCTCCTTGAAGATATATTATTTTATTGGAATTATCACATGTGTTTTGCTTTAGGCTTATCCTTATTTAACTTGACATAATTCCTTCCCTTTCTTCTTGACTAAATGATGCCAAGATGGACTCCCAAATGAACCAAATTAGCCTTTTCAATTGCTTCATCCATTTCCCAAAATAATATATTTTAAGGCTCATTCACCATATGCTTGACTTTTTGCTTTATCTTTTTACTTGGTTCAAGATGATGACACATGGCATGGCCAGCTTCCGAGTAAATATTTTTTCCTCCTATTTTCTCCCCTTGGACAAAAATACAAAGAGGAAGGAAAATAATAATTGCTTCTTGCTTTTTTCATAATCTCTTTCATCAAATAATTAAGTACATATTACTTTTTAACTTTTCCAACTTGATTTTACTTAGCCACCATTGCTCCAAAATTGGGATATTTATCACCAATATTTATTTTTCCCTTCATTTTCCTTATTTAACTGAAAATGGCTTCAAGAAAATGGGAAAATAATTTAACTCTTATTTTATTGGTAAATTACCCTTTGCCCTTACATTTTTGAATTTAATTTGGGCCTTCTTCATTTTCTTCTCACCATGGCTAAAATTAACCCTTAATATTGGGCCAAATATTGTGCTCTTGATTTCTTCAATCTTTGAGCTCTACTAATGGGATTTTTGGAAAATTAAAAAATTAGCTTTGTCTTATTTTAGCCCAATTCTCATGTAACCTCTATTAAAGGTATTCTTGTTATTTCATATACATCAAAATACACCATTTTATTCCATTGAATGCCACAAATATTTACAAGGCATATTGGTGAATAAAAATGGGGTGTTACAGTTGTGGTTTTAATTTCTAAAATTTTTTGGGTATGGTGAACAATATGGCTCTAGTTTTACAAGGGTTGTAAAATTTTTTTAAATATAGTTTGCATGCCATGCCTTCCTCTACATAGTTGGATGTACATTCTCTTCTCATCTCACTCCCCTTGTATGTTTAAACGAGGTTTCTCGATGTATTTTTTTTCTTAATAGAGAGGTCCTTTCATTGGCTTGAGAGGACTTAGGTTAGGTGAGCCATATTTGTCACGTTTAAATTATGTTTCCTTTGATTAGATCGTTACATGCATATTTTACATATATATATATATATATGTGTGTGTGTGTGTGTGTGTGTATGTGTGTGTATTTGTATGAGATACAACTGCGATATATGTATTCATATAAACGAAATAATTAATTACGCCCTCCAAATGAAATCTTAAGTCATAATGCCATCAACCCATTCCTGAGGAGCCTACAGCCAATGCTCCAAGAGCTTAGAAAGATGCTTACATGAAGCAAAAGGAAGACTCTGTGGATGTAGGTTGCTTGATGCTTGCTACCATAGTTCTAGAGCTCCAAAGAAATCTAGAACTTATGGAGACTCATGAGATAATTGTACATCTCAAGGAAATGTTCCAGCAACAGGAAAGGCAAGAAAGATATGAGACTACAAAGGCCTTACATTCCTGCAAGATGGTTGAAGGTGCATTAGTTAGTGCTTACGTGTTAAAGATGAAAGGCTACATTGATCACCTTGAGCTTGGATTTCCCATAAGCCAGGAGTTAGCTACAGATTTGATCTTGAACTTACTCCCTGAAAATTATGATTAGTTTGTCATGAACTACAACATAGAGAAATCAATTTATGAATTGCATGGGATGCTTAAAACTGCTGAGCAAAACATTAAGAAAAAGTCCAACACTATTTTGATGGTTTAGAAAGGAAAGGGTTTGAAAAGGAAAGGCAAGAGGAAGGGGAAGGGTAATGGCTCATGTGGTAAGACCAAAGAGTCAAACAAGTCAGAAACTAAGCCTACAGCTAAGAAGGCAAAGCCTCCAAAGAAAGGAATATGCTTCTTCTGCAATGAACCCGGTCATTAGGAGATGAATTGCAAACTCTACCTCGAAGATTTGAAAAAGAAGAAGAAGGATAATGGGGCTAACTCTTCAAGTATTCATGTTATAGACATTCATCTTTATATTTCCTTTACGTGGATGTTAGATACTGTATATAGTTCTCACATTTATACAAATGTGTAGGGTCTTAAGGATAACAGAAAGCTCAAGAAGGGTGAAGTAGACCTACGAGTTAGAAACAGAGCAAGAGTTGTTGCTTTATTTATAGGCACTTATGAATTAGTTCTGCCCAGTGGGCTTTTGTTAATTTTGAAAAATTGCTATAATATTCCTAATTTGAGTATCAATATTATTTCTCTTTCTTATTTAGATAAAAAAAGTTATACTTCCATTATTGGGAATGATAAATGTTCTATTTATCATAATGACGTTTTCTATGCTAATGGTGTTTTGTATGTTGGTCATTATATATTAAATTTGAAACATCCTAATAGTGGAAATATCTATAATGTAACTACCAAAAGGATCAAGTCAAATGATTTGAACCCGACATACCTATGGCATTGTCGTCTAGGACATATATATGATAAATGTATTTCTAAACTCCATCAAGATGGATTTCTTAACCCATTTGATTTTGAATCATATGATACATGTAAGTCTTGCTTATTAGGAAAGATGATAAAGAAACCTTTTACTAGGCATAGTGAGAGGGCCATTGATTTATTAGGCCTTATACATACAGATGTATGTGTATCACTGTATACAGCTGCCAGAAGAGGTTATATGTACTTCATTACATTTATAGATGACTTTAGTAGATATGGATATATCTATTTAATGAAACATAAATCTGAATCTTTTGAAATATTCAAAATATTTGAAAATGAAGTACAAAACCAACTTTGCAAAATGATTAAAGTACTTCAATTTGATCGAGGTGGTGAATATTTGAGTCAAAAGTTCATTGACCATCTTAGGAGTTAAGGGAAAATCTCACAATTGACTCCTCCAGGAACACCACAATGGAATGGTGTTTCTGAATGGTGGAATCAAACACTATTAGATATAGTTCAATCTATGGTGAGTTAAACAGATCTTCCATCATCCTTTTAGGGCCATGCCCTAGAGACAGTTGCATTCACACTAAATTGTGTTCCATCTAAGGCAATTAAAAAGACATCATATGAGATATGGACTGGAAAGAAACCTAGTTTATCTTTTCTTAAAATTTGGGGATGTGAGGTATGTGTTAAGCAACAAGCCTCAGATAAATTAGCACACAGATCCTCAAAGAGCCTTTTCGTGAGATATCCTAAGGAAACGAAGGGTTACTATATCTATAATTCCACTGATAATAAAGTGTTTGTTATTCAAAATGGTATGTTTTTAGAAAGAGAGTTTATCTTTAAAAGAATAAATGGGAGCAAGGTACATCTTGAAGAAGTTCGAGAGTCACAAGATAGCACAGAACCATAGATAGAAAACAAAGAAGACTCACAACAAGTTGCTGAGCCTCCTTAAGTAATATAAGGTCCACGCAGATATGATAAGACATAACATCAGCCTTAGAGATATGGGTTTCTAATTACTAAAAGTCATGATGTGTTGCTCATTAAACAAAATGAGTCAACTACCTATCGAGAAGCCTTAGTAGTACTAAACTCTGAGAAATGGCCAAATCCCATAAAGTCTGAAATGTAATCCATGTACGACAATCTGGTATGGACCTTAGTCGACCCACTTGAAGGTGTAAAAATCGTCAGGTGCAAATGGGTTTTCAAGGAGAAACTAACATGGATGGTAATGTAAATGTCTTCAAGGCACAACTGGTTGCAAAAGGATTCACTTAAACTCATGGTATAAACTATGATGAACCTTTTCCCCAGTTGTAATAGCTAAATCAATCAAAATCATTCTTGCCATTGCAGCATATTATGACTATGAAATATGGTAGATGGACGTCAAATAGCCTTCCTTAATAGAAAGCTGCTTGACGATGTGTACATAACAAAACTTAAAGGCTTTATGTGTTCAAAGGACTCTGGTAAATTGTGCAAGCTTTAAAAATCCATTTATGGATTGAAGCAAGTATCCCAGAGTTGGAATCATCATTTTGATGAAGTATTCGAAGAGTTTGGATTCATTCAAAATATCAATGAACCTTGTGTTTACAAGGTTAGTGAAAGCACAGTTGTATTTCTAGTACTTTATGTAGATGACATCTTACTCATTTGGATTGCTGTCAAGAATATCCAAAAGTACTTACGAAGAACTAAGGATCTTGTTGATATCTGCTGGTCATACTTAAGGCAAATGAGACATCTGATCGAGTACATAACATGACATATATGATGGATCCAATAGCCAAGGCATATGGAACCTTGCTCATATGATCTCACTGATCAGGTGTACTAGGACATAAATCCTTGCTAAGATGGATGCCATAAGACACGGGCATGTAACCCCTTTTGAATCTTGCATACTAAACCTATGTAGGTGGATTCACCTAAGTCTTTCCTACCCAAGACTTTCCTAACCATATCCATTGTGATATGGTGGATTGCAAGATGAGCTTTATGTAACTGGTTACACATATGCAAGTTTCCAAACTGACCAAGATGACCTTAAATCACAATTTGGATATATATGCTGCCTGAATGGTAGAGCAGTAGCTAGAAGAGCTCCAGCAAAGCACTGTAGCATATTCTGCAATTGAAGCTGAGTATATAGCAGCATCGGATATAGCTAAGGAAGCCATTTGGATCAAAAAGTTTATTACTAAACTAGGGGTAGTGCCTACCATCTCAAAGCTAGTAGATTTATTCTATGACAATAGCGGTGCTATTACACAGGCCAAAGAGCCTAAGCCACATCAAAGGACCAAGTATATACTCAGGCGATTTCATTTTATTAGAGAAATCAATGATAGAGTTGACATAAAAATATGCAAATTAGCATGAGAAGACAATATTGCTGATCCTCTTACTAAGCCACTTGTACTGGCAAAGCATAAGCATCATGTTAAGATAATGGGAATTAGGCAAATTGATTATTGTTCCTAGTGTAAGTGGGAGGATGTTGGAAATTATGCCCTAGGGGCCAATCCTTATACTTTGAACATTATTATTCAATCAACTTCTCCATTTTGTTATCATATTATTTGCATGTTCACTGTGATAATTATCCTTGGATAAATCATAATTATTGTCCTCAATGTCCGTGGTCGGTCATCTATACAGAAGCAAAGATAAAATAAGACTAGTATGACTTTGAAGAAGTATGTGTTAGATATGATTAGTTTTGAAGATGTCAAATATATATGTGAAATGATAAGAGCAAAAAGTTTATGTATTTATTTTATACTTTGACTAATTACTGCATTTAATGTGTAATATCATGCAGATTAATTAAGTTGAATTATGGAGGAAGAATGAGAAGGAAAAATTATCAAATCTGGGAATATGAATAAAGAAGTGATTGAATTTATGAGAATGAATAAGAGAGAGAAGAAGAAAGAAAACGATTATCAAGAAGAAAATAAAGAAGCAAGGGATTGAAGAAAGTCATAAACCTGACTATAGGTTGATGTCATTTTCCTTATAATAGAGAATGATCATCAAGAGGAAAGTTAAGAAGAAAGATATTGAAGAAATAAGAATTTGCAAGAACTAATGGGAATATCAAGATTCAAATTCTTAGAAGAAATTATGGAGATTTTAATGTTCAGAAGGGAAATTTGAGGTGGCATTGTAGCAATTGGCACTATTTGGAACTATAGGAAATGTCACTGTTTGGCATTGTAGCATGCAGGTATTGTAGCATGCGGGCATTGTAGTATATAGGTGAACTGTAGCATACTCAAGTGAGGAACTATAGCACTTGAGTGTATTATACTAAGTGCAGAAAATTTGTTGGAGGTGCAGCATTGTAGCACTTGAGTAATGGAAGAATACTCGAGTGTCGGGAGTACTCTGTTCAGATCTATTTTTAGTTCCGCCTGATAGAGGTATGGTATTTTGGCCATATCTCTCAAACCACATGTTAGATTGTACTAAAACTAGTGGTACATAAAACTAAACTTACAACACGAGAAAAACACACCAATAACATATTCAAAGGAGCTCAGATGTAAGAGATATGAATCTTGGGATATGACATTGAAATCACCATCATTTTTCAAGACAGGTTCGGTATTTTTGACATAACTCACAAATGACATATCGGATTGAGTTGAAACTAGTGTTATATGAAACTAGACTTAAAGACTTTTCTATAGATAGGTAAATTGTCAAATTTGAAGTTATATGTTGAGAGATGTGCCTTCTGGAATTTGACACTTATATTGTCTTGTGCGGTAGACACTCCTTGGATCATAATTTGCAGAATACAATGAGTTTGGAGCTGATTCCTTTTTCATTGGAATATATATAAGAAGAGCTCTCTAGTGATACATTACTTACTATATTTAGAGTCAAATGAATAGACCAAGTTTGATATGGCACCTAAACACCCGCGAGTCCAAAAACACTCTCTTGGAAAATATCATACGAGTGTTGTTCATAAGTGGTTGTGAAGTAGAAGAATGTCAACTACACTCGAGTGAATGGCAATGCACTTGAGTAAGGAGAAGGATTGCACTCGAGTAAAGCAAGTGAGACACAGAAAATGTTTACCCGAGAGTCTGCTAGAACATGAAAATTTGAATCGCACTCGAGTGAGAACTACTACACTCGAGTGAAGTACCCAATACTCACAAGTACAAAATCTCACTCTTGCAAAACTTGGTGCAAGTGTTGTCCAGAAGTGAAGCCTAAAGCTAAAACATACTAATGCACTCAAGTGAGGACCTTAGCACTCGAATGAGGTTGGTCATACTTGTAAGTAAGAAATCACACTTGTGGAGAAAATGGTGCAAGTGTTATCCTGAGGCTCAAGTCTATAGTACAAAATGAACATGCACTCGAGTGAGGCTTCAATGCACTTAAGTGAGATAGTAACAGAAGCATAATGCATTACAGAGTCGTAGTGAACAAATCCAAACATGGTTCAATGTTGTTTATTCTTTACGTTTTCACTTGTTATCATATCTAAATGTTAACTAACATATATTTCAAGTGCAAAATAGGATATTAAATGTTCGAATTGCAAACTCAAATAAGAAAGTCAATTACAGTGAATATCATCATTACACACTGAATGAAGGCTACCTACCACGTCAAGCAATTGACACACCATGAAAGACTGTCGAATATTCAAACACTCATATCCTACTCTTCTATGAGAATGTCACTCCACAATGTGACGTACAGCACATAATGAAACATTCTGCTCCTCGATGGGACGCTCTGCTTTGCAACAGACATTTCATAGCAGCTAATTTTTCAAATATGTTCAACGATCAAATGAAGCAATAGGACTTTAATAGAAGGATGCTTACAACAGTTATCTTCTACAACACAACTATAACTATAATAGCATTCAGTGAAGAGAGAAGTAGTGAAAAAAGCGACAACGCCAACATGCAAAAATCATGAGTCACCCATTCTGACCCAACCACTCTCTGTTCTTATCTATATTCTACATCATGTATATGTGAGAGTGATTATTTATATTGTACTTTAGTGGGCATTATATCCACTATGTGAGAGAGTCTGTAAACACCTTCAGCTATATTTATGAATTGATGTCAAGGTAGAGGGACCTTGAGAGGGTTGATTTTCTTACTGAAGAAGCTGTAGAGAGAATTGCCGGTAAGACATTTTGCTCGTAAGACTTACAAGGTGTAAGTAGTAGAAAATGTTGCTGCTCGTAAAACTTACAGGGGTGTAAGTAGGGGAGAATGTTACTGCTCATAAGACTTGCATGGGTAAGCAGGAGAGAAATATCTTCAGGATTGCTTTGCTCGTAGACTTGCCGTAAGGGGGAGTATTTCAGTGAGAGATTTGTAAAAGGTTTCACAAGTGCCTGGCTAACCTTATGGATTATAGAGGCTTTTCTTGTTCCCTGATTAAACAAGAAGATAGTGGATTTGAAAATCTTAAGAAGATCCTAGGGACTGGACGAGGTCATCACAGATTAGATTGAACCAGGATAAATCATAGTTTGCATATTCTCTTCCCTAAGCTCTTATATTTCCAGCACACATTATTTAATCTAACTGTTGATTTATGATTCATTACTTTCATACTTTTTACTTTCACTAAGATGCGAATAGATTTTTAAAGTTCTAAGGTTTTTATTTTTCACCCAATTCACCCCCTCTTGGGTGTCAACGGGTTCTAACAGTATAGAGATACGAATCAAAGTCCTAGGCACTTGTAAGAGTACAAGGTGCTAGACCGACCTACTATGACAAAGCTGCATGGATCAAGTCATAAGCTTGTCTCATGTATAACCACGTCACTATGCCCTTTGACCTAAGATCATCATGGATTTATAAATGAGAGTCGCTCGCCTTTGACCTAGTCAAGAGTCACCTTTAATCGGATGATGATAATGGCTATGTTCAGGCTTGGCAGTTTTCATGCAGAGGAATGTGAATGGTCAAGATAGAATTTGTCCCTCACATTAGTATAAAGATATTACCGAGCCCCTTGATGAGTGAGTCTGAGAAATTTATGGCCAGACTACTATAGAAAGGAGTTTCCATTTCTATAGTTAAGCTACTCAAGGATCGAGAAAGTAATAGTCAGGAATAGTAGGATGACATTCTCTATGCCTCATCCTTGACTGAATTAATAATATTATATATACATATATGTATTTTTGAAATACATATAAATTTATATGTATGTGTGTGTATTATATATGATAATATTATTATATTGTGTTAGTTTTAAATTTAGTTGTATCTGATAAATTAAATTTAATAATAAACATGATAAAGACATGATATCTTAGATTTAATTCATAAAGATAAATTAAATCTATTTCCATTTTCTCTTTATTCATATTAAATAAATAGGTTAAATTAAAATTGTTGGACAGATTTAATTAAACCATATTTATTTAATTTGCTTATCACAACTTGAAAGCTATGTATTGGTGGCCAGGTTTGAAGAGTGATGTGACAAAGTATGTGGCGCGGCGCCTTTCCTGTAACACCAGAGACCACGAGGATTGCTTCAGGGTCCAGAGATTCCCAAACGGAAGTGGGAGAGTGTGACCATGGATCTAGTGGTAGGTCTGCCCAGGATTAGGAACTATAATGCGATCTGGGTGATTGTTGATCAACTCACAAAGTCAATGCACTTCATACTGATTAATACTAGTTATTCTCCGGATAGGCTGGCGAAAATCTACATCAAAGAGATAGTGAGACTCCATGGTACACCAAAGAATATTATCTCCAATAGAGATCCTCGTTTTACTTCGAGATTCTGGAGGGCTCTACATAAAGCTATGGGTACACAGTTGAGGTTTAATACAGCCTACCATCCTCAGACAGACAGACATTCAGAAAGGACTATCCAAACGCTAGAGACATGTTGAGAGTGTGTCCTAGACATTAAAGGAAAATGAGATTATTATCTTCCACTAGCTGAGTTTTCTTATAACAATAGTTATCTTGCGAGCATTCAGATGGCTCCGTATAAGGCATTGTATGGAAGGAAGTTTCAATTACCATTGTGCTGGACAGAATTTTCTGAGAGGAAGTTGTATGGCCTAGACCTCGTTGATCAAACTTCAGAAAAAATTAGAATTATCAGAAATAGGCTCCTTACAGCACAAAGTCAACAGAAGAGCTATGCTGATAAAAGGTGAAGGCCTTTAGAGTTTGAAGTGGGGGATCATGTGTTCCTCAGAGTAGCTCTAGTCACAGCATCGGAAGGGTGATCAAGCAAAGTAAATTAAGCTTGAGGTACATTGATCCATTTGAGATTCTGGCACGAATTGGACCTGTAGCGTGCTGGATAGCCCTGCCCCTGAATTTGAGTAGATTGCATGATGTGCTTCATGTGTCACAACTTAAGAAGTACCAACCAGTTGAGAATATCATTAGTATGAAGAGATTGAATTACAAGAAAACTTCACTTATGCGGTTGAGCCAGAGAGAATCATCGATCGAGAAGAGCGACGTCTCAGACATTGAAGCTTACCATTTGTGAAGGTGGTCTGGAAGGGAATGTCTCCATGAGAAGCGACTTGGGAAGCAGCAGCTGACATGAGGAAGAGATTTCCTAAGTTTATGCCTAATTATGTGTAATCAATTTCGAGGGCGAAATTTATTGAACGGGGGGAGAATTATAACACCCCAAATTTTGATTATGGGCTAATATGATTATTGAGAATGTAATTGTGAATTAGAGTGGATTATTATGAGTTTTGTGACAATATTAATTAATATGTCATAATTGATAGAAAATTGATAGAATGGAAATATTGGTCATAAGTTAGTAGTTAATGGGGAAATTAATTACTAACTAAGAGAAAAATGAGAAGTGTGATTAAATGGCTAACGGAGGGATTAGATAAGCAAATTGGTGGCTTAGTGTGTGAGGACCAATGAGAGAAGGACACTTGGCAAGCTCATAGAATGAGGAGGGCATAGAAAAGTCAAAGATATTTTTTAAGCATTTCTCTCTCCTCTCTCCCCTCTTTGTGTGCTGAATGGGTATGGGGGAGGGGAGTGTGATCATTGCTCATCTTCTTCCTCACTCTTCCCTCTCATCTCTCTCGTCAGCCATTGAAGACCAAAAGGGAAGGAAGAAAAGTTTGAAAAGGTAAGGGAAAATTATCTCTATTGCTCAAATTCCATTCATTAAAGTTATTCCTTGAGTTGAGAGCTTCATTTTGATGGTTGTAGTGTGTCCATTGATATTGGTTTGTGATTTCAAGAGATTGTAAAAGAGGAGAAACATAAAGTCCCTTTGAGAAAATGTTGAGGTGAGTTAAAAAAACCTATCTATTTAAGTTTTATACCAAATGGATTAACTTTGAATTTCTGGGAATTTTTAACCATTTTTGAAAAATGATGATCATTAGGCATTTGGTATGTTATTGGTATGGAAATGGTATATTTGGAATGTATATGAATAGATAGGATTGATTGGAGATTGAATGATTTAGTTTAGTGATTTTGGAAATTTAGTGTTGAATGTTGCCCAAGACAAAAGCATGATAATGGAGTAGGATTTTGATAGTTTTGACACTTCCATTGGATTCCTTAGGTGTTTTTATGTGGGAATAGCTTTGGTTGGAGTTTTGGGTCTATTGGTAGCTTTTGGTAAAAATTCTGGAAAACTGTCATTGTTTCTGCATTTTCTGGGTTCTGATATGGTCACTCGAGTGATCTAGGGCTCACTCGAGTGGAGGATGAATATCACTCGGCTTAGATTGGGTTCCACTCGAGTAAGTCAGTAAAATTCTTCATTTTCCCTTCAGTTTCTGTATTGCACTTTAGTAAAAAGAGCAAGAGTGTTTCGTCACTTGCGAGTGAAGTGAATCATCACTTGAGTGAGCATTTTCTCACTCGAGT
The DNA here is from genome assembly GCA_963210345.1 of Inga oerstediana. Lineage (NCBI taxonomy): Eukaryota > Viridiplantae > Streptophyta > Magnoliopsida > Fabales > Fabaceae > Inga > Inga oerstediana. The sequence goes on from OY723407.1 coordinate 40,067,622, forward strand.
GAGGGTGTATTTGACACCCTAAACCTGCCTCTCGGGTTGTCACTCATGAGTAAAGTGCAAGAGTGTGTCTTAACACTCGCAAGCATTCAGTATGACTCGAGTGTAAAGGACAGTACTCGAGTGCTTCTCTTCTTTGAAATTTCCATTTGCTCTTGAGTTCTGACTTCCTAAACTTCACTCTTTAGTACTCGAGTGAAGCATTTGGCTATCACTCAAGTGAGGTCTTGTGTGCTTGAGTGTCCCTGTCTTTGAAAAAGTTCTTGGGCTCTCGGGTGCTCACTTGCTAATCTTCACTCTCTAATTCCCGAGTGCAGACCGTACCATCACTCGAGTGAGGCTGTCTTAATTCGAGTGTTAGTGCCCCATTACTCGAGTGAGGCCATCTTCACTCGATTGAAACAATGAAAAGCATCAGTGTTAGTGCTTCCAAAAGGGGATCCTTGGGGTAGTTCTTCCAACCCTTTAGGGCTTTTGTTAAAGGTTTTTATTGGTATTTAAGAGACAGTAATGATAATCAATTTAAGTATTGTAAAGTTATTGAGTATTGGAATAAGTGGTGACGTATCGTCCTTAATTATGACTTTAGGATTTGATATTTGCTCGGAGCATAGAAGGTCTGTGCCTGCTCAAGAACGGAAAGACCATGGTAGTGACACTTTAACCAATATCATGTATATTGCATTGCTTGTATGCATTAGTCATTGAATACTGTGAGGGGACATGGCGAAAGCCCGGCCTTGAATATAGATATAGTAAAGGGAATGTGGCGTAAGCTCGATCTCGAATACAGATACAGTTGATAGGATGTGGCGAAAGGCCGGCCTTGATGACAGATACAGTGAGGGGATGTGGCGAAAGCCCGACCTTGTATACATTAAAGGGGACATGGCAGTGTGCCTTGCCTCGAATATTGATTACTACATTATGATATATGTTTACTTGCTTTGTTTATATGCATCATATTTGTAAACTGTTGCTACTGGGATTCTTTAAAATCTCATTCTTTCTAAATAACATTTTTAGACAGGGCAAGTGGATTGAGAACAAGCAAGTGAGCAAGGACGATTAGGACTGCCGACGGTAGTCTTAGTTAGATATTTCAGTTTTACACTGAACTTGTTATCATTTTGGATAAATGTACATATTGAATAGATCATAGAATTATAGTTTTGTGTAATCCCCGGTATGGATACTGAGATGGGCAATGATGTCATGTATAATATTTTGGATTAATGTTATTATCCTGGGTGAACGCCAGGAATTGTGCTTACTCTGATATTATACATGTGACAAACTGAACAGGCCTATTGATTTTATGAATGAATGAATGGAGATCTATTTGTAAAGATGTTTTAAAAAAAAGTTTTTAATTATTTTGGATCTCTTATTCAATTTTAAAAAGTATTTTAAGCACTAATCATGGCCTTGATGAGGATGAGGGTTACATTTATGGTATCAGAGTAGTTTTCCTGGCATTTATAGGAATTGCTAGGATAGTTGCCCTAGTTTATTGCTTGAGTGTTAGATGATTGATGTTTATTGATCATATACACATGAATATTCTTGTTATTGATTAGTATATAAGAGTTTAAGGAATATGTGTATACATTTATTAATTACTGACTTTTTGAACTATTTGTAGACTGAAGAGAAACAATGGCTCCCACTAGAGTTTGAAAACCTGACCCAGAGATAGAAGAGGTCAATGAAAATCCACCTAACCCAATGTGGGAGCTGATGAATCTAGTAAGGGAACAAAGAGATATGATTATTGAGCTGAGAGAAGAAAGGGCCATGAGGAATGAGGAAAGGGCCTAGTTCACTCATGAGGAGACCCGAGAAGAGACCCAACCGGAAGAGATGGCTGAGGGGTCAAACTGATCCCATGAGTCTCCACCCCATACTGAGCATAACCAAGGGTCACACGGGGTGCCAGCTCGAAAGGATGGAGACCTTCATTCTTAGGTTTCTAAATTCTGTAAGCACATGCCTCCAGTGTTTCAAGAAAGGTTCGACCCTCAAGCGGCTAAGGATTGGATTATGAGATTAGAGAAGATCTTTGAGGTGCTTGAGTACCCATCGGAGGTGAAAGAAAAACTAGCTATCTATATGCTAGAAGGAGATGCAGCAGATGGTAGGGAAATATTGCCATGACTATGCAGGCCCGGAATATGCTGGTGACTTGGGAAGTGTTCCAAAGGGAATTTAATGACAAGTTCTTCCGTAAGTCCATGAGAATTGAGAAAGAGTCAGAATTTCTGGCAATTAAGCAAAGGGACAGTGAGATATTTGACAACTACCTGTCCCGGTTCATTCGTCTATCCTGGTATTCCTCTTACCTCAAGCAAATGGATGACGAGGAATGGAGTTCTAACATGTTAATCCTGGGCTTGAGACGAGAGTTAAAGAAGAGGTTGGCCACCCAACAGTTTGATAAGTTCAACAAAGCGGTGGAAGAGTGCCGCATCACTGAGAACAACTTGAGGGATATTAACCCGAGTAAGGGTGGTAGTCGTGGTGAAACTGGTAAGGGGAGCTCATCCCAGAAATGTAAGAACCAAGGGTTCTCATCCAAGGGCGATAGTAAGAAACCATACCAAGCTGGAGATCGGGGGAATCAGGGACAGTTACCACAGTGGGTATGCCCCTGGTGTAACAAAGCTCATACTAGTAGAAATTGTGAGGGCAATGGGTATGCTTCATCTGCAAGTAGCCCGGACATCTTGCTAAAGATTGTAAAGGGCGACCGGCAGAGTCAAGGCCCAAGAGTCAAGGGATAGTGTTCGCTATGACCCATGAAGAGGCAAGGAAATCTCCCAAATTGATCCAAGCTAACATCCTTTTAAATGGTAGTGTATTGCAAACTTTGTTTGATTCAGGTGCTAGTCATTCATTCATAGCCTATGACTGTGTAAAGCGCCTAGGATTACATGTTCATAAATTGCCGTTTGATATTGTTGTGTCAATACCTATGGGTGCTGAGACTGTGGTTGTGGAAGCTTGTCTGAATAGTGTTATAACCGTCAAAGGGTTTGAGTCCACCATTGACTTGATTTGTCTACCACTTCATCAACTAGAGATTATTTTGGGTATTGATGGGTTTGCAGCAAATAATGTCATGTTGGATTGTGGTAATAGGAAAATAGTTTATCCTGCTCCGCAGAGGAATGATAATGTAAATAGTAGACTGAATTTCCTCTCGATAGCTAAAGTCAAGGAATGTCAGAAAAAGGGATGCCAAGGGTATATGGTATTATTTTCTATTCAGGTAGAGTTAAAGGAAACTCTAGAGAGTATACCCGTTGTGAGAGAATTCCCTGAAGTGTTTCCGGATGATCTTGATAGATTACCTCCGGAAAGGGAAGTAGAATTTCCAATTGAAATAGTGCCTGGAGCCGGGTCTATATCTAAAGCCCCATATAGAATGACCCCTAATGAAATAGCAGAATTGAAGAAATAAATTAAAAACTTACTTGAGAAAGGGTTTATCTGACCCAGTGTGTCGCCATGGAGAGCTCTGGTATTGTTTGTAAAAAAGAAGGATGGGAGTTTACAGTTGTGTATTGATTACAGAGTACTTAACAAGGTAACTGTTAAGAATAAATACCCTCTCCCAAGAATAGATGAACTATTAGATCAATTGTCCGGTTCATGTGTATTTTCCAAGATTGATCTAAGGTCAAGGTATCATCAGTTGCATGTGAAGGCAGCGGATATTCTGAAGATTGCTTTTAGAACGAGATAAGGGAACTATGAATTCCCTGTTATGCCCTTTGGTTTAACAAATGCACCATCAGTATTCATGGATTATATGAATCGTATCTTCCGACCGTATCTTGATCAGTTTGTGGTAGTGTTCATTGACGACATACTGATTTATTCCAAGAGCAATGAAGAGCATGAATGGTATTTAAAGATTGTATTAAGAATATTGAGAGAAAAGCAACTCTACGCAAAGCTGAGTTAATATGAGTTCTGGCTTACAGAGGTGAAATTCCTTGGCCATGTTATATCACGTGAAGGGGTCTCAATGGATCTCGAAAAGGAGGAAGCAGTACTTGACTGGAAGAGGCCAGAAATTGTTTCTGAGATCCGTAGTTTTCTGTTTCTTGCTGGTTATTATCGGAGGTTTATCCAGAACTTCTCACGTAATGCATTGCCGATGACCAAGCTCACGAGAAAGGATCAACCGTTGTTATGGGATGACATATGTGAATAGAGTTTCACGGAGCTGAAGGAGAGATTGACTACGGCACTAATATTGATTATACCTGATCCTTGTGAGAATTACGTCGTGTATAGTAATGCAAGTAAGCAGGGGTTAAGGTGTGTCCTAATGCAGTAGGGACATGTGGTGGCCTATGCCTCTCGACAGCTCAAACCGCATGAAATGAATTACCTTACCCATGATCTGGAGCTTGCAGCAATAGTGTTTGCATTAAAGATTTGGCGTCATTATTTGTATGGTGTGATAGTGGAATTGTATTGCGACTACAAGAGTCTTCAATGTCTGTATGATCAAAAGGAACTGAATATGAGATAGCGGTGGTAGATGGAGTTGCTAAAAGACTATAACCTAGAGATTAAATATCATCCGAGTAAAGCTAATGTCGTCGCAGATGTTCTGAGTCAGAAGACGGTGCTAGTGTCAACAATGATGATCTAGGAAAGAAATTTGATAGAGGATTTTTGGGATTTCAATATCTCAAATAATATCCTGTGTGCCAGTTATGGAGTTGTCCAAGGGGAAAATGACCTGAGGATGGAAATTGAAGAGGCTCAAAAGCATGATGAGAGAGCCCAGTTCATCCAAGCTATAATTGAGCAAGGAGGGACTCGGGATTATGATTTGTCGCCGAGTGGACTGGTTTGTTATCAGAAAAGGATCTATGTTCCACTGAAGGCTGACTTGAGATAGAGAATTCTTGATAAGGCTCATAAGAGTCAATATACCCTTCACCTTGGTATGACCAAGATATATCACAACTTGAAAGCTATGTATTGGTGGCCAGGTTTAAAGAGTGATGTGACAAAGTATGTGGCGCGGTGCCTTACATGTCAAAAGTTGAAGATTGAATACCAGAGACCTCCAAGATTGCTTCAAAGTCTAGATATTCCTGAATGGAAGTGGGAGAGTGTGACCATGGATCTAGTGGTGGGTCTGCCCAGGATCAGGAACTATAATGCAATCTGGGTGATTGTTGATCGACTCACAAAGTCAGCGCACTTCATACCGATTAATGATAGCTATTCTCCAGATAGGCTAGCGAAAATCTACATCAAAGAGATAGTGAGACTCCATGGTACACCAAAGAATATTATCTCCGATAGAGATCCTCGTTTTACTTCGAGATTCTGGAGGGCTCTATATAAAGCTATGGGTACACAGTTGAGGTTTAGTACAGCCTACCATCCTCAGACAGACGGACAGTCAGAAAGGACTATCCAAACGCTAGAAGACATGTTGAGAGTTGTCCTGGACTTTAGAGGAAAATGGGATTATTACCTTCCACTAGCCGAGTCTTATTATAACAACAGTTATCTTGCGAGCATTCATATGGCTCCGTATGAGGCATTGTATGGAAGGAAGTGTCAATTACCATTATGCTGGACAGAATTTTCTGAGAGGAAGTTGTATGGCCTAGACCTCGTTGATCAAACTTCAGAAAAAATTAGAATTATCAGAAATAGGCTCCTTACAGCACAAAGTCAACAGAAGAGCTATGCTGATAAAAGGTGAAGGCCTTTAGAGTTTGAAGTGGGGGATCATGTGTTCCTCAGAGTATCTCTAGTCACAGCATCTGAAGGGTGATCAAGCAAAGGAAATTAAGCCTGAGGTACATTGATCCATTTGAGATTCTGGCACGAATTGGACCTGTAGCGTGCTGGATAGCCCTGCCCCCGAATTCGAGTAGATTGCATGATGTGCTTCATGTCTCACAACTTAAGAAGTACCAACCAGTTGAGAATATCATTAATATGAAGAGATTGAATTACAAGAAAACTTCACTTATGCGGTTGAGCCAGAGAGAATCATCGATCGAGAAGATCGACGTCTCAGACATTGAAGCTTACCATTTGTGAAGGTGGTCTGGAAGGGAATGTCTCCATGAGAAGCGACTTAAGAAGCAGCAGCTGACATGAGGAAGAGATTTCCTAAGTTTATGCCTAATTATGTGTAATCAATTTCGAGGGCGAAATTTATTGAACGGGGGGAGAATTATAACACCCCAAATTTTGATTATGGGCTAATATGATTATTGAGAATGTAATTGTGAATTAGAGTGGATTATTATGAGTTTTGTGACAATATTAATTAATATGTCATAATTGATAGAAAATTGATAGAATGGAAATATTGGTCATAAGTTAGTAGTTAATGGGGAAATTAATTACTAACTAAGAGAAAAATGAGAAGTGTGATTAAATGGCTAACGGAGGGATTAGATAAGCAAATTGGTGGCTTAGTGTGTGAGGACCAATGAGAGAAGGACACTTGGCAAGCTCATAGAATGAGAGAGGGCATAGAAAAGTCAAAGATATTTTTTAAGCATTTCTCTCTCCTCTCTCCCCTCTTTGTGTGCTGAATGGGTATGGGGGAGGGGAGTGTGATCATTGCTCATCTTCTTCCTCACTCTTCCCTCTCATCTCTCTCGTCAGCCATTGAAGACCAAAAGGGAAGGAAGAAAAGTTTGAAAAGGTAAGGGAAAATTATCTCTATTGCTCAAATTCCATTCATTAAAGTTATTCCTTGAGTTGAGAGCTTCATTTTGATGGTTGTAGTGTGTCCATTGATATTGGTTTGTGATTCCAAGAGATTGTAAAAGAGGAGAAACATAAAGTCCCTTTGAGAAAATGTTGAGGTGAGTTAAAGAAACCTATCTATTTAAGTTTTATGCCAAATGGATTAACTTTGAATTTCTGGGAATTTTTAGCCATTTTTGAAAAATGATGATCATTAGGCATTTGGTATGTTATTGGTATGGAAATGGTATATTTGGAATGTATATGAATAGATAGGATTGATTGGAGATTGAATGATTTAGTTTAGTGATTTTGGAAATTTAGTGTTGAATGTTGCCCAAGACAAAAGCATGATAATGGAGTAGGATTTTGATAGTTTTGACACTTCCATTGGATTCCTTAGGTGTTTTTATGTGGGAATAGCTTTGGTTGGAGTTTTGGGTCCATCGGTATCTTTTGGTAAAAATTCTGGAAAACTGTCATTGTTTCTGCATTTTCTGGGTTCTGATATGGTCACTCGAGTAGAGGATGAATATCACTCGGGTGAGATTGGGTTCCACTCGAGTGAGTCAATGAAATTCTTCATTTTCCCTTCAGTTTCTGTATTGCACTTTGGTAAAAAGAGCAAGAGAGTTGCCTCACTTGCGAGTGAAGTGAATTATCACTCGAGTGAGCATTTTCTCACTCGAGTGAGGGTGTATTTGACACCCTAAACCTGCCTCTCGGGTTGTCACTCATGAGTAAAGTGCAAGAGTGTGTCTTAACACTTGCAAGCATTCAGTATCACTCGAGTGCAAAGGACAGTACTCGAGTACTTCTCTTCTTTAAAATTTCCATTTGCTCTTGAGTTCTGACTTCCTAAACTTCACTCTCTAGTGCTCGAGTGAAGCATTTGGCTATCACTCGAGTGAGGTCTTGTGTGCTTTAGTGTCCCTATCTTTGAAAAAGTTCTTGGGCTCTCGGGTTCTCACTCGCTAACCTTCACTCTCTAATGCCCGAGTGCAGACCGTACCATCACTCGAGTGAGGCCGTCTTTGCTCGAGTGTCAGTGCCCCATTACTCGAGTGAGGCAATCTTCACTCGAGTGAAATAATGAAAAGCATCCGTGTTAGTGCTTCCAAAAGGGGATCCTTGGGGTAGTTCTTCCACCCTTTAGGGCTTTTGCTAAAGGTTTTTATGGGTATTTAAGAGACAGTAATGATAATCAATTTAAGTATTATAAAGTTATTGAGTATTGGAATAAGTGGTGACGTATCGTCCTTAATTATGACTTTAGAATTTGATATTTGCTCGGAGCGTAGAAGGTCTGTGCCTGCTCAAGAACGGAAAGACCAAGGTAGTGACACTTTATCCTATATCATGTATATTGTATTGCTTGTATGCATTAGTCATTGAATACTGTGAGGGGACATGGCGAAAGCCCGGCCTTGAATACAGATACAGTAAAGGGAACGTGGCGTAAGCCCGATCTCGAATACAGATACAATTGATAGGACTTGGCGAAAGCCTGGCCTTGATTACAGATATAGTGAGGGGACGTGGCGAAAGCCTGGCCTTGAATACAGATAAAGTAAAGGGAACGTGGCGTAAGCCTGATCTCGAATACAATACAGTTGATAGGACGTGGCGAAAGCCAGGCCTTGATTACAGATACAGTGAGGGGACGTGGCGAAAACCTGACCTTGTATACAGTAAAGGGGACTTGGAAGTGTGCCCGGCCTCGAATATTGATTACTGCATTGTGATATATGTTTACTTGCTTTGTTTATATGCATCATATTTGTAAATTGTTGCTACTGGGATTCTTTAAAATATCATTCTTTCTAAATAACATTTTTAGACAGGGCAAGTAGATCGAGAACAAGCAAGTAAGCAAGGACGATTAGGACTGCCGGTGGTAGTCTTAGTTAGGTATTTCGGTTTTACAGTGAACTGGTTATCATTTTGGATAAATGTACATATTGAATAGATCATAGAATTATGTTTTGTGTAATCCCCCGTGTGGATACTGAGATGGGCAATGGTGTCTTGTATAATATTTTGGATTAATGTTATTATCCCGGGTGAACGCCAGGAATTGTGCTTACTCTGATATTATACATGTGACAAACTGAACAAGCCTATTGATTTTATGAATGAATGAATCGAGATCTATTTGTAAAGATATTTTAAAAAAAAAAATTTTAATTATTCCGGATCTCTTATTCAATTTTAAAAAGTATTTTAAACACTACTCAAGGCCTTGATGAGGACGGGGGTTACAATGTCGATAATCATAGCATAAAATTTGAATAGTCAAACAGATAAATTTTTATTTTATAAGTTAGGGGTATTTTGGTACTTCTCTGTCTATTTTGAATGTTCATAGTTATTTTTTGATCCTTGAAAAGAATATGGGTAAAATTTTATACATATTTTTTTACTCTGATCATTTTGAGTTGGGGGCATTTTGGAACTTTAGAAAAATAACGCGGGCCCCACAATGAAAAGTATCAGAGTTAGCCCTTTTAATTGACATATAATTTTTGCTCTGATTTTAAATGCTTGTGAACACTTTTGCTTCCAATTTTATAGTCTTGTTCGCACTTTTGATGAACGTTGATGGGTATTTTTGCAACTTAACCCTAAAATATAACCAAAAATTCAATACAAATTCTTTCTAAAATATAAAATTTATAAAAAATCAAATTAATTATTTGTAACGTATAACCTACTCTTTATAATCTTTACAATTCAGGGAGCGAAGCCAAATGTACATAGATGAGAGAAAGTTAGGTAGAAGTAATTTGAGAATTGAGAATTATTTAATTAATTTTTAGGCTAAATTATACAATTACCCATAAAGTCTATGCTATATGTGTAAATAACCTCTGTAACTTTGAAACTTTACAATAAACTTCCCTGAAATTTTACACTTATTACTACTAAAGAAATCGTGATACATGATATTAGCTGTGATACACAACGATTTCGATCCATCATATATGTGGGCGCTATACAAGCTCGATGCAGATACATTACTGTTCCAAACCGTTATTTATTCCGTATATATTATAATGGTTATAATATAACACCCGTCATGTATTGAGGTTTGTTGAGACCATGATCTGCCCTTTGCTGTGATAATAATTAACGGGCACACAAAAACAAGCGTCATAATATATGGTAATACTTGCATGACACATAAAAGTCTCATTTTACAATTGTTATTTATTCAGTAACATACATAACGGTTTGTATGTAAGAACCGTGAACTTTTATGATAAATGACAGTTTTAATTTAATAACCATGATGAATGGATATAAGACTCTTCAAGTGAGAGTTTTTGAGCTAATTGACCTCCTTTATATATATAATAGAACATTTGTAATATCCCGAATTTTGGGATTAGAGGCTTGAGAATTAGCCTGAATCAAGTGGACTACTAGGCTTCGATTTAGCAAGTGTTACAGGAAAACATAAGAAGCAAAATGGCTTATTGAAATCGCACTCGGAATAGAATAAGAACATCAGTGCAAATTAGTCAAAAGAAAATACCCGATTCCTTTAGGATGTGTCAAAATGACATAGAACCTAATTTGGATCCAAAGGAAAAGGGAAATGGTGTCTGGAAAGAGGTAAGAAAGAATAAAGGAAACATTGGCATAAGAAATAATATTGCCATAATCAAGAGCAAAAGAAACAATTGCCACTTGATCTGGAGGTTAAAATTGGAAGACAAAATGAAGGGTCAAGATTTGATATTCAAAAGGAAGAATAATCATGAGGTTGAAAAAGCAAACTAACTCTCCCTCATACATGGTTAAATTCGTCCAAGGCAAAGAAAGAAGAGGAAGAAGAGAAAGTCAACAAAATCTCACCTTCCATGCTTAGGAAAATGGTCAAGAAGTCAAGAGAGAAAGTGAACATTTAATCAATTGATTTCTTCACCTTTTTGAACAAACAAGGATGTCCAAAATCAAGAAAAGAAAGAGAGAGAATTAAATCCAAACCATTCCTCACCTTTTTATCAAGAAAAGTTGACCAAAAAGCATGAGGAAAGAAAGAAGAGATTGGTCAACATAACCTCACCTTTTGGTCAATAATTGTGGCTAGGCATAAAAAAAAAGAAAGAGAGAATTTAACCGATATACTTCCTCACTTTTGGTAGATTTTGGACGGTCAAAAAGGAAGAAAGAGAGAAGGAGTGAAATTCAATTTAACCAAACTATCTTTGGTTAATTAACTCAATTGCTTTTTCAAGACACCACCACCTTTTGACACATCACTTTCTCTTACTTTCTTGGATGCAATTTCGACCAAGAATTCAAGAAGCAAGGAAATGGATATTAAAACTAATACACACACACACACACACACTCTCTCTCTCTCTCTCTCTCACACACATTCATAAAATTCACCCAAGCTTCAAAAATAAGAAGAGAAAAAGCAAGGAAAAAGAAAAAGGAAAGAGAAAAGAGAAAATGGAAGAACAAAGAAGAGGTAAGATCTTCTAGCTTGATTTTCTTCTTCCTAATCTCTTCTATGGCTCAAATACTCTTTATAAACATTGTTTCCCTTGATGAGAACTTCATTTCTATGGTTTTAGAATTTCAAGGGGACATGTTTTGAGTCTTCTTGCATGAGCCAAAGTTTGAGAATCGTGAAAAGAGCTCAAGAAGAAGCTAGAGGTGAGTAAGAGCAACATTTTGATATATATGTCATCTTGGTTGGTTAAATTTTAGTGGGTTGTTTTAGCTGCCTAATTTCATTTTTTTAAGGGTTTTTAAGGTTCCATCATGCTTTGTTCATATACATCTGGTCATATGATGTTTGGGAAGCATATGAGACAAGTTTAGTGGTTAAACTATGAATTGTTGAATTGTTGAGTAGAACCCTAATTTTATGGTCTGAACAGGGCATGAAGAAGGAGCATGATTTTTCCATTTTTGATATCTCCAATGGATTCCTTGGGAAAAATTGTGTAGGAATAGGTTGTTGGCATATTTTTAAAAAGAATGGATTTGAAATCCAAAAATTGGAATTGAACGTAGAGCTGCCAAATTTCATTTTCTGGGAGGCAGCTTGGTTATAGTGAGGTTTTCAATGCCCAAATGTTATCCAATGCCTATAATGTTTTTTAGAATGAAAGTATACTTAATAAGCTTTAATTTAATAGATCATATAGGTCATTTGGAGCTATATACTAGGAGTTATGAATTTTGAAGTTGGTCATATGAAAACTGGCATGTTTCTAGATAGTATCCAATAAAAGGCAATTCTGGATTTTTGTGCTTCTAATTAGCTAAGGGCAATATTTTTTTCCTGAAACTAGATTTGATAAGGGTTTTGAACCACTACAATTGGACAATTGTGCAAAGAGATGTGAATCTTTAAGGTTAGTTGACAAATTTTGCCAATTTTGGTCAATGTGCGTAAATTGCAAAATGTAATGGCACATTGTAATTTGTATGAACTCTAAGGATAGGAATTAGTCCCTTAGGATAGTTTGATCACTTTAACTTATTGGTTGGCTTGGTAAATGACCATGATGACCCTAATAATAACCAACACAAGAGAATTATTTATGACAAAATTGAACAAGTACTAACATGTCGTCTATAAATTCTAGTTATAGGACCTGATAGCTATCCGGGATCTAAGACCTAACCAAGCTTGGAGAAACAGTTGGACAGTCTTCAGGGAAAGTGACCAGGTAGTAACTCTTTCTTTCATATGTTATGAGATACGTTGCATGTTTGTGGTATCATCATGAGTTTTGGAAGTATTCATAATTTATGAGGTGGTCGACCGAGGGCTATAAAGCGGGTGGATGCCTAGGCCATGAAAATTACTGTTATGCTCAAGTGGAATCGCAGGACTTGTTGCGTGAGTGAACACTTAGGGCTAAGTAATTTATATACCTAACATTATGGTAATGTGATATGCTTCATGATGTGTTTTGAATGCTAATTGCTATTTCCATGTTATATGATGATTATGGGGCATGTTCTGTGTTCTTGTATATATGTGAAATATAATACCCCAAATTTTGTGATTGGAGGCTAGTGAATTATCCTAAAATAAGTGGACTGCCAAGCCTCGGTTTAGCAAAAGCCCCAAATTTATTCCCTAATATTTCTTATATCTTTGGGGTATTAAAGAAAGTGAAGTGGTGAATTTTGGAGAATGTGATTAAGCTTCTATTGAAATTTCCTGCAAGGCAGTGAGGTTGTCTTGGGATATTGGATGATCAAATAAAGTTCAAAAGTTATGATATTTTACAAGGTAAAAGTAGACATCTAGGGCTTTAATTTGATAGGTATTATAAGTCATTTTGACCAGTGGATTGAGAGTTATGAATTTTTGAAGTTAGCTCAGAAAATCTAGAAAGTCTTTAGAGCAACCGTCAAAGAAATGAAATATAGGAATGATATACTTTCAACTGGATAAAGTCCATATTTTTCCTTGAAAATAGACTCAATAAGGGTTCCATAGCCTTTAGAATCACTCCAAAATGATGTCTACAAATTTAGTTATGATTTTTCAAAGTTATGGCAAAAAATCTGCCAGAATTAGCATTATTCCAAAAATTGAAAATAAAATGTGTTAGAAATTGATTAATGAAATTAAGGATGCCAAGTGTCATTATCCTATGATGAAGGGATTAACTTATAGTTGATTTGGATGAGCACATGTCTAATTGCAATTGAATATTGCTTCTTGGACCAATAATGATGAAATGGTAACTACCTTGAGTGTAAGATTGGATTGGCTTGAGTGTAAGGATGTACAAGCTTGAGTGAAAGGGTTGACACATGTTTAATTAAGATTAAAATAATATAAACTTGTGTATTTGGTTAGACAAATTGGATGAAGCCCAAATGGGATTATGAAGGACCTTTGGACGTTTTTGGGCCAAGGAAAGAGGGAAGGAAATTTGGTTGGAATGTAAAGGAAGAATTATGTCATACTTAGAAGGAGATAGAGCCAAAGTATAAGTGCTGTCATAAATCCAATATGCACATTTATTAATTAAGAGGAAAAGGTGGGATATTTTTATGAAGCCATGCTTCATCATTTCCCTTACACTTTCACGTCATTCTTCACCAAATAAATAAAGAGAAATAGGATATTTAATTAAAAGTCTTCATCATCTCTTTCCCCATTTCATTTTCACACATGACTCAAAAGAAATAGAGAGGGAGAAAGAGAGAGAGAGAGAGAGAGAGAGAGAGAGAGAGCTTCAAGAACGTAGAGAGCAAGAGAGAAGCAAAAGGGATCAAGAGCAAAAATTAAGGTAAGTTGGGTAGGAAATTCAAGAGTTTATGCTTCCAATTTCATGGCAAACCCTCCCTAACCTCTATGCCTTCTTGAAATACATGTTTAGCAAGCTCAAAGTCAAGAGGAAGAGAGAGAGGAAGTGGGATGGTTCTAGAGAGAGAAAGTTAAGAGAAATCAAGGTAAGCTTGAGAATTTGTCATCTCTTGATGAATATAACTTGTTGGTGTTTGGTTAGATTGTTTGGCTTGTTTTCATGATTTTGTAATTTTGGGAATGACAAACCCTAAGGGGAGGTGCTGCCCAAATTTAGTCTAATCATGTTTAGAATGTGATTAAGTAGTTAAACAAGTGATTAAATGTGATAAGAAGGTGTTTTATGGATTTAAATCATAAAACTTCATTTTCTCCAATTTTTATAGAATTTCGTCCAGATCTGTTTTGGGCTGTGTTTGGACTGAATTTTGGTATTTGTGATGATTCCATTGTGTTTAGAATAGAACATTGTGTAGGGTTCATGTTGGGTACGAAGTGAGAAAAGCCCTAGAAAGTGAAAAGACAAAAATAGCCTTAAAACCCTCACATAGGGGCTGCCAAGGGTAAATTTATAATTGGGGCTGGAATTTGAGAAAACTGAGATCAAAAATTGATTCCTTGGGTGAAAATATGTCAGGATAGCCCTAGTCAAAATTTCGGGAAAAGTATGGTCAGACTGGGTACGGTGGGGCCAGGTTGGGTTCCCGAGGGCATTTTGGTCATTTTTCAATATAGACTCATATAACCCCCAGAAACACTATGGAAGTGTCTAAACTATACATTTGATATTTTAGGACCGAGTAGAGAGCCCGAGGGATTGGTGTAACCCCCTTCTCATCCAAGACCGAGATTAAGTTCATAAATATGTGATTATGTGGAATTAGAGACCGTAAGATGATTTGGGACTTAATAAAAGTAAATTTTCCAAAATCAAGGTTTTAAAAAACTTTTCTAAACCTATTCAACAATGGTCTCATTAATATTTTAACTACACAAATGGCCTGTACAGTACGATTTCATTCATAAATATCAGAGTACAATGCAATCCTGACACACTCGGGTCCCATTAATGAATACAGGTTTTTTAAGGCATACATGCCCATAATCTACTTCTCTTAACTAAGGGATTATACAAAACTATACCATAATTCCAAAATATCCAATTGCTTCCCATCAGATATCCAAAATACATAAAACTATGATAACTAATATCCAAAATAAAACTCCTATCCCGGAGCTCTATCCGCCCTTCGTCATCTGCTTTTCTTTTGAACCTCCAGCCCTGTCTAAAATTTGTTTTGTGAGAGTGAGATTCTAAGGAATCCCTGTAGTGTCAAATCACTCATAGTATGCACAAACACAAAGCATGAAAGCAAATCATCACACACACATAGCAACTACAACGATAGTTACAGTGGCAAGGGCAGGTCTAACGTGTGTCACCCTTACATTTGCTCACGCTGTATTGCACAACCACATGTTCATATCATATATATCACCACAGCTGGGATCCATATAAAATATTTCATATACACACAGCCACATTGGCCTGATAATTAAATAGGAATTCACAATTCAACAACGCAACCTCGGCAATTACAACGGCAGATGCAACGGTAGGGGTAGGTGTGATAACTATCACCCCTACAACTGCTCATGCTGTAATGCCCTATGGCCGATAACACATTCACGAGTTCGCAATAGCCTTATGCCAAATATTTTTCACCACACAATAATGATAAGTCATGCATACCAAGCATCATACACAACATGAGAGAAAAGTCACTACCTTTGTCCTTCCATGCGTGTTTTCACATTAGTCTCTCCTAACTAGGGCAAATGTCAAATCCTATAATTCATAATTAGGGACAAAGTGTTATACTCTTATTACAATACTCAAATGACTTCATATCACTTAAATTGTTTATCATTTATATTCTTTAGGAAGCTATAAATACCTCTAACAAGAGATCTAAAGGGTTGGAAGAGCTAATCCAAAGATCCCCTTTTGGAAGCACAAGAACTGGTTTTCCACTGTTGCACTTGAGTGAAGAAGACCTCACTCAAGTGATGATGGATTTGCACTCGAGTCCTGGAAGCAACACTTGAGTGATAGCCGAATGCTCACTCTAGTTTTAGGAAGTGAGGTGCAGAAAGTGCTCAACTGAGAGCAGAAAGAAATGACAGAAACCAAAATTCCTCGTTGCACTCAAGCATAAACCAAATCACTCGAGTGGTAGCCTAATGCTCACCCGAGTTCCACAAAGTGAGGGTTAGGAAGTGCTCACCTGAGAGCATAAGCAACTTTTAGAGGGAACATTGCTTGAGCAGGGCTCTTTGCACTTGAGTGATGGCTTAACACCCGTGAGTACTAAGTCATACTCTTGAAACTTGGCCACGAGTGACAACCCGAGACGCGAGCTCATAGTGTCAAATACACCTTCACTCAAGTGAGACAAGGTTCACTCGAGTGAGAACCCACAACACTCGCAAATGAGGCAACACTTTTACCTTTTTAACATGGAAGTGTAGGTGAAAAGTTGAAGGAAAAAATGAAGATACAAGGCTACACTCGAGTGACACCCTGGAGCACTCGAGTGAAGCTTATCGAAGCTAAAAACGCAGTAGAGTTTGATAGCACTTATCACATATTGCCTAAGTGATTCCAATGATCCCAAATGCTAAACCAAAGCTACTCCCATATCAAATTGCATAAGGAATCCAATGGAACCATTAAAACTACCAAATTCCTATTCCATTATCATGCTTTGGTTTTAGGATACAATCAACCCAAAATTCCAAAATATGCCAAACTCAACATTTTAATCTCAAACCAATTCTATCTATCCAAAACACATCACCAATCACAATTTCCATAACCACAACATGCCAAACTACTAATGACCCAAATTTTGAAATTAAAGCCAATATTTCTAGAAATTTCAAACTCAATCAATAGCTACAAAACCTATATAGAAAGTTTTGCCTTACTCACCTCTACAACTTTTCCAAAGGAGTTCCTTGGTTCTCCAAACTCCAAAATTCCTTAAGAGTTCAAACAACACCAAATTGAAAATCTAAAACCATAAAATTAAAGCTCTTAACTCAATGAACAAGATTGTAGAAGGGAGTTTTTCCATTAGAGGTCATTAAGAGGGTCAAATGGCTTACCTTTTACTAAGAACTTCTTCTTTCTTTCAGCAATAGTGGCACGAAAATAAGAGAAAATGAGAGAGAGAAGGGATGTTGAAATTGAAATGATCACACTCCTTCTAGCCCATGCTTGTCAACCAAAATAGGAGGGAAAGAGAGAGAGAGAGAGACTAATTATTTTATTGCAATTTAACTTTCTTACACCCTCTCTCATCCAATCAACTTGCCACTTGTTAGAATTTCATTGGCTCTCATAAAATAAGTAACTAATTAGTTACTCTAACCACTTCATTAGCCATTTGGTCACACAACTTATTTCTTCTTAGTTAGTAATTAATTTCTTCATTAATCACTAACTAATTAACCAACAATTTTCCATTCTCTTAAATTTTCCCCTGATTATGGCACATTTACCGAAATTGCCACAAAACACATAATAATTCAACTTTAAATACACAAATTATTCTCAATAATCATCATTAGCCCTTAATCAAAATTTGGGGCACTACAATTGGTAAGCAAATCGAGGCACGTTATTCAAGGATTAGGGAAGGGCGATTAAGGTAGGGAACTTACCTCTCCTGCATGTGTTTGATATTTGTGCTGGTGTATTGATGCATTTTATTGCTTATCTTGATTATGTGAAATGTATATGAATAAATGAAGCTCTATTTCTATTTATGCTATGGCCATATGTATGTTATTTGAAACATTGAGCATGCAGATATGTCATTGTGTGAACATGAGTTATGTAATGCAAGCATGTCATGCATTAAGCACTTATCTTACATGCATATTGGTATTGTTTTCCTATTGAGATTCTCTCAAATCTCACCCTCCCCTACCAACAATTTAGACAGGTGAAAACAGAAGCTATGCTAAGAGTAGCGAAGAGAACCGTATGAGGGGAATGCCGTGGTAGAACAAAGACTGGAAGATGTCTCTATTTTCCCTAGGACGAGTTTAGACACCCACATAGCGCTGCAAGGCTATATTAATTGTAATTATCAAGTACGAACTCCTATAGGGAATTTTCATAATCGTGCACGTAATATCAGTATATTTATGCTATTCCTGTGTTACCCGACGAACTGCGTATCATTTTCCGTAAATACTCTGAAATAGGTGAAAATAAGATAAGGGTTGACATATATATGATTGAATGCCTGTTACTACTGAGATTGTTTTGAATCTAACTGTTTCCAATAACTAATCCACAACAAGGGTAAGCGGCTTGAGGGATAAGAAGATAGTCATAGACGAGTATAGGATTCCGGTCAAGATTGAAAGTCCTGTTGGTTATCTTTTTTTGATTTTATGTATGTTGTTTATGACTTGAGAACATAACTATAGTATTAATAGTAGCGGTAGCAGAAATAGCCCTATAATCACATGGTAAACTAGTATGTACACTGTTATGATAAAAGAATTAAGAACTGAAGTGTCATGATGGAATTGCAAACCTTTATGAAACCATTTTAGAGAGTTCTAAATTCATCAGAAAAACCCATTCAATTACAGGTTCGAACCCTGAGTTGAAGCTGGGATTTATAACTGTTTTCTAAAGGGGGTGAATTGGGTCATAACAAATTTTTGAAAAATAATATTGAAGCTAAACCTGATAAAAAAGGAAGTTCAGAAGTTAGAAAAATTTCACTAAAGTGAACACCAGGAATTATACTAGTTCGGTCTAATTCACGATGACCTACATCCAGTCCTCAGATAGAATCTAAGCTTTCACTATATCTTCTAAGATTCAATGGGTTCTTGGAACCTCAATACACAACGAGTTTTTCCTAACTCTAGATACTTGTTCCCCCTTACATAGCGTAAAATGATACCCACTTAAGGTCCCACAACCTTAAGTTATCTCTCAATCAGATGTATTGAGTTAATAAAGACTCTCTCTTATAGAGTAATTAATATGATCACTGAAGTGTATTAATACAGAAAGAAGGCTAGAGCTCAAAAATGAATATTCATCAGTTTGGTAGTTCAACGTCTTAACCCTCAGCTTTGAATGCACTTGATATTTGTAGTTGGAGTGAATTTAATGACCGTTGGTGACATTCTATTTTTCTGTTACTCACTGAACGCTTCTCTGGACATTCTTTATGTTTTTGGATATAGCCGTTGTAGTGAGAGAAAGCGTTGGTAGAGGTTCGGTTTAGCATTTTATGAATTTAACACAATATCTGCTTTTCTTGGAATTCAAGTAACTGAAGAGTAAATTTCCTGAAACTTGCTTGAGCAGATGTTAGTCAAGAAAGAGAGCAATAATAAATAAGTTTATTGATAATAGAAAAGAATTCTTTGAATTCATATACTTTGATTTAATGCTCTGTTTTCTTGAAATATCTAGTATTCGAATACTCTTATGATTATCAAGATAATTTAATCTTTTTGTGTTACATACTATTAGAATACTTTCTTTACTATTCGGATAGTATATAAAATTTCATACTGAGACTATTTGAATAGTTGAACCCTTATTCGAATAGTGCTTTCTTTAAAAGGAATGAGATTATCCTGATACAGTAGTTGGCTATTCGAAAACTTGCTTGGAGTTTGATTAGAAAAGACTCATGTTCAAGCTATCAATACTATTCGAATATTCTTCTTGCTATTCGAATAATTTCACATACTATTCTAATAGTCCTAATGTTGGTTTTGAAAAGCTATTCAGATATTAGTTATACTATTCAAATAGTTATCCTATTATCCGAATAATGAGTTTAGAAATTCATTGTGAGAACACAATCTCTATT
This sequence comes from Inga oerstediana, assembly GCA_963210345.1. NCBI lineage: Eukaryota > Viridiplantae > Streptophyta > Magnoliopsida > Fabales > Fabaceae > Inga > Inga oerstediana. The sequence goes on from OY723407.1 coordinate 40,087,584, forward strand.
CGGATAATGCTCAGGCTATTCGAATACATTTTTTTTCAAAAACAATTCTAATAGTCATACTAATCGAATAGTCAAGGACTGTTTGAATAATATAGACATGTACCCGAGTATCTTTATTCGAATAGCTTATACAGTATCATGATAATCTTCTGTCATTCGAATTGTCTGAGAGCTATTAGGATAATTGCTGGTTGAAAGCAAGTATTACTATTCGAATAGTAAACATACTATTCAAATAATCTTTAGTAAAAAATCTTATGCATAGAAGTGCATAGACGAATTAGAATAGACTTAGATTTGTTATCATCAAAACCTTGAATCAAACATTCTCCCCCTTTTTTATGATGACAAAACTTAGTAATATTAATTTGATCACATGTAAATATTAATGAAAAGAAATACAAATCAAGGCAAATTTCCTAGTTCAGTAAACTATCATAATAAGTTAAAAGCAACATATGATAACATAAACTGTCATAAGAAGTTAAGACAACATATGATAAGAAAAATAATCTAACTATTTAGGAAACAAAAGAACTCAGTGCTCTAAAAATTATGGTGAGAATGGCTCTCCCCCTTTTTGTCATTATCAGAAAGGTTGGGGGAAGAGGAAGAGAGAAATCAGAAAGAGGAGGAGCTTCTCGGATAGGACCAGGAGGAGGAGTTGAAGTGGAGGCCAGAGGGGGATAATAGGGAGTATGGAATTGATTAGATGGAGGAGTAATGGTAAGCGAAGGAGAGGAAGGAAGGGTATCTGTAGGGGTAACTTCAGAAATAGGTTGAGGGATGTGGAGGCTAGGTTGCACTAAGGATTCAGGTGGAGTAATATTTTTAGGATTAGGCACTTCTTGAGTTTGTCTAGAAGAGCTAAAGGGAGACTGTAGAGTTGTTTGAGGAGAAGTGGCAGGCTAGATCACTTGCTCCATGGTGATTTGAACAGGAATAGAGGAGGTAGTTTCTTGGATGTTAAAAAGGACATTTGAAGGTTCAGGGGGTGCAGAAGAGGTGGTTGGTTATGGTTGAGTTGGAGGGGCAGTAGGCAGGTTAGTATACTAAGGAATTACAAGTGTAGGGGCCTTGGTGAGAGGAGAACCAGTAATACATGTTTCTAAACAGTCAAGTCTGTACCTGATTTCACGGATTTGTTGGAGATAATTGGCTTGAAGATTGTATAGAGACTTGAAATTCTCATTGACCCCACCAACTACTGCTCAGACTTGACTCTGGATATCTTCCAGTAAGAGTTGATTGGACCTCATGATTTGCTTTACCACAGGTTTAAGAGCTTCCTGAATGTGGAGTTGAATAGAGTTTCCAAAAATAAGGGAGAAGGAGAGGCAGCTCTAGAAGAATGAGCCTCATCCACTTTAGATGTCTCAACCTCTACTCTGTCTTTTTGATTGAGGCTCCTCAGGCATATCCAGTGGAAAAGGAATTTTCATTTTTCTTATATGAGTCTTGCCAAATTTCACCAGTCTTTCTTGTTCTCCCTCTAAATACTAGTTGTTATTCATTTTGAGAAATAGGGAGATAAGTTGAGGGAAGGGAGCAGGAGTAGTTTTGTTGGATCCCAACCTGTATCTATCAGTTTTTTAGTATATGAAGTCGCCTATATTCAGCTTTACTTTAAAAACTAGACAAGATAAAAAGTAGAATTCTTTGGTTGAAAAGAAGTTGAAGATTTAGAATTTGTTGACAAAGGATCTTGTATAGATACACCACAAGATTCTTTGTTCATCATTAAGGCACATAGTGGAAAACTTCTTTGCTTGTCTTACTGGTTTAATGATTTGTTGAATTTGATTGTCAATATACTTAGGGGTTCTATCAAATTCATCTTTATAATATCCAAGATAGGAGTTGAGGATAGAGAGTAACAATTGAACTTTCTGCCCTTTCACAGTTGTCTCCAATCTTTCTTCAACCAATTCGTTCTTATTGCCTTTGATTTTGACAGAGTTCATATTGGAATAGAAAGTTCTTACTATAGAGGAACTATATGATAGATCAATTTGAGGCAACCTCTGGTAGTGTTGCAGGAATCCATACAGATTGAAACCAAGATTGTCTCTTAAGAAGGCCAAATCTACATATACTATAGGACACATAGGCCGAGACAAAAAGAAATCCTTGTACCTCTTTTTCTCATATGGCTGAAGAAGAGGCCTGGTATTGAAATCTGTAGGTGATCCAACTTTCTCTTCTTCTATCAAGCTTCGAGCTACTTCAGGCATACTCATTTGAGATGGAGCTTGAGGAGTCTTGCTAGGCCCAGCTTCAATATTTTGCACAATGCCTTTAACTACATTTCTCACAGTTTGATCCAAACTATCATTCTCGGTAGAAGAACCAAGTGAGGATGCACTTGTAGTATCTTTATCTTTGGATTTTGACATGGTTGCTTTGGATATAGACCTAGTCTCCATAGGCTCTTTGGTTACGACGCCCTTAGCTTGAGAGGGTCCTTTAAAAGGAGCATCTACTACCTTAGGTTTGAATTTCTTTGGAGTTTTCTAAGAGGCATACTTTTTTGAGGATGACTTGGGAGGTGGAGTAACTTCTCTTTTCTCAATATTGGCTCTCTTCGTTCTCATTCTGGATTTTTTGATGAGTATTGAAGGGTTAGGTTTTCTGAGAATCTGAGAGATTTTTATGGATTTAGATGAAGAAATGGTGAGGTTTTGAGTGGGTTTTGATCGCAAAGGAGAGTCAAAGATAGTGAGGAGAATTTGTATACGTAGAGAAAAAGGAGTGGTATTCGAATAATGAGCAGAGAATGAATTTAGTTTTTTATATTTAGACTTAGGAGTATTCAGATAGTTGAATGTGTATTCGAATAGTGTAGGAGTTATTTGGATACTCATGAAATTATTCAAATAATAAGAGAATGAATGTGCATACCTGTATTCCGATAGTCCTGGTAGTATTCGAATACCCCTATCTCTGATGACTACAACTATTTGAATAGTTGTCCAAGTATTAGAATAGTTTCTGTTGATCTTTAGCACTAATTATCCAAATAGAAAGTGTTGTATTCAGATACTTTTCCTTGGTCAGTGTACCCATGTGTTTTATTCGAATAGTACACCAGTTATTCGGATAATCCTCTGTCCCTTGCTCTTTGTTGTATTCGAATAATGACTTTGGTATTCGGATATATTTCATTCTTGTGGAATATCAAGAGTTTACTCTATTTAAATAGAAATTACCACTATTCAAATAATCATTTTGCAATTAGAATTAAAATTATCCGAATATAGCTTTGGTTAATCAAATATCAGAAAAAAAAATTATTCTATTCGAATAGTATTCAGAGTAATCGATTAATTTGTCAAAAATAATCACTGCCACTATTCAAATAGTTTGAGTAGTATTTGAATGGTCTTTTGAATTGATATCTTAGATATAATCTGTTGCTATTCGAATAATAGATACACTATTCGAATACTTTTATTGTGAATCTTGCCTTGGTATTTAAATAGTGATTCTGTTATTCGAATAGTTTCTTTTCAAGCTCTGAAGGAAAGTAGTAATATTTGGTTACTCTGTTGATTATTCGAATAGTCCATTTATAATTCTCATTTTTTGTATTCGGATAGCAGTAAGAGTATTCAAATAATGTGTCATATACTTTGTAAACTGTATTGCTATTCGAATATTATTTCCATTATTCAAATAGTTCCATTTGACAAATGTGCTTCAGTATTCGAATAGCCCTTACAATATTCCAATAGATTTTTCAAGATTAAGTAATATTCGAATAGTCCTACATTATTCGAAAGTTTCTTCACAATATCTTTATGTAATATCCAAATGGTGGTTCATGTATTCGAATACTATTCTTTTAAATACTTGAATGAGTATTCAGATACAATATTCAGTATTCAAATAGCACTTCTTTTCTCAGAGTTCCCATTTTAAAATTAATCCTACAAAAACATAACTAAAGACTCTGATGGTTAAGTTAGTAACTTTTATCATCAAAACTTAATGAAATAAGTAAAGAGTATGTAGATTTACTAACAATTCATTGGGATTTTCCATTCCCAATTCCCTTCTTATGTAAAGAAACTGATCCTTTGCTAGAGGCTTGGTGTATATATTAGCTAATTGCAGATGTGTCAAGATAAATACTACTTTAACATCTTTCTTCTGGACGTGATCTCTGATGAAATGATGCCTCACATCAATGTGCTTAGTTCTCGAATGTTGTACTGGGTTTTTGGTCAAGCTAATGGTGCTCTTATTGTCACAACATATAGGAATTTCTTTGAGATAAATACCAAGATCTTGTAATTACTGTTTTAACCATAGTACTTGAGCACAACAACTTGAAGCTACTTTATATTCAGCTTTTGTTGAGGATAATGATACTATGTTCTATTTCTTGCTAAACCAAGAGACAACTGCTCTTCCCAAAAATTGGCATTGCCCACTTGTGCTTTTTCTATCTGTCTTATAACTACCATGATCTAAGTCTGAATATGCTATAAGATATTCATTTCCTCCCTTAGGATACCATATTCCCAAGTCTATCGTGTCAGCAAGAAATCTAAAAATTCTTTTCACTGTTTCAGCATAAGATTCCTTGGGACATGATTGGTATCTAGCACACACACCGACATTGAACTGAATATCTAGCCTACTGGCTGTGAGATAAAGTAATGACCTAATCATTCCTCGATATTTTGTTATGTTGAATTCAGGTCCTTTTACATCTGTATCTAGTAAGGTTGTTGAACTCATGGGTGTGTCGACTCCATTAGCTTGATCCATCCCGTATTTCTTAGGGAGTTCTTTGAGATATTTAGTCTGAGATATGAATATTTCATTCTTTCTTTGTTTGATTTGCAGACCCAGAAAGAATGTTAATTCTCCCATCATCGACATCTCAAATTCTCCTTTTATAATGTCAGAAAATTCCTTGCACAAAGAGTCGTTAGTAGCTCCAAAGATAATATCATCTACATATATTTGAACAACTCACATATCATTTTTCTTTCATTTTATAAATACCAAGCTTAGTCTTTCATACCAAGCTCTTGGGGCTTGTTTAAGACCATAAAGCGCTTTTCTTAGTCTATAAACACCTTCAAGATTAGAAAAATCTTCAAAACCAGGAGGTTGTTTAACATAAACTTCCTCCATAATATAGCCATTAAGAAAAGCACTTTTTTACATCCATTTGATAGAGTTTAAATCCTTTGATACACACAAAGGCCAAGAGTACATGTATAGCTTCCAATCTAGCCACTGGAGCATACGTTTTCTAATAATTAATTTCTTCTTCCTGATTATAGCCTTTGGCTACCAACCTTGCCTTGTTCTTGACAATAATTGAAGATTCATCAAGTTAGTTATTAAATACCCATTTAGTATCGATGACCAGATGGTCCTTAGGCCAAGGTACTAAGTCCCAAACTTGATTTCTCTTGAATTGATTAAGTTCCTCCTGCATTGCTATAACCCAATCCTTATCTGTTAAGGCTTCATCAATGCTTAAGGGTTCCAATTCTAAAACAAATGCTGAGAAACTTACTTCATTGAGAATACTATTTCTAGTTTTTACTCTTTCTTCAATATTACCTATGACCTAGTCCATAGGATGATTTCTATTAAATTTCCAGGCTTTGGGTTGATCAAAAGAGGATGGCTGACTCTCTTTTTCTTCAAGATCAAAAGACTCATTTAGGGGTTTTGAAATCATTTGATTTATTTCAGAACTAATCAACTCTAACTCCTCAATGACAGATTTGACAGGGGAATCAACTTCAGCAAACACAACATGAATAGATTCTTCAACAACTCAAGTTCGTTTATTAAAGATTCTATAAGCTTTACTTCTATTAGAGTATCCTAAGAAAATACCTTCATCAGGTTTAGAATTAAACTTTCCCAGATTGTCCTTACCATTATTGTGAATGAAGCATTTACATCCGAATATACGCAGATGACTGAGGTTGGGCTTTTTTTCCTTATAGAGCTCATATGGTGTTTTTCCCAGCTTTGATCGAATATAGCCTCTATTGGAGATGTAGCTGGCAGTACTCATTGCATCAGCCCAGAACACATGTGAGACTTCCTTTTCATTAAGTATTGCTCTTGCCATCTCTATAAGAACTCTATTCTTCCTCTCTACCCCACCATTTTGTTGTGGAGTTCTTTGTGTTGAGAAGTTGTGCTCAATACCGTTTGTATCACAGTAATCTCCAAACGCTTGGTTTTCAAACTCTCCTTCATTATATGTTCTAATTGTTGTAATTGACATATCTTTCTCATTTTGCACTTTCTTGGCAAAGATAATGAATTCACTAAAAGTTTCATCTTTTAAAGATAAAAAGATAGTCCATGTAAATCTTGAGAAATCATCAATAATGGCCAATGTATATAAATTTCCCCTAAGGCTTTTTACCCTTGTTGATCCAACTAGACGCATGTGGAGCAGTTGTAAAGGTCTTTTTGTTGATATTTCCTTTATTATTTTGAAAGAGAATTTAGTTTGTTTTCCCTTTTGACAAAAATTGCAAATTGAATCATCTTTAAACTTCAGTTGAGGTGAACCTATTACCAAATCCTTTTTGATAAGTTTATCTAACTGACGCATATTTACATGTGCTAATCTTTTATGCCACAACCAGCATTCATCATCATTACTAAGAAAACAATTTTCAGAAGTATGATTATTGATATCAATGGTATAGCAATTACCTTCTCTTATGGCTTTGATTTTTACCTTAAGTTCATCTTTCTTTATAGGTAAGTCATTCTTGCTAACTATAAGACATTCCTCTGAATCGAATCTGACCTAATTTTCCTTATCAGCACTCTGACTTACACTCAGAAGATTGTGCATTAGCCCTTATACATAGAAGACATATTTGATATGAATTTTGTTCTTAATTCCAACTTCTCCTATACCGGCAATCTTTCCTAATTGATTTCCACCAAACTTGACTATGCCTCCTTCCTTTGGAACTATGGAAGTAAATCTCTCTCTATCACCAATCATATGACGTGAGCATCCACTGTCTATGAACCACTTGCTTCCTTTGGATGCCTTGAAACACACCTATAAAGACAAATAATTAGGTTTTAGGTACCCATACTTTCTTTGGTCCTTTGTGGTAAGTTTGAACTTTAATGGTCAAATATGTGCCTTTGGGTATCCATTTGTAGGCCCCCATAGTTCCTTTATTTTTATGATAACATGATGAAGTATAATGCCCCTTTTATTACAAAAATTGAAATGAGCAAAAGGATTAGAGACATGTACAGATTTTTGAAAATAATTCAAGTAAAATTGGTTCCCAATCTTTTTCTTTCCTTTTGACTTATCTGTCTTTGGATCATATCCCACTCCATATTTGTCATTGGTCAATTTTTGAATTTTCAAAATTATCTTGAGCATTTCACTTCCTTTTGTGAACTTCTCAAGAGTTTTAGTAAGATCACCATTCTTCTTTTCTAAAAACTGACAAGTGTTACAGGAAACCAAAACAAGTTTTACAGGAAACTTGTTTTGGTTCCTTGAATTAATCCTTAAGTATTCTCACTCGTTTCTTATAACTCACAAGTTTTTAACAATTCTAATAAATTCTATATGTAAGGCATTATACTCATCATGTAATTCATCATAAGTAGGATTTTTAGTTACCTCGTCTTCTTCTGATTGTTCTTGAGCTACGATGCAGATGTTGGCAATTTCTTCATCATCACTTTCTTCATCAGAAGAGCTGTCTCCCTAGATGGCTGAGACAAAAGCTTTTTCTCTTGCAAATTTGTTCTTCTTTCTTTATTCTTTAGATATTCAGAGCATTCAGATTTGATGTGTCTAGGCTTCCCACATTCGTAGCAGATAATATGTTCTTTAGTTTTACTTGTTAGATCAAGCGTTTCACCCAAGAGGGGGGGTGAATTGGGTGATACTAAAATTTCTTGCGAAAATATAAAACTTTGACAGAGAAATTAAAACAGTAATGATTGAGGAGAAATATCACCGAAGTGTACACCGGGAGTTATACTGGTTCGGTCACAACTACTTTGACCTACGTCCAGTCCTCAGAGCTTCTCTGAGAGTTTCACTATAGCTTCCAAGATTCAGTGGGTTCTTGGCACCTCAGTACAAGAAGTTCCTTTCACCTGGACACTCGCTCCCCCTTACAAGTTGTAATCCAATCCCAACTCAAGGTTCCACAACCTTAAGTTATCTCAATAACAAATATTGAGTTTGAATGAAATATCTCTCTTACAGAGTAAATGATAATCACTGAAGCATAGAAATACAATTTCAACGTGAAAACAGAGTAATGAACTGAATAAGTCGTTTGTGTGTGTGCTTGTTATTCTTTCTCTATTTGAAGGTTCCCATATATATAGGTATGTTGTTGATGACCGTTGGAACATTTCCTTTCATCTGTTGGTGAGTGCGCAGCCACTATTGACTTTTCAAGTTTTTGAAAAATATCCATTGGCGGTGGTTGGCATTTGAACGTTTCTTTTGACTTCCATCTCTTGATATGATTTCTTCATTGTTTATCTGTAAATAGACTAAGAATACTAATACAATGAAAGGTTAATCATATAGGAAACAATATAATGAAGGTTTGAATGATTTCTAAATTTCTGGGTATGCTTACTCGAGTAGCTCCTCGAGTATACCTTGAAGTTTACTCGAGTACCTACTCGAGTAACATCGAGAAATCATTGTTCAACTGCAAGTCAATGAATAAATATAAGATTACTCGGGTAGTGCATGGAGTAAACTAAATTTCAAACCTTTGGGAATAGTTATTTACTCGGGTAGCTACTCCAGTAATGCTTTTGCAACTTCATAGATTACTGGGGTAACACCTCGAGTAATCCTTTAAAAATCTTTTGATTACTCGATGCTCTACTCCAGTAATGTTGGCAGGATTTCAAGGCCGAGAGCAATTACCTTGTTACTCAGTAGGGACTCGAGTAATGCACTCATTTTTGCATTGGTTACTCGGGTACCACCTCGAGTAACTGAGACTTTTGAACATGACTTACCCGGGTAATGACTTGAAGTTTACTTTGAAAATATTTCTGCATACTGGGGTACATACTCGAGGAATCCACTAAAGATAGAACATTAGAAACTTGTATACTAGAGTAAGGACTCGAGGAAGATGAAATAAAGAGAGATCAAATTAATCGGGTACTAACCTCATGTTTTCTACTTACTTTAGTATGTTACTCGAGTAGCTCCTCGAGTAACATTGGCAGTGGTACTAAGTGCCGAGAGTTACATATTTTCAGAACCAGAGTTACTCGAGTAGCTCCTCGAGTATCATGGGGAAAACTTGAAGGCAACTGGAAGTTTTCACAGGGTTACTCGAGTAGCGCCTCGAGTAACATTAGCAGTAGTACAAAATGCTGAGAGGTCCACATTTTAAGAAACACAGTTACTCGAGTAGCTCATCGAGTATCATTGGAAAAACTTGAAGGCAACTGGAAGTTTTCACATGGTTACTCGAGTACCTCCTCGAGTAACATTAGCAGGCCGAGAGCTACTCCAAGTTTTTACCTGGTTACTCGAGTAGCTCCTTGAGTAATGGTGGCAGGTTACTGGAAGTTTTCTCTTGGTTACTTCAAGTTTTGTCTCATTACTCGAGTAGCTCCTCGAGTAATGCTTTAGAAGATTTGCTTCTGTTCAAGTTCCTCAGCATTTTCTCATGGCCTTTCTTCATTACTCCAATGCTTACTTCAAGTGATGCTTGTTCCTGTCATTACTTAGTTCAAACTTGTTTATTAATTATTTCCTTTTCAAACCATACTTTTGTTATCATCAAAACATGAGGTCTAACATTCTCCCCCTTTTTGATGATGACAAAACTTGGTGATTTTGAACATAGTTTTTCAAATTGGATTCTTAATTAATTATTTCTTATTAAGGTTGAATATACCTTGCATACACAACAATTTCATTAGTCCAAACGAGTATCATAATTTAAAAACTTAATTGAACTTTAAGATGAAATCATAACACATTTGCATTAATCTTAAAACTTTCAAATTACAAAATAAAGTTCAAACTGAAATCAAAAAGCTCCCTAAAATCCCATGTACACCCAAATACCCATGATAAGCTAGGACATATCCAAAAAATCACTCTCAAGCTCTTCTCCCCCTTTTTGGCTTCATCAGTCAAGTGGAGGGCTAGGAGGCTTGGCCATGGAAATGGGTGTTGCTGGAAGGACCATAGAATCATTTGAGTCTAAAGAATCAAATGAGCTAGAGGGTACTGGATCAGGCAGATGAAGTGGAGGGATATGGATGTCATCGCCGGGAGGAGAAGGTTGGAAGACAACCATAGTAGAGGCTTCTCCTTCTGGGGTGGTCTGAGTTTCAGGAGTAATCTCAACCTCAGGTGTATGCTATTCAGGTGAGGAAGAGGGAGATATTTCCTCAGTGTGAGTAGGAGAGGGAATAGGTTTAGAAGCGGTCTCTGGCTGTGGCTTATGAGGTGAATCATCGATGATAATATGTGTGGTCTCATGGGTATCAGGATCATCCACTGTGAATAAAATATCTTTGCCTTGGGGCTCAAGTGGATCAGAGACCAGAGGGGTAGATGGTTCAGCCTCAGGAATAGGATCAACAATAGGAGGGTTCTCTGGAGGTGGTGGTGGTGGTGCAGATGAGGAGGGACTGGCAGAAGGTCCAGGACCCAAGGAATCCAATCGTGCCAGGATCAGTCTCAATGTCTCTCCCTGGGCACGTTGCTCTGCTAGCAACTCCTCATGCCTTCTATCCATTCTCTCAACCAATTCTCCCATTTTTGTGTTCATGTGGGTTATGAGTTCTGCATTTGTGTTTGCGATGTCCACATGAAAACCTCTGAGCATGTTCTCCATGAAGTGCTGGAGAGTGGCATTGAGGAAGGATGGAGAAGATGTGGTAGCAGCTGGAGCCGATGACTGAGTGTCATCCATCCTACTGGTCTCTGCCTCAGTGGTCTTCCGTTTCTTCTTGGACCCAGACTCCAGAGGTCCTTTGAGAGGGATATCAATGTTCAGTTTTCCAATCTGGTTCCTCCCCACTGGGGTCATCCTCTCAATTGGCTCCTTACTATCCAAGTACCATATTTTGTTCTCTTTCAGGATTAGAGACACAATCTGGGGATATGGCATTGGAGTGGTAGCTTTTCCATCCACCTTGTACCTTTTCATCTCTAAGAAAATGTATTCTCCCAGATCCTTCTGTTCCTTCAGAAGTAGTGAAGCAAACCACCTAAAGTCCCTATCAGAGAAATGGGTGTAGTTGTTGGCTTTGTTTACTAGGGACCTAGAGTATATGTACCAAAGGACCCTATGATGATCACACATGTCACTCGGTTTAAAGTTTAGAGGGCCAACTAACTCACCGGGTTTGAGAATAGTAAAAATTTGATTTGGCTCAAGTTCAGAATATATATCATCAGGGGGGTTTTCAATTCCCAACCACAAATTAATTTTAGAGGGAGATATCAGTATCTTTTGACCTCTTACTGTGGTGGTCATCTCTTCCTCAACTGAGGTTCGGTTAGGCTCATCTATAATTTCTAAGTTGCAATAGAAATGGGTGATTACTTTAGTGCAAAAAGGTAATCTAATAGAAAGCCAGGGCATAAAGGGATCTAGATAGGAACTTAGGTCATACTTCACTACCTCTTGAAGCAACTTCAGATCAACATAGTGTGTCTTACACACTTTTCTTCCACCAATTTGCCCACATTGAATCCCTTTGGAGGGGTAGTGATCTCTGCTTCTGGAATCTTGGACTTCTTGGAAGATTGACCCTTCTCCATTTGGTCAATGATCCCAGCCATAGCCTTAGCCACATTTTTGTCATATTTTGGCTTTTGGATAGGCTTTGGAGTGAAAGAGGGTGTAGAGGAATCAGAGTGAGAAGGTGAAGGAGTTTTGGCACCTTTGCTTCTTCCAGTAGATGTACTCTTTTTAGATTGAGCCCTAGTCACAATAGGCTCTTTAATCACCACACCTTTGGCTTTAGGTTGTGATTGAGGTTGAAGAGGAATTTTGGCTTTTGGTCTTGGGATTAACTTTCTTCTCTTTGTTGGAGGAGGAGAAAGGAGATCAGGGTTTTGTTGTGAATCAGAGGAATCTGTGAAGTTGAGATTCTTGGTTCTAACCATCTTGAAACACAGAAATTCAAGAATCTCAGAAAAATAGGGTCACTGTCGCGAGCTTAGGGCACAAAGATTTTGAACAAAATAGGAAGTTTTTGGACTTGAAATCAGTTGGGTTTTGAACGAAATGAGGCAAGGAATCGATTGAGAAAAGTTTTTGTGATGGTGTATAGTGATTTACTCGAGGAGATTTTGTGGAAATGACCGAGTTTGCGCAAGATAAAGACCTAAAACACGACGTTACTCGAGGCCTTACTCGAGTAATGTTCAAGTTTACTCGAGGTCTTCCTCGGGTGTTCATATAGAAAAATTCTAAAATAATTCATTTAAATTGCGTACCTGGCATGAATAATATAGTAATTATCCATGGATGTTCCCTCGATCATTCATAGTCCATTTGGGTCAGATTTGAGTCATTATTCAATACTTTGAGAATCTGAACTCCGACATTACTCGAGGCCTGCCTCAGGTAAACAGCTTTTCAACTTCTGACTCTTCATTTCTTTGAAAACTGAACCGTTATGTTTGAAAATTATGTAACTTGATCCGTTACTTCCAGTTTTGGGGGCCATTACTCGAGTACCTACTCGAGTAAGCTGCTACTTTACCTCAAGTTACTCCTCTGGTAATGCTTCTCTGTTATCCATAACTTCAAGTTGTTACTCCAGTAAAGTTGTCCTCTGATAATCTCTGTTTTTGTTTCTCAAAACAGAGTTTCTTTCTTCCTGCAAAACAAGTTTCTATATACTCCGATGCTTAAGTTAGTGATCATCAAAACATTATCAAATGACTTCATCTAATATTATGAAATACTGAAATTTCTTATAACTCATTGGGATTTACCATTCCCAATTCTCTTCTAATGAATAGAAATTGATCTTTTGCAAGGGGTTTTGTGAAGATATCTGCTAGTTGAAGATGAGTAGGAATGAATATCACTTTCACATCTTTCTTTTGAACATGATCTCTGATGAAGTGATGTCTGACATTGATATGCTTGGTTCTAGAGTGTTAAACTAGATTCTTTGCCAAGCTTATCGTACTAGTATTGTCACAATAGATTGGTATTTCTTTGAGATAAATACCAAGGTCTTGTAGTTGTTGTTTTAACCATATCACTTGTGCACAACAACTTGAGACTGCAACATATTCGGCTTCCGTTGACGAAAGAGACACTGTATTTTGTTTCTTGCTGAACCATGATACAAGAGATCCTCCAAGAAATTGTCCTTGTCCACTGGTGCTCTTTCTATCTGTCTTGTAACCTCCATGATCAGAATCTGAATATGCAACTAGATATTCACTTCTTCCTTTGGGATACCACAGACCCAATTCTGATGTGTCACCAAGATATCTAAAGATTCATTTGACTGTTTCAGCGTGTGATTCCTTTGGTGCTGATTGATATCTTGCACATATACCAACACTAAATTGAATGTCTGGTCTCCTTGCCGTAAGATAGAGTAATGATCCAATCATTCCTCTATATTTTGTAATGTTGTAGTCTTTTCCTTTGACATCAGCATCAAGTAACGTTGTTGAGCTCATAGGTGTGTCAGTGCCATTTGCTTCATCCATTCCATACTTCTTCAATAGCTCTTTCAAATACTTTGTTTGAGATATGAAGATTCCATTCTTTCTTTGTTTGATTTGCAGACCAAGAAAGAAATTCAATTCTCCCATCATTGACATCTCAAATTCTCCCTGCATTATCTCAGAAAATTCCTTACACATAGATTCATTAGTAGCACCGAAAACAATATCATTAACATATATTTGAACAATTAAGATATCATCATGTTTTCGATTTATAAATAATGTTGTATCAACTTTTCCTCGTACAAAACCTTGATCGATGAGAAACTTACTAAGCCTTTCATACTAGGCTCTAGGAGCTTGTTTTAAACCATACAAAGCCTTTTTAAGTTTGAAAACATGGTCCGGTTTAGTGACATCCTCAAAACCCGGAGGTTGTTCTACATACACTTCTTCCATGATGTAACCATTTAGAAAAGCACTCTTAACATCCATTTGATAGAGTTTGAATCCTTTGATGCATGCAAAGGCTAAGAGTACACGTATAGCTTCCAATCTAGCCACTGGAGCATATGTTTCCTCATAATCAATTCCTTCTTCCTGATTATAGCCTTTGGCCACCAATCTTGCCTTGTTTCTGACAATAATTGCAGATTCATCGAGTTTGTTTTTGAATACCCATTTAGTACCAATGATCGTATGATCTTTGGGTTGGGGCACCAAATCCCAAACTTGATTCCTCTCAAATTGATTTAGTTCTTCTTGCATTGCTATGACCCAATCATTGTCTGATAGGGCTTCATCAATGTTAGAAGGTTCAATCTCAGAAATGAATGCAGAAAAACTTACTTTATTGAAAATTCTATTTCTAGTTTTGATTCCTTCATTTACATCTCCTATGACTTGATCTAAGGGATGACTTTTATTGTATTTCCAAGCTCTAGGTTGACCTAGGGATTGCTCTGCATCCTTAGTTTCATCAACCTCTGGAATAAGAGACTTAGATATAGATTGACCATTTTCTTGATTTAAAACAGCTTCCTGTTCTTCATCAATGGTTTTGTCAGAGGATTCAAATTCATCAAATACAACATGAATTGATTCTTCAACAACACAAGTTCTTTTATTGAAAATTCTATATGCTTTACTTCGGTTAGAATATCCTAGGAAAATTCCTTCATCAGTTTTAGAATCAAATTTTCCTAAGTTATCTTTACCATTATTATGAATGAAACACTTACAACCAAAGATGTGTAGATGAGCAATGTTTGGCTTTCTTCCTCTGTATAGTTCATATGGTGTCTTTCCAAGTTTTGTTCTGATATATACTCTGTTTGAAACATAGCATGCTGTACTCATAGCATCAGCCCAAAATACTTGAGACACATTCTTTTCATTTAGCAATGCTCTAGCCATCTCTGTGAGCACTCTATTCTTGCGTTCCACAACTCCATTTTGTTGAGGAGTCCTTGGGGCAGAGAAATTGTGATCAATGCCATTAGTATCACAATACTCTTCAAAGGCTTGATTTTCAAATTCTCCACCATGATCAGTCCTAATACCTGCAATAGACATACCTTTCTCATTTTGCACTTTCTTGGCAAAAATAATAAATTCTTCAAAGGTTTCATCTTTTGATGATAGAAAAATAACCCATGTAAATCTAGAGAAATCATCAACAATGACCAATGAATATAAGTTGCCACCAAGACTCTTTACTCTTGCTGGTCCAACTAAATCCATATGTAGTAATTGTAATGGTCTATTTGTTGAAATCTCATTTTTCAATTTGAAAGATGATTTAGTTTGTTTACCCTTTTGACATGCATCACAAATCAAGTCATTTTTGAAATTAACTTTGGGTAATCCAAGCACTAAATCCTTTTTGAGTAATTTCCCTAGTTGATGCATATTGACATGAGCCAATCTCTTATGCCATAACCAGCTTTCATCGGTATTACTCAAAAAACAGTTTTCAGATTCATTTCTACTAATATCTAGAGTATAGCAATTACCTTCCCTTTTTGCTCTGAGCTTAGCCTTGATATTCTTCTTATCAAGCTGTAAGTCACTCTTGTTGATGATTAAACATTCTTCTGAGTCAAATATCACCCAGTTGTTTTTATCCGCACTTTGACTTACGCTCAGCAAATTGTGACACAAGCCTTCAACATAATATACATCTTTGACTTGTATTCCTTTGTCATTTTTGATCTCACCAATTCCTGCTATCCTTCCGGATTGATTTCCTCCAAACTTTACCTTTCCACCTTCTTTAGGTTGTAATGTGGTAAAACTTTCGAAATCTTCGGTCATATGTCTAGGGCATCCACTATCTATGTACCACTTGCTATTTTTGGATGCTTTGAGACATACCTGCAATCAATTGACTAAGTCTTAGGTACCCACATCTTTTTGGGTCCTTTAGGGTTAGTACAAATGATTTTCTGAATATATGAACCTTTAGGTACCCATTTGTAGGTTCCTATGGTTCCTTTCTTCTTATGAATGCATGAAGATGTATGATGTCCTTTTCTGTTACAGTAATTACAAAATGCAAAAGGATTTGATGTATGCACAGAATGTTGAAAATAATTCAAATATGTCTTACCTCCTGCTTTCTTTCTTCCTTTTCTTTTATCTAATTTTGGATCATATCCAATTCCAGATAGATCATTTACAAATCGTTGGGCTTTTAAAATAACATTTAGCATCTCACTTCCTTGTGTGAATTTTTCAAGAGTTTTTGTGAGATCAATGTTTTTCTTTTTCAAAGATAAACAATTTTCACAATCCTTTCCCTTAAGTTCAGTTTCAAGAACTTTGTTTTTCTTTTTAATAACAATCAGTTCTTTAACTATTTTGATGAATTCAGAATGTAAAGTATTATATTCGGAAAGTAATTCATCATAGGTAGGTTCAGAATCATTTACCTCTTCTTCTGTTTCTTCTTGAGCAACAAGACATATATTAGCTACTTCTTACTCATCACTTTCTTCATCTGAGGAGCTATCACCCCATATAGCAGATACAAAGGCTTTCTTTTTGTTGAAGAATTTACCTTTTCTCTTTTCTTTGCTCTTTTGGTTCAAATCTGGACATTCTGACTTGATATGTCCTGGTTTCCCACATTCATAGCAAATGATATGATCTTTGCTACTATTTCCTCCTTTCTGAAAATGTTTGAATCCTTGACCTTTCTTGTAGAACTTTCTGAATCGTTTTATGATTAAACCCATCTTATCATCGTCGAACTCTTCATCCTCATCCTGATTCTCTTCTTTCGCTTTTAGAGCTAGACCTTTCTTTTTCTTGTCACCAATGTCATCTAGTTCTCTTTTGAACTTTAGTTTGCTTTCATATTCAGAAAGACTTCCAAATAGAGAAGCAACTGATCTCATTGATTCTCCTTTTACTTCTTCTATTGTAGTAACTTTTGCTTCCCACTCTTTAGAAAGAATATTCAAAATCTTTCGTACTTGAGTGTGTTGATCATAGACTTTCCCAAGAGCTGCAAGTTGATTAACAAGATGAGTATATCTAAGTTCGAATTCAGAAATTGACTCACCTGATTTCATTCGAAGTAAATCGAATTCGGTGACCAAGGTGTTGATTCGATTTTCCTTTATTCCCGATGTTCCCTCATGAGCTATTTCCAGAGCTTCCCATATTTGCTTTGCTGTTGGAAGTGTATAAATTCTGAAATATTCACTTTGACTCAAAGCGCTTTGTAACATCAGAATTGCTTTGCTATTGAGAGTGATAAGTTTCTTGTCATTCTCATCGTATTCCGCTGGTGTTTTTGGAATTTTCTGAGAATCTTCAATCTTTGTAGGTTGATAATTTCCACTCTCAATTACATCCCATAGCCCATATTCAGTAGCCATCACGAACACTCTGAACTTAGCTTTCCAGAAAGAAAAGTGTTCTCCATTGAAACCAGGGGGTCTAGTGATGGATGCTCCGTCGGGAAGAATTCCTTCACCCATGCTTGCCATTGGATCCTTCTTAGGCTGTTAAACCTTAACAAGAAGACCTACGCTCTGATACCAAATGTTAGATCAAGCGTTTCACCCAAGAGGGGGGGTGAATTGGGTGATACTAAAATTTCTTGCGAAAATATAAAACTTTGACAGAGAAATTAAAACAGTAATGAGTGAGGAGAAATATCACCGAAGTGTACACCGGGAGTTATACTGGTTCGGTCACAACTACTTTGACCTACGTCCAGTCCTCAGAGCTTCTCTGAGAGTTTCACTATAGCTTCCAAGATTCAGTGGGTTCTTGGCACCTCAGTACAAGCAAGTTCCTTTCACCTGGACACTCGCTCCCCCTTACAAGTTGTAATCCAATCCCAACTCAAGGTTCCACAACCTTAAGTTATCTCAATAACAAATATTGAGTTTGAATGAAATATCTCTCTTACAGAGTAAATGATAATCACTGAAGCATAGAAATACAATTTCAACGTGAAAACAGAGTAATGAACTGAATAAGTCGTTTGTGTGTGTGCTTGTTATTCTTTCTCTGTTTGAAGGTTCCCATATATATAGGTATGTTGTTGATGACCGTTGGAACATTTCCTTTCATCTGTTGGTGAGTGCGCAGCCACTATTGACTTTTCAAGTTTTTGAAAAATATCCATTGGCGGTGGTTGGCATTTGAACGTTTCTTTTGACTTCCATCTCTTGATATGATTTCTTCATTGTTTATCTGTAAATAGACTAAGAATACTAATACAATGAAAGGTTAATCATATAGGAAACAATATAATGAAGGTTTGAATGATTTCTAAATTTCTGGGTATGCTTACTCGAGTAGCTCCTCGAGTATACCTTAAAGTTTACTCGAGTACCTACTCGAGTAACATCGAGAAATCATTGTTCAACTGCAAGTCAATGAATAAATATAAGATTACTCGGGTAGTGCATGGAGTAAACTACATTTCAAACCTTTGGGAATAGTTATTTACTCGGGTAGCTACTCCAGTAATGCTTTTGCAACTTCATAGATTACTGGGGTAACACCTCGAGTAATCCTTTAAAAACCTTTTGATTACTCGGTGCTCTACTCCAGTAATGTTGGCAGGATTTCAAGGCCGAGAGCAATTACCTTGTTACTCGAGTAGGGACTCGAGTAATGCACTCATTTTTGCATTGGTTACTCGGGTACCACCTCGAGTAACTGAGACTTTTGAACATGACTTACCCGGGTAATGACTTGAAGTTTACTTTGAAAATATTTCTGCATACTGGGGTACATACTCGAGGAATCCACTAAAGATAGAACATTAGAAACTTGTATACTAGAGTAAGGACTCGAGGAAGATGAAATAAAGAGAGATCAAGTTAATCGGGTACTAACCTCAAGTTTTCTACTTACTCTAGTATGTTACTCGAGTAGCTCCTCGAGTAACATTGGCAGTGGTACTAAGTGCCGAGAGTTACATATTTTCAGAACCAGAGTTACTCGAGTAGCTCCTCGAGTATCATGGGGAAAACTTGAAGGCAACTGGAAGTTTTCACAGGGTTACTCGAGTAGCGCCTCGAGTAACATTAGCAGTAGTACAAAATGCCGAGAGGTCCACATTTTAAGAAACACAGTTACTCGAGTAGTTCCTCGAGTATCATTGGAAAACCTTGAAGGCAACTGGAAGTTTTCACATGGTTACTCGAGTACCTCCTCGAGTAACATTAGCAGGCCGAGAGCTACTCCAAGTTTTTACCTGGTTACTCGAGTAGCTCCTCGAGTAATGGTGGCAGGTTACTGGAAGTTTTCTCTTGGTTACTTCAAGTTTTGTCTCATTACTCGAGTAGCTCCTCGAGTAATGCTTTAGAAGATTTGCTTCTGTTCAAGTTCCTCAGCATTTTCTCATGGCCT
Organism: Inga oerstediana; assembly: GCA_963210345.1. Lineage (NCBI taxonomy): Eukaryota > Viridiplantae > Streptophyta > Magnoliopsida > Fabales > Fabaceae > Inga > Inga oerstediana. Next base: position 40,107,151 of record OY723407.1, read on the forward strand.
TTCTTCATTACTCCAATGCTTACTTCAAGTGATGCTTGTTCCTGTCATTACTTAGTTCAAACTTGTTTATTAATTATTTCCTTTTCAAACCATACTTTTGTTATCATCAAAACATGAGGTCTAACATTACTGCTACTTCCTCCTTTGTTAAAATTCTTAAATCCTTATCCCTTTTTGTAAAACTTTTTGAATCTCCTTACGATCATTCCCATTTCATTGTCTTCAATCTCTTCTTCTGATTGTTAAGATTGGGAGGCACAATGGACGAATTTTATAAAAAAAATTTCACTGATTCTAATCAAGGATCTATCAACGGCGTTTAAATCGAGTTAGAAAGATTCGTACCTTTTTGAATTCAGGGTTTTTGATCTCTAGGAGCCAACACGTCAGGTCTGCTCCCTCTACTGGTATCTACATGAATGTTCTCCAATAGAGATTGTGTGCTAGCACCTCTAATGTCTCCTAAGGTTTCGCTTGCGGCTCTAAATTCTCATGCGTGTATGAGTCTATTTGCTCTATCAAGTTTATAACCTATGAGGGCTATATTTGAATTTCAAAATTAATATTTATTAATTTTGAAATTAATTAACAATTAATTATCTTGATGAGCTAATTAAATAAATTCAGTTTAAATTAAATCTTTCTAACAGTCTTTATTTAATCAATTTATTTAATCCAAATCAAGAGGTATTTGATTTAATATATCTTCATAAATTAAATCTGAGATACTACATCTCTTTCATGTTAGTCATTAAATATAATTTATCTTAATAAAATTAAATTTAAAACTAACACAATATAATAATATCATAATATATATACATATAATATGCATTTCGAAAATACATACATATATATATATATATATATATATAATATTATTAACGAATTTTTATATTATATATTTATAAATATAAAATTTATCCACCCTAGATTAAATATTATCTTGTATTGGGCCATTCTTGTGTGCGGCTCTATAGGCCCATACAAAGTTGGCAGTGGGCCAATAACTGTACTAACCCACAAGTCGCAAACGGCCTCTAGCAAGACATTACCACTACCCAATTCATATGAGGATCTTTAACATGATGCAACCTGTCATACAACCATGTCACGTCCCTTTTGTCACACGATATATCGGTCAAGGATGAGGCATGGATAATGTCATCCTCTTGTTCCTGACCATTACTTTCTCGATTCCTAAGTAGTTTGATAATAGACATGGAAACTCTTTTCCATCATAGTATGACCATACATTTCTTAGACTCACTCATCGAGGGGCCCAGTAATATCTTTCTACTAATGTGAGGGACAAATTCCATCTTGATCATTCATAGTCCTTTGCATGAAAGACTACCAAGCCCAATCGTAGCCTTTATCATCACCCAGTCAAAAGTGACTTTTGACTAGTTTAAAGCTTATCAACTCTCATGTAGGAATCCATGATGACCTCAGATCAAAAGCCATTATGACGTGGTTATACATGAGAAAAGCTTTTGACTTGATCCATATAGCTTTCTAATAGTGGGTCGGTCTAGCACCTTGTACTCTTACAAGTGCCTAAGACTTTGATTTGTATCTCCATATCTTATCAAAGTCATACTAGTCTTGTTTCATCTCTGCTCCCGTATAGATGACCGACCAGGGACATTTTAGAACAATCTTTACGATTTATCCAATGATACAATTCTCACAGTTAACATGCAAATAATATGATATCAAAATGGAGAAATTTCATTAAATTAATAATATTCAAAGTATAATGATTGGCCCTTTAGGTACAATTTCCAACATCCTCCCACTTGCCCTAGGTACAATTATTAATTTTCCTAATTCTCATTGTCCTATAATGACGTTTATGCTTTGCCTGTGCAAGCGGCTTAGTAAGAGGATCAGCAACATTGTCTTCTCTTGCTACTTTGCATATCTTTATATCACCTCTATCATTAATTTCTCTAATAAGATGAAATCGCCTGAGTATATGTTTGGTCCTTTGATGTGACCTAGGCTCCTTGGCCTGTGCAATAGCACGCTATTGTCACAGAACAAATCTAATAGATTTGAGATAGTAGGCACCACCCCTAGTTCAGTAATGAACTTTCTGATCCAAACGGCTTCTTTAGCTGCATCTGATGCTGCTATATACTCAGCTTCTGTTGCAGAATCTGCTACGGTGCTCTGATTGGAGCTCTTCCAACTTACTACTCCACCATTCAGGAGGAATACGTATCCAGATTATGATTTAAGGTCATCTTGGTCAGTCTGGAAACTTGCATCTGTGTAACCAGTTACACAGAGCTCATCATTCAATCTACCATATACCAAAAATAAGTCCTTAGTCCTTCTTAAGTACTTTAGGATATTCTTGACGGCAGTCCAATGACCCTCACCAGGATCTTGTTAATATCTACTAGTCATACTTAAGGCAAATGAGACATCCGATTGAGTACATAACATGGCATACATGATAGATCCAATGGTCGAGTCATACAGAACCTTACTCAAGCGATCTTATTGAACAGGTGTACTAGGACACAGATCCTTGTTAAGATAGATGCCATGAGACATGGGCATGTAACCCCTTTTTGAATCTGCATACTAAACCTATGCTAGTTGTCTATGTGTGTGCTCTAACTTAAGCCTATTAGTCTTTTGGATCTATCTCTATAGATCCTAATCCTTAGGATGTAGGTAGCTTTACCTAAGTCTTTCATTGAAAAGGACTTTCCTAACCAAGACTTGACACTGTGCAAGGTAGGAATGTCATTCCTAATGAGTAGGATGTCATCTACATAAAGCACTAGAAATACAACTATGCTCCCACTAACCTTCTTGTAAACATAAGGTTCATTAATGTTTTGAATGAATCCAAATTCTTTGACTACTTCATCAAAATGATGATTCCAACTCTGAGATGCTTGCTTCAATCCATAAATGGATCTTTCAAGCTTGTAAACTTTACCAGAGTCCCCTGGACGAACAAAACCTTTAGGTTGTGTCATGTACACATCTTCAAGAAGCTTTCCATTAAGGAAGGTTTTGTTGATGTCCATCTGCCATATTTTATAGTCATAATATGCTGCAATGGCAAGAAGAATTCTGATTAAATTGGCCATTGCAACTGGGGAAAATGTTTCATCATAGTCTACACCATGAGTTTGAGTGAATCCTTTTACAACCAGTCATGCCTTGAAGACATTTATATTGCCATCCATGTCAGTTTTCTCCTTGAAAACCCATTTGCACCAGATGGTTTTTACACCTTCAGGTAGATTAACTAAGGTTTATACCTGATTGTCGTACATGGATTGCATTTTAGACTTCATGGCATTTAGCCATTTCTCAGAGTTTGGTCCCACTATAGCTTCTCAACAGGTGGTTGGCTCATTTTGCTCAATGAGCAACACATCACGACCTATAGTAATCAGAAATCTATATCTCTAAGGCTGATGCCGTGTCCTATCAAATCTTCGTGGACCTTGTATTACTTGAGGAGGCTCAACAACTTATTGTAAGTCTTCTCTTATTTCCATCTGTGGTTCTGTACTATCTTTTGACTCTCGAATTTCTTCGAGATATACCTTGCTCCCACTGGTTGTTTTAGAGACAAACTCTTTTTTTAGAAACTTACCATTTCGAATAACAAACACTTTATTATCAGTGGGATTGTAGACATAGTATCATTTCGTTTCTTTAGGATACCCCACGAAAAGGCACTTTGAGGATCTAGGCGTTAATTTATCAGAGGCTTGTTGCTTAGCATATACCTCACATCCCCAGATCTTAAGAAAAGATAAACTAGGTTTCTTTCTAGTCCATATCTCATATGGTGTCTTTTTAATTGCCTTAGATGGAACATGATTTAGTGTGAACGTAGCTATCTCTAGGGCATGTCCCCAAAAGGACGGTGGAAGATCTGTTTGACTCATCATAGATCGAACCATATCTAATAATATTCGATTCCTCCGTTCAGAAATGCCATTCCATTATAGTGTTCCTGGAGGAGTCAATTGTGAGATTATCCCACAACTCCTAAGATGGTTAATGAACTCTTGGCTCAAATATTTACCACCTCGATCAGATCGAAGTGCTTTAATTGTTTTACCAAGTTGGTTTTGTACTTCATTTTGGAATATTTTGAACATTTCAAAAGATTCAGATTTATGTTTCATTAGATAGATACAGCCATATCTACTAAAGTCGTCTATAAATATAACGAAGTAGACATAACCTCCTCTGGCAGCTGTATTTAATGGTCCACATACATCTGTATGTATGGGGCCTAATAATTCAGTGGCCCTCTCACTATGCCCAGTAAAATGTGCCTTCGTCATCTTTCCTAATAAGCAAGATTTGTATGTATCATATGATTCAAAATCAAATGAGTTAAGAAATCCATCTTGTTGGAGTTTGAAAATACATTTCTCATTTATATGGCCTAAACGACAATGCCATAGGTAGGTTGGATTCAAAATGTTTGATTTTATCCTTTTAATAGTTATGTTATAGGTATTCCCATTATTAGGATGTTCCAAATTTAATATATAATGACCAACATGCAAATCACCATCAGCATAGAAAATGTCATTACGATAAATAGAACATTTACCATTCCTAGTATGGAAGTATAACCTTCCTTATCCAAATAAGAAAGAGAAACAATGTTACTACTCAAAGCAGGAACATAATAGCAATTGTTCAAAACTAACAAAAGCTCACTAGGCAGAACTAATTCATAAGTGCCTACGACTAAAGTAGCAATTCTTGCTTTGTTTCCAACTCGAAGGTCCACCTCACCCTTCTTCAGCTTTCTACTGTCCTTTAAACCCTGCACATTTGTATAAATGTGAAAACCACATGCAGTATCTAATACCTATATAGAGGAAGTAGAAAAATGAATGTTTATAACATAAATACCTGAAGCGATAGCCTCACTATCCTTCTTGTTCTTTTTCATATCTTCAAGGTAGAGTTTGCAATTCTTCTTCTAATGACCGGGTTCATTGCAGAAGTAGCAGACTCCTTTCTTTGGAGGCTTTACCTTCTTGGGTGCAAGCTTGGTTTTGAGCTTGTTTGACTCTTTGGTCTTACCATCTAAGCCATTACCCTTTCATTTTCCCTTTCCTTTCTTTTTCATACCCTTTCCTTTCTGAACCATCAAAACAGTACTGGGCTTTTTCTTAATGCTTTGCTCAATAGTTTTGAGCATCCCATGTAGCTCAGAAATTGATTTCTCCATGTTGTTCATGTTGTAGTTCAAGACAAACTAGTCATAACTCTCCAGGAGTGAGTTTAGGATCAAAGCCTTAGCTAACTCCTAGCTCTTGGGAAATCCAAGCCTTTCAAGGTGATCAATATATCATCTTTAACATATGAGTACTAACCGATGCACCTTCAACCATCTTGCAGGAATGTAAGGTCTTTGTGGTCTCATACCTTTCTTGCCTTGCCTGTTGCTAGAACATTTCCTTGAGATAGACAATCATCTCATGAGCCTCCATAAATTCTAGATCTCTTTAGAGCTTTGGAACCATAGTGGCAAGCATCAGGTAACCTACATCTATAGAGTCATCCTTATGCTTCGTGTAAGCATCTCTCTGAGCTCTTAGAGTATTGGCTGCAGGCTCCTCAGGAATTAGTTGATCTAGGACATAAGCCTTTCTTTCTTGCTTGAGAACAATTCTCAAGTTCCTGAACCAGTCAAGAAAGTTTGTCCCATTGAGTTTGTCCTTCTCAAGGATCGATTGCAACGATAGTGTAGTAGTATTACTGGTTGATATGATTCTACATTTAAAATATACAAAGTTAGTTAGTAATCTCTCACTAAATTAACAATCCTTAATATAATAATTAGTGGGCTAAGATCCATATTTGGCTTAAACTTAAGTCCGCTTGGGCAAGAAGCTTAAATTCAAGTTATTTAGGTAAGTAACCTATTTACCAATTACATCACATGTAACTCTTAGATCTTTATAGGATTCTATCATCATATGATCCGGCATGCTTAATCCCATCTAACGCCTTGAGATTCAAAAACGTTTTGTTAATCTCAATTAAGTCAAAACAATAACAAATATTATAAGCAGCACCATTATTCATGCTTGTCTCATCAAGATAATTCAAGTGCATCCACTTTGGTGGTTTCCACAATTGAGAAATCTAGGTTATGACAAGCATTCATTAATTGACGGTATTATGACTTAAGATTTCATTTAGAGGGCTCAATTAATTAGTTTTGTTTATATGAATGCAATCATGGTCGTATCTCATACAGATAAATACATATAAACGCAAAAGTATTCATGCAATGATCCAATCAAAAGTATAATTTAAACGTGGCACAACATGGCTTATCTAACCTAAAATCCTCCTAAGCCAATGAGAGGACTTCTTTAAATAAGAAAAAAAATACATTAAGAGAAACCTCATTTAAACATTCGAGGGGAGTGAGATGAGAAAAGAATGTACATTGAGAGTATTTAGAGGAAGGCACAGAACGCAGGCTATATTTAAATATTACAACCCTTTGTAAAAAATCTAAAGCCATGTTGTTACCATACCTAAACAAGTATGAAGAATAAACCACAACAAGAATTCATACAATACGAAAAGCAATAAATGTCGTGATTAGGTTATATCGCACTACGAACATGTAGTCACAGCGATCCCACTAGTAGGCTAGAAAATATTTAAAAATTTGAAAAATTTAATATTTCTGGCCCAATTTTTAAACTATTTGTTTCAGTCTAATTCATAAGATTTCAGCCTAGTTTCCAAAAACAGCCCAGAACGCTTATGATCTGAATTGTCTTACCCAAAGTTTTGGATCCCTACAACCCAAATAGAGATCAGAGATTAGAGACCCTAACGTGTCCGTACGCCGTGATCTTAAACCTATCCGAAACCTAAACAATGAATTCTACTTCGGATCAAATCCAAAATAGAAATCGAGATGCCAGTGGCCGAATTGAAATGTAAACATATTGCATATAATCGAAACAATTTCACTAGATCGCATAAACATACATCTCTATCCAAAAATGCACAATGACATTAAACATATTCCTTTTCAAATTAACATATTCAGATGTTTTCTTATAAACACAAATATATATCCCATATATATCATATGCATAAGAACATAAACTCAATTAAACGCATAATTGACCTTGCTCTGATACCAATATTAGGATCGGGAGGCACAACGGAAGAATTTTATAAAAAAAATTTCGCCGATCCTAATTGAGGATCTATCAACAACGTTTAAACCGAGATAGAAAGATTCATACCTTATTTAATTCAGGGTTTTCGATCTCTAGGAGCTGACACAATAGGTCCGCTCCCTCTACCGGTATCCACACGAATGCTCTCCAACAGAGACTGCGTGCTAGCGCCTCCAATGTCTCCTAGGGTTTCCCTTGCGGCTCTGAATTCTCATGCGTGTATTAGTCTATCTGCTCTATCAAGTTTACAACCTATGAGGGCTATATTTGAATTTCAAAATTAATCTTTATTAATTTTGAAATTAATTAACAATTAATTATCTTGATAAGCTAATTAAATACATTCAGTTTAAATTAAATCTGTCTAGCAATTTTAATTTAACCAATTTATTTAATCCAAATAAAGATCCATTTGATTTAATTTATCTTCATAAATTAAATCTGAGATACTATATCTCTATCATGTTAGTCATTAAATATAATTTATCTTCATAAAATTAAATTTAAAACTAACACAATATAATAATATCATAATATATATATACATATAATATGCATTTCAAAAATACATACATATATATATATAACATTATTAATGAATTTTTATATTATATTATATATATATATATATATTTAAAATTCATCCACCCTAGATTAAACATTATCTCGTATTGGGTCATTCTTGAGTGCGACCCAGTAGGCCCATACAAAGTTGGCAGTGGGCCAATAATTGTACTAACCCATAAGTCGCAAGCGGCCTCTAGCAAGACATTACCACAACTCAATTCATATGAGGATCATTAACACGATGCAACCTGTCATACAACCATGTCACGTCCCTTTTGTCACATGATATATCGGTCAAGGATAAGGCATAGATAATGTCATCCTCTTGTTCCTGACCATTACTTTCTCGATTCCTAAGTAGTCTGATAATAGACATGGAAACTCCTTTCTATCGTAGTATGGCCATACATTTCTTAGACTCACTCATCGAGGGGCCAGTAATATCTCTCTACTAATGTGAAGGAAAAATTCCATCTTGATCATTCATATTCCTCTGCATGAAAGACTACCAAGCCTAATCGTAGCCTTTATCATCACCCGGTCAAAAGTGACTTTTGACTAGTTCAAAGCTTATAAACTCTCATGTAGGAATCCATGATGACCTCAGGTTAAAGGCCATTGTGACGTGTTTATACATGAGAAAAACTTAAAACTTGATCCATATAGCTTTCTCATAGTGGGTCAGTCCAGTACCTTGTACTCTTACAAGTGCCTAAGACTTTGATTTGTATCTCCATATCTTATCAAAGTCATACTAGTCTTGTTTCATCTCTTCTCCCGCATAGATGACCGACCAAGGACATTTTAGGATAATCTTTATGATTTATCCAAGAATACAATTATCACAGTTAACATGCAAATAATATGATAACAGAATAGAGAAATTTCATTAAATTAATAATGTTCAAAGTACAATGATTGGCCCTTTGGGCACAATTTCCAACACTAATTTCAGCTGAGTTTCCTCCTTGATGTTATTTAATGCAACTCCTTTCTTCCTTTTGTCCTCGATTTCATCTAGCTCACATTTAAACTTCAGCTTGCTTTCGTATTCTGATAAGCTGCCAAACAGGGAAGCTACTGATCGTATAGATTCCCCTTTGGCTTATTCTATTGCTGTGACTTTGGCCTCCCATTCTTTAGAAAGAATGTTTAGTATTTTTCTTACTTGGGTGTTTTGAACAAAAAGTTTTCCAAGAGCTCCAAGTTGGTTTACAAGGTGAGTGTATCTGAGTTTGAACTTAGCTATAGATTCTCCAAACTTCGTACGAAGCAGATCATACTCAGTGACAAGAGTATTGATCTGATTTTCCTTGATGCCTGAGGTTCCCTCATGTGCTATTTCTAATGCTTGCCACATTTTCTTGGCAGTTGAAAGTGTGCAAATTCTGAAGTACTCCTGCTGACTTAGAGCACTTTGAATCATGAGGATTGCCTTGCTATTAAGGGTCACGAGCTTTTTATCATTGTCGTCATATTCACTTGGTACTTTTAGAACAACTCACCCTTCTGCTGTCTTTTTGGGAATGTAGTTCCCATCTTGAATGACCTCCCAAGGACCATATTCTGTTGCCATGATGAACACTCTGAACTTAGCTTTCCATAAAAATAAGTGTTCTCTACTAAAGCCTGGAGGTCTGGTGATTGAAGCTCCATCGGGAAGTATTCCTTCACCCATGCTCTCCATAGGATCCTTCTTAGGTTGTTAGACATGACAAAGAAGACCAAGCTCTGGTACCAAATATTAGTGCAAGCGTTTCACCCAAGAGAGGGGGTGAATTGGGTGATAGTAAATTTTCAAAAAATAATATTGAAACTAAAACTGATGAAAAAGGAAGTTCAGAAGTTAGAAAAATTTCATGAAATGTACACCAGGAATTATACTAGTTCGGTCTAATTCACGATGACCTATGTCCAATCCTCAGATAGAATCTGAACTTTCACTATATCTTCTAAGATTCAATGGGTTCTTGGCACTTCAGTACACAGCGAGTTTTTCCTAACTCCAGATACTTGTTCCCCCTTACACAACGTAAAAAGATACCTACTTAAGGTCCTACGACCTTAAGTTATCTCTCAATCAGATGTATTGAGTTAATAAAGACTCTCTCTCACAGAGTAATTAATATGATCACTGAAGTGTATTAATACAGAAAGAAGGCTAGAGCTCAAAAAAGAATATTCGTCAGTTTGGTAGTTCAGCGTCTTAACCCTCAGCTTTGAATGCACTTGATATTTGTAGTTGGAGTGAATTTAATGACTGTTGGTGACATTCTATTTTTTCGTTACTCACTGAACTCTTCTCTGGACATTCTTTATGTTATTTGGATATAGTCGTTGTAGCGAGAGAAAGCATTGGTAGAGGTTTGGTTTAGCATTTATTGAGTCTGACATAATATCTGCTTTTCTTGGAATTCAAATATCTGAAGAGTAAATTTCCTGAAACTTGCTTGAGCATATGTTAGTCAAAAAAGAAAGTAATAATAAATAACTTTATTGATAATAGAAAAGAATTCTTTGAATTCATAGACTTTGATTTAATGCTCTGTTTTCTTGAAATAGCTAGTATTCGAATACTCTTATGATTATCAAGATAATTTAATCTTTTTGTGTTACATACTATTCGAATACTTTCTTTACTATTCGGATAGTATATAAAATTTCATACTGAGACTATTTGAATAGTTGAACCCCTATTTGAATAGTGCTTTCTTTAAAATGAATGAGATTATCCTGATACAGTAGTTGGCTATTCGAATACTTGCTTGGAGTTTGATTAGAAAAGACTCATGTTCAAGCTATCAATACTATTCGAATAGTCTTCTTGCTATTCGAATAATTTCACATACTATTCTAATAGTCTTGATGTTGGTTTTGAAAAGCTATTTGGATATTAGTTACACTATTCGAATAGTTATCCTATTATCCGAATAATGAGTTTAGAAATTCACTATGAGAACACAATCTCTATTCGGATAATGCTCAGGCTATTCGAATACTTTTGTTTTTCAAAAACAATTCTAATAGTCATACTGATTGAATAGTCATGGACTATTCGAAGAATAGAGACATGTACCCGAGTATCTCTATTCGAATAGCTTATGCACTATCATAATAATCTTCTTTCTATTCGAATAGTCTAAGAGCTATCAGGATAATTGTTGGTTGAAAGCGAGTATTACTATTTGAATAGTAAACATACTATTTGAATAGTCTTTAGTAAAAAATCTTGTGCATAGAAGTGCAGTGACGAATTAGAATAGACTTAGATTTGTTATCATCAAAACCTTGAATCTAATAGGGTTGGATTAAGACATTTCAGGCTTTATGGGGAGAATCAATAGTAACTATTGATGTATATAAGTGATAATGTAACTGTTGACCTATATATAATTGTGTCTCTTCACAAGAATTAATCCTGAAAAGTAAAGAACTTTAGGGAAAAAGCATATACCCTTTCAAAAAGGGCGAAGAAGGGAATATGCAAACACTTATGCTCAAGGGTTTGCATAACGTCTATGCCCTTCTGATAGGGGTATTTGTTTTTTACCCTATCTTCCTTTGCTTTCCAGGTAGGGGTAGAAATAGGTCAGGCCCTTATCAGGCGGCCTACGGCCTGACCTGCTTAGGGCCTGGCCTATTTATTAAAAAAGCCAGGCCAAGGCCTATTTAAAGGCCTAAATGTGTAAATAGGCTAGGCATATTTTGTTAAAGCCTAGCCTGTAAGCCTTCAAGCCTGGCCTGTTTACACAAAAAAAATGTAATTTTATTGATATCATATATGTATATACACACAATATTTAATTTATATTTTTTTCATTCTTATATTTAATTTTACTTGCCACCCATTATTGTATTGTAATTTCTAATTTTAAGTTATTATAGGTAATTACTGTATTACCCAATGTTATTAATTTTTAATTATTTTCTATTAAACCTTTTCTACTCAAAGACTTAGACAGTCAGACCTCTTACTCTCTATGTCATAACCCACATCCTCTCGCTCTCCTTCGTGCAGCACCAGCAACAATACAGATATCTCACTGTCAGTATTTATTTTCCACTCACATATCTCTCCTTAATCACTACTTCTATTGTTTAGAGTTAAGTTTTCAAAACTAATGACTACTCTGCCAATATTTTATTAATAAAATTTCTTTTCAATCCATGATAAAGCATAAAAGAAATGTCAAAAGAGGTAGACATGTATATGGCGTCTTCTTTTTATCAAAACGTCTTCATCAGATTCATCGCATGGTTTAATTTTTTTTATCGAACATGGTTTATTTTATTTGAATGAAGGCAAACGCTTTAGGAGTTGTATTTTCCAAGTTTTGTTTTGCTCAAAATCTTTTTCAGGTTTTATTATAATGGTATATGGTTTTTCCTTTTTTTGGTTTATTTATTTGTTTTTTTTTTTGTTTCAAAGATTTTATTTAAATGAAGACAAACCTATTGAAACACTGCTTTTTTCTTTTGTTTTCATTTGTTTGTTTTTATTCATTTTACTAGCTAAAGGGAAGTTGTGACCTAATTGAATTAATTCATAGATTTTAAAGGATGATTTCAAGTTTGGAAAAATAATCAAAAGCATAGTTTGAAAAATATTTCTTTCTTTCCATTCAAAAAATATATATTTCTTTCATTACAGTTAAGCACATGAGTTTTTGTACAATAGCTTGTCACTCTTAATCAAAAGGTAGGCTTATAGTCATGCAAATAAAAATGACTCCTACTTTATATAGTCAATAATTATTTTGGTTTATTACTATTTTTTTTATATAGAAAAAGTCCTTACAATGGATAGCCACAACAACAACATAAGTCAATATGCTCCTCCTCAACCTCCAGGACCTCAAACCGAACAACAAATTAGTGGGCATGTGGCAACTCCTTCAAATGATGCAATGAACATTAACAATAATGTCTCTGAGCCTGTAGTAAATGGGGGTGAAGAAGATTCTGTTATCACAAAAAAGTGACAAAAAACTTCAATGGTATGGAAAGATTTTGAAGAAGTTCAACTTATTGATGGTGTCAAGAAAGCAATGTGTTTGTATTGTAAAGAAAAGCTAGCTACTAGTGGAAGGGGAGCTAGCACTAGCCATCTTAAGAGGCATTTGGAGGGTTGCTTTAAATGTAGGTTATTTGTCTCTCGACAAAATAAGCAAACCACCATACAATTTTCACCAAGTGAATTAGGAATTAATCCTTTTATTGCTCCTAGCACTAAGTACTCTAATGAAAAGATGAGAGAAATCATAGCTACTGCTATTATGGTGCATGAGCATCCTTTTAGCATAGTGGAAGATGATGTTTTGATGTGGGCCTTTGAATATGCAAATCCCAATTTTAGAAAAGTCATTATAAGATTGTTAGAAGTGATTGCCTCAAATTGTATGAAGATGAAAAGAATACTTTAAAACAATGTTGAAAAATGTGGGCAAGGTGAGCATTACAACAGACATGTAGAAGTCAAGTCATCAAGTAGCTGAATATATGGTTGTTACTAGCCATTTTCTTGATGATATGTGGAATCTTCAAAAGTGAGTTTTGAGTTTTGTTAAAGTGCCTGCTTCAAGACGAGGAGTAGATATAGCAATTGCAATTTTCAAGTGTTTGAGATCATGGGGTATTGAGAACAAAATATTCTCAGTTTTTGTTGATAATGCTAGCTATAATGACACTTGCTTAAGAACTTTGAAAGAGAATTTGCCATTGAACAATAAGTTGGTACTTGGCGGGCAACTATTTCATGTTAGATGTTGCGCATATATCCTAAATTTGTTGGTGCAAGATGGCCTTAGCACTATTAAAGATGTCATTCACAAAATTCATAAAAGTGTCAAGTTTATAAATGCCTCAGATGCAAGGCTAAAATCTTTTTGTGAAGTTGTGGAGTTAAAGTGTTTGAAAAAAAGGAAGCTTATTCTTGATTGTCCTACAAGATAGAACTCTACATTCTTTATGTTGATGACTACAATAAAATCCAAGCATGCATTTTTTGCTTATAATGAAAAAGAGCCCCATTATACTTACAAACCCAATCTTGAGCATTGGGAAAAGATTGAGAAGAATTGTCATCTCTTAAAAGTTTTTAATGATGCAACTCATGTCATCTCAGGTAGTGAATACCCTACTTTTAATTTATATCTTGCTGAAGTTCTTCAAGTGAAACAAGTGATTGATGATGCAACGTTGACTCTTGACTTGTTCATGTATGAGATGGCAAAGCCTATGAAAGAAAAATTTGATAAATATTGGGGGGGAATGCAATTTGTTGATGGCTATTGCAAGTGTTTTGGATCCAAGGATCAAATTCTTGGCCATTGAGATAAGCTTCCCTTTAATATACAAATCAGAAGATGAGGCTTTACGAAATGTGGAAAAGGTGAAAAATGCATTGGAGGAATTATATCTTGATTATGTGGAGTTGCATTTCTCATCTTTTACATCTGATAAAGTCAATATTGATAACATTGCCTTAACAGATACTAGTGCACAACAAAAAGATAAAGGAATGCAGCAAATGTTGAACATGATTCATCAAAGGCATTCAATTCCTCCTACAAAATCAAAGTTGGAAACTTATCTTACCGATGATCCTTATATTCCTTCTTCAGAATCTTCATCTTTTTGTGCTTTAGAGTGGTGGAAGAACAATAGTGCAAAGTTTAAAGTTTTATCGAGGATGGCATCTGATGTATTAGCTATTCCTATCTCAACTATGGCATCAGAATCCATATTTAGTACGGAGGAAGGGTGATTGATGAATATCGTGCTATATTAAATGAAGAATTTGTTGAAGTTCTTTTATGTGGTGGGGATTGGCTTGGTCACAAATATGGATCAAAGAAAAAATTGAATGTATAAATATTATATTATACATTTGTTTATTTTTGGTAGTGTTGCATGTTGGTTGGACTTGTATTGGGACTAGTTATTTATTTTAAATCAATTTTTTTATTGTGTAGGAGCCATCTAAATGAGAGGAGATTATACTGAAGCCTTGAGTTGATGTTATTGTGTTGTTTAATTATATTTTTTATACACAATTTTCATTATGGTAATATTATCTTTTTATGATATTTTTATATATTGCATCATGGATGTTGAATTTTTATGTTTATCACTATATTGATATGAGCATATTTAGTACTGAATTATAATGGATATATTTTTCTATTACTAATAATTAGGATTGTAAATATGTTGGCTTTGAAACCTACTAAAAGCCTACATATAGTCTTCAAGGCATGCAATATGAAGCCTTTTTAAAGGCCTACATTGTAAGTAGGCCTGTAAAGAGGCTTCAGGCTTGACTAGGCCTTATGTAAGCCCAAGCCTGAGCCAAAAAAATAGCCTGCATGTAGGCTCAGGCTTCAAATTCCCATTATAGGCTTAGGCCTATTTAGCCAGAGCCTGGCCTGGCCTATTTCCATGCCTATTTCTAGGCTTAATTGCTCAAGAGATACAAGGTAAAGATAGGTGAACACTTACATTATTATATATATAGATCAAAAGTACGATTGATTCTAGCCAGAAAACCCAGAAAACCTTGACCATCCAAATTGCATCACTACTCAATATGGGAAGTACTACTCTACTATATATATAGAGATGAGACCAAGTAGCTTAGAAACTCTCACATTGAAGAGTCTAGGACTGATCACAATATTGAATTTCATAGTATTTAATTTGGTTCCACTTGCTCAATAGAAATATAGGAGACGAACTTTCAGTTAAAGTAATAATGGGATGCCTAAAAAAATATAAATTCACAACAATAAATTGAATATGTTACTTGAACTAGTTTATTCACAGAGTTTGTTCATGTATGACTCTCAGTACATCTGAACTAGTTTATTCACAGAGCTTGTTCATGTATGACTCTCATCAGTATACTTGAACTAGTTTATTCATAACATCTCTTGAACTTTTTGAAACAACTTTCAGAGAAATGGATACTTTCAAAAAAAAGAGATGTAGTTGCTTGGGGATCATATCTCCAGAAGTTAGTTAAAAAAATATTAATAAAGTAGGAATCTTTAGTCAAAGCAATGGGTTGACAACTTCCATTAACAGGAAATGAACTTGTAACATCCCAATTTTTATTTCTAGAATCTAAGTAGCATGTGGATGAAATTAAATCATGGTAACTAAAAGTTATCAACTAATTACTCAAAATGAGAGTGAAATTTCTAAAGTGAAAATTTATAAGTTAAGTAGGATTAAATGGGAGTAGTTAAATCATTTTATTGCAAAATAATATACTATGATTAGTTAAGCATTGCATATATTTTATTTGGGCCAAATACATATACAAGGCCTAATTATTTGAATTTTAGAATAGTGAATAAAAAAGGTTTTAAAAATATATTATGTATATAAAAACAAGTTTTAAAAACAAATAATATATATATACAGAAGGCCTCATATATATATATATATATATATTTCATTTAAAGTTAGGGGCACGTGGCTGCCCTCACCATTAAATGAATTGGTGGTTGGGGGGTATATTAGATAATAACCAATCCTTCCCCCAATTCAAAACAACAGAGGTGCTCCTCCGGTTCTTCGCTTTGCCTCCGAGAGCAAGAGTGAGAATGGGAGAGAGTGGGAGAGGGGGGAGAGATGGAGATTTTTTTTTGGGTCCTCTAAGGTGTGTAATTTAGCTTCATCTTTTCCTTTTAGCTTCATCGATTATTGACGGTGGAAAATCTAGGGTTTGAAAGATTACAAATCTTTTGGTGTTCTAATTTATTATTTAGCTTTTCATGGCACTAATTGTGTTAGAATAAGAGTTGTATGGATTAAATTTTTATTTGAATAGTTGATTTGAGGTAGCTAAGGTTAGGATATAATTAAGAAATTATTATTTATGACATTGGGCATGTTAAATCCGAATTTAATGACATATTCTAACTTATGGGAGGTTATATTGATGATTGAATATTTTGGTTTTGAGGTTTATGTAGAAAAGTGAATATTGGGGATGATATGTGAAACTTTAAGTGTTGAAAATTGGGTGTTTTTGAAGAAATTGAGGATATAGTTATAGTTTAATGATTCTAAAAGGTAAAAATGAATTAATGGAAAGAAGAAATGAGATTAGAATGATGATTTTTGAGAAATAGTTTTTTACAGATATTCTTCGTAAAAGTTAAAGTGATTGAATTTTGGGAATTCAAGGATGAATGAAAGAAATTATTATGGTCAATAATTTTGATAAGTGAAATAGAGTTGTTGGATGATAGAAATATAATAGGATTGAGAAATTTAGTTATGGTAGTAAATTGAGAATTTTGGAGTTTTATATTAAAGTGAATAATATAGAGGTTATATAAAGATTTGAAATAGAGTTTGATTTTTTAGTTAGATTTTGAGTTGATATTGATAATGTGATTATTGAAAAAAAGGTTTGGTAAATGGGGTTAGTTGAGTTGTTGGAGCTATTATGACACCAATGTGGATGTCGAATTGATTGGGAATGGTCAAAGATGAAAGTTGGACCTTCTAGAGAGATTTTAAGTCCCTAAATATTTTTTTAACCACTTAATTAGTTTAAATACTAAATTGTGCTTCCATTTGATTATTATAGATTGACTTGTGAATTGAGGCTGAGCTTGAAGCTTGGAATCTTGTGGTAAATTTAGCTTTGTCAAGAGGTAACCACTTTCCACTTGTTATGTGTGTTGGTATGTTATTTGTGAGTATTTTGAAAAATGATTATGAAAATGAAAATAGTGTATTGATATTGATTCGATATTTCAATAAGCACTTTGAAATGTTTATTGAGATTGAGAAAGTTATCATAATATAGATGAGTATTTTGATAAAAATTGCTTTATGGAACCTCATGATTTGAATTGTGAAATATATATAGATATATATATATATATATATATGAGCTAAGAATTGAGATATTATGGCATGTATATAAAGATTATTTGAATAGCATTGTATGAATGTGAAATCATGAGAAATTCCCATTGAGCTATTTATTGATAATTATTGTGATGTTTGGATTGGGATGAGATGGAGTAGTTTGTTCTACCTTGTGGTATAGCCTTCATTGTGCATGATGGTTGGCTTTCTACAATCCCACTAGTTCAATGAGGGACTGTCTCACTGGTTTATCGAGGGGCTACAACACCCCACTGGTTCAATAAGGGGAAAAGACCTATGGTCTGGCATGTGCTCTGTGGATTTTGGCCGGTCCTTATCACATAACTAAGGAGCTGTAAGTGGCCAATAGCATGAATAATAACTTAGCCTATGGGTCTAGTCGGCAGAAATAAGGCAATTTGGTTGGATTAATAAGAGGCAACTTAGGAATCGTGATACGGAATTGCGACACAAAGTTGTGATACAGAATTGTGATATGGAAATTGTGATACAAAATTCCTGATATGGAATTTGTGATATATAAATTGTGGTACAGATTTGCGATATGCAATTGTGATATGGAATTTGTGATTTGGAAGTTGTGAATTATATTTCTAATACTTTGTTACATAAATTGTTCTACTTAGCACCTCACGAACACATATTAGCATGTGTAATGAGTTGGATCGCTGGCCACTGAGCCTTTGTCTCACCCCATTGATTTAACATTTTTCAGGTAAAAATTCTTTTGCTAGTCAATTGAGGAAGGCTCTGAAGGCTTTGTTATTATGATAATCTTTGTAGAGCCTCCTCTTTTTTATTTATGTAATGAATTGTTGTATATTGCCACTGTATGGCTCATGTTGCATACTTTGATGTGATATTACATATTGGGTTATACTATTTTCTATCATAGATAAGTAACTCAAGTGGATATTTGAGAAAATTTATGGTTTAAATATTTTGATTTGAGTTTGATATGGGACTTGTAGTCGAATGATTATATTCTTGACTTCGAGAAGTCCAAGGCGCAAATGTATTGATTAATTATGGTTTAGTTTGTGAAACAATGAAAAGAGCTATATTTTCCAGGACAAGATTTTAAATGTTTGACTATTGGATAAATGATTTATGACATTTCATAAATGTTTGTGAAAGAACATTGTTCAAAAATGAGTTTATCCCTGGGCTTATGATTGAATAATAAATTCTAAGTGGAAGCTTAAGGCCTAACTGTTAATTAGAATTGCTTTATAAATGTCTTGATTTGAAATAGGTGAGAGTACAATACTTAGAAAGGGTTTTATTATCCATGATAAATTTTAAGTGACTAGTTTATTCTTTTCCATCATGGATAGATATTTGCAGTGATTTAAGTCTTTGTATAACCATGGTAGTGTTTTCAAATGGTTAGTTGAACTCTTTTCTACCATGGTTAACTCTTGAAAGATGAGTTGTAATCTGTTCTACTATAGTAAACCTTCAAGTTTAAGTTTTCTCTTTCATGCCCTAGGATTGTTTATTATTCGAAGATTTGATTTAGTGCATAGATAATTGAGTTTTAAGGAAATGATTTTACAAACTTATGATCAGAGCAATAATAGGTTTTCCAAAAAAACATAACTTATCAAAAGCAAGTTAATGTCATCTTGAATGCTTTATTTCGTTGTAACTTCATAATGGCACCTCAATCAAATAAGGAAAATAGAGCACTAAAGGAATGTGACCTAGCTAGGGCTCACGAACGACAAAAATGTGAGTTAGGGCAAGTGAAAGAAACTCATTCGGCAGTCGTTGAGATATGTGTGAAGGTATTGACTAGCGCAACTGTCGCTGAGAAGTAAGATGAAAGCTTTTTATGGTAGGGCTCGACTGAAAATGACTCTTGATAGCCAGAAAAGACACCTGGAGTACTAGAGTTACGATGTTGGAGGGTTTCATTCAAACATACTGTGTGTCAAATGTGTTCTGTTTTAGATACTTAAATAGAAGAGGAAGGGTAGGATTTTTTGGGCTGTCATGAGAAGACTTTATGTAATACCCCAAATTCTGAGACTTGAGCTTAGAGAATAAGCCTGAGATAAGGGGATTGCTAAGCCCCAGTTTAGCAAGATCCTAAATTATGATTAAGAGATAATGACTCCAAAAGTATATGTGGTTAGTGATAAATAAACCCTTTTGGAGATTATGGTGTGATTTGGCACCCGATGTGATTCGTATGTGTTCTGAGCAGCCCCGAAACCCTGTATTTAAGTTCAATTATGGATTAACCTCTAAATTGACTTAAAATAGAGGGGAGGGCGCATTGTGAAAGAAAATGAATGAGAAAATGTATTTGATGGTGATTCAAGAGAGATTACCATAATCAGGGGCAAAACGGTAAAGTTACCGACCGATTGATCGGTTACCGAAGAGAAAACTCATTGGTAACTTCAAGATCAATAGTTGAGATTGAATTGTGCAATAGATCAAGGGGTGGAATCCCATGTGGTGTACTCATGTGAGCTTATGGGAGGTGTGTTGAGATGTTGACACTTGGCAAGTTTTGGACCCTTGGATTGGTCAAGGTGTCAAACCTTATTTTCTCTCTCTCCCTCTCACTTTTAGGTCGGTTTTGTCATCCCAAAAACTGATTCTCTCTTCATCATCTTCATCTCATGCTCTCTCTCCAAAACCTCCATGTTCGTCCAAATAGAGAAGGAAAGAGAAAGACACAAGGTGAGCTTTGGCTTGTGTAATGGCCTCTTATGCTGAAATCCTCTTCACTAATCTTGATCATGTTGATGAGAGCTTCATCTCTATGGTTTTAGATTCTTGATTGGAGGTGTTTGATAGCTTGAGCAAAAGTGGAAAGATGGAGAATTAAGAAATTGGTTTGGGAAAGAGGAAGAGGTGAGCATTTGCTTCCTTTTGATCTATGTTTTGTGAGTTTTGGTTAAGTATGGTGAAATGTGAATTTTACCCTGATTTTATGGTATTTTCGTGTGGAATGTGAATGGTGGAATTGGATGGTGATTTATGTTGAAAGTGATGTCATGTTGTGGTATTTAGTCATTGGAATTAGTTTGGATTGGATTGGATACATTGTGTGCAAAACTGGAAATTCTGTCTAGTGTAAATTCTGTCTGGGCAGTCTTGTTGTGTGGACTTTTTGATTGGGCAAATGAAGTCAGACAATTATTAAACTTTCCAGTCCTAAATTTCACATCCCAAGCTTCAAAATGGACACATAATTCGTGCCATTTCGTTTTGTCTTCTGTGCGTTATGGCTGTCCAAAGTTTGAGGTCGAAAATGGGATCTGTTTTGGGACAGTCTTGAGTTTTGGGGAATTCTGTATTTGTGTGGTGATTTCTAGTAAAGGCCAATATTTTTCCTGTGTAGAGGACTTGAATAGCTTTCATTTGGCTTTGGGATCACCTCATTTCGATTTTTGTGGAATTAGTTATGAATTTTGGAAGTTCAGCCAAGAAACTGGATTTTCTTGGCCGCGGCCAGCGGATTTTGGGTCGCGGCCCAAATGTTTCTGGGCAGTTTCTGACCGCGGCCAGTGGATTTGTGGGCCGCGGCCAACCCCCAAAAATCAGCATTTTGGACTTTTAAAAGGTGATCTTTGGTCAAGTGTTTCCCAAGCCTTTAGGCATATGTTTTGGCTTTGATTAGCCACCCAAAGGTCATGAATGGTAACCAACTTTAAGTGATATGAAAGTAAGAGTTTGGAATAGAGAATAACCCTATGTCCTTGCTTTGATTATAGGGTTGATGTTCGCCCTGATCGTGGTTCGGTATTCGTTCTGATCGCGAGTAAGCGAAGCTGGAGCATACGTGGAAAGAGTGTAGGGAACTTACCTCTTTTGCCTGTATATGATATTGTGTTAATGTGTTGATGCATGTTATTGCTTTGTTTGATTATGTGGAACATATATGATGTTTGAAGCTCTGTTTCTATTTATGCTATGGCCATGAGTGTGTTGTTGAAACATTGAGCATGCAGATGTGTCATGGTATGGGCATATGATATGCATTGTAAGCATGTCATGCATTATACACTTATCATACATGCATTTTGGTATTTGTTTCCTACTGAGATTCTCTAGAATCTCACCCTCCCCTACTAACCTTTCAGACAGGGTAGTAGATCGATGATGGAGTAAGCAGACAAGGGTGATGAGGACTCCTTCGGGTTGTCATTCTGATAGTTGGTTATCATAGTTGGGAGTATTGTGTATTGGATATTTGTATGTGTGGATGAGAATTTAATTATATGTATGGAGATGAGATTTGTGTAATCCCCGTTTAAGGAATTGTAAAGGGCGAATATGCCCTATGAATTCTATGTAAAGGTATGAACTCGGGAGTTGCCGGGAAGTTATTGTTGTACACTCTGATATTTGTATAAATGTGATATTCCGCGTAATGTAATTGTATTCGAAATTGAATATGAGACCAGGTTATGAATGATTTCAAAAGTTATTTGTGAAAACCCTATCGTGAAGATGGGCTTGTAAAATGTTATTTGTTTCTTATTGGTCTCTATTTCATGTTAATCGTGTATTTCGGATATAATTACGGCAGGGGGTTACACTTTACATAATAGTTGTATCGACAAAACTGTTACTTATTTGTTTATATTTATTGTGGTTCTTTGTTAATAACCATGAGTTATATTATTATTTTAGCATATTCATATATCACGGTTATTAACTAATAACCGTGAGGTATGTTATTAATTTTTTTAAATTTTTTTGGGCAGTTAGTGCCCAGATAATTACATTTTTATATTTTATAAAAATAAAACAAAAGAATCTCACCCTTTAGTGATTGGTTGCCTGATAAATGATTTGAGGTTTGCTGCGAATTTAGGAATTTTTGTTTCCTTCAATTTGAATGAATCAAAGTTTCATAAATTTTAAGCAAACCACACATCATCACGCTACTCATCACTAGAGGAGTGGTCTAAATAATTTGAGAGTATGTCAGCATCATGGTGGCCAATCCCATACTTATCAATAATGAGATTGGCCTTCCTATTCATACTCGACAAATATCCATCTAGCCTCCTCACAATATGGTCAATGCATTTTGCATCCTGCATCATTGCCTCCACTTGAGGCTGAGGCGGAGGCAAAGGTTGTGAAGGAGGAGAAGGGGAAGAAAGAGGTGGTGGGGGTTGTACAAGAGGAGGATAACACCGTGGATTTTCTAGCAAGTCTTTAGAATGGCATTTCATATTGGCAATTGAAAGAAGAAAGAAGGATTATAAACATAAGGTAATTAGGAGTTTAGAGAGATTGGAAGTGATTGGTTTAAACCATCACTGCATACCTTAGAAGTTGAAGATATAATATCCCAAATTTTGGGACCAGAAGCTTGAGATTAAGCCTAACTCAAGCTGACTACTAAGCCCCAGTTTGCAAAAGTCCCAAGAATGTCCAAGAGACAGAATGTCTTTTAGGGACCCATTTGGGAAAAATAAAGTATGGGGTTTGGTTCCAAATAGCACCCAATTCCTTTATCTAAAGGTAAAAATGATATAAAGCCTAACTTGGATCCAAAAAGAAGAAGAAAATGAGAAGGAATTAGAATGAAAGAAAAGCTAATGGCACCTTAAATAAATGATGCCATAATCAAGGGCAAAAAAGACAATTGTCATTTGATCTTCAGGTTAGAATTAGAAACAAAAATGAAGGGCCAAGATTTGTTCTTGAAAAAGTAAGAGTAATTATGAGGAAAGAAAATAGAAGATAAGAGAATTTACTAAGAAAACCATTGGATAAAGGTAAGGGAGTCAAGATGAGTTATCCAATAAACCAATGGTTAATTAACTACCTAGTGTACAAGAAGCCATAAACCATTGGGTAAAGTATTTGCCTCATTTCCTCCCTCTAATTTTGGTTGAAGACAAGGAAAAAGAAGAGGAAATAATCTCTTTTATCCAACAAAAGCACATGTAGTTGGTTTAACCAAACCAAATTGGATGGAGTAACTAAAGGAAAAGAGACATCATCAATTGTTTTTCTCTTTCCTCTCTCCCATTCGACCAATACCATTAAAAGGCCAATAAGTGAATTAAAAAACTTCATTCGCCCCCATTTCTTCCCATTTGGTCGTCCAAGACAAGAAGGTAGAGAAAGAAAGTGGATCTTGAAGTTGCAATAGGAGGTAAGAACTTCTCTCTAGATTTTCACCCTCCTACTCACCTTTCTAGCCAAAAGTGTCTTCATGAACATTATTTCTCTTGGTCTAAGCTTTATTCCTATGGTGTTAGTTTTTCAAGAAGACATGATTTGAGGCATTTATCAAGGTCCAAAGTTTTGGAATAATGAAACAAAGCTTAGAGAAGCAAAAGGTGAGTAAGAGCTTTCTTTTAAACCATATATTATATGGTTTGGTTGAGTTTTGTGAAGTGAGTATTTTTTGCCCTAATTTTCAGTTATATGGTTATTCTTAGGGTTTATAGTGGTTTGGTCTTATAAATGGTGTTAAATAAGGTTTAGAAATGAGAAATCACAAATTTGGAGTTTAAAAGTAGTGCAGCCAGGTTTCATTTTCTGGAAGGCAGCGATCATTTAATTTTTGGACCAGTTTAAATAAGGTTTTTTATCGATCAAACTTGGTCCAAATTTTATAAAACTTTATAAAATGAAAGTAGACATCTTGAGCTTCATTTTGATAGGTAGAATGTAATTTTTGGTCTAGTGGATTTAAAGTTATGATTTTTCAAAGTTGGACTTTGTTTCTGGAACTAATTTAGGAATAGTTAAGGTTTGACGAGTTTTTGAAAAATGTTTTGCTTCATTTTCTAGAAAATGATATTTTTCTTTGCAATTAAATTTAAATATGTTTACAATGTACTTGGAATCAATTAATTTAGAGTTTTTTTAGAATTAATTATGATTTTTGAAAATTGGGCAATGAACCTGGAAGTTGTTCTATGGCAAACTGATGGTATCGTGTTTTTGTTTCGCCAGATGAATTCCAATATCCATGAAATATTCCAAAAATAAAGTATACCCAATAGGCTTTAATTTGATGGGCAATTTGTACTAATTGGATAAGTACACAAAAAGTTATGCTTAATTGGAAGTTGAGCACTAATTTTGGGCAAAATTTTGTGATAGAAGTGAATAATTAAGAATTCTGGAAATGTGTGCATGTAACTGGTAGTGCTAACTATTTTTCCCTTAAAGTAGACTTAATAAGGATCACATTGAGCTTTGAACCAACCCAATTGGAGTTTTGTAGAATTAGTGATGATTTTTAAAATTTAAGTGAAAAATTCTACCAGCTTTTAGTCCATCCGAATTTAATAGGCTTTAGGCTAAAAGTAGTAAGTGTGAATTTTAAGGGTGAAGAATAGTACTTAGGCCTAGTGTAGCCACATTAACTACTTAATTGGGCCTAAGAACTAACCCAAATGATAACCAACTAAGTGTCTTAAGTAATCAAAGAATTTGGATAAGTAATAACCCATCCGTAAATTATAATCTATAGGATTCGACATTTACCTGGGACAATAGAGGAACGATAATTGAAGTCAAGGTTTGGAAAAATTGTCAAGTAGCAACTTATCCCTAACATACTATGTGATATGTTATATGCATGCTTGTACTATCGTGAATTTAAAGCATTCAGATGAGAAGGACTCAGTCCTAGTAGAATTTCCGAACGTTGTGGCATGGGACAGTTGTCCTTGAATTACCTAAACTTTATGCTTGCTGCATATCATGAATTGGTAATTTTATGCTTTTCACATATCGTGAATTTATCTCTGAATATTGAATATGCTGCTTGTATTGAAACTTTGGTTGACATGGCATGTTACATGTATGCATTTTATATGAGTGATAATTGTTACTACTAAGATTCTTTTGAATCTCACCTTATTTTTCCAAAAATCAATTTTCAGCTCGGGCAAGCAATTCCTCAGGCAAGAAGGTAATCATAGGCGAGTGAAGCGAAGGACTTAGAATTTAATTTTCTATTGGTTATCTATTTTTGGAAATTATACTTATTCTATACCTAAGTAGAGTCAGTCTTGTACTGGATACTCTGTAGGCATGTAAGCAAAGTGCTTATATATAGGCAATGACTAGTGACATATGAACAAGTAGTGGACGGCAGTCCATCTAGGGCTGTTAATTAACCGTAGTAATTTGAGTTCCAGTAGAGAACGTATCGGTATAACTCTGATATAAAGAAATGAAACTAAAACTGATGGCTTATAAATGAATCGTAAATTAATATGAGACCAACTTGATAATGTTTTTGAAAAAATTTTTGAAAACCTACTCAAGTGCCGGTTAGCACTCTGCTTTGAAGTTGGGACCCATGCTGTTTACAAAAGATTACCGGTCTCCATTTTCAAAGGTATTATTGCATTTAACCCATCCAAATGCTTTGAAAATGAAGGTGTTACAGAAGAGGAACAAAGTCATATGTAATAGTGGGTAATGAAATGGTATTTGGTTCTCGTGCTAATTATCGAAGAACAAAGTAGCCTAGAGTATCCTCATCATGAGCAGGAGGAAGGGAAGAGGTTTAGACTATTTAGTTTATGGTTATTTAAGAGAAACCATTATGTTGTTTTCTTATATGAAATTGGAAGACAAATCATTTGTTTATTTATCTAATATTTCATGACGATTTTATCATAAGAACTGTTATTCATGTGAGACAATATATGACAGGTACAAAGTACAACCGCTATGTATTTGCATGGTATTCTAATAAATGATGGTTGTTACTTTATAACCGTAATGTATATGCCTTTTTTAAAAAAAATTAGTGGTTGATCTAGTAACTTATACACCTTCTCGTTCAAAGAGCGAATGAGAGAAGTTAGTTCCTTCAAGATTGGTCCATGAGTCCTTACTCTCACAAGTAAACCTGGACCATATTATCAGCTCGCAGGTTGTGTGGACGAGACCTTCAATACTTGTTGGCGGAGAGAGTTCATCTTTCTGTTTTTTGCAAGATGATGAATCAAAAGTTCTCTTACTTTTTTCCATGATACTTTTTTGAATCAGAAGTTGGCTTTGAGAAGTTGAAATGGAAGTAAAGAAGTGGAGTTCAATTTTCGGATGTTTATATAGAGAGGGTTTCATAGATTATCGAGCCATCACATCTTTTAGTATTAAAGATTATTATATTTTATAAACAACGATGGTTAATTCTTAATAACTATTATGTATTTGATATTTTTTTTAATTTATTGGTGTCTACTATTAATTGCATAATCAACCACAATATTAACTTAAAATCATTAAGTATGCTGGGAAAAATACTTTACAATTCTTAATTAATAACTGTGAACTATTAATTTTTAACTTCATCTTCCACCTCTGAGGATGAGGATGAAGATGAGTAAGAGGAGAATGAGTAGGACAATGAGTATGAGGATGAGGAGGATACTACCATCCTCATCGTCCTACTCATTCTCCTCTTACTCGTCCTCATCCTAATCCACACTCTCATCGGAGGAGGAGGGACATGAAGGCCGGGTCAGAGTATTATCATTAGCATGGGGAAGGGGAAAGGTTTCAAATCATCACAACGTTTGTTGTTTCATGATAGTTTTTGCTTAACAACTATCATTCTTTTGAGACAAAATATGACAGTTACTAACTACCTCCGTTATTTATTTGCTTGGCGATAAATCCCAAATTTAATATATTTTATCCTACCTTATTCATTTATTTTGGGGCTTATTTTAGGCTAAATTGGATTTATTAGATAATATTTAGATAATTAGACAATTTTAGGAAATAATATAAATCTGAATTGATTATGATATTGTTGAGCTTAAATTATTAATATTTTGATTGATATCTTGTGATTGGAATATATTTCCAATTATATGATAAATCACGATTTTATTTGATTCTTGCAGAGTAAGGAAAAGCATATTAGAAGATCCTACGGTGCAGAAATTTTCTTGAAAGCTAAAAGAATATCCAATTGTTAAATTTTATTTGGGCTTCTTAAATTTTAATGGGCTCAAGTTGGTACCCAAAAAGACTCTCTTCTCCTCCCTTTTAATTACCCTAGCCGTCACAGCATAGAGGGATGTACGCAGAGGGACGGACTGACGCTAGAGAGAGAGAGATGGAGACGCACAGACGAGAATGAGGCTGCTGCTCAAATTGCTACTACGTCTTTCTCCATTCGCCAATTTCAATTATTCCTCCCCCATTCGCACAAACGCACACCAAGAGAGCTCTTATTCATTCAATTACTATTATTTTTCCACTCGGATCCCATGTCTCATCAACCAATCCATTCTCCTATTCTCATAGCTGTGACGTGTTGGAAGCTTGGAGGGAGAACTAATATCATGGCAGCTTAAGCTTGTTAGGGAGGCAATTTGGTAGAAGCATGGAAGAAGCTAGAGCTTAGGAGCTTACACTTAAAGACTACAAGGGAGTGTCTTTCTTTTTATCTTTTGGATTCAAGACTTGAGATTGTTTAGTTTTAAATGATTTTGGGTTATATTAATTGAGAACAATCTAGTTTTAGATTGTAGACTTATTATTAATTTGGATTGAATTGATATTTTGGATTTACTTTGTTCTTAAATGATTGTTGGGATTTTTGTTTGCAAACCCTTGGTTGTCAATTAGATTATTAATTGAGTTTTCATTATTAATTTAATTGTCAAATTGGGGTTAATCTCTTGATTTTTTAATTAAGGTGATTAATTGTCAAATTGATTAATTAGGCAATTGTGAACATAATTTCCAAAACTATCTTAAACTAGTGTGATTGGTTTTTAATGAATTTAATTAGCCACCACTTATTTCATTATGAGTTTTCTAGTGGAATAGATGTTATTGAGCTCGAGGGTTTCCCATGTTTCAATTAGGTGATTAAGTTTATTAATTCCAATTTTTCATTAACCTCTCTTTTGTCTAATAAATTGAATGGCTAAGAAAGCTAAATCCATGTAAATCCTTAGTTGTCCCCTTCACTATCATAACTGAACTAAACCTTTATTGATTTTCTTAGATATTAGTTTATTTCTTTTCCTTAGGATTTTAATTTCCCTCTCATAAGAAAAACCCCCAAAAATTGCATGTTCATTATTTAGGTTAGTTTCATTCTCATACAGGTTTTAGAGTCTGTTGCATTTTGCATTGAAGTAGTGGAGTCTTGCACTTTAGTTTAGGTTCATTCCATTGCATTTTTTTATCACCTAAATTCAATTCTAGAGAAAACTCATATATTGCTCCTTAGGAGAATGACCTAGGTTGCCACTATATTGCATTAATAGGCTGTCCTAGTTATTAATTGATTGCTTTAGAGATAGAAGCACACATCACTGGGACTTTCTTTTAAGTAATGGGTTTTACTTAATAACCGTTATGTATCTCAAGTATTGAGGATCCTAACCACATAACCCCATCTGTCAAGCCATCTGTTACACTGAATGACGAGATGACACAAGAGAAAAGAGCACTAGAGAAGGGTCTTATTGTCATGAAAAAGGTCCAAAGCAAATTATGAGAGATGGGAGGAAACTTATTGTGAGGTGAAATAAGAAAGGACAAATTGTGAAATATGCCAAATTTGTTCCACCTATAGTAAGTGTCCTCCCCTCTCTCTTAATTTTCGTTCTGGACCTTCTTCATGACAACAAGACCTTTCCCAGTGCTATTTTCTCTTGTGTCATCTTGTCATTCAATGTAATAGATAGATTGGTGGAAAGGTGGAGTCAATAATTATAGCGGAGGGGGCAATGTTGTTAGGATTCTCAGCACTTGAGCCACTTATTGCCACCAACAAGCCTTGAGGAAGAGGAGGTGCTAAAGGAGGAGGTGGGGCTGTGGAGGAGTTCTCTGGGATCTTAACATAATGAGGGAGATAAGGAGGAGGCTGATAAAGAAAAGTAGTAAGAATCACAAGGAATAGTTGAGTTTAAATAGAGGTCTAATGGATTGCGAAGGGTTATGACTTATGAAGGTCTAACAGGATTATGAAGAGTTATGATGAGTTATGACATTGAATGTAAGAATGTTATTAAGGGTTATGAAAGAGTTAAATGATGGTTATTTTTGAAGACCGTTATGTTTTGTCTTTGCTGATATAAGTGTTTAGAAGATGAGTGACGATTATTAGCTACAACCATTACTTTTATGTTTTTGTCGATTTCCACCTCGCAATACATGACAATATGCATAATTCACTATTATATTTAAGCGTTATATATGTTGGAAATTGTGCTCTAAGAGCCAATCATTGTACTTTAAACATTATTATTTTAATGAAATTTCTCCATTCTGTTATCATATTATTTGCATGTTAACTGTGATAATTGTATCCTTGGATAATTCATAAAGATTGTCCTAAAATGTCCCTAGTCGGTCATCTATGCGGGAGCAGAGATGAAACAAGACCAGTATGACTTTGATAAGATATGGAGATACGAATCAAAGTCTTAGGCACTTATAAGAGTACAAGGTGCTGGACCGACCCACTATGAGAAAGCTACATGGATCAAGTCATAAGCTTTTCTCATGTATAACCACGTCACAATGCCCTTAGACCTAAGGTCATCATGGATTCCTACATGAGAGTTGCTAAGTTTTGAACTAGTCAAAAGTCACTTTTGACCGGGTGATGATAAAGGCTACGATCGGGCTTGGTGGTTTTTCATGTAGAGGAATATGAATGATCAAGATGGAATTTGTCCCTTACATTAGTAGAGAGATATTACTGGGCCCCTCGATGAGTGAGTCTGAGAAATGTATGGCCATACTATGATGAAAGGAGTTTCTGTCTCTGATATCAGGCTACTCAGGAATCGAGAAAGTAATGGTCAGGAACAAGAGGATGACATTTTCCATGCCTTATCCTTGATCGATATATCGTGTGACAAAAGGGACGTGACATGGTTGTATGACAGGTTGCATCGTGATAACGATCCTCATATGAATTGGGTAGTCGTAATGTCTTGCTAGAGGCCACTTGCGACTTTTGGGTTAGTGTAGTTATTGGCCCACTGCCAACTTCATATGGGCCTACAGGGTCGCACACAAGAATGGCCCAACACGAGATAATATTTGATTTATGGTGGATGAATTTTATATTTATATATATATATATAATATAAAATTCATTAATAATATTATATAGATATATATATTTTCGAAATATATTATATATATAGATATATGTATATATATATTATATGATATTATTATATTGTATTGGTTTTAAATTTAATTTATTAAGATATATTAAATTTAATAACTAACATGATAGAGATATAGTATCTCAGATTTAATTTATGAAGATAAATTAAATCTAATGGCTCTTTATTTAGATTAAATAAATAGGTTAAATTAAAACTGTTGGACAGATTTAATTTAAACTGAATTTATTTAATTAGCTCATCAAGATAATTAATTGTTAATTAATTTCTAAATTAATGATGATTAATTTTGAAATTTAAAAATAACCCTCATGGGTTATAAACTTGATAGAGCTGATAGACTCAGGGTACATCAGAATTGAGAGCCGCAAGTTAAACCCTTGGAGACATTAGAGGCGCTAGCACGCAGTCTCGGTTAGAGAGCATTTGTGTGGATACTGGTAGAGGGAGCTGACCTGACGTGTTGGCTCCTAGAGATCGTGAAAACTCTGAATCATCAAAAAGGTATGAATCCTTCCAACTTGGTTTAAACGCCGTTGATAGATCCTCGATTAGGATCGGTGAAATTTTTTTTTTTAAATTTTTCCGCTGTGCTTACCGATCCTACAGTGGCATCAGAGCCAGATCAATTGTGCGTTTAAATTGAGTTTATGATTCTTATACATGTGATATATATGGGATGTGTACGTATGTTTATAAGAAACACTCGAATATGTATGTGATTCTCGTTTTGGAACAAGCGTGAAATCGATTCCGAACATGTATATCTTGAAACATGTATGTGATTTTCCTTTTGAACAAGCATGAAATTAGGTAGGGTACCTGAGATCGTAGTTGGCAGCAATCAAATTGGGTCTAGGTTCGGATATCTATTCAGGTAATAGGGATCCGAACTATGGGGAAGACAAATTGGATCAGAAGCGTTCTGGGCCATTGTTGTTTTTTGTTTTGAAAAATTGGGTTCAAAATTTAAAAATTTAAAAATTTCAAATATTTCTTTTAAAAGGAATGTGCCTTTTTCAAAAGCTTCAGGGGCGCTGCCCCTGCAACCCCGTAAGGGCGGCCCCCCTTGACCCCGCCCGCTAACCGACTAGCGGGACCGCCGTGACCACCTCTGCGTAGCACAATATAATCTGATCATGACATTTATTGCTTTTCATATTGTATGAATTCTTGTTGTGGTTTATTATTTATCCTTGTTTGGGTATGGTGAACAACATGGCTTTAGAATTTTACAAAGGTTGTAATATTTAAATACGGCCTGCGTGCCGTGCCTTTCTCTAAATACTCTCGATGTACATTCTCTTCTCATCTCACTCCCCTCGAATGTTTAAACGAGGTTTCTCTCAATGTATTTCTCTTTTTTTTTAGAGAAGTCCTCTCATTGGCTTGGGAGGATTTTAGGTTAGGTAAGCCATGTTGTGTCACGTTTAAATTATGCTTTTGATAAGATCATTGCATGATTACTTTTACGTTTATATGTATTTATCTGTATGAGATACGACCACGATTGCATCCATATAAACAAAACTAATTAATTAAGCCCTCTAAATTAAATCTTAAGTCATAATGCCGTCAATTAATGAATACTTGTCAAAACCTAGATCGCTCAATTGTGGAAACCACCAAAGTGGATGCACTTGAGTTATCTTGATGAGACAAGCTTGAGTAATTGTGCTGCTCATAATATTCATTATTATTTTGACTTAAATGAGATTAACAAAATAGTTTTGAATCTCAAGGCATTAGATGGGGTTAAACATGCCAGATCATATGATGATTAAATCCCATAAAGATCTAAGAGTTACATGTGATGTAATTGGTAAATAGGTTACCTACCTAAATAACTTGAATTTAAGCGTCTTGCCAAAGCGGACTTAAGTTTAAGCCAAATATGGATCTTAGCCTACTAATTATTATATTGAGGGTTGTTAATTTAGTGGGAGATTACTAACTAACTTTGCATATTTTAATTGTAGAATCATGTCGACTAGTAATACTGCTACACTATCATTGCGATCGGTCCTTGAGAAGGACAAACTCAATGGGACAAACTTTCTTGACTGGTTTAGGAACTTGAGAATTGTTCTCAAGCAGGAAAGAAAGGCTTATGTCCTAGATCAACCCATTCCTGAGGAGCCTGCAGCTAATGCTCTAAGAGCTCAGAGAGATGCTTACACAAAGCATAAGGATGACTCTGTGGATGTAGGTTGCCTGATGCTTGCCACTATGGTTCCAGAGCTCCAAAAAGATCTGGAACTCATGGAGGCTCATGAGATGATAGTACATCTCAAGGAAATGTTCCAGCAACAGGCAAGGCAAGAACGGTATGAGACCACAAAGGCCTTACATTCCTGCAAAATGGCTGAAGGTGCATCAGTTAGTACTCATGTGTTAAAGATGAAAGGCTATATTGATCACCTTGAGAGGCTTGGATTTCCCATGAGCCAGGAGTTAGCTACGGACTTGATCCTCAACTCACTCCCGGAGAGTTATGACCAGTTTGTTATGAACTACAACATGAACAACATGGAGAAATCAATTTCTGAGCTGTATGGGATGCTCAAAACTGCTGAGCAAAGTATTAAGAAAAAGCCTAGCACAGTTTTAATGGTTCAGAAAGGAAAGGGTATGAAAAAGAAAGGGAAGGGTAAATGGAAGGGTAATGGCTCAGGTGGTAAGACCAAAGAGTCAAACAAGCCCGAAACCAAGCCTGCACCCAGGAAGGCAAAGCCTCCAAAGGAAGGAGTCTGCTACTTCTGCAATGAACTCGGTCATTGGAAGAGGAATTGCAAACTCTACCTGGAAGATCTAAAAAAGAACAAGAAGGATAGAAAGGCTATTGCTTCATGTATTTATGTTGTAGACATTCATTTTTCTACTTCCTCTACATGGGTATTAGATACTGCATGTGGTTCTCACATTTGTACAAATGTGCAGGGTCTAAAGGACAGTAGAAAGCTAATGGGAATATCTATAACGTAACTACTAAGAGGATAAAATCAAATGATTTGAATCCGACCTACCTATGGCATTGTCGTCTAGGCCACATGAATGAGAAACATATTTCTAAACTCCATCAAGATGGATTTCTAAACTCATTTGATTTTGAATCATATGATACATGCAAATCTTGCTTATTAGGAAAGATGACTAAGGCACCTTTCACTGGGCAGAGTGAGAGGGCTACTGAATTATTGGGCCTCATACATACAGATGTATGTGGACCATTAAATATAGCTGCCAGAGGAGGTTATGTCTACTTCATTACATTTATAGATGACTTTAGTATATATGGCTATATCTATCTAATGAAACATAAATCTGATTCTTTTGAAATGTTCAAAATATTCCAAAATAAAGTACAAAACCAACTTGGTAAAATAATTAAAGCACTTAGATCTGATCGAGGTGGTGAATATTTGAGCCAAGAATTCACTGACCATCTTAGGAGTTGTGGGATAATCTCACAATTGACTACTCCAGGAACACCACAATGGAATGGCGTTTCTGAACGGAGGAATCGAACACTATTAGATATGGTTTGATCTATGATGAGTCAAACAGATCTTCCACCATCCTTTTGGGGACATGCCCTAGAGACAGCTGCGTTCACACTAAATCGTGTTCCATCTAAGGCAATTGAAAAGACACCATATGAGATATGGACTGGAAAGAAACTAAGTTTATCTTTTCTTAAGATCTGGGGATGTGAGGTATATGTTAAGCAACAAGCCTCTAATAAATTAGTGCCTAGATCCATAAAGTGCCTTTTCGTAGGGTATCCTAAAGAAACGAAAGGATACTATGTCTACAATCCCACCGATAATAAAGTGTTTGTTATTCGAAATGGCAAGTTTCTAGAAAGAGAGTTTGTCTCTAAAACAACCAGTGGGAGCGACGTACATCTCAAAGAAATTTGAGATCCACAAGATGGTACAGAACCACAGATGGAATTAGAGAAGACTCACAACAAGTTGCTGAGCCTCTTCAAGTAACACAAGGTCCACGAAGATCTGATAGGACACGGCATCAGCCTCAGAGATATGGATTTCTGATTACTGAAGGCCGTGATGTGTTGCTCATTGAGCAAAATGAGCCCACCACCTATCGAGAAGCCACAGTGGGACCAAACTCTGAGAAATGGCTAAATGCCATGAAGTCTGAAATGCAATCCATGTACGACAATCAGGTATGGACCTTAGTCGATCCACCTGAAGGTGTAAAAACCATTGGGTGCAAATGGGTTTTCAAGGAGAAAACTGACATGGATGGCAATGTAAATGTCTTCAAGGCACGACTGGTTGCAAAAGGATTCACTCAAACTCATGGTGTAGACTATGATGAAACCTTTTCCCCAGTTGCAATGGCCAAATCAATCAGAATCCTTCTTGCCATTGCAGCATATTATGACTATGAAATATGGCAGATGGATGTCAAAACAGCCTTCCTTAATGGAAAGCTGCTTGAGGTGATGTACATGACACAACCTGAAGGTTTTGTGCGTCCAGAGGACTCTGGTAAAATTTACAAGCTTCAAAGATCCATTTATGGATTGAAGCAAGCATCTCGGAGCTGGAATCATCGTTTTGATGAAGTAGTCAAAGAGTTTGGATTCATTCAAAACATCGATGAACCTTGTGCTTACAAGAAGGTTAGTGGGAGCATAGTTGTATTTCTAGTGCTTTATGTAGATGACATCCTACTAATTGGGAATGATATGTTAGAGCAAGCGTTTCACCCAAGAGGGGGTGAATTGGGTGATACTAAAATTTTTCTTCGGAAATATAAAACTTGACAATGAAATTAAAACAGTAAAGAGTAAGGAGAAATATCACCGAAGTATACACCGAGAGTTATACTGGTTCGGCCACAACCACTTTGACCTACGTCCAGTCCTCAGAGCTTCTCTGAGAGTTTCACTATAACTTCCAAGATTCAGTGGGTTCTTGGCACCTCAGTACAAGCAAGTTCCTACACCTGGACACTCGCTCCCCCTTACAAGTTGTAATCCAATCCCAACTCAAGGTTCCACAACCTTAAGTTATCTCAATAACAAATATTGAGTTTGAACGAAATATCTCTCTTACAGAGTGAATGAGAATCACTGAAGCATAGAAATACAATTTCAACGTGAAAACAGAGCAATGAACTTAGTAATTCGTATGTGTGTGTGCTTGTTGTTGTTTCTCTGTTTGGAGGTTCCCATATATATAGATATGTTGGTGATGACCGTTGGAACATTTCCTTTCGTCCGTTGGAGAGTTGCGCAGCCACTATTGACTTTTCAAGTTTTTGAAAAATATCCGTTGGCGGTGGTTGGCATTTGAACGTTTCATTTGACTTCCATCTCTTGAAGTGATTTCTTCATTGTGTATCTGTAAATAGACTAAGAATACTAATACAATGAAAGATTAATCATATAGGAAACAATATAATGAACGTTTGAATGATTTCTAAATTTCTGGGTATGCTAACTCGAGTAGCTACTCGAGTATCCCTTGAAGTTTACTCGAGTACCTACTCGAGTATCATCGGGAAATCTTTAATTAACTGCAAGTTAATGAACAAGTATAAGATTACTCAGGTAGTGCATGGAGTAAACTAAATTTCAAACCTTTGGGAATAGTTATTTACTCTCGTACTTACTCCAGTAATGCATTTACAACTTCATAGATTACTGGGGTAACACGTCGAGTAAGCTTTCAAAACACTTTTGATTACTCGATGCTCTACTCCAG
The DNA here is from genome assembly GCA_963210345.1 of Inga oerstediana. Classification (NCBI taxonomy): domain Eukaryota; kingdom Viridiplantae; phylum Streptophyta; class Magnoliopsida; order Fabales; family Fabaceae; genus Inga; species Inga oerstediana. Next base: position 40,143,724 of record OY723407.1, read on the forward strand.
TAATGTTGGCAGGATTTCAAGGCCGAGAGCAATTACCTTGTTACTCGGGTAGGGACTCGAGTAATGCACTCATTTTTGCATAGGTTACTCGGGTACCACCTCGAGTAACTGAGACTTTTGAGCATGACTTACCCGGGTAATGACTTGAAGTTTACATTGAAAATATTTCTGCATATTGGGATACTTACTCGAGGAATCCACTTAAAATAGAACATTAAATACTAGAGTAAAGACTAGAGGAAAATGATACAAAGAGAGATCAAGTTAATCGGGTTTCACCTTCAAGTTTTCACTTACTTCAGTTCGTTACTCGAGTAGCTCCTCGAGTAACATTGGCAGTGGTACAAAGTGCCGAGAGGTCCACATTTTCAGAAACAGAGTTACTCGAGTAGCTCCTCGAGTAACATTGGCAACTTGAAGGCAACTGGAAGTTTTTCACATGGTTACTCGAGTAGCTCCTCGAGTAACATTGGCAGGCCGAGAGCAACTCCAAGTTTTTTTACCTGGTTACTCGAGTAGCTCCTCGAGTAACATTAGCAGGCCGAGAGCACATTGAAAATTTTTACACTATTACTCGAGTAGCTCCTCGAGTAACGTTGGCAGGTTACTGGAAGTTGTCTCTGGTTACTTCAAGTTTTGTCTCATTACTCGAGTAGCTCCTCGAGTAATGCCTTAGAAAATTTGTTTCTGATCAAGTTCCTCAGCATTTTCTCTTGGCCATTCTTCATTACTCCAATTCTTACTCCAAGTGATGCTTGTTCCTGTCATTACTTAGTTCAAACTTGTATATTAATTATTTCCTTTTCAAACCATACTTTTGTTATCATCAAAACATGAGATCTAACATTCTCCCCCTTTTTGATGATGACAAAACTTGGTGATTTTGAACATGATTTTTCAAATTGGATTCTCAATATGTTTTATTAAGTTTGAATACACCTTGCATACATAACAATTTCATTAGTCCAAACATGTATCATAATTTAAAGCTTAAATGAACTTTAAAATGAAATCATAACTTAAACATTGTATTAAACTTAAAATTTTCAAATTACAAGATAAAGTTTAAAGAAATTCAAAATGCTCCCTAAAAACCCATGCACAACCAAATACCCAAAATAAACTAGGACACATCCACAAAATCACTCTCAAGCTCTTCTCCCCCTTTTTGGCTTCATCATTCAAGTGAAGGGCTAAAAGGCTTCACCATAGAGATAGGCTTCACTGGAAGAACCAATCCATCACCATCTGAACTAGATGAATCAAAGGAACTGGATGACTCTGGTTCAGGAAGATTGACTGGTGGGATATGGATGTCATCTCTAGGCGGGAGAGGAGAAGGCTGGAAGACAACCATAGTGGTCTCAGCCTCTGGAGGGGTGTCTATCACAGGAGTGAGATGTTCAGAGGAGGAAGAGGGAGATATTTCCTCTGTTTGGGTAGGAGAGGGAATAGGTTTAGGAGCGGTTTCTGGCTGTGGCTTAGGAGGTGAATCATCAATGATGATATGTGTGGTCTCATGGGTTTCAGGATCATCCACTGTGAATAAAATATCTTTGCCTTGGGGCTCAAGTGGATCAGAAACCAGAGGGGTAGATGGTTCAGCCTCAGGAATAGGAATGTCTGTAGGAGGGTTTACTGGAGGTGGTGGTGCAGAAGAGGAGGGACCGGCAGAAGGTCTAGGACCCAAAGAGTCCAGTCGTGCCAGAATTAATCTCAAAGTCTCTCCCTGGGCACGTTGCTATGCTAGCAACTCCCCATGTCTCCTATCCATTCTCTCAACCAACTCCTCATGCCTTTTGTCTATTCTCTCAACCAGCTCCCCCATCTTGAAGTTCGTATTGGTAATTAGCTCAGCGTTTGTGTTGGCTATGTCCACATGGAAACCTCTGAGCATGTTCTCCATAAAGTGCTGGAGAGTGGCATTGAGGAAGGATGGTGATGATGTGGTAGCAGCTGGAGTCGATGACTGAGTGTCATCCAACCTACTGGTCTCTGCCTCAGTGGTCTTCCTCTTCTTCTTGGACCCAGACTCCAGAGGGCCTTTGAGAGGGATATCGATGTTCAATTTTCCAATCTGGTTCCTTCCAACCGGAGTCAACCTCTCAATTAGCTCCTTGCTATCTAAATACCATATTTTGTTCTCTTTCAGGATCAGAGACACAATCTGGGGATATGGCATTGGAGTTGTAGCCTTCCCATCCACTTTATACCTTTTCATCTCCGAGAAAATATATTCTCCCAGATCCTTCTGTTCCTTCAACAGCAGTGAAGCAAACCACCTATAGTCCCTATCAGAGAAATGGGTATAGTTGTTGGCTTTGTTTACTAGGGACCTAGAGTAGATGTACCATAAGACCCTGTGATGATCACACATATCACTCGGTTTAAAGTTTAGGGGGCCAACTAACTCACCGGGTTTGAGAATAGTGAAAATTTGATTTGGCTCAAGCTCAGAATATATATCATCTGAGGGGTTCTCTATTCCTAACCATAAGTTAATTCTGGATGGTGAAATTAAAATCTTTTGGCCTCTCACAGTTGTGGTCATTTCTTCCTTTACTGAGGTTCGGTTAGGCTCATCTATGATCTCTAAGTTACAATAAAAATGGGTGATCACTTTAGTACAAAATGGTAATCTAATAGATAGCCAAGACATAAAGGGATCTAAATAAGGACTTAGGTCATGCTTCACTACCTCTTGAAGTAACTTCAGATCAATATAGTGTGTCTTACACACTTTCCTTCTGGAGAACTGAGACAAGTACTTCGGAGACTCCACCAATTTGCTGACATTGAAACCTTTTGGTGGGGTAGTGATCTCTGCTTCCGGTATCTTGGACTTCTTGGAAGATTGACCCTTCTCCATTTGGTCAATGATCCCAGCCATAGCCTTAGCCACATTTCTGTCATATTTAGGCTTTTTGGAGGGCTTTGGAGTGAAAGAAGGGGTAGAGGAATCAGAGGAAGGAGGTGAGGGAGATTTGGCACTCTTCCCTCTTCCAGTTGAGGTACTCTTTTTAGATTGAGCCCTTGTTACAATAGGCTCTTTGATCACCACTCCTTTGGGTTTCGGTTGAGATTGAGGTTGGAGAGGAATTTTAGCTTTTGGTATTGGAGTTACTTTTCTTCTCTTTCTGGGAGTAGAAGAAAGAGGATCAGTGTGTTGTTGGGATTCAGAGGAGTCTATTGGAGTAAGATTTTTAGTTCTCATCTTTCAGGAAGATTGAAAACTGAGATTTTTCCAGAAAAAGAAGAAACTGACGCGAATTAGGTCACAAGAATTTTGAGCAAAATAGGAAGTTTCTAGGAATGAAAATGGTTGGGTTTTGACGGAAATAGGACAAGGAATCACTTGTGAAAAATTTCTGTGAGAGAGAATAGTGATTTACTCGAGGAGATTTTGTGAAAATGACCGAGTTTGCGACAGATAAAGACCTAGAACCCGACGTTACTCGAGGCCTTACTCGAGTAAACTTCAAGTTTACTCGAGGCCTTCCTCGGGTGTTCATACAGAAAAATTATAAAATAATTCATTTAAATTGCGTACCTGGCATGAATAATATAGTAATTATCCATGGTTGTTCCCTCGATCATTCATAACCCATTTTGATCAGATTTGAGTCATTTTTTATCAATTTGATATTCTGGACTCCGACATTACTCGAGGCCTTCCTCGAGTAAGCTTCAAGTGTACTCGAGGCCTGCCTCGAATAACCTGCTTTTCAACTTCTGACTCTTCATTTCTTTGAAACTAAACCGTTACATTTAAAAATCCAAGTAACTTGATTTGTTACTTCCAGTTTTGGGGTCCATTACTCGAGTACATACTCGAGTAACCTGCTACTTTACCTCAAGTTGCTCCTCGGGTAATGCTTCTCTGTTATCCATAACTTCAAGTTGTTACTCCAGTAAAGTTGTCCTCTGATAATCTCTGTTTTTGTTTCTCAAAACAGAGTTTCTTTCTTCCTGCAAAACAAGTTTCTATATACTCCGATGCTTAAGTTAGTGATCATCAAAACATTATCAAATGACTTCATCTAATATTATGAAATGCTGAAATTTCTTATAACTCATTGGGATTTACCATTCCCAATTCTCTTCTAATGTATAGAAATTGATCTTTTGCAAGGGGTTTTGTAAAGATATCTGCTAGTTGAAGATGAGTAGGAATGAATATCACTTTCACATCTTTCTTTTGAACATGATCTCTGATGAAGTGATGCCTGACATCGATATGCTTGGTTCTAGAGTGTTGAACTGGATTCTTTGCCAAGCTTATCGTACTTGTATTATCACAATAGATTGGTATTTCTTTGAGGTAAATACCAAGGTCTTGTAGTTGTTGTTTTAACCATATTACTTGTGCACAACAACTTGAGACTGCAATATATTCGGCTTCCATTGAAGAAAGAGACATTGTATTTTGTTTCTTGCTGAACCATGATACAAGAGATCCTCCAAGAAATTGTCCTTGTCCACTGGTGCTCTTTCTGTCTGTTTTGTATCCTCCATGATCCGAATCTGAATATGCAACAAGATATTCACTTCTTCCTTTGGGATACCACAAACCTAATTTAGATGTGTCACCAAGATATCTAAAGATTCGTTTGACCGTTTCAGCATGTGATTCCTTTGGTGCTGATTGATATCTTGCACATATGCCAACACTAAATTGGATGTCTGGTCTGCTTACCGTGAGATAGAGTAATGATCCAATCATTCCTCTGTATTTCATGATGTTGTAGTCTTTTCCTTTGACATCAGCATCAAGTAACGTAGTTGAGCTCATAGGTGTGTCCGTGCCATTTGCTTCATCCATTCCATACTTCTTCAATAGCTCTTTTAAATACTTTGTTTAAGATATAAAGATTCCATTCTTTCTTTGTTTGATTTGCAAACCAAGAAAGAAATTCAATTCTCCCATCATTGACATTTCAAATTCTCCCTGCATAATCTCAGAAAATTCCTTACACAGAGATTCATTAGTAGCACCGAAAATAATATCATCAACATATATTTGAACAATTAAAATATCATTTTGTTTTCGTTTTATGAAGAGTGTTGTATCAACTTTTCCCCGTACAAAACCTTGATCGATAAGAAACTTACTAAGCCTTTCATACCAGGCTCTAGGAGCTTGTTTTAAACCATATAAAGCCTTTTTAAGTTTGAAAACATGGTCAGGTTTAGTAACATCCTCAAAACCTGGAGGTTGTTCTACATACACTTCTTCCATGATGTAACCATTTAGAAAAGCACTCTTAACATCCATTTGATAGAGTTTGAATCCTTTGATACATGCAAAAGCTAAAAGTACACGTATAGCTTCCAATCTAGCCACTGGAGCATACGTTTCCTCATAATCAATCCCTTCTTCCTAATTATAGCCTTTGGCCACCAATCTTGCCTTGTTTCTGACAATAATTGCAGATTCATCGAGTTTGTTTTTGAATACCCATTTAGTACCAATGATCGGATGATCTTTGGGTCGGGGCACCAAATCCCAAACTTGATTTCTCTCAAATTGATTTAGTTCTTCTTGCATTGCTATAACCCAATCATTGTCTGATAAGGCTTCATCAATATTAGAAGGTTCAATCTCAGAAATGAATGCAGAAAAACTTACTTCATTGAAAATTCTATTTCTAGTTTTGATCCCTTCATTTACATCTCCTATGACTTGATCTAAGGGATGACTTTTATTGTATTTCCAAGCTCTCGGTTGACCTAGGGATTGCTCTTCTTCCTTAGTTTCATCAACCTCTAGAATAAGGGACTTAGAAATAGATTGACCATTTTCTTGATTTAAAACAACTTCCTGTTCTTCATTAATGGTTTTGTCGGAGGATTCAAATTCATCAAATACAACATGAATTGATTCTTCAACAACACAAGTTCTTTTATTGAAAATTCTATATATGCTTTACTTCGGTTAGAATATCCTAGGAAAATTCCTTCATCAGTTTTAGAATCAAATTTTCCTAAGTTATCTTTGCCATTATTATGAATGAAACACTTACAACCGAAGATGTGAAGATGAGCAATATTTGGCTTTCTTCCTTTGTACAACTCGTATGGTATTTTTCCAAGTTTTGTTCTGACATAAGCTCTATTTGAAACATAGCATGCTGTACTCATAGCATCGGCCCAGAACACTTGAGACACGTTCTTTTCATTCAACATTGCTCTAGCCATCTCTGTGAGCACTCTATTCTTACGTTCCACAACTCCATTTTGTTGAGGCGTTCTTGGAGCAGAGAAATTGTGATCAATGCCATTAGTATCACAATACTCTTCAAAGGCTTGATTTTCAAATTCTCTACCATGATCAGTCCTAATACCTGTAATAGACATACCTTTCTCATTTTGCACTTTCTTGGCAAAAACAATAAATTCTTCAAAGGTTTCATCTTTTGATGATAGAAAAATAACCCATGTAAATCTAGAGAAATCATCAACAATGACCAATGAATATAAGTTGCCACCAAGACTCTTTACTCTTGCTGGTCCAACTAAATCCATATGTAGTAATTGTAATGGTCTATTTGTTGAAATCTCATTTTTCAATTTGAAAGATGATTTAGTTTGTTTACCCTTTTGACATGCATCACAAATCAAGTCATTTTTGAAATTAACTTTGGGTAATCCAAGCACTAAATCCTTTTTGAGTAATTTCCCTAGTTGATGCATATTGACATGAGCCAATCTCTTATGCCATAACCAGCTTTCATCGGTATTACTCAAAAAACAGTTTTCAGATTCATTTCTACTAATATCTAGAGTATAGCAATTACCTTCCCTTTTTGCTCTGAGCTTAGCCTTGATATTCTTCTTATCAAGCTGTAAGTCACTCTTGTTGATGATTAAACATTCTTCTGAGTCAAATATCACCCAGTTGTTTTTATCCGCACTTTGACTTACGCTCAGCAAATTGTGACACAAGCCTTCAACATAATATACATCTTTGACTTGTATTCCTTTGTCATTTTTGATTTCACCAATTCCTGCTATCCTTCCGAATTGATTTCCTCCAAATTTTACCTTTCCACCTTCCTTAGGTTGTAATGTGGTAAAACTTTCGAAATCTCCAGTCATATGTCTAGAGCATCCACTATCTATGTACCACTTACTATTTTTGGATGGTTTGAGACATACCTGCAATCAATTGACTAAGTCTTAGGTACCCACATCTTTTTGGGTCCTTTTGGGTTAGTACAAATGATTTTCTGAATATATGAACCTTTAGGTACCCATTTGTAGGTTCCTATGGTTCCTTTCTTCTTATGAATGCATGAAGATGTATGATGTCCTTTTCTATTACAGTAATTACAAAATGCAAAAGGATTTGATGTATGCACAGAATGTTGGAAATAATTCAAATATGTCTTACCTCCTGCTTTCTTTCTTCCTTTTCTTTTATCTAATTTTGGATCATATCCAATTCCAGATCGATCATTTACAAATCGTTGAGCTTTTAAAATAACATTTAGCATCTCACTTCCTTGTGTGAATTTTTCAAGAGTTTTTGTTAGATCAATATTTTTCTTTTTCAAAGATAAACAATTTTCACAATCCTTTCCCTTAAGTTCAGTTTCAAGAACTTTGTTTTTCTTTTTAACAACAATCAATTCTTTAACTATTTTGATGAATTCAGAATGTAAAGCATTATATTCGGAAAGTAATTCATCATAGGTAGGTTCAGAATCATTTACCTCTTCTTCTGTTTCTTCTTGAGCAACAAGACATATATTAGCTACTTCTTCCTCATCACTTTCTTCGTCTGAGGAGCTGTCACCCCATATAGCAGATACAAAGGCTTTCTTTTTGAAGAATTTACCTTTTCTCTTTTCTTTGCTCTTTTGGTTCAAATCTGGACATTCTGACTTGATATGTCCTGGTTTCCCATATTCATAGCAAATGATATGATCTTTGCTACTATTTCCTCCTTTCTGAAAATGTTTGAATCCTTGACCTTTCTTGTAGAACTTTCTGAATCGTTTTATGATTAGACCCATCTCGTCATCATCGAACTCTTCATCCTCATCCTGATTCTCTTCTTTCGCTTTTAGAGCCAGACCTTTCTTTTTCTTGTCGCCAATGTCATCTAATTCTCTTTTGAACTTTAGTTTGCTTTCATATTCAGAAAGACTTCCAAATAGAGAAGCAACTGATCTCATTGATTCTCCTTTTGCTTCTTCTATTGCAGTAACTTTTGCTTCCCATTCTTTAGAAAGAATATTCAAAATCTTTCGTACTTGGGTGTGCTGATCATAGACTTTCCCAAGAGCTGCAAGTTGATTAACAAGATGAGTATATCTAAGTTCGAATTCAGAAATTGACTCACCTGATTTCATTCGAAGCAAATCGAATTCGGTGACCAAGGTGTTGATTCGATTTTCCTTTATTCCCGAAGTTCCCTCATGAGCTATTTCCAGAGCTTCCCACATTTGCTTTGCTGTTGGGAGTGTGCAAATTCTGAAATATTCACTTTGACTCAAAGCACTTTGTAACATCAGAATTGCCTTGCTGTTGAGAGTGATAAGTTTCTTGTCATTCTCATCATATTCAGCTGGCGTTTTTGGAATTTTCTGAGAATCTTCAATCTTTGTAGGTTGATAGTTTCCACTCTCAATTACATCCCATAGCCCATATTCAGTAGCCATCACGAACACTCTGAACTTAGCTTTCCAGAAAGAGAAGTGTTCTCCATTGAAACCAGGGGGTCTAGTGATGGATGCTCCGTCGGGAAGAATTCCTTCACCCATGCTTGCCATTGGATCCTTCTTAGGCTGTTAAACCTTAACAAGAAGACCTACGCTCTGATACCAAATGTTAGAGCAAGCGTTTCACCCAAGAGGGGGGTGAATTGGGTGATACTAAAATTTTTCTTCGGAAATATAAAACTTGACAATGAAATTAAAACAGTAAAGAGTAAGGAGAAATATCACCGAAGTATACACCGAGAGTTATACTGGTTCGGCCACAACCACTTTGACCTACGTCCAGTCCTCAGAGCTTCTCTGAGAGTTTCACTATAACTTCCAAGATTCAGTGGGTTCTTGGCACCTCAGTACAAGCAAGTTCCTACACCTGGACACTCGCTCCCCCTTACAAGTTGTAATCCAATCCCAACTCAAGGTTCCACAACCTTAAGTTATCTCAATAACAAATATTGAGTTTGAACGAAATATCTCTCTTACAGAGTGAATGAGAATCACTGAAGCATAGAAATACAATTTCAACGTGAAAACAGAGCAATGAACTTAGTAATTCGTATGTGTGTGTGCTTGTTGTTGTTTCTCTGTTTGGAGGTTCCCATATATATAGATATGTTGGTGATGACCGTTGGAACATTTCCTTTCGTCCGTTGGAGAGTTGCGCAGCCACTATTGACTTTTCAAGTTTTTGAAAAATATCCGTTGGCGGTGGTTGGCATTTGAACGTTTCATTTGACTTCCATCTCTTGAAGTGATTTCTTCATTGTGTATCTGTAAATAGACTAAGAATACTAATACAATGAAAGATTAATCATATAGGAAACAATATAATGAACGTTTGAATGATTTCTAAATTTCTGGGTATGCTTACTCGAGTAGCTACTCGAGTATCCCTTGAAGTTTACTCGAGTACCTACTCGAGTATCATCGGGAAATCTTTAATTAACTACAAGTTAATGAACAAGTATAAGATTACTCAGGTAGTGCATGGAGTAAACTAAATTTCAAACCTTTGGGAATAGTTATTTACTCTCGTACTTACTCCAGTAATGCATTTACAACTTCATAGATTACTGGGGTAACACGTCGAGTAAGCTTTCAAAACACTTTTGATTACTCGATGCTCTACTCCAGTAATGTTGGCAGGATTTCAAGGCCGAGAGCAATTACCTTGTTACTCGGGTAGGGACTCGAGTAATGCACTCATTTTTGCATAGGTTACTCGGGTACCACCTCGAGTAACTGAGACTTTTGAGCATGACTTACCCGGGTAATGACTTGAAGTTTACATTGAAAATATTTCTGCATATTGGGATACTTACTCGAGGAATCCACTTAAAATAGAACATTAAATACTAGAGTAAAGACTAGAGGAAAATGATACAAAGAGAGATCAAGTTAATCGGGTTTCACCTTCAAGTTTTCACTTACTTCAGTTCGTTACTCGAGTAGCTCCTCGAGTAACATTGGCAGTGGTACAAAGTGCCGAGAGGTCCACATTTTCAGAAACAGAGTTACTCGAGTAGCTCCTCGAGTAACATTGGCAACTTGAAGGCAACTGGAAGTTTTTCACATGGTTACTCGAGTAGCTCCTCGAGTAACATTGGCAGGCCGAGAGCAACTCCAAGTTTTTTTACCTGGTTACTCGAGTAGCTCCTCGAGTAACATTAGCAGGCCGAGAGCACATTGAAAATTTTTACACTATTACTCGAGTAGCTCCTCGAGTAACGTTGGCAGGTTACTGGAAGTTGTCTCTGGTTACTTCAAGTTTTGTCTCATTACTCGAGTAGCTCCTCGAGTAATGCCTTAGAAAATTTGCTTCTGATCAAGTTCCTCAGCATTTTCTCTTGGCCATTCTTCATTACTCCAATTCTTACTCCAAGTGATGCTTGTTCCTGTCATTACTTAGTTCAAACTTGTATATTAATTATTTCCTTTTCAAACCATACTTTTGTTATCATCAAAACATGAGATCTAACATGATATTCCTACCTTGCAGAGTGTCAAGTCTTGTTTAGGAAAGTCCTTTTCAATGAAAGACTTAGGTGAAGCCACCTATATCCTAGGGATTAGGATCTATAGGGATAGATCCAAAAGACTAATAGGCCTAAGTCAGAGCACTTACATAGATAAGATACTGCATAGGTTTAATATGCATGATTCAAAAAGGGGTTACATGCCTATGTCTCATGGCATCCATCTTAGTAAGGATCTGTGTCCTAGTACACCTGATCAGCGAGATCGCATGAGTATGAGGGTCATTGGACTGCCGTTAAGAATATCCTAAAGTACTTAAGAAGGACTAAGGACTTATTTTTTATCTATGGTGGATTGGATGATGAGCTCTGTGTAACCGGTTACACAGATGCAAGTTTCCAAACTGACCAAGACAACCTTAAATCGCAATCTGGATATGTATTCCTCCTGAATGGTGGAGCAGTAAGCTGGAAGAGCTCCAAGCAAAGCACTATAGCAGATTTTGCAATAGAAGCTGAGTATATAGCAGCATCAGATGCAGCTAAAGAAGCCGTTTGGATCAGAAAGTTCATTACTGAACTAGGGGTGGTGCCTACCATCTCAAATCCAATAGATTTGTTCTGTGACAATAGTGGTGCTATTGCACAGGCCAAGGAGCCTAGGTCACATCAAAGGACCAAACACATACTCAGGCGATTTCATCTTATTAGAGAAATCAATGATAGAGGTGATATAAAGATATGCAAAGTAGCAGGAGAAGATAATGTTGCTGATCCTCTTACTAAGCCACTTGCACAGGCAAAGCATGAGCGTCATGTTAGGGCAATGGGAATTAGGCAAATTAATGATTGCACCTAGGGCAAGTGGGAGGATGTTCGAAATTGTGCCCTAAGGGCCAATCATTGTACTTTAAACATTATTATTTTAATGAAATTTCTCCATTCTGTTATCATATTATTTGTATGTTAATTGTGATAATTGTATCCTTGGATAATTCATAAAGATTGTCCTAAAATGTCCCTGGTCGGTCATCTATGCGGGAGCAGAGATGAAACAAGACCAGTATGACTTTGATAAGATATGGAGATACGAATCAAAGTCTTAGGCACTTGTAAGAGTACAAGGTGCTGGACCGACCCACTATGAGAAAGCTACATGGATCAAGTCATAAGCTTTTCTTATGTATAACCACATCACAATGCCCTTAGACCTGAGGTTATCATGGATTCCTACATGAGAGTTGCTAAGCTTTGAACTAGTCAAAAGTCACTTTTGACCGGGTGATGATAAAGGCTACGATCGGGCTTGGTGGTTTTTCATGTAGAGGAATATGAATGATCAAGATGGAATTTGTCCCTCACATTAGTAGAGAGATATTACTGGGCCCCTCGATGAGTGAGTCTGAGAAATGTATGGCCATACTATGATGAAAGGAGTTTCTGTCTCTGTTATCAGGCTACTCAGGAATCGAGAAAGTAATGGTCAGGAACAAGAGAATGACATTTTCCATGCCTTATCCTTGATCGATATATCGTGTGACAAAAGGGACGTGACATGGTTGTATGACAGGTTGCATCGTGATAACGATCCTCATATGAATTGGGTAGTCGTAATGTCTTACTAGAGGCCGCTTGCAACTTTTGGGTTAGTGTAGTTATTGGCCCACTGCAAACTTCATATGGGCCTACAGGGTCGCACACATGAATGGCCCAACACGAGATAATGTTTGATTTAGGGTGGATGAATTTTATATTTATATATATATATATATAATATATAAAATTCATTAATAATATTATATAGATATATATTTTTTCGAAATATATATCTTATATATATATATATATTATATTATTATATTTAATAATATTATATAGATATATATATTTTTGAAATATATTATATATATATATATATATTATATGATATTATTATATTGTGTTGGTTTTAAATTTAATTTATTAAGATATATTAAATTTAATAACTAACATGATAGAGATATAGTATCTCAGATTTAATTTATGAAGATAAATTAAATCTAATGGCTCTTTATTTAGATTAAATAAATAGGTTAAATTAAAAATGTTGGACATATTTAATTTAAACTGAATTTATTTAATTAGCTCATCAAGATAATTAATTGTTAATTAATTTCGAAATTAATGATGATTAATTTTGAAATTTGAAAATAACCCTCATGGGTTATAAACTTGATAGAGCTGATAGACTCAGGGTACATCAGAATTGAGAGCCGCAAGTTAAACCCTTGGAGACATTAGAGGCGCTAGCACGCAGTCTCGATTGGAGAGCATTCGTGTGGATACCGGTAGAGGGAGCGGACCTGACGTGTTGGCTCCTAGAGATCGTGAAAACTCTGAATCATCAAAAAGGTATGAATCCTTCCAACTTGGTTTAAACGCCGTTGATAGATCCTCGATTAGGATTGGTTAAAATTTTTTTTTTAAATTTTTCCGCTGTGCTTACCGATCCTACAATATATCCTTATGCGACCTCTGCCTTGATATGCATGATGTTGATTAGCTATAACCATTATGTATTAGGCGTTATAAATACTTAAATTTTGTGTATGCAAAGTAAGTCCCATAATATTGGTTTTGTCATTACTTATATATAAATGATTTAAAGTTTTAGGTTTATCTATGTATAACTGAAAGTTTGAAGGAATTATGTGCGCATAGAAATAAAGTTTAAAATGGTATAAAACTAATAGTTTAGAGTTATAAGCATAAATTTAGGATAGTTTAGAGTTATAAGCATAAATTTGGAAGCTTAGGGAAATATAAATAATGAACGCAATATAATTTGGAGTTATGGGCATAAATTTGAAAGTTTATTTTTACATAGTTTTAAATTCAGCAAAATTTTATATAATTACCCTCATTTTGATAATTCAATCATTATCCAAAGATTATGACTATATTTGTCACGCATAGACAGAACATCTTGGATGTGGATTTATTTAATGGCCCAATTGCTTGTTTATATTGTGTCTGTTTAAATAGACTTAGAGCCTATTTGGTTTAATCGTATTGTATGCCTACAATGGTAATCATGATTGTACTACCAAGATAAGAGTGTTTAGTTGCTCTTTAGTATAGTAATAGGATTTACCATGGTAATCATGATTGTATTATCAAGATGAGAGTATTTAGTTGCTCTTTAGCATGGTAATAAGGTTTACCATGGTAATGATGATTACCAAAAATCGAATTTGAAAGTTTACCAAAAAAAATTTGAAAGCTTAAGGAAATATAATAATGAACATAGTATAATTTGGAGTTATGAGCATAAATTTGAAAGTTTATTTGTACGTAGTTTTAAATTCAGGAAAATTTTATATAATTTACCCTCATTTTTATAATTCAATCATTATCCAAAGATTATGACTATATTTGTCACGTATAGACAGAACATCTTGGATGTGGATTTATTTAATGGCCCAATTGCTTGTTTGTATTGTGTCTGTTTAAATAGACTTAGAGCCTGTTTGGTTCAATCGCATTGTATCCCTATAATGGTAATCATGATTGTATTACCAAGATAAAAGTGTTTAGTTGTTCTTTAGCATAGTAATAGGGTTTACCGTGGTAATGATGATTACCATGTTAATCATGATTGCATTACCAAAATAAGAGTGTTTAGTTGCTTTTTAGCATGATAATAGGGTTTACTATGATAATGATGATTACCATCGTAATTGTAATGATGATTACCAAAAATCGCATTTGAAAGTTTACCAAAACTAAATTTGAAAGCTTAGGGAAATATAATAATGAACGTAGTATAATTTGGAGTTATGGGCATAAATTTGAAAGTTTATTTGTACGTAGTTTTAAATTCAGGAAAATTTTATATAATTTACCCTCATTTTTATAATTCAATCATTATCCAAAGATTATGACTATATTTGTCACGCATAGACAGAACATCTTGGATGTGGATTTATTTAATGGCCTAATTGCTTGTTTGTGTCGTGTCTGTTTAAATAGACTTAGAGCCTGTTTGGTTCAATAACATTGTATGCCTACAATGGTAATCATGATTGCATTACCAAGATAAGAGTGTTTAGTTGCTCTTTAGCATAGTAATAGGGTTTACCATGGTAATGATGATTACTAAAAAATTGGTAATCCTCATTCATACCTCTCCCCCTATGAATGCACATCACCACCCCATTGCATGGTTGAAAAAGTCCAATTTACCATTTAGTTTCATTTGTCTTGTTTCACTTGTCACATTTCACCTCTTATATCATGCCACAACTACCACCGTCGGCCCTACCTCCTCTTCCTCCACTACCATCATCGCCACCCATGTCACCACCGCCACTGCCACCACCATCACCTCCACCATTGTGGCCGCCATCACTAACTCCTCCTCCTTCGCCGCCACCATCACTAACTTCAATCAATCATATATGTTTCATATAATAAAGCAAAGCAATAACATGCATCAATACATCAACACAAATATCAAATACATATAGGAGAGGTAACTTCCCTAAACTTGTTCTTTTCATGTGTGCTCTAACACCGGCTATGCACGATCAGAGAGACAACAAACCCTATAACCAAAGCAAGGACATAGGGTTATTCTCTATTCCAAATCTTTACTTCCATAACACTTCAAGTTGATTATCATCCCCGACTTTTAGGGGCTACTCAAAGCCTAAACATATGCCTAAAGGGTTCAGAAAGACTATACCAAAAACCACCTCTCAAAAGTGCAAAATATTGATTTTGGAGGTTGGCCGCAGCCAAAAACAAGTTAGAAATATTTGGGTTGTGACCAAGAAAATCATGTTTCTTGGCTAAAATTCCAAAAATCATAACTAATTCCAGAAAAATTGAAATGAGATGATTCTAAAGCCAAATGAAATATATTTAAGTCCTCTTTACTAGAAAAATATGGACCATTACCCAAAATCACCATAAAAATATAGAATTGCACAAAATCCAACACTGCTCCAAAACAGATTACAGTTTTAATCCCAAACTTTAGACAACCATAACTCCCAGCTCACAAAACGAAATGACATGAATAATATGTCCATTTTGAGGCTTAGAATGTGAAATTTAAGACTAGCAAGTTTCAAAATTTTTAGACACCATTTGGTCATTTAAAATGTCAATACAAAAAGACTACCTAGAACAGAATTCACACTGGACAGAATTTCAGTTTTGACTCAATTGCTTCCAATGGTCTAATTTTAACATCAAAGATCATTCTCACACAAAATTTCATAATGAATCCATTGGAAACCCAAAATCAACCAAATTCACATCACATTGACATGTTACACCACAACCACAATATGTCATACAATGTTCAATACCAAACTCTACATTGCAATCTCTTTCCATTTCAAATTCAAAACCAATTCCAATGATTAAATAACACAACATGACATCAATTGCACCACATTACACCATCCAATTCCACCATTTAAAAATTACACAAAATCAAGATAAAATTCCATAAATCACAAAACTTATCCATAAATCACAATACTTAGGTCAAAGTGTTACAAATACTCACTTCTTCCTCTTTCCCATGCTAATTCCTTGATTCCTCATCTTCCAATTTTTCCTCAAGCATTCAAACACCTCCTTTCAAAAATATAAAACCATAGAGATGAAGCTCTCATCACTATGAATAACATTATAGAAGAGTATTTGAGCATTAGAGGACATCTACAAGGCTAAAATCTCACCTTTTACTTTCTCTTTCCTCCTCTTGGTTGGGCGTCCATAGAGCTTGAAGAGAGAGGATGTGAGATGAAGATGATAAAGCGAGAAATCAGATTTTCCTTGCCCTTAACCGAAATGAGAAAAGAGAGAAAAAGAATTTTGAATAAAATAATAAATTGGACTTTTTTACTTTAATCCCATGGAGCCACTTGTCATGATCTTAAAGCTTCATCTCCCTTGAGCTCACATAGGCACACACACATGTGATTCCACCCTTTTAATCTCACAACAATTAATCACAACCATTGATCTTTGAGTTATCAATGAGCTTCCTCTTTGGTAACTAACCAATTGGTTGGTAACTTTCCCGTTTTGCCCTTGATTATGGCAATTCTCACTGAAACACCTCCAAATACATCATATCTTTCCATTTCACCACAATATGCGCCCTCCCTCTATTTTAAGTCAATTTAGATATTAATCCATAATTTAACTTAAATACAGGGTTTCGACACTACTTATATCACATTCGAATTACAACTTATATCATATTCTCCAAAATTCACCATTTTACTTTCTTTAATACCCCAAAGATATAAGAATCATTAGGGAATAACTTTGGGCTCCTGCTAAACTGAGGCTTAACAATCCACTTATTTCAGGCTTATTCTCTAGCCTCAAATCCCAAAATTCGGGGTATTACAGCTGCCGCCACTTCCACCTCTACTATTGCCTCTATAGTTGCCACTACCTCCTCCTCCACTACTGAAACCGCCACCCATTGTAACATCCCATTTTTAGTCACCAATATCCCTTGCATGTAATTGATACAGTTAATGGAATAAAATGGTGAATTGGAAAATGTGGCCAGTGAAATTTCCTATAGGTACTGAGATTATCATGTGATTTTATATCACTAAATGATGTCAACTAAATGTGAAATTTTCTAGAATGAAAGTAGACATTCCAAACTTTAATTTGGTAGGTCATATAAGTCATTTGGAGCTGTGCACAAAGAATTATTCATTTTTGAAGTTAGCCAAGTGAAACTGGCAAGTTTCTGTGGTAGTGTTCAATAAATATTAATTCTGGAATTCTGTGCTTCTAATTGGCTAAAGGAAATATTTTTATTTAAAAATAGACTTAATAAGGGTCATATAGCCTTTAGAATTACTGTTATAATTGCATTAGATAATGAGCAAAATTTGATTAAGGTAGTAATGGTACAAGTAATAATCAGTTACTTGTAACTTTAATTTTTATAGGAACTGGAAATTTCTCGAGCCGGAGACCGACTGAGGAATTGAGAAAGGAGTCAGGTAGTAACTTTTTCTTACATATACTATGTGATTATTGTATGTTTGTATATGACATCTTCTGGAATATGAGCATAGTGTCTTGGATATGTATATTAGCCTAGTTGGGTTATGAGACCTAACGTTAGCGTAGGGTTAAGCCAAGGTTGAACAATCATTTAGCATTGGATAGTATGCACACAACATTCTATCATTTTTCATAACATGGTGCATGTCATATTTATTTTCACATTTTATATGTCTAAAATGCATGTTGCTATTGAGATTAGCTCGAATCTCACCCTTTTCAACAATATAAATATAACAGATAAGGCTAGCGGCTTGAAAGGTAGCCACAGGTGAGTAAGCATCCATGTACAATCAGAAGCTGCTGTTGGTTATCACAGATGTAGTTTTTATTTATTTTGGAGAGTCTGTACATATTTTTTAAACTCTGTGATTTTCCTGTATTGTAAACAAGCACCTGTAATTGGTATGTTTCCGCTATTTTTGTATACCTATGGAACTGTGCGCTTATTACTCTGTGAATATCTAAATGTTAAGGGGTTTCATATTTGTGGTATCAAAGCTAAGAGCGGTTCTGGTATTATCAGAATAGTATACTGATATGGTCTTATTTACAAGTTAACAGGAACGATGCGCGAAGAATGACAACAGCTAGATAGGTCACCAATGTCGGTGAACCAGGGTACCCCGGGTCACAGGATTCCTGAGGAGCAGTAGTCTGTGGAGACAAGGACACCTAGGAGATGGGTCCAAGTCAGACCAATATATAGGCCACAAATGAGACATGAGCTAGTACCTAGAGAGAGGATAGGAGATTCCAAGCAGCTACTTTCTGATGAGTCAGAGTCTGAGTTCTGTGTTACTACTCTCTCTAGAGCCAGACTAGTGCATATGAGATATTACCTGCGGCCGTATAAGAGGTTGTGGGATTATATTTGGTGCAGATACTTACGGGCTTTCAAGAAGTAAGGCACTTTTGTAGCCCAGTACCTTGCATATTTAAATTCTATGACTCACTCTACAAGAAGCAAGTTCCACTAAGGCTGGAATATCCAGACATGATTTGGATTTATACGACGATGTACTTTTGCCCATATACAACATTTTGGGCCAGGAATAAGAATGATATAGTCGAGCGGGGCCCGAACAACCATTTTATCCAGTTTAGGAATCACATGATAGTGTACGTGGTGAAGTACATGTACAACAGTGTGTAGAGGGTCTATACCCAATATTTTGGTGACCGGAGGTAGCCGGCATGACTTCTGAGATGAGGGCAGTCATGGGGTACCGGTGGAGAGAATAAGAAAAAGCTGGTATCTGTATTTTAGTATGGGTATACAAAAGTTAAGCGTGCTCAACCCAGGGAAATCACGGGATGGGTGACACCCTAGGAAGATATATATATATATATATAATTATGTTATAAGTTGTGAGAGAGGACAAAGACATATTGTACAGTAGTTATAGGTTGTATGGTATTAATATTTTCCTTAACTACTATAAATATCTACTGTATGATATCTATGACATATCTATGTACTCAAATTTTTGAGAAATGACAAAAATGCCCTTGTATTCATATGAAATTTATTTCTTATCTATTTTCATTCAGTGGGATACCAAGATGATACGTACAAGAGAAGAAAATCATACCTCAGAATGGGAAGATAGACTTGAACTGCTTGATGGCATAGCAACAAACCATGATGAACAATCTTAGAGATAAACTGCGTAAGGTACAACAGAGACAAGAAAGGTTAGAACACCTTAAAAGGAAAGAAAGCGAATGTAATCAACCTAAGCAACCTTATCAGGAGCCACTACATATGCTCGTTTATAAAGCAAATGTTTTTTGAACATGGTTGAAACGGTTTGATAAACAACAACGTCTTGCTTTTCGAGGGAGATTTGATCCTCTATAAGTAGAAGACTAGTTATCCATATTGGAGAAAATTTTCACAAAACTAATGTGCCTTGATGATATCAAGGTTTAGCTAGCTAGTCACAAACTAAAAGAAGATGTGGATATATGGTGGAGGAATATAGAGTTGATTCTACAAACAAGGAATATTCTGGAAACTTGGGAAATATTCTAAGGAAAATTTAATGAAAGATATTTCTCTCAATCGGACCGACTAGCAAAAGAGAATGAATTCCTCAATATACAATAGGATGATAAAGAGAGCTTTGATGAGTACATGGCACGTTATATCTGACTATCTTGATATTCCTTGTACTAAGACATCGGGATGATGAGGAGTGGAGTTTTGACATGTTGGTACAGGGGCTAAAACCAGAGCTAAAAAGGAACTGGTTTCCAAACATTTTATTAAGTTCAATAAGGCGGTTGAAGAGTGTCGGATCATGGAGAACAATCTACTGAATTTATACACCCACAGACAAATTAGAGCAAGAACACAGCCAGTCATGGGAACTCTTCTCAAAAGCTCAGTTATCAGGGTGGTCCTTTTGGCGGAATTAGCAATAAAAAGTCATACAGCCGAACAACAGCAGTAACCAAAACCCCCTTGGGAATAGAACCTGCAGATACCTGGTCAGACATTTGGGCAAGCAAGGCAGGCATCAGCACCCGTAAGGCAATCACCAGGGTCAGTGAGATAGATAATTTGTTATAGATGTAGGAAACTAGGGCATTTTGCAAGAGATTGCCCACATCAACAACAACCAACAGAGCTTAGCCCAAGAGCTCAGGGTGGGATTTATGTGATTATTCAGGAGGAGGTTAGACAATTTCCTAAAATGATTCAAGGTACAGATTTTTTTAATAGCAATTCTGTACAAGTAATACACGATTTGGGTGCTAGTCATTCATTTATTACATATACTTGTGTAAGATGGCTAGGCCTGAGTGTATACAAATTTTCATATAAGTTAGTTGTGCCTACACCCTCGGGTCTTAATTAAATGAACTATATTGAAAGGCATATGGAATGAGAATTTGAACCTTGGAATTAAGGTTGAACCTTTAATAAAGCTTGAGGATAACACTTGAATATCATAAGGGATAGAATTAGAACTATGAATCATAATGATTTTGGTATGCATGTTGGGTATAATTGAGGACTCAATTAACATTAAGATTATAGATCCAGTATAAAGTTATGAATTCCTTGTAATGCTATTTGGGCCGACCAATGCACCTGCTATATTCATGGACTACATGAACCGAATTCTTCATTCATATTTGGACCAATTCATGGTAGTCTTGCTTGATGATATTCTAGTATACTCGCGGAATATATTAGAACATGAACAACATTTGAGAACATGAGTCGAGTATAGTCAAGTTGATGCCTACTCTGGAACATTTATATGATACGTAAGGATATCACGATGTGATTAGTAGGGATAAAGCAATCATTTTGGGTCGGAACAAAATCATCGCTTTGATCCTAAACAGTGCACACCGTACGGGCAGTAAGGGTTAAAAGTTAGTTGATCCTGAACCTTGAATAGATAGATATAATTTCAAACAGACATATTTACAGACAGTCCTAATGGCAGTAAGACCAAAATATTTAGTGTTGTGAGAGTAAAACGACGTAAGCCGTAAAATTAAATACAATAGACAGTGTTTCGACAAGGCAATAAGGACTAGAGCTATAATAGACTATATGATTTAAGATCATAAGACCTGTTGGACTAGTATTCCCTCTGGCCAACAGATTGTTATGCAATCAAAGTTATGCCGAATAAAGAACAGAGGCAATAAGACCCGAGGTGCATGTTAGCATTGGGCGTGTCCTTGGACAGTAAGACCTGGCAAGTACCTTGTGCTATATAGAATAGTAATGAACATAATAAGGAATAAGCAACTCCATGGCAAGCTGAGCGGGTGAGTCTTGGCTTTCAAAAGTTAAATTTCTGGGCCTGTAGTCTAACAACAAGGGTTTTTAGTAAATCCAAACAAGGTGGAAGCAGTACTGAACTGGAAGAGGCCAGAAACTGTTTTTGAGATACGTAGTTTTCTAGGTCTTATCAGGTACTACCAGTGGATTATACAAAATTTTTCCAGAATAGCTCTGCTGTTGACAAAGTTGACACGGGAAAAACTTAACATTTTATGTGGAACAGCAATTGTGAGGGGAACTTCACAGAGTTGAAATAGAAATTAGCAACAGCACGAGTGTTAACAAACCTAGATTCGGAGTTGACCCTCGTGGTCTACAAAGATGCCAGTAGGCATGGATTAGGAAGTGTTTTAATGTAGCATGGTCGTGTATTAGCTTATGCATCTAGACAATTGAAGTATCATAGAAACAAACATCCCACACATGATATTAAGTTAGTAGTAAGTGTGTTGCACTGAAAATCTGGAGGCATTATCTCTATAGTGTGAGTGCATAGATGTACTGCGACCGCAGGAGCTTAAAATATTTATATGATAAAAAAGAATTGAATATGAGAAATCACAAATGGATGGAGCTACTTAAAGGTTACAATATAAAGAAAAGTACCATACAGGAAAGGCCAATGTCATTATTGACGCATTTAGCCGTAAAACAGTGCAGGTGGCAGCCATGATAATTTATGAGCAGAACTGATCTAAGATCTCAGAGATTTCAACCTACTTAATCAGAATGTGATTTATGGCAATAATGTCAATCAATCAGGGAATGATCTAAGAGCAGAAATAGAAGAAGCTCAGATCAAGGGTAGATAAGAGCAGTCTATCAAAAATATGACCGAAAGTGAAAAAGCTAAGTCTGAAGGTACATTGGTCCTTTTGAAATCTTGTTAAAGATTGGGCTGGTAGTGTACCAAATAGCTTTACCCTTAAGCTAGAGTAGGTTGCACGATGTCTTCCATGTCTCACAGTTAGGGATGGAAATAGGCCAGGCCCTTAACAGGGGCCTACGGCCTAGCCTACAAAAAGCCTAACCTAGCCTATTTAATAAATAGGCCAGGCTCAGGCTCAGGCATATTGTTAGGCCTATTTTCATAAAAAGGCCAGGCCTATTTTCATAAAGCCTAGCCTATAGGCCTACAGGCCTGGCCTATTTAGCTTTTTTTAATGTATAATATTACATAAGTATATATAATATAATCTAAATAATTTTATAAATTATTTATAAATTTACTAACTTAACCTTAATTCTAAATTTCACATCCCGTCGTCATTATACTCAACTATTACTTTCACATAAATCATTCACTCTTGCCTTTCTTCTCTTCGATCGCTCAAGATGACAACACTAACTCACTTACTCTCCCCCAATTTGCACCCTCCACTGTGAAGGGTTATATGTAAATTTAGAGGCATTGGCTTTAAAGGTTATTTAAAAGCCTACATTATTTAAGTAGGCCTTTAAACAGGCTTCAGGCCTTGTCAGGCCTTTTGAAGGCCCAGGCTCAGGCCTAAAAGAAAGCCTACATACAGGGTCAGGCCCAGGCTCAGGCTTTGAATCTCTGTTGCAGGCCTAGGCCTATTTAGGCAAAGCCTAGCCTAGCCTAGCCTATTTCCACCCCTACTCACAGTTGAAGAAATAACACAGTTAAAGCGTTACCTGGAATTCACAAGCCAGTACATATAGCAAATTTTGAGGATGAAATTTATTTAAGAGGGGGAGAGCTGTAACATCCCATTTTTAGTCACCAATATTCCTTGTATGTAATTGATACAGTTAATGGAATAAAATGGTGAATTTTGGTGAATTGGAAAATGTTGTCGGTGAAATTTCCTGCGAGGCGGTGAGATTGTTATGTAGTTTTAGATAATCAAATGATATTCAATAAATGTGAAATTTTCCAAAATAAAAGTAGGCATTCCAAGCTTTAATTAGGTAGGTCATATAAGTCATTTGGAGATGTACACAAAGAGTTATGCATTTTTGAAGTTAGCTAAGTGAAACTAGTAAGTTTCTGTAGCAGTGTCCAATAAATATTAATTCTTGAATTTTATGCTTCCAATTGGCTAAAGGAAATATTTTTCCTTAAAAATTGACTTAATGAGGGTCATATAGCCTTTAGAATCACTACAATTGAACATCTATAAATAAAGCTAAGAATTTTCAAAGTTTGATGAAAATTTGCCAATTTTCTGGAAACAGGGAAACTACACTGTGCAGAATTGTACTGTGCAGAAACTGTTATAATTGTATTACATAACCAACAAAATTTGATTTAAAGATAGTAATGATACAAGTAATAATCAGTTACTTATAACTTTAATTTGTATAGGAATTGGAAATTTCCTGAGCTGAAATCAAGGTTAAGACTGACTGAGGAATTGAGAAAGGAGTCAAGTAGTAACTTTTTCTTGCATATACTATGTGATTATTGTATGTTTGTGTATACCATCTTCTAGAATATGAACATAGTGTCTCGGATATGCATATTAGCATGGTTGGGTTATGGGACCTAATGTTGGCATATAGTTAAGCTAAGGTTGAACAGTCGTTTGGCCTTAGATAGTGTGCATATAGCATTCTATCATTTTACATAACATAGTGCATGACATATTTATTTTCACATTTTATATGTCTGAAATGCATGTTGCTACTGAGATTCACTCGAATCTCACCCTTTTTCAATGATACAAACATTACAGCTAAAGCCAGGGCCTCGACGGGCAAGACAGTAGCCACCTGTGAGTAAGTGTCCCGTATAATCAAAAGCTACTGTTGGTTATCATAGATGTAGCTTTTATTTATTTTGGAGATTCTGTACATATTTTTCAAACCCATTAGGGATTTTTCTGTATAGTAAACAAGCACCTGTACTAAGTATATTTCAGCTATTTCTGTATGCCTACGGAATTGTGCGCTTATTACTTGCGAATATTGAAATGTTAAGGGGTTTGACACCCCATGCTGCCTGTAACCCCCTTCACGATTAAGGCCAAGATTAAGTTCTTAAACACATAATTAAGTTAGAATTAGAGACCATATTTCAAATTAGGACTTATTAAGGTAATCTTTTACCCAAAATCATATTTGTAAAAACTTTTCACAATGGTCTCATATTCACATTACAAAACAATAATGGCCTGTACAGGTGGATTCCATTTACAAAAATTAGAGTGCAAAGTAAACTCCCGACTCATTCGGGTTCCATTCATTAAATAAGGGTTTATACAAAGGCTCAAAGCCCACATACTTTTCCCTTATCTTGGGGATTACACAAAATTATACAATTGATCCAAAAATATCCAAATGATTTACAATGATAACCATTAACCAAAAAGGAACTCCTAACACGGAGCTCTACCCGCTCTTCATCACCCGTTTGCCTTTCGATCCTTCAGTCCTATCTAAAATGTTTAATTTTGGGAGAGTGAGATTCTAAAGAATCCCCGTAGTGTCAAATCAATCATAGTATGTACAACAATAAGGCATGAAATCTAATCATTATCCACACAAAGCAACTACAACGGCAATGGTTAGTATGACACATGTCATCCCTTACGATTGCTCACGCTGAATTGCTTACGCTGCATTGCATCACAACAATCCACACAATATATTTCACCACAGCTGGGATTCATATAAAGCATTTCATAATGCAAGCCATGAAGGCAAGATCAACACACATGTAATACCCCGAATTTTGAGACTCAAGGCTAGAGAATAAGCCTGAGATTAGTGGATTGCTAAGCCCCGGTTTAGCAAGATCCAAAATTGTGATTAGAGGTTAATGACTACAAAAGTGGACGTGGTTAGTGATTAATGAACCCTTTTAGAGAATATAAAGTGGATTGTAGTCGCTTGTGTTATGAGCAACACCAAAACCCTGTATTTGAGTTCAATTGTGGATTAACATCCAAATTGACTTAGAATAGAGGGAGGAATTGAATGGGATATTGTGATGGAAATGGTGTCATGTTGTGGTATTTAATCATTGGAATTGATTTAAATTGGATTGGACACATTGGTTGCAAAAAATTGGAAATGCTGTCCAGTGTGAATTCTGTCTGGGCAGTCTTCTCGTGTGGACGTTTTTACTAGGAAAATGATGTCAGAAAATTATGAAACTTTCCAGTCTTAAATTTCACATCCCAAGCTTCAAAATGGACATATAATTTGTGCCATTTCGTTTTGGGAACTGGGAGATATGACTGTCCAACGTTTGAGGTCGAAAATGGACTCTGTTTTGGGGCAGTGATGAAATTTGTGTAATTCTGGAATCGTGTGGTGATTTCTAGTAATGGATCATATTTTTCCAATGAAGAGGACTTAAATAACTTTCATTTGGATTTGGGATCACCTCATTTTGAGTTTTCTAGAATTAGTTATGATTTTTCAAAGATTGGGCAGAAAATCTGCCAGAAAATCCGAAAATGCCAATTTTGGGAATTATGACATCAGCATAATAAAACATGACATCATCCTAATATTAAAGCACCTTTTCCTCATCTTCCTTCCTCCAAACCGACGCCATTCTGCAACAGAAATAAAGAAAAAGGGTTGAGAGGGTTTTGGGAGAAAAGGAGAAGAGAACTCGCAAGGTAAGCCGATTTCTCCGACGATCTAGCTCCTAACGCGTATAACTCCGATCCTAAGCTACTCCTTTATGTTCTTTAAGGTTTGGAAGCTCCTCTTTTGGTGTTTTGAAGTTAGGGTTTTCAGCCAAGTCAAGGAAAATCAAGTGGGAGTTTGAGGTAACTTCCAAACTCTTGTATATTGACTATTCTAGCTGCTGTGGGCAATTTAATCGGTGAAATTCCACCGGATTGCCGTTGGTTTTAATTTATGGAAATGGGTTGTAGGGGCTGTTATGCTGCCCAAATTGATACTAAATGGTAGTTGTAACCTAATGGAATAGTCAATAAAGTGGTTAGGAGTAGAAAGGAACGCGTTTACGGAGCCGAAACCGAAAAACCCCAATTTTTCCCGGAAAACCCATATATTTCGGTCTGGGCTATAAATGGGTCTTAGAGTTGGATTTTCAATGATTTGATGATTCCATTGGATTCAGTGGGCGAAAATAGGTGGGATTACAGTTGGGCACTTTTTCGGAAAAGGCTGAGAAAGCATAATTACAGAAACGCCCCTAAAACCCTTAAAGTGGGGCTGTCAAGGGTAATTTTGTAATTGACATTGAATTTGATAATTCTGAGTCCGGAAATGGATTCCTTGGGCGAAAATATGTCAGAATAGCCCATGTCAAAATTTTAAGAAAAGTACAGCCGGACCGGGTACGGCGGGGCCGAGTCCCGGGGGTATTTTAGTAAATTTTTAATATAGCCTCATATAACCCCCAGAAACACTATGGAAGTGTCTAAATGGTACATTTGACATTGTAGGATCGAATGTGAAGCCCCGAGTTGCTGGCACGCAAATCGAGGAGAAAAGACTGGAGGTAGGGGACTTACCTTACTTGCATGTATTTGATATCTTTGCTTGTGTAGTGATGTATGTGATTGCTTTACTTGATTGTGTAGAGCATATCTGAATAAATGAAGCTCTGTTTCTGTTTTACTGTGGCCATAGTTTTGTTACATGAAACATTGAGTATGCAAAAATGTCATTATGGGGCATGCATCTAGATAAAGCTAACATGTCATACACATAGCATCTATCATGCATGCATTATGGTATCTGTTTGCTACTGAGATTCTCTCGAATCTCACTCTCCCTTACCAATAATTTAGACAGGGCAAGTGGCTTGTGGAGGGAGCGGCTAGGACTCCTTCGAGATGAGATTGTGTAATCCCCATTTGAAGAACTGTAATGGGCAATTGTACCCTGTGTATCTTTAGCGAAGGTATGTACCCGGGATTACCGGGATGATTAAGTTGTGCACTCTGATATTTATATGAATGTGATTTATCTTCGCGTAGTAATTGTATTCGAAATGTGAATATGAGACCATGTTTATAAATGATTTCAAAAAGTATTCGCGAAAACCCCGTCATGTGATGGGTTAGTAAATGTTATTTGATTATTATTGGTCTCTATTTCATTTTAATCGCGTATTTCAGATATAATTACGGAGGGGGTTACAACACAGCCCACGGCTGGATTCACAAACGCCACCCCACGGGTTTGATACACAAAATCCAGGTCGATTACGACGGCAGTTCAACGGCCGACCTAGAGATGACTAGCGTCAATCCCTATACGGCTCACACTGAAGTGCTCACACCGTAATAGACCATAGCACACAGTTCACAAAGTTCAATGATAAGTTATGCATACCAAAACATCATACACAATATAAGAGAAGAGTCACTACCTGATTCCTTCCGAGAGTTCCTTGGCACCGGTCTCTCCCACGTCAGGCAAATATCGTATCCTAGAATCATGATTAGGGATGAAAAGTTATTTCTCTATTCCAATTCTCAATATCTTCATAACACTTAATTGGTTATCATTATTGCTCTTTTAGTACTCAAGAATACCTTTAACAATAGACCTAAGGGGTTAGAAGACTATCCCCAAAGATCCCCTTTTTGGAAACACAAACCGATATTTTCTACACAGACACTCGAGTAAAGATAGCCTCACTCGAGTAAGGTTGTACGAATACTCGAGTGAAGGAAACCTCACTCGAGTGATGGTATGGTTTGCACTCGTGCACTAGAGAGTGAAGGATAGCAAGTGAACACCCGAGAGCAAAAGGACTTTTCAGAGACTACAATACTCGAGCACATTGGACCTCACCCAAGTGAAAGCCAAATGCCTCACTCGAGCACCTGAGAGTGAAGTCCAGAAAGTGAGAACTCAAGAGCATAAGAGAAATGGCAGTAGCCTAGATAGCTTACTGCACTCGAGCACAACACAGCTCACTCGATTGAATACCCTATACTCGCGAGTGAGAAGGAACACTCTTGCACCATAACCGCGAGTGACATCCCGAGAAGCAAGTCCTTGGTGTCAAATACACCAGTCACTCGAGTATGAGGAGGCTTACTCGAGTGATATTCATTCCTCACTCGCAAGTGAGACTATACACTCTTGGATTTTTCCAGAAAGCACAATAGAAAACTAAAGAGAAAACAGAATACACACACAGTACTTGAGTGAGACTCATTCTCACCCGAGTGAACTTCATCCCTCACTCGAGTGAATCCCAAATCACTGGAGTGATTCTATCAGAACCAGAAAACGCAAAAAAAAAAGGTATTTTTCCCAACACTTGCCCAATTGATCCTAATGGACACAAAACTTTACCTAAAGTCACTCCCACAGAAAAACACCCAATAAACTCAATGGGATCATCAGAATCATCAAAATCCTACTCCATTATCATGCTTTGGGTTTTGGACAATAAAATCAATAAAATACCAATCTCATCCAAACATCACATTTCAATCACCAATCAATCTATTCATCCTAAACTCATTCCAAGATACCATTCTCATGCCAAAAACATGCCAAATGAATAGTGGCACTCATTTTCGGATTCAAGCCAAATTTTTCAGAAATTACAAACTACTTCAAATGGCATGAAACATAGATAGAAAGATTGGTTTCACTCACCTTATCAACCTTCTCAAAGGGAGTTCTTGATTTACCACTTCCCAAATTTTTGTGTGACACAAAACAACACCAAATGGCCAAACTAAAAACACCAAAATGAAGCTCTTCACTCAAGGATCAACATTTATGAATGGTGTTTAAGCAAAGGAGGGCATTGACTTACCTTAAATCATACTTCTTCTTTCTCTTTCTTGCCCAACTTGGCCGCCTAATTTGCAGAAGAGAGAAAGAGAGAGAAAATGAGAGAGAGAAGAGAGATGGAGTGCAGAGATGGAAAAGAGAGGTGAGAAAATATTAAACAATACATTTGACTTTTTCCCATGCTTTCCCATACTTCCACCTTGACACATGTCACACTACCATTGGCTCTCATAAAGGTAAACACCCAATTAGCCACTTAATCCCTCCATTAGCCATTTTAATTTCACACATCATTTTCTCTTGGTTAATAATTAATTCCCCCATTAATTACCAATTCATGGCCAATAATTCCATTTTTCCAATTTTTCACTAATTATGACATATTAATTAATATTGCCATAAAACACATAATAATTCCAATTAAATTCATAATTATCCATAATAATCATGATTAGCCCTTAATCAAAAATTGGGATATTACACTACCACCTCCACTGTTGCCACCACCACTGCCACCTCTGTAATACCCTGAATTTTGAGATTTGAGGCTAGAGAATAAGCCTGAAATAAGTGGACTGCTAAGTCCTGGTTTAGCAGAAACCCAAATTTATTCCCTAATAATTCTTCTATCTTTGGGGTATTAAAGAAAGTAAAATGGTGAAGTTTGGAGAATATGATATAAGTTGTAATTCGAATGTGATATAAGCAGTGTCGAAACCCTGTATTTAAGTTCAATTGTGAATTAACATCTAAATTGACTTAAAATAGAGGGAAGCTGCATAATGTGGTGAAATGGAATGATATGATGTGTTTTGTGGTGATTCAATGTGAATTGCCATAATCAGGGGCAAAACGGTAAAGTTACCGACCGATTGATTGGTTATCGAAGAGGAAACTCACTGGTAACTTAAAGATCAATGGTTGAGATTGATTGTGTAAGAGATCAAAAGGGGTGGAATCCCATATGGGTATGCTTATGTGAGCTCATGGGAGATGGAACAAGATCATGACAAGTGGCAACTTGTGAGCCTTAGATCTTGGTCAAATGTTCAAAGTGATTTAGGTCAGCCAACACATGAAGCAAAGGGAAAAAAACTGCCTTTATCTTCTTCATCTTCATTCCCTCTCTCTCTAACTCCATTTTCATCTTGGCCAAGGAGGAAAGAGAGAGAAACAAGGTAAGTTTTGGTTTGGTAAATGGCCTCTAATGCTTAAATCCTCTTCATTAATCTTGTTCATAGTGATGAGAATTTCATCTCTATGGTTTTAGATTTGTGAAAGGAGGTGTTTGATAGCTTGAGAAAAAGTGGAAAGATGAAGAATCAAGAAATTGGTTTGGGAAAGAGGAAGAGGTGAGTATTTGATGCATTTTGATCTAAGTTTTGTGACTTGTGGTTGAGTTTTGAGAATTTTGGAATTTGCCCTGATTTTGTGGTATTTTCAAAATGGATGAATTGCCTTGTATTTTGTATGGCAATTGGTTTCTTGATATGTTATATGTTCATTGGAATTGGGTTAGAACTTTGAATGGAAAGAATTTGCAATGTGGAGTTTAGGTTATGACTTTGTGTGACATGTTGTGGTTATTATGAAAACATGACAATGTTGTAAGAGGCAAGCTTCACCCAAGAGGGGGTGAATTGGGTGATGTTATAAATTTTTCGCTTGAAGTGGTGATATGAAAATATAATAGATAGAGTAGAGAAGAGAAGATTTGAACACAGAGAGTTATACTGGTTCGGCCTAACAACAATGCCTACGTCCAGTCCTCAGAGATCAAGACCTACTGAGTTTTTCACTATCTCTCCAAGATTCAATGGGCTCTCAGAACGCCACAAAACAACAATCGTCTTTAAACGGACTACGAGCAGAAATATTCTCTCAACAAGAAATTTCTCTCCCCCTTACGACAAGTCTTACGTGCAGAAAAACAACCTATGACTCTTCTCACTTGCTTATGTATACAAGACTTATGAGCAGCAACGTTCTCTCCTGCTTACACCACTGTAAGTCTTACGAGCAGCAACGTTCTCTTCTGCTTGTATCTTATAAGGCTTAAGAGTGGAAGACACAACAAGGAATTCTCTCAACGGCTTCTCTCGTAAGGAAAAACAACCCTCTCAAGGTCCCAATACCTTGAGATCAAATACACATAGAATTTTGAATTGTATGAAGACTCTCTTACAGAGCTAATGAATAAACACTGAAGATCAATGTGTATACAGAAGAAAATGATGAATAACAGAGACTTGGTATAAGCTTGTGAATTCTTATGCTACGTTGTCATCGTTTCTCTTTGAGTCTCTGTATATATATAGTTGCTCCAGTTTTTGCCCGTTTGGAAATTCTTCATTTGTGGAGCGGGACATTTGAAAGTATTGGCAGACACGTGCATGTTTGAATAATCTGAGTGCGATAGGTGCCAGCGTGTTTATAATCATCTTGTCTGCCGTTGTATCACTTTCCTCATGTGGTTCAATTCAAACGTTCATATTCCTGTATCATACTTTTAAAACAATCAAAACAATGTTAAACAATGATAAAAAGTAATGATGATATGAATTAATAACAATAAACCATATTCGGAATGAACGTTGTGATACTTAGCATTTTCGGTGGTCAAACAGGGCATCACTCGAGCATGAAAGGCTCACTTCGAGTGATCTCCTATTTTCCTTCATATACCTCTGTTATCGGGTTGTGCTTGCATAGAATATCAGAGAGACAAAATCTTCACTCGCGGGTGAAGAGGGGTCTCACTCGAGCACAAAACCTCTGCTCGAGTGATCTTGCAATATCCACAGGGAATGTCTTCTCGGGTCATCACTCGCATACCATTTTGACAAGAGTGAGAATTTGTACTCGCGAGTGATATGGACCCTCACTCGAGCACACTTACCTCTGCTCGAGTGAGACGCATATTCTCAAGGAATATGCTCTCAAAACCATCACTCGCATCAGAATTTCAGAGGGATAGAATTTTCACTCGCAAGCATTGACGTGTCACTCGAGCATATATGGGTGTGCTCGAGCACACTTGCACTTGTCTGAACTTCATGACTCTCGGCCAAGTACTCGCAGTACCTTGCTCGAGCACAGAATGCTCATGCTCGAGCATTGATGTCTCTGCTCGAGTGAATGATGGAAGCATGCTATTACTTGCTCTCGGCCAAGCACTCGCAGACCCTCACTCGCATGTGTGCTCGAGTGAGAATGACTTCTCTGCTCGAGTGCATACCTTAGTGCTCGAGTGATCTAGTGAACACAAAGGGAGAATGCCTCTCGGGTACATACTTTCTGGCTTTCTCTCGCACCTGCTCGAGTATAGAAGAGATCTGTGCTCGAGTGCAAAATCCTTGCTCGAGCACTCCAGTGCAATGTCACAGCAGATATCAGCAAAGCATCAAATATGCATTTGGTAACTTGGAAACTTTTCTTAACCTTCTAAAAACATGTTTTGCACATAATTGACTTATTGTTATCATCAAAACTTGGGATCTAACAAATGTGATATGAATTTGGTTGTTTTGGTGTTTTCAATGGATTCCTTATGAAATTTTGTGTGAGAATGATGTTTGATGTGAAAATTGGACCATTGGAAGCAATTAAGCCAACACTGAAAATCTGTCCATTGAAATTCTGTTCTGGGTAGTCTGTTTGTATTAACATTTTGAATGGGCAAATGATATCTAAAAATTATGAAACTTTTTAGACTTAAAGTTCACATTCCAAGCTTTAAAATGGACATATAATTTGTGTCATTTCATTTTGTGAGCTAGGAGTTATGGTTGCCCAAAGTTTGATGTCGAAACTGGACTTAATTCTAGAGCAGTGTGGGATTTTGTGTGATTCTGTAATTGTGTAGTGATTTCTGGTAATGGTTCATATTTTTTCTATGAAGAGGACTTAAATATCTTTCATTTGGCTTTAGGATCGCTTCATTTTGATTTTTCTTGAATTAATTATTATTTTTTGAAATTTCCTTGGCTGTAGCGCAAAACCTTCTGTGCAAGTTTTCTTGACTGTAGCCAAAAACCTTCTGTGCTATTTTTTGCCACAGCCAGACAATTCTTGGCTGCAGCCAAGCCCTATTTTCAGAACTTAGTGATTTTGAAAAGTGATTTCCAATCTAGTACTTCCCAATCCTTCCAAGCTTTTGTTGAGCTTAGTAGTAGACACTTAAGGGACTCAAATGACAACCAACTTTAAGTTTTGAAGTGAAGGAATTGGAAAAAGGAATAACCCTATGTCCATGATTTGATTGTTAGGATTCGTTATTCACCCTGATCGTGAGTAGCTAGTACCAAAGCACACGTGGAAAGAACATGAGTAGGGAACTTACCTCTTCTGCATGTATTTGATATTTGTGTTGGTGTATTGATGCATATGTTGCTTTGCTTGATTATGTGAAACATATATGAATGATTGTAGCTCTGTTTCTAGTTATATTATGGCCATGAGTATGTTGTTGAAACATTTAGCACACAGATATGTCATTGTGTGAGCATGAGTTATGTATTGCAAGCATGTCATGCATTAAACACTTATCTTGCATGCATATTGGTATTGTTTTCCTACTGAGATTCTCTCGAATCTTACCCTCCCCTCCAACAATTTAGACAGGGCAAGTGGCTTATGGAGGGAGCAAGCAACCAAGGGTGGCGAGGACTCCTTCAAGATATAGTTTTGGTAGTTGGTTATCAATATGGATTGGGATGATTGTATATGGTTTGTGTAACACCCCAAATTTTGATTAAGAGCTAATGGGGATTATTGAGAATGTAATTGTGGATTAAAGTTGAATTAATGTGTATTTGTGACAATATTATCTAATATGTCATAATTGATGGAAAATTGATAGAATGGGATTATTGGCTTTAAGTTGGTGATTAATGGGGAAATTAATTATTAAGAGGAAATGAAATGTGTGATTAAATGACTAATGGATGGATTAGAGAAGCTAATTGGAGACTTAGTGTGTGTGAGCCAATGAGGAGTGGACACTTGGCAAGATCATATGTGAAGGGATTGGGAGAAAAGTCAAAATGTATTTTTTTAAATCAGTTTCTCTCTCCTTTCTTTCCCTCTTTCTCGCTGGAAACTGAAATGGGAAGGGAGTATAATCATTTCCCTTCTTCATCACTCTTCTCATCACTCATCTCTCTCCTTCTCTCTTCCATTTTTGGTGTTCTTTTTGCAGAAAAAAAAAGGAAGTGCCAAGGTAAGTTCTTGCCATTTTGACCTTCTTAATGACATCTAATGGAAAAACTCCCTTCTTCAATCTTGTTCCTTGCATTGAGAGCTTCGACTCTATGGTTGTGGATTTACCATTGGTGGTGATTTGAACTCTCAAGGAGATATAGAGTTTGGAGAATCAAAGAACTCCTTTGGAGAAAGTTGAAGAGGTGAGTGAGTTGAGCATTTTGATATAAGTTTTGTGGTCATTTGGTTAAGTTGGAATTTCTATGAATTTAGCCCTATTTTCAAAAATTAGGGTCTTGTGGTGTTTGAGTTGTTGTTGTCATGGATATGATGCTTTGAGATGTATCTTGGATAGATAGAATTTGATTGAAGCTAAAATGCCAAGTTTGACAATTTTGGGATTTTTGTTGAACATAGGCCAAAAATAGAACATATAGATGGGATGAGAATTTGGTTATTTTGATGTTTCCATTGTGTTCCTTGTGGAAAATTGTGTGGGAGTAGTGTTGGATATGAATTTTGAACTATTGGGAACTTAGTTTTAAAAGTGGCAAGTCTTGGTTAGTAAAAAAACTCTGTTCTAGCAGTGGCTTTGTATGGACGTTTTAAAATAGCAAATGGTGTTAAAAAATTCTGAAACTTTCTAGTCTTAAATTTCACTTGCCAAGCTTCAAAATGGACATATATTTCATGTCATTTTGATTTGTGGGCTAGGAGTAATGACTGTCCAAAGTTTGATGTTAAATCTGGAAAAAATTATGGAGCAGTGTGGACATTTCTTAAATTCTGTATTTTTGGGGTGATTTATGGTAATGGTCCATATTTTTCTGGTAAAGAGCACTTAAATAGCTTTCAATGGGCTTTGGGATCACCTCATTTCAATTTTTCTAGAATTAGTTATGATTTTTTGAAGTTCAGCCAAGAAACAAAATTTTCCTGGCCGCAGCCAGACAATTCTTCGCTACAGCCAAAAACCTTCTGTGTTGTTTTTTGCCGTAGCCAGAAAATTTTTGGCTGTAGCCAGAAACTTTCTGTGCTATTTCTGGCCATAGCCAGAGGTTTCTTGGTTGCAGCCAACCCCTGTTTTCAGCACCGTGTGATTTTGAAAAGTGGTTTCTAATCTAGTACTTCCCAATCCTTGTAGGCTATTGTTAGATACTTTCATAGCTACTAAAGGGACTTTAATGGTAACCAAATCTAAGTATTGATGAGTCAATTGAGTATAGGAATAGAGAATGATGCTTCATCCTTAATTATGACTTTAGGATTTGATATTTTCCCGAAGCGTAGAAGGCATGTGCCTACTCAAGAACGGAAAGACCAAGGTAGTAACACTTTATCCTATATCATGTATATTGCATTGCTTGTTTGAATTAGTCATAGAATACAGATATAGTAAGGGGACGTGCCGAAAGCCCGGCCTTGAATACAGATATAGTAAAGGGACTTGGCGAAAGCCCGGCCTTGAATATAGATACAGTGAGGGGACGTGGCGAAAGCCCAACCTTGTATACAGTTAAGGGGATGTGGCATTGTGCCCGGCCTCGAATATTGATTGCTGCATTATGATATATGTTTACTTGCTTTGTTTAATATGCATCATATACGTAAACTGTTGCTACTGGGATTCTCTAGAATCTCATTCTTTCCAAATAACATTTTTAGACAGGGCAAGTGGATCGAAGAACAAGCAAGTGAGCAAAGACGATTAGGACTGCCGGCGGTAGGCTTAGTTAGATATTTTGGTTTATACTGAACTGGTTATCATTTTGGGATAAATGTACCTATTGAATAGATCATCATAGCATGATAGTTTTGTGTAATCCCCGGTATAGATACTGAGATAGGCAATGATGCCTTGTATAAACCTTTGGATTAATGTTATTATCCCGGGTGTATGTCGAGAATCATGTTGATACTCTGATATTGTATATGTGACTTACCGAACAGGCCTATTGCTTTTACTTTGAAATGAATGGAGATCTATTTGTACAAGTGTTGAAAAAAAATTTTAATTACCCCGGATCTCTCATTTGATTATGAAACATGTTTAAACGCTAATTGTGGTCTTTATCGAGGCGGGGGTTATAGTTTGGATTTAATTTGGTTATTTGGATGTATATTTGGAATGAGATTTTGTGTAATCCCCGTATGAGAACTTGTATATGGGCAAATGTGCCCTGTTAACTATTGAGTTAAGATATGGAACTCGGGGTTTGCCGGGATTATTGTTGTGTACTCTGATGTATAGATTTAAATGTGATTTATCTTCGTGTAGTAATTGTATTTGAAATGTGAATCTAAGACCAGGTGAATAGATTTTGAATGATATTTGTGAAAACTCTATCTTATTGATGGGTTTGAAAATGTTATTTGATAATTATTGGTCTCTATTTCACTTTAATCGTGTATTTCAGATATAATTACGAAAGGGGGTTACTTTTTTGTATCAGAGCTATAGTCCTGGCAAAGATGGATTTTGCTGGGATAATTCCCTTAAGCCAAACTAGGGAATATGTGATAAGTTGTGATTGCCTAGAAATAGGCAATGATTTGTGATTAGTTGTGGTATACACATTAAGGTTCATGCTATTTGTGGATATGTGAATGTTAAGGGCTGTTTGTATACATTATCTATGATGTGGATGTGGTGAATCAGTATGGTTCACCTGAGAATCAGAAGAGTAGAACGAAGGTTGAAGCACCACTAGCTGTGTGCAAGCTAGAGGGGTGCTGATCGTTAGTAGCTGAATATCGCCCTAACGTTATGATATTGGAATATGCCACTAACCTAAGAATGGTTCATGATGGAACCATGAATAGTCAAGGGGTATGGTCTCAAGGTTGAGACAGAGAATGGAATGTGTGAATGACTTCTGAGTTCTCGTTACAATGGAACTTTCAATTAGAGACAACTAACTGGGAAGAGCTATCTATAGAGGATTCAGATTGGAAAGGGCTACCTGCGGAGGGTTCTGATAAGAGAAGGCTACCTATGGAGAGTTTTGATCAGAGAGGCTACCTATGGGGAAATCTGATCGCAAAAGGCCACCTACAGAGAGTATGGTACCATAGTGTGGAGCCACCGTGACGATGAACCCTAACGTGGAGCCGCCGAGGTGACAAACCGTAGAGTGCAGCCGCCTTGACGATGAACCGTAGAGTGCAGCCGCCATGATATTGAATCGTAAAATAGCACTACGGCAACATTGGCCCTTAATAATGGTGGATTGTAATGAATCCCACAGTGAATGGGTTTTCTTGAGATAAGGAGTCATATAGCTCTGAATGATTCAAGTTGAATCGGGCTAAGATCGGGCACAGATGAACACAGATTGTGAATGCTGTCAGGTGTAGTGGGAGATTCCTATGGGACTCCTATTCTATCAACTTGACATTGTTAAAGCACATATGTTAATTTTAAATAATTATTAAAAAAAAATAACTCATTGTACCTGGCTTAAAAACCAAACCAAACACTAGCCCTATAATTAATAGTGCATTGCATTACCATTGCATCACATTGTATTGCATTCAGTGTGTAATGATATCGAACCAAATGGGCCCTTAGTCTCATCCACATAAAAGGGTAGTGGCGGACAAATTAAATTGATATTTAAAAAGTAAAAACTAATGGATGTTTATCAAATGAAAGCTAAAAGAAGAAAGTCTAA
The DNA here is from genome assembly GCA_963210345.1 of Inga oerstediana. Classification (NCBI taxonomy): domain Eukaryota; kingdom Viridiplantae; phylum Streptophyta; class Magnoliopsida; order Fabales; family Fabaceae; genus Inga; species Inga oerstediana. The sequence continues at coordinate 40,181,918 of OY723407.1, forward strand.
AATGCCATTTAAAGAGCATACATAAAAATATTATTTTTATAACTTTTTGTCCAATCCATGGGAGAAATAATAATTTAAAGGGCTAAGGTCTAATTTTGATCTACTCCCTCCAGTTCTAATTATAAGACATATTTACCTATTAGAAAAATTAAGGATAGTGGTTAAATTAGTTAATCATATTTATTTTCCTAAAATACCCTTATTTAAATTTTAAAATAGCATCCAATTACATTAAATCTCTGTTTTTTCTTATATTTCTCCTGTCTCACATACGACTTCTCCAAGCTCTCACACAATCCGGCGTCGTCAATCTCCCTCAACAACTTCCGATATACTCTTATTAAATTATTATTGTGTTTAATTTTTATTGAGAAAGTATCAATAGGGGTATTTTGGAAAGAAATTAATAAAAATTAGAACTTTGTCATATAATTAGGACCAAGATTAACTCTTAAATGTTGTCCTATAATTAGGAACGGAGGGAGTATAAGTTTTTCGAGCATGAGTATCAATAGGTTTTTTGTTGAATCAGTATTATGGCCTAAAAGCTTATAAAAAAAACCAATCTTGCCCATAACTGTTAAAAATATTATTTATCAACATTAATTTTTTAATGATTAAGACAATTCTACTCCTTTCTTTTACACTTCTGGGTGGATATTAGTTCCACAAAAACTTCCCAGACACACAATTCCAACAATTTTTGGGACAAAATTAGACCTTACACTAATTTAAAATTTTACAAAGATTACACTCATTTTTCTAATAAAAAATTATACTCCCTCCGATTCTTAATATAAGAGTTAGTTGACTTTTATTGGAGAGATTAAAAAAGTTAAATAAGTTAGATTAAAGTATTCATATTTATTGTTTTTTCTTCAAACTAATTTGTTTGCCTTATAAACTGATATATAATCTAATAATACACAATTTATATTATAATTAAGTATTTTATTTTGCTTTCTTAATCTCTCATAAAAAAGTTAATTTACTTTTATATTAAGGACGGGAAGTAGCGCATGATGAATTATTGATAAATTATTTGCGGTCAATCCTCTTTATCTTTCTTCTTTGGTCTTCATTTTCTTCCATAACCTGTTTTCCTTTCCCCTTTCCTCTTCCATCATTTTTTTTTCTCAATTGAATTGCTAAAAAAGTAATCCTTTTGTTCAAGCATTTTTAACTAATTATCAATAAATCGGTTAAAAAAATACACATAATGTTTATTCTCATTGGTTTTTTTTCCATCCATGTTAACTCCTCATTTAATATGATATTTCACATGAGAAATATGCTTGTTTTTAATTTTTTTAAATATTTATTATAGGAGTTATCTAAAAACATCTTATTAATTACATATTGAAAACTCAAAATGCCTTGTATTTTTAAACGTAGTACCCATACTTGAAAGTGTTATGCTCCATCTAGTCCTTGATATAGAATATATTTATTTAATTTGATTATATTAAGGAATCTATTTAAATTATAGGAGTATTAGTTAATATGATATATATTTTTCTAAAACACCCTGATCATCTTCCTTAATTTTTCCATTCTGTCTCTTCCATGATTATTATTGAGTGAACATTAATAAAGGTAAATTAGGAAAAAATTGACCAATATTATAAATAAGTCATATATTTAGGATCAAGATCAACTCTCTAAATATATCATATATTAAGAAATGGAGGAAGTATGATTTAAACGGAGGGACCGAGGGAGCACTAAACGAGTGAAACCAATCAACCTATCGATTTTTATCATGAATGAAAGGAAATAATAGATCAAAGAATGATAATTATTTAAATTTTTTGTGACATGCTTTTGAAAAAGAATGCAAGTAACAGTATAAAAAAATGTAGGTTTTACGCGCGTTATTAATATTAATCATAATTATATATTGGTGATGTTAAATAATAATGAACCTTAAAGGTAAAAAAAAATAATGAACCAAAAAATGTTACAAAGAAACATCATAGACGCATGGATGAAAGACATTTGGATTGTAAGATAGGATTCAATTATTTGCAATAGTAAATGATTTTTACCTTTAAATTCAAGTTTGTTTATATAAAATAAAATTCAATTTTTAGCAACAAAAATTACGCAAATATTCTCTTCTGTTTTTCCCCCACAAGAGGGAATGCTTTCATTTTGAAAGAAAAACCAACAAGATTAAAAAAAAAAAAAGAAGACAACAACAAAATATTATCCAGTGTTAAATCATCTCCTTCAAAATCACAAAATCAATGAATAGTAGTATTTCTGATTTTTAATACAAGATCCCATTTGTATGTAATTTACATGATCAAAAGGACATTACCTCTTTATTGAAGCCTTAGTACCCAATTTCTCACCATGTTTGCGTCTATTTGCATCCATGAGAATCCATTGATGCAACACCGTCGGATCAAATTTCGTTATTTAAAAATAATTTTCTCTCTTGGAAGATTATCTCCATCAACGTCTTTGCAAATTTTCATTATCTTCCTCTTAATGGAAGTCCAAAACTCTGGTGGAGGTGTGACGTCTGTGCTTGTCCTCTTATCTTCAATCTAGATAAAGTTAATTAAGCCCACCGCCCCCATAAAAGGTACACGTTTGTTTTTTTAAAAATGGAACTTACTCTGGTTCACCGGTTTTAAATATGTTTTTGACGGGTCTCATTGGACTTTTTGAGTCTCCTATTCTTTCAAGTCTTTCATGCTAAATCACTAGGTTTTCTAGTGAAACTCACAAATTCAATCCACATTTTTAGGTGAAATTTAGTTCAATTTTATACGCTTTGATTTTCTATACACATATTCTCTTTTTTTTTTTTTTGGGAGAATTTCATTATAGTTAGTCCCACATAAGGGATTTAATTATTATTATTGCGGTCCAATAGATTGTGAAATTTAGTTAAATCTTTTTAGCTCAAAATAAAATTAAGTTGGAAAGTGAAAAGACCTGGTTACCCTTTGCCTACTTGTAGGGGCCATGGGTATGATGTGGCTGTAAGTATGTAAGAACAATATCATTCAGTAAAATGCAAAAATGACCTTTTAATTGATTATGAGAGGTGCCTCGTAGGGTTTGGCAGCATTTTTCTTCTTTGGGATTCTGGGCTGGAAAAGTAACAAAGAAATAATGAAGCACGAATGGAAAGAAAAAGCAAAGCACATCTCACCCGAAAAAGATAGGAAAAAAAGAAAGCTCATATCACTTTTTTCGGATTATTTGGATTAGTGGTGATGGAAGTGATTTTTTTTTTAATTTGACTTTTATAAAAGTTAGATAGGATAAAAATCATATTGTAAATATGATTTGTGTTTGCATTAACAGTTATGACTTTTCTTAAAAAATCCAGATTTTTGAACTTCTTCTAAAAACTGTTTTTTAAAAAAATAACCTAATTACTAACATATCAACTCAAACATCCTAATTTTCAAAAAATCAAAAGAAGGCAAGGTAACTTTTTTTTTTTTTTTTTTTAAATGCCTGTTTCTACCATCCCAATCAAGCACATCGTTATAGTGACTTTATATTCCCCACTTTGCTTTTTCACCCCAAAAGCACCAAGGAGTTGCAATTTAATGTTAGGTAACATTTCAGTCAAAACAAAACAAACAACCCCCCCCCCCCTAACAAGCAATTTTATTTCAATTAACCAATAATTATGAAATTTTACTGCACCTATTGATCAAAATGAAATTAAATTTTATGGGTGAGAAGATAATAATGCATTTATTTTATTTTTTTAATCATATTATTTAATTTGTGAATAACCAACATGTTTTTAACTCTCTGTATTTTTTGAATCTATTTCTTAAATGTCTTTATTTATCTTGTGAATATCTTTATTTTTCTTATAAATTCTTTTATTTATCTTGTGAATGGCTAAAATTTTAGAATTTTTTGGATTCCTTAAAATAAAATTAGTCTCGTGGTGGCTAACTGAAATTTTCTCTTAGTTTCTTTTTATCTTTGAGCTCGATGATCACTTCCCCATAAAACTATCTGTAACTCTCCTATATTTAATGTAAAAAAGTGCATGTATATTTATAAACCACCTCAACTAATAAGGACGTTTTATGGGTTTTGAATTGTTTTCACTACTTTGAGGTGGTGCCATTTATCACCCCAATTAATAATTTGTTAATATGAATTTAATATTTTAGAACAACAATTTATTAAATGTTACTTCCTCTTGTCTTGAATATAAGATATACTTAAGGGTTGATTTTGATCTCAAATATAAGACATTTTTTTATATTTATTAATATTTTTCTAATTTATCACTATTAATACTCCCTCAATAATAATCAATAATGAGAGCGAATTAGGGAATTAAAGAAAATAATTAGGGTGTTTTAAAAAATACATGTCATATTAACTTACTAAACCAACTTCTTTAATTTAATTAAACTAAATAAATATATCTTATATTAAAGATCGATCAGGTACTTAAAAGGTTATATTTAAGCTATGAAATTAAAAATATTAAATGACCGATGACTCTGTTTTCCTACCACTCCTCCATTCTAAAATTTCAGTGTTACTGTGCTACGACAATTTTAATGCAGAGTGCCCCACGGTGTTCTCTCCAAGATAATTAAATCTGGATTGATCACTGAACTAATCGGAGTACTACATCAAGGGTTAATGGGTTAGATTAGGGTCAAATCAGAGCTAACCTAAAACCAAACTAATAAGAAAAATGAATATGTCAGGGTTATTAATATAGAATTATAAAGAAAATAAAAAAAGTTGATTTTTTTAAAAAAAACTGAATCAGGTTGATTTTTGTATTACACTAGTTTACTGACCAATTTATCGGACCGTACCGGACAATCCGGTCCCGTCCGGAGTTCATTACCTGGGTTCTTTCTGCTGTAAAAATCTTCATTATTCAAAACTACGTCTAATTTTTTTTTTTTTGAGTAGGATGGAATCGCTGCCTCAGGGTATCCCAGCACAACGTGCCAGACTAATCCCTTGATACCTCGCAGGTATCGAGCCCAAGACGTGATAGAGAAGCGTGCCTTACACCCTCGATTGCGACCAATCAGACTGGACCTTTGCAGGTCAAAACTACGTCTATTGCATGTTAGGATTGGCGTTTTTTTTTTAGCTTTTTCTGTATTAGAAAAGTGCTTCTGAAATCACCATTTGCTAACACTACGAACAAGCAGCCACAGAGCACAAAACAACAAAAAATTTCCTTTTCTTCGTCTTTCTCTCTCTCCGATCACCGTCTCGTCTGGACGACCCTACTCATTTTACTCAATTCCTCTCGCCGGAGCTCCTGAAAACTTGATACTTCCGTTTTCTTGTTGTCCCCCATTACTGTCGGTTTTGATTGTTTCTGGAATATTCTCTTTTTGCTTCTGCCCCGCCTTTTATTGTCTTCATATTCCCATTTCGCCATCTTGTATTATCTGGACTCGCCGTCCATTTGTTAGCTCGGAGTTTGACAACGTGAGGTATCGGTCAACTTTGTCACAAGGTACTTAATTCTTGTTTTCTTCTTTCGTTTCGTCGCTTGGCCTTTCGTTTGATCAGTGGTTAGGGTCTCGTGTTTTTTGATTCCGAGGAATTCGTCTCTGGATTTTAATATGATTCATAATCGACTGCTTTTCCGGATGATAGTGCTGTTCATACGATCTTCATTAATTGGAAATGACTGCTCTTCATTTTCTGCATTTATCAGGAATTAAACCGAATTCATTTTCTGTTTATGGGTTCTAGAGTTCAGTTTATACGCATGGGGTATTTAACGACTTAATTGATGCTTTCAGGTCATCTCTGAATTAGAATTTTGACGAGAAGTCTGGTGTTACCTGATAAATGAGCTCTTGAAGACTATGAAGAAGGTTAGGACAAAGGTTGGCAAGTATGAAGTGGGCCGTACCATCGGTGAAGGTACCTTTGCTAAAGTTAAATTTGCAAAAAACACAGAGACCGGGGAGAGTGTGGCCATTAAAATAATGTCTAAAAGCACCATTCTTGAGCACAGAATGGTTGAACAGGTGTTACTTTCTTTTTCTTTTTCTTCTGTTCTCGGACAGAATTTCATGTTTCAGCTTCCAAGGCATATCCTGGATAAGTTGTGTTTTTGAATCTGTAGTTCTCTTCATAAAAGAGCTTTGAAAACCTTTAATATGCATTTTGTTCTCTAATATTCTTTTTCCTTTTTATGAATCATATGTTTATGAACAGAACTATTGAAACTTTCTTTGAATTGATATATTCAGCCTTCACATAAGCGTGGCCTGTGATGTTGTTTTTGCATATTTATAGGTTTTGTTACTGTTATCTGTTGAATAGATGCCTAAGACATGTGCATGAGGTCAAATCTTTCATAAACTTGCTGAATTTGATTCATAACATTAGTTTTTGGCCACCAAGGTGAAAAATGAAGGAACGAATTGATAGTTTGTTTTTGAAACATTATCAGGTATATTGGTTAAGCTGAGTGATGGTGATAGAATGCCCATTAGGTTTAATGTGAGGCCTCATCTAAAACAGAAACATTTCTCACCTTAAGGAGGGGAAACTGAAAAAGCTACGGGGGTTCTTTTTTACTGAATCAAGTTGTTTGTCTTACAAAAACTTGATTCTTGAGTGTATTTAAATCTAGAGTACTATTACAAACATGTAGTTATAAGTTAACAAAGGTATGGATGCGTGTGTATAATTCCATGTTGCATTGTATATGGAGAACTGTAATGACCTGTAACTAAAGGTGGTTTTATATGCATTGTGATTCTAATCTCCCTTTCTGGCATATGTCTGTTCTACTATAATTATGCCTACACCCCTCCAGTCATCTCAGAAAGATTCTTTCCATATGATGACGTTACTTTAATGGATCTCATGAGGTATCTGCAATCAAAGGCTTGTTGTATGTGCTTAACAACACATGTGGCACAGAGCATTGATGCATTTCAGAGTTGAAGTTGAGTTTACTCTTCATATTAACTTATAATTATAATTTGAATGCTGTTACAGATTAAAAGGGAAATATCTATTATGAAAATTGTCAGGCATCCCAATATAGTCAGGTTGCATGAGGTATGTGTTGGCACATCATGATATATACATAAGATATTTCCTTTTCGCCATTTTCATTTTTTCCCCTTCATTTTATTCATTTTCTGGATGAAATTAATTTTCTTCATTTACAAACATTGTTTTTGAATTTCAGGTTTTAGCTAGCCACACTAAGATATTCATAATTCTTGAGTTTGTCATGGGAGGAGAACTATATGATAAAATTGTAAGACTATTTGTTTCTTTACTGCTTATGCCATAGATTATTCTAGGTTGATTCTTCTTTGATTATACTCAAGTCTAACCATTTAAGTAACATTGAAATGATGACTTTCTGATTATGATGAGATTAGATTTATTCATGGTTCATGCGGATGTTCTTATACCTTTCATGTTTCTGTACCTTTTCTGTATGTTTAGGATCAGCGGGGGAAGCTTTCAGAAAATGAATCTAGGTGCTACTTTCAACAACTCATAGATGCTGTTGCTCATTGTCACAGTAAGGGTGTGTACCATAGAGACTTAAAGGTAAAAGAAAATATATGTTATTAATTTTCTTTTCCATTCAGTTTTTGTTCTGCATACTGTGTTTGCATCCTGATTCATTCTGTAATCTATCCTGTTGTAGCCCGAAAATCTGCTTCTTGATGCCTCTGGGAATCTGAAGGTTTCTGATTTTGGACTGAGTGCCTTGACTAAGCAGGTAAGAACATACTACCTATTTATATAAAAGAGAAGACAAATAAAATGTTTGTATTTCACTGACTTTATGAGAAAATTTTGCTTTCTTGCATCAAGATAGCTGGCCCTTTCTTGTTATCCTGTTATCTATCCTGAACTTCATTTCAGTAATATATTCTGTTAGCTTGTACTCTCTAATATCGCCCTTTCTCCCCTTTGTGTTGTCTTGCAGGGCAACGGCCTCCTCCACACTACATGTGGAACTCCAAATTATGTTGCCCCAGAGGTAAAAGTGATCGCACAATTCTGAATCTTAATATTTTAATTATTGCTGCATTGATATTTTCCCTGTTTAGTGGTTGAAACAATTGCTGGATTTGATTAATAAATCTCATTGTCAACTTTGGTTTTCCAAAACTGGCAGCATTTATGATGTTAAAATTCATGTTATGATAGCAATCCAAATCGCTATGGGCTGATTTATTCTAGACAAAATAAGCGTCTTAGGACTAATTAGGAATTAATTAGTAATATTTAGTATTTTTAATAATTTCAGTAATATTATTTTAGATATTATTCTAGATATTTCAGAATAAGTGGAATATCCACAAGTAGGATTTTAGATATTCTTTAGTATTTTAGATTTAGATATTATTTTAGTATTTTTGATATTATTTGGATTTCCTAGTTTGAAATTTGAATTATATTTTTATCTCTCTGTACATCTATAAATTTGGCTTGTTGCCTACTCAATAAAGCATCGAATATTTTCAGAGAGTTACTAAAGTTTGGAGATCCTCCTGGGCTATATTAGAGAGATTAGTGAGATATTTGCTATCCCTCTATTATAGAGTTAATTCATTATATTTTCTTCACTGCAATCCGAATTCACTGTCGGGGCCTAATCAATTTGGCATTAGAGATTAAACCGATCACCAATGGCCAAAACACGTTCGACTCACGTGGTTCCCTCTTCCGAAATCGACCCATCCTCGCAAGCATCTCCAGCACCTGAGATCGAACCGCACGCAATGTCTGCTGCTCACCTCGCCACCATCGCTGCGAGACTTGAAGCTCTGGACGAGTTGAAGGACAAAATCAATGCGTTGGAAATTTCAGCATCTCGGTCAAACAGAAACAGAGGACGCTCGCGGCCAAGCAGAAACCGAGGGGGGTCGCACGTCTCGGCTGAAGACAGTGACGATGATTCTGAGGCTTCTAGGCGCAACATCCGAACTCCGTACACCAAAATTGAGTTTCCTAAGTTCGATGGGGGCGACCCACGCGGCTGGGTTCTGAAGGCTGAGAAATTTTTTCATTATTATGACACACCAGAGGATGATAAAGTTGATGTCGCGGCCATATACTTGGAAGGTGATGCTCTGGATTTGTTCTCATGGCTTAATTCACAGCGGGCAATATTATATTGGGATGATTTGGTGATGGCATTCCAAGAACACTTTGGGTCACCGGAATATCTTAATCCTGATGAGAATTTGTGTAGCATTAAGCAAATTGGTTCTGTTTAGGAATATCGGAAGGAATGGGCAAAAAGGGTGGCACTGATTGCCAATTGGCCGGAACACTGTCTTCTTGGCGTCTTCATGAACGGACTCAAGGAGGAACTGTGATCACACGTACGAATTCAAAAGCCACAGAGTGTTTACAGAGCTGCTAGTCTCGCCTTAGAATTTGAGAAACAATTAACAATTGCTCGCGGGAATAAATTTGGCTTTTCAAATCGAAGTCTTACTGCGTCATCAGCAACCACAGGAAAATATTCCGCACTGAATTCTTCCTCTTCATCATTCCCTTCCTCAGGACGCGTGTCGGCAGTAGATCCTGAACGTCAACGGCGACGTGACAAAGGCTTGTGTTTCAGGTGTGCCGAGCCATTCCGACCAGGTCATAGATGTAGCACCTCCTTCTCATTAATGGAGGTGGACGACGACGGCAACCCTCTTCCTGAGTCTCTTGAACCTATCGCTGAATATGAAGAAATAGAGGAAACCGAGGTTGCGTTTAATGTCATCTTGGGCACACCTTCGGCCTCCACTTTGAAAATAAAAGGTTTCCTTCACTCTAAACAGGTACTACTGTTGGTGGATAGTGGGTCCACCCACAATTTCATTTCAACCACTTTGATACAAGAGCTTGGTATTTCCACCAGTACAGTATCTTCATTTGGCGTTCAAATTGGGGATGGCCGGATTGTTCGTTGTAATCAGGTCTGCAAGGATCTGGAGGTCCAGCTATCAGGATTAGCGATTAAACAGGACTTCTACCCCTTCTCCTTGGCCGGATCAGATTTAGTGCTGGGAATTAAATGGTTAGCGTCACTCAACACAGTACAGGCAAACTAGAACGACATGTTCATGATTTTCTGGGTTGGAGGAAAAAAATACAAATTGCAAGGAGAACCTCCAAAGACTGCCCCTCAGGTTTGTCTCGAGCCTGGAGTTTCACCAAACAGAAACCGTGAAACGTACGGCCTTAGATGTGTCAGGGATCTTTCAAGACTTCTCCATGGTTTTTGAAGAGCCAACGTCACTAGCTCCCTCCCGTGGCCACTATCACATGATCTCGTTGCTGCCAAGGGCATCTCCACCAAATTTGAGACCCTATCGTTATCCTAATTCTCAAAAGGATGAGATTGAGTCTTAGGTTCACACCTTATTGGACCGAGGTTTCATCCGCCCTAGCTCTAGTCCATTTGCCAGTCCCGCCTTATTGGTTCGCAAGAAAGACAGCACATGGCGGTTGTGTGTTGATTATTGTCGTCTCAACAAAATTACGATTTCAGATAAGTACCCTATACCTAACATTGATGAATTATTAGATGAACTGCAGGGTACTAGATATTTTTCGAAGATTGATTTACGATCTGGGTATCATCAAATCCGGATATTACCCTCCGATATTCATAAAACGGCGTTTAGAACCCATTCTGGTCATTATGAATTTGTGGTAATGCCATTTGGCCTCACTAATGCCCCAGCAACTTTCCAAGCTATCATGAACAATCTGTTCCGTCCATACTTGAGGAAATTTGTGCTCGTCTTCTTTGATGACATTTTAATCTACAGTACCTCGGCGCAAGATCATTTCAGGCATTTACGGATTATTTTTCAAATCCTACAACAACACTCTTTCTTTGCCAATGCTAAAAAGTGTTTTATGGGACAGACGAGGGTTGACTACTTGGGGCACATTGTTACCAGTAATGGCGTAGAAGTCGTCCCTGAAAAAATTAAGGCCGTCGCCCATTGGCCTGTTCCACAATCAGTTAAGGATTTACGTGGTTTTCTCGGACTCACCGGCTATTATCGGAGGTTTGTAAAAAATTATGGCCTCATTGCTAGACCTCTCACCGACTTAACAAAAAAGGGTGCCTTTCAATGGTTGGACGCTGCTCAAACAGCTTTTGAAGAACTCAAAATAGCTCTCACTACTACTCCGGTTTTTCACCTTCCGGACTTTCAACAACCTTTTACTGTTGAATGTGACGCTTCTGGGAATGGTATTGGGGCCGTACTCATGCAAAATGGTCACCCTATAGCATACTTTAGTAAGGGATTCTCCTTTTCCAATCGTTACAAATCAGCTTATGACCGGGAGTTACTTGCCTTAGTCCTCTCATTACAAAAATGGCGTCACTACTTATTGGGTAACCATTTTACATCCAAACTGACCATCACAGCCTGAAGCACTTGTTAGACCAGAAGATTGTGACCACTTCCCAACAACGCCTCCTGGTCAAACTACTTCCCTTTGATTTTACCATTCGTTATAAACCTGGGAGAGAGAATGCAGCAGCTGACTCTTTGTCTAGGCGGCCTCAGCAGGCAGAACTTTTCCAATTGGTAGTTCCCCTGGCCCATGACCTAGATCAACTTCCGCAAGCACTATTGGAGGACCCTGAAACAAGGGCAAAGATAGAGGAGCTGCAGACACAACCTGATCGTCACTCTCATTTCCACCTTGTTAATGGTCGGTTATTCTACAAAACACGTTTAGTTATACCCAATAATCTCCTACTCCGAGAAAAATTGTTGGCCGAAGCCCATGCAACACCAAATGGAGGGCATGGTGGGTACCTTAAGACCCTGCGACGGTTAACTGACCAAGTATATTGGCGGGGGATGAAGAACGATGCAAGACCCATATCCCCTTTAGAGGAAGCTACTTGGGAGGAGTACGATCTCGTTGCGGAACAATTCCCTCAATTTCGCCTTGAGGACAAGTCGACTTTCCAAGGGGGAAGATATGATAGCAATCCAAATCGCTATGGGCTGATTTATTCTAGACAAAATAAGCGTCTTAGGACTAATTAGGAATTAATTAGTAATATTTAGTGTTGGAAATATGCCCATAATCACATTCCATTATTTCAGCACTACATCCCATGTGTTTATCATCATATTGCTGAGTACACCTTTACTTTAGGAAATATTGTTTATTTGAATGTTCATTATTTCATATTGTTGTCCAGCGATGATGATTCTGTTTTCTAGCCTATATAAACCATTGTAATCCTTCAATATGAATAAGAGTGTGTGATTTATCATTAAGATCACAATATGGTATCAGAGCGGCACCAGAAATGCGAAACCGAGAATGAGAGTGAGGCTGAGCAGCGACAGTGAGAACGCGCGCGGAGAGAGGGAGAGAAAAGCAGCAGATCGGATTCTCAGATCTGGAGTCTGAGGGCGCGTGGAGTGACACCGCCACCACAGGCAGCACCGCACGGCGCCGACCGGCGGATCCCAGAAAAATGACGGCGATTGGAGCGGCGCGTGAACCTCACGAGCCACCACAGTGACGGCGCGTGAGCCCCACGCGCCGCCGTCCAGCTGCTTTCCGGCGAGAATTTTTCCAGAACCATGAACCCGTCCGAATTTCCTCCCCTTTTCGGTTCTGTCCCTAGAAACTCATCTAAAAACGAACTTCATCCTATTGCACTCATGTCTGGTACCAATTCTACCACTTCTTCCACTTCTTCTTCTTCTAATTCTTCTTCTTCCACCATCAACAGCACCCTTATGGGATCAGAATTTCCAGAACCTCAGAGTATGGTCATCAACCATAGGTTTAATGGAAAGAATTACCTCCAATGGTCCCAAAGTGTGTTAAGGTATATCCGTGGAAAGCGAAAGGAGAAATATATCAATGGGGCTGCACCACAACCAGCTTCGGATGACTCAACCTTTGAAACTTGGTTTGCTGAAAATAACCAAGTTATGACGTGGCTATGTAACTCTATGAATGCTGACATCAGTGAAGGCTACCTCCTGGCAAACACTGCAAAAGAGATTTGGGATCCAGCCATAAGAACATATTCCTCTCTTGATAACACTGCTGCCTTGATTCATCTGAAGCGTCAACTTAGAGATTTAAGACAAGATACCTTGACAGTTACTGATTACTATAATGCATTGATCAAACTCTGGCAACAACAGGACTTGTTTGAAGTGCACGCTTGGAAAAATCTGGAAGATGCTCAGTTATATAAGAAGATTGTAGAAGAAGGGAGAGTTTATGATTTTCTTCTCGGACTCAATGATTCGTTTGAGGACATCGAGGCAGAATAATGGGAATAAAACCTCTGCCACACCTCTTTGATGTCGTTAATCATGTACAGTTTGAAGAAAGTCGAAAACTCTTGAATCGCAGCAGCCCAAATCTTATTGAGAGTTCAGCACTTACAGTACGAGGACCACAGGAGGAACGGAAAACCAAATGGTGCAATTATTGCAAGAAGAAGGGCCACTTCAAGGAGGAATGTTGGAAACTGCATGGCAAACCATCCACTAGCAAACCACAGGGTCATCTCACCTCCACTAAACAGAAGACTGAGGATACTACTTCACTAAGTCCAGACGAGCTGCAGATGCTACGTCGGATACTTGAAAAACAGAATAAGTCCAACTCTTTGCCGAGAGTAAATCTTGCCCAATCAGGTAATTCTATCATAGCCCTCAATAATATACGGACTAGTGATGATGCATGGATAGTTGATTCAGGAGCCACTGATCATATGACGGGTAATCGAACTTTATTTACAACTCTTAAACTTTGTCCGGAGTCCCTTCGTGTCAAAGTTGCTAATGGGGTATTTACTGAAGTTGAAGGAATTGGCACCATTACACTATCCAATTCACTCCGCATGCATCATGTTCTATTTGTCCCAGCGCTTACTTGTAACTTAATTTCTGTGAGCAAGTTAACGAAAGGACATATATGCCGAGTGATATTTGACGGTGATATGTGTCTATTTCAGGATTTACACTCGGGGAAGACGATTGGGACTTCTAAAGAGTGGGATGGACTTTTCTACCTGGAGAGATCGAAGATGTTGAATAAAGCAAAATGGAATGCACAACATGCCCTAGTCAGCTCAAGTTCTCAAGACAAAAATGTACTCTTATGGCATTGTCGTTCAGGACATCCTAGTTTTGATTATATGAGATATGTGTTTCCGAGTTTATTCAATAAAGATGCTGTTCCTTTTCACTGTGAAACGTGTCAATTGGCTAAACAAACCCGATCCTCCTATCCAAAACAACCCTACCAACCCACTGCTCCTTTCCAGCTCATCCATAGTGACATTTGGGGCCCAGCCAGAACAACCACCAAGAAAAATGAAAAATGGTTTGTCACGTTCATTGATGATCACACCAGACTCACATGGGTTTACTTGTTGAAAGAAAAGTCCGAGGTAGCTCAAATTTTCCAAAACTTTCACAAATTTGTCCAGACCCAATTCCAATCATCTATCAAAGTGCTTCGCAGTGATAATGGTCGAGAATACCTCAGTCATACCTTTAAGGAATTCCTTGATCAGCAAGGAATTCACCATCAAACCTCCTGTCCTTACACCCCTCAGCAAAATGGGGTTGCCGAACGAAAGAATCGTCATTTGTTGGAGGTTACCCGAACACTGTTGATGGAAAGAAATGTACCTACGACTTTCTGGGGAGATGCAGTTCTAACTGCGGCCTATCTCATCAACCGAATGCCATCCAAAATCCTCAACTATGCCACCCCTATCTAAACCCTTCTTAGCACCTTTCCCAATTGCTCTCTCATCAATTCCTTACCTCCAAAAGTGTTCGGGTGTGTTGTCTTTGTCCATGCCTCTGATGGAAGTAAGTTTGATGCCAGGTTCCGGAAATGCATCTTCCTTGGCTACTCCTCCACCCAAAAAGGGTACAAGTGTTATTGTCCGACTTCCAAGAAGTTGTATGTCTCAAAAGACACCGTGTTCTACGAGGAGGACGCTTACTACCCCAAATTACCCATTCAGGGGGAGTACTCAAATATTGAATGGCTAATTTCACATGAATCAACTTCCAAAGCCACTGACAAAGCCACTGACGCCCTACCTATTACCCCAGAAATCCTTGATACCTCACCTTACTTTCTTGAAGCCAATGATACCCTGCCGGAAAATCCTGAGCCCTTACCTTCTACACCTCCTAACACCAATCCTAATAATGCGGAAACACAGGTTGAGATCATGACTAGGATGGATGCAGAAGATGGATCAGAGGGAGATGCTAGGCAACAATCTCAGGAGGCAGATAGAAGCGTCAATCCCACTCTAAGGAACAACCATGAATCTGACTTGAGAGTAGATCCTGAAGAGATGGGCTGGCCTATTGCACTAAGAAAAGGGGTAAGATCTTGTACTCAGCATCCAATTCAACGGTTTGTTTCATATGGTAACCTATCTGTCAAGATGCAGAGTTTTGTTGTCAATAGCGCACAGATTGCAATCCCTAACACCTTCCAGCAAGCTATGGCTGACCCAAAGTGGAAACAGGTTGCGGAAGAAGAGTTAAAAGCACTTGAGGAAAGTAAAACATGGGAAATCATTCCTTGTCCTCCTGGAAAGAAATCTGTCGGGTGTAAGTGGATCTTTACCCTGAAGTTCAATCCTGATGGCAGCATCAACAAGTACAAAGCAAGACTAGTTGTGAAAGGGTATACACAAACCTATGGAATAGATTACGAGGAGACCTTTGCCCCAGTAGCCAAATTCAACACAATCCAAATACTGTTGTCAATAGCTGCTAACTTAGATTGGTCACTACATCAGTTAGACGTCAAGAACGCTTTTCTGAATGGTGACTTGGACGAAGAGGTCTATATGGAAGTTCCAGACGGAGTCCTAGCTGCAAATGGGTCAATCTGCAAACTCAACAAGGCAGTGTATGGACTGAAACAATCTCCAAGAGTATGGTTTGGCCGCTTCAACAAATCAATAAAGAAACTTGGGTACAGTCAGGGGCAAGCAGACGACACATTGTTTATCAAGCATGATGAGGAAAGAATCACTATCCTGATCGTCTACGTGGATGATATAGTCATTACTGGAAATGACGAAAGTTCTATTGCCCAGCTAAAAAGGGATTTGTCCACTGAATTCCAGGTTAAAGATCTCGGCCAAATGAGATACTTCTTGGGTATGGAAGTGGCAAGAACAAAGAAGGGCATCAATGTATCCCAGCGGAAGTATACCCTAGATATGTTGCATGAGACGGGAATGTTAGGGGCACAACCCGAGGGAACACCGATAGAAGAAGGTTGTCGTCTAGAAATCAAAGAAAATGGTGTCCCAGTTGACTCTGAACAGTATCGAAGACTTGTAGGGAAGCTGATATACCTGACCCACACACGCCCAGATATCAGCTATGCTGTCGGAATAGTAAGTCAATTCATGCATCAACCACAAGAAGAACACATGACAGCTGTCTACAGAATCTTGAGTTATCTGAAATTCAATCCAGGAAGAGGAATCTTCTTCAAGAAGTTCACGGCCAGAAACTTAGAGATCTACACTGATGCAGACCATGCAAAAGATAGAGAAACCAGAAGGTCGACAGGAGGATACTGTACATATGTGTGGGGAAATCTAGTGACATGGAGAAGCAAGAGGCAAACTGTTGTGTCAAAGAGCAGTACAGAAGCTGAATTGAGAGCTGTGAATGACGGAACATGTGAGGGACTCTGGGTTATCCGGTTACTAAAGGAATTGGGAACTCAGTATGAGGGTCCAATGCAAGTTTGGTGCGACAACAAATCTAGCATTGAGATGACGAAAAACCCTGTTTATCATGATCGAACAAAACATGTTGAGGTTGACAGGCATTTTATTAAAGAGAAAGTTGAAGCAGGCATTATGAAATTGTCCTATGTACGGTCTGAAGAACAAATTGCAGATGTAATGACCAAACCACTGGGCAGATCTAAATTTGAAAAGTTTCGATGCAAGCTGGGAATGTTTGATATATACTCTCCAGCTTGAGGGGGAGTGTTGGAAATATGCCCATAATCACATTCCATTATTTCAGCACTACATCCCATGTGTTTATCATCATATTGCTGAGTACACCTTTACTTTAGGAAATATTGTTTATTTGAATGTTCATTATTTCATATTGTTGTCCAGCGATGATGATTCTGTTTTCTAGCCTATATAAACCATTGTAATCCTTCAATATGAATAAGAGTGTGTGATTTATCATTAAGATCACAATATTTAGTATTTTTAATAATTTCAGTAATATTATTTTAGATATTATTCTAGATATTTCAGAATAAGTGGAATATCTACAAGTGGGATTTTAGATATTCTTTAGTATTTAGATTTAGATATTATTTTAGTATTTTTGATATTATTTGGATTTTCTGGTTTGAATTTTGAATTATATTTTTATCTCTCTGTACTTCTATAAATTTGGCTTGTTGCCTACTCAATAAAACATCGAATATTTTCAGAGAGTTACTAAAGTTTGGAGATCCTCCTGGGCTATATTAGAGAGATTAGTGAGATACTTGCTATCCCTCTATTATAGAGTTAATTCATTATATTTTCTTCACTGCAATCCGAATTCACTGTCGGGGCCTAATCATGTTATTTCATGGAATGGCGGTTTAACATATAGATCAAGATATGAAGGGAAAACCCTGATATATTCCTTGTTGAACCTTTATCCAAAGAGAAGAGTCATGATGGGAGTTGGATAAACTGGTGGGGAAGTTTCAAAGCAAAGCTTCTGAGGAAGTTGAGCATGTTTCTTCATCTTGGTTTTCTGTTGTGAAATTGGGTACCATTTCATTATTTAGACATTTAATATTTCAAATAGTTATTCGTGTGCTTATGGTGTGATGGCATTTATATATTTACGAGCAGCACAGTAACTGGTCAAACTGGTAGCACTTTTGTCAGTGTGACCAGTTGTGTGTGTGTTGGTTAAAAAAAAGTAAGACAGGTTGTGTGTGTATTGTTTGGAAGTAATTGCCCATGACTCTGCATAAGTTTGATATATTGTCAATCAGAATCATAATCATATATGCCTATCTTGTGTGACTGAGCATCTTACCAAAATGTTGTCCTGCAGGTTCTTAGCAATCTAGGTTATGATGGTGCAGCGGCTGACGTTTGGTCATGTGGAGTCATCCTCTTCGTCCTTATGGCTGGATATCTTCCTTTTGAGGAGCCAAATCTACCAACTTTGTGCAAAAGGGTATTTTACTTTTACTACTTCTAATGCAGAAGTAGGGAGATGAGAGGGATAGAAAGAAGATAGAGTAAGAGAGTGGAAGAATACTCTATATTGCAATTAATTTGTCAATTCTAGGTATCAAACTATGAATAATTAAATTTAACTTTTATGTGGTTTATTATTTTTCCATTCTGAACTGAATCATATTATAATATTATAGTAATACGGGGAAAACCATCATCAACGACAACAACAAGAAGCCTTATCCCACGCCATTGTGATCTATCAACAACCAAATCTTTAGTTAAATTGTTAACCAAGAGGTTCATCTCAATAATCTCATTTAGCATTCGCTTCGCTCTTCCTCTACCTTTTTTAAAGGACTTCATACTGCTTGATCTACTTTTCTTACTGGCGCGTCCAATGGCCTTCTTTGTAAGTGTCGGAACCACCTCAAACAATTTTCTGTTGTTTTCTCTTCAATAGATGCCACCCTAACTCTTACTCGCATGTGTTCATTATGAATGTCATCTTTTCTTGTATGGCCACATATCCATTTCAGCATCCTCAGTTCAGCCACCCCTACTTTATGCTCTTATTATCCCTTTATGGCCCATCATTCACTACCATATGGTATTGTCGATCTTATAGCATTATGATAAAATTTTCCTTTTACCTTATTAGGTACCTTTCAATACAAATAACTCTGGTAGCCTTTCTCCGTTCAAACTATCTAATTTGAATTCTATGATTAACATCTCCATCAATTTCACCATCCTTTTTTATAATTGAGCCCAAATATCTAAACTTCGTCATTTGTTGAATGATTTAATCTCCCATTTTAACCTCCAAATCACTTCTAACTTGTCTCTTATTATTGTAAGAATGAGCATATATTGAACACACTATATTCATATTGAAGGATTACACTAGTTTATATAGGCTAGAAACAGAATCATCATCGCTGGACAACAATGTGAAATAATGAACATTCAAATAAACAATATTTCCTAAAGTAAAGGTGAACTCAGTGGTATGATGATAAGCACATGGGATGTAGTGCTGAAATGATTATGGGCAGATTATTTCCAACACTCCCCCTCAAGCTGGAGAGTATATATCAAACATTCCCAGCTTGCATCGAAACTTTTCAAATTTAGATCTGCCCAGTGGTTTGGTCATTACATCTGCAATTTGTTCTTCAGACCGTATATAGGACAATTTCATAATGCCTGCTTCAACTTTCTCTTTAATAAAGTGCCTGTCTACCTCAACATGTTTTGTTCGATCATGATAAACAGGGTTTTTCGTCATCTCAATGCTAGATTTGTTGTCACACCAAACTTGCATTGGACCCTCGTACGGAGTTCCCAATTCCTTTAGTAACCGGATAACCCAGAGTCCCTCATATGTTCCGTCATTCACAGCTCTCAATTCTGCTTCTGTACTGCTCTTTGACACAACAGTTTGCCTCTTGCTTCTCCATGTCACTAGATTTCCCCACACATATTTACAGTATCCTCCTGTTGACCTTCTGGTTTCTCTATCTTTTGCATGATCTGCATCAGTGTAGATCTCTAAGTTTCTGGCCGTGCACTTCTTGAAGAAGATTCCTCTTCCTGGATTGAATTTCAGATAACTCAAGATTCTGTAGACAGCTGTCATGTGTTCTTCTTGTGGTTGATGCATGAATTGACTTACTATTCCGACAGCATAGCTGATATCTGGGCGTGTGTGGGTCAGGTATATCAGCTTCCCTACAAGTCTTCGATACTGTTCAGAGTCAACTGGGACACCATTTTCTTTGATTTCTAGACGACAACCTTCTTCCATCGGTGTTCCCTCGGGTTGTGCCCCTAACATTCCCGTCTCATGCAACAGATCTAGGGTATACTTCCGCTGGGATACGTTGATACCCTTCTTTGTTCTTGCCACTTCCATACCCAAGAAGTATCTCATTTGGCCGAGATCTTTAACCTGGAATTCAGTGGACAAATCCCTTTTTAGCTGGGCAATAGAACTTTCGTCATTTCCAGTAATGACTATATCATCCACGTAGACGATCAGGATAGTGATTCTTTCCTCATCATGCTTGATAAACAATGTGTCGTCTGCTTGCCCCTGAATGTACCCAAGTTTCTTTATTGCGTTGTTGAAGCGGCCAAACCATACCCTTGGAGATTGTTTTAATCCATACACTGCCTTGTTAAGTTTGCAGACTGACCCGTTTGCAGCTAGGACTCCGTCTGGAACTTCCATATAGACCTCTTCATCCAAGTCACCATTCAGAAAAGCGTTCTTGACGTCTAACTGATGTAGTGACCAATCTAAGTTAGCAGCTATTGACAACAGTATTTGAATTGTGTTGAATTTGGCTACTGGGGCAAAGGTCTCCTCGTAATCTATTCCATAGGTTTGTGTATACCCTTTCGCAACTAGTCTTGCTTTGTACTTGTTAATGCTACCATCAGGATTGAACTTCAGGGTAAAGATCCACTTACACCCAACAGATTTCTTTCCAGGAGGACAAGGAATGATTTCCCATGTTTTACTTTCCTCAAGTGCTTTTAACTCTACTTTCGCAGCCTGTTTCCACTTTGGGTCAGCCATAGCTTGCTGGAAGGTGTTAGGGATTTCAATCTGTGCGCTGTTGACAACAAAACTCTGCATCTTGACAGATAGGTTACCATATGAAACAAACCGTTGAATTGGATGCTGAGTACAAGATCTTACCCCTTTTCTTAGTGCAATAGGCCAGCCCATCTCTTCAGGATCTACTCTCAAGTCAGATTCATGGTTGTTCCTTAGAGTGGGATCGACACTTCTCTCTGCCTCCTGAGATTGTTGCCTAGCATCTCCTTCTGATCCATCTTCTGCATCCATCCTAGTCATGATCTCAACCTGTGTTTCCGCATTATTAGGATTGGTGTTAGGAGGTGTAGAAGGTAAGGGCTCAGGATTTTCCGGCAGGATATCATTGGCTTCAAGAAAGTAAGGTGAGGTATCAAGGATTTCTGGGGTAATAGGTAGGGCTTCAGTGGCTTTGGAAGTTGATTCATGTGAAATTAGCCATTCAGCACCGGCGCGTGACCTCCACGCGCCGCCGGTGACGGCGTTTTCTGGCGACCTCGTTCCAGAATCATGAACTCTTCTGATTTCCCTCCTCTTTTCGGCTCAGTTCCTGGAAATATAGCTCCAAACCGGACCTATCCAAGTGCACTTATGTCCGGTACAACCTCCACAATTATCTCAAGCAATTCCTCTTCTTCTTCCTCCACTACCAGCAGCACATTAATGGCCTCAGAATTTCCAGAACCTTCGAGTATGGTTATTAACCATAGGTTTAATGGAAAAAATTATCTCCAATGGTCTCAAAGCGTGTTGAGGTATATCCGTGGAAAGCGAAAGGAGAAATATATCAATGGGGCTGCACCACAACCAGCTTCGGATGACTCAACCTTTGAAACTTGGTTTGCTGAAAATAACCAAGTTATGACGTGGCTATGTAACTCTATGAATGCTGACATCAGTGAAGGCTGCCTCCTGGCAAACACTGCAAAAGAGATTTGGGATCCAGCCATAAGAACATATTCCTCTCTTGATAACACTGCTGCCTTGATTCATCTGAAGCGTCAACTTAGAGATTTAAGACAAGATACCTTGACAGTTACTGATTACTATAATGCATTGATCAAACTCTGGCAACAACAGGACTTGTTTGAAGTGCACGCTTGGAAAAATCTGGAAGATGCTCAGTTATATAAGAAGATTGTAGAAGAAGGGAGAGTTTATGATTTTCTTCTCGGACTCAATGATTCGTTTGAGGACATACGAGGCAGAATAATGGGAATAAAACCTCTGCCACACCTCTTTGATGTCGTTAATCATGTACAGTTTGAAGAAAGTCGAAAACTCTTGAATCGCAGCAGTCCAAGTCTTATTGAGAGTTCAACACTTACAGTACGAGGACCACAGGAGGAACGGAAAACCAAATGGTGCAATTATTGCAAGAAAAAGGGTCACTTCAAGGAGGAATGTTGGAAATTACACGGCAAACCATCCACTAGCAAACCACAGGGTCATCTCACCTCTACTGAACAGAAGACTGAGGATACTACTTCACTAAGTCCAGACGAGCTGCAGATGCTACGTCGGATACTTGAAAAACAGAATAAGTCCAACTCTTTGCCGAGAGTTAATCTTGCCCAATCAGGTAATTCTATCATAGCCCTCAATAATATACGGACCAGCGATGATGCATGGATAGTTGATTCAGGAGCCACTGATCATATGACGGGTAATCGAACTTTATTTACAACTCTTAAACTTTGTCCGGAGTCCCTTCGTGTCAAAGTTGCTAATGGGGTATTTACTGAAGTTGAAGGAATTGGCACCATTACACTATCCAATTCACTCCGTATGCATCATGTTCTATTTGTCCCAGCGCTTACTTGTAACTTAATTTCTGTGAGCAAGTTAACAAAAGGACATATATGCCGAGTGATATTTGACGGTGATATGTGTCTATTTCAGGATTTACACTCGGGGAAGACGATTGGGACTTCTAAAGAGTGGGATGGACTTTTCTACCTGGAGAGATCAAAGATGGCGAATAAAGCAAAATGGAATGCACAACATGCCCTAGTCAGCTCAAGTTCTCAAGACAAAAATGTACTCTTATGGCATTGTCGTTCAGGACATCCTAGTTTTGATTATATGAGATATGTGTTTCCGAGTTTATTCAATAAAGATGCTGTTCCTTTTCACTGTGAAACGTGTCAATTGGCTAAACAAACCCGATCCTCCTATCCAAAACAACCCTACCAACCCACTGCTCCTTTCCAGCTCATCCATAGTGACATTTGGGGCCCAGCCAGAACAACCACCAAGAAAAATGAAAAATGGTTTGTCACGTTCATTGATGATCACACCAGACTCACATGGGTTTACTTGTTGAAAGAAAAGTCCGAGGTAGCTCAAATTTTCCAAAACTTTCACAAATTTGTCCAGACCCAATTCCAATCATCTATCAAAGTGCTTCGCAGTGATAATGGTCGAGAATACCTCAGTCATACCTTTAAGGAATTCCTTGATCAAGGAATTCACCATCAAACCTCCTGTCCTTACACCCCTCAGCAAAATGGGGTTGCCGAACGAAAGAATCGTCATCTGTTGGAGGTCACCCGAACACTGTTGATGGAAAGAAATGTACCTACGACCTTCTGGGGAGATGCAGTTCTAACTGCAGCCTATCTCATCAACCGAATGCCATCCAAAATCCTCAACTATGCCACTCCTATTCAAACCCTTCTTAGCACCTTTCCCAATTGCCCTCTCATCAATTCCTTACCTCCAAAAGTGTTCGGGTGTGTTGTCTTTGTCCATGCCTCTGATGGAAGTAAGTTTGATGCCCGGTCCCGGAAATGCATCTTCCTTGGCTACTCCTCCACCCAAAAAGGGTACAAGTGTTATTGTCCGACTTCCAAGAAGTTGTATGTCTCAAAAGATACCGTGTTCTACGAGGAGGACGCTTACTACCCCAAATTACCCATTCAGGGGGAGTACTCAAATATTGAATGGCTAATTTCACATGAATCAACTTCCAAAGCCACTGAAGCCCTACCTATTACCCCAGAAATCCTTGATACCTCACCTTACTTTCTTGAAGCCAATGATATCCTGCCGGAAAACGCCGTCACCGGCGGCGCGTGGCTGCCACGCGCCAGTCAGATCGCCGTCGCCGCTCTGGGTTCTGCCGATCGGCGGCTGCCGGTCCTTCCTGTGGTGGCGGTGTGCTCACACGCGCCACCGTTATCCAGATCTGGGTTGCATGCTTGTTTCTCTCTCTCTCTCTGTGCTCGCGCTCACTGATGCAGAGTCAGATTCTGATGCTGCATTTCACACAATTATCGCGCGCGCTCTGATACATATTGTAAGAATGAGCATATATTGAACACACTATATTCATATTGAAGGATTACACTAGTTTATATTGGCTAGAAACAGAATCATCATCGCTGGACAACAATGTGAAATAATGAACATTCAAATAAACAATATTTCCTAAAGTAAAGGTGAACTCAGTGGTATGATGATAAGCACATGGGATGTAGTGCTGAAATGATTATGGGCAGATTATTTCCAACACTTATCGAAATTGTGATGCATACTGGGAAAAGCATTCTATAAAAATAGTAAAAAATTACCTAATAATTTAAAAGGTAAAAGGCAGCCAATGTACAAGGCTCGCACATGGTGGGGTCTGGAGAGGGATAGATATACACAGCCTTACTCCCGTTAGTGGAGATATTGTTTCTAGGATTTGAACCCGTGACCTCTAGATCACATGGCAGCAACCTTACCGTTGTTACAAGGCTCACCCACTAATAATTTAAAAGGTAAATAACAGAAAATTTGAATGGCAAAACAAATTAGCCAACATAAAGTTCATACAGTAATGGAAATATTGCCCAAACTGATGAAGTAAACTTAAAAAAATGGTAATCATTTTGACCATGTCAGCTGTTACTTGTCATTTATATATCATTTTAGGTTAAGATTCATGGTTCTTAAGTTCAGGCTTATCTTCTGATGATATGGATTATCTTGTTGTCATGCTTAGAGACCATGATGATTCTTTTTTGTGTAGGCCTAACGTTTATTTATAGTGAAAAGTATTTGCTGCTGCAGATTTTTTGTTTTTATTTTCCTTTAACTGTGCAGATTAATGCTGCAGAATTTACTTGCCCATTCTGGTTTTCCGCTGGGGCAAAGACATTCTTACATAAAATACTGGATCCAAATCCTAAAACAGTAAGTACATCAACTCGCCTCATGTTGGACAGGTGTATGAATACTTAACACTCAAATATGCATGCATTGCCATATTTTGGAAATCCTGATGACTAAGAATGAATCTTGAAATATTATATTTTTATTATTTTGTCTTTGCTTTTCCTTTGATTCATTTCCATGTGAGACTTGATAAAGTTTTATGTTGGCCATTAAAGGCTAAACATAACCGTCTTCCTATATAAAAACTTGGGGTTGGCTATGAAACGTAAGTAGAGTTTTCTTGAAAAAAGCTTATGACCTTGTACCTAGAGAAGTGCTAATGGAAAGCCCTAGAAAAGAAAGGTGTGCATGTTATGATATGAATATGTAATGTAAATCCCTAATCCCCAATTATATAGTTAGGGATTTAGTTTAGCTAGGAATTTAATTAGAATTAGGGGTTAATTACAGAATTGCCATTAATGAATAAGGCAATAGGCTCATGAGCCTCATTAAGGAATAAGGCGGCATTGGCATGGGCTATCTATGGGCATGGGCTATCTATGGGCTGCCTATATAAAGCCTAGAGGATACTCATTGTAATTTGGTTGTGTTTGTGATTAATCCAAAATCAGAGAATATTCAGAACTCTTGTGTCTTTCTTCTATCTCTCTCTCTCAGTTTCCTTCTCTCCCTTCTGTCTAGATTCTCTCCTCTCATCTCTCTTCTTCCCTTCTCTTTCTACCTATCTTTCCTATCTTTCTACACGGTTTTGTTCAGAAATTACAGAACCACATCAGTGGTATCAGAGACTTGATCCTCTGCCACATGATCTTCTAGCTGCTGCATAGTTGAAACAAAAAAATCAAGAATTGCAGAAGAAAGATTCCAGACGAATGAACAAAGAATGCAGATATTAGACACTACTCTCCAAGGGGTTACTGACTGGATTCAACATTGGAATCGGAACTTTGAGGCAAGAAATTCAAAAAATACGTGCAAGTGGTCAGAATGGTGCTAGGAATCCTGATCGGCACCAAGAAAAACACCAAGATCGCTTCCAAGAGCGACTTCGGCAAACAAAGAATCGCCTTCAGCTGTGGCACCTTCAGTAGCAAGGGTCAGTGGATGATTTTAATTTTGTCTTCGATTCTTTTTCAGCCAACCTCGATGTGCCAGAAGATTGCCTGGTCGATGCCTATGTTTATAGCTTGAAGGAGGAAATTGCCGAGCCTGTCAAGCTGCTCAACCCTTTTACCATGCTTGAAGCTCATAGCCTAGCAAGATTATATGAAATAATTGTGCAGATGTGAGCTCAGAAAGCAAAGCAAGAAAGGAACATCTTGGCAGTTCAAGAAAAGTCCATCGAACCTCAAGAACCCAGGGAGTGTGATGGTAATATCAAGAAGAGTTCTCAAGATGTTCTCGAAGACAAAAACGAGAAACCTGCCAAGACGTTGGTGACAGAAGACGACAAAAGTATTGAATCCTCTGTTTCTACACAAGAAACCGAGAATGAAGGTGAAGCCCGAACCCAGCGACTAAGTTTTTTGGGTGAGTCGCACAAGTTTTTGGTTTCAGATTTGTGTTTTTGTTGTCAGTCATCCTTGAGGGCAAGGATGTTTTTGGGAGGGGCTATTGATATGAATATGTAATGTAAATCCCTAATCCCCAATTATATAGTTAGGGATTTAGTTTAGCTAGGAATTTAATTAGAATTAGTGGTTAATTACAGAATTGCCATTAATGAATAAGGCAAATAGGCTCATGCGCCTCATTAAGGAATAAGGCGGCATTGGCATGGGCTATCTATGGGTTGTGTAACCCCGCCAATATATTAAGGCCGAGATTAGTGTTTAAACACATTTTATAATCAAATAAGAGATCCGGAACAATTTCAAACTTTTTAAAACACTTGCACAAATAGATCTCCATTCATTCATTCATAAAATCAATAGGCCTATTCGATTTGTCACATGCATAATATCAGAGTATAAGTATAATTCCCGACGTTCACCCAGTATAATAGCATTAATCCAAAAGTTAATACAGGGCATCATTGGCCATCTTAGTATTCATACCGTGAATTACACAAAACTATGATACTATGATCTATTCAATTTATACATTTGTCCAAAATGATAACCAGTTCTAAAACCAAAAAAAGAAATTAGCTAAGACTACCACCAGCAGTCCTAACCGCCCTTATCCACTTGCTTGCTCCTTGATCCACTTGCCCTGTCTAAAAATGTTATTTGGAAAGAGTGAGATTCAAAAGAATCTCAGTAGCAACAGTTTATATGATGTGTAATAAACAAAGCAAGTAAGCATATATCACAATGCAGCATAACAATATTCAAGGCCGGGCACACTGCCACGTCCCCTCACTATATACAAGGCCTGGCTTCCGCCACGTCCCCTTAACTGTATCTGTATTCAAGGTCGGGCTTTCGCCACGTCCCCTCACTGTATCTATATTCAATGAATAATGCAAACAAGCAATGCAATATACATGATATAGCATAAAGTGTCACTACCTTGATCTTTCCGTTCTTGAGCAGGCACATGCTTTCTACGCTCTGGGCAAATATCAAATCCTAAAGTCATAATTAAGGACGATGCATTACCACTTAGTGAGTGTTTGGCAATATCCTAGGTTTGCGCAAATCGAAATAAAACTCCTCTCACACACTTACCTCGTAAATCGTAAAAGCTATTCTCAAAAGCTAATCCAAACACACACTTAGTCCAATACTTAATATCTTCACAATGCTTAAATTGGTTATCATTACTGTCTCTTAAGTACTCATATATGCCTCTAATAAAAGCCTTAAAGGGTTAGAGGAACTACCCCAGGGATCCCGTTTTGGAAGCACAAACACTGATATTTTTCATTGTTTTACTCGAGTGAAGACGGCCTCACTCAAGTGATGCTACAGTCTGCACTCGGGTATTAGAGAGTGAAGGATAGCGAGTGAGCACCCGAGAGCACAAGAACTTTTTAAGAGACAGGGAAACTCGACCACACAAGACCTCACTCAAGTGATAGCCAAATGCTTCATTCGAGCACTAGAGAGTGAAGTCCAGGAAGTGAGAACTCGAGAGCAATGGGAGTTTTTAGAGGGAAGAAGCACTCGAACATGAGACTTCTCACTCGGGTGGAGACTGAATTCTCGCGAGTGTTGAGACACACTCTAGCATTCAACCGCGAGTGACAACTTGAGAGGCACGTTCTTGGTGTCAAATACACCAGCACTCGAGTGAGAACCCACCGTACTCGCAAGGGAGGCAACACCCTTGCCCATTTCACAGAAGTTCACTGCAGAAACTGAAGGGAAAATGAAGAATTTCACTAACTCACTCGAGTGATACTCCCCTTACTCGAGTGATATGCATCAGAAACCAGAAAACGCAGAAACAATGATAGCATTCACCAGAATTTTCCCAAGAGTTTTCCAATGGTCCCAGAACCTCAACCAAAACTATTCCCACACAAAATCACTCAAGGAATCCAATAAAACCATTAAAACAACCAAATTCCTACTCCATTATAATGCTTTAGTTTTGGGCAACAATAAACACTAAATTTCCAAAATCACCAAACTCAATCATTCAATCTCCAATCAATTCTATCTATCCATATATATTCCACACATACCATTTCCATACCAGTAACATGCCAAATGCCCAATGACCCTTGTTTTCGAAAATAGGCAATAAATTCCCAGAAATTCAAAACTAATCCATTTGACACAAAACTTAGATAGATTTTTTTCACTTACCTCTTCAACTTTTCCAAAAGGACTTCTTGATTCTCTAACCTCCACAATTCTTTGGGGTCCAAAACCAACACCAATAGAGGAACTATAACCACCAAAATGAAACTCTTTACTCAAGGAACAACTTTAGAGAAGGAAGTTTGAGCATTTGAGACCATTTCCCTTACCTTTTTGAAGCTTTTCTTCCTCCCCTTTCCTTCAACAATGGCGCCGGATGGAGAGAGAGAAGAGAGAGAGAGGACGAGAGAGAGATGAGAGTGAAGGGAAGAGAGGAGAGAGAACAAAATAAAATAATACTCATTGACTTTTCCTCAACTCCTCACACTACACCAACTTGCCACATGTCCTCTTCCTATTGGCTCTCATATAATGATAACCCAATTAGACACTTTAATCCCTCCATTAGCCATTTAATCACGCTTCTCATTTTTCTCTTAGTTAGTAATTAATTTCCCATTAATCACCAACTTACAGCCAAAAATTCCATTCTTTCAATTTTTCCTCCAATTATAACATATTAATTAATATTGTCACAAAACACATAATAATCCACTCTAATTCACAATTACATTCTCAATAATCAACATTAGCCTTTAATCAAAATTTGGGGTGTTACAAGCTGCCTATATAAAGCCTAGAGGATACTCATTGTAGTTTAGTTGTGTTTGTGATTAATCTAAAATCAGAGAATATTCAGAACTCGTGTCTCTCTTCTATCTCTCTCTCTCTCTGTTCGCTTCTCTCCCTTCTGTCTAGATTCTCTCCTCTCATCTCTCCTCTTCCCTTCTCTTTCTACCTATCTTTCCTATCTTTCTACACGGTTCTGTTCAGAAATTATAGAACCACATCATGTTATGTATATTAGGGCTCTACAAGAAATGTATAAACAGCTAGTGTAAGAAAGTTTGGAGGTGAGAAAAAAAGACTTCCCTATAATGATTAGTTTACGTTAGAAATCATCAGCCCTTACTTGTTTAACTTGGTTTTAGATGTTCTAATTGAGCACATCCAAGTAGAGACATGCAATTTTTTATTTTACTTGAAAGGGAGGAGGGTTGCCCCACCCCACTTCTTTTCCCCCTAGAATTGAGGAAAATTTATTGAACTTATTCAGGCCGGCCTGTTAGTTTGAGCTTAATTTCTTGTCTCTACATGTTGCCAACCGACTTAGTGGAATAAGACTTGTTGCTTTTTCTGCCAATTGGTTCTCCCTCTTGTCCTATTTGTAAGGTGTCTTCTAGAATACACGCTTAGTCCATGTTATAATGTGTTTCTTAATATTATGTAATGGCTTTCCTTTTCAGTCCTTAATACTTTTAATTATTGGTCTCATAAATTGTGAATGAAGGTTTTGATCAGGTAAAAATGAAATTTTGGTTGCTTTTTGACAAATGTAATACTACCGCTGTTCCTAAATATAAGACTTAGTTGACTTTTTTGGGAGAGATTAAGAAAGCTAATTAAATTACTTTAAAATATTTATATTTATCATTTTTTCTTCAAACTAATTTGTTTGACTTATAAGCTGGTATATAATATCATCATACACAACATATAGTGTGATTAAGTTACTTATTTAGCTACCTTAATCTCTCCAAAAAAAAAAAGTCAACTAGGTCTTATATTTAGAACCGGGGGTAGCATTATAACGAATTTTTCTTAATATGTGTAAATTACCTTATGGGAGCCTTGTGCACTGGGCCGGCCGCCCTTTTTTGAGTACAAATGTTTGAAACACCTTGTATATATAATATAGGACTGGAGGGAGTATAGGTTAAGTATTATGCTGCAAACAAGTGATTAATCAATTGCTTTCTCTTTTTACCTATGATTAGATGAGTTGAATACTAATTTTCTGGGTAATAGTGACCATGTATCAAGATTGAAGATAGGATGCCTTCTGTAGTGTGCGTATGTGTAGGTGATGCCGTTAGTAGAAACCCAAGGGTTGGGATTGTACGGAACAAAATATCCCAACAGTTAAGCTGTTAAGGGAAAGGCGTTGTTTTAAATCATTGATTTTATTTAAATGTTTATGTCGGTTGTTGCTGCCTGTGTTGTTCATAATTAAAACCTAATGATTGCAGATGATT
Organism: Inga oerstediana; assembly: GCA_963210345.1. Classification (NCBI taxonomy): domain Eukaryota; kingdom Viridiplantae; phylum Streptophyta; class Magnoliopsida; order Fabales; family Fabaceae; genus Inga; species Inga oerstediana. The sequence goes on from OY723407.1 coordinate 40,212,791, forward strand.
TTCTGTTTTTTTTTTCCTTTTGTTTTTTTTGGGGGGGGGGGGGGGTTAAAAATGTTGCAAACAGTCAAATAAGTAGGAGAGTTTCTTCTCTTCTTGAGCAAAGGATGTTGTTACTTAACAGTACTTTGCCCATACTGGTTGTGTAATTATAAAAATATGAACTTTGGAGTGGAATAATTACTTTGTTTTCCATAATGAAGATTTTTCCCCTGCTTGTATCTATTGATTCTTGGTCTAATCAAAATTAAATTAACTCTAATTTCCAATGGTAATTATCAATTCGTTACACTTATATACTCCTGTCAGTTGCTGCATGCTTAGCAATTGAATATTTCTTTCTTTGTTTTTTCCTAAGCTGTTTTTGGTATAAATTGCAGCGCATTCAGATTGAAGAAATAAGAAAAGATCCGTGGTTCATTAAAAGTTATGTTCCTGTTAAACTCAGAAAAGATGAGGAAGTGAATTTGGATGACGTTCGGGCTGTTTTTGATAGCATTGAGGTTTGCTCTTTCTCTTTGGATGTTGATTTGTGTAAATCAGTAGTTATAATACGTTTCTACAATATAATTATTTTATCATGAATGTACCGCATCTAGATGAAGAAATCTACTGCAAGACGTAAAAAGATGGCTACATATAGTCAAATGTGTAATATGTTGGTTGTCCATAGATGGATATGATATTGACAATGTGCATTTGAATCACTAATTTGATGTTACATGTACACAGTTGTAGTTAAGGCTAAAGGAATGGTTTCTCGTTTTCAACATAAAAGGGGGAAAACGTTACTCAAAAGATAAAAGAAATAAGGTGGAAATTGCTGAATTAACGAATAAATATGCACGTCAAGTTGAATAAAAAAATGTATTGATTTAGGACATATGTATAGATGGATCTTTCTGAAATTTCAATTGTAATGCCGAGCAACAAAAATGCTGTGTGAGTGATATAATTAGTTTTAGACTTTATATACCATGGCCTTAGATTGCTTGGCTCTTTCTGTTTATTCAATTTTTGACAGGACAAGTATGTAGCTGAACGGTCAGAAAATACTGAGGGCGGTCCCTTGACAATGAATGCATTTGAGATGATAACTTTATCACAAGGATTGAATCTATCAGCCCTATTTGATAGGCGTCAGGTTAAGCACTGTATTAATAGTTTCCATATTCTGTATTTTTCAAGGTTTTTTGTTGCACTAATGCAAAAGATATTCTTTTGCTCTCCTAACAGGATTACATAAAGAGGCAAACCCGTTTTGTATCTCGTAAGCCTGCAAAAGTTATAATTGCATCTGTTGAAGCTATTGCAGAATCAATGGGCCTTAAGGTCCACCGTCGTAGTTACAAGGTACCTCTCTGGATGTCTGCCTTTGTGTTAGATGTAGATGGATGATGCAAGTACTTCAGGAGATTAAGGGCATGTTTGTTTTAGCGATCTGATTGTTTATAAGTTGCTTTTCACGTAAATCGAGACACAACTCCTCTTACATACATACCTCGTATACCGTAAATTACGATTGAAAAGCTACTTTTAAGCATTCTAATCGCCGATCCAAACGAGCACTAAGGCTGATGGGAAGCTGTAGTGAAACAAAGAAAACTCAATGGGGTCCCAGTTTACTTAGCAAGACAATCTTGGGGTCTATTTATAATGGTAATTCAGGTTAAATACAAGGGATAGTACTTGTAGTGCAACCTAAAATCACTAATACTTAACACAATTTAAGCCAGCCATCATATTAAGTGCATAACTACTTCGCCCCATGCTGAAGTTTGTTCAAATTCCATTTGTTCCTAACAAAATCAAATTAAAATTATTTATCGTACTGCAATTCGACCAATAATGCTTTATGGTAGTGAATGTTGTACTTTAAAGGGCCTACATGAGCACAAAATAGGGGTAGCTGAGATAAGGATGTTGAGATGGACGTGCAGTCATACAAGGAAAGATAAGATTCTTAATGAACTCAAATGAGGAAGAGTTGGAGTGGCACCTATTAAAGAAAAATGGTGAAAAATCATTTGAGGTAGTTTGGACACGTACAGAGAAGGCCATTGGATGCGCAAGTGAGGAGAGTAGATCTAGTTGTTTGGAGCCCAGTAAAAAGGGGAAGAGGAAGACTGAAGAGAGAATGCTCAATAAGGTTATTGAGCGAGACCTCTTAACAATTTATCCAGAGCTTTGGTTTTTGGTTGAGCTAAATAGAGTCGTATAATCCATATAGTCGACCCCACCTAGTGGGATAAGGTTTCGTTGTCATTGTTATTGTTGTTGTATTGCTAGGGTTCCAATAAGGGTTCACAATAAAGTTTTCTAGTAATTGAAAATAGGTCCAAAGTAGAAATTTGGAGGGAACTTGATACTTAGGCTATGCCAAAGGAAAGGTAAATAGAGAAGAGAAGGAGGGAGGGGGCTCAGGGTAAAGCTCCTAGGAGAAGTAGTTGGACTTATGACCATGAATGTGGAAACAATAGAAGCCTTATGCCCGAGTTTTTAGAGAATTGGAAGTGGAAATAGAAGTGGAACTGGAAGTAGAAGTGTGGTTTAAAAGGTGTTTAGTATGACGGTGGAAGTGGGATATAATTTTTAATGGAAACATATATTTGTAATATGAAAATACCCAAATACCCTTCAACAAAAAAAAAAAAACTCTTCCACCCCAAAGACTATTGTCACGATCGACCCACGTATCACCAAAAATTGACCATTGCCGGCAATAAATCGTCAACCAGAAAACAATTCGTCCATGCTCAATTATCAATCTAAACAATATACAAATCAAATCCAAACTCAAATATCATCCATCAACATTGTATGAGAAACAGAACAGCAAAACACGATGGTCATTGTAGATCTAGATAGATGGAGGTTCGAACTCGATCTGGTGGCGACAGAGGTTGAAGAAGAAGACTGCCACTGAAGAAATTTAAGAAAGATGAAGAAGACAAATTGAAGAGGAAGGTGGTGACAATAGTTGTTGAAGTAGACAAAGGGCTGTCGCCGTCGACGGTTGAGGGTCGTCGTCGATAGAGGAGTTGCAGATTGACGGGGAGAAGAAGTCAAAGAGGGAATAAAGTCGCACAAAGAGTGAGAGAAGTCGCCGTCGTAATTCCGGTGAAGAAGTTGCAGTCATGATTGCCTCCGAATGCCGTCACCGTCACGGTCGTCGTGGCAGTTGATGCACCGTCGTCGCCGCGCCCTCTACCATCCTTGCCACCACCAGTTGCTAGGGGCAAGAAGGCCCAAATCTTGAGTTGCATGGAAGTGTTGAGACTTCTATGGGTTATGGGTTGGAAAATGATGGAACTTACTTCCACATGGAAGTGGATTCATTGGTACTAAACATGACAAAATTAGACTTCCATGAACTCACTTCCACATGGAGGTGGATTCATTGGTACCAAACATGACGAAATTAGACTTACATCATCAATTCCACTTCCATGCCTTCACTTCTATGGTACCAAACAGGGCATTACTGTTGAGCTTCTAATATCATATGGAGAAACTGATAAAACTCAATGGGAGTGACTGACTTACTTAGCGAGGAACTTTATTTATGTTTGAAGTTGTAGATTAGGATTAAGTACAGAAGGTTGTTTTTCACACCCCACACACACATGGTAGTTCAAGCAATACAAGCCCAAACTCACTAATCCTTCACATACTTGATTTAACCTAGTCATCACACTTGTCTCACTAATACTGCAATTTCAGCCACCAGTTCCGTTAAAAAACCCATCTCACCATTCTAGGTGGAGTGAAAAATAAATATACAGATGATAGAGCCCAAGCCAAATGATAAGAATTTAACACACAATGTATATTAAATATTCCGAATGGTCAGTAGAAGCGATTTACAGCAGAAATAAGGCCTACACTATCAGAAAATAAGCTTGATGGAAATGATAAAAACTAAACAAACACTCTAACAAAGCTTAACAGATTACACTTTAAAATGATGAGGGAAGATGACTTCCTCCCTATTTATTAGAGTGTTTGTTAGAGTGGTTGTTACATAGCTAAAGGGCCCACATTTAAAGGGCCAATCCTAAGTGAGGAGTGTGTGAAGTTTGTGTGCGTACGTGAGAGAGAGAGAGAGAGAGAGAGAGAGAGAGGGAGAGGACTGTTTGACGTGTATATTTGTGTTGAGGGGTTTAGTGTAAGGGGCAGGCAGATAGTGAGTTTTCTCTTGGTCTTCAGGTAGAGTTCCTGTATAGGAATGAGTAGTTTCTGGAGTGTAACGATGATTAATGAATATTATTTCATCTTAGTTCATCTAAAATCTTAAGTACAGGTGTATATAGTTCAGTGTATCACTCAAACTGAATGATAGAAAACTTATGGGCTGGGGCCTAGGCCCACTACACTTTGTCATATTAATATTTTAATGTGTAACTTATGAATAATATCTTTCTTAATCTCTTCTCATTCTTTGTGGTCGCTTTGTTGAATGATTTTCTTTAAATTCCCTAATAACATTTTTCTCGCAGATGAGACTTGAAGGAACATCTGTGAATAATGCTGGACAATTTGCAGTGGTTTTGGAGGTAACCTGATTTCTAAATTTGACGGTCTTGTAGTCTTATCATCTTCTCTATGAAGATTTGATTTCTGCAAAAGTCATATTGTAAATAATCTCTGTTTTGTGGGAAAGGTATTTGAAGTTGCACCATCACTTTTCATGGTAGACGTTCGGAAGGCTGCTGGGGATACTCTTGAATATCACAAGGTTAGCTTCTACATCTTCATATATTTGCATGTTGATAGCCCAAAGGTTTTTCCAGCTCTGCCATGAGAATCAGTCCAGTGTAATGAAATTTTTCAGAACGGAAATGGATCTTGCACTTATTGTCTCTGTGTTTGTTATCAATCTTCTGTAATAGTTACAGCGTAGCTTGGTTTAATGGCTTAAATCTTTGGGATGAATTAGACATTCGGCATTGTATCAGATCCTTCATGACCATGTAATCAGAAATTGAATCTTTATATCTCCCATCTCCTAAGTTTGAACAGACGATATAATGGGCCTATGGCTGTCCAAACTTCAAGCATAAATGGTTTTCATGTTTGGGTGATATTATTGATATTAATAAAAATCAAATAAATCATTCTAGGTTTTCACCCACAACTTGAGATTCTGGTCTAAAGTGCTCGAGTTTTGACACCAGCAAAGCCATGAATGAGGAATGCGCCTATAGATCTATTGAGCTGAACCCTTCACTTTCAAGCCTGAGCTAATCCAGCAAGATTACTGGATATAAAATATTATTTCTGATGTGATGTTGGAAAATGATATAGGAGAAAATCATAGTTGGAAATTACTTTTATTAGAAAAAGGGTAGAGACAAATGTAAAAGCTTGTGTAAGGTTGGCATGTGTTGGCTTTAAATCAGATTAGATTATCTCATCCAAAAGCAAGCTGTTGCAATAATGTGTAAACATTGTCTCCAACATTCAGAATTCCGAATGTGTGCGATTGTGTTATCTGTAAATCCATATTTTGTTTTTCTCGGTATTAGAAAATGGTAGCTACAGGAGGCACCCTCAAGAACCACTAAGCAGGGCGTCAATGCCTAGACCTAGGGATCTGGCTTAAGGAACGCATCCATATTTATTTGTTTGTATGTGACAGTAACATTTGTTTGTATTATTGCAGTTTTACAAGAACCTTTGTGAAAAACTGGCAGACGTTATTTGGAGAGCAGCAGAGTCCATGCCAAATTCTGGTTCGCTTAGGCAAATGACTTGCTAATTCAGCTTTGTTGGTGTTGATTAAATTATTCACACAAGGGCACTAAAAGCTGCATAATTAATCCGTCACAATGCAATGTAAATTGTGTATATGTTGTCAGATTACGCTTGGATTCGCCTCATTGTCAACTTGCAGTTTTCTTGTAGATTGCCCAGCTTGGGACTTGGGAGTATGCCTTCAAGTAGCTTGTATGTAGTATGAAGGGCTGCTACTATTGTAATATAACCTCTGACCATTAATGTTGTAGGACCTGGTTTGTATTGCGATTTGCACTACAAAATAGATCCCACATTTAGGACCGGAAGAGTAATAATCTCTTTTGATATGCAAGGAATCTTTTGCAGTTGAGATCCTAACTTTTGTTAACTAGTTGTATCCTCTTAGAAACTAATGACATGAAGCTTCCAGTTTTAGTTATCGGAGTGTTTTCAAAGATTGAATGAGTCGAATTAATTGAAAGCTCAGTTTTAAGGATGATCCGATTTGTAGTACTCGAACTGTATGTTTGGGTTCAAGACAATGGCTAAGACATGGTGATCTCAATGTGTCTCATTTCATATATGTCCCATATTTTCATAGGATGTAATTATAAAAAATCATCAATAGCATGATTCAAATATGGACTAAAAAGATTAATTAATATATTAAAATGCTTAGATATTTAGATGTATATTATTTATTACAATTCATTATTTTTAGCATATTGGCAAATATTTGTTTGAAAATTTTTTTTATTAGAAGATAAAAGAAGTTATACTTTGGTATATTTTGGAATGAATCAGGGTAGATATGAATAAGAGAAAAAAAATCAAGTACTTCCATATGTTCAAAGAAATCTAGGGGAATGTGACTTCTTGTTGCACATTAGAATTAGTACTCATGTAAATTTCAATTATTAAACTCTTAGGATTACAAGACATACGTATATGCAACGAGGGAATAAAGATGACTATTATAAAATCCCTCTCATTTCAATGCTTTCCCATCCTTGAGAATTCTTTTGCAAAGATACAATTAGTCATCTCTTACAATGGATCCCCTGTTGTTACCCATTATCTTCATGGAAGGTGGAGGTTGATCAAAGGTACAAAAAATAGAGATAGTTGCCTTTTTCTAGTCACCAATATCCTAGGTTCTTCAGTAAGATCATTATATACTTGTCTATCATCAGAATCTCTAGTAATCAAACCTATATACACAGCCACATTATAGTTCTAACTTTAAGCCTCTCTTCTCCAGTAAAATTTAAGACCCTCTTATCTATGATACCACACCACTTGATCTCTCAAGTCTCTTAGTGCTAATCTTCTTGTTCTGGCCGAGAGAGAGTAAGTATTTAACAGATCCATGTCCATATGTGTGCGCGCGCGCGCGCGCACCTACATATAAAAGCTTTGCTTCCAAGATAATAAGAAGAGCATTCGAAGCATCAATCCGCTTTTCTGAATTGAAAGCTTGTTTACATCTACTCAGACTCCCTGCACATGTAGCCATAAAAGAATTGAACAACGTACCTTCTCTTTGTAAAATCTTTGGCCTAGCCTTAAGATGTTGCCCAACACAACCTTAGCTTTTTTAATTCAAAAGACTCAACTAACTAGCCTTGTGGTTAGTAATAAATGCGATGGAAATTAAATGAGGCTGCTATTTTATTTTAAAATTAAATTAATTAATAGTTAATTGCACTATTTAGAGAATTGGATGGTTAGATTGTCGGCCGGTCATTGAGGTTGGCCGGATATATGCGTTGGACTGTTTTTCTAAAGGAGCCATTTTTTATCGTCATTTATTTGTTTTTAGGCCGTCAATTATTATTAGGCCAGAAACCGAACTAGTTTCTCAAAAACCATCCAGCCCAATAAAAATGTGGGAAATTTTTTTTTAAAAAAAATTGATGCAAAAAAAAAAAAAATTTAATGGCATATAAATTTTAGACATGTTACTTTTTTTTATTTGTATTATATGTTACTAATTTTAATAATTTGGTTTGTTGCAAACTACTTTATAAAGATGCTTTTGAAGAAAAAGGCAATGAGGTTCATCCTCAAGCTAAGGATAAAATTGGAAGCACTGGGATTGAAGTTGAAGGTCTTAATTTTGAGTCATTTCCTCAAGAAGATGAAGACATTTACCACTTTGGTCCTATTTATAAGTTCATTTTAACTAAATCTTACATACTAAGGAGATGTACTTGACTCAATGATTATGGGGTAAATTTACAACTATACTCTCATTTATGAATGAATACTTTCCAATTCTTTCTTCTCTATCTATCTATAAATGATTTCTTCATTTGTATAATAAATAGGGGGTGAAATTGTCTTAATCTCATTTGTTATACTGAAACTGGACTTATAAATAAGACCAATTTTTTTTTTTTGTCAAAAAGAATTTATAAATACGATCAGAGTGATATGGTCCAAATGCCTTTCAAGGAACTCATTCTTAGATCAATCAAGAGCTACCAATGTTTGACAAATCATGAAATCATTATTCTTAATGTATTTTGTTAGGTTAATAATTGACTTAATATTTTTCCTTAAATGGTATTTTGTAACTTTATTAAATTCCTATGAAATTAAACTAAAGACTAATTGTAATATATATATATATATATATAATATTTTTAAATTTAATTATTACGTCAACGGTCCGACTGAATGGCTTGATCGTTCCAACCATTTAAACCATGACCCGCTGACATTTTCAGCTCGACATCCAGTCCGGCTTTTAAAATATTGGTTAATTGTGAATATTAATATTAGTTTAAATTGTCTGGATCAGCAAATTATTTGAGTTAGTCTGTTGGGGTACGATGGACATTTGTTGTGGGTTCTATTTTGCGAAGCTGACTTTTGTTTGGGTTCATAAGACAACCCATTTTTACCTTATTTGGTCCTTAATTTATGTTTTTTTTATGACATGTTTTTATATACAGCCGTTGGGCCCTATGGTTCTGTCATGAATTACCACTATGTAGAGGGCCCAATTAACTATGCACCTTTTACTGAGGTTTGACTTTTAGTACAAGTTGCTTGTTATATTTAAAAAAAAAAAAAAATAGTACCAACAACCCTTTGCGTGCGTGTTTTCTGTTTTGAGCCTCGGAAAGGGTTGTCCCAGTACTTAATCATTAGGCCCAAAAAAAATCTAGTTTTATACAAACTATTATGATTTCTAGTCCAATTCCGAGTTCCGTCGTGGTTCCACCGCGATTCAACTTGAGCTCCACCATAAAAACAATTTTTTTAGTTCAATTTCTACTAAAATTTTTTTGATCCCACCTTAGAAAGAAAAATAAGGTATTTATACAAAACTTCATGAGAGAGTTCAAAAAGACCAATTTAAAAAACAAATAAGAAATTTAGATGCAAATAATTTTTGTTTAGGAGTTATGACCGGTGTTTGGGGATTGCATGTTTTGTGGTTTTTTTTTTTTTAAAAAAGAATCATATTAGATAAACATATATATGATTATAACATTACAAATTTTTATATAAAAATTTATTGAGAATATATTTTGAGGAAAACCATTCTTGTGGTACTTATAGACTATAAAAAAATTCTTGAGGTACTCTTTCGTCTACAAAAATGCTGAAAAGAAAAAATGAAAAAGATGTGTGGAAGCATGTTTAATCTCATTTGAGAAAATTGCTCAGGCTACTATCACAAGTTGTAAATGAAAAGAGAAGCTCGAATCACCCAAATAATCCAATCACTAGATAATTATAAAATGAAAAAAAAGAAGCTCGATTCATTCTAAACTAAGATTTATTTACTACTGAATCATATTAAACTGTTCCTTACTTATAGTATGCGCGGCTGAAGTATCGCCAGGGGCAGTGGCGGAAGGCTGCGTGAGGTGGTGTGTCCGTTACCTCCATGAGGAAACGATTTCCCCGAGCTACGACCCTCACCAAACCATGTTGACTAGAGGTGGAGGGAATCAACTTCTTCATCATCACCGCTTGAAGCAGGTCCAGCTTGAAGATAATACACGTCATTGTTTTGAAGATAAAAAATGACTCCATTTCCTGCTTTGATGCATGCTGGTCGACGTGACCTTCATCCATCCCTCTATTGCTTGAAGTGATAACAAATACGGTATTGTTCTCTGTTTCTTATTTCCAAAACGAGATTGTGTTCCCCATGTATTTCGTTTTTTTTTTGGCCAATTTATTTTTTATTTCATACTTTGACAATCATACTATTTTCATCAAAAAGATATAATAGAACACTGTTTGAACCATAATAACTACAGCTACAATGTCATTATTAGCAACGATAAATTCCTCTTTATAAAACTTTTAAATTGGCACAACTTAATAGAATGATGAATCAATATTTTTGTATATATTGTAAAACAATATTTTTGTTCTTGCCATGCACTTATAAATACGGAATTGTTTTACCAATCAATTGTTGGTTAAGGTGGTAAACGGTCTTATCTATGTAAGAAGGAGAGCATGCATTTAAATCCCGGAAAGCGAACTTGTTAGAAGAGACAAAAAGCTTTTACGTTCTAAGCCTTAAAAAGAAAAACCCTTCGTCAAATTAAAAACATGGAGTCATTTCATTATAATTCGAATAAAAAATAAATCTCAGCTTCCGTACCAAAAATATCTCATAATAAAAGATCATGAAATCAGCACATCATAACAACAATATATCCTTATATGTTTTTCCATACTTGATAAATCAAAATTTCATGGAACATGCATATTTCAAATCACCATCACCAATATCACCATCAACAATAGGATCCACTGCGTCCACTTGATCCTTGTTGCATACATTATTTGATATTGCAAACCAACCATCACCAATATGAATAAAAGAATATGATAGCAGGCTCTGTTGCAAGATGTAAATTTGATTAAAACGAGCACTAACTCCCCCGTGCGTTGCGCGGCGAGCATTATATCCATATGCATTTTTAAAACTCTTTCATGCATTACGTTCTCACCACATAAACTATTCATGACAGCTAATCAATGCAGTAACTTGTAATGTTAAATATCATTAAAACAAATAGTCTCGCAAGTAAGTTCAGAGTAATGGTACATGGCAATCAAATACAACAAACATTTAATGTAACAAAGTCCGCTTTGTCAAGAGTTTTTTACTTGGTAAACACTGAGCACCTAAGCATTCAAGTTCCTAAAAATCTCCTTATAAACCACATTTGTTGTTGTTCTTTTACCATCATGTCCATTGTTAGGCACATAGATTTTTTAGCTATCCATGCTCCTAAACCTAGATAATGCGACATATAGTTGACCATGTGTGAATACAGGCTTGGATAGATATATCCCAACATGATGAAGTGATTGACCTTGACTTTTGTTGATTGTCATTGCAAAGCTTAATTGGATTGGGAATTGTCTTCTCCTCATTTGAAATGGCAATCTAGTTTCTGAAGGATTCATGTCCATCCTATGAAGTAAGACCTTCTTGTTAAGATTTGAACCATTCAATGTAATGGCCTCAATAACATTCTTTCCGAGCTTTGATATACGCAACCTTGTTCCATTGCACAACCCCCTTGATTGGTCTATATTCCTTAGCAACATTACTGGGGCTCCAACCTTCAATGTAAGCTTATGAGGTGGTAAGCCAGAGCTACTAATAGTGTTGAGGAATTCTGTTGTATAAAGATGATCAACACAATCACTATCATCTGTAGATTTGCAAACAGAGTCACAACTTAAAAAATCATATGTTTCACCTGGTAAAATAGAGCACATATATTCATTAATATGACTAACCATCTCAATGGTTGGTGCAAGATTGCTCTATCATTGAAGTACTAATTGCTAGCTAAGCTATCTCCCAAGCCGTTGTAAATTATTGAAACAATAGCTTGAATTGGGTTTGCACTCTCTTGCACCAACAATTCAGTTGGAATTTCAATCTCGGCTACACCATCATGAGGTTCACCTAATTTACCATCACCCACATCTAACAGCCATTGACAAAACCATTTTAATTTCTGAATATCTTCCTCTGATGTTCCAGAAGATAGTCTCATGTTTTTTGTCAACTAGAAGATGGTGCAATGGTCCCAAATCCGTGAGGAGCTTATTGCTGCATTTACAATTGTTGCCCTAGAACCTTTAGGCACAACTGGGAGGATTTGACGAAAACCACCACCCATAAGTATACATTTTCCACCAAAGACCTTATTGGAATGCATTATATCCTTTAGAGTATGATCGAAGGCTTCAACACAATACCGTTGAACTATTGGAGCTTCATCCCATATAATCAACTTTGTTTTGATGATCAATTCCGCAAGTGCTGAATTTTGTCTGATTAAGCACATTGAATACTTATTTATTTGAATTGGAATGGCAAATCGTGAATAAGCAGTTCTACCACTAGGTAATAAAGTAGCCGCTATGCCGATAGATGCAACAGTCAAGATAATTTCCCCTTTTGCTCGTATAGATGATGTCAACGCATTCCACAAGAATGTTTTCCTTGTGCCACCGTATCTATAAACAAAACCGAAACTTGATGAGCTTGATTGGAGCGAGGAAATAACATTATCAAATATCATTTTTTGCTCAATATTCAGCGATTTAATTAGCTTGGTCATTTCTTCATGAAGAGCAATTCGATCATAGCTTAGCTCTTGTAAAATAAGATTGTTTGTCACATCAATAATGGGTGATGTTGAAGGAATAGGTAATATAGGATAATCTTGAAGGCACTTCCCATTTTGATTAAGTAATTTGTTAAGCTCTATCAACACTGCATTCTCCTTATCACTATTTGATATAGTAATACCTGTGTTCAAAATATCCCCAATTAAGTTATAATATCTTATGAATAATACTACTTGATAAGTTAGAAATAAAATATAAGGGTAAGAGATTGACTTACTTGAATATTGAGGATGATAGCGTGGTATGTATAATAAATCGTCTGATAAAATCTTTGAACATTGATTCCACACCAAGTCTGGGCGTTGCAAGCAATTAGATAGAAGCATGCTCACAAACAATTTACGTAATGTAATTCTGATTCCCCATACTGAAGCTTCCTTGATATCATTGACAAATTCTTGATCATCATCTAGCAACCCAAGAGCATCACAGGAAGCTCTAAATGATCCATATGTAACTCCATCAATAGTTTTTATGTCGTTAAACGATTTTGGACCTCTGACTTTCGTGAGAAGTATGCACAAGTAGTACGATTTTGGTGCGGCATTTGCTATCCTTCCTACTGCGAATCCTCTTTGTCTCTTCTTCCACAATCGTTTATCCTTTTGATAAATGTAATGGTGTGGAAACTCAGCATAAGTAAGTCCTGCAGCAAATTCATCCTCTCTATTAATTTTCATCCATGCCAAGAATTATGACTCAGCAACCCTTGGTTTATTTAGTACATCTGAAACATCATCAGTATTAGAATAAATCACATGCTGCTGATTTGGCAAGTGGAAACTTAACCGTTCAACGGAAGGAGATCTAAGATGTATATCAAATCCAAATATCCGCCATGAACCTTCACATACTACTGATTTGGCAAGTGGAAACTTAACTGTTCAACGGAAGGAGATCTATGATGTATATCAAATCCAAATATCCGCCATGAACCTTCACATGCAGATATATATATACAATTATAATAATGTTGTATTTCATCAAGCATCCGCTCTCCACTTGTCTTGTTGCGACTATCGAAAATTCCAGCTACAACTCTATCATTACCTTTGCTAATGTACTTGAATAAGTACTTAATTGCTGTTGATTGATTGCATTTCTCAACATTAATGTGTGCTTGGAACATACGAAGCAATAATGGATTGTAAGGGACAATAAAGCGATTATCCAATGGTATACCTTTAACTTCAATTGTTCTACCGTCATCCCTTCTTCGGTATGTAGGGTAACCATCCTCATCCATAGTTGTCAGGTCACTAAATTTTTTTGGGAAATGCTTGCTGTACTTTTTGTCTCTCATGCATTGTGCTTTAGGATTGCTATTCCCACAAGGACTGTGAACCATGAATTTCCTAACCAATTCATATAGCTCTGGTGATGAATTTTCATCTGGAATTTCAATGGTTATGACCTCATCAATTGCTGCAGGAGTTATCTTATCATATGGTTCAAGGAAGAGAAGTATGTGAGCATGTGGAAGACCTCGCTTTTGAAATTCTATTGTATACACTTCTGTATAAAAAATTAGTTTAATTGTAATGGTATGTAATCAATAATGTATATAATAAAAAGCATGAGCATAATATTGCGAAGTACCTGCACGTATCATCCCAAAAAGTTTCTTCTGTCTAAATGTCTTCATAAGAGTTTGCAATTTGAGCTTAAATATCCTACAAAGAATGTCAGGCTTGTCTGGAGGATTTAGAGAGTGCTTCTTACAATACCTTGTGATCTCCGGCCATGTAGGATTACAAGTAAAAGTTAAGAAGATATCGGGTACCCTACCCACCGGCATATCGCCATTGCATCTTGATAATTTTGTAGCATGTACCTAGCACCGCCGGTAAATGTTGCTGGAAGTATTATCCGTTTTCCGGTGGATGAAGCATCAGTTTCACCTCTTGTTAGTGCATCAGATAGTCCTTGATATAAATCAACCCTCAATTCCTTCTGGTGTGTTCGAATCCAATGAAGTCTTTGGGCTTCCATCATTGTGTAACCATCAACAATGAACTGTTGAAGTAATCTATTGGCATGCAGTAACATAGATATTTCGTCATCCCTTGTCATCAATCTGTATGCAAAAAATTCCCTGATGCTAAGCTTTTTCCTTTTCTTCGTTGAAGAGAGTGTTTCTTGTCTATGTTCAACATCATCTCTGTAACCATCTTCACTAAAAGGGAATAGAAGAGGGTATTGTAGTGGTAAATAAGAAGCATGCAATTCATTGATACGTTTAGGGATGCCTGATTTCTTTTCCACAATGATATCTCTGACATTGAAGGTCATGTCTATGTCGCCAACAATTAAAGCTACAACTTCTGAAGCAGTTGGAAAATAATTCCACAACCGTTAATAATTCTGTCAGAAAACTGAAATTTTGTCAGCAATTCTGTTAGTAATTTGATTTTTTTTGTAATGTTAATAGTATTCAAAGATTAAATATTATGTGTAAATTTTGTAAAATATGATTAATTCATTAATAATAAGAGTCAAGAAAATACATTATGTAACAAAAAAATTAAAGTAAAAAAGTCATATATACAGATTAAAGTTAGAAATAGAGTGTTATCATGCATTATAGAAAATTAATACTTTTACTAAGTATCAAATACCCAATAACAATTATAAATATACCAATTTTTGCCCACAAAGATATAGATTATACACTACAAAAAAATGGTATTTTGTAGCGATGAAATTGTAGCGGTTAAAATTAACCGCTACAAATATTAATATTTGTAGAGGTTAAAACCTAAACTGCTACAAATTTGTAGCGGCAAGCTTCACACCAAGTGGGGCAGCAGATTAGCAACATTTTTTGTAGCGGTTAAGTATAAAAAACCGCTACAAAGATGGCGCGCAATTCCCGTCAAAACTTGTAGCGGTAATATTGTAGCGGTTACTAAATAATAATCGCTACAAAGTTGCCGCCACTTGGCATGACTAAAACGCGCCAACAGTGTAGCAGTTATTTGTAGTGGTTTAATTGGTTAAACCACTACAAAATGCGAAAGGTCGTCTATTAGTAGCAGTTATAAAGTTATAACTACTACAGAATTTCAAAGGTCCCAAAATTTGTAGCAGTTTTATACCATAACCTCTACAGAGCTTCAAACGTTTGTGTAATTTATAGCGGTTATTATAGAACAACTATAAAATTTAGAAGCCCTAGCTTATTTGTAACGGTTGGTGTAGCGGTTATTTGAAGAACCACTATAAATTCCGCGCCTATATAAGGCAGCCGCCCCCCTTCACTCCTCCGTTTGACCATTTTGTTTCCTGAAGTTTCTCTAAGTGTTTTCTTTTAGATTTGAGCATTCATATGTCTGTGGAAAGAGCTTCTACTGCAGTATTTCTCATTATTTGTACTTGAGGAACGGAGACAACGTATTTTATTTGTATTTGTATTTTTATTATATTTTTGCATAATAATGTGACTAAAATATTTTTTTTAATGAATTTTTGTAGTCGATTTGGCTTCAAGACAGGATAGGGGAAGGAGCCCGAGGTCCCCAGACCGATTTTACAGGGTGGCTTCAGTAGAGCAGGGGCAGAGGGAGGGGCAGCGGGGAGGGAGGGCGACCGCGACTTTTTAGCCATCCCACCGAAGGAGTCGGCCCTACCACAGGCACTACAGACGATCCCATAGGAGACGACCTCACCAGACGTGCTTCATTTGGGAGAGGCAGATATCAGCGTCGAGGACTATGACACGAATGAGGACCTCAACATCCTGATTGGGATCAGAGAGATGGAGCAGTTCCTCGATGAGGAGGAGGCGCGGGAGCAGAACAACCCACGAGGGTCATCTTCGCGGTATACTGGGTTTAAGGTGCAGGTCCAAGGTAAATAAAATTTTTTATTTAATAAATTATTTATTTAAATTGAAAATGTTAAATTTGAATTACAATTTATCTAACATGCGGTAAATTGTGCATATGAGCAGGGGAAAGTGTCAACAAGGAGGCTGGACATGGCCAGTCTGAACAACATAGATCGGACACTACGAGTTGTAGTGCCATAGAATGAGAGCATGGACCAGCTGATTGACAATGGGGGTTACTTGTTCAACCGCTTTCTAAATGACCTAGGCTCGAATTGGATGCGATTCCCCCTTTACTTCAATACGTAGAGGCACGTTCCGAAGGGGCCGAAGGACCTGGCTTGGGAGGAGGTGGTGCAGGTAATTAATAGTATTTAATTAATAATTTTTGTAATTAATTCTATTTAATTAATATTTTTTAATAGAATTTTTGTAATTGTTGATATTTAAATAATTTTTTTACAGCTACGGTTTTCCGTTCGGGCCAATCAGAAGAGGTACACCCTGTGAAGATGGGTGACGGCTGGAGGAACAGGAGGAACCGTCTCTTCCACAGTGTGGATAAGGATGGGATGATGCCTCTGGAGTAGCTGATCGAGACCATCCCAGACGGCATCCCGCCGAATGACTGGGCGAGTTTCGTCCAGTTCAAGAGGAGCGCTGAAGGGCAGGTAATGTATTTATTAGATTATTTATATATAATTTTTTAATTGTTAATTATTAAATTATAATTATAATTTAATTAATTTTAATTTGAACTTTATTAATTTTAAATGTTTTAAATTATTTTAATACATTTAATATTGTTTTATTTCCAGGCGCTTTCTCAGAGGAACACTAGGTACCATGGGCAGCAGACGATCCACCACACAGTAGGATCGAAGACTTTTGCTGTCACTTACAGCGAGCTGGTAACTTTTCATAATATCACTAACTTTTAACTGGTTATTTCATAATACTAATTGAATTTTGTAAATGTTTTAGGAGAGGAAGGCACAATAGGAGAACCGTCAGACAGACTATGGGGAGTTGTATGCTATCACACATAGACACCGTGACGGGATTCCGATCTCTTAGTAGGCAGAGGCGGCCATTGTAAGTAATTTCATTATTATAATTTTTATAAAACCAACTTAATAATTAAAAATTCTAATAAGTAATTACTTCATAAAATGGCAGGAGCGGATGTAGCAGTCGTAGGTTGAGCTGCGCGAGACCCAGGCCGAGGAGTCACAAGGGTCAGTGGACCCCATGGCTCCTTTGAAGGTGGGTTTGGGTCAGGCTGAGCACCTCGGATACATGCGGGGGATGGGGATAGGTACCAGATCTAGCATGGTCAACGGCAGGAGCGCCGCCTCTAAGGTTGGCAGCTCTAGAGGGGTCAGACGTCCAAGGGACGAGTTTGTTGAACAGCTGCAGTCAGATTTCGAGCGGACACAGGCTGCAATGGCTTAGCAGCAACAGCAGTTGCAACAGCAGGCAGATCTTATCTATGCTCAGCAGACGCAGTGGCATGATATCACGAACAACATGCTCGATCGGTCGTAGAGTCGCTTGTTCCCGAATGAGCATTATCCACAGGTTCCCTTTGTCCCTCGGTACGTCATCCAGACTACTCCTCCTCCTGCTCCTGCTCCTGCTGATGATGATGGTGCAGTTAACTCTGCCCAGCACCCCGATCTAGCAACACCTGAGGGAGCACCAGGTGATCAGCCCCTAGCTACTTAGTTTAGGACATATTTATTTTTTCTTGTTGAAACATTTGTAAATAAATATATATAATTTTTTATTGCAGAACTAAGATTCTTATTGCGTTTACAATAGTTATATTTATATTCTTAGACTGCGTTATTGAATTTGTGAATTAATTGTAATAGTAATATTTATATTTCTAAAACTAAAAAAAATTATATATAATTATAGCGGTTATATTATAAAACCGCTACAAATATGGATATATATATACATATATTAGTAGCGGTTAATACAAGAACCGCTACCAATGTAATTTTATTATATTTGTAGCGGTTTTGTAATATAACCGCTACAGTTATATATAATTTATTTTTTTGGTTTTTGAAATATAGTTCTATATTTGTAGCGGTTAATGCAAAAACCGCTACAAATGTAAAGACATGTGCGCTGCAAAATTCAAAATTGAATTGTTCACTATTTGTAGCGGTTATATAAATAACCGCTACAAATACTCAACTTTTCAATTTTGAATTTCCCAAATTTCCCCCCACTTTGTTCAAATTTGTAGCAGTTACTTATGTGGAACTGCTACAAATGTATATTAGTAGCGGTTTTTCTTATACCCACTACAAGTTAAAAACTAATTCTTCAATTTGATTTCTAACGGCTTGAAAATTAGCAGCGGTTATGAACAGCTACAAAATATTAAATGTTGGAAATTCAAAATATAAGGTTCCAAACACTCGTCATTCTCTATTCACTTATCTTCTTCACTATACTTTCTTCTCTCTCACTAGTAGCTATGTATAAGTCATAGATCAGGTTGCCACATAATTCTCTAGAATATTTGTACGAATTAAGCAATTTCTTGGATTTCTCATTCACTCACGCCGGTTGTAACGGCAAGATCGTCTGTCTGTGTTAGAGATGCAAGTTCAAGAAGTGGCATGCATGAAATGTTGTTAAGGAACATTTGCTTCTGAAGCCTTTCTCAGAGGACTATATGTTCTGGGCAGTTCATGGTGAGAAGGCTGGCATTAGATATGATGATGCTCTTCCTCTAAATTCTCAAGTAGGCGTTCAACTAGATGAAGATGATCCTGTGAATGATGCTGTGTGTGATGCATTTGGATTTCAAGGTGACAACTTCAATGAAGAATTGCACAGTTCTGATCTGGTGTTCATGAGGAATGAAGCAGCTCAGAATTTTTTCAACTTGATGGATGAAGCATATCATCCTTTATATCAAGGTTGTTAAAAATGTTCTAAATTATCTTTCTTGATCAAATTGTATCATATCAAGTGCTTATGTGAAATCACAAATAAGGGAATGTCGATGTTGCTCGAATTATTACAAGATGCATTCCCCGATGCTGAGATTCCCACAACATTCTATAAGGCCAAGAAGATTATCAACAGGTTAGGGTTGAACTATCAAAAGATTGATGCATGCCCCAACGATTGTATGCTGTATTGGGGAGATGATTCCAACAGAGAGACTTATAAGAGATGCCACATATCAAGGTACAAGACAATTCGGAAGGGGAAAAAGTAGAAGAAGAAACTTACAAAGATTCTCAGGTATTTCCCTTTGAAACCTCACCTACAAAGATTATTTATGTCGTCTAAAACTACAGAGCATATGAGGTGGCATGCCGTTGATAAGAATGAAGATGGTAAATTAAGACATCCCTGAGATGCAGATACTTAAAAAATGTTTGACAATGACTTTCCAGATTTCGCGACTGACCCCAGAAATGTTCGGCTTACATTGGCGACTGACGGTTTCAATCCTTTCGGGAATCTTAGCACAAGTTACAGTATTTGGCCGGTAGTCTTAGTTCCCTACAACTTACCCCCTGGATGTGTATAAAACAAAGCTCTTTCATTATGCCTATGATCATTCCAAGCAAAAAGACAACGGGTAATGACATCGATGTGTATCTCCAACCGCTTATTATGGAATTGCTTGACATGTGGAATGTCGGTATAGAGACGTATGATGCTTACAGGATGACTTTGTTCAACTTGTGTGCTGCCTTGATGTGAACGATTAGTGACTTTCCTGACCTTGGCATATTATCTGGTTGGAATGTGTATACTGGGTCAGCGTATCCAGCTTGGAATTTTGACTCTGACATAGTGCGCCTTCCCCACAGCTGAAAGTGGTGCTTTATGGGGCATCAGAGGTTTCTCGATGGAAGGCATAAGTTTAGATTGTAACGGAATCGCTTCAATGGGAAACCAGAAAAAAGAGAGCCACCTCAGACTTTATCTGGTACAGATATCTTATAGCAGCTTGAGTATGTTGACTTTGAGTTTGGAAAAAGTGACGATTCAGCACAAACTCGCCAAAAGACGCGTAAGACTTCGGCGCCTCAGTAGTGGAAGAAGATAAGTATTTTATTCACTCTTCCATATTGGAGATCTAATTTACTTTGCCACAGTCTTGATGTCATGCACATTGAAAAGAATGTTTGCGATAATGTGCTATATACGCTGCTTAACGAATCCGTCAAGACAAAAGATCACCTTCAAGCGAGGAAAGATTTATGCGCTATGGGAGTTCGTGAAGACGATTGGCCAGATGAGCATGACAAATTTCAGCCGGCAAAATTTTCCCTTACAAAACAAAACAAGGCAGTCTTCTTCACAATGTTGAAGAAATTAAAAGTTCCTGATGGGTATTCAAGCAACATTTCTCGATGTGTTGACTTGCATGCTCGAAAGGTTGCTGGCCTGAAGAATCATGACTCACATGTTCTTATGCAACAGTTACTCATTCTGGCTAAAATAAATGCACTTCCTCCCGATGTTTCCATCGTTTTGGTGTAACTTTATTCTTTCTTTCGGAAGTTTTGTTCTAAGGTTTTGATCGTTGAGGAGCTTGATCAGTTGTAGTCCAAAATCATTCTTACGCTTTGTCATTTGGAGATGATATT
Organism: Inga oerstediana; assembly: GCA_963210345.1. NCBI lineage: Eukaryota > Viridiplantae > Streptophyta > Magnoliopsida > Fabales > Fabaceae > Inga > Inga oerstediana. Next base: position 40,233,686 of record OY723407.1, read on the forward strand.
TCCTCTATCCTTTTTTACTGTGATGGTTCACCTTATAGTCCACCTCGTTCATGAAACAAAGCTCGCTAGCCCAATACAATATCGATGAATGTATCCGATTGAGAGGTACTCATTTTAAATATGTGCTTCATTGTTAGTTCTTATGTTTGCTAATCATCCTTTTCAGCATTTAGTATCAATTTTCTCTTCTTTACTTCGTAGGTTCCTTGGGAAATTAAAATCTTACATAAGGAATAAGGCGTGGCCAGAAGGTTCTATAGCTGAAGGCTATATAGGGGATGAGGTGCTGTATTTTTTTTCAAGGTACTTTGATGATCTTGAGATGGCTTTCAACTGCCTACCTCGTGTTGACAATTGTCCTGAACCTGCACCAGCATCAGGATAATTTATCCTTTGTATTGGTAAATCAGTTGGAGGAACTGAGAAGTTCAAACTAACGGCAACTGAGAAGTTGTAAGCATATAGACATGTCTTGATTAATTGCACTTAAGTTGAACCTTTCATAAAGTAAGAATTATACACTCACATGTTATTCTATATCTTTCGTAACATTTTTCACTTTTATTTTGTTAGATCTCATGTTTTGATGATAACAAAGAATGGCATGAAAAAGATTTGATAAACAAATAAGTTTGAACAAAGTAAAAATAGGGAAAATCATCACTTGAAGTAAGCATTGGAGTAATGAAGAAAGGCCAAGAGAAAAAGCTGAGAAACTTCATTGTTGGCAAATTTTCTAAAGGGTTACTCGAGTAGCTACTCGAGTAATGAGACAGAAACTTGAAGTAACCAGGTCAACCTTCAAGTAACTTTCCAATGTTACTCGAGTAAGCACTCGAGCAATAAGGTAAATGTTTTCTAGTTGCTCTCGGCCTGCCAACGTTACTCGAGTAGCTACTCGAGTAACCATGTAATTCACTTGGAGTTGCTCTCGACCTGCCAACGTTACTCGAGTAGTTACTCGAGTAACCATGTCAAATACTTCCAGTTACTCTCGGCATTTTCAACTCTGCCAATGATACTCGAGTAAGTACTCGAGTTACTCTGTTTCAAGAAATGTGTTGCTCTCGACATTTTTAACCCTGCCAATGTTACTCGAGGAGCTACTTGAGTAACTCACTGTGGTAAGAAAAACCTGAAGGTATTACTCGAATAACATGAAATGTTTTTCTCACCCTTCACTTCAAGTTACTACTCGAGTATGCAGAATTACTTAGAAGAAAAACTTCAAGTCACTACTCGAGTATGCAGAGTTAGTTTGAAGAGAACTTCAAGTCACTACCCGAGTAAGCTATGCAGAAAATTTATGTTTACTCGAGTAAGGACTCGAGTAACAAGGTAATCAAACTTGAAGTGCTCTCGGCCTTGAAATCCTGCCAACATTACTGGAGTGAAGCATCGAGTAACCTAAAGTTTATTTGAAGGTTTACTCGAGTTGCTACTCGAGTAACCTATGAAGAAAAGGGAGCCATACTCGAGTAAGTACCCGAGTAAACAGGTATTTCCAAAGGTTTGAAATTTTATTTACTTCATGCATTACCCAAGTAATGTTATGTTTGCTTATTGACTTGCAGTTTATCAAAGTTTTCCCGATGATACTCGAGTATGTACTCGAGTAAACTTTAATGAATACTCGAGTAACTACTCGAGTATGCAAGTTCAGATTTTGAGAATTCATTCCAACGTTTATTGATTTGTTTCCTATATGATTAACCTTTCATTGTATTAGTATTCTTAGCATATCCTCAGATAAACAATGAAGAGATCTTACCAAATAAGGAAACTCAAATGCAACATTCAAATGTCACCTACCGCCACCTACCGCAAACGGATATTTTTCAAATACTGGAAAAGTCAACAGTGGCTGCGCATTCTCTAACGGACATGAAGAAAAACGTTCCAACAATCATTACCAATGCATCTATATATACGGGAACATCCAAACAGAGAAAATAGAACAAGAACACACACACACACACACACACGAATGTATCATCAAGCTCATTACTCTGTTTTACATTATACTTGTAATTCTATGCTTCAGTGATTCTTATTCACTCTATGAGAGAGATATTTCATTCAAACTCAATATTTGTTATTGAGATAACTTAAGGTTGTGGAACCTTGAATTGGGATTGGATTACAACTTGTAAGGGGGAGCGAGTGTCCAGGCGAAGGAACTTGCTTGTACTGAGGTGCCAAGAACCCACTGAATCTTGGAAGTTATAGTGAAACTCTCAGAAAAGCTTTGAGGACTGGACGTAGGTCAAAGTAGTTGTGGCCGAACCAGTATAACTCTCGGTGTACACTTCGGTGATATTTCTCCTTACTCTTTATTGCTTTATATTCACCGTCAAGTTTTTATATTTGCAACAAAATTTTAGTATCACCCAATTCACCCCCTCTTGGGTGAAACACTTGCTCTAATACATTTCACTATCACCTTTCCATTATTAATTACAGGGAATTCAAAAGTCATGTTAAGCATCAACTCAGGATCCGTACACAAACATCCTCAGAAGTTGACAAAAAGGTCCACAGAGAATTCCCGACTTGGTTAGAATACTAAATGGCCACAACCCACACTCACCAGATTTCAGAGCTCTCGCAATCGGCCCTCTTGATCATGCAAAAAGGTTTAAAGAATACAATGTCAATGGTTTCAAGTTTTGCACGGTTTCACGGGATCAAGGATTGCAAACTCAAAATTCGGGTGTTTATAGTACATTTGGGACAAGGAGTTATGTGAGCAGCAGTGATGCCAACATACAGTTCGGAGGCGTCCCTTACTATGGAAAGCTTCTTGATATGGTCGAACTTAATTATCAAGGCCGTTTTACCGTGACACTATTCAAGTGTTTGTGGGCAAATACCATTACTTCTTGGGGACTGACAACTGACGACTTAGGGATCTCATCAGTTAATTTCTCACGGCCGATTCATATTGGTGTTTCTCAATATAATGAGCCGTATATTCTTGCTTCAGAGGCACATCAGGTTTATTATGTCGAGGACGAGAGGCACAGGGATTGGCGTATGGACGTTCATTTAAAGCCATGAGACCTTTACGACATGGGTGAAGGCGATAACATGGCTTATGAGAGTGAGTCATTTCAACCAGCCGATTTTGAAAACTACTTCCCTGAAGGCAATGACAATTTACCTATACTAAGATGCAATTTTTTAAGTCCACATCATTTAAATTAAATTTTTTAAATTTAATAATACATCACTAACAATAAATTTTCTACATAATTTCTGTAGGGATGACGAGGATGAGTGATCAAATTCAAATTATGTTTTTGTCTTTTAAAAAAATGGAAAAAAAATATTTAAAAAAAATAAAATAATATTTGTAGCGGTTTTTTAACCGCTACAAAAATAAAAATAACAGCTACTAATTAAAAACCGATACAAAATAGATACATTAACCACTACAAATGCTACGCGGATCCCTATAAATACCCATACTACAACTCATTTCAAACACTCCCCCCATTTCTTTTCACCTTACCCTTCTTTCATTTTTTCTCATTTACAAATTTTTTTGTATGAGTTGAGGAGCTTAACAATACGATCAAATATGGTAACAAGTTTTTTAATTTTTTATTTCAATACTTCTTTCCTTCGCATAAAATTTATTCTCACCATTTTTTTCCAGATATTTCAAACCTTTATCTCATTTTCATCTATTTTTAATACACAATTACATTATAGTAGACAACATACTAGTTCCTTATTACCAACGTATTCTTAATAATATTATCAATATAATTTTTATAATTATCAAACTAAATTAAATTATTCCTTTTAATTTATAAATGAGCTGAACTATTGAATAATAAGTGAATTAAATTAGCTAAACTACTAAAAAAAATAAACTATTTAATTTAATATAAAAAAAACTGAAACAGATGATTGTATTTTTTTTAATTTTCTTAATTTTTGTAGCGGTTATTAAACCGTTATTAATTAACGCACTTTTTTCAAACCGAAATTAATTTTTTGGCTCGAATTTTGAATTTTGATGAAATTAGTAGCGGTTTTATAACCGCTACTAATTATAGGAAATTGATATTAGTAGCGGTTTATAAACCGCTACAAATGAGCAAAAAAAATTCATTTTTCTTTTCCCGCCTTGAAAATTTTCTTTTTGATATTTGTAGTGGTTATATAAGGCTACAAATATCCCAGAAAAAGTCTACTTCTCAAGGCTATGTTGTAGCGGTGGGATTGAACCGCTACAAATAAAGTAGCGGTTATTTTGCATGAGTTGCAGTTTTATATAACCGCTACAAATCCGCTTGCAACATACGATTTAGTAGCGGTTTTGTAAACCGCTACTAATGTTTCTTGTAGCGGTTAAAACCGCTACTAATAACTATTTTTAACCGCTACTAAACCACATTTTTTTATAGTGATATTGCAAGCAAATAAAGTTACAATGTCGCAGAGGTAGAAATAAAGACAACTAAACAAACTAACTAACAAACTAAACTTCATAAAAGTAGAAACCAATATAGAAAACACAAACACTATGATCCAAAAAGAACCAAAGACCAGATAAAATGAGATTTCCTGAATTCCAAAGGCCAACAAGGCTAGCATCTTTGACAGAGGTCGATAAACTTAATCCAAAGGGAAAGACACTTACTAACCATAGAATAATCTATATAGATATTAATGAAGAAATAAATTTAAAACAATAAATAAACAGTGACATTATATTAAATTAAAATTATTAATACATAAAGGCATAAAGGCCAAAAAGAGGAAGATAAGACATGAAAATAATATACAAAGAAATTAATGGCCTTAGAGAAATATAAAACTATATATAGAGCACACATTGGACAAACCTTTTTAGCATTGGGAAAACAATGAGTTGCAAAAACAAAAGTGCCAAAAGCTTTAAAGATGAGACATTAGGGAGAAATAAAGGAAGAAGAGAAAGAGAGGACAAAGGAGTGAAAATGCCCTAGGAAAAATGAAAAAAGGCTGAGAGAGACAGAGGAGATAGAGAAGGTTTTCTTTAATTCGGTGTCATCTACTATGATAACACCAACCTTTCTTAGAGCACAATATAGGAAAATGGCTACCACCGGCTTGAACTAAGCTCAAGACTTGTTGATGTAGCTCATGAATAGTAAAATGAGTGAAGAGCCATTAATAACCCGTATTAAGAGATTGACTTCCTAGAACAGTATTTAATGATTTTTTGATTGGTAACAAAGTTAGATTCATCTTACTTTATTTGGTATCAGAGCTTGGTTCATTAGACATTAATTGGTATCGGAGCTTGATTTGTCCTACATGATCGAGCTAAATGAGAAAATAGATATATGATAGAGCTTGATTCTCCATACATCAATTGGTATCAGAGTTTGGTTCATCCTACATCAATTGGTATTAGACATTGGTTAGTCCTACATCAATCGGCATAAGACTTTGGTTTGTCCTACATCAATGGGTGTCAGAATTTGATTTGTCCTATATCACCGAATTATATCAGGGCCTACTTCATCATACATTAACATCGATTAGTATCAGAACTTGGTTCGTCCTACATCAATTGATATCAGAGTTTGATTAGTCCTATGTAATGACCTAATTTGAAATTAAGGGCTAATGACTTCGAAATTGATTGTAATTAGTGTAATTAAGTACTTTTGGATAAATGTGATGCAAATTTGATATAAATGTTCATAGTGATGATTTATTAATCATAGTGAAAACCAGGGGCAAAATGGTAAAATTGGAAATTTACCGACCAATTGGTCAGTTACCAAAGAGGAAAATTATTGGTGATTAGAGATCAATGGTTGAGATTCATTGTCAATGGGTCGGAATTGTATGCTTTGCATTTATGTGAGCTCATGGAGAGAGTGAACAAGATGATGCCAAGTGTCATTTTGTGGGCCAATGGATTATACACATAGGTCAAACACCACCTTTTCTCTCTCTTCTCTCTCCTATTCGGTAGGAAGTATGGGCAAGGGAAATATTACAATCATCATCATCTTTATCATATCTCAACATCTCTCTCTACCCTCCATTTTCGGCGAACACAAGATGGAAAGAGAAAGAGAAAGCTTGAATTTTTGGTGAGTGATTATTCTTATATGCTCAAACACTCTTCACTAATCTTGTTCATAGTGTTAAGAGTTTCATCTCGGTGGTTTCAGAATTTTGAAAGGTGGTAGTTTAGGTGTTGGAGCAATTTAGAAGTTTGAGAATCAAGGTTCTGGTTTTGACAAAGTGAAGAGGTAAGGATTTTATGCTTTTTGGTATATTTATTGTGATTTTTGGTTAAGGTTGATAAATTTTGGAATTTGCCCTAGTTTTGTGCCAATATTTGAATGCATGAATTGCATGATAAATGATGTTGAAGCTGTTATGTTGTGAGGTTATTTAAGTGTTGGTAATGGTTTTGAAGTTTGAAAGTGATTTGAATGAAGTTGGGTAATGTGTGTATTAGATAGACCGAAGAGTAAGATTATGGTTAAAATAGGTTTTTGGGGTGTTTTGAGGCCACCAATGTGTTCCTTATGCAATTTTTTAAGTGAGTATGAGCTTTGTGTTGAGTTTGGGAACCATTGGAATCAGTTTTGGTAAATCTGGAAATTTCTGTTAGTTACTGTGATCTAGCAATCTGATAAGCCTCACTCGAGTGAGGATGAGTCTCACTCGAGTGTTGTACATATTTTCGCCCAAGTTTTTTCAGTTCTTGTTGCACTTCCATGCCAAAAACTCGAGTGCACTTCCTGATTTGCAAGTGATACAAGCCATCACTTGAGTGAGCATGGGTTCACTCTAGTGCAAGTGTTATGCCATGTTAAGAGTTGCTCTCGGCCAAGTACTAGCAGGCCATTTGTCAAAAGTGTGTTCTGACACTCGTAAGTGTAGTCGTCTCACTCGAGTGCCAAGGGTTATGCTCGAGTGAGCTTTTTCCCCTGAAGTTGGCTGTGCTCTTAGGTTGTCACTTTCTGTGTTGCACTTTTGGGGACTCGAGTAAATTTGGAGTCATCACTCGAGTGTAAATCCTTATGCTCGAGTATTGTGAACACTTTCTGTCCGTGGTTGTTGCTCACTGTCAAACACTTGTGAGTGAGAGTCATTCTCACTCGAGTGAGGTCATCTTCACTCGAGTGAGTCAACTAAAAATTAGTGTTCTGCTTTAAAAAAAAAAAAGGGGTCTTCAGGGTAGGTTCTTCTAACCCTTTTAGCATGTGTTCAGCCTCTAATGGTCATCCTAAAGAGTTTAAATGGTAATCCTAATTTGGTTTATAGGATTTGACATTTGTCAGACTTGTGAGCCCACTGAGCCAAGAAACGTCAGGAAAGAACAAGGTAGTGACTCTTCTCTTTTGTGTAAATGTATTATATGTATGGTTGTTATGCATTGTGTTGCTGCTGTTGCTGATTTGTGATGTTTTGTGGAGCTTTGTGATACTTTGTGCATTGTGATGTTGTTGCATAGTGATTACAATGAAAGTTGGCATAGTGTTTATCGCATAAGTGGGCATAGTGCATTATGATTACATCTGTGAATGCTGTCGTTTGTGGCATGAGCCATGAATCATTGTGTTGATGCTGAACATGATAACTTACATGCTATATGTTTATATGTTGTATGAGTGATTTGTTACTACTGGGATTTTTTAGAATCTCATTCTTTCCAATGACTAACATTTCAGACAAGGCAAGTGGCTCAAAAGGGAAGCGAACAACCTGAAGTGGTTAGGATCTCTTAGGGACATTTTCATTTTGGAATGTTGGTTATCTATTCTAGATTTGGGATTACTGTATGTATATGGGTTGTAAATATTATTTTGGATATGTAATCCCCTGTTTTGGGAAACTATACACCCATTTTATATATACATGTAACTTGCGGTATGCCAGAATTTTAGTTGTACACTCTGATATTTATCAATGTGATTTGATTTCTCTAGTAATTATATTCAAAGAGTGAATGTGAGACCAGGCTGAATATATTTTGAACTATTTACTGAACAACCCATCTTGAAGGTGAGGGATTATAAATGTTGATCTTATCTTATTGATCTCTATTTCACTTTAATTTCATAAACCGGATGTAATTATGGTGAGGGGGTTACATCCTACAACACTGAGCTGAATGAAGAAATGGGTATATGGGACAATGTCTTCAAAACTAGATGTGAATTCATTAATAAATGTTTAAACTTTGTAGATAGCAAAGTAATTTGTTAATAGTAGCTTTAAGTTTTTCTTTTATCATGATTGCTGGATGACATTAATTTTATTTCTTATAGTGTGATATGGCAGAGATTGGTTGCACTATTAGCCAAGATATTTTTAGCTTACTTCATTTACATAAAGGCATTAAGGCCAAAAAGAAGAAGGTGGAACATGACAATAATATTGGGTAAAAAGAAATTAATGGCCTTAGAGAAATATAAAATTGTACATAAAGTATATGTTGGATAAACCTTTTTAGCATTTTGAAAAGAATAAGTTGTAGAAACGAAAGTGTCAAAAGCTTTAGAGATGAAACACTGGGGAGAAATCAAGGAGGAAGAGAAAGAGAGGACAAAGGAGTAAAAAGGCCTTAGGGAAACGGAAAAAGAAGGTTAAGAGAGAGAGAGAGAGAGAAGGTTTTCTTTAATTTGGTGTGTATCTACCATGAGAACACGAACATTTTATAGAGCCCATTGTTGGAAAATGGCTATCACTGGCTTGAACTAAGCATGAGACTTAATGCAGCTCATAAATCGCAAAATGAGTGAAGAGCCATTAATAAACCGTATTAAGAGATTGACTTCCTGGAATAGTATTTGATGATTTATTGCTTGACATTAAAGTCAGATTCATCTTACATCAATTGGTATCAGAGCCTAGTTTATCATATGTTAATTGGTATTGGAGCTTGATTTGTCCTACATGACTGAGCTAAATGAGAATATGAGTATATATGGGAGTCTGATTTTCCACAAATCACTTGGTGGTATCAAAGCTTGATTCATCCTACATCAATTGGTATTAACATTGATTCATCCTACATTAATTGGTATTAGACCTAGGCTTGTCCTACATCAATGGGTGTCAAAATTTGATTTGTTCTATATCACCAAGTTATATCAGGGCCTACGTCATCATACATTAACATCAACTGGTATTAGAGCTTGGCTCATCCTACATCAATTGATAGCAAGGTATGATTCGTCCTACATCATTGAGCTAAATAAAGAAATGGGTATATGTGACAATGCCTTCAAAGCTAGATGTGAATTCAATAATAAATGTCCTAACTTTGTAGATAGAGAAGTAATTTGTTACTAGTAGCTTTACGTTTTCCTTTAATCATGATTGCCGGCTGACATTAATTTTCTTTCTTATAGTGTGTAATGGCAGAGATTGATTGCATTGTAAGGTGAGATTGATTGCATTGTGAGGTAAGATTGATTGGTAAATATTATAAAATTCATTACTTAAATTTTTGCTTGTTAAAAAGTAAGACGTGCTTATCAAAAGAAGGCCTTAATTTTTTCATAGCCTTATTTATTTGTAATTAGCATATATCAACAATACTTTGGAGATATAATACATTTTAGCCTTGTACTAGAATAATTAATCTGCAAGTCTTTATAGTTTCAACCAATTTTTAATTGAGTACCTATAGTTTTCCCCCTTTTTATGGGGTCCTTATACTTTCAGTTGTTTTTAATAAGGTCTGTAGCCTTGTGAAATATTTGCTATTCTATTTTCTCCATACAAGAAGATCAAGGTAAATCATATGAAAATTCTTAATTTTTTAATTGAAGATCAATTTTCTTTTTTGGCTCACTTTTGTCAAAGTGGCTAGGGAAGTGGCCCAAATAAAGCTTCTCGAGTAGCCATGAGGATACTATATTGGAATTGTCGTGCCTTTTGTAAGGTTACGACATTTCAAAGAGGCAAGCAGCTGGTTGGTAAACTTCTAAAAGTTGAAGCTGCTTGTGTTCCTCTTCTTCATTTAGGATTTAATTCTTTTATGGGTACTAATGTTGTAAATTGTGGGGGTGGCACTCTTATAGCATGGAAGGATGGGCTTTCAATGTTGAAGTTCTTGACCAACTTCATTCTTTAGCCATTGCTTTGTTTCTAGCAAAGAAAGCTTTGCTTCCTACTACATCTCTTTTATTTATGGTCCACTCAAATCTAATCTCGAATATGTGCTATGGGATTGGACTAAGTATATTAGTGGTATGATTAAGTTGCCATGGTTACTAATTGGTGACTTTAATCAAATCCTATCTTGGGAAGATAAATCTGGTAAAATGGGTTCTTCGTTTAGTATTTCTAGCTTCTTGCGGTGTTTAGATGAGGCCAATCTTATTCAAATTACTAAGCATGATCTAGCCTTCACTTGGACCAATAGTCAAAGTGGTTTTGCAAACATTATGGGAAAATGGATATGGCATTTTGTAGCTTGGAATGGATGGAAGTAGGGGTGTACAAAGTTTTTCCGTTCTAGTCATCCCGTCCCGATCCTGAGCAATTAGGATAGGAAAATCCAGTCCCGAAATTTTTCAGGTTGGGAAAAATCGGGATCAAAATTGGAACTTCCTGATTCCGTCCTACTCCAAATATATATATATATATTTTAGAAAATACCTAAAATTCTAAATGGGAATATCTGTCAGCTGAACTAAAAACGATTGAAACTTAATATCTTGGTTAATTCCAAACACTGGTTTGGGAATTGCTAAAAATTAACTGCACTAGCAATTCAATGTGAATTCAAGCATGCAACTTGTTTGGGAAAAAAGAAAAAAAATAGAGAAATACGTGTGATTATTATATTGTCTTGCTAATGAACATGTCATTTATAATATTCTGCGGTAGCATTTCATGATTCCCCGCAGGCTTGGAGGTTTCTTAATGGCTGAGATAATTGTTTCTGTGGCTGAAACTCTGGTGGCCCCTATTGTTGACGTGCTTAAAAAATTAAGGTCCATAGCTTGAAACCCAACTACTTCTTTTAAAGACAAAGATAGAGAGCTAAACGATGGATTACAGAGGCTACTTGCTTGACCAAGGGATACAGATAGTGAAGTTTTGAGCGATATACAGAAATACACGAATAACGTTTACCTGCTTTGGATGAAACATGTATTAAATATTGGGAAATCCTGATTCCGTCTTGGTAAATCTTGATTCTGATCGGAATAGGAAATTTTCGGGATCGGGACTAATTTTTCAACCTGAACCCTTCTTTGGGACAGGATCGAGAATGGGGTTTTACAATCCTGTCCCGTCTTAAGAACGCCCCTAGATGCAAGCCTTTCCATCTTCTTTCACCAATACTCTTCCTCTAGCTGCATCCGATTATAGTCCACTCTTCTTTTCTACTAAATGTCAGATTGTCAAGAAGAAACACATAAAATTTGAGAACTTTGGGCTTAATTTTATAGATTGCTCATCCATTGTGCATGATTGCTCATCTCAACCTGTTAATGACTCCCCTGTCTTCAAGGACTATAGTAAGCTCAGCAAAACACTCACCTCGTTGGTCACTTGGAGTAAAAGTAACATTGGCAATATTTCTTCTGGGATTTCTTTGGCATAGGAGACTTTAATAGCTTTCTGTGTCCATTGACGTTGGTTAGCCCTCTTCTGATTCTCAAATTTCGGCCTTCTTAAATGCAAAACACGAGTTAGAGTTCATCTATGATTGTGAGTCTAGTTATTGGGCTCAACGAGCCAAAGTCAAGTGAGTTTGAAAGGAGAAAGGAATACTGGCTATCTTCATGCTTTGGTTAATAAAAGATCAGCTTCTAATTGCCTTCGTAGTCTTCAAAAGCCATATGGAAGCTAGTCTTCTGATGAGGCTGAACTATATGAACTGGCTTTTCATTATTTTCATGGCATTTATCAGGATCCAAATCAGGCTTCTATTGATCAAATTTTTAGGGGTCTTTCTCATATTCCACTGCCCTCTTTATTAGAAGAGGATTTTTCTGAAATCATGAAGCTTATTTCCAGGATGGAGATCGAAGAAACAGTATTTGAACTTCCTAGAGATGGGGCCCCTAACCTAGATGGATTTAATAGTCATTTTTATCAAAGGTACTAAGAACTGGTAAATGAGGATATATTTAATTTTATTTCATTTTTATATTCAAATTACTAATAAACATATGAATTTAAAAAGGTTAGAAAATAATGAAATAAAATTAATGCATGATTTTAAATTTTTTAATGAGTTGATATATTTATGGTATTTGAGGAAATTTATTTTTACAGTTCAATCAAAATAATAAAAAATATATAAAAAGAGTTGTAGTGAGGTGAAGAAGTTAATGATACCAAGGGTGTGTTTAGTTTGAGGGGAGGGATGGGGGAGGAGAGGAGGGATGGGAGTGAAAATTACAATTTTGGGTTTAAGAACCTAAACTTTACCCTCTCATTCTTTTAAATTTTGGATTCCCATCCAAAATTTATTCTCTTCTTTCTTTTAAATTTTGGATTCCCGCCCAAAATTTAAATATCTTCAACCCAAAAAGGTAATTTAACCCCCTCTCCTTCTCTCCCCTCCCCTCAAACCAAACACACTTTAAGGGTCTGTTTGGTTGGAGGGGAGGGGATGGAAAGAGATGAAAAATGACTCCTTCCCCTTGTTTGATATGAAAAGTAGGAGGGGAGAGGCTCTAAATCCGTCCCACTCCCTCAAATTGGTTCCCTCCAAATTGGGAGGTTTTGGAGGGAGCCAAAAATTTGAGACCATTTTACCCCCTTATCTTTTCATATTTTCAATTATGCCCTGTGAGGAATGAGAAGCCTAAATTCGAAGTTACCGATCCCGATAATCACCTTCTTGATCTCTTTTCTTCTCTCCTGTCCGAATCATATTTTTCTTTTGGCTCTGATCTATCTGTATTATGTCTGTTTGATTTGTCCCCTCGCTTCCTATCATAATCATCTCTTGACCTTGATGAAGAACAATAGTCTCTTTGCCTCAACCTCCTCTCTTCCCTGCTAATATGGAGTGTGTTTGGAACAGCGATAGGAAAAATGGAGTTTCTTAATTTAGCTTTTGGTAATTTTGTTTTTGGTAAAAGTCCGATTGTGTAATGTGATTTATGTTTGGAACAACGATTGTATAAATGACTTTTACAAAAGTAAAACTTGTTTGGATTGACTTAAGCACAAGTGACTTTTGTGATAATAGTAAGAGAGAGTGGGTGAAAAAATATTTTAAAGGGTTAAAAACACCAAAAAATGTTTAAAATAATTTTTGGAACTGAAAAAGTATATTAAAGATAAAATTGCAATCAGTCTGATAATACATTGGGTACAGTTGAAAAAATATTTTAAGGGCTAAAAGCACCAAATAATAGTTGAAATTAATTTTTGTAGCAAAAAAAATACATTAAGGGTAAAATTGCAATAAGTCTGATAGTACACTGGACACAACTGAAAAAATATTTTAACCATTCTCACTCTCCTCAAAAGCTAAATCAGTAAAAGCTGAGAAATAGAGCTTATGGCAAAAGCTATTAAGATAAAATTAAACTCGATTGCTCACTTTGGGAAACAAATACTCAAAAGTTTTTTTCAAATTGGGTATTGAGCTTATGGGCTCAATTTAGCGTTTTTGGTTTCAAAACAAACCACCCCCCCAAAACACACACATGATCTTCCCTTGATCTATTACCAAAATCATCATCATCATACTGTCCCTTGCGCCTCGTTTCTTCCCTTCTGTCAGAATCTCTGGTCCTGCGTTCAAACTCATCATTATCTGGCTTCCTTGACCTTGTGTCTTCTCTCCTATGACGATCTCTTAGCTCGAGTTCCTTATCATCATCGCATGACCCTACTTTGAACTAGCATCCTCAGGGGCCCCCCAACCTGTGTTTGCAGCTCTTTGAATAGACACATCAAGGAACTCAAATTAGCAGGAAAAAGCAAACGATTTGGTTCACAAAATTCAGCACATTTACAACTAAAAACAGTAGAAATCATGAGCAACACAAAATGAGGAGAAAACTAAACATAGAACCAAAGAGGCTATAAAATGCAACAAAGCTGTCCAATCTCCCTGCATATCAGAAATGAAAATTCATTTAAAATAACCACGTCAAGAACACAATCATGGATCTTCATCTTTTTTTTATAAATTATATAATTTATATTGAGGTGTAAACTAATTTAAATAATTTATATAAGGAAAAATATATAAACTAATGTTTAAGTATAAAATGGTAAATTAGATATTATCTCACCTCTCCTCCCCTCTTAAACCAAATAAAGGATCATTAAAAAATCTTTCCCTTCCTCCCCCTCCAATCAAACCAAACAAGGTGATCTTCCATCCTCCCCATCCATCCCCTCTCTTTAAACCAAATAGGCACTAAGGGATTAGTCATTGCTACCAGTAGTGATACCTTGGGCCCACCAAAAAAATGTGGCTCTTTTTTTAATTTAAACCCACGTAACACAGTAACTGATCATATTAGTTCCTTTAATTTTTTAAAATGCTTTGAGTCAATTAATGTTTGCAGTTAAGATAAATCACTATGTTTTTACTGGAATCCTAGCATGAAGGGCCCAAACGCGCCGTGATACACTTTTTCCCCTTCATGTTTGGATTAGCTTTTATCTAATTCGACTTTTTGACTTTTAGAGCAAAAACTACTTATGAGATGGCCAAGGTTCTTTTCACTTCTTTAATATGGAGGGAGGGGGAAAAATGACCATAAAGAAAGAGAAAAGTCTTGAAGTCGATCCTAGAGGAAAAGATAAAATTACTCTAAAAGATTAAAAAAAAACATTCAAAGAATGAAAAATGATTAATCCAAAGAGAGCCCAAAAACGCGGTGATACATTTTGTTTTTTATTTTAAATGTTTAGATCAGCACTTTTTTTTAACAAAACAAGAGGATACCCTCAAAGTAAACCGCCCAGATCACTTGTTTGAAAGTCTTGCAAGAGCAAAACATTAAGCTTTGTGGACGGTTGTATCACCTTGTGAAAACCAGGTGCCACACCTAACGCCTCTTTAGCGAGGAAGTCCGCTACCTTATTTGCATCCCTTATGACATGTTTTAATTCTACTCCCTAATCACGAGACATCAGACTCTTCAGCCCTTGGATGGGCAGGAACCTCCTCTCCCTTTTTTTTTATAGTAAATGATATTCTACAAACACATCAGAAGCTATCCTCCTGAGTCAACATGCAATCTCATTCTGTTTACATCATTTATTAAAAAGTTGGTAATAGCATCAGGGGGCGATTCTGTGATATGAAGATCAATCACCATCTTCCAAGTTTCTTTTGCCATAGCGTCTGCAACTGTATTAACATCCCGAGTGCAATATGAAATTTCCACTTCCTAATCTCTATCCAACAGTGTGTGAATCTCCACAATAAGCTGTAAATCAGGGTGTTCCTGAGATACCTTACCTTGAACAAGATCCATTACTTCACTACAATCAGACTCGATCATAATTTGTCTGTATCCTCTATCCCATGCCAATTTAAGTCCCCACAAAACAACCCAAGCTTCTGCAGTTACTATCGTTCCTTGCCCAATCTGGTACATAAACCCCATCAAAAAGTCACCATTGTGATCTCTCAACACACCTCCACACGTGCAAGTTCCTAAGTTGTTATTCCTAAATCCATCGGTATTAATCTTCACCCACCCAAGCGGTGGTGGCATCCATTGGTGTTGATTCCTTTCTGCACTCCTATTTTGAAGCAAGCTTGTATTACCCCATGTTAAGCAGACACGAGCACGAGCTAAAATAGCCTGTGTACTCCAAGTATTATTATTAAAACATCTGTCATTACGAGCCAACCAGATATACCGGCATAGTACCGTAAACCAAAGATGAAACTCGAATCCCTGTATTACGTCTTTTCTCCTCACACACCATGTAAGCCAGTCATTTCTCCCAAACATGCCAAAAAATCGATCACGCCAATCCGGAGGTAAGAATCCTTTCCATAATTCAGAAGTGAATGGACAATCCCGCAAAACGTGGAGTATTGACTTGCGTGAGTTATGGCATATATCACAAATACCCGTCGGATGACTACCACGATGGTAACGCATCATGTTTGTCATTAAACGACCATGAAAGCATAGCCACAAGAAAATACGGTCCCTTTAAAGAACTTTCAATTTCCAAACACAGCTCCTCCAGTTATTACTGAGAGGTTGTGGTGTTCCCACTAGATATTTGTAAGCGGATCTGATGGTGAAAATTCCATTTGACGACCACTTCCATACCGGAAAATCCTCCCCATTCAGCTGATTGATATTAACGCGTGCAATAGCTGTACAAACTTGGCTTGGAAGTAGGTGATTAAACTTGCTCATATCCCATTATCCTGATGAAGTGATACAATCATCTACTCTCCATTCAGAAACATCTCTCGGCTGTTCTCTGATTACCAAACTCTGAAGCTTGTCAAAATGCGGTACCCATATGTCATTCCAGAAAGAAGTGTTCTGTCTATCGGTAACTCTCCATGTTAAGCTATCTTTGATCTTGTCCCAACAGTTACGAATACCCCTCCATGTACTAGACTCTGATCGGCGCTTCTCAACTTTAGGAATAATATCATTACCGGCTTTATATTTTTCTCGTAAAATCCTGACCCAGAGCGAATCTCTTTTATTAATCATATTCCATCCAAGTTTCATCATGAAAGCTTGGTTCTGTTGACGTGCCAACCTAAGACCTAGGCCTCCATCCTCCTTACTTGCACAAACGAGGTCCCAGTATACTAGATGAGGTTTTCTTCTGGCTGAGCTACTATCCTAGAGGAAGTTACGACAACATTTATCAATTTCATCACAAATCCCCAAAGGAAGAGGCACTGTCTGCATAGCATAAGTTGGCATAGCCGACATAACAGACGACATAAGAGTATGCCTGGCAGCCATCGATAACATGTTAGACTTCCAATTGGCCAGTCGAGCATCCATCTTATCCAGAAGAAAACTATATGTAGCCTTTGATCTTCGTTCATGTAAAATAGGCATACCCAGATATTTCCCCAGATTCGATGTCGGAGTAAAATTTAAAAACTCGCTGATTTCTTTGCATTTTATATGATTTATATTCTTAGAGAAGTAAACTCTTGATTTTTCAGCATTTACTTTCTGTCCCGAAATGTCACAGAAGTTATCCAGGATAGCCTTAATAACCCCTGCGTTATCTAGATCTACTTCTGCAAACAAAATGAGATCGTCAGCAAAAAAAAAAGAGAGACAGGAGTACCTCGTTTGGAGAGCCTAAACGGTTGCCAAACACCCTCTTCCACTGTCTTTTGGATAAGATGCCCCAATCTTTCCATCATGATAACAAAAAGATACGGTGATATTGGGTCTCCTTGTCTAACCCCTCTAGAAGGGCAAAACATGTTAGTAGCCTCTCCATTCCAAAGCAATTGCAAATGAGACGTCGACATACAAGCTTGAATAACTTTACTAAAATATTCAGGAATCTTGAGTTCTTTTAGACATTCGTAGACAAAATTCCATCTCACCCGATTATAAGCCTTCTCTAAATCAATCTTAATGGCCATGAAACCCTTTTTCCTTTTTAATGACTTCATAGAGTGAATGATCTCCTGCATAAGTATAACATTATCTGAACTCTGACGCCCTTTAACAAAACTGCACTGATTCAGGGCTATCACCAAAGGCATAATTGCCTTGAGTCTGTTTGATATAACCTTCGTAACAATCTTGTAAACAACATTGCAAAGACTTATAAGACGAAAATCACGAAACTTCTTTGGATGTTCCACCTTCGGAATGAGAACAATCTGAGTCCCATTGATTTGTCGTATCCACATCGGATCATTGAAAACACTTTTCACTAATTCAATCACTGACGGTTTTACAGTTTCCCATTGGCTTTGTTAAAATAGCGGATTGAATCCGTCTGGCCCTGGTGCTTTCAACGGCCCCATATCAAATAAAGCTCTTTTAATCTCTTGCTCTTCAATCGATCTCCCCAGAATATGCAAATTTACATCGTCAATCTTAGGATAAGTGCATCCGAATACCAAAGATCCATTATAATTATGGGTTTATGTATACAAATTTTTGAAGAATTGGCTTTCCAATCTAATAATTTTCGCTGCATTATATGTCCATTCCCCAGATTCAAGCTTTAATGCTTCAATTTTATTCCTTCTTCGTCTGCCATTAGCTACAGAATGGAAGTATCTAGTATTATGATCTCCATCCACATACCAATTAGCCCGATAGTATTGAAGCCACTGACTTCTTCCCGTGCCAAAAGCTTTTCAAGCTCTCCCCATAACTCCCCTCGTAACTTTTCAAGGTGCTCCGAGATGCCTACCGAAGCCATTTTTGCATTAATCCCCTCCAATCTTCGATATAATCTGTCTTTCATATAGGATATATTGCCGAAAACCTCTTTATTCCATAACCTCAGATCCTTAGTAAATTGTTTAACAGATCCACACCAGTCATCCTCCATCCCCCAGTGTGAATGAACAAATTTCTTGAAATCATCATGCATAACCCAGGGAGCGAAAAATCTAAAAGGTCTTCGATTCTTTGCCGTAAGAACATGAGATTCAGTATCAACCAACACCAGACAATAGGTCAGGATATGCTTTCAAGTTTCCAAGTTGGATCCCGGGCTCAATAGGTCAGGATATGCTTTCAGACTCAAAGAGTTCTTATAAAAGTATTTGTAGATTACTCATCAATAAAGTCCTCACATCAATAGAGTTTAAACTTACAATCTTATAATTATGAGCCAACTCCTTTACCAACTGCATCAATCTTGACTCTACTGTACTGCATCGGATTCAACTCATAAAAGATTGGCCATAACTCGGCAGTTACCCTATCCCCCTTCGAGCCCATACTGTCCCATTGCTCACGTCTATTAGGTGCACAGTTACGATTTTGCAGAGCTAACCACAAAGCTTCTGCATCTCTACATTGTATTTATCTTCCATACCCAGTTCCATGAACCGTCATCATCATCCTGACTCTTCTCTATGATATGATATGCGGATTTGACCGTGAACATCCCCTGTTGATCCTGACGCCTGGTTACCGTGTTTGGATAAGTTTTTATTATAATTTGACTTTTAGAGCAAACTCAAAATATGAGAAGCCAAAATGGTGGTGCTCTTCACTTCTTTAACATGAAGAGAGAGAACTGGCAAAAAAAAATATGAAGAGAGAGTAAAAACACGACCATCAATAAAGAAAAAGACTTAAAGGGATGCTATTGGGAAAAAAAAAATTACTCCAAAAATCCCCCCGAAAAAATATTCAAAGAATGAAAAGAGAGAAGGATAGTCATGTAACTCAGTCACTATAGAACAAAACAAATCTTTGTACAATTAATTAATTAATCATGGTTAAAGAAGTTAATGATATGTTATTTACGTATATACAGCAACATTTTCTCCCGTCCTCATCATCATCAGCGCGTGGGGTTATGCTCTTCAGGCTCACGACCACAGTTTTCTTCTTCTTCTTCTTCTTCGATCGATGGAAGACGATTCAGATCGATCGAAGGCCGTGAGACCTTCTTCCTCTTGGACGATTCTTCATTCTCCACATCACCCGAACACGAGCGATGAATCTGTGATCTTTTTCTCTTTAGGTTGGTGATCGGCGAAACAGGGTTTTCCCAGCTGGGCATCGTTCGCTGTTTCTTGGAGCCCCAAGAGGGAGAAAACTTGCTTTGCATTTTGAAATCGAAAATCAAACGAGGAAGCTGAAGCAGAATCCGAGCCACCTCCAGTTCTTTCTCATCAAAATCCATATGAGCCAACACAAAGAGCGGGAAAATTCACAGCTAGCTAGTGGACGAACGGAATAATGATTTGCAAAGAAGATTTTAAAATATATAGAAGGAAAGTAATGCTACGTTACTGGAGTGCGAGCTCAATCAGGAAAAATTTAGTTCACAATCAGTTTAATGTGTATAACATAGAGGTTTATTTGAAGCTGAGCTGTTTCGGGGGTTGAAAAAATAGATTACATAGATAATTTTTATAATTAAGTTGAATAATTTAATTTAATCATTGTGAATTTAATTTGACTACGGTATAAATTCGGTTATATATATTTAAAAAAAGGCAAAACAATTAGATGGAAGATATTGGTTGATATTTAAAATATTAGTTATCTTTTAACATGTTTACATATGAATTTGATTATTTTGCATTTAAACAGATTAAAAGATAAAAAATATCCATCCACTTCATCCATATTCAAGATATGTCATTAAAGTAACTAGGTGTCAAAAGAACGCACACGAAATCAAGTTAAAGACAAATATATCTCTGTGTGTGTGTGTGTATCATTTTACAGATGAATATATATTTAATTATTTTTATAGATAATTAATTTTAAAACAATTGTTAATTTCTAGAAAGATATTTGTGATAAGTTTTAAATTTAAGTGAGGTAGTTTGGCTTACTTCTCTCTTATAAGTGTCTATCACTAATAATAAGCATTTTTTACTATTTTATATTCAAATTAAAATTACTAATAAACATTTAAATTTAAAAGGGTTCGCAGATTAAATAATAAAATAAAATTAATACATGATTTTAAATCTTTTAATGAGTTGATATATTTATGCGGTTTGAGGAAATTTCTTTTTACAGTTCAATAAAAATAATAAAAGATATAGGATTAATGAGCAAAAATGCTCATGAACTTTTACTAGAAGTGTATTTAACACCATATATATTTTGGAGGTGCAAAAACACCCATAAATATTCAAAATGGGAGTAAAAATGCTAACACTATTAAATTTGAACTAACACCGTTATATATGCATGTGCAAAAAGAGTATGAGTCTCACTATAAAAAATAACAATGTTAGGTTAAATTTAAGGGTGCTAGAATTTATGCTCTTATTTTAAATATTTATGAGTAATTTTGTATTTCCAAAATGTATATGGTGCTATACATAATTTTGATAAAAATTCATGGGTTTTTTTACACTTTCACTTAAAGATATAAATAAAAAAAGTGATACTGTGGGCCATTATTCTTGGAAATAAAATCTCTCTCTCTCTCTCTCTCTCTCTCTCTCTCTTTAATTTAAACCCACATAACTATAAGGGAAAAAGACAGAAAAATACCATTTGAACTTCAAAATCCCGCTCACAAGAATGATAATGGGATTGATAAGAATGGTAATGAGATTGACAACGCAAATCTTTGTCAAAGGATTAATTTAGGATTTTAAAGTTCAGGTGGTATTTTTCTGTCTTTTTCCCTAACTATAACTCAGTAACAAATCATACTAGTTCATTTAATTTTTCAAAATGGTTGAAGTCAGTTAATTTTTGAAATTAGTATTGATTACCGATTCTTTTGTATTTCTTATGTTTCTACCCAAATCCTACCTTGAGGAGCCCAAAACCGCGGTGCATGATACTCCCTCCGGTCCTAAATATAGGACAAAGTTTGTAGTGTAAATTGCACTACAAACTTTGTCCTATATTTAGGACCGGAGGTAGTACATTTTTTTTCATGGTTAGACAAAAATTGTGTTTACCTCTAATCTCTTTATAAGGCTTGATTGAGGCCTGGAAAGGGGAAAAAATCACATATAACAACCTAATATATCGAACAACTCACATTATATGTTAACTCTCTTTTTGAGAAGGAAATTATATGTTAACTAACCTTCGTTAAATTGTGTTTTTATTAGAGTGATTTAGAAAGTCATTTTACCATACTAGAACAGCATATAAGAAACACACATTCTCTAACTATAAGAAACACATATTATCTAACTTGTCTTGTTCTTTTTTAAACAAAATGTTTTTTGGTCCTTCTTACGAAAGATAGTATCATTGGATTAACGTCTTGTTTTCTGATTTATCGTACTTTTTGTAGATGGATTTCATATATCAGAAATTATTCTCAATTTGGGAACTAACTTTACCAAGAAGGTTAAAAAAGAGAACAAAAAGAAAGGAATTGAACGGTGTAAAGTGAAATAGAGTTGCTTTATTTTGTATATTGACGGCGGTGATGGTATTGTGGCAAAGGCCTTTTGCAAGGAAGAGAAACTCCAATAATCTCCATCCCCTACTTCATTTTTGTTGTTTTCATTCTTATCCAGGCTATGAAATATGAACCGGACTGGCTAGTTTGATCTAGAAACCAATGAATCGGTCGGTAATCAATCCAGTTCACTTTTTAAAAAAATAAAAAAAATCACTTTTTTTTTTTAATTTTCTTTATAATTTCATATTAATAACCTTGAAATCTTCACTTTCTCATTGGTTTGGTCCCAGATTAATCCCGATTTAACTTTGATTGGACCCATTGACCCTTAATCTAGTACCCTCGATAGGTTTAGTGACCGGTTTAGGTTTAATTACTTTGATTCTTATTCCCTCACATTCCATCACAGCACTCTCTATGTATTTTGTTTAACTGTTTATTGCAAACTTTTGTTTGGCATGTCTCAAATATGCTCTTTAATTGTCTTTAGATAGCTTATTCTTCTTCCCATCATTAGTAGCACCCTTCTCTGGTAGTATTGTGTGTTGTTCCAGGTATTTTGATTCAACAAGATTCTCAAATGCTTGAGAAAATAGCCTTGCTTTTGACATCTGCTCATATTTAAATATTCTTGACCGTGTTTCTTTTCTACTTCCAAACGATATTTCTTTTCTTTTCCCGGAGTTCCCAACATTGAATCTATAATATCCCAGATTTTGAGATTAGAAGCTTGAGAATAAGCTTGAATCAAGTGGAGTGCTAAGCTCCGGTTTAGCAAGAGTTCTAGGAATGAGGATTTGCTGCCAGTGAATTTTTCTTGTATCGTAGTCTAGTTGTATGACATTTTTGAATAGGCAAATGATGTCTAATGCCTATGATATTTTTCAATATAAAAGTAGACTTATCAAGCTTTAATTTGATAGGTCATTTGGAGCTGTAACAAAGAGTTATGAATTTTTGAAGTTAGTTCAGTGAAACTGGCAATCTTCTGTGACATCGTCCAAAAATAGAAATTCTGGGAATTATGAGCTTCCAGTTGGCTAAAGGCTATATTTTTTCCCCAAAAATGGACTTAATAAGGGTCACATAGCCTTTGAAACCATACGAATTGGATATTTGTACAATTAGGTATGAATTTTCTAAGTTTGATGAAAATTTTGCCAGCTTTTAATCTATGTGCGAAATTAACAAGATGATGGCAAAAATGTTTGGACAAAGTAGTCATTTGGATAAATAAAATCCAAAGCTCATAATTTTCCCTTCCTTTATGATGTGGGACGTCCAAATGAGGGAGCAAAAAGGGAAATGAATAATTGTGGTAAATATGCCAAAGGTAGGAGCATTTGTGGTCAAGTAAAAGAAGAGTTGAAAAGTTAATAATTGTAGGCTATTAAGTGTAACTTTCCAAGACATAATTGAAGAAGCTATTTGGTTTATTCCCAAGCTTCATTTACGTCAATTTATGGCATGAGGCAAAGGGAATAATGATTGAAGTCCAAATGTCAAAAGATGAAGCATTTTGGTCAAGCAAAAGTGAACTTTGAAAAGTCAAATATTGCAACTCTAATTAATTTATGTGGAAGAGGGTAAAAGGGATAATTGAAGACATATTATTACTCCTTCCCAAAGCTCACTTTCGGCCAAGTAAATGGCCAAGAGAAAAGATGATGATTAAATAAAAAAAAGGCATGTGATGAATTATACTCCCTCCGGTCCTAATTATAGGATAATATTTGGGAGTTGATCTTGGTCTTAATTATAGGACAAAGTTTTAATATTTATCAATTTCTTCCCAAAATACTCCCATTGATACTTTCTCAATAATAATGAAACATAATAATAATTTTATAATACACCTATGTATTCTATGAAGTAAGTAATACTTGCAATTCATTAATGTCACATACACCTACTATTTCTTTTATTTTATAAGAATAAAGGGTAAGAAAATCAATTTAACACTATCAACGTCATCATCTCTATTTTTAAAAATTGTAACTTTCCTTTTTTTTTAATTCCACTCGAACCAAACCAGCATAACTCCATTTTAATGACAGGCAAGATCACTTGCTTTACATCAAGGCAAGTGATCAACATGAACAAAACATGATTTCTTGTATATATTAAATAAGGGCATTTTAGGAAAATAAATAAGATTAACTAATTTAACTACTTTTCTTAATTTCTCCAAAGTTAGGTAAATATGTCTTATAATTAGGACCGGAGGGAGTAATAAAATACAATAAAAGAGAGGAGGTGGAAGGATATTTTGCATAAGATCATTATCCCTTCCAAAGGCCTCATATTCGGCCAACTTAAGAAAAATAGAGAAAAAGAGAGTTGGACATAGAGAGCTAGAGAAAAGAGAAGCAAGAAGAGGTTCAAGCAAAAATCCAAGGTAAGTATGTTGAAATCTTGGTGTTTATCTTTTTTAGCTCTTATAATGCCCCTTCTAATCTCTAAATCTTCATGAATATGCCTTGTAGCAAGAAAAATCAAGAAGTTAGAGAGAGAGGCAGCCATGGTTTTGTAGAGAGAAAGAAGAGAAATCAAAGGTAATCACACTAAACCTTGTTATCTTATTGATTCAAGGATGTATATTGTGTTTGTGGTTGGATTTGTGGTTGTTTTGCTTCATTTGTGATTTTGGAATGACTAAACCCTATGGGAAACTATGCCTTTATCACTCTGGCAAATATCGAAATGTTACGGATTTGACATTTTAGTATCAGAGCAGTGGTTCTAGCCTCAGTGCGTGCAGTTCTGGCAATAGGATAGTATACTAATATGCTTGGTTATACAGTATAAGAACACTGGAGTGAGTTACTGTGGCTAGTTCACAGTTAAGCCCCTGAAAGGAATAAATAAGCCCAAAAAAATAGCAGAATACCCGAAGGGCAGCCAGTATCACAATACAAGATTGAGGTTGGTACAAGGCTGTTGCGAAACCCGAGGAAGCAGATACGGCCAAGGCCAGGGTATAGGCACAGTATTTAGTCAACCAGAGACAGTGGGCATGATTTTTGAGACAAGGACAGTCACGGGGTACCAGTGGTTAGAAGTAGTTGAAGCCGGTCTCTGTGTTTTGGCATTAGTGAATGAAAGTTAAGTGTGCTCAACTCAGAGAAATCTTAGGATGGGTGACCCCTTGGGAAGTTAAGTTAATAAGGTCATGGAGACTTGAGGAATAGTGATTGCCTTGAGGTTTCTCCATGGCTAATAATCATCATCTTAGTTAAACGATTTAAAGGATACTTAGAAGCATGGAGATGATGATAATGGAAGTATTGATTTTTAATCCAAACCATTTTTGTTGCAGTAAGTACTGCATAGAAAAGGTCAATTGATAAGGTGATAGGAAACTTGAGGCATAGTGACTATTTTGAGATTCCTCTATGCTAGTTGATGATCCTTAGAAACACCATGGTGTTAAAAGAATACAGATATGATATATGGTGCTATATATTGAGTGGTAAATATACCATATATTGATCCTCGAGAATTCAATCTGATGATACTAAAAGTTGATATACTGTGCCTGTGGGTACACTGATACACTTTGCCTATGGGTACACTAATACATCATGCCTATAGGTACACCAATATGGCCAGTTAGAGGACCAAGGTACAGAATAAGTAGGGGTTTCAATAGTAGTTGTCCCTAAATACATTTCTGCCTAAATTGAATTATGTATTATTGCATTCTTTATGAATGATTGTGTGTTATTACAGAGGTCAAGTGGGATCTAACTAAGGAAGTAAAACAAGTGTGGACAGACAGTGCAGTCCCACCTATATTGTATTTGACAGTATGAAACATTAGAGTGGGACAAAGAAACATATTGAATTTATGTGTAACATTTGAGGATAACTAGAGAGGCTAATAGTCACACAATCAATATGATTCATGGTGACGCATGTAAATAGAGATTGAGATGATCCCTAGTATAGTAGGGCATAATTGTGGCAGCGAATCACTCTCAATAACCTTATAGAATTAATTACTCACTCAGTAAACAGTACATGCAATAAGCAGTGTGTATAGTATGGCCAGTAAGGGTCAAATAGTCATTTGATCCTGAACACTGAATAGGTAGACATGTTGGCAGTAACCCCTAATATACATGTTTGTATAGGGCAGTAAAACCAGGATATTCAATGTTGTGAGAATAGAATGATACAACCCATAAGGCTCAATACACAGGGCAATGTCCTAATAAGGCATTGAGGTCTACAGTAACTAGCGGACAGTGTGTCCTGAGATCATAAGACCTGTGGGACTAGTATATATGTCCTCAGGGCAGCAGATTGCCATGCAATCACAATTATGCCGAACAGTGATAAAGGCAGTAAGACCCGATGTGCACATTTGCATGGAGCAGTGTCCCTATGTAGTAAGATCTGATAAACAAGTCGTTTTATACTGAACAGTATACACAATAAGGTTAGTGGGAATCAGCAAATAGTTAATCCTGAATGTTGACAGAAAATATAATTTATGATGCCTACTTTCTGAGCTTGCATATGAAAGACATAGACTGAATATGATCATTGTGTTGCACGGCTTGTGAGCTTGCACATGAAAAAGGGATGTACTGAGTGATAAGAAGTGATCCTCCAGTTGTAGACGTTCAAATTTTGAGGAGAAAACTTATTGAATTGGGGGACAACTGTAATATCCTGAATTTTAGGATTAAAGGCTTAAGAATAAGCCTGAATCAAGTGGACTACTAATCCCTGATTTAGCAAGTGTCCCAGGAAAATAAACTATGCTGCCAGTGAGTTTCCTTATGTAGCAATCTTGTTGTGTGATATTTTTAAATAAGCAAATGATATCCAATGCCTATGAAATTTACCATAATGAAAGTAGACTTATCAAACTTTAATTTGATATGTCATATACGTCATTTGGAGCTATACACAAAGAGTTATAAATTTTTGAAGTTAGCTCAGTACTTGGGTGTCTACAAGTTACACTTAAGCCAGGTACGCTGTATCAGTAATTTCAAAACTCAATCATCGTACTCATTCTTTCAAAACTCAATTTGAGTGGTAAATCTTGCTCATTACTATATACCATTAGCAATCAATGATTTATGGTTTTTCAAAATATTTTTAGATTGCTAAATGGACTGAAAGTGAAATTGTGCATAATCTTTCTATATATTTGAGTTTCGAAATGCATATTTCAAAAATGTACCTAGATTCCAAATTCATCTTGTTTATAAAAGTGCATACACATTATTTGAAAATTATTCATATCTTGTTTGCATTCAAATCGATTTCAAAATTGGAAGTTAATATTTTTACATACTGAAAGTCAGAATGCTTCAAATTCATTTACCAAAGTATTTTCCCATTGTTGACATATTGATTTTAATTGTGTTATCCAATACTTGAACTCTTTAGTCTTCATTCTCTAACATGCTAGACCTTACGTCTAACAAGTTAACTATCTATATGAGCTCCAAGTGTATTTTCTTAAAAACAATTCAACTTGTGAAAGCCTTATGCCTGATGCATAAATCTCTGGATGATTATGTTATTCCAAGCATTATAAATGTTTATTATTGCATTGAATCTTAATGCATTAACCATTATTGTGGAATAACTTATCGGGATAATATTCTAGAACTTTAGTCATTTGGATCAATGAGTATGTGCTTCATCATCCATAAATTCTTATACTCATATTGTTGCTCAAATGCATTACCATTTGTCTTCATCCATTTTTTTAGTTACTAGAGCCTTCTATTCAAATTTTTGAGTTGAATATCCCTATTCTTCAAGACACATCTCTAAGAGTCAAGTTTATCTCTTGGTCAATAGCAAAGTCATTGTGTTTATATACATCCTTGAAGCTAAGCTTTTTGGCTAATTTATTTTCAATATGACTTTTGCTCTTGGGAAAATTCTCAAACATGTTAAACTCCAATGTCTAATATGTTATCTTTAGTTGTTCTCTAAAAAGGAAGCTTTCTGGTATATGTATATTTATAACTGTTGACTTCCATTGTTTTTGGCATAAGCATTGGTATTTAACAAGCTTCATAAATGAGTTCTCATGCATTCAAAATCTTAATGTCATAATGCATATTTATGATTCGAAAGAACATTTGAGATTTTGAAACAATTTGCATATCCCATTATCATTCTTGAAAATTTGGTTTCATTCATGATTTATCATTTCATAAAAGTTGGTTATTATGGATAGATTCTCTACTCTCTTTGATCCAACTTACATGGACTACACGAAAATCTTATCAATGACATATCTTTTAAAGTGTATTTACAAATTGTCATTGATCATCATCATTCCTGGTATCACTTGTTAGCTATGATTTATAATGACTTGATTTAATTGGGTAAAAAATTATATTTTGATCTTTGTTGATTTATCGTACTCTTTGCTCAAATATCATATGCTTAATTGTATAAGAGCATAAGAGTTGCTATGTCTAATATTATACGGACCCAAGAGAAGTTGGGTACCAAAGAGTATATAATTATACGTTTGCAGGAGTTGACCAAAATGCTCTATGTTTGGATAGAAAGACCAAAGGCTAACAGAAGAGGCATGACTGATAGTGTTGCAGCGTGAGTTGAAGCAAAATATGTGATATTACTCAAATGACACCCCATCACTAGCAAATAACTAGCTAGTAATACAATCAGAGAAAGAGAAAGAGAAGGAAGATCTCTTAGTAGACCCATCGGAGATTATTTCAAAGCAGCACAGAGCCAAGAATAAGTTTATCAAATATGAATCTTTGTTGCCTACCCACCTTCCTTATCGTTTCAAGGTGATCAGACATTTTCACTATGATATGGAGCCAACAGAGATGTTCAAAGGAAGATGCTGAGATACATAGAATCATCAATCTTGATGAGCCTATAAGAATTCTTAACTATTATCCTAGCTCTATGTCTAATCTTCATTAGATTATCTGCTATACCTACACTAGAGCTATGGTGAACAAGGCCAATAAATGAGAGACAACACTTGTTAGAGTTGGTCTCCATGATCCTTCATTCTTTGGTTCATTTATCTAAGGCTTTCTGAGAGAGGAGGTTCAACTCTTTCACACAAAGCTTACTACAAACAATGCTGAGAAAATCAGTCAATGATAAGATGAAGTAGCTGTGTGACTTAGTGAACTAGAACTTCAAAGTTCTATTTGAGATGATGGATGATAAAATAAGGGTGTTATGTGCTATGGTGAAATTAAAAGTTCTCAATGATGTTTGCTAAGCAAGGGGCACATACTAAGCCAATATGTGCATAAAGTCTTACTCCGAGCTCAACTTGGTATCTTCAAGTAGCAACAGAGATTACATCGTCAGATCATATATTCAGACAGTAACTAGCCAATGATGTATCAATGGACTACAGAGGATTATAACTCGAGTGATTACGATATTACTCAAGTGAGGTATTGTATTCTTGCTTAATTCAAAATCCTTGAGTTGTATCACTTGAGTATACAATCGAGTAATGATTGAGTAGAATCACTCAAGTAACCACTCAGGTGATATTGGGTTGTATCTCTTAAAACCTCTGATTAGCATTGCCATTTAATTTCTCTCTAATCTTCATACTTTCAAAATCATTTTCTCTATAAAGTTTCCAATGGTTTCTCAAATCCAGGAGAGTAATTAACTATTTTTCTAAGACAAGTTTTAAAAACCATGCATCAATTAATGGGGAGCTTCACATTCACTTGTGTTTTATATTTTGAAAGCTCATTTCCTTTATTGGAAGAAAATCCTTTTAACATACTCATCTGTATTCATCATGTCTTGATTAGTTTTGATGATGAGTTATTCTTATATTGTTCTTTTCATGATCTTAATTTTAATGTATCATATGGAAAGGAATAGTTTGTTACTTGATTGAACTAACAATTCTCTTTGCAAAGAAAGATTTAAATTTATGACAGGAGAATTTGTTTTGTGCAATAGCATTCCTTAACATGCTACAAGAAGACTCTATCAATCTTGAGGATGTTTTTAACGCTCAGTCAAGGAATATATATTGGCTACAACATTCAAAGCAATATAACTGAGCATTGAACATGCTAAACAGAAGCTCAACTCAATTGGAGAATCCTGGCAACAACATGAATATATATATCTGAGTTACAGAAGTGTGGTGTACATCATCATGAACTAGCATTGCTAAAGAATAAAGCAATGAACTTCATCATTTTTCCAAATCTACATGAGCATTTCTAAACCTTCTCTCTTTACATTTCAAGAATACGTTTCATATATTTCATTTATCTTGATTATAAAAGTTTTCTTGAAAACCTCTCCAAATTTTTTTTAGTTCCCTCTCATTAAAAATGAAAGTACTTTCACATAGGGGGAGTGTAAATTGTTCATTCATTTTGATTAGAGTAATTTCTACTCTATTTAGTTCTTCACAAGCTTTACTTCTTTATATATTTCAAACTTTTTGCTGATGTCAAATAGGGGGAGAAAAAATGTAAGAAAAATATGTATATGTTGCATTATATATAATACGTATGTTGCACTTTGCATTATATATGTATGTTGCACTTCATTCAGACATATTTTTCTTAAAGGATTTGTCATCATCAAAAAGGGGGAGAATGTTAGACATGATTAGTTTTGATGATGTCAAATATAGATATTAAATGATAAGAGCAAAAAGTTTATATAATGTATTTCTTTGACTAACTATTATATTTAATGTTACATATTTTGTAGATTAGTCAAGCAAAGAATGAAGAAGATTGAATTAATGAAAATGAACAAGAGGAAGAAGAAGAAAAGAAATTGAAGATAGTCAAGGAAATGCCTACTCGGATTATGAAGAATGATTATCAAGAGGAAAATCAAAAAGAAAGATATTGAAGAATGAAGAACTTGGAAGATCTATCAAGAATATCAAAATTCAAGTTGTTAGAAGTGATGATGGAGGTTTCTATGATGATACCGGAGGCTTCTATGATCAAATGATGGTTGGAATAGGTTAATGCGAAGCTAAGATGACTTCTATGTGAGTTATGGCACTTCTAGGGGAGTTATACTCGAGCACAGAGCTCAATACTAGAGCATAAGATGAACTCACACGAGCAAAGGATGAACTCACTGGAGCATGCGGTGACTCTATTCTACTCTGTTTTACGTTCAGCCTGACAGAGGTTTGGTATTTTGGCCATATCTCTTAAACCACACGTCAGATTGACTCGAAATCGGTGGCATATGAACGAAGACTCACAAAACATAACATGTGCACCAAGATCACATTGAAAGAACTCAAATGAATGAGATATGATCTGTGGAAAAAGACAGTGAAATCACCATCACTTTTCAACACAGGTTTGGTATTTTGCACATAACTTACAAACTAAACATCGGATTGAGACGAGACCAGTGCCAAATGAAACTAGACTCAAAGAGATTGCCATGGATAGGTAAGTTGCCTAATTTTAACGTATATTCTGGGAGCTATTCCTTCTGGAAGTTGACGCTTGTGCAGTCTAGCGGAATAGACACTCCTTCGATCATATCTTGCAGAATACAACGAGTTTGGAGCTGATTCTTTTTGGATTGGAATGCATATGGCAAGAGCTTTCTTATGATACATCATTAGAATCAAATAAACAATTTTTTTCTAAAGTGGCCCCACATCACCCGCGAGTGCAAAAACGCACTCTTTGAAAAAGTTGTGCGAGTGATGTCTAGAAGCAGCTGAAACGTGAAGAAATTTGCAACACTCGAGCACTAGGATCCATGCTCGAGCATTAGACTAATTCTCACTCGAGCACATGCAAGTTTTGACATGAGAGTGTTAACCCGAGAAGAAGCATGTATGTGAAAACAAGAGGAGCACTCGAGCATGACTGGTTGTGCTCGAGTTATGTCTAGATTTCACTCGAGCAGATGCGAGTGAAGACCAGTGAGTGTTTTCCTGAGAGTAAGTCAGAACGTGAAATTCTACATGCACTTGAGTGAGGCTTCTTTGCACTCGAGCGAGGTGCTGACAGAAGCAACGTAGAAGCTCAAAGCCTCACTGCAATCATCGCAAACGTGGTTAAATGTTATACAATCATTATGTTTTCACTTGTTATTGTTCCTAAACATTAACTAACATATATTTCAAGTGTAAAACAGGAGATTAAATATTTGGATTGCATCTTCAAGAACGGAGGTCACGTATGGCGAATATCTTCACTCAACGTGATGAGTCACAGAAGCCAGAAATTCATCTTTTGACCAATGATCCAACATACCCATGACTAATACTTCATCATATTAGTGATTAAGCATTTTACAGTGTGAAACAGGAAATTTAACGGTGAGCTTACAGATTCAAATGAAAGAGTCAAGTGTGGCAGGCGGCATCATTACACACCGAGCATCAGCTACCTACCACGACAAACGTTTGACCCACCATAAGAGATTGTCTGGAAACTCAAACGTATTCATCCTGCTCCACAACGTGATGTACAGCTCATAATAAGACATACCGCTCCTCAACGTGACGCTCTGCTTTGTAACGGAAATCTCATGGTAGCTCGTTTTTCAAATATGCACAACGGTCAAAATGACTCCAACGGACGAATGCTCACAACGGTCATCATCTTCATCAATTATAAATGAGAGAGCATTCAACGTCGATGGGTGACAGAGAAAATAGAGCAACGACACCAACATGCGAATAACATGAATCCTCTGCTTCTACCCAAACACTCTCTATTTTCCAGTTTCTATATTACTTATCGTTGAGAGAGTGATTATTTGTATTGTACTTCAGTGAGTATTATACCCACTCTGTGAGAGAGTTTGTAAACACCTTCAAATATATTTCTGAGTTGATCTCAAGGTAGAGGGAACTTGAGAAGGTTGATTTCCTTATGGGAGAAGCTGTAGAGAGAATTGCCAGTAGACATTCTGCTCGTAAGACTTACAAGGTGCAAGCAGTAGAGAACGTTGCTGCTCATAAGACTTACAGGGGTGTAAGCAGGAGAGAACGTTGCTGCTCTTAAGACTTGCATGAGTAAGTAGGAGAGGAAGATCTTCGGGATTGCTCTGCTCATAAGACTTGCTGTAAGGGGGAGTATCTTGGTGAGATATTTGTAAAAGGTTTCACAAGTACCCGGCTAAACTTGTGGGATTGTAAAGGCTTTTCTTGTGCCTGGATTAAACGAGAAGATAGTGGATTTGAAAATCTCAGGAGGAGCCTGGGGACTGGACGTAGGCCATCACAGATTGGACCGAACCAGGATAAATCACAATTTGCATATTCTCTTCCCTAAACTCTTATATTTCCAGCATATATTATTTAATCTAACTGTTGGTTTATAAAACTTTATACTTACCATTTTCGTTAAGATACGAAAAGATTTCTAAAGTTCTTAAGTTTTTATTATACACCCAATTCACCCCCCCTCTTAGGTGATAGCCGGTTCTAACACTAGTGAGTTCATAGTTTTTCTAGGTCTAAAAAGAAAATTAGCCACTCATGGCTAAAATAAAATCCATAATGAAATAAAGAAATTCAGATTCAAAGAATAACGAGAAAAAAGGGAAGAAATCAAATTTGTTGAATTTCACTGCTGCCTCCTTTAATTCTTCGTTCCTCCTTCCGCTCAATCTCCACTATTGACTTTCTTGCTCTGCTTTGATGTGCCCTCCTTCTTCGACTCTCCTTCTCCTTTTTATAGATAATCTAATGTGCAAGTTTCTGTTTTTATTTTTCAAATCTAATAACCTTTTTCCTTTCAACAGATATATTCCATCCTTTTGTCAGTGTGAATCTTGACAATAATCCTTTTTAGGTTTTTCCTTGCGTGGACCCCACATCACATCCAACCGCAACAAAACCTTATTTGTCCTGATAGCTCATGCCATGCATGGGATATATATATATATATATATATATATATATTATCCTTTTATTTAGATCTAATATGTAATTTCTTGCTGCCAGCTCACCATTGAATGTTGCTTCTACCTTTCCTTCAATCGTCGTGGGACCCATGGATTG
The DNA here is from genome assembly GCA_963210345.1 of Inga oerstediana. NCBI lineage: Eukaryota > Viridiplantae > Streptophyta > Magnoliopsida > Fabales > Fabaceae > Inga > Inga oerstediana. The sequence continues at coordinate 40,267,722 of OY723407.1, forward strand.
TTCATGGTTTGTGCTCTTTTGTTGCAACTATTTTTTTTATTTAATTTGATTTTATCTTTTTTTCTTCATATAATATCTCCTGCATCATAAAATAAGATATGAATAGATTTTATATCAAATTTTCTATTTATCATAAACTTAATTAAAAGATAGTAAATATGTAGAAGATAATTAAATAGGTATAAAATATAAATAAATTTAATCAATTATGTCCTAAAATCTATCCCCATTTAATTAAAATATAATATTTATCAATATCCGTTTACCATGTTAATAGTTCAATGAAATTTTTCTTCATGCATGCCTCGATACATATTTATGAGTTTAAAGAACTACTTTATTTATATTCTTAACATGTACTTTCCATCTTATAGCTTCATTGTAATATCTACTGTGTTTATTACAAATTACATTGTATTATCCTCAATCAATGATAAAAAGGCTACTAATATGGTAGTGTTTTCCTATTCTTCATACGTAATCCTTGATTTTATTATATTAGATATATTGAAGAAAATGGTTTAATTTGAGTGCATCCATAGCATTAAGTATAGAATTGTTAAACAAGTACAAGTAACTTGTGCAACGCACGGGAGAGCACAAGCTAGTTGACATTGTAACAAAACTGCCACCACATGTTGTAACCCCCTCCATAATTATATCTGAAATATACGATTAAAATGAAATAGAAGCCAATAATAAACAAAACTCATTTAAAATCCCATACTTTTCGAAATAGGGTTTTCACAAATATCGTTCAAAATCCATTTCACCTGGTCTCGTATTCACATTTCGAATACAATTATTATGCAAAGGTAAATCACATTCATATAAATATCAGAGTGCACAACGTAATTCCCGGCAATCCCAGGTTTCATACTTTCACTAATGGGTTCAAAGGGCACGTTAGCCCATATTATTACTCAAATGGGGATTACACAAATCCATTCGAATATCTAATCAAATACTTATCCACAACATGTACATTCTGAATATAGATTCCAACCTATCCAACCATATATATATCTAAACATATACAGTTATCCCAAAAATAATGATAACCAACTACCAAATTAAATGCCCTAAGGAGTCTTCGCTGCCCTTGGTTGCTTGCTCCTTCCTCGAACCTCTTACCCTGTCTAAAATGTTGGTAGGGGAGAGTGAGATTCGAGAGAATCCCAGAAGGAAAACATTACCAATATGCATGCAAGATAAATATTTAATGCATGACATGCTTGCATCATATAACTCATGCTCACCCAATGACAAATCTATAAGCTCAATGCTTCGAACAATATACCTATGGCCATATCATAAATTGAAACATAGCTTCAATCATTCATATATGTTCACATAATTAAGCAAAGCAATAACATGCATCAACACAATAACACAAATATCAGAGCATGCAAGAGAGGTATGTTCCCTACACTTGTACTTTCCACGTATGCTGGAATACCAGCTACTCACGATTAGGGCGAATATCCAACCCTATACCAAATCAAGGACATAGGGTCAATCTCAATTCCAAATCCTTACTTCCATATCACTTAAAGTTAGTTATCACTCACACCCTTTAGATGGCTATAATAAGCTCAACGAAAGCCTAAAGGATTAGAAAGTACTAGGTTGGAAATCACCTTTCAAAATCTCAAAGTGCTGAAATTAGGGTTTTGCTGCAGCCAAGAATCCTCTGGATGTGGCCAAAAACAGCACAGAAAGTTTTTGGCTACAGCTAAGAATTTCTGGCTGCGGCCAAAACGCACACAGAAAGTTTTACGCTGCAGCCATGAAAACTTCGGAAATTCATAACTAATTCCAAAAAAATCAAAATGAGGTGATCCCAAAGCCCATTGAAATCTCTTTAAGTCCTCTTCATAGGAAAAATATGAGCCATTACCAGAAATCACCACACAATTCCAGAATTACACGAAATTCCCTTGATGTTCCAGATTTTCACCCAGTTTTAACGGCAAACTTTGGACAATCATATCTCCTAGCTCACAAAACGAAATGACACACATTATATGTTCATTTTGAAGCTTGGAATGTGAACTTTAAGAATGGAAAGTTTCATAATTTTCTAACATCATTTTCCAATTCAAAACGGCAACACAAATAGATTGCCCAGACAGAATTCACACTGGATAGAATTTCCAAACTTTCCATTTAATGTTCCAAACCAATTCCAATAGATCAATTACACAACAAAACACAATTTTCAACATAAAACAACATTAAATCAGGTCAAAAACCAAAATTCTCAAAACTCAACCAAAAACCACAAAACTTAGGTCAAAAGATAGCAAATACTCACCTCTTCCTCTTTCCCAAACCAATTTCTTGATTCTTCATCTTTCTACTTTTTCTCAAGTTCTCAAACACCTCCTTTTAAGAATACAAAACCATAGCAATGAAGCTCTCATCACTAGGAATAATATTAAAGAGGAGTGTTAGAGCATTAGAGGACATATACAAGACTAAATCTCACCTTGATTCTTTCTCTTTCCTCCTCCACTTTGGGCATCCATGGAAGCTAATGAGAGAGATGAAGATGATGAAGGAGATGATCAGATTTTTGCCAAAAAAAAACACTCTTAGACGACCAAATAAGGGAGAGAGGAGAGAGGGAAGAGTTTGAAAAAATTGACCAAGATCCAAGGGTCCAAAACTTACCAAGTGTCAACATTTTATTCCATCTTCCATGAGCTCACATACACACACATATACTTGATTTCGTCCCTTGATTTCTACACAAATCAATCTCAACCATTGATTGTGAAGTTACCAATGAGTTTCCTCTTCGGTAATTGACCAATTGGTTGGTAACTTTACCGTTTTGCCCCTAATTATGGCAGTTCCTCCTGAATCACCACCAAATTCATTTCCTCATTCATTTACACCATACATGTGCCCTCCCCCTTATTTTCATTCAATTTAGATGTTAACCCATCATTGAACTCAAATACAGGGTTTGGGTACGAATCACAACACATACGAATCACATTCGAATATTAAATCACATCAGATTCTCCAAAAGGGTTATTTATCACTAACCACATCTACTTTTGGAGTCATTAACCCTTAATCATAATTTGGAATCTTGCTAAACCAGGGCTTAGCAATTCACTAATCTCAGACTTATTCTCTAGCCTTAAGTCTCAAAATTTGGGGTATTACACATGTAGTCACACAATCAATAGAAAGTTCCTCAAGGATCTGTTGTTTATTCTACCAGAAATGATTTTTATTATCTTGGAAATGATGAGAAAACCTCTCCACATGCTATAGGAATAACATGTTGATGCTCATGTTTAAATAAGAAATATCATACCCATGTTTATATTTTTTAACCTCCCATCAGGCATATAAGCATTGGAGTTGTAACCTAATACACCTAGTAAATGGGAGTTATATGAGGTTATAACAAATGAACCATCATGCTTCTACTCTTGTCAATATTATCTCATAATTCCTATACTACACAAGCTCAAGCCATTTGTTCCTGGAGTATTCCAGAAAGGATATGTTCTTACTATAGTATGAGCAAGCATAAACTTGTGATTTTGATTAGTCCTTGACTAAAAGCAATCTTTTCTTAAGCCATAAACAAGTAATCTGATCCCAATTGTGGCTTATCGTGTGTTTGGATTAGTCTTTGGAGAATAGCATTTACGATTTATGAGGTAAATATGTGAAAGGAGTTTTGTCTCAACTTGCGAAAAAAGACTTTTGAAACCATGGTTTCAGCATTACCCAAAACCTCACTTACTATATCTTTCCTACCTTATAACTAGACGGTTGTCAATAATTATAGGAGAGCCATAATTTTAGATTTAGAGTAACTAGATTGTAAGTCTTATACTTCCATGGAGTGTGGGGTGACCAGCATCATGCATTGGCTTATGAAAACCTTTTCTTTCTAAAGACTTTATGTTGTATTTAGTCATATTTTGATTTTAATATATTCTTTTGGTTAGTTGGCAAAAGCATTAAATGGTGAGTGTGCAAGCAGGAAAGAAGAATTGCATGCTCCTTAGCCAGAAATTGTTGGTAGGTGATATGTAATTGCAACAAAGAGTTAAAAGTTAATTACAGTAAAATAGCCATTAGAGATTAGAATTAGTTAGAGTTTCATTGGCATTAGTTAGAAGCATTATAAGCCTATAAATAGAGATATATCCCTCACTTATAAATCCTATTGTTGGCTAATGAATGAATGAATGTATGATTCACATTGAATCCCTTATATCTCTTTCTCTCTTCTCTCCCTCTCGATTTCTCTTCTCCCTTAAACCCTCTCTACTCTTCTCTCTCTAACCCTCTTCTTCTTCTACCTAATTCCCTTATGCAATTTTGTCGAAAACTATATAATTGTAATAGGGGCCATGCAATTTCCTTTTTTCCTGGCTACATCTCTTCTTTCATTTGTTAATTCCTATTCCTAATTTTTTAAAACTTTTATCAGAACTTGATAAAACCTTATATGAACTTATGAAATCCTTATCGAGATTAATGCCTTGCCATTGTAGCATGTGGTGATCTTTTAATTGGAATCTTTGAAAATATTATTATAACTTTCAAAATTAAATTGAAATGATAGAAATATCCCTCTTAGTTTAAAAAACATGCTCCCATTTTTTATAAGGTTTTAACAAGTTATGACTAGATTTTCCCATATTCCAATTTGAAAGTTACCACTTGCTACAATGGTAAGATATTGATTCATACTTCTGATAAAATCTTATCATAACTTGTTAAAACCTCATATGAACTTGTGAAACCATATCAGAAGTGTGAATCAATACCTTGTCATTGTAGCAAGTGGTGAATTTTGAATTGAAAATTGTGAAAATCTTATCAAAACTTGTTAAAACCATATCTAAACTTGTGAAATCCTTATCAAAATTAATATTGTCATTGTAGCAAGTGGTGCTTTTTAAAATTGGAATTTATGAAAATATTATCATAACTTGTTAAAACCTAATATGAAATCATGAAACTCTTAAACTCAGATATTTTTATCATTTTCTTTTAACTTTAAAAAGAACAAATCATGCCCTCACATCTCTCTCGTATTATGAATATTCAGAATACCCTTTTGTCCTTTAACATTTTTGAAGTTCATTTTTAGGGATTTTTCCTGTTTAAAAGGAGAGCAATATTTCTTTATATCCATTATAACTAATTTTTAAAAGAAAAAGGATGCATAAAGACCAATACAAATAGCAAAAGACAGATAGGTGCGTCCAATTTCAATATCCCCTATAACATGTGAATTCCCAATTTGTCTTTTTTGAAATTAAAAAGAAATGACAAGATTGCCCGTTCACAGATATATATATTTAAAAAAACATTAACCCCCTTGCTTGTGGCCTGCAGCGTACCCCATGGCGCCTGAGCTCTAGTGATCGGATGCTGGCGTTGGAGCTCTGGCAAGAATAATTGATATTTTTAAATGGACAGTTATCATTTTCATATCTGAAGTTGTTATTTTCAAATCCAAACTTGGTATCTAGGAATTAATCAACATCTGTCTTCTCATTTTCTCAAGTGATCATTTTTAAATGGATAATTGTCATTTCCAAATCTAGGGTTATTATTTTCACAAATGGTCAAGTCACTGAAGCTCTGGTAGTGAATTTGACAATAACAACTCCCAATATGGAAATGAAAATTATCCATCTAAAAATGGTCACTTTTGAAAATGAGAAGGCAAGCATAAATTAATTATATGGTTTACTAAGTTTGGATTTGAAAATAACAACTTCAAACATGGAAATGATAACTATCCATTTAAAAATGACTACTTGTGAAAATGAGGAGGCATGTATAGATTAATTCCTAAAATGAATATGAGTTTACCAAGTTCGGATATGAAAATAATAACTCTGAATATCGAATTGACAACTACCCTCCACACTACGCTCTAACCCTGTCCCTTGCTTCCTCCAACTCACACCCCCAAACCCCACCACCCCTCCTTCCTGCCACATGTTGTCTATTGGTTATGGCTTTAGCTTAAGACCAACTCTCTTCGACGCCAATGGCCACCTAAAATCCTACCAATAGTTTCATTAGGAACAACAAGACAAATGGCATATTGTCTCCAAGGTCTGCGCCTCCAACAACAATCCCATACCTTGCCGCACAATCTACACTCCTCTGTTTCTACTATCTTTGATGATGACAACGACGTCTTGCCTCTCCCACAGCTGCCTCATGCGAGGAACAAAAAAGGACAAGCTAAGAAGAAGAAGAAGACACTAAGATTTCATATGAGCATATCCTCTGCTAACAGCTATTGATTGTTTAGCATGCATTTACTTCTGCAAAGACTCTTCTTCCATGGAGTTGAACTCTCACTTGGAGAGCATTTTCGAGATGCCAAATTAGCACCAGGGAGTTAAGAAGATCAAGCCATAATCAAAGAAGAAGAAGACAAACAAAGCACCAAGGAGCTCCAGCGGGGTAAGGCTTACTTTTAAAAAAATTGTGTGAGGAGCATTTGTGTCTTTTCCTTTTAATTTCACAAAATACAGAGAAAGCACCAGCATGCTATAGGGTTCTTGAAATTGGAAGCACCTCTCTGTCCTTTACCATTTTCAATAGTTTTTATCTATATTTTCCCTTTTTAATTAAATCTCATCACTTGAGTTTTTCTCTATTTATCATTTACTTGATTTTAATGGGATATAATTATATTTATGATAAAATCTAAGTGTTAAGATGATTTTATTGTAAAGTTGACTGTGATAAATATAAATAAACGGATCTAAATTTTGTTCTAATCAATGGATGTCACTACATAATTTTATACAATTTATTGCATCATATACATGACTCGAATGATCAAACAAGTCATGCTAGCAATAAATTTGTTCGAATAAGTAAACTCTGGTTGACTATAACATATGTCTCAATCAACCGTAAACTTTTCAGTTTTCATAACATATTGATTTTAAAATCATAATCTGACATCCATTCTGGGAGATCTATTAGTCTTTGTGTGAGAAGTACATAAGTATAACCTTTCAAAAATTAGTTCATACTTGTAGTCTAACAATCTCCCCCTCAAGTGTAAGTCATATAAATATACTTTCTTTATTTCTGTATTTCAAAAACGATGATCAGTATATAGCAAGTCAATGACCTAGCTTGCACTTGGAAGTCAAAATACTTTATAGTTCATATACAATCATGGATTCAATCCAAATGGGCTATCACTTTCAAACCCTTTAACAAATATATGGGTCATAAATTTTTATGATCAATTGTTGTCCAGCCCATAACAAATCTATATTTATTCTTCAAAAACTATATCAATTTTTCCCCTATAGTTCTTCAGAAATTCCCATATAATATTACATCATTGATAATATCATTACTTATTAATAATATACTTCAAATTTGCTTATTTTGATACATATGCAAAGTATATCTTCCACCATATATAGAAATATGAAGAGGCTCATGATCAAAATAAATTAAAATTACAAGAAAATTATCTAACAGAAAGGTCTCATGAGTAACAATTCCATAAGAAGTTTTTATGAAAAACCATTGTTACTTGTCAAAAATTTTGCAGATATACAAACTGTGATACAACCACACATTCTTTAATTAATAGCATTCTCACAAAACAAATGTTTATTGGACTACATAAGCCAACACATTTTTTTCTCAATGAATTATACATATAAGAATTTCTCACCAATATTAAATCATGAGGAAACATTATTCATAAAATCATCTCATGGGAAATTACATCATGTGGAAAATTTATTAGACAACATAAGCTAACAAAAATAATTTTTGAATAATTCTGGAAGCATTGATTTTGTCCAACAAATCAAATTCACATCACCAATTCATAATGAATTTTCTCATGATATTAAATAAATTCTCATTTTCACTATTTAAAATGTCACATAAATATATGATTTTTCTTTTTCTCTTAAATGTCACATAAAACTAATCTACTTACTATATATATGTATCATATCATGATTAATACTTGAAAACTATATACAAAGAATACTCACATCTCATATATTTGAATTTATACAAAAAAAGGGGGCGAAGAGATGAAAGTCAAAACTAAAATGAAAAGTAAGGACCAATAATAAAATAAAGTACCTTTTGTGTTGGAGCATATGAGTTGAGTATTTGTGAAAAATATGTAAAGAAAAAAAGAATTAGATTTGGGGCTTGACATAATAATCTCCATCAATTACAAGATTAGAAAGCTTGTAAAATTTTAATATATGTAGGGGGCATATTATATCATATTATTATAAGTGTAAATGGTTTATTAAAAAGTGCAAGTGTACACTGTTGTAAACAAGTAATATAGAGGTCAGTAAAGTATCGTTCCCACGATGATTGATCATTAAGTATCAAAATTAGTAATCTTAATTCTATTCAGTCGATCGATTAGTTGGTGATTGAGAATATAAAATAAAAATGATTTAATATGAATGCAATTGAAATGAAAACAACTATGAGAAAAAGCCATAGGAATCAGATTTCACTTAGCAAATTTCAAATTGAATCATCTATCTATTCTAGTCCAATTTATTCCTCATGATTGATAGCTGAGCTTTCCTAATTTAATTACTAACCTCTTCTAAGGTCAAACAATTCTATAATTAATTGCTAATCCAATATATCCCTAGATGAATTGATACAATTAATCATGCATTAAGATTTATATAACTCAATAAGACTACATAACTCATATGAACATATCCCTATTTCATATACAAGTTATGGTTTTAATTATAGGATCTACATATATGCATCTCTTTTCGGTCTCAACATACATATTGAAATCATTTAAAATATGGCTAATCAATTAAAAATATTAAGAACAATAATCAAAACTCAATCATGAAGGAAAAATTAAAACTAGATTTAATAAGTTAAGATTCAATCTGTCATTAGTAAGCTACATCATCACCCTAGAAAAATGAAAATTTAGCTCATAATGAAATTAAAAATAAAATAAAAATAAATTGGAAACTTCATAAACATTGTATAAAACTTAATTATTAAATTCTAAAATATAAAGATACAACTACAAGATGCATGAAAATGGAAAAATCTAACCTTCCATATAGGAGGTAAAACCTTTCATGTAGGAGGTAACCTAGGAGGTATACAAAAAATAATACAATAAATGAAATTAAACTCTAAAATGGTGTGTCTCCTTGTGTCTTCCACTCCTCTATTTATAGATAAATGGGGGGCAAAAAATTCCACTTGTTAGGCATGAATATTGACTTTTAGCCACCAATGTTGACCTTATGACAACTATGCTTTTTTATTGCAGTCAAATTTTGATAGTCAAAATGGTGGAATCTCATATTTTTGTCTACATGAAAGTTGTAGATTTGGATTTTAGCTTGAAAACACATATGAGAACTCCTCATTTCAACATTTGTAGCTCAAGTTATGGTCAAATTAGTGGGCAAAGGTCAAACATGGACGAATTCACATTCTCAACATCTAAGCAAAATTTGAAACTCTTGAAGACAAAACTGGGTTTCGGCCTAAACATAAAAGTTGTAGGGCTTTTCTTAGCTTTTTATCCATATAAAGAACGTCCCAATCCAACATCTAGAGCTCCAGATATTGCCTGAAAACTAAAACAAGGTTAAAATTTAGTATTTTTCGATAACTTCTATTTTATGCCAAAATCTTTATTTATTTATCAATTACACTCAAATTCATTAAATTAAGCTCAAATATCATCCACAAAATTATCATATAAGGAAAAATAAATATGCATATATTTTACTTATCTCATATCATAATTAATGCGTGAATAATTTTCACACACATCATATATTTAAATTTACAAATAAATTGTATGTTTATACATAAAAAAGACAATTAAAGAATTTAATTGTACAATTGGAGGTTATATTAATAAATCTTTCAATTTGGGAGGTATATGGTATAATAGCATTAACCATGAGACGGAATCCTAGGAAACCATAAAATTATGAACATTCACACACCATAATATTTAATTTTGTGAATAAATAGGCATCATATTTTAAAACGTCAAAATGACTAATAACAATATTTTAAAAGCTAGACCGGACATTGAGTCTGAAAGATCAATAGGTCATGGTTCAAACAATTAGATCAGTTAGACCGTTTGGTTGGACCGGTGACATAATAATTAAATTCAAAATAATATTATATAATTATATAATAATATAACTGTAAGAAATGAAATATCAAATTATTAAAAAATTAAGATAAGTATTAAATAGTCAAAATACTTCTAGGCACACATTTAGCTTTTTAATCATTTTATATTTTGAAAAAAATCTTCATATAAAAATATGCAAAAAAAATTTAAGAAAAATTAGGAAGTTAATAAAATTAGATGAAGATATCAAAATTTAAAAAGATGGGCTTCTTCAATAAAAGATAAAAATAAAAAGAAGGCCTATGCATTAAATAAAAAGATGGCCTATGATGGTAGCAAGTACGAAAACTTTTCTCCTTTGATAATTTTAAAACAAATGTTTATTTTTTAATGTTAATAAAAATATTAAAAATTAAAAATTAAAAGCAAATTATTTAACACACTGTAAGCTAGTCTTGGCCTTGACGTATTATTAGAAGGGGAATTAAGTGTGCATTTGAAACAGTGATCGGTAAAATAAAGTTTCTCAATTTAGTTTTTGGTAATCTTATTTTTGATAAAAGTTTGATTGTGTAATGTGATTTATGTTTAGATTGACGATTGTATAAATGACTTTTGTGAAAGTAAAATTTGTTTGGATTGACTTAAGTATAAGTGACTTTTGTGATAACAGTAAGAGAGAGTAGGTGGAAAAATATTTTAAAAATCAAGTAAATATTTAAAAATTACTTTAAAATATTAGGTGCTACTGGAAAAATATTTTAGAGTAGGTGGAAATCAATAAATTAGTATTATAAGTTTTAGGTGCTCTTTACTACTAAAAAAAATATATTAAAGGTAAAATTCTAGTTAGTCTCCTAAGACTGGGTACAATTGAAAAAATATTTTAAAGGGCTAAAATCACCAAAAAATATTTTAAAGTACTTTTTGGAGTTAAAAAAGTACATTAAGGGTAAAATTGCAATCAATCTGATAACACATTGGGTACAGTTGAAAAAATATTTTAAGGGTTAAAAGCACCAAAAAATATTTTAAATTAATTTGTGTAGTTGAAAAAGTATATTAAAGGTAAAATTGCAATTAGTCTAATAGCACACTGGACATAACTGAAAAATATTTTAATTATTCACTCTCATCCCAAACACTCAATCAGAATAAGCCGGGTTTTTGAGTTTATGGGTAAAAGCTATTATGATATGATAAACTCAATTAAACAAAATAACTCTCAAACACTCTTTCTTTTTTTTCTCAATTACCAATTGCCGTTTGGGGCCCAATTGAGTGTTTGGGATAAGATATTAGACTTGCAATACTTCTCTTTCCTCAACTTTTAGTATGTGTTTGGAAAAGTAATTGTAAAAGTGACTTTTTTTAATTGATTTTTTACAATCTTATTTTTAGGTAAAAATTAGATTGTGTAATATGATTTATGTTTGAATTATCGGTTGCATAAGTGATTTTTGTAAAAGTAGAACTTGTTTGGATTGGCTTTTGTATAAGTAGTTTTTGTGATAATGTTAAGAGAGAAATTAAATTTAAAATTATAAAAAAATTATTTGATCAAAAAATAATGATAAGAGAGGATTGACTTTTGCATAAGTGGCCTTTTAGAAAATATGGTGTCAAAATATATAATTTGATAAAAAAGTATTACATATCTAATTGGATTACATGTCTCATATAAGTTAGTCTCTAATCATGTCATGAATACGATGTATATGAGTTGACGATATCTTAACATAATTGATCGAGGAAAGCTCATCCTCTATATTATTATCTACATTATTTTGAGAATTTCTTTTAATAAAATTAAGTGGATCCCACAGACCAAAGGCATACCCACTCATCCTTTCTCAATTTCCAGCATCTCAACATGCGCAAAATTAAGTGGACCCCTGGTCTTCCAGCATCTCAACAGCTGATTCGCCAAGGTTTTGCTGAATTGCACACTAATGAGAATATTATTGTGGAAATCAACAATTTGTTGCAGCGACAATGGAACGTTCAGATTGATACATGCAGTCAAGGGGTGATCCAAGAGGCGGATTATCTTGCAAAGAGGGCTCTAGCATGCTCTCCTGGTCTTCATTTTGTGCCACCTCTTGAGGATTCTCTTATTTCTTGCCCAGTAGAGTAGTGGTTTTTCTTTTCCCCTGTATCAAAAAAAAAAATTAAGTGGACCCCGCAGGCCAAAGGCATTTAGTACATGTTTGGCAATACTTATTTTTTGAATATAAGTGCTTATTACGCAAGCCGAGATAAAACTCCTCTCACATACTTACCTCGTATACCGTGAATCACGATTTATAAAAACTTATTATCCAAAAATAAGCTATTTCAAACGAACTCCTACTCATCTCTTCTTATCTCTCATCATTTCCTTCACTTTCTCTCTTTATTCGACCGAAGAACGAACATGAGGAAAAAATCGCTTAAGTGGTAAGCTGAAAGATGCACCTTTGGGTTTTTATTGAAAAAGTTACTTATCTAATCCATAAGCCAATTGAAGAAACGCCCAACTAAACATGAAAAAAAACATATCAGTGCCGATCGAGCTTAAGCCTGCCTAATCAGACTTATAAAAGCACCAAACGCCCAACCAAACACTATTATTTTTGCTCACTGTGAGGAATTTCGTTTTTAATGGCACAAATCTTCATTCTTTCAAGTCTCAAACACCATAGATGAAAATTGGAGTAACTTGCAACTATAGGGAAAAGAAGCAAAAAGTATGGTTGGTAGGGCTTATTTGTTATTCTTATTTATTTTCCTCTTTGATTTTCATAGAAATCTTCCTCTCATTTTCTCCCTCTTCATTTTTTGTTCTTTTCTTGACGATGGGAGCAGAAAACAAACTTTTTTTTTCTTTGGAGATTTCTTGGCCTTTAGAGCCATCTAGTTCTCTCTAAGCCACTTCGGTTTCCGGCTCAAATTCGGGTTTCGGTTCAACCGCCACTTTCAGGCTGCTTAAAACGGCTTATTTCTTCAAACGGTCTAAATTTGAGGACCAAGTCGATAAAGGGAGTGGGTGACGGTCTGACCGTCCGGTCCAGTTTTCAAAACTTTGACTAATAATTACCTTTTGGTTTATTTCATATATCACTCATGATAATAGTTATCAATAGCACAATATTAAATATTTATCATAATTTCTCTCACATGAGTCAATAACAATAAATTTAAACCATAATAAAGTTCAATAACAACAAAAATTAAACATCATATAGCCTTTTGGGCATACTATTATTTCTCTTGATTTCACAATAAATCTGGGCATCTTTCTTCATAACTCATTGCTTCTTTTGATATTTTTCCAGAACATTTCATGTTTCTTCCCTTTCATAATTTGGCCTTTATTTTCATTTTTCAATACATTGATACATATTTGTTTATGACTTTTGGCCATATGATAACCAGTGCTAATGAATTTACATCCAAATATTATTATTTTAACATTATCAAACATTGTTGCCTTTAATTCTCAATTTAGGCAAAGTATGCTAATTATTCCTTAGGACTATTTGCCTTTAGAATTATTACGCCTCAGTGGCATAATTCCTTACAAGTTATTTATCTTGAGGACGATATATATAGTAAAAATACCTTTTCAAAGCTACAAAACCTTTTTGTATCATTTGATGTTTGGACCTCATAAGCCTTCAGGGCTTTAATATTTATAACAATCTAGTGCAACAAAATTTTTCTTGTCATGCCATTAACCAGAATGGATAGTATTCTTTAACAAAAGAACCATTATAAAAGTAATGAGACTTCTAATTATTAAAACACAAAATTAAGAGTATTATGGCTACTGAGTATTCAATAAAATTAAAATATCAATAGTTATCCAATTAATTAATATAAACATATGTACGAATAAAACTTAAACTTTAAATGATAAAAAAAAAGTATAACATCAAGTAAGGAAAAAGGGAGAGAGAAACCCAATAGATTAGCAATATTAAAAAAGATATTTACCAGCATGTACTATAAATAAAACTAAGTAAAGAGAATTCTCAAAATATGGAATATACAAATGTAGTATGATAATATAAAACTCAAATGATCAAATCATATAATAGAGAGAATTCATAAGTGAAGAAATAACTCAGAGTAAGATAACAAAATTAAAAATTTATGACTTTGGGCTATTTAATTCTCTTAGCTTCAAGTCAATTAGTCTCATGGCTTTTATTCAATTAATCTTAAGATGAGAAATTAAATCTATATTACTTTTGGTCGCTTAATTTCAGGATAAACAAAAATTGTGTTAGATATGAATAGTTTTGATGATGTCAAATATGAACAAAAAGTTTGTATAATATACTTATCTTCCACATTGACTAACTACCATATTTAATGTTGTATATCTTGTAGATTAGTCATAGACATCATTGTGGGTTGATATTATAATGCCTCATAAATAGAGAATAATCATCAAGAAGAAAATCAAGAGGCAAGGAATTGAAGAAAGAAGAAAAAAAGATGAAGATTGAAGATATTCATCAAGAAGATTGAAGTTGGGTTATGAAGAATGATCATCAAAAGAAAAAAACAAGAAGAAAGAGATTAAAGAAAGAAGAACTTGCAAGATCACATGAGAATATCAAGATCCAAGCTATTAGAAGTGATACCGGAAGTTTCTATGATCATACGAAAGTTAGAATGGGTCAATACGAAGCTAAAATGATGTATACGGAAGCTATGGTACCTTTGGGGATGATTACCTGAGTAATCACTCGAGTAATATGGCATTGTCTGATTTTGGAGGTGTTTACTCGAGGCCTTACTCGAGTAATCTGCCGGGTTATTTGATAAATTACTCGAGGCGGCACTTGAAGTAAATGAGACTCTGTTTTTCGCGCTGCAGAACAGAGGTTCGGTATTTTGATGATATCTCTCCAACCACATGTCGGATCGAACTGAAACCGGTGGCATATGAAACTAGACTTCCAACACGAACGTTTGACACCAAGATCACATTCAAAGGAGTTCAGATGAGGGAGATATGATCTATTGAAGTTGACTCATGAATCACCATCATATTCCAGGACAGCTTCGGTATTTTGGACTTAACTCTCAAAATACATATCGGATTGAGACGAAACCAGTGCCATATGAAAGAAGACTCAAAGATATTTCCATGGATATATAATTTGTCACATTTTAAGCTATATCCTAAGATCTATGACTTCTGGAAGTTGCTGCTCATGATTTCAGGATTGTCTAAGAATAGTAGATACTCTTTGGATCATAACTTTCTGTACACAACGAGTTTGGAGCTGATTTTTGTTGCATTGGAATGTAGATAATGAGGGCTTTCCGATGATATATAATTTGTCATGTTTCAAGTCAAAATCAAGAATTTACTTGAAGGCACCACTCGAGTAACTAGTTGATAACAAAAGATTTTACTCGAGTAGGTACTCGAGTAATCAGATAGAAAACTTCCAGTTGCTCTCGGCCTGCCAACGTTACTCGAGTAAGTACTCGAGTAACCATGTAGGTCACTTGCAGTTGCTCTCGGCATTTTGTACCACTGCCAATGTTACTCGAGGAGCTACTCGAGTAACTCACTGTGGTAAGCAAAAACCTGAAGTTCATCAAAGTTTTCCCGATGATACTCGAGTATGTACTCGAGTAAAATTTAATGAATACTCGAGTAGCTACTCGAGTAAAGCACTGTGCTAGCAAAACTTGAAGAATTATTTAGACGAAAACTTCAAGTCACTACTGGAGTAAAGCACTGTTTAGACGAGAACTTCAAGTCACTACTGGAGTAAAGCACTGTGTACGCAGAATTATTTAGAAGAGAACTTCAAGTTACTACCCGAGTAAGCTATGTAGAAAATGGAAGGCCACTCGAGTAGCCACTCGAGTAACCTGTGAAGAAACTTGATATTTACTCGAGTAAGCACTCGAGTAATGCTTCCCAGAAAAACAGAACAACGTCCCGAAAAATCTGGAAATCAATGGAATGATCATATAACTCATTCTTCTTGTTTCTAATCACTCTAACACTTCATTGTATTAGTGTTTAATGTATTTCTCCAGGAATACAATGAAGATATGATGTGAAGAGTCAAAAGCTGACTTTACGGAAGCGGAGCGTCAAACGTTCGTAACGGCTAGTTTTCAAATTCAAGCAACGGACGAACGAAGCAACGGACTCAACGGATAAGTTGAAATACTCACAATGGTCATATCCTACTCAACTATAAATACAGAAGATTCAAGCAGACAACAAAAAAACACAGAACATGATAAGATTTTGAATAATCCACTTCTACCCGAATACTCTCTGTTCTTATCTATTTTCCACATCATGTATATTTGAGAGAGAGTTTTTGTATTGTACTTCAGTGTCCATCATATCCACTCTGTGAGAGAGTTTGTAAATCCTTTCTATTGTATTTCTGAATTGATCTCAAGGTAGAGGGACCTTGAGTGGGTTGATTTCCTTACGGGCAAGTATAGAGAGAATCGCCGGTAAAACTTTCTACTCGTAAGACTTACAAGGTGCAAGCAGTAGAGAACGTTGCTGCTCGTAAGACTCACAGTGGTGTAAGTAGAAGAGAACGTTACTGCTCGTTAGACTTGCACAGGTAAGCAGGAGGGAAAGGTCTTCGGGATTGCTCTGCTCGTAAGACATGTTGTAAGGTGGAGTATCTTGGTGAGAACTTTGTAAAGGCTTTTCTTGTGCCTGGATTAAACAAGAAAATAGTGGATTGAAAATCTCAGGAGGAGCCTGGGGACTGGACGTAGGTCATCGTGAATTGGACCGAACCAGGATAAATCACAGTTTGCATATTCTCTTCCCTAAGCTCTTATACTGCTAGCATATATCATTTAAATATCTAACTGTGATTTATGATTTATTGTTTCCTCTAAAATGTAAAAAGATTTTTAAAGTTCTTAAGTTTTTATCTTACACCCAATTCACCCCCCTCTTGGGTGTCAGCCGGTTCTAACATTTGGTATCAGAGACGGACTCTTGTTTAAAGGACTTAACCGTCTCAAGAGTTTATAATGGCTGATTTTGGGTGTTATATGCTTTCCGAAGGTTTTGACTACACTGTTCCACCTATTTTGAAAGATATTGATTTTTGGTTTTGGAAAGCTAGAATGACATCTTTCATAAAAAGCTTTGATTATGATATGTGGAATGTTTTTACAAATACCTTTGATTTCAAACCAAGAAAGGATTGGACATAAAGAGAAAAGAAAATGTTTTCATTAAACATTAGAGCAATGAAAATTTTGTATAGTGCTTTAACTGAAAATGATTTTGAGAAAATTAGATTTTGCTCTACTGCAAGAGATATTTGGGATACTCTTGATTCAATGTATACTTCTAACAAGTGTGTTGAAGTTGAAAGTGTTGATAGTTCATGTGAAACTACAAGCTGCATATCTATGATTCATGAACAAGAGGAAGTTGACAATGAAGATGGAGAAATCATAGAACACTTCCATGATCTTGTCAATATAAAAGAACAAGAGGAAGATGATTCCCAAGAAGAGCTCATTACGGACGAATTTGATGGATCATCCTCTAGAGATCAAGAAACACATATGGTAAACAATTCCAATTCTTCTGGAGTTATTTTGAAAACTGATTTTCAAAGTTTGCATAAAATTGTTTCTCAACCAAGTATTGATTCTATTCTGAAAAGTAAAAATGTTTTCAATCATGCTGGAAAGTTTATTAGAAAGAAAGAATGCTCAAATGAAATTTATTCGGGTTTTTACTCTCTTGACCAACACAATACTTGCATAAAATCTTATAATGCATATCATCATATTATTTGCAATTATTGTGGTAAATCAGGTCATATTTCTCACATATGCTATATTAGAAGAAATTCTAATGTGAGAAATAAATTTGTTTGGATTCCTAAAACGCAAGTGAGTTCAAATGCTAACGTTCAAGGACCTAAAGCAAAGTGGGTACCAAAATGTTCATATGGTGTTTCATGTGTGCAGATTGATCCTAGAAAAATTGGACAAAAGGGTACTGAGAGAATGAAGAAGATTCCAAGAGTTCCTAATGCACCTAAATGGAGATTCACATCAATTAGGAGAACTCTCAGATCACCCATTGCTGGAATTGCAAAGTTTAACCATAAAGAAAGGCAATGGAGAAAAGGAGTAAGTTCCACCTCAAGAATGAACTACCATAGAATAACATTCAACTATCTTGGGGAGAACAAGAAAAGGAGGATCCCTCAAGCATCAAATAAAAGGCTCCTGGAGTCTATATATTTTGAGAGAAGGTTATTAGCACCCAAAGCAAGATATTCAAAGTATCAACATCATAGAAAAATGCAGTGGGTAAGCAAAAGCAATCTTCCAAGTATCTAAGGCAAAGGTACACAATGATAAAACCTCTTATGTTATTGTCTGTAATATTTATTGAGGTTTTAGATTTTGGAATCTTAGGAATGAGCATTGCAAATGATTTTGAAATTATATTTTCACATCCCTTAAAAAGGCATTTAATAGATTTATTTATAAAGGGATTGTAATGCTCAACAGGTTAATTCTTTATGCATGTATAATGATTTGAAAAGAAAATATTTCTCTTATGCATATTTAATTCATTATGCTCAATTGTATCAAATTAATTATATTCTTAGAGCATGTGAATTATGATTCCTATAAGGTAACCATGAGTGGATCCAAGTAAAATTGGATACCAAAGGAAGAAAATCTATAAGGTTTTGTAGGAAGAAGAAAGGAAGAGCTTCATCTCCAGATTATGACTACATAAGATTTCACTCAAATCTTGGTGAAGTTGGACCTTGAGGCTACATCTTAAATGTGTAAACAAAAGGATGCATTACTTGAGGCAATACTACAAGTGCCTAGCTAGCAATGAAGGAAGAGAAGACGCACAGTGAAGCATCACTCAAGTAACCAATCAAGTGATCATCATCACTACGTAACAACTTAGAATGAATGTTCAAGTGATAACACCAACTGGAAGATTGGAAGGTAAAAGTCAAGGAATTATGCACAAATGAGCTCCAAAGGATAATTTCTCAAGTAATTACGAGATTACTTGAGCACGGTACTATCTTCTTTATTCTTACCCTATATTATGCTTATATAAATTATTTATTTGGGTAATGAATAACTTGCTCATTATTGCATACCATTAGCAATCAATCATTCATGGGTTTTAAATTGTTTTTAGATTGCCAAATGGATTGAAAGTGAAATTGTACATAATCTCTCTATGTATTTGAGTTTTGAAATACATATTTCAAAAATGTACTTAGATTCCAAATTCATCTTGTTTATAAAAATGCATACATATTATTTGAAAATTATTCATAACTTGTTTGCATTTAAATCGGTTTCAAAATTGGAAGTTAATATTTATTTATACTGAAAATCAGAAATGCTTCAAATTCTTCCACTAGAGTATTTCCCCATCATTGACATATTGATCATTGATCTTAAATGTGTTATCCAATGCTTGAACTCCTCAACCATTATTTTCTAACAAGTTAGACCTATGTCTAACAAGTTAACTATCTATATGAGCTTCAAGTGTATTTCCTAGAAAAGAATCCAGTATGTGAAAGCTTTATGCCTAATGCATAAATCATTGGTTGATCATGTTATTCCAAGCATTATGAATGTTTATTAGTGCATTGAATCTTAATGCATTAACCATTATTATGGAATAACTTACTAGAACTCTAATCATTTGGATCAATGAGTATGTGCTTCATCATTCATAAATTCTTATACTCCTCTTGTTGCTTAAATGCATTACCATTTGTTTTCATCCATTTTTCGAGTTACTAGAGCCTTCTATTCAAATTCTTGAGTTGAATATCCCTATTCTTCAAGACACATATCTAAGAGTCAAGTTTATCTCTTAGTCAGTAGCAAAGTCATTGTGTTTATATACATCCTTGAAGCCTTTTTGGCTAATTCATTTTCAATATGACTTTTGCTCCTGGGAAAATTCTCAAACATGTTAAACTCCAATGTCTAACATGTTATTTTAGTTGTTCTCTAAAAAGGAAGCTTTCTGGTATATGTATACTTAAACTGTTAACTTTCACCATTTTCAACATGAACATTGATAAACATATTTCAAAGATGAGTTTTGCATATATTCAAAATCTCAATTTTATAATACATTGTTATAATTTGAAATTACATCCGAGATTTGAAACAATGTGCATATCTCATGATCATTATTGGACAATTTGATTTCATTCATGATTTATCATTTCTTGGTCATTATAAATAGATTTTCAACTCTCTTTGATCTGACTTACATGCCTTGCATAAAAATCTTATCAATGACATATCTTTTAAAATGTATTTACAAATTGTCATTGATCTTTGAAATCATCATTCTTGGTATTATTTGTTCATTACCCTTTATGATTTAATTGCTTGAATTTATTTAATTGGGTAAAATTATATTTTGGTCTTTGTTGATTATTATACTCTTTGCTCAAATATCATATGATTCAATTATATAAGAGCATAAGAGTTATAATGTCTAATATTATATGGACCCAAGAGAAAGTTGGGTACCAAAGAGCATTTATTTATACTTTTGCAGGAGTTGATTAAAATGCTCTACTTTTGGATACAAAGATCAAAGGCTAACAGAGAAGGCATGACTAGCAGTGTTGTAATGTGAGCAGAAGCAAAATATGTGGTCTCACTCAAGTGACACCACATCACTAGCAAGTAACTAGCTAGTGATGCAGTCAGAGAAAGAGAAAGAAGAGGAAAATCTCTTAAGTGAACCTAGATGAGATTCATCTCAAAGCAACTCAAGGCCAAGAACAAGTATAGCCAATATGAATCTTTGTTACCTACCCACCTTCCTTATCGTTCCAAGGTGATCAAAAGATGTTTAGAGGAAGATGCTGAGATGCACAGAATCATCAAGTTTGGTGAGCTTATAAGGATTCTCAACTACAATCCTAGCTCTATAATTTCACAAAATTATGACATATCTATACTAGAGCTATGGTAAGTAAGGCTAATTCAATCGCTTCATGGAAGGATTATCACACAATGGCCTATATTATTAGTGAGAAGAAGAGGAACATCGGAGAGATCATGTCTTTCAAAGAACAAGAGGTATATATATATATATATATATATACTTCTACAGGACTTACTCCAAGTAATCAGAAGTTACTTCAAGTAATCTGCAATTACTTCAAGTAGACCTTCAAGTAATTCGCAATTACTCCAAGTAAGTCTGAATCTCACTCCAAGTTAACACAAGAGGCATAGAGGATGAGAGCTGAGACTTCAAGAATAGATGAGTTACAACATTTTGCTAGAGCTGGTCTCCCTGGTCCTTCATTCTTTGGTCCATCTGTCCAAGGCTATCTGAGAAAGGAGCTCAACAATCACACAGAGCTTGCTACAAACAATGTTGAGTTTATTACTTCTGTGAATGGCAAGAATAGAAGACTCTGTGATTTGATCAACCGGAACTTAAGGCCTTATTCCGAGCTCATCTTGTTATGCTTAACTGATCACAGAAATTATGCTTCAAAATTCCTCCATACTGATCACATCGACAGACAATGACTAGCCAATGATGCATTAATGGACTTCAGAGGATTATGACTCGAGTGATTACGATATTACTCGAGTGAGGTATTGTATTCTTTAATTCAAATTCTCTGAGTTGCATCACTCAAAGTGAATACTTGAGTAATGACTCAAGTAATACAGGGTTACAGCCTTAAAACCCTGAATAGCATTATTATTTTCAATACTTAATTTCTCTCCAAATCTTCATACTTTCACAATCTCTACATTCCAAATCTTCATTCTTTGATTTCCTTACGGGCAAGTATAGAGAGAATCGCCGGTAAAACTTTCTACTCGTAAGACTTACAAGGTGCAAGCAGTAGAGAACGTTGCTGCTCGTAAGACTCACAGTGGTGTAAGTAGAAGAGAACGTTACTGCTCGTTAGACTTGCACAGGTAAGCAGGAGGGAAAGGTCTTCGGGATTGCTCTGCTCGTAAGACATGTTGTAAGGTGGAGTATCTTGGTGAGAACTTTGTAAAGGCTTTTCTTGTGCCTGGATTAAACAAGAAAATAGTGGATTGAAAATCTCAGGAGGAGCCTGGGGACTGGACGTAGGTCATCGTGGATTGGACCGAACCAGGATAAATCACAGTTTGCATATTCTCTTCCCTAAGCTCTTATACTGCTAGCATATATCATTTAAATATCTAACTGTGATTTTTGATTTATTGTTTCCTCTAAAATGTAAAAAGATTTTTAAAGTTCTTAAGTTTTTATCTTACACCCAATTCAGCCCCCCTCTTGGGTGTCAGCCGGTTCTAACAAATTGTATATGGCTTCCATATAATAATATAGAAGATGAAAAATTATATAACTTTTGGCCATATAATATTAAAATAGGAAGTGAAGGAATATAGCTTCTAGCCATATATGAAGAGGAAATCAAAGCAATATGACTTATGGCCATGTAATTTCTAGATATGAAATCAGAGGTGTATGGGATATCATCATACTAAAAGTAACATATCAATAATATAGAAGAATTCATAAAAAGGGTTAAAATAAGATATAAAAATAATAATAATCTCCAATCTTAGATATATAACCCGATATTTATAATAATCGGTAAAAGAATCTCTTTAATACCATATAGTGGCCCATATTATCCACAATAAATCAACTAAAGATACCATAAAAGAAAATAGATGAAATCGTTGAAGAAACAATGAGAGAAACATAACTTCGTTAGAGCTTTCGTGCCGGTAACGTATTATAAAAATAAAAGAAATCTGAGATGAGAAAGAAGTGCAAGAAAAAAGAAAAAATTCTTGAGAAAAATGAGGGGGAGCAATTCTTATTCACTTGTATTTCTTATGATTATGATGTTATGCACAAGACCTTTATTTATAGTTTGGAAGAGTTACTACCAAGAGTCACAATTAATATATAATAAATGGTACAATTAATACTATATGACACTTTGCATTATTAAATGGCTTTTTAGTTGATCACCAACATATTTATGAATACTAACTAGAATATGAGTCTATGAATATCTGCATTATTAATGTTTATAACCCTATTCAATTTGTTTCTCAACGGGCTACGAAATAACATAATTATTGTTTTTTTAAAAAAACTAGGTAACTAATAATTTCAAAGAAGGATAGCCGTTACTTTAAAAAAAAAAGAAATTATTGGCCAATACTTCATTTCTACAAATTCAATTTGTTTTTCGAGGGGTAATCAATTTTCCCAAAGACATTTTTCTTATAACTTTGTTTAAAAATTTAAGGGAAAAGACAAAAAAATAATTTTAAAATTACAAAACTCTAAATCAAGTATTTCCAAAAAAAAAAGGGTTATGAATTGTTTATTAAGTTTCGTCATTCGCTTATCAACTCTTAATAACAAACTTAATTTAAAATTTTACATTTTTAAAGTGCTTTTTTGCCTTTTTCCCAAAACTTAAGTAGCATGCATGATGCCTACACACAACAAAAAATAATCCAAATAATATTTTATAAAAAATGACAAAGAAACCATTGAAATAACAAAAAGCTCAAAATGTCTACCAAATTAGCAACAAGATAAATAGTTGATATTGTAGGAATATGAGATTTTAAAATTTTGGTGTTAACAACTTAAATATAAGAATTAACAACTTGGATATAAAGATTGACAACTTCAACTTCCCAAATTGTCATTGGGTATACCCAAGTTCCTAATTGTTACTCTTACATTGTCATTGTCTATATTCAAACTTTCAACACCCAAACTTCAAAATTTTAGATTCATTATGCCATATAACCTATTTGTTATTTTGCTAATTTAGTAGATATTTTAGAGTTTTTGTAATTCAAATGGTACTTTTATGTTAGGGAAAATCCCTTAAAAATACCGCCGAAATAGGAAAATTCCGATTCAGTGCTGCAAAATTCTAAAATCCTGATTCAGTGCTGTGTTAATACGGATGAATAGTGTGTGGGTGCGAAAAGACGATTTTACCCTTCAGCTCTCCATCTCGCCACTTCAGAATAACAACACGAGACTCTTAATTAACAAATCCAGTTTCTTCTTTTTACTTTCACAATAATAATATCAGTCTTGTTATTAACAACACCATATTCTACATTAACAACTCCCATTTCTTGTTTCACAACTTTGTAATTTAAATTTCAGGGCTAACAACAACACCTCTTTCTTTATTAACAATACCGTATTTTACATTAACTACACTATATTTTTGAGATACAAATATGTGAAAGAATAAAGCAGAGTTGTTAATCAAGATACCATAATTGTTAATTAAGAGTCTCGTGTTGTTGTTCTGAAGTGGCGAGATGGAGGGCTGAAGGGCAAAATCGTCTTTTCACACATACACGCTATTCAACCGTACTGACACAGTACTGAATTGGGATTTTGAAATTTCACAGCACTGAATCAGAATTTTCCTATTTCATCTGTATTTTTAAAGGATTTTCCCTCTATGTTATTTTGCCTATTTTATAATTAATAAATTGAACCAATTTTTTAGGAGAAAACTTTGATCCATTCAGTGAGCCAATCATATGCTGTCACATGTATTATTTACACACATCAGCACTTAACGCCCCGAGTTGGTCTGAATTGGTGTGTTTGGTTTGAGGGGAGGGGAAGGGGGAGAGGAGTGGAAATTATAATTTTAGGTTTAAGAAACTCAAAATTTACCTTCTCATTCTTTTAAATTTTGGATTCCCATTCAAAATTTACTCTCTTATTCCTTTTAAATTTGGGATTCCAGCCCAAAATTTAAATACCTTCGACCTAAAAAAGGTAATTTAAATACCTTCGACCTAAAAAAGGTAATTTTGGATTCCCATTCAAAATTTACTCTCTTATCTTCCCCTCCCTTCCCTCCCCTCAAGCCAAACACACCCTTGGTTTGAAGGTAGGGGCGGGAGGGGAAGGGAGGAGGGGGGTGACAAATTACAATTTTGGATGGGAGAAATCCAAAATTTACCCTCTCATTTTTTAAAATTTTGGATTTCCGCCTAAAATTTATCCTCTCATTCCTTTTAAATTTTGGGTTCCCACTCAAAATATAAATACCTTCAATCCAAAAAGGTAAATTTCCCCCCTCCCCTACCCTCCCATCAAACCTAGGGTATGTTTGGTTTGAGAGGAGGGGAGGGGGGAATAAATTATAATTTTGTCCAATTGAAACCTAAAATTTACCCTCTTATTTTTTTATTACTCATGTTATGTGAAAGTGATTTGTTCTTGACCCTTATTTTTGTCCTAGTGAAGATAGCACTTGATCGGAATTTCACCAAGGGGCGACAGTCAGAGTATGTACAGGCTGCTTGTCTCTACATTGCATTCCGGTAAGCAATCTCTTTGCCATTGGATTGCATTAAGCAGCATTCGTAATTCTCTATTTATGTTTTTCCCTGTTAGTTGTAAACGTAATTACATTGTTTGAAAAGCTTGATGCTGCTTAGTTAAAAATCTCATTTTGAAGCCTTAAATTATTTAGCTTGGATGCTCTCAAACTCTTGGCGACATGCTTTTTGAATATTATTTCCCCCTCTGTTGGTTAAGAATATGTTCTAAGCTGTGTATCCATGAGGAACATCGGTCATATTGTTGGATTTTATGCTGACTAAATTCTATTTTGGGGTTCCATATCTATTTTTAAACCTGATTTGAAGAAGCTCTTTGTACTGTAGATTTTCTTTTTTCATTTTTTGGAATGTGGTGGCACAGGCTTGAAGGATGTCTGCATCGCATGGGATATTTGGAATTCAAAGGAGTTCTTATGCTCTGTTTTAGGTGCTTTACCAAGTGTTTGAAAGAACATAAGGACAAGATTCTGTTTTTAAATGCCAATTTCAAGTTGTCTTCCTTCATGTATTTGGTCGGAGTAGAATGTATGAAATCAGGAGCATAAACCTTTGAACAGAAATTGTTCTGTGATGGGATAGTTTTATGGCATTGTCCGTGGTGTTCTGAAATTGTGTATATGAATATTCAATGAAACATATTTGTTAGAGCTTGACTAGTATTTTATTACCTCCTCAATTTTGCTAACGGAGAATATCACTTGCACTTTGACTTTCAAATTCTTGTTTTCAATAAATATTGTCCCTCAAATTTTTAATATTTAAGTAGCGGTAGAGCTCTTTTTTTAATTTTTTTTTCAAAATTAATTCCAATGTGTTTGAGACCAATTGTGGAGGTAGGTTGACCTGGCTTTATGGTAGCTTTATGATATTTAATATTTTTATCATTATTTTATTTTATATATTTTTTAGTCTAAATCCATTGACTTCTTGTTTTGGCATTCTCTATCTTTGCTTCTTGTCTCCCTTTAATAATCCCACACACACGGACGCGGATTCTCTACTTTTCCCTTATGGTCCGCTTCCATCCTCTTCTCTCAAACTGTAGTATTTTGATGCAAAATACACAAGAACCTCACTTTTTTTAAAACAACATTCACCATCCTGAAGTATTTTTTCAGTACCATTCAGTACCCTAAAATATTTTTTCAAGATCCTAAAATAATTTTTCAGTATTATCCGATATCCTGAAGTATTTTCTAGTGTTAGTCAGTATTTTGAAATATTTTTGATGCAATATTCCAGTATTATCCAATATGTTGAACTAATTTTTAGTGCATCCAACATCCTAAAATATTGCACAAAAAATATTTCAGAGTACTGTCTGGCACTAGAGGATATTGGATAATACTGAAAAATTATTTTAGGATCTTGAAAGAATATTTTAGGGAACTGGCTGGTACTTAAAAAATACTTCAAGATGGTGAATGCTGTTTTTGAAAAAAAAAAAAAGAGAAGTGAGGAGCTTGTGTATTTTACACCAAAATGGTGCAGTTTGAGAGAAAAGGATGGGAGCGGACCATAAGGGAAAAGGAGAGAATCTGTATACACATAAGCCCTCTCTTGTTCCCAGTTCAATATTGTGAATTTTTACATCAGGTGTACTATGAGCTTGGTGTTGCTTGAGCTTGCAACGCAATGATGGCTACACTGTTACTTTTGTAATCTCAAAATGAAAATGATTAGAGCTAGGACCTAGCAAAGGATGGTTGCTTGTGATAGGTTTGTCAATTGTAAACTATGATGCAATAGCATTGTGTAATGATAGAGCCCAAGTCAAAATGATGAAAATGTAACCCTGACTTTATATAAATATCAGAAATATGCACCATTACAGCAGAAATTAGCCAACACTCACTGGAAATAAGCTACTTAAAGCACTCAAAACACTAAAAAATATGATAAAATGATGAAGCAAGATAAACTTTGTCCACCCCTCCGTCTGGTATTCAAGAGACTAGACCCCCTCTCCTCACAATGCTTAAAAGTCTGCTTAAACCCTATCAAATCCCTCTACCCACATATATACCTCAGTACATTGCACAGCCCCCCTTTCTCTCATGCACACATGCACACACCACACACACAAACCTCACACACTCATCACTTAGGCTTGGCTCATTTATTGTAGGTCTATTAGCTATGGGCCCATCATTACCTTGCCCTTCAAGCTTCACCTTGTCCTCAAGGAAAGGACTGGAAATAGAAACTGGTGGTTTCTCTTTAATGTATTCTCTTTCTAGGCTCGGGAAAGATCCAAAGTGAGCTGATCTCATTATAACAAAAAAGAGAAAAACCTTAGCAAGCGTTTGCTTCCCATTCCAACAACAGTTCGAAATTAGGACTGCAAATGTTCCCATAATGATAAAGTTTAAGCCAGTAAGCAAGTAAATGCTAAACACCCCATACCAACTATTAGCTCTCAATAGCTTGAGGTCTTCAACCTTTGCAAGGATTACTAAACCCTAACCTGCCGTAGGCACAAATATTACTTTTTCTTTGTCGAGTTTCATATGAGGCTTGTTAGCTGTAGTGATAACTTCTAAGGAAGCATCAACAGGATAACCCAAACAAATCAGGCTAGTATAGTGATTGTTGAGAGAGGTAGTATAAAAAGAATTCCCAAATTGTCCCCACCAGTAAACTACAAGATTTGCAACATAATAATCAAAGTTCATCAAATCCTTGAGAGAGATGTTGTGCTCAAAACAGAACAAACCTTTTTGGTACTCCCTCATAAACTTGCCCACAAACAAGATTATGTATAAGTTGAAAAAATACCGGACGCCTAAATCCTTCATGTGGAGGTATTTTCCTTGCCTTCATATGGTTTGGCTCAAAATCACAAGAAAGTATAGACAAAGCTGAGTCAACAATCAAGTGGTAGTCACTTGCACCCTCACGAGTGAAACTTTGGACAAAGGAATAACGGGGGAATGAACTTTCAAAATTCTCAAATCTTCTAATTGCCTTGTCATTAAACAAATGGGGAAATACCCAATCCAATTCAACACCAAGGCCAATTCAAAAGAGATCCCTCAACATATATTCACTACTACAAAATATTGATTTTACGACCCCAAAGGACGTTCCTTTTTAAAAAAGGGACGTAAAAAATAAAGGCGGTGGCAGTTTTGTAATTCTGAGTGAGATTTGAATAGTTTTAGACGTCCTCAATTCAAATAGGGACGTCTAAAATCACTTTAGACGTCCCCAATTTAATTGGGGACATCTAAAGTTAAATTTGTTTTTTAATCAGGGACGTCTTTTGGTCACTTTAGACGTCCCCAATTTAATTGGGGACATCTAAAGTTAAATTTTTTTTTATAATCAGGGACGCCTTTTGGCGTCACTAATATATATTAGGGATGTCAAAAGGCGTCCCCTAAATATCAGGGACGCCACTTTAGGCATCCCTAATATTAGGGACGCCTTTATATAAAAAAAAAAAAAACTTTAGACGTCCCCAATTAAATTGGGGACGTCTACTTTAGACGTCCCTTTTTGAATTGGGGACGTCTAAAGTAAAATAAAAAAAAATTAACTAAACAACTTTAGGCGTCCCTAAATTAAATTGGGGACACAAAAAACAATTCAAATATGTACTGACAGTCTTTATTTGTCAGCTTTATAGACTCACACTCGTCTTTCTTATCAACGCAATCACTACCACCACACATTTAACTTTTACTTCTTCTTCTTTAAATGCTGTTTTTACATTTGTTTCTTCTTTTCTCTCTCTTTTTTTTCACCAGATCTGTAATGCTTACCACCACGCATTTAACCCTTGCTTCTTCTTCTTTATATACTGTTTTTAAACTTGCTTATTCTTTTCTCTCTCTCTTTTTCACCAGATCTGTTATGTTTCTTACTATTTTTTATTATTTTATCTTCTTTCTCTTTTTTCTTTGGATTTCCCTTCTATTTTATCTTCTAACTCGTGTTGTTATGGTTTGTAGATCGAGACTCCAAAACATGCTTCATGGCCACGTTCCCACTGAGAAAATGAGGTACATCTCTCCCTGTTGCTCTTCTCTATTCATTATTATGAGAAAATGAATTTTAATAATAGAAGGAGATAATTTTTTCGTAACTGATTTATCTTATTGTTATCATCTTCTGTTTATGAGATTTCAGCTCTAGAGTTATTATTGTGTAGATTTTGGATTTGGAGTTCAGATACTAGATCTGTAATTTTATTGACGATGATATATAATTTCTGATTTTAAATACTTTTTAGTTCAGATCTATAATATAAATGATTTTTTTTTTAAAAAAGCACTTTAGACGTCCCTATTTTAAACTGGGGACATCTAAAGTGGGTTTAGAAGTCCCCAGTTTAAAATGGGGACGTCTAAAGTGCTACACTGACACTTTAGACGTCCCCATTACGTCTAAAGTGTCAGTGTAGCACTTTAGACGTCCCCATTTTAAACTGGGGACGTCTAAAGTCCAGACTTTAGACGTCCTTTTATTTACGGACGTTATTGCCATTTTTTACTACGTCGTTCACATAGACGTCCCCTTATTTTCAGACGTTAAAAGGCCTAAATAAGGGACGTTAAAAATGTTTTTTGCAGTAGTGATTGGACCCTTTTTCCTTCAAACCCATTGTCTTCTTTGGCTAATAAGATTAATTGAAACAGTCTTCCAAGCACCCAAACATTGTAGGAAGCAACTCTTACCTCTTTTAGGTTGGTACCTAGTTCAAAAACAGAGTCAGGTGCTGCAGAAATTCTGTGTAGAAAAATCATGTGCTTCTCACCTACATTCCTTTGCTCTTTCATTTGTGTGCCAGAATGAGATAAGGAAGGAAACACACCTATCTTGCTTAACCCATCCCGGAAACACAATTAGGACCATAAAAATACCTATAATAATATAAAATATGTCACCAAAAATTAAAACATCATAAATCTATAAGAATATCCAACAACATTCAACAACAATAAAAAAAATATGTTGAGAAAAAAGATTTAAACATGATAACTATAATTAAGATAATAAAAATACCTATAATCGTATAAAAATCATCATAAAAAATAAAAATTGATTATAAATCCTTAAAAAAACTCTAACAACATTAAATAAAAAATAAAAAATAAAATCTAAATTATAAAAATATTTTTTAAGAAATTGACCTGGACCAGACCGGACCAATCTAGGTGGTTTGGTTCCCTGGTCTGGAACCCGGTCCAACCTGACTAGTCAGTCTGGTCAGTCTAGTTCGATTTTATTATATTTCTTATTTGGACTAGACTGGACCAGCTTGGGTCAGACCAGACTGGACCAGATCACCGGGTTTTTGCTCATCCCTACTCAGTACATTGCATAACACCCCCCCCCCCCCATGCGCACATGCACACACCACACACACAAGCCTCACACACTCCTCACTTAGGCGTGGCCCGTTAATTGTAGGTCCATTAGCTACGCCCCATTATGTAACTTTAGTGGAAGTGCGGCAAAAGCTTGATGATATGTTTTCTTCGTTTGTTGTATCATTTTCATTGATTAGCGTGATCTTGTTTTGACTAAATGACTTAAATCTTATGCAATTTTTTCTTTATGATGAGCTTATATATATTTGTTTGCAGGGAAAATAATAAGCCATACCTTCTCATTGATTTTTCAAATTATTTAAGGACAAACGTGTAAGCTTCTTCTTCTTCTTCTTTTTTGATCTGAAGTAAGCTTCTTCTGATGATTGCATATTTTACCACTTATTTTGGGTTACTACTTTATTGATTTATCTTATTTTTGTGTTTCTGACAGTTGTCTGTTGTTGTCATTTGTGTTGTGCAGCTATGTTCTAGGTGCAGTATTTTTACAGCTTTGTAAAGTATTAAGGCTTCAAGAGCATCCAATTGTTCAAAAACCTGTTGATCCCAGTCTTTTTATTATTAAATATACAAACAGTAAGTATCTGCTTGTAGCTTATTTATTTATCTATTTACTTACTTACTTTTGAGTGGTTCTATACAGTTTTGGTATGTAGTCTGGTCTGCAGCTGTGAGTCTTTTGCCTCTAATAACTTGCATACTAAAAGAAAAGTGTGGACATTTTTATATCAAATCAACAGATGTGTTTGTGTACGTAAGATATGGGATTTTTTTTTTATCTCCTCCAGTGCACTTTTGATCTCGTGAAAGATATTGAATATGACTCTTAAGATTGTTCTTATTACTGTTACTATAGCTATTCATAGATAGAGTGGTGATACCAAGTTATTTAAGGGTGAGATATTAGGCTTGCGATTTCCAATTTTCAATTGAAGAACTATTTAATTGTGTATTGGGAAGAATGGGAAGACAGAAGATATATAATCTAACCCATTTGATGCCCTTATGGTGAAAGACACTTGAGGTCCAGAAAGTTTTCCCGTATGTTTGACTTGTAGATGTTGCTAGAATGGCAAAATTTGTGACGTGAATGCATGATCTGAAAACTGTTATCTGTTTCTAAATTAGTTATGTAATTAATAATTAACTTTGTTCGATTTTTTTCTTTATTTATATACCTATTGTATCATTAGGAATCACTATGGTGTTGGTTTTCATGTAAATTTATTACAGCAGAGGAGTAAGGTTGTCATTGATACTGGTATCAAAAAACAGGTTGTCACTGATACTGCACTGAGCATTGTTGCAAGCATGAAACGTGATTGGATGCAGGTACCTTGGTTTTATCTGGCATCTTTCTGAGATTTTAATCCTTCTAATCATGAAGATATTGCATTTCTGAAATTCTAATTTTTGAAATCAGACTGGGAGGAAGCCTAGTGGTTTATGTGGAGCTGCATTGTACATTGCTGCCCTTGCACATGGGTATAAATACTCAAAGTCGGATATTGTAAGTAATAATTAACTTTTCTGCCTCATTGTGATTAATTTTTATAGACTAATATAGCACTTACTCACAATGTTCTTATTTCTTGGAGATCAGACATTCCTTGATGCTTTCTGTCTAATTTATTGGAATTTTCTTAATTGCTAATAATGATGTATCCCTAGATTCTTTCCTTTCTGATTTTAGCTCCATCATTGTGATTACTCTCTCTTTTCAATCTATTATTGGCTTTTGCTCAATCTGAGGCTTCACTGTTGGATTTTGAGAATACTATGCGTAATGCTTAATTTTTCATAACTTCAATCAAGAATGGCAAATCCTTTTGGGTTCACAGCTGACTTACTGGTATATATATCCCGTGGCATCAATTACCACTTAAAATATTTTATATGTCTGCAAGCCTATAAGTTGCCACTAAAGCAATTTTTTTTCACAAAAATAATATTTAAGATGGCTTATATCAGCAGTTATGTATGGCAACAATTTGTGTAGACTAGTTATACTTGTTGTTAGTCAATTTCAATTTATAAGACATCAACTGTTTCCTTTGAGCCTTGTGTAATGTGCCTTTTGTTTTTTTATAAAAATCTTGTTTAATGTATTCTTTTATTTGCCATGCAGCTAAGAATTGCCCATGTGTGTGAAGCAACATTGACCAAGCGTTTGGTCGAGTTTGAGAATACAACCTCTGCAAGCTTGACAGTATGTTCCTTACTATTTGGCATGGCATTGTAATTTACTGTGTTTACACTTACTGTAGTTTATAATTAGCATCATGTCATTTGTTGCACGCACTATGATGTTTAGTTGAATTGTTTATGTGTGTTTTGAGCCACTGAAATTTAATGTGACGTGGCTTACATGATGAACTTCCTTTTCTAGTGATTCTCTGTCTGGGGGTCTTGAAGCTTAATTTGGTGACGCTTGAAGAATTGCCATGGTTTTTAATAGAGGTTCTTGAGTTGTGCTCTCTAAATTAAATTATCAGACATACTACTATGTATTTCACGCTGCTCATGAGAACATGGTGCACTATATCATATTTTATTCCCCCTGAAAATGGAAAAATTGAAGGGTTTAAATGAATAGAAATTTTAGAACTTCATTTCACTATGTTTATGTAATGAATGAAGCGTCCGTTTTCAAATCAATTCATGGTTATCAATTCTGTGTCATGTTCAATAGAGTAAATTTACTCAGCATGTCATCACCTGGTTTCTGTCTTTGATATGGAATAACAATAGGAATATAAATCCGTTATTCTGTCAGTTTGTTAGTGGCTTATTATCCGTTGGGGTCAACATCATACGTTTTTCACAAGCTTTCCTTCCTCCTTTTCCTTCAACAATGGCGAAAATGAAGAGAGATGAGAGAGATGAGAGTGATGATGATGAAGCACAGAAAATTCTGCCCCCTAGCCCATTCTATGCATACAAAAGAGAGGGAGAGGGAGAGAAAATAATAAACAATGGCCATTTGACTTTTCCAACAACTCCCATCATCATATAAGCTTGCCAAGTGTCTCAAATCTATTGGCTCTCATAATGTAAGTAACCAAATTAGTTACTCTAATCCCTCCATTAGCCATTTTAATTTCACATCCCATACCCTCTTAATTAGTAATTAATCTCTTCCATTAATCACTAATTTAGAGCCATTCTTTCAATTTTCCCAACAATTATGGCATATTAATTAAAATTGCCATACACACATAATTATTCCACTTTAACTCCATAATTATCCTCAATACTATCATTAGCCCTTAATTGAACATTTGGGGCGTTACAGATATTGTTGATTTTATATTATATATTGATATTGTTAGGAAATATTAATATAATTAATGTAAATATTTAGAATCAATTAGTATCACAAAGAATCAAGGATTAGGAATTATTAGAAATCAATTATCATAATGAGCCCATTAACTCTAAGGCTCCCCTCTAGTGTATAAATACCAAGGTATTAAAACTCGGACCGGTCATTGAACCGGTCGGGGTACTGGGTTAAGGGTCAGTGGGTCAAACCGGGACCAAACCGGAACTAAACCGGTGAAAAATTGAAAATTTTAGACTTATAGTATGAAATTCTAAAGGAAATTTTTTTTTTTTTTTTATTTTATTAAAAACACCAACCCGGACCGGACCGGTTTCCCGGCCGGTTCGCCGGTTACCGGGCCGGACCGGCCGGTCCGGTCCGGGTTTCACAACCTGGATAAATACCCCTCTTGTGCATATGAATAAACAAGCAATTTAGAGTATTCTTCTTGTATCTTTACATGGTATCAGAGCCTAAGGCTCTCTAAAATTTTCTTTTCCATCAAAAATTTTTTGGTTCTCGGTTGTATCTCTCTGTCAGAATAGTTCCAACATTTTAGGGCTTCAGTCGTTGGCTGTTTCTGTGAACATGTGCCAGACCATTGGGATCGTCTCCGTCCGATTCGTCATTCTCTGGAAAATCGCCTCCGTCGGACCAGCACGTGACCATCATGCGCCTCCTCTGTCCTCACTGGAAAACCATGCACCGGTGCATTAACATCCACCCTCCAACTTGAGGGGGAGTGTTAGGAAATATTAATATAATTAATGTAAATATTTAGAATCAATTGTTATTACAAAGAAGCAAGGATTAGTGATCATTAGAAATCAATTATCATAATAAGCCCATTAACTCTAAGGCTCCCCTATTGTGTTTAAATACCCCTCTTATGCATATGAATAAACAAGAAATTTAGAGTATTATTCTTGTATCTTTACAGATATATTAATTTATTATATATTGATATATTTTGATTTTGATATACTCTTTTGGTTAGTTGGAAAAAGCATCAAATGGTGCGTGTGCTGGCAGGAAAGAAGAGTTTCATGGTCCTGGGCCAGAATGTGTTTGTGGGCAGTGCTGTTTCGTTTTTTCCTGTCTACATCTCTGCTTTCATTTGTTAATTCCTATTCCTAATTTTTATAAAATATTTTCAGGAGATGACGTTGAGAAAATGGCTACTAAAGATGGTGGAAATGATGAATCTCATAGAGAAGATATGGGTGCTAAAACTCAGTGAATCAGAAAGTCTCTCTGATATCGATGATTTGGAGGTGCATAACCAAGCTTCATTCTTTATAATTTGGCTGCCACTTGGCTGTGATGTTAGATCTTTTCTATGATGCCTTGACTGATGAAATGCTTTTTTATATTTCCTTAAAAGAATGGTGTGACTATTAAATGCGTTGTGTCTTGTTTTTTGGGGTTAACCTATAAACAATTTTGAGGGTTGAAAAGATGGTGGGTCAAGTTGTAGGTTTCAGTCTGAAATATTTGATGTTCATCATCACATTCTGGTCAGAAATTCTTGGGACTATTTTCCTTGATTTGCTCATGTTCCATGCATAGTTCGTTGGGAAAGCTTCTTGGTTACTTCTATTTTTTTTATTGGGCTTGAAAACGACAAGTGTAGATAATGAAAGATGTTTCTTCCAAGAGAAAACAACCAGATGAATTGACTTTAGAGTTGAAGTGAGGCAGCTAATTTTGTGACTGTTGCCTTTTGAAAGAAAAAGAAATGAAGAAATGAACTTTTAAGTCCTTTGAAGTCTGCAAGTTAACACAAATGATTTTGTTAGTCAAATATGATCATTGGAGCATAGTTCCATTTTTTTTGGAATAAATGAAGTAGAATATAGTCTTGCAGTAACCTTAGGGTAGTGATGTGATTGACCCTTATTTCTTTTAGATCTTGATGATGCTTTAAAACTTTATTTGAATGTTGTATTCTCTATATGAGATCATTGACTGTCTTGATGGTGCTTTAAAACCTTATTTGAATGTTGTGTTGACTATATCAAATCATTGACTTGTTTAATACTACTGGATAGGTTGAAGGCTACCTTCACAATGAGGATGAGAAGCATTACAAGACGCTTATATGGACTGAAATGAACAGGGAGTATCTTGAGGTGCATAACAAATTAATAAATGTTTTATTTTCTAACTTGCGGTTTTAACGCCCTGTTGTGTATTGTATCTCATTTAAGTCAATACTCTTTTAGGAGGAAGCAGCCACTGCTGCTGCTAAGGAAGCTTTTGAGGCCAATTTTCAAAACTGTTCTGAGGTTGTGCTAGCAGCAAAAGAACTTGCTGAATCTGCTGCTCCAGCTGTGGCCAAATCCAGAAAGGTGACTGTTGAGTCATTTTCTCTTTGTGCAGTAGTGCTTGAGCATGGACACAGGTGTAAGCAGTCAAAGTTACATCATTAAATAAGTGCTCATTGGATAAGCTGTTCTTGAAATCCACCATTGGATAAGAGGCCCACTTCAAACAGATAATGGTCAAAATATGATTAAATTGAAATTAGGGTTAAGGTGCAAATTTACCCTAAAAGTTCTCGTTCAGGAATAATGTTGCTTCGAAAGTTTTTTTAGATTTAATTTCGCCCTGGGATTTTTGAAACGTTGCAATTTTGACCATTAACACTACAAAAAAAAAAAAGGTATTTTGTAGCGGTGCAATTGTAGCGGTTATATTAAACCGCTACAAATTATAGTATTTGTAGCGGTTTTTACCTAAACCGCTACAAATTTGTAGCAGCAAGGTTTTTTTGTAGCGGTTGGGTACACAAAACCGCTAGAAATTTTGCGCG
This sequence comes from Inga oerstediana, assembly GCA_963210345.1. Classification (NCBI taxonomy): domain Eukaryota; kingdom Viridiplantae; phylum Streptophyta; class Magnoliopsida; order Fabales; family Fabaceae; genus Inga; species Inga oerstediana. The sequence continues at coordinate 40,304,786 of OY723407.1, forward strand.
AAATTCCCGCCAAAACTTGTAGCGGTGATTTTATAGTGGTTAATGCACAGAAACCGCTACAATATTCCTGCCAGTTGGCGCGCCAACAGTGTAGCGGTTACAGCAACAGAACCGCTACAAAATACCAAAGGTCAGAAGTTTGTAGCGGTTATGCCCCTATAACAGCTACAGAATTTCAAGAGTCTCGACATTTGTAGCGGTTCTGGGCAATAACCGCTACAGAATTTCAAACGTTGTTATCTTTTGTAGCGGTTATTGTAGAACCGCTACAAATAATTAAATTTGTAGCGGTTACAGTAGCGATTATTTGAATAACCGCTACTAAAATCTGGCCTATTTAAGCCACCGCCTCCCTCATTTCTCCTTTTTCTCATTTTGTTTCCTGATGTTTCTCTGAGTGATTTCTTCAAGATTTGAGCGTTCAGACGTCTATATAGGAGTTTTTTCTCAGTATTTGCACTTGAGGTACGTATATAACATGTATTTTATTTAAATTTGTATTTTTATTATATTTTTGCATAATAATGTGACTAATTTTTTTTTTTAATTTTTACAGTTGATATGGCTTCAGGACAGGATAAGGGGAAGGCCCCTGAGGTCCCCAGACCGATTTTACGGGGTGGCAGCAGCCGGGCAGGGGGCAGAGGGAGGGTGCAGCGCGGAGGCAGGGCTACCGCGGCATCTCAACCCATCCCCCCACAGGAGTCGGCCCTACCACTGGCACCGCAGACGATCCCACAGGCGACGACCGCACCAGAGGTGCCTGAGGTTGGGGGGCCAGATATTAGCGTTGAGGACTTCCTCAACGAGGAGGAGTTTGAGATCCCGATTGGGTTCAGGGAGATGGAGCAGTTCCTCGATGAGGAGGACGCTCGGGAGCAGAACAACCCACGAGGGTCGTCTTCGCGGTCCACTGGGTTTGAGGTGCAGGTCGAAGGTAAATTAATTTTTTAATTTAGTAAATTATTTATTTAAATTAGAAATGTTAACTTTGAATTACAATTTATCTAACGTGCGGTAAACTGTGCAGACGAGCAGGGGAACGTTTCGACGAGGAGGCTAGACGTGGCCGGTGTGAACAGCTTGGACCGGAGCCTGCGAGTTATAGTGCCGTGGAATGAGGGCACTGACTAGCCGATCCACAATGGGGGTCACCTGCTCAACCACTTCCTGAACGACCTGGGCCCGAATTGGATGCGAATCCCCCTTTACTTCAAGATGTGGAGGCACATTCCGAGGGGGCCGAAGGACCAGGCTTGGGAGGAGGTGGTTCAGGTAATTAAAATTATTTAATTAATATTTTTTGTAATTAATTCTATTTAATTAATTTTTTTTAAATTATGTTTTTTGTAATTATTGATATTTAAATAATTTTTTTTCAGCTGCGGTTTGCCGTCTGGGCCAACCGGAAGAGGTACGCCCTCGTGAAGATAGGTGACACCTGGAGGAACAGGAGGAACCGTCTCTTCCACAGGGTGGATAAGGACGGGACGATGCCTTTGGACCAGCTGATCGAGAGCGTCCCGGACGGCGTGCCGCCGAACGACTGGGCGAGTTTCGTCCAATTCAGGAGGAGCCCTGAGGCGCAGGTAATGTATTTATTAGATTTTTGATATATAATTTTGTAATTGTTAAATATTAAATTATAATTTCAATTTAATTTGTATTTAATTTTAAATTATAATACATTTAATTTTTTTTCCAGGAGCTTTCTCAGAGGAACACCGAGATCCAGGCGCAGCAGACGATCCACCACACAGCAGGATCGAAGACATTTGCTGTGACCTATAGCAAGCTGGTAACTTTTCAAAATATCACTTACTTTTAGCTGATTATTTCATAATACTAATTGAATTTTGTAATTGTTTCAGGAGACGAAGGCACAGCAGGAGAACCGTCAGACGGACTATGGGGAGTTGTACGCCATCACACACAGACACCGTGACGGGACTGCGACCTCTCAACAGGCAGAGACGGCCATTGTAAGTAATTTTATTATTATATTTTTTATAAAACCAAGTTAATAATGAAAAATGCTAATTAGTAATTGTTTCATAAAATGGCAGGAGCGGATGCAGCAGTCACAGGCTGAGCTGCGACAAACCCAGCCTGAGGAGTCACAGGGGTCAATGGACCCTACGGCTCCTTTGAAGGTGGGTCTGGCTCAGCCTGAGCACCCCGGACACGTACGGGAGATGGGGATAGGCACCAGACCTAGCATGGTCTACGGCAGGAGCGCCGCCTCTGAGGTTGGCAGCTCTAGAGGGGTCAGACGTCAGAGGGACGAGTCTATTGACCAGCTGCGGTCAGATTTGGAGCAGCAGATGGCGCAGCAGCAGCAGCAGATGCAGGTGCAGCATATGCAGCAGATGCAGCTGCATGCTAATATGATATACGCTCAGCAGACGCAGTGGCGTGAAATCGCGAACAACATGCTCGAGGGAGCATGCAGTCGCCTGTTCCCGAATGAGCAGCATCCAGCGGTTCCCCCTGTCCCTCGCTACGTCGTCCCGAGTACTACTACTACTCCTCCTCCTCCTCCTCCTGCTGATGACGATGGTGCGGTTCACTCTGCGCAGCGGCCCGATCCAGCAGCATCTGAGGGAGCCCCACCTGAGGGAGCATCAGATGATCAGCCCCCAGCTACTTAGTTTAGGACATTTTTTTTGGTTAAAACATTTGTAAATATATATATATGAGTTTTTATTTCAGAACTTTCTTATTGTGTTTAATATAATTATATTTATATTATTAGATCGCGTTGTTTAATTTATGAATTATTTATATCTAAATTAAAAAAAAATAAAGCATATATATTTGTAGCGGTTTTAAATTAAAACCGCTACAAATATATATATTTGTAGCGGTTCTACGCCAATAACCGCTACAAATGTATATATATAATTGTAGCAGTTTCTCTTGAGAAACCGCTACAACTATATATATGTTAGTAGCGGTTTTAAAATAATAACCGCTACAAATACTCATCATTTAAATTTTGAAATTTGCCGCCTTTGTGCACATTTGTAGTGGTTATTTTATGTATAACCGCTACAAATTAAAAATTATTTTTAAATTTGCTGTCCAACGGCTTTAATATTAGTAGCGGTTATATATATATAACCGCTACAAACACTCAACAAGTAAATTTTGAATTTCCCACCAATGTGTAACGGCTTGAATATTAGTAGTGGTTTTATATATATAACCGCTACTAATATTTTATAACTGTAGCGGTTTAAGAACCGCTACAAAATTATAAACGTTGGAATTTCAGAATATAAGGTTCTTGGCATTCGTCATTATCTTCTCACTCATCTTCTTCTCTATACTTTCTTCTCTCTCACTTATAGCTATAGATAAATCATGGATCAGGTTGCCGCGCAATTCTCCTGAATATTTGTACGGATTAAACAGTTTCTTGGATTTCGCATTCACTCACGCCAGCTGTAATGGCAAGATCGTCTGTCCGTGTCGGAAATGCAAGTTCAAGAAGTGGCATGCACGAAATGTTGTGAAGGAACATTTGCTTATGAAGCCTTTCCCTGAGGACTATACGTTTTGGGCAGTTCATGGTGAGAAGGCCGACATTAGATATGACGATGCTCTTTCTCGAAGTTCTCAAGTAGGCGTTCAAGTAGATGAAGATGATCCTGTGAATGATGTTGTGTGTGATGCGTTTGGATTTCAAGGCGACAACTTCAATGAAGAAGTGCACGGCTCTGAGCCGGTTTTTATGGGGAATGAAGCAGCTCGGGATTTTTTCAGCTTGATGGATGAAGCAGATCATCCTTTATATCAAGGTTGTCGCAAATATTCTAAATTATCTTTCTTGATCAAATTGTATCATATCAAGTGCTTGTGTGGGATCACAGATAAGGGAATGTCGATGTTGCTCGACTTATTACAAGATGCATTCCCCAACACCGAGATTCCCACAACGTTCTACGAGGCCAAGAAGATTATCAACAGGTTGGGGTTGAATTATCAAAAGATTGATGCATGCCCAAATGATTGTATACTGTATTGGGGAGACGATTCCAGCAGGGAGACGTGTAAGAGATGTCACACATTGAGGTACAAGACAATTCGGAAGGGGAAAAAGCAGAAGAAGAAACCTGCAAAGATTCTCAGGTACTTCCCTTTAAAACCTCGTCTACGAAGATTATTTATGTCGTCTAAAACTGCTGAGCACATGAGGTGGCATGCCGTTGATAAAAACGAAGACGGTAAATTAAGACATCAGCGGGATGCAGCTGCTTGGAAAACGTTTGACAACGACTTTCCAGATTTTGCGACTGACCCCAGAAATGTTCGGCTTGCGTTGGCGACCAACGGTTTCAATCCTTTCGGGAATCTTAGCACAAGTTACAGTATTTGGCCAGTAGTCTTAGTTCCCTACAACTTACCCCATGGATGTGTATGAAACAAAGCTCTTTCATTATGTCTATGATCATTCCAGGCAAAAAGGCACTGGGCAATGACATCGATATGTATCTCCAACCGCTTATTGCGGAATTGCTTGACCTGTGGAATGTCGGCTTGGAGAAGTACGACGCTTACAGCAAGACTTTGTTCAACATGCGTGCAGCCTTGATGTGGACGATTAGTGACTTTCCTGGCTTTGGCACATTATCTGGTTAGAATGTGCATACTGGGTCGGCGTGTCCAGCTTGCAATTTTGACTCTGATGCATTGCGCCTTCCCCACAGCCGAAAGTGGTGCTTTATGGGGTATCGGAGGTTTCTCGATGGAATGCATAAGTTCAGATTGCAACAGAATCACTTCAATAGGAAACCAGAGAAAAGAGGACCACCTCAGACTTTGTCCGATACAGATATCTTACAGCAGCTTGAGCATGTTGACTTCGAGTTTGGAAAAAGCGACGATACAGTACAAACTCGCTAAAAGACGCACAGGACTTCGGCGCCTCAGCAGTGGAAGAAGATAAGTATTTTCTTCACGCTTCCATATTGGAGATCTAATTTACTTCGCCACAGTCTTGATGTAATGCACATTGAAAAGAATGTTTGCGACAATGTGCTGTATACGCTACTTAACGAACCCAGCAAGACAAAAGATCACCTTCAAGCGAGGAAAGATTTACGCGACATGGGAGTTCATGAAGACGCTTGGCCAGATGAGCATGACAGATTTACACCGGCAAAGTTTACCCTCACAAAACTGAACAAGGAAGTATTCCTCGCGACGTTGAAGAAATTAAAAGTTCCTGATGGGTATTCAAGCAACATTTCTCGATGTGTCGACTTGCAGGCTCAAAAGGTTGCTGGCCTGAAGAGTCATGACTCACATGTTCTTATGCAGCAGTTACTCCCTCTGGCTATAAAGAATACACTTCCTCCTGATGTTTCCATCGTTTTGGTGGAACTTTGTTCTTTCTTTTGGAAGTTGTGTTCTAAGGTTTTGATCGTTGAGGAGCTCGATCTGCTGCAGTCGAAAATCATTCTTACGCTTTGTCATTTGGAGATGATCTTTCCTCCGTCCTTTTTTACTGTGATGGTTCACCTCACAGTCCACCTCGTTCATGAAACAAAGCTCGCTGGACCAGTACAATATCGTTGGATGTATCCGATTAAGAGGTACTCATTTTAAATATATGCTTTAATTTATTGTCCGTATTTAATGTTTGCTAGTCGTCCTTTTCATCATTTTATATCAATTTTCTCTTCTGTACTTTGTAGGTTCCTTGGGAAATTAAAATCTTACGTGAGGAACAAGTCGTGGCCAGAAGGTTCTATAGCTGAAGGCTATAGGGGATGAGGTGCTATATTTTTGCTCAAGGTATTTTGATGATCTTAAGACGGCTTTCAACCACCCGCCTCGTGTTGACAATTGTCCTGAACCTGCGCCGACATCAGGAGAATTTATCCCTCGTGTTGGTAAACCAGTTAGAGCAACTGAGAACTTCAAACTAACGGCAACTGAGAAGTTCCAAGCACATAGACATGTCTTGATTAATTGCACTCAAGTTGAACCTTTCATATGGTAAGAATTGTACACTCACATGTTATTCGATCTATATCTTTCGTAACATTTCTCACTTTCATTTCACTATCGCTTTTCCATTATTAATTGCAGGGAATTCAGAAGTCAAGTTAAGCGTCAACTCAGGATCCATACACAGACATCCTCGGAAGTTGATAGAAGGGTCCACAGAGAATTCCTGAGCTGGTTTGCGCGCAGAATACTAAATGACCACAACCCACACTCACCAGATTTCAGATCTCTCGCAATCGGCCCTCTTGATCATGCAAAATGGTTTACAGCATACAATGTCAATGGTTTTAAGTTTTGCATGGTTTCACAGGATCAAGGATTGCAAACACAGAATTTGGGTGTTTATGGCACATTTGGGACAAGGAGTTATGCGAGCAGCAGTGACGCCAACATGCAGTTCGGAGGCGTCCCTTACTATGGCAAGCTTCTTGATGTGGTCGAGCTTAATTATCAAGGCCGTTTCACCGTGACGATGTTCAAGTGTTTGTGGGCAAATACCACTACTTCTCGGGGACTGACAACTGACGACCTAGGGATCACATCAGTCAATTTCTCACGGCCGATTCATACTGGTATTTCTCAAGATGATGAGCCGTAAATTCTAGCTTCAGAGGCACATCAGGTTTCTTATGTCGAGGATGAGAGGCATAGGGATTGGCACATGGTCGTTCATTTAAAGCCAAGAGACCTTTACGACATGGGTGAAGGCGATAACATCACCTACGAGAGTGAGCCATTTCAGCCAGCTGATTTTGAAAACTACTTCCCTGAAGGCGATGACATTTTACCTCTACTGCGGTGAGTTTTTTTAAGTCCACGTCATTTGAATTAAATTTTTTAAATTTAATAATACATCAATAACAATAATTTTTCTACAAAATTTCTGTAGGGATGGCGACGATGAGTGATCAAATTCAAATTATGCTTTTGTCTTTACAAAAAATGCAAAAACTTTTTTAAAATAAAATGTAAAAAAAAAAATTTTAAAAAAATTAAAATAATATTTGTAGCGGTTTACAAATAAAAACTTAACCGCTACTAAATGAATAACCGCTACAAAATGGATACATTAACCGCTACAAATAGCACTATGAATATTAAACCGCTATAAAAATATAAATAACCGCTACAAATAGTACGTGGATCTCTATAAATACCCTTACTACAACTCATTTCAAACACTCACCAATTTCTTTTCACCTTACCTTTCTTTCATTTTCTCTCATTTACAACTTCTTTCGTATGAGTAGATGAGCTGAATAATACGATCAAATATGGTAACAAGATTTTTAATTTTTTTTAGAATACTTCTTTCCTTTCTATAAAATTTATTCTAACCATTTTTTTTCTAGATATATCATAACTGTATCTCATTTTCATCTATTTTTCATACACAATTACATTATATTAGATAACATAATAATTCCTTATTACCTACCTATCCTTAATAATATTATTAATATAAATTTTATACTAATCCAATTCAATTACATTTTTCCTTTTTATTTATTAATAAGTTAAATTATTGAATAACAAGCTAATTGAAATAGATAAAATAATAACAAAATAAACTATTTAATTTAATATTGAAAAAACAGAAAAAAATAATTGTATATTTTTTAAAATTTTTTTAAATATTTGTAGCGTTTATTAAACCGCTACTAAATAACGCGCCTTTTTACAACTCAATTTAAATTTTTTGGTGCCAATTTTGAATTTCATGAAATTAGTAGCGGTTTTCAAAACCGCTACTAATTTCATGAAATTCAAAATTAGTAGCGGTTTGTTAACCGCTACAAAATAAAAAAATGTCATTTTTTTTTCGCTAACAAATTTTCAATTTTTAATATTTGTAGCGGTTTGTTAACCGCTACAAAATAAAAAAATTATTTTTTTTAGCTCTCAAAATTTCAATTTTTTATATTTGTAGCGGTTATATAACCGCTACAAATATCTCTGAAAAAAATTTCGTCTATGTGAGTGTTGTAGCGGTTAAGTTGAACCGCTACAAAGGATGTAGCAGTTATTTTTTATTGAGTAGCGGTTTTATATAACCGCTACAAAACTGCTTGCAACGTACGATTTAGTAGCGATTTGAGTAACCACTACTAACCTTATATGTAGCCGTTAGAACCGCTACTAATACCCATTTTTAACCGCTACTAAATCACGTTTTTTTTTTGTAGTGTAAAAAATTGATGTAGACTCTTAACATTTTTGACTATAAGGGGTAGCATTACTCCTTTTTATAACTTCCAGGGACACCTTGAACCTAAAAAATTTCTGGGACAATATTGTTCCTGAACAAAAACTTTTGTAGCAATTTGCTTCTTGATCCTTGAAATTAATTTGTGGAACATCAGTACACCAACCTATTTACATACAATATAATTAAAATATCGTGAGCAATTGACTAAACTTTTCTTTAAGCAAGACCTGAATCCTATAATTTGTTGGTCTTTTAATGCCCACGTAGGAAAGAAGCAGAGACGTGCCCAAGAAGCAAAAAATTCCAGTCCTGCTCAATCTGCTGCCGAGGCTACTCGGAAAATGTTGATAAACAAGGTATTTTTTTTTTTTTACCATAAATAAACAAGGTATTGTACAAACTACTTCTTGATGATGTCGTATTTTGTAATTTTTTTATCATGGATGTTATCTTTTTCTACTTTCTATTGATATGATTTCTTGTCCTATTTATTTTTTTTTTTTTAATTATTGGGTCCTAAGGAAAGGATATATTAAAGGGATTTCTTTATTACTGTATTTCCTTTAGGTTTGAATTTTATCACAATTTTCCATTTGGCTTTCAAGACCTAGTAACTGTGCTCACAAGATGACAGATATGTTGCTTTTCTGATTGTAGAAAAAAATAATAATATTTAACTAAAAGGAGATTAGGCGTACCTGGACGAATCCATGTTAGGATCCGGGTCAAAGCTCCAATACTCCATACTTGTGCCCACACAATTATTAGACTACTAGAGCCTAATTGTGATTTGCACAGCAGATCACCAGAACCAGAAAGATGGTAGGAGAGAAGGGAATTGCCAGAAAACTCAATGGCGGGGTGAGTTGCAATTGAGGAGGCACACCCTATTTATAGTGGTTTATGGAGGCCACTAATTAGGAAACGTGTGCACTCCTTCTTGCCCTCCAAGACAGCAATTAATTGTCTCTCAATTAATTCCCTAATTATGGTGATTTGTTCCTCTTTTAACAAATCCATAATTATTGCTGAAATATTCCCAAATCTGCATTTTATGCTGATTTTATTCTTATTTGATTAGGCTACTTATTTCCTAATCAAATAGTCCGGCCCATCAAGGGCGGACTTGGACCTAAACTCCAATATCTCCCACTCGCACTTGATGGGCCTCCCATCATGCGTGCATTACTCTTTCTTGTTTCATACTTGGCGTCTGCCGTGACTGCGTGGGCAAAAACGTCTTTCAAATTTGGTGCTTGTGATACTAGAAATCCTTTATATCGGACCAGCATCCAAGGACACCCTTTCTATATAACCGTAAGCTATATGTTCATTGCCTCATATGCCCCAGATTCTCCCATCCCTCTCGAGTTAATATGTTGATTAACTCAGATTTCCTTCCACGTACATAGTATCCGCACTTACTAGCTACACATAGAGCTAGTAAGGGGTCGACCACAGATACTAGTACATCTTATGTATCTAGGAGTAAATCTTCCTTTTTGACTAAATATTAGTCCATCTTGACTTGGTCGCTTTCCTATTTTTCACTCGTCTGACTGAATCGAGTGTGATCATAGAGCTTCAGCTAAAGTAGCTGTCACCAAAACAAGCTTTCATGATGTTGCCTAAGTCTTAAGGGCATCGTGGAAGTATTCTTCCTTCCTGGGACTCACACTGTGGTGAACTAGGGATCTTTCACCCACATCCCGTGTTGCAGTTTAACTTTCAAGCACATGCAGTATGAATTGCATGCTACGGTGAATGGTTTGAGGTGTACGTCGATTTCTTTATCTTTCACCGTACAGACATCAGTTCCAAAATGTACTCAATATTCGAACCAGAACTTTCTTTTTCACAATATCTCGTTTGTGAAAAAGAGTTCTTTGCCTGGCTACAGGTCTATATTTATGCTTCGATCCATTTTCTATGTATATGCACACATGTGGATCTCATCTCAGTCTACCTGAGGCGACTCAAACGTAAAGATTCTTCTCAACCATCTCATGGTGATCATTTGCTCGTCTTACCTTCCCACGCCCCTGCAAAACATGGGAAGACGGTTGTTTGTGTGAGTGAACTAACCTCTTTTGACCTGTACGACATACCATACTGTATACCTTTATGTATTTACTCATAACATACATACCATTTCTTTTATCTTCATATAAAAGAAATTCACGACCTTATATTTTATTTGCGCCCCTAGATTTTCACTAACTCAATAAAAATCAAGCTATGGGCTCAACAAGGGGATTTACTAACATTCTGTCAATAGAAGGTCATTGAACTATCGCTTTCCCTCTTTGAAAGCATATCTCTCATAGAGATGTATCAAAAGGTATGTTTCGCCTTGCTGTGATACTTAGGATCCTCATCATAAGATGTTATCGTTTGGATCCTTCTATCCACCATTCATTCCCAATCTCTCATAGGAATTACTTTAGCTATATGGCACTTTAAATGATGGCAAAACACACCCTGCGTTCTATTTCCATGGATGACAGGAAAAATACCATGTATATTTCCTTACTCCATCACCATTTGCCTAGGTCTTGTATTGGAGTATCCTTTCAAAGGAAAGTTGTTTGTCTTGACAACTTAATCCATGGTTATTCTCATAACCCATTTCACAGCAAGACCAAAAAGCTACTTCCAAGTCTGACCCAAAAACATTTGGTCTTATGTACACCAATATGTACATTTACATTACCAACTATAGTCTCACATGGGACTCTATCCACCTTTCTTATGTTGGATTCCTCATAGGACATGTAACCTCTTTAGGTTTATGCCCTTGACTTCAGGGGTGTCCATGGGTTTGCACTTTGACATCCTAAGATGTCAAAGGATTACACTTGTACATGTCTTAGGTGGAAAAGACTGTATCTTTCTTGTGCAACTTCGTTTATCTTGTCAATCAAGATATTTGTTCAACCCATGACTTTCTCAACTCAGAATTTAAGGATTCTCTGATCCTTTATTCCTTTGACTCCCTTGACACTTGTTTCATTTGTCACTTGACAAAGGATGACTTCACAAAGAATCATTACTAGACCATTTGGAACTTATGTAGTGTTCTTCGATTATTTCAAAGTTGGTGAGGCTTTCACCTTGTGAAAACCTCATATACTACTATTTAGGTGATTGTTTCTATGAAGCCCTTAAGCTGCTTCATGTAGAGTTCATCATCCAATTTCTAAAATTCCAAATTGGAAGGTGGTCTTTACACTTGATGCATTTTTCAAGACTAAGCTTGTTTTCATAGCCAAAGTTCAGAGTTAAAACGCACAATGGACAATCTTCCATTGTATTACCCCTTAGCCACAAAGTGTTTTAGGTTCTACATGCCCCAAACAGATTTGAGAATCTACTTGTTCCCAATCGCCTCTTGGCTAGGTGACAAATTACCCAAACACGTATTTGGCTTAAAAGGAATCCAAATCCTCCTGCATGACACTTTGCAATTCATCTTAGCAGGTCCTTCTAATGTCTTTCAGACACTTATAGGTACTTATCATCACCTTCTAAATAATGAAGGGAGCATTCAATCCATTAGGGAATCTATCCCTTATAGTCATTCACTAGATGACAATTTGCTCCGAGGTGGATTTCATAGGATTCTTTTCCTATGTATGAGTGAGGTAATTCTCTCGTAACTTACCTCTTACCTCTTTCATTGTGAAAATAGTCTCAATCCTCCCACTCAGATCAGTGAACTTATGAACACTTGGTTATTCCTTGTCACTTGTGAACCTCTTGAAGAGATTTATTGTGATTAATGCTCATTTCCTGCTAGGAAATCTTGGTTTTATGAACGTTGTGTCCCACAGTTTTCTCTCAGTCACTGAACCGCCATCATTTTTACTAATGAAGACGTGTCATGTCAAATTCTCATGTCATCTCACAAAGAGATACCTTGTATACCTTAGCCCTAATCTTCCTTACTCATAGGAAGAAGTGTGAATATAAAGTTAATGACCCTTATGGTCTTAACGAACTTGGCCCTGATTTAAGGCCCATCCACGATTCATAAGGTAAGGTCGTGACTGACATAGAGGGCATTTGGTTAAGTGTGAATATAATAGCTATGAGTCCACCTACCAACATTTGGCTGATAGCCTCATTGGTGCCATTATGTTCATAACCAAATCAAGGAGAGGTCTATTTCTCCATTTCAACAATTCTATTATGTTGAAGGGTTATAGGTATTGATAGTTTCCTAACAATGCCTTTCTTATACACAAAATAGCTTGAACTAATCACTTGGGTGTCGTAAACCCTTGTTAGTTCGAAAGGTCTCATTCTTTCAGTTTACTGATTCCTGACTAGTTCAGCTATTATCTAACAGCTTCACACTTACCAAAAATCAAGTAAACATTAATGTATTTCGAGTAAACGTCCACAACGTTAACGAAACACCAAGCTGTTTGCGTTTTGCCCTCACGTTAATTGGTTCACTAACGCCATAATTTGTCAATTGTAGTGGATATTCTCAAAAAAATGTTTCTTTGTCTTTCTTGCCAGGTAGAATAAGTTTTCAACTTATTCATAAGGGTATTAACCCTTTAGCACACGTTGTTTAGCAAATACTCTTTTGCTAGTTTGATCATTTCCTTTGACCAAGGAGTACATGTGGCAAGAAATGGAATCTTTTATCCTTAGAAAAGAAACATCAAAATCCAAAAAAGGATTTGAGAATCATAGTCCCATTGATCCTTAACTAAAGAGATAGCAAATATTTGATTCTATCAATTGCAATTGCATGAAGTGAATCAGGGTGGTTTATCTATGCAGAGTTAACGTGCAAGTTCTAATCCCTTGATTCTATCTCTTTGTTGCTTTGCATTTGACATGAAGCCATATGCTTCTCTGAAATATCCACAACTCATGTGGATTGCTACTTTTATAACCCTTAAGGATTATGAAGGTAGCTTTTCATCTTTGTAGAAACCATTTGACCTCCTCTAGATCAAGTTTACCTCATAGGTTTCTTTCCCTTGGGCTTAGAGGATGAATCCTCCCACTCTTTAGCTAAGTTCGTCTGATTGATGGATCTTGGATCCTTCAGTCTCTCACACTTAAGTTTAATGTGGTGAATCACATTGCTGAAGGTTACAATATGCATATCAGGGGCAATTTATACTTTTGTATATGCCCACTCACTGGAAGACATGGCTCACTCCCACTCACTGGGAGACATAACTTCCTCCCACTCACTGGGAGATGTCTTATCACAACATACACTTGTTGTTTGTTAGAAAGAACTTGGTATTTAGTTTGTCTCAACTTCTTAGTTTGACATTTGCCTTAAGTGTTGCCTAAACAACATGTTAGGACTTAGTACACTATGTTAAAACTTAACTTAGTTTTAACTTTATGGAAGAAGATCACCTATTTCACTATCTTCTAACACTATCCATACGGCTTGGATAAGGTTACATTGCTCATACCATCATAAGTTTGAGCAATGTTGTTCTTTCTATGCTTGATAGCATAAACCTTTTGTATCCTTCAGTTGCTTCAGCCTCTAAATGCTGAAGACTAGTTGGTAGGATGTCCCTGACATCTCATTCTTCTTGAATGAAAGAGATTTGAGAGTTTCTAACTCCATAGACATCTCTATTAAGCTTGTCTTCATAAGCTCAGTCAAATAGACTTGGTCATAATTGGTCACTCAGACGATTATCGTATGCAAATCTTAGTTGTTCAAATAAGACAAAGGATAATTAGATAATAAGTTCACTAGTTTCATGTTCAGGAGACAACTATGTTGACTCCCATCCCAATCATACTAGTTAGCTTATCACTCTTTTAACCACAATCTTCATTTGAACACTTTCCCCTTTGGATTTCTAGACGTATTCCAGAAAACTCCCACTCAATCAAAGTGCAGTTATATTAACAAGATAATAACACATTATCATCTAACTAGCATGAATGTTCAAGAAAACAAGAAGAGAATATACTGAATTCAATTCTATAAACTAACAAAGAATTTAATCTTAAATTCAATGGGAAAAACAAGAACATTTAAAAATTTAAGCCTCATATCATTGTCTCTTAACTAGGTTCTCCTTCTCATAGGCCCTTTTGACCATATTAACTCATGTAGCTTCTAGCTATAATGTCTAGCTCCTCTTTGCCATGTTTACATCCACTCATTTGGATGTATTTGCAGCATACCTTCCACATGATGAGATGATTCTAACATCTTTATCTGTCTTGTCTTTTGTCACAACATATGTGATAAAAGGTTGACTTTTAGAAGTCATTACTTCAATCCAAGTGGATCAATGTGGTTAGAAGCATGGGAAGACTTATTATTATTCAATAATTATTGAATAATTTTAAGTTGCTGCAATTCTTCAGGTTTTTATCTAAAGAGTTTGAGTTAAGGTTGGATAGGATTTTATATTCAAAAACTCATTTGAATAATCCCTTACTTTTAAAGAATCTTTCAGCATTTAACCTTATGTTGCAACTGAAAAAACTCTTAAAAAATAAGCCAACCTATCCCAAAAAATAATAGAACCAACATTGATTCAATTCCAACGTTTTTGGGATCCTCTAAGTGCACATAAGCACCTTTTTGACTCAAAACAGATCCAAATGTGCTTCAAATATATGCAAATTATATATCAAATTGAAGCTCTCGAATTTAGGAATTTTTAAGAACCAACCACGTCTCAATTAGAAGGTCTCTGGATCCTTAAATCCTGAAAAATTGGAAAATTCCAGCGTTGGCCACTCTCCCTGGTGGCGCGTGACCTCCACGCACCGCCTTACGGCCATCCGCCGGTGACACGCGCTGGCTCCCAAGACTCCACGCACCGTCCTCTCTCTGACGGTGCTTACCACGTGTCAAACGGAGACCCCAGTGGGCCCCACGCGCCAGGTGTCCTCCTCTTTTTTTTGGTCAAAGTCAACGAATGACTGTTGACCGTTGACTGGTCAACCGTGACCGGTCACCGCTGACGTGTCAGTGACATGGCACTGACGTGTCTCGGTCAACGGATGACGTGGCCTCGTTGACCGAGGCTGACGTGGCGCTTGACGCTGACGTGGCGACCGCTCATTGGCGCTCCGTGTCAGTGGTTGACCGATGACGTGCCGTTGACTGCCACGTCATCATCTTCAACCTCCAGCCGGGTCAACCCGACCCGGTTGGAGCTCCGACGGGGCTTCGTGACCCGCCAACTTCGGGAGGCCATATCTCCCTCGTTTTAGCTTCATTTTTCGCGTTCTTGGTATCGTTGGAATCGTAGTTCAATGAACTACAAATACATGGCATTTATTTGATCTTAAAACCTCTGTTTCATTGATCAAATCACGAGTGAAGTTGCAGCGGCGACTAACAACCCGCAAACTTCTTTCCTTTGTTTCTCCCTCATCCGGACTCCGTTTGACGCGTTCTAAGCATCGTTGGAATCGTCTCTTCGAGATCTACACATCCATGTCCTTACTTTGGGCAAAAACACTGAGTTTCAAACACCCAATTTTTTCTCGACGTTGTGGCGCGATGTAAACCGATCGGATGTGTGTCTCTGTGTATCTCAAAAGCTTTCCTAGCCTTTGAGAGTTAATGTCTCTTGTTTTTGATTCCACATAGGTTCCAAAAACTCAACCTTTAAGAAATCGAAGAAATAAGGAGAAGAGATGAGAACGAATATGGACCATGAAAACATATATATATATATATATATATATGCTTGTATAATATGTAATAATTAGAGGAACAGAGACAAAAACATTGTATACAATCATATGAAACAAAAAAATATATACATCTGTACATGCGTGAGGCTTTCAAACATGCGGAAGCTTAAATACATATATGTACATGTTCAACGTTTTGGATTTATGAAAAACATCAACAAATGATAAAATCATATGATCATATGAGAGAGAAAAAATGCTCGAGACAAGCATAAAGAATATCATCATATGAACTAGAGAACATGCACAACGAAAATTTCAAGCAATAGAGGCTACAGATATAAAGCTTGAAAAAATTCAGTAGCACAGCGGAAAATATGATGGAGAGATATAAACAAATTATATCACATTATTATTCACATAGAATAAATTACAGCCTCAAGGATCAAATGGCTCTGATACCAATGTAGAAAAAAAAATATTTAACTAAAAGGAGATTAGGCGTACCTGGACGAATCCATGTTCGGATCCGGGTCAAAGCTCCAATACTCCATACTTGTGCCCACACAATTATTAGACTACTAGAGCCTAATTGTGATTTGCACAGCAGATCACCAGAACCAGAAAGATGGTAGGAGAGAAGGGAATTGCCAGAAAACTCAATGGCGGGGCGAGTTGCAATTGAGGAGGCACACCCTATTTATAGTGGTTTATGAAGGCCACTAATTAGGAAACGTGTGCACTCCTTCTTGCCCTCCAAGACAGCAATTAATTGTCTCTCAATTAATTCCCTAATTATGGTGATTTGTTCCTCTTTTAACAAATCCATAATTATTGCTGAAATATTCCCAAATCTGCATTTTATGCTGATTTTATTCTTATTTGATTAGACTACTTATTTCCTAATCAAATAGTCCGGCCCATCAAGGCGGACTTGGACCTGAAGTCTAACACTGATAGTTCTTATGTGCTGATGGCAATTACAGCCCATAAGTTGGATTTCCTAAAAAGAGGTGAAAACACGTGTATCAGGGCGAGTTCAGTTTAGATGTGTCTTAGAGAGTGGCTGTTCAACCAGTCAATATGTGTTACAGAATCATTATTCTGTATTGAAATAGAAAGAGGGAAGAGAGAATAGAGAATAAGAAACAGAGGAATTCAAGAGAGAAGAAAGGCAGAGAGAGAGCCGAGAGAGAGAGAGAGACAGAGGCAAAGGAAATCTGAATAATACTGAATAATAATTCTGCTATTCCATTCAATCATTATGTGGAAACACAATAGGTGTGGACATCTCTTTATAGGCTTATATACACCCCTTCTAACTAAACCAACAGCCATCCTTCTAATTCCCTAACAGACTTTAACAGCTGTCATTGACCTAACGGCTATATTCTCTCAATAACTCCAACCAACTTTTAACTCTTTGTTACATTTACATGTCAATATGATTGAGCAAAGGTTTTGAACATAACGGTAACCTCGGTGCAGTTTGGTTTATGATGTTCAGTTTGGTTTAAGGAAGTAAACGTCAGAAAGTTTATATGCATTAATGGCATGTCTTTTACTTTCTTCCTATTTTCTAGTCTGATCTGTCTCCTTGCATTGCCTCTACCTTCCATTGCTGTTGCCTAGAGCTATTTCATTCTAAAAGTTTAAACAAGTGATGTCTTAGTTCCTCCGTAGTGTGGTAATAAGAAAGGGTGTGCTTGCAAAAGGATTTGACAAATGGTACTTTAATGATATTTGACTTTGGATTCATGTGCGAGAGTCCCCTTAGCATTCAGGACTAAAGGTTTGTCCTCTTATGAATGAGACGGATGTGGGTGCATTTCTGAGTATTCTCTTTGATTGATGTTCTTTTAGCTGTGCACATTATTATGTTAGTCAACTCAGACAGCGATAAATATGATTTATGTTAATTTCTCTGAATAGGATCTTCTGAAAACGTTTGTATAATATCAATTATACTTATTTACATTCATCATATGCAGAGGCTCAGCTCCAAAGTCAATCTCGACCGCTTGGACAATTTGTTTGATGATATTGTAAGTCTCTCCATGAAATGTTTTGTATTTGAGGCATGTATACACTATTCACCATGGATTGTACATCTATGCTTATCCATTTGCACTTTTTGCCAATCATCTATGCTTATACTCGATGTTGACGCTGCTGAGATAATGTACTACTTATTCCCATCTCTCTCCCGTTAGCATATCATCATGATTATCCATTATTTTATTTCTTTTGGTATCAGAAACAATTATTTTAATGTCTTTTAAAAAAGAACGAGCATTATTGACTTTTTTTGTACAAAATATTTATTTGTTTTGACTAAGAAAGTTTTATGCTTGGGGAGTCTAGGTTGATTTAGGATAGAGCAGCTTTTCATAGTCGGATTTAGTTTACTTTTGCTCGCTCCATCTGCCCGAATGTCTCATTTGAAACTGGTTTTGCATAGTTGTTAGTTGTGAACCCACGCTTTGAAATACACAAATAACAGTACCCAAAATATGTTATTTTAGATTTTTTTTGTTTAAATTTAAGAATTAACCTAGATAGAAATCAAGACACTGGAATATCCTCACGTTTCTATCCAGGATGCTCTGCTAAACAAGAAAGTACGATTCGAGCTGGACTCTGATAAAGATGGTAAACTAGAGCCTGAATTAGAGGACAAAGTCAAAGGAGATGATGATCAGCTCTGATAAAGATGGTAAACTAGAGCCTGAATTAGAGGACAAAGTCAAAGGAGATGATGAAATGGGATCAGTAGATGAATTTGAGTATGGAGGTTATATGTTATGAGTCCCACATCGAGAAACCTCACAAGTATATTGTGGTTTATAAGTGATTCATGTGATGATCACAAGTCCAAAGGAAGAGCCCATCTCAAAAGGCTAGACTATTAAAAGGGCGAACCTCTTAAATTTATAAATCACACTACACTTGTGAGGCTTCCCGATGTAGGACTCAACATAATATGGAAGGGGAAAATAATTTGGATGATGAGAGATGATTATTAGTAAGGCTATGGTGGTTATTGAAATGTTGCTAGAAGCTATTTCTGCTTCAGTTTTAGGGGATCGCTAGGATCCAGATTTAACATGGCTCAAAATCTTTGGCGATGCTATGCTTCCTTGACATGGCGTTCCTCTTTCATTGTAGCTTAAGGAATTTTGATTTCTCCCCTCAGTTATTTCCTTTCTTCTAAAAATATACAAAGTTTCAATATTGAAATGTTGCTAGAAGCTATTTCTGCTTCAGTTTTAGGGGATCGCTAGGATCCAGATTTAACATGGCTCAAAATCTTTGGCGATGCTATGCTTCCTTGACATGGCGTTCCTCTTTCATTGTAGCTTAAGGAATTTTGATTTCTCCCCTCAGTTATTTCCTTTCTTCTAAAAATATACAAAGTTTCAATACTATTATTGGGCAATTCCTTTCCTTGAGCTCCTATAACCTCCCCCTTTGTTGATCATGGTTAGTACAAGAGTTACTTCACTAATTTGGATGGATTAAGAAAATGAAATAAATTAGTTAATTATAATAAAATGTGATTTGATTGCCTTAAAATACTTATGTGTAAATTATATTAGGGTATATAGTAGTTTATAAATGATTAGATTATACTAGTACATTATAAGTGATTGGAATAGTATTGATTGAAGGCAAATAGTCGTCACCGGGGGTAAAAGATACATTTGCCCCTTAATTACAAACTTTGACTTTTAAAAGCACGAACATTGCCCAATTACAAAAGTAATTAGGGCACCCCAAAGACTCAAAGTCACACAAGTGTGATATGTGGACTTGGAAAAAAAAAGCCAAGAACAATTAATATATGAAGAAACAAAATAGAAAAACCTAAAAAAAAAAAGCACGAACATTTTCCAATCTTACAAGAAGTATGGTGTTATTCTTATGCATTGTGCAATCTTTTTTTTTTTTTTTTAACTGAAATTGGGCGTGAGGGAGGAGATTATATTAGTGCTTTGCAGTTTGCACATGAGATGAGCTTTTCTGTACTTTTCACTGAATTACATGTCTCCTTTGGGTTTCCACTACATTTTTCTATTATACCATGAATTAAAGCAATGTGTCTAGCTATTTTATGACCTAAAAAAAACACCAAAAAAAGGCAGTGAGAAAGAAAGAAAGAAATAGAAAATTACTCGGGCATAGCAGGAAAGTGATTCATGTGAATTCTATTATACTGTGAGCTTATGAGATTGGCAATTAAAAGACACAGCTTTTTATGAATGTTGCTACATTTTAGTAAATAATCTTTGGAAGTGGCATGCCCACTACGCATATGTGGTCAACTCATAATCCACAGTTTAATTTTCAGCTTTTTGGTGCCTCTGGTGGGGAATATAATAATGAATATTTAATTTCAGCTGGAGTTGGATTCACATTCACTTGGGATATTCTTCTTCATCTATGATCATATTCTCATCATTTTCAATCCAGCCTATTGCAGAACTTGTTTCTGCTACTAATTAGTTTATATTGCAGACGTCACGGGTTTAGTAATCTAGACAAAATAAAGCAAAGATCGAAAATCAGATTAAAATACACATGCCTAGTATTTGTTGATGAAAATATCTGTAGGGCATAGGGTCATGTCTTTGGAACTGGAAACTAGACAAACATAAACATATTAAAAGGATATGGTTTGGTATTCTTAAATGTGATGGATATGGGTAAAGTGGTCTTTGGTGTTTGTCTTATACGTTAATATTGCATTAGGAAGATCACTCCCAAATCAAAGTCCCACCATAATATAGAAGTTTTTTCTAGTTGTATTCTAATCTAGTTGTGTTTTTTTCAAAGTAAAAGTTTTTTCTCTTTCTCTATGATCGGATCATGATTAATTAATAATCAATCTTGTATACTCGGGTCAAGCTTTATTGCATTCATTTGTGCAATCACGCCAGCGGCATCAGTAATAATTAATGAAGTTTACTGTGCATGTTATGTATAAAACACACGGATAGAGAAACCTTGGCCCTTCACAACACATTGGTAAGCAAAATGTATGAATATTTTTGTTGCACTAGCGCTATGAAGAACAAATTAAATCAGCTGTGTTCACTCGTCTCTTTATTTCTTTATTTCTTGAAATTCGATAAAACCACAATGAAAGGCTAGTCTGCACGTGAATTAAGTCAAACTGTGGCGAACTTGAAGCCATAATTGATCATAACATATATATATATATATATATATATATATAAAACATGGTGTGCACATCACCAAGCAACATTAAAAGCAGCATGTAGAACCGGGGGCAATTACTAGTCAAATGCTTGTAAATGCTTGCTTAATTGGCAAGTTACGTTTTTTCAAATACAACTCAATATTCTCTTTTATAGTAACCAATTAAATTCCATAAAGTTACTACAAAACATGACCCCGTTTATTTTATTCTTAATTTCAATAGAACAGCATTACAATCCAGAACACAGAAACAAACACACCAGGCTCACAACAACAAGAACAAACATAGATTTTGGAGTTAAGGGCCCTTTATGATGGGATTTTAGGGTCATGAACCGTATTTGCTTCAGCTTCAGCCCCTCCATAATAGTCTTGAAGCATCCTCCTGCTGCTCTCTATAAACCCTTCGTCCATATCGACCTGCTCTTTCGTCTCACCATTTTCAAGCTGCAATTCAGATTCTTTAGCGTAAGTAAACAAAAAAAGAAACTTCAAGAGGCAAAAAATGAAGGAATACAAAGAGTGATATGACATTCTTCAGTTAATTAACATCTATCAATTAATCAGCCTTAATTCTTAAGATTCAATTCAATTTTATATATGCCACAGATACAACAATTATGCTAGGCAATTAAACACACATACTCATCAATAGACGTGTGACTGTGTGAGAGAGAACTAACCTGAGTTGAAAAAGGCAAATCTGAGCTATACTGCGGATTCAAATTTTGGGGTCCTGTATATAAGCAGGAAAGCGAAAGAAATTAACGAGTCAATCTAGTACAGCCATAAGGGAAAGAGAAGAAAATAATTAAAGAGAGGTTGGTGATGAGTTAATAAGATGGTTACTAGTTGCAGGAATACCAGAGGCAAAGAGAAGAAGATATGAGAGTCCGAGAAGAAGAAGAAGAAGGATTCTGATGGGCATCATGAAATGAAACGTGGATGCAGAATAACATACACCCACACGAAGCTGATTAATTATCGACACCTTCTTGTTGCTTAAATACAGAAAATTTTGGGGACAATAAGATTCTTCGTTGCATAAATTAATGAATGGCAAAAAGTCAACTTCTTAAATCCAATATTTTTCATTCCCAACTTGCCTTAACTTAAAGCTAATTATACGCGGTTATTGGTATTTTTTAAGGTTTGACTGGTTTATATTTTTTTTATTTTACCAACTAATATATCCATTTTGGATTGTTATATTTTTGTCAACAAGTTTAATTTTTACATATTTTAATTTTTATAAAATTAATTTTATTTCATCATTTTTACTGATTGCTATCTTATTAAGAATAAAACTATTAAATTTTATTACGCAAACAATTTTTTTTTAAAAAACAACAGCAGCAAAAAGCCTTATCCCACTAGGTGGAGTTAGTTATATGAATTGTATAATGCCACTGTGCCCTATCAAAAATTAAATCTTTGAATAGATTATTAACTAAAAGATACCGTTTTATAACTTCATTGAGTATTCGTTTTGGTCTTCCTCGACCTTTTTTTAAAGGACTCCATACTGCTTGATCAATCTTTCTCACTAGTGCATTCAATGACCTTCTTTAAACCTGTCCAAACCACCTCAAATAATTTTTTACTATTTTCTCCTCAATAAAAATTTTTATAAAAACAAATTAAAGGAAATATATTTACAGGATAGTAAATCAGAATAGTAGAGTAGACAAGTTGTGTGCCTAACATTCAAAACAGAAAGAATAACAGTAATCTACTCAAAACCTTTTTCGTACTCCCCCCGGTC
This sequence comes from Inga oerstediana, assembly GCA_963210345.1. Lineage (NCBI taxonomy): Eukaryota > Viridiplantae > Streptophyta > Magnoliopsida > Fabales > Fabaceae > Inga > Inga oerstediana. The sequence goes on from OY723407.1 coordinate 40,327,660, forward strand.
CTAATTATAAGACAAAGTTGACTTTTTTGGAGAAATTAAGGAAGCCAATTAAATTATTTTAGAGTATTTTTATTTTTATTTTTTTCTCCAAACTAATTAATTTGACTAATAAATTAATATATAATCTAAGGATACTAAAAATATAAACACTCTAAAGTAATTTAATTGGTTTCCTTAATTTCTCCAAAAAAGTCAACTTTATCTTATAATTAGGATCGGAGGAAGTACTATATATTAAGAAAATCATTACACTCAGTGTTGGGGAATATATTCAAATGCACAACATGAAGATTTTTTTTTTTTTAAAGAAAAAAAGGTTGTCAGCATCTTTTGGTTAGTTGGCCAACTTATCTAGCTAGCTACAATTTAAACATTTATATAACTATCCACTAAACAAGCTCCTTTAGTGGAATTACTTTTATTATCATATGTGTGTGTATAAATATTAGACAACAATGCAAATTTGTTGTTTGACATTATTTATTTAGTAGAGTTTTTATCCTAAGTATTACAGTATTTAAGTATATCTCTCAGTAAGAGGAAAGATGTTATATATCGATTCCAAATTCTGCATTTTTTATCCTAAGTATTACAGTATTTAAGTATATATATCTCTCGGTAAGAGGGAATATGTTATATATCGATTCCAAATTCTGCATTTTTTATCCTAAGTATTACAGTATTTAAGTATATATATCTCTCGGTAAGAGGGAATATGTTATATTTCGATTCCAAATTCTGCATTTTTTGTCTTGATATGCGTTACCTTGGTGTAAAATATAAGCAGACTCGAGGAATTTTTATTAATAAAATAGAATGCAAGGAATATTACCCTAGCTGACAATTGAAGAATATTCGAAGAAAATAGAACACAAGCTTCATAAAAAAAATTTAGTCTCTATAACAACTCATCAACATTAATCAACATATGAATTATTATACTTTTTCCAGTTTATTATCGTCCATGTTTAGGGAATTTGAACCCTCTTTCTAATGATGTATTCTTTTTTTTCGCATCTGGCATATTATTGAGTGGAGGGTTGATTCCTACTATGTAGCCTGTGTACGATGTTACAAATCCGTAACATCCCTTTTTCCATAATGTTATGTAGTCAATGACATACTAAAAATTCTATTCAAGTACTCAAAAACTAACAATTTTTTTTTTAAATTTTTACCCCTATTTAATGTATATACTCTATTCTACCAGTACAAAGTCTACCCAATAATAAATACAGGGTAAAATTATACATTCATATGAAAACTTTAATAATATTATGACTCATACCCTGGACAAAATATCTTCTTCCTCTGCCTTTTAAATACTAGAAGTATCATGCATTTAAAGGTTAATCTCTTACCTTATTTATACGTATATAAGCTAATTACATCAGCGTGCCCTTAACATTTGATTACTTCATCCAAAAAAAAAAATGCAGATTACCGAATTTCACCCACTATTTGGTCGTAAACTTGGAAGAGAAGGTACAAGGTATAAGGTATAACATGTAATTTAATGCGACATAAATATGGTCCTACGCTTCTAAATTTTATTTCAAATATTTATCTTTTGGCGTTATGATATTATTGACCTCAAGATGAATGTTAAACTTGAACTTTTTGTTCTTATTGCAAAGAATGAAGCTTCTCGTCAGTTTGAATGCAAACTCATGCAGAGGTGAGTCAAACTATATTGTACCCAGTATCCTAGCTAGCATGGTAGAATTGCTCCTTGTTTTTAACTTTAGATTTCAAAATATGCAATAATGATTTAGCCATACGGATAGTATAATTTATCTCTGAAAATGCAATGGAGGTATATAGAACTGATATATGATAATTGATACTTCATGACTACATTGATTAATACTATCATACTGCTTGAATGATAGGTTTTTTGGAGGCTTAAAGAAGATAGTTGAGATGGTCCAATAGACCACAAAGTTATAGGAGATTGGTGAATCCGTGTCTTATATGAGTTAAGTGAATTGAGGTGTGACTTTACTATTGGCTTTAGCTTTTGACATAATGGTTAGCACTCCCTTCATTAGGTTTGGTATCAGAGAAGTATCGGAATAATATCAGAGCCATCACGTGTTTTAATCCAACTCTATTATAAGGTCTGAGGACAAACTTCTTTTAAGGGTAATTATAAAGAGGAGTGGATCTCATATATAATTGTATTTATTTGTATCATTTTCTCCACGAATGTGTGATTGAAGAACATTCAAATTAGACAATATTTAGGATCGGATTCTATCAGGTGGACCATAAAGATGTAGAAGACTGGTAGATCAGTGTCTAATATAGGTTAAATAAATTAAGGTGTGCATTTGATACTAGCTTAAGTTTTTGGCATTAAATTAGCTTTTTCCTAAAGTTTAGTATCAAAGAGGTGTCAGAACTAGCACGCATTCAAACCCCACCTCTTTTAAAAGGTTTGAAGACAAAGTTAATGTTTGTGTTATGGCGTTAATATCTTAACACAAATTTTAGGCATGTTTCCTTTATCCTTTGGTCTGTTTATTTAATTGAATAATATAACCTTATGTGGATTGTGTAACCCTTATGATTAACTTGCAGATTGATGGTGACAACTTTATCTTGTTTTTCTCATGGAACAAAAAACCGGACTGGACCAGCTAGTCTAACCGAAAAACCAAAAAACCGGTTTCCAGTCCAGTTAGGTTCATTGCTTGAGAGGGAGGAAGAGCAAAACCGGTACAAAATCAGAAAAATCGGTGGGTTACTGGTTTAACCGGTTTGCTATTTTTTTTTTTGAAAAATGAGATATCTGGTTCAACAAAGAGGCTAAAAAAGAAAGAAAATCATAGATCTAGACCTATATACATACAATCTATAATATTTTAACAAATTATAAGAACAAATTTTAATTTCAAGGCCACGAAAATTAAAAAAAAAAGACTAAATGAAAAACATTATATATATTATATACATATAATATATAATATTTTAGTCAATTAATTTGATATGATTCAAGTAATCAAATCTAACATAATCAATTAATTCAATAGAAGTTTAAAAATATATTAATATATATATTTTTACTAATAAATTGTAATATTTTAATATGATCGGTTATAGCCCGGTTAACCCATTAACTCTTAAACATGTTCCGTAACTGGTTCATTGCTTGGTCCAGTTTTTTGTTCCTTGGTTTTTCACTTTACTTTTCAACATGTGTAGGAATGATTCAGAGAGTACAAGTTATTTTCAAACATGTAATAGAAGTATATGGAACTAATATCTTATAATTAATACTTCATGACTATATTGACTAATATTATCATTATGCTTACATGACAAAGTCCTGGAGACTTGGAGAAGAGGGTTGAGGCATTTCTCTAGATGTTCGAGGAAAACCTTATGATGAGATGTCCGCTAAAGAATTTTAGGCCTAATAGATATATTACACTATCTTTTTGTATAGTCTTTCGCTAGTTTTAGGACATATAATCATTACTAAATTCAACATTTTCACTTGTTTTCTATGTTTTGGTTAATTATGCCATCATAACTTTTATTTGAGTTTCAAATCAACTCCTTACGGGAATGATAAGTTTGGAAAGGGTGTAGATCGGGTTCAGCCTGATGGACTTAAAGTTTTAGGAGAACCCATCTCTGATATGGGTTAAATGAATTGAAGTGTGCCTTTGATATTGCCTTGAGCTTTTGGCAGATTATCACTTCCTTCGAAAGTTTGGTATTAGAATGGTATCAAAATGGTATCAGAGCCAGCAAGGGTTCAAATTCCAACCTTATTTAAGGTCTAAGGATGAAAATCCTTTAAGAGTAAATGTAAAGAGAAGTGGATCTCATATATAATCGCATTGGGTCTCATAGGTAATTGCATTTGTTTGTGCCATATTTCTCCATAAATATGTGATTGAAGAGCATTCAAGTTAAACCGTATCTGATGTGGGTGCAATAAATTAAGGTGCTTATTTAATATTAATTTAAGTTTTTAGTATGATGGTTAGCATAATTCTAAAGTTTGGCATCAAAGCTAGCACAGCATATGTTCGAACCACCTTTTTGAATCTCATCACCTAACAAAATTGTATATTTATACACACACATATACATTATTTATATCTTTATTATTATATTTTATACCATTGTTAACCGTAACTATTTTTATTTAAATATATAAAAATAAACTGTATTTATTGAATTATTTATTTTATTTTCTTTGTGTGGGGCACCAATCCCAATAAATCTAGCTATCCAATCCGTCACTATATTCTTTTCACATTCTTTTTAATTTTCAGGAAATGCAAAAATCAAAATAAATGTTAAATAATGATGAAATAACGATTAGACATGCTCTGATGCTCCATAGTTTTAGGCATTGGTTAGAGAAAGAGACAAAAAAAAATGCTACTTGAACTTCAAAATCTCAAATCAGTTTTATTGTCTATAAGAGTATAGGTATTAACTATAAGAGTATAGCAATTGACAATTCAGTTTAATAAAAAATCACTAATTTAAAATTTTAAATTAAGTTCAATTCAAGTAATATTTCTTTTATCTTTTTCCTCATCAGTTATCTCCACATTTTCTTTAAAGTTTTCACTACATTGTTTTGTTTTACCCATGTATATATGTCATTATAATCAGATATATGTTCAGTAAATTGGCCCGTTATATTGGGTCTAATAGGCCAATCCATATCTCAACCTTCCACTAGCCCAAGTATGATGATTAGAGCATTCCTAAAACAACGAAGAAAAAAAGGGAGTCCATGGCTCAGTTGGTAAGATTGAATGGATTTACTGTGGGTATACATAAGGTCATTCTAATTCGTTTTTTCTAATTCAGAAAAAGAAGAAGAAGCAGCAGCAGTAAAAAATACTCTTCATCTGATTTGCCTTTTGTCTCCAATAAATAAAATTATTAAAAAATTAAAACAAATGAAATGAATATATATGTTTGTGGAAAATCCAAACCATTTATATTACTCGGCAACAGAATGCTCCTTCTTTCGAAACAAAAAGAGAATCTGCCTGCATTTCTCCAGTATATTTGGTTGGATATGTTCGATGGAATGGACCAATCTCTTGGGCTAAATCGTGGACACCTCATCAACGTCTCTTTGAATGATATAGTCATATTAATTTATAACGTGGCCAACTAATAATGTTTGCTTTACCTTCATCAAGAATTATATACATACAGTACTGGGTACTGATCAAAGCAGCATAACACGGAATCCCTAATTAATTTAACTAATTATTTAGGAAAAAGAGGATTATGTGGATTAATCTGTTGGTTGGGAATATTGGGGCCTTTTTCCAGGAGTCCTAATTATAAGAGTTTTGTCAGGTTAACATGATATCATAATGCATGTCTAAGTAACAAGAGGCATCATCGTCTGAGAGACTGGACAAAATATACAACCTTAATTATTGTATCCTTTTTTTTAAAAAAAAAATTTAATTTGATTCAAACCCTACAAAACCCTCGATGTCGATGACGAAGTTGGACACACGAGGGGATGATTCATTCATTAATGAGAGTTTAGTTGCACGGATACAGCTTTATATAAACTAATTAACGCAAATGGCCTTTGGCAGAGAGGCATTATTTGTTGCTTTGTACGTGTACGTGCTGTTTTATAAGGCTCTTGGTCCTTATTCTTGACACCCACCCACCTACCAACACGCTCTGTGTCACCAGGAAATGGAATTAAAAAAGGTTGTGCATGTTTTAAGCCTTTATGAAGCAAAAGCCTGTTTACATTTCTTTCTCATTAATTATGGACAGGTGTAATAACTTGCACCTTAACTCCATCATTAAGCTTACTGAACTGATTAATTGAATTCTCTGCCACGTATCTCAGTTTCTTTGGGACTTGTTTTCTTCCAAAAGGGTAAGAAAAAGTCCAGAGATGAGTTGAACAAATTACGTTATTTACCATTTCGAAGTTCAGGGGCAAGGATATTAATTAATTTGTCACGAGCTTGGCAGTACAAAATTAACTTTTATTCTCTTTCTGTTGTATGTTTAAGATATTAACTTGAGTGAGAACTAAAAACCTAAAACAGTACTGGAACTTATAAAAGTGATGACCTGGGTCATGGGCTAGTGGAAAAGCTTAAGGGCCGATCGAGTTAGGTACATTGGCAAAAATAGTTTAATCAGAGATCATCAGAGGCAAATTAAAGGCGTAGCATTATGAGATTCTAATTAAAATGAATATGGAGAGGGGCCTGGGCTGATGTTAATATAGTGAGAGACACCTAAACCAGGGAACAAATACATATAATGGGAAAAAGGTGGTGTACGTTTAAAGATGTTATGACCCCCATCAGGGTGCCTAACACCCACCTACCAACCCAATCACTCTTTGGAATAAACCAAACACAACTTGCATCACATATATATCTAGTTATATATTACTAGATATATCTAGTTATATATTACCAGTAGTACAGTTTTAGGAGTATTTGAAACTCACACCTCACATTAACCATTCTTTGTTTATTGTGTCATTATACATATACCCGTGTCAAGCCCACAACAAACACCAATTATTGAGGCTTCCCTAAAAATGTACTACTGTGTTGTTATAAATGAAAGAATCTCTGAGGCAAACATCGCGAATTTCTAGGATCAATGATGAAGACGATGGATATGCTACTAGGCGATTATTTAGTATTTATGCTATTTTTTTATTTTGAGTTTCTGTGTATGCCATCTTTTGGGGGTATTAAAAAAGTGGTGGTTGTAACCCCTTCCGTAAGTATATCCGAAATACGCGATTAAAGTGAAATAGAGACCAATAATAAACAAAAATTATTCACAATCCCATCCTTAAAATAGGGTTTCCCACAAATACTTTTCAAAAGCTAATTGACCTGGTATCATATTCACATATCGAATATAACTACTCTGCGAAAATAAATCACATACGTGTAACTATCAGAGTGCAAAATATAAATTTCCGGCAATCCCAGATTCCTTACATTAATCTAAGCTTTACAGGGCACATTCGTTCTTTGCAATTTTCCAAATAGAGGATTACACAAATTCTCATTCCAAATACATATTCGAATAGAAGTCCAACCATATACAGCTCTAAATACATCCAAATCAAATACAATTCTCCCAACTAGCAATGATAACCAACTACCAAACTCAAATAACCCAAAAGGAAGTCCTCACCGCCCTTGAATGCTTGCTCCGTCCTTGATTCCACCTACCCTGTCTAAAATGTTGGTAGGGAGGGTGAGATTCTAGAGAATCTCAGTAGGGAACAAATACCAGTATGTATGTAAGATAAGTGTTTAATACATGACATGCTTGCAATACATAACTCATGCTCACACAATGACATATCTGTGTGCTCAATGTTTCAACAACATACTCATGGGCATAGCATAAATAGAAACAGAGCTACAATCATTCATATATGTTTCACATAATCAAGCAAGGCAATGCATGCATCAATACACCAACACAATGATCAAATACATGCAAAAGAGGTAAGTTCCCTACACTTGATCTTTCCATGTATGCTCTAGCTCCGCTTACTCGTGATTAGAATGAATACCGAACCACGGCCAGGGCGAATATTAACCCTATAACCAAAGCAAGGACATAGGGTTATTCTCTATTCCAAAACCTTACTTTCATATCACTTAAAGTTAGTTGTCATTTGAGTCCCTTAAGTGTCTAATAATAAGCTCAACAAAAGCTTCAAAGGATTGGGACGTACTAGGTTGGAAATCACTTTTCAAAATTACCAAGTACTGAAAATGGGGGTTGGTTGTAGCCAAGAATCCTCTGGCTACAGCTAAAACATGCACAGAAGGTTTTTGGCTGTAGCCAAGAATTTTTGGCTGCGGCCAAAATGTGCACAGAAACTTTTACGTTGCAGCCAAGAACTTTTGGCTGGAGCCAAAGAAACTTCGGAAATTCATAACTAATTCCATAAAAATCAAAATGAGGTGATCCCAAAGCCCATTGAAATCTATTTAAGTCCTCTTCATAAGAAAAATATGAGCCATTACCAGAAATCACCACACAATTCCAGAATTAGACGAAATTCCCTTGCTGTTCTAGATTTGCACCCAGTTTTAACGTCAAACTTTAGAAAACCATAACTCCCAGTTCACAAAACTAAATGACACAAAATATATGCCCATTTTGAAGCTTGGAATGGGAAATTTGAGACTGGAAAGTTTCATAATTTTTAGAGACCATTTACCTATTCAAAACGTCCACACAAGCAGACTATCCAGAACAGAGTTTCGAAAGACAGAATTCCAGATTTTGCATACTTGCTTCCAATGGTCCAATTTTCATATCAAACTTTTCATATCAAACATCATTCTCACACAAAATTTCACAAGGAATCAACTGGAAATACCAAATCAACCAAATTCACATTCCATTGACAGTTTCACCAATAATCACAACATGTCAACACAAGTCACAATTCAAACTCACATTGCAATTCTTTACTTTCCAAAGTTCCAAACCAATTCAAACCAATTCCAATGAACATATAAGATAATAAAACACCAATTGCACCTCAAAACACATGACAATTCATGCATTTCAAAATTACCACTAAATCAGGGCAAAATTCACAATTCACAAAACTCTTCCACAAATCACAAAACTTAGATCAAAAGGCTTCAAATACTCACCTCTTCCTCTTTCCCAAACCAATTCCTTGATTCTTCATCTTTCCAATTTTCTCAAGCTCCCAAACACCTTCTTTCACAAATCTAAAACCATAGCAATGAAGCTCTCATCACTAGGAACAATATTAAAGAAGGGTATTTGAGCTAAAGAGGACCACAAATAGGCCAAAACCTCACCTTTCAATTTCTCTTTCCTCTTCTTCATGGATGAAAATGGAGAAACAAGAGAGAGAAGGATGATATGAGGATGATGATCTGATTTTGGCACTCAAATGCTCATTTGGCAAAAAAGAGAGGAGAGAGGGAGAGTGAGTTGAAAATGTTGACCCAATCCAAGGGTCCACAATTTGCCACTTGTCACACACTTGCTCCATCTATCATGAGCTCACATACACACACATACACATGATTCCACCCCTTTTGATCTATCACAAATCAATCTCAACCATTGATCTTCAAGTTACCAATGAGTTTCCTCTTCGGTAACTGACCAATTGATAGGTAACTTACCGTTTTGCCCCTGATTATGACAATTCTTCTTGAATCACCACAAAACTCATCTTATCTTTTCCATTTAGCCACAATATGCGCCCTCCATCTATTTTAAATCAATTTAGATATTAATCCATAATTGAACTTAAATATTGGGTTTTGGCACTGCTCACAACGCATACGAATCACAATTCACATCATACTTTCCAAAAGGGTCCATTTATCACTAATGACATTCACTTTTGGAGTCATTAACCCTTAATCACAATTTGGGATCTTGCTAAACCAGGGCTTAGTAATCCACTAATCTTAGGCTTATTCTCTAGCCTCAAGTCTCAAAATTCGGGGTATTATAGTGGTGGAGACAAGAGGGTATAATCTGTACACGACAAAACAGGAGGATTTGGCATCCGGTCCTTGTTGGTACACTATATATGACGAAGTCAATTGCACAACGTTTTATATTCTTCTTTGAGAAGCTCTACACTCATCTAAATAATATTTTGATGGTTTTAATTACTACTTCCTGATCTTAAATATAAGATCTAGTTGACTTTTTTTAACAAATTAAAGAAGTTAATTAAATTACTTAAAAATATTTATATTTATCGTTTTTTTTCAAATTAAGTTTTCTGACTTATAAACTGATATATAATATAATTATGCGCAATATATGATATAATTAAATAACTTATTTAACTAGGAATTCAAATACTTATCTTATTTTATTTTTAAGGCTATTACAATTACCATGAAAGAAATAGGTGAAGAATGCTCAAAAACGTAAAAATGGTGAAAGCCCCAGTTTTTCAAAACCATAGAATAAAGAATATGAATTGTCAAAAATGAAGATATGGGCTGATATTGCTTTTGCTGCTAAAACAATTAATTCAACTAGGACCCACTAATACAATATAGTGGCAACTAATGTCATTTTCAAAAGGATCAATTTGTGGGTTTTTCTTTAGAATTGAATTTAAGTGATAAAAAATGTAGTGGAATGGACTTAAACTAGAATGTAACAAATTACTATCCAAATGCAAGATGCAAATGACTCTAAAACCTATATGAAAATGAAACTAATATAAATGAATGTAAATGCAATTTTTGAGTGTTTTCTTTGTAAACGGGAATTAAATTACTAAGAAAAGGAAATAAACTAATAGTTAAAAAAGTCAAATAAGAAAAGCAACAAATGTATACTTCAAGTATAGTGAAAGGAACAATTTAGGATTCACATAGAGTTGACTTTCTTTGCCTAAATCAATTAATTAGACCAAAAGAAGATGAATAAAAGAGTGGAATTAATAAGTTTAATTACCTAAATAAATCATGCAGTACCACATATTCAGGCATATAACACTTAGTAAATAATGGTTACATCGAATAAACATCATGTATGTTAAGGCAGAGATCGCACAATAATATATAATGGTAAAACATAATGGTTAAATAGGTGTAACATGATGTATTGAGAGGTGGAATCCGTAAAAATATAAAAATAACAGTGTTAATAACTGTTATTTAATTAGTGACACATATAACGGTTCTTATGAGACAACCATCATGTAAAACTTACAAACGATTTGTCTTCCAACCCTTGTATCAGCGAATTCAAAACATAATGGTCTTTAGAAACAACTGTCATCTAGTACTTTCATAACCCTTCATAACATCATCGGACCTTCATAAGTCATAACACAACCCTTCGTAATCCAATTAGACCTTCATAACTCATAACTTATAATTACCCTTCGTAATCCATTAGTCCTTCATAAGTCATAACTCTTAACCTTTCATAATCCGTTAGACCTCTATTTAAACTCACCTATTCCTTGTGATTTTTACTACTTTTCTCTATCAGTCTCCTCCTCCTCCTTCATCATGTTAAGTTCCTAGGGAGCTTATCTGCCACCGTCACCCCCTTCTCTACCACCACCACCTCCGCCTCCTCCTCCACCTCCTCCTGAAATGGAGTCTCTAATGCAAATGTTGGCAAGCCTTGACCTCACACAAGGCATCTCATGGCATACACTAACAAGATAAACAGGAAGTTGAACCACATACGTCATCATAATGACGTTGAATGTGACTTGTTGTTAGGCCCTTTATCTTCCTTTTCTGATGATGAGGAAGAGGAAGATAATGAAGAGGAGGATGAGGATGAGGATTACAGTGGTAGTGATAATTGAACATCATCATTGTTTTTTTTAAATATTAAAAATGAAGTTAACAAAAAAATCAACTTAATAATTCATGGTTATTAATTAAGAAATGTAAAGTATTCTTACTTTCCCTCCTCCTCCTCATCCTCATCCTCATCATTAGAGGAGAGAGATGAAGTTAACAAAAAAAAATTTAATAATTCACAGCTATTAATTAAGAACCGTAAAGTATCCTTGCTAATGTATTTAACGATTCTAATTTAATAAACGTTAAGTTAATAATAAAGTTAACAAAAAAAACTTAATAATTTATGGTTATTAACTAAAAGCTGTAAAGTATTCTTGCAAATATACTTAATGGTTCTAACTTAACAAAATCCTAATTAAACCTTTCAAAATCTTCCCTATTCACCATGCAAACTATGGGTGCCTCCTCATTATCCGATGATCATCAAGAGAACCAAGTACCATTTTATTACACCATATTCAACTTCCAGTGCATGCAATGATAGTCTTTTCAAGTCCCTTCTAGATGTCTATTATTTAAACTCCACATTTTCATTTATTTTTCCTACATTTTTTCATCATCCAGTCTCCTCTTTGTTCTCTAGCTCAATTGTCAAGATGAAACACCATGTGGAAGACATAAAATAAATAATAGTTCTTATACTATTCTTTATTAACTACTGTAATGAATACAAAAATAAATAAAATATAATAATATGTAAATCTAAAGGATACTATGGCTTGATAATCCATGAAACCCTTCAATATAAACATTCAAAAACTAAATACCACTTCTCATAGCTAATTACAAGCTTATGTTATTCTTTACCAAAATTATGGACAAATGCAAGAGAAGTTCTGCTTCATCATCCAGGAATAAAATGAAAGATGAATTCCCTCTACCAACAAGCGTTGGTTCTGGTTTACTTATGAGAGCAAGGACACATGTACCAGTATTTGAAGGAACTTACCACTCCCGTTCGCTTTTCGAATGAGAAGGTGGATAATTTACTACAGAAGAAAGAATATGATGATGCATCAGATTCTTAAAACATCTCCATAACTTTTTATTTTTAGTTTGTTATACTTTTCCCTTTTTATTTTGTTTGTAACATGGTGGTTGCATAATCAATCACCAAAATTTAATAAAAAAAGGAAAATGCATAACGGTTATTAAGTAAAACCCGTCACTTATTCAAATATCATGTAAAAAGAGTGAAATAAATTTATTAATAAAGAATTGTGATAAATGTAAATAAATAAATAATAGTTCTTATGAACGAACTGTGATATAAAGTCTTAGGCACGATAACCCAAAAAACCTATCATTCCTCTTTTATTTAAACGTTTGAACTTGATACTTAGTTTGTTTGAATTAAACCGACCAACACCTTCACCCTACAACTTCTATTGTCATTTTCAGTCGACAGGAGTAGTTTTCAGTTGAATCCCACCATAAAAAGCCTTTGTTTGACTCCTCAGTGATAGCCGTGCTAATGAATACACTTGACCCTTATCTCAAGGATTATGGCGTTAGTTGTTTTTGTTCACGAGCCCCAGCTAGGTATAGTTATTATTTCCCTTATCCATTTCACATTATCTTTTCTGCATTCACTTCTAATGGTTTCTCTCCTATTGTTTGTAGTGTTCAACCTGGCTAGTTGGGTGCCTTTGTGAAGTCACGATGCGAAAAAGCATTCTAGGTGATGTTAAATTACTTTTGTGAAGTTATGCTTTTTAAGAAAACCCATTATTTTTCTTATCGAATGTTCCTCTCCTATTATATAAAGTTGTCAACCCATTTCTTTGATTGAAGACTCCTACTTTATTGACCTTTTTGAAGTAATTTCTGGAGATAGGGATCCCTAAGCAAATACCTCTCCTTTTTTTGGAATTATCCATATCTCCAGAAGTTAGTTCAAAAAGATCAATAGGGATGTGATAAATAAACTAGTTTAATTGCACTAAGAGTCATACATGAACAAGTGAATACCTCAAAACTTTTGTGAAGTCATGATGCGATAAAGCATTCAAGGTGACATTAAATTTCTTTTGTGAAGTTATGTTTATTTGGAAAACTCATTATTGCTCTAATCGAAGGTTCCTCTCCTGTTACAAGAAGTTGTCAACCTTATTGCTTTGACTGAAGGTTCCTTCTTTTTTGAAGTAACTTCAAGAGATATGGATCCCTAAGCAAATGCCTATTCTTTTTCAGAGTATACATATGTCCAAAAGTTACTTCAAAAAGATCAATAGGTATGTGATGAATAAATTAATTCAGTTATACCGAGAGTCAAACATGAACAAGCGAATACCTACAACATTTGTGAAGTCATGACGTGGTAAAGCATTCAAGGTAACATATTAAATGGCTTTTGTGAAGTTATGTTTTTTTTTGAAAAAACCATTATTGCTCTGATGGAAGATTCCTCTCCTATTTTTTGTATCGAGAAGCTAGTACCAAGTTAAAAGCTTTGAAATTTAACATTGTGATAAGTCTTAGACTCTTCAATGTGAGAGTTTTTGAGCTACTTGGTCTCGACTCTATCTAATAGAGTAGTACTTCCTACATCGAGTAGCCATGCAATTAGGGATGAATCAAGATTTTATATGCTTTGTGGCTGGAATCAATTGCACTCATACCCTATATATCTCATAATGTAAGTGTTCATCACTTATACCATGTGTCTCTTTAGCAATTAAGCCAGGAAAGCAACGACTGGGTGAATAAAACAAGAATATGTGTATAAGAAAGGCAAGAAGGGGTAAACAATAATGGGTCCTTTCTTATACGCATATTTGCACATTTTCCCCTCAGCCTTAGCTTCTAGGGTTAATTCCTATGTAGAGACACAATTTATATGTCAACAATTACATTATCACATATATACGTCAACAATTGTCATTGATTCTCCCCATAAAGCTTGGAATGTCTTGATCTATCCTTAATTACATAGCTACACAATGTTAAAGGTATTGTTCTATTATATACAGACAAGTCCAACTAGCTCAGAAACTATCACTTGAAGAGTCTCACATCCATACATCACGATTATTATATAGTAACCGTCATTTATTATAAAAGTTGACGGTTCATATTTAGAAATCATTATTTATGTACTAAATACATAACGGTTGTCTACGTGATACCGTTATTTATTTTTATTAAAAGCAATGGCTCTTACATAAGAACCGTTATACATGTTACTGAGTAAATAACTATTATCAATATGATACCATTATGTATCATGCAAGCATTACCATATATTATGACAGTTGTTCACGTGTGCCCATTAATTATTATCACAGCACTGCTAGTATCATGGCCTCACCAAGACTCAATCTATAATGGGTGTTATATTAGAACTATTATAATAGGTCTAGAATAAATAACTGTTTGGAACCATAATGTATCTGTGTTGAGCATGTAACACCGGCAAATATGTCAATTTAGAACTATGATTTATGGCCAATAATAACGGTCACATATCACGATTTCTATAGTAGTAATGGGAAATCTTCAAGTTCAATAACACCAAATCCATTAGAGAACTCATATGGCATAAGCATTGGCTAATTAAAACCAATCACAATTAATTTAAAATTAATTCTAGAAATCATGTGTACAATTAGGGGTGTTCAATGTTTTCCTAACCTAGTTAACCCTTTCTAACCCCGAGTAAATCCCATCTCAAAAATTTTGGTGTCAGAAAATTTCAAAATCGGGAAAAATATAATCGAGATTGAGATCAGGATCAAGATTGGGAATGGGACTTCCTAATCCCATCCTGTCTTGAATATACATGTATTTATATGTTTTTTAATTTCCTTAAAATTACCTAAGGGACTATTTGGTTGGAGGGGAGGGGATGGAAGGGGAGGAAAAATGAGCCCTCATTTAGTTTGAAAATTTTGGGGGAAAGGGGACCCTAAAGTTTCCATCCTATCCCCTCCTCTCCAACACTCCTATTTTGGCTCGTTTCCAAATTAGGGGGTTTTAGAGGGGAGCTAAAATTGACTAATTTACCCTTTATCATATTACTCCTCAATCATTCACCCCATATGGCCAGATCTGTGCTTGCATTCTCGATCTTCCTACCCCAACTTCCATGATTTCTGTGTGTGCCCTCAATACCAAATCTTGTCACCTTAAGGATGCCCAATCTTCCTAGCCCTAACTTCATCTAACACCCTCATTTTCAAAGCTTATAGACTGCTTAAGCGCAATAATATCTTTAAAAAGAGAGATCATCAAACTTTTGTAACTAGCGAGAGTCCCAACTTCAAGCAGAGTGTGGAGCTACACTTGAGTGAGTTTTCAAAAATCTTTTCGAAAATTGTTTCAGATTTGGTCTCATGTTATTTTATGATTCATTTTAAGACATCTATTTTAGGTTCATTTCTTTATATCAGAGTTTTTACCAATACGTTCTCTATTAGAACTCAAACTACTATGATTAATTAATAGGCCTAGATGGACGGCTGTCCACTTCCGATTCGGATGTCATTATGTGTTCGATTATATACAGGTGCTACTTACATGTCTACAGACTTGCCAATACGAGACTGACTATACTTAAATACAATTTAAGTATAATTTTCCAAAAATAAATAGATAACCAATGGAAAATTAAATTCTAAGTTCTTCACTTCATTCACCCATGGTTACCTTCTTGCCTGAGGAACTACCTACCTGAGCTAAAAATTTGTTTTTGGAAAAATAGGGTGAGATTCAAAGAATCTCATTAGTAACAAATATCACTCATATAAGATGCATATATATAACATGCCATGTCAACCAAAGTTTCAATACAAGCAACATATTCAATATTCAGAGATAAATTTATGATATGCAAAAAGCATAAAGTTACCAATTCAAGGACAACTATCCCTTGCTATAGCATTGGGAAACTCTACTGGGCCTGAGCCCTTCTGTAATACCCCAAATTGTACCCAAGGGCTAAATTTACATAATAGATAGTGGGACTAATGACAAATTACCCTCATAAATTTTGTTATGACTTTAGTTCCGATTAACTTGAGATAACTACTTAGTTTTTTAGCCTAAAGTCAAAAATGACAAAAGGCCTAATTTGAACATGAAAAGAAGGGGAAAATGACATATGGAAGAGAAAGAAAGGAAAAAAATAAAGATTTAATGGCAATCTAAATAATATTGCCATAATCAAGGGCAAAAGAGACAATTGCCACTTGATCTTGAGGTTAAAGTTGGAAACCAAAATGAAGGGCTAAGATTTGCTCTTGAAATGTAAATATGATGACGAAGAAGATGAAATTAATTTCTCTTCCTTTTCCCTTGATAAAAACCGTTCAAGACCATAGGAAGAAGGAAAGAGAATTTAAATGATAAACTTCTTCACTTTTCCATTTAAAAAGTCAACAATTGTAGGCTAATATGTGTAACCTTCCAAGAGATAATTGAAGAAGCTTGCTTGGTCACTTTGGGAGCATCATTTATGTCACTTGAAGAGAGGAAGGAGGGAACTCAATTGTGACTAAGTATTACAAGAGGAAGAAAAGTAAAAAATCTCATGCTAAAAGCAATATGTGAGGAAGTGGAAATATGTTAAAGTAAGAAGCCATTTTTTCCTCTTCAAGAGGACATAATACATATGACATGAGGAAGGAGAGAGAAGATGAAATTAGTGGACATGCATGATGCCTTCAAGAGGCACTTTTCGGTCAAGCCTTTATGGCCAAATAAAAGATTATGACATCAAGTGAATATGGCATGTGTTGATTTATGATAAAATATAGTATTTTGAGGAGGTGGATGAAAGATATTTTGAGAGAGTATTATCCCTTCCTAAGGCCATATTTTCGGCCAACTCAAGAAATCAAGAATGATAAAGAGATTTATGAAATTGAGACAAGAACAAGAAGCTCAAGAGGCGAAGCAAGGTGAATGTGAGCTCTTTGATCTTGATTTTCACCTTCTTAACCTCATCTATGGCTCAAGTGTCCTTCATAAACATTGTTCCTCTTGACGAGAGCTTCATTTCTATGGTTTTAGAATTTCAAGAGGAGGTGTTTTGAGCCATCATCCAAGAACAAAATTTGTAGAATCAAAAAAAGGAGCCAAGGAAGAGCAGGAGGTGAGTATTGGCTTCAATTTAAGCTATGGGTTGTATAGGTTGAATGAATATTTTGACATATGTAATTCTGCCATGATTTTTTCCAAGTTAGGGTTTGGAGAAGTCATGGTATTTTGGTTATGTATTTAGTGTTTTATGATGATTAGAAACCATATGACACAAGTTTGATGCTCAAATTGGGAGTTTGGTAATTTCTGGAATTTTGTTGATTTTTTTTGCCTAAAATAGGACATGTAAAAAGAGTGGAAATTTGGTCATTTCAATATTACCATTGTGTTCTACATGAAAAATGGTGTGGGAATAGCCCCGGGTTGTGAATTTTGGGTCATTGAAACTGAAAATGCAAAGCTGAATTTTCTGCCGAACAGGATTCTAGCAAGGTACCCTGATTTTGTGGTGTTTTTATATAAGCAAATGATGTTTAATGAAGGTGAAACTTTCTAGAATAAAGGTATACATATCAAAATTTAATTTGATAGGCCATTTGTATCATTTCGATTTGTACACTAGTTGTTATGGATTTTTGAAGTTAGGTTATGAAAATGAGGTTGAATTTTGGCAGTGTGAAATAAATGGCAGATCTGGGAAGGCTATGCATCCAACTGGCTGTGTGTGATATTTTTTCTTAAAAATAGACTAAATAAGGGTCACATAGCCTTTGGAATCACTGTAATTCAAATTTTGTACATAAAGATATGATTTTTCAAAGTTGATGAAAAATTCTGGTAGATTTGGTCACTTGCGCTGAAATTGAAGATGTAATGGCATAGTTTGTTGAATTCTAAGGTTAGAAATTGGTCTTTTAGGTTATTGATCACTTTAACTCCTTAGTTGATTTGATTAAATTTCCCTAATCATAACCAACTTAAGTGTTTGAATTAAAGAAGAATTGGATTAAATAATAACCTGTCGTCCGTAATTCAAATTGTAAGATTCGATATCTACCCTGAGTGTAAGAAATCTGTGCAAGAACAAGACTGAAAAGACCAGGGTAGTGACTCTTTCTCCTATATCATGTGTAATGCTTTGTATGTATGTGCTTATCATTGAATTGTGACGCACACAAATTGCTATTGTGTATACTGATTATGTATACAGCATAAGCTGTCGTTATTGTGAATACAGTAAAAGTTGTCGTTATTGCACCTCAGCCATGAGAGCTATTGTTATTGTGCATACAGTAGTGATTGCTATCGTTACTACACCACAGCCGTGAGAGCTGTCATTATTGTGCATACAACCGTGAGAGCTGTCGTTTGTGACACAAGTCACGCATCATGTGGATACAGTCATGAGAGCTGTCGTTTGTGATGCAAGTCACACATCACTATGATTGTTGTTGCTTTATGATAATTACTTACATGCTTTGTTTAATATCATATACGTGAAATGTTACTATTCAGATTTGTTTGAATCTCACTATTTCTAATGACTAACCTACAGCCAGGGCAAGCTGATCCAAGGAGAACTAGGGGAATAAGGGCGACTAGTGCTCCCGACTAAGAGATTTAGGTTTTGTTAGTTGGTTATCATAATTTTGGGATAAATGTATATACTGTGAATGATATAAGTTAAGTTCAATGTAGCAGAGGTGGTTGTACCCACCATAGAATTGTGTATTGTTTTGTAATCCCCAATATGGGAATTGAAATGGGTTAATATACTCTGTAGTCCTTTTAGTGAAAAAAAAACCCGAGAGTCTTCAGGAATTTTACTATACACTTTGATATTTATGAATGGAAACAAATTGCATAAGCCAAATATATCCGAAGGTTGAATATGAGACCGTATTGAACTGGTCTTGGAAAAAGATTTTGAAAACCCACTTTATCACAGGACTAAACCCTGTCTTGAAGTTGAGACTTTCAATAAGTTTTGAATTGTCCACTGGTTTCATGTTTATTGTATGACCATTTTCAAACCATTTTAACGGCTGTCAAGGTAGGGGGTTACACCTTCTCATCTAGATGCTTTAAATTCACAATGGTACAAACATGCATATAACATATCACATAGTATGTGAGGGATAAGTTACTACTTGACAATTTTTTCAAATCTCGACCTTGATTGACGTGCTTTGGGTTCCTAGAAAAATGCTAAATCCTATAAATTATAATTTACAGGACGAGTTATTATTTATTCCAATTCTTTCATAAATCATTCTTTTATGTTGGTTATCATTAGGGTCACTTCATTAGGCCCAATGTATAGCTAATGGGTTCAAGCTACCCCAAATGCTTAACTTAACCTTTAAAGATCCAATTATATTACAAAAACACTTTACTTTAAATTTTCGCACAATTACCAAAAAAGCTAGTAGAATTTTCATTAATCTTTGAAAATTCATAACTTGAGCTAGGAAAATCCAATTAAGGTGATTCCAAATTCTATGTGTCACTTATTAAGTCTATTTTAAGGAAAAAATACTTCCAGTTGCCACCTAACCCCGTACAATTCCCATTTTCCCTTTTTCCTTTGTTGCCAAACAATTTGACCAGTTTTAATGGTTTAACTTCAAACACTCATAACTTCTAGTGTACTTATTCAAATCCTTCATAATGCCTATCAAATTAAAGGTCTTTAAGTGTACCTTAATTTTGGAAAATCTCATCATCATCAGATAAAGTTTGGATAGTGAAATGTTCATCACAACAAAACTACCAGACAAAACCACATACTGGCAGCTTAGTGAACTAAGTTTCCAGTATTTGAGCTTTTTAACTAGTCTTCCAAAATAATAATCAGAGCCTATTCCTACACAATTTTTTGTGTAGAATCCAATAGTAAACTCAAAAATACCAAAATCAAATTCTTTCTCCTAGGTTTGCCCTTGACCGAAATATGTCTCCCAAAACAACAAAAATCCAACTTTGTGTTTTTAACTACCAACAAGCTTAATACTTCAACAAGCATCATATATCACCTTAAACATGATTAAAAACATCATCTTGCTTCAAAAACTCCCCTTGGAAAAAAAATCAAGGGGGGCACAAGAGTCAAGAAATACTCAATGAAAACACGAAGTAATCAGTTCAAAATAAAGTCGAGGTTTATCTATTCGCGTTTCTACAATTGGTTTGAAATTCTAGCAACACTCTGGCAGACTAACTGACACAAAACACCTCAGATGAGAAATTTGAGACCATATAACTGAACCTTACAGTGAGTAGAGGAAGTTTCCTGAAGAACTTACTAGACGATAACGGCATTTCAGGGTTGGAATTGGCTTTGGTGTTCAGGAAATATCACTATTTACTCCTCCTCTCTCCTCTAACAATTTTGTGAAGTTAAAATCAGATTTTCTCTTTCTCTTTCCTTATTTGGCTGAATTTAGGCCCCTTAAAGGAGGTTGGATATGCAAGACCCCGTCTTACATACCACTTATCAAAGATATTAATTAGAGTAGCAATGCGTGGTTTAGTGGTATACAGGAATAACATAGATATATTGATAAAATGTGCATGATTATTTTACAAGAATCTCCTACAGGGTGTGTGAATAGCAATTATAGATGTTGAAATAATAAAAATGAACCTCAGATAACCAACAATCTTGTTTGATCAGCATCAGAACCATCAGTTGCCAGTAAGTATGCTCTCACCCCTTTGAGCCGCTATCCTATGCTGGAATATTTTTAATTTGAAAAACGGTGAGATTCAAAAGAATCTTAATAGTAACAGACAATCGATCATATAAAATGCAATAATTAAATATGTTCTACATCATGTAGTGTAACATAACACAACAATTCATAGCTGGGTCCCTACTTGGCCGAATAGTACATATACACTTGCCGCACCATAGCTAGAATACGGCATGTGCACATGAGTCAGGGCTGGTTCCCCACTACCCGTAAACACCTCGGTTGGGTTCTTGCTCACAATCGGGTAAGTGTACCTCCACACACAATTTCCCTACTCGACAAAACAGTGTTCATATCACAGAAAATGGCATACACAAAGCACATATAAGTTTACATAGTGTATGAAGGATAGAGTTAATATCTTAAACCCTTTTTAAAACACTAATAGTCCATATATCACACCGAGCTCAGGCTGGCGGTCTGGTCTTAAAATTCTAAATTTATAATAAATGAGTTATTACCCATTCAAATATTATTCTAAACACATTTTGTTGGTTATCTTAGCTTAAAAATTTGAAAAAACCATAATACCCTTAGGGACCTGGTCTAAGCCCCTTTTTACCCGGTCCAATTGTACTTTTCCAAAAAACTATGACCCATGCTATTCTGACATAATTTTTCCCAATGAATCCATTTTTTACCTTGGAATTACCAAATTCACTGTCAAAAGACAAAAATGCCCTTGGCAGCCTCTAACTTAGGGTTTTATGGGTATATTTGACATTTCACATCCTATTGCTTTTCACACTTCATGATCAACATAAACCCTATACAATTTTCCCTTCTAAACACAATGGAATCATTAAAAACACCAACACTTAGTCCAAACCCTTTGTGAACAATCTTTGGACAAAATTTCAAAGAAAAGGGGAAAATGTGATTTCATGTTTTAACCGCTTAAATTCCTTCCTTTTCACTCCTAATCACTTGTTTAACTTCTTAAACACTTATTTGATATAATTTGAAGAAATTTGGGAAGCATAACCCCTTAGAGTTTCAACATCCCAAATTTACAAAATCATCAATCAAACCACAAATCATGACAAGATCAACAACAACATCAACATAACACCAGAAGGAATGAGATTCTTGAAATTACCTCTTGATTATCACTCTTTCTCTCTCTAGGACGTCTTCCTCTCTCTCTATCTTTCCTTGGAATTGTGCTTGACTACACATGATTTTCATGAAGAACAAGAGCTTAGAAGAGATAGTACACAAGATAGGAAGCATGATCACTTGGATTATCAAGTGCTTACCTTGACTTGCTTCTTGTACTCTCGTTCTATAAGTCATCCAAGCTCTTCTCTCTCTCTCTCTCTCTCTCTCTCTCTCTCTCTCTTGGTGTATGACGTGAAAATGAGAAGGAAGGAAAGAAATGAAGGTGTTTAAAATATTTCTTCATCTTTTCTTATGATATAATATTTTAATAAGTCATGATATGTGTTTATTTCTTTGGCTTTATCCCTTCCTAATTATGTCATAAACTTTTCATTACATTTGGACCAATTTCCTTCCCTCTTTGATAGCCAAAAATGATGCCGTATAGGGTCCATATTAAACCAATTAGGCTTCATCCAATTACTTGAACCAATTGCACAAAGTATTGAGTTTTATTGCTAGATTTTACTTTTGACTTTTCAACCTTTATCCAAAATATGATTATAAATATCAAAGAAATATCTTCCCTTTCATTTCTAGCCCATTTGGACAAAAATGAGTGTGTGCTGAAGAAAATAATTTATTTTTGCGTAATATGGAAAATTACCATTTTGCCCATACATTTTGTGATTTTAGCCCAAAACTGGCAGTAATTTCACTCAACTTTAAAAATTTATATCTTTATTTGAAGACATTCAATTGAGGTTTTCCAAAAGCTACTTAACCCTTATTGAGTGTAGGTTGAAGGAAAAATATAGCCTTTAGCCAATTGAAAGCTCAACATTCCCAAAATTTAAATCTTTAGATGTTGTCCCAGAAATTGGCCAGTTTCACTGGGTAAAATTAAAAAATACATAACTCTTTGTGTACAGCTCCAAATAACCTATATATATGACCTATCAAATTAAAGCTTGATAAGTGTAATTTCATATAGGAAAATATCATAGGCATTAGACATAATTTTCCTAATTAAAAATGTCATACAACAAAACTGCTATATAGGGAAACTCACTAGCTGCAAATTCAATTATTTACACTTTATGTTTTAAACATACTCATGCTGTGTGTACCCACCAATTGGAGTATTTATCCTTTTATGTACATCATCATTCACCATTTTATCCCATTAAATATCTGATTACATAAAGGGAATATTGGTGATAAAAATTGGGGTGATATAGCTGTCCTCCCCTTAAAAAAATTTCGTCCCCAAAATTTGCTACACCAACATAGCTATAAATTCCGAGTAATGCTTTTGCATGCCTTATTGACATCATTACCACTAATCAAAATCTGTGTAAACAGACTAGGATCTCTAAAATCCTCGATCAGTTTTTACTTACAAATCATCTTGATTGCTACCTGCACTGTTTTACGGCTCAATGCGTCAACAACGACATTAGCCTTTTCTAGGTGATATTTTACCTTCTGGTTGTAATCTTTAAGCAGCTCCATCCATCTGCGCTATCTCATATTCAGTTCTTCTCTTGTATTTTCATATAAATATTTCAACCATAGTGGTCATGGTACAACTCTACAGTCACTCCATAGCGGTAATGTCTCCATATTTTCAATGCAATATAATTGCTGCTAACTCAAGATTATGTGTGGAATAGTTTTGTTCTATGAGGCTTTAATTATTTAGATGCATAAGCCACTACACGGCCATGCTGCATTAATCACTTCCCAATCATGCCTACTCGCATTTTGGATTTAATACACTTCCCAATTCATGCCAATTGGCATCAGTAAAGATGATAAAGTTCCACTGTGGATATGAGATTATCAATATCGGTGCTGATGTTAATTTACGTTTTAGCTCAGTAAAGCTCCTCTCACAATTATGGTCTCACAGATAATGTTGATTTTTTTTTCGGTTAACTTTGTTAAAGGCAAAGCTATTCTGGAGAAATTCAATATGAATCTTTTGTAATATCTAGCAAGACCCAGGGAACTATGTATTTCAGAGATAGTCTCTGACCTCTTCCAGTTTAGTACTACTTTTACCTTGCAAGAATCCACCAGGACTCCTTGCTTTGAGATTATATGGCCCAAAAGTCTAACTTCTGAAAGCCAAAACTCACATTTTCTCAGTTGCATGGAGTTGTTTAGATTTCAGTATGTTCCATATGTAGGATCGGTAAGTACAGCGGAAGAATTTGAAAAATTTTTACCGATCCTAATCGAGGATCTATCAACGGCGTTTAAACCAAGTTGGAAGGATTCATACCTTTTTTATGATTCAGAGTTTTCATGATCTCTAGGAGCCAACACGTCAGGTCCGCTCCCTCTACCGGTATCCACACGAATGCTCTCCAACCGAGACTACGTGCTAGCGCCTCTAATGTCTCCAAGGGTTTAACTTGCGGCTCTCAATTCTGATGTACCCTGAGTCTATCAGCTCTATCAAGTTTATAACCCATGAGGGTTATTTTCAAATTTCAAAATTAATCATCATTAATTTCGAAATTAATTAACAATTAATTACCTTGATGAGCTAATTAAATAAATTCAGTTTAAATTAAATCTGTCCAACAGTTTTAATTTAACCTATTTATTTAATCTAAATAAAGAGCCATTAGATTTAATTTATCTTCATAAATTAAATCTGAGATACTATATCTCTATCATGTTAGTTATTAAATTTAATATATCTTAATAAATCAAATTTAAAACCAACACAATATAATAATATCATATAACACATATATATATATATATATATATAATATATTTTGAAACTATATATATCTATATAATATTATTAATGAATTTTATATTATATATATATATATATAAATATAAAATTCATCCACCCTAAATCAAACATTATCTCGTGTTGGGCCATTCTTGTGTGCGACCCTGTAGGCCCATATGAAGTTGGCAGTGGGCCAATAACTTCACTAACCCAAAAGTCGCAAGCGGCCTCTAGCAAGACATTACGACTACCCAATTCATATGAGGATCGTTATCACGATGCAACCTGTCATACAACCATGTCACATCCTTTTTGTCACACGATATATCGATCAAGGATAAGGCATGGAAAATGTCATCCTCTTGTTCCTGACCATTACTTTCTCGATTCTTGAGTAGCTTGATAACAGAGACAGAAACTCCTTTCATCATAGTATGGCTATACATTTCTCAGACTCACTCATCGAGGGGCCCAGTAATATCTCTCTACTAATGTGAGGGACAAATTCCATCTTGATCATTCATATTCCTCTACATGAAAAACCACTAAGCCCGATCGTAGCCTTTATCATCACCCGGTCAAAAGTGACTTTTGACTAGTTCAAAGCTTAGCAACTCTTATGTAGGAATCCATGATGACCTCAGGTCTAAATGCATTGTGACGTGGTTATACATGAGAAAAGCTTATGACTTGATCCATGTAGCTTTCTCATAATGGGTCGGTCCAGCACCTTGTACTCTTACAAGTGCCTAAGACTTTGATTCGTATCTCCATATCTTATCAAAGTCATACTGGTCTTGTTTCATCTCTGCTCCCGTATAGATGACCGACCAGGGACATTTTAGGACAATCTTTATGAATTATCCAATGATACAATTATCACAGTTAACATGAAAATAATATGATAACAGAATGGAGAAATTTCATTAAAATAATAATGTTTAAAGTATAATGATTGGCCCTTAGGGCACAATTTCCAACATCCTCCCACTTGCCCTAGGTGCAATCATTAATTTGCCTAATTCCTATTGCCCTAACATGACGCTCATGCTTTGCCTGTGCAAGTGGCTTAGTAAGAGGATCAGCAACATTATCTTCTCCTGCTACTTTGCATATCTTTATATCACCTCTATCATTGATTTCTCTAATAAGATGAAATCGCCTGAGTATGTGTTTGGTCCTTTGATATGACCTAGGCTCCTTGGCCTGTGCAATAGCACCGCTATTGTCACAGAACAAATCTATTGGATTTGAGATGGTAGGCACCACCCCTAGTTCAGTAATGAACTTTCTGATCCAAATGGCTTCTTTAGCTGCATCTGATGCTGCTATATACTCAGCTTCTGTTGCAGAATCTGCTATAGTGCTTTGCTTGGAGCTCTTCCAGCTTACTGCTCCACCATTCAGGAGGAATACATATCCAGATTGCGATTTAAGGTCGTCTTGGTCAGTTTGGAAACTTGCATCTGTGTAACCGGTTACACAGAGCTCATCATCCAATCCACCATAGACAAAAAATAAGTCCTTAGTCCTTCTTAAGTACTTTAGGATATTCTTAACGGCAGTCCAATGACCCTCACCAGGATCTTGTTGGTATCTGCTGGTCATACTTAAGGCAAACGAGACATTCGGTCGAGACATAACATGGCATACATGATGGATCTAATGGCCGAGGCATATGGAACCTTACTCATGCGATCTCGCTGATCTGGTGTACTAGGACACAGATCCTTGCTAAGATGGATGCCATGAGACATAGGCATGTAACCCCTTTTTGAATCATGCATATTGAACCTATGCATTATCTTATCTATGTATGTGCTCTGACTTAGGCCTATTAGTCTTTTGGATCTATCCCTATAGATCCTAATCCCTAGGATATAGGTGGCTTCACCTAAGTCTTTCATTGAAAAGGACTTTCCTAACTAAGACTTGACACTCTGTAAGGTAGGAATATCATTCCCAATGAGTAGGATGTCATCTACATAAAGCACTAGAAATACAACTATGCTCCTACTAACCTTCTTGTAAACACAAGGTTCATCGATGTTTTGAATGAATCCAAACTCTTTGACTACTTCATCAAAACGATGATTCCAGCTCCGAGATGCTTGCTTCAATCCATAAATGGATCTTTGAAGCTTGCAAATTTTACCAGAGTCCTCTGGACGCACAAAACCTTCAGGTTGTGTCATGTATACATCCTCAAGCAGCTTTCCATTAAGGAAGGCTGTTTTAACATCCATCTGCCATATTTCATAGTCATAATATGCTGCAATGGCAAGAAGGATTCTGATTGATTTGGCCATTGCAACTGGGGAAAAGGTTTCATCATAGTCTACACCATGAGTTTGAGTGAATCCTTTTGCAACCAGTCGTGCCTTGAAGACATTTACATTGCCATCCATGTCAATTTTCTCCTTGAAAACCCATTTGCACCCAATGGTTTTTACACCTTCAGGTAGATCGACTAAGGTCCATACCTGATTGTCGTACATGGATTGCATTTCAGACTTCATGGCATTTAGCCATTTCTCAGAGTTTGGTCCCACTGTGGCTTCTCGATAGGTGGTGGGTTCATTTTGCTCAATGAGCAACACATCACGGCCTTCAGTAATCAGAAATCCATATCTTTGAGGCTGATGCCGTGTCCTATCAGATCTTCGTGGACCTTGTGTTACTTAAGGAGGCTTAGCAACTTGTTGTGAGTCTTCTCTAATTTCCATATGTGGTTCTGTACCATCTTGTGGATCTGGAATTTCTTCGAGATGTACGTCGGTCCCACTGGTTGTTTTAGAGACAAACTCTCTTTCTAGAAACTTGCCATTTCGAATAACAAACACTTTGTTATCGGTGGGATTGTAGACATAGTATCCTTTCGTTTCTTTAGGATACCCTATGAAAAGGCACTTTATGGATCTGGGCACTAATTTATCATAGGCTTGTTGCTTAACATATACCTCACATCCCTAGATCTTAAGAAAAGATAAACTTGGTTTCTTTCCAGTCCATATCTCATATGGTGTCTTTTTAATTGCCTTAGATGGAACACGATTTAGTGTGAACGCAGCTGTCTCTAGGGCATGTCCCCAAAAGGACGGTGGAAGATCTGTTTGACTCATCATAGATCGAACCATATCTAATAGTGTTCGATTCCTCCGTTCAGAAACGCCATTCCATTGTGGTGTTCCTGGAGGAGTCAATTGTGAGATTATCCCACAACTCCTAAGATGGTCAGTGAATTCTTGGCTCAAATATTCACCACCTCGATCAGATCTAAGTGCTTTAATTGTTTTACCAAGTTGGTTTTGTACTTCATTTTGGAATATTTTAAACATTTCAAAAGATTCAGATTTATGTTTCATTAGATAGATATAGCCATATCTACTAAAGTCATCTATAAATGTAATGAAGTAGACATAACCTCCTCTGGCAGCTATATTTAATGGTCCACATACATCTGTATGTATGAGCCCCAATAATTCAGTAGCCCTCTCACTGTGCCCAGTGAAAGGTGCCTTAGTCATCTTTCCTAATAAGCAAGATTTGCATGTATCATATGATTCAAAATCAAATGAGTTTAGAAATCCATCTTGATGGAGTTTAGAAATGTGTTTCTCATTTATGTGGCCTAGACGACAATGCCATAGGTGTTAGATCTCATGTTTTGATGATAACAAAAGAATGGTTTGAAAAGGAAATGTTTAAATATCAAGCTTGAACTAAGTAATGACAGGAATAAGCTTTACTTGAGGAAAGCATGGAAGTAGTGAAGATTGGCCAAGAGAAAATGCTAAGGAACTTAAGTTGAAGTGCATTTTCTAAGGCATTACTCGAGGAGCTACTCGAGTAATGACCCAAAACTTGAAGTAAATAGGCAAAACTTCCAGTTACCTGCCACCATTACTCGAGGAGCTACTCGAGTAACCAGGTAAAACTTCAAGGTTGCTCTCGGCCTGCCAATGTTACTCGAGGAGCTACTCGAGTAACCATGTGAAAACTTCCAGTTGCCCTCAAGTTAGCAGAACGTTACTCGAGGAGCTACTCGAGTAACCGTTTGTACCTCTCGGCATTTTGTACCACTGCTAATGTTACTCGAGGAGCTACTCGAGTAACCAGGTCAGAAACTTCCAGTTCCCCTTCAAGGTTTCCATAATACTCGAGGAGCTACTCGAGTAACCGTGTATTTGAAAATGTGTAACTCTCGGCACTTTGTACCACTGCCAATGTTACTCGAGGAGGTACTCGAGTAACAGCCTGAGGTAAGTTAAAACTTGAGGTTGGTATCCGATTAACTTGAATTGTTTATTTCATCTTCCTCGAGTGCTGACTCGAGTATTCAAGTTTCTAATGTTTTATCTTAAGTGGATTCCTCGAGTATGTACCCCAGTAAGCACAAATATTTTCAAAGGAAACTTCAAGTCATGACCAGGGTAAGTTATGTTCAAATGTCTCAGTTACTCGAGGTGCTACCCGAGTAACTTATTCAAGATTGAGTGCATTACTCGAGGAGCTACTCGAGTAATGAGGTAAGTGCTCTCGGCATTTTGATCCTGCCAACATTATTGGAGTAGAGCATCGAGTAATCAAAAGTTTTTCAAAGGATTACTCGAGGTGTTACCCGAGTAACTCATAAAGTTGTGAGTGCATTACTCGAGTAGCTACCCGAGTAAATAACTATTCCAAAGGTTTGAAATTTAGTTTACTCCATGCACTACCCGAGTAATCTTATACTTGTTCATTAACTTGCAGTTGATAAATGATTTCCCGATGTTACTCGAGGAGCTACTCGAGTAAACTTCAAGGGTTACTCGAGGAGCTACTCGAGTAAGCATACCCAGAAATTTAGAAATCATTCAAACGTTCATTGATTTGTTTCCTATATGATTAACCTTTCATTGTATTAGTATTCTTAGTCTATTTACAGATAAACAATGAAGGAATCACTTCAAGAGATGAAAGTCAAATCAAACGTTCAAATGCCAACCACCGCCAACGGATATTTTTAAAAAACTTGAAAAGTCAACAGTGGCTGCGCACTCACCAACGGACGAAAGGAAAACGTTCCAACGGTCATCACCATCATATCTATATATATGGGAACCTTCAAACAGAGAAGAACAACCAAGCATCCACACAAACGATTCATTAAGTTCATTGCTCTGTTTTCACGTTGAAATTGTATTCATATGCTTCAGTGATTATTATTTACTCTTTGTGAGAGATATTTCATTCAAACTCAATATTTGTTATTGAGATAACTTAAGGTTGTGGAACCTTGAGTTGGGATTGGATTACAACCTGTAAGGGGGAGCGAGTGTCCAAGTGTGAAGGAACTTGCTTGTACTGTGGTGCCAAGAACCCACTGAATCTTGGAAGTTATAGTGAAACTCTCAGAGAAGCTCTGAGGACTGGACGTAGGTCAAAGTGGTTGTGACCGAACCAGTATAACTCCCGGTGTACACTTCGGTGATATTTCTCCTTACTCATTACTGTTTTAATTCTTTTGTCAAAGTTTTATATTTTCGAAAGAAATTTCAGTATCACCCAATTCACCCCCCCTCTTGGGTGAAACGCTTGATCTTACAATAGGTAGGTCAGATTCAAATCGTTTGATTTTATCCTCTTAGTAGTTACGTTATAGATATTCCCATTATTAGGATGTTCCAAATTTAATATATAATGACCAAAATGCAAATAACCATCAGCATAGAAAATGTCATTACGATAAATAGAACATTTACCATTCCTAGTAATGGAAGTATAACCTTCCTTATCCAAATAAGAAAGAGAAACAATGTTACTACTCAAAGCAGGAACATAATAGCAATTGTTCAAAACTAACAAAAGCCCACTGGGCAGAACTAATTCATAAGTGCCTACAACTAAAGCAGCAACTCTTGCTCTGTTTCCAACTCGTAGGTCCACCTCGCCCTTCTTCAGCTTTCTACTGTCCTTTAGACCCTGCACATTTGTACAAATGTGAGAACCACATACAGTATCTAATACCCATGTAGAGGAAGTAGAAAAATGAATGTCTATAACATAAATACCTGAAGCGATAGCCCCGCTATCCTTCTTGTCCTTTTTCAGATCTTCCAGGTAGAGTTTACAATTCCTCTTCCAATGACCGGGTTCATTGCAGAAGTAGCAGACTCCTTCCTTTGGAGGTTTTGCCTTCCTGGGTGCAGGCTTGGTTTCGGGCTTGTTTGACTCTTTGGTCTTACCACCTGAGCCATTACCCTTCCATTTGCCCTTCCCTTTCTTTTTCATACTCTTTCCTTTCTGAACCATTAAAACTGTGCTAGGCTTTTTCTTAATGCTTTGCTCAGCAGTTTTGAGCATCCCATGCAGCTCAGAAATTGATTTCTCCATGTTGTTCATATTGTAGTTCATAACAAACTAGTCATAACTCTCCGGGAGTGAGTTGAGGATCAAGTCCGTAGCTAACTCCTGGCTCATGGGAAATCCAAGCCTCTCAAGGTGATCAATATAGCCTTTTATCTTTAACACATGAGTACTAACTGATGCACCTTCAGCCATTTTGCAGGAATGTAAGGCCTTTGTGGTCTCATACCTTTCTTGCCTTGCCTATTGCTGGAACATTTCCTTGAGATGTACTATCATCTCATGAGCCTCCAAGAGTTCCAGATCTTTTTGGAGATCTGGAACCATAGTGGCAACCATCAGGCAACCTACATCCACAGAGTCATCCTTATGCTTTGTGTAAGCATCTCTCTGAGCTCTTGGAGCATTATCTGCAGGCTCCTCAGGAATGGGTTGATCTAGGACATAAGCCTTTCTTTCCTGCTTGAGAACAATTCTCAAGTTCCTGAACTAGTCAAGAAAGTTTGTCCCATTGAGTTTGTCCTTCTCAAGGACCAATCGCAATGATAGTGTAGCAGTATTACTAGTCGACATGATTCTACAATTAAAATATACAAAGTTAGTTAGTAATCTCCCACTAAATTAACAACCCTCAATATAATAATTAGTGGGCTAAGATCCATATTTGGCTTAAACTTAAGTCCGCTTTGGCAAGACGCTTAAATTCAAGTTATGTAGGTAGGTAACCTATTTACCAATTACATCACATGTAACTCTTAGATCTTTATGGGATTTAATCATCATATGATCTGGCATGTTTAACCCCATCTAATGCCTTGAGATTCAAAACTGTTTTGTTAATCTCAATTAAGTCAAAACAATAATGAATATTATGAGCATCACAATTACTCAAGCTTGTCTCATCAAGATAACTCAAGTGCATCCACTACTATAAGTGCATTGGTTAGCCCAAATGGCATTACAAGAAACTCACAATGGCCATATCTGATCTTGAAAGCAGTTTTTGGTACATCCTCTATTTTTACCTCAAGTTGGTGATACCGAATCTCAACTTAGTTTTTTTTTTTGGAAAACACATAGGAACCAGACAACTGATCGAGCAAATCATCTGTTCTAAGAAGTGGGTGCTTGATCTCAACAGTCACCTTATTCAACTTCCTCTAATCAATACAGAGTTGTAGACTTCTACTGTGCACTCTGATGTTTATTGTAATATCCCAAAAAGTGATTAAGGGCTAATGACTTTAAAAGTGGATATAATTATTGTTGAATAAACACTTTTGGAGAATGTGTGATGGGAATTTGGATATTTTAATGATTCCAATGGCTTCCTTGTGAAAATTCATGTGGGGAGAGTGTTTATTGTGAAATTGGAATCATTGGGAACAATCGTGCTAAAGTTGAAAACTCTGTCCATTGAAACTCTGTACAGGGCAGCCAATTTGTATGGACGTTTTAAATAGGCAAATGGTGTCTAAAAATTCTGAAATTTTCCAGTATTAAATTTCACATGTCAAGCTTCAAAATGAACATATAATTTGTATCATTTTGATTTGTGACCTAAGAGTTTGGATTTTTGAAGTTTGCCCAGCGAAATTAATTATTTTCTGGAACAGTATGAAAAGATTGAAATTCTGGGAATTTTGTGGTGATTTTCAGTAATCGCCAATATTTTTCCTATGAAGAGAACTTAAATATCTTTCATTTGGCTTTGGAATCACCTCATTTCGATATTTCTAGAATTAGTTATGATATTTCAAAGTTTGGGCAGAAAATCTGCCAGAAAATCCGAAAATGGGAATTATGACATCATCTCATTAAAAGATGATGTCAGCATGGATTATTAATCAAATTGCTCATCTTCTTCAGCCATTTCACGCCATTTCCAGCTGAAGATAGTGAGAGAAAGTTGAGAGCTCTTAGAGAGAGAAAGAGGAGAAATCTCGCAAGGTAAGCCGATTTCTCCGACGATCTAGCTCCTAACGCGTATAACCTTGTTCCTAAGCTTCTCTTCTATGTTATTTAAGGTGTTTGAGAAGACAATTTGGTGTTCAAGGGGCTAGGGTTTTCAGCCACTCTTGAGAAAAGCTAGAAGGAGCTTGAGATAACTTCCAAACTTTCGTATATTACTTATTCTGGCTGCTGTGGGCAATTTAATCGGTGAAATTTTGCCGGATTGCCATTGGTTTTAAAGTTTGGAAATGATGTGGCCTAGGGGTTATGCTGCCCGAATTGGGTCTTAATGTTAGTTGTAACCTAATGTAATGGTTAATAAAGTGGTTAGGAGTAGAAAGGAACGCGTTTACGGAGCCGAAATCGTAAAACCCCAATTTTTCCCGGAGAACATGTATATTTCGGCCAAGGCTGTAAATGGGTCTTAGAGTTGGATTTTCAATGATTTGATGATTCCATTGGATTCAGTGGGCGAAAATAGGTGGGGTTACAGTTGGGCACTTTTTCAAAAAAGGCCGAGAAAGCATAATTACGGAAACACCCCTAAAACCCTAAAAGTAGGGCTGCCAAGGGAAATTTCTTAATTTAACATTGAATTTGATAATTCCAAGTCCGGAAATGGATTCCTTGGGCGAAAATATGTCAGGATAGCCCATGTCAAAATTTCAAGAAAAGTACAGCCGGACCGGGTACGGCGGGCCCGGGCCGGGTCCCCGGGGGTATTTTTGTAAATTTTCATTATAGACTCATATAACCCCAAGTAACACTATGGAAGTGTCTAAATGGTGCATTTGGAATTGTAGGATTCGATATTTGCCGCCCTCGTGAGCCAACTGCGCTGAAGGACGTCAGGAAAGGATCAGGTAGTGACTCTCTCTCTTATACTATGTGTAATGCTCTGTATGTGTGTGTTATCACTGTTCTGTGATGAATCTTTGATGCTGCTGCGGTTACAGCTGGTGATAGCTGTCGTTTACAGCGCAAGCTGTCGTTTACAGCGCAAGCTGTCGTTATTGTGATTACAGCGTAAGCTGTCGTGATGGTGATTACAGCGTAAGCTGTCGTATTGTGTATACAGCCGTGAGTGCTGTCGTTTGTGGTGAAAACCATGTATCTTTGAGATTGATGTTGCTGTTGTTGCTGGTTGTGATTTATATACATGCTTGGTATTTATACATTGTATGAGTGGTTTGTTACTACTGAGATTCTCTCGAATCTCATTCCTTCCTATGACTAACCTTTCAGACAGGGCATGTGGCTCAAAGGAGAAGAGGCCGACCCGGAGCACTTAGGACCCTTAGGGGTATAGTTGATTTTGGAATGTTGGTTATATCTTTTGAATTCGGGATTACTGTATAATCTGAAATATGAATAGTATATTCAATTTTGGATGTAATCCCCTAGTGGATACTTAAACCTCAGGTTATATATGTATAGAATCCGGGAGTTGCCGGGGAATTGGTTTTACACTCTGTCATACGTGAATGTAGATAAACTGCACAGGTGATTATATTCGAATTTTGAAATGGAGACCAGGAACAGGAAAGAGATTTTGAATGATTTTGTGAAAACCCTACCACAAAGTAGGAGATTGAAACGAGTTTAAGTTATCCGAAGGTCTCTAATCTACTTTAATTATTTAATATCGAATTATAATTACATGATTAAAGGCAGGGTGTTACATTTATCACCTCATATGAGCTTTAATAATGTCAGGATGATTTAGTAGGAATCCCACAGGAACCTCTTATAACATTTGATTGCATTAGAAATATGCGTTTCTTTGTACCAGTTCCTAGCCTATTTCAACTTAAATCATTCTGGGCCATTTCAAATTTTCGTGGAATCAAAACTTAATAGTTGATTCCTGGGTTACGATTTACTTGGTAACCCTTCTACTCATAGCTTTCATCACATCATTTGCCATCCACCAATCGACTCCTAATATAGCCTCAAGTTAGTGGAATAACAGGAAAATCAATTATGTGTCTCATTTCATTAGAGAACTATCACCTCAATCAATTCTTTAAGAGAATATTTTATGATCATAGTCTTTCCCTATACTAGACTTAATAGCTAGCTAGTTTTCAAAATTCCTTTCTATAAGGATTCGTATCCATAAGAATCTTGTTCCTCGATTCCACGGAGCATTACTAGCCCAACACAATTCTAAATACATCTGCCAACCTAAGGACACACTGGTCCGCTAGGTCTTAGGGCTTCTAGACACACTAGTCCATTACAATATATCTAGCATGTAGAAGCTTACAGCCTAAGTTCTCTAATCCAACTTTTAGGTTCATCAAGAAATCTAGAACCTCAACATCACATAGATTGGAAATCATTTTCCTCAAGTATACCTAATAGATTCGCTAAGAATCAGAATCAATAGCACCTATTCTAACCTCCAAGGTATTTGGGTATTATCCTCAAAACATTACTAAAGGTTCAACACTATTTATAAGGTTTAAACTTCCATCATGGAACAGAACCATAGTGCAACAAATTCACATTTCGATCTAAGCATTATTTCAGCTTAGATCAAATTCAAGCCTATCCTCAAACTTCAGTATCATCATATCATATCCTTTGGGATCAATATATAGTATAATCACCATTCATCATATAGCACCATATATCATGTCTACATTCCTTTAACATCATGATGTTACTAAATATCATCACTTAGCAAGGAGAAACCTTAAACATTTACTACACCTTAAGTTTCCCATCACCTTATAAAATAAACTTTTCTTTATAGTAATTTCTACAATAAAAACTATTTGAATTAAGATTAATACTTACATCGTCATCATCTCCATGCTTCTAAACATCATTTAAATCATCTAACTAAAATGATTATTAGTCATGGAGAAACTTTAAGATAATCACTACTCCTCAAGTCTCCATGACCTTGCCAACTTAATTTCTCAGGGGGTCACCCATCCTAAGATTTCTCTGGGTTGAACACGCTTAACTTTTGTGTGCCTGTGCCAAAACCCAAATACTGGCTCTATCTGCTCCTGATCACCAGTTCCCTAAAAATACATTTGTCTCAAATATTGTGTCAGCAGCCCCCAGCTGACTAAATACTGTGTGTGATCTTCACACTGACCTTGGTCGTACCAACTTCATCTGGTTTCACAATATCCTTGGACCATCCTCAATTCGGTATTACATTACTTGCTGCCCTTCGATATTCCGCTGTTCCTCATGGCTCGTTCATAGATAGGGTGATTCACTTTGCTAGTGCCCCATTCTGCCCATATTTCCTTTAACCATATAATTAAGACCTTATTAGCATATTATCCTATTGCCAGAACCACCACTCTGCTAGAACTGCTTTTGGCTCTATTCTGTTGCTAGAACCGCGTGGGCTCTTCCAGAACCACTTGGACTCTAATACCAAATGTAAGACCCTATCTTACATACCACTTATCATTGATTTTAATCAGAGTAGAAATGTGCAGTTTAGCGGGTACACATGAATAACACAGATATACTGATAAAATATACATGATTATTTTACAAGAATCCCCACAGGGAGTATGAATAGCAATTACAGACCATGAAATAATAAAAATGGTCCTCAGATAGCCAATAATCTTGTTTGATCAGCACCGGAACCATCAGTTGCTGGTAAGTACGCTTTAACTCCTTCGAGCCACTATCCTATACTGGAATATTTTTAATTTGAAAAATGGTGAGATTCAGAAGAATCTTAATAGTAACAGACAATCGATCATATAAAATACAACAATTAAATATGTCCTACACCATGTAATGTAACATAACACAACAATTAATAACTGGGGTCCCTACTTGACTGAATGGTACATATACACTTCCTATCAGGCAGTACATATACACTTCCCACACCACAACTAGAATACGGCATGTGCACATGAGTTGGGGCTGGTTCCCCACTACCCATAAAACACCT
Organism: Inga oerstediana; assembly: GCA_963210345.1. Taxonomy (NCBI): domain Eukaryota; kingdom Viridiplantae; phylum Streptophyta; class Magnoliopsida; order Fabales; family Fabaceae; genus Inga; species Inga oerstediana. The sequence continues at coordinate 40,364,860 of OY723407.1, forward strand.
CGGTTGGGTTCTTGCTCACAACCGGTAAGTGTGCCTCCACAGACAATTGCCCTACTCGGCAAAACAATGTTCATATTATAGAAGATGGCATACATAAAGCACATATAAGTTTACATAGTGTATGAAGGATAGAGTTATTACCTAAACCCTTGTTGAGACACAAACAGTCCTTATATCAGATCGGGCTCGGGCTGGTGTTCCGGTCCTAGAATTCTAAATTTATAATAAATGAATCATTACTCATTCAAATATTATTCTAAACATATTTTGTTGGTTATCTTAGCTTAAAATTGTGAAATGACCATAATACCCTTAGGGACCCGGTCTAAGCCCCTTTATACCTGGTCCAACTATACATTTCCAAAAATTATGACCTAGGCTATTCCGACATAATTTCACCCAAGGAATCCATTTTTTACCTTGGAATTACCAAATTCACTACCAAAAGATGAAAATGTCCTTGACAGCCTTTAACTTAGGGTTTTAGGGGTATATTTGACATTTCACATTCTAATGCTTTTCACACTTCATGATCAACATAAACCCTACACAATTTTCTCTTCTAAACACAATTGAATCCTCAAAAACACCAAAATATAGTCCAAACCATCTATGATCAGTGTGTGGATGAAATTCCAAAGAAAAGGGAAAAATGTGATTTCATGTTTTAACCCCTTAAACTTCTTCCTTTTCACTCCTAATCACTTGTTTTTCTTAAATACTTATTTGACATAATTTAAAGAAATTTGGGCAGTATAACCCCTTAGGGTTTCAACATCCCAAATTTACAAAATCATCAATCAAACCATAAATCATGACAAGATCAACAACAAAATCAACATAATGCTAGAGGGAATGAGATTCTTGAAATTACCTCTTGATTATCACCCTTTCTGTAACCCCCTGCCTTAATTAGCGTAATTAAGATTCGATAACGCATAGTGGTTAGAGACCGTCGGATAGTTCAAAACTCATTAACACGCCCACTAAATAGTAGGGACTTTACAAAATTTTCAAAGTTTCTTTCCTAATCCGGTCTCAAGTTCAATTATCGAATATAATCACCTGAGCAGTTAATTTACATTCATACATATCAGAGGATATAACCAAAAATCCCGGCAACCCCCGGGTTCCATTCATTCACTAAAAGGGTTATAATTCCCATAGAGGGGATTACACAACTATATTCAACTAATAATTACAACCCAAAATAATTTACAAAATCTCTGTCCAACATGCTTAACCAACATATCCAAAAGAAAATGTCCCTACAGGGTTATAACCACTCCGGGTCGTACGCTTCTCCTTGGAGCCACTCGCCCTGTCTAAAAAGTTAGTTTAAGGAAAGACTGAGATTCAAGAGAATCCCAGTAGTAACAAAACATTTATACCATACATATGCACACAACATGTAAGCAAATCATCATACAATAGTAGCAGAACAAATCACACTCCACCCTCATCCCCTTTCTCCGCTGGGAAGGCACACCGTCCTAACCCGAACCGTTGTTAGCTACTCAGGGACTGTTGGCGTGGCAGTGCATACACATAGCCTAATAACTCATATAGCTATCTGGCTTTCACAAGTGGCCCGTCGACCTTCACAAATAGCCTTTCGGCTTTTCACATAATCGCAAAGTCACACCTCATCCTCATCCCCTTTCTCCGCCGGGAAGGCACACAACCCTTACCCGATCTATTGTTAGCTACTCAGGGACTATCGGATTAATAGTGCTTACACATATTCACAATGTCACAGCATACAGATTTATCACAAATCAATGATAATACACACATACAATGCATCACATATGGTACGAAAGAAAAGTCACTACCTCATTCCTTCCTGACGTTTGCTGGCTCAGTGGGCTCACGAGGATGGCAGATATCAAATCCTATAAGCCAAAATAGGGACAATAGGTCAATCTCTTTTCCAAGTTTCCAAATTTTGTAATACTTTATGTTGGTTATCATTTAGACTCTTTAGGTGGCTATAATAGGCCTAAACATATCCCCAAGAGGTTGGAAGAAACTACCCAGAAGATACCTTTTTCGGATGCAAAACACCAATTTTGGGCTGCCTCACTCGAGTGACAACCACTTCACTCGATTGATGCCCTCAGTTGTGCTCGAGTCCCAGCAAGTGAAACACAGAAAGTGTTTGCCCAAGAGCAAATCCTCAAAATATCTCTCACACTTACTCGAGCACAAGAGGCTGCACCCGAGCAATGACCTTAAGTGCACTCGAGCACCAAGAAGTGCAACACCAAGAGTGTTTGCCTGAGAGCATAGACTACTTCTAGGCAAGACCTCACTCGAGCATGACCATGCCCACTCGAGCAGGATCATATCTCACTCGCAAGTTAGGAAGTATGCTCACAGTTTCTGCCTAAAGACTTAACCAAAATTTCCAGAATTTCATGTCGTGCTCAAGTGAGATCCTCCCTCACTCGAGTGATACCTATCAGATGCTAAATCGCAGCAACTGATATGGTTTTTCAGAATTGACCAATTGGCTACCAATGGTCCTAAGACTTGTTCTACAGCTCATTCTCATTCAATTTAACACAAAGAACCCATTGGTAAACTCAAAATAACCAAATCCCTACTCAAGCACACATTCTCATCTCTAGACCACAAGATCACCAAAACTATAATTTGCCAAACTTCCTTTTTCAAATCCAAACCAAAACCATTAACTCCTATACCTTGTTTGACATCTATTTCACCACATTACATTACTTAATTCATATCTTCTAAAACCACCAGAAATCAGGGCAAAATCCAGAATTTACCAAAACCAAACCAATAGTCAAAACATTCATACCAAAGTGCACTAAATGATTACCTTTTTAACTTGATAAGATCAAATCTCTATTTTTCCAACTTTCAAATTTGGGAGAACTCCAAACCACCACCTTTCACAATTCTGAAAACATAGCAAGAAAACTCTCAACCTCTTGAACAAATTTATTGAAGAGGCTTTAAGCATACAAAGGCAATTACTCACCCAAAAGCAAGTTTTTCTCTTTCTCTTTTTTGGTTCAGCTGCACCTAATGGAGAGAATGGAGAGAGAGAAATGAGATATTGATGAAAATCAGATTTTCCACACTCCCCATACACTTAACCGACTTGAGAAGGAGAGAGGATGAGTTTGAAAATGTTGACTTCATCCATGGTCCTCAAGATGCCACTTGTCAACATCTTGAGCTTCCTTTCATGGTTTCATATGCTCTCATACACACTTGATTCCACCTTTTGTTCTTTCAATCCTAGCCATTGATCTTGATTACTAAGGAGTTTTCTCTCCCGTACTGACCAATCGATCGGTAAATTTACCATTTTACCTCTGATTGCCATGACACATCTATCACCATCTGTCAAAACACATTTTACGTCATAATATATAATTTACTTCAAAAGTGCTTAATTATCAGTAATTACATCACTTTGAAGTTATTAACCCTTAATTACAATTTGGGATATTACACTTTCTCTCTCTAGGACATCTTCCTCTCTCTTTGTTTCCTTCAAATTTTTCTTAGCTACACATGACTTTTATGAAGAACAAGAGCTTAGAAGAGATACTACACAAGATAGGAAGCATGATCACTTGGATTATCAAGTGCTTACCTTAAGTTCGTGCTTCTTTTGCTCTCATTCTATAAGTCATCCAAGCTCTTCTCTCTCTCTCTCTCTCTCTCTCTCTCTCTCTCTCTCTCTCTCTCTCTCTCTCTCTCTCGGTGTATGACGTGAAAATAAGAAGGAAGGAAAGAAATGAAGGTGATTAAAATATTTCTTCATCTTTTCTTATGATATAATATTTTAATAAGTTATAACATGTGTTTATTTCGTTGGCTTTATCCCTTCCATATTAAATCAATTGGGATTCATCCAATTACTTCAACCCATTGCATAAAGTATTGTATTTTATTGCTAAATTTTACTTTTGACTTTTCAACCTTTATCCAAAATATGATCATAAATATCAAAGAAATATCTTTCGCTTCATTTCTAACCCATTTGGATGAAAATTAGTGTGGGCTGAAGAAAATAATTTTCTTTGTCATAATATGGTAAATTACCATTTTGTCCATACATTTTGTGATTTTCGCCTAAAACAGGCAGTAATTTCACTCAACTTTGAAAATTTATATCTTTATTTGAAGACATTCAATTAAGGTGATTCTAAAGGCTACTTAACCCTTATTGAGTCTAGTTTCAAGAAAAGAATATAGCCTTTGGCCCACTGAAAGCTCAACATTCCCAGAATCTAAATCTTTGGACGCTATCCCAGAAATGGGCCAGTTTCACTAGATAAACTTAAAAATTACATAACTCGATGTATAGCTCTAAATGACCTATATAACCTATCAAAGTAAAGCTTGATAAGTCTACTTTTATACTAAAAACTATCATAGGCATTAGACATAATTTGCCTAATTAAAAATGTCACACAACAAGACTGCTTCACAGGGAAATTCACTGGCAGAAATACAATTGTTTATAGTTTTTGTTTTAAATATACTCTTGTTGTGTGTGCACACCAATTGGAGTATTTATCATTTTATATACATCACCAGTCACCATTTTATCCCATTAAATATCTCATTACGTAAAGGGAATCTTGGTGATAAAAATTGGGGTGTTACAGGATGGTTGTGATTTAATCTCACAAAATGATCTCATCTCCTCTTACCAAGTGTCACAAGATTAAGGCATAAAAGTGCCATGTGTCGTACAGCCATTGGTCTTCTATTTTTCTCTCTTAAGTGGCGAATAAATGGCCAGAGGAAGGGAGAGGCCTGACAATTTCCTCGGACTCCCAGCACAGTGTTTAAGAAAGTTAGTTGGGCGACCGGACCGGAGACCATCGAATTGCCTTGACTCAGATGACATATGGCACTCTCTGGAGATGCAAACACAAATGGCATAAAGTGGCTATAATGATAAGGGACACTTGTCACCTCTTCATTTGGCCAACACAAAGGTCAACAGCAACCGCGTGGTTGAAAGAATCATCGACGTGCAACTTGCAGTATAATTCACCCTTATGAAAAATAGAGTTAAATATATTAAGGTACACTAATGTATAACGTACCAAAAAGTGAAGTGGAGAAGAAATTAATTACCATAGGAATGGGGACTTTAGGCATTGGGGGCAACTATCCTCCACTCGTGCTGTCACACATTGGACTCAGTGTTGGCCTAGACTATAGTAAGGCCTCAATTTGTGCCTTTAGTAACGCGTTTTGCTCTTGCATCAAACGCATATGATCGTTAAATTGCTCTACTTGATGCTCGTAGCCACTAATCCTCTAGTTTACGTGATCTTTATTGTCAAAAATTTGCTCCTATAATTGTAGTAAGTCATTTTTTGTGGCTCACTTTTTGGGTCCGTAGTACGATGTTGGGGTTACTGCAAAACCAGTACCCCGAACACGACCATCATACTCAGGAGCTCCAAGCGCTCTCCTGAGCAAATCGTCGTGACCAATATAATGTGCCAAGACTGGCTGCTCCTGCGTTATTGAGCGCTATCACAATAAGAATTACAACAATATTAATTATTATAAAATATGGTCTTTTAAGTGAAGCTAAATGTTTATTGTATGTATAAGCCACTACTTACACAATATTTGGCAACTTGTCTGGCTTGTTCACTGGGAATTTCGCCTTTTTTGTTTGTACAGCCTGCCAGCCACAATTCATGCTGAGGTATATATGTGACATCATCAGAATGCGATTTTTGCAACTGCATATCAAAGTTAGTTGTAGTTAAAAATTAGGCATACATATTAGGGGCATCATCAATAATGATTAATTCTTACTAATTGTTGCTCCAACATTGCATAAGAGACAGGTCCTTTCATGTACCAGTATGGCATGTTGGATGCGTTTTCGTGGTTTCGCTTACTCCTTTATTTTCTAGATGTAAATGATTTATATCAATAAATATTAATTACTACTACATACGAGACTGGTCCTTTCATGTACCGGAAAAGGCTAATATTATATTACCGTAAACTATAGAGTAGTATGTAAGGCCACAAACTCATCCCACTGCTATTGAGTTATGATCCCATCATACATCTCCGACGGTGTAGGAATGATAATATCATTGTTGTCCCGCAAGAATAAGTTGACAAGAGTGAAGCAAAAATTTTGCAAGAGTTTGCCGCATTTTTGTATCACGAATTTCTCTTTATCGTCTTCAATTATGGAGCAAGACTATAAGAAAAACCATATATAATTTGTTAGATTGTAATTTCATGATACAAAACAACCAGAATAATAAAGTAAATAATGTTTACCTTGAAAAAATTGAAGAGCATATCACCGTAATCTTTCTTTGTGCGGCGCCAATATCTAAAACAGTAATGGGGACTCTTTCTCTGACCAACGTCCCAATGTAATTAATCAAGTTTCTCGCATTCGGTATAACTGGATTTCCCTTTTCATTCTACTGAAGCTCTAACCTAATGCCCTTACTCCTTAGTTTCATAATTTTTTCCGTTACGGTCCTACCTTTGGCTACCTCAACCTCAAATGTTGCCTGATCATCGTGTTCGATAGGAACAATATCATCTCCACTGTAAGGATCCATTTTCCTACAAGTTAAATAAATTAAACAAAACATCAGAGCATGCACTTGACAATCATGGCAATGAAAGTAAATTATGTTGAAATATATGAATACATGTAATAAAACATATAAGGCAAAAAATTAAGGCACTCATTATCATCTTTTCCTTTTTTTTTGTTTGATTTAAAAACCAAGTCCCCTCGTTATGATCATGTCTCATGTATAAGGGTTCATCTTCATTTTCATCTTCATCTATATCAATATATTTTGACCATAACATGTCAATGGAGAGATCATCCTCTGGAATATTCAAATATTCATTACTTTCATTGTCAAATTTTTCTTGATGATTCTTGTTCAATAGAAGTATAATGGACCAGTTCTTCTTAGAAAGATCCGGAATGAAAAACACTTGTTGTGCCTATGATGCTAAAATGAAAGGATAATCTTTATACCAAACTTTAGAAAGATCCACTTGAATAAACCCTAAATCATGTATCCGTAATCCACTGTTGTTGTTAATCCACTTACATCTGAATACAGGGAACCTTAACATAGTGTAATCTAACTCCCATATTCATTCAATTACACCAAAGTATGACATTGTTGTATAGATAGGGTGTACATCTTTGGCACTAGATCTGTGCCATGAATCAACAACAAGTGTTAGCCCACTATTCTGCATCGTGCTCCTTGTATCATGTTCTTGTGTGTAGAATGTGTAACCATTAATTGCATAACCGTTGTAAGACAATACATTTAAGTTTGGTCCATTTGATATCTATCTTAAGTTTTTAGAAACTAAATTAGGATTCCTCTCCACCTTATCATTAATGTTCCTTTTTAACTAAGTTGGAAAATATCAGTTGTGCTCTTTTGTTATCAAATTTTCATTCCTCTCACCATGTACTAATTAAGAGCATCCTTATATTCTTCAACATATGGTTCAACCTCATCAGTGTTATATAGCACATACAAGTGAGCTTGCTCCCATTCAGTCACTGATATCCCACTGATATCATTTCTACTCGTTCCTTTCCCTGATCTTCACCCATTATGCTGAGACTTTGGGATCCCTATAGGGTCAACATTTGATAAAAAATCAACATAGAAGTCACTTGCTTCTTCAACCATGTAATGCTCAGCTATACACCCCTCGGGTCGATATCTATTTTTCACATATTCTTTTAAAATTTTCATAAATCACTCATTCGGGTGTATCCATCTCAGGTATATTGAACCATACAATTGAACCTCTTTCACTAAGTGTACGGTTAGATGGACTATAATATCAAAAAATGAAGGTGGAAAATACATTTCAAGTTCACACAGAGTACAAACAATCAGCCTTTGCAAATCTTGTAACTTTGTTGAGTCAACCACTTTACTACAAATCAACTTGAAGAACAAGCACAATTTAGTTATGTAATTCCTTACGTTTTTGCGTAAGATTGACTGTATACCAACCAATACAAAATTTTACATAAGCACATGACAATCATGAGATTTAAGGTTCTTTAGCTTCAACTTTTTCACTGAAACAAGATTCTTTATATTTGAAGAATAGCCCTCTGGATCTTTGATTCCTCCAAGAAACTCACAAAATAACTTCTTCTCTTTCCTTGACAGAGTGTAAGCCGTTGGAGGAAGATAAGTGCGGTGCCCTTGCTCAATCGGAGCCAACTTTTCTCTTATTCCCAGGTTAACCAAATCCAACCCAGCATTTACACTATCCTTGCTTTTCCCTTGCATATTAAGTAGCGTGCCAATTAGACTATCACAAACATTTTTTCTATATGCATCACATCAAGAAAATGTCTCATATATAAGGACTTCCAATATGGAAGCTCAAAGAAAATAGAGTTCTTCTTCCAGTTGCTTGTCCTGATTTATTTTGCAAATGGCTTGCCAAAATTGTTATCCAAGTGTTTGACCTTCTCAAAAACCTGAGCACCGGTCAATATCTTTGACGGGCTGCCTTCTTATAACTCACCATTAAAAGCCTTTTTCCACTTCCTCCAATGAAGTTTTGATGGTAACAATCTTCAATGTCCCATGTAGACATTTTTCTTACAATGATCTAGTCGCATTGAATGGGTGTCATCTTCACATATAGGGCATGCATAATATTTTTTGACGCTATATCCGGACAAATTACCATAAGTAGAGAAATCATTTATTATGCCAAACAACATAGCTTTCAAAGTGAAACTTTCTTCCATGTACGTGTATCATACACACTAACGCCTTCCTCCCAAAGCAGCTTGAAGTCATCAACTACAGGAGCAAGTATACATCTATATCATTCCCAAGTTGCCTTGGCCCAGAAATTAACATGGACAGGATCATATACTTACGTTTTATGATCAACTGTGGAGGAAGGTTATAAATCATCAATATCACCGGCCACGTACTATGTGTACTACTTTGCACCCCGTGGGGATTGATTCCATTAGTTGAAAGTGAAAGGCGTTGGTTCCTTGCTTCATTCGTGAAGTTAAGGTGGTAATGATCAACTTTTTTCCATTAAGGGGCATCTGCAAGGTGCCTAAGGTTCATGTCTTCAACCCTTTCATCTGTATGCCATGTCAATAGCTTAGCAATCTCTGTATTACTGTACAGTCGCTTGAATCTCAGAACAATGGGAAAATACTAAATGACCTTCAACAGACTTTTTCCTTTCTTCTTCCTATATCAAGATGCATTGCATTTAGGGCACTTATCTAACGTTGCATATTGATTTCGAAATAATATGCAATCGTTAGGGCATGCATGTATCTTATAACCAATGCCAGTTGTAGAGCAAAGTATTCGCTTTGCCTCGTATGTCTTGGTAGGAAGTATATTTTCTTTTGGGAGCATATCTTGCACAAGTTCAAGCAGTGCAGTGAAACCTGAATCACTCAATCCATATCACGCTTTAAAGTTGTACAATTTTAACACTGCTAGCAATCTTATATATTTAGTATTAACGACATATAACAATTTCTCTGCATCACCTTTCAAAGCCTCAAATTCTTGAGGATAGTCATGAAGCACCCCTTCAACCGTATTTAACATTTATTGAAGACCATAGTCCTCATCATCACACATGCTTCGATCAAACTCATTCGAAGGACCGCTCGTGGTATTCACCCGATCACTACGTGCATCATCCATCTCATCGTGCCTTGTCCATCGTGTATATGATTGATCAATTCCATGATACACTAAATAATCTAGCAAATCAAGTGGACTAATCCGCTTTCCTTAACAACAAGATAAGCAAGGGAACAAGATTTTATTAGGATCATTTGTATGCTCGCTTGCAAATCTAATAAACTCTTTCACCCCATCAATATATTCCCTTGAGCATCGTTCAGATGACATCCATTTTTTATCCATCTTTACCTTTAAACATATGTTTAAAAGTAGTTAGTTCACTACTGGAAAAATCAGTTTTAACACCGGTTAAAAATGACATTTTAGACCGGTTTTGGATCCAGTCTTGATATAGCCGGTCTAAAACGTCTGTTACTTTTTAGACCGGTTAAGCAACCGGTTTTAAAAATCACTTTTTTAGACATGTTTCTCGAAAACCAGGTCTAAAAAGTCTATACTTTTTAGATCGGTTGTTTAAAAACTGGTCTAAAAACTTTTTTTAAGACTTTTAAGACCGATTATTCTAATAACCGGTCTAAAAAGGGACATTTTTTAAAAATAAATAAATAGGTTTTTTTTTAGATTGGAAGGATTTTAAATCCATCCCAATCAAAAGAAAAAAGTGCCATATTTTTTTTACTAACATATAATTTTAAGTAAACTATGACAACTATAACTAAATGATGAAAAACAACAACTCATAAGATAAAAAATTGACAATAACTGTAACTAAATGCATACTCTTATTTCTCCCCAAGATTTCACCAACATCTTATAAAGCTTATAAGATTTGCAGCATGGCATAAAGACAATATCATGTAGCTTTAAATCAGGTTACAGTCCTTAGAAGCAATTCAACAGTGTCTTTAATTATGACTGTAAGCGATATCTTGGTAGTCATTTAACCACTTTGGATGCCAAGTAGAAAAGCATGCAAACAGTAAGACTATTGAATGTAAATAATTTCAGTAAAATACAAAAGCATAACAATTCTTACCAAGGAAAAAATTTTGATCATATGCAACATAAGAAACTGAGCAGTCAAAAAATTTCTTATCATATCTATGCTTACTCGGTAAGGCATGCGTTTAAACATTATATACATACAAAGAGATAAGAGATACAAAATTTGAAAGAAAACATTTAATCTGTCATCATTAGGTAATTTCCCAGTATTAGGAAACACAACATTATTTAGAGTCTGTAGGACACTTACTGGCGAGACCCAACGAGAGGCTAGCAAGAACAAATAGGTACCAAATGCCATGAGAGGAATATTATCCGGAGTTAAATCCACCCCAAACAATTTGATAGTGCTCATACGGTATCTATTTTTGCTAGGAGCAATTTTACTTGTGGGAGGCACCTCAAGTTCTAGTTCTTCGTTAGTTGTTAGCATATCTCCTTTACTTGCATCTGGTTCAATTCAATCATGCATATATTCCATCAACGCTAAAAGGAATTTTTTTTGAAACAAAATGCAGTATGATAGTTTGAGGGTGAATGGAAGAAAATAGCATATGGAAAGGGTAACAAAAATTGGTCACCGCAAACTGGGAAAAAGTGACCTTCATGTACTGTTGAGTAAACACTAAAAGAATAGCAAAGTGACCTCTTACCATACAATACTACCCCTCTATGTTGTTAGCAATCACAGAAACCCATAATGTATTACATCACGAATTCAGGCATCATTCAAACACTTCAAAGTTCAAATGCAAAACTTACAATAATCTTAAATTAATCATTTACAAACACAAAACCATCAGATAAAAATACCAAAAGAAATTACCAGGTACCCTAAATTCGAGGAAGGAGAAGGAAAAGGAAAAGAAAGCTTACAAGTTCTCGAAGCCAAAAAAAGGCTCGTCATCATCATTAATCTGGAGAGAGGATCCCGACCTTGAAATGGAGGCTCCTCCAGGAAAGAAGTGAGGCTGACAAGGTAGGTTGCGATAAAGGATGGATGTCACGAGGACAGAGAAAAGTCATGATGAAGGAGATCAGAGCAAGCGAGGTTGTGGTGGTGACAAACTCATTCAGTGCGAGGGTTAAAGCACCGCAGCAACAAACTTGAGAATGAGATCAAGCGAAGATGACCGAGCTCACAGAGTAATCGCACCAAGAGAGGTTTTAGATTCAGAGAGTGAAAATTAGGCATAACAAATAGGAGATTAAAAAATTTAGGGTCGATTTCTTAGACCGGTTATAAATAAAACCGGTCTTAAAAGGGTGAAAAAAAATAATTTTAAAATTTTTCATATTTAAGACCGGTTATTATGAATAACCGGTCTTAAAAGTTTAAAATTTTTAATTTTTTTAAATATTTTGATATTTTTAAACCGGTTTTATTTATAACCGGTCTAAATAATTTTTTTAAGACCGTTTTTTTGAGTACCGGTCTTATAAGTTCTATATAATTACAAAACTGCCATCAGTCAAATTTTTTAGACCTTATCCGCTATAACTGATATAAAAAAGAAATTTTGTACTAGTGGTTGCTTGCCTCTTGCAGTTACTAATTACTTTTATCTTCTGCCATTTATTTTAAAAAAAATTGGCAGCATAACGTCATCAAATTTGAAGTTTTTCAAGTATTAAACACTATTAAAGTCAAAAATAATGAACCAATTAATTCTTGTAGCATGTATCATCCTAGTTTTTCACAACTCACAACAAAAAGAAATCAAAAGAATATTTCAAATGCTCTGACTAGCTAGTTCAATGCTCCTTTAATTTAATGTTTGGTAGGACACATAAGAAATCTCTGGTAATCAACTATTCTAAATTGATGACAAATCTTCAGGTACCCAAAATTTAAAAAGGTGCATGAAAATGTACAACTTAAGGTTCTGTACAAAATATATACTTAAAGACTTACAAGGTAACAAAATCTTCTGTAAGAGGTGAGATAGATGAAAAAAACAACTAGGAGACTAAGCTTTAAGAAGACAACGAAAACTTCAAATAAATGCCTGGAAAAAAAATTCATGACTACACATACAAAATTGATGACAGATTTTACCAAAAAATACAAGATGATGAAGAAGAAAACGTACCTAAAGAAAACTTAGGAGATGGGGAACTTCTTGTACGAGGCTAAGACAAAGCAAATCATGTGGGTAACCAAGCTTTGTACTGTAATGGAAGGTCGTGACCAAATTTTTTTTGAAGAAATGAGCACACGGAGACAAGAAAAAACAAAAAGTGGGACAACAGTAGTAGTCAAAGAGAGGAGGGCGTGGGGACAATGACTAAAGAAAGATATAGTCGGGTCCAATTAGATCTAGAAAATGGAGTACGGTAGGACACGTGAGAAAGACGATGTGGTGACCAATTAGATCTGAAAAATGGAGTGAAGGAAGACGCGCAAGAAAGACAGAAAGATGATGATAATGGCGGGAGCGCCAAATTTGTATACTTTGAATGGCACTTTTACCTTAAGCTGCATAGAAGGTATATAAAAGCTATGGCGCTTTGTGTCCAAGGGCCATAGCATCCATTCAGTATATAAAATAAATAAATAAATTTAAATGGTGAAGGGAGCTATGGCGCTTTGACACCAAGCGCCATAGCATCCATTCAGTATATAAAATAAATAAATAAATTTAAATGGTAAAGGGAGCTATGGTGCTTGCTGTCAAAGCGTCATTGCATCCCAAATATTTGTTTTAATCTACCTTATACCCTTATTATTATTAGCCTTCAAGCGTAACCTTAATTGATATAAAGCAAGACAAATGAATAGTGATTATCATTATTATTATTATTAAGTTAGACAAATAAAAAATAAGACTAGAAAGTACAGTATATATTATTGTCTCTATTATTCACATGAAAGCTAAGTGATAAAGAAATGAATGGTGATAGTGAAACTACGTACCAAATTCTTAGCTTGTAATTAAACGAAAAAAATTAGATAAGTTAAAATACAAAAAAAATTATAATCTAAATTCCACCTATTGAAATAATTCTAAGGGAAATTAAAGCATTGGCAAATTAAATAGAAGTAAAGGATAATAAGATAATTAATACCAAAACCATATAAATTAAATAAGGAAAGAACGTGTTAAAGCTTACCTTAATTAACGGGGTGCCTTAGATAATATGTCCTTAGCATATGAAGGAGGAATGAAGGTGATAATCCAAGCTCGATCACCTTCTGTGATCTCTCATCTATGGTAGTAGTAGCTCTTAACTCTCACCCTTAGTCTCTATGCGCGTGGTGTCTGATCTCTGGCTCTCTTATTAGTCTAGATAGTATATAGATCGATAAAGAAGACAACTTTTGCACATGCGACAAAGCTATGCAACCTTTCAATCAGAAGCATATAAAAAATAAGAGTGTCGGCAAGGGCAATGGCCGGTGCTTGCCCCACCAAGCGCCGGCCAAGGGTAGCCAGCAAGCTCTGACGCTTAATAAAAAAAAAACCCACCATCCGGGCTTCACAAAAAAAACACCCATAATGTCCCTTGGGCGGTGCTTGGTGTGCCAAGCGCTAGTCAAGGCCCAGGTGCCTCCTTCGGCGCTTGCTGGGCTAAGTGCCGAAGGAGGCAAATAAAAAACAACCCAGCATCTGGGCTTTACAAAAAAAATAAAAAAGCCCCTAATGGGCCTTGGCTGGAGCTTGGTGTGCCAAGCACCGATCAAGGCCCAAGCGTATCCTTCGGCGCTTTCTGGGCCAAGCGCCGGAGGAGGAAAACAAAAATAAAATAAAATAACCCAGCATTTGGGCTTCACAAAAAAAACCTATAATGGGCCTTGGCCGGCGCTTGGTGTGCCAAGCACTGGTCAAGCCCAGTCGTCTCCTCCTGCCCTTATCCCACCAAGCGTCGACCAAGGGTGGTTAACCCAAAAAAAAAATTCTATGGCACTTCTTTAAAAAATAGTCATAGGAGGAGCGCCACTAAATCCTTATTTTGTAGTAGTGAATGATTATGAGACACTTGTCATTTTCTTACTTGGCCAGTACAAAAGGTGTGTCATCATAACTTACTTTATTACAGTTACTTTAATAAAGTTGCTTTATCGGTGCATACTCGAGACCGTGGCATGCATATCGAGGCATGCCACGTGACACCCGGATCCCTCTAATCTCAAAGAAATGGCACTCTCTATGCCCTGTAACTGCTGACGAATTTTCCTTCAACTACTAGCACTCATATTTTACAATCCTAACTTCTTGATTTTTGCGAATGACACAATGGATATATGGGAGTTCCGAGAGTAGCTCTCCCTTTATTTATAATTTTTTAGCCTCATAACCATTTCACTTTTCATGGATAAATCCTAGTCCTAAATTAGTCAGGAATTAATTCATACAAAATTCTCGAAGCGATTGCACTAATATCATTTACACTGACTATTGGGATTCTTAGCCCTTACATGAATTTTGGGATATTACAACTTCCTTGCTAAGTGTTTTTGTTCTCTGTGTGTACCCTCACCGTTCTATGTTTCATGTTTCAAATGTTCCATTTGCATTCTAGATCTTCCCCAATCTTCAAACTAAGCTATGATTTTATGGTTTTATATATCTGCAAAATTGGGTGAAGCCATTTTTTTTAAAGTAAGGTGAAGTCATTCAAACTTCGAAGACATTCTTCTTTTTAGTTTCAAATAATTCATTTGCTCTTATTTATGAATCATTTGTTGGCTTGTTGCCGTGAAGTCACAAGTTGCAACTAGATAGCTAGAGGCCAGGTCAAAAAACAAAATCAGATAGCTAGAGGAAAGAACACCACCAAATTAAAATGCTAAATTTTTATTAATTTGATTTTTTAAAAAACATATTATCATATTAATTAGAGATTTAAGAAAATATCATTATATCATTGCTTTTATGCCCATTAAAACTTTGGGATGAGGATGAATTTCCATAATTATACAATTTAAATTAAGTGGTCTATTAATTTATAAAACATAAAAATTAATAAAAAAATATAACCTAATATATAAGGATAAAATGGTAAATTAGTAATTATCTCCCCTCTTTTCTCCTTTTAAATCAAACAAATGATCATTAAAAACCCTTCCTCTCCAATCAAACAAAACAAAGGTAATTCTCTATTCTCCCCTCTATCCCCTCCTTTCAAACCAAACAGGCCCTAAATGCCTGATATGCATCTATGGTCTATGTCAAAGGGAGCAAAACATTGAAAGATTGGGAATATTGAATTATTGATAAATTTGTAACTTTAATTCACTTTAAATATTTGTATTAGATTGTCATATATTTATATTGGACTAATTTGATATAATATGATATTGGATTAATTATGTATTTGTATTGGACTAAGGAAACATAGAAAATTAGGTCCGTTGGGCCAAAAATTAATGCATGGAAAAAGATAAAAAATGGGAAAGATTTTTGGGAACTTCCCATCCCAACCGCAACAGAATTGGGATAGAAAGCCTGTCCTGAGCCCTTTTCAGGATTGGGACTGGGAATGGGTTTCTTGATCCGGTCCCGAGAATACCCCTGTTTACAATTGTATAATTGAACAACTAGATAATTAATCAACCCAATTAAACAATCAAGAGGATAAACCAAATTGATAATTAAATTAATAATAAAAAATCAATTAATAATTCAATTGACAATTATAGGTTTGCAAACAAAATTCTAGCAATTGTCTCAAGCACAAATCAATCCAAAATATTAATGCAATTCAAAAGAAATATGTCTACAACCTAATACTAGATTGTCCTCAAACAATGCAACTCAAAATTATTTAAAACTAAATAATTCCAAGCCTTGAATCAAAATAATAAATGGAAAGACACTCCATTATGGTCTTTAAGTGTAAGCTCTACACTCTAACTTTCTCTATGTTCCTCCCAAGTTGTGTCCCAACTAGCTTAAACTTCCATGGTATCATCTCTTATGCAACTCACGGCCATGTAGGTTGATGGATGAAGATGGAATTAATTGGATCACTACAAAAAAATATCCAATTAGCGACAGAATTTAGTAACAGAATATCCATCACTAATCAGTTTAGTGATGGAATTTTAAATTCCGTTGCTAATTTGAGATGGACAATTCTGTCACTAAATTTCATCTCTAATTAGAGACGGAATTCACTAATTAGCGACGAAATTTTCTGTCCCTAATTAGGGACGAAATTTCCGTCTCTAATTCGTTGCAAAATATTTTTTGTATATAATTTAAATTACCACATGTCCTCATCACGAGCCTCCACATGTCCCTTGCCGCCAGCCGCCAATGTACCCACCACTGTCCATGTGTCCCGTCAGCCACCGCCACATTGCCTCCAGCCTCCACGTGTCTTGGTCAATCGCCACATGTCATCCTCCATCGCACGTCACGTGTCACCCTCCATCGCGCACCACGTGTCCAATTCACAAATTGGTTGTATTTTGTGACCAAGTTGGGATTCAAAGCCTGAACCTCACGCGCGTGCCAATGCCTTTCCTAGTTGAGCTAAGAAGAACTTGTGTAATTTAAATGTAAAATTATATATATATATATATATATATATTTTGCTTTGCAAACAAAATTAGAAATACAAAATTTAATATATTATGAAATATTTCAACTTAGTTTTCTTATTTTATTTTATGTAAATATTCTACCTAAATTTTTATTGTTAATATATTTTTTATTCATTTTATTATATATATTTTTTTTTATATTTATAAAATTTGTATTTTTATTTGTATATAATAATTATTAAAAATTCAAATATATTATATTATAATTTCAATTTCAAAAATAAATATGAATTAATAATTTTATTTATTTATTTTAATATTTACATGATAAATTTATAATAATTTAAAATTTAAATTATTTAAAAAATTTATAATTATAAAAAATATAATTATTGAAAAAGTTAACTATTAGTGACGGATTAGAGACGGAATTTGTCCGTTACTAATTTCCATCGCTAATTTTTAATGATGAAATTAGAGATGGATTAGTGACAGAATTTAGTGATGGAATGTGATTCCGTCGCTAATTAAGTGATGAAAAAATTATGTCACTAATTTCCTTCGCTAATTTTTAATGACAGAATTAGAGACGGATAAATGACAGAATTTAGTGACAGAATTTATGAGGAATTAGTGACGGATTAGCGACGAAATTTCATTCCGTCGCTAATTCCGTCACTAATTTTCAATTTTTTTTTGTAGTGGATGTAAAGGGAAATAATGGTGGGACCGTGAGAAACAAAACTGGGAATGAGAGGCGGTGATGATATTGGGTCCGAGCAATATAGCCTTGGTCTCTGCCTAAATTATTGTTCCCAGGAGAAAACCCAAACTTCCAGATAGAATGGGCGTAATTATGCAATAGATGGAGCTGCACATGATGGTTGGCAGATGGGTTAATTTAAGGGAAGAAGGAAAGTCTTACCCATTGCTTGGATTGTGCGATGTAACATCCTAAATTTTATTCATCAATATTTCTTATAATTATTTGTAGCATTTAATGAAATGGGAATGTGAGTATTAAAGTGCTTGAAATTTAAAAAGCTGGTAAATTTCTATTTTCATTAGAATTGGGCTAGAACAAGTCATGAACTTAATTTTTGGGTGTTCCAAAAAGCCCATTATTAAAGCCCAAAATAGAAGAATAAAAGAGCAAAATATTTGACCCAATAATAAAGGTTAGTTTCATCCAAAGAAAAGAAGAAAAGGAATAATGTCAAAATAAATCCAAGAATGCAAGAGTAAAATGTCAATAAAGCACAAGATTAATTATTTTCTCAATTAATTGAAGCTAATTTCAATTAATTAAGAAAAATAAAGGGTAAATATATAATTGAAGCATTCTTGGTTAAATAAATCAAAATTTGAAAAGTCAAAGTAGATAAGTACACAAATTAATTAGAGAGATGTTGGGAAAATGCATTAGATAAATATTATTCCCCTTTTCTCTTGATATTTTCACCTAAATGTAGAAAATAGGAGGAAAAAATATTGCTTGGATTAATGAAAGAGGCAAGCTTCACCCAAGAGGGGAGTGAATTGGGTGACATTATAAATTTTTCGCTTGATGTGGTGATATGAAAAATAAAGTAGATAGAGTAGAGTTGAAAAGATTAGAACAAAGAGAGTTATACTGGTTCGGCCTAACAACCAGGCCTACGTCCAGTCCTCAGAGATCAAGACCTACTGAGATTATCACTATTCTTCCAAGATTCAATGGGCTCTCAAAACGCCACAAAACAACAATTGTCCTTGAAAGGACTACGAGCAGAAATATTCTCTCACTAAGAAATTTCTCTCCCCCTTACGACAAGTCTTACGTGCAGAAAAACAACCTATGACCTTTCCCACTTTCTTATGTATACAAGACTTATGAGCAGCAACGTTCTCTCCTGCTTACACCACTGTAAGTCTTACGAGCAGCAACGTTCTCTACTGCTTGTATCTTATAAGTCTTATGAGTGGAAGGTTTAACTAGGAGTTCTCTCAACTGCTTCTCTCGTAAGGAAATCTACCCTCTCAAGGTCCCAATACCTTGAGATCAAATGAAAGTAGAATTTGAATTGTATGAGGACTCTCTTACAGAGCAAATAAATGAACACTGAAGGTCAATAAGTATACAGAGAAAATTATGAATAGCAGAGACTCGTGTATATGCTTGTGAATTCTTGTGCTTCGTTGTACTTGACGATCTCTGAATATATGTATTTATAGATGTTCAGTTTTTACCCGTTTGAGTAATGATCGTTGAGGAGCGGGGCTTGCTTCTGTGGAATGACACGCGCATGTTTGAATATTCTGAATGCGGTAGGTACATGCGTCTTGTAATGATGTTGTCTGCCGTTGTTTGACTTTCTTCGTGTCAGTTTATTTCAAACGTTCATCCTCCTGTATCACACTTATAATACATTCAAAATGATGTTAAATAATGATAATAAGTAATGATAAGATAAATAAATAACATTAAACCATATTCGGATTGAACGTTGTGAGACTTGGTGTATTTGGTGATCTGGCAGAGCATCACTCGAGCATGGATGGGCTCACTCGAGTGATATTGCAATTTAACTCCTTGATCTTCAGTTTTAAGTGTGTGCTCGCATAAGATTTCAGAGAGACAAAATTCTCACTTGCGAGTGATTTGGGGCCTCACTCGAGCACAACTCCTTCTGCTCGAGTGGCCTTGCCTTTTGCACTGGGAGTTTCTTCTCTGGACAGCACTCGCATATCATTTTAGCAAGAGTGAGATTTTGTACTCGCAGGTGATGTGGGCCCTCACTCGAGCACACATACTCCTGCTCGAGTGAGAAGAATATTCTCAAGTAATATACCCTTAATACCAACACTCGCATCATAATTTGAGAGGGATAGATTTTTTACTTGCGAGTGCTGATGTGTCACTCGAGCATATGAAGCTATGCTCGAGCATACTTGTGCTTCTCTGATCTTCATGACTCTCGGCCAAGCACTCGCAAACCTTCACTCGCTAGTGCTCGAGTACAGGACACTCATGCTCGAGCATTGATTTCTCTGCTTGAGTGCATCAAGGAAGAATGACAAAACTTGCTCTCGGCCAAGCACTCGCAGACTCTCACTCGCATGTGCTCGAGTGAGAAAGGCTCCTCTACTCGAGTGCTATCTCCAGTGCTCGAGTGAATTAGTAAAAATGATAGTAGCATGCTTCTCGGGCAAACACTTTCTAGCTATCACTCGCACCTGCTCGAGTACAGAAGGGTTCCATGCTCGAGTGCTAGACTCATGCTCGAGCACACCAGTTCATTTTGATAGCAGACACCACATAACATTATTATATGCATTTGGTAACTTTGTAAACATTTCTTAAACTTATAAAAACATGATTTATACATAATTGACTTTTGTTATCATCAAAACTTGGGATCTAACAATTAATATGATACCAAGTGTCCTCATCTTTAGCCAAGAAAATAAATATGGATTTATGGAAAATATGAGCACATGTTGGAATTTCAATAAAATATTATATATTTTGGGCAATTGGTGAAGATAATTAGAGGAAGCCTAATTGGTTTAATTGGACCCTATATGGCATCATTTTTGGTTAACAAGAAAGAAGGAAATTGGTCCAAATCAAATGGGAATGTTTATAACAATTAAAAAAAGATGAGCTTAAGTAGAAAACATGTGTCATAAGCCTAATAAACTAATATATTTTAAAGCAAGTGTAAGAGATAATTTAAGTCATATTCATCTCTTTCCTTCTTCATTTTTACGCCAAGCACACAAGAAAAAGAGAGAGGGGGAGAGCTTGAGAGTCTTAGAGAAAGAGAGCACAAGAAGCAAAAATTCAAGGTAAGCACTTGTTAATCTAAGTGATTGTGCTTCCTATCTTGTGTAGTATCTCTTCTAAGCTCATTTCCTTCATGAAAATCATGTGTAGCCAAGCAAAACTCCAAGGGAAGACAGAGCGAGAGGAAGATGCTTAAAGACAAAAAGAGTGAAAATCAAGAGGTAACTCCAAGAATCTCATTTCCTTTAGTATGTTGTTGTTGTTGTTGACAAGATTTGTGGTTTGGTGGATTGTTTTGTAAATTTGGGATGTTGAAACCCTAAAGGGTTATGATGCCCAAATTTCCTCAAATCATGTTTAATAAGTGTTTAAGATGTTCAATAAGTGATTAGGAGTGAAAATGAGAGAGCTTTAAGGGTTAGATAAAAAAAAATCATTTTTCCCTTTTCTAGGTTAAGTTTCGGTCAGGTCTAGAAATAAGGGAAGGAGTTGGAATTTCATTAATTTGATGGTTCCATTGTGTTTAGGAGGGAAAATTGTATGAGGTTGATGTTGATCATATTGTGAAAAAAGCCTTAGAAAGTAAAATGACAAAAATACCCTTAAAACCCTAATAGGGGTTGTCAAGGGTAAAACTATCATTTGGCAGTGATTTTGAGAAAATCGAGATAAAAAATGGATTCTACACGCAAAACTATATAGGAATAGCACAGGACATAATTTTTGAAAAAGTACAGTCAGACCGGATAAAAAGGGGCTTATACCGAGGCCCTAAAGGTATTTTAGTAATTTTGCAGAATTAGACTTATATAACCAACAAAAATAATTTGGAAGAGCCTAAAGTGATACATGAATAGGTATTAACCTAATTCTTATAAACTTAGAATTTTAGGACCATACTATTGAGCCCAAGTCAGATCAAATTAAGGACTTAGTTTTTTTTTTTGGACAAAATTAAGGACTTAGTTGAACATAAGGTAGTAGTACTCTTTTTCATATACTATGTAATTCTCTATATGCTTGTGTATGCCATTTTTTGTAATATGTATGATGAACATTGTTTTGCCAAGTAAGGCATTGTGCGAGGAGGCACATTTATCCGGTTGTGAGCAAGAACCCAACTGAGGTTTACGGATAGTGGGGGAGTAGTCTCGACTCATGTGCACATGTTGTATTCTAAATAGGGTGCGGGAAGAGTATATGTACTACCTGATGGGAAGGGTATATGTACCATTCGGCCAAAAAAGGACCCAACTATGATGTGCACATGCCACATTGTTTTGAGTTGTTTGTGTTATATTGCATTACATGGTGCATAACATATTTAATTGTTGCATTTTATATGACTGGTTACATGCTACTACTGAGATTCATCTGAATCTCACCCTTTTCCAAATATTTAAATACATTCCAGTTGAAGGTAGCGGCTTAAAGGACAAGACTATGGCTACCAGCCAGCAGAGTTTCAGTGCACGTAGAGACTATTGTTGGTTATCTGGCTTGTAATTGAGTTTCTTTTGAGCACTATGTACATTTGTAAATGTATTTCAAACCTTACAGAGAATTTCCTATATTGTAAAAAAGTATTTAATATCAGTATGTTTCTGCTATTTCTGTATGCCTTACAGAACTATATGCTTATTACTCTGAGTATATCGAAATATTAAGGGGTTTGATAAGTGAAAATCAAAGAGGAAAGAAAATTAGGGAAGACAACACGGGGGGAGATAAGTTTTCCCCAAATTGGATGAGGGTAGAGCCGAAAATTCGGGCCAGGCTAGCGAGCCAACCCACCAAAAACAATCGGGGGCGGCCTGTTTGAAAACAGGCTAAACGGGCTGAGCCCGTTTAGGCCGCGGGCTGGCCTGCTTAAATTTTTTTTTTAGTTTCTTTTCTTAAATATCCTTGGTCTCTTATCTCCTTTCCTTTGATGATGTGTTTAATTAATTCCCTATACTTTTTATTTGATATTTATTTTCATATTATATTTATTTATTCTACTATTATTAAATTTAAAAGAGATGTATTTATATAGTTTTGTTATGTGAATATATGGCAAAAAAAAGAAAAGTAAGAATGAAATTGACTTCATAACACAAATGCATAAAAGAAAAGAAATGTGATATGAGTGAGTAAAAGAGAAAGAGAGTAAAAATTAAAAAACAAAATTGGCGGGCTGGCGGGCCAGCCTGCGAAGGGGGCGGCTACACCAGCCCGCCCCGCCCCAACCCGCAACCCACGGGCCAGCCTGCATTACTAGATGAGAGACTAAAAGTGGGGGAAATAAAAAGTGGGAGAGAAAATAGTGTGTAGGACCCACCCCATTTTCTCACCAAAACTTCTCTCCATTGGAGAGATTTTAGGAGAAAAACTTTATTCCACGTACTACCCTTCCCTACCTTCACCAATCATCATCACGCCTCCCCCTCTACTGTATATTAATCTTCCGCTATTGGGTCCGCATTTTCCATTTTTCATTTTAAGCTATTATATTTTATTTTAGAAAAATTATTCATTATGATTTTCAAATAAAAAATATAAAAATATAATTTCATCAATTATTTTATTTTAAAATTAAAAAGGGAGAATGACAGAAAAATACCATTTGAACTTCAAAATCCCGCTGACAAGAATGGTAATAGGATTGACAAAAATAGTAATGGAATTGACAACGCAAATCTTTGTTAACAGACTAATTGGGGTTTTTGAAGTTCAAGTGGTATTTTTTTGTCATTCTCCCAATTAAAAAATATGAAAAAATTATTTTTGAGATATAATTTGATTTTAAAATATTTTAATAGTGTTAATTTTAATGCAATTGTTGCCTTCAGTTTATTTTAATAGAAGCACTAACATAATATATCCTTAGGTAAGATAAGAGTGTTATTGTCATTATATCATTTGCTTATTTTCTTTCCTCTATATTTTCTTCTGTCCATCCAAGCACAATGAGGGATAACATTATCTCTCCAGTTTTCTCTTCTCTTTATTTTCTTCTCCATCCAAGCTGAGCCTTGGTACAAGATTTTGGCCTATAACAATTTAAGTGGTCCAATAAAATTCAGCCATTAGATCTTCAAAATTCTTAGATTAATTTTGTACCTTATAGTATTTTTTTTAATATATTTTTCCTTGACCTACAATAATTGAATGAGATCATGATCTATATTTGAAAACATTAATTCATCACAAAATAGGGAATTAAAATATTAATAATTTAAGCCCAATAATATCAAAATTAATTCAGATTTAGATAATTTCCTAAAATTGGCTAATGATCCAAATATTTTCTAATAAACCCAAAATAACTTAAAATCACCCTCAAATTAAATAAACAAGGTGGAATAAAATATATATAAATTAAGATTTATCATGGGCTAATCAAGGGGCCAATGAAGGAATAGGCCTTATAAAGTCGAATGGGAAAGTGAAGAAAGCTGGATAAATTGTTCGCCAATCGCTGATGTGGTTTTCTGCAGCTGCCCACAAACTTGTCTTATGGGCATTATATTCTTCGGAATCTTCTCACCTTGCGTTTCAAAGTCAATCTTTTTAATAAGTTCAGATATGGCGCTGATGAGGATGACAAATAAGCAAATTTTAACAAGTGTCAACCACCATAAGCACCACATAAGATGAGTTACATGGGACTAAACTATTTTATGAAAGCTGGGGACTAAAGTCATAGATCTGTGAAACTATAAGAAGTGAGTTGTTGGGACGAGTTAAATTAAAACGACTAGGTTATAAATTTGCTGAAATTATAAGGATTAAATAAATAATTTTTCATATATCCTTTTATAGATCAATATATATCTAAGGGAAAAATAATTTATTAGTCCTCAATTTTTATTTATTTATTTATTTATTTTGCTAGTATAGTCCTCAACTTTTAACACACATATAACTCAATTCCTGAATTATAACTTAACGTGACTCAATCTCCAAACTTTTAACTCGTTTATGAGTCCGTCCTTAAACTCTTAACTTGCTTATGACTAGGTTTTGTCTTTTTTAAATTTTTTATATTATTATTCTTGTCAAGTACAACTTAATTTTAAGTCATCTTACGTGACAAAAACAATTAATAAAACTGTTTCCAACAAAGCTCCATGTTAGCACCGTTTCCAACTCAGCTCTATATGCCTTTCTAATAAAATCTAGGGCGAAGATGTAAAAATATCCATCTACATATGTCACATATGCGTCTGGCACCATTTACATTCTTCAGATGCAAAAATACCCATGATCTTTACAAAAAGGGGCAAAAATACCAGCTCCGTCAATTGAGGTTTTTGTGGGCCCCACTTTAATATTTTTTAATTAATTATTTTAAGGGCTAAGGTGCAAAATTACCTATCTGCATATCCTTCGGGTGCAAAAATACCTATAATCATTAAAAAAGTGGACAAAAATGTCAGCTTCGTTGTAACCCCCTCCGTAATTATATCCGAAATACGCGATTAAAATGAAATAGAGACCAATAATAATCAAATAACATTTACTAACCCATCACATGACGGGGTTTTCGCGAATACTTTTTGAAATCATTTATAAACATGGTCTCATATTCACATTTCGAATACAATTACTACGCGAAGATAAATCACATTCATATAAATATCAAAGTGCACAACTTAATCATCCCGGCAATCCCGGGTACATACCTTCACTAAAGATACACAGGGTACAATTGCCCATTACAATTCTTCAAATGGGGATTACACAATCTTATCTCGAAAGAGTCCTAGCCGCTCCCTCCACGAGCCACTTGCCCTGTCTAAATTGTTGGTAGGGGAGAGTGAGATTCGAGAGAATCTCAGTAGGAAACAGATACCATAATGCATGCATGATAGATGCTATGTGTATGACATGTTAGCTTTATCTAGATGCATACCCCATAATGATAATTCTGCATGCTCAATGTTTCATACAACAAGACTATGGCCACAGCGAAAACAGAAACAGAGCTTCATTTATTCAAATATGCTCTACACAATCAAGTAAAGCAATCACATACATCACTACACAAGCAAAGATATCGAATACATGCAAGTAAGGTAAGTTCCCTACCTCCAATCTTTTCTCCTCGATTTGCGTGCCAGCAACTCGGGGCTTCACATTCGATCCTACAATGTCAAATGTACTATTTAGACACTTCCATAGTGTTTCTGGGGGTTATATGAAGTTATATGGAAAAATTACTAAAATACCCCCGGGGACCCGGCCCGGTCCCGCCGTACCCGATCCGGCTGTACTTTTCTTGAAACTTTGACGTGGGCTATTCTTACATATTTTCGCCCAAGGAATCCATTTCCCGACTCGGAATTATCAAATTCAATGTCAAATTACGAAATTGCCCTTGGCAGCCCTACTTTTAGGGTTTTAGGGGCGTTTCTGTAATTATGCTTTCTCGGCCTTTTCCGAAAAAGTGACCAACTGTAACCCCACCTAATTTTCGCTCCTGAACTCAATGGAATCATCAAATCATTGAAAATCCAACTCTAAGACCCATTTATAGCCCAGACCGAAATATATGGGTTTTCCGGGAAAAATCGGGGTTTTGCGATTTTGGCTCCGTAAACGCGTTCTTTTCTACTCCTAACCACTTTATTGACTATTCCATTAGGTTAGAACTACCATTTAGTATCAATTTGGGCAGCATAACAACCCCACACACCCATTTTCCATTTTTGAAACCAATGACAATCCGGCGAAATTTCACCGATTAAATTGTCCACAGCAGCCAGAATAGTCAATACACAAGAGTTTGGAAGTTACCTCAAGCTTCCACTAGCTTTTCCTTCTTGTGGCTGAAAACCCTAACTTCAAAGCACCAAAAGAGGAGCTTCCAAACCTTAAAGAACATAAAGGAGTAGCTTAGGATCGGAGTTATACGCGTTAAGAGCTAGATCGTCGGAGAAATCGGCTTACCTTACGAGATTTCTTCCTCTTTCTCTCTCTAAAGATCCCATATGCTCTCTCTCTATTTCAGCTGTTCTCAGCGTCAGAAATGAGGAGGAAGAAGGGAAAAAACCGTTTAATAACATATCTTATGATGATGTCATCTTTTATTGAGATGATGTCATAATTACCATTTTCGGATTTTCTGGCAGATTTTCTGCCCAAACTTTGAAACATCATAACTAATTCTAGAAACATCTAAATGAGGTGATTCCAAAGCCAAATGAAAGTTATTTAAGTCTTCTTTATAGGAAAAATATTTACAAATACTAGAAATCATCACAAAAGTCCAGAATTACACAAATGTCATCACTGCCCCAAAACAGAGTCCATTTTCGACCTCAAACTTTGGACAGTCATATCTCCTAGTTCACAACATGAAATGGCACAAATTATATGTCCATTTTGAAGCCTTGGATGTGAACTTTAAGACTGGAAAGTTTCATAATTTTCTGACATCATTTGCCTATTAAAAACGTCCACACGAGAATACTGCCCAGACAGAATTCACACTGGACAACATTTCTAGTTTTGCAACCAATGTGTCCAATCCAATTTAAATCAATTCCAATGATTAAATACCACAACATGACACCATTGCCATCACAATACCCCATTCAATTATTCCCTCTATTCTAAGTTAATTTGGATGTTAATCCACAATTGAACTCAAATACAGGGTTTTGGCGTTGCTTATAACACAAGCGACTACAATCCACTTTATATTCTCTAAAAGGGTTCATTAATCACTAACCACGTCCACTTTTGTAGTCATTAACCCCTAATCACAATTTGGGATCTTGCTAAACCGGGGCTTAACAATCCACTAATCTCAGGCTTATTCTCTAGCCTCGAGTATCAAAATTTGGGGTATTATATTCGTTAACGAAGGAAAACGACCGTTAATTTCTGATTTTGTGAGCCCACTTTAATCATTTTTAAATAATTATTTAAAAAACTCTCACCCTCTCTCTCTCTTCCTACACCCCTTTCCCTCTCCCCGTCCACACTAGAGCCCCACCTTCACATCGGTAATAACTCTCTCCGACCTCCCACATGGTCACCGCCTTTATACTACCTGCTCCCTCCAAATGCTCTTCCGTAGTTCATCATCGAAACTTTTCCCTTCATTAACGAAATTAGAAATTAACGAACATTTATCTTCATTAATGGTGATGGCATTTTGTCCCCTTTTTTAATGATCATAGGTATTAATTAAAAGCTATGATCATTAAAAAAGCGAACAAAATGATAATAAGTATTAACTAAAAGCAACATTTTATCCACTTTTTTTAATAATCATAGGTATTAATTAAAACCTTAAAATACCTCTCTACATTAAGCTTTTAATTATTACCTATAATCATTAAAAATGGGGACAAAATTCCAGCTCCATTAATGAAGGCAAACATTCATTAATTTCTAGCTTCGTTAATAAGGGGAAAAGTTTCGATGATGAACTATGAAAGGGCATATGGAGGGAGCAGGTAGTATAAAGGCGGTGACCATGTGGGTGGCCTTAGAGAGTTATTGCCGGTGTGAAGGTGGGGCTCTAGTTTGGATGAGGAGAGAGAAAGGAGGGTGAGAGGGAAAGGGGTGCAAGAAGAGAGAGAGAGAGGGTGATAGTTTTTTAAATAATTATTTAAAAATGATTAAAGTGGGCTCATAAAATCAGAAATTAACTGTCATTTGCTTTCGTTAATGAAGCTGACATTTTTGTCCACTTTTTTAATGATCATAGGTATTTTTACACTTGAAGGATATGTAGATAGGTAATTTTGCACCTTAGCCCTTAAAATAATTAATTAAAAAATATTAAAGTGGGGCCCACAAAAAAAAACTTAACGGTCGTTTGCCTCAAATGACGGAGCTAGTATTTTTGCCCCTTTTTGTAAAGATCATGGGTATTTTTGCACCCAAGAAATGTAAATGGTGCCAGGCGCACATGTGACATATGTAGAAAGGCATTTTTGCACCTTCGCCCTAAAATCTAAACAAACTAAAAGAGGGAAGTAATGGAGAGGATGAACAAGGAGGGAGATTGAATCCTTGTGTACGGAGTTGATCTCCAACATAGTTCTAAGTCTCTTCACTGCTTTGTTTAGGTCCCTGCTTCTGCACTCAATCCCATTCTTATATTTACATTTGACGAGAAGTATTCTATTCTAACATAGTATTTTGGTGTCTGACCACGCTCAGGTAGAACACATCAAGATCCCAGTCTGACTCGCCCTGCTATTCATCTCTTCTTTTCATCTCAACATTTCAGATTCTTCTTTTGGCATGTATAGGAGCTCATCAATTCTTCTTTTACTTTCTGCAACTTTCTTTCACTCCCTCCTTGTTCATCCTCTCCTGTACTTCCCTCTTGTAATTTGTTTAGATTTTATTAAAAAAACATATAGAGCCGAGTTGGAAAAGGTGCTAACATGGAGCTGAGTTGGAAACAGTTTTATCAATTGTTTGTCACACAAGATGACCTAAAACTGAGTTGTACTTGACAAGAATGACAATATAAAAAATTTAAAAAGACGACACTGAGTCTAGTTAAGAACTCACGGACTCAGTTATAAGCGAGTTAAAAGTTTGGAGACTGAGTCGCATCAAGTCATAGTTCAGGGACTAAGTTATTATGAATCAAAAGTTAAAGGACTAAGATTAATTTCTAAGTCAAATAGTGTTGTATTTTTCTTATGTTACTACACAAATCTTGCTATAAAGAGGATTGGCTACGGTCCTCTACTTTTACCATTCTCTTCTCATCCTCTTCCCCGCACGACTCATCTCATTCTTTAGATTAAAATCTGAACGGTTCAAATTTAATGTTTATAAAAATATTTTTAAAAAATATCAAATTATTACAAAATAATTAAATAAATTCAAAAATGCTAAAATTTAGTTATGATAATTTAAACATGTAATAAAAAATATTTAAAAATAATTTTTTTATGAAACATTAAATATGAACCGCTCCAATTTCAATCTAAAGGCTAAGATAAGTAATAGATGGAAAGAGGATGAGAAGGGAATGGTAAAAGCAGAGGACCCTAATCAGTTCCGCTATAAAGAGCCCAAACCAGTTGTGATACTATTTTTTCCTATTTGGATTAGTTTTTATCTAATTTGACTTTTGAGGCAAAACTACTGATAAGCACAAGCACAAAAAAAAAAGTGCTTTTCACTCTTTAAGCGCGGAGAGAGAAAAGAATGACAAAGAAGAAAAAGAAAAGTCTTGAAGTGAGTTATACCTTTCTTTGATGAAAAAGTAAAATTACTCCAAAAATTCTTAAAAAATTATTCAAAGAATGAAAAATATTAAATGATAAAATTTAGGGAAAACTGGGGAAAAGTTCCCGTTAAAAATTTAATTGATGAGAATATCATCATAAATTCTTATACACACGGGGTAATAGTACTTTGCAATTTTATAACTACAAAATATTAATACTCTAATTTAGATCCTTCTCACTAGGTGACTTTTTACCAATTTTTCCTAAAATTTAAATAATTTATAATTTTCAAATTTTCCCAATAACACATTAAAGTTTTTGTTTTTTTAATTTTCATATTTCTCTTAAAATTATCACATTATATACCTGTAATATAAATGTGTATTATTTTAACAAAGGGAAAATTCTTTTAAAAGACCACTAAATTACTCAATTTCTAAGCCAAATAGTGTTGTGTTTTTCTTATGTTACTACACAAATCTTGCTATAAAGAGCCCAAAAATGCGTGATACTGTTTTTTCTTGTTTGGATTAGTTTTTATCTAATTTGACTTTTTAGGTAAAAGCTACTTACAAGCATAAGCAAAAAAAAGGTGTTTGTCACTCTTTGAGCGTGGAGAGAGAAAAGAATGACCAAGAAGAAAGAGAAAAATCTTGAAGTGAGTCTTACCTTACCTTAATAAGTAAAATTAATCTGAGAAATCCAAAAAAAAAATTCAAAAAATGAAAAATATTAAATGATAAAATTTAGGAAAAATTGGGGAAAAGTTCCCTTTAAAAATTTAATTGGCAAGAATGTTGTGATAAATTCTTATACACATTGGGTATCAGTACTTTGCATTTTTATACCTACAAAATATCAATATTCTGATTGAGGTCCTTCTCACTAGACAATTTTTTTACTATTTTTTTTCTAAAATTTAAATAATGTAGTATTTTCAAATTTTCCCAATAACATATTATTAAAGTTTTTTTATAAATTTCATATTTCTCTTAAAATTATCACATTATATACCTATAATATAAATGTGTATTATTTTAAGAAAGGGAAAATTCTTTTAAAAGACCACTAAATTACTCAATTTCTAAGCCAAATATTTTTGTATTTTTCGTATGTTACTACACAAATCATGCTATAAAGAGCCCAAACATGCCGTGATCCTGGTTGTTTATTGTTTGGATTAGTTTATATCTAATTTGACTTTTGAGGCAAAAGCTACTTATAAGCATAAGCAAAAATAAAGGTGCTTTCCACTCTTTGAGTGTGGAGAGAGAAAAGAGTGACCAAGAAAAAAGAGAAAAGTCATGAAGTGAGTCTTACCTTACTTTGATGAAAAAGTAAAATTACTCCGAAAGATCTAAAAAAAATCAAAAAATGAAAAATATTACGTGATATAATTTAAGAAAAATTGGGGAAAAGTTCCCGTTAAAAATTTAATTGACGAGAATGTCGTGACAAAATTCTTATACACATTGGGTAATAGTACTTTGCAATTTTATACCTACAAAATATCAATATTCTAATTTAGATGCTTCTCACTAGGAGACTTTATTACCATTTTTTTAAAATTTAAATTTAGAATTTTCAAATTTTCCCAATAACACAATAAAGTTTTTGTTTTTATAATTTTCATATTTCTCTTAAAATTATCATATTATATACCTATAATATAAATATGTATTATTTTAACAAAGGGAAAATTCTTTTGAAACACCATTAAATTACTCAATTTCTAAGCCAAATAGAACTAAAAAAAAATATGACATTTTGTAGCGGTGTTTTTTTAGCGGTTTCATTTAACCGCTACAAATTTGTAGCAGTAAGCTTTACGTCAAATGGTGCGCTAGTAAGCCAACGTTATTTCATGTGAACCGCTACAAATGTGGTGCCAACTGGTGCGAAGCAGGCGTTATAATTGTAGCGGTTATTTTGTAGCGGTTACGTGGACACAAACCACTACAAAATGCAAATAGTCACCTACTTGTAGCGGTTCTATAAAGCTGCTACAAATGTAAAAGGCATTTGTAGCTACTTTTGGTCCAAACTGCTACAAAACTTTAACGGTTTTTATATTTGTAGCGGTTAGTGGTAACCGCTACAAAGTGTTCCGTTGCCCGAGGTGATTTTGTAGCGGTTTTATCAATAACTGCTACAAAATTTAGTGCTATAAATACCCAGTGATCCTTCAGTTTTCTCGTTTGGCCATTTTGTTTTCTGTCGGTCTTTTGAGAGTTTTTCTTTAGATCTGAGCTTTCTGATGTCTCTTTGAGAGTTTTGCTGCAGCATTTTACATTTTTCACACTTGAGGTACAAAAGTTACATATTTTCTTTCCACTTATTATTATTATTATTATTATTATTATATTTTTTATATAAATGTGACTATTTTTTTTATTTTGAAGTTGATATAGCTTCAGAGATAGACAAGAGGAAGGGGAAGGGGGCCGAGCTTCCCCTTGACCACTTCTATGGGGTGGCAGTAGCAGAGGAGCGAGCAGAGCGGAAGGAGGGCAACAATGCCATAGCAGATGGCCCCACAGCAGCCACATGAGTTGGCCCCCTCACAGCCATAGTAGACAGTTTCACAGGAGGCGATCGTACCACAGGTGCCTCCTGCTGGTCTGGGAGGGAGGTGATCTGAGTCTTAGCGACTTAGACGAGAATGAGGAGTTCGAGATCCCGATTCCACTCAGTGACATGGAGCGGTTCCTAGATGAGGATGAGGTGCGGACCAGAACAACCCACGACGGTTGTCTTTCTTGTCAATTGGGTTTGAGGTGCAGGTCTAAGGTAAATGTAATTTTTTATTTAATAAATTAAATATTTAAATTCAACTTGCTAAATGTGAATTTAAATTTAACTAACGTATGTGGTAAATTGTGTAGATGAGTAGGGGAACATTTCCAAGAGGAGGCTGGATGTGACCTGTCTGAATAACCTAGACCGGACACTACGAGTTGTAATTCCATGGAACAAGACCACGGACCAACCCATTGTCAATGGGGGTCACCTATTCAACCGTTACCTGAACGAGCTGGGCTCGAATTGGTTGCAGTTCCCTGTTCACTTCAGGAAGTAGAAGAAGGTTCCAAAGGGGTCGAAGGATCTGGCGTGGGACGAGGCGGTGAACAAAATTGATTGTATTTAATTATATTAAATGATTTAATTATAATTAATCATATTTAATTATTATTTATTAATTTACTGATTTGTAAATAATCATATTTAATTATTTTGTTTTATTGTATTACAAGATAGGTTTACGTCCAAGACAACAAGAAGAGGTACACGCCAATAAAGATGGGCGACGGCTGGAGGAATAGGAGGAATCGTCTCTTCCACAGTATGAATAAGGATGGGACAATTCCTCTACAGCAGCTGATCGACAACGTATCGGATAGCGTCCCACCAAACGACTGGGTGAGTTATGTCTAATTCAGGAGGAGGGCAGAGGGGCAGACAATTTATTTATAATTATAATTTTAATATAAATTTCATAAATTTTATGTTTTTAATAACTATAATTTTTTTATATTGTTTTACTACTTTTAATATTGTTTTTTATGTAGGCTCTTAGAGGAATACAAGGTGCTGAGGGCAGCAGAGGATCCACCACACAGTAGGATCGAAGACATTTGTTGTCACTTACAGCGAGCTGGTAATTTTTTACAAGGTCAGTTACTTTTAGCTAGTAATTTCATATTATAAATTTAGTTTTTTATCATAATACTAATTTAATTTTTTAATTCTTTTATGAGAGGAAGGCACAACAAGAAAACCGCCAAACGAACCATGGGGAGTTATTCACTATTACTCATAGACACCATGACGGGACTCTGATATCTCAGCAGGCAGAGGAGCCTATTGTAAGTTAATTTATTATTTTATAATAATAATTTATTGTTATACTGTTTATAAAACTACTTTATTCTGAATAATAATAATAATTAATTGTTTCATAAAATGGTAGGAGTGGATGCAGCAATCACAGGCTGAGTTGTGAGGGACCCAGACCCAGGAGTCACAAGGGTCTATGGACCCCACTGCGCCATTGAAAGATTATGTGGGTCAAGTTGAGCACCCTGAACGCGTGAGGGGTATGAGGATAAGCACCAAACTTAGCATAGTATACGACAGGAGCGGTGCCTCTGAGGCTAGCAACCTCGAGCACGGATTTCTGGGGTCAGACTTTTGAGGGATGACTCTATTGAGGAGCTCCGATCAAAGGTTGCCAAGACATATGCTGTGATGGTCCATTGATACAGCAGCAAGCCAATTTTTATTACACTCAGTATACGCAGTGTCGGGATATCACGAACTACATTCTAGAGTGGTCGTGGAGTTGCCTGTTCCCTATTGAGGAGCATCCACAGGTTCCCCCCATCCCTTAGTTTGTCATCCATCTGCCTCCTCCTGCCGATGATGATGGTGTTGTTAACTCTGCTCAGCACCCTGATATAGCCGCACCTGAGGGAGCGCCCTCTAAGGGAGGACATGATGGTCAACAGCGTGATCCTTCCGCTCCTGAGGGAGGACTTGATCATCATCCTCCATATAGTTAGTTTATGTTTTTAATTAATTAAGTCTAGTACAATTATATTTTTCTTCAAACATGTATAAAAAAACTTGGACATTTATATTTTCAGAGCTTTGTTAAATTCTTCTTCCATTTTGAACTTGTTAGATCCTATATGTTTTGATGATAATAAAGATTGGACCATGATATAAGAGGATATGATAACAAATGAATTTGAACAAAGTAAATAAATGGCAGACAAAGCATTACTTAAAGTAAGCACTTGAGTAATGAAGAAGATTTGAGAGAAAGAGCAAAGGAAGAACATTACTGGCAGTTTTTGTTTATGTTTACTCGAGTGACTACTCGAGTAAGGAACACTGTTACTTGAGTGGGCACTCGAGTAAGGTTGAAAAAAAATGTTTTTGAAGGCACTGCCAAAATTTAGAAGAAGTTACTCGAGTAGCCACTCGAGTAATCTGAAACGTTATATCGAGTAACCACTCGAGTAACACATGAGAAAAGGCATTACTCGGACTGCTACTCGAGTAACCAGGTGAAAAATCTTCCAGTAGCTCTCGGCCAAGAATTGCAACAATTTACTCGAGTAGCCACTCGAGTAACCAGGTGAGAAAAAGGCTTTACTCGAAGGAGCACTCCAGTAATCTGCAGAGTTATTTGAAGTATTACTCGAGAGGTCACTCGAGTAATCAGGTAGTTAAACTCTCGGCCAAAATTTGAATGACATTACTCGAGGGAGTAATCGAGTAATCTGCAAACTTATTTGAAATTTACTCGAGGACTCACTTGAGTAACTTGTGAAGAAAAGACATGGCCACTCGAGTAAGCACTCGAGTAATTAGCTTACTGAAGGGAGCACCCGAGTAGCTTCCGAGGAAAAGACATGGCTACTCGAGTAGCCACTTGAGTAATATGGTATTTCCAAGTTTTTTGAGTTATCTTACTCCATGTCTTACCCAGTAATATCTTATAAAAATGTTGAATTAGTCACTGCCATATTTTTGATAGTATTACTCGAGGGACTACTCGAGTAATGAGAATGATCACTCGAGTAGCCACTCGAGTAAGGCAATCCAGAAATCATGTTTTTAAATGAATGATTATTGATTTGTTATCTATATGATTATTTCTTCGTTGCACTAGTATCCTAAGTACATTTGCAGAGAAATAATGAAGAGATCATGTCAAAAGTGAAAAGTCAAATAAAAGGTTCGAACATTCACCTACCGCTACCTGCCATAAACGGATAGTTTTCAAATTTGAAGAATGGTCAACCGTTACTGCATGACTCTAACGGACATGTTTGAATTGCTTCCAACAGACACCACAAATCATCTATATATATGGAGCATTCAAAGAACAACAACAACAACTGAGAACAAGCAATCACATATCGATCAACATACTCTTTGTGCTTTGTTTTCTTATACTCATTCATTGTACTTCAATGATTATATATTTGCTTTGTGAGAGTGTTTTTCATTACAAACTCAATATTTGTTATTGAGACAACTTAAGGTTGTGAAACCTTGAGTTGGGGATTTGATTGCAACGTGTAAGGGGGAGCGAGTGTCCAGGTAAAGGAACTTATTGTGTATTGAGGTGCCAAGAACCCACTAAATTTTGGAGAATATAATGAAACTCTCAGAATGCTCTGAGGACTGGACGTAGGTCAAAGTGGTTGTGGTCAAACCAGTATAACTCCTGATATAAACTTCAGTGATATTTCTCTTTGCTCTCAACTGCTTTAAATATTTTGTCAATTTACTTATACACAAAGAAATTTCTGGTATCACCTAATTTACCCCCCTCTTGGGTGAAACGCTTGCACTAACAGAACTAACCAAAACAAATTATAAAAAAAATAAGAAAAAATTTTATTTGTAGCGGTTTTATTATAAAAACCGCTACAAACTATTTAATGAATGAAGTTTGTAGTGGTTAAGCATATTAAACCGCTACAACTAGTATAACTTTGTAGCGATTATAGGTTATAACATAAACAAATTGTAATGAACCTTTGTAGTGGTTTCATCAATGAAAACCACTACAAATTGCAAAAAAAAAAAAAAAGTTGAAATACAAACAACGGTCATGACACTTTGTAGTGGTTGTCACAACTAAAACTACTACAAAAACTCAATTTGAATTTTGAATTTTTTCAATCCCGCCTATGGAGATTTGTATCAGCTCTTCTGTTCAACCACTGCACAGTGTCTTGCTCATTTGTAACGGTTTATGTACAAAACTGCTACAAAGTGTCATGAAATTTTGTAGCATTTTTCCTGTCATAACCACTACAAAGTGTCAACATTTGAAATTTGAATTTCATATCCCACCAACGGTCATAAAAGTTTGTAGTGGTTTTTTCTAATATAACCGGTACAAATTGAAACTTAGTAGCAGTTATGGTAGCGGTTATAAAACCGCAATAAAATGTTAAACATTGGACAATTAGAATATAAGCTTCCAGTCACCCATCATTCTTAATTCACTCATCTTCTTTACTAAATTTTCTCACTAGCTGTGGATAAGTCATGGATCAGGTTGCCATGCAATTCTCCAAAATATTTATATGGATTAAACAAATTTTTGGATTTTGCATACTCTCATGCCAGCTCAAGAAGTGGCATGCATGATAAGTTGCTAAGGAACATTTTCTTGTAAAGCCTTTCCTGAAAGATTATACGTTCTGGGGAGTTCATGGTGAGAAGGCCGATATGAGATATGATGATGTTATTCCTTAAAATTCACAAGTAAGAGTTCAAGAAGATAAAAATGATCCTATTAGTGATATTGTGCATGATGAGTTTGGTTTTTAAGGCGACAAATTCAATGAAGAAGTGCAGGGTTCAGAGCTGGTGTTCTTGAGGAATGAAGCACCTCAGGATTTTTTCAGCTTAATGGATGAAGCATATCATCCTTTATATCAAGGTTGTTGAAAATACTCTAAATTATCTTTCTTGATTAAGTTGTATAATACCAAGTGCTTATGTAAAATCACAGATAAGGGAATGTCGATGTTGCTAGAATTATTACAAGATGCGTTCCCTGACGCGTAGATTCCCATAATATTCTATGAGGCCAAGAAGATTATTAATGAATTAGGCTTGAACTACCAAAAAAGTGATGCATGCCCCAACGATTGTATGCTGTATTAGGGAGACGATGCCAACAGGGAGACTTGTAAACGATGTCACATATTAAGGTACAAGACAATTTGGAAGGCAAAAAAGCAGAAAAAGAAACTTGCAAAGATTCTCAGGTACTTTCCTTTGAAGCCATGGTTACAAAAATTGTTTATGTCATCCAAAATAGTGGAGCACGTGAGGTGGCATGAGGTTGATAAGAATGAAGATGGTAAATTAAGACATCCTCAGGATGTAGACGCTTGGAAAATGTTTGACAAAGACTTTCCATCTTTTATGGCTGACCCCATAAATGTTCAGCTTACTTTAGTGACCAACAGTTTCAATCCATTTGGGAATCTTAGCAAAGTTACAGTATTTAGCTAGTAGTCTTAGTTTCCTACAACTTACCCCTGGATGTGTATGAAACAAAGCTCTTTCATTTTACATATGATCATTCCAAGCAAAAAGGCATAGGGTAATGACATCGATGTGTATCTCCAACTGCTTATTGTGAAATTTTTTTACCTATGGAATGTCGGCATTTGAAACATATGACGAGTATAGGAAGATATTGTTCAACTTGTGTGCAGCTTTGATGTGGATGATTAGTGACTTCCTAGCTTGGGAACATTATCCGAGTGAAATGTGCATACTGGGTTGGCGTGTCCAGCTTGCAATTTTGAATTCAAGTTCAAAAAAAGCGACGATGCAGCAAAAGCAGGGTGAAAGACAGGCAGGACTTATGCTTTTATGCCTCAATAATGAAGGAAGATAAGCATTTTCTTCACTCTTCCACATTAGAAATCTAATTTACTTCACCACAGTCTTGATATCATGCACATTAAAAAAATGTATGCGACAATGTGCTATATACATTTCATAATAAACCCGACAAGTCAAAAGATCATCCTTAAGCAAGAAAAGATTTACGTGCCATAGGAATTCGTGAAGACGCGTGGCCAAATGAGAATGAAAATTTTCAACCGGCAAAGTTCAACCTCACAAAACTGAACAAGGAAGTCTTTCTCGCGACGTTGAAGAAAATAAAAGTTCCTGATTGGTATTCAAGCAACATTTCACTATGTATTGACATGTAGGCTCAAAAGGTTGCTAGCCTGAAGAGTCATGACTCACATGCCCTTATACAACAGTTACTTCCGCTGGCTATAAAGAATGCACTTTCTCCTGATGTGTCTATCATTTTGGTGGAGCTTTGTTCTTTCTTTACAAAGTTGTGTTCCAAGATTTTGATTGTTGAGGATCTCAATCAGCTACCATCAAAAATCATTCTTACGCTTTGTCATTTGGAGATGATATTTCCTTCGTCCTTTTTCACTGTGATGATTCACCTTACACTCCACCTTGTTAATGAAACAAAACTCACTGACCCAGTTCAATATCGATGGACGTATCCTATTGAGAGGTACTTATTATTAGTTCCTATGTTTGCTAGTCTCCCTTTTCAGCATTTAGTGTCATTTTTCTTGTTTTACTTTGTAGGTTTCTTGGGAAATTGAAATCTTACGTAAGGAATAAGGCGTGGCCAGAAGGTTTTATATCTAAAGGTTATATAGGGGATGAGGTCCTGTATTTCTATTCTAGGTACTTTGATGACATTGAGACATATTTCAATTGATTGCCTCATGTAGACGATTGTCCTGAACCTATGCTAGCATCAAGAGACTTGTTAATCCCTCGTGTTGGTAAACAAGTTGGAGGAACTGAGAACTTCAAACTAATGGCAACTAAGAAGTTGCAAGCACATAGACATGTCTTGATTAATTGCACTCAAGTTGAACGCTTCCTTCAGTAAAAATTGTACACTCATATGTTATTCTATATCTTTCATAACATTTTGTACTTACATAACTTGATCTCCTTCCCATGATTAATTGCTGGGAACTCAGAAGTCATGTGAAGCGTCAACTCAGGATCCGTACACAAACATCATCTGAAGTTGACAAAATGGTTCACAAAGAATTCCCAAGCTAGTTTGTGCCCTGAATACTAAATGACAACAACCCACACTCACCAGATTTCAGAGCTCTCGTAATCAACCTTCTTGACCACACAAAAAGGTTTACAGCATACAATGTCAATGGTTTCAAGTTTTGCACGATTTCAGGAGATCAACGATTGCAAACTATAAATTCAGGTTTTTATGGCGCCTTTAGGACAAGGAGTTATACGAGCAGAAGTGATGCCAACATTCAGTTCGGAGGCATCCCTTACTATGAAAAGCTTCTTAATGTCGTCGAACTAAATTACCAAAGCCATTTCATCGTGGCGCTATTCAAGTGTTTGGGCAAATACATCTACTTCCTGGGACTAACAACTGACGACTTAGCCATCACATCGGTAAATTTCTCGATCAATTCACACTGGTCATTCTAAAGATGATGAGCCATATATTCTTGCCTCAAATGCATACTAGGTTTATTATGTCGAGGACGAGATGTCATGCCCTTATTTTAATTTCACCTTTACCAGAGTATTCAAGGAAAAAGATATTCGGTTCGGTGGGCAACACAGAAATAGCATAATTATACTGATAATATGTGCATGATTACAGAAAATCCCCATAAAGGTTGGTATATGATACTTACAATTAAGGTAGCTACACAAGGCTACTAGGGTGTCTAAACCCATCCAAGTAGAATGAAGACTTCTTCCTGTCTTTGCTCCACCATTGCAACCCTCTCTCATGCAGTTCTCTTCTCTGATTTCCGCATACCTTCTGTATTTGCTTGTCTAAATTGTTGGTAAGGGAGGGTGAGATTCAAGAGAATCTAAGTAAAAAAATAGTACCAATATACATGTAAGATAAGTGCTTAATACATGACAGGCTTGTATTACATAACTGCTGCTTATACAATGACAATTTGCATGCTCAATGTTTCAAACAACATACTTATGGCCATAGCATAAATAGAATCAGAGCTTCAATCATTCATATATGTTTCACATAATCAAGCAAAGAAATAACATGCATCAATACACCAGTACAAATATCAAATACACGCAAGAGAGGTAAGTTCCCTACCTTAATCGCCCTTGCTTGATCCTTAAAGAGGCTCCTTGATTTGCGTGCCAACTCCACATACTCTCAACTTGGTTCTAAAATGTCAAATGTACAAGAATTAGGTTAAAACTCATTCATGTACCATTTTAGACACTTCCATAGTGTTTATAATGGTTGTATTAACCTATGGAGAAAATTTACTAAAATGCCCTAAGGGACCTCCCTCCGTACCCAGTCCGGCTACACTTTTCCCGATATTCTAATATAGGCTATCTTGACATATTTTCGCCCAAGGAATCCATTTCCGGATTCGGAATTACCAAATTCACTACCAAAAGATGAAATTGCCCTTGGCAGCCCCACTTTAAGGATTTCAGGGGCGTTTTCGTAATTATGCTTTTTCGGGCTTTTCCGAAAAAGTGACCAACTATAACCCCCCTAATTTTTCCTCCTGATCTCAATAGAACCATCAAATAATTAAAAATCCAACTCTAAGCCCATTTTCTAGTACTAGCCAAAATATGAGAAACTCCAGGGAAAATTGGGGTTTTTCAAATCCAACTCCACAGACGTATTCCTTTCTACTCCTAACCACTTTATTAACGATTTAACTAGGTTACAACTACCATTTAGACCAAATTTTGGCAGCATAACCCCTAGGCCACATCATTTCCAAAATTTACAAACAAAGACAATCCGGCGAAATTTCACCGATTAAATTGTCTATAGCAACCAGAATAGTCAATATATGAAGGTTTGGAAGTTACCTTAAGCTCCTTCTCGCTTTTCCCTAATATAGCTCAACCCTAACCCTTATTAACCATGAAAATTAAGCTTGCAACACCTTAAAGAACATGAAAGAGAAGCTTGGGCATATAGTTATACGCATTAGGTACGAATTCATCGAAGAAATCGACCTACCTTGCAAGTTTCTTCCTCTTCTCTCTCTAAAATCTCTCTCTCTCTCTCTCTCTCTCTCTCTTTCTCCATGGTGCTGCACGGAAATAAAACAAATAAGATACAGATTTTCCTTATATCATTTGCTTGCTTATGTCATATTTTATTATGATGATGTCATATTTCCCATTTTCAGATTTTCTGGCAGTTTTTCTGTCCAAACTTTGAAAATTCATAACTAATTCTAGAAAAACCGAATTGGAGTAATTCCAAAGGCTATAGAACCATTATTGAGTCTAGTTTCAAGGAAAAATATGGATTTTAGCCAATTGGAGACACATCATTCCCAGATTTAATTTCTTTGACTGCTGCTCCAGAAAATAATCAATTTCATTAGGCAAACTTCAAAAATTCATAACTTTTTGTATATAGCTCTAATTGATTCATATTACCAATCAAATTAAAGCTTAGGATGTCTACTTTCAACCTATAAAATTTCATAATTATTTCTCATCATTTGTTCTTCAAAAACCTCATGACAAGCTCACTACCTTGCAGGAAATTTCACTGAAAGTATAATCACTTTCTTCAAAATTCACCATTTTATTTTTTTAATATCCCAAATACATAAGGAACATTAGAAAATAGATTTGAGACAACTACTAAACTGGAGCTTAGCAGTCTGCTTAATTTATGCTTATTCGCAAGCCTCCAATCCCAAAATTTAGGGTATTACAAGAGAGGCATATGGATTAACACATGATAATTCATTTAAAACCTTGAGACCTTTATGACATGAGTGATGGTACTAACACCGCCTATGAGAGTGAGCCATTTCAGCCCGCCAATTTCGAAAAAATTTTCCCTAAAGGCGATGACAATTTACCTATAGTTCGGTGCATTTTTTAAGTTCACATCATTTAAATTTAATTTTTGTACAAAATAATACAATACTAACAATTTCTTCACACAATTTTTGTAAGGATGACAACGAAGAATGATTACACAAATTATGCTTTTATTCTTGTAAATGAATATTTTTTAAAAAAAATCAGAACAATATTTGTAGCAAATCACCAAAAACCACTACAAAGAATGTCACAATAACCGCTACAAAAATAAACTGCTACAACACCTATCACATTAACTACTACGAGTGCTACGTAGATCCCTATAATTACCCCGCCACACCTCATTTCAAACACTCCTCCATTTCTTTCAACCCTTCCTCTCCTTCATTTTCTCTTATTTACAATTTTTTTCTAAGAGCTGAGGAGCTGAACAAAGTGATCAAATATAGAAAAAAAGTTTTTTAATTATTTCATTTCAATAATTTTTCCCTCGCATAATAATTATTCTAACTATTTTTCTTTTTTTGTAGAAATTGAAGGACATTTTCTCACCATTTCCTATTTTCCTTACATAATGATAATCATATCATAGCAGACAACATAATAATTTCTTATTATCTACACATCCTCAATAATATTATCAATATAAAGTTTATACTTATCCAACTTAATTTAATCATTCTTTTTAAATAATAACTACTATCAGTTAAACTATTTAGATAATAAACTATTCAATCCAATATTATAAAAATGGAAACAGATAATTGTATAATATTTTTTTAAATTTCACAAAATATTTGTAGCAGTTTTAAGAACTACAACCGTTACAAAATTAAAAACAAAATAAATGGGATTAAATTTCTAACGCCACTTTTGAAATTTCATGATATTAGTAGCGGTTCACAAACTGCTACTAACTTTTAGAGCCATTTTTTAAAAAATTACTATTTATATTTAGTAGCGGTGTTGTAACCACTATAAAAATGGAACCCAATTTTTATTTTTCATTTCCCTCCACCCAAAATTGTGGCGCCAACATTTGCAGTGGTTTTAAAATCGCTATAATGTTGACATATGATACGTTATCAACATTAGAATCTTGTAGCGGTTGGAAGAAACCCCTACAAATGTAGTAGCAGTTTTGTTGCCTGAGTATAACCACTATAAAAAGTTTACAATAGTGGATTTTTGCAGCGGTTTTGTCAACATTTACTAATGCCATTTGTAGCAATTAAAACCGCTACAAATACACTTTTTTAACCGCTACTAAATCACATTTTTTTTATAGTGTAGTGTTGTATTTTTCTTATGTTACTGCACAAATACTACTATAAAGAGCGCAAACATGCCCTGATACTGTTTTTTCTTATTTAGATTAGTTTTTTTTATCTAATTTGACTTTTGAGGCAAAAGCCACTTATAAGCATAAGCAAAAATAAAGGTGCTTTTTACTCTTTGAGCGTGGAGAGAGAAAAGAATAACCAAGAAAAAAGAGAAAAGTCTTGAAGTGAGTCTTACTTTTATGAAAAAGAAAAATTATTCCAAAAAATCTAAAAAACCAAAGAATGAAAAATATTAAATGATAAAATTTAGGAAAAATTGGGGAAAAGTTCCCATTCAAAATTTAATTGGCGAGAATGTCGCGATAAATTTTTATACACATTGGGTATTGATACCTTGCAATTTTATATCTACAAAATATCAATACTCTGATTTAGGTCTTTCTCACTAGGCAACTTTTTTATTAATTTTTCCTGAAATTTAAATAATTTAGCATTTTCAATTTTCTTTTCAATAAAACATTAAAGTCTTTTAGTTTTATTATTTTCATATTTCTCTTAAAATTACCACGTTATATACCTATAATATAAATGTGTATTACTTTAATAAAGGAAAATTCTTTTAAAAGGCCACTAAATTACTCAATTTCTAAATTTGGTCATTGAATTTAACAAATGCTAAATCAAGTCAAAAGACCTAAAATAGGATTTTATAATTTAATAATTTTATCTTATTGTCCATCATGATTACTACCTCTATCTCGTCTTCAACACACCATTTCCTATATCTTGGTCTTTTCATTCAAAACTCTTTTATAATTTATTTATTTATTTATCCATCCATCTTAACTTTATCTTTTAATATGAGAAGATACAGTTTTTTTAACAATATGAAAATTTGAACCGTGCATTTTAATTTAAATTATATCTTATTTTTCTTCCCGGAACAATATTTCATTTTGTATAATTTGAACTAAGACAATAAGCTTCCCCCAAACTTTATCCATTAAGCCATTATTGGACTACTCTAGTTTCAAAGTTCGTGATTGTCCCTCTAACACAAGTGTCTCTATCAGGCCTCAAACTCGAGATCCAGAGAGATCTAATAAGGTTTTACACTA
This sequence comes from Inga oerstediana, assembly GCA_963210345.1. Classification (NCBI taxonomy): domain Eukaryota; kingdom Viridiplantae; phylum Streptophyta; class Magnoliopsida; order Fabales; family Fabaceae; genus Inga; species Inga oerstediana. The sequence continues at coordinate 40,409,849 of OY723407.1, forward strand.
CTAGACCAACTTATTGTTAATTAGTAGGATACCCTTTTTTTTTTATAAGGTGAATTGTTTTGTGTGTGTGTGTGTAGTGGTGAATGATGTAACCAAAAAAAATATTATAGTGGTGAATGCAGTCATTAGTAAGATAACTATAAAGAGTCACAATAGTCCCTTTTAAAATTAACCACTACTTTCAGTTAAAACCCTAGGCATTAAATTACCTATAAGGATTCAAAACTTTGTTGTAACAACTTAGCAAGTACTCTTTGAAAATTAACAGCTCATCTTTTAAAAAATATTGCACCATTTATCAAAGTAGTGAAATGTTTTCCCAAGGAGTTGTTAATTTTAATTAAAAATAAGTACTTGTTAATTTCTTATAACAATGTTATAAACCCTTATTGATAAATTTTTAATAACTGTCTCCTAACAGCAAGCACTTGTTAATTTCAAAAAGGTATGTAATTCTCTTAAAAATGTTGTGAATCCATACATATGAGTTATTGATTATTGTATTTTATAATGAAAGAGGCGCTAATTTCATAAGAGTACTTGTTCATTCCTTATAATAATGTGGTAAATCCTTAAAGGTTACTTCTTGATGTCTGTATTCATCAATTTTATATATATATATATATATATATATATAATACTCCCTCTAGTTCTTGTAAGATATATTTACATAATTTATTAATTAAATTAGTTAAGTTAGTTAATATGACATGTTTTTCTAAACATACTTAGTCATCTTCCTTAATTCTCTCTCTTCTCTTTGATTATTGTTGAGGGAGCAACAATAGGAGTAAAATAGGAAAATGTTGATAAATATGAAAAATATGTCTTATATTTAAACTCAAGATTAACTCCTTAAATAAATTTTATATTAAGAATCAGAGGGATTATAATTTAGTAATGTCAATATATGATCTTATAATTTCTTTTGTTTAAGTCACTGACTTTTTTTTTTTTTGGTGTAAAAAGTCAATGATTTTATAATTTAGTAAAGAAGTTGTGAATGTAATCCCAGTTATTATGATGGACCGGTAACATCCGCCCTTCTGGATAAAAAAAGAATTTAATAATAAGTATTTTACGGCTCAGGGGTCCTAAAACAAATTCAAGGTTGGCATTCTTATATTATATTAATTGTATCATTTATTGTATATTAATTATGACTCTTGGTAGTGACTCTTGGTGTAATATCCCAAATTTCAAAACTAAAAGCTAGAGAGTAAGCCTGAATAAGGTGGACTACTAAACCCAGTTTGGGAAGAGTCCCAAAAATCATTAGTGGAAAAATAACTTTTAAGACCGGTTAGAAATAACATTTTAAACTGGTTCTGCATGCGGTCTTGATATAGCCGGTCTTAAAAGTTTGTTATTTTTTAGATCAGTTAAAGAACCTGTCTTAAAAAAAAAGTTTTAAGACCAGTTATTTATAAAACCGATCTAAAAATAATTATTCTTAGACCTGCTATTGAAGAAACCAATCTAAAAAGTTGAACTTTTTAGACCGGTTCTCAAAAAACTAGTCTAAAATGGTCAAAGTTTTAAACCGGTTCTTTCCAAAATTGGTCTTAAAATAATACTTTTAAGACCAGTTTTTCAGAAAACCGGTCTAAAATGTACTTTTTAAACCTGTTTTGGAAGAACTGATCTAAAAATTTTTTTAAAAAGAAGAATTGCTCTATTTAAAACATTTACCCAGCCAGCAAGCCAGCCATTTCCCTGTTAAAACATTTTACTCAACAAGTAGCCATTTCAATGACACAGATAGAATAAAAGACAGAATAAACTCACAATCACAGGCAGAATCATAAAATTATAGCCAAAATTAAATATGTTATACACTGTCTTCTCAGGCAACCCAAACTAATTGAAATGGAAACAAAGTTCATCATCATCATCAACACTTATTCATTATGGCCAAAATACTTTATACACATTCTTCTTAGGCTAATGATCACTAGCTGGCTTTAGAGCATCTACACTAAGACACCTTATATGCTTCATTTTCCTGTGACAACATCAAAAAAAGTAGTTTTAATTTATATATACCAATAACAATAAATAAAATTCAAATATAGTTCATGATAATTATTTTAGATAACTAACCTTCAAAGTAGTTTTATAAATGGATATCTTCCCATGTCCCTTCATGATGATCGTTTCTTGTGCCGTGTTCATTTTCTGCTTCATCTTCTTCGTTCAATTCTGGTAGACCCCTAGAAAAAGGAGTCTCAAGAAGATCATTCATTGAACAACTTTCCTGATTAATGTCAACGACCTTTTTTCCTTGGAGAGCTACGGACCACATTTTATTTGCCTCATCGGTAATATAGAACAATTGTTTCGCTTGATATGCCATAATAAAAGGTTCATCTCCAAAACTTCTACTAATCAGATCAACCAATGTAAATCCCAACTGATCAATCATCACACCATTGTTGACATCAACCAACTTACATTTGAAAATGGGAAATTTAATTTTAACATAATCAACCACCTAAATCTCTTTAATAACCCGATAATAAGGTATTGTTGCCAATCTAGGGTTCTTATCTTTCGAACTAGAGAAGTGCATAGATTCAGCCACTAACATAACCCCACTGTTCTGGACGGTGCTTCTATCATCAAGGGATTTCATGTAAAACATATAACCATTGATCACATATGAAGTCCAAGTTATGACATCAACCTCAGGACCACGTGCTAACCATTTAATTGTATCAGAAACATATTCTTCTCCATCAACCTTTTGTTTGAACCAATGTGCAAAAGTTTTGTTATGCTCCCTAATTAACCTTTATTTGGTCATTCGACTATTTTCTTTCCAAGAAATTTCTTTATGAGCATTAATGTAATCTTGAACTTCATCAAAATTATTCAAGATGTAAAAGTGGACTTGTTGTAATTCATCAGAATCAACACTCTTTACTGTAGCCCGCATCTACCCCCTTCTTCATCATGACGTTCAGGAAGCCCAATATGTCTTACATTTGACAGTTAACCTTCACAAAACTCCATGGCTTCTTCAGAAACATATTTCTAAACAATAGATACTTCAGGCCGATTTGCATTCTTCATATATCCTTTTAGGATTTTCATAGTTCTTTCAATTGGGTACATCCACTGTAAATAGATAGGGCCACACAACTTTATCTCCCTCACTAGATGAACAATTAGATGTACCATGATGTTAAAAAAAGAAGGAAGAAAAAGCTTCTCAAGCTGGAACAAGATCAGATATCCTTCATTTTCTAGTTCATCCAATCTTTCTGTCTCAATGACTTTACTACAAAAAGCATTGAAGAAGAAACAAAGTCTAGTCAAAATATGTTGAAGATCATATTCGACAATGCCTCTAATAGCTACTGGGAATAGTTGTTGCATTAAAACATGACAATCATGAGACTTTAGTCCGACTAACTTCAAGTCTTTCATTGACATAAGCTTCCTAAAATTTGAAGAATACCCTGAAGGAACTTTGATGCCATGTAAACACTTACAGAAGCTTCTTTTCTCATCCTTAGACAAAGTATGAGCAGCTGGAGAACAAAAAGTTCTCTTACCATATGCCTTTAGATGCAAGTCTTCTCATATCCCTATTTCTTGCAAATCTAATCTTGCCTTTACGCCATCCTTAGAACTACCTTGTATGTGAAGTAGTGTCTCAATAATACTATCAAATACATTTTTCTCCACATGCACGAAATCAATACAGTATCTCACATCAAGATTGGATCAATATAGAAGATTGAAGAAGACATGCCTCTTTTTCCATTTATTTTTTTCATTACTGATCTTTGTAATCTTACTAAAGATAACATTGATATTTTTCACATTTTCATAAACTTGTTCCCCAGTCAATGCCTTCGGAGCATCTTCAAACTCTTATCCACCAAAAAAAGCTTTCTTTAATCTACGATATAGGTGGCCTCGTCTAAGAAATCTCCTATGGCCAAGATAAACTATCTTTTGTCCATAGTGAAGTTGATGGTAGCATGTTCCTTCTTCACAAATCGGACATGCTTTATAGCCTTTAACACTATATCCTAACAAGTTTCTATATGCAAGGAAGTCATTTATAGTACAAAAGATTATGGCTCGCATTTTAAAAACCTCCTTCTTGTTCACATTCAAAACATCAACACCTTCATTCCACAAGTCTTTCAAGTCTTCAATCAAGGGTTCTAGGTAAACATCTATGTCATTTTCAGGTTGTTTTGGTCCCAAAATCAATATAGACAACATGATGTACTTTTGTTTCATGCATAACAGAGGAGATAAGTTGTTAATTACCAACAGAACAGGCCATGAACTATGTATACTGCTCAGGCTACCAAAAGGATTCATACTACGCCTAAGCCTAAGGTTCCTAGGTTCTTCACCAAAGGTGGGAAATAATTGATTGATTTTCTTCCATTGAGAAGAATCAGCCGGCTGTCAAAGCTTTCCATCGGATATCCTCTTATCCACATGCCATCTCAAATTTTGTGCATCATTTTCATTAGCAAACAAGCGCTTGAACCTTGGTATGATTAGAAGATACCACAACACTTTTACAGGGGCATTATTTGATTTGTACCTTGAGGTTTCATATATCAGACACTGTTATTCCTCTTCATACTCTTTTTTATACAAAATACTATCATTAGGGTATGCATGAATCTCTTTATACTTCATCCCTAGTGGACACAGTATTTTCTTAGCATCATAGTATCAAGAAGGCAACACATTATCATCTAGAAGCATATCCTTAAAAGCCTTAAGTGTTTATAAAAACTCTTGTTGCTCCATCCATACCGTGCTTTCAAGCTTACCAATTTCAATATTACTTTCAACAATTGGTATTTTTGACTTCCCGGGTACAGTGGCGTCTCAGCACCACTGCACATATTACCATATGCATGTGATTGCTCAAAAGCCTCTTCTCCTATATCACTAATAATATCCTCTATCCGATCATCCGTATCCATGTCATTATCATCAAAGGTCACTCCCCCTGTTGATATGAACTTTTGCATTTCTAATTCTTTACTATGCCATACCCATACTGTATAACTCTTACAAAATCCTTCACAAATTAAATGTGCATATATATTTGCAGCACTTAGTCACTTCTCATTTAAACATACTACACAAGGGCAATAAAACTTCCCACTGCCATCATCGTCATTTGTTCTAGTAAAGTCTAAAAAACCCCTCACCCTATTATCATATTCAACACTCGTGCATTTAGTATTTATCCAACTATGACTACATATATCTCAATACTTGTAGCACCCTATATCAAACAGCAAAAGGATAGAAAAAAACAACAACAATAGAGTTTTAGAGATTTCAACAAATTTTAACATGCACCATTTGAAACTAGTATTGTTTCAACAAACCAATAACACTGACAATCAAGCAATCACACCAAATTAAAATAGAACTTAGAATGGTATTACTCCACGCCAAATATCACAAGTTAGAGCATCTTATTTACTTTTGGTCCGAAACAAGAAAAACATATATATAGTAATAAAGTCATCACACAGTTTTCCCTTTTACCTTAATTACTCTTTTCTGCAATTATTTCATGTCTAACTATATTATAAGAGTTAATATTGTTAAGAATAAGCAACTACAATATGAAAGTTGAGGGCTTTAATTGATAGAACACTAACTCGATTGAAGACCAAGGAGTGAGCTTCTACTCAAAGTCATGGTGGCGTTGACTAAGGTTGAAATGAAGTCCTGAAATTCACGGCACTGATAAAGGAAAGTCACAACAGAGGAGAATGGTCACTACAGAGAATAGAGGTGGTGGCGGAGGAGAGTGAATAGTGATGACAAACACAGCAACGGCAACGGTAATATAGAGGAAAGTTGAGCAAATGAGGAACAAGGTATAATGGATGAGTACAAAACAAGCAGGGATAGAGCTCAAAGAGAAATGGTGAAAAGAGAAGAAAGGGTTAGTAGAGCGTGGGATCTAGGCAAGGGAGTAAAAATACGGGCGAAAAAGCTCACCTTTTATACTGATTTTTGACAAAAACTGGTCTTAAATTGGTGGAAAAAATCATTTTTTTTTAATTTTTCACATTTAAGAGCGGTTTTTATTAAAACCTATCTCAAATGTTTCACATTTTTAATTTTTAATTTATTTTGATATTTTTAGACCGGTTTTATTTATAACCGGTCTAAATAATTTTTTTAAGACCGGTTTTTTGAAGAACCGGTCTTAGAACTTCTAAATAATTATGAAACTAACACCGGTCAAATTTTTTAGACCTTATCCGCCATAACCAATCTAAATGTGACGGTCTAAAGAGGAAATTTTGTACTAGTGAATGATAGGAGATAGAAAGACTCTCAAGTTTTGGAACTACAAGCTAGAGGATACTCCTATATTAGGTAAACTACTAAGCCCAGATTAGGAAGAGTCCCAAAAATAAGGAGATATATAAAGACTTTATGGGACTGTGTGATTTGGCCTACTGGACAGAGTGCCTAGTATGTATAGGAAGGAGGATCAAAATGTCAGTGCAGATGTGCATTGGGTTAGTAGAAAGATGCCATCTAGCTATATCATGAGGTATGGGACTGATTAGTCGAGCAAAACAGGCCTTTATAGGTGTGCACATGGCATTTTTAGGGTAGACATGTGTACCCTACGCTTTTGGAGTAGACACCGGTATATGGCACCATGTGGGGCCAACACACATATATGTTAGTGAAAACGTTTCACCCAAGAGGGGGTGAATTGGGTGATAATAAAAATTATAAGATAGAACTAAACCTGGAAACCGATAAGAAGAAATTTAAAGAGTTAGGAAGATTTCACAGAGGTGTACGCCGAAAGTTATACTGGTTCGGTCTAATTCACAATGACCTATCTCCCCAGATGGTTGAGACAAAGGCTTCCTTCCTTACAAACTTGTTCTTCTTCCTTTCTTTGTTCTTTAGATATTCAGGGCATTCGGATTTGATGTGTCCAGGCTTCCCACATTCGTAACAAATGATTTATTCCTTAGTCTTGCTGATACTTCCTCCTTTGTTGAAGTTCTTAAATCCTTGTCCCTTTTTATAAAACTTTTTGAATCTCCTTATGATCATTACCTTCTCATCGTCTTCAACCTCTTCTTCTGATTTCAGTTGTGTTTCCTCATTAATGACATTTAACGCTACTCCTTTCTTCTTCTTGTCATCAATTTCATCTAGTTCTCATTTGAACTTCAGTTTGCTTTTGTATTCCGATAGGCTACCAAATAAAGAAGCTACTGATCGCATAGATTCCCCTTTTGGCTTCTATTTCTGTGACTTTAGCCTCCCATTCTTTAGAAAGAATGTTTAGTATTTTCCTCACTTGGGTGTTTTGATCATAGTACTTTCTAAGTGCTCCAAGTTGGTTCACAAGGTGGGTATATCTGATTTCGAACTTAGCTTTTGATTCTCCAGACTTCATGCAAAGCAGGTCATACTCAGTGACAAGAGTATTGATCCGATTCTCCTTGATGCTTGAAGTTCCCTCATATGCTATTTCCAATGCTTGCCACATCTCCTTGGCAGTTGGAAAAGTGCAAATTCTGAAGTGCTCCTTCTGACTCAAAGTACTTTGAATCATGAGGATTGCCTTGTTATTGAGGGTCACGATCTTTTTATCATTGTCGTTATATTCAACTAGTACCTTTAAAATAGCTTGCCCTGCTACTGTCTTTTTGGGAATATAGTTCCCATCCTCAATGACCTCCCAGAGTCCATATTCTGTTGCCAAGATGAACACTCTGAATTTAGCCTTCCAGAATGAGAAGTGTTCTCCATTAAAGCCTGGAGGTCTGGTGATTGAGGCTCTGTCTAGAAGTATTTCTTTACCCATACTTGCCATAGGATCCTTCTTAGGCTGTTAAACTTGAAAAAGAAGACCTGGCTCTGATACCAAATATTGGTTCAAGTGTTTCACCCAAGAGGGGGTGAATTGGGTGATAATAAAAATTTTAAGATATAACTAAAACTGGAAACTGATAAGAAGAAAGTTAAAGAGTTAGAAAGATTTTACCGGTGTACGCCGGGAATTATACTGGTTCGGTCTAATTCATAATGACCTAAGTCCAGTCCTCAGATAGAATCTAAGATTAAATGGGTTCTTGGAACCTTGGTACACAACGATCTATTCCTCACTTTGAATACTCGCTCCCCCTTACACAACGTAAATAGATGCCCACCATAAGGTCCCACAACCTTAAGATATCTCTTAAACAAGTATATTGAATCAATAAGTATTCTCTCTCACAGAGTAGGTAATATAATCACTGAAGCGTATTAATACAAAAAGGCAATAAGAGCTCAGAAATGAATATTCATCAGTTTGGTAGTTCAGCATCTTAACTCCCGCTTTGAATGCCTTTGCTATTTATAGTTGGAGTGATTTTAATGACCGTTAGAGACATTCTGTTTTTCCTGTTACTCACTGAACACTTCTCAAAACATTCTTTATGTTATTTGGATATAGCTGTTGTGGTAAAGAGAATGTGTTGGTAGAAGCTCAATTTTGCATTTAATGGCTCTAACACAGTATATCTGCTTTTCTTGGAATTCAAATATCTGAAGTGTAAATCTCCTGTGACTTGCTTTGAGAATGTTAATCATGAAGGAAAAATAATAATAAACAAGATTAATGAAAATACTCAATATTTCTATGAAACTATAGATTTTTATTTGATGCTCTGTTTTTCTTGAAGAGTGAGTATTCGAATACTCTTATAGCTGTCAGGATAATTTGAATCTTTCTATGTTACATACTATTCGAATACCTTCATCAGTATTCGGATAATATTTGCAATTTTACATTGTGACTATTCGAATAATTGAGACACCTATTCGAATAGTGATCTCTTTAATCTTAAGATGATTATCCTGATACATTAGTTGCTATTCGAATACTTGCTTAGAGTTTGTCTAGAAATACTTTCCTTCCAACTTTCAATATTATTCAAATGGTCTCTTTGCTATTCAAATAATTTCTCATATCAATCTAATAGTCTTGATGTTGGTTTTTAAAAGCTATTTGGATATTAGTTATACTATTCAAATAGTGACTTTACTATTCGAATAGTCTCTTTAATATTCATATAAACATTTTGAAATTCACCTTTAAAATATAAGTACTATTCGAATACTTTTAGTTTAGAAAAACTTCCAGCTATTATATTAGTTTATACTAATCGAATAGTCAAAGATTATTCGAATAATATAACTATGTATCAGTGTATCTCTATTTGAATAACTTATGCATTATCATGATAACTGTCTGACTATTCGGATAGTCTGAGAGTTATCAGAATAATAGCTGATGAAAATTGAGTATTACTATTCGAATAGTAAACATACTATTCGAATACTCTCTTAGCAAAAATCTTGTGAATAAAAAAATGCAGAGGCAAACTAAACTAGACTTAGGTTTGTTATCATCAAAACTCTGAATCTAACAATATACTTGTGTTGGCACTCTCAGTAGGCACCACCTAACGTTTGAACCCAGGGAAATCCACCGGTCTCCAATCCGATCACACGATTAACTTTCCCAAACACCGAACCTGAAAGCTAGGAAAAACCATTAGACCCTCCCTTTCCTTGATAAATTGGACGGCTAAAGGCCAAAGAAAAGAGGTAGGATCCATTTTATTAAAGCAAGTGACACGTGCCACCAATTGATTGGATCGCCGAACAAATGGCACCATAGGAATGTGACATATGGCAGACACTTTCCAAGACCATTAAGGGCCCAATAATTTCATCCATCATCATCATTAAATAATAAAAAATGCCAAAACAATCTCAAGAAATTGTTAGAAGAGATAGAGGATAAATAGTAAATTTTCTTAACGTCAATGCACTGAAACATTACCGAATCAACGTTTCCTCTCAAAACACCCTTCACAAACCTTCTTCTACTCATCAGAAGCTTCATTTCTACAGTTTCATATTGTCATTTGGAGGGCTTTGGTGCCATCTCACTGGCCAGAGTACTACTTGATTTCCAAATTGGTTGCAGAAACCATAGAAGTAAGTGTGAGCTTCATTTTGAACTTATTGGTTTGTTGTTTGGATGAGTTTTCATGAAGGTGGGGTAATGTTCATTTTTTTGGCCAAGGGTATTTTTAAGGTTTAATCATTTTTTAATCATGTGTTTATGGTTAAATGATTATTTATGATGATATTAGACCTAGTTGTCGGACAAAATTCTATTTTGGTGAGTTAGGCAAAATTGGGTCTGTTCAGTCAGTAGGTATAGAGGCTGAAGCTTTATGATTTTGATGATTTTGATATTACCATTGTGTTTAAAATGCAAAAATATATGGGAATAGCCCTGGTTGTAAATTCTGGATCCTTGGAAATATATACTCTAAAGTTGAAATGCTGCCAGTATGTGTTTTATGCAGGGTAGATTGTTTGCATGAAGTTTTTAAATAGGTAAATGATGTTCAAAAATTATGAAACTTTCCAAACTAAAAGTAGACATGCTAAGCTTTAATTTGATATATAATATGTTAAATTTGGGTCAGTACTTTAGTAGATATTAATTCTTAAAGTTTGAGGTTTTAAATTGTACTGAACTCTAGAGCAATGTGGTAGTTCGTGGAATTCTGTATTTCTATAGTTACAATGTGGCAAAGGATAAACATGAGAATAGGTCAAGGATAACTCAGCTTACATTATACCAAACATATTAGACTAAGTATTAATATGCCATATGTAAAATTTTGATTATAGGACATGGTAGTTGTTCGAGATCTAAGACCAGCCCGAGCTCAAAGAAATAGTTGGATATTGCTCAAGGGAAATGACCAGGTAGTAACTTTTTCTTTCATACGTTATGAGAAACATTGTATGGTCATGGTTTCATCAAGAGTTTGAAAGCCTTCACAGTTTGCAAGGTGGTCGCTCGAGGCTTGTTGAGCACGTGGATGCCTGGGCAATAAAAATTATTGTTATACACAAGTGGAATCCCAATGCCTGTTGCGCTAGTAAACACTCAGGGCCAATTGATTTAAATACCTAGTGCTATGGTAATGTGATATGCTACATGATGTGTTCTGAATGCTGATTGCTAATTCCATGTTATAATATGATTATTATTTGGCATACTCTGTGTTCTTATATATATATGATTGAATGCCTATTAGTACTGAGATTCTTTTGAATCTCACTTTTTTCCTATAACCCATCTCTAGTGTAAAACCCCAAATTTTATTACCCAATATGTATTATAATTATTTGAAATATTCAATACAATGGTGAATTTTAGAAAAATGTGAATAGTTCTGCCAGTGAGATTTCCTGTGAGGCAGTGAGTTTGTCATGTTTTTTTTAGATAAACAAATGATAATCCAAAATTATGAAATTTTACGGGGTGAGAGTAGACATCCTAAGCTTTAATTTGATAGGTCATGGAAAATGTTTAGAGGTATATGCAAAGAGTTATGAATTTTTGAAGTTAGCCCAAAAAAACTATTGATTTTCTGGAACAGCATCCAAAGAATTTAATTCTGGCAATTTTATGCTTCCAATTGGTAAAGGGCTATATTTTTCCTTGAAACTAGACTCAATAAGGGTAGGGTTTTGTGCTTCCAAAGAATTTTGTGCTTCAATTTTTTATATTTTTTGGTGAATTTGTTCCTAATGTGTATAATCCTTCTCCTAAGCTTCTCTTCTATGTTATTTAAGATAATTGAAGCAGAAATTCTGAAGTTAAAAGGGGTAGGGTTTTGGCCACACAAGGGAAAAGCAAGAAGGAGCTTAATGTAACTTTTGAAACTCCGAATATTGATTGTTTTGACCACTATGAGCAATTTAATCGATGAATTTCTGTTGGATTGGCTCTGATTATAAATTTGGGAAAGTATGTGTCCTAAGTGTTATGCTACGAAAATTGAGTCTAAATGGTGGTTATAACATTATTAAATAGTTAATAAAGTAGTTAGGAGTAGAAAGGAGCAAGTCTGCGGAGTCATAATTGGAAAACCCCAATTTTTCCTAAAGAATTGGGAATTTTAGCCAATGTTGGTTCAGGCGGTTAAGGCTGGATTTTTAATGATATGATGCTTCTATTGAGTTCAGGAGGGAAAATTAGGTGGGGTTACAGTTGATCACTTTTTCAGAAAAGCCTGAAAAAGTATAATTATGAAAACACCCCTAAAACCCTGAAATAGGGGCTGCCAGGAGCATTCTAGTCTTTTGGCAGTGAATTTGGTAATTCTGAGACTACAGATTCCTTGGGTCAAAATATGTCAGAATAGCCCAGGTCAAAATTTCAGAAAAAGTACGGTCGGACTAGGTACGGCAGGGCCGGATCCCTGAGGGCATTTTGGTAAATTTTTACCATAGACAATATAACTACCAGAAACACTATAGAAGTGTCTAAATTATACGTTTGGAATTTCAGGACTCGAATAATAGCCCAAGCTGTGGCATAAAGTTCGAGGAGACTATTTAAGAATAAAAGAGGGTTAAGGTAGGGGACTTACTTTATTTATATGTATTTGATATCTCTGCTTGTATAATAATGTATATGATTGCTTTATTTGATTATGTAGAGCATATTTGAATAATGAAGCTCTGTTTCTGTTTATACTGTGGCCATAGTTATATTGCATGAAACATTGAGCATGCAGAAATTTCATTATGGGATATGCATCTAGTTAAAGCTAACATGTCTTGCATATAACATATGTCTTGCATGCATTAAGGTAATTGTTTTTCTACTGAGATTATTTTGAATCTCACACTCCCCTACCAATAATCTAGACAGGTGAATATAGAAGGTATGTAGAGATCAGAGACGAGAACTACACAAGAGGATTGCAGTGGTAATACGAAGATGGGAAGATGTCTTCATTTCATTATGACAGGTTTAGATACCCAAGTAGCCCTATACGACTATATGAATTGTAATTGTTATATACAATCCCTTAAGGGAATTTCCATAATCATGCATATATTATCAGTATATTAATGTTATTCCTGTGTTGCCCACCAAACTACATATCGTTTTCCACAAATACTTTACAAAAGGTGAAAATAAGATAAAGAGTTACATTTTGGTATTAGAGCCCAAAGTGGTTCTGGTGGAGTGGTGATTCTGGCAACCTGATAGTATATTTATAAGGTCTTGATTATATGGTAAAAGGAGATACACACAGAATGGGGCACTAGAGAAGTGAACTATCCCTTTACTATGTATCAGCCCCAAAAGATTAGGGAATACCCAAGGGAAGCAAGCAATGCAATACCGAACTGAGGGTAGTCTAAGGATATTATGGAACCTGAGGAAGCAAGTGTGGTAAGGCCAGGGTATAGACATAGTATATATTCAGCAAGAGGTAGCTGCATAATGTTTGAGATAATAATAGTCTCAGGGTACCTGTGGTCAAGAGCAAATAGAGCCGATATATGTGTTTTAGCACGGGTACATGAACTTTAAGCGCGATCAACCTAGGGAAATGCCATGATGGGTGACCTCCTGGGAAGTTGTTGCACATGTTATGTCATATTATGAAAAAAGAGTAAGAACATGTTATACAACAGTTCAAAGGCTGTATGTTGTTACAGGCTTTCCCTAACTATTGTAAACATCTATGATATGTTGTCTTTAAGGTACCTGTATACCTAAAACTTTGAAATAATAGATATGCCCTTATGTTCATGTAGGATTTATCTCTTTCTTGCTTCCATATCGTGAAACATAATGAGGATGAGACCAAGAGGTACAGGTGCTAGGTAGGGTCAAAAGTTAAACTTAACCCAATATAGCAAATATTGGGCATGTTAATAGAACATGAAACAAGGATCAATGATCAAGGATCATAGTAAGGAACTGAGAGAAGTGCAGTAAAACACAGACTAGGGGAAGATTTGAAATCCAATGTTATCTAAGAAAGGCCAATATAGTAACTCTTCCTTCATACACTATGTGAATGTTTATATGATTTGTATGTGCCATCTTCTGTAATATGTATGATATACAGTGCCTTCGAGTATACTGATGAATATGCCTACAGGCAGTGCTTTCGGGTATACTGATGAATAATGCCTACAGGTAGTGCCTTAAGGTATACTGATGAATAATGCCTACGGGAAGTGCCTTCAGGTACACTGATGAATAATGCCTACAGGTACACTAACGTGCCCATTCGAGGAACCATACGGCATGTGTAAGATTTGCAACAATAGTTAGCTCTGAACACATTTCCGACTGAACTGAGTTCTATGTTAGTATAATATTGCACTATATGGTGCAAGGCATATACATTATCATATTCTCTATGAATGATTGTGTGTTACTACAAAGGTCAAGTAGGATCCAACTAAGATGGTAAGACAAGTATGGGCGAACAGTGTAGCCCCACCTATATTGCATTTGACAATGTGAAACATCAGAGTGCGCAGCGGAAGACTACGACTCTATATTAATTGAAGGGAGTTAAATAAGTTGATTGTTGAGAATAATATAGAAACACTAAAATCTAAGCAACTATATGCCAAGTTGAAGTAAATGTGAGTTATGGCTTTTGGAAATTAATTTTATGAGCCATATAGTCTCACAACAAGGAGTCTTGGTGGATCCTTGCAGGGTGGAAGCAGCACTAAACTGAAAGGGGCTAGAGACTGTCTCTGAAATACTTAGTTTTCTGGGTCTTGCCAGATATTACAAAAGATGCGTACTGAATTTCTCTAGAATAGTTTTAAAAACTCAACATTATCTATGGGACTGTAACTAGGAAAAGAGCTTCACTGAGTTGAGACGAAAATCAACGTTAGAAATGATATTGACAATCCTAAATCTAATGGAATTTTGTTGTCCTTGTTGATGCTAGTAATCAGGATTAGGAAGTGTTTTAATGCGGCATGGCCATATATTGACTTATGCATCTAGAAAATGGAAGCCTCATGGAAGAAAAAAGATTTTATCCCGCACATGATCTTGAGTTAGCAGCAATTATGTTGCATTGAAAATCTGGAGATGTATCGTTATGGTGCGACTGTAGTGTTGTATTGCGACTACCAGGATTTGAAGTTTTGATATAATCAAAAAGAACTAAATATGAGAAAGCGTTACCTGCAGTTTTTGGCTATGTATATGTATAGTGCCGGTAAAAGTGGTTGGGTCGCTAGCCCACCAAGCTTAACCCGGGAGCTGCCCCACTGGTTCGCATATTTTTTTTAAATTTTTTTATTTTCTCTTATAAAATAAATTCAAATACTCTGATTATCTTTCCTTTGATGTTGTGTTCGACTACTTTATCATACTTTTTATTTGACATTTTTATTTTCATATTATGTTTATTTATTCTACTATTATTAAATTTAAAAGAGATGTGTTTATATAGTTTTGTGATGTGAATAAATGAAAAAAAGTAAAGTAAGAATGAAACGGACTTCATAACACAAATGTATAAAAGAAAAGAAGTGTGATATGAGCAGGTGAAAGGAAATAAAGTAAAACTTTTAAAAAAAGAGTGAAATTAAAAAAAATGGCCACCAGCCCGCCAGCCAGCCTAAATGGGCTTTGCCAACCCGCGAAGGAGGAGGGCTACACCAGTCCACCCCATCACAGCCCGTAACCCATGGCGGCTAGCCCGCAACCCACGAGCCAACCCGAATTACCACCTCTATATATGTAAGAAATTTCATAAACAAAATTTATTTAAGTGCGGGAGAAATGTAAAACCCCAAATTTTATTCCCCAATATGTATTGTAGTTATTTTAAATATTCAATAAAATGGTGAATTTTGGGAAATGTGAATAGTGTTGCCAGTGAGATTTCCTGTGAGGCAATGAGTTTGTCATGCAGTTTTGGATAACTAAATGATGAACCAAAATTATAAAATTTGATGAAAGTAGACATCATAAGCTTTAATTTGATAGGTTATAGGAAATTTTTAGAGGTGTATGCATAGAGTTATGGATTTTTGAAGTAAAGCTATGGATTTTCTGGAACAACATCCAAAGAATATAATTTTGGGAATTTTGTGCTTTCTTTTAGTAAAGGGCTATATTTTTTCTTGAAACTAGACTCAATAAGGGTTCTATAGCCTTTGGAATCACTCCAATACGATGTCTACAAATTTAGTTATGATGTTTCAGAGTTTAGGTAGAAAATTCGAAAATGATAAATTAGTTAGAGATGACATAAACATACATAAAATGACATAAGCATAAAGTTATAAAAGCAATTTCCTCTTCTTCCTTACCCATAAACCATTGGTTTTGGCTGAAAAAGGAGAGAGGAAGCTTGAGAGAATTCTAGAGAGAGAAAGAGAAGAAAACTCACAAGGCAAGTCAATTTCTTCTATGAATTTGTTCCTACATGTATAATCCTTCTTATAAGCTTCTCTCCTATGTTATTTAAGATAATTGAAACAGAAATTCTGACATTAAAAGGGGTAAGGTTTCAGCCACACAAGGGAAAATCAAGAAGGAGCTTAAGGTAGCTTCTGAAACTCTGAATATTGATTGTTATGACTATTGTGAGCAATTTAATCAGTGAATTTTTGCTGGATTGGCACTTGATTATAAATTTGGGGAAAGTATGTGTCCTAGGCATTATGCTACTAAAATTGAGTCTAAATAGTGGTTATAACATAATTAAACAGTTAATAAAGTGGTTAGGAGTATAAAAGAGCAAGTCTACGTAGTCAAAATTGGAAAACCTCAAATTTTCCTGGATAATTGGGAATTTTGGTTAGCGCTGGTTCAAGGAGTTAGGGCTAGATTTTTAATGATATGATAATTCCATTGAGTTTAGGAGGAAAAATTAGGTAGGGTTACAGTTGATCATTTTTTTCAGAAAAAAGCCTGAAAAAGCATCATTATGAAAACGCCCCTAAAACCCTAAAATAGGGGCTGCTAAGGGCATTTTGGTCTTTTGGTAGTGAATTTGATAATTCCAAGACCGGAAATGGATTCCTTGGGCAAAAATATGTCAAAATAGCCAAGGTTGAAATTTAAAAAAAAATGATGATGACATAAGTCAAAGTTTGCAACTTAAAAATAAATATGTGTGGAGGAGGAATTGAGTTAATTGAAGAGCATATTTTTGGGCCATTTGGAGAGTGCTTTTGGGCCAAGTATATTAAAAAAGGGTGGTAACATTGAGTTAATTAGCATCTGATTAAAAGCCATAAAATATAATAAACGAAAGGGATGAAGATGGATATTTTAAGACACATTTTCCTCTTCTTTCCTTCTATATTTCAATCAGCTGAAGTAAAAGAGAGACAGAGCTATTTGGAAGTTGAGAGTTCAAAAAAAAGTAAAGGTTAGGCTTTAAGCCAAAAATCCAAGTAAGCAAAATCAAGAGAGAAGAGAGAAGGGGCAGTGGCATCCTAAAGTGAGAAAGTTGAGCAATCATAAGGAACTGGAAATAGCCTAAGCTGGAACCAAAGTTTAAGATTGACCGAGGAATCAAAAAAGGAGTCAAGTAGTAACTCTATCTTTCATTCATTTTGTGTAGGCCATCTTCTGTAATATACATGGACACACAGTGCCTACGGGTACACTGATACACAGTAATTATAGGTACACTGATACACAATGTCTACGGGTACACTAATATATTGTGCCTAGGGTATACTGATATACCGTGCCTATAGGTACACTGATATGCCCGGTCAAAGGACTGAGGTATGGAATACATAGAGGTTGCAACAGTAGTTGGCCCTAAATACATTTCTGACTAAACTGAGTTCTGTGTTACTATAATGTTGCATTATCTAGTAATTGGCATATTTTTTTATCACACTTTTCTATAAATGACTGTATGTTACTACTGAGATTCTTTAAATCTCACCCTTGCCATAAACATTCAAAGTTTTCAACTTATGCAAGCAGCTCAGTGGGTAGAATCGTAATTACCGACAACAGAAGATTCAGAACCAATACAAGAGGAGATGTTAGTTATCTAAAGGCCTTTATCATTTTAAGGTCTGTAAACATTATGTATACCTCTATGGAGAAATTCCTGCAATATAATCAAGCACATTGTATTAATAATATCAGTATTTTTATACTATTCCTGTATGCCCACCACACTGCGCCCTAATACTCAGAAAACGTGAAAATAAGATAAGGGTGTTACAATTTGACTGATTCCAAAGCCTATGTGAAGCTTTATAGAAGATGCCATACATAAAGCATACATACAATTACACAGTATATGAAAGAAGTGCTACTATCTAACTCCTTTTTCAATTCCTCGGTTGGTCCTAAACTTTGGTTTCAGCTCGGGCTATTTCCAGTTCCTACAAAAACTAAAGTTCAAGTAACTAATTATTACTTGTATTATTACTACCTTTAAATCAAATTCTACTGGTTATCTAATACAGTTATAACAGTTTATGCATAATACAATTCTGCATAGTGCAATTTCACTATTTCCAGAAACTGGCAGATTTTTAGTCAACTTTGGAAATTCATAATTAATTATATAAAAATTCAATTTTACTAATTCTAAAGCCTATGTGAATCTTTTTAAATGTAATTTTGTATAAAAATACTTAAGTTGACCACAATCATCACACTTTTCCCAAAAATTTGCCAAACTCCCCTATTCCCATATTGCATTTCAGAAACAAGGCTCAACTTTAAAAATCGATATCTTTTAATGTACTTGTCCAAAAATCATGATCTACCTATCAAATTAAAGAGATGTCTACTTTAATATTATCAAATTTCATAATTTTTGGATCATGTTTGACCAACAAATTTTATTGCACAATAATACTACCTTCAGCGAAGCAAATCAAACAACATTTCCTTTCAATTTCAAAAATTTCTAGATTTGCATACCAACATCCAAAAATCATGAACACATGTATTGCTACACAATTTTTCCTTCTAAATCAAATGGAACTATCATAATTTCAAATTTCCAGCTCTACCCTTGGTTCTGCATCTGGCCGAAACTTAGGTTCTTAGGAGGGAAGTTGTGTTTTTTTTATTTCTCTTGATTAACCACTTCCTTTTCACTTATAATCACAAGATTAACTACTTAAACACAAAACCAACATGATTCATGGAAATTCTGGCAGCATTTTTTCTTAGGGTTTAATCATCTATTTTCACAAAACCAAGCAAAATCAAGCCAAATTCAACCACAACAACATCATATAACACAAGAGGATCAAAGTTTGTAAGATTACTTCTTGGTTACTCACTTTCTCTCTCTTGAATGCCACTATGCTCTCTCTCTCTCTCTCTCCTTTCTTGGTTTAGCTTGCTAACCATAATTTTCAGGAAGAAGAAGAGGTTAGAAGAAGTTCTGAGTAGATTAGAAGGCAAGAACACTTTGATTTCAAGCTCTTACCTTGGATTTTTGGCTTCTTGAAACCCTAAGACCTCTTGTGTTCTTGAAGCTCTTGAACACTCTTCTCTCTCTCTATTTTCTTACGTTTGGCCAAAATATGGAGCCGAGAAAGAGATGAGAATGGTCTTATAATACCTCTTGGCAATATTTTATTTTAATATAATTATCACATGGCCATAAATTTCTTATCATATTTTTCTTTTTACTTGGCCAAGATAATTTCTCTTTCCTTCTCCAAATTCACTCGATCATGAAGTCTTGGATATACAAATATTGGCTCTTGAAGTATCTACTCCACCTCTCTTAATTTCCTATATTTTATTAGTAATTTTCTATGTGCTTTTATCTTTAAGACTTCATATTTAATTACTTGGCTCTAAATAATTCAACATGGCATCACCATCATCCAAGTAATTATTTTTCCTCCAATTTCCCTCTCTTGGCTGAAATAATCATAAGAAAAGGAAATGAAATGGCTTTATGAATTATCTCTTGGAAGTTACACATAATAACCCTATATGACAAATTTACTTTTGACTTTTCAACTTTGATTTTTACTTGGCAACAATTTGTTCCAACTCTTGTCATATATTTCTCAAACTTCAATTTCCTCTTGCTCTCACCTTTTTGGACATCCCTTGTCCAAGAAAAAGGGAAAATATGGGCTTTTAATTTGTTATTAGTCAAATGACTATTTTGCTTATACATTTTTTGTGACTTATTGTATTAAATCATAACTTCTTCCTTTTCCCTTCACTTTGGCCGTCCATCACCCCTACAATTGAGCCAAAATTATGCTCTTTTATTTCCCAAATTAATGCTTTAATTATGGGACAAATATTAGCTTTAATTCTAATTTTAGCCAAATTTTCTTGTAACCTCAACTAAGGTTATTTTTGTCATTCCAAATGCATCATAATTCCCCGTTTTATTCTAATGAATGCCATAAATAATTATAAGGCATATTGGTGAATAAAAAAGGGGTGTTACATATGGCAAGATCAAAGAGGTAATGTTACCCCTCTCTCCCACCGGTGGCGGCTACCAGCAGTTCCGCTTTGTAGCCCCCTCTACCTCTAACATTGGAAGAAATTGCTGAGGCCATCTTTCACCTCCAGGGCACCATACTGGAGGTAATGACAAAGCAAGATTGCTTCTCTGAATAACTAGAGTATGTGGCAGTGGTGTTGAACGACGTCGCCAACCATTTGGACTAGGAGCGGCAAGTATCCTGGAATGATGATGATCTTCTGAAGGCCTGAGTTTAAAGAACCCCCATTATTGTTATAATATTTTGATTTAGTTGATATTTTGTGGCTGATCATCATCATATATAATATTTTGATGTAATTTTGATTTCATGTATGTATATTGTTGCCTTTAGGCGATGATTAATGAAAAAAGTTTCTGTCTTGTGTGTCTTTTGATATTTCTTATTGATGATTATACTCATATACCTCTTTTCATTAATCTATTTTGATGAAAAAGTTTCAACATTTAGATGAAACTGCTTGTTTCTAAAATTTTATGTGTTTTAAGAATTACATTTTAGACCAGGATGATTTGAAAGATGGTGTCATTATGAATTAAAAATGTTTTTAACATATTGACACCGGTCTTTAATGAGAACCAGTGTAGAAAAGGCTATGGACACCAGTCATTAATAAGAACCAGTCCAAAAAGGGATGCCCTAAGTATATATATACTCACTTTCATGCTCAGTCTTCATCTCTAGCCTCTCGTAGTTCCCCGCGAGTACTCTTCCTCTCTCTATCACCTCCAGCTGCCATGATGTCTCTCCCTTCACCATTAAGATAGCTTGGTATTCCTTTCCATTAGACTCTCCCTCTCTATCATCGGCGTTTTGTTCTCACTTTCAGTAAAACTAGTAGCTTTTCACAAACCCTCGATAGATGTTTTGCTATCGCATTCTGTTAGTATTCTCTTTCTTTGTCTTTTCTTGTATAGAATTTTAATTGTTGTCTTTAGCAAACCCACGATACTTCTTTTCCTTCTTTGTCAAAACTCTGATTGAAATTTTAGTTTTTTTCTTACATTCACATAAATGAAAGTGTTCTACTTGATCGATATTCTCTCTTTTTGGTTGTGAAGTATATTTGCAATTTTACATGAAATTTACATTTTTTTGTCTGTTGGATATATATTCTTTGTGGTTATTGTAGTTGTAGAAGCACTTATGCTTGCTTCTTTCTTTCTTTTCAAAAACAATGATGCTTGATCGATATTCTCTTTGGTTGGTTGTGAAAATTGTTTACAGTTTTGCATGGCAAGTGACCTTATGATATATGTGGTGGTGTTGATTGGTTCATATGCCCTAATCACTTTGTTGTGATTAATTTAGGCCTACCAACTCCACCATATATGCCACAAGGTTCAACTTGCGATAGAAATTTGCACTAGACATGCATACATAGCATAGAGGCTAAATAAGCGCCGAATAGATCATACATTCATGAGTTGAGAAGTATTCAATATGTGAATTATGTGGTGGTGTGGGGAGGCCAGTATATTCATGCTTGCTTCAAGTTCAATGTAGCTGTTAACATATTGTTTGTACGTAATACATTGAATTTGAAGCAAGTAATGATAATTCTAGCCAATCAACACCACCACTCATTGCACAAATGGTAGCTGAGTGCCAAAGAGGACAATA
Organism: Inga oerstediana; assembly: GCA_963210345.1. Classification (NCBI taxonomy): domain Eukaryota; kingdom Viridiplantae; phylum Streptophyta; class Magnoliopsida; order Fabales; family Fabaceae; genus Inga; species Inga oerstediana. The sequence continues at coordinate 40,431,863 of OY723407.1, forward strand.
ATAACAACTAACGTTAATTCTAGTAATATGAAGAGTGCCAAGTTGACTAGTTTTTATAGCTTTCACTTATGTTTTTTGTAGACATGTTTATCTATTTATAGTGGATTTATATTTAATATGCTTATTATTAATTTGGTATTTGTAATTGCAGAGAGGAGTATGAAGAGAATTGAAAAGGCATGCTCAGAGCTTTGAGTTGAGTGTTTTTTTTGTAGCTAATACTTATGTTTTTATACACATGTGAAGAGCATTGAATAATATGATCTAATATGTAACTCTATGTAATTGTTAGCAAGAATTGGAAAATGAAAAAAAAGCCTCTCTTCCACAGGTATGCTAATTGCAAATTCTTTGGATTAGATTTTTTTCTAGTAGCTGTATATTTTTTGTGGTTGTTGTAATTATTGTATGCGAATTTTGTCCATAGATTTCTTAATGATTGGAGTTGTGAAACTTGTGATAATGACAATAATGCAATTTCATTGTATCATTCTCATTATGGCAAGTTTAACAAATCTAATATTAATGAATTTCATGGACAAAAGTTTGCATACACATATGTTAATTAAATCTTGTTGGTCATGCCTTTGTTCTTTTCAAGTTTTTTTTCTTTGGATGCCCCCTCTTCGAAAGGGCTTAGATGACTATTTAGTGTTAGGTGGGAGTGTTGATTATAATTTTAACCCCGACGTATGGGATCCATACATGCGTGGTTTGTATTGTGGGCCATCCTTAAAGTTGAATGCTGCAACCCTTGGATTGGGTGCTAGGTTTACTAATCTTAGGCATTTTGGCTATTTTGATATTTCAGATAGAATATGGCTCTAGCTTACCTTAATTTTAGGTGATAAAGGTAGAATATCTTATTTAAGGAAGCTGAGTACTAACATGGTTGATACACAATGTAACGCCCCAAATTTTGATTAAGGGCTAATTGCAATTATTGAGAATGATTATGTGGATTAATGTGGATTTGAGATCCGAATAATTATTAGAAATGCCCAACACTCTATATTTTAGCATAATTATATGGCAAGATAATTAGTTGGGCTAATTATTGAGGTAAGGGCGCATGGATAAAGAAAAAGGGAATTTAAATTATGTTATGTGGCAATTTCAGCAAATATGCGATAATCAGTGGAAAAATGGAAATCATCGGTTAATTAGTTAGTGATTAAAATAAAGATTAATTACTAACAAGAAGGAATGAGAAATGTAACTAAATGACTAATGGAATTGGTTAGTGTAACTAAGTGGAGGATTAGTTGTGAGGAGATTGCATGAGAGAGTGACATGTGGCATTGTTGTGTAAGCATGATGAGAGTTGTTGAGGAAGTCAACCAAGCATGGTCTCATCATTTTTCTCTCTCCCTTCTCTCCCACAATTCAGCTGAATGAAAAGAGCATGGGAGCCCAAATAATCATCATTCATCTCTCTCCACACACTCAACCTCTCTTATTTTCTCTCTCTCCCTCTCTCTTATGCGTATGGGGCAAGGGATGGGCAGAATTTCTGCCTTCATCCCCATCATTTCATCACACTCATCTCTCTCTTATCCCTCCAAGAATTTTGTGCAGCCATCGGAGCTTGAAGAGGAGAAGAGCTTGGGAAATAGGTGAGATTTTGACCCTTCTAATGACCTCTAATGGAAAAACTCCCTTCTTCAATCTTGTTCCTTGTGTTGAGAGCTTCAATTCTATGATTTTAGATTTTCCATTGGTGGTGATTTGAGCTCTCAAGGAAATATAGAGTTTAGAGAATCAAAGAACTCCTTGGAGAAGGTTAAAGAAGTGAGTGAGTTGAGCATTTCGATATAAGTTTTGTGGTCATTTGGTTAAGTTGGAATTTTTGGGAATTTAGCCCTATTTTCAAAAATTAGGGTCTCGTGGTGTTTAAGTTGTTGTTATCATGGATATGGTGTTTTGAGATGTATCTTGGATAGATAGAAGTTGATTGGAAACTTGGATTGAAAAGTTGCAAGTTTGGTCAGTGAACAATTCTGTGCTGGCAGTGGTCTTACATGGACGTTTTAAAATTGCAAATGGTGTTGGAAAATTATGAAACTTTCCAGTCTTAAATTTCACATTCCAATATTCATAATGGACAAATAATTTATATAATTTTGAATTTTAATCCAGGAGTTATGACTGTCCAAAGTTTGATGTTAAATCTGGGAACAATTCTGGAGCAGTGTGAACATTTCTTAAATTCTGTATTTTGTGGTGATTTCTGGTATTGGTACATATTTTTATAGTAACTAGGACTTAAATATATTTCAATGGGATTTAGGATCACCTCATTTCGATTTTTCTAGAATTAATTATAATTTTTGGAAGTTGAGACACAAAAGTCTAATTTTTCCAATTTTTTGCCTAAAATCTCGGCCAGCACTGTTTTGAGGGGTAGGAGCTAGTTTTACATGAAATAGATGGTTCCACTGGATTCAATGAGTAAAAATATGTGGGGTTACAATTGGGCACTTTTTCCGTAGAGGCCAGAAAAACATAATTATGAAAACGCCACTGAAATCCCTAAATAGGGGCTGTCAAGGGTATTTTCATAATTTGACAATGATTTTGGTGATTTCAAGTCCCGAAATGGATTCCTTGAGCAAAAATACATCATAATAGACTTGGTCAAAATTTTTGGAAAACTAGCCATCGGGCCAGGTAAAGTGGGGCCGGGCTGGGGTCCTAGGAGCATCTTGGTAAATTTTCACTATAGGCTAATATAACCACAAGAAACACTATTTAAGAGTCTAAAATGACACTTGCATAGGTTATGATATATTTCTTGTATATTTAATACTTTAGGACTGAGTCGGAAGCCAGAAGCGGCACATTTTATGAGCCACAATAAAAAGGGTGGTCTTTGAGATAGTACTTCCCAATCCTTTTCGACGATTGTTAGAGACTTTTATAGATACTTAAGGAACTTTAATGATAACCAAAACTAAATGTTTTGAAGTCATTTGAGTATTGGAATAAGTGATAACGTGTCGTCCTTCATTATAACTACAGGATTTGATATTTGCCTGGATAGTAGAAGGCCTACGCCTGATCAAGGACAAAAAGAACAAGTTAGTGACACTTTATCCTATATCATGTTTAATGTATTGCTTGTATGTATTTATCATTGAATGAGTGAGGGGACGTGGCAGTAAGCCCTGCCTTGAATAGGGGAAGTGGCGTGAGCCCGACCTTGAATATTGTTGAGGGGATGTGGCATGAGCCCGTCCTTGAATATTGATTAAGGGGACATGGCGGTTAGCTTGGCCTTGAATATTGTTATGCTACATTGTGATATGTGCTTACTTGCTTTGTTTAATTATACATCATATACGTAAACTGTTGCTACTGGGATTCTTGTGCATCTCACTCTTTCCAAATAACATTTTTAGCTAGGGCAAGTGGATCTTGAGACAAGCAAGTGAACAAGGATGACTAGGATTGCCGGTGGTAGTCTTAGTTTCTTTTTGGTTTTTGGTTATCATTTGGACAACTATATGTATATATTGGATTGACCATAGGTTTGTAGTTATTGTGTAATCCCCGGTATGGGAAAATGAGATGGGCGATGATGCCCTATAAAACTCATGGATTAATGATGTTATTCCAGGTGAATGTCGGAAATTTTGTTAATACTCTGATATTGTTTATGTGACAAACCGAACAGGCCAATTGTTTTTATTTAAAAATGGAGATCATATTGTACAAGTATTACAAAAAAAATTTTAAGTATCCCGGATCTCTTATTCAATTGTAAAAAATATTTTAAACACTAATCACGGCCTTGATGACGGCGGGGGTTACACACAAACTTGAGATTCCTATTTTGTATGGTTGAATATGGTTATGTGATAAGATCTTAATTGAGATGAAAATCAAAGTGAAGGCTAATAATAAAGAGGTACTTGATTATATGGAGTTGCTAGTGAAAGGTTGATTGTAACACCTCATTTCTGTAATTGATCTGATGAGCTTTTACACAATGAGTCCAAACCAGCCTCGTAAGATAGTTTCAAATCCCAGCCTCAAGACAGGATTTGAACCTGTAGTTGAGTGAGTTGTTCTGAATTTTTCAAAACTCTTTCTTTAGTGGTTTGTAACTTTGTTGTTACTCATCTATTCTTATCTTTTCTTTTAATTCAATCAAAGCAATTTTGCTCATTCTTATGTGTGAAAGTTTCTTAACTAATGGGCTCATACCATACAATTACCTATTTCTAGTTCATTTATCATGCTTAGATGAACATTCATTCATCTTAAGGGTTATACATTAACTACATCAAAATTTAATATTTACATAACGGATTAGTGCGTACTACTCTTCAACTCTTCATTGCAACTTCTTCTTCTGGCACATTGTTCTGCATTGCTCTTTTGTGTTCTCGAGCCTATATGGTTGGGTGAGGGAGAGTGAGATTCGAGGGAATCTCAATAGCAAACTTTGCTAACTATATATACAAGATACAAGCTTAATGCATGACATACTTGTTTACATAAATTCATACCAACATAATGACTTATTTGCATGCTCAATGTTTAACACATTACACTAATGGTCATAGCATAAGCAAAGCAAAGCTTCAATCATTCACATATGCTTCATATAATTCATCAAAGCAATTCAACACATCAATGCATAAACATACTTATCAAGTAAATGTAAGTCAGGAAAGTTTTACTACCATTTGGACTTAGGTCCTCTTTTTGTCCCCTTTTCTTCTAACCATTGAAGTTGCTTGAAGATTCTTCCATTCTTCTTCTTTCTCATCTCATGGCCCTAGATATATAACCACATCATTAGAGCGATGACAAATGAATGTCCAATGTGGCTACATTAGCCTCTAGGACATATCTCTTATCTTTAGATCTATACTTGTCTCAAATTACTTTAAGTGCCACAAATTCGCGGGTCAACTCTAATCTGCCAGATTTGTCACCTAACTTTGAAAAATCATAACTTATTCTAGGGAACTCCAAATGGGATGGTCCTTGTTTCTATATAAAGCTATTTAAGTCCTCTTTAAAGGAAAAATATTTCTTGCTGCCAGTTATGCACACAGAGTTCCAAAAACCTCAATCAATCCTCACTGCCACAGAAATCATTACATATTCAATACCTAACTGTAACAAATCTATCTCCCAATGTACTAACCCAAATGCCAAATATTATATATCAAATTAAAACTTATAATATTTGCAATTATTCTGGGAAGTTTAATGGCCATTGAACAACATTTGATCAATCATAATCAATCCATAAGTAGTCTGTCTCCAGAAAATGAATCTCACAGCACTATCTATTTAGCTTAAATTTTTGGGTGTTCAATCCAATCCTTCTAACATTGTGCTCACCACCTATTCCCATACAATTTTGTGTGTAGAATCTATTTCTAACTCAAAAACACCAAAATCATTCTCCTTCCTATGATTCCAGGTCTAGCCAAACCTATAAGGTTTTTGGGCCAAAATTCAGCTTTCTATTCTGGTGTTCTCGAAATCGGTTCCTCCCCTCTACCCCACACAGTTTTTCGTCCTGAACCCATTGGAAGCCTTAAAATCATCAAAATCAAATTTCTTCATAGGGTTCTAAGTCAAACCAAAAAATAGGGCAGCCAAGGAATCCCATGAAAACTCAACAAATCCTCAAATTATTCAGTTCAAAATTATGCTTAGGCTTAACTCTACGCGATACTGCAGCCGGTTCTTGATTCCTTCGGCACCTCCACCTTATAAATAGCTCCAAACACCTCTAATCAAGAATCCAAAATCATAGAAATGTTGCTCTTACTGAGAGGAACAACATTAAAGAAGGCTCCAGGAGCTAGAAACATCGATTCGAAGGTGAACTAGGCTCGGGAGCTCAAGAACACTTAGGTTTTCATCACCTTCTCTCCTCTTTCATTTTCTCATGATTTTCACTATTTTCCCCCTTATTTTAGGTGTTGAACAAACTTAATAAGAAGGAAAGGGTGTTGGCTGCTCTTATTACATATGTCTAAATCTCACAATGCCATGTGTCCAAGGATTAAATCTTGGAGTGACATGTGTCCCTTTAAAGTCTTCCTTCCTTCTTCTCTCTCTTCTTGGCTGTTCAAATGGTCAGGGAAAAGGAGACTTGATGAATTCCCCTAACTCCCATATTCAGTATTCAGGAAAGTCAAGTACATGACTGGACCGGAGACTGGTGGATTCCCTTAACTAATGAGCTAGGTGGCACCTCATGAGAGTACTAACAAAAAAGTCAAAAAGCCAATGTCATGAAAAGGGACACATGGCACCTTCTAGTAAAGCCAACACAAAAGCTAAATAGTGCATTCTTATGATGAAGGAACATGTGTCATCTTCTTATTTGTCCAACGTAAAAGTAAGTGACATCATTAATCATTATTACTTATTTTATTAAAGCTACTTTAATAAAGTTATTTTAGGCTCAGACCGTGCCACATGGGTCTGTGTCTTCTGGAATGCACCATATGTGCTATCTCAGGGGATTGGCAAGTGTGTGTGTATATGTGTCTACATGTGGTGCCCACATGGCCTATATCTCTTCTTCATTTTCAAAAATGCAAGGTATATGCACCTGCCCTAAAAATGCCATGTACACAACTCTACCGACATATTTAATCCATCTAATTGCACCCACTGAGCCCCCATATAATCCAGAGACTTGTTCTCTACCATGAGGAGTCAAATCACACAATTTAGGGGCCCACATGGCCCACAAATACTTGTGTTTTCCATTCAAAGTGGCACCAAGTGGCCTTCTGCCCCCTAAGGGTGCCATATGTACTTAGTACATGCGTCGGTCTATTTCTCCTACTAACTACAACCTCTAAGCCCTCATATCATCTAGAGAACCATTCTCTTCCCAGAAAGCTAAATCATACAGTCCCCAAGAATCTTTCTATCTCTCGATATTCTTAGGACTCTTCCTAAACTGGGCTTAGTAGTCTGCCTAATATAGGCTTATCCTCAAGTCCCTAGACCCAAAATTCAAGATATTACATTGATGATTAAGACGTCTAAATTAGACAATGAAAAATGCAGGCTGAGTAATCAATGCTTGAAAGGAAAAAGTTGTTGAATTGGATTACCACCTAGTCCAACAAATTTATCCTTTCAAGCGATGATCATCTAACCAATGTTTTTATCCTCTAATTTAGAGTTATTAATCCTCACATCGTCACTAGTATTTCCACCTAGTCAGTTACTTCCTTATTATTGGCCTTCAATTTGGTTTCCTTCTCAGTCAAAACCGCCCCACGAGATCATATTCACATATATAAAATCTAGTTCTTATACTAGTATATTAACTTTGTTACACTCAAGTTTATTAAATAAGAATATTCTCCTTTATCACCTGAGACTGAGGTAGGGCAAAGCCATTTCATATTTAAGGTCCAGAATGATCAAAATGCATAAGTATGGTAACCTAGTAGTCAAGCCATAAGTAGCCACATTCAACTGTAAAGATGCTCACAATATAAATCATGCGTCAACATCAAGTAGATGCTGGCTCTAAAATTTCATCCACTAAATCCAAGACTAAAAAATCATCTAACTCCTTTGGAGGTGGGGAAAATGCAAGAAAAAAAAAGGTAAACCTTGAAAAAACAAATGCCGGAATTAAGATTCACTAATTATTTAATAATATAGGGATTTAGATTCATGGTTATTAGTTGTATTTATTTTTTATGTCGATTGCTTTTTTTTAGGGTTGTCTCTATCTGTACAATTTATATTGCATAATATAGCTTTTAGATATAATAATAATATCCAATTAAGGCTTCTGTGAAACAAAATAAATCATACATTTAAAAAAATGCCCACTTTTTTAGACCAGGTATAAAATTATCTAGTCTAAAAGGTGGGCATTTTTTATTATAAATTGAAACTTTTTAACACTAGTCATCTAACCAATCGATCTGAAAGGGTAACTTTTAAGATTTGACGTAGGTCGATACAAGACCAAACCTAAACCCGTCCTAAATAGCAATTTTCATCCAATCTTAAAATTCATTTTTCTAGTAGTATCTCTCCTCATTTTCTCTCTATCATCTTCCTCTTCTCTATCTATCGTATTGCTCTTCTCTGTCTCTTATACCATATATCTTTTATTTTCACAACAAGCTAGATGATTTTTTGCTATCTAAATATCAATGTCAAGACTTAAATGTCATCCTTCCAAATAATTACTCCCCTTATACTAATTATAAAATGAAAGAGAAGTTTATTTGTCCTATTTATAAGTTACATCATTAATTTTTTTTATATATGAATATACAATTTTTCCCTTCATTTATAATTATGCAGACTTTGTTCCTATGTGATATAATGTATATTAAATAGAGATAAAGTTGAAAAGTTGTAAAAATTCGAGGCAAAGTTTACGAGATTTAAAGTCTTTCTTGATTATGATGAAATATGGTTGAAATGACTTGTAAATAGATTTAGAAATGGGTATATTACTCTTGACTAGCTAGAAGATTTATTTTTTTGGCCAAAGATTACCTAGAAGATGAGATTTATTCCTCTGGCCTTATCTATGTTCGATTATATCTATAAGTCACGTTATTAATTTTGTCTATATTAATATAAAATTTTATCTTTTATTTATTGTTGTGATGACTTTATGATCATGGGGTATAATGCATATAAAGTAAGAATAAATTTGAAAAATTATTGAATTTTAAAGTAGAGTTAATAAAATTTTAGTTTTTTTTTAATTTATGTGAAACACGTGGGAAGTAATAGTTAAGGCAATAATGCAATCGACACAGAGAGCGATGGATTCACGTGAGATGTAAATGTAATCTGATCTAAATAAAAGACCCGATTTGGGACTCTTGTGATGTGAGAAAATATGTCTGAACGAAAAAAGGCGAACATATTACACATAAGGTGCTGCTTCTCCTCATTGGTCTTTTCCATCTGAGTGGCCTCTCTCTGTCTTCACTCTTTTAGAGTCACCACATCACCACCAACCCTATTGCTCTGCAACTTTTGACTTTTCACTTTTGACCCCCCTCATCTTTCCTTCGATCTCCATGTTTATATATAATAGAGCTGTGGTCTAATTTTACTTTAGAATTTTTTTATGTAGGACTTGTGAGTATTCAAAAGTTTTTTTTTTTCGTCTTTTACTTTGATGGTGTTAAAAAAGAGAAAAATTGATCTAGCAGTTAAAAAACTAATGTTAATAATTACTATTTTTATCAGCCAGGATGGTAGTCCTTTTTGAATACTTATAGTGTGAAATTGATCATTTTTTTTTTTTTTGAAATATTCACATCTCCTACGTGAGAACTTTAGCTATGACAAAATTGGGACCTTGACCCTATATTATATTCAAAGTTGAAAATTGGGTGGATCATTAAACTTATTGAAACTATGACTTAAGAGTTAGTAATTCAATCATAGTTGAACGGGGATCCAATCATGATAATTGTCATCTGTCCATCCACAAGATATGTTAATCCCTCCAATCATTAATATAAGGCATATTTACCTAATTTGATTAAATTAAGAAAGTTATTTAAGTTAGTTAATATTATATATATTTTCTAAAACTTCATAGTCATCTTCATTAATTCCCTCATTCCTTCTCCTCATTGATTATTGTAAAGGGAGCATCATCAATAAGGGTAAATTTGGAAAATATTGACAAATATGAAAAATATATATATATTTAGGATCAAGATCAACTTCTTAAATATATTTTACATTAACGGTGGGAGGGGATAATTTTTTTTCTTACAATATTCAACACAAATTTTTGTCAAAAAGAGTACTCGACACAAATAATACGTCTTTTTCAACAACTAGGCTTGCTCTAATCGCAAAGGTTAATTAAAAAAAGTACTCATTAATTATATCTTAAATTTTAATAATTAACATTTCAATTTTACCCTCATTATATATATATATATATATTCCCTCTTGTCCTTTTTATAAGGAACAATTACCAGAATCACACGGTTCAAAATATTAATTAAAAGTAATAGATATGTAAAATATGTGCTTTTCTTTTGATATATACCCTTTTTTATAAAAAGAATATATGAGAGATAATGAGTGAAAACTTATTACAGAGATAATGAATGGAATATATTTAATGGGAGTCAAAAATAGAAGGATTAGGTTAAAATTTCAGACAAAAGATATTAGTTCCTTATATTAAGGATTACCCTTTGTGAGAGAGGATGCTTCTTATAAAAAGAACCAGAGGCAGTACTTTATTAGTCTCGAGCCGAAAGTGATCCACTTGAAGATACTCTCTTTCTACCTTATAAATAGCAGCTAACGAGTAAATCTACGCGTGTATAATGCATATAATAAATGAGCCCAGACTATATCTGCTTTCAATAATTACCATGCCATCCCGTTCATTGGGTTAACTACAATGTGAGGGAACTGGTGTCTTGAAAACTTATGAGGACTATTGTGAAGCAGAGACAAAGGCAAGTGAACAAAAACTTTTGAACCACTCTTTGCGTGGTGACAAAAAAGATCAGAAGTAGTGTGGAATGGTGTACTTGAATTATTTCAATAGCGAACAAAGGGTATAGTCACTTCAACCAGCAAAAAAGATGCAAAAGAAACTGTGACTTTTTGTCATTCACATGATCGAAAACTCTTCAGTAATCTCACAAACTTCAAAAACTCAAGCACTTTAATTCCTAGAACATAAAGTGGGATAGCCGAAATAATGATGTTGAGATGGATGTGTGGTCATCCATAAAAAGATAAGATTCCTAATGATCATATATGCGCATGAGTTGGAGTGGTATCTGTTAAGGAGAAAACGGTAGAAATTCGTTTGAAGTGGTTTGGATACGTTCAAAGAAGGCCATTGGGTGCGTCAGTGAGGAGGTCGATCAAGAAGTATAGAGTCCTCTAAAGAAGTAAAGGAAGACTAAAACAAACACTCAACGAGGTTACTAAGTGAGATTTTTTTGTTAATAATCTATCTAAAGATCTGACTTTTGATATAGCACGGTGACATCATTCAATCTATATAACTGGCCCCACCTAATAGGATAAAGCTTTGTTATTATTGTTGATTATATATATCTGACACATCCTTTCGCATTTATATATATATCATCGATCGGCGTCTCTTCAATTCTCTCAGCTCATCAGCTTTCACTTCATATATGTTTCTTCTTCTATTGTAGACTATTTCATGGCTTCGCCAAAAGCATATTCCTTCGAGCTAAGAACTTTAGTCACCCTCATTTTCATCATTTCTCTAACATTCTTTCCATGCAATTCAGGTAAAACTATATATATATAGCTAGCTAGTAGTTTCAATCAGTAAAGTAATTTGATGAATTAGGGTTTGGGGTTCAAATATGTTTAGTTATTTGTGAACAGGTGGGTCAGTGAAGAAGAAGATGGTGATGGGGTCAAGGCCTCCAGGTTGCTTCAACAAGTGCTTCACCTGCAAGCCATGTAAGGCTGCTTTGGTCATAATTTCCCCACACAGAAGAAGAACAAGTGAGAGAGATTATGAGGGTTACTATCATCTCGCTTGGAAATGCAAATGCGGTAACAAGTTCTTCCAACCATGAATTTAACCCAATATCAATTAATTAATCAATACTTACTAATTACATTTATTTTAAATAATGTATATGCATATGTAATGCCTACATAGAACATATGATGGTTAATTAAGTAAGCGTGATGAGAAATTAGTGCAAGTAAATGCTGGTGTACTGTAGAAATTTATCTGAGATGAATAAATCCCAGTTTATATATATACACCTTCATGTCCTCCATCGTTTCTCGTGTTCTTGTTTTTTTAATTCAGTAAAAGAGACTTCTCTATACCTAAGAGTGTTTGGTCTAGTGATGGATTAATAAACTACAGAGTGGGTGAATTGAGTTCGAATTCCACTTTGTTTAAAAAGACCCTTTAGAAAAAGCATCCTGATCATAAAATTTCGATCAAAATTAGTAGGTTGCTTAGATACCTGATAATAAAATCTATAAAATAATGTCAGACACCGGGTAGCCCAAAAGGTCATAAAAAAAGGGTCTTTGCTATTGCGTAGCCTAGTTGCATGTAGCGGAGAAGTAGTCTCGGTTAATGTAAAATGAATGGCTTTAATTATATATAAAGGTGGAATTAGATTACAGGCCTTTTACTACACACAAAGCCTGAGTGAGAAGAAGCCACAATATTGTTCATATGGGCTACGCCTGCGCCAACAAATATATTGTGGCCTTTCTGCAATGAAAAATTTTAAGATCTGTTTTAAATTTGTAATTCATTAATCAATAGAAGTCTCAATTGATAATTAGTAATAAATGAAAAATAAGATGTATTCCTTGCAAATGACAATGTCACCAAACAGTTTTTCTTTTTCTAACAATTAAGTCCACATTCGGTTTATGTGCTCATCACTATGGTGAAAATTTAGTCATCCAAATACAATTTCAACAATCAACGGTTTGGATTTAAAATTTTAAACCAATAGTTTTAAATTTTTTTTTTTGAAAAAATGACTGATTATATTGCCTTTATTTTAGATTTTGTTCACATTAAAATATTTTTTCAAAAAATATGAAATGTAAAAATCAAAATGAAAATTTTTTGAAGTTAACAAATGTGAACACATTTGTGAAGAAAATTACAACAACTACTTCAATAACTAAAATAAACATATTTTCTTACCACAAAAAAAAAACATATCTTCCTTGAATTGCAAAGTCAAACAGGCCAGGCTTGCCCAAATAAAATGGTCGAAATAAGTGATCCGATTTGTTCCTTTTTTTTTTTTGAGGAACTGAAAAGTGCAGAAAGAAAAAAGTCGAAGAGAAACGAAACAGAGGGAGAGTGACTTTATTGTCTGTAAAGTACTGCCGTTATGTTGGACCAAATATATAAACTGAGTTTACGTTGGGGATTTCGTCTAATGGGTGTTTGAAAACCATTAAAATCATGGTTTTAAATAAAACTTACTTTATACATTTATTTCATAAATCATAAAAAATATTTTTTTAAGAGTTAATCCAAACACACACTTAGTTGTAATCATGGTAAACCATGTTTAATGGTTTATAAACAAAAGTTACTAATTATGAGTACAATGGTTTTAATGAGTTGGATTTCTCACTGATAAGAAGAAAAATACAAATTCAAATTTTGAGAAATGTATTTATTAGAAGGAGCGAAAACTCTTTTACGCTATAAACTTCGAGAAAGAAACTTCATATTGAAATAAAAGAAAAATTAACCCCAATCCTCTAAAAACAATCCAACTTACAAAATTTTTTGTCTCTTCCCCTCCTTTTTTAATCCCTCATTGTACCAAATAAGCCCTTGAACAGCCCCTAAGGGCTTGTGTTGGTAAGAGAGGAGGGGGGAAAAGTAAGGAAAGCCCATTTTGGGCACTAGTTATAACGAATTTTCTTAATTTTAACAAAGAATTGTTCATATCTATGTTATAAGACATTTTCTAAAAAAATTGAGTTATCCTTATTATAATTCACAAGTCATGTATCAATTACTTATTTTTAAAATTGCAACTATTTGAAATTTGATGTAATTTTTTTTTTCACTTCTTAAAATATAATTCATCGTTTTCAATTTGGGTAAATTAAAAAAAAAAAAATCATTTTCAAACAAATTTAATATAGGGACTCAACCACCCTTTAATTCTGGTGGAGTAAATAGAAATGCCTTACAATAAGGACACAAAACTAGTTAACATGGTATAAAAAGTACTGGGAAATAGAAACTAAGGGGGTGCATAACTTTAGAAAGATGAAGACCAATATGTGGGTAATAACAGAAGAGGGTCCATAACAGCTTCAAGTAATGGCCATAGCCAACTCTGCCGGTCATGCTTGTTACTAATATCAACAACTGATTTCATATATAAAATTTACTCCCTTTAGTCCTAATTACAAGATAAAGTTGATTTTTTTAGAGAAATTAAAGAAGTTAATTAAATTATTATAGAGTATTTTTATTTTATTTTTTTCTTCAAACTAACTAGTTTGACTAATAAATTGATATATAATCTAAGGATACATAACATATGATATAATTAAGTAACTTATTTAACTTCCTTAATCTCTGCAAAAAAAAAAAACCATCTTTATCTTATATTTAAGACAGGAGGTAGTATTATTTATGACTTTCAATATAAAAATCAATTGACTAATATGGATAAATTAAAAAAATTAGTTATGTTAGTTATTTATAGCAAACATAGGTTATTTTTCCTAGAATACCGACTTTCATCATGACTACTGTTAGAATTTCCTTAACGTGTGTAATCAATAAAAATACTTTAAAAAAATTATAAATTTGGGAAACAAAGTGAATCGAGATAATATATTAACTTGCTCTTATATTAAATATCAAGCTAATATAACAAATCACAAACACAGTATAAAATAGCAATCTGTACAGCTTCCAATACTGGATTCCAATTATTAGAACAACTGGGGCAAGTAGTTATTTTCATTATAAAGTGAAAGAGGAGTCTGAAGGGTACAATTCATGAGACAGAAAAGCCTTACAAAAACAAGGGCTCGGTTTAACCCAAAAACAAAAAAAAAAAAACAGACAAACAAAAAACAACCCAACGCAGGTTGTGAGAGAGAGACCAAAGCCCTTGCATGTGAGACACCCACCACTTGCATTGCCCTATACAGCCATACTCATCAAAAGACTACAACACACAAAAGCTAGAACACTCGATAGAAGATCATCCAGCAATACAGAATAAGACCCCCAACAATATGCACTAGCCATAAGTGGACACTACCACCAAGCCATGACTCTGCCTAGGTAACTGTATTCTCAGGGAACCGTAGCCGAAAAAAATGGCATCGGATACCAAAAAAAGTTTTAAAACAAGCAGTCCTGTAAATGTTAGACTGCTTGCAAAAAGGGATCGGCCAAAGTTCCATGGAAAACAAGCAAGTCACCAAACTTCCACCACCATACCATGTCCACTATTGATAGTCATATTATTAGAGCCCAAAAAAGTTTGCTGAATTTGACTTCCTGTGAGTTGAGATAAGCGTATGTGTGATTCAGTCTTGTTTACGCCAGAATATCACATCTCCACAAGTTTTCAATGAGCAACTCAATTGAACTGCTGCTGATTGAGCTGCAATTTTGAAGATTCAATCCTAATAAGGTCTTGCCCAGTTTCGTAAGGAATGGAACGCTCTGGTTTGACACATTAGTACAGCCTGACAAGGAAAGGACTTGCAAACTTAGCTGCCTGGCACCAGATAGGATGGCTAAACCGGCATCGGTGATTGCACACTTGGAGACGTCAAGATCACTCAATGACAAGCAGTAGTGAGAAATGGCGGCCAAGCTTGCATTGGTTATCTTCCTGCATCCCTCAATATTGAGTACCTCGAGAGTTTCGCCATGTAACTGAGCCAAAGCTGAAATGATGTTGTCAGTCAAGTTCCAGCATCCGGTAAGATTCACACTCACAAGTCCGGCCTTGCAATTCTCCAACAGAGGGAGGAAACCAGCATCTGTTATGCCATAAAGCCCAGTAAGATCAACATTTTGAAGTTGGGGGCACAACTTCCCAATCATAGCCAAGCTACCACTGCCAAAGCCAGGGCAGTTTTTTATTGACAGTGAACGAAGAGATTCACAGGGAGAAAGCATAGATACTTCACAACCAATATCCTTAATTCCCATGCACTTCACAAGTGAAAGAGACTTCAACTTTGTTCCGAAGTTTGAAACAGCACCAACAATTCCAGACTGGGTGATTCTATTACACTCCTCCAACTGCAAGCTCTCGAGAGATCCTGCAGCGTTGGCGAATTCCACCAGTCCTCTATCAGATACAAAGCAACACTTGCGAAGGCACATCTGCTTTAGATTCCAGCACCCTCTGCCAATGGCTCCGATGCTTGCATCAGTTACCCCACGGCATGAAGTAACTGTCAATGAGACTAGTTTCTCTAGACCTTGAGCTACACCCATGGCCCAAAAGCCCCTTTCACTGACATTTGGGAGACCACTGAGGACCATATTGGTAACTTGCTTTCCATAGTGGCCAATCACAGCCAGAGAAAAATCTGTTATGTTCAAGGATTGAAGCTTTACCCTTGACAGATTTGAAGCTGATGATAATAGACTTGATACTCCATGATCCCCAACAAGTGGGCAGTCCTTGATAGAGATGCACTGCAACTTTGGGCAAGACTTTGAAATAGCTTGCAAGCCTTCATTCCCAATCTTTGTACACGATTCAATATTTAAGGTTGTCAAATTGGGGCAACCCTCAGCTATTGCGATCAAGCTCTTGTTGCTGATTGAGGAAGACTGGCACAGGTCAAGCTTCTCCAACATATGACATCCTCTGGCTATCGCAGACAGACCCTCATCCCCAATTGAAGATACGTTCCACAAAGAAAGCGATCTTAGAGAAGGACAACCATGAGCAACAGCTGAAAGGCCAATGTTAGAGACACCTCTTACAGAGTTGCTGCCTCTGATGGAAAGTTTTCCAAGTCCTCCACGGCCACTAGTCCCTACTGCAATCGCAGCAAGTCTTACATCAGTCGCTTTTTTCCCTTCCAAACATCTGGTAAGGTAGCCATCACCTTCAATATCTTGATCCTCACCAGCAGAGGTCATTTCAACATCAGAGGAAGTTGGCTTTTCAGATTTGCAGATTTCAGCTTTGCATATGCTGCTCATAAGATGAAGCCAACGCTTCGATACACAAGCACAGAAGCTCCTCTCTTTGCTACTAGGGAGCCGTCTGAATATTTCAAAGAGGCATTCATTAGGAAGAACTTCAATAGTTGGCTTCTGAATTTGATTTTGCTCAGAGTGAAGATTTCCATATATAAATGGGGCATTGATGCGAGCTCTCTTGCTAGGAGGATAGTACACATCAATGTTGGAACCAGCAGTGCACAAAGAACCACCAAGATAGAGTTCGTCATCACCTGATAAAAAATATTCATAAAACCAAAAATAAGCCACACAATTGTTGCAGTTCATAAAGACATTTTCCTGGAATGAAATCTCTCTATTTGTCCTACAGACAAGGCATTCAAAAAAAATTGAGTTGTAAAAATACTTTTCCACCAAAAATAACGCAATATCATCTTTTAATCCATTAAAAAGATAACAGTAGATCGCTTTTACAGATTCTTAACGGAAGAAAAAACCCTTGGGTTTTCATATATATGTAGCCAGTCTTTCTGAAGCTAACATGTCAGGGGATAAGGCAAATCGGTGATAATTAGAAGGGGAAATCATATTCTAAGTAAATATCAAACACCACAGAACCTCCATAAATCATGTAAAAGTTTCCCCACCAATCCAGGTCACAAACTTGAAAACCTAAAAAGGGAATTAATCAAGAATAAAATTTCAGGCAACAAGCATCGCAGACCAAGACTGATCGATGAAACCCCATGAACCTAAACACGTCTAAATCTATTCAAACCCATCAAGAATAAAAGAAAAATAATAAAAACCCAGAAACTCACCACTGTAATTGAGGAGGGTAGGCATGAGGACCAAAGAGAGAAAGCAACCGAGAATCCAATACCAAACAGCTGAAAACCCTCAGAAAGAGCAAAAAGAGCTGAAACAACGATCAAGAACAACAACACAGACGCGGATGAAAGCTTGAAGAGCCAAGAACATTACAGAGCAGAAACCCCACAGAGCAGGGCAAAAAGATAAGAGAGAGAAGAGAGAAGGAGAAGATAGAAGCAATGTTTGAGAAATGATGTAACAATGTGGCGTGGAAAAGTTGTATTATATTGTGAGAAATGAATAGATGAATGGGTCGGCCACAGATTCATGAAAGTGAGAATGGTTCATACAGATGCAATGAATCCTTCCAGAGACAGGGTTCCCCACCCTTTCCTCTCTCTTTCTCAGTCCAACCAACTCGCCATCCTGTTGCCCAATTCCATGAACCCAATTACTAAATTACCAAACTCATTATTTTATTATGCACCAAGCCTTGATATTTTATTGAGGAGGGAATAATTTAATTTGGTCCTTGTCTTGAAAACATTGTGATTTTAATTTTATGTTTGTCATTGAAAACTTGAAATTGACTGATGAATGTTATATAGTTTATTAATTTTATATGTTTTATTAAATGTTATAAATACGTATTGAATATTTCTCCGGTGGCTTAATACTATTTATGTTTCATTTGACGAAAATATGAACATAAGAATAATATAATAAAATAAATTCATATGTGTATCAAAATATATTGTCTAATAAAAAAAGAAAAATTAAAATGTCAAATTATAAGAATTCAATTACAAAGTTTGAATTCAGGTAAAAAAAATTACAAAGTTTGGAATAATAAGGATGAAGTTAAAAATTAAACGTTTATTTATTTTCAAATTAAGAATTTATTTTAATTTCATAATATATTGTTTTTAAAATTCAAAAATAAAAAAAAAATTCCCTTTTTTGATTTCAGATGAACAGAACAGCAAGAAAAACATTTGTTAATAAAAAATCAAAACAATTATAATATAAATCTGTTTTTCCCCATTAAATTTTAAAAATAAATCTACCCCAAATCAAACAAATAGAATGCAACTTATTTTTAACACTATATATATATATATATATATTTCAATTATATAAAAAATAAAACGGGTACTATTTAGATCATCTACTGCTGATCCCTTATCATCTATTAAAGAAATTAAGCATGCAGTAGCATTTGCAAGTCTTGCATTTAAGTCAAATTCTTTGGCCTCTGTGTCTTCTTCCTTCCATCATTGTTCATCAAAATGTAGACAAGCATTTAGCCAATTGGATGGATTATTGTTGTAAAGAAATATAAGCATCACATAAAAAAACTCTGTCACGCATGGATTGGATTCCAAGGTCAACCTCTAATTTCATTCAAATTGGAGAAGGTTTCCTAATTTCCATTATTTGCTTCTTTATATCTCAGAACATGCATTCTTGTTGATCACAAGTTCATTGCTTTTTCAAGAATCTCAGAGGTAAACCTTGTATATCATTTATCTTAATCAAACTTTCCTCCTTTTCAGTGAATTTAACAATGTCATATAATATGATTTATCAGGGTATTAAGAAACTCCTCTATAATTTTTTTTCCCAACAAGCTAACTTTTCTTATAATCTTAATGGCATGAATTTTAGATTCTTTAAAAACTGCTACACTTTTAAAGCTCATATGTAATTGTTTGACATGTTATTGTGTGATGTAATCTTTTTATTAATACATTTGACTTTACTTCAAAAAATAAATAAATAAAATGGGTCAAGATGATTATTTTATGTTCGCATATGCATGTGACTTCTTTTATTATTATTCCCCTATATTCTTTTACTTTGTGCGGTTCATGAATCCTATGCATAATAACATGCATGGATGATTCATTAATTCTCCTATCGAAACAAAAAGTTCTAAGATTAGTTAATGCACAGAGTGAAAAATAAAACAAAAAAAAATATTAATTATAGAATAGGGAGGAAGACAGAAAAAAAAAACTCCTAAAATATGTGAATCTCATATCATGAGGGTTTTAAAATGGCTAAAATATGTGAAGTTTTTAACTTTAGATACTAGTTTTAATTAACTATTTATGAAATTTCATAAATATTCTTAATTTAAAAAACCAAAATAATAAAAATTTAACAAGTAACAACTTTAACTTATCAAATGATAATAATAATTAAGGCAGTGACAACTAATTTCATTGACGATAATTAAAATCATTCATGGGTTAAGATTATTATTTTATGTTTGCATGTGCATGTGACATCTTTTATTGTTAGGAAATACTTCCTCCTGTCCTAATTATAGGATAACATTTGAAAGTTGATCTTAGTCCTAATTATAAGACAAAATTTTAATTTTTGTCAATTTCTTCCCAAAATACCCCCTATTGATATTTTCTCAATAATAATTAAACACAATAATAATTTAATAAGAGTAAATCGGAAGTTGTTGAGGGAGATTGACGACGCCGAATTGTGTGAGAACTTGGAGAAGTTGTATGTGAGGCAAGATATGTACAAGAAAAAAACAGAGAATTAACGTAATTGGATGCCATTTTAAATTTTAAATAAGGGTATTTTAAGAAAATAAATATGATTAACTAATTTAACCACTATCCTTAATTTCTCCAAAGTTAAGTAAATATGTTCTATAATTAGGACTGGAGGGAGTATATTACTTTCACTATTATAGAATTGTCGATATATGACAGTTATTATCGACTATAAATTATAATTCTGAACCATCATATATGCAGGAGCTATATATGTTCACTTCCGGACCATATTATATGTTGAAAGCATATATAACGGTTATTTTTTAATAATCGTAATGTATTAGATTTATTTTTTTAATTATATATAGTTATTTTTTATTATTTGGTTTTATTTAATTTTATTGTTAATATTTATTATATAAAACACAATACAATCATTGATAATAACAAGATAATAATATTAAATAAAAAATTTTATTCATAATATTCAAAATTCAATATATTATAAATAAACGTCATACAATTTAAACGGAATTAATCACTTTTCAACACTCTCGAACATTATCTTATAATTTTTTGAATTATAAAAGAAAATCTATTAAAAAAATTCTACAATATTCTCTAATGCATTTATTGTAGATTGTCGATCACCGTAATTGCAAAAGGGTAATATATATATATATATATATATGAAAATCAGAATATATATATATATATAGTAAAATTGGAAAATATTAAAACTTAAGCAAATCTTGAATCTGATTCAACAGATCTGCTAAAGTTTAGGAACATGAGAGAATGAACATTCAAATAGACAGTGATTCAATAAGCTACTAAAAATTAGAAGAAAAATTATATTGATATTAGTCTATATAATTTAGTGTAATCAAAATTATTTTCATAGCAATAAAAAAATAACAAAAAATTCAGCATTTTCTCTCATCGTTTTTTCTTGCTCTCTAGTTTTCATTGGTATTTTTTTTCTATTTTTATCTTCAAACCAATAACCATCATCAGAAATTAGATATCACTTTTTGTCTACAGTTTTTCTTTCTTGATAATCTGATGACTTTGAGCCTTAACTAGTGAGCTCTCATTATAAAAAAAATAAAATGAAACTAAAAAAGTTAATTGAAAAAAAATATGAAAGCTTACCTGAGGAATAATTATCAAAGGAAGGAGCTGGAAAGTGAAGATTCATATTATTGGTGGAGGATGGAACCCACAACGTTAGAGCAAAAACCCATGAAAAGAAAAGTATGAGACCCACGAGAGAAGCTAAAAAACATTTAAGAAGGAATTGGAAGAGTTGGGTTAAATAAACATTTTTTCAAAATCCCGTCTCCTTATATTTGATATTTTCAGAACCCGATGAAAGAATATTGTCCATAATATTAATTAATATATCAATAAAGAATATATTAAAAATTGTTAGATTACATAATGATTCTTTATGAAGAACAATAATGTATTATCAAATTTTTTTTTTATATTACAAGATACTTACACTACTACAGATTTGGGCATTTATAACACCTAATACATAACAATTACAGCTAATAAACATCATGTATGTCAAGATAGAGGTCACGCAAGGATACATAACGATTAAAAGTAACGGTTAATTATATGCACCGTCATGCATTAAGAGGCGGAATTTGTGAAAACACAAATATAATGGTTAAAGTTAACAACTGTCATCTATTTAATGACAAAAGTGATGGTGGTTCTTTTGAAACAACCATCATATAACATTTACAAATGATTCGTTTTCAAACCTTACATAAGCAAAAACACATACATAACGGCCATGTCAATTGATCATAAAGTATGAAGGACAAAAATGACATTTCATAATAGACAACCATCATATAAAGTACACATCTAAAAAGCACATTTTCAAAACATCGTTCGGTCCAACACCAAGTACCAGTTCTCCTAAAGTTAAATACTTTAAAATGAAGTATTCATTTTGTTTATATACTTTTCTAAAAAGCATATTTTCATAATCTTGTCCTTCTCTCCCTCATCATGGTCAGATGCTTGAGAGCTCTTTCCATTTGCCCTCCTCCTTATCTCTATGCTCACCTCCTCCTCCTTGTCATCCTTACCCTCCTCATCCATAAGCCCCTCCTCCTCCTCCACTGCCTCCTTCTCCTCCTCCTCCTCTTCTGCCTCTTCCTCAAATGGAGGCCCTGCTATAGATGTTGAGCAATCTTGGCTGCTCTATAAGGCATCTCACTAGACATGCCCACAGTATGAATAAGAAGTTGGACCTCATCCTTCATCACACTCAGATTATATATGATCACTTCCAGTCAGACCCTTTATCTCTTTTCTCAGACATTGATGATGTATCGAGCAAGGGGGAGGGGCATGAGGAGGCAGAGGACAATAGTAGTGGTAATAACTGAAAACCACTATTGTTTTTTTATTTTTTTTGAATATTAAAAATTAATCATTAGGGCAATGTAGCCTAAAAATATTTTTAAAAAACAATTGTGTCTTCATGGTTATTAGTAAACAATCGTTACTAATTTAGGCATTTTTTATTAGTTTATTCAAACTCTCATTTTCTTTTTTTAATTTTTTGTTTGTACTATAAGGTTAAATAATCAACTTTAAAAATTATAAAAAAAAAAGGTCAAATAAGTAACAGTTATTATGTAAAACCCATCACTTTTTAGAATACCATGTTAAATACCTAACAGTTATTAAGAAATGTGTTAAGGAGCAAATTTACCAACAAAGTTTTAAGGAATGAGCGTCTGGCACAATTATATTTTAAAAGTGGCAAAAATACACATAAGGAATTAAAAGTGGAGCATCCACCACAAAACTGTTAAATTTGACCTAACAGTGTTAAATTATAAGAGAAAAAAACCCTTAATTACGTTTGATCAAATTTAACAGTTTTGTGATGGATGCTCCGCTTTTAATTCCTTATGTGTATTTTGGCTCCCTTTAAAACATAATTGTGTCAGGCGCTCCTTCCTTAAAACTTTATTGGTAAATTTGCTCCTTAACCCTTAAGAAATCACACTCATCGTTTACAAAACCTAACGACTATGATATTCAAACTATGAACTTTCATTCAAAGGTTCATTACAGTTGTTAATTAAGAATCATAAGAAAAGGCCGCCAATCATAATGGTTCTAAACTTAGAACCATTAGCAAGTTTTGTCAAGTATTTTAAAACATGTACCCGCTATCTTGTGTCGTTTCACTTTCTTAAGTTATTATACTTAACACGCTTGTCTTTACTTGAACATAACGCATCATCCTTGGAACCCCATAACTCTAGTTAACTTTATTTGAACTTCGGTCTGACTGCCGCGCATGTCGCTTTGGTTGCCCTAACTAGCTTTTTTGTTTTGGAGCCCTAGCTAAGTTGCATTCCTTTGCTTGCTCTATTCTTCATATTTTAAGTTATGGTTTCTCTTATATATTCCCATTCTCCACTTTGCATTAAACATTCTGATTATTTTTTACTTTGTCTTGCCTAAGTAGGTTTGGACCTTAGTCATGCATTGTGTTTTTCTGGAAAACTTATTGCTCTGTTCCCTATGGTTGATTGAATAAGTCTTATTTTTTGGTTAAAATAGTCAGTTCTGCTTCCTGTGGCACTGATAATACCCCTAGTTCTAGTAGTGCCTCTAGTTTCGAGGGTCCTAGTACTGGTATTCCCATTGGTACCGATTTTGCCCCTATGGAACCCAAAAACGAGACCCTAGAAGAGGCGTTAAAACAAGTGCGGTATATTGTTAAGAGGGGCCATTATGGCTTGACTTTTGTGAAAGAAGTAAAGTCTTTGGGGAAAAAATTTTATGTGACATGGAACAATGACAATCAACCTTTTTAGTTGACACTTCAACAGCTATATCGGCTTAACGACAAGGATCAACGTTCCTATCACTGCAAGTAACTGGCATAGGGTACAGAGAGATTATGCCCATTATTGGGGACAATATCAGGGCAAGGTATACATGCCTTCTAATTACTTGCTATGTACTTGTAAAAAATGTTAACTTGAATTGTGTGTTTTGCAGTCTGCATATCATGTAGACGGAGATTACACCAGGGAATTTGTTATCAAGAAGGCTGGCAATGCACTGTTTGTCATCCATTGAGGAAGGTGTATTTGTAGAATCCTGAAGAGGCTGACGAGACAAAAGTTCCCATAGATCTTCGGTTCACCATCAAACTGGATGATTGGAGAAATTTTGTCATCTCACATTGTGACCCAACATTCCGCATAATTGTTATTTGCAATTCATAAGACTTGTATGTATCTGTTTAATATTAACTTAAGTGATGTGTGTTCTTTTAGGAATTAAGCTTGGTGAGTAGGAGAAGGTTGAAGAACAATAAATATCCCTATAAGGGAGAGTAAAAGGGGTATGCTCGGATTACTGAAAAGTTGGTTGCTAAGAGTAGGGATGATAGTAGACCTCCCCATCATGAACTTTGGTCAGTGGTAAGGCAAATAAAGATAGCTCTTATGACGATCAGGTGAATGAGGTCGTCGATAAAATTGTAAGTATTAATATTAGTCCCCAATTCATGAAAGTAATGTCTTCAATTAACTACCAATATTAACATTATTATTAAATGCATAGCAAGCAATGTCCCATGAAGTCACAACACAAGGGGGCTACCTTTCTGACTAACTAGTACGAAATGTTTGAAAGCTTTTATGGTCACCGGCAACCTTAAAGAAATAACTAGGAGGAAAAGTTTGAAAAGCTACAGAAATAGTGTGATAAAATACAGGAACAAATACAGTTTCACACATAAGAGTTGATGAAGGGGTGTACTACGAAGCGTCAAGGGGAAATAGCAGGCCAAGTACTATAGTATTAAATTGAAGCACACATATAGTTTATATATCTAACTTATTGACAAATTTTTCTTGTCATTTCTTTATAGTGCCCAAAGCAACGGGACATAAGTAGTGATTATGGGTACTACGTCATGCAGTACACGAAAGGCATAACCATGCACGGTCCTGAAAATACTTATACAAATAAGGTATATTATATGTTCAATTCGTTTATATATACACTTAGTCAGTTATATATTACAATATCTAACTTCCACCAATTGTTTCCTTTTCGCATAGTATTTTAATACCTCATGAACAATATTTACCAACTCACAAATAGAAGAAGTGGCCAAAGAGTTAGCCGCATCTGTGCAACATTAGTTGGAGCATAAATAATACATAGTATGGCTGTTCATTTAAAGATATTGATGATTTGTTTAATTTTTTTTAATATTTTGGTTTTAATAGTGTATATATGTACATGAATGACTGTAAATATATTCTAATTTGTTGTATTGTTTTGTATATGAATGAAAATATAAATATATATTGTGAATCATTTTGTAAATATATATGCAAGGGATCTTGAAAGCAAAACTCTCCTTTTTTAAAAAAAAAAACTTTAGCTTCTATAAATCATGGTTGTTACCTAACAACTGTTATTTATGTCAACTGTATATAACTGTTATTTGGAAAAAGCCATTATATATGTTAGTAGATATATAACGTTTGTTAAATTGGAACTGTTATGTATTATACAAGCATTACCATAACGGGTGTTATATGATCATTGTTATAATATGTCCAGAATAAATAAAAGTTCAGAACCGTAATGTATATACGTGGAGCTTGTATAGCGCTCGCATAGATAATGGTTAGGAACTGTTATGTATCTCAGTTAATAATTATTATGTATCACAATTTCTGTAGCAGTGTTAATGGTTCTTTATAAAGAACGATAATATACTGTCAAATAATTTTTTTTCTAAATCCCACCTTTTTATATTAAATCATACTTAACAATTTTTTTATGAAAAATCGGAGTGTATTGTCAAATAACTTTTTTATAGACTCCCAGCTCCTTATATTTGACATTTTTCAAAATGCTGACTTATTATATATGATAATTATTATTTTTAACCATTAAGTAATCTTAAAGAATATATATCAATTTTTTGTGAAGAACTGTCAAATATTGTGAAATAATTTTCTTTTAGAATCCCGTTTTCTTATATATGATGGTTTTCATTAATAACTGTTAAGTATTCTTAAAGAATATATAATGATTCTTTATGAAGAACTGTCAAGTATTACCAAATAATTTTTATTTTCATAATCCCGCTTTTCCCACCTCCTTAAGATATTAATAGATAATATATATTAGATTAATATCTTAACATATTATATTTATATTAAAAGAATAAATATGAGATATTATTATATATAGTTATATTATTATATATTAGCATATTGTATTTATCTTAAAACTATAAATGTGAGATATTATTATATATTATATCTAATAATATCTCATATTTATTATCATACTTTACGATTAATTATCATAACCGTTATGTATTTATTTTTACTGATATAATGTTCGAAGATGAATCATTTGTAAGTGTTACATGACGGTTGTTTCGTAAGAACCGTCATATTTATCACTAAATAAAATTATGGTTATTAACTATAATTGTTATTTTTGTGTTTTCATAAATTCTGCCTCTCAATACATGATGGTACACATATCTAATTGTTATATTTTAGTGTTATATATTTTTGCACGACCTCTATCTTGACATACATGACGTTTATTCATTGTAATCGTTATTTATTAAGCTTTACATATGTCTGAATATGTAGTAGTGTGTGCAACCCCTATCTAGAACATGCATGGAGGATTCATTAATTTACCTATTAAAACAAAAGTGCTAAGATTAGTTAATACATAAATACATAGATTGCAAAAAGAAAAAAGCAAAAGAAAATATTAATTACGGATTAGTATGAAAATCCCAAATTCGGGTTTTGCAAGTCTAATTATGTGGAGTAACTAGTTTCTAGATCTGGTTTGTAATTAATGTTTTTTATAAAATTACATAAATACCTTTAATCTGAAAAAACCGAAATAATTAGAACTGGGAAATCGGGCCAAGCCCGTCAGACTAGCCCGTTTAGGCTCGAGCCCGTCAAGGGCGGGGCTTATGATTTAAAGGCTCTAGAATGAGTCAGGCCTAAAAGGGTTGGCTCTGTAGAACTAGTTCTTTTAGGCCCGTTTAATATTTTTTTAAAAATGAATTAATATATGTAATATAATTATATCAACTTATTAATATGAAAGACACCTAAGTACCTGATAGAGTATTAGTAACAGACTAACACTTATTGAATGGTTTGATTTATTTGATTTTCTACAATGGTTTATTCATTTAAACTTTAAAAAAAAAAGGTTAATTGGAACATTAGATAATTATTTTAACTAGAAATTTATGAGTTTTTAAAATAATGTATATCAATTTAAAGAAAAATAATAAATAAATTATAAAACTTGAAAGTGAATTTTATTTGAATTAAAATGAATTTAGGCTCGAGTCAGTGAAGGGCCAGCCCTGTAAGGCCGTGAGTTTCAAAAATTGGGAGTTTTACAAGAAGCAGGCCTAAATGGGCCAGCCCGTTTAGAAATAATAACAACAATTTAACAAGAAATAATTTTAATTTATTAAATGATAATAACAATTAAGGAATTGATAGCTAATTTCACCAAGAACAAGTCATTTCACAAACAATTAAATTTTAGAATAGACTCTATGGACTTCATAGAAATTAAAGGCATTTCAAAAATGCTATTCTGTTTTAAATGTTATCTTATTTCTAATTGCTATATCAAATAACAATGTAAGCATTATAGTATTATTATAATTGTAATTGTAATGTAAACAGCCGCAATGGAATCATAAAAAAAAATAAATAAATAAAAGACCGACCAAAAGAGATGCAAGTGCATCCATTTGAATATGGTTAAATGAATGTAGTCGCTTGACCAACAAATAATAAAAGGTTAAGCACAGTATTCTGCAATAATTTAAGAAAAATTGTGGTTCAGATATTTAAAAAGTATTTCCGAGGAATCTTAAAATAAAAAATATAAATTCCATTTAAGAAGGTTTAATTAATTTAATTATTACTCTAAAATTATTTAGAATAATCTAAAACTGTAGAATTTTTCCAAAAGAATTAACTGAGTAACCCAATTTTTTTTTGAAATATATAATTCTCATAATTTTTAAATAATGAAAATTTTTTGTCTTGAAATTAATTAAGATTAAAATTATTAAAAATGTAATCATAAAAATTATTAAAAAGATAAATAGTTAAGGGGGAGCCCGAGCATGTTAACGTGGATTCGGCTAATGCCGCGTGAAGAATTGACACTGTGGAAGGGATTAGGGCCGGATTACCACTTTTAAATCTCTTCAGAATTTTTTATCATTTTGTTCTACTTTGACAAGTGTAAAACGTTCTGCATATACAAATTAAATTATATGATATTAAATTTTACAGGTATTTTCATTATTTTTTTAATAAATATTTTATTTATAAAAATGTAAATGTCATTTTATTTTTTAAT
Source organism: Inga oerstediana (assembly GCA_963210345.1). Taxonomy (NCBI): domain Eukaryota; kingdom Viridiplantae; phylum Streptophyta; class Magnoliopsida; order Fabales; family Fabaceae; genus Inga; species Inga oerstediana. The sequence continues at coordinate 40,460,348 of OY723407.1, forward strand.
GTCATCTGTAACTCTTTAGGAGAGAAAGACACGAGGAATACCAAAATATATGAGAATATAAAAATAGTCGCTGAAAATAGCTTAATTCATATGAAATTCTTAGAGACTATTTTCGAATTGAGTTTTTGTTATAAAATGACATAATTATATGTAGTGAAATTAATTATTACTGGATCAGTTGTTATTGTCATTAAATAAATTGAAATTGTTACTTATTTAACCATTGTTGTCATTCATAATTAAGAAATTTTTTTACTAAAATTAATTATCACTACATTAATTGTTACATTTAATAAGTTAAAGTTGTTACTTGTTAAATTATTGTTAACATTTTATTTTTTCTTTTTTAAATTAAGGATATTTAAGGCAGATTCACTATAAAATTCTATCTCAAATTAGTTCACAGAGGCTTTAGAGTTATTAAGTAGGTACTAAATTACAAATTTTAAATTAGGGGAATTTTCGTTTCTTTCTCCCAATTCTTATTACTAACTCTACATATTAAGGATCCATGAGTACAATCATCAAACTTTTATAATCCTACGTTGGAAGAAGCAAACTTTTATTATCATGTAATTCTATTGATAAAAAAAGTTAATATAATGTAATTCTAAAGAGAAGGCAAGTGCATGAGTTAAGAAAGCTGCCAATTTCAATTCATAAAATGAATATTTAGTAAATTAGTGTTACACTCTTAATTTATAGGGAAAATCCCTATAAAATACCACCGAAATACCAAAATCTTAAATAAGTGCAGTGAATTTGAAAATTTTGGTTCAGTGCTGTATCAATACGGATGAACAGTGACAGGTATGCAAAAAGACGATTTTGCCCTTCAGCCCTCCCTCTCACTACTTCAGAATAACAATTAGAGACTCTTAATTAACAACTCCTTATTCTTAATTAACAACTTCAGTTTCTTCTTTTTATTTTCACAATAACAATGCTGGTCTTGTTATTTATAACACCATATTCTACATTAACAACTTCTATTTCTTGTTTCACAACTTCATAATTGAAGTCTCAAGGCCAATAACAACACCTCTTTCTTTATTAACAACATCGTATTTTACATTAACAACACTATATTTTTTATATACAAATATATGAAAAAATAAAGTGGAGTTGTTAATCAAGAATCTAGAGTTGTTAATTAAGAGTCTCATGTTGTTATTCTGAAGTGGTGAGAGAGAGGGTTGAAGGGCAAAATCATCTTTTGCATACCCGTCACTGTTCATTCGCACTGAACCAAAATTTTCAAATTCGTTGCACTAATTTGGGATTTCTGTATGTTGGTGGTATTTTGTAGGGATTTTCCCTAATTTATATATGTCTTTACTTTATAGGATAAGATTATAATCGTATAAAATTTAATATTTTTATAAATAATATGATACTTGAATTTTAATTTCAATATAAAACTTCAAAAAAATATTGTAAAGAAAAGAAAATTTATTTAGACTTTTGACAAAAAAATTGAGGCTATTAAATTTTTTATTTCAATATTTTTTCAACATAAAATGATTTTTTTTTTCAAAAATATCATAATATTAATAAAAATTAAAAAAAAATAAGGACGATACAATCTGGTTCTTCAAAATTAAATTTTAATAAAAAAGAAGAGATTAAATGAAGTCAGTTGTTATTCCTGTCCTGAATTTTGCAGATTGGATATTTTTTATTCATGTATTTACAATTCTAAAAGTGAATAATACAAGTAAGTTACACGCATGGTTGCAACTTGAAAGTGAAAGCTGAGCCAATCAAACTTCACAAAAACAAAGAAATAAAACATGTTAGAATTAATGGATCCGATTATATATAGTTTTAATGTTGTGTTTTGTTTGTGTTGACTAAAAAATAAATTTCCTCAACAAATTGTTTGTTAAAGTTGAAAGTAGCCTTACCCCATAAAGAGAGCAACATAAATTCGAATTCCAAAAGCGTACTTATTGAAAGAGACAAAAACTTTTTTTTCTTAAACTAAAAAAGGATTATATCCTTAATCAAGCCTTTTTTTTTAAAAAAAAAAATCTTTATGTATGTGCTCATCTTAACAACAACAACAATAATAAACAACAAGAGATCTCCTTATGATGATGTGATATACTATCTATTATATTTTTTATATTTATTATTAAATACAAAATTATTTTTGATATTACAAGAGAACATATCGATCAAATATTTCTGTATTGATGTTCACAACTCTCAAATGAATGATCTTCATCTTCAGGAATTCATTTTTCTTTTAATATTTTATATTCTTCAAAGAATTTATATAACGTAATTATCTAAAGTTACCGTTCTATGTATGTTATTCTTTTTTTATAACTTTTTTAAAAAATTGTAGGTGATTTTGGAAAAGATGAGAACCAGAAAAATTGAAAATAAATTTTAAAAATTCTGGAATGTAATCCAGTAATATTGAATATTAGATAGTCAGTAAAAAAATCGCAGTAAAATACTAAAAGTCAAAAAGATGAATAATTAAAAAATTAAATATGAGTATTAAAAATCAAGATTGAGTACGAAAAAATTGAAAAAATTAAATAATAAAGAATCAAAGTTCAAAACGTAATACTAAATAAACAATTTAAAGATGACTACTAAAGAAAGAATCACGTATGGAATTTTTATCGAAAGCAAACATTATTCCAATCAATGACCGTGGTTTTTATTTGAAATTTCTAAAATTTATTTGTGGTCTTCAGATGAGATTAATTAATGATTTTACAAAACAATCATGTCTCATTTTCTTTGGTATTCATATGATAGACTCAAACACAAATAATTACAAAGATAAAAAAATATGACGTTATTGAATTTAAATTGTCCATATATGTGTGTGTGTGTGTGTGTGTTAGAATAATCATTTATTTTTTTCTTTGAATTATTATCATTTTTCCTTCATGAGAGAGACAATTTTTCTGGGGTTAGTTGGTTGACCTGGAAAGTAAACATAGCTAACAAATTAGAATTGTCTAAAGGCTTATTCAAATTGAGGCCAAGTGGGACCCATATAACTTAAAATGCATGCATGTGTGTGTGAGGATATATATGCAATGTTGATGGTACGTGTATCTTGGAAAAGTTGGCATTTTTATTTTATTTTCCTTCTAATTTTTTTACCACCGAACAAGTTGATGCATGTTAGAATCAATGCATCTGTTTATTAATGCTTTTCCCGAATTTTTCATTAGCTTACAATACTATTCTTTTTGAATTGCATAGCAAGTTAAATGAACTGGATACATTATTATCATGTTTTTAAACAATTGTGGTAAATGAAACTTTTTCGTTCTTTTTGAGCAAATTGATAACTGGATACATCCCATTCACCACATAAATTAAAACTGAATTTCTTTTTCTCTGTTTTTTTTTTTTGAGTGTGATCTGTCCTAATTAATTATTAATCAATTAGGTAAAGGGTAGTTGATTACTTAATGTATGATTGATTCATTGCACTTTGTACACAAACTTTTCGCGGCTAAGACATTCCCTAATCCCCGAGGTGAGTGGTACTTATTTATGATATGCACATAATCACATGTAAAAGGTGGATACTCCTTTGGGTCCTGTGTTTGTTCCCTCAGTTAGATCTTTTTAAATGTGAGATTGTGAGTTTGAATCCTCTATACAAGATATAATCGATTAGAACTGGTAATGGGGGTCAGCTTGATATGGGTTGACAACCTGACAAGTTGTGGTAAAAAGACCCGCATGCTAATAGGCTGGAATATCTAGGCCTGTCAAGGTGAGTTAGCGGTATTTTTATAATTATTTTGCACATTGATTTTTCATATTTTTTTAAACAATATAATGATATTTATCTAATTAGCTATTAGTCTATTACCTAACATAAAATGAAATATCTTTTTTTTTTCACAAATATAAATTAAAAAATTCATTACACATAAAATATTAAATTTAAAATTTTAAACATTACAAATTAAATATATATCACAATACAAACTAAAAATAAATCCAAAATCCATGATTTAACATTTTACACAATCAACAATCAGTCAATATTAATGGAGTTTGATCAAATTCGAAGCATGATCTGGGACAAGGTGGAGGTGCCTTTTTTTGTTTTGTGTTCTCTATTTTTTAGAATTCTATAATTTCAAAAATCTAAGAAATAAAATAAATATGGGCTAGCTTGCCATAGTTCTAATTCTAGTCAACGCGGGTTCAGGCCGAGAGGACTCGCATCAAAACGAGTCCATTTTTTCACAACCCACCCTACCAAACTTTTACGGATTGGTGAGTTTGGTCCACGGGCCTAACATATATTACTAGCTCTAAATGGATCTATGAATTATGACACGCGCCTACACAGGCATGCACTCTCTTTCGACTTTATTATGAATCACTTCTAATCACTTTATTAGAACAAAGAAGAGGTAATATGCCATTAAATTCATATAGAAAAAAAATTAAAAATTACACATAATTAAAATCATGAATTAAATCGCAAGAAACCATTAAAAATTGTACTCATTAGATTTAAAATAGAAGCAATCTTGGAAAACAATAATTAATACCCTCACCTAGTGTTTTATAAAAAAGATTATTGAATCTTCTAAAAATGTATGTTTTATAACAAGGATAAGAGAGTATATATTAGGTTGTTTTCTAGTAGATTTTTCATGCATTTTTTTTCCATTTTTATCTTACATATTTATTGTTCACTACAAAAAAAATATTGGATTTCCAACGAAATTTACCATGGAATCAGCTTTTCCAACGGATTCCGTTCCGTTGCTAATAGATATATTACAAACATATTTGCAACGTAATTTTAATTCCGTTGGAAATTTTTGACAGAATTCCTTTCCGTCGCAAATTTTTTTTTTAAAAAAAATTTCCAAATACCACATGTTTGCTCTTCAGTACGCCACGTGTTCCTCTCCTTTGGCTACCACTTGTCTCCTCCTCGTGTTGCCATATGTCCGCATCTCATAATTCTTGAAAATATCTCTCCTTCCATTCGAACCCACGACCTCAGGCTGCCAACACCTTCGCGCACGGGTCTTTGCCTGTTGCGCCGAAATGAACTTGTGTTATATTATTACATATTATTATATATATAATATTATCATACACACACACACACACATACATTTAATTAATTAATTAATTATATACATATAATTAATTATTAATTAAATACAATATTATTAAAAATAATGTAAAAATTTAATAAAAAGGTAAAAAAATATTTATATATTTAATTAAACAATTTTTTAATTAAAATTACTTAATAAATAATAATTTAATATTATAAATATTATTTTTAATGTAAAATTATAAATATAATATTAAATAAAATAAATTAATAACTAATATAATAATAATATCATAAATATTATTTTACTAGAACATTTTAAATATAATATTAATAAATAATAATATAATTTTAATAATTAAGGTTAAATAGAATTATTTAATAATTAATATTTTAATTTTATAAATATTATTTTTCAAAAAAATTAATAAATTTTAATTTTTTCCTACAGAATTTCCATGGAAAATTTCCGTCAGAAAGTTATTTCCGTCGGAATTTGACATTGGAAAATTTCTGACAGAATTTCCATCATAAATTTGCCACGGAAAAAATTTCGTCGGAAAATCCGTGGCTAAATTTGCCACAGAAAATTCTTTGGCTAAATTTGTCATGAAAAATTCCGTCGGAAATTCTGTCAGAATTTGCCGTGGAAAAAATTCCGTGGCAAATCCCGTTGGAAATCGGGTGTTTTCTTATAGTGGTTTTTAATCAGTTTTAACTAAAATTTTAATTTGCATGATTTGATTAGGTGTTATTTATAAAATTAAAGTTACCGGAGGGAGTACTTATATATAGGACTAGAGGGAATATTTTATATATAAGAGTTTATGAAATACTCTTGGCTTTTATATTAAGGATCAAAATTTACTTCTAGTTGGTGTCTTATAATATGGACATAATGGAGTAACAATATAACCAAAAAAGGATGAAAAATGAGAGATAGATCACTTACTATTTACTAATAAGATGTTAGAATGTTAAAATAAAATACAAGATATCCACCACCGAAAAACACTCCTACATGGGTTTTTTTAAAAAAAGAAGATATGACATGAGTTATGTGAGACTTGAAAAAGTACAAACCCCGGAAAATAAAAAGGGAGTAGGTTAAAATGGATTAACTGAGTTTCACATCGATTAGTTGAAAATTGTATTGAAGGAATATAAAATTGAGATAGGTTTTGTCAATTGACTTAAGTTATTTTGATAGAAAGACAACGTCAATTCCCCCTACCCCACACACAAACACGAAAATTCAACATCATCCTCTACAACTCAATACTACAAAAAATAAATAAATAAAGTTGTGGCACTTATACTTGAACTAACTGTGGCCGTTAAGAAGTGTCTCATATCAGGACATCACTAAAAGAAACTGTGAAGCTTCCAAGCACCATAGCATAATATTTTTTTTAAAAAAAATCCCCTAATGTGGCGCTTTTTGGAAGAAAGGCCACAGGAGGGGGGCCTCCTGTGGCCCTTCCTCCAAAAAGTGCTACAGGGGGTGCCCCTTCTTGAGGAAGGGCTGCAGGAAGGTGGCTGGGTTTTTTTTTTTTTTTTTTGTATTCATCCTGTGGCCCTTTTTCAAGGAAACACCATAGGAAGTATTTTTTTTAATATATCTTTCATATTTTTAATTCATAACCCTATAATAGTAATAGTGGAATGCTTTAAACACTTTCTATATCCACAAAAAAATGAAGAAAAACAAGCAACGACAATGAAATAACTTTAAAATGATACAAACAAATGGCTAATTAACTAAATTAGTACTAAATATATTTACATAATATATTGTGAATAAAATACATCAAATTCAACTTAAATAAACGACACAACAATTGGCAAGAAACAATATAAAGGCTAGCTAGTTAATTAAATAGTAGCCACCTAGAGGTTTGCATAAACACATATTCACATCATTCCTCGATTGCTTCATTGACTTGATGGTCAGCCATACTGTCACAACATTGATATTCATAATACTACATATATATACAATCATGCACAAATTAAAATAAATTAAAATGACTAAAACTTAATCATCAGGCACTAATTAAATTTAAAATACAATGAATTGCAACTAAATGACTTACTTTTTTAGGAATAAATGGCTAATCATGCATAATTATATCCTTCATAAATTTCATGATGTAATACCCACAATCATTGTCATCGGGTTGGAAAGGGCACTGCAAAAATATAATGAAATATTTAACTTTGTTTTTGAATAAAAATTGTTTAGTAACAAAGTTTGAGTAAATTCATATATCAGTGCATGTATCTTCTTTCAAGCATAGCTATGGTGAGTGTCAGTAGCTTTAGAATAGCTTAATGAGACAGAGGCCCGATACGCAATCAATGAGCTAACAAAACAAATAGAAAATGATTACTTTTGGTTATTCAATCATATATGCAAATATTTACATATATGCTTACCTATTGAACAATCACAACATATTAGGATAGTCTTCTGGAAGACCTCCAATTAGAGGATCCACAGAGTAAATGTGAGGGCCTGAAGGTTCCGCTGGATTAATAACAATCAATATCCAATGTTGATTAAAATATTTTAAAAATTTTGTTTCAACAATCATGTTATGGTAAAAGTTAAACAAAAAAACAACATATACAAAAATTATACCACTAATAACTTACCCCGCATTGTATGACACTAGAAATAGCATAGTTGGTGTTGCTTTCTTTCTAAAGTAATCTTTCATATCACTAGATTGTACATGCATATATACTCTGCCATTATGCTGGCCAAAGATATAAGGGTTGACATATGCGAATTGGACCCTGTTTGTGTAACCCCCTGGCGTAATTAATATTCAGATTTCGTAATTAAAGTGAAATAGAAACCAATAAGAAACAAATAACATTTTACAAGCCCATCTACCAGACAGGGTTTTCATAAATACCTTTCGAAATCATTCATAACCTGGTCTCACATTCACTTTCCGAATACAATTACTACATAAAGATAAATCACATTTAAATATATCAGAGTACACAATATAATAATCCCGGCAATCCCGGTTTCCATATATTAATCAAAGTCTTATAGGGCACAATCTCCCATACAAGCCCTCATACGGGGATTACACAAATCTATTTCATACACATAATCAAATCCTCATCCACATACATATATACACATCCCAACTATAATGATAACCAACTACCGATTCTTCAGCCCGAAGGAAGTCCTCATCGCCCTTGGCTGCTTACTCCATCACCGATCTACTTCCCTGTCTGAAAGGTTAGTAGGGGAGGGTGAGATTCTAGAGAATCTCAGTAGGAAACAGATACCTATATGCATGTATGATATGTGTTTAATGTATGACATGCTTGCAATACATAACTCATGCTCACACAATGACATATCTGCGTGCTCAATGTTTCAACAACATACTCATGACCATAGCATAACTAGAAACAGAGCTACAATCATTCATACATGTTTCACATAATCAAGCAAAGCAATACTGTTAGATCTCATGTTTTGATGATAACAAAAGAATGGTTTGAAAAGGAAATGTTTAAAATCAAGCTTGAACTAAGTAATGACAGGAATAAGCTTTTCTTGAGATAAGCATGGAAGTAGTGAAGATTGGCCAAGAGAAAATGCTGAGGAACTTGATCAGAAGTGCATTTTCTAAGGCATTACTCGAGGCGCTACTCGAGTAATGAGCCAAAACTTGAAGTAACCAAGCAAAACTTCCAGTTACCTGCCATCATTACTCGAGGCCCTACTCGAGTAACCAGGTAAAAACTTGGAGTTGCTCTCGGCCTGCCAATGTTACTCGAGGAGGTACTCGAGTAACCATGTGAAAACTTCCAGTTGACTTCAAGTTTTCCATGATACTCGAGGAGCTACTCGAGTAACCGTGTATTTGAAAATGTGAAGCTCTCGGCAGTTTGTACCACTGCTAATGTTACTCGAGGAGCTACTCGAGTAACCAGGTCAGAAACTTCCAGTTTGCCTTCAAGTTTTCCATGATACTCGAGGAGCTACTCGAGTAACCGTGTATTTGAAAATGTGAAGCTCTCGGCACTTTGTACCACTGCCAATGTTACTCGAGGAGCTACTCGAGTAATGCACTAAGGTGAATGAAAACTTGAGGTTTGTACCCGATTAACTTGATCTATGTTTTTTCATCTTCCTCGAGTATGTACCCCAGTATATGCAAATGTTTTCAAGAAAAACTTCAAGGCATTACCAGAGTAAGACACTTTGAAAAGCTTCAGTTACTCGAGGAGCTACCCGAGTAACTTATGCAATAATGAATGCATTACCCGAGTCCCTACTCGAGTAATGAGGTAATTGCACTCGGCCTTGAAATCCTGCCAACATTACTGGAGTAAAGCATCGAGTAATCAAAAGTTTTCCAAAGGATTACTCGAGATGTTACCCCAGTAATCCATGAAGTTGCAGAAGCATTACTGGAGGCACTACCCGAGTAAATAACTGTTCATAAAGGTTTGAATTTTAGTTTACTCCATGCACTACCCGAGTAACCTTGTTACTCTTCATTAAATTTGAAACCAACAGTGATTTCACGATGTTACTCGAGGAGCTACTCGAGTAAACTTCAAGTGTTACTCTAGGAGCTACTCGAGTAAGCATACCCAGAAATTTAGAAATCATTCAAATCTTCATCATATTGTTTCCTATATGATTAACCTTTCTTTGTATTAGCATTCTTAGTATATTTACAGGGAAATAATGAAGAAATCATATCAAGAGATGAAAGTCAAATCAAACGTTCAAATGCCAACCACCGCCAACGGATATTTTTCAAAAACTTGAAAAGTCAACAGTGGCTGCGCACTCACCAACGGACGAAAGGAAATGTTCCAACGGTCATCAACAACATATCTATATATATGGGAACCTTCAAACAGAGAAGAACAACCAAGCATCCACACAAACGATTCTTTAGTTCATTACTCTGTTTTCACGTTGAAATTGTGTTCATATGCTTCAGTGATTAGCATTTACTCTTTGAGAGAGATATTTCATTCAAACTCAATATTTGTTATTGAGATAACTTAAGGTTGTGGAACCTTGAGTTGGGATTGGATTACAATCTGTAAGGGGGAGCGAGTGTCCAGGTGTAAGGAACTTGCTTGTACTGAGGTGCCAAGAACCCACTGAATCTTGGAAGTTATAGTGAAACTCTCAGAGAAGCTCTGAGGACTGGACGTAGGTCAAAGTGGTTGTGACCGAACCAGTATAACTCCCGGTGTACACTTCGGTGATATTTCTCCTTCCTTATTACTGTTTTAATTCTTTTGTCAAAGTTTTATATTTTCGAAAGAAATTTCAGTATCACCCAATTCACCCCCCTCTTGGGTGAAACGTTTGATCTTACAAATACATGCATCAAAACACAAACCCAAATATCAAAGCATGCAAAAGAGGTAAGTTCCCTACCCTCTTTCCACGTATGCTCCAACTTCGCTTACTCGCGATCAGAACGAATACCGAACCACGATCAGGGCGAATATCAACCCTATAACCAAAGCAAGGACATAGGGTTAATCCCTTTCTCAATTCCTCAACATACAAACACTTAATGTTGGTTATCATTTAACACCTTTAGGTGGCTAATCAAAGCCTAAACATATGCCTAAAGGTTTGGGAAACACTTGACCAAAGATCACCTTTTAAAAGTCCAAAATGCTGATTTTTGGGGGTTGGCCGCAGCCCACAAATCCATTGGCCGTGGCAAAAAACTGCCCAGAAACATTTGGACCGCGGCCTAGAATCCGCTGGCCGCGGCCAAGAAAATTCTGTTTCTTGGCTGAACTTCCAAAAATCATAACTAATTCCAAACAAATCGAAATGAGGTGATCCCAAAGCCAAATGAAAGCTATTCAAGTCCTCTACACAGGAAAAATATTGGCCAATACTGGAAATCACCACATAAATACAGAATTCCCCAAAACACAAGACTGTCCCAAAACAGTGTTCATTTTTGACCTCAAACTTTGGACAGCCATAACTCACAGAAGACAAAACGAAATGGTACAAATTATGTGTCCATTTTGAAGCTTAGGATGTGAATTTAAGACTGGAAAGTTTCATAATTTTCTGACATCCTTTGCCCAGTCAAAACGTTCACACAACCAGACTGCCCAGACAGAATTTACACTGGACATAATTTACAGTTTTGCAACCGATGTGTCTAATCCAATTCAAATCAATTCCAATGATTAAATACCACAACATGACACCATTTTCAACATAAAACAACATCCAATTTATCCAATTACATACCACACAAAAATACCATAAAATCAGGGCAAAATTCATAATTCACCATACTTAACCAAAACTTACAAAACTTAGATCAAAAGGAAGCAAGCACTCACCTCTTCCTCTTTCCCAAACAAATTCCTTGATTCTTCATCTTTCCACTTTTGCTCAAGCTCCAAAACACCTCCTCTCACAAATCTAAAACCATAGAGATGAAGCTCTCATCACTATGAATAAGATTATAGAAGGACATTAGAGCATTAGAGGACCACAAGCCAACCAAAATCTCACCTATAGCTTTCTCTTTCCTCCCCTTGTGCTTGGCGAAAATGGAGAACAAGAGAGAGAGAGAGAGATGAAGATGAAGATGATGAAGAGAGTGTTCAGTTTTTGGGAGCCAAAACAGACCAAATAAAGAGAGGAGAGAGGGAAAATGAGGTTTGACACTTTAACCTTATCCAAGGGCTCACAAAGTGCCAAGTGTCACCATCTTGACAAACCTCACATGAGCTCACACACATGTGATTCCACCCCTTGATCTCTTGCACAAATCTATCCTAACCATTGATCTTGAAGTTACCAATGAGTTTCCTCTTCGGTAACTGACCAATTGGTCGGTAACTTTACTGTTTTGCCCCGATTATGGAAATTCCTCTTGAATCACCATCAAATACATTTTCTCATTCATTTTCTTTCACAATGTGCCCTCCCCTCTATTTTTAGTCAATTTAGAGGTTAATCCATAATTGAACTTAAATACAGGGTTTCGGCGCTGCTCACAACACATACGAATCACATTCGAAACTCAAATCACATTGGATTCTCCAAAAGGGTTCATTTATCACTAACCACTTCCACTTTTAGAGTCGTTATCTCTTAATCACAATTTGGGATCCTGCTAAACCAGAGCTTAGCGGTCCACTAATCTCAGGCTTATTCTCTAGCCTCAAGTCTTAGAATTAGGGGTATTACAGTTTGTATCCATTAAGATGTCATAGTACAAATGCCTAGTATAAAACAAACAGTGTATTGAAAAGCAAAAAATTGAATGAGAAATAATAACAGCAGTGATAAACAATGATGATAAAGTACCTAATACAGATATTGATAACCGAACACTAATCCATCCATGATTACATATTTCGTGCAAGGCATCACCATTAACATGATCAACTAAACCACTAACACTGTAGATATGTCTATCAAAACGTAACTACATGCCTCCTTCGCGGATCAAATTTAGTGTAATTGATACTAGTTAAATCCCATTTCTCAACTAGTTAAACTAATCATACTCCATTGTTGATTCCTAATTCATCTATTCAAAATGAGGATGTTACAATCATAGATAAAGGGCATTTTGAAAAAAAAAATTAGTTAATATCTCAAACAATTTATAAAAAAGACCTCATAACAAAGATCATGAAAAAACCTCCTAATTAAAAACATCCTTATTGTAAGGATGAGATGGATTAAATAGATAGATATGAAAGTTCATCACGGAGAATTGATAATTGAAGGGTTGAGGTGTAAATTTGCCTTCAGAAATGTTCGTTGAGGATCAATGTTGCCTTGAAAGGGTTTTTAAGTTCAGTGTTGCCCTGAAAGTGTTAAAATGGAGTAATATTACCTCTTACCGTTAAAAAGTTAACGGTATCAACACCAATTTTTTAACTATCAACTTTAGTTTTTTTAACGGTATCGGGCAAAATTGCTATATTTTAAAACTTCTAGTGTGACATTAAACTTGAAAAAACTTCTTGGGTAACATTGATCAGAAAAAACTTTCAAGAAAAATTTGCACCTTAACCCATAGTTAAAACTAAAAAAAAAAGTTGGCCAATAAAATTTTAATTTTAATCATGTGTAGAACAATAGTAAATAGAAAAACCACTTCAAGTAGTTTTAATTAATGGTTTTTTGTAGCACAAAGGGGCAAGTAGAAGCCAACTTAAAAAGCTACAGAATGAGCTTAAAACCTGAAAACTAAGTCACTCTACACTCAAACAAGATGAACAAATTACCTAGCTAACCATAATTGACTGATGTTACTCTTATTTATAGAAAATAACATGTACATACAACCGAATGGGCCAAGGCCAAACCTATAAGCCCAAACCACACACAACAATACATCAATCCTATAATACCTAATACATGTCCATACTAAAACATACAAATAACACTCTCTAATGCCCCCTTCAAGTGGGGGACTAAACAAATTTGTAGTACCCAACTTGCGAACACAATTATTATAGCTTTCTCTACTAAGTGGCTTTGTCAACACATCTGTCAACTGATTCTTAGAAGCTACATGTTGTAAATCGATAATACCCTATTGTAGTTTTTCACTTATGAAGTGATAATTGATTTCGATGTGCTTCATACGTTCATGAATTTTAGGGTTTGTAGCAATATAGATGGCTGTCTTATTATCACAATGAACCTTAACTGGTTCTAATCCTTTTACACCAAGATCCTTTAATAATTGAGTAACCCAAAGTATTTCTGACATTGCTATTCCAAGTTAGAGCCAGAAAAACGGCTGAGCCCATTGGGCTAGCCCGTTTAAGCCCTTTTATCATGCAGGCCATACTTGTAAATTTGCCCTTCAAATTGCAACCAGGCCTAAAAGAGCTGGCCCTAATAGACTGAGGGCCTAAAAGGGCCAGCCTATTTAGGCCCTTTTATTTTTATTTTTTTTTAAATTGTTCGTATAATAATAGAATTTTTATATTATTAATGATGTTACAAATATTTAGTTCTTATTATCTTTTTTAAAAATTGAATTTTATTAAATGGTTTGATTTATTTGGTTTCCACAATAGTTTATGCATTTAAACTTTAAAAAAATAGGCTAATTTGGACATTAGATAATGATTTTAACTAGACGAGATGAATTTTGAAGAAATGACATAAGGGATGATTCGACCTCAGGAGTCAGGACCATACTCTAAGCCGAATCAAGAGTCACATGTGGTGCCAACCCGAAAGGATCGAGATCTACAGTTAAAGGGAATATTTGATCCCCAAGCAGATGAAGGTTGGCTAGTCCGACTTGATAAAATTTTTGAAGTGTTAGAATGCCCAACTGTGGTGAGGGCGCTACTGGCGGTTACTCTTTATACTTGCGACGTATGGATAATGAGGAGTGGAGCTCTGATAGATTAATCAAAGGATTGAGGTGTGAAATGAGAAAATAATTGACCTCCAAATAGTTTACTGAATCTAATAAGCTGTGGAGGAGTAGGCAAAAGTTAGGCGTGCTTAACCCAGGGAAATCCTAGGATGGGTGGCCTTGAGAAGTTGAGTTAGTAAGGTCATGGAGACTTGAGGAATGATTATGATCTTGAGGTTTCTCCATGACTAATGATCATTTAAGTTAGATGGTTTAAAGAGTGCTTAGATGTATATAGATATTGATAATGTAAGCATTGATTTTGAATCAGGACAATTCTATCACGGAAAATACTGCCAGAAAGGTCCACTTGATGGGGATATAGCAATTTGAGGCATAGTAAATATTTTGTTATTTCTCCATGCTAAGTGATAATCTTTAGTATAACTGTAGGGTCAAAGGAATGTAGATACGATATACGGTGCTATATGAGGAGTGGTGACCATATCGTTTATTGATCCGAGGAGATCTGATCTAATGATACTGAAGGTTGGGAATAGGACTGAATTAGATCTAAGCTAAAATAGTGCTTAGGTCGAAATGCGAATTGGTTGCACTATGGTTTTGGTGCATGACAAAAGCTCAAACTATGTGAACCTGATTGATAGTGTTGAACCTTCATTAATGTTTTGAGGTTATTACCCAAATATTTTGAAGAGTAGAGTAGGTGCTATTGATCTTGATTCTTAGTAGAACCTATTGGGTATAATTGAGGAAAATGATCTCCAATGTATGTGATATTAAGGTTCTAGATTTTATGATGAACCTAAATGTTAGGTTAGAAACCCTAGGCTGTATGATATTATATGCCAATAATATTATAGTGGACTTGTGTATCCAAAGGCCCTAAGACCTAGGGGACCAGTGTGCCTTTAGGCTGGCAGATATACTTAAACTTATGTTGGTTGGTAATGCTCCGTAGAACTGAGAACAATGATTTCTCGGCTAACTAATGTTAAGGTTTTAAGAGTTGAATTTGATCTAAGGATCAAACTTAATAGTTGAACTGGTTCCTAGGAATTTCATTTGACCTAGAGGGTTTGAGGTACTAGAACATGATATTAAAATGAACTAAAATGTGCATGAGGTTTCTCGAGGATGCTAGTGGCTAATCTAGCATAGGGAAAGAACTTGATAATAGAATTTTCCTATAGTGAATGAGAATAGTTCTTGATAGAAGAATAAGTAGTTATGAAGTATGGTCTCACAGTTGAGATAGAAAGTCAAATATACAGGTGGTTTTCGGATTCCCTGTATTACAGGGGTAAAGTATCTCGATAAGGGCATTAGAAATTGTGAACATGCCAGGCGTAAAATGGTAATGGAGGCCATATGCAATGGTCGATATAATTTGAGCCGAGACGGGCAAAGAGCTGGCACAGAGAAATTGTGGGTGCCATCAAGGGTAGTGGGAGGTTACTATGTTACTCCTAATAAATCAACCTAACATTATTGAAGCACATGTGAGGAGATAGACCTTAGAGTGTGCAACGGAAGCATAGTAAATATGATGTATGAGAATTACACTGAGCTGAGGCTTGAGGCAGGAAAGACAATATGCTAATCTTGGCCCTTGGAAGTGAAACTTCTGGGCCATGTCATGTTGTGAGAAAGGGTCTCAGTGAATCCTAGTATAGTGGAAGTATTGCTAGATTAGCAGAGGCAAAAAACTATTGATGAGTTGCGCAATTTCTGGGTCTTGATGTTATTACTAAAAGATCAACTATTGAGTGGGATGAATGATGTGAATGATATGTGTGATGTGAGAAAAGCTCACGGAGTTGAAAGTGAAATTGCCGAAGGCACTAATATTGAATATATCCGATACCAGCTTGATTTTATTGTGTATTGTAAAATGATGTGAATAAGCAAGTGTTGGGGGTGTGCCCTACGTAGCTTGACTGATGTCGTGTATCGTGTTTTGATTAAGCTGGGATTTTGTGGTCGTGTGCAGTAGAGCAGAGTTAGTTCAGCTGATGGCAAATTCGACTACATGATCGGGGGTTCTCACTTGTGAAGGAACTTACCCCGGCATAGCCAGCATGGCTAGCCACTAGACTAATTGCATCGGTGTTGACCTTAGGCTGAAAGGTGATGCGTAAAACTTGAGTATGCTGTGAGTCTGTAGTGCCAATGCCAAGAGTCGTCCGGTAGCTAATAATAGCCATGGTGATGGTGAGTGAAAGAGGATGAGGGTGGGGTGTTGTAACCCCATCACGGTAATTACATCCGGATTTCGATGTTTAAGTGAAATAGAGACCAATAAAGTCAAAACAACAATTTATAATCCCTCAACTCGGGATGAGGTATTTTCAAAATCAATTCAAAACGTGTTAATTCCGGTCTCACAGTCACGTGCGGATATAACTACTTGAGAAATCAAATTACATAAGAAATATCAGAGTGCGGAAACTAAAATCCCGGCAAACCCCGGGTTCATCTACATATATATCATGGGTTGCGAGTTCCCAAAAATGGGGATTACATATCCAAAATATTCATTTACATCTCATATACACTTAGTAATCCCAAAACCAAAACAAGGATAACCAACATCCAAATATAAAATGTCCCTAAGCCCTAACCACTCCTGGTTGGTCGCTTCCTTTTCGAGCCACTCGCCCTGTCTGAAAAGGTTAGTCATATGGAAAGAGTGAGATTCTAAAGAATCCCAGTAGCAACAAGACACTCATACAATATATAAACATAGAGCATGTATGTTCATCATGTTCAGCAGCTTCACAATGATCTCAGGCTCGCGCCACATACGACAGCACTCACGGCTGTAATCACAATGCACTACGCCCGCTTTCGCGGTGAATACTATGCACAACGCCCACTTTCGCGGTGAACACTATGTAGCAGCAACACGAAGCACAAAGCACCACAAAGCATCTCAAAGCACAATGTATCACAAAACTCCACAAAGTATCTCAATGCATAGGGTATCACAAAGCAGTAGCAGCAGCATCCACACAATAAATGACAGACAAACATACAATACATTTACATAAAGTATAAGAAAGGAGTCGCTACCTGTATCTTTCCTGACAATCTTTGGCACAGTTGGCTCACGAGTTCGGCAGATATCAAATCCTATACCAAATTAGGGACAATTGATCAATCTCTTTTCCAATTACTTAATCCCATAATACACTAAGTTGGTTATCATTTAGGACTCTTAAGAGGCCACAAATGTCTCTAATGAAAGCCCTAAAAGGTTGGGAAACAAAAGGTTGAAGGTCACCTTTCGAAAACACTAAGTGCTGGAACACAGGGTTGGGCCGCGGCCTGCCCTTCCTTGGACTGCGGCCCAAATATGGTCAGAAGGTCTTGGGCTGTGGCCCACCACTCATGGGCCGCAGCCCAAATCAGGTCAGAAAGGCTTGGGCCGCGGCCCAGAAATTTCCTGACTCTGGGCTGACTTCGAAAAACCATAACTAATTCTAGAAAAATCGAAACGAGGTGATTCCAAAGCCAAATGAAAGGTATATGAGTCCTCTTTCAAGGAAAAATATAGCCCATCACTGGAAATCACTACACAAATACAGAATCACCAAAAACTAAACACTACTCCAAAACAGAGTTCTATTTCAATCCCAAACTTTGGACAACCATATCTCACAGAATTCTAAACGAAATGACCCAAAATATATGTCCATTTTGAAGCTTGGGATGTGAAATTTAAGACTGGAAAGTTTCACAATTTTTCAATACCATTTGTCACTCAAAACGCTCGTGTAAGATGACAGCGAAAAACAGAGCTTAACCAAAACAGATTTTCCAACTTTTCCCAAGTGATCCAAATGAATCCCAAAATCAACAACCAAGCTTATTCCCACACAAAATCACTCAAGGAACACAATGGTAACCTCAAAATGACCAAAATCATCACCCAATCACATGCCCTGTTTTGCCCAATGCACCAAAGCTATCACAAAGGTATCAACTTTCACATTTCCAACCTAAATCCATTCTATCAACCCAAAACACATATCAAAGCACTAATTCCATGACAACAACATGCCAACCACACATTGACCTTCATTTTCGAAATTCAAGGCAAAATTTCCAGAAATTTCACACTCAACCAATGGCTACAAAACCTATATAGAATGGTTTGTCTTACTCACCTCTATAGCTTTCTCAAAGGAGTTCCTTGTTTCCCCCAAGTCTAGAATTTCGTGTGGCCACAAACCACCACCAATGGACAAGCTACAACCATAGAAACGTTGCTCTTAACTAAAGGATCAACTTTGATGAAGGGAGTTTGAGCAATAGAGATCATTTACCTACTCAAAGATCAAGCTTTCCTTTTCTCTTTCCCAAGCTTGTGCGCCAGAAAAAATGGAGGAATGGGAGAGAGAATATGATAGATGAAGAGATGATGATGATGAACTTTTCTCTTCCCTTCCCTAGCTCACAACCGAACAAAAGAGAGGAGAAAGAGAAAAGTGCTATTTTGTCTTTATGTGCCTCATCCAAAGGCCTTCACTATGCCACATGTCACCATCTCATCCACTTCCACTATGAGCTCACATAGACACAATGTATAGGATTTCAACCCATCAATAATGAATCTCAACCATTAATCTCAAATACCACACACATTTATCTCAAATTTACATCATATTACTTCCAAAATATTTAATTACACAAATTACAATCAAATCTCAATGCCATTAGCCCTTAATCATAAATTGGGATATTACAATTCTCCCCCCGTCAAATAAATTTCGCCCTCGAAATTTGTCACATAACATGAGCCATAAACTCCAGATATCGCCTTCGCATATCCTCTTCCGCTTCCCAGGTTGCTTCTCTTTGGGTCATTCACTTCCAGATCACTTTCACATAAGGAATACTTCGGTGTCTAAGCCGTCATTCTTCTCGTTCAATGATCTGCTCAGGCTCTACCGCATAAGTGAAATTGTCTCGCAACTCTACATCCTCATACTCAACGATGTGAGACGGATCCGGTTGGTACTTCTTCAATTGGGAAACATGAAACACATCATGGAGTCTGCTCAAGTTCGGTGGTAGGGCTATTCGATAAGCAACAGGCCCAATTCTTCCAAGGATCTCAAAAGGACCTATATACCTCGGGCTCAGCTTCTTTCGTTTGATTGCTCGCCCAATACCGGTGACAGGAGATACTCTAAGAAATACATGGTCACCAACATCAAACTCTAGAGGCCTTCTCCTCTTGTTAGCATAGCTTTTCTGCCGACTCTGAGCTGCAAGAAGCCTCTTACGAATAACACGAATCTGGGCTGAGGTTTGATCAATAAGCTCCAGCCCATATAGCTTCCTCTCAGATAATTCATTCCAACACAATGGCGATTGGCATTTTCTTCCATACAACGCTTCATACGGCGCCATCTGAATGCTTGCATGATAGCTATTGTTGTAAGCAAATTCAGCAAGTGGAAGAAAACGATCCCAACTCCCTTTGAAGTCAAGAACACATGCCCGCAACATATCCTCTAAGGTCTGAATAGTCCTCTTTGACTGTCCGTCGGTCTGAGGATGATAGGCAGTACTGAATCTCAACTGAGTACCCAGTGCCTCATGTAATGCTTTCCAAAATCTCGAAGTGAATCGGGGATCACGATCAGAAATGATATTCTTCGGTATGCCATGGAGTTTCACAACCTCACGGATATAAATCTCTGCTAGCTTGTCCGGAGAGTAATTAGCATTGATCGGTAGGAAGTGCGCTGACTTCGTTAACCGGTCCACAATAACCCAGATCGCATCATAATTCCTGATCTTGGGCAATCCCACAACAAAATCCATGGTCACACTTTCCTATTTCCATTCCGGAATCTTGGGACTCTGAAGTAAACCCGGTGGTCTCTGGTGCTCGATCTTCACTTTTTGACATGTGAGACACCTCGCCACATATTTCGTCACATCACTCTTCAAACCCGGCCACCAATATACAGATTTCAAACCATGGTACATTTTGGTCATACCAGGATGAAGGGTATACCGGCTCTTATGCGCCTCATCTAAGATCTTCTGTCTCAACCCTGTCTTAAGTGGAACGCACACTCTTTTCTGATAGCGAACTAATCCACGAGGTGACACATCATAGCCCTTAATTTCTCCCCATTCGATTCGAGTCAAATTACGTTGTATCCAGTCATCTTGCCTCTGAGCTTCTTCAATCTCAGCTCTAAGATCACTTTCCTCTTGGGAAACAGTGTAGTTGGCACATATGATCTGGTTCGACAGGTTCATATCACGAAAATCAGCGATCAATTTCCCCTCGTATATCATCATAGCTGCAACGAGCATGGTCTTTCGACTAAGAGCATTAGCGACTACATTTGCCTTACCTGGATGATATTTTATTTCCAGGTTATAGTCCTTAAGCAATTCCATCCAACGACGTTGTCTCATATTCAGTTCTTTTTGATTATACAGGTATTTGAGACTCTTGTGGTCGCAGTACAGTTCTACTGTCACACCATACAGGTAATGACGCCAAATCTTCAATGCAAACACTATGGCCGCAAGCTCCAGATCATGAGTGGGATAGTTCAATTCATGAGGTTTGAGCTGTCGAGAGGCATAGGCCACCACACGTCCTTGCTGCATAAGGACACACCCTAATCCTTGCCCACTGGCATCAGAATACACAACGTAAGTCAAACTGGGATCAGGTAAAATCAATACAGGTGCCGTAGTCAACCTCTGTTTCAGCTCCACAAAGCAATTATCACAATGTTCATCCCATACAAATGGCTTATCTTTTCTCGTGAGCTTGGTCATCGGCAACGCAATGCGGGAGAAATTCTGAATGAATCTCCGGTAATAACCAGCAAGACCCAGAAAACTGCGTACCTCAGCGACAGTTTCTGGCCTCTTCCAGTCCAGTACTGCTTCCACTTTACTAGGATCCACAGAAACCCCTTCCTGCGAGATAACATGGCCTAAGAATCTTACTTCTGATAGCCAGAACTCGCATTTACTCAACTTGGCATAGAGCTGTTTTTCACGCAATGTATTCAACACAATTCTCAAATGATGCTCATGCTCTTCTCTACTCTTAGAGTATATCAAAATATCATCAATAAATACCACAACAAACTGATCCAGATATTGACGAAAGATACGGTTCATGTAATCCATGAAAACCGCAGGCGCATTGGTCAACCCAAATGGCATCACTAAGAACTCATAATGACCATACCTGGTCCGAAAAGCGGTCTTCGGAATATCGTCCGCTTTCACTCGCAGCTGATGATACCCCGACCTTAGATCAATCTTCGAAAATACACATGCACCAGATAATTGATCTAAGAGATCATCGATTATAGGGAGAGGGTACTTATTCTTGACGGTAACCTTATTCAACTCTCTATAGTCGATACACAACCGAAGACTCCCATCTTTTTTTTCACAAACAAAACTGGAGCTCCCCAAGGCGACACACTGGGTCTAATAAACCCCTTCTCAAGCAAATCTTCAATTTGTTTCTTCAATTCCGCCATTTCATTTAGGGCCATACGATATGGGGCTTTGGAAATAGAACCCGCTCCAGGCACAATGTCAATCAGAAATTGAACTTCCCTCTCAGGAGGTAATCCACTTAAGTCATCCGGGAAAACCTCAGGGAATTCATTCACTATGGGTATACTACTCAAAGACTCACTGGTTTCTCCTTGTACGGAAAAGAAAACCATATACCCCTGACAACCCTTTTTCAAATATTTCTCAGCCTTAGCTGTTGAAAGGAAATTCAAACTAGCAGCTGGATCCTCAACACTATGAGTATTCGGATATACTATCTTCTTGTTCCCACAATCTAATAACACATTGTTAGCTCTCAACCAATCAAAACCCAAAATGACTTCCAATTGGCAGAGCGGCAAACAAATCAAATCTACTACAGACTCATGGCCCTCTACGGTTATAACACAATTCAGACAGGCTTCTGTAGCCACAGACTTAACACCCATTGGTGTTGACACAATTAAATCAAATGGCAACTTATGCACATTCATTCCCAGACGCTTCACATAAGCATAAGCAATAAAGGAGTGACTTGCACCTGAATCAAATAACGCTTGTAACATAATGCCATGGATAAGGACTTTACCTTGTATCAGCTTTGGGGATTTCCGGGCCTCTTCGTGAGTCATAGCAAATACTCGGCCCTGAGTCCTCTGTCTCTGCTCTGGTCATGGCTGTCCACACTCAATAGATGTATGCCCCACTTGCTTACAATTGAAGCAAATCACCCGACCATCACAAGTCTTGCCATGATGTGGCTTGTTGCAACGAGGACATGTCTATACACTAGGAGCTCTCTGCTGATCACGACTCCCAGACTGATAAGGCTTCTTACTACCCCCTCTATATGAAGAGGATGATCCTGAGCCCTTCCACTTCTAAGAAGCACCGCCCATACTAGGCTAACTATGACCACCACCAGCCTTAGCCGGATACAACTCTCTAAGATTGCTCTCAGTGATCCGACATTCTTCAACGGCCTTGTTGAACTTGGAAAACTGATGGGTGGCGAGTCTCTTTCTCATATCACGCCTTAAAACCCGAATTAACATCTCTGAGCTCAACTCCTCATCATCCATTTTCTGAAGATAAGAGGAATATCGGGATAGGCGGGTAAATTGAGACAAATATTCGTCAAAAGACTCGGTATCCCCTTGCTTGATATTTAGAAACTCGGTTTCCTTCTCAAGCCTCACTGACTTGGGAAAATATTTCTCATTGAAGTGTTGTTGGAAAACCTCCCAGGTCAATGGCTCATTCTTAATCCTCAAGGACAACGCAATGTTACGCCACCAGCGGTCAGCATCGCCTTTAAGCTTGTACACCGCTAGCTTGGCTTTCACCTAGGAGGGACACACTAAGACCTCAAAAATCTTCTCAAGACGATGTAGCCAATCTTCAGCCGCCTGAGGATCAAACTTCCCCTTAAATACCGGAGGTAGTTGCTTACAGAATTTGGAGACCCAGTACTCAAGGTCTCGTTCCTCCCTGACTGGCACACCATGGGATCCTTGGTTAGGAATCACATGAGGAGGGGATTCAAGTGGTCGTGCCGACCCTTCAGCAGTCTCTTCCCGGGTTTCCTCTCGAGTTTCCTCATGAGTAGATTCACCTCGGCCCTCACTGTTCTTGGCCTTTTCAGCTCTGAGCTCTTCTCTAAGCTCTGCTATCATATCTCGTTGGTCCCTTATCAGTCCCATCAACTCTTGCATTGGGTCCGGTGGATTGTCATTAATCACTTCTACATCAGGGTCTACTCGCTGTCCACTGGGACGACCCCTTGTCTTTTTCATTCTACAAATCATTCACTAGGTCAGTCCCTCAGATAATGTGTACACATTGTTCACAAATCTCGTATATATATCCCTAACACCGAGCACATATGTGTATACAACAATCATTCACAGATAATCTATTATCACTAAGAACACACTATGGGAGCTATCCTAGCAAACTCTACCCTTGCCAGGAACTACAGCTCTGATACCAAAAATTTAACCCCCTCACAGTAATTACATCCGGATTTCGATGTTTAAGTGAAATAGAGACCAATAAAGTCAAATCAACAATTTATAATCCCTCAACTCGGGATGAGGTATTTCCAAAATCAATTCAAAACATGTTAATTCCGGTCTCACAGTCACGTGCGGATATAACTACTTGAGAAATCAAATTACATAAGAAATATCAGAGTACGGAAACTAAAATCCCGGCAAACCCCGGGTTCATCTACATATATATCATGGGTTGCGAGTTCCCAAAAATGGGGATTACATATCCAAAATATTCATTTACATCTCATATACACTTAGTAATCCCAAAACCAAAACAAGGATAACCAACATCCAAATATAAAATGTCCCTAAGCCCTAACCACTCCTGGTTGGTCGCTTCCTTTTCGAGCCACTCGCCCTGTCTGAAAAGGTTAGTCATATGGAAAGAGTGAGATTCTAAAGAATCCCAGTAGCAACAAGACACTCATACAATATATAAACATAGAGCATGTATGTTCATCATGTTCAGCAGCTTCACAATGATCTCAGGCTTGCGCCACATACGACAGCACTCACGGCTGTAATCACAATGCACTACGCCCGCTTTCGCGGTGAATACTATGCACAACGCCCACTTTCGCGGTGAACACTATGTAGCAGCAACACGAAGCACAAAGCACCACAAAGCATCTCAAAGCACAATGTATCACAAAACTCCACAAAGTATCTCAATGCACAGGGAATCACAAAGCATTAGCAGCAGCATCCACACAATAAATGACAGACAAACATACAATACATTTACATAAAGTATAAGAAAGGAGTCGCTACCTGTATCTTTCCTGACAATCTTTGGCACAGTTGGCTCACGAGTTCGGCAGATATCAAATCCTATACCAAATTAGGGACAATTGATCAATCTCTTTTCCAATTACTTAATCCCATAATACACTAAGTTGGTTATCATTTAGGACTCTTAAGAGGCCACAAATGTCTCTAATGAAAGCCCTAAAAGGTTGGGAAACAAAAGGTTGAAGGTCACCTTTCGAAAACACTAAGTGCTGGAACACAGGGTTGGGCCGCGGCTTGCCCTTCCTTGGGCTACGGCCCAAATATGGTCAGAATGTCTTGGGCTGCGGCCCACCACTCATGGGCCGCGGCCCAGAAATTTCCTGACTCTGGGCTGACTTCGAAAAACCATAACTAATTCTAGAAAAATCGAAACGAGGTGATTCCAAAGCCAAATGAAAGGTATATGAGTCCTCTTTCAAGGAAAAATATAGCCCATCACTGGAAATCACTACACAAATACGGAATCACCAAAAACTAAACACTACTCCAAAACAGAGTTCTATTTCAATCCCAAACTTTGGACAACCATATCTCACAGAATTCTAAACGAAAGGACACAAAATATGTGTCTATTTTGAAGCTTGGGATGTGACCTTTAAGACTGGAAAGTTTCACAATTTTTCAATACCATTTGTCACTCAAAACGCTCGTGTAAGCTGACAGCGAAAAACAGAGCTTAACCAAAACAGATTTTCCAACTTTTCCCAAGTGATCCAAATGAATCCCAAAATCAACAACCAAGCTTATTCCCACACAAAATCACTCAAGGAACACAATGGTAACCTCAAAATGACCAAAATCATCACCCAATCACATGCCCTGTTTTGCCCAATGCACCAAAGCTATCACAAAGGTATCAACTTTCACATTTCCAACCTAAATCGATTCTATCAACCCAAAACACATATCAAAGCACTAATTCCATGACAACAACATGCCAACCACACATTGGCCCTCATTTTCGAAATTCAAGGCAAAATTTCCAGAAATTTCACACTCAACCAATGGCTACAAAACCTATATAGAAAGGTTTGTCTTACTCTCCTCTATGGCTTTCTCAAAGGAGTTCCTTGTTTCCCCCAAGTCCAGAATTTCGTGTGGCCACAAACCACCACCAATGGACAAGCTACAACCATAGAAACGTTGCTCTTAACTAAAGGATCAACTTTGATGAAGGGAGTTTGAGCAATAGAGATCATTTACCTACTCAAAGATCAAGCTTTCCTTTTCTCTTTCCCAAGCTTGTGCGCCAGAAAAAATGGAGGAATGGGAGAGAGAATATGATAGATGAAGAGATGATGATGATTAACTTTTCTGTTCCCTTCCCTAGCTCACAACCGAACAAAAGAGAGGAGAAAGAAAAAAGTGCTATTTTGTCTTTATGTGCCTCATCCAAAGGCCTTCACTATGCCACATGTCACCATCTCATCCAGTTCCACTATGAGCTCACATAGACACAATGTATAGGATTCTAACCCATCAATAATGAATCTCAACCATTGATCTCAAATACCACACACATTTATCTCAAATTTACATCATATTACTTCCAAAATATTTAATTACACAAATTACAATCAAATCTCAATGCCATTAGCCCTTAATCATAAATTGGGATATTACAGGTGTGACCATGCCAAGAGTCCTCTAGTAGCTAACAACAGATGTGGTGACGGTGGGTGAAAGAGGATGAGGGTGGGGTATGGAGATTGAGCCTCCCGACCGGCCGCCTGGATAGAAGAGACAAGACTCCAGGCTGGTTGTTATAGTAGGGTGCTTCGAATAGAAGAGATTGAGATTCGAGAGTGGCCTGATGTTGTTGTTGATACCCAAAAGTCTCAATTACCACTAGCGGAGTCACTAGTGGGTGTACGAGTGAGGGTAACGTCGTGAAAGTTGATACGGTGAAATGTCAAATTCTGTATTTTTATGGTTATATCCAGCATTAATTAATATTTTTCCTGTAATGAGTACTTAAATAGCTTTCCATAGGCTTTAGAATCACCTCATTTCGATTTTTCTAGAATTAGTTATGATTTTTTGAAATTCAGCCAAGAAACAGAATTTTTCTTGGCTACAGCCAAAGGTTTTTGGCTGCAGCCTAAAACGTTTTAGACTATCTTTGGCCGCAGCCAGAAGATCTTGGCTACAACAAAAAACTCTCTGAGCTATTTTTGCCACAGTCAAAGATTTTTTGGCTGTAGCCAACCCCTATTTTCAGTACTTTATGATTTTGAAAAGTGGTTTATAACCTAGTACTTCCTAATCCTTTTAGGCTATTGTTAGAAACTTTCGTAGCTACCTAAGGGACTTTAATGATAATTAAATCTAAGTGTTTTAAAGTCATTTGAGTATTGGGATAAGTGATAACTTTTTGTCCTTAATTATGATTATAGGATTTGATATTTTCCTGGAACGTAGAAGGTCTGTGCCTAAACAAGAACAGAAAGACCAAGGTAATGACGCTTTCTCCTATATCATGTTTAATGTAATGTATGTTTATATTTATCATTGAATGATTGATTGGGTCATGGCGGGTAGCCTGGCCTTGAATGTATGATTGGGATGTGGTTGTTAGCCCAGTTTTAAATGTACGATTGGGACATGGCAGTTAGCCCGGCCTTAAATGTTGCTGATTGGGACATGGTGGTTAGCCTGGCCTTGAATGAATGATTGAGTCGTGGTGGGTAGCCTGGCTTTAAATGATGCTGTGTTGCTGAATTGTGATATATGCTTACATGCTTTGTTTAATTATGCATCATATACGTGAAATGTTACTACTAGGATTCTTTTGAATCTCACTCTTTCCAATTAACAAATTTTAGCCAAGGAAAGTGGATCAAGAGACAAGCAAGTGAGTAAGGACGACTAGGATTGCCGGTGGTAGTCTTAGCTTTTGGTTTTTGGTTATCATTTTGGACAATTGTATATATTTGTTGACCCTATAATGGAAATTGTTGTGCAATCCCCAATTTGGGAAACTGAGATGAGTGATGATGCTCTGTAAAATCCTTTGATCAATGAATTTATCCCAGGTGAATGTCAGGAATTTTACTAGCACTCTGATATTGTGTATGTGACAGAACCGTACAGGCCAAATGTCTTATTTTTAAATGAAAGGAGATCGTATTATATAGTTTTTGTAAAAAGTTTTTAATTATTCATGATCTCTTATTTATTCACTACACTATTTTAACACTAATTACAGCCTTAATGAGGATGGGGGTTACAGCTCATGGGTCAAAGTAGGTGGAGAAGATGTAGATTTTATGTATTTGCTTCACAGATAGATGGATACTGTGATTATCTTGGTTTCTTCGGTTGAAGTTAGGTGGGTACCCAACAAGCTAATAGCAAGTGTCTCGCTTGTGACCTTTCTTGTTGCAATAGCTACATGTATCCTAAGAACATCCTCTACCCATGTCACAACCTTGTCTACCACCTCTAGTTGTCAAAGCACTTCCATCAAATAGACTGGGTGAAGTAGGAATAGAAAGGTTTCGCTGACCTCTTCTTAAACAATCATAGGGTATGCTTAGTTCACCGGCAGGAGTGGGGATATGCGCAAAATTTGAGACCTAGCATATTGATATGTCTCATTTAGCCCCATAAGAAATTGAAACAATTGTTGTTGTTGACTTATCTTAACAAACTCTTAAGAAGTATTGCATTGACAGGATGACAATAGAACTAACGCAAAGTACTCATCCAATAACTTTTTTAACTTGGGTAAAATATGTAGCAACCGATAGATTATTTTGAGTGGTGGATGCAATGGAACAATGTGATGAGTAAATTCTTGCACCATCTACCTTGTTAAATCACTCCTGTATGTTGTAACACCCTAAATTTTATTCACCAATAGTATATTATGATTATTTTATATATTCAATAAAATGGTGAATATTTAAGGCTAAAAGAATTAAATATTGAAAAATTGAAAGGTGAACAGTGTTTTCAGTGAAATCGTTTGCGAGACAGTGAGTATGTCATGTGGTTTTGGAAGAACAAATGATGAGAAAAAAATTATAAAATTTTACAGGGTGAAAGTAGACATCCTAAGCTTTAATTTGATAGGTATATGAATCATTTGAAGTTATATGCAAAAAGATATGAATTTTTGAAGTTAGCCCATAAAATCTGGAAAGTCTTTAGAGCAGCAGTCAAAGAAATGAAATCTGGGAATGATATGCTTCTAACTGGTTAAATTCCATATTTTTTCTTGAAAATAAACTCAATAATGGTTCCAAAGCCTTTGGAATCACTCTGAAATGATGTCTGCAAATTTAGTTATGATTTTTTAAAATTAGGCCAGAAAATATACCAGAATTGGCATTATTCCAAAAATTGAAAATAAAATGTGTTAGCAATTATGTAAATTGTGGAATAAATAAAATAGGAAGGGAAATAATTATTTCGCTCATAAACATGCCAAGTGTCATTATCCTATGATAAAGGGATTAGTTTATGATTTATGAAGATGAGCACATGCCTAATTGCCTTAAAATAATGCTTCTTAGACATAATAATGATGATAATGGTACACTACTTGAGTGCATGGTTGGATTAGTTGGAGGAAACTCATTTGGTTAGGAAAGACACAACGGGGGGACGGTTTTATGCTAACTAAAAGGGAGAGGAAATTAGTTCAATACTAATGAAGCAATTATGACATAAATGTGAAGGAGATAAGGATTGTGACAAGTGTCACATTAAGGTGCATTGATGAAATCATATGGTAAAGGGTGATTGGAGTTAAATTATTAAACACTCTTCCTTCCTCTTCCCTTCATATTTTCGGCCAGCAACAAGAGAAAGAAGAGAGAGAGAGCTTGAAGAAATTTGGAATTTTAGAGAGAAGGAAGAAGAGGCTTACAACAAGTATTGATCTCTTAAGCATTTTCTTTATAATCTTCCATCAAAACCTTCTCTAAACCTTTCTCCTTCATGGAATCCATGATTTAGATGACACATCTTGAGCTCAAGGATAGAGAGAGAAGAGGACGCCTAGAGAGAGAGAACTCAAGAGGTAACCTCGCAAACCTTAGATATATTCTTGTATGATGTTGTTGTTGAGGTTTGTGTTTAGGTTTGATGATTTTTGGTTAAGTTCTAAATTTGAAAAGTCCTAATCCTAAGGGGTTATGCTACCCAAATTTCTTTGAATCATGGGTAGTATGTGTTTAAATGACTTAATAAGGGATTAGATGTGAAAAGGTACAAGCTTTGGAAGCTAAAACACAAAAACTCCAATTTTTCCTTTTTCTTGACCAAAGTTTTGGCCAAGCACAGATCTAGGGGAAGGAGTTGGATTTTTAGTGACTTGATGATTCCATTGGATTCAGGAGGCAAAAAATAAGTGGGGTTATAGTTGGTCACTTTTTCGGAAAAGGCCGAAAAAGCATAATTACAAAAACACCCATAGAACTCTAAAACGGGGCTGTCAAGGACAATTTCATAATTTGACACTGAATTTGGTAATTTTGAGCTTGAAAATGGATTCTTTAGGCGAAAATATGTCAGGATTGCCTTAGTCAAAACTTTGGGAAAACGTGTTGTCAGGCTAGTATGGCAGGGCCGGGTCAGAGTCCCAGGGGCATTTTGGCAAAATTTTACCATAGACTAATATAACCGCAAGAAACATAATGGAAGAGTCTAAAATGATACTTGGATAGGTTGTGACCTATTTCTTGTACATCTAATATTTTAGGACCGAGTCGGAAACCGAAAGCGATATGTTTTACGAGGCATACTAAAAAGGTGTTGAAAGAACTTTAAGGTAGGGACATTATCCTTCATACATCATGCCATAGTTATATGATTGTGTGTGTAAATAGACTTTATTAATCAACATGTTTTTCCTAGAGAGGGGCAATTAGTGCCAGGGGCACTTACATTGGGAGTTGGTGAGAATCCAACCGGTGTAGATTAGTGGGGTTGGTCCCTACTCTTGTATACATGCAGATGATGTGTTTATATTGTTTATTAATTTGTGTATACATGGCACATATCATATTTAATTTTCATATTTTATATGAACGATAGCATGTTTCTACTAGGATTCCTTATAATCTCACCACTTTTTCTAAACAAACATCTCAACGGGTGTCAGTGGGACAAAAAGCAAAGGCGTAGACACCAATAAGTGATTGGCATGTATCTCGAGGTAAGGTTGAAGTCAGTGGTTATAATTAGTTTATGCTTGAGATATTTTGGGAAATCCTGTAAATATTGAAGTTTCTGCTGTATTCTGTATTTTTTCTACGAACGACTTTGGGTTTGTAAATTAATACTTTTATTAGTATATATGTACTTTTATGTATGCCCACAATATCTAGTCTTTATTACTCTTCGAATATCAAAATAGAGACGGGTGTTGATATATGTCCTACCACACATGGTGAGAGGAGTCTACAGAGACAATCCTATTTGCAATATCCTTGTCAACAGATTGAATTATCCAGGATATACGATCTATGACTGCATCACAACATTCCCATAAATCCTTGTGGTTAGAAGCATATGTACATGTGAATGTTCAATCTATTAAACCAATTTTGTGCTTGCCTCAAAGTACTAGGCGCATGGCTTTACTCTAAACTACATAATTGCTTGAGCTAGTGAGAACTTGTGGCACCAAGGTGGTTACGTGAGTATCTGAAGGATGTAAATATAGAGGATGATTAACCTCAATTGGATTCTTGGGTGTTTCCATGAGTGGCAATCAGTAATCTTTGAATGAGAGAAGCTCGATCCCTTAAGTAAAATTCTTGCTGATATTTTGAACAAGACGTAATCGAAGAAGAAAGCTTAAATGGCTACAACCACAACCAGAATCGGTGCTAAGGAAGAAGGAATTGAGAAAGACTCATGGATCAATAACCTTAGCTGTTGAAAGAAACCAAAAGCAGCGAACCTAGAATTGGCAAACAAACTTAGGAATTAGCAAGACCCATTCTATTGACATCGTGAAAGAAATAAAGTCCGACAAGTTTATTGAATCTGGTGAACAGAGTAACGACACAAAGAATGTCATAGTCCTTCAAAGCTTAGATCGATGGCAACTCAGTGACAACATAGAAAATCACACAATCCGATAAACCTTAGATCAGCGACAACTCAACGACAAGACCAAGAACAGCACCACACCGTTCGAGAAAGAAACAAAGGACGACAATACACCAAAATTATAGACCGGCGATTAGGTTCTTGGCGAGCAAACTAGCAAAATCGATTGTTTAGAGAGAAGGGTCTTAAGGCTAAATCTAGGGTTCAAAAAAAATAATCTTGTTGCTTTCTGAAATAGACGCAAGGAGTAATTCTTCAAAAAACTTGAATAATTTTCCAAAAAAGTGAAAGAAGCATACCAACTAGAATGATGACGTCTTAACCTGATGGTTGTGATTCAACCAAACGCTAGCATTTCAGGCCTCAAGGGAATGGGTTATTTATGGATTCACTCAGGCTTCAATGGGCATGATCTCTCAAGGTAGATAATCTGTGTTCTGATACCATGAAAACTAAGTCACTCTACACCCAAACAAGATGAACAAATTTCCCAATAAACCAAAATTGACTAGTCTTACTCTTATTTATAGAAAATAACATATACATACAATCAAATGGGCTAGGGCCAAACCTATAAGCCCAAACCACACACAACATTACATCAGTCCAATAATACCTAATACAAGTCCATACTAACACACAAATAACATTCTCTAACAAAACCTCTATGCCATAGAGCCTATGATTGATTTAAATGAATAAAATGTGCACTATTTGTACATTCTTGGGAGACTGGGAATTAAAAGAAAAGAAAAATTATAGGTAGGGACTTGGGAATAAGGATTAACAGGATTTGCCTCATGCTTTGTTTGGTTCAAAAATGTGATGCATTAAGTCAACTATTCAAAACTATGAATGAATCTGCGTGTATAATATATTTCGTGAACTTTGCAAATTAAATCTCATTTCATTATCACATTTATTTTTTTTCCGATTTTTTATTTGATTATACTAAATATTATTTTCATGAATGTGACAGATCATCGTGATTATAAATTGTTGGCACTCATAACTTAGACAAGTTAGTTTCATGCATGACTGAAAGTGAAAGATGGAACCAAACAGTTTCATTAAATAAAAAAAAAGAAACGGAAACAAAAACAAACAAACATATTAGAATCAATTTCTTTTTAAAATTTGGAATGTGCTCATTATTTTTATTTTTTAATAATAATACTGCACAAGAGATCTTTAATTGTTGCGTATTGTATTATTTTATATTATTTATTAAAAACAAGAGTTTTTTATAAGAAAGATGAGAGCTATTTGTGATATTACAAGAGATATAATGTTCTATAAAATAGTTTTGTTTTTAATTATATCGAATTTGTTAGAAATAATAAATTATATATAGACGTTCACACTATTAAAAAAATTGCTATATATGACGGTTATTAACGGTCATACATCACGATTCCGAACTGTCATATATATGGGCGCTATAAAAGCTCGAGCAGATACATTATGGTTCCAAACCATTATTTAGTCTAGACCTATTATAACGGTTATAATATAACACATGTTATGCATTGAGGTTTGGTGAGCCCATGAACTACCTATGCTATGATAATAATTAACAGGCACACGTAAACAGTCATCATAATATATGGTAATTCTTGTATTATACATAACGGTCTCATTTTACAACTGTTATTTATAAAGTAACATACATAATGGTTTGTATATAAGAACAATGACTTTTAATTAGAAAAAAAACATAACGGCCTTACGTAGACAACCATTATGTATTAAGTACATAAATAATGGTTTACAAATAAGAACCGTGAACATTTATTATACATAACAGGTTTTATGTAAGAACCATGATGTGTGGATATAATACTCTTTATGTGAGAGTTTTTGAGTTAATCTCGTGTGTGTGTGTGTGTGTGTGTGTGTGTGTGTAATAGAACAACAATACCTTCCATATCGAGTGGCTAAGCAATTTAGCATGAATCAAGATATTCCAGGCTTTGTGGGAAGAATCAATGGCAATTGTTGACATATATAAGTGATAATGTAACTGGTAACCTATATATAATTGTGTCTCTTCACAGGAGATCCGGTAAGCAAATTAAGAGAAAGAGGAGGAAACTTATAGTGAGATGGAACAAGAAAGGACAAATTGTGAAATCTAATAAGGCCAAAAGCAACGTGCCGAGGTAGCTAGTGAACTTGTTATATTTCATATTTTGTCCTTTCTTGTTCCATCTCACAGTAAGTTTCCTCCTTTCTCTTGTGTCATCTCATCATTCGGTGCAATAGATGGATCATTGGTAGAAGGGGCGGAGGCGCTGTGTAATACCCTGAATTTTGAGATTGGAGGCTTGAGAATAAGTCTAAATTAAGCAGACTGCTAAGCCCCGGTTTAGCAGGTGTCCCAAATATATTCTCTAATGTTTCTTATATCTTTGGAGTATTAAGAAAGTAAAATGATGAATTTTGGAGAAAGTAATTATGTTTTCGGTGAAATCGCCTATGAGGTAGTGAGCTTGTCATGTGATTTTGAATGACCAAATGATGATAAAAAATTATGAAATTTTACAGAATAAAAGTAGACATCCTAATCTTTAATTTTATAGGTCATGTAACTCAATTAGAGCTATATACAAAAAGATATGAATTTTTGAAATCAGCACAGAAAAACTGTGAAATTTCTGGAACAACATGTAAAGATTAAAATTTTGGGAATTTTGTGATTCTAGAAAGTAAAAGGCTATATTTTTCCTTGAAACTAGACTCAATAAGGGTTCCATAGCCTTTGGAATCACCTCATTTCAATTTTTCTAGAATTAGTTATGATTTTTCAAATTTTGGGAAGAAATCTGCCAAAACTTTGTAAAAATCCGAAAATTTGAAAAATTAAAGTAAAATATGATATAATAATATATCATCATCCTCCTTGTTCAGCCCTCATTTCAGACGCCATTCTCAGCTGAAACAAGAGAGAGAAGGTGAGAAAATCTAGAGAGAGAAAGGAGGAAAAAGCTTATAAGGGTAGGTGATTTCTTCAGTAAATTGCTTCCTAACGCATATAACTCCACTCCTAAATTATTCTTTTATGTTCTTAAAGGTTGAGAAGCTCAATTTCCATTGTGAATAAGGTCCAGGGTTCAGCTACTTTGAGAAAAGCCAGAGGGAGCTTGAGGTAACTTCCAAACCTTTGTATATTGACTATCTTGGTTGTTGTGGGCAATTTAATCGGTAAAATTTCGACGGATTGTCCTTGGTTGTAAAAATGGAGAATGGGTTTTCCTAGGGGTTATGCTGCCCAAATTGGTACTAAATGATAGTTGTAACCTAATGGAATAGTCAATAAAGTAGTTAGGAGTAGAAAGGAATGCCAAGGGCAATTTCATAATTTGACATTGAATTTGATAATTCTGAGTCCGGAAATGGATTCCTTGGGTGAAAATATGTAAGAATAGCCTATGTCAAAATTTCGGAAAAAGTACAGCCAGACCGGGTAAAGCGGGGCTGGGCCGGGTCCCCGGGGGAATTTTAGTAATTTTTCAAGATAGACTCATATAACCCCCATAAACACTATGGAAGTGTCTAAATAGTACATTTGACATTGTGTGATCGAATATGGAGTCCCGAGATGTTTGCAAAAAGATTGAGGCACGCGTTTTGAGGCGGAAAAGGGTTAAGGTAGGGGACTTACTTTACTTGCATGTATTTGATATTTTTGCTTGTGTAATGATGTATGTGATTACTTTACTTGATTGTGTAGAGCATATTTGTAACACCCCGAATTCTGAGACTTGAGCTTAGAGAATAAGCCTGAGATTAGTGGACTACTAAGCCCTGGTTTAGCAGGATCCCAAATTGCGATTAATGGTTAATGACTCCAAAAGTGGAAGTGGTTAGTGATAAATAAACCCTTTTGGAGATTATGGTGTGATTTGGCACCCGATGTGATTCGTATGTGCTGTGAGTAGCGCCAAAACCCTGTATTTAAGCTCAATTATGGATTAACATCTAAATTGACTTAAAATAGAGGGAAGGCGAATATTGTGGCTAAATGAAAAAGATGTGAAGTGTTGGTAGTAATTCAATGAGAATTACCGTAATCAGGGGCAAAACGGTAAAGTTACCGACCGATTGGTCAGTTACCGAAGAGGAAACTCACTGGTAACTTCAAGATCAATGGTTGAGATTGATTTGTGTATTAGATCAAGGGGCGGAATCATGTGTATGTGTGTGCATGTGAGCTCATGGAGGATGTGTCAAGATGGTGACACTTGGCAAATTGTGGACCCTTGGATTTGGGTCAAATGTTCAAAGTTTTCCCTCTCTCCTCTCCTCCCTTAGTTGGACGGTTTGTGGCCCTAAAATCTGCTCCCTTTCTTCATCATCTTCATTTCATCATCTCATCTCTCTCTCTTGTTCTCCATTTTCGCCAAGAGCAAGCTAAGGAAAGAGAAAGGGAAAAGCTTGAGTTTTGGTAAGTTAATGCCTTCATATGCTCAAGTGTCTTTCATTAATGTTGTTCATGAGGTTGAGGGCTATATTCCTATGGTTTTAGATTTGTGAGAGGAGGTGTTTTGTTGCTTGAGAAAAAGTGGAAAGATGAAGAATCAAGAAATTGGTTTGGGAAAGAGGAAGAGGTGAGCATTTGCTTCCTTTTGATCTAAGTTTTGTGAATTGTGGATGAGTTTAGTGAATTTCGAATTTTGCCCTGATTTTCTTGTGATTTTGGATTGGATGAATTGGGTTGTGTTTTATGTTGAAAATGGTGTAATGTTGTGGTATTTAATCATTGGAATTGATTTGAATTGGATTGGAATCATTGGTTGCAAAACTGGAAATTCTGTCCAGTGTGAATTCTGTCTGAGCAGTTTTGTTGTGTGGACGTTTTGACTGGGCAAATGAAGTTAGAAAATTATGAAACTTTCCAGTTTTGAAGTTCACGTCCTAAGCTTCAAAATGGACATAAAATTTGTGTCATTTCGCTTGGTGAGCTGGGAGTTTGAACTGTCCAAAGTTTGAGGTCGAAAATGGGTTATGTTTTGGGACAGTCTTGAATGTTTGGGAATTCTGTATTTGTGTGGTGATTTCTAGTAAAAGCCAATATTTTTCCTGTGTAGAGGACTTGAATAACTTCCATTTGGCTTTGGGATCACCTCATTTTGATTTTTGTGGAATTAGTTATGATTTTTGGAAGTTCAGCCAGAAACTGGATTTTCCTGGGCCGCGGCCCGTGGATTCTGGGCCGCAGCCCAAATGTTTCTGGGCAGTTTTGGGCCGCAGCCCATGGATTTTGGGCCGCGGCCCACCCCCAAAAATCAGTGTTTTGTATTTTTAAAAGGTGATCTTTGGTCAAGTGTCTCCCAAGCCTTTAGGCATATGTTTAGGCTTTGATTAGCCACCTAAAGGTGTTAAATGATAACCAACATTAAGTGTTTGAGAGTTAAGGAATTGGAAAAGGGATTAACCCTATGTCCTTGCTTTGATTATAGGGTTGATGTTCGCCCTGAACGTGGTTTAGTGTTTGCCCTAATCGTGAGCGGCCGGAGCTGGAGCTTACGTAGAAAGAGGGTAGGGAACATATCTTTTCTGCTTGTATTGGATATATGTGTTAGTGTGTTGGTGCATGTCTTAGCTTTGCATAATTATGTGTAACTTGAAGCTATGTTTCAATTTATGCTATGGCCATAGGTATATTGTTCGAAGCATTGAGCTTGCAAATTGTCATTGTGTTATCATGAGTTGTGTGATGCAAGCATGTCATGCATTAAACATCTATCATACATGCATATTGATATTGTTATCCTACTGAGATTCTCTCGAATCTCACCCTTCCCTACTAACCTTTCAGACAGGGTAGTAGATCAAGGATATAGCGAGCGGCTAAGGGCGATGAAGACTCCTTCGGGATTGAAGATTCGGTAGTTGGTTATCATAGTTGGGAGTATATAGATTTGGATGTGTATATAAGTATGTGGATTAGTATTTGCTATGTATTTAAGAGGATTTGTGTAACCCCATTTGAGGAGTTGTATGGGCTAATGTGCCCTATGATTGTTAACGAAGATATGTATTCTGGGATTGCCGAGAATTTATATTGCGTACTCTGATATATGAATGTGATTTATCTTCGTGTAGTAATTGTATTCGGAATGTGAATGTGAGACCAGGTTATGAATGATTTCGAAAGGTATTTATGAAAACCCCGTCTGGTAGATGGGTTTGTAAAATGTTATTTGTTTCTTATTGGTCTCTATTTCACTTTCATTGTGTAATCCGAATATTAATTACGGCAGGGGGTTACAATATTTGAATAAATGAAGCTCTGTTTCTGTTTTCGCTGTGGCCATAGTCTTGTTGTATGAAACATTGAGCATGCAGAAATGTCATTATGGGTCATACATATAGTTAAAGCTAACATGTCATACACGTAGCATCTATCATGCATGCATTATGGTATTTGTTTCCTACTGAGATTCTCTCGAATCTCCCCTCCCCTACCACTAAATTAGGCAGGTGAAAATAAGAGGTGTATTGAAAGCAGAGAAGAGAACTACGCGGGAGGAATGCAGTGGTGAAACGAAGATGAGAAGATGTCTCCGTTTTATTGGGATGGGTTTAGATACCCTAGTAGCCTTGTGCGGCTACATTATTTGAATTTATATGGGGAATATATGTAATCATGCACATATTATCAGTATAGTTATGCTATTCCTGTGTTGCCTACCGAACCGTATATCATTTTCTGCAAATACTTTGAAAAAGGTTGAAATTGAGATAAGGGCGTGACACGTTGGCTATCTCGAAGGGGCGACGTGGTTAAGATTCTCAGTACTTGAGCCATTTGTTGCCACCAACAAGCCTTGAGGAGGAGGGGGCGGTGGAAGAGTTTATTGGGTTCTTAACATGATGAAGAAGAGAAGGAGGAGGTCGATGAAAAAAATTTTGTAAGAATCATAAAGGTCAAAGAATAGTTGAGTTTAAATAAAGGTCTAATAACGGATTACAAAAGGTTATGAGTTAGGACTTGTGAAGGTTGAACGGGATTATGAAGGGCTATGAGTTATGACATTAAAGGTCCGAATGTTACGAAGGGTTATGAAAGATTTAGATGACGGTAGTTTCTAAAGACCATTATGTTTTGCTTCGCTGATATAAGTGTTAGAAGACGAATCATTTGTAAGTGTTACATGACAGTTGTTTCTTAAGAACCGTTATTTTTATCATTGAATAAATGACAGTTATTGTCTACAATTGTTATTTTTGTATTTTCATGAATTCTATCTCACAATACATGATGGTGTGCATACTTAATAGTTATATTTAAACGATATATATCCTTACGTGACTTCCACCACGACATATTTGATGTTTATTAGCTCTAACTGTTATTTATTAAGCATTTTAAATGCCTAAATTTGTAATAGTGTCACAAGGCCCTCAAATGAATTACGAGTATCTCCTAGAATTCCTTTTTGTTTGTTTTTTATATATTTTCTTTGGACTGAATGGTTTGATATGTACTTTATAATTTATAGAATTCAAATTAAGAATCTATAATGCATAAATATCTAGAGTTAACGTTTCTATTTAACTTAATCTGATTTTTAAGTCGAATGAAAATTTATAAATAATAAGGAGGAATAACACTATAGGACTAATACATCAATTTAACTATAGGAATTTAGGACCAAACATTTAAAATTTTCAATAAAGACTAAAGCTCTTTAATAATTAAATTTATAAAATGAAATTACTTAATTATATTTCTCTATAAATTGCAAAAATAAATAAATGCTATTGCTAGGAATTGATTATTAGTAGAGAATGAGAAATAAGTTTTTTTTTTTTTTAAATTTCTTATCTCTCGTTAAGATTTGTATAATTTCATTTGTTATTTAATTACCAATAGTAATTTTAATTTTTATTTATGGCTTTTCGATAATTTGTGGAAAATTAAAGGAAACTCTCGTATTTCCCATTAATTTGCGTGTTATTTACAAATTAATCAGGTGAATCCTAATTGATTAATTAAATAATCAAGCTTGGAATTAAAGCTACATTTTTATGTTCACAGAAAAAAAAGGAGTTAAACATACTTATTTAATGTAAAACGCAAAAAGAAAAAGAAACAATTTTTTACGTGTTAGTAGTAATCAAAGAATGAGTTTTTCATTCTCCATGATTTTCACTAGTACAAAAATGACTTTTAAGATTGGTTCAAAATGATTTTGTAGATCAGTTTAGGATGAGGTTTTGATACAGCCGGTTTTAAAAGTTTGATATTTTTTAGGTCAGTTAAGCAACTGGTCTTAAAGAAAATGTTTTAAGATTGGTTGTAATATAAACCGGTCTTAAAAATACATTATTTTAAGATCGGTTGCCATAACCACCGATCTTAAAATACCTCATTTTAAGAGCTACGATAACACTTTTAAGACCGGTTTTCCTTAAACAAGGTCTTAAAAGTTTCAGTTTTAAGACCGGTTGTTTTGACAACGGGTCTTAAAATAAAACTTTTAAGATCGGTTGAATAAAAAATCGGTCTTAAAAATATATTTAAGACCGGATATTTATACAACCGGTCTTAAAAGTTTACTTTATGATTTGTTTTCTGTTGTCTTTGATTATGTTTGTA
The DNA here is from genome assembly GCA_963210345.1 of Inga oerstediana. NCBI lineage: Eukaryota > Viridiplantae > Streptophyta > Magnoliopsida > Fabales > Fabaceae > Inga > Inga oerstediana. The sequence continues at coordinate 40,500,914 of OY723407.1, forward strand.
TAGCAAAACACATATCCTGAAACTGCTTCCAAGGCCATACTTATTAAGTGCAAAGTTGAGATTTAAGTGACAAGTCTCCATATTCAATTTATACATACCATATATATATGGAATTTGTTATGCAATCAACAACTAACTTGTAATAAAATAAATGTTGCCATAAGGTGTGTTCATTTTCCTTCCACTTATCATTTCCTTTTTCCTTAGCTTTCTCATTGGGAACTTATAACATAACATAAGCTAATGGATGTCTCAACCAAGTTCGCATGGATAAATGCATGAGGTCACATAATCACAAAATGTAACATAACATAGGCTAATGGATGTCTCAACTAAGTTCTCATGGAAAAATGCATGATGTCACATAATCAAAAAAACAATAAACATGTCAATTTATGCAACCAACAAATTTTGTAGAAAAGCTGAGGGAAGAAAAATTCTCAGTATATACAGAAAATTCTTTAGTTTTACAAAAACTCACTATTGTTGTAAAAGCTCATAAATGAATTCTTCACAACAATTGCAGATGAAATCAATATCTTCATTTGAATAGAGGTTAGCAAGATCAAACATTTGTAACACTAAAGCTAGACAAAACATTAACTTGCTAACTTAAAAAAAGAATAAAAGTAATACAAAATTTTTTAAATATACATTTACCTCTTGAGAAAATTCTGTCATGCCTAGAGTGATAATGTTATAAATGTGTCTCAAAACATACAATCCACATAAGTTGGACCCCGGTGGTTGCCTACAGCTCAAAAAAATAACATAATATCATTAAAACAAGTATAAAAGCATGCCTTATTGAATGCATTCTTAAAACAAACCACTATGTACTAACCTTTAGCATAATCGATGTAGGGTCTTTTAAGTCACAAATATGCTTACCACGACTAGTGTGTAGGAATGTCCTCATAGCCTTATCATCATCAAAATCACAAAGGTTACTTATTTTATACAAATTCCATGAATTGCCAACAATAGGAAATACAAGAAAACTAATGAGTTCATGGTCTTCTTCAATTCATTCCCTGGTTTGAGGTGGAGGGAGCACAAGAGGATGACTGTATAACTCTTCTTGCATAAAAGAACCAATTGCCAATGATCCCAGAAAAAAATGGATGACTATATATTAAGCAAATATAAAACATTATATATATTATGAAATATATATTTGTTTCTTACCTATGCACATATAAAGTCAAGAAATACTCAATTGGGGTTTCATTAAGCCTCTCTGATAAGTATGTATGTCTGATAGATACAGTGGTCCCTTTATTGTTGAATTGAACTGGAAACAGGAATCCCAATTTATTGCTTTTGCTAGAAGAAACCAACCTACCATTCATGTATTTACAATAATGCAAGCACACAAATCAAAGTTTAATTAATGGTGTAATTTGTAAAATATTTACTTCCAATTGAAGAAGATACTTACATTAAAAATAGTTGGACAATCAAAACCATAAGTTGTTATCGAGGAGCTACCAAGGACATTAAATCATCACTCTCAAGATAGCATTGCACCCCTGACTTGCCAACAGCTGAATTAGTAGGCCAATCTCTTGTGTGAAAGGACGTATCATATGCCATTAGCATCACTTGCTGTATGCCATTCAATGGAGCCTATAAAGCTTCTTGAATGGAGGGAGGTGTAGGTGGTAAGGCTGTGATCAGGGCTTCCACAGCTCGATCAGAAACAAGGTTCTTTGGTCACAAGATGAAAGAGCTAAGGGCATCGCTCACAATCTTGAAGTCATCAGCGGGGATAGGGAGAGGCGTATCTGCAACGATCACTTCTTCAACTGCCACTCTGACTTGATCATCTTTTATTTGTTGGTGGTAGAAAATTGATCCCAAGTTGTGCATGTTCCCCCATACAACTAGTCGTCTTAGAAGATCTTCCATAAACAGGTCAAAAGACTCACCAATTTCTTTTCCAGGACCCTTTGATGACTGACCAATACAACTCCCTTTAGTGCTCTATTTAGGGTTTAGGGAATGTGCCCGGGGAGCACTGGTATTTTGTCTTGTGCTCACCATGATAATCCATTCCTCCTTCATTTGCTGAACTTTTCTTCAAATCGTTCATCAAATAATGCTTCTGCCTCAACCCTTGGTTTCAACCTCACAGTAGCCAACAGATGCTCTATCTCCTCCCTAGTCACCGCACTTGAGGAATGGCGGGGGGCTACTCCAAAGTAATCCCTTATGCCTACCCTTCCTACAACCCCCTGACACTGCCGGGATGCTCATGTTTTCCTGTAGCTATGGTCAAGATGTCATTCCTCCCATCCCATCCGACCTAAACAATCCCTCAGCTTGTTTTTTTGAAGCTCCTCCTGTAAGACACAGATGACAAACATTAGTAATGAAATTTGTTTACTAAATAATTAATAACAACAATAATACTTACAATTTTTTCACCAACTATACGAGATTGTTCACTAGTATAAGACCCGCTCGTCTTTTGTTGAGCAAACAACCAATTCTCTTCGCGACGTATTGGAGATAGTGGAGAAAGAAGAACAGAAGGATCAGATTGAGCTACTTCTTCCAATCTCTTCCGTTTGGCCGCCAACAAGTCTTTTTCGGCCTTCACATAACCCCCACGAGACATTGCATAGGGGCAAGCATTCTTTCTACCACTTTCTTGCTCTTTTTGCCTTTTTTCCTCCAAATAAGAAATCAAAATTAAGATTATAATCAATAAAAACAATTCACAATTCATAAGTAAGTCAAATGCAAAATAAGTCAACTCACCATTACTTCTGGAGTAGTCCGAAGCTATCTAAATTCTTGCCAAGTGTGTTTATTAATATAAGAATACTTGTCGCACGTATTAGGACAAGGCTGACCTTCTTTCACCTTGATATGCACATAATTGTTGGCTGGACTTGTCTTAAACTTCCTCCAACATTCATCACAATACGTTATTGTCTTCTTATACAAGATTCCACTCTCATGAATGTCGTAAGTGAGCTGGATAGTTTCTCAAATATGTTGCTTCACACGTTTATCCATATTTCTCCACTCCTCTATCAAGATGCCAGGCTTGTTACATGTTAGGAGGTTTACAAAACTCCTATACCGGCTTGTATTAGGCCCGATTGGTTTCCAATATCTATCAAACTCAATCAGAATCTTTTCCCTGGTATTTCGATTGAGGGGATTGTGTCTCAATCGGGTGCCTCTTCTACCCCTTCGTATGGACTGGTTATATGGCTCACTTTATTCTTGACTTGAAGCATTGATAGGCTTGTTCTGATTAACATTCGTTAGATCCGGAGTACCCTCACTAGTACGCCTCATTATCCTCACTTTAAGGACACTATTTAAGGACAGTGATAGTTTAAGGAAAATTTGTAGAGGCTGTGATGTTTTAAGTATAGTAAATAATTGGGGTCCTCATGCTATCCCAATAAGACTCTACAACACTTAATAGCATAACAAGGTACACTCTACAAAGGCATCGTTCAAAAGAAATTCCCAAGTTATGTAGACATGAACAAATAATTAATTGTAATGCACAAATTGATAATCAATAATAGCACTTCCTTTTTCAAACATACAGTACTTGAGCAATAAAAAACTACTATTAAAGTGACAATTCATAGACAAGTGAATAATTAATTGTAATGCACAAGTTGATAATCAATATACAACACTTCCTTTTTTAAACATACAATACTTCCAATGGTATACTTTAGCAAAGTCAAAACTCTATATGAATCTCCCAATTAGAGATAATGGCAATTCAATCCACTAGCAATAATAAAACCAAGTGGAACTTAAAGTTAAATTAGAGATAATGACAATTCATTCCACCAGCAATTCAATCCCCCAATTGCATGTGAAGGAAACAAGCCAACAACAATAATGCAACTCTTGATTAATTAAATTGATTACAAATATTGTCTGATTGAGTCATAAATACCTAGAGTTTGAGCTTGAGGAACAAACTAGGAGAGGCAAGCAACGGCAATGAGGAAATGCAATCCATAATACCCCTGCGTCAACCAATGGCGGTTGTAAAGAATGGAGGAGAGATGTGGGAAGGAGGAGTTTAACGAAGAAACCCAGGGGAGGCAAGAAAATGAAGTTGAGAAAGAAACTAATCAGAAGGAACAAACACCAAGCCTTATGTAATGTATTCAACCGTACATCTGCGTCGACGACGGAAAAGGTTAAGGATAGAAGAGAGAAGTGGAAAGGAGGAGCTGTCGCCAACCGAGGGAGGGGTTTGCAAGATGTGCTTGAGTATCAGATTTCAGAGTTAGAAATTAGGCACGAGCTGAAATTTATGTTAGTTTTAAGACCGGTTGTTCTACAAAACCAGTCTTAAAAGTAATATTTTAGACATGTTTTTACAAAATAACCGGTCTTAAAAAAATGAAACTTTTTAAGACCGATTCTTATTAACAACCGGTGTTAAAGTTTTAATATTTGAGACCGGTTTTTCTTTACAACTAGTCTTAAAAATAAAAAAAATATTATTTTTTTAATTGCCTTTAATTTAGATAATATATTAGACCTGTTATATTTAGAACCGGTCTAGAAAATATATTACATATATTTATATTTTTTAATTATTTATATTTTAAATTTGGTTGTTTTTGGAACCAATCTAAAAAGTATTTTTTAGACCTTATTTCAATAACCGGTCTTAAAAGTTGATTATAATTACAAAAATGCCACAAGTCATATTTTTAAGACCTTATCCGATATAACTGGTCTAAATGTGCTGGTCTAAAAGCCTTTTTCTGTAGTAGTGTTTAAAGAAGAAAACTATAGGAAACACAAGGTTTTACTTTTTCTTAATTAAAATTTGTTATAATTTTCCTTAAAACAAGAATGCGCTAGAGTTGGCTCTTAATAAACTATATAGGGCAAATATTCATCTAGCATTTTGAAGTATTTTCTCATGTGCACCCAGTACCCTATAGTTATTTATGAAGCAATTTTACCTCTAGAATTTTTTAAATGGAGCAATTTCATCCAATATTAGTAGATTCCTATCTTTTACCCGTTAAATTACAGACTAAACTAGAGTATGACCAAAAGATGCTTCCTTGGTATATGACAATTGACAAGGAGATGGCATAGCATTATTTTGGTTGTATTTTTTGTTAAACAAGGTTAAACTCATAATCTCACCCCCAGCATCTCACCGTTTTCACGGTTGCTCTGCTTTCCTTCCATTTCATCTCATTCAAAAACCCTTACACCATGAACTACTGTTTTATCTCCACAGATTCATGAATGAGAAAGGTATTACATAGAATAACAATTCTTTTTTTTGCCATAGACCTAGAATAATAATTCAATAAATCTGTTAATGTGAAAAAGAAAATTTAGTGTAGGGATCTTCTGGATTTACATAGGACAAAATCGCCTTCCTTTTTTTTTGAACTATTGGAACCTTTAAAATCATCATCCCTAAAATTTCCTCATCCATTGATAAATAATCTCTTCCTTAAAAAATACTTGAGCCCCTGCATTAGCTCTCATCTGTATCCCAACAATGGAAGATGTAAGGCTAATCATTCTCTTCCATAGTCTCTTCGTTTAATAAATAATAAGTCTTACCTAATGACTCTGAGACTATTTACACTATAGTTGCAAACATCAAGGGACTGACTATGAGGATGTCGAATTTTGATGAGGTGCTAAAGATGCAGAAGAAAAGCGGAGGGAGGAGTATGAGCAACAAGCTCTTCAATAGCGGATTGGTTTCTCATACCCTCCCAAAAACCTAATTTTAAGGGTGAGATTTTCACTGTGCTTAAAACAATACGGCCAAAATAATGCCATGTCATCTCTATCATATGCCAACAAGGCTTGTTTTGGTCAAATGCCAGATTAGTCAGCAATTCAGCGGTCAAAGTTAGAGATTTGTTAATATTGGATGAAATTGTTCCATTTAAATAACTTTAGGGGCAAAATTGCCTCACAAATAACTTTAAAATACTGGGTGGACATAAAAAAAAATACTTCAAGGCACTACGTGCACCTTTACCCGACTATATATCCTTAGAATATGTCATAGGTCTCTATGGGGTATAGCAAATGAAAATAATGTGCAAGCATGAAAAAGAACAATATTTTGAAAAAAAAGGTTATACACTCTTTAACCCAATAAATAAGTCCTCACCCCACTTAGAAAATCTAAAAAGGGAAAATTTCAATTAAGGACTATTGTAGCCAATTAATTTCAGTTGGCCTCCAAAGAAATCTAAAACATCACTACAGTCCTGGGGCTAATTTGGCCCTTTTATTGGTTCCCCTTTATCTCCACTAATTCCAGCTCCTCTATTGTGTCTCTTTCTGTCTCCCTTAGCTCACCTCTACCTCACTCATCCAGTCATAGCTTTAAAGCTCATAACGGAGATCCCCGATCTCCCTCATAGTTCAGCTTGTTGATGTCGACTTCATTGGTCAATCTCTTGACTGCTCGTTGCTCCCCCTCTCTCAACCAGTTGCTCTATGAGAAGATGAAGGTCCCAATCGCGTCTCACCTCTAGTTCCTCATCTCACAAGATTAATGCTAGAAATTAAGGTCCCTTAGCTCACAATAATGAAGACGACGTTGGAGATTATTCCACAGCCTCAATGCTATTTTCTATTAACTCCTCGTTCTCATATTTAGGAGAGGAGAGATAACATTGAAGCCCCTCAAAACCTGATTGGTCATCGGCAGCCGCCTAGCTAAAGTGGCCTCTAGTGGATGTCCACCAAAGCTTCGACGTTTGCCCCTAAAAATTATTTTGTGTTGTTCAAATGCTTTTTCCACTTGTTCATGACAAGTTACATACTTAAAAATGGGACAATTCTCATTTGCAAGTGTCTAATTCCTCATGAACAAGTGAAATAGACATATGTACAACACAAATTAATTTGTTAACAAGAAAACATAGGTTCATGAATAAGTCCCATTTACAAGTGTTCAACTCCTCATAAATAAGTGGAATAAACATTCAAATAACACAAATGAATTGGACAACAAGTCTGATTTGCAAGTGCCCAATTCCTTATGAATAAGTGAAATAGACATATGAATAACTCAAATTGAACAAGTCCCATTTTCCAGTGTGAAACTCTTCATGGACAAGTGAAAAAAGTATATGAACAGTACAAATTAATTTCCAAGGGATAGTATCGGAGCTTCGATTGCCATCTTCTAGAGGCCGCTCTGGCTAGACAGATATCGAAGATCGGTTACATTTTGAGGGGCTTTAATGTTATCTCTCCTCTCTTAAATATGAGAACTATGAGTTAAGAGAAAATAGCACTGAGGTTGTGGAATCATCTTCGGCGTCATCTTCATTATTATGAGATGAGGGACTTTCATCTCCAGTGTTAATCTTGTGAGCTGAGGAACCAGAGGTGAGTCATGACTAGGACCTTCATCTTCTTATAGAGCGATTGGTTGAGAGAGGGGAGAGCAACAAGCAGTTATGAGATTAACCAACGAAGTTGCCACCGATGAGCCGAACTCTGAGCTTCAGAGCTGTGGCAGGATGAGTAAGGTAAAGGTGAGCCATGTTAGTACAAGCGTTTCACCCAAGAGGGGGGGTGAATTGGGCAATACCAGAAATTTCGTTGAGTATAAGAAAATTAACAAAATATTTAAAGTAGTTGAGAGCAAAGAGAAATATCACTGAAGTGTACACCAGGAGTAATACTGGTTTGGCCACAACCATTTTGACCTACGTCCAGTCCTCAGAGCGTCTTGAGAGTTTCACTATATTCTCCAAGATTCAGTGGGTTCTTGGCACCTCAGTACACAGCAAGTTCCTTCACTTAGACACTCACTCCCCCTTACACATTGTAATCAAATCCCCAACTCAAGGTTCCACAACTTTAAGTTGTCTCAATAACAAATATTGAGTTTGTAATGAAAAACTCTCTCACAGAGCAAGTATATAATCACTGAAGTATAATGAATGAATATAAGAAAACAAAGCATAAAGAGTATGTTGATCGATATGTGATTGCTTGTTCTTAGTTGTTGTACTCTGCTCTTTGAATGCTCCATATATATAGATGATTTGTAGTATCCGTTGGAAGCATTTCAAATATGTCCGTTGGAAGCATTTCAAATATGTCCGTTAGAATCACGCAACAATGGTTGACCATTCTTCTAATTTGAAAACTATCTGTTTGCGGTAGGTAGTGGTAGATGAGCGTTCAGACCTTTTATTTGACTTTTCACTTCTGGCATGATCTCTTTATTGTTTCTCTATAAATATACTTAGGATACTAATACAATGAATGGTTAATCATATAGAAAATAATTCAATAAACATTGGATTAAAGATAAGTTTTCTGGACTTCATTACTCGAGTGATCATGCTCATTACTCGAGTAGTCCCTCGAGTAAAGCTATCAAAAACATGGCAGAGAGTAATTCAATATTTTTTATAAAATATTACTCGGGTAAGACATGGAGTAAGATACATCACAAACCTTGAAAATATCTGATTACTTGAGTGGCTACTCGAGTGGCCATGTATTTTCTTCACAAGTTATTCAAGTGAACCCTCGAGTAAATTTCAAATAAGTTTGCATATTACTCAATTACTCCCTCGAGTAATAGCATCAAATTCTTGGCTGAGAGTACCTGTTCTTTGCTCACCTGATTACTTGAGTGACCCCTCGAGTAATACTTCAAATAACTCTGTAGATTACTCGAGTGCTCCCTCGAGTAATGTCTTTTTCTCACCTGGTTACTCGAGTGGCTACTCGAGTAAATTGTTGCATTTCTTGACTGAGAGCTACTAGAAGATATTTGAATTGGTTACTCGAGTGGCTACTCGAGTAAAGTCTTATGCTTATATTGCTACTCGAGTGGCCACTCGAGTAATGGTCTATATAATTTTGCAGATTACTCGAGTGGCCCCTCAAGTAACTTCTTCCACATTTTGGCAGTGCTTCTCTGGATGATATTCTGCATGATTACTCGAGTGGTTACTCGAGTAAAAGCTTCCCTTACTCAAGTAGTTACTCGAGTAATCCATGACAAAATCTACTGCTCCTCCTTGATTACTCCAAGGCTTACTTCAAGTAATGATTTGTTTACTTTGTTCATTTGTTTGTTATCATATCCTCTTTTATCATTAGTCCAATCTTTGTTATCATCAAAACATATGAGATCTAACAAGCCAAGGGAGAAAGAGAAACACATGATAGAGAAGCTAGAACCGGTGGAGAGAGAGGGGAACTAGTGAAAGGGCCATTTTTACCTTTTACCATCACAAATTAATTTCACTTTATTAGCCACCTTAGACTGTAGTGATGTTTTAGGTTCCATTGGGAGCCAGCTGAAATTAATTCTCTACAGTAGTCTTTAATTGAAATTTTTCTAAACAAAAAAGTGTAAAGGTGTTTTTAACACCCTAAACTATTTTGTTAGGTGTAATCAACACCTTAAAGTGTTAATGGTGCAACTTTGCCCCTAATCTATTAAAGTTGGTTCAATTTCACCCCCTCCCAAAATAGGCATGAAGTGTTCATGGGCATGATTCGTCTTTTCAAAATTAAAAGGAAATGACATAATTGTCCCTTGTATTTTAATTTTCACTTTGACAAAAATTAATTGTGAAAACATTATCTAAACTTTTGAAACTTTTATCAGAACTTATGAAACCCTTATCAGGTTTTGTGAATTTTGAATTACAACTTGTGAAATTCTTTAAGAAAGTTATGAAATTCTTTTGAGAACTTGTGAAAACCTTGCATGAACTTGTTAAACCTTTATCAGATCTTCTGAATCAAAATTTACAACTTCTTGTGAAACTTTTTAAGAAAGTTTTGAAATTCTTTTGAGAACTTATGAAATCTTGCCAGAAATTAAGAAAATTTTGTCAGAACTTGTGAAAGCCTTCTAAGATATTGTAAATCAAAATTTGCAACTTATAAAATTATTTAAGGAAGTTGTGAAATTATGTTGATAACATGTGAAAACCTTATTCGAACTTATGAAACCTTTATCACATCTTGTGAATTCAAATTTGCAACTTATGAAATTTTTTAAGGAACTTATGTAATTATTTTTGAGAACTTATAAAAACTTTATCCGAACTTATGAAACCCTTATCAACATGTGAATATTGATTTTCAACATGAAATTCTTATGAAAAATTGTGAAAACCTTATTTAAATTTGTGAAAACCTTGATCATAACTTGTGAAATCACATCTTCATCTCTGTTTTTAATTTTAAACTTAGAGGGATAATTATGTCATTTCCTTCTAATTTTTAAAAGGACGAATCATACCCTAACATCTCTTTGATATTATGAATATTTTGAACATCTTTTTCTCTTTTGACATTTTAAAGGTTTTTTAAGGGATTTTCCCTTTAATTTATCAAATGATGACAACGAGATAGTACTTTCTCCAACCCTTAATATAAAATTTAATTGGTGATTTGATATTGATTTTAAATATAATATATATTTGTCAATCTTTTACTAATTTACCCATATTAATGTTCTCTCAACAATAAACAAGTAAACAAAAGATCGAAAAAATAAGAAAGATGATTATGATGTTTAAAAAAAATTCATATTAACTAAGGTGCTTTAGGGGAAAAAATATTATAATAACTAATTTAACTAAATTTTTCAATATAATTAAATTAGGTTTTTTTTGTCAAGAATATAATTAAATTAGGTAAATTTATATATCTTAGGGTTAAGGGGCAAAACTAACCTTAAACTTTTCTTAAAAGTGCACCCACCACCATAAAAATTGTTTTTAGTGTAAAAATAACCATGAACTTTTAAAAATTGTGTAAAAGTAACCATGAACTTTTAAAAAAGGGGAAAAAGTGATATTACCGTTAATGGCCGTTTACTCAAAAGTTTTTAAGGGGCAAAAATACCCATAAACTTTTCTTAAAAGTGCACTTACCATCATAAACTTTTTTTTAGGTGCAAAAGTAACCATAAACTTTCAAAAATGGAGCAAAAGTGATAGTTCTCTTACTGTGTTCAAATGTCATCTTTTGATTGTTCTAAGTCCAGGAAAATAGCACATCGACTCGTCCATCATGATTTTTCCAAACCAAATATTGAAAAACTAATCTTCAATGAAGATGATGTCGTCATCTTGCTCTCATCGACATGCCGTAAATGGAATTGTTGATATCAATGGCGTCGTAAACGCAGTTGCCAAAATTGTTGATTGGGAAGGATCTCAACAATTTCATTTACTGCACGTCGGTGAGAGCAGGATAGTGATGTCATCTTCATTGAAGATGGGTTTTTCAATTTTTGGCTTGGAAAAATCATGGTGGACAAGTCGATGTGTTTTTTCCCTGGACTTAGAACAATCAAAAGATTACATTTAAACTCAATAAGATAATCGTCACTTTTGCCCCATTTTTGAAAATTTGTGGCTATTTTTGCACCCAAAACAAAGTTTATGGTGGTGAGTGCACTCTTGAGAAAAGTTTATGGGTATGTTTTCCTCTTAAAAACTTTTGAATAAACAGCTGTTAACGGTAGTGTCACTTTTACCCATTTTTTAAAAGTTCATGATTACTTTTACACTATTTTTAAAAATTCATGGTTACCTTTACATCATTTTTAAAAATTCATGATTATTTTTGTATTAAAAAAAATTTATGTTGGTGGGTGTACTTTTAAGAAAAATTTAAATATAATTTTACCTCTTAACCCCATATCATACATTAAAGATGGAGGATGGGGTAATAACTAATTTGATTGAGACGCTTTGACGAATATTTTCATCTTTTGACTGGTCTTACATGTATTTATTTTAGGGAGAATGACAGTGAAGTCCCAAGAAAGAGGAAAAATGAAGAATTGGTCCCTATAGATTGCAAAATGAAAAAATGGTCCCATGGAGTTGTCAATACAGGCTCCTGGAGTTGTCAATGACAACTCCAGGAGCCTGTATTGACAACTCCATGGGACCATTTTTTCATTTTGCAATCTATAGGGACCAATTTTTCATTTTTTTTCTTGCATGGGACCTAAGTGTAAATCTCCCTTTATTTTATCTATAATTTTGTAAGAGACAATTTTTTAGTGTTGGTTATTGGTTATGGTTAATTGCAGGCCTACGAAATTAAAATTATTTATAATTTATAATGGCTTTTGCAAATTGATCACATGTACAGAGGGACCCATAATAATAATAATAATGAATGCATGTATCACATCAGCTATCAGATTTCGAATTTTCCAGGGTACGTGTATCCTGGACAAGTGGCTACTAATTTTTTTTTTTAATTATTTTTGTTTGCCAATGACATGTTGGTACAATGCATGACAGAATGACAGAAAGGGAATTCTGGAACCAACCAATCTCATTAACAAAAGAAAAATCAAACATGTCATGGATTATGGATTTGTTTATAGTTTGTCAGATCCGGACCGGATTGGTTGGTAGATTAGTTAGGTTTGGGTCAAGTTTTTTATTTTCAAAAAGAAAAATAATTTTTTTAATTTTTTTTAGAATTTTATATTAATAATACTAAAATCTTCAATTTTTTACCTATTTAGTCTCGAGTTAACTCCGTTTTGATTTCGGTTTAACCCACTAACCCTAAACCTAATATCTCAGCCGGTTCAATGACCGGACCGAGTTTAATTACCTTGGTTTATAGTCTTGCAGTTTAATTTTTGTTTATTTTTTTTAATGTTCTTATCAAGTTTTACAATAATTATTGGCAAGCCCCTGTTATGTAACATATTATTTAGAAAAAAAAAAATTTATACCACTAATTGGTTCAATAAAAAAATATTAGTTGGTATGGTTTAATAATGTACTCATTCCCATATTTAATATAAAATCTATTTAACTAATTTGATTAGATTAATTGATTGTCTATGAATTTTTATTTTGTTTTGTTTTGAATAGTAATTGTCCAGGATTTTTTACTCTATAAGCGGGATGTTTCCAATTAGGCATTTATTAGCGGTGAATAAAAAAATTTTATTTTTCTATTTGTTTTTAATGTAACTCTTATACATTGGCCAAAGACTAAAGCTGGGAATTTGGATCAGCTTTGCAAGTTGTGGGCCGGGTCATGTCCGGTTGCGGGTCTGACAGGGGGCTACCCTTTGTGGGCTGGCATGAGCCCGCCAGCCCACCTATTTTTTTTATTTTTTAAAGAGATTTTTTCACTCATTTTTTTTAAAAAATTCTCGCTCCCTTTTTTCTTTAACCCACCCACATCACATTTTTTTTAATATATATATATATATTTGTGTTAGGAAGCCAATTTTATTCATACTTTCATTTTTTTAATCTACACACATAACAAAAACATATAATCACATCTCTTTTAAATTTAATAATAGTAGAATAAATAAATATAATATGAAAATAAGTGTCAAATAAAAAGTATGGGGAATTAATTAAACATATTATTAAAGGAAATGAGATAAGGGACTAAGGGTATTTGAGGAAAAAAACTAAAAAAAAATTTAAAAAAAGCGGGCCAGCCTGCATTAGCCCTCAGACTAAATGGGTTAAGCCCGTTTAGCTCGAAATCAAATGGCAGCCTGAACCTAATTATTTTGGCCGCTCGCCAGCCCAGCCCGAATTACTGCCTCTACCAAATACTGACTATTTCTAGTTCTTGTTATAAGGAATGATACCAATATCATGATATTCGAAATATTAGTTAAAAATAATAAATGTGTGAGATGTATACTTTTATTTCTAATTATGTTTTTATTTATAAAAAGGTGTATGGGAGATAATAAGTAAAAACTTATTATAGAGACAATGTGACATATATTTAATTATGGTAAAAATGAAAATATCAGTTTAAAATTTTAGAAAAAATGAATTTGTTCTTTATATTAAGGACCACCGTTACTACCAATGGAAGTTGGCGCAGATGGGTAGGCATCTACGCCACACCAATCCGTTCCTGGGTTCGATCCCAGGAAACGGAAGGTGGGCGCCTCAAAGAGGTGAATTCCTGTCGGGCCTATTAGATTGGGGGCGCCAGGACTAGTCGGTTGTCGGGGGCCCATGTCGGTAAATCCGGCGTTGGCCTTCAGGTTAACGCCGGATACCTGGAAGGTGGATGCACCGAAGGCCAAAAATGATCCATTGCATAAACCATAAAAAAAAAAAAAGGACCACCGTTACTAGAGAGAATGTTCCCTACAAAATTGACAAGTTTTGTCTATTTTTTATTTTACAACATTTAATTAAATTAAATTTTCTTTGTTTTAATAATTAAGGGAACTTAAAGAAACTTCCGCTCTTTTTGGCGAACGGATCAATTGGATACCTATCCACTCGTAACATAAATATGATTAGGGTTTTGTGCAAATCATTTGATTAATTATTAGTTAATTAGGTAAAAGGTCGCAGATTAATTAATGTACGATCCATTGCACCTGGTACACAACATTAATGAAGCTAAGACATTTCAATAGTACCAAGCAACCTAATAGAGCAGTTTGATTCTGATATTGTGCGTAAAATACTAAAATGTGTTTTTAATTCAAAATTAATCGTCCGCGTGGCACACATACAACAAATTCTTGATGAAATAACTCACTTTAGCTAATTCACTTGAATTAAGAAAATAACAATTAATTCATTAAATTTGTCTTAAATTAAAAAAAATCAACTTTACTCATATATTAAATGAGGTTTTGAATGAGAGAAAAATATAGCAAGTTATATTAAAGTATTAATTATAGGAATAAAATTGACAAATGAACAATAATTATTCTCCAAATGATTTATAGTATAAATCAAAGAATTTTTTGTAATGCAATTTTTGGAAGGGGCTTAGGATCAACCCAATTCACAAACAGGGCACCTATCGTAGATTAAGTTAGTAATAGGAAAACGGACTGACATGTCACGAGCCTAGACCTGGCCTGTTTAGGCCCGAGTCCAAAAAATAAGCATATTTTAGTGGCCCGGCCTGTTTGGTGAAAGCTCGCAGGTCGGCCTGGGGGCTTTGAGCCCGTTTAACACATTTTCGCTTCCTACATACTTAAAGACTAAAATACCTAATCTAAAACATAAATATTATTAAAACTAAGTTAAAACATTAAACATTATCCATGTTTAATAAAACACAAACACTAAGACCATAGTCCAAACTAAAACTAATGTCCACACACAACCACCACTCTACCAATCAGTCAACCACAAGTCCATAAGACCACAACACTTTATCATGAATTCCCCAATCTTTTACGCAATCATACAGCTTCTTAGACAACTCAAATTCAGAATGTAGTGGTACCATCTTACAAAAAGTGTTCTACCCCCCGCTGCTGCTGGTGGCATTCGGCCACGGGTCAAGGGTATGACTCAGGAATATTTCCCCCTCCCACTTCAAGCAACAAGCTTAAATCAGATTCTAGGAACTTCAAATGCACTCAACAACTGTCTAAAACAAAAACATAGCTTATGAATCAATTTCAATGTGCAATATGAAGGAATGTGCAAATAGACGAATTTGCTCAGAAATGGATGCAAAACTTTGAATGACAATGACAGCAATAAAATTCAAGGATTGATACAAGCAACAGCAGAAATTCCTCAGTTTTACATAATACAAAGGGAAGAAAAAGTACAGAAGTCAGTCCCTCAAATCCCATGTATGTATCACTCATATCCTAGAAAGTGGAGTCAAGTACCAAGATTGTGACACATCGTCTTGGCCTTTGGCAAATGATTTCTTTGCAAAAATAAAAAAACAAATGTCAATCATAGTGAAAGAGCTACTTCATCCAAATTCATGATAAAGTAGTTATTAATATACTATTTTGTTTCTTTCCCTCAGCACCAAAAGCTTGGCATCATGACAAAAGAATTCTTGTACTTTCATTTTCTTTTGGGCAAAGTGACCTTAAGAATTTAACAAATCAAATGTTCAAACTTATATACAGCAACCAAGACTAGATTAGATATTATTGTTAAGAGCCATAAATGCTAGGGCTCCTTCCTTATCTATATGTAGACCCTTCTAATAAATGAATCGACTAAAAAAATTCAAATTATTTTGCTTTACACCACTGATAGCTGAATGAGATTCCAATGGTGGAGGCATGATTGGTGTAACATCCCAAATTTTATTCATCAAGAGTATATTGTGATTATTTCACATATTTAATGAAATGGTGAATATTTGATGCCAAAGGAATTAAATATTGAAAATGGAAAGGTGAACAGTGTTTTCAGTGAAATCGTGCAAGACAGTGATTTTTTCATGTGATTTTGGAAGAACAAATGATGAGCAAAAATTATGAAATTTTACAAGATGGAAGTAGACATCCTAAGTTTTAATTTGATGGGTCATATAAATCATTTGAAGCTATATGCAAAAAGATATGAATTTTTGAAGTTAGCTTAGAAAATCTGGAATGTCTGTAGAGCAGCGGTCAAAGAAATGAAATTTGAAAATGATATGCTTCTAGCTGGCTAAAGTTCATATTTTTCCTTGAAACTAGACTCAATAAGGGTTCTATAGCCTTTGAAATTGCTCCGAAACGATGTCTACAAATTTAGTTATGATTTTTCAAATTTAGGGCATAAAACCTGCCATGAAGGCCAACTATTCCGAAAATTGGAAAATTAAATGTGTTGGCAATTGTTTAAATTGTGAAATAAGGAAATAAGAGGGGAAAATAATTATTTGGCTCATAAACATGCCAAGTGTCAATATTTTAAGGCAAATGATTAATTTATAATGGTTGGAGTTGAGCACATGCTTAATTAAGCATAAAATAATATTTCTTGTACATAAGGATTGGACTAATGGAATGAAGCCCAAATTGATTTGGGAAGGGACTCTTGGACGTCATTTTATGGGCTAAAGGAAGAGGAGGAGTTAGTTCAATTTCAAGTGGAGTTTATGACACTAATTATAAGAGGATAAAGTCAAATATAAAGGTGATGTCATAACTCATTAAACTACCATGTATTAAATAAGGGAAAATGGGACATATTATTAAGCCTTATCATCTCATTTCTCGTTCTCATTTATGTTGGGCAATAAGCAGAGGAGAAAGAGGAAGAGTCATACTTGGTGGTAGATAAGATCAAATACAAGTGTGTCATAAAAATCCCAATTTTTTGATAAAGTTAATTAAGAGAAATGGGAGATATTATTAAATATGTGGCTTCATCTCTTCCTACCCCATTTGGACGCCTAAGAGCAAGAGAAAGTGTCTTGGAGTCTTGAGAAGATTGAGAGCACAAGGGAGCTTGAAGAAGCAAAATCAAAGGTAAGGGTTGTGAAATTCATATGTTCTTGCCTCTAAATACATGAGCAACTCTTTCTATCCTCTAATCCTTCTTGAAACATGCATATAGGAAGAGGAAATGAAGGGAAAGAAGGAGAGAGGGAGGATAAAGTTGGAGTCTAGAGAGAGAAATCAAAGGTAAACTCATAAACCTTACTCACTTAGTTGAATTCAAGGTTGTGTTGTTGT
The DNA here is from genome assembly GCA_963210345.1 of Inga oerstediana. NCBI lineage: Eukaryota > Viridiplantae > Streptophyta > Magnoliopsida > Fabales > Fabaceae > Inga > Inga oerstediana. The sequence continues at coordinate 40,518,369 of OY723407.1, forward strand.
TGTGATTGGATTGTTGGCATGAATTGGTGAAGTTTGTAAAATTGGAAAGTCCTAACCCTAAGGGGTTATGCTGTCCTAATTTCTTTAAATCATGGTTAGTAGGTGTTTAAAAGGCTTAATAATGGATTAGAAGTGGAAAGGACTAGGCCTTAGAGGTTAAAATACAAAACTCCATTTTCTCCAATTTTTTTAAAGAATTTCGTCCATATCTGTTTTGGGCTGTGTTGGGACTGAATTTTGGTGTTTTTGATGATTCCATTGTGTTTAGAATGGAAAATTGTGTAGGGTTCATGTTGGGTGTGAAGTAAGAAAAGCCTTAGAAAGTGAAATGATAAAAAAATAGCCTTAAAACCCTGACATAGGGATTGTTAGGGGTAAATTCGTAATTGGGGCTAGAATTTGAGAAAACTGATGTCAAAAATAGATTCCTTGGGCGAAAATATGTCAAGATAGCCCTAATCAAAATTTTAGAAAAACGTGCAGTTGGGCCAGGTACGTCGGGATTGGGCCGAGGTCCATGGGGCATTTTGGTAAATTTTCATCATAGACTAATATAACTACAAGAAACACTATGGAAGAGTCTAAAATGATATTCGGATAGGTTATGACCTATTTCTTGTACATTTAATATTTTTGGACCGAGTCGAAGGCCGAACACAACACATTTTACGAGATGCATCTAAAAAGGGATTTATAAAGCTTTGAGGTAGAGACATTATCCTTCATACATCATGCTATAGTTATATGATTGTGTGGATGCCATTTTTGTAAATGTACTTTATTAATCAACATGTTTTGCCCAGAGAAGGGTCAGTAGTGTTAGAGGCACTTACATTAGAGTTGGTGAGAACCCAACCGGTGCAGATAAGTGGGGCTGGGCCCTACTTATGTATACATGCAGATAATATTTTTATATTGTTCATTAATTAGTGCATACATGGCATATATCATATTTACTTTTTCGCATTTTCTATGAACGATAGTATGTCTTTACTGGGATTCTTCAAAATCTCACCCTATTTTTAAATAAACCTCTCAGCGGGTGCTAGTGGATCAAAAGGCAAAGGAGCAGACATCGAGAAGTAATTGGCTCATGTCTCGAGGTGAGGACGAGATCATGGTTATAATTAGTTTATGCCTTAGATATTTTGGGTTATCTTGTATATATTAGAACTTCCGCTGTATTTTCTGTTTTTCGTTGATGAACTACATTAGGATTGTAAATGAATATTTTATCAATATAATTGTACTTTTCTATATGCCCATAGAATTCCGTCTTTATTACTCTCTAATTATTGAAATGGAAACCGGTGTTGACAATTAGATCAAGGTAATTAGGCTCTGCTAGCAAAAGGACCTTGAACAGTAGAGGAAAAAGTCAGGAGAGCAAGGAGATAAAAGGGGAGGAACACATAGATAGAGTGATGATGGGAGAGAGAACCAAAAGACTGACATTCAATTCAAAAGTCTGAAGGAATGCTACTGCTAGTAGAGTTGTCTATAGGGAGCTCATAATAAGAAACTAAAATGAATATTACTTATATTTAATCCCTAATTTATATGTAACTAGAATATTTGGCTGTGTTTCTTCTTTGATGGTCTCATCTGTTATCCCAGGGGGGAGTTTGGCTGTGTAATGCATGCAAGTCATTAACATTTGAGATATAATGTAATCGAATAAGATGGCAAGGTAAAATGTGGTGGACATAGCACAAATGTGATGTCTGAGAGTAAAGAAAACAAGAAGGAAGGTGGGAGAGGATTGAAAACACCCTTCTTAGGGTAAGCATTCAAGAGGCTCGGGCTCCCTCCTTATACAAAGCTTAATACTTCCTCATTCCCCTATGAACCTTTTCTTCCCTATATACATATCCAACCAAAGATCTTTTCTCTCTTTGGCACACACCTCATGGTATCTCAAGACACATGTGAGGTAATTAATATTGCCCCTTTCCCTTTTGGACACCTCACCAACTATTTCGTATGTTTTAATGTGAAACCAAACACACTTTAAATCTATTTTCCCTAGGTCTATAATTTCCATATAGGACTTAAGCATCCCATACTACTTTAGTCTTTATCAAAGATTCCTAAAAAGAGAAAATAAAAAAATCATAATAATTAATAAAATAATGAGCAGAAGAATTCAACTGCAGTTTGTTCATTTCAACATTAAATAGCCAAAATATAAGTATTGGACTAAAGTAGGTTCCTACATATAAATGTGATTACAAAATCATAATCTATAAATATCATTTAATGATGACTTCCTTAATGGGTGGTCATGGTAAACTCGTCTTGGAGTTTTGGTGCATTTGTTACTTTCTCTATTGAGGAATCCTTTTAACATTCATATGTTCTTTCCATATTCATGTTCTATTAGGTAATTAATTTCAAAACATGTTGACAGACCTTAATGCTTTAAACTTTTCATGACAGATAAGCAAAAAAAACCCTTGCTGGTGTAGTTCCATCTATTGAGAAAGCACGAGATTAATATAAGCAGTGTAAATTCACTCTAAAATAATATTTTATATCCTAAACATACATGAAACAAATTATAGAATCTAGTTTTTTTAATCAATTCAGTGGATATGAGGAAGAACTCTAGAGTTAGTCTAAAGATGTATGATTCAATGCAGTGACAAAAGTCAAGAATCTAGTTTTTTTTTTAATTAATTTAAGTGGATATTTGTAGTTTTAGAAATCTCAAATCAAGAGAGCATATTCAGCAATAACAATTCAGGATCAAAATACAATTATACAAAACACTTCTAGAGAACAAGTGTTTCAGATGAATTCAAGTGTTTGAGATTCAGTGCACCACAGCAGATATTCAATCGAATAAGTTCTCAAAATTTTTTAGAATTAACAGAATTATGCGTCAGTAGACATAACACAAAAAAATAGTTCCAGGACTTGACAACTCAATTCAATTCTCAAAGAAATAAACTATAGATGAAGAAAAAAACTACTTGGAAGAGAATTAGGGCTTCAACAAATTTATTATCCAAATTTCGCAGATTGACAATGCATAAAAATGAGAAGAGATTGTGTTAAGCACCATCACACCTCAACACTCAACGAAAATAGAGAGGACCGGTATGCCCTAAAACTACGCAACGGGGATGCTAGCTCCAAGATCCCATTCTCATGGCGGAAGTGCAATACCAATCCAAGGTGACACACTAATTCCACTCTTGTAATGATTGCTTTGGAGGACATGTTCATTCTTGAGTGTTTGCTGTTAAGCGTGGAAGGATTTCAGAATGTAAGAAGGCGGGGAGCTTAAGCGGCGAAAGTAATTTGGGGAAGACTTTTAAGACCCGTTATAAAAATAACCGATCTTAAAACATTTTTAAGACCGGTTCTGCTAACAACCAGTCTTAAAAGTCTATTTTTTTAGACCGATTGTTAGAATAACCGGTCTTAAAAAGCTTTCTTTTAGACCGGTTATTATATTAACCGGTCTAAAATAAATATTTTTTAGATCGATTGTTTCAGTAATCGGTCTAAAAAATAATGAGTTTTTAATTTTTTTTCCCGCTTAACCTTTTAGATTAGTTTAAAATCCAAGCAGGTATAACAGGTTTAATCTTTTTAAACCGGTTAATGTAGAACCGGTCTAAATAATATTTCTTAGACCGGTTAATAGATATAACTGGTCTCCCAATTTGTTTATAATTACGAAAATGCCACCGGTCATTTCTTTTAAATCTTATCCGCTACCATCAATCTAAATGTGTCGGTCTAAAACATCTTTTTTGTACTAATGATTCAAATTTGACATGCATGGTTTATATTTCAGTGTTGATTACATGAAACTGGTTTCAAAGAGAAGGGACCCATTTAAGTATAGCATGCACATATATGAAATGAAATTTTGATTGTACATGTATCTTCAACAGGTTGGCACTTAAATGTGTGCGCGTAACCAACGACAGGTGGGTACAGGGGAAAGCTGAAAGTGAAAGGTGGAAGTGGAACCATTGCATCTATGTTAGCAAAAGAAAAATCAAACATGTTAGAATCATTGGATCTCCTTTTATAGTCTCTGTGTTTGAATTTTGTTTTTTGTTTAGCAAAATAAAGTTTTAGTTGGGACAATTTTATATATTTACACACAATTTTGGTTTGTTTATCAATATGTGAGATTACTAAACGACGTGTCTTGAAGTATTATATATGGATAATGATAAAATAAAAGTTGAATAAATTTAATTATAAAAAAAATAAACTTGAATTTTATTTCAATAAATATGCTTTTTTTTTTTTTTTTTGCAAAGATTTCAATAAAGTTTCTTAATTTAAGGAAATTTAATTTTAAGTTATAAGGGACGACATTAATGAAATTAAAACTTAAAGTACATTAATTCGCCCATATTTATATAAATTCTCTTCATGTTTTATTAAAAAAACAAAATCTTCTTCCCTCCATAAGTCCACATTGATCATGACCAGAGTTACTTCTGGATTGGAACAGGACTCAACCCCCAACTTATCCTGAGATTTCTAATAACCATTTATCTACGTTATGGAGGGAAAAATATATGAGACAAAAATATATGTTTAATAACCATTTATCTACGTTATGATTTTTATGAGACAAAAATATATGTATAATTATATATCTATATAGATCAAATTACTTTTGGTATAAACCTAGAGTATCCCCAAATTACTTTGGACTTGGGCCTAATCTTTGTTGGATTAGAAGCGTTAAGGTTAAAGCCTTCCCAACAAATGCTCTTCTAGGAATTCAAACTTATGTTCTTCTCGTGAGACTGCTGACCATTTCAACCAACATCTTGTTGGTATATAGATCAAATTACTTTGGCATATAAACCTTCTATATATTTATACAGAACACAAATATCATTTGTATCCACGGTACTAAAAACCATATCACTTATTGAACTGGTCAAATCTACGGTTCAAGTGTCAATGGCCTAAGCGTGGTTTAACTAGGGTGAACTCAATCATGATCAAAAGAATATAACTTAAATTAAAATATGAAAATATTTATATATAACCCTAAAAAAGTAATATTTTAATAAAAACACATTAGTTCACAAGTAAATAAAACATTCAAAAAATAAAACATTCATATATGAACTACACATAATCTAATTAAATGGAGTTACTAAAATATAAATATGATAGACTGCAAATTTTTATACTCAAAACAATGTCATTTCATGCTTACTAATGGGAAAAAAATAAAACAATCCAACTGGGCCAACATCGTCCAAAATTCTTTATCAGGCCACTAATGGGTTGGTTCACCGATTCACTGAAATGACCCGGCAACCTAGTTGGATTTTAATGCAATGCCTGCATCACAATGATGCTACATCTCCTTTTTAATTCCTCTTTTTCTCATTCAAAGAAAACAAAATACATTTTTTTAAATCAAATCATAAAATAGCCCTCCACTTCCACCTATAAATTAAAATAACTGAATATTAGGCTATTGTGAATATGCATTGAATGAATTAGCATGAGGAAACTTGAGCTAATGGCGCCGTACCAAAAGGGTATGGCTGTGTATAAATAATTGTATTTGATTGTTGTATCAATTTAGAAACATTCATTTATGGGACTTCAAACAATTAGACCTCTTTCTTTGAATCCCACTTGCCTCTCTCTAATTGGTATGAACCAATATAGTTTATTCATGTGGAGCTATCAATCATGCATGAATTTTACTTTGAAAATTTATTGCCATTCTCTGTTTTTTTTTTTAATGCAACAATTCTCATATTTTGTCACCCATGATTGGAGCTATGCATTGGAGTGTCAAAACTGTGTTTTGGGCTTTGGCACATATTGTTACCTCTGTCATAACATAGTTATGAAACTACTCTAACATAGTTGCAAATACACACTCACTATTCGTTTAAAAGTTTAAAAATTAAAAATTGAAAGGGCTAAGATTCTATTTTACCCAGAAAGTTTTTGCAAGAATTATAGATATCCATAAGCTTTTTCATATCGTTCACCAAAAAAAGAAGAAGAAGCTTTTCAATATCAATATTACCTATTGCTTCATGTGTGTTAAAAAGGAAGCAAAGTCATCATAACTGTCGAAGGTAAAATTTGACCTTAGCCCAAATTTATAACACTCCATCTGATCCTAAATGGATGAGCTAGTTAGGAGGTTTGCTTTGGTCCTAAGTGCAAAACATCAATCTATGTTGTCTTTAAATTTATAATTTTCTCCTAAATTATCCTTATTGATTATGCATATTAAGAGGTCAAAAGGGTAGTTTATGAAGTAAATGACTAGATGAGGGCGTTTTTAGAGAAACCAACACACGTTTTTTTTTATAAATAAATAATTTAACTAATTTTATTAATTTCTATAAATTAATCGTCTAAATCTTATAGTCTTATATTTAAGATAGTAGGGGGAGCGTAGTGTGCACATGACTTGGTACATATTGTTTTTCTTTAAGTATTTAATAATCATCAAAAGCATTTGTCCAAAAAAAAACAAATCATCAAAAGCTTTACCGTAAAGATGCCTAAGACAACATGTGAGGTCTACTCTCCATCGATAGATGATTTGACTTCAAAAATTTTGTCACTTTCTTCAGCCACTTGAGGTTAAACATGATGATAATAAGGAATCATGATGCTTACAAATAGCAATTGCATTTTAAGAAATTTTAAATTATATAACAAGCCCACGTGTAAAGATAAAGGTAATTTTCTTAGAGGGAATGGATTTGTTTCACTCAGAATGATTTTTGCAAGTCTTTTACAAAGTTTTGCTCAATTCCTTCTGGTTATTCCGTGCATAAATCCACATTTTTGACTCTAATCATAACGTATCCATCAAATAAACATAAAGGAAAAATGATGCCCAAGGCTCAAATATAAAAAATTTTGTGAAATTGTATCCAAGGAAAAATTGGCTTTAATCCTAAATGGAGTCAGAATTCAGAGGCAATCAAGTTGTTTTTAATTAAAACCATGAGAAGTTGGCAATAAATAAATAAAAAAATAAAACCATGAGAAGGAAAAAAGAAAAAACAAAAAACAAAACCCAGCAAGTCAATATACTAGCTAATTCGACGGTAAAACAAAATAACAGCTAATTTTATACAGATCTCTCCATTAGGGGTTGGTGTATAATCATGTGGCCAAATAAAACTCTCTGTGGTAATATAAAAAACAAAAGGGAAAATTAATATGGAGATCGTTATAGTTTTGATCAATATTGAATCAAGTCCCTAAATCTTTTTTTTATTGGGTCCTTAAACTTTCTACGGTTAAAGCCATTACTCCCTGAGCCTTTAAAACTGTTAAATAATACTCACGGCGTTAAAGATCGGTGTTAGAAAGTGCTATCCCATGTCTCCTCCTTCAGCCTCAATCCACCATTACCCATGTACTAGCTCTCCTCCCTCCTTCATTCACTCTTCACCAGCTCCTTCCCCACCATTCCCCTAATCTGTAAATGGTTCACTGTTGTTTCCCACCTCTCTATAACACCTTTCCTCAATTGTAAAATCATTGCGACTGTCTTCAGCCTTCCCCGTAGTCACATCTCATTTGGTCGAGCTTGAACCATTCAAAGAATTATGGTAACAGGATAGGAATAACATGAAAAAAATAGGATGGTCTAGAAACTTAGAAGAGCTTAGAGTAAGGAATACTTTTAGAGAATGATGAAACCAATAAGCACCAAGCTCAATATGGTCACCTTGAGGAAGAAATTGAAGCATCTTTTTATGTATATGAATTGAAAAATAAAAAGTGAAGGGTCGATAAAACATTGTTCTCAACGCAGATTCATACACAAAAAATATAAGAACATAAGGGCATCCTCTGTTTTAGTAATCGAAAAACCGGGCTAGCCATATTGAGGCACTTCTCATTCTTATTCAAATGTTGTTTGTACCATACATAATTTAATTCTTAATGCCTTATTATTCTTTTTTTGTGAGCGGAAACAAGAACTTAAATAACATCACAAAGAGCATGAAAAGATTGAAAAGAAAAGAAAAGAAAATAACGTGTTTGATTCATTTTCCTTTGCTAGTTAAGCAATTTAGAAGTGTATTTTTTGTTACAGGCTGATTTTGGCCATTTGAACACCATTGCCATAATTTTCATAAGCATCTTCAAACATTGCCTAGAAGTCCAAGATCCAAGCGTCTTTCATGAGCCAAAATGAAGACCGACCCAATGAAAATGGAAGACCAAACATTTTTTTTAATTGACCAAAGAAGGAGTAGACATAGGGAGCTCAAGAATTAAAAGAGACTCTGAACTACCAAGGAGACATGACCTCTGGCCTCTGGGTTGTCCGAAGACTATCACTGTGACTTTGCGGTTGAGGGAGAATGATGGGAAAGAAGATGATGAGGATTAAGCGAAGGAGGAGAGAGGTGGGATAGCACCCTTCAACAGCAATCTTTGACGTTGTTAATAGTATTTAACAGTTTTAAAGGTTTAGGGAGTAACGGCCCTTACTGTTGAAAGTTTAAGGACCTAATAAAAGAAAAAAAAAAAAAAAGCTTAGGGACCTGCTTCAAAATCAATGAAAACTACAAAGACCTCTAGATTAATTTTCCCAAAAATAATAGTGCAGATAAAAATTAATTAAAATTGGTGTTGCAGACCAATTGGTGTGCAAAAAAAAAAAAAAAGCCCAAGAAAGGCTGTGACAAATAAAAATTCCAGAACCAAAGTTTCACATTTTCCCAAGAGTACAGAAAACGCATGCTAAAGGGTCCACACAAGTCTTCCTGCACCTATTACCTTCTAACAGGGAACAGAACAAAACAAGAGAAAACTTTCATAAACAATACAAAGGAAGGAGGGAGGCAGAGGCCTTGATCAAGAGTTGTGATTATTTATTAAGTTCTTCTCATAGTAAGTCACTACTTGCAACACAATCTTTGGATTCCAAGTCGCTAGCTGTGCGCATTTTACCTTCTAGAAAAAATGGAGGCGAGGCCCACCCTCCATCCATACAACATAGAAAGGCTGTACCTTTGTGGAAGAAGAGAAGCCAGGCCTGTACGCGAGCTGATGGTAAAACTAATCTGCTTGGCACTTGTCTCTGAGGACCTGAATTTATTTTCTCATGTTACAGGAAATCAATAAATAAGCGCTAGTTGATGCTTGACATGTAAAAGATATAAATTAACAAGCACCAGAGTATATAGAAAAGACCAACTCTGAATTTGGTTGAAATTAAACACAATTTTCCAAGGATCCGTTTAGTTTAAAGAGTGTAAACTCAAAGCAAGAAGTGGACTGGTATAACTGAAAAAGGTGTTTGAAGATTGGACAGGAAAAATTGCTTGGTTAGTGTAACAGATAAAAAACTAACATGAATTCCCAAAATACCATTCCTATAAAAAATAATAAAATCCTAAAGTAAATGTAAATAGTCAACATGATAGATTGTTCTTTTGTGAAATGAATGCAACAGAACCTGATATAAAACAAAACTTTCTATATCTAAAAAATAAAATAGAACTCACAAGACTCTACAGAATACCATTATATTATTTGGTCTCACCTCAATTAGACTTTTACGGACCTATCCTTTTCGTAATAGATTTTGATCTTGTGATATGGGTTATTGGAGCAAATGGGGATGTTAAACTTTAGTGAGATTGCTGACTAAACTATCAATGTGATGTTCAATCCTTTAGCCAAAATAATATTGGTTGCTAAGGACAAACATGAGATCAACATTTTACAGAGTTATTAGCTTGCTGTTTGATCAGTCACGTTTTCATTTTTCACCACCCCCCTTAATATTACAACCAGCATTCTCTACCTTGACTTTTGTCCAAGGCATCGCACCAAACATCTAATGGAATTTTCATCAAAGGAATAAACCTCACATTGGCAATACCATCAGCGATCTTGCTTAAGTTCAACATGGCCATTCAAGCCAACTTGAATTACAAGATAGGAATCTATTATGAGAAGATAAGTCCATGGACGTCTAGATCAATGACGCTACGTGTTAGGGGTTTAATTTTGTCATAAATATAATACCACAATCCACTTTGTCTCTGAAATTCATAATTTCCCCCCCAAAATATCCCTATTGATTGCACACATTAAGGGGTTTAATCCAAGGATGCTCATAATGAAAGATAGTATTTTATCCTAGAACCATATTGCATTCACATATTCTCAACTTAAACTAGCAACTAATCAACATAGGATAAAAAAACTCTTGAAATTGAGAAGGTCAATTTCTGCTAATATCTGCTATCCAACCAAGTCAACTCAAACACAGATCTATTATCAACATCCTGCCACATCATTACTTGACAGTGAAATATAACCCAATAAAGTCCCTGTTTCACTTTGTTCCTTTCTTGTTCCTCCTTCACAATGGCAATGGCTATATTAGAGCATGCAAGCCACAGACATTCAAAAGCCCCACTATCAGAAAAATGCAAGTACCAGCTTTTGGTTCAATCTTGGGGTAAGCAAAGTTGCCTTTGCTTTTGATATTGACTTAGAACATAAAATTTGGCCCAAATATCCGTAGGAAAATTGAACAAAGGCTTATTCTTGAACTTTTGCATATTTGGCCCAGCCAACACTTGTGGCTTCTACACTTTCCTATAGCTTTTAAGAAGAAAAAAGATGAAAGGGAGAGTGCATATACAAATATAATGGGTTAAATCATAAAAAAATTGAATTAAGCCTCTCGATTTCTAAGAATCCTGATCCACCAAAAAAGGTGTCCATTTCAATGACTTAGTGAAACAAGCAAAACTGAATGTGACATACGATGAAAGTGTGCATGCGTGTCTACCACAGAAAGAAAGCATGTGTGTCTACCACAGAAAGAAAGCATCAATACATGTGTGCATGCATATCTACCACAGAAAAAAAAATCACTGCATGAATTTGTAGAAAACACTAAAATACGATATCCTATAAACAAAAGCCAATGGTTTTGACGAGATCAACTTTGCAACATGCCCACCAAGAAGGAACCTAACATCTACCAAACCACATGCGATCATCACTGAGAAAATAAAAACACATACACTGTAGGAGATGACAATGTTTCAGCAACTGTTGACATGCCTTGTCTTTGCTTGTGCTTAGGGTTGGCCGTGCATAGCACATATACACGTCCTCTACGTTTAACTGTCCGACAGAACTCACACATCTTCTTCACAGATGACCTTACCTTCATGATTACTGAAACGCCTACAACCTAACATATTAGCCCTTAGTAAGCATAATTAGGCACATAACCACAGCAAGATACGCAAATAGGGATGAGTTCCATGTGGTGTTCCATGCTACTATATTTCTAGAGTACAAAAAATGTATCTAACAAAACGCTCAATTCATCATCCTAAAAATGGAATTATGCCAACCCCTGACCTAACTTAATCAAGGAAAACAAGAAAGGGGGAAAACCATTGGCCTGATAAATGGAATGGTGAACACATGCAAACCGTGAATAAAATATTTACTTCCAAAAACCCGACCAGTAAGATATCCAGCTAAACATTTATACAAAATGTCAGAGAGTTCGGTAAAATCACGTCAAATCGAACAAAAGAATAAGATAAAAAGAGTATGGCAGAGTTCTTGTACTGTTGTTCCAGAGAAAACGAAAATGAGAAGCAAAGATCAATATAGAGCACCAGTAGAAGGGATTATTTGCGAAATTTCTTAATCAGAAATGATGAATTGAAGCGTATCCAATCCAACTGAATTTGTAAATTAAAACAAATTACAGTTCTCAGCAACAGCTTATGCTAATGGACTGGAAAAAAGTAAACATTACCTGAGATTGGGACGGTGGAGTTGGAGGTGTCGGCTGGAAGCGCTCTGGAAACGGCAGTGGCGACGGAGAACAGAAGTGATGAGCGAGCAGGGAGGCGACGAGGCAGAAAGGCAAAAGCGAACGGGATCCCACAACAGATGGGTCTGTTTACTTTTTCCCCTTTCTTTTCTTTATAGCCCAATAAGCCCAAAACCCAGTCCAGAAACAAAAATATCATTCGGCCTATAGCACTATGGGGTCCAATATAAAAATTATTACTAAATAAAGAATTAAAACAAGAAAATAGAACGGAGGCGGTAGATATATGACATTAATGTGCTTGGTTTGGGGGTTCTTTGCGCGGGAATTCAAAATTTAAAAGGAATGAGAGGATAAATTTTGGGTTTCTTCCATTTAAAAAAATAATTGTACCCACTCCCCTAAAACCAAACACACCCTAAGGGCATATTTGATTTGTCGAAAGAAAATCAAAGGAAGAGAAGTAAGAATTTGATTAAAAAAAATACTCTTTTTTTTTTTTATACATAAAGGAGAAATTTCTCAAAAAATCAACCTACATCATTAGGAATACGCTTATCCAGCTCTAGAACAGCTGCTAACTCCGCTGTTAAATACAATATTGGGTGAAATCCCGTTACAGTTGATAACGCCTCTTTTGCAAGATAGTCGGCTACCCGATTTGCATTTCTAGGAATGAACTGCAATTCTATTTTCCATTCACGTTGCAACATCAAACGAATTTCTTCTATGATAGTAGCATCTGGATGATTTCGGCAGTTCCCACTTTTTATCAAATTAAGGACTTCTTGTGCATCCGATTCTAATACCACTCTACGCTTTCCTTGATCCCAAGTAGTCTTAAACCCCAGAAGAATACCCCATAGTTCAGCAGAAACATGATCCCCAAATTCCAATTTATGCATGAAGGCCATGATAAATTTCCCATTAGCCTCTCAAATAACTCCTCCGCACCTAGCACCCGTGTGCCTTGCAAATGCTCCGTCGACGTTTACTTTAGTCCATCCCTTATCTGGCTCCATCCATGTAGCCCCCCTATCTGTTACTATTGTGCCTTGTAAGTTAATCCCAGCTAATTTTTTACTTGCCTTCTTCATGCTGGATAGAATTACATGAGCATGATTTCTCAGGCTCTCATTGCTCTCATTCTTATGCTCAAATAAACGCTCATTTCTCCTTTTCCAGAATAACCAACATAACGTTGTAAACCATTCACCCCACTCTGGGCGTCGAACATTCACATTTAACCATTCCTTTAGATTAAGATCAAAGAATGAGCGATCCCGTGGTAATGTTATCATTTCCATCCACAAGCGCTTGGTTTCAATGCAGTCTCGCAATACATGTGAAACTGTTTCTGGGGCTTTCTTACACCAACCACACACATTAACATCAGTCATACTTCTTCTACATCTTTCCACATTAGTCAGGATCTTATTGTGAGCAACGAGCCACATAAAGGTTTTACACCTAGGGATAACATTCAGCTTCCAGATCTTCTGCCATAAGACTTCCTGGTTAACCGGTTCATTTGCAATCACTTGATATGTGGATTTGACCGAGAATTCTCCATTTCTTGTGTGCTTCCATCTGACGTTCTGTCTTACCTGCTCAACTTCAGTACCCTCTTGCACAAATCTCCATGCCGCCTTTATCCCTGCCCATGTATTTGACCCCATCCTTTGGAGGTCTATTTTAGGAATTAGATCATTTCCACATTTATATTTGCTTCTAATAATTCTGACCCATAAATCATCTTTTTTCTTGATGAGATTCCATCTTAGTTTGGTAATAAATGCTTGGTTTTGGGTTTTAATATGTCTCAACCCTAAACCGCCATTAATCTTTGAATTACAAACCGTGTCCTATGAAACAAGATGATTTTTCCGCTTTTCCTGTGTTGTGCCCCACAAAAAACTTCGATTTTGCCGATCAATCATATCACATGAGCTGATAGGAAGAGAGGCTGTTTGCATTGTATATGATGGAATAGCTGATGTGACAGACCCTACTAAAGTAGCACGTCCAGCTAGAGATAATGAATTTGCTTTCCAACTAGATAACCTCTTCTTCACTTTGTCTACGACCTCACTGAAGCTCTCCTTCGTCACCCTTTTATGATGCAAAGGAACTCCCAAATATTTACCTAGATCTGTCGCCATTTGGAAACCCAGAATGTTGCTTAGCTCAGCGCGTCTATTATGATTCACGTTCCTAGAGAAGAAAACTCTAATCTTCATAGCATTGACTTTTAAACCTGAACTTGCACAAAATTCTTCAAGACAATTCTTAATTTCATATGCCTGAAAAACATAAGCTTGGCCAAACAATATAATATCATCAGCAAAAAGTAAGTGAGAAATAGGTGGCCCATTCTTACATAACCTGATAGGAATCCATGTTTTTGTCTCCATCCTATATTGAATCATGTGCGCCAGTCGTTCCATACAAATCACGAATAGATATGGAGATAAAGGGTCCCCTTGTCTAACTCCACGGTAAGTTTTAAACATATTAGTTTTTTCTCCATTCCATAATAGTTGCATTGACAGTGTCGTAACACAATTAATAATAATTCTGACCAGATTAGAAGGAAATGAAAGATCATTTAAACATTGTTCCAAAAAACTCCAGTTAACTCTGTCATAAGCCTTCTCCAGATCAATCTTGATAGCCATGTACCCTATTTTACCGAGCATATTTCTCATAAAGTGAACAACCTCCTGCGCTGCAATAATATTGTCAGAGCTGTGTCTGCCTGGAACAAAACTGCATTGATTAGGGCTAATAATTTTAGGAAGGACAACCCTAATCCGGTTGGCAATCACTTTGGTAAGGACCTTGAAAATCACATTACATAAACTAATTGGACGCAGATCCTTTAACTCCTCAGGAGATTCCTTTTTAGGAATAAGAACTAGAAAAGTATTATTGATACTAGCAATCTCTTCCGGATGTAGCCAAAGTTTTTTGACAAATCTATAAATGGAAACATCAACATGTTTCCATTGACTCTGGTAAAAGAGAGCATTAAAACCATCCGGTCCCGGCGCTTTCAACGCTCCCATATTAAAGATCGCCTCCTTCACTTCTTCATCCTGTATTTGCTTTCCTAGGAGATAAATATCATCATCTTCAATTCTTGGATATGAAGTCCGACAATTAATTTTCTCCCTCTGAATTCCTTCATCCGTAAACAAATCAGCAAAATAGGAAGTAGCCATCTCTTTAATTCTCTGCGCTTCATATACCCATTCTCCATCATTATTCCGAATAGCTCCAACAAAATTTCTTTTTCTTCTTCCATTAGCTCGAGCATGGAAAAATTTTGTATTTCTATCTCCATTCACCGACCATTCTGTATGAGCTTTTTGTGCCCATAATAAAGATTCCTGTAAAAGAACTCCCTCCAGTTCGCCCCACAAGTTTGTTTGAAGATTTTGGAGTTCCAATGATAGGCCATAATGTTTCTCAGCCTTGTTGATTCCACTAAGACGTCTCATTAACTCTCGTTTCCTCTTATCCGTATGACCGAAAACATTCTTGTTCCAACTTTTACAATCTTCAGTAAATATAGTAATCGCCTCCTTCTATTCATAATCTCTCCTCCAATTTTGCTTGACAAACTCTTCAAACTCATCATGCAACACCCAAGCTGCGATAAACCGGAACGGTTTATTATTCTGCTTTGTCATTCGTAACCCTTCCAATCGTAGTAGAATAGGATGATGATCAGATTTATACCAAGGCAAGTGAGTTACACTTGCATCTGGAAACAGAGCCATCCAATCCTTAGATCCAAGAACAAGATCAATTCTACTATGAGATTCTGTTCTATGCCATGTGAATTCTGGTCCATTAAATCCGAGATCATTCAGAGCGGCTGCATCAACAAAATTAATAAACTCTTTATCAGGACCCCTATTCTTACCTACAGACCGTCGTTCGTCTGTCGTCAAAGTAGCATTAAAATCTCCACAAAGAGCCCATGGCACATGAATCTGTTCGCTCAACTCGAATAACTTCTGCCACAAAGTATGTCTCTGCATTAAATTAGGGCTAGCATAAATAAGAGTCAATTCCCATGTTCTATGATCATACCCACAAATCCTCATATGCACAAACTGTGGTTGCTTCACTAATACATCAACTCTTCCCACTTTTTCTGACCACAAACACCAAATCCCTCCTTTAAAGCCGTCTGCATCAATAATTTGCATAAACTGAAATCCCATTTTACTAGCAATCTTGTTTGCTCTATTCCCACTGCATCTAGTTTCAAAAATAGCCATAAAATCCACATTATGGAATCATGATATTTCCCTAATTAGATTAGGAAAGAAACGAGCTCCTGTGCCCCGTGTATTCCATAAAAGGAAATTCATTTAGACAGATTAACATTTTTTGGGGTAGAATCCCCCATCAAAACATCCTCATCTTCTCTAACCATCCCACCTTCACACATTGTTACTGCAAAAAGACCATTATCTTGATCCATAATGACCATACCTTTATCTGTGATGTAGTTTCCTTTTTCTATTTCAATAGCCTGCATCGTTTCCCCTTTTCCTATCTCCATGCTTTTAATTTTTGTTCCATCAACCTGTGATTCTTTGCTATTCTTCAAAATTTCACTGGGCTTATTTGTCAACACAGAGAAAGGATTTTGTGAGAAAATATTGCTTTCATCCTGGTCCCTACTCTCTCCCCCTTCTGTCGTAAACTTCGTCTGAACTTTTCCTCTAGCCACGTTCATTTTTTCTCGTGCACGTCTCTTAATACCAGTCAGTCTTTTTTCTACCACTGGAACCCACCTCTGTTCTGTACCAGTCTTTTTACTATCCACACCAATTTGACGCCTATCTTTATTTACTCCATCACTCACGTCCTTCCTTTCTACCGTCTGCCCTTTATCCTTTGCACCACTCTGGTCATTTTTCTTCTGAGGACCCTTCTGACTTATATCCCCTTTTTTACCTCCTGGATTAGAACTTGATCCAACCAAATCCATTTTATTAAAATTCCTACTGATATCACGTCTTACCAACATTTGTGGCCCAAACATGCCACCCTTTAATTCGCTCTTCTCAGTATCCCCTACATTCTTACTCGGATTATCCATCTCCTTATCAGAGGATTTTCTTGGCACATTATCCAGACGAGTTTCCCCATTTTCCTTCATTTGAACAGGATTTTTAATATGACATATCCCTATATGATGTCCATATTGCCCATAATGAAAACAAACAAGATGTAATCCCTCATACTCAATCTTTATGTCCTCACCAAAATGGTTAAAGAAAGGCAATAAAGGTTTTTGCAAATCCAATTCCACACAAATCCTAGCAAAACCTCCTTTCTCTGAAAAAGCAGTAGTTCTATCAATTTTTAGAGTTTTTCCCACCAGGTTTCCAAGCCTTCTTAAAGATTCTACACTATAAAGTTCCGCAGGTAAATCTGGAAATCGAATCCACGCTGCTATTTTCTTCTGGTGATCTGCTTTCCACGGATTAAAATTTGGTCGCCAATGTTGTACCATCAAATAATGGTCATCAATCATCCAAGGTCCTTCCAACAAAGCGTAATCTCTATCCTCTCTTGTAGAAAATGAAACAATTAAATAACCATTGCTTAGAGGAGTAACTTTCATCGAGCTCTTAGGATTCCACATTCTTTCCATTCACTGTCTCATAAAACCCACTCTAAATGACTTCCCCAAAAGTTTAACAATTAGAGAATTTATATATGGTTTACATCAAGCCTCATACTCTTCCTTAGTAAATTTCAGCTTAGGATATTTCCCTCCTTGTTGCCAATTACCGCCTACTTCATCGCCATATTGATCTTCCTCTTCCTCCTCCACATCCTCTGTCAAATTTTTACTACTTATTTTCATGAAATAATCTTTCCATCCATTAAAAGCATCACATGCTGACATGTTTACTTCTAGGAATCCGGAATCTCCAAGACTCAACAATTTATCCCGGTACGTGAATTGAATCCCCGGATTCTGGTTTCCATAAGTGGCATCCTTTCCTTCCTTCCTTATTCCCGATTTCTCAGCCTTACTACTAAAAATCAGAGATCTCCCCCCACTTCCATTTTGATTCAAAACACCCCTACTATCATTTCCCTTCCCTCCGCCACTCGCCCTAGTCTCTCTTTCTCCGTTCTCCCTCATCTATGGTTCAAAATCTTACAACTCCACAAGTAGACTACCAAAATAGAAAGAACAGCTATGAAAAGAGAAAGAAAAAGAAAACTTACCGAGAATGATAGACCAAGTCACTGGTGGAAGTAAAATTCAGAAATCAGAAAACAGAAACAGTACGAAGTCGCCAGAACTGCAACAGTAAAATGAAACAACAGCGAAGCATATACCCAACGTCTCAGATCTGCAGCAGCGACGTGGATCAGCAGCGGAACATATGCCCAGTGTCTCAGATCTGGAACGGAACAGCACCGTCGGAACCAAAGATAGCGACCGTTACAGACCGTTGCAAAAGCTCTTTCCAAAAAAAAAATCCTATTGATTGTAGGATTTTCTTTAATGGGATAGTAATTAATAAGATATTTTAGAGACATCAACATATGTTTATTATAAATAATTAACTTAACTAATTTAATTAATATTTATAAATTATTTATAAACCTTATATTTTAGACGAGAAAGATTAGTTTCCATTCTTGCCTCTTTAGTTGAGTCTTTTATGACTACTTTAATTAGCCAAGGACTAGCAACAAAAATATTTCTTCGATAATTAGTGACGGATTAGAAAAAATTTTGTCAGTAATTCTGTCGCTAAATCTAGTTTGGTTCCTCTTTCAACTGTAGGTATGTGACATACTTAGATAGATCAAGGATTGTAGCAAAAAATCATTCTCATGCATATCACACTGACGCTGAGCAAAAAACGTTGTCTCCTCCTCCTATCTAGCATATATATTTTAAATATCTAGCTGTTGGGTTATGATTCATTACTTTTATATTTACATCTTTCATTAAGATGTGCATACACCTAATTCACCCCTTTAGGTGTCGACCAGTTCTAACATTTGGTATCAGAGCTGGACTCTTGTTTAAAAGACTTAACCATCTCAAGAGTTTATAATGGCTGATTCTGGGTGTTACATGCTTTCCGAAGGTTTTGACCATACAATTCTACCTCTTTTAAAAGATATTTATTTTTGGTTTTGGAAAGTTAGAATGACTATTTTTATATAAGCATATGATTTTGACATGTGGAATGTTTTTACAAATGCCTTTTGTTGGAACCGGCTGACACCCAAGAGAGGGGGTGAATTGGGTGTAAGATAAAAATCTTAAGAACTTTGAAAATCTTTTTGCATCTTAGAGGAAGCAATAAATATGAAAGTAATGAATCATAAATCAACAGTTAATATATGCTGGAAATATAAGAGTTTAAGGAAGAGAGTGTGTAAACTATGATTATCCTGGTTCGGTCCAATCTGCGATGGCCTACGTCCAGTCCCCAGGCTCCTCCTGAGATTTTTAAATCCACTATCTTATTTAATCCAGGCACAAGAAAAGCCTTTACAACCTCACAAGTTTAGTCGGGCACTTGTGTAGTCTTTTACAAATCTCTCACCAAGATACTCCCCCTTACAACATGTCTTACGAGCAGAGCAATCCCGAAGACATTTCCCTCCTTCTTACCTGTGCAAGTCTAACGAGCAACAACGTTCTCTTCTGCTTACACCACTGTAAGTCTTACGAGCAGCAACGTTCTCTACTGCTTGCACCTTGTAAGTCGTACAAGTAGGAAGTTTTACTGACGATTCTCTCTACAGCTTCCCGTAAGGAAATCAACCCACTCAAGGTCTCTTTACCTTGAGATCAATTCAAAAATATAAGTGAAAGTGTTTACAGACTCTCTCACAGAGTAGATATAATGAACACTGAAGTACAATACAAAAACTCTCTCTTAAATATACATGATGTAGAAAATGGATAAGAACAGAGAGTAGTTGGGTTGGAGTAGATGATTCATGATCTTTGCATGTTTCTCATTGGTGTTGTCTGCTTGAATCTTCTATATTTATAGTTGAGTAGGATATGACCGTTGTGAATATTTCAACTTATCCGTTGAGTCCATTGCTTGAATTTGAAAACTAGCAGTTACGAACGTTGACGCTCCGCTTCTATAAAGTCAGTTTTTCTCTCTTCACATCATCTCTTCATTGCATTCTTGGAGAAATACTTTAAACAATAATACAATGAAGTGTAAGAATGATTGGAAGCAAGAAAAGTGAGTTTCATAATCAATCCCATGATTTTTGAAAGCTTCAGAATATTGCTGGCATTTCTGGGAAGCATTACTCAAGTGGTTACTCGAGTGGCCTTCCCTTTTCTTCATATGTTACTCGGGTGCTACCTCGAGTGGATTTCAAATAATTCTGCATATTACTCGAGTAAGCCCTTCAAGTGAATTCTTGATTTTGATTCGAAATATGGCAAATTATATATCATCGGAAATCCCTCATCATTTACATTTCAATGCAACAAGAATCACCTCTAAACTCATTTTGTACATAAAGTTATGATCTAAAGAATATCTTCTGCATTTAGACAAAATCTGAAATCATGAGCATCAACTTCCAGAAGGCATAGATCTTAGTATATAACTTGAAATGTGACAAATTATATATCCTTAGAAATATCTTTGAGTCTAATTTCATATGACATCAGTTTTGTCTCAATCCGATATGTATTTTGAGAGTTATATCCAAAATACCGAACCTTGTTCTGGTACAAGACGCTGATTCATGTGTCAAATTCAACATATCATATCTCTCTCATCTTAAATCCTTTTAATGTGATCTTGGTGTCCATAGTTCGTGTTGGGAGTTTAGTTTCATATGCCACTGGTTTCACATCACTCCAACTTGTGGTTAGAGAGATATGCCCAAAATACCGAACCTCTGTCCTGACACGCAAAAAACAGAGTGTCATCACTCGAGTGGTCACTTGAGTGATCTTCAAGTAACTCTGTAGATTACTCAAGTGGCCACTCGAGTAATCACCTCTAAAATGTGACAGTGCTATATTACTCGAGTGATTACTCGAGTAATCATCCCCGGAGGTCCCATAACTTCCGTATACATCATTTTAGCTTCATATTGACCCATTCCAACTTCTGTTTGGCCACAGAAACCTCTGATATCATTTCTAATAGCTTGGATCTTGATATTCTCATGTGAACTTGCAAGTTCTTCTTTCTTCAATCTCTTTCTTCTTGTTTTGCCACTTGATGATCATTCTTCATAACCCAACTAGATATATTCTTGAATTGATGATTCATTCTTCATAACCCAATTAGATGTCTTCTTGAATATCTTCAATCTTCTTCAATCTTTGCTTGATATTCCCATTAGTTCTTGCAATGACTTCTTTCTTCAATCCCTTGTCTCTTGATTTTCTTCTTGATGATCATTCTCCACATATGAGGCATTATAACATCAACCCACTATTGGGTTTATGACTAATCTATAAGATATACAACATTAAATATAGTAGTTAGTCAATGTAGAAGATAAGGATATTATACAAACTTTTGGCTCATATTTGACATCATCAAAACTATTCATATCTAACACCTTTGATTTCAAACCAAGAAAAGATTGGACAAAAAGAGAAAAGAAAATATTTTCGTTGAACATTAGAGTAATGAAAATTCAGTATAGCGCTTTAACTGAAAATTATTTTGAGAAAATTAGATTTTGCTCTACTGGTAGAGATATTTGGGATACTCTTGATTTTATGTATACTTCTAACAAGTGTGTGCAAATTGAAAGTGGTGATAGTTCATGTGAAACTACAAGCTACACATCTATGGTGCATGAAGAATTGGAAATTGATGATGAAGAAGGAAAAATCATAGAACACTTCCATGATCTAGCCAACATAGAAGAACAAGAGGAAGATGATTTTCAAGAAAAGCTCAACATGAATGAACTTGATGAATCTATATTAGAAGCTCAAGATGTTATTCTGAAGAATTGGAAATTGATGATGAAGAAGGAAAAATCATAGAACACTTCCATGATCTAGCCAACATAGAAGAATAAGAGGCAGACGACTCCCAAGAAAAGCTCAACATGAATAAACTTGATGAATCCGTATTAGAAGCTCAAGATGTTGTTCTGGTAAAAAGTTTCAATTCTTCTTGTGCATTTAAGAAAAATGATTTTGAAAGACTGTATAAAATTTTTTTCCAACCAATAATTGATTCTATTGAGAAAAGCAAAAATGTTTTCAATCATGCTGGAAAATTTATTGGGAAGAAAGAAGTTCAAGTAGAAATTATTTGTGTTTCTATTCTCATGACCAACACAATACTTGCGTAGGATCTTATAATACTTATCATTCTATTATTTACAATTATTGTGATAAATCAGGTCATATGTCTCACACATGCTATATTAGAAGAAATTCTAATGTGAGAAATAAATTTGTTTGGGTTCCTAAAATGCAAGTGAATTCAAATGCTAATGTTTAAGGACCCAAAGCAAAGTGGGTACCAAAATGTCCACTGGTGTTTCATGTGTGCAGATTGATTCTAGAAAGAATGGACATAAGAGTACAGAGAACATGAAGAAGATTCCAAGAGTTCCTAATGCACCTAAAAGGAGATTCACATCAATTAGGAGAACTCTCGAGTCATCCATTGCTGGAACAACAAAGTCTAACCATAGAGAAAGGCAATGGAGAAAAGGAGTACATTACACCTTAAGAATGGACTACTATAGTGTACCGTTCAACTATCTTGAGGAAAATATAAAAAGGAGGATATCTCAAGCATCAAGTAAAATACTCTTGGAGTCTATATATTTTGAGAGAACGTTGCCAACATCCAAAGCAAAATATTCAAAATATCAACATCATAGAAAGATGCAGTGGGTAAGCAAACGCAATCCTCCAAATATCTAAGGCAAAGGTACACAATGATAAAACCTTCTATGCTATTGTCGGTAATATTTTTTGAGGTTTTATATTTTGGAACCTTAGGAATGAGCATTGCAAACTATTTTGAAATTGTGTTTTCACATCCCTTAAAAAGCCACTTAATAGATTTATTTATAAAGTAATTGTAATGCTCAACAGGTTAATTCTTTATGCATATATAATGATTTGAAAAGAAAATATTTCTTTTATGCATAAAGACATGTTTAATTCATTATGCTCAATTGCCTTGAATTGATTATATTCTTTGAGCATGTGAATTTTATCTTGATTCCTACAAGCTAATAAGAAATGGATCCAATCAATGTTGAATACCATGAAGAAAAGAAATTTATACAGTTCTGTAGGATAGGAAAAAGCTTCTCAAGACTATGGCTACATGAAAACATATTCATATCTTGATGATGCTGAATTTTGAAGTTTGGATTTTGGTGCTGATTATGCAAAGGAGAAAAAACAATATTATTCCAACAAAACCAAGCAAGCTATCGCAAGGATAAGAGGAATTACGGAGATATCTAATCCTTATTTTATACTGTGATTATATGAGTTATTTATTTTGAGTAATGAGTATTTGTCCATTATTGCATTCCTTTAGCAATCAATCATTGATAATTGTTAAATTGTTTACAGATTGCTAAATGAACGAAAACTGAAATTGTGCATAGTTTTTCTATTAGTTTATGTTTTGAAGTGTATAATCCAAAACTGTATTTTGGTTTCAACTTATCCTGTTTGTAAAAGTGAATACACATAGTTTGAAGATTTTTCATATTTTGTTTGCTTTCAAGTTAGTTTCAAAATTGGAAGTTAATATTTTTGTGTACTGAACATCAGAAATGCTTTAAATATGACCACTAGATTTTTCTCATTAACATATTGATCATTGATCATAAATGTGTTATTCAGTACTTGAACTCCTTAGTCTTTATTTTCTAACAAGTTAGACCTTACGTCTAACAAGTTAACTATCTATATGAGTTTTAAGTGTATTTCCTTAAAAAGAATTCAATATGTAAAAGCCTTGTGCCTAATGCACAAATCCTTGTTAGCCAAGTTATTCCAAGAATTATGAATGTTCATTAGTGCATTAAATTTTAATGCATTAACCATTATAGTGGAATAACTTACTAGGATAATATTCTAGGACTCTAATCATTTAGACTAAAGAGTATGTACTTCATCATCTATAAATCCTTATACTCATTTTATTGCTCAAATGCATTAACATTTGTCTTCATCTTTTTTCGAGTAAATGGAGTCTTCTATTCAAATTCTTGCCTTGAATTTTCATATATTTCAAGACACAACTGTAAGAGGCAAGATTATCTCTTAGCAAAGTCATTGTCCCTATATATATATATATCTGTCAAGTTAAGTCATTTTGGTTAATTCATTTTCCATATGACTTTTGTTCTTGGGAACATTCTCAAACATGTTAACTTTAATGTTTAACATGTTATCTTAGTTATGTCTAAAAGAGAAGCTTTATGGTATGTATATACTTAAACTATTGACTTCCATTATCTTTGGAATACGCATCGATTGTAAACATGTTTCAAAAATGAGTTTTTCATGTATTCAAAATCTTAATATCATAATACATATTCATGATTCGAAAAAACATTTAAGATTTTGAAACAATTTGCATATCTCATTATCATTCTTTGAAAACTTGATTCAATTCATGATTTATATTTTCATAAAAGTTGGTCATTATGGATAGAATTTCTACTCTCTTTGATCCAACTCACATAGATTGTAAGAAAATCCCATCAATGACATATTTTTCAATTTAAAGTGTATTTACAAATTATCATTGGTCTTTGAAAGACATCATTCTTGGTATCATTTGTTTTCAATAACTATAATTAATTGGATATCATTATAATTATAGTCCTTGGTGATTTAATACACTCTTTTTCTCAATGATCAGATGATTTAATTGTATAAGAACAAAAGGGTCATTATCTCTAATATTGTGAGGACCCAAGAGAAGTTGGGTACCAATGTGTTTAGAGATCTGTTTTGTAGGAGTTAACCAAGATGATATGCTTTTCAGGTACAAAGAACAAAAGCTAAAAGCTTAGGTCTAACTGGCAGTGTTGCAGTATGAGCAGAAGCTGAATCTATGATATCACTCAAGTAATGACTTGAGTGACACCCCATCATTAACAAGTAACTAGATAGTAGTGCAGTCAAAGAAAGAGGAGGAAGACCTCTTAGTGAGCCTAGCAGAGTTCAATTTAAAGGAGCTCAAACCAAGAGCAAGGCCAGAAGCTCAAACCGAGAGCAAGAAATCCCTACTGCCAAAGGCAGTAAACATCTCTAATGTGAGATAGAGCCTGCTAAGTTATGCTCTGAGGTGTTGGATATGATTAGTTTTGATGATGTCAAATATAGATATTAATTATTGAGAGCAAAAAGTTTACATAATGTATTTATCTCCTACGTTGACTAACTACTGTGTTTAATGTGAAATATCCTATAGATTAGTCAAGCAAAGAGAGAAGATATCAAGTTGGGTTGAAAAGATTCATGTGATTTAATACTGTGGATTATCGAATAGTCAAATTGTTATTCGAATAGTAAAACTTGTTTTCATTTAAGATATATTCGAATAACTCTCAATTTATCCAAATAAACAAAGTATTATTCGAATAATGAATATGCTGTTCGAATAAAGAAGAACTGCTAACAGTTGATAGTATTCGGATAAGCACATTAGTATTCGAATAGTATGCTTTCTGAAAATAATTCAAGTGAAAACGTATTCGAATAGTCAAGGCATTATCTGAATAGTCAGTGTGATTTCAAACTCGGTTTCTAAATATGTTATCCAGATAGTAGGATAACTATTCGAATAGTAAGGGCACTATTCGAATAGTGTAATGATTATCCGAATAAGTTTTTGATAAATTTCAGCATCCAATATCACATGACTATCAGGATAGTAAGGAGACTATCAGAATAATATTTGACATATTTCAAAGAGGACTATTCGAATAGTAATTGAACTATCAGAATAGTCTCAGTGCAAAAAATCAAATATTATTCGAATAATGAAGTGACTATTCGAATAGTACATAACTGAAAAAGGGTGATTCTATTCGAATACAAGAAGTGCTATTCGAATAACAGCAGACTCTGTTTCTTTCAGTACGGGCGATATTCAGTATTTTGGTCATATCTTCCAAACCACAACTCTGGATTGAGGTGAAACTAGTGGCATATGAAACTAGACTTCTAATGCGTCATTTTGACACCAAGATCACATTAAAAGGAGTTCAGATGTGAGAGATATGATCTGTTGAAGTTGATGCATGAATCAGTATCATATTCCTGGACAGCTTTGGTATTTTGGACATAACTCCCAAACTATACATCGGATTGAGACGAAACCAGTGCCATATGAAATTAGACTCAAAGAGCTTTCCATGGATAGTTAATTTGGAATATTTGAAGTTATATCCTAAGAGTTATGCCTTCTGGAAGTTGCTATGCGTGATTTCAGAGATTGTCTAAGTTTAGTAGACATTCATTGAATCATAACTTTTGAAATACAAAGTATTTGTGATTGATTCCAGTTGCTGTGCAAAGAAGTCTTAAAGAGCTTTATAGGGATAGTTCATTTGCCATGGATTTATATCCAAAGAGTTACACCCTCAAAAGTTTATTCAAATATAGAGGTTGCAGTATACGTTTGTGAAGATTCATTATCAAAGGTGCACTATTCGAATAGAGCAAGTACTATTCGAATAATATCATATATTTTGTGTGAAAGACTATTCGAATAACGGTTGGAATATTCGAATATGAAAGTTCATTATGAAAAATATTATTCGAATACAAATGACACTATTTGAATAATATCATTTGTTTTACAAGGCAGCTATTCGAATAAGGAAGTCACTATTCGAATACACTTCAAGTTCTAAAAGTTTATTCGGATAGAGGATAAAGTATTCGAATAAATATTACTCATTATCAAAGAAGGCTATTCGAATACAACAGAGGTTATCCGAATAACTAATTTTCCAGAAAACAGAGTATCACCTTGAAACTTCTGAGAATCATTGAAATTTTGTGTAACTTGTTTTTATTGATTCTAATCACTCTAACACTTTATTATATTAGTGATTAAGCATTCTCCAGGTGATCAAACAAGAATTAAGACACAAGACGGAGAAAGCACTTTTGTGTCAGAAGCTTCCAACGGCTAGTTCAACAGAAATATTTTAAGCCTCAACGGGAAGAAGAAAAGCTCAAACGGTCAAATGCTCTTCATCAACTATAAAAGAAGAGACATTCAAAATGAACGATAATGAAGAGAGCCCATGCCTACAATGTTGATATGCTATTACTCTGAATCTTACTTGACCAAAGCACTATAATGATACTCCTACCATGTACTTCAGTGTTAATCATTACCTACTTCATATAGAGAGAAGTAATCTTTCGTTGTAATCATTCTATATTTGTGAGAGTTACTCAAGATTGGGGAATCTTGAGTGGGAAACAAATTGTATCCTTACAGTATGTAAGGGGGAGCTCATATCTCAGTGAAAGAATTGTAAAGGCTTCACAAGTGCCCGAATCAAACTTGTGAGATTGTAGTGGTTCTCAAGTACCCGGTTAAACTTGAGGGAGATAGTGGATTGAAATCTCAGGAGGAGCCTGGGGATTGGACGTAGGTCATCGTGGATTGGACCGAACTAGGATAAATTACAGTTTGCATCTTCTCTTCCCTGAACTCTTATATTTCCAGCATATATGATTTCAATAACTGATTATGGTTTTATATTTCACTACTTACATACTTATTGATTTCATAAGATGCGAAAAGAATTTCAAAGTAGTTAAGTTTTTATAATACACCCAATTCACCCCCTCTTGGTGTCAGCCTGTTCTAACATGAGGGAGGAATTGTGATTGAGGAAAATTTTAAAACAATAATCAGAGATCAAAAGGGTCACCATCTCAGCCTCAATAATCAATAAATGGTTAAGGATCTAGAAGCTTCCTATCAGACCATTCAAAGTGTTCAATAAGCCAGAAATATTAAGAATCATCATACCATGAGAACAGATGTGGTTTCTCAACTTCAATCCTAGTTCCAAGTACAATCTTCATTGGATTATTTGCTATACCTATATTAGAGCTATGGTGAACAAGGCCAATAACCTCACTTCATCGAGAAGAGTTATCACATAATGACCTATATTATCAACAAGGAGGAAAGGAACACTAGAGAGATCATGTCTTTCAGAGAATAAGAGATACATATATACTTCTACAAGGCATACTCCAACCACATACCCTTATTTGGTATCTCTATTCCCCAAGGCTAACAAAATTTGATACTTGAAAC
Source organism: Inga oerstediana (assembly GCA_963210345.1). Taxonomy (NCBI): domain Eukaryota; kingdom Viridiplantae; phylum Streptophyta; class Magnoliopsida; order Fabales; family Fabaceae; genus Inga; species Inga oerstediana. The sequence continues at coordinate 40,546,539 of OY723407.1, forward strand.
TAAATGAGCCCTTTGCGATGACTCCTATGGTTGAGAAGCTACACATCCAAAGAGTTAATATACACTTGTCACTAGTGGGTGATACTAGCTAGAACAGAGAGTAGAACCTAAGGCATCAAGAGATTATGAAGCACAATCTTCAACTAGAGCTAGATCACCTAGAGCCTCGGATCCACCATTCAAACAAACTAAGCTTTACTTGATGTTACCAATGAAAAGCTCATTTAGGTTGTGAAGTTAGAAAGTTATGTATTGTCTCAAAACTTCCAAATGTTGTTTACTTTACACTGAACCTCCAAGTGATTCTAATAATCACTCCAAGTAATCTACAATCACTACAAGTAATTCGCAATCACTCTAAGTGATTCTGAGGATCACTCTAAGTAATATGCAATCACTCCAAGTGATTCACAACCACTTTGTTTAAATTTTTGAAGCTCACTCCAGGCTAACACAAGAGGCACAGATGATGGGAGCTAAGACTTCAAGGAGAGATAAGATATACTACTTTGCTAGAATTGGTCTCTTTGCTCCTTCATTCTTTGGTCCCTCTGTCCAAGGTTACCTGAGAGAGGAGCTTCAACAATCACATAAAGCTTGCTACGAACAATACTGAGTTCATCACTTCTGTGAATGGAAAGATTAAACAACTCTGTGATTTGATCAACTGGAACTTCAAGGCCTTATTTCGAGCTAATCTTGGTATACTTAAATGCTCATAGAGACTACGCTTCAGAATCCATCAGTACTGATCACATCATTAGACAATGATTAGCCAACGATGCATTAATGGACTACAGAGGAATATGAATTGAGTAATTACGATATTATTCGAGTGAGGTATTGTATTTTTACTTAATTAAAATTCTCTGAGTTACATCACTCGAGTGAGTACTCGAGTGATGGTTGAGTAGAATCACTCGAGTGACCACTTGAGTAATACAGGGTTACAGCCTTAAAACTTTGAATAGCATCGTCATTTTCAAAACTTGATCTTCATATTTTCATACTTATTCTCTCTACAAAATTTCTAATGATTTTACAAATCCAAGAGAGTTATTAACTGTATTATTCATAATGATTTTCTTTTAAGCCATGCATTTATTAAGGGGGAGCTTCACATTCACATGTGTTTTATATCTTAAAAGCTTATCTCCTTTATTTAAAGAAAATCATTATAACATACTCATATGTATTTACTCTCAATTAATTAGTTTTGATGATAAGCTACTCATATATATTCTTTCCATGATGTTAATTTGCATATATTTTATAGAAAAGAAATTTTTGATACTTGATTGCACTAACCATTCTCCTTGCAAGAATGTTTTTACTTATAGTAGGAGAATTTGCTCTATACAATATCATTCCTTAACACACTAAAAGGAGAATATATCAACTTTGAGGAAAGATGATTTAACACTGGCTGCAACACTCAAAGCAACAAAAGGCACAAATCAGGATATTTTGGTAGCATTCTAAGGAAGGCTTTTCCTAACTTTCTATTGAACACACTTCAGAGTCTACCACTAAGCCAGCTATAGTTCACTCCTATGAACTTGATCCATTAGAGTTGCGCATCAAAAGTATGGTGAACACAACATCATAGATCTAACACGACAAGAAAAGAAGGAAATACACTTCATGGATCAATCATTAGCTTTCTGAATCTAAATGAGCATTTCTAAACCCTCTCTTTATATTTTAGGAATACTTTGCATATCCTTGATTATAAAAGTTTTCTTGAAAACATCTTCAAGTTGTTTCAAGTTTGAAAAATGAAACCATTGTTCATTTGTATCATATTAAAGATGAAATTGCTTCAAATAGGGGGAGAGAAAATTGTTTTCTTGACACATATATTTTGATTAACGGGGAGAAAGACATTTTCTTGACTTATTTACTTCTCCACAATCATTTCTTCCTTATACTTTAAACTTTTTGCTAACGTCAAATAGGGGGACAGAAAAGCAAGAAAAATATGTTGCTCTTAATTTGCTTTTATAACTCATACATATTTTTCTTTAAAGGTGTGCCATCATCAAAAAGGGGGAGAATTTTAGATATGATTAGTTTTGATTATGTCGAATATAGATGTCAAAGAAGAGCAAATAGTTTGCATAATATACTTATCTTCTATATTGACTAACTACTATATTTAATGTTGCATATCTTGTAAATTAGTCAAGCAAAGAAAGAAGAAGATTGAATATAGTGAAGAAAGAGATTGAAGGAAGAAGAACTTGCAAGAACTAATGGAAATATCAAGATCTAAAATATTAGTAGTGATACTAGAGGTTTCTATCGTTAAATGGAAGTTGTAATGGGTTAATATGAAGCTAAAATGACATATACGAAAGTTATACTACCTTTAGAGGTTATCACTCGAGTGATATGCTATTGCGTCATTTTGGAGGTGATCACTCGATTGATGACCCAGAATCACTCTAGTGACCACTGGAGTGATGAGCACTCTGATGTGCACTGTTTTCATGCAGTATAATAGAGGTCCAGTATTTTGGCCATATCTCTCTAACCACACATCATATTGAGTTGAAACTAGTTTCATATGAAACTATACTTCCAACACAAAAAATACACCCCAAGATCACATTCAAAGGAGCTTATATGAAAGAGATATGATCCTTAGAAAATGCCATGCAAATCAGTGTCTTATTCCATAACAACTTTAGTATTTGGACATAACTCTCAAACTACATATCAGATTGAGATGAAACTAGTGCCATATGAAACTAGACTTAAAGAGTTTTCCATGGATATGTAATTTGTCATATTTGAAGCTATATACTAAGATTTATGCCTTTTGGAAGTTGATGCTCATGATTTCAGATATTGTATAGTGCAGAAGATACTCTTTGGATCATAACTTTCTGAATACAATGGGTTTGGAGCTGATTCTTATTGCATTGGAATATTTATGGCAAGAGCTTTCTGATGATATATCATTTTCCATGTTTTGAATCAAAATGAAGAAATCACTCGAGTGATGAAGTTGGAAAATGGACCCAATGCTCTCTGCCACATTTTGAAGGGGATCACTCGAGTGACCACTCAAGTGACATGACAGATATCATTCTGAAGTTTCTGAAAATCATGGGAATGATTATGAAACTCACTCTTCTACTCATACCTTTCATCACATCATTTGTCATCCACCAATCGACTCTTAGTATAGCCTCAAGTTAGTGGAATAATAGGAAGATCAATTCTATCTCTCATTTCATCAGAGAGCTATGACCTCAATCAATTCTTTAAGGGAATATCTTATGATCATAATCTTTCTCTATGCTAGACTTACCAACTAGCTAGTTTTCAAAATCCCTTTCTGAAAAGATTCGTATCCATAAGAATATTGTTCCTCAATTCCATAGAGCATCACTAGCCCAACACAATTCTAAATACATCTGCTAGCTTAATGACACACTAGTCCGCTAGGTCTTAGGGCTTTTGGACACATTGGTTCATCACAATGTGTCTGACATATAGAAGTTTATAGCCTAAGCTCTCTAACCCTATTTTTAGGTTCATCAAGAAATCTAGAACCTCAATATCACACATATTGGAAATCATTTTCCTTAAGTATACCCAATAGGTTTTCTAAGAATCAAGATCAATAGTGTCTATTCTAACCTCCATGTTATTTGGATATTATCCTTAAAATATTACTGAAGGTTCAATACTATTCACAAGGTTCAAACTTCCATTATGGAATAGAACCATAGTGCAACAAATTCACATTCCGACCTAAGCATTATTTCAGCTTAAATCAAATTCAAGCCTATCCTCAACCTTCAATATTATCAGATCGAATCCTCTATGATTAATATACGGTATAATCATCATTTATTATATAGCACTATATATCATGTCTACATTCCTTTAACATCACAGTGTTACTAAGGATCATCACTTAGCATGGAGAAACCTCACACATTTACTACACCTCAAGTTTCCCATCACCTTATCAAATGAAATTTTCTGTGCAGTACTTACTGTAACAGAAACGATTCAAATTAAGATTAATACTTATATCATCATCATCTTCATGCTTTTAAACATCATTTAAATAATCTAATTAAGATGATCATTAGTCATGAAGAAACCTTAAGACCATAACTATTCCTCAAGTCTCTATGACCTTGCCAACTTAACTTTCCAAGGGTTCACCCATCCTAAGATTGCTTTGGGTTGGGCACGCTAACTTTTGTGTGCCCGTGCCAAAACATAGATACCGGCTCTATCTACTCCTGACCACCGGCACCCTGAGACTACTCTTGTCTCAAGCATCGTGCTAGCTGCCCTCGACTGACTAAATACTATGTGTGGTCTGAACACTAGCCTTGGCCATACCTGCTTCCTCAAGTTCACAATATCTTTTGATCAACCTCAGTCCGGTATTGCACCACTTGCTGCCCTTCAGTATTCTACTATTCCTTATGGCTAGTTCACAGATGGGGTGATTCACTTCCCTAGTACCCCATTCTACGCATATTTCTTTTCACCATATAATCAAGACCTTATCAGTATACTATCCTGTTGCTAGAACCACCACTCTGCTAGAACCGCTTTTAGCTCTGTTCTATGGCCAGAACCTCTTGGGCTCTGATACCGAAATGTAAGTCCCCATCTTACATACCACCTATCATTGATATTAATTAGAGTAGCAATGTGTGGTTTAGCAGGCACACAGGGAAAGCATAGATATACTGATATTAATGATACAATATACTTGGTTATACACAAGAAGTCCCATATAGGGTATTATACAATAAATTACAGACCTTAAAACTTACTAAAAAGTCTTTAGATAACTAATGTCTTCTCTTAAACTTGAATGAAACTTTCAATCACTAGTAATTACGATTTTTCCCTCAGAGCCATTTTCCTTTGCTACAAACTTTATACATTTATATAAAGGGTGAGATTCAAAGGAATCTCAGTAATAGCATACAACTAGTCATATAAAATGTAACAATTAAGTATGCCCTACACCATGTAATGTAACATAACACAAATAATTCATAATTGGGTCCCAACTTGGCCGAATGGTACATATACATTTCCCATCAGGTGGTACATATATACTTCCTACACCACAGCTAGAATACAACATGTGCATATGAGTCAGGGCTGGTTCCTCACTACCCGTAAACACCTCAGTTGGGTTTTTGCTCACAATCGGGTAAGTGTTCCTCCACACGCAATTGCCCTACTGGAAAAATAGTGTTCATATCATAGAAGATGGCATACACAAAGTATATAGACAATTACATAGTATATGAAAGAAAGTGTTACAACCTTATGTCCAGTTATGTCCTTAATTCGATCCGACTCGGGCTCCATAGTCTGGTCCTAAAATTCCAAGTTTATAAGAATTAGGTTAATACCCATTCATGTACTACTATAAACTCTTTTAAACTCATTTTGTTGGTTATATTAGTCTAATTCTGCAAAATTACCAAAATGCCCCTAGGGACCCGGTCTAAGTCCCTTTTTACCCGGCCTGACTATACTTTTTTAGAAATTTTGACCCTGGCTATTCCTACACAGTTTTACGTGTAGAATCGATTTTTGACCTTGGTTTTTCTCAAAATCACTGCCAAATGACAGTTTTGCCCTTGACAGCCCCTACTTAGGATTTTAAGGCTATTTTTGACATTTCACTTTCTAGGGCTTTTCTCACAACATGATCAACATCAACCCTACACAATTTTCCCTCTTAAATACAATGGAACCATCAAATTAGTGAAATTCTAGCTCTTTCCTCTATTTCCAGCATTGGCCGAAACTTGAAGGAAAAAGGGAAAAATTGTGATTTTGTGATCTAACCTTTAAAGCTTTCACCTTTTCACTCCTAATCACTTGTTAAACCTCTTAAACACTAAATAAACATGATTTGAGGAAATTTGGGTAGCATAACCCCTTAGGGTTTCAACATTCTAAATTTACAAAATCACCAACCAAACCATAAATCAAGTTAAGAACCATAACAACATCATATTACTAAAGGGAATGAGATTCTTGAATTTACCTCTTGATTCTCCTCTTTCTCTCTCTAGACATCCTCCCTCCCTCTCTCTCTCCTCCCTTGATGTTTTTCTCGGCTACAAATGATTTTTAATGGAGAACAAGAGCTTAGAAGAGTTGTTACACAAGATAGAAGGCATAATCACTTGAAACACAAGTTCTTACCTTGGATTTTGCTTCCTTTGGCTCTTGTGCTCTCTATGTCTCAAAGCTCCTCTCTCTCTCTCTCTCTCTCTCTCTCTCTCTCTCTCTCGTATAGGACGTGAAAATGAAGAGGAAAAGAGATGACCAAGTGTTTTAATAATATCTTTATTCTACTTTAGAATATATTATTATATTTGGTTTATGACATAGGCTTTTTTACTTAGACTTATCTCTTCCTAATGATATGGTGTCATACACCTTCCTATTGACTTTGACCCAATTCTCCTTCTCTCTTCCTAGCCCAAAAAGAAGCCACTTGGGTCCTTCATAAAGCAAATGGGCTTCATTTAGTTGCCTTAATCAATTACCCAAAATATAATATTTTATGCTAATTGAACATGTGCTCATTGTAACCCCCTTCACGCTTAAGGCTGAGATTTAGTTCATAAACACATAATTGATGTAAAATTAGAGACCTTAGATGATTTTGGGACTTAAACAAAATCAAACTTCCCAAAATTTGGCTTACAAAAACTTTTACAAAATTTGTTCATGACGGTCCATATTCACATTTCAATACTAAATGGCCTGTACAAGTTGATTTCATTCACAAATATCAGAGTATAAGGCAAATTCCCGACACACTCGGGTTCCATTCATTAATAAGGGTTTTACAAAGGCACAAAGGCCACAATTCATTACCCTTAACTTGGGGATTACACAAATCTACACTACCAATCCCAATATACACAATTGTTTCCCAAAAATATCCAAAAGATATACATGATAACCAATAACCCAAAATATACATCTAAATCAGAGCTCTATCCGCTCTTCGTCGCCTGCTTTCCTTTTGATCCTTCTGCCCTGTCTAAAACATGGTTTCTGGGAGAGTGAGATTCTAAGGAATCCCCGTAGTAACAAATCAATCATATAATGTACAATAATAATGCATGTAAGCAAATCATTAACCAAAACAAGCAACTACAATGGCAGTTACAACGGCAATGGTTAGTATGACACATGTCATCCCTTACGATTGCTCACGCTGAATTGCTTACGTTGCATTGCATCACAACAATCCACACAATACATTTCCCCACAGCTGGGATTCATATAATGCATTTCATACATAAAGCCATACAGGCAAGATGCACATAGCCCACGGCTGGATTCACAAACGCCGCCCCACGGGTCGGATTCACAATATCTATGTCGATTACGACGGCAGTTCAACGGCCAACCTAGAGATGACCACCGTCAATCCCTACACGGCTCACGTTGACCTGCTCACGCCGTAATGGACCATGGCACACATTTTACAAATTCAATGATAAGTTATGCATGCCAAAACATCATACATAATATGAGAGAAGAGTCACTACCTTGATCCTTCCGGGCGTACTCCAGCACCGGTCTCTCCCGCCTAGGGCAAATGTCGTATCCTAGAATCATGATTAGGGACGAAGAGTTATATTCTATTCCAAGACTTAATTAACTTGAAACACTTAATTTTGGTTATCATAATTGACCCTTAAGAGGCCACAAATACCTCTAATAAAAGCCCTAAAAGGTTGGGAAACAATAGGTTAGAGATCTCCTTTCGAAAACTTAAAGTACTGGAACACAGGGGTTGGCTGCGGCCAAAATATGGTCAGAAGGCCGTGGGCCCCGGCCAAGAAATTTCCTGACTCTTGGCTGAACTTCGAAAAACCATAACTAATTGTAGAAAAATCGAAACGAGGTGATTCCAAAGCCAAATGAAAGGTATATAAGTCCTCTATCAAGGAAAAATATAGCCCATCACTGGAAATCACTACACAAATACAGAATCACCAAAAACTAACCACTACTCCAAAACAGAGTTCTGTTTCAATCTCAAATTTTGGACAACCATATCTCACAGAATACTAAACGAAATGACGCAAAATATATGTTCATTTTGAAGCTTGGGATGTGAACTTTAAGACTAGAAAGTTTCATAATTTTCCAATACCATTTGTTCACTCAAAAAGCTCGTCCAAAATTACTGCACAAAACAGAGCTCAAACCAGACAACTTTCCAACTTTTCCCAAGTGATTCAAATGAACCCAGAATCAATAACCAAGCTCATTCCCACACCCAATCACTCAAGGAATCCAATGGGAATGTCAAAATCACCAAAATCCTATTCCATTATCATGCTTTGGTTTTGGGTAACATTAAACACTAAAATCTCAAATTCTCCAAACTTAACAATTTCCAACCCAAACGATTCTATCTATCCAAAATGCATTCCAAGCATACAAATTCCATACCAAACACATACCAAACTCTCAATGGCCCTCATTTTCGAAAATGGCCCAAGAATTCCAGAAAATCCAAGTTAATCCATTTGGCATAAAACATAGATAGATAGATAGGTCTCACTCACCTTATCAACTTTCTCAAAGGGAGTTCTTGATTCACCACCTCCCAAAATTTCGTGTGGCCACAAACCACAACCAATGGACAAACTACAACCATAGAAATGTTGCTCTTAACTCAAGGATCAACTTTAATGAAGGGAGTTTGAGCAATAGGGATCATTTTCCTTACCTTTTTCAAGCTTTCTTCCCTTCCCTTTCCCCTTCCATGGCTGACGAGAGAGAGAGAGAGAGCAAGAATGAGAGAGAGATGGTGGGATGGAGAGAGAGGACGTGAGAGATGAGAGGGAGGAGGAGTGAAGAATAAAATAATGATACTCCCTCCATGACTTCAGCAAAAAAGAGAGGAGAGGAAGAGAGAGAAAAATGATTAAAATACTCTCCATTTGACTTTTCTCCTCATCACTCACCATACACACTTTTGCCACATGTCAACTTGCTATTGGCTTACACCAATTAAGTCACCAATTAGCTACTTTAATCTCTCCATTAGCCATTTTAATCACACATCTCATTTTCTCTTAGTTAGTAATTAATTTCTCCCTTAATTATCAACTCATGGCCAATAATTCCATTCTTCCAATTTTTCAATAATTATGACATATTAATTAAAATAGCCATAAAAACACATAATAATTCCCATTTAAATTCATAAATATCCACACTAATCCTCATTAGCCCTTAATTAAAAATTGGGATATTACAATTCTCCCCCCGTTCAATAAATTTCGCCCTCAAAATTTCTTACACATCATAGGGCATAAAGTCAGGAAATCTTTTCCTCATGTCCGCTTCTGCCTCCCAAGTGGCTTCCCTTGATGACATTCCTTTCCAGACCACCTTTACAAACGGTAAGCTTCGGTGCCTGAGCCGCCGCTCTTCTCGATCAATGATATGCTCTGGCTCAACCGCATAAGTGAAGTTATCTTGCAACTCAACCTCTTTATACTTAATGATATGCTCTGGGTCTGGTTGGTACTTCTTGAGCTGCGAGACATGGAATACATCATGCAATCTACTCAAACTCGGGGGTAGGGCTATCCGATATGCTACAGGTCCGATTCGTGCCAGAATCTCAAATGGACCAATGTATCTCGGACTCAGCTTCTTCCGCTTGATCGCTCTCCCGATGCCTGTGACCGGAGACACTCTCAAGAAAACATGATCCCCCACTTCAAACTCAAGAGGTCTTCTCCTCTTATCAGCATAGCTCTTCTGACGACTCTGTGCTGTACGGAGCCTCTTCCTGATAACTCGGATCTGTTCAGCGGTTTGGTCAACAAGATCCGGCCCATACAACTTCCTCTCAAACAACTTTGACCAGCACAACGGTGACTGTCACTTCCTCCCATACAGTGCTTCATACGGAGCCATTTGAATGCTCGCATGGTAACTGTTGTTATAAGCAAACTCAGCCAATGGAAGATAGTAGTCCCACTTTCCCTTGAAGTCTAGGACACACGCTCTCAGCATATCTTCTAAAGTTTGGATAGTCCTCTCTGACTGTCCGTCTGTCTAAGGATGGTAGGCCGTGCTAAACCTCAATTGAGTACCCATAGCTTCATGCAGAGCCCTCCAAAATCTCAAAGTAAACCGAGGATCTCTATCGGAGATTATATTCTTTGGTGTTCCATGGAGTCTAACAATCTCTTTGATATATATCTCAGCCAGCCTATCAGGAGAATAGCTAGCATTGATAGGTATGAAGTGCGCAGACTTCGTGAGTTGATCAACAATCACCCAAATCGCATCGTAGTTCTTGATCTTGGGCAGACCCACCACTAGATCCATGGTCACACTCTCCCACTTCCATTCTGGAATTTCTGGACTCTAAAGTAAACCTGGCGGTCTCTGGTGCTTAATCTTCACCTTTTGACAGGTAAGACACCGCGCCACGTACTTAGTCACATCACTCTTCAACCCTGGCCACCAATACATAGACTTTAAGTTGTGATACATCTTGGTCATTCCGGGGTGAAGAGTATATTGACTCTTATGAGCCTCATCAAGAATTCTCAATCTCAACTCCGCCTTCAGTGGTACATAGATTCTCTTCTGATAACGCACCAGTCCACTTGGTGACAAGTCGTAGTCTCGAGTTCCTCCTTGCTCAATCCTAGCTCGGATCGACTGGGCTAGATCATCATGCATTTGAGCCTCTTCAATCTCAGTCCTCAGGTCATTCTCCCCTTGGACCACACCATAACTGGCACACAGGATTTCCTTCGAGAGATTCAAATCCCGAAAATCCTCTATCAGTTTCTTCTCTTGGATCATCATTATTGCCACTAGCACCGCCTTCCGACTCAAAGCATCCGCGACAACGTTAGCCTTACCCAGATGATATTTAATCTCTAGGTTATAATCTTTCAGCAACTCCATCCATCGACGCTGTCTCATGTTCAACTCTTTCTGATCATATAGATATTTGAGACTTTTCTGGTTGCACTACAGTTCCACTGTCACACCATACAGGTAATGACGCCAAATTTTCAATGCAAACACAATTGCCGCAAGCTCCAGATCATGAATGAGGTAGTTCATCTCATGCGGTTTTTGCTGTCGAGAGGCATAGGCCACCACACGTCCCTGCTGCATCAGGACACACCCTAACCCCTGCTTACTCGTATCACTGTACACGACGTAAGCCTTACTGGGATCAAGTATAATCAACACTAGTGCCGTAGTCAATCTCTCCTTCAGCTCAGTGAAACTCCGCTTACAATAATCATCCCACAAAAACGGTTGATCCTTCCTTGTGAGCTTGGTCATCGGCAATGCAATACGCGAGAAGTTCTGAATGAACCTCCGGTAATAACTAGCAAGACCCAGAAAGCTACGAATCTCAGAAATAGTTTCTGGTCTTTTCCATTCAAGTACTGCTTTTACCTTACTGGGATCCACCGATACCCCGTCTCGAGAGATCACATGGCCAAGGAAATTTACTTCCGTAAGCCAAAACTCACATTTGCTTAGTTTGGCATAGAGTTGCTTTTCCCACAGAATTCTTAACACGATTCTCAGGTGTTGCTCATGATCCTCCCTACTCTTGGAATAGATCAAGATGTCGTCAATAAACACAACCACGAACTGGTCAAGATACTGCCGGAAGATGCGATTCATATAATCCATGATTACCGCCAGTGCATTTGTCAAACCGAAGGGCATCACAAGGAACTCATAGTGCCCATATCTCGTTCTGAAAGCAGTCTTCAGAATGTCCGCCGCCTTCACACGCAACTGATGATATCCCGACCTTAGATCAATTTTGGAGAATACGCACGAGCCAGACAATTGATCTAATAGGTCATCAATCCTTGGGAGTGGATACTTATTCTTAACAGTTACCTTGTTAAGTTCTCGATAATCGATACAAAGCCTCAAGCTTCCATCTTTCTTTTTCACAAATAACACTGGAGCTCCCCACGGCGATACACTGGGTCGGATGAATCCTTTCTCAAGCAATTCTTCAATTTGCTTCTTCAACTCCGCCATTTCATTCGGGGCCATACAATATGGGGCTTTCGATATCGAACCAGCTCCAGGCATAATCTCAATTGGGAATTCCACTTCCCTTTCCGGAGGCAATCCATTAAGATCGTCTGGAAATACCTCAGGAAATGCATTTACCACGGGTATACTCTCTATAGCTTCACTTGACTCTCCCTGAACGGAGAAAAACACCATATACCCTTGACATCCTTTCTCAAGATATTTCTTTGCTTTAGCCGATGAAAGCAAGTTCAAACTGGCATTTACATTGCTATCCCGCTGTGTACTACGGAAAGTAATCCTCTTATTACCACAATCAAGTAATACATCATTTGCTGTCAACCAGTCAAAGCCCAAAATAACTTCCAATTGTTGGAGTGGCAAACAGATTAAATCTACTGTAGACTCACGACCCTCAACAACTATCACACAATTTAAACAGGCTTCGGCCATCACAGCCTTGACACCCATCGGCGTCGACATAACCAAATCAAATGGTAGTCTATGCACATGCAATCCCAGGCGCTTTACACAGTTATAAGCTATGAACGAATGACTTGCACCCGAGTCGAACAAAGTATCTAACTCATTATCACCAAGAAGAATTTTACCTTGGATCAATTCAGGCGACTTCTGGGCTTCCTCATGTGTCATCGCGAACACTCGACCCTGATTCCTGGGCCTTTACTCTGCCGGCTGTCGTGGGCACTTGGAAGAAATGTGACCCACTTGCTTGCAATTGAAACAGATAACCTCTCCAGCACAGGTTCTACCCAGATGGTACTTTCTACACTGATTACACATTGGTCCCGCTGGAGGTCTCTGATCACCATGACCCCCAGGTTGGTAGGGCTTCTTGCTACCACCCCCATATGAGGATCCTTACCCCTTCCACTTCTTGGAAGTATTAGCCTTGCTAGGCTCACTGCGGTTGCCACTACCCTTGGATGGGTACAACTCCCTCAAGTTATACTCCACAATTCTACACTCTTCCACGGCTTTATTGAAGTTAGTAAACTGATGAGCAGCTAACCTCTTCTTCAATTCGTGCCTTAATCCCCGGATTAGCATAGCGGAGCTCCACTCCTCATTATCCTTCTCCCGAAGATAGGCAGAATACCGTGACAATCGAGTGAAACGGGAAAGATACTTGTCAAAGCTCTCCGTATCTCCCTGTTTGATAGCCAGGAACTCAGACTCTTTCTCAAGCCTCACCGACTTGGGGAAATACTTCTCGTTGAATTTTTCTTCAAGTACCTCCCGAGTCAATGGTACATTCCGGTTCTTCAATGACGTGGCGATGTTCCTCCACCACCGGTCTGCGTCCCCTTCTAGCTTATACACAGCAGTTTTGCCTTTACCTCTGTAGGGCACTCGAGGGCTTCGAAAATCTTTTCTAGCCAGTTCAACCAGTCCTCAGCAGCTTGGGGATCAAACCTCCCCCTGAACACCGGAGGCATATGCTTGCAAAATTTGGAGACCCAACAATGCAAGTCTCTTCCCTCACGAACCGGCACCCCTTGAGACTCTTGATTAGACACCGTGGGAGGTGGGGATTCATGAGATCCATTGGACCCCTCAGCTGTCTCCTCATGATGAGTCTCTAGTTGAGTCTCCTCATGAGTTGTGTAACCCCCTGCCGTAATTATATCCGAAATACGAAATAAAAATGAAATTAGAGACCAATAAGAACAAAACTTATTTAAATTCCCATCTTCACGATAGGGTTTTCACAAATCACTTTCGAAATCTAATTAACCTGGTCTCATATTCAATTTCGAATACAATTACATCACGCGGAATATCACATTTAAACAAATATCAGAGTGTACAACAATATCATCCCGGCAACTCCCGGGTTCATATCTTTACATAGAATTCATAGGGCACATTCGCCCTTTACAACTTCAACATGGGGATTACACAAATCCTCTCAAATACATCTACAAATATCATATCCAAACATATTCCAATCCGTACATATCCAAATCTGAATCCAAATATACATCCCAACTATGATAACCAACTACCAACTCAAATATCCCGAAGGAAGCCTCGTCGCCCTTGGAGCCTACTCCATCATCGATCTACTACCCTGTCTGAAAGGTTAGTAGGGGAGGGTGAGATTCGAGAGAATCTCAGTAGGATAACAATATCAATATGCATGTATGATAGATGTTTAATGCATGACATGCTTGCACCACACAACTCATGATAACACAATGACAATTTGCAAGCTCAATGCTTCGAACAATATACCTATGGCCATAGCATAAATTGAAACATAGCTTCAAATTACACATAATTATGCAAAGCTAAGACATGCACCAACACACTAACACATATATCAAATACAAGCAGAAGAGATATGTTCCCTACACTCTTTCCACGTAAGCTCCAGCTCCGGCTGCTCACGAACAAAACGAACATCGAACCACAACCAGGGCGAACATCAACCCTATAACCAAATCAAGGACTTAGGGTTATTCTCTATTCCAAATCCTTACTTCCATATTACTTAAGGTTGGTTATCATTCACACCCTTTAGGTGGCTAAAATAAGCTCAACGAAAGCCTAAAGGATTGGGACGTACTAGGTTGCAAATCACCTTTCAAAATCTCAAAATGCTGAAAATTGGGTTCTGGCTGCAGCCAAGAATTCTCTGGCTGCAGCCAAAAATGACTAAAAACGTCACAGAAACATTTTGGCTGCAGCCAAGAATTTCTGGCTGCGGCCAAGACACACACAGAAAGTTTTGCGCTGGAGCCAGAATTTTGGCTGGAGCCAAGGAAACTTCCAAAATTCATAACTTGGTCTAGAAAACTTGAAACAAGGTGATTCCAAAGCCCATTGAAAGATATTCAAGTCCCCTTTATGGGAAAAATATGTCTCATTACCAGAAATCACCACACAAATCCAGATTTACACAAAATCCAATATTGCTCCAAAACAGAATCCAGTTTCGTCCTCAAACTTTGGGCAAACATAAATCCCAGTTCACAAAACGAAATGGCACAATTTATATGTCCATTTTGAAGCTTAAGATGTGAACTTCAAGACTGGAAAGTTTCATAATTTTTAGAGACCATTTGCCCATTCAAAACGCTCACACAAACTGACTGCCCAAAACAGAACTTCAAAAGACAGAATTCCAGATTTGCACAATTGGCTTCCAATGGTCCAATTTTCATATCAAACATCATTCTCACACAAAATTTCACAAGGAATCCATTGGAAATACCAAATCAACCAAATTCACATTATATTGACATGTTTCCCAATGAATTGCAACATGTCACACAATTCACAATACCAACTCTACATTACAATCTCTTTCCATTTCAAATTCAAAACCAATTTCAATGATGCCAAAACATAATATGACACCATTTTCATCATCAAACACAATCCAATTCATCCAATCAAAAATCACATGAAAATCAGGGCAAAATTCGAAATTCACAATACTCAACCATAATTCACAAAACTTGGATCAAAAGGCTTCAAATACTCACCTCTTCCTCTTTCCCAAACCAATTCCTTGATTCTTCATCTTTCCAATTTTCCTCAAGCTATCAAACACCACCAATCAAGAATCTAAAACCATAGAGATGAAGCTCTCATCACTATGAACAACTTTATAGAAAGGTGTTTTAGCATTAGAGGACATTACATAAGCCAAAACTTACCTTGTTTCTTTCTCTTTCTTCCTTGAGCTAGGCGAAATGAAGAACAAGAGAGAGAGGTATGAAGATGAAAATGATGAAGATGATGTTCAGTTTTTGGGATGCCACAACCGACTAAAAAGTGAGAGGGAAGAGAAAAAGCAAGCTTTGAACATTTGACTTGATCCAAGGGCTCAAATTGTGACAAGTGTCAAGATCTTGTTCCATCAACCATGAGTTCACATGAGCACAACCACATGGGATTCCACCCTTTGATCTATTGTACAAATCAATCTCAACCATTGATCTTGAAGTTACCAATGAGTTTCCTCTTCGGTAACTGACCAATTGGTCGGTAACTTTACCGTTTAGCCCCTGCTTTCGGTAATTTTCATTGAATCACCACCAAACACTTCATATCGTTTCATTTAGCCACAATATACGCCTTCCCTCTATTTTAAGTCAATTTAGATGTTAATCCATAATTGAGCTTAAATACAGGGTTTCGGCGCTGCTCAGAACACATACGAATCACATCGGGTGCCAAATCACACCATGATCTCCAAAAGGGTTCATTTATCACTAATGACATCCACTTTTGGAGTCATTAACCCTTGATCACAATTTGGGATCTTGCTAAACCGGGGCTTAGCAATCCACTAATCTCAGGCTTATTCTCTAGCCTCAAGTCTCAGAATTCGGGATATTACAAGTTGACTGGGCCCTTCCTTCATTTCGTTTGGCCCTTTCCTCTCTGAGCTCTTCCCTCAGCTCAGTTATCATATCCCTTTGTTCCCGTACGAGATCCATCTTCTCTCGCATTGGATCAGAAGGATTGTCATTAAGTTCCTCCACCTCTGGGTCCTGTTGCCTGACTCTAGTAAGAGGGCGAACCATTTCGTCTTTATCACTACAAATGATTCACCACGTCAATACCTTAGCCAATGTATACACATAATCCATAAAATTCATCTCAATCCACAATTAGCAGAAATACTCGTGTGTATACGCAACAAGCACTTATCAATCAATAAGCTACCCTAAACTCAAAGGATTAAGGTCCACTAAGGAGCTATCCTAGCAAATCCTCACCTTGCCAGGAACCTGACTCTGATACCACAAATGTAACCCCCTTCACGCTTAAGGCCAAGATTTAGTTCATAAACACATAATTGATGTAAAATTAGAGACTTTAGATGATTTTGGGACTTAAACAAAATCAAACTTCCCAAAATTTGGCTTACAAAAACTTTTACAAAATTTGTTCATGACGGTCTCATATTCACATTTCAATACTAAATGGCCTGTACAAGTTGATTTCATTCATAAATATCAGAGTATAAGGCAAATTCCCGACACACTCGGGTTCCATTCATTAATAAGGGTTTTACAAAGGCACAAAGCTCACAATTCATTACCCTTAACTTGGGGATTACACAAATCTACACTATCAATCCCAATATACACAATTGTTTCCCAAAAATATCCAAAAGATATACATGATAACCAATAACCCAAAATATACATCTAAATCAGAGCTCTATCCGCTCTTCGTCGCCTGCTTTCCTTTTGATCCTTTTGCCCTGTCTAAAACATGGTTTTTGGGAGAGTGAGATTCTAAAAATCCCCGTAGTAACAAATCAATCATATAATGTACAATAATAATGCATGTAAGCAAATCATTAACCAAAACAAGCAACTACAACGGCAGTTACAACGGCAATGGTTAGTATGACACATGTCATCCCTTACGATTGCTCACGCTGAATTGCTCACGTTGCATTGCATCACAACAATCCACACAATACATTTCACCACAGCTGGGATTCATATAATGCATTTCATACACAAGCCATACAGGCAAGATACACACAGCCCACGGCTGGATTCACAAACGCCACCCCACGGGTCGGATTCACAATATCCATGTCGATTACGACGGCAGTTCAACGGCCAACCTAGAGATGACCACCGTCAATCCTTACACGGCTCACGCTGACCTGCTCACGCCGTAATGGACCATGGCACACATTTCACAAATTCAACGATAAGTTATGCATGCCAAAACATCATACATAATATGAGAAAAGAATCACTACCTTGATCCTTCCGGGTGTACTCCAGCACCGGTCTCTCCCGCCTAGGGCAAATGTCATATCCTAGAATCATGATTAGGGACGAAGAGTTATATTCTATTCCAAGACTTAATTAACTTGAAACACTTAATTTTGGTTATCATAATTGACCCTTAAGAGGCCATAAATACCTCTAATA
This sequence comes from Inga oerstediana, assembly GCA_963210345.1. Lineage (NCBI taxonomy): Eukaryota > Viridiplantae > Streptophyta > Magnoliopsida > Fabales > Fabaceae > Inga > Inga oerstediana. Next base: position 40,564,568 of record OY723407.1, read on the forward strand.
AAAGCCCTAAAAGGTTGGGAAACAATAGGTTAGAGATCTCCTTTCGAAAACTTAAAGTGCTGGAACACAGGGGTTGGCCGCGGCCAGCCCTTCCTTGGGCCGCGGCCAAAATATGGTCAGAAGGCCGTGGGCCGCGGCCAGAATCAGGCCAGACAGTCTTGGGCCGCGGCCAAGAAATTTCCTGACTCTTGGCTGAACTTCGAAAAACCATAACTAATTGTAGAAAAATCGAAACGAGGTGATTCCAAAGCCCAATGAAAGGTATATAAGTCTTCTTTCAAGGAAAAAATATAGCGCATCACTGGAAATCACTACACAAATACAGAATCACCAAAAACTAACCACTACTCCAAAACAGAGTTCTGTTTCAATCTCAAATTTTGGACAACCATATCTCACAGAATACTAAACGAAATGACACAAAATATATGTCCATTTTGAAGCTTGGGATGTGAACTTTAAGACTGGAAAGTTTCATAATTTTCCAATACCATTTGGTCACTCAAAACGCTCGTCCAAACTTACTGCACAAAACAGAGCTCAAACCAGACAACTTTCCAACTTTTCCCAAGTGATTCAAATGAACCCAGAATCAATAACCAAGCTCATTCCCACACCCAATCACTCAAGGAATCCAATGGGAATGTCAAAATCACCAAAATTCTATTCCATTATCATGCTTTGGTTTTGGGTAACATTAAACACTAAAATCTCAAATTCTCCAAACTTAACAATTTCCAACCCAAACAATTCTATCTATCCAAAATGCATTCCAAGCATACAAATTCCATACCAAACACATACCAAACTCTCAATGGCCCTCATTTTCGAAAATGGCCCAAGAATTCCAGAAAATCCAAGTTAATCCATTTGGCATAAAACATAGATAGATAGATAGGTCTCACTCACCTTATCAACTTTCTCAAAGGGAGTTCTTGATTCACTACCTCCCAAAATTTCGTGTGGCCACAAACCACAACCAATGGACAAACTACAACTATAGAAATGTTGCTCTTAACTCAAGAATCAACTTTAATGAAGGGAGTTTGAGCAATAGGGATCATTTTCCTTACCTTTTTCAAGCTTCTTCCCTTTCCTTTCCCCTTCCATGGCTGACGAGAGAGAGAGAGCAAGAATGAGAGAGAGATGGTGGGATGGAGAGAGAGGACGTGAGAGATGAGAGGGAGGAGGAGTGAAGAATAAAATAATGATACTCCCTCCATGACTTCAGCAAAAAAGAGAGGAGAGGAAGAAAGAGAAAAATGATTAAAATACTCTCCATTTGACTTTTCTCTTCATCACTCACCATACACACTTTTGCCACATGTCAACTTGCTATTGGCTTACACCAATTAAGTCACCAATTAGCTACTTTAATCTCTCCATTAGCCATTTTAATCACACATCCCATTTTCTCTTAGTTAGTAATTAATTTCTCCCTTAATTACCAACTCATGGCCAATAATTCCATTCTTCCAATTTTTCAATAATTATGACATATTAATTAAAATAGCCATAAAAACACATAATAATTCCCATTTAAATTCATAAATATCCACACTAATCCTCATTAGCCCTTAATTAGAAATTGGGATATTACACTCATATCCTTAATCAATTATTATCTAATCCCTTGGTTACGTTGGAGATAATGACACTTGGCATGTTTATGATTCCACAATTATTTTCTATCCTATTTTCTTTTAATAGAAGAAAATATCATGGGAAAAGGGAAATAATATTTATCTAATGCATTTCCCAAAATCTCCTTAATTAATTTGGGTACAAGTCTAACTTTGACTTTTCAAACCTTGATTTATTTGACCAAGAATATTCCAACTACACATATATCCTTTATTTTCCTTAATTAACTGAAATTAACTTCAATTAATTGGGAAAATAATTAATCTTATGTTTTATTGGCAAATTACCATTTTACCCTTACATTCTTGGATTTATTTTGTGCTTATTCCTTTTCTTCCTTTATTGGGCCGAAATTATCCTTAAATTTTGGGCCATATACTATGCTAATTTATTATTCCATTTTGGACTTTAATAATGGTCTTTTTGGAATACCCAAAAATTAACTTCATAATTTGTTCTAGCCCAATTCTCATAAAAATGAAAATTTATTAGCTTTGTAAATTCCAAGCTCATGAGTATTCACCATTCCATTTCATTAAATACCACAAATAATTACAAGGCATATGGGTAAATAAAATTGGGGGCGTTACAGTATAAGCCAGAAGAAAAAGCAGGAAAACCTTCTAACACGCATTTTCTGCTAAAAACTAAATTTGTGATATCAATACATTCTTGATTATTTTTTAGTTGTTGTTTCTATATGATTTCCATTTTTCCGAATATCTTAGAAACTCAATAAGTTTCTTTTAGACTTGGTAGAATAAAATGCATTACCAATGCATAATTTTGTTCCTTCAGGTAACAAAATATTAGCTCTTCTAGAGCCTTCAATCAAATTCATGCTATCGGATATAGTCTAAACATTAACTTCTTGAATTACAAAGAAAGACAAATATGTATTATTTCTGAGTATGGTTTGAGTCATTGAGAAATAAATCTTTCAGGATTGATGTCAATAAGACTCATTTTCTATTAAAAGAGACATGGAAAATAAAGGAAAACATAATTAAAATGAAATACATATGATAGTAGCAACTTTAAGAATAATAGTTCAATTAGAAAAAGATAACTTATGCTAAGAAATCAACAACATCCAAATAGGTAATATCCATGTCACCATACTCAAAATTTCAGCTTTATCAACATGATTTATTTCCATCTTGGACCCTTTACCAAGGCCAACTAGGTATTTTAGTGTACAACAGGTACGAGACACATAATGCTTGCCACCACAATGATAACATGGATTTCCAATATGTTTATTGTGCCCACTAGTTTTCCTTTTGTGGTTTTTATCAATCTTTTCCTACTATTAGGTGGGAATTTGAACTACCACGATTATGACCATGGCTACGCCTATGGCTGTAGCTATGTCTACATCCACATCCATGGTTACAATTATATTCATTTGAAACTACATTCACTTTTGGGGAATGGAGTCAAGCATGTTGACGAGATTCATGATTTTTCAATAAAAGTTCATTGTTCTGTTTAGCCGCAAGGAGGCAAGAAATTAATTTAGCATATTTCTTGAAGCCTTTTTCACGATATTGCTACTATAGGAGCAAATTGGATGCATCCATTTATAACGAACTTTTAGAAGAATAACCATCTATTGGTGGTTAAACATATCCTTTAATTTGTTCTAAAGAATAAGTGGGTCTTTTACTCATAAATATTTAATTTTGAAGCCTTCATGCAAATGGCAGTGTAGAAAAATCATGGATCAGATATTCAAGATGAATAGTTTTTTTTGGTAATGACAAGAGCCACAAATTTAAATTTTGCATGATTTAACATAGTTCATACTAATGCAATAAAAGGGTATTCATAAAATATGAAATATAAAAACGCAATATAATAACACAAATGATAATAACAAGAAATTCGTAAAGACAAGAAATACTTCATAAGCTAAAATATTACAGCAAAATTAAAAAATTTATGCCTCCGAGCCATTTAGTTTTTATTGCTTCAGGCCAATTAATCTCAATATGAGAAATTAGAATCATATGGCTTTTGATATTTTATCTTCAACATAAAATTATATGGCTTCTGCCCTTTTATCTTCAGGATAAATAAAATTATATGGCTTCTGGCCTTTTATCTTCAAGATAAATAAAATTATATGGCTTCTAGCCTTTTATCTTCAGGATAAACAAAAGTTGTATATGGTTTCTAGCCATCCAATAAAATAAAAGAAAAAAAAGTATATGATGTCTAGCCATATAATAGGGAATCAAATGAATATGTCTTCTAGCCCTATGGTAAGAGAGAAAAGGGCATAATGCTTCTGGCCATATAATATCAAAATAAGAATAAAAGTGATATGACTTTTGGTCATATAATCTAAAATAGGAATAAGAAGAATATGGCTTTTGGCCATATAATATGAAATCAAAGCAATATCACTTATGGTCATATAATTTTAGAATATGAAATTAGAGCAATATGACTTCTGGACATATAATTTTAGAATAGGAGATTAAAGCGATATGACTTCTGGTAATATAATTTCAGAATAAGAAAATAAAGTAATATGACTTCTGGCCATATAATATCAGAATATGAATAACAGGTGTATGGCTTCTTGCCATACTAAAATAACAACAATAATATAAAAGAACTTGTAAAGGAGATATAAGATATATAAAAAAAATAACAATTTCCAATCTTAAAGTCATAGAACCCGATGTTTATAACAATCGGTAAAAGTATCTCTTTAATTCCATAAAGTGACTTAGATTATCCCAGATAGATCACATAAAATATGGTAAAAGAAGGTAGATGAAATTGTCAAGAAAATGATGAGATGATCATACGTTCATTGGAGCTTTCATGTTAATAATATGTTATGAAAATAAAAGAAATCTGGGATAAGAGAGAGCAAAAGAAAGAGAAGAGAGAATTCAAGAGAGAGGACAGTCATTCTCATTCACTTTTATATATGATTACAATCCTTGCAAAAAAAATCAACTTGTTTAATCATTTTATAATAACTAAGTGTGCAACCTAACTTTAGCTGACGCAACTCTTTTGTGTTCAACTTTTGTTTTCTATGTGCAAGGTGGTGTGAACACTACTAAAATATATATGGATTTAGCGGCGCCATTCTTATGGCATTTCTTCAAACAAGCGCTGGACGAGACTTCTTATTTTTTTTTTTTAAAAAAATACATGTGACAACTATGGTGCTTGAGTAGAAAAGCTATAAGAGGCAAGCTTCACCCAAGAGGGGGGTGAATTGGGTGATGTTATAAATTTTTCGCTTGATGTGGTGATATGAAAAATATAGTAGATAGAGTAGAGTTGAGAAGATTTGAACACAGAGAGTTATACTGGTTCGGCCTAACAACAAGACCTACGTCCAGTCCTCAGAGATCAAGACCTACTGAGATTTTCACTATACCTCCAAGATTCAATGGGCTCTCAGAACGCCACAAAACAACAATCGTCCTTGAACGGACTACGAGCAGAAATATTCTCTCAACAAGAAATTTCTCTCCCCCTTACGACAAGTCTTACGTGCAGAAAAATAACCTATGACTCTTCTCACTTGCTTATGTATACAAGACTTATGAGCAACAACGTTCTCTCCTGCTTACACCACTGTAAGTCTTACGAGCAGCAACGTTCTCTTCTGCTTGTATCTTATAAGACTTATGAGTGGAAGACACAACAAGGAATTCTCTCAACTGCTTCTCTCGTAAGGAAAAACTACCCACTCAAGGTCCCAATACCTTGAGATCAAATAAACATAGAATTTTGAATTGTATGAAGACTCTCTTACAGAGCAAATGAATAAACACTAAAGATCAATGTGTATACAGAGAAAAATGATGGATAGCAGAGACTTGGTATGAGCTTATGAATTCTTGTGCTACGTTGTTGTATTGATTATCCTTGAATCTCTGTATATATAGTTGCTTCAGTTTTTGCCCGTTTGGAAATTCTTCATTTGAGGAGCGGGACATTTGAAAGTATTGGCAGACACGCGCATGTTTGAATAATCTGAGTGCGGTAAGTGCCAGCGTATTTATAATCATATTGTCTGCCGTTGTATAACTTTCTTCATGTAGTTTATTTCAAACGTTCATATTCCTGTATCATACTTTTAAATCAATCAAAACAATGTTAAACAATGATAATAAGTAATGATGATATAAATAAATAACAATAAACCATATTCGGAATGAACGTTGTGAGACTTAGCGTTTTTGGTGGTCAAACAGGGCATCACTCGAGCATGAAAGGCTCACTTCGAGTGATCTCCTATTTTCCTTCATATGCCTCTGTTATCGGGTTGTGCTTGCATAGAATTTCAGAGAGACAAAATCTTCACTCGCGGGTGAAGAGGGGTCTCACTCGAGCACAACTTCCTCTGCTCGAGTGATCTTTCATTTTCAACTGGGAGTGTCTTCTCGGGTCATCACTCGTACACCATATTGACAAGAGTGAGAATTTGTAATCGCGGGTGATATAGACCCTCACTCGAGCACACATACCTCTGCTCGAGTGAGACGCATATTCTCAAGGAATATGCTCTTAATACCATCACTCGCATCAGGATTTCAGAAGGATAAAATTATCACTCGCGAGTGATGTGGGCCCTCACTCGAGCACACAGACACCTACTCGAGTGAGAAGAATATTCTCAAGTATTATACCTTTTAAACAAGTGCTCGCAACAGATCTGGAGAGGGATAGAATTTTCACTTGCAAGCATTGATGTGTCACTCGAGCATATACGGGTGTGCTCGAGCACACTTACACTTCTCTGTACTTCATGACTCTCGGCCAGACACTCGCAGTACCTTGCTCGAGCACAGAATGCTCTTGCTCAAGCATTGATGTCTCTGCTCGAGTGAATAAAGGAAGCATGCTATTACTTGCTCTCGGCCAAGCACTCGCAGACCCTCACTCGCATGTGCTTGAGTGAGAATGACTTCTCTGCTCGAGTGCACACCTTAGTGCTCGAGTGATCCAGTGAACATAATGGGAGAATGCCTCTCGGGTACACACTTTCTGGCTTTCACTCGCACCTGCTCGAGCACAGAGGAGATCTATGCTCGAGTGCAAAATCCTTGCTCGAGCACTCCAGTGCAATTTCACAGCAGATATCAGAAAACATCAAATATGCATTTGGTAACTTTGTAAACTTTTCTTAATCTTCTAAAAACATGATTTGCACACAATTGACTTATTGTTATCATCAAAACTTGGGATCTAACATTCTCCCCCTTTTTGATGATGTCAAAACTTTTGTGATGAAAGTTTAAGAGAAATTGATTGAGATTGAAAATTTTGAAATTCTTCAATGTTTCCAAATGCATACCAAGTTTAAGTTTCAAAATCAAGTTTTCCTGCAATGTTTCCTCTGGACACTTAACAACCAAGATAAGTATAGTATGAGATATTTTAATAGTAACTTGATAATCAAAATCATGAACAACTTGAAAACATGAAAAAGTTCAATCTTGAAACAAGTACATAATATCAATAATATCAAACATAATAGTTTCATAACATCAAATCAAAATAACATCAAATTCCTACCCAATACAGAAATCTACCCAAACACCCATATACACCCTACAGAAGCTCAGAAAACATCACACATCCTTCTCCCCCATTTTGTCAACATCAGAAGGGGGCTGTGGAGGTGGAACAAAGGATATCATGGCAGAGAGAGGGTCAATGGGCTGATCAGAAGGAGATGTTGGCTGTGGTACAGATGATGAGGGAGGTAGTGAAGGCGACCGATCAAATGTAACATCTACATTAGACTCTGGATCAGTGAAAAGTACATGAGTCTGTGGATGAAGTGGTGAGGTATGAGTGGTCTCTGGAGGCACCCCGGAAGATGAAGAGGGAAAATGTGAATATAGGAAGGTCTCCATATTAGTAATCCTCTGTGACATCTCATCCTGAGTTTTGAACATCAGTTCAAAGTTAAGATTGGCCTTGTCTACCAATTTAATGACTTGTGCTTCCATTTTCTCCACAAGCTTCTCATACTCAGTCACTAACTCCTTCTTCAAACTTGATACAGCTTGATTAATTACTTCAGTCATATGATTGGACAGAGAGGCATTGAGAAAGGAAGGAGGAGGAATAGGACCTTGTGCAGATGATTGTGCCTCATCACCTCTGGATGGAGTGGCTTCCCTCTTGGATGTGGCTTTGGTCCGACTCACCGGAAGATTGATACCCATGTGAGTTAACTGAGTCTTACCAAACCTTGAGATGAGTATCCTTTCAGTTCCCTCCAAATACCAAATTTTGTTTTTCATCAAAATGAAGGAAACAAGTTGAGGGTATGGTATGGTTGTGGATCTTGTTGAAGAAAATCGAAATCTTCTCATCTCATTAAAAATAATCTCCCCTACATTCCTTTGTTGCCCAGCAACCAAAGAAGCCAAGAAATAGTAATCCTTTTGAGCAAAGTGGGTAAAATTCTTGGATTTATTGACTATGCTCCGGGAATAAATATAATGAAGGACTCTGTGATTATCAGGCATATCAATAGGTTTGAAAATGAGGGGGCCAATTGGGTCTTTTGGTCTCAGAATTTTAAAAACTTCATTGGTAGAGAAAGAGGGTGGATTAGGAGGAGGTGCAACATAACCAAGTAAATCATTTATGATTTTGGCAGAAATCATAATGAATTTTCCTCTAACAGTAGTAGACACTGCTTCTTCAATCAACTCACCGGATCTAGACATAATATTATGAGTCTTCATGTTGCAATAAAAGGTTTTCACAATAGTGGGGGAATATGGCAAATGGATATCTAGCCAGGGAGCATAATATTGAAGGTAAGGGTACAAGTCCAAATGACAATTCTTTTTCAAATAATCCAGATCCACATATACTACAGGGCAGAAATGTCTATGTTTAAATTCATCATCATATACCTTTTGAGATAAAGCCTTAAGCTCTGCAACATTGAATCCCTCAGGAGGACTGGTGAGTTGGTCATCCACTGGTGCTTGAGAGGCAGAAGGTGCTCCTGAAGCAGAGGCACTTGGTTGCTTATCTTGATGTGAACTTGAAACACCGGCTTGAGAAGCAATCTTTCCAACTATCTTGTCCAGTTTGGATTTCTCTATTGCTTCCCGGAGTTGTCTACTGAAGGTATCCCCAGAGGAAGAAGATGGTTGTTCTGATTCCTTCTTCTTTCCCTTTCCTTGAACCTCTTTGGATTGAGACCGGGTGATTATGGGTTCCTTGAATACCACTCCCTTTGGTTTCTTTTGAGGAGGTTGGTCTTTCTTTAACACTTGAGGCTTTGGGTGAGGTTTCTTAGCCGGAGTCCTCTTTTTGGTTTTGGGTTTAGGAGGAGGTGATGGTGAGGAAGAGATTTTAGGAGATGGAGGAGTAAGCTCAGGGGTTCCAGATTCACTGGCAGCAGAGTGAGTAGGAGAAGGAGAATGAGATTTTTAAGGAATAGAGGGTAGTTTGGTTCTTGCCATTGTAGAGAAAGTGGAAGAGAAGCAAAAACTCTTAGTTTTTTGAAAGAAAGACAAATGGAGATTAGGGCAAGAATGAGAAATGTAGAAGGTAACAATCACCTTTTATAAAAGAGTGAAGGGTTGTAACGGCGATTTGAGGCAGAAAGACGTGATTGAATGATGAGAAAACGGTTGAAGGTGAAGAGTTGTGTCTTTCGAGTGAGAAGGCACTTCGAGTGAGAGCAGGAAGTGCAACGTTCTGAGCTCCCCAGTAACTGATATAAGTGACAGTGCTCGAGCATGAACCCTAGTGCTCGAGTGATGTTCATACTGTGCTCGAGTGTGTTCTATCTGTGCTCGAGTGATCTTCTGGAATAATAAAGAAACAAGTAAAACGTACCTGGATTGTGGATTCCTTGATATATTTTTGTATCTTTGTACTCAAATCCTCCAAGATCATTTGAGTAACCATGATTTGGATAGCTTTTGCAAAGAAATTCCTCTTCTTTACTCGAGCAGGCATTCCTCACCTCAAGCATGTTCATATCATGCTCGAGTGAGAGTTTCTCACTTGCGAGTGAGTTCAATTTTCACTGTTATTTCTGATACATTCCCTTGGTATTCTTAACTCCTCTGTTAACCTCTGTTTTACATGTCAAAGAGCAGAGTATCTTTGATAGCGCTGTGCTCGAGCAGAGCTGCTTGTACTCGAGTGACACAGCTTATCACTCGAGCAGCACCCTCAGTGCTCGAGTGACAGTCCTACAAAAACAAATTTTGAACACTCCGATGCTAAAGTCAGTATGGTTATCATCAAAAGAAACATTTAATTAAACTTTTTAACAAGAAAACTTACAACTCATTGGGATTAACCATTCCCAATTCTCTTCGAATATAAAGGAATTGATCTTTTGCAATTGGTTTTGTGAAAATATCCGCAAGTTGAAGATGAGTTGGTATAAATTCCACTTTGACATCTTTCTTTTGAACATGATCTTGAATGAAGTGATGTCGAATGTCTATATGCTTGGTTCTTGAATGTTGTACAGGATTCTTTGCCAAGCTTATCGTGCTAGTATTATCACAATAGATTGGGATTTCTTTTAAATAAATTCCCAAATCTTGAAGTTGTTGTTTTAACCATAGCACTTGAGAATAGCAGCTTGCCACAGCTATATATTCAGCTTCAGTCGAAGATAATGAAACTGTGTTCTGCTTCTTGCTGAACCATGACACTAGAGAGCCTCCGAGAAATTGACATTGTCCACTGGTACTCTTTCTGTCAGTTTTATATCCACCGTGATCTGAATCTGAATATGCCATTAAATACTCGTTCCCTCTTTTTGGATACCAAAGACCAAGCTCTGAAGTATCTCCTAGATATTTGAAAATTCTTTTTACTGTCTTTGCATGAGATACCTTAGGATTGGATTGATACCTTGCACACATTCCTACACTGAACTGAATATCTGGCCTGCTTGCTGTAAGATAGAGTAATGAACCAATCATTCCTCTATACTTTGTGATGTTGAAGCTAGGTCCCTTTACATCAGCATCCAACAATGTTGTAGAACTCATTGAAGTATCAGCTCCGTTAGCATTATCTAATCCATATTTCTTCAACAACTCTTTCAAATACTTTGTCTGAGATATAAATATACCATTCTTCTTTTGTTTGATCTGAAGTCCAAGAAAGAAGTTCAATTCTCCCATCATGGACATTTCAAATTCTCCCTGCATAATCTTAGAAAATTCTTGACACATAGATTCGTTAGTAGCACCAAAAATAATATCATCAACATAAATTTGAACTATTAGAATATCATTTTTGTTATGTTTGATGAATACAGTTGTATCAACTTTACCTCTGACAAAACCTTGATCAAGAAGAAATTTGCTTAGTCTTTCATACCAAGCTCTGGGTGCTTGTTTCAAACCATATAATGCTTTCTTAAGTTTGAAGACATAATCAGATTTTGTTTCATCTTCAAAACCAGGAGGCTGTTCTACATATACTTCCTCCATAATATAACCATTTAGAAAAGTGCTTTTTACATCCATTTGATAAAGTTTAAAACTTTTGATGCAAGCAAAAGCTAAGAGTACTCGTATTGCTTCCAATCTTGCCACTGGAGCATATGTTTCCTCATAATCAATACCTTCTTCTTGATTATAGCCTTTGGCGACCAATCTTGCTTTATTTCTCATAATGATTGCTGATTCATCAAGTTTGTTTTTGAAAACCCATTTGGTCCCTATAACCGTATGATCTTTAGGTCGAGGAACCAAATCCCAAACTTGATTTCTTTGAAATTGATTTAGTTCTTCTTGCATAGCAATCACCCAATCATTGTCAGATAAAGCTTCTTCTATATTAGAAGGCTCAATTTCAGAAATAAAAGCTGAAAATGTTACCTCATTGAGGATTCTATTTCTGGTTTTGACACCTTCATGAATATCTCCTATAACTTGATCAATTGGATGATCCTTTATATGTCTCCATGCTTTAGGTTGAGCATGATCATCGACATCTTCTAAATTTTGAAAATCATTTGTTTCAAAATCATCCTGCTTTGAAATAGATTTGTTTTTCTTGATTGAATCCATTTCTTCTTCATCATTAAGTCTTGTCTGAGATTCAATTTCATCAAACACAACATGAATAGATTCTTCAATAGTACATGTTCTTTTATTGAAAACTCTATAAGCTTTACTTCTATTAGAATATCCTAGAAAAATACCTTCATCAGACTTTGAATCAAATTTACCTAAATTTTCTTTACCATTGTTGTGAATGAAGCACTTACACCCGAAGATATGAAGATGAGCAATATTTGGCTTCCTTCCTTTGTAAAGTTCATATGGTGTCTTTCCAAGAGATTTGCGAATATATGCTCTGTTTGAAATATAGCATGCAGTAATCATTGCATCTGCCCAGAACACTTGTGACATTTCTTTTTCATTAAGTAATGCTCTTTCCATTTCTGTAAGCACTCTGTTCTTCCTTTCCACTACTCCATTTTGTTGAGGTGTTCTAGGGGCTGAGAAGTTGTGATCTATTCCTTTGTCATTGCAGTAATCTTCAAACAATTGATTATCAAATTCTCCTCCATGATCTATTCTAATAGAGACAATAGGAATACCTTTCTCATTTTGAACCTTTTTGGCAAACATAATAAATTCAGCAAAAGTTTCATCTTTTGAAGCAATAAATATAGTCCATGCAAACCTTGTAAAATCATCAACAATTACTAACGTATATAAATTTCCTCCAAAACTTTTTACTCTTGCAGGTCCTACCAAATCCATATGAAGTAATTGTAAAGGTTTTGAAGTAGAAATTTCATATTTTGTTTTAAAAGAAGATTTAGTTTGTTTGCCTTTTTGACATGCTTCACAAATCATGTCGTCTTTGAATTTGAGTTTAGGAAGGCCTACAACTAAATCTTTTCTAATCAATTTGTCAAGTTGATTCATATTGACATGAGCCAAACGCTTATGCCATAACCAACTTTCCTCTGATCGACTAAGAAAACAATTTTCAGAAGAATTTGAATTTAAATCAATAGTATAACAATTACCGTCCCTTTGAGCTCGGATCTTTGCCTTGATAGTTTCTTTGTTTAGGAGTAGATCTTTCTTGCTTACTATCAAGCATTCTTTCGAGTCAAAAATCACCCAGTTATCTTTGTCAGTGCTTTGGCTTACGCTTAAAATATTGTGGCATAATCCTTCAACATAATATACTTTGTTGATTTGAATGCCATCGGTTCTTCCCACTTCACCAATTCCAGCAATACGTCCAGATTGATTTCCTCCAAATGTCACCTTTCCTCCTTCTCTAGTTTCAAATATGGTGAACTTATTTTTGTCACCAGTCATGTGTCTCGAACATCCACTATCAATATACCATTTGTTCGCTCGAGATGCTTTGAGACATACCTAGAATAAGATGATCAGGTTTTAGGTACCCACACTTTCTTGGGTCCTTTGTGGTTAGTATTTGAAATATGTGTCCCTTTCGGAACCCATTTATATGTTCCAACAACCTTTCCCTTTTTGAAATAACACGATGAAGTATAATGTCCTTTCCTATTACAATAATTGCATGATACAAATGGATTCGATGTATGCACAGAATTCCTGAAATATTTAAGATAGTCTCTACTATTCTTCTTATTCTTATTATGCATAGCATTATATCCAATTCCAGATTTATCAAATGAAACTTTCTGAGAATTTAAAATAAACTTGAGAGTTTCACTTCCTTTAGTAAACTTTTCAACAATCTTTGTTAAATCTTCTATTTTCTTATCTTTCTCTTTACACATTTCATATGATGATATGACATTACTTTCTAATTCTTTTACTTTCTTCTTATAACTAACCATTTCTTTAGCAACTTTGATAAACTCTGTATGCAATGCATTATATTCAGATAACAATTCATTATAAGAGGGTTCAGAGTCACTTACTTCAGAGTCTGATTCTTCTTCCTTAGCTACCAAGCATAGATTTGCTACTTCGTCGTTGTCATTTTCTTCGTCTGACGAACTATCACCCCAAATAGATGATATATATGCTTTCTTTTTCTGCTTCTTTTTGTCTTTGTTTCTGAAGCATTCAGATTTGATGTGTCCTGGTTTCCCACATTCATAGCATACTATTTGTTGTTCTTTGTTTTCTTTCTTGCTTGGTCCACCTTGATAGTTCTTGAAATTCCTTTGTCCTCTTCTGTAGAATTTCTTGAACTTTCTCACGATCATTCCCATTTCATCATTACTAGGAACATCTTCATTCTCGAAAGTTTCTTCTTCTTCTTTAATAGCTTTAAGTGCAACTCCCTTTTTCTTTTTATCATCGAATTCTTCAAGTTCCTTTTTGAATCTCAACTTACCTTCATATTCAGAAAGACTTCCAAAGAGAGCAGCTACGGATCTCATAGACTCTCCTTTGGCTTCTTCGATGGCTGTTACCTTTACTTCCCACTCTTTCGTAAGAATATTAAGAATCTTTCTTACCTGGGAATTTTGATCAAACGACTTTCCAAGAGCAGATAATTGATTAACAAGATGAGTAGACCTTAGTTCAAATTCTGATATACTTTCTCCAGATTTCATACGAAATAGATCATATTCTGTAATTAAAGTATTGATTCTATTTTCTTTGATTCCAGATGTACCTTCGTGAGCAATTTCAAGAGCATCCCACATATCTTTGGCAGTTGGTAGAGTATATATACGAAAATATTCTTTTTGACTAAGAGCACTCCGTATCATTAGAATAGCTTTACTATTTAATGTCACTAACCTTTTGTCATTCTCGTCAAACTCATCTGGGCTCTTTTTAACTGCTCTATCTTCGATTTTCTTCATTGGAACATAGTCACCATCTTGTATAACATTCCACAATCCGTACTCGTTGGCCATCACGAACACTCTGAATTTGGCTTTCCAGAATGAAAAATGTTCTCCAGCAAAATCAGGAGGTCTAGTGATTGAAGCTCCATCTGGAAGGATATTTTCACCCATTGTTGCCATTTGTCGGATCCTTCTCAAGCTGTTAGGCTCTTTGGAGAAGACGAGTCTCTGATACCAAATGTAAGAGGCAAGCTTCACCCAAGAGGGGGTGAATTGGGTGATGTTATAAATTTTTCGCTTGATGTGGTGATATGAAAAATATAGTAGATAGAGTAGAGTTGAGAAGATTTGAACACAGAGAGTTATACTGGTTTGGCCTAACAACAAGGCCTACGTCCAGTCCTCAGAGATCAAGACCTACTGAGATTTTCACTATACCTCCAAGATTCAATGGGCTCTCAGAACGCCACAAAACAACAATCGTCCTTGAACGGACTACGAGCAGAAATATTCTCTCAACAAGAAATTTCTCTCCCCCTTACGATAAGTCTTACGTGCAGAAAAATAACCTATGACTCTTCTCACTTGCTTATGTATACAAGACTTATAAGCAACAATGTTCTCTCCTGCTTACACCACTGTAAGTCTTACGAGCAGCAACGTTCTCTTCTGCTTGTATCTTATAAGACTTATGAGTGGAAGACACAACAAGGAATTCTCTCAATTGCTTCTCTCGTAAGGAAAAACTACCCACTCAAGGTCCCAATACCTTGAGATCAAATAAACATAGAATTTTGAATTGTATGAAGACTCTCTTACAGAGCAAATGAATAAACACTAAAGATCAATGTGTATACAGAGAAAAATGATGGATAGCAGAGACTTGGTATGAGCTTATGAATTCTTGTGCTACGTTGTTGTATTGATTATCCTTGAATCTCTGTATATATAGTTGCTTCAGTTTTTGCCCGTTTGGAAATTCTTCATTTGAGGAGCGGGACATTTGAAAGTATTGGCAGACACGCGCATGTTTGAATAATTTGAGTGCGGTAGGTGCCAGCGTATTTATAATCATATTGTCTGCCGTTGTATAACTTTCTTCATGTAGTTTATTTCAAACGTTCATATTCCTGTATCATACTTTTAAATCAATCAAAACAATGTTAAACAATGATAATAAGTAATGATGATATAAATAAATAACAATAAACCATATTCGGAATGAACGTTGTGAGACTTAGCGTTTTTGGTGGTCAAACAGGGCATCACTCGAGCATGAAAGGCTCACTTCGAGTGATCTCCTATTTTCCTTCATATGCCTCTGTTATCGGGTTGTGCTTGCATAGAATTTCATAGAGACAAAATCTTCACTCGCGGGTGAAGAGGGGTCTCACTCGAGCACAACTTCCTCTGCTCGAGTGATCTTTCATTTTCAACTGGGAGTGTTTTCTCGGGTCATCACTCGTACACCATATTGACAAGAGTGAGAATTTGTAATCGCGGGTGATATAGACCCTCACTCGAGCACACATACCTCTGCTCGAGTGAGACGCATATTCTCAAGGAATATACTCTTAATACCATCACTCGCATCAGGATTTCAGAGGGATAAAATTATCACTCGCGAGTGATGTGGGCCCTCACTCGAGCACACAGACACCTACTCGAGTGAGAAGAATATTCTCAAGTATTATACCTTTTAAACAAGTGCTCGCAACAGATCTGGAGAGGGATAGAATTTTCACTTGCAAGCATTGATGTGTCACTCGAGCATATACGGGTGTGCTCGAGCACACTTACACTTCTCTGTACTTCATGACTCTCGGCCAGACACTCGCAGTACCTTGCTCGAGCACAGAATGCTCTTGCTCAAGCATTGATGTCTCTGCTCGAGTGAATAAAGGAAGCATGCTATTACTTGCTCTCGGCCAAGCACTCGCAGACCCTCACTCGCATGTGCTCGAGTGAGAATGACTTCTCTGCTCGAGTGCACACCTTAGTGCTCGAGTGATCCAGTGAACATAATGGGAGAATGCCTCTTGGGTACACACTTTCTGGCTTTCACTCGCACCTGCTCGAGCACAGAGGAGATCTATGCTCGAGTGCAAAATCCTTGCTCGAGCACTCCAGTGCAATTTCACAGTAGATATCAGAAAACATCAAATATGCATTTGGTAACTTTGTAAACTTTTCTTAATCTTCTAAAAACATGATTTGCACACAATTGACTTATTGTTATCATCAAAACTTGGGATCTAACAAAAGCGTCATAGTTGTTTAATACATTGTATTGCGCTTGCCTGAGAAAGCGTCATACAAGGGGTTATTTTTTTAAAAAAAAATTAATCCCTTTACTACTATTAAAAAAATGTATGGAAACTATGGAATAATAGAAATTCCGTAAGTGTTAAAGTTTCATTATTATGATAAGATATCTTTTTGAGAAAGTTTGTCTATACTAAAAGAACAAAAATTAAATTTAAGAATCGGTTTAGAGGTCAAATAAATCATCCCTATCAAAAAAGATTTTAATCGTTTAAAATAAAAGTCCTTAGATGGTGCTTCAAAAAGAAATGCCGTCCAAGATGTAACCTTGAACGGCACTTGGAAAACAAACGTTGTCCAAAGCTTAACCTTGGATGGCGCTTGTTTTTCAAGCACCGTAGAAATGCCTTGAATTAATTCAAGGCACCACGTGGTGCCTTGAATTAATTCAAGGCATTGAGTGCCTTGGATGGTGCTTGTAAAACAAGTGCCATCCATCCAAGACCAATTCCTTAAATAATCAAGGCACTATGCCTTGATATTTTAAGGTGCTTTAGACGGCGCTTGGAAATCAAGTGCTGTCTAAGGCTCAATTTTGGACGGCACTTGCTAATCAAGCGCCAACTAAGACTTTTTTTTTAAAAAAAAAAAATTGGCTGTCACTTTTTTTAAATTGAGAAGCTTTAGCGCTTTGAAAAAAAGCGCTGTAGCTTCTGCTTTTTTTTAAAAAAATTGGCCATCGTCTTTTTTTTTTTCAAATTGAGAAGTTTTGATGTTTTGACAAAAAACGTCGTAGTTTCTCCCACCTTATAATTTAATTTTCATAACTTGCCATTTTCGTTTTCATTTCATTTTCATCTTTCCGCTTTCTCTCTAGCTCCCCCATTTCCTAGAACTCAGTTGCTGTAGGAAGCTTCGTCTCCCATGTGTTTTTTTCCTTATCTTGGCCTCCTTCAGATGCTCCCTAGCCTGTAAGTGTTTTTCTTTTTTCAACATCTGGTTCAAATTTTCTTTTAGTTAAAATCTGTCATGAATCTTATATGTGTGATCATAATGTTTTTTTAAGTATTTATTTGAAGTATCAACTCTATCTTCTTGAACTTTTTATACATTGTAAGTTTTTTTAATTTTTGAGCTTACAAATATAATAATACTTGGTTTAATCCTCCGTAGAAGTAACATATATGGCTTAATTAAGTTTAAGCAACTTAAATGCTGGAGTTCTTTTATACTTGATACATGACGGCGCAATATTGTAAAAGATACGTCCTATATTATTTCATTTTGTTGTGGATTGTATTATAAATTGCTGTGGATTGTTAATGAAGGTTTTTATCAGGAAAAGAAAATTATTATGAAAATTATTATTTTTTAAAATAAAAGACTTCCTACGGCGCTTCTCCAGGGAAGGGCCGTAGGAAGTCATAAAATTATTTTTTTAAAATAAAAGACTTCCTATAGCGCTTCTCTAGGGAAGCGCCATAGGAAGTCATCTCCCTTTCCTACAGCACTTCCCTAAAGAAGCACCATAGTAAGTTATATTTTTTTAAAAAAAATAATAATCAAGCTATGACATTTTCATATATTCAAGAAGCGCCATATCTTGTTTTGACGGTGCTGGTAGCTATGGCGCTTCTCAAGCGTCATAGTATTCTTTAAATTAAGCGTCATAGCTTGTATTTTTTGTAGTAGTGAAAGTAGATTTTTTTTATATGCATTTAAATAAATTGAATATGGTAAGACTAAACAATTTTCCAAAAAACAAATCAAGTTGTTTAATCATTTTTATAATAATTAAGTGTGCAACCTAACTTTAGCGGCGCAACTCTTGTTACAATTGTGTACAGCCTATTTTTTTTAACTATGTGTAAAATAAAAAATATTTCAGTACCACACTTGGAACAAAAGATGATGAGTTGGTGTGATGACTAATGAATTCTAGGTAAGAGTTTCATATGTATTATTTCAATCAAACTAAAGAGTTAATAGTCAAAATTAACTTTGTTAATGGTCAGCGGCACTAACATAGAGTCTAGCAGTGTAAGACTTTGCTAGATCCCTCTGAGTCGAGAGTTCAAGTCCTATTGAGACACTTGTATTGGGAAGGGAAGTTATGGACCCCGAAGCTGAATATCAGTTGAAAGTATCAAAAACAAAATGATTAGGGGCAACATTGCTACATTTTTAACCTTCAGGGGAAATATTGAGATTGAAAATACTTCTAGAGCAATATTGTGATTTTTTGAATACTTTTGAAGCAGATTTACATCTTAGCCCTTTTAATTTTAAATGGTTACCATCTCAAAATGATATTTATATATTTATCGATCACATTTTTTTAATGTAAATTAATTTCAAATTAAACAAATCTTAAATCAATTTTCTCATAAATATAGTTTTAGCCTAGTTTGGAATTTGAATTTTATTTTTAATTAACATTAATAACCTACTAATAATTTATATATTATATGTGTGTGTGTGTGTGTGTGTGTGTGTGTATTATATATTTCCAACATATATAACATATATATGTGTATTATATTATATATAATATACTATTAAAAAAATTATATGTATTACATTACAATTTTAACAATAATTTTGGGAAAATAAATTTTATATATGGCTATTAATATTATAATTTTTATTTTTATAAAGATATTATTTTTAATACAAAATTTATAATAAATATAATAAGGTTAGATTTTTGTGGCAGAATTACTAGCAAAATTTGTCACGAATATTAGTCACGGAAAAATTCCATCGGAAATTCAATTCTTTTTGTGGTGAGTATTTGGCTAGGTTGTGATGGATTTATCTGATTGAGGAGATTCTGTTGTGTCGTTAGATCTACTGTACTTTAAGAGATGAGTAGGAACTGATCTCTTGGACAGCATTGTCCGCAGAGTATATATAGTTACCCTTGTCTATTATATCTGAATGCGAACATTGGCAAAGAAAAAAGGTATTGCTTCATACTAGTGGTTTGGTCATTGAAGACTCTCTTGAGCATTTAGAGCGCCGAGCCCATTCGTTTGACTTGAACCAGTTATTGGATGAGGAGGAAACTGAGTCGTAGATGACAAACATGGTTGAAAGTTTTGGTCAAATCAGTGAGGAAAGACTATTGCTTATTTGTCCTTAACAAAATTTCGGATGACAAATGCGATAAGGATAATAACAGAGAGGAAGAGCAAAAGCAATTTATTAGGTCTATCTTGAAACATTATTTTCCTTATTTTTATTGAATGTAGATAGATAACATTATGAATGAGGAAAATGGCTTTGGAACTGCGTCGTACAATTTTTGGCTCGGTGTATATTGGTTTTGATGATGTTGAGCTAATGGTGATGACACCAATTATGTAATGCGATGATAACGTATTCATTTCAAATCAATTATAAAGACAGTATCGTTTCTGCTTTGTCTTGTGCCATTTAAACAAACCACGCAACATGCAAAGTCATATCATGATAAGAATTATGGAAAGTACATTAAACAATGAACAAACTAAAAGTAAAATAAAGTACAAATAGAAAATCTTACTCAACATAAGTTTTTTTGGTAATTTCACTCAACACTAATTTCAAGCAGTCAAGATAAAATAGGATACCTTCTTTTATTACATGAAAAAAATAACTACACAATAACTTGAAGAAGGGAACCATAATAAAACAATCAAAATAACCCCATCCACTGCTAAAGCACTAGCGCACCAAATTAAAACAGCAGTGTTAAAAAAAATGTTTTTCATCCCCCAACAATCATCCATCAACTTCTTCTAATTGCGCCCAAACACTATTACAAGAAAAAGGCTGTTTAGACTGGTTGAAAATGACTATTTAGACCGGTGTTAGGTTAGGTCTTACACTGAGCAGTTTAAAAAGTTTGCTACTTTTTAGATTAGGTATACAACTGATTTTAAAAATAAGGTTAAAAATTAAACAGAATCAGAAAAATCTAGTTCTCAAAATTGTAGCTTTTTACTTGTCATAGATACTAATGTCTTGCTTTTCAGAGATTCTGATATCATGAGATGATAAAATGAGATATAGACTTTCAATTGGCATCATATATATATTCTTCATTATTTGAGAAAATCATCTTGTGGGACTTGTGATTTTAAAATAAAATTGAAAAGCATTGGAAAAGAGGCTTTACCTTAATTATTGATTTTGTAAGAGTATGACCATGAGTAGTCATAAGATAACCATATTGCATGCACTGTTGTTGCGATGTTCATTGATTGTGATTGATAGAAAGTAGTTGGAGCAAAATACTAATACATGATAAGACCTCCCGTTGGTGCACATTGAGTTGGTCATTGTCCCTATTAGGATAGGCCTATATGGCTCATTCGTCCCTATCGGAATAAGACTAATCTGTTATTGAGATAAGGATGAGCTCTTGTATATCTTTTTTTTCCTAAAAGAAAGGAATAGGCTCCTATGGCTTGTGTATCTTTTTAAAGCGATATGACCTCTAGCCATATAATTTCAAAATAAAAAACTAAAGTAATATGACTTTTGGCAATAGAATTTTAGAATATGAAATCACAGTTGTATGGCTTCTGGCTATACTAAAATAACAATAATAAAATAAAAGAACTTATAAAGAAGATATAAGATATAAAAGAAACAATGTCTAATCTTAGTCATGGAACCCGATATTTATAATAATCGGTAAAAGTATCTCTTTAATTCCACATAGTGGCTCAGATTATCCTAGATAGATCACATAAAATATGGTAAAAGAAGGTGGATGAAATCGTCAAGGAAACAATGAGAATATCATACCTTCATTAGAGCTTTCGTACTGATAATGTGTTATTAAAATAAAAGAAATATGGGATAAAAGAGAGCAAAAGCAAGAGAAGAGAAAATTCAAGAGAGAAAGAGGACAGTAATTCTCATTCACTAATTCTCATTCACTTTTGTGTGTGAATACAATGCTTGCACAAAGTCTCTATTTATAGGCTTTCAAGAGTCTTGCACCAAAAGCCACAATTAATAAAAACAACTTGAAAAGCAAGTTGGCTTGGATATGACTTAATTGACATCCACATAATTAATATTAATAACAAACAGTAGTTTAATGGGATTTGAGAGTTAAATACTGATGAGGCCCATTAACACACATGGCAGAATATGATTGGAGGAATGGACATACTTGACCTAATCAACTTGATCTAAGTATTTACAAATTAATTTTATTCCATTCTTTTATTATTTTTTATTCTGCATATCAAAAAGTCAGCAAATCTAAAATATGTTTCTTTTCTTTCATCACTATCATATGAAGAACTTCAATTATTTTTTTTCCCATTTATATATCTTATACCCATACTTATTGTTGTTTTATTGTAGCATATTTCTTTTCCTTTCCTTTCAATTTTAGTTTTCAATGTTCACTACAAAAAAAAAAAAAAAGACTTTCGGCGGCGACAAAAGTTGCTACTGTTGCGATCGTCGCTGAAAGTTTGAGTGGTGACAAAAATTGTGACTTTTAGTGGTGACTTTTGTCGCCGTTGAAAGTGTCAATTTTTTATTTAAAAAAAAAATCAAAAAATTATTTTTTAAATAAAAATCAAATTTTTTTAAAATTTAATTTACAAATTTTTTTAAAAAAAATTTAATTTACAATTGTCATGTGACTCCTCCTCATAATTCCTCCAAGTGACTCTCCTCCAGTTCGAACCCGTGACCTCAGGGAGCCGGTGCCTTTGTGCGTAAGTTTTTGTTAGTTGCACCGAAATAAACATGTGTCATATTATTACATATTATGATATATATAACATTATCATATATATAAACATAAATACATATAATTAAATAATTATTAATTAAATATAATATTATTAAAAATAATAAAAAATTAAATAAAAACGAAAAAATATTTATATATTTAAATTAAACAATTTTTTAATTAAAATTTCTTAATAAATAATAATTTAATATTATAAAAATTATTTTTAATATAAAATTATAAATATAATATTAATAACATATATATTATTTTTAAATAAAATAAAATAATAATATCATAAATATCATTTTAGTAGAAAATATTAAATATAATATTAATAAATAATAATATAATTTTAATAATTAAGGTCAAATAGAATTATTTAATAATTAATATTTTACTTTTATAAATATTATTTTTAAAAAATATTAATAAAAAAAATCTGAAATTGACTTTCAGCTGTAACTTTAGTTGTCGCCACTGAAAGTGTAAGTTTCAGAGACAACTTTTGATAGTCACTGCTGAAAGTATTTTAAAAAAATTTTTTTTTAAATTTCAAATAAGATTTTCAACGGCAACACTAAAGTCGCCAATGAAACACACTTTCGATGGCGACAACACAATGTCGTCGCCGAAAGTCTAACTTTCAGCGTCGACTTTAAAAGTCGCCGTTGAAAGTCCTTTTTTTTGTAGTGATTATATATCTGTGTGAGGCACTATCACTGTCGCCTTCGAATAACATAAATTATTTGTTTGAACTTTGAACTTTAGTAGGTTGTGCATCTATCATCAAATCATTCGTTATTTCTTTTATGCATGCTGGTATATATGTGATGCCTTTGTTTTTAATGGTACGTGTATTGTTTTTTTCACTTAGTCTTGTTTACAATCCTAAAGTCAAATGTTGCGTAGCACATAAATAAATCCTCATTAAGGTAGGCATTAAAGCTTTAATTAATTAAATCAAGAACGTTTAAACATTCGAACCAACAATTTCAATAAAGAAGTAAAAAGGTTAAAACTATAAACACGAGCATAAAGTTAAAAAGTAGCTGGAAATTCATAGACTAGAAATCTAATTATACATTGCATATGAATTCAAGTATTGTTATACACATTTGAGGATAACTATTGTTTATTTATCCAACACTCTATTCAAACTCTTGAAGTGATGGCTCATCATCATCCAATAATTCAAAAAAATTTTCCACGTCTTGAAGTGATAGCGTATTCAAGATGTCAAATTCCTCATGATCCTTGGTAACATGTGTTGCTTCTGTATTGATGATTCCACCATGACCACCTGCTTCTGGATTGATGATTCCATCATGACCACCTGCTTCTAGATTTTGATCCTGTGATATTTGTGGTTGCTGCAGCATCTTACTTCTAAAGGAAACAGCTTGATTTTGATTTGTGGTTCCATCATTATTAGCACCTCTAGCAGAACTAACATAAGAAGTTGAACCGGAAGCTGGGTCTTGATCCGGTTGTTGCACACCATAAGTCAGGTTTTGATTACCCCCAAAGGAAGTACCAATCTGCGGTTGCTGCTGCATATTACTTCCAAATGAAGTACTCGGGGCTTGTTTTTGATTTATGATTCCATCATTATTAGCACCTCCCGTGGTACTAACATAATAAGAAGAAATTGAAGCTGGGCTTCGATTTAGTTGTTGCATGCTAGAAGTCAGGTTAGTGCCAATCTGTGATTGCTGCTGCATATTATTGCTAAATGAAGTGCCCAGGGCTTGTTTTTTACTTATGATTCCCTCATTATGAGTAATTCTAGTAGCATTGACATAAGAAAAAGAACCTGAAGCTGGGTTTTGATCGAGTTGTTGCACACCGGAAGTCAGGTTTTGATTACTCCCAATGGAAGTACCAATCTGTGGTTGCTGCTGCGTATTACTTCGAAATGGAGTACCCCGGCTTGTTTTTTATTTATAGTTGCATCATTATTAGCACCTCCCGTAGTAGTAATATAATTAGAAGAGCCTGAAGCTGGAACCACATGACCTGAAATTATGGTGTTAATTACAAATTAGAATGATGAAGAAGAACAATATGATTATAGAGAAAATAAAACTTCTGTTCCCTAAACTTTTCCTCAAATATTGCTTCAATTACTAAACTTGGACTTGGAACTATTTCCCTCCATTTTCATAACCCAAAACAAGTTAATCATTTGAAATAAATAAGTCCTTGTAATTCGGGCGGAACCAAAAGCTCAAGAACTCAAACAAATGACTAAGAGAGGGTTTTGAGATAAATAATTAAGAGGGGGTTTAGAGATTGAAAGTTAAGTATATATTCCATAATCATATAACCATACCAAAGTTGTTGAAGTTTTGTTCTGGTGGTTGTATTTGCATTTGTATTGGCTGGTGAGCAAGGTGGTAATTATAACGATGGGGTTCCATCGTGAAAAGGGATCCATTCATGTGAGAAACTGAGTAATGCTGCTGCTCTTCCTCCATTCTCTTTAAGCGATCTCTATACTTCTGTAAGTGACTTCCAACATGTGCTCTCGTTAGACCAGGCACATTCATTATTTCAATAATCCGTCTTGGCTTTGCATCTGAGATATAAGGAAACGAAAAATTAATATATTCATAATTATAATAAAGCTTGAAACACACAAAGCACAACAACTGTATCTCAAACAACACAGAAACCTAAGGTACGCGTCAACAATATAGGAAGGATTGACCAGCTTATCAAAGGATTTTGCGAAAGTAAAATATGTGCACCGCATGAGTCCTAAACTTTAAGGAAGGAATAATAAAAACGAAGGAAGATGCGAGCATACTTTCAGGGCCGCCAAGTTGATTCACAGCATTAACAAATAACGGATGGATGTCCTTCCAGGATACCCGCCTTCGTTTTCTCGAAGCAGGTTCTAAGCCATGATTCACAAACTCAAGGTAATCATCTTCTTCCAGACTTGTGTCTTTGGAAGATAGAGAAAAAGAAGAAGAACCCTTATTCTGATTCTGTGGTACAGCGTCATGAGTCTTAGACGTCCTCTCATGCTGCTCCCTCCTCCTACAAACATGTCTCCATAAATTTCCAATCTCATTGCCCAGCTCACTCACTGGCTTCCACAAAACACTGCAAGCACCACTTCTATATGCTGTCAGGATCTCATCAGTTGATCTTTCACCCGCACATATTGCTGCAAAGTAAAAGTAGCATAATGTAAATGTAAATTCTCTCATTAACCCATGTGATAATAAAATTCTTGGATGTAGTAGAACTTAATTACTCACGTACCAACGTGGGCAATATTTGGGTTCAAGTGTTGCTCTCTGATGAACTGGTAGCCATCTATGTCTTTCAAGGCGATATCACTGAGAACCAAGTCAAAAGAATCAGGTCCTTTCTCTCGTAGGTATCTTAGGGCACCAAGACCACTGTCACACGCAGTGATTTTATAATAAGATGTTGGAAGATACGTCTGAATACTGGTTTGGGTAGCATGATCGGTGCCCACTAAGAGAAGCTTCAAGGGCTGACGGAAATATTGAGTAAAGAAAGGAGGAAGAAGATAACGACAATGATAGGCTGCAGATTGCTGCATCTCGGCGTCTTATGTTTGAACTATACCTAAGACTGATCTTGAATATAATCTGTGAGAGAAACACAGGGGATATATATATACGTGTGTGTATGTCGGTGTATTGAGGGCCTGACGAGCGGACGCCCTCGCCACGTACACAGAAAATTTAGGGCAAAAATGAAAATTTACAAATTTTGTACGGTAATAAATTTAAAAATTAAAATAAGTAGCACCATTTACCATTTAGTGCCTGTTTGGATTGGCGGTAGAAACTGCTTTTCCAACTTATTTACGATATCCGAGGTAAAACGTGTGAGGGGTTTTTTTTCGACTTGAGTGAATGTGTTCTTTCACGGCTTTCTCAAATATGCCTATAATCTCTTGGGATCATGATTGGAGATTCCAAAAGTGTTTATGCACGTAAGTAGAGACAACACTCCTCTCATGTACTTACCTCGTATACTGTAAATCACGATTAAAAAATTATTTGTAAAGGCTCTAATAACTATTCCAAACAAGCACATTATATTTTTATCGCATTGTATTTTTAACTAGTATATCATTTACTTAAAATTTTCAATCATTCAGTCTCATTATATTTACACAATTTTAGCCTTCGTCTCCATGACATTATATTAATCATTGGTCAAATCCTCTAAAATATTTTCTTTCGTCATTATTTGAGCATTTTTCAACCGAATAATATTAAAATTTACCATAGTACTTATTCTTGGGTTAGAGCGCAAAACTACCCATAATAATTACCATAAAGTTCACTTACATGCAAAACTGCACGTGAATTTTACATATTAAGGTAAAAAAGACAAAACGGTTCATTTAAGCAAACATACATTTTTTTATATCTGTGGCCCCAAAAAGTAATCTCTCCACTTCGGTGTTTGTCCACTCCCCTCTACTTTATTCTTACCATTAAATCAACCCTAAACCATAGATACTTAACATCCTATAAAATCATTTTATAATATCAAATAACAAAAAATGTATATAAATAAAGTGAAGTCATTAAAATTTTATCTAAATAGTTTATATCTTTATACTTATATTAAAATATTGGGAAAACTAATATGTGTGTGCCTTTATAGTTTTCATCAGTTTGAATTAGGTCCTTAAACTTTTTCTTTCTTTTTATTGGATTCTTTGATTTTCTAGTGTTAGACCTATCAGTCACTACTGTTAGCGGCTTCCATTAAATAAAGATAAACAACGTTAAAAGTTTCTTTACCTCTTCTCCTTCCTCGCCATTCTCCACAACTAACCGTTCCTTTTAGTTCCCACCCTTCCATAACACCTTGCTTCGGTTTCTCCTTCTCTCCCTGCTTGTCTGAAAATTGGTGCCAAGCCACCTACCATAAGTGAAACCCATTATAGAAGCTCTTATTCTCTCTCTTCATTTCAAAATTCAGGTCTTCGATTGAGAAAAAAATTATTAAATTTTAATTTCCTTTTTACTGTGATTTTCGGGCTTCTTTCGTCTGCGAGGATGAGGAAATCATGTTGATTATGAGTGTGTTTGGAACGGCGATTGTCAATTGGGCTTGTTGTGATATTACTTTTAATAAAAGCCAAATTATGTAATGTGATTTGTGTTTGGATTGGCAATTGTCAATTGGGCTTTTGCAAAAATATGTTTGGAACAGCGATTGTCAATTGGGCTTGTTTCAATTGGGCTTGTTGTGATATTACTTTTGATAAAAGCTAAATTATGTGATGTGATTTGTATTTGGATTGACGATTGTCAATTGGGCTTTTGCAATCATGAAAAAAATGGTATGTTTGGATCAGCGATTGTCAATTGGGCTTTTGTGATAATGATAAAAGAGAAATGTAATTAAAAATTATAAAAAATTTATAATAGTTTAAGTTAGGAAATTAGACAATTAAAAAATGTACAATCTAATTAGAAAAATAT
Organism: Inga oerstediana; assembly: GCA_963210345.1. Taxonomy (NCBI): domain Eukaryota; kingdom Viridiplantae; phylum Streptophyta; class Magnoliopsida; order Fabales; family Fabaceae; genus Inga; species Inga oerstediana. The sequence goes on from OY723407.1 coordinate 40,592,529, forward strand.
TACATAACCAATTGTATCACATGTTCCGTAAAATTTGATTTCTAATTTCTAAATTAATTAATACAACAATATTAAAGAGGAGCATGGGAAGACAAAGTTTTCACTTCTCTATGCAGTCTATACTGAGTACTGACAGTAGAGAAGGAGACAGATATTTGCACTCAAAGGTATTCGATTTTTTTGTTTTGTTTTTGAGTAAAAGGTACTCATTCAATATTTTAAGTGCATGAGTCTGGCAAATATATATATATATTTTAAGTGCATGGGACTCCTCTCTCCCAAGCTCCAATGCGTGGATGCGTCTGCACGTGGCCGAACGAAAAAAAAAATGGTACATCATTGGGCTTTTATCAAAAGCTGCAGCATTTAGCTTTTGTCAAACGTTCCTGTACAGTGCCAATTTTATCAAAAGCCCGATTCATCATTTAACCAACCAAACATTAAAAAAAAAATGTTGCCAACAGTTGGGCTTTTTAAGCTCCAATTGGGCTTAAGGCAGACCAAACGTGGTAACCAAACACACACAAAAACTTGTTTGGATTGGCGATTGTCAATTGGGTTTTTGTGATAATGATAAAAGAGAAATGTAATTAAAAATTATAAAAAATTTATAATAGTTTAAGTTGGGAAATTAGACAATTAAAAAAATGCACAATTTGATTAAAATAATATTACATAACCAATTGGATCACATGTTCCGTACAATTTGATCTCTAATTGAGTCACGAATTTGATTCATTTGATTGCCTGCCATAATTTGTCGTGGAAGATTGTTCAGCTACTCTATTATTATCTACATCAACAAGATTCCCAGCTTCACTTTGGCGAAACACTACGTGTGCAATATCATTTCACCTAATAAAATTATGTAGGGCCATTGTTGCACAAACAATGCGGACTTGTGTCTGATAGCTATACTTGCGCATGTTTTGCAACAATTGAAATCGATTCTTCCACACTCCAAAAGTCCTTTCAATAGTAGACCTTAAACTAGAATGATAAAAATTAAAGGTCTTATTAGCGTTTCTAAATCCGGGTTGGTGGCTAAATTCTAGAAGATGGTAACGTTCATGTCTATAAGGACCAAGGTACCCAAGTTGTGTCGGATAGCCAGCATCAAGCAAATAATATTTGCCTAATAAAAGTTTAAATCAATCCAAACTATTAGATTCATTGAAGTGTAAAATGAAAGTAATTGAATGGAAGGTGACGGAGCAATACCTGCAGGTGGATGAGGGAAGTTATAAGATGGATTAGAAACAGCATATTCGAAGACACGAGCATCATGTGCAGTACCTTCCCAGCCCGCCATAACAAACGTAAAGCACATGTCCCAATCACATATAGCCACTACATTCTGTGTTGGAGATCCCTTTCTGCCGATATATCTCTCACGGTTCATACCAGTGATCACACACTTAATGTGGATTCCATCTATTGCTCCAATAGCATCTTGGAAGAATGAATAATAACGGGGATCATCTTTTATTTTGGGGTGGCATACATTGAATTCGGGATCGTACGGTCTGATATTTTCCCCCGCTAGACTAATGCAAGCATATAATACATTGTGCAAAATGCCTACTGACCGTTTCCCCTGAATGTTGAAAGAGCTCTTGAACCACCCTATTGCCTACTCCATGGCCGACGGTGAGCAAGAACATGGCAACCATTTCCTCGATCCCAATGTTCATTGAAATCTGTAAGCCATGTTCGACCTATGACACAAGCTATAAAAGACATGTTTTTCCACTATAAACATGTCATGACAGCGTGAACCATGTGTTGCCAATACATCTTGCACCCAGTCATGACCGATGCGTGTACTTGTTTTTCGTGGTTCTTTACACATAAAAGGCACCCAATATTGACAGATCAATGCAGTCAATCACTCATACTCATCTACTTCATTATTTATAAGAGATATAAGTCGAGACTGGTCATCTTCCTTCACCATGTCAGGTAAGTGTTGATTACTCGAACTTGCCATTGATTATGTACCCTGAGTGAGATTAAAATTCAAGTATGAGTAATTGAATGAAAAAAAACTCCAAATAGGAACTCAATAGCATATAATAACTGGCATAACGTAGTTTACACAAAGAATAATGTTATGAAGTCAAATAAAACATAGTTTAGGTATATCTAGGATTCATAAATCATAAACTCCCACCACGGAACCATGAACTCCATGTTTTGTTTACAGAGTGACATAAACGTCTCCCGATTAGTCTTATCCGCGATTAGCTTGATACAGCGGTGACGAAAGCTCTTTCCTCTTTCTAAACAATTTACATACCCAAAACACAACCATTGATTTCATTGGTGTTCGAAGCATTAACCACATTTTGTTCTACTTAACACAAGAAGCTAAACAAGGCATATAGTCACGCAGCAGATCACGTCGAGGGAGCAGATCGACGAGAGGAACAAATAAAGAGAAATGAAACAAGATGAAGGTAAATGAAGTTTCAAACCTCAGCAGCCAAATAGATCCACGCCGACGGACAAGATCCACAGCCACAACACCTTCAACTGGAGATGACTTCAACGCCAGCCAAGCAAGAACAGATCACCGCCACCAGATTGGCCACCCCCAGAGCCAAGCCCGATGAAAACCACCGAGAAACGAACTGGTCGAACTCAATGGAAGATTGTTCGGAGCTTCTAGTGCTGCAGCCGAACACCACCCAGAGGAAGACCCACACCCAACGACACGGCAGAACACGGATTTTAACACCACACCGGAAAATGGGACACAGCTATTCAGAGCTTCTTTCGCTGCAGGCGCCACCGCAAGTCTGGTGCTGTGTCGAAATGAAGAAGGAGCCGCTGGTATATGGTATAACGAGGAGAGAGAGAAGGAGGGCATCAGAGGGGGTACGTTAAAAATTGAAAACGCATTAAATGATTAATGGTAATATTTTTTTGATTCAGCTTTTGGTACAAGCTCCATTATTGAGCTTTTCACAAATGTGCAGGAACAGTGGTTAATTTCTCAAAAGCCCAATCTCTGATCTTATCAACCAAACATGAAAAAAAAAACCACTGCTAGCAATTGGACTTTTGTATGCCCAATTGGGTTTAAGGAGACCCAAAAGCTGCAACCAAACACACACTATAATGTCTCCTTACAGTGACTTTCAAAACTATATCAAAAAGCCCCGCTGGGGAAGGATGATTCTTTTTTTTTTTTATAACTTGAGGAAGGAGAATTTTTACGGTGTTCATCTTTATTTAACGGTTGTAAATATTGGATCTAATTACAAAAAGTTAAAGGGTCCAACAAAAATAACAAAAAGTTCCAGTACCTAATTTAAAATTAAAGAAAATTATAAGGACCAACATATTAGTTTTCCCTTAAATATCTTACGTATTCTCAGAGTTGGTCGAACAGTGACAAGGGAAGTGGAGAAGTTGTCCCCCAAATCAGTCCATGTGTCATGTGCCCTCGCTCATGCATCAGCTCTCTCCTCCTCTCACCTTCGTCTCTCTCTTTTTATTATCTCCGTCTTACCCTTACTCTCTGTTTCTTCTCTCCCTCTCACGCCACCTAAAGTGCCATTTCCCTGCAGGCGATGAAGATGTTGTTAGAAGATGAGAGCTATGCGAAGAGATGGGCGTTAGACACTTATGCTGTCCGAAACAAATGATTGCCAGGATGCTTACAAATTCCATTGGAATTTTGCATTTTCATTAAGCCCCTTGCATGTTTTTGCATGCCAAACCAAGTAATTTGTTTATTTTTTATTGTACTCCTAGTTGTAGTTTGTGAACCATCAAGTGTGAAGTGTGAACGCAAACTGAAAAATCAGGCACCACCTGCTTTTTTTTTCCGCTAGCTGTTGTGTGTGAACAGTGAACACATTCTATTAAAAGGAAAAGAAGTTACTCCAATATTATACATAATGATGAGATTTTTTTTTTTTTGAAAGATAACTGGAATTCATTAAGTTACAACTTAGAACTTAATACAAAGCAAAAGGGGAAACCCCAAAGTAATCATCAACGACCGACTCCTCCAACGAAGGTGGTGGTTGATTAAAAAAGACAAAAACCTCTGCATTAGTATGCGCTAATCTAGCAAGATGATCAGCATTCCTATTCTGATCTCTAGGAATGTAATTCAACAAAACATGCCAATCTCTAGACAACCATAGTCTAGCTTCTACAATAATAACACTGAAAGGGTGGTTTTGCTCTCCCCCTCTCGTTAACAAATTGATAGCCTCAATACAATCAGTGTGGATCAGAATGTTTCTGTATCCTCTGTTCCAGCAAATCTGTAATCCTTAGATAATTGCTAAAATCTCTGTGATTGCAGGAGGAACTGTCAACAGCTTACACATGAAACCACCAAGCCAAGCTCCTTCCATATCACGTAAAACTCCCCTACAGCTGCATTGACCTGAGTCCATAGCCGATCCATCTACCTCCAAGTGTATAAAGCCTTCCTGCCTGTCTCTCATACTCTGATATTCAGATGACTGGGAAGAGTAAAACTTATAATGGGAAAGCAGATCCTGATCGCAGCTAGCGCGAAAGAAGCTGGCCTGTGCATCTTGTGAACAAAACTCAAGCTCCTCTCCAAAGACATTCTTGCATCTGGATACCCATATATCCCAACAGACATAACCAAACAAAGAAGCCCATTGGACTTTTCTCGTGAAATCTCTGCCAAATCCATGTTTAAGATTCCAATTTATCCATTCTTTCCCTTGTAATGATATGAATTTATCCCACAAGGTCGGATGAATTAAAGCAATCCATCGCTCCCGGGCGTTGCCACAATCTCTAAGCATGTGCATCATGTCCTCCTCTTGGTTACAGCCGAAGGAACAACTTGCCGAATCCAGGAGGCCTCTCTGAGTTCTCAGCTTTGCCGTATGTAGTCGATCATGAGAGGCTAGCCACATAAAAGATTTGATCTTCTCTGGAATTGAGCATCTCCACAGTGTCCTCCAGAATGGCTCTCTGATAGCATGAGTACCTGCAGAAAGGAAGTAATATGCAGATTTAACAGAAAAGCAGCCATCCGAAGAAGGCTTCCAGTAGTACTTATCCTCACCCCTCTCCTCACAAGGAGGGTGGGCTCGCATAAGACGATCAGTAACATGATGTTGGAACCATTGACTTAGCTTATCCCTGTCCCATTCTCCCAACAGATTAGTGTAATCATTTACTTTAGCTTCTCTATCCACAAAAGCTTCATAACCAGGAATGAGTTCAATTAAGGGTCTATTCATCTCAGACCAATTATCATGCCAGAAGGAGGCCAAATGCCCATTCCCAATATTGACTCTTACGCCTTTGATAAACTTTTCCCATACAGCACATATACCTCTCCAAGACGCAGATGAGTTTTTCTTGCGTTGAATCCTTGGCATGAAGCCAATGCCACATCTATACTTCGATCGGAGAACCCTAACCCATAGAGCATCTTTGCTGTTAAGGAGGTGCCAGCATAGCTTCTTCAAAAAAGCTTCATTTTGTCTTCCTAATTCACGGATCCCAAGTCCTCCGTCTTTCTTATCTCTGGTTATTTGATCCCAAGATATCAAATGAAGTTTCTTTCTACCGTCTTCTTCCCCCCATAGGAAGTTTCTGCTTCTTTTTTCAAGCTCGTTAAGCATTCCTTTGGGAAATAACATTGTCTGCATGTAATACGATGGCAAGGCATTTAAAACTGATTTAACAAGAGTAGCACGACCGGCTAGGTTCAGGTATCTCCTTTTCCATCCTGAAAGCTTATTCCTGGTTTTTTCCAAGATAGGTATAAAAGTGATGTAGTTCGCTCTTTTGTGTATCAAAGGAATTCCCAGATATTTACCCAGATCTCCTGTAAGGCCAACTCCCATACTCCGACTCATACTTAAAGCTCTGGAGAAGTTCACATTCTTCGAAAAACAGACTTTTGTCTTACCTCGGTTCATTTTTTGCCCCGAAGCCTCACAAAATTTCTGGATACAATCTAACATCACCTCAACCTAACTTTCAGAGGCCTTCCCAAACAGAATGAGGTCATCGGCAAAAAATAGATGAGAAATAAGAGGACCACTTCTGTTCAGCTGAATCGGTGTCCACGTGTCATTATCAATAGCATCATGAATTATATGGCTTAATCTCTCCATACACAAGGTAAATATATAGGGAGAGATTGGATCTCCCTGACGAATGCCTCTAGTTGGATTGAAAGTAGAAGTGACTTCACCAGTCCATAGAATTTGAGAAGATGAGGTGGTAATACAAGCCATGATAGCTTCGCACAATTTATCCTCAAGACCCAACATTCTAAGAGTATCATGAATAAAACCCCATTCAAGACGATCGAAAGCCTTCTCTAAGTCAACCTTGAGTGCCATCCAACCTATCTTGCCAGATTTAGTCTTCATTGAATGGATAACCTCCTGAGCCACTATAATGTTATCACTGCTCTGTCTTCCAGCTATAAAGCTACATTGATGATTACCAATAACTTTCCCCATAATCTCCCGGAGTCTATGAGAAATAGTTTTAGTAATAATTTTGTAGCTCACATTACAAAGAGATATCGGCCGAAAGTCCTTGATTGTTTGAGGGCTTTCTATCTTGGGAATGAGCACAATATTAGTATTATTTATGCCCCTGACCGACATAGGATCGTTGAAGAAATCCCTTACCAGAGAAAAAATGGACTCGCCAACTATAGGCCAGAACTCTTGATAGAGAATAGCTTGAATACCATCTGGTCCCGGTGCCTTAAAACCTCCCAAATCAAAAGTAGATTTTTTTATTTCCTCATTTGTAACTCTTGCTTGAAGATGTTCCATATCCCTGTCATTCAATCTAGGAAAGCCTGAACTTGTTATGAGCTGATTGACAGAAGACCCGTTACTGCTAAAGAGATTCATAAAATAATTAATGGCAAGATTCTTCAATTCATACTCATCGAACGTCCAGTTACCATCCTCCCTTTTCAAGCCCTCAATTCGATTTTTCTTATGTCGAATTAGAGCAGCAGAGTGAAAAAATTTACTATTTTTATCCCCCCATTTGAGCCATTGGCAACGGGATTTCTGGTACCACATCAATTCTTCTTGAGCTAAGATTCTGTTATAATCCTTCCAAAGTTCCTTTTCTGTTTGGACAAGATATTGATTATCACGTCTTCCTCTAGCCCTTTCCACCCCTTCGATCCTTCTAAAAAGCCTCTTCTTTTTCTCGTTAATATTACCTATTTTTTTACGATTCCAATCCTCTGCTGAGCTTGCAAAATTAGTCACTTTATCAGTCCATTGATCTAAGCTCCAACAATTTTGAACCACATCCGCAAACCCATCTTCAAGAAACCAAGCAGCTTGACAACGAAAGGGCATTGTTCTTCTTCTATAAGACCTATCCGGATTGCAGCGGAGAAGAATAGGCCTGTGATCGGAGCCAAATTTGTTCAGGTGATGAGTTTTAGTTAGAGGGTAAACCTGGTTCCAATCAGCATTTATGAAGGCCCAATCAAGCCTTTCCTTCAAGAGATCTCGCTCCCAAGTAAAACGCTCACCAACAAACTCAGATTCAATCAATTCAGCTTTCATGATGCAATCTCTGAAATGATGCATAGATCGAAGATTTGGAGCTGAGCCTCCTTTCTTATCTTCAGTAGACAAATAAGCATTAAAGTCTCCTATGATCAGCCATGGCTCATTAACCGAGTCACTGAAGTTGACAATATCATCCCAAAGGTTTTGACGCAGCATACAATTAGGTTCAGCATACACGCATGAGAGCAAAAAACTGACAGAGTTATTCTTAACCGTAGCTCTAACATGGATAACCTGAGTGGAGGAAGAGATATACTGAAGATTTAGTTCTTCCTCATTCCAAAGGATCCAAATCCCACCGGCAAACCCAGTAGCTTCAAGTCTTAGCCAAGCACTAAAACCAAGACGTCTGATAATTTTGTCCGCTTTACTACCACTGACACGAGTTTCACAGAGAATAAGAATATTAACCTTTTTACCTCTGAGCATATCCCTGATTCGACCTGGAAAAATTTTTGAGGCTGCGCCTTTACAATTCCAAGAAATAATATCCATAACAAAATTAATTTAAAAAAGAGAGAGATGGAGAAGAAGAACCTGAGCTCCAAGGCTATTGGACTGAATCCGAGAGCTGCATTATTGCCTGCTCCATTGTTGCCTCTTCCTCTTGGTTGATCACATCTCCTGCCTCTATTAAGACTACTGATGGGTCATTCAAGCATTCCTGGTAGTCCTCTTCAGCGAGTGCAGTTCGGTTATCAACACGTTCTTCCTTTCTATTTTCTCTCTTTTGCCCAAGCAATTGGTTTACATTATTGAGATCAAATGGCCCAGATATAGATGCAGATCCGAAGACCAAATGATGAGTCCGAGTTGTTTGCTTTTTTTTAAATAAGGGAGTAATCAGTGTAGGCCTAGAAAAACCTTTATTTTTTTCCCCTCTACCATAGATTTTGATAGCCCATCAACATTATCACCTGGTCCTTTAATACTTGCTTGGGAAATGCCTGCTTGAACATCTTGGGCATGCCCAAATTGATTATTCAACACCGAATCGGTCTCCTTCTTTGATTTCTCTTTCTTTTGACTCTTCACTGCGCAGATCTCCATAGCTGTCTGCTTCCCCTCATCCTTTGTTCCACTCGGACCTGCTCTATCCGAGATACCTACTGCAACTTCTTTCTTCTTCCATTGCTTTCCCATATTCTTTTTTTCCCCGGCTAATCCTTCCCTATCTTTAGGTAACTACTCTGCTTCAGAATTTTTCAGGATATGAAAACGCGATCCTTCTCCTCTTTCTTCAACCCGTCTATTCATCTGAACGTTGGTCGATGTTTGCATTGAGTTCTTCATGTCCGAATCAGCTCGTTGGGTCTTCTGTCGAGATCTTGATTTGACCTTCATCCATTCTCCATACTCCTCCTCTACTGCTACTCCCGGAATAGACATTAAAGTTACTGTACTTTTTCCTTTCTCATTACTTACAACTGGTGTTATGGTTTCCGGCGACACCTCCATTGGCATTCCGTTTGTCATCAGATCCGATTGCTTTTGGTGGCAAGTTTCTTGAGTGTGTCCATATAGCCCACATTTAAAACATATAATTTCCAGGCCTTCATACTCCACTGTGTAGATTCTGTTTCTGAAGGAGAATTTGGATTGTAGTGGCTTATTTAGATCCACTTCTACACTGACTCTGGCGAATTTTCCTCTTTCTACCACAAACTTATCACTTTCCTTGTGAGCTAAAGTGTTTAAATCAACTTTGAGAGCTCTGCCAATTAAATTCCCAATCGCAAGCATATAATCCTCTAAATACACATGCAGTGGAAGTGTTGGGATTCTAACCCAGATTGCAACTTTTTTAACCTTATTGCAATATGGGTTAAAATTTGGATTCCATCTCTGCACTGCAAGATAATGACCCTGAACCAACCAAGGACCCTCAAAGAGGAGCTTTGCAGAGAAGGATTTATCTGATGATTTGAAGACAAAGTAATTGTTGGGTAAGTCAACAAGATTGAAATTCTCAGATCTTAACAACCACTTAATTCTATCCTTCATCAAAATCAAATTGACTCTTCTTCCTAACACCGTTAAGACAAGAGCATTCTTCCAAGGTCTACAAAGCTCTTTGAACCTTTCTTCTGGGATGTTGAGACATGGAACTGAGGCCAAAACTTTCTTTTGCTCCTCTGTCATTGCCTGATTAGTCTCTCTTTCCTCTTGAAGCCATTCTTCCACTTGGTCCTCAAAACTCCTATCAATTTCCTTCTCTTCTTCCCCCAATAGCTTTGCTTTATAAGATATTATGCTTCTAGTGACCATGGAGGTCTGCTTGACTTGCATAGCCTTCCCACTAGCCTCTTCCATCGCTATATCCATATGACCACCTGTGTTCTCTGCCTTGTACAATGCATCAATCCCTTGCTCCGTCATTCTTTTAATGTTTCTCCCTTTGATTTCATCTTCTTCTTTTGATGCTTCCATGGGATCCTCACTAACTTTTACACTCATGCTTATAAACAATATCTACTGACCACAGATGCCAACACCAACGAGTAGATCTGGCCAGCAGTTGGAGATGCCTTTTGAAACAGGAAAGGTAAACGAACGATGAACAGTGTCAACGTCTCACTCCCTGTTGCTCTCAGATCTTGAATCGAAACAGAAAGAACAGATGCAAAGTGCAAACATCTCTCTCCCTCACCGCAGATTCTCCGGCACAGTGACGATGGAGCGGTGGCTCGTTCAGTTCTGCGTGTGCGATCTCGTCGAGGGGTTCAACAGTGGAGGCACTTTTCTGCAATCTAAACAGAAAGAAACAGATGCAAAATGCAACGTCTCTCTCCCTCACCGCAGATTCTCCGACACAGTGACGATGGAGCGGTGGCACGATCAGAACTGCGTGTGCGATCTGGTTCAAAACAGTGGAGGAGCGAATACACGGCGAAAAACGAAAAGCAATTCCCACTGAACCAGATCAGAAGTTAATCACTCAAACGCTGCAAACATTTCTAAGCTAAGATCACTGCCACGACGGACTTCCAGGAACACCGCCTCCGATAACGTATTCGACTGTTACAGGCAAACGGTCAAACAATACCACCAGAGTATCAGACTCTCTCTTTCTAACTTTCTCTCTCTTTTGACAAGGATTAATGATGAGATTTTAAATATGGACAATCTTAGAAAAACATAATTAATACCCCACTTATTCATCATTATATTTTTTACACATGAGTATACAATTTTACCCTTTATTCTTGGAAAGTGAGTAGTTAAATAGGAGTAAAGTTGGAAAGTTATTGACTTTTAAAGCATAGTTACTTCCTTTTGGCCAAGATTAAGGAAAAGTTAATAAAGTTTAATTTTTTTTGTCTCTATGAAAGTTGTTGGAAGTGTTTTTTAAATGGGACAAGAGGATTATATACTAACAACCAACCGTACAATAAATAAGTGTCATAGGGATTTTTTGACGACCGTTATGGACATCCTATTTGCTGCTAAAGAGGAACTATCTTTCCATCTCAAGCTTCTTTTTTCAATTCCATTTTATACACGCACATATCAACATACCCTTCTTGCGTTGAAAGAATTAATTTTGTATCATCTATTTTAAAAATATTATAAAATGTAAAGTAAGAAAAATATATTGCATGTATCCTTTTATTTATAGTCAAAACCTTTGAAAATGTGCATAAAATCTAAACTTAATTTAAATTCTTTGCCTTATTCACCACTCCAGATAAATAAAAGGGCCAAAGGTCATTGTTTTTATCCTGAAAATATGGTGAGGGAGTTATGTGTATCTAGAATTTTGTTTAGCTCAATATCATCCTAAAAGTATTAGACAATGAGTAATTCTGTCGTCCTAACCATTAAAAAAGCTAACGCTAATTGTTAAACACTTAGCATTGATCATTTAAATTTGTATTGATTAAGGCGACATTGCTCATTTTTAACACTTTCAAGGTGATATTAATTAATAGGAAAAATTAATCTTTTGGTCTCTATAGTTTTAATTCATTTGTAACTCAGTCCCCACTCTTTTACTCAGTGCAACTCAATTTATATAGTTCTGACTCGGTTGTAATTCAGTCCCATTGTCTGATTTAATACAACTTAGTTGCTATAGTATTAACCATTTAATAATTTAGTCCTTATGTTTTAAAAAATAAAATAAAATAATATATATAATAAAGGTCAGGGACTAAATTATCAAAATGTTAAAACTATTAGAACTAAGTTGCAGTGAGTTAAAATTCAGTGATTAATTAAGTTACAACAAAGTCAAAACTATAGAGATTGAGTTGCATTAAGCCCAAGCAAAGAGATTGGGTTACAATCAAGTCAAAATTATACAGAAAAAAAAGATTAATTTTTCCTATTATTTATTGATCTCTCAATGATTGAAACTAAAACTTGTTATAAAATTAGAGAAAATGAGAAAACTACTAGAGAGTATAAGAAATAGCAAGACAAGAGATTGAGATAGAAGACAATGGCCTATTTCTTATTCACTTTGTTTCTTGGGCGAAATGCCTTATACATTCCTCCATTTATAGGCCCCAACCATTCAAATCTGATCCTGGAGTTACAAAGAAATAAAGATGACCATAATGGCTTAACCATGGAAAACCCCTCTCAAGTTATTCATTGCGGAGGTCATGTATTTTAGGACATTGAAGACTAATTTTTACAAGTATCATCTTTTATATTTATACAATTATAAACACACGCACATAAATATGTCAATTTCATGTTTGACCCTAAAACTGAATCCAAGTGTGATAGGTAATATTGCCATCGGGACAATTTGTCGTTGTCATTTTTTAAGTATCTAAATCAATATTTGTAAGTTGCAATTTATTTTTAATAAGTTTTAATATGACCTAATTAAAATTACATTAATCTTTTGAAACCTATTTATCATGCTTCTAAACATTTATCTTTGCTAACAAAGATCAATTCATATAACAAACATTAATTGTAGTGCGTCTCATAGAGGCATGGCGTGCGTTTTCAATTTAAAATATAATCTACTAAAATTATGATTAATAATATAAATAGAAATTAAAAACAAGTTCATTGGATGCTTTCTAGTTTAGGCTAGGTGGTCTCTTTTATTATATAAAAAAAAATTAAAACAAACTTGTCATAATCAAAACCGTGATTTGTCAAAACTTTATAAATAAATAATAGTTGCAAAAATTTTTTTTACATATCTGTAAAGTAACAATAACAACAAAGCCTTATCCTACTAGGTGGAGTCAGCTATATGTAAAATATTTTTTTGTTTTTTCCATCACATTTAAGGTAGATTTGCTTTTTATGCATTTAAATAAATTAAATATGGTAATACTAAACAATTTTCAAAAAAAAAAAAATCAACTCATTTAATCATTGGGAAAATTCCAAAAAACTACATTGGAAATAGCAAAAGGACAATTCAGTACATTGAAATTGGAAAAGGACAGATTAGGCGGTGTCAGACGGGCAGATGAATTTGGGATTTTGAAATCTCGGCCAAATGACGAAAATGCCCTTCAGCCCTCAGTCGGAATAACAACATAGGAGTTGTTAATGGCGAGATCGATGGTGTTATTATTGGCCATGAAACTTGTTATTTGTGAAAGAAGAAATTTGATTTGTTAATTTCGAATCCAGAGTTGTTAATTAAGAGATGGGTGTTGTTATTGGCCCTGAAATTTGTTAAGTGTGAAAGAAGAAAATTGAGTTGTTAATATCGAATCCGGAGTTGTTAATAGTGAGATCGGTGGTGTTATTGGCGCTAAAACTTGTGAATTGTAAAAGAAGAATTGAAGTTGTTAATAACGAATCTGGAGGAGTTGATTACGAGGATCATGTTGTTATTCTGAAGTGGGGATGGAGGGCTGAAGGGCATTTTCGTCATTTGGCCGAGATTTCAAAATGCCAGATTCCTCTGCCCGTCTGACACCGCTTGATCTGTCCTTTTCCAATTTCAATGTACTGAATTATCCTTTTGCTATTTTCAACGTAATTTTTTGGAATTTTCCCTTAATCATTTTGTAATAACTGAGTGTGCAACCTAACTTTAGCGGACGCAACTCTTTTTTCAATTGTGTTCAACTTTTGTTTTCTATGTGCAAGGTGGTGCAAACACTACTATAAAATATGGATTTATTGGCGTCATTCTTATGACACTTCTTTAAACAAGTGTCGGAGGAGACTTCTCTTTTTTTTTAAAAAAAAATACATGTGACAACTACAGCGCTTGAGTAGGAAAGTGCCATAGTTGTTTAATACATTGTATGGTGCTTGCCTGAGAAAGCGCCATACAATGGGTTATTTTTTTTAAAAAAAATTAATCCCTTTACTTATTAAAAAAATGTATGGCAACTATAGAATAATAGAAATTCCGTAATTGTCAAAGCTCCATTATTATGATAAGATATTTTTTTGAGAAAGTTTGTCTATACTAAAAAAACAAAAATTAAATTTAAGAATCGATTTAGAGGTCAAATAAATTATCCTTATTAAAAATATTTTAATTTTTTTTTTAAATAAAAGTCCTTGGACGGTGCTTCAAGAAGAAGTGACGTCCAAGATATGACCTTGAATGGCACTCGGAAAACAAACGTTGTCAAAGGCTTAACCTTGGACGGTGCTTGTTTTCCAAACAGCGTACAAGGACCTTGAATTAATTCAAGGCACCACGTGGTGCCTTGAATTAATTCAAGGCATTAAGCGCCTTTCCAATACCAATTCCTTAAATATTTATGGCACCGTGCCTTGATATTTTTAAGGTGCTTTAGACAGTGCTAGGAAATCAAGTGCTGTCCAAGGCTCAATTTTGGAGAGCACTTGCTATTCAAGCGCCATCTAAGACTTTTTTCTAAAAAAAAAAAAAAATTGGCTGTCACTATTTTTAAATTGAGCAGCTTTAGCACTTTGAAAAAAAAAGCTGTAGCTTCTGCTTTTTTTTTAAAAAAAAATTGGCCATCGTATTTTTTTTCAAATTGAGAAGCTTCGACGATTTGACAAAAAGCGTCATAGTTTCTCTCACCTTATAATTTAATTTCCATAACCTGTCATTTTCTTTTTCATTTCATTTTCATCTTCTTGCTATCTCTTTAGCTCCCCCATTTCCCAGAACTATATTGGCAAAGAAAAAAGGTATTGCTTCATACTAGTATGAACTCTTGGGTTTGGTCATTGAAGATTCTCTTGAGCATTTAGAGCGCCGAGCCCATTCGTTTGACTTGAACCAGTTATTGGATGAGGAGGAAACTGAGTCGTAGATGACAAACATGGTTGAAAGTTTTGGTCAAATCAGTGAGGAAAGACTATTGCTTATTTGTCCTTAACAAAATTTCGGATGACAAATGCGTTAAGGATAATAACAGAGAGGAAGCGCAAAAGCAATTTATTAGGTCAATCTTGAAACATTATTTTCCTTATTTTTATTGAATGTACATAGATAACATTATGAATGAGGAAAATGGCTTTGGAACTGCGTCGTACAATTTTTGGCTCGGTGTATTTTGGTTTTGATGATGTTGAGCTAATGGTGATGACACCAATTATTTAATGCGATGATAACGTATTCATTTCAAATCAATTATAAAGACAGTATCGTTTCTGCTTTGTCTTGTGCCATTTAAACAAACCACGCAACATGCAAAGTCATATCATGATAAGAATTATGGAAAGTACATTAAACAATGAACAAACTAAAAGTAAAATAAAGTACAAATAGAAAATCTTGCTCAACATAAGTTTTTTTGGTAATTTCACTCAACACTAATTTCAAGCAGTCAAGATAAAATAGGATGCCATCATTTATTACATGAAAAAATAACTACACAATAACTTGAAGAAGGAAACCATAATAAAACAATCAAAATAACCCCACTGCTAAAGCACTAGCGCAACAAATTAAAACAGCAGTGTTAAAAAAAATGTTTTTCATCCCCCAACAATCATCCATCAACTTCTTCTAAGTGCGCCCAAACACTATTAGAAAAAAAGGCTTTTTAGACTGGTTGAAAATGACTATTTAAACCAGTGTTAGGTTAGGTCTTACATTGAGCAGTTTAAAAAGTTTGCTACTTTCTAGACCCGGTATACAACCGATTTTAAAAATAAGGTTAAAAATTAAAAAGTATCAGAAAAATCTAGTTCTCAAAATTGCAGCTTTTTACTTGTCATATATGCTAATGTCTTGCTTTTCAGAGATTCTGATATCATGAGATGATAAAGTGAGATATGGACCTTCAATTGGCATTGTATATATATTCTTCATTATTTGAGAAAATCATCTTGTGGGACTTGTGATTTTAAAATAAAATTGAAAAGCATTGGAAAAGAGGCTTTACCTTAATTATTGATTTTGTAAGAGTATGACCATGAGTAGTCATAAGATAACCATATTGCATGCACTGTTGTTGCGATGTTCATTGATTGTGATTGATAGAAAGTAGTTGGAGCAAAATACTAATACATGATAAGACCTCCCGTTGGTGCACATTGAGTTGGTCATTGTCCCTATTAGGATAGGCCTATATGGCTCATTCGTCTCTATTGGAATAGACTCATTTGTTCTAGAGATAAGGATGAGCTCTTGTATTTTTTTTTTTCCCTAAGAGAAATGAATAGGCCCCTGTGGCTTGTGTATCTTTTTAAAGCGATATGACCTCTAGCCATATAATTTCAAAATAAGAAACTAAAGTAATATGACTTCCGGCCATATAATTTTAGAATATGAAATCACAGTTGTATGGCTTTTGGCCATACTAAAATAACAATAATAAAATAAAAGAACTTGTAAATAAGATATAATTAAGATATAAAAAAATAACAACATCTAATCTTAGTCATGGAACCTGATATTTATAACAATTGGTAAAAGTATCTTTTTAATTCCACATAGTGGCTCAGATTATCTCAGACAGATCACATAAAATATGGTAAAAGAAGGTAGATGAAATCGTCAAGGAAACGATGAGAATATCATACCTTCATTGGAGCTTTCATACTGATAATGTGTTATTAAAATAAAAGAAATATGGGATAAGAGAGAGCAAAAGCAAGAGAAGAGAAAATTCAAGAGAGAAAGATGACAGTAATTCTCATTCACTTTTGTGTGTGATTACAATTCTTGCACAAAGTATCTATTTATAGGCCTTCAAGAGTCTTGCACCAAAAGCCACAATTAATAAAAACAACTTGAAAAGCAAGTTGGCTTGGAGAGCAAGTTGACTTGGATATGACTTAATGGATCATATGTGTGTGAGGCACTATCACTGTCACGTTCGAATAACATAAATTATTTGTTTCAGCTTTAATAGGTTGTGCATCTATCATCAATCATTCGTTATGTCTTTTATGCATGCTGGTATATATGTGATGCCTTTATTTTTAATGGTACGTGTATTGTTTTTTTCACTTAGTCTTGTACAATCCTAAAGTCAAATGTTGCGTAGCACATAAATAAATCCTCATTAAGGTAGGCATTAAAGCTTTAATTAATTAAATCAAGAACGTTTAAACATTCGAACCAACAATTTCAATAAAGAAGTAAAAAGGTTAAAACTATAAACACGGGCATAAAGTTAAAAAGTAGCTGGAAATTCATAGACTAGAAATCTAATTATACATTGCATATGAATTCAAGTATTGTTATACACATTTGAGGATAACTATTGTTTATTTATCCAACACTCTATTCAAACTCTTGAAGTGATGGCTCATCATCATCCAATAATTCAAAAAAATTTTCCACGTCTTGAAGTGATAGCGTATTCAAGATGTCAAATTCCTCATGATCCTTGGTAACATGTGTTGCTTCTGTATTGATGATTCCACCATGACCACCTGCTTCTGGATTGATGATTCCATCATGACCACCTGCTTCTAGATTTTGATCCTGTGATATTTGTGGTTGCTGCAGCATCTTACTTCTAAAGGAAACAGCTTGATTTTGATTTTGATTTTTGGTTCCATCATTATTAGCACCTCTAGCAGAACTAACATAAGAAGTTGAACCGGAAGCTGGGTCTTGATCCGGTTGTTGCACACCATAAGTCAGGTTTTGATTACCCCCAAAGGAAGTACCAATCTGCGGTTGCTGCTGCATATTACTTCCAAATGAAGTACTCGGGGCTTGTTTTTGATTTATGATTCCATCATTATTAGCACCTCCCGTGGTACTAACATAATAAGAAGAAATTGAAGCTGGGCTTCGATTTAGTTGTTGCATGCTAGAAGTCAGGTTAGTGCCAATCTGTGATTGCTGCTGCATATTATTGCTAAATGAAGTGCCCAGGGCTTGTTTTTTACTTATGATTCCCTCATTATGAGTAATTCTAGTAGCATTGACATAAGAAAAAGAACCTGAAGCTGGGTTTTGATCGAGTTGTTGCACACCGGAAGTCAGGTTTTGATTACTCCCAATGGAAGTACCAATCTGTGGTTGCTGCTGCGTATTACTTCGAAATGGAGTACCCCGGGCTTGTTTTTTATTTATAGTTGCATCATTATTAGCACCTCCCGTAGTAGTAATATAATTAGAAGAGCCTGAAGCTGGAACCACATGACCTGAAATTATGGTGTTAATTACAAATTAGAATGATGAAGAAGAACAATATGATTATAGAGAAAATAAAACTTCTGTTCCCTAAACTTTTCCTCAAATATTGCTTCAATTACTAAACTTGGACTTGGAACTATTTCCCTCCATTTTCATAACCCAAAACAAGTTAATCATTTGAAATAAATAAGTCCTTGTAATTCGGGCGGAACCAAAAGCTCAAGAACTCAAACAAATGACTAAGAGAGGGTTTAGAGATAAATAATTAAGAGGGGGTTTAGAGATTGAAGGTTAAGTATATATTCCATAATCATATAACCATACCAAAGTTGTTGAAGTTTTGTTCTGGTGGTTGTATTTGCATTTGTATTGGCTGGTGAGCAAGGTGGTAATTATAACGATGGGGTTCCATCGTGAAAAGGGATCCATTCATGTGAGAAACTGAGTAATGCTGCTGCTCTTCCTCCATTCTCTTTAAGCGATCTCTATACTTCTGTAAGTGACTTCCAACATGTGCTCTCGTTAGACCAGGCACATTCATTATTTCAATAATCCGTCTTGGCTTTGCATCTGAGATATAAGGAAACGAAAAATTAATATATTCATAATTATAATAAAGCTTGAAACACACAAAGCACAACAACTGTATCTCAAACAACACAGAAACCTAAGGTACGCGTCAACAATATAGGAAGGATTGACCAGCTTATCAAAGGATTTTGCGAAAGTAAAATATGTGCACCGCATGAGTCCTAAACTTTAAGGAAGGAATAATAAAAACGAAGGAAGATGCGAGCATACTTTCAGGGCCGCCAAGTTGATTCACAGCATTAACAAATAACGGATGGATGTCCTTCCAGGATACCCGCCTTCGTTTTCTCGAAGCAGGTTCTAAGCCATGATTCACAAACTCAAGGTAATCATCTTCTTCCAGACTTGTGTCTTTGGAAGATAGAGAAGAAGAAGAAGAACCCTTATTCTGATTCTGTGGTACAGCGTCATGAGTCTTAGACGTCCTCTCATGCTGCTCCCTCCTCCTACAAACATGTCTCCATAAATTTCCAATCTCATTGCCCAGCTCACTCACTGGCTTCCACAAAACACTGCAAGCACCACTTCTATATGCTGTCAGGATCTCATCAGTTGATCTTTCACCCGCACATATTGCTGCAAAGTAAAAGTAGCATAATGTAAATGTAAATTCTCTCATTAACCCATGTGATAATAAAATTCTTGGATGTAGTAGAACTTAATTACTCACGTACCAACGTGGGCAATATTTGGGTTCAAGTGTTGCTCTCTGATGAACTGGTAGCCATCTATGTCTTTCAAGGCGATATCACTGACAACCAAGTCAAAAGAATCAGGTCCTTTCTCTCGTAGGTATCTTAGGGCACCAAGACCACTGTCACACGCAGTGATTTTATAATAAGATGTTGGAAGATACGTCTGAATACTGGTTTGGGTAGCATGATCGGTGCCCACTAAGAGAAGCTTCAAGGGCTGACGGAAATATTGAGTAAAGAAAGGAGGAAGAAGATAACGACAATGATAGGCTGCAGATTGCTGCATCTCGGCGTCTTATGTTTGAACTATACCTAAGACTGATCTTGAATATAATCTGTGAGAGAAACACAGGGGATATATATATACGTGTGTGTATGTCGGTGTATTGAGGGCCTGACGAGCGGACGCCCTCGCCACGTACACAGAAAATTTAGGGCAAAAATGAAAATTTACAAATTTTGTACGGTAATAAATTTAAAAATTAAAATAAGTAGCACCATTTACCATTTAGTGCCTGTTTGGATTGGCGGTAGAAGCTGCTTTTCCAACTTGATTTACGATATCCGAGGTAAAACGTGTGAGGGGTTTTTTTTCGACTTGAGTGAATGTGTTCTTTCCCCGCTTTCTCAAATATGCCTATAATCTCTTGGGATCATGATTGAAGATTCCAAAAGTGTTTATGCACATAAGTAGAGACAACACTCCTCTCATGTACTTACCTCGTATACTGTAAATCACGATTAAAAAATTGTTTTTAAAGGCTTTAATAACTATTCCAAACAAGCACATTATATTTTTATCGCATTGTATTTTTAACTAGTATATCATTTACTTAAAATTTTTAATCATTCAGTCTCATAATATTTACACAATTTTAGCCTTCGTCTCCATGACATTATATTAATCATTGGTCAAATCCTCTAAAATATTTTCTTTCGTCATTATTTGAGCATTTTTCAACCGAATAATATTAAAATTTACCATAGTACTTATTCTTGGGTTAGAGCGCAAAACTACCCATAATAATTACCATAAAATTCACTTACATGCAAAACTGCACGTGAATTTTACATATTAAGGTAAAAAAGACAAAACGGTTCATTTAAGCAAACATACATTTTTTTATATCTGTGGCCCCAAAAAGTAATCTCTCCACTTCGGTGTTTGTCCACTCCCCTCTACTTTATTCTTACCATTAAATCAACCCTAAACCATAGATACTTAACATCCTATAAAATCATTTTATAATATCAAATAACAAAAAATGTATATAAATAAAGTGAAGTCATTAAAATTTTATCTAAATAGTTTATATCTTTATACTTATATTAAAATATTGGGAAAACTAAGGGCCCGTTTGGTTAGATTGCATTGCACACCTGCGATGGTAATCTTGATTGCATTACCATTGGTGGCCTGTTTGGTTGGGCTTATTAATGGTAATGTAGATTACAATTGTAAAATAGATTGCATATTTTTTGGTAATCAACATTCATAGGGGGACCCCTATGAAAACTCATTGCAGGCTTGTAATCATTGATGAAATCTCAATTGTGACCCTACTAATTTAATAAAAAGACAAGATTTACCCTCACCAACCAAATAATTAAAAACAGGCTATAATCATTTTTTTCTTCTGAAAAGCCCTAACAGACTTGAGAGCAGAACGGCATTGAGACAGAGCAGAAGCCGAGATCGAGGTGGTTCACGGCGGAGGAGAAACAAACACCAAATTTAGTCTGTGGATTCAAAAATCAAATGAATACTGAAATGGTATAAATTGAAGTAAATTAAGAAAGACCTATATACCAGATTCCGCTGCTTCAGTTTGTGGAGAGATTGGGTGATGCCTTAATAGAATCAGCGATTAGTTGCAGAGGAAAAGAAGAGTGTAAAATGAACGTCGTTATAGCTTGCGGAACCGGAAGAAATGAAGAAGGGGGGTTCTTCTTCATCCACCAACATGAACTCGTGAAAATAAAATACTGATTGCCGTAAACTTAGAAAGGGAATCGCCAGCAACATTACAACACAGAAGATCCATTTAGAATGTTACCATTTTGTAAGTTATACAATAGATGCTAGAAAAAACTTTTTTCAAAGTGACAAAATATTATGGTCTGATGGCTAAAAAATTTTGTATAGTCTATAAAGTCTTTGATTTAAATTTTTAAGCCATTCCTCACATAAAAATCCTGTCTCTCTTACGGTCTTATCTAATAACCAAGAGAATTTGCTGATAAATTGAGGAAGGAGATGATTGGTGATGGAGGTTTTTTTAATGTTTAAGGGGTATTTTGGACCTTTTATAATTGAATTTAAATATAAAAAAAATTCTCCACATCTTATTATTAAGCAACCAAACATTATGATGGTAATCATTATTGCATTGCACCCCATTGCATTGCAGTCCATTGCATTACCAAAGGAGTCTGCAATCTAACCAAACGGGCCCTAATATGTGTGTGACTTTATAGTTTTCATCAGTTTGAATTAGGTCCTTAAACTTTTTCTTTCTTTTTATTGGATTCTTTGATTTTCTAGTGTTAGACCTATCAGTCACTACTGTTAGCGGCTTCCATTAAATAAAGATAAACAACGTTAAAAGTTTCTTTACCTCTTCTCCTTCCTCGCCATTCTCCACAACTAACCGTTCCTTTTAGTTCCCACCCCTCCATAACACCTTGCTTCGGTTTCTCCTTCTCTCCCTGCTTTTGTCTGAAAATTGGTGCCAAGCCACCTACCATAAGTGAAACCCATTATAGAAGCTCTTATTCTCTCTCTTCATTTCAAAATTCAGGTCTTCGATTGAGAAAAAAATTATTAAATTTTAATTTCCTTTTTACTGTGATTTTCGGGCTTCTTTCGTCTGCGAGGATGAGGAAATCACGTTGATTATGAGTGTGTTTGGAACAGCGATTGTCAATTGGGCTTGTTGTGATATTACTTTTGATAAAAGCTAAATTATGTAATGTGATTTTTGTTTGGATTGGCAATTGTCAATTGGGCTTTTGCAAAAATAAAAACTTGTTTGGATTGACGATTGTCAATTGGGTTTTTGTGATAATGATAAAAGAGAAATGTAATTAAAAATTATAAAAAATTTATAATAGTTTAAGTTGGGAAATTAGACAATTAAAAAATGCACAATTTGATTAAAATAATATTACATAACCAATTGGATCACATGTTCCGTACAATTTGATCTCTAATTGAGTCACGAATT
The DNA here is from genome assembly GCA_963210345.1 of Inga oerstediana. Classification (NCBI taxonomy): domain Eukaryota; kingdom Viridiplantae; phylum Streptophyta; class Magnoliopsida; order Fabales; family Fabaceae; genus Inga; species Inga oerstediana. The sequence goes on from OY723407.1 coordinate 40,615,132, forward strand.
TGATTCATTTGAGAGCCTGCCATAATTTGTCGTGGAAGATTGTTCAGCTACTCTATTATTATCTACATCAACAAGATTCTCAGCTTCACCTTGGTGAAACACTACGTGTGCAATATCATTTCACCTAATAAAATTATGTAGGGTCATTGTTGCACAAACAATGCGGACTTGTGTCTGATAGCTATACTTGCGCATGTTTTGCAACAATTGAAATCGATTCTTCCACACTCCAAAATTCCTTTAAATAGTAGACCTTAAACTAGAATGATAAAAATTAAAGGTCTCATTAGCGTTTCTAAATCCAGGTTGGTGGCTAAATTCTGGAAGATGGTAACGCTCATGTCTATAAGGACCAAGGTACCCAAGTTGTGTCGGATAGCCAGCGTCAACCAAATAATATTTGCCTAATAAAAGTTTAAATCAATCCAAACTATTAGATTCATTAAAGTGTAAAATGAAAGTAATTGAACGGAAGGTGATGGAGCAATACCTGCAGGTGGATGAGGGAAGTTATAAGATGGATTAGAAACAGCAAATTCGAAGACACGAGCATCATGTGCAGTACCTTCCCAGCCCGCCATAACAAACGTAAAGCACATGTCCCAATCACATATAACCATTACATTCTGTGTTGGAGATCCCTTTCTGCCGATATATCTCTCGCGGTTCATACCAGTGATCACACACTTAATGTGGATTCCATCTATTGCTCCAATAGCATCTTGGAAGAATGAATAATAACGGGGATTATCTTTTATTTTGGGGTGGCATACACTGAATTCGGGATCGTACGATCTGATATTTTCCCCCACTAGACTAATGCAAGCATCTAATACATTGTGCAAATGCCTACTGTCTGTTTCCCCTGAATGTTGAAAGAGCTCTTGAACCACCCTATTGCCTACTCCATGGCTGACGGTGAGCAAGAACATGGCAACCATTTCCTCGATCCCAATGTTCATTGAAATCTGTAAGCTATGTTCGACCTATGACACAAGCTATAAAAGACATGTTTTTCCACTTTAAACATGTCATGACAGCGTGAACCATGTGTTGCCAATACCTCTTGCACCCAGTCATGACCGATGCGTGTACTTGTTTTTCAAAACTATATCAAAAAGCCCCGCTGGGGAAGGATGATTTTTTTTTTTTATAACTTGAGGAAGGAGAATTTTAACGGTGTTCATCTTTATTTAACGGTTGTAAATATTGGATCCAATTACAAAAAGTTAAAGGGTCCAACAAAAATAACAAAAAGTTCCAGTACCTAATTTAAAATTAAGGAAAATTATAAGGACCAACATATTAGTTTTCCCTTAAATATCTTATGTATTCTCAGAGTTGGTCGAACAGTGACAAGGGAAGTGGAGAAGTTGTCCCCCAAATCAGTCCATGTGTCATGTGCCCTCGCTCATGCATCAGCTCTCTCCTCCTCTCACCTTCGTCTCTCTCTTTTTATTATCTCCGTCTTACCCTTACTCTCTGTTTCTTCTCTCCCTCTCACGCCACCTAAAGTGCCATTTCCCTGCAGGCGATGAAGATGTTGTTAGAAGATGAGAGCTATGCGAAGAGATGGGCGTTAGACACTTATGCTGTCCGAAACAAATGATTGCCAGGATGCTTACAAATTCCATTGGAATTTTGCATTTTCATTAAGCCCCTTGCATGTTTTTGCATGCCAAACCAAGTAATTTGTTTATTTTTTATTGTACTCCTAGTTGTAGTTTGTGAACCATCAAGTGTGAAGTGTGAACGCAAACTGAAAAATCAGGCACCACCTGCTTTTTTTTTCCGCTAGCTGTTGTGTGTGAACAGTGAACACATTCTATTAAAAGGAAAAGAAGTTACTCCAATATTATACATAATGATGAGATTTTAAATATGGACAATCTTAGAAAAACATAATTAATACCCCACTTATTCATCATTATATTTTTTACACATGAGTATACAATTTTACCCTTTATTCTTGGAAAGTGAGTAGTTAAATAGGAGTAAAGTTGGAAAGTTATTGACTTTTAAAGCATAGTTACTTCCTTTTGGCCAAGATTAAGGCAAAGTTAATAAAGTTTAATTTTTTTTGTCTCTATGAAAGTTGTTGGAAGTGTTTTTTAAATGGGACAAGAGGATTATATACTAACAACCAACCGTACAATAAATAAGTGTCATAGGGATTTTTTGACGATCGTTATGGACATCCTATTTGCTGCTAAAGAGGAACTATCTTTCCATCTCAAGCTTCTTTTTTCAATTCCATTTTATACACGCACATATCAACATACCCTTCTTGCGTTGAAAGAATTAATTTTGTATCATCTATTTTAAAAATATTATAAAATGTTAAAGTAAGAAAAATATATTGCATGTATCCTTTTATTTATAGTCAAAACCTTTGAAAATGTGCATAAAATCTAAACTTAATTTAAATTCTTTGCCTTATTCACCACTCCAGATAAATAAAAGGGCAAAAGGTCATTGTTTTTATCCTGAAAATATGGTGAGGGAGTTATGTGTATCTAGAATTTTGTTTAGCTCAATATCATCCTAAAAGTATTAGACAATGAGTAATTCTGTCGTCCTAACCATTAAAAAAGCTAACGCTAATTGTTAAACACTTAGCATTGATCATTTAAATTTGTATTGATTAAGGCGACATTGCTCATTTTTAACACTTTCAATGTGATATTAATTAATAGGAAAAATTAATCTTTTGGTCTCTATAGTTTTAATTCATTTGTAACTCAGTCCCCACTCTTTTACTCAGTGCAACTCAATTTATATAGTTTTGACTCGGTTGTAATTCAGTCCCATTGTCTGATTTAATACAACTTAGTTGCTATAGTATTAACCATTTAATAATTTAGTCCTTATGTTTTAAAAAATAAAATAAAATAATATATATAATAAAGGTCAAAAACTAAATTATCAAAATGTTAAAACTATTAGAACTAAGTTGCAGTGAGTTAAAATTCATTGATTAATTAAGTTACAACAAAGTCAAAACTATAGAGATTGAGTTGCATTAAGCCCAAGCAAAGAGATTGGGTTACAATCAAGTCAAAATTATACAGAAAAAAAGATTAATTTTTCCTATTATTTATTGATCTCTCAATGATTGAAACTAAAACTTGTTATAAAATTAGAGAAAATGAGAAAACTACTAGAGAGTATAAGAAATAGCAAGACAAGAGATTGAGATAGAAGACAATGGCCTATTTCTTATTCACTTTGTTTCTTGGGCGAAATGCCTTATACATTCCTCCATTTATAGGCCCCAACCATTCAAATCTGATCCTGGAGTTACAAAGAAATAAAGATGACCATAATGGCATTAACCATGGAAAACCCCTCTCAAGTTATTCATTGCGGAGGTCATGTATTTTAGGACATTGAAGACTAATTTTTACAAGTATCATCTTTTATATTTCATACAATTATAAACACACGCACATAAATATGTCAATTTCATGTTTGACCCTAAAACTGAATCCAAGTGTGATAGGTAATATTGCCATCGGGACAATTTGTCGTTGTCATTTTTTAAGTATCTAAATCAATATTTGTAAGTTGCAATTTATTTTTAATAAGTTTTAATATGACCTAATTATAATTACATTAATCTTTTGAAACCTATTTATCATGCTTCTAAACATTTATCTTTGCTAACAAAGATCAATTCATATAACAAAAATTAATTGTAGTGCGTCTCATAGAGGCATGGCGTGCGTTTTCAAATTAAAATATAATCTACTAAAATTATGATTAATAATATAAATAGAAATTAAAAACAAGTTCATTGGATGCTTTCTAGTTTAGGCTAGGTGGTCTCTTTTATTATAAAAAAAAAAAATTAAAACAAACTTGTCATAATCAAAACCGTGATTCGTCAAAACTTTATAAATAAATAATAGTTGCAAATATTTTTTTTACATATCTGTAAAGTAACAATAACAACAAAGCCTTATCCTACTAGGTGGAGTCAGCTATATGTAAAATATTTTTTTGTTTTTTCCATCACATTTAAGGTAGATTTGCTTTTTATGCATTAAAATAAATTAAATATGGTAATAATAAACAATTTTCAAAAAAAAAAAAAATCAACCCATTTAATCATTGGGAAAATTCCAAAAAACTACATTGGAAATAGCAAAAGGACAATTCAATACATTGAAATTGGAAAAGGACAGATCAGGCGGTGTCAGACGGGCAGATGAATTTGGGATTTTGAAATCTCGGCCAAATGACGAAAATGCCCTTCAGCCCTCAGTCGGAATAACAACATAGGAGTTGTTAATGGCGAGATCGATGGTGTTATTATTGGCCCTGGAACTTGTTATTTGTGAAAGAAGAAATTTGATTTGTTAATTTCGAATCCAGAGTTGTTAATTAAGAGATGGGTGTTGTTATTGGCCCTGAAATTTGTTAAGTGCGAAAGAAGAAAATTGAGTTGTTAATATCGAATCCGGAGTTGTTAATAGTGAGATCGGTGGTGTTATTGGCCCTAAAACTTGTGAATTGTAAAAAAAGAATTGAAGTTGTTAATAACGAATCTGGAGGTGTTGATTACGAGGATCATGTTGTTATTCTGAAGTGGGGATGGAGGGCTGAAGGGCATTTTCGTCATTTGGCCGAGATTTCAAAATGCCAAATTCCTCTGCCTGTCTGACACCGCTTGATCTATCCTTTTCCAATTTCAATGTACTGAATTATCCTTTTGCTATTTTCAACGTAGTTTTTTGGAATTTTCCCTTAATCATTTTGTAATAACTGAGTGTGCAACCTAACTTTAGCGGACACAACTCTTTTTTCAATTGTGTTCAACTTTTGTTTTCTATGTGCAAGGTGGTGCAAACACTACTATAAAATATCGATTTATTGGCGTCATTCTTATGACACTTCTTTAAACAAGTGTCGGAGGAGACTTCTCATTTTTTTTAAAAAAAAATACATGTGACAACTACAGTGCTTGAGTAGGAAAGTGTCATAGTTGTTTAATACATTGTATGGTGCTTGCCTGAGAAAGCGCCATACAATGGGTTATTTTTTTTAAAAAAAATTAATCCCTTTACTTATTAAAAAAATGTATGGCAACTATAGAATAATAGAAATTCCGTAATTGTCAAAGCTCCATTATTATGATAAGATATTTTTTTGAGAAAGTTTGTCTATACTAAAAAAACAAAAATTAAATTTAAGAATCGATTTAGAGGTCAAATAAATTATCCTTATTAAAAATATTTTAATTTTTTTTAAATAAAAGTCCTTGGACGGTGCTTCAAGAAGAAGTGACGTCCAAGATGTGACCTTGAATGGCACTCGGAAAACAAACGTTGTCAAAGGCTTAACCTTGGACGGTGCTTGTTTTCCAAACAGCGTACAAGGACCTTGAACTAATTCAAGGCACCACGTGGTGCCTTGAATTAATTCAAGGCATTAAGCGCCTTTCCAATACCAATTCCTTAAATATTTATGGCACCGTGCCTTGATATTTTTAAGGTGCTTTAGACAGTGCTTGGAAATCAAGTGCTGTCCAAGGCTCAATTTTGGACAGCACTTGCTATTCAAGCGCCATCTAAGATTTTTTTCTTAAAAAAAAAAAAATTGGCCGTCACTATTTTTAAATTGAGAAGCTTTAGCACTTTGAAAAAAAAAGCTGTAGTTTCTGCTTTTTTAAAAAAAAAAAAAAATTGGGCATCGTATTTTTTTTCAAATTGAGAAGCTTCGACGTTTTGACAAAAAGCGTCGTAGTTTCTCTCACCTTATAATTTAATTTCCATAACCTGTCATTTTCTTTTTCATTTCATTTTCATCTTCTTGCTATCTCTTTAGCTCCCCCATCTCCCAGAACTATATTGGCAAAGAAAAAAGGTATTGCTTCATACTAGTATGAACTCTTGGGTTTGGTCATTGAAGATTCTCTTGAGCATTTAGAGCGCCGAGCCCATTCGTTTGACTTGAACCAGTTATTGGATGAGGAGGAAACTGAGTCGTAGATGACAAACATGGTTGAAAGTTTTGGTCAAATCAGTGAGGAAAGACTATTGCTTATTTGTCCTTAACAAAATTTCGGATGACAAATGCGTTAAGGATAATAACAGAGAGGAAGCGCAAAAGCAATTTATTAGGTCAATCTTGAAACATTATTTTCCTCATTTTTATTGAATGTACATAGAAAACATTATGAATGAGGAAAATGGCTTTGGAACTGCGTCGTACAATTTTTGGCTCGGTGTATTTTGGTTTTGATGATGTTGAGCTAATGGTGATGACACCAATTATGTAATGCGATGATAACGTATTCATTTCAAATCAATTATAAAGACAGTATCGTTTCTGCTTTGTCTTGTGCCATTTAAACAAACCACGCAACATGCAAAGTCATATCATGATAAGTATTATGGAAAGTACATTAAACAATGAACAAACTAAAAGTAAAATAAAGTACAAATAGAAAATCTTGCTCAACATAAGTTTTTTTGGTAATTTCACTCAACACTAATTTCAAGCAGTCAAGATAAAATAGGATGCCATCATTTATTACATGAAAAGTTAACTACACAATAACTTAAAGAAGGAAACCATAATAAAACAATCAAAATAACCCCACTGCTAAAGCACTAGCGCAACAAATTAAAACAGCAGTGTTAAAAAAAATGTTTTTCATCCCCCAACAATCATCCATCAACTTCTTCTAAGTGCGCCCAAACACTATTAGAAAAAAAAGGCTTTTTAGACTGGTTGAAAATGACTATTTAAACCAGTGTTAGGTTAGGTCTTACATTGAGCAGTTTAAAAAGTTTGCTACTTTCTAGACCCGGTATACAACCGATTTTAAAAATAAGGTTAAAAATTAAAAAGTATCAGAAAAATCTAGTTCTCAAAATTGCAGCTTTTTACTTGTCATATATGCTAATGTCTTGCTTTTCAGAGATTTGATATCATGAGATGATAAAGTGAGATATGGACCTTCAATTGGCATTGTATATATATTCTTCATTATTTGAGAAAATCATCTTGTGGGACCTGTGATTTTAAAATAAAATTGAAAAGCATTGGAAAAGAAAAGAGGCTTTACCTTAATTATTGATTTTGTAAGAGTATGACCATGAGTAGTCATAAGATAACCATATTGCATGCACTGTTGTTGCGATGTTCATTGATTGTGATTGATAGAAAGTAGTTGGAGCAAAATACTAATACATGATAAGACCTCCCGTTGGTGCACATTGAGTTGGTCATTGTCCCTATTAGGATAGGCCTATATGGCTCATTCGTCTCTATTGGAATAGACTCATTTGTTCTAGAGATAAGGATGAGCTCTTGTATTTTTTTTTCCCTAAGAGAAATGAATAGGCCCCTGTGGCTTGTGTATCTTTTTAAAGCGATATGACCTCTAGCCATATAATTTCAAAATAAGAAACTAAAGTAATATGACTTCCGGCCATATAATTTTAGAATATGAAATCACAGATGTATGGCTTTTGGCCATACTAAAATAACAATAATAAAATAAAAGAACTTGTAAATAAGATATAATTAAGATATAAAAAAATAACAACATCTAATCTTAGTCATGGAACCTGATATTTATAATAATTGGTAAAAGTATCTCTTTAATTCCACATAGTGACTCAGATTATCCCAGACAGATCACATAAAATATGGTAAAAGAAGGTAGATGAAATCGTCAAGGAAACGATGAGAATATCATACTTTCATTGGAGCTTTCATACTGATAATGTGTTATTAAAATAAAAGAAATATGGGATAAGAGAGAGAAAAAGCAAGAGAAGAGAAAATTCAAGAGAGAAAGATGACAGTAATTCTCATTCACTTTTGTGTGTGATTACAATTCTTGCACAAAGTATCTATTTATAGGCCTTCAAGAGTCTTGCACCAAAAGCCACAATTAATAAAAACAACTTGAAAAGCAAGTTGGCTTGGAGAGCAAGTTGACTTGGATATGACTTAATGGATCATATGTGTGTGAGGCACTATCACTGTCACGTTCGAATAACATAAATTATTTGTTTCAGCTTTAATAGGTTGTGCATCTATCATCAAATCATTCGTTATGTCTTTTATGCATGCTGGTATATATGTGATGCCTTTGTTTTTAATGGTACGTGTATTGTTTTTTTCACTTAGTCTTGTACAATCCTAAAGTCAAATGTTGCGTAGCACATAAATAAATCCTCATTAAGGTAGGCATTAAAGCTTTAATTAATTAAATCAAGAACGTTTAAACATTCGAACCAACAATTTCAATAAAGAAGTAAAAAGGTTAAAACTATAAACACGGGCATAAAGTTAAAAAGTAGCTGGAAATTCATAGACTAGAAATCTAATTATACATTGCATATGAATTCAAGTATTGTTATACACATTTGAGGATAACTATTGTTTATTTATCCAACACTCTATTCAAACTCTTGAAGTGATGGCTCATCATCATCCAATAATTCAAAAAACTTTTCCACGTCTTGAAGTGATAGCGTATTCAAGATGTCAAATTCCTCATGATCCTTGGTAACATGTGTTGCTTCTGTATTGATGATTCCACCATGACCACCTGCTTCTAGATTGATGATTCCATCATGACCACCTGCTTCTAGATTTTGATCCTGTGATATTTGTGGTTGCTGCAGCATCTTACTTCTAAAGGAAACAGCTTGATTTTGATTTTTGGTTCCATCATTATTAGCACCTCTAGCAGAACTAACATAAGAAGTTGAACCGGAAGCTGGGTCTTGATCCGGTTGTTGCACACCATAAGTCAGGTTTTGATTACCCCCAAAGGAAGTACCAATCTGCGGTTGCTGCTGCATATTACTTCCAAATGAAGTACTCGGGGCTTGTTTTTGATTTATGATTCCATCATTATTAGCACCTCCCGTGGTACTAACATAATAAGAAGAAATTGAAGCTGGGCTTCGATTTAGTTGTTGCATGCTAGAAGTCAGGTTAGTGCCAATCTGTGATTGCTGCTGCATATTATTGCTAAATGAAGTGCCCAGGGCTTGTTTTTTACTTATGATTCCCTCATTATGAGTAATTCTAGTAGCATTGACATAAGAAAAAGAACCTGAAGCTGGGTTTTGATCGAGTTGTTGCACACCGGAAGTCAGGTTTTGATTACTCCCAATGGAAGTACCAATCTGTGGTTGCTGCTGCGTATTACTTCGAAATGGAGTACCCCGGGCTTGTTTTTTATTTATAGTTGCATCATTATTAGCACCTCCCGTAGTAGTAATATAATTAGAAGAGCCTGAAGCTGGAACCACATGACCTGAAATTATGGTGTTAATTACAAATTAGAATGATGAAGAAGAACAATATGATTATAGAGAAAATAAAACTTCTGTTCCCTAAACTTTTCCTCAAATATTGCTTCAATTACTAAACTTGGACTTGGAACTATTTCCCTCCATTTTCATAACCCAAAACAAGTTAATCATTTGAAATAAATAAGTCCTTGTAATTCGGGCGGAACCAAAAGCTCAAGAACTCAAACAAATGACTAAGAGAGGGTTTAGAGATAAATAATTAAGAGGGGGTTTAGAGATTGAAGGTTAAGTATATATTCCATAATCATATAACCATACCAAAGTTGTTGAAGTTTTGTTCTGGTGGTTGTATTTGCATTTGTATTGGCTGGTGAGCAAGGTGGTAATTATAACGATGGGGTTCCATCGTGAAAAGGGATCCATTCATGTGAGAAACTGAGTAATGCTGCTGCTCTTCCTCCATTCTCTTTAAGCGATCTCTATACTTCTGTAAGTGACTTCCAACATGTGCTCTCGTTAGACCAGGCACATTCATTATTTCAATAATCCGTCTTGGCTTTGCATCTGAGATATAAGGAAACGAAAAATTAATATATTCATAATTATAATAAAGCTTGAAACACACAAAGCACAACAACTGTATCTCAAACAACACAGAAACCTAAGGTACGCGTCAACAATATAGGAAGGATTGACCAGCTTATCAAAGGATTTTGCGAAAGTAAAATATGTGCACCGCATGAGTCCTAAACTTTAAGGAAGGAATAATAAAAACGAAGGAAGATGCGAGCATACTTTCAGGGCCGCCAAGTTGATTCACAGCATTAACAAATAACGGATGGATGTCCTTCCAGGATACCCGCCTTCGTTTTCTCGAAGCAGGTTCTAAGCCATGATTCACAAACTCAAGGTAATCATCTTCTTCCAGACTTGTGTCTTTGGAAGATAGAGAAGAAGAAGAAGAACCCTTATTCTGATTCTGTGGTACAGCGTCATGAGTCTTAGACGTCCTCTCATGCTGCTCCCTCCTCCTACAAACATGTCTCCATAAATTTCCAATCTCATTGCCCAGCTCACTCACTGGCTTCCACAAAACACTGCAAGCACCACTTCTATATGCTGTCAGGATCTCATCAGTTGATCTTTCACCCGCACATATTGCTGCAAAGTAAAAGTAGCATAATGTAAATGTAAATTCTCTCATTAACCCATGTGATAATAAAATTCTTGGATGTAGTAGAACTTAATTACTCACGTACCAACGTGGGCAATATTTGGGTTCAAGTGTTGCTCTCTGATGAACTGGTAGCCATCTATGTCTTTCAAGGCGATATCACTGACAACCAAGTCAAAAGAATCAGGTCCTTTCTCTCGTAGGTATCTTAGGGCACCAAGACCACTGTCACACGCAGTGATTTTATAATAAGATGTTGGAAGATACGTCTGAATACTGGTTTGGGTAGCATGATCGGTGCCCACTAAGAGAAGCTTCAAGGGCTGACGGAAATATTGAGTAAAGAAAGGAGGAAGAAGATAACGACAATGATAGGCTGCAGATTGCTGCATCTCGGCGTCTTATGTTTGAACTATACCTAAGACTGATCTTGAATATAATCTGTGAGAGAAACACAGGGGATATATATATACGTGTGTGTATGTCGGTGTATTGAGGGCCTGACGAGCGGACGCCCTCGCCACGCACACAGAAAATTTAGGGCAAAAATGAAAATTTACAAATTTTGTACGGTAACAAATTTAAAAATTAAAATAAGTAGCACCATTTACCATTTAGTGCTTGTTTGGATTGGCGGTAGAAGCTGCTTTTCCAACTTGATTTAGGATATCCGAGGTAAAACGTGTGAGGGTTTTTTTTTCCGACTTGAGTGAATCTGTTCTTTCACCGCTTTCTCAAATATGCCTATAATCTCTTGGGATCATGATTGGAGATTCCAAAAGTGTTTATGCACATAGGTAGAGACAACACTCCTCTCATGTATTTGCCTCGTATACTGTAAATCACGATTAAAAAATTGTTTTTAAAGGCTCTAATAACTATTCCAAACAAACACATTATATTTTTATCGCATTGTATTTTTAACTAGTATATCATTTATTTAAAATTTTTAATCATTCAGTCTCATGATATTTACACAATTTTAGCCTTCGTCTCCATGACATTATATTAATCATTTGTCAAATCCTCTAAAATATTTTCTTTCGTCATTATTTGAGCATTTTTCAACCGAATAATATTAAAATTTACCATAGTACTTATTCTTGGGTTAGAGCGCAAAACTACCCATAATAATTACCATAAAGTTCACTTACATGCAAAACTGCACGTGAATTTTACATATTAAGGTAAAAAAGACAAAACGGTTCATTTAAGCAAACATACATTTTTTTATATCTGTGGCCCCAAAAAGTAATCTCTCCACTTCGGTGTTTGTCCACTCCCCTCTACTTTATTCTTACCATTAAATCAACCCTAAGCCATAGATACTTAACATCCTATAAAATCATTTTATAATATCAAATAACAAAAAATGTATATAAATAAAGTGAAGTCATTAAAATTTTATCTAAATAGTTTATATCTTTATACTTATATTAAAATATTGGGAAAACTAATATGTGTGTGCCTTTATAGAATTATAGTTTTCATCAGTTTGAATTAGGTCCTTAAACTTTTTCTTTCTTTTTATTGGATTCTTTGATTTTCTAGTGTTAGACCTATCAGTCACTACTGTTAGCGGCTTCCATTAAATAAAGATAAACAACGTTAAAAATTTCTTTACCTCTTCTCCTTCCTCGCCATTCTCCACAACTAACCGTTCCTTTTAGTTCCCACCCCTCCATAACACCTTGCTTCGGTTTCTCCTTCTCTCCCTGCTTTTGTCTGAAAATTGGTGCCAAGCCACCTACCATAAGTGAAACCCATTATAGAAGCTCTTATTCTCTCTCTTCATTTCAAAATTCAGGTCTTCGATTGAGAAAAAAATTATTAAATTTTAATTTCCTTTTTACTGTGATTTTCGGGCTTCTTTCGTCTGCGAGGATGAGGAAATCACGTTGATTAGAGTGTGTTTGGAACGGCGATTGTCAATTGGGCTTGTTGTGATATTACTTTTGATAAAAGCCATATTATGTAATGTGATTTGTGTTTGGATTGGCAATTGTCAATTGGGCTTTTGCAAAAATAAAAAACTTGTTTGGATTGGCGGTTGTCAATTGGGTTTTTTTGATAATGATAAAAGAGAAATGTAATTAAAAATTATAAAAAATTTATAATAGTTTAAGTTGGGAAATTAGACAATTAAAAAATGCACAATTTGATTAAAATAATATTACATAACCAATTGGATCACATGTTCCGTACAATTTGATCTCTAATTGAGTCACGAATTTGATTCATTTGAGAGCCTGCCATAATTTGTCGTGGAAGATTGTTCAGCTACTCTATTATTATCTACATCAACAAGATTCCCAGCTTCACCTTGGCGAAACACTACGTGTGCAATATCATTTCACCTAATAAAATTATGTAGGGCCATTGTTGCACAAACAATGCGGACTTGTGTCTGATAGCTATACTTGCGCATGTTTTGCAACAATTGAAATCGATTCTTCCACACTCCAAAATTCCTTTCAATAGTAGACCTTAAACTAGAATGATAAAAATTAAAGGTCTCATTAGCGTTTCTAAATCCAGGTTGGTGGCTAAATTCTGGAAGATGGTAACGCTCATGTCTATAAGGACCAAGGTACCCAAGTTGTGTCGGATAGCCAGCGTCAACCAAATAATATTTGCCTAATAAAAGTTTAAATCAATCCAAACTATTAGATTCATTAAAGTGTAAAATGAAAGTAATTGAATGGAAGGTGATGGAGCAATACCTGCAGGTGGATGAGGGAAGTTATAAGATGGATTAGAAACAGCAAATTCGAAGACACGAGCATCATGTGCAGTACCTTCCCAGCCCGCCATAACAAACGTAAAGCACATGTCCCAATCACATATAACCATTACATTCTGTGTTGGAGATCCCTTTCTGCCGATATATCTCTCGCGGTTCATACCAGTGATCACACACTTAATGTGGATTCCATCTATTGCTCCAATAGCATCTTGGAAGAATGAATAATAACGGGGATCATCTTTTATTTTGAGGTGGCATACACTGAATTCGGGATCGTACGATCTGATATTTTCCCCCACTAGACTAATGCAAGCATCTAATACATTGTGCAAATGCCTACTGTCCGTTTCCCCTGAATGTTGAAAGAGCTCTTGAACCACCCTATTGCCTACTCCATGGCTGACGGTGAGCAAGAACATGGCAACCATTTCCTCGATCCCAATGTTCATTGAAATCTGTAAGCTATGTTCGACCTATGACACAAGCTATAAAAGACATGTTTTTCCACTTTAAACATGTCATGACAGCGTGAACCATGTGTTGCCAATACCTCTTGCACCCAGTCATGACCGATGCGTGTACTTGTTTTTCAAAACTATATCAAAAAGCCCCGCTGGGGAAGGATGATTTTTTTTTTTTTTTATAACTTGAGGAAGGAGAATTTTTACGGTGTTCATCTTTATTTAACGGTTGTAAATATTGGATCCAACTACAAAAAGTTAAAGGGTCCAACAAAAATTACAAAAAGTTCCAGTACCTAATTTAAAATTAAGGAAAATTATAAGGACCAACATATTAGTTTTCCCTTAAATATCTTATGTATTCTCAGAGTTGGTCGAACAGTGACAAGGGAAGTGGAGAAGTTGTCCCCCAAATCAGTCCATGTGTCATGTGCCCTCGCTCATGCATCAGCTCTCTCCTCCTCTCACCTTCGTCTCTCTCTTTTTATTATCTCCGTCTTACCCTTACTCTCTGTTTCTTCTCTCCCTCTCACGCCACCTAAAGTGCCATTTCCCTGCAGGCGATGAAGATGTTGTTAGAAGATGAGAGCTATGCGAAGAGATGGGCGTTAGACACTTATGCTGTCCGAAACAAATGATTGCCAGGATGCTTACAAATTCCATTGGAATTTTGCATTTTCATTAAGCCCCTTGCATGTTTTTGCATGCCAAACCAAGTAATTTGTTTAATTTTTATTGTACTCCTAGTTGTAGTTTGTGAACCATCAAGTGTGAAGTGTGAACGCAAACTGAAAAATCAGGCACCACCTGCTTTTTTTTCCGCTAGCTGTTGTGTGTGAACAGTGAACACATTCTATTAAAAGGAAAAGAAGTTACTCCAATATTATACATAATGATGAGATTTTAAATATGGACAATCTTAGAAAAACATAATTAATACCCCACTTATTCATCATTATATTTTTTACACATGAGTATACAATTTTACCCTTTATTCTTGGAAAGTGAGTAGTTAAATAGGAGTAAAGTTGGAAAGTTATTGACTTTTAAAGCATAGTTACTTCCTTTTGGCCAAGATTAAGGCAAAGTTAATAAAGTTTAATTTTTTTTTGTCTCTATGAAAGTTGTTGGAAGTGTTTTTTAAATGGGACAAGAGGATTATATACTAACAACCAACCGTACAATAAATAAGTGTCATAGGGATGTTTTGACGACCGTTATGGACATCCTATTTGCTGCTAAAGAGGAACTATCTTTCCATCTCAAGCTTCTTTTTTCAATTCCATTTTATACACGCACATATCAACATACCCTTCTTGCGTTGAAAGAATTAATTTTGTATCATCTATTTTAAAAATATTATAAAATGTTAAAGTAAGAAAAATATATTGCATGTATCCTTTTATTTATAGTCAAAACCTTTGAAAATGTGCATAAAATCTAAACTTAATTTAAATTCTTTGCCTTATTCACCACTCCAGATAAATAAAAGGGCAAAAGGTCATTTTTTTTATCCTGAAAATATGGTGAGGGAGTTATGTGTATCTAGAATTTTTTTTAGCTCAATATCATCCTAAAAGTATTAGACAATGAGTAATTCTGTCGTCCTAACCATTAAAAAAGCTAACGCTAATTGTTAAACACTTAGCATTGATCATTTAAATTTGTATTGATTAAGGCGACATTGCTCATTTTTAACACTTTCAAGGTGATATTAATTAATAGGAAAAATTAATCTTTTGGTTTCTATAATTTTAATTCATTTGTAACTCAGTCCCCACTCTTTTACTCGGTGCAACTCAATCCCTATAGTTCTGACTCGGTTGTAATTCAGTCCCATCACTCTGACTCAATACAACTTAGTTCCTAAAGTATTAACCATTTAATAATTTAGTCCTTATGTTTTAAAAAAAATAAAATAATATATAAAATAAAGGTCAGGGACTAAATTATCAAAATGTTAAAACTATTAGAACTATGTTGCAATGAGTTAAAATTCAGTGATTAAGTTACAACAAAGTCAAAACTATAGAGATTGAGTTGCATTAAGCCAAAGCAAAGAGATTGGGTTACAATCAAGTTAAAATTATACAGAAAAAAAGATTAATTTTTCATATTATTTATCGATCTCTCAATGATTGAAGCTAAAACTTGTTATAAAATTAGAGAAAATGAGAAAACTACTAGAGAGTATAAGAAATAGCAAGACAAGAGATTGAGATAGAAGACAATGGCCTATTTCTTATTCACTTTGTTTCTTGGGCGAAATGCCCTATACATTCCTCTATTTATAGGCCCCAACCATTCAAATGTGATCCTGGAGTTACAAAGAAATAAAGATGACCATAATGGCATTAACCATGGAAAACCCCCCTCAAGTTATACATTGCGGAGGCCATGTATTTTAGGACATTGAAGACTAATTTTTACAAGTATCATCTTTTATTCATACAATATAAACACACGCACATAAATATGTCAACTTCATGTTCGACCCTAAAATTGAATCCAAGTGTGATAGGTAATACTGCCATTGGGACAATTTATCGTTGTCATTTTTTAAGTATCTAAATCAATATTTGTAAGTTGCAATTTATTTTTATATTTGTAAGCTTAAAAATTAAAAATTTAAACTTACAATATATAGGAAATTCAAGAAGACAGAGTTGACACTTCAAATAAATACTTGAAAAAAAATTTTGAGCATACATATATGATCATGACAGATTTTAACTAAAAAAGAAAAAATGAACGAAATATTGAGGAAAAAAACACTTACACGCTAGCACTAGTACAAAATTCCCTTTTTAGACCGCCATATTTAGACCGGTTATAGCGAATAAGGTCTAAAAAATTTGACCGGTGGCAGTTTTATAATTATATAGAACTTCAAATATCAAAATATTTAAAAAATTTTAAGACTGGTTTTATTTATAACCGGTCTAAATAATTTTTTTAAGACCGGTTATTATAAATAACCGGTCTTAAATATCAAACATTTCAAGACGCGGTTTTTAAAATAACCAATCTTAAAAGTCATACTTTTTAAACCGGTTCTTATAATAACCGGTCTAAAAAGTGATATTTTTTTTAAAAAAATATGGATTTTTTTTAAATATGAAAATTTAAAAAACAATTCACCCTTTTAAGACCAGTTTTATTTATAACCGGTCTAAAATATCAACCCTAAATTTTTGAATCTCCTCTTTGTCACGCCTAATTTTCGCTCTCTTAATTTGAAACCTCTCTTCTTGGTGCGATTATTCTGTGAGCTCGGTCATCTTCGCTCGATCTCATTCTCATGTTTGTTGCTGCGGTGCTCTGACCCTTGCACTAAATGAATTTGTCGCAGCTACAACCTCGCTTGTTTTGATCTCCTTCGTCGCGACTTTTCACTGTAGTTGCATTTCTATCTCTAGTATGGGTCTGGCTTTGCTTGGTCACATAGACTTATACCATGAATGTGATTTGCAGACTCAGCATTTTAGAAAAGGTTGAAGAAGTGAACATCAACCTTGCATTGTTGTGAAGGAAGTATCTTTTCGTCTTTTTAGTTTTAGTATACTGTAAGTGATGATAAGAAGGAGGAGGTTCCTGAAGTTAGTATTCTTCTTTACTTCTTTAATTATTTATGATTTTACAACGTTGTTCTGCTTTGTGTTTCGTTTGATTAGCTATGCAAGGATTTTTTTTTGGTTATGGTCTATAAGTTGTTATATTTCATGTTTCTACTCTCAGGCAACCCCATTCATCTGTTACCACAATTACCTGATACTTCAGTTGGTTCAAAAAGCACTCCCTTATTTGTTGAGTGACAGATTGCCCCATTTGATCCTACTAAGAAGAAGAAGAAGAAGAAGAAAGTTGCAATTATAGATCCTGCTGATGATTTAGTTGACAACTTGGCTGAGAAGACAGAAAACTTGTCTGGTATCTAATTTAAACCAAAAGATATTTTTATTATTGTTGCCGATGTTATCATTTGAGGTATCTCTAACTGTCAATATGCATGGTTCATTCTCATTTTTACAGTTTCAGATGGGGCTGAGACTCCATTTGCTGGTTTAAAAAAGAAGAAGAAGAAGACAGTAAGTCATTCAGTATTTATGTAGAATATTTTTGCACACAATCTCTACCAAAGCCATTGGAATATATAATTATATAGGGGCAATATGATGCTTGTTTTTTTATTGAAGGTTGAAACTCGTAACTTTACTAATAAGGGTGGAGATGCTGCTGAAGATTTAGATGGTAAGTAATTGTATTATTTATGGATGTGCGATAAACTGAACTCAATGACTGTATCTGTGTTATACTCTTGATGTCAAGTGAAATTAGCTGAATAAGTGATGAGCATCTAATAAATTTTGAACTCATTACATTGAATAAATCTAAGATAAGTTGCTCTTATCTCAGAAATATGGATTGGTAGAAAAGTTGAGTGAATATGATAAAAAGATGATTCTTTCTTTCTTTTTTTTCTTTGTTTTGTTCTATTTCTCATTGCCTTTTGATCAGAGTCTAGAGTGAAAAAGGTGATATAGGTAGAGCACTACAAAAAAAAAAAGTCATATTTATTTTCTTAAACAAATCACTTTTTAGACCGGTTCTTATAATAACCGGTCTTAAAGTACTTTTAAGACCGATTCTTAGAATAACCTGTCTTAAAAGTACTTTTTAGACCAGTTATTATAAGAACCGGTCTAAAAAGTATGACTTTTAAGACTGGTTATTCTAAGAACCAGTCTTAAAAGTCTTGAAAAAAAAAATTTTAGACTGGTTTTTAAAAATTTTGGACTTTTTAGGCCTAGTCTTCGAACAACCGATCTAAAAAAGTGATTTTAAGACCGGTTGCTTAACCGGACTAAGAAATAACAAACTTTTTAGACCGGCTGTATCAAGACTGGATCCAAAACCGATATAAAAAGTCATTTTTAAACGGTCTAAAAAGTTATTTTCCCACTAGTGTAGGGAGATTTTGAAAGAGACTGAGATAAGGAAAAACAATATGGGAGAGGAAGCTTTGTACTGCAATAGAGTTGTGGAAAATGGAGGAGCTAGAGAGAACGCGGGAAGATGAAAACAAAAACGAAAACAACGGGGTAAAATTTAAATAGTAGATTGTAAAGAAGCTGCAACATTTTTTGTTAAAACACCGTAGCTTCCTAAATATTTTTTTAAACAAAACAAACACCTTAAATATATTCAAGGCACCACATGGTGACTTAAAATATCCAAAGTACCATGTGGTGCCCAAGGCACCCACACGGTGCCTTATATAATTCAAGGTCGCCTTGAATATTCAAGGCGACCTTGAGTGCCTTACCCGACCCTCTTTAATAGAACGCCGGCTAAGGCCCTATTATTTGGCCTTAGCCGATGCTCTAGCATATTTGACCTTCCCCGGTGCTTAATTATAGAGCGCTGGCTAAGGCTAGTTTTAGCCAGCACTTTATAATTAAGCACCGGCTAAGGGCTAATTTTTTTTTTTTTTTGGAACTCAAGAATGAAGTAGGTGATTTCTTTGTTGACTTACTACAACACGAGATTTTGAATAATAATATCTTTTTGACTTATTCTCACCCTTATTTGGCATTTTATTTTTAAGAGCCGAATAAGTTTTTTTCAAATAAAAAAATGCTAAAAAATTAACCTAGCTACGGCTCTTTTTTTAGAAGCACCGTAACTTGGGCTTTTTTTTTTTTGAAATAAATGTTTTGTATGGTGTTTGTCTAAGAAAGTGTCGCACAAGCCTAACACTAAGCTTTCGTGCTTATATTAGGAAGCGTCATAGCTTCTGAACTTTTTTTAAAAAAAAACTATTATCTACGGCGCTTCTTTGAAGAAACGCCAAAAAAAGGGGTGCCGTTAAATCCTTCTTTTGTAGTAGTGATATGATAATTTGGTAATTAAATATTCCTCTAGTTCTATGTATAGGGTAAAGAGAGAGAGTGTTTTTTTGTCATTTATAAAGCACTTCATTAAATTTTTTTATATGAATATTCAATTTTATCCTTCTTTTATTATTATGTGAACTGTTATGTTTTTGGAAAGTGTATAGTTAAATAGAAGCATAATTGAAAAATTGTTGACTTTTAAGTCAGAATTAATGAAGTTTAAGATTTTTCTCAGTTTATGTGAAACATATTGAAAGTGACGAAAAGTAGCAAAGTGTCAATTTTGTTTTTCCTGTTCTATTCTCTCCAAACTCTCCTTATACAGTATCTCATCTTCTAGAAGAAATATATGGTCATTATTAGGAGTATAAATGTAAGTGGGGCATTAATTAAGTGGGGCACTAATAAGTGACGGAATTTAGGGACGGAAATTTTCCGTCTTTAATATTCTGTCACTAAATAATTAGTAACGATTTTTTTACCAAAGGAACATATTCTGTCACTAATATGATTTCGTCGCTAAACTAATTCGTGATGGAAATTTTCCGTCACTAATTAGAGACAAAAATTTTCCATCTTTAAAATTCTGTCACTAAATAATTAGTAACGGTTTTTTTACCAAAGGAACATATTCTGTCACTAATATGATTTCATCGCTAAACTGATTCGTGATGGAAATTCCGTCACTAAATTTCATCACTAATTTGATGTTTTTTGTAGTGTTTGGGTTGTGTTGAGAGGAAGAGAAGAAATAGAGATAGTAAGGGTATAGACGGAGAGAATGAGAGAAGACAAAGAGAGAGACGAAGGGTAAGAGGGGAGAGAGTTGATGCATGAGAGAGAGCATGTGACACTTGGACTGATTTGGGTACTAACTCACCACTTCCCTTCTTCTAGCAACTCTAAAAATATATAAAATTTTTTAGGGAAAACTAATATGTGAGTCCTTATAATTTTCCTTAATTTTGAATAAAATCCTTAAGTTTTTTTCTTCTTTATTGGATCCTTTAACTTTTTGCTGTTAGATCCATTAGTCACTATGGTTAAATAAAGATAAATAGCATTAAAATTCTCCTTCCTTACCGAAGATCTTTTGGTCTACTTCTACTCTACTTGATATAGTTTGTCATAGGAAGGAGACATTACAATCAACACGATTTTCCCCTTTCTCTTTATCATGCTGAGCTTGCACAAGAAAGAAGCCCAAAAATTAGAGTAAAAAGGAAACTAAAATTAATAATTTTTTCTCAATGGAGATTTGAATTTTGAAATCAAGGGAGAGAATAAGAAGCTTCTGATAATGGGGGTTTACTATTTATAAGAAGGGATATCTAGGGATGTCAGCATCAAATTGCATCTCAAACAAGACAAAAGTAGGGAGAGGAGGAGAAACTAAAGCAAGAAGGTGTTATGGTGGGGTGGGAAACGAGAAGGAACGATTAGTTGTGAAGATTGGTGAGGAAGGAGAAGATGTAAGGAAACTTTTAACAGTGTTTATCTTTATTTAATGACAACGACTACTAGTCTAATGCTAGAAAGTCAAAGGATCCAATAAAAAGGAAAAAAAATTAAGGACCTGACACTACTACAAAAATCACGATACACAACAATTATTAACTTCCATACATAAAGGTTCTGAATCATCATCTATGTAGGGGCTATAAAAGCTCTGCGCAAATACATTACAAGTCTGAATCATTATTTATTCTGAACCTATTATAATGGTTATAATATAACACCCGTTATGCATTAAGACTCGGTGAGGCCATGATATGCCCATTGCTGTGATAATAATTAACAGGCACACATAAACAACTGTCATAATATATGGCAATGCTTGCATAATACATAATAGTTCCAATTTAACAACTGTTATATATAGTTGACATAAATAACGGTTGTTAGATAATAACCATGATTTATAGAAGCAAAATTTTTTTTTTAATTAAGCGGGGTTCTTCTTTCAAGATCCCCTTGCATATAAATTTACAAAATGAATCACAATATATATTTATATTTTCATTCATATATAGAACAATACAATAAATCAGAATATATTTACAGTCATTCATGTATATGTATACACTATTAAAACCAAAATATTAAAACAAATTAAACAAATCATCAGTATCTATAAATTTACAGCATATTGTGTATTATTTTTGCTCCAACTGACGTTGCACAAATGCTGCCAACTCTTCAGCCACTTCTGAAAGAGGCAAGCTTCACCCAAGAGGGGGTGAATTGGGTGATGTGATAAAATTTTTCGCTTGATGTGGTGATATGAAAATAGTAGTAGACAGAGTAGAGTTGATAAGATTGAAACACAGAGAGTTATACTAGTTCGGCCTAAAAACCAGGCCTACGTCCAGTCCTCAGAGATCAAGACCTACTGAGATATTCACTATTCTTCTAAGATTCAATGGGCTCTCAGAATGCCATAAAACAACAATTGTCCTCGAACGGACTACGAGCAGAAATATTCTCACACTAAGAAATTTCTCTCCCCCTTACGACAAGTCTTACGTGCAAAAAAAAAAACAACCTATGACCTTTCCCACTTGCTTACGTATACAAGTCTTATGAGCAGCAACGTTCTCTCCTGCTTACACCACTGTAAGTCTTACGAGCAGCAACGTTCTCTACTGCTTGTATCTTATAAGTCTTATGAGTGGAAGGTTTAACTAGGAATTCTCTCAATTGCTTCTCTCGTAAGGATATCTACCCTCTCAAGGTCCCAATACCTTGAGATCAAATGAAAATAGAATTTGAAATGTATATGAACTCTCTTATAGAGTAAGTATGATAAACACTGAAGATCAATATGAATACAGAGAAAATATGAATAACAGAGACTCGTGTATTTGCTTGTGAATTCTTGTGCTTAGTTGTTATTGACGATCTCTGGGACTCAGTATTTATAGACGTTCATTTTTGCCTATTTGAATATCGATCATTGTGGAGCGGGGCATGTTACTGTGGAACGGCATGCGCACGTTTAAAAACTTTGAATGTGGTAGGTACGTGCTTGTCATGATGTTGTCTGCCATTGTTTGACCTCCTTCACGTCTGTTTATTTCAACGTTCATCCTCCTGTATCACACTTATAATACTTTCAAAATGATGTTAAATAATAATAATAAGTGATGATAAGATAAATAAATATTATTAAACCATATTCGGATTGAACGCTGTAAGACTGGTGCATTTTGTCTTCTGCCAGAGTATCACTCGAGCATGGATGGGCTCACTCGAGTGAACTCACCATTTTTCTACTTGCTCTTCAGTTTTCTTCTTGCACTCGCTCAGGATTTCAGAGAGATAATTTTCTCACTCGCGAGTGATGTGGTGCTTAACTCGAGCACAACTCCTTCTGCTCGAGTGGCCTTGCATTTTACACTAGGAGACTCGTCTCTGAACAGCACTCGCATACCATTTTATCAAGAGTGAGATTTTGCACTCGCAGGTGATGTGGGCCCTCACTCGAGCACACATACTCCTGGTTGAGTGAGAAGGATATTCTCATGTAATATACTTTTGTGATCAGCACTTGCATCATAATTTGAGAGAGTTAGATTTCTCATTCGTGAGTGCTGATGTGTCACTCGGGCATATGAAGCCTCACTCGGGCATACTTGTACTTCTCTGACCTTTATGACTCTCGGCCAAACACTTGCACTCCCTCACTCGCTAGTACTCGAGTACAAACCTGCTTCATGCTCGAGTATTGATTACAATGCTCGAGTGCATCAATAAGGATGACAGGAATTGCTCTCGGCCAAGCACTCACAGTCGCTCACTCGCATGTGCTCGAGTGAGAGAGAGTCTTCTGCTCGAGTGCTATCTCTAGTGCTCGAGTGAATCAGTAAAAATGACAGTAGTATACACTCGGGCAAGCACTTTCTGGCTATCACTCACATCTGCTCGAGCATAAAAGAGCTACATGCTCGAGTGCTGGTTCTTGTGCTCGAGTACATCAGTTAAATCTGACAGCAGACTTCACAGAACTTTGCCATATGCATTTGGTAACTTTTGTAATCATTCATTAGACTTATAAAACAATGATTTACACACAATTGCCTTTTGTTATCATCAAAACTTGGGATCTAAAAACTTCTTCCATTTGTGAGTTGGTAAATATTATGCAGGAGGCATTAAAATACTATATGAAAAGGAAACAATATATGAAAGTTTGATATTGTAATATATAGCTGATCGAGTGTATATATGAATGAACTGAGCATATAATACACCTTATTTGTATCAATATTTTCAAGACCATACAAGATTATGTCCTTCATGTACTGCATCATGTAGTACCCATAATCACTGCTCAAGTCCAGTTGCTTTGGGGGCTATAAAGAAATAATAAAAAAATTTGTTAGTCAATTAGATATATAAACTATATATGTGATTCAATTTAATATTATAGTTATTGGTAAATAATATATATACCTTCAGACATTGCCATTAGAAGGTTTATCTAAAGCTGTCATCGGTGAGGTTGCAATTGCTGCAGTTAAGACCATTCTTCATGCAGTACCTGTATACTGCTATAAGAAGATATAATAAAAAATTATATATATATATATATATATAAACATGCAAACTAAAGTAAATTATAAGATATGATGAATAGATAACTTACTGGTTAAATATCTCTTTTATGTATGGTCTCCTATCTGGATCCCCGCCTATAGAGTCATAAAACCAAATCTTTTTGTGAATTGGATTTACCACTATGAGTATCCAATGCTCCCTAAGTATAACAATAGATCACACCATCAGGATAGTTACAAAACAAATAAAAATTAATTTAAGCAGAGTTAATGATGTTCCCACCCTTGAATGTGAGGTGCAAAGAAGTAAGTGTCCCTTCCTTCTGGTACCTTCCTGATGAATTCATCCCTCAAAAACCTCACAGGCCGTTACTTAGCATCTTCCTTCATGCCCTCACCTTGGTTATTGATTTAGTCAAGGAGGATGAACTTGATCTTGTCCTCGAGGCCAGGGGACGAGGTAATTATGGTACAGGTGTCTAAAATGTAGAAACCAATATATCAAAATGTAATAAAAATTCTAAGCAACCAACTATTTAATAACAGTTTAAGAAATATCTCATAAAGAAGTTGACAGAGCTTGTACTTGCCATCTCCTTATTCTGCACCTCAAAAGCAAGCTCTTGGCTTACAGCATCCTCTTGGTCTTCTTAGTCGAAGACCTCTCTCTCAAATTTGATATGTGTAAATAGGGCTAAAGCCAAGATCTTGCTAGTAAACTCCTAGAGGGACTTCCGGGCATATTGACCAATGAACTTATTCTGTAAGGAAGACTTTTTCTTGGATTGATCGTTAGGGGTGGAATGCTTCCTCTTCTTGGACTGAGTGGGGGTCTTGGAAGTGGGAGGGTTGGACTTATTGGGGGTCTTGGAAGTGAAGGGCATAAACTGTTTGGGGGGCTTAGACTAATCAATTGTTAGCTTGGACTTATTGGTGGGCAACTTCTTTTGAGTGGTCGATATCTTTTGAGTAGGGGGCTTCCATACTCTAAGTAGACGGTGAGGCCATGCAACAAAGCTGTCCATAGCCCCTCCTGCTGCATCTATGTTTTTGGTTGTCACAGGGAGAGTGTTGCTGGGGTCGGTGTTGGTGTTAATTTGTACCTTCACATGCTTAAGAGGGATAGGCTCATTATAAAGAGTGTTATCCTTCAAGCTATTGAGCATATGTCTATTGCAACTGTATGATATCCAAGGCTATAGGCAAAATACTCAACATCTACCTCTCCCTTAGGTAGATCATGAGGGGAGCAGAATGTGTAGCTTCCTTTAGTACTTGGGCTGTTATTTCCTCCTTGATGCTTCGTATTATGCTCCTTCATCAACTCTTGTGTGAGAAATCGTATTTGTTCCTGCATTTCATCACACTATTTCTTGAGCTTTTCAAACTTTTTTGTCTTGGTTATTTCTTCGAGGTTGCTGATAACTATAATATTTTGTCTTGGTCAGTCTAAAGCTCGTACCCCTTAGAAGATTGAGATGGTCAGAACAAATAATTCTTTATCTATGGAAAGGAAGCATCCCTGTGTTGTGACTTCCTGGGACATGGCTTGCTATGCATTTAACAATATTGTTAACATTGATAGTTAATTGAAGGCATTACTTCTATGAATCGGGGACTAATATTAATACTTAGCATTTTGTCGACGACTTCCTTCACATGATCGTCATAAGAGCCATCTTTACTTTACCTTGCCACTGACCAAAGTTCATAACGGAGAGGTCTACTACCGTCCCCACTCTTATAGCAAACTTTTCAACAATCTGAGCATATCCCTTTCTCCCTCCCTTGTAGGAATACTTATTATTCTTTTCTCTCCTTCTATGCACCAGGATTAATTGCTTTGAAAACACACAACATTCAAGTTAATATTAAACAAATACATGCAAGTCTTATGAATTGTGAATAACAATTACCTAGAATGTTGTGTTGCGACGTGAGATGACAAAATTTCTCCAATTATCCGATTTGATATGGACCGAAGATTTACAATAACTTATGTCTCATCAACCTCTTCTGGATTATGCAAATACACTTTTGTCAATGCAGGACAGAATATGCATAGTGCATTGCCAGCCTTCTTGATGACAAATTCCCTAATGTAATCTCTATCTATATGATATGGAGACTACAAAACACACAATTTAAGTCAACATTTTTTACAAGTACATAGCAAATAATATAGTAGGCATATATACCTTACCCCTAATATTATTCCAAATAACGCCTGCGTAATCTCTCTGTACCCTATGCCAGTTACCCATTATGATAGGAATGTTGGTCTTTGCCATTAAGCTGATATAGCTATTAAAGTGTGATGGCTAAAGAGATTGATCATCATTGTTCTATGTCGCATTAAATTTTGCCCCAAAGACTTTGCTTGGTTCACAAAAGTCAAGATATAGTGGCCCTTCTTAACAATATCATAAGGACAAAATCGCTACCAATGGGAATGCCATATTAGGATCGGTAGGCACAGCGGAAGAATTTTAAAAATTTTCACCGATCCTAATCGAAGATCTATCAACGGCGTTTAAACTAAGTTGGAAGGATTCATACCTTTTTTATTCAGAGTTTTCATGATCTCTAGGAGCCAACACGTCAGGTCCGCTCCCTCTACCGGTATCCACACGAATGCTCTCTAACCGAGACTGCGTGCTAGCGCCTCTAATGTCTCCCTAGGGTTTTTTTTCTTACGGCTCTCAATTCTCATGTGCATATCAATATATCTGCTCTATCAAGTTTATAACCTATGAGGGCTATTTTCAAATTTCAAAATTAATCATCATTAATTTCAAAATTAATTAACAATTAATTATCTTGATGAACTAATTAAATAAATTCAATTTAAATTAAATCTGTACAACAGTTTTAATTTAACCTATTTATTTAATCCAAATAAAGAGCCATTAGATTTAATTTATCTTCATAAATTAAATCTGAGATACTATATCTCTATCATGTTAGTTATTAAATTTAATATATCTTAATAAATTAAATTTAAAACTAACACAATATAATAATATCATATAATATATATATATACATATATATATATATATAAGATATATATTTCGAAAATATATATATCTATATAATATTATTAATGAATTTTATATTATATATATATAATTCGTCCACCCTAAATTAAACATTATCTCGTGTTGGGCCATTCTTGTGTGCGACCCTGTAGGCCAATATGAAGTTGGCAGTGGGCCAATAACTATACTAACCCAAAAGTCACAAGCAGCCTCTAGCAAGACATTACGACTACCCAATTCATATGAGGATCATTATCACGATGCAACCTGTCATACAACCATGTCACTTCCCTTTTGTCACACGATATATCGATCAAGGATAAGGCATGGATAATGTCATCCTCTTGTTCCTGACCATTACTTTCTCGATTCCTGAGTAGCCTGATAATAGAGACGGAAACTCCTTTCCATCATAGTATGGCCATACATTTCTCAGACTCACTCATCGAGGGGCCCAATTATCTCTCTACTAATGTGAGGGACAAATTCCATCTTGATCATTCATATTCCTCTGCATGAAAAACCACCAAGCCCGATCGTAGCCTTTATCATCACCCAGTCAAAAGTGACTTTTGACTAGTTCAAAGCTTAGCAACTTTCATGTAGGAATCCATGATGACCTCAGGTCTAAGGGCATTGTGACGTGGTTATACATGAGAAAAGCTTATGACTTAATCCATGTAGCTTTCTCATAGTGGGTCGATCCATCACCTTGTACTCTTACAAGTGCCTAAGACTTTGATTCGTATCTCCATATCTTATCAAAGTCATACTAATCTTGTTTCATCTCTGTTCCCGCATAGATGACCGACCAGGGACATTTTAGGACAATCTTTATGAATTATCCAAGGATACAATTATCACAGTTAACATGCAAATAATATGATGACAGAATGGAGAAATTTCATTAAAATAATAATGTTCAAAGTACAATGATTGGCCCTTAGGGCACAATTTCCAACATGCCAGTATAGGACCATCAGAACTAGAGGCACTACTAGAACTAAGGGCATTGTCAGTGCCGTAAGAAGCAGAACTAGCCATTTTAACTGAAAAATAAAACTCATTCAGTTAGCTATAGGGAACAGAGCAATAAGTTTTCTAGAAAAACATGATGCACGACTAAGATCAAAACCTACCTAGGCAAGGTGAAGTAAAAAATAAGGAGAATGCAGAATGCAGAAGGGAGAATGGAGAATGGAGAATGTGAATGCAGAAGAGAAATCATACCTTAAAATAAGAATAGAGTAAGTGACGGAATAAGACCTGGTTAGGGCTCTAAAATGAAAAAGAGAGCTAGGACAATAGAAGTACCTCACGTAGCTGTTGGACTGAAGTTTAAAGAAAACAGTGAAGGATATGGTTTGCTTGCATACAACTATCGATGACTGGAAAAGTCAACAGGAGTTGTGGGGTTCTAAGGATGGTGGGTAACGTTTGACCAAAGATAAGCATGTTAAGTGTAATAACTTGGGAAAGTCAAGAGGCACAAGATAGTGGGTACGTGTTTTATAAGACTTGACAAAACAGTTTTAAGTTTAAAACCGTTATGATTGGTGGGATTTTCTTATGGTTCTTAATTAACAATCGTAATGAACCTTTGAATGAAAGTTCATGGTTTTAAAATCACATTCTTTAGCTTTTGTAAACGATGTTAGAACTGGCTGATACCTAAAAGGGGGGGTTGAATTGGGTGTATTATAAAAACTTAACAAATTTGAAATTCTTTTCGCATCTTATGAAATTAATAAGTATGTAAGTAATGAAATATAAAACCATAATCAGTTATTGAAATCATATATGCTGGAAATATAAGAGTTTAGGGAAGAGAAAATGCAAACTGTGATTTATCCTGGTTCGGTCCAATCCACAATGACCTATATCCAGTTCCCAGGCTCCTTCTGAGATTTCAATCCACTATCTCCCTCAAGTTTAACCGGGTACTCGAGAACCACTACAATCTCACAAGTTTGATACGGGCACTTGTGAAGCCTTTACAATTCTCTCACTGAGATAAGAGCTCCCCCTTACACACTGTAAGGATACAATTTGTTTCCTACTCAAGATTCCCCAATCTTGAGTAACTCTCACAAATATAGAATGATTATAATGAAACAATACTTCTCTCTATATGAAGTAGATAATGATTAACGCTAAAGTACATGGTGGGAGTATTATTACAGAGCTTCAGTCAAGTAAGATTCAAAGTAATAGCATATCAACATTGTAGGCATAGGCTCTTCTATCTGTTCATTTTAAATGACTCTCCTTTTATAGTTGATGAAGAGCATTTGACCATTTTAGCTTTTCTTCTTCCCATTGAGGCTTAAAATATTACTGTTGAACTAGCCGTTGGAAGCTTCTGACACAAAAGTGCTTTCTCCGTCTTGTGTGTTAATCCTTGTTTGATCACCTAAAAAATGCTTAATCACTAATATAATAAAGTGTTAGAGTTATTAGAATCAATAAGAATAAGTCACACAAACTTTCAATGGTTTTCAAAAGTTTCAAGGTGATACTCTATTTTTTGGAAAATCTGTTATTCAGATAACTTCTATTGTATTCGAATAGAAGAACTCAGATTCTGTTGAAGTATATTTGAATACACTTTCCTTTGTATTCGAATAGCTTGTCCTTTATTCAAATAGTTTTTTCTATATTCAAATAACTCCCTTGGTAAAACATTGATTTTTATTTGAATAGAACAACTTGTATTCAAATAGCATTCTTTGATAATGAGTAATCCTTATTTGAATACTTTATCCTCTATTCGAATAATCTTTAGAACTTGAAGTGTATTCGAATAGTAAATTCCTTATTCGAATAGTTGCCTTGTAAAATAAATGATCTTATTCGAATAGTGCCATTTGTATTCAAATAATATTCTCTCATAATGAACTTTCATATTTGAATAGATCAACCCTTATTCGAATAGCTTCTCACACAAAATATATGATATTATTTGAATAGTACTTGCTCTATTCGAATAGTGTACCTTTGATAATAAATCTTCACAAACGAATACTACAACCTCAATATTTGAATAAACTTATGAGGGCGTAACTCTTTAGATATAAATCCATGGTAAATGAACTATCCTTATAAAGCTCTTTAAGTCTTCTTTGCACAGCAACTAGGATCAATCAAAAATACTTTGTATTTCAAAACTTATGATTCAATGTGTATCGATTGGTCTGAAATAGAATAGAGCTTGATTTTGATCACCAAATTCCACAAGGCATATCTCTTTGAATACAAGGCTAAATATGGTCTATGACCTATCCATGGAAAGATCTTTAAGTCTAGTTTCATATGGTACTGGTTTCATCTCAATCCGTATGTAATTTGAGAGTTATGTCTAAAATACTAAACTTGTTCTGAAATATGATGGTGATTTGAATGTCATATTCCAAAATTCATATCTCCTTCATCTCAGCTCCTTTTAACTTGATTTTGCTGTCAAAATGACGTATTGGGAGTCTAGTTTTATATGCCACTAGTTTCACCTCAATCTGAGTTGTGGTTTGGGAGAAATGACCAAATTACTGAACGTAGCCCATGCTAAAAGAAACAAAGTCTACTGCTGTTATTCGAATAGCATTACTTCTATTCGAATAGAATCACCCTCTTTTAGTTATGGACTATTCGAATAGTCACTTCACTACTTGAATAGTATTTGATTATTTTGCACCGAGACTATTCTGATAGTTCCATTACTATTCTGATAGTAACCTTACTATCATGATAGTCTTGTGATTATTCGAATAGTCACTTCAATATTCGAATAGCATTTGATTATTTTGCACTGAGACTATTCTGATTGTTCCATTACTATTCTGATAGTCTCTTTGAAATACGTCAAATACTATTCTGATAGTCTCCTTACTATCCTGATTGTAATCTTACTATTCTGATAGTAACTTTACTATCCTGATAGTCTTGTGATATTGGATGCTGAAATTCATCAAAAACTTATTTGGATAATCATCACACTATTAAAATAGTGTCCTTACTATTTGAATAGTTATCCTACTATCTGGATAACATATTTAGAAATTGAGTTTGAAATTACAATGACTATTCAGATACTTCCTTGACTATTCGAATACTTTTTCACTTGAATTATTTCCAGAAAAATTTGTTAGGCATACTATTCGAATACTAATGTGCCTATCCGAATACTTTCAACTTTTAACAGTTCTTCTCTATTTGAATAACATATTCATTATTCGAATAATACTTTGTTTATTCGGATAAATTGAGAGTTATTCGAATATATCTTAACTGAAAAAAAGTTTTACTATTCGAATAACAATTTGATTATTCCAATAATCCACAGTATTAAATCACATGAATCTTTTCAACCCAACTTGATATCTTCTTTCTTTACTTGACTAATCTACCAGATATTTCACATTAAACACAGTAGTTAGACAATGTAGGAGATAAATACATTATGTAAATTTTTTACTGTCAATATTTAATATCTATATTTGACATCATCAAAACTAATCATATCTAACAAACATTGATAGTGATTTCTTAATAACTGTTAGGTATTTGATGTGATATTCTAAAAAGTGACAAGTTTTACATCATAACCATTACTTATTTGACTTTTTTAATAATTTTTAAAGTTGATTATTCAACCACATAGTACAAATAAAAAAATTAGAAAAAGAAAATGAGAGATTTAATAAACTAACAAAAAGTGCCTAATTTAGTAACAGTTGTTTGCTAATAACCGTGACGAGACAATTGCTTTTTTAAATATTTTTGGGCTATATTGCCCTAATGATTTTTTTTATTATTCAAAAAATAAAAAAGCAGTAACTGTTTTCAATCATCACCACTACTGTTGTCCCCCGCCTCCTCTTACCCCTCCCCCTTACTTAGCACATCATCAACATCTGAGGAAGGAAATCAAAGTTATGACTGGAAGTGATCATATACAACCTGATTGTAATGAAGGAAGATGTTCAACTTCTTGTTTGGATTGTGGGTGTTTTTAGCGAGACTCCTTGTGGAGCGGTCAAAACTAGCCAATGTCTACAGCAAAGCCTCTATTTGAGGAGGAAGTGGTGGCATTGGAGGTGGTAGAGGAGGACGGGGAGGAGCTTGTGATGGTGGTGGAGGAGGAGGGACTTGTTGTAACACCCCATATAACCCCCTTACCGTAATTCTACCTGGATTATGAAATTTCGGTGAAATAGAGACTAATAAAACAGAAACAACATTTATAATCTCTCATCTTCAAGATGGGGTATCCCAAAAAAAAAAGTTCAAAAACATAATTAATCTGGTCTCATATTCACTTTCGGATGCAATTACCTGTGTAGTTAAATCACATTCATAAATATCAGAGTGCATAACAAAAATCCCGGCAACCCCTAGTTACATGTATATATATATATAATGGGGATTACATATCCAAAAATTATATGTACATCCCATATACATACAGTAATCCTAAACCACAACAGATAACCAACAGTCCAATTTAAAATGTCCCTAAGAGATCCTAACTACTCCGGGTTGTTTTCTTCCCTTTTGAGCTACATGCCCTGTCTGAAATGTTAGTCATTGGAAAGAATGAGATTCTAAAGAATCCCAGTAGTAACAAATCACTTATACAGTATATAAACACATAGCATGTAAGTTTATCATGTTCAGTAGCAACTCAATGATTCATGGCTTGTGCCACGAATGACAGCACTCACGACTGTAATCACAATGCAATAGGTTTTGCTGCGATCTCAATGCCCACTTTCGCGGTAAACACTATGCCAGCTTTCGCTGTAATCACTATGCCCACTTTCGCGGTAAATACTATGCAACAACATCACAAGGCACAAAGCATCATAAAGCTCCACAAGGTGTCACAAGACATCACAAAGCTCTACAAGGTGTCACAAGGCATCACAAAGCAGCAACAACAACACAATGTATGGCAAACATATATACAATGATTCACACACAGTATAAGAGAAAGAGTTACTACCTGTATCTTTCTTGACGTTCTTCGGCACAGTGAACTCACGAGTCTGGCAGATATCAAATCCTATAACTAAATTAAGGACAATCGATCAATCTCTTTTCCAAATACATATTTTCACAATACTCTAAGTTAGTTATCATGTAAACTCTTTAGGATGACCATTAGAGGCCTAAACACATGCTAAAAGGGTTGGAAGAAACTACCCTAAAGACCCCTTTTTCAGAAGCAAAACATTGATTTTTGGCTAACTCACTCGAGTGAAGATGACCTCACTCGAGTGATGAGAGACTTGCACTTGAGTGAGAATGGCTCTCACTCACGAGTATTTGACAGTGGGTAATGATCATGGCCAGAAAGTGCTCACAACACTCGAGCATGAGGTTTTGCACTCGATTGATAACTCCAAAATCACTCAAGTCCCCAAAAGTGCAACACAAGAATTGACGACCCAAGAGCACAGCCAACTTCAGAGGAAAAAGCTCACTCAAGCACAACCCTTGGCACTCGGGTGAGAAGACCACACTTGCGAGTGTCAAATACACTCTTGAAAAGTGGCCAGCAAGTGAGGACCTGAGAGCAACCCTAACATAAACTCACTCCATTACTCTAGTGAACCCATGCTCACTTGAGTGATCACCAATATCACTCACGGGCTGAGAAGTGCACTCAAGCTTTCTTCATGAAAACCCAGGCAAAAAACACAAAGGAGACAGAGAAATTACATGACAGCACTCGAGTGAGACCCCCTCACTCGAATGATGCGATCAGATTGCTAGATCGCAGCAACTGACATAAATTCTCAAATTTGCCAAAACTGATCCCAATGGTTCCCAAACTTCACACAAAGCTCATTCCCAGTCAAAATCCCATAAGGAACACATTGGCGGCCTCAAAACACTCCAAAAACCCATTTTAACCATAATCTTACTCATGGGTCTATCTAATATACACATTACCCAAATTCATTCAAATCACTTCCAAACTTCAAAACCATTACTAATACTCAAATAACCTTACAACATCATTCACCATGTAATCCATGCATTCAAAGATTAGCATAAAACCAGGGCAAATTCCAGAATTTATCAACCTTAACCAAAAATCACAATATATATACCAAAAAGCACCAAATCCTTACCTCCTCACTTTGCCAAAACCAGAACCTTGATTCTCAAACTTCCAAATTGCTCTAACACCCAAACTACCACCTTTCAAAATTTTGAAACCACCAATATGAAGCTCTTTACACTATGAACAAATTTAATAAAGAGTCTTTGAGCATATGAGAATCATCACTCACAAAAAATTCAAGCTTTCTCTTTCTCTTTCTACCTTGTGTTCGCCGAAAATGGAGAGATATGATGAAAATGATGATGATGAGTGTAATCTTTCCCTTGCCCATACTCCCCACCGAATAGGAGAGAGAAGAGAAAGGAAAGGTGGTGTTTGACTTTTAGCATAATCTTATGGCCCATGCAATGCCACTTGGCAACATCTTGTTTACTTCCTCCATGAGCTCACATAGGTGCATAACATAGGATTCCGACCCATAGACAATAGATCTCAACCCTTGATCTTTAATCACTAATGAGTTTTCTCTTTGGTAATTAGGGGTGGAAACAGGCCAGGCGGCTTGTCAGGGGCCTGCGGCCTGGCCTGTTTTTAGCCTAATCAGGCCTGGCCTGTTAGAATAAAAGTCCAGGCCTAGGCCTATTTTAAAGCCTGATTTATTAAACAGGCCAGGCTTAGGCCTATCAGGCTAGCTGTTAATATATTAAAAAAAAACTGGGCTGCTCCTCCCCCAACGTCCTAACAACACAATTCCCCCTCTCACTCTCATCGGCCATTCTTGCTCAAATCTCAATCTCAGCCTCTCATCTCTCAAATCTCAATCTCCCACTCTTGTCTCACTCCCACTGTCGTCTCTTTCACTCTCACTCCCACATCCACAGTCCCACTCTTGCTCCCATTTCGATCTCACTCTCAGTCGACGATCTCACTCTTACTCAGATCTCGCTGTCAGTTGACGATCCTCGTCTGCACATCTATCTGTCCTAATTTCTCTTATCTTACTCTCAGTCGATGATCCTCGTCTCACTCCGATCTCGCTCTCAGTCGACGATCTCACTCACATTGTGTCGTGACTCATCCTCGTCCACCCAGACTCTCAGAGGCTGTCCGATTAGGTTGATTCTCTGATTCGGTTTGGCTTCACTTCAACGAGGTTCTCGGAGTTCTTCAACCCCTCACTTCGACCGGAACGCCCATTGTCAGCCAAATTTCAGAAACTTGAGTAATATTCATCGATTTGAATCGACGATGGCATAGAATTATTTGAGTTCTGTTTGTGTCGATGAGAATCAGGTACTCCTTGCTAAACACCCCGTAGATGCAATATATAGCTCAGAAATTTGCATTCAGCTTATTGTAGATTTACAGTCATGACTCTTGGCAAAGATTCTTTATTCCTGCGAGTCTTGAAAACAATTTTGCTCCTTCGGTTCGCGTCACCACTTTCTCGTATTTCGATGTGGGCCATTTTGATTATTTTGATTTTTCCATGATCTGTATATTTGATTATGTATCGTTTATGATTTTAGTTCAGGATTTGATGGCAAAAAAAAAAGTTTAGGATATATTGTTCTTGAATAGCTATTTTTAAACTCTATTCTTCTGTTTTGGGGTTTGGCCGTTCGAATTAAATCTGCAGTGGCAAGGCTTGTTTTAATTGGTTATTGCTGTGTATATGCATTTTTTGTATAAAAAAAATACAGGCTTTTAACAGGCCTCAGGCCATACCAGGCCTGTGAATAGGCCAGGCTCATGCCGACAAAAATGCCTATGACAGGCTACAGGCCAGGCACAGGCTGATTTACTACAATATAGGCCAGGTATATTAAGGCCTAAGCCTGGCCTGGCTTGTTTCCACCCCTATTGGTAACTAACCAATTGGTTGGTAAATTCCTAATTTTACCATTTTGCCCCTGGTTTCACTATGATTAATAAATCATCACTATGAACATTTATATCAATTTCACATCACATTTCTTCAAAAAGTGCTCAATCACACTAATTACAATCAATTTCAAAGCCATTAGCACTTAATCTCAAATTGGGTCATTACACCACAAAATTTGATGAAGGGATTTTGACTCCAAAAGTGAGTGTGATTATCATTAATTTGACACTTTTGGAGAATGTGGTATATGATGTGACTCGTATGTGTTGAGATTTGTACCCAAACCCTGTATTTAAGTTCAATTATGGATTAAAATCTAAATTAGACAAAAATAAGGGGGAGGGCATGTGTATGGTGAAATAGAATGAAAAGGATGTGTTTGTGGTGATTCAGTGAGAATTACCATAATTAGGGGTAAAATGGTAAAGTTACCAACCAATTGGTCAGTTACCGAAGAGGAAACTCATTGGTAACTTCAAGATCAATGGTTGAGATTGATTTGTGTAATAGATCAAGGGGTGGAATCATGTGTGGATGTGCCTATGTGAGCTCATGGATAGTGTGGTAAGATGTTGACATATGGCAATTTGTGGACCCTTGGATTGGGTCAACATTTTCAACTCACTCTCCCTCTCTCCTCTCTTTTTCTTAGTAGGCCAAGTGCTCTAATTGAGGCCAAAAACTGATCCTTCTTCATCCTCTCCACTCTCTCTCTCTCTCTCTCTCTCTCTCTCTCTCTCTCTCGCCTTCTATTCTCGCCTATCAAGAAGGAGGAAAGAGAAAGAAACAAGGTGAGTTTTGGTTGGTTTGTGGTCCTCTATTGTTAAAACACCCTTCTATAATGTTGTTCATAGTGATGAGAGCTTCATCTCTATGGTTTTAGATTCTTGATTGGAGGTGTTTAGGAGCTTGAGAAAAATTGGAAAGATGAAGAATCAAGGAATTGATTTGGGAAAGAGGAAGAGTTGAGTATTTGAAGCCTTTTCATCTAAGTTTTGTGATTTGTGGTTGAGTTTTATGAATTGTTAATTTTGACCTGATTTTATGGTATTTTTTAAATTTATGAATTGCCTTGTGTTTTGAGTGGCAATTGGTGTCTTGATGTGTTATAGAGCCATTGGAATTGGTTTGAGAACTTAGAATGGAAGGAATGGCAATGTGTGTTTGTGTTGTGATTGTGTGATGACATGTTGTGATTATTAGTAAAAACATGTCAAAGTAATGTGAATTTGATTGATTTGGTGTTTCCAATGGATTCCTTGTGCAAATTTATGTGGGAATAATGTTCAATGTGAAAATTAGACCATTGGAAGCAATTGAGCCAAAACTGAAATGTTGTATATTGAAAGTCTGTTTTGGGCAGTCTGGTTGTGTGGACATTTTGACTGGATAAATGATGTTAGAAAATTATGAAACTTTCCAGTCTTAAATTTCACATCCCAAGATTCAAAATGAACATATAAATTGTGTCATTTCATATTTTGAGCTGGGAGTTATAGTTGTCTAAAGTTTGAGGTCGAAACTAGGCTAGATTCTGGAGCAGTGTGAATATTTGTGTAATTCTATATTTCTGTGGTTATGGACAGCCTTGATTCATATTTTTCCTATGAAGAGGACTTAAATATCTTTCATTTGGTTTTGGGATCACCTTGTTTCGATTTTTCTGAAATTAATTATGAATTTTTGACTTTTCCTTGGCTGCAGCAGAAAAGTTTCTGAGTGCGTTTTGGCCGTAGCCAGAAATTCTTGGCTGCAGCCAAAAACCTTATGTGCACGTTTTGGCTGTAGTCAGAGGATTCTTGGCTGCAGCCAACCCCCATTTGCAATATTTTATGATTTTGAAAGGTGATTTTCAACCTAGTACTTCCCAATCCTTTAGGCTTTCGTTGAGCTTATTATAGCCACCTAAAGGTTGTGAATGGTAACCAACTTTAAGTGATATGGAAGTAAGGATTTGGAATCAAGATTGACCCTATGTCCTTGATTTGGTTATAGGGTTGGATATTCAGTTTGATCGTGAGTAGCCGATGCTAGAGCATATGTGGAAAGAATAAGTGTAAGGAACTTACCTCTTCTGCATGTATTTGATAATTTTGTTGGTGTATTGATGCATGTATTGCTTTACTTGATTATGTGAAACATATATGAATGATTGTAGCTCTGTTTATATTTATGATATGGCCATGAGTTGTTGTTGAAACATTGAGCACGCAGATATGTCATTGTATGAGCATGAGTTATGTATTGCAAGTATGTCATACATTAAACACTTATCTTGCAACCATACTGGTATTTGTTTCCTATTGAGATTCTCTCGAATCTCACCTCCTACCAATATTTTAGATAGGACAGGTGGATCGAGGAATGAGCAAGCAACCAGGGGCTGCTAAGGCTCCATTGGAGTTTGATGTTAGTAGTTGGTTATCATTGCTAGTTAGATGAATGTATTTATATTTGGATTTGGGAATGTATATTTGGATATATATTTGGGATGTATATGTGAGATGAGTATTTTGTAATCCCCATTTGAGAATTGTATATGGGTGAATGTGCCCAGTACTCAAGAAATTAATGTATAGAACCCAGGGGTTGCCGGGATTTTATATTGTGTACTTTGATTTGACATGAATGTGATTTATCCATGTAAAGTAAATGTATTCGAAATGTGAATATGAGACCATGTGTATATGTATTTGAAAGGCATTTGTGAAAACCCTATAGTTAATGATGGGATTTTAAATAAGTTTTGATTATTATTGGTCTCTATTTTACTTTAATCTCATATTACGGATATTATTACAGTGGGGGTTACACTTGTGGATGAGGAGGGTAAGGATGATAAGGTGGAGGAGGAGGAGGAAGAGAGCAAATGGAAAGTGCTCTCTAGCGCCTGACCAATGTGAGGAAGAAAAGGACGAGATTATAAAAATGTGCTTTTTAGAAAAGTACAATGAACAAAATGAATACTTCATTCTAAAGTATTTAACTTTAGGAGAGATGGTACTTGGTGTCGGACCGAATGAGGTTTTGAAAAGATGCTTTTTAGATTTGTGCTTTACATGAAGGTTGCTTTTTATGAAATGTCATTTTTGTCATTTATACTTTACGGCCAATTGACATAGCCGTTATGTATGTGTTTTTCACTGATGTAAGGTTAGAAGATGAATCGTTTGTAAGTGTTACATGATAGTTGTTTCAAAAGAACTATCACTTTTGTCACTAAATAAATGAAGTTATTAACTTCAACTATTATGTTTGTGTTTTCACGAATTCCGCCTCTTAGTATATGATGATGCACATAATTAACCATTACTTTTAAGCATTATATATCCTTGCATAATCTCCACCTTGACATGCATGACGTTTATTAGCTGTAACCGTTATATATTAAGTGTTATAAAAGCCCGAATCTATGGTAGTGTGATTCAAAACTGAGGAAAACTAAGGATCCACATATTAATTTTCTCAATATTTTAATATAATTATAAAGATATGAAATATTTAGATCAAATTTTTAAGATTTAAATTTATTTATATAATTTTTTTGTTATTTGATATTATCAAAAAAGTTTTTATATATGTTAAATATGTATGGTTTAGAGTTGATTTAATGGTGAGAATAAAGTATATGAAAATGGACATAAGAGAAGTGGAGAGGTCCCTTCCTAACTTTATGGGCCCCATAAATATAAAATAACAAATGTTTTCTTAATTTAATGGTTGTCACTACTACAGATTTGTTTATATTTGATGCTCCATATTTAACGGTTTCAATGAAACTGAGAAATATGAAGAGGCAGAGTTACAAGAATGAAATACATAATGGTTATTTAAAACAAATGTTAAATATATGAGCATATATTTGACGGTTTTATAAGACACCCATGATACATTCATTTGGTTTTTGGAAAAAAAAATATATTATCGTTTACTTGATAGTTATTTGTGAAAAATTGTAAAATATAGATCACATATATTTGACGATTTCTTAGAAAGAAATGTAAACTATCATATACTTAATGGTTGTTTAATAATAACCATTTAGTATACCCTTTAAAAAAACCTCTCCTTGACTCATTTTCATTTGACATTTGAAACTTATAAGTTACAAAGAGCTCACTCCTAACACCTCTGACGCCTCGATTCTAGCTCCTCCGCCACCATTTTGCTCTCCTCCATTGCTCCCTTGGTGGTTTTACTCATATCTCCTTTGTCGGTCTCCTCCTAACTCTCTCCTTTGTTATTCGTCATTCGTGAGTTTGTGGGTTCGTGGTTGTTGTGGGTTATGGAGTGATTTTGGGTTCATGTTGTAATCCCCTACCTTGATAACCATAAGTAAGATTTGAAAATGTGTAATTTAAAGGAATTAGATACCGACGAATACGTTTTTCTCAAATCTCTTTTCTAAAATTCATTCAACATGGTCTCAGATTCATCTTCCAAATCTAATTACTCTACGCAGTTCAATCACATTCATACATATCAGAGTGCATAGCCAAATTCCCGGCAACTCCCGGGTTTCATACATGTATAAACTAAGGGTTGTAAGTTCCAACTAGGGGATTACATGACCAACATCAACGTAATATCTACATTTCAAAAATAAACAGTAATCTCAAGTCCAAAATAGATAACCAACAACCTAACAACATATCTCTACAAGATCCTAGCCGCTCCTGGTGGTTCGCTTCTCCTTAGAGCCACTTGCCCTGTCTGAAATGTTAGTCAATGGAAAGAATGAGATTCAAAAGAATCTCTGTAGTAACAAATCACTCATACAGTGTATAAACACATAGTATATATGATCATGTTAAGCAGGATCACAGTGTATCATGGATTTCGCCACAAACAACAGCACTCATGGCTGTAATCTCTATGCGTCAGCTTTCGCTGCGATCTCTATGTATCACAAAGTATCACTATGCGTCAGCTTGCACTGCAAACTCAAAGCATCACAATGTATTCACTAAGTA
This sequence comes from Inga oerstediana, assembly GCA_963210345.1. Classification (NCBI taxonomy): domain Eukaryota; kingdom Viridiplantae; phylum Streptophyta; class Magnoliopsida; order Fabales; family Fabaceae; genus Inga; species Inga oerstediana. The sequence continues at coordinate 40,656,227 of OY723407.1, forward strand.
TTCTCAATGCATGACAAACATACATACAATGTTTCACACACAGTATAAGAGAAAGAGTCACTACCTGGTTCTTTCCGAACGTGCTTTGGCACGGGTCGTTCACGAACAAGGCAAATATCGAATCCTACAATTCCAAATGCACCATTTAGATACTTCCATAGTGTTTCTTGGGGTTATATGAGTCTATAATGAAAATTTACAAAAATGCCCCCGAGGACCCGACCCGGGCCCGCTGTACCTGGTCTGGTTGCACTTTTCCCGAAATTCTAATATGGGCTATCCTAACATATTTCCTCCCAATGAATCCATTTCTCAACTCGGAATTATCAAATTCAATGTAAAATTACAAATTTACCCTTGGCAGCCCTACTTCAAGGGTTTCAGGAGCGTTTTCGTAATTATGCTTTTTCGGCCTTTTCCGAAAAAGTGACCAACTGTAACCCCACCTAATTTTCGCTCTTGAACTCAATGGAACCATCAAATCATTGAAAATCGAACTCTAAGACCCATTTCTAGAGCTGGCCGAAATTTATGAGCTCTTCAGAGAAAATTGGGGTTTTACGATTTCGGCTCCGTAAACGCATTCCTTTCTACTCCTAACCACTTTATTAACCATTACAATAGGTTAAAACTAATATTAAGACCTAATTTGGGCAGCATAACCCCTAGGCCATATCATTTCCAAACTTTAAAATAAATGGCAATCCGGCGAAATTTCACTGATTAAATTGCCCACAGCAGCCAGAATAAGCAATATACGAAAGTTTAGAAGTTACCTTAAGCTCCCGCTAGCTTTTCCCAAATTTGGCTGAACCCTAGCCTCTTTGAACCATGAAATTCTTTGCTTCAAAACCTTAAAGAATAAAGAGGAGTAGCTTAGAGTCGGAGTTATACGCGTTAGGAGCTAAATCGTCGGAGAAATCGGCTTACCTTGTGAGATTTCTTCCCTTTCTCTCTCTAAACTCTCTCACCTTCTCTCTCTTGTTTCAGGTCTGGAACAGCACGAAAATGGCTGGAGAAGGAAGGCTGATGGTATTTAATATCATATATTATATGATATTTAATTATTGATTAATTTCCAACAATTTCGGATTTTTCAGAAATTCTGGCAGATTTCTGCCCAAACTTTGAAAAATCATAACTAATTCTAGAAAAATTGAATTGGAGTGATTCCAAAGCCTATAGAACCATTATTGAGTCTAGTTTTAAGGAAAAATATATAATTTTTCTGCATGGAATCACAAAATTCCCAGAATTTCAATCTTTGCATGCTGTTCCAGAAAATAATTAATTTCACTGGGCAAACTTCAAAAATCCATAACTCTTAGCTAAAAAATCAAAATGATACAAAATATATGTAAATTTTGAAGCTTGACATGTGAAATTTATGACTGGAAAATTTCAGAATTTTTAGACACCATTTGCCTATTTAAAACCTCCATACAAATCGGCTGCCTTGTACAGAGTTTCAACTTTTTCACAATTGTTCCCAATGGTTCCAATTTCACAATAAACACTCTCCCCACATGAATTTTCACAAGGAAGCCATTGGAATCATTAAAATATCCAAATTCCCATCACAAATTCTCTAAAAGTGTTTATTCAACAATAATTACATCCACTTTTAAAGTCATTAGTCCTTAATCACTTTTTGGGATATTACACATGGGTGCTTGTACTAGTAGCGTCTAGGTTGATTTCTTCTTCTAGTATTTGTGGGGAGGGGCTTTGAGCTTATCTCTTCTTCCTAAAGGTGAGTTCATTTCAGTTTCTCCTACTAATGGTTTTTGAGCTTGTTTTTTAAATATTGATTTCAGTAAAGAGTATGTAAAGATTGCTTTTTGAGTGATTTTATATGTGCATAGGGTTTTGCCACTGATTTTAAGTATTTGTTGTTACTAAAGTTATTATTTGTTAGTATTGATTTGAGTAAAAAGTATGTAAAGATTTTTTTTTGAGAGATTTTGTTGAGTTGTTATCACATTTCCCTCTACACACATGATATGCTCTAGATAGGGAGTGCAAATAAAGAATGGATGTCTGTCAATCATCTATCAAAGGAGTACTGGGATGGGGGGCGATTTCATAAGGTTTGCAGTTCGTAATAGTGCTGACGATCGCAATATGATTATTTGCCTTTGCATCAAGTGTGGCATTGTGAAACATGTTGATCCAAATAGTTGTGAGTCGCACTTAGTGATATATGGAATTGATCAGAGTCATACATGTTGGACAAAATATGAGGAGACGGATGTGGGTAGTACTAGTAGGCCAAATTTGGAAAGGTGCAATTGAAGCGGAATTCAGTGAATGCCCAGAAAAGTTTGAGAGGATGAAGAGCAATGCAAGAAGCCTTTGTATGAGAATTGTACTGAGTTCACATTATTATCTCTAGTGTTGAACTTGTACAAGTGGAAAGCAAAGCAAGGGTTGAGTGACTCAAGCTTCGTAAAATTACTTGCGCTTTTGAAAAGAATGCTACCACTGGGAAACGATATGCCAACCAAGACTTATGATGCGAAACAAGTTATGTGCTCTACTGGCTTAAGCTATGAAAAGATACATGCTTGCCCCAACGATCGTATTTTACTCAGAAAAGAATATGAATCGTTAACCAAGTGTCCTATATGTTCTGCCTCATGCTGCCAAGTGAATAAGAAAAGTCAAAGAAGGCATTTTGGTATTTTTCAATTATACCTAGATTTAAACACTTGTATAGCAATGCAATGATAAAAAATTTTGAGGTGGCATGCAGATGAAAGATTTAAAACAGCATGCTTCGGCTCTCCATATCTTCAAATACATACAGTCATGTGTCATATTTTTAAAATATTATTATTTAACCATAAGCCTGCATGAAAAAAATAGTAAAGGGGCCATGTGTGAATGAAAAACTTGACATAATAGATATAAGGAACTTAATATACGTATACTCCACACACACACACACAAATCTAAATATGTACCTTTGATCCTTTAACTTCACATTAGGTTTTATTTTAGTTCTTAATTTTATAAATGGTTCTTTAGTCATTTATATCTTATACTATCAGAGTTGAACATTAAGAACTCTTATATTGTTAGTTTCATTAACAAAATAAAGATATTAATATTTTAAGTGCTGACAAAATTTTAAGGGTCAATTTAACTAACAAAAAATTTATTAATTTTGATATATAAAATTTATTTTTAAAAAATAATAATGAGGGGCACAAAAATTATCATTTGAGATTAATGGTATTAGGGTTAGATAATTAAAAATATACTTTTAAAATTAAGGGATAAATTGAAACCTTGTATAAAGTTAGAGAACCAAAAGTATACTTTTGCATAAATTTTTTATTTTCTCTTTAAAAAATCTATAAAACATTTTGTTCTGACTAAAAGATTATCTTCATTTTAGATTATGCACCAGTAAACATTTTTTAAGAAAATAGAAGGAGAAAAAAAATGAAATTAGGACCGATTATAATACATCTGGACATAATTTAGATTTGGATGCTCATAACTCTTTCTATAAATGAATGGAAAGTAAGATATCTTTGCATAAAAATTAAATACCAAATTGTGTATGAATAAAATTCATTTATTTTTATTAACTTACATTTTTGTTGTATAAATATTTGATTACTTACTCAGTTAGAATTGAAACTCTTCTTCCATTATTCTTCTTCTTCTTCTTCTTCTTCTTCTTTTTTGCATTAGACTCTGTTGTTATTTGTCTTCTTCTTCTTCTTCTTCTTCTTCTTCTTCTTCTTCTTTGCATTAGACTCTGTTGTTATTTGTCTATTTGGAGAGGCAAAAAAGGTAAAATATTAAAAGCAAGTTTGGATCTTATTTACATTTTTAAAGATTTTACAGAAGTGTATGTGTACGCGCGCCCCGTCTATATCTCTTATCTCATTTTTTAATATTATTTCTTAAATAAAAATATCAAAAAAATTCAATCAGTACTTTTTAAAAATAAAAATAATAAATAAAAGTTGCAAAAATATTTTGGAAAGTACTCTTTTTCTTAGGAGTCAGTTACGTAAACGTGAAAATTTTTAAACCTATGGGAATAACACAGATTCTCAAACATATTAGTGTCTTGATTGAAAACGATAAGAGAAAAGGAAGGGTGGAAATGTACCTATCACGCATATATTTTCTTAGTGGATTTAAATGGAGGGCAAAACATTATAAAAGGAAAGAAAAAATCAAACTAACTTCATTTAATTTCCACATTATTTTGCATATCATTACATGATGAATTATACCGTAATCCTCTATGTGCGGCAAATTGTGTTGCATAGCTGCATTTTCAGGTTTCCTCTTCTGCTAGTGCATCATATGTTGCATTTGAATATATTGATTCTTTTACTTTAAATCAATGTTTTAAAAGTTGGATTCAACATCAAATTAAAGAGATCAACGGATATCAATTTTCATGATTCACGTGTTAGACAGGTAGTTAAAACTAATGAGATAATAATTAAATAAAAATAATTGCATCTATAGTAACATGTAAGAAATAAATTTGTAATAAGCCAAATTGTCAACATAATAACACCACCATCTATATAAATTTTTAGATGAAATAATATTATAAGACTACAAATTGTAGGAAAATATATTATAATACCTCCGGTCCTAAATATAGGACATAGTTTGTAGTACCTTTTTAGATCAATTTTTATTTCTTATTTTTCAGCCCCTTTTCGTCTGGACAAAAGCCCAATAGCCTATTCTGTTTTCTAAAATCCGGTCCAGTCTCCAATCGAACTCAGCTCGATTATTAAAATAGTTTTTTCGGTCCAAACCGATTTAGCGAGTCTAATTGTCATTCCCATTCCATTCTTTGGTCAGGGTTTTGCATTTGACCAAGCAAGGTTTGACCGGGTCAGTGTCTATGAGTTTTGTCTTTATAGAGAGAGCGATTTCAATATCCCAATTTGAAATGTCTAGGTTCACTCAGTTAAATTAAAAGCATTCAAGTTCACATTTATAAAATCAGTTGTACACTCTGGCCACAAGCTGTTCACACACGTAATACTATTTGTTACGTATAAATATCTCAAACGTTCCATCTGAGTATCTGATCTAGGACAGGTTACACCCCAATTCCATTCAAATTATCAAAATTTAATACAAATTTTCAAAAAATTAATATGTATGATTAAAAATGAAGGAAAAACATATTAAATAGTTAACACGTTTGTCCTTTTATCTAACGCATCAATTTTTTGTGAAGTCTTCAGTTTGTCTTGGAAAAACACTCAAGGCGTTATCTCCCTCGTCCTGATGTGTTAACGAGTTTTGCCGTTCTTAGGTGCTTGTTGGGTATAAGAAGAGTGGAGAGAAATTTTTTGGAATTAGATTTAAAAAAATTAGAGAAGTTGGTTAAAAGTTTTTAAGTAATTTTTCTTACTATTTTATCTTATATCTTCTCTTTATTAAAATTTTATTATTTCACTTTTCCAATTTTTTTAAATCTAACTCATACAAATTTTTTCTCTCCTCCAAAGCACTCATAGAATCTAAATATAGATTTGTGCAAACTTCTTCTTAGTGTGTTAACTCTTTGTCTCTAATGCGTTAATGAGCATCTTATGAAAATCCAATTTTTTTATTTTAAATTGTTCAAAGTGTTATACAGCCAACCTTAACGCTTCAATGAAATTTCTAAAAAACTTGGTTTTATATTGTAAATATTTATAACACATCAAGTCTTGTTCTTAATGAGTCAATTAACTTCCAAGGACTTGATTTGCTTGTCTTTTAATTAATGCATTAAGTAGGTTATCTAATGTATTAATGAGTTTTGTGGATGAGTATAGCCCTGTCTGATTTTGTTTCTAAAAACAGTTTTTTTGTGTTAAGTACCAAAAAAATATGGGTATTTTGCTTTCGTTTTTTTTTTTACCTTTTCCAAAACAGTTTTATGAAAAAAATTTTAAAAAAAAGTTTTGAAAAAAAAAAATTAGATAGTTATTTTAAGAAAATATGTTTTTATAGGTGAAGAAAAGAAAATATGTTTTTAAAGTGATATGGCGGCGGCGGCCTGCGGCAGTAACGCTGGTGGTGTGGTGTCAACAATGGATAGATGGCAGCCTCAAAATATAAGAAATTGAAAATAAAAGTAAGAAAACACCTAAAACTTTTTTAATTTTTAAAATAAACTTTCAATTTTTTTTTTGTTTTTAAAAACAATTTATTGAATATGGTTTTTCAAAGGAGTTTTATAATTTTGTTTTTTAAAAATAGAATCAAACAAGTCCATAAAACTTGTTTGAAAAACTATTTTCAATAAGTCATTTTTAAAAACATAAAATTGGTTTTTAAAAACTAAAAACCAAAAACCAAAACAGTTTTTAGGTACTTTTCTTGTTTTATATTTTTCTAAAACTTATTTTTTTGAGACCGCCACTTGTCCATTATCAACATCACACCACCAACACCAACTACTACAGCACCGTTGACAACGATTGCCGCTACATCACCACCTGCAATGGCCATTGCTACCACGTACGTCACTTCAAAACATATTTTTATACCTAACAAGTTTTTTTTTTTTTTTTTTAAATTATTTTTAAAAATAATTTTATAAAACCATTTTGAAAAAAAAAAAAAAGGAAACAGAAACAAACAGACCTACTATCTAACACATTATTATATTGTTTTACAAAGAAAAATTTCTAGACTCAGTGTTTATTATGTATGTTAACTACCGTAGGAACCAAAGGTGACATATATTTAGGAACTAAGGCCCTGGTTGGTATACATGGCATTATGGGATAGGGACTGGGATTAGGTCAGGGACTAAACCAAGTTGTATTGTTTGGTATTAGGAATCGGAGATAACCTCAAATTAGGAGTACCACGAAAGTGGGATTGCTATAAAACCACCTCCCCCTGGTACTATATTTTCAATCCCAAGATTGTAAATATTAGAGACAAAAATATCCATGTTTATAATATTTTTCGAACACAAATGCCCTCTATCAATTTTGACCCAAATAAAAGAATTTATCTACCACTATCTCCTTCATCGTCGTTCGCTTTGGAGTTTGGTGGCTCACACTGTTGACCACTGTAATGACTCACTCCACCCCTCCAACCATCAATCATCATTGCTCAGTCTGTCGTTCCCACCATTGTCATCATCTTCAAGAAAGTCACAGCGTCAGTCAGTAGTAAGTATGGCAGAAAAATCGGATCTTTGGTTACTGAGTGAATTCTCCTCCGAAAATAATCACAGTGTCAGTCTTGTATTCTCCTATCGAATTGGTGATAAATGAGTGTATAAAAATAAATTGAACAAATTTAGCAGTTTGATTTGGGATCAAATAGAAAGAAAACTAGCACAAAATTGGGACCTTCACACACACACACACACCCCTAGACCCTTGCAGATGAGTCTATTCTCCTCCTCCATTCAAGTTCGCCCAAGTTCGCAACATCATTTTCCATGATGTGGATCTCATCGTATTTAGTTTGTTTGGATTTCAAATCTGAATGGTAAGGCCAAGGTTCCATTTTCCTAACATCTTATTTGAAGATTGGTTCAAAGGAGATAATTGGATTGAAGGAGATGGCTTTTCAATTGGTCCCAACTTCCAAGCATGTGTTGAAAGGAGATGGACCTCCAGACTTTGTCTTTTTTTGTTATTTTTTTAATAATAAGGATATTTTAGTCTTTTCATAATTTATGAAGAATTATAAAATAAAATCAATTTAAGTATTCCATCTAAATATTACCACATACCAAATATAATTTTAAACCCTCAATATCACTCCCTATCCCAATACCAATCTCAAACTCAATCTATTAAAATTCAGTGCTTCGTATCAAATAGGACCTAAGGGTTAGATATGTTAGTGTAGGGCTCATAAAAGAGGGAGGTGAATTAAGCAATAATAAAAATTTAATCAACTTGAAAAAATGAACAAAATAAAACAGAGATAGTCAGAGAGATATCACCGATATTGATAATAATTAAGTCAAAGTTTAGAAGGAAGACCCATTGCGTTTATATTGAATCTATTCAATCCATTTGATTTACGTCATTTCATTATATAACTTTTGATAATTTCAGAGTGCTTTTCAAGATTGATTTGGGCTCTTGACATCTCAATACAACAACTCACACTTCTTTCTTTCTTTCTTTTTTCTTTGACAAAAACAGACCCTCTCCTTTTGATATTCACTCTCCCTGACAACTAGAAGTGTATACCAATTCGTCTCAAGATTCCACATATTTGAGTCAACTCAAACAATAAATGAAAGCGTTAGAAAATCCCTCTCTCTCTCTCTCTCTCTCTCAAATGGAGAAAATGCTTAATACTGAAATACCAAGAGTACGATCGTTGTTTGATTGGAGTTCGAATGTAATTATACATTAATGAACCTTAGGTAGCCAATAGAGATGATTAACTACCAGTTAGAGATTTTTGGTAGCCGTTGAGCATCATATTTAGGGCCTATTGGTTTAAAGGAAGGAGATGGAAGGGAATGGCTCATATTTCATCCCCTCCAAAACCCCCCAATTTAAAGGGAACAAAAATGAGGGGATGGGAGGGATTCAGAGCCCCTTCTTTGGAGCCCCTCCCTTCTAATTTTTCATATCAAATAAAGGGAGAGGTTCATTTTTCATCCACTCCCCTCCAACAAAACAGACCCTAAATGCTTTTGACAAAAAATAATGTCTCCCAGGAATGGAGCCATTCAGAATGAATTCTATTATGAGTTTTATTTAATTATATGCAAATTTAAGTAGATAGAGCTGAACTGGGATAAATCACCGGTTGTACTTATCCCTTAACTCAACATCTTCAGTATATCAATCTAATATTCTGTTTTGTAATATTCATTTATGATGTTGAACCTAAAACTTTCTTGTGCGAATTGATTACAAGCTTTTTTTTTTTTTTTGGCATCAGATTACAAGCTTTTCAAGATTAACCTTGTTTGTGAAAATTGGTTGACCATTTTGAAACAAACTTTTGTTCCTGAATTTGGTCAAACACACACTTAAACTCTCTTCCTTGTAAACAATTTTTAAAGATCGAGCAATTTTTCATATACACATAATTCACTCCATCTTGGATTTGATGACAATTCTAACAATATCGACCAAATTTTATTGAGAGATTTGGAATTGGAAAAATTAATCAATTCAATTATTATTAGAAAAAATAAAAAAGGAATAATAATAATAATAATAATAATAATAATAATAATAATAATAATAATACAAATACAAATACAAGATCTGCTTTTAATTCAAAATGGATTCATTGAATTTACGAGTCAGAACACAATGACAACTGCATCTGCACGTAACATATTGGACTGCAAATAACTCAAGAACAGAAGAAAACAAAAAGAAGAAGAACAAGAAGAAGAAGTCATTAGTTTGAAACAGAAACATCACAAAACACTATCCTACAAAATATCAACCCAATTCTTCAACAAGAAGAGCATCAAGAAGAAGAAGAAGAAACATTAGTTTGAAACAGAAACATCACAAAACACTATCCTATAAAACATCAACAAAATTCTTCAACAAGAAGAGCATCGAACCCTGTAAATTGAATTGCCTCAACAAAAGGCCTATAATTTCGAAACTTCCCCACTTCTCTGTCTTGAACAAAACAGTACAAAAGAGAAAAAAGGAAAATAAAAGAAGCAAGATGAGAGGCATACTCGCAGAATATTCACAGAGATGACCCACAAATCAGTAAAAGTGAGCCAATCGTTGAGCCGCACGATCCCTTAAAATCCCATTATACAGAGCAACCCTGTTCGCAGGCATTCCTCTGTTCTCTTCATTCCCGCCATTTCGAGCCTTCGTTTCTGATGACACTCTGTAATTTCTTCTAACTTCTTCGTTCCGTTCTTCTCTTCTTGTTCTTGATGGCACGACCACGTCCTCAGCGAAGTGAACCCTCTTCTTTTTCTTCTTCTTCTTCTTCTCATCTGCTCAAGAAACAGCATAAAGATTGAAGATTTAAGCATGGTGAACCAATGTGTTTGAATGAAAATAAAAAACAGGGGATTATGGGGTTAATTACCTGAGGCGAATGATGTGCAAGATCGCAGAATTGGAGGCGAAGATTGGTGGTGGAGAGATTTCTGGAGACGCAAAGCAAGGAGGAGGACAGTGCCGGAGATTACAGCGGCGGCGGCAACCAAGACCACATCTTCTGTGCTCATGGTTGAAGAGTTGGTAAGGTCAGTCAGGAGAGGAGGACGAAGTGAAGGAAGAAAGGGAAAAAAGTGAATGAATATGGCCATGGTTTAGGAATTATATTATGGCAGGGCAACCGCGTAATTTCCCCCCCTTTTTTTTGAAATTTCTAAAGTGATATTATCCCTTCAAAAACTTTATTGTGCTCGATATCCATAGTAAAACTAAAAGCTTCGGAGTATTTTTACCATTTAACCCTAAATTGTTGAATGTATTATACAATCAATCTTACTTAACTTATTAGTGAACTTTCTAAACAAATTGGTTATCTTCTAAATATTTTTAATACATCAAGTCTTGTTTTTAACGAGTCAATTAACTTCAAAAGGCGTGATTGGCTTGTCTTTTTATTAACATATTATGTAGGTTATCTAATGCATTAATGAGTTTTGTGAAAGACTAAATTTTACTTATATGAAGAAATTAATGTGTTAATCATACTACGTAACATATCATTATGTTGTTTTACATAGAAAACTAGACTTCACTGTTTAACATGCTAACCTCATGTGCCAATCATATAGAATAAGCTTCCAACATCCATAAAACAACTCGTTTTTTCTTGTAACGACTATATCTCTCAATGAATTTAAAACTTAACACTCCAAATATGTTTTCGTAAGGTTTAACGAACGAAAATGTTGTGTGCTTCAACTATTTTTTTACTCATATTTAAAAATAATTATTTATGGAACTATCAAGTGCTATTATCTTTATTATTTGAGTAATAGAGTTTCATTGTACTCATCTTCATCTTGGAGAGTTTTATTGATGAATGAAAATCTTCTTCAATTATTCTTTAAATTGTAAGGATGAGGTATTCCTTAGAAATTAAGGATGAGATATATTAGTGTAGGACACCACAAAGGTAGGTGAATTCAGTGATAATAAAAATTTAAACACCTTGAAAAATGCCTAAAATGAAATAGAGTTATAGTTAGAGAGATATCACTAATATTAATGATAAGTTAGAGTGTAGAAGGAGCGCATCGAGTTTATACTAGTTATATTCAATCCATTTAACCTACGTCTATTTTTCAAATACTTTATAAGAATCTTAGACTACCTTCCAAAATTGATATGCACTGTTGACACCTCAACACGTCAACTCATAGATTATCTCATTTATGTATCCACTCTCCTTAACCTCTATAAGAATATATCAATTCATCTCAAAATTCCACAATCTTTAGTCGACTGATCAAACAATAAATGAAAGTGTAAATTTTTCTCTCTTGGAGTGAATAAATGCTCAACACTCAAGTTCCAAGATACGATCATTGTTTTATAGGAGTTTGAGTGTATTTGTACATTAAATCTTCTCAGTCTCCGACTTGAATGTATTTTTACATTAATGAAGCTTGAGTAGCCATCAGAGATTATTATCTTCCCGTCAGGGACTTTGGGTTGCCTTTGTGTTTCACATTAAATGCTTTTGACAAAAATAACATCTCCAAGAAATGAAGTCATTGAGATGAATTCATTGGTGTCTTTCCTGAAAAAATTGAATGCCTTTTTTCGTTGGAATTGGACATAAATTTAAGTAAATAGAAACGAAATGGGATAAAACACGTATTGGATTTTTTTTTTTTTTTGACTGAAGCACATATTGGACTTATTCCTTGACTGTTTTGTATTAAAATCTAAATTTGAGTATGATAATATTCAAATATTATCTTATATTTAAAACGTTCTTCTGTGAATTGATTTCAAGCTTCAATGTTTAACTTGTTTATTAAAATTGGTTGAGCATTCTTGTAAACAAACTTTCGTTCTTGAATGTCAAACACACACTTCCCCTCTCTTTATTGTAAAAATTTTTTATAGATCTTAACAAATAACAAGTTTTCATAAACACCTAATTCACCCTATCTTGAATTTGATGGCATTTATAACCATATCTACCAAATTTTATTGAGATATTTGGAAGTGGGAAAATTAATTAATTCCATTATTATTTTAAACACTTAAAGGGGAACAACAACAACAAGATCTACTTTTAATTCAATAACCGATTCATTGAATTTACAAGTCAGAAACAATTACAACTTGAAGATAGATGCTTTTACTGCATCTGCACGTAACATAGTGGACTGCAAATAACGCAAGAACAGAAGAAAACGAAAAGGGCAAGAAGTCAGATTAATTTGAAACATAAACATCACAAAAACTATCCTTAAAAATATCAACACAATTCTACAACAAGAGGAGGATGGAACCCCCTAAATCTAGTCGCCTCAACAAAAAGCCCATAATTTTGAAACTTCCCCACTTTTCTGTGTCTTGAACAAAACAGGACAAAAGAGAAAAAGGGGAAAACGAAAGAAGCAAGATGAGAGGCATAATCACAGAATATTCACAGAGATGACCCACAAGTCAGTAAGAGTAAGCCAATCGTTGAGCCATACGATCCCTTAAAATCCCATTATACAGAGCCACTCTGTTCGCAGGCATTCCTCTGTTCTCTTCAATTTCGCCATAACTGAAACTCCTTCGAACCTTCGTTTCTGATTTTGACTCTCTGTAATTTCTTCTCACTTCTCCTTTTTGTTCTTCTGTTCTTGTTCTTGATGACACGACCACGTCCTCGGCGAAGTGAACCCTCTTCTTCCTTTTCTTCTTCTTCTTCTTCTCATCTGCTCCAGAAACAGCATTAAAGATCGAAGACTTAAGCATGGTGAATCAATGTGTTTGAATGGAAAAAAACCAGGGGAATAAGAAGGTTAATTACCTGAGGTGGATGATGCTATGCAAGATCGTAGAATTGAAGGGGAAGAGTCGTGGTGGACTGGAAATTGGAGAGATTTCTGGTGACGCAGAGCGAGGAGAAGGACGGTACCGGAGAGGGCTGCAGTGGCGGCCGCGAAGACCACACCTTGTGAGCTCATCATTGAAGTTTGGTCGGACAGAGGAGGAAGACGAAGCGAAGGAAGAAAGAAAAAAACAAAAGCAAATGAATGTGGTGATGGTTCGGGAATTATATTAACGCAGTGGTTAAGTATGAATGGGAAAGATTCATGAATATAATAAAGGGAAAATGTCAGTTAGGTCCAAGTTAAAAAAAAAATATTAAAAAAAGTTTCTTTGAAAAGTTAAATGTCAGAAAAGTTCTTAGGAACTTTTCTGACATGGATTCCTAATGACCATTTACTAAAATATCCCTAAGCAATTTAACAACTGTCATTGGTTACAACATGTTTGTTATATTTACAACTTCGTAAGTCATATTAACAACATCGTAAATTACGTTTACAACATGTATATAAAATGCGTGATTGTGTTGCGTTTATAACCTCTTCAGTTACGTTTACAACTCATTAAATATAACGTAACATGTTGTAAACGTAACTGATTATGTTGTTAATATGACTTACGATGTTGTAAATATAGCATAACATGTTGTAACAAATGACAGTGGTTAAATTGCTTGGGGGTATTTTGGTAAATGGTCATTGGGAATTCATGTCAGAAAAGTCCCTAGGGACTTTTCTGACAGTTGGCTTTTCAAAGAGACTTTTTTAACATTTTTTCCCTAGCTTGGGACCTAGTTGACATTTTCCCAAAAATAGGACTATTTTTAAACTAATATCATATCTGGCAAAAAAAAACTAATATTATAAATTAATATAAATGATTTTATATAAATATTGAGAAAAATCTAGTGTTTAAAGCATTTGATAAATATTTTTTAAGAAAAAAGATAGGAAAATACTACTTAAATTTTAAAATCCTAAATGAATATTATTGTCTATTAGAATATATCAATTGACAACTCATTTCAATAAAAAATTATTAATTTAAAATTTTAAAATTTAAGTGATATTTTTTTTATCATTTTTTTACATAGAAACTACTGACACAGTGCAAATCTTATACCCATCGCGTATTTCTGATTTAAGTCCTTACTTCCAATAAAATTGTTAATAGAGACTCTTTTTTTTTTCAACTTTTTTACAAATAAATCTTTATATATGAATATAATATTAGTATTCTGGTAATGGGATGTTCTCATGGGAGATGAAATAAAGGATAATCGGATGTGATGTAACCGTTAAATCTAGATACTTAATATATTTTTATTAAATTAAAATATATGGAAAATTTTAAATTAAAAAAATTAATTTAATAGTATTAATAATTACACAAGTTAGCTTGTTCGCAACTTAGTTACAAAATAAATAATTTAGTTTTTCCTTAATTCAATTTTATTAAGTAAAAAAATAAAATAAATGGGACCCCACCTCTATATCATTACTAAGGTTGATGATGAAAGTTTAGGAAATATAAAACAATAAGAATACAAAAAAGTTAAAAACTCTAAATTCTTAATTAGTACCGTATTTTTTTAATCTTTTAATTATAGAACTGTGTGGACAAAAAAAAAATTGTTTATAGGATGTGGGGCAATAAAAAACGATTGTTTCTAGAATCGTAAAGTTAAAAATCTACGAGATGGGATTTATTTTTTTTATCATTGAGGTGGCTTCTAATATTTTATAATTGCTCACCTAATCTGCATATCACCATAAACAGTTAAATTTTCAACATTCCTCACAACGAAACTGGCTGGAAGGTGATGGTAAGGAAAATTAGCAAGAAAGAGTATGGTGCGTAAGCTCCCTTATCATCACCCAAAACAACTTCAAACCATAAAATGTTAGGATAGAGGTTCAAATTGAAGTTAACTCGAGTCAAACCAATTATAATTAAAATGATATTTTTAGTTAAAATAAATAAAAATATTCATGTATAATTCTGAAAATAATATTTAAATATAAAAGACATAAGATATTTAAAAGTAAAAAAGAATATTAACGTATAAATCACTCACAATCCAACAATACAGAGCTACTAAAGTATAGATATAACAGACCTCTAGTTTTTTTTTTTTTTTAAACTCAAGACTAGCCTGTCTTCGTCAACAATTACTTGTTTAGATTATTAGGGGTGTTTATTATTTTGAAGAAGTGTCAATTGGTCTTAAAGATAAACTTCTCAACAGCTTTCTCGTGAAGAGAAAGAAAAGGAAGTAGCCCTTGAATATGATGTTTTTTACTTACAAAATTAAATTCCTTCTCATCCTAATTATTATTAGCTCCTAATGATATTATTATGACTACAACTCTTATTTTATAAATTTTCTTTTGGCAAAGTGCACAATTTTCTCCTTTAATTTTATATAAGTTTCATTTTAGTCTTTTAATTTTATAAAGTGGCTTTTTAATCATTTAATTTAAACATCATTAGTATTATTAACCACAATGCCAACATTAAAATTTAAATATTGACCAAAAATTTATAAATACTAACTTACTAAGTTTAATTTCTTAAAGTAAGGCTGGCAAGAAATTCTTAAAATAATAATGATTAGCACTAAAAATTATCATTTGACGTCCGCAGTGTTAGAATTAAAGGATTGAACAAACACTTTATATATAAAATGAAGGCATCAAATTTTTTGCCAGAAATGAAGGCACCAAATTAAAATATTAGACAAAGTTAAAGTACTAAAAATACCTTTTTATGTTTTTTTAACTCGGGAATATATATACTACTTTGAACCCTATTTTGCAAATCCATTTTTAGAAGAAAATTTTTGTCCTAAATATAAGTCAACTTAGAAGTTATTAGTGATTATTTTCAATTTTTCCTTTATTTAATTTTAGTTGAAAAACAAGAAAGAGGAGAGAGATGTGAAAATGACTTGTAAATGTGAAAAGGGAGGAAAATATTGTTAATAGGAGCAAAGTTAAAATTTTTATCAGATTAATGCATATTTAAGGACTTAATTGAAATTATTTGGCATGTAAGGATTAATTTAAACTCTTGATATGGTTTTTTTTTTTGACCTGATAGAGGGGTATGTTGATTTTTTTTATTAAATAATAAATTTTAAAAATTAATTTAATCGAACATTTACGTGCTAATCTTGTATAGCGCGTGGGGTGCACGTTCTAGCAGCATTAAAACATGCTTTTTCCGTAATAATTGAGTATTGGACTCTGATAAAAGTCGTGGATCCCTACATGGTCCACGTTCTGGCTTATTATTTAAAAAATCTTATTTTATTTTCTTATCTAAGTCAAGACTTGACAGCTAAAATTGAACTAGATTCAAGTTTTGTTTTGATAAACGTAAATATTATATTTTAAATTAAATCTGATTATTCTTGAATACCCACCTCCATAACAATATATATATATATATATATATATATATCCAGTATTTACTTGATATATTGGATATCCAGTTCCTCAATAAAAAATTGCCATATGAATTTCTTAACACATCAATATAACGTCCCTTTCTTATTTTCTTACACCGTCTATTTTCTGCACATCAAAGGAGTGAAAGGAAACAACAAAAAAGAACATATTTGCCTCTAACAGCTGCCAGCTGCCACAGGGTTCCTCTTCATCTTTGTTATAAAAATTGGGTTCACGGATGACCACCCTGATAAAGGAATTTTTGAGGAAATCCGTATGTTGTTAGATAGAGAATGGAGAGCTGAGATTGCGTTGTGCAAGCGGGAGGCTAATGGTGTGGTTGATCTCTTGGCCAAGGAGGCAAGTTCCATGTCAAGATCGGATTAAATGTAAAGGGAGTATTTTCTCCAACAGCATGCAAAGTGGCTTTATGATTTTTGAGAATTTCTTGATGAATCTTTTATAGAAGCTAGCATGTCCTAAAAAACTCCAAATGCCCTTGATTGAGGAGGGAGGTGGTAGCTTTTCAATTGTTTCAATTTTAGCTCGGTCCAATACTTCAATATCTCGATCAGATACCTTGTGACCTAGCACAATTCCTTCTTTCACCATGAAATAGTATTTTTCCAATTTTAGAACCAAATTTGTCTCCACACAACGTTGCAAGACTTTTGCCAAATTTGAAAGACAATGATCAAATGATTCTTCAAAAATTTAAAATCATCCATGAACACCTCAATGAACCTTTCCACCATGTTTGAAAAGATCGCCATCATACTGTAATATCCCAATTTTTGATTAAGGGAAAATCATGATTATTGTGGATAATTATGAATTTAAATTGAATTATTATGTGTTTTATGGCAATATTAGTTAATATGTCATAATTATTGAAAAAATTGGAAGAATGGAATTATTGGTCATGAGTTGGTAATTAATGGAGAAACTAATTACTAACTATGAGAGGAATGAGAAATGTAATTAGAATGGCTAATTGAGGGATTAAGGTGATTAATTGATTGATTTCCTTATGAGAGCCAATGAAATTCTGACATATGGCAAATTGGTTGGGTAAGAGAGGATGTAAGAAAAGTCAAATATGGCATTATTAAATCATTTCTTCTCTCTCCTTCCCTCTCATTTTCGCTGACATAGAAGGTATGGGGAAGAGGAGTGATCATTCCATCTTCAACCTTCCTTCTCTCTCTCATTTCTTCTCTCATTTTCGTGCCACCATTGCTGAAGGAAAGAAGAAGTTTTTGGTAAAAGGTAAGCCATCTGACCCTCTTAATGGCCTCTAATGGAAAAATGCTCTTCTACAAACTTGTTCCTTGTCTTGAGAGCTTCAATTTTATGGTTTTAGATTTGTCATTTGGTGTTGTTTGAGCTCTCAAGAAATCTTGAAGTTGGGAGAATCAAGAAACTCCTTTGGAAAAGTTATAGAGGTGAGTAAGACAAACCTTTCTATATAGGTTTTGTAGCCATTGGTTAAGTTTGAATTTTCTAGAATTTTTGGCCCATTTTCGAAAATGAGGGCCATTGGGAGTTTGGTATGTGTTTGGTATGGAATTGGTATGTTTGGAATGCATTTTGGATAGATAGAATTGATTGGGTTTGAAATTTGTTAAGTTTGGAGAATTTGAGATTTTAGTGTTTAATGTTACCCAAAACTAAAGCATGATAATGGAATAGGATTTTGGTGATTCTGTATTTGTGTGATGATTTGAAGTAATGAGCCATATTTTTCCTAGAAAGAAGACTTAAATACCTTTCATTTGGCTTTGGAATCACCTCGTTTCGATTTTTCTAGGATTAGTTATGAATTTTGGAAGTTCAGCCAAGAATCAGGGAATTTTTTGGCCGCGGCCCAAGGTGGTTGGCCGCAGCCCAAACCTTTCTGGCCTGATTCTGGTCGCGGCCCATGGGTGGCCGGTCGCAGCCAGTGGCCTTCTGACCATATTTTGGCCGCGGCCAACCCCTATGTTCCAGCACTTTGAGTTTTCGAAAGGAGACCTCTAACCTATTGTTTCCCAACCTTTTAGGGCTTTTATTAGAGGCATTTGTGGCCTCTTAAGGGTCAATTATGATAACCAAATTTAAGTGTTTCAAGTTAATTAAGTCTTGGAATAGAATATAACTCTTCGTCCTTAATTATGATTCTAGGATACGATATTTGCCCTAGGCGGGAGAGACCGGTGCCAGAGTACGCCCGGAAGGATCAAGGTAGTGACTTTTCTCTCATGTTGTGTATGATGTTTTGGTATGCATAACTTATCATTGAACTGTGAACTGCATGTACCATGGTCCATTACAGTGCGAGCAGGTCAGCGTGAGCCGTGTAGGGATTGACGCTGGTCATCTCTAGGTCGGCCGTTGAACTGCCGTTGTAATCGACATGGAACTTTGTGAATTTGACCCGTGGGGCAGCGTTTGTTAATCCAGCCGTGGGCTGTGGGTTTTGAATCTTACCTGTATGGCTTGTGTGATGAAATGCTTTATATGAATCCTAGCTGTGGTGAAATATATTGTGTGGATTGTTGTAATGTAATACAGCGTGAGCAATTCAACGTGAGCAATTGTAAGGGATGACATGTGTCATACTAACCATTGCCGTTGTAACTGCCGTTATAGTTTCTTTGTGTGGATAATGATTTGATTTCATGCCTTATTGTTGTACATACTATGATTGATTTGACACTACGGGGATTCCTTAGAATCTCACTCACCCAAAAACCATGTTTTAGACAGGGCAGAAGGATCAAAGGGAAAGCGGGCGACAAAGAGCGGATAGAGCTCTGATTTAGAAGTATATTTTGGGTTATTGGTTATCATGTATATCTTTTAGATGTTTTTGGGAAACAATTGTATATAATGGGATTTGTAGTATAGTTTTGTGTAATCCCCAAGTTAAGGGTAATGAATTGTGGGCTTTGTGCCTTTGTAAAATCCTTATTAATGAATAGAACCCGAGTGTGTCAGAAATTTGCTTTATACTCTGATATTGGTGAATGAAATCAACCTGTACAGGCCATTTAGTATTGAAATGTGAATATGAGACCGTCATGAACAGGTTTTGTAAAAGATTTTGTAAGCCATGATTTTGGGAAGTTTGATTTTGTCTAAGTCTCAAAATCATCTAAGGTCTCTAATTCTATATCAATTACGTGTTTATGAACTAAATCTCGGCCTTAATCGTTAAGGGGGTTACACATACTCCTTTAAAATGTTGCTGGTGTATTACATAAACCAAATGGCATCTTTCTGAAGGCAAAGGTACCATATGGATATGTAAAACTTGTTTTCTCTTGATCCTCCGGTACAATTGTAATTTGATTATATCCTGGGTACCTGTCTAGCAAACAATAATAGGTTTTTCTAGCTAGTCTGTCGAGCATCTGATCTATAAATGGCAAGGGGAAGTGATCTTTTCTGGTGGCTTTATTGAGCTTTCTGTAGTTGATGCACACTCTCCATCCAATCGCCTTTCGTTGTAGAATCAGTTTATTTTTCATATTAGGCACCACTGTCATTCCACCTTTCTTTGGCACAACTTGAATTGAACTTACCCATTGATTGTTAGAGATTTGGTAGATTATGTCAACATCCAGCCACTTTATTACCTCCTATCTGTAATAACCCAATTTGGGATTAAGGGCTAATGACTCTGATATTGATTGTAATTAGTGTAATTAAACACTTTTGGGAGAAATGTGATGTAAATTTGATATAAGTGTATTTGGAGATTAAAGATCAATGGTTGAGATTTATTGACCATGGATCGGAATCCTATGCTTTATGTCTATGTGAGCTCATGATGGAAGTGGATAGGATGTTGCCAAATGGCATTTGGTGGACCATTGAATTATGCTAGAAGACAAAAACTCACTTTTTCTCTCTTTTCTCTCTCCTATGCGGTTTTGGGGTGTATGGGCAAGAAAGAGAAAGCTTGCTTCATCATCATCTTCATCATCTCACCATCTCTCTCCTTCTCCCATTTCCGGTGACCATGAAGGTGGAAAGAGAAAAAGAAAGCTTTGATTTTGGGTGAATAATGATCCTCCTATGCTCAAATCCTCTTCACTAAACTTGTTCATAGTGTTAAGAGCTCTATTTTGGTGGTTTCAGAATCTTGAAAGGTGGTGGTTTGGGTGTTAGAGGAATTTGAAAGTTGGAGAATCAAGATTCTGGATTTGGCAAGTCGAAGAGGTAAGGATTTGATACATTTTGGTATATTATTTGTGATTTTTGGATGAGTTGAGAAATTCTGGGAAAATTGCCCTGGTCTTGTGTCATTTTTGAATGTTTGAATTTCATAGTGATTGATATTAGAATTGGTTTATTGTGAAGCCATTTGAGTGTTGGATATGGTTTTGAGTTTTGGAAATGTGTTGATTGGAATTGGGTGTTGTGTGTGTTATTGAGACCCAAAGAGTTAGATTATGTTTAAAATGGTATTTGAGTATTTTGGAGGTTACCAATGGGTTCCCTATGTCATTTTGAGTGAGCATGAGCTTTATGTGAAGTTTGGGAACCATTGGGTGTGATTTTGGCCAATCTGGGAATTTCTGTCAGTTGCTGCGATCTGGCAATCTGATAAGTCTCACTTGAGTGAGGGGGGATATCACTCGAGTACATTAGTCTGATTCTTGCCTATTTCTTTGTGTTTTGCCTAGGTTTTCATGAGGAAAGCTCGAGTGTACTTCTGTAACCACGAGTGATGTTGAGGATCACTCGAGTGAGCATGGGTTCACTCAAGTGAAGCTTTGAGTTCATGTTAAGGGCTACGTCTCGGGTCCTCACTTGCTGGCTAAGTTTCAAGAGTGTGTTTTGACATTTGCTAGTAAAGTCTTCTCACCCGAGTGCCAGAGGTTGTGCTCGAGTGAGCCTTTCCCTCTGGAGTTGCATGTGTTCTCGGGTTCTCACTTTCTGTATTGCACTTTTGGGGACTCGAGTGAATTTGGAGTTATCACCCGAGTGCAAAGCCTTATGCTTGAGTGTTGTGAGCACTCTCTGGCTATGGTTGTTGCTCACTGTCAAACACTCACGAGTAAGAGCCAGTCTCACTCGAGTGCAAGTCTCTCATCACTCGAGTGAGGTTATCTACACTCGAGTGAGTCAGCCAAAAATTTGTGTTGTGCTTCCGAAAAAGGGGTCTTCAGTGTAGTTTCTTCTAACCCTTTAAGTATGTGTAAGCCTCTAATAGTCACCTAAAGAGTCTTAAATGATAACCAACTTAAAGTATTATGGAAATAAGTATTTGGGAAAGAGATTAATCAATTGTCCCTAAATTGGTATAGGATTTGATATCTGTCAGACTCGTGAGCCCACTGTGCCGAAGAACGTCAAGAAAGATACAGGTAGTGGGTTCTCTCTTATACTTTGTGTAAATGTATTGTATGTTTGCCTATCGTGCATTGTGTATTGCTGCTGCTACTTTAAGATGCTTTGTGGAGCTTTATGATGCTTTGTGCCTTGAGATACTTTGTGCCTTGTGATGTTGCTGCATAGTGATTACCGCAGAAGCAGGCATAATGATTACCGCAGAAGCAGGCATAGTGATTACAGCGAAAGCTGGCATAGTGTTTACCGTGAAAGCGGGCATAGTGCATTGTGATTACAGTCGTGAGTGCTGTCGGTTGTGGCACGAGCCATGACTCATAGTGTTGTTGCTAAATATGATGAACATACATGCCTTATGTTTTTATATTGTATGAGTGATTTGTTACTATTGGGATTATTTAGAATCTCACTCTTTCCAAATGAATAACATTTCAAACAGGGCAAGTGGCTTAAAGGGGAAGCGGCCAACCTGGAGTGGTTAGGATTTTGTAGGGACATTTTAGATTTTGGGACTGTTGGTTATCTAGCTAGATTTTGGGATTATTGTATATATGGATTGTAAATAATATTTTTGGATATGTAATCCCCATTTTGGGAAACTTTAAACCCATTGTATATATACAAGTAACATGGGGTTGCTAGGATTTTGGTTATGTACTCTGATATTTATTATGTGATATAACTGCACAGGTAATTATATATGGAAGTGAATGTGAGACCAGATGAATAATGTTTTTGAACTGATTTTCCGAACACCCCATCTCTTAGATGAGGGATTATAAAGGTTGTTTTGTCTTATTGGTCTCTATCTCACTTAAAATTTCATAATCCGAGTATAATTACTGTGAGGGGGTTACACTATCTCACCACCTCTTTCATATTCGGATTAAGTCTTATCTGGTGCTCGACTGATGGCTTGTAGTTATTTTCCATCAAGATCTTATGCATATAAATTGAAGGACTAATCACTCTTATATCAGCTATTAACCATCTAAATGCTGTTTTATGCTCCCTTAAAACTCTTAATAACTTTTCTTCTTTATCGGGAGTAAGAGCTGTTAGATCCCATATATTTTGATGATAACAAAGATTGGATTAATGTTACAAAAGATTTTGATAATAAATAAAAAAGGTTTGAATAAAGTAACTAAGTTCTTGGTGGCAGGAAAAATCATTACTCGAGCAACTACTCAAGTAATGAAGAAGAACTGAAAGACAGAGAATAGGAGAAAGCATCACTGGCAGATTTTTGAAGGCATTACTTGAGTAATCCCTAGAGTAATGAATGTTCAGTACTCGAAGGATCACTCGAGTAATGTGTGAGAAATTGTTCTAGAAGCTCTCTATCAAAAATTAAATGGCATTATTAGAAGGATTACTCAACTAATCTTAACAGAAATTGAAGCATTACTCGAGGGATCACTCGGATAATCAAAAAAGAAATGATGCAATAACTCTCAGCCAAGAAATAAGTGACATTACTTGAGGGATCACTCGAGTAACTTAAAATGAAAATATTGCAATACTCGAGTAATCAGGTAAGCAAAAAAAAGCAGTTACTCTCGGCCAAGATTTGGATGACATCACTTGAGTAATCAGGAAAGAATTGGAAGCATTACTGAGGGATCACTTGAGTAGTCAGAGAAGAAAAGAAAGACTTACTTGAGGGATCACTTGAGCAATCAAGTCTGCCAAGTTTTGTAAAATGAATTACTCGATGGATTACCCGAGTAATTTGGTTAGAAAATGTTGACTTACTCTCTGGCTTATTTTGAAAGGAATTACTCGAGGGGTTACTCGAGTAATGCTCCTAGATGCCTCAAGTAATCATGTCCAGAATCATGTTTTTGATCTGTTGTTCATTAATTTGTTATCTATAAGACTAATATTTCATTTTATTAGTTTCCTAAGTGCATTTGCAGAGAAACAATAAAGAGATCATGCATTGAGAGAAAAGTCAAACATATCGTCCGCAACATCCGAAATGCTCACCTACCGCAAACGGCTAGTTTTCAAATTTCGAAGAACGGTTAAATGAAGTTGTGCGACTGTAACAGACATGTTGCAATGGTTCCAATGGCTATTACAAATTCAACTATAAATATGAGAACATTCAACGAAGAACAGAACACAACAACCGAGAACAAGATAACTCACATCAATCAATATATTCTTAGTGCTCTATTTTCTTATACTCAGTCTTTGTACTTCAGTGATTATCTATTTACTCTGTATGAGAGATTTTCTTTACAACTCAATATCTATTATTGAGACAACTTCAGGTTGTAGAACCTTAAGTTGGGATTGGTTTACAATGTGTAAGGGGGAGTGAGTGTTCAGTGAAGGAACTTGCAGTGCACTGAGGTGCCAAGAACCCATTGAATCTTGGAAGATATATTGAAACTCTCAGAGAAGCTTTGAGGACTGGACAAAGGTCAAAGTGGTTGTGGTCAAATCAGTATAACTCCCGGTGTACATTTCTGTGATATTTCTCCTAGCTCTTAACTGCTTTAAATTCTAGTCAATTTTTATATATGAAACGAATTTTCTGGTATCACTCAATTCACCCACCTTAGGTGAAATGCTTGCACTAACAAGAGCTATAGAGACGATTATAGGTAATGATGAATTTCCTCCCAGATAAACATACTTCAAGTGGGATGGCAACTCCAGTACTGGTGGTTTCTCTATTGATGGTACCAGCTTACTCGGCCTTTCCCTCGATCTTCAAATGGTTTATTGATAAAAATTGGGGAATTTGCTTCAAGGTACCTAATCTGCTCCAAGCCTTCTGGATTAATAGATTTTGATACATCTACCATTCCAATTGCTAATGGTTGATCCATGCATATTTCTTTTACCATGTCTTTTATGCAGCTGGTCAATGTATCTACTCTGTAACAGGTGTTACCTTCATCTAGAATGGACAAGGCCTTGAAAATGTTGAAGGATACTTGATTATCTTAAACTTGCAAGGTTAACTTCCCCTATTGTACATCTCTTAATGTTCTCTTAGTTGCTAGGAATAGCCTCCCAAGAATGATAGGAATTTCTTGGTCTTCTTCTATGTCAAGTATTATAAAATTAGCTAGAAATATGAGTTTGTCCACCTTCATCAGAATATCTTCTAAGGCACCCCTCGGATGTTTTATTGATTAGTCATCCAAGACAGAGTTTGTTGTAGACAAATAGAGGCATGAGGTTTACACTTGCTCCAAGGTCACAAAGTACGTTTTCAAAGTGACATTGACCTGTGGTGCAAGGTATACAAAAGCTTCCTAAATATTTCACCTTTGATGGTAATTTCTTTTGGAGAATAGCATTGTATTCCTCAATAAGTGCAACTGTTTTAAATTCCTCAAGCTTATGCTTATTTAAGAGTATCCTTTATGAAATTTGCATAACTGGGCATTTGGGCAAGAATGTTTGCAAAAGGAATATGGATATGTAACTTTTTGAAAACCTCCAAAAACTTTGCAAACTACTTGTCTAGCTTTGCCTTCGCATGTCTCTAAGGGTATGGAATTGGTGGTACATATGGAGGAGGATTATCTGAAAAGCTGATTCTTCCTGGTATCACATCATCCTCTTTAGGCTTTTGTGCTTCCTCCTTTTGTTCTTCTTCGCTTTCTTTCTTTTCTCTATCATCCTTCATTTTTAATTACAGGATCTTTCAATTTTTTCTCACTTCTTAGTGCAATGGCCTTTACATGTTTTCTTGGTTTTCTTTCAGTATCACTTGGTAGAGTTCTTGGTTGCCTGGAATTCAGCATATTTGCAATTTGGTCCATTTAGATCTCCAAGTTCTTTATTGAGGCTTCTTGGCTTTTGAGTGTTATATCAGTCCTACCATGAATTGAGATGTATTTATGGTTAGTAGAGCCAGTGCATCTTTCACATTTACTTTCTACTGTGATGGATTTGCTGGTTGAAGATCTTGTTGCTGGTAATTCTCTTGTAGTTTGAACACATTTTGATTATTCCTCCAAATAAAGTTTGAATGATTTCGCCAACCTGGATTATAAGTGTTTGAGAATGAGTCATTTCTTTGATTTCTGACATAATGAGCTTGATTCGACATAAATAAGTGTCCTTCTTGACATTGTGTGTTCACATGAGGTCTTTCACATCGATCACAAGCTTCAGTAAGAGTACTGTTTGCTTGGTTTGTCAATAAGCATACTTGCTTGGATATAGATGCAACTTAAGAAGATAAAGTTGTAAGGACATCCAACTCGTGCACTCCAAGTGCTTTCTTTGAAATATTACATTCAGAAGTGTTAGATATGAATAGTTTTGATGATGTCAAATATAGATGTCAAATATGAGCAAAAAGTTTGTATAATATACTTATCTTCCACATTGACTAACTACCATATTTAATGTTGTATATCTTGTAGATTAGTCATAGACATCATTGTGGGTTGATATTATAATGCCTCATAAATGGAGAATAATCATCAAGAAGAAAATCAAGAGGCAAGGAATTGAAGAAAGAAGAAAGAAAGATGAAGAGTGAAGATATTCATCAAGAAGATTGAAGTTGGGTTATGAAGAATGATCATCAAGAGGAAAAACAAGAAGAAAGAGATTAAAGAAAGAAGAACTTGCAAGATCACATGAGAATATCAAGATTCAAGCTCCTAGAAGTGATATCGGAGGTTTCTATGATCATACGGAAGTTAGAATGGGTCAATACGAAGCTAAGATAATGTATACGGAAGCTATGGTACCTTTGGGGATGATTACCCGAGTAATCACTCGAGTAATATGGCATTGTCTGATTTTAGAGGTGTTTACTCAAGGCCTTACTCGAGTAATCTGCCGGGTTATTTGATGAATTACTCGAGGCGGCACTTGAAGTAAATGGGACTCTGTTTTCGCGTGGTAGAACAGAGGTTTGGTATTTTGATGATATCTCTCCAAACACATGTCGGATCAAACTGAAACCAGTGGCATTAGAAACTAGACTTCCAACACGAACTTTTGACACCAAGATCACATTCAAAGGAGGTCAGATGAGAGAGATATAAGCCTCGAAAGTTGACACATTAATCAGCGTCATATTCCAGGACAGTTTTGGTATTTTGAACATAACTCTCAACATACATATCGGATTGAGACGAAACCGGTGCCATATGAAAGAAGACTCAAAGAGATTTCCATGGATATATAATTTGTCACATTTGAAGCTATATCCTAAGAGCCATGACTTCTGGAAGTTGCTGCTCGTGATTTCAGGATTGTCTAAGAACAGTAGATACTCTTTGGATCATAACTTTCTGTACACAACGAGTTTGGAGTTAATTCTTGTTGCATTGGAATGTAGATAATGAGGGCTTTCCGATGATATATAATTTTCCATGTTTTGAGTCAAAATCAAGAATTCACTTGAAGGCACCACTCGAGTAACTGGTTGATAACAAAAGACTTTACTCGAGTAGGTACTCGAGTAATCAGATAGAAAACTTCCAATTGCTCTCGGCCTGCCAACGTTACTCGAGTAAGTACTCGAGTAACCATGTAGATCACTTGCGGTTGCTCTCGGCATTTTCAATCCTGCCAATGTTTCTCGAGGAGCTACTCGAGTAACTCACTGTGGTAAGCAAAAATCTGAAGTTCATCAAAGTTTTCCCAATGATACTCGAGTATGTACTCGAGTAAACTTTAATGGATACTAGAGTAGCTACTCGAGTAAAGCACTGTGCTAGCAAAACTTGAAGAGTTTTTTAGACGAAAACTTCAAGTCACTACTGGAGTAAAGCACTGTGCTAGCAAAAAGAGACAGAAACTTAAAGAGAACTTCAAGTCGAACTTCAAGTTATTACCAGAACTTCAAGTCGAACTTCAAGTTATTACCAGAACTTCAAGTTATTACCAGAACCTCAAGTCGAACTTCAAGTTACTACCCTGGTACGCAGAATTATTTAGAAGAGAACTTCAAGTTACTACCCGAGTAAGCTATGCAGAAAATGGAAGGCCACTCGAGTAGCCACTCGAGTAACATGTGAAGAAACTTGATGTTTACTCGAGTGAGCACTCGAGTAATGCTTCCCAGAAAAACAGAACAGCGTCCCGAAGATTCTGGAAATCAATGGAATGATCATATAACTCATTCTTCTTGCTTCTAATCACTCTAACACTTCATTGTATTAGTGTTTAATGTATTTCTCCAGGAATACAATGAAGATATGATGTGAAGAGTCAAAAGGTGAATTTACGGAAGCGGAACGTCAACGTTCTAACGGCTAGTTTTTCAAATGTGAAGAACGACCAAACGATGCAATAGGACTCAACGGATAGGTTGAAATACTCACAACGGTCATATCCTACTCAACTATAAATACAAGAGATTCAAGCAGGCGACAACAACGCAGAACATGATAAGATTATGAATCATCCACCTCTACCCGAATACTCTCTGTTCTTATCTATTTTCCACATCATGTATATTTGAGAGAGATTTTTTGTATTGTACTTCAATGTTCATTATATCTACTCTGTGAGAGAGTTTGTAAACACTTTCACTTATATTTCTGAATTGATCTCAAGGTAGAGGGACCTTGAGTGGGTTGATTTCCTTACGGGAAAGTATAGAGAGAATCGCCGGTAAAACTTTCTACTCGTAAGACTTACAAGGTGCAAGCAGTAGAAAACGTTGCTGCTCGTAAGACTTACAGTGGTGTAAGCAGAAGAGAACGTTGCTGCTCGTTAGACTTGCACAGGTAAGCAGGAGGGAAAGGTCTTCGGGATTGCTCTGCTCGTAAGACATGTTGTAAGGGGGAGTATCTTGGTGAGAACTTTGTAAAGGCTTTTCTTGTGCCTGGATTAAACAAGAAGATAGTGGATTTGAAAATCTCAGGAGGAGCCTGGGGACTGGACGTAGGCCATCACAGATTGGACCGAACCAGGATAAATCACAGTTTGCACACTCTCTTCCTTAAACTCTTATATTTCCAGCATATATTAACTGTTGATTTATGATTCATTACTTTCATATTTATTGCTTCCTCTAAGATGCAAAAAGATTTTCAAAGTTCTTAATATTTTTATCTTACACCCAATTCACCCCCTCTTGGGTGTCAACCGGTTCTAACAAGAAGGCCATTGGTAAGCACTGGCTGCATCTCCTTAATTAAATTGTAAGCATCATCTATATTTTTTCCCATTAAAGATCCTACAACTACAGCATCTACCAGAATTCTAGAGATGTGTGTTATCCCGCTATAGAAAGTTTGCAGTTGCCACCAATTTGGTAACCCATAATGAGGACATCTCCTTATCAACTCTTTGTATCTTTCCCATGCTTCATAGAGGCTTTCTTGTTCGTACTGGGTAAATGAGGCAATTTCATTCCTCAATTTAGCAGGTTTTGCTGAAGGAAAGTATTTTTCCAAAAATTTCTGTGCCATGATATCCCATATAGTTATGCTTCCCACTGGTAGTGATTGTAACCAGCTCTTAGCCTTATCCTTGAGTAAGAAAGGGAAAAGTCTAAGTCTAATGGCATCATCAGTAACACCATTATGCTTGAATGTGTCACAGATTTCTAGGAAGTTGGCTATATGTGAATTAGGATCTTCTGTTGGTAAACCACCGAACTGATTTGCTTGCATCATCTGGATAATTGTAGGCTTGATTTCAAAGTTGTTAGCTACTACTGGCGGTCTTCTGATTCTAGAGTTTGTCCACATGACTGTTGGTGTTGCATAGACACAGAGTGTTTTGGTATCTATTATTTCTCCCTCCAGATTTTCCATCGGATTAATTGGGATTGAAGTAAACTGCTTTCAAACTCTTCGATTTCTTCGACAAGTTCTCTCGATCTCCAAATCTAAAGGGAATAGTTCAGTCTCCTTCGATCTGGTCATACACTAAGCAAAAGCCTAAAAAAAACACAAGACACAAAAAAAGAAAAAAATGTAATATAAAGATCAAATTAGTATTAAAATTACTTGGTATTGATATTAATGACAACAATCCCAAGCAACGGCACCAAAAACTTGTTACGAGTGTAAATGATTTATTAAATAGTGCAAGTATACACTGCCCTAATCAAGTAATACAGAAGTGAGTAGAGTATTGTTCCCACGAGAATTGATCACTAAGTACTAAAATGGGTAATTTTAATTCTATTTAGTCGATCAATTAGCTAGTGATTGAAAGTACAAAATAAAGAAATGATTAAATATGAGTGCAAATAATATTAAAGCAAATATAAGAAAAAGCCCTATAGGTCAGATTTCACTTAACAAATTCTGGATTGAATCACTTATCTATTCTAGTCCAAATTATTCCATATGATTGATAGTCTAGTTTCTCTTATTTAATGACTAGCATCTTCTAATGTCGAGTAATTCTATAATTAATTGCTAATCCAATATATTCTTATATGAATTTAAGCAATTAATCATGCATTAAGATTTATATAACTCATTAAGACTACACAACTCATATGAATATATTTCTATTTCATATGCAAATTATGGTTTTGATTATAGGATTTACACATATGCACCTCCTTCCAGTCTCAACATATATATTGAAATCATTCAAAAGGTGGTCAATCAATTGAAAGCATTAAGAATAATAATTAAAACTCAATCATGAAAGAAAAATTAAAACTAGATTTAATAAGTTAAGTTTCAATCCGTCATTAGTAAGTTATATCATCACCATAGGAAAATAGAAATTTAGCTCATGATGAAATTAAAAATAAAACCAAAATAAATTGAAAACTTCATAAATGTTGCATAAAACTTGAATGAAAACTTCATAAATACTGTATAAAACTTGAATATTAAATTCTAAAACATAACTATACAACCAAAAGATGCATAAAAAATGGAGAAATATAGCCTTCCTTGTATGAGGTAAAACCTTTCATGTAGGTAGTAACATATACCATCTATAAAGAAGGACTACCTATAAGTCCATATAGGAGGTCTACCTAAGCCTTCTAAGATTGAGGCATACAAAAAGTAATGCAATGCATGAAATTAAGTCTAAAAAATAACATAATTTATTCAAAAATGTTAGAGAAAAGATCTCTCATCATCAGAGAAGGACTTCTAATTGTTAGAGAAGGAAACCTATACTTCTCTCTCCTTCCTCCTTGATGCTGGGCCTAAGAAATCTATTTATAGGAAAAAAAAGTGTTTGCTATAGTGAAAAGTGTGTTTCTTTAGTTTCCCGTCCGCTACAGTAACTTCCATCCACTATAGTCCTTCCGTCTGTTACAGTACTTCCGTCCGCTACCGTGCTTTCGTCTTTTTTCTAGCTTCGCATCCTTGTCTTGTTTCAATCATGTGGGTCTATTTTTAGGTCTTCTTTTTTTTTTTTCTCTTTTTTCCTTAACATGGTGTTGTATGTAGCTATAAAAAAAAATGGAAATATTTATAAATTACACCGAAATTTATTATGTTAGGCTAAAATATCGTTCACAATTATCATATAAGGGAAAATAAATATGTAAATATTTTACTTATAATCCATAATTAAAATCCAACTCATCTTTGCATTTGGGATGAGAAAAATTAGTCACAAGTAATTAAAAGTAATATAAATATTAAAAAAATTTCGATAAAAAAAATATGAACATAAAAAAAAATAGAAGAGAAAATTTTCAACTAAATTTAAATTTTGGTTATACAATATTAGGCATTGCAAAATAGAAGAACACTTTTTTTTTTAATTTATAAAAAAAATAGAAAGGTGATACTTTTATATAATTATTAAAAATAATTTGAATGTGAAATACCTCTATTCAGCTCAAAAACTGAAATAAGTGAGTAGTTTTTTTTTTTCCAATTCTTGGAAAAACATATTCACATTGGACTAGGAAAGTCACATCTCACACTTGAAAAGAAGAAAACTTGAGAAGCTACATTTTGGTTTCCTTTTATAATCCAATGAATAATAGTATCGTGCCCTCTTATATCCGTTGGTCAATGGGTAATTAAATGCTTCCTTAGCTAAAAATGTCTCGCTCACTTACTTTCATCTTTATTGTTTATCTTGTCGGACGTTTCATCTTTATTGTTCGGATCTACAGTCCGGCATCTCTCATTCTCTCTTCAAAATAAACACATAGCTACAACACTCTTTTTGTTTCTCTTTTGTGGTGCTCAGGTTTGATTATATCATCCTCCTATTACCGGGTGGTTGTTGTTTATATTTCTTTCTATTTTATTTGTTTTTTCTGTCCGAAAAATCCATATCTCCTATTCTTCTTTTTCGTGGACATTGACTTCTTATCAGAGTATATTTTTGTGCTAAAATATTATGGCTCTCAAGAAGTCCTTAAACCGCCTGCTTACTGAATATCCGAAATGGTTCCTGGCTTAAAAGCAGATCCTAGCTAAAAAGCAGCCGAACAACGGCTCATTTTGGTCTAATTACCTTCAAATTGGCTTTTTCCTGAAAATCGAGTCATCCCCGACTTGGGTTTTAATACATTGGTTTGCATATCCTTTGCAGTCTTTCCTATATGAATATTCATGTTTTTTTTTTCATTCAATCATTGCTTTCCTAACTTAATTGCTGAAGAGACATAAGATATATATGAATACTCACATTATGAGATTTATAGGTTAGGAGTACGATTGATTTTAGCCATAAAGCCTAAAAAATCTTGATCCATCCCAAATTACATGACTATTCAATGTGAGAAATACAACTGTATTAGATAGAGTAGGGATCAAGTAGTGTAGAAACTCTCACATTGAAGAGTCTAGGGTTGATCACAATGTTGAATTTTAGAGCTTTTAACTTGGTGCCAACCGCTTAATACAAAAACAAGAGGGGAACATTCGATTGGAGTAATAATGGGTTTTCTCAAAAAACATAACTTCACAAAAACAATTTAGCATGTCACCTTGAATGCTTTATCGCATTGTGACTTCACAAATGTTGTAGGTATTCACTTATTTATGTATGACTATTGGTACAAATGAAATAGTTTATTCATCACATTCCTATTGATCTTTTTGAAGTAACTTCTGGAGATATAGATACTTCCAAAAAAGGAGATGCATTTACTTAGGGATCCATATTTCCTAAAGTTGCTTCAAAAAAGATCAATATAGTAGGAACCTTCAGTCGTAGTAATGGGTTGACAACTTCCTGTAATAGAAGAGGAACCTTTGATCAAAGTAATAGTGGGTTTTCTAAAAAACAAAACTTTATAAAAGCAATTTAATATCATCTTGGATGCTTTATCACGTCGTGACTTCACAAAGGCAGTCCAATCAGTTGGGTTAAACGCTGTAAGAAATAAGAGAGGAACCTTTAAAGTGAATGCAGGAAGGATATTGCAAAATAGATGAGAGAAATCAGAACTATACCTAGCTAAATATGGCTCACCAACAAAAACGTGAGTTAGGGCAAGTGAATACAACTCATGCGACAGTCATGAAGACAACGGTCAAGTGCATTCACTAGCATGGTTGTCACTGAGAAGTCAAACAAAGGCCTTTTATTGTGGGGTTCAACTGAAAATGACTCTTGATGGTCGGAAAAAGAAATAAGAGTCGTAAGGTTATGATGTTGGTGGGTTTCGTTCAAACACACTAAGTGTCAAGTGTGTTCTGTTTTACACGTGTAAATAGAAGAGGAATGGTAGGGCTTTTTGGGTTATCATACCTAAGATTTTACATCATGGTTTGTTCGTTGAACTATTATTTATTTGTTTACATTTATCACAGCTCTTTGTTAATAATATGAGGTATGTTATATTTTTTCTTTAAATTTTTTGTGCTGATAGTCCTCAGATAATTATATTTTTATATTTTATAAAAATAAAACCAAAAAATATCACCCTCTGATAGATGGTATGAGCTGAGGTCTGCTGTGAATTTTAGAACTTTTGCTTTCTTCAATTTGAATGAATCAAAAGTTCCAAAAATTAGTAGCATACCTCACATCATCACGCTACTCTCACTAGAAGAGTGACCTAAATCATCTGGGAGTATTTTAGGATCATGGTGGCCAATCCCAAACCTATTAGAATAAGATTGGCCTTCTTGTTCATACTCAACAATTATCCAGCAAGCCTCCTCACAGCATGGTTAATGCGTTTTACATAACACATCATTTCCTCCACTTGAAGGAGTAGAGGATATGGAGGCGAAGGCGGAGGTGGAGTAGTGGATGACATTTCATCTTGAGAGAATAGAGGAAGACTGCTGCAAAAAAACCTACTGAATTTTTGATGAAATTTGCCATAGATTTGCGACAGAAATGAATTTCTGAAAGAATTTTCTACGGAATCCATTCCATTGTTAATAGAACCGTGACAAGTCAATTTCTGATGGAATTCTGATTTCGTTGCAAATCTGTGTAGAATTTTCAATGGAATTCAACTCCGTTAGAAAACTTATTTTTTAATTTCAAAATGCCACATAGCATTCTTAGGAGAAGCCATGTGTCTCGTCCGTAGGATGCCATATCACCATCGCCCCTCACCAGCATTGACACATGGCAACTTTGGCAACCGCTTCCTCAATGTTGGCACCTAGCTTTGCCATGTGTCGCCTCCTCACTTTGCCACGTGTCACCACTCCATACTTCCTTAAAATGTATCTCTTCTTGGCCCCCTGTTAGTTTGAACCCACGACCTCGCTCATGCATGCGCGATGTCTTACCAGTTGGGTTGGAATACTTTGGCATTTTATTATTGCACAATTATATATATATATATATATATACATACATACATATATATATATATCTTATATAATCAATTATTTATAAATATATATTTTTTCTTATACATAAATATATATTATTAGCAAACAATAAATATAAATTTAATCATAATATAAAATATGTGCCCTGTGTTTTTGGAGTAGATACTGGTATGTGGTGCCATGTGGGGTCCACACACGTATACTCTAACCTGGCATCATTTGACGGGCCTTAGTATACGTGAAGCAATCCCGAGTAAGTCCCGGGTGAAACCCTAGTAGACACCGATAAAATAACTTGATTAAAATAGCTTTAATAAAGTAAGCAATTATGACTAACTTTTGTGTTGGCTAAGCAAGAGGATGACAAATATCCCTTAATAATTACAAAGGACCATGACACTTTTGTGTTCGAAAAGTAAGGAGGTGACAAATGTTCCTCATCATACCATCACCTTTATGCCTTTTTGAGTTGTCATCACCGGGCGTTTCACCTTACCTCGAGCCGAGGAAATCCATCGATATCCGATCCGGTCACCTAATTAACTTTCTCGAACACCAAATGTCACGTCCGTACCTTATTTCCACATTTTTCATAGTGTTTGTGCACAGTTCAGTGGTCACACAGGATAGCATTAATATACTGATAGCATAAATATACTGATAATATGTACATGATTACAGAAATTCCCCATAGGGATTGTACATAGTACTTACAGACTTAAAATGTAATAAAGGCCTACAACTAGCCAATTGCTTCTTCTGGACTGAATTGAACCTTCTGTATTTTCCTTATGTTGTCCTCTTTTCTGCTTTCATCACACCTCCTGTGCCCACCTGCCTAAATGGTTGGTTAGGGAGGGTGAGATTCAAGAGAATCTCAGTAGTAAATGCTAACTATGCATGCAAGATAATGCTTAGTATATATCTGCTTGCTTATAAATTTATGCCAACATAATGACCTAGGCATGCTCAATGCTTTACAATACACTCATGGCCATAGCATAAGTACTACAAAGCTTCAATCATTCACGTATATTCCACTCAATTCATATTAGTATCACAAACCAATACACAAGCATACACATATCAAATACATACAAGTCAAGAAAGTTTAACTACCTTGTGTCTTGAGTCCTCCTCTTGTACCTTTTTCTCCAACCATTGAAAATGCTTCTTCTTAACTTCTCATGGCCCTAAATAAATATCCATATTATTAGAGCCATGAAATTGAATGTCTAATGGGACTACGTGGGGTCTTTGGGACATGTCTCTTATATTTAGGCCTAAAGTACTTTCATTACCATAACCTCATAGGTTTGACCCAATCTGCCAGTTTTGCTGACCAAATTTGGAAATTCATAATTAATTCTACAAAACTCCAAATAGGTTGGTTTTAAGTTATATAAAAAGCTCTTTAAGTCCTCTTTCAATGAAAAATATCACAGAGCCCCTATTACAACCATACATTTCTCAAAAATTTGTCAAACACAGACCGCCAAAGATTTCATTCCAAAATCAAGGTCAAATTTTGAAAAATCATAACTTTCAATATACTGGTCCAAATGGCTCTTATTACCTATCAAATTAAAGCCCAGGATGTAACCTTTAATCCTATAAAATTTTATAGCATTTAGAGTAAGTAACATCTAAAACATGTTGTAAGTTCTCTGCCTCCAAAAAATGAATTCAGGAAGATTTGAACACAACTTCTAAAATCATCATTTAACCATCAACACATGATTAAACCTTAAAAATACCCCCTAGATCAAAAATGAACAGTACTCCACTCTTATGAAAACTTATTCAAACAACAAACCAATCGGTTCAAAATAAAGCCCACGCTTACTTTCAACAATCGGTCTGAAAATTCGGTGGCACTCTAGCCAGCTAGATGGAACCAAACTCCTCAGATAGAAACTTGAGACTATAGAAATAAACCTCTCAGTGAGTAAAACAATTTTACTGAAGGTTTTGTTGAACGAAAAAGGTGATTTGCTATTAGAATTAGCTCTGGCGATCAAGAATACTACACTATCCATCCTTTATCTTTCCTCTGGCATTTTCTCCATGTTTTCTCTATTTTCTATTGCTCTTTAGGTGGCTACACAAAATTTATGAAGGGATGGAGGGCTAGGATGTGATCTTGCATCTAGATTAAATTGGACAAATCTTATGGTATCTTACTTTTCAAGAACACTTTTTAGTGTGCGATGTGTCCTTCCACTTATCTTTTCCTTCTTCTCTCTCCCCCAAGCCGTCCTTATCTTGTCAGGGAAAGTGGATTTTCCCTGGCTCTCGGGTTCGATGCTTAGAAAAGTTAATCGGGGGATAGGACTGGGGACCAGTGAATTCCCTAACTTCTATGCCACATGTCACCATCATGGAATGCCAACACTAAAAGCAAAAAGGACACCTCATGATGAAGGGACAAGTATCACCTTTTAAATGTGCAAACCAAAAAGACTGAATAGTGTTTGTCATGATGATATATACTTTGATGACAAGTGTCATCTTCTTATCATCTAACATAAAAGTTGAGTTATCATTACTAATCATAGCTTACTTTATTAAAGCTATTTTAATAAAGTTACTTTATCGATGCTCATTCGGGATTCCACTCGGGTTTTACTTGGGAGTGCTTCACGTATACCGAGGTCCACAGAATGATGCCAGGTTGGAGTGTGTGTGTACGCCCTATATGGGGCCACTTACCAGGTGACTTTTCCAAACACGCAGGGTACACTTGTTAGCCCCTAAAATGCCATGTGCACTTATATATCGACATACTTTACTCAATTAACTTGTTCCATGCCTCGTGACATAGTTGGGCTGCATCTTTCTACCAACCAAATGGCATCGTATATGTTTCCTGTGCACATATGTACTGAGACTTTATTCATATTGCCTACAAATACCAAGCCCTTTGTTTGGTAGGGCTCAATCACATAGTCCCTGAGAGTTTTTCTATCTTCCATTATTCTTGGAACTCTTCCTAAACTGGGCTTAGTAGTCTGCCTTATTTAGGCTTATTCTCTAGCCTTTAGTCTCAAAATTTGGAATATTATAGTTCTCCCCCCATTCAATAAATCTTGTCCTCGAAATTTGAACGTCTATACCTTGGGGATCATTATAGACACTCGGTCTATCCATATCTTGTACAAGCTCAATAAGCATGCAACACATGTTATTATTCAATTTATTTCTTTCTTATGTAAGCTTAATGAGCATTCAACACCATCATCATATTCTTAGTTCTCCGATAGTATTCACCATTTTTCATTCAATATTCACATTCAATTACCAATGTGCAATATAATTAATTGGCATATGAGATCGTGCAGCCAATGGTCTCTGCCCCCAATCCTCAAGTCACTGCCCGTTACATTTTTGAATTCATCTGCCAGCCTAAAGACACACTGATCCACTAGGCTTAAGGCTTCTAGACACACCGGTCCACTATAACATCACTGGCATTTAGGATCTTATAACCTAGGGCCACTACCTCATGCAATCTCGCTCGCCAAGTTTTATGTCCAAGGAATCACCTCTATGCTTACAATCACCTTGGGACTTACTGCCTCGAGCCTCTGCTCGTCACAATTCTTAAAAACATAATATTCTACGGGCTTAAGGACATACTAGTCCATCAAGTCTTATGGCTTTAGGACATACAGTCCATCATCTTTGCTGAATACATATCGAGATTAACAACCTCAGGACATATAACCCTTTAGGTATTACTACCCTATACAAACATGTACATTAAGGCATACTTCCAACACGAGTGGATATTTGATTATGGGAGGCTACAGTGTTAAGAGTATTCACCACCATTTTGCCCTGCTATATTAAGGCTCTTCCCAATCTCTGTTTATAGGTGTCATCACAAACCATATAGGTTGTGTGACTATTGACCATACAGGTCGTGCCTTGTAAACCATACTATTTATTGTCACACTGTACAAGATATAAAACTATTGGCCACACTGCCTCAGTAAACATGTTTTACGCCTAGCCTTTAGACAACAAGCAACCATTATAGCGTAAGCCGCCTGGTCATGTCGTGGTAAGAGCCACCCAATCATATACTGATTATTCACATCTTTAACATGCTTAGATAGGCTTCGTCGTTCCTTAGGGCAAATCATTGTATGCCATACAGGCTATGTCACTATAGACCACTCGGATCTAATCAAGACTTGGGATGATCAATACTGGTATGAATGTTAACTTCTCCAGTTATCCTCAAATGTTACACATAAATTCACTATGCTTCCACTGCCCACTCTGATATTTATTCTTTTTTATGAGCTTTAATAATGTCAGGATGATTTTATAGGAGTTCCACAAAAAATCCTATAACACTCGATTACACCTAAAATCTGTGTTCCTCTGTGCCAATTCCTGGCCTAGGTTTAGATCCCATTTGACCTCCATAGTAACACCCAATCATAAATAGAAAATGTGATAATACATATGCCATGCACCATATAATGCAATATTATAATAACACTTAATTCAGTTTGGTCAAAATATATCCAGGGCCAACTATTGTTGCAACCCTTACTTGTTCCATTCCTTAGTCCCCTGATTGGACATATTGGTGTACCCGTAGGCACTGTAATTCGATGTACCCGTAAGCACTATATTTCGGTGTACCTGTAGGCACTGTATTTTGGTATACCTGTAGGTACTATATTTCGGTATACCTGTAGGCATTATATTTTGGGGGTACCCGTAGGCACTGTGTATCATACATATTATAGAAGATGGCATACAAAGCATATAGATAATCATATAGTGTAGGGAAGAAGTGTTACTATATTGGTCTTTCTTAAATGATACTAGATTTCTAATCTTCCCCTGATCTGTGTTATGCTTTTGCTGCACCTGTCGCAGCTGTTTATTATGATCATTCATCATTGTTTGATATTCTGTTAACATAACCGTGATTTGCTGTATTAGGTCATGTCTAACTTCTTGACCCTACCCATCATCTACACCTCCTAGCTTTACCATCTTTGTGTTTCCCTATATCTAAATAAGAAAGAGGTAAATATCACAAATTTAGGAGGGCATATCTATCATTTCATATAATTTTGGGTACATAGATACGCCTAAAATAACATATCACAAACATTTATAGTTGTTAGAGGAAGCCTACAACAACATGCAGCCACTGAACTATTACACAATATGTGCTTGCCCTTTTTCATAACATGATATAACATGGGCAATAACTTCCCAAGGGGTCACCCATCCTAAGATTTCCCTAGATTGAGCACACTTAACTTTTGTGTACCTATGCCAAAACGTAGATACCGGCTCTAATCGTTCCTGACTACCAGTACCCCATGACTGCTCTTGGCTCAAGAATTATGCCTACTATCTTTGGGCATCAAAATATTGTGTATGGACTGCATAGCAGTGCCGATATATGTACTTGAACATATACCCTGATATATTCCATGTAATCCATAAAAGTTATCTTTCTACCCCCACTGATAAGCTCACAAGTGATACCAAGCCATTCCACTAGTCTTAGTTGTACCCTTTTTTTTGGGTATTTGCTGCTCCACAGGAGTTGATTCATAGAAGAGGGATAATTCACTTCTTTAATGCCCTATTTTGTGCATATTTCCTTTTACCATATAATTAAGACCATATCAGTATACTATCTTACTGCTAGAACCACTTGCCCTAATACCAAAATGTCATGTCCTTACCTTATTTCCATATTTTTAGAGTGTTTGCGCATAGTTCGGTGGGCACATAGGAATAACATAGATATACTGATAATATGTACATGATTACAGAAATTCCTCGTAAGGATTGTACATAATGCTTACAAACTTAAAATGTAATAAAAGCCTGCAGCTAACCAATTGCTTCTTCTGGATTGAACCAGAACCTTTTATATTTTCCTCGTGCAGTCCTCTTCTATGCTTTCATCAACCTTCTGTGCCCATCTTCCTAAATGGTTGGTTAGGGAGGGTAAGATTCGAGAGAATCTCATCAGTAAACAATAATAACTATGCATGGAATATAAATCTTAGTGTATGATATGCTTGCTTATATAAATTTATGCTAATATAATGACATATGCATGCTCAATGCTTTACAATACACTCATGGCCATAGTATATGTACAACATAGCTTCAATCATTCATGTATATTCAACACAATTCATCAAAGCAATATCACACACCAATACACAAGTATACACATATCAAATATGATAAGTGAAATATTTGCATATTTATTTTCCCTTATATGATGATTTTATGGACGATAATTGAGCTTAATATAATATATTTGGGTGTAAAATAAACAGTATTTAAAAAATAAAGAAAAATATAAAAAAGGTCAGTATTGTAGTGTCGGTCACTGTTCATGACGGAATCACTGTAGTAGGATGTTACTGTAGCGGATGGAATCACTGTAGCACTGTAGCAACACGGAAAAAACGCATAAATCCGCCGACAGGATGCTGTTCACTACTGTAGCATCGTGGAAAAAATTGGCAAAAATACTGTAGCATCGTGGAAAAAAGTGACACGACGCTGCCTATAAATACCAAGCATCAGGCACATATTCAGAGGAGGCGGGGAGATATTTTCTTTGATAAGGAGATACTTCTCTGATAGGGAGAGATATTTTCTCTGACAGTTCAGAATAAATTGTGTTATATTTTATTTTTAATTTTATGTATTGCATTACTTTTTGCAAGCCTCCTACATGGAAGGCTTAGTATTATATTATTTTCTGTATGCCTCCTACATGGAAGGCTTAGTATTGTATTACTTTTTGCATGCTGCCTACATGGAAGGTTTTACCTCCTAAATGGAGGGCTAGATTTCTCCAATTTTTTCATGTATATTTTTAATTGTATATTTATGTTTGAGAATTTAATATTCAAGTTTATGCAGTATTTATGAAGATTTCATTCTAACTTTATATAATGTCAATTTATTTTGATTTTGTTTTTAATTTTATCATGAGCTAAATTTTTATTTTCCTAGGGTGATGACATAGCTTACTAATGACGGATTGAATCTTAACTTATTAAATCTAGTTTTAATTTCTCCTTCATGATTGAGTTTTAATTATTGTTCTTAATGCTTTCATTTGATTGGCCACCTTTTGAATGATTACAATATGCATGTTGAGACCGGAAGGAGATGCATGTGTGTAGATCCTATAATTAAAACCATGACTTGCATATGAAATAGGAATATATTCATATGAGTTGTGTAGTCTTATTGAGTTCCATAAATCTTAATGCATAATTAATTGCTTAAATTCATATAGGAATATATTGGATTAGCAATTAATTATAGAATTGCTTGACCTTGGAAGAGGCTAGTAATTAAATTAGGGAAACTCAACTATCAATAATGTGGAATAAATTGGGCTAGAATAGATAAGTGATTCAATCTAGAATTTGTTAAGTGAAATCTAATCCCTAGGACTTTTTCTCATATTTATTTTCATATCATCTGCACTCATATTTAATTATTTTGCTTTTATTTGTACTCTCAATCACCAATTTATCGATCGACTAAATAGAATTAAAATTACCCATTTTGGTACTTAGTGATCAATCCTCGTAGGAACGATACTCTACTCACTTTTATATTACTTGATTACGACAGTGTACACTTACACTATTTAATTGATCATCTAAACTCATAACAAGTTTTTGGCGCTGTTGCCGGGGATTGTTGTCATTCATATCAATACCAAGTAATTTTAATACAAATTTGGTCTTCATATTACATTTTTTTTCTTCTTGGTGTCTTGTGTTTCTTTTCAGACTTTTGCTTAGTGTATGACCAGATCGAAGGAGACTTAACTATTGCCTTTTGATTCAGAGATCAAAAGAACTTGTCAAAGAAATTGAAGAGTTTGGAAGCAGTCTACTTCAATCCTGAGCAATCCGATGGCAAATCTGGGGGGAGGAACAACAGATACCAAAACACTCCATGACTATGCAACACCAACAGTCATAGGGACAAATTCTGGAATCATGAGCCACCAGTAGCAGCTAACAACTTTAAAATCAAACCGGCAATTATCCAAATGATGCAAGCAAATCAGTTCGGTAGTTTACCAACAGAAGATCCTAATGCACATATAGCCAACTTTCTAGAAATTTGCGACACATTCAAGCATAATGGTGTTACTGATGACGCCATTAGACTTAGACTTTTACCTTTCTCACTCAGGGATAAGGCTAAGAGTTGGCTACAATCTCTACCAATGGGTAGCATAACTACATGGGAGATGATGGCGCAGAAATTTTTGGAGAAATACTTTCCTTCAGCAAAAACTGCTAAATTGAGGAATGAAATTGCCTCATTTACCCAGTATGAACAAGAAAGCCTTTATGAAGCATGGGAAAGATATAAGGAGTTGCTAAGGAGATGTCCTCATCATGGGTTACCAAATTGGTGGCAACTGCAAACTTTCTATAGTGGGATGACGCACATATCCAAAATTCTTGTAGATGATGCAGCTGGAGGATCTTTAATGGGAAAAAAATATAGATGATGCTTACAATCTACTTGAGGAGATGGCATCCAATGCATATCAATGGCCTTCTGAACGTAGCAATTCAAAGAAAGTACTTGGAGTGCACGAGCTGGATGTCCTTACAACTTTATCTTCTCAAGTTGCATCTATATCCAAGCAAGTAGGATCATTGACAACCCAAGCAAATGTAATCAGCACTCCTATGGAAGCTTGTGATCAATATGGAGGACCTCATGTGAGCACACAATGCCAAGAAGGACACTCATTCACCCCGGAGCAAGCTTATTTCATCGGAAACCAAAGAAATGACCTATTCTCAAACACGTACAATCCAGGTTGGCGAAATCATCCAAACTTTAGTTGGAGGAATAATCAAAATGCATTCAAGCAGTAAGGGAACTACCAGCAGCAAGCTTTTCAACAACCATATCCACCAC
This sequence comes from Inga oerstediana, assembly GCA_963210345.1. Classification (NCBI taxonomy): domain Eukaryota; kingdom Viridiplantae; phylum Streptophyta; class Magnoliopsida; order Fabales; family Fabaceae; genus Inga; species Inga oerstediana. The sequence continues at coordinate 40,699,667 of OY723407.1, forward strand.
AACAGAAAGTGAATTAGGAGGATGCATTGGCTCAACTAACCATGAATACATCTCAATTCATGGCTAGAACTGATGCAACAATCAAAAGCCAAGATGCCTCAATAAAGAACTTGGAGATCCAGATGGGCCAAATTGCAAATATGCTGAATTCCAGACAACTAGGAACTCTACCAAGTGATACCGAAAGAAACCCAAGAGAGCATGTGAAGGCTGTTGCACTAAGAAGTGGGAAAGAATTGAAAGATCTTTTAATTAAAAAGAAGGATGACGGAGAAAAGAAAGAAGGTGGAGAAGAACAGAAGGAGGAAGTACAAGAACAGAAGGAGGATGATGTGATACCAGGAAGAATAAGCTTTCCAGACAATCCTCCTCCATATGTACCACCAGTTCCATACCCTCAGAGACTTGTGAAGGCAAAGCTAGACAAGCAATTTGCAAAGTTTCTGGAGGTTTTTAAAAAGTTGCACATCAATATTCCTTTTGCAGACGCTCTTGCCCAAATGCCCAGTTATGCAAAATTCATGAAGGACATTCTCTCAAATAAGAGTAAGCTTGAGGAATTTGAAACAGTTGCACTTACTGAGGAGTGCAGCGCTATTCTCCAAAAGAAATTACCTCCAAAGCTGAAAGATCCAGGAAGCTTTTGCATACCTTGTACCATAGGTCAATGTCACTTTGAAAGAGCATTTTGTGATCTTGGAGCAAGTGTAAACCTCATGCCTCTATCTGTCTATAAAAAACTTGGTCTTGGAGAGGTGAAGCCAACTACAGTTTCATTACTTCTGGCGGACCGATCAATAAAGCATCCGAGGGGTGTCTTAGAAGATGTTCTGGTGAAGGTGGACAAACTCATATTCCCAGCTGATTTAATAATACTCGACATGGAAGAAGACCAAGAAATTTCTATCATTCTTGGGAGGCCATTCCTAGCAACTGGGAGAACGTTAATAGATGTGAAACAGGGGAAGTTAACCTTACGAGTTCAAGATAATCAAGTATCCTTCAACATTTTCAAGGCTTTATCCTTTCCAGATAAAGGTGACACTTGCTACAGAGTTGACACATTATCCAGTTGCACAAAAGATGTGGTGAACAAAATCTGCATAGATCAACCATTAGTAATGGGAATGGTAGATGTATCAAAATCTACTAATCCTGAAGTCTTGGAGCAGATTAAGTACCTGGAAGCAAATTCAATAATTTTTATCAAGAAACCATTTGAAGATCTTGGGGAAAGGCCAAGTAAGCCGGTACCATCAACAGAGAAACCACCAGTACTGGAGTTGAAAATACTGCCATCCCACTTGATGTATGTGTATCTGGGAGGAAATTCAACATTACCTGTAATTGTCTCAGCAGCTATTACTCCTGAAGAAGAAGAAAAGTTATTAAGAGTTCTAAAGGAGTATAAAGTAGCATTTGGATGGTCAATAGCTGATATAAGAGGGATTAGTCCTTCAATTTGTATGCATAAGATCTTGATGGAGGATAACTACAAGCCATCAGTCGAGCACCAGAGAAGACTCAATCCAAACATGAAGGAGGTGGTAAGAAAGGAGGTAATAAAGTGGCTAGATGCTAGTATAATCTACCCAATTTCTGACAGTCAATGGGTAAGCCCAGTTCAAGTTGTGCCAAAGAAAGGTAGAATGACAGTAGTGCCCAACGAGAAAAATGAACTGATTCTATAACAAACGGTGACTGGATGAAGAGTGTGCATCGACTATAGAAAGCTCAATAAAGCCACCAGAAAAGATGACTTTCCTCTTCCATTTATAGACCAGATGCTTGACAGACTAGCAGGGAAAGCCTATTATTGTTTCCTGGATGGGTACACAGGATATAATCAAATTACGATTGCACTAGAGGATCAAGAGAAAACAACTTTACATGTCCATATGGTACCTTTGCCTTCAGAAAGATGCCATTTGGTCTATGTAATACACCAACAACATTTCAAAGGAGCATGATAGCGATCTTCTCAGACATGGTAGAAAGGTTCATTGAGGTATTCATAGATGATTTTTCACTTTTTGGAGAATCATTTGATCATTGTCTTTAACATTTGGCAAAAGTCTTGCAACGTTATGTGGAGACAAACTTGGTTCTAAATTGGGAGAAATGCCATTTTATGGTGAAAGAAGGAATCATGCTGGGTCACAAGGTATCTGATCGAAGCATTGAAGTGGACTGAGCTAAGATTGAAATAATTCAAAAGCTACCACCTCCTTCCTCAATCAAGGGCATTCGGAGTTTTTTGGGACATACTGGTTTCTATAGAAGATTCATCAAGGACTTCTCAAAAATCATAAAGCCACTTTGCATGCTGTTGGAAAAAAACACTCCCTTTGTGTTTAATAAGGAGTGCTTATCAGCCTTCCAAACTCTAAAAAGTGCCTTGACTTCTGCACCAGTTATCATAGCTCCATATTGGAATCTTCCATTTGAGATGATGTTCAATGTAAGTGATTATGCAGTTGGAGCTGTTTTGGGCCAAAGAAAAGACAAAGTCTTTCATGCCATCTATTATGCCAGCAGGACACTCTCAGATGCACAGCTGAATTATGCAACAACAGAAAAGGAGCTATTAACAGTAGTGTTTGCATTCAAAAAATTCAGAACATACTTGATCGGGTCAAAGGTCATTGTCTGGATGGACCACTCAGTAATTAAATACTTGATTGAGAAGAAAGATGCAAAGCCCAGACTGATCAGATGGGTGATTCTACTACAAGAATTTAACTTGGAGATCAAAGACAAAAAAGGGACTGAGAATCTCATTGTAGATCATCTTTCTCGGTTAGAACCACCTGAATGAAAGAGAGAATCACTAATCCAGGAGAATTTCCCAGATGAGCAACTTTTTATCATGCAGTTACAACCTACTCCTTGTTATGCTGATATTGTGAATTATTTGGCAAGCGGGGTAATGCCTTATGAACTTTCTAAAATGCAAAAGAAGAAGTTTCTGGCTGATGTAAGGCATTACTTTTGGGAGGATCCGTTCTTATACAAACAAAGCCCAAATCGAATTATCAGGCGATGTGTTCCTGAAGAAGAAATGGGCAGCATCTTAAATCACTGCCATTCATCCCCATATGGTGGTTATTTTGGAGCAAATAGAACAGCTACTAAAGTCCTTCAATCAGGATTTTACTGGCCTACACTCTTCAAGGACGCTCACAAACTTGTGGCAACCTGTGACAGATGTCAAACAGCGAGAAATATCTCAAGGAGACATGAAGCCCCTTTAACCAACATCTTAGAAGTTGAACTTTTTGATGTATGGGGGATCGATTTTATGGGGCCTTTTCCATCTTCATTTAGCAACCAGTTCATTTTAGTAGCTGTTGACTATGTCTCCAAGTGGGTTGAAGTAGCTGCCTTTCCTACAAATGATTCTCGTGTGGTTGTGAAGTTCTTGAGGAAGAATATTTTTATAAGATTTAGAGTGCCTATAGCTATTATCAGTGATGGAGGAAGGCATTTTTGCAATCAGCAGCTTCAGTCGGTATTGGCTAAATATGGAGTAACTAATAAGGTTGCAACTCCATATCATCCAAAAACTAGTGGGCAGGTGGAAATCTCGAACAGAGAACTGAAGTGGATCTTAGAAAAGACGGTGAATTCCAATCGGAAGGACTGGGCTCAAAAGTTAGATGATGCACTCTAGGCTTATAGAACTGCCTTCAAGACACCAATTAGTACATCCCCATATCAATTGGTCTACGGAAAAGCATGCCATCTTCCAGTAGAAATAGAGCACAAAGCATATTGGGCAATAAAAGCATTAAATTTTGACTTAAAGGTAGCTGGTGAGAAAAGGCTTCTCCAACTCAATAAGCTTGAAGAATTCAGACAGCAAGCTTATGAAAATGCCAAGTTATATAAGGAGAAGACAAAAATGTGGCATGATAGAAGAATTTTGAGAAGAGAGTTTACACCGGGACAAAAATTGCTTTTATACAACTCAAGGTTAAAGCTCTTTCCAGGAAAGCTGAGATCGACGTGGTCAGGTCCTTTTACTGTAATTCAAGTATGGCCATATGAAACTGTGGAGATTCAAGATGGTGATCAAAAATTCAAAGTGAATAGGCAAAGACTCAAAGAATACAATGAAGGTGCACTCAACACTTTGAAATCTATCATCACATTTGAGGAACCAACAGGTAAGTCCTCAATCTTGTAATTTTTTTTAAATATATACATATATATATATATAAATTATATAAAGAAAAAAAAAGAAAAAAAATTGGTTTGGTTTTTGTCTAGCTAAAGACGTTAAAGAAGGGCGGTTATTTGGGAGGCAACCCCAAAATTTCTTTCCTACTCACTCATTTCTTTCTCACTCTCTCAAACTTCTTTCCTACACTCTCAAATTTCTTTCCTACTCACCGAAACACATTGCACTGTGTTGATGTTATAGTTTTCATCGGTTTCTTTTTAAGTTACCATGGAGGAATCTCTTGCAAAGCTTAAGAACAGGTTTCCCACTCTTCCCAAAGATGTGCTGAGGAAGCTCTATAGCTGTCGACTTGAAAGGATGAAAGTATTCAAGCATTTGGGACTTCCTGAGGACATACGCTGGATCATTGAGGCTAAGGTACATTTAGCAGATGAGTTTAATAAATCAATTGTTAAACCTTTGCCAGGAATGGGAAGAAGTTCTTAATCCAAAAAGAGAAGAGCTAAAAGAATGAATGTCTGCTGTAAATGTGCAAGGTGGACATGTGATCAGCACTGTAGAAGCAAAGGTATGGTTTCTATAAATTGAGAAGATAAAATTAAATTTATAAAGGATGGACTGAGTAAGGAGTCCCTGGATGATATCATTCAAACTCTTGAGACGCATTTGAGTGGTGATGTTTATCGTATTCTTCTTGATTTAGCAAACGTATTCAACCAAGAAAAATGGCGCTACTGTCTTGGGAATCTGATGAAAAAAGACCCTGTTTGCCAGTTTATAAGAAAACAGGATGGGAAGCCAATCCTCGATTCATATAAGTCGTTTAAGCCGTTACTGGACGTAAAACCAGAGGAAGATGTGAGCCAAAATCACAACTACTGTACATAATCATGCTTTTGTCTAATCGTCTTATCTTTTCTGTAGCTTTTGTCAAATCTTTCTTATCTTTTCGACAGCTTTTGTCTACTCTACTTTATCTTTTGACTTTCTTTCCTCTTTTTGTTTAATTTCTTCACGTAATGGCCCACCGGTCATCCGTGTCAGAAATTTTTTCAAACTTCTTTGAAAAATGTGTGATTTGTGTGATTTTGTTGTCACTGTTTTAGTGTTATATATGCATGTACTCTTCTACTTATAAGCATATACACTTCCACTTGTAAATATGCAGTCTTCTACTAGTAAGCATACATGGTCCGAGAGAAAGAAAGAGAAAAAGGGTATTTCACAAAAATGTAGATTTACATCTATTTGCATTTTTTGTGAAACTGATTTGGGCAAGAAAGGAGAGTTTATAATAGCAGCAAATGAACTGGGAATTGGATTACCTGCCAGAGGAATCAACTTTGTGTACGGGGGAGGCATCCAGGGCCTAAAGGGAAGTGTGGCCATTTCTGCATCCATGAATGCAAGCAAGGGTTTAAGTGTAAGGGTACAGGAGTTGGAAAATCACACTTTTTCCTTAGGATAAGAGTTACAGGTTTCGAGCTTGCCTAAACAAATAGGACTAATGTTCTACCATGCTCAAGCTTTCATTGCTCTACCCGGTGGTTTGGAGACGTTAGATGGCATTTCTAGCATTGCATATTAGGCTAAGTTAAACTATCACAAAAAGCCATTAGGATTGTTAAATGTTAATGGTTTTTATGATAATCTGTTGTCTTTTCTTTATCATGCTGTGGAAACAGGATTCATACCCCAAGTGACTCGCCATTCCATAATTTCTACACCAACTGCTGATCAGCTGCTCGATCAACTGCAAACCTATGAACCTAAACCAGATATACTCGTCAAGCAAATAGGTGGGCAATCTTCAGATAGCAGTTAGAAGCAGAACCCAGATACCACCCTTCGGTTGTAACTTTCCTTAATCTCTTAGTTTTACTCTTAGTATTTTGATTTTACTTTATTATGTGTTTATGTTTCAAAAAAAAACCTTCTCTGAGCTCTAAAAGACATTGGGGACAATGTCTGATTTAGGTTGGGGGAGGAGAAATTTTTTTGTTTTTCTTTTGTTAGTTAGTAAAACTATTAGATGCATGGGGTGTGGAAAAAATGGCAGAGTAAGGAGTTATTCTTAGCTCCTGAGACGCATTTCATTAATTGCATTTTATTGGTTGTAATTTTTTTATCTTTTTTTAAAAAAAGAGTAAAAGTAAAAAAAAACATCGTGTTCAAGTGCTTTATAATGATTTTAAGAAGTATATAAGTTTTAAGGATGGATCAATTGAATTTAGAGATTTTATAGCATGAATGAACAACTGATTGTTGAAATTGGTGATGAATTTTGAAATTGAATGAACTGAGTTTAAAAACCCCTAGCCGTGAGCTTCTGAGCCTATAATGATTATTTCTCTTGTATGTGATATTCACCTATTAAGTTGTCACTCTAGAACTTGCTTTAAATCTGGTTGAAATTACATCTCACATGCACCTTCAAAAATGATAAAGGCATTCATTTTCTTTAGCTAGAGCCAAATAGCCAACTTTGCAATTATATCGTTGATAAGCCCCTTTGAGCCTAATTGACTATTTCTTTGTTCTCAACCCATTAACATGTGCTTTAATGATATATCAAGTGCTTTTACCTTATTTGGAAGATTAGTGGAGCATTTGAAATTCTTGTGAAATGGGCTACTGACAAAGTGTGGGGGTGTATATATCATCAACTTTACAGTTGCAATTCAAAAAAAAGAAAAATAAAAATAAAAATAAAATAAAATGTGTCAGGTATTTGAATTATGGGTTGTTATGATGAGATAAATTTATAAGTAGCCCATTTTTCAATTGTTCTATTAAATTTCTTAAATATAGCCTTTCATATCATGTTTTACATTCCTTTTACCTTAACCCCATTACAACCCTTAATAAGTCCTTTTGATTTGAATTATGCATGTGAATTAGGTAGTGGAGATTGAGCTTTTTAGCAAGCCTATGGTAGTGCAATTTTTTTTGTTGAATTTGAGCGAAACACTTACCCTTAAACACTTGAGAGATTGAGAGAATGAATTACACTCACAAACTCGGTTTATTCATTTTCAAACAAAGTTACCTATTTATATTTTTGTTGATTCATGAATACTATGATCTCTTTACTTTTTAATTGTGTTCTTGCTTATGACTTGACACTTCTGATTTTGTTGGAAGCACTTATTAGTCATTCCTTGTCCGAGGATGTCCAAGAGCTAAGTGTGGGGGAATTTGATAAGTGAAATATTTGCATATTTATTTTCCCTTATATGATGATTTTATGGACGATAATTGAGCTTAATATAATATATTTGGGTGTAAAATAAATAGTATTTAAAAAATAAAGAAAAATATAAAAAAAGGTCAGTATTGTAGCGTCGGTCACTGTTCATGACGGAATCACTGTAGCAGAACGTTACTATAGCGGATGGAGGTGATTGTAGCGGATGGAATCACTATAGCACTGTAGCAACATGGAAAAAACGCGTAAATCCACCAACAGGATACTGTTCACTACTGTAGCATCGTGGAAAAAATTGGCAAAAACACTGTAGCATCGTGGAAAAAAGTGACACGACGCTGCCTATAGATACCAAGCATCGGGCACAGATTTAGAGGAGGCGGGGAGATATTTTCTTTAATAAGGAGATACTTCTCTGATAGGGAGAGATATTTTCTCTGACAGTTCTGAATAAATTGTTTTATATTTTATTTTTAATTTTATGTATTCCATTACGTTTTGCATGCCTCCTACATGGAAGGCTTAGTATTATATTATTTTCTGTATGCCTCCTACATGGAAGGCTTAGTATTGTATTACTTTTTGCATGCTGCCTACATGGAAGGTTTTACCTCCTAAATGGAGGGCTAGATTTCTCCAATTTTTTCATGTATATTTTTAATTGTATATTTATGTTTGAGAATTTAATATTCAAGTTTATGCAGTATTTATGAAGATTTCATTCTAACTTTATATAATGTTAATTTATTTTGATTTTGTTTTTAATTTTATCATGAGCTAAATTTTTATTTTCCTAGGGTGATGACGTAGCTTACTAATGATGGATTGAATCTTTACTTATTAAATCTAGTTTTAATTTCTCCTTCATGATTGAGTTTTAATTATTGTTCTTAATGCTTTCATTTGATTGGCCACCTTTTGAATGATTACAATATGCATGTTGAGACCGGAAGGAGATGCATGTGTGTAGATCCTATAATTAAAACCATGACTTGCATATGAAATAGGAATATATTCATATGAGTTGTGTAGTCTTATTGAGTTTCATAAATCTTAATGCATAATTAATTTTTTAAATTCATATAGGAATATATTGGATTAGCAATTAATTATAGAATTGCTTGACCTTGGAAGAGGCTAGTAATTAAATTAGGGAAACTCGACTATCAATAATGTGGAATAAATTGGGCTAGAATAGATAAGTGATTCAATCTAGAATTTGTTAAGTGAAATCTAATCCCTAGGACTTTTTCTCATATTTGTTTTCATATCATCTGCACTCATATTTAATTATTTTTCTTTTATTTGTACTCTCAATCACCAATTTATCGATCGACTAAATAGAATTAAAATTACCCATTTTAGTACTTAGTGACCAATCCTCGTAGGAACGATACTCTACTCACTTCTATATTACTTGATTACGACAGTGTACACTTGCACTTTTGATTGATCATCTAAACTTGTAACAAAATACATACAAGTCTGGAAAGTTTAACTACCTTATGTCTTGAGTCCTCCTCTTATACCTTTTTCTCCAACCATTGAAAATGTTTCTTCTTAACTTCTCATGACCCTAAATAAATACCCATATTATTAGAGCCATGAAATTAAATGTCCAATGTGACTACATGGGCCTTTGGGATATGTCTCTTATATTTGGCTCCAAATTACTTTAATTACCATAATTTCATAGGTTTGACTCAAACTGCTAGTTTTGTTGACCAAATTTGAAAATTCATAATTAATTTCACAAAAATCCAAATGGGTTGGTTCTAGGTTCTATAAAAATCTCTTTAAGTCCTCTTTCAATGAAAAATATCACAGAGCCTCAATTATAGCCATACGTTTCTTAGAAATTCGTGAAACACAGACTGCCAAAGATTTCATTTCAGAATCAAGGTCAAAATTTGAAAAATCATAACTTTCAATCTACTAATCTAAATGGCTCATATTACCTATCAAATTAAAGCCCAAGATATCTACTTTAATACTAAAAAATTGCATAGCATTTGGACTAAGTTAGGCCAGTAAAACACATGCTGCAAGTTCTCTTCCTCCAGAAAATGAATTCAGGCATTCCAAAATCCTCATCAATCATCATTTAACCATAAACACATGATTAAACTATGATTAAATCTTAAAAATACCCCTGGATAAAAAATGAACAATACTCCACCCTTATGAAAACTCATCCAAATAACAAACCAATCAGTTCAAAGTGAAGCCCATGCTTACCTCTACGCATTTTCAAAATCTGATTGGAAGTTCGGTGGCACTCCAACCAGCTAGATGGCACCAAACTCCTCAGATTAAAAAATTGAGACAATAGAAATGAAGCTCTTAGTGAGTAGAAGAAGTTTACTGAAGGCTTTGTCGGCTGGAAACTACGATTTAGAGTTTGAATCGGGTCTGGAGCTCAAGAACACAATATTATTCATCCTTTCTCTTTCCTCTTCTATTTTCTCCATGTTTTCTTTATGTTCTCTTGCTCTTTAGGTGGCTACATGAAATTTATGAAGGGATGGAGGGCTAGGATGTGATCTTGCATCTTGATTAAATTGGAGAAATCTTATGGTATCTTACTTTTCAAGATCACTTCTTAGTGTGCCATATGTCCTTCCACTTGTCCTTTCCTTCTTCTCTCTTTCTCTTTAGCCATCCTTATCTTGTCAAGGAAAGTGAAGGTCTGTTGATTTTCCCTGGCTCTCAGGTTCGATGCTCGAAAACGTTAATCAGGGGATCGGCCTGGGGACTGGTGAACTCCCCTAACTTCTATGCCACATGTCACCATCTTGGAATGCTAACACAAAAAGCAAAAAGGCACCTCATGATGAAGGGACAAGTGTCACCTTCTAAATGTGCCAATCAAAAAGTGTGAATAGTATTTGTCATGATGTATGTACTTTGAAGACAAGTGTCATCTTCTTATCATCTAACATAAAAGTTGAGTCATCATTTATCATTATGACTTACTTTATTAAAGCTACTTTAATAAAGTTACTTTATCAATGCTCATTCAAGATTCTACTCGGGTTTTACTTGGAAGTGCTTCACGTATACCGAGGTCCACAAAATAATGCCAGGTCAGAGTATGTGTGTAGGCCCATATGGCGGCACTCACCGATGACTTTTCCAAAAACGCAGGGTACACTTGTCGGCCCTACAAATGCCATATGCACTCATATACCAGCATATTTTACAGGATTAATGTAGACATCCGAGCTTTCATTCGATAGGTAATATGAGCCATTTGGACTAGTAGATTGAAAGTTATAATTTTTCAAAGTTTGACCTAGATTTTGGAATAAAATCTGTGGTAGTTTGTGTTTGACAAATTTCTGGAATATGTGTGGCTGTAATCAATGCTCTATGATATTTTTCACTAAAATATGACTTAAATATTTGTTTATAGAATATGGAACCAACCCATTTGGATTTTTGTAGATTTAATTATGAATGTTCAAAATTTGGTATGGAAAACTGGTGAATTCTGGGGGTAGTGATCAATTAAGTAGGATACGGTATTGAAGTGAGTCAAGAAGTGTAATTTTTGTATTTTTCACTGAAACAAGACTGATTATGGGTCACAAATCCTTTAGAATCATTACAATTGGACATCTGTATAATCAGTTATGAATTTTCAAAGATTATTGAAAATTCTGGCAAATTTTGGTAATTAAGCGAAAACAAGAAAGTAAGGGTAATTGGTAATTAATTTGAACTTCAATGGTTAAGTAAAGCCTATAAAGTTAGTGTGGGCCCATTAAATACCCATGGGGCCTAATGTGTTAACTTTAAGGTTAACTAACCAAGGTGTCTTGGGTTATTAAAATTTGGGACAAGTATGGGCCCAAAGAATAAAGACAAGTCCTTGAGGCTAAAGTAACCCATTAGACATTTATTTGTCATGACTCTAATAATATGGCCATTTATCTAGGTCATGAGAAGTCAAGAAAGAAGAAAAGTGAAAGAATTTCTAAGAAGCTTCAATGGTTGGAAGAAAAGGTACAAGGAGGAAACTTGAAGATAAATGGTAGGGAACTTTTCTAACTTGCATAACTGGATATGTGTGCTTTGTATGTTAATGTGTTAGTTGCTTTGATGAGTTGTATGAAGTATATGTGAATGAGTGAAGCTCTGTTTTACTTATACTATGGCCATTAGTGTAATGTGTTAAACATTGACCATTCATATATGTCATTATGTTGGTATGAATTTATGTAAGCAAGCATGTCATGCACAACGCATTTCTTGTATGTATTTGTTAGCACTGTTCGATACTGGGATTCTCTTGAATCTCACTCTCCCTCACCAACCATATAGGTAGCAGAGTACTGAAGAGAAGTGCAGAAAGCTGTGCCAGGAGAAGAAGTTGCAACCAAGGAGAAGAATTATTTACGCGCTGAACTATTGTGTAATACACATTGTGTAATTAATTGTATATCATTGCATGATGGACAAGTCGAATATCCTAAGCACAGAAATTGAATTAGAAATGGGTAATGACACGTTATGAGCCCATTAGTTAAGAAACCTTCAGCACATAAAAATAAGAAAAGAATCACTCTGATTAAGATAATAAAGAGAATTAAGAAACAACGAGTTACGAAGAAGTTACGAACCACTTTATGATAGTTTTTGAAAGGTTTTCAAATTTTCTGAAAAGCCCACTTAACTACAGGTTCAAATTATGTCCTGAGGTTGGGAATTAAAAGAACTTTATAAATGAATATTACTTTATGGTTCGAATTTACCGCGTAAAACTCATAAGATTGATTACGGAAATAAGGTGTTACAACTAAGGTGTTTTAAAAAATACATATCATCTTAACTAACTTAACCAATTTTATGAAATTAGGTAAATATGCTTTATATTAAGGAATGGAGAACTATAACTGTTATTTATTTGCATGGTATTCTAATAAGTAACATGTTTTACTTAATTGCCGTTATGTATTTCACATTTTTTCTAAATTTTGGTGGTTGATTATGAAACCACCATTTTACAAACAAAATTAAAAAAGAAAAGACAATGTATATAAACAAACTAAAAATAAAAACATTATGAAGATATTTTAAGAATATAATGCATCATCACTACTACAAAAAGGATAAAAGGTGGCGCACATTTTGTGGCACTTCTTTAAACAAGTGCCACAGCTTCTTCTTCTTTTTTTTTTTACCTCTATAATTTTTTTTTTAAATTTTGGGTACCAGCTGTGGCGCCTAATAGATTAAGTGTCACAATTGAGGAGGCCTAATGTGGCGCCTACCTACGCAGGCGCTACACTTGGGGTCAGGAAAGCAGCCGTGGCGCCTAACCAACTAAGCGCCACAGCTGCAACATTACTTTTTTTTTTAAACTAGGCATGTGTGGCGCCTAAATAAATAGGCGCCACACATCCTAATTCCTAATTCAGCTGTGACGCCTAAGCATTAGGCGCCACAGCTGAAATGGGGCAATTTGTGGCGCCTAATTATTTAGGCGCCACACTTGCCCCTTTTTTAAAAAAAAAAAAAAATTCAAATGGATAGTATATCTCTTAATTATTTCATTTCCCGCGTAGTGGTCCTGTGTCTGCCCCCCATTCCTTTTCTTTTTGACTACTACTCCACTTTAATTATTTAACTACTCTCTCTTCTATTAAATTACTTTCCCTTTCTCATCTTCTTAGTGGATCCGTCGGCCCCCTCCCTCCATTTCCTATCATCTTCACACTAAAAAACACACCCACACGCTCACTCGTCACTCAAGCTAGCATCACCAACGTGGTCTCCCACTCCTTGCGCTGGTCAATTAATAGATTTGTAAGAAGAAGACTATTTCATTCTAGCTTGCTTTGTTTAAATTTTTTTGCCAACAAGCTTGCGTTTTTTAGTAATCTTTTAATTTACTTAATTAGTTGTTGATGTACTGTGTTCACATATCAAGTTCTTGTATTGTGATATTTTTTATGTTAGTTTTGGAGAGTATTAATGTAAGAACATTATTGTTGGGGAACTTGAATTTTAAATGTGAAAATTATATATATATATATATATAATAGGTTAAAATATAAAATAGAAAGATTGACAATTTGTGGAAATGATAAACACGAAAGCCACTCATTTTATCTAAAGCTTCACAATCAGGAAGCATAAAAAAGAGCCACAGGAAAAAAAAAGAAGAAGAAGAAGAAAAAAGAAAAAAAAAAGAAAAAAAAGCGACCCTACTGTGGCGCTTGCTTGAGAAAGCGCCACAGGAGGGGGGCCTCCTGGAGCAAGCGCCACAGTAGGCCCCCCCTGCTGTGGCGCTTGCTCCAGCAAGCGCCACAGGAGGCCCCCTTCCTGTGGCACTTCCTCAAACAAGCGCCACAGGAGGGTATTTTTTTTTAAAAAAAAAATTTAAAATGTTGTGGCGCTTCCAAGCGCCACAGCTTTTTTTAGTGACGTCTAGATATGTGGCACTTCTCTAGCGCCACAGTTAATGCAATTATAAGCGCCACAGCTTTACTTTTGTGTAGTAGTGCATCAGATTCTTTCTTCTCTAGTAACTTGTCCACCTTCTTATTTAAAGAGCAAACGAAAGTGGTAAGTTCCTTGAAACACGGGTCCATGCATCCTTGCTCTTGCAAGTAAACCTGGACCATATGATGGAGCTCGTAGTCTCGTGGACGAGCCCTTCAAAGCTTGTTAGTAGAGGGAATTCATCTTTCAGTTTGTTCCTAAATGATGAAGCAGAATTTATCTTACATTTGTCTATTATTGTGGTGCAAAAGAATAAAAGCTTGCAGTTGGTTATGAGAAGTTGAAATGGAAGTTTAGTTTTCAAACATTTATAAAGAGAGGGTTTCGTCGATTATCGAGTTGTCATTTCCTTCAATTTTATATATCAGTATATTTTATAAATGGTGACAATTGTTTTTTAATAACTGTTAGGAATTTAAAGAAAAGGTATTTTAAATGAGAGTAGTTGGGAAAGACAAATTGTTTGAAAGTGTTATCTGACGGTTGTTCTTTTTCCTACTCTATGGGTTACATGATAGTTTTTCAAGAGTACTATTATATATCTTTGAATTTATGATGGTTGTTATGAAAGAACAGTTTTAAAACTATTATTTATTTTATTTTATGACGGTTTTTTCTGTCAGAATCGCTAGATATGTTCTTTTTTTAACAATATATTTAAAACAAAAATGAAAACAAGAATAGTGGCAAGTAGCCTGCTGAACTGATGAGATCACCAATCTACCCGTTACCAAAGGAGTGGCCAGGATCATTATTAAGATCATGGCAATCCCATGCTCATCAAGTATGAGATTGGCTTTCTTCTTCATACTCGAGAAGTATCCAGAAATCTTCCTTATGGCATTATCAGGGTGTTCTGCATGCTGCAACATTACCTCCAGTTGAGGAAGCATATGATATGGAGGTAGAGGAGGAGGTGGCGGAGTTGGATGTTAGGGAGGACAAGTAGGAGGTAGAGGTTGGGGAGGAAGAGACGGAGGAGGTGGAGGATAACGCTAACAGTTTTCTGGCAAGTCTTCTGCATGATGTTTCATCCTGGCAATGGAGAGAACAAAGAGGATAACGATAAAGAAAGCGTAGGAAAAACAAATGAAAATGGGGAGTTTAAATGGACACTTGGAAGGGATGGGGAAAAAACCATCATTGCATTCATTGGAAGTTGAATAGGACATAATGAAATGGTACCTAGTTCTCCTGACAATCATCAATTAACAAGGAGGCAACCAGAGTCAGCACGAGTTAGAGGAAAGCTTTTGAAAGCTTTAATTAATATTCATTAAGTTAGAATTGTTAAATATATTGGTGTTGTCATTACACGAATACTTTATGGTTTTTAATTAATAACCATGAATTATTAAGGTTTTTTTTGTTAATTTTTTTTATATTTTAAAAAATAATAGTGGTGTTCAGTTATCACCACTACTACCATCCTCTTTTGCCCCCTCCTTCTCCTCCTCCTCCTCCTCCTCCATTCTCACCATCGGAGGAAGGAGATAAGATTCTGACTGTAAGTCATATTCAACTTCATTGTAATTAATGAAGTATAAGGTGGTGAAGGCTTGCCAACATCTGCATCAGAGCCTCCTTTTAGGTGGAAGCAGAGGAGGAGGAGGTGGCGGAGGCAGAAGAGCTCCCTGGGATCTTAAGATGATGCCATAAAGAAGGAGAAGGCCAATGAATAAAAGTGGTAAGAATAATAAGAAATAGGTGAGTTTAAATAGAAGTTTAACGAATGTTATGACTTGTGAAGGTCTAATGATGTTACGAAGGGTTATGAAAGTTTTAAATAACGGTTGTTTCTGAAGACCATTATGCTTTGTCTTTATTGATATAAGAGATTAGAAGATGAATCATTTGTAAGTGTTATATGATGGTTGTTTCAAAAGAACCATCATTTTTGTCATTAAATAAATAACGGTTATAAGGTTGTTAACTACAAACATTATTTTTGTGTTTTCATGAATTATGCCTCACAATACATGATGGTGTGCATAATTAACCATTACTTTTAAGCATTATATATTCTTGCACGACCTTCGCCATGACATAAATCACATTTATTCATTGTAACAATTATTTATTAAGTGTTCTATATGTCCGAATCTATAGTAGTGTAGATAACGCCCCATTTTTAATATATTTGAGAAATATTTTGATATAATTGGAGAGTTATCAATGCTAATTTAAGATGATTTTCTTAAGATTTTATAAGATATTAAGTTGGTGCATTATCTTGAGGATTTGATTGTAAATATCTTACTTGAAATAAAAATCTAGGTAAAAGAATGAATAAATAAGTAACAACAACAACAACCAGAATAAAAATGATAATAATAATAATAATAATAATAGGCTTCAGTATTATTATTATTATTATTATTATTATTATTATTATTATTATTTCTCCTTCTTGCCAAAGCCAAAGACGCTACCGTTTTGGGAACTAAAAGAGTTGAGAACTAAAGAGGACGAGCTGGACATAAGAGAAGGGGGTGGCTGGTTCTGAAAAAGAAAAAGAAAAAGAAGGGCACTGTTCAACGTCGCTGTTCATCAGCTTCTCAAATTAGAAACCAAAGGCGTTGAACATGGGAGCAGTATCTTCTTCCTTGAGCTAAACCAGAAAGGGGTCTGAATCACTAAGCAAGAGCCGCATAGAGTTGAGAGCGAGAGCTACAGGATAGGAGATTGGACAGAGGTTGTGAGCTGGGAGGCTACATTACTGTTCATGTTCTTCTTCACTGGACCAGAACCGCCATTGTTGACTGAGAGGACATTATATTTGCTACTCTGGTTTCTTGTTTAATTTTTCCCTTTCAGCTTCCAATATGGATTTTGATGTCAATTTTGCTATTGCTGATTTGTTGTTTAAAGTCATACGTGGCTAGTTGTTTTTGAATGTCGAGTAACTATCAATTAATTTAAGGATTTGAGCATATATGAATCTATTAATTGTGTTTATATATTATTTTTGTTTACTTAATCTTGTATTATTTTGTCTATTTAATGCTTGATCACACTACGTATGAATTTAGGAAATTAAGATTAGCCTTGGCAAAGGGATCTTAATTAGACCATATGATTAAATAATGTGGGATTAGAATTCATCACTAGCTATACTATTTAATTCATCATTACCTGCTGGCCTTTGTTGTGTTGTTTCTTGGCAATTGTTGTGTTATGCATGCATATATTCAAATTGAATTTGTTGCATCATTCATTCACGTACAATATGTTGTATAATTATTTTATGTACTAATTTAACTAATTAATCATTTGTTTGTATCATTTTAAAGTTATCTATCATTGTTGTTTGCTTTTCTTCATTTTACTGTACTATGGATATAGATACAAAATGTTTATTAGACTATACAGTGTGCAATAGCGCAATTATATGGGAAATATGAAAAAAAAAAAAAGAATTCATGTGGTGTTTCTTTAAACAAGGGCCACAAGAAGTATAAAAAAAAAAGGAAAAAAAAAAAGAAAAGAAAAAAAAAGGAGGACCCTCCTGTGGCACTTGCAGAGGCAAGGGCCACAAGAGGTCTAGTTTCCTCGGCAAGTGTCACAGGAGACCCCCATCATATGGCACTTGCCTCAGCAAGTACCACAGGAGGGTATTATTTTTTTAAAAAAAATTAAATGCCATGGAGCTTGAAAGCGCCACAGCTTCTTTTAGTGGTGTCCAGATATATAGCTTTTTTCTAGCGCCACAGCTAATCAATTATAAGCGCCACAATTTTAATTTTTTGTAGTAGTGTTTTGGTGTTTTATACCACAGAGGTGGCTTATTTTGTTGCTTCCAAGTTCAGTTATCTTCTCAGGGTGGATTTATCCTCGCAATCTAAATTTGGTGGCTTTCGTTTCAAGGTGATTTGCTACGGATCCTCGTGGCTTCCAGATGTTTCACGGTTCTCTCTTCCTTCCGGCAAGCCTCTTGAGTTATCTTTTCTCATTGAACATGCATCTTCTCTCTCTTTTGGATTTCGTGGTTGGTTTGCATGCATCTCACTGTTTAAAGTCCGTGGTAGGCCTTGGTCTGCATCAGCAACTTGTGGGCCCTAAATCTGCCCATATCCAGCACCTTGGCGCTCGATGCTCCATTTGAATGAATATGGGCCTTCGGGTTTGGTCTTCCACTCGTTCTCGAACTCAAGTGCCTTGGGTTTGGCCTCTTCTCCGTCTTGCTTTGTTTTGCGATCCGAGGCTGTTTTCAACTTGGTCATAATTTCTCGCAGGCGAAATGGGCCCCCTTGGTTTCTCATTTGGTTAAACGAACTAAACTGATCTATCCTTCTTTTAAGACATTAATTACTTGCCAGATTGCTTGTTCATGAGCTCATGATGCTCTTCGGCTACACCCACCTTTCCACCTTGGTCATCTCATGAAGCCATGTATTGCCACGATCTAAATCCTTCTGATTTTCGCGTTGGTCAGTTCTTCACTCTCTCTTGAGGCCGACGCAAAGCAATTGTTACTTGCTCCCTTCGCTCATCTATTTTTTCTTGGAGTTCCATCCTTGCTATTTATAAGCGTCGTTGGGAGCTCCTTTGTTGCAGCAAGTCCTTGAGTTCTCGAGTTATGGATCATCGCTTACTTTTCTGAATCGGTGTTCTACTACTCCTTCTTCCATCGCTGGTGTCAAGCTGGCTATATAATTCGGCACATCCCTATTGGGGACATCTTCATCTTCGTCAATCCTGTGCATGGTGAACATGTCCTTGGTGAACATGTGCTTGGTGAACATGTCCCTCACGTTGCGACGGAACGCACAGTGATACGAGTTGGTTATGATGCTCCCTATGAATGGTTTCGTTGGTTTTATAGTTTGATGCGTGTCCAAGGTTTTCAGAAGCCTCGTTGGGAGCTTCTTATACGTGCTGGGTTCTCTATCGTGCTTCCTCCTGTCTCGTTCATTGGCTATTTTTGTGCTCTCTACTCTCAGTTGCGTATCTCTTATCCCAGGGAGCTTGATCAATCTTTGTTGGTGCATAATTGGGCTAACTCAACTTACATGCAGATTAAAGCCTTGACTCGTGAAGAAGCTCTTGAATTTGCAAATGAGTTTTATTGTCACTCGGTGTTCCTAGACATACTAGTCCCCTTCGAGCTTTCTTTGCTGGCCCTGTTCATGCTGCACGGGGTGGTCCCCGTCATCGATGCTCTCCTCATCCTCCCTTCATTGGTCCTCGTTGTTTCTTGAAGCCTCATTTGTCATACCCTTATCTTATTTTTCATATTTTCAGAGTGCTTGACCGTAGTTTGGTAAGAAACACAGGAATAGTATAAATATACTGATATATTACTACATGGTACTTGATTACATCATAGGTTTTCCTCACAGGATACGATGATATTTACAAATTTGCCCCAAAATATTCAAATTAACGACTACATATAACCACCCCACCTCTCCTCGGCTTGGGATCCGTACCCGTCAGTTCCCCATGTATACAACATTTCCTTTGGATCCGCTAGTTCCTACTGGCACATTATCATTATTGAAAAAGAATGAGATTCCGAGGAATCCCATTAGCAATATAATATCGTTCATATAAAATATGGAAAGTAGATATGATATGCATCATGTATGTACCAATTAATGAACAATATAAATGCATGTATACATGGGATAGGGCTTCACCACCACTATCCAAGTACCTTGGTTGGATTGTTACTCCACAAGCAGGCAGAGTGCACTTCTCGCACTCGTTGCCTCTTCTCGGCAGACCACCCCTTCTGAGCCAAACCATGTTGATTAATAAAACAAAACAATGGCAACCACACAATCATATGAACTATGTCATGATGTATGAAGAATAATATCACTACCTTAAATCTTTTTTCCTTGAAAAGTGTGCCTCAATTTTCATGCCAACAACTTAGGCTCTTAACTCAATCTTAAAATGTCAAATGTACAAGAATTAGGTTAATACTCATTCATGTACTATTTTAAACTCATTGTATTGATTCTCTTTGGGGTTATTTAGACAGCCATTATAAGCTCAACCAAGTGCCCATGGGATTAGAGAAGTTAAATCAATCAAAAGGGTGAAAATACTGAAACAGGGGTCTTGGCCCTAGCCAAAAGTCCTTGGTTGCGGCCAAGAAGCTTTCCTGTTTATTGGCTGAACTAATTCCACAAAACTCGAAATAGGGTGATTCCAAATTCTATAGAAAACTCTTTAAGTCCTCTACATAGGAAAAATATGAACTACCACCATCTGCAACACCAAAAGTCCATAATTTCATAATTTCCAACAATGTTACAAAATCAAGTCCAGAAACAAGGCAAAACTTTGAAAATTCATATCTCCTAGCATACAAGTCAGAAAAATATGCACCACCTATCAAATTGAAGTTCTATATGTCTAGTTTAATTTTGGAAAGTTTCATTATGTTTTGACTTGATTTGACAAATGAAATGCATGACACAACAATACTGCCTTGCAGGAGATAACAAAACATCATACATTTGCACTTCAATAAATTCCATATTGAGTACAAATTTCCAAAAATCATGAATACTCACTAGTACAAAATTCCCTCTTTAGACCGTTATATTTAGATCAATTATGGCAGATAAGGTCTAAAAAATTTGACTAGTGGCAGTTTCATAATTATATAGAACTTTTAGACCGATTCTCCAAAAAAACCAGTCTTAAAAAAATTATTTAGACCGGTTATAAATAAAATCGGTCTAAAAATAACAAAATAAATTAAAAGTAAAAAATGTGACACATTTAAGACCGGTTTTTATTAAAAACAGGTCATAAATGTTAAAAATTTAAAAAAATATTTTTTTACCCTTTTAAGACCGGTTTTTATCAAAAACCAGTCTAAAAGGTGAACTTTTTCGTTCGTATTTTTACTCCCACGCTCTATGAACCCTTTCTTCTCTTTTCGCCATTTCTCTGTGAGTTCTGTCCCTGCTTGTTCTGAACTCGTCCAATATGCCCCGTTCCTCATTTGTTCAACTCTCCTCCGTCATTACCAATGTCATTGCTGTGTTCATCGTCGTTGTTCTTTGGTCATCGTCACTCTCCTCCGCTGCCACCTATATTCTCCTTAGTGACCATTCTCCTCTGTCGTGACTTCCCTTGGTCAATGCCGTGAATTTCAGGACTTCATTTTAATCTCAGTCGATGCCACCATAACTTTGGGTAGAAGCTCACTCCTTGGTTTTAAATCATAGTGTTCTGTTAATTAAAGCCCTCAACTTTCAGATTGTATTTTCTTATTCTCAATAATATTAACTCTTATAATATAGTTAGACATGAAATAATTGAAGAAAAAAGTAATTAAGGTGAAAGGGAAAACTGTGTGATGACTTTATTATTACTACATATATGTTTTTCTTGTTTTGGACCAAAAGTAAATAAGATGCTCTGACTTGTGATATTTGGCTTGGAGTAATATCATTCTAAGTTCTATTTTAATTTATTGTGATTGTTTGATTGGCAATGTTATTAGTTTGTTGAAACAATACTAGTTTCAAATGGCATATCTTAAAATTCGTTCAAATCTCTAAAATTCCATGGTTGTTGTTCTTTTGTTTATCCTTTTACTATTGGATATAGGGTGCTACAAGTGTCGAGATATATATGGATCATAGTTGGATAAACGCTAAACAAACGAGTGTTGAATATGATAATGGGGTGAGGGGTTTTTTAGACTTCGCTAGAAGAAATACCGATGATGGTAGTGAGAAGTTTTATTGCCCTTGTATAGTATGTTTGAATGAGAAGCGACTAAGTGCTGCAAATATATATATGTTAGATATGATTAGTTTTGATGATGTCAAATATAAGTATTAAATATTGAGAGCAAAATGTTTACATAATATATTTATATTTTGACTAACTACTATGTTTAATGTGAAATATATTGTAGATTAGTCAAGAAAAGGAAGAATATATCAAGTTGTATTGATGAGAATGATTAAGAGGAAGAAGAAGAAAGAAATTGAAGACATTCATCAAGAAAGCAAGAAGCAAACAAAAAGATTTTGGAAAATAACCAATAAGAAGAAGAGAAGAGATTAGAGAAATAAGAACTTGCAAAGTTCTAATGGAAATATTAAGATTCAAGTTGTTAGATGAATATTGGAAGTCTCCATGATCAAGTTTGACGTTGGAATGGCTAAATTGGAAGCAAAAGTGTCTTATATTATATCGGAGTCATATCAACCCCACGCGAGTCATGCTTCATTTTTGCATTTTCAGGGCTGATCACTCGAGTGAAATACAATATTACTGGAGTGAATTCCTCAGAACTCGAGTGATCTCTTTATAATCACTGAGTGATGCTGAAAAATGAAATGTTCTGTTTTTGCGTGGCAGGACAGAGGTTCGGTATTTTGGTGATATCTCTCTAAGCACATGTCAGATTGAATCGAAACCAGAGGCATAGAAAGTAGACTCCTAACACAAACTATAGACACCAAGATCACATTAAAATGAGTTCTGATGAGAGAGATATGATCTATTGAAGTTGACACATGAATTAGTGTCTTTTACCAGAACAAGGTTTGGTATTTTAGACATAACTCTCAAACTACACATCGGATTGAGACAAAAATGGTGCCATATGAAAGTAGACTTGAAGAGATTTCCATGGATAGGTAATTTACCATATTTCAAGCTCTATACTAAGATTTATGCCTTCTGGAATTTGATGCTCATGATTTCAGACATTGTCTAAGTACAATAGACACTCTTTAGATCATAACTTTTTGTACACAATGTGTTTGGAGCTGTTTCTTGCTGCATTGGAATGTCGATGATGAGAGCTTTCCGATGATATATTATTTGCCATATTTCAAGTCTAAATGAATAGATCATGTTTGATGAGAATTCGAGTTGACTGCACATGCTCTCACAAGTTTTGCGCAGAACTTACCTAGAAATTGGAGTTGTCACAAAAACTCAAGTTTTAGATCAAAACTTGAGTTATGGTCCAAGATAAATTTGAGTTTAGATGAAGCACTCAAGAGTTCTGGAAGCTTGAACACTCGAGTGTGGATTCACACTCTTGTAAGTGTTAGACAGACTCTAGTTAAGAAACTAAAATCTATTGATGCACTTGAGTTCCTGTGATGCAATCGAGTTTTGTTGGCAATTGCACTTAAGTGTTAGCAAAAAGTGCAACCCACACATCCAGTACACTTCTTGCACTTCCAGTGATTTCTCAGTGCACTCGAGTGAACACCAAAATCACTTGAAGTGATTTCCAATAATTGTTAGATCACTTGGAGTGATCTCAGAATCACTCGAGTGAATATTAAAATTCTGCAATGCACTTCCAATGAACCTTCATTGAACTCGAGTGATATGCTGATAGACAACAGATCACTTGAAGTGATATGAGATCACTTGAAGTGAATTCCAAGTCCACTCGAGTTAATACTAGAATCACTTGAAGTGACTTCCAAAAAGTCATATCACTTCCAGTGAATACGAAGTGAACTTGAGTGAACTTCAAATCACTTCCAGTGAATAAGTCTTCCACTCGAGTGAAGTCCAAAATCACTTAAGGTGAAAACCAGTGAACACTAGAAACACTTGAAGTGATGTTAGAACACTCTCAGTGATTGATAGAATCACTTGAAGTGATGACGAATCACTTCCAGTGAGTTTGTAGTGAACTCGAGTGATGTTATAAATTTGACAGACGCACAGTTTTCCAGATCACTTCCAGTGATGACAATCCACTTGAAGTGAAGTATAAAAATCAATATTAACATTTTCTTCTGAGTGTGTGTATTACAGATAACACACAACGATAAGAAATCAAAGACTTTCAGAGTGCAACAGTCAATAATAATGGAGGGAGCATTTGACTATTCTACAACGGGTAACACACAACAATCAGAAATTCAAAGTCTTCGGAGTGCAACAGTAAATAACGGCGGGAGCATTTGTCAGCACAAATATCTTTCTACAACGGGCAAATATTTGAAATACTCACAACGGTCATATCTTACTCAACTATAAGTACAGTAGATTCAAGCAGAGAGAAATAACACAAACAAGAACACTACTACGCAAACATGCTTATATCATGAATCATTCACTTTGATCCAACTACTCTCTGTTCTTATCTATTTTCTATATCATGTATATTTGAGAGAGAGATTATTTTATTGTACTTCAGTGTTCATTATATCTACTTTGTGAGAGAGTTTGTAAACACTTCTATTTCTGAATTGATCTCAAGGTAGAGGGACCTTGAGTGGGTTGATTTACTTACGGGAGAAGTTGTTGAGAGAATCGCTGGTAAGACTTTTTGCTCATAAGACTTACAAGGTGCAAGCAGTAGAGGACGTTGCTGCTCGTAAGACTTATAGAGGTGTAGCAGGAGAGAACGTTGCTGCTCGTAAAACTTGTATGGGTATGCAGAAGAGGAAGGTCTTAAGGATTGCTCTGCTCATAAGACTTGTCGTAAGAGGGAGTATTTCAATGAGAGATTTGTAAAAGGTTTCACAAGTACCCGGCTAAACTTGTGGGATTGTAGAGACTTTTCTTGTGTCCAAATTAAACAAGAAGATAGTAGATTTGAAAATCTCAGGAGGAGCCTGGGGATTGGACGTAGGTAATCACAGATTCAACCGAACCAAGATAAATCACAGTTTGCATATTCTTTTCCCTAAGCTCTTATATTTCCAGCATATATTATTTATTCTAACTATTGATTTATGATTCATTTCTTTCATACTTATTGCTTCCTCTAAGATACGAAAAGTTTTTCAAAGTTCTTAAGTTTTTATCGTACACCCAATTCACCCCTTCTTGGGTGTCAGCCGATTCTAACAATATACACATTTAATTTGTGAAGGATTTTGTAAGAGTTATACAGTATGAGTATGGCCTGGTGAAGAATTGGAAATGTCAAGTTCATCTCAATAGGGGGGTGACCTTTGATGATAATGAAACGGATACAGATAATTGGATAGAGGATATTATTCATGATGTAGGAGAAGAGGCTTTTGAGCAATCACATGCATATGGTAATATGTGCAGTGATGCTAAGACACCGCTGTACCCGAGGTGTAAAAAATACCAATTGCTGAAAGCAGTATTGAAATTGGTAAGCTTGAAAGTACGACATGGATGGAGTGACAAGAGTTTTTTAGAAACGCTTAAGGCTTTTAAGGACATGTTTCCAAATGATAATGTGTTGCCTTCTCGATACTATGATACTAAGAAAATATTGTGTCCATTAAGGATGAAGTATAAAAAGATCCATGCATGCCCTAATGATTGTATATTGTATAGAAAAGAGCATGAAGAAGAACAACAGTGTCTGATATATGAAACCTCAAGGTACAAATCAAATAACGCCCCAGCAAAAGTGTCGTGGTATCTTCCAATCATACCAAGGTTCAAGCACTTGTTTGCTAATGAAAATGATACAAAAAATTTGGGATGGCATGTGGATGAGAGGATATCTGATGGAAAGCTTTGACATCCGGCTGATTCTTCTCAATGGAAGAAAATCAATCAATTATTTCCTGCCTTTGGTGAAGAGCCTAGAAACCTTAGGCTTAGGATTAGCACGGATGACATGAATCGTTTTGGTAGCCTGAGTAGTATACTTAGTTCATGGCCTGTTCTGTTGGAAATTTACAACTTATCTCCTCTTTATGCATGAAATAAAAGTACATCATGTTCTCTATGTTAATTTCGGGACCAAAACTGTAACCCCCTTCCCACCTGAGGCCGAGATTTAGTTCATAAACATGTAATTAATGTGGGATTAGAGACCGTGATTGATTTGGGACTTATTAAAGAAATATTTTGCCCAAAATCGGATTTGCAAAAACTTTTCTAAACTCAATTAGAATGGTCTCATATTCCCATTTTAATACAATATGGCCTGTACAAGCTGGTTTCATTTACAAATATCAGAGTGCAAAATATATTCCCGTCTCACTCGGGTTCCATTCAAAAATAAAAGGGATTTACACAAGGCACGAAGCCTACAATTCATACCCTTTTTCTTGGGGATTACACAAAATCCACTATATACAATTCCAAAATATACAATGATAACCATAAACTCCAAAATATACTCCTAAACAGGAGCTCTAACTACTCTTCGTCGCCCGCTTGCCTTTCGATCCTTCAGCCCTGTCTAAAATGGTTAATTTTGGGAGAGTGAGATTCTAAAGAATCCCCGTAGTAACAAGTCAATCATATAATGTACAATAATAATGCATGTAATCAAATCACTATCCACACAAGCAGCTACAACGGCAGTTACAACGGCAATGGTTAGTATGACACATGTCATCCCTGACGATTGCTCACGCTGAATTGCTCACGTTGTATTGCATCACAACAATCAACACAGTATAATTCACCACAGCTGGGATCCATATAAAGCATATCATGATCACAAGCCACATAGGCAAGATACACACACGCAGCCCACGGCTGGTTTCACAAACGCCGCCCCCACGGGTCGGATTCACAAAGATCCATGTCGATTACGACGGCAGTCCAACGGCCGACCTAGAGATGACCACTGTCACTCTCTATATGGCTCACGCTGACCTGCTCGCGCCGTAATGGACCATGGCACACAATTCACAAGTTCAATGATAAGATATGCATACCAAAACATCATACAAGATATGAGAGAAAAGTCACTACCTGAGTTCTTCCGGGCGTGTCCTAGCGCCGGTCTCTCCCGAGGAAGGCAAATATCAAATCCTATTTTCACAATTAGGGACGAAGAGTTATTCTCTATTCCAATACTTAATTCACTTTATAATGCTTAATTGGTTATCATTATTGCTCTTTTAGAGTCACTAAATACTCCTAACAAAACTCCTAAAGGGTTGGAAGAACTATCCCAAAGATCCCTTTTTGGAAGCACAAAAACTCATTTTTCACTGCTTCACCTCGAGTGAAAATGGTCTCACTCGAGCACAAGTACGGACATCACCTCAAGCACAAAATCCTCACTCGAGCACAAGTACGGAAATCACCTCCAGCACAAAATCCTCACTCGAGCACAAGCACGAAAATCACCTCAAGCACAAGGAAGTGAAGACAGGAAGCACATGCCCGAGAGCACAAATATGGAATCACCTCAAGCACAAAATCCTCACTCGAGCACAAGTACGGAAATCACCTCAAGCACAAAATTCTCACTCGAGCACAGGTACGGAAATCACCTCAAGCACAAGGAAGTGAAGACAGAAAGCACATGCCCGAGAGCACAAGAACTTTCTCAGAAAAGGCTCACTCGAGCATAAAATCCTCACCTCAAGCACAAGTACGGAAATCACCTCAAGCACAAGGAAGTGAAGACAGAAAGCACATGCCCGAGAGCACAAGAATTCTCACAGAAAAGGATCACTCGAGCACAAAATCCTCCCCTCAAGCACAAGTACGGAAATCACCTCAAGCACAAAATTCTCACTCGAGTGATGTTCTTCCCTCACTCGAGCACACTCACTCTCACCTCAAGCACGATTATCAGAAACCAGAAAACGAGAAGGTATGACAGCATTTCCAGAAATTTTTCCAAGTGATCCAAATGAACCCAAATACCAACCCAAAGCTACTCCCACACAAAAACACCCAAGGAATTCAATGGAATCATTAAAATGATCAAAATCCAACTCCATTATCATGTTTTGGGTTGAATCAACACAAATCATCAATTTTCCCAAAATTACTAAACTTAACATTTCAACCTCCAATCAATCTATCTATCATAAACTCATTCCAAAACACCATTCTCATGCCAAAAACATACCAAATGAACAGTGGAACTTAATTTTCGGATTCAAGCCAAAATGCCCAGAATTATTAACTACTTCAAATGGTATGAAACTTAGATAGATAGGTTAGTTTCACTCACCTTAGCAACTTCTCCAAAGAGAGTTCTTGATTCTCCAACAATCAATTTTCGTGTGGCACAAATCACAACCAAATGACCAAACTACACACACCAAAATGAAGCCCATTACTCAAGGATCAACATTTGTGAATGGAGTTTGAGCAAAGGAAGGCATTTACTTACCCAAAGATCAAGCTTTCTTCTTTCCTTTGCCTTCAACAATGGTGGAATAGAGAGAGAAGAGAGAAATGAGAGAGGGAGCACGAGAGAGAGAAAGAGATGGAGAGGAGGAAGGCAAAAAGTGATCATTTGTCCTCATGTGATCATATCCAACCACTCCCACATTGCCACTTGTCAACATCTCATGCATCCCCACAATGAGCTCACCACATCACAACACATAGGATTCCGACCCACGGTCAAGGAATCACCACCCTTGATCTTAAATACCACACATATGCACTAATATTTCCAATTTCCACTAATTATGACATTAATTAATATTGTCATAAAATACATAATAATCCCAATTAAATTCATAATTATCCATAATAATCATGATTAACCCATAATCAAAAATTGGGATATTACAAAAACAACCCGGAAATGACATAGATGTTTACCTAGAACCCTTTATCAAAGACTTGAAAGAGTTGTGGGACGAAGGTGTTGTTGTTTTTTACCCGAATAAGAAGGAGGTTTTTAAAATGCGAGCCATGATCTTTTATACTATAAATGACTTTCCTGCATATGAAAACTTATCAGGATATAGTGTTAAAGGCCATAAAGCATGTTCGATTTGTGAAGAAGGAACATGCTACCATCAACTTCAACATGGAAGAAAGACAGTTTATCTTGGCCATAGGAGATTTCTTAGACGAGGCCACCCGTATTGTAGATTAAAGAAAGCTTTTTTTGGTGGACAAGAGTTTGAAGATGCTCCCAAGGCATTGACTGGGGAGTAAGTTTATGAAAAGGTGAAAAATATGAATGTTATATTTGGTAAGACTACAAAGAATAGTAATGAAAAAAATAAATGAAAAAAGAGGTATGTCTTCTTCAATCTTCCATATTGGCCCAATCTTGATGTGAGACATTGTATTGATTTCATGTATGTGGAGAAAAACGTATCTGATAGTATTGTTGGGACACTGCTTAACATACAAGGTAGTTTTAAGGATAACATGAAGGCAAGATTAGATTTGTAAGAAATAGGGATACGAGAAGACTTGTATCTAAAGGAATATGGTAAGAGAACCTTTTGTCCTCCAACTGCTAATACTTTATCTACGGATGAGAAAAGAAGCTTCTGTGAGTGTTTACATGGCATCAAAGTTCCTTAGGGTATTCTTCAAATTTTAGAAAGCTTGTGTCGATGAAAGACTTGAAGTTAGTAGGGCTAAAGTCTCATGATTGTCATGTCTTAATGCAACAACTACTCCCAATAGCTATTAGAGGCATTGCCGAATATGATCTTCAATATATTTTAACTAGACTTTGTTTCTTCATCAATGCTATTTGTAGTAAAGTCTGTGAGACAGAAAGATTGGATGAACTGGAAAATGAAGGATATATGATCTTGTGCCAGCTTGAGAAGCTTTTTCTTCCTTCTTTTTTTGACATCATGGTACATCTAATTGTTCAACTAGTGAGGGAGATGAAGTTGTGTAGCCCTATTTATTTATAGTAGATGTAGCCAATTGAAAGAACTATGAAAATCCTAAAAGGATATGTAAAGAATGAAAATTGGCCTGAAGCATCTATTGTTCATAAATATGTTTCTGAAGAAGCCATGGAGTTTTGTCAAGATTACTTGTCAAATATAAGACATATTGGGATTCTTGAAGTTATGATGAAGAAGGGGATAGATGCGAGGCTACAGTAAATAGTGTTGATCCTGATGAATTGCAACAAGTCCACTTGTACATCTTGAATAATGTTGATGAAGTTCAAGATTACATTAATGCTCATAAAGAAATTGTCTGGAAAGAAAATAGTCAAATGACTGAACAAAGGTTAATTAGGGAGCATAACAAAACTTTTGCACATTGGTTCGAACAAAAGGTTGATGGAGAAGAATGTGTTTCTGATACAATTAAATGGTTAGCACGTGGTCCTGAGATTGATGTCATAACTTGGACTTCATATGTGATCAATGGTTATACGTTTTACACGAAGTCCCTTTATGATAAGAGCACCGTCTAGAACAGTGGGGTTATGTTAGTGGCTGAATCTATGTACTTCTCTAGTTCGAAAGATAAGAACCTTAGATTGGCAGCAATACCTTATTATGGCGTTATTGAAGAGATTTGGGTGGTTGATTATGTTGAAATTAAATTCCCATTTTCAAATACAAGTGGGTTGATAACAATAATGGTGTGATAATTATAAAAAAACTACTAAATTGAGGACCAGAGGTACTATAAGCCCAATTGACTAGTTTAGAGAGATTAAGGAAGTTAAGTAAATTAAGAAAAAAGATAAAATAAATTCCACTTGAACTTTAAAATCTCAAATTGGTTTTGTTGACAATATGAGTAATGAGATTGACAAAAAGACTATAGCAATTGATAACTCAGATTTTTGGAAAATCACTTATTTGAGATTTTGAATTTATTTGTCTTTTTCCTAATTAATTACTTAATTATAGCATATGTTACACTGATATCTCTGAAATACTTATGTGCATCATTAGACTATATATCAGTTTGTATGTAAGACAACTTAATTTGGAGATAAATAATAATTATAAATACTTTAAAGTAACTTATTTAGCTTTTTTAATCTCCTCAAATTGAATCCTATATATTATAAGGATCGATAGTATGAATTAATCCTTTAAGCACATAAACAAGTTCTCATAGTCATATAACATCCATATCCATACTGTCAAGTTAAAAATATAACATCCATATTCATCAAAGTAGGAATACAGCGATTAGCACCAATCCAGTCATATAATCTAATTTATCCTAAACATAAGAAGTACAATTGTAGATTTGGAAAGGGACGAGATGGAACAGAGTGATTCCCTCACTGAAATAAAGAAACGAACTTTGGCCATCAGTTCATTCCCAGAAGCTAAAAGATTCTGGCACTCGTGATGTTGTTATAAGTACAGCTATTCCAAGCTTCAAGCTTGATTCAGCCATGGTTGCAATGGAAGGAGACTAAAGAGGCAAAATGCGAAGCTGAAGGCTGATAGGGGCAAAATATAAAGCCAAAAACTCCATAAGTACACGGTCGTATCAAGTAATAAAGAGTAAGTAAGATATTGTTCCCACGAGGGCTTGGTACCATGTCAAGGTGACACTCTACTGCTGAGTTATATCCCTTTCCTTGTCCCTCCCCCATCGAGAAATAGAACTGACTAATCCTAAGGCAAGGGGTCGAGAAACTCAATGCCACTAGTTAAGCAATGGCTTTACACTTTTGCTTAAGTTGAATCAACACAATTTGAATAATGAATCAAAGCTAACTAGAGACAAGAAGAAAATAAATCTAACTATTGTGAAAGCTAAGGGTGATTCTAGATCTTAAGCGGTGACTTGGATTATTTTAGCCTTGATTACTTCTTAGTGTCTAATTTATCCATTAATTGCATTTAAATTATATTTGCAAGTCTAGGACTCTTATTTACCTAAGAGTGTCTTCTGATCCACTAAAAGGCATTCCAATTATGTTAATCCCTAATTCCTTAGGTGGTTAGCACTTAATTGGATTAATTTAAGTATAAGCTTAATGAGACTATGTAGGGTTGATATGTATATGTCTATCCTATAGGCAAATTAAGTCTAAAAACCTAATCATACACGATTCAATTTAAGGTTTATTTTAAATCTCCTATGCCTAGACTCCTCTAGAATACCAAAATAATCTCATAATCATATGCCTCTTGTTTCAGGATAACTAAACACACAATTAAATCAACAAATATAATATTAAAACAATTAACGACAAAAATTATCATCCACTTATTCATAATCAAACTAAATAATCCAAAACCAAGATTTAGCTATATAAACTAAGCATTATCATGACCAAAATAATAGCTAACTAAAGAAAAGATAAAAAACAAAGAAAGAAGAGAAGAGAAAGAGGAAATAAAACCTCAATGACGAATTTCCATCCGTGCTATCGCTTTTCTGCATCTTCAAACTTTAATCTCTTTCCATTAAAGCTCTTGCCTTACCGTCACTATAACCCCCTCACAACCATAGGTCGAGATTAGTTCGTAAAAATGTAATTAAGTTTGAATTAGAGACCATGTATGATTTGGGATTAGACAAAATAAAATTTCCCAAAATCAGGGTTTTCAAAAAATTTTACAACACCTGATCCACAATGGTCTCATACTCACATTTCAAACATAAATGGCCTGTACGCATTGATTCCATTCATACATATCAGAGTATAAAGAAAATTCCCGACAAACTCAAGTTCCATTCAATAAATAGGCTGAGATTAGTTCGTAAAAACGTAATTAAGTTTGAATTAGAGACCATGTATGATTTGGGACTTAGACAAAATGAAATTTTCTAAAATCAGGGTTTTCAAAAACTTTTACAAAACCTGTTCCACAATGGTCTCATACTCACATTTCAAACATAAATGGCATGTACAAGTTGATTCCATTCATATATATCAGAGTATAATGCAAATTCCCGACACACTCGTGTTCCATTCAATAAATAAGGGTTCTACAGAGGCACAAAGCCCATAAACTTTTTCTCTTTTTCTTAGGGATTACACAAAACTATACTACGAATCCCAATATATAAAATTGTTTCCCAAAAATATCCAAATAATTTTACATGATAACCAAAATCCAAAATAATTTCCTACATTGGAGCTCTATCCGCTCTTTGTCGGCCGCTTTCCCTTAGATCCTTCAATCCTGTCTAAAACTTTCGTTTATGGGAGAGTGAGATTCTAAGGAATCCCCATAGTGTCAAATCACTCATAGTATGCACAACAATAAGGCATGGAAGTAAATCATAACCCACACAAAGCAACTACAACAGCAGTTACAGAGGCAATGGTAAGTATGACACACGTCATCCCTTACGAGTGCTCACGCTGTATTGTATCACTAAAGTTCACACAATATATTTCACCATAGTAGGGATTTATATAAAGCATTTCATACACTAGCCACACTGGCAAGATTAACAACGCAAGCAATACCGACAAGATATATAACACACAGGCCACGGCTGGATTCACAACACTCCGCTCTACGGGTCGAATTCACAAAGCAGTTTCACAACAATCCATGTCGATTACAACGACAGTTCAATGGTCGAGGTAGAGATGACCAGCGTCAATCCTTAAACGGCTCGCACTGAAATGCTCACACTGAAATGGACCATGGCACATTTTTCAATCACATTTCACAAAACCATGATCAATCTTGCATACCAAAACATCATACACAACATGAGAGAAGAGTCACTACCTTGGTCCTTCCAGGAGTGCTCTGGTACTGTCTCTCCCGAATAGGGCAAATGTCGAATCCTATAATTCATAATTAGGGATAAAGTGTTATTCTCTCTTCCAATACTCAATTGACTTCTCAATACTTAGATTTGGTTATCAATAATGACCCTTAAGAAGCTATAAAAGCCTCTAATAAAAGCCCTAAAGGGTTGGGAAACAATAGGTTGAAGATCACTTTTCAAAAACTCAAAGTGCTAGAACACAGGGGTTGGCCACGACCAGCCCACCCTTGGGCCGTGACCAAGATATGGTCAGAGGGCCATGGGTCGCGACCAGCCACCTTGGGCCGCGGCCAAGAAAAATCTTATTTATTAGCTGAACTTCAAAAAATCATAAATAATTCTAAAAAAATCAAAATGAGGTGATTCCAAAGCCAAATGAAAGGTATTTAAGTCCTCTTTATAGGAAAAATATGGGCCATTACCAAAAATCACCACATAAATACAGAATTGCCCAAAACTCAACACTACTCCAAAACAGAGTCCAGTCTCCATCCTAAATTAAACTTTGGACAATCATATCTCCCAGCAACAAAACAAAATGACACAAATTATATATCCATTTTGAAGCTTTGGATGTGAACTTTAAGATTGGAAAGTTTCATAATTTTTAAACACCATCTGGTCATTCAAAACTTTTATGCAAACTGACTGCCCAAAACAGAGTTCACACTTGACAAATTTCCAATTTTCTTCCAAAGTGTCCAATGACTCCAAAATCAATAACCAAACCTATTCCCATACAATTTCTCATAATGAACACAATGGCAACCTCAAAATGACCAAAATCACAACCCATTGACATGCCCTATTTTTGCCCAATACACAAAACCAACACAAAGTTGCCAAACTTTACATTTAAGCTTCAATTCAATTCTATTAAATCAAAACACCAAACAAGGCGCCATTTCTATGACAACAACAAACCATACTCCCCATGACCCTAAATCACAAAAATTAAGGAACATTTTTTAGAAATTCAAGGCCTAACAAATGGCCATAAAACTTATATGAAAATGAAGCTTTCACTTACCTCAACAACTTTCCCAAAGAAATTCCTTGGTTCTCCAACTTCTAGATTTCCTTATGGCCACAAAACACCACCAATGACAAATCTAAAACCATGAAATTGAAGCTCTCAACATAAGGAACAAGTTTATATAAGAGAGTTTTTCCATTAGAAGCCATTTAGAGGGTTAGAAGCTTACCTTTTGTCAAAAACTTTTCCTCTCTCCTTGGACAGAAATGGTGGTCGAATTTAGAGAGAGAATGGAGGGATGAGAGCTTGATGAAGAAGGAGAAATGATGTTTCTCCCTTCCCCATACCTCCAACAATCGAAATTAGGGAGGGAAGAGAGAGAAAATTGATTATTTGACTTTCCATACCTTCTCTCTTCTTACTCACTTGACACATGTCAGCATTCTATTGGTTCTCATAAGTAATTCAATTAGTTAATCACTTTAATCCCTCCATTAGCCATTCTAATTACATTTCTCATTTCTCCCATAGTTAGTAATTAATTTCTTCCATTAATTACTAATTTATGACTATTAATTCCATTCTTTCAATTTTTCCACCAATTATGGCATATTAGTTAAAATTGCCATAAAATACATAATAATTCCACTTTAAATTCATAAAATAAACACAAAATCATCGTTAGCCCTTAATTGAAAATTGGGGCATTACAGTCACCAACCAGGAAAATAGAACACACCTCTCCCTTGCTATGCCTAGCATATATATAGGTATATATTGCCTTCCTGCATGCGTCTCTATCACAATATCTTGGTTTATCTTTTTTTTTCGATAATCATATAATATAGATATATTATATTGATATTGTGTTTTCACTTGAATCTTATAATATCTCCTGCAAAATAAATTAGGATGAGTAGATTTTATATCAAAATATCCTTTTATTCTATAATTAATTAAAAGATGGAAAAATATATAAAAGATAAGTAAATAAGTATAAAATATTAATAAATTTAATCAAATATATCTCAAAATCTATACTTATTTAATTATAAAATATATATTTATCAAAGACGAAATGAAATGAAGAAAGAGGCAAAATGCAAAGATGAAGTGTGTTTTCGAATCTGATTAAGCAACTGAGGATGAAATGAAGTGTCTTTTTTTAATCAATTTTTATCTAAACTTGTTTTTTTAAAAAAAAGAATTACTTAAACTAGTTTCAGTCTAAATGATTTTTATCACAAAACCAATCTAAACATTAAAATAGAACTTAACGAGGAAAGTCCAAAACTAGAGTGAGTGGTTTTCTACAACGGAAAGAGTTATTTCCTCGTGATATTGTGAACCATGATATAGTGAACCATGATTTAAACGAAGGGACACAAGAGATTGCATGAGAGGCATTATCGAACAGATAAAAGAAAAGTTGCCTTCAGATATGATAACTCCTTTTGTTTTTCCAAGATATCATAACTCTTATTATTTTTTATTTTTTGTTGAAAGTATGGCTATGCCCTTGGTATTATACTATTACTCATCGAGAAACCGTTAAGCCACTCACCGCAATCTCCCCTTGTGACGCCCCCATATCTAGTTTCCCCTGTTTTCCATTTCATGCCATTGACATTAAGTTTACACCAGCCCTAGTTTGGGGGGTTTCCAAATAATCCATATGACTTTATGCTGCGGTTTTTGTGCTTCTCCACCATCCCATTTCAGATTGTAATGCTTGAGATATTGTCTAATGAGATCACCTGGATTATGAGGCATTCGAAATAATGGTTCGTGCAAAATTTGATTCCTCCATCTACAGATATCCCAACAGGCAATTGCAAATGTTTCTAGCCACGTTGCCTCCATGTTCATCCTTCCTTTGTTCTGTAGGTTTAATGTAAGCAAGTGTGTCCAATCCTCTTGGAAGAAGCTAGTCTATATCTTCAATGGGATTAATTGGCTCCGTGTCATCCTCGCGTGTGAGCAGTCCCTAATCTCATGTATTTGATCTTCCTCCGCTTCGTGCCATATGTTGCCATCAGTTCCCCCTTCACTCTACTTGCTGGTGATAGATTTCGTGGCTAGTCTTTTATGATTCACCTGCCATATGAAGACCACACCCCCTTTAGAACTTTCAATTTCCATATAGTTTTCCAAAGAGAGATGTCCCCCTCCTCACATGTCCCTAGAATCCAAGCATAATCACTAGCTGTAGAAAAATGCCTCTGTACTGTTAGTTTCCACCTTACTATTCCTCATCTTCATCCTCTCTCAGCGGCGCTAGACTTCAGATTTGCTTTAGAACTTCAAGCTGTATGAAGCTCTTTAGCTTGTGTAAGTGCCAACCGCCTTGCTTGTCCAATAGCTCACTCACCCTACAATTATTAGCAATTTCCACTTCTTCCACTATAAAGGGCATTAATTTTGGTGTTTGTTCCGCAATTTGTCATGCCACACCTTTGTCTTGTGCCCATTTCTAACTTCTTGTAACATGTTCTTTTGAAAATCACCCCAGATCTTACCCAGTTACTTCCATAGTCTTGAATCTCCATCTTTAACCCTGAGTGGTTCCCATTTTTCTCTTCCCCTACCATATTTGTCTTGCATAACTTGAACCCATAGCTCATTTGGTTCCTTTTGCATTCTCCAATAACAACTTCTTTAAGAATGCCTTGTTCATCACCGTCATTGACTTTAATCCAACACCACCTGCCACTTTCAACTTACATAATGTGTTCCAATCCACCGCGTGCCATTTCCTTTTGTCTCCTTGTTCACCCCATATGAACCTTCTTTGTTCCTTCTCTATACTCTTTATGACCCCTTATGGGATTTTGTCGTGCTACATATGGTATTGAGCCATTTGTACTTGTGACTGTCTTCACTAACGTCATTCTGCTTGTAAGTGAAAGACTAGCCGCTTTCCACCCATTGAGGTGCTATTTCACTTTCTCCACTAGTGCTTCATACTTGTTCTTTCTTCTCCGCGAGAATGAGATATTTGATCCCAGGTATCAACCAAGTTTATCAAATTTCTTGAATATGCTCACTTTGCATATTTCTCTTTGTTTACAAAGAGGCACATTAGGAGAGAAGAAAATATGGGTTTTTGCTTCACTCACTTTGTGCCCAGACATCTCACCAAATTCCTACAAACACTGCATTATTAGTTCAATTTGTCTAGTATCTGGCTCTGTAAAAAGAACAAGATGGTCAGCAAACATCATATGAGTAATATATATGGTCCCTATCAGCCCACTCTCATGCCTTTACATTTTTCCCTCTCACTCTATCTAGGATTAGGTGTGTGTGTTTTTTCATGTCAAACACAAACAAATAACAAGAAAGGGGATCTCCTTGCTGAAGACACTATAAAAAAATAGCCTTTTAGTGGTGGTAAACTTATAGCGGTTACAAAAAACCGCTACAAATATGCAAATTTGTAGAATTTTTAAGGCAAATCGTTATAAATTTGAAGCAATATGACTTGTGCCAAATGGTGTACTGGTAAGCTATGGTACTTTGTAGCGGTTGGATCACATAAAGAGCTGCAAAATGTGGTGCTAAAAGGTGAGAAGCTGGCGCCACAATTGTAGCAGTGACTTAGTAGCGGTTGAGTCATACTAACCACTACAAAATATGGCGCCAGCTGTGACGGTGAGTTTATAGCTGTTTAAAAGGCAAAATCGCTACGAAAGACAAAGGGTTGCAAGTTTGTAGTAGTTTGCTATAAACTATGTCGTGACTTGTAGCTATTTTAGAGGCAACAGCTAGAGTTGCTATAGAATGCAAATGGTTGCATGTCTATAGCGGTTTCAAACAACTGGTACAAAGTGTCACGTTGACTGAGGTAGGGTTTAGTGTAATGTAGCGGCTGATGTAGTGGTTTTGGGGGGGAACCACTACAAATGATGTGGCTATAAAAGCATTGTCATTCCTCATTTTAAACTTTTGCAAATTCTTTCCGTGGCCACTCTGAGAGTTTTTATCAAATATGAGGTATTTTTGCTCGAAGATTCAAGGAGTTAGGCACTCGAGGTTAGTAAAGTTACTTATTTCATTTCATTTTTTAGCTGAGCATATTTTTTTTTAGTAATTTTATTGTTATTTTAAATATGCTTTTGTATTATGAGTTTTTAAGCCTATTTTTCCATGTGTAATATTTTTTTAAACCTTTTTTGTCCATGCATTTTTAATTAGGTTTTAGAAGATATTGAATATTTTTATGTTGTTTGGTTATGTGTAATTATATTATTTTAATATTGTGATGTTATTTCTTTATAATGTCGGTTATTATTATAATATTCATTTTAAAAATATTGGTTAGGTGTGATTGTAATTTATTTTTAATTGGTTAAATGAGAAATTATAATCAATTATATTTGTATTAATTTCCTTATACAAAAAGAATTTGCATTAATTTGAAAAGGAAATAATTATAGCTATAATGTCTTCTAAGAGAGACAAGGGGAAAGGAAAGGAGGTAGATGAACATCCCCTAGACGGTTCGAGAAAGGGCGCAGTAGTCGGGGTAGAAACTACCCTACAAGACAACCATAACTGGTGACCCTGAACGACCCCCTAGCGACCTTACAAGTGCCACCGTTGCAGGCAACCCCCTAGACGACCCCACCAGAGGTGCCTATTCCATCAGGGGTGCAACACATTAATGTGAGTGATTACGAGTAGGAGGATTTTGGGATCAATATTCCTATGAGCAAGGTAGAGTGGTTCCTTGACGTCAAGGAGGCTAGGGAACAAAATCACCCATGAACGTCATCTTCACGGGCAACTAGATTTGATGTGCAAGTTCAAGGTAAGTAATTGTTTTAATAAGTTAATATTTTAATTAAAGTGGTTTAAATGTAAAATTATATTTAATTAAAATATGTCATCAATTGTGCAAACGAGAAGGCGAGCATCACAAACAAAAGGATGGACATGGCCGGTCTAAATAAGCTCGACTAGAGGCTATGTGTAGTTCTTTCATGGAATGAGGACACAGCCCAGCCCTATTGAGAGTGGCGGACATCTATTCAACTGCTATATGAATGAGCTGGGTGGGAATTGGCTTTGGTTCCATATCCACTTCAAGGACTAGAAGAAGCTACCGAAGGAGGAGGCGTAGGACGAGGTTGTGAAGGTAACTAATTTAATATATTGAATCAAATTTTTAATTAATGAAATATTTTTAATTAAAAGTTTGCCGTACAAGATAGAGGAGGTAGTACGCCTGGGTAAAGAAGGGGGATAGGTGGAGGAATAGGAGAAATCATCTCTACCACTCTATGGATACAAATGGGATGATGCCTCTTGATCAGTTGATGGAGACTGTGCCTGATGGCATCCCACTTAATGGAATGCACATACTGGGAAGGCCTATCCAACTTACAATTTTGACTCTAACTCAATGCGCCTTTCCTATAGTCAAAAGTGGTGCTTATGGGTCATTAGAGGTTTCTCGATGGGAAGCACAAATTTAGATTGCAATGAAATCATTTTAATGGGAAACTGAAAAAAAGAGGACCTCCTCAAACTTTAACTAGTATAGATATCTTACAACAGCTTCAGGATGTTGAATTCGAGTTTGGAGAAAATGATGATATAGCATAAGAAGGGAGAAAAATTAATAGGACTTCTATTTCTGAACCTTGACAACGGTAGAAGATAAGTATCTTCTTCACTCTTCCATATTGGAAATCTAATTTGCTATGCCACAATCTTGATGTCATGGACATTGAAAAAAATGTGTGTGATAATTTACTATATACGGTGCTAAACGAACTCAGCAAGTTAAAAGATAATCTTCAAGCGAGGAAAGACATAAAGGCCTTAGGAGTTCGTGAAAAAACATGTCCAGATGAGCATGAAAAATTTCAACTATCAAAATTCACCCTAACAAAATCAAAGAAGGAAATCTTCCTCACAACTTTGAAAATAATAAAAGTTCCTGATGGGTGTATTCATGAAACATTTCATGATGTATTGACATGCTGACTCGAAAGGTTGTTAGGCTGAAGAGTCATGACTCACATGTTCTTATGCAACAGTTACCTCCATTGGCAATAAAAAGTACACTACTTCTTGATATATCCATTGTTTTGGTGGAGCTGTGTTCTATTTTTTAAAAATTGAGTTCTAAGGTTTTGATTATTGGGGAGCTCGATCAACTACAACACAAAATCATTCTCAC
This sequence comes from Inga oerstediana, assembly GCA_963210345.1. Taxonomy (NCBI): domain Eukaryota; kingdom Viridiplantae; phylum Streptophyta; class Magnoliopsida; order Fabales; family Fabaceae; genus Inga; species Inga oerstediana. The sequence continues at coordinate 40,740,090 of OY723407.1, forward strand.
ACTTTGTCATTTGGAGATCATTTCCCCTAGTCCTTTTTCACTGTAATGGTTCACGTGGCAGTCCACCTTGTTCATGAAACAAAGCTAGCTGGTCTAGTTCCATATCAATAGATGTATCCTATGGAGAGGTATTCATTGTACATATGTTCATAATAATTAAGTTTTGAAATTTCTAGCTACACATTTTAGCATTAATTAACAATTTTCGTCATTAAATTTATAGGTTTATTGGGAATTGAAATCTTATGTCAAAAATAAGGCATGGCCGAAAGGTTCTACAACTGAAGGTTATATAGGGGATGATGCCCTATATTTCTATTCAAGATATTTTGATGACATTGAGATATCTTTCAACTGAACGCCTTGTGTTGACGATTATACTGAACCTGAATCTTCATCTAGAGAGTTGTTAATCTGTTTTGTTGGTAAACTAGTTGGAGGAAGTAAAAACTTCAAACTAACCGCAACTGAGAAGTTACAAGCACATATACATGTCTTTATTAATTGTAGTCAAGTTGATCCCTTTCTTCGGTAAGAGTTGTAAACTCATATGTTATTCTATATATTTCCTTCCATTTCACTTACACCTCATGATCACCTCTCATGATTATCATCGCTTACATCATTACTTGTAGGGAATTCAGAAGTCATGTGAAGCGCAAACTCAGGATCCATACACAAATATCTTTTGAAATTGATAAAAAGGTCTACAGAGAATTACCAAGTTAGTTTGCATGCTAAATACTAAATAATGACAACAACCCACACTTACCATATTTCAAAGCTCTCGCAATCAGCCTGCTTGACCATGCAACAAGGTTTACTACACACAATATCAATGGTTTCAAATTTTCAACGGTTTCATGATACCCAAGATTGCTAACCCAAAACTCAAGTTTTTACGGCACCTTTGGGACAAGGAGTAGCAGAAATGACAGCAACATGCAGTACGGAGGTGTCCCTTATTATGGAAAGCTTCTTGATGTTATCAAACTAAATTACCAAGGCTGTTTCACCATGACACTCTTCAAGTATTTGTAGGCAAATACGACAACTTCACGAGGACTCACAACTGATGAATTAGGCATCACATTAGTAAATTTCTCCCGGACAATTCATATTAGTCAATCTAAAGATGATGAGCCATATGTTCTTGTCTCAGAAGCACGCTAGGTTTATTATGTTGAGAATGAGAGGCATAAGGATTGGAATATTGTAGTTCACTTAATGCCTCAAGACCTTTATGACATGAGTGATGATGATAAAATCAGCTATTAGAGTGAGCCCTTTTAGCCCTCCAATTTTGACAACTTCTTCCTCAAAGGTGATGGCAATTTACCTATAGTAAGGTGCGTTTTTATTAGTTACACTTTATTATCACTTAATTTAAATATAATTTTTATACAAAATCATACAGTCAACACTAACATTTTCTCCACAAATTTTTTCTTTAGGGATGAAGATGAATAATGATTAAAAAATAATCACTTTCATTCTTACAAAGCAATCAATTTATATTTTTTTTAAAAAATCCAATTTATATTTGTAGCGGTTCCTAACTGTTACAAACAACCACATAATAGCTACAAAGATCAACCGCTACAAACACCACCATTATAACTGCTACAAATGTCTCAATTTATATTTTTTTACAAAAATCCAATTTATATTTGTAGCGGTTCCTAACTGTTACAAACAGCCATGTAATAGCTTCAAAAATCAACCGCTACAAACACCACCATTATAACTGCTACAAATGTCTCAATTTATATATTTTTTTTAAAAAATCCAATTTATATTTGTAGCGGTTCCTAACTGTTACAAACAACCATGTAATAGCTACAAAAATCAACCGCTACAAACACCACCACTATAACTGCTACAAATGTCTCATTTGATCCCTATAAATACCCCCCACGACATCTTATTTATTACCTTTACCATTTCTTCCAATCTCTCTCTTCTCCCTTTTTTTATTCCCCTGTTCATCTAGATGAAAACCTCAAGTTGTAAGATAATTTTGTTTTCCTCAAATCTTGATTTTATTTCATTTTATTTTGCTTCTTCATATAATTCTTATACTAATTTTTTTTCTTCTATAGAAATTCAAGGTTCCTTCCTTCCTCTATATTTTCAACATTCCTTCTATAAACAAATATGTCTCTTTATCTTCAACTTCAATTTTATAAAATGAAGAACCTAAATCATTATTAACTACACACATAGTTCCCACATATTTAACATAATATTAATACTTATCTAACTTAATTTAATCATTCTCCTCAAATAATAATTAATATAATTTATATTGTTATTTATTATACAAACATTCAAAATAATATTGGAAAATTTGATTGAAAAAAAAAATTATTCACCCAATTTTTGTATTTTTATGCAACATTTAGTAGCAGTTGACCAATTGCTACATCAACTGCTACAATGTTAAATTTAAAATTCAAATTTAAATTATTGGCATAACATTTGAATTTTCGCCAAATGCCAATCGCTATAAATGTTGGCGTCAAATTTTCAAATTTCATTTCCCACCACTCCCATATTTTAACAAAAAAAAGTTGGTGCCACATTTGTGGCAGTTAACCAACCGCTACAAGAAAAAAATCCTTTTTTTATTTTAATCCCCTAAATTCAATTGACAGTACTACTACAAGATAATGCATCTTGTAGTGGTTTGCTTGACATACAAAGTAGTTTCTTCGAACTACTACAAATTTATTTGCAACAGTGTGTTTTGTAGCAGTTTTCATAACTGCTACTAATAGCGTTTGTAGCAGTTGTAACTGCTACAAATCCACTATTTTAATCGTTACAAATGAGCGAATTTTTTATAGTGAGACCACAAGTTGGTTTAGATCCTCAAGTTTTTCTATATGCCACAGGATCTAAGTAGAGGTGGTGGCCATACATTCCATAAATACCTTTAACCATCTCATCCAGGCATCTTAGCTCAACAAGAACCTTTTCCATGTATTCCCAACTAATTATATCATATGCTTTATTGAGATCAATTTTAATGGCCATAAATCCTTTTCTCCCCCTCTTACTCTGTATGGAGGGTATTAGCTCATTAACAATAATAATGTTATGTTGAATATTCCTCCCAAGCACAAAACTAACTTGGAATAGGGACACAGTTGTAGGCATGATGCTCTTCAATCTCTACACAATCACTTTGGAGAGACATTTATAGATAACATTGCAAAGGGAGATTAGTTTAAGTTGGTTCATTCTTTATGGGTTGTCTACCTTTGGGATTAGATCTACTCAAGTATTGTGCACTTTGGATTCTTGGAAACATGAATGTGTACCTAGGGAGTCGGGAAGGTACAAAGAAAAAACTACTTAAAAATTCTTTTATCATTTTACACATTTTTATTTATCTAATAGGTTTTTTTATAGGGAAAATGACCTATAAATACCATTTCAACTTCCAAAATCTAGAAAAGTCCCTTAACACATGTAAAGAACAGAAAGGGGATAAGGTGGAAATATGGGTTTTTCAAGTTTGGGAGAAAAGACCAAAAAGCCCCAATTACTTAATCCTTTTATACATATTGTTAGTACTTATTCATTTTGTCAAAACCATTATGGATTTTCTCAAAATCATTACTCTTTTAGTCAATCGCATTACTCAATTGGTCACAATCCAAAACTCTTTGTCAATTCTTTTACATATTTTGTCAGTATTTCTTAATTTTGTCAAAACCATTACAAATTTCATCGACACCACTATTCATTTGGCTACAACTCAAAACTCTTTATCAATCATTTTACACATATTGTCAATATCTATGGATTTTGTAACAACCATTACTCTTTTAGTCAATCTCATTACTCAATTGGTCACAACCCAAAACTCTTACTCAATCCTTTTATACATTTTGTCATTACTTATTGATTTTGTTAAAACCATTACAGATTACGTCAATACCACTATTCATTTCATCAATTACATTACTCAATTGGTCACAACACAAAACTCTTTATCAATCCTTTTACACATATTTTAAATACTTACAAATTTAGTCAAAACCATTACTTTTTTAATCAATCTCATTACTCAATTGGTCACAATGCAAAACTCTTACTCAAACTTTTTACACAATAAGAATGAAGGCTAATCAAGGCAAAACTTCCAATAAACCGAGCTAGAAATGCACTGAACTTGGCGATAGCCATGGGATTATGAAAGCAGCATTGCAACAAGCAAAAGGAGGACTTAACTTTGTCCTTATAAGAGAGATGTGAGAGATCATGATCGTGATCCACCATGAACACCAATTAGAAGAACAATGGGAAGCCTTGCACACATAAAGAGTACTGGCAAATAATAGATCAAGTTTGTGATAAATAGGGCAAGTCTCATGGGAGGCAAATCAAAGAGAAAGGGGTTGAAGATAAGAGAGAAAGGGGGAATTTTTACCCTTATCTTTCACCGAGCCGAGACTGTGGCTTTGATCAATTCACTTTTGGCACTGTGTTGCCCATTGATTCATGAATTTAACAACTCTTGTAAAGAGGGAAAGATCACATACCCAGAATAATAGAGGAAGAAAAGCAATGTAGAAGGGCACAGAAACAACACAAGATACTTCTGTCGAATCCTTTAATGAATCAACCCAGATAAAAGGGCATCCAAAGAGAGGGAAATTTCCTACCTTTGATCCAATGGCCTTCGGCACCATGATTCTTTGGTTTGAACTAATGCATAAAGGTTTGACTGCTAAAGAGAGGGTGGCGCAAAGGTTTCAGCACCATGTTTTTTCCTAAATCCCTTCAGCCATGAATCGGTTCTGGTGCTTCTGCTGCAGCTGCACCATCAATCAAAGTCCATAGCGATGGTAGGCAAACAAGGTTCTTATTGATAGGAAGAGAGTGGTGGTAGATTAGCTGAAGGAGGTGGAGTGTTGGTGGCAGTGAAGGTGAGGAAAGAGTGGAGCAGAAGGCAGTGGAGCATTGGTAGTGGTGAAGGTGACGAGAGAGTGGAGGAGGAGGCAGTGGAGTACTGGTGGTGGGATAGCAGATGAGAGAGAAAGAGGGTGAAGAGGAAGAAGATAGAGAGATGGAAGTGAGAAGTGAGGCATTTTGGGAAAACCACACAAACTTAAAAAACCCAAATTCCTAACATATCACTTTTCTGTCATTTCTATGTGTTAACATACTTTTGGGTTTTCTCAATTTCAAATGGTATTTATCTGTCTTTTTCCCATTTTTATACGTCAATTCTAAAAGAAATTATCAGAAATTGTATTTACTTTATCAGTACAGTTTTTTTGGCTACTACTCTTTGCTTGATATAGGGAAATCTGAAGAGATCGAGTAGCAACATGCACGCACACAAACATAAATTGACATTAAAGAAAAGGGCATAACAACAAGCCAATCAAGGAGCACATATAATTTAAACTATAAACCTAAACAAAATAAAATTAAGGGCTTGTTTGGTATGAGGGGAAGGGAGGCAAGGTGAGTGGTGGGAAAATTGTTTTGAGTTGGATTTGAAAAAAATTAAAGAAGTTGGGTTAAAATTTTTCAATTAATTTTTCTTATTCTTTTATGTACATATTTTCTTTATTAAATTTTTGCTCTCTAATTTTTTTAAATCCAACTCATAAAATATTTTCCCCCTACTCCCCCCGGTCCGCCTGCCCCCAAATCCCTTATACCAAACAGACCCTAAAGGACAGATAAATAAAAAAAAAGATAGATCAACCACAAAGAAAACTTCAGAACAGGAACACACAAAAGACCACAACAAGAGAGGGAAAAGAAAATTGCCACACATGATGGATCCAAATTTCATCTGTTTGATTAGTTTTGTCATGGAAGTTTGATGTGCAAGCCACAAAAGTAAGCTCTAGGATTTGCTTCAAAAGTAGCTCTTGCTATAAACTCGCTATTTTGACCAAGTGCTTTCATAAGTTTTTGGCCATCACCAAAACCACTACCACCACCTTTGAATATAAACCCACAAGCTTACTAAATCCACCATAATATCCCATACACTACAAAAAAACACTGAATTTGCCACAGAATTGAGAGTTTCCAATATATTTCCGACGGAATGGATTCTGTGGCTAATAATAGTGTGACAAACCAATTTCTGACAAAATTTAGATTCAGTCGGAGAATTTACGATAGAAAAAATTCCGTCGCAAATTTTTTATGGAAATTTTGTCTGAAAATTTGCGACGAAATTAATTCCAGCACAAATTCCTCACAATTTCTGACGGAATTTTTTCCATCGCAAACTTATTTTTTAAATTTTAAAAAGCCAAGTGTAAACTCCAGCAACCGCCACCTCATCACCGGCGGCGGCCCGTGGCAGCTCTAGCGGCCTCCACCTTGTCGCCGACACCCAGATTCCCACGTGTCGCAGTCTCCCTCCGCCATGTGTTGCAACCTCTTTTTTTCTAGAAATGCCACTCAACTTGGCTTCCTTTGGTTCGAACCCACGACCTCGTCCGTACGCACGTGATGTCTTACCGAATGGGCTCGACTGCTTTAGCGTTCTATTATTACATAATTATATATATATAATCTTATTATACATAATCAATTATTTATAAATATATAATTTTTCCTTATATATAAATGTAATAATAATATAAAAAATTTTTATATATTCTTATAATTTTAATATAAATTAACTTCAAATTAAAAAATTTTTCATCTTAAATAAATTTCATATGTCTATATTTTTGTCTAATTTCTAAAATATAATTTTTTTGTTAACATTAATTAATAACTAATAAATAATTAGTAACTAATATCTTTTTGCTAATATTAATTAATAACTAATAAATTTTTATATGACCATTTTGCCCCTACAGAGACCAAAACCTATGATTGGAAATTAAAAATATTTTAGAAATTAGAAAATAATAATTAAAAATTAAATTAAAAATATTAATTAATAACTAATAAATTTTATAAAAGTAATTTTTAAAATTAAATTTAATTAAAATAATAATAATTAATTAAAAATAATAATTTTTAAATTTTGTCACGGAATTTAATTTCATTGGAAATTGCGACAGAATTAATCTGTTGAAAATTCCATGACAAACGATGGAATGTGCACGGAAAAAATTCTATCGGAAAATTTTCTGATGGATTTTTGACGGAATTTTTTTCATGGCAAATTAGGCAAATTTTGTCAAAAAATTTTCTGACAGATTTTCGATGAAAATTTTTTCTGTGGCAAATTTCATTAAAATTTCATATTTTTTTTTATAGTGATAGCAGTAGCAAGAAGAAGTGCCCGACCACCTTTCCCAACTAAATCCCTATGCTCCTCACTTATTCCTTTCTCTCTCATCTTTCCTTCGGCCTAACTCTTACTCTTCTCAAACCTATTCATAGCCATATCGCTACAATCATTATCAGAAGCAGCACATTTTAGTAAGAATCCACTGGCGCTTCCAAGTCCACCATAGTAGCCAATAGCAGGAACAAGAAGAAGAGCTCCACAAGCTTTGATGAGTAAATCCAAATTCTCAACATGTATTCCTTTGGTTCTTATCTCTTCTTCAACCCAACTCATACTCTTCTCAAGCTCATTTTTTGCCATCTCACAACAATCATCAGAAGCAGGATAGCTTAATATGAATTCGCAGGCACTTCCAAATCCATCCCTGTAGCCAATAGCAGGAACAAGAAGAAGAGCTCTACTTCCTTTGATGAGTAAATCTTGTACTCATCACTTATTCCTTTTGCTCTTACCACTTGCTCAACCCAATTCGTGCTCTCCCCAAACCCATTCGTAGCTATCTCACACCAATTTATATTTTTGCAGCTCTCACACCAATTTTTTGTGCTCATATATATAATATTCATATTTTTACTGATCTCAAACCAATTCTTTGCCGTCTCAGACAAGTTCATGTTTTTGGTGCTCTCATACCAACTCATGGTTTGGATCTTTCACAGACTTAGGTAGGTATTTACTGTATTTTCTGTTTGGTCTTTTCTTTTTTCGTCCGACGTATTTGTTGTTTGGTTATAAGATCTGATTGAAGCTTTTGTTGTTTTTTAAGCTTAGATCTGATTGAAAATGAAATACAGAAGAAAAAAACTTATTACTAATTTATAGTTGTATTTGATTTGACATTGAGGACCTGTTTGTTTGTTTGGTTGGTTGGTTTTTCTATTTTATCATATCCATCAAACACTTAAAATATTTTGTAGTCTATCCAATGCTCATTTCCTTCTAACAACCATATATTGATACATACATTATTTTAAATTGGGTTAAGGTGCTCTGCCCAATTCCAATATTCAGGGTATCCCGCTTCATGGGTTTAGATTGTTCTGAGTCAACAACAATTCCATTCTTCTTCTCCCACTTTAAAGCAAGTCTTCCCCGGATATCGAGATGGACTATAAAGCTGTCATCGACGTTGCTGATTCCAAGTTCAAGAAGTTGATTTATCCCCTGGGTCGAACCAGAACTGGTCAGGCTCGATTTAGAATGAATATCACCCAGATCTGATGAGACATCAATGCAGTTTAATGATTTCAAGATACCTGCTTGTGATTGTTTCTCTTCCTTAGAATCTGGTTGCAATTTTCCCAAACAATGTGATTAATTTGTCAATACTTGCAATAATTCCCACCATGACCCTTTCAGCACAAATATATCTAATAGACACGTTGTATTTGTAGCTCACTATTCTTATCAACACCTAAAGATTAAACACTAAAAACCATTTAATTATAGCGGTTTATCATAAAATCAAAAACACATTAGATAGAACAACCCAATATGTGTGTGTGTGATACATCTAACAAGCCAACTATAATATATAAAAGAGCAAGCATCTAACGGTTAAACGAGTAGACAAATAATAATGGGATCGATGAAGACGATCATGAGCAATGAAGACAAGAAGCGGGGTGGCCTGGGTTGAAGATGGCATGAAGACAATCATTGAGTAGGGGAAGGAAGATCTGAGTTTTTTGAGGGCTTTAATTGGTGGGTGTTTTGCTGGAGTTTAGTGGAAATGGGTGTGCGGTCGCAAAGAGAAGAGAGAAAATGTAGAGAACTCAAGGGGTGGAGTGTGTTAGCTGCCCAACCTCAATTGCGCCCGCTGTTGCCCCCTTATTTTAAGGTCTTTTTAAAAGTATTTTTTATGGCTCTTTGGATCATTAAATTCTATACAAAATGAGTGAAATTTTGATATGGGAAAAAAATGGTCATGTTTTCAATTTTTTATAATTTTTCAAAGATGTTTAAAAAAAATTGCTTAAAGTGAAAAAAATAAACCATTTTTCTGAAATATCTTTAAAAAATCATAAAACATTGAAAACATATTCATTTTTTGCCCATAATATGTCAAAATTTCACTAATTTTATGTAGAATTTAATGATCCAAAGAGCTATAGAAAATATATTTGGAAAGGCTCCCAAAATAAGGGGACAGCAGAGGGCGCAGCTGAGATTGGGCAGCTGACACTCTCTGCCTGAACTCAAGTTGTTTAGCGAAAATTGAAAGGGCAGGAGGGTTCAAAAGTGCTATTTAAGTAAAACTACTTGACATTTATATGAAAACAAGCAACAAATATTATTTTGTTTGGGGGTTAAGGTACTATAATAACCTTCAACTTTTATCAAAAGTGTAAAAGTAATCATAAATTATTTTTTAGAACAAAAGTAACCATAAACTTTTAAAATTAGAACAAAATTGGTAAACTCAACTAACTTCCATCTATTATAATACAAAAATTAATCTTTTAGCTATTTAAGTTTTAACTCACTTATAATTTAACTCTTGAACTTTTGACTCCCTTGCAACTCAATCTCTGATGTTTCTAAGTCATCCTATAAGGAAAAAACATGTTAAAATACGTTTAAAAATTACTTAGGTGGATTCTACATAAATTAAAAAAATAAAAAATAGTGTCCTTGTCCCCACCAACTCGCATCCCCATCCGCCTCTGTTTTTTAGAAACGTCGCTAGGTGAAAAATCCCTATTTTGTTATATATGTTCAAACTTTTAATTGGGAATTTTGTCATAATTATTAAACTTAAATTGTCTTTCTTTAAAAAACACCACAGAGTTATTCAAATTAAAAATTGTTCGCAATATCATCCAATTTTGAAAATTTATCTCACATGTCTATCTCATCAAACGAACAATATTCACGACAAAGATATTTTTGAGTCAACACTAAAATGAGTAGTCCTATTTTAGTTCTCCTCTGTCAGGGAATGAGACCGAACCTTACTGAAAATTTCACCAGTAAAAAAAATAAATTTACACTAGTATTGAGCGCTAACCTCTTTTGAGTTTTACTTATATAAATCTATTTGATGATCAACAGCCAATTCATAAGAGGGAGGAACCAACCATAAATATTAGCACACATATTAATATTATTGGGTGTTTAGTTGTCATGTGGAGTGTGGGGTGGTGATTATCACCCTAAAACTTGTGGGCTTCCTACAATTTACAGTTTTGGTTCTCAACTTTGGGCGACAACTCTAATTTATTATATATTTGTATACGTTATTTGGAGATTTTACCCAGTGAGGTTTTTGGAAAATAGAGGTGGAGGGGGATGCGATTTGGTAGGAATGGGGACGTTGTTTTTTAACTTTTAAATTATGTAAAATCCACCTAAACAATTTTTAACAATATCTTAACATTTTTTTGTCACATAGGATGATTTATAAGCATTAGCGATTGAATTGCAAGTGAGTCAAAAGTTTAGAGACTAAATTATGAGTCAAAACGAAAGGACCGAAAGATTAATTTTCTCTATTATAATACGTGAAAGTTAGTTGGGCTTAATGATTTTGTCCCAATTTTAAAAGTTTATGGTTATTTTTGCTCCAAAAAATAAATTATGGTTACTTTTGTATTTTTTATAAAAGTTGAGGGTTGTTTTAGCATATTAAACCTTTTGTTTGATGGGTTTTAACAACCCAACCGTCAAATATAAACTATCAATAGTTGTAAGTTTCTGAAATTTTAAAAAGGATTAAGGTGCAAATTTACTAATGAAGTTTTGTCCGAAGAGCGTCTGGCATAAATATCTTTTAGAAGGGGCAAAAATACTAATGAACAATTAAAAAGTGGCAAAAATGCCAATAAACAATTAAAAAGGAGCATCCACCACAAAAACCATTAAATCTGTACTAACGCCGTTAGGGGTTTTCTTTTCTTATAATTTAATGTCGTTAGTACGGATTAACAGTTTTTGTGGTAGATGCCCCTTTTTAATTGTTCATTGGTATTTTTGCCCCTTCTAAAAGATATTTGTGCCAGACGCTCCTCAGACAAAACTTCATTAGTAAATTTGCACCTTAACCCTTTTAAAAAACTACAATTGTTTAACAGTTTTTTTTTTTTGCCAACAAGGGCAATTTTACCAAGGTATTAAAACTCGGATTGGGCACTGAACCGGTCGAGACAGTGGGTCAAGGGTCAGTGGATCAAACTGGAGTTGACCCGGGGGTCAGACCGGAGTCAACCCAAGAGTCAGACAATTTGAGGAATAAAAAAATTCCATAAAGGTTAATGAGCATCATAGTATCATATTGCAATCCAATAACATCAAAAGCAATAACCAAAACAAACTCACAGTAATAGAGGTTTTTTCCACCCATAATTCTTTAAGTACTTAACTAATCATCAATTAACACCATAATCTTCATTAATAGCTTTCAAATCTGCAGGTATTGCAACATCAGGAGGTGTAGCTGAAGGAGGAAAACCAAAAGTACTAGGACCAACATCATCATCAGCATTCAAACATGGAAGTTCAGGAATGACCACATATTCATCACCTACATATAAAATATTGAAATGAATTAAATTCTTCATATTCATAGTTTTGTGAAGAAGAAAACATAGTTATGTACTATTACATAAGAATATCATCTTAATAAACCATTAAACCTTCATAATTCCTTGTAAGTTCTTCAAATTCAGAATGTGCCACATCTGGATTATCAAACTCAGGAGTTGGATCATCTTCAACAACCCAAAAGTCCACTTTATCTATTGATTCAAAATCAATCGGATCGTAACTTTCCTTCTTCTTTGCTAATGTATCCCTTTAATGACGAAATGAAAGAAGTTCAACATTAGCAAAAGGCATATTAAATAAGTTCTATAAAAGCAAATTAAGTCATAAATTTTAAGATTACCTATACTTTAACTTCATATTATAATTTGTGAAAATCAAGTCATTGAGCCTTTGATGCTCCAAACGGTTTCTTCTTTTTGTGTGGATGCGCTCAAATAAACTCCAGTTTCTTTCACAACCAGAAGAAGAAGAAGTTTGGCTATGTAGACGAATAGCAATCTGTTGCAACTCTGGAATTGAACCACCATAGTAGATCCACCACTCATCTACATTAAAGAAAAGACATTCAGTTAAACATGTTAGATCAAGCGTTTCACCCAAGAGGGGGGTGAATTGGGTGATACTGAAATTTCTTTCGAAAATATAAAACTTTGACACAAGAATTAAAACAGTAATAAGGAAGGAGAAATATCACCGAAGTGTACACCGGGAGTTATACTGGTTCGATCACAACCACTTTGACCTACGTCCAGTCCTCAGAGCTTCTCTGAGAGTTTCACTATAACTTCCAAGATTCAGTGGGTTCTTGGCACCTCAGTACAAGCAAGTTCCTTTCACCTGGACACTCGCTCCCCCTTACAGGTTGTAATTCAATCCCAACTCAAGGTTCCACAACCTTAAGTTATCTCAATAACAAATATTGAGTTTGAATGAAATATCTCTCTCAAAGAGTAAACGATAATCACTGAAGCATATGAATACAATTTCAACGTGAAAACAGAGCAATGAACTTAATGATTCGTTCGTATGGATGCTTGGTTGTTCTTCTCTGTTTGAAGGTTCCCATATATAGATATGTTGGTGATGACCATTGGAACACTTCCTTTCGTCCGTTGGTGAGTGCGCAGCCACTATTGACTTTTCAAGTTTTTGAAAAATATCCATTGGCGGTGGTTGGCATTTGAACGTTTGATTTGACTTTCATCTCTTGATATGATTTCTTCATTGTTTCTCTGTAAATATACTAAGAATGCTAATACAATGAAAGGTTAATCATATAGGAAACAATATAATGAAAGTTTGAATGATTTCTAAATTTCTGGGTATGCTTACTCGAGTAGCTCCTCGAGTAACCCTTGAAGTTTACTCGAGTAGCTCCTCGAGTAACATCGTGAAATCATTGTTTATTTGAAATTCCATGAAGATAAACAAGGTTACTCGGGTAGTGCATGGAATAAACTAATTTTCAAACCTTTGGGAATAGTTATTTACTCGGGTAGCTACTCCAGTAATGCTTCTGCAACTTCATAGATTACTGGGGTAACACCTCGAGTAATCCTTTGAGAAACTTTTGATTACTCGATGCTCTACTCCAGTAATGTTGGCAGGATTTCAAGGCCGAGAGCAATTACCTCATTACTCGAGTAGGGACTCGGGTAATGCATTCATTTTTGCATAGGTTACTCGGATAGCTCCTCGAGTAACTGAGACTTTTGAATGTGATTTACTCTGGTAATGACTTGAAGTTTATATTGAAAACATTTGCATATACTGGGGTACATACTCGAGGAATCCACTTAAAATAAACTTGTCTAATGGAGTAAGTACTCGTGGAAGATGAAAGAGAGAAATCAAGTTAATCGGGTACTAACCTCAAGTTTTCACTCACCTTAGTGCATTACTCGAGTAGCTCCTCGAGTAACATTGGCAGTGGTACAAAGTGCCGAGAGCTTGACATTTTCAAATACACGGTTACTCGAGTAGCTCCTCGAGTATCATGGAAAACTTGAAGGAAACTGGAAGTTTCTGACCTGGTTACTCGAGTAGCTCCTCGAGTAACATTAGCAGTGGTACAAAATGCCGAGAGGTCCATATTTTAGGAAACACAGGTACTCGAGTAGCTCCTCGAGTATCATGGGGAAAACTTGAAGTCAACTGGAAGTTTTCACATGGTTACTCGAGTAGCTCCTCGGGTAACATTAGCAGGCCGAGAGCAACCTTAAAGTTTTACCTGGTTACTCGAGTAGCGCCTCGAGTAATGGTGGCAGGTAACTGGAAGTTTTGCTTGGTTACTTCAAGTTTTGGCTCATTACTCGAGTAGCGCCTCGAGTAATGCCTTAGAAAATGCACTTCTGATCAAGTTCCTCAGCATTTTCTCTTGGCCAATCTTCACTACTTCCATGCTTACCTCAAGTAAAGCTTATTCCTGTCATTACTTAGTTCAAGCTTGATTATTAAACATTTCCTCTTCAAACCATTCTTTTGTTATCATCAAAACATGAGATCTAACAAAACATAGTATGAAATATCGAATATGTATTAATATGTCCATTAAAATTAAAAAAAATTAAATTTTTTTACAAGGATTTAGTTTTTAGGCAGCTTTTTCATATGAAACTTTATTAAAGGATTCTTTACGATTACGGTAGACACTCATTTGCTACATCAGTGTGACATAACGATCCATATCATCATGTGAATGGGCCTCCAACACATCGATCAAAGATTGCATTAATTTGTTCCTAGTAGCAAGTTCTACATTGTAGAAGAAGGTAGGATTCAAAAGATAAGCTGCTGCATGAAGCTCACTCTTCCAATGTTTATCCCATCGAGCCTGAATAATGCTAGTGTATGGCTTGTACAGCTCCTCCTTATTCTGAAACATCTCCTTGATTGCTGTTTTAGCCCTTTGCATGCCTTCATAGACATAAGGCATCGAAGGCTTGCCATCAGAATCAACAATCCTCAATAGTTTAATAATCGAGGAAACAATCTTGACAATTTGAAAACATTCGTTCCAAAACTGATTATCAAGGATGATTGCACAAAATGTTTTCCCAGGCTCAGTGTTAGCCAATTTGTGTTGCAAAAAATGCTGATCAACAACTAGAGCTTGTAAGTCATGTTTGTGCAAAAATATGCTATGCAAGATAATAAATGTGGTGGCAAACCTTGTAGCACCATGACGTACAATCTCCTTCCAACCAGGTCTTTTCCGTAACCATGATAAGAAGACCATATGATTATAAGCAAAGATAGAGATTTTGGATGCCTTTTTTGCAAGATCACACACATGAGGCATGGAAGCAATATCTTTCAAAACAAGATTCAAATAGTGAGCTGCACAGGGAGACCAATAAATGGTTTTATACTTCTCTTTAATGAGTCTACCACATACTACATAGTTAGCGGCATTGTCAGTCACCACATGGACTATATTCTCAGGGCCAATCCACTCAATAACTTCATTGAAACAAAGAAAATAAAGTTTTTGCATCTTTAACTACATCTGAGGCATCAACTGATTTCACAAATACTATGCCTTGCACTGAATATACTAAGAAATTAATCAAAGTACGTTGTCAAATGTCAGTCCAGCCATCAACCATTAGTGTACAACAATTTTCTTTCCACTTAGCTCGATAACTATCAATCAATAATTGACACTCTTTTTTACGGTCTTGCAATAAGGTAATTCTATACTCATGAGCACTAGGGGCCTTAAGCCCAGGACTAATGGCAGCAATAGCATCAACGTCTTTTTGAAACAAAGGGCAATTCAATGCATTAAACGGAATGCAATTCACATAAGCCCAATCAGCAATAACAACCTTAGCAGTATGTTGTGCTTCTTGACTTGCCCAAGCACTTTTGATCCTTGGTTGAGCACCCGAGGTTGTTCTAGGTGCAAAATACTTGTCAAGCTTCCCAACCCCAGGTGCTTTCCTCTTTGTGCCACTACTCTTATTGGATATCCTAAGTGGATGTGAATCTATTGGCTCTTCAATTTCCATATCATCAATTTCTTCTACATTGTCACTAGCAATAGGTTTTTTCTTTGCACCCTCTATCAACGATTCTTTCATTCTAGCATGTATATCATGAGATACTTTCTTACAAGAAGACACCTGACCACTTACACCAGCTAGATGTTGCTTTAACCTATTAATTCCACCTCTCCTGTAACTTGATGCACATAAGAGGCAAGTAAAAACATTAACTCTCCACTTTTTTTGACAGACACATATTGCCAAGCAGGATCAGTTTTTTTGACACTTCCTATTGATTTGTGGGATTAGAGATATTCGGGTTAAGGGGGTTGCTAGACTCTTCTGTAGGGGCAGTGGTGGTGGGGGGATTATCACTTCCTTCACCACTTCTGACATCCATGAGCAAATAAGGTAGCAAATCCAAATACAGGGTCTTTTCAATCAACAAAGGAAAGCAAACAAGAAACACCCAGTTCGTTCACAAGGAAGCTACAAATTAACATAAAAACAGTCTCAGCCACCCACAAACAAGAAAACAATTAAATTGTAATGAGCATAAATTATTTTCCCCTAATATAGGTTGTATCCTTAACTATCATTTTGACATTCATTTTGAAACAAGAATTCCCCTAATGTACACACATCTTAAAATGTCAAAATGTGTATCTTTATTCTGTAACTATCATTTTGACATTCATTCTCCCCTAATGTACACACATCTTATATCATTTTGACATTTTCAGAAACAAGAATTCCATAATTCTCTTCAATAATTCAATGGATTTTCTAGCAAACATACTATACCGTAGATAGTATACTAGCACAAATTGGATCCATAGTGAAACATACTATGCAAAGCTTCATTACTAATTGCCATTCACTGTAAATTGCAGAGCCTAAGATTTTGCTTTTTCAAAAAACGCTTGTAAATCCTAAGGGATCAAAGTATCTGTAAAGTTTTAACTCAAGCAATAATGCAATATACTACTCCCTCTCGCTCAAAAAAAGAGAATACATACCGGAGAGAGCCACGGAAACCACCACCAACCACCGACAGTTATCACAACTGGAGCTGAACAGAAAAGAGCAGAAACGGACCTCAAGGCTCAAACGCAAAGAGCCACGGTCACGCCATCACAACCAGAGCCGAAATGATAAGCCAAAACGCGGCTGCCAGACCACACACACAATCAGATTTTTTGGGAACGGAATCCGCCGGAAGGATGGATTTGGGGACGGAATCAAGACGCGGCGTAGCAACGGACGAGCAGGGTCGAGACTAATCTAGGATTTGAGGGAGTGCGCCGCTGAGTGGAGAAGAAGTAGAGATTCTAGGGTAGATGCATTCTTGGCTGCACTGTCGACACTCGACCGAGAACGAGGAAGGAGAAGGAGCTGTTGTTGTTTAATTTCGACTTAAAAAAAACCTTAAAATGGCGTCATTTCAGAGGCTGGAAAGGCAAAAAAATGACTCGGCCGACCCGTATAGCTTAGTGGGTCAGCTAGGTCACAACCGGTTTGTTCCGGTTCGATCCGGGTCAGACCGGGTCGCTACAGTAGCGACCAGGTGACCAGACCGGACCGGCCAACTGGCCAGTTCGCCCAGTTCCGGTCCGAACTGGCCGATCTGGTCCGGGTTCCTTAACCATGAATTTTACAAAGATACTACAAACCAAGGAACGAAAAATTGGACCGGTCAATGAACCGGTCACGGCACAGGTTCAAGGGTTAATGGGTCAACCGGGGTCCGACCGGTGGTCGAACCGGTGGTCGAACCGGTCATATTAAAATATTATAATTTAATTGACAATAACAAAATAATCAACATTCATAAGTCATAACTCATCACCAACATCAAAATAGTTAAAATACCTAGTTAGTTCTTCAAAGCAAACCCATAACTAACATTAAAATATAATCAAAACATAACAATATCAATCATCATTCATCAAACAAGCCAATAGCATCAAAATAGTCACAAAAATAGCTAATAACATCATCCATCAACCATAATCAAATGAGTAAATCATCACTCAACAAGCATTAACACAAATAGTTAAAGTAGTTACTCTTGAAGCAAATAAAGCTGTTATTCTATACACTATGCTTGTCTATTAACATCACTTCCAACAGCTAGCAGCAAGCATTTTGATGGATTTAATCCAAATAGACAAGCATTAACACAAATAGACAAGCCAAAGCCTTCCACTAACAAGGCAAATTTAATGTTCACAACTCACAAGTCAGAATGTTCACAACTCACAAATTTAAAAAAAAAAACAGTAACATCTCAATTGATGTTGATAACAAATGAACAGATAGAAATATCTCTAGATAAGCCATTATGCGAGATACAAACTACAAAGTCAAGCCCCAGAATATCTCTTGCATTTTTTTTAAACCAACAGCAATTTATTATCAGTTTATCACTCGCAAGTACGCAGGTCGCAGCTCTAACATGATGTTGATAACAAATGAACAGATAGAAATCTAACATGACAGATAGAAATCCACCTAAAATCGAAGCTCATCGGATTCAGAAATGATCAAATGAATCAAAAATCAAAACTTAAAAAAAAAAAATACCACAACAGGTCGCAGGACGCGTCGCACGTCGCAGCTCACGCCGAAGGTGGTTCAGATCAGCCGGTCGAAGATCAGATAAGCTTTCAGATCGGTTCACACACAGTCGAAGGTCGCCATCCGCCGCTCACGCACTCACATCCGCCGATTGACGTCGCAAAAGGTCGCCGTCGATTTCACTTCCAGGTTTCGGCTACACAGAGAAGAGAGAATGGATGAAGAATTTGGATCTGATTCAGAGTTTCGCACCGAGAAGGATGAATCGATGATTTTTGAGAATTTTCAGATTCTCAATTTCTCATTATTCTCGTCGCGCCTGGCTGCTGGCAGTGGAAGAACCGAAGAATATCGAGCGATTAGGGGCTTAGGGCAAAAAGCGTCGGGTCGGGTCGGTATTTCAGGTCGGGTCGGGTCAGGGGTGATGGCTGCGCCAGAATGACCCAAAACGGCGGCGTTTTGGCGTTGGAAAAAAAAAAAAATCCGACCCGCCCTAACCGCTCCGCCCGCCGGTTTTCCCGAGCCAGACCGGTTCTCACCGGTTCGACCGGCTCCTCACCGGTTCGACCCCTCCCCCCTCTCCAGCAGCGGACCGGACCGGCCTTGAGACCGGTTCACCGGTTTTCCGGTCCGACCGGCCGGTCCGGTCCGGTTTTTTCCTCCTTGCTACAAACAGTAAAATAAAAACTTACCTAGATGCAACATGTTAGAAAATATCTACCCAAATACTATATTACAATGTGAATGAGTTTAATTTTTCAAAGAAATCGTGTCTATTCGAATTAGTGGTAGAAATTATTTTTTTAACGTGATTTATAGTATACGGGATAAATATGTGGGAGTAATTTTGCCTTAACTTATGTGAACATGCTTCTTGAAGGCCAATCACTATTGCAACTTTTTTCCCTCTTTCCTCCTACACTTTGAAAAATATTACAATTAGTGGCCCAAAGCATTCAATATATATTTCTTCCATTTTTTATTCTAGGTTTGTTTGGTATGAGGGGAGGGGAGGGGAGAGAAAGTGTGCGGAGGAAACATTTTTTTGAGTTGGATTTAAAAAAATGAGAGCAGTGGGATATAAAGTTTTTAATTAAGTTTTCTTACTCTTTTATTTTATATATTCTCTATATTAAAATATTGTAACCCCACTTCTCTAATTTTTTTAAATCCAACTCAAAAAAATTTTCCCGTCCTCTCCCTTCCCCTCCAAATCTCTCATACCTATATATATATATATATAATAAATTAAATATAAATTATAGCATAAAATTATTAAATCAAATTTACAAAATAAAAAAATTAAATTTAAATTATCTAAATTAAATATGAAAAAATAAAAAAATAACACAACAATGGTTAAACTAATTTTCCTAAATTTGTTGAGTCATTTGGTGCTTTTACCAATTTTCCCCAGGTAAATTTGTGCCGAGCATCTTTTGTTTGCTCTCAACTTTTTCTAATGACATACTTAAATCAATGCTAAGTGTGGCATGCTTTTTTTTTTTTGGATTTCTCCTCCGGTATCCCAGGGCAGATTATCTTTCAGGCACTACAACGGCCCGAAACTAATCTGGATCGCTAATTGATAGTCACCTTGATGGATGGGATAGCTGGCCAGTAACATTTTTCCATACCCAGTAGGGGTCGAACCCTCAACCTGGTTAAGGGAGTGAGGAGTACTTATCACTCCACCCCATGCCCCTGGTTCGGCATGCTTTTATCTCATGCATTAATTGTACCCTCTAATCTTTCTCATAGATTTAAACTCCACCTCACATTTGAAAAACTTTGAGAAAAATGATCGGTGTTATTTAAGTTACAAGACCTTAACGTGCTGAATTTAGTGTTTAGACTTTGGCAAAAAAAAAAAAAAAAAGAATTTAGTGTTTAGAGTTTATATTATTGTTGTGTTACCTTTTAAATTGTTCATATTTAATCTAGATAATTTACATTTAAAATTTGTTATTTTGTAAATTCGATCTATCCTACTATTTATGCTATATTTTATATTTATTTTATTTTATATATTTTGTATAAAATTAATTATTTGGAGAAAAATAATATTTCTACAAAATTTATTCTTTTTTAAATTTTGTAGAAAATATAGAATAACAAATGGAAGAAATATATATTGAAGGCTTTGGGCCCCTAATTGTAATTTTCTTCAAAGTGTAAGAGGAAAGAGAAGCAAACGTTGCGATAGTGGTGTGGGAATGGAGCTGTAATTTTTGCTGGAAACCTAAAAATTAAAAGTAAAAGCAAAGACGCAGGGAGAGGCAGAGAGTACGGATGGGGACGAAGGAAGTTGAAATCATTCAATCATTGAACGATTTCCTTGAAAAATTAAACTCGTTCACAGTAATATTGTATATGGGTAAAAATTTTCTAACATGTTGCATCTGAGTTTTTTTTTTTTTAACTATTTGTAGGATCTTCGTAAAATTGCTGCCAACAACAACTGTTTGACGGTTGTTTCCATGTGACTGTTAAATATTATCCCATACTTGACTATCAACGTAACAATCGTCAAATAATCAAGTCCTTGCTTCTTCTTCTTCTTCTCTTTTTTAAAGGGTTTAAATGTCTAGGCAGTTTTTGCGTATAGGTAGGTATTGGGCACCTGCAACTTTTTGCAAAGGCAAATGTGTCTTGAGAGTTTAAAAAACAAGGCAATTTTATTTTTGCCTCTCTGTTAAACAGTCCTAATAATCAAGGTATTAAAACTCGGACCGGTGAGTGAACCGGACGAGGTAGTGGTTTAAGGGTCAGTGGGTTAGATCGGAGTCAGACCGGAGTCAAACCTGTGATAATTAAAATATTATAATTTACTTAAAATAGGTAAAAATGTTCAAATTTCAAATATAAAAGCATTTAAATAAAACTTATATCTAAAAGTATCCCGCTGGCAAAAAAAATTATCTGAAAGTATTTCATTATATAACAAAACTAATACACATATATATTATATATTATAATAATCGGTAAAGAAATTGCAATATTATATTGTGCTTTCTCCAAGGCATCACGTGATCTGCTGCTCCCACCATCCCTCAGTCACGTCATACAGAGGAGCGACCATCTTCTTCCTTCTCATAATTTTGAATTTAAGCAATAGTCATTCTCTCTCTGTTTTCCGATCACATCTCTCGTGGTTCCTTCTTCTGAGCTCTGCAATTTTTGTTTTAAAAGGTTTCTTGCCTCCACTTTATTACCATGATTTCACAGGATTTCGTGTAAGTATTTTATAATATATTATTATCTATTATTTCCTCGCTCTTCCTCTCCTTGTCCTTTCTTCTTCTTCTTTCCGGAGCGTAGTAATTTTCAGGCAAGTATAGAAGTTACCTAGGTAGCTATGAGAGAAAGAGAAGAGGTGAGGGCATGAGGCGACTGAGTCTGGCTTTGTTTTGAATTATCAAAAAAAAAAAAAGTAGCGTTGTTTCATTTGCTAGAGTTAAAAAAATTTAACTCGGCCGACTCGCACAACTCGGCGGGTCAGCCGAGTCAGTACCGGGTCGTTCCGGTTCGTACCGGGTTAATCCGAGTCAGAACAGTAGCGGTTAACTAGTTGAACCGGACCGGAGAGGTGGCCGGTTCGCCGGGTTCCGGTCTGAACCGGCCGGTCCGAGCCGAGTTAATAAACCATGCTAATAATCAATATTTGTTGACCAATTATCTCAAAGTGGTATGCCTATGTAACATCTACCCCACTCCTCTTTTTTTAAGTCAGTTGTCAGATTTTTTAGTAGGACTTTTTTTATAAAAAAAAAAATCAAATTCTCTCATACAATGTCTTCTGTCCTTGATATACAACTCTGTTGAGTTATTTGAGAAGATTAAAAAAATTAAATAAATTACTTAATTATATATTAGTTTATAAGTTAAGAAATTAATTTAAAAAACATGACAAATATAAATACATTAAAATAATTTATTTATCTTTTTTAATCTCTCAAATTAATCAACCACTAGAACTAGTATTCTTTTTTAAAAAATTACGTCATTGAAATGTGAAACTCCTGAAGTATTCTACGCAAAAAAATTCCTCCCCCCGGAACCATCCATCATGGAGTATTTCACGGGCTTCGCTGGCGTATGAATTGGTGTATATCCTCCTCCTCTTCCTACTGCAACTTTTCCGTTTATTAGACTCGTGATATTGTAAAAGTTTGTCAAGTTTTTTACTTAAACAATGCTAAACTAAATTAGGAAGTAATATACGTACTAGATTACAAAACTGACTAGGCATTAAAACTGACTAGTCCCAAAGCAATAGATGACACACTAACCCCAAAGCCTAGATGTTTGAAAACCTTCAATAGTAAGAGAAATTTTAATGACATAATTTTTTTTGGTAAGGTACGTCGAAAGTTTCACATTTTAATGACATATAATTCTCTTTTGAAAAAAAATACAAGTTCCAGCAGTTTATTAATTTGGGAGACTAAGGAAGCTAAATAAATTACTTTAATGTATTTATATTTATCATGTTTTCCAAACTACTTTTCTTGATTTATACAATATAAATTAATATATCATTAAGTAATTTATTTAACTTTTTTACTCTCCTCAAATAACTAAATTGAGACTTATATCAAGGATCGGAGACATTACATGAAAGGATCTGAGTGTTTTTTTAAATAATCCTACTAAAAAAGTTTGAAGATTGACACAGACAAAAAAAAAAAGTGAGATGGATACCACAAAGGCATGTCATTTTTTTATATTTGGTCAACAAACATTGACTATTAAGGCAGGATAATAGAGGGAAAAAATTACCCCATTTTAAAAATTTTCAAGGCATATTTGCTCCTTCAAAAACTTGGAAGTGCCTAATACCTATACACAAAAGCTTTCGGAGCATTTAAGCCATTTAACTTTTTTTTTTTTTTTGGATTAAATAATGGGGCGAAAGCCCAGACAAAATTAAGACATGCTAATTCCTGAGCACGAAATGCCCATCCTGTCCCTATACAACCTACTTTCTAAACCTTCAGGAGGTTCAAACAGTAGCTGCACGATATTGGCATGAAGGAAGCTCGTCTTTGCTAGCCAATGCTCTACGGTGTTACCTTCTCTTCATGTATGTCAAGCCCTTACCTCGACACACATGTTCAGCAAATCTTCCACTCTTTCCATGACTCAATTATCCGTTTCCCTCTCTGTAACTAATTTTCTAGGCTGTTTAAAACCACTCTTGAGTCTGATTCAATAATCACCTTTAGCCCTTGCAATTCTTTTCAGCAAAGTGTCACCCATAACCAACCCCCACATCTCTGCCTCTTCTGCATTACACCTTCTTAGCCTTTGGATATAACCTCCCAACCATTTGCCATTATGGTCTCTAAACACACCCCCGCAACCAGCTACACTCGTCCTTCCATCCACTACTCCATCAATATTCATTTGATCCACCCTTCTTCTGGTTTTCCCCATCTAACCTCTACACCTAGAGACTTTAGTCCCTTATCCTTCACTTCCAGTACTCCTTAATTAATAGGGTTTTCACGCCTCTCACAGCCTTCCTCAAACATTTCACAATTCCCCCAATGCCAGAAAAACCATATGCTTATGGCAAAAATTAAATTCCAGTCTTGCCACCTGCCCTTGCTTCTTGTGAGGTTTTGCATCGTCCACTCTTTAATGGGTAAATCAAAAAAATTATCTTTGGTTTTGCCTTCCAGTAATTGTTCCCAAATTCTCCTTATCACTTCACAATCACGCAACACATGTATCACATCTTCCACCTCTCGCATGCATTTCACACAAATAGAAGTACCCAGAATCTTAACTTTCTTGAGTGATGTCAGTAATCCATCGTTAATTGCCAACCATAGGAAAGTCTGCACCCTCCTGGGACCTTTCCAATGCCAGATTATATGCCAAATTTTCTCAGAGGCCATCTCATTGTAACCCTTTAGGTAATTATGCTTATCTGCAACTCAATATTGACCGTGTGAAGTCCCTAGCAACTTTATCTTATCTTCATAGTCACCTTCTCCTGGAGGGAGATAGGCTTGACTTCTTTCCAACAATTCTTCTTGCAACCAACAACTAAGCTCATCCAGTTTCTAGTCACCATTTTGATTTACAAACTCTGCTACCACCTTATTTTGCATGTTTTTCTCCAGGTTACTAGTGCATTCTGTCTGTAGGTTTCCCTATTTGTTTAGCCATTTATCTTCCCAGAACAAAACTCTTTTTCCATTTCTAATCTCCCACCTAATGTTGTTCATTAATTTCTCCCATAGCTCCCCAAGTCTTTTCCACATGACTGAGTTACCCTGTTTAACTATTATCCCTCTTGCTACCTCTTGCTTCCTCCCATATTTTGCTTCCAAAACTATGGAAACCATTTTTTCAGGTTTTGCATCATTTCCCATCTTACCTTACATAAAAAAGCATCATTCATAGTTTTCATTTCCTTATCCCATACCCTCCTACTTCCTTCGGCTAGCATAGTTTCTTTCAGCCTATAAGATATATCTTCCTTTTGTCTCCCTCTACACCCTATATAAACTACCTCTGCATTTTTTCAATCTACAGACACACACTCTTTGGTATGTTCTCATGCATCATGTGATAAACTGGAATGTGTTGAGACGCTGATTCCATAAGAGTCAATCTGCCAGCAAGTGACAAAGAACTTCTCTTCCGTCTACTCAGTTTTTTCTAGATTTTATCAACTACAAACCAGCATTTTTGTTTTGAGTTCCTTCCTTCCACTACCTATGCCCCCAAGTACTTCCCTACCAATTCTGTTCTTTTAAAGCCACACATTTGAGCCAATTCTTCTTGCGTTACTTTATCAACGTTCCTTGAGAAGCATATAGTTGTTTTTTGTGGGTTCACTCTCTGTCCAGAGGCTTCTGCAAATAGATTTAAACACTCCATCACCACTTCAAGTTGCTTCTTTTCTACTTCACAGTAGAGTAATATATCGTCTGCAAACATCAAATGCGAGATTGGCACCCTTTTCCTACCTAATCTTAGTGGATTCCATTTCTTAGTCTCAACTGCATCTACAATTATGTATGACAATTTCTCCATCCCAAGTATAAATAGATACGGAGATAGAGGGTCACCCTGTCTCACTCCTCCTATAGGCTTAATCCACTCTGACTTTTTACCATTCCATAACACTTGGAATGTAGCTTAATTAATGCATACTTTTACAATCTCCACTGCTTTTCCTTTTACTCCTATATCCTCCAATACCTTCACTAAGAATTTCCAACTCATACTGTCATATGCTCGTTTTATGTCAATTTTGATTGCCATAAACCCTTTCTTCCATTCATCCTATGTATTGTATGAGAAATCTCTTTTTCAATAACTATATTTTCTTGTATGCATCTACCCGGCATAAAGCCTGTTTGAAAAGGTGACACCACACTTCTCATGAGTGGTTTTAACCTGTTTACAACTATTTTAGATAGCGCCTTATACACCATGTTGCATAGCGAAATAGGTCTAAGTTGCGTCACTACCTCAGGTCTATTAACCTTTGGTTTTAACACAAGCAACATCTTGTTTATTTCTGCAATTTTGACCGGATCAGTCCATAAATCCATGATCAGCTGCACTACATTCCTCCCTATTAAATCCCAGTTGTCATTATAGAATAACGCAGGGAACCCATCCTCTCCTAGTGCCTTGTAACCTCTTATATTAAACATTGCTCTCCTTATTTCTTCACATCCAATAGGCCTATTCAGTCCCTCCAAAATTCTTTTTGAGACATTTCCCCAGCTCTGAGGTAACATGCCCTGCCCTGCTTTCAAATTCTTCAAAAATAGCTTGTTAAAGTGGTTTTGTACCATGGTTAATAAATCGCTTTCCGCATCTATCCATCTTCCATCATATTTTTTAGCATCACTATTCTATTCTTTCTCCTCCTTGTCACTGTCTTCAAGTGGTAATATTTCATATTTCGGTCCCTATTTCTTATCCACATACCCCTTGATTTTTGGAACCAATGCAACTCTTCTTGTAATAATAACTCTAATAATTCCTGCTGTAATTTTGGGCGTAACCCATCTAGAAATGGATTTTTGTCTTTCCATAGCTTGTTTTGTATCCCTGCAATCCGAGCCAATAATCGATTTTTCCTTCTTCTCAAACCGCCAGAAACTTCAAAATTCCATTTTTCCAATGCCACCAAGCATATCCAGTGCTATAAGGATCTCCTCATCCTTATAGCATACTTGACTTAAAAATTGCTTAAACTCTGTGTGTGAGCCATATGGCTTCAAAACTAAATGGCTTCCCCCCTGTTGCCCTGGCCCTTCATGTCAAAAAGGAATGGGTGATGATCTGAATGTACACTTGGTAACACACAGACCACTGTATCTGGGAAAGAATCCTGCCATTCAATATTGCAAAGACCCCTATCCAGGCATTTGTATACCATCTCCCTTCCTTCCCACTTTGGTCCTCGCCAAATGAACAATGGCCCTTTTGCTTCTAAATCAACTAAAGCACAACTTTGTATCCACTTATTAAAAGAACAACACCTAGCGATACTTGGTCCCGCCCCACAACTCTATTCATTTAGGGAAGTAATATCATTAAAGTCCCCAGCTATCAACTATGGCCCTCATATGTCACTCGCTACACTGCTCCATTTTCTCCACAGATCTCCTATTCTCTCTCCTTGAGGATTAGCATACACAACTAAAACGAAGCATTCTATAAATCCTCTATGTCTACTTTTCACATGTAAAAATTCCTTATCCCTCTATAATACATCCACTCTCAAATCCCCTTCCATCCAATATAGCCAAATTCCCCATGTATAACCCCCGTGCTTCCACACTTTCTGAGTATTTAAAACCCATATTCTTGACTGCCTCTCTCATTCCACTTATGTGAGTTTCAACTGAAACAACCATATCCGATCTATGTATTCTTAACATTTCCTTCATGGCAAATAAATATCTCTTGTTAGCTGCAACTCTACATTTCCATACTATCAGCTTAATCATTAAACTATATTTATTGGGTTAAAATACTTAATACAGTACATCATCAGACATTTTCTCCATAACATCCCCCTGATTCGGGAATTAATTCACTCCTATCTACAAACATCATATTATTGTATACCTACTTTTGGCAAGGCCCTCTGTGTAATGACCCAATTTGAGATTAAGGGCTAATGATTTCGAGATTGATTGTAATTAGTGTAATTAAACACTTTTGAAGAAATGTGATGTGAATTTGATATAAATGTACTGATGATAATTGAATAATCATAGTGAAAATCAGGGGCAAAATGGTAAAATTAGAAATTTACCGACCAATTGGCCAGTTGTCAAAGAGGAAACTCATCGGTGATCAAAAATCAAGGGTTGAGATCTATTGGCTATGGGTCGGAATTGTGTGCTTTACACCTATGTGAGCTCATGGAGGAAGTGAGAAAGATGTTGACAAGTGGAATTTTGTGGACCATAGGATCATGCCATAAGTCAAACACTCACTTTTCTCTCTCTTCTCTCTCCTATTCGGTTTGAGCATTAGAAAGGGGAAGGATAGACTTGCTTCATCATCTTTCATCATCTCTCTCCTCATCCTCCATTTCTGGCGACCAAGGAAGAAAGGTGAGATTTTGATGCCTTTGTAGATCTCTAATGCTATATACTTCTTCTCTAATGTTGTACAGCTTATTGAGAGGTTCCTCTTGATTATTTCAGAATTTTGAAAGGTGGCAGTTTGAGTGTGGGAGCATATTTGAAAGTTGGAGAATCAAGGTTTTGGTTTTAGCAAAGTGAAGAGGTGAGCATTTAGATCATTTTGATATATTTATTATGATTTTTGTTTGAGTATGATGAATTCTGGAATTTGCCTTGGTTTTATGCCAATTTTTGAATGCATGGATTATATGATGAATGAGGTTGGAACTGGTTTATTATGGAGTTATTTGATTATTGGATATGGTTTTGAATTTTGGAAGTGAGTTGAATGAATTTGGGTATCGTGTGTATTATAGAGACCCAAGAGTATGAATTGTTGTTAGGATGGATTTTTGAGTGTTTTAGAGGTTACCAATGAGTTCCTTATGGGATTTTAAGTGTGTATAAGCTTTGTGTTGAGTTTGGGAACCATTGGGATCAGTTTTGGTTAATCTAGGAACTTCTATCTTTTGTTGCGATCTGGCAATCTGATAAGCCTCACTCGAGTGAGAATGTCTCACTCGAGTGTTGTGCATATGTTCTCCCAAGTTCTTCCAGTTCTTGTTGCACTTTCATGCCAAAAAGTGCGAGTGCACTTCCTGATTCATGAGTGATACAGGCGATCACTCGAGTGAGAATGAGTTTACTCGAGTGCAAGTGTAATGCCATGTTAAGAGTTGCTCTCGGCCAAGCACTCACAGGCCATTTGTCAAGAGTGTGTTCTGACACTCGCAAGTATTGTCTTCTCACCCGAGTGCCAAGGGCTGTGCTCGAGTGAGCTTCCTCCTTTAAAGTTGTCTGTGCTCTCGGGCAAGCACTTTTGTGTTGCACTTTTAGGGACTCGAGTGAATTTGGAGTCATCACCCGAGTGCAAATTTCCATGCTGAGTGTTGTGAACACTTTCTGGTCATGGTTGTTGCTCACTATCAAACACTCGCGAGTGAGAGCCACTCCCACCTGAGTGCAAGTCTCTCATCACTTGAGTGAGGTCATTTTCACTCGAGTGAGCCAGCTAAAAATCAGTGTTGTGCTTCCGAAAAGGGGTTTTCAGGGTAGTTTCTTCCAACCCTTTTAACATGTGTTTAGGCCTCTAATGGTCATCCTAAAGAGTTTAAATGATAACCAACTTATAGTATTATAGAAATAAGCATTTGGATAAGCGATTGATCTGTTGTCCCTAATTTGGTTATGGGATTTGACATTTGCCAGACGCGTGAGCCTACTGTGCCAAGGAACGTCAAGAAAGAACAAGGTAGTGACTCTTCTCTTTACTTTGTGTAAATGTATTGTATGTATGTTGTCATGCATTGTGTTGTTGCTGCTGCTTCGTGATGCTTTGTGCCTTGTGATGCTGCTGCATAATGTTTACTGTGAAAGAGGGCATAGTGATTACAGCAAAAGCTGGCATAGTATTTACCGCGAAAGCGAGCATTGAGATTACAGCGAAAGCTGTCGCATTGTGATTACAGCCGTGAATGCTGTCATTCGTGGCGTGAGCCATGAATCATTGAGATGCTGCTGAACATGATCATATATGCTATGTGTTTATACATTGTATGAGTGATTTGTTACTACTGGGATTCTCTTGAATCTCATTCTTTCCAATGACTAACATTTCAGACAGGGCAAATGGCTCAAAAGGGAAGCAGACAACCCAGAGTGGTTAGGATCTCTTAGAGACATTTTATTTGGTTGTTGGTTGTCTATTTTTGATTTGGGATTACTGTATATATTTTGGGTTGTAAATATTATTTTTGAATATGTAATCCCTTGTTTTGGGAAACTATACACCCACTTTATATATACATGTAACTCGGGGTATGCCGGGATTTTATTTGTGTACTCTGATATTTATCAATGTGATTTGATTTCTTAAGTAGTTATATTCGAAGAGTGAATATGAGACCAAGCTAAATATATTTTGAACTATTTTCTAAACACCCCATCTTGAAGGTGAGGGATTAATAAATGTTGATTTTGTCTTATTGGTCTCTATTTCACTTTAAATTTCATAACTCGGATATAATTATGATAAGGGGTTACACTCTGTCCACCTTGCTTGCAAGCAATTGCCCCTCGTTATCTATCCCCTTGTCTCCAACCCCTCCACAACTGTCACTTCATGAATCTCTCTTTGTGACCCTACACTCATCACTATCCTTTCCCTCTTATTTTGCTCTTTTCTAGAAATTCTTCTAATTTTGTTATCATCGTCATCCTTAGCACTCCCATCAGTCACACTACTAGCCTTGAATGTGAAACTCTTTGAAAAATTAAAAGTAGCTGTATTTCCAACCTAGGTATTTCTTTCTCTCATGTCCACCCTTGGTTTGCTTTAACCTTTTTTCTTTGTAGGTACCACTTCATTTATAGCATTCTTCATTGGCACATGAACACTCTCTTCCCCATTCATACTTTCATGCTCCAATACTGAGAACCTGGATTGTGTTGCTAGCCTCTCATCTTTACTCTGGTTCCTTTTCCTCTATCTCACCCTTTGTACCACATTCCATAGTCCATTAGAGTTTTCTTCATCCCTTGCAATATCCCTTGCCACCATATTGCTTGCTTCATTGCTTACCTTCTCATTCCCTGTCATGTAGGAATGGTAGTTTAGGGACTAACAAGTGCCACTAATAATATACTCCCTCACGTCCTTAATATAAGACATATTTACTTAATTTGATTAGATTAAGGAAATTAGTTAATATAACATGTATTTTCTAAAGCACTCTAATCATTCCTTAATTCCCTCATTCCCTCTCTTTCTTATTGATTGTTGAGGGGCATCAATAGGGTTAAATTAGGAAAATATTGACAAATATAAAAACTATGTCTTATGTTTAGAACCAAGATCAACTCCTCAAATATGTCTTATATTAAGGACCGAAGGGAGTATAACGGATCTCACTATCCATTCAAAACTCAATTATTAGTATCCCATTTCAAAGCTATTTCAAGTTATGCACAATATATGTAATCCATTAATTAGCATCTATAATCATATGATCATTTCAAAAGAAATAAGTCTCTTTGACTAAATCAATATGGAAAATATTGAAACATATCACATGTGTGCATCATGGATAGGGTGTACATGTTAAGCAACACATGTTTACAATTGGTTTCCAAATAGCCAATATCAGTATATATTTCAAAGCATAGTTCCATATATGTCAATGTTAACTCGTGCTCATTAAATCACTATGTAATTTTCATACAAGACTGAATCCTTAAAATGAAATGGATATTCTTAAAGAATAGTTTGCATAAGTGTTTTCAAAGTGATTAGTCATACATGCATCATATTTAAACAATAAATAAAGCCTTGATTATCTTAATCCTGAAAATTAAAAGAGGGAATTACTATATTATTTCAAGGAATGGATTCAATCACACAAAAGTTCCATAAGAACTTAGGAGCATGTAATGATAAGATCCCAGAAATGACAACAAGTTTATAATACTGTAAGGCCAAATTCCACCACTTGGGGCCTAAATGTGATACAACCATAATATGGCCCAAGAAGGCTCGTCTGACTCAAGACCAAGCTACCCATAACCAAACATACTGAGTCAAACCCAAGATCCCATCTGTTATGTTAGATCCGAAATTGAAAGGATTCCCCCTAGCTCGTCGGATCCATAGAGTAGAACTGACCCACTAAATTAGCTAATCCTATATTATAAATAGGAGCCACCAAGTACCTAGAAAAACACTCAATCCAATCTTATCTCTTCCATCTGTTTCTTCATTTTCTACTCTGTACTCAATTAAGATCCATAATAAAGTCACTTTTTACTTCTCATTGTTAACTCTTTATTCCTATATTATTTTTCCAATTTAATTTATCACAAATCTCTGTATTGTTGGTACCCTCTCAAGGGAAACCTTTTTGCAAATTATTGCTTATACAATTTGGCACCCTCCGTGGGGACCAATAATAAATTTCAAACGGATTTATTTCTTCTCTGCTCATTTTGATCATTTACCATGACCGATGCACCTACTAACCTCCAAGAGATGGCTATCTTACTGCAGGAACAGAATCAACAGATTTTCACCTAAGCCAGGTTGGCCGCACAACAACAAGAACAACTCTAATGCCTAGAGGAAGAGAACAATGCTTTACAAGAGCGACTTACTTCACACTTCCCACAAGTCAATCCCCCACTTGCCCAACAAGAAAATTACCAACTGCTCCCATCCCCGTATTCAACCATTGGGGACTCCCAGCTCTACGACAGACCAACCAAGGGTAGTAGGAAACAAAACTCTGACTGAAATTAATATTAATGAATAGAATGGCACAAGTATAGTGACTACACCAACCATGCCTGATGGCGAAGTAGAAGGATGGACCGACCCACTTGCAATGAACAACTTACCAAGCTCTGGCACGTCGGATGATGGGGAATGGAATCAAAAGTTCAAGAGCTAGAAGTAATGATACTCTACCTTCCAGGCGTACCATCACCGATGAAGAAGAGTGATTCTGCTAGCTTTATTGGCTCACCATTTATAGATGACATTGAGTTAGTTGAGATGCCAAGGAAATTCACCTTCTACAATGTACGACCCTATGATGGTTAGACAAACCCAGATGAGCATATGGCTCAGTACAAATAAAGGATGCATACTACATTGATATTAAGAGAAATGTGAGAAGCTTGTATATGCAAAGGCTTAGGATCAAGTCTACTTGGACCAACGTTGAGATGGTTTACCAACTTTCCAACTAACTCGATAGGATTGTTCGCTAACCCGAATGATCTATTTGTACAATAATTATCCAATAGCTAGAAGCTTGAAAAGCAGCCTAACAACCTCTAATGGGCCAGGGGCGATGAGAGTTGTTGCAAGACTACATTAGCAGGTTCAACAAAGAAAAGATCAATATACCAAACTACAATGTATAAACTAGCATTACTGCATTCAGCAAAAGTTTGCTTCCTAATTCTGATTTGTACAAGGAACTGACCAAATACACCTGTCATTCCTTGGATGACATGTTGGCTAAAGCTTGGGCCCAAATCAAGTGGGAAGAAGATAAAGTAAATGCGAGTCAATTGTGCCATCATAATGATGAACCATCATATAGGAGCGGTAGAAACACAAGACACTTTAACTACAGTTGGAAAATAGAAT
This sequence comes from Inga oerstediana, assembly GCA_963210345.1. Classification (NCBI taxonomy): domain Eukaryota; kingdom Viridiplantae; phylum Streptophyta; class Magnoliopsida; order Fabales; family Fabaceae; genus Inga; species Inga oerstediana. The sequence goes on from OY723407.1 coordinate 40,773,321, forward strand.
CATACCCAACGACACACCAGGGGGAAATAAGGCTAATAGCATATCAACTCCCTCCTAATTGACCATTCCCGCTAAGGATATAAGACTATAATTTTTCTGTTAGCTCTAGTGAGTTATTTCAAACTCTTACAAAAATGGGAGACTGGTGAAGTAGCCCCCCAAGGCTAAAAAGAAAGTAGAGTAGTGAGATAGGTCCAAATGGTGCAAATTTCACTCCGACCATGGTCATTGGACAGCAGACTATATTGCATTAAGGTTGGAAGTAGCAGAACTTCTCAAACGAGGGCACTTGATAGATCTACTGACAAAGAAAGGTAAGTCTACTTTGTTAACTAATGGTTCTAACCCTACTGGCCCTATACTATCAGAACCACAAAAAAACCATCAATTGTACTATAGGTGGTTCAGAGATAATTACAGTTACATATTCGGCAGTAAAACGGTACGCCAGGCTTTTACCAAAAGATTCCAACCAAGGACAAGAAAAGGACACTTATATAAGCCCAAAGGAAGGACAAATTACATTCTATGAAGATGAGATAGTTGAGCTGGACCAACCACATGACAACGCACTGGTAATCTCTATGTATTTAGGTAATTTTTACATAAAATATGTGTTGATTGATCCAGGTAGTTCAGTTAATATAATATACTTAGAGATAATCAAATAAATGGGATTGGAGTCTTAGATCGTTTTGACACTATCCATACAAGTCTTTGGCAATGGGGTACCAAACAGGACCATTGGGGAGATAATACTCCTAATGTACGCAGTAGGATTGAACCTACCTTTCAAGTATCATACACCCTCCACCAAGTGGTGAAATTTCAAGCTCCCTAGGGCATACAGGAAATAAGAGGAGAACAAAGGGTAGTTAGGGAATGCTACCAAATAACCTTAAAGCCAGCCAATAAACAGTCACCATAGTAATTACCGAACTTGTCCCTCGCAAAAGTGCTAGACCAACTAAAGGTAAAGGAGCTCAACAAAGTGTGTGTCGATTCAAACCATCTAGAAAAGAAGGTCTATATTGGGATAAAACTACCACTAGGCATACAAGATAAGTTAGTTTCATTTTTAAATAACAATACCACCTGCTTTGCTTGGTCCCATGCAGACATGATAGGTATAGACCTAGAAGTAATAATGCAGAGACTAAATGTGGACCCAACGTACAAACCAGTCAACCAAAAGTGACATAAATTCACACTAGAATGTCACAGAATCATAAATGAGGTAGTGTAGAAGCTTTTAAACATTGGTCTATAAGGGATGTCCAATACCCTGACTAAGTCACTAATATAGTTGCCCTTCCAAAAAAGAATGGTAAGTACCGGGTATGTATAGACTTTAACTACTTAAATAAAGATTCTTTGATTCTCCAATTGATGATACGTCTGGCCATGAATTATTAAGTTTTATGGATGCTTTATTTGGTTATAATTAAATTTTAATGCATACTGAGAGTTAAGAGAAAAGAGCTTTTATAACCGAATGAGGCATATACTACTATAAGGTCATGTTGTTTGGGCTAAAGAATGTAGGAGCAACCTCTAAAGGTTAGTCAATCACATGTCCACAGGATAGATAGGTAAAACGATGGAAGTCTACATTGACGATATACTTGTCAAATCTCTCAGAGTAGACCAATATGTAGAACATCTAGAACAACCCTTCAGTCTTCATCATAAGTACAACATGAAGCTGAACCCAAAGAAATGCTCCTTTGGCATGACCTCGGGTAAGTTCCAAGGTGCGTCAAAGACGTGTAAAAACTAATAGGTCATGTAGTAGCCCTAAACAAGTTTTTTTCTAGGTCATCTGAAAAGTGCTACTTGTTCTTTGATACGTTAAGAAAGAACAAGAGCTTTTAGTGGATCGATGACTATGAAATCGCACTACAGTAATTGAAATAGTACCTGACGAATACTCCATTGCTGTTAAAGCTGAAGAAAGGTGAGACACTTTATGTATACCTAGTAATCTCGCGCAAGGTAGTAAGTACAGTCTTGGTCAAAGAAAAGGAAGGTAACCAGCATCTAGTATATTATACTAGCAAGGCACTCTTGGATGATGAGACCAGGTATTCTCAACTTGAAAAGTTAGCTTTATCACTCTTTTCTGCTTCCAAAAAATTACATCCCTACTTTCAATGCCATCCAATCAAAGGTAGTTGTAACCCCTGCTATCATCATGGTCGAGTTTAGTGTTTAAGACACGTTTTATAATTGAATAAGAGATCAAGGATAATTAAAAACTTTTTACAAAAACCTGTATAACACGATCTCCCTTCATTTCAAATAAAGCAATTGGCCTATTCGGTTTGTCACATACACAATATCAAAGTACTAATAAAATTCCCGACATTCACCAGGGATTCCAAGAGTTTTACAGGGCATCATTGCCCATCTCAGTTTTCCAAACCGGGGATTACACAATAACTATAAATCTATGGTCAATCCAATATATACAATTGTCCAAATGATAACCAAACCAAAAAGAAACTAAGACTACCACCGGCAATCCTAGTCGTCCTTGTTCACCTGCTTGTCCCTTGACCCACTTGCCCTGGGTAAAATTTTTGATTGGAAAGAGTGAGTTTTAAAAGAATCCCAGTAGTAACAGTTCACATATATGATGTATAATGAAACATAGCAAGTAAGCATATATCACAAATCGACAATACAATATTCAATGTTTCTTGTCATGCCCCGTAATCCCACCTGCCCGCAGGCATGGTCCTCCACCATGAGTTGGTCCCCCTATGTGGCCGCAGGTCACAACCCACAAATCAATAACAGTAGCAATCACAGTTTATTGTTATGCCCTGTAATCCCACCAGCCCGCAGGCACGGTCCTCCACCACGGGTTGATCCCCCCATGTGGCCGCAGGTTACAACTCTTCATTAGTATACCCCACATTCCCACCGGCCCGTAGGCATGGTCCTCCACCATGGGTTGATCCCCCATGTGGCCGCAGGTCATACCTCACAAGATTCAATGATAAATACACACAAGCAATACATTAAACATGATATAGGATAAAGTGTCACTACCTTGATCTTTCCATACTTGTTCAGACATAGGCCTTCTATGATTCGGGCAAATATCAAATCCTATAGTCATAATTAAGGACGACAGGTTATCACTTATTCCAATACTCAATTGACTTCAAAATACTTAGATTTAGTTACCATTAAAGTCAATTAAGTAGCTATGAAAAGGCCTAACAATAATCTTAAAGGGTTGGGAAGTACTAGGTTGGAAACCACTTCTCAAAGACTCAGAGTACTGGAAAATAGGGGTTGGCCGTGGCCAACCTACCCTTAGGTTACGACCAAGATATGGACAGATGATAAGTAAAATATTTGCATATTTATTTTCCCTTATATGATGATTTTATGGATGATATTTGAGCTTCATATAATAAATTTGGATGTAATTAATAAATAAATAATGTTTTTGGAATAAATAGTATTTAAAAATAAAAATAAAAAAATGGGAAGTTACTGTAGCAATGTCAGCACTGTAGTGGTTCACTTGTAGCAGCCGCCAGATACTGTAGCTGTTTGATGACATTTACTGTAGCAGCCGCAGCCACTATAGCTACCGCCAGATCACTATAGAAGCCACTGTAGCACACGGTTTTTCCCTATAAATAGAGATCAAGGCCAAGCTCAAGAAGGGAGGAAGAGAAGCAGAGGTTTCCTTCTCCGACAGGGAGAGGTCCTTCTTTGACAGAGAGAGATCTTTCTCTAACTTTTCTGAGTTCATTGTATTAACTTTTAGATTTAATTTCATGTATTATATTACATTTTGCATGCCTCCATCTTGGAAGGCTTAGGATTGTATTACATTTTGCATGCTGCCTACATGGAAGGTTTTACCTCCTAAATAGACGACTAGATTTATCCATTTTTCATGCATCTTTTGGTTGTATATTTATGTTTGAGAATTTAATATTCAAGTTTATATAGTATTTTTTAGGATTTCATTCAAGCTTTATGCAATGTTAATTTATTTTTGTTTTATTTTTAATTTTATCATGAGCTAAATTTTCATGTGATAACGTAGCTTACTAATGACGGATTGAATCTTAACTTATTAAATCTAGTTTAAATTTCTCCTTCATGATTGAATTTTAATTATTATTCTTAATACTTTTGATCGACTGGCCATCTTTTGAATGATTTCAATATGAATGTTGAGTCCGGAAGGAGATGCATGTGTATAGATTCTATAATTAAAACCATAACTTGCAAATGAAATAGGAATATTTTCATATGAGTTGTATAGTCTTGCTGAGTTCTATAAATCTTAAGGCATAATTAATTGCTTAAATTCATGTAGGAATATATATATGATTAACAATTAATTATAAAATTGCTTGACCTTGGAAGAGGCTAGTAATTAAATCAATGAACCTCGACTATCAATCATATAGAATAAATTAGGCTAGAATAGATAAGTGATTCAATCCGGAATTTGTTAAGTGAAATCTGACCCCTAGGACTTTTTCTCATATTTTCTTTCATATCATCTGTTCTCATATTTAATTGTTTTTCCTTTATTTTGTACTCTCAATCACCAATTAATCGATCGACTGAATAAAGTTAAAATTACCCATTTTGGTACTTAGTGATCAATTCTTGTGGGAATGATACTCTACTCACTTCTGTATTACTTGATTACGACAGTGTACACTTGCATTATTTCATAGATCATCTACACCCGTAACAATAGAAGCTCATGGGTTGTGGTCATCCTCCTTGGGCCGCGGCCAAGAGAAGGTCAGAAACATTTGGGCCTCGGTCAAGCAAAATCCTGTTTCTTGGCAGAATTTCGAAAAATCATAAGTAATTCTAAACAATTTGAAATGGAATGATTCCAAAGTCTATAGAAAGCTATTTAAGTCCTCTTTACAGGAAAAATATGGATCATGGTTTTCCATAACCATAAAAATACAAAATCCAACAAATGTCCACACTACTCCAGAATTGATCCCAGTTTCAACATCAAACTTTGGACAATCATAACTCCCAGCATACACAACTAAATAACATATATTATATGTCCATTTTATAGCTTGACATGTGAACTTTAAGACTGAAAAGTTTCAGAATTTTTCATCGCCATTTACTTTTTCAAAATGTCCATGCAAGCCACTGCCAGCACAGAGTTCTAACTAACCAAAACTTGCAACTTTTAAACCTAAGTTTCCAATGGTTTAAAACTCACATCCAACACTACTCCCACACAATTTTCCACAAGGAATCCAATAGAAACATCAAAACAATCAAATTCTCATTCCATAATCATGCTCTGTTTTAAGCAACATCACAATGCAATTTCTCAAAAACCTCAAACTTCACAATTCAATCTCAAATCCATTCTATCTATTCAAAATACATCCCAAGACACCATATCCATGACAACAACATGTCATACACACAATGACCCTAATTTTCAAAAATGAGCCAAAAATCCTAGAAAAGCAAAACTTAACCAAATGACAGAAAACCTATATAGAAAGGTTTGTCTTACTCACCTCTACAACTTTTCCAAAGGAGTTCCTTGGTTCTTCAAACTCCAAAATTTCTTGAGAGCTCAAACACCACCAAATGGAAAATCTAAAACCATCAAAATAAAGCCCTCAACTCAAGGAACAAGATTGTAGAAGAGAGTTTTTCCATTAGAGGTCATTAAGAGGGTCAAAAACTCACCTTTTTGTAAGAGCTTCTTCTTCTTTCCTTGGCCAACAATGGAGGACGAATGGGAGATAGAAAAATGAGAGAGAAGGAGGCTTGAGGGAGGTGAAATGATGATTTCCCTCTAGCCCATGCTTGCAGCCGAATTTAGGGAGGGAAATGGAGAGAAAGAATTGTTTTAAAATGCTTATTTGACTTTCCATGACCTCTCTCTTACTCTTAACTTGCCAAGTGTCATATTTTTATTAGCTCTTATAAAGTAAGTAACCAATTAGTTACTCTAACCCCTCCATTAGCCATTTAGTTACATTTCTTATTTCCCTCTTAGTTAGTAATTAATCCTTCCATTAATCACTGACTAATAGCCATTCTTTCAATTTCTCCACTAATTATGGCATATTAATTAAAATTGTCACATAACACATGATAATTCACACTTTAATTCACAAATTGTTTTTAATCATTATCATTAGCCATTAATCAAAATTTGGGATATTACAAAAAGTGACTCGTAATTGGTTTCCAAGCAGCTAGATGGTTCGTACCAAGCAAAGGACCTACACATGCAGACATATCACAAACTTGTAATGTCCCTGGCAAAGGAATTCCAGGAGTTTAAAATAACCCAGATTGGTAAGGACGACAATCAAGAAGCCAACGCACTAGTGAATTTAGGATCGCCCATCTAGACCAACCAACCAAAGTCAGTACTAATTGTTGTAATATCCCAAAATTTGATTAAGGGTTAATGACTCTAAAAGTGTATGTGATTAACGATAAATAACCCTTTTGGAGAAGATGATGTGAATTGGGATTCAAATGTGTTATGAGCAGTACTAAAACCCTATATTTAAGTTCAATTGTGGATTAACATCTAAATTGACTTAAAATATAAGGAGGGCACATATTGTAGCTAATGGAATGATATGATGTGTTTGGTGGTGGTTTAGTGAGAATTGTCATAATCAGGGGCAAAATGGTAAAGTTACCGACCAATTGGTCAGTTGCCGAAGAGGAAGCTCGTTGGTAACTCAAAGATCAATGGTTGTGATTGATTGTAGTGAGATCAAAAGGGTGGAATCTCATGTTTGTGGGCTTATGTGAGCTCATAGGAGATGTGGTGAGATTGTGACAAGTGGCATCATATGAGCCATTGGATTTGGTCAAAGATTCAAAAACTCTTCCCTCTCTCCTCTCTTCACTAAGTCGGCTATCACTTATGGGGAGCCAAAAATGCTGACCTTCTTCATCATCTTCACCTTCTCTCTTCATCTCCATGGACGTCCAAGTGAAGGAGGAAAGAGAAAAGAAAAAGGTGAGATTTAGTTTTGTAATTGTCCTCTAATGCTCAAATACCCTTCTATAATGTTGTTCATAGTGATAAAAGCTTCATTGCTATGGTTTTAAATTTGTGAAAGGTGTTTAGGAGCTTGAGGAAATTTGAAAGATGAAAAATCAAGAAACTAGCTTAGGAAAGAGGAAGAGGTGAGTATTTGTTACCTTTTGATCTATATATTGTGACTTTTGGTTGAGTTTTGTGATTTATGGAATTTGCCCTGATTTTGTGTGACATGTAATTAGGAGAATTTCATGTTATATTGTGTTGAAAATGGTGCCATATTGTGTTTTGGTGCCATTAGAATTGATTTGGAACCTTAGAAGTAAAGTTAGTGAAATTGGGTAAAGTGTGTAATAAGTGTGACCAAGGGGGAAATGTCATTATGATGTGATTTTGTTTGTTTTGAGGTTTCCAATGGGTTCCTTGTATAAAATTGTGTGGGAATAGTCTTGGATAAGAATTTTGGGACCATTGGAAACACATGTGGAAAGTGAGGAAAAATGTTGTCATCTGCTGTGTTCTGGCTTCTGATAGAGCCCTACTCGAGTGAGCGGGGTTCTCACTCGAGTCCAGCACTAAGTTTCTTCTTTTCCTTCAGTTTTCGTTGCACCTTCATGTGAAAAAGCAAGAGTGCAATTCCTCACCTGCGAGTGATATGGGTTATCACTCGAGTGTAGTTGGTCTCACTCAATTGAGCATGTGTTTTTGCACTATAAGCCCGCTTCTCGGGATAACACTTGCAGTCGATTTGTCAAGAGTGTGATTTATCACTCACAATTGTTATGCCCTCACTCGAGTGCCAGAGCTAGTGCTCAAGTGCCCTTCTAGCTCTAGGTTTTCTATGCTCTCGAGTGAGCACTTCTTGTGCCTCACTTGGCGAGACTCGGGTAAGTGTGGGGGCATCACTTGAGTGTTGATCTTGATGCTCAAGTGCAACGAGCATTTCTGGTCTTTGCCTGTGCTTTCGGTCAAACACTCGTACGAATGAGCTTTCGTGCTTGACTGCAAGTCATCTCATCATTTGAGTGAGTCATCCATCGCTTAAAAAGGTATACTTTTTTGTCTTTGTTCTCCAAGTTTACCTTAAATTTCACACTTACTAACCTTATAGGCATGAAATGATGATATTAACTGTAAATATGACAAAGAAGAGCGACCAACGCTCTGAGCTATATGGTCTGGTCATATTCAGTAATATGATATTAAATGCCTTACAACCAAAATACCTTATTCTATTATAGGACTTCTTCATATTGGATTCATTGCTTAATGTTCGATTACTTGAGTCATGACCACTCAATATCTAATGTATGGTCGGTCGCTTACTATTCAATTGGATGGAATTATACCCACGTGACACATTTGCCAAGGCATCACATACTCTAGCGACATAATACCCCATTCTAGCCTTAATCATCTGATAAAGCCATTTTTATGAAGCACTTAAGTTATTATTGTTTCATGATCCATGGTCTCTCTCCCTACATACCAAGAACGATCCAACTCACTGGCTTATGCTAGATATGCCAAACTGACCTACCATGCCAAATGACACACATACAATGCATCAGAAATTCACGGGTGCTCTATACCGACACACCTAAACATTGATAGCCCAACCTTAAAGGTGTCCCATGGTAGAACACAGACCGGGCCATGAAGATGCCACGTTCACACTGACCGACCAAAATCCTCGTGCTTGGTTGTAAATTACAACGATAGGAACTAGCATACGGAAACTCACTAATGGCTAAGGTTATAAAATGATAGCTCACACATTATGGAATGCTTAAAGATCAGTTAATTTACCATATAAACAGTACGACGCACTAAAGAATCCGGCCGTACAAGTCACAAAATGAAAAGAGGTGTTCAAAAAATGCTAACACACTACCCTTCAAGTCTTGGGTGACAGAGCAAAAAGACCCAAGCTGCAAACTAACAGAACAAAAAAATAGTGTTTAACAAGTCTGAAGTGGCACATAAACCCACTACTGGTTCCCATCAATAGCCCCTGTGGCGGAGCTTTTATCTTCCAACTAGCCATCAAAGAGAGATTGGTATATCGCTATTGCTTCTTCAAGGTCCCATTGGTCTGACCGACTCTCCATGAATTCCTTTATTAGCTGAGCCCAAGCCCTGAAAGTTGATTCGGCCGCTATGTCCTTAAGTTATTGTTTAACCCGCTATTCTCTATACACAATATAGATAACTCACACTTCACTTCAGATAGCTTTTTCAAACAATGCTAAGCTTGGATTGAGAGTCAATCATGCATACAAGAGCCTGTTACAGGTCTTAGATAGGTTGGTCCTTCGTAAACACCTATGAAACCAGCTTTGAAACCTCCCTCTCTAAATACAACAGTCTTTTGGAAGCCCTACAGGCAAGATGTGGCTAGAGGTCAAACTAAATAATAACTTAAGCACAAAGAGAGATTGGCTAGATATAATACTTGGAAGGTATGGGAAATGTAAGACGATAGCGAATTAGAAAACCCCTAAGACTCTATCCTTGCTGGGTCATTCTAGAACAAGAGGCATCAGATTGCAGGAAGTATTTGTGGTGCGTCAGTAATTGATGAAACCATAGCAGAAAATTGGAGGTCAATACTCTCATAATCAAGCTGGCTACTCACACCCTTCCACTTTCTGCTAGTCTATGCCATGTGTAACCCCCTTCATTGTCAAGGCCAGTATTAGGTATTAGTGTTTAAACACATTTCATAATTGAATAAGAGATCCGGAATAATTAAAAAAAACCTTTTTAAAACACCTGTACAAATATATCTCCATTCATTAATTTGTAAAATCAATAGGCATACGGTCTGTTACATGTACAATATCAGAGTATGAGCACAATTACCGACATTCACCTTGGCTAATAACATTAATCCAAGAGTTTGTATAGGGCATCATTGCCCATCTCAGTTCCCATACCGAGGATTACACAAAACTATAATTCTATAATCTATTCAATACATACATTCGACCAAAATGATAACCAATCAAAAAAAACCAAAAGTATCTATCTAAGACTACCACCAACAGTCCTAGTCCCCCTTATACGCTTGCTTGCTTCTTGATCCACTTGCCCTGTCTAAAAATGTTATTTGGAAAGAATGAGATTCTAAAGAGTCCCGGTAGCAATAGTTTACATATTTGATGCATAATTAAACAAAGCAAGTAAGCATACATCATAATGCAGCAATCAATATTCGAGGCCGGGCACAGTGCCACATCCCCTTCACTATACACAAGGTTGGGCTTTTGTCATGTCCCCTTACTGTATCTGTATTCAAGGCTGGGCTTTCGTCATGTCCCCTCGCTGTATCTTTATTCAATGACTAATGCAAACAAACAATGCAATATACATGATATAGGATAAAGTGTTACTACCTTGGTCTTTTTACTCTTGAGCAGGCACGGTCATTCTACGCTCCACGCAAATATCAAATCCTAAAGTCATAATTAAGGACGATACGTTACCACTTAGTCCAATACTCAATACCTTCATAATACTTAAATTGGTTATCATTATTGTCTCTTAAGTACTCATATATGTTATTAATAAAAACCCTAAAGGGTTGAAAGAACTGCCCCAGGGATCCCTTTATGGAAGCACAATCACTGATATTTTTCACTGTTTCACTTGAGTGAAGATGGCCTCACTTGAGTGATGGTACGATCTGCACTCGGGTATTAGAGAGTAAAGGACAGCAAGTGCATACCCGAGAGCACAAAAAACTTTTAGAGAGCAAGAATACTCGAGCACACAAGACCTGACTCGAGTGACAGCCAAATGCTTCACTCGAGCACTAGAGAGTGAAGTCCAGGAAGTGAGAACTCGAGAACAATGGGAGTTTCCAAAGGGAAGAAGCACTCGAGCATGAGACTTCTCACTCAAGTAGAGACTAAATTCTCGTGAGTGCAAAAACACACTCTTGCTCTTTAACCACGAGTGACAACCCGAGAGACAAGTTCATGGTGTCAAATACACCAACACAAAAGTGAGAGGAAGCTCACTCGAGTGAGAACCCACCACACTCGTAGGTGAGGCAACACTCTTGCCCTTTTCACAGAAGTGTAATACAAAAATTGAAGGGAAAATGAGGAATTTCACTGACTCACTCGAGTAGAACACAACCTCACCCAAGTGATATTCATCTTTCACTTGAATGAACCCTAGATCACTCGAGTGACCTTATCAGAACCCAGAAAATGCAGAAACACTAATAGCAATTTCCAAGATTTCCCTAAGAGTTTCCAATGGACCCAAAACCTCAACCAAAGCTATCCCCACACAAAATCACTCAAGGAATCCAATAAAACCATTAAAACAATCAATTTCCTACTCCAATATCATGCTTTGGTCTTGGGCAATATTAAACACTAAATTTCCAAAATCACTAAACTCAATCATTCAATCCCCAATCAATCCTATCTATCATATACATTCCGAACATACCATTTCCATGCCAATAGCATACCAAACTTCCCATTAAACTTCATTTTCGAAAATAGGCAATAATTTCCAGAAATCCAAAGGTAACCCATTTGGCATAAAACTTAGATAGATATGTCTCTTAAACTCACCTTATCAACTTCTTCAAAGAAGCTTTTTGATTCTCCAACTTTCACAATTCCTTGGAGCCACAAATCAATACCAATGGACACACTACACCTATCAAAATAAAGCTCATCACTCAAGGAACAATTTTAAAGAAATGAGTTTGAGCATTTGAGGCCATTTCCCTTACCTTTTTGAAGCTTTTCTTCCTTCCCTTTCCTTCAACAATAGCGCCGAATGGAGTGAGAGAAGAGAGAGATGAGAGTGGTTGAAGATAATAGGGAATGATCACTCTACTCCCCCCAAGTTCTCATGTCAGTAGAAACAATGGGAGGGAAAGTAGAGAAAATAGTTAAAAATTCCATTTGACTTTTCCTCCACTCCTCACACAACACCAACTTGCCACATGTTCTCTTCGTATTGGCTCTCACACAATAAGTCACCTATCATCTTATCTAATCCCTCCATTAGGCATATAATCACACTTCACATTTTTCTCTTAGTTAGTAATTAATTTCCCCATTAATCATCAACATAAAGCCAATAATTTCATTCTTTTAATTCCTCCTTTATTTTTGGCACATTAATTAAAATGGCCACAAAACACATAATAATCCACTCTAATTCACAATTACATTCTCAATAATCAAAATTAGCCCTTAATCAAAATTTGGGGCGTTACACCATACTTCTACCCTTGTCTCGCTCTGCGATACCAATTGAGGCCAAAATCATATAGTCAAAAGGAACACTTGACCTACCATCCGTCTTAGCCAGTTTTTTTGCCTTCATCTCCTCCAGGATAAGAACTTTGTATGATTTTGCCTTCAGGATTGGCTTCCCTAGGAGGAAATGTGTAAATAATACTTGTATGAATCTCAAGCTAAAACCTTATGGAAGGTATAAACAATACCTAAGGATGTGTTTTTCAAGCCAAGCAAAGACACACAGCTTCTCTCATTAACAGATAAAGCCAAGATGCACTTCGTCCGATCCTCGTCGCAACTATTCGGTGATTTCCTTGCCTTATTGGCATTTGAAAAAATGACATATAAGTAGTTAGCAGACATGCATTTATAGGAAATAAGAATTAGAGAAGGACTTACCATCCGGATTCCACGTGATATGTATATCCAAGTTGTCACCAACCAAGGATGAAGAATCAACAAACATATACTTTTCATCCTAACCATTGTCATTGATCTGGCACTTCTTTACTAGAACCTTTTTACCTGTCTTCCCAAATAGTGTGTACAGTCTTGAGCTCCTCATAACTAGGTAGTAGGACTGGATCAAGCCATTTATAGTAAGCTTTACCCCCATTCGCTTAGCTAGAACTTCTACTAACACGCCACACATGTGGCATGAACTGGGACGAAGCAAGATCAAAATGCCTACATAAACCAACCATCAGTGGTGGTAAGGGGAACGAAGCCCCGTACCTCAATGGCTCCACATACATAGCAGCCCAGCTATCAAAGTACCAGTCTACCCTTTCATTCACCACGAAAGCCTGCATACATATGGTCTTAGGCATACCATAATTCTTACGGATCTTTATCAAACCCCTATCACTAATTTTAGAAACCGCTTTATCCTTCAAAATTCTCACACTCAAGGGAGCCACGACTACAACTTGACTCCCTTCTAAGCTAGTTCCCCCTTAAATGTTTTCCTCACTAAGCTAAACAACTTCTTCACCCTCACTCACTAAAATACCTAAATCGCTCACTGAGACATCAATCACATTTACAGATGAACTACTTACTCTAGATATAATCATCTACATGAGTAAGCCAAGGGGGGAGGGGCAATAACAAAGTAGAAAGACCCCATGTAAGTAAATCCCATAAATAACCCTTCCAACAAAAAATGGTCCCCACAAATAGTACTGGAAAGTACAACTCATGAACACGTGCGCAAAAGATAAAAAATTGCATACCTAGCTACACTGGCTATACAAATTGAAGAATAATAAAAGTAAAGCCACAAGATGCTCAAATCCAAAAAAAATGGCAAATCCCTAAATGGAAAGATCAAGACCCGAAATGGAAAAAACTGGAAGGTGCTCACCCAACATGCAAAGGCAGAACAAAGCACACAATGAAGAACGCCTATGATTAACAGCAACTCAGTAAATATAAACCATTCTCAGCAAAGAAAATAACTCAACCTGTAGAAAAAATCAAAAGATAGGGACAGAGAGGGAAAAACAAGAACTCAAAACGCATTTATCAAACCCTAACCACGACATTTTAGAGGAAATAAAGACAAGTAGTGAGGACAACTCGGAAGTACCTCTTCAAGCCATGCCCAAAAGACATCAAAGAATGTAGATAAAAAGGAAGCTCCACCATTACCTCAGCTAAGTCACATCAAAGCACCACGTAAAACCACCATGATTAGGGAAACGATCTGATCACGAGTTGCCGGAAGTACCTTAGGTGTTGCTGAAAATAAGAGAGCAAGCTCTATAAACCCAATAAGGAGGACAAAGAAATTCAAAGAAGAAGGAAGAACCAAGCATAACTGTAGGATTGCAAAGATGCTCAATGGCTAGGATAAAGCACTACTCTCTAAATCAATTGTGTGATTGACTTGGAGAATAGGGGGTTTAATGTAGGGCCAAATTCTACCACTTGGGGGCCTAAATGCATACAACCATAAGATGACTCAAAAAGGAGCATTAGGCCCAAGACCAAGACACCTATGCCCAAACATTCGGAGTCAAACCCAAGATTCCATCTGTTACGCTAAATTCAAAATTGAAGGGATTATCCCCTCTAGCTCATCGGATCTACAAACAATGAAACCAACCTACTAAATCAGTTGATCCTATATTATAAATAGGAGCATCCATGTACCTAGAAAAACACTCAATCCAATCTTATCTCTCACATTTGTTTCTTCATTTGCTACTATGTACTCAATCAAGATCCATAACAAAATCACTCTTTAATTCTCATTGTTAACTCTTGTTCATATAGTATTTTTCCAATTTAATTTATCACAAATCTCTACGTTGTAGGTACCTTCTCAAGGGAAACGTCTTTGCATATTATTGCTTCTACAATTGTTCACTTGTTCTTAGAACTTTTTGGTTGTTCACTAAAACTCAAACATATAAAATGGAATCACACAATTCAAAAGTTTCATATGCATTAAGTATGTCCATAAACACCTTTAGGGGCTACATAACAACAACCAACCCCCCCCCCCCAAACAAAAAAAAAAAACACATGTCAATTGATTAATAGTTTGTCAAGAGACCCCTTACAAGTGAGCTTAAACTACTCTAAACCATTTCCAATAGTCATGAAATTTCATATGAGAAACGTGATACCTCAATTAGATCCTAAACAACTCAAACCATGCACAATTGGGCTTAATGCACCTTTGAGGCCCATATTAGAAACGATCAACTACAAGTCCAAACAATGAATACAAGTCCTTTCTTAAATAGTCATTATATAATAGTTTGTCAAAAGTAGGGCTCAGCCCATTAACATCTTGAACGTCATTCAAAACTTTAAAACATAAGCTTGGTCCTAACTCATCAAACACAATAGTTAATTACCAATAGGGTTAGGTCTAAAGGAAGGAATTAGTCCCTCACAATATGACAAATAAATATTTAAATCCTCATTTAGTGCTCGACAATACCTCCAATAGAAGGATACATATGCTTAGAAAAAAAAAACCATAGTTAAATCATATAGATCCTAAGAATAAATCATAGTCAAACTATAAAAATAATGACTAATAAAACCTAAATTAATATAAGCATGCTATCTAATTAATGAATACACATGCATTACATATGACTGTCTTATTTACAAGTGTTGGGCTAAAAGAAACTAAAACAATTGAATTAGGGCTTTCAAGATGCCTTGCCACACTTGCCCACCCCTACGTTTTCATGGGATTGGGTTGCCATGTATCAATGGGATTCGATATAGTGGCAAGAACTTATCACCTCATAATATAACAAATCAATATTTGAATTCTCATTAGCAGAAGTACTCACATTTAGTAGAAGATTACCTCGAATACCATGATGATTGTATCCATAAAAAAAAGGGGAGAATTATACTCAGGTCCCAAGGAAGAAGAGAAATGAAAAAATGATCCTTGGAGATCGCAAAATGAAAATATGGTTTAATAGAGTTGTCAATACAGACTCATGTAGTTGTTAACAAGTTGTTAATATAGGCTCCTAGAGTTGTTAATGGGACCATTTTTTCATTTTATAATCTTTAAGGACCATTTCTTCATTTATTTTCTTCCTCCTTGAGACTTAAGTATAATTCCCTCAAAAAAGAATTAGATTACCATGTAAGGTCCCACAACTTGGGCTATCAGATAGGATACCGTATGAGATGGTACGTAGTATGGGACCCGTGATGCCGCATGGACATCAGATGCTATGAAGGATAGCTTTAGATATGTCATGACATGTAGCATGCCACTTGTCACCATACATAAGCTTAAATTTATGCCATCTGTTCTTTTTCAATCTCTCATTTATACTATTGAATCTTAGTTTTAGAGTTAAAGAAATGTTGCGGGTTGATCTCCGATAGTATTAATCTTTATTGAACAGATTTAATCATTAAGGACTAACGGAGTTGATGAAGTAGACTTAAAGGACCTAACTCAACAAATCTATAAAGACTGGGAATTAGTTTTCCTTATATGTGTGTGTTTATATATAAACAAAAAATTGAAGGTAAAGGGAAGCGTGACATAAAAAATTAAGATTAGGAATCAATTGTAAAGCCTGGTGACGTGTCAAGATCGAGCCCTGAAGAATAAGAACGAAAATTAAAGGAATGGTGAATGTTTGGTCAAATTTGTGCAATAATTAAATACTATTAACTAAATGTCGGTAATGATAATAATATTCTTGGGAATGCTTAAACTTGAAGATACCAATTAAAAAAAAAAAGCAATCAACGAAAAATTGAGCGAAAAGGACAATGTAATATGGAAATTATTGGAGTATTTATTTTCCAATCATCACATTAGGGTCGCTTTGATATGAAGAAAGTAAGCGCGAAAGGTGGAACTTCAGAAGCAGATAATTTACCTCTGATTAGTTAAAAAAAGATAAGGAACAAAAAAAGGACGGTGGTCATTTAATCAAGATGGGGAAGAATATAGCTGAAGAAGAATATGCCAAAATACTGTAAGTTGTTCGCTTTTATCTTTCTTTTCATCTTTTGTTCCTTTTTCTCTTTTTTACGATTAAGAATTTTCAGAGGGATATACCATAGTTATATATGCTCCTTTCCTTATGTTAAAGATGGCTCGGTTCATTTTTAGAAAAAACACAGACGTCAGTTCATATCTCAGTGTCAAAAAAACAAAAAAAGTTACTCTAATATACTAATCCGTTTGTTACTAAATGTAAGAGTTATTTAACTAATTTACATAGATTAAAAAAATTAGTTAGGTTAATTGTTTAAAAAAAAATGTGCTGATTTCTCTAGAATACCTAATTAATGGTTTACAATGAATGGAGGATAGAATTGAGGTTTGTTCTAAGAAACGCAAATAGGGTTGCCGACTTCCTTGCAAAAAAGGCAATTTCATATGTAACAGGGTTTCACCCTATTTTGTATTCCACACCTGAGTTAATAGCTGTTTTAGAGCTGGATCATTGTATTCCTACTGATGTAGGCTGAGTTTTTTAGAGTTTCCAACTTTATGTATCAAAAAAAAAAACATTCATTTAATATGTGTGATCAATAAGAATACATGTGTGTTAGGCCTAGTAGAAGGGGTTGATCCCTCAGAAGATGATGAATTCAGATTCAAAAACTAGTTGGAAGAGTGGCAGTGCAACAAATAGAATTATATCCCTATTAAAAATATAAATAATTTTAAAAAATTGATATGAATTATTTAGAAAAATTATAAGTTTGGAAGATAGAGTAGGTGAGATATAACATTTTAAACCAAAACAAAACTCTCAGCACATATGGAAGATCAATGATACTGTGTTTTTGTAGGAGAATTAATTTTGTAATCCCTGAAAAAATACATTTAATCTCAAATAAAATCATATTAATTATTTTAGAATAATGTTTGTTAACTCCACATAAATTATTTTAAAAAT
The DNA here is from genome assembly GCA_963210345.1 of Inga oerstediana. NCBI lineage: Eukaryota > Viridiplantae > Streptophyta > Magnoliopsida > Fabales > Fabaceae > Inga > Inga oerstediana. Next base: position 40,791,059 of record OY723407.1, read on the forward strand.
GGTTCTGATAATTTTGAAATAATTATGTAACTAAAAAAATATTAGAAAAAAGATAAAAAAAATACCACTTGAACTTCAAAATCTCAGATAAGTCTTATCATCTACATAAATGCTATAAGTATTATCTATAAAAGTATAACAATTGATAACTCATTTTAGAAGTAAATCACTCATTTGGAATTTTTAAGTTCAGATAGTATTTTCTTATCTTTTTTCCAAAATTATTTTAAGGAGCTACTTGTGTTTGTATATTGATATGGCTATTTAACTAGATTAAATTGATTATTGCTATATTCTATTGGGGTAATTCTTACAAAGGCGTTTTACTTTTAGTGCATGTATATGGACTCAAGCTCAATGCCTGATGTTTAAATGGCCCACTAAAGCAAGCTTATTGGATTTAGGAAAAAAAGACAATAAAGTCCCAATTAAAAAAAAATGTTAGAAAAGAGTCATATAACTTATTAATGGTATCTCTTCCACTTATTAATGGTTACTTTATCACTTGTCATTAACAAATTATGAGAGTTTTTTGACATTATTTTTCTTAGTTGGGAGCTTAGTATCATTTTTCCTTGATTTATTAAGCACTTTCTCCAATTCACAATACAAGTTGTTTTTAGAAAAATTGATGTCTACAATATAAGTCACTTGAAAAGTAATTAACGATTATTTATCAATTATACCCTTGTAATTAATATTTAAATGTGACTCCTTGTATTTTTTTCCTTTTTCAAAACCTCATTTAATATAAGTAAAGTTAGAAATATTTTTCAATTTAAGACAAATTTAATGTGTCAATTACCACTTTTATTCTAGTAAATTAATTGAAGTGACTAATATTATAAACAAGAAGGAGTGTATATTATTCAATGAAATTCTTTTTATTTCTTTTATTAAAGAGTTAATGGGAAAAATGCTCATGAAATTTTTTGTTTTTGTTTTTTTTTTTTTTGCTAAGCACATATATCCTTCTATGAGAGATAATCATATTTGAGGTATTATCAGACATTAAATATAGACACTTCTCTCAATAGGGACTCGAACTTTTGCAAAATATGTGTATAACACCAAAAACTTTACTTTGGTACAAAAATACTACGAGCTTCTCAAATTGGGGAGAAAAAACTACTTTCCCTCACAGGATTAAACTTTAGTCATTTTTTATAAGTGGGACCACATTATTATTTTTAAATAATTATTTTTTTAAAAGAATTCCTCATACCCTCTCTCTTCCGAGACCCAATTTCCTTGCTAAAGCCATTCAGATCAAAATTTGAGTTTTTTTAAATGATGATTTTTAAATTAAAAAAAATTAGAAATAATAATTAAGAGATTTTCTTCATTTTATATTACATACCCATTTAAATAAATTTTTTTTTTTAAAAATAGAGACTTGTGAAAAATCAAATATGGATAGTCGATATAAGATTTGGCATTGCATATAACCCTAAAAAAATCAATTCACAAGGAAACAGAATATTCATGCATAACACACGTATCATCAAACAAAATAAAACAAAGATACTAAAGTACAATATCCAAGAGATTGCTTCCCCCCCCCCCCCCCCAATTGAATTCAAAAAGATGTTGTGTTAGACTCAACAAGAAAAGTAAAAATATAAAATCTAACATAATTGATCCGTCTAAAACTCTTAATTGGATCAACTTGAAGACTGATTGATCAATTCACTAGCTTCACCAGCTGATTCATGTTAAGCTTTAATAGGAACTTTTTGGAAAGAGATATGGATATTCCAAGCGGGTATGAAATATACCATGCCTCATTGATAAGTAGAGCCGGGAATTCGGGCCGAGCCCGTCAAGGGCCGGGCCTATAATTTAGAGGCTGAAAATGGAAGCGGGCCTAAAAGGGCCGGCCCTGTAGGGCCGCAAGTCCTATAGGGCCAGCCCTGAAGCCCTGTGGGCCGGCCCTTTTAGGCCCGTTTAATATTTTTTTAAAATAAATTAATAAATATAATATCATTATATCAAATTATCAATATGAGAGACACCTAAGTTCCTAATAGAGTATTAATAACAGGCAAACACTTATTAATTGGTTTGATTTATTTTATTTTCTACAATGTTTTATTCATTTAAACTTAAAAAAAAAGGTTAATTTGGACATTAGATGATTATTTTAACTAAAAATTTATGAGTTTTAAAAATAATGTATACCAATTTAAAGCAAAATAATAAATAAATTGTAAAACTTTAAAAAAAAAAATTTTGAATTAAAATGAGTTTAAGTCCGTTTAGGCCCGAGCCCGTGAAAGGCCAGCCCTGTAGGGCCGCGGGCTTCAAAAATATGGTACTTTTTAGGAAACGGGCCGGCCCGTTTAAGCCCGAGCCCGTGAAGGGCTGGCCCTGTAGGGCTAAGTCGGCCCGTTTTCCCAGCTCTATTGATAAGCAATCGGCTTAGCCTCGGACTTGGCTCAGCTCCGGAGACCCGTCCCCTCCTCCCATATCAGTCTTGTTTTCTTCAGTAGGAAGACAATTTATTAAAAGAAAAATAAAATGATATACATAGATTGAAAATCTATACGTTAGAATATAAATTCAACTGTATGACAGGGCAACATATTTTAAAGGAAAAAATCATACCAAAAATTACTTAATGATATTGAGTGCTAGTGAGAAATTTATTTTAGGGGCTGGATACAGTACACTTTAACCTTTTATTATTTATTATTTATTGTTAAGTGAACGAAACAAAATATGTTTGATGTGTATCATGAATTTATAATAATTGCAAATTCAACGTCCCATTACATCACGATCTAACATAAAAGTATCTATGGAATTAAGATCATCTTGATCTTCTGCTTCCTTTGGGTTGTATATCGTATATTGAAAGCTACTCTTAACCTTGGCCTTATTTGTGAGCTCAACAATAGAGACATCGATAATAAATTAATAATATAATATTGTGTGTGTTATATTTTGGGTTGAAATTTCTCATAGCATTCTAATGCTGCATGTCACGAGATATTTCCTTATTAGCTAGAAGGTTTTTAATTAATCATGTTGTAATTTTTTATTTGATTAATTATATAATCACTTTTAAGATTTAGAATTAGAGTATAAAGGGCTTTTATATCTTCTAACATTTTTTTTTTGATATTTAAACTTATATTATCTTCTGTATGGGTGTGAGATCACTTACCTCCTTAACCGAAAACTTATTAGTATTAACCATGTTGTAATGAATTGCTCAATATTAATGTAGAATTCGGGTAGGCTTTGTAAAATTTTGATGAAAATCAAAATAAACCATACCATCTATAATTTATTAATATTAAGACCCTCTAATATATAAAATTTTATATATCTTGAACAATCTAACATTTCTAGTTTCATAAGTAGTATTTAAATTTAAGATACTAAAAACTGGATTATTAAACCAGTCAATACTGTGGATTTAAGAGTCAATGGTCTAACTATAATTGACTTACGATCAACTCAATACTAATTAAAAAAATATATAATTTAATTAAAATATATAAAAAAATTCGTTTATAACTGTTGAAAGAATAATATTTAAATAAAATAATTAATCCACAAATAAATGAAACATTTATATACAAGTACAACACATCATTAAATAAATCATATTCGCTAAAGTATACGTTTAATGGATTGCTATTTTTTAAACTCAAGTGATATTGTTTTGAATCTCCCCTAGTTGACACTCATCTTTGATCATATCCCCTGTGAGATAGAGACTCACCAGTTAAGTAGTATAACTGCACTGCACTGGTTGGGTTTAAATATATGGTTAAATTAGACATCATATGAGATAGATCCACAAGTTTAGGGCTTGTTTAAGTTAATGTTATATAAATATGTTCATATAAGTTAAAACAAAATTTTTTTTATATATTTATTTTATATATCGTATATCATATCAGAAAAATAAAAAAAATAAATTTATACTGTTAATCCAAACAAATAGATACTGATATGACCGTGGCGAGCGGGTAACATCTTAGAAACCCAGACACATATTATGAATATGAATGGAACAAGGACGAGTCTGGCTATGGCGGTATATAAAGTATACACATGGCAAAGACAACCCCTTGGCTTAGTGCCACCTCACTGTCACCACCCAACCTACTGTGTATCTCGGTGACGTGGCTCGTTCACACACCCAAATCCATTTATTTATTTTTAAATATTTATAATATTTTAAGGAATTTCGGCTGTTCATTCGGGGGAATATAACCCCAAATATACTCTCCTTCGTATGGATATTCCCCCAATAAGCCATCCGAATATTCTTGCCCTTTCGCCGTTATATCACCTCCCACCTCACTCCCCACCCTGCCACGCTTTCCTTCACTTCCTCGTCAATATAGAACGCTTTTCTTTTTGACAATTTTGCCCCAGCCTCTTCCCTATATATATTTCCGCCTGAGTTTCAGTTTTTTATTTCCGGCCTACTTAACGGAATCCGACGAGGCATGAAATTCGGAAAGAGTCTCAACAGCCAGATCGAGAAAACCCTACCGGAATGGCGTGATAAGTTCCTCTCTTACAAGGAACTCAAGAAGAAGGTGAAGCTCTTGGAGCCTCCCAAATCCGCCGGTGACGACAGGCCGTCCAAACGGCCCAGGCTCGATGATGATGCCGCCACCGCCAGTGAGTCTTCGCCGGAGGAGGTTGACTTCAGGAACTTGTTGGAAAGGGAGCTTGAGAAATTTAATACCTTCTTTGTTGAGAAGGAAGAAGAGTGCATTATTAGATTGAAGGTGCGAATCTTTTCATGGTCTCTTTTTCTTTTCTTTTTTTTTCCCTTGGCTTAGCAATTAAGTTTAAGCGGTAAAAGATCATGAATGTTCTGATATATTTGGTTGTCCAGAAATTTTTTGCACAAATTTGATCGGAGCCATATGATATTCTGATTAAATTAAAGTTCATGCCAAATCGCTAATTTAAGTGTACTCTGAACTTTCCACTTATGACGTGAGAAACGCAGATTATGGCAGTTTTGTGCTGGGGATTTGAATTGTCGCTAATGTTGGTTATGGTTTAAATGCAGGAATTGCAAGATAGGGTTGCCAAGGGAAAGGATTCCAACGAAGAGACGATGAAAATACGGAAGGAAATTGTGGATTTCCATGGCGAAATGGTTTTATTGGAAAACTACAGTGCCCTTAACTATACAGGTACCGTCAGTATATTAATCTTAAACTAGGTCAAGGACAAGTCTTTTGATGTGTGAACTAGTCTTATCATTGATATCTTTTAACGTTTTTAATTCAAGAATCATTAAGAGAGCTAAGCTACTTTGCTATGTTGAGAGACCTGCTTTTCTTCATTGACTACCTGAAAATGTTTATCCATTTGGGTTGAGAAAATCTAAACCCCTCAACATATGTGTAATGGATTCTGGTTCTATCTATTTTAGTTGGTACATAAAAACTGTACGTTCTTAAATTTGCTATATTGAAGAGAAGAGATTACAATATCCCTGTTTCAAGGCATACAAGGGTCGCATCATCTAAAAGGTCATAGGAAGGCTTTCACAGATAAAATGTTACTCTTTCAAGTCCAAAAGGGTGATTCTATTTTAAAAATGCTCCAGCACTTGGACCACAAACTAAATTTATCGATGGGCCAGATTTACTCCTGTAGTGAGTAGTGACAAATGATGGAAAGGCAATACTTTAACAAGTATTTTGTCTTTTGATTTAACTAATGTAATTTTATTGGCTCGTGTCTGTATCAAGTATCAACAATAATTCTCAGACACTCAATTGCTTTAACCGTGCATAGTTACTCTATTGCTGTAGGCAATACTATTAAAAGATGAAAGTTTTTACTGGGGATATGTCTCTGTGACCAGCCTGAAGTTGGACTTTCAAGCGTGATTGGATATTGTGTTTCATAAGATTTACTTGTTAGAATCAGCTCAAATTGTCTAATTCTTTCTACAAAATGCTCTGTCCAGGACTTGTGAAAATACTGAAGAATTATTTTAACTAGTGTATTGTTATTTAGCTGATGTAATTCTATTGGCTCATGTATGTATCGGCCGTAATACTATTTCTCGGATATTTAAATTGCTTTATTACCATGCATAGCTACTCTGTTACTGTCTTACTGTTACAATCAATAGTAACTTTAGATCAAATCTGTGATAAGCCTGAAGCTGGTCTTTCAAGCATGAGTGGAGATTATGTTCCAGAAGTCATAAGATTTACCTGTTATTAACTGCTCAAAATGTCTAATTGTTTTCTCAATTTTCTCTCTACAGGACTTGTGAAAATACTGAAAAAGTACGACAAGAGAACTGGTGCCCTAATCCGCTTACCTTTCATTCGGAAAGTCTTGCAACAGCCTTTCTTTACAACAGAGATGCTCTACAAGCTTATAAAAGAGTGTGAAACAATGCTGGATGGCTTATTTCCAGTGAATGATACTCCTCAAGCTGATGATGGATGTGATCCTTCAACAACAACTTCAACTTCTTGCAAAAGTGGTGATGATCTGCTGATACCGAAGGAACTAGCAGAGATTGTGAATAAAGAGAGCCTTTATATGAAGAGTACCATATCAGCATTACATGTTTTGCAGGAAGTTAGATCTGGAAGCTCCACAGTTAACATGTTTTCGTTGCCACCTTTGCAAATCAGTGGGTTGGGAGAAACATGGAAGAAAGTTACAGTTCTGGAACAAGCAGCCAAGTAGTAATCTTCTGGATTACTGCATTAATGGTTGCCTAGTGGGTTCTCTAATTTTCCCTCACTTGTTTCTCTCAAAAACGATGCCACTGGCATGCATGCCTTAGAATACTAACAGTACACCGATAAGCCTATTGTAAAAATGGAATAGATTGAATAGGAATATAGTTTCTATAGGTTTCATATGATAAAATCTCTGGTATTTCTAATAGTTTTATTTTGATAAATTACTGGTGCTCAGAGTTACAATATGTAATGTAATCGTTATCACTTTATGGTATTTTAATAGTAATGTTTTTAAGAGGGGTTCTATTCTTTTCCTGTAGAGATGACCATTTTTAATTTCTTTGATTGTTGCGTTGGTGTGTCCAGTACTTTGAAGTATTTTTTCAGGTATATCCAATATTCTAAAGTAATTTGTGGTATGTTTAGTGTTCGAAAGTATATTTGCAGGTAATTTGTAATGCCGTCAGCATCATCCTGCTCTTTTAAAATATTTTTTTGGGAGTTAACTTGAAAAACATTACTGCCTCTAGTTCTAAATATATGACTCAGTTAAATTTTTTTGGAAGATTAAAAAAGTTAATTAAATTACTTTAAAATATTTATATTTATCTTTTTTTCTTCAAATTAATTTGGCTTACTCATAAACTTATATATTATTTAATCATATATAATATATGATATGATTAAATAACTTATTTCTCTTCCTTAATCTTTTAAAAAAAGTCAACTATGTCATATATTTAAGACTTGAGGTAGTAATATTTATTTCAAAATTATCTAAAAATGGCTCAGATTTTAAAAAATTTTTAATTTTAAAAAGGAGATGAGGTGACACACTATGAGATGTTAGATTGATCTAGATGGCTAGAAAATCACAACACTGAGGGACGCTAAGAATTTTGCCGCTGAGGAGATCTGGATCCATCTGCTTTGTTGGTCCTCTGCCTGCTTGGACTTGTTTGGTATGAGGAGAGGGGAGGGGAGGAAAAGTGAGTAGAGGGAAAATTTTTTGGGGTTGGATTTAAAAAAATTAGAAAAATGCGGTTAAAAGTTTTTAATTAATTTTTCTTACTCTTTAAGCTTACATCTTTTCTTTATTAAAATTGTATAACCTCATTTCTCCAATTTCATTAAATTCAACTCAAAAATTTTTCCTCACCTCCAAATTCCTTATACCAAACACACTGTAAGAGAAGGCAGCAATTCGATTCGAGTTTGCTTTGGGTAGACTTACGAGTATAGTAACAAGTTGTCACACAGTCATTTTTCTTTCACATCTATTGTTCAAGTGCCATAGTTTGGTTTAGTGGGCAAAGGCTTAGCATATATTCTATAAAAAGCGTTCTGCTACCAAAGTAAGGATAATGTCGGTAACATATAAATACATCATAGGCAGTGAGTCATGAGCCCATTACATTCAACTCACCTAAATTTTTAAGTAATAGAGTAATAATGATGATGTTTCTAGTTCTGAAAATATGTTGCTTTTTTTTTATTTTTTTGGCCAGAACATTATCCTTACTTTGGCAGCAGCACGCTTTTATAGCATATATGCCTAGCCCTTGCCAACTAAACCAAACTATATTGATCAAGAGTACAAAAAGCCTTTAATATAACTGAGTTTTTCTTTTCGGCCTTAATTTAAGACAACAAGTATTTACCTACAATTAGGTATTCATACTTGTTTTCCTGGTTGCTTATTCCATTAAAGAAAAAGCACAGCCAGGATCATGGGAATTTTGCACTACTATTTTGCAGGTATCAGATTTTAAAATTTAGATGATGTGATTGTTTTTGGAGTCTACTTTCCCGTCTTGAATTTGAATAATCCCCTACTAGACTGGACACTGCTATAAAAATTAGAGAAAAAGTAGAGAAAATAGCGCATGTTTTGCAACAGCATCTATTTTTATAAAAAAAAAATATTAAAAAAAGTAGAGATAATCTAAATCTTGATTTGGCAAATACCTTATAATGCATGATGAATATAGTTATTTATAGGGTAAATATAACTTTTGATATCTAAAGTTTGACCCAATTTTGGTTTTGGTTCCTCAAGTTTGAAATCAGTAGTTTTAGTCCCTCAAGTTTGCTCTGTTTATCACCGTTAGTCCCTCAAGTTTGAAAAGGACTTGTTGGCGCCTTTGACAGTGTTAATGTGTTTGACGTGGTGCTAATGCCGATAGGGCTAATATAATTTTTGGTCCCTGAAGTTTGACCCAATTTTGGTTTTGATCCATTAAGTTTGAAATCGGTAGTTTTGGTCCTCAAGTTTACTCTATTTATAATTAGTGGTCCCTCAAGTTTGAAAAGGACTTGGTGACATCTTTGACAGCATTAATTTGTTCGATGTGGCGGTAACACCATTAAAACAGTTATGTGCCATGCCTTTTAGGACAGCTATATGGTAAATATACTGTAATATATTATATTGTGCTGAAAGAAAGGAAAAAAGGGCATAAAAACGAAACGCACGAACTAGAAATAGCTTATGTGTTATGCTTTTTAGGCTCGTCTGTTTCATTTTGATGCCCTTTTTTTATTTTTTGTTTTTTCAGTATAATATAATATATTATAGTATATCTGTCATATCAATTGTTCTAAAAGGCATAACATATAAGTTATTTTAACCGTATTAGTACCACATCGCAAGAATTAACATTGTCAAAGGCACTACCAAGCAAGGTAATTAATTATATCCAGACCGGTTACTAAATCGGTCAGGGTACTGGATCAAGGGTTTGTAGGTCAGACCGGAGCTAGACTGAGACTAAACTGGTGAGAAATGGAAGATTTTAGAGTTATTAATATGAAATTATAAAGAAAATAAAAAATCAATTTAATAAAAAAGTTGAACCGGGTTAGTTCCTGTAACACCCCAAATTTTATATTCACAAAAAATATATTGTAATTATTCGAGTAATTCAAAAAAAATGGTGAATATTCATGAATTTTAATCTTGTGAATTTCGAAATATTAATATTCATAAGAAAATGGGCAAATTAATTCAAGAATTGAATTAATTTACAAAGGTGATATCAAAATCAAACTTTTGCCAATTTAACCCAAGATTAATTATTTTCTAATTAATTGAAGTTAATTTCAATTAATTAAGGAAAATAAAGGAAAATGTATAATTAGATTATTCTTGATGGAATAATTCAAGAATTGTGAAATTAGGGGGAATTATACATAATTCAATTATGTGGATTATGGAATGTATGAAGAACATTTTTCCTCTTCTTTCCCATTAATTTCATCCAACCATGGAAAATAAGGGAAAAATCTAGTGCAAACCCATTTAAAAATAAGGAATAAGAAGGTATGGCATAAAGTTAAGGGGGTATGGCATAAAGTTAAGGGAGTATGGCATAAAGGAGAGGGTATGGTGGGAGGTATGGTTGGAGGAGTGGTGTGCATGTAAGGTGGAGAAATCACAACCATGGATTAGATCAAGGGTTAGGAAGAAAGATGAGTAAGTAAATAAAACATTTTCCTTTCCCTTTCATACGCACATTTCGTTCAAAGCAAAGGAAAAGAGGGGGAGAGTGAGCTTGTGAGTTCCTTTGGAGAATTAGAGAGCAAGGGGAAGCAAAGGTTAAGGTAAAAGCTTGTTTTTCAAGTGATTGATCTTTCTACCTTGTATGGTTCATCCTCTAATCTCTTATTCTTCATAGAAATCTTGGTTTAGCAAGCTAATCTCAAGGTTAAGGAGAAGAGAGAGAGGACATCTTAGAGTGAGAAACACCAAGAATCAAGAGGTAATTATACCAATCTCAACTTTATGTTAGTATAAAGTTGTTGTTGGTAATGGCTGGTTGGTTTATATGATTTTTGGTTGAGTTATGAAATCTGAAAAGCTATAACCCTAAGGGGTTATGCTACCCAAAATCCTTTAAATCATGATTATGAAGTTTTTAAATGAGTTAACCAAGGATTAGAAGTGGAAAAGTACAAGTTTTGGAAGCTAAAACACAAAGCTCCATTTTTTCTATTTTCTTCATATTTTTGGCCAGGACCAGAACTGGTACTAGGAGTTGGATTTTCATGAAATAAATGGTTCCATTGGACTCAGTGGACAAAAATAAGCGGGGTTACATTTGAATACTTTTTCGGTAGAGGCCGAAAAAGCATAATTACGAAAACGCTACTAAAATCCCTAAATAGGGGCTGTCAAGGGTATTTTTTGTAATTTAACAGTAAATTTGGTAATTTCGACCCTGGAAATGGATTCTTTGGGTCAAAATAAGTCAGAATAGCCTTAGTCAAATTTTTGGGAAAACGTGCCATTAGGTTGGGTACAGTGGGGTCGGGCCGGGGTCCCAGAGGCATTTTGGTAAATTTCCAATATAGACTAATATAAACACAAGAAACACTATGGAAGAGTCTAAAATGATACTTGGATAGGTTATGACCTATTTCTGGTACATTTAATATTTTAGGACCGATTTGAAAGCCGGAACGACACACGTTACGAGACACACCGGAAAAAGGGATTATAAAGCGTTGAGGTAGGGACATTATCCTTCATACATTATGCCATAGTTATATGATTGTGTGGATGCCATTGTTTGTAAATGCACTTTATTAATTAACATGAATTGCCTAGAGAGAGGTTGTTAGTGCTAGTATGCACTTACACTGGGAGTTGGCGGATCACCAACCGAAGTAGATTGTGGGGCTAGGCCCTACTCGTGTATACATGACGATGATGTGTTTATTTTGTTCATTAATTTGTACATACATGGCATATATCATATTTAATTTTCGCATTTTTTATGAACGATAGCATGTTTCTACTAGGATTCTTTGAAATCTCACCCTATTTGTAAACAAATACCTCAGTGGGTACCAGTGGGGCAAAGGGCAAAGACGTTGACGCCGGAAAGTGAGCGGCACGAGTCTTGAGGTGAGGTCAAGAACGCGGTTATAATTTAGTCTATGTTTTGTGTAACTCCCTTCACGATTAAGGCCGAGATTTAGTTCATAAACACGTAATCGATGTAGAATTAGAGACCTTAAATGATTTTGGGACTTAAATAAAATCAAACTTCCCAAAATCATGGCTTACAAAAATTTTACAAAATCTGTTCATGATGGTCTCATATTCACATTTCAATACTAAATGGCCTGTACAGGTTGATTTCATTCACAAATATCAGAGTATAAACAAATTTCCGACACACTCGGGTTCCATTCATTAATAAGGGTTTTATAAAGGCACAAAGCCCACAATTCATTACCCTTAACTTGGGGATTACACAAAACTATACTACCAATCCCATTATATACAATTGTTTCCCAAAAACATCCAATTGATATACATGATAACCAGTAACCCCAAAATATACTTCTAAATCGGAGTTCTATCCGCTCTTCGTCGCCCGCTTTCCCTTTGATTCTTCTGCCCTGTCTAAAACATGGTTTTTGGGAGAGTGAGATTCTAAGGAATCCCCGTAGTAACAAATCAATCATATAATGTACAATAATAATGCATGTAAGCAAATCATTAACCACAACAAGCAACTACAACGGCAGTTACAACGGCAATGGTTAGTATGACACATGTCATCCCTTACGATTGCTCACGCTGAATTGCTCACGTTGCATTGCATCACAGCAATCCACACAATACATTTCACCACAGCTGGGATTCATATAATGCATTTCATACACAAGCCATACAGGTAAGATACACACAGCCCACGACTGGATTCTCAAACGCCGCCCCACGGGTCGGATTCACAATATCCATGTCGATTATGACGGCAGTTCAACGGCCGACCTAGAGATGACCACCGTCAATCCCTACACGGCTCACGCTGACCTGCTCACGCCGTAATGGACCATAGCACACATTTCACAAATTCAACGATAAGTTATGCATGCCAAAACATCATACATAATATGAGAGAAGAGTCACTACCTTAATCCTTCCGGGCGTACTCTGGCACCAGTCTCTCCCGCCTAGGGCAAATGTCGTATCCTAGAATCATGATTAGGGACAAAGAGTTATATTCTATTCCAAGACTTATTTAACTTGAAACACTTAAATTTGGTTATCATAATTGACCTTTAAGAGGCCACAAATGCCTCTAATAAAAGCCCTAAAAGGTTGGGAAACAATAGGTTAAAGATCTCCTTTCGAAAACTCAAAGTGCCGGAACACAGGGGTTGGCCGCGGCCAGCCCTTCCTTGGGCCGCGGCCAAAATATGGTCAGAAGGCCACTGGCCGCGGCCAGCCACTCATGGGCCACGGCCAGAATCAGGCCAGAAAGGTTTGGGCCGCGGCCAAGAAATCCCCTGATTCTTGGCTGAACTTCCAAAATTCATAATTAATCCTAGAAAAATCAAAACGGGGTGATTCCAAAGCCAAATGAAAGGTATATAAGTCCTATTTCAAGGAAAAATATGGTCCATCACTGGAAATTACTACACAAATACAGAATCACCAAAAACTAAACACTACTCCAAAACAGAGTTCTGTTTCAATCCCAAACTTTGGACAACGATATCTCACAGAATACTAAACGAAATGACACAAAATACATGTCTATTTTGAAGCTTGGGATGTGAAATTTAAGACTGAAAAGTTTCATAATTTTCCAACACCATTTGGTCATTCAAAACGCTCGCCCAAATAGACTGCAAAAAACAGAGCTCAAACAAGACATATTTCCAACTTTTCCCAAGTGATCCAAATGAACCCAAAATCAATAACCAAGCTCATTCTCATACAAAATCACTCAAGGAATCCAATGGGAATGTCAAAATCACCAAAATCCTATTCCATTATCATGCTTTGGTTTTGGGTAACATTAAACACTAAAGTCTCAAAATCTCTAAACTTAACAATTTCAAACCCAATCAATTCTTTCTATCCAAAATGCATTCCAAACATACAAATTCCATACCAAACACATACCAAACTCCCAATGGCCCTCATTTTCGAAAATGGCCCAAGAATTCCAGAAAATTCAAGTTAATCCATTTGGCATAAAACATAGATAGATAGATAGGTCTCACTCACCTTATCAATTTTCTCAAAGGGAGTTCTTGATTCACCACTTCCCAAAATTTCGTGTGGCCCCAAATCAGCACTAATGGACCAACTACCACCACCAAAATGAAGCTCTTATGTCAAGGAACAACTTTAAGGAAAGGTGCTTGAGCAATAGAGATCATTTTCCTTACCTTTTCAAAGCTTTTCTCCCTTCCTTTTGCTGCCAAAAATGGCGCCCAGCAGAGAGAAAGAGATGAGAGTGAGAGATGGAGAGAGAGGATGAGAGAGATGAGAGGGAGGAGGAGTGAAGAAAGAGAGAAAATGATTATATTTCCCTCTCCCATGCTTGTGCAGCAGAAAAAGAGGGAAGAAGAGAGAGAAAACACATTTTAAAATACTTTTGACTTTTCTCATATTCCTCCCCACATGTGAGCTTGCCATGTGTCCACTCCTCATTGGCTCTCACTCACTAAATCCCTAATTAGCTTCTCTAATCCATCCATTAGCCATTCTAATTACACATCCCATTTTCTCTTAGTTAGTAATTAATTTCTCCCTTAATTACCAACTCATGGCCAATAATTCCATTCTTCCAATTTTTCAATAATTATGACATATTAATTAATATTGCCATAAAACACATAATAATTCAATTTAAATTCATAATTATCCACAATAATCATGATTTTCCCTTAATCAAAAATTGGGATATTACATTTTGGATATTTTGACGAAAATTGTAAATATTAAGTTTTCACTGAATTTTCTGTATTTCATCGACAAACGATATCAGTATTGTAAACGAATATTTTTATCAGTATAATTATACTTTTCTGTATGCCCATTGAATTTCGTCTTTGTTACTCTTGGATAGGGGTGGAAACAGGCCAGGCCGGCTGACAGGGGCCTCCGGCCTGGCCTGGTAGAGGCCTGTTCAGGCCTGGCCTGACAGGCTAACAGGCCAGGCCAAGGCCTCTTTGGAGGCCTGTTTATCTTAACAGGCCAGGCCAAGGCCTAGTGACAGGCCTGTCAGGCCGGCCTGAGCCTGTTAAGATTTTATTAAAAAAAAAAATTTATAAAATATAAAATTACAAATCTGCCACTCCCTCCTTCCTTATTTTTTTTTTTTGATCGGCTCCCTCATCCTTAATTTACTAACCTAATTCCCAAAATTTAAAAAACTTGTTCAGTTGAAAAAAACCTCCGCATCCGCAGAAGCTCGTGTCGCGAGTCGCGACTCCCTCCCAGTCCCAGATCTGGAGTTCTGGACCTCTGAGTGTCCGACCTTCGATTCCTGTAGCCCCCTCAGCGAGTGACCGGCCTTCGGCTGAGCAGAAGTCGGCAACCAGTCCGCCGTCGCCGTCCCTCCTCTCTCCGTCTTCTCCCACTCTCTCCGCCGTCTCTCACGCTCAGACCGTCAGATCGGGGGTCCACCGTCGAAGACTCTCTCCGCCGTCTCTCACCCTCAGTCCGTCGTCTCTCACCGTCGAAGATTCACTGTGTTTCAGTTCAGCACTACTCTTTCTCGGTGGTCCACCGTCGAAGACTCTCTTCGCTGTGTTTTAGTTCAAGTTCAGCCATTACGTAAGTGTTTGTTATTTTAATTTGTTTGTTTATTATTGAAATGTGCTTTGATTCAAGGCTTGAAATCGTTAAGCTTGAGCTCTGGACTGATTATCCTGTAGATATGAATATATGTATACCCTGTGTAGTGTCTCAGTTCATCCCCTGTTCTGTTGAGTTGAGATGAAATAAAAGGAAGTTAGGACCTTAAGGAAGTTACTTCTTTTACATGTTAAATTGTGTTATGATCTAATCCTATTTATTTCATTAATTTTTTTCCAGGCCTTTGAAGGAGAAGAAGAAATTTTTTTGAAGATTTAATGTGAAAGTGAGAAGAATCAGAAGATTGTATGCATTTTCACTGCTGTGGTATTTGTTAGACTCTTTGCTGGTTTTTGTCTGGATCTTGCTGTAATTTGTGGTTGAAATCCTGAATTTTGTGCATTAATGCCTTAGCTATCATATTCACTGCATTATATGGTCCACAACACTTATGTCTAGAACATCACAGTCAGTTTGTGAAGGATCATGAACTAATAGAGTCCAAGAACGTTAATCTATTGGTTAAATTTGGGATTTGCATTATCCTGGATCTTGAACTGTGTAAGGTTGACGCACCAGAATTTTTGTTCTTTCAGAGTTCAATGCTTTGATGGGAATATGTACTAATTGAACTAGCTGGGCATGAGTCATTAATGCATTTTCTGTTGCACTCATGGTTGAGGTGTGAAAAAACTGAAAAACATAAACTGAAAATTAATTTTTTTCCTTGTGGAAGTATTACATTTTTTCTGCTAAACATTGAAACAGTTTATATTTATTGCTGGCATAACGTTTTGCATCAAGATTGCAACTCATCAATACAAATGTTGTGTTCTGCAATATCTGCTAGTGCTCTTCTGCGAGCTCAAGATCAATATGGGTATTTTTTTTTCCTTTTTAAGCTGAAATCCTTTTAAGTTGAAGTTCAGCTTATAGCCTTATAGTATATCATTTTCAATGTGTCTACCTTTTCTTTTTTAATTTTTGCTGTCTGAGGCAGCAATCTTTACTACATAATGTAACTGTCATTGCAGTGCATCTATTTAGTGCATTTTTGCTTGGAGTATGAGGTGCTATGTATCTGTCATTTATAATGTAGTGAATCTCATTTATAAAAGATATATTTATAGGTGTCTTTGTAGGTGTCATTTATGAGGTGCTTTGTAGGTGTCATTTATAAAAGATATATTTATAATGTAACTGTCATTGCAGTGAATCTCATTTTGGATCGGTTATTTACTTTTGAGAGCCTTGAAAAAAAAATTGTTACTAGGCCTGTTTGTGTGGGCCTGTTTAGGCCTGTTTAGGATGTCGGCCTGTTTAGAATGTCAGCCTGTTTGGCCTGTTTAGGGTCTTATAAATTCAGGCCCCCTTAACAGGCCACAGGCCAGGCCAGGCCTGTGTACAGGCCAGGCTCAGGCCTAATAGTAAGCCTCCAACAGGCCACAGGCCAGGCTCAGGCCGCTTTGTGCCTTAACAGGCCTGGCCTGTTAAGGCACAAGCCTGGCCTGGCCTGGCCTGTTTCCACCCCTACTCTTGGATTATCGAAATGGAAACGGGTGTTGACAATTCCCGAACCGAACCGGTTTACCGTACAGTTCATTTGTTTTCAGGCTGGACCAGCCAGTCCAGTTTGGGTTTCATAACCTGGCCATCAAGTCATTTTCAGACTTGAGGGACCAAAACCATCGATTTCAAACTCGGGGAACCACAACAAAATTGGGTCAAACTTCAGGAACCAAAAGTTGTATTAACCCTAACAGCGTTAGCGCCACATCAGACAAATTAACGCTGTCAAAGGCGCCACCAAGTCCTTTTCAAACTTGAGGGACTAACGGTGATAAACAGAGTAAACTTAATTGATCAAAACTAAAATTGAATCAAATTTCAAGGACCAAAATTTATATTTACCCTTATTTATATTTGTATAAGATTTCCATTAAGCGAAGAGAATTTTCCATTCTTCGAGAAGGGTGAATGAAATAAAAGGATCTTAAAGGTAAAGAATTCAGCCTCTTGTAAAATATGGCTCAGATCGCCAATTCCTTGTATGAAGATCAAGGGTAGGGTAGTTTTTTGGGCTCCGAATCTAATGAGACTAACATCAAACAATTCCATTCATGATTTACCAACAAAAACTTGATACAGTTGGTAGATGACTGGGTTCCTTAAACATATTGTCTTGGGTTTAAACCAGGGCGTGTACATGAAAAAGGCTTTGTTGGGATAGGCAAAGCCAACTTTGGTGATCTTTACGTCTTGGGAGGACTAGTCTCTCGATATCAGCTGAAGAGAGAGGGTAAAGTTATTTATCATGCATAGTTAAGGTAATTTAATGAAGACGACAACGATAAAGTCTTATTCTACTAGGTAGGGTCGGCTACATAGATCACATAACATCATTGTGTTCTATAGAAAACCAGATCTTTAGATAGATTATTAACGAAAAGATCTCACTTTATAATTTTATTAAGTATTCACTTCGGTCTTCCTTTACTTCTTTTTAGAGGACTTCATTTTTCTTGATTAACCCTTATCACTAGTGCATCCAATGGCCTTCGATGAATGAGTCTGAATTATTTTAAATGATTTTCTATCATTTTCTCTTTAATAGATATCACTCCAACTCATTCACGTATATGATTATTATGAATCTTATCTTTTCTTATTATCATACATTCATCTTAGCATCCTCATCTTGACTACTCCCAATTTTATATTTATGTAGTTCCTTTTAAGCCTATAGCATTCACTACCACATGGTATTGAATATCTTATAACAATGTGATAGAACTTCCATTTTACTTTATTAGGCACTTTCTGATCACAAATAATTCTAATAGCTATTCTTCATTTATACTACTAGTTCGATTATATGATTAACATCTACATCAATTTTATTATCTTGTTGTATAATTGATCCCAAATATCTAAATTTTGCCACTCAGAAAATAAATTGAGTGGCCATAGGTACCAAAATTAAGGTATTTGACAAGACAAGAATTTATTTTTAAAAAACTCAAACTTTATAACTTGAAGATGAGGAAAAAATTTAAAACAGATGATTGAAAAAAAAAAAACTCATTTAAATTACAAATCCTACAAATGATACAAATACCAAACTTATTCTCAAATCAAACACACTAAATAAGATATTATTTTCATTTCATGCATACATATTAAAAAATATACGCACACATTAATTATTAACAAATTGTTAGTAGAGGTTGTAAGTGACCTTACTATAAAAAGAAGAACACAATTTTAAATTTTGAGAAGTGCACTTGTTGGGAGATGATGTCTGAGCCTAGAATATTCATAAGTAAATAAGAATATTCAATTAATTTAATTCAAGAGAATTGTATCAAGTATCAACCTTAACAAATAAAATTCCAACAATTCAAATAACTTAACTCATCCGTGATTAATCTCAAGCTCACAAAACACTCGGGAACACAAAATGCTAAGCTTCTCCATTGGGTCCCCTAACTTTTTCCCATAATAAGACCACTCCCACAATTAATTTTTTAGATGAAAATCTGTCTGTATCCTTTATGGTATAATTGTGTCGCCACTTAAAAAAAGTTTCCTCAAAGCAACATATATTGCACTTGAATCACGCTATTGAGAGTAAAATGAAATTTTATTGATATTGTCTCATTGATGCAATGAACAGGGGAAGAGTTTATATACATGACTGGAATGTCAAGTTGAATAAATGAGTCAGGTCAAAAAAAGTTGTATAAATGAGAGTAACAAACTAACTAATTTGGTGGAAATTTAACCATTTTCTCTAGACTTTAGTAACCTTAGTTATATGCATTTGAGTGAACCAATCTCAAATCTTACCTAAAAATATTGGATACTAAATGTTACTCCTCTCATTCAAAATATAAGATTCAAATAATTAAATTATGCAATTTAAAAAGTTGGTCAAAATTGGTTAAAGACAATAAATATGTAAAAAATATAACTTACTTTCATAAAACACTGTTATTTATGGAGAGAGTTTGAGAGAATGAGTGAAAAAGAGATGAGAGAGATATATAACTAAGTAGAGGTAAAATTGGAGAAACACATTAAATGATAATACAAAACCAAACTTTAGCTTATATAAATAATGGGACCATTCACAAAGTACTTTTGCGGGAAGGGGAGTTTTGATCAATGTAACATCCCCTTTTTAATCATCAATATTCTCTATACGCAATTGGTATATTTAATGGAATAAAATGGTGAATTGTGATGTACAGGAATTTTTACAAAAATGTAGTCGCAAAATGGTAATTTGCCAATAAAGTAGGAAGCAATTTATTTTTCCCTTTTCTCTCTATAATTTTGGTTAAATAGGGAAATAAAAGGGGAATATATATTTACTTGGCTACTTGGATATTAAATATGCCATGTCTCATTATTTTAACCAAGTAAAATGATGAAGCAAAAAGGAGAGTTGAAAAATCAAAGATAAGTGGTAAGTGCATGGCAATTGGATGAAGCAATTAAAGAATTCAAATTGGTTCAATTAGAACCCCAAGGTGGCGTCCTTTTAGGCTTATAAGAGAGAGGAAAGATTTAGTTCAATTGGTTAGAGATATAAGCAAATGCACATGTTCAAATTTTATTAAAATAATAAATTGCAAGAGAGATAAATATGATATTTTTAAAAGCCATTTCCTTTCCATTGGGCATTATTTTCGTTCAGCAGAAGCAAAGAGAGAGGGGGAGAGAGAGAGAGAGAAGAGTTGAAAGAGCTTAGTGATCACAAGGGAGTGTTCTAGGGTTCCAAGAGCAAAATCAAAGTTAAGAGCTTCTAATCTTAGTGATTTTGCTTCCAAATCACCTTGGAAGTTCCTCTAATATATTCTCCTCCTTGAAATCCATGTGTAGCAAGCAAAATCTCAAGGGAAGAGAGAGTGAACAGTAACTTTCTACAGAGAGAAAGTGAACAATAAGGAGGTAACTCCCAAATCTTCTATTCTCTTGAGTTATATGATGTTGTTGTGGTTGTTGCTGTTGAGTTTGGTTTGATTTGGTTTGGCTTTGTGATTTTGGGATAATGAACCCTAGAAAGGTTATGCTGCCAAAATTTTCTCAAATCATGCTAATTTCATGTTTAAGTAGTTAATCATATGATTAGTAGTGGAAAGGAAGTGATTAAACAAGAGAAATCAAGAAAACATATTTTTCTCTTCTAAAACTCTAATTTCGTCCAGGTACAGAATAGGGTGGAAGGAGTTGGAATTTTACAATTTTGACGATTCCATTGGATTTAGAAGGGAAAATTGTGTGTGAATATAGGTGTTCATGATTTTTGGAGATTTTTATATAAATATGGAATTTATTGAAGTTGCAAGTGCATGCTATTTGATTGCCTCTAGTAAGGCAGTGTTGTTGTGCAATCCATTTCTTAATCAAACCAAGTCCAAATGTAATGAAACTCAAGATTAATTTAGACATATAGAGCTTTAATTTGATAGGTAATTGGTATTTTTTGGACTTGTATACTAAGACATATGAATTTTCAAATTTGTGCCTTGTTTCTGGACTTGAATCTAAAACAATGTTTGAATTTATAGAATTATGTACTTTTGTGGTTCTAGATGGTGGTGGTTCATATTTTTTTCTATGTAGAGGACTTAAAGAGATTTTCATAGAACTTTGAACTACTCCATTTTGATTTTTGTAGATTTAGTTATGATTTTTGGAAGTTGATAAAAAAACAGAGGATTTCTTAGCTGCGGCCAAAGAATTTTGGCCGAGGCCAAGACTCTTGTTTTAGCATTTCACATTTTTGAACAGTGTTGATGGGTTGAGCTTTCCTAACCCAGTAGGCACTTGTTTAGACTTCCAATGACTACCTAAATAGCCCAAAAGATAACCAACAAATATGTTTAGGATGATACATAAATGAGTAATAACTCAATTCTTGCACATTTGGAATTTTAGGACACATCAACAGCCCAAACTGGAACCAAAGTTTAGGACGGATATTGGGACTGGAAAAGGACTTAGGTAGTACTACTCTCTTTCATATACTATGTAATGTCTATATTCTTTGTGTACGCAATTTTCTGTAATATGAACACTGTATTACCGATAAAGGTATTGCGGGAAAAGGAACATTTATAGAGGTTTACGGAAAGTGGGAAAGTAGCCCTGACTTATGTGCACTTGCCGTGTTGATTTTTTATGTTGCATTACATGTTGTATAACATATTTAATTGTTGTATTTTATATGACTGATTGCATGTTACTACTAAGATTCATTTGAATCTCACTCTTTTTCAAATATACATTCCAACTGAAGGTAGCGGCTCGAAGGACAAGTCTGTGGCTATCGGCAAGTAGAGTTCTGGTGCATGTGGATACTATTGTTGGTTATCTAGCTTGTAATTTAGTTTCTTTAGAAATCTTTGTACATTTGTATACATATTTCAAACCCCATGAGGAAATTCCAATATTGAAAAACAAGTACTTAATGTCAGTATATTTCCGCTATTTCTGTATGCCTTGCAGAACTATATGCTTATTACTCTGTGTATATCGAAATGTTAAGAGGTTTGACAGTTTTGGTATCAAAGCTTAAAGTGGTTATGTCATTATCATAATAGTATACTTATATGATCTTGTTTGCATGGTGACTGGAGGTAGTTGGCATGTCTTTTTACTCGAGGGTAGTCACAAGGAACCAATATACAAAAGAAGATAAAGCCAAAGTCTGTGTTTTATATAGGTATATAGAAGTGTGCTTAACCCAGGGCAATCATGGGATGGTGACCCCCTGGGAAGCCTTATGTATAGTTAGGATATGAAATGTAAAAGGAACAAAGACTTGCTGTACAGTAGTTTAGGACATATGATGTGTAATATTTTTCCTAACTGTTGTATATACATGTTATATGCTGGTGTGACATATCTATGTACCTGACATTTTGTGAAATGACAAAAATGCCCTTGTGATCCTATGAACTTATTTATCTCTATTTTCATATAGTGAAATACAATAATGGTATGTCCATGGTGTAACCCCCTCTGTAATTATATCCAAAATACACAATTAAAATGAAATAGAGACCAATATTAATCAAAACTCATTTAAAATCCCATCATTGAGATAGGGTTTTCAAAAAATACCTTTTAAAATCTAATTAACTTGGTCTCATATTCACATTTTGAATACAATTACTACGCGAAAATAAATCACATTCATATAAATATCAAAGTGCACAATATAATCATTTCGATAATCCCGGGTACATACCTTCGTTAAAGATACACAGGGTACAATTGCCCATTACAATTCTTTAAATGGGGATTACACAATCTCATCTTAAATTCATAACCATATATTCAACCGAATCATATACAGTCTTCACAACTCATTGATAACCAACTACCAACTCTCATCTCGAAGGAGTCATAGCCGCTCCCTCCACGAGCCACTTGCCCTGTCTAAATTGTTGGTAGGGGAGGATGAGATTCGAGAGAATCTCAGTAGGAAAAAGATACCATAATGCATGCATGATAGATGCTATGTGTATGACATGTTAGCTTTATCTAGATGCATGCCCCATAATGACATTTCTGCATGCTCAATGTTTCATACAACAAAACTATGGCCACAGCAAAACAGAAATATAGCTTCATTTATTCAAATATGCTCTACACAATCAAGTAAAGCAATCACATACATCACTACACAAGCAAAGATATCAAATACATGCAAGTAAGGTAAGTCCCATACCTCTAGTATTTTCTCCTCGATTTGCGTGCCAGCAACTTGGGGCTTTACATTTGATCCTACAATGTCAAATGTACTATTTAGACACTTCCATAGTGTTTCTGGGGGTTATATGAGGCTATATTGAAAATTTACTAAAATACCTCGGGGACCCGGCCTGGCCCCGCCGTACCCGGTCCGACTGTACTTTTCTTGAAATTTTGACATGGGCTATTCTGACATATTTTTGCCCAAAAAATCCATTTCCAAACTCAGAATTATCAAATTCAATGCCAAATTACAAATTTACCCTTGGCAGCCCCACTTTAAGGGTTTCAGGGGCGTTTTCATAATTATGCTTTTTCAGCCTTTTTCGAAAAAGTGACCAACTGTAACCCCACCTAATTTTTGCTCTTGAACTCAATGGAATCATCAAATCATTGAAAATCCATCTCTAACCCCTCCAAACTAGGCTTGGCCGAAATTCTCAATTCCTCGGGAAAAATTGGGGTTTTTTCGGTTTCGGCTCCGTAAATGTATTCCTTTATACTCCTAACCACTTTATTGACTATTCCATTAGGTTACAACTACCATTTAGTACAAAATTTGGTAGCATAACAATACTAACACAACATTTCCAAATTTTACAAACAAAGACAATCCGGCGAAATTTCATCGATTAAATTGTCCACAGCAGCCAGAATAGTCAATATACAAAGTTTAGGAAGATACCTCTTCTTCCTTTTGTCTTTTCTTTCTTGTGGTTGAAAACCCTAACTTAAAAACACCAAGATTTGTGCTTCAAATACCTTACATAATATAGAAGAGAAGCTTAGGAGAAGGATTATACGCGTTAGGTATGAATTCACCGAAGAAATCGACCTACCTCGCGAGTTTTCTTCCTCTTCTCTCTCTAAAACTCCCTCTCTCTCTTTCTCCATGGTTATGCACGGTTTTTGGCTGATGGAGGAAGAGGATGATGACTTTATAACATTTAGCTTATGTCATCTTTATTATAATGATGTCATAATTCCAAAATTGACATTTTCGGATTTTCTGGCAGATTTTCTGCCCAATCTTTGTAAAATCATAACTAATTCTAGAAAAATTGAAATGAGGTGATTCCAAAGCCAAATGAAAGGTATTTAAGTCCTCGTTATAGGACAAATATGGGCCATTACCCAAAATCACAACAAAATTCCAGAATTACATAAAACTCATCACTGCCCCAAAACAGAGTTCAGTTTCCATCCCAAACTTTGGACAGTCATATCTCCTAGCTCACAAAACGAAATGGCACAAATTATATGTCCATTTGAAGCTTGGGATGTGAACTTTAAGACTGAAAAGTTTCAGAATTTTTAAACACAATTTAGTTATTCAAAACGTTCACACAAACTGACTGCCCAGAATAGAGTTTCACTGGACAGAATTTCAAATTTTGCATCTTTGCTTCCAATGGTTCCATTTTCATACCAAACATCATTCCCACATAAATTTTCACAAGGAATCCATTGGAAAAACCAAATCAATCAAATTCACATCTCATTGACATGTTTTCACAACAATCTCAACATGTCAACACAATTCACATTTCAAAACCTAACATTGCAACTTTTCCGTTCCAAAGTTCCAAACCAATTTCAATGACATCAAAACACACTATGCCACCATTTCCAACACAATACCCCATTCAATTCTTCCCTTTATTCTAAGTCAATTTGGATGTTAATCCACAATTGAACTTAAATACAAGGTTTCAGCGCTGCTCACAACACACACGAATCATATTCGAGTGCCAAATCACATCATATTCTCCAAAAGGGTTATTCATCACTAACCATATCCACTTTTGGAGTCATTAACCCTTAATCACAATTTGGGATCTTGCTAAATTGGGGCTTAGCAATTCACTAATCTCAGGCTTATTCTCTAAGCTCAAGTCTCAAAATTCAGGGTATTACACATAGGGTGGAGGCCAAGATGGAGGTAGAGTTGGGTGTTGACTGGAAATAATGATAAAAAATCGGGTGCTAGACCTGATCCAATATAGCAATAGATTTTGGGTATGCTGACACAATAGCAGGCCATAATGAATGAGATCCGGGAAAAGCTGTGAGAAGTACAGTAGAGTCAAGATCGCCTGGAAGAGCTGGTGAGGAGAGACGGTGAAGATAATCCACCCGAGGGACCTCAACTAGAAGATCTTCTGCCTAATCCTGAGACTGATATACAGATCTAGGTAAGAAGGTTTAGTAAACAGTAACCTTCTATCTTTCGAGCGAAATTTGATCCTCAGTTAGCCAAAAACTGGCTATCACGATTAGAGAAAATTTTCAACATCATGTCGTGCCCTGATGAAATTAAAGTCCTGCTGGCAATTTATATAAGATTGAGGGCAATACAGATAGATGGTGGAAGAATACTGGATTGATTCTTCAGGGGAGGAATATTTAGATAACATGGGAACTATTCCAAGAAAAATTCAATGAAAAATATTTCCCCCGTTCCGTCCAGTTGGAAAAGGAAAAAGAGTTCCTTAATATACAACAACAAGACAGGGAGCTTTGATGATTACTTAGCTTGTTACATCCGGTTGTCTTAATATTTCACATACCTTAAGTATCGGATAAAGAGGAGTGGAGCTCAGACATGATGATTCAAGGGCTAAAGCCTGAGCTGAAAGAGAAACTTGTTTCCAAACATTTTGCTGAGTTCAACAAGGCAATTGTAGAATGCCATATCATAGAGAACAACTTGTTGAGCTTGTATTCTGCTAAAAGCAACAATAATAAGGGTACATCTGGTAGTGGGGGTTCATCCCAGAAACGTAAGGATTAGGGTGGACTATCCAGAGGGGACAATAAAAGGCCAAATCAAGCTAGAGTTTTTCAAGAAATAGAACCTGCTGGCGTTGTCATAAGTCATTTCACCCACGTAGAACTTGTAATGGTGCTCCATAAAGGCAAGATCCAACTAGATAGCCTACTTGTTATGTATGCAATAAACCAAGGAATTTTGCCAGAGATTGTCCTCATAAGCACTAGCCAGAGGAGATGAGGCCCAGAGTTCTAAGCAAGGTCTATGCTATAATGCAGGAGGAAGCTAGGAAGTCTCCTGAACTAATACAAGGTATGGTTTCCCTTAATGGCAACTTAGTACAAGTTATGAATGATTCGGATGCTAGTCATTCATTCATTGCACATGATTATGTGAGCAGCTAGACTTGCGGGAACACAAATTCTCGTGTGACCTGGTTGTATCTACATCCACGGGTGTTAAAGTTGTCACAGCCAATGTCTATTTGAATTGTGTAGTAAATGCCAAGGGGCATGAATCAACCATGGATCTGATTTGTCTACAGTTGTAAGGCTTAGAGGTAATCCTCGATATTGACTGGTTGACGGCCAGTAGTGTGTAACTCAACTACAGAAACAAAAGGGTTATATATCCTAATTTGCAACCACATATTGGCACAGAAATCAATCTTAACTTTCTCTTTGCAGCTGAGGCTGAGAGATGATTACATAAAGGTTGTTAGGGGGTACCTTGTGTTTTCTCCATGCAATCAGAGATAAGAACAGGATTGGAGAGTATCCCTATGGTAAATGAATTTCCTGACGTGTTTTTGAAGGATATCAGCATATTACTCTCAGATAGGGAAGTGGAATTTGTAATTGATCTTAGACTTGGAGTAGGACCAATATTTAAAGCCCCATATAAAATGGCCCCAAGTGAGCTGGCTGAGTTGAAGAAGCATATTGAAAAGTTGTTAGAGAAAGGGTTTATTAGACCCAGTATAGCACCGTGGGGAGCTCCAGTGCTCTTTGTCAAAAAGAAAGACAAAAGCTTATGACTCTGTATTAATTATAGGGAGTTGAATAAGGTGATCATCAAGAACAAATACCCACTTCCCAGAATAGATGATTTACTCAATGAATTATCCGGTTCCTGTATATTTTCAAAGATTGACCTGAGATCAGGGTATTACCAGCTCAAGGTTAAAGCGGAAGATGTACCAAAAACTGCTTTTCGGACTAGATATGGCCATTACAAATTTCTTGTAATGCCATTTGGGCTGACAAATGCACCTGCTGTGTTTATGGACTACATGAATCAAATTTTTCGTCTGTATCTAACAATTCATGGTAGTTTTTATTGATGATATTCTAGTATACTCACGGAGTAGAGCATAGCTTGAGCAACATCTGAGAATAGTACTGAACACGTTAAGGGAGAAGCAACTCTATGCCAAGTTGAGTAAATGCAAGTTTTGGCTTACAGAAGTGAGATTTCTGGGCTATGTAGTTTCACACAAGGGTCTCAGTTAATCCTAGCAAAGTGAAAGCAGTATTGAATTGGAAGAGGTCAGAGACTGTACTAGAGATACGCAGTTTTCTAGGTCTTGCTGGTTATTATCGGCATTTTATACAGAATTTCTCCAGAATAGTTTTGCCTTTGACAAAGTTAATCTGAAAACTCAACATTTTGTGTGGGATGATGGTTGTGACAGGAGCTTCATAGAGCTAAAACATAGATTAACGACACCACTAGTGCTGATGATCCCAGATCCGCAGTTTACATATGTTGTTTATATTGATGCTAGTGGGTGTGGATTAGGATGTGTTTTGATTCAACATGGTAGAGTAATGGCATATGCATCTTGTCAGCTGAAGCCTCATGAATTGAATTATCCCACTCATGATCTTTAGTTGGCAGCTATTGTATTTGCTTTAAAAATCTAGAAATATTATCTTTATGGTGCGACCATAGAGTTATACTGCGACCACAAAAGCTTGAAGGATCTATACAATTAGAAAGATCTCAACATAAGAAGTACAGGTGGATAGAGTTGCTGAAGGATTACAACTTGAAGATCAACTACCATTTAAGGAAGGACAATGTAGTTGCAGACACATTGAATAATAAAACAGTACAGGTTGCAACTCTGATGATACATGAGTATTTGAGGATTTTAGAGATCTTAATTTGTCTAATCAATTGTTGATTTGTGACAACAATATCATCCAGGCTAAGAATGATTTGAGAACCAAACTTGAAGAAGCTCAAATATAGGATAGAAGAGTACAATCCATCCGAGAAATGATTAATAGAGGTCAAACTTAGGAATATGATTTGTCACCAAGTGGATTAGTCAGATACAAGAAGTGATTATATGTTCCACCACATATAGAATTGAAGCTAAAAATCCTGACTTGAAGTCCACATATTGGTGCCCAAGTATGAAGAGAGATGTGACAAGGTTTGTTACTCGTTGTCTTACATGCCAAAAAGTGAAGATTGAGCATTAGCGACCATCAGGACTTCTTCAGAATTCTGAAATTCCTGAGTAGAAATGGGAAATTATCATAATGGATTTTGTGACGGGGTTGTCCAAGATCAAAAATCGTGATGCTATATGGGTAATCGTTGATTGATTCACAAAAACTGTCCATTTCCTACCAGTTAGCATCCATTATTGCCCCAATTGGCTTGCGGAGATTTACATAAAAGAGATTATATGATTACACTGTACACTAAAGAGAATTATATCATATAGAGATCCTCGCTTCACTTCCCACTTCTAGAAATCGTTGCATGAGTCTTTAGGTACTAAACTCAGGTTCAGCACGACATATCATCCTTAAACATATGGCTAAATGGAATGAAAAATTCAAACACTAGAGGATATGCTAAGGGCATGTGTGCTAGATTTTAAAGGTAGTTGGGACCAGATCCTTCCACTTGTCGAGTTTTCCTACAATAATAGCTATCACTCAAGTATACAAATGGCTCCCTATGATGCATTGTACGAAAGCAAGTGTTAGTCACCCTTGTGTTGGACAGAGTTATTCGAAAGACGTTTGTTTAGACCATATATTATTGATTAAATAACATAATAGATCAAGGATCAAACAAAGATTACTAACTGCTCAGAACAGACAGAAAAGTTATGCTGACAAGAGAAGGAAACCTTTAGATTTTGAGGTCGGTGACCATATGTTTACGAAGGTTTCACCTATCATAGGGATTGGTAGGGCGTTGAAAGTGAAGAAGCTGCGCCCTAGGTATGTTGGTCCATTTGAGATCTTGTCAAAGATTGGGCCAATAGCGTACCTGATCAGTTTATCCCCAAATCTAAGCAAATTGAATGATGTTTTCCACATGTCACAGTTGAAGAAATATCAACTTGATCCCTAATATGTCATTTCATATGAAGATTTAGGTATGCGGGATGATTTGATGTATGAACTAGACCTGACTGGATCATTGATGGGCAGAGAAATAGTTGAGACACAGGAGTATCACATTCATCAAAGTTGTCTAGAGGGGATTGTATCCTAGAGAAGCTATGTGGGAAACAGAGGAAGACATGCTCAAGTGGTGCCCATAATTTATGAATCAATATGTGTAACAAATTTTAGGGACAAAATTTATTTAAGGGGGGAGAGTTGTGACATCCTATTTTTAGTCACCAATATTCCCTGTATGCAATTGGTATGGAATAAAATGGTGAATTGTGATATACAGGAATTTTTACAAAAATGTAGTCAGAACATAGTAATTTGCCAACAAAGCAGGTAGCAATTTATTTTTCCCTTTTATCTCTATAATTTTGGTAAATAGGGAAATAAAAGGGGAATATATATTTATTTGGCTACTTGGATATTAAATATGATATGTGTCATTATTTTAACCAAGTAAAAAGATGAAGCAGAAAGGGGAGTTGAAAAGTCAAAGATAAGTGGTAAGTGCATGGCAATTGGATGAAGCAATTAAAGAATTCAAATTGGTTCAATTAGAACCCCAAGGTGGTGTCCTTTTAGGCTTATAAGAGAGAGGAAAGATTTAGTTCAATTGGTTAGATATAAAGTTAAGTAAAAGCACATGTTCAAATTCTATTAAAATAATATATTGCAAGAGAGATAAAGATGATATTTTTAAAAGCCATTTCCTTTCCATTGGGCATTATTTTCGTTCAGCAGAAGCAAAGAGAGAGGGGGAGAGAGAGAGAGAGAAGAGTTGAAAGAGCTTAGTGATCACAAGGGAGTGTTCTAGGGTTTTAAGAGTAAAATCAAAGGTAAGAGCTTGTAATCTTAGTGATTTTGCTTCCTCATCACCTTGGAACTTCCTCTAATCTCTTCTCCTCCTTGAAATCCATGTGTAGCAAGCAAATTCTCAAGGGAAGGGAGAGTGAACAATAACTTTCTAGAGAGAGAAAGTGAACAATAAAACGGTAACTCCCAAAACTTTTATTCTCTTGAGTTATATTATGTTGTTGTGTTGTTGCTGTTGAGTTTGGTTTGGGTTTGTGATTTTAGGATGATGAACCCTAGAAAGGTTATGCTACCAAAATTTTCTCAAATCATGCTAATTTCATGTTTAAGTGGTTAATCATGTGTTAGAAGTTAAAAGGAAGTGATTAAACAAGAGAAATCAAGGAAGCACTTTTCTCTCTTCTAAAACCCTAATTTCGTCCGGGTACAGAACGGAGAAAAAAAAGGAGTTGGAATTTTAGAAATTTGATGTTTCCATTAGATTTAGAAGGAAAACTTGTGTGGGAATATAGGTGTTCATGATCTTTGGAGATTTGTATATAAATCTATAATTTATTCAAGTTGTAAGTGCATGCTGTTTGATTGCCTCCAGTGAAGCAGTGTTGTTGTGCAATGCATTTCGTTAATCAAACCAAGTTCAAATGTAATGAAAATTTTCAGGATTAAAGTAGACATATAGAGTTTTAATTTGATAGATAATTGGTAATTTTTGGACTTGTATACTAAGAGATATGAATTTTCAAAGTTGTGCCCTATTTATAGACTTGATTCAGGAATAGTGTGGGAATTTATAGAATTCTATACTTTTTTGGTTGTAGATGGTGATGGTTCATATTTTTCCTATGTAGAGGACTTAAATTGCTTTCCACAGAACTTTGAACTAATCCATTTTGATTTTTGTAGATTTAGTTATGATTTTTGAAAATTGAGCCAAGAACAGAGAATTTCTTGGCTGCGGCCAAAAAGTTTCTGACCCCTCTTGGCAGCAGCCAAAGGATATTTGGTCGGGGCCAATACCCCTATTTCAGTATTTCACATTTTTGAACAGTATTGATTAGTTGAGTTTTCCTAACCTCAAAGGCACTTGTTTGGACTTCCAATGACTACCTAAATAGCCCAAATGATAACCAACAAATATGTTTAGAATGATACATGAATGAGTAATAACTCAATTCTTGTACATTTGGAATTTTAAGACATATCAATAGCCCGAACCAGAACCAAAGTTTAGGACGGATATTGGAACTGAAAAAGGACTCAGGTAGTACCACTCTCTTTCATATACTATGTAACTATCTATATGCTTTGTGCATGCCATCTTCTGTAATATGAACACTGTATTGCCGAGTGAACCATTATGGGAGTAGGCACATTTATAGAGGTTTACGAATAGTGGGGAAGTAGCCCTGACTCATGTGCACATGTCGTGTTGTTATGTTATGTTGCATTACATGGAGTATGTCAATTTAATTGTTGCCCTTTATATGAATGGTTGTATGCTACTACTGAGTTTCATTTGAATCTCACCCTTTTTCAAATATTCAAACACATCCTAGCTGAAAGTAGCGGCTCGAAGGACAAGTCTATGGCTACCAGCAAGTAGAGTTCTGATGCACTTGGAGATTATTAACCTTATTCATGAAATAAAGCTCGTTGGCCCAATTCAATATCGATGGATGTATCCTATTGAGAGGTACTTATTTTACATATATATGTCATTATTAGTTCCTATATTTGCTAGTTGCCCTTTTCAGCATTTATTATCATTTTTCCATTCTTTACTTTATAGGTTCCTTAGGAAATTGAAATCTTACGTAAGGAATATAGCGTGGCCAAAAGGTTTTATAGCTGAAGGTTATATAGAGGATGAGGTGTTGTATTTATGTTCAAGGTACTTTTATGACATTGAGACGGCTTTCAACCTCCCACCTCATATAGATGATTATCTTGAACCTGAGCCAACATCAGGAGAATTTATCCCTCGTGTCCGTAAACCAGTTGGAGGAACTGAGAACTTCAAACTAACAGTAACTGAGAAGTTGCAAGCACATAGACATGTCTTGATTAATTGCACTCAAGTTGAACCATTTCTTCAGTAAGAATTGTACACTTATATGTTATTTTATATCTTTTGTAACATTTTTTACTTACATTTCATGATCGCCTTCTCTTGATTAATTGTAGGGAATTCAGAAGTCATGTTAAGCGTCAACTCAGGATCTGTACACAATCATCCTTCGAAGTTGATAAAAAGGTCCACCGAGAATTCCCAAACTGGTTTGCACACAGAATACTAAATGACCACAACTCACATTTACCAGATTTTAGAGCTCTCGCAATCGGCCTTCTTGACCATGCAAAAAGGTTTACAGCATACAATGTCAATGGTTTCAAGTTTTGCACAGTTTCACAAGATCAAGAATTACAAACTCAAAATTTGGGTGTTTATGGCACTTTTAGGATGAGGAGTCATGCTAGCAGCAATGACGCCAACATGCAGTTCGGAGGCGTCCCTTATCATGGAAAGCTTCTTGATGTTTTCGAACTTAATTACCAAGGTCGTTTTACCATGACGTTGTTTAAGTGTTTGTGGGCAAATACCACGACTTCACAGGGACTCACAACTGATGACTTAAGCATCGCATCGGTAAATTTCTCACGGCCAATCCACACTAGGTATTCTACAGATGATGACCCTTATATTCTTGTCTCAGAGGCACACCAGGTTTATTATGTCAAGGACGAGAGGCACATGGATTGGCACACAATAGCTCATTTAAAGCCTCAAGACCTTTATGACATGGGTGATGGCGATAACATCACCAACGAGAGTGAGCCATATCAGCCTGCCAATTTCGAAAACTTCTTCCCCAAAGGCGATGACAATTTACCTCTACTTTAGTGTATTTTTTAAGTTCATATTATTTAAATTTAATTTTTTTACAAAATAATACCATCACACTAACAATTTCTTCACACAATTTTTGTAGGGATGGTGATGATGAATTATTAAACAAATTATATGCTTTTTTTTTGTAACCCTTGGATGTATATTTTTTTTAAAAAAATCAGTACATTATTTATAACGGTTCTATAAATTTCTGTAGGGATGGCGAGGATGAATGATTAAACAAATTATATGCTTTTGTTTTTGTAACCCTTGGATGTATATATATTTTTTTAAAAAAATCAGTATATTATTTATAACGGTTCTATAACTGCTACAATTATACATACCGCTACAAGATCAAAATGCTACAACATCAGTCACATTAAACGCTGCAAGTGCTACGCAGATCCCTATAAATACCCCACCACACCTCTTTTCAAACACTTTCCTATTTCTTTCAACTTTTCCTCTCTTTTGTTTGCTCTCATTTACAAATATTTTTCTAAGAGTTGAGAATTTGAACAAGGTGATCAAATATAGTAACGAGTTTTTTTATTCTTCCACTTCAATGTTTTTGTCCTACGCATAATATTTATTCTTACTATTTTTTTCCAGATACTGAAGGACTTTTTCACACCGTTTTCTATTTTCTTTACATAATGATAACCACATTATAGCAGACAATACAATAATTTCTTATTACATACATATTTTGAATAATATTACAAATATATAATTTATACTATAACAATTTAATTAAATCATTATTTATACATAATAATTACTATAAGCTAAACTTTTGAAATAATAAATTATTCAATCCCATATTATAAAAATGGAGAAAAATAATTGAATAATTTTTTTAAATATTTCACAAAATATTTGTGGCGGTTCATAGCAACAAAACCGCTACAAATAAAAAAAATTAAATTTCTGGCACCAAATTTAAAATTTCATATAATCTTAGTAGCGGTTATGTAACGGATACTAATTTTTTGGCCTTTTTTAAATTTCTTTTCCAACCTTTGTAGCGGTTCCATAACCGCTACAAACACAAAAACAAATTTTCATTTTTTTATTTCCCGCCACAGATGCCAAATTTGTAGCGGTAAAAAAATTGCTACAAATGTCGCATAAGATGACTTATCGGTAGTGGATATGATAGCGGTTGGGATGAAACCGCTACAAATGTAGTAGCGGGTTGTTTACTTGAGTAGCGGTTACTAATAACTACTATAAATACGTTTGTAATAGTGGATTTGGTAGCGGTTTTATTAACTGCTACTAATGTTGTTTGTTGTGGTTAAAACCGCTATAAATACACCTTTTTAACCGCTACTAAATGACAGTTTTTGGTAGTGGTTGTTGGTTATCTAGCTTGTAATTTAGTTTCTTTTGAAAACTTTGTACATTTGTATACATATTTCAAACCCTACGAGGAAATTCCTGTATTGAAAACAAGTATTTAATGACAGTATGTTTTCGCTATTTCTGTATGCCTAACGACAAGTTCAAGTTCAAGTTTGTTGAGATATAAATTAAAGCCCAAAAGAGGACCAACGGAAGGCAAGAAAACAAATGATAGCCCAAAATATAGGCCCAAACCCAAACCCTGTTGGCCATCTTTTTTTTAAGAAAATTTAATAAATAACATTTGATATAATCACAACAAATATTAAACTATCTATAAAAGAAGTAGGTCCTTTGGAGTGCTTTCCCCCCACCTCCCTGCTAAAACAAAAAAATTAATCTGAGGCGCTTGTCCCAGTATTGTCATGATCCATAAAGGGAATATAATGGTAAGTTGTCTCTTGGGAGAAAATATTGTTCAAGGACTATTGTGGTTGAACATCTTCAAGAAGGAAATTTGAATTAAAATATACAAAAATTCAAAATTTAATTACTCAAATATAAAATAAATTTAAAATTAATGGTAAAAAATATCATTCAAGATCCCAAGTCAAAAACAAAGAAATGAAATGTTGATGAAGAAAAGTGACGAGGGATAATGAGCCCGTGATCGTCACTCGAACATTAATAAATTAGGCGTTTACGAATACATTTGCTTGACTTAAAGTCGTTTTCCAAAACGAAAGCAACTCCACATAGCAGTAACAGATGAATTAAATCAATTTATGGTCCCTACTCTTTGAACAAACCAAACGGAGTAATAGTTTTTTAACAGGTATCTTTGGCTTAACTTACATAAAGTCTAACCTAACCTTTTTAACAAATAGGTGAGGTTTAGACCTAGACCTATTATTAAGGCTATTTAAGTAAATAAGTCAAGCCTATTTTTATAAGGTATAACTTACAAGCTTACAGGTTTAACGTATTTAACTTTTTTTAATTTATGCTATTATATAAGTATATATAATATCATTTAAATAATTTATAAATTTACCAACTCAGCCTTAATCCTAAGTTTCACATTCCATCATCTTTCACATACACTCAAACCTTACATCCACATCAATCATTCAGCCCTACCTCTCTTCTCCTTGATTGCTCTAGATGGTAATGATAACTTATTCCCTCTCCCTTGATTTGCATTGTCTACTAAAAACATAATAATTGCTATGAGTTTATTTTAGTGCCAAATGAAATACTATAATCTTAGTAGAAGTAGTTTATCCCCGTTTATGTAAGAAAAGTAAAAGGTAAAATCCAGTTTTATGCGTGCCAATTATGCTTGGTTGATTTCAGAAAATACGCCATTAGTTAACAGACGATTAGTTTTTTTTATTCCTACATGCTCGGATAACTATTGTTATTAGGCATTCTTTTTTTTTTTCCTTACTAAGCCCTTATATTAAAACGATAATGGATGTTAGACTTTTAAAACATAATATAGGATTGTAAATAAGCTTAAATAGTTATATATAAATTTGGAGGCATATATTTTAAAAGCTATTTAAATGTCTACATTTTAAGTGACCTTTAAACAGGCTTTAGACCTTATTAGGCCTTTTGAAAGCCCATGCTCATGTCTAAAAAAAACCTACATATAGGTTCAGCCCAGGTTCAGGATTTTAAATCTCTATTAGAGGCCTAGGCTTATTTAGGTAATATCTTAGCTTAGTCTATTTCCACACCTAGTTGCTTGCCCCTACTCTCCAAAAGTAAAAATGGTTTTATTATAATAATACCCCTCCGGTCCTTAATGAAGAGCCTAATTAGAGAGTTGCTGTTGGTCTGAAATGTAAGACTTATTTTACAGATTTATTAATTATTTCTAAATTAACTCTTTTGATATTCCCTCAACAATAATAAATAAGAGAGGTAGAGAGAATTAAGAAAGATGATTAGGATGACTTAACTAACAAACTTACTCTACGTAAATTAGTTAATTAGATAACCAGATGAAAGTGTAGCGAAGATGTTCACCAAAAAATATAATATATCAAAACTTGTAATATTTGTTAATTAAATAATTCGAATATATAAAAAATTCGTCTAAAAATCAAATTATTAAACATACATACGAACTTAAAGATTTTCTTCTTGGAACTTCTCAGAACAAGTTTAAATTTAAATACCACTGTTTAAGAATATATTTTTAATTTTTAATTTTTTTCTTTGATGTTGATAAAGTATGTCAGGTTCCAAGATGTGATATATGGGAGAAATTTTCAATCTTCACCAATTTGAACATTGACATTTATAATTTTTTTTTTCTGGTCATTTTCTTATAAGGAACATCAAGATAATGAGGTGACAAGTGCAACTTCGCAGCGCCTTCCCAGGAAGACTTGTAATTAGACTTTCATGCCCAAGACTTTTCAAACCAGCGATAACAGTAGATAATTAAGGCCATTCACCAGTAGAAAAATAACTTTTAAGACCGGTTAAAAATGACTTTTTAGACCGGTTCTGTATTAGGTCTTGATACAGTCGGTCTAAAAAATCTGTTATTTTTTAGACCGGTTGTTAGAACCGGTCTTAAAAGTCAAACTTTTAAGACCGGTTGTACCCACAACCGGTCTAAAAACTCCACATTTAAGACCGGTTGTGGCACAACCGGTCTTAAAGGTGAGACATTTAAGACCTGTTGCGCCCCACAACCGGTCTTAAATGTCTCACATTTAAGACCGGTTGTGCCACAACCGGTCTTAAATGTGGAGTTTTTAGACCGGTTGTGGGTACAACCGGTCTTAAAGCTTAGACATTTAAGACCGGTTGTGCCACAACCGGTCTTAAAGTACTTTTTAAGACCGGTTGTGACTACAACCGGTCTTAAAGCTTAATTTTTTTTTTTTAAAAACGCCCTTTTATTATATGTACACTCACAGAATGCTCCAATTTTAAACAGCAGTACATAACAATCACTCATTTCAATTTCAAAATTCAAAATCACCAGGCAGTACAGTCATATATCACCAGACAGCAGTAAGGATGACCAAATGACAGCAGTAAAAGTCCCAGAAAACTGAAACCCAATAGGAATAATGTAAAAGTCCCTCTAATTGCCTCTTCTATAGGAAGACACAGAAAATTGGAGGCATATACGTACAATACCTTCAACCCCCTCACTAGCTCTAGAATTACTTAAGCCTCAAGAACATGCTTCCCTGTTTATAACATTTAAAGCTTACTTGGAGATACTTATGAAATACATAATAATGAAATAGTGCTTATATGCGATTTGATCCATTGACATCCATCTTGTAAACAAAAAAAGGGACAAACTAACAAATGCCAAATACAGCTAGAAACATCTGTCATTAAATATCTACATTCATATTCATAATTAGAGATAAAACATCTCATAAAGGTCTTCAAGCTTCACAAAGGACATAATAATCTAACATAATATGGGTACATTTTTACAATGAACTTTGGATTCAAAAACTCACTAATTTTGTAATAGCTCATGGATGAATTCAGCACAAGATGTGCGAATGAAATCAATATCTTCTTCAGGAAAGGGATCAGCAAGATCAAACATCTGTAACACCAAAACCAGACGAAACATTGACTTAGTAACTTAAAAATAATAAAGTAAAACAAAAGTTCTGAAATATAAATTTACCTCTTGAGTAAAATCAGTCGTGCCTAGAGTGATAATATTGTAAATGTGTCTCAAAACATAAAAACCACATAAGTTGGACCCCTTTGGTTGCCGACGGCTCTGAGAAAAAACATGATATCATTAAAACAAATATAAAGGCATGTCTTATTACATTCTTTAAACAAATCCATATGTACTAACCTTTGGCATGATCCATGTAGGGTCCTTTAAGTCACGAACATGCTTACCACAAGCACTGTGTAGGAATGTCCGCATAGCCCTATGATCATCACAATGACAAATGTTATTGGTTTTACACAAATTCCATAAACATTACATAGAAAAGGTAATAATGCAAGAAAACTAACGAATTAATGGTCTTTTTCAAATCATTCCCTGGTTTGAAGTGGAGGGAACATAAGAGGATGACAGTGTAACTACTCTTGCATAGAAGAAGCAACTGCCAATGATCACTGAAAAAAACAGAAGAATATTAATAAGCAAACATAAAACATTATATAAATTATAAAATATCAATATGTTTCTTACCTATGCACATATGGAGCCAAGAAACACTCGGTTCCAGTTTCACTAAGCCTCTGTGACAAGTATGTATGTCTAGTAGCAGCAGTGGTCCCTTTCTCTTGGATGTGATGGGGGCATAAGAATCCAAATTTTTCGCTTTTGCCAGAGGAGACCAACCTACGATGCATGTACCTACAATAACGCAAGCACATAAATAAAAGGTAAACGGTGAAACTTTTAAAATATTTACTTTGAATTGCAGAAGCTACTTATATTAAGAACAATTGGACAATCCCAATCGTAAGATTTTGTCCAGGAGCTACCAGGGACATCAAATCATCCCTCTCAAGATAGCATGTCACTCCTGACTGTCCAACAACTGAATCCGTAGGCCACTCTCTTGTTTTGAAGGATGTATCATATGCCATCAGAATCACTTGCTGCATGATATTCAATGGAGGCTGTGAAACTTCTTGCTGAGTGAAGGGAGCTGGACTTGGTGGGGCTTTGATCGGACTTGGTGGTGGGCCTTTGATCGGACTATCCTCGGCTCGACCAGAAACAAGGTTCGTTGGCCACAAGATGAATGTGCCCAAGACATCGCTAACGACCTTGAATTCATCAGAAGGGATAGGGACAGGTGCATCCGCAATAATCACCTCGTCAACTGACACCCGGACTTGATCACCTTCCATTTGTCGGTGGTGGATAGTTGATCCCAGGTTATGCACACTACCCCGTGCAACTAACTGTCTCAGAGGATCCTCGACAAAAAGATCACAAAGCCCAGTAATTTGCGGGTTAGGACCCTCTGATGACTGCCCGATGTTGCAACAACTACCTTTAGTGCTCTGCTTATTAGGATCAATCGATTGTGGCTGGGGAGCACTGGTATCTTGTCTTGAGCTCATAAACACTATCATTTCCTCTTTCATCTTGCTCAACCGGGTCTCTAAAAGTGCATCAAAAGATGCTTCAGCCTCGGCCTTTGCTTCTGCTCTTGCAATGGCCAACATATTCTCCAATTCCTCCCTAGTCACGATGTTTGAGGAATAGTGTACGGGGGCTCCAAAGTAATCCCGTATCCCTACCCCTCCTCCAACTCCCCTGACACGGCCTGGATGCTCGTGTTTGCCAGTAGCAACTGTGAGGATGTCATTCCTGCCCTCCGACTTAAAAGATCCCTCAGCTTGTTGTTTTCTAAGTTCATCCTGTAACATAATACAAAATAACAAACGTAAGTAATAATGTACGTTTCTTATGTAATTAATTACAATAACGTTATATACTTACAATTCTTTCACCAACTATACGAGATTGTTCACTCGTATAAGTCCCACTCCTCTTTTGGTGGGCAAATTGCCATTTTTCTTCTCGACGAATCGGAGATGGCGGAGAAAGAAGAACAGAAGGATCGGATTGAGATGCTTCTTCCAATCTCTTCCGTTTGGCCGCCAACAAGTCTCTTTCAGCCTTTGCATAACCCCCACGAGACATTGTATGAGGGCAATCATTCTTTCTACCACTCTCTTGTGCTTTTTGCCTTTTTGCCTGCGAATAAGAAATGATACAAAAGGAAAGTGTTATAATCAATTAAGATAATTGCTAAGTAAATAAAATAAAAAATAAGTCAACTAACCAAAGATTCAGGAGTAGTCCGAAGCCTAACAAATTCTTCCCAAGTCGCTTGATCAAGAAATGTATACGTGCTGCACGGATTAGGACGAGGCTGACCATCTTGCACCTCAATATGAATGTAATTGTTGGTCAGACTTGTCTTAAACTTGCTCCAGCGCTCATAACAATACGTCATCGTCTTGTTGTACAAGATCTCACTCTGAGGAACGTCGTAGGTGAGCTGAAATGCATGCATTGAAGGAGTAAGTGACAAATGAAGTGACATTTGATAATAATTAATTACATACAGAAGATAATTGTATACCTAAATAGTGTCCCAAATATGCTGCTTCACCTTTGGATCGACATTTCTCCACTCCTCTATCAAGATGCTCGGCTTGTTACGTGCAAGGAGGCCGACGAAACTCCTATATCGTTGTGCATTAGGCCCGATTGGTTTCCAATGTCTATCAAACTCAATCGGTATCTTTTGGCCTGCACTCCGACTGAGGGAAACATCTGTCAACCGTGTGGCACGTCTACCCCTCCGTACAGACTGGCTACTGCACTCACTACGACCCTGGCTCGGAGCATTGCTAGGCTCGCCCTGGTTAACACTATCTGGCTGACTCTGCTGAGCACTAGGTGACTGACCCAGAGGTGGAGGAGGTGGCTGATCCTCTGCACTTGGACGCTGGGGATCCGTCATTTTCCTGTAACGACAACAAAGAAAGATAAATCCTAAGCTATGACATGTGAAGACTATATCGATAAAATAACTAAACATATTCTTCAGATAATAATCATAATCATAATTACTTTAGTTAGTTAAGGTCAAAGTAGTATCATAAAGAGATATCCTCCCATATTCCCTCGTGATGATCATTTCTTGTGCCGTGCGCATTATCTGCTTCATCTTCTTCGTTCAGTTCTGGTAGACCCCTGGAAAAAGAAGGAGTCTCAAGAAGATCATAATTTGAGTGACTTTTCTCGTCAATATCAACGACCCTTTTTCCTTGGAGAGCTACAGACCACATTTTATTTGCCTGATCAGTGATATAGAACACTTGTTGCGCCTGATCTGCCATAATGAAAGGTTCATCTCCAAAACTTCTACTATTCAGATCTACTAATGTCAATCCTAACCTATCGATCTTCACACCATTATTGACATCAACCCACTTGCATTTGAAAATGGGAAATCTAATTTTAACATAGTCAACCACCCAAATCTCTTCAATCACCCCATAATAAGGTATGGCAGCCAACGTAGGGTTCTTATCTTTCGAACTAGAGAAGTGCATAGATTCAGCCACTAATACAACACCACTGTTCTGGACGGTGCTCTTATCATCTAGGGACTTCGTGTAAAAGGTATAACCATTGATCACAAATGAAGTCCAACTTATGACATCAACTTCAGGACCACGTGCTAACCAATTTATTGTATCAGAAACACATTCTTCTCCGTCAACCTTTTGTTTGAACCAATGTGCGAAAGTTTTGTTATGCTCCCTGATTAACCTTTGTTCGCTCATTCGACTATTTTGTTTCCTTACAATTTCTTTATGGGCATTCATGTAATATTGAACTTCATCAACATTGTTCAAGATGTACAGGTGGACTTGTTGCAATTCATCAGCATCTATGCTCTTTACTGTTGCCCCGCGTCTACCCCCTTCTTGATCATGACGCTTAGGAAGGCCAATATGTCGTACATTTGACAAATACTGTTCACAAAATTCCATAGCTTCTTCAGAAACATATTTTTGAACAATAGATGCTTCAGGCCGATTGGGGTTCTTCACATACCCTTTTAGTATTTTCATAGTTCTTTCGATCGGGTACATCCACCGGAAATAGATAGGGCCACACAACTTTATCTCCCTCACTAGATGAACAACCAAGTGTGCCATGATATCAAAAAAGGACGGAAGAAAAAGCTTCTCAAGCTGGCATAAGATAATGTATCCTTCATTTTCCAATTCCTCCAATCTTTCCGTGTCAATGACTTTACAACAAATGGCATTGAAGAAGAAACAAAGTCTAGTCAATATGTGTTGAAGATCATATTCGGCAATGCCTCGAATAGCTACTGGGAGTAGTTGTTGCATTAAGACATGACAATCATGAGACTTTAGCCCTATTAACTTCAAGTCTTTCATCGATACAAGCTTTTTAAAATTTGAACAATACCCTGAGGGAACTTTAGCGCCATGTAAACACTCACAAAAGCTTCTTTTCTCAACCTTAGACAAAGTATGAGCAGCTGGAGGACAAAATGTTCTATTACCGTATGGCCTTGGATGTAAATCTTCTCGTATTCCCATTTCTTGCAAGTCTAATCTTGCCTTCACGCCATCCTTAGAACTTCCCTGTATGTTGAGCAGTGTCCCAACGATACTATCACATACGTTCTTCTCCACATGCATGAAATCAATACAGTGTCTGACGTCAAGATTGCGCCAATATGGAAGATCGAAGAAGACGGACCTTTTTTTCCATATATTTTTCTTATTTCTACTCTTTGATGACTTACCAAACATAGTATTGATATTTTTCACCTTTTCATAAATTTGCTCCCCAGTCAATGCCTCTGGAGCATCTTCAAACTCTTGGCCACCGAAAAAAGCTTTTTTTAATCTACGATAAGGGTGGCTTCGTCTTAGAAATCGCCTATGCCCAAGGTAAACCATCTTTCTTCCATGTTGAAGTTGATGGTAGCATGTGCCTTCTTCACATATCGGACAAGCTTTGTGGCCTTTAACGCTATATCTTGACAAGTTCCCATATACAGGGAAGTCATTTATAGTACAAAAGATCATTGCTCGCATATTAAAAGTCTCCTTCTTGTTCGCATCAAAAACATTGACACCTTTATCCCACAACTCTTTCAAGTCTTCGATCAAGGGTTGTAGGTAAACATCTATGTCATTTCCGGGTTGCTTTGGTCCCGAAATCAACATAGACAACATTATGTACTTTCGTTTCATACATAACAAAGGAGATAAGTTGTAAATTACCAACAGAACAGGCCATGAACTATGTATACTGCTTAGGCTACCATAAGGATTCATACCATCTGTGCTAAGCCCAAGCCTGAGATTCCTAGGTTCTTCACCGAAGCTAGGAAATAATTGATCGATTTTCTGCCATTGAGAAGAATCAGCTAGATGCCGAAGCTTTCCATCAGAAATCCGCTCATCTGCGTGCCATCTCAAATTTTTGGCATCAATTTCATTAGCAAACAGGCGCTTGAACCTTGGAATGATTGGAAGATACCACAACACTTTTGCAGGGCCCTTATTTGATTTATACCTCGGAGTTTCACATATCGGACATTGCTCCTTCTCTTCATGATCTTTTCTATACAATATGCAATCATTAGGGCAAGCATGGATCTTTTTATACTGCATCCTTAGTGGACACAGTATTTTCTTAGCATCATAGTATCGACAAGGCAACACATTATCATCAGGAAGCATATCTTTAAAGGCCTCAAGCGTTTCTGAAAAACTCTTGTCGCTCCATCCATGCCGTGCTTTCAAGCTTACCAATTTCAATACAGCATTCAGCAATTGGTATTTTTTACACCCCGGGTACAACGGCTTCTCAGCATCACTGCACATATTACCATATGCATGTGATTGTTCAAAAGCCTCTTCTCCTACATCACGAATAATGTCCTCTATCCGATCATCCATATCCGTGTCATTATCATCACAAGTCACTTCCCCCTGTTGAGATGCACTTGGCATTTCTAATTGTTCACCATGCCATACCCATACTACATACGTCTTACAAAACCCTTCACAAATTAAATGTGTATATATATCTGCAGCACTTAATCGCTTCTCATTCAAACATTTTACACAAGGGCAATAAAACATTCCACTATCATCATC
Organism: Inga oerstediana; assembly: GCA_963210345.1. Classification (NCBI taxonomy): domain Eukaryota; kingdom Viridiplantae; phylum Streptophyta; class Magnoliopsida; order Fabales; family Fabaceae; genus Inga; species Inga oerstediana. The sequence continues at coordinate 40,835,091 of OY723407.1, forward strand.
GGCATTTCTTTTTGCAAAGTCTAAAAAACCCTTGACCCCAACATCATATTCAACACTCGTCCGTTTAGCTTGTATCCAACTACGATCCATATATTCTAACACCTTTTATTTGTTTTGTACTTTTTCCCTGGAAAAGGTAGGAGAATGATGAGAGCATGCAATCATTACACCCAAGTACATAGTGTAACTAGAAGTAAACAAAGAATATCGTGATTTAGAGTAGCGTGTGAGGAAAAAATGGAATGAGGGAAAGTGGAATGGAGAAGGAGTGAGGGAATGAGGAATGGAGGTGGAAAGAGGAAGGAAAGAATGTGCTTTCGTCAGAGAAAGTGACTTGGATATATATTCTTTTAATGTCTAACGCCTGCACACGCTAGATCCATTATTATATTGTTTGTCCCTGGATATATTTTTTAGGGTGACTTTGGTCCTTCGACTAATAATATCCAAGCAATACCGTTGAAAACTTCAAAAATTCAGCACACACGAGGAACATAATAGAAAATGAATGGAACTACCTCAACAATAGTTTTCCCCTATTACTAATGATCAAATTTGGACAGTTGATATTTATAATATTCAGCTGCTCATAGCATTAAAAAAACTTGACTCTTATAATACAGATAGTTCAATCTCAAAAAGACAAATCTAAAATCCATCAAATACTACAGTTCAATCTCAAAAAGACAAATCTAAAATCCATCAAATACTACCCCTTCATTTTCATCCAGGCATTTTTTTTTGGGGCCAAACATCCATTTATTTTCTCAAACCACAAATTAATTGACTACATTAACCCCTCTCGTTATATATATAGATACATACAGATTCCCTCACACCGATTCTAATTAATTCACACTAACACTCTAATCAAACTTGAAATGTAAAAGCTTACTTATCTATATATATATATATAGCCCTCTTATATCAGTGAACCAATGTCTGGATGGGGTTGTACAATGGATGAGAATGTTGACTTTCTCACCCGAGGTGCAACAGCAATTAATTTTGCTAAACCAAACCAAGACAGGTAGTATAGTTCGTAGCTAGTAGTTGATAGTTTTATACTTGCCTCCCATTCTCCTCTCTGCCTATTACCGTCTGCCTAAGAAGACAGAAAAGGCCATAACAAGAAATGGAATATGATAATCGCATGCCAACGAAAATGAAGGTATCAAGTTAATTCGCCTAGACCTGAAATCAGGATTAAAGACATGAAGACAGTAAAACAGGGGAAATTACCAACTGCGTGCTTCTAAGCTGTGATGACAGTTGCTGGCGGTGCTGGAAATAGAGCCAGATCTGTGATGGTGCCGGCCCGGAAAGAGATTGACGGAGGCGGAGGGATAGAGAAAGAGGGCGTCGGTGATGATGGGAGCTTGAGTTACGGTGGAATGGAAGGGAAAAGACGGTGGAGATGGAGTGGAAGACGGATTTGGGAGGTGAGAGAGAGGTTGACGGTGGGGTTAACGGTGGGGTTAATCGGTGATGGTGGCGGCCCAGAAAGAGATTGACGGAGGCGGAGAGTGCGTCGGTGACGGAATGGAAGACGGATTTGGGAGGTGGAAGACGGATTTGACGGAGGCGGAGAGTGCGTCAGAGTGAGTTGATTTCAGAAATTTGGGGAAAGTTTGGGGAAAGATGGAGCGCAGGAGCTGGGGTTGAAATTTGGGGACAGTTTTAAGACCGGTTGTGAGACAACCGGTCTTAAAAGTGGAGTTTTAAGACCGGTTGTCTCACAACCGGTCTTAAAACTCTACTTTTAAGACCGGGTGTGAGACAACCGGTCTTAAAAGTGGATTTTTAAGACCGGTTGTCTCACAACCGGTCTTAAAAATCTTTCATTTTAGACCGGTTCTCTAGTAACCGGTCTTAAAAAGATTAATTTTTAGACCGGTTATTAGAATAACCGGTCTAAAAATTAATCTTTTAAGACCGGTTAGTGTACAACCGGTCTAAATTTTATTTTTTAGACCGGTTATTATAATAACCGGTCTCCCAAATTCTTTATAATTACGTAAATGCCACCGCGCATTTCTTTTAGACCTCATTTACTATAACCGGTTTAAATGTGCCGGTCTAAATCACCTTTTTTGTACTAGTGATTATACGGCAAAAATTGTTTTGCTTAGGAAGCAATAATTCTTCTACTCTCTTATCATATAGTAGCCATGGCTACCATTCCTTCAAGCATGCACTTTCTTCTATTACTATCTTTTCTATGTGGAAGATTTGAAATAGTATCTGCAAAAATAATACCACTCGGTTCTTCTCTTTCCCCCACTATTCCTCCCACTTCATGGCCTTCACCTTCTGGTCGATTTGCATTTGGCTTTTATCAGCAAGGCGATGGCTTCAAACTTGGAATCTGGTTGTTCGATGGGATTAATAAAACAATCGTGTGGACTTCAAATCGTGATGACCCTCCTGTCTCCTCAAATGCAAGGCTTGTTCTATCCAAAAACGGTGAGCTTCTTCTGCAAAACACTTTTATTGCTAGCATTTTAGAGCCTGCAAACTCAGCATCTGTGCTTGATTCTGGGAACTTTGTGCTTTATGGAAGAAACCATAACGTTATTTGGCAAAGCTTTGACTTCCCCACTGACACCATTTTAGGAGGTCAGAATTTATCTACTGGACATGGATTGGTTTCTGATTTGTCAGAATCAAACCATTCAAGTGGAAATTTCGTCCTTAGAATGCAGGCTGATGGGAATCTTGTTGCCTACCCTTTGAACAGTGAAAGGAACGATGATGCTTTCTGGGCCTCAAAGACTATACACAACTATCTCACAACTCACTCTTAACCTCACAGGCTTTCTTTGCTTGGGGAATGATACAAATACCATTAACGTTATTGCCTCTAGCAAAAAGATTGAAAAGAACACAAGCTTATTAATCTACCGTGCCACACTGGATGTAGATGGTAATTTTGTTTTGTATGTTCACACATTTGAAAATAATAATACTGCCTTCACTAGCCAAATTATTGTGTGGCAGGCTATTTATGATCTTTGTCAAGTCAAAGGATTTTGTGGCTTGAATAGTTATTGCTCCAACGTTACTGGCAAAGCTGAATGTAACTGTTATCCTGGATTCAGGACAATCAATGATGGGAGCAACAATAACAACATGTTTTTGATTTGTGAACAGATCATGAAAAATGACTGTATCACAAGTAAAGATCCAAGGATGCTTTACAATGTTAGTAACCATTTGGAACCTTGTTCCTTATTTGGTTATTTCATTGGAAATGGAAGCTTGTGGCAAGTCTTGCCAGGAAGACTGTGATTGTGGGGCAGCGTTACATGAAGATGATATCTGCATGAAGTATAGGCTTCCTCTTAGATATGGCAGAATTAATCAAAATTCAAGAAACAGAGCCCTCTTCAAGTTGCCTTCAGGGATTACAATCACTACTTCTACAAATCCAAAGAAGCCTTTAGTTCTTGTTGATCACAAGAAAAGTCTTATTTTGACTTTGATCTTCACTTTAGGTTCGGTTTCATTTGTTTGCTTACTCTTTGCAATGTCTATTTTCTTCATCTACAACCGTCAAGTCCATTCGTACAGAAAGATATCTGCAAGTGCGAATCTAGGATTCACTGAGGATTGTAGTCTACGAATTTTTTCCTTTGATGAGTTGGTGGATTCAACAGGAAACTTCACAGAAGAGATCGGTAGAGGATCTTTTGGAGTGGTTTACAAAGGGACAATTCGTGGAAGCAATAATAGAAGGATAGCTGTGAAGAAACTGGACAAAGTTGTTGATGAAGAAGGAGAAAAAGAATTCCAAGCAGAAATCACAGCAATTGCTCGAACTCATCACAGAAATCTGGTTCAGCTCATTGGTTATTGCATTGATGGGTCAAGAAAGCTTCTTGTTTATGAGTATTTGAGCAATGGGTCTCTAGCAGATTTTCTGTTCAAGCCTGAGATGCATCTATCTTGGAAACACAGAGTCAAAATTGCATTGGATGTAGCAAAAGGAGTCCTATATCTACATGAAGAGTGTGAAGTTTGTATTGTCCATTGCAACATCAAGCCCCAGAACATACTCATGGACGAACTATGGACAGCAAAAATATCTGATTTTGGATTTGCAAGACTATCATCAAAGCCAGAACATTCTAGATCTTCCACAACAAGATATGAATTAACAAGTGGCTATGTGGCGCCGGAACGGCAGAAAGATGCTTTGACATCTGTTAAAGTTGACGTCTACAGCTATGGTGTGGTACTGTTGGAGATAATATGTTGCAGAAGAAATATAGATGTGAATGTGGCCTCAGAAGAGGAAATAATGCTTTCAAGTTGGGTTTATAATTGCTTTGCGAAAGGGGAATTGAACAAATTGGTAGAATTAGATGAAGATGTGGAATGGAGGACATTGGAGAGAATGGTGAAGGTGGCATTATGGTGTGTCCAAGAGGACTTGTCTTTGCGACCTTCAATGAGGAAAGTGATATTGATGCTGGAAGGTTTGAAGGATATTCCAATTCCTCCACCTCCAACCCCTCTAGTTTGATTTTTGCATTCAATTCTATGAAGTTTTAAGTTATTAGTGTGTTGGTCTACGTGTGTTTCTGTTTGATATTTTGTAGCTTTACTCTTATGTATCTTGAACTAAATAATGGATGCACTAGAGCTTATTGCTAGTTTGTGTTCTTAATAGGATGCATATAGGACTTGAATTTATGGAAAAGGTTTATTATCTCATGTTTGTAGAGTCGGGAAATCGGGTCGAGCCCGTCGGGCCAGCCTTTTTAGGTCCGAGCCCTTCAAGGGCCGCGCTTATGATTTAGAGGCTAAAACAGGAAGCGGGGCTAAAAGGGCTGGCCCTGTAGGGCCGCAGGCCCTGGGCTATAGGGCCAACCCTTTTAGGCTCGTTTAATGTGTTTTAAAAATAAATTAATATATATAATATCATTATATCAAATTATCAATATGAGATAACCTAAGTACCTAATAGAATATTAGTAACAGGCAAATACTTATTAAATTGTTTGATTTATTTTATTTTCTACAATGATTTATTTATTTAAACTTTAAAAAAGAGGCTAATTTGGACATTAGATGATTATTTTAACTAAAAATTTATAAGTTTTTAAAAAATGTATCTCAATTTAAAGCAAAATAATAAATAAATCGTAAAACTAGAAATTTTTTTTTTTAAAATTAAAATGAGTTCAAGCCCGAGCCCATGAAAGGCCAGCCCTATAGGGTCACCGGCTTTCAAAAGTGAGGGTTTTTCAGGAAGCGGGCCTAAAAAAGCCAGCCCGTTTAGGCCCGAGCCCATGAAGGGCCGGCCCGTATTCCCGGCTCTACTTGTTTGTGAAGGGTAAACAATGTATTCGAAAGTAGACAAAATTTATTGATTATTACTTTTTGTTATAGTTAAATTGATTATTATTTTCAATATAATATAACGAAAATATTATATTAAATAATATTTTTTATTTTTACATATTTAGTTTCACATGAAAGAGGGTGAGCATAGGAGTTGTAACATTGTTGCTTTGTGATCTAAAAGCTAGGATTCAAATATTAGGGATAAGATTGCATATACTCAGTTGCCCTTTATATATAGTTTCATATGATTGTTAGAGCAATCGTTTCACCCAAGAGAGAGGGTGAATTGGGTGATACTAAAATTTCGTTGCAAATATAAAAACTTGACGGTGAATATAAAGCAATAAGGAGTAAGGAAAAATATCACCGAAGAGTACACCGGGAGTTATACTGGTTCGGTCACAACCACTTTGACTTACGTCCAGTCCTCAGAGCTTCTCTAAGAGTTTCACTATAACTTCCAAGATTCAGTGGGTTCTTGGCACCTCTATACAAGCAAGTTCCTTCGCCTGGACACTCGCTCCCCCTTACAAGTTGTAATCCAATCCCAACTCAAGGTTCCACAACCTTAAGTTATCTCAATAACAAATATTGAGTTTGAATGAAATATCTCTCTCACAGAGTGAATAAGAATCACTGAAGCATAGAAATATAATTACAACGTAAAACAGAGTAATGAACTTGATGATACGTTCGTGTGTGTTCTTGTTCTTATTCTCTGTTTGGATGTTCCCATATATAGATATGTTGGTGAAGACCGTTGGAACATTTTCTTTTCGTCCCTTGGAGAGTGCGCAGCCACTATTGACTTTTCCAGTTTTTGAAAAATATCCGTTGGCGGTAGGTGGCATTTGAACTTCTCATTTGACTTTCCTTACTTGATATGATTTCTTCATTGTTCATCTGTAAATAAGCTAAGAATACTAATACAATGAAAGATTAATCATATAGGAAGCAAAATAATGAACGTTGGAATGATTTCTGAATTTCTGGGTTTGCTTACTCGAGTAGCTACTCGAGTATCTCTTGAAGTTTACTCGAGTACTTACTCGAGTATCATAGGGAAAACTTTGATTAATTTCAAGTTGACACACAAGTACAAGATTACTCGGATAGTGCATGGAATAAGCTAAATTTCAAACCTTTGGAAATAGTTGTTTACTCGGGTACCTACTCGAGTAATACATTCTTTTCTTCATAGGTTACTCGGGTACCAACTCGAGTAAACCTTCAAATAAACTTTTGGTTACTCGATGCTTTACTCCAGTAATGTTGGCAGGATTTCAAGGCCGAGAGCACTTCAAGTCTGATTACCATGTTACTCGAGTACATACTCGAGTAAACTTACTTTTTGTTCATAACTTACTCGGGTAATGACTTGAGGTTTTCCTTCAAACATAACACTGCATACTCGAGTACATACTCGAGTAATCCACTTAGGATAAAATATTAAATACTTGCATACTAGAGTAATGACTCGAGGAAAATGAGATGAAAATTAGATCAAGTTATTCGAGTACTACCTTGAGATTTTTGCTTACCACAGTGTGTTACTCGAGTAGCTACTCGAGTAACATTGGCAGGGTACAAAATGCCGAGAGTAACACATTTTCTGAAACAGAGTAACTCGAGTACATACTCGAGTATCATTGGCAGGCCGAGAGCAACTTGAAAACTTTTACATGGTTACTCGAGTACCTACTCGAGTAATGTTGGCAGGCCGAGAGCAACTCCAAGTATTTACCTGGTTACTCGAGTGACTACTCGAGTAACATTGGCAGGCCGAGAGCAACTTGAAAACATTTACACTATTACTCGAGTAACATTGGCAGGTTACTGGAAGGTGCCTCTGGTAACTTCAAGTTTTGTCTCATTACTCGAGTACGTACTCGAGTAATGCCTTAGAAAAACTGCTTCTGATCAAGTTTCTTAGCTTTTTCTCTTGGCCTTTCTTCATTACTCCAATGCTTACTTCAAGTGATGCTCTTCCCTGTTATTACTTTATTCAAACTTAAATCTTTTTCATAATATTCTTTGTTATCATCAAAACATGAGATCTAACATTCTCCCCCTTTTTGATGATGACAAAACTTGGTGATTTTGAACATGGTTTTTGGAATTGAGTTCTCAATTAAATATTTCTTGAATTCAAAGATTATTTTGAAAGATTTGTTAAGATTAGATTCAAAGTGAAAATGAAATCTTAATATACACCTTGCATACACAACAAACTCATTACTCCAACAATGTATCATAAAAATTTGAATGGACTAGAAATGAACTCATAACTTAAACAAACTTACTTGCATTAAACTTAAAAAATTTATTACAAGATAAAAGTCTAACAAGTTCAAAAGACTCCCTAAAACCCATATACACCAAAATACCCAGAAATAAGCACAGACACTTCCACAAAATCACTTCAAGTACTTCTCCCCCTTTTTGTCTTCATCATTCAAGAGGAGGATTGGAAGGCTTGACCATGGAAATAGGCTTTACTGGAAGAACTAAGCCACCATCTGAACTAGAAGAGTCAAAAGAGCTAGAAGAAACTGGTTTAGGAAGATTAAGTGGAGGAATATGGATGTCGTCTCTGGGAGGAATAGAAGGAGGTTGGTAGACGATCATAGTAGTGGTCGCTACCTCTGGAGTAGTCTCAACCTCTGGAGTATGATGTTCAGTAGAGGAGGAGGGAGATATTTCCTCAGTGTGGGTAGGAGATGGAATAGGTTTAGGAGTGGTTTCAGGCTAAGGTTTAGGAGGTGAATCATCAATGATGATATGTATGGTCTCATTGGTGTCTGGGTTATCCACTGTATATAGAATGTCTTTAGCTTCAGGTAGACTAGAGACAGGAGGAATAGAGGGTTCATCCTCAGTGAGAGGAGTATCAGAGGAAGGGTTCTTTGGAGGTGGTGGTGCAGAAGAAGATGGACCGGCAGAAGGTCCGGGACCCAATGAGTCCAATCATGCCAGAATCAATCTCAGTGTCTCACCCTGGGCACGTTGCTCAGCTAGCAACTCCTCGTGCCTCTTATCCATTTTCTCAACCAACTCTGCCATTTTATAGTTTATGTTGGTTATCAATTCAGCATTTGTGTTGGCGATATCAATATGGAATCCTCAGAGTATATTCTCCATAAAATGCTGAAGTGTGGCATTGAGGAAGGATGGTGATGATGTGGTGGCAGCTGGAGCCGATGACTGAGTGTCGTCTAACTTACTAGTCTCAGCCTCAGTCTTCTTCTTCTTCTTTGACCCAGACTCCAGAGGGCCTTTGAGAGGGATGTCAATATTTAGCTTCCCAATCTGATTTCTCCCAACTGGAGTCATCCTCTCAATAGGCTCCTTGCTATCCAAATACCATATCTTATTCTCCTTCAGAATAAGCGATACTATCTGAGGATATGGTATTGGTGTGGTAGCCTTCCCATCCACTCTATATCTTTTCATCTCAGAAAAGATATACTCCCCTAAATCCTTCTGTTCCTTTAGGAGAAGTGAAGCAAACCACCTAAAGTTCCTATAAGAGAAGTGGGTATAGTTGTTGGCCTTGTTCACAAGGGATCTAGAGTAGATGTACCATAGAACCCTGTGATGATCACACATATCACTCGGTTTGAAATTTAAAGGGCCAACTAACTCATCGGGTTTAAGGACATAAAATATTTGGTTTGGTTCAAGTTGGGAGTAAATATCATTCGGGGGGTTCTCTATCCCTAACCACATGTTTATCCTAGAGGGTGATATGAGGATCTTTTGGCCTCTCACTATGGTGGTCATCTCTTCCTCAGCTGAGGTTCTGTTTGGCTCATCTAGGATCTCAAGGTTACAGTAAAAGTGTGTGATCACTTTTGTGCAATAAGGTAATCTAATTGAAAGACAAGGCATAAAAGGATCTAGATAGGAACTAAGGTCATGCTTCAATACCTCCTGAAGTAACCTGAGGTGCACATAATGTGTCTTGCACACCTTCCTTTTGGAAAACTGAGATAGATACTTTGGAGACTCCACCAACTTGTTGACATTGAACCCCTTTGGAGGGTTGGTGATCTCCTCTTCTGGCAATTTGGATTTCTTGGAAGACTGCCCCTTCTCTATTTGATCAAGTATGCTTGCCATAGCCTTAGCCACATTCTTGTCATACTTGGGATTTTTAGAAGGCTTTGGTGTAAAGGAGGGAGTAGAGGAATCAGAGGGTGTAGGAGAGCGAGACTTAGCACTTTTTCCTCTTCCAGTTGAGGTGCTCTTTTTGGATTGAGCCCTTGTAATAATAGGCTCTTTAATCACAACCCCTTTTGGTTTTGGTTGAGGTTGAGGTTGAATTTTGGCTTTTGATCTCGGGGTAAGTTTCCTTCTCTTTGTGGGAGGAGAAGAGGAAAGAGAATCAGGATGTTGTTGGGATTCAGAGGAATCTGTGGGAGTAAGGTTTTTAGTCCTCACCATTTTGAAACACAGAAAATTGGAAAAACTCAGAGAAAAAGAGTCACAGTCGCAGGTTAGGGCACTGAGAATCTGAGCAAAATAGGAGGTTTTTGGTGATGAAATCTGTTGGGTTTTGACGGAAATGAAGTAAGGAATTGATTGTGAAAAGTTTTTGTGAGAGAGTATAGTGATTTACTCGAGGAGATTTTGTGGAAATGACCGAGTTTGCGACAGTTAAAGACCTAAAACCCGACATTACTCGAGGCCTTACTCGAGTAAACTTCATTTTTACTCGAGTCCTTACTCGAGTGATCATACAGAGAATTTTAAAATAATTCATTTAAATTACGTACCTGGCATGAATAATATTGTAATTATTCATGTATGTTCCCTCGATCATTTGCAACCAATTTTGAGCAAATTTGAGTCATTTTTCATCAATTTGGAAATCTGGACTTGCAGTTACTCGAGTCCTTACTCAAGTAAGCTTCAAGTTTACTCGAGGCTTGCCTCGGGTAACCTGTCTTTTCAACTTCTGACTCTTCATTTCTTTGTAACTGAACCGTTAGATTTAAATTCCAAGTAACTTGATCCATTACTTCCAGTTTTGAAGACCATTACTCGAGTACATACTCGAGTAAAGTGCTTCTTTACTTCAAGTTGTTCCTCAGGTAATTCTTCTCTGTTAGTCATAACTTCAAGTTAGTACTCCAGTAAAGGTATCCTCTGATAACCTCTGTTTTTGTTCTTCAAAACAGAATTTCTACCTTCCTGCAAAACAATTTTCTATGCACTCCGATGCTTAAATTAATAATCATCAAAACATTATCAAATGACTTCATCTAATATTATGAGAAACTAAAATAACTTACAACTCATTGGGATTTACCATTCCCAATTCTCTTCTAATGTATAGAAATTGATCTTTTGCAAGGGGTTTGGTGAAGATATATGCTAGTTGAAGATGAGTAGGAATGAATATCACTTTCACATCTTTCTTTTGAACATGATCTCTGATGAAGTGATGTCTGACATCGATATGCTTGGTTCTAGAGTATTGAACTGGATTCTTTGCCAAGCTTATCGTACTGGTATTGTCACAATAGATTGGTATTTCTTTGAGATAAATACCAAGATCTTGTAGTTGTTGTTTTAACCATATCACTTGTGCACAAAAACTTGAGACTGCAACATATTCGGCTTTCGTTGACGAAAGAGACACTGTATTTTGTTTCTTGTTGAACCATGATACAAGAGATCCTCCAAGAAATTGTCCTTGTCCACTGGTGCTCTTTCTGTCTGTTTTGTATCCTCCATGATCTGAATCTGAATATGCAACTAGATATTCACTTCTTCCTTTAGGATACCACAGACCCAATTCGGGTATGTCAGCAAGGTATCTAAGATTCGTTTGACCGTTTCAGCATGTGATTCCTTTGGTGCCGATTGATATCTTGCACATATGCCAACACTAAATTGGATGTCTGGTCTGCTTGCCGTGAGATAGAGTAATGATCCAATCATTCCTCTATATTTTGTGATGTTGTAGTGTTTCCTTTTGACATCAGCATCAAGCAACGTTGTTGAGCTCATAGGCGTGTCCGTGCCATTTGCTTCATCCATTCCATACTTCTTCAATAGCTCTTTTAAGTACTTTGTTTGAGATATGAAGATTCCATTCTTTCTTTGTTTGATTTGCAAACCAAGAAAGAAATTCAATTCTCCCATCATTGACATCTCAAATTCTCCCTGCATTATCTCAAAAAATTCCTTACACAGAGATTCATTAGTAGCACTGAAAACAATGTCATCAACATATATTTGAACAATTAAAATATCATTGTGTTTTCGTTTGATAAAGAGTGTTGTATCAACTTTCCCCCTTACAAAACCTTGATCAATAAGAAACTTACTGAGCCTTTCATACCATGCTCTAGGTGTAATATCCCAAAAAGTGATTAAGGGCTAATGACTTTAAAAGTGGATATAATTATTGTTGAATAAACACTTTTGGAGAATGTGTGATGGGAATTTGGATATTTTAATGATTCCAATGGCTTCCTTGTGAAAATTCATGTGGGGAGAGTGTTTATTGTGAAATTGGAACCATTGGGAACAATCGTGCTAAAGTTGAAAACTCTGTCCATTGAAACTCTGTACAAGGCAGCCAATTTGTATGGACGTTTTAAATAGGCAAATGGTGTCTAAAAATTCTGAACTTTTCCAGTATTAAAGTTCACATGTCAAGCTTCAAAATGAACATACAATTTGTATCATTTTGATTTGTGACCTAAGAGTTTTGGATTTTTGAAGTTTGCCCAGCGAAATTAATTATTTTCTGGAACAGTATGCAAAGATTGAAATTCTGGGAATTTTGTGGTGATTTGCAGTAATGGCCAATATTTTTCCTATGAAGAGGACTTAAATATCTTTCATTGGGCGTTGGAATCACCTCATTTCGATTTTTCTAGAATTAGTTATGATTTTTCAAAGTTTGGGCAGAAAATCTGCCAGAAAATCCGAAAATGGGAATTATGACATCATCTCATTAAAAGATGATGTCAGCATGGATTATTAATCAAATTACTCATCTTCTTCAGCCATTTCACGCCATTTCCAGCTGAAGATAGTGAGAGAAAGTTGAGAGCTCTTAGAGAGAGAAAGAGGAGAAATCTCGCAAGGTAAGCCGATTTCTCCGACGATCTAGCTCCTAACGCGTATAACCTTGTTCCTAAGCTTCTCTTCTATGTTATTTAAGGTGTTTGAGAAGAAAATTTGGTGTTCAAGGGGCTAGGGTTTTCAGCCACTCTTAAGAAAAGCTAGAAGGAGCTTGAGGTAATGTAATATCCCAAAAAGTGATTAAGGGCTAATGACTTTAAAAGTGGATATAATTATTGTTGAATAAACACTTTTGGAGAATGTGTGATGGGAATTTGGATATTTTAATGATTCCAATGGCTTCCTTGTGAAAATTCATGTGGGGAGAGTGTTTATTGTGAAATTGGAACCATTGGGAACAATCGTGCAAAAGTTGAAAACTCTGTCCATTGAAACTCTGTACAGGGCAGCCAATTTGTATGGACGTTTTAAATAGGCAAATGGTGTCTAAAAATTGTGAAATTTTCCAGTATTAAAGTTCACATGTCAAGCTTCAAAATGAACATATAATTTGTATCATTTTGATTTGTGACCTAAGAGTTTTGGATTTCTTAAGTTTACCCAGCGAAATTAATTATTTTCTGGAACAGTAAGCAAAGATTGAAATTCTGGGAATTTTGTGGTGATTTTCAATAATGGCCAATATTTTTCCTATGCAGAGGACTTAAATACCTTTCATTTGGCTTTGGAATCACCTCATTTCAATTTTTCTAGAATTAGTTATGATTTTTCAAAGTTCGGGCAGAAAATCTGCCAGAAAATCCGAAAATGGGAATTATGACATCATCTCATTAAAAGATGATGTCAGCATGGAATTACATATGTTATCATCTTCCTCAGCTCATTTCTGTCGCACACAGCAGCTGAAGCAAGAAAAAAAACGTGGAGAGAGCTTGGAGAAAAGAGAGAAAAAGAGGAAGAAATCTCGCAAGGTAAGCCGATTTCTCCGACGATCTAGCTCCTAATGCGTATAACTCCGACTCTAAGCCACTCCTCTTTATTCTTTAAGGTTGTGAAGCTCAAAACTTGGTGTTTTAAAGAGGCTAGGGTTCAGCCAAATTTGGGAAAAGCTAGTGGGAGCTTGAGGTAACTTCCAAACTTTCATATATTGCTTATTCTGGTTGCTGTGGGCAATTTAATCGGTGAAATTTCGCCGGATTGCCATTGGTTTTAAAGTTTGGAAATGATGTGGCCTAGGGGTTATGCTGCCCAAATTGGGTCTTAATGTTAGTTGTAACCTAATGTAATGGTTAATAAAGTGGTTAGGAGTAGAAAGGAACGCGTTTACGGAGCCGAAATCGTAAAACCCCGATTTTCCCTGGAGAACTCATAAATTTCGGCCAGCCCTAGAAATGGGTCTTAGAGTTGGATTTTCAATGATTTGATGGTTCCATTGAGTTCAGGGGCGAAAATTAGGTGGGGTTACAGTTGGGCACTTTTTCAAAAAAGGCCGAGAAAGCATAATTACGGAAACACCCCTAAAACCCTAAAAGTAGGGCTGCCAAGGGCAATTTCGTAATTTTACATTGAATTTGATAATTCCGAGTCCGGAAATGGATTCCTTGGGCTGAAATATGTTAGGAAAGCCCATATTAGAATTTCGGGAAAAGTGCAACCGGACCGGGTACGGCGGGCCCGGGCCGGGTCCCCGGGGGTATTTTTGTAAATTTTCATTATAGACTTATATAACCCTAAGTAACACTATGGAAGTATCTAAATAGTGCATTTGGAAATTGTAGGATTTGATATTTGCCGCCCTCGTGAGCCAACTACGCCAGCGAACGTCAGAAAGGAACGAGGTAGTGACTTTTCTTTTGTACCATATATGATGCATTGTATGTGTGTTATATCGTTGATTTGTAATGAATTCATATGCTGCGACATCTGTGGATTTGTGTTAGCACTGTCATTCCAATAGTCCCTGAGTAGCTAACAACCGTTCGGGTTAGGACGGTGTGCCTTCCCGGCGGAGAAAGGGGATGAGGATGAGGTGTGATATATGTGATTATGTGAGCCGAAAGGCTATTTGTGGAGGCCGACGGGCCATTTGTGAAAGCCGAATAGCTGTATGGGCTATAAGGCTATATGTATGCACTGCCACGCCAATAGTCCCTGAGTAGCTAACAACGGTTCGGGTTAGGCGGTGTGCCTTCCCGGCGGAGAAAGGGGATGAGGGTGGAGTGTGATTTGTGGTGCTGCTGCTGTATGATGATTTGCTTACATGCTGTGTGCTTATGTGTGGTATAAATGTTTTGTTACTACTGGGATTCTCTTGAATCTCATTCTTTCCTTTAACTAACCTTTCAAACAGGGCGAGTGGCTCTAAGGAGAAGCGTACGACCCGGAGCGGTTAGAATCCTGTAGGGACATTTATTTTGGTTATGTTGGTTAAACTTGTTGGACAGGGTGTCTGTATATTATGTTGGTTGTAAAGAATAGTTGAACGTAGTTGTGTAGTCCCCTATATGGAGGTTGTAAACCCTTTTTGTGTATGAATGGAACCCGGGGGTTGCCGGGATTGCTATTAGATATTCTGATATGAATGAATGTGAATTAACTGCACAGGTGATTATATTCGATAATTGAACTTGAGACCGGAATAGGAAAGAAGTTTTGAAAATTTTATAAAGTCCTTACTTCACAGGGAGTTCTAAATGAGTTTTGAACTATTCGACGGTCTCTAAACCAATTTAATTACGTAATATCGAATTATAATTACGCTATTTAAGGCAGGGGGTTACATTTTGGTATCAGAGCTGTAGTTCCTGGCAAGGGTAGAGGTTGCTAGGATAGCTCCCTTAGTTGGTTTTAGGGATAGAAGATTATCTGTGAACGATTGTTGTGTATGCACATGTATGTTTATTGATGTGGACATATATGGGTTTTATGACTATTGTGCATACTATTTCTGCTGAATTAATGGGGCAAGTGTTTTGTAGAATGAAGAAAACTAGAGGACGCCCCAATATTCCGCGTGTAGACCCTGAAGTGGAGGTTGTTAATGAAAACCCACCGGATGCAATGCAAGAGCTGATGGGTCTAATTCGGGATCAGAGAGATATGATCACTGAACTGAGGGAAGAGCTCAGAGCTGAGAAGGCGAAGAACCAGGAAGGTCCGGTTCAATCCACTCCGGAGGAGACTCAAGAAGAGACTCGACATGAGGACACTGCAGAAGGATCAGCACGACCTCTGGAATCCCCACCTCGTGCTACCTTGAATCAGGAATCATATGGGATGCCACCCAGGGAGGAAAAAGACCTTCAGTATTGGGTCACCCGATTCTGCAAGCATATGCCTCCGGCGTTCAGAGGAAGGTTCGACCCTCAGGCAGCCGAAGATTGGTTGTACAAACTGGAGAAGATATTTGAGGTTCTGTGTTGCCCAGAGGAGGTGAAGCCACGGTTGGCAGTGTATAAACTCGAGGGGGACGCGGATCGTTGGTGGCGGAATATCGCCCTGACATTAAAGAGCAATGAAACACCATTGACTTGGGAACTGTTTCAACAAGAGTTCAACGAGAAATACTTTCCCAAATCAGTGCGGCTCGAGAAGGAGACAGAATTTCTCAACATCAAACAAGGGGATACAGAGAGCTTTGACGACTATTTGTCCCGTTTTGTCCGGTTGGCTCGGTACTCCTCTTACCTCCGGTTTAAAGATGATGAAGAATGGAGTTCTGATATGCTCATCCGCGGTCTGAGGCGAGAGTTGAGAAAGCGATTGGTTACGAACCAATTCACTAAGTTTAACAAGGCTGTGGAGCAATGTCGAATTACGGAGAATAATCTGAGGGAGTTGAATCCTACCAGAGCTACTGGCCACCGCAGTGAACCCAGTAAGGGTAATGCTTCCCAGAAGCGGAAAGGCCAAGGATCCTCTTCATACAAGGGCGGTGATAAGAAGCCCTATCAGCCCAGAGACCGTGAGCCTCAGAGGGCTGTGACTGAGTGGAAATGCCCTCGCTGCAACAAAACGCATTATGGCCAAAATTGCCGGGGAGAATTGGTCTGTTTTAACTGTAAGCAGCCAGGACATTTTTCCCGAGATTGTCAACGACCACGAGTAGAGCAGAAACCGAGGACACAGGGCCGAGTGTTCGCTATGACCCACGAGGAAGCTCGTAAATCTCCTGAGTTGATACAAGGTAAAATCTCTATTAATGGCCATCTGTTGCAAGCATTGTTTGACTCAGGTGCAAGTCACTCCTTCATTGCTTATGATTGCGTGAAGCGCCTGGGATTGCATGTACATAAATTACCATTTGATTTGGTAGTGTCAACCCCGATGGGTGTTAAGGCTTTAACCATAGAAGCTTACTTGAATTGTGTCGTAACTGTGGAAGGGCACCAATCTGTTGTAGATTTGATATGTTTGCCGCTTTACCAATTGGAAGTCATTTTGGGTTTTGATTGGTTAACGGCAAATAATGTTTTGCTTGATTGTGGAAACAAAAGGATAGTATATCCTGTTTCTCATAGGGTTGAAGCTGTGAATGCCGGTATGAATTTTCTTTCTACGGCTAAAGCTGAAAAGTATCTTAAAAAGGGTTGCCAGGGGTATGTAGTGTTTTTCTCAGTGCAAAGGGAAACTGGTGAAACTTTGAGTGATATACCCGTGGTAAATGAATTCCCTGAGGTATTTCCGGATGATCTAAATGGATTGCCTCCTGAGAGGGAAGTTCAATTTCCAATTGACATTATTCCTGGAGCTGGTTCTATATCTAAAGCCCCATACCGTATGGCCCCAAACGAAATGGCGGAGTTAAAGAAACAAATAGAAGATTTGCTTGAGAAAGGGTTCATTAGACCCAGTGTGTCGCCTTGGGGAGCTCCAGTATTGTTCGTAAAGAAGAAAGATGGGAGTCTTCGATTGTGTATTGATTACAGAGAATTGAATAAGGTTACTATTAAGAACAAGTACCCTCTTCCCCGAATCGATGACCTATTAGATCAACTCTCTGGTTCGTGTGTGTTGTTAAAGATTGATCTAAGGTCAGGGTATCATCAGCTGCGAGTGAAAGCAGAGGATGTTCCGAAGACTGCTTTTCGGACCCGGTACGGTCATTATGAGTTCTTGGTGATGCCATTTGGGCTAACCAATGCGCCTGCGGTATTCATGGATTACATGAACCGTATCTTTCGACAATACCTGGATCAGTTTGTTGTTGTGTTTATCGATGACATTCTGATATACTCCAAGAGTATAGAAGACCATGAGCATCATTTGGGAGTTGTATTGAATATATTGCGTGAGAAACAATTATATGCTAAATTGAGCAAGTGCGAGTTTTGGCTCTCAGAAGTGAAATTCTTAGGCCATGTTATCTCGCAAGAAGGAGTCTCTGTGGATCCTAGTAAGGTGGAAGCAGTACTGGACTGGAAGAGGCCAGAATCTGTGGCGGACATACGCAGTTTTCTGGGTCTTGCTGGTTATTATCGGAGATTTATCCAAAATTTCTCCCGTATTGCGTTGCCGATGACCAAGCTCACGAGAAAGGATCAGCCGTTTGTGTGGGATGAGAAATGTGAAAACTGTTTTGTGGAGCTGAAGGAGAGGTTGACTACGGCACCTGTGTTGATTTTGCCCGATCCCAGTTTGACATATGTTGTGTATTCTGATGCCAGTGGGCAGGGATTAGGGTGTGTCCTTATGCAGCAGGGACGTGTGGTGGTCTACGCCTCTCGACAGCTCAGACCTCATGAATTGAACTATCCCACTCATGATCTGGAGCTTGCGGCCATTGTGTTTGCTTTGAAGATTTGGCGTCATTACCTGTATGGTGTGACTGTGGAACTGTACTGCGACCACAAGAGTCTCAAATACTTGTATGATAAAAAAGAACTGAATATGGACAGCGCCGCTGGATGGAATTGCTTAAGGACTACGACCTGGAAATAAAATATCATCCGGGTAAGGCAAATGTAGTCGCTGATGCTCTGAGTCGAAAGACCGTTCTCGTTGCCGCTATGATGATACAAGAGAAGAAACTGATTGAAGACTTTCGTGATTTGAATTTGACAAACCAGATCATTTGTGCCAATTACACTGTTTCTCAAGAGGAAAGTGATCTGAGAACTGAGATTGAAGAAGCTCAGAGGCAAGATGACTGGATACAGCGCAATATGACTCGAATTGAGCGGGGAGAAGTTCCAGGGTATGACCTATCGCCTCGTGGATTAGTTTGCTATCAGAAGAGAATCTGTGTTCCACTTCAGGCGGAGTTGAGGCAGAAGATTCTAGATGAGGCACACAAGAGTCGATATACTCTTCATCCTGGTATGACCAAAATGTACCATAACCTGAAATCTGTATATTGGTGGTCGGGTTTGAAGAGTGATGTGACGAAGTATGTAGCAAGGTGTCTCACATGCCAGAAGGTGAAAATCGAGCACCAGAGACCACCTGGTTTACTTCAGAGTCCTGAGATTCCGGAATGGAAATGGGAAAGTGTGACCATGGATCTGGTTATGGGATTGCCCAGGATCAGGAATTTTGATGCGATCTGGGTAATTGTGGACCGATTAACAAAGTCAGCCCACTTCATACCAATCGATGCTGGTTACTCTCCGGATAAGCTAGCAGAGATTTATATCCGAGAAATTGTGAAACTCCATGGTGTACCGAAGAATATCATTTCCGATCGAGATCCCCGATTCACTTCGAGATTCTAGAAAGCATTGCATGAAGCCTTAGGTACTCAACTGAGATTCAGTACGGCTTATCATCCTCAAACGGATGGACAATCTGAGAGAACAATTCAGACGCTGGAAGATATGTTGCGAGCTTGTGTTCTAGACTTTAAAGGAAGTTGGGATCGTTTCCTTCCACTGGCTGAGTTCGCTTATAACAATAGCTATCATGCGAGCATCCAAATGGCTCCGTATGAAGCGTTGTATGGAAGACGGTGTCAATCACCTTTATGCTGGAATGAGTTATCCGAAAGGAAGCTTTATGGGCCAGATTTGGTTGATCAAACCTCAGCACAGATTCGGATTATTCGTAAGAGGTTACTTGCAGCACAGAGTCGACAGAAAAGCTACGCTGACAAGAGAAGACGGCCTCTAGAGTTTGAAGTTGGTGACCATGTGCTTCTGAGAATATCTCCTGTCACCGGCATTGGGCGAGCAATCAAACGAAAGAAGTTGAGCCCAAGATATATAGGTCCTTTTGAAATCCTAGAGAGGATTGGGCCTGTTGCTTATCGAGTAGCCCTACCCCCAAACTTGAGTAGACTCCACGATGTATTTCATGTTTCCCAACTGAAGAAGTATCAACCGGACCCATCTCATATTGTTGAATATGAAGAAGTTGAGTTACAAGACAACTTCACATATGCGATAGAGCCAGAACAGATCATTGATAGAGAAGAACGACGGCTCAGACACCGAAGCATTCCATTTTTGAAGGTGATCTGGAAGGGAATGACTCAGAGGGAAGCAACTTGGGAAGCAGAAGCAGATATGCGAAGACGTTATTCAGATTTTATGGCTCAAGTTGTGTGACAAATTTCGAGGACGAAATTTATTTTACGGGGGGAGAAATGTAATATCCCAAAAAGTGATTAAGGGCTAATGACTTTAAAAGTGGATATAATTATTGTTGAATAAATACTTTTGGAGAATGTGTGATGGGAATTTGGATATTTTAATGATTCCAATGGCTTCCTTGTGAAAATTCATGTGGGGAGAGTGTTTATTGTGAAATTGGAACCATTAGGAACAATCGTGCAAAAGTTGAAAACTCTGTCCATTGAAACTCTGTACAGGGCAGCCAATTTGTATGGACGTTTTAAATAGGCAAATGGTGTCTAAAAATTGTGAAATTTTCCAGTATTAAAGTTCACATGTGAAGCTTCAAAATGAACATATAATTTGTATCATTTTGATTTGTGACCTAAGAGTTTTGGATTTCTTAAGTTTACCCAGCGAAATTAATTATTTTCTGGAACAGTAAGCAAAGATTGAAATTCTGGGACTTTTGTGGTGATTTTCAGTAATGGCCAATATTTTTCCTATGAAGAGGACTTAAATACCTTTCATTTGGCTTTGGAATCACCTCATTTCAATTTTTCTAGAATTAGTTATGATTTTTCAAAGTTCGGGCAGAAAATCTGCCAGAAAATCCGAAAATGGGAATTATGACATCATCTCATTAAAAGATGATGTCAGCATGGAATTACATATGTTATCATCTTCCTCAGCTCATTTATGTCGCACACAGCAGCTGAAGCAAGAAAAAAAACGTGGAGAGAGCTTGGAGAAAAGAGAGAAAAAGAGGAAGAAATCTCGCAAGGTAAGCCGATTTCTCCGACGATCTAGCTCCTAACGCGTATAACTCTGACTCTAAGCCACTCCTCTTTATTCTTTAAGGTTGTGAAGCTCAAAACTTGGTGTTTTAAAGAGGCTAGGGTTCAGCCAAATTTGGGAAAAGCTAGTGGGAGCTTGAGGTAACTTCCAAACTTTCATATATTGCTTATTCTGGTTGCTGTGGGCAATTTAATCGGTGAAATTTCGCCGGATTGCCATTGGTTTTAAAGTTTGGAAATGATGTGGCCTAGGGGTTATGCTGCCCAAATTGGGTCTTAATGTTAGTTGTAACCTAATGTAATGGTTAATAAAGTGGTTAGGAGTAGAAAGGAACGCGTTTACGGAGCCGAAATCGTAAAACCCCGATTTTCCCTGGAGAACTCATAAATTTCGGCCAGCCCTAGAAATGGGTCTTAGAGTTGGATTTTCAATGATTTGATGGTTCCATTGAGTTCAGGGGCGAAAATTAGGTGGGGTTACAGTTGGGCACTTTTTCAAAAAAGGCCGAGAAAGCATAATTACGGAAACACCCCTAAAACCCTAAAAGTAGGGCTGCCAAGGGCAATTTCGTAATTTTACATTGAATTTGATAATTCCGAGTCCGGAAATGGATTCCTTGGGCTGAAATATGTTAGGAAAGCCCATATTAGAATTTCGGGAAAAGTGCAACCGGACCGGGTACGGCGGGCCCGGGCCGGGTCCCCGGGGGTATTTTTGTAAATTTTCATTATAGACTTATATAACCCTAAGTAACACTATGGAAGTATCTAAATAGTGCATTTGGAAATTGTAGGATTTGATATTTGCCGCCCTCGTGAGCCAACTACGCCAGCGAACGTCAGAAAGGAACGAGGTAGTGACTTTTCTTTTGTACCATATATGATGCATTGTATGTGTGTTATATTGTTGATTTGTAATGAATTCGTATGCTGCGACATCTGTGGATTTGTGTTAGCACTGTCATTCCAATAGTCCCTGAGTAGCTAACAACGGTTCGGGTTAGGACGGTGTGCCTTCCCGGCGGAGAAAGGGGATGAGGATGAGGTGTGATATATGTGATTATGTGAGCCGAAAGGCTATTTGTGGAGGCCGACGGGCCATTTGTGAAAGCCGAATAGCTGTATGGGCTATAAGGCTATATGTATGCACTGCCACGCCAATAGTCCCTGAGTAGCTAACAACGGTTCGGGTTAGGCGGTGTGCCTTCCCGGCGGAGAAAGGGGATGAGGGTGGAGTGTGATTTGTGGTGCTGCTGCTGTATGATGATTTGCTTACATGCTGTGTGCTTATGTGTGGTATAAATGTTTTGTTACAACTGGGATTCTCTTGAATCTCATTCTTTCCTTTAACTAACCTTTCAAACAGGGCGAGTGGCTCTAAGGAGAAGCGTACGACCCGGAGCGGTTAGAATCCTGTAGGGACATTTATTTTGGTTATGTTGGTTAAACTTGTTGGACATGGTGTCTGTATATTATGTTGGTTGTAAAGAATAGTTGAACGTAGTTGTGTAGTCCCCTATATGGAGGTTGTAAACCCTTTTTGTGTATGAATGGAACCCGGGGGTTGCCGGGATTGCTATTAGATATTCTGATATGAATGAATGTGAATTAACTGCACAGGTGATTATATTCGATAATTGAACTTGAGACCGGAATAGGAAAGAAGTTTTGAAAATTTTATAAAGTCCCTACTTCACAGGGAGTTCTAAATGAGTTTTGAACTATTCGACGGTCTCTAAACCAATTTAATTAAGTAATATCGAATTATAATTACGCTATTTAAGGCAGGGGGTTACAGGTAACTTCCAAACTTTCGTATATTGCTTATTCTGGCTGCTGTGGGCAATTTAATCGGTGAAATTTCGCCGGATTGCCATTGGTTTTAAAGTTTGGAAATGATGTGGCCTAGAGGTTATGCTGCCCAAATTGGGTCTTAATGTTAGTTGTAACCTAATGTAATGGTTAATAAAGTGGTTAGGAGTAGAAAGGAACGCGTTTACGGAGCCGAAATCGTAAAACCCCAATTTTTCCCGGAGAACATGTATATTTCGGCCAAGGCTGTAAATGGGTCTTAGAGTTGGATTTTTAATGATTTGATGATTCCATTGGATTCAGTGGGCGAAAATAGGTGGGGTTACAGTTGGGCACTTTTTCAAAAAAGGCCGAGAAAGCATAATTACGGAAACACCCCTAAAACCCTAAAAGTAGGGCTGCCAAGGGCAATTTCGTAATTTGACATTGAATTTGATAATTCTGAGTACGGAAATGGATTCCTTGGGCGGAAATATGTTAGGATAGCCCAGATTAGAATTTCAAGAAAAGTGCAACCGGTCCGGGTATGGCAGGCCCAGGCCGGGTCCCCGGGGGTATTTTTGTAAATTTTCATTATAGACTCATATAACCCTAAGTAACACTATGGAACTGTCTAAATAGTGCATTTGGAATTGTAGGATTCGATATTTGCCGCCCTCGTGAGCCAACTGCGCTGAAGGACGTCAGGAAAGGATCAGGTAGTGACTCTCTCTCTTATACTATGTGTAATGCTCTGTATGTGTGTGTTATCACTGTTCTGTGATGAATCTTTGATGCTGCTGCGGTTACAGCTGGTGATAGCTGTCGTTTACAGCGCAAGCTGTCGTTATTGTGATTACAGCGTAAGCTGTCGTGATGGTGATTACAGCGTAAGCTGTCGTATTGTGTATACAGCCGTGAGTGCTGTCGTTTGTGGTGAAAACCATGTATCTTTGAGATTGATGTTGCTGTTGTTGCTAGTTGTGATTTATATACATGCTTGGTATTTATACATTGTATGAGTGGTTTGTTACTACTGAGATTCTCTCGAATCTCATTCCTTCCTATGACTAACCTTTTAGACAGGGCATGTGGCTCAAAGGACAAGAGGCCGACCCGGAGCACTTAGGACCCTTAGGGGTATAGTTGATTTTGGAATGTTGGTTATATCTTTTGAATTCGGGATTACTGTATAATCTGAAATATGAATAGTATATTCAATTTTGGATGTAATCCCCTAGTGGATACTTAAACCTCAGGTTATATATGTATAGAATCCGGAAGTTGCCGGGGAATTGGTTTTACACTCTGTCATACGTGAATGTAGATAAACTGCACAGGTGATTATATTCGAATTTTTAAATGGAGACTAGGAACAGGAAAGAGATTTTGAATGATTTTGTGAAAACCCTACCACAAAGTAGGAGATTGAAACGAGTTTAAGTTATCCGAAGGTCTCTAATCTACTTTAATTATTTAATATCGAATTATAATTACATGATTAAAGGCAGGGTGTTACACTAGGAGCTTGTTTTAAACCATATAAAGCCTTTTTGAGTTTGAAAACATGGTCAGGTTTAGTAACATCCTCAAAACCTGGAGGTTGTTCTACATACATTTCTTCCATGATGTAACCATTTAGAAATGCACTCTTTACATCCATTTGATAGAGTTTGAATCCTTTAATGCATGCAAAGGCTAAGAGTACACGTATAGCTTCCAATCTAGCCACTGGAGCATACGTTTCCTCATAATCAATCCCTTCTTCCTGATTATAGCCTTTGGCCACCAATCTTGCCTTGTTTCTGACAATAATTGCGGATTCATCAAGTTTGTTCTTGAATACCCATTTAGTACCAATGATCGGATGATCCTTGGGTCGGGGTACCAAGTCCCAAACTTGATTTCTTTCAAATTGATTTATTTCTTCTTGCATTGCTATAACCCAATCATTGTCTGATAGGGCTTCATCAATGTTAGAAGGTTCAATCTCAGAAATGAATGCAGAAAAACTTACTTCATTGAAAATTCTATTTCTAGTTTTGATCCCTTCATTCACATCTCCTATGACTTGATCTAGGGGATGACTCTTGTTGTATTTCCAGGCTCTAGGTTGTCCTAGTGATTGCTTTTCTTCCTTGGTTTCATCAACTTCTGGAATAAGAGACTTAGAAATAGGTTGACCATTTTCTTGATTTAAAACAACTTCCTGTTCTTCATCAATGGTTTTGTCAGAGGATTCAAATTCATCAAACACAATATGAATTGATTCTTCAACAACACATGTTCTTTTATTGGAAACTCTATATGCTTTACTTCGGTTAGAATATCCTAGGAAAATTCCTTCATCAGTTTTAGAATCAAATTTTCCTAAGTTATCTTTACCATTATTATGAATGAAACATTTACAACCGAAGATGTGTAGATGAGCAATGTTTGGCTTCCTTCCTTTGTATAGCTCGTATGGTGTCTTTCCAAGTTTTGTTCTAATATAGGCTCTATTTGAAATATAGCATGCTGTACTCATAGCATCAGCCCAGAACACTTGAGACGCGTTCGCGTTCTTTTCATTTAACATTGCTCTAGCCATTTCAGTGAGCACTCTATTCTTACGTTCCACAACTCCATTTTGTTGAGGTGTCCTTGGAGCAGAGAAATTGTGATCAATGCCATTAGTATCACAATATTCTTCAAAGGCTTGATTTTCAAATTCTCCACCCTGATCGGTCCTAATACCTGTAATGGACATACCTTTCTCATTTTGCACTTTCTTGGCAAAAACAATAAATTCTTCAATGGTTTCATCCTTTGATGATAGAAAAATAACCCATGTAAATCTGGAGAAGTCATCAACAATGACCAATGTATATAGGTTGCCACCAAGACTCTTTATTCTTGCTGGGCCAACTAAATCCATATGCAATAATTGTAATGGTCTATTTGTTGAAATCTCATTTTTCAATTTGAAAGATGATTTAGTTTGTTTACCCTTTTGACATGCGTCACAAATCAAATCGTTTTTGAAATTTACTTTGGGTAATCCAAGAACTAAATCCTTTTTGAGTAGTTTGCCTAGTTGATGCATATTGACATGAGCTAATCTCTTATGCCATAGCCAACTTTCATCGGCATTACTCAGAAAACAATTTTCAGATTCATTTATACTAATATCTAAAGTATAGCAGTTACCTTCCCTTTTTGCTCTGAGCTTAGCCTTGATATTCTTCTTATCAAGTAGTAAGTCTTTCTTGTTGACAATCAGACATTCTTCTGAATCAAATATTATCCAGTTGTCTTTATCTGCACTTTGACTTACGCTCAGCAAATTATGACACAAGCCTTCAACGTAATATACATCTTTGACTTGTATTCCTTTGTCAGTTTTGATTTCACCAATTCTTGCTATCTTTCCGTATTGATTTCCTCCAAATTTTACCTTTCTACCTTCCTTAGGTTGCAATGTGGTAAAACTTTCGAAATCTCTGGTGATATGTCTAGAGCATCCACTATCTATGTACCACTTGCTATTTTTGGATGCTTTGAGACATACCTGCAATCAAATGACTAAGTCTTAGGTACCCACATCTTTTTGGGTCCTTTTGGGTTAGTACAAATAATTTTCTGAACATATGAGCCTTTAGGTACCCATTTGTAGGTTCCTATTGTTCCTTTCTTCTTATGAATGCATGAAGAAGTATAATGGCCTTTTCTATTACAGTAATTACAAAATGCAAAAGGATTTGATGTATGCACAGAATGCTGGAAATAATTCAAATATGACTTACCTCCTGCTTTCTTTCTACCTTTCCTTTTATCTGATTTTGGATCATATCTAATACCAGATCGATCATTTACAACTCGTTGATCTTTTAAAATCACACTTAGCATCTCACTTCCTTTAGTAAATTTTTCAAGAGTTCTTGTAAGATCAATGTTTTTCTTTTTCAACGAAGAACAATTTTCACAATTCTTTTCTGAACTTTCTTTAAGTTCAATTTCAAGAAGTTTGTTTTTCTTTTTGAAAACAACTAATTCTTTAACTACTTTGATGAATTCAGAATGTAAAGCATTATATTAAGAAAGTAATTCATCATAGCTAGGATCAGAATCATTTACCTCTTCTTCTGTTTCTTCTTGAGCAACAAGACATATATTGGCTACTTCTTCCTCATCACTTTCTTCGTCAGAGGAGCTATCACCCCATATAGCAGATACGAAGGCCTTCTTTTTGTTAAAGAATTTTCCTTTTCTCTTTTATTTGCTCTTTTGATTCAGTTCTGGACATTCTGATTTGATATGTCCTGGTTTTCCACATTCGTAGCAAATGATATGATCTTTGCTGCTAGTTCCTCCTTTCTGAAAGTGTTTGAATCCTTGTCCTTTCTTGTAGAACTTTCTGAATCATTTTTTGATTAGGCCCATTTCATCATCGTCAAACTCCTCATCCTCATCTTGATTTTCTTCTTTTGCTTTTAGTGCTAGGCCTTTCTTTCTCTTGTCACCGATGTCATCTAGTTCCCGTTTGAACTTTAGTTTGCTTTTATATTCAGCAAGGCTTCCAAATAGAGAAGCAACTAATCTCATTGATTCTCCTTTTGCTTCTTCTATCACAGTGACTTTGGCCTCCCATTCTTTAGAAAGAATATTCAAAATCTTTTGTACTTGGGTATTCTGATCATAAACTTTCCCAAGTGCTGCAAGTTGATTAACAAGATGAGTATATCTAAGTTCAAATTCAGATATTGATTCACCTGATTTCATTCAGAGTAGATCGAATTTAGTGACTAAGGTGTTGATCTGATTCTCCTTTATTCCCGAAGTTCCTTCATGAGCTATTTCTAGAGCTTCCCACATTTCCTTTGCTGTTGGAAGTATGCAAATTCTGAAATATTCACTTTGACTCAAGGCACTTTGTAACATCAGAATTGCCTTGCTGTTGAGAGTGATAAGTTTCTTGTCATTCTCATCATATTCCGCTGGCGTCTTTGGAATTTTCTGAGAATCTACAATCTTTGTAGGTTGATAGTTTCCACTCTCAATTACATCCCATAGCCCATATTCGGTAGCCATCACGAACACTCTGAATTTTGCTTTCCAGAAAGAAAAGTGTTCTCCATTGAAACCGGGAGGTCTAGTGATGGATGCTCCGTCGGGAAGAATTCCTTCACCCATACTTGCCATTGGATCCTTCTTAGGTTGTTACACCTTAACAAGAAGACCTACGCTCTGATACCAAATGTTAGAGCAAACGTTTCACCCAAGAGGGGGGGTGAATTGGGTGATACTAAAATTTCGTTGCAAATATAAAAACTTGACGGTGAATATAAAGCAATAAGGAGTAAGGAAAAATATCACCGAAGAGTACACCGGGAGTTATACTGGTTCGGTCACAACCACTTTGACCTATGTCCAGTCCTCAGAGCTTCGCTGAGAGTTTCACTATAACTTCCAAGATTCAGTGGGTTCTTGGCACCTCTGTACAAGCAAGTTCCTTCGCCTGGACACTCGCTCCCCCTTACAAGTTGTAATCCAATCCCAACTCAAGGTTCCACAACCTTAAGTTATCTCAATAACAAATATTGAGTTTGAATGAAATATCTCTCTCACAGAGTGAATAAGAATCACTGAAGCATAGAAATATAATTACAACGTAAAACAGAGTAATGAACTTGATGATACGTTCGTGTGTGTTCTTGTTCTTATTCTCTGTTTGGATGTTCCCATATATAGATATGTTGGTGAAGACCGTTGGAACATTTTCTTTTCGTCCCTTGGAGAGTGCGCAGCCACTATTGACTTTTCCAGTTTTTGAAAAATATCCGTTGGCGGTAGGTGGCATTTGAACTTCTCATTTGACTTTCCTTACTTGATATGATTTCTTCATTGTTCATCTGTAAATAAGCTAAGAATACTAATACAATGAAAGATTAATCATATAGGAAGCAAAATAATGAACGTTGGAATGATTTCTGAATTTCTGGGTTTGCTTACTCGAGTAGCTACTCGAGTATCCCTTGAAGTTTACTCGAGTACTTACTCGAGTATCATCGGGAAAACTTTGATTAATTTCAAGTTGACACACAAGTACAAGATTACTCGGATAGTGCATGGAATAAGCTAAATTTCAAACCTTTGGAAATAGTTGTTTACTCGGGTACCTACTCGAGTAATACATTCTTTTCTTCATAGGTTACTTGGGTACCAACTCGAGTAAACCTTCAAATAAACTTTTGGTTACTCGATGCTTTACTCCAGTAATGTTGGCAGGATTTCAAGGCCGAGAGCACTTCAAGTCTGATTACCATGTTACTCGAGTACATACTCGAGTAAACTTACTTTTTGTTCATAACTTACTCGGGTAATGACTTGATGTTTTCCTTCAAACATAACACTGCATACTCGAGTACATACTCGAGTAATCCACTTAGGATAAAATATTAAATACTTGCATACTAGAGTAATAACTCGAGGAAAATGAGATGAAAATTAGATCAAGTTATTCGAGTACTACCTTGAGATTTTTGCTTACCACAGTGCGTTACTCGAGTAGCTACTCGAGTAACATTGGCAGGGTACAAAATGCCGAGAGTAACACATTTTCTGAAACAGAGTAACTCGAGTACATACTCGAGTATCATTGGCAGGCCGAGAGCAACTTGAAAACTTTTACATGGTTACTCAAGTACCTACTCGAGTAACGTTGGCAGGCCGAGAGCAACTCCAAGTATTTACCTGGTTACTCGAGTGACTACTCGAGTAACATTGGCAGGCCGAGAGCAACTTGAAAACATTTACACTATTACTAGAGTAACGTTGGCAGGTTACTGGAAGGTGCCTCTGGTAACTTCAAGTTTTGTCTCATTACTCGAGTACGTACTTGAGTAATGCCTTAGAAAAACTGCTTCTGATCAAGTTTCTCAGCTTTTTCTCTTGGCCTTTCTTCATTACTCCAATGCTTACTTCAAGTGATGCTCTTCCCTGTTATTACTTTATTCAAACTTAAATCTTTTTCATAATATTCTTTGTTATCATCAAAACATGAGATCTAACAATGATAATTGTTATTGTCATTTAAAATTTGTCTCACTATAAAAAAAAGTGAATTAGCAAACAAATGTGATTGCGCTTGTCGTTAGTGCATAAATTAATAACTAAATCTTCCCTATATAGTATAGGGTGGACTCAGGTCATATCTCAAGGTGGAGTCAAGCTTAGCTTAAGAATTCCTTTTAATTATTATCGTGATTAAGAGAGAAGATAGAAAGAAATTATTGATTTAATAAAGTGAGAAAGCAAAAGTGCAATAAGAGATAGAGTAAGAAACTTCTACCAATCTGATAAGCTTCCCAAGGATTGATGAGTTGCTATCACGGTCCAAAATGATAAACAAAGTGTATAAGTGGGTACTAAGTCATGTATAAAACCCTAGATGAACGTTATAGGTCATACTCATAATTATACAATTAATAATCATACCTAGAACTAGTATACAATTATCAATTAAATAACCATTTAAATATCTCTTACCATGTGAATTTCAATAATAATTATATTTTGGTTTCCCAAAACAAGAATAATTGAACGATATATTCTCTAATGAAGCAAGAAAACGCTCTACCTATTATGAGTACTCGTGCAATCCTAATAATAACATATTTGAACTACATAAGCAATAATAAAAAGAAAAGATAGGAACTCAAATTATAATTAAAACAAGAATAACATATTAATCAATAAAACTATTAAAACGAAATTGGAAACCAAATGTGAAAAATCTCAAAACCTAGAACTAGAAAATCATAAAAACTTACATATGAAAGATTAAAACTCTAATACAACTCCTTCTAACAATTAAGAACATGGGGCTCAAGCCACTACATCTCTCCCTGAGAATCAAAGAAGACTAGCCACTCATGTGACTAGAATACACCATATTGGTAAAAAGTAAACAAGAGATATGTGTTTGTGATGATTATTGGTATGTCTTGGGTCTTTTTATAGCCTTCTTATTGTTCCTTGTTGAAGTAGAAAGGGAGGAGGATGATCTTGATAAATCTTTATCCTTTACTTGCATTTGAATTTAGCAGATAATACAAGATTGATTAAAACCTAATTCCTTTGAATCAAAAGATATAGTTTTGAATTTGAATTCATCAAAAGGATGATGGGAATGGCATGAATATGGTGGAAATAAGAAAATGATAAGGATTTGAATTGAAAAGATAATATATTGCATTAAAATCTAGAGGCGAGAAAAAATGATAGGATTTAGGGCTTTTGTGAAAATATGAATGGATAAAAGCATATGAGTTAAATGAAATAAAAATGAATTAACTAATGAAGAAAAGATAGGATAGGATGATTAAGTGGGGGTGACAAGGGGCTAGGTGATATATAGGTGGTTGGTAGATTAGGGTTAGGGTTTGAATGAGTCAAAGGGAGATATTTTAGATATAGGTGTGATCACATTTTTTGTGGCTTAAGGGGAAGAAAATATGAATTCAAATAGAAAACAATATCAAGGAATTAAATTGGCCAACCTTTCTTATGATGATGACATGTGGCACCATGATATCTTGTAAGAGAAGAAACCATGTAAAATAACCTTCATGCCCTTTATTAATGTGGTGGCTACCTTTTTGCCCTTCATGGGTCATGGAAGACACGTATTTGGCTTAGGTGATGGTCATAAGGCCGATTTAAGGAGTATAAGTTATAACTTAACACATATGGGCTCTAACCATGTTGTAATTTGGCTCAAAAGCATTCTTGAGACCTTGTTTTTCATGGATCTTTTTGCTTATGCGAATTTTCACCTTCTTTTCCATGGTTGGTTGTCTTCTTAATTTTAATTCCTTATTTTTCATGCAATAAACAAAAATTCCTTCGTGCAAATTAGCTTAATATAGAAAAATAAAAATATGGCAATTTCACAATTTTTAGCATTTCATTTATGCAACACCTTCTAATCCAAAATAATCATAATAATTACATTTAAGCACAATAATAATAATAAAATCCTATAAATAGATATAAAAATATATAATAAAATAGGGACATATCAAAATATAATTCCATTACAAATCTGTCACTAAAATTAGTGATCAAAAGTTTCTTACTTTATATAGCTAATTTTGTTGCAAGATAATTAGCCATGGAAATTTTCTGTTGCTAATTTCCATCACTAATTGGTTAATGTTTGTTGCTAACTCTCAGGATACAAACAATTATAGTTTTTCTGTTTGTCACTAAATTACTTGCCACGGAATATTCTATCGCTAATCTCATCAGAAAAGTTTCCGATTATAATTCCCGAGATAATGTATAATTTTTTAAAATTTATATTATAACGATAAAATAATTTATATAATACTAGATAATAATAGAATGATTTATATCAAATTCCATAACAAGCCTATTTTGATGAAAATATATTTGTTGCATACTCAGTCATTAATTAATTAACAACGGATTTGTAATAGTAATGTTGTTAAACTAATTAGAGATTGAATGTTGCTAAATTCCATAATTAATTTGCTATTCTTTTAAGTGCCAACTGATTTGAAGTTTAGTTCATAAATTAGTGATTATAATGTCTAGATGTTAGGAAAAAAACTTGTTCAGCTAAAGGAGTAGCATTATTGAACGGTTAAAACAAGTAAAATAGTTCTATTAAATATTATAAATTGCAGGATTTAATAATAGCTTAAACGAAAAAAAATTAAGTTGTAAAAACTACCATCCAAGGTCTCAAGTAAGAATAGCGATAGAAGAATAGAAATGCTGATAAAGAAAAGTCAAGGTCATGCTGTGATGGGGAATCAGTTTTTCTGCTCATCCTTGTGATGAGTAGGGAGATTTGGACGGTTCAGATTTAATTTTTTTTTTGATTTTTTTTGTTTATCTTAAAATAATTATTTCAATAGATATAGAATTTAAAATAAAGATAATCTCTTAACAAACATTTTTTTAAAAAATAATTTTTTTATTTAAAAATCACCCATATTAAAAAATTAAATCTAAACGGTCTAGATTTGGACGAGCCCTGAGCACCGAAACGGTTCCGCTGTGATGGTCACTCCAATAATTGTCTACAAAACCGTTTACCGCAACATTTTCTTTGACTTGGAAGTCGTTTTTCAACTCAATAAAGTAGTGCTTGACTTAAACAGACTCTTGGCCTAGATCAATATCGACCCACCGATAAATCAGTCCTTGAGTTAAACAGACTCTTTGTTATATGGTCTTTAATTACTCATTCAATCTTTAATATAAGATTTATTTATTTAATTTGGGGAGATTATATATTAAAACAACTAAATAAATTGCTTAATTGTAACATATATGATATGATTTCTCTAAAATATGTATGTGTAACATTAAATTATATTCTATATCAACTTATAAGTTAGGTAAATTAATTTGGAGAAAAATGATAAATATAAGAGATAATGGTTAATGTGCAAAATTACTCATGAACTTTTATTAAAAGTGCGTTCAGTATCATATATTTTTTGAAGATACAAAAATACCTATAAATATTTAAAAGGGGAGCAAAAATGCTAATACCGTTATTTTTTCTAGTGGGGCCCACACTCTTTTTACACACATATATATGCAATGATGTTTGGTTAAATTTAACGGTGCTAACATTTTTGCTCCCTTTTAATTGTTTATGAGTATTTTTACATCTTCAAAAAGTATATAGTGCTATATGCACTTTTTGATAAAAATTTATTGGTATTTTTGCACATTTATCCTAAGGGTTAAAATGGAAAAATGTCTTATATTTAGTAACAAAATTTACGCTTAAACAAAGGTTCTACATTTAGGATAGGAGGAGTAGCATTCTTCAAAGAAAACCAAAAATTTTACAAAATGGCCTAAATGGTGAGGAATTTATTTGATAAGAAGGTCCAACTCTTAAAGCTTATCGCAGATTCTAAATTATGCAATCGAGTTTCAAGAGATATTTAGAAATCTTCTATTGGGAATTGGGCTTGGTCCACCCTTGGTGGATTAGGCCCAAACCCATTAGTTTTAGGACCAAATAAAATACTCAAATACGTGTGGGGTATTAGTCGATAATATTCTCCAAGGGTTCAAAATTGAAATATGGTGGGAACAGTTTCCCCGTATGTTTTGGGGGGAATGGTTGTCTGACTATATATATGTGTGTGTGAATAAAATAAAACAGTGAACTGCACATAACACATAACATAGAGAAAATATTCTCTACATAAATCTCTTCCTCCTTCTTGGTGAATTTGTTGTGTTTCATAACCAATGTTCCAATAGTGATCCGGTTAGTGTGGGTATCATAGGAGTACAAATCGACATTTCAGGTATGCCCGAAACCCTACATTTGCGTTGATTTTTCTTGAAGCTCAATTATTGCATATTTGTAATGAACCTTCAAAGGTTTGATTATTCCTCTAAAATATCTCATCCTTTTGGTTCTCATCCACAATTTTCTCAAGTAGGGCCATCCCGCGCGTGATAGTAACTCCTAATCAGTCATTGATGAAAACATTACTTTATAAGTCGTTTTGCTGGATGAAAGCCACTCAATAGTGAGATAGACAGCCTACAGAAATTTAATTTGTTGACCGTGCTCTTGAATATGATGTTCATATATACATTGGCCAAGTCAATATGTCACCTCTATGTTCTCAAATGCCTTCGAGTTGCTCCTCTATGTTTCAGATATTAGTTGGGCAAAAAACAAATCTTTCAGCTCAAGAAACATAATTGTTGTAGGTACCATTGTATATCTTAAACTAAGAAAATATATGCTACCTCCTGTTCACCATTTTGCTTACCGCAAGTGTACAGGTCACAAGTATTAGTGTTGTAAAGAGTGTTGTTCCATAAATACTATGAAGCAAGTGAGCTAATTAATGTAATCATATTCTTAATAGGTTGAATGAAATCATTTGACATTGATGAAGTTGAATAAGGATTTTTATGAAAAGCAATAAAAAAAGTAATGGAAATTGAAAAATTGTTTTTAACTTCAAGAGGTTAAAATTTTAAGATTACTTCTTTTCCATTGTATGTTATGGAACTATGCAATCATTTACTTTGTTGATTAAATGAGTATGTATTCTAGCCAAAAGTTCTAAAATCATCAACCAAGTTCTCTCAAGTCAATATTGATTTTTAATCTTCATTAAAAATATTCAATCTCTTGTTTATAATTAATGAAAACCTCTTTCTAAAACAATCCTTCAATTGACTATGCTAGGTGTTTGTTGTATAGCTTAACCGCAAGCATACAGGTTGCAAGTAATATAAAACGTATCGTCCCACGAGGACTAAGGCACAAACAAGCTAGTTATGGCAATCATATTCTTAATCAAGTTGAGTAGATTCAATTTTGTTTAGTTTTAAGAATTCAAAGGAAATAATGCAAATAAAGTGGACTTAATTTCACGAGTATGAACAACCTAGGATTATCTATTTCTTATTATTTCATGAACCTAATTAATTCACCCTCAATTAGTGATCAAAGAAGATATGTGTTTGCTAAGATTCAAAGCTAATCGATTATGTTCTCTTGAGTCAAAACCAACATCTATTTTTAAATAACTCATTCAATCTCTTACAACAAGACTGTGAAAATAGTCTTTAAGTGCCAATCTTACAATGACAATACTAGTTTAACAGATAGATCTCTCTCTTCTACTAACAAACCATCCATCTAATGCTTGAACTTCAACTCAATATGATTTTATCTAAATAATTAAATAAAATAATCTTTCTCAAGCATTATCTCATTCAACAAAATAGCCAAGTGGTGATCAATGTCAACACCCATTAACATTTTGATATGGATAGAGTAATGAGCGCAAAGTTCTGTAAGGCATATAGAAATAGTAGAAACATACTGATATTGAGTACAAGTTTACATGCAGGAGTCTCCCCGTAGGGATTGGTAATATATACATGTTTCTCAAAATGTCCAAAATATAAAAATTAAACTAATATAACCCAACTGCTTCGATCTTAGGGTCCGTGCCCTTCAATTGCCCATATCTACTACTTTACCCTTAGAGCCACTGGTTCTTGCTGGAATATTGATTAATTGTAAAAGGGTGAGATTCAAATGAATCTCAGTAGTAACATATAATCATTCATAGAAGATGCAATAAATAAATATGCCAAATAACAAATAATGCAATATTATGCTAACATATACTCAATTTAGTTAGAAATGTGTTCAGAGCCAACCACTATTGCAACCCTTATACATTCTGTATGTCAATCCTCGATTGGGCATATCAGTGTACTCGTAGGCACTGTATATCATACATATTATAGAAGATGGCATATATAAAGCATATAAACATTCACATAGTATATGAAGGATAGAGTTACTACCTTAAACCCTTTTCAACTTGTAAAGCGTTCCTCGAGATTTATGCCACAGCTCGGTTCTTAAGTTGGTCCTAAAATTCTAAATGCACAAGAATTATGTTAAAACACATTCATGTACCACTTTAGAGACTTCCAAAGTGTTTTTGGTGGTTATATGAGTCTATATTGAAAAATTACCAAAATGTCCCTGGGGAACTGGCCTGGTCCTGCTGTACTATGTCCAACCATACTTTCCCGAAATTTTGACCTGAGCTATTCTTACATATTTTCGCCCAAGGAATTCATTTCTGGCCTCGATTTTTGTAAAATTACTTCCAAATGATAGTTTTGCCCTTGCAGCCCCTAATTAGTGTTTCGGGGGCATTTTGGTCAATTCTCTTTCTAGGGCTTTTTTTGAAAAAGTGTTCAACACTAACCCTACCTAATTTTCCTTCATGAACACAATGGAACCATCAATTTCATGAAAATCCAGCTCCTAGCCCCATTTTCTTACTTGTCCGAAACCTAAAGAAATAAAAAGGGAAGTTTGAAATCTTTGATTTTGAACCTCAAATCATTGTTCCTTTATACTCCTAATCACTTGATTAACTACTTAATCACATTCTAAACATGATTTGACTAAATTTAGGTAGCATAAAAGTTAGGGTTTGAGCTTCCAAAATTTTACAAATCACAACAAATCAACCACAAAACCACCAACAAATCCAACAACAACAATATCTACAACAAGTATTTAAGTTTGGTGAAGCTACCTTTCGTTTCCTTCTTCCTTTCTCTCTTGGCCGAATTCTTTGTCTCCACAAACCCTAATTTTTTGCGCTAAACACCTTGAATCATGGAGAAGAGTAACTTAGAGAAGTGTTTTCGCAAATTAGAAACCAAAATACCAAGGAAATCCACCTTACCTTGAAACTTTGCTCTTCCTTCTCTCCAAAAATCTCAAGAGCTCTCTCTCTCTCTCCCCTTTTGTGTAATGGCAGGTGGAAATGAAGGAAAGAGGAAGGGATAATGTGTTTTAAAATATCCCATTTCGTTTGATTTATTTAATTACACAATCTTCCAAAATGTTGACTTTTAGGGCATAATTTTTGTTTAAGCTTATCTACATGTGAATTTGTGTCAGAAAGCCCATTAGTATGTAACTAATATTTCCTCCTCTTTGGTCATCTCTCAATCACGTCCCACAGCCATATGAGAAGCCAAATGGGCTGATGTGAATTTATCTCAAAATTACATCATTTACCATCACAAATTTTTCCATTTTTGGATTTGTGGCAATTCTAGTAGATTTTCTGCCCAAATTTTGAAAAATCATATCTTTATTCATAGATATCGGATTGGAGTGTTTTCAAAGGCTATAGAACTTTTATTGAGTTTAGTTTCAAGGAAAAATATAGCCTTTAGCTAATCGGAAGCTCACAATTAACAGAATTTAATTCTTTGGACGTTGTTCCAGGAATAGCCAATTTTTCTGGACTAAATTTAACAATTCATAACTTTTAGCATATAGCTCCAAAAATTACCTATTACCTATCAAATTAAAACTTATGATGTCTACTTTCATGTTGTAAAATTTCATAATTTTTGGTTATTATTTGGTCATCCAAAACCACATGACAAACTCACTGCCTCTCAAGAAATTTTACTGGTAGTATAATCACATTTCAATTTTCAATATTTAATTCCTATGGTCTTGAATATTCACCATTCCACTTCATTGAATATTTCATATAATTGCAATGCATTTTGGTGAATAAAATTTGGGGTGCAACAATCAAACACTTGGAGGCACTAAGCACAAGATAAAATCAACACATAAAACCTTATTAGATGCTGAAAGAGAGTAAATTCAAGGTTCAATCCATAATAAGTTCAAGATAATTCTAAAACGAAAGGTCTAGCTGCTCATAATTAAAAAAGAACAAGAAACACATAGAGTCTTCATGTCTATAGTAGAAAATAGAAGAAAGCGAAGGAAAATTAGGAAACCGATGAAAGAAGGCTTGAATATCTTCAATCTCAAGCTCCAAGATCTTCTAAATCCAAAACCCTAGAACCTCCTTGCTCCAAAATGTGCTCCTTGACCTTTTTTGTGTTTCTAGTTTGAAGATGATGTCTAAGAATGAAGAAAATCTGGCTCCTAAAGTTATTTACAAGAAAATATTGAAACTGTGGATTTTTGGTCCGACAAGGGGCCATAGCACTCCTATTGTTGTGCCATAGCGCCCAAGAGATTATATATTTTTTTTTGCTTTGCGCAGGGTGCCGTGGCACTTCTACTATAGTGCCATGGCACCCAAGGGTTTTTTTTGTCTTTGAACCAAGTACAATGGCACTTCTATTAAGGTGCCTTGGCATCCGCAAATCTTCTTAATTTGACTCCATATGCGTTCGCTTATTCCTTCCTTGCTTAGAATATCCATCTTACAGACCAAAATAAACACTTATGAGTGGAAAAACTTGCTTGCTTCAATTTCTAACAAATTTACATCAAATTCCTAATAATATTAACGTTATGCTCATTTGATGCTTTTGGTCAATAAACTCATGAAAAACACTTCTAACTTTGCAATGATGACTCCTCAAATACACTCAAAGCATATGTCAAATCTATTAACATTGGGGAGCACAACTATAGATTTTTGCATTTATAACACTTAATACATAAGATTACAGTTAATAAACGTCATGTATGTTGGGGCGGAGGTTGCGTAAGG
The DNA here is from genome assembly GCA_963210345.1 of Inga oerstediana. NCBI lineage: Eukaryota > Viridiplantae > Streptophyta > Magnoliopsida > Fabales > Fabaceae > Inga > Inga oerstediana. Next base: position 40,873,722 of record OY723407.1, read on the forward strand.
ATATATAACGCTTGAAAGCAATAGTTAATTATGCACACCATCATGCATTGCACGGCGAAATTCATAAAAATACAAAAATAACTGTTGTAGTTAATAACTGTCATTTATTTAGTGACAAAAATTACAGTTCTTTAAAAACAACCATTATGTAACACTTACAAATGATTTAACTTCCAACCTTACATAAAAAAAACATAAAAATATTGGTTATATTAAATGACCATAAAGTATGAATGACAAAAATGACTTTTTTTAAAAAGCCTCATTGCCTCCTTCTCTAACTACATACACTTTCCCCAACTGCCTACCACTCTTATTTTAATTACCTTTTCATAAATCTCTAATTAATTCTCACCCAATTAACCCCTAAGGATTGGAGCTCTTCCTCCTCTATAGCCATGATATTCTCGCTGGTTGTGAATGAAATTTGCGATGATTGAATATGTGAAACTTGTGATTACAAGTTTCGCATGTCCAATCATCATGAATTCCATGGACAAATATTTATAGTGACACACACATTCGGATAAAAGCCATACCTCTTTCATTCTCTCCCTTTGACCAAGAAGGTTGACAAATTAACTAGAGAATGAAGAATATAATGATGAATCTGTTTCTTCATCTCCATAACTTTTTATTTTTTTTACATTGTCTTTTTCTTTTTTAATGTTTTTTTGTAATATTGTGGTTGATTATACAATTAATAGTAGATACCAATAAATTAAAAAAAATTGTCAAATACATAATAGTTAACATATAGAAATAGTCATTTATTAGAATGCCATCTTAAATTCCTAACGGTTTTTAAGAATTAATTGTCACCATTTATAAAATATAATGATCTTTACTACTAAAATATGTGATGGATCGATAATCCACAAAACCCACTCTATATAAATGTCCAAAAATTGAATTGTAGTACTTCTTTACTTCCATTTCAACTTCTCAAAGCCAATTTATGATTCACCAAAAAATCATGCGCAAACACAAGTTAACTTTTGTTTCATCATCTGGCAGAAATTAGAAAGAGGAACTCCCTCCACCAACAAGGATTGAATGTCTCATCCACATAACTTATGAGCTTCATCATATGGTCTAGGTTTACATGCGAGAGCAAGGATGCATGGACCAGTGCTTGAAGAAATTTATGTAACCCCCTTCATAATTATCATTCGAAATACGTGATTATGATAAATTAGAGACCAATGGAATTCAAAATGCATTTAAAATCACATCTTTACGATAGGGTTTTCAAAGAAAAATCTTTTAAAATCTAATACACCTGGTCTTATATTTGCCTTTCGAATTCAATTACCTCCCCAAGATAAATCGCATTCAAATATATCAGAGTGCACAACACAATCCCCGGCAAACCCCGGGTTCCATATATTCTTTAAAGAGTATACAAATTCCTATTTAGGGGATTACACAATATCATCCTTGATATAAATCCAAATACACGTCCCAAATCCAAAGAGGAATACAAATTATTCAACACTTTCAATCTGTGATAACCAACTACTAACTAATACTCTTAACCAGGAACTTAACCCGCCCTTGGTTAATTGCTTCTTCTCGAACCGCTTGCCCTGTCTGAAATATTAGTCATAGGAAAGAATGAGATTCAAGAGAATCTTAATAGTAACAAATCACTCATACAGTATACAAACACATAGCATGTAAGATCATGTTAAGCAGCATCACAATGATTCATGGCTCACACCACAAACGACAGCACTCATGGCTGTAAACACTATGCGTCAGCTTTCACTACGATCTCAAAGTAACAGCTTGCGCTGTAAACACTATGTGTCAGCTTTCGCTGCGATCTCAAAGCATCACAATGTATCACTATGCATGACAAACATACATATAATGCTTTACACATAGCATAAGAAAAAGAGTCACTACCTTATTCTTTCCACGTGTGCTCCAGCACAAATAAATCACGATTAGGGCAAATACCAAATCTTGAAAATCAAATCAAGGACATAGGGTTATTCCCTTTTCCAATTTCTCAACTTCTAAACATCAAAGTTGGTTATCATTTAAGACTTTTAGGTGGCCACTATAAGCCCAAACATATGCCTAAAGGCTTGGGAAACACTTGACCAAAGATCACCTTTTAAAAGTCCAAAATGTTGATTTTTGGGGGTTGGCTGCGGCCCACAAATCCACTGGCCGCGGCCAAAAATTGCTCAGAAACATTTGGGCCACAGCCCAAGAATTCATTGGCCGCGGCCAAGAAAATCCTGTTTCTTGGTTGAACTTCCAAAAATCATAACTAATTCCAAAAAAAATAGAAATTGGGTGATTCCAAAGCCAAATGAAAGGTATTTAAATCCTCTTCATAGGAAAAATATATTCCATGATTGGAAATCACTAAACAAATACAGAATTGCACAAAACTCAAAACTGTTCCAAAACAGAGTTCAGTTTCCATCCCATAATTTGGACAACCATAACTCACAGTACAAAATACAAAATGATACAAATTAGATGTCTATTTTGAAGCTTGGGATGTGAACTTTAAAACTAGAAAGTTTCATAGTTTTCTGACATCATTTGCCTATTCAAAACGCCAACACAAACAGACTGCCTAGAATAGACTTTCAATGGCAGCATTTCTAGTTTTGGCATATTTGCTTCCATTGATCCCAATTTCATACCAAACACCATTCCCACACAAATTTTCACAAGGAATCCATTGAAAATACCAAATCAACCAAATTCACATTACATTGATATGTTTTACCAATAATCACAACATGTCATCACACAATCACAACACAAACACACATTGCTATTCCTTTCATTCCAAGTTCTCAAACCAATTCCAATAGCTCTATAACACATCAAGACACCAATTGACACTCAAAACACAAGGTAATTCATACATTTAAAAAATACCACAAAATCAGGGCAAAATTCACAAATCACAATACTTAACCAAAAGTCATAAAACTTAGATCAAAAGGCTTCAAATACTCACATCTTCCTCTTTCCCAAACAAATTCCTTAATTCTTCATCTTTCTACTTTTCCTCAAGCCATCAAAACACCTCCTTTCAAGAATCTAAAACCATAGAGATGAAGCTCTCATTAACATGATCAAGATTAGTGAAGAGGATTTAACCATTAGAGGCCATTACACAAACCAAAACTCACCTTGTTTCTTTTTCTTTCCTCCCCCAAGCTTGCGTCCATGGAGAATGGTGAGAGAGAATGGAAGAGAATGAAGAAGCAGATTTTTGGGGCTGCCAATGGTCTTGGCTGAAATTAAAAGAGAGGAGAGAGGGAGAGTGAGTTGAAATCTTGACCCAAGATCAAGGGTCCACATCTTGCCAAGTGTCACTTTCTTAAGCCATCTTCCATTAGCTCATATACACACACATAAACTTGATTCCACCCTTTTGATCTCTACAAAAATCAATCTCAACCATTGATCTTTGAGTTACCAAGGAGCTTCCTCTTCGGTAACCAATCAATTGGTCAGTAACTTTACCATTTTGCCCCTGATTATGGTAATTCCTCTTGAATCACCACCAATTACATCTTCTCATTCATTCACACCATACATACGCCCTCCCCCTTATTTTCATTCAATTTAGATGTTAATCCATAATTAAACTCAAATACAGGGTTTCGGTATTGCTCATAACATAAGTGACTACAATCCACATCATATTCTCCAAAAGGGTTTATTTATCACTAATCACATCCACTTTTGGAGTCATTAACCCTTAATCGAATTTGGGATCTTGCTAAACCAGGGCTTAGCAGTCCACTTAATCCAGGGTTAATCTCCAGCCTCAAGTCTCAAAATTTGAGGTATTACAATTTACCTCTCCTGTTTACTCTGTGAACAAGACGGTGGACAAGTTACTAAAGAAGGAAGAATCTGATGATGCCCAGATTCTCAAAAAATCTTCGTAACTTTTTATTTTTAGTTTGTTTATTTACTTTGTCATTTTCTTTGGTTGTAAAATGGTGGTTGCATAATCAACCACCATTTTTTTGAGAAAAGTAATATACATTATGGTTCTTAAGTAACAAACATCACTTATTAGAATACCATGCAAATACATAACATTTATAATTTGTAATCGTCATATATTGTCTCACAAGAATGAAGGTTCTTATGGTAAAACTATTATGACATGTTAGATGAACAAACAAATGATTTATCTTCCAACTTTATATCAGCAACAAAAGCATAACGATTTCTCTTAAATAACTATTAACTAAATGGTCAAAGCCTTTCCCATTCCCTACACTCATAATGAGAATACTCCGTGCTTCTTCATTTTTCGATGATCGACACGAGAACCAAGTACACTTTCATTACCCACCATTATATGCGACTGCTCCTTTTCAACTTCCAACGTGTGCAATAATGGTTCGAACTCGTCAATTCCAATCTATATAAACTTTCCATTTCCTTATGTTTATCACACTATTTCTTTATTGTCCTCCTTTGTTCTTTCAATCGCCAAGATGAATTGCAATGCTGAAGACTTGCTAGAAAATCCACAGTGTCGTCCTCCTCCTCCTTCATAACCTCTACCATCTCCTTCTCCCCCTTCTCCTCCTTTATAACCTCCTGCTCCTACTCCTACTTTAAACCTTTGACTCCCCCCTCCTTCGGCTCTACCTCCACCTTTGCTCCACATCCGCCTTCGCCTCAAGTAGAGGCAATGATGCATCATTTAGAATGCATTGACCATACTGTAAAGAGCTTGGCCGGATATTTGTCAAGTATGAATGGAAGGCCAATCTCATTCTTAATGAGTATGAGATTGGTGACCATGATTTTGACATATTTGAGATGATTCAAGCCACTCTTCTGGTGACGAGTAGTATGATGATGTGAGGCTTGCTATGAATTTACAGAACTTTTAATTCATTCAAATTGAAAGAAACAAAAGTTCCTAAATGCACAGCATATTTCAGATCATCTATCAGGCAACTAGTCACCAGAGGGTGACATTTTTTTATTTTTATTTTTATAAAATATAAAAATATAATAATCTGGGCACTAGTTGCCCAAACAAGTTCAAAGAAAACAAAAATAATAACCATACCTCACGTTATTAATAACAAACCATAATATATAATCAAATAAATAACAATTTTATCAATACAACCATTATTTAAAATCTTCGGCATGATAACCCAAAAAATCTTACCCTTCCTATTCTATTTAAGCATCCAAAATAGAACATACTTGAGACTTAGTCTGTTCAAATGAAACCCACCAATATCGTAACCTTACTACTCCTATTGTCATTTCTAGCTGCGAGAGTCATTTTCAATTAAACCACACTATAAAAAGCCTTCATCTGACTTTTCAATGATAGCCACTTTAGTGCATATCTTGACACTTGTCTTAGCAATTACAGCAGAGTTGCTTTTACTTGCCCTAACTTGCGTTTTCATCATTTGTAAGCCCTAGCTAGGTCGTATTCCATTGGTGCTTTGTTTTCCTTATTCGATTTAGGTGCCTTAATGAAGTCACGATGTGATAAAGCATTCAAGGTGTATTAGCTTTCTTTTGTGAAGCTATTTTTTTTTTTGGAAAATATATTATTACTCTGATCAAATGTTCATTTTCTATTATAGGAAGTTGTGAACCCATTGCTTTGATTAAAGGTTCCTACTTTATTATTTCTTTGAAGTGATTTATGGAGATATGGATCCCTAAGCAAAGATATATCTTTTTATGAAAGTATCGATATCTCCAAAAGTGACTTCAAAAAGATCAATAAGGGTATACCATTCTAGTGTTGGTCCCTTGAGGCTCTCATGGAAGAAGAGTAATAAAAAGTTTTCATCTTGCGACCATACAAGCATCTTGGTGTAATAAGCCTTAAGACGGTATATCATATTTCTCATACCCTTATACTTATCGAAGTTCAATATCTTCAATTTCTTCAGAATCAATACATGTGGTGCCAAGACAAATCCTCTAGATTAGGTGAACCCCATATGTTTGATCCTTGGAGGGCATTTAGTTGGTCCTTTACCTTACCCAACACTTCTTTCCATTCCTCCTTCTCAACTAATAAGGAGGGAATGTGGAAAGTGTGTGTTAAATCTTCACTTAGTTGTTCCTCCTTATTGTGATTTCAAGGATTTTATGGCTTATCCTGAGGCTATTCTGTCATTTTTTCTTTCTTGCCACTTTCTGGTATGCTTATTTTAACATTCCTCAATGGATTAGATGTTCTTGAAAGGCTATAGTCAAGGTGGAAACAATTTCTTTCAAATATGCCATTTGTGCCTCTATATAAGACATCTACTAATACAGATTAGATTCACTTTCATTTACATTAGCTGCTATCTAATTACTATGTGAGCTCGTGTTGTACAAATGCATAGGGGGTAGCTGGTTAGGACATTTAGATGAAACAATATTTTATTACCTGCTTAAAAAGGAATAAAATGTCATTAGTCTATTTGAGATCATAGTTCAAGTAAGCACAGTGAGTTATCTTTATTGTATTGGCATAAAGGTCTTTTAACAGAAGTGTCCTCAAGCTTCTTAATAGAATCTATTATTCCATAGGGAGAATTAGAGTTAATCATTAGAGAAGAGGGACCGTGACTCCCATCCTAGCCCAAGATCTTCCTATAAATATAGTGCTAAGTAAGCATAGAGTCTTCTGGAACAAGTGTCCTTTAGCCTCCTTAAAGAATCCATTATTCTACAAGGAGAATTAGAGTTGATCATTAGACAGGAGGGACATTGAATCCCATCCTTGCCCAAGATCTCATTATTGATCGTAGTGATGACCAAGTGAGTAAGAATAACAATAAATTGAATGATATTTATTTGATGATCATATCAAAATTTTTTTATAAGTTTGAGTTCCTTTACTATTCAATTACATAAGTTGAAAAATTCAACAATCTTTACTAGTGGATTTAAAGGAATAATCATGCCCTCAGCGTGCTTGAATGTGCTAGTGAATTTTGGGATCCTGGTGTTAGCAAAGTTGATTAAATCACCACACCTCTTTACCCATTCTTCTATCACAACAACTTGTATATGATAAAGGAGTTCCCAGTTGGCTACAACTTTCCTTTTATGATCAGTTTGTCCGCAAGGATCTGGATTGTTTCAGTAGTACTCACTCTTACAACAATTAATTCACCCATCCAAGAGTTGAGTGAGAATGTGAACTTCTCATTGCAATTCTTTAAGGATACATTATCTTGCAATTTCTCTTTAAGTGACTCTTTTTCTATAGTTATCTTCAATAGTCAAACTCTATTGTTCTTCGTTTGCCTATCGTTTTCTCGCATAGCCTTTTTTAAGCTTTTTTTTTCTTCTTCAGCTTCATGATTTTTGAGTGTTCTTCTAAATCTCTTCTCTTTTTCTTTTCTACCAGTTTTTCTTGGAAGGATGCGCATTTGTCCTCTAGCTATCTCATCTTTCTCTTATGTTAAGATTCCACCTTAGAAAGTTCCTCTAATTCCTTTTATCTTGTTTCTAAGAGCCTTGCCAATTCTTTTTTCACTTCTTGGGCATTGTTTCCTAATAAAGGATCTTAGGGAGAATGAATTGGATTAGCTCTTTCAATTTTGTCCTTGGGCCATTCCTTATAGCCTGAAGTAGCACCTATTTTTAGCTTCCCTAGCTTGTATTTTTTCCTGCTCTAAGCTTATTTGATTTCTTGACCTAAGCCTTTCATGCCATCTTCTTTGTATAAGAGATGTATGGTTTTCACTTCTTCCTATGAGGGAGCTTTTTATCAAAATGCTAATTGCTAAAGAGGGGTTGTAATGGATACATCCTCTTGGTCCCATAAGAGGCATATTAGAAAGTCCCCGTAGTAATGGATAACATCTTCATCCTCTCACCATTCTATTTTCCACAAGGGGGAATCTTTTGTTAACTGTGAGAACTCCTTCCTCCAATCATTTTTGTTTAACTGAAGATGATTGAATGCCATAGGTGGATTAGTAAACTTGTTGTGCCTTTTCTGGAAGTACTTCTTCTTGCTATATACGTGACTCAACATCCATACCTCAAGTAATGCAAGGCAACATTTTATCTATCCTTCCTTCTTTAGGTGGTAATGAGATAACAACATATATGTCTCTGCTAAGATTGTAGGTACCAAGTTGATTTGATAATACTCAATGATTGGAAGACCTGATAGCTCCAAGGTCAATTATTCCTACTGATGAAAGGAAAGAGGATCATGCCATAAATAGTAAAGGCAAAGCCCTACAAAAACTCTCCCAATCTTTATTCTCTGCTAACCTTGCTAAGTAAGCTTCCATGGTGGTCCTTTTAATCCCCTTGACCTGTTAGATACCTACAATACATACTTCTTCCATGCTAACCTCTAATAGCTTTGCTATTCCTCCCTGAGAAGGTAAATGACTTGGAAAATGATAAATCTTATAGTTCCTTTTAATCAGCATCATAAGGATTTCCTTGTATTCTTTAAGGGTTGGGGCTGGTTGAAAATTAGAGAAAGTGCAGCATCTTAAAAAGGCATCCCAATACTACCCCAGTTCTATGATAGCATCAATATGCACTGGCACATGTTGCTGATCAATAATGTTGCCGTACTTCTTCATGAAAGCCAATTTGACTGAACCTTGAATGTAGCGACTCAATCAAATCAAGCCTTCAAGCGGTTCTATTCCTACCATCAATATGATACCCTTCTATACACCTTTTTGGTGGGAACTTGATTTAAACCTAGTTTTTGTGCCATTAACCTTTATGCCGAATTCTGTCAAGAGTTTGATAACTCACCTTCCTATCATTAAAGGAAAGAGAATGAAGGGTTAGATAAAATTTCCAATATCATGTATGCTATACATGTGATTACATGTGCTTTCAGGTATTGATATAGGTGATGGACATTTAAGAAAATGAACTTTACCTCCTAAAGAGATCCATTACCTCATAGGGAGGATGAAGTGCCCATTAACTTACGAATGATCCATGCCATCACGCAGCTAAGGGTATTTTTAAAAACATAATTATTATGTCCAAGGTCCATATCAAATGAAGGTAAACTTATGCATGATTTAATGATGCCACGTGAGCCCTAAAAGGGTTGTCTCTTATTGAGATGTTTTCTAACATGATGGATGTGATGAGCTCAAGGTCTTTTAGGTTCATAGACCCTTGGACTAGAGTTGGCTATCTAATGCATACACCATCCTTATGATGTATCTTTATATGGAGTGATGCTAGATACATATTGAGGAAAAGTGATAATTAGCCGCTTGATTCTAAGGGTTTTTTTTTATTAAACATGGATGACAATAAAGATTATCAGCACAAATAAATATATGCCCTCCAATGTCCTATTTTATGAATAACCCTAAGTTAGGGATATCTACATAGGAAAGATAAGTACTAATTAATTAGGCAGGTCAATAATTTCCACTAATATGTGCAATGGTTTCAATGTGGTTTTAATCCTCATAGATAAAGGTCTTCTAACTACCCCCGTTATAAAAATGAAGGCCCCATTTGATGTAATTGACCTTCAAGTGATTCTGAAGCCCCACAGGGATCAACCTCACCAAATGAGTAACAACTAGAATAAAGTTATGATAATAACCTCAGGGGTATTGAAAACCCCACAGGGAGACCGCTATAAACTTCTACTCACCTAAGGAACTCACAGACCTAGGTATAAGACCCAAAATATATGTGAGAAGAATATTATATGTGTTGAGTGTGTGTGGAAAGCATACCAACCTGTGGGCTTAGATTCTACCCAACCCTTATCTTCTAAGCATATCACAAGATAAATTGAGAAAACGAATAAATAAATAAAAGTAATGAATGAATAAAGAATTTAATAAATAAAAAAAAGGTAATTAAAATAAAATTAAGATCATATTCTTTTTTAAACACTTAGCTTAAATGGCCTTGATTCTCAAATCGTAACTAGTTGAATCTCCAAACTGTAGCGCCCGAAATTTTAAAAAACATTGAGCTACCACCAAAATTTTTAAAACAAAGATAATTTTAGAAACTTTTTTTTTTTAAAATGAAAACTAGTTAGGGTTCAGGAGTCGAATTGTGCGTGGGGAAGGTGTTAGGCACCTCAAAGCATCTGTTCATAAGAACGATTACCCTAAGTTAATTGTTTAAAAATGAATATGGCCTTTTAGTTTTATCATAATTACCAAAAACATAAACAAGAAAAAATTATTTACAAGAGGAGAAAACAAATAAAGAAAAACAAAATTATTTATTTACACAATTGGACTTGACTTAGGATGGAAAGCTTAGGGCCTACGTACCTTTTGAAGGAGTAAAGCCCAGGTAGCTCGTTATGGGTAGAAATGCATGGCATTTAATTGTTATCTTTTTAGGAAAAGTTTATTTAATTTTTTGAGAAAAATATTTTCCTTATTTGGTTCATAGTTTTAAGAGTAGAATACTCTGACCACCCTTCTATTTTATCTTAATTATATAGACCTCTCCTCTATTTTGAAAACATACATTTTAGTCCAACAATAGAATTCCTAATTTAACACATAAATATTGTCAAAATTAGAGTGTAAATGGTATGTATCATGCAACAAACAAACACAGTCATTAAATCATAATCAAAAGTAAACTATTGTCCATATACCACAATTACAAATAATTAATGAGAAAACTTGACAAAATTAAAAATACTTCTTCTAAATATGTCTTGAAAAGTGTAAGTAGTCAATAAAATAAATAACACAATATATAAATAAAACAATCATAAGAAAATAAGTCAAAAAATACAAAATTGGCAAGAATACTTGTGAAATAAGAAATATTTTTTATAAGTTTTTAATTTTTAGGATTATTAATACAAGATATTCGTATGAACTTAATTCTAAAAAAGTTAATATCAACTAAATATTTGCAACATCATTAACAAAATATAAAAAATCAATAATAATATTATCATATAAATAATTTTTTTTTTAAAAACATACAGGGCCTAAAGGGCCAGCCTGTGGTGTAACCCCCTCACCGTAATTATACCCGGATTATGAAATTTTAGTGAAATAGAGACCAATAAGACAAATCAACATTTATAATCATTCATCTTCAAGATGGGGTATCTCAAAAAAAAAAAAAAAAAGTTCAAAACATAGTTCATCCTGGTCTCACATTCACTTGGGAATATAATTACTTGAAAAATCAAATCACATTGATAAATATCAGAGTGCGTAACTAAAATCCCGGCAACCCCGGGTTACATGTATATATATACAAAGGGTTTAAGGTTTTCCCAAATGGGGATTACATATCCAAAATGTTTTTTACATCTCATATACACAATAATTCCAACCCAAAAACAGATAACCAACCCCCAACCAAACGTCTCTAAGAGATCCTAACCACTCTGGGTTGTCTGCTTCCCTTTTGAGCCACTTGCCCTGTTTGAAATGTTAGTCATTTTGAAAGAGTGAGATTCTAAAGAATCCCAGTAGTAACAAATCACTCATACAATATATAAACACAAAGCATGTAAGTTCATCATGTTCCGCAACAATACTATGAGTCATGGCTCACGCCACAACCGACAGCACTCACGGCTGTATCACAATACTCAATGCCCGCTTTCGTTGTAATAACAATGCCAGCTTTCACTGTAAACACTATTCCTGCTATCGCGATAATCACTATGCAGCAGCATCACAAAGCACAAAGCACCAGGTATCACAAAGCAGCATCATCACAAGGCACAAAGTATCACAAAGCTCCACAAAGCATCACAAGGCACAAGGCGTCACAAAGCAGCAGCAACACAATGCATGATAGGCATACATACAGTACATTTACACAAAGTATAAGAGAGGAGTCACTACCTGTATCTTTCCTGATGTTCTTCGCCACAGTGGGCTCACGAGTCTGATAAATGTCAAATCCTATAACCAAATTAGGGACAACCGATCAATTCCTTTTCCAAATCCATATTTCCATTAATACTCTAAGTTGGTTATCATTTAGGACTCTTTAGGTGGTTATTAGAGGCCTAAATATATGCCTAAAGGGTTGGAAGAAACTACCCTAAAGACCCCTTTTTTGGAAGCACAACACAGATTTTTGGCTGACTCACTCGAGTGAAGATGACCTCACTTGAGTGATGAGAGACTCGTACTCGAGTGAGAACGGCTCTCACTCGTGAGTGGTTGATAGTGAGCAACTACCTTGGCCAGAAGATGCTCACAACACTCGAGCATAAGGCTTTGCACTCGGGTGATGACCCCAAATCCACTCGAGTCCCTGAAAGTGCAACACAAGAAGTGACAACCCGAGAGCACATGCAACAACAGAGGGAAAGGCCCACTCGAGCACCACCCTTGGCACTCGGGTGAGGAACCTACACTTGCGAGTATCAGAACATACTCTTGAACATTGACCAGCGAGTGAGGACTCGAGAGCAACCCTAACCATGAACACACACCATCACTCAAGTGACCCCATACTCACTCGAGTGATCACCAACTTCACTCGTGGTTTAAGAAGTGCACTCGAGCTTCCTTCATGCAAACCCAAGAAAAATACAAAGAAGAAAGGGAAAACACACGGTAGCACTCGAGTGTAATCCTCCCTCACTCGAGTGATGCTATCAGATTGCCCAGATCACAGCAAATGATAGAAATTCCCAGATTGGTCAAAATTGCTCCCAATGGTTCCCAAACTCCACACAAAGCTCATACCCACTCAAAATTGCCTAAGGAACACATTGGTAACCTCCAAAACACTCAAAAATCATTTTAACCACAATCTAACTTTTGGGTCTCTAATTCACACACAATACCCAATTCCAATCAACACACTTCCAAACTTCAAAACTATAACCAACATTTAAATAACTTCACAATGAATTAATTCCAACATCATCCACTATGAAATTCATACATCCAAAATTTACGTAAAACCAGGGAAAATTCTAGAATTTCTCAAACTTATCCAAAAATCACAATAAATATACAAAAAAACCTTAAATGCTTACCTCTTCACTTTGCCAAAACCAGAACCTTGATTCTCCAACTTTCAATTTGCCCCAACTCCCAAATCACCACTATTCAAAATTTTGAAATCACTAAGATGAAGCTCTCAACAAGGTGCACAACATTAGAGAAGAGGTTTAGGGCATTAGAGATCAACTAAAACATCAAAATATCACCTTTCTTCTTCCTTTTCTTCTTGATCGCCGGAAAAATGGAGAAAGAGAGAGATGATTATGATAAGAGATGGTGAGGATGATGATGATGTGTTTTCCTTTCCCTTTCCCTACACAAACCGTATAGGAGAGAGAAGAGAGAGAAAAAGTGAGTTTTTGTCTTTTGTGCCATATCCATTGGTCTACACAATGACACTTGTTAACATCATTCTCACTTCCACCATGAGCTCACACCAATGCAAAGCATGGGATTCCGTCCCATAGACAATAAATCTCAATCCATGATCTCTAATCACCAATAAGTCTCCTCTTTGGTAACTGATCAATTGGTTGGTAAATCTCCAATTTTACCATTTTGCCCCTGGTTTTCACTATGATTTACCAAATCATCACTATGAACCTCTATATCAAATGCATATCACATTTATTCAAAAGTGTTTAATTACATTAATTATAATCAACATAAGAGTCATTAGCCCTTAATCTCAAATTGGGTTATTACACGTGGCCCTACAGGACTGGCTCTTTTAAGCCCTTGGCCCTACAGGGCTGGCCTTTTTAGACCCGCTTTCATTTTTTAGGAAAAAATATGTGGCCCGGTGTAACATCCTGGATTTTAATTAAGGGATAATAACTTCAAATGATGTAATTAATGTTAATTAAGCACATTTGAAGTATATATATGGTGTAATGTGATATCAGGATCATTAGTGGTGAATTAATAAGTATTGTACTAATCAGGGGTAAAACGGTAAATTTACCAACCGTCTGGTTAGCTATTGATGAGAAAACCCCTTAGTAGTCAATATCAATGGTTGAGATTGAAAGATCTAAGGGTGGGATCTTGTGTATGTGAGAATATGTGAAATCATTATGGGAGGAATGAGATGATGCCAAGTGGCTAAATAAGAGCCATTGGATGAGTCAAAATATTCAAACTCTTTCTCTCTCCCTCTTAGTCGGCCAAGTGCATGGAAGGAAGGAATGATCATCACCTTCACCTACTCACTTCTCTCTCCATTTTCTTCCATTTCCGGCGAGTAATCAAGAAAGAGAAAGTAAGGGTTTGAATTTTGTTAAGGTAAATGATCTTATATGCTTAGCTACCCTTCATTAATGTTGACCATGTGGTTGAGAGTTTGATTTCTATGATTTCAGAATTTCCATTGGTGGTGTTGGATTGTTGGATAAATCTGAAAGTTGGTGGAATCAAGGTGTTGATTTCAGCAAGTTGAAGAGGTAGGTTTGTGATGCATTTTGATATATATGTCAAGATGTTTGCCTAATCAATGAGAATTCAGGAAATTAGACCTAAATATGATGTTGAGTGAAGGGTAGGCTTTGATTAGTGGGTCACTGTTCATTTGGTCAGTTTTGACACTTGGGAGTGATTAGAAATTGATTTGAAGCTGAATAAGGGAATTTGTTAGAATGAGGTTTTGAGAGGTTTGGTGATTTAGAGAGAGAATGTGTTGAATGGGTTGAATTTGAGTTGTTTCTGGTTGCCAATGGGTTCCTTGTGTTGAAACAAGTGAGAATGAGCTTTGACACAAGTTTAAGAACCATTGGAGTTCATTTGGTGGATTTTGGAGAAGTTTACCAGTTGCTGCGATCTGGTTTCTGAGGTGATTTCTCGAGTGAGAGAAGAACTCACTCGAGCACAGGATGAACGTGCTCGAGTGAGCATGTTTGTGCTCGAGTGAGGGTGTGTTTTTGGTGCTGCGGGTGAGTATCTCAGGGTATCACTCGAGAGTGATTGCCAAGAGTGCGCCTGGCACTCGCGAGCATTGGGGGATCACTCGAGCACGGGTGTTTGTGCTCGAGTGAATCTGTTGCCTGGGAGTTGGGGTGCTCTCGGGCAGACACTCGCTGCCTTGTGCTCGCGAGCACGGAGGGTCAGTGCTCGAGCACAGGCGTTTGTGCTCGAGTGAAGATGGAAGTGGATGTTGAGAGATGCTCTCGGGTTGTGACTCGTAGGCCTCACTTCCGTGGTGCTCGAGTGTGCTCGGGGTCTCTGCTCGAGCACGGCCTCTTGTGCTCGAGTGAGAGTGTAGGTTTGTTGCGGGAGTTGCTCTCGGGCAAGCACTTCCTGTGCCTCACTCGCAGGTGCTCGGGTGAAAATGGGAGTTGTGCTCGAGCACGATCTTCTGTGCTCGAGTGAGGGGTGCGAGTGAGGGGTCAAAAATCAGTGTGTAGCTTTCCAAGGAGGGATCTTTGGGGATAGTTATCCCAACCCTTTAGGCATATGTTTAGGCATTTAATGGCCATCTAAAGAGTCCAAATGAATACCAACTTAAAGTGTTATGGAAGTAAGAATTTGGAAAAGGAAATTAACCAAATGTCCCTATTTTGAATATAGGATTTGACATCTGCTATCCTCGTGAGCCTACTGTGCCCAGAGACATCAGGAAGGGATCAGGTAGTGACTTTTCTTTTGAACCATATGTGATGCATTGTATGTGCGTAGTATCATTGATTTTGTGATAAGTTCGTATGTTGCGACTTATGTGGATATGTGTTAGCACCGTCAGTCCAATAGTCCCTGTGTAGCTAACAACGGTTCGGGTGAAGGTCGTATGCCTTCCCGGCGGAGAAAGGGGATGAGGATGAGGTGTGATTATGTGATATGTGGGCCGAAAGGCTGATTATGAGCCGAAAGGCTATCTGTGAGGCCGACGGGCCATTTGTGAAAGCCGGTTAGCTGTATGAGCTATAAGGCTATATGTATGCACTGCCACGCCAATAGTCCCTGAGTAGCTAACAACGGTTCGGGTTAGGGCGGTGTGCCTTCCTGGCGGAGAAAGGGGATGAGGGTGGAGTGTGATATGTGCTGCTGCTGTATGATGATTTGCTTACATGCTGTGTGCTTATATGTGGTATAAATGTTTGGTTACTACTGGGATTCTTTTGAATCTCATTCTTTCCTTTGAACTAACCTTTCAGACAGGGCGACTGGCTCTAAGGAGAAGCGAGCGACCCGGAGCGGTTAGAGCTTTCTAGGGACATTAGTTTGGTTGTGTTGGTTAATCATTTTGGATAGGGATTATTGTATAATATTTTGAGATATAAATAGTTTAAGTACTTGGTTCTGTAATCCCCTAATCAGGATTTGAACTCCATGAATGTATAGATGAACCCGGGGGTTGCCGGGGTTTAAATTACGAACTTTGATATGTATGGATGTAAGTTAACTGCACAGGTGATTATATTCGGTAATTGAAAATGAGACCGAGATAGGAAAGAAGTTTTGAAAATCTTGTAAGGACCTACTGCTTGGTAGGTGACTTAATAAGTTTTGAACTATCCAGCGGTCTCAAACCCCTTTTTATTATGCATTATCGAATATTAATCACGTTAATTAAGGCAGGGGGTTACACCCGGCCCTTGTAAATTTAGGGCTCAAAAGGGCTAGCCTGACGGGCTCGGCTCGTTTTCCCGGCTCTATCATTAACACCGTTAAAGAATATTCTGACTAGATTCTTGAAGTATATTATTTAATTAAAAAATCATATTAGAATATATGTTGTTTACTAATTTACCCCTCATTATAGAAAATCTCTAATTTATCTTTTAACATTAATATTTATTAATGATCTATTTATATTTTTACTCCAGGGAAAAATTTTAAGTAATTTTTTATGTGAAAAATATTAACAACTTATCAAAAATTTGAGTAATGTTTTTAATAAACATATGTTTAATGGAATATATTTTAGTCAAGGTATGTATTTAAAATATTAATTACATCATAAGTAAATTTAATAAATAAACAAAATTAAACATCTAAATTTATTGAAAAATATTAGTTTATAATTATAAATTAATTAACTTTGTAATAAGGAAAAGAAAAGTTGAAAATATATATTAAAATTATTTTTTTAATTTTGGGTAAAGATATGTAATTAAATGATTATTAAGTATAATGTTTATATTAATAAGGGATATTTTGGTCAAAATAATGTGATTTAACGATCAACTAATGGTTGGGCGGATTGAAGTTGAATCTTAAAACTAGAAGCAAGGTTTCTAAACCTTATATTTTAATTTTAAGGGAGGTCCATATAGGTTTTCAAAATAGAAGGGAGGTTTGTGTAATTTATTGTAAATAGAGGGGAAATGGATGTATTTTAGTCTATTTTTTTATTTTTTCACAAAAGGAAATTTCTTTATTTTCTTTTCTGAAAAATATTTTTGGATTAAACTTTCTGAGGAGGTTCCCATAACCTTAAATAAAAGATTAATCGAATTTATGCCTGAGAAGGTTCCAAAAACTTCACACAAAATTTCTTTTGAAATTAAATTTCATTTATTTTAGGAAAAGAATCCTTTTTTTTTTTAATTTTGAAACTTGTCATTTTTAAAAGAAGAAT
The DNA here is from genome assembly GCA_963210345.1 of Inga oerstediana. Classification (NCBI taxonomy): domain Eukaryota; kingdom Viridiplantae; phylum Streptophyta; class Magnoliopsida; order Fabales; family Fabaceae; genus Inga; species Inga oerstediana. The sequence goes on from OY723407.1 coordinate 40,891,254, forward strand.
AAAACTTCATCAAGCCAACAAAGACAAGGAAGTAATATAAGGTATTTAGACAAGAGTAAATCACCATTATCATCACATAGAGCCAAAGTAGGAGATAGAGGAGACTAACACATGGCTTGTTATCCTTGCATACTCATGACTTGCAGACTACATGAGGAACCAAGTGACAGGATGAACAAAAAGACCAAAAAAAAAAAAAAATTGTAGAGTGAATTTCTTATCATAAGTGATATGTTCACAAGCAAGATCACCCATAATTCATATCCATCAAAAATAAAAAATTTTGCACCATCCAGTGAATTTCTTATTTAAACATATAATTAGGATATAAGGCCATTGCTTAATCATGCTCTCACTCATTTAGGACTGCAAGAAGCACATGATGGGGGTGTCATTTATGATATAAAACACACACGTACCTTCCATTGGCTGTTGACAAAAATGTTAATGATAAAAAATCATGGGGCAATGAAATAGATGAAGGTACAGTTGCTATATCACCATATAGTGCAAACACTCGAAAACCACGAAATGCAAACAAAAATACCTCTAGAAACTCACACAACCCACAAACAATACTTTGTCCACAAGCTGTTATTTTAAGAGCCCAATTGTTACGGGCTGAGAAGAGAATAAAGAAAGGAACAAAGCAATAACAGTATTGAGCAACACGAGGTAATGGCGGTACGCATGTATACATATGGAGATTTGCCAACATTTCAATTGGAATGCCTCCATCTCTATGTAGAGAAGTTCATTGACTTGGTAAAGAATCTCCTTCTAAACAACGGCGAAATGACTCCCTCAGTAACTACCGTTCCCCATGAGAATTATGTTTGAGCAATGAAACGAGAAAATCATATTAGCTCTTTACCTTGCCCCGCTACTACAAAAAGGGTAAAAGGTGGCGCACATTTTGTGGCACTTCTTTAAACAAGTGCCACAGCTTCTCTCTTTTTTTTTTTTTACGTCTATAATTTTTTTTTTAATTTTGGGTACCAGCTGTGGCGCCTAATAGATTAAGTGCTACAATTGAGGAGGCCTAGTGTGGCGCCTGCCTATGCAGGCGCCACACATGGGGTCACGAAAGCAGCTGTGGCGCCTAACCCACCAAGCGCCACAGCTTCAGCACTGATTTTTTTTTTTTTTTCAAAAAGTGGGCATGTGTGGCGCCTAAATAAATAGGCGCCACACATGTTAATATGTTTATCAGCTGTGGCGCCTAATGCATTAGGCGCCACAGCTGAGAAGAGCAATTGTGGCGCCTAATGCATTAGGCGCCACAATTGCTCACTTTTTTAAAGAAAAAAAAAAAATCAAATTGCCACAGCTGAGAAGAGCAATTGTGGCGCCTAATGCATTAGGCGCCACAATTGCTCACTTTTAAAAAAAAAAAAATTCAAATTGATAGTGTAGCTCTTAATTATTTCATTTCCCGCGTAGTGGTCCTGTGTCCGCCCCCCATTCCTTCTCTTTTTGACTACTACTCCACTTTAATTATTTAACTACTCTCTCCTCCATTAAACTACTTTCCCTTTCTCATCTTCTTAGTGGATCCGTCGGCCCCCTCCCTCCATTTTCTATCATCTTCACACTAAAAAACACACCCACACGCTCACTCGCCACTCAAGCTAGCATCACCAACATGGTCTCCCACTCTCTGCGCTTGTCAATTAATAGATTTGTAAGAAGAAGACTATTTCATTCTAGCTTGCTTTGTTTAAATTTTTTTTTAGTCAAGATAAACCGTAATATAACGTTTGCCTTTTTGTTCCTAATTTAATAGAAAAGAATGAAAACCTACCTTGTTTCTTTTGCCTTTTTGCTTTGCTTAAATTTTTTTGCCGACAAGCTTGCGTTTTTAGTAATCTTTTAATTTACTTAATTAGTTGTTGATGTACTGTGTTCACATATCAAGTTCTTGTATTGTGATATTTTTTATGTTAGTTTTGGAGAGTATTAATGTAAGAACATTATTGTTGGGGAACTTGAATTTTAAATGTGAAATATATATATATATATATATAATAGGTTGAAATATAAAATAGAAAGATTGATAATTTGTGGAGATGATAAATACGAAAGCCACTCATTTTATATAAAACTTCACAATCAGAAAGTATAAAAAAGGGCCACAGGAAAAAAAAGAAGAAGAAGAAGAAGAAAGGAAAAAAAAAAAAAAGGGACCTCCTGTGGCGCTTGCGTCAGCAAGCGCCACAGTAGGACCCCCTACTGTGGCGCTTGCTCAAGCAAGCGCCACAGGAGGCCCCACTCCTGTGGCACTTCCTCAAACAAGCGCCACAGGAGTGTATTTTTTTTAAAAAAAAAATTTAAAATGTTGTGGCGCTTCCAAGCGCCACAGCTTTTTTTAGTGGCATATAGATATGTGGCACTTCTCTAGCGCCACAGTTAATGCAATTTTAAGCGCCACAGCTTTACTTTTTTGTAGTAGTGCCCCTTTTTTCTCCCAAAATTTTTTGTGTATTCTGCTTCAACCCTTATTCCCCTATTTATAGTTTCAAGGTAGGATTTTTTTCTCATAAATGCATTTTATTATTTTTTCAATTTTCAATTTTTTATTTTTGGTTTTAATTTTTTAATGATAATTGCCAATTTGGACCCCCAATCACTATTATTGGGAGAAATTTCTAATTCTTTTTTTTTCCACAAAAAATTTTCTAATTTGAACCAATCAAGCATCAAAATAAATGAGAGAATATTTTTTGTATTTTTGTATTTCTATTTTTCTTCTTCATAATGACCACACACCAAATTTCCTAATCTGCATATCAATTGTCATTAATGAGAGGAATTCTTTTGAAATTTGTTGCCATATTTTACAATCCTTAATTGCAAGACAATCACCAATAATGATGATCGCTTTTCAAATTCCAAGTATAATTCAATCATCATCAATTAATTTAAATGAGCATGGATCAAGGAGTTTTTTTGTTATTATTTTTTGAGTCGGGCTCAGATAAAATAGGGTGTTCACAGCAAGAATTGAAGAACAAATCCCCATAAAATCCTTCAATATCTACACAAGTTCAAGAAGTGGACCAACATCAAAGGATTAATGAGGAGTCTTTCCTACCATTTGTAACAATCATATCCTTGTAGAAGTAGACCCTCCTACTACTTTAAATGATGAAGCAATTAAGGAATTGAGTGATGATGAGGTGGATGCAGAAATAATGTTCTCCTAATCATCATGGTTAAACGATGCACTGAAGAAATGTAGGGGAATCCTCCTCCCCATCCTCTACCTCCACTTCTAGCAGCCACAGCCAGTACCATGACCACTACAAGCTCATCCTTATCTTCTCAGATGATTCATATAACTCCTCTAAGGATGATGGGTAGGTTTTATTTATTTCTGTCTTTTAGTTTTATTTATAATTATATATTAATGTAATTATCTCAATTGCAATATAAAAAAAAAACATATCTCATGGCCATTGTTAAAAAACCATGATAAAGCAAATAAATAACATACCTCCTAGAGTCACTATTATTAAAAAAATTAATAACATACCTCATGGGTAGGAAAGTTGTGACTGTCTGGAGGGTTGCATTATTGAATGGTATATTTGTGAAGAGGCCACTGAATATTTTTCCACATACTTGAAAAATGAAACCAATTATTGTGCTTCCCATGTCTAGGCGTGAGGGAAGGACTAGTGGGAAAGGGAGCATGGGCAAGAAAGTTGTGACAATCTCAAACAAACAGTTGGATCGGAGCAAGTACATCTATATGTACAGCACAACTCCAAGGAGGTTGAGGAATATGTGCATAACCAAATGCATCAAATTAAGATGTAGAATCCCTACAAAGGAGACCGTTGGTGTACTAAACAATACAATAAACATTTTATGACATTGCTTAAAAATCAAGTCCTTGGCAAGTATAGAGCTAATCCTAAATTTCTAGTAAATTTAAGTTCTTATTAGCATATGGTCCAAGCAATCAAGTGGCATCTTACTCAAGCTATATCATTAATGGGTTCACTTTTTACACCAAAGAGCAAGATGATCGAAGCAAAATGAAAAATAGAGGTGCAACTATTGTAGTTAACACCATGCATATATCGAATTCCAAATATAGAAATCCTAGCTATGCAAAGATGTCATACTTTAGGGTGATTGATCACATATGGGAGTTGGATTATATCAACTTTTGGGTTCCCATATTAGTTTGCAAGTGGGTTGACAATAATCATGGCTTAAGAATTGATGACTTATGGTTGATAAAATTGAATTTGAACAAGCAAGGGTATAGAGATAAGCCTTTCATTTTGGCTTCACAGGATAAACAAGTATTCTACATCATTGTTCTTTCTAAATATAGATGGTCTATTGTTTTGTTGACACATAAAGTAAATGATGAGGAGATGGGTTATGGAGACAATACAGTTGAGGATGATTCATTTGAGGAGAGATGAATTGAAACATCAGTGTTGGATGAAGAAGACGCTTTGTACATCAGGCATGATTATAATGAAGGCTTTTAGGTTTCAAAGTAGGGAAAATTATTTCTTGACAAGAAGGGAAAAAATTAAACTAAGAACAATAGCTTGCAAAAAGCCAAGACTAGGAAAATAATGAGGCACTTAACTGTACTAGATCGTTTTGGTTCAAGCTTCTGTTTTAATTTGATGCTTCTGGTTTATGTGTCGAGCAATTACTATGTACTTTGTTTCTTGCCTATAATTCAATTAAGTTGATACTATAGCTTTGTCTTTGGACAATTTTCCTACTATTGGGCTGGTTTAATTTCTTTGTTTTGACTATTTATTGTTGTTTCTTTGTGTGTTGTATATAAACGCAGAGGAAAATCGATAGTAGAACTCCCTACTTTCTTAAAAAATGTTGTTGCATATAATAGACTGTTATTAGCTATCAACCATAATATGTGTTTCCAAAATACCTGATAGTTGTCTTCCAATAACTGTTATTTATGTCACCATGCCTCAATAGATAACAGGTGTTATATTTGAACCGTTATAAATTTAAACTTCCACCGCTGTTTAAACATCTCTCTGCTTCTCCATTTCATTCATTAGCACACTTGGTCTTTGGTTAAATATAACACACCAACCTCAGAACCCCACTACTCCGATTGACTTTTCTGGCCGTCATTAGTCGTTCTCAATCATACGACACCATCTAAAGCCTTTATCATACTTCTCACCGATAATTGTGAGAGTTGCATTACCTTATCCTAACTTGCATTTTTATTCATTAGCATCCCTATTTTAGGGTTTATTGTAATCTACCAACCTTAAAACCCTACTACTCCAGTTGAATTTTTAGGCTATCGTCATTTGTTCTAAATGAAGCCACACAATCCAAAGCCTTTGTCATACTTCTTACTGATAGTTGCACGAGTTGCTTCCCCTACCCTAACTCATATTTTTGTTTATAAGCCCTAGCTAGGTTAAATTTCTTTGTGTGGTATGTTCTCCTCATTTAGAGATATGATTTCCTTTCTCCATTATTCATTTCATGTTTTGTAGCTAGGTTTTGACCTTAGTCGTCTTCATGATTTTTTCAAAAAATCCATTGCTCTAATAGAAGGTTTCTCTCTTATTGCAGAAATTTGTCAAAGATTTACAAAGAGCAAAATCTTTTGTTGATTTATTAATAGACTCTTTAATGGAAGAATTTACATGTTGGCCATGTGCTAGATTCTTTAGAGGTAAGAGCAAAATTTTTTATGTAGAAAAGTCATTTTATGTACTACTTGATGATCCTTTAGACAAAGAGCAAGAGTCTTATAATATATGCATGAGATAGAGCTTATGCTTTTGTTTTGCTTGTTGGAGTGACTATATAATGGAATAGAACCTTACACATCGAGTATAGCCATATAATTAGGGATAGATCAAGACATTCCTAACTTTGTGGCTAGGCTCAATGGAAACTTCCAACTGTAATGGACTCTAGGGGTATGTAGCTCGAATAAAACTTCATAGAGAAGAAGATATCATATGTTACTTTAGAATGCCGTATGCTATGGGCAATGGCAACATATGGCCTTCTATAGTCACATCAGATCCCTCCTTCTCTATCAAGTCTTGCTCAATAATTACATACCCCTTGTGCCCTTTAGTTATGGAGTTTCATTAAGTACAACCATAAAGCCATAAATGTCTTGATCTATCCTAAAGTGTATGGCTATAATCGATGAGCGGGTGTTTTGTTTTATTATATAGTTAAGTCCAACAAGCAAAGCAGAAACTCTATCTCATGCATATAGGGGGATATCGAAAGGAGAATCCTCTTTTTAAAAACATTTGCCTCTGTAACATCCCAAATTTTATATTCACCAAACATATTGTAAATATTTGAGAAATGCAATAAAAAGGTGAATATTCATAAATTTGAAATTTATGAATTTTATAAATGTTTATATTCATGAGAAATTGGGCAAAACTAATTATGGAATTAATTTGGATAATTTAACAACCCCAAAATTAATGTCCAAAAATGGAAAAATTATAGAGAAATTATTTGATCCAAAAATTGATGGGAATTAGCCTAATAAAAATAAGAAAAGAAATTATATTAAAAAGGTAATGACAAAATCGTAATTTTGCCAATTTAGCACAAAATTAATTATTTTTTTGATTAATTGAAGTTAATTTCAATTAATTAAGGAAAATAAAGGGGAAAAATATATTTGAAAATTTGAGCAAAAAGTGCAACTTTGACTAAAATTGAGACTTTATGTATATACGTAACCTGAACAAGTTGTGAAGCCAATTGAGACCAAAGGGTAGAACCCCTAGGAATCTCCTATATGTGGCACGAATAAGAAAATATTGGTTGGGCTTAATGAGCATGGCTACATATACATAGGGATTTATGTACAAAAAGGCCAATTTTTGGAAATTTACTTAAGTAAGTAAAATGCCTTAAATAAATATAATATATTATTATATATCATCTCCTTCCTCCTTGGTCAGCCATTTTCACACCAAAACATATTTGAAATAGAGAGAGAACATTTGAGATTCTTAGAGAGAGAAAAAGAGGGAGAAATCTCATAAGGTAAGTTGATTTCTCTGACGATTTAGCTCCTAATGCATATAACTTTGTTCCTATGCTACTCTTCTATGTACTTAACTTAAGGTTTGGGAAGCTCACTTTTCATTGTGAACAAGGGTTAGAGTTCAGCCACTTTGAGAAAAGCTAGATGGAGCTTAAGGTAACTTACAAACCTTTGTATATTGACTATTCTAGCTATTGTGGACAATTTAATCGGTGAAATTTCACCGGATTGTCTTCGGTTTGAAATTTTGGAATTGTAATTGCCTAAGGGTTATGCTGCCAAAATTTTGACAAAATGGTAGTTGTAACCTTATTAAATAGTTAATAAAGTGGTTAGGAATATAAAGGAACACGTTTGTGGAGTTAAAATAAAAAAACCCCGATTTTTTTCAGAGGATACCCATATTTTGGTTAGGCAGAGATCTAGGGGTTAGAGTTAGATTTTTAATGATTTGATGGTTTCATTGGGTTCATTAAGGAAAATTAGATAGGGTTACAGTTGGTCACTTTTTCTGAAAAGCCTGAAAAAGCATAATTACGAAAACACCCTTGAAACCCTTAAAGCAAGGCTGCCAAGGCCAATTTTGTCTTTTGACAGTGAATTTGGTAATTCTGAGTTCATAAATGAATTCCTTGGGGCAAAAATGTGTTAGAATAGCCCATGTCAAAATTTCAAAAAAGTACAGTCGGACTAGGTACGACAGGGCTGGGCCGGGGTCTCGGGGGCATTTTGGTAAATTTTCACCATAGGCTAATATAACCACTATTAACACTATGGAAGTTCCTAAAATGGTACATGAAGGGGTTTTAACCTAATTCTTTTATATTTAATATTTTAGGACCGAGTTGGATGCTTAAGCTTGGCACGTTTTATGAGGCGGACGATTTGAGGCAAGAAAAGGGTTTAAGGTAGTATTTTTATTCTTCATACACTATATGAATATTTATATGCTTCGTATATGCCATCTTCTGTAGAATGTATGATACACAGTGCATACTGATGAATAGTGCCTATGGGCAGTGCCTACGGGTACACTGATCTACCCAGTCATAAACTGAGGTATAGGATGTGTAGGGGTTGTAACTGTGGTTGGCTCTGAATACATTTTTGACTGAATTGAGTTATGTGTGAGTATAATATTGCATTAACTGGTATTTGACATATTTATTTATCACATTTTCTATGAATGATAGTATGTTGCTTCTGGAATTCCTTAGAATCTCACCCTTTTTCATAATAACAAAATTCCAGCAGGAGCTAGCGGCTCCAAGGGAAAGGTAGCTGATACTGGCAATTGAGGGTGTGGAACCCCATAATTTGGCTAGCCGTTATATGTGGCCTCTGTTTTGCACATATTTGGATAAATTGTAAATATTATCAAGCCCTGCGGGGATAAATCCTCTATGTAAACATGTACTCTATATCAATATATTTGCTACTATTTCTGTATGCTTGTGGAACCATATCTTTGTCACTCTGCACGTATCGAAATGTTAATGGGTGTTGACATTTTTGGTATCAGATCTTAAAGCGGTTCTAGCATTATCAGAATGGTATACTGATATAGTCTTATTTGCATGGCGACAAGATATCATGAGCAGTGTGAGGGATCACAGGCGTCTCCGTGAGCCAGAGCCCACCAGAGCAGTGAATTCTGAATGACCAGCTATTCGTGGAGTACTACGTGTCGGGAAGTCTTCGTATGTGGCAAACGGTGAGGGAAAGCGTGCCAGTACTATCAGTGTATGGCCTAAAGCCAAGACCAACATTGCCAGTAGGATCGCTGTTTGTAGAGACCGGACAGCTGATATCAGATGACTTGGAGTATGATTCAGATGAGGACATAGAGGGGTATTCAAGTAGGGATGACTCTTCCATGGCAGACATAGTAGGCGTACAGTATAACCTGCAACCAAACCTGGAGCTAGGGGATTATGTTCGGGGCAGATACCAACGAGCACTACGAGCTCATACCATAATGGACTTCTTCCCAGAGTCAGCTTTCGGGAACCAGCAGAAGATCAACATCACTGAGCAGAGCCTGAACGGTAACTTCTAGGGTTTCTGGAGCATATCACAGACCTAGTGCAGAGGTTTATGTACAATGAGTGATATGGGGCCCAGGAGGTATATTTTGGTGACCGGCCTATATTTCGAGACAAGGGCAGTCTGGTGGAACCAATGAACAGAGAAAGATTTAGCTAGAATCAGTGTTTCGGGAGGGTACAGAAAAAGTTAATCGTGCTTGACTAAGGGAAATCCTAGGATGGATGACCCCTTAGGATGTACTTAGGGAAATGTAATATAAAAGGATTAATAAGTCATGTACAGTAGGTTATAGGATATATGATGTTTGTATTTCTTTGTAACTACTGTAAATAGTTGTTGTATGCTATGTATGATATATCTTTATACCCTGACTTTATGAAAAGACGAAAATGCCCTTGCTCTTATATGTAAAGTAATTCTTCTATATTTTCATGTAGAGTGAACTATGGAAATGGTACAATAAGGAGAAGGTGGTAGAGGCTGAGGCCAAGGTAGAGGAAGAGGTAGATGTGGTAATCATGATGAAATACCGCTTCTTGGACCAAATCCATTTCAGCAGTGAATACTATATATGCTAGCACAATAGCAAAATACAATGAATGAGATAAGAGGTAAACTTCAGGGGGTGCAGCAAAGGCAAGATTGCCGGGAGGATCACCTGGACAAATATATAAGGGGTACTGATGATGAAACACCATAGAAGGGACCTCAACCAGAGGATATCGTACTAGATCCTGAGGCAGAAATCCAGAATTGGTTGAGCAGATTCAGTAAGCAATAGCCACCTATATTATGGCGAAATTTTGACCCACAAATGGCTAAGGATTGGATGTCTCATTTGGATAAGATTTTTAACATGGTGCAATGCCCAGATGAGATGAAAGCTCTGCTAGCCATTTACAAGTTGGAAGGTGATGTAGATCGTTAATAGAGGAACACGGAGCTTACCTTGAGGGAAAGGAATGTTCCCGCCACTTGGGAATTATTCCAAGAGAAATTCAATGAGAAATATTTTCCCCCATCAGTTAGAAGAAAAAAAAGAGAAAGAGTTTCTGAGCATCAGACAATTTGATTGAGAGAGTTTCAATGATTATCTATCCCGGCACATCCAACTATCTCAATATTTGGCATTTCTGAAACTTCATGATAATGATGAAGAGTGGAGTTCCAACATGATGATTGAGGGATTGAAACCGGAATTCAGAGAAAAACTAGTTACACAACATTTTACTGAATTCAATAAAGTGGTGGAAGAGTGCTGATATATTGAGAAATGTATGTCAAGTTTGGCAACCCAAACTGGTAATAAAGGTGTGTCTGGAAGTAGTGGTTCATCTCAGAAATGAAAAGAGCCAAGTGAACCATCCAGGAGCGTAAATAAGAAGCCATATCAATTTGGAGGCCATCAGAATCAAGGGTCCCCACAAGGCAGAACATGTTAGTCTTGCTAGAAGCCACACCATCCTAATAGAGCATGTAATGGCGCTCCGTTACAACAGGACTCAACACAGCCAAATAATTGTTATATATGCGGTAGGTAGGGGCATTATGCTAATAATTGCCCATAAAAGCAACAAAGTCCTGCTGAGCCCAGACCAAGAATATAGGGCAAAGTTTATATGGTGACCCAGGAGGAGGCTAGGAAATCTCCTAAACCCACTCAAGGTACAGTTTATTATAATGGCAGTTCAATATAATTGATGCAGGATTCAGGTACTAAGCATTCATTCATTTATGGCATGTAATTATGTGTGACGGCTAGGCTTGAGATTACATAAACTTTTCGATGTTTGGGTTATGTCTACACCCACGGATGTTAAAAATTGTCACAGCCGACGTTTGTCTAAGCTGTGTACAAATGCCGAGGGGCATGAGTCAACTACAAAATTGATTTGAAAATTGTACTGAACATACTAGAAACTAAGTAGATGTGGGATTTGGCTTTTAGAGGTTAAGTTTCTGAGCCATATGATCTTACAGAAAGGAGTCTTGGTAGATCCTTGTAAGGTAGAAGTAGTTTGAGCTGGAAGAGGCTAGAGACTATAATTGAAGTGCGCAGTTTTCTTGGTCTTGCCTGGTATTACACAAGATCTACCCAGAGTTTCTCCAGAATAGTTTTGCCTTTGACGAGGTTGACTGAAAAAGAAAATAATAACAATAAAACTCAACATTATCTGTGGGAGAAGCTTCACTGAGACTGAAATTAATGTTAACATCGAAGCTAATAATTACAGATCCACTGTAGACCTTTGTTGTCTTTTCCGATGCCAGTAGGAATGGATTGGGAGTATTGGCCTATACAACTGAAGAATGTAAGCTTCACTAAAAGTTTTAATTATTATCCCACACATGATCTTGAGTAACAATTGTATTGCACTGAAAATTTTGGAGATGTACCATTATGGTGCAACTGTAGTGCTGTACTGCGACCACTAGAATTTGAAGTATTGATATAATAAAAAAGAATTAAATATGAGAAAGCGTTACCTGAAGTTTATGGCCATATAAGTGTAGAAAATTTCGGGGATAAAATTTATTTAAGTGGGGGAGAACTGTAACACCCCAAATTTTATATTCACCAAATATATTGTAATATTTGAGAAATGCAATAAAAAGGTGAATATTCATGAATTTGAAATTTATGAATTTTATAAATATTCATATTCATAAGAAATTGGACAAAAATAATTATAGAATTAATTTGGGTAATTTAAAAATCCCAATATTAAGGTCCAAAAATGGAGAAATTATAGAGAAAATATTTGGTCCAAAAATTGATGGGAATTGGCCAAATAAAAACAAGAAAGGAAATTAGATTAAAAAGTTCATGGCAAAATCGTACTTTTGCCATTTTAGCACAAAATTAATTAATTTTTGATTAATTGAAGTTAATTTCAATTAATTAAGGAAAATAAAGGGGAACAATATATTTGGAATATTTTTGGTCAATTTAATATACATTTTAAGAAAAATTTGAGCAAAAAGTGCAATTTTGACTAAAATTGAAACTTTACGTATATACGTAACCGGAACAAGTTGTGAAGCCAATTAAGACCAATGGATAGGACCCCTATGAGTCTCCTACATGTGGCATGAAGAAGGAAATATTGGTTGGACTTAATGAGTATGGTTACATGTACATAGGGATTTATGTCCAAAAAGGCCAATTTTTGGAAATTTACTTAAGTAAATAAGTAAAATGCCTTAAGTACATATAATATAATATTATATATCATCTCTTCCTCTTTGGTCAGCCATTTTCACGCCAAAACAAATCTGAAATAGAGAGAGAATTTTTGATATTCTTAGAGAGAGAAAGAGGAAGAACTCTCACAAGGTAAGCCAATTCCTCCGACAATTTAGCTCCTAAAGCGTATAACTTTGTTCCTAAGCTACTCTTCTATGTACTTAAGGTTTGGGAAGCTCAATTTTTATTCTGAACAAGGGTTAGAGTTCAGCCACTTTGAGAAAAGCTAGAGGGAGTTTGAGGTAACTTCCAAACCTTTGTATATTAACTATTCTGGCTATTGTGGACAATTTAATCGGTGAAATTTCACCGTATTGTCTTTGGTTTAAAATTTTGGAATTGTAATTGCCTAAGCATTATACTGCCAAAATTTGAACTAAATGGTAGTTGTAACCTAACTAAATAGTTAATAAAGTGGTTAGAAACAAAAAGGAACACGTTTGCGGAGTTAGAATAAAAAAACCCCGATTTTTCCCGGAGGATACCCATATTTTGGCCAGGCTGAGATCTAGAGGTTAGAGTTAGATTTTTAATGATTTGATGGTTCCATTAAGTTCAGGAGGGAAAATTAGATGGGGTTACAATTGGTCACTTTTTCGAAAAAGCTTGAAAAAACATAATTACGAAAACACTTAAAGTAAAGCTGCCAAGGGCAATTTTATCTTTTGGCAGTAAATTTAGTAATTATGAATCTGAAAATGGATTTCTTGAGCTAAAATATGTCAGGATAGCCCATATCAAAATTTCAGGAAAATTACAATCAAACTGGGTACGGTAGGGCCGGACCAGGGTCCCTGGTGCATTTTGGTAAATTTTCATCATAAGCTAATATAACCACTATAAGCACTATGGAAGTGCCTAAAATGGTACATGAATAGGTTTTAACCTAATTCTTGTATATTTGATATTTTAGGATCAAATTGGAAGCCTAAGCTTGGCACATTTTACGAGACGGATGATTTAAGGCAAGAAAAGGGTTTAAGGTTGTAACTTTATCCTTCATACACTATGTGAATGTTTATATTCTTCGTATATGCCATCTTCTATAGTATGTATGATACACAGTACACATTAATGAATAGTGCCTACGAGCACATTGATCTACCCAGTCATGGACTGAGGTACGAGATGTTTAGGGGTTACAACTATGGTTAGCTCTGAACACATTTCTGACTGAACTGAGTTATGTGTTAGCATGATATGCATTAACTAGTATTTGACATATTTAGTTATCGTATTTTCTATGAATGATAGTATGTTGCTACTGGGATTCCTTGGAATTTCACCCTTTTTCATAATAACAAAATTCCAGTAGGAGCTAGCGGCTCCAAGGGAAAGGCAGCCGATATGGAAAAAATGAGGGTGCCGAACCCAAGAATTTGGCTAATGGTTATATGTGGCCTATGTTTTGGACATATTTGGATAAATTATAAATATTATCAAACCCTGTGGGCATAAATCCTGTATGTAAATATGTACTCAATATCAGTATATTTATACTATTTATGTATACCTGTGGAACTATGTCTTTATCACTCTATGCATATCGAAATATTAATGGGTGTTGACATTTACCTCAAAACTTAACGGTTCTTCCATAAAAATCGTTATTGATGTATATACTATATATGACGGTTCTTGCATTAAACTTGTTAGCATTTCTAGCAAATAAATTACGGTTGCAATATAACGCCCATTATGCATGTCCATTCTATATATAATGGTTTTTGTGAAAGCAGTGTTATGTTTGTTACAAAGTGTATTATGATTGTTCAAATAAAGTAGTTTGCATTATTGTAAATATATAACTATTTTTTTAAATAACTGTTATTTATGTTATTGTGTATATGACAGTTATTAAAGAGAGACTATTAAATATTATGCAAGCATTACTATATATTTTGGCAGTTGTTTATGTGTGCTCATTATTTATTATCACTGCAATACGTATATCATAGCATCACCAAGCCTTAATATATAACGGATCTTATATTAGAACCATTATAATAGGTTCATAATAAATAACAGTTTAGAACCGTAATGTATCTATATCGAGTATATATAGCGCTCGCATATGTGATGGTTTAAAACTGTGATTTATGGTCTATAATAATCGCCATATATCGATGATTCACTACTACAAAATATAAATTTAGTACCGCTAATCTTATGATATTTTTTCAAATAGGCATCAGAGGAGACTTCTATTGCACTTTACGAGGAAAGTGCCATAGCTACCCAATACCTTGTATGGCGCTTACCCACACTACTACAAAAGAGGGATTTAGCGGCACCCCTTTTTTGAAGAAGCGCCATAGATAATAGTTTTTTTAGAAAAAAAAAGGTTTAGAGGCTACGACGCTTCTTAATATAAGCACCAAAGCTTAGTATTAGGCTTGTGCGGCACTTTCCTAAACAAGCGCCATAGAAAACACTTATTTTTTTTAAAAAAAATGAACGTCCAAGCTACAACACTTTCTTGGAAAGCGTCATACCTGGGATAATTTTTCAATATTATTTTACTGAAAAACCCCTTACCCAGCGCTTAAAAACAAAGTGTCAGATAATAGTGAGAGTAAGTCAACAAGATTAAATGAAGCTTGACATTTATTATAATGCCTTATTGTTCAGAATTTCATGTTGTAGTAAGTCAAAAGTATCTTGCTATAATCGAGGAAACAAGCCTTCAATTAACATTTAAATAGAGAATACTCTTTCTTAATAATTCCTTTATTATTAAGCATTGATTTTCCTTTATATTCGTCTTATTTCAAAAAAAAAAATTCATCTTATTTCAAAAAAAAAATTTTAACCTTAGCCGGCACTTTATTATAAAGTGCTGGCCAAACATGTTGGTAAGAGCCCTTGGCCGGCGCTTGCTTGACAAGGGCCGGCCAGGGATAATAAAGCACCAAGTGCCTTGAATATTCAAGGCACCTAAGGCCTTGTAAGGCACCACGTGGGTGCCTTGACTTATATTCATGGCACCAACGTGGTGCCGTGAAACAAGGCACCAAGTTGGTGCCTTATTATACCCTTGGCCGGCGCTTGTAAAGCAAGCATTGATCAAAGGGCTTCTTTTGGCAAGCACTTCACACATAAGTGTCGGCCAAGGTCAAAGAATTTTTTTTTACAAAGCTACATGTGGTGTATCTAATGTGACATTTTTAAAAAAAAATTAGGAAACTACAGCACTTTGACAAAAAGCGTCATAGCTTCTACACCAAGTGTTATTTAATTTTCACTACCCACCTGTTTTCATTTTCATCTTCCCGCTTTCTCTCTAGCTTCCCATTTCTCAGAAATCCGTTGCTGTAGAAAGCTTCCTCTCTCATGTATTTTTTTCTTGTTTCAACCTCCTTAAGAAGCTCCCTAGCCTGTAAGTGTTTTTATTTTTTCAACGTGTGGTTCACATTTTTTTTAGTTAAAATCTGTCATGAATCTTATATGTGTGTTCATAATTTTTTTCAGGTATTTATTTGAAATATCAACTCTATCTTCTTCAACTTCTTATACATTGTAAGTTTTTTAATTTTTGAGCTTACAAATATAATAATACTTAGTTTAATCCTCCATAGAAGTAACTTGTATGGCTCAAGTTTAAGCAACTTAAATACTGGAGTTCTTTTATGCTTGATACATAAAAATGCAATATTGCAAAAAATACGTACTATGTTATTTCATTTTGCTATGGATTGTATTGTAAATTGCTATGAATTGTGGATTATAAATGGAGGTTTTCATTAGGAAAATAAAATAGTTACGAAATGTTTCTTTTAAATAAAAGACTTCTTACGGCGCTTCTCCAGGGAAGTGCCGTAAAAAAATAATAATCAAGCTATGACACTTCCATATATTCAAGAAACATTGTAGCTCTTGTTTTAACGATGCTGGAAGCTACGACGCTTCCCAAGCGTCATAATATTCTTTAAATTAAGCGTCGTAGCTTGTGTTTTTTTATAGTAGTGCCATACAAGAGGTTAATTTTTTTTTTAATTACACCCTTTGTATGTCGCTTGCTTAGGGGGTTATTAATAACCCATTATCGCCATATAAGGGGTTATTAATAACCCTTTGCATGGCGCTTCTTGTATGACGCTTGTCCAAGCAAGCATCATACAAGTTATTGGGTAGTTATGACGCTTTCCTGGTCAAGCGTCATAATTGTCATATGTATTTTAAAATAAATAAAATAAAAGCCTTCTCTAGTGACCCTTTTTCCTTATCCTTTTTTATCAGTCTTTACTCCTGACCTTAACCTTAAACTCAATCCTCCTCTCCTCCTGAAAAAGAAGAGAAATGTCCCAAGAACACCAAGTTCATAACATAATGTACTCAATTTCTCCTTTGCTAATTTTAATTTCTCTCTAGATTTTAATTTCGTATTGTGACTTGCACATACAAATCTAGATGTGGAAGTCATTACACTATCGCCTAAGTCTCTGATGTTCGAAGAAATACGTACGCAGTCCAATCCAATTGGAAAGCTAGCTCACACCTAAGCTTGTGGTAATAGAGAATATAAATGCAACTATGGTACCCTCTTCTCTATGTACATAATAAATTCTCAAATCTCACCTCATAATAAATGCTACTATTGTTTGGAGGGGGAAATTATTTAATGCTTCTTTTATTAATATAAATGATTGGGTAATTAATGGAGTGTTTGTTCAATTAGTTCTTAAAATCAGGAAGGATGGTTTCATCACCCACAGAGCTTTCTACCAAACTTGTCACTGCGATTGAACTAGTTGGAAAATTCTGGTCTTTATGTGTCATCTTCAGGTTCTTCAGGTTTGCCGGAGATCAATATGCAAGTGCCTCAACCTAAAAAGAAGAGCTAGCTAGTATGGCGCTTCCCTTTAAATTGGCACCTCCTACGATGCTTCCTCAAAATTGGAAGCTGCGGCGCTTACTATTCATCAAAATAAGTACCATAAATTGATATTTTTTATAGTAGTGGATCCTGTAGTAATGATATAAACATGAAATATAGTTATTAATGTGTATATATATTATATTGATATTGTCGAATTCTCGTAGGAATGCAGAGCTCAAAGCATACAGAAATGTAAATGATAACGACGATACCATGAGAATAACAGCAATGAATAGAAAAAAAGAAAAACACGCAGAAAGAGAGAGAGTACAGAAGATTTTTTAAGAGGGAAGATGGTCCCAATAAAGTAATGCAATCGTCATCCATATCACGTGGCTTCCAGGTTTTCCTCTTGATCCTCAGAATCATTCTTGGAGATTTACCCATCAAACAGAATTGGGCCTGTATCATCTCTTGTACCTAAGCCCACTTCAGGAATAACTCTACAGATCTCAAGCTACAAAATAACAAAAGAAGAAAAGAAATGTTGACGAAGACAAGTCAAGGTCATCCCGTGATATATAGTAACTCCAATTGTACAACATTAAAGCATTGACGAAAACACTTCCTTGACTTAGAAATCGTTTTCATGAACGAAAGTAATGCACCTCAGTAAAGAAGTGATTGAGTCAAGCCAAACTAAACTAGAAGTTAAGAGGTAATAAAAAGCTATCATTTTTCATTAAGTTTGTTATATGGTCTTCAATTACTTCTCAAATCCTTAGTGTAAGATATTTTTATTTAAGTTGGGGAGATTGTATAAAAAAATAAATAAATTACTTAATTATAAAATATGTAATGTGACCTCTCTAAAATACTTATGAGTAAAATTATATTATAAATCAATTTATAAGTTAAACAACTTAATTTAAAGAAGTATCATAAATATAAGAGATAAAATGAAAAAAAAAAATCTTATATTTAAGATCAAAACTTAATTTTAAACTAAATTTTATATTTATGACTGAAGTATCATTTTCCTAAGAAAATGAAAAATTTTACAAAATGGCCTAAAGGTGAGAAATTTGATAGGAGGGACCAATTCTTAAAGGTAATTGCGCATTCTAATATAGGTAATCGAGTTTTAAGAGATATTTACAAAACCGCGTTGATTTTTCTTGAAGCTCGGTTGCACATTTGTAATAACCCTTCAAAGCTTTTGATTATTCCTCTAAAATATCTCATCCTTTTGTTTCACATCCGCAATTTTCTCAAGTAGGGTCATCCCCTGCGTGATAGCAACTCCTAATTAGTCGTTGATGAAAACATTACTTTATAAGTCGTTTTGCTGGACGAAAGCAACTCAATAAAGTGACAGAGGCCTAAATAAATTTAATATGTTGACCCTACTCTTAAAACAAACCAAACTAGACGGAGTACGTGGTAGTGAACCTTCCCCCCCCCCCCCCTATGGTTGCCATTTGATTGAATTTAATGTAATATATGATGTTCATACATTGACCAAGTCAATGTTTTACCCCTACATACTCAAATGATTTCCAGTTGCCACCCCAATGAGCTTCCTTTATGTCCGGATATTAGTAATAAAAATTTCAGCTCAAGAAACGTTATGATTGCTGTACCATTGTACATCTTAAAGTAAGAAAATATATATTAAAATATAACAAAATTTTTAAAAATTCTTAAATAATTGGAATATAAAAATTAAAATTCTAAACTTTTTTTTACTCAATATCTCAACTTAAAAATTTTTCCTCTTTGAATTTCTTAGAACGAGTTTAAATTTAAATATTTTTCAAAGAAATATATATCTTTGATACTCTTCCTCCATTATTGTTCATAAGAGCCTGAAATTTGAATTTCTTTGTATTTTTTATAAGATCCTATTTGGGGTTGTTTGATCATTTAATGTGATTTACCATTTTTGCCCTTAATTAATTTTATTCTTTTCTCATCTATTTTTCATATTACATTTTCTTTCATGCTTTCTTTCATTAATTACTACTCCCTTCGATCCGAATTATAAGATAAAGTTGATTCTTTTAGAGAAATTAAGGAAGCTAATTAAGTTACTTTAGAATATTTATATTTTTATATTTTTCTTCAAACTAATCAGTTTGGCTAATAAATTAATATATAATCTAAGAATACATAACATATGATATGATTAAGTAACTTATTTAGCATCCTTAATTTTTCCAAAAAAAGTCAACTTTATCTTATAATTAGGACCGGAGGTAGAATTCTATTTCTCTCTCTTACTTACCCCCTTATAAATAAAAGTATACTTGAAAAAAAAAATGTTCATCTCTTACATATATATCACTTTTAACTAATTTTAAATGTTTTGTTAAACCCCAAAGCCCTTATATAATGGGCAAGACGGAGTATTTACAAGCTTATGTACAGTTTCTCTTTAGTCATTTTCTTTTATAAAACCAAGTCATGACAAAGGAGAATTAACAAGGTGAGGTGACAAGTGCACCTTCGCAGGGCCTTCCCAGGAAGACTTGTAACTTAACTCTCAAGGTTAAAACTTGTAATTAAGGCCATTATAGCAGCAAAAATTATTTTGCCTGAAGCAATTCTTCCACTCTCTTATCATATTGTTGCTATGGCTACCATTGCTTCAAACATGTACTCTCTTCTATTACTATCTTTTCTATGTGGAAGATTTGAAATAGTATCAGCAAAAAAAATACCACTCGATGCTTCTCTTTCCCCCACTATTCAACCCACTTCATGGCCTTCACCTTCTGGTCGATTTGCATTTGGCTTTTATAAGCAAGGCAATGGCTTCAAACTTGGAACTTGGTTGTTCGGTGATGATTCTACTAACACAATCGTATGGACAGCAAATCGTGATGACCCTCCAGTCTCCTCAAGTTCAAGGTTATTTCTGACCATGAACGGTTAGCTTCTTCTTCAAATATATCCAAGGCAAAAGAAGCGTGTTGCTCATAGTGATAATGGAACTGTTTATTCTGCCTCTTTGCTTGATTCTGGAAACTTGGTATTACAAGACAAAAGCTCCAACATCCTTTGGCAGAGTTTTGATTATCCCACTGATACAATTTTAGGAGGTCAAGCTCTAAGAACTAAGGATAAATTGGTTTCTAGCTCATCAAACACCAACCAATCTTCAGGAAAGTTTCAGCTCAAAATGCAAGATGATGGAAACCTTGTTATGAATCCAGCTTACCCATTTGTCACACCATCAGATGCCTATTGGGCCACCATGACTGTTAATGGAGAAGGTTCCAAATTTTATCTTTCACTTGAAAACACATCTCCTTTTCTACGTATCCTAGATGCTAATCGTTCCAACATGCTCATAAAGGAACTAGATGATGGTGATTCCTCAACTTCAAAAAGCAACGGAAACAACACCATTTATCGTGCAACCATTGATTCTAATGGAGTTTTTCGACTCTTTTCTCATTTTGATGATAAGATTGGAAAACGCCAAGTTAGAAGTGTGTGGTCAGCTTTGGATGTATGTGATGTGAAGGATTTTTGTGGGTTCAATAGTTATTGCACTTACATAGATGATAGACCCTTCTGTGATTGTCTTTCTGGAACTGATTATATGGATCAGAGTCAAAATAATCTTGGATGCATAAGGAACTATTCAGATGTTGGGTGTAGAGATGGAGGAGATAATACGGTTTTGTATTCCATGTATGGCATGAATAGCATGAAACAGTAACAGACAAGTAGGTGTAGTGGAGTGTTCGGTGGATGTGCTTTCGGTGGATGTGCTTTTCTTTATTCATTGCATTTCTTTTGCTTTATCCTCATCATTATGCTTAATTTCATGATTATTTCCCTTCCTAATTAGTATAAATAGGAGGGCTTAAGACTTTGTAATGCATTCAGAATTTGATTAAGAACAGAGTGTGTATGGTTTCTGAACCATTTGGGATCAGAGCCTTGTTACAGAGGGAGAGAAAACGAGACAGTGAGGAATAGGTTGAGAGAAAAAAAAACGTTGGAGAAACATGGTGTTCGAACTCCATCCTACCGACTTTTTTTCCAGAAATCTGAGTCTGCCATCGTCTTCAGAAGGTCACAAAACCCAGAACAGGCTTTGACCACCACCGTGAACCGCCGTCACGTGCCGCCTCTGTGTCATACACGCCGTCAACAGAGACACGCTCCGGCCACGCGCTGTCCTGAGGTTGAAGCGACCCACGTCAGCCGCCACATCAGTACGTCCGTCCAGTCACTGACAGCTGGTCCACTCGCTAACTGCCACATGTCACCAACGCCACGTAATCATTGCCGTCAGCCTCTGCCGTGTCATCAGTCAAGCCAGCGTCCACATCATCAGTCAACGCCAATTCATCTAATCCCTGACTGACACGTGTCACTTTAGCCACGTCAGCATAACAGTCAGCCATAATTTTGTTAAAATTACATTTTGTGCCCTAAATTCTGCCAAAATTAAATTTAGGCCCTAAACTTTAGGAAATTAGATTTTTAGCCCGATATTCTGGCAAAATTACATTTAGACCCCTAACTTTCTGAAATTACATTTTGACCCCACAGATTCTGCCAAAATTATATTTCAGACCCCTGAACTTTCTGAAATTACATTTTGACCCCAGATTCTACCAACATTACATTTCATACCCCTGAACTTTCTGAAATTACATTTTGAACCCAGATTCTGCCAAAATTACATTTCAGACCCCTGAACTTTCTGAAATTGCATTTTGACCCCAGATTCTGCCTAAAATTACATTTCAGACCCTTGAACTTTCTGAAATTGCATTTTGACCATAGATTTTGACCAAAATTACATTGTTGCCCCTAATTGCCCAAATTTCCTATTTTACCCCTGACTTTTCCATAGACACAAATCCTTCCCCTACCCTTCTACCTTGTACCTAATAATTGCGTACTTAAGTCATAACCTGTCAAACAAACTACAAAATGCCTCCAAGATGTAGGAATAGACACGAGATTGAGATGGAGGAGATGAGACGCCAGATTCAAGAACTAGAGGCCACTATAGCAGAACAACAAGCCTTGCTCGAAACTCGTAGGGACCACTCAGAAGATGATTTGAATAGCCACAGTTTGTCATCCCCTCACTACCGTCATCATCCTCGACAACAACCATTCCGCCTTAATGACATTAACGTAGACATTCCTGAATTCGAGGGAAGACTACAACCGAACGAATTCATTGACTGGCTACAAACAGTTGAATGAGTCTTTATGTACAAAGAGATTCCAGATGAGCAGAAAGTTAAAATTATCGCCATCAAACTGAAGAAACATGCCTCCATATGGTGGGAGAATCTCAAAAGAAGGGGTGAAAGAGAAGGAAAGAGCAAGATATGAATGTGAGACAAGATGCAATGCGAGCTCTCACGTAAGTTTCTTCCAGAAAATTATTATCAAGATAATTTCCTTCAGTTACATAATCTCCGCCAAAAGGCTATGTCTGTAGAGGAATATACCAGGGAATTTGAGAAACTTATAATGAAATGTGATATACAGGAAAGGAGGAGCAAACAATAGCTCATTATCTCGGAGGGTTAAATACGAACATCGCTCATCCAGTACAACTCCAGCAATATTGGACTCTGGATGACGTCATTCGTTTAGCCATCCGTATCGAGAAGCAGTAGCCCAAAAGGCCTTCGTACCAACCGTCCTCCTCAACCAGAATTCCTTTTGATGGGCGTAAGCTACAAATGCATCATCCTAGCTCTTCAAGCACACCTCCACCTAAGGCTACTAGGGAATTCAGCTCCAAAGCACCTAAATGTTTCAAATATCAAAGGTTCAGTCATATCGCTTTTAACTACCCTAACCGCAGAGTTGTCACCATTATTGAAGGAGAAGCTTCTGCAGTATTTGAAGAAGAAAGGGAACCTATGCCTGAAACAGAACCAATATTTGATGAGGAGCCAGTATTTGATGAGGAGCCAGTATTTGATGAGGAAGTTACTCCTGCTGATCACGGTGAATCACTTGTGATTAGGAGAAGTCTGCATACAATAACTGTGAAAGAAGAGCCTTGGCTACATCACAACATTTTTCATACTCATTGTACTACACAAGGTAAAGTCTGTGACGTCATCATCGACAACGGAAGCTATGAAAATGTAGTTTCCAACTATATGGTAGAAAAGTTGCATCTACAGACTCACAACCATCCGTGCCCTTACAAGCTCCAATGGCTTAATCAGGATAGCGAGGTAAGAGTTTCAAAATGATGCCTTTTTACTTTTTCTATCGGTAAAAGGTATCATGATGAGGTTTGGTGTGATGTTGTTCCTATAGATGCCTGTCATCTTATTCTGGGGAGACCTTGGCAATATGATCGACATGTTCTGTATGACAGTCACGCAAACACATATTCCTTCCAGAAGGTTGGTGTGAAGATCCAGCTCGCTCCTTTGCCACCTGATAAACATAATAAAGGCAAAAATGAATCCAAACCATTAGTGTCTTTAGTCGAGAAGGTGACCAAAACAAAAAGCCAAGTAATGAGTTTTCTTCTCTTGCTCGAGGAAAATAACGGAATTGACATTCCACTTGAAGTGCAGCCATTATTAGATGAGTTTCCTAATGTAATTCCAAATGAAATGCCACCAAGATTACTACCCATGTGAGACATTCAACATGCTATGGATTTCATTCCAGGACTAGTAATTTCTAACCGGCCAACTTACAGAATGAGTCCTCGAGAAAATGCTGAAGTTCAAAGCCAAATTGAAGAATTGCTGAAAAAGGGATTAATCCGAGAAAGTGTCAGCCTTTGTGCCGTACCTGTACTCCTAGTCCCCAAGAAAGATGGAAGTTAGAGAATGTGCATAGATTGCCGTGCAGTCAATAAGATCACAATTAAGTATCAGTTTCAGATACCCAGACTTGATGACATGCTCGACCAATTATATGGCTCTACTACTTTCTCTAAGATTGACCTTCGTAGTGGATACCATCAAATCCGAATTCACCCCAAAGATGAATGGAAGATAGCTTTCAAAACTAGAGATGGGTTGTACGAATGGAATGTGATGTCATTTGGGTTGACAAATGCTCCTAGTATATTTATGCGCTTGATGAATTAGGTTCTTCACCCTTTCATTGGCAAGTTTGTTGTTGTTTACTTTGACGACATTCTTATCTACAGTAAAAGCCTAACGGACCATTTGGAGCATTTACGACAAGCGTTGCAAGTTCTTCGAGAGCAGAAACTTTATGCTAATTTGAAGAAGTGTACTTTCTTGACAAATGAAGTCATTTTTTTAGGCTATATTATCACTGTGGAGGGTGTATGGGTTGATCCAAGCAAAATTGAAGCCATTAACAGTTGAACAAAACCGCAATCCATCCAAGAAGTTAGAAGTTTCCACGGATTAGCTTCCTTCTATAGGCGATTCATTCGAAACTTCATTTCCATTGCCGCACCCCTCACGGATTGCATCAAGGGAGACAAGTTCCAATGGACAGAGAAAGCTCAGAAAAGTTTTGAAGAACTGAAGAAATGATTGACAGAAACTTTTGTGCTAGCCCTTCCTAATTTTGACCAAGTGTTTGAGGTCAGTTGTGACGCCTCTAACACTGGAATTGGTGCCGTCCTGAGTCAAGAAGGCCATCCAATTGCTTTCTTCAGTGAGAAGCTTAATGATGCTAAGCTCAAATATTCTACCTATGATAAGGAATTCTATGCCATTGTTCGTGATCTACAACATTGGAGTCATTATCTCCTAAATAAAGAGTTCATACTCTTTTCTAATCATGAAGCCCTCAAGTATCTAAACTCTAAGCAGAAGATCAGTCGTAAGCATGCGTGTTGGAGTGAAATATTACAGTCTTATCCGTTTTTGATAAAACATAAGGCTGGAATTTTAAACTCAGTAGCTGATGCTCTTAGCCGCCGTCATGCATTACTATCAACAATTCAAGCCAAAGTTGTTGGGTTTGAATGCCTCAAGGAGTTGTACTAGGATGACCCGGATTTTCATGGAATGTGGGAGGTGACTGCAGGTCAACCTTTCCACCAATATTACAAACACAATGACTTTTTATTTCGAGGAAAACCCTGTGCATCCCTCAGTGTTCTTTGCGAGAGGCAATAATTTGGGAAGCTCACGATGGAGGTTTAGCTGGTCATTTCGGTAGAGTAAAACAGTTGCTCTAGTCAAAGAGAATTTCTACTGGCCAAGACTTGAACGAGATATCAACAGGCACATACAGAGATGTAGAATATGTTATTTGGCCAAAACCAAGGGTCAAAATACGGGATTATACATGCCGTTACTAGTCCCAGAAGCACCATAGGAAGATGTAAGCATGGATTTTGTGTTGGGATTACCACGAATTCAGAGGCAAAAAGATTCTGTCATGGTGGTTGTGGATCGATTTTCAAAGATGGCCCATTTTATTCCTTGTCAAAAGACTAATTATGCTGTGCAAGTTGCTGAACCGTACTTTAAAGACATTGTTCGTCTCCATGGCATTCCCAAGACTATCACGTCTGATCGTGATGTTAAGTTTCTTAGCCATTTTTGGAGAACTCTTTGGAAAAAGATGGGTACTAAACTTCAATTTAGCAGTCTAGTCACCCTCAAAAGGACGGACAGACAGAAGCTATAAACAAGATTCTTGGCAATCTTCTGTGAAGCTTTATTGGAAAGAATTTGAAGCAGTGGGATCTTATCCTTGCTCAAGTTGAATTTGCTTATAACAATTCAATCAACCATGCCACTGGAAAGTTCCCTTTTGAAGTTGTTTATGGCACTCGACCTCTCAATCCATTCGACCTAATTCCTTCAGCTAGCAAACAGTAGTACAGTGCAGATGCAGACCAAAGGGCTGAAGAAATCAAGAAACTACATAAGCAAGTCTGAGATAGGATCCAGAAGCAAAATTTGAAAATCAAAGCACACAGGGACAAGCATCGAAAGCAGAAAATTTTTAATGTAGGAGATCTAGTTTGGATACATTTGAGGAAAGAATATTTTCCTAAACAGCCAAACGCCAAGTTGTCTCCTCGAGCTGATAGTCCATTCAAGATTATGCAGAAAATTAACAACAACGCTTACAAAGTGGAATTTCCAGGTGCCTATGGTGTTTCAGCCACTTTTAATGTTGCAGATCTATCTCTGTATATTGATGACGATGTCGATTCCAACTCGAGGACGAGTCCTGTCCAACCCCGGGAGGATGAAATAGTAACAGACAAGTAGGTGTAGTGGAGTGTTCGGTGGATGTGCTTTTCTTTATTCATTGCATTTTTTTTGCTTTATCCTCATCATTATGCTTAATTTCATGATTATATTCCCTTCCTAATTAGTATAAATAGGATGGCTTAAGGCTTTGTAATGCATTTAGAATTTGATTAAGAACAGAGTATGTATGGTTTCTGAACCATAGCATGTCTTGGAGTGATGCTCCTTACTTTGAAGAACCAATTCCTGAGGAGTATTGTATGGATTCTTGCTTGAAAGATTGTTATTATGGGGCTGCAATGTATGAAAGTGATCGATGCAAGAAACAAAAGCTTCCATTAAGATATGTCAGAAGGAAAACACAAGGGTCTTCCAACACAATATACTTCAAGGTGGGGAAAGTAAGCCTCAAAAGCAATAGTACATCTTCCATATCTGAACCTCCCATCAAGAAAACAAGTGAGAAAGCTATTCTTCTAATCATTCTTGTCATCTTAGGTTTTGCTATTCTTTTGTGTTCTGGTGTTGCAATCTCTGGCCATTTAATTTACAAAATTGGGATTTTGAGTTACAAGAGGTTGCTGGAGATTGGAGATTTGGGCTTGAATGAAGGGATTACTCTGAGGGTATTTTCGTACAATGAGTTGAAAAAAGCAACGAATGGCTTCAAACAAGAGTTGGGTAAGGGTTTATTTGGATCAGTTTATAAAGGAAGTTTATGCAAAAGGAGAAGACTTATTGTAGTAAAAAGACTAGAGAAGTTAGTTGAAGACGGAGAGAGAGAATTTCAAGCTGAAATGTAAGCCATTGGGAAAATCCACCACAAAAACTTAGTTCACTTGCTGGGATATTGTGCTGAGGGATCTAAAAGGCTCCTGGTTTATGAGTTCATGAGCAATCATTCCCTTGATAAGCTTATCTTTGGTGGTAGTACCGTACGTCCAGATTGGTATTAGAGAAGAAGAATAGCACTAGACATTGTAATAGGCTTACTATATCTGCATGAAGAATGTGGAACTCCTATTATTCACTGTGACATAAAGCCTCAAAACATATTGATGGACGAGTTTTGGACAGCTAAAATATCAGACTTTGGGTTAGCAAAACTTCTAATGCTAGAACAAACAAGGACCTTCACTGGGGTTAGAGGGACAAGAGGATATTTGGTTCCAGAATGGATGAATAACAATCCAATAACAGTGAAAATAGATGTTTATAGCTATGGAATAATGCTTTTGGAGATTCTATTTTGTAGAAGAAACATGGTGGTTACTGTGTCACATCCAGAGCAAGTTGTTCTATCCACTTGGGCCTACATTTGCTTTGTTAAGAGGGAGTTAAAGAAACTTGTTCCTGGGGAACAAGTGGATAACACATTGCTGGAGAATATGGTGAAAGTGGGACTTTGGTGCATTCAAGATGAATCTTTTCTTCGGCCATCAATGAAGAGTGTTGTGTTGATACTTGAAGGAGTTACTGATGTAGCTATTCCTCCATGCCCATCTGCTGGTTCTATGTGACATTTTTCCCCTGGAAAAAAAAGGAGTGAATTTCGTGTCATTTTGATTTGCTTTGTTTTATTATTGTGTTTGTGCAATATGATTTTCTAAGCTTCGGTCTGCTTGTAGATGAAAATAAAAGAAGGAAGCACTTGAGATCATATGCATTTTGATTTCTTTCATCCAAAATTATCTGCAATGTTTTGTAGCACATATAAAATAACACACTCTTGGTAACACCTCGGGTCCCTAGTAAAAGAGTTAGTTGGGGATTTGGATTTTGTTATAAAAATAAGACATCAATCTATTTTGTGCCCCTAAATTATACAATAAGAGGGAAAGGACTTTCAATCAAGATGCTATTTTGACATTTAATATTTTAATTTTAATTTGGTGTGGATCCTTGTTTTGGCTAGGTAGAGGTATTCTTTTCGAGGCACTATTGGATATCTCTTTTAGGAGAGATTTGAACCTTGATTTACCATGTTGTAAATAACTAACCCCTTTTATTAGATCCTATGCTAGTCCATTTTCTTCTCACATTGATAATAATTTTGAAGTATTTTCAGCTTAGCCCGAGTGGTCTCATAGATTTTGAATACTATGGACTAAAAGTAACTCATGTAAATGAGAAATTGAAAGTCCAGCCCATAATCTTGAATTTCCTAAATGGGTCACACACTTTTAGACCATATTTGGATTGGACCTACGTACAGCTCTTTGGGATGTAAGCCTTTCTTTTAGGAAATTCATCCCTTATGCACAAAATCAACATGCTTAGTCATGCATATTATCTAATATGTTGAAGAGTAGTGTTTCAAACTAATCTGTATTTCTCTCCATTTGATTTTTTAATTTATCTTTATTTTTTAAGAGTTAGTTAGTCATCCTTTATTTTCTCAGTAGTTAAGTAGTGATTTATGTGGGATTTGATAATACGCATAGTGGGTTAGTGTTACCTATTTGTTTGGCTCCACTATTTTCTTTTCTAGCCTATATATACGTAGGTTAAGGTCTTATTTTATCATAAGTTGTTGTCCATTGAATAAAAGCATTGTTTGGATTATTGTTTTCTCTCTTCAATTTGTCTTCTTCACATTAATTGCTCTAATGTTTTACCATTTGTCCATAACAATCGATTATTTAGTCCCTTAGTTCATCATTTTATGTATAGAATTACATGTTATTTAGTCTATTTATTTAAAGCTTCATATGTTGTTTTACTTATTATTTTCAACTAAGTTTTTAATCAATTTGTATCCACGTGATTAAGTTTTTATTTTTTTTTATTTCACTAATATACGTATCTTCAAATATATAACGTAATGTTGTTCATTAATTATGGTAAAACGTAATTATTTTTATTTTATCTATAATATTACATCTATTCTATTATATTTGAAATATTTCCTTGCTCATCAGACTTGGTAAGAAAATTGTAATGCCCTAAAATATGTGTAAGGGCTCAATGACTCCAAAAGAGAATGTAACGAAAGTTAGATAGACACTTTTGGGAAATAAAGTATGAATTATGACCCGAATTAGCAGTAGAAAATGCTCAAATCCAGTATTTAAGTTTAATTATGGTAACAAAGTCTAAATTAGACTAAAAGAATAGGGAATGACGCATGGCAAGAGAAAAAGGAATCAAATGATACACCAAGTGACAATCTAACTAAAATTGCCACAGTCAAGGGCAAAAAGAGAAAAAGGAAATTATCGGCCAATTAGTCAGCAATTTCCTCTCCTTTAAGAAGAAGAAATTAACCATTAACTAAAAGAACAAGAGGTGTGACTAAATGGCTAATTGAATTAGTTAAAGTAACTAAATAGTTACTTGTTTTTTGGTGAATTCATAAGATTGTGACACTTGACACCACATGGACTAAGCAATGAAACTAACAAGTCAAACAATAAATTCTCCCTCTCTTCTCTCAATTTCGGTTAAGGGATCAAGATGGGCTGAATATAGTTCATTTTAACACCCCCCTCTCTCTCTCTCTATCTCTCTCTTCAAGCTCTCTCAAAGTTGTTAAGGCAAGGAGGAGGAAAGAGAAAGAAGATCAAAGTTAAGGTAAGCTCTTCTACTTGGATTGTGACCTTGTAGATCATCTCTATTACTCAAAGCCTTTTCCTTAATCTTGTTCCTCTTGATGAGAGCTTCATTTCTATGGTTTTAGTTTTTCAAGAGGAGGT
The DNA here is from genome assembly GCA_963210345.1 of Inga oerstediana. Classification (NCBI taxonomy): domain Eukaryota; kingdom Viridiplantae; phylum Streptophyta; class Magnoliopsida; order Fabales; family Fabaceae; genus Inga; species Inga oerstediana. The sequence goes on from OY723407.1 coordinate 40,921,333, forward strand.
GTTTTGTGTGCTCAAAGAAGAACTAGAGGTTGAGGATCAAAGAACAACCTAGAGAAAGTGCTAGAGTTGAGCAAGAACAATATTTTGGTGTATATATTGTGATCACTAGTGCAAAATAGGGCTTTTAGACTACCATATTTAGACCTATTATAGGGGATAAAGTCTAAAAAGTATGACTGGTGGCAGTTTTGTAATTATCATGAACTTCTTAGATTGGTTCCTTTCAGATAAGGTCTAAAAGATATTATTTAGACTTAATTTTCAAACAACCGGTCTAAAAAAGATAATAATAATTAAAAAATCATAGATATATAATGCATATTTTAGACCGGTTATATAAAATAATCGGTTAAATATGTGTTTTGTATTAAAAATAATTAAAAAAATAAAATATTTATTACTTTTTAGACCTGATCTTTAATATAACTAGTCTAAAAGATGAATTTTTGAAACCTAATGCTAAGATAACTGGTCTAAAAAGATGAATCCCTAAAATTTGGATCCCTCTGTCGCGTGATTTACTGTGAGATTCTTCTCAGCTCTCCGTCGCACCCCGCTTTTAGTCTCTACCGCACATCGCTCCTTGGTCTTCGTCGCGTGTCTTCGTTGCACCGCTCTCACTCCGGTTATATAGCTAACGGCTACACTCACTCCCATGGCGTCGGTGATTGCGTCATCGATTGTATCGTCAGTAGTCCTAACACCAATGACTATGGCACCAACTGGATCATCCATTGCACTATAGGTTTGCCCAATTTCAGCCAAGAGCATGAATACTTCCAGACTATCACTTTCAACCAGGTACTAATTTCATTGTAATTTTTGATTTTATTCTTAGTTATTGTTATCTGATTATTCTTTCAGTTAGATGTGGTGATTTGATTGCAATCGGAACCATTTGTAAAATAGGGGTTTCTTATGTTTGTTTAATTCCATGCCATTTTCATGTTTTCGATTTCAAGTGAATATTTATTGACAGTGTCCTTGTTCTTTTTTAGGTTTTGGGGAAGTTCACATCTAAAGTCCCAAGCTTAACTATTTTTGAATAATCGATTTTTTTAATTATTGGAGGCTTTTCTCCTTTATATTCTGTATTAGTTAAATCTGTTGCTTTAATCATTTGTCAAGTCTTTGATTTTGCCGTAGACAACACTTTATTTTACTTCATGGCAACTTTCTTTTATTCTGTACTGATAAATTATGGGTTCAAGAATTTTGTCAATTCCATTCCTTATAATTGCAAAGAGTATTAAAGAAGAAAAAATTGCTAACATCTTGGTCACTTCATTGAAAAAATTGACAGGAGGGTCTTGTTCTCTTAAGTTTCAACCAGCAAGTTACAATAAGTGCAATAGCCATATATAGTTGAATATGAAGTTCTAAGAAGATCACAATGATGTATACTAGACATGTCCATAATTGAATATATTGTTGATATGCTCCTTGTGAGGGACACTGATTTAAGGTGCAGCCTATTATTTGTCCAAAGATTTTGTCTATTCCTGATGTTGGTTTGATTATTAATTAAAATTCTATTAGTTGAACTTCCAATCCAAGGATTTTATTAGTATGGGAATATGAGGTGAATTGTTTCTAATTAATTTACTGAACATGTTATCAAATGACAAGTTATGGCAATTATTGGTTCTGAGATGAATAACATTGAGAAAACAATAATGTATATTCCAATTTTATATTCTTATAAGATATTTAGATCAGACTTCTAGATGTTATATCAAATGCATGCTGTTTTTGAAACTTATGTTGTTGGCTTATTTTGTACTGAATAGCTATTTTATGGCTAAAACTATATAACTAAATAATTCATGACTTCTATTTGAGAGGATTATTTGTGATATTATTCAATTGAAGCTAGAGTGATCTGCTCTGCTTCTTGGATGAACTGAATATTTTGTAGAAGTTATACATGTTTCCAATCTCTTGAATATGATTTATAGCTGAACTCCTTACCCTTTTAAACAAAGTATGATTCTTAGAGGTTGCTGTCACTCTTGATTATGATTGAACTTAATTCATATCTTGAAGGAATTACTTTGAAAAATTTCCATATTTTCATTGAAAGGCATTCTTTAAAAAATTCTCATCATTTTAAGCTTATTTGATAGTTTGCTATAGTTCAACTTGTCACCAATTTTGATACTCATTTGTTTGGATTATGATTCAATAGAGGTATGACTTAAAAACATAAGCATTTTTAGTGCCTATCATCATGAAGGTTTGTCTGCCAATGATTATGGTTCTCTGCAAGGATGAAAAGGGGGCTAAAATAAAGCAGATGTCTCTGTTGTTCGAGTTTCTTTTGTCCATCCTGCAGTTCAAGTTTTTAGTTGTCCAAGTTTGTTATCATTTATTCACAGTTGGCAGCAAGAAGCAGAATTGAAGTTAATAGAAAGAAGAGACTGCCAAGAGAGTAGAAGACATAGGAGAGTTGAAGTGAGCTTGAAATCTTAAAAAATTCAGGTAGAGATTATAAGACGATTGGAATAGGGAAAAAGAAGACTAATTGATGAAGTTGCATTTCACCTTGAGAAAGAAAAGTAAAATGCTCTTGTTGAGGTTAGGCGGAAGGAGGTATTGACTTAAATTTATCCTTAATACTTTGATTTGGTGTGATGATGATTCTTTTTCCTTGGTTTTTATTTGGAAATTTTTAAATACTGTAATCCTGCAATCTTAAGTAATTTGTCCAACAAAAAGTCTGTTACTTTTACCAGGAGCAAGCTCGGAAAGAGAAAGAAGAGCTTGGTGAAGGATGCTTGAGGAGAACCGGAGGAAAGTTGAAGAAGCTCAGTGAAAGGAAGCTTTAGATCAGCAGAGGAGAGGGGAGGAACAATATAGAGAGTTAGATGAGATAAATGAGACATATTTACATTAAAAGATATTTGAATGGGAAGATTTTTGGTATTAAATTTCATTTTGAACTTTTGAATTTTTATTTGAAAATATTGAGTTGTAGGAATGAAAATGTTGAAATTATAGATTGAATTATACTCTTAAAAATGTTGGGTCTCTTTTCAAGTGTTGGATAGTGGGTTAGAAGAAGAAATAATGTAGATGTTTGAAAAAAAACTTTTTAGACCGGTTGTGTCTACAAAGTACGAGTTTTTAGACTCGTTGTTACAACCTATCTAAAAAGTAACATACTTTTTAGACCGGCTGTATCAAGACCTATTCCAGAACCGGTCTAAAAAGTCATTTTTAACAGTCAAAAAAGTCATTTTTCCACTGGTGGATGATTGGTTGAGAACTTTGGCTTGTGTAATTTTTCTATATTTTTGAACAACTTAGGGTTTTAGAAGTCTCATGGTATTTGATGGTATTAATGGTATCTTGTGGTGTATATTGGACATATAAAGCTAGTTTGAGACTTGAATGAGAAGTTTGGTAATTATGGGATTTTGTGTTTTATTTTTGCCTAAACAGAACATATAAAAACATATGTTGAAAAATTGAAAGTTTTGTGTAGGGTAGTCAGTTTACATGACATTTTTAAATAAGTAAATGACATTCAAAAATTGTAAAACTTTCCAGTCTAATAGTATATACTTTAAGCTTTAAATTGATATAAAATGAGTGTCATTTGAATGTGTGTGCTGGAAATTATGCATCTCTAAAGTTTGAGGTTGAAACTAGAATTTATTTTGCAACAGTATGGAAATTCGTTGAATTCTGTATTTTTGTGGTTGTAGATGGAAATGACTCATATTTTTCCTGTGTAGAGGACTTAAAGAGCTTTCCTTATAACTTTGAACTACTCTATTTTGATTTTTGTAGATTAAGTTATGATTTTTGGAATTTCAGCCAAGAAACAGGATATTTTTTTGGCTGCAGCCCGAAGATTCTGACTTGTTTTTTGCCATAGTCAGAAGATTTTTGGATGCAGCCAAAAAGTTTTTGACTATTTAGCCACAGCCAAAGAATTCCTTGGCCGCAATCAACACTTAATTTCAGTGTTTTATATTTTTGAAAGATGGTTTCAGGTCTAGCTCTCCCTAACCCTCTTAGGCTTTGGTTCGAGCTTCTAATAGCTACTTAAAGGAATCAAATGATAACCAACCCTAAGCACTTTGGAGTTATTAAAGAATTGAAATTGGTATAACTCGTCGTCCTTTATTCTAATTTATAGGATTTGATATTTTCCCTCAGTGTAACCCCTACCTTATTATCCGTAATTATAATTTGTAAATGTATAATTAAGGTAATTAAGAAACCAATGGTTAATACAAAATCTGTTTAAGTCCCCATTTCAAAACAAGGATTTGCCCTGAAATAAAGTGGGTTTTTGAAATTATTTTCAAAACCTGTTCAATTCGGTCTCATACACACATTTTGAATATGATTAACTTGTGCAGTTAAGTTGCATTCATAAATATTAGAGTGTAAACCAAAATTCTCGGCAACCCCTAGGTTATCGTATAATAACTAAAGGGTTTATGGGGTATATTCGCCCTTTACAATTTCCTATTCAGAGGATTACATATCCTTATCCAAAATAACATTTATAAAATGTACAGTAATCCCAATCAAAATATGACAACCAACAAACTAAAATAAAGAACTATCCGCCCTTGGTTGCTTACTTCTCCTTCAAGCTGCTTGCCCTAGCTGTAGGTTAGTCAATGAAAAGAATGAGATTCAAGAGAATCCTAGTCGTAACAAATCACTCATACAATATATAATCACATAGCATGCAAGCAAATCACCAACAGCAACAGCAGCAACAACACAGTGATGTATGGCTTTCGCCACAAACGATAGCACTTATGGCTGTATACCTATGATGTGTGACCAGCATCACAATCTACAACACTCACGGCTATATACATATGATGCGTGACCAGCGTCACAATTGACAGCATAATGGTTGTATACACATAGCCTTCATGGCATATATATAGCTTTCATAGCATACACACAGTAACAATCTCCGCATTATTGGCAATACACAATTCAATGATATCACATACATACAATGCATTACATATAGTATAAGAGAAAGTGTCACTACCTTGTTCTTTCTGCTCGTGCTCTACCATCGGTTTATCACACACAGGGCAAATGTCAAATCCTATCAATCATAATCAAGGACGATGAGTTATTACCTATTCCAATTCATTAATAACTCATAATACTTGGGTTGGTTATCACTATGGTCATTTAATCAAGTCAACTAAGGAGCGAAAGTGGTCAATTAACCTAAGCAACCAATTTCTAACCTCAGAGTTCAACAATATTACATTGTGTCATAACATTTTCAATTTTCGCAAAAGTAACCAAATCTGCCAGAATTTTTCATCAAATTTGAAAAATTATAACTAAATCTATAAAATTGAAATAGGGTGATTCCAAAGGCTATATGACCCTTATTTAGTTTATTTTCAAGAAAAAAATATCACCTACAGCCATTTTGATACACAACATTCCCAGAATTTTTATTTATTGCACACTGTCAGAATTCAACCTAGCTTTCATGACCTAATTTCAAAAATTCATAACTCCCAATATACAAATCGAAATGATACTAATAAAATATCAAATTAAAGCTTGATATGTCTACTATTTAACAGAAAAGTTTTAGAAGTTTTAGACATCATTTGGTTATCCAAAAACACCACACAAATAGGGTACCTTGTTGGAATTCTGTTCAGGCATAAAATCCAGTTTTGTATTTTGAGTTTCAATGACCCAAAATTCACAACCCGGGGCTATACCCACATAATGTTTTGTGTAGAACACAATGGTAACATCAAAATGAAAAAATTCCCACTCATTTCCCATGTCCTGTTTTGGCAGAAAAATTCAAAATAAATTCCAACAATTACCAACTTCCAATTTCAGCATCAACTCTAGTCATATGGTTTCTAATAATCATAAAACACCAAATACATAACCAAAACACCATAACTTCACTAAATCCTAACTCAAAAAAAATCAGGGTAGATATATACTTGCCAAAATACTCATTTAACTAGCACAACCAATAGCTCAAATTGAAGCCAATACTCACCTCTTGCTTCTCCTTAGCTCCTTTCTTTGATTCTATAACTTTTGTTCTTGGGTGATGGCTCAAAATACCTCCTCTTGAAATTCTAAAACCATAGAAATGAATCTCTTATCAAGAGGAACAATGTTTATGAAGAGTGTTTTGGCCATAGATGAGGTTAAGAAGGTGAAAAGCAAGATAGAAAGTCTCACCTTCACTTGCCTCTTCTTCACTCTTGTGTTACAGCTACACAACCGATTTGGAGAAAGAGAATATGAGTAATTAAATGGTTTGATTTCTCTTCCCTTATCCCTTAATAGAGCCATTCGAAACTATGGACCGAATGAAAAGAAAATTGTGTGGCTAGGATTCCTTCTTGTTGGTTAAAAATTCTATGGTAATTTCTAAATGTAAATGGGTTAATTTCGTTAGCTTCTTTTCTTTCCTTATTCTTCCACTCTTGGCCAAAAGTTAGACTTGGAAAAGGAGAATGATTGTTGACCAATTCATATCATAGAAACTTTGACTTTTGGCTATTGCCTTATATTTTCTTTCTTGCATGTTGTTGGCTAAAATTTAGGTGTCAGAAGTGTCCTAGATAATTAATTCTTCATCCTTTCTTCTCTTTAAAATTTGACTGAATATGGAGGCTTGAAAGAGGTTAAAACCCTTAGAAAATATCTCTTGGCATCTCTTTTATAACTTGGTCAAATTGTCTCTTCTTGCTTTCATTTTGAGTTAAGTATCATTCCCTCTTGCTTTTTCTTATGTCCTACACGTGAATATGGTTCTTTGAAGAGGAAAAATGATCTCTTATAATATCTCCTTGAATAATATAGTTTAATGTTAAATTAGCATATGTTAATTTGACTTGTTGACTTCCCCTTTTTGTGTTTGGCCAAAAATGCTTCCGTGTGTCTCATATTATGGCAAAATAAATATTCTCCTCATATTTCTCTTCCATAAGCCATTTTCCCCTTCTTTTCATGTTCAAATTAGTCCTTTAGTTATTTTTGACTTTAGGTGAAAAGACTAAATAGTTATCTCAAGTTAATCGGAACTAAAGTCATAACAAAATTTCTAAGGCAATTTTTTCATTAATACCACTATCTATTCTATACATTTAGCCCTTAGATGCATTTTTGGATATTACACTCAGCGTAAGAAATCAGTGCCTAAACAAGATCGGAAAGAACAAGGTAGTGACTCTTTCTCTTATATCATATATAATGCTTTGTATGTATGTGCATATCATTATCTGTTACGAATGTCAAGCATGTCAAGAATTGTTACGAATGTTATGAATGTCAAGCATGTCAAGAATTGTAATGAATGTTATGATTGTCAATAATGCATGATTGCTGTAGATGCTATTATGTGATGATTGTTTACATGCTCTATGAAATTGTATGTCATATAAGTGAATTGTTACTACTGAGATTCATATGAATCTCACTCTTTCCAATGACTAACTTACAGCTAGGGCAAGCGACTCAAAGGACAAGCAGGTAAACAAGGGCAGCTAATGCGCGCTGATAAAGGATTAGGGCTTTTATCAAACTTTTAGAGAAATTATATATATGGATGTGTATATATAAGTACACTGTAAGCCTAATACACCTAGTGAAGGTAGATGTACCGAGTATTTGTATGTAACCCCGATAAGGGAATTAAGAATGGGTGATTAGGCCTTATAAAACCTATTAGTCAATGAATGTAACGTGATAGTCCATCGAGAAATTTTGTTAAGTACTTTGATATTAATGAATGGTATAGAATCAAACAACCCAACAAATTTAAAAAGTGGAAATGAGACCTCATCTAACATGTTTTGAAAAGTTTTTGAAAACCTACTTTATCACAGGATAAAACCCTATTTTGAATTCGAGATCTCGAGTGAGTTGTAAATTATTCTCTGATCTCCAGTGAGTTGTAAATTATTCTCTGATCTCTAGTTTAACTTTATAACACATTTTTGAACTATATTCAAGGATTTTAAGTTAGGGGGTTACAAAAATAATCACTACTAGAGATTCGTGCATATATAACACTTAATAAATAACGGTTACATAGAATAAACGTCATGTATATCGAAGCAGAGGTCACGCAAGAATATATAACACTTAAAAGTAACGATTAATTATGCACATCATCATATATTAGAAGGTGCAATTTGCAAAAACACAAAAATAATGGTTGAAGTTAATAACTGTCATTTATTTAGTTACAAAAATAACGATTCTTAAGAAACAACTATTAGTTAACACTTATAAATGATTTGTCTTCCAATTTTATATCAGTGAAAACAAAAACATAACAATTATATTAGTTGACCGTAAAGTATAAATGATAATATTGACCTTTCTTAATAAACAACCGTCATGTAAAGAACACATCTAAAAAGCACATTTTCATAACCTCGTTTAGACTGACACCAAAAACCAGTTCTCCTTAGTTAAATATTATAGAGTGAAGTATTCAACTCTGTTTATACTGACCAATTCCTTTTGTTTTTACTTTTCTAAAAGGTAGCTTTTTCATAACCTCGTCCTTCTCTCCTTTATCATTGTCAAACATCAAAGAACTCTTTCCATTTTCCCTCCTCCTCCTCGACAAGCTCCTCGTCCTCCTTATCATCCTCATCGTTCTCCTCCACAAGCTCCTACTACTCTACCACCATCACCATCTCTACAATCTCCTCCCCCTCCTCCTCCTCATCCACCACCAACTCCTCTTCCTCTTCTTCCTCCTCCTCAAATAGAGGGTTTGTTGTAGATGTTGGCTAGCATTGACTGCTTCACAAGGCGTCTCGCTACATACGCCCACAGTTTGAACCTCTTCCCTCATCATAATGAGGTTGTAATGATCACTTCTAGTTATATCCTTTATCTCATTCCTCTAACGCTGATGATGTGCCAAGTGAGGGGGAAGGGCAGGAGGAGGAGGAGGAGGACAACAATATTGGTGATGACTAAAAACTACTTCTTCTTCTTTTTTAATTTTTTGAATATTTAAAAAATTAATCGTTATGGCAAATAGGCCAAAAATATTTAAAGTAAACAATTGAAACTTCACGGTTATTAGTAAACAACCATTACAATGTTAAGCAGTTTGTCAAGGATGTTCCCTGTTATTAGTAAATAATTGTTACTTATGTAAGTAACTATGACAATTTATAAGGACATGTTTAGCTCTATAACGTAAACCTTTCCATTCCAAAAGACACATTCTGCTAGATAATCTGTGAAATCCTTTCTATTCTACTTTTACTTAATTACCAAGAAATGATCTTTGATACTAAAGGATGTGTTTAGTAGTAAGATAATCCATTAAATCCTTTCTATTTAAATGTCTGAAAAATGAACTTCACTTATCCACTTCTATTTTAACTTATATCTAACTTCTGACTTTTGTTCTTTATCAATATTATGGACAAACACAAGAGATCTTCTAGTTTATCATCTTTTGATCTCCCTCGGGTAAAACCAAAAGATGATTTCGAGCCACCGACAAGCATTGAAGGACTAATCCATGTGAACTATGAACTCCAACATACAGTCAATGATTATTACTTGGGAGAGCAATGATGCATGGACAAGTGCTTGAAGGAACTGATCTATCTTATTCGTTCTCTGGTTGACTAGGTGGACAAATTACTGAAGAAGGATGAATGTGATGATGCAGCAGATCCTTTATCCTCATAACTTTTTATTTTTTGTTTGTTTATTCACACTCTCATTTTCTTTTTAAATTTTTCATTTGTACTATGGGGTTGAATAATCAACTTCAAAAATTATTTTATGAAAAATCAAATACCTAATAATTGTAAAGTAAAACTATGAACTATAGTTTTGAGATTCAATACCGTTGTAAGTTAAGAACCGTAAGAAACAACCACATTTCATAACAGTTCTAAACTTGTAACCATGAGCAAGTATAATGAGATAAGGGAAGAGGAAAAATCAAAACATCTCACCACTCTCTCTCACTTGCATAAGTTGGCCAAGATACTCAAGGAAAGAGAAAAGAGAAGACAAGAACAAGGTGAGAGTTTTTATCTTGATTTTGACCTTGTAGATCAGTTCTATGGCTAAAATACCCTTCATAAACATTTTTCCCTTAATGAGAGCTTCATTTATATGGTTTTAGAATTTCAAGGGGAGGTGTTTTGAGTCATTTAGCAAGAGGTAAAGTTCAAGAACCAAAGAAAGAGTTCAAGAAAGAGTAAGAGGTGAGTAAGAGCTTCATTTTGAGCTATGGATTGTGTTGATTGATTGAGGATTTTGGCATATAAATTGCTACCCTAATTTTTGGTTATTTAGGGTTTTCTAGGGTTCATAAAGCTTTGATTATATACATGCAATTATATGATGTTTTAGAAGCATATGAGATAAGCCTGGTGGTTAAAATGTGAATTGGCGAATTGTTATGTTGAACCCTAATTTCTGCCAAAACAGGACACATAGAAGGAGAAGAAATTTGGTAACTTTGATGCCACCAATGCTTTCTACATGAAAACCTGTGTAGAAATGCCTTTGGAAATAAATTATAGATCACTAGAATTAATCACAGAGAATTGGAATTTTAACTGTGATGCCAGTGTGATTCCCTATGAGTAGTGAGATTATAATGTGTTTTTGGCTAACCAAATGATGTCCAATGAAAGTGATATTTTCTAGAATGAAAGTAGACTTACCAAGCTTTAATTTGATAGGTTATACAGGTCATTTGGACTTGTACACTAAGAGTTATAAATTTTTGAATTTACCCAAGTAAAATTAGAAAGTTCTTGTGATAGTATCCAATAAATGGTAATTTTGGACTGCTATATATCCATTTGGCTAAGGAAAATATTTTTTCCTGAACCTAGACTTAATAAGGGTTACATAGCCTTTAGAATCATTGTAATTGGAAATCTGTACAAAAAGATATGAATTTTCAAAATTTGATGAAAATTTTGCAGCATTTAGTCAATAGACGAAATTAAAAAGGTAATGGTAAAATGTAATTACCTTGAAATTTAAGGGTAAAGATAACCAATAATATGAGTATAGAATGGGAACATGAATGAGTAATAACTCATTTATTATCAATTTTGAATTTTAGGTCATATCAGTAGCCCGAGCCGGATTAAAGGATAGTAGACCGATAGATAGGTAAGGAAAGGGTAATTCAAGTAGTAACTTTATCTCTCATAAACTATATGATTGTTTATATGTTATATGTATGCTGTATTCTGTGATAGACATAGTGCCTGGGGCACAATATCTAGCTATGGTGTGGGAAAAGCACAATTACCATTTGGCCTAGCGGGGATATTGTTGGAAATTGTGCCTAAAGGGCCAATCATTGTACTTTGAACATTATTAATTTAATTAAATTTCTCCATTCTGTTATCATATTATTTGCATGTTAACTATGATAATTAGATCTTTGGATAAATCATAAAGATTATCCTAAAATGTCCCTGGTCGGTCATCTATGCGGGAGCAAAGATGAAATAAGACCAGTATGACTTTGATAAGATATGGAGATACGAATTAAAGTCTTAGGCACTTGTAAGTGTACAAGGTGCTGGACCGACCCACTATGAGAAAGCTACATGGATCAAGTCATAAGCTTTTTTCATGTATAACCATGTCACAATGCCCTTAGACTTGAGGTCATCATGGATTTCTATATGAGAGTTGCTAAGCTTTGAACTAGTCAAAAGTCACTTTTGATCGGGTGATGATAAAGGCTACGATCGGGCTTGGTGGTTTTCATGCAGAGGAATATGAATGATCAAGATGGAGTTTGTCTCTCATATTAGTAGAGAGATATTACTGGGCCCCTCAATGAGTGAGTCTGAGAAATATATGGCCATACTACGATGGAAAGGAATTTCCATTTCTATTGTCAGGCTACTCAAGAATTGAGAAAGTAATGGTCAAGAACAAGAAGATGGCATTATCCATGCCTCATCCTTGACTGATATATCGTGTGATAAAAGGGACGTGACATGGTTGTATGATAGGTTGCATCGTGTTAACGATCCTCATATGAATTGGGTAGTCATAATGTCTTGCTAGAGGCCGCTTGCGACTTGTGGGTTAATACAGTTATTGGCCCACTGCCAACTTCATATGGGCCTACAGGGTCACACATAAAAATGGCCCAACACGAGATAATGTTTAATTTAGGGTGGACGAATTTTATATTTATATATATATATATGTAATATAAAAATTCGTTAATAATATTATATATAAATGTATTTTTGAAATACATATTATATATATGTATATATATATATATTATATGATATTATTATATTGTGTTAGTTTTAAATTTAATTTATTAAGATATATTAAATTTAATAACTAATATGATAGAGATATAGTGTTTTAGATTTAATTTATGAAGATAAATTAAATCTAATGGCTCTTTATTTGGATTAAATAAATAGGTTAAATTAAAACTGTTGGAAATATTTAATTTAAACTGAATTTATTTAATTAGCTCGTGAAGATAATTATTTGTTAATTAATTTTGAAATTAATAAGGATTAATTTTGAAATTCAAATATAGCCCTCATAGGCTATAAACTTCATAGAGCAGATAGATTCATACACGCATGAGAATTCAGAGCCGCAAGGGAAACCCTAAAAACATTGGAGGCGCTAGCACACAGTCTCGGTTGGAGAGCATTCGTGTGGATACCAATAGAGGGAGCGGACCTAACGAGTTGGCTCTTAGAGATCGTGAAAACCCTAAGTTAAAAAGGTACGAGTTCATTCTAATTCGATTTAAACGACGTTGATAGATCCTCGATTAGATCGGTAAAATTTTAAAATTCTTTCGCTGTGTCTACCGATCCTAACAGACACAACTATGATACACACAGTATGAATATCACCTAGATGTGGTTTGGGACTCGGCTGAGGTGACATACAAGTAGGGGTTAAAATAGTCATTTGGCTCTGAATAAGGGCACACACACACATAACAAAATGAATTTTCTATTACACTATGTGGAGCATTACATATTTATTTATTGCATTTTATATGATTGATAGCTTGTTACTACTGAGATTCATATGAATCTCATCCTTTCCATAAATGTATAGTTTATCTAGTTGCAGGAAGCGCTACTAAGGGTAAAGTCATAATTACCGGTAATTGAAGGTTCCAGCCCAGCTCAAGCAAGGGTGTTGGTTATTTGTAGATTTTATTATTATTTTTGGGATTTGTAAATATTTTGTACATGTTCTTGTGGGAATTCTTGTAATATAATCAAGTACTTAATGTCAGTATAATTATGCTATTTCTGTATGCCCACCACAGCACGCAAACACATTGATAAAGGGTAATATAAAGTTAGGGTTTGACATTTTGGTATTATAGCAGGTGGTTTTAGCAACAGAATGTTGTATTAATATGGTCTTGGTTACGTGATAAATGGAAACATGCATGTGCAAGGGCATTAGAAAAGTGAATCATCTTGTTTACGAATCAGCCTCGAAGGATCAGCGAATACCTGAAGGGCATCAAGTATTATAATATCAGACCCCAGATGGTACAAGGATGCTACGGACATTGAGGAAGTGGGTCTGAGTAAGGCCCAAGCATTGGCATTGGCTTTATCCTAGAGCAGAATCATCAGTGGGGGCACTGATCAAGTATAGACTGATGAGATAGGGTCAAATTTGAATTCCATTACTGGTTCCAGACCTGGAATGGTATACTTGTTGCATGATCTGCGATCGGATCAGGAGCTATGGAAGGACGTTCAGAGCTATGTAGCCAGTAGGGGTAAACGGTCAGTTAATCCTAAACGTTGACAGATATATATAGTTGCAGCATGAATATTTTGAATGCTTATCTTATAGGCAGTAAGACCTTATGGAGAATTAGTATAGTAATGGGTCGTATGTTCCCGGAGTACAAAACAGGTTGAATGTGTGAGTACTAATGGTCCTTTAACACATTAACACCTATCAAATCATTTATGATGCATGCTTTATGAGTATGCATAGAACATGGATAAATTGCATATTAAAAAGTGATTCCCTGAGGATAATCAATTTTATATGTTATCCAAAATTTCGAGGATGAAATTTTATTGACGGGAGGAGAAATATAACATCCCAAATTTTATTCACCAAAATTCCTTGTTCCCTTGTAGCATTAAAGGGAATAAAATGGTGAATTTTGGGCACATTGGAAAGATTGACAAAACATTGCAATTAGTGGTTACACATAACTTGGTTAAGTTGATACATAAGAGTTTAACTTTTGTCTCATTAAAGCGCTACAAATATGACCAAAAATAGAGAATGGAAGAGCACAATTCTTGGCCTAATTTGATGTGCAAAAAAAATCTCAGAGAGGCAGAAGGAAAGAGTTTTTAATTAATTCACTTCTTCACTTTTTCCATTTGAAAAGTCAACAATTGTAACTATAAATAAAGCAAGAAAGCAAGAGGAATATGGTCAACATTTCCTCCTTCAATTAGAGGAAATATTTTGTCCAAGTAAGGAAGGGGAAAGCAAGAGGAAAAAATAAATACTTGGTCGAAATTAAAGCAAATGGAAGTATTTTTTACCAAGTTTAGAAAGATGAAGCAATTAGTCAAAGAGCACATGACAATTAGTAATTAAATAATATATCATAAGGAGGTGAATGATGATATTTTTAATGATCATTATTCCCTTCCCAAAGGCATATTTTGTCCAAGAAGAAAAGGAAGGAGGATAGAGAAAAGGGAACTCAAATAAGTTAACTATACCTTAGTTAATTTACCACCAACTTTTACCAAGAAATAACAATTATTGACCACACATTTTTCCTAATTCTTTTGGCCAAGTATAATTAGATAAGGGAAGATGAAAAATTAGAACATCTCACCACTCTCTCTCACTTGCATAAGTCGGCCAACACACTCAAGGAAAGAGAAAAGAGAAGACAAGAACAAGGTGAGAGTTTCTATCTTGATTTTAAGCTTGTAGATCACTTCTATAGCTTAAATACCCTTCATAAACATTGTTCCCCTTGATGAGAACTTCATTTCTATGGTTTTAAATTTCAAGGGGAGGTGTTTTGAGTCATCTAGCAAGAGGCAAAGTTCAAGAACCAAAGAAAGAGCTTAAGAAAAAGCAAGAGGTGAGTAAGAGCTTCATTTTGAACTATGGATTGTATTGATTAGTTGAGGATTTTGGCAAATAAATTGTTGCCTTAATTTCTGGTTATTTAGGGTTTTCTAGGGTTCATGAAGCTTTGATCATATACATGTAATTATATGATGTTTTAGAAGCATATGAGCTAAGCTTAGTGTTTAAAATGTGAATTGGTGAATTGTTATATTGAACCCTAATTTTTGTCAAAATAGGACACATAGAAGGAGTAGGAATTTGGTGATTTTGATTCTACTAATGCTTTCTACATGAAAAACTATGTAGGTATAGCCTCTAGAAATAAATTATGGATCACTGGAATTAAACACTAAGAATTTGAATTTTAACTATGCTGCCAGTGTGATTCCCTAGAAGGCAGTGAGATTATAATGTGTTTTTGGATAACCAAATGATGTCTAACAAATATGATATTTTCTAGAATGAATGTACACTTATCAAACCTTAATTTGATAGGTTATAAGGTCATTTGGACCTGTACACTAAGAGTTATATATTATTGAAGTTAGCCAAGTAAAACTGGCAAGTTTCTATGATAGTGTCTAATAAATGGTAATTCTGAAATGATGTGCATCTAATGGGCGAAATTAAAAAGGTAATGGTAAAATGTAATTACTTTGAACTCTAAGGGTAAAGATAAATAACCATATGAGTATAGAATGGGAAGATGAATGAGTAATAACTCATTTATTATGAATTTGGAATTTTAGGATATATCAGTAGCCCGAGCCGGATCAAAGGATAGTAGACCGATAGACAAGCAAGGAAAGGGCAATTTAGGTAGTAACTCTATCTCTCATAAACTATGTGATTGTTTGTATGTTATATGTATCCATATTTTGTGATAGACATAGTGCCTGGGGTACAACATCTAGTTGTGGTACAGGAAAAGCACTAGTATCATTTTGTTGGAAAAGCGCAATTACCATTCGGCCTAGTGGAGACCCATCTATGATACACACAGTATGAATGGCACCTAGCTGTGGTTTGGGACTCGGTTCAAGTGATAGACAAGTAGGGGTTCAAACAGTCATTTGGCCCTGAACAAGTGCCCACACACACATAACAGTATGAATTTTCTATTACACTATGTGGTGCATTGCATATTTATTTATCGCATTTTATATGATTGATAGCATGTTACTACTGAGATTTGTATGAATTTCACCCTTTCCATAAAATGTATAGTTTATCAAGTTAAAGGAAACGACTTTATAGTTAAAGTCGTAATTACCAGTAACTGAAGCAAGGACATTGGTTATTTGTAGATTTTATTATTATTTCTTGGATTTGTAAATATTATGTACAAGTTCCTATAGGAATTCCTATAATATAATCAAGTACTTTATATTAGTATATTTTTGCTATTTTGTATGCCTACCGCACTGCGTGCAAACACTCTGATAGATGGTAACATAAAGTTAGGGTCTGACAATGTCACTAGTACTGATATTTTGCCTAGTCAAGCCAGAAACTTGACCCAAGAACAGGTGTTAGAAAAAGTGTGGGATATTGTAAGGAGGGCCGCTACGCCTTGCAGGTCATGAACGAAGCAAAGTCTGAGGGTAGAAAATATCATGTGGTATGGAATGATGATGGTCAAGCTCTAGAGCCGTCACACTTCATCAGCTGCATTGGCGTAATGACAACGACCAGCAGTCTTATTGATATGTACCTATTTTATTATATATTTTTGTATCTATTTATAGGATTTTATCATTATTATTATGCTTAAATGTAATTATTATGATTATTTTGGATTAGAATGTATTGCACAAAATAAATGCTCAAAAGGGTATAATTTTCATATTTTATTTTCTTATATTAAACTAATTTACATAAAGGTATTTTTGGTTGTGTTTATTGTAGGTAAATTAAGGAATTAAAGTCAAAAAGACAAATCAAACCTAGCAAGTGGGATAGACTATGTAAAATGTGGAAATTCGTGCAGGTTGAAGGATTTATGAAAATGTAGGCCTTAAGAGTGATTTTAGGCCAAATTACATCGTTAGGGCCCATATGTGTTAATCTATTATTTATACTCCTCAAGTGAGCCTTATGACCACCACTTAAGCCCAAATGCATGTCTTCCATGACCTATGAAGACAAAAAACGTGGCCTCCTACAATTAATGAAGGGTAAGAAGGTGATTTCTCAAGGTTCCCTCTTCTCCAAGTCATAAGAAGGTGCCACATCATTAATGAAGGGCATGAGGGTCATTTTATATAGTTTCTTTTCCCATAATCTACTTGTAATATCCCAAATTTTGGGATTAGAGGCTTGAGAATAAGTCTGAATCAAGTAGACTACTAAGCCCCGGTTTAGCAAGAGTCCCAAGAATGAGGATTTGTTGCAAGTGATTTTTCCTGCATGGTAGTCTAGTTGTGTGAAATTTTTGAATAGGCATATGACGTTTAATGCCTAGGATATTTTTTAGAATGAAAGTAGACTATTAAACCCCGGTTTAGCAAGAGTCCCAAGAATGAGGATTTGCTGCTAGTGATTTTTCCTGCATGGTAGTCTAGTTGTGTGAAATTTTTGAATAGGCATATGACGTTTAATGCCTAGGATATTTTTTAGAATGAAAGTAGACCTATTAAGCTTTAATTTGATAAGTCATATAGGTCATTTGGAGTTGTACACAGAGTTATGAATTTTTGAATTTAGCCAAGTGGAACTAGCCAGCTTCTATGACAGTGTCCAAAAATGAAAATTCTGGGAATTGTGAGCTTCCAATTGGCTAAAGGCTATATTCCTCCTTGAAAATAGACTCAATAAGGGTCACATATCCTTTGAAATTACACTAATTAGACATTTGTACAAATAGTTACGAATTTTCAAAGTTTGATGCAAATTTTGCTTAGTTTTCCAGCAAGTGCGAAAATGGAAATAAATGTAAGGGCAAAATGGTCGTTTAACTAATAAAGAAAGCAGCCATTTATTTTTTCCTTTAATTGGGATAATTGCTGGCTGAAGTAGGGAGACTAAAATGGTTTGCCAAACCAATTATTGTAACTAAGTCGTTACTTATTTTTTGGTGGAACCATAAGGTGTTGATACTTGACACAATTAGAGTTAGGTAATGATAATTGAATAAGGTCAAGTGTCTAATACTCCCTCTCTCTTCTCATTTTCAGTCAAGAGGCTGGGAAGTGTTGAAGATAAGTCATTTTATCACATTTTTCTCTCTTTCTCCAAGCTCTCATGTCGTCCAAGCCAGGGAAGAGGAAAGAGGAAGAAGTTAAGATTAAGTTTAGCTCTTTCTCTTAGATTTTGGCCTTGTAAACCACCTCTAATGCTCAAACCTTCTTCCCAAACATTGTTCCTTTTGATGAGAGCTTTATTTCTATGGTTTTAGTTTTTCAAGAAGAGGTGTTTTTTTTGCTCAAAGAAGAACCAAAGGTTGAGAATCAAAGAACAACCTAGAGAAAGTGCTAGAGGTGAGTAAGAGAAACCTTTTGGTATATGTATTGTGATGGTTTGTTGAGAACTTTGGGTTGTGAAATTTCTGCTATAATTTTGATTAACTTAGGGTTTTGAGGTCTCATGGTATTCTGATAGTCTTGTGGTGTGTAATGGGCATATGAAACTAGCTTGAGGATTGAATAGGAAGTTTGGTAATTGTTGGATTTTGTGTATAATTTCTGCCAAAATAGGGCACATGAAAGGAGTGGGAATTTAGTTGTTTTGAGGATTCCATTGTTTTGTACATGAAAAACTATGTGGGAATAGCCTTGGTTGTAAATTCTAGACCATTGGAAATATATATTGAAAAACTGAAAGTATTGTCAATGTAGGTTCTGTGCATGACAGTCAATTTGCATAATGTTTTTAAATAAGTAAATTGTGTCCAAAAATTGTGAAACTTTCCAGCCTAATAGTATACATGTCAAGCTTTAAAGTAATATAAAATGGGTGTCATTTGGATGTGTGTGTTGGAAGTTATGCATTTTCAAAGTTTGAGGTTGAAACTAGAATTGGTTTTGGAACAGTATGTAAATTTGTGGAATTCTTTATTTTTGTGGATGGAGATGGTAGTGGTTCATATTTTGCCTGTGTAGAGGACTTAAAGAGCTTTCCATAGAACTCTGAAGCATTATATTTTGATTTTTGTAGATTTAGTTATGATTTTTAGAAATTCAGCCAAGAAATATGACAATCTCTTGGCCGTAGCTAGAGGATTATTGGCTGCAGCCAAAATGTGTTTGACCTTCTCTTAGTTGCAGCCAAAAATTTTCTGACCTTCTCTTGGCTGCAGCCAAAGGATTCCTTGGCCGTGACCAATGCCCAATTTCAGTATTTTATAGGTGGTGACTTGTCTAGTTCTCCATAACCCTTTTAGGCATTTATTTGTGCTTCTAATAGCTACTTAAAGGAATCCAATGATAGCCAACCTAAGTATTTTAAGTTATTAAAGAATTGGAATAAGTAATAACTTGTCTTCCTTAAATTATTATTTATAGGATTTGATATATGTCCTGAGTGCAAGAGATCAATGCAAGAACAAGACCGAAAAGACCAAGGTAGTGACTCTTTATTTTATATCATGTATAGTATATTGTATGAATGTTAAGAATGTCAAGAATGTTATGAATATTAAGATTGTTAAGAATGTTATGAATGTTATGATTGTCAAGAATGTCAAAAATGTTACGACTATTATGAATGATATTATGTGATGATTGTTTACATGCGCTATGAAACTATATGTCATATGTGTGAATTGTTACTACTGAGATTCATATGAAGCTCACTCTTTCCAATGACTAACCTGTTAGTTCAAGCGTTTCACCCAAGAGGGGGTGAATTGGGTGATTCCAAAAATTTCGCTGCGTATAAGGAAATTTACGGAATATTAAAAACAGTTAAGAGTAAGGAGAAATATCACCGTAGTGTAAACCGGGAGTTATACTGGTTCGGCCACAACTACTTTGACCTACATCCAGTCCTCAGAGCATTTCTGAGAGTTTCACTATATTCTCCAAGATCCAGTGGGTTCTTGGCACCTTAGTACACAGCAAATTCCTATACCTGGACACTCGCTCCCCCTTACACGTTGCAATCAAATCCCTAACTCAAGGTTCCACTACCTTAAGTTGTCTCAGTAACAAATATTGAGTTTGTAATGAAAAACTCTCTCACAGAGAAAATATATAATTTCTGAAGTACAAATGAATGAGTATATGAAAACAAAGCACTAAGTGTATTGATCGATGTGTGTTCTCAGTTCGTGTCTACTTGTTTTCTTCTCTTTGAATGCTCCATATATATAGATGATTTGTAGTGTCCATTGGAAGCAATTTTAAACTTGTTCGTTAGAGTCGCGTAGTAACGGTTGACTATTCTTCGTATTTGAAAACTATCCGTTTGCGGTAGGTAGCGTTAGATGAACGTTCGGACTTTTATTTGACCTCTCAAATCTGTCATACTCTTTCATTGTTTCTCTGCAAATGTACTTAGAATACTAATACAATGAGGAGTTAATTATATAGATAACAAATCAAGAGATATTCGATAAAAATATAATTTCTGGACTGCCTTACTCGAGTGGCTACTCGAGTGATCAAGTTTGTTACTCGAGTGGTCCCTCGAGTAAACATGTCAAAAATATGGCAGTGAGCAAATCAACATTTTACATCAGAAATTACTCGGGTAAGACATGGAGTGATATATTACAAACCTTGAGAATACCTTATTACTCGAGTGGCCATGTCTTTACCTTCATAGATTACTCAGGTGATCACTATGGTAAATTGCTTACTTGAGTGGCTACTCGAATGGGCTTCATTTTTCTTCACATCTTACTCGAGTGGTCCCTCGAGTGGCTACTCGAGTAACGGTCTATATAACTTTGAAGATTACCCGAGTAGTCCCTCGAGTAACTTCGTTCAAAATTTAGCAGTGCCTCACTGGATGAAATTCTGTTTGCTTACTCGAGTGGTTACTCGAGCAATGGTGCATTTCTTGGCTGAGAGTCACTGGAAGATTTTGGACCTGGTTACTCGAGTGGTTACTCGAGTATGCCTGTGAAAATCTAGTTACTTGAGTAGCTACTCGAGTAGTGGTCTATATAACTTTACAGATTACTCGAGTGGTCCCTCGAGTAATGTTGTTCAAAATTTGGCAGTGCCTCACTGGATAAAATTTTGTTTGCTTACTCGAGTAATGGCTTCTGTTACCCAAGTGGCTACTCGAGTAAGCCTTCTTAAAAATTGTTGATTACTTCCAGTGCTGACTCTAAGTGATGCTATGCTACTTTGTTCAAATCCATTTGTTTGTTATCAAATCCTTTCATATTATTGATCCAATCTTTGTTATCATCAAAACATATGGGATCTAACATTCTCCCCCTTTTTGATGATGACAAAACTTGGTGATTTTGAACAAAGTTTTTGAAGTTGAATTTCTAAACATGTGCTTCTCAAAATTCTTTTTCATATGAAATCATTTGTTGAATTTAAACTTGAAAACTCTTTGAAATAACTTATTAAAGATCTTTTCATAGTTTTTGTTTTTATGATTAGTTGTTCACCTTGCAACACAATCAAAAACTCATTAGTTCCTCAATGCAATATAATTTCAATGAAATGTTAACATAAATGGCATAAGAAATAACTTGCATAATGAGAAGTTCATTACATAATCAAAACTTATAATTCAAAGATAAAAATGCCCTAAATCCCCATACACCCAAATCCCAATCTATAGACTCAGCCATTCTTCACAAAATCACTCAAGTTCTTCTCCCTCGTTTTGTCTTCATCACTAAGGTGGAATCAATCATGAGGAGGAGTAGGTGGCTTGGCGGTTGAGATGGGAGTGACAGGAAAAGCCAATGACTCATATGAACCATCTAAACTAGAAGAGTGTGAGGATGATGGTTCAGGGTCAGGAAAGTGCACCGGAGGTGTCTGAAGATCCTCTGGAGGATTCGTTAGATGCAGAGAAGTAATTTCTACTTCCTCTGTACCAACAGGTGAAAAAAGAAAAACCTCCTCAGTGCGAGTAGGTGAGGCAACTGGAGTAGGTACTGACTCAGGTTGGACAGTCTGAGCTGGCTGAACTGGATCATCAAGGGAGACATGAAACAACTGAAGTGTTTCTGGGTTTGGAAAGGAAAACAAAAGGTTCCTAGAGATAGTGATAGGTGATGTAGGAGGAGGAATAGAAGAAGGACCGGCCTCAAAAAGTTTAGGCTCAAAAGATATTGGCTGAGAAGGTTCAGGCTGAGAAGATGAAACAAGCTCATGAGGTCTCAACTCAGAATGTGGTGCCTTAAATGGTCTGGGTTCAGGAGGTGACTCTAGCTCAGGCATGAAAGAAGGTTTAGAGGTTCCAGAGGTAGAGGGGCCAGATGCTATAGCATCAAGTTTGGCTACAATCGACCTCAGAAGCTCACCCTGGACACATTGTTCTGCTAACAATTCTTCGTGCCTCTTATCCATCCTTTACACAAGTTGTCCCATCTTAACATTCATGTGAGTGATCAACTTGGCATTGGTATTTGCAATGTCGATATGAAATCCCTTTAGCATATTTTCCATAAAATGTTGTAGTGCGGTATTAAGGAATGAAAGTGAGGATGTAGTGCCAGCTGGAGCAGAAGACTGTGTGTCATCTATTCTACTTCTCTCAGTCTCAGTCTTCTTCTTCTTTCTGGGGCTCGACTCTAGAGGACCCTTGAGAGGTATTTCAATATTCAGTTTCCCAATTTGATTCCTCCCAACAGGAGTTATCCTCTCAACCGATTCCTTACTCTCCAGATACCAAATCTTGTTCTTCTTCAGAATTAGAGATATGAGCTGAGGATATGGCATAGGAGTGGATGGCTTCTCTTCAGTCTTGTACTTCTGTATCTCCGCAAAAATATATTCTCCCAAGTCTTTTTGCTCTTGGAGAAGGAAAGAAGCAAACAACCTATAGTCCCTTTCAGTGAAATGTGTATAATTATTGAATTTGTTTTCTAAGGCTCTAGAGTAGATGTACCATAGAACCCTGTGATGGTCACACATATCACTCGGATTGAAGTTTAGAGGTCCCACTAACTCACCAGGTCTAAAAACAGAGAAGATCTGGTTAGGCTCAAGTTTAGAATAGATATCATCAGGGGGATTTTCTATTCCTAACCAAATATTAATCCTAGAGGGTGAGATAAGGATTTTCTGACCTCTAACTTTTGTGGTCATTTCTTCCTCTACTGATCTTCTAACAGGGTCATTTAGTATTTCAAGATTGCAGTAGAAATGACTAACTACCTTGGTGCAAAAGGGTAATTTAATAGATAACCAAGGCATAAAGTGTAATATCCCAAAAAGTGATTAAGGGCTAATGACTTTAAAAGTGGATATAATTATTGTTGAATAAACACTTTTGGAGAATGTGTGATGGGAATTTGGATATTTTAATGATTCCAATGGCTTCCTTGTGAAAATTCGTGTGGGGAGAGTGTTTATTGTGAAATTGGAACCATTGGGAACAATCGTGCAAAAGTTGAAAACTCTGTCCATTGAAACTCTGTACAGGGCAGCCAATTTGTATGGACGTTTTAAATAGGCAAATGGTGTCTAAAAATTCTGAAATTTTCCAGTATTAAATTTCACATGTCAAGCTTCAAAATGAACATATAATTTGTATCATTTTGATTTGTGACCTAAGAGTTTTGGATTTTTGAAGTTTGCCCAGCGAAATTAATTATTTTCTGGAACAGTATGCAAAGATTGAAATTCTGGGAATTTTGTGGTGATTTTCAGTAATGGCCAATATTGTTCCTATGAAGAGGACTTAAATATCTTTCATTTGGCTTTGGAATCACCTCATTTTGATTTTTCTAGAATTAGTTATGATTTTTCAAAGTTGGGCAGAAAATCTGCCAGAAAATCCGAAAATGTGAAATTAGAAATTATGACATCATCATGTGGTAAGGTGACATCAACATGGAATTAAAAGCAATTCCATCATCTTGATCAGCCATTCCCGACCCATTTCACAGAAAAATAAGACGTGAAGAGAGCTTGGAGAAAAGAGAGAAAAAGAGGAAGAAATCTCGCAAGGTAAGCCGATTTCCCCGACGATCTAGCTTCTAACGCGTATAATTCCGACTCTAAGCTACTCCTCTTTATTCTTTAAGGTTGTGAAGCTCAAAATTTGGTGTTTCAAAGAGGCTAGGGTTCAGCCAAATTTGGGAAAAACCAGAGGGAGCTTGAGGTAACTTCCAAACTTTCGTATATTGCTTATTCTGGCTGCTGTGGGCAATTTAATTGGTGAAATTTCGCCGGATTGCCATTGATTTTAAATTTTGGAAATTGAGTTTCCTAAGGGTTATGCTGCCCAATTTTGGTTCAAATGGTAGTTATAACCTAATGTAATAGTGAATAAAGTGGTTAGGAGTAGAAAGGAACGCGTTTACGGAGCCGAAATCGTAAAACCCCAATTTTTCCCGGAGAACATGTATATTTCGGCCAAGGCTGTAAATGGGTCTTAGAGTTGGATTTTCAATGATTTGATGATTCCATTGGATTCAGTGGGCGAAAATAGGTGGGGTTACAGTTGGGCACATTTTCAAAAAAGGCCGAGAAAGCATAATTACGGAAACACCCCTAAAACCTTAAAAGTAGGGCTGCCAAGGGCAATTTCATAATTTAACATTGAATTTGATAATTCCGAGTCTGGAAATGGATTCCTTGGGCGAAAATATGTCAGGATAGCCCATGTCAAAATTTCAAGAAAAGTACAGCCGGACCGGGTACGGCGGGCCGGGCCAGGTCCCCGGGGGTAGTTTTATAAATTTTCATCATAGACTCATATAACCCCAAGTAACACTATGGAAGTGTCTAAATGGTGCATTTGGAATTGTAGGATTCGATATTTGCCGCCCTCGGGAGCCAACTACGCTGAAGGACGTCAGGAAAGGATCAGGTAGTGACTCTCTCTCTTATACTTTGTGTAATGCACTATATGTGTGTTGTATCACTGTTTTATGATGATTTCTGATGTTGCTGCGGTTACAGCTGGTGATAGCTGTCGTTTACAGCGCAAGCTGTCGTTATTGTGATTACAGCGTAAGCTGTCGTGTTGTTGATTACTGATTACAGCGTAAGCTGTCGTGATGTTGATTACAGCAAGAGCTGTCGTATTGTGAATACAGCCGTGAGTGCTGTCGTTTATGGTGAAAACCATGTATCTGTGAATTGCTGCTGCTGTTGCTGTTTGTGATTTATGTACATACTTTGTGTTTATGCATTGTGTGAGTGGTTTGTTACTACTGAGATTCTCTCGAATCTCATTCTTTCCTATGACTAACATTTCAGATAGGGCGTGTGGCTCAAAGGAGAAGCGGCCAACCCGGAGCAATTAGGACCCTTGGGGGTATATAGTTGAATTGGAAACGTTGGTTATGTATTTTGAACTTGGGATTACTGTATATTCTGAATCAGGAATACTACATTCGATTTTGGTTGTGTAATCCCCTAGTGTATACTTTTAAACCTTCAGGTTTTTATGCATAGAACCCGGGAGTTGCCGGGGATGCGGTTATACACTCTGATATGATTGAATGTATATTAACTGCACATGTAATTATATTCGAATATTGAAATTGAGACCTGGATGGGAAAAAGAGTTTTGGAAAGTTTTGTAAAAATTTTACTGTGAGACAGAAAGTTTAAAACGAGGTTAAAGCATCCAATGGTCTCTAATTCGATTTAAATATGTGTTATCGAATTATAATTACGTGTTTAAAGTCAGGGGGTTACATAAAGGGTTCAAGGTAGGGACTAAGGTCGTACTTCAATACCTCCCGAAGACCTTGGAGATCAATGGAGTGAGTCTTGCACACCTTCCTCCTTGAGAAATGAGTCAGGAACTTCTGAGACTCCTCCAACTTACTAACATTGAAGCCTTTAGGGGGAGAGTAATTTCCTCTTCTGGCACTTCTGGCTTCTTAGAGGATTGACCCTTCTTTGCTCCTGTTGTCTTTGAATCCATGCCTTCCATGATAGCTTCTTCAAGAAAGCCAGCCATTTCTTTGGCAATATTTTCATCGTATTTAGGTTTCTTAGAAGGTTTTAGAGTGAAAGAGGGTGTGGAAGAATCAGAAGGAGAAGGGGATGCTACTTTTGTGCCTTTGCCTCTTCCAGTTGAGGTACTCTTCTTGGATTGAGCTCTTGTGACAATGGGCTCTTTGATCACAACCCCTTTCTCTTTCGGCTTAGAATTAGGCTTAGACTGAGATTTGGCTTTGGATTTCAGTGTAAGCTTGCGTTTCTTGGTGGGTGGAGAAGAGAATGGGTCAGATGATTGTTTAGGTTCAGAGGATTCTGAATGGGTGAGATTTTTTGTTCTAGCCATCTTGATGAGAATTTCTGAAAAATGTGAAAGTCGCTCGGCTTGGGCAGAGAGATTCTGAGCAAAATAGGAAGTTTTTTGAGCTAAAAATTGATGGGTTTTGACGAAAATGAAGCAAGGAAATGATTGTGAAAAATTTTTGTGAGAGCATTTGTGAATTACTCGAGGCGATTTTGTGAGAAATGACCGAGTATCGAGTTGAAATAACCTAGAGCCCACTATCACTCGAGGGCTTACTCGAGTGATCATCATCGTCACTCGGTTAGCTACTTGAGTGATCATATGAAAAATTTTAAAATATAGCAATTTTGAGCGCGTACCTGGCATGAATAATATTGTAATTATCTATGTATATTTCCTCTATCACTGGATGACTCTTTAGAACAGATTTGAATTGAAAATAAGATGATTTAATATTTGTACCCAGGTTCACTCGAGGCCTTACTCGAGTAACATTGAACATCACTCGAGGCCTCCCTCGGGTAAGCTGTCTCTTCACCTTCTGATTGTTTATTTTCAACCGTTGTGCCGTTTTATTTGAAATTAATACTTTACTGGCACATTTCCAAGTTCATTACTTGAGTGGCTACTTGAGTAATGCATCCATTACTTCAAGTTGTCACTCCAGTGATACATCTATTACTTGAAGTTGTCACTCCAGTGATGCTCATTACTTGTAGTTGACACTCCAGTAATGTTGTCCTCTGTTAACCTCTGTTATTCATACCCCAAAACAAAATATTATGATCCTACAAGAACAAATTGCTAGAAACTCCGATGCTTAAGTTAGTAATCATCAAAACATCAATAAATAATATCATCTAACATTTTGTAAACACTAGATAACTTATAACTCATTGGGATTTACCATTCCCAATTCTCTTTTGATATATAAAAATTGATCTTTTGCAAGAGGTTTTGTAAAGATATCAGCTAGTTGAAGATGAGTTGGAATGAATATGACTTTGATATCTTTCTTTTGGACATGATCTCTGATGAAGTGATGTCTAACATTAATATGTTTGGTTCTGGAATGTTGAACATGATTCTTTGCCAAACTTATCGTGCTAGTGTTGTCATAGTATATTGGTGTTTCTTTTAAATAAATACCAAGATCCTAGAGTTGTTGCTTTAGCCAAATTACTTGTGCATAACAACTTGATACTGCAACATACTCAGCTTCTATAGTTTGTTTCTGGCTAAACCAAGATATAAGTGAGCCTCCAAGAAATTGTCCTTGTCCACTTGTGCTCTTTCTATCTGTCTTGTATCCTCCATGATCAGAGTCTGAGTAAGCAACTAGATATTCACTTCTTCCTTTGGGATACCATAGACCCAATTCTTATGTGTCAGCAAGATATTGAAAGATACATTTGACGATTTCAGCATGTGACTCTTTTGGTGCTGATTGATATCTTGCACACATACCCACACTGAATTGAATGTCAGGTCTTCTTGCAGTGAGATAGAGTAATGATCCAATCATTCCCCTATATTTTATGATATTGTAATCGTTTCCACTGACATCCGCATCAAGCAATATGGTTGAGCTCATGGGTGTGTCCATTCCATTTGCTTCATCCAATCCATACTTCTTTAATAGCTCTTTCAAATATTTTGTTTGAGATATGAAGATTCCATTCTTTGTCTGTTTGATTTGCAAACTGAGAAAGAAATTTAATTCTCGTATCATTGACATCTCAAACTCCCCCTGCATTATCTCAGAAAATTCTTTGCACATAGTTTCGTTAGTGGCATCGAAAACTATATCATCAACATATATTTGCACAATTAATATATCATCACATTTTCATTTTGTAAAAAGTGTTGTATCAACTTTTCGTCATACAAAACCTTGATCAATAAGAAATTTACTGAGCCTCTCGTACCATGCTCTAGGAGCTTGTTTTAAACCATATAAAGCCTTTTTTAGTTTGAAAACATGAGCAGGTTCGGTTACATCCTCAAAACCTGGAGGTTGCTCTACATATACTTCTTCCATAATGTAGCCATTTAGAAATGCACTCTTTACATCCATTTGATAGAGTTTGAATCCTTTGATGCATACAAAGGCTAAAAGTACACGTATAGCTTCCAATCTAGCCAGTGGAGCATGCGTTTCCTCATAATCAATTCCTTCTTCCTGATTATAGCCTTTGGCCACCAATCTTGCCTTGTTTCTGACAATAATTGCGGATTCATCAAGTTTGTTCTTGAATACCCATTTAGTGCGAATGATCGGATGGTCCTTAGGTCGGGGTACCAAATCCCAAACTTTATTTCTTTCAAATTGATTTAGTTCTTCTTGCATTGCTATAACCCAATTATTGTCTGATAGGGCTTCATCAATGTTAGAAGGTTCAATCTCAGAAATGAATGCAAAAAAACGTACTTCATTGAAAATTCTATTTCTAGTTTTGACTCCTTCATTCACATCTCCTATGACTTGATCTAGGGGATGACTCCTATTGTATTTTCAGGCTTTAGGTTGACCTAGTGACGGTTTTGTCAGAGGATTCAAATTCATCAAATACAACGTGAATTGATTCTTCAACAACACATGTTCATTTATTAAAAATTCTATATGCTTTACTTCGGTTAGAATATCCTAGGAAAATTCCTTCATCTATTCTTAAATCAAATTTTCCTAAGTTATCTTTACCATTATTATGAATGAAACACTTACAACCGAAGATGTGTAAATTAGCAAGATTCAGCTTCCTTCCTTTGTATAGCTCGTATGGTGTCTTTCCAAGTTTTGTTCTAATGTAGGCTCTGTTTGAAACATAGCACACTGTGCTCATTGCATCGGCCCAAAAAACTTGAGACACGTTCTTTTCATTTAGCATTGCTCTAGCCATTTCAATAAGCACTTTATTCTTTCGTTCCATGACTCCATTTTGTTGTGGTGTCCTTAGAGCAGAGAAATTTCGATCAATGTCATTCGTATCACAATATTCTTCAAAGGCTTGATTCTCAAATTCTCCACCGTGATCTGTCCTGATACCTACAATGGACATACCTTTCTCATTTTGTACTTTCTTGGCAAAAACAATGAATTCTGCAAAGGTTGCATCCTTTGATGACAGAAAAATAGT
Source organism: Inga oerstediana (assembly GCA_963210345.1). Classification (NCBI taxonomy): domain Eukaryota; kingdom Viridiplantae; phylum Streptophyta; class Magnoliopsida; order Fabales; family Fabaceae; genus Inga; species Inga oerstediana. The sequence goes on from OY723407.1 coordinate 40,950,951, forward strand.
CCATGTAAATCTATAGAAATCATCAACAATGACCAATAAATATAGGTTTCCACAAAGGCTTTTAACTCTTGCTGGACCAACTAAATCTATATGTATCAGTTGAAGTGGTCAATTTATGGTAATCTCATTTTTTGATTTGAAAGATGATTTAGTTTGTTTACCCTTTTGACATACGTCACAAATCAAATCATTTTTAAAACTTACTTTAGGTAAACCAAGAGCTAAATCCTTTTTGAGTAATTTGCCTAGTTGGTGCATGTTGACATGAGCTAGTCTCTTAGGCCATAACCAACTTTCATAGTCATTTCTCAAAAAACAATTTTCAGAATCATTTCTATTTATATCAATTGTATAGCAATTACCTTCCCTTTTTGCTCTGAGCTTTGCCTTGATATTTTTCTTATCAAGTTGTAAGTCTTTCTTGTTGACAATCAGACATTCTTTTGAATCAAATATTATCCAGTTGTCTTTATCTGCACTTTGACTTACGCTCAGCAAATTATGACACAAGCCTTCAATGTAATATACATCTTTGACTTGTATTCCTTTGTCATTTTTTATTTCACCAATTCCTGCTATCCTTCCGGAATGATTTCCTCTAAATTTCACCTTTCCACCTTCCTTAGGTTGCAATATGGTAAAACTTTCAAAATCTCCTGTCATATGTCTAGAGCATCCACTGTCTATGTACCGCTTGTTGTTTTTGGATGCTTTGAGACATATCTGCAATTAAATAAGATTAAGTCTTAGGTACCCACTTCTTTTTGGGTCCTTTTGGATTAGTACAAGAAATTTTCGAAATATATGAGCCTTTAGGTACCTATTTGTAGGTTCCTATCATTCCTTTCTTCTTATGAATGCATGATGAAGTATAATGACATTTTCTATTACAATAATTACAATGAGCAAAAGGATTTGATGTATGCACAGAATGCTGAAAATAATTTAAGTATGATTTACCTCCTGCTTTCTTTCTTCCTTTCCATCTGTCTGATTTTGGATCATATCCAATTCCATATCGATCATTTACAAATCGTTGAACTTTTAAAATCACATTTAGCATTTCACTTCCTTTAGTGAATTTTTCAAGAGATTTAGTAAGATCAGTGTTTTTCTTTTTCAAAGAAGTGCAATTTTCACCATCCTTTTCAAAATTCTCTTTAATCTCTACTTCAAGAATTTTGTTTTTCTTTTTGAAAACAACTAGTTCTTTAACTACTTTGATGAATTTAGAATGTAAAGCATTATATTCAGAAAGTAATTTATCATAGGTAAGATCAGAATCAGTTACCTCTTCTTCTGTTTCCTCTTGAGCAACTAGACATATATTGGCTACTTCCTCTTCATCGCTTTCTTCGTCAAAAGAACTATCTCCCCATATGGCAGATACAAAAACTTTCTTCTTGTTATAGAATTTGCCTTTTCTTTTTTCTTTATTCTTCTAAATCGTTTCATGATTAGGCCCATTTCATCTTCATCAAGCTCTTCATCTTCATCTTGTTCTTTTTCTTTAACTTTCAGTGCTAGGCCTCTTTTCTTTTTGTCACCAATATCATCTAGTTCTCATTTGAACTTTAATTTGCTTTCATATTCAAAAAGACTTTTGAATAGAGAAGCAATTGATCGCATTGATTCACCTTTTACTTCCTCAATTGCAGTGACCTTTGCCTCCCAGTCTTTAGAAAGAATATTTAAAATCTTTTGTACTTGGGTATGTTGATTATAGACTTTTCTAAGTGCTGCAAGTTGATTAACAAGGTGAGTATATCTAAGTTCAAATTCAGCTATCGACTCACCTAACTTCATTCGAAGTAAATCAAACTCAGTAACCAGAGTATTGATCTGGTTTTCTTTTATTCCAGAAGTTCCTTCATGAGCTATTTCCAGAGCTTCCCACATTTCTTTAGCTGTTGGGAGTGTGCAGATTCTGAAGTACTCATTTTGACTCAAGGCACTTTGAATCATTAAAATTGCTTTGCTGTTGAGTGTGATGAGTTTCTTGTCATTCTCATCATATTCTGCTAGAGTCTTGGGAACTCTTTGTGAATCTACAATCTTTTCAGGTTTGTAGTTTCCACTCTCAAACACATCCCATAGCCCATATTCAGTAGCCATTACAAAGACTCTGAACTTTGCTTTCTAGAATGAGAAATGTTCACTATTGAAACCCGGAGGTCTCATGATAGAAGCTCTATCGGGAAGAATGTCTTTACCCATGCTTGCCATTGGATCCTTCTTAGGCTATTAAACCTTAACAAGAAGACCTACGGTCTGATACTAAATGTTAGTGCAAGCATTTTGCCCAAGAGGGGGTGAATTGGTTGAAACAAAAAACTTTATTGCGTATAAGGAAATTTACAGAATATTAAAAATAGTTAAGAGCAAGGAAAAATATCACAGTAGTGTACACCGTGATTTATATTGGTTCGGCTACAACCACTTTGACCTACGTCCAGTCCTCATAGCATCTCTGAGAGTTTTACTATGTTCTCCAAGATTCAGTGGGTTCTTGGCACCTCAGTATACAGCAAGTTCCTACACCTGGACACTCGCTCCCCCTTACACATTGCAATCAAATCCCCAACTCAAGGTTCCACTACATTAAGTTGTCTCAACAATAAATATTGAGTTTGTAATGAAACACTCTCTCACAGAGCAAATATATATTCACTGAAGTACAAATGAATGAGTATATGAAAATAAAGCACTAAGTGTATTAATCGATGTGTGATCTCAGTTCGTATTTGCTTCTTCTTCTCTTTGAATGCTTCATATATATAGATGAGTTATAGTGTCCGTTGGAAGTAATTTCAAACTTGTCTGTTAAAGTCGCGCAGCAACAGTTGACTATTCTTCGTATTTGAAAACTATCCGTTGGCGGAAGGTAGCGTTAGGTGAACGTTCAGACTTTTATTTGAATTCTCAAATCTGTCATACTCTTTCATTGTTTCTCTGTAAATGAACTTAGGATACTAATACAATGAAGAGTTAATCATATAGATAACAAATCAAGAGATATTCGATCAAAATATAATTTCTGGACTGCCTTACTCCAGTGGCTACTCGAGTGATCAAGTTTATTACTCGAGTGGTCCCTCGAGTAAATATGTCAAAAATATGGCAGTGAGCAAATCAACATTTTGCATCAAGAATTACTCGAGTAAGACATGGAGTGATATATTACAAACCTTGAAAATACCTGATTACTCGAGTGGCTACTCGAGTGACCATATCTTTACCTTTATTGGTTACTCGGATGATCACTGTGGTAAACGGTTTTCCCGAGTGGCTACTCGAGTGAGCTTCATTTGTCTTCACACCTTACTCGAGTAATGCTATTTTCTCATTGCTTACTCGAGTGGTTACTCGAGTAATGGTGCATTTCTTGGCTGAGAGTCACTGGAAGATTTTGGACCTGGTTACTCGAGTGGTTACTCGAGTATGCCTGTGAAAATCTAGTTACTTGAGTAGCTACTCGAGTAGTGGTCTATATAACTTTACAAATTACTCGAGTGGTCCCTCGAGTAATGTTGTTCAAAATTTGGCAGTGCCTCACTGGATAAAATTTTGTTTGCTTACTCGAGTATTGGCTTCTGTTACCCAAGTGGCTACTCGAGTAAGCCTTCTTAAAAATTGTTGATTACTTCCAGTATTGACTCCAAGTGATGCTATGCTACTTTGTTCAAATCCATTTGTTTGTTATCAAATCCTTTCATATAATTGATCCAATCTTTGTTATCATCAAAACATATGGGATCTAACAATGATGACGTCACAGACTTTACCTTGAGTAGTGCAACGAGTATGAAAAATGTTGTGACGTAGCCAAGGCTCTTTTTTCACAGTTGGTGTATACAGGCTTCTCTTAATCACAAGTGATTCACCGTGATCAGCAGGAGTAACTTCCTCATCAAATACTGGCTCCTAATCAAATATTGGTTCTGCTTCCGACATAGGCTCCCTTTCTTCTTCAAATACTGCAGAAGCTTCCCTTTCAATAATGGTGACAACTCTGCGGTTAAGGCAGTTAGACGCGATATGACCGAACCCTTAGCATTTGAAGCATTTAGGTCTTTTAGAGCTAAATTCCCTAGTAGCCTTAGGTGGAGGCATGCTTGAAGAGCTAGGTTGATGTATTTGTGGCTTACGCCCATCAAAAGGGATTTTGGTTGAGGAAGACGGTTGGTACGGAGGCCTTTTGGGCAACTTCTTCTCAATACGGATGGCTAAATGAATGACGTCGTCTTGAGTCCAGTATTGCTGGAGTTGTACTGGATGAGCAATGTTCGTATTTAACCCTTCAAGATAACGAGCTATTGTTTGCTCCTCCCTTTCTTGTATATCACATTTCATCATAAGTTTCTCAAATTCCCTAGTATATTCTTCTACAGACATAGTCTTTTGGTGGAGATTATGTACTTAAAGGAAATTATCTTGATAATAATTTTTGGGAAGAAACTTACGTGAGAGCTCGCGTCACATCTTGTCCTATATTCGTATCTTGCTCTTTCCTTCTCTTTCACGCCTTCTTTTGAGATTCTGCCACCATATGGAGGCATGTTTCTTTAGTTTGATGGCGACAATTTTAACTTTCTGCTCATCTGGAATCTCTTTGTACTCAAAGACTCGCTCAACTATTTGTAGCCAGTCAATGAATTCGTCTGGTTGGAGTCTTCCCTCGAATTCAGGAATGTCTACCTTAATGTCATTAAGGCGTAATGGTTGTTGTCGAGGACGATGACGGTAGTTAGGGGATGACAAACTGTGGCTATTTAAATAATCTTCTGAGTGGTCTCTACGAGTTTCAAGCAAGGCTTGCTATTTTGCTATAGTAGCCTCTAGTTCTTGAATCCGGTGTCTCATCTCCTCCATCTCAATCTCGTGTCTATTCCTGCGTCTTGGAGGCATTTTGTAGTTTGTTTGACAGGTTATGACTTAAGTACGCAGTTATTAGGTACAAGGTAGAAGGATACGGGAAGGATTTGTGTTTATGGACAAGTCAGGGGTAAAAACAAGAAATTTGGGCAACAATGTAATTTTGGCAGAATCTGGGGTCAAAATGTAATTTCTAGAAGTTCAGGGGTCTGAAATGTAATTTTGGCAGAATCTGTGGGTCAAAATGTAATTTCAGGAAGTTCTGGGTCTGAAATGTAATTTTGGCAAATCTGGGGTCAAAATATAATTTCAAGAAGTTCAGGGGTCTGAAATGTAATTTTGGAAGAATCTGGGGTCAAAATGTAATTTCAAGAAGTTCAAGGGTTTGAAATGTAATTTTGGCAAAATCGGGGGGTCAAAATGTAATTTCAGAAAGTTTATGGGTCCTAAATGTAATTTTGGCAGAAACTGTGGGTTAAAATGTAATTACAGGAAGTTCAGGGGATAACTATAATTATCATAGAATTTAGGGCCAAAAATAGTAATTTTAACAAAATTATGGCTGACCGTTATGCTGACGTAGCTCGATTGACACGTGGCAGTCAGGAATTGGATGAACTGCCGTTGACTGATGACTGGACTGATGATGTGGCAAATGGCTGACGGCAATGATGCTGTGTCGTTGGGGACACGTGTCGGGCAGGGAGTGGATGACCTGTCGCTGACTGGACAGACCCTACTGACGTGGTCATCTTCAACCTCTAAGCAGCGCGTGGCTCTTCGTTGTGGCCCGTGAGAGCGCGTGAAGGCGTTTCAGGGTGGTGGCCGAAGCTTGTCCGGTGTTTTAGGACCTTCCGAACATGATGGCAAGGTCAAATTTTTTAGAAGACGTCGGGAGGATGGGATTTGCACACCCTGTTTCTCCAATGTTTTGTTTCTCAACCTATTCCTCACTCTCTCCTTTTCTCTCCCTCTGGAACAAGGCTTTAGTACCAAAATGGTTCAGAAACCAAACACTAAATTTTCTTTCTCAAATCTGAATGAATTACAAAGCCATAGGCCCTCCTATTTATACTAATTAGGAAGGGAACATAATCATGAAATTAAGTATAATGATGAGAATAAATCACAAGAGGTGCAATGAATAAAGAAAAACCATCCACCAACTCCATTATAATTCCACCACACCAACCCCATTGTCTGCCACCGTTTCAAAAATGTCCGTTTTCAGAGATCAAATGTTGTCCCTGAGATAAATTTTGACCTCCTAGTATGCTGTTGGAAATGCTTCAAATCCATCCACTAGAGTTTTCCTCATCATTCACATATTATTTCTTGATCTGAAACCTGTTACTGTTTAAACTCCTCAATCTCTATTTTCTAACATGTTAGACCTTATGGTTAACTATCTATATGAGGTTCAAATGTATTTCTCATTAAATGGTTGGCCATGTTATTCCAAGTATTATGAATGTTCATTAGTGCATTGAATCTTAATGCATTAACCATTATAGAAGAATAACTTACTAGGATAATATTCTAGTACTCTAGTCATTTGAACTAATGAGTATATGCTTAATTATTCATAAATTATTATACTCATTCTATTTCTCAAATACATGAACCATTGATATCATATATCTCTGAGTAATTAGTGCCTTGAATTTGAATGTTTAAGACATAAGAGTCAATATTATCTCTTGGTCAATAGCAAAGTCATTGTGCTTATATATATTTGTCAAATTAAGCCTTTTTGGCTAATTCATTTTCAATATGACTTTTGCTCTTGGGAAAATTATCAAACATGTTAAACTCCAATGTTTAACAAGTTATCTTAATTGTTCTCTAAAAGAGAAGCTTTCTGGTATATGTATATTTAAACTGTTGACTTCTACCATTTTCAACATGAACATTGATTATAAACATGTTTCAAAGATGATTTTTGCATATATTCAAAATCTCTGTTTCACAAGGCACTGTTATGATTTGAAATTACATATGAAATTTGAAACAATTTGCATATCTCATTATCATTCTTGAAAAACTTGATTTCATTCATGATTTATCATTTCATAACAGTTGGTCATTATGAATAGATTTTCAACTCTCTTTGATCTGACTTACACTGATTGCATGAAAATCTTATTAATGACATATTTTTCCTATACAAAGCGTATTTGCATACTGTTATTGTGAAAACATCATTCTTGGTATCAATTGTTTGCTATTCTTTATGGCATGAATTAATTGGATGACATTATAATTTTAATCTTTGGTGATTTAATACACTCTTTACTCAAATATCATATGATTCAATTGTATAAGAGCATAAGAGTTATAATATCTAATACTGTATTGACCCAAGAGAAAGTTGGGTACTAAAGAGCATATATTTATACTTTTGCAGGAGTTGATCAAAATGCTCTACTTTCAGATACAAAGATCATAGGCTAACAGAGGAGGCGTTACTGGCAGTGCTGCAATATGAGCAGAAGCTAAATTTATGGTATCACTCAAGTAATCAATCAAGTGACACCCCATCATTAGCAAGTAACTATCTAGTGGTGCAGTCAGAGGAAGAGGAAGAGGAAGAGGAAGAGAAAGAAGACTTCTTAGTGGGCCAGCGGAATTCAACTCAAAGAAGCTCAGGCTGAGAGACCAAGGATACACATGAGTTGGATTCATACTTCCAACACTATAAGCTTCCTCCATGCAGTCATCTTCCCTACTGCCAAAAGGAGCTAGACTTCTCTACTGCAATATAGAGCATGATGAGTTATGCTTTGAGAAAGGAAAATAATTGAAGAGACATTAGAGACAACAATCAGAGATTAAAAGGTCATCATCTCAGCCTAAAAAATCAATAAATAGGTGAGATTCAACAACCCTCCTACTAGACCTTTCAAGGAGTTGAACGAGCCTGAGAAGTATAGAATCATCAAACCATGAGAACTAATGAGGATTCTAAACTTCAATCCTAGCTTTATATGCAATCTTCACTAGATTATCTGCTATACCTACACTAAAGCTATGGTGAACAAGGTTAATAACTTCACTTCCTTCATCGAGAAGAATTACCACATAATGGCCTATATTATAAGCAAGGAGGAGAGGAATGCTGGAAAGATCATGTCTGCCAGAGAACAAGAGGTATATATATACTTCTATAGCACTTACTCTAAGTAATCTGAAATTACTTCAAGTAATCTGCAATTACTTTAAGTAGACCTTCAAGTAATCAACAATTACTTCAAGTAGACCTTCAAGTAATTCGCAATTACTTTAAGTAAGTTTGAATCTCACTCCAAGTTAACACAAGAGGCATAGAGGATGAGAGCTAATACCTCAAGAATAAATGAGAGACAACACTTTGCTAGAGCTGGTCTCCCTGGTCCTTTATCTTTGGTCTATCTGTACAAGGCTATATGAGAGAGGAGCTCAACAATCACACAGAGCTTGCTACAAACAATATTGAGTTCAACACTTCTGTGAATGGCAAGATTAGAACACTCTGTGATTTGATCAAATAGAACTTCAAGGCCTTATTCCAAGCTCATCTTGGTATTCTTAAGTGATCACAGAGATTATGTTTCAGAATCCCTCCATACTGATCACATCAACCGGCAATGACTAGCCAACGATGCATCAATGGACTTTAGAGGATAATGGCTCGAGTGATTACGATATTACTCGAGTGAGGTATTATATTCTTACTTAATTAAAATTCTCTGAGCTGCATCACTCAAGTGATGGTTGAGTGGAATTACTCGAGTGATATAGGGCTACAACCTTAAAACCTTGAATAGCATCGTCAGTTTCAAAACTTAATCTTCAGATTTTCATACTCATTCTCTCTATAAAATTTCCAATGATTTTACAAATTCATGAGAGTTATTAACTTATTATTCAACACGATTTTCTTTTAAGCCATGCATTCATTAAGGGAGAGCTTTACATTCACATGTGTTTTATATCTTAAAAGCTCATCTCATTTATTGAAAGAAAATCCTTTTAACAAACTCATCTGAATTCTCTATATTTTAATTAGTTTTGATGATGAGTATGAACACCCTATTTTATCTTGGTCCTACTCAAAAATACAAAAACAATTGATGATGATTGGTATCCAAATTGGCAATCATTATTGAAAGAAAAAAATGAAAATAAGAAGAAAAAAATAAGAAAATCCTCCTATTGATGATGATCGGTGTCCAAATTGGCAATCATCATTGAAAGGGAAAAAATTAAAAAACCGAAAATTAAAATAAATCCCCTCATTGATGATGATTGGCATTGTCATTCATTAAGGGAAAATGAAAAATAAAAAAATGAAAAATAAAAAATAAAAAATAAAAAAAATCTCATTTATGTTGATAGGTTTAAATTAGGAAATTACTTGTGAGGAGAATAATAAAAAAATTTAAAACAAAAAAATCTCCACTAATGGTAATTAGGTCAAACTAGGAAGTTTTATCAATAGAAAATACAAAAAAACATAAAAAACAAAATTTAAAAAAATCTCCATTGATGGTGATTAGGTCAAGTTAGGTAGTTCTTAACATAAAATACAAAAAAATCAAAAATGAAAATTCAAAAAAGAAAGAGAATTTATAAAGAAAACCCTACCTTGAGACTATAAATAGGGGAGCAAGGGTTGAAGTAAGACACACAAAAATTTTGAGAGGAAAGAGAGGCAAGCTTATCCCTAACATTACTGGATGTTGAACATCAAGAATTAAGTGGACTTGTTTTCTCCATTGAACCATCACATATATATTGCTGGACGTGTTCTATTTGGAATCAAGAGGTATGTGCTATCTTATCTTCTAATGGTGTTAGATGTCATGCTTAATAGATATAGCTAATGTGATTGTAATTGCCTCTTATTCATTATATGATTCTATAATCCTATCTCTTGTTGTAATGGGATTCAAATCATAAAAGGTACATTCTCTCACCATGTCTTCTTAATTTTCTTATCATCTTGAATTTTCTACTCTGAATGGTATGATAAGAATGCACTTCTTTTCTTTTGCTTTGCAAATAAAAATGTTTCAAAATAAAAAAAATATTTTCTTAAAGTAAATGAATTTGGTTTCATATGAGATAATAAAAAATGCCTTTTTAAAAAAAATTAAAAAATACAAACCAAACAAAAAATATTTTTCTTAAATAAATTAAATAAAATTTTTCTAAAAAACATCAACAAAGTGACATGCATTTCTATCCTCGGAACTACGTGGGTTTTGATCTCTCTAAAGGATACATAGGCCCTAGGCTTTCATCCTAGGTCAAATCCAACCTTATAAATAAATATTTTTTTTTCTTATTTTCTGTTTTGTAAATAAGTGTTCATTTTTTTCTTTAGTTTTCATTTCATTTATTTTTATAAATGTTCTCTTTTTTTTTATTTGGGTAATTATCATTAGATTAAAGGCCATAATATTTTTAAATAATTAATTTAGGGTAACAATTCTTTTGAATGAGTGTTATGGGATACCTAACACCTTCCCTACACACAATCGACTCCTGAATCATAAATGGTTTTTGTAGACCAGTTTCATTCATTTTTAAAAAGGTTTCTAAAATTATCCTATTTTAAAATTTTGGTGGCGGCTCCATGTTTTCCAAATTTCAAGCGCTACAACTTGGCGACTTCGCTGGGGACCTTTTGAGAGTCAAGCCCATTTAAGTTAAGTATTTAAAAATAATATGGCCTTTATCTTATTTTAATTACCCTTTTTTTACTCTCTTTTTTTGTGAATATTTGTTTTATTTTATTAAATTCCTTATTCATCTATTTGTTTCTTTGTTTTTTCTTTTCTATCCATCTTGTGATCTGCTTATCAGATGAGGGTTGAGTAGAACTTAGGCCCATAGGTTGGTATGCTCTCCACACACACTGAACACATACACTATTCTCCTCACACACATTTTGGGCCCTATACCCGGGTCTGTGAGTTCCTTATGTGAGTGGAAGTTTCTAGCAGTCTCCCTGTGGGGTTTTCAGAATCCCCTAAGGTTACTGTGAAGACTTCATCCTAGCTATTACTCATTTGGTGAGGTTGATCCTTGTGGGGTTTTTAGAACCCCCTGAAGGTCAATTTCGTTAAATGGGATCTTCATCTTTACGATGAGGGCAGTTAGGACGCCTTTATATGTGAGAATTAAAACCACCTTGAAACCATTGCATCTATTAGTGAAAATTATTGACCTACCCAATTAATTAGTACCTGCCTTTCTTACAGTAGAAATCCCCCAACCTAGGGTTATTCCTAAAATAGGACACTAGAGGGCATATATTTATTTATTGTCATCCATGGATAATCAATGAAACCTCTAGGATCAAGTGACTAACTATCACTTCACCTGAGTGTGTTTCTAGCATCACTTTACATAAAGATACATCATAAGGATGGTGTATGCATTAGATAGCCAACCTTAGTCTAAGGGTCTATGACCCAAAAAGACCATGATCTCATCATATCAATCATGTTAGAAAATTTCTCAATGAGAGATAATCCTTTAGGACTCATAAGGTGTCATTATATCATTCATTAGCATTTTAGCTTCATTTGATATGAGCCTTGGACATAATCATCATTTTTAAAACCCTTAGCCTCGTGATGGCTTGGGCTATTCGCAGGTTAATAGGCACTTCATTCTCTTTATGAGGTAATAAATCTCTTGAGGAGGTGAAGTTCTTTTTCTTGATGTCCATCACCCATATCAAAACTTGAAGTATAAGTCATCACTCTTTCATATCTCATGAGGTATCCTTGCATCATCCATTAGCATTTAGCTTCATTTGATATGGGCCTTGGACATAATAAACATTTAACAAAACCCTTAGCCGCATAATAGCTTGGGCTGTTCGCAGGTTAATGGGCACTTCATCCTTCCTATGGGGTATTGGATCTCTTGAGGAGGTGAAGTTCTTTTTCTTAATTTCTATCACCCATATCAAGGCTAGAAAGCACATGTAATCATCTACATAGCATGCATTTGGAAATACTTTCTGACTCTTCCTTCTCTTTTCTTTAATGAAGGGCAAGCGAGTTATCCAACAACTGAAAATTTAGCATAAAGGTTAAATGGCACAAAAACCAAGTTTAAATCAAGTTCCTACAAGAAAGGCATATAGAGGGAAGGGCATCAGACTGACTGCAGGAGCAGAACCACTTGAAGGCATAATTCGATTAAGTCGCTATATTCAAGGTTCAATCAAATTGGGTTTCATGAAGAAGTATGGAAATATCATTGATTTATTACATATGCCTGTGCATAATGAGGCTATCATAGAACTGGGCCAGTATTGGGATGCCTCTTTAAGATGCTTTACTTTCTTTGACTTTCAGCTAGCCCTAACCCTTAAAGAATACGGGGAAATCCTTAGGATGCCAATTAAGAGGAGTGATAAGATCTACCATTATCCAGGCCGGCTACATTCGTAGGGAGGAATAGAGAAGCTGTTAAGGATTCACATGGAAGAAGTACAGATTGTAGGCACCAGACAGGTCAAGGGGATTAAAAGGACCACAGTGGAAGCTCACTTAGCAAGATTAGAAAAAAATAAAGATTGGGAGTGTTTTTGCAGGGTTTTTGCCTTAGCTATTTATGGCATGATCCTCTTTCCTTCATTAGCAGGAATAATTGATTGGGAGCTATCAGTGTCTTTCAATTAGTTGTACACTACCAAATTAATTCGGTACCTGCAATTTTAGCAAAGACGTACATGTCATTATCTCAATGCCACCTAAAGAAGGAAGGTTGAATAAAATGCTGTCTTGCATTGCTTGAGGTATGGATGCTGAGTCACGTGTATGGAAAGAAGTACTTTCGAGAAAGGCATGACAAGTTTACTAATCCATTGATGGCTTTCAATCATCTTCAATTAAACAAAAATGATTAGAGGAAGGAGTTCTCACGGTTAACAAAAGATTCTCTCTTATGGAAAAAAGAATGGTGGGAGGATGAAGAGATTATCCATCACTGTAGGGACTTTTCTAATGGGCCTCTTATAGGACCAAGAGGATGTATTAACTATAACCCTTCTTTAGCATTAAGGTAATCAGCATTTCGGCAAAAAGTTCCCTCTCAAGAAGAAGTGCAAGACATACACTTCTTATACGGAGAAGATAGTGGGAAGGACTTATGTCAAGAAATCAAAGAAGCTTGGAGCAAGATAGCATACAAGGGAAAGGCTGAGTTGGGGAAGCGAGAAATAGGTGCAACTCTGAGCTATAAGGATTGGCTCAAGGACAGAATTAAAGGAGTCAATCCATCTTATTCTCCCCAAGATCCTTTGTTAGGAAATGATGCCCAAGAAGTAAACAAAGAGTTAGTAAGGCGCCTGGAAACAAGAGAAAAGGAGCTGGAGGAGTTTTCTGTGATGGAATCACAAAATAAGAGAAAGATGAGTTAACTAGAAGACAAATGTGCATCCCTTCAAGAAAAACTGACAGAAAAGAGAAAGAAAAGAGATTTAGAAGAACGCTCAAGGATCATAAAGCTAGAAGAAGAAAACAAAGCTTAAAAAGGGCTATGCAAGAGAACGACAGGAAAATGAAGAATAATAGAGTTCGACTATTAAAGATGACTACAGCAAAAGAATTGTTTGAAGAGAAACTGCAAGACAATGGCCTTCTTAAGAAATTGTAAGGGGAAGTTGATATTCTTACTCAACTCCTAGAAAACAAGAAGGGTGAATTAGCTGATGTGTGGACCAGTAGCGCTGGTTAGAGGGTTCGATAGTACTCGAAGAGGCATGTTGGGAACGGTCTATTTGACTTTACAGATTGGACCAACTTCATTCATAGTAGACTTTCAGCTTATAAACATTGACCCATCCTACTCTATGCTGTTGGGGAGGCCATGGATACACTCAGCTGGGGCAGTACCTTCTACCTTACACCAGAAAGTAAAATTCATTGATAATGGGAAGATAGTGATAATCAAGGGCGAAGAAGAAATCATGGTGAGCAAGCCAAGCTCTCTTCCATACATTGAGGCTGCCAAGAGGCTTTGAAGTCGAAAGACCCAAGGGATATAAAAATGTCAACTCCATTGTAACCAAGATAATAGAGAAGAATGGGTTTAAGTATGGCAGATGAATAGGCACTCACCTTTAAGGCATCAAATCCCCCATAAATCTGCATGAGAATCACAAGCGCCAAGGGTTAGGATACGAGCCACCATTGGAAAGACAGTTGAAAGAGCAAGAAAGCTTGAAGATAGGGAGGGAAGATGAGCACTTTGAAATCGCCTACATAAGGAAGACATTCCCGATATCCTCTGAAGTGCTAAAGAAGCTGACTATTATAATGGTTTCAACAATAGGCAAAAATACTTGTACGTGGATTTTAGCTTATGATTCTAGAAGAGCTTTGGAAAATTGGGAGTTTGAGGACACCTTCAATTCTATTATTTTAGAGTAACATGCTTAGCTAAAAGTTGTCCTTTTATATTTTGTATACGCCTTTAGGTGAGCTCTTAAAAAGAAGGAAGCACCTGATGAGATCAGTTGTATTTTTCTGAGAATCAGACAAATATCAGAAAGATAGCAAAGGCAATAAAGATAGGAGTGAATGGAAATTGATTCTATATATTCATCATTTGTGTATCTTGAACAGTGTATTTACAATGTATATATAGGATAGAATTTCAGTCTCTAGAACATTCCTTTAGGTTTAGCTATACAGTATATGCAGACTAGTCTTGGGCTTTAGGCTTTGTGGGCTTGTGATGGGCCTTTGATGAATCAGGATTCTTTGGTGTGTTGACATCCCCCCCGAGACGAGAGGTCCTAGAAGGATGTTGAGGCTTGTTCGAAGCCAGAGAAAGCGACCAGCGGGGAGAGGTTTGGTGAAAATGTCCGCAAGCTGGTCATGAGATGAGACAATTGCAATGCGAAGCTATTTAGATGCAACACGCTCTCGAATGAAGTGATAGTCAAGAGAGATGTGTTTAGCACGGGAGTGGAAAACGGGATTGGCAGCCAGATAGGTAGCACCTATATTGTCGCAGTAGAGCGTCAGAGCTTGTGGTAGAGTGATATGAAGTTCACCAAGAAGATTTTGAATCCAGATGAGATCACTTGTAGTGTTGGACAGGGACTTGTATTCGGCTTCAGTGCTGGAGCGGGAGACAGTGGGCTGTTTCTTGGAGCTCCAGGAGATGACATTTGCACCAAAGAAAATCACAAAACCTCCAGGAGATCGACAGTCGACACAAAACCTCAGAAAAGGCTTCTAGTGATGTGGGAGTACGAAAATAAGCAGTAGCAGAGAAAAGATTGGTGGATGTGGAACTTTTGATTTGAAGACCATAGTGATAGGTGCCACAAAGATAACGCAGGATGCGTTTAACAGCAGACCAATGATGTTCTTTGGGATCATACATGAATTGACAAACCCGATTGATAGCAAATGAGATGGTAGGACGGGTAAATGATAAATATTGTAAGCTGCCCACGACACTGCGATATAATGAAGGGTCAGAGAATGATGACCCAGTATTGGTAAGTTTGGCATTAGATGCCATAGGGGAGGCCATTGAGTGAGCATTAATCATGTTGGTGCGTTGGAGCAAGTCCAAGATATATCGTCGTTGAGAGAGAAGGAGACCAGCAGTGGATCGATGAACTTCAACCCCCAAAAAATAGTGTAAAGGGCCCAGGTCCTTTATAGGGAATGAGGCACTCAGTGTGGAGATGAGGCGAGAAATAGCCCAGGAAGAAGACCCAGTGACAATGATGTCATCGACATAAATAAGGACATAAAGTTGATGAAGAGAGGAATGTAAGATAAAGAGAGATGGGTCAGACCTGGAGGCTGTGAAGCCTAGTTGGAGTAGTCAAGAGCACAGGCACGAGAACCATGCCCGTGGAGCCTGTTTGAGTCCATACAGGGAGCGATTGAACTTGCAAACATAATGGGGATAGTCAGGATGGATAAAGCCTGGCGGTTGGGACATGAAAACATCTTCATCAAGAGAGCCATGAAGAAAGGCATTTTGGACATCAATTTGACGAATAGGCCAGTTCCGTGAGACAGCAATTGACAGTAGGAGACGCACAGTGACTGGTTTAACAACCGGAGAGAAAGTCTCGGAGTAGTCAAGGCCCTGTTGTTGATGAAAGCCCTTTGTAACAAGACGAGCTTTGAGGTGATCAACATCACCAGTAGGTGCATATTTGACACGGAAGAGCCATTTACAGCTGACAAGATTTTTAGAAGGGTGAGGGGGAACCAATGTCCAGGTGTGAGTGTCTAGAAGAGCTTGGAATTCGTCGGTCATGGCATGACGCCAAGCAGGGGATTTGAGGGCATCGGTGACGGTGTTGGGTGTAGAGGGTGAGGAGGAAGAGGAGGCAAGGAAGGCATGAGGTGGTGGCCAGGGAATAGTCCCATCAGTATAGGTCTTGGGCTTGGATATATGAGCTCGAGATCTGGTGACCATAGGATGAAGGGAGGGTGGTTGAGGTGGCGGAGGAGTTAAGGATGAGGATGAGTCTGTAGGTGATGGGGTTGGTGCAGGGGTAGTGGTTGAAGAGAGAGGGGGAGAAAATGACGTGGTGTAGGATGGGGTTGGTGTAGGTGTTGAGGGGGTGGGAGAGTGAGATGGGTCTGGGGTGGTATTTGGGCTAGGAGTAGTGGAGGTGAAGGGGAGTATGGTGATATTGGGAGAGGATGCGATTGGGTGTGATGGGCTTTGGTTCATATGGAAGGGAAATTGGGTTTCATCAAAGATGACATCATGGGAGGTATATATTCGGCCTGTTTGTGGATTGAGACAGAGATAGCCATGGTGGTTGGGGCTATAACCTAAGAAGATACAAAGGCTGGATCGGGGCTCCAATTTGTGTTTGGTATATGGACGTAAGTTGGGCCAACATGCAGAGCCAAACACTTTAAGAAAGTCATAGTTGGGCTTGGTGTGAAATAAAAGCTCAAATGGACTGGTATTTGAGAGTGTGCGAGTGGGGACCCTATTTAGAAGGTACACAGCAGTGGAAAAGGCATAGGACCAGTATTGTTGAGGCATAGAAGCATGATGCAGCAGGGCAAGGCCAGTTTCAACAATAGTGCGGTGCCTTCGTTCAACCGTACCATTTTATGTATGGGTGTGGGGGCAAGTAATGCGGTGATGAATTCCAAGAGAGGATAAAAGTTTAGATAGAGGACGAAATTCTCCACCCCAGTCAAATTGAAAATTGTGAATTTTGGTATTAAAGAGATTTTCCACTAAAGATCGAAATGATACAAAAACAGACAGAACCTCATCTTTGGTCTTAATTGGAAAAAGCCAAATAAACCTGGAATAATCATCTACAAAGCTAACATAGTATCGAAATCCATCTACAGAAATAATGGGAGATGGACCCCATACATCACAAAACACTAAATGAAGGGGAGTGGACGAACGATGAGGAGAGCAGGGGATGGAAGACGATGACTCTTGGCAGTGGGATAGGCCGAACATTGAGAAGAGGCAGAGTGAGTTGTCAGAGGCAGGGAATTGGTGGAAATGATTTGTTGAACAGTGCGTAGTGCAGGATGACCCAAGCGATTATGCCACTGTGACAAGGAAGTTCGAGCACCAAAATAGCCAGCAACGGATGGAGGAGAGGGATGAAGACCATGAAGTGGGTAGAGCTTATTTTGACTGGGTGTTTTTGTATCCTTCACAAAGAAACAGTTGGCATGAAATTCAAAATATACATTATTATCAGCACAGAATTGAGAAACAGAGAGGATATTTTTAGTGATGTGAGGAACATGAAGAAGTTGAGTAAGAAAATATTTGCCATTTTGGGAGGAGATCTGGCCAGAGCCTGTGTGTTGGATAGGAAGTGAGGCACCATCACTGATATAGACTGCATCAGGGCCATTGTAAGGATTGGACTATAGATTTAGGTTGGTGAAGTCAGCCGTCATATGATTTGTTGCACCGGTGTCTGGATACCAGAGATCATCATCTACCGTTGGAGAGTAGGAGGAGTAATAGGTAGAGATAGTGGAGGGAGATTGAAACTGTTGGTCATAGCGACGTGGACAAAATTCAGCTTCATAACCAGGGAGTTTGCATAGTTGACATTTTTCAGAGTTGTTTGAATTGAAGTTGCGGCCACCATTTCCATATCACTAGTACAAAAAAGGTGATTTAGACCGGCACATTTAAACCGGTTATAGTAAATGAGGTCTAAAAGAAATGCGCGGTGGCATTTACGTAATTATAAAGAATTTGGGAGACCGGTTATTATAATAACCGGTCTAAAAAATAAAATTTAGACCGGTTGTACACTAACCGGTCTTAAAAGATTAATTTTTAGACCGGTTATTCTAATAACCGGTCTAAAAATTAATATTTTTAAGACCGGTTACTAAAAAACCGGTCTTAAAAGTGGATTTTTAAGACCGGTTGTCTCAAAACCGGTCTTAAAAGTGGACTTTTAAGACCGGTTGTGAGACAACCGGTCTTAAAACTGTCCCCAAATTTCAACTCCAGCTCTTGCGTGCCATCTTTCCCCAAACTTTCCCCAAATTTCTGAAATCAACTCACTCCGACGCACTCTCCTCCTCCGTCAAATCCGTCTTCCACCTCCCAAATCCGTCTTCCATCACCGACGCACTCTCCCAAATCCGTCTTCCATTCCGTCACCGACGCACTCTCCGCCTCCGTCAATCTCTTTCTGGGCCGCCACCATCACCGACGCCCTCTTTCTCTATCCCTCCGCCTCCGTCAATCTCTTTCCGGGCCGGCACCATCACAGATCTGGCTCTATTTCCAGCACCGCCAGCAACTGTCATCACAGCTTAGAAGCACGCAGTTGGTAATTTCCCCTGTTTTACTGTCTTCATGTCTTTAATCCTGATTTCAGTTCTAGGCGAATTAACTTGATACCTTCATTGTCGTTGGCATGCGATTATCATATTCCATTTCTTGTTATGGCCTTTTCTGTCTTCTTAGGCAGACGGTAATAGGCAGAGAGGAGAATGGGAGGCAAGTTTGATTAGAGTGTTAGTGTGAATTAATTAGAATCGGTGTGAGGGAATCTGTATGTATCTATATATATAACGAGAGGGGTTAATGTAGTCAATTAATTATACTCTAGAAGAGAGAGATGGTGCACTATACCTTGGTTGGATGAATCATCCTCTTATTGCCTCTTGTGCTTGGAGGTGAAAATCCCCCTGAACTGGAAATTGATTCAATTTTGCTATTGAGGGCTTTTCGTGAGGTAAAATAAGTGCAATTCTCTGAACCAAGAGAGTTTCTAGTAGGACTCATAGTTGTACAATTTTATTTGCCCCATGCATATACATACAAATACCTGTAAAGAAGAAACCAAAACAGAGATTCACCTTTCCAAAGCTACTCCACAGCAAATTATATATACACATACAGCAAACTAAGAACATAAAATATCCAGAAAATTAAAACAATGTAATCATATCCAAATCTGAAACAACAACCACATGTCTATATATACTTGAACAAAAAATGGGTACTCTAGCTAATTCTGTTATGCAGCAACCCACTAACGAAAAATAATCATACCAACTCTTCTACTACTTCAATTTGGTGGGGCAAATATTACTCACAAAAAGTGTCTTCAAAGTAATGGAGGCAAAACCAAATTAAATATGATAAAATATATATCATATGATATTTATTTTAACTTAAACGCATAAATGCATATATATATATATATATATATATATTTATATAAAAACCTTAGTAGTAATTGAGGCATGATTGTGGATGACTATGTCCTACATGAATTTCATGACATAGCACCCATAATCAGAGCTTTTTATCTAATTGCCGTAGACACTATAAAGAAACAAATGAAATTTGCTAGTCCTTGCTTTCATTTGTGTAAAAGGAACACAAATAAACAATGTGTGTGTGTGTGTGTTGGTAAATTTCCTCTGCTCTCTTCCATGTGTAAATGGATAATAGCCACGGCCAAGTACAGGGGGCAGATGAGGCCTTCATTTGTGGCATACCAATAAACAAATATAATAAGACGATAAGAAATTAATGACTGCTAAAAGTTATAAAGGAACACATCATAGTAAAGATATAAACAAACATATTCATCAACTTATTACATATTGAAAAGCTCGACCATCTGTAATAAGTTGTCCGCATCCTTATGAAGCGAATCAATGTACAAAATCCTTTGTTTGAATGATTGCATGCTCTCATCATTCTCCTACCTTTTCCAGGGAAAAAGTACAAAACAAATAAAAGGTGTTAGAATATATGGATCGTAGTTGGATACAAGCTAAACGGACGAGTGTTGAATATGATGTTGGGGTCAAGGGTTTTTTAGACTTTGCAAAAAGAAATGCCGATGATGATAGTGGAATGTTTTATTGCCCTTGTGTAAAATGTTTGAATGAGAAGCGATTAAGTGCTGCAGATATATATACACATTTAATTTGTGAAGGGTTTTGTAAGACGTATGTAGTATGGGTATGGCATGGTGAACAATTAGAAATGCCAAGTGCATCTCAACAGGGGGAAGTGACTTGTGATGATAATGACACGGATATGGATGATCGGATAGAGGACATTATTCGTGATGTAGGAGAAGAGGCTTTTGAACAATCACATGCATATGGTAATATGTGCAGTGATGCTGAGAAGCCGTTGTACCCGGGGTGTAAAAAATACCAATTGCTGAATGCAGTATTGAAATTGGTAAGCTTGAAAGCACGGCATGGATGGAGCGACAAGAGTTTTTCAGAAACGCTTGAGGCCTTTAAAGATATGCTTCCTGATGATAATGTGTTGCCTTGTCGATACTATGATGCTAAGAAAATACTGTGTCCACTAGGGATGCAGTATAAAAAGATCCATGCTTGCCCTAATGATTGCATATTGTATAGAAAAGATCATGAAGAGAAGGAGCAATGTCCGATATGTGAAACTCCGAGGTATAAATCAAATAAGGGCCCTGCAAAAGTGTTGTGGTATCTTCCAATCATTCCAAGGTTCAAGCGTCTGTTTGCTAATGAAATTGATGCCAAAAATTTGAGATGGCACGCAGATGAGCGGATTTCTGATGGAAAGCTTCGGCATCCAGCTGATTCTTCTCAATGGCAGAAAATCGATCAATTATTTCCTAGCTTCGGTGAAGAACCTAGGAATCTCAGGCTTGGGCTTAGCACAGATGGTATGAATCCTTATGGTAGCTTAAGCAGTATACATAGTTCATGGCCTGTTCTGTTGGTAATTTACAACTTATCTCCTTTGTTATGTATGAAACGAAAGTACATAATGTTGTCTATGTTGATTTCGGGACCAAAGCAACCCGGAAATGACATAGATGTTTACCTAGAACCCTTGATCGAAGACTTGAAAGAGTTGTGGGAACAAGGTGTCGATGTTTTTGATGCGAACAAGAAGGAGACTTTTAATATGCGAGCAATGATCTTTTGTACTATAAATGACTTCCCTGCATATGGGAACTTGTCAGGATATAGCGTTAAAGGCCACAAAGCTTGTCCGATATGTGAAGAAGGCACATGCTACCATCAACTTCAACATGGAAGAAAGACGGTTTACCTTGGGCATAGGCGATTTCTAAGACGAAGCCACCCTTATCGTAGATTAAAAAAAGCTTTTTTCGGTGGCCAAGAGTTTGAAGATGCTCCAGAGGCATTGACTGGGGAGCAAATTTATGAAAAGGTGAAAAATATCAATACTATGTTTGGTAAGTCATCAAAGAGTAGAAATAAGAAAAATATATGGAAAAAAAGGTCCGTCTTCTTCGATCTTCCATATTGGCGCAATCTTGACGTCAGACACTGTATTGATTTCATGCATGTGGAGAAGAACGTATGTGATAGTATCGTTGGGACACTGCTCAACATACAGGGAAGTTCTAAGGATGGCGTGAAGGCAAGATTAGACTTGCAAGAAATGGGAATACGAGAAGATTTACATCCAAGGCCATACGGTAATAGAACATTTTGTCCTCCAGCTGCTCATACTTTGTCTAAGGTTGAGAAAAGAAGCTTTTGTGAGTGTTTACATGGCGCTAAAGTTCCCTCAGGGTATTGTTCAAATTTTAAAAAGCTTGTATCGATGAAAGACTTGAAGTTAATAGGGCTAAAGTCTCATGATTGTCATGTCTTAATGCAACAACTACTCCCAGTAGCTATTCGAGGCATTGCCGAATATGATCTTCAACACATATTGACTAGACTTTGTTTCTTCTTCAATGCCATTTGTTGTAAAGTCATTGACACGGAAAGATTGGAGGAATTGGAAAATGAAGGATACATTATCTTATGCCAGCTTGAGAAGCTTTTTCTTCCGTCCTTTTTTGATATCATGGCACACTTGGTTGTTCATCTAGTGAGGGAGATAAAGTTGTGTGGCCCTATCTATTTCCGGTGGATGTACCCGATCGAAAGAACTATGAAAATACTAAAAGGGTATGTGAAGAACCCCAATCGGCCTGAAGCATCTATTGTTCAAAAATATGTTTCTGAAGAAGCTATGGAATTTTGTGAACAGTATTTGTCAAATGTACGACATATTGGCCTTCCTAAGCGTCATGATCAAGAAGGGGGTAGACGCGGGGCAACAGTAAAGAGCATAGATGCTGATGAATTGCAACAAGTCCACCTGTACATCTTGAACAATGTTGATGAAGTTCAATATTACATGAATGCCCATAAAGAAATTGTAAGGAAACAAAATAGTCGAATGAGCGAACAAAGGTTAATCAGGGAGCATAACAAAACTTTCGCACATTGGTTCAAACAAAAGGTTGACGGAGAAGAATGTGTTTCTGATACAATAAATTGGTTAGCACGTGGTCCTGAAGTTGATGTCATAAGTTGGACTTCATTTGTGATCAATGGTTATACCTTTTACACGAAGTCCCTAGATGATAAGAGCACCGTCCAGAACAGTGGTGTTGTATTAGTGGCTGAATCTATGCACTTCTCTAGTTCGAAAGATAAGAACCCTACGTTGGCTGCCATACCTTATTATGGGGTGATTGAAGAGATTTGGGTGGTTGACTATGTTAAAATTAGATTTCCCATTTTCAAATGCAAGTGGGTTGATGTCAATAATGGTGTGAAGATCGATAGGTTAGGATTGACATTAGTAGATCTGAATAGTAGAAGTTTTGGAGATGAACCTTTCATTATGGCAGATCAGGCGCAACAAGTGTTCTATATCACTGATCAGGCAAATAAAATGTGGTCTGTAGCTCTCCAAGGAAAATGGGTCGTTGATATTGACGAGAAAAGTCACTCAAATTATGATCTTCTTGAGACTCCTTCTTTTTCCAGGGGTCTACCAGAACTGAACGAAGAAGATGAAGCAGATAATGCGCACGGCACAAGAAATGATCATCACGAGGGAATATGGGAGGATATCTCTTTATGATACTACTTTGACCTTAACTAACTAAAGTAATTATGATTATGATTATTATCTGAAGAATATGTTTAGTTATTTTATCGATATAGTCTTCACATGTCATAGCTTAGGATTTATCTTTCTTTGTTGTCGTTACAGGAAAATGACGGATCCCCAGCGTCCAAGTGCAGAGGATCAGCCACCTCCTCCACCTCTGGGTCAGTCACCTAGTGCTCAGCAGAGTCAGCCAGATAGTGTTAACCAGGGCGAGCCTAGCAATGCTCCGAGCCAGGGTCGTAGTGAGTGCAGTAGCCAGTCTGTACGGAGGGGTAGACGTGCCACACGGTTGACAGATGTTTCCCTCAGTCGGAGTGCAGGCCAAAAGATACCGATTGAGTTTGATAGACATTGGAAACCAATCGGGCATAATGCACAACGATATAGGAGTTTCGTCGGCCTCCTTGCACGTAACAAGCCGAGCATCTTGATAGAGGAGTGGAGAAATGTCGATCCAAAGGTGAAGCAGCATATTTGGGACACTATTCAGGTATACAATTATCTTCTGTATGTAATTAATTATTATCAAATGTCACTTCATTTGTCACTTACTCCTTCAATGCATGCATTTCAGCTCACCTACGACGTTCCTCAGAGTGAGATCTTGTACAACAAGACGATGACGTATTGTTATGAGCGCTGGAGCAAGTTTAAGACAAGTCTGACCAACAATTACATTCATATTGAGGTGCAAGATGGTCAGCCTCGTCCTAATCCGTGCAGCACGTATACATTTCTTGATCAAGCGACTTGGGAAGAATTTGTTAGGCTTCGGACTACTCCTGAATCTTTGGTTAGTTGACTTATTTTTTATTTTATTTACTTAGCAATTATCTTAATTGATTATAACACTTTCCTTTTGTATCATTTCTTATTCGCAGGCAAAAAGGCAAAAAGCACAAGAGAGTGGTAGAAAGAATGATTGCCCTCATACAATGTCTCGTGGGGGTTATGCAAAGGCTGAAAGAGACTTGTTGGCGGCCAAACGGAAGAGATTGGAAGAAGCATCTCAATCCGATCCTTCTGTTCTTCTTTCTCCGCCATCTCCGATTCGTCGAGAAGAAAAATGGCAATTTGCCCACCAAAAGAGGAGTGGGACTTATACGAGTGAACAATCTCGTATAGTTGGTGAAAGAATTGTAAGTATATAACGTTATTGTAATTAATTACATAAGAAACGTACATTATTACTTACGTTTGTTATTTTGTATTATGTTACAGGATGAACTTAGAAAACAACAAGTTGAGGGATCTTTTACGTCGGAGGGCAGGAATGACATCCTCACAGTTGCTACTGGCAAACACGAGCATCCAGGCCGTGTCAGGGGAGTTGGAGGAGGGGTAGGGATACGGGATTACTTTGGAGCCCCCGTATACTATTCCTCAAACATCGTGACTAGGGAGGAATTGGAGAATATGTTGGCCATTGCAAGAGCAGAAGCAAAGGCCGAGGCTGAAGCATCTTTTGATGCACTTTTAGAGACCCGGTTGAGCAAGATGAAAGAGGAAATGATAGTGTTTATGAGCTCAAGACAAGATACCAGTGCTCCCCCTCCACAATCGATTGATCCTAATAAGCAGAGCACTAAAGGTAGTTGTTGCAACATCGGGCAGTCATCAGAGGGTCCTAACCCGCAAATTACTGGGCTTTGTGATCTTTTTGTCGAGGATCCTCTGAGACGGTTAGTTGCACGGGGTAGTGTGCATAACCTGGGATCAACTGTCCACCACCGACAAATAGAAGGTGATCAAGTCCGGGTGTCAGTTGACGAGGTGATTATTGCGGATGCACCTGTCCCTATCCCTTCTGATGAATTCAAGGTCGTTAGCGATGTCTTGGGCACATTCATCTTGTGGCCAACGAACCTTGTTTCTGGTCGAGCCGAGGATAGTCCGATCAAAGGCCCACCACCAAGTCCGATCAAAGCCCCACCAAGTCCAGCTCCCTTCACTGATCAGCAAGAAGTTTCACAGCCTCCATTGAATATCATGCAGCAAGTGATTCTGATGGCTTTTGATACATCATTCAAAACAAGAGAGTGGCCTACGAATTCATTTGTTGGACAGTTAGGAGTGACATGCTATCTTGAGAGGGATGATTTGCTGTCCCTGGTAGCTCCTGGACAAAATCTTACGATTGCGATTGTCCAACTGTTCTTAATGTAAGTAGCTTCTGCAATTCAAAGTAAATATTTTAAAAGTTTCACCGTTTACCTTTTATTTATGTGCTTGCGTTATTGTAGGTACATGCATCGTAGGTTGGTCTCCTCTGGCAAAAGCGAAAAATTTGGATTCTTATGCCCCCATCACATCCAAGAGAAAGGGACCACTGCTGCTACTAGACATACATACTTGTCACAGAGGCTTAGTGAAACTGGAACCGAGTGTTTCTTGGCTCCATATGTGCATAGGTAAGAAACAAATTGATATTTTATAATTTATATAATGTTTTATGTTTGCTTATTAATATTCTTCTGTTTTTTTCAGTGATCATTGGCAGTTGCTTCTTCTATGCAAGAGTAGTTACACTGTCATCCTCTTATGTTCCCTCCACTTCAAACCAGGGAATGATTTGAAAAAGACCATTAATTCGTTAGTTTTCTTGCATTCTTACCTTTTGTATGCAAAGTTTATGGAATTTGTGTAAAACCAATAACCTTTGTCATTGTGATGATCATAGGGCTATGCGGACATTCCTACACAGTGCTTGTGGTAAGCATGTTCGTGACTTAAAGGACCCTACATGGATCATACCAAAGGTTAGTACATATGGATTTGTTTAAAGAATGTAATAAGACATGCCTTTATATTTGTTTTAATGATATCATGTTTTTTCTCAGAGCCGTCGGCAACCAAAGGGGTCCAACTTATGTGGTTTTTATGTTTTGAGACACATTTACAATATTATCACTCTAGGCACGACTGATTTTACTCAAGAGGTAAATTTATATTTCTGAACTTTTGTTTTAATTACTTTATTGTTTTTAAGTTACTAAGTCAATGTTTCGTCTGGTTTTGGTGTTACAGATGTTTGATCTTGCTGATCCCTTTCCTGAAGAAGATATTGATTTCATTCGCACATGTTGTGCTGAATTCATCCATGAGCTATTACAAAAATAGTGAGTTTTTGAATCCAAAGTTCATTGTACATTATTGTAATTTATTATGATAACGCTGGTCTGATGTTGTTCTAGTTATGGTATGAATGAATCAGGTTTTGTTTTACTGTTGTCATTTGGTGATTGTTAATTGCATATACCTAGCTTATATATAGGGATGTGATTGGAGATTATGGAGAATGTTGAGGTGTTGTATATGTATGAGTGATTGAGTTCAGAGAAATTTCTGTCCATCAAATTGCTTACAAGTATATGATTCTTGCAGGTGGATTTTTTGGGAGGACAAGAAACGCTGGACTGCCTGGTGTTTAGTAATAAGCCTTTAGTTGACTAGAATTTGCAGTTTTGTATGCAAACTTGTTGATTACTATACTTTGCACTTAGTTGTTCTTCTGCTTCAATGGCTTTGCCTGCACTTCTGCAAAATCACAAAATAGTTTGAACTTTCTGAGATGAGATTTGGAAATGCTGAAAATTTTAGTGACTTACCATAACACACACACACGTGATGTGTGTTTTATGACATTTCTTAATCTTAGTTTGGTATTTTTCCACCCATAACTAGGCGAGTTCAATGAATGCATGGGAAAGATGGGATGGTGATTATTATGTATTGCTGTTTAAAATTGGAGCATTCTGTGCGTGTACATATAATAAAAGGGACGTTTTTTAAAAAAAAAATGAAGCTTTAAGACCGGTTGTAGTCACAACCGGTCTTAAAAAGTACTTTAAGACCGGTTGTGGGAGCAACCGGTCTTAAAGATGAGACATTTAAGACCGGTTGTACCACAACCGGTCTTAAAGATGAGACATTTAAGACCGGTTGTGGGAGCAACCGGTCTTAAATGTCTCATCTTTAAGACCGGTTGTGGTACAACCGGTCTTAAATGTCTCATCTTTAAGACCGGTTGTGGTACAACCGGTCTTAAATGTCTTATATTTAAGACCGGTTGCTCCCACAACCGGTCTTAAATGTGGAGTTTTTAGACCGGTTGTGGGTACAACCGGTCTTAAAAGTTTGACTTTTAAGACCGGTTCTAACAACCGGTCTAAAAAATAACAGACTTTTTAGACCGGCTGTATCAAGACCTAATACAGAACCGGTCTAAAAAGTCATTTTTAACCGGTCTTAAAAGTCATTTTTCTACTAGTGTATTGTCCATAGAAGGTACGACTACCTCGGTATCCACGACCATAGCGGCCTCTATTTCTAGGGAAAAAGCGTCCTCGGCCTCGTGCTTGGTTTGAGTTAAATCCTCTAGCATTCTGGAAATATCGTCTGCCTCGTCCTGGGTATGGTGTAGGGAGAAGACCAGCTGAGGATATAGCAGTGTTGGCAGTGATTTGGGTGATTTGAGTATCATGATTTTGTGACTGTCGAGCTTCACAGGTAAGGAGGTGACTTAATATTTCTTCAGCAGGTAAGATTTCCTTTCTAGTGGTAAGAGAGGTGACAAGGGGATCAAAATCTGATCCAAGGCCTCCAAGGAAATAGATATTAAAATCCATATCAGAGACAGGACTTCCTGCTGCAGCAAGGGAATCAGCAATGAGAGTGGCTCGTTGAAAATATTCGGAGATAGTCTCGCCTCCCTTTTTGAGGTGAGTGAGTTGTTGATGAAGTTGAAGTAACCTTGCTTGAGATTGCTGAGTAAAATGAGTTTCTAGTGCATACCACATAGCACTCGATGTTTTGTGCCTTATCACCTGGCCAATTAATTTTTCTGAGAGAGAAGAAATAAGAATAGAGAGGATGGCTTGATCTTGCTCAAACCATGTGCGGTATGCAGGGTTCAGTGTTCCGTCTGGAAGTGTGACCGGAGGAGGAGGTTTAGAGCCATCAATATAGGAGAAATATTGCTGGCCATAGAGGTAGGGAAGCATTTGGGTTCTCCATATAAGATAAATTTCTGGGGTAAGTTTCACAATGATGAAATGAGACGGATTAGATGGAAGAGATGATGCGGGTTGGTGAGTGTGGCGGTGGAAGATGAATCTGGTGTGGTGGTGGAAGGGTGAGTGGATGAGCTGTGGGAGTGGTCCATCATTTCTGACTTATGGGGGCTCTGATACCATTCTGAGAATCAGACAAATATCAGAAAGATAGCAAAGGCAATAAAGATAGGAGTGAATGGAAATTGATTCTGTATATTCATCATTCGTGTATCTTGAACAGTGTCTTTACAATGTATATATAGGATAGAATTTCAGTCTCTAGAACATTCCTTTAGGTTTAGCTATACAGTATATGCAGACTAGTCTTGGGCTTTAGGCTTTGTGGGCTTGTGATGGGCCTTTGATGAATCAGGATTCTTTGGTGTGTTGACATATTTTGATTTCCTTCGTCTGAAATGATTTGCGTTGTTCTGTAAAACATTAATTCACATGATTGCAACTTTAAATTATGGAATAAAAAATCCTAAAAATAATTCACCGGAGAAATTATATATGAAGTTAAAGTTGAAAGTAGGCTAGACCAGATTTTGATTAAATAACTATAAGTCTGTAATGAAGGCATAAAGCCTGAACCTATAATACATGTGTAATATCCCAAAAAGTGATTAAGGGCTAATGACTTTAAAAGTGGATATAATTATTGTTGAATAAACACTTTTGGAGAATGTGTGATGGGAATTTGGATATTTTAATGATTCCAATGGCTTCCTTGTGAAAATTCATGTGGGGAGAGTGTTTATTGTGAAATTGGAACCATTGGGAACAATCGTGCTAAAGTTGAAAACTTTGTCCATTGAAACTCTGTACAGGGCAGCCAATTTGTATGGACGTTTTAAATAGGCAAATAGTGTCTACAAATTCTGAAATTTTCCAGTATTAAAGTTCACATGTCAAGCTTCAAAATGAACATATAATTTGTATCATTTTGATTTGTGACCTAAGAGTTTTGGATTTTTGAAGTATTGCCCAGCGAAATTAATTATTTTCTGGAACAGTATGCAAAGATTGAAATTCTGGGAATTTTGTGGTGATTTTCAGTAATGGCCAATATTTTTCCTATGAAGAGGACTTAAATATCTTTCATTTGGCTTTGGAATCACCTCATTTAGATTTTTCTAGAATTAGTTATGATTTTTCAAAGTTTGGGCAGAAAATCTGCCAGAAAATCCGAAAATGGGAATTATGACATCATCTCATTAAAAGATGATGTCAGCATGGATTATTAATCAAATTGCTCATCTTCTTCAGCCATTTCACGCCATTTCCAGCTGAAGATAGTGAGAGAAAGTTGAGAGCTCTTAGAGAGAGAAAGAGGAGAAATCTCGCAAGGTAAGCCGATTTCTCCGACGATCTAGCTCCTAACGCGTATAACCTTGTTCCTAAGCTTCTCTTCTATGTTATTTAAGGTGTTTGAGAAGACAATTTGGTGTTCAAGGGGCTAGGGTTTTCAGCCACTCTTGAGAAAAGCTAGAAGGAGCTTGAGGTAACTTCCAAACTTTCGTATATTACTTATTCTGGCTGCTGTGGGCAATTTAATCGGTGAAATTTCGCCGGATTGCCATTGGTTTTAAAGTTTGGAAATGATGTGGCCTAGGGGTTATGCTGCCCAAATTGGGTCTTAATGTTAGTTGTAACCTAATGTAATGGTTAATAAAGTGGTTAGGAGTAGAAAGGAACACGTTTACGGAGCCGAAATCGTAAAACCCCAATTTTTCCCGGAGAACATGTATATTTCGGCCAAGGCTGTAAATGGGTCTTAGAGTTGGATTTTCAATGATTTGATGATTCCATTGGATTCAGTGGGCGAAAATAGGTGGGGTTACAGTTGGGCACTTTTACAAAAAAGGCCGAGAAAGCATAATTACGGAAACACCCCTAAAACCCTAAAAGTAGGGCTGCCAAGGGCAATTTCGTAATTTGATATTGAATTTGATAATTCTGAGTACGGAAATGGATTCCTTGGGCGGAAATATGTTAGGATAGCCTAGATTAGAATTTCGAGGAAAGTGCAACCGGTCCGGGTATGGCGGGCCCAGGCCGGGTCCCTGGGGGTATTTTTGTAAATTTTCATTATAGACTCATATAACCCTAAGTAACACTATGGAAGTGTCTAAATAGTGCATTTGGAATTGTAGTATTCGATATTTGCCGCCCTCGTGAGCCAACTGCGCTGAAGGACGTCAGGAAAGGATCAGGTAGTGACTCTTTCTCTTATACTATGTGTAATGCTCTGTATGTGTGTGTTATCACTGTTCTGTGATGAATCTTTGATGCTGCTGCGGTTACAGCTGGTGATAGCTGTCGTTTACAGCGCAAGCTGTCGTTTACAGCGCAAGCTGTCGTTATTGTGATTACAGCGTAAGCTGTCGTGATGGTGATTACAGCGTAAGCTATCGTATTGTGTATACAGCCGTGAGTGCTGTCGTTTGTGGTGAAAACCATGTATCTTTGAGATTGATGTTGCTGTTGTTGCTGGTTGTGATTTATATACATGCTTGGTATTTATACATTGTATGAGTGGTTTGTTACTAGTGAGATTCTCTCGAATCTCATTCCTTCCTATGACTAACCTTTCAGACAGGGCATGTGGCTCAAAGGAGAAGAGGCCGACCCGGAGCACTTAGGACCCTTAGGGGTATAGTTGATTTTGGAATGTTGGTTATATCTTTTGAATTCGGGATTACTGTATAATCTGAAATACGAATAGTATATTCAATTTTGGATGTAATCCCCTAGTGGATACTTAAACCTCAGGTTATATATGTATAGAATCCGGAAGTTGCCGGGGAATTGGTTTTACACTCTGTCATA
Source organism: Inga oerstediana (assembly GCA_963210345.1). Lineage (NCBI taxonomy): Eukaryota > Viridiplantae > Streptophyta > Magnoliopsida > Fabales > Fabaceae > Inga > Inga oerstediana. The sequence continues at coordinate 40,982,165 of OY723407.1, forward strand.
CGTGAATGTAAATAAACTGCACAGGTGATTATATTCGAATTTTGAAATGGAGACCAGGAACAGGAAAGAGATTTTGAATGATTTTGTGAAAACCCTACCACAAAGTAGAAGATTGAAACGAGTTTAAGTTATCCGAAGGTCTCTAATCTACTTTAATTATTTAATATCGAATTATAATTACATGATTAAAGGTAGGGTGTTACAACATGCTTTTTTTAGGCTTAGTGCTTAGCCTTCAGAAAGCCTAAAGTATTTTTAAAAGCATACTTGCAATGGAAACCTTTAAAAGGGTTTCATATTATAAACTCTAAAAGGTCGTAAATAGGTTTTAAACTTAAAGTATATTTTTATGTAGACCTTTGATAGAATTTATTAATTTAAAGTCTACATATATCCGAATTGTAGCCTTTACATAGGCTCAAAACCTATATCAAATTAAAATAAAATTTGACTTATTTATATATTATTATATTACAAAATTATATGATACTATATCTGATCCTTAATATAAAACTTAACTGATTTTTTTAAAGAGATTAAGGAAGTTAAATAAAGGGAAAATGACAAAAAAAATACTTTTAAAATTATAAAATCTCAAATCAGGTTTGTTACTAAGAATTGATAAAAGAATGACCAGACTTTATAAACAATTCACAACTTCATTTTTTTTTTGGGAAATACCTCATTTGGCATTTTACAATTTCAAATTTCTTTTTCTATCATTTTCCCTTAAAAAAATTATTTTAGATTATTTATATTTATCTTTTTTATATCAAATTAATTAATTGTCTAACTTGTAAACTGATATATAATAAAATGGTACACAACATATATTATAATTAACTAATTTATTTAGCTTTCTAACCATCTCCAAAAAAAAATCAACTGAGTCTTATATTAAAAAACTAAAACAGTATATATTAAACAGGTCAGACATGCAAGTTTATAGTAAACTAGGCCTTAAAAAATGTCTGACCTATTTAAATAAACAGGCCTTTAAACAAGGTTGATAAAGCCTAAGCTCTTTATTAAACAGGTGATGCCTTATTAGAGTCTAACCAAATCAGGCCCTATTAAAGATTTGACATATTTCCACTTCTATATGCCCCGAGCATAATATAAAAGTCTTAGAGGTAGAAGAAATTAGGAATATCTGCAATATTGAATATTTACAACAGTTGCTTTAATTAATTATAAAAGTGTGTGTAATAGACGCAAACACATTTAAGGGAGGCTATTTTTGAAAATGACAAAAAAATTTTAAAGGCGGTAAGTAGTTTTCTTGGTAATGTACTCTTAGAATCGGAAAAACGGGTCGAGCCTGTCGGGCCGGCCCGTTTAGGCCCGACCCCGTCAAGGGCCGGGCTTGTAATTTAGGGCAAAAAAAAGAATGCGGCCCTAAAAGGGCCGGCCCTCTTTTAGGCCCGTTTAACTTTTTTTTTTAACTAGGCACAGGGTAACAAGCAGTAGTCAGGGGGCAGAGTTAACCTAACCTAACCCTCAGATTAGAAACGCTCTCACACTTACTCATACCTTATTTGAAGTGTCAACACCTATTTCCATTTCGATAATCGAAGAGTAATAAAGACGGAATTCAATGGGCATACAGAAAAGTATAATTGTGCTGATAAAAATATTCGTTTACAATACAGATATTGTTCGTCGATGAAAAACAGAAAAATAAAGCGGAATTTAAATATTTACAAATTTCTTCAAAATATCAAAACATAGACTACATTATAACCACGTTCTTGACATCGCCTCGAGACACGTGCCACTCACTTTCCGGCGTCAACGTCCTTGCCTTTTGCCCCACTAGTATCTGTTTAGGTATTTGTTTAAAAATTGGGTGAGATTCCGAAGAATCCCTATAGAGACATGATATCGTTCATAGAGAATGCGAAAAGTAAGTATGACATGCATCAAGGTATGCACAAATTAATGAACAATATAAACACATCATCGTCATGTATACATGAGTAGGGCCCAGCCCCACAATCTACATCAGTTGGACTTCTGTCAACTCCCAGTGTAAGTGCACACTGGCACTAACAGCCTCTCTCTAGGCAATTCATGTTAATTAATAAAGTGCATTTACAAACAATGGCATCCACAGAATCATATAACTATGGCATAATGTATGAAGGATAATGCCCCTACCTCAACGCTTTATAATCCCTTTTTCCGGTGTGTCTCGTAACGAGTGTCGTTCCGGCTTTCGAATCGGTCCTAAAATATTAAATGTACCAAAATAGGTCATAACTTGTCCAAGTATCATTTTAGACTCTTCCATAGTGTTTCTTGTAGTTATATTAGTTTATGGTGAAAATTTATCAAAAAGCCCCCGGGACCCTAGCCCAGCCCCGCCGTACCCAGCCTGATGGCACGTTTTCCCAAAATTTTGACCAATGCTATTCTGACTTATTTTTGCCTAAGGAATCCATTTCTGGGCTCAAAATCACCAAATTCACTGTCAAATTTACTTTTTGAATATTGACTTGAGACAATGTCCGTTGAAGATCAAGAGCTTTCATTTTTGCCATGTTGATGATTAAGGGCTGAAAATGTTTGATTGTGAAATTTAAAATAGAGTTAAATATTAATGCATCATTCATATGACAACACAATATAGAGTTTTGGTCTTTAATATGAATATTAAGTGTGTAAAACAAAAACGCTGGCAAGTTTTAAACCCAAAGGTTAGATGGAGGAAATTAAAAGGGGAGAAGCGGGAGATTTTTAAGAAAATTTTTTGGAGGAGGGGGAGTGGGAGTTACAAAGAAGTGATAATATCATGTGAGAGAATATATCTAAAAAGGTCCAAAAGGTTGTTAAAGCAATTTTGGGAGAATCAAAAGGTTTTGGTCAGCAAGATAAGGATACTTGGTGGTGAGATGAGACTGTTCAAGAGAAAGTCAAGCATAAGAAAAATTGTTTTAAAACCATACACTTGCGTAATAATGTTGAAAATTGGGAAATGTATCATTTGGCTAAAAAGAAGACTAACAAGGCAGTGAGTGAAGCTCGTAATAAAGTATATGAGAAGTTTTATAAGGAGTAAGGGATAAAGGCAGGAGAGCGTAAGATTTATAAGATCGCAAAGAACAAAGAGAGAAAATCGAGAGACTTGGATCAAGTGAGATGTATAAAGGATGAAGAAGGCAAGATTTTGGTTACTAATAGAAATATTAAGAATAGGTGGGAAGTTTACTTTTATAAGTTGTTCAATGATGGAGGGGGGTCGCTTTGTGATTGGGAATATTTGACAACTCAAGAAGGTGATTTTAATTTGTCATTTTACCGCAGGATTCGAGTTGGCGAAGTTAAAAAAGCTCTTAAGAAAATGGAAAATGATAAAGTTGTTGGACCTAATAGTATTCCTATTGAAGTTTAGAAATGTTTGGGTCAAGAGGGTGTATTGTGGCTCACAAAATTATTTAATGAGATTTTACGATCCAAGAAATTGCCAAATGAGTGGAGAAAAAGTACTTTAATCCCTATTTATAAGAATATGATGATATTTAGAATTATGCAAACTATAGAGGAATTAAGCTTATGAGTCATACAATGAAATTGTAGGAAAAGGTGATTGAACACAAGTTGAGGCTGGAGACTGATATTGCTGAAAATTAATTTGGATTCATGGCAGGAATGTCTATAATAGAAGTGATTTATATATTAAAGGGGCTAATGGAAAAACATAGGAACCAAGGAAGAGATTTGCATATGGTTTTCATTGATTTGGAAAAAGTATATGACCATGTGCCAAGAGATATACTTTGGAAAGCCTTGGAAAAGAAGGGGGTTTGGATTGCATATATCAAAGTCATTTAAGACATACCAACTTTAGAATGCCTAGAGGTGTTACAAAGGACTTTCCTATAAGGATTGACCCACATCAACGATTAGCTTTAAGCCCTTATTTGTTTAATCTAGTGGTAGATGTTCTAACTGAGCCTATAAAAGTAGAGATCCCTAAATGCATGTTTTCTTACTGATGATATAGTTTTATTGGCTGAATCCATAGAGGAAATTAATTCTAAACTTGCGATATGGAAATGGATTTTGGAATTGAAGGGCTTTCATCTGAGTAGGAGCAAAAATAAATATATGCATTGCAATTATGATAAGAAACAAGGTTGAAGTGAAGTAGAAGTTAAATTGGGGGGCAAGTCATTTCACAAGTGAAAAAATTTAGATATCTTGGATCAATGATACAACAAGATGGTGAAATTGATGGAGATGTCAATCACAGAATTCAAGCTATATGATATAAATGGAGAAATGCTACTAGAATTATTTGTGATCAAAAAGTATCTAATAAGGTAAAAGGGAAGTTCAATCACACTGCTATAAGACCACTAATGCTATATGGTAGTGAGTGTTGGACTTTAAAGGAACAACATGAACATAAAATAGGGGTAGCCAAGATGAGGGTGTTAAGATGGATGTGTGGTCATACAAGAAAAAACAAAATGTGTAATACTCATACACGTGAACGAGTTGAAGTGACCTCTATTGAAAGAAAAATGGTAGAAAGTCATTTGAGGTGGTTTGGACATGTTCAACAAAGGCCATTGAATGCTCCGATGATGAGGGTTGATCAAGTAGTATAAAGTCATGTAAAACGAAGTTGAGGAAGGCCGAAGTGAATGCTCAATAAGGTCATAAAGAGATATTTTTTATTAATAATATACCTAAAAATATAGTTTTCGACAGGGCATAATAGCATTATGCGATCCATATAGCCGACCCCACCTAGTGGGATAAAAGCTTTGTTGTTGTTGTTGTTGATAAATGAGGAAATTAAATTAGATTTAGGGAATGATATGGTGAAATGCTTCATGGAAGTGAACTTATTACTATCCTAGCTTGCCTAATGATATGGGAGTTAATTAATGCACAAAGTGTAACTTAAAACCATAAACACGGTTGAAGTCAAGTGATACTTAACAAACAATTGTCCTAAACACTAGATAAGCTAAGGCACTTATTAAAACCACTTGTTGTGGAATTTGAATTGAATTAATAAAACTTGTTTCCTCAATAATTAGTGCTCGCTCACGGAGACACTCAAAAGCAACACAAATCAATTATAATACCTATCAACATGCTAGATGAAACAATTTCAATGAATAAAAATATAAATATCTAACTAAAATGCCAAGTCACACAACTCAATACAAACAACAATTATCTAACTAATAAAGACTATAACATATAATCTCAATCTCAAATCCAAATCAAGATAATTCTTAACATAGGAACATCATTGTAGTTCAAAAGAAAATTAATTGGAAATTAAACACTCCCCTAATTAAAGCTCTAATGCTCAAGCTATAGTATCCACCCTAAGAAGCACAAGAGAATTTAGCCACTTATGATTTGGCGTCCTAGTCCTCCCCTTAAGCCTTCAACACGTGACATTTATATAGGAACAAGTTAGGGTACAAATGATGGCCTCTAGGGTTGAGTGTTCTAGACTTTAGTATGTGTGATGGACCAATCTTGCATGAGAATGAAAGGATAACATGGCAGCCCACTTCTAGAAGCTTTCCTAAGGTTTCCTAATGTGCTTTGTATAAAATTAATTGGTCATAATGGTGATGAAGGCGGCTGGTCAAGACAAGGCAAAAGATAGGAAAGTTTTAACTTTTACTTTAGGAGCAAGTCAATGTAGTTTCCTAATTTGAGTATGATCACTAGGGATTTAGCTTTGCTGATCTTTTTTAGGGATTCCTAATGTTTCCTAGAGTTAATTGGATACCTAATTCGTTACATGGAAAGGAAAATGAGTGGTGGTCAAGTTTGCTCAAAAATAAGAAATTAGATGCCTTAGATTTAAGTGCAAGATTTGAAGGATTCCTAATTTGATTAGGAGAAGTTGGAGCTGTGTTTTTTATGATTTAGGAGTCCAAATTGACCTAGGATGAAGGTTTCCTAGATTGGTTTGATGGACTAAATTGTGCCACTTGTGGCTTGGTTACTTAGGCTGCAAAGTTGTGAATGACTAATGCTTATAGGACTAGGATTGGATATAGTTTCCTAAAACCTTATTCCTTGATAATCAATTCTTCTTTTGAATTGTTGGGTGACACCATTTTGGTGTTTGTTAGAGAGAAAACCATACACAGTGACCATTGTAACCTTCATTAATGGACGTGGCACCTTTCTTAACCTGGTTAGAAAGAAGGCTTTGTGAAATCATTCCTTTCCCCTTCATTAATTTTTGGTGGTGTCATTTGCTCTCTTGCGTCAAGGAAAACATATCATTTGGGCTTAAATGATGATAATAGGCCTCATTTAAAGAGTATAGTTGATATATTGTATGGGCCCCAACCATAATGTAAGTTGGCCTAAAACTAGTCGCAAAGCCTTATTCTTAATGGGTCTTTCAACACATGTAAATTTCCACTCTCTAGGCTCGAAGGCTTATTTCTTCATTTTCTAGGCTTTTGTCAATATCTTCAGCCTTAACCTACAAAAACTCATCTGCACTATCATGAAATTAAAGCAAATATACTTTGTAATCCAATAAAGTGGAATTATAAAAACATTGAAAAATAAACCCCTTTATGATATATTTTGTGCAATACCTTTTAATCCAAAATAATCATAATAATCATTGTAAACACAATAGTGATAATAAAATCTCATAAGTAGATATGAAAATATATATTAAAATAGGGATATATTAAAGGGAAAAGTTCAAAAATGTCCAATATAGGCAGATTAGCCAACTGTAAAATACTTAAAAAGTTTGTTGGAAAAAATAGGTAAAACAGTTTTTCACTGAAAAAAGGTAGAGTTTCATATTCTTTGGGTGAGGATTTTCACTGTGTTTTTCCCTCCACTCCATGTTAACAATTCAATCAAATTTGAAACCATCAAAATTTAACTACTTTATAAAATCATAATTAAAATTAAATAATAAAAACAAAAAATATAAATAAATCATGTTTGTTTCTATAAAATTATTATTAAAATTGAATAAAAAAATTAGTTCCCACAAAAATTAATTTTTTTGGAATTTAATTAATAATCATATTTATCTGTTATTGCTTTATGAGTTGATTTTTCGATTTAAGTCAATAATCAAAATATCATCAATATATTCAATTTAAATATCAACATTAAATATAAAATTTAGTACTAATTATATTTTTAAATAGTAAAATGTATAATTTATTTTTCAGACAATCGGTTTGATATGTGACCTTCAAAATCTACCATTCTACCTAATTTGACTAGTAATTAGTAATAATAATGTTTTGAGCAGAAAGTTAATATGGAAAATAAAAAACAGACTGATAGAGACAAGTGAGAAAAGGAATTGACCCACATGCTTCCATTCCAGCAAGCAGCTCTGCACGTCCTGTCATTCAAATATGGTGGCGCTCTTTTTCTTCTATTATTGTACTCCATGGACCCCCATGTTGACCCGTTGACTCGACTAATGACCCAAGGTCGGCCACCATTTCGATTTTACAGTCATTAGTTTCATATTCAGTCATTCAAATTAGTTTATTATATACTGGTCAAAAAAAATTTTATTTTATTATATTTTTAAATAGTAAAGAGTATAATTTATTTTTAAAAAAGGAATTGGTCCACATGCTTTCTATTCCAACAACCAGCTTCACTTTATGTCATTTAAATATGATAGCTTTCTTTTCCTCCATATTATTATTTTCCCTGGACCTATGTTGACCCGTTGACTCGACTTATGACAAAAGTTGGCCCACAATTTAGATTTTACAGCCAACAGTTTCATATTCAGTCATTCATAAATCATAAGTACTGAGGATTAGCTTTCAAATTTCATAAAATATGAAGCCTCACCGAATTTCATTAGTAATGCTATGATAGGCTGGGAGAGTTCGGATATAACACGGCAATTTAAGAAACGACAAGCCATCCACCCCAAACCTTTGGAACGTTTAGCTTCTCTGTTAGTTCTTTCATTTATTTGTGACCATTAATTTGGTGCTATGAATTTTGGAACTAAAGTGATAATTGAGTGTTGAAAATTGGGGTTATCATCCTTACAACGCGTTAAAGTTATGAATAATATAAAAATAAAAGAGATTTGAGATAAGAGATAGAGAAGAGCAAGACGATAGAGAGAAAAGTTTTAAGAGAAAATGTGAAACAATTTTCATATACACTAGTAGAAAAATGACTTTTTAGACCGGTTCTGTATTAGGTCTTGAAACAGCAGGTCTAAAAAATATGTTATTTTTTAGACCGATTGTAACAACCGGTCTTAAAGGTCACACTTTTAAGACCGGTTGTGGGCACAACCGGTCTTAAATGGCAGACATTTAAGACCGGTTGTGGGCACTCCTCTATCAAGATACTCGGCTTGTTACGTGCAAGGAGGCCGACGAAACTCCTATATCGTTGTGCATTAGGCCCAATTGGTTTCCAATGTCTATCAAACTCAATCGGTATCTTTAGGCCTGCACTTCGACTGAGGGAAACATCTGTCAACCATGTGCCACGTCTACCCCTCCGTACAGACTGGCTAATGCGCTCACTATGACCCTGGCTCGGAGCATTGCTAGGCTCGCCCTGGTTAACACTAGCTAGCTGACTCTCCTGAGCACTAGGTGGCAGACTCAGAGGTGTAGGAGGTGGCTGATCCTCTGCACTAGGACGTTGGGGATTCGTCATTTGCCTGTAACGACAACAAAGAAAGATAAATCCTAAGCTATGACATGTGAAGACTATATCGATAAAATAACTAAACATATTCTTCGGATATAAATCATAATCATAATTACTTTAGTTAGTTAAGGTCAAAGTAGTATCATAAAGAGATATCCTCCCATATTCCCTCGTGATGATCATTTCTTGTGTCGTGCGCATTATCTGCTTCATCTTCTTCGTTCAGTTCTGGTAGACCCCTAGAAAAAGAAGGAGTCTCAAGAAGATCATAATTTGAGTGACTTTTCTCGTCAATATCAACGACCCTTTTTCCTTGGAGAGTTACAGACCACATTTTATTTGCCTGATCAGTGATATAGAACACTTGTTGCGCCTAATCTACCATAATGAAAGGTTCATCTCCAAAACTTCTACTATTCAGATCTACTAATGTAAATCCTAATCTATCGATCTTCACACCATTATTGACATCAACCCACTTGCATTTCGAACTAGAGAAGTGCATAGATTCAGCCACTAATACAACACCACTGTTCTGGACGGTGCTCTTATCATCTAGGGACTTCGTGTAAAAGGTATAACCATTGATCACAAATGAAGTCCAACTTATGACATCAACTTCAAGACCACATGCTAACCAATTTATTGTATCAGAAACACATTCTTCTCCGTCAACCTTTTGTTTGAACCAATGTGCGGAAGTTCTGTTATGCTCCCTGATTAACCTTTGTTCAGTCATTCGACTATTTTGTTTCCGTACAATTTCTTTATGGGCATTCATGTAATATTGAACTTCATCAACATTGTTCAAGATGTACAAGTGGACTTGTTGCAATTCATCAGCATCTATGCTCTTTACTGTTGCCCCGCGTCTACCCCCTTCTTGATCATGACGTTTAGGAAGGCCAATATGTCGTACATTTGACAAATAATGTTGACAAAATTCCATAGCTTCTTCAGAAACATATTTTTGAACAATAGATGCTTCAGGCCGATTGGGGTTCTTCACATACCCTTTTAGTATTTTCATAGTTCTTTTGATCGGGTACATCCACCGGAAATAGATAGGGCCACACAACTTTATCTCCCTCACTAGATGAACAACCAAGTGTACCATAATATCAAAAAAGGAAGGAAGAAAAAGCTTCTCAAGCTGGCATAAGATCATATATCCTTCATTTTCCAATTCCTCCAATCTTTCCGTGTCAATGACTTTACAACAAATGGCATTGAAGAAGAAACAAAGTCTAGTCAATATGTGTTGAAGATCATATTCGGCAATGCCTCGAATAGCTACTGGGAGTAGTTGTTGCATTAAGACATGACAATCATGAGACTTTAGCCCTATTAACTTCAAGTCTTTCATCGATACAAGCTTTTTAAAATTTGAACAATACCTTGAGGGAACTTTAGCGCCATGTAAACACTCACAAAAGCTTCTTTTCTCAACCTTAGACAAAGTATGAGCAGCTGGAGGACAAAAAGTTCTATTACCGTATGGCCTTGGATGTAAATCTTCTCGTATTCCCATTTCTTGCAAGTCTAATATTGCCTTCACGCCATCCTCAGAACTTCCTTGTATGTTGAGCAGTGTCCCAACAATACTATCACATACGTTCTTCTCCACATGCATGAAATCAATACAGTGTCTGACGTCAAGATTGCGCCAATATGGAAGATCGAAGAAGACGGACCTTTTTTTCCATATATTTTTCTCATTTCTACTCTTTGATGACTTACCAAACATAGTATTGATATTTTTCACCTTTTCATAAATTTTCTCCCCAGTCAATGCCTCTGGAGCATCTTCAAACTCTTGGCCACCGAAAAAAGCTTTTTTTAATCTACGATAAAGGTGGCTTCGTCTTAGAAATCGCCTATGGCCAAGGTAAACTGTCTTTCTTCCATGTTGAAGTTGATGGTAGCATGTGCCTTCTTCACATATCGGACAAGCTTTGTGGCCTTTAACGCTATATCCTGACAAGTTCCCATATACAGGGAAATCATTTATAGTACAAAAGATCATTGCTCGCATATTAAAAGTCTCCTTCTTGTTCGCATCAAAAACATCGACACCTTTATCCCACAACTCTTTCAAGTCTTCGATCAAGGGTTCTAGGTAAACATCTATGTCATTTCCGGGTTGCTTTGGTCCCGAAATCAACATAGACAACATTATGTACTTTCGTTTCATACATAACAAAGGAGATAAGTTGTAAATTACCAACAGAACAGGCCATGAACTATGTATACTGCTTAGGCTACCATAAGGATTCATACCATCTGTGCTAAGCCCAAGCCTGAGATTCCTAGGTTCTTCACCGAAGCTAGGAAATAATTGATTGATTTTCTGCCATTGAGAAGAATCAGCTGGATGTCGAAGCTTTCCATCAGAAATCCGCTCATCTGCATGCCATCTCAAATTTTTGGCATCAATTTCATTAGCAAACAGGCGCTTGAACCTTGGAATGATTGGAAGATACCACAACACTTTTGCAGGGCCCTTATTTGATTTATACCTCGGAGTTTCACATATCGGACATTGCTCCTTCTCTTCATGATCTTTTCTATACAATATGTAATCATTAGGGCAAGCATGGATCTTTTTATACTTCATCCCTAGTGGACACAGTATTTTCTTAGCATTATAGTATCGACAAGGCAACACATTATCATCAGGAAGCATATCTTTAAAGGCCTCAAGTGTTTCTGAAAAACTCTTGTCGCTCTATCCATGCCATGCTTTCAAGCTTACCAATTTCAATACAGCATTCAGCAATTGGCATTTTTTACACCCCGGGTACAGCGGCTTCTTAGCATCACTGCACATATTACCATATGCATGTGATTGTTCAAAAGCCTCTTCTCCTACATCACGAATAATATCCTCTATCCTATCATCCATATCCGTGTCATTATCATCACAAGTCACTTCCCCCTGTTGAGATGCACTTGGCATTTCTAATTGTTCACCATGCCATACCCATACTACATACGTCTTACAAAACCCTTCACAAATTAAATGTGTATATATATCTGCAGCACTTAATCGCTTCTCATTCAAACATTTTACACAAGGGCAATAAAACATCCCACTATCATCATCGGCATTTCTTTTTGCAAAGTCTAAAAAACCCCTCACCCCAACATCATATTCAACACTCGTCCGTTTAGCTTGTATCCAACTACGATCCATATATTCCAACACCTTTTTTTTGTTTTCTACTTTTTCCCCTGGAAAAGGTAGGAGTATGATGAGAATGGGTCATCTTTTTTCTTCAAGCATAAACAGGAGTGTTGACTTTTTTACTTATTTGAAATATAAGAAACATTTTGGCCACAAATTTATATGAATGGGGTTAAAGAAGTTAGATCTCAACCCCATTTATGCATATTGAATGTGAATGGCCAAAAAACCAATAATGACTAATATAGCACCCGGATCATTACCTATATATATATGATATATTCCTATCCTTCCCAATTATTTATATTCCTATATTTTATTCATCATAAAAGAATGAAGAATTCATTCCTCAAACAGAAATAATGAAAAACCTAAGCCCTGCTCGTGATCTACAACAAGCCACTTGCACTCTCATTCATTCTCTCTAATTCTATTCTCATGGAATATTTGTCACTTCTTTTGTTTCCTATAGCTTGCTTTGCTTTGCTTATTCCTTGCTTTCATTATTTGTTTTTCGTATTTCAACTTTCTTTTAATGGTTATGATTTTTATTATCATGAAAAGGCAAGAAAAATAAAAAACTCGAATATACAAGCTAGTCTTGGAGAGAGGATTCTCTTCATGATGTCCCTATCCAAAAGATAAAAATCTTGATATTCAATAGATATTTGATGAAAAAGTTCCGTGTTACTTACATAATAGTTATACAAGTTTCAATCCATTCTGGTGTGTGCCAAATTTTGGGTACCAAAAGTCATGAAATCGAAGTAGAACTATTAAGTTGGTCGGTATTCTAATGCAGTAATATTCAGAGAAGATCTTTTTATGGAATATAATTGTGTGCGTATACATTAACTAAGGAAATTCTGTCTGTCATATATACGTGCACAAAGTCCATCAAGCATCAACATGTTTTCTCATCCTTGTCAATAGTGGGGTAGCCTTATGCCCATGACATGAGTATTTGAATATTCTGAAACACTAGCTATTTATAGGTTAATCCTTTTCTTTATGAGAAATGACCGATGCGACTCTATAAATTCAAAAAATGAATTTTACTAGTATAATTGCAAATGTACTGTTTGAATTGAGTGACATCAAGATTCTAATGTGATGTATGTTGGGGTTCATAACATAGGTGGTCTGGTTGGAACAATATGTTGATTTTAATGGAGAGGTTTAAAATTTAATTTTATCAATTTATTTTTTTTGGAAAACACAAACATGAGACTCTCGATAATTATTTTCTTATAAACTACTAGGGAATACTAGTCGAAGCTAAGAGCTCCCTCAATAAGTTCTAGTTAAAGATTTCAAGACAAGCTTCATCCAGTGCTCGTTTTACGAACAAGTCGCCAATGCATTTTTATCTCTATAAATAACTTGGAACTTGATTTGAAGATGTCAACAGCTAAATTAAATTAATTTTATATCATAATAAGATGGGCCAACTTCTACCTTGATGACATTTGAAAGCATAACAAATCAAATGTAGCTGAATTAACCTCTTGAGTTAGACAATTCAAGATAGACGAAAAAAGAAAGTCCAACAGAAGCAAACTAGATATGAACTTGAAGCTCAGCTTACAGACAATCGCAAACCTCACCGACATGACAGCTTATACCGAATATAAATGTCTTCAATTTCTCCTTTCAAACATTTTATCAAACACCTAATGTGCATTCACATTCAACAATAGAACAGAGGAGGAACATAATGGTGTTTTCTCATAACAGAGGAGGAACATACCTCAAAAAAGAAATTGAAGATGAATATGTCCCAGAAATGCAGTGAATAAGCAGGGACGATAGTACCCACTAGCAGCTGAAGCAATGTATGAGGTATGTTCCTCGACAGCACCCACGACAGTACAGCGGCCGAAGAGCGACGACGGACTCGATTCAGAATGGGATAAGGTAAGGGACGGGGACTCGCGCTGAGGAGAGAAAAGATTGGGAACAAACTTGCTTGGGTGATTCAGAATGGAAGGGATCGATTTCAGATTGGAAGAGGCGAGAGTGTGAGCTGATGAGGCATGGATTGAAAGTAAATTGGGAATATTTTTTAGACCGGTTAAGAGAATAACCGATCTTAAAAGTCCCCTTTTAAGACCGGTTGCCTAACAACCGGTCTTAAAAGTCTCCTTTTAGGACCGGTTGTTAGGCAACTGGTCTTAAAAACATTTTTTTAGACTGGTTATCCTCTTAACCGGTCTAAAAAATATATATTTTAGACCGGTTCTCTTAGTAACCGGTCTAAAAAAATAAAATCCCTAATTTTTTTAGACCGGTTATTAGAATAACCGGTCTTCCCACTTGTTTATAATAACGAAAATGCCACCGCGCATTTCTTTTAGACCTGCATCCACAACAACCGGTCTAAATGGGCCAGTCTAAAACACCTTTTTTGTACTGGTGGCACTTGTGTTTCTTGTACTTCTCTGGTCCTATATATAGGACACAGAGAAAATATTTTTCTTTTGTCCCATTTATAAGGCACCACCTCATCATTAAAGTTTTGAGGTGAATGTACAATTTGACCCTTCACTAATTATTGTGTTGACTTTATTTTTATTTGATATTATGTATAATAAATAGGATTAGAGTTGGAATGTTGTTGAATTTTATGGTAGGAAGTTAATGAGATTTAAGGTTTTCCTTGATCTGCGTAAAAAATGTTGGAAGTGCCTAATAAATAGAATAATGGAAGTACATCACAATGCTTAATATATGTTCTCTATTTATAGGCCTTCAAAAGTCAACACCAAGAGTCACCATTAATTAGGTTTTTAGTTTCCCAACATGTATTTATGAATACTGACTAGAATATGAGTCAAAAAACATCCACATATAATTAATATTAATAAAACTCTCCTTTAGATGTCTATTATAAATGTGTCTCATTAAAAAAATTAACTAAGAAAAACTTAGTGAAATAAAAACCTAACCAAAGAAATGAGTATATTATACATATTGAAGCTGTATCGTTAAAAGCTTTACCAGGAAAACCTTAGCTCTTTCCTTGATCATAAAAGCCGAATGAGAATTGACCTGAAGGTGAAGACCAAGAAGTGGGAAGAGCCATGGGAGATAGGGAACCACCAAGCGTTATGATTTGCTTTGCGTGTACTGTTTCAAATATTCCCCATACACTACTGCAAAAATCACTTTTAAGACTGATTAAAAAAGACATTTTAGACCGGTTCTAGATACGGTCTTGATACAGCCAGTCTAAAAAGTCTGCTACTTTTTAAACCGGTTATAGAACCGGTCTTAAAAAAAAGTTTTAAGGCCGGTTATTATAAAACCGGTCTAAAAATAAATATTTTTAGACTGGTTATCAGAGGAACCGGTCTAAAAGGTTAAAATTTTAGACCAGTTTTCTGAAAAATCGATCTAAATATTTGAAATATTAAGACCGGTTTTCTACAAAACCGGTCTTAAAAGTATTACTTTTTAGACCGGTTTTGAAGAAAACCAATTTGAAAATTCACCGTTTTAGACCGGTTTTCTCCAAAATCGGTCTTAAATGTACTTTTCAGACCGGTTTTGGAGAGAATCGGTCTTAAAAGTTGAATTTTTTTTAAGAAATTTTTGTTTAAAAGATATACCCAGCAAGCCATTTGCCCTGTTAAAACATTTCACTCAGTAAGCAGCAGCCAGTTCAACGACATTCAAATAAATATTCTCTTACAGATTATATAACTAACATCTTAATGACATGTGAGAGACTTAAAACTTATTGGAACATATTAAAACTCAACTCCCTTGTGCTTAAACAGTGCTGGCCGAAACAGAAGCAAGGAAAACAACCATGAATAATAAACTCACAATCATAGACAGAATCATAATGCAAGGAAATCATACAACCATGACAATGCTGTTTTGACCAAGTTCCTTATCCTTTCACTTACATATATACATCAAAGATTAAATTACATTAATGACAATGCTGTTATCATTAGGGCCAAAATACTTTATACACACTCTTCTCTGGCTGATGATCACTAGCGGGCCTGGCTTCGGAGAATCTACACTAAGACGTACACCTCATATCCTTCATTTTCCTGTGACGACAACAAAAAAAGTAGTTATATATATACACCAATAACAATATACATAATTCAAATATAGTTCATGATAATTATTTTAGCTAACTAACCTTCAATGTAGTTTTATAAAGGGATATCCTCCCATATCCCTTCATGATGATCGTTTCTTGTGCCGTGTTCATTGTCTGCTTCATCTTCTTTGTTCAATTATAGTAAACCCCTAGAAAAAGAAGGAGTTCAAGCAGATCATTCATTGAATGACTTTCCTGATTAATATCAACGACCCTTTTTCTTTGGAGAGCTACAGACCACATTTTATTTGCCTGATCAGTAACATAGAACACTTGTTTCACTTGATATGCCATAAAAAAATGTTCATCTCTAAAACTTCTACTATTCAAATCAACTAATGTAAATCCCAACTGATCAATAATCAAACCATTGTTGACATCAACCCACTTGCATTTGAAAATGGGAAGTTTAACTTTAACATAATCAACCACCCAAATATCTTCAATCACCCCATAATAAGGTATTGCTGCCAATCTAGGATTTTTATCTTTTGAACTAGAGAAGTGCATAGATTCAACCACTAACATAACCCCACTGTTCTGGACGGTGCTCCTATCATCAAGGGACTTCGTCTAAAACGTATAACCATTTATCACAAATGAAGTCCAACTTATGACATCAGCCTCAGGACTATGTGCTAACCATTTAATTGTATCAGAAACACATTCTTCGCCGTCAACCTTTTATTTGAACCAATGTGCAAAAGTTTTGTTATGCTCCCTAATTAACCTTTGTTTAGTCATTTGACTATTTCCTTGCCGTACAATTTCTTTATGAGCATTAATGTAATCTTGAACTTCATCAACATTATTCAAGATGTACAAGTGGACTTGTTGCAATTCATCAGGATCCATACTCTTTACTGAATCCCCGCGTCTACCGCCTTCTTCGTCATGACATTCAGGAAGTCCAATATGTCCTACATTTGACAAGTTTCCATATGCAGGGAAGTCATTTATAGTACAAAAGATCATGGCTTGTATTTTAAAAACCTCCTTCTTGTTCGCGTCAAAAACATCAACACCTTCATCCCATAACTCTTTCAAGTCTTCGATCAAGGGCTTCAGGTAAACATCTATATCATTTTCGGGTTATTTTGGTCCCGAAATCAACATAGATAACATTATATACTTTCGTTTCATGCGTAACAGAGGAGATAAGTTGTAAATTACCAACAGAACAGGCAATGAACTATGTATACTACTCAGGCTACCAAAAGGATTCATGCCATCCGTGCTAAGCCCAAGCCTAAGGTTCCTAGGCTCTTTACCGAAGGCAGAAAATAATTGATCGATTTTCTTCCATTGAGAAGAATCAGCCGGATATCGAAGCTTTCCATCGGATATCCTCTCATCCACATGCTATCTCAAATTTCTTGCATCGTTTTCATTAGCAAACAAGCGCTTGAATCTTGGTATGATTGGAAGGTACCACAATACTTTTGCAGGAGCGTTATTTGATTTGCACCTCAGGGTTTCACATATTGGACACTGTTGTTCCTCTTCATGCTCTTTTCTATACAATATACAATCATTAGGGCACGCATGGATCTTTTTATACTTCATCCTTAGTGGACACAATATTTTCTTAGCATCATAGTATCGAGAAGGCAATACATTATCATCTGGAAGCATGTCCTTAAAAGCCTCAAGCGTTTCTGAAAAACTCTTGTTGCTCCATCCATGCCGTGCTTTCAAGCTTACCAATTTCAATACTGCATTCAACAATTGATACTTTTTACACCCCGGGTACAACGGCGTCTCAGCATCACTACACATATTACCATATGGATGTGATTGCTCAAAAGTCTCTTCTCCTACATCACGAATAATATCCTCTATCTGATCATCCATATCCATGTCATTATCATCAAAGTTCACTCCCCCCTGTTAAGATGAACTTGACATTTCTAATTCTTCATCATGCCATACCTACACTGTATAACTCTTACAAAATCCTTCACAAATTAAATGTGTATATATATCTGCAGTACTTAGTCGCTTCTCATTCAAACATACTACACAAGGGCAATAAAACTTCTCACTACCATCATCGACATTTCTACTAGCGAAGTCTAAAAAACCCCTCACCTCATTATCATATTCAACACTCGTTCGTTTAACGTTTATCCAAAAATGATCCATATATATCTCAACACTTCTAGCACCATATATCCAACAACAAAAGGATAGACAAAAAAACAACAACAATAGAGTTTAAGATATTTCAACGAAATTAACAGGCACCATTTGAAATTAGTATTGTTTTAACAAATCAATAACATTGACAATAATCAAACAATCGCACTAAATTAAAACAAAACATAGAGTGGTATTAATCCAAGCCAAATATCACAGGGATGTAATTAAAAGTCAGAGCATATATCTAACAAGAATGTGCTGATTTAATTTTTATCAAGATTAGGTACGTTTAAGTGCTTAAAGCAACAACAAGAACCATTTTTTCATAGAACATTATTAATTATTGAACAACGTACAACTAAATAACAAATCGAACACTAACCTGATTGAAGACCAAGGAGTGAGCTTCAACCCAAAGTCACGGTGGCGTCGACTGAGGCTAAAATGAAGTCCTCAAATTCACGGTACTGACAAAGGGAAGTCAAGTCAGAGGAGAATGGTCACTGCAGAGATTAGAGGTGGCGGTGGAGAAGACTGACGATAATCAAAAAACAGCGACGACGAACACAGCAACGACAGCGGTAACGACGGAGGAGAGTTGAGCAAATGAGGGATGGGACGCCATGGACGAGTTCAGAACAAGCACGGACAGAGCTCATAGAGAAAAGGCAAAAAGAGAAGAAAGGGTTCATATAGTGTGCAATTTGGGCGCGGGAGCAAACATAAGGGCGAAAAATGTTACCTTTAAGACTGATTTTTATTAAAAACTGGTCTTGAAAGAGTGAAATCTCACATTTAAGACCGGTTTTTGTACAAACCGGTTTTAAAATATTAAAATTTTTTGAATTTAAAATGTTTTAACATTTAAGACCGGTTTACATATAAACCGGTCTTAAAAGTAAAATATTTAAGACCGGTTTTATAACCGGTCTTAAATCTTTAACATTTAAGACCGGTTTTATATGTAAACCGGTCTTAAATGTTAAAACATATTAAATTCATAAAAATTTTAATATTTTAAGACCGGTTTTATTTATAATTGATCTAAATAAATTTTTTAAGACCGGTTTTTTTAAGAACCGGTCTTAGAAGTTCAATATAATTACAAAACTGCCACCGCGTAAATTTTTAAGATCTTATCCGTCAAAACCGGTCTAAATGTGGTGGTCTAAAAAGGATTTTTTCCGGTAGTGATGGGGAAGATACCAATAGAAGAAAGTTGATGTTTGATGCGCAAACACAACAATATCTCAGAATTGGAGAATCGCCAATCAACCAAAAAAAAAAAAAAAACGATGCTATGTCTCGGCAATCTGTTATTAATATTGAAGTAACAATCACGGTATATAACCCTAACTTTTCTCACCAAGCTCATTATTGATGATCCAAGTCATTTAATTTTTAAAATAGTTAAACCCAGAAGCGTACTATTCACAAAACAAGTAAATTAAATTTATATATTAGCATAAAATATAGCAGACGCATCAGGAAACAAGTTTGCATTTGTGGATACACAAGGATAAGACATGGCAGTATATAAAATTGCACGCAGTAGCAGCAGCTAAGACAGATAACTGATAAGTAAATACAAACTTGAATGTGGATGCACAATTACATATGATTTGATAATTAATATATAATTATGAAAAAGCCTCCATAATTTTGATGATTATCAGGCAAGTGGGATTGGAGATGGAGGAATTGGAATTTCCTTCAACCCTTCCAACATCAAAATCACATTCTTCATAGAAGGACGTAGAGACAAGTTCTCTTGGACACACCATAACGCCACCTTTACCATTCTCTCCAATGTCCTCAATTCAACATCTTCAACAAATTCTACCAGTTTATTCAATTCTCCTCTCACAAAGCAATTATACACCCAACTTGAAAGCATTATTTCCTCTTCTGAAGCAACTTTCACATCTATATTCCTTCTGCAACATATTATCTCTAGCAGCACCACTCCGTAGCTGTAGATGTCAACTTTTATTGATGTCGATGCGTTTTTCTGCCGTTCAGGCGCCACATAGCCACTTGCTAATTCGTTTCTAGTTCCGATTCTTGAATGCTCTGGTATTGATAGTCTGGCAAGTCCAAAATCAGATATTTTTGCTGTCCACATTTCATCCAAGAGAATGTTATGAGGCTTGATATTGCAGTGGACAATACAGACTTCACATTCTTGGTGTAGATATAAGACTCCCCTTGCTACATCCAATGCAATTTTGACCCTTTGTCTCCAAGATAGATGAATCTCAGCTTTGAACAGAGAATCTGCTAGAGTCCCATTGCTCATGTATTCATAAACAATAAGCTTTCTTGAACCATCGATACAATAACCAATGAGCTGAACCAGATTTCTGTGATGAGTTCGAGCGATTGCGGTGATTTCAGCTCGAAATTCCTTTTCTCCTTCATCAACAACATCATCATGTAGTTTCTTCACAGCAACCCTTCTATTATTTCCTTGAAGTGTCCCCTTGTAAACCACTCCAAAAGATCCTCTACCAATCTCTTCTGTGAAATTTCCCGTTGAATTCACCATTTCATCAAAGGTAAATGTTCGTAAACAATCCTCAGCGAACTCCAAATTTTCAGTAATGGCAGAGAGCTTTGTGTATGAATAGATTTTATGCTTGTAGATGAAGAAACTAGATATTGCAAAGGCTAAGGAAACGAATGAAATCGAACCTAGAGTGATGGCCAGAGTAAAAATCAGATTTTTCTTGTCATCAACAAGAACCTCTGGCTTCTTTGGATTTGGAGGCAACTTGAAGAGGGCAGTGGTTGATACAGTATGATTAATTCTGCCAAATCTAAGTGGAAGCCTATACTTCTTGCAGCTGCCATCTTCATGTAACGCCGCCCCACAATTACAGTCTTCCTGGCAAGACTTCCCACAAGCTTCCATTTCTAATGAATTCGCCAAATAAGGCAGAAGGCTCCATTGCACATGTTGTAAGGGAACAACATTGTATAACATCTTTGGATCTGCACTGGTTTTACAGTCATCTGTGCCCCCCTGTTCGCAGTCCAAGAACATGCTTTGATTACCATTTATGGGCTTGAATCCAGGATAACACTCACAAATAGCTTCACCATCATCCATGGAGCAATAACTGTTGAAACCACAAAATCCCTTGACTTCACATTGATTCGAATTAGACTGCCACAACACAGATTGAACATTGAAGCTAGTAGTATCCTTCTCAAATGTGTGAACATACAATCTAAAAATGCCATCAAAATCCAATGTTGAGCGATAGATTAAGCTTGTGTTCTTTCCGAGATAGTTGCTACTATTGGCCAGAACCTTAGTGGTATTCCCATCATTATCGAGCAGGCAAAGAAAGCCTGTAAGATCAAGTGTAAGCTGAATGGCCTGTGATTGATAAGTCATTGAGGACCAGTAAGCATCATTTTCTCCTGTTTCATTTTTCACAGGGTAGGCAACAAGATTTCCATCAGTCTGCATTAGGAGAATAAAATGTCCATTTGCAGAAGTCAGATTCTGTCCCTCAGACAAATACTGGCCCCCCAATATGGTGTCTGTGGGGTAATCAAAGCTTTGCCAGACCACACTATGGTTTTTAGTGTAAAGCACGAAATTCCCAGAATCCAGCATAGATGCTGAATCTGCAGGCTCAGACGCATTAGCAATGAGTATTTCCCTCTGTGTTGGCTCCTTTCTGAGCACAAGTTGACCGTCTTTGTTCAATTCGATTACTGAATCAGAGGAAGCAGATAGATTTCTCAACTTAGGTGTCCAAACTATCGTTCCTTCGTCTTCACCCTTTAGCCGTATCCCAAAAGTAAAGCCATCATCTAGTTGATAAAAGCCGAAGGAAAAAAGACCAGACGGTGACACCCATGAAGAATTCGCATTTGGGGAGAGAGAAGAACCCAAAGTTATGAGGTTGGAATCATTTTTTTGTGCCCTAACATCGTTTGCAGATAGAACTGCAAATAGTAAGAACAGAGTTATGGAGGCCATGGATATGGTATGGTGCGTGAAGGGAAGGGGAAGTTGAGAAAACAGGGACACAACTCAGAAGAAATGAAGGAAATTAAATTTGCTCTATGGAAAAACTTAATTTCTGTAGAATTTTTTTTAAAAGAGCAGGAAATACCCCAACGTAGACTATGGGAACGAGTAAAGACTTTGACCACGAGGACTTGGGCTTGCTTCATGCATTATTTGGAGAAACAGTGTTAATCATAATGATGATTACCGAGAGCTTTTAGGTTTTTTTTTTAAAAAATATTTTAATGGGTCTATAATTTAAAATAAAAATAATCTCTTAATTATCAGTTTTTGAAAAAAATGATATTTTATTTAAAAATTTTCAATCTTAACCATTTAAACTGCGTAGATCTTCTTACAATGAAAAACTTTTAATACTCATCATTGCAATGATCAATGAAACTGGTTCCTATTATTTGGTGTCAATTTAAGTTTTTTTTTTGGACTGAAAGGGGAAATTTAAGTATATAAATTCAAGAAACTGCCAATAATATCAAGGAACACAAGATTAAGCTTGTGTTCCTTCCGAGATAGTTGCTACTATTGGCCAGAACCTTAGTGGTATTCCCATCATTATCGAGCAGGCAAAGAAAGCCTGTAAGATCAAGTGTAAGCTGAATGGCCTGTGATTGAAAAGTCATTGAGAACCAGTAAGCATCACTTTCTCCTGTTTCATTTTTCACAGGGTAGGCAACAAGATTTCCATCAGTCTGCATTCCGAGAATAAAATATCCATTTGCAGAGGTCAGATATTGTCCCGAAGATAAATTCTGACCTCCTAATATGGTGTCCGTGGGGTAATCAAAGCTTTGCCAGATGACACTATGGTTTTTACTATAAAGCACAAAATTGCCAGAATCAAGCATAGATGCTGAATCTGCTGGCTCAGAAGCATTAGTAATGACTACTTCTATCTGTTTTGGCTCGTTTCTAAGTAGAAGCTGACCGTCTTTGGTTAATTCAATCACTGAATCAGAGGAAGCAGATAGATTCTTCAAGTTAGGTGTCCAGACTGTCGTTTCTTCATGTTCACCCTTTAGCCGTATTCCAAAAGTAAAGCCATCATCTTGTTGATAAAAGCCGAAGGAAAAAAGACCAGACTGTGACACCCATGAAGAGTTCGCTTTTGGGGAGAGAGAAGAACCCAAATTTATGAGGTTGGAATCATTTCTTTGTGCCCTAACATCGTTTGCAGATAGAACTGCAAATAGTAAGAACAGAGTTATGGAGGCCATGGATATGGTATGGCGCGTGAAGGGACGGGGAGGTTGAGAAAACGGGGACACAACTCTGAAGAAATGACGGAAATTAAATTTCCTCTATGGAAAAACTTAATTTCAGTAAAATATTAAAACAAAAAAAAAAGCAGGAAATACCCCAACGTAGACTATGGGAACGCGTGAAGGCTTTAACTACCAGGACTTTGACTTGCTTCATGCATTAAGGAAATGCGACTAATTGTGTAGGGAGTGAGAATTTGCCCACACTTGTCGGTTTTTACATGTAACAATGTTTTAGTGATTGACTCCATAAGAAATATTTACATACTCTAAGAATATCAAGTCATCTGAATTTTATCTAGTAAAAATTTAACAACTCATATCATTTTAATCCTAATTAACTGATGACTCATCTGAAAAAATCTAAATTTTGGAAAAAACATCTTAATTTGGAAATAAACTAAAACAAAATGATCATCCAATATTTTTATTAAGAACAAGATAAAATTTAAATTTTTTCATATGAATCATCAACTAATTAGAATTAAAATGATATGAGCTGTTATGGTTTCATTAGATAGAGTTTAGATGACGTGGTACTCCTAGTAGAATATGTAAATATTTCTCTTGACTCCACACTTGTCTTCATCATTTAAAGCTATGTTGGAATAGCTTGTTTTTGGAATATAAATGTTTTTCAAATAAGTCGAGACAAAACTCCTTTCACATACATACCTTGTATACCATAAATTATGATTTAAAAGCACTTATAAATAAAAAATAAGATATCCCAAACAAGCACTAAATTTGATTTCATTATTAGGATGAGAAGTAAAAATATATGCACTAGAGGGAGAAAAGTCCATTTCAAAAATGGGTCCGAGGAAATAATATGGAGAAAAGGTATCATGGTCACATGTTAGATAAATGATGATTTATATTCAATTAGCTCTTTATTTAATATTGTTGTAGATAAGGACAAGAGTGGTCCTGCCATTATACCCATGTAACAGTATAAGCCTAGCCCCAATAATATGCTTTAGCATATTCCATTAGGTCAGAGTCATTCTTTGTATTTACCTCTCAATATATAAAGGAATGTGGGCTAGGCAATTATTATCGCTTCCCTTTCATCATTTTGTCTATTTTGCTTTCTTGGTATCAGAGCGCGCCGTAAGACAAAAATGTCATCTTCATCGTCTTCTCTGCTTCTGCTACAGTAGGGTCCTCTGGTATGACAGCACCAACAACTGCCAAGGCCTACGGGCTTTTTAATTCCTCAAGTCAGACAACCACTATCAAACTTGACAAAGGAAATTTTCTTGTTTGGGAGTCTGTAGTTCTCCCTCTAATTGAAGGAAACTGTCTTGAATCACATATTGATGGTACCGAAGTAGCTCCGCCACAGCTTACTCCTGGAGCAGTAGAAACACTCAACCCAGACTTTGTTGAATGGCAATCGATGGACAAGATGCTTGTTGGTTGGCTTCAAAACACTATGTCTCACGAAATAGGAGCTCAACTTCTTCATTGTAAAACTGCATGAGATCTTTGGATAGGAGCTAAAGATCTTACCAGTGCAATGAACAAAGCAAGGGTTATGGTTTACAAATCAGACCTTCACAGTACCAGAAAGAACAACTTGAAAATGGAGGAATATCTCTCCAAAATGAAGACACTATCTGACCAACTAGCTTTGGTCGGAATACCTATATCTACTGATGAACTCATTATGCACACCTTAAATGGCCTAGATGCATATCACAATGCGATTGTAGTCAAGCTCATTAATCAAACAAATCTGTCATGGATTGAAAGACAAGCCTCGTTGTCGTCATTTGAAAGAAGGCTTGAACAACTTAATCAGTTTTCATCCCTCAGTATTCAACCATTTGCTAACATGGGTCAGCGAAGTGTGAATGATTTTTCAGGGTCAGATTCATTCCGCGGTTCATGGCGTGGCTCTAGAGGAGGGTCACAAACTCGTCCGTTCAGAGGACGACGAGGGAATTACAGTAACAACAATGGAGGCAGCAAACTATACTGTCACTTGTGTGAAAAGAATGGTCATGTTGTTGCTAACTGCTATCGGCGATTTGATCGGAGCTTTAAGCCACCACAGTCTGATTCAAATTTTAGTCCGCAAGCATATTATGCATATGCAAATACCGTTGCTGATCCATCTTGGTACATGGATAGTGGTGCACACTACCATATTACTCCCCATATTGATCAGTTAGATCAAGTGACTCCAGTAGGTAAGTTCCATCTATCAACCTGCACTGGTAAGAAAGCTAAAATCTCTGGTATTGGTTCTAAATCATTATCCAATTCTGGCATTCAATTGAATAATGTTCTAATTGTGCCATGTGCTACTAAAAATCTGCTTAGTGTTAATCAACTTGTCAAGGATAACAGTGTTGATATTCAATTCACTAATGATAAGTGTGTTGTGAAGGACAAAACAACAAGGCAAACACTGATGTGAGGGAAAGCAAGACAAGGGATGTATCCAATGCTTAATGAACAAGAAGATGCTCGAGCATTTGCAGCAGTTACGAGTTAGGACATCCTAATAATCAAGTTATGAAATCTATTTTAAAGAGTTATAATGAAAAGGTTGAATTTAATGAGAAGTTTGTTTGTGAAGCCTGTCAATTGGGCAAATCTAAGCATCTGTCATTCTCCAATTCTGAAACTCATGCTAAATCTCCTTTAGAATTGATCCATACAGATATCTGGGGTCCTTCTCTAGTTCAATCAGTAGGAGGACATAGATATTATATACACTTTGTTGATGATTATAGTAGGTATACATGAATGTACCCATTGAAGAACAAGAGTGAAGCAATTCATGCCTTCAATGTATTTCGAAAATAGATGGAAAACCAGTTCAACACCAAAATTAAAGAAATTCTGTGTGATAACGGTACTGAATACAAACCATTTATACCTGTAACTCAAGAGGCTGGAATCTTGATGAGATACTCGTGTCCTTACACATCACTACAAAATGGCAGAGCCGAGAGAAAGCATCGTCATATTGTTGAAATGGGCTTGACTTTGCTAGCTCAAGCTAGGATGCCATTAATGTACTGGGTTGAAGCCTTTCAGACTGCAGTCTTTCTAATTAATAGATTGCCAACTCCGGTTCTTCAAAACAAAACTCCTCTGTTTCTGCTACACAAAACAGAACCAAAATACAGAGAAATTCAACCGTTCGAGTGTGCGTGTTACCCATGTCTCAAACCATATAATGATCACAAGTTTGCTTTTCATAGTAAAAAATGTGTCTATCTTGGCCCAGCCTCTCAACACAGAGGATATCGATGCTTAAGCCCAACTGGTCATATATATGTATCTTGGAACGTTGTCTTTGTAAGATCAAGCGTTTCACCCAAGAGGGGGGGTGAATTGGGTGATACTGAAATTTCTTTCGAAAATATAAAACTTTGACAAAAGAATTAAAACAGTAATGAGTAAGGAGAAATATCACCGAAGTGTACACCGGGAGTTATACTGGTTCGGTCACAACCACTTTGACCTACGTCCAGTCCTCAGAGCTTCTCTGAGAGTTTCACTATAACTTCCAAGATTCAGTGGGTTCTTGGCACCACAGTACAAGCAAGTTCCTTACACCTGGACACTCGCTCCCCCTTACAGGTTGTAATCCAATCCCAACTCAAGGTTCCACAACCTTAAGTTATCTCAATAACAAATATTGAGTTTGAATGAAATATCTCTCTCAAAGAGTAAGTGATAATCACTGAAGCATATGAATACAATTTCAACGTGAAAACAGAGCAATGAACTTAATGATTCGTTCGTATGGATGCTTAGTTGTTCTTCTCTGTTTGAAGGTTCCCATATATATAGATATGATGGGGATGACCGTTGGAACGTTTTCCTTTCGTCCGTTGGTGAGTGCGCAGCCACTGTTGACTTTTCAAGTTTTTGAAAAATATCCGTTGGCGGTGGTTGGTATTTGAACGTTTGATTTGACTTTCATCTCTTGAAGTGATTCCTTCATTGTTTATCTGTAAATAGACTAAGAATACTAATACAATGAAAGGTTAATCATATAGGAAACAAATCAATGAATGTTTGAATGATTTCTAAATTTCTGGGTATGCTTACTCGAGTAGCTCCTTGAGTAACCCTTGAAGTTTACTCGAGTAGCTCCTCGAGTAACATCGTGAAATCATTATGTATTTGAAAGTCAATGAAGAGAAACAAGATTACTCGGGTAGTGCATGGAGTAAACTAAATTTCAAACCTTTGGAATAGTTATTTACTCGGGTAGCTACTCGAGTAATGCACTCACAACTTTATGAGTTACTCGGGTAACACCTCGAGTAATTCTTTGAAAAACTTTTGATTACTCGATGCTCTACTCCACTAATGTTGGCAGGATTAAAATGCCGAGAGCACTTACCTCATTACTCGAGTAGCTCCTCGAGTAATACACACATTTTTGCATAGGTTACTCGGGTAGCACCTCGAGTAACTGATACATTTGAACATAACTTACCCGGGTAATGACTTGAAGTTTCCTTTGAAAATATTTGAGCATACTGGGATACATACTCGAGGAATCCACTTAAGATAAAACATTAGAAACTTAGATACTCGAGTAAGGACTCGAGGATGATGAAATAAGAAGAGATCAAGTTAATCGGATACCAACCTCAAGTTTTAACTTACCTCCGGCTGTTACTCGAGTAGCTCCTCGAGTAACATTGGCAGTGGTACAAAGTGCCGAGAGTTACATGTTTTCAAATACATGGTTACTCGAGTAGCTCCTCGAGTATCATGGAAAACTTGAAGGCAAACTGGAAGTTTCTGACCTGGTTACTCGAGTGGCTCCTCGAGTAACATTAGCAGTGGTACAAAATGCCGAGAGGTCCATATTTTCTGAAACAAAGGTACTCGAGTAGCTCCTCGAGTATCATTAGGAAAACTTGATGGCAACTGGAGGTTTTCACATGGTTACTCGAGTAGCTCCTCGAGTAACATTAGCAGGCCGAGAGCAACCTCCAAATTTTACCTGGTTACTCGAGTAGCTCCTCGAGTAATGGTGGCAGGTTACTGGAAGTTTTCTTGGTTACTTCAAGTTTTGGCTCCTTACTCGAGTAGCGCCTCGAGTAATGTCTTAGAAACTGCACTTCTGATCAAGTTCCTCAGCATTTTCTCTTGGCTAACCTTCAATACTTCCATGCTTACTTCAAGTAAAGCTTATTCCTGTCATTA
Organism: Inga oerstediana; assembly: GCA_963210345.1. NCBI lineage: Eukaryota > Viridiplantae > Streptophyta > Magnoliopsida > Fabales > Fabaceae > Inga > Inga oerstediana. Next base: position 41,010,784 of record OY723407.1, read on the forward strand.
CTTAGTTCAAGCTTGATTATTAACCTTTTCCTTTTCAAACCATTCTTTTGTTATCATCAAAACATGAGATCTAACATTCTCCCCCTTTTTGATGATGACAAAACTTGGTGATTTTGAACATTGTTTTTCAAATTGGATTCTTAATTAATTATTTCTTATTAAGTTGATTGTACCTTGCATACATAACAACTTCATTAGTCCAAACATGTATCATAATTCACAAACTTAAATGAAATCAAATGAAGCATAATTTAAACACACTTGCATTGAACTTAAATTTCAAATTACAAAATAAGTTCATACTGAATTCAAAAAGCTCCCTAAAGTCCCATGTACACCCATATACCCATGAAAAGCAAAGACAAATCCACAAAATCACTCTCAAGTTCTTCTCCCCCTTTTTGGCTTCATCATTCAAGAGGAGGGTTTGAAGGCTTCACCATAGAGATGGGCTTTACAGGAAGGACCAATCCACCATCTGAACTAGATGAATCAAAGGAACTGGATGATTCTGGTTCAGGAAGATTGAGAGGTGGGATATGGATGTCATCTCTAGGCAGGAAAGGAGAAGGTTGGAATACAACCATAGTGGTCTCAGCCTCTGGAGATGTGTCTAACACAGGAGTGATATGTTCAGAGGAAGAAGATGATACTACCTCTGTTTGGGTAGGAGAGGGAATAGGTTTAGAAGTGGTCTCAGGCTGTGGCTTTTGAGGTGAATCACCTATAATGATATGTGTAGACTCAAGGGTTTCAGGATCATCCACTGTGAATAAAACATCTTTCTCTTAGGGCTCAAGTGGATCAGAAACCAGCGGGGTAGAAGGTTCAGCTCAGGAATAGGAATGTCTGAAGGAGGTTCTTCTGGAGGTGGTGGTGCAGATGATGAGGGACCGGCAGAAGGTCCAGGACCCAGAGAATCCAACCGTGCCAGTATCAGTCTCAGAGTCTCTCCCTGGGCACGTTGCTCTGTTAGTAGCTCCTCGTGCCTTCGATCCATTCTTTCAACCAACTCTCCCATTTTGGTGTTCATGTGGGTTATGAGTTCAGCATTGGTGTTGGCTATGTCCACATGAAAGCCTCTGAGCATATTCTCCATAAAGTGCTGGAGAGTGGCATTCAGGAAAGATGGTGAGGATGTAGTAGCGGCTGGAGCCGATGACTGAGTGTCATCCATTCTACTGGTTTCTGCCTCAGTAGCCTTTCTCTTTTTCTTGGACCCAGACTCCATCGGGCCTTTAAGAGGGATGTCAATGTTCAATTTACCAATCTGGTTCCTCCCCACTGGGGTTACCCTCTCAATTGGCTCCTTACTGTCCAAGTACCATATTTTGTTCTCTTTTAGGATAAGAGACACAATTTGGGGATATGGCATTGGAGTAGTCCCTTTCCCATCCACCTTATATCTTTTCATTTCAGAGAATATGTACTCTCCCAGATCCTTTTCTTCTTTCAAGAGGAGTGAAGCAAACCATCTATAGTCCCTATCCGAGAAGTGGGTATAGTTGTTGGCTTTGTTCACTAGGGACCTAGAGTAAATGTACCATAGGACCCTGTGATGATCACACATATCACTCGGTTTAAAGTTTAGGGGGCCAACTAACTCACCGGGTTTGAGAATGGTAAAAATCTGATTTGGCTCAAGTTCAGAATAAATATCATCAGGGGGATTCTCAATTCCTAACCATAGATTGATCCTAGAGGGAGATATAAGAATTTTTTGACCTCTCACTGAGGTGGTCATCTCTTCCTCAACTGAGGTTCGGTTAGGCTCATCAGTGATTTCTAGGTTACAGTAAAAATGGGTGATTACCTTTGTGCAAAAAGGCAATCGAACAGATAACCAAGGCATAAAAGGATCAAGATAAGAGCTAAGGTCATACTTTACTACCTCTTGAAGCACCTTCAGATCAATGTAGTGTGTTTTACACACTTTCCTTCTGGAGAACTGTATCCGGTACTTGGGAGATTCCACCAGTTTCCCCACATTGAATCCCTTGGGAGGAGTAGTGATCTCTGCCTCTGGGATCTTGGATTTCTTGGATGATTGACCCTTCTCCAATTGGTCAATGATCCCAGCCATTGCCTTAGCCACATTTTTGTCATATTTTGGCTTCTTGGGAGGTTTTGGAGTAAAAGAGGGTGTGGATGAGTCTGAGTGAGAAGGTGAGGGAGTTTTGACACCTTTACTCCTTCCTGTGGATGTGCTCTTTTTAGACTGAGCCCTAGTCACAATAGGCTCTTTGATTACCACCCCTTTGGCCTTTGGTTGAGGTTGAGGTTGAAGAGGGATTTTGGCTTTTGGTCTTGGGGTCAATTTTCTTCTTTTTCCCTTGGGATGAGATGAAGGAGGATCAGAGTGTTGCTCGGATTCAGAGGAATCTAAGGGAGTAAGATTTTTGGTTCTCATCTTCTTGAAGAATTGAGAAACTGAGATTTTCAGAAAAAGAATGAGGTAACTGACGCAAGTTTAGGGCACAGAGAATCTGAGAGAAATAGTAAGTTTTTGGACTTGAAATCAGTTGGGTTTTGACGGAAATGAAGCAAAGAATCGATTGTGAAAAGTTTTTGTGAGGGTGTATAGTGATTTACTCGAGGAGATTTTGTGGAAATGACCGAGTTTGCGCAAGATAAAGACCTAAATCCCGACTTTACTCGAGGCCTTACTCGAGTAACATTCAATGTTACTCGAGGCCTTCCTCGGGTGTTCATACATAAAAATTCAAAAATAATTTATTTAAATTGCGTACCTGGCATGAATAATATAGTAATCATCCATGGATATTCCCTCGATCATTCATAGTCCATTTGATTCAGATTTGAGTCATTATTTAACCTTTTGAGAATCTGAGCTCCGTCATTACTTGAGGCCTTCCTCGAGTAATCTTCAAGTTTACTCGAGGCCTGCCTCGAGTAAATAGCTTTACCGCTTCTGACTCTTCATTTCTTTAAGATCTGAACCGTTACATTTGAAAATCAAGTAACTTGATCCGTTACTTCCAGTTTTGGGGGTCATTACTCGAGTACATACTCGAGTAAAGTACTTCTTTACTTCAAGTTGCTCCTCAGGTATTGCTTCTGTCTTAGCAATAACTTCAAGTTGGTACTCCAGTAAATGTGTCCTCTGATCACCTCTATTTTTGTTTCTCAAAACAGAGTTTCTTTCTTCCTGCAAAACAAATTTCTATATACTCCGATGCTTAAGTTAGTGATCATCAAAACATTATCAAGTGACTTCATCTAATATTATAAAATGCTGAAATTACTTATAACTCATTGGGATTTACCATTCCCAATTCTCTTCTAATGTATAGAAATTGATCTTTTGCGAGGGGTTTTGTGAAGATATCGGCTAATTGAAGATGAGTAGGAATGAATATCACTTTCACATCTTTCTTTTGAACATGATCTCTGATGAAGTGATGCCTGACATCGATATGCTTGGTTCTAGAGTGTTGAACTGGATTCTTTGCCAAGCTTATCGTACTAGTGTTGTCACAGTATATTGGTATTTCTTTGAGATAAATACCAAGGTCTTGTAGTTGTTGTTTTAACCATATCACTTGTGCACAACAACTTGAGACTGCAACATATTCGGCTTCCGTTGACGAAAGAGACACTGTATTTTGTTTCTTGCTGAACCATGATACAAGAGATCCTCCAAGGAATTGCCCTTGTCCACTGGTGCTTTTTCTGTCTGTCTTGTATCCTCCATGATCAGAATCTGAATAAGCAATTAAATATTCACTTCTTCCTTTGGGATACCACAGACCCAATTCTGGTGTGTCAGCAAGGTATCTAAAGATTCGTTTGACCGTTTCAGCATGTGATTCCTTTGGTGCAGATTGATATCTTGCACATATGCCAACACTAAATTGGATGTCCGGTCTGCTTGCCGTGAGATAGAGTAATGATCCAATCATTCCTCTATATTTTGTGATATTGTAGTCTTTCCCTTTGACATCAGCATCAAGCAACGTTGTTGAGCTCATAGGTGTGTCCGAGCCATTTGCTTCATCCATTCCATACTTCTTCAATAGCTCTTTTAAATACTTTGTTTGAGATATGAAGATTCCATTCTTTCTTTGTTTGATTTGCAAGCCAAGAAAGAAATTCAATTCTCCCATCATTGACATCTCAAACTCTCCCTGCATTATCTCAGAAAATTCCTTACATAGAGATTCATTAGTAGCACCGAAAACAATATCATCAACATATATTTGAACAATTAAAATATCATCATGTTTTCGATTTATAAATAATGTTGTATCAACTTTTCCTCGTACAAAACCTTGATCGATGAGAAACTTACTAAGCCTTTCATACCAGGCTCTAGGAGCTTGTTTTAAACCATACAAAGCCTTTTTAAGTTTGAAAACATGGTCCGGTTTAGTGACATCTTCAAATCCTGGAGGTTGTTCTACATACACTTCTTCCATGGTGTAACCATTTAGAAAGGCACTCTTAACATCCATTTGATAGAGTTTGAATCCTTTGATGCATGCAAAGGCTAAGAGTACACGTATAGCTTCCAATCTAGCCACTGGAGCATACGTTTCCTCATAATCAATTCCTTCTTCCTGATTATAGCCTTTGGCCACCAATCTTGCCTTGTTTCTGACAATAATTGCAGATTCATCAAGTTTGTTTTTGAATACCCATTTAGTACCAATGATCGTATGATCTTTGGGTCGGGGCACCAAATCCCAGACTTGATTCCTTTCAAATTGATTTAATTCTTCTTGCATTGCTATGACCCAATCATTGTCTGATAGGGCTTCATCAATGTTAGAAGGTTCAATCTCAGAAATAAATGCAGAAAAACTTACTTCATTAAAAATTCTATTTCTAGTCTTGATCCCTTCATTTACATCTCCTATGACTTGATCTAAGGGATGACTTCTATTGTATTTCCAGGCTTTAGGTTGACCTAGGGATTGCTCTTCATCCTTAGTTTCATCAACCTCTGGAATAAGAGACTTAGAAATAGATTGACCATTTTCTTGATTTAAAACAACTTCCTGTTCTTCATCAATGGTTTTGTCAGAAGATTCAAATTCATCAAATACAACATGAATTGATTCTTCAACAACACAAGTTCTTTTATTGAAAATTCTATATGCTTTACTTCGGTTAGAATATCCTAGGAAAATTCCTTCATCAGTTTTAGAATCAAATTTTCCTAAGTTATCTTTACCATTATTATGAATGAAACACTTACAACCGAAGATGTGTAGATGAGCAATGTTTGGCTTCCTTCCTTTGTATAGCTCATATGGTGTCTTTCCAAGTTTCGTTCTGATATAGGCTCTATTTGAAATATAGCATGCTGTACTCATAGCATCAGCCCAGAAAACTTGAGACATGTTCTTTTCATTTAACATTGTTCTAGCCATTTCAGTAAGTACTCTATTCTTGCGTTCCACAACTCCATTTTGTTGGGGCGTCCTTGGAGCAGAGAAATTGTGATCAATGCCATTAGTATCACAATATTCTTCAAAGGCTTGATTCTCAAATTCTCCACCATGATCAGTCCTAATACCTGCAATAGACATACCTTTCTCATTTTGCACTTTCTTGGCAAAAACAATAAATTCTTCAAAGGTTTCATCTTTTGATGATAGAAAAATAACCCATGTAAATCTAGAAAAATCATCAACAATGACCAATGAATACAAGTTGCCACCAAGACTCTTTACTCTTGCTGGACCAACTAAATCCATATGCAATAATTGTAATGGTCTATTTGTTGAGATCTCATTTTTCAATTTGAAAGATGTTTTAGTTTGTTTACCCTTTTGACATGCGTCACAAATCAAATCATTTTTGAAATTTACTTTGGGTAATCCAAGAACTAAATCCTTTTTGAGTAGTTTACCTAGTTGATGCATATTGACATGAGCCAATCTCTTATGCCATAGCCAACTTTCATCGGTATTACTCAGAAAACAATTTTCAGATTCATTTCTACTAATATCTAGAGTATAGCAGTTACCTTCCCTTTTTGCTCTGAGCTTAGCCTTGATATTTTTCTTATCAAGCTGTAAGTCATTCTTGTTGATAATTAGACATTCCTCTGAATCAAATATTATCCAGTTGTCTTTATCTGCACTTTGACTTACGCTCAGCAAATTATGACACAGGCCTTCAACGTAATATACATCTTTGATTTGTATGCCTTTGTCATTTTTGATTTCACCAATTCCTGCTATTTTTCCGGATTGATTTCCTCCAAATTTTACCTTTCCACCTTCCTTAGGTTGTAATGTGGTAAAACTTTCGAAATCTCCGGTCATATGTCTAGAGCATCCACTGTCTATGAACCATTTGTTATTTTTGGATGCTTTAAGACATACCTGCAATCAAATGACTAAGTTTTAGGTACCCACTTCTTTTTTGGTCCTTTTGGGTTAGTATAAATGATTTTCTGAACATATGTGCCTTTAGGTACCCATTTGTAGGTTCCTATGTTTCCTTTCTTCTTATGAATGCATGAGGAGGTATAATGACCTTTTCTATTACAGTAATTACAAAATGCAAAAGGATTTGATATATGCACAGAATGCTGGAAATAATTCAAATATGACTTACCTCCTGCTTTCTTTCTACCTTTTCTTTTATCTGATTTTGGATCATATCCAATACCAGATCGGTCATTTACAAATCGTTGTTCTTTTAAAATCACACTTAGCATCTCACTTGCTTTGGTAAAATTTTCAAGAGTTTTTGTGAGATCAATGTTTTTCTTTTTCAAAGAAGAACAATTTTCACAATTCTTTTCTGAACTTTCTTTAAGCTCAATTTCAAGAGCTTTGTTTTTCTTTTTGAAAACAATTAGTTCTTTAACTACTTTGATGAATTCAGAATGTAAAGCATTATATTCAGATAATAATTCATCATAGGTAGGGTCAGAATCATTTACCTCTTCTTCTGTCTCTTCTTGAGCAACAAGACATATGTTGGCTACTTCTTCCTCATCACTTTCTTCGTCTGAGGAACTATCTCCCCATATAGCAGATACAAAGGCCTTCTTTTTGTTAAAGAATTTGCCTTTTCTCTTTTCTTTGCTCTTTTGATTGAGCTCTGGACATTCTGATTTGATATGTCCTGGTTTACCACATTCATAGCAAATGATATGGTCTTTGTTGCTAGTTCCTCCTTTTTGAAAGTGTTTGTAGCCTTGACCTTTCTTGTAGAACTTTCTGAATCGTTTTATGATTAAGCCCATTTCATCATCATCAAACTCCTCAACTTCATCTTGATTTTCTTCTTTTGCTTTTAGAGCTAGACCTTTCTTTCTTTTGTCACTGATATCGTCTAGTTCCCGTTTGAACTTTAACTTGCTTTCATATTCAGAAAGACTTCCAAATAGAGAAGCAACTGATCTCATTGATTCTCCTTTTGCCTCTTCTATCGCAGTGACTTTGGCCTCCCACTCTTTAGAAAGAATATTCAAAATCTTTCGTACTTGGATATTTTGATCATATACTTTTCCAAGTGCTGCAAGTTGATTAACAAGATGAGTATATCTAAGTTCGAATTCAGAAATTGACTCACCTGATTTCATTCGAAGTAGATCGAATTCTGTGATCAAGGTGTTGATTCGATTCTCCTTTATTCCCGAAGTTCCTTCATGAGCTATTTCCAGAGCTTCCCACATTTCCTTTGCTGTTGGGAGTGTGCAGATTCTGAAGTATTCATTTTGACTCAAGGAGCTTTGTAACATCAGAATTGCCTTGCTATTTAGAGTGATAAGTTTCTTGTCATTCTCATCATATTCCGCTGGCGTCTTTGGAATTTTCTGAGAATCTACAGTCTTTGTAGGTTGATAATTTCCACTCTCGATTACATCCCATAGCCCATATTTAGTAGCCATCACGAACACTCTGAATTTTGCTTTCCAGAAAGAAAAGTGTTCTCCATTGAAACCGGGAGGTCTAGTGATGGATGCTCCGTCGGGAAGAATTCCTTCACCCATGCTTGCCATTGGATCCTTCTTAGGTTGTTATACCTTAACAAGAAGAACCAGGCTCTGATACCAAATGTAAGATCAAGCGTTTCACCCAAGAGGGGGGGTGAATTGGGTGATACTGAAATTTCTTTCAAAAATATAAAACTTTGACAAAAGAATTAAAACAGTAATGAGTAAGGAGAAATATCACCGAAGTGTACACCGGGAGTTATACTGGTTCGGTCACAACCACTTTGACCTACGTCCAGTCCTCAGAGCTTCTCTGAGAGTTTCACTATAACTTCCAAGATTCAGTGGGTTCTTGGCACCACAGTACAAGCAAGTTCCTTACACCTGGACACTCGCTCCCCCTTACAGGTTGTAATCCAATCCCAACTCAAGGTTCCACAACCTTAAGTTATCTCAATAACAAATATTGAGTTTGAATGAAATATCTCTCTCAAAGAGTAAGTGATAATCACTGAAGCATATGAATACAATTTCAACGTGAAAACAGAGCAATGAACTTAATGATTCGTTCGTATGGATGCTTAGTTGTTCTTCTCTGTTTGAAGGTTCCCATATATATAGATATGATGGGGATGACCGTTGGAACGTTTTCCTTTCGTCCGTTGGTGAGTGCGCAGCCACTGTTGACTTTTCAAGTTTTTGAAAAATATCCGTTGGCGGTGGTTGGTATTTGAACGTTTGATTTGACTTTCATCTCTTGAAGTGATTCCTTCATTGTTTATCTGTAAATAGACTAAGAATACTAATACAATGAAAGGTTAATCATATAGGAAACAAATCAATGAATGTTTGAATGATTTCTAAATTTCTGGGTATGCTTACTCGAGTAGCTCCTCGAGTAACCCTTGAAGTTTACTCGAGTAGCTCCTCGAGTAACATCATGAAATCATTATGTATTTGAAAGTCAATGAAGAGAAACAAGATTACTCGGGTAGTGCATGGAGTAAACTAAATTTCAAACCTTTGGAATAGTTATTTACTCGGGTAGCTACTCGAGTAATGCACTCACAACTTTATGAGTTACTCGGGTAACACCTCGAGTAATTCTTTGAAAAACTTTTGATTACTCGATGCTCTACTCCACTAATGTTGGCAGGATTAAAATGCCGAGAGCACTTACCTCATTACTCGGGTAGCTCCTCGAGTAATACACACATTTTTGCATAGGTTACTCGGGTAGCACCTCGAGTAACTGATACATTTGAACATAACTTACCCGGGTAATGACTTGAAGTTTCCTTTGAAAATATTTGAGCATACTGGGATACATACTCGAGGAATCCACTTAAGATAAAACATTAGAAACTTAGATACTCGAGTAAGGACTCGAGGATGATGAAATAAGAAGAGATCAAGTTAATCGGATACCAACCTCAAGTTTTAACTTACCTCCGGCTGTTACTCGAGTAGCTCCTCGAGTAACATTGGCAGTGGTACAAAGTGCCGAGAGTTACATGTTTTCAAATACATGGTTACTCGAGTAGCTCCTCGAGTATCATGGAAAACTTGAAGGCAAACTGGAAGTTTCTGACCTGGTTACTCGAGTGGCTCCTCGAGTAACATTAGCAGTGGTACAAAATGCCGAGAGGTCCATATTTTCTGAAACAAAGGTACTCGAGTAGCTCCTCGAGTATCATTAGGAAAACTTGATGGCAACTGGAGGTTTTCACATGGTTACTCGAGTAGCTCCTCGAGTAACATTAGCAGGCCGAGAGCAACCTCCAAATTTTACCTGGTTACTCGAGTAGCTCCTCGAGTAATGGTGGCAGGTTACTGGAAGTTTTCTTGGTTACTTCAAGTTTTGGCTCCTTACTCGAGTAGCACCTCGAGTAATGTCTTAGAAACTGCACTTCTGATCAAGTTCCTCAGCATTTTCTCTTGGCTAACCTTCAATACTTCCATGCTTACTTCAAGTAAAGCTTATTCCTGTCATTACTTAGTTCAAGCTTGATTATTAACCTTTTCCTTTTCAAACCATTCTTTTGTTATCATCAAAACATGAGATCTAACAGTCTTTAATGTTGCCACTTTTCCATTTGTTTCTAGTTTCTTAGATCGGAGAAACTCAACAAAGATTATTGGAGAACCAAATTACTCACTTCCAATGCTAATTGATGCTTCTCTGGTCATCACCACCCAAAAGCCGACTACAAGAGAGGAAGGTGCTCTAACACCTATGGTCACCACCTCGCCACACCCAACGGAGCGCCTGAATGAAGTCAAATATAGTCCAATTTTGTCTATTCAAGAGTCTTCAAACTCAGAGCCCAATCAAGAAATAAGCAATATTCAACCAGTCGACGCAGCTGGGCCCAGCCTAATAGAGTCCAGTCTGTTAAATAAGCACCAAATGCTGACTCATTCTAAGGCAGGCATCTTTAAACCCTGACATCCTTTTATGGGTCTTATGAAGTCCGAAGACCCAATCACTCTTCTAAAAATTGCAGAACCTAAGAATGTTCAAGAAGCACTCGCATCTTCGTACTGGAGAGGAGTGATGAAAGAAGAATTTGATGCCTTGGAACGAAATTGCACTTGGATCTTAGTTCCGAGGAATCATGCTCACTCCTTGGTGGACTGCAAGTGGATATTTAAGAACAAATTCTGTGCAGATGGATCATTGTTGAAACCGAAAGCTCGTCTCATGGCCAAAGGATTTCAGCAATCTCCAGGTATTGATTATGGAGAAACTTTTAGCACAGTAATTAAACCCACAACAATCAGAATTGTTTTATCAATTGCCGCCATTTTTAACTAGGAATTAAGGCAATTAGATGTGAACAATGCATTCCTAAATGAGTGTTTACAGGAAAATGTCTTTATGGGGCAGCCCGAAGGCTTTCAAGATCCTAGTCGGCCAAATTTTGTCTACAAACTAGTAAAGGCAATCTAAGGTCTAAAGTAAGCCCCACGAGCTTGGTTCGATAGACTTCGACTGACACTGTTCAAATGGGGCTTCCACAATGCAAAAAGTGACATTTCTTTATTTCATCTCAGAACTCGCAATCTCAAGGTATTCATTCTAATCTATGTAGATGATAACTTGGTGACTGGTAATAATTCCAGCTATGTGCAAAAATTTATTCAGAGATTAAATGCCTTATTTTCATTGAAAGACCTAGGCCCTGTGTACTATTTTCTTGGCTTATAAATATATCGGGACAGTACTGGCTTTTATCTGAACCAAGGAAAATATGCTTTAGATTTTTTGAGAAAATTTCATATGTTAGACTGTGCCCCTGTGTCAACACCAATGGTAGCAGACAGACATTTTTCAGCTCAAGAGGGTGAACTCATGAAGGATCCATCATTGTATAGAAGAGCTATTAGGTCACTTCAGTATCTCACAACTACAAGACTAGACATTGCCTTTTCTGTCAATAAACTCAGTCAGTTTCTAAGCAATCCCACTGATGTTCATTTTCAAGGTGTTAAGAGGATTCTCAGATACATAAAAGGAACCTATAATTATGGTCTATTAGTTAAACCATTCAATTCTCTGAGTTTAACTGCTTTTACTGATGATGATTGGGCAGTTGATGTTGATGACAGAAGATCAATGGCTGGTTGTTGTGTCTATTTAGGCAATACCTTAGTCTCATGGGCATCAAGAAAACAAAAGTTTGTGTCTTGGTCGAGTTCTGAGTCTGAATATAGATCTTTAGCAGATGGTGCATCAGAGGTGAAGTGGTTGTATTCATTATTGTTTGAACTTGGTCTTATGCTCAAACAACCCTCAATCATCTGGTGTGATAATATAAGTGCCAGAGATCTTGATCTAATCCTGTTCAACATGGCCGAACCAAACATATCGAAATTGATATGCATTTCATTCATGATTTGGTTCTCTCTATTTTCTTGATGTTCGTTACATACCATCCTCTCATCAAGTTGCTGATTGCTTCACCAAAGCTTTATCCTACCCCAAGTGTTCTTACTTTAGAAACAAACTCGGGATGATGATTACACCTCTCGTTTGAGGGGGATGTTAGATAAATGATAATTTATATTCAATTAGCTCTTTATGTAATATTGTTATAGATAAGGACAAGAGTGGTCCTGCCATTATATACGTGTAACACTATAAGCACAGCATCAATAATATGCTTTAGCATATTCCATTATGTCAAAATCATTCTTCGTATTTACCTCTCAATATATAAAGGAATGTGGGCCAGGAAATCAGTATCACCTCCCTTTCATCATTTTGTCTATTTTGCTTTCTTCACAACTATAACGCGTTGCAAGAACTAAAAGAAGCTACAAATTCGAAAGGTTTGGGGTCCATGGCTCTTCACATGTTAAATTGCCCTGTTAGATATGAACTCTCCTAGCTAGCATTGCTAATAATGAAATTAGGTGACATCTAAGAAATGACAGATTGGCATCTTCTCAACACTTTCATGGACGACTGCGAAGACTTCCATTATTGCACCAATCTTTTTTGTTCATCTTCCATTATTGCACCAATCCTTCTCTTCTTCATCGGGGATTCTGCAATTGTGTGAGATTTAGTGGCCATGGCGCCTACCATTGCATCAAGCATATACTCTCTCTTTTTCGTATATTTTCTATGTGAGAGAGTATTCACACAAGACATACAACTTGACTCTTCACTTTCCCCCACTGGTCCTAACACTTCATGGCTTTCACCTTCAGGTCGATTCGCATTTGGCTTTTACAAGCAAGGCAATGGCTTCAAAGTTGGAATTTGGCTATTTGAGGTGGGCGGTAGTAAAATCGTGTGGACAGCATATCGTGATGATCCTCCTGTATTCTCAAATGCAGAGATTCTTCTAACTAGAGATGGTGAGCTGCTCCTGCAAACAGGTCCAGGTCCAAAGAAGGTTATCGCTGATAGTAACAACGGAACTGTTTCATCTGCTTCCATGCTTGATACTGGAAACTTTGTTCTGCAAAACAGAGTCTCCGACTTCCTTTGGCAGAGTTTTGATCAGCCAACCGACACTATTTTAGGGGGTCAAATTCTACCTTCTGGGCGTCAATTGGTGTCTAGTACATCAGACACCAACCAATCTTCTGGAAGGTTTCTGCTCTCCATGCAGGATGATGGAAACCTTGTTCTGTATCCCCGAAATTCTGATGGGCACACACGTTGGGATGCTTACTGGTCCTCGGATACTGCATATGGCATTTTTTTCAAATATTATCTTTTCCTCAACAACATAGATAGCTCGCCTCTGTGTATTGTAAATGCCAGTAGTTCCGACTCAGAAATACTTTGGAGCAAGGGTGATAGTAGCTTCAAAGAAGACAACACTATTTATCGTGCAATTATTGATTCTGGTGGAGTTTTACGACTCTACGCAAGTGGGGACAACCAATTAGATATGTTGTGGTCATCATCGTCAAAGTCGGACAGTCTTTGTAATGTGAAGAGTATTTGTGGGTTCAACAGCTATTGTACCCTCATAAACAACCAGCCTGACTGCAATTGTATTCCTGGAACTGAGTTTATAGATCCGATTCAAACAAATCTTGGATGCAAAAGGAACTTCTCAGAAGCTGAATGTGAAGGAGGGAAAGATAATGCTACTTTTTATTACATGTCCAACATGACTAGTATGAAAATGGACGATCCTTCTTATACAGTAGAACACATTGGGGAGGAGGAATGCTCAGCTTCTTGTTTGCAAGATTGTTACTGTGGGGCTGCCTATTATGATAACAATCGCTGCTTCAAACAAACGCTTCCATTAAGATATGTTGCAAGAGAAACACAAGAGTTCTCGTCCACAATTTACTTCAAGGTGGGAATTCAAGAACTCATCAAAAGCAACAATGATACACCTTCCATGCTGAAACCCATCAAGACTACAAGCAAGAAAGCAATTACGGTGATCATTCTCATTGTCTTAGGTTTTGCTATTCTTTTGTGTTCATCTGTTGCAATCTCTAGCCGATTTATATACAAGATTGGGGCTTTAAACTACAAGATGGAAGATTTAGGCTTGAGTGAAGGGGTTGCTCTGAGGGTATTTTCATACAATGAGCTGAAGAAAGCAACGAATGGTTTCAAACAAGAGGTGGGTAAGGGTTCCTTTGGATCAGTTTACAAAGGAACTTTACTCAAAGGAACAAAAGTGATTGCTGTAAAAAGGCTGCACAGATTAATTGAAGACGAGAGGGACTTTCAAGCTGAAATGCAAGCCATTGGTAAAACCCACCACAAAAATTTGGTTCGCTTGCTGGGATATTGTGCTGAGGGATCTAAAAGGCTTCTTGTTTATGAGTACATGAATAATGGCTCCCTCGAGAAGTTTATCTTTGGGGACAGTTCTCTGCATCCAAATTGGGAACAGAGAAGATGGATAGCACTTGACATTGCAAGAGGGTTACTGTATCTCCATGAACAATTGAGGGCTCCCATCATTCACTGTGACATAAAGCCTCAAAACATATTGATGGACGAGTTTTGGACGGCTAAAATATCAGACTTTGGCTTAGCAAAACAACTAATGCCAGATCAATCAAGAACCTTCACACAAGCTAGAGGGACAAGAGGTTATACAGCACCAGAGTGGACTAAAGACGACACTCCAATAACAGTGAAAGTAGATGTTTATAGCTATGGAAAAATGCTTTTGGAGATTGCATTTTGCAGAAGAAGCTTAGTGGTTGACATATCGAATCCAGAGCAAATTGTTTTGTCTAATTGGGTGTACAAGTGTTTTGTTCGGCGAGAGCTAAGCAAGCTTGTTGTTGGGGAAGAAGTGGATAACACATTGGTGGAGAATATGGTGAAAGTGGGACTATGGTGTATTCAAGATGAACCTTTTCTTCGGCCATCAATGAAGAGTGTTGTGTTGATGCTTGAAGGAGTTACTGAGGTGGCCATTCCTCCTCCTCCATCTCCTAATTATACTTGACATATTTCTCTGCCGGAAAAAAAAAAAAAAAGAATCTCGTGTTGTTTTGATTTGCTTTGTTTTTATTATTGTGTTTGTGTAATATATGGTCATTAAGCTTTGGTCTGCTAGTAGTTGCAAATAAAAAAAGGATGCACTTGATGAGATCAGTTGTATTTTGATTTCCTTTGTTTATGTTACTACGACTACATAATTGTGTATATATATATAACGTTTAATAAATAATAACTAGTGAATAATTGTGTCGAACAAAAGTTATACCGTAATATATAACGCTAAAATATAACAATTAAATATATGTATCATCATGTATTAAAAGGCGAAACTCGTAAAAACAAAAATATAACGGTCGTAATTATTAATTTGATCTGAGACCTTTTGACATGACATCTTCTACAATACTTAGATGATGTGTAGAGATAAAAAGTTTTTTTTTTACATAGTGTAGACGTCTAGAAAAATTTTGGACACTTGATTATATTTGTTTAAGTTGATCCATGTTTAGTTTTGAAATACTTGATTATATTTATGAAATACTGGATGTATATACTTAGTAGTGTTCTATTTTGTGTACCGACTTATTTTATGGGAATTGGATGTGTTCTGTTTTGTATAGAGGTTATAAGTAGAAAATATAAATTACATATTTTTTAAAAAAATGACTTTCAAAGTTCGTTTTTCAAAAATAGACGTTGTAAGTTATAACGTCAATTAAAAAATGGTTGTCTATTTTAAAATTTTCAACGTCACTTTTATAGACGTCCCTCTAAAAATAAACGTCTAATAGTCCTAAAAGCATACGTTAAAAGTCTCTTATGTAATACTATCTCTGGTCCTAAATATAAGATAAAGTTGATTTTTTTGGAGAAATTGATGAAGCTAAATAAGTTACTTAATCATATCATATGTTATGTATCCTAGATTATATATTAATTTATTAGTTAAACTAATTAGCTTGAAAAAAAAATATAAATATAAATACTCAAAAATAATTTGATTACCTTCCTTAATTTCTTTAAAAAAGTGAATTTTATCTTATAATTAGGATATGAGAGAATAGTGTAATATAGGAAAGAGGACCCACTTTGGTCGGAAACCCACAATAGGTGGGTTCCATACTCACATCAAAGTAGCACTCACCCTTGGATGAGAGAGAAACTCGCAAAAAGAGAGACTATATATCATATTAATTAATTTAATTATAATTTTCTTAATTTAATTAAATTAGGTAAATATGTTTTATATTAAATTAGATAAATATATTTTATATTAAGAATTAGAGAGAGCATATGGATTTTTTGAGTGTTTGAACACACTTAGAAGTGTAGGAGTTATACTAACGCACCTACACTCAAAAACTATGGATCGGATGTAGGCCATATGAGCCGAACCGGTATAAATTATTGGTATGTGCATATTCTTTCTTTCCAATTTCTTACTATGATATCCTTACTTATCTCTATACAGAGACCAGAATTTATTATTTTATGATACTAAATTTATTTTTCAAAAAATTTTATTCACCTAATTTACCCCTTATTGTGTTTCCCAGTTCACACAGACATGTTGCATTATATTGTAGCGAGAAATTAATTTCCAAAAAAAATTAAAATAAAAAGTACTCTAGTAAGAAAAGTTAGGATCATAATTGTTCAGACAATATAATGCATTTTGGATGTCGGCATCATCTGTTGGCAAAAAAAAAAAAAAAAATTGGATGTCGGCATCCAGTATTCCAGTATGAATCATGAAGGCAATTTTTTCCCCTTTTAGTTCACATTAGTTTACAACGAAGAAATTAGTTATGCCCTATTTGGTATGCTGAAATTGGATGTATGAATTTAGAAATGGAATTGAATTCCATATGCTTAACATGTTTGATACACTTTTGGAGACGTGGAATTGGTTTCCATGTGGAAGCTAATTCCATCAACACTGATGGATTTGAATTCCATCACATACCCAATGGAATTCTTAAAAATTCCATGGAATTCCATTGTTGCCCCTCCCTCATCTTTCATCTCAAGCTCATCTCCGTCCAATCATCATCGACCACCAACCTCAACCTGACGGCGACCTCTAGCAACTTGTGACGTCGACCTCCAACAACCAACAGCGGCGCCCTGACGTCAACCTCCAGTGATTTCCATGACGACGACTCCGGAGAAGACAAAGATCTCTAGCGACTTGGACGAGATCCACACCAGAGAAGACGAAGTGATCTCCATGATGACGACTCCGGCTTTGTCACCATAACTGGTTGCAAGATCGACAGATCTTCAATTTCTGATCCACTGTGTCTTCGACGGATCTACAATTTCTGTAATGCTGGATTTGGTTGATTTTTTTTTTTTGACAAGGTGAAGATAATTAAAAGGGAATTTAAGTCTTTTTACATAAAAATCATGTCTCATTTTTATGACATACCAAACATACTTATAAACCTCATCTCCATCTCCATCTCCATCTCTATATCCATTTTTATATCCATATTCATCAAAACCAATTCTGTGTATCAATCAGGCCTTGGAAAAGGAACCCAAAAGTTAACTCTGGAAATTACGATTTGCATTGCATTCACTCAATGATGTTCAAACATGCATTGACCTATTCAATTTGTTTAAATTAGTTAAAAATGAATAACGAAATACAACAATTGTTGATATACAATGTATAATTAAGTCGAAATTTATAATGCATAAAATAAATTTATTAAAAAGGTAGGTACGTAATTACAATATAAATAAATATTAATTTCGAAGTCAGATACATAAAATAATTATTTCAAATTATTTGAAGTATCAGAAATTTAAATGGCTTAAAAATTACAATAAAAAATTTAAAATTTTTTTAAAAAATCATCTCTAATCATTCAATAATTGTAACCTAAATTCAGGTAAAAAATTAATTAATTTAAATTTAAAAAAAAATCATACAAATAATATTCGTAATTTGGAATTTTGAAGCGTAGGTTTTCCTCAAGTCATTTTCTTCCATTGAAGAACTCAATAAAGCCATCATATAGTTCAGAAATGACGTATTGGCAAACTTCTCAACACTTTCAGGGAAGACTTGTTAGAAGAAGACTTTGGCGATTCTGCATTTCTGTGAGATTTTTGTGGCCATGGCTCCCATTGCATCAAACGTGTACTTTCTCTTTTTGGTATATTTTCTATGTGAAACGGTATCAACACAGCACATACTACTTGGCTCTTCACTTACCATAAATGGTGAGCTTCTTATGCAAAGTCCAGGGTAAAAGAAGGTCATTGCTCATAGTAACAATGGAAGTGTCTCCTCTGCTTCCATGCTTGATTCTGGAAACAAAAATTTCGACGTCCTTTGGTAGAGTTTCGATCACCCAACTGATACTATGTTAGGGGGTCAAATTCTACCAGGTGAGAGTAAATTGGTGTCAAGTTCATCAGAAACCAGCCAATCTTCTGGAAGGTTTCAACTCTCCATGCAAGTTGATGGAAACCTTGTTCTGTATCCACGATATTGTGATCACACAAGTTGGGATGCTTACTGGGCCTCTGATACTGATTCTGACTCAAGTTTCATCTATTATGTTTTCCTCAACAACACAAATCCTGAGCCCCTATGTATTGTAAATGGCACTAGTTCCAAATCAAAAATACCTTGGGAAGTGGATGATAGCAGCTTCGAAGGAAACAACACTATTTATGGCGCAACTATTGATTCTGATGGAGTTTTGCCACTCTATGCTCATTTTGACGACGCAAATGGGATTCATCACGTTCTAGAGTTGTGGTCACCGGAAGAGTTGGAGAATCATTGTAATGTGAAGAGTTTTTATGGGTTCAACAGCTAAATACTACCAGTAAGAAAGTAGTTGTGATCATCATTCTTGTCATCTGTGGTTTTGCTATTCTTTTGTTTTCAGCTATTGGAAACTCTGGCCGTTTAATTTTCAAGATTGGAGTTTTAAGTTACAAGTGGTTGTTGGGGATGGGAGATTTAGGCATGAGCCAAGGGATTACTATGAGGGTATTTTCATTAAATGAGCTGAAGAAAGCAACGGATGGTTTCAAACAAGAGCTGGGTAAGGGCGCCTTCGGATCAGTTTAAAGAGGAACTTCACACAAAGGAAGAAAATTGATTGCCGTAAAAAGGTTACACAAGTTAATTGAAGAAGAGAGAGAATTCCAAGCTGAAATGCAAGCCATTGGGAAAACCCACAACAAAAACTTAGTTCGCTTGTTGGGATATTGTGCTGAGGGATCTGAAAGGCTTCTGGTTTATGAGTTCATGAGTAATGGCTCCCTTGGGAATCTTATCTTTGGGGACAGTTCTGCGTCCAGATTGGGGTCAGAGAAGAAGAATAGCACTGGACATTGCAAGAGGGTTACTGTATATCTGCCTGAACATGCAGGGCTCCAATCATTCACTGTGACATAAGGCCTCAAAACATATTGATGATGGACGAGTTTTGGATGGCTAAAATATCAGGTTTTGGCTTAGCAAAACTTCTAATGTCAGATCAAACAAGAACCTTTACTCAAGTTAGAGGGACAAAAAGTTATTTGGCTCCAGAATGGAACAAGAACACTCCAATAACAGTGAAAGCAGATGTTTACAGCTGCAAAGTTATGTTATTGGAGATTGTATTTTGCAGAAGAAACTTAGCGGTTAACTTTTCAAATCCATAGCAAGTTGTTTTGTCTAATTGGGTGTACTAGTTTTTTGTTATGCGAGAGTTAAACGAGCTTGTTCTTGAGGAAGACGCGGACCTAACGATGCTTGAGAATATGGTGAAAGTGGGGATATGGTGCATTCAAGATGAGCCTTTTGTTCGTCCATCAATGAAGAGTGTAGGGTTGATGCTTGAAGGAGTTATTGAGGTGGCTATCCCTCCTAGTCCATGTAACACCCCAAATTTTATTTACCAAGAATATATTGTGATTATTATATATGCTCAATAAAATGATAAATATTTAAGGCTAAAGGAATCAAATATTGAAAGTAGAAATGTGAACAGTGTTTTTAGAAAAATCGCTTGCGAGGCAATGAGGTTGTCATGTTGTTTTGGAAGATCAAATGATGAGCAAAAATTATGAAATTTTACAGGATGAAAATAGACATCCTAAGACTTAATTTGATAGGTCATATGAATTAATTGAAGCTATGTACAAAGAGTTATGAATTTTTGAAGTTAGTTCAGAAAATCTGAAAAGTCTCTGGAGTAGCGGTCAAAGATGGAAAATCTGGGAATGACATGATTCTAGCTAGTAAAATTCGATATTTTTCTTTGAAACTAGACTCAATAGAGGTTCCATACACTACTGGAAAAATCACTTTTAAGACTGGTTAAAAAAGACATTTTAGACCAGTTCTCGATCCGGTCTTGATACAGCCGGTCTAAAAAGTCTTCTACTTTTTAGACCAGACTTTTTAGACCGGTTATGGAACTGGTCTTAAAAACACTTTTTAAGACCTATTATTATAAAACCGGTCTAAAAATAAATATTTTTAGACCGTTTATAATAGGAACCGGTCTTAATTAATAAAATTTTAGACCGGTTCTTATGAAGAACCGGTCTGAAAATTTGAATTTTCAGACCGGTTTTATAAAGAACCGGTCTAAAAAGTATCACATTTTAGACCGGTTCTTTCGAAAACCGGTCTCAAAATTCAAATTTTCAGACCGGTTCTTTCCAAAACCTGTCTTAAATTTACTTTTCAGATCGGTTTTGGATAGAACCGGTCTTACAAGTTGAATTTTTTTTTAAAATTTTTCGTTTAAAAGTATACCTAGCAAGTCATTTCCCCTGTTAAAACATTTCACTCAGCAAGCAGCAGCCAGTTCAACGACATTGAAATAAATGAATCTTAAAACTCATTGGAACATATTAAAACTCAACTCAGTGCTGGCCGAAACAGAAGCAAAGGAAAACAACCATATAATAAACTCACAACAATAGACAGAATCATAATGCAAGGAAATCAAACAACCATGACAATGCTGTTTTGACCAAGTTCCTTATCTTTTCACTTACATACATACATCAAAGATTAAATTACATTAATGATGATCACACTCGTCTGAGGCTGATGATCACTAGCTGGCCTGGCTTCAGAGAATCTACACTAAGACGTACACCTCATATCCTTCATTTTCCTGTGACAACAACAAAAAAGTAGTTATATATATACACCAATAACAACATACATAATTCAAATATAGTTCATGATAATTATTTTAGCTAACTAACCTTCAATGTAGTTTTATAAAGGGATATCCTCCCATATCCCTTCATGATGATCATTTCTTGTGCCGTGTTCATTGTCTGCTTTATCTTCTTCGTTCAATTCTGGTAAACCTCTAGAAAGAGAAGGAGTCTCAAGCAGATCATTCATTGAATGACTTTCCTGATTAATATCAACGACCCTTTTTCCTTGGAGAGCTACAGACCACATTTTGTTTACCTGATCAGTAATATAGAACACTTGTTTCGCTTGATATGCCATAATAAACGGTTCATTTCTAAAACTTCTACTATTCAAATCAATTAATGTAAATCCCAACTGATCAATCATCACACCATTGTTGACATCAACCCAGTTGCATTTGAAAATGGGAAGTTTAACTTTAACATAATCAACCACCCAACTCTCTTCAATCACCCCATAATAAGGTATTGCTGCCAATCTAGGATTCTTATCTTTTGAACTAGAGAATTGCATAGATTCAGCCACTAACATAACCCTATTGTTCTGGACGGTGCTCCTATCATCAAGAGACTTTGTGTAAAATGTATAACCATTGATCACAAATGAAGTCCAACTTATGACATCAGCCTCAGGACCACGTGCTAACCATTTAATTGTATCAGAAACACATTCTTCACCATCAACCTTTTGTTTGAATCAATGTGCAAAAGTTTTGTTATGCTCCCTAATTAACCTTTGTTCAGTCATTCGACTATTTCCTTTCCGTACAATTTCTTTATGAGCATTAATGTAATATTGAACTTCATCAATATTATTCAAGATGTACAAGTAGACTTGTTGCAATTCATCAGGATCCATGCTCTTTACTGAAGCCCCGCGTCTACCGCCTTCTTCGTCATGACGTTCAGGAAGTCCAATGTGTCCTACATTTGACAAGTAATCTTGACAAAACTCCATGGCTTCTTCAGAAACATATTTCTGAACAATAGATGCTTCAAGCCGGTTAGGGTTCTTCACATACCCTTTTAGGATTTTCATAGTTCTTTCAATTGGGTACATCCATCGTAAATAGATAGGGCCACACAACTTGATCTCCCTGACTAGATGAACATTTAGATGTACCATGATGTCAAAAAAAGAAGGAAGAAAAAGCTTCTCAAGCTGGCACAAGATCAAATATCCTTCATTTTCTAGTTCATCCAATTTTTCTGTCTCAATGACTTTACTACAAATAGCATTGAAGAAGAAACAAAGTCTAGTCAAAATATGTTGAAGATCATATTCGGCAATGCCTCGAATAGCTACTAGAAGCAGTTGTTGCATTAAGACATGACAATCATGAGACTTTAGCCCCACTAACTTCAAGTCTTTCATCGACACAAGCTTCCTAACATTTGAAGAATACCCTGAAGGAACTTTAATGCCATGTAAACACTGACAAAAGCTTCTTTTCTCATCCTTGGACAAAGTATGAGCAGCTGGAGGACAAAAAGTTCTTTTACCATATGGCTTTGGATGCAAGTCTTCTCGTATCCCCATTTCTTGCAAATCTAATCTTGCCTTCACACTATCCTTAGAACTATCTTGTATGTTAAGCAGTGTCCCAACAATACTATCACAAACGTTTTTCTCCACATGCATGAAATCAATACAGTGTCTTACATCAAGCTTCGACCAATATGGAAGATTGAAGAAGACATACCTCTTTTTCCATTTACTTTTCTCATTACTTTTCTTTGTAGTCTTACCAAAGATAACATTCATATTTTTCACCTTTTCATAAACTTGCTCCCCAGTCAATGCCTTCGGAGCATCTTCAAACTCTTGTCCACCAAAAAAAGCTTTCTTTAATCTGCGATACGGGTGGCCTCGTCTAAGAAATCTCCTATGGCCAAGATAAACTGTCTTTCTTCCATGTTGAAGTTGATGGTAGCATGTTCCTTCTTCACAAATCGGACATGCTTTATGGCCTTTAATACTATATCCTGACAAGTTTCCATATGCAGGGAAGTCATTTATAGTACAAAAGATCATGTCTCGCATTTTAAAAACCTCCTTCTTGTTCGCGTCAAAAACATCAACACCTTCGTCCCACAACTCTTTCAAGTCTTCGATCAAGGGCTCCAGGTAAACATCTATATCATTTTCGTGTTGTTTTGGTCCCGAAATCAACATAGATAACATGATGTACTTTCATTTCATGCATAACAGAGGAGATAAGTTGTAAATTACCAACAGAACAGGCCATGAACTATGTATACTGCTCAGGCTACCAAAAGGATTCATGCCATTCGTGCTAAGCCCAAGCCTAAGGTTCCTAGGCTCTTCATCGAAGGCAGAAAATAATTGATCGATTTTCTTCCATTGAGAAGAATCAGCCAGATGTCGAAGCTTTCCATCGGATATCCTCTCATCCACATGCCATGTCAAATTTCTTGCATCGTTTTCATTAGCAAACAAGCGCTTGAACCTTGGTATGATTGGAAGGTACCACAATACTTTTCTAGGAGCGTTATTTGATTTGTACCTCGGGGTTTCACATATGGGACACTATTGTTCCTCTTCATGCTCTTTTATATACAATATACAATCATTAGGGCATGCATGGATCTTTTTATATTTCATCCCTAGTGGACACAATATTTTCTTAGCATCATAGTATCGAGAAGGCAACACATTATCATCTGGAAGCATGTCCTTAAAAGCCTCAAGCGTTTCTGAAAAACTCTTGTCGCTCCATCCATATCGTGCTTTCAAGCTTACCAATTTCAATACTGCTTTCAACAATTGATACTTTTTACATCCCGGGTACAACGGCGTCTCAGCATCACTACACATATTACCATATGCATGTAATTGCTCAAAACTCTCTTCTCTTACATCACGAATAATATCCTCTATTCGATCATCCGTATCCGTGTCATTATCATCAAAGTTCACTCCCCCCTGTTGAGATGAACTTGGCATTTCTAATTCTTCACCATGCCATACCCACACTGTATAACTCTTACAGAATCCTTCACAAATTAAATGTGTATATATATCTGCAGTACTTAGTCTCTTCTCATTCAAACATACTACACAAGGGCAATAAAACTTTCCACTACCATCATCGGCATGTCTACTAACGAAGTCTAAAAAACCCCTCACCCCATTATCATATTCAACACTCGTCCGTTTAGCATCTATCCAACTATGATCCATATATATCTCAACACTTCTAGCACCCTATATCCAACAACAAAAGGATAGACAAAAAAACAACAACAATAGAGTTTTAGATATTTCAACGAAATTAACAGGTACCATTTGAAACTAGTATTATTTTAACAAACCAATAACACTGACAATAATCAAACAACTAAAACAGAACATAAAGTGGTATTAATTCAAAAAGTCAGAGCATATTAATTATAAAACAATGAGAAGTGCTCAAATTAAAGCAACAACAAGAACTTTTCATTGAACATTATTAATTATAAAACAACATACAACTAAATAACAGATCGATCGAACACTAACCTGAATGAAGACCAAGGAGTGAGCTTCAACCCAAAGTCACGGTGGCGTCGACTGAGGTTAAAATGAAGTCCTCAAATTCACGGCACTGACAAAAGGAAGTCAAATCAGAGGAGAATGGTCACTGCGCTGCAGAGATTAGAGGTCGCGGTGGAGAAGACTTACGATAATCACAGAACAGCAATGACGAACATAGCAATGGAAGCGGTAATAACGAAGGAGACTTGAGCAAATGAGGGACGGCACGCCATGGACGAGTTTAAAACAAGCACGGACAGAGGTCACAGAGAAATGGCAAAGAGAGAAGAAAGGGTTCACAGAGCGCGTGATTTGGGCGCGGGAGGAAAAATAAGTGTGAAAAATCTTACCTTTAAGACCGGTTTTTATTAAAAACCGATCTTAAAAGAGGGAAAATTCACATTTAAGACCGGTTTTTACCACAACCGGCCTTAAAAAGTTATCGCATTTTGAATTTAAAATTTTTAACATTTAATACCGGTTTACACATAAACCGGTCTTAAAAGTTAAAAATTTTAGACCGGTTTTAATACAAAACCAGTCTTAAATATTTAACATTTAAGTCCGGTTTATATTTAAACCGGTCTTAAAGGTTAAAAAATTTTAAATCCGTAAAATTTTAAGACTTTAAGACCGATTTTTTTTTATAATCGGTCTAAATAAATTTTTTAAGACCGGTTTTTTTAAGAACCGGTCTAAGAAATTCAATATAATTACAAAACTGCCACCGCACAAATTTTTAAGGCCTTATCCGCCAAAACCGGTCTAAATGTGGCAATCTAAAAAAGGTTTTTTCCAGTAGTGATAGCCTTTAGAATCACACCTAAACGATGTCTACAAAATTAGTTATGAATTTTCAAAGATTGGTGAAAATTCTGCCCAGCTTTTCTATTTGCGCAAAAATTGAAGAGATAAATTAATCTTCCTTTTTCTCTTAATTATTTTAGAAATTAAGGGATGAAGGAGGAGAAGACAAGTGTCAAAATCCAATGAGACCAAGTGTCAACACCACATGAAAGATGATGGAAATAATTGTTGTGTTATAAGTCCTTACTTATGTCATAAGATTAGGTAGCCAACTCTTGAACCAATGGACTTGAGTAAATGGAAGAAGCAATTTGGATAGTTAGAGCATAAAAGGGGGATGGTTTTGTGAGGCTAACCAAGGGAGAAAAACTAGTTCAATGCTAAGGGAAGCCAAATAGAGTAATTATGACAAATAGGAAGGAGGTATGGGTTGTGACAAGTATCACAATAAGATCTCATCTTGAAAATCAATGGCTAAGAAGAAAGAAGAGGTATTTCGTTAAAACACATCCTCTTCCACTTCCCATGCACATTTTGGACATCCAAGATAAAGAAGAGAGAGAGCTTTGAAGAACTTGGAGGTTTTAGAGAGAAGAAGAAGAAGGTCAAGGTAAGAAGATTGATTCTCTTAAGCCTCTCTTGCCATTTTGCTTAAGAAACCTTCTCTAAGCTCTTTTTCCTCATAAATCCATGATTTTGAAAACTCATTCTTAGCTCAAGGAGAGAGAGAGAGAGAGGAGACGCCTAGAGAGAGAGAATTCAAGATCTCAAGAGGTAACCTCAGAAACTTTATATCTATTCTTGTATAATGTTGTTGTTGAGGTTTGTGTTTGGTTTTGGTGATTTTTGTCAAATTTGTAAATTTGGAAAGTCCTAATCCTAAGGATTTATGCTGCCCAAATTTCTTTAAATCATGGTTAGAATGTGTTTAAATAACATAATAAGGAATTAGAAGTGAAAAAATACAAACTTTGGAAGTTAAAACACAAAAGAGCAATTTTACCTTTTTCTTGACCAATGTTTTGGCCAAGACCAGATCTGGGGGAAGGAACTGGATTTTCATGAAATAGATGATTCCATTAGATTCAGTAGTAAAAAACAAGTGGGGTGACGGCTGGTCACTTTTTTGGAAAAGGCCGGAAAAGCGTAATTACGAAAACACCCTTAAAACCTTAAATCGGGGTTGTCAAGGGTATTTTCATAATTTGACACTAAATTTGGAAATTTCAAGCCCAGAAATGGACTTTTTGGGCGAAAATATGTCGGGATAGCCCTAGTCAAAATTTCAGAAAGAGTATGGTTGGATCGGGTACGGCGGGGCTAGGTCGGGTTCCCAAGGGCATTTTGGTCATTTTTTAATATAGATTCATATAACCTCCAAAAACACTATGTAAGTGTCTAAATTGTACATTTGATGTTTTAGGACCGAGTAGAGAGCCCGAGGGATTGACACGCAAATCGAGGCATGTTATTTAAGGATCAGGGAAGGGCAGTTAAGGTAGGGAACTTACCTCTCCTGCATGTGTTTGATATTTGTGCTAGTGTATTGATGCATGCTATTGCTTTGCTTGATTATGTGAAACATATATGAATAAATGAAGCTCTGTTTTGTTTATGTTATGGCCATAAGTATGTTGATTGAAACATTGAGCACGCAGATATATCATTGTGTAAACATGAGTTATCTAATTCAAGCATATCATGCATTAAGCACTTATCTTGCATGCATATTGGTACTATTTTCCTACTAAGATTCTCTCGAATCTCACCCTCCCCTACCAACAATTTAGACAGGTGAATACTGTAATGGAACGAAGACTAGAAGATGTTTCCATTTTCCCTGGGACGGGTTTAGACACCCACATAGCGCTGCGAGACCATATTAATTGTAATTAACAAGTACGAGCCCTTATGGGAAATTTTCGTAATCGTGCACATAATATCATTATATTTATGCTATACATATGTTGCCCACTGGACTGTGTATCATTTTCCTCAAATACTCTAAGATAGGTGAAAATAAGATAAGGGTGTGACAGTCCATCTCCTAATTCTACGTGATTTATTTCTCTGCCGGAAAAAAAGAATATAGAATTTCATGTTGTTTGGATTTGCTTTGTTTTATTATTGTGTTTGTGTAATAGTATTATATAGTTTTCTAAGCTTTGGTCAGCTTGTAGCTGAAAATAAACAAAGGAAGCACTTGATGAGATCAGTTTATTTTGATTTCCTTCATCTGAAATGATTTGCGCTGTTCTGTAACACATAAATCACGCACACATGCACACCTAGAATTGTTATTATTGTTATATTTCTTAGAAAAATTACTTCACATGAGTATACATTTTTTTTATATATAAAAAATTTAGGTGAGTTGGGTCCTGATGACTCACTTGATCCCGGGCAAACCTTCAAGCTCAAAAAGCTCTTACAAAGGTACTTACATATCTCCTACCAATAAAGCCCTCACGTATGTGGGATTTGAACTCACAACCTTATGTTTATGAGCCAACCCATTTACTGACTGGATCAACCTTTGTTAATAGTATAATATAAACTCCCAAAAAAAATTTATTAGAAAACTTCTATATAGACCACTAGGGGTGGAAACAAGTCAAGTTTTAGCTAAATAGGCCTAAGCATATAATGGAGGCATAAAGCCTAAGTTTGGGCATGGCTTAAATATAGACTTTTTTTAGGTTTGTTTGTGGTTGAGCCTTTTAGAAGGCCTAAAGCCTTTTTAAAGACATACTTGCTTGTAATGTAGGCCTTTCAAAATGCTTTATATTGTAGGCCTTAAAGAACATAAGTATGCTTTGAGCCTACTAAAGTCTACATTTTATTTAGGTTTTTGGTAGACGTCAAAACCTACACACATTGTTGTCAAA
Source organism: Inga oerstediana (assembly GCA_963210345.1). Classification (NCBI taxonomy): domain Eukaryota; kingdom Viridiplantae; phylum Streptophyta; class Magnoliopsida; order Fabales; family Fabaceae; genus Inga; species Inga oerstediana. Next base: position 41,039,082 of record OY723407.1, read on the forward strand.
CTCATGAGTTGGTTATCTAAGTTTACCATTTTTATGCTTCGGACTTGCAAAATCATGCTGAGTCGCTCTTAAACCCGTATTAGTTGTACACTCAATTAAACCCACAAATTCACACACTGAGTTTACCATTTTTATGTTTCTAGCTTATAAAAATCGTGTTAACTCACTCTTAAACCCGTGCTAACTTTTTTGATTTAATCATACTCAATGGCTTTATATATGAATTTTATAGAAATTTCTTTGTTAAGTATGATAAATTATAAAATTTGATGGATTTAATTTCAATTATTTGGATTTAAAATATATTTGAATTGTTGTAAATATTATATGATATGAATATCCATAAACTATCCAACTCTTGGCCTTTTATATGTCTTTCACTCCATAACCTTTCACTCTTAAGATTCTCTATGTGTTCAATGCTATAAACTTATAACTTCCCCAATGAATGGTTTGTGAGAGTTTCTTATGATTAATACCATTATACTCATCTTTATTTCCTTATAACCATATGTATACAATTCAATTGTTAGAGGCCATAAATAGAGGTCATGTATAATATATTGATACCAACAATGAAGTGAATGAAAAATACTTCTTATTTTCTCTCCAACTTTCTCTCATCTTCTTCATCTCCCTCATCCCTCATCTCTTATATTTTCCTAATTTTCATGACATATTATCAGCACGAGTTCGTTTTAGAAATTTGTGATATAAATTCCTTATAGATTGGTGTGTTCTTATATTGTATATAATAGTGTTCTATATATTGTTAGCATTCCCTTATACAGTTATCACTCACAATTTCAATTCTCTCTGTGTTTGCCACATTTTCCCCTCTTCCAATTTGAAAAGCATTATCTGAATATTTGGTTAACATTCATATGCCATTTGTCTTCACAGTCCACCGGGGTCCTACATATACAATTTTCCTTTTCTGATTAGAGTAGCATTTGCTATATTTTGTCATTTTATTTTTCCTTTTTTTTCATGAGATAATGGATATAACATTTATTCTTCTTTGTTGACTTACAATTTTTATATTCTTGCATATTTATATTCTTACGCTTATTCTTCTTTACATTTTTTCTTTTCTTATTTTATGACACGGTTATATTCCTACATATTTATATCTATACATGCTACATATTATCTATACATTTAATATGTATATTTATATTTTAATTGTTTCTATTGCTATAGTTTTTTTTTACATTTATTTATTTATTTATACTTACATCGTAGTATGTATTGTATACTTCGATCAGAAAATAGTATGTAATGCATATATTGTGTTACTGTATGATTGTATATGTCTCTCTCTTATATTCATTTATGGATTTATGTTGCCATTAATTTTGCACCATTTTTAATATATTGTATCTATTCATGGGTAATTGAAGATTAATATTGAGCTATAAGAATTTACCATTGGTCCTTAGTTTATCTTACAGGTTAATTTATACTTCTAAATTTATCATTTAAAATTTCAAGTTTTGTTCTTATTGTGATAATCACTAGATATCTGTTAATGTTGTAATTTCATATTATGGCTTTTAGCCATAATAATCTCAAATTTCTACATGGCTAGAAACCTTATCACTCTTGATAACGAGTCTTAGGTAAATTACCAACTTGTGGATCTATTAAATGGCATGAAAAAAGGTGTGACAATCTGATGATGTAATTGTTAAAAATATCAAGCCCCGTAGGCTAATGATTCAAGTATCAAGTGATACAAAAGAGCTTTATAGCTTTGAAAGATTCTTAATATGGTCTTGATGACAAAAAATTGGAGAAATTGATGATGTACTATTGAAAGCAAAGGAACATGTATATAAAAGTGATAATGAACATGATCACATTGCATCGGTATAATTGGTAGCTGAAAGCTGATGATATTTTGTCTTGGCTATTGAATTATAGTCATGAAAATAATAATATCTCTATGGTCATTAAAATTATTAGCAAATGTTGTCATATGACCAAAAGTCATATAGACAAATATATATATATATATATATATATCAGTTTATAAAAAGTAAAGGCCAAATTGATTATGAAGCCAAAAAGACTAAGATATTGTGAAAAATGTCAAAAGTAATTATGATGCCTCAATCAATAAGTTGTAGATCAAATTTATTGTAAAGTTAAAAAAACTTAAGCATAAAAGGCTGTATGATATTAAGATATTTATTTTCTATTAGCATCTAAATTTATTCTGGTTAATTTGTGCGATACAACTTATTATTGTGTTGTTTTTAGTGTTCATATACCAAAAGGAATTATCGGTCATCTTCAAATTTATTTGTATGAATATATGCCAATTTATATGGTGTGTTGAATTTATAGTTTTGATAAATGTTTATTAATGGTGAAATTATTTCTCTCTAACATTTTTATATATCCTTGAGATGCATATGTAGGACTATTTCCATGAGAAATGAGGCACTGAAGGAATTGGTATATGTATTTTGATTTTGAAATATATCATTATTCAGTCGAATTCTTTTTCCTAGATGGATATTTAAGAGTATGTGAGTTTGTTGCTTACCATATTCAACATCAAACGAAGAGGGCTATGTTTTATGAAAGGTATGTTCCTTCTCTGTAAGTTTTTTTTTTTTACCCACATAAGTGCTATAAAATATTTTTAATTTGGCATAGCATGTATGGCATTTGTCATTTATGTTTATATTAATGGATCATTGATTTGTTCTTTATTGATTTTAATATTAAAATGTTGCTACTATGCCATTATTGTAGTATATATGTGTATGAGTAATATTCATTTTATTTTATAAAATTTCAATTTGAATTTGTTTAGACCATGAACCTCTTTTTCAACGATGTTGTGTTATATTGGCAACTTATTTTCTATCTAATCGATTTATTTTGGCTGATGAATATATTGATTACTCGTTAATATAATTCCATGGATATCATATCTCTTGAATTTTTTACTTTAAGAATATTGTATTGGTTAAGACAATTGTCAAGTTGTTTTCATTACTGGTTTAATTTGGAATAATGTACCCTTGTGAGTTATAATTTGGTGTGTATGCTAAATTTATTATTTTTTATATACATAAATTGTGATTATTTGAGAAGGATAAAGGTAATGTTTATCTAATTTGTTGGCAGAAATGTATGATTATTGATTAATTTTGTTAAGTAATTATTATAGTTGGGATGTGAGATGCAATTTGTCATACCCTTTGTAACCCCCTAACTTTAAACACGTAATTATAATTCGATAACACATATTTAAATCGGATTAGAGACCATTGGATGCTTTAACCTCGTTTTAAACTTTCTGTCTCACAGTAAAATTTTTACAAAACTTTCAAAACTCTTTTTCCCATCCAGGTCTCAATTTCAATATTCGAATATAATTACCTGTGCAGTTAATAAACATTCAATCATATCAGAGTGTATAACCGCATCCCCGGCAACTCCCGGGTTCTATGCATAAAAACCTGAAGGTTTATAAGTATACACTAGGGGATTACACAACCAAAATCGAATGTAGTGTTCCTGATTCAGAATATACAGTAATCCCGAGTTCAAAATACATAACCAACGTTTCCAATTCAACTATATACCCCCAAGGGTCCTAATTGCTCCGGGTTGGCCGCTTCTCCTTTGAGCCACACGCCCTGTCTGAAATGTTAGTCATAGGAAAGAATGAGATTCGAGAGAATCTCAGTAGTAACAAACCACTCACACAATGCATAAACACAAAGCATGTACATAAATCACAAACAGCAACAGCAGCAGCAATTCACAGATACATGGTTTTCACCACAAACGACAGCACTCACGGCTGTATTCACAATACGACAGCTCTTGCTGTAATCAACATCACGACAGCTTACGCTGTAATCAGTAATCAACATCACGACAGCTTACGCTGTAATCACAATAACGACAGCTTACACTGTAAACGACAGCTTGCGCTGTAAACGACAGCTATCACCAGCTGTAACCGCAGAAGCATCATAAATCATCATAAAATAGTGATACAACACACATACAGTGCATTACACAAAGTATAAGAGAGAGAGAGAGAGAGAGTCACTACCTTGTCCTTTCCTGACGTCCTTCGGCGCAGTTGGCTCCCGAGGGCGGCAAATATCGAATCCTACAATTCCAAATGCACCATTTAGACACTTCCATAGTGTTACTTGGGGTTATATGAGTCTATAATGAAAATTTACAAAAATACCCCCGGGCCCGCCGTACCCGGTCCGGTTGCACTTTTCCCGAAATTCTAATCTGGGCTATCATAACATATTTCCACCCAAGGAATCCATTTTTGGACTCGGAATTATCAAATTCATTGCCAAAGGACAAAATTACCCTCGGCAGCCACTATTTAAGGGTTTCAGGGGCGTTTTCGTAATTATGCTTTTTCGGCCTTTTCCGAAAAAGTGGCCAACTGTAACCCCACCTAATTTTCGCTTCTGAACTCAATGGAACCATCAAATCATTGAAAATCCAACTCTAAGACTCATTTCTAGAGCTGGCCGAAATTTATGAGCTCTCCGGAGAAAATCGGGGTTTTACGATTTCGGCTCCGCAAACGCGTTTCTTTCTACTCCTAACCACTTTATTAACCATTACATTAGGTTAAAACTAACATTAAGACCCAATTTGGGCAGCATAACCCCTAGGCCATATCATTTCCAAACTTTAAAACCAATGGCAATCCGTCGAAATTTCACCGATTAAATTGCCCACAGCAACCAGAATAAGCAATATACGAAAGTTTGGAAGTTACCTCAAGCTCCTTCTGGCTTTTCCCTTTGATAACCAAAACCCTAGCCTTCTCAACACTTAAATTCTAGCTTCAAACACCTTGAATCATGTAAAAGAGAAGCTTAGGAGAAGGATTATACAAGTCAAGGGCTAAAACACCGAAGAAATCGAACTTACCTTGAAGTTATTGCTCCTTCTCTCACTAGATATCTCAAATCACTTTCCTTTTCTCTTTGAAGCTCAAGACGTCGGAAATGGCTGAAGAGGGAACGGAAAAGTGATTTATAATATCATGCTGATGTCACCTTACCACATGATGATGTCATAATTTCTAATTTCACATTTTCGGATTTTTTGGCAAATTTTCTGCCCAACTTTGAAAAATCATAACTAATTCTAGAAAAATAAAAATGAGGTGATTCCAAATCCAAATGAAAGATATTTAAGTCCTCTTCATAGTAAAAATATTGACCATTACTGAAAATTACCACAAAATTCCAGAATCATATAAAACTCATCACTGCCTCAAAACAGAGTTCAGTTTCCATCCCAAACTTTGGACAGTCATATCTCCTAGCTCACAAAACGAAATGGCACAAATTATATGTCCATGTTGAAGCTTGGGATGTGAACTTTAAGACTGGAAAGTTTCATAATTTTCTGACATCATTTGCCTAGTAAAAACGTCTATACAAATCGGCTGCCCTGTACAGAGTTTCAATGGACAGAGTTTTCAACTTTTGCACAATTGTTCCTAATGGTTCCAATTTCACAATAAACACTCTCCCCACACGAATTTTCACAAGGAAGCCATTGGAATCATTAAAATATCCAAATTCCCATCACACATTCTTCAAAAGTGTTTATTCAACAATAATTACATCTACTTTTGAAGTCATTAGCCCTTAATCATTTTTTGGGATATTACACCCTTACCTTATTTTCCATGTTTTTAGAGTGCTTGCGCGTAATTTGGTGAGCAATATAGAAATAACATAAATATATTGATATTTGATACATGGTACTTGATTACATCACAGGTTTACCCCATAGGGTTTGATATTATTTACAATTTTATACAAAATATCCAAAATAACAATTACATATAACCACATACCCTCACATTGGGATCCGTGCCTGTCAGTTCCTCGTGTCTATCACTTTGTTTTAGGATCCGCTAATTCCCACTGGCACATTATCATTTATGAAAAGGAGTGGGATTCCGAGGAATCCCAGTAGCAATATACTATCGTTTATATAAAATGCTGAAAGTAGATATCATATGCACCATGTATGCTCCAATTAAGGAACAATATAAACACATGTATGGTATACATGGGATAGGGCTTCACCACCACTATCCAAATACCTTGGTTGGATTGTTACACCACAACTAGGTAGAGTGCACTTCTCGCATTCGCTGTCCCTTCACGGTAGACCGCCCCTTTTGGGCCAAACTATATTGATTAATAAAAGTACAAATAATGGCAACCACATAATCATATGAACTATGGCATGATGTATGAAGGATAATGTCACTGCCTTAAACCCTTTTCTCCTCGAAACACTGTCTCAATTTGCGTGCCTGCAACCGGGCTCTCAACTCGGTCATAAAATGTCAAATGTACAAGAATTAGGTTAAAACTTATTCATGTACCATTTCAGGCACTTCCATAGTATTTATAGTGGTTATATTAGCTTATTGTGAAAATTTACCAAAATGCCCTAGGAGACTCGCCCAGCCCCTTGCCGCCATCCCGATCCGACCGTACTTTTTTTTTTTGAATTTTTGACTTGAGCTATTCTAACATATTTTCATGCAACGAATTCATTTATAGACTCAAAATTACCAAATTCACTTCCAAAAGATCAAAATGCCCTTGGTAGCCCCTATTTCAGGGTTTCATGGGCGTTTTGGTAATTATGTTTTTTAGGGCTTTTCTAGAAAAGTGATCAACTATAATCTCACCTAATTTTCCCTCCCGGATGCAATGAAATAATCAAATTATCAAAAATACATCCCTAACCCCTCCAAATAGCATTGACTGAAACCTAAAATTTTCAAGGGAAAATTGGGGTTTTTGAGTTTTGACTCCGCAGACTTGTTCCTTTTTACTCCTAACCACCTTATTAATTATTTAGTTACGTTAAAACCACCATTTTGACCCAATTTAGGCAGCATAACGTCTAGGGTTCATGATTTTCCCAATTTAACAACCACAACAAATTAACAAAAAATTCACCAATTAAACTAACCACAACAGCCAAAATAACCAAAGATTGAAGTTTAAGAAGTCACATTAGCTTCCTTCTGGCTTTTCCCTTGTTGCCGAAACCTTAGCTCCTTTCAATTTCAAAATTTTGCTTCCTAACACCTTAGTTAAAATAGAAGAGAAGCTTAGGAGAAGGATTATACAAGTTAGGAGCTAGTTCATCAAAGAAATCAATCTTACCTAGAGAAAATTGCCCCCCTTCTCTCTAAAAACCCTCACAAGCTTTCTCTCTCTCTCTCTCTCTCTCTCTCTCTATGCCTATGCTTATGTAACACCCCAAATTTTATATTCACCAAATATATTGTAATTATTTAAAAAATTCAATAAAATGGTGAATATTCATGAATTTGAAATTTATGAATTTTATAAATGTTCATGTACATGAGAAAATCGGCAAAATAATTATGGAATTAATTTGGGTAATTTAAGAAGGCCAATATTAAGGTCCAAAAATGGAGAAATATTAGAGAAAATGTTTGGTAACAAAAATGCAAATTTGGCCAAAAGTGGAACTTTACGTGTATACGTAATTGAAACAAGTTGTGAAGCCAATTGAGGCCAAAGGGAAGGGCCCTTAAGTGTCTCATACATGTAGTATTAGGAGGGAAATATTAGATATATGTTAGTTAATTTTATGACACAATTGGATGAAGATAGGAATTGTTGCATGAAAAACCAAATATTGGAATTTTTGGAAATTCCATAAATTATTTAAAAATCATATAATATAATAAAACAAACATTTCCATCATCTTCCTCCAACTCATTTGGTGCCCTAACATATCTAAACTAAAGAGAGAGTGTGTGTGAAATTCTAGAGAGAGAAAGAGAAGAAAAACTTGCAAAGGTAAGTGATTTCTTTGGTAAATCAGTTCCTAACATGTATAACTCCGTTCCTAAGCTACTCTTTTATGTGTTTAAGGTTTGGGAAGCTCATCTTTGGGTGTGTGAAAGCAAGGGTTTCAACCTTATCGAGAAAAACCATGGGGAAGCGAAAGGTAACTTCCAAACCTTCATATATTGTCTATTCTAGCTGCTGTGGGCAATTTAATCGTTGAAATTTCATCGGACTGCCATGGGTTCTAACTTTTGGAAATGGGTGTGCCTAAGGGTTATTCTGCCCAATTTTAGTTCAAATGGTTGTTATAACTAAATTAGATAGTTAATAAAGTAGTAACACGTTTACGGAGCCGAAACCATAAAACCCTGATTTTTTCTGGAGGATACTATAATTTTGGCCAGGTTGTTAGAGGGGCTTAGAGTTGGATTTTCAATAATTTGATGGTTCCATTGGGTTCAAGAGAGAAAATTAGGTGGGCTTACATTTGGGTACTTTTTCAGAAAAGGCCGACAAAGCATAATTACGGAAAAGCCTCTGAAACTCTTAAAGCGGGGTTGTCAAGGGAAATTTTGTAATTTGATATTGAATTTGGTAAATTTGAATCCAGAAATGGATTCCTTGGGTGAACATCTTTCAAAATAGCCCTAGTCAAAATTTTAGGAAAAATACAACCGGTTGTATATAGTAGTTGTATATAGTCAAATTTCCTTGGGTAAGTTTGAATCCAGAAATGAATATAGTGGTTGTATATAGTCTGTATTTAGAATAGTTTTGGGACATTCTATACATATTTGTCATTATTATCGATTTCTGCTCTGTTAATGACTGTCTATAAATAAATACTTATTATCAGAATAAATGTACTTTTCTGTTTTCCTATGGAACTTGTTCATTATTGCCCTGCGCATATCAAAATGGAAACGGGTGTTGCATTTTTGGTATTAGAGCCAATAAGTGGTTTTGGCATTATCAGAATGGTATACTAATATGGTTTTGTTTGTATGGCGACAGAACATCATGTATAGTTTGAGTGAGCCCATGACCAGTTCAAGTATACCATTTGAAGGGTAGGAGGTATCCGTCAATCAGAGTCCATTAGAGTAGAGGATACAGGACGGACAGCGGTTTGGAGAGTACTGCTTACCTGGAAATCTGCTCATGCAACGTACGGCACAAAAAAGTGTGCTAGTGCTACCCGTATATGAACTTGAACCCAGGCCGGCATCTCCAGGGAAGTCTCAGGTAGGAGAGACCAGCGAGTATTCTAAGAAAGACTTTAAGGAGGATCCAAAGGAGGATCCAAAGTGGGATCTTGATGATGATCCAGAAGAGATCCTTAAGGACGAATCGATCGACAGTGAGTCTCAGAAAGAGCCGGTGCAAGTGCTGTATAACCTACAGTCAAACCTCGAGTTGTGGCATTATCTGCAGGGCTGATATATCCGAGTAGTACTAGAATATAACACTCTCCGTTATCAGTATCTTGCATTCTTGATAGATGTGGGAACGATGTATAGGCTTTATGAGGATATGGGAGTGGGGTTCACGAATGAGGTTTGGGCATATACTACCATGGCTTCTTTCTAGATACAACATACTGGAACAGACAAAAGAATAATATTGTAGAGAGGGGTCGGAATAGGAACTTTTGGGAGTTCCTAGATCACGTGAACACCCTCGTAGCAAAATATATGTATATAGGTTGACGTAGGACCCACATGGTATATTTTGGGTGATCGGAGACAACTGACACATATTATGAGACAAGGGCAGATAGGCAAAACCAACGGATAAAAGAAATATTTAGCCAGAGTCGGTATTTTGGGGAGAGTACAGACAGGGAAATGTAATGTAACAAAGAACAATATGTCAAGTACAGTAGTTTATAGGTTATCTGATGTTTTTATTTCTCTGTAGCTACTATAAATAGTTGTGTATGTTATGTATGACATATCTGTATACCCTGACTTTTATGAAATAACGAAAATGCCTTTTGCTCTTATATCAAAATTTACTCTTCTCTAATTTTATGTAGAGTGAATTATGGAGATGGTACAAATAAGAGAATGTGGTAGAGGCTGAAGTAGAGGTCAAGGCTGAGGGCATGGTGGATATGGTAACAACTTGGAAGATCCAAGGCCTAACCTTATCCAGCAACGAATATTAGATATGTTAGAATAGCAACAAACTACAATGAATGAAATAAGAAGTGACCTTCAAGGAGTACAACAAAGGTAGGATCATCTAGAGAATCGTCTGGATGAATTTATGTGGGGAAATTATGAAGAAATACCGAAGGAACCCTAACTAGAAGATTTACCACCAAAGCCTGAGGTGGATATTCAAACCTGGCTGAGCAGGTTCAGTAAACAACAGCCACCTATGTTCAGGGGGAAGTTTGATCCTCAACTAGCAGAAAATTGGTTGGCTTATTTTGACAAGATTTTTGATATGTTGCAATGCCCAGAAAAGGTGAAAGCCTAGTTAGCTATCTACAAGCTAGAATATGATACTGAACGTTGGTGGAAGGGCATAGATCTTACCTTAAAGGGAAGGAATATTCCTATTACATAGGAATTATTCCAAGAAAAGTTCAACGAGAAGCACTTTCCCCCAACTATCAGAAGAGAAAAGGAAAAAGAGTTTATGTGCCTTAAACAACAAGACTGGGAGAGCTTTGACGATTATTTTGTTAGGATCAGTAGGCACAGCGGAAGAATTTTAAAAATTTTCACCGATCCTAATCGAAGATCTATCAACGGCATTTAAACCAAGTTGGAAGGATTCATACCTTTTTATGTTTCAGGGTTTTCACGATCTCTCGGAGCCAACACGTCAGGTCCGCTCCCTCTACCGATATCCACACGAATGCTCTCCAACCGAGACTGCGTGCTAGCATCTCTAATGTCTCCTAGGGTTTCTCTTGCGGCTCTCAATTATAATATATATCACAATATATCTGCTCTATCAAGTTTATAACCTATTAGGGCTAGTTTCAAATTTCAAAATTAATCATCATTAATTTTAAAATTAATTAACTATTAATTATCTTGATAAGCTAATTAAATAAATTTAGTTTAAATTAAATCTGTCCAACAGTTTTAATTTAACCTATTTATTTAATCTAAATAAAGAGCCATTAGATTTAAGTTATCTTCATAAATTAAATCTGAGATACCATATCTCTATCATGTTAGTTATTAGATTTAATTTATCTTAATAAATTAAATTTAAACCTAACACAATATAATAATATCATATAATATATATATACATATATATATATATAATATGTATTTCTAAAATACATATCTATATAATATTATTAACGAATTTTTATATTACATATATACATATATATAAATATAAAATTCGTCCACCCTAATTAAATATTATCTCGTGTTGGGCAATTCTTGTGTGCGACCCTGTAGGCCCATATGAAGTTGGTAGTAGGCCAATAACTGTACTAACCCACAAGTCACAAGTGGCCTCTAGCAAGACATCACGACTACCAAATTCATATAAGGATCGTTAACACGATGCAACCTGTCATACAACTATGTCACGTCCCTTTTGTCACACGATATATCGGTCAAGGATAAGGCATGGACAATGTCATCCTCTTATTCCTGACTATTACTTTATCGATTCCTAAGTAGTCTGACAATAGAAATGGAAACTCCTTTCTATTGTAGTATGGCCATACATTTCTCAGACTTACTCATCGAGGGGCCCAGTAATATCTCTCTACTAATGTGAGGGATAAATTCCATCTTGATCATTCATATTCATCTGCATGAAAAACTACCAAGCCCGATTATAGCCTTTATCATCACCCAGTCAAAGGTGACTTTTGACTAGTTCAAAGCTTAGCAACTCTCATGTAGGAATCCATGATGACCTCAGGTCAAAGGGCATTGTGATGTGGTTATACATGAGAAAAGCTTATGACTTGATCCATGTAGCTTTCTCATAGTGGGTCGGTCCAGCACCTTGTACTCTTACAAGTGCCTAAGATTTTGAATCGTATCTCCATATCTTATCAAAGTCATACTGATCTTGTTTCATCTCTGCTCCCGTATAGATGACCGACCAGGGACATTTTAGGACAATCTTTATGAATTATCCAAGGATACAATTATCACAATTAACATGCAAATAATATGATAACAGAATGGAGAAATTTCATTAAATTAATAATGTTCAAAGTACAATGATTGGCCCTTTAGGCAAAATTTCCAACATATTTAGCCTAGTACATTCGACTATTGCGATACTCGTCATACCATAAGCTGAATGAATATGAAGAGTGGAACGCAGATATGTTGATTGAAGGGTTGAGACCCAAATTCAAGGAGAAACTAATTTCTCAATATTTTACAGAGTTTAGCAAAGCGACAAAGGAATGTCGATACATTGAGAAGCGTATGTCGAGCCTAGCAACTTAGACTAGTAATAAAGGTGCTTCTGAGAGTGGAAATTCATCACAGAAATGAAAAGAACAGGGTAGATCTTCTGGGGAAGATAATAAGAGGTTGAATCAGGATGGAAGCCATGGAGGCCAGGGTTTCCCAAGGGGCGGAACATGTTGGCATTGCCGCAAGCCATTTCATCCTGGTAAGACGTGTAGTAGAGCCCTGTTAAGGATGGATCCTAACAAACCACTCACTTGCTCTAACTGCAGCAATCCAAGGTACTTTTTGAAAGATTATCCATAGAAGCAGCAATCGAAGGAGACTAGACCCAGGCTTCCAGGCAAGGTCTACACACTGACACAAGAAGGAGCTCGAAAATCTCCAGAGCTGATTCAAGGTATGATTTCTCTCAACGGCAGTCTAATGCATGTTATGTATGATTTTGGTGCTAGCCATTCATTTATTGCATATGATAGTGTGAGATGATTGAGGGGCATGATTCAACTGTAAATCATTTATTATAACGGCTTATGTTTGTTTGAATTACGGGATAAATATTGAGGGGCATGAATCGACTGTAAATCTGATTTGTTTGCCACTGCAAGGGTTGGAAGTAATTTAGGGATTGACTGGTTGACAGCAAACGATGTGTTACTAGATTGTAAATAGAAAAGAGTTATATATCTAAATCCACAACTGCGAGCTGACATAGAAATTACTCTTAACCTTCTCTCCGCAGCTAAGGTTGAGAGATATTTGCAAAAAGGTTATCAGGGGTACATGATATTCTGCTTTATGCAATCAGAGGTTGGTGTAGCCTTGGAAAGTATCCTTATAGTAAATGAGTTTCCTGATGTGTTTTCAAAGGATATCGGTGGATTACCTCCAGATAGGGAAGTGGAGTTCTCCATTGACCTAAGGCATGGCGCAAGACCAATCTCTAAAACCCCATGCCGTATAGCTCCAAGTGAAATGGCGGAGCTAAAGAAGCAAATTGAGGAGCTACTTGAGAAAGGGTTCATACGACCTAGCATGTCACCTTAGGGTACTCTAGTACTTTTTGTCAAGAAGAAAGATGGAAGCCTACGTCTCTGTATCGATTATCAAGAGCTGAAAAAGGTGATCGTAAAGAACAAGTATCCACTTCCTAGAATTGATGATTTACTCGATCAGTAAAGTGAAGCAGTACTAAGCTGGAGGAGACCAGAGATTGTATTTGAAGTATGCAATTTTCTAAGTCTAGCTAGAAATTACCAAAGATTTATTCAGAATTTCTCTAGAATTGCATTACCATTGACGAAATTGACGCTGAATGCTCAACATTTTATGTGGGATAAGAATTGTGAGAAAAGCTTCCTGGAGATGAAGCAAAGGTTAACTACAGCACCAGTGCTGACGATCTTAGATCCACAGTTTACGTATGTTGTTTATACAGATGCCAGTGGATAGGTGATAGAGCTTAATATTTATATATTTTTATTAATTAATCTTAGGCTTTTATGGGACTTAATTGAATATTTTGGGCATAATCAAGTGTTAATGTAAGATTTTAGTGAAAGAATAATTTGGGAATTATATTAGTTAAATTGTTATATTTTTAATTAATATTTTTTATTCCCATTATTCTTTAATTGTGAGCAAAAGATATTACCTTTATGAATATAATTTTGTAGGTGATGATGTGGCACAACTTGAGTGGTTAATGTCAAAGATGTTATTTTGGAGCTTAATGAAGGATAAAAATGGAACATCACAAGTGCAGAATTTATTTTCACATTTTTTCTAAGAGGAGGTTAAATGAGTAAGGGCCTTGTTTGATTGTTGCAAATTTATGCCTAATGTTAAAACACATTTTTATCTCTTATCCAAACAAGGCACAACTCACTTTTAATCAAAAAATACTTGAATTACAAAGAGAAAGAAAGCAAGTGGCGGCTGGCTTAAATTAAAGATAAGGAGCTAAAGACCGAATGAAATAGCAGCTGAACCGAGTGGGGAAGAAATAGAGAATAAACCCTGCCGAAATTGTTGACCGATTGGGTGAGAAGCAAGCTGGAGAAATTAAAGGAGGTGAGACCGAATTAAGCAAGCTGAAACACATTAGAAAAGCTGGACCGAATTGGAGAAGAGATCGAATTGAAAGAAAGGGAAGGCAGCCGAAATGGTTGACCAAGAAATTGGAAAAAGAGGACCGAATTAAAAGGGAGAGGAGCTGGACCAATTAGAGGATGGTTGAACCGAAATTAGAGAGGAGCAGCGAATGAGAGAAGGTGTGGAGCTACGGAAATAAAGGGAAGGCGTGGCTGGTGTGTAAAAAAAAGAGGACGAGCACCGAAATGAAAAAAGATAGAATAAAAAGCAAGCGGCGCTGGAGAGTGTGCAAGGGAACAAGAGAATTCGCTGTTGCATCTAGAGTTGAAGTGTTTTTCAGTGTTTTCCCCCTTGTTCTCCATGGCTATCCTCCTCTCATTTCATCAAGCCTTATCCTTCTCTTCCTCTATGAGTAGCTAAGTCTTGGTGATTTCCTTGAGTTAGGTAATGGTTTGAGCTTCTAAACTTCAATGGAATTCCTTTAAGCTCTCTTTTTAGTTCATGATTATGTAGCTTGGTTAAGTATGTAATTGTGATCTCAATTGCTATGCCAAGTGAATAAACTTGGTGGTTGAGCTAAGAGTTGATTAATTAAGCTTGGTATGATTCATATTAGGAGTAGGTTGAATTGTTTATTCCAACTTGGTTAAGTGGGTTTAAATGGTTAAACTGAATGTTTTGAATTGTTGTAATGGTAATTACAAGCTAGAATTGGAAGTTAGTTATTCATCTCCTTGAGTCACTATTAATTGATAATACTCATTTAATTGCTTCGGTTGAATGAATTAAATGATTATTGTAAGTATGGAGCTAGTGGTAGCTTAGTTCCATCCTCTTGACTCATTATGGAATTTAAATCATTAGCAAGCAAGGAAGACTAAAACCCCAACTCAAGGGAATCTCGTCTCATCATTATATTAGTTAATTGAATTTATCTTGTTGTTAGTATTAATTTCAATTCCTTTTGCTACTTTGTTTTTAAAAACCAGAAAATACAAAAATATTGCTTTAGCTTAGATTACTTCATTAGTTTAAAAATCAAATTCTCAAAATGATTTCTCACAACTTTAAAGTTTTTTATCACTTTACTACTTAGAAACTTGGAAATTAATCTCTTCACAAGAACGACCTAGGTTGAGCTACTATGCTACATTTTCTAACCTAGTTTTATTTTGAGAACTCACACGACATGGGTTCACCAACAGGGATTGAGATGCATGTTGATGCAGCATGGCCGAGTGTTGGCATATGTATCTCGCTAGCTGAAACCTTATGAACTGAACTATCCCACTCATGATCTTGAGTTGGCTGCAATTATGTTTGCTTTGAAAATCTAGAGACATTATCTTTATGGTAAGACTGTAGAATTGTATTACGACCATACGAGCTTTAAGTACTTGTACGATCAGAAAGAGCTCAACATGAGACAGCAAAGATGGATGGAGTTACTAAAAGACTATCATCTAGAAATCAAATACCATCCTGATAAGACTAATATTGTTGCTAATGCATTAAGCCAGAAATCAGTACAGGTGGCAACCATGATGATCTATGAGCAGAAACTAATCAACGATTTCAGAGGTTTAAATCTATCTAGTCATATTATGTCGAATAGTAGTGTAAATCAAATATAGAACGATTTGAGGGCAATTATTAAAGAAGCTCAATTGCATGATGATCAAGCACTATCTACCAGAGAAAATGGAGAAATATTAGAGAACATGTTTGGTCCAAAAAAAATGCAAATTTGGCCAAAAGTGGAACTTTATGTGTATACGTAACTGAAACAAGTTGTTAAGCCAATTGAGGTTAAAGTGAGGGGCCCTTAAGTGTCTCATACATTTAGTATTAGGAGGGAAATATTAGATATATGTTGGTTGAGTTTATGACACAATTGGATGAAGATAAGAATTGTTGCATGAAAAACCAAATAATGGAATTTTTGGAAATTCCATAAATCATTTAAAAATCATATAAGATAATAAAAACACATTTCCATCATATTCCTCTAGCTCATTTCATGCCCTAACAGATCTAAACTAGAGAGAGTGTGTGTGAAATTCTAGAGAGAGAAAGAGAAGAAAAACTTGTAAAGGTAAGTGATTTCTTCAGTAAATCGGTTCCTAACATGTATAACTCCGTTCCTAAGCTACTTTTTTATGTGTTTAAGGTTTGGGAAGCTCATCTTTAGGTGTGTGAAAGCTAAGGTTTCAGCATTGTAGAGAAAAGCTAGAGGAGAGTGAAAGGTAACTTCCAAACTTTCGTATATTGTCTATTCTGGCTACCGTAGGCAATTTAATCGGTGAAATTTCACCGGATTGCCATGAGTTTTAAATTTTGGAAATGGGTGTGACTAAGGGTTATGCTGCCCAATTTTAGTTCAAATGGTTGTTATAACTCAATTAGATGGTTAATAAAGTGGTTAGGAGTAGAAAGGAACGCGTTTACGGAGCCAAAACCGTAAAACCCCGATTTTTTCTGAAGGATACTATAATTTCAGCTAAGGCTGTTATAGGGCCTTAGAGTTGGATTTTCAATGATTTGATAGTTTCATTGGGTTTAGGAGGAAAAATTAGGTAGGGTTACAGTTGGGCACTTTTTCGGAAAAGGCCAAGAAAGCATAATTACAGAAATGCCCCTGAAACTCTTAAAGCGGGGCTGCCAAGGGCAATTTTGTAATTTGACATTGAATTTGGTAATTTTGAATCTGGAAATGGATTCCTTGGGTGAAAATATGTGAGAATGGCCCTAGTCAAAATTTCAAGAAAAGTGCAGCCCAGCCAAGATCCTGGGGACATTTTGGTAAATTTTCACCATAGGCTAATATAACCATAATAAACACTATGGAAGTGTCTAAAATGCATGGATAGGTTATGACTTATGTGTTGTACATTTGATGTTTTATAACCGAGTTGGATGCCTATAGTCAACACGTTTTACGAGGCGGACCCTTTGAGACATGAAAGAGGTTAGGGTAGGGACTACTATCTCTCATATACTATAGGACTGTTTGCATTATGTATGTTACTGTATTTTGTGACTTGAACATGTGCTGGAGGCATATTACCTAGCTGTGGTTTAAGACCTAGCTGAGGTACACTAGTCTTACCTAGCTGTAGTTAAGGACTTGGCTGAGGTACACGTAAAGGTTGTAAGTTGGTGTTTGGCCCTGAATTTTGTGTACAACACGGATGATATGAATTTTCATTTTACTGGATACGGTGCATTTCATATTTAATTTTCGTATTTTATATGTTGATCGTATGTTTCTACTGAGATTCCTTAGAATCTACCCCTTTTTTCTAAACCAAATGTCTCAGCGGGTGCCAGCAGCTAGAAAGCCAAAGATGCAGAGAAGGGAAATTGACGTGCACATTTCCCAAGATGAATACAGTGGTTGTATATAGTTTGTATTTGAAATAGTTTTGGGACATTCTGCACATATTTGTCATTATTATCGATTTCTTCTCTGTTAATGACTGTCTGTAAACAAATATTTATTATCAATATAACTGTACTTTTCTATTTGCCTATGGAACTTGTTCATTATTGCCCTACGCATATCAAAATGGAAACGGGCGTTGACAGCATGCTCAACAGTTTTGGATGGAGGAAGAAGGAAAAAGTGTTTTTAATATGTCTTGCCTTGTTGTTCTATTTATTTAATACAAGAAAACCAAATTTTATGACACATTTGGAATTTGACCATATCCTCTTCCAAAATGGTGTCATAACTTGAATTAAAATTGAATCAATCCCTCTTTCTTTGGGTAGCTGAAATTTACGTCCTAGGGTCCTTCCATCAGCCCAAAATAAGCTGATCACAATTTATCTAATAATTACAACACTTGCCATCACTTTTTTTCCATTTTCTGATTTATTTGAAATTTTGGCAGATTTTTTGCCAAAATTTTGAAAAATCATAACTAAAATTGTAGACATCGTATTAGAGTGATTCCAAAGGATATAGAACTCTTATTGAGTCTAGTTTTAAGGAAAATATAGCTCTTTACATATTGGAAGCACAAATTTCCCAGAATTGAATTCTTTGGATGCTGTTCCAGAAAATAAATAGTTTTTCTAGGCTAAATTCAAAAATTCATAACTTTTTGTATATGGATAATGATTCATATTACATGTCAAATTAAAGCTTAGGATGTGTACTTTGCTCCTGTAAAATTTCATAATATTTGAATATCATTTGTTTATTCAAATTCACATGAAAATCTCGCTGCCTTGCCAAAAGTTACATTGGCAGCACTATTCACATTCCAATTCTCAGTGTGTTAATCCCTATGATCCAAAATTTATAGCTAAAGGCTATTCAAAGTGTATCAATACTCACCATTTTATTCCTTTAAATATAAGGAATTTTAGTGACCGAAACTTGGGATGTTACACAATTCTACTTATTATGATTTATTGAGTCATCATATAAGATTGAGAGCAAATAAATATGTTGGAGATAATCTTAAATATTTCATACTCATATGTTAAATGTGTATGAAATAAAGAAAATTTAAATATATTATTAATAAGTAATAAAATTATATTCTGATGTAATAATTTGCAGTAGTTCCTGAAGAACTTTATGTAATATAATTGATAGTTTTTTTTTTGGCAGAAGAATGATTAGTCATGAAAATTTATGACCAACAAATTTATATCAAAGCTTCACAGCCCAATTGGATTGAAATTCATGATTGTATGTGAGGTATGGAATACTTGAACTTCCAAGTGAAATATAGGTTACTAATCTATTCACACTTCAAGGGGAGATCACTAGAATACAAGTGTAAGTTAATATTGAAAACCTCTACTCATATACTTCCTCTAAATCCTAACCTCTACTCATATTCTTGCTCTAAATCCTAATTGATCTCCCTAAATTTATGAAATTGAAAAGTTTACTGTTGGTTAAGAAATATGATACAGTAAACCAGAAGTTTACTGATAATCACAAACTTATTGTTGCCATGACTCATGTGATCATCCGAGTCATATATATGATGCAACAAAGTATTAAGATTACGCAGTGACATCCATGAAAGAACTAGAAGATTCTTCATGAATAGCCAACATATTATATTATTCAAGAATTATAATGTGTTGTTTGTTCTCAAAGAAAATTGATTATGAGAGTATCATTGTTTATGATTTGGAATGGATCTCCAAATTTCTGGAAATAAATCAAACTAAAATATATGGGCCCATTCAAATAGCATGTAAATGATATAAATGCTCAATAATTTTAATATATGCATCTATAAGATGGTTGTGTGTGATATTACTATTAGTTTACAACTTGAAGTTTGCAAGAATGTTTGAATAAATTATTATGTTAAGCCCAATTTCCAGATTATACAATTCATTCATTGAAGCCTCTATAAATAGCTAGATTAATACTTATGGGAACAAAATTTATATTTCAGTGTTGGCATTTTTTATCTTACATATTGCTGCATTTACACTAGCCAGCCAAATTCTCCCGATAAAATTGGCTTTTGGTCAAGAGCCAAGATATTCCATCTTAAAAAGTTTGAATGTGCATTCCTATTAATCCACCACAGTGCACATAGATGGATATTTAAAGGAAATTGAGGTAAATGTTGGGTAAGAATCTCATTCTTCTTGTTTGTCCCTAAATAAAACAAAAGGGTGTTTCTAATAGAAACAAGTGGATTTTGGTGACTTATATTGCATGATTAGTTAATTGTCATTTGACAAAGTTTTCCTAATATGAGGAGGAGAAATTGAATAGCTGGAAAAGAAAACAAATGGAATGCATTATTATTATTATTATTAAGTATAGATCCTTGAATATAGCAAAATGAACCAGAAGTTTTCAGGTTTTGCATTCATAAAATATTGCATAAAATCTAACAGATGCAATTACTGACCTAAATGGGAATTACTAAATCTCATATTCCAGCTAAAAATGCTCTAATCAACATAAATAAAAGTGAGACATGCTCAAAGTATGAGAGAATAATCGGTTCCAAAAGAAAAGATAAAAGAGCAAATAATCAAGATGATCATATTAAGGAGGCAGATATTCCAAAAGAGGTCAAGACATAACTAATTGCAAAAACCTCAAAAGAGGTTCAGGAACCTAAAAGCAATAAAGAGATCTCAATGAATTATGTCATAACATGAAAAATGGAACTGAAAAGATAAAGTAGTCGATAACAGTTTTAGTAACAATATCACGTAATGAAATGAGGATCTTATACATAAATATGTTGGTAGAAAAAAAGATGATTGGCCAACTGAAGAAGGGGACAAGACGCAATGAAAAATGTTCTTTTAATATTTGAAATTTATGGACCTGCAGTCCAAAATATTTAAAATATAAAGTTATTTGTGATATATGAATATTCATGTGAAAATAAAGATTTTCACAAGGTCTAATGATGATTATCATGAGGGACAACATTTGGTGGTGGATACAATCATTGTTACATATATTATTAGTCTGGCAGTATATGCAAATAAAATAATTCATCTATTAGATATCATTATATATAGCATATGCATATAGATAGTGAATATCACATGAGAATTCTTGAAGGGTCCAAAATGTTGAAAGCATGTCTAAGAAAAGTATTCAATATATAAAAAGTTACATGCATTAAAATGATTTGATTATATATATAATTGATTAAAAGATATGAAAAATGAATAATTTTACATATTAAGTTATTGGAAACCTTAATAATTTCAAAATCATATATTTTTGCTATGATGATGTTGTTTGCAAAAAAATTATTGAATTTAATGGTCTATGAGTATCACATATTTATGAATATTTACATCATGCTACTATTATAGTTATTATCTTTCTTCTAGTAAAATCAAGATGCTGCAGGTACATTATAGATACTATGAAAATGAGATTTAATGTGATAGTTTTATGAAACTATTCTATAAGTAGATTTTGTTCATAACAAATCAAACATGTGGATAGAAATATATCATCATGATTTTCAAGATATTTTTATTTTATTATTTCCACAATGCATAAAGGCAAGTGGAGAATATATTGACATTTAACATATCCAAAAGATATGGTAGATAATTATGTTTCAGCATACGATTTGATGACAATGCATTATGCATAGTTTAGATAAAAAGGACATCAGTTGCTTGAAAAATCATTGATGACAGTTGCAATTGAGAAATCAGTATATTGTCTTGAGATATGACAATCTAATCACAATGAGTGATGTTGCTATTAGGGGGATAAAGATCATGTTGTATTCTTTTCCTTAACTAAGGTTTTGTCCCACTGGGTTTTCTTGGTAAGGTTTTTAATGAAGCAACTTTAATATGTATTGTGTACTCTTTTTCCTTCAATGAGTTTTTGTCTCATTGGATTTTTCCTAGTAAGGTTTTAATGAGCTACAATATTTGTTCATGGACATCCAAGGGGGAGTATTGTAAATATTATATGATATGGATGTCCATAAACTATCCAACTCTTTGCCTTTCATATGTCCTTCACTCCATAACCTTGCACTCTTAGGATTACATATGTGTTCAATACTATAAACTTATAACTTCCCTAATAAATGGTTTGTGAGAGTTTCTTATGATTAATATCATTATGCTCATCTTTATTTCCTTGTAACCATATGTATACAATTCAATGGTTAGAGGCCCATAAATAGATGTCATGTACAATGTATTGGTATCAACAATAAAGTGAATGAAAATTGCTCCTTATTTTCTCTCCAACTTTCTCTCATCTTCTTCATCTCCCTCATTCCTCATCTCTTATATTTTCCTCATTTTCATAACATGAATTAAATTGTTACCATTTTTTATGTTGTTATTATTTAATTATACACTATTAATACATATTTATTCTTAAGAGTTTACTATTAAGTTCACATATGAGTTTGTCACTATCACGAATTTACTTAAATTCGTAAGTTTGACAACCTTGCCTACACATATATAAATTGTAGGCTTTAAATAGGCTCAAAGCCTACATATATAGTAAAGTAAAATAAAATTTATTTAGTTACATATTATTTTCTTACAAAATTATAATATATATATATATATAGAGAGAGAGAGAGAGAGAGAGAAAACGACACTTAAATACCATTTTAACTTACAAAATCTCAGAAAAAATTTGTTAACAAATGGAAAAAATAGAGATGGGATGGGGAGGAATTTGAGTTTTTAAAAGCATTGGTGATTTTACAATAATTCCTATAATATTTTAATTAAAAAGAGAGAGATAAGGCACCCTCGTCGGAGCACCACCAACCGCCAGCCATTGGAGCTCAGGTGCTGTTGGCTATTTTCTCAAGGAGTGGACTAATTTGTTTTTCTTAAAAATGTGGAGTAGACGTGGTGGAGGTGGGATTTGAACCCACCCCACCATAGTTCCAAAAGGTTTGGTCATTTAGTCACCAAGCTCCCTTTGATACATATGCATAAGAATATATATGTATAATACATAGGAACGTGTAATGGTATTTGACTAAATGAATAATAGAAATGACTAAAGATGTAATTATATTGACTAGAGGCATAAAGGTATTCATTAAATGAATAATGATATTAACTAAATGTGTAAACATATTGACTAAAATCGTAATGATTCTAACTAAATATGTAACATCCTAAACTTTATTTTAGGATTTAATTACAATTAAGAAAGAGTTATTTATTATGAATGGGTTTATTATATAATTATTGAAATAAAAGTGTTTAGTAAAAAAAGTTAATTTAAATATAATAATAATAATAATAAAAGTAAAGGGGCACGTGGCCCCATTACTATCACATGTGGGGGTATAAAATATACCCCCAACTTCATTTTCCCACTATCATTTTGAGCGTGGGAAGAGAAAGGGGAGTGAGGTCAGTTTCCAATGGAGCCATTTTAGATCCGGTCAAATTTTTGGGATAATTTAGGTAATCGAAATCACTTCTTTTTTCTATTGATGATAATATTGTACTAATTAGTGAAAATTTTGGGGTTAAGATTTTATGAGAGTTTTGAGTTTTGATAATAGATAACTATAGATATGTAGAGGAAGGCTAATAGCTAATTTTAACTAGTTTAAATTTATCATTTGGTTGTTTTATGATTTTATAATTAAATTTTTTAAAACAGACCATAAATTATATTTTTAGGATGTTTTTGACCGATTAAATTTGGATTAAACAATTTATTTGGGTTATTGGAGGTATGATTGAATTTTAATCATTTTAGTTTATTAGATTTAAAGTTATATGAAATTATAAGTTATGATTTGATATTTAAGTTAGAGTTTAATATGATTTTGATTATGTGGAGGTTTGAAGAGTTGTTTAATAATTGGGTTAAGCTCATTCAAGTTATAAAGGAGATTTAATTGATATAGGATGTTGATATTGATTATTTTATGATTATGGGTATGTTGGAGGTGAAATTTGAACTCATGAAATTAAGTGATTAAAGTGAGCAATTTGAGGATTTTAAGGTGATTAGAGGAAATTATTGTTGTTAAAAATTTTATTGAGTGAGATAGAGTTAAGAAATTTTAGGATTTGTGATTTAAAAGGATGATTTGAGGAATAGATAAATTGTTGTCATTTTTATAAGGAAATTAAAGCAAGCCAATCATATGGGTTCAATTACTGTTATTTACTATTGTATTATAGCATTATTATTAATTTTATTAACATGTAAATATATATTTATTGTAGAATGAACTTAAATTTAGCTTGTTGAACTTGAATTCTCTCAAGTTTAGTTCTTGTTTCAAGAACTTGAGGGAACCACTTTCCAATTTATATTGTATGTTTGTTCAAGTGATTATTAGTGTATGTTGGTATTTTTAGTTGCTATAAATATTTTATAGTATTTTATATATAAAAAAGTACAATGACAGTATTAATTATGGTTTTAGTAAACTTGTTAGTTAAGTGGGCCTAAATGATTTATTTGAATGATTAATAATGCATGGCATTGAGTATTGCTTATGAGAAAAAGATGATCATATCGGATTTGTGATGTTAAATTGTTGAACTGCATATCAAGTTGTATTGGATTATATGGAGTTGTGGTTATGGGAGGTTTGATGCTATTATACCATGTGGTATAGCCGGCCACTTGGTGCCCAATGGCTGGCTAAACATTCTCAGGGTCATTGGTATCACCATTCCTTTGCCAGGTTAAGGGTTAGCTCAAGGGACATGTGACCCCTTTCCATATTCTAAGGAAAGGGAACCCATAGTTTGATGCAAGTTCTATAGCTTTTGGCTGGGTTACACCTCACTATTGGAGAGCTTGGTGTAGTCTTGTCACAGAGATGAATCATGTTATGTGTTGTAGCCCATGGGTTTTGTCAACGGTTATAAGGATGGTTGTGGGAGTCATATGCATGCTTAATTACTCCTTGAGCTATTATTGATTATGAAAAACTATTTATACTTTGTTATATAAATTGATGTTTAGTCAGCTTAACTATCTTGTAATCATTCCTTACATACTTGTTAAATTGGAATGGTGGTTACTGGGCCCATGTGACTCACCCCTAGTTGATTATTATTCTTTTCAAGCAAGGTTCCTCATGGGATACGTTCAGGGAAGGCACTTGAGGCTTAAGTTTGCAATTGTGCATTGTAAACCCTCCTATTTTGGTAATTATGTGTTGACTTTGTATATTGCCACCTAGAATTCATTCATACTCTAATATAACTTATGAAACTATTTTGAGAAGTAAATAAAGAAGGCATAAGGCCATGGGTTATAAATTATGACTTTTAATCATGGATCCACTTTTGTGTAAGTTTTGATAAAGTTATGGTTCTATATGAAAATGGAATTATTCAGGAAAGACATGAATTGTGATTAATGAGATTATAGTTCCGGGAAATGATATAAGGCCTATCGGTAAATTGTTATCAGGCTTCCTTTATCCAAGGCCTACTTATTGTACTGTTGACTGATATGTGATTTTAAATCATATGTTAAATACTTTTTTTATCCATTGTAGATTAACGTCTTTCTTTTTCTATCATCGTTATTCTTTAAGTGTTTTGTTAAAATCTTTTCTACTATGATAGACCTTTGTAATTGGCTTAATCCTTTTCTACCATAGTGGTACTTAATGAAGTATTCAATTATGTTTTGTAACTGTTAAATGTATGGTAATTATGAGGTTGCTACAAAATGAGTAATGGAAATGACTAAATGAGTAATGGCATTACTAAATAAGTAATGATATTCACTAAAGATGTAAACGTATTAGCTAAAAGTATAATAATATTGATTAAATGAATAATAGTATTAACAAAAGGCGTAAATAGTATTAATATAGTTACTCATTTAATCAATACCATTACTCTTTTAATCCATATTATTATGCTTTAAGTTAATATCCCTACTCATTTAGTTAATATCTTTACGCCTTTATTTAATGTCATTATTCTTTTAGTCAATACCATTACGCCTTTAGTAAATACGTTTATACCTTTAGTTAATATCATTACTCATTTAGTTAATACTATTAGTCGATATCATTACTCATTTAGTCAATACCATTACACCTTTGTTAATATCATTACTCATTTAGTTAATACCATTACTCATTTAGTCAGCGCCATTACGCCTTTAGTCTTTTACATTACTTGTTTAGTCAATACCATTACGCCTTTAGTCAATAAGTTTATGCTTTTCATTAATATTATTGCTCATTTAGTTAATATCATTATGCATTCGGTTAATATCATTACTCATTTAGTCAACACAACATCATTATGCCTTTAGTTAATATCATTACTCATTTAATTAATATCATTTCACCTATAGTCAATACCATTATGCCTATATATGTATCTCTCTCTCTCTCACTCACACACACACACACATTCTTATGCATATATATATATATATATATCAAAGGTGCTTGGTAGCCCAATGGCCATAAACGTTTTTGGAACCAAGGTGAGGTGGGTTCAAATCCCAACACAGACACACACGCACACATGCACGCAAGAACGTGCGCACGCACTGTAACCCCTACCTCGAAAATAGTAATTATGGTTCAATAATGCACAATTAAAATGAATTAAAGACCAACGGATAATTAAAACTCATTTCAATCCCTTCCTTCCGATAGGGTTTTCACTAATTCTTTCAAAGTTCCTTCCCTATCCTGGTTTCGATTTCAAATTTCAAATATTATTACCCTATGCAATTAAATCACACTTATACATATTAGAGTGTACAACAAAAATCTCGGCAACCCCCAGGTTGATATATATACATACTAAGGGTTTATACATTGCCATTTAAAGGATTACACTACCATATCCAAAATACTATTTACAGAATATACAGTGGTCCTTAATCCAAATATGACAACCAACTAAAACCTATGTCTGAACTATCCACCCTTGGTCGTCTTCTTTTTCTTGGAACCGCTTGCCCTATCTGAAGGTTAGTCAAAGGAAAAAATGAGATTCAAGAGAATCCCAGTAGTAACAAATCACTCATACCACACATGATCACACGGCATGCAAGTAAATCACCAAGCAATAGCAGCAATACACATCACACCCCACCCTCATCCCCTTTACCGCCGGGAAGGCACACAGTCCTTATCCAAACCGTTGTTAGCGACTCAAGGACTATTGGCATGGCGGTGCATACACATAGCTTTACAACTCACATAGCCTTTCAACTTCACAGATAGCCTTTCGGCCCATAAATAGCCTTTCAGATTTCACATATCCACAGGCTTTGCAGCATTTAAAATCATCATAAATCAATGATATAACACACATACAATACATCACATATAATATAAGAGAAAGAGTCCCTACCTTGTTCTTTCCTAGCGTGCTCTAATACAAGTTGTTCACGGGTAGGGCAAATATCAAACCCTATAAACCAAAATCAAGGACGATGAATTAATCTCTATTCCAAACACTTAAAGTTGGTTATCATTGCACTCTTTAAGTGGTTACTAGAAGCCTAGACACATGCTTAAAGGATTAGAAAGTACTAAGTTGGAAACCATTTTTCAAAATCACAAAATGCTGAAAATGGGGGTTGGCTGCAACCAAAACGTGCATAGAATGTTTTTGGCTGTGGCCAAAATTTTCTGGCTGCAGCCAAAACATGCACAAAAAGTTTTGTGCTGTAGCCAAGAATTCTGGCTGCAGCTAAAGGAACTTCAAAAAATCATAATTAATTCTATAAAAATTGAAATGAGGTGATCTTAGAGCCTATTGAAAGCTCTTTAAGTCCTCTTCAAAGGAATAATATGGATCATTACCAAAAATCACCACACAATTACAGAATCACACAAAATCCAATACTGCTCCAAAACAAATTCTAGTTTTAATCCCAAATTTTGGATAGTCATTACTCCAAAACTCAAAATGAAATGACACAAATTATTTGTCCATTTTGAAGCTTGGAATGTGAACTTTAAGACTGAAAAGTTTCAGAATTTTTAGACACCATTTGCCTATTCAAAACATCCAGACAACCTAACTGCTTGTACAGAGTTTTAAGGGACAGAATTTCAGTTTTTGTGCAATTGCTTCCAATGGTTCAAAATTCACAACAAATACCATTCCCACACCAATTTTTCATAAGGAATCCATTGGAAACACCAAAATGACCAAATTCAACTCTCATTGACATATTCCACAAGAAACACAACATGTCACTCAATAACCCAATTCAATACTCACAATGCAATTCCTTTCTATTCAAAGTTTCAAACCAATTTCAATGGCACCAAAACACAATATGACACCTATTCCAATACCAAATCACCATGCAATCCAAAAGACCCTAATAACACAAAAAATAAGGCCAAAATCCAAAAATTCCAAGTTCAACCAATAACCACAATGATTATGTCAAAATGTGGCAAATTCTTATCTCTTCCTCTTTCCAAGACTAGTTTCTTGTTTCCTCTTCTTTCAAATTTCTTCAAGTGTGCAAACACATTTCAAAATTCTAAAACCATAGCAATAAAGCCTTCAACACCATGAACAAAATTAATGAAAGAAGTTTGAGCTCCCAAAGTCATTTACAAGGCCAAAACCCTACCTTTGTTTTTCTCTTTCTTGCTTGGTTTCAACGAAAATGAAGGAGAGAAGATATATAAGATGATTATGAATAAAAATAATCAGATTTTTGGTCTCTACTAAGGCCATTTTGCTGACTTGGAGATGAGAGAGAAGAGAAAAAATGAGTTGAATCTTTGACTTGATCCATGATCTACTCCTTGACACTTGGCAAAATCTTGTTTCTCCTTCCTTGGCACACATAAGCACACACACATGCAATTCCACTCTCTTGTTCATGTAATCCTAGCCATTGATCTTTAAATTACCAATGTGTCTCCTTTTCAATAACTGACCAATTGGTCGATAATTTTCCTTTTTACCCGTTTTGCCCCTGATTATGGCAATTCTTACTGAAACACCACCAAACACATGTTTATGGTTCATATCACTCAACCATGGGCCCTCCCCCTTCTTTAACTCAATTTAAATGTTAATCCACCATTGAACTTAAATATAGAGTTTAGGCACAATTAAAACACATTCGAATCAAAATTCACATTGTATTTTTCTCAAGTGTTTATTTAACAATAATTACATCATTTTTGAAGTCATTAGCCATTAATCCCATTTTTGGGTCATTACACACACGCACGCGCACGCACACACACACACACACACACACACACACACACACTTATGCATATATATATCAAAGGTGATTGGTAGCCCAATGGTCACAAATTCTTTTCGAACCAAGGTGAGGTAGGTTGAAATCCCACCTCTTCCACCCTGCTTCAAATTTTTTTTAAAAAAATTAATCTCCTCCCTAAAAAAACAACCACTGGCTCGAAGCTTTGGCATTCGATGGCTAGAAAGTGCCGGCTAGCACTAGAACTTCGGCTGTTGGCCGACCAGTGGTGCTCCAACGAGGGTGCCTTTTATCTTTTTTTTGTTTTAATTAAAATATTAGGGGTATTATTATAAAATCACCAACACTTTAAAAAACCATATTCCTCCCCTATCCCTTTTTTGTCACTTCCATTTGTTAACAAACTTTTTGAGGTTTTTGTAAATTCAAATGGTATTTAAGTGTTTTATTCCCATATATACATATATATATATATATATATATAATATTTTAAATAGGTCGAGCCTGCAAGTTTGTATACTAGGCCTTTAAAGAAAAAAGTTCAGCATATTTAAATAAATAGGTCTTTAAATATACCTAAAGTCCGGCCTTGTTATTAAATAGGTCAAGTCTTACCCAACTTTAACCAAGCAAGGCCATAAGCCTCTGTCAAAGACCTAGCCTATTTCCACCTCTACATAGAAACTTAGGATAAGAAAAAAGTCTAATGCCTCGTGCGGTACAAGGAAGTGTTTTTGAAGGAAGTAGAAGTAGAAATAGAAGTAGAAGCGGAGATGGAAATTGACGTGGAAATGAGTTTTAAAACATGTTTGGTAGGATGATGGAAATGAGACAGAATTTATAATTTAAAAATATATTTATAATTTGAAAATACAAAAATGCCCTCTAGCCAAAAAATATATTCTACTCCTATTGTGCATCACCACTGGAAAATCTATTATCGATAATCAATCAAATAGGGTAGATCTGAGAAAGTTGAGAAGAATCAAACAATCAATCAAATATTCATCAATAATCAGTCAAACATTGAATAGGAAGGTAGAGACTAGGGAGGCAGATTTGAATCTTGTAAGCAGAGTCGTTCCAAGCATAGGCTGGGAAGGTAAAGACTAGGGAGGTAGATATGAATTAGTCAAACATTCCAACCCACCATACATAAGGCTAACCCGTTCCAAGCAGAGGGGGAAGAAGAAAATTACAACAATTACAAAACCCACAGCAGCGACCTAAATCATGCGCGTGTGAATTGGCGACGGCAAAGGTGATGGAGAAATATGACGAAGGCTTTGAATTTTGAATCTCTGATATGACTTTCTTTTTCCTTTTTTCAGAACTTTCGTCCCCTTCCTCTACCCAAAGTCCCTCCACCCCAAATGAAGGTACGGGTTGGGCTAAAAGATCTTAAGGGATTTTTTTTCCAAAGAATGTCACAATGGTAATGGAGAGAAAAAAAATACTCCTTTGACACAGCCAAGATTCAATCTTGGATCAGAGGAAGACAATGGTAGAGTCGCATTCGTTGCCGAAGGGAGACAATGACGGATCACGTTAGCCGAAGGAGAGGAGGATGAAGTTGCGTTTACTACTGGAAGGTGAAAATCAATGTTGTAAAACCCAGACTGGACTGGCTGGTTTGGCTCAAAACCCGGTGAATCGGGCACTTAACCGGTCCAGATGAGACTCCAACTCGAGGTTGCTTGTGACTCGGCTAGCTCAGGACTAACTCGGGCTTGTTGGCCGAGTTGATTTTTTAAAAATGCCAGATCCAAAACAGAGGCCAAATAAGAAAAGAAAGAGCATATCCAAATCGAAGATTGAAGAAAAAAGGGAGGAGTAGATCGAAATATGAGGTTGAAAACCCAAAAACAATGGAGGTTGAAGAAGAAAAGAAGCAGATCCAGTCGTCGGAATTGATTTTCAGATCCAGTCGCCATGGTTTTCTTGCGGCTGCCTTAATGAAGTACACTTGAAGAAGAACAAATTGAAAGCATGCTTCAAGAAGAAGATGGTGGAAGCAAAGAAAGAGGGGAAAAATCGGGCTTGAAGAAGATAGAAGGACCAAAAGACTAAGAGAGAAAATCATCGTGCTTTTTTTTTCTTCTAGAGAAATGTGTGCTACTGCCACACTCCAACATCGACTAATGACAGCCAAAGGAATGGCTATGGCTACTGGCTTCTCTCAAACGTCTAACACTCTAACCTAATGTTAAAAAAATATAAAGACAAACTACCTTTTTATTTCCCAATTCTTATTTACACAATTTTACTAAAAAAAATAAAATAAAAATTAATTCATTTAGGCTCAATGGTTTTTCTTTTTCATCATTAATATTTAATTAAACTATAAAAATATAATATGTTTAAAAATAAAATAATATTCAATAGCCACATGTATAAAACATTAAAACCATTCAATGAAAAATTTAATAATAAATATTCATGATTTAACCAATTAATTTTCATAAAATATAAAATGGATAATAATATAAAATATGATCTATTAAATCTATTATTTTAATATGACCAGGTTAACTCCAAGTTGACTCCGGTTTGACACACTAATCCTACTTCAACCGGTTCAGTGTCCAGTTCGAATTTCAGAACCTTGGTGAAAATGCATTCGCTGCCGTCACTGGTGGAGAAAGGTTGTCGTCTCTATCAAAGGCTGAGGACAATCGCCGCCGTCCCCGTGGAGGACCGTCACCGTCGTTGCCGATAGAATATTAGTAGAAGGAGGGAGGACGAGAGTTGGGGTTGTAATGGAAAGGGGTAAAATAGACATGACACCAGTTCTTAGGGTGGGTGGATGGAAGTCACTTCCATCATTTTTTATGGAAGTGAGTTCCTAGTGGAAGTGGGTTCCAGTGTACCAAACATCCCAATTTTAGAATTTCACCTCCACTTCCACTTCCACTTCCCTATCTTCAATTCCAATATACCAAATGTAGCATAAGAGTTAGAAGAGAATATGAATATCAGCATAATTGAATATTTACAACATTTGCCTTAATTAATTATGAAAGAGTGTGTAAGAGATGCAAACATGTTTAAGGGAGCCTATTTATGAAAATGATAGTAAAATCTTAAAGACATCAAGTAGTTCTCTACTTTTCTCGGCAATGTACTCTCTCCTTTCCATCCCTTTTATAAAAGCCTAAAATTTAAATTAATTTGGTCCCTTTTTAAAAGATTTTATTTGGGATTATCTAAGCATTTAATATGTTTTTATTATTTTTGCCCTTAGTTAATTCTATTATATTTCCTCATCTTTTTCTCACATTACATTGTCTGTCATATTTTCTCTTATTACTACTCTATTTCTCTTTCTATATGCTCCCTTATAAATAGGGGTATACTTAACAAAAATTATTTCAGACATTTTTATTACTCTTAACTGATTTTTTAAATCGTGTAATTTGGCAATCAAACTCTTATAAAAAAGATCAGAGTAACTATTTTAATACTTTTTCAATTTAAGTTAATTTTACTCATTTCGTCATAAACAAGTACTTCTTAATAAAATTGTCTAAAAATTAACTTAATTTTTATTTGTATGTCTAATAAATATTATAAATTTTTTTGTAAGAAATATGTATTCTGCACACTTTTACAACGATCACACTTTTTCAAAAAAAAAAAAAAAAACTTTTCACAGGCCCACCGGCTCTATACTTCTACAAATGATGTACAAAGTATTTGACTAAATGCCATAGCTGCACCTGTTGTGATGACAAATTAGTGTAGAAAGTGCTTTTATTCCTATTTAAATTTTTTACTGATGAAAAAGTGTTTTTTTAGTATTTTTTAAAAAATAAATACATAAGTTGGATAAAATAATATTTCAAGGATGTATATAAAAACACTTAATAAAAAATAAATTTAATATAATAACAGATAAATTAGTCAATATAATTATTTTTATTTTTAATAAATTTTTATTATTTTATACAGTATTTTTAAAATTCTTTATTTAAATAGGATTCGCTTAATTATTCAAAGTTCCTTAAATTGGGGAAAATACTGGAGAATTAGATCAGTATAAGAGAAAATTCATAATTTTAAGTTTTTCAATATAATTATAAATAAAAAAATTTAAATAATTTAAAATATTTAATGATTAATTTTAACAGTGATGAAAATTAAATTGAAGTATAAGTTTGAAATTAAATGAAGGGCTTCTGCAATTTTAACAAAATGAAAGGCGCTCACTGTGGGTGAAAAAAGAAGAGTCTAACTTATTCAACCCTTAGGCTCTGTTTGGTACGTGGTACTAGAGGGATTGGTACTGGGCTTGATACAGGTATTACCCATTTTGTGATGTTTGGTATGAGAGACTAGAGAGAACTTGGGACTGGGAATATCATGTAAGTGGGATTGCAATAAAACCACATCTCCCTTGGTATTGCTTTCTTAATCCTGGGATTGAAAATTTTGAAGACAAAAATATCCCGGTTTATAATAAATTATGGACAAGTGGACCCTTCTCAGTTTTGACATAAATTAAGACTCATCTCTTCTCATTGCTCTTTGTTGTCGTTGCTCCCGTTCTCCATTGTTGCTATCGATCTCCATCCTTTTTTTATGTAAGAGCAAATATTCATATCAATAAGTCCTTACAGATGAAAAGAAAGAACGACAGAGACATTAAAGTAGTAAAAAACCTAGAACCAATGAAACCATAAGCAGATCTAAAATAGGTACGAAGGACATGTATTCACTACACTCTGCATCTGGGGCAGCCTTTTGAAACCTTTGTGCTGGTTTTTTGATTTCACGATCAGCCATAAATCATCCATCTCTCTGGTTAGATGCTTGATTGGGTGATGAGCAAAAGTACGCCCAGGATAAAGTTCAATTTAACGAGCGTCATGCTTTCTTGTGTCATTACCTCTGCGTATTAAAAAAAATTGATTTCATCAAAGGCTTGTTTGTTTCGAGTCAGGACGTAAAACTTTAACAAAAGCATTGCTAGGTTATTTCTTTTTTTTCTATGTTGAATCACATGGTTGCTCAAAGAGCAGTTTTTTTACAAAACTATCAATAATTAAGTTATATTTTAACTAATTTAAGTTTAGTTTAATTTGGGGGCACTCACAAAGTAAGGGTAATAATTTGAGTTAGGCTTCAGTTGTTTTGTTATATTTGTTGCTGTTTAAGATTATATGTGCAGGAAATAGTAATAGAGAGGAAGACTGGGGAAGAAAGGAAGGCTAGTCACTAACAGAGGAGGGGTAAAAAGTTTTGTTATAATATTTGTTTCCAATTAAATATAAGAGGTATCATAGTCTTTTTATAATTTATGACTAGTTATGAAATAAAATTAATTTAAGCATTTCCTATAAATATTACTTCATACCAAACATAATTTAAATGTCTTAATTCTAGTTACAATCCCAATCCTAATAACAATTCATCAAAATTCTGTTTTACATACCAAACACTGCCTTAATGTAAATCTAGGGATGTACATTAACTCTACTTGATCAGTATTTAGCTCCAAAATCCTTAACTTGTATTTTTTATTTTTTATTTTTTATTTTGCGCAGATATATATATATATATATATTTCATTTATTCCTTCCTTCATTGTGAAGTCAGCAAAGAATTGGTACACGGATAAGCCACTCTATTATTGGGGGTTTTTTTTTTTTTTTTTGCAAAGAGCATGCTTCTGGGAAATACAACCTGAGTATATCATTTTCTTAAAAAAATAATTTCCCCCTGAATTTAAATCATGTCAATATTGTGAGAGCACACAAATATATAAAATACACAATACTTTATGGCGGACAATTAAGTTGCTCTCTGACTGTGCAAATACCGCTAAAGAGATCCAAAGAGTGTATTGTAATAGTGTGAACATTCATATATACTCGTGGCCTCACATTCAATGAATAAAGAATAATCATAATGCCAAATCCACGGATATGTATTATTAGTGCTTTCTACTGTCGTCAACAATCAACTGATCGATCCCGATCCATATATTTGTCTAACAATATAAATATTAAATTAAGAAATTTATATATATTTGCTATTTAATAGTTGATGTGTTCCCTAATAAGCTTCTTTAATTTATATTTATATTGTGCAAGGTCTCAGATTTGTTTATTAATTAATTACATCTAAATGTTATGTATCAGTATTTAAATCTTAATTTAGAGGATTTTTTTTCCTTTTTTTTTCTTTTTTGCAATTTCTTAAGTGGTCACGGTCTTCTGGTTGATGAAGTTAAGGAACTTCATAAAGTTTGCACAAAAGTGAATTTCGGGGAATTTTAATTTGAAAACACGAACAAAAGCCAATGTGAACAAAATGAAAAAGGAATAAACAATTAAAGCAAAAGAACAAAATAATGTGAGACAGGGAGAAAGAAAAACGCGTAGAGGAATAAAGCTAAAAGCATCAAAGATATGCATGAAAGGCAGAGTGATGGAGTGGGCCAAGCCATTAAAATCTCGATTGGTCAATAAATCAGTTGAAACACTAGTTTAAAAGGATTATTGATCGAACCGGGGTTATACTATTGGTAAGAAAATTAACATATTTCTAATCAAATATTAACAGGAGATTAGCCTAACTCAACGGTGTGTTACACCCAAGGTATTGAAAACCGGACTGGACAGTAAACCGGTCAAGGTACTGGGTTAAGAGTCAGTGGTTCAACCCAGAGTCAGATCGGGGTCAATTAAAAAAAATATATGTAATTTAAATGTTTATAAATACCATTCAAAAAATTATATAAGAGCATTTTTCTAATCAATAGTCCAATATAACCTCCTAAACCTAATACCCACAAAAATATCATTAAGTATATAAGGATTTTTATCCAACCAATACCAAAAGTATTCCACAATCTTTTTAAGGCTCATTACAAATCAAAAAAATTTAGGAAAATAATTTTTTATAAAAAAAAAGTCAAAATGACGTAATTTGGAGCATAAAAAAGTAAAAAATAAAAAATAAAAAGGGGGCAACCCGGGTCAACCGGTTCACACCAGGTTACACCGGTTTGACCGAGTCGACCCCGGATCAACCAAGGCAGTTGAACTAGTTCTCTAACCCTCAACCGAACCGGTCTGGCAACTAGTTCACCGGTTTCCAGTCTGAACCGGCCGGTCCGATCTGGTCTGATTTTGCATACCATGGTTACACCATGTCAATCTTAAATTACTCTGAGTAAAACCAGGTCACTTTTTTATGTGATCCAATTGATAGACAAGACTAGCTAGCCACATGATTTGGTTATCCGGTCTAATTGGCTAGGTCTTGGTTTCTAATTCATTGGAGTAGATCACTCCACCATATATACGATGTACATAAAAACCCCAATGTGAACATGGGGGGGGGGGGTTTGAATAAAATCATGGCCATCTATTTTGTGTTAATTTATCTATATGTTTGCTTGGAACAGCGATTGAAATGCTTAAAAGCAGTTTTTTAATCGTTATTTACGGTATACAAGGTAAGTATGTGAGAGGAGTTTTGTCTCTATTTACGTGAAAAATAGTTTATAAGTAATCTCAACACCAAAACATACTTATTTCTTATGTCATTTAAAAACCATAAAAAAGATGGATGGTTTCTCTTAGCTTCTCTTCTGATTTTCTTGGTTCAATCACTTTCTAAAAACAATCTAGTAACAACATGATGGTAGCATTGTTTGAACCTTGGACCCAATATAATAGTTCAATTACCAACTTCTCACAGAAATTTCTGAAAACAACCTAAATTTATGAACTCATGTAGTGCAATTTATTTTTAGTAAGTGCAACTCTTTTTCAGCTATATACAAGTAAAATACTTTTAATTATATGTAAAACAAAAGATATTTACAATTAGCTGAAGATACGTTGCACATAGTTAAAGGATAGTTGCACCCATTAAAGATAAATTGTACATATTGAAGATAAGTTATACTCACTCAAGGACTTAAGTCCTTAGATATATTTGGACAATAAATTTTATAATGGAAAAATTTTCAGTAATATTTCCACTCTTAAATCATGACATTAACCCTAATTAAAACTTCAAGATCCAACTCATGATCCACACTTTGATTTTATTTTATTTTTATAAAGAGCAAAATGGAAAAAGATACGCTTATAGCTTGTTTTGGTGGACAACGTACGTCACATATAGCCTTATATATAAGATAGAGGGAAGGGTTCAAATGGTGAAAGCAAGAAGAATCAAGGGAAAGAGAAGAAAGCAGTAATTATCATTGGTTTTTGAAAATGGAAGAAGGCATATTGTGGTATTGTGCTATGGTGTTGACGTTGATGAGTCTGAGATCAGCTTGTGGGCAGCTTAACTCTGGTTTTTACTCATCTTCGTGTCCAAATGCAGAAGGCATAGTAAGATCAACTGTTCAATCTCACTTCACTCAAGATCCCACCATTGCTCCTTCCCTCCTCAGGCTTCACTTCCATGACTGCTTCGTCCAGGTAATTACTACTTTTTATATATGGGCAACTATAATTAATTACTGGTTAATTAAGACATGATTATTTATTAATTAATTATTTTGTTTATTATTCTTAACAGGGATGTGATGGATCCATATTGATATCAGGATCTTCAGCAGAGAAGAATGCTTTGGCAAACACTGGCTTAAGAGGCTTTGAAGTTATTGATGATGCCAAATCTCAGCTTGAAGCTTCTTGCCCTGGGGTTGTATCCTGTGCGGACATCCTAGCTTGGGCTGCTCGTGACGCTGTCGTTTTGGTACCATCACTCACCCCTCTAAATGATATACCACCCCACCACTAATATAGAGATCGCTATTAGTCGGTTGGATTTTGTTTAAAATATAACATGCATTTGATCTCCTATGTTTATCTTCTTTTTTCAAACTAATTAATTTATTCAATTCATGAATTGATATAATCTAATATTACACTTGAATATTTTTGAAAGATCATGTCGTATTTATTCATATTAATCTATGTATTTTATTTCCTTAATCTACCCAAATTAATTAAGTAATTTTCATATTGGGTGCCATATTTTTCATTCTTTCAAAATTTTAGGGATTTGTCTAAAATTAATGTTTTTGAAAATGGAAGACTGGAGGCCCAAGCTGGGCAGTTCCAACAGGAAGAAGAGACGGCACCGTTTCGTTATTATCACAAGCCTCAAACTTGCCTTCTCCACTCGACCCTGTTTCAGTTCAGAGGCAAAAGTTCTCTGCAAAAGGCCTCGACGATCACGACCTCGTTACCCTCCTCGGTATTATTTCTGTTCCTCCAAACAATCCCATAACAAATAATCATCATCTTCATGAACCAACCAGTCTGTTTAATTCTCTCTGTGATTCCGATCTTCTTCGTATATATACAGGTGCTCACACCATAGGCCAAACGGACTGCAGATTCTTCAGCTACCGTTTATACAACTTCACCACCACCGGAAACTCCGATCCGACGATAAACCAATCTTTCTTGGGGCAGCTTCAAGCTCTATGTCCGAAGAACGGAGATGGGCTGAGGAAGGTGGCTTTGGACAGCGGAAGCGCGGCCAATTTCGACGTTAGCTTCTTCAAGAACGTGCGTGACGGTAACGGGGTTTTGGAGTCAGATCAGAGGCTGTGGGGGGACTCTGTCACAAGAAGTGAGGTGCAGAAATATGCAGGGACTGTGAGGGGCTTGTTTGGGTTGAGGTTTGATATTGAGTTCCCGAAAGCGATGATTAAGATGAGTAGTATTGAGGTTAAGACTGGAAGTCAAGGAGAGATTAGAAAAGTTTGCTCTAAGTTTAATTGAAGATATATGATGAGTGTAAATGGAAGATAGTACTGTGATTACTGATTGTGTTGTTGTGTGTAGAAGAAGGTACTGTGATTTTCTATATGTTTGGTTGGGGGAAAATGGTTATTGAGGGGAAAAGATTTTCGTGTTTTTATAATAAAAGAATAAGAAAAGTTTTGAGCTTTCGGGTTTGAAGGAACGTGAAAGTGTAAGGCAATGCTTCTGTCAAGGTGGCGAGGACAGAAAGTGCGGGTAAACAGAGTTAGCCAAAAGTGCGTTTTCGTGTAAACGGAGACAACCAAAAACGCGTTTCCAGGACACTGAGTTCTGAAAAACGGTGTTTTCATGTAAACAGAAAAAAAACATAAAATTTTCAAAACATTAACGTCGCCTGAGAGATTCGAACTCTCGCGGGGAAACCCCATGTACTTAGCAGGCACACGCCTTAACCACTCGGCCAAAGCGACTTTGTTGAACTACCTTCCTGTTTATAAGTTATATATTATTAATTTATGGTCATGCAAAAATAATCATTCATATTTATTCTTTTATTTCTAGTGAATAAAGGATAGGAAATTAAAAAACATAAATACATAAAAACACTATTGACATTGATAATGCACTTTCAATTTTCTAAAAAATTAAGGGAAAAAATAATGTATATATATATCATTAAGGTTGTCAAACTCATAAATCTAAATAAACTTGTGATAAGAATATAAATTCAAAACCTCTACTCATTTTGGCTCTCTCCAAATAGAGGGTTTTTGGGGAAGAACCTTTTTTTTTTCTTTTTTAACTATCATGATTTTTGTGATGTTCTATTAACTTTAACTCTTATAAGAAAAGTAAGAATAAAGTCTCAGCTTGTTCCAGACATGGAAAGAAAATTATTTTAAAATAAAATAAACATATAAATTTCTTGACTATTTTCTCTCATGATTTTTGTAATATTTCGTTAATGCCCATGAAAAAAAATCCTCACTCATTTTAGACACAGAGGGCAAATTAATTTAAAATGTTTGTTGATTTTTTTTCCCACATTATTTTTGGTACTTGGAATTTTTAAATATTTTAATAATAAATTAAAAGTATATCATGATTTAAGTTTTTTCTACACATATTAACAATACATGTTGGGACTTGGCCAAAAAAAACAATATATGTTGATATACAACTTGAATTAAAGTGAAAATTACTTTATATAACATATAAATAAAGTTATATAAATAAAAAAATATCAATTAATACTCCCTCCAGTCCTTAATATAAGATGAATTTGAGCAGTTGATCTTGGTTCTAAATATAAAACATATTTTTTATATTTATTTATATTTTTTCAATTTACCTCTATTGATACTCCCTTAACAATAATCAAGGAGGAGAGTGAAGAAGGTGATTAAAGAAGATGACTAAGGTGTTTTAAAAAATACATGCCATACTAACTAACTAAACTAATTTTCTTAATATAATCAAATTAGGTAAATATATCTTATATTAAGGATCATAGGGAGTATGTATGAGTATAATAATAAATTAATTATTGCCACTTCTGTTCTCCTTAAATCAGATAAGGAATTACTAAAATCCCTTCCCTACCCCGTTGCTTTTTTTCTTGTGCCTGCCAATCATGCTACAAAATGGCATAGTTTGCATAGGGATATCTCTTTTCAATCTGTGAGTAAACTATAGGGGCTAAACTATGTATTTAAAAAAATGGACTAACGAAGGCCCATTTACTTGTGTGATCTCCAAAAACAAGAAAAGGCTTAGGCTCTGCTCGGTTAGTGGGAGGGATGGGCCAAGAATGAATACGAAGGGTTGATAGAATTGGGTTCTTAATTTTTTTTTTTTTGGGGTTTGGTGACAAGGGTTCATATTTACTAAATTGCCTCTTTTTCTCATTCAACTATCTTGGCCCTTCGTGTTCATCACCACCACGGCACTAACATCCTTTGCTATCATTGGTTTCTCTATTTTCTTACTTTTTAGCATACTTAATGCCTCATTTGGTACAATGGAAGAGTTTTTTATGAAAGTGGAAGTAGAAGTGATTTTTAAAGTACGTTTGGTATGACTGTGGAAGTAAGATATAACTTGTTTAAAAAATATATGTATTTTTATATGAAAATACTAAAATGCCCCTATAAAAAAACCCTCCTCCCTCTCCATCACAAACCTCCAACCTTCCGTCACTCACCATCGCCGCCGGAAATGGCCAAAAAACCAAAGACAAATCAAAAACAGAAATCACACAAAAATCAATGTTTAAAATCAAAATCTAAACCAAGATCCCAGAGGTTGGAGGGAGATCAAAATATGAAAAATGAGACGAGCCCTAAAGATTTCGAACAGTGCAAACATTTTAAAAATATACTGACACAATTCACCGTCCGTCTGTCGCCGTTCAACAATGCAAGCATTTTAAAAATATGGTTGAAGCTTGGTACTGAAGGAGGAGACTTCGCCGTCCTCCGCCGCGAATCTGAAGTCGAAGTGTCCTCCCTTGTTGAAAACAAACTTGTGAGTGGATGTGCCTTAATATTGTTGTCCTTGCCGTCACTGTGAGTCTTCGTCCTTGTCGTCGTTGTGTGTCATCGCCACCGTCCTCGTCGTTGCCTAAGAGAGGAAGAGGATCGACAAAGTTCAAAGAATCTGGAGATCGCTGGTGCCTCATCGTCCTACGCCGTTGCTGGTGGGTTGCCGTCCTACACCGTCGTTGGTGCCTTGCCGTCGCCTTTAAGGGATGGAGAGGGAGGGCACGGGGTAAGAGTTGTGAGTGACTCGAATATGCAGTGAGAGGGGAGAGGAACAAAAGTGAAGGGTAAAATGGTCTGAAAATACCACTTCCATCTGTCAGAGTATGAAAGTGAGTTCCACCATTTTTTATGAAACTAACTTCTCTAGAGAAGTGGGCTCCATCCTACGAAACAAACAAAATGGTGGATTTGACTTCCACTTCCACTTCTCTCCTCTCAATTCCCTAGTACCAAACATAGCATTACAGTTATAAAGTAAGAAAATACAGACAAATCAGGAAATGAATCGATACACTTTATTATAATTGACAAGAGCCTTTAAATAGGCCAATTTCATTTAAATAATATAAATAATAAGCTCCCTTCCTAAAAATTAGACGCAACCCACCATAAGAAAAAATATATTAACTAAATGCACCAACAAAGCTTGGGAGTTGATTGATAAATGGATCTCTTAAATATAATGTCTTACATTTAAAAAACTATATGAAAAATTAAACAACAAAAATAATAAGGTCACCTCCTGAAAAATTAGACCAAGTCACAATGATGAAAAATGTAATATGCAAGCAAAAATTATCTAACAGTATTTAAAAGTGAAATGATGAAATCAATCTAATTCTAATGTGTAAATAGTGGGTAACAACCGCTAGAGTGATCAACAACTTTAAAAAGTGTGGCAATTGTATAGGACTAAAGGAGTAATTCTAAGTATGACCTCATTCTAGACCTAGATCCGTGTGTTCAACTTCAAGTAATACGCCAATGCCTTTTTTTATTTAATTATTTTCTTTTGGTTTCTTTGATATTGATTGTTGATGAAACCTTGTTGAAAAAACCCTTTCTCACAAACAATAATTATCTTTAATGGTTTTACAAAATCTGATTAATTAGTGATAATCAAAAACAATTTCTCATTCAAGACATATTGGAGTTCAAGCCATAAAACTCGCCCACAAACCAACTACAAAGAAATTCGTTACTCTGGGCATGTATAAAAACATGAGAAATCATAGTCTACGAGTCTTACAACACTGAATTCCACAATTAAGATTCCATACAAAACAATTGCCAACACAGATATGGTTGTAGGTTCACCAAAATCTTAGAATACGAAAATAAGGCTTCAAGCCTAATAAAAGTTAAACAGTTAGTCCAAAACAGTTATCCAAACAGTAAATGTGATATCTCCAAAAAACATGAGATGTCCTATAATGGTTGATTCCCTTGGCCTCTAGCAAAATTAGAGGTCTCGCCTAAAAAATTATTTACAATGACTATATAAGGCATAAAGTCTCAGTTACCAAAATTAATTTACAAAATATGCAGAAAATGATTGTAAGTCAGAGAAGCAGGTTTAACTAATATAATATTAATAATATTCTCCATAATTAAACTTCACATAATATGATCAACAATTAGAACCGTCCCCACTCATCCATCTTGCTCCTCCTTATAGTTTCTAGACATTGTACAATTTATCAGTGCTAGTATAGCATGTCAAAGGTTAGCTAGTCACTTCAAGGATACTGCCGCC
This sequence comes from Inga oerstediana, assembly GCA_963210345.1. Classification (NCBI taxonomy): domain Eukaryota; kingdom Viridiplantae; phylum Streptophyta; class Magnoliopsida; order Fabales; family Fabaceae; genus Inga; species Inga oerstediana. The sequence continues at coordinate 41,082,191 of OY723407.1, forward strand.
TCCCATACCACCACTAATATACCATAACAAAGAGGTGTCCGCCCAAAACACTCAACTCAAAATCCAAGCCAGTAATAAGAGAGCTGATGGGCACAATTTCACCATATCTCTTCCACACAACCCAACATATCCCATAACAGAAAAACAATATATCAATATAGTTTTCAAAAACATTTACAAGATTATAATTCTTTATACAACATTCCATCACAAACACCATAACCATCACAATAACAACAATCTTAATAATAATCTCTGCTCATATATACAAGTTGATAATACAATGTTTCACTGAACTTGGTTCATATTAAATATAACATAATACTTTAAAACAAATACAAATAGTATAGTGGAAAGTAAGGTTCAAAAAAAACCTTACAGTCCAAAGTAAGCAAATAAAATAAATTAACCTCAGTTACCTCTGTAACACCCCAAATTTTATTCCCCAAAAATATATTATAAATTAATTGAGAAATCCAATATAATGGTGAATATTCATGAAATTTGGATCTTGTGAAGTTTCAAATATTCATATTCATAAGGAAATGACCAAATTAATTCAAAAATTGAATTAAATTACAAAGGGGATAGCAAAATCATAATTTTGCCAATTTAGCCCAAGATTAATTATTTTCCAATTAATTTGAGTTAACTCCAATTAATCAAGGAAAATAAAAGAAAATGCATAATGTGATTATTCTTGGTGGAATAAATCAAGAATTGTGAAATTAAGGGGGATTATACATAATTCAATTATGTGATTGTGGAATGAGTGACAAATAATTTTTCCTTCCCTTCCCCTCATAATTTTCGTCCAACACATGGAAAGAAGAGGGAAATTGTAAATTCAAGAAGCAAGATGAAGGTGATGTTGACAAAACTACATGCACAACTCAATGATGGCAAAGTTGGAGTACACACAAAAGGGGAGTATGGTGAATGCATGAAGAGAAGCTTGAGTGTAGGAGTGGAATACTTGGGTGGTTGAAAGAGGACACATGATTACATAAAAGGAGTGTAAGGATGGACTTAATGAAAGAAGCATGGGTTGTTGGAGCAAAAGGGGGGAGAGGACTTTTTTTTAGGAGCAAGCAAGGGAAGACAATGATTCAAGTAATGGCCAAGTCAATGAAGAAATTATGAGGAGAAGAGTGTGACAAGTGTCACATTGGAAGCCCTTGATCAAATCAATGGCTAAGATGACAAGATTAGTACATATTTTCCCTTCCTCCTTCATGCACCTCACGCACAAGCCATAGAGAAAAGAGACAAAAGTGAGTTTGTGGATCTCTTGAAGCTAAAGAGAGAAGAAGAAAAATCAAGGTAAGAGCTTATGTTCCAAGGTGATTTAAGCTTCTTATTTTGTGTAGTTCATTCTCTCATCTCTTATTCTTCATGGAAATCATGGATTAGCAAGCTAATCTTCAAGGTTGAAAAGAGAGAGAGGACATCCTAGAGAGAGAGACATCAAGGATCAAGAGGTAATCTCCAAAATCTCAATTTCTTAGTGTATTGAAGTTGTTGTTGGTAATTATTGTTTGGTTTTGTGAGTTTTGGGTTGAGTTGTAAAATTAGAAAAGCTATATATCTAAGGGGTTATGCTGCCCAAAATCCTTTAAATCATGATTATGAAGTGTTTAAATGAGTTAATCAAGGATTAGAAGTGAAAAAGTACAAGTTTTGGAAACTAAAACACAAAACTTCATTCTTTCCATTTTTCTCTAATATTTCGGCCAGGACCAGAACTGATAGTAGGAGTTGGATTTTCATGAAATAAATGGTTCCATTGGATTCAGTGGGCAAAAATAGGTGGGGTTACAGTTGGGCACTTTTTCGGTAGAGGCCGAAAAAGCATAATTACGAAAATGTCACTGAAATCCCTAAATAGGGGCTGTCAAGGGTATTTTCGTAATTTGACAGTGAATTTGGTGATTTCGAGCCCGGAAATGGATTCCTTGGGCGAAAATAAGTCAGAATAGCCTTAGTCAAAATTTTAGGAAAAAGTCATATCAATAAATAAAACACTATGCATATCGTCATATCATACTTCTAATTAAATTTGATTTTCCTTTTACTTCTTACCAACATATGAAAATACACTTAGATTAAAAAATCAATAAATAAAACACTATGCACATCGTCATATAAGTATACTTCTAAATTTCTAATTCTAATACTTGATAAAATAGTATTGCAAAAAGAGATCCAAATTAAAAATCGTATGACGATATACTCACTTTTTTCTATCATGATAATTCATAATAATAGTAAGAATGATCAAGTCGTGGGATAGGATAGATAATTTATTATTTTTATTTTAAACTTGTGTTTTATACTTGTCTTGTTGTCTTTTAACTTGCTATAATTTGCTATATTAGTTTGGTGGCAAACAATTAATATTATTTTATTCTTATGGTTGCATTTATCGTCCTTTGTCATTCAAACTACTCTCATTTTTTATCCAAATAAATTTACTTTTAGTATACATTTAGATTCATATATGGGGAAGTGGGGGGTGGTAGAAGTAAGAGGAGGCGTGGCAATATAGGGAGCACTATTGGTTCTGGTGGTGCTCCATGGTTTCTCTGAGAATCCATACTTAATCGTTGGTCTCTATTCAATGATATGGTACCGATTTAGATTAATAATAAAAATAACTTTTTTAACATGATTTATGGTTGTTGGTCCATGGTCTCCATTGTTAGAGTGAGGGAATCAATAACTAAAGATATACTTAGATGGTGAAGGGGGTTGCGGCCAAGGTTTAAAATGAAGAAACAAGATGGATGAAGAAAAGTGGACTTGTTTTGTAAACATTACATAGTTATTGTTTGAATTTGTTTAGTCCTAATTTTTCATTAATTACATAAACGATATTAAATTTTAAAGACTAAAAATACGCTTCATGAAAAAGCACTGAAACGAAACTTTAATGTAAATTGTTTTAATAAAAGAAAACTCATATAAATTTAAAGAATTAAAAGCATATTTTAATTTTAAATTTTTTAAGTAGATGTTTTCCTTATTTTATTTTTCCAAATGATACTAAAGAGGTCAAGATTAAGGAATTAAAAATACATTTTAAGAAATTAAGAAATTAAATTAAAATAAAGGTTCAAAATATATCAAATTTAGCGGGCAATTTTAATTTCATATCCGTTCTTAAATTTTATCCCAAAGCGGAAAAATTTCTCGACATCAATCAATCGAATTCAATCAACTTCCATAATCCAAAAAAGAAACAATAATGCGGTCAAACAGCCCAACATGAAGTCCAAGAGGTCATCCCTGTTCATGCGATTGATCTTCCTTTAGTTGGAACTTGGAAACACCAATCTGGTGCTTCGTGCAGCGTTGGATTTTCTGCTTTTTTGGCTGGCGCAATGTAAATGCCTCGTCCGGCACGTCGTTAACCAAAAAAAAAAAATCACCATCAAGAATCCCTTTGTCTGCTCGGATTAATTTTTGGAGAATAGCTTTTATAGTTTACGAGATAAGTATGTGAGAGTAGTTTTGTCTCGATTTACGGAAAAATACCTCTAAAACTATGATTTTAGGGGTAGGCTGCTTACGGTTCAGTTAAGCTGCTGATTTTGTTGTGTGGTTGTTTTGCTACTCTTAAACTAATGTACTAGGGAGTCTCATAGGAAAACCTTTCAAGCTACGGCTTGCTATTACTGCTCATAAAAAAAAGGGGTAGGCTGCAATTTGTATTAGAATATGTTTGGATTAACTTTTGGAGAATAGATTATGAGGAGAATAGATTTTGGAGAATAGATTCTCGAGAAAAAGTGGAGAATAGCTTCTGAAGAATAGATTTTGAGCAGAATAGCTTCTAGAAAATAGATTATGAGTAGAATAATGATTTGAGAAAATTGTGAAAAAAATCTCTCCTTGCCAACTTATTTGCCAAATGGGACCTTCGTGTGCAAATTATCTTCCGCGTGTACAGAATATCTTCCCTGGTGTGCAGATGATCTTCCCTGTGTGTAAAAATCTTCCCTATACGTATGCAAAAATCTTCCCTACGTGTGCAAAAATCCTCCATGTGCAGATATCTTCCTAGGTCCTATTTGACAAATAAATTGCCAATAAGGTATTTTTTAACAATTCTCCCTAATGATTTTGATAAAATGAGAGTGTTTAGATATTGTGGTTAGAATAACTTTTTTCATAGTTAAATTACTAAAAAGGACATTAACTTTTGTGATAATTATATGTAAAGAATAAAATTATATTTTATGTATTATTTAAGGGTTAAGGATATAAATTTAACAAAACCGTTAAATTTGACTTTACGGCGTTAAATTATAAGAGAGAAAAACACCTAACGACATTAAAAATGATGTATCTTAATCCATTATTTAACATTAAATTTTATAATTAATATCAAAAATAAAATAAATTTGTCTATATGTAATGTTAATTAATTTAACTAATTTTTCTAATATAATCAAATTAGATAAATAGGTCTAATAAGATAAAAAGGAGTATTAAAATTTTAAAATTCTTAAAAAAAAGGAATTAAAGAAAAATCGATGAAATTCAAAAAAAAAAAAAAACAAGAAGAAGAAGAGAGAGAGAGTGTGGTGTGGGGCTTATATTAATAAAAAGGACTAATTAGAGTGAGATGGTGGGATCTACGTATGAAAAAAAGCAAAAAAAATTAGATTTTCTCAAAACCATGATTTTGAGATCCAAACCATGATTTGAGTTCAAAACCTTGGTTTGACAAAATTTAGGGTGTTTGGATGATTTTTGCAAAACTATGATTTGAGATCAAAACCATGGTTTAGCAAAAAATTAGGTGTTTAGATGATTTTTCTTAAAACCAAGGTTTTCTCCCAAAATAGCTTTTTTTAATTGAATCCAAACACATACTTAGTCATTTTTGCGCCTTATTGCTTACATGGATCATAATTTGGTATCTCTTGATCTTCACAAATGTCAAGTTTCTTGTATTTTTTTATAGTATCAGTTCTGGTGGCTAAATGCTGATGATCTTATTATCTTTCTATAGATGCTGATTTCAGAAATACAGGATTGGAAAGGTCTGCAAGCTTGGCAAAAGATCTGGAATGGTTCAGAGAGCAAGGTTATGTCATTCCTGAACCTTCTTCTCCTGGGCTTACCTATGCACAGTATCTTAAAGAGTTGTCTGTGAAGGATCCCCAGGCTTTTATCTGCCATTTCTACAACATATACTTCGCCCATTCAGCTGGGGGTAGGATGGTTGTGAAGAAGGTAACTGATGGGCATAAGAATCGCTACTTAGAAATTCATGGTTTTTGTCTTCATAATTTAACAGAAACTAACTGGTTTAGAGAAGTCTCACTTGTGGATTAGCTTGTCAGTTGTATGACTCATTTGGTGCTTTGCTTCGTTTTCCATATTATATTGGCTTTGTCATCATTACTGTGATTGTTACATATCTGCTTTCTCTTTTCACATAAGGTGATGCACAAAATTCTGCATCTGAGGCCCACAAGGGTATTGTCTAATTGTCAATACAGTTCTCTCTAGAGTTCTGATGCAAATTTACTATTTATGATTTGTTTCTACCTTCTTACTCTGTATGCATCTAGTCCATCCTAATTTGAAGGTCTTGAACAATGAAGTCTCCAATTTTTCCCTTATTGATGTGTGTGATTTACCACCACTTCTGGGTGTAATATGTTTTGGCTTTGCAGCAAAAAAATGGAACTCAGAATAGTGTTGATCCTTCTCATAATCTTAAGAACTCAGGCTTTGTGATGTTTTAGAATTTTGTTTTCAGTGATTTTCTGGAGCTGACGGAAAGATCAATAATGAATGTTTTACTTTAGTCAATGGCTCAAGAGTAAAGACATTATTGCACTTTCTTAAGTTTTTAGTCTTAATCTACAGGTGGCAGAAAAGATACTTGACAAGAAGGTGTTGGAGTTCTATAAATGGGATGGTCAGCTTTCGCAGATGTTACAGAATGTTAGGGACAAGCTGGATAAAGTTGCTGAAGTAAGTTTCTTATACCATAAATCTTTACCTGTTTTATTCCTTGAGATTTTATGATTATTGCAATAAGTTGGTTCTATTGCCAATAGCTGTCTATGTTGTGCTGAGTTCACTAACAGAGAGTCAAAAATAAAGAAAAAATGGGGTCCATCTTATAAATTCTGTATGGAAAAGGTTGATTTGTTATGAAAATTGAATCTCGGAGTGGTTCATCAAGTTATTGGTCTGGTTTAGTTAGTGCAAAGATTGACCAATCAAAGGGCGAACCAGGAGAGGGTCGAATGTTTAAATACTGGTTGAATCAATCAAAATTGGTTTATGAGTTAAGGTCCAAATTTATCTTGAAAGTTTTCGCATAGGATATAAGTATTCAGAAGTGTTAAAAACCAAGCAATATTGCCCCTAACCATTAAAAATGCCAGCGGTTAATGTTAGTTTTTTAACATTTAAGGTAAATTTGCTCCATTTAACACTTATGAAGCAAAATTGATTTAAAAAGGATTTCCGGACACCCTCAGCTCTGACCTGAAAACATCAGGGACAAAATTGAACCTCAATCCTTGATCTGTTTCCCTCTAAATCTTGTTAAACATTTTGAAATTCAACATGTTCGTATCTTTAAGACCACTTGACACCAGTAAGTTTTTCGCCAATCATGAAGTAGTGCTCAAAAATTTTGTTATTCACATCGCAATGAGACCAAGATTAATAAACCATGATCCATGAACTAGTATCTCCATTGCTTTAATATTGGGAACTTGATGTGATGATATATATAGTTGCATGCAACCTTGAAGTAAATCCCCCCCCCCCACATGCTTAACTGGTATTCAAGTGGAGATGGAAAGTAATGTGGTGAATGGATTTGGTCAGGGGTGGACTCGAAAAGAAAAGAATCATTGTTTGGAAGAAACAGAGAAATCATTCAAGCTTTCAGGCGAAGTTCTGCGTCTGATATTAGTGTCATCATAATAACAGTTTGTACTGCTTGCTTTTTCTATAATTATCATTGGGCAACTGTAAGTAATGGCTAAAGCTCAAAACACTGTTGGACCTTCATATTATGTTATTTTTAGTTCATAAAAAAGTGTCTCGTGTATATATATGATTAATGTTGGTGACTCTTTGTTTAATGAGTAAATAAACATTGTTTTTAATTTCTGAATCACAAATGTTTATCACAATCTTTCGTAAAAAAAAAAAAAAAAATCAGAGTATCAGCAGTTGTTCTCATGATGTTGAAACCAGAAAATTTAACATATATGGTGCTTTGCTTCGTTTACAAGCGCGCGCTTTCACTTTCACACATATTTTCAAGCTTTAATCTTTACAAATATATGCAGGTGAGCCAACTATGCATTCTGAAATATCCTGCAATTCCTCTCTCCATGTGTGGGAAGCCATATCAGCTACATACAATACATATTTTCCAGGTTAAGGTTGAATTTTATTTCAGAACCTTTCGCTTATGAACTATCGGTATTTGAAAGCTTTGTTAAGTTGATTTTGCCTAAGAAATATTAAAAAAAGAGCAAAATCACAATAATCATTAAAATACTGATCGTTTTAATAGTCAGAACATTGCTCATTTTTTAAAACTTTCGCAATAATATTGATCAAACAAAAGCTTCTAGATGCACACTACTCCTATAAGCAAAAACTTTCTAAGTAAAATTAGACTTCAATCCTATTTTCTAATCATAGCATTAGATGCTAACTTTCTAGCCCGTCACAATAAATGATCAGCCGATTCATGCTCAACATCACGCAACACACATACAAAATAATCAACTTGACAATCGAAAAACAAGTAACATGTCCCTTGTAAGCAATCTCTTCCGTCTATAATTTTTGTAAGGGTGGAATGGGATATTAGTAAAAGTCAATGGTTCGAATACTACCGGTGGGTAAAAAGGATCAATATAATAGTAGAATGAAATACTCCTTCCGGTCTTTTAAATATAAGACATAGTTAATTTTTTTTAGAGAGATTAATGAAGTTAAATAAATTATTTAATCATATTATATATTGTATATCATTAAATTATATATCAGTTTATTAGACAAACTAATTAGTTTGGAGAAAAAAATAAAAATAAAAATACTCTAAAATAATTTAATTAGTTTTCTTAATCTCTTTAAAAAAGTCAGCTTTGTCTTATATTTAGGACCTGAGGGAGTATAATAAATTCTTAAAGACATGTTTATTTTTTTTCCCATGAATGACCAATACAGTTTTTGTCATCTAAATTTAAAATTTTTAATTAATGATTTTTAAATAAAAAATCATTTAAAAAACTGACAGTTAAGACATTATATTTATTTAAGATTTTATATGCACTAAAATAGCTTTTGCTTAATTGAAAGTAAAAAAAAAAATTCCTCAAAATCATCTAAATTCGATCGGATGGTGTACCATGGTGATTAGCACCTCGCTTACTGAAAAAGATCATTGTCACTAACCGTTTTCACCACTGTCAATAATTACTTACCATTGTCGCTTTTACCACCATGATTATATATATGATTTTAATGGTTGGAAACAAAATAGATATGATTTTAATTCCTAATAATATTTTTTATCACTTCTAATTTTATTTATCGTAATATGTCCCCAATTTTTTGAACTAATATAACTTATTTTAGCAAGTACAACAATATTTCGAAATTGCTGACGAGGTAAGAGCTATGAGGATTTATATGGTGCCAATAAACAATATTTTTTAAACTTTAAGTAGTATTTTCTTTTTTATAGAATTACTCTAAGTTTAAACTTACAATTTAGCTTGGACAGCATCAGGGGTGGGAGTAGATTAGGTCCTAAAAAATTATCATACTTAAAATTATATACATACATATATGTGTGTGTGTTCGCGCGCTTTTATTTATGGCTATGGTTTATATTTAATATTAGGTATAATTAAAATTGAAGACAATCTCTATTAATTATAATTAGTTTCCTTGCATTGTCCAAATCATATTGATAAGGGTTCGTACATGGCATGTTTACCAGGATAATAAGTAGTATAGGCTTATATAAATACACTGAGTTTATTACTTGTTTGTTGCAAGTAATATATTGTATAATCTTATGCATCCATCATGATAATAATAGATCATTTGGTTTATGGGGTGCTATTAGGCCTAGATTGATAATTTCTTTTCTTTTCATTTTTTGGGTGTTTTGCAAATTGGATCAACCACACACCACAACTATCAGCATTTACCACCTCAATTATCAACCATCACCACTATTATTGTCTCATTGTCAAGAGCTAGTTTCAATACTCATCGCAATAATAAGTACGAGATGATGAGATCTACACGGTTTCAATGCAGTTTTACCAATCTAAATTTAAAAATTCAATTAATGATTTTGAAGTAAAAAAATCATTTAAAAAACTGACATTTAAGACATTATTACTTAAGACTCTATACACACTAAAATAGTTTTTGTTTAAATGAAAGTAAAATAAATTAATCAAGACAATCTAAATTAGATTGGATGATGTGCTATGGTGATGAACTTACTCCTCATCACTTTGCTTAGTACTGAAAATCATTTCCCATTGTCACTAACTACTATTAAGACCGGCAATAGTCATCACTATCTAATCACTTACTACTATTGCTTTTGCCACTATCACTAGCCACCACCATCGTGACCACAACTATCACTATCATCATCATTGGCCACTATCATCACAAGCTAACATCATCCGCAACTGCTATTATTGTAAAATTAAAATAATTTTTTTACCTAGAAATGAATTTGTATCTATATAACTCTTTAGTCTTAAATAAATCTACTTAAATTTTAAATAAAATATATTTTTATCAAATAGTCTTCGCTAAAAGAAGTTTCATCAAGTGTTGTCACTACCACCATTAGAGGTGGTAATATGGGTTGGGACCGTGGGCCAAGCCCGCCCAACCCGACAAAATGGACGGTTTGGGTTCTGTAAAACTGGGACCATATTGATGTGGTTCTTTTTTGCCCGAACCCATATGGTCCCAACCCGTCACGGGTTGGACCACCGGGTTGGCGGGTTGACCCATATTTTTTTTAACTAAGAGGGAAAAGGAAGAACCATCAGCCAATAGTCCAAATCTCAAAAACTGTAACTCCAAAGTCTAGCCCATTTCTCCTCAATCCCTACTCTCCTCAGCGTGCTTCAAATTGAAACACCTTTAATATTAACTAATTATTGATTATTGTTAAGTTATACTGATGACTTGTAGATTTATATTTATTTTGTTGTGTATGTACCTGTGATGAATATTTAATTTGTAATGTATTTTAATTTTGTTATGTTTAAGTGTGTAGAGAAAACAATCTTATTGTATATATATATAAAACAATTTTAGTATATTGTTAAAAAAAATTGAAAAAGAAATATGGGTTGGCCCGCCCAACCCGCCAATCCAGCGGTTATGGGTTAGCCAACCCATATTGATGCGGTCCTTTTGGGACCGAACCCATATGGTCCCAACCCATGGTGGGTTGGCCCGAACCCACCGGGCCGGACCATATTACCACCTCTAACCACCATGACCACTTGCCACAATTGCCATCAGTCTACACCTCCACCACGATCACTAGAAACTACCGCCACCACCATCACCGGATGCCATCATTATTGTAATATCATGAAAAATTATTTTCTCTAATGGTAATTATAGTATAATATTTTTAAATCTATATTTAAATTTTAAATAAAGGCTATATTCATAAAAAACTTATTTTTATTCTACGCGAGATCATATAGTATATCACCAAGCATAGGATAGTACAGGATTAGTTTATACAACACATTTTATTCAATGTGGTGCCAATAACATTATGTATATAGTGTTAAGATTTTCTCGAATTGTTTTCCCAGTTATCCTATCAAGCTTTATCATATACAGTGTGCAAAATGTAACGACCTCTCTTAATTACCATATAACTAATCTCCAAATCAAGTAAAACAGTAAATATTACATAATACAACATATTAAAGGGTTCCGCTTACAATACAAATTGCAGTATGCAATGAAGTATTCAACATATGCAATATAAACCAAAAAGGCTATTAAGTTTGGCAATATACATTATGCTCATGTAATTAAATGAAACATACGATTGTTATCAAATCAAGTCTCATTTGCCTTCTTCTTGGTAGCACCATCTGAACTCTCACTTGAAAAATTTTAAATATCGATGGGGGTGATTTACATGGACTCAATAACCACAATTCTATTTTAACAAGTATGCAGGGAATGATTATAAGATAGTTAAGTGGGCAAAAAAAAAAAAAATTCATATCACCTAAAGTCTAATCTTCCAAAAATATTAGTATTTCAAGAGAATAATTCATGTATAAAACTCCCTCAACCATCCTTATAACCTTAACCGCTGACAGAACCCATGAGCTACAACATATAACAAGATTAGTCTCTTTGACAAGACCGCACCAAGCTCTCCAATAAAGAGGTGTAACATAGCCAAAGGCTACAGAACTCATATCAGATCATGGATTCCCTTTTCGTCGAAAATGGAAAGGTGTCATCTGTCCCTTGAGCTGACTCTTAACCCGGCCAAAGGAAAGGGTGATACCAAGTCAATCACAATTTACTACATTCAACATCTCAACATCACAATCTTCAATATCAATAATTTATTCATATATTTCATATTTAATGCTGTCCATCATCAATCATTCAAATAAATCATTCAGGCTACCTTAACTAAAAAATTTACTAAAAACATGATTAATATTGTCATTGTACATTTTTTATCTATAAATTACTATAACATATTTATAACAATTAAAAATACCAACATACGCTTATAATCATTTCAACAAGCATACAAGATAATTGAAAAGTGGTTACTATAAGTTCTTGACACAACTAAACTTGAGAGAATTTAACTCCAACAAGCCAAATTCAAATTCACTCTACAATAAATATATATATTTACATGTTAATATAATTTATAATAATTGTTAACTAATATAAAATAGCAAATAATAATCCCTATAATTGGCTCAATTTTCTTAAAAATAACAACAATTTATCTATTCCTCAGATTCCTTTTAAATCAAAATTTCTAAAATTTCTTCACTCTATTTCACTTAATAAAATATTTAATAACTATATTTCTCTAACTCTAATATCAAATCATAATTTATAATTTCACATAACTCAAAATCTATAAAATTAAATTTATTAAAATTTTAATAATATTTCCAATAACCCAAATAAATTGTTTAACCCAAATTTAATCGGTAAAAAATGTCCCTAAGGTATAATTTATGATATGTTTAAGAAAAAATTAATTATAAAATCATAAAACAACCGAATGGTAAATATAAATCGATTAAAATCAACTATTATTTATTTCCTACATATCTATAATCATCTTTTGTAAAAACTCAAAATTCTCCCAAAATCCTAACCCCAAAATTCTCGTTAATCAGTATAATATTTCCACCAATAGAAAGAGAAAAATATGTGCATTAACTTTCATGAAGAAAATTTACTGAAAATAAGTGATTTTGATTACCTAAATTATTCCAAAAACTTGTACCTAAACTGAAATGGCGCCTGTAGACAGAACTCTCTTTTCTTTCTCTTTCTCTCTCATGCATGATGAAAACAATATGAGGTTAAGGGTGTGTTTGGTTTGAGGGGAGGGGAGGGGAGGGGTGGGAGGGAATGAGAGGGTGGGTAAATTACCTTTTTGAATTGAAAGAATTTAAATTTTGGGCGGGAATCTAAAATTTAAAAAGAATGAAAAAGTAAATTTTGGGTGGGAAATATAAATTTGAAAAAATGAGAAAGTAAATTTTGGATTTCTTTTATCCAAAATTATAATTTCTTCCCCCTTCCCTCTACCCTCCCCTCAAACCAAACACATCCTAAGGGTATATTTAATATCCCCACGTTTGATAGTAAAGGGGCCTCGTGCCCCATGAGTTTAGTATTTTTTTATTAGGTTTTTTGGCTAGACAGGTTGTCCTTTTTTTTTTAATTTTATTTTACATAAAAGGGGTCCTAAATTATGTGCACATGTCATGTTCATTCCAATTTTTGTGTGTGTTCAGCTCTTCTCTTAAAATCATGGTTTGATTGTCAAACACTTAAAATTTTGCCAAATCATGGTTTTGATTTTAAAACTATGGTTTTGGAAAAATCTATTGTTTTTTGTTTTTTCCTTGTGTGGGCCCCATCCTCTATCTCTCATTGGTCTTTTCTCATTATATGGGCTCCACATCATAAAAAAAGGTTATTCTAACCATAATATCTAAATACTCATTTTATCAAAATCACTTTTTTCTTATAATATATTCTGTTCAGAATCTATTTTTTAAAAACTATTTTTCACTTTTTCTCTAAAAATTAATCTCCAAAAATTAATCAGAATACATCCTTAGGGCAACCATTAATTATCCACACTTAATGCCATCTCATTCTCCTACCAACCCAAAAGATATTTTCAATCCGAGTTTGATTATAACATAATTTTATATTTGTGTTCGGCTGTTGGGCACCAAAAAAAAAGTGTTCGGCTTCTCTTCTTTGGGCGATGCTCTCATCCGCTGACCTCCTTTTTTGTTTTTTTTTTCAAACGGTATCGTTTTTACCTTTGGCGCTAAACACCAGCCAGATTTTGTAATTCTGAATCTGGTTAAGAACAGAAAAACCCAAAACACAATAAAAATAAAACGCTAGTTGCACAAATTAAGAACATAGCAAATTTATTTTTAGATAATTTTTTATTTATTTTTTGTAAAGCTAAATTGCTAATCCTTATTAGTTTTGCTAATAAATATTTTTAAAAAAATATTGTTTATTTTGTATATATTTTGTAACAACCTATATGTTGCTTTAGTGGGTATCTAAAGTAGCCATAAGTAACTAATTATATATGAGCATAGGATTTAATACTCCATTAAAAATGAGATGAAATTATCAGGATTTGCATATTAATTTTCCTTGTTTGTTCCATCATTTTATATAGGGATAGGGTTAAGGTGTAGGATATTTTAGGATACTGAATGCATCACAAAACAATTTAGGACACTAGATACATGTGGAAAAATATTTCAGATGCTAGATACACTTTATATTTTATCTTTTACCATGCGAGTTCAGAAACCCGCGCATTAATGTGAGGCTCGAATAGTATAATCTTATAGTCAATAATTGGTCAGTAATTACATAGGATAAACATGAGTTCCGATTATGGAGCACCCCATCTAAACAGCTTCAGATCATTCACAATTGCTAGAGTACAACCAAACACGAAAATGAATTTTTAGGCTTTTTTATTTGAAATTGAAAAAAATATATGGAAAGTTATAATAACCGTAAAGAGAAAAATTATATAAGTTGTTTTTTAAACCTTGGTTAAAAATTAGGGAAGTTAAAAAACAAAATACATAGGAATTAGGGAAACTTGCAATGAGTTCCCAAGCAAGAGATTATACTACTCTAAGGTTCTTTGAAATCTCCATTTTGCAAGCAAGCTATGTGAAACATTAGTGCAATAAAATCGAATTGTGAAAATATTGGAATACCCTTAGTAAAACTAAGATAGTTTCTTCTTCTTCTGCCTCCCTGATAGTTTCTTCTTTTTTGTGCTTGATAGCCCTAAGTTGTCACCCTGTCAAGATGAACTCACCGCTGTAGTCGTAGTGATTGGTTGTTCGTCGCCATCACGTTTCGTTCTCTGTCACCATGGAGGAAAAATTGTGCCTCTCTCTCGATAGCCATAGTTCATTGCCCCATCAAGCTCACCCCATTGCCGTCGTTGTTGCAAATTTTGTTCTTCTTCTGCAAATTTTGGGAGCTTGAAGCTAAACATATCCATCTCACTCTCAGCCTTGTTTATACTTCATATATAGTCTCATATTTCTTTAATTTTAATTTTTGTATTTACTCATTCGTAGTGTTGTCGTCAAGTGACCCATCGACCATAATATCTTTGACATCTCCCTCTCTACCACCGACGAAGGCTGTTGATTCTGTATGCTATTTGCTATGTTTTTGGGTATATTGTGCTTTGTTTATGCATTAAATGTGTGAATTAATGAACATGGTGTGAATGTTTTGTGGCGTAACTCTTGGTGTACAAACTCGGAATGTGTTGTTTGTAGGGACAACAATAGTTGTTAATATGGGTGGTAAACTTGTTAATGACAATTGTTTTTTGATTAGAACTCCTGGAAATACGAAGTCAGAATGTATTGTTAATAGAAGAACCAATAGTAGTTAATATGGGTGGTAAACTTATTAATGACAACTGTATTGTGCAGGTTTAACAACATACAAATGCCTCTTTAGAATTTCTTGTGGTGGCTTGTGACTCATCCAAACAACATATATGGTGGCAAAGTGATGTCTTTGGTGCATGGTGTAATATCCTGAATTTCGGAATTGGAGGCTTGGGAATAAGCCTAAATTAAGAGGACTGCTAAGCCTCGATTTAATAGGTGTTCCAAATCTTTTCACTAATGTTTCTTATATCTTTAAGGTATTAAAGAAAATAAAATGGTAAACTTTGGAGAAAGTGATTATGCTTCCATTGAAATTTCTTGTGAGACAGTGAGTTTGTTATGTGATTTTAAATGACCAAATGATGAGCAAAAATTATGAAATTTACAGGGTGAAAGTAGATATCCTAAGTTTTAATTTGATAGTCATATGAATCATTTAAAGCTATAAACAAAAAATTATGAATTTTTTGAATTTAGCCCAGGAAAATTGTCTATTATCTGGAATAGCTTCCAAAGATTAAAAATCTGGGAATGATATACTTCTAACTAGCAAAAGGCTATATTTTTTCTTGAAACTAAACTCAATAAGGGTTCCATAGCCTTTGGAATCACTCTGATACGATGTCTACAAAATTAGTTATGATTTTCAAAGATTGGATAGAAAATCTACCAAATAATCCGGAAATGGAAAAATGTGATGGCAAATGTTGTAATTATAGGGTAAATTAACTTCAGCCTATTTTGCTTCTTTAAATGGGCTTGAGAAGTCATTCTTCATGGACCAAGAAAAGGAACTAATACTATCTCCAGTCCTAAAAATAAGATAAAGTTGACTTTTTTTTGGAGAGATTAAGGAACTTAAATAAGTTACTTAATCAAAGCATATGTTATGTATCTTTAGATTATATATTAATTTATTAGTCAAACTAATTAGTTTGAAGAAAGAAATAAAAATAAAAATACTCTAAAATAATTTAATTAGCTTCCTTAATTTTTCCAAAAAAGTTAACTTAATCTTATAATTACATTTTCATGGGCTTTATGACACAAATTCTATGTAGATAAGCTCAAGTAAAAAGCATGTGTCATAAACCTAATAAACTAGTATATTTCTTAAAGGGTGTAAGAGATATTTTAAGCTTCATCATCTCTTTTCCTTCTTCATTTCACGTCATACACAAGAAAGAGAGGGAGTGAAGATAGTTTTGAAGAACTTAGAACAAGAGAGCTCAAGGAGGCAAAATCAAATGTAAGTAATTGTGATTTCAAGTGTTCTTGCCTTGATCTAACTTGTGTAAAACCTCTTTTGATCTCTTCTCCTTCATGAATATTATGGTTAGAAAGCAAGATTCCAAGGGAGGAGAGAGGGGGAAAAGTTCTAGAGAGAGGAAGCTGGAGAAATCAAAGGTAACTTCAAAAACCTTGATTCTCTTGATGTATTGTTGTTGTTGTTGTTGTGGTTATTGTTATGATTTGTGGTTTTATTGTGGATTTTGTAAACTTGGAATGTTGAAACCCTAAGGAGAGGTGCTGCCCAAATTTAGTCTAATCATATTTAGAATGTGATTAAATAGTTAAATAAGTGATTAGAGGTGTAAAGAATGTGGTTTATGGATTGAAATAAAGAAATTCCAATTTTCCAATTTTTATGGAATTTCGGCCAGCAGCTGTTTTGACTATATTTGTACTGAATTTTGGTGGTTTTGATGATTCCATTGGATTTAGAATGGAAAATTTTGTAGGATTCATGTTGGGTGCGAAGTGAGAAAAGCCGTAGAAAAGTGAAATGACAAAAATAACCTTAAAACCCTCACATAGGGGCTGCAAGTGGAAATTCATATTTGGGGCTCAAAATTACCAAATTCAATATCAAATTACAAAATTGCCTTTGACAGCCCTGGTTTAGGGATTTTAAGGGCGTTTTCGTAATTATATTTTTCAGACTTTTCCGAAAAAGTGACCAACTGTAACCCCACCTATTTTTGCCTCCTGAATCCAATGGAACTATAAATTTAATGAAAATCCAACTCCTTGCCCCCCAAAATAGTGCTGACCAAAACTTGAAAGAAAAAGGAAAAAATTGGATTTTTGTGTTTTAGCTTCCAAAGCTTGTACCTTTGCACTTCTAATCCCTTATTAGGTTATTTAAACACATTCTAACCATGATTCAAAGAAATTTGGACAGCATAACCCCTTAGGATTAGGACTTTCTAAATTTACAACTTGACCAAAAATCACCAAACCAAGCACAAACCTCAACAACAACATCATACAAGAATAGATTTAAGGTTTGTGAGGTTACCTCTTGAGTTGTTGAGTTCTCTCTCTCTAGGTGTCCTCTCCTCTCTCTCTCCTTGAGCTCAAAATGTGTCTTCCAAACCATGGATTCCATGAAGAAGAAAGGTTTAGAGAAGGTTTTCATACACTATTAGAAGAGAAATGCTTAAGAAAACATGTCTTACCTTAAGCCTCTTCTTCCTTCTCTCTAAATCTTTAAAGTCTTCAAAGCTCTCTCTCTCTCTTCTTTCTCTATGGCTGGCCGAAATGAGCAAGGGGAAGAGGAAGGGAAATGTGTTTAACAAAATATCTCCGATTGCTCTAATCCCTTGATTTTCAAGATGCAATCTTGTGGTGATACTTGGCAAGTGGTATTATCTTCTTCTAGTTGTGTCATTAGGCTTCCAATTAGTTTTGAACTAATTTCCTCTCCCTTGGTTAGCCTTAAAAACCATCCCCCCTAATGCTCTCCCTAACCAAATGAGTTTCCTCCAACTAATCCAACCATGCACTTAAGTAGTGTACCATTATCATCATTACTATGTCTAAGAAGCATTCTTTTAAGGCAATCAGACATGTGCTCATCTTTATAAATCATAAACTAATCCCCTCACCATATGATAATGACACTTGCCATTTTAATTTCATTAATCAATTTTTCCCTCTATTTTTCTTGTGCTAGGGATAAATTTGAAAGAAGAAGGGAAATAAAATTGTTTCAATAATCCCATAATTCAACTAAATGAATTATGCATAATTCCTTCCAATTTCACAACTCTTGATTTATTCCATCAAGGATATTCCAATTATACATTTTCCTTTATTTTTCTTAATTAATTGAAATTAACTTCAATTAACTGGAAAATAATTAATTTTGGGCTAAATTGGTAAAATTATGATTTTGCTATTAGCTTTGTAATCTAATTCCCTTTCTTGAATTAATTTGCCCATTTTCTCATGAATATGAATATTTAAAAATTCATAAGTTCTAAATCTCATGAATATTCACCATTTTATTGAATTTATCAAATAATTACAATATATTTTTAGTGAATATAAAATTTGGGGTGCTACATCAGGTGTCATGGGAGGTTCCTGTGGGACTTCTATTAAATTATCTTGATTTTATTAAAGCTCATATGAGGAGATAGACCTCAGAGTGGGCAGTGGAAGCATGGTAAATTTATGCGTAATCTTTGGCACACCAATAATTTGTTTGAGGTTGTTAGTCACGATATATATTCAGCAAAGATGATGAATTGTATGTGCTTAAGCCATAAGACCTAATAGACTAGTAAGTCCTTAGGTCGACAAAATGTGATATGTTTGAAAATGGTGATGAGCTGAGGCTCGAGGTGGTAAGATCCGATGTGCAATGTTGCATAGGGTGGTGTTCCTAGGCTATAAGACCTGTGTGTCTAGCGCTGTGGTTGATGCCTAGCGCAATGACATTGGACCAGTATGTCCAAGGTAATGTTTTGAGGTTGACAGAACATTCAAACTGTACCATGTTTCACATGGCATGCGTCTTATAGCCCTAGGGCTTGTGTTCAAAACTTGGGAAGGCAAAAGAAACCCACTATTAGGTGGTGGCGGGAATAGTTTGATTGCGTCCACCTCACCACACATCTCTGGTCCTTGGAGGGTTGACGTGACTATGGGGGGTGTGACTAGTCGAGGCAATAAGACTAGTGCAACCAAACGTTTTGGTGTCCAATGGTTAGTCTAATGGTACTAGACTTTGTATGGATTCACTACTTACCCCCAGGTAGTTGGTTCGAGTCTGGGGAGGCGAAAGAAATCCACAATGGGGGTAGAGATATCTTGCCTTGGGCCTAGTGGTTAGAGCTTACTGACAAGGCCAATACCATGTCCCTTGGGCCTGGATTGGGTTTACTGACAGGGGGTGGACTGTTACATAAAAAGGGTGATTGTGAGGCCTATGGATCCAAGCGCTATGGGCAATGACCAAGGGTCATGTGTTTGTTCGAATGCTATATATTGTGTATGGAATGAATGATGAATGCTGAATACTATCTGAGATTTGTGATGAGAATATGGTGATTGTATTGCATGCTCGATGAGCTTGTAGATGAAAGAGATAGATTGAATATGATTATGGGGTTGCATGGCTTGTGAGCCTGCACGTGATAACAGAATGAGTTACACTATAAGGTTAAGTATATTGGGGCGGTGTTTCAATAAGAAACTAGGCCTAGAATGATATACTGAGCATCCTGATGGACAATTAGTGCAATAATGGGTTGGGAGACCCATAAGTACAAAACGTCCTAAACATGTAAGAGTTGATAGGTAGTTCAACCACACATATCAGGTAAATTGTGGTGTACACATTATAAGTATGCACAACCTAGGGATGATTTACATAGTGAGATAGGATTAATACCTAAATTGTAGATGTTCAAATTTTTAGGACGAAATTTATTGAATAGGGGGAGAAATGTAATATCCTGAATTTCAGGATTGAAGGCTTAGGAATAAGCCTAAATTAAGAGGATTGCTAAGCTCCAGTTTAGCAGGTGTCCCAAATCTTTTCTCTAATGTTTCTTATATCTTTAGGGTATTAAAGAAAATAAAATGGTGAAATTTAGAGAAAGTGATTATACTTCCTGTGAAATTTCTTGTGAGGTAGTGAGTTTGTCACATGGTTTTGGATGACAAATGATGAGAAAAAATTATGAAATTTTATAGGATGAAAGTAGACATCCTAATCTTTAATTTGATAGTCGTATGAATCATTTAAAACTATATACAAAAAATTATGAATTTTTGAATTTAGCCTAGAAAAACTGTCTATTCTTTGGAACAACTTCCAAAGATTAAAAATTGGGGAATGATATGCTTTCAACTAGTACAAGGCTATATTTTTTTTCTTGAAATTATACTCAATAAGGGTTCCATAGTCTTTGGAATCACTCCGATACGATGTCTACAAAATTAGTTATGATTTTTCAAAGATTGGACGGAAAATCTGCCAAATAATCCAAAAATGGAAAAATGTGATGGCAAATGTTGTAATTATAGAATAAATTAACTTCAGCCTATTTTGCTTCTTTAAATGGGCTTGGGACGTCATTCTTCATGGACCAAGAGAAGGAAATAATACTACGTAGTTACATCTTCATGGGCTTTATGACACAAATTCTATGTAGATAAGTTTAAGTAAAAAGCATGTGTCATAAACCTAATAAACTAGTATATTTCTTAAAGGGTGTAAGAGATATTTTAAGCTTCATCATCTCTTTCCCTTCTTCATTTCAGGTCATACACAAGAAAGAGAGGGAGTGAAGAGAGCTTTGAAGAATTTAGAACAAGAGAGCTCAAGGAGGCAAAATCAAAGGTAAGTAATTGTGATTTCAAGTGTTCTTGCCTTCTAACTTGTGTAAAACCTCTTTTAATCTCTTCTCTTTCATGAATATCATAGTTAGCAAGCAAGATTCCAAGGGAGGAGAGAGAGGGGAAAATGTTCTAGAGAGAGAAAGCTTGAGAAATCAAAGGTAACTTCAAGAACCTTGATTCTCTTGATGTGTTGTTGTTGTTGTTGTTATGATTTGTGGTTTGATTGTGGATTTTGTAAACTTGAGATGTTGAAAACCTAAGGGGAGGTGTTGCCCAAATTTAGTCTAATCATGTTTAGAATGTGATTAAGTAGTTAAATAAGTGATTAGAGGTGTAAAGAATGTGGTTTATGGATTGAAATAAAGAAATTCAATTTTTCCAATTTTTATGGAATTTCGTCCAGTAGATGTTTTGGCTATGTTTAGATTGGATTTTAGTGGTTTTGATGATTCCATTGGATTTATAATGGAAAATTGTGTAGGGTTCATATTGGGTGCGAAGTGAGAAAAACTCTGGAAAGTGAAATGACAAAAATAGCCTTAAAACCCTCACATTGGGGTTGTCAGGAGTAAATTCATAATTGGGGTTGGAATTTGAGAAAATTGAGGTAAAAAATGGATTCCTGGGGCAAAAATATGTCAGAATAGCCCATGTCGAAATTTTAGGAAAAGTACAGTCGGATCGGGTACAATAGGGCTGGGCCAGGGTCCTGGGGGTATTTTGGTAAATTTTCATTTTACTTGATGTGGTGCATTGCATATTTAATTCTCGCATTTTATATATTGATATTATGTTTCTACTGAGATTTCCTGGAATCTCAACCCTTTTTATAAATAAAATGTCTTAGCGGGTGCCGGTGGCTCAAATGACAAGGATGTAAACACAGGGAACTAAAGGGCACTTTTTCTGAGATGAAGACAGTGGTTATATATAGTCTTTATGTAACATCCCAAATTTTATTCACCAAAAATATATTGTAATTATTTGAATAATTCAATAAAATGGTGAATATTTATGAAATTTGGATCTTATGAATTTTGAAATATTCAAGTTCATAAGAAAATGGGTAAATTGATTCAAGAAAGGAATTAAATTACAAAGGTGATAGAAAAATCATAATTTTGCCAATTTAGCCCAAGATTAATTATTTTCCAATTAATTGGATTTAATTTCAATTAATCAAGGAAAATAAAGGAAAATGCATAATTGGAATATTCTTGGTGGATGTATGCTTGTGACAAGTGTCACATTATGGTCATTTGATGAGATCAAGGGCTAAGAGGCAAGAAGACCCAAATGATGTGAAGTCATGGCATAAATTATGAGGAAGTATGGCATAAAGTAGAAGGCATGATGAAGGGGGGATCCAGCTCCCATCCGCTGCCCGTCCTTTTCTCAATCTGGGCCGTTGAAATAAGATCTCAATGGTCTAGATTTAATATATTATAAAAATAATATTTTTATTTTTATTATAATAATATTATTTTTATAATAAAGGAAAAATCTGGACCGTTGAGATCTTATGTCAACGGCCCAGATTGAGAAAAGGACGGGCAGCGGATGGGAGCCGGATCTGATGAAGGGGTATGGCATAAAGTAAGAAGGTATGGTGGGAGGTATGGTTGGAGGGATGGTGTGCATGATAGGTGTTGAAATGTCAACCCTTGATTAGATCTATGGCTAGGAAGAAAGATGACTAAGTTAATAAAACATCTTCCCTTCCCTTTCATACACACATTTTTTCCTTCCTCATTTTCATCTAACACAAGAAGAGAAGAGAATAGAGAGAGAGAGCTCTCAAGTCTAGAGAGAAAGAAGAAGAAGAAGTTTAAGATAAGAGTGATTTCTTAGGCTTTTCTTGTGATTTTGTTTTAGATCCTTTTCTAAACCGTGATTCTTCATGCATCCATGATCTTGAAGACACCATTCTTAGCTCAAGAAGAGAGAGAGGAGATTCCTAGAGAGAGAGGATTCAAGATCTCAAAAGGTAACCTCACAAACCTTAGATCTAAACTAGTATGGTGTTGTTGTTGAGGTTTGTGTTTTGTTTTAGTGATTTTTGTCATGTTTGTAAATTTGGAAAACTATAACCCTAAAGGGTTATGCTGCCCAAATTTCTTTGAATTATGATTAAGAAATGTTTATTTAAGTTAATAAAGGATTAGAAGTGGAAAAGTACAAGTTTTAGAAGCTAAAACACAAAACTCCATTTTTCCAATTTTTGACCAATATCTTGGCCAGCATAGATCTGAGGGAAGGAGTTGGATTTTCATGTAATAAATGGTTCCATTGGATTCAGTGGGCAAAAATTGGTGGGGTTACAGTTGGGCACTTTTTCAGTAGAGGCCGAAAAAGCATAATTATGAAAATGCCACTGAAATCCCTAAATAGGGGCTGTCAAGGGTATTTTCGTAATTTGACAGTAAATTTGGAGATTTTGAGCCCTGAAATGGATTCCTTGGGCGAAAATAAGTTTGAATAGCCTTAGTCAAAATTTTGAAAAAAACGTGCCATCGGGTCGGGTACAGCGGGGCCGGGCCGGGGTCCCGGGGGCATTTTTATAAATTTTCACCATAGACTAATATAACAACAAGAAACACTATGGAAGTGTCTAAACTGTATATTTGACGTTCTAGGACCGAGTAGAGAACTCGAGGTATTGGCACGCAAATTGAGGCATGTTATTCGAAGATCAGGGAAGGGCGATTAAGGTAGGGAACTTACCTCTCTTGCATGTATTTGATATTTGTGCTGGTGTATTGATGCATGTTATTGCTTTTCCTGATGATGTGAAACATATATGAATAATTGAAGCTCTGTTTCTGTTTATGTTATGGCCATACGTATGTTGATTGAAACATTGGGCACGCAGATATGTCATTGTGTGAGCATGAGTTATGTAATGCAAGCATGTCATGCATTAAGTACTTATCTTGTATGCATATTGGTATTACTTTCCTACTAAGACTCCCCAGAATCTCACCCTCCCCTACCAACAATTTGGACAGGAAAAGACAGAACGTATGTTGAGAACAATAAAAAGAACCGTATAAAGGGGATTGCGGTGGTGGAGCGAAGACGAGAAGATGTCTCCGTTCACTGAGACGTATTTAGACACCCACGTAGCACTATGAGGCTACGTTAATTGTAATTATCAAGTATGAACTTGTATGGGGAATTTCCGTAATCGTGCACATAATATCAATATATCTATGTTATTCCTGTGTTGCTCATTGAACTGCGTATCGTTTCCGCAAATATTTTGAAATAGGTGAAAATATAAATGAGGGTGTGACACTTTTGAATATTTTGAGAAATTGTATATATTACCTAACCCTGAAGGGAATTCCTCAGTGTAATCACGTATTATATATTGGTATTTTTACGCTATTCCTGTGTTGCTAACCGAACGGCATGCAAGCACTCTGATAATATGAAAAATTAGATAAGGGTCTGACACAAGGGTGGAGTCAAAGGAAGAGAATAAAATAGACAAACAAGTTTGATTTTAACTAGGATTTGTAGGGTGCATTCATGAAATGTATTTTGTATTTAATTTACTTGGTATTAGTGACTCATTGTATTGACTTAATATTAGTGGTTAATTAAGCTTATCAAGAATTGAAGTTTGTTTTTTTCCCCTGCCTTTCCATCCTATCGTATCAAAGCGTAAGATAACCCATCAACTTTCTTTTCCTTCCCTTTCTATGATACCAAAAAAGGCATAAAGGAACATGGTTGATAATTTGCGTATGATTCTAAGGAAGTGATCTCGTATAAACACTACATAAAGACCAGAATATGTGCAATTTCCAAGGACCAACTAAAGAGCCCATTTTTTGGCCCAAAAAATAAAAAATAAAGAGCCCATTTGAAGTAACAGGTGAATGACATACAAACAACGATAAATTTTAACTTATCTTCCTTAATCTCCAACTTTACTAATGCTTTGTCTTCTGCAATTACAACTTATTACTTAGGATACGCTAGTGCTAATATTTAAAAGCACAGTAAGACCATCGTTTAAGAAAATATATAAAATGCATAAAAAAGATACTAACGGAACTCTACAATCACTAGCAATGCGCCTCAACTGTTCAACAAATAGATTATATCAGACAGTCAATCCAGATAATCTGAAGTTCTGAACACAATCATCAGAGACATGAAATAAAGCAAGAAAGTGGTATCCAACAGTACTAGTTAGCAAATGCAAAGCGAACTTACCTTAAAAATGATGATACTAGCCACAATGGTTAATGTTGTGAACTTAACATAATATCTGGGAGATACCACTGCTGTCTTGAAAGTATCCAGTGCCTAAATTGTAAAAATATTAGAATAATTATCATATGAATAATAAAATCAAAGGCACTAGTCAAAGACCAAATAACTATAAACAGAGGTGAATATATATAAATGAAATCACTTTGTACTAACTGTTTTGCAGCAGTAGCACCAAACATAATTCAAAGCCACACAACTCTTTAATCAAGTTTAAAGCTATCAGAACTATGAACTTGTTCCCATATGACCAGTTGAATATTCAATCCTGAAAAGACTTGTCTGGGGACCAATGTTTACTGATTTTGTGGGATTTAGGAAGTTAGCAACGTAGCTCCTAATTTTAGGGGATATTATTAAATTTTCTATTTTTTTATTACCATGATTTAATGTATTTAAAAATGGAATATGATATTGAATAAAATACATCTTCCCACGAAATTTTTCTTAGCTCTTTCTTCACCGTTTTTTATTAGTTTCGTCTTCTAGAACCTCTAATACGGAAGAAACTAAAGCAATTATAAGTTGTCTCAAAATTTTAAAGATATGTTTTATAGTAAAAAAGATATATTTTTTAAAAAATAAAATGATGAAATAAAATTTATTTGTTATCCAGCGTGATCGAAATTATTATACTCATAAGGCATAACTGTCTCCTTCAATTTATATATAACTAGCTCATCAAAATGGTTATTATTGATATCTTATTTGATATGACAACGTCTTGTTAAATGAATTCCAATACTTAAAAAAAGAAGAATTTAAATAGGAAAATAAACAACACTACTTCTTTTTTTAAGCTAATCCGCCCATGAGGGACAATTTCGAATTGTGGCCTTGCTGAACAAACAAAACTAATTCTTTGGTTTTTTTTTGGGAGAATTATATTTAGATCCCATGGAAGAAAAAAAATAAAAAAATAGTTCCTATAGATTATAAAATGAAAAAATGGTCCCATTAATAACTCTATGAGTCTGTATTGACAACTCGTTAACAACTCCAGGAGCCTGTATGGACAACTCCATGAGACCATTTTTTCATTTTGCACATAGGGACTATTTCTTCATTTCTCCTCTTTCTTAGGACCTGAATGTAATTCTCCCTTTTTGTTTTTTTTTTGAAAAATAACACCTGAGTCTCAAAGACTAGAAAAAATAGTAAAAAAGTTCTATAATAAATTCTCCTATAAAAAAGCTCTCTAAGACGATTATGATATTAATTCTAAATGTAAAATTATTTTCTTATCCTTAATAATTGATAAAGAAGTTTGAGATTTCCCTTCAAAGTGTCGGGCATTTGAAAACCCAAGCCCTCAACACCGATCATCTCCTCCCTCTCTACTCTCCATAAGGTTTTGTTTGGTTGGAGGTTAGGTTAAGTTGGGGTGGGTTAGAGGTAAAAAAGTAATGTTTGGTTGGAAGGAGGTTATGTTAGGTGTTGGATGTTTTTTTGTCTTTTAGTGGTAACCTAACATAGGCTGTGAACCCTTCAACATTGGGATTTTTCCTAGGTTAGATGTTACGTGTGTAAATGGTCTATTAAATAGTGCAAGTGTACACTGTCGTAATCAAGTAATATAGAAGTAAGTAGAGTATCGTTCCCACGAGGATTGATCACTAAGTACCAAAATAGGTAATTTTAATTCTATTTAGTCGACCGATTCGTTGGTGATTAAGAGTAAGAAATAAAAGATGAGCTAATATGAATGCAAATGATATGAAACAACAATGAGAAAAAGTCCTAGGGATTAGATTTCACTTAACAAATTCCGGATTGAATCACTTATCTAATCTAGCCCAATTTATTCCACATGATTGATAGTCGAGTTTCCCTAATTTAATTACTAGCCTCTTCCAAGGTCAAGCAATTCTATAATTAATTGCTAATCCAATATATTCCTATATGAATTTAAGCAATTAATTATGCATTAAAATTTATGGAACTCTATAAGACTACACAACTCATATGAATATATTCCTATTTCATATGTAAGTTATGGTTTTAATTATAGGGTCTACACACATGTATCTCCTTCCGGTCTCAACATATATATTGGAATCATTCAAAAGATGGCCAATCAAATGAAAGCATTAAGAGTAATAATTAAAACTCAATCATGAAGGAGAAATTAAAACTAGATTTAATAAGTTAAGATTCAATCCGTCATTAGTAAGCTACATCATCACCCTAAGAAAATAGAAATTTAGATCATGATGAAATTATAAACAAAATAAAAATAAATTAACATTACATAAAACTAGAATGAAATTCTCATAAATACTGCATAAAACTTGAATATCAAATTCTCAAACATAAATTTACAACCAAAAGATGCATGAAAAATGGAGAAATCTAGCCGTCCATTTAGGAGGTAAAACCTTCCATGTAGACGACATGCAAAAAGTAATACAATCCTAAGCCTTCCAAATAGGAGGCATGCAAGAAGAAATAGAAGAGATGAAAGTAATGGATATGAATTGGTGTCTCAAATGTGAAGGAGAGGGTGGCTATATATAGGGAAAAATGGAGTAAGGTAGATGAAGTGATAGATGAAATGTGATAAGTGGATTAATAGATAGAATATGGTAGATGGAGTAGTAGGTGAAATGTGATAGGTGGATTAATAGATAGAATGTGGTAGATGGAGTAGTAGGTGAAAAGGAAGATGAAGTGGTAGATAAAATGTGGTAGGTGGATTAATAGATAGAATGTGGTAGATGGAGTAGTAGGTGAAAAGGAAGATGAAGTGGTAGATAAAATGTGGTAGATGAAGTAGTAGGTGAAAAGAAAGATGAAGAGGTAGATGAAATGGTTGGTGGAATGGTAGATGATTCCCTCTCTTCAACTTTCAAGCAAAATTCGAAACCCTTGGAGATAGAACTGGAATTTCGTCTCAACATAAAAGTTGTAGAGCTCTTTCTTAGCTTTTTATCCATATAAAGAATGTCCCGATCCGACATCTAGAGCTCCAGATATTGCCTGAAAACTGAAAGAGGGTCTAATTTAGTATTTTCCAAGAAATTCTATTTTATGCCAAAATCATTATTTATTTATAAATTACACCCAAATTTATTAATTGAGCTCAAATGTCATCCATAAAATCATCATATAAGGGAAAATAAATATGCAAATATTTTACTTATCAATTTCCCCCACACTTAGCTCTTGGACGTCCTCGGACAAGGAGTGACCATTAAGTGCTTCCAACAAAATTAGAAGTGTCAAGTCATAAGCAAGAACACAATTGAAAAATAAAGGAATCATAGTATTCATGAATCAACGAAAATATAAACTGGTAATTTTATTTGAAAATGAATAAACTGAGTTCGTAGTTATGACTCATTCTCCCAATCTCTCAAGTGTTTAAGGGTAAGTGTTTCGCTCAAATTCAACCGAAAAAAATTGCACTACCATAGGCTTGCTAAAAATCTCAATCTCCAGTACCTAATTCACATGCATAATTAAAATCAAAAGGACTTATTAAGGGTTGTAATGGGGTTAAGGTAAAGGAATGATATGAAAGGCTAAAGAAATAAAGCAATTGAAAAATGGGCTACTTGTAAATTTATTTCATCAGAACAACCCACAATTCAAACACTTAACATTTTTTTTTTTCATAATTTTTTCCTTTTTTTTTTCTATTTTTTTTTTATTGAATTGCAACTATAAAGTTGATGATAGATACACCCCCACACTTTGTCAAAAGCCCATTTCACAAGAATTTCAAATGCTCAGCTAATTTTTCGAATAAGGTAAAAGCACTTGATATATCATTAAAGCATATGTTAATGGATTAAAAACAAAGAAGTAGTCAATTAGGCTCAAAGGGGCTTATCAATGGCATAATTGCAAGGTTGGCTATTTGGCTCTGGCTAAAGAAAATGAATGCCTTTATCATTTTTGAATGTGCATGTGAGATGTAATTTCAACCAGATTTAAAGCAAGTTCTAGAGTGACAACTTAATAGGTGAATATCACACACAAGAGAAATAATCATTATAGGCTCAGAAGCTCACGGCTAGGGATTTTTAAACTCAGTTCATTCAATCTCAAAATTCATCTCCAATTACAACAATCAGTTGTTCATTTATGCTATAAAATCTCTAAATTCAATTGATCCATACTCAAAACTTGCGTACTTCTTAATATCATTACAAAAAACTTGAACAAGAATATATATATATATATATATATATATTTTTTTTTTTTTTTTGAAAAAGATAAAAAAAAAATTGCAACCAATAAAATGCTACTAATGAAATGCGTCTCAGGAGTTAAGAATAACTCCTTACTCTGCCATTTTTTCCACACCCCATGCATCTAATGGTTTTACTAACTAACAAAAGAAAAAAAAACAAAAAACAAAAAATATTTTTCTCCTCCCCCAACCTAAATCAGACATTGTCCCCAATGTCTTCTAGAGCTCAGAGAAGGTTTTTTTTTTTTTTTTTTTTTTAAAACATAAACACATAATAAAGTAAAATCAAAATACTAAGTGTAAAACCAAGAGATTAAGGAAAGTTACAACCGAAGAGTGGTATCTGGTTTCTGCTTCTGACTGCTATCTGAAGATTGCCCACCTATTTGCTTGACGAGTAGATCTGGTTTAGGTTCATAGGTTTGCATTTGATCGAGCAGCTGATCAGCAGTTGATGCAGAAATTATGGAATGACGAGTCGCTTGGGGTATGAATCCTGTTTCCACAGCATGATCAAGAAAAGACAACAGATTATCATAAAAACCATTAACATTTAACAATCCTAATGGCTTTTTGTGATAGTTTAACTTAGCCCAATATGCAACGCTAGAAATGCCATCTAACGTCTCCAAACCACCGGGTAGAGCAATGAAAGCTTGAGCATGGTAAAACATTAGTCCCATTTGTTCAGGCAAGCTCGAAACCTGTAACTCTTGTCCTAAGGAAAAAGTGTGATCTTCCAACTCCTTCACCCTTACACTTAAACCCTTGCTTCCATTCATAGATGCAGAAATGACCACACTTCCCTTTAGGCCCTGGATGCCTCCCCCGTACACAAAGTTGATTCTTCTGGCAGCTAATCCAATTCCCAGTTCATTTGCTGCTGTTATAAACTCTCCTCTCTTGCCCAAATCAGTTTCACCAAAAATGCAAATAGATGTAAATCTACATTTTTGTGAAATACCCTGTTTCTCTTTCTTTCTCTCGGACCATATATGCTCACTAGTGGAAGACTGCATATTTACAAGTGGAAGTGGATATGCTACAAGTAGAAGAGTACATGCATATATAACACTAAAACAGCGACAACAAAATCACACAAATCACACATTTTTCAAAGAAGTTTGAAAAAAATTTCCGACACAGATGACCGGTGGGCCATTGCGTGAAGAAATTAAACAAAAAGAGGAAAGAAAGTCAAAAGATAAAGTAGAGTAGGCAGAAGCTATCGACAAGATAAAAAAAAAATTGACAAAAGCTATAGAAAAGATAAGACGATTAGACAAAAGCATGATTATGTACAGTAGTTGTGATTTTGGCTCACATCTTCCTCTGGTTTTACGTCCAGAAACGGCTTAAACGCTTTCTATGAATCGAGGATTTGCTTCCCATCCAGTTTTCTTATAAACTGGCAAACAGGGTCTTTTAACGTCAGATTCCCAAGACGATAGCGCTCCTTTTCTCTGTTGAATATGTCTTTACTCCTACAGCGCTGATCACAATTCCACCTTGCACATTTATAGCAAGTGTTCATCCTTTTAGCTCTTCTCTTTTTGGAGTAAGAACTTCTTCCCATTCCTGGCAAAGGTTTAACAAATGAATTATGAATCTCACCTGCTAAACGTACCTTAGCTTCAATGATCCAGCGTACATCCTCAGGAAGGCCCAAACGATTGAATATCATCATCCTTTCAAGTCGTCTGTTATAGATCTTCCTGAGCACATCTTTGGGAAGAGTGGGGAACCTGTTCTTAAGATTTGCAAGGGATTCCTCCATGGTAACTTAAAATGAAATTGATGATGCCTAAAATTCTCAACCCAGTGCAGTGTGTTTCGATGAGTAGGAAAGAAAAATGAGAGAGCAGGAAAGAAATTTTTAGAGAGTAGGAATGAAATAAGTGAGTAGGAAAGAAAATTGAGAGAGTAGGAAAGAAATTTTGAAAGAGTAGGAATGAAGTTTTGGGTTGCCTCCCAAATAGCCGCCCTTCTTTAACGTCTTTAGCTAGACAAAGATTAAACAAATTTTTTTTTCTTTTTATTTTTATTTTTATTTTTTTTTTAAATTTTATGAGAAGGAGGACTTACCTATTGGTTCCTCAAACGTGATGACAGTTGTCAAAGTGTTGAGTACCCATCATTATACTCCTTTAAATGTTCTTGATTGTAACCATCAAAGTGGAATACATCATTAGGAGCTACCAGAAGTCCTGCAAAATCAAAACATCCAACCAAATCTTGGGTTGCCTCCCAAGCAGCGCTAAATTTATAGTCTTCAGCCAGACTTCCCAAGCACAAACTACTAATCAAAAGTATCAAACACCAGGATTTCCTTTTCTTCATTTCTTTTCAAGCAACAATGTTTCAAACACAAGAAATGATCATTTAAAGTAATTAATTGTACTTCTTCAATCATAGACAATTTTAGAGTACAATTATTTACTGATTTCAAATAAACCACAATACCCATGCACTTGCAAACAAATTTAGGAGTTTCCAAAATTTTAGAGCATCCCACAAAATCCACTTGACTCTCATCAGTAAGAGCCAGCACTTCAACAGGAGAAACATGAACAACAACTTTTGGAACATCCTCATTAGTTTCAACATCAAAGTCACAAAGATGAGGCTCCATAACCGGAATCTCAATTGGACATTCACTGTTCTCTCCAAAAGTGATTTCAAGTTCCTTAACACATTCCACAAGAGCCAAAGTTTCATTCAATTCCACATCCTCAACTTCCTCACAATAATTATCATCAACACAAGAAGTGGTTATTATGCTTAAAGAATTATCTTGCCTCATAGTCTCAAGTGACGCAATAATTTGATTCGCATATATTCCTATATTTTGAACACTTGACTCAACACTAGTGGCAAGTTCATTTTGCTCTCTACTAAATCTCTCTGTTGATTCCGCAAACTCCTCACATAATCTTTCTAAATCAGACTTTTCCTTATACTTAAGAGTTTGTTCTTCAATATATGGATAAGAGTAGAAAGGAGGATTAGGATAATACCTGACATATGGATCCAAAGACTCTTGTTGCTCTAAAATTCCACCAGGATAAAATGAATGATCAAAACAAGTTTGGTGCATATTGAAATCATCTCTCATATAATAACTGGTAGTGCTATATGGATAATGCTCATAGGGATGACACTCTCCATAATAAGCACCAGAAAAACAATTATAAGGAGAAGAATTTTCAACCCAACTGGCATTTTCATGTCTCAATCCATCCACAGGCATTCTAGAAAAAGAACTAAGATATGACAAGTTATCACCAAATGAATGCTGTGAATAATTCATTTTTATTTTGAATTTTTTTTTTTTTGAAAATTTACATGCAGACTAAATTAGTATTAAAATTACTTGGTATTGATATTAATGAAAACAATCCCCGGCAACGGCGCCAAAAACTTGTTACGTGTGTAAATGGTCTATTAAATAGTGCAAGTGTACACTGTCGTAATCAAGTAATATAGAAGTAAGTAGAGTATCGTTCCCACGAGGATTGATCACTAAGTACCAAAATAGGTAATTTTAATTCTATTTAGTCGACCGATTCGTTGGTGATTAAGAGTAAGAAATAAAAGATGAGCTAATATGAATGCAAATGATATGAAACAACAATGAGAAAAAGTCCTAGGGATTAGATTTCACTTAACAAATTCCGGATTGAATCACTTATCTAATCTAGCCCAATTTATTCCACATGATTGATAGTCGAGTTTCCCTAATTTAATTACTAGCCTCTTCCAAGGTCAAGCAATTCTATAATTAATTGCTAATCCAATATATTCCTATATGAATTTAAGCAATTAATTATGCATTAAAATTTATGGAACTCTATAAGACTACACTACTCATATGAATATATTCCTATTTCATATGTAAGTTATGGTTTTAATTATAGGGTCTACACACATGTATCTCCTTCCGGTCTCAACATATATATTGGAATCATTCAAAAGATGGCCAATCAAATGAAAGCATTAAGAGTAATAATTAAAACTCAATCATGAAGGAGAAATTAAAACTAGATTTAATAAGTTAAGATTCAATCCGTCATTAGTAAGCTACATCATCACCCTAAGAAAATAGAAATTTAGATCATGATGAAATTATAAACAAAATAAAAATAAATTAACATTACATAAAACTAGAATGAAATTCTCATAAATACTGCATAAAACTTGAATATCAAATTCTCAAACATAAATTTACAACCAAAAGATGCATGAAAAATGGAGAAATCTAGCCGTCCATTTAGGAGGTAAAACCTTCCATGTAGACGACATGCAAAAAGTAATACAATCCTAAGCCTTCCAAATAGGAGGCATGCAAGAAGAAATAGAAGAGATGAAAGTAATGGATATGAATTGGTGTCTCAAATGTGAAGGAGAGGGTGGCTATATATAGGGAAAAATGGAGTAAGGTAGATGAAGTGATAGATGAAATGTGATAAGTGGATTAATAGATAGAATATGGTAGATGGAGTAGTAGGTGAAATGTGATAGGTGGATTAATAGATAGAATGTGGTAGATGGAGTAGTAGGTGAAAAGGAAGATGAAGTGGTAGATAAAATGTGGTAGGTGGATTAATAGATAGAATGTGGTAGATGGAGTAGTAGGTGAAAAGGAAGATGAAGTGGTAGATAAAATGTGGTAGATGAAGTAGTAGGTGAAAAGAAAGATGAAGAGGTAGATGAAATGGTTGGTGGAATGGTAGATGATTCCCTCTCTTCAACTTTCAAGCAAAATTCGAAACCCTTGGAGATAGAACTGGAATTTCGTCTCAACATAAAAGTTGTAGAGCTCTTTCTTAGCTTTTTATCCATATAAAGAATGTCCCGATCCGACATCTAGAGCTCCAGATATTGCCTGAAAACTGAAAGAGGGTCTAATTTAGTATTTTCCAAGAAATTCTATTTTATGCCAAAATCATTATTTATTTATAAATTACACCCAAATTTATTAATTGAGCTCAAATGTCATCCATAAAATCATCATATAAGGGAAAATAAATATGCAAATATTTTACTTATCATTAGAGAATATTTGTCTTCAATTGTGATTAAATTACCCATGACAATTTTTTAAAATTCCAACACTGCCCTCCCCTTTAAAACTTGACTTCCTGATTCAACGAACTTTTCAAATAATAATAATTTTATAAATAATTATTTATATGCTTATACGAATAATTATTTTATAAATAATAATTTTATATAAATAATTATTATTAATAAATACATTATAAAAGAAGAAGGAAAATATGTAGAAGGACATTTTAACCTCCTCTAACCTAACTTAACTTAAATAAACCTCACTTAACCTAACCTTCGTTGAACCAAACAATATTATAACTTCTTCTAACCTAACTTAAGTAAACCTCACTTAACCTAACCTTCATTGAACCAAATAAAGCCTAAGCATCGCGAAGAATGTTGAAGATCGGCATCCTGGAGAAGTCCGGTGAAGCTTTGCTTTGGACTTAAGCCGTTTTTGTGGGCTAAGGAGAACTCGATTGGGTAGTAGAGTGGCCGTGGGCATCGAGCTCGTCTAAGCTATTCCTGGTTGGCATTGAACTCTGCATCCCATTATTGGAGAAGCTCCATGGAGGATCCACGCCCTATTCTGTGTGGAATGCCATAACTACTTTGACTGGCAGACAGTGGGCCCCATGTAAAGCTATAGGGAGGCCAAACAACCTGGACTGCCGATTACCCATCTTCTCAGTTGTACTAACGAGGAGAAGAAAAATTACAAAGGTATGCATTTGGCTCCCACTTTTGAGGTGCCCCCAATGAGCAGACACCCCAGAACTGGAGACTGGTATGTAGACTTTTGTTTCAATTTTTTTTTTTTTTGCTGTAGGAATTTAAATTCAATTATGAATTTTAGGTTAGTTGCCTTTTTATATTAAGTTTTCTGTCTTTGACTAAGTTCTGATTGCACAATGCTAAACATGATAGTTATTTTTTTTAAAAAAATAGTTATGCATGACGTTGTCTTGTACATAGTTATGTAATTGCTACTTCTATTGGTAGTTCCGAGTTAGAATATATGGTTTTGGAAATTTTATATGCTAACTTTGCGGATTTCTGTGGTAACCAAGGGCCTGTTTGGCACACAGAATTGTGAGGTATGGAAATGGTTATGAAATGAGAATGAGGATGAAATGGATAGGAAACAAATCTCATATATCCTTTTAAAAAGTAATGCAGAGCGACATATACTGTTGAATTTAGATAACTGGGGTATGCTAGACATTACATGTTTCTCACCTTTTGTGCACACTGTGTGCATTAATGTTTCAACCAAAAAGTGCCAAAATATTTACTTCTTCAAGCATGGCTCTGGACTTTTGTTTGCAATGATGGTTTGGTTAAGGTCACTACATTCTACTCATTGATTTTTATGTCATGCCTAGTTAATAATTTGGAGGATAACATAAACTTTCCTGATGTCTTTTTTGAATTCACATTATTCAACTATGTTTAGTTGTACCTGAATTTAAAGGCTATTTAACATCGGGTAAATAATTGTTCTGCAGTTCGTTTTGTTGTACCTTGGTATTATTGTCTGATTTTGACTCTGTTTTTTCCCTCCCATATTCCACTTTAGTAATTATAGAATCTCATATATTATTGGAATATATTATTAGGAATTCCATGATTATAGTTAATTAAATCTAAAGATTATAGGAGATAATTGTTAGGATATTATTTTCAAATTTTAAATCTAGATCTTATTATTAGATATGCTTTTCTTTTGTGTATAAATGTAATCACCCTCTCATCTGAATAAACAACAATTATTCTCTCATCTGGCTATCTTCATGGTATCAGAGCACGTTTGAAAATAATTAGAGTTAACCTAATTTTTTCTAGTGCCATCAATGGAAACCTAATATTTTTTTGTGCTATCACTAAAACCTAGTTATTTCTGGCACTGTCAAGCCTCCCGAAAAATCTCACCCCTTCTGCTCAACATTGTGTAGAGCTCCGATCGCCTCCTCAATCCATCTTTGTTGAAGCATTATTCTTCAGGCCGTCTTTGTCGAACTCTAGGTTGGTGGTTGTCCGACACCCCAGTCTGGCCCAATCCGTCATCACCACATCATCGAGCGTTTACCAAGTCTCATCGTTAGCTGCTCCTTGTGATCGCTACTTTCGACCCAATCCCCTAGTCAACCCTCCTCTCACAGTGCAGTGGTCAACCCTCTTATCACAGTGCCATTGTTTCAACGCTTGCCCTCCTCTCACATCATTGTCG
The DNA here is from genome assembly GCA_963210345.1 of Inga oerstediana. Lineage (NCBI taxonomy): Eukaryota > Viridiplantae > Streptophyta > Magnoliopsida > Fabales > Fabaceae > Inga > Inga oerstediana. The sequence goes on from OY723407.1 coordinate 41,118,849, forward strand.
ATCTAGCTTAGTTCTTGGTTGTTCAATTTGATAGAGTTCATCCGCCGTTGTCTCACATTGCCATTGATCTAGCTTTGTTCTTGGAAGTTGAGTACAATAGAGTTCATTTACTATTAGGTCTCTCATTTGCTATTGGGTCACTTATATATGGTAAATTTAGTTTTTTTTACTTACAACAGAACAAAAATTGACTCCATCAATAAAAACTCATTAAAAGGTCAATATGACTTCTACTACTTCCTCTTATCATGAAGTCTCTTCTCCTATGCTGAGAATTGGTGCTAATAACACCTCCAATGCTCTTCTTACTTTTGAGAAACTTACCAGCGAAAATTATCAGGAATGGTCTCAATATATGATTCTTGCTCTCGATGGAAGGGATAAACTCGAATATATAACTGGTGAAGCAAAAATGTCCCCAAAATTGAAAATGAAGGCGTTTTAAACATGGAAATATGAGAACAAATTAGTGTCCTCTTGGCTGATCAATGCGATGACATCCCCAATTAAGAAGAGTTTTATGTGTCTTCCTTTAGCAAGGGAAATTTGGGAAGCTCTTCGAGAAACATACAATCCAGTAGGTAACAGGTCCCACATATTTGATGTTAAGAAAAAGGTATTATATCTGAAACAAAATCACATGCCTATTGATGAATACTACCTTGTAAAGTCTACTCTTTGGGAAGAATTTAATGCTCTGAAGGATAAAGTTCATTATTTCCAAGCTAATGCTTCTGAGGCTCTTAAAGAAAAAGAAGAGGAGTGAGTATATGAGTTACTGACTGGTCTTGATGTGATTTATGATGATGTTCAGGCTTAGATTCTCAGCCAGGAACCCTTGCCTTTTGTTCATGAAGTGTACACCATTCTGCGCAATGAAGAGGATAAGCATAAATCAATACTTTATAATACTTTTGTTGTGACTCTGACAGCTCTTGAGGCCTCAACTCTTGTTGTTCAGTCCATAGAATCAAAAGGTTCCAAAAGTCGACCATTTTGTGATCATTGCAAGAAATAAGGGCACACAAAAGGCCCTTGTTGGGACTTCTATGGTAAGCCTGGTGATTGAAACCCTAAGAATGGGAAAGGAAGAGGCAATGTGGCTGAAGCTTCAAAAGGTGGTGAGACCTCCCAAAGTGATCGGTGTAGTAAGATCATGGAAATGCTTGCAGTACTTTTGACTTCAAAATAACTTACTACCATAGTAGTGAGAAATATGTTGTGATTGGAGTTGGCTCTGTTAAAATCTCTACTACACTTACTGTGCACTCTATATTGCATGTTCTAAAACTAAAATGAAACTTACTATTGTAAGTCAATTAGCAATTGATGGACAATTTCATGTTAACTTCTTTGTTGCTTACTGTTTTTTTCCAGGGTCTACTAACAGGGACGACGATTGGGAATGTAAAGTAGCTTGATGTCTCTATTACCTTGAAGAGACTGATAGTCATAGAATTAAGTCTAGAAATAAAGTGTCTCTCTCTAGGACTAGTGACTTAGAGTTATGGCACAAACCATTAGGTCATCCAAATTTCAATTATATGCATCAGATGTTTCCATATCTTGTTTCTAATAAAAATGCATTTGATTTCCATTGTGATTCTTGTGAAAAAGCCAAACATCATCATACCTCATTCCCAAAAATCCCATACCAGGCTTCTAAACCCTTTTCCACCATTCACAATGACTTATGGGGACTATCCTATACACTAAACAGATTAAAGTCTAAATGGTTTATCAGATTTATCAATGACCATTCATGTGTTAATTGGGTTTACTTGTTGGAAGATAAAACATACATATATCAAACCTTCCTTAACTTCCATAACAAGATCCAAACCCAGTTCCAAACCTAAATACAAATACTACACATTGATTACAGGACTGAATCCTTCAATCAGGCCTTGTCTACCTTCCTAACAGAAAATGACGTTGTTCATAAAAGCACTTGCCCAAATACACCCTAGCAAAATGGCATTGCCGAATGAAAGAATCGCCATATTCTCAAAATTGCCAGACGCATTATGTTTAGTAGCAACATTCCCAAATATCATTGGGAAGACGTTGTCCTTACTGCCACCTTTCTTATTAACCAAATGCTAAGGTGATCTTTGTCCTACAAAATGTAATGACCCAATTGGAGGATTAAGGGTTAATGATGCTATAAGTAATGTAATTAACGATGAACGTAATGTGAATGTGTTTTAATTAATTCCTAAGTCCTATATTTATGATTATGTGTGGATTAATGTCTAAAAGGGTTGAAATATAGGAGAGGGAGCATAATGATGTTAATGGAATGATATGAATGAGTTTGGAAGTGATTTAAGTAAAATTGCCATAATCAGGGGAAAAATGGACAAAAACGGAAGTTACTGACCAATTGGTCAGTTACCGAAGAGAAAACTCATAGGTAATTGAGGATCAATGGCTAGGATTGAATGAGCAAGGGGTGGAATTGTGTATGGATGTACATATGTGAGTTCATGTAAGAGGAGATAGGATTGTGACATATGGCAAAATGTGGACTATGGGATTGAGTCAACATTTCAAACTCTTTTCCTCCCTCTTTCTCTTGCTTAAGTCGGCCAAAGGCCTCATGCCCAAGGAAAAGCTGATCATATCTTCATTATCCTCATCATCTCATCTTCTCTCTCCATTTCTCCATTTTCATTGAGCCAGGGAGGAAAGATAAAGTGTAAAGGTAAGATTTTAACTTGCTAGATGTCTTCTAATGCTTAAGTGCTCTTCTTTAATATTGTTCCTGGTGTTGAGGGCTTCATTGCCATTATTTCAGAATTTTGAAAGGTGGTGTTTTAGTGCTTGAACAAATTTGAAAGTTAGAGAATCAAGGATTTGGTCTTAGCAAGTTGAAGAGGCAAGCATTTGTGGCATTTTGATATATAAGTTGTGATTTTTGGTTAAGTTTTGATATTTGTGGAATTATGCCCTAATTTTCATGCGAATTTGAGTGTTTCTTGACAATTGGCTATTTTGTGTAAGAATAGTTATTCTGTCATCCTCTTATGCTCCCTTTACCTTAGCAAGCCAACTAGTGAATTGAAGAAGAGCTTGAACTCGTAAGTTTTCTTGCATTATTAATTAGCTTTTGTGTGCAAAATTTATGAAATTTGTGTAAAATAAGTAACCTTTGTGATTTTGATGATATAGGGCTATGCGGACATTCCAACACATTGCTTGTGGTAGACCTATTTGTGAAATAAAAGAGCCTACATGGATCTTGCCAAAGGTTCGTTATATATTGGTTTGTTTTAAGAATGTATTCAATAATAAGCCATGATTTAATTTTATACTTGTTTTAATGATATCATATTATTTTTCAAACCCGTAGGCAACCACCGGGGTCTAACCTGTATGGGTTGTATGTTCTAAGGCACATTTATAATATTATTACCCTATGCACGGCATAATTTACTGAAGAGGTAAATGTATATATATTTCAAAAAGTTTGTATTACTTTTATTATTTTAAGTGAAGTTAATGTTTTGTCTGGCTTTGGTGTTTCAGATATTTGAAATTGCTGACCCTTTTCCAGAAGAAGATATTGATCACATTCGCAATTGTTGTGCTGAATTCATTTATGAACTTTTACAACAGAGAGTTCTTGTAAAACTGAGAAATTTTTTGTATATATTGATGAATTGACATGTTGGTTGGTTGCAAATATTTTTGGTTGCATGATTTGACATGTTTGTTGTTTTTTTGATTATGTGCAACCATACATTTATACATGTGAATCTGTTTGAGCCATGTCATTGGCCTACATGTGTTTTAAACAATTATGCATATATATATATATATATATATATGATGGTTTTAAACAACACATTACAATTAATAACTTTATGGCACTTAATAAGTATGGCATTAGAAGTAGCTAGCAATTCTAGGATGCGTTCTGGTAAGTAACCTAATCACACGCAATTAAAAAAAATTATAATACTTTTAAGACCGGTTATAATTATAACTTGTCTTAAAAGTTATTTTAAGACCGGTTTCGCATATAACCGGCCTTAAAGTTAAATTTTTAAGACCGGTTTTATGTAGAACTGGTCTTAAAATTAAAATTTTTAAGACCAGTTATATATGAAACTGGTCTTAAAATAACTTTTAAGATGTGTTATAATTATAACCGGTCTTAAAAATGTTATGTAATTGCCTTACAAAAGAGGTCTTTTAAGACCGGTACTCATGGCAACTAGTCTTAAATTGTTTCCTTTAAGATCGGTTATCAATACAACTAGTCTTAAAAGTAAGATTTTTAAGACCGGTTACCAAACTAGTCTTAAAAGTGACATACTTTTATGACTGGCTATATCAAGACCGGATCCAAAATCGGTCTAAAAAGTCAATTTTAACCGGTCTAAAAAGCCATTTTTTCCACTAGTGTTTGATGATTATCTGTCCTGTTTCATCCGGTTGTCCCAGTATTCTTCCTATCTTCGAAGAATGGATGACGAAGAATGGAGTTCAGACGTGCTTATTCGTGGTCTGAGACGAGAATTGTGAAAGAGATTGGCCATACATTTGTTCACTGAGTTTAACAAAGTAGTGGAAGAATGTCAAATTATAGAAAATAATCTGAGAGATTTGTATCCGGGCAAGGGTAGTGGTAGTCATAATGAACCTAGCAGAGCAAACACTTTGCAAAAGTGAAAAGGACAGGGATCGTCTTCTGGGGGTAGTAGTAAGAGGCCTTGTCAACCTGAGGGTTGTGGTAACTAGAGACCTCCAATGGGACAAGTATGCCCTCAATGTAGGAAATACCATCCGGGGAGGACCTGCACGGGGTTAATGATTTGCTATAACTGCAAATAGATGGGTCACATTTATACTGCATGCCCACGACTGCAGATCGAGCAGAGACCTAAGAATCAGGGGAGGGTATTCGCTATGACTCACAAGGAAGCCTGGGAATCTCCCGACCTGATTCAAGGTAATCTCACTCTCAATAGTAATTTATTACAAGCGTTGTTTGACTCATAATTGTGTAAAGCGCCTGGGTATGCATGTGCATAAGTTGCCATTCGATTTGATTGTGTCAACACTGATGGGTGTTAAAGCTTTGACTACCGAAGCTTGCCTAAACTGCGTGATAATATTGGAGGGGCACGAATCTGTTGTCGATTTGATCTGTTTACTACTTAATCAACATAAGTTATTTTGGGTTTTGATTGGTTAACGGCAAAAAATATGTTGCTCGATTGTGGAAATAAGAGGACCGTGTATCCTATTTCTCAAAGTGTTGAGGATATGAATGTTAGTATGAACTTTCTTTCAACAGCTAAATCTGAGAAGTGTTTGAAGAGGGGTTGCCAAGGGTATATGGTATTCTTCTTTGTGCAAGAGGATACCAGTAAATCCTTGAGTAGTATACCTGTGGTATGAGAATTCCCTGAGGTATTTCTGGATGACCTGAGTGGATTACCTCCGGAAAGGGAAATTTAATTCCCTATTGAAATTGTGCATGGATCTGGTTCTATATCAAAAGCCCCATACCGTATGGCTCCAAATGAAATGGCAGAGTTAAAGAAGTAGATAGAGTACTTGCTTGAGAAAGGGTTCATTAGACCTAGTGTGTCGTCTTAGGGAGCTCTAGTACTGTTTGTTAAGAAGAAAGACGGGAGTCTTATATTGTATATTGATTATAGAGAATTGAACAAGATTACCATCAAGAATAAGTACCATCTCCCTAGAATTGATGACCTTTTAGATCAACTATTCAGTTCATGTGTGTTTTCGAAGATTGATATAAAGTCAGGGTATCATTAGCTGCGAGTAAAAGCAGAAGATGTTTCGAAGACTGCTTTCAGGACCAGATATGGTCATTATGAGTTCTTAGTGATGCCATTCTGGTTAACCAATACACCTACGGTGTTCATGGATTATATGAACTGTGTCTTTTGATAATATTTGGATTAGTCTGTCATTGTGTTTATTGATGACATTCTGATTTACTCTAAGAGTATGGAAGAGCATGAGCATCATTTGAGGATTATGTTAAATATATTGTGTGAGAAGCAGCTTTATGTCAAGTTGAGTAAGTGCGAGTTTTGGCTATCAAAAATAAAATTCTTAAGCTATATTATCTCGTAAGATAGGATCTCTGTGGATCCCAGTAAAGTGGAAGCAGTACTAAACTGGAAGAGGCCAAAAACTATTGATGAAGTACGCATTTTTCTGGGTCTTGCTGGTTACTACCTGAGATTTATTCAGAACTTCTCCCGTATTGCCTTGCCGATGACCAAGCTCACATGGAAGGATCAACTGTTTGTGTGGGATGAGAAATGTGAAAAATGCTTTGTGGGGTTGAAAGAGAGGTTGACTATAGCGCCTGTGTTGATTATACCTGATCCAGTTGACCTACGTTTTGTATAGTGATACGAGTAAGCAGGGATTAAGGTGTGTCCTGATGTAGCAGGGATGTGTGGTGGCCTATGCCTCTCGATAGCTCAAACCTCATGAAATGAACTATCCTACCCATGATCTGGAGTTTGCGGCAATTGTGTTTGCTTTGAAAAATTGGCAGCATTATTTGTACGGTGTGACGGTAGAACTGTACTGTGACCACAAGAGTCTCAATTACCTGTATGATAAAAAAGAGTTGAATATAAGATAGCGTCGCAAGTTGGAGTTGCTTAAGGACTACAACCTGGAAATCAAATATCATCCAGGTAAGGTGAATGTAGTTGTGGATGCTTTTAGTTGGAAGATGGTGCTTGTGGCAGCAATGATGATACAAGAGGGAAAATTGATTAAAGATTTTTGTGATTTGAATTTGTCAAACCAGATCCTCAGTGCCAACTATATTGTTTCCTAAGGTGAAAGTGCCTTGAGAGCTGAGATTGAAGAAGCTCAAAGGCAAGATGGCTGGATACAGCGTAACCTGGCTAGAATCGAACGGGGATAAGCTCAGGGCTATGATCTGTCGCTTAGTGGATTGGTTCGTTACTAGAAAAGAATTTATGTTCCACTTAAGGCAGAGTTAAGACAAAAGATTCTAGATGAGGCGCACAAGAGCCGATACACTTTTCACCCTGGAATGACCAAAATGTATCATAATATGAAATCTGTGTATATATGGCCGGGACTGAAGAGTGATGTGACAAAATATATAGCAAAGTGCCTTACATGCTAGAGAGTAAAAATTGAGCACCAGAGACCTCCAGGGTTGCTACAGAGTCCTGAGATTTTGGAATATAAATGGGAGAGTGTAACCATAGACCTTATGGTGGGATTACCCAGGATCAGGAATTATGATGCGATCTGGGTAATTGTTGATTGGTTAATGAAGTCGGCGCACTTCATACCAATCAATGCTAGTTACTCTCTGGACAAGCTAGCAGAGATTTATATTCGGGAGATTGTGAAGCTCCATGGAATATTGAAGAATATCATTTCCGACTGAGATCCCCATTTCACTTTGAGATTTTGGAGGGCATTGCATGAAGCCCTGGGAACTCAATTGAGATTCAGTTCGGCCCATCATCCTCAGATGGATGGATAGACAGAGAGGACTATTCAGACGTTGAAGGATATGTTACGAGCTTATGTCCTCGACTTTAAAGGGAATTGGAATTACTTTCTTCCACTATCCCAATTTGCCTATAACAATAGCTATCATGCGAGCATTCAGATGGCGCCGTACAAAGCATTGTATGGGAGGAACTGCTAATCACCCTTGTGCTGGAATGAATTATCTGAGAGGAAGTTGTATGGGCTGGAGTTGGTTGATCAGACCTCAGCATAGATTCAAATTATTTGGAAGAGGCTTCTTGCAGCATAGAGTTGACAGAAAAGCTACTTGATAAGAGGAGACGGCCTCTAGAGTTTGACGTTGGTGACCATGTATTTCTGAGAGTATCACCAGTCATTGGCATCGGGAGAGCTATCAAGTGAAAGAAGCTAAGCCCGAGGTATATAGGTTCTTTTGAAATTCTTGAGAGTATTGGGCCTGTTGCTTATCGAGTAGCCCTACCCACACACTTAAGCAGACTCTATGATGTGTTCTATGTTTCCCAACTGAAGAAGTACCAACTAGATCCATCTCACATTGTCGAGTATGAAGAAGTCAAGTTGCAAGACAATTTCATGTATGCGGTGGAGCTAGAACAGATCATTGATCGAGAAGAATGACGGCTTAGATACCGAATGATTCTATATGTGGAGGTGATTTGGAGGGGAATGACCCAGAGAGAAGTGACTTGGGAAGTAGAAGAGGATATGCAAAGACGATATCCGAAGTTTATGGCTCAAGTTGTGTAACAAATTTCAAGAACGAAATTTATTTTACGGGGGGAGAATTGTAATGACCCAATTTGGGGATTAAGGGTTAATGATGCTAGAAGTGATGTAATTAATGATGAACACAATGCGAATGTGTTTAAATCAATGCCTAAGCCCTATATTTATGATTATGTGTGGATTAATGTCTAAATAGGTTGAAATATAAGAGAGGATGCATAATGATGTTAATGGAATGATATGAATGAGTTTGGAAGTGATTTAAGTAGAATTGCCATAATCAGGGGAAAAATGGATAAAAACGAAAGTTACCGACTAATTGGTCAGTTACCGAAGAGAAAACTCATAGGTAATTGAGGATCAATGGCTAGGATTGAATGAGCAAGGGGTGGAATTTTGTGTGAATGTACATATGTGAGTTTATGTAAGAGGAGATAGGATTGTGACACATGGCAAAATGTAGACCATGGGATTGAGTCAACATTTCAAACTCTTTTCCTCCCTCTTTCTCTTGCTTAAGTCGGCCAAAGGCCTTATGCCTAAGGAAAAACTGATCATATCTTCATCATCATCATCATCTCATATTCTCTCTCTATTTCTCCATTTTTTGTTGAGCAAGGAAAGGAAAGATAAAGTGTAAAGGTAAGATTTTGACTTGCTAGATGTCTTCTAATGCTCAAGTGCTCTTCTTTAATATTGTTCATAGTGTTGAGGGCTCCATTGCCTTTGTTTTAGAATTTTGAAAGGTGGTGTTTTAGTGCTTGAACAAATTTGAATGTTGAAGAATTAAGGATTTGGTCTTAGCAAGTTGAAGAGGTGAGCATTTGTGGCATTTTGATATATAAGTTGTGATTTTTGGTTAAGTTTTGATATTTGTGGAATTATGCCCTGATTTTCATGCGAATTTGAAATGGGAGAATTGGTTAGGATATTATAGTAGAATTGGTGGCGTAGTGTATCTTTGAGCTATTAGAATGGGTTTGGAAAGGGGAAGTGGAAGTTTTGATCATTGGGTGATTTGAGTGTAATGTGGTGTCCCAAGACCAAATGTGTTGATTGAATGTGAATTGGATTGTTTTGAGGTCACCAATCGGTTCCTTGTGAAATTTTATGTAGGAATGAACTTTGGTATAAGTTTTTGAACCATTGGAAGCAAATTGGGCATGTCTGAAAAATTATATTAGCTGTTACGTTTTGGCTTCTGATAAGCCTCACTCGAGTGGGGTAGGCTCTCACTCGAGTGCAGTGTGATAGTTTCTCTTTTTCTCTTGAGCTTTCATGTAGAAAGCAAGAGTGCATTTTCTTACTCGCGAGTGATATGGGGTATCACTTGAGTGCTTAAGGTGTCACTCAAGTACATGAGTATTCTACACTTTAGGGTTCCTCAGTTGCTCTCGGGTAGACACTTTCCGTGCCACATTCTTGGCAGCTCGAGTGAGACTTTGGCTATCACTTGAATGTTGACGTTCGTGCTCAAGTGCACTTGTCATCTTAAGGTGGACATTTGCTTTCGGGTAGCCACTTCTTGTGTTTCACTCGATAGGACTCGAGTGAATATGAGGCTATCACTTGAGTGTTGAGCTTATCACTCAAAGTGCAAGTCCCTTCCTTACTCGAGTATGCCTTATCATAAAAGAACAAGGTACTGACTCTTCTCTTATGCTTTGTGTAAATGTATGGTATGTATGTGTATCATTGTTTTGTGATGATATCTGATGCTACTACCTATGCAGTGAAAGCTGTCGTTATCCACCACAAGCTGGCGTTATACAATGAAAGCTGTCATTATCTAGCGTAAGCTGGCGTTGTACAGCGAAAGCTGTCGTGATTAAGTATACAGCCGTGAGTGTTGTCATTATGGTGAAAGTCTTGTATCATTGTGATATTGTTGATGCTGTTGTTAATGGTTGCTTACGTGCTATGTAGTTCTATATTGTATGAGTGATCTGTTACTACTGGGATTCTTTTGAATCTCATTCTTTCCATTGTTAAACCTATAGACAGGGCAGGTGGTTCCAAAGAGAAGTGAACAACCAAGAGTGGTTAAGATCTTTGGAGATATTGGATTTTGATTGTTGGTTATCTATTTTGAATTTGGGATGTAAATATTGTCTTGGATATAGTTGTGTAATCCCCTATATGGGAGACTGTAAACTTTTAGGGAATGAATAAAACCCAGGGGTTGCCGGGATTTTTATTATACACTCTGATATGTATGAATGTGAATTAACTATGCAGGTAATTATATTCAAAATTTAAAGTTGAGACCAAGGTAAGGAAAAGCTTTAAAAGAATTTTTGAAAACCCTACTGTAAGGTAGGAATTTGAAATGAGTTCTAAATTATCGTCAGTCTCTAATTCGTTTAAATTACGTACTTTCGAATTATAATTACGGATTTCAAGGCAAGGGGTTACACAAAACACTACTTCAGCTCCCGCACAAATACTATAACCTCTCAAACATTGAGAACACTCTGTCACCCTGGGTGTTTCATTGCACATCTTACATCCATCTCCATCACACCAACAAACTTGATCCTAAAGCCCTTTGATGTATCTTCTTAGGCTACTGTAACTCACAAAAGGGATATAAGTGTTATGACCCTATCTCCAAACACATCTTCATTACTTGTGATGTTGCCTTTCATGAAAACACCCCTATTATCCCCTGTCTGTAATTCAGGTGGAGAAAGAGGGTGAATTCTAGATAAAAGATCAACCAGAAGACCCGACCTTCACAATTTATACACTTAGTCATACCGTTGATACCCCTGATACTGCTGATACCTCTGATAATACTCTTAATACCTTTAATAATCCTAATACCCTTAATAATCCTAATACTTCTAATAATCCTACTCCAGGGGGATACAGACAAGTAGGGTAATACCTACAAAAGATTCCACAAAAGAGGTAATAAGCCACAGGTTATTAGCCCTCACCAAGAGTCAGAACCAGAGGCATATAGAGAGGAAATAGTGGTAAAAAGATTTCTGATCTTGATCTTCCTATTACAATAAAAAAAAAAAGCCCAGATTATGCATTCGATATCTTATTATGAGGTTTATTTCCTATAAAGCCCTTTAATCTAAATACAGGGACTTTGTCTCTCATCTTGACAATATTAGGGTACCTAACATGATTGATGAGGCTATGGCTATACCTGAATGGAGGCAAGTTGCCCTAGAGGAGATGGAAGCCCTCAAGCGTAATAAGACATGGGAGGTAGTGGTTCTACCATAAGGGAAAAAATTCGTAGGATGTAAATGGGTATTTACTCCTAGGTATAAAGAATATGGGACTCTTGAGAAATACAAAGCAAGACTGGTTGCAAAAGGCTTCACGCAAGTATATAGCGAAGGTTACACTGAAATGTTTGCACCAGTAGCCAAGTTAAATACAATCAGAATTCTTTTGTCCGTTATGGTCAATCTAGATTAGGGTCTGCACCAATTTGATGTGAAAAATGCCTTTGTCAACTAAGAGCTCAAGGAAGAGGTGTATATGAAGTCATTTCTAGGGTTTCAGGGAAAAAGGCTAATCAAGTCTGCAAGTTGAAGATGTCATTATATGGATTAAACCTATCTCCACTTGCTTGGTTTGACAGATTCGCTTGAGTCCTCAAAAGACATGGATACACTTAAGGACAAAGCGATCATACCCTGTTCTTTAAACATCATAAGGGTAAGATGGCTAGTCTAGCTGTTTGACAGATTCACTTAAGTCCTCAAAAGACATGGATATACTTAAGGATAAAGTGATCATACCCTATTCTTTAAACATCATAAGGGTAAGATGGCTAGTCTAGCTGTATGTGTTAATAATATAGTCCTTATAGAGACGATAAGGCAGAGATAAGTCAAATCAAGAAAGCCCTTGTACAAGAATTCCAAATCAAAGACCTTGGGGAAATTAAGTACTTTATTGGGATAGAAGTTGCTTGATCGAAGGGAGGAATCTATATCTCCTAAAGAAAGTATATACTGGACTTTCTAAAGCAAAACGTGAATGTTAGCTTGTAGACCTAGTGGCGTATCAATACGATTTGATAAAATAGATGAAGAAGTAGACCTTGGCAAAGCTATAGACATAGGAAATTATGAATGAATGGTAGGAAAACTGATATACCTGCCTCATACCAAACCCGACATTGCATTTACAGTTAATATTGTTAGCCAATGTCCTATGATCGTAAACAAATGAAGTCTATAGGATCCTACATTATTAGAAGGGATATACTACACGTGGGTTATTGTTCAAGAAGACATATAAATAGAATGTATAATTGTTTATATATACTAATTCAACAGGTGATTAAGGCATGAAGCAAAGTGTAGTTGCTAGAAGGAGCGCTGAGGCTGAATACAGAGTTGTAACATTGGCTATTTGTGAAGGCATATGGGTAAAACATGTTCTTTAAGAGTTGAGAAAATGTATAAACTATTAGATTCCATATGTTTTAATGATAACAAAGATTGGACTAATGATAAAAGAGGATATTATAACAATTGAATTTGAACAAAGTGAATAAATGGTAGACAAAGCATTACTTGAAGTAAGCACTGGAGTAATGAAGAAGATTTGAGAGAAAGAGCAAATGAAGGACATCACTGGCAGTTTTGGTCTATGTTTACTCGAGTGACCACTCGAGTCAAGAACCCTGTTACTCGAGTAGGCACTTGAGTAAGGTTGAAAGAAAATGTTTTTGAAGGAACTACCAAAATTTGGAAGAAGTTACTCAAGTCGCCACTCGAGTAACCAGGTCAAAAATCTTCCAGTAGTTCTTGGCCAAGAAATGCAATAATTTACTCGAGTATTGTAGACTTGCGATACATACCATCTAAATACCATACTGCTGACATCCTTAGTAAAGGACTACCTATAGACAAGTTTGAATATTTTAGTGGCAAGTTAAACATGAAGGATATCTATAGTCTAACTTGAGGGGGAGTGTAGAATCCTATATATTATTAAAATATATTATTAGGAATCACATGACTATATGGATTAATTAAATCTAAAGATTATAGGAGATAATTGTTAGGATATTATTTTCAAATTTCAAATCTAGATCTCATTCACAAATCTGATTCTTTGTTGTGTATAAATGTAATCACCCTCTCATATGAATAAACAACAATTATTCTCTTATCTAATTATCTTCAGTAATGAATTTCAAAATTTTCCTTTTCCAAATGAGATACAATCATATTATTTTATAAAATGGAAATCCTATTTTTATGATAGAGGTATAATTTATAAATCATTTATTTACTATGTAGGTACCCTATAATAAACAAACGTGATGGATTTGTTCATTGGCTTAAACATAGTAAAGAAGCAAAAAATGTTGACTAGATTGTCATATTAGATACGAACATGCTAATTTGTAGCCCCATTATCATATGATCAAATCCACCAGATGAAGGTTTGATGCTTATGGTGGCTTGTCACACATGAGAAGAACATGCATGCTCACAAGGTGCTATCTATGATAGCAAGCAATCAACAAAGGAAGAGGAAGAAAGAGACATTGAAATAGTGATATTATGTATCTAAGAAATTAATCATATTGTGTATTTTGGAATGCAACAAACTATAATAATTTATTTTGACAAGTATATGTGCCTGTAATGGCAAGTTATACATTGGCAAGTGTACGTGTCTATTTTGACACCTTTAAGTGTCTATTTTGACAAGTTATACATTGACAAGTGTATGTGCTTATTTTGATAAGTTTATATGCCTATTTTGACAAGTTATATATTGGCAAATATATATGGCTATTTTGGCAAGTTATATATTGGCAAGTATATGTGCCTATTTTGATAAGTCATACATTGGCAAATATATGTGCCTATTTTGACAAGTCATTAAGTGCTCATTGACAAGTTCATCTATGTTAACAAAAACGGCTCCCATTAACAAGTGGATATGCCTACTTTGATAAGTTACAGAGTGACGATTGATAGGTACCTACACCTAATCATATATCATTGCTTCTCTCCTTTTTTAATCAATAGGGTTAAAAAGATAATTTCACATTCAGAATTTATACCACTATAGTGCGTAAGGAGCTTTTTGATAGGAGAATCTACTATGAGACTTTTTGGCTATTTTTTCTGGTCCTTGTGACCTAAATGTGATTTTCCCTTTTTTATGTCATCAGGAGTAGGACCAATTATTGGTCACTACAAATCCTAGCTTCACATCTCACAATTTCCAGAATATCATATGGAGTTTCAGTAAAATACACAAACCCATAAGTACCTGACATCACTTTCTGTGCTAGCCTATAAGCTACTATATTTGCTTCATATCTACACCATCAAACACACACATTTCAATCAGTTCCATCATCGTAGCAATTTCCCTTATGGCATCATCTTTCTCCCATTCTCCCATATCGCCTTGCTGCAAATATTCTACTAGTTGAAGACAATCCGCCTCCATAATAACATTCCGCTGGCCATTATCCTAAGCATTTTTCATGCCCTAAAAACTCCCCATGTATATGTATTGTAACTATCCCCCACTCCTATATTAAATAGAAAACCTCCAAGAGCTTCCTCACTGCTTGTGCAAATAATACCACCGCAAGTTGAAGAGCTTGAACACTAGCAACTTATGCCATCCACATTCACTTTTACGTAACCCTCTACTAAAGGCTCGCATAATTCCACCTCCAACTGTCGAGTCTGATCATCCTTGATTACAGAAGAACCCCACATTGCACAAGACTTAACTTGTGCTAGAATTTTGTCTGAAGAGGTATTCCTTCCTTTGAAAATCCTTGCATTCCTAGATAGCCATAAATATCTACAAGATAATGCAAACTATACATCACACCTAATGCCACGCACTTCAAATTACTCCTGTAAATTTCACTAGATCTATTTGGGCATATCACTGATGAAGAAAAATTGAAGACATAATGAAATTGTCAAATAATGAGTGTAAGTATCATAAGCTAATGGGAATTCATGAAAGGTGTACACTAATGTCTCTGGTTGCCTTCATACACTGGACAATCCTTAGAACCAGTGAGACCCCTCATCCTTCTCATCTTATTCGTCATCAAATGACTATGAAAACACAACCATAACAATGATTTGCAATATTGCAAGACTTTCAACTTCCAAATATTCCTCCATATTCCCCTTTTCGAGTCCGTATTTTGAGCTCGCAAGCTCTCATATGCCGTTTTAGTAAAAAAAATGGCAGACATTGACCATTTCTAAGAAGGAAAGTCCTTGCTAGTCAAAGGTAGTCTCAACTTTGTAATATCTCACAAAACATCATCATGTAACAAATTCACAAAAAGACAAGTTTTCTATTTACCATTCTCGGAAATGTAATCAGAAACATTGCTTTCCAGGAGCTCTGGAGAAACATTACTAGAAGCACATCCACAAGTTTTGAATGAGTCAGCAACCACTGATACTTCAAAAACTTCATTTACTTACCATCCCCTACCTTCCAAATAAGTTCCAGTCAAAAATCATTCTAGCATGATTAATTCCTTGCCATGCTTTAAACCCACCTCTCTGTGCATCGATAATTGGAACCATATCATTTCCATAACGGTATTTCTCTCATAAATTTAACCCATAAGGAATCTTGCATATTCATCATAACCCATCCCAATTTCATCATAAAGGCCTTATTTTGAACTCTTTCTTCCCTAATACACAGATCTTCATTTGTTTTCTTGGAACATACCTTTTTCCATGCCACTAAATGAACTTTTCTATGTGCAATATCATCACCCCTACAGGAAGTGCCTACATTTTTTACCGATCTTTAAACAAAGGGATACTGGCAACCAAGATGATTGTATAGTGTAAAACAGCATGGAATTAAACATCGATGAGACTAACATACTCCTAACTATAATAAAGATTTTGCTTTCCATCTTGAGAGCCTTGAATCCATCTTGTCTAGAATATAATTGTAAGTATTCTTAGTTACCCTCTTATGATGAATCAGGACTCCAAGGTACTTTCCAAGATCTTTTACGCAATAAAAAAAAAATAAATAGTTCTTATTTGAAGAGAACACTTTTAAATATTCATTTGGGATAAGTGTAAATTTTGCTTAAAAGTTATCAAAAGATTCTGACAAATGAAATTGCTTATGTGGCGTGATGAGGACTGCTCACACCTCACTTATATGATATAAGGGATGCTAGTGTAACCGATTGCAAGCCTCTTGCACCACATGGCAGCGGCTTGTGTTATATAAAATAGACTATTTAATTATTATTATTATTATGCTATGGAGTATTAAATTTTAAGATATATGGATTAATTTTTTATGTATGTGGCCAATAATAACTTTTCGATATATGCCCTGATTTTAGAAAAAAGAAATATCTTTTTAATAAAAAACTAAATAACTTCTCTTACACGGTATAATTTATATGTATTAATTAAATTTCTAGATACACATGATAACTTTCCGATATATGCCTCAATTTTAGGAAAAACATACCTTATTAATATCAAAAGAAATAACTTCTCATGTACTGTATAATTCCTAGGGAAAATTGAACTTAAGTCCTAAGCAAGAGATTGTACTACTCTAAGGTCTCTTAAAATCTCCATTATGCAGGCAAGTCCTATAGGACATTACTGCAATAAAATCAAATTGTGAAAAATTGGAATACCCTTAGTAAAAATGAAATAAGTTCTTCTTCTTCTCTTTCCCTAATAGCTTCTTATATGTGTTTGATAGCCTTAGGTTATCGGCCTATCAAGATGAGCTCATCACCTTGGCTATCACGATTGGTTGTCCATCACCATCATGTGTCATTCTTTATTGCCGTGGAGGAAACATTGCACCTCTCTTTTGATAGCTGTAGTTTGTCACCTCATCAAGCTCACCCCATCATTGTCATACTCACAAATTTTGTTCTTCTTCTGTAAATTTAAGAGCTTAAAGCTAAAGGTATCCATCTCACTCCTAGGCTTGTTCATACTTCATACATAGTATCACATTTCTTTAATTTTTTTATTTTTGTATCTACTCATTCTTACCATCATCATCAAGTGACCCATCAACCCTAGTATCTTCGGCACCCCTTCTCTCTTGCTGATGAAGGCCGTTGATTTTGTCCACCATTTGCTATGTTTTTGGATATATTGTGTTCTATTTATTCATTAAAAGTGGAAATTAATGAACATGGTGTGAAGGTTTTTCAGTTCTAACTCCTACTGTATAAAGTTATAATATGTTGTTAATAGAGGCAACAATAGTAGTTAATGTTGGTGGTAAACTAGTTAATGCCAACTATATTATACTGGTTGGCATTATACAAATGCTTATTTAGTATTTCTTGTGGTGGCTTGTGACTCATCCGAACAACATAGATGGTGACAAAGTGATGCCCTTGGTGCAAGGGTGGAGTCAATAGAAGAGAACAAAATAGACAAACAAATTCAATTGTAACTAGGATTTGTAGGATGCATTCATGAAAAGTGTAAATCCCAAAATTGAGTCAAAGAATAAATTTTCCAAAAAGAAAATTTAAATGGAATTAGAAATAATTTTAGGATTTAAAGGAATAATATTTTCCCGAGAATTTGAGGAATCTTAAATTAAATAAAGGAGGAAAATTAAGGCCTAGGTTGTGCAAGTAATAGGATAAAACTATACCTATAAATATACAAACATACACACTCAATTAATTACTCATACTACTCTCCATTTGGCCACATGGCACGCTCACACACCACATACACACATGCAAAGCCCAAGTCAACGCACCTCCCTCCCCTTTATTCAATTAATTCGGCCAAAACTCAAAGGGAAAGAGAGAGAGTTTAATCAATGCAATTCCTCACCTTTTTCTCAAGTCAAGTCGGCCATGACACCAAGGGAAAGAGAAAAAGTTTGGAAAGATAAAATAGAATAGAGAAAGAGAAAGAGAAAGGGAAAGAGCAGGTTACGGTTTTGAGAGCAAAGTAACAAGAGTATAGGTGAGTATTCTTAAGCCATTTACACCATAAATACCCCATTTTTAGCTCAAAGTTGCTTCATAAATGTTGTTCCTCTCATCAAAAGCAACATTTGTATGGATTTAGTTTCTTGTGAAGAAGTGCTCAGTGCTATCTAAGAGGTGTAGAAGTTGGAGGAATCAAGATAGAGTTATAGCAAAGGAAAGAGGTAAGTATAAGTTTTGATTTGAACCAAATTTCTTGGAATTTGGTGAAGTTTTCATGATGATAATATGTTGTCTTGTTTTTGTCAAGAAGAAACCTTAGGGTTTTAGTGATATTGTGAATATGAAAATGATGCTGAAAGAGGTTTAAGCATGGTAGAAAGGAAGTTTAGCAAGTTTTGTAAATGGAAGTTGCAAAATCATTTTTGTTTTTCCGTATGATATCGTTCGACCAGATCAAGGCAACGGGAAGGAATGAGCTTTTACTAATTTTGATGCTTCCAATGAGTTTGGAATGAAAAATTGTGTAGGATAATGATGAGAAAGTGACTTTGGAAGCAATAGATTTGGAAATTGCATTTTTTTTCCTAAAGCCCTTTAAGTTTAGGCCTTGGCTAGTTCATAGGGAAAGAGTTGGATTTTGCTAAATTTGAGGTTAGCAATGGATTCTACATGCAAAATTGTGTAGGAATAGCTTGTAGAAAGTGTAACTGCTTTTATTGAGCACATAAGAGGATATGTAATTGACCATATGTGGTAAATGTTGTAATGCTATAAACTTTTCTTGTAATGACATGGTGGTAAATGCTGGTTCCAGCATATTGTGACTATATGGATTGATATAGTCTTATTTTGTGCTGCTGTTTAAATTTATAGAATATATATATATATATATATATATTCAACGAGATATTAATGATGAAATCCTTTTCTTAATAGTAAAAAGAAGCTATGGTTAATTTGTGAGGCAGGAGAAGGACAGGACTAGGTATTGGTGAAGAGAGAAATCCACCTTATCCAATGCAACAGATGTTGGGCATGCTTACTGAACAGCAGGCCATGATTTATACGTTCAAGGAAGAGCTAAGGGAAGTATAGACCAAGCAGAATGAAGATAGAGAAAGAAGAGAAAATGATGTGGTGCTAGAGGATAAACAACCCCTAATTAATCCTTAGCAACAACAGTAGGAACAACTACATATACCTCATAATGATCTAGACAGACGGGACAGAGAGGTTGAAAACTTGCAATACTGGATCACAAAATTTTGTAAACATCATCCTCTAGAATTTGAAGGAAGGTTTGATCCCTAGGTGGCCAAAGATTGGAGATCATTTTCAAGGTAATGGAATGCCCCATTAAAATGAAAGCTCAAATGGCCATCTACAAAATGGAAGGAGATGCTGATAGATGATGGAAGAATACTGAGTTGATTTTACAGGCTAGGAATATTCCTATCACTTGGTAATTATTCCAAGACAAGTTTAATAAGAAGTACTTTCCAAGGTCTGTCAGAATTGAGAAAGAGGCAGAATTCTTATAACTCAAATACGTAAGTCATGAAACATTTGATGAGTATTTGTCTAAGTTTATCCGCCTATCTCAATATTCTTCCTATATAACTTATAGAGACGATGAAAGCTGGAGCTTTGACATGCTGGTAAGAGGATTAAAGCCAGAACTAAAGGAGAAACTGGTCTCCAAGCAATTCACATAATTCAATTAGGCTGTGGAGGTATGCCAAATTACTGAAAGTAACGTGATGAACTTGTTTTTGGCCAAAAATGTGATAAACCATGGAAGTACAAGCCATGAGAATTCTTTCACAACCAGAAGAGCCAAGGGTTCTTGCCCAAAAGAGACAACCAAAGATTCTCTTGGCCAAGAAATCAGTTTTCAAGGACCTTCAATGCCACGACCATGCCTTCGTTGTGGTAAACCACATGGTAGTAGACCTTACACTAGCGAAAAAATAATTTTCTATTCTTGTTTAAAGCCAAGTTATTATGCTAGATATTATAAATAGTGGCTAGCAGAGCCCAGACCCAGAAACTAAGGCAGGGTGTTTGCCATGACACATGAGGAGGCGCTGAAATCACGTGAGAGAATCCAAGATACAATCCAACTTAATGGTAACGTAGTACAAGCATTATTTGATTCTGGCGTTAGCCATTCTTTTATTGCATTTAACTGTGCTAGACGTTTAGAGCTGAACATTCATGAAGTACCGTATGATCTATTTGTGTCAACGCCTATGGGTGTTAAAATTGTCACAAGTGCTTGTTTGAATTGTATAGTAATGTTGAGGGACATGATTCCATGGTAGATTTAATCCTCTGCCATTTCACAAACTTGAAGTTATACTAGGTCTTGATTGGTTGACGACAAATAATGTGCTGTTAGGCTGCGAAAACAAGATAATTTTATTCTCCTGCTTTGCAAAAGATATCAATACGAACATTGACCTGAACTTTCTCTTAATGGCTTAAGCTGAGAAATGTTTGCATAAGGGATGCCAAGGGTATTTTGTATTCTTCTCAATATAGGTAGAAATAGAAATGACAATTGAGGATATACCATTGGCTAATGAATTCCTTGGAGTATTTCTATAAGACATAAGTGGATTACCCCCAGTATGGGAAGTGGAGTTTGTAATTGAAATCATGCCTAGAGTCGGACCTATATCTAAAGCCACATATAGAATAGCTCCAAATGAAATGGCAGAGTTAAAGAATTAGATTGAAGAGCTGCTAGAAAAAGGGTTTATATGACCCAGCGTATCAACATGGGGTACTCTAGTACTGTTTGTTAAAAAGAAAGATGAAAGCTTGAGGTTGTGTGTATTGATTATAGAGAGTTGAATAAGGTGACTGTTAAGAACAAATATCCACTTCTAAAAATTAATGATCTCTTAGATCATTTTTCTAGTTTCTATGTTTTCTCAAAAATTAATCCGAGGTTAGGATACCATTAATTGCGAGTAAAAGCATATGATGTGTCGAAGACTACTTTTAGAACCAGGTATGAGAACTATGAATTCTTGGTAATGCCATTTGTAATATCTTGAATTTTAGGTCTAGAGACTTGAGGATAAGCCTCTATCAGGCAAACTACTAAGCCCAGTTTGGGAAGAGTCCCAATAATGATGGGAGATAGAAAGACTCTCTTAGGGACTGTATGATTTAGTTTCTAGGTAGAGAATGGTTATCCATATGATACGAGGGCTCAAAGGTTATGGTTAGTTGGAAGAAATATATCGGTGTTGTGTACAAGGGGATACTTGGCGCCATCACATGGGACACAGGTGTTCAAGGTGCCATTTGGCAGGCTTCGATATAGATGGTGTAGTCCCAAGTAAGACCTGAGCAAAATCTTGAGTAAACACCTATAAAGTAGCTTTAATAAAGTAAGTATGATGAGTAATGATGGCATAACTTTAGTGTTGGATTCAATAAGAAGATGACACATGTCTCTTTATTATTGTGACTACTTTATGACTTTTACGTATGCTCACTCATAGTGCGCTACCTAGCACATTAGTCAGGGAAATCCACTAGTCTTTGGTTCGAACACGTACTTGACTTTTCCAAACACCGAACTCAGGAGTCAGGGGAATTCATCAAGGTTCCCTTCCCTTGACATTAAAGGACAGCCAAGGAAAGAGAAAAAGAGAGAGGAAAGATGAATTTAAAGAAGACACTAGTCACTCTAAGGATAAGCACTTGGACACATGGCATACTGGAAGCTTGTGACAATGCAAGATTAAATCTTCGCCCTCCAATTCTCTTTAATGGATATAAATGCTTTTATTTTTTGAAAATCTTACCTTTCTCTTTTCTTTGTTCTTTGGAATTAGCTCTAAACATTCTGACTTGATGTATCCTAGCTTTCCGCATTCATAGCAGATGATGTGTTCCTTGTTTTCTCTTCTATTCTTGTTCCTCCTTTATGAAGATTTCTAAATCCTTAGCCTTTCTTGTAAAACTTCTTGAAGCATTTTATTATCAGACCCATTTTATCATCATTGAAATCTTCAACATCATCTTCTTGAGTTTCCTCTTTTATGTTTCGTGCAAGGCTTTTCTTTTTCTTGTCTCCAATCTCTTTAAGTTCTCATTTGAACTTCAATTTACTTTTATATTTAGAGACTTCTGAATAGAAAAGCGACCAATCAAATTGATTCACCTTTTGATTCCTCTTTCGCTGTAACTTTGGCCTCCCATTCTTTAGAGAGAATATTTAGTATTTTCCTTACTTGGGTACTCTGATCCTAGAATTTCCCAAGTGTTGCAAGTTGATTAATAAGATGAGTATATCTAAGTTCAAATTCAGTTATTGACTCACCTAATTTCATTCTAAGTAGATCAAATTCAGTAACCAGAGTATTGATCCAGTTTTCTTTTATTCCTAAAGTTCCTTTTTGAGCTATTTCCAAGGCTTGCCACATTTCCTTAGTTGTTGAAAGTGTGCAAATCCTGAAGTACTCTTTTTGACTTAAAGCACTTTGGATCATCAGGATTGCCTTACTATTAAGAGTGATGAGCTTTTTTTCATTCTCATCATACTTTGCTGGTATCTTGGGAACTTTTTATGATTTTACAATCTGTATAGGTACATGGTTCCTATCTTCAATTACCTCCCATAATCTGTATTCAGTCTCCATTATGAATACTCTGAACTTCACTTTCAAGAACAAAAAGTGTTCACCATTGAAACCAGGTGGTTTGGTAATAGAAGCTCTGCCAGGAAGTATTCCTTCACCCATGCTTGCCATTAGATCCTTCTTAGCTTGTTATACCTAAACAAGAAGACCTACTCTCTGATACCAAATGTTAGTTCAAGTGTTTGACCCAAGAGGGGGGTGAATTAGGTGAATAAAGAATATTCGAACCGTATATAAAAATTGACAGAATTTAAAGTGTTGAGAGCTAGGAGAGATATCACCAAAGTATACGCCGGGAGTTATACTAGTTCGGCCACAACCACTTTGACCTATATCAAGTCCTCAGAGTTCCTCTTAGAGTTTCACTATATCTTCCAAGATTCAATAGGTTCTTGGCACCTCAGTACACAGCAAGTTCCTTCACTGGACACTCACTCCCCCTTACACAATGTAAACCAATCCCCAACTCAAGATTCTACAATCTTAAGTTGTCTCAATAACAAATATTGAGTTTTTAATGAAAATCTCTCTCACAGAGTAAATATAGAATCATTGAAGTACATAATATATGAATGAATGAAAAACACAGCAAATGTGGATTGATCGTTGATGGCTCAGTATATTGTTCTATTTTGTCTACGTTGAATTCTTTCGTATATATAGATGAGTTGAGATAGATATTGGAAGCATTTCAACATGTCCGTTAGAGTTACACAGCTTCTTTTGACTATTCTTGACATTTGAAAACTAGCTGTTACGGTAGGTGAGCGGTAGAGACATTACGTTCGGCTTCTCTCTCTTTAGTATGATCTTTTCATTATTTCCCTGAAAATATACTTATAATACTAATACAATGAAGGGTTAATCATATAGATAACAAATCAATAAACAACATATCATAATCATGCAATTTGAGTTCCATCACTTGAGTAATTACTGGAGTGATAAAGGGTCATCACTCGAGTGATCCCTTCTAGAACTTGGCAGAGAGGAAGGGCAACTTTTCTGGCTTCATCACTAGAGTGATTTAGGGATATCACTTGAGTGGTCACTCGAGTGATCCCTTCCACATCTTGGCAGAGAGCTACAGGCTTCATTTTTACTTTATCACTTAGTGGTCACTGGAGTGATAACTCTCAAAATATAGCAGATAATTTTTAATGCATTTTCTTATCCATCACTTAGTGGTCACTCAAGTAATGAAGGGTTATCACTCAAGTGGTCACTCGAGTGATCCCTTATAAAGTCAGCTAGAGACTTCATTCCTGGTTCTGTGACTTATTCTCTTTCTTCATCATTCAAGTACTCACTTGAGTGATGGTCTATATACTTCATAACTCTGTTTCTTTGCTCAAAACTCTTTTGTTCATTATTAAATCTTTTGTAACACCATTTGTTATCATCAAAACATGGGATCTAACACTTTGTTCCCCTTATTTTAAGGTAAGATTTCTCTTTTGTATTTCGCATTCTCTATTCTACATTTCACATTCTCCTTATTTTTCACTTTATCTTGCCTAGCTATGTCTTGACCTTAGTTGTGCATCATGTTTTTCTAGAAAATCCATTGTTCTATTCCCTATGGCTAACTAAATGAGTTTTGTTTTTCAATTAAAATGGTCATTCCTACTTTCTCTGGCACTGATAATGCCCCTTATACTAATGTTGTCCCTAGGCAAACCAGAGATGATACCCTAGAAAAATGTTAGAATGAGTACGAGATATTGTAAGGAGGGTGTAACCCCCTACCGTAATTATATCCGAAGTACACAATTAAAGTGAAATAGAGACCAATAATAAACAAAACTATTTTAAGATCCCATCTTCACTATAGGGTTTTCACAAATACATTTCAAAATTTAATACACCTGGTCTCATATTCAATTTCAAATACAATTACTATGTGAAGATAAATCACATTCATTACAAATATCAGAGTGTATAACATAATCATCTCAGTAATCCCAGGTTCTTACCTTTGCTATTGGGTTTCAAAGGGCACATTCACCCATATACAAGTTCTCATATGGGGATTACACAATATCATCTCCAAATCTACATATACATTTCAAATACACATTCCCAAATCCAAATACAAATACAAATTAAACAATATTCCCATCTATGATAACTGACTACCAACATCAAACTCCAATGGGAGCCCTAGCCGCCCTTGGTTGCTTCCTCCTTCCTCAATCTACTTGTCCTGTCTAAAATGTTGGTAGAGGGGTGAGATTCGAGAGAATCTCAGTAGGAAACAGATACTCATATGCATGCAAGATAAGCGTTTAATGCATGACATGCTTGCATCACAATAACACGTGCTCACATAATGACATATATGCGTGCTCAATGTTTCAAACAACATACTATGGCCATAGCATAACTAGAAACATAGCTACAATCATTCATATATGTTTCACATAATCAAGAAAAGCAATAAATGCATCAATACACCAACACAAATATCAAATACATGCAGAAGAGGTAGGTTCCCTATACTTATTCTTTCCACGTAAGCTTCAGTATCGGCTACTCGCGATTCGAGTGAATATCAAACCCTATAAGAAAACCAAGGACATAGGGTCAATCTCAATTCCAAATCCTTACTTCCACAATACTTAAAGTTGGTTATCATTCACATCCTTTAAGTGGCTATAACAAGCTCAACGAAAGCCTAAAGGATTGGAAAGTACTAAGCTGGAAATCACCTTTCAAAATTATAAAATACTGAAAATGGGGGTTGGCTGTAGCCAAGAATCTTCTGGCTGCAGCAATACATGCACAGAAGGTTTTTAGTTGCAGCCAAGAATTTCTGGCTGCGGCCAAAATGCACACAGAAACTTTTGCGCTGCAGCCAAGGCAACTTCAAAAATTCATAATTAATTCTAGAAAAATCAAAACAAGATGATGTCAAAGCCCATTGAAAGATATTTAAGTCCTATTCATAGGAAAAATATGAATCAAGGCTGGTCATAACCACAAAAATACATAATTACATAAATATCCACACTGCTCTAGAATCAAGCCCAGTTTCGACATCAAACTTTGGGCAAACATAAATCCCAGTTCACAAAATGAAATGACACAAATTATATATCCTTTTTGAAGCTTAAGATGTAAAATTTAAGTCTGGAAAGTTTCAAAATTTTTAGACATCATTTGACCATTCAAAACACCTACACATCCATACTGCCCAAAACAGACTTTCAATGGACAACATTTGAGTTTTGGCTCAATTGCTTCCAATGGTCCAATTTTCACATCAAACATTATTCCCACATAAATTTGCATAAGGAATTCATTGGAAACACCAAATAAATCAAATTCACATTACTTTGACTTGTTTTACCAATAATCACAACATGTCATCACACAATCACAACACAAACACACATTGCCATTCCTTTCATTCCAAGTTCTCAAACCAATTCTAATGGCTCTATAACACATCAAGACACCAATTGCCACTCAAAACACAAGGCAATTCATACATTTCAAAAATACCATAAAATCAAGGCAAAATTCACAAAACTCATCCACAAATAACAAACAAATTCCTTGATTCTTCATCTTTCCACTTTTCCTCAAGTCACCAAACATCTCCTTTCTAAAATCTAAAACCATAGAGATGAATCTCTAATCAACATGATCAAGATTAAAGAAGGGTATTTAGCATTAGAGGCCAATTAGAGTACCATACCTTGAACTTATTCTTTCTCTTTCCACTTTGAGCTAGGCAAAAATGGAGAACGAGAGAGAGAGAGAGAGATGAAGATAAAGATGATGAAGTGAATGTAGTTTTTCCCTTTTGCCTCATGTGTTGGCTAACTATGAAAGAGAGAGGGAAGAGTTTGAAAAGTTGACCAAGATCTAAGGGTCCAAATTGTGCCAAGTGTCACCCTCTTGCTCCATCAACCATGAGTTCACATAGGCACACATGCATGGGATTCCACCCCTTGATCTCTTACATAAATCAATCACAATCATTGATATTAAAGTTACCAATGAGTTTCCTCTTTCGGTAACTGACCCATTGGTCGGTAACTTTACCATTTTGCCCCTGATTATGGTAATTCTCACTGAATCACCACAAACACATCCTTTTCATTCTATTTAACCAAACACATGCCCTCCCCCTTATTTTTGTCCAATTTAGATGTTAATCCATAATTGAACTTAAATACAGGGTTTGGGTACGAATCTCAACACATACGAGTCACATCATACACCACATTCTCCAAAAGTGTCAAATTAATGATAATCACACTCACTTTTGGAGTCAAAATTCCTTAATCAAATTTTGGGGTGTTACAGAGGGGTTGTTGCTCCTTGACTTTTGTGAACAAAGCAAAGTATTTTGGGAGAAAATTTCATGTGACATGGAACAATGATGGTCAACCTCTTGAGTCGTCACACTTTGTTACCTACACCAACCGTAATACTAAGGACTAATATTCCTATCATGACGGGTAACTGGTGTTGGGTAGGGAGAAATTATGTAGATGCTATTGGGACAATATAAGGGTAAGATATATATGCCTGTTAATTACTTGCTATGTACTTAAAAAAATGTTAATTTGAATCGTGTGCTTTATAGTTTGCATATCATCTAGACAAAACTTTCAGGAAATTTATCCTCAATAATGATGGGAAATCACTATGCACATTATGTCATGCATTTACAAAGATGTAACTGTAGAATCCTAAAGAGGCTGATGAGATAGAAGTTCCTGAGGATCTTCAATCCACCATCAAATAGGGTGATTGGAGAGAATTTGCCATCTCACATCAGACCCAATATTCCAGGTAACTTTTACTCGTAATTCATAAGACCTATATATATTTGTTTACTATTAACTAGAGTGTTATGTGTTTTTACAAGAATTAAGCTGGGTGATTACGGAGAGGGTGAAAAATAATAAGTATCCCTACAAGGGAGGGTGAATAGTTAGGCAACCCTGTGTTGTAACAGGGATAAAAAATATGAAAAGCTCCAGAAATAGTGTAATGAAATGCAGAAACAAATATTGTTTCTCACACAAGAGCTGTTAAAGGAGTGTTGTACTTAGCAGCAAGGGGGAAATTGGCAGCCCAATTACTAGAAGCAGCTAAATATTTCTAAGCCCTGATATGCCTAAGGGCTTGGTAGATGTTGAGTGTTTTGCTGATAGCCCTTCATGCCATACAATTGCAATAAGTCGTATGTTGAACCGCCCAGAGGATTACATATTTTATTACGAGCCTATCCCTCCTTATCATGTGAAGGTATAAATCAACACCAATACCAACCCTAATTATCCGCTCCTTATGCCACCAAAGACACAGATATAGTAGGAGGGGCTATGTGTGGCTTCGTTGTATGGCCTCACCATCTACTTAGAGTAGTCAAGCCAACTAAGAAGTCCACCTTTCAAAAGTAGATGCCCACCAAGTCCAAGACCCCCAATTAGTCTAAAGCCCCCTACTCAATCCAAGAAGAAGAAGTATGCAACCACCAATTTTCAATCTTAGAAGAGGTCCTTCTCACACAATAAGCCCATTGGAAAATCTGCTCGGAAGTCCTTCTAGGAGTTTGCTGACAAGCTCTTTGCTTTAGACTCATATCCAATAGTCAAATTTAAGAGAGAGGACTTTGAGCAAGTAAACCAAGAGGATGTTATAAGCCAAGAGCTTGTTTCTGAGGTGCTGAACAATGAGATAGTAAGTACAAGCTTTGTCGACTTCTTTATTAGGCATTTTGTAATGCCTTATTCTCGTAATCGATCTAATGAGCTTGTACACAATAAGTCTGAACCACTTTCATAAAATGGTTTTAAATTCCCAACCTTAAGACAGGATTTGAACCTGTAGTTGAGTGGGTTTTTCATAAGATTTCAAACTCTTGTGGAAGCATCATTCAATGGTTCGCAACTTCATTTATCTAGCTATATTATTCCTTTGCTTATTCTTAGTTCCTTTACCAGGGTTACTAATATTCAGGGTATATAATTGAAACGTCTTCCATTGCTAGGAGTACTAGTTTTTCAGTTTACTTTTATATATACACATCATATAAGTTATATACAATTCCTCAAAATTCGTTAATTACAAAAGACCTAAGCCTTTATTTGCATGCTCTAGCTGTCCTTGTTTACTTGCTTACCCTTTGAGCCACTTGCCCTTGCTGTAGGTTAGTCATTGGAAAGAGTAAGATTCATATGAATCTTAGTAGTAACAATTCACTCATATGACATATAACTTCACAGAGCATGTAAACATTCATCACATAACATCATTCATAGCAATCATACATTCTTGACAATCATAACATTCATAACATTTTTGACATTCTTGATAATCGTAACATTTGATGATATAAACATATGTACAAAGCATTATACATAATATAAGAGAAAGAGTCACTACTTTGGCTTTTCTAGTATTGTTCTTGCACTTTTTTCTTGTGCTCAGGGCAGATATCAAATTCTATAAATTAGAATTAAGGACAACGAGTTATTACCTATTCTAATTCTTTAATAACTCCAAAGCACTAGGGTTGTGTAATACCCCAAATTCTAAGACTTGAGGTAGGAGAATAAGCCTAGATTAAGTGGACTGCTAAGCCTTAGTTTAGCAGGATCCCAAGTTTCGATTAAGGGATTATGACTTCAAAAGTGGATATGATTATTTATAGATAACCACTTTTGGAGAAGGTGATATGCTTAGTGATTCGAGTGTGTTATAAGTAGTGCCAAAGCCCTGTATTTAAGTTCAATTGTGGATTAACATCCAAATTGACTTAAAATAGAGGGAGGGCACATTTTGTGACAAATGAAAAGATATGATGTGTTTGGTGGTGATTCAGAAGGAATTCCATAATCAGGGGCAAAACGGTAAAGTTGCTGACCTATTGGTCAGTTGCTGAAGAGAAAACTCATTGGTAACTTGAAGATCAATGGTTAAGATTGATTTGTGTATAGATCAAGGGGTGGAATCCCATGTGCATGTATGTATGTGAGCTCATGGGAGATGTGATGAGATTGTGACAAGTGTCACAATATGAACCATAGGATTGGTCAAAGGTTCAAACCACTCTTTCCCTCTCTCCTCTCTAAGTCGGCTATCACTTGTGGGGGAAGAAAGAGAAAATGAAAGGTAGGTTTTTTGTTAGCTTCTTGTCCTCTTTAGCTCAAATACCTTTCTCTGATGTTGTTCATAGTGATAAGAGCTTCATTGCCATGGTTTTAGATTTGTGAAAGAAGGTGTTTTGAGAGCTTGAGGAAATTGGAAATATGAGGAATCAAGGGATTGGTTTGGGAAAGAGAAAGAGGTGAGTATTTGTACCCTTTTGATCTAATTTTTGTGATGTTTGGTTAAGTTATGTGAATTGTGGATTTTGCCATGATTTTGGGTAACATGTAATTAGGATAATTGCGTGTTGTATTATAGTTAAAATGGTGTCATAGTGTGATTTAATGCCATTAGGATTGGTTTAGACAATTGGAAGTATAAGTTGTGGAATTTGGTAATGTGAGTGAAGAGTATGACCAAAGGGGAAAATGTTATTGTAATATGAATTTGGGTATTTTGTGGTTTCTAATTGGTTCCTTGTGTGAAATTATGTGGGAATAGCCTTGTGTTAGAGTTTTGGAGCCATTGGAGACATATTGGTTAAGTTAGGGAAAATTCTGATATCTGCTGCATTTTGGCTTCTGATAGAGCCTCACTCGAGTGAACAGGGATCTCACTCGAGTGCAGTGTTATATTTTCATTTTTTTCCTTCGGTTTTGGTTACACTTACATATGGAAGAAATAAGAGTGCACTTCTACACCTGTGAATAATGTGGGTTATTACTCGAGTGATGGTGGTCTCACTCGAGTGATCATGTGCTTCTGCACCAAGAGCCACTTCTAGAGTGGTCACTCATAGTTGATTTGTCAAGAGTGTAAGCTAACACTCGAAAGTGTTGTGCTATCACTCGAGTGCCAGAGCTAGTGCTCGAGTGCACTTTTGGCTCTGGGTTTTCTATTGTTCTCGGGTGGTCACTTCTTGAGCCTCACTCGGTGGGACTCGGGTGAGTGTGAGGCCATCACTCAAGTGCTATGTTAGATGCTCGAGTACTGTGGGTATTTCCTGTCTCTGGTTGTGCTTTTGGTCAAGCACTAGCACGAGTGAGCCATCCTCACTCAGGGATGAGGTGCCCATCACTCAAGTGCGTCATCCATCACTCGAGTGATGAAGTCAAAAATGGGTTTGTGAGGTTTCGAAAGAGATCTTTGGTCAAGTTTCTCCCAATCCTTTAGGCATGTGTTTAGGCTTTGAGTAGCCACCTAAAGGTCGTAAATGATAACCAACTTAAGTGTTTGAAAGTTAAGGAATTGGAAAAGGGACTAACCCTATGTCCTTGTTTTGGTTATAGGGTTTGGTGTTCGCCCTGATCGTGAGCAACTAAAGCTGGAGCTTACGTGGAGGAACTAGTGTAGGGAACATACCTCTCCTGCATGTATTTGATATTTGTGTTAGTGTGTTGGTTCATGTCTTTGCTTTACATGATTATGTGTAATTTGAAGCTATGTTTCAATATATGCTATAGCTATCAATATGTTGTTTGAAGCATTGAGCTTATAATTTTTCATTGTGTGAGCATGAGTTATGTGATGCAAGTATGTCATGCATTAAACATTTATTGTACATGCATATTGGTATTGTTTGCCACTGAGATTCTCTAGAATCTCACCCTCCCCTACTAACCTTTCAGACAGGGTAGTGGATCAAGGATGGAGCAAGCAGCCAAGGGCAATGAGGTCTCCTTTAGGATGAGATGTTGGTAGTTGGTTATCATAGTTGGGATGTATATTTGGATATTCATATTTAGATTTAGATGTGTGTATGTGGATGTATATTTGAGGATGTATTTGAGATAGATTTGTGTAATCCCTGTATGGGAATTTGTATTGGGCGCTTATGCCCTAGAAGGCTTTGATTAATGTATAGAACACGGGATTGGCCAAGAATTACATTGCGTACTCTGCTATATTCAAATGTGATTTAACTTCATGTAGTAATTGTATTCGGAAATGTGAATGTGGGACCAGGTTATAAATGATTTCAAAATGTAATTATGAAAACCCCGTCTAGTATATAGGTTTGTAAAATATTATTTGATTGTTATTGGTCTCTATTTTACTTTAATTATGTAATTCAAATATTAATTATGGAGGGGGGTTACAGGTTGGTTATCATTTGAGTTCTTTAAGTAGCTATTAAAAGCTCAAACAAATGCATAAAAGGGTTGTTGAGAGCCAGACCAGTCACCGCCTTTCAAAAATACAAAATGCTAAAATTGGGTGTTGGCCGCGGCCAAGGAATTCTCTGGCCACGGCCAAGAAATTATTGAAAACTTTTTGTTGTGGCCAAGAACCTTTGGACGTGACCAAAAACATGTTAGAAGCTTTTACGCCACGGTAGAGCAATTCTTCTGGCTGTAGCAAAAAAATCCTCTGTTCTTGGCTCAACTTCCAAAAATCATAACTAAATCTACAAAATTCGAAATAGAGTGATTCAAAGTTCTATGGAAAGATTTTTATGGCCTCTAAACAGGAAAAATAAAAACCATTTCCATATACAACTACAAAGTTATAGAATAACATAAATTCCCACATTATTCCAGAATCAAGTCCTGAAACAAGGCACAACTTCAAAAATTCATAGCTTTCAATCCACTGGTCCAAATTACTTATCTTATCAAATTAAAGCCCAAGATGTCTACTTTGATTCTAAAAAGTTTCATAACATTTAGACTAGGTTTGGCTAATCAAACTTTCATCACAAACAGACTGCCTCCCAGAAACTTCAATGCAGCAATCAACACTTTTGCAACTATACTATCAAACATGTCTAATATCATCACTAATCCTCATAGATCATCATTTTCATGAGTAAAACAACATATAGCCCTAAAATCATAGCTTGGACGAAATCATAAGGTAGCCCAAGAGATGCTCAAAGCTAAACAAAACCACAAATCAATCAGTTCAAATCGAAGCTTATACGTACCTCTACTTGATTCTACAATCGGTTCTTGATTTTGGCTGCACTTCCCCTAGGTAGATGGCTCCAAACACCTCTAATCAAGAATCCAAAACCATGGAAATAAAGCTCTCATCAAGTAAAGCAACGTTAGAGAAGACTCCAAAAGCAGGAAAAGCTTCATTATTCCTTCTTTCTCTTTCCTCTTCCATTTTCCAACTATTTTCCCCTCTACTTCAAGTGTTGGACGAAATATGAGGAGGAGAGAGGGAGCTTTGGATAATTATTATCATTTAAACACAAGTATTTAGCCCCCATGTGTCAAGTGTCACATTCTTGTGGCTCCTTGAAAAGCAAGTGGTTAATTAGTTAACTATGGTTGGTTTACTTGGGTTAAACTTTCTTGCTCCCTACTTCAGCCAATATTTATCCCAATTAAAGGGAAGAATAAATGGCTGCTTGCTTTATTGGTCAAATGACCATTTTGCCCTTACATTTATTTCTATTTTCGCACTAGCTGGAAAATTAGGCAGAATTTTCATCAAACTTTGAAAATTCATATATGTATTTGTAGGGATCCAATTAGTGTGATTTCAAAGGCTATGTGACCCTTATTAAGTTCTTTTTCAAGAAAAAATATAGCCTTTAACCAACTAAAAGCTCACCATTCCCAGAATTATTGTTTTTGGACACTACCATTGAAAATCGCTAGTATCACTAGGCTAACTTCAAAAATACATAACTCTGTGTACAACTCCAAATGAAATATGACCTATCAAATTAAATCTTGATAAGTCTACTTTCATACTGAAAAATATCATAAGCATTAAACATCATTTTATTGTTTAAAAATGTCACACAACAAGACTACCATACAGGGAAACTCACTAACAGCAAATTCAAAAGTTTACAATTTATGTTTTAAACATATTCATGTTGCATGTGGCCACCAATTTCCCTATTCTATCATTTCCCGTGCTCACCATTTTTCCCCTTAAATGTCATAAAGATATACAGAATATTAGGGAATATCATTATGCCCTCTCGGGACATTTACTTAATCGGGGTTTAGCAGTCTACTGAATTCAGGCTTATTCTCTAGCCTCTAGTCCCAAAATTTAGCATATCACATATTTCTTCAATTGTGATTAAATAGTTGGTTACTTAGAACTTTGATTACATTTTGATATGTTGGTTTTAGCATTTCAGGCATCTGTACCATACATCCTTCCCTACGGCCTCTAAGACAAGATCAACTTCATGTGCCCTAAAAATCTCAATAAACAAAGTGAGGGCATGAGGGAAGATATTATGCAACAACACTTGAGGTTTATGGGGGATGAATTTATTAGGAGAGAACCAGACAAAAGGAACACTTACTTCTTTTTGCCATACATTCAAGGGAGGGAACATCATTAGCTCTGCTTAAATTAGTTTTTATTTATTTTGTAATTGTCCTACTAGTTTGATCTATTATTGTAATTAGAGACTACTGGATACTCATAGTGGTACATCCAATGCGCAAAAAGATATGATACTATGACTCTATGGGCGGGGTTCTAGACTAGAGGCCATACATGTAGAAGACATTCAACCAATAAGTTATTCATTCATCATCTCTTATAATTTGGTTCATCTTGCATGTTTATATATGTATATATCATTTTTTATTGTATCTTCTCAGAGTGGTGTACAATTACTGTACTCAAAATAGTCTTGAGTGTCCCAAAAACAACCTCATTGATGGAAGCTATATATGCTCCTTCCAATGGCTAAGTTCAAAGGTATATATATTATTTACCAATGACTATAATATTAAATTGAAGCACATATATAGTTTATATATATAACTGACTGAAAATTTTTTCTTCTTATTTCTTTATAGTGTCTAAAGCAACCAGATATGAACAATGATTATGGGTACTATATGATGCAGTAATAAAGGACATAATCACACACGGTCCTGAAAATATTGATATAAATAAGGTATATTAGACACGATCAATTCGTTCATATATACATTCAATCAACTATATATTACAATATCTAACTTCCATCTATTGTTTTTTTTGTGCACAGTATTTTAATACCTCCTGGACGATGTTTAGCAACTTACAAATGGAAGAAGTAGTTGAAGAGTTGGTAGAATCTGTGCAACTTACATTGAATGACTGTAAATTTCTAAATACTAATGATTTGTTTGTTTTAAAGTTTTAGTTCTAATAGTGTATACATGTACATGAATGGCTGAAAATATATATTCTGATTTGTTGTACTATTCTATATATGAATAAATGAAAATATATATCATGATTTGTTCTGTATAAATGTATATGCATGGGGATATCAAAAGTAGAACACCCCCTTTAAAAAAATAGCTTCGATACATCAAGTTTGTTACCTAACAACCGTTATTTATGTCAATTATATATAACAGTTGTTTAAATAAAAACCATTAGCATTGATATCAATATATAATAGTTTTTTTTTAGAGAACCATTGTATATGTTCTACATATATAATGATTGTTAAAGCGTAGATTTGTGGATAAAGAGGTCCTCGCCACCATCAAGAGTTATGTAGCCAAAACTCTTTTGGTCACTAAATCACTTCACGTTCATACTGGTCAGTGGCCTCAAATATTGCCCATTAACTTGATCTAAATGGGAGGGGTCGCGATCGACTATAATATTGAAGAGCTTCTTGTATGTGTTGGATCTTGGCATCAAGAGACAAGAGTCTACATGATTCTACACTATTTGATTAT
The DNA here is from genome assembly GCA_963210345.1 of Inga oerstediana. Classification (NCBI taxonomy): domain Eukaryota; kingdom Viridiplantae; phylum Streptophyta; class Magnoliopsida; order Fabales; family Fabaceae; genus Inga; species Inga oerstediana. Next base: position 41,154,503 of record OY723407.1, read on the forward strand.
TGTCTCGGTGGGATGTTCACTCCACTCACAAATAGGGTTTTAAATCCATTTTGGTTTGTTACTTCTTATGATTCTTTTGAACTTCATGGAGCTTGGGGATTGCTTGCCATGGTTCAACTCACTTTTGGAGGCTTATTCATAACTTGCAAATTACTCCCTTTGATATAAGATATATTTGGGGTGTTGATATGGATCCTAAATATAAGATATTGTTTACATATTTGTATCTTTTTATAATTTAGCCCTAATGAAGCTTCCTCAATAATAATCAAGGAGCAGAGGGAATGAGAGAATTAAGGAAGATGCTTAGGGTGTTTTAGAAAATATATGTCATATTAACTAATTCAGCTAGCTTCCTTATTCTAATCAAATTAGGTAAATATGTCTTATATTAAGGACAAGATGAGTATATTAGTATTTGATCCTTATTCTACTATTTATTCTGAACATTTTGTATATGCCCAACTACTATTATGTTGTGCCTCAATCTGATACTTGTATTTGAGAATATTCTTTATCAATTCTCAAATTTAATGTAAAACAATGCTAATATTGATGCTATGACCATGTATTGTCATAGTGATATATTGGATCTATCATGGTTTGAGAAATGTTTTCAACTGGGATGGGATTGGTCTTTGATCCTAGTATCTTTCATTTGATTAAGTTTATTATCTGAATTGCAACATTGTAGTGGATACTGTTTGGATTTATAATGACACATTATTTTAAGGAATCTCATTATCAGTATTACCCTACCCATTCAATATTTTCTTTTGAGGTGCATAATGGCTGAGGGATCACACCATTATAAAGGTTTTACTTGATATTTTCAAGTTATTGCTCTCTCTCTCTCTCTCATATTTTAGTTTTCTTTTCACAAGACCATCTAGAGAAGCTTTACTTACTAACTATAAGAGTCAAATATCATAGTCAAATAGATTTTGATAGAAGGTTACAAGACTTATTTGATAATATTCCCATCATGCTTTGGATGGGCAATAATTTGGCTACATATTTACTTTAGGAATATTATGAAATAGTGAACAAGAAGTTGAGTGAAAACCAGAAAGGTATTCAAAAAGATAGAGGGCTTCTTTATTTCTGTTTTTTTTTCAAACAGTTTTAAAAAAGAGGGCTTCTTTATTTCTATTTTTTTTCAAAACAATTTTAAAAACTAGTTTTGAAAAAAAAGTTTAGGTAGTTGTTCTAAAAAATTTCATTTGATAAAACAACTACTATTATCCTACTAAGTAAGATCGACTATATAAATCACATGATGTCATTGAGCTATATCCACTATAAGGTAAACAAAAAGCAAGTAACAACAGAGTAAGCAATGGCCATTATTGATCTACAGAAGTGATGTGGTGGCAGTAGGTGAGGCTAGCAGGGACATGTCAGCAACCATTTTCCAAAACAAAAAATAAGAAATAGGAACAAGAAAACATCTACAAATTGTTTTGATTTTTTAGTTTTTAAAAACAAGTTACTACTTTTTTTTTTTTTTATTTTAAAAACACCAAACTAAGAATAAATTACCAAGCAAGATCAAAATACAACTGATTCCAAAATAAGGAAAAACAATTAGTTTTAATATGCATAATTTGTATGACTAGCCTATAATGAAAGACCTACCTGCTTTCTAGCTGACTTACTTTTCCGTGGACCTTGAGGACAAGGTCCGTTTTTTGGTACATGACAAGGTCTATTTTAATGGGGTAATGTCATGACCACAAAGGATTTGGGCTAGGTTGGGGGCCTAATGAGAAGCCCAAAGTAGAACCATTACAAACCAGTAAATGGACAAGGCATATAAGATAAATAATAAGGGAGGATACGTGTGGATTGTTATGAATTCTCTCTATTAAGTATTATCTTCTTCCTTTATCCTTCTTTTGTGATTCCCCTATTTTGGCAGTCCTCTTTTTAAGACTGATATTTCTTTGCATTATTTTATTCCCCTTTTGTATTACTTAATAATTGAAACTTATTATTTGAATATTATGTCATATATCCATTAGATTTTTAGATAGGATTGTTACAATTGGTACATTCACTTAGAGACAGCCAACTGAAGAGGGCTACTTGCAAAGGGCTTTGATCGGAGGGGCTAACTAGATTATGGTTGAGTAAAGTGCCATAGCATGGAGTTACTGGGATGTCATCTCAGCCAGCTAACTGGAGAAGGCTACCTATAGATGGTTTTAACTAGAGGGGCTGACCAGTAAGAGACTAAGTAAAGTGATATAGTTTAGAGCCTTTAAGATGTTGGCTCTTGAGGAGGTGGATTGTAACAAGTTTCACATCAAGTGCATTACCTTAAAAAAGAAGCCTCATATAGCTTTAGGTTCCCTAATTCCAACAGCTAACTTTTAGAGTGTGATTCTCCTAAAGACTTATAACTATTACAAACAACAAGTCTAGTGTTGACAAAAGTTGCCAATTTGGCATCTCATAACTGGATCATAATTTTCTTCCATGGACGAAAATGTCTAAAGAAACCCTACACGTGAAGTTCCAACAAATATAGTAAAATTCCAACTTTGATGCCAATTCCTTTATGATAAAAGCTGAATGGACATTGACCTGATGTGAAGGGTATTGAATGCAACGAACATGACAGGGAAGCATCAGGCTTTATGAAATTGACCACTACTATTTAATGTAGTGGTAGCCATAGGCACAACACAATAATCTCAGAATTGGAGAATCGCTAATAAACAACAAGGATTGATGCAATATGGAGACCATAACTTCAAAGTCTTCCTAGAAAAGTAACAATAATATAGAGAAAATTTGTCATTTTTGCTGCTTTAATGTGCTAGAAAGATAACCCAAAATTTTGAACATTTAATTGCACGTCACTCCAGTTTGAAAATTCATAGCACTAAATTAATAGTCACAAATAAATGAAAGAACTAAAGAAGCTACAAAAATTCCAAAGGTTTTGTGGTCCATGATTTGTCACTTCTTAAATTGCCGTGTCATATATGAACTTTCCTTGCTCGAAATATGGTCCAACTTTTATCTCATGTTATTATTTGGGAAACATTATACTCAAAGCTTAGTTGCTTGAATATTCATGCCCCGTTTAGTACTTTGAGGCACGTAGAATTGGAATTGGAATCCAATATTGGCTTTTTTGGTTTGTTGGATCCTAGTTTCACTTAGAACTGGTTTATTATCACTAATAAATGTAATACCCTAAAGTTTGAGAGTTGAGGCTAGAGAATAAGCCTAAAATAAATGGATTGCTAAGCCTATATTTAGTAGGATCCCAAACTTTGATTAAGGGTTAATGACTCCAAAAGTGGATGTGATTAGTGATAATTGAACACTTTTAGAGTACGATGTGAAAATATGATTCGAATGTGTTATGAGTAGTGCTGAAACCCTGTATTTAAGTTCAATTATGGATTAACATCTAAATTGACTTAAAATATAGGGAGGGCACTTATTGTGGTTAAATGGAATGATAAAATGTGTTTGGTGGTGATTCAAGAGGAATTTCCATAATCAGGGGCAAAACGGTAAAGTTACCAACCAATTGGTCAATTACCAAAGAGGAAACTCATTGGTAACTTCAAGATCAATGGTTGGGATTGATTTGTGCAAGAGATCAAAGGGTGGAATCATGTGTAAGTGTGTTTATGTGAGCTCATAGGAGATGGAACAAGATCATGACAAGTGGCAACTTGCGAGCCTTAGATCTTGGTCAAATGTTCAAAGTGTTTTTTCTATTCCCTCTCCTTTCTTTTAGGTCAGTCAACACATGAAGCAGAGGGAAAAAACTGCCTTCATCTTCATTCTCTCTCTAACTCCATTTTCGTCATGGCCAAAGAGGAAAGAGAAAGAAACAAGATGAGTTTTGGTTTGGTAAATGGCCTCTAATGCTTAAATCCTCTTCATTAATCTTGTTCATAGTGATGAGAGCTTCATCTCTATGGTTTTAGATTTGTTAAAGAAGGTGTTTGAGAGTTTGTGCGAATTTGGAAAGATGAAGAATCAAGGAATTGGCTTTAGGAAGAGGAAGAGGTGAGTATTTGAAGCCTTTTGATCTAAGTTTTGTTATTTGTGGATGAGTTTTGTGAATTGTGAATTTTGCCCTAATTTTGTGGTAATTTTGAAATACATGAATTGTCATGTGTTTTGGGTTGCAATTGGTGTTTTGTTGTGTTATATGACCATTGGAATTGGTTTGGTTTGGTTTTAAACCTTGAATGGAAAGTTTGGCCATTTAGTGGTTTTATGTAGCAATGGGGTTCAAGAACAGAATATATGTAAATGTGATGTGAATTTGGTTGATTTGGTGTTTCTAATGGATTCCTTGTGAAAATTTATGTGGGAATGGTATTTGATGTGAATTTGAGAACCATTGGAAGCATTGGTGCAAAACTTGGAATTTTGTCCATTAAAACTCTGTTCTGGGCAGCCTGTTTATGTTGACATTTTGAATGAGCAAATGGTCTCTAAAAATTATGACACTTTCTAGTGTTAAATTTCACATTCCAAGCTTCAAAATGGATATATAATTTGTGTCATTTTGTTTTGTGAACTCGAAGTTATGGTTTTCTAAAGTTTGACGTTAAAACTGGGTGCAAATCTGGAACAGCAAGGGAATTTCGTGTAATTCTGGAATTGTGTGGTGATATCTAGTAATGGCTCATATTTTTCCTATGAAGAGGACTTAAATAGATTTCAATGGCTTTGCTATCACCTCATTTTGATTTTTCTGGAATTAGTTATGAATTTCTGAAGTTTCCTTGGTTGCAGCCAGAATTCTTGGCTACAGCGCAAAACTTTCTGTGAACGTCTTGGCTGCAGCCTTCTTGGCTACAGCCAAAAACCTTCTGTGCTATTTTTTGCTACAGCCAGAGAATTCATGGCTGCAGCCAACCCCTATTTTCAGCACTTGGTGATTTTGAAAAGTGATTTCTAACCTAGTACTTCCCAATCCTTTCAAGCTTTTGTTGAGCTTATTATTAGACACTTAAGGGACTTAAATGACAACCAACTTTAAGTGATATGAAAGTAAGGATTTGGATTAGAGATTAACCCTATATCCTTGATTTGGTTTATAGGGTTTAGTATTCATTCTGATCGTGAGTAGCCGGTGCTGGAGCATACGTGGAAAGGAAGTGTAGGGAACTCACCTCTCCTACATGTATTTGATAATTGTGTTGGTGTATTGATGCATGTTATTGCTTTGCTTGATTATGTGAACATATATGAATGATTGAAGCTCTGTTGCTATTTATGCTATGGCCATAAGTATATTGTTGTTGAAACATTGAGTATGCAGATATGTTATTGTGTGAGCATAAGTTTTGTAATGAAAGCATGTTATGCATTAAACACTTATCTTGCATGCATATTGGTATTTGTTTCCTACTAAGATTCTCTCGAATCTCACCCTCCCCTATCAACATTTTGACAGGGCAAGAGGCTCGATGAAGGGGCAAGCAACCAAGGGTCAGTGAGAACTTCCTTTTGGTTGTTTGAGTTTGGTAGTTGGTTATCTATTCGATTGGGATAACTGTGGATATTTAGATGTATATATGGTTGGATAGGTTAGAATGTATATTCGGATATGTATTTGGAATGTGAATTTGTGTAATACATATGTTTGGAATGGAATTGTGTAATCCCTAATATCAGAACTTGTATATAGGCGAATGTTCCCTTTATACTTATTAGCGAATATATAAACCCGGGATTGTCGAGATGATTATGTTGTGCACTCTGATATTTGTATAATTAATGTGATTTATCTTCACATAGTAATTGTATTCGAAATGTGAATCTGAGACCAGGTTAAATTGTTTATGAAACATATTTATGAAAACCCTATCATGAAGATGGGATTTTAAATTATTTTTGTTTATTATTGGTCTCTAATTCATTTTAATCGCGTATTTCAGATATAATTATGGTGGGGGTTACATTTTTTGTATCAGAGTTGTAGTTCCTGGAAAAGATAGGATTTGCTAGGATAGTGGCAGTAGTTGCTGCCTTAGGTCATAGAGGATGACTTTGTTTGTTTGTGGTATACACATTATTGTCCCTACTGTTTGTGGATATATAAGTTTAAGGGTTGTGTGTATACATTATTTGTGATGTGGATGTGGTGAATAAGTGTGGTTCACCTGAGAAATAGAAGAGTAGAACTAGTATGGAAGGTATGACTAGCTGTGTGCAAGCTAGAGGGGTGCTGATTGTTAGTGGCGGAGTATCGCCCTGACGTTATGAAATTGGAATGTGCCATTGACCTGAGGATGGTTTTGATAGAACGATAAGTAATTATGAGATATGGTCTGAAGGTTGAGACAGAAGATGGAATGTGTGAATAGCTTCTGAGTTCTCGTTATAATGATATTTTCATCTTGAGAGGACCAACTTGATAGAGCTATCAGATTTAGATTGGAAAGGGCTACCTATGAAGAGTTCTAATAGGAAAGGGCTACCTACGAAGAGTTCTAATAGGAAAGGGCTACCTACGAAGAGTTCTAATTGGAGAGGGCTACCTATAGGGAAATCTGATCATAAAGGGCTACCTACGGAGAGTTCTGGTACCATAGTGTGGAGCTACCATGATGACAAACCCTAGTGTGGAGCCGCCAAGACGACAAACTCTAGAGTGCAACCACCTTGACAAAGAACCGTGAAGTGCAGCTGTCGTGATATTGAATTGTAGATTAGCACTATGGAATGGACCTCTCTGTGATGGTGTATTGTAATGAATCCCACAGTGAAGGGGTTTCCTTGAGATAAGAAGTCATATGGCTTTGAATGATTCAAGTTGAATCGGGTCAAGGTCTGGCACAGACAAATATGGAGTATGAACGTTGTCAGTTGTAGTGAGGGATTCCTATTAAATCAACCTGACATTGTTAAAGCACATATAAGAAAGTAGACCTTAGAGTGTGCAACGGAAGTGTAGTGAATGTGATGTGTTTGAGAATTGCACTGAGCAGGAGCTAAGGAAGTAAGAACAATGTTAGTTATGGCTTCGGGAAGTAAAACTTCGAGGTCCAAATTATCTTGTGAGAAGGGATCTTGGAGGACCCCAGTTTGGTGAAAAGAATTTGCAGTGTTGAAGGTGAAGTTGTAAGATGCACGATTCCCTCTTGTCGTGATTGTGTATTGTGAGTCGATCCAGTGGATTGCGCCTGGTTAGCATAGGCCCAGGATGAGATGGATTATTGTTGTGAGTCCATCTCCCCGGTTGGCCCAGATCAGGTTGGTCCAGTGGGCTGCGCCTACTTGGCATAGGCTCAGGATGTGACGAACATTTCTGATGACTTTCACCTACAGATCTTTGGGTGATTCCGGTAGGAGGACCGTTTCGCTAGGGAGGTAGTTTACGGGGGATTGACTATTTGTGTGAGCTAGAGGCTATTTGAACATTTGATTACATGTCACTCCAGTTTGAAAATTCATAGAACCAAATTAATGGTCACAAATAAATGAAAGAGCTAAAGAAGCTACAAAATTTCCAAAGGTTTTGTGGTCCATAATTTGTCATTTCTTAAATTGCCGTGTCATATATGAACTTTCCTAGCCCGAAATATGGTCCAACTTTTGTCTCTTGTGTTATTATTTGGGAAACGTTATACTCAAAGCTTAGTTGCTTGAATATTCATACCCCATTTGGTACGTTGAATCGAAATCGGAATCCAATGTTGGCTTTTTTGGTTTGTTTGAACCAAGGTTCACTTGGAATTGGTTTATTATCGCTAATAAACAACAAGGATTGATGCAATATGGAGACCATAACTTCAAAAGCTTCCTAGAAATGTAACAATATTATATAGAAAAATTTGTCATTTTCGCATCTTTAATGTGCTAGAAAGATAACCCCGAATTTTGAACATTTGATTGCACGTCACTCCAGTTTGAAAATTCATAGCACCCAATTAATGCTAACAAATAAATGAAAGAGCTAAAGAAGCTACAGAAGTTCCAAAGGTTTTGTGGTCCATGATTTCTCACTTCTTAAATTGTTGTGTCATATACGAACTTTCCTAGCCCGAAATATGGTCCAACTTTTGTGTCTTGTGTTATTATTTGGAAAACTTTATACGCAAAGCTTAGTTGCTTGAATATTCAAGCCCTGTTTGGTATGTTGAGGCACGTAGAATCGGAATCGGAATCTAATTTTGGCTTTTTTGATTTGTTGGAACCTAGGTTTACTTGGAACTGGTTTATTATCGCTAATAAACAAGAAGGATTGATGCAATATGGAGACCATAACAATCTTCCTAGAAATGTAACAATATTATAGAGAAAATTTATCATTTTCATATCTTTAATGTGCTAGAAAGATAACCCCGAATTTTGAACATTTCATTGCACGTCACTCCAGTTTGAAAATTCATAGCACCAAATTAATGCTCACAAATAAATGAAAGAGCTAAAGAAGCTACTAAAATTCCAACGGTTTGGTGGTCCATGATTTGTCACATCTTAAATTGCCGTGTCATATATGAACTTTCCTATCCCAAAATTTGTTCCAACTTTTGTGTCTTGTGTTATTATTTGGAAAACTTTATACGCAAAGCTTAGTTGCTTGAATATTCAAGCCCCGTTTGGTATGTTGAGGCACGTAGAATCGGAATCGGAATCCAATGTTGGCTTTTTTGGTCTCTTCGAACCTAAGTTCACTTGGAACTGGTTTATTATCGCTAATAAACAACAAGGATTGATGCAATATGGAGACCATAACAATCTTCCTAGAAATATAACAATATTATAGAGGAAATTTGTCATTTTCGCATCTTTAATGTGCTAGAAAGATAACCACGAATTTTGAACATTTCATTGCACGTCACTCCAGTTTGAAAATTCATAGCACCCAATTAATGCTCACAAATAAATGAAAGAGCTAAAGAAGCTACAAAAATTCCAAAGGTTTTGTGGTCCATGATTTGTCACTACTTAAATTGCCATGTCATATATGAACTTTCCTAGCCTGAAATGTGGTCCAACTTTTGTGTCTTGTGTTATTATTTGGAAAACGTTATACTCAAAGCTTAGTTGCTTGAATATTCATGCCCCGTTTGGTACATTGAGGCACGTAGAATTGGAATCGGAATCCAATATTGGCCTTTTTGGTCTCTTCGAACCTAGGTTCACTTGGAACTGGTTTATTATCGCTAATAAACAACAAGGATTGATGCAATATGGAGACCATAACAATCTTCCTAGAAATGTAACAATATTATAGAGAAAATTTGTCATTTTCGCATCTTTAATGTGCTAGAAAGATAACCCTGAATTTTGAACATTTAATTGCACGTCACTCCAGTTTGAAAATTCATAGCACCAAATTAATGCTCACAAATAAATGAAAGAGCTAAAGAAGCTACAGAAGTTCCAAAGGTTTTGTGGTCCATGATTTCTCACTTCTTAAATTGTTGTGTCATATACGAACTTTCCTAGCCCGAAATATGGTCCAACTTTTGTGTCTTGTGTTATTATTTGGAAAACTTTATACGCAAAGCTTAGTTGCTTGAATATTCAAGCCCTGTTTGGTATGTTGAGGCACGTAGAATCGGAATCGGAATCTAATTTTGGCTTTTTTGATTTGTTGGAACCTAGGTTTACTTGGAACTGGTTTATTATCGCTAATAAACAAGAAGGATTGAAGCAATATGGAGACCATAACAATCTTCCTAGAAATGTAACAATATTATAGAGAAAATTTATCATTTTCATATCTTTAATGTGCTAGAAAGATAACCCCGAATTTTGAACATTTCATTGCACGTCACTCCAGTTTGAAAATTCATAGCACCAAATTAATGCTCACAAATAAATGAAAGAGCTAAAGAAGCTACTAAAATTCCAACGGTTTGGTGGTCCATGATTTGTCACATCTTAAATTGCCGTGTCATATATGAACTTTCCTATCCCAAAATTTGTTCCAACTTTTGTGTCTTGTGTTATTATTTGGAAAACTTTATACGCAAAGCTTAGTTGCTTGAATATTCAAGCCCCGTTTGGTATGTTGAGGCACGTAGAATCGGAATCGGAATCCAATGTTGGCTTTTTTGGTCTCTTCGAACCTAAGTTCACTTGGAACTGGTTTATTATCGCTAATAAACAACAAGGATTGATGCAATATGGAGACCATAACAATCTTCCTAGAAATATAACAATATTATAGAGGAAATTTGTCATTTTCGCATCTTTAATGTGCTAGAAAGATAACCACGAATTTTGAACATTTCATTGCACGTCACTCCAGTTTGAAAATTCATAGCACCCAATTAATGCTCACAAATAAATGAAAGAGCTAAAGAAGCTACAAAAATTCCAAAGGTTTTGTGGTCCATGATTTGTCACTACTTAAATTGCCATGTCATATATGAACTTTCCTAGCCTGAAATGTGGTCCAACTTTTGTGTCTTGTGTTATTATTTGGAAAACTTTATACTCAAAGCTTAGTTGCTTGAATATTCATGCCCCGTTTGGTACATTGAGGCACGTAGAATTGGAATCGGAATCCAATATTGGCCTTTTTGGTCTCTTCGAACCTAGGTTCACTTGGAACTGGTTTATTATCGCTAATAAACAACAAGGATTGATGCAATATGGAGACCATAACAATCTTCCTAGAAATGTAACAATATTATAGAGAAAATTTGTCATTTTCGCATCTTTAATGTGCTAGAAAGATAACCCTGAATTTTGAACATTTAATTGCACGTCACTCCAGTTTGAAAATTCATAGCACCCAATTAATGCTCACAAATAAATGAAAGAGCTAAAGAAGCTACAAAAATTCCAAAGGTTTTGTGGTCTATGATTTGTCACTACTTAAATTGCCGTGTCATATATGAACTTTCCTAGCTCGAAATGTGGTCTAACTTTTGTGTCTTGTGCTATTATTTGGAAAACGTTAAACTCAAAGCTTAGTTGCTTGAATATTCATGCCTTCTTTGGTACGTTGAGGCACGTAGAATCGGAATCGGAATCCAATATTGGCTTTTTTGGTGTGTTCAAACCTAGGTTCACTTGGAACTGGTTTATTATTGCTAATAAACAAGAAGGATTGATGCAATATGGAGACTATATCAATCTTCCTAGAAATATAACAATATTATATAGAAAATTTGTCATTTTCGCATCTTTAATGTGCTAGAAAGATAACCACGAATTTTGAACATTTCATTGCACGTCACTCCAGTTTGAAAATTTATAGCACCAAATTAATGCTCACAAATAAATGAAAGAGCTAAAGAAGCTACTAAAATTCCAACGGTTTGGTGGTCCATGATTTGTCACATCTTAAATTGCCGTGTCATATATGAACTTTCCTATCCCGAAATTTGGTCCAACTTTTGTGTCTTGTATTATTATTTGGAAAACTTTATACTCAAAGCTTAGTTGCTTGAATATTCATGCCCTGTTTGGTACATTGAGGCACGTAGAATCGGAATCGGAATCCAATATTGGCTTTTTTGGTCTCTTCGAACCTAGGTTCACTTGGAACTGGTTTATTATCGCTAATAAACAACAAGGATTGATGCAATATGGAGACCATAACAATCTTCCTAGAAATGTAACAATATTATAGAGAAAATTTGTCATTTTCGCATCTTTAATGTGCTAGAAAGATAACCCCGAATTTTGAACATTTAATTGCACGTCACTCCAGTTTGAAAATTCATAGCACCCAATTAATGCTCACAAATAAATGAAAGAGCTAAAGAAGCTACAAAAATTCTAAAGGTTTTGTGGTCCATGATTTGTCACTTCTTAAATTTCTGTGTTATATATGAACTTTCCTAGCCCGAAATGTGGTCTAACTTTTGTGTCTTGTGTTATTATTTGGGAAACGTTATTCTCAAAGCTTAGTTGTTTAAATATTCATGCTCCGTTTTATACGTTGAGGCACATAGAATTGGAATTGGATTCCAATATTGGCTTTTTTGATTTGTTGGTACCTAATTTCACTTGGAACTGCCTTCCATAAATTATGAACTTTTCTTGGACCCATTTTTGAAATGTACCTTTTTCCCTCTAATAATACATATTTACTTCCCATCTTAACAACGAAATAAAATTTAAATGATTAAGATTTAATATTTTACATAATACTATTACTAAAATATTAAATAAAAAAATATAAATAAGTCATATTTTTTTATAAAACTAATATTAATGTTAAGTGCATATTTTATAATAAAATAGGCGTATAGTTTGGTATATATTGAGTTAAATTTCTAAATATTTTATACTTAATTTATTTTATATACTTTTCGTCTAAAATTTAATTACATGGATAAAAAGTAAATGTGCTACAAAATCTAATCATATCTTGCTTTATTTTGTTGGTAAAATGATAAAAGAAGAAAGAAGCAAAGAAGAAAATCATAAAAGAAAAAAGAATGGAAGAAAAAATGGACATGGGTCCTGCGGCTGGGAAGAAACGAGTAACAATAAACGACGGATTTGTGAAGTTTAAAGGGAAAGAAACAAAAGATTATCTTTGTTCTTTAGTATGAGATCTCGTTTATTGTGTTAATTGTACTACAAAGGGGTATTATATTAAGGGTAAGAAGTAGTATAAAAAGAGGAAGAATACCTATGAGATTGGACGAGGGAAAAAATTTTAGATATCTTTCATGATATTTTCCTTGAACCAACGGATCTAATGGCAGAAAGTTAAAGAATCTAATCTAAAAAGGGGGGAAACGCAAGTTTAAGCACTTGATTCAAAACTGAAAAAATTTACAAGGAACATTAAATTAATTTCCCTTTTTTCCTTTATAGTTAATGATTTTAAGTCAATGCTTTAACTTGCAAATGTTCGACATTGATGTGCCCACTTGGATTAGCAGTGAATAACTGTGATCATAATTTTTATAAGTGACACTCATTAATCGGGATTTCTGTTTGAATATTTATAAGTGACTTTGAGAATTTTGATTATGTTTGGATTACATTTATCAAAATCACTTACAATTACTAAAAAAGGTATGAATTTAATAAAGCTATTTGCATTTACATGATTATATCTCATAATAATTTTTAAATATTTAATTATTATTATTAAACATGATTTAATAAATGATATGAATATTTAAATATTATTTTTATTTTATAATTGTTATTGTTTAAAATAATTTTAAAAATCATACTAAGTAATGGGCAAAATAATTTATTTGAAGTACTTTGGTTGAAAAATAATAAGCAAAATATGTGGAGGCAATATTTGGAAAGAAAATTTTGAAGAAAGAAGCAAAGGATAAATTGGACAAATTCCTGTTATAGAAGTTTTATTAGGATTTTCCCATCCCAAAAGAAACACCTTGTCACTTATGCTATAGGTGGAATCATGGTTGACCAGGATTTTACAGAACTTATCTAAACAGTATGAACGGGGTTTATAATAAACACTTTTATAGATAAAATAGGGCTTATTTGAGCTTCCGCTTTTAAAATAAAAAGGCACAATGTCATATTGATGGTAGCTTTTGTTGGAAAACTAGTTTCCTTGAGCTACTACACAACAGTAAGTTATTGTGTATTGTGTATTGTTTATGCTGTTGTTCCATAAGCAAGGATTAGATTTGTAAACTAAAAATTTTATTAATTTAAAATAGTTTATTAGTTGAGTAAATTTTAATTTAATTGTACACTTATGAGTTGTAATTTAATTACCTTGCTTGTGGTTCGATTGTGGGTTGTCTATATGCTGTAAATATATTGTATACTATATTTGTTTCAAGCGTAAACAGGGAGTTAGCTAGGGGATAAATAAAATGAATTATTGGAAAAAAACTTTACACTGGTTGTGACAATAGCCAGTGCAATAGTTGTGGCATTATAACCGCACCGATTGTGACTTTTGTAACGGGTGTAGAAAATCGTTTTGGACTTTTTACATTGGTTGAAGAATTAGTGTGAAAAACGGCCTTTTTAACTTGTGTGAAAAGGTATTTTATACACTTGTTACAAATCCAAATAAGAAGAGGGATTGAAGGGGAGATATGTTTCTCAGCTCAGGTAAAAAAACGGGGAGATATCTTTCGTTTTTCTACGAAAATATCGATAGTGTTATTTCAGCCATGTCTTAAGTTTTTCGACAAAATAGTAACAACTACAAAACATAAAAAAAATTGCTTCCCTAAAATAAATAAAACGATAAATATAAACAATATTAAGTATTAACAACTATATATGTACATGTTATTTTATGTGTTGCAGAAGCATACCATTATGGACCAAGGAAATCCAAATACAACTGATGTCAAGTGCTTGTTTCTTTTATTTGCAGCTACAAGCAGATGAAAGCCTAGGAAGTCATATTACACAAACGCAATAATAAAACAAAGCAAACCAAAACAACACGAAACACGAAATTCACTCCTTTTTTTTCAACGAAGAAATGTCACAGAAAATCAGGAGATGGACAAGGAGGAATGGCCACCTCCGAAACTCCTTCAAGCATCAACACCACACTCTTCATTGATGGCCGAAGAAAAGGTTCATCTTGAATACACCATATCCCCACTTTCACCATATTCTCCAGCAATGTATTCTCCACGTCTTCCCCAACAACAAGCTTGTTTAGCTCTTGTCGAACAAAACATTTGTACACCCAATTAGACAGAACAATTTGCTCTGGATTCGACATGTTAACCACTAAGCTTCTTCTGCAAAATACAATCTCCAATAACATAACTCCGTAGCTATAAACATCTGCTTTCACTGTTATTGGAGTGTTCTTGTTCCATTCTGGAGCCAAATAACCTCTTGTCCCTCTAACTTGAGTGAAGGTTCTTGTTTGATCTGGCATTAGAAGTTTTGCTAACCCAAAGTCTGATATTTTTGCTGTCCAAAACTCATCCATCAATATGTTTTGAGGCTTTATGTCACAGTGAATAATGGGAACCCCACATTCTTCATGCAGATACAGTAACCCTCTTGCAATGTCAAGTGCTATTCTTCTTCTTTGTTCCCAATCTGGACGTATGGTACTATCACCAAAGATAAGCTTCTCAAGGGAGCCATTACTCATGTACTCATAAACCAGAAGCCTTTTAGATCCCTCAGCACAATATCCCAACAAGCGGACTAAGTTTTTGTGGTGGGTTTTCCCAATGGCTTGCATTTCAGCTTGAAATTCTCTCTCTCCTTCTTCAATCAGCTTGTGTAGCCTTTTCACAGCGATCAATTTTCTTCCTTTGTGTAAAGTTCCTCTATAAACTGATCCGAAGGCGCCCTTCCCCACCTCTTGTTTGAAACCATCTGTTGCTTTCTTCAGCTCATTGTATGAAAATACTCTTAGAGTAATCCCTTCGCTCAGGCCTAAATCTCCAATCTCCAACAACCTCTTGTAACTTAAAACTCCAATCTTGTAAATTAAACGGCCAGAGATTCCAAGAGCTGAAAGCAAAAGAATAGCAAAACCAAAGATGACAACAATGATCATCACAACTGCTTTCTTACTGGTAGTCTTTATGGGAGGTGGTTGGTTATCATTGTTACTTACCAGGCTTTGATGTCCCACCTTGAAGTATATTATGAAGGACGGGAAGGAATCTTGTGTTGCTCTTGTAACATATCTTAATGGAAGCTTTTGTTTGTTGCAGCGATTGTTATCATAATAGGCGGCCCCACAGTAACAATCTTGCAAACAAGAAGATGGGCATTCCTCCTCCGCAATGTCTTCCTCTCTATAAGGAAGATCATCAATGTTCATACTAGTCATGTTGGACATGTAATAAAAAGTAGCATTATTATATTTCCCACCTTTACATTCAGCTTCTGAGAAGTTCCTTTTGCATCCAAGATTCTGATCACCTGGGTCTATAAACTCAGTTCCGGGAAGGCAATTGCAATAAGGCTGGTTGTCAAAGAAGGTGCAATAGCTGTTTAACCCACAGAAACTCTTCACCTTGCATTGATTGCTCAACTCTGGCAATGAATACAACCTCATAACTTGATGTTTCTGATTAGCGTCTTCAAAATGAGCATAGAAACGTAAAACTCCATCAAAATCAATAGTTGCACGATAAATAGAATTGTTTCCTTTGATGATGCCAACAACCATCCTCCCAAGTATTTGTTTGTTGGAACTACTGGCATTTACAATACATATATATAGAAGCGGAGGATTCGTGTAGTTGAGGAAAAGATAATATTTGAAACTAGCGTCATAATTAGTACCAGAGGCCCAGTAAGCATCCCACTTTGTGTGAGCATCAGAATATCGTGGATACAGAACAAGGTTTCCATCAACCTGCATGGAGAGTTCAAACTTTCCAGAAGATTGGTTAGCGTCTGATGAACTAGACACCAATTCACTCCCTCCAGGTAGAACTTGGCCCCCTAAGAGAGTATCAGTTGGGTAATCGAAACTCTGCCAAAGGATGTCCGAAGTTTTGTTTTGTAGAACGAAGTTTCCAGAATCAAGCATGGAAGCAGAGGAAACAGTTCCATTGTTACCGTGAGAAATAACCTTCTTTCGCCCTGGACCTGTTTGCAGAAGAAGCTCACCTCTCATGGTTAGAACAAGCTTTGCATTTGAGGATACAGGAGGATCATCACGATATGCAGTCCAGACAGTTGTTTTATTATTCTCATTGAACAACAAGATTCCAACTTTGAAGCCATCGCCTTGCGCGTAAAAGCCAAATGCGAATCGACGTGAAGGTGAAGGCCATGAAGTGGGAAGAACAGTGGGGTAAAGTGAAGAGCCGAGTGGTATGCGCTGTGTGAACACTGTTTCACATAGAAAATATATCAAAAAGAGAAAGTAGATGTTTGATGCCATGGTAGCCATGGCCACTAAAATCTCACTGAACTGCAGAATTGCGGATGAACAAAAAGGATTGGTTCAATAATGGTGGCCATAATCTCAAAGTCTTCGAAGTCTTCCACGAAAGTGTTGAGAAGTTGCCAATCTCTGTCACTTCCTAAATGTATTTTGACATTCCGCTTTGGAAGAAAATGAATAAGGTGTGATAAAAAGGAAGGGAATGTAATGGAAAAATACCTATAGTTGACATGTTTAGTACCCATTATAAATTTATAATAGAAAATGGTTTGACTAGAAAAAATTATGCTGGGTAAGGTGAAAATGTTGATGTAATAGGAAAAAATAAGAGTAAATCACTTTAATGCCCTTTAATTAAATTAGTTATTTTTTTGGTTACTAGTAAAAATATTGGGGCCTTTCTCCCACCATTTCTTCTACTTTTAAATGATGGCAAGCTTGAAAGAGAGGAGTGACAAATTGGGCATATGTGTCTAAACATCTTTGCGTGCACGCAATGGCAGCCATTAATGTGCTCCGAATAACCTAAAGCAACGGACACTTTGGCTTTATTTGGGATGTTTTTTGGATCATAAAAACTGCGTTTTTGAAACCAAAAAACTAATTGTCTGTTTGGATTAGCAGTAGAAGCTTCTTTTCTAACGTGATTTACAGTATATGAGGTAAATATGTGAGAGAAATTTTGTCTCGACTTATGTGAAAGAGCTTTTTAAACGTTAACCCAATCAGGCCCTAACTTGCTAATGTTATTTGTCAAGTCATAGTTTGGCTTCACATTATTTACATACTATCATGAGGAAAATGTAATTTTACGTTTTTTGTTTATGAAAATACGCATCATGAGGAAACTAACTTGTATTTATGGATACATAAGGACAAGACATGTATAAATTAAAATTGCATACAATATTGATAGAGATTAATATCAAGTCCAAATACTTTAGAGCTACAGTAATTAAGTTACAAAGCAAGTGGAATTGGAGATGGAGGAATTGGAATATCCTTCAACCCTTCCAACATCAAAATCACATTCTTCATAGAAGGACGTAGAGACAAGTTCTCTTGGATACACCATAATGCCACCTTCACCATTCTCTCCAATATCCTCCATTCCACATCTTCATCAAATTCTACCAGTTTATTCAATTCTCCTCTCACAAAGCAATTATACACCCAACTTGAAAGCATTATTTCCTCTTCTGAAGCAACTTTCACATCTATATTCCTTCTGCAACATATTATCTCTAGCAGCACCACTCCATAGCTGTAGATGTCAACTTTTATTGATGTCAATGCGTTTTTCTGCCGTTCAGGTGCCACATAACCACTTGTCAATTCATTGCTAGTTCTGATTCTTGAATGTTCTGGTATTGATAGTCTTGCAAGTCCAAAATCAGATATTTTTGCTGTCCACATTTCATCCAAGAGAATGTTATGAGGCTTGATATTGCAGTGGACAATACAAACTTCACATTCTTCGTGTAGATATAATACTCCCCTTGCTACTTCCAATGCAATTTTGACCCTTTGTTTCCAAGATAGATGCATCTCATATTTGAACAGAAAATCTGCTAGAGAACCATTGCTCATATATTCATAAACAAGAAGCTTTCTTGAACCATCGATGCAATAACCAATGAGCTGAACCAGATTTCTGTGATGAGTTCGAGCAATTGCTGTGATTTCAGCTCGAAATTTTCTTTCTCCTTCATCAACAACATCGTCGTCAAGTTTCTTCACAGCAATCCTTCTATTGTTCCCTTGAATTCCTCCCTTGTAAACCACTCCAAAAGATCCTCTACCAATCTCTTCTGTGAAGTTTTCTGTTGCATTCACCAATTCATCAAAGGAGAAAATTCGTAGACTACAATCCTCAGTGAATCCTAGATTTGCACTTGCAGATAGCTTTATATAGGAATGGACTTGATGCTTGTAGATGAAGAAAATAGACGTTGCGCGCGAAAAGTAAGGCAACAAATGAAATGGAACCTAGAGTGATGACCAGAGTCAAAATCAGATTTTTCTTGTCATCAACAAGAACCTCTGACTTCTTCAGATTTGGAGGAATGATTTTTGTTGAAGGCAACTTGATGAGGGCTGTGGTTGATACATCATGATTAATTCTGCCAAACATAAGCGGAAGCCTATACTTCTTGCACCTTCGATCTTCATATAACGCTGCCCCACAATCACAGTCTTCCTGGCAAGACTTCCCACAAGCATCCAGTTCCATTTCCAATGGTATGGCGAAATAAGGAATATGTGTCCATTGTACATGTTGCAAGGCAACAACGTCGTACAACATCGTTGGATTTTTACTTGTTTTACAGTCATCTTCTCTCCTTTGTTCGCAGTTTAAGAACATGCTTTGATTCTGATTTAAAGGCATGAATCCAGGGTAACACTCACAGACAGCTTTTCCGCCATTCATGGAGCAATAACTGTTGAAACCACAAAAGCCATTGACTTCACATTCATTAGAATTAGATTTCCACACAGGTTGAACATTGAGACTAGTAGAATTCTTCTCAAATGTGTGAACATACAATCTAAAATTACCATCCAAATCCAATGTTGCACGATAGATTAAGCTTGTGTTCCTTCCAAGATAGTTGCTACTATTGGCCAGAACCTTCGTGGTATTCCCATCATAATCGTGTAGGCAAAGAAAGCCTGTACTATTAAGAGTAAGCCGTGAGAACTGTGATTGACGACGATTAAGAGTAAACAGTGAGAACGGTGGTTGACTAGTATTTGAGGCCCAGTAAGCATCAATTTCTTTTTCACTGTTTATAGGGTATGCAACAAGATTTCCATCGATCAGCATGTGGAGAATAAAATGTCCATTTGTAGAGGTCAGATGCTGTCGCTCAGATAAATTCTGACCCCCCAATATGGTGTCCGTGGGGTAATCAAAACTTTGCCAGATCACACTAAGGTTTTTAGCGTAAAGAACGAAATTCCCAGAATCAAGCATAGATGCTGAATCTGCAGGCTCAGACGTATAAGCGATGACTGCTACTTCTATCTGTTTTGGCTCGTTTCTAAGCACAAGTTGACCGCCTTTGGTTAATTCCATTACTGAATCAGAGGAAGCAGATAGATTGTTCAAGTTAGGTTTCCAAACGATTGTTCCTTCACGTTCACCCTTTAGCCGTATTCCAACAGCAAAGCCATCATCCTGTGGATAAAAGCCGAAGGAAAAAAGACCCGATGGTGAAATCCATGAAGTATTCTTTTTTGGGGAGAGAGAAGAACCCAAAATTATGATGTTGGAATCATTTTTTTGAGCTCTAACTTCATTTGCAGATAGAGCTGCAAATAGTAGGAATAGAGTTATGGGGGCCATGGACATGGTATGGTGCGAGAAGGGACGGAGGGAGAGAAAATTGATGAACACAACTCCGAAGATACGAAGGATGTTTAAAAAAAAGAAAAAAAAAAAAAGAGGAAAGATGCCAACGTAAGCAGTGGGAACGACTGAAGACTTTGGCTTCGAAGACATTGACTTGCTTCCTGCGCTCTGAGTATCCAAAAATCAATGGTTTATATTTCATATTTCAGTTTTAGATCTGATGGGAGAGATTGGATTTTGAGAGAAATAAATAGAGAAGGGTGGGATATTGCCAAGTTGGAAAAACTACGCATAGGCGGTTTCCCTTCCATTTCCATTTTTAACTTGGCAGTGGTGTGTTTTTATCATTATTAAATGTTTTAATTTTATTCTTTTAGCACCATTAGCATATTTGCCACATTTATACTAACAAAATAAAGGAGAAAACTTACAACGAGTACTTGATATAATGAATATTCAGTTTAATTAATTACTGTTATTTCTATATTTAAAATATATTATCGTTATCTTTTAAATATATTATCGTTAACAGCTTAATCCATTCTTTCTCTCTTTCCTCTTCAACTATATCTTTCATCCATTTGCCCGTCTTTGATTTATACAAAGCTTCTGGGCAACGAGAAGTTGATTTCAAACCTCTCTTCTCTTCTCTTAGGTTGCTTTGTTTTGATCTCTTGAGTTGTTCCTTCAAGTGGGCGTGGAGGGTAAGGAAAGCCTTGATTAAGATTTGTAGAAATAAAAAACAAGCAAGTGGATAAAAGATATCACCTCAAGTCTGGAAGAAGATGTTGAATAGCAAAGAGAAATGGTGGGTTACAATGTTAACACTAATATATTTAAAAGATTACAACAATATATTTTAAAGATACATAGACGTCAGTAATTCATTCGGAACTATATATTCATTATATCAAGTACTAAAAGTAAATTTTTTTCTAATAAAGTAAAATTAAAGGAGTTAATAAGAAGAGAAAAAGAAACAAGAACTAAATAAAAAATGGAAGAAAATTATAGTTATCTGGAGAATGGTTTTCTTTTTTAATTTATAATGTCTTGTCAAAAACAAAGTTCTCTTGGGAATATGTTTTTAGGTTAAAGATTTGATAAAAAGGAAAAATATGATAAAAATAATTTTGCATGAAATTTCTCAGGCCTTTTCAAGAGACATTATATTTTCTTTGGGATATATCCGAGGGAAATAAATAACTTCTCTCAAATTGTTAGGGTTAAGGTGTAAAAATACACATAAGCTTTTATCAAAAGTGTATCCAATACTAAATGCTTTTTTTAGGAGCAAAAGTGCCCATGAGATTTCAAAATAGGTGCAAAAGTCACACATTATGTTTTCTTGAGGACGTTGACCGTGAGTTTTAACTTTGTTGACTAAAAATGCTGACCAAGAGCATGATGTGGCTAAAAATGGGAAGATTGGAGGTCCTGTTTTGTGAGTGGTCAAAAAGAATAAAATTAAAAAATAGGAAACTCCGTGAGTAATTTTGCCATGGAATTTTTCCATTGCAAATTCCGTGGCTAAATTAGCCACGAAAAAATTTCATGGGAAATTTCCGATAGATTTCTGACTGAATTTGTAATGGAAAAAACTCCATAGTAAATTTCGTCAAAAATCGAGTGTTTTTTGGTAGTATTGGAGAGACATGTCTTTAAAAAAGGATAATAACTGGAGAGAGAGTCACAATTTTCTATCGATATTTCTCGCTAAAAAATTTCTCTAAAAAGTTTTCAAGTAAAATATGAGGATTTCTCTCATTATGAGAGAAATTTTTTAAGTGCTTTTTTTTTTTTTCAAGCTATGCTTTATTTTAGTGCTATTAAAAATACATCATTTCTTCAATAAAACAAATTAATGTATGGATTTTATGTAGGTCTATTATTTTATATCTATTATGTTAAGTTCTCTAATCACACATTTCTTTTTGTCATATTTTTTCATGTGTGTTTATAGTTAAACGATTACATTTAAAAAAATAGGATGCATTATCTGTAATTGGAAAACTTGATATAACGAATATAAATAAATTAATCTAAGAAATCTCCTTAACTTATTTTTTATTATAATAAAAACTAAAAATTATAAAATGTGAACATATATAATAGTTTTTTTATTAAGTAAAATACTCTAACATCTCTTGAATTTTGCTTTAATTACACGGACCTCCCCTCTATTTTGAAAACATACACTTAAGTCCAAACTGTTAACTTCATTAAGGATTTTTTTTAATTGAAATTTATATTTAAATAAATTTTATTTACTAATTCATCCTTCATCATTACTAATTTTCTAATTTTAACTTACATTGTTTAATTAATTTAAGATTTTCTTTTTCTTTTTCTTTTTCTTAGCTTATTTTTTAATTTTGTAAATAGTTATATGTTAATTTTTTTCATATTAAGATACATACTTAATTAATTTAATTAATTTTGACATAGAAAAATTAATTAAAAATATGATTAATCCTATTAATAGATGCATACTAAAATAAATATGTTTATAAATTTTTGTGCAAAAAATATATTTAAAAAATTAAAATTTAAAATTAATATAAATCATATACTATATCAAATTTACATTATTAATAACATATTATGAATAAAACATATTTCTTTCTTTTTCCTTTTTCCTTTCATTTGAAAGACATATTTTTTAGTCATTTAAAAGAATACTAAATAAATAAGTTTCAATAAATATGATAAAAATTTAAAATTTTATAATATAATAAAAATTAAAAAATTTTATAATGTATTAGAAATTTTGAACATACATGTATTAGAATTATTTTTTTATATAAAAATTTATTTTAAGGCAAATATAATGTTTATTCATTTATTGAAAAAAGGGATATTTTGGTCAAAGTAAATATTTAATAGTCAAACTTAATGGTTAACTAATGATTTGCTGGATGGAAATAGAACGTCAAAGATGTAAGTAAGGTTTCTATAACTTGCATTTTAATTTTAAGGGAGGTTTATATACGTTTTCAAAATAGAGGAGAGGTTTATATAATTTAGGTTAAACAGAGGATAGTCAATATATTTACTTTATTTTATTTGATTGGATGGTTATTGTTACGCACGATATCGTTCATCTGGGCATAACTTGCTTGCTAGGTCCTATGCATTCATATTTTTTTAGATGTCTCTTATAAATATTCTCATGCCCTAAAATATTTAAGTGTAACTTACACGAAATATAAGGAAACGTTATTTCCTAAGTCATTTTTAATTCGCTATTTTCTATTTATAATTGAGAAGTTTTACATCATCAATATAATATCAAGTAAAATATTATAATAAAGCATTGGTATAAATATTCAATATAAATCTCTTTAAATGCCTGTCAACCTTATTTACGCAATCAATTGACAAAAAAAAAAAAAACAATGTTTGTATTTCCTTTGAAAGCTCGTTTCACCAGACACAGACTAGCGCCTAGGAGTGTAGTGGTCATTGAAGTGGCCTCTCCCCCCTTCACGGGTTCTACCCGTGCCACCATTGTAATTAAATAAAGTATTAAAACTCGGACCGGGTATTGAATCGGTTGGGGTATTGGGTTAAGGGTCAGTGGGTCAAATTGGGACTAAACCGGAGCTAAATCGGGACTAAACCGGTGAGAAATTGAAAATTTTAAATTTATAGTATGAAATTCTAAAGGAAAAATTTAAAAATTTTTTTTTTTAAATATCAACCCGGACCGGTTTACCGGCCGGTTCCCGGGCTGGACCGGCCGGTTCGGTCCGGGTTCAACATCCTTGTAATTAAATAAAAAACAGAGAAACTGACACAAAACGATTAACAAGTGTAGCTAAAGGCCATGAAACAAAACTTCTAGTTTGATATTTGAGAGACCGTACCAAAGATGGTATCAACCCAAACAATTTAAAAAATTTTGACAGAAATTAATATTATTTTTTCATTCAAAATCTGCCTAATTTGACTAGCAAATATTATTCCTTCCTATCCTTAATATAAGACATATTTATCTAATTTGATTATATTGAGGGAGTTAGTTGAGTTACTTAATATGACATATATTTTCTAGAACGCTTTAGTCTTCTTTAATTCTTTCATCCACTCTCTTTTTTGAATATTGTTGAGGCAAAAATAAGAGAATTAAGAAAAGATTGATTAATATGAAAATTATGTCTTATATTTAGAATTAAGATCAATTTTTTTAAATATATCTTATTTTAAATATGGGAGGAGGAGTATCAATACTATAGTGATGTTTTGAGGAGAAAATTAATGTAAGAGGGTAATTTATGAAGTGGCAAGCGTTTAAAGAGTTGGACCCCATACTTCTAATTATTCCAACAAGCAGCTTCACGCTGTGTCTTTGACGATGGCTGTCTTTTTACTCCATACTATTTTTCAGGGACCCATACTGCCCTGTTGACTCGACTAATTAATATATATTCAAAAACCACCTAATTTTACTAGGCCTTAGTAATTTATGAAGTGACAAGTGATAAAAGAATTGGACACATGTTGTCATTCAAAAACGATGCTCTAATTTCCTCCATATTATTATTTTCATGGACCCCGTTGATTCGGTGACTTGACTAAGGACCCAAGTTTGGGGTATTATTTTTCTCATTATTCATTAAGGATAAGAATAAGAAATTCTAACACTTTTTAGTGAAATTTTTAAAAAGAATTTTCCCAACAAATTTTGTAAGTATTTAAAAACCATGGTTGAGGTATGTAACAGTTATAAAATTAATTTTTCAAATTTTATCAAATGAAAAATCCACCTAATTTAATTCGTAAGACACTGGGAGGTTATTAGAAAAGTTCATATTTTTTGGGCCAAAGCTAAAAAAATTCATATAAGGAAAAAAAATTTAATAAGTGACAAGACATGAACAAATTGGTCCCCATATGTAACTATGGAAAGTAATTGCTTAACATTGACTCATTTATTAGTGACACTTAATTCGAAAGTGACAACTCTTGTTCCTACATGTTACTTGTCTAAAGGACTAAAATGACTTATGTCCCAAAATTTTAATAGTATTGTTACAAGTCACAATCTTTTTAGAATATTCGACCAAAAAAAAACATTCTTTTTAGAATATAAAATTTTGGTATTTTCTTAGAAAATAAGTAATTCCCTTTTTTCATACCCAGTTCAATGGACAAGGAATAGTTGGAAAAGAACAGAATAGAAGTGTGTGACCCGTTTCGGTTTGTTATGAACCATTTAGGAATTTTAAGATTATGGGCTGGACTTGCCCATTTGATAGAAATGAAAGGTCCACCGTGTGATGATTTCTTTTCTTCTCTTTAATTTTTTGCCTTTAGAATATTTTTAACTTGGTCCCTAGGGTCCAATATCTATGAAACCAAATGGGCCAGGCTCAAACTACTTAAAAAGTTGATTCCCCTATTTGGTTTAAGAGAGGATATGACCAATAAGCTGTTGATTGAGGTGGTAAGGGGCCTCACCCTCATAAGGAGGAGAACACAAGTTCGAATCTTGAGAAACAGACTTGTTGAGAAAGGTGAAACCCCTCTGACTTCTAAATTTCGAGGGGAAACCTTTCATCTAATCTAATAATAAAAAAAATAGGGGTTGTGATGGATTTTCATATTACCTTTATTTGGATTGATTAGAAAGGAGAGCAGTGGTAATGTAAAACCCCAAAATAGAGAGAAGGGGAGGAGAGTAATTTTAACATAAGAGCACTGAATTTTATTTTAACCCTGCACCTTTTGCAAGAGTCATTAATGAGTTGATGGGTAATCAACTTAACTGCAAATACTAGTAGTGCTAGCTGACTAGTTGTATCACTATGCTACTTTTTAAAACCACAGATAAATAATTACTTAAGTATTCTACCATGTTAATAAAGAATTAAAATCTAAAAAATAAATTATGAGCATGATAGAAATAAAGTTTGAAAGCCAACTACTAATGATTCCAAAAAACAAAAACACCACTTTA
The DNA here is from genome assembly GCA_963210345.1 of Inga oerstediana. Classification (NCBI taxonomy): domain Eukaryota; kingdom Viridiplantae; phylum Streptophyta; class Magnoliopsida; order Fabales; family Fabaceae; genus Inga; species Inga oerstediana. The sequence continues at coordinate 41,180,615 of OY723407.1, forward strand.
AAGACTACCATGGTTAAATGATGGGAAAAAAATTACAAAACCTCATAATACTATTATGATAAAAAAGAGTATTCATCATGGGAAATAGAAACAACCTAGTTCAATATATGTGGACTGGGTTAGGGTACAATATGAGGCCCAGTCATTTTCCATTTTCTAGCCTCTTTGAACTATGGTTCACACACACACACACACGCACGCACACACACACATACACAGATGTATGCTACTTCTCTGGTTCTTAATATAAAATCCACTTTAATAAAAAAATTGAACTATTAAGTGAATTTTATATTAAGAACTAGAGGTAATGTGTGTGTAGATATATATATATATACTTGTATGTGCTTGTACCAAATATTTTCCATTTTCTACCGCTTATAGTACACACTAAACTAACAACACCTTTTAGAATCCTCACACGCTCACTGTTCCATTTAATTGACTTCAAATCTCCTAATTTTGTTATTAGATTCACTGCTATAAAATCATTGATGTATGATGGTTATTAACAACCATAAATTATAGTTTCTATGTAGGCGCTATATATATATATGCTTGACGCACAGACATAACATTTTTTTAGTATCTATTAGAACAATTTTAATATAGCACTCATTATGTGTTGAGACATGGTGAGATCATGATATGTGAAATGTTGTGATAATAAATAATGGGCACACGTAAACAGCCATTATAATTTATAATAATACTTGCATAATATATAATGGCCCCGCTTTAAAAAGCATTATATATTGTTGGCATAAATAAGGTTTTAAGGTAACAATCGTGATATATAGAAGCTAATTTTCTTTTAAAAAAAATGGGGGTTCTACTTTCGATATCCCCTGTAGATACATTTATACATAATGAATCAAAATATATATTTACAATCATTAATATACACAACAATACAACATATCAGAATATATTTGTTGTCATTCATGTACACACATAGATTATTAAAACCAAAAGTTTAAAACAAACAAATTAGTATATATAAATTTATAGTCATTCATATCAGGTTTCCCCGTCCTACTGAAGTTGCAGAGATGTCATCAATTCTTCAGCCACTTCTTCCATTTATGGCTGGCTAAACTTCCTGCAGGAGGTATAAAAATACTGTGCACAAAAGGAAACAATATATAGTTAGATATTGTAATATATAGCTCAACGTATATATATATGAACGAATTAAGCATATAATATATGTTATTAGGATCAATATTTTCGCGATCGTGCTTGATTATGTCCTTTATGAACCACATCATGTAGCACCCATAATCGGTGCTGTTTTCTAGTTGCCATGACACTATAAGGAAATGAAAAGGAAAATGTGTCAATCAGTCATATATAAACTATATGTGCGCTTCAATTTAATATTATAGTTATTGGTGAATAATTTATATACACTTGGTCTCAACCATTGGAAGATGTATCTAAAGGGGCCATTGGTGAGGTTACAATTACTGCAATCGAGATTACTTTGTATATGGTACTTGTACATCACTCTGAGAAGATACAATAAAAAATTATACATACAGAAACATGCAAGCTGAACTAAATTATAAGATATCATAAATGGATAACTTATTGGTTGAATGTCTCCTGCATGAATGGTCTCATCACTGGATCCCGGCTAAGAGTCTCATAGCACCAAATCTTTTTCCGCAATGGATTTAGTACTATAAGCATCCAATGTTTACTAAGTACAATAATAGATCACACAATCAGGGCAATTGCAAAATAAATAACAATTAATTTAAGAAAAGTTAATTATGCACCCATCCTTAAATGTAAGGCACTAAGAAGTAAGTGTCCCTTTTGTGCAATGCCCTCCTAATGAAGTCATCTCCTAGAAACCTCACTTGAGATTGCTTCATATCTTCCTTCACGCCTTCATTCTGGTTATTGACATTGTTAAGGCGGATGAACTTGATCTTGTCAAGGAGGCCACAGGGGAGGGTGTAAGTATGGTACAGTTGCTTGAAATGTAAAAGCCAACAAATCAAAATATAATGAAAGTTCTAAGTAGCTAACTATTTAATTACAATTGAAGAAGTACCTGATAAAGAAGTTGACAAAGTTTGTACTTGCCATCTCTATAAGCCGGACCTCAGCAACAAGCTCTTAGCTTACAGATTTCTTTTGCCTCAGTTTGTCAAAGACTTTTGGCTCAAATTGGATCATTAGAAATGGGATCGAACTCAAAGTGAAGAACTTATTAGTGAATTCCTTGAGGGACTTCCTCCATAATATACCCACAGGCTTATTCTATAAGAATGAATTTTGCCTGGACTAATCATTAGGTGTGGGTTGCTTCCTCTTCTTCGACTGAGTAGAAGCCTGGACTGAGTGGCGGGCTTGGACTGATGGGTTGACTTGGACTTGGTGGGCAACTTCTTTTAAGTAATGGACTTCTTGTGCAGCTTGCATACATGAATTAGATAGCAAGGCCATGCAACGAAGCTGCCTATAGCCTCTTATACTATTTCTACATCTTTGGTGGCCACAATGAGCTAATAGTTAGGGTCAATGTTAGTCTTGAGCTCTACCTTCACATTCTTAGGAGGCATAGGCTCGTTATGAATCATTTTATCCTCCAGGCGGTTGTACATGCAACCCATTGCAATTATGTGTCATTCAGGGCTATAAGCAAAACATTTAACCTCCAGCACTCCATGAGTTAGATCATGAGGGGGAATGTGCAGCTACCTTTAGTACTTGGGTTGCCATTCCCCCTTGTAGCTTCTCACTATGCTCCTTCATCAGATCTTGTGTTAGAAATTGTATTTTTTTTTGCATTTCATCGTACAATTTCTCGAGCTTTTCAATTTTTTTGTTCTTTTTATTTCTACGAGGATATTAGTGACCATAATATTTTATCATGGTCAATTCAAAGCTGACACCCCTAAGTAGACTAGGATGGTTAGGCCTAATGTCTTGGCTAATATGTCCTCATCCAAAAAAAAGGCAATACTATATAGTAACTTCCTGGGATGTGATTTGCTACACATTTAATAATAATGTTAATATCGATAGTTAATTGAAGACATTAATTTCATAAATCGGGGACTAATATTAATACTTACCATTTTTTTATGACCTTATTTACATTAGGATCATCAAAAGGGCCATCTTTATTTTGCCTCATCAAAAGTGTCATTTATATCATATGCCTACTACAAAGCACACTATTTAAGTTAACATTTTTTACAAGTAAATAGCAAATAATTAGCAGGCATATATATCTTACCATGAGGTTGTCCCAAATAACATTCGCATACTCTCTTTCCTCTACCCTAGTAACTCAATGTGATAGGGACGTTGGTTCTTGGCATTATGCTGATTTAGCTAATGAAGTTTGATGGCTCAAGAATTTGACCTTCATTTTTCCATATCGCATGATATTTTCTCCCTTAAGACTTTGATGTGTTCATGAAAGTCAGGTGTAGTGGCCCCTCTTTACAATACCCTTTATTTGTTCCACCACCTATTCCTGGTTCAAGTTTTTTGGTTTGACTAGGGGGATTATTAATGCCAGAGGAACTAGAAATGGCCATTTTAACTAGAAAATATAACTCATTCAGTCAGCCACAGGGAATAGAGTAATGGGTTTTCCAAAAAACATGATGCACGACTAAGGTTAAAACCTAGGTAGGAAAGATGAAGAAAAAAGGGAGAATGCAGAATGTAAAATGCAAAGTAGAGAATGTGAAATGCAGAAGATAAATCTACCTACAAATAAGGAGAATAGAGCATGCAAAGGAATGCAACCTAGCTAGCAATTTGAAATGAAAAAGCGAGTTAGGGCAAGCGAAGCAACTTGTGTGGCTGTTGGACCAAAGTTTAACAAAACTAGCGGAGGTTGCGATTTGACTCAAAGAGACTGCCGACAGCTGAAAAAGTCAACCAGAGTTTTAGGGTTCTAAGGATGATGAGCAAAGTTCGACCAAAGACAAGCGATTGAAATGTAATATCTTTAGAATGTGAAGTGCCTTGAGATAGTAGGTGTTTTAAAAGAGTTTTGACGAAACTTACTTATGGTTATAATGTCATCATTATTATAAAAAGTTGCATTTTCTTATGGTTCTTAATTTACAACCGTAATGATTCCATGAACAAAATTTCACTATTTTACATTACAATTATTAGGCTTTATAAACAATGACATTTTTTTTCATAATAGTCATCATTTTTGTCACTAAATAAATGACAGTTGTTAACTACAACCATTATTTTTATTTTTTGATGGATTCTACCTCTCAATACATGACGGTGCACATATGTAACCATTAAGTTTTAGTATTATATATTCTTGCGTGACATCTGCCTCAACATACATGACATTTATTAGCTATAATGCTACTACAGATATTGTGATATATGATCGTTATTAACGGCCATACATCAGGTTCCCAACCGTCATATGTACGAGCGCTATAAAAGTGCAGCATAAAAGCTCAGCTTAGATATATTACGGTTTTAAACCTATTATAACAATTATAATATAACACCTGTTATGTATTGAGGTTTGGGGAGGTTATGAACTGCCCATTGCTATTATAATAATGAATGAGCACACGTAAACAACCATCATAATATATGGTAATGCTTGCATGATAGATAACGATTTCATTCTACAACCATTATTTATTTAGTAACATATATAATGCTTTGTATATAAGAACCATGACTACTATTAAAAATTAATAATGGTCTCACGTAGACAACAATTATGTATTATGTCACACCCTTATCTTGTTTTCATGTTTTTTCAGAGTATTAGAGCGCAATGCGGTGGGCAAACAAGAATAGCATAAGAATACTGATATTATGGATACAATGTGCTTGATTATGTTATAGGAACTTCCCCATAGGGATGTACATAATGTTTACAAACCTTAAAATGATAAAGGCTTTCAGATAACCAACATCGCTTCTTGTACTGGTCCGCAACCTCCCATTGCCGGTAATTATGATTCTGCCCTTTGAGCCGCTGTCTGTTGCTGAAAACGTTTTACATTTATGGAAAGGGTGAGATACAAAGTATCTCAGTAGTAACATACAATCAGACCTATATGATGTGAAAATAAATATGCCATGCACCATGTTATGTAAAATAATAGAATGCTGTGTGATAAAATGCTCTGTGCACACTATCCAAGGCCAAACGACTGTTTCCAACTTTGGCTTAACTTTGCGCCAACCCTGGCTAATATGCGTGTCCAAGACACTGTGCACATGTTACAGAAAATGACATACACAAACATAAAATAATCACATAGTGCATAAAAGAAAGAGTTACTACCTTAAGTTCCTTTTTGTTCACAAACTGTTCTTGAACTTTGTTCCAGCTCGGGCTAACTGTTTAGTCCTAAAATTCCAAATATACACAAATTGAGTCAAGACCCATTCATGTACTAGTCTAAACTCTTTTAAACTTATTCTATTGGTTATCTACCACAGTTCAGCAATTTCTGCATAGAACAATTCTACACAGTGCAATTTCACTATTTTCAAGAAACTGCCAGATTTTCAGTCAACTTCAGAAATTCATAATTAATTCTAGAAAAATCCAATTTGACTTATTCCAAAGCCTAAATGAAGCTCTTTAAATGTATTGTCATGGAAAAATACCCAAAGCTAGCTACTATTATCACATCTATCCCAAAAATTCACAAAACTTCCCCTGTTCCATATTACATTCCAGAAATAGGGCACAAATTAAAAAATCCATATCTTTTAGTATACAAGTCCAAAAATTATATACCACCTATCAATTAAAGCACTACATCTCTACTTTAATCCTGTCAAGTTTCATAATTTTTGAACGAGGTTTGACTCACGAAATCCATTAAACAACAATACTACCTCACTGGAGGCAAATCAAAGAGCATGCACTTACAACTTTAGAAAATTCCAGATTTGCATACTAATTTCCAAAAAATTATGAACACCTATATTCCCACATTATTTTACCTTCTAAATCCAATGGAACTATCAGAATTACAAAATTCCAACTCTGCCTTGAGTGAACAGTAGTTGGACGAATTTCACAATAAAAAGGAAAAATTGGAGTTTCTTGATTTTAACCCCTAAACCACCTTCTCTACGCTTCTAATCACATGTTTAACCCATTAAACACCAATTGCACATGATTAGGGGAAATTTTGGTAGCATTTCCCTGTAGGGCTTCATATTTCCAAATTTACAAATCAAGCAAAAACCAATAACAACAACCACAATAGCATCATATACATAAGAGGATTAAAGTTTTGGAGATTACCTCTTGATTGCTCACTTTCTCTTTTTAGGAAGTTACTGTTCACTCTCTCTTCCCTTGATATTTTGCTTGCTAAACATGATTTTCAAGAAGGAAAAGAGCTTAGGAGAGGTTCTACACGGATTAGGAGGCTCAAACATAAGGATTTCACTAACTTACCTTAGATTTTTGCCTTCTTGAGCTCCCTTTTCTCCTAATGGTCTTCAAGCTCTTTTTCTCTCTTTCCCTTTTGGTTTATGACGTAAATGAAGCCAAAGAAAGAGATGAGAAGCTCTTAAAATATCTCACTTCATCTCTCTTGGAAATATAATAGTTATTAGGTTTACGCACATGTGCTCTTGCTTACCTTATCTCTAGTTAATTGGACTTAGTCTTTCCTTCCTTCTAAGGCCAAAAAGACGCCACTCATGGGGTTCTAAATGAACCAATTTGGTCTCTTCCATTACTTTATCCAATTGACAAGATATTATACTTTAAGGCCAATTCCAACATATGTTTTTGCTTTATCTTTTACTTGGCCAAAGATTATGACACTTGGCACAATTAGCTACCAAGTATTTATTATTTCCTCCTAATTTCCCTTTTTGACCGAAATTGACAAGAGGAAAGGGAAATAATATTTGCTTCATGCATTTCCTATAATCTCTTCCATCAATCAATTAATCTAGTACATGTTGCTTTTTGACTTTTCCAACTTGATTTTACTTGGCCAAGAATGCTCTAAAATTGGGATATTTATCCCCAATATTTATTTCCCCCTCATTTCCCCTATTTGGCTGAAAATGGCCCTTAATAATTTATCAAAATATTGCTTCTTGCTTTATTTGGAAATTTAACATTTTGTCATTACATTTTTGTGATTTTCGCACAAGTTGACAGAATTTTCATCAAACTTTGAAAATTCATATCTAATTGTACAAATGTCCAATTGGTATGGTTCCAAAGGCTATGTGACCCTTATTAAGTCTATTTTTAAGGAAAAATATAGTCTTTAGCCAACTAGAAGCTCATAATTCCCAAAATTTCCATTTTTGGACGCTATCACAGAAACTTACCAGTTTCACTAGGCTAACTTCAAAAATACATAACTCTTTGTGTACAACTCCAAATGACCTAGATGACCTATCAAATTGAATCTTGATAAGTCTACTTTTATTCTAGGAAATTTCAGATGCATTGGACATCATTTGCCTATTTAAAACTATCACACAATATGACGGCTACACAAGAAAACTCACTGGCAGCAAATTCAAATGTTTACAATTTGTGTTCCAAACATAATCATGTTGTGTGTGACCACCAATTGCCTTGTTTTTTCATTCCATATTCTCTTTCCTTCACTTTTTTATTCCCTTTTATATAAGGAATTCTAGGTGAATAAAATTTGGGATGTTACATATTAAGTATATAAATAACAATTTATAAATAAGAACCGTGAACATTTATAATACATAACGGTTTTTATATAATAACTGTGATGTATGGATATAAGACTCTTCAAATGAGAGTTTTTGAGTTAGTTGATCTCATCTATATATTTAATAGAACAACAGTACCTTCCACATTGAGTGGCTATGCAATTTAGTATAGATGATGACATTTCAGGCTTTGTGGGGAGAATCAATGACAAATATTGATGTGTACAAGTGATAATGTACTGGTGACCTATATATAATTGTGTCTCTTCACATGATTTATCCCCTGGAAAGCAAAGGACTCTAGAAAAAATATATACCCCTATCAGAAAGGGTAGAAGAGTATGAAAACCCTTGAGGTCAAGGGTTTGTATAACCCTTATGCCCTTTTTGATAGGGAAATTTATTTTTTTCCCCATCTTCCTTTGCTTTCTAGGCTTAATTGCTAAAGATACACAAGGTATAGGTGAATACTTACATTATTTTATATATAGATCAGGAGTGCATTTGATTCTAGCCATAAAGCCTATAAAATCTTGACCATTCAAATTGCATGGCTGCTTGATGTGGTAAGTACTACTCTATTATATATATAGATAAGACCAAGTAGCTCAGAAACTCTCATATTAAAGAGTCTAGGACTGATCACAAAAGTTGAATTTCATGCCTTTTAACTTGGTGCCACCTGATCAATAGAAAAATAGGAGAGGAATCTTCAGCCAGAGCAATATGGGATTTCCAAAAAACAACATAACTTCACAAGATCAATTCAACATGTCACCTGAACTAGTTTATTCACAGAGCTTATTCGTGTATGACTCTCGGTACATCTGAACTAGTTTATTCACATATCTTGTTCACGTATAACTCTCATCGGTAAAACTAAACTAGTTTATTCATCGCATCCCTATTGAACTTTTTGAAGTAACTTCTGAATATATGGATACTTCCAAAAAGGAGATGTACTTGCTTAGGTATCATATCTCTAAAAGTTACATAAAAAAGATCAATAAAGTAGGAACCTTTAGTCAAAGCAATAGGTTTGTAACCCCTTGCCTTTTAAACCGTAATTATATTTCAAAAATTGTAATTAAAATGAAATAGAGACCAATAATCATCAAAAGACATTTACAATCCCTTCCTTATGGGAGGGTGTTCACAAATTTTTTCAAAACATTTCGCATTATCTTGGTCTCAAATTCATGTTTCGAATATAATTACATGTGCAATTATATCACATTTATACATATCAGAGTGTATAATTAAGTCCTGACAACTCCCGGGATTCATTCACAAAGGGTTTTAAGTTTCCCATATAAGGATTACAATACCGTTCCAAAATATTATTTACATCCCCAAAATAATATATAGTAATCCCAAATCCAAATATATAACCAACAACTCAAAGGTAATATCCCTACAAGGTCCTAGCCGCTCCCGGTCGTCCGTTTCTCCTTGGAGCCACTTGCCCTGTCTAAAGGTTAGTCAATGGAAAGAATGAGATTCAAGAGAATCCCAGTAGTAACAAATTACTCATACAATATATAAACACACAGCATGTAAGATCACGTTTAGCAGCAACACAATGATACATGGCTCCCACCACATATGACAGCACTCATGGCTGTATATACAATACGACAGCTTTCACTGTAATCTCTATGCTCAATGCTTATGTTGTAATTACTATGCTCAATGTGATAGCTTTCGTTGTGAAGGCAGTATTATCTCAAAGCATCATAAAGCATGACAACATACATACAATTTTCTATACACAGTATAAGAGAAAGAGTCACTACCTTGTTTTTTCCTGACGTTCCTCGGCACAGTGGGCTCACGAGTACGGTAGATGTCAAACCCTATAACCAAGATTAGGGACAATGGATCAATCTCTTTTCCAAATTCTTAATTCTATAACACTTAAAGTTGGTTATCATTTGAAATCTTTAGGTAACTGTGAGAAGTCGAGACATATGCCTAAAGGGTTGGGGAAAACTACCCTGAAGATCCCTTTTTAGAAGCTAAAGTACTGATTTTTGACTAGGTCACTCGAGTGATGGCCCCAACCGCACTCGAGTCCCAGCAAGTGAGACGCAGAAGGTGTGTACCCAGAGCACCAACACACATTGGAGTGGCCAGTTCACTCGAGCACTATTCTTGGCACTCGAGTGATAACACATATTCACCCGAGTCCCATCGAGTGAAGTACAGGAAGTGATAACCCGAGAGCAACTAAAACCCCAAAGTGACAAGTATACTCGAGCACTAGCCCTAGCACTCGAGTGACCTCCCAAACTCGTGAGTGCCCATACGCACTCTTGATAATTTGCTTGCCAGTGTTAACCCGAGACACACGCCCATAGTGCCACATGCACATACACTCGAGTGATACCCCATACCTCTTACAGATGAAGAAGTGTACTTCTGCTTCTTTAGCAAGAAAGTGCGACTAGAACTAAAGGAAAAAGGAAATCAGAACGTTGCACTCGAGTGACACCCTGGTGCACTTGAGTGATGCATATCAGATGCCAAAACCGTATCAGCTGACAGAATTTCCCAGATTTACCAAAACTGATACCAATAGTTCCAAAACTTCTACCAAAAGTCATTCCCATCTAAAATATCATAAGGAACCTATTGGGAACCTCAAAGTACCCAAAATCATCTCCTAGCAACAATTTTTTATCTTGGGTCAATACATTACACAAAAACCTCCAATGACCAATCCTTTCCCTTTCAAACTTCAATCATAACCAATGACACAACAACACATCCTAATACCATTTTCCACATATTAAAATATCTAACTCATCCATTTCCAATTCTCATGAAATTAGGGAAAAATTTCAAAGTTCTCAAAACTTAAGCAAAAATCACAACAAATATACCAAAATGCTATAAATGCTCACCTATTCAACTTCCAAACACTAGCTTCTTGATTCTCTAGCTTCCAAACTTGTTCTAGCTTTAAAAAAATTCTTTTAAAAATCTAAAAGCATCAAGATGAAGCTCTCATCAAGGTGAACAACATTACTGATGAGGTCTAGAGCATTAGAGGCCAACAAAGATATCAAAATCTTACCTTTGGTTTTCTCTTTCCTCCCCCTTGTGCAACGAAAATGGAGATGAGATGAGAGAGATGAGAAAATGATGAAGTTGCAGATTTTCATGCCCCCATACCACATAACCGACTTTGGAGGGAGATAAGAGAAAGGGAAGTGCTTTGAAAATTTGACTTGATCCTATGGTCCATGCTTTGCCACTTGTCAAATCCTAGTTCTCTCTTTTATTAACTCACATAAACACATGTACACTCAATTCCACCCCTTGCTGATTCAATCCTAGCCATTGATCTCAAGTTATCTATGAGTCTCCTCTTCGGTAACTAACCAATTGGTCGATAATTTTACCATTTTTATCCCTGATTACCACAACGCTTACTAAATCGTCACCAAGAACATCTTTATATCACAATGCACATCATATACTTCAAAAGTGTTTTTTCAATAATAATTACATCACTCTTGAAGTCATTAGCACTTAATTACAATTCAGGATATTACAAGGTTGACAACTTCTTGTAACAAGAAATAGACTTTTGATTAGAGCAATAATAGGTTTTAAAAAAAATCATAATTTCACAAAAGCAAGTTAATGTTACCTTGAATGTTTTATCGTATCATGACTTCACAAAAGCACCTTAATTGAATATGGAGAATAGAGCACTAAAGGAATGCAACCTAACTAGGGCTCACAAATGACAAAAAAGCAAGTTAAGGCAGACAAGTGTGAAGGTATTCACTATCGCGGCTATTACTGGGACATAAGGCGAAAGCATTTTATAGTGGAGCTTGACTAAAAATGACTCTCGATGATTGTAAAAGACAAAAAGGAGTAGTAGTAGGCTTATGATGTTGGCAAGTTTCTTTCTAATAAACTAAGTGTCAAGTGTATTTTTATTCAGACGCTTTAATAGAAGAGGAAGGGTAGGGTTTTTTAGGTTGTTTTTGTTAGTACAAGTGTCTCACCTAAGGGGGTGAATTGGGTGATTAAAAAAAATTTAAACTAATGATAATAATTAACATAAATTAAATCAGAGTTTAGAGTTAGAAGAATATCACCGAAGTGTACACTAAAGATTTATACTAGTTCGGTCACAACCTCTTTGACCTACGTCTAGTCCTCAGATTGCCTATGAGATTTTCACTATATCTTCCAAATTCAGTGGGCTCTTGGTTCCACAATACACAGCAAGGTCCTTTACTAGATACTTGCTCCCCCTTACACAATGTAAACCAATACCCAACTTAAGGTCCATCTACCTTGAGTAATCTCAATAAAGTGTATTGAGGTTTTGATGAATTTCTCTCTTACAGAGTAAATGTATAATCACCGACATACATGATACAAAGAGAATAATAATGAAACTAAAAAAAGAGCACTTAAAGTATACTTGAATGATTTTGCAGTTCGGTAGTTGATCAGCTTTGAATGCTTCATATTTATAGTTTGAATGAAATAAACAACCATTGTAAGTATTTCAAATGTTTGTTAAAGTACCGTTATTTCCTCTGAACATTTCTTGGGTGTGGTAAAGTAGCCGTTGGAGTAGAGTGAATGTCCTCGTTAAAATACCGCTCGTATTAAATACTTCTAACTCATAATCACTTTTTCATAGCTTAACTTGATCTCTTTATCTTTCACCTGAGAAAGCTTTATACACTAATGAAATGAGATATTAGACTAAAAGAGAGTCAAATATAACCAATTATATGGTTATTTGGAAATTAATAGAAGGTGCTCAATTTTTCTGGAAACCATCACTCTAGTGATATTGACTTAGCAGTTTTGAAGCATAACAAATTACTAGATGGATTACTCGAGTGTTGTGCTAGTGATCTACAAATAGCATCACTCAAGTTATCTGCAATGGATCACTCGAGGGCTATGCTAGTGATCCTGTAAATTGCATCACTCTAGTAATTTACAATGGATCACTTGATGGATCACTCGAGTATTATATCAATAATCCTCAACTTGATATATCACTCAAGTTCTCTACTAGTGATCTTAGAAATGGGATCACTCGAGTGATTTGACCTTAAAAAATTTTCAACAGTATTTTACTTTCATAATCACTCTAGTGTTATGCTAGTAATGCATTTTATCTCATCACTCAAGTAATTACTAGAGTAATCAAGAGTCATCACTCGAGTAATGCCTTCCAAAGCTTGACCAGAAATCATCTGTGAAATAGAGCATATTTTCTTACCTCATTACTTGAGTGATGGCACTGTATACCTCATAAAACTTTGCTTCATTATTCAAAATCCTTTTTTTTATTATCAAATCTTTTGCAACATCTTTTGTTCTCATCAAAACATGGGATCTAATATCCTCCCCCTTTTTGATGATCACAAAACTTGTTCATTTTTAAACTAAACATTTTGGAAACATTTTTACAATTTAAAGCCTAAACTTGAATGAAAAGGTAATAAAAACACATGCTTCGATGATATTGCAAGACTTAGGCAATTATAACATAAATAGCAAAATAGAGGTACTTCATATCAAATTTAACAATACTGTATACAAGTCATCTTTGCACATAAGTCAGTAAGTGTATCAAAATAGCATAAATACTCCCAAAATCTCTATACACTCATGCTATATCAATCTAAGACACTATATGTTCACTAAATCACTCTAGATCATCTCCCCCTTTTTGTCATCATCGAAAAGAGTGAAATAATCAGGAGAGCTAAACCCAGAACTAAGCAAAGATGGATCTCTAATGGTGATAGGAGTGGTAAGGATATGAGAGGACATATTATAATGTGTATCATCTCCTAGAGCAGCAAAGGTGGGTGAATCAGATGGAGTAGGCTCTAGAAGGTGAAGGGCCGAGACTTGTATTAGATCCTAAGGATAAAAAACATACAGTGAGTGTGTTGAGATGCTAACTGAGGATAGGATGTAACTACTAAGTCCTTAGTTTCATCAGAATGTTAAGGATGATGAGAGGGAGACTGAAGGAGTGGCTTTGTAGCTGTAGGTGAGGCTGCGGTGTAAGAATTGAATAAGCTGAACTAGAATAGGTTCATCTAAGGTGATATGAACCTATGTGGATTATGTATAGTTAGCCATAGTGAAGAGGATATTGCTTGGTGTGGAGTGAGGAATGATAGGAGGTGGATCAGATACTAGGACAGAGGCTGGTATAGATGTAGTAGGAGTGGAGGAGCTCAGTGTCAAAGCATCAACCTTCTTATGAAGAGACTTGAGAAGGTTGGTGATCTCAATCAGTGCACCAGTCTAAGCCTCCTGCTGAATCAATACTACTTGATTGTGCTTGTTCATGTGCTCACACATCTCAGCCATCCTATCACTCATGTGAGTTTTTAACTCAGCATTGGTATTGGCAATGTCTATATGAAAACCCTAAAGAACCTCCTTCAAAAAAGTCTGTATAGTAGAAATAAAGAAGGAAGGAGTTATGGTAATGGTAGAGGCAGATGACTGAGTATCAACCATCGTACCAGTCTCAGCCTCAGATAACTTCTTCTTAGGAGTAGAACCCATAGGATGTTGCAGAGGCAGTTCTATCTTCAACTTCCCTGTCTGATTTCTTCCTACCAGTAACAACCTCTTAACTGGTTTATTCACCTCCAAGTACCATATCTTGTTGGCTTTGAGGAAGAGGGATATTAACTGAGGAAATGACATCAGTGAAGTATGGGTACCAGAAAACCTGTACCTCTTGATTTATGAAAAGATCAACTCTCCTAGGTTCTGTTAGATCCTATGTTTTGATAATAATAAAAGGTGTTACAAATGATTTGATGTTGAATAAAAGGTTTTTGAATAAAGAAATCAAGTTTTTTAAGGCATACAGAGCCATCACTCGAGTGGCTACTAGAGTGATGAAGTGAGAAATGATGTCCTATTTCATGCTCTCTGTATGTTTTTGTAAGGGATCACTTGAGTGATGCAGTTGAAAAAGCTTTAAATACTCTCTATGAGTTTTTGAAGGAGATCACTCAAGTGATGACCTTGAATCACTCGAGTGATAAAGTCAGAATAGCTTCTTTTGTTCTCTATTATGATTTGAAAGGGATCACTCAAGTGATGAATCCTAGAATGCAGATAGTCATATGTTAATCATTGATTTAATGTCGTTATGTTTAACATTTCATTGTATTAGTGTTTGAAGTATTTTTATAGGAAAACAATGAAGAGATCATGCTAAGAGAGAAAAGCTACTTTACGAAGAACATAACATCCGCCGATCTCAACAGCTATTTTTCAAATATGAAGAACGGTCAAAAGAAGATGTATAACTCTAACTGATAAGTTGAATTACTGACAATGGCTATTAGAATTCAACTATAAATACAAAAGAATTTAGAGCATAACAAAATAATAACAATACACGGACACATATACCAAACGACGATCAATCTGTGTATTCATATTTACTCTTTCTTTCATTCATACACTTTATATTTCAGTGATTATACATTTACTCTATGAGAGAGAGTTTCATTACAAACTCAATATTTATTGTTGAGATTAGTTAAGATTGTGGAACCTTAAGTTGGGAATTGGATTACATTGTGTAAGGGGGAGCTAGTATCCAGTGAAAGAACTTTCTATGTACTGAGGTGCCAAGAACCCACTGAATTTTAGAAGATATAGTAAAAATCTCAGAGGGACTCTGAGGAATAGACGTAAGTCAAAGTGGTTGTGGCTGAACCAATATAAACCCCAATGTATACTTTGGTGAAATCCTCCCTATTCTTAACTCCATTTTAATTCAGCCAATTATCATTTACTATTTTTAAATATCTTTCTATCACCCAATTCACCCCTCTTTTTGGGTGAAACACCTGCACTAACATTTGGTATCAGGGTATAGGTCTTCTTGTTCAGGTATAACAACCTAAGAAGGATCTGATGGCAAGCATGGGTGAAGGAATTCTTCCTGACGGAGCTTCAATCACTAGACCACTAGGTTTTAATAGAGAACACTTTTCCTTCTTGAAAGAAAAGTTCAAAGTATTCGTAATGGCCATAGAATACGGCCTATGGGATGTGATTGAAAATGGAAACTATGTTCCAGTAAAAACTGAAGAATCATAATTAGTTCCCAAGTCATAAGCAGAATATGATGACAATGATAAAAAGCTTATGACTCTCAACAGTAAAGCAATCCTGATGATCCATATTGCCTTAAGCCAAAAAGAGTATTTCAGGGTCGCATACTTCCAAAGGCCAAGGAAATGTGGCAAGCCTTAGAAATAGCCCATGAAGGAACTTCGGGCATGAAAGAAATTCGGATCAACACTCTGGTTACTAAATTTGATTTGCTTTAAATAAAGTTAGGAAAGTCGATAGCTGAGTTTGAACTCAGGTATACTCATCTCATAAATCAACTTGGAGCACCTGGAAAAGTCTATGATCAAAATACCCCAGTGAAGAACATACTGAATATTCTCTCTGAAGAATGGGAGGCCAAAGTCACAGCACATCGATAGAAGAAGCAAAACACTAATCAATACATTTGGTATCTTCTCTATTTGGAAGTCTCTATGCATATGAGAGCAAATTAAAATTCAAATGGGAACTAGAAGACATCAGCAACAAGAAAAAGAAAAGCCTCGAACTGAAGGTGATAAATGAGGAAAATCAAGAAGATGATGAAGATCTCGATCATGATAATGATGAAATGGGCCTAATAATAAAAAAGATTCAAAAAGTTCTATAAGAAAGGCAAAGGATTTAGAAATGTTCAGAAATGACAAACTAGCAGCATAAGGGAGACCAAGGAGCACATCATTAGCTATGAATGTGGAAAGCTAGGACACATCAAGTCAGAATGTCCGGAGCTAGTTTAGAAGAAAAAAGAAAAAAGAAAAAGGCAAGTTCTTCAACAAAAAGAAAGAACTTGTATCCGCTATATGGGGAGACAACTTCTGTGATGAAGAAAGCGATGAAGAAGAAGTATCCAATATCTGTCTAGTCACTTAAAAAGAGACAGAAGAAGAAGAGGTAACTGATTCTAATCCTACCTATGATGAATTACTTTCCAAGTATAATGCTTTACATTATGAGTTCATCAAAATAGTTAAAGAACAAGATGTTTTCAAAAAGATTAATAGAGTTCTTGAAGAAAAACTCAAAAAGTTTCTTGAAAAAGATTGTGAAAACTGTTCTTCATTGAAAAAGAAAAATGTTGATTTCACTAAAACTCTTGAGAAATTTACTAAAGGTAGTGAGATGTTAAATGTCATTTTAAAAGCTCAACGTTTTGTAAATGATCGGTCTGGTATTGGATATGACCCTAAATCAGAAACACGAAAGCAAGAAAGAAAACAGGGGGCAAAAGGTATTTGAATTATTTTTAGCATTCTATACATATATCGAATAATTTTTCGCATTGTAATTTCTGCAATAGGAAGGGTCACTACACTTCCTCATGCCTTCATAAAAGGAAAGGAAAGAGAGGTACCTATAAATGGATGCCTAAAGGTTCATATGTTCAAAAAATAATTTGTACTAACCCAAAAGGACCCAAAAAGATATGGGTACCTAAGACTTAATTGTCTTTAATTGCAGAAATGTTTTAAAGCATCCAAAGCTAACAAATGGTATATAGACAGTAGATGCTCCAGACATATGACGATAATCCTGAAATGTTTTACCATATTAGAGCCTAAAGAAGGTGGAAAGGTAAAATTTGGAGGAAATCAGTGCAGCAAGACAACAGGGATTAGTGAAATTGGAAGCGATAAAGGCATTCAAGTCAAATATATTTATTACGTTAAAGGCTTATGCCATAATCTACTAAGAGTGAGTCAAAGCATAGATAAAGACAAATGAGTGATATTTGACTCAAAAGAGTGCCTAATTGTAAGTAAGAACGATTTACAAATAAAAAAGAAAAGTCTTAAAGCAAAACTCAGAGCAACAATAAGGGGAGGTACCTACTATACCCTTGATATGAGTAAAAATGCTTTTGAAAATTGTTTTCTAAGTAATACCAATGAAAATTGGTTATGGCATAAACGACTGGCTCATGTCAATATACATCAAGTTGGTAGGTTACTTAAAGAAGATTTAGTTATTGGTTTACCTAAATTAAATTTAAAAAATGATTTAATCTATGATGAATGTCAAAAGGGTAAACAAACAAAATCATCTTTCAAATCAAAAAAGGAAATAACAACAAACAAACCATTACAACTACTTTATATGGATTTAGTTGGACCAGCAAGAATTAAAAGTCTTGGTGGTAATTTATATTCATTGGTCATTATTGATGATTTTTCTAAATTTACATGGACTATTTTCCTATCATCAAAGGATGAAACCTTCAGTGAATTTATTGTATTTGTCAAGAAAGTACAAAATGAGAAAGGTATGTCCAATGCAGGTATCAGGATAGATCACAGTTGAGAATTTGAGAATCAAGCCTTTGGAGAATACTGTGACACCAACGACATTTATTACAACTTCTCTGCACCAAGGACACCACAACAAAATGGAGTCATAGAGAGAAAGAATAGAGTGCTTATAGAAATGGCAAGAGCTATGCTAAACGAAAAGAACATGTCACAAGTTTTCTGGGCCAATGCTATGAGCACTGTAATGCCCCAAATTTTGATTAAGGGCTAATGAAGATTATTGTAGAGATTTGTGAATTTAATTTGGATTTATTATGTGTTTTGTGACAATATTAATTAATATGTCATTATTAGTGGAAAATTAAAGAATGGCGTTATTGGCCATAAGTTGGTGATTAATGGGGAAATTAATTACTAACTAAGAGAAAATGAGAAGGGTGATTAAATGGTTAATGAAGGGATTAGATAAGCTAAGTGGGTGTCTACTTTATGAAGACCAATGACCTTACGGCATGTGTCAAAGAGAGATGAAAGGTGAGATAGGAGAAAAGTCAAATGAAATTTTTAAAATATTTCTCTCTCTTCCCTCCTATTTTTCGCTGATATGAGAGGTATGGGGGGAAGTAGAGTGATCATTTCCTTCTTTATCTTCAACCATTCTCATCTCTCTCTTCTCTCACTCTATCTGGCGCCATTGTTGAGGGAAAGGGAAGGAAGAAAAGCTTCAAAAAGGTAAGGAAAATGACCTCCTTTGCTCAAACTTCCTTCTCTAAAATTGTTCCTTGAGTAATGAGCTTTATTTTGATGGTTGTAGTTTGTTCATTGGTATTGGTTTGTGATTTCAAGAGATTGTGAAAGTTGAAGGATCAAGAAGTCCTTTTGGAAAAGTTGAAGAGGTAAGTGAAAACAATCTATCTATCTAAGTTTTGTGCCAAATGGATTAATTTTGAATTTCTGGGAGTTTATTGCCTATTTTTGAAAATAAGAGCCATTAGGCATTTGGCATGTTATTGGTATGGAAATGGTATATTTGGAAGGTATATGGATAGGATAGATTGGGGATTGAATGATTGAGTTTAGTGATTTTAGAAATTTAGTTTTTTATATTGTCCAAGACCAAACCATAATAATGGAGTAGGAATTTGGTTGTTTTAATGGTTTTATTGGATTCCTTGGGTGATTTCATGTGGGGATAGCTTTGGTTGAAGTTTTGGGTCATTTGGAAACTATTGGGAAAATTCTGGTGAATGCTGTCATTGTTTCTGCGTTTTCTGGTTTCTGATACATATCACTCGAGTGGGGGGAGTATCACTCGAGTGAGTCAGTGAAATTCTTCATTTTCCCTTCAATTTTTGCAATGCACTTCTGTGAAATGAGCAAGGGTGTTGCCTCACTTGCAAGTGTGGTGGGTTCTCACTCGAGAGAGCTTCTTCTCACCCGAGTGTTGGTGTATTTAACACCCAGAACTTGCCTCTCAGGTTAACACTCGGGTTAATGAGCAAGAGTGCATTCTGGCACTCGTGAGAAGTCAATCTTCACTCGAGTATGAAGACCCATGCTCAAGTGCTTTTCCTTTTGAAAACTCCTATTGCCCTCGGGTTCTCACTTCCTAGACTTCACTCTTTAGAGCTCGAGTAAAGCATTTAGTGATCACTCGAGTGAGGTCTTGTGTACTCGAGTGTCTCTGTCTCTGATAAAGTTCTTGTGCTCTCGGGTGCTCACTCGATATCCTTCACTCTCTAATACCCAAGTGTAGATCGTACCATCACTCGAGTAAGGCCATCTTCACTCGAGTAAAACAGTGAAAAATATCAGTGATTGTGCTTCCAAAAGGGGATCCCTGGGGTAATTCTTCCAACCTTTTAGGGCTTTTATTATAGGCATATATGAGTACTTAAGAGACAATAATGATAACCAATTTGAGTATTGTGAAGATTTGAATATTGGACTAAGTGGTAACGCATCATCCTTAATTATGACTTTAGGATTTGATATTTTCTCGGAGCGTAGAAGGCCCCTGCCTGTTCAAGAACGGAAAGACCAAGGTAGTAACACTTTATCCTATATCATGTATAATGTATTGCTTGTTAGTATTAATCATTGAATAAAGATACGGTAAGGGAACATGGCGTAAGCCCAATCTCGAATACAGATACAGTAAGGGAACATGGCATAAGCCCGGTCTCGAATATAGATACAACTGAGAGGACATGGCGTAAGCCCGACCTTGTATACAATGAAGGGGACGTGGCGGTGTGCCCGGCCTGTGATGTATGCTTACTTGCTTTGTTTAATTATGCATCATATACGTAAATTGTTGCTACTGGGATTCTTTTGAATCCCACTCTTTCCAAATAACATTTTTAGACAAGGCAAGTGGATCAAGAGGCAAGCAAGTGGATAAGGGTGATTAGGACTACCAGCGGTAGTCTTAGTTAGATATTTTGGTTTATATTGAACTGGTTATCATTTTGGACAAATATATATATATATATAATAGATCATTGTATTATAGTTTTGTATAATCCCTGGTATGGATACTAAGATGGGCAATGATGCCCTGTATAAACTTTTTGATTAATGTTATTATCTCGGGTGAACGTCGGGAATTGTGCTTATACTCTGATATTATACATGTGACAAACCAAATAGGCCTATTGATTTTATGAAGGAATGAATGGAGATCTAATTGTACAGGTGTTTTAAAAAGATTGAAATTTGTTTCAGATCTCTTATTCAATTATAAAATGTGTTTAAACACTAATCTGGGCCTTTATGAGGAAGATTACAAGCAGAGCCTATATTAGAACAAAACTTAGAAAGACATCATACAAACTTTACAAAGGAAGAAAGCTGAACCTTGCTCATCTACACATCTTCAGTTGTAGGTATTTCATTCACAATAATGGTAAAGATAACCTAGAAAAGTTAGATTCTAAAATTGATGAAGGGATATTCCTTGGCTATTCTAACTGAAGCAAAGGCTATAGAGTACTTAATAAGAGAACATGTACTATTGAAGAATCAGATCATGTTGTATTCGATGAAATTAAATACTCTATCAAAACTGTTGACGATGAGCTGGAAATAATTGTTAGTCATGAAAATAACCTGTCCACACCTAATCCTTCCAATCCTGATGTTAAGGAAAATACGAATGAAACCCAGCCTCGTAGGTTAAGTCAACCTAGAGCTTAGAAGTATAATAAGAGTCATCCCTTAGACTAGGTTATAGGAGAAGTGAAGGTGTAAAAACTAGAAACAAGATTCTAAATGAAGTTAGCTTTTCTGCATTTATTTCTGATATTGAACCTTCAAACATTAACGAAGCCCTCTCAGACAATGATTGGCTGATAGTAATGCAAGAAGAGCTCAATCAATTTGAAAAAAATCAAGTTTGAGATTTGGTTCCTAGGCCAAAGATCATACGGTCATTTATACTAAATGGGTATTCAAGAACAAACTTGATGAATCTACAATCATTGTCAACAACAAGGCAAGATTGGTGGCTAAAGGCTATAAACAAGGAGAAGGTATTGATTATAAGGAAATGTATGCTTCAGTAGCAAGATGGGAAGCTATACGAGTACTCTTAGCCTTTGTGTGTATTAAGGGATTCAAACTTTATCAAATGGACATAAAAAATTCATTTTTAAATGGCTACATTACGAAAGAAGTATATGATGAACAACCTCTAGGATTTGAGGATGTAACTAAACCTGATCATGTTTTCAAACTAAGGAAAACTTTATACGGTTTGAAACAAGCCCTAAGAGCATGATATGAAAGAATTAGTAAATTTCTCATCGATTAAGGCTTTGTAAGAGGAAAAGTGGATACAACATTTTTTATAAAACAAAAACGAAATGATATTTTGATAGTTCAAATACATGTTGATGATATTATATTTGGTGCTACTAATGCTCTTTATAACCCCCTACCTTAATAACCGTAATTATAGTTCAAAAATGCGTCATTAGATTTGAAAGAGGCAAGCTTCACCCAAGAGGGGGTGAATTGGGTGATGTGATAAATTTTTCGGTTAATGTGATAATATGACAATAGTTGTAAATAGAGTAGAGTTGAGAAGATTAGTACACAGAAAGTTATATTGATTCGGCCCAAAAAGCAGGCCTACGTTCAGTCCTCAGAGATCAAGACCTACTGATATTTTCACTATGCTTCCAAGATTCAATGGGCTCTCAGAATGCTGCAAAACAACAATCGTCCTTGAAAGGACTACGAGTAGAAATATTCTAACACTAGAAATTTCTCTCCCCCTTACGACAAGTCTTACGTGCAGAAAAACAAACCTATGACCTTTCTCTCTTGCTTACGTATACAAGTCTTATGAGCAGTAACATTCTCTCCTGCTTAAGAAAGTGAAACTGAAGAGGAAAGAACTCATCTATACCTTGCTTCTTCTTTTTTCTTTTTGTGTGACACCTAAACCAACTTGGAGAATGAGAGAGAGAGAGAAAGTGATTAAATGATCAATTTTTCTCTTCCCTTAACACATTAATACTTGACCGAAATTTTGGCCAAAAGAAATAGATAAAGACCCTTTAAAAATATCATGATCCACCTCCTTCAAATATTATATTTAATTGCAATGAACATATGCCAAATACTTTAGATCATCAACTTTCTCTTGCTTTATCTATGTCATACGAACTTGGCCCCTTTTTAATGAAAAACATTATCTTTTTGTTTTGCCAACAATTGTTGACCAAAATCAATAACCAAAAGGAGCTAAAGAAGGCTTTTTGATTTTATCATAATTGGCCTCCTTACACTTTTACTTTTAGTTGCAATATTTGATTAAGTCTTCATCTTTTCTTTCCTTCTTCATGTGTCATACGATTATGCTTCTTTTTGGAGAGGAAAATGGCTTCTTCAATTATCATATATTTCCTCCTCAAATATTACTTTTAACATGAGATTTTTTACTTTTCTTCCTCTTGTAATACTTGGTCACAATTGAGTTCCCTCCTTACTTCCCTCCTTTCTCTCTTCAAGTGAAGTAAATGGTGCTCCCAAAGTGACCAAGCACGCTTCTTCAAATATCTCTTGGAAGGTTACACATATTAGCCTGCAAATGTTGACTTTTCAAATGGAAAAGTGAAGAAGTTTATCTTTTAAATTCTCTTTCCTTCTTCCTATGGTCTTGAAAGTTTTTTATCAAGGGAAAAGGAAGGGAAATTAATTTCATCTTCTTCATCATTATCTTTACTTTTCAAAAGTAAATATTAGCCATTTATTTTGGTTTCCAACTTTAACCTCAAGATCAAGTCGCAATTGTCTCTTTTGCCCTTGATTATGGCAATATTATTTAGATTGCCATTAACTCTTTATTTGTTTCCTTTCTTTCTCTTCCATATGCCATTTCCCCTTCTTCTTATATTCAAATTAGGCCTTTGGTCATTTTTGACTTTAGGCTAAAAGACTAAGTAGTTATCTTAAGTTAATCAAAATTAAAGTCATAACAAAATTTTTTAGGGTAATTTTGTCATTAATCCCACTATCTATTATGTACATTCAGCCCTTGAGTACATTTTGGGGGTATTACAATCTTTTGTGTAAGGAATTTTTTGTGATAATACAGGGGGAGTTTGAGATGTCAATGATAGGAGAATTGAACTTCTTTTTTGCTTTGCAAATTAAGCAAAGGAATAATGGAATTTTCATATCTCAAATAAAATATCTAAAAGAGCTATTAAAGAAATACAGGATGGATCAAACAAACAAAGCAGACACTCCTATGAGCTCAACTATATTGCTTGATGCTGAGATCAAAGTGTTAGAGCAAGCGTTTCACCCAAGAGGGGGGTGAATTGGGTGATACTAAAAAATTTCATTGCAAATATAAAACTTGACGGTGAATATAAAGCAGTAAAGAGTAAGGAGAAATATCACTGAAGTGCACACCAGGAGTTATACTGGTTCGGCCATAACCACTTTGACCTACGTCCAGTCCTCAGAGTATCTCTGAGAGTTTCACTATAATTTTCAAGATTCAGTGGGTTCATGGCACCTCAGTAGAAGCAAGTTCCTTCACTTGGACACTCGCTCCCCCTTACAAGTTGTAATCTAATCCCAACTCAAGGTTCCACAACCTTAAGTTACCACAACAACAAATATTGAGTTTGAATGAAATATCTCTCTTACAGAGTGAATAAGAATCACTGAAGTACAGATTTACAAGTGTGTAAAAACAGAGTATTGAACATGAACTTGATAATGCGTTCGTGTGTGTTCCTTGTTGTTATCTCTGTTTGGATATTCCCATATATATAGATGTGTTGATAATGGCCGTTGGAACATTTTCTTCTCGCCCGTTAGAGTGTGCGCAGCCACTATTGACTTTTCCAGTTTTTTTGAAAAATATCCATTTGCGGTAGGTGGCGGTAGGTAGCGTTTGAACATTGCATTTGACTTTCCTTATTTGGTAAGATCTCTTCATTGTTTATCTGTGAATATGCTAAGAATACTAATACAATGAAGAGTTAATCACATAGGAAACAAATCAATGAACATTGGAATGATTTCTGAATTTCTGGACTTGGATACTCGAGTAGTTCCTCGAGTATTCATTAAGTTTACTCGAGTAATTACTCGAGTATCTTCGTGAAAGTATTGATAGAGAGCAAGTTAATAAATGAACATCACATTACTCTGGTAGTGCATGGAGTAAAAAAATTTACAAACCTTGGAAATACCTATTTACTCGAGTACTCACTGAAGTATGCTACAATTTTCTTCACAGGTTACTCAAGTGTCTACTCGAGTAGTGGCTCAAATAACCTTCAGATTACTCGATGCTTCACTCCAGTAATGTTGGCAGGATTCCAAGGCCGCGAGCACTTTAAGTTTGCTTACCAGTTTACTCGAGTACCGCCTCGAGTGAACATCTATTTTCTGCATAGCTTACTCGGGTAGATACTTCAAGTGCATTGTATATAACTTTGCAGATTACTCGATTACTGACTCGAGTAACCTCGTTCAAGTCTTTGATATGGAACATTTTAATACCTGTATACTTTAAGTGGTGCCTCGAGTGAAGTTTGATTAGAATACTTCAGATTAATCGAGTGTTATCTTCAAGTTTTATTTACCACAGTGATCTACTCGAGTGGCTCCTTGAGTAACATTGGCAGGATTGAAATGCTGAGAGTAGCATATTTCTTGAAGCAGGGGTCTCGAGTACAGACTCGAGTAACGTTGGCAGGCTGAGAGCAACTGGAAGTAATTTCCCTGATTACTCGAGTACTTACTCGAGTAACGTTGGCAGGCCGAGAGCAACTGCAAGTGATTTACCTGGTTACTTGAGTACTTACTCGAGTAACGTTGGCAGGCCGAGAGCAACATATTTCCTTGTGGCAGGTTACTTGAGGGTTGACTCTGGTTACTTCAAGTTTCTGTCTCGTTACTCTAGTTCTTACTCGAGTAACCCTTTAGAAATTTTGCCAATGATGGAGTTTCTCAACTTTTTCTCTTGACCTTTCTTCATTACTCCAGTGCTTACTTCAAGTGATGATTTGCTCTATCATTACATTGTTCTAACTTATTTGTTTATCAAGTCTTTTTCACACCTATTCTTTATTATCATCAAAACATGTGAGATCTAACATTCTCCCCCTTTTTGGTGATGACAAAACTTGGTGATTTTGAACAAAGTTTTTGAAATTGAGTTCTCAAATAAACACTTCTTGAAATCAATTGTAACTTTGAAATCCTTTTTGAAATAACTTGTTAAGTGTCAATTTGAAGTGTTTTGGAAATTTTTGAAAACATGACATATTCACCTTGCATACATAATAAACTCATTAGTCCCACAATGTAGTATAATTTAAAACTTGAATTAAAAACTTAACAGAACTTGGATTGAAATTGAACTTAGAATTGCATTACAAATATGAAAAGCTCCCTAAATCCCATGTACATCCATATACCCAAAATGAAAGAAACTCAGTCAACCACAAAATCACTCAAGCTCTTCTCCCCCTTTTTTGTCTTCATCAATCAAGTGGAGGACTGGAAGGCTTGACTACAGATATAGGCTTGACAGGAAGGACCAAGAAGCTATCTGAACTAGAAGAATCAAAAGAGGAGCTGGAAGATTCTGGTTCAGGAAGATTGAGTGGAGGGATATGAATGTCATCCCTTGGAGGAACTGGAGGTGACTGATATATAACAACAGAGGTGGTCTAAACCACTTCTGTGGCACCTGCAGAATGATGACCAGAGGATGAGGGAGAGATCTCCTCTGTATTAGTAGGGGAAGGAATAGGTGTAGGTGTGGGTTCAGGCTGAACTCTGGGTGGTGAATCCTTAATAGTGATGTGGATAGTCTCATTGGTTTTAGGATCATCCACTGAGCATAGAATATCTCTAGAAAGAATAATGGGGATTTTGAGTGTAGAGGGTCTAGGTTCAAGGGGACTAAACTCTGGAAGTGTGGGAAAGGAGATCTCAGGGACAGTTGGCTCAACCTCAATATGATGATGCTCTGGGGGAATGTTCTCTGGAGGTGAGAATGTCTCAGGAACAAATGATGGACCAGCAGAAGGTGTAACCCCCTACCTTTAACCACGTAATTATAATTCGATATCACATAATTAAATTGGTTTAGAGACCGTTGGATAGCTTAAACTCATTTCAAATTCCTACACTATAGTAGGGTTTTCACCAAAAACTTTCAAAAACTCTTCTCTATCCTGGTCTCAATTTCAAAATTCGAATATAATTACCTACGCAGTTAGTTTACATTCACACACATCAGAGTGTATAACCAAATCCCCGGCAACTCCCGGGTTCTATACATATATAATCTGAGGGTTTAAAAGTCTCCACTAGGGGATTACATAACCAAAATCAACAATAATATTTACATCTCCAAAATATACAGTAATCCCAAGTTCAAAAAAAGATAACCAACACCCTACAATCAAATATACCCCGAAGGGGTTCTAATCGCTCTGGGTTGCCCGCTTCTCTTTAGCGCCACTAGCCCTGTCTAAAATATTAGTCATTGGAAAGAATGAGATTCAAGAGAATCCCAGTAGTAACAAATCACTCATACAATGCATAAACACAAAGCATATAAGGTCATGTTAGCAGCATCACAATGTAACGTGGTTCACACCACAAACGACAGCACTCATGGCTGTAAACTCTAAGCGTCAGCTTTAGCTGCGATCTCAATGTGTTCACAAAGTATTCACTAGGCATCAGCTTTTACTGTGATCACAAAGCATCACAATGTCACAATGTATTATCAATGCACAACAAACATACATACAATGTTTCACACAAAGTATAAGAGAGGAGCCACTACCTTGTTCTTTCCGTTTATGCTCTAGCGCAGGTGGATCACGAACAGGGCAAATATTGAATCCTACAATTCTAAAGGCACCATTTAGACACTTCCATAGTGTTTCTTGGGGTTATATGAGTCTATAATGAAAATTTACAAAAATGCCCCCAGGGACCCGGGCCGGGCCCGCCGTACCCGGTTCGGTTGCACTTTTTCCGAAATTCTAATCTGGGCTATCCTAACATATTTCTGCCCAAGGAATCCATTTTCGGACTTGAAATTATCAAATTCATTGCCAAAGGATGAAATTGCCCTTGGTAGCCACTATTTAAAGGTTTCAGGGCTATTTTTGCAATTTCACATTCGGGGCTTTTTCTCGCAAAGTGGTCAACATCAACCCTACACAATTTTCCCTCCTGAACACAATGGAACTATCAAATTGATAAAATTCCAACACTTAATGGAGGAAAATACCCCTGCCCAAATCTGAAAAATTTTAGGGAGATTGAGTTCTCTTGATTTCAATCCATTAAACACCTTGTATACACTTCTAATCACATGTTTAACTATTTAAACACTAATTTTACATGATTAGAGTGAATTTGGAAGCATTTCCCCTTAGGGTTTCACCATCCATTTTCACCAAAATCAAGCAAAACCAACCCAAATTTAACAACAACCACTACAACTTCATCATATAGCACAAGAGGATTAAATTCATGCCCTTAATATCACTAAAACCCTAAGGTTACCATTCAGCAAAAACAGGGCAGCATAATATTACCTCATAAATTCAACCAAATTTCAAGACATTTGGGTCAAAACAAAGCTTGTGCTTACCTCTTTGCTTGGCTATAGCCCTTTCTTGAGTCCTCCCACTTCAACAACATTTAGATGGCACAAAACTCCTCCTTTCAAGAAACTACAACTATAGAAATGAAGCTCTTAATGAGAGGAACAATTTTGATGAAGGCCTCAAGAGCTAGAAATGGAGTCTTGATAGAGAAAATGGCACAAGAACATGTTGCTTCACCTCTTGCTTCTTTGCTCTCAAAATTTCATCCACTCTCTCTCTCTCTATATATTTGGCTTCAGCTGAACCGAAATGAGAGCCCAAGGAAAGAGAAAGCTCATATAAAAATATCTCCTTCATCTTTTATTTTTATGATATTTTATGGCAATTTTAACACATGCCATTTAACTTCATCATCATCTCTTCTCTCTTTAGCCATTATGCTTGGCCGAAATGGAAGATTAGGAGGGAATAAAATATGCATTCAATTATCTCTTTTATCCTCTTCCACATCCTCCTCCACACAATTTATTTTGAGTTGCAATCTTTGACTATATCCCTTTTTGTTTTTGACCTTAGCCCTTACCAATTCTTGTGTCATATTTTCATTGTATTTGAACTAATGCCTCCTCCCTTTAATCAGCCCATATTTACGTCACTTAAGGGCCCAAATTAGAGCAGAATAGGCTGATCACCAATTTCCTCATAATTACAAGGTTGCCAACACAAATTTTCCATTTTCGGATTTTGTGTAAATTCTGGCAAATTTTCTGTCCAAACTTTGAAAAATCATAACTAATTCTAAAAAAATCGAAATAAAGCGATTCCAAAGGCTATAGAACCCTTATTAAGTCTAGTTTTAAGGAAAAATATATCCTTTTACTATATGGAAGCATATCATTCCCAGATTTAATTTCTTTGACCATTGCTCCAGAAAAAAATCAATTTCGCTGGGCAACCTTCAAGAACTCATAACTCTTAGCTCACAAATTGAAATAACACAAATTATATGTCCATTTTGAAGCTTGACATGTGCACTTTAAGACTGAAAAGTTTCAGAATTTTTAGACACCATTTGCCCAGTCAAAATGTCCATACAAACCGACTGTCCTGCACAGAATTACACTTAACAATTTTTCAAATTTTCAACCAATGTGTCCAATGGCTCCAAAATCAACAATCAAACCTATTCCCACACAATTTTACACAAGGAAACCATTGGAATCACTAAAACCACCAAATTCCCATCACACATTCTCCAAAAGTGTTTATTCAACAATAATTACATCCACTTTTGAAGTCATTAGCCCTTAATCTCTTTTTGGGATATTACAGAAGGTCCAGGACCCATAGATTCCAATCTAGCCAGAATCAACCTCAGAGTCTCACCCTGGGCACGCTGCTCTGCTAGTATTTCCTCGTGCCTCTTGTCCATCCTCTCAACCAATTCAGCCATCTTGTCATTCATGTGAGTGATCAATTCGGCATTGGTATTTGCAATGTCAATATGAAATCCCTTTAGCATATTCTCCATGAAATGTTGAAGTATGGCAATGAGGAATGAAGGTGAAGAAGTAGTGGCAGCTGGAGCAGAGAACTGAGTATCATCCATTTTGCTTGTCTCAGTCTCTGTCTTCTTCTTCTTCTAGGACCAGATTGCAAAGGGCTCTTGAGGGGAATTTCAACATTGAGCTTCCCAATCTGGTTTCTTCCAATTAGAGTGATCCTCTAAATGGGCTCCTTATTCTCCAAATACCATATCTTGTTTTTCTTCAAAATAAGGGAAATGATATGAGGATATGGCATAGGAGTAGTTGCTTTCCCTTCTATTTTGTACCTCTGCATCTCAGAGAAGATGTATTCTCCCAAGTCCTTTTGTTCCTTCAGGAGTAGAGATGCAAACCACCTATAGTCCCGGTCAGAGAAATAGGTGTAGATATTGGCTTTGTTCACAAGGGATCTAGAGTAAATATACCAAAGAACCCTGTGATGGTCACACATGTCACTCGGGTTAAAATTAAGAGGACCCACTAGCTCACCAGGTCTAAGGACAGTGAAAATCTGGTTAGGTTCAAGCTTGGAATAGATGTCATCAGGGGGTTTTCTATTCCTAACCAAATATTAATCCTAGAGGGTGAGATAAGGATTTTCTGGCCTCTAACTGTTGTGGTCATTTCTTCCTCTGCAGAAGTCCTATTAGGTTCATCTAGGATTTCTAGGTTGCAGTAAAAATGAGTGACTATTTTGGTGTAAAAGGAAAGTTTAATTGACGGCCAAGGCATAAAAGGTTCAAGGAAGGGACTTAGGTCATACTTCAATACCTCCTAAAGAATCTTGAGATCCACACTGTGAGTTTTGCAGACTTTCCTTCTTGAGAACTGTGTGAGGTACTTTTAAGATTCCTCCAATTTGTTGACATTGAACCCCTTTGGAAGTTTAGTGATTTCTTCTTCTGGCAATTCTGGCTTTTTAGAGGATTGGCCCTTCTCTAGTTGTTCAAGAATCCCAGCCATAGCTTTAGCAACATTTACATCATACTTTGGCTTTTTGGAGGGTTTTGGAGTAAAAGAGGGAGTGGAAGAATTAGAAGGTAAAGGAAAAGGAGAATTAGTGCTTTTGCCTTTCCTAGTTGAGGTGCTTTTCTTTGATTGAGCCCTTGTGACCACTGGCTCTTTGATCACAACACCTTTCTCCTTTGGTTTAGGTTGAGGTTTCGGTTGAACTTTAGCCTTTGATCTAGGAATGAGCTTTCGTCTCTTTCTAGGAGGAGAAGAAAGAGGGTCAAAGGGTTGTGGAGATCCAGAAGAGTCTGTAGGAGTAAGATTCTTTGTATACTTTAAGTGGTTCCTCGAGTGAAGTATGATTAGAATACTTCAGATTAATCGAGTGTTATCTTCAAGTTTTATTTACCACAGTGATCTACTCGAGTGGCTCCTCGAGTAACATTGGCAGGATTGAAATGCTGAGAGCAGCATATTTCTTAAAGCAGGGGTCTCGAGTACAGACTCGAGTAACGTTGGCAGGCTGAGAGCAACTGGAAGTAATTTCCCTAATTACTCGAGTACTTACTCGAGTAACGTTGGCAGGCCGAGAGCAACTGCAAGTGATTTACCTGGTTACTTGAGTACTTACTCGAGTAACGTTGGCAGGCCGAGAGCAACATATTTCCTTGTGGCAGGTTACTTGAGGGTTGACTCTGGTTACTTTAAGTTTCTGTCTCATTACTTGAGTTCTTACTCGAGTAACCCTTTAGAAATTTTGCCAATGATAGAGTTTCTCAGCTTTTTCTCTTGACCTTTCTTCATTACTCCAGTGCTTACTTCAAGTGATGATTTGCTCTATCATTACATTGTTCTAACTTATTTGTTTATCAAGTCTTTTTCACACCCATTCTTTGTTATCATCAAAACATGTGAGATCTAACACAAAGGAGCAGACTATAACATCACAAAATATAGAGGAATGATTGGTTCATTACTCTATCTCACTACAAGTAGACCTGGCATACAATTCAGTGTTGGAATGTGTGTAAGATATCAATCAGCACCAAGGGGGTCACATGCTGAAACAGTCAAAAGAATCTTTAGATATCTCGCTGACACAGCAGAGTTAGGTATTTGGTATCCTAAAGGAGGAACGAATACCTTACTACATACTCAGATTTTGATAACTGAGATTACAAAGCAGACAGGAAGAATGTCAGTGGACAATGTCAATTTCTTGGAGGCTTACTTGTATCATGGTTTAGCAAGAAACAGAACATAGTGTCTCTTTCATCAATGGAAGCTTAGTATATCATAGCATCAAGTTAGTGTACATAGGTACTTTGGCCAAAGCAACAACTTCAAGACCTTGGCATACACTTGAAAGAGATACCTATCTACTGTGACAACACCAATACGATAAGCTTGGCAAAGAATTTGGTTCAATACTCTAGAACTAAGCATATCAATGGTAGACATCACTTCATCAGGGATCATGTTTAAAAAAAGGATGTCAAGGTGATATTCATCCCAACTCATCTTCAAATTGCAGATATCTTCATAAATCCCCTCACTAAGGATAAATTCCTATTTATAAGAAGAGAATTAGGAATGATAAATCCTAATGAATTGTAAGTTGTTATATGTTAGTAAATGTAATTTGATTATGTTTTGATGATAAATGACTTAAGCATTGGAGTATCTAGTTATTTGTTTTTGCAAGACCTTGATACTCTATTATGAAGTAAGGAAAGCAAAACTAAATGGAGAATATGGTCACCACAACATCACTTGAGTGACAACTTCTAGTGATTATCACCATGACATCACTCGAGTGATGTCTGGCAGTGATGATTGTATCACCCGCGGGACCACTCGAGTGATAACCTAAAGAGTTAGGGAAGATGAAAACAATTCAAATTGAAATGGAATAATGGTTGAAAATGAAAACTAAACAGATGAAGAGACATATCACTCAAGTGATGTCTCAAAATCAATCGAGTAACCACTCGAGTGATCATCAGTGCAGAAGAAGATTTAACCAAGTTTTAGCTTAATTATGCAATCCAGAGCCTATAAATCATCAAGGAATTATTCATAGGTAATTACTATATATTCATGGCAGGTATGGTTTAAATTGCTTTAATTTTTAACTGTTTTGCATGATCACTCGAGTAACCACTCGAATGATCATCAGTACAGAAGAAGATTCAACCAAGTTTCAACTTAATTCTGCAATCCATAGCCTATAAATCATCAAGGAATTATTCATGGGTAATTACTATATAATCATGGCAGGTATGGTTTAAATTGCTTTAATTTTTAACTATTTTGCATGATCACTTGAGTGACTACTCAAGTGATGCCCCAAGATTACTTGAGTGATATCAAGCAAGGAGCTTATATCAATCGGTACTCTATCATTTTCACCAAATCACTTCCAGTGACTCTCCCAGTGCTCTGCCAAAAATTTTTCCAATCAATTACCTACTCCATTGCTTACAAACCCTAGTGAATTTTATCCCCATAAACAGCCTAAATCCTTTGAATCTCACTGCCCTAGACTAGCGACAGTCGATACTCTGAAGAAAAGTTTTTAACATTTTATGATCAAATCTTACAATGGAAAGAACCAAATTCCCTCATAATCAATCTTCTAAGTTTCCACCAGCTCCACCATCAAAGAAATAGAAGAAATTACCAACTCTGAAGTTCAAACCTCACCTTCAGTCGAAAGTCCTTAAATAAGGGCCACCGGAGACACAACCTAAGGCTAAAGGAGTACTAATCAAAGAGTCAGTGACTATGAGAGCAACAATGAAGAAAGTAACTCCTCCTAGAAGAGGCAAAGAGAGTGCCTCCTGTAATATCCTAGATTGTGACCAAGGATTAGCAACTTCAAAGTAATGTAATTAATCGTAATTGAGCACTTTTGAATTAAATGATGTGTATGGTGATACAATTGGGATGATGATGTGATTTAGTAAGTATTGTGCTAATCAGGGGTAAAACGGTAAATTTATCGATCGACTGGTAAGTTACGGGAGAGGAAACCCCTTGGTAATCATGATCAATGGCTGGGATTGAAAGACCAAGAGGTGGAATCTTGTGCATGTGAATCTATGTGAAATCATGGTAGGGAGAAGGAGATGGTGCCAAGTGTCAAACTAAGGACCCTTAGATTAAAGTCAAATATTCAAACCATTTTTCTCTTTCTTCTCTCCTCCTATACGGTTTATGTGTGTATGTGTGAGGAAAGGTGATCATCTTCATCAATATCTCTTCATCTCTCATCCTCCTCCATTTTTTCGCTGCACAAGCTAAAGAAAGAGAAAAAGAAAAGCTTGAGTTGAGGTAAGTGAACATCTCTATATGCTCAAATGTTCTCTATTAATGTTGTTCATGAGGTTGAGGGCTATATTTCTATGGTTTCAGAATTTTGGTTGGTGAAGTTTGAGAAATTGTGAATTTTGGAAAGTTGAAGAAACAAGAAGTTGGCCTTGGAAGACATAAGAGGTGAGTAGTTGATGCACTTTGGTATGGTTGTTTTGGTCATTAATTGAGTTTTGAGAACTTTGGAATTTGCCCTGATTTTTGGTAAATTTCGAAAAGCATGATTTGGTTAGTGTTTAGTGTGGAAATTAGTGTCATAGAGTGTCTTTGTGCATTTGGAATTGGCTTGGAATTTTGGGTTGGAATGGATTGCAATGTGTGTGTTGATTGGAGATGTTAAGGTGACATGTGGTGATTGTGGTAGAACATGCTTATGGATAAGGAATATGGTCATTTTGATGACTCCAATGTGTTCCTTGAGCCAAATTGTGTGAAAATAGTATGTGATTTGAAATTAGGGACCATTGGAAACCAATTGGCAAAATCTGGAAAACCTGTCCAATATAAGTCTGTTCTGGACAGTTAGATGGTGTGGACGTTTTGACTGGGCAAATGATGTTGAAAAATTATGAAACTTTCCAATCTTGAAGTTCACATCTTAAGCTTCAAAATGGACATAAATTTTG
Source organism: Inga oerstediana (assembly GCA_963210345.1). Taxonomy (NCBI): domain Eukaryota; kingdom Viridiplantae; phylum Streptophyta; class Magnoliopsida; order Fabales; family Fabaceae; genus Inga; species Inga oerstediana. Next base: position 41,215,333 of record OY723407.1, read on the forward strand.
TGTCATTTCGCTTTTTGAGTTGGGAGTTTGAACTATCCAAAGTCTGGCATCAAAACTGGACCCTGTTTTGGTACAGTGTTAGGTTTTTGGTAAATCTGGACTTTTGTGGTGATTTCTAGTTATGGCCAATATTTTTCCTTGAAAGAGGACTTAAATATCTTTCATTTGGCTTTGGAATCACCTTATTTCGATGTTTCCTGAATTAGTTATGATTTTTGGAAGTTCAGCCAGAAACTGGATTTTCTTGGGCCGCGGCCCGTGGATTTTAGGCCGCAGCCCAAATGTTTCTGAGCATTTTTAGGCCGCAGCCCATGGATTTTGGGCCGCGGCCCACCCCTAAAAAAATGTGATTTTCACTTTTGAAAGGTGGTTTTGGGTATAGTCTTTCCCAACCCTTTAGGCATATGTTTAGACCTAAAATAGCCACCTAAAGAGTCTAAATGATAACCAACTTAAGTACTACAGAATTAAGAACTTGGGAAAAGATTGACGGGTTGTCCTTAACTTGGTATACAGGATTTGACATTTGCCGTCCTCGTGAGCCCGCAGTGCCAAGAAACGTCGGGAAAGGATCAGGTAGTGACTCTCTCTCTTATACTGTGTGTAATGCTTTGTATGTGTGTGTTATCATGGTTCTGTGATGATTTCTTTGATGCTGCTGCGGTTACAGCTGGTGATAGCTGTCGTTTACAGCGTAAGCTGTCGTTTACAGCGCAAGCTGTCGTTTACAGCGTAAGCTGTCGTTATTGTGATTACAGCGTAAGCTGTCGTATTTGTGATTACATCGTGAGCTGTCGTGATGAAGATTACAGCGAGAGCTGTCGTATTGTGTATACAGCTGTGAGTGCTGTCGTTTGTGGTGAAAACCATGTATCTTTGAGATTGATGCTGCTGTTGATGCTGGTTGTGATTTATGTGCATGCTTTGTGTTTATGCATTGTGTGAGTAGTTTGTTACTACTGGGATTCTCTCGAATCTCATTCTTTCCTATGACTAACATTTCAGACAGGGCATGTGGCTCAAAGGAAAAGCGGCCAACCCGGAGCAATTAGGACCCTTAGGGGTATATTCGATTTTGGAGACGTTGGTTATCCTTTTAGGACTTGGTTATCTACTTTAAACTCGGGATTACTGTATATTTTGAATTAGGAATATTATATTCGATTTTGGTTGTGTAATCCCCTAGTGGATACTTGTAACCCCTAGATTATATATGTATAGAACCCGGGAGTTGCCGGGGGTTTGGTTATACACTCTGTCATACGTTAATGTTGATAAACTGCACAAGTAATTATATTCGAACTTTGAAATGGAGACCAGGAACAGGAAGAGATTTTGAATGATTTTGTGAAAACCCTACTACAAAGTAGGAGATTAAAATGAGTTTAAGTTATCCGAAGGTCTCTAAACTAATTTAATTATCTAATATCGAATTATAATTACGTGATTAAAGGCAGGGTGTTACATTTTGGTATCAGAGCTGTAGTTCCTGGCAAGGGTAGAGTTTGCTAGGATAGATCCCTTAGTTGGTTGTAGGGATAGAAGATTATCTGTGAATGATTGTTGTGTATGCACATGTATGTTTTATTGACATGGATATATATGAGTTTTGTGACTATATGTGCATACTATCTCTATTAAATTAATGGGGCAAGTTGTCTGTAGAATGAAGAAAACTAGAGGACGCCCCAATATTCCGCGTGTAGACCCTGAGGTGGAGGTTATCAATAATAACCCACCGGATGCAATGCAGAAATTAATGGGTCTAATCAGAGATCAGCGGGATATGATAACTGAGCTAAGAGAAGAGCTCAGAGCAGAGAAGGCAAAGAACAAAGAGGACCCGGTTCAATCCACTCCGATGGAAACTCAAGAAGAAACTCGACATGAGGACACTGTTGAAGGGTCAGCACGACCCCTGGAGTCCCCACCTCACATTGTCCCAAGTCAGGAATCACATGGGATGCCACTGAGAGAGGAAAGAGACCTGCAGTTTTGGGTCACCAGATTCTGCAAGCATCTGCCTCCGGTATTCAGAGGGAGGTTTGATCCTCAAGCAGCTGAAGATTGGATGAACAGGCTGGAGAAAATATTTGAGGTTCTTGGGTGCCTGGATGAGGTGAAGCCACGATTGACCGTTTACAAACTCAAAGGGGATGCAGACCGTTGGTGGCGGAATATCGCCCTAACGTTGAAGAGCACAGAAATGCCATTGACTTGGGAATTGTTTCAACAAGAGTTCAACGAGAAGTATTTTCCCAAATTAGTGAGACTCGAGAAGGAGACGGAATTTCTGAATATCAGACAAGGGGATACAGAGAGCTTCGATGATTACTTGTCCCATTTTGTTCGGTTGGCTCGGTACTCCTCTTACCTCCGGTACAAGGATGACGAAGAATGGAGTTCTGATATGCTCATTCGCGGACTGAGGCGACAGTTGAGGAAACGCCTAGCTACTCACCAATTTACTAAGTTCAACAAGGCGGTTGAACAGTGCAGAATTACAGAGAACAACTTGAGAGAATTGTATCCTGCCAGAGCTATTAGCCACCGCAATGAACCTAGTAAGGGTGCTACCTCACAGAAGCGGAAGGGGCAAGGATCTTCATCCGGAAGTGGTAAGAAGCCCTACCAGTCTGGGAGCCCTGATCAGCAAAGAACATATTTTGCACCGTGGATTTGTCGTCACTGTAATCAACCACACCAGGGTAAAACATGTGATGGCAAAATAATATGTTACAATTATAAGCGTGTGGGCCATACTGTTGCTGACTGCAAAGAGCCACGACCAGACCAGAGACCGAAGACACAGGGCCGAGTATTTGCTATGACCCACGAAGAGACCCGTAAATCTCCTGAGCTGATACAAGGTAATATTCTTCTTAATGGCCATCTGTTGCAAGTTTTGTATGATTCGGGTGCAAGTCACTCCTTCATCGCCTATGATTGCGTGAAGCGCCTGGGAATGCATGTATATAAGTTACCATTTGAATTAGTAGTGTCAACTCCAATGGGTGTTAAGGCCTTAACCACAGAAGCTTGTTTGAGTTGTGTCATAACTGTGGAAGGGCACCAATCTGTTGTAGATCTTATATGTTTGCCGCTTTACCAATTGGAAGTTATTTTGGGTTTTGATTGGTTAACGGCAAATAATGTATTACTTGATTGTGGGAACAAGAGGATAGTATATCCTATTTCTCAGAGGGTTAAAGTTGTGGATTCTAGTATAAATTTCCTTGCTGCAGCCAAAGCTGAAAAGTATCTTGAAAAGGGTTGCCAGGGTTATGTGGTGTTTTTCTCTGTGCAAGGGGAAACTGGCGAAACCTTGAATAATATACCCATGGTAAATGAATTTCCTGAGGTGTTTCCGGATGATTTGAGCGGATTACCTCCAGAAAGGGAAGTTCAATTTCCAATCGATATTGTGCCTGGAGCTGGCTCTATATCCAAGGCCCCATATCGAATGGCCCCAAATGAAATGGCGGAGTTAAAGAAACAAATAGAAGACTTGCTTGAAAAAGGGTTCATTAGACCCAGTGTGTCACCTTGGGGAGCTCCTGTGTTGTTTGTAAAGAAGAAAGACGGGAGTCTTCGATTGTGTATCGACTACAGAGAACTAAATAAAGTTACTATTAAGAATAAGTACCCTCTTCCCCGAATCGATGACCTTTTAGATCAACTATCCGGTTCGTGTGTATTTTCGAAGATTGATCTAAGGTCAGGGTATCATCAGCTGCGAGTGAAAGCAGAAGATATTCCAAAGACTGCTTTCAGGACCCGATATGGTCATTATGAGTTCTTGGTGATGCCATTTGGGCTAACCAATGTGCCTGCGGTTTTCATGGATTACATGAACCGTATCTTTCGGCAATATCTGGATCAGTTTGTTGTTGTGTTTATCGATGACATTTTGATATATTCCAAGAATAAGGATGAGCATGAGCATCATCTGAGAATTGTACTGAATACATTGCGTGTGAAGCAACTATATGCTAAATTGAGCAAGTGCGAGTTTTGGCTATCAGAAGTGAAATTCTTAGGCCATATTATCTCGCAAGAAGGGGTCTCTGTAGATCCCAGCAAAGTGGAAGCAGTACTGAACTAGAAGAGGCCAGAGTCTGTGGCGGAAATACGCAGTTTTCTGGGTCTTGCTGGTTATTATCGGAGATTTATCCAAAATTTCTCTCGTATTGCATTACCGATGACTAAGCTCACGAGAAAAGATCAGCCGTTTGTGTGGGACGAGAAATGTGAAAACTGCTTTGTGGAGCTGAAGGAGAGGTTGACATCGGCACCTGTATTGATTTTACCCGATCCCAGTGTGACTTATGTTGTGTACTCCGATGCTAGTGGGCAGGGATTAGGGTGTGTCCTTATGCAGCAGGGACGTGTGGTGGCCTACGCCTCTCGACAGCTCAGACCTCATGAATTGAACTATCCCACTCATGATCTGGAGCTTGCGGCCATTGTATTTGCGTTGAAGATTTGGCGTCATTACCTGTATGGTGTGACTGTGGAATTGTACTGCTACCACAAGAGTCTCAAATATCTGTATGATCAAAAAGAACTGAATATGAGACAGCACCGTTGGATGGAATTGCTTAAGGACTACGACCTGGAAATAAAATATCATCCGGGTAAGGCAAATGTAGTCGCTGATGCTCTTAGCTGAAAGACTGTGCTCGTTGCAGCTATGATGATACAAGAAAGGAAATTGATTGAAGATTTCCGTGATTTAAATTTGACAAACTAGATCATCTGTGCCAATTACACTGTTTCTCAAGAGGAGAGTGATCTAAGGGCGGAAATTGAAGAAGCTCAGAGTCAAGATAACTGGATACAGCGCAATCTGACTCGAATCGAACAGGGAGAAGTTTTAGGCTACGACATATCGCCTCGTGGATTGGTTCGTTACCAGAAAAGAGTCTGCGTTCCACTTAAGGCAGAGTTGAGGCAGAAGATTCTGGATGAGGCACACAAGAGCCGATATACTCTTCATCCTGGTATGACCAAGATGTATCAGAATCTGAAATCGGTGTATTGGTGGCCGGGTTTGAAGAGTGACGTGACCAAATATGTTACAAGGTGTCTCACTTGTCAGAAAGTGAAAATCGAGCACCAGAGACCGCCTGGTTTACTTCAGAGTCCTGAGATTCCGGAATGGAAATGGGAAAGTGTGACCATGGATCTGGTTGTGGGATTGCCCAGGATCAGGAATTTTGATGCAATCTGGGTAATTGTGGACCGATTAACAAAGTCAGCCCACTTCATACCAATCGATGCTGGTTACTCTCCGGATAAGCTAGCAGAGATTTATATTCGAGAAATTGTGAAACTCCATGGTGTACCAAAGAATATCATTTCCGATCGAGATCCCCGATTCACTTCGAGATTCTGGAAAGCATTGCATGAAGCCTTAGGTACTCAACTGAGGTTCAGTACGGCTTATCATCCTCAAACGGATGGACAATCTGAGAGAACAATTCAGACGCTGGAAGATATGTTGCGAGCTTGTGTTCTCGACTTTATAGGAAGTTGGGATCGTTTCCTTCCACTGGCTGAGTTCGCCTACAACAATAGCTATCATGCGAGCATCAAAATGGCTCCGTATGAAGCATTGTATGGAAGAAGGTGTCAATCACCAATATGCTGGAATGAGTTATTCGAAAGAAAGCTTTATGGGCCAGAGTTGGTTGATCAAACCTCTGCATAGATTCGGATTATTCGTAAGAGGTTGCTTACAGCGCAGAGTCGACAGAAAAGCTACGCTGACAAGCGAAGACGGCCTCTAGAGTTTGAGGTTGGAGATCATATTTTTCTGAGAGTATCACCAGTTACGGGTGTTGGGCGAGCGATCAAGAGAAAGAAGCTGAGCCCGAGATATGTAGGACCTTTTGAAATCCTTGAGAGGATTGGACCTGTTGCGTACCGAGTAGCACTACCTCCGAGCTTGAGCAGGCTCCATGACGTATTCCACGTTTCTCAACTAAAGAAGTACCAACCGGATCTGTCTCACATTATTGAATATGAGGAAGTTGAGCTACAAGAAAATTTCACGTATGCGGTGGAACCAGAGCAAGTCATTGATCGAGAGGAGTGACGGCTCAGACACCGAAACATTCCATATGTGAAAGTGATTTGGAAGGGAATGACTCGAAGAGAGGCAACTTGGGAAGCGGAGGAAGATATGCGAAGACGATATCCAGAGTTTATGGCTCAAGTTATGTAACAATTTCAAGGACGAAATTTAATTTTCGGGGGGAGAATTGTAATATCCTGGATTGTGACCAAGGATTAGCAACTTCAAAGTAATGTAATTAATCGTAATTGAGCGCTTTTAAATTAAATGATGTGTATGGTGATACAATTGGGATGATGATGTGATTTAGTAAGTATTGTGCTAATCAGGGGTAAAACGGTAAATTTATCGATCGACTGGTAAGTTACGGGAGAGGAAACCCCTTGGTAATCATGATCAATGGCTGGGATTGAAAGACCAAGAGGTGGAATCTTGTGCATGTGAATCTATGTGAAATCATGGTAGGGAGAAGGAGATGGTGCCAAGTGTCAAACTAAGGACCCTTAGATTAAAGTCAAATATTCAAACCATTTTTCTCTTTCTTCTCTCCTCCTATACGGTTTATGTGTGTATGTGTGAGGAAAAGTGATCATCTTCATCAATATCTCTTCATCTCTCATCCTCCTCCATTTTTTCGCTGCACAAGCTAAAGAAAGAGAAAAAGAAAAGCTTGAGTTGAGGTAAGTGAACATCTCTATATGCTCAAATGTTCTCTATTAATGTTGTTCATGAGGTTGAGGGCTATATTTCTATGGTTTCAGAATTTTGGTTGGTGAAGTTTGAGAAATTGTGAATTTTGGAAAGTTGAAGAAACAAGAAGTTGGCCTTGGAAGACATAAGAGGTGAGTAGTTGATGCACTTTGGTATGGTTGTTTTGGTCATTAATTGAGTTTTGAGAACTTTGGAATTTGCCCTGATTTTTGGTAAATTTCGAAAAGCATGATTTGGTTAGTGTTTAGTGTGGAAATTAGTGTCATAGAGTGTCTTTGTGCATTTGGAATTGGCTTGGAATTTTGGGTTGGAATGGATTGCAATGTGTGTGTTGATTGGAGATGTTAAGGTGACATGTGGTGATTGTGGTAGAACATGCTTATGGATAAGGAATATGGTCATTTTGATGACTCCAATGTGTTCCTTGAGCCAAATTGTGTGAAAATAGTATGTGATTTGAAATTAGGGACCATTGGAAACCAATTGGCAAAATCTGGAAAACCTGTCCAATATAAGTCTGTTCTGGACAGTTAGATGGTGTGGACGTTTTGACTGGGCAAATGATGTTGAAAAATTATGAAACTTTCCAATCTTGAAGTTCACATCTTAAGCTTCAAAATGGACATAAATTTTGTGTCATTTCGCTTTTTGAGTTGGGAGTTTGAACTATCCAAAGTCTGGCATCAAAACTGGACCCTGTTTTGGTACAGTGTTAGGTTTTTGGTAAATCTGGACTTTTGTGGTGATTTCTAGTTATGGCCAATATTTTTCCTTGAAAGAGGACTTAAATATCTTTCATTTGGCTTTGGAATCACCTTATTTCGATGTTTCCTGAATTAGTTATGATTTTTGGAAGTTCAGCCAGAAACTGGATTTTCTTGGGCCGCGGCCCGTGGATTTTAGGCCGCAGCCCAAATGTTTCTGAGCATTTTTAGGCCGCAGCCCATGGATTTTGGGCCGCGGCCCACCCCTAAAAAAATGTGATTTTCACTTTTGAAAGGTGGTTTTGGGTATAGTCTTTCCCAACCCTTTAGGCATATGTTTAGACCTAAAATAGCCACCTAAAGAGTCTAAATGATAACCAACTTAAGTACTACAGAATTAAGAACTTGGGAAAAGATTGACGGGTTGTCCTTAACTTGGTATACAGGATTTGACATTTGCCGTCCTCGTGAGCCCGCAGTGCCAAGAAACGTCGGGAAAGGATCAGGTAGTGACTCTCTCTCTTATACTGTGTGTAATGCTTTGTATGTGTGTGTTATCATGGTTCTGTGATGATTTCTTTGATGCTGCTGCGGTTACAGCTGGTGATAGCTGTCGTTTACAGCGTAAGCTGTCGTTTACAGCGCAAGCTGTCGTTTACAGCGTAAGCTGTCGTTATTGTGATAACAGCGTAAGCTGTCGTATTTGTGATTACATCGTGAGCTGTCGTGATGAAGATTACAGCGAGAGCTGTCGTATTGTGTATACAGCTGTGAGTGCTGTCGTTTGTGGTGAAAACCATGTATCTTTGAGATTGATGCTGCTGTTGATGCTGGTTGTGATTTATGTGCATGCTTTGTGTTTATGCATTGTGTGAGTAGTTTGTTACTACTGGGATTCTCTCGAATCTCATTCTTTCCTATGACTAACATTTCAGACAGGGCATGTAGCTCAAAGGAAAAGCGGCCAACCCGGAGCAATTAGGACCCTTAGGGGTATATTCGATTTTGGAGACGTTGGTTATCCTTTTAGGACTTGGTTATCTACTTTAAACTCGGGATTACTGTATATTTTGAATTAGGAATATTATATTCGATTTTGGTTGTGTAATCCCCTAGTGGATACTTGTAACCCCTAGATTATATATGTATAGAACCCGGGAGTTGCCGGGGGTTTGGTTATACACTCTGTCATACGTTAATGTTGATAAACTGCACAAGTAATTATATTCGAACTTTGAAATGGAGACCAGGAACAGGAAGAGATTTTGAATGATTTTGTGAAAACCCTACTACAAAGTAGGAGATTAAAATGAGTTTAAGTTATCCGAAGGTCTCTAAACTAATTTAATTATCTAATATCGAATTATAATTACGTGATTAAAGGCAGGGTGTTACACCTCCCCTACTCCACCCTCTACTAACTCTTCTGATACTCCTTTTTGGACTGGGAAAGATCCTAAGGGATCAAAATATAATGAAAAGATTGCAAAGGCCATGGCAAACATGTTGGATGAGGCCTTTCAAACAAAAGGAGCCAAGTAAGGGACTTCCTCAAAGACTTCCAAGCCTATCAAGTCAAAACCAAAGGATTCCAAAGAAGAGGATTATGAAGAAGAGAATGGAGAGAAGAGTGAAAAGGAAGATATCACGGTACTACCAAAGGGCTTTATCTCAAAGAAACTTAAAGACTCAAAGAAGTTCACCTACCACTTTGTAAGAAGAAAAATGTGTAAGATGTGTTATGTGGATCTAGGTGTCTTGTTTGACGCAATTAAGTATGATTTAAGTGATTATTTAGGTCATTATATGCCCTGGTTATCTGTGCACTTGACATATTGCACCAAGGTAGTTAGACATTTTTATTGTAACCTTAAATTTGTTGAAAATTACATGAGCGCAGTTGTAGAAGAAGAGCTTAAAACTAAAGTGAGAGGGAAGAAATTCCTAATCTCTGCCTCTAGGATCAATAAGTGGTTAGGAATCAAGGAGCCACCAATGGATAACCCAGCCAAGCTTACTTTAAACTAGATATTCAGTATTCTGAGGCCCGGTAAGAGAGTAGGACCTTTAGTTTTCAATCCAAGAGACATGTGTGATTAACATAAAGTCCTCTGGTACATATACTCTCAAGCCATAGTGAACAAGTCCAACAACTTCATGCACTTCATTGATTGGGATTACAGGAACATGGCCTCAATATTACTGAAGGAGAAGAGGAATCTAGGAGAGTTAATATTCTCAGAAATCAAGAGGTATAAGTTCTTTAAAACTCAAACTACCCCTATGCAATTTCCTTAGTTTATCTCATTGTTCCTTAGGGCTAATAAGATTTGGTATTTTGAGCCAAATGAGCCGGTTGAGAGGTTGTTGTTAGTTGGAAGAAACCAAATTGGGAAGTTGGGTATTGAGCTACCACTAAAGAAATTAACGGAATCAACTCCTAAGAAGAAGAAAGAATCTGAGGCTGAGACTAGTAGGATGGATGACACTCAGTCTTGAGTTCTTGCCACATCCACAGCCCCTTCCTTTTCTGGCTCTATGATTCAAAATTACATGAAGGAGATGCTTTAAGGATTTCATGTGGATATAGGCAACACCAAAACAGAATTGATAACCTAGATGAACTTCAAGATGGGGGAGATGGTTAAGTATATGAACAACCACAACCAGGTAGCATTGGCTCAGTAGGAGGCTCAGGCGAGTACTCTTAATGAGATTACCAACCTTTTCCGGTCACTTCATGAGAAGGTCGATGCCTTAACTCTGAGCATTTCTACTTCTGGTCCATCTATCCTAGCTTCAGCTCCAGCCTCTGCCTCTATCACAGTCTTAGATCCTCCTCCTTTCATCCCTCACACCATCATGAGCAATATCATTTTCACCATAGCTGACCCCTCCTCATCTGCTCAGGTTTACATTTCATTAAATGAGCTAGCTATAGTCTAGCCTAGCACAATACCCACACCTGTAGCTTCACCCTCAATACCCCTCTCATCACTCTCATCATTCAAATGACACTGAGGAGATAATGGTCATAACACAGCCTTCATCACCATCACTATAGCACACTCCTCTATATATGACCCATCCACAAGGTACACCGCAGGTCCCTCCAATTCACCTACCAGAGCCCATCTTATATGAGTCACTTACTTTTTGCTCTGAGAGGAGAAGAAACACATGATGATACTGTTAGGATCGACAGGCACAGCAGAAGAATTTTAAAATTTTACCAATCCTAATCGAAGATCTATCAACGGCGTTTTAACCAAGTTGGAAGGATTCATATCTTTTTTGATTCAGGGTTTTCACGATCTCTAGGAGCCAACACGTCAGGTCCGCTCCCTCTACCGGTATCCACATGAATGCTCTCCAACCGAGACTGCGTGCTAGCGCCTCTAATGTCTCCTAGGGTTTTCTTGCGGCTCTCAATTCTCATGTGTATGTAAATATATCTGCTCTATCAAGTTTATAACCTATGTGGGCTATTTTCAAATTTCAAAATTAATCATCATTAATTTCAAAATTAATTAACTATTAATTATCTTGATTAGCTAATTAAATAAATTCAGTTTAAATTAAATATGTCCAACAGTTTTAATTTAACCTATTTATTAAATCCAAATAAAGAGCCATTAGATTTAATTTATCTTCATAAATTAAATCTGAGATACTATATCTCTATCATGTTAGTTATTAAATTTAATATATCTTAATAAATTAAATTTAAAACTAACACAATATAATAATATCATATAATATATATATATATATTTACATAAATATATATAAGATATATATATTTCAAAAATATATATCTATATAATATTATTAATGAATTTTATATTATATATATATATATATATAATTCGTCTACCTTAAATTAAACATTATCTCGTGTTGGGCCATTTTTGTGTGCGACCCTGTAGGCCCATATGAAGTTGGCAGTGGGCCAATAACTATACTAACCCAAAAGTCGCAAGCAGCCTCTAGCAAGACATTACGACTACCCAATTCATATGAGGATCGTTATCACGATGCAACCTGTCATACAACCATGTCACGTCCCTTTTGTCACACGATATATCGATCAAGGATAAGGCATGGATAATGTCATCCTCTTGTTCCTGATCATTACTTTCTCGATTCCTGAGTAGCCTGATAATAGAGACGGAAACTCCTTTTATCATAGTATGGCCATACATTTCTCAGACTCACTCATCGAGAGGCCCAATAATATCTCTCTACTAATGTGAGGGACAAATTCCATCTTGATCATTCATATTCCTCTGCATGAAAAACCACCAAACCCGATCGTAGCCTTTATCATCACCCAGTCAAAAGTGACTTTTGACTAGTTCAAAGCTTAGCAACTCTCATGGAGGAATCCATGATGACCTCAGGTCTAAGGGCATTGTGACGTGGTTATACATAAGAAAAGCTTATGACTTGATCCATGTAGCTTTCTCATAATGGGTCAGTCCAGCACCTTGTACTCTTACAAGTGCCTAAGACTTTGATTCGTATCTCCATATCTTATCAAAGTCATACTGATCTTGTTCATCTCTGCTCCCGTATAGATGACCGACCAGGGACATTTTAGGACAATCTTTATGAATTATCAAAGGATACAATTATCATAGTTAACATGCAAATAATATGATAACAGAATGGAGAAATTTCATTAAAATAATAATGTTCAAAGTATAATGATTGGCCCTTAGGGCACAATTTCCAACAGATACATCCTCCCCTATTTGAGTCACTCCTATCACAGCCCGAGATCCATCTATACTTAGTTTTGGGTCCAGCTCTCTATCTAGTTCACCTTTTTGGATGATGTTAAAAAGGGGGAGAACATACTAGAGTGATTTTGGTGAACATACACTGTGTTTAGACTGATGGTTACATGAGTGTATAGGGTTTTTGGGAGATTTCATGACATTTTCATTGTTGTTTTTGACTTATGTACTTGTATGCAAAACTAACCTGACATACACATTAAATTTGATATGAAGTGATTTTCTTTTACTATATATATGATAATTGTCTAAGTTCTGTAATATCATTGAAGCATGTGATTATATTGCTCTTAATTTCAAGATTAGCTTCAAAATTACAAAAACTGCTTTCAAAATGCTTAGTTAAGAATTCACTAAGTTTTGTCATCATTATAAAGTGGGAGAATGTTAGATCCTATATTTTGATGATAACAAAACATGTTACAAATGATTTGATATCAAACAAAAGGTTTTTAAACAAAGAAACCAAGTTTTCTAAGGCATACAAAGCCATCACTCGAGTGGCCGCTCAAGTGATAAAGTGAGAACTGATGTCCTATTTCAAATTATGCTCTCTGCCTATTTTTGTAAGGGATCACTCGAGTAATGAACCTGGATCGCTAGAGTAATGCAGTTGAAAAAGCTTCAAATACTTTATGCAAGATTTTAAAAGAGATCACTCGAGTGATGAAGTTAGAATAGCTACTCATGTTCTTGGTTATGATTTGAAAGGGGTCACTCGAGTGATCACTCCAGTGATGACATAGGATCACTCAAGTGTCCACTCGAGTAATGGGATAACAAAAGCATCCTTTGATATAGTAACACTCTCTACCAGAATTTAGAAGGGATTACTCCAGTGATGACCCTAGATCACTCGAGTAATGAATCCCAGAATGCATGATAATCATATGTTAATCATTGATCTAATGTCTTTATGTCTAGGACTTCATTATAATAGTGTTTGAAGTATTTTTACAGGAAAACAATGAAGAAAGAAAAGATACTTTACGAAGACCGTAATGTCCACCGACCACAACGGCTATTTTTCAAATATGAAGAATGGTCAAAAGACATTACGTGACTTAACAGATAAGTTGAATTACTGACAACAGCTATTACAATTCAACTATAAATACATAAGAATTCATAGCAGAATAAAATAATAACAATACATGAACATGTAACCCCCTGCCTTAATTAGCGTAATTAAAATTCAATAATGCATAAGAAAATGGAATAGAAACCGTCGGATGATTCAAAACTCATTTAAGACTCCCTCCATGTAGTAGGGATTTCACAAAATTTTCAAAGCTTCTCTATCCAAGTCTCAAGTTCAAATATCGAATATAATTACCTGTGCAATTATATCACATTTAAACATATCAGAGTGTATAACTTAATCTCTAGCAAACCCCGAGTTTCATCTATCTCTTTTCCAAGTTCTTAATTCTATAATACTTTAAGTTGGTATTCATATAAACTCTTTAGGTGGCTATTAAATTCCTAAACATATGCCTAAAGGGTTGGGATAACTACCCCCAAAGATCCCTTTTTAGGAAGCAAAACACTGAGTTTTGGTCGACTCACTTGAGTGGAGATGACCTCACTCGAGTGATGACCCCCAATTTCACTTGAGTCCCTAAAAGTGCCACACTGGAAGTGTTTGCCCGAGAGCAAACCTCAATATGTCCCACACCCTCACTCGAGCATAGGAAGCTACACTCGAGTGATGACCTCAAATACACTCAAGCACCAAAAAGTGAGACACATCGAGTGACTACCCAAGAGCAACCATAAATCCCAAAAGTTTAAACTTACTCCCTCACTCGAGTGAAACTAAGATCACTCGAGTGATGACCTATATCACTCGCGGGAACAAAAGTACACGAGCTTTGCCTAAGAATCCAAGCAAAACCGAAGGGGAAAAAAAATAAAATATCTCATAGTACTTGGTGAATCCTCCCTCACTCGAGTGTTATTCATCTGAAGCCAAAAATCACAGCAACTTATATATGTTCCCATATTTACCCATTTCACTACCAATGGTCCTAAAACTTGTACTAAAGCTCATTCTCACTTATTTTGACACAAGGAACCCTTTGGTAACTACAAATCAACACAATTTCCACTCAATCAACACATCATTAATCCTAGTTCACAAGGCCACACAAAACCACAATTTACCAAACTTCCCCATCCAACTTTAAATCAAACCTAATGACATTATAACACATCCTAACATCATTTTCTATATCATACCATTCCAAACTCTTTCATTATTCAATTCTCATGAAATCAGGGCAAAAATTCCAAAATTTACAAGGCTCAACCAAAAATCACCATAAATATACTAAAATACATCAAATTCTTACCTCTTCAACTTGGTAAGATCAAATCTCTATTTCCCCAACTTTTAAATTTATGCAAACACCAAATCACCACTTTTCAAAATTCTGAAAACATAGCAAAGAAGCTCTCAACCTCTTGAACAAGTTTAATAAAGAGGCTTCAAGCATAGGGAGACAATTACCTACTCAAAATCAAGCTTTTCTCTTTCTGTTTCTTGGTTAAACTTCAGTGAAAATGGAAGGAAGGAGAGAGAAGGTGAGAAATGATGGTGAATACATGAGGATCATTCTTCTCCACACACACAAACACATAGCCGACTTAGAGGAGAAAGGGAAGAGAAGATGAGTTTGAAATTTTGACTTTGATCCAAGGGTCCTTATGATGACACTTGCCATGATCTCATGTCTCCCTTCATGAATCCATATAACCCATGCACATTTGACTCCACCTCTTGCTTAACAAATCCTAGCCATTGATATCAAGTTACCTATGAGTTTTCTCTTTGGTAACAGTCCAGTTGGTCAGTAAATTTACCATTTTACCCCTGATTGTCATGACACATATATCATCATCATCAAACACATTTTACATCACAACTCACATTATTTACTTCATAAGTGTTTAATTAACATTAATTACATCACTTTGAAATTATTAGTCCTTAATCACAATTCAGGATATTACAGAACACATACACTACACAATGATCAATCTATGTATTCATATTTACTATGTCTTTCATTCATACACTCTATACTTCAGTGATTATATATTTACTCTATAAGAGAGAGTTTCACTAAAAACTCAATATTCATTGTTAAGATTACTTAAGGTTGTGGAACCTTAAGTTGGGAATTGGATTACGTTGTGTAAGGGGGACCGAGTGTCCAGTAAAGAAACTTGTTGTGTACTAAGGTGCCAACAACCCACTAAATCTTGGAAGATATAGTAAAAATCTCATAAGGACTCTGAGGACTGGAATGGAAGCCATAAACCCATAGTCTCTATCAATGAACTGCGTGAAGTTGTTAGACTTGTGACTATGGTTCGGGAGTCTATGTACCAAAGTACTTTGTGTAGGTCACACATGTCCCTAGGATTGAAGGTCAGTAGCCATACTCTCTCACTAGGCTTTAGGATACTCAAAATCTGATTACGTGAAAGCTTAATAGGGTTATCATTTAGTGGCTTTGTAATTCCTAGCCACTTGTTAATCTTAGAGGCAAAGATAAGAAATTTCTTTCCTCTCACTTTAGTTTCAAGCTCTTCCTATACAAATGAACCAACCTTAGAGCAATCTTCTACTGACTCCAGATTACAATAGAAATACCTAACTACCTTAGCATAATAAGGTATATACATAGATAACCAAGGCATGTAATGTTCCAGGTACTCACTCAAATCAAACTCGATTGCGGCAAATAAAATATCCAAATCCACATAGTACATCTTACACATTTTTCTTTAAGAAAAGTACTTTGTGAATTCCTTAGTGTCCTCAAGCTTATCTGAAATGAATCCCTTTGGAGGCTCTGTGATATCTTCTTCTCCTTCCATACTCTCCTCTTTTTCATTTTTTCCTTCTTTTGACTCCTCTGGTTCTAAGTGTGTCTTGACAATCTTGGTAGCTTTGGAAAAGGATCCTTGTTGAGCTCCTTTAGTCCTCAAAGTTTCCTTAATCATTGCGGCCATCACTTTGTTGACACAAGCATTATACTTAGCTTCTTGTTTATCCTTCTCAATCCAAGAAGGAGTATTAGAGTTGGAGTCTGAAAGAGGAGGACTTGGAGGGGTAGTGCCTTTGTCTTTTCCAAGTGGAGCTACGGCCTTTGTTCTTGCCCTTATGGCTATTGGCTCTTCAATCACAACTCCTTTGGCATTGGGTTGTGGTTTTGATAGTGCTTCCTAAAGAACCTTTGGCTGAGAGTGAGAGTTGGGTTTCAATGTAGATTATTTCTTTTGTTTCTTTGATGGAGGAGGTGATGCAGACTCAAAAGATTGACCTTGAGTAGTTTTTATTCTAGCTATTATAGACTGAGCACAAAAACCTTGAGTTCTTCCTTTTTGATGTTACGACTGGCAAGTGCTAGGGTAGCATATTTAAAGAAATTTAGGAGGTTTTGGAAGTGTAAAATAGTGGGTTTTGATCATATTTAAGTTGGCAAGTTTTTTGGAAAATTTTTTGGCAGAGCATTAAGAGAGTCACTGGAAGTGGTTTAGTGAAAATGACATTGTGTCTACTAATATAGCCTATAGTTCCTGACATCACTGGAGTGAACACTAAAGTGATTTTGAGGCATCACTCGAGTGATCATGCCTAACAACTAAAAAAATTAAGCAATTTAAACCATACCTGACATGAATAATCTAGTAATTACGTATGAATGATTCCTTGATGTGTTGTAGCCTCTGGATTATAAGTTTAGAACAAGTATATCGGTTGAATTTCTCTATTGCTTAAATGATCACTCGAGTGGTCACTCAAGTGATTTTGGGTTATCACTAGAGTGATCACTGGAGTGATTTGTCCCTTCATCTCCCAACTTTTCATTTCCAACCATTATACCGTTTCAGTTTGAATCTTTTACACTTCCCTAACTCTTTAGGTCATCACTCGAGTAGTCACTCAAGTGATGCAACCATTACTACTAGACATCACTCAAGTGATGTCATAGTGATTATCGTTGATGTCGTGGTGATCATCTCCTCTATTCATCCCTGTTTCTCTTACTATAGGCTGTAATATCCCAAATTTTGGGCTTAGGACTTTAAGGATAAGTCTAGATCTGGCAGACTACTAAACTTGGCTTGTGAGAGTCCTAAGAATGACAAGAGATAGAAAGACTCTCGGGGACTATATGATCCAGCCTTACTAGGCAAAGTGTTAGATATGAATAGTTTTGATGATGTCAAATATAGATGTCAAATATGAGCAAAAAGTTTGTATAATATACTTATCTTCTACATTGACTAACTACTATATTTAATGTTGTATATCTTGTAGATTAGTCATAAACCCAATGCCTCATATGTGGAGAATGATCATCAAGAAGAAAGTCAAGAGGCAAGGGATTGAAGAAAGAAGGCATTGCAAGAACTAATGGGAATATCAAGCAAAGATTGAAGAAGATTGAAGATATTCAAGAAGATATCTAGTTGGGTTATGAAGAATGATCATCAAGAGGAAAAACAAGAAGAAAGAGATTGAAGAAAGAAGAACTTATAAGATCAAATGAGAATATCAAGATTCAAGCTCTTAGAAGTGATACCGATGGTTGGAATGGGTCAATATGAAGCTAAAATGATGTATACGGAAGTTATGGGACCTCCGGGGATGATTACTCAAGTAATCACTCGAGTAATAGGGCACTGCCACATTTTGGAGGTGATTACTCGAGTGGCTACTCGAGTAATCTGCAGAGTTACTTACATTGCACTGGAAGTATCCACCCGAGTAAGCTATACAGAAAATAGATGTTCACTCGAGGTGGCACTCGAGTAAACAGGTAAGCAAAACTTGAAGTGCTCTCGGCCTAAAATCCTGCAACATTACTGGAGTGAAGCATCGAGTAATCTACCGGGTTATTTGAAAGGCCACTCGAGTAAGAACTCGAATAATGAGACAGAAACTTGAAGTAACCAGAGCACAGAACCTCAAGTAACTCACGGCCAGATACATCACTCGAGGAACGACTCGAGTAATATGAAGTGAAAAGAAGAGTTACTCGAGTCAACACCCGCGTAACCTGCCAATAGGAAATGAGTTGCTCTCGGCCATGTAATCCTGCCAACGTTACTCGAGTAAGCACTCGAGTAATCAGGGAAATCACTTCCAGATGCTCTCAGCCCGCCAACGTTACTCGAGTCAGTACTCGAGTCCCCTGCTTTAAGAAATATGTTGCTCTCGGCATTTCAATCCTGCCAATGTTACTCGAGGAGCCACTCGAGTAAATCACTGTGGTAAACAAAACTTTAAGGTAACACTCGATTAATCTGATATATTATTATTACACTTCACTCGAGGTGCCACTCAAGTATACAGGTATGAAAATGTTTTATGTCAAAGACTTGAACGAGATTACTCGAGTCAGTAATCGAGTAATCTACAGAGTTACTTGGAGATCACTCGAGGGCTCACTCGAGTAACGGCACTCTATTTTCGCGTGTCAGAACAGAGGTTTGGTATTTTGGCCATATCTCTCTAACCACATGTCAGATTGATCTGAAAATAGTGGCATATGAAACTAGACTCCCAATACAAACTATAGACACCAAGATCACATTAAAAGGAGTTAAGATGAGAGAGATATGATCTATTTAATTTGACACATGAATCAGCATCTTGTACCAGAACAAGGTTTGGTATTTTGGACATAACTCTCAAAATAAATATCGGATTGAGACGAAACTAGTGCCATATGAAAGTAGACTCATAGAGATTTCTAAGGATATATAATTTATCACATTCCAAGTTATATATTAAGATCGTTGCCTTCTGGAAGTTGATGCTCGTGATTTCAGATTTTGTCTAAATGCAGAAGATATGCTTTGGATCATAACTTTCTATACAAAATGAGTTTAGAGGTGATTCTTGTTGCATTGGAGTGTAAATGATGAGGGCTTTACGATGATATATAATTTGCCATATTTTAAATCAAAATCAAGAATTCACTTGAAGGGCTTACTTGAGTAATATGCCGAATTATTTGAAATCCATTCGAGGGAGCACCCGAGTAACATGTGAAGAAAAGGGAAGGCCACTCGAGTGACCACTCGAGTAATGCTTCCCAGAAATACCAGTAACATTCTGAAGCTTTCAAAAATCATGGGATTAATTATGAAACTCACTCTTCTTGCTTCTAATCATTCTTACACCTCATTGTATTAGTGTTTAATGTATTTCTCCAGGAATGCAATGAAGAGATGATGTAAAGAGAGAAAAACTAACTTTACGGAAGCGGAGCGACAATGTTCACAACGGCTAGTTTTCAAAATCGAAGAACAGTCAAACGAAGCTACGCCACTCTAAAGGACAGGTTGAAATGCTTCTAACGGCTATCTCAACTCATATATAAATATGGGAACATTCAATGAAGAGCAACACCAACGAGAACACTACAAGATCATGAATCATCTACTCCAATCTAACTTCTTTCTGTTCTTATCTATTTTCTATATCATGTATATTTGAGAGAGAGTTTTTGTATTGTACTTCAGTGTTCATCATATCCACTCTGTGAGAGAGTTTGTAAACCCTTTCAATTGTATTTCTAAATTGATCTCAATGTAGAGGGACCTTGAGTGGGTTGATTTCCTTACGGGCAAGTGTAGAGAGAATTGCCGATAGGACTTTCTGCTCGTAAGACTTATAAGGTGCAAGCAGTAGAGAACGTTGCTGCTCGTAAGACTTATAGAGGTATAAGCAGGAGAGAACGTTGCTGCTCATAAGATTTGTACGGGTAAGCAGGAAGGAAAGATCTTCGGGATTGCTCTGCTCGTAAGACTTGCTGTAAGGGGGAGTATCTTGGTGAGAACTTTGTAAAGGCTTTTCTTGCGCCTGGATTAAACAAGAAAATAGTGGATTTGAAAATCTCAGGAGGAGCCTAGGGACTGGACATAGGCCATCATAGATTGGACCGAACCAGGATAAATCACAGTTTGAATAATCTCTTCCTTAAACTCTTATATTTCCAACATATATTAACTGTTGATTTATGATTCATTATTTTCATATTTATTGCTTCCTCTAAGATGCAAAAAGATTTTCAAAGTTCTTAAGATTTTTATCTTACACCCAATTCACCCCCTCTTGGGTGTCAGCCGGTTCTAACACAGCCCAGTATACATAGGTAGTAGGATCAAAGTGTCAGTACAGATGTGCACAAGACACATATATGATGCCATTGGGTTAGTAGAAAGATGCCACCTAGATATGTCATGAGGTATGAGACTAATTGGTCGAGCAAAATACGCCGGTATAGGTGTGCACATGACATTTTCAGGGCAGACATGTGTATCCTACGATTTTGGAAAAGACACCGGTATATGGCGCCATGTAGGTCCACACACATACTCCGATCTGGTGTCATCTTGCGGGGTCTGATACACGTGATGTAATCTTGAGTAAGTCCTGAGTGAATCCCAAGTAAACACTGATAAAGTAGTTCTATTAAAGTACCTTTAATAAAGTAAGTTATGATGACTAATGATGACACTACTTTTTGGTTGGCTTTATAAGAGAGTGACAAGTGTCCTCTCATCATGACAAAGTACCAAGTTCTTTTTGTGTTGGCTTGATAGGAGGATGATACGTGTCCCTCAGGATGACACTTGCTTTTTTTCCTTTTGAGTTGGGACACTCATGAAGTGCCACATGTCACCTGAGTTAGGAAAATGCGTCGGTCTCCAGTTTGGTCATGAACTTGACTTCCCAAACACCAAACCTAGGAGTCAGGTGAATTTGTCAGGCCTCTCCTTCCCCTGACACATGAAAGGACGCCAATAAGAGAGAGTAAGAGAAGATAAGATGCTTTATTGATACTTGGCAATCTTGAGCTCTAATCTTTGGACACTTGGCACACTATGAGACCATCCAATTTCAAGATCAAATCACAACCCTTCCTTCCCCTTTTTGATCATTTTGACCAGGATAAAGAAGGGATGAGAAAATTGTGAAAAATCCAAGAGAAATTGGTAGAGGAAAGAGCAAGGAGGAAGAGTCAAAATGCCAGAGTTTCGCAGTTGATTCTGACCAGTAAGTACTTCGGGAAAGTTGTTTTACTCACTGAGAGCTTTCTTTCTATAGTCTCATTTTTCTAATTTGAGTTGTTTTGTGTTGTATAGTTAGCCAGAGTGCTGCCTGAATTCCAAACCGGTTGTAGAATCGTGACGAGGTAAGCCTTATCTTTGTTTTGAACCGAGTATCTTGAGGTTTTGTTGAGTTTTCATATTTCTCTTATCATTGGTTAGACCCAGAACCTATGGAAAGAAGATGTTTTTTGTGTTTTTGAGGTTAGAAATGAATTCTACACATGATTTTGTCTGGGAATAAGTTGTGAACATGATTTTAGAAGGGTTGGATTGAAAACCCAAAGATTGAAGTCAAAGTAGTAATGCAGCTAGATTTCGTTTTCTAGAGGCAGTCTCGTTGTGATGAGTTTTTTAGTCATCAAATCTTGTCCAATGGCCATGAAACTTTCCCGAATTGTAGTAGACCTTTTAAAATTTAATTAGACAGGTAATATGTGCCATTTGGATCATTATATTAAGAGATATAAGTTTTTGAAGTTAGTTGTTGCCAGATTATGTTTCTTGAAGTCAAATTGTTTGTGGTGAAATTTTGGAAGACTAAACCTGGACCAAAATTTTATGAAACTTTCCAAATTTAATGTAGACATTATAAGCTTTAATTGGATATATAATATGTGTCATTTGGGTTTGTAGATTGTGAGATATGATTTGTTAAAGTTTAGACATTGAATCTAGAAAGAATCTTGAGACAGGGTTGTTGCTTGAGGTTTATGGAGTTGTGTGCTCATAATAAGTAGAAGGATATATTTTTCATTTAAAATAGACTTACAGAGCTTCACATTAGACTTTGAACCACCCTATTTATAGTTCTAGAGATTAAGTTATGAATTTTAAAAGCCAGGCCATTAAAACTAGAACGATTATGTGGTAGTAAGGGTAAAATGGGAATTCTGTAAATGTGTTTCCAGGTGGCAGTGGGATCCATTTTTGCCATAAAATAGACTTAATAAGGGTACCTAGATCTTTGAACTACCTAATTTTGATATTTGTATGAAAAGATATGAATTTTCAAGGTTTGTTGAAAAGTCAGCCAACTTTTGGACTTGTGCAAAAATAAGAAAGTAATGGCATTTAAAGTAATTTGGGACAAGTATGGGCCCAAAGATAAGGGACATGTCCTAGAGGCTAATGTAGCCATATAGATATTTATTTGTCATGACTCTAATAGTATAATCATATGCCTAGGGTCATGAGTTGACAAGGAAGAGGGAATTAGAGGGTCCCAAGCAACTTCAGTAGTTAGAAGAAATGGTGTAAGAGGAAGACACAAAGACCAACGGTAGTGAACTTACCCTACTTGCGTGTATTGATATGTATGATTGTGTGTTATGTGCATGATTGCCTTACTTGTTTATGTGTAACATAGTTGAATGATTGAATCTCTATTTCTTTTGATGTTATGGCCATATGTAAGAAATGTGAAACATTAAGCATGCAGGTATGTCATTATGTTAGCATGAGCCAATATAAGGCAAGCATGTCATATATTAAGCATTTATCTTATATGCATATCTAGTACTGCTTGCTACTGAGATTCCCTTAAATCTCACTCCCCTAACCAACCATTTAGGCAGGTTAGTAGAGGAAAGGAATGCAGGACGACGTGCCGGGAGAAGAAGTTGCGGATGAAGAGTTGAGGAATTATTATGCTCAGTTCCGTTATGTATTAGCATTTGATATAGTTAATTGTATAACCTGTATGACGAAGGGATTAGCACGTTAATTGAATTAGGAATGGGTAATAGCATGGTACAAGCTCATTAGTAATAAGCAAAGTAACTGAATATGCATAAAGATAACTCTGATAATAAGGAATGGGAAGAATTAAGTAACCCCATGAATAAAGTTAATTAAACCAGTAAATATGACTTTACCAAAC
This sequence comes from Inga oerstediana, assembly GCA_963210345.1. Lineage (NCBI taxonomy): Eukaryota > Viridiplantae > Streptophyta > Magnoliopsida > Fabales > Fabaceae > Inga > Inga oerstediana. The sequence continues at coordinate 41,238,649 of OY723407.1, forward strand.
AAATAGTGCTTTGAGAATAATTGTGTAAGTGTTTGGCTGGGAGCTTATTTATTGACTCTTCTAAGCCGTAATAAAAATAATATCGCTTCAGATGCATAATAAAGGGGCAAAATGAATGGGTGACATTTGGTGGTATCAAAGTAAAGTTCTATGTTTGAATTCTATATACCGGGTACAGAATGAATGAGAATGTTGTATGATAGTGGCTGAATACTATCGGAGATCTAAGGATATGATCATTATGTTGCATGCTTTATGAGCTTGCAAATGAAAGAGATAGACTGAGTATCTATAGATAATTCCCCGAGGTACATATAGTACCATAAGATATTCAAAAGTTTCTGGATAAAATTTATTAAACGGGGGGATAATTGTAACATCCCAAATTTTAAGCCTAGGACTTTGAGGATAAGCCTATATCAGGCAGACTACTAAGCCTAGTTTGGGAAGAGTCCCAAGAATGACGAGAGATAGAAAGACTCTCGGGGACTATGTGATCCAGCCCTACCGGGCAAAGGACCCAGTGTGCATAGGCGGTAGGATCAAAGTGTCAGTGCAGATGTGTACAAGACACATATACGGTGCCATTGGGTTAGTAGAAAGATGCCACCCAGATATGTCATGAGGTATGAGATTGATTGGTCGAGCGAAATATGCAGGTATAGGTGTGCACATGGCATTTTTAGGGTAGACATGTGTAACCCCCTGCCTTGATAACCAAAATTAAGATTCGAAAATGCGTAATTTAAATGAATTAGAGACCGACGGATACATTTTTCTTAAATTTCTTTTCTAAAATTCGTTCAACATGGTCTCAGATTCATCTTCTGAATCTAATTACTCTACGCAGTTCAATCGCATTCATACATATCAGAGTATACAACAAAATCCCGGCAACCCTCGGGTTTCATATACATCTATATATACTAAGGTATACAGTTTCCTGTATAGGGGATTACACAAAATCATTCCATATATATACAGTAATCTCAAATCAAAATGGATAACCAAAAACCAACATCAAATATCTCTAAGGAGTCCTAGCAGCTCTTGGTTGTCCACTTCCCTTTAGAGTCACTTGCTCTGTCTGTAGGTCTGTTAATGGAAAGAATAAGATTCAAAAGAATCTCAGTAGTAACATTCCACTCATACGATATATAAGCACACAACATATAAGTAAATCATAATAGCAATAGCAGCAACAACACAAAGATACATGACTTTCACCACAAACGACAGCACTCACAGCTGTATACATGATCCGACAGCTTTTACTGTAATCACAATCACGACAACTTACGCTGTAATCATAATAACAACAGCTTTCGCTGTAAATGACAGCTATCACCAGCTGTAACCGCAGCAACATCAGAAATCATCACAAAACAGTGATACAACACACATATAATGCATTACACATAGTATAAGAGAGAGTTACTACCTGGTTCTTTCCGAACATGCTCTGCCACATGTCACTTGAGTTAGGGAAATTCGTCGGTCTCTCGTCTGGTCATGAACTTGACTTCCCAAACACCGAACCTGGGAGTTAGGGGAATTTTTCAGGCCTCTCCTTCCCCTGACATATGAAAGGACTCCACATAAGAGAGAGAAAGAGAAGACAAGATGATTTATTTAGCCTTGGCAATCTTGAGCTCTAATCTTTGGACACTTGGCACACTATAAGTGTAATATCCTGAATTTTAGGATTAGAGGCTTGAGAATAAGCCCATATTGAGTGGACTGCTAAGCCCTGGTTTAGCAAGTGTCCCAAGAATAAATAAGAAATAGAATGGCTTGTAGAAACTGTACCTGGAATAAAGTATGAATTTTGGTGCGGATTAGTAGACAAAAAATAACCGATTCCTTTTGGATATGTCAGAACGACATAAAACCTATCCCAGATCCAAAGGAAATGATATCTAGAAAGAAGTAATATAGAGAACTAAAAGAATTAATGGCACAAAAAATAATATTGTCATAATCAAGGGCAAAAGAGTCAATTGCCACTTGATCTTGAGGTCAAAATTGGAAGCCAAATTGAAGAGCTAGATTTTGCTCTTCAAAAGTAAGAAGTGATTATAAGAATGAAAAGCAATCAACTCTCTCCCCTTATATTATTAAAAATGTCCAAAGAGGGTAAAGTAGGAAGAAAGGAAGTGTTGGTTAAAGTGCTAACCCAATTTCAAGAAGACTTGGTCAAACTTGGGCACATACACATATAAGCTTGGATCAACATTTTCCTTCCTTTTGTTGGACCAATTTGGTCAAAAACCAAGGTGGAAAGAAAGGAACAAGAATAATATAGTTGACTAAACCAATTAAAGTAACTAATTAGTTACTTACCTTTTTGAGGAACCATGAGCTAGTGACAAGTGTCACAATGAGAGCTAAGTCTTTATGTTTGGTAAAGAAGGACACCTAATATTCCATCTCTCCTCTCCATTTCAGTCAAAGGCATGGGAGGGGCTGAATTTAGTGCATTTTCATCATCTCACACTCTCTCTTCAAGCTCTCAAATTCATCTAGCAAGGGAAGAAGAAAGAGAAATGAATAATAACTTTTCTTAAGTTCAATCTCAAAAATCACTACCGAATTGACGTTTTCGGCTTAAAAACCCTTCTATAATCTTCTTCTCCTCCTCATAAGCTTCATTTCTACAGTTTTAGAATTTTGTTTGGAGGTGTGGTGACCTATTTCCATATGAAGTACTACCAAATATTAGAATCGGTTGAGGAATCACATAAAAGTAAGTGTAGGCTTCATTTTGAACCATTTGGCTTGTTGTTTGGATGAATTTTCATGAGGGTTAGGGTACTGTTCCATTGGTATTGAATTAATAAGACGCCACCAAACAATGTCAAAATTAAAACAACGCACATTAAAGGATAGAAGAAACCACTTAGATGAGTCAGCAAAAATCAAAGAGAAGAGGAATTCTATCACCATCATCAAAGAAACCAAGTACTTCTTTAATAGTAGCTCCTAGATCTAACAAATCTGGTTCACTGAAATTTCACTTTGGCACCATTCCTCACAACTCTACAACATGCTTCCAAAGAATTGAATTTGCGGACTTCTTCACCATACATTCAGCATTTGACACAACTCCCTTTCCATACTTTGCTCTCAACACTATAGAGCATAGGATTTTTAGAGTTACTATTAAATTCCAACCAATCTTCCCCAACAAAGCCTCATTTATGACTTTCAGACTTCTAATTCCAATACCTCCCTCTTCCTTAGGTTTAAAAATGACATCCCAGCTTACAAAATGCACCTTCCTTCTCTCCTTATGCGAAGCCCATACAAAATATTTCAACAAGTTCTTTATCTCATTACAAACCCCAATGGAAACATGCTCATGTTGCAACTAGAAATTGGTCATATGTGAGGTAACATATTGGACTAAAATGAGTATCCTTGCTAAAGACAGCGACTTTTCCTTCCATCAACTAAGCTTCCCTTCTACCTTATCAATCAAGTACTGAAACTTTACTCTTGAGTTTCCAACATGAGTATTTGAGCCCCAAATACCTTCCCAATTCCTCTCTCCTTTGAAAATTATTCTGGCTACACAACATATTCTACTTGTCTCTAGCAACATATTTAGAGAAAAATATTATAGATTTTATAAAAGTAATCCCCTAACCTGAAACTAGCCCAAATAGATCCATATAGTCAAGGACATTACTCATTTGCTCCTCATCTATTTCACAGAATAGCAGGAAGTCATCAACAAACAACAAGTGAGAAATACACACTCCATTCTATCCTTCCTAATTGGTCTCCCCCTCTTACTACTAAGCAAGAAGCTCTAATATGTGAGAGATTCTCCATTGCATGCACAAAGAGGTACGGGGATAGGAGGTCCCATTTGGACAAAGAGGCTGATGAAGCTGATTGCTGTAAGACACAAGTTGAATGCGACCAACTTCTTGATGCAATAATAATTGGTCTTCAATAGATGCTAAAGTGTTTTGAGGAGCAAAACAAGCAAAGGGAAAAGGCAAGCAAGTTGATAGAAGTAAAAGTTCCTCCCTCAAAGGTAGGAGATGAGATTGTAAATCCAAGTGAAGCACTGCCCCAAGCTCAAGTGGAACTTGGTCACATTTGTGAGATAGCCCCACTAGCACCTATCCTACTACAAGCTCCAACGGATAGACTCCTATCATTGATCTATTTGGTACGAGGGATTTGGAGGAAAGGGGAGGGAAAGGAAAAGTTTTATGAGTTGAATTTAAAAAAATTGGAGAAGTGTGGTTACAAAATTTTAATGAAGAGAATATGTAAGATAAAATATCAAGAAAATTTAATTAAAAACTTTTAACCCCACTTCTCAAATTTTTTAAAATCCAACTAAAAAAAAAAATTCCCTCCACTCACTTTTTCTCCCCTCCCCTTATAACAAACAAGCCCTGATAATGCTAATCCTATTGGCCTCAATAGTAAAGTGTTTCTGCTTCGCGATCGTGTCAGCTATGTTGCACCAATGAAGGAAGAACCTTCTCTAATTGAGTGTAATAACCTAGGAATTTATTTGAAAAAAAGGAATTTAGAAGGTTCAAAAAAAGTAATAATAAAGAAATACATAAATAATAAGATTAGAAAAAATTAGAATGTAAGTCAAGATAAAGATTAAGATTGTTTTAAAAAATAATAAATTATTTCTGATTTTATTGTACTAAATTTTAGGCAAATGCAGTGAAGTTAAAGGGTTGCTTAGTAAAAAAAAATATAAAATACGCATGTTGTCCACTTTCAAGCTCTAGGTTCGAATCCTCTATGAAATAAAAGGGATAATTATTTTGTCTTAAATTCTTGAAATTACTAGAATGACATTAACATTCTTATTACTCCCCAAACTAAAACCTCACTCCCTCATTTTCTTTTTCCATCGGTAAATATACTAGGGAGGCAGAAGGTTTTTTGTATGCTTCTTCAGTCTTCGTTCCCAAATTCATCACCGCCATTCTTCTTCTCTTCCCTCACTAGTATGTGCATTCTTGTAAGCTTCCACCCATTGCTATTATATGTGACGTGACTTCTTCCTATTCCCCAATTTTTTATCGTCTATATGAGTGGTTGGGTTAAGGAGCCTTAATCCTTCTTTCTTTTCCTTCTATAGTGATAGTTGGCAGTGAGGGGCTAAAATTTGTCTTCCTGCAGCTGAACATTGGGGCATGTGTGGAAACTAAACAAGCCTCTCTCTTTTTTCCTTTTCACCATAGCTTATTTTGTATATGATTCGAATATTCCCTCTCTATCTTGCTAAGGAACTTGATATTTAAGGCTACTCTTTTATGATATATTTATCAACTACCCTTTTTGTGTCATGGCTTGATGTATGACTGGCAATAAAGATTCCATTTTTTTCCTTTTCCTTAAAAGATGTAATAGGTGGAAAAGTTTAAAATTTTACATCGCTGCTTAAACCTTATGCTGTTACTGATTAATTAGTAAAGCTTGAATGATTTTGTGGACGTTTGGTGGGTGAGATTTATGGACAGGAAAAACTTGTTCTTAGAATTGTTTGTGTATGAACATTAGGTGTTTGTTAAAATGTGGAAGAGAAATTATAAGTCAAATGAGTAATTGTGACTAAAGTATTATGGGGAAAAGTATAGTCTATATATTTATTTGATTTTGATGTTATATTTTAGGAATTGGAGTTCTTTGTTTTAGGCTCAAGACAATTATATACTTAGAAGTGGAGTTGTGTTTCATATACTAAAACAGTGTTTGAAATGTAAATTGAATTTGGGGTATGGATTTGTTGAATTACTCATAGGGAAAAGAACTTATATTAAGAGGAATTTTTATGGTAAATTTTCTTTTATGATTGTGTCTTGACAAAAGTTTGAAAAATATAATATGGTTTTTTTTGTTTCATCAGTTTGATTTCCTTTTTCTTTCAATACTAAATTATATTATTACGTAACTTTAAGGATTTTACTTTGATTAATGAATATAAGGATTATTAAATCTTGTGAGCCTCTATTGATGTTTGATGTCGTTTGGATAATGATTTAGAAAATTTTAAAACTTGTTCTAAAAGATTATTGAGGATGTATATGAAATTTGTTAAAAATGCAAGAGAAACGTCCGTTGGGTAAATCAACAAGTAAAAATGATTAACACAACATTGGCAAAATTGTAAAGTTATATAAGATTTATGATGGTATATTAACAATAGTAATAATGAAAATAAAGTACACATGCAAATTTCTTTTGATTCCAAACTATGAAATACTAATAGAATGGAGGATTCTAACACTATGAGTGAAATTTATTATTCAAAGAATCTATAGCACTTTGCTTGTGCTTGGAGGAGCATGAGAAAGGGAATGTGTGTGTGTGTATTTCTATTTATATGTGTATTGTAATATCCCTAATTTTGGGACTAAAGGCTAGAGAATAAGCCTGAATAAAGTAGACTACTAAGCTCCGTTTGGGAAGAATCTCAAGAATGTCCAAGAGCCATAATGACTTTTAGAAACTAATTTGGAGCTAAGTATGCATGGGATTAGTTCCAATTAGTTGAAGGGAAAGTGCCCAATTCCTTTATCTAAAGTCAAATATGATCTAAGGTCTAACTTGGATATAAAAGAGAGGGAAATGGCGTGAAAAAGGGACAAAAATGATGAAGAAAAACACTAATGGCACAATAATTAACTTTGCTATGATCAAGGGTAAAAGAGTCAACAGCCAATTGATCTTGCAGTTAAAATTGTAAACCAAAATGAAGGGTCAAGATTTGATCTCAAAAAGTAAGAGTAATCACGAAGATGAAAAGTAAATTAACTCCCTCTTCCTTTTATTCCATAATTCAGTCAAGGAAAATGCTAAGAGAGAGAGGGGAAGCATTTAATCAATATACTTCCTCACCTTTTTCTCTTTTGGTACGGTTGGGACAAAGAAAGAAGAAGGAAGCTGGTTAAACATTCAACTTCAATTAATTCTTCACCTTTTATATAAGAAAAGTGAGCCAAGCACAAAAGAGAAAGGAAGAGAATTAAGTCAACAATTCTTCCTCCTGCTTTAGTCAAATATTGTGGCTAAGGCATAAAGGATGAAGAAAGAGAAATCAATTAAAACAATCTTTCCATTCTATTGGTGATTTTCAGCCAAAACAAGTAAAAGAAGGAAAGAGAAAATATCCAATAACCTAACCAAACCTATCATGGTTAACTAACCAAGTTAACTTTACAAGAAACCACCGACTTTTGACACATGGATTATCTTGTTTCCTTGGAATGATTTCGGCCAAGTGAATGTAAGAAGGCAAGAAATGGATATCAATGCATCTCTCACTCCCTCACATATCTAAAAAGTTGGCCAACATAGAAACAGAAGAGAGAAAAAGAAAGGAAAAGGAAAAAGGAAAAAGAAAGCCATCTTGAAGTTCAAGAAGCAAGGTATGTCATCTTGCTCCAATTTCACCCCTTGAATAACCTCTATTGCTCAAAATCTCTTCATAAACATTGTTCCTATTGCTAAGAGCTTCAATTCTATGATTTTTGTTTTTCAAGAGGAAGTGTTTTGTGTTGTCAATGAAGAGAAAAAGTTGGAGAATCAAAGAACAACCTAGAGAAAGAGCTAAAGGTGAGTAATAGCTTTATTATGAGCTATGAATTGTGTTGATTGGTTGAGGATTTTGGCATGTGAATTTCTTCCCTAATTGTCGGTTATGCTAGGGTTTAGAGGTTTCATGGTGTTTTGATAGTATAAATGGTGTCTTGTGATGTTTAAAGAACATACAAAACTAGTTGAGGATTTAATTGGAAGTTTGGTGATTGTTGGATTATGTGTCTAATTTCTGCCAAAAGACGACATATAGAAGGAATGGAAATTTGATCATTTTGATCTTACTATTGTGTTCTACCAGACAAACTATGTGAGAATAGGCCCTGGTTATAAATTTTAGGTCATTGGAATGCAAATTGAAAAGTTGCAATGTTGCTGTCCAGTTAGGGTTTCCCTACTAGGCAATGGTTTGCATTGTGTTTTGAGTAACTTAATGGTATCCAATGCCTATCATATTTTCTAGAATAAAATTTGACTTAGTAAGTTTTAATTTGATAGGTTATATTGGCCATTTGGAGTTGTACACTAGGAGTTATGTCTTTTTGAAGTTGATCATTAGAAAACTGGCATGCTTATGGACAATGTCCAATAAATGATAATTTTGGAATGCTGTGCATCCAATTGGCTAAGGGCAATATTATTTCCTAAAACTAGACTTAATAAGGGTCACATAGCCTTTGGAACCACTGCAATTAAACTTTTGTACATAAAGATATGAATTTTCAAAATGGGCTGAAAATTCGGGCAGATTATAGTTAATGTGCGTAAATCAAAAAGTAATGGCACAATGTAATTTCTTTGAACTCCAAGGGTAGAAATTAGCCCCTTAGGATAGTTTGACCACTTTAATACATTGTTTGGCTTAGTGAATTGATCCTAATGATAACCAACATAAGAGTTTGAATTATGAAAGAATTGGAATAGGTAATAACTCGTCGTCCATAAATTATAATTTATAGGATTTGATATCTGCCCTGAGCGTGAGAAATCAGTACAAGAACAAGACCGGAAAGGCCAAAGTAGTAACTCTTTCTCTTATAACTTATACATTGATTTGCATGTATACTTTAACCATTGGCATTGCGAGGACGGGTAGGTCCTATGCATGTAGACTAGGTAGGTCCTATGTATGATATGATGGCTGCATATTGATAAATATATACGATGTGATAATTGAGTATGCCTATGCGATGATTGTTTAACCTGATCTATGTATTTACATATCATATGAGTGATTGCTGTTACTACTAAGATTTTTTTGAATCTCACCCCTTTCCAATAACTAACCTAAAGTAAAGGCAAGTTGCTTTGAGGGCAAGAAGGTAGACACGGATTAGTAAAGGATGCGACCAGAATTACTGTTGGTTATCTATTTTGTATCTTGCATATGTTGTGTATAAGTTAAGATCATAACTACAGTACCAGTAGTAGTAATGGTGACGGCAGCTTTACAGACATATGGTAAGTGAATAGTTGCCTACTAACTTGGTAAATAAAATAGAATAGGGCATCTATACACTAAATGGACCACAACCAAATGACGATAAGTTAAGAAACGATGAGTTATGAACAAGTTACAAACCACTTTATGATATTTTTAAAAAATTTTAAACTATTCAGAAAAAAAAACCCACTCAAATACAGGTTCGAGTCCTATCTTGAAATTGGGAATTGAAAGAGTCTTGAAAAGAATCTCGCTTAGTAGTTCAAATTTGCTGCATAAAACTCATCAGATTGATTACTGTAAGAGGGGTGTTACATGTATATGGGATGTTGGTGACTAAATAAGTGATAGCCTTAGTGTATGAGTAACTTAAGGTTGAATAATTCTCATTGCTTTGGTCTTATAATTGTTCCTTGTCATACTAGGAGAATTTTCTGATCAAGGCATGTTTAGTAACTTAAACAAGCAAACAAATCACCTAGCCTAGAAGCAAACTTCTCACAAAGACACAAAGTCAAGTCACACAATTTGGCTTCACATTATTTATATATTAGCAAAGTTAGAGTAGATACATCAGGAAACTAACTCGCATGTGTGCATATACAGGGATAGAACACATAAAATTGCACGCAGTAACGGTAACTAAGATTCATAATTAAGCAAAAAGCTCCACAATTTTGAAGATTATCAAGCAAGTGGGATTAGAGAGGAAGGAATTGGAATATCCTTTAACCCTTCCAACATTAAAATCATATGCTTTATTATCCAACAAGTGGGATTGCCTTCTTCATCCTTTATACATCTCACTTGGTCCAAGTCTCTCGATTTTCTCTCATTGTTCTTTGCAATCTTGTAAATCTTACACTCTCCCGCCTTTGTTCCTAACTCCTTATAAAACTCCTCATATGCTTTATTATAAGCTTCACTCACTACCTTTTTAGTCTCCTTTTTAGCCAAACGATGCCTTTCCCAATTGTCAACATTATTACACAAGTGTATTGCTGTAAAAAAATCTTTCTTATGCTTGACTTTCTCTTGAACAGTCTCATCCCACCACCAAGTCTCCTTATCTTGCCGACCAAAACCTTTTGATTCTGCCAAAATTACTTTAGCAACCTTTTAGACCTTTTTAGACATGTTCTCCCACATGATATTAGTACTTCCTTGTAACCCCCACTCCCCCTCCTCCAAAAGAGTTCTCTTAAAAATCTCCCACTTCTCCCCCTTTAACTATCACCACCTGACCCTTGGATTTAAAACTTATTGGTGCTTTTGTTTTACATACTTAATATTCACATCAAGGACCAGAACCCTATGTTGTGTTGTCACGCCATCCCCAGGGATCACTTTGCAGTTAGTACAAAGTCTTCTATCAGAGTTCCTTACCAAAAAGAAGATAATTTGTGTCTTGGCAGCTCCACTCTTATATGTTATTAAATGCTCATATCTCTTCTTAAAGCAAGTATTAACAATCTTGAGGTTATATGCGAGGGAGAAATCAATAATAGATTAACCTTCATTATTGAGCACCCCAAATCCAAAACCCCCATGAGCCCTTGCATGAGGTCCTACCTCCTTACCGACATGTCCATTAAGATCTCCTCCAATAAAAATATTTTTGGTTAGTGGGATACTCTGAATTAGCCCCTCCAAATCTTCCCAGAACTTTTCCTTAAGATGTGCTTCTACCCCTACTTGAGGTGCATACGCACTGATAATATTTATAATATCCTTCCCAACAATCATTTTTAAGGAAATGATTTTGTTCTCAACCCTCTTAACTTCCACCACGTTCTTTCTCCATTCATTATCAGTGATGTTGCTAACACCATTCTTTCCATTAACCTTTCCTGAATACCAAAGCTTAAAACTATTAATTTCTCGAGACCTTTCTCCCGCCCATTTAGTTTCTTAAAGGCACAAGATATTAATCTTTCGATTATTCATTATGCCTACCACCTCCAGAGATTTGGCATTCAGAGTCCCAACATTTCAAGAGTCAAATCTGATCTTGCTCTCATGAACAAGCTTCTTTAGCCGCCTCCGTTCAGAAGAGAGCGGTAGCCCTTGCTCATTTAACACTACATCCAAGCAATGATGCAGCGGCCCTCACTCACTTATCACTGTACTCGAGCCATACAGCACGTTACTTACAGGCAATGACCTTGCATTAGCACAATTTCTTCGTTGATCTATATTCATGAGAGATTCGACAGGGTTTTATGTTAGCTGTTGGGGCCTAACACAACCATCCTCTGTTACCCGGGCTTGGGACCAGCTATAAACATAGGCGGAGTTAAAATCAATAGCATTTCATATTTGTAACAATTTTTAAATTTTAAAAAATTAAATTCATCTCTAATCAATCAATAATTGTAATCAAAATTCAGGTGAAAAATAACTAATTTAAATTAAAAAAATCATACAAATAATATTCTTAATTTGGAATTTTGATGTGTAGGTTTTCCTTAAGTTATTTTCTTCCAAGAAAGCCATCATATAGTTCAAAAATGACATATTGGCAATTTTTCAACACTTTCAGGGAAGACTTGTTAGAAGAAGACTCTGGGATCCCGCAATTTCACGTGTAGGTTTTCCAATGCGGCAATCCTTTATGTATATTGGTGATTCTGCATTTCTGTGAGATTTTCGTGGCCATAACTACCATTGCATCAAACGTCTACTTTCTCTTTTTGGCATATTTTCTGTGTGAAACAGTAGCCACACAGCACATACCACTTGGCTCTTCACTTTCCCCTACTGTCCCTCCCACTTCATGGCCTTTACCTTCTGGTCGATTTGTATTTGGCTCTTACCAGCAAGGCAATGGCTTATTCAAACTTGGAATCTGGTCATTCGATGGGACTAAGAAAACTATCGTGTGGACTGCAAATCATAATGACCCTCCTGTCTCCTCAAATGCAAGGCTTGTTCTTACAATAAATGGTGAGCTTTTTCTGCAAACAAGTCTAGGGCAAAAGAAGATCATTGCTCATAGTAACAATGGAAACGTCTCCTCTGCTTCCATGCTTGATTCTGGAAACTTTGTTCTACAAAACACTTTGGCAAGTGATACTATGTTAGGGGGTCAAATTCTACCAGGTGTGAGTAAATTGGCGTCTAGGTCATCAGAAACAAGCCAATCTTCTGGAAGGCTTCAACTTTCCATTCAGGTTGATGGAAACCTTGTTCTGTATCCATGATATTCTGATCACACAAGTTGGGATGCTTACTGGGCCTCTGATACTGATTCTAACACCGGTTTCAAATATTATGTTTTCCTCAACAACACAAATCCTAAGCCCCTAAGTATTGTAAAAGGCACTAGTTCCAAATCAAAATACTTTGCAAGTGGGTGATAGAAGCTTCGAAGGAAACAACACTATTTATCAACTATTGATTCTGATAGAGTTTTATGACTCTATGCTCATTTTGACAACGCAAATGGCATTCATCGAGTTGTAGAGTTGTGGTCACCAGAAGAGTTGGAGAATCTTTGTAATGTGAAGAGTTTTTATGAGTTCAAGAGCTAAAGACTACCAGTAAGAAAGCAATTGTGATGATCATTGTTGTCATCTTTGGTTTTGCTATTCTTTTGTTTTCAGCTATTGGAATCTCTGGCCATTTAATTTACAAGATTGGAGTTTTAAATTACAAGAGGTTGTTGGAGATTGGAGATTTAGGCATGAGCCAAGGGATTAATCTTAGGGTATTTTCATACAATGAGCTGAAGAAAGCAAAACGGATGGTTTCAAACAAGAGATGGGCAAGGGCGCCTTTAGATCAGTTTATAGAGGAACTTTACACAAAGGAAGAAAATTGATTCCCATAAAAAGGCTACACAAGTTAATTGAAGAAGGACAGAGAGAACAAGCTGAAATGCAAGCCATTGTGAAAATCCACCACAAAACCTTAGTTCGCCTAATGTGATATTGTGCTGAGGGATCTAAAAGGCTTCTAGTTTATGAGTTCAACAATAATGGCTCCATTAAGAAGCTTATCTTTGGGGACAATTCTCTGTGTTTAGATTGGGATCTGTTAGAAGTTATTGTGTGAATATAGATTAGACAGTAGCATGATATTGTTGAAGAAGCAAGTCGATGGTGGAATTCTTTGAATATTTCTTCACCTACTCCATCAATTACGCTCATTTTGTCTCTGTTCTTGTGTATGTGTATATCTTGTAATCTTCTCGTTTGAGTGATATCAATGTAAATCAAGTTTCAAGATTATTTAGCTTTCATGGTATTAGAGCCATACCTCTTTTTCAATTTAGAATTTCTATTTCAATTGAGTTTGGCATTTTTCTGTTAACACCTCCGAACACATTTTGAACCACGTCTCAGATCTGTCATCTCCGCCAACTACTACATAACACGTGCCTTACCATCGTATTCTGCAGCTCTAAATCGGTGTTACCCTGAAGAGGCATCCATTTCAGACCAGCGTTGAGCCTCCACGCACCGTTGCTTCTTCCGCCGTCGACGACACGCACCGGCGCGTGAGGGAGATTCTGGTGAGATATTTCGGTGATTCCAACGGCGCTCCAACCGACTCATCCACCCTGTTCCATCCCTGGTACCCATCTGGTCTGATTCTCACTTTGAGTTTTTGCTTTCTCTGTGATTTTATGAAGAACCAGGGAGCTCCGTGACTCCTTTCTGAGGAATTTCAGTTCCTTCCTTTGTCCTTAGTTCAGTTTGGTGTTCTTCTACTCTCAAGAATACTTTGTTAACGTGGGATTCTAACTTTTGTGTGGTCTTGGTTGTGGCTTACTTTGTTGATATGACTTGCTTCCATTTTTTTTTGTTCGGGAATTGTTAGCTTGTTAGCATCTATGACCTCATTCTTACTTTAAGTACCTTAAGCTTATCTTTGATTACTATCGTGGTTGACTATTCCACATGGCTGAATCTAAAACATCTTATATGTTCCCTATGTCTGCTACAATTACCAATTCAAAATTGAATTGGACAAATTATAGTGACTGGAACAAAACTGTCAAGCTATATCTTTTGGGCATTGAAAAAGAAGTCCACTTAACTCAAGACCCCCCCTTTCGATGATGATGACAAGAGTTTGGCCTGGTCAAGGGCAGATGCTCGTATTTTCTTTTAAATCAAAAACTCAATTGAACCATGAATTCTATCTTCTGTTAGTTACTGCAACACGGTCAAAGAAATCATGAATTATCTTGAGTTTATGTTTTCCGGTAAAGGTAATGTTACTCAGGTTCATGAAGTTTGTAAAGGTTTTTATTGTTCTCAACAACAGGGACGTTCATTAAAGGATTTCTTCTTGGACTTCAAGAGGTTATATGAAGAAATGAAAGTACTCATGTCTCCATAGGTGGATCTTCAAACACGAATTAAGAATATGGAACTACAGGCTATCATTAGTTTTCTTGAAGCTCTTGATCCTTCGTATAAGACCATTCGATCTCAAATTCTTGCTAGTCAGGAGCTTCCATCTCTTGAAGAAGTGTTCTCCAGGGTACTTCGTACTGATAGTGTGGTTCGTCCGTCTAATGATTTGAATGCCAGTGCTTTAGCTGGGCGTGGACCATTTGACAACAAGCTATTTAGTTCCAAACAGGGATATAGCGGTGCTCTAAATATGCACTCTGCAACTCTTATATGTAATTATTGTAAGGAACCCGATCATATTAAGCAAAATTGTCAAAAATTATAGAATAAGCAATAACGTGATTAGCAACGAGGTTTTGCCCATATTGCACAGACACCTGATCCATCAGACATTGGTCCATCATCTGTAAGAGCACTCACTGCAGGTAATTCGTCTTTTGGTCTAGCTACTACCTCCACGAAGTGGGTCATTGATTATGGCGCTACCAATCATATAACAGGTAATCATCAATTATTTTCATCGTATGTTCCTTATGCCAACCAATCCTCCATATTCGTTGCCAGTGGATCCTCTGTCTGTGTGCTTGGTTCAGGTACTGTCAACCCCACTCCATCTATTTCATTATCCTCTATTCTTAATATTCCTGATCTTACATTTAATCTTCTATCACCCAGTGAATTAACTCGTCATTTGAACTGTTTTATCTCATTATTCCCTGACCACTGTTTAATTCAGGATTTGTCGATGAAGCAGATTATTGGTAGAGGCTATGAATCTGACGGTCATTACATTCTTGATGATATGGTTTTGCGTTCTATTGCTTGTTCTGGTGGTTCATCCCTGTTTGATATCCATTGTCGTCTTGGTCATATGTTACATTTGTCCTTAAAGAAGTTGTATCCTCAATTTTCTTCCGTGTCTACTTTAGATTATGAGTCATGTCAGTTTGCCAAACATCATCGTGTTCATTTGGCACCTCGCATCAATAAACGGGATGCTTCCCCTTTTGAGTTAGTACATTCTGATGTTTGGGGTCCTTGTTCTGTTATGTCTCAGACTGGTTATCATTATTTTATCACCTTTGTTGATGACTTTTCCCGTACCACTTGGCTTTACTTAATGAAACATCATTCTGAATTATTTACTCACTTTTGTAATTTCTGTGCTGAAATTCAAAACCAGTTTAATATTTCTGTGAAAATCTTATGTAGTGATAATGCAAAAGAATATTTTTCTGCCCTATTCGCCGAGTACTTGCAAAGTCATGGTATTCTCCATCAATCCTCTTGTGTTGATACCCCTGCTCAAAACGGTGTTACTGAGAGAAAGAATCGACATCTCTTAGAAACTGCACGAGCTCTCATGTTTCATTCCTCTGTCCGTAAAAGATTTTGGGCCGATGTCGTGTCTACTGCCTATTTTCTCCTCAATCGCATGCCTTCGGCTGTTCTTGGAGGGGATATTCCATATTCTATTATGTTTCCCACTACTAAGATGTTCCCTGTTAATCCTAAACTCTTTGGTTGTGTTTGTTTTGTTCAGGATGTATGTCCTAGTGTTAATAAACTTGATCCCAAGTCCTTAAGATGTGTTTTTCTTGGCTATTCTTGAGTTCAGAAAGGTTATCGATATTACTCTCCTGACCTTCATTGTTATCTTGTGTCTACTGATGTTACTTTTCATAAGTCCTCTCCTTTCTTCACTGCTTTGCCCGTCTCTGAGTCTCCCTCTGTCATGGATGAACCTGATGATATCCTAGTTTATTCTGTCCCTATCTCCCCAGTACAGGCTATTGTTCTATAACCTGATATCATCAATGATGCTAATATTGCTAATGTTTCACCTTCCCCAGTTCCTGCTTCGCCGATTGATTCCATTGAAACGTCCCTCGTTTCTACTTCTGTTTCTGTCGATCATCCCCTTGCTATAACTGAACCGCCTGTTCCAGATCCTCTTGTTGCTACCACTGATGACCTACCCATTACCCTCCGAAAAGGTACCCGTCCACATTGTCCCCCCAGACGATATGCTGACTGTACCTATCCCATCTCATCTTTTGTATCCTACCAAAATTTGTCCCTTGTTTCCTTATCCCTTGTTGCCACAATAGATTCTATCTCCACACCTACTAATCTTCACCAAGCCCTGACTCACCCTGGTTGGCGTGCCATAATGGATGATGAAATTTTGGCCCTTTACAAGGCTGGTACCTGGACTCTTATTGATCTCCTGCCTGGAAAGAAGGCTATTGGTTGTAAATGGGTGTTTGTTGTTAAAACTAAAGCTGATGGTTTCTTGGAATGATTAAAAGCTCATCTCGTTGCTAAAGGGTATGCACAAACCTATAGTATTGATTATTCTGAGACTTTTTCTCCTGTGGCTAAGCTCACCTCCGTTCTTCTTCTTATCTCTTTTACTACCACATATCATTGGGATTTACATTAGTTAGATGTTAAGAATGCATTTTTGAATGGTGACCTCCTTGAAGAAGTTTATATAGAGTAACCTCCTGGGTTCGTTGCTCAGGGGGAGAATAGGAAAGTATGCTACCTTCAGAAGTCATTGTATGGTCTAAAGCAAAGTCCTCGTGTCTGGTTTGATAGATTCTGTGATATAGTCAAGAAATTCGGATTAAGTCAAAGCAAGTGTGATCACTTTATGTTCTACCAGCAATCTGATGCAGGGATGATTCTTTTAGTAGTATATATTGATGACATTGTAGTTACAGGAAGTAATATTTCCGGAATCTCATAACTTAAAGTTTTCCTAAACTCTCATTTTCAGACAAAATATTTGGGGTCATTAAGATACTTTCTTGGTATTGAAGTTTTGAGAAGCAAGAAAGGTATTCTTTTAACTCAAAAGAAGTATGTTCTCAATCTCCTCAAGGAGACTGGAAAGCTTGAAGCTGTTTCCATTTCCTGAGAGATATAGAAGACTTATTGGGAAACTGAATTATCTAATAGTAACTCATCCTGATATAACTTTCTCAGTCAGTAGGCTCAGCCAATTTATGACATCACCAACGGTGGCACAATAGGAAGCTTTAGAACATATCTTGCATTATTTGAAAGGTTCTCCAAGTCTTGGTATTCTTTATATAGATTATGGGCACACTAAAATCGAGTGTTTCTGTGATGCGGATCATACAGGATCTAAGGCCACAAGACGATCCACTACGGGTTACTGTGTGTTTGTTGGTAGAAATTTGATATCTTGGAGAAGTAAGAAGCAAGGAGTTGTGTCAAAATCAAGTGCAGAAGCGGAATACAAAGCCATGTCACAGTCAGTATAAGAAATTGTGTGGGTATTTCAACTCTTGAAGGAAATGGAATCACCACAACATTGCCTGCAAAATTATGGTGTGACAATAAAGCAGCACTTCATATAGCATCGAACTCTGTGTTCCATGAATGAACAAAACATATTGAGATTGATTGTCATTTTATTCGTGATAAGATCAAAGAAAATATTATATCTACAGGGCACATACGATCCGACGATCAACTGGCAGATCTTCTGACAAAAGCCTTACATGGGACATGGGTTCAATATCTTTGTAACAAGTTGAGCATGATCAATATATATGCTCCAACTTGAGGGGGAGTGTTAGAAGTTATTGTGTGAATATAGATTAGACAGTAGCATGATATTGTTGAAGAAGCAAGTCGGTGGTGGAATTCTTTGATTATTTCTTCACCTACTCCATCAATTATGCTCTTTTTGTCTCTGTTCTTGTGTGTGTGTGTGTATCTTGTAATCTTCTCATTTGAGTGATATCAATGTAAATCAAGTTTCAAGATTATTTAGCTTTCAGGATCAGAGAAGAAGAATAGCACTGGACATTGCACGAGGGTTACTGTATTTGCATGAACAATGCATGGCTCCCATCATTCACTGTGACATAAAGCCTCAAAACATATTGATGGACGAGTTTTGGATGGCTAAAATATCAGGTTTTGGCTTAGAAAAACTTCTAATGTCATATCAAACAAGCACCTTCACTCGAGTTAGAGGGACAAAGAGTTAGAGGGACAAAGAGTTATTTTTCTAAGAGTTATTTGTTTTATTATTGTGTTTGTGTAATAGTAGTATATAGTTTTCTAAGCTTTGGCAGCTTGTAGCTGCAAATAAATAAAGGAAGCACTTGATGAGATCAGTTTATTTTGATTTCCTTCGTCTGAAATAATTTGCATTGTTCTGTAACACATAAATCACGCACACATGCACACCTAGAATTGATATTATTGTTATATTTCTTAGAAAAATTAATTCACATAAGTATTATTTTTTTTTATATATATAAAAGTTTAGGTGAGTTGGGTTCCAAGGACTCACCAAAGCCCAGACATGCCTCTGAGCTCAAAGAACTCTTACAGAGGTACTTACAGATCGCCTACCAACAAAGTTCTCACATCTGTGAGATTTGAACTCAACCTTGTAATCATGAGTCATCCCATTTACCAACTGGATCAACCTTTGTTGGTAGTATAATATTAACTCTTAAAAATAATTTACTAGAAAACTTATATATGGAACACTAGAGGTGGAAACAAGTCAGATCAAGTTTTAGCTAAAAAAGCCTAAGCATATAATGGAGGCATAAAGCCTAAGTTTAGGCCAGATCTAATTGCAGGCTTTTTTTATATTTGTTTGTGGCTGAGCCTTCAGAAGGCCTAAAGCCTTTTTAAAGGCATACTTGTAATGTAGGCCTTTCAAACTACTTTATATTATAGGCCTTAAAGAATGTGAGTATGCTTTGAGCCTACTAAAGTCTACATTTTATGTAAGTTTTTGGTAGGCTTCAAAATCTACACATATTGGTGTCAAACTCATGAGTTGATTCTCTAAGTTTACCATTTTTATGCTTCGAACTTGCAAAATCATGCTAAGTCGCTCTTAAACTCATATTAGTTGTACACTCAATTAAACTCATAAGTTCAGACACCGAATTTACTATTTTTATGTTTCTAGCTTACAAAAATTGTATTAACTCACTCTTAAACTCATGCTAACTTTTTTGATTTGATCATGCTTAATGGCTGTATATATGGATTTTATAGAAATTTCTTTGTTAAGTATGAAAAATTATAAAATTTGATGGATTTAATTTCAATTATTTGGATTTAAAATATATTTGAATTAAAATGTTATCATTTTTTATGCTGTGATTATTTAATTATACAGTATTAATACATATTTATTGATAAGAGTTTACTATTGAGTTCACATATGAGTTTATGTCACTGTTACGAATTTACTTAAACTCGTGAGTTTGACAACCTTACCTACACATATACAAATTGTATGCTTTAAATAGGCTCAAAGCCTACATATATATGTATAGATAGATATATTAAAGTAAAATAAAATTTATTTAGTTACATATTGTTTTCTTACAAAATTGTTATATATATATATATATATATATATAGGGAAAATAAGTAAACAACACTTAAATACCGTTTTAACTTACAAAACCTCAGAAAAGTCTGTTAACAAATGGAAATAACAGAGAAGGGATAGGGAGGAACATGAGTTCTTAAAGTGTTGGTGATTTTACAATAATGCCCATAATGTTTTAATTAAAAAGAGAGAGATAAGGCACCCTCGCCTGAGCACCACCGGTCGTCAGCCGTTGGAGCTCCAATGCTGTTGGCTGTTATTTCAAGGAGCAGACTAATTTGTTTTATACAAAAATGTGGAGTAGAGGTGGGATTTGAACCCACCCCACCAAAGTTCCACAAGGCTTGGCCATTGGGTCACCAAGCTCCCTTTAATACATATGCATAAGAATATATATATATATATATATATAAGTATAATGGTATCTGACTAAATGAATAATAGAAATGACTAAAGATGTAATGATAGATATTGACCAGAGACATACACTACAAAAAAAACATGATTTAGTAGCGGTTAAAAATGGGAATTCGTAGCGGTTCTAACAGCTACAAACTAGGTTAGTAGCGGTTAATAAAACCGCTACTAAATCGTACGTTGCAAGAGGCTTTGTAGCGGTTTTATAAAACCGCTACTCAATCAAAAATAACCGCTACATAATTTGTAGCGGTTCATATTAACCGCTACAACACCCAGAGATATTTGTAGCGGTTATATAACCGCTACAAATATAAAAAAAAATTATATTGAGAGCTTTTAAAAAAGAATTTTTTTTTTGTAGCGGTTAATTAACCGCTACAAATATAAAAAATTGAAAATTTGTTGGCGAAGAAAAAATGACATTTTTTATTTATAGCGGTTAATGAACCGCTACTAATTTTGAATTTCATGAAATTAGTAGCGGTTTTAAAAACCGCTACTAATTTCATGAAATTCAAAATTAGCGCAAAAAAATTTAAATTGAGTCGTAAAACGGCGCGTTATTTAGTAGCGGTTTAATAACCGCTACAAATATTTAAATTTTTTTATAAAAATATACAATGATTTATTTCTGTTTTTTAAATATTATATTAAATAGTTTAATTTTTTATTATTTTATCTATTTCAATTAGTTTATTATTCAATAGTTTAACTTATTAATAAATAAAATGAAAAAATGTAATAAAATAGGATTAGTAAAAAATTTATATTAATAATATTATTAAGGATAACTAGGTAATGAGGAATTATTATGTTTTCTAATATAATGTAATTATGTATGAAAAATAGATGAAAATGAGATAGAGTTATGATATATCTAGAAAAAAAATGGTTAGAATAAATTTTATAGAAAGGAAAGAAGTAATCTAAAAAAAATTGAAAATCTTGTTACCATATTTGATCGTATTATTCAGCTCCTCTACTCATACGAAAGAAGTTGAAAATGAGAGGAAATGAAAGAAAGGTAAGGTGAAAAGAAATTGGGGAGTGTTTGAAATGAGTTGTGGTAAGGGTATTTATAGGGATCCACATACTATTTGTAGCGGTTAATGTAGCGGTTATTAATTAGTAGCGGTTATTTATAATTTTGTAGCGGTTTAATATTCGTAGTGCTATTTGTAGCGGTTAATGTAGCGGTTATTAATTAGTAGCGGTTATTTATATTTTTGTAGCGGTTTAATAACCGCTACAAATATTATTTTAATTTTTTTTAAAAAATTTTTTTTTACATTTTATTTTAACAAATTTTTTGCATTTTTTGTAAAGACAAATTTTGTACACTTCAATTTGATCACTCATCGTCGCCATCCCTACAGAAATTTTGTAGAAAAATTATTGTTATTGATGTATTATAAAATTTAAAAAATTTAATTGAAATGACGTGGACTTAAAAAAACTCACCGTAGTAGAGGTAAATTGTCATCGCCTTCAGGGAAGTAGTTTTCAAAATCGGCTGGCTGAAATGGCTCACTCTCGTAGGCGATGTTATCGCCTTCACCCATGTCGTAAAGGTCTCTGGGCTTTAAATGAACGACCATGTGCCAATCCCTATGCCTCTCGTCCTCGACATAATAAACCTGATGTGCCTCTGAAGCTAGAATATACGGCTCATCATCTTGAGAAATACCAGTATGAATCGGCCGTGAGAAATTGACTGATGTGATCCCTAGGTCGTCAGTTGTCAGTCCCCGAGAAGTAGTGGTATTTGCCCACAAACACTTGAACAGCGTCAAGGTGAAACGGCCTTCATAATTAATCTCGACCACATCAAGAAGCTTGCCATAGTAAGGGACGCCTCCGAACTGCATGTTGGCGTCACTGCTGCTCGCATAACTCCTTGTCCCAAATGTGTCATAAACACCCGAATTCTGTGTTTGCAATCCTTGATCCCGTGAAACCGTGCAAAACTTAAAACCATTGACATTGTATGCTGTAAACCGTTTTGCATGATCAAGAGGGCCGATTGCGAGAGCTCTGAAATCTGGTGAGTGTGGGTTGTGGTCATTTAGTATTCTGCGCGCAAACCAGCTCGGGAATTCTATGTGGACCCTCCTATCAACTTCTGAGGATGTCTGTGTACGGATCCTGAGTTGATGCTTGACATGACTTATGAATTCCCTGCAATTAATAATGGAAAGGCGTTAGTGAAATGAAAGTGAGAAATGTTACGAAAGATATAGATCGAATAACATGTGAGTGTACAATTCTTACCGTATGAAAGGTTCAACTTGAGTGCAATTAATCAAGACATGTCTATGTGCTTGCAACTTCTCAGTTGCCGTTAGTTTGAAGTTCTCAGTTGCTCCAACTGGTTTACCAACACGAGGGATAAATTCTCCTGATGTCGGTGCAGGTTCCCGACAATCGTCAACACGAGGCGGGCGGTTGAAAGCCGTCTCAAGATCATCAAAATACCTTGAGCAAAAATATAGCACCTCATCCCCTATATAGCCTTCAGCTATAGAACCTTCTGGCCACGCCTTATTCCTCACGTAAGATTTTAATTTCCCAAGGAACCTACGAAGTAGATAAGAGAAAATTGATATAAAATGATGAAAAGGACGATTAGATAACATTAAATACGGACAATAAATTAAAGCACATATTTAAAATGAGTACCTCTCAATCGGATACATCCAACGATATTGTACTGGTCCAGCGAGCTTTGTTTCATGAATGAGGTGGACTGTGAGGTGAACCATCACAGTAAAAAATGACGGAGGAAAGATCATCTCCAAATGACAAAGCGTAAGAATGATTTTCGACTGCAGCTGATCGAGCTCCTCAACGATCAAAACCTTAGAACACAACTTGCGAAAGAAAGAACAAAGTTCCACCAAAACGATGGAAACATCGGGAGGAAGTGTATTCTTTATAGCCAGAGGGAGTAACTGCTGCATAAGAACATGTGAGTCGTGACTCTTCAGGCCAGTAACCTTTCGAGCCTGCAAGTCGACACATCGAGAAATATTGCTTGAATACCCATCAGGAACTTTTAATTTCTTCAACGTCGCGAGGAACACATCCTTGTTCGGTTTTGTGAGGGTAAACTTTGCCGGTGTAAATCTGTCATGCTCATCTGGCCAAGCGTCTTCACGAACTCCCATGTCGCGTAAATCTTTCCTCGCTTTAAGGTGATCTTTTGTCTTGCCGGGTTCGTTAAGCAGCGTATACAGCACATTGTCGCAAACATTCTTTTCAATGTGCATTACATCAAGACTGTGGCGAAGTAAATTAGATCTCCAATATGGAAGCGTGAAGAAAATACTTATCTTCTTCCATTGCTGAGGAGCCAAAGTCCTGCGCGTCTTTTGGCGAGTTTTTGCTGAATCGTCGCTTTTTCCAAACTCGAAGTCAACATGCTCAAGCTGCTGTAAGATATCTGTACCGGACAAAGTCTGAGGTGGTCCTCTTTTCTCTGGTTTCCCATTGAAGCAATTCCGTTGCAATATGAACTTATGCGTTCCATCGAGAAACCTCCGATGCCCCATAAAGCACCACTTTCTGCAGTGGGGAAGGCGCAATGCGTCAGAGTCGAAATTGCAAGCTGGACACGCCGACCCAGTATGCACATTCCAACCAGATAATGTGCCAAGGCCAGGAAAGTCACTGATCGTCCACATCAAGGCTGCACGCATGTTGAACAAAGTCTTGCTGTGAGCGTCGTACGTCTCCAAGCCGACATTCCACAGGTCAAGCAATTCCGCAATAAGCGGTTGGAGATACACATCGATGTCATTGCCCGGTGCCTTTTTGCCTGGAATGATCATAGACATAATGAAAGAGCTTTGTTTCATACACATCCAGGGGGTAAGTTGTAGGGAACTAAGACTACCGGCCAAATGCTGTAACTTGTGCTAAGATTCCCGAAAGGATTGAAACCGTCGGTCGCCAACGCAAGCTGAACATTTCTGGGGTCAGTCGCAAAATCTGGAAAGTCGTTGTCAAACGTTTTCCAAGCAGCTACATCCCGCGGATGTCTTAATTTACCGTCTTCGTTTTTATCAACGGCATGCCACCTCATGTGCTCAGCAGTTTTAGACGACATAAATAATCTTTGTAGACGAGGTTTCAAAGGGAAGTACCTGAGAATCTTTGCAGGTTTCTTCTTCTGCTTTTTCCCCTTCCGAATTGTCTTGTACCTCGATGTGTGACATCTCTTACATGTCTCCCTGCTGGAATCGTCTCCCCAATACAGCATACAATCATTTGGGCACGCATCAATCTTTTGATAATTCAACCCCAACCTGTTGATAATCTTCTTGGCCTCGTAGAACGTTGTGGGAATCTCGGCGTCGGGGAATGCATCTTGTAATAAGTCGAGCAACATCGACATTCCCTTATCTGTGATCCCACACAAGCACTTGATATGATACAATTTGATCAAGAAAGATAATTTAGAATATTTGTGAAAACCTTGATATAAAGGACGATCTGCCTCATCCATCAAGCTGAAAAAATCCCGAGCTGCTTCATTCCCCATAAAAGCCGGCTCAGAGCCGTGCACTTCTTCGTTGAAGTTGTCGCCTTGAAATCCAAACGCATCACGCACAGCATCATTCTCAGGATCATCTTCATCTACTTGAACGCCTACTTGAGAACTTCGAGGAAGAGCATCGTCATATCTAATGCCGGCCTTCTCACCATGAACTGCCCAGAACGTATAGTCGTCAGGGAAAGGCTTCACAAGCAAATGTTCCATCACAACATTTCGTGCATGCCACTTCTTGAACTTGCATTTCCGACACGGACAGACGATCTTGCCGTTACAGCTGGCGTGAGTGAATGCGAAATCTAAGAGACTGTTTAATCTGTACAAATATTCAGGAGAATTGCGCGGCAACCTTATCCATGATTTATCCATAGCTACAAGTGAGAGAGAAGAAAGTATATAGAAGAAGATGAGTGAGAAGATAATGACGAATGCCTAGAACCTTATATTCTGAAATTCCAACGTTTATAACTTTGTAGCGGTTATTAAACCGCTACAGACATTCCAACGTTTATAATTTTGTAGCGGTTATATATATAAAACCGCTACTAATATTCAAGCCGTTAATTGGTGGGAAATTCAAAATGTACTTGTTGAGTATTAGTAGCGGTTATATATATATAAAACCACTACTAATATTAAAGCCGTTGGACATTAAATATAAAAATAATTTTCTAATTTGTAGCGGTTATACATAACATAACCGCTACAAATGTGCACGAAGACGGCAAATTTCAAAATTCAAATGATTTGAGTGTTTGTAGCGGTTATTAGTGTATAACCGCTACAAACATATATATTTGTAGCGGTTTATGAAGGTAAACCGCTACAAATATATATATATATATACATTTGTAGCGGTTATTAGTTTATAACCGCTACAAATATATATATTTGTAGCGGTTTTCACTTAAAACCGCTACAAATATATATATACTTTATTTTTTTTAAAAAATTTAGATATAAATCATTCATACATTATTTCAACGCGATCTAATAATATAAATATAATTATATAAAACACAATAAGAAAATTCTGAAATAAAAACTCATATAAATATTTACAAATGTTTAAACAAAAGAAAATGTCATAAACTAAGGAGCTGGGGGCTGATCCTCTGGTGCTCCCTCAGGTGGGCCTCTCTCAGATGCCGCTGGATCGGGCCGCTGGGCAGAGTGAACCGCATCATCGTCATCAGCAGGAGGAGGAGCAGTAGTAGGAGGAGTAGTACTCGGGACGAGGTAGCGAGGGACAGGGGGAACCGCTGGATGCTGCTCGTTCGGGAACAGGCGACTCCATGCTCCCTCGAGCATGGTGTTCGCAATCTCACGCCACTGCGTATGCTGAGCGTACAGCATATCTGCGTGCACCTGCAGGTGCTGCTACACCTGCATCTCCTGCATCTGCTGCTGCTACTGCGCCATATGCTGCTGCGTCTGCTCCAAATCTGACCGCAGCTGGTCAATAGACTCGTCCCTCCGACGTCTGACCCCTCTAGAGCTGCCAGCCTCAGAGGCGGCGCTCCTGCCGTACACCATGCTCGGTCTGGCGCCTATCCCCATCCCCCGCACGCGTCCGGGGTGCTCAGCCTGAGCCAAACCCGCCTTCAAAGGAGCCGTCGGGTCCACTGACCCCTGTGACTCCTCAGGCTGGGTCTGTCGCAGCTCAGCCTGCCACTGCTGCATCCGCTCCTGCCATTTTATGAAACAATTAATAATTACCATTTTTCATTATTAACTTGGTTTTATAAAAAATATAATAATAAAATTACTTACAATGGCCGCCTCTGCCTGCTGAGAGGTCGCAGTCCCGTCACGGTGTCTGTGTGTGATGGCGTACAGCTCCGCATAGTCCGTCTGACGGTTCTCCTGCTGTGCCTTCGTCTCCTGAAACAATTACAAAACAATTAGTATTATGAAATAATCAGCTAAAAGTAAGTGAAGCACTTGAAAAGTTATCAGCTCGCTGTAGGTCACAGCAAAGGTCTTCGATCCTGCTATGTGGTGGATCGTCTGCTGCGCCCGGATCTCGGTGTTCCTCTGAGAAAGCTCCTGGAAAAACAAATAATTAAATGTATTATAATTTAAAATTAAATACAAATTAAATTGAAATTATAATTTAATATTTAACAATTACAAAATTATATATCAAAAATATAATAAATACATTACCTACGCCTGAGGGCTCCTCCTGAACTGGACGAAACGTGCCCAGTCGTTCGGCGGCACGCCGTCAGGGACGCTCTCCTGCAGCTGCTCCAAAGGCATCGTCCCGTCCCCATCCACCCTGTGGAAGAGACGGTTCCTCCTGTTCCTCTAGGCGTAGCCCATCTTCACGAGGGCGTACCTCTTCCGGTTGGCCCGGACGGCAAACCGCAGCTGAAAAAAATACATTTAAATATCAATAATTATAAAAACCATAATTTAAAAAAATAATTAAATAGAATTAATTACAAAAAATATTAATTAAATAGTTTTAATTACCTGAACCACCTCCTCCCAAGCCTGGTCCTTCGGCCCCTTCGGAATGTGCCTCCACGTCGGGAAGTGAAGGGGGAACCGCATCCAATTCGCTCCCAGGTCGTTCAGGAAGCGGTTGAGCAGGTGACCCCCATTGTGGATCGGCTGGTCAGTGCCCTCGTTCCACGGCACTATAACTCGCAGGGACCGGTCCATGCTGTTCAGACCGGCCACATCCAGCCTCCTCGTCGACACGTTCCCCTGCTCATCTGCACAGTTGACCGCACGTTAGATAAATTATAATTCAAAGTTAACATTTCTAATTTAAATAAATAATTTACTAAATTAAAAAATTAATTTACCTTCGACCTGCACCTCAAACCCAGTGGACCGCGAAGACGACCCTCGTGGGTTGTTCTGCTCCCGAGCGTCCTCCTCATCGAGGAATCGCTCCATCTCCCTGAACCCCATCGGCATCTCGAACTCCTCCTCGTTAAGGAAGTCCTCAACGCTAATCTCTGGCCTCTCCACCTCAGGCACCTCTGTTGCGGTCGTCGCCTGTGGGATCGTCTACGGTGCCTGTGGGGGGATGGGCTGAGATGCCGCGGTAGCCCTGCCTACGCGCTGTCCCCTCCCTCTGCCCCCTGCCCGGCTGCTGCCACCCCGTAAAATCGGTCTGGGGACCTCAGGGGCCTTCCCCTTATCCTGTCCTGAAGCCATATCAACTGTACAAAATAAAAAAAAAATTAGTCCATTATTATGCAAAAATATAATAAAAATACAAATATAAATAAAAATACGTGTTATATACGTACCTCAAGTGCGAATACTGCGGAATACTGAGCAAAAACTCCTATAGAGACGTCTGAACGCTCAAATCTCGAAGAAATCACTCAGAGAAACCTCAGGAAATAAAATGAGCAAAAGGAGAAATGAAGGAGGTGGGGGTTTAAATAGGGCATATATTAGTAGCGGTTATTAAAATAACCGCTACTCTAACCGCTACAAATAATTAAATTTGTAGCGGTTATTGTAGCACCGCTACAAATCTTCACAACGTTTGAAATTCTGTAGCGGTTATTGCCCAAAACCGCTACAAATTTCGAGACTCTTGAAATTCTGTAGCGGTTTTGGGCAAAAACCGCTACACAATTCTGACCTTTAGTATTTTGTAGATGTTTATGTGCATTAACCGCTACAAAATAACCGCTACAAGTTTTGGCGGGAACTTCGCGCCAAATTTGTAGCGGTTTTTTGTAGGAAACCGCTACAAATAATCTTGCCGCTACAAATTTGTAGCGGTTTAGGTAAAAACCGCTACAAATACTATAATTTGTAGCGGTTTAATATAACCGCTACAAGTGCACCGCTACAAAATACCTTTTTTTTTTTGTAGTGTTAAAGGTATTCATTAAATGAGTAATAATACAAACTTAAAGTGTAAACATATTGACTAAAAGCGTAATGATTTTAATTAAATGTGTAACATCCTAAATTTTATTTTAGAATTTAATTACAATTAAAAAAGAATTATTTATGATGAATAGATTTATTATGTAATTATTGAAATAAAAGTGTTTAGTAAAAATATGATTTATAAAAAAAAGTAATTAATATAATAAAATAATAATAATAAATGAAAATAATAATAAAAGTAAAGGGGCCCGTGGCCCTTTTACTATCACATGTGGGGGTATTAAATATACCCCCAACTTCATTTTCCCACCGTCATTTGGAGCATGAGAGGGAGAGAAGTGAGGTCGGTTCTAGAGGTGTCGTTTTAAATCCTGGCAAGTTTTTGGGATAATTTAGATAATCAAAATCACTTTTTTTCAATAAATTTCTTTTATAAAAGTTGTTTTATGTATTTTTCTCTTTCTATTAATGATAATATTGTACTAATTAGTAAGAATTTTGGGGTTAAGATTTTATGAGAGTTTTGATTTTTGATAATAGATAACTATAGATATGTAGAGGGAGGCTAATAGCTAATTTTAATTAGTTTAGATTTATCATTTGGTTGTTTTATGATTTTATAATTAATTTCTTTTAAAAAAAATTCATAAATTATACTTTTAGGATGTTTTTGACAGATTAAATTTGAATTAAACAATTTATTTGGGTCGTTGGAGGTATGATTGAAATTTTAATTAGGATGGTTTGTTAGATTTTAGGTTATATAAAATTATAAGTTATGATTTGATATTTAAGTTAGAGTTTGATATGATTTTGATTATGTGGAAGTTTGAAGAGTTATATAATAATTAGGTTAAGCTCATATAAGTTAGAAAGGAGATTTAATTGATCTAGGATGTTGATGCTGATTATTTTATGATTATAGGTATGTTGGAGGTAAAATTTGAACTTATGAAATTGAGTGATTAAAGTGAGCAATTTTGAGGATTTTAAAGTGATTAGAGGAAATTATTGTTGTCAAAAATTTTATTGAGTGAGATAGAATTAAGAAATTTTAGGATTTGTGATTTGAAAAGATGATTTGAGGAATAGATAAATTATTATTATTTATATAAGGAAATTAAAGTGAGCCAATCATGGGGTTCAATTACTGTTATTTAATGTTGTATTATAGCATTATTATTAATTTTATTAACGTGTAAATATATATTTATTGTAGAGTGAACTTAAATTTGGCTTGTTGAATTTGGATTCTCTTAAGTTTAGTTCTTGTTTCAAGAACTTGAGGTAACCACTTTTCAATTTATATTGTATGTTTGTTGACGTGATTATAAGTGTATGTTAGTATTTTTAATTGTTATAAATATGTTGTAGTATTTTATATATAAAAAATGTACAATGACAATATGAATTATGTTTTTAGTAGACTTGTTAGTTAAGTGGGCCTGAATGGTTTATTTGAATGATTAATAATGTATAGCATTAAGTATTGATTATGAGAAAAACATAATGATATTGAATTTGTGATGTTGAATTGTTGGATTGCATATCGAGTTGTATTGGATTTTACAGAGTTGCGGTTATGAGAGGTTTGATGCTATTATACCACATGGTATAGACGCCACTTGGCGCCCAGTGGCTAGCTAAATATTCTTAGGGCCCTTGGTATCACCCTTCCTTAGCCAATTTAAGGGTCAGCTCAAGGGACATGTGACCTCTTTCCATATTCTAAGGAAAGCGAACCCATAGTCTGATGTGAGTTCTGTAGCTTTTGGCCATGCTACACCTCACTATTAGAAAGCTTGGTGTAGTCTTGTCATAGAGATGAATCCTATTATGTGTTGTAGCCTGTGGGTTTTGTCAGCGGTTATAAGGATGGTTGTAGGAGTCATATGCATGCTTAATTACTCCTTGAGCTATTATTGATTATGAAAAACTATTTATACTTTGTTATAAAAATTGATGCTTAGCATGTTTAACTATCTTGTAATCATTCCTTGCATACTTGTTAAATTGGAATTGTGGTTATTGGGCCTTTGTGATTCACCCCCTAGTTGATTATTATTCTTTTCAAGTAAGATTCCTCATGGGATACGTTCAAGAAAGGCATTTGAGGCTTAGGTTTGCAATTGTGCCTTGTAAACCCTTCTCTTTTGGTAATTATGTGTTGACTTTGTATATTGCCACCTAAAGCTCATTCATAATCTAAAATAACTTATGAAACTATTTTGAGAAGAAAATAAAGAGGCATAAGGTCATGGGTTATAGATTATGACTTTTAATCATGGATCCACTTTTGTGTAAGTTTTGATAAAGTTAAGGTTCTATAAGAAAATGGAATTATTCAGGAAAGTCATAAATTGTTATTAATAAGATTATCGTTGTAGGAAACAATATACGACCTATTGGTAAATTATGTTATCGGGCTTTATTTGTCGAAGGCCTACTTATTATACTGTTGACTGATATATAATTTTAAATCATATGTTAAATAATTTTTTTAGTCATTGTAGACTAACGTCTTTCTTTTTTCTATCATCGTCATTTTTTAAGTGTTTTGGTCAAATCTTTTCTACTATGGTAAATCTTTGTAATTGGTTTCATCCTTTTCTACCATAGTGGTACTTAATGCAGTAGTCAATTATGTTTTGTAACTGTTAAATGTATAGCAATTAAGAGGTTGTTACAAAATAAGTAATGGAAATGACTAAAGACGTAATGGTATTAACTAAATAAGTAATGATATTCACTAAAGGCGTAAACGAATTGACTAAAAACATAATAGAATTGATTAAATGAGTAATGGTATAGACAAAAGGCATAAAAGGTATTAATACGTTTACTAATTTAGTCATTATCATTACGCCTTTAATCAATATTATTATACTTTAAGTTAATATCCTTACTCATTTAGTTAATACCGCTACGTCTTTAATTAATGTCATTACTCTTTTAGTCAATATCATTACGCTTTTAGTAAATACGTTTATACCTTTAGTTAATATCATTACTCATTTAGTTAATACCATTAGTCAATATCATTATTCATTTAGTCAATACAATTACACCTTTTGTCAATACGTTTACGCCTTTAGTTAATATCATTACTCATTTGGTCAGTACTATTGCACATTTAATCTTTTACATTACTCATTTAGTCAATACCATTACGCCTTTAGTCAATAAGTTTACGCTTTTTGTTAATATCATTACACATTCAGTCAATATCATTATTCATTTAGTCAACACAACACCATTACGCCTTTAGTTAATATCATTTCACTTATAGTCAATACTATTATGCCTATATATACATATATATATTCTTATGCATATATATATATATATATCAAAAGTGCTTACTAGCCTAATGGCCACAAACATTTTTGGAACCAAGGTCTCTTCCACCCTGGCTTCACATTTTTTTTAAAAATAAAAAAAAAAATTAACCCCCTCCCAAAAACAACAACCACGGGCCCGAAGCTCTGGCATTTGATGGCCAGAGAGTGCAACTTCAGATGTCATCTAGCTGATGGTGCTCCAATGAGGGTGCCTTTTTTCTTCTTTTTTTTTTGTTTTAATTAAAATATGATAGGCATTGTTATAAAATCACCAACACTTTAAAAATCCAGATTCCTCCCCTATCCCCTCTGTCACTTCTATTTGTTAACAAACTTTTTGAGGTTTTGTAAATTCAAATTATATTTAAATGTCTTATTCTCATATATATATATATATATATATATAATATTTTAAACAAGCCGAGCCTGCAAGTTTGTATACTAGACCTTTAAAGAAAAAGTATTGCATATTTAAATAAGCAGGTCTTTAAATATACCTAAAGTCTGGCCTCTTTTTTAAATAGGTCATGTCTTATCCAATTTTAACCAAGCAAGGTCACAGGCCTTTGTCAAGGACCTGGCCTATTTTCACCTCTATATAGAAACATAGGATAAGAAAAAAGTCTAAGAGTTAGAAGAGATTATGAATATCTGCATAATTGAATATTTACAACTGTTGCCTTAATTAATTATGAAAGAATGTATAAGAGATGCAAACATGTTTAGGGGAGCCTATTTTTGAAAATGATAGTAAATATTAAAGACATTAAGTAGTTCTCTACTTTTCTCAATAATGTACTCTCTCCTTCCCATCCCTTTTATAAAAACCTAAAATTTAAATTAATTTGGTGCCTTTTTAAAAGATTTTATTTAGGATTATCTAGGCATTTAATGTGTTTTTATTATTTTTACCTTTAGTTAATTCTATTATCTCTCCTCATCTTTTTCTCACGTTACATTGTCTTTCATATTTTCTCTCATTACTATCCTATTTCTTTTTCTTACTTACTCCCTTATAAATAAGGGTATACTTTTAAAAAAACAGTTTGTTTCGGATAAATTTATTACTCTTAACTGATTTTTTAAATCGTATAATTCAATAATCAAGCTCTTATAAAAAAGATCGGAGTAACTATTATAATACTTTTTCAATTTAAGTTAATTTTACTCATTTCGTCATAAACAAGTGCACCTTAATAAATTGTCTAAAAATTAACTTAATTTTTATTTGTGTCTCTAATAAATATTATAAATTTTTTTGTAAGAAATATGTATTCTGCACACTTTTACAACGATCACACTTTTTCAAAAAAACAAAAACATTCCACAGGCCCTCTGATGCCGGTTCTATAAATGATGTACAAAGTATTTGACTAAATGCCATAGCTGCACCTGTTGTGACGACAAATTAGTGTAGAAAGTGTTTTTATTCCTATTTTAATTTTTTAATTATGAAAAATTATTTTTTGGTATTTTTTAAAAATTAAATACATAAGTTGGATAAAATAATATTTCAAGGATGTATATAAAAACACTTAATAAAATATAAATTTAATATGATAAGAGATAAATCAGTCAGTATAATTATTTTTATTTTTAATAAATTGTTATTATTTTATACAGTATTTTTAAAATTATTTATTTAAATAGGATTCGCTTAATTATTCAAAGCTCCTTAAATTGGGGAAAATACAGGAGGCTTAAATCAGTATAAGAAAAAATTCATAATTTTAAGTTTTTCAATATAATTATAAATAAAAAATTAAATAATTTAAAATATTTAATGAATTAATTTTAACAGTGATGAAAATTAAATTGAAGTATAAGTTTTGAAATTAAATAAGAGCCTTATGCAATTATAACAAAATGAAAGGCACTCAGTGTCGGTGAAAAAAGAAGAGTATAACTTATTCAACCCTTAGACCCTATTTGGTACGTGGTACTGGAGGGGTTGGTATTGGGCTTGGCACATGTATTGCCTATTTTGTGATGTTTAGTATGAGAGACAAGAGAGAATATGGGATTGGGAATATCATGTAAGTGCACTACAAAAACATAGGGTATCAGAGATGGAATTTCCGTCGCTAATTCCATCGGTGACGAATTAGCGACGGAAAATGGTCCGTCTCTAAAAAGGGCGTTACTAATTCTGTTAGCGACAGAATTTTCAATTCCGTCGTAAATTTAGAGACGGATTAGCGACAGAAATTCCGTCTCCAATCTGCGACAGAAATTCTATCCCTAATGACAAATTCCGTCGCTAATTTTTGAGACAGATTAGCAACTGAATTTCAGTCTCTAATCCGTAGTATAATAAAAAAATTAATTCCGTTATTAATTTATGAGACAGATTAGCAACGGAATTTCCATATCTAATTTGTCCAAGATTAGCGACAGAATTTCCGTCCCTAATCCGTCACAAAGTTTAAAAAAAAATTAATTCCATTATTAATTTCTAAGACAGATTAGCAACGAAGTTTCCGTCACTAATCCGTTGCAAAGTGAAATACTTTTTTAAAAAATAATTTAATTATGTGACAGAATTTCCGTCATAAATCCGTCTAAGCTTTTTTAATTTTCTCTCTCCAATTAATTTTTTGTAGTTATTTTAAATTTAACGATAAATCAACCTTAATAACCTGTAATGGTTAAAGAATTGAAAGTGGAATTAAATTGATTGCAAATAAAATCAAATTCAAACCAAGTTCTAAAATGATAGTAAGTTAACAACTACAAAGGAACAAAAGTACTAAAGTAAAAATGTATATAATATATCAAACAAATCACACAAATATTTAATGTAGTCAAACAACCTAATAACCACCCTATCTTATGGTATCATCAGTAGTATGAGTTTCAGGGTTTGAATTGTTGACAGCCCCAGAGAGTTTTTGCTCAAGTGCTTCCAACCTAGTTAGAAACGTATAGACCAATCAGATCAAAGGAAAAACACTTTTATACAGTTCTAGAGACACAAAATAGAAACATATAGACCAAACAGATCAAAGAATTTTCTGGGTTCAAATATGGATAGTTACAAATTCCAGCCACAAATCAATTTAGCTTAAGAGTCAGTGAATAGTAAATTAAATCTTCTCAAGAACATATGCAACATATAACATACTAGATTTGAAGAGTATAATTCCAATCAGCAATGAGTTATGTGGCTCTAACTGATGCATGAAATAGATCAAAGTTCAATTTCCTCACACCACAACAATGTTGTAACCCCCTTCACGATTAAAGCCAATAATTACGTTCATAACACGTAATTAATGTAGAATTAGAGACCATATTTCAAATTAGGACTTATTAAGGTAATCTTTTGCCTAAAATCGGATTTACAAACACTTATTTTTTTTTCAAAATTTATTCACAATGGTCTCATATTCATAATACAAAACCAATTTGGCCTGTACAGGTGGATTCCATTTACAATTAGCAGAGTGCAAAGTAAATTCCCGACTCACTCGGGTTCCATTCATTTAATAAGGGTTTATACAAAGGCATAAAGCCCATAATTCATACCCTTTACTTGGGGATTACACAAACTACATCACAAATCTCAAAATATACATATACTTCCCACAAAATATCTAATAATATACAATGATAACCAATAACAAAAAAGAAACTCCTATCATAGAGCTCTACCCACTCTTCGTCACTCGTTTACCTTTCGATCTTTCAGCCCTGTCTAAAATGTTTAATTTTGGGAGAGTGAGATTCTAAAGAATCCCCGTAGTGTTAAATCAATCATATAATGTACAACAATAAGGCATGAAATCAAATCATTATCCATACAAGCAACTACAACGGCAATGGTTAGTATGACACATGTCATCTCTGACGATTGCTCACGCTGAATTGCTCACGCTGTATTGCATCACAACAATCCACACAGTATAATTCACCACAACTAGGATCCATATAAAGCATTTCATAACGCAAGCCATACAAGCAAGATTCACACAACCCACGGCTGGTTTCACAAACGCCGACCCACGGGTCGGATTCACAAAGATCCATGTCGATTACAACGGCAGTTCAACGGCCGACCTAGAGATGACCAGCGTCAATCCCTATACGGCTCACGCTGAAGTGCTCACGCCGTAATGTACTATGGCACACATTTCACAAATTTAATGATAAGTTATGCATACCAAAACATCATACACAATATGAGAGAAGAGTCACTACCTTGATCCTTCCGTGCGTGTCCTAGCGCCGGTCTCTCCCGAATAGGGCAAATGTCAAATCCTATATTCATAATTAGGGACGAAGAGTTATACTCTATTCCAAGACTTAATTCACTTCATAATACTTAATTGGTTATCATTATTACTCCTTTAGAACTCTAGAATACCTCTAATAACAGCCCTAAGGGGTTGGAAAGCAAACCCCAAAGATCCCTTTTTGGAAGGCAAAACACTAATTTCTGACGACCACACTCGAGTGATGGTACGGAAGGCACTCAGGCACAAGAGAGTGAGAGACAGCGAGTGCATACCCGAGAGCACAACAAAACTTTTCAGAGACAGGATCACTCGAGCACACTGGACCTCACCTGAGTGAAGGCCAAATGCCTCACTCGAGCACCCGCAAGTGAAGTCCAGGAAGTGAGAACCCGAGAGCATAAGAGAAATGGCAGTAGCCCAAATGGCTCACTGCACTCGAGCACAACACGGTTCACTCGAGCAATGTTCTTCACTCACTCGCAAGTGAGGTAACACTCTTGCCTCACCCTCGGAAGTGCAGCATAAACTAGAAGCAGAAATAGAAAGTTACACAACCGCACTCGAGCAAGATCTCCCCCACCCGAGTGATATTCATCCAGCACTCGAGCAGACCCCAGACTACTCGAGTGAATCTATCAGATACCAGAAAACGCAGAAAACAGAAGCATTTTCCCTAACACTTGCCCAATTGATCCCAATGGACTCAAACTTACCCTAAAGCCACTCCCACAGAAAAACACCCAATAAACTCAATGGACTCATCAGAATCATCGAAATCCTACTCCATTATCATGCTTTGGGTTTTGGGCAACAAAATCCATAATATACCAATCTCATCCAAACATCACATTTCAATCACCAATCAATCTATCTATCCTAAACTTATTCCAAAATACCATTCTCATGCCAAAAACATACCAAATGAACAGTGACACTCATTTTCAGATTCAAGCCAAAATTTTCAGAAATTATAAACTACTTCAAATGGCATGAAACTTAGATAGATAGATTAGTCTCACTTACCTCTTTCACTTCTCCAAAGACACTCTTTGATTCTCCAACAATCAGATTTTCATGTGGGCTCAAACCTTAACCAATGGTCAAACTAAAAACACCAAAATGAAGTTCATCACTCAAGGATCAACATTTATGAATGGTGATTGAGCAATGGAGATCATTTACCTACTCAAATCACAAGCTCTTCTTCTCACTTGGCAGCCATGGAGGACGAATGGGAGAGAGAAAGTGAGGAAGAGATGGAGTATGGAGAGGGATGGAATGATGATGAAACTACTCCCTCCCCATGTCAGCCGAATAGAGGAAGAGGAAGAAAGAGAAAATATTAATTAAATCATATTTGACTTTTCTTTATTCCTCTCTCTTCTCCCAACTTGCCACATGTCCACATGCCATTGGTTTACACAAAATAAGTCACCAATTAGCTTCTCTAATCCCTCCATTAACCATTTAATTACACACATCAGTTTCTCTCTTAGTTAGTAATTAATTTCTCCCTTAATCACTAACTATGGCCAATATTTCCCATTTTCCAAATTTCCAACAATTATGTCATATTCGATAAAATAGCCATAAAACACATAATAATTCCAATTAAATCCATAATTATCCACAATAATCATGATTAGCCCTTAATCAAAAATTGGGATATTACAAATGCAATCTTTAGCAATGAAAGCAACAGCAAGCAAATTGGCTATGGTTTGCAAAAATTCATAGAAAGATTGTGCCAGAACACCCAAAGAGTCAACAATTGGATGTTTGCAGTATGCAAAGTCAGGTACCAAGAATATCCAGCAGAGAACTTGATGCAAATATCAACAAGAATTTCAGTGAATAAAGCTTACCATAGATTCAATTTCGTTAAGCCAAAAGACAACTTTAATGCCTTCTATATCAGCAATTCACAAGTGCAACACAAAGCAGCAACTAGAACAACAAAAATGTACCATGAAAAATTAGAGAATTAGAGAAAACAGATTGATTTATCTATCAATACTATGAAAAATTGAAAGGAGTCATAACAGTATTGCTTGAATGAATTCACATACTGAAAACATTGCTAAGAAATAAAACACACCCTCTACCATGTTTGCATGGTTAAACAAGTGCAAAATTTGCAAGAGAGAAGATGGTGCTTCTTTTTAACTGTAATCATTCGCCTTCTAGTTCATTTAACCGATGCTGAATCTGACTTTTATAATGGCTTTCCCTTTCTTCCCTCAATTTGTAACCTGACACACAACTTGGTCGTTACTTCAATAGTGCATCTTCAAGATCCGTCAACAAATCTTCTCTAGAATTTCCTGTACTATCTTGAACAATGCAAAAAAAAAAAAAGAAACAATTGCACAAATTTGATAAAAGTTAGAAGCTTTATCGAAAAAAGAAAAAGGAAAGTCGTGGGGTATAACTAAAGGAAAATTTATCAAAAATTTATAGTATATCATTATAGTATGGTCTCAAAAGTCTGAGGCACATCACTTAACATGAGAAGCTATTAACATGAAAATAACCACAGTATATCATTATAGTATGGTCTCAAATGACATTAAATAACCCAGCTCTAACAAATTAAGGACAAGAACAGATCAAAAGTCAGTGATACATTGGGATGAACAAGAAAATGGAATAACAGCAATAAATATCTGACATGCAACTCATAACCCCCTAAAATTAACTAGTACCTTATATCTAGCTCCCTTGAGTACCCATAACCTCCACATTGATGATTTTCTCATTCTACTGTCAGTTCTCCCTTTCACGGTTCCTTTAGTAGAGATCATATAATGCAAGAGTAAAATAATGATATTTGGACAATCCATAATCATACAATAAATGTGGGACACATGCACACCGCAACACAAGGACAAACAACATCATTGAACAAGTGATGACGTGCTTATGTTACTTGATTCATGAGCATTACAAACATAATGAAATACTTAATCATGTTCTTACAGAAAATAGCATATATATATATATATATATGAATTCCCACCAAATACAAACAAATGTGAATCAACCCCATCAAGTCTTTAATAGCCAATTGACCAATTGAACAATATACATCACTAATTCCTATTTCATTATAACATATTAACCAAAAGACAAGGATATTATCAGCTTTAGTTACTCCTTTAGATAAGATGGCTTCTTCTTTTTTTCAAGCAGTTTGACAAACACATAGTAGGCATTAAGGTTTCATGTCCACAAAACAACATTCATAGTTTATGAAAGCACTATCCAAACCACTTTATGTATCAAGAAAGCTTTATTATACTTCTTAATCAATCAACAATTTCCAAGTACTAAATTGTTATTCCTCAATTCCAACCTGATTCAAATTAGAAATTGAAGAGAAATCAGATTTATAAATCTTGATTCTCCATCCAAACAAAACCCAAAAATATTATGACAATATCTGATAATAGCTTACTTTTCTCCAATGTGTTAGTTAAACCAACACGCCAAACTTCCCTTGCCTTGGACATTCAATAGCAAGGGGATAGCAAAACAAAATCCAATCCCACCCACGCACCCAACAATATAATGGATAACCTAAGGAAGAAAGAAGAATGGAGGGAACAAGATGGATTATGCTCTATACACACCCATAACTCAACCCCAACAACAATAAACTAACAGCAAATTTAAGAAGGAATGAAGCTTATATGCGCATACCTACGAGGCAACACCATCCCAAGCAGAGAAAGAAGATTCTGTGACCCTTAATATTGGAACAGTGTAGGAAAGGCTCTATAAATTAAATCATGTCTCCCCTATGGAAAAGAGTAGGAAAAGCTCTATAAACTAGAAAGTTGTACACTGGAAGCATCAGGGGAGGTATAATATTGGAACACAAATGTAAAACACATCATAGGAATCCAAAGATAATAAAAAATTTTCTCATAAATAACAGTCCTTTCATCAATCATCTGTATACAATTACAAATTTTTCCCCAAAGGAATCAAGTTACTAACTTGCAAGCAAGCAACCCACTATAATTATTAGCCAAAAAAACCAGTAAAGTTAAAAACAACATGTCAAGAAACCCAGCCCGATTAAATAATGTTCACAATGATTTCTTGAAGTGTTTTTGCTTTCTTTTCTTATGTTTCCTTTCTCCATATTTTTCTCGTCCTTTTCATATCATCTGAGGTAGTTTTTCTATTTTTTAAAAAAATGGAAAAATTATTAAAGAAACAGCACACCGAAAGCCAATATTGCACCCAATAATCTTATACCTTACTTAATAGAGAGCCTTGAAGAAACTGAGTTATTGTCATTGATGAACACTCTGCTCAAGGGGTGAGCCAGGAACAAAGGGCACAAAACCCCACCCGCCGAAAATAGGTCGCATGACAGCATTCTCAAATTTTCCCCAATAATTGTGGACGCCTCTGGTAGGTAAGCTCAGGAGCGGCAGATTGAAGTCCGAGAAGTATATAGAAGTCGAAGAAGGGGAAGCTTGGCTTTTTGTGAGCAGTAGATCGATCTTAAAGAAAGTGGAGCTTGGGTTTTGGGAGGAGACGTCGAGGCAGCTTAGGTTATGGAGAAGTTGAGATTCGAAGGTTGGAGAAGGTGAATGTTGGGGTTTGTCGGGGGAGCCGTCGAACGAAGGAAGAGTTTGATGTGTGGAGGAAGAGGATTCACAAGTAGGGGTGGAAACAGGTCAGGCCAGGCTTGTGCTTTAACAGGCCTGAGCCTGGCCTGTGGCCTGTTGGAGGTTTTTTATTAGGCCTAAGCCTGGCCTGTACATAGGCCTGGCCTGGCCTGTGGCCTGTTAAGGAAGCCTGGTTTTAGAAAAAAAACTTAAACATGCTAACAAGCTAGCATCCTAAACAGGCCAACACAAGCAGGCCCAAAACAGGCCCAGTAACATTTTTTTTTTGGATAAAGGATACCATACAATCAAAACTAACACCTACAAGGGTTCCTTAAATCAGCCATGTCATCCAACATCCAACATACATACATCATAAAATATGAAATTAAATACAACAACTTAATTTTCATTACAACTTCACCAATTTTCAAATGTAAAGTTAATGATTCTTCTCACCTTCACATCAAATCTTCAAAATAATTTCTTCTCCTTATTCAAAGACCTTGAAAAAAATTAATGAAATATATAGTATTAGAGCATAACACAATTTAACATGTATAAAAAATAATATTATTTTAACAACCAAATGCCAACAACTGTTAAAACTTTGTGTTTTCTATAATGTCGATTACCAATGCCCAAACAGGATAGACTAAAAGAAGGATTATGCCAATTGTGTTTGATACGCCATGAGCTTTTGTGAAGGAAGCCCTGAAACCACCAGAAGCTTGAATGTGTTCTTGCAGTAAATAACATGCAATGGCGAGGCATATCACCAGGCCAATCCAGCTGCTTCTCAAGGTGCTAGCGAATAGACTAGGAGCCACAACTATAAGCAGAATCAAAGCAGCAGGCAACTCCAACCAATCTGCATGGAAGTTACATTTTCTTAGAAGCTCTTTCTTTGGTAAATAAAGTAAACATATCTATAAGAAAGATATTGAAATCGAATTGATTACAATTTTTTAACAAAACCATCTTAAAAGTGGTTCTCGTTCAAAAGCGTTCCTGGAAACGACTACATATCAAATTATAATTCACTTAATCAGGCCTAGTTAAAAGAGTTTTCTCATACACAAACAAATCAGTTAAAAAGTACGTTTGCTCTAGAATAAAACATAGATCACAAAAAGTCATAGCAGCACAAGATACTTGTCTGCTCAATCAAAGGCACCCCAAAAGTTTCTAACTTGAGGTCTTGACCCAATACAGACAAGAAGAACTATGATTAATGATTTAATGTCAACTGAAATCATATATACCAGGGAAATGTCTTGGAAAGAAAAGCCATAACACAATAGCAATAAAGGCTATCCATTTCCCAACCTCTCCCCTGCATAAACATGCCAATAAGTAGCTTGATAAGAGAAAAGAAATAGAGTTGAACTGAAACAACCAACAGAATCAAACAGAAATGAGAACAAAATCGACGAGCTGAACCAAATTGCAAAATTTCAAGCCCTGAATCAGACACATTTCAGTAATAAATAGAAAAAAAAAACCAATACTTACCTAATAGCTGAAATGAAACACGACGGAGAGTCTTCGACGGTGGACTGAGAGTGAGAGACGACAGAGAGAGGACCGATCTTCGACGGTGGACTGAGAGTGAGGGACGACGGAGAGAGGACCGATCTTTGACAGGAAGGACAGATCTTTGACTGGCACACTGGGAGAAGACGGAGAGAGGACGGTTGCGACTTGCCGGAGATGGTCGGCGGAGATAGCCGACGAGCTACATGCTGTCTTGCGGATTTCTGGTGCAGTCACTCAGAGTCACAGTAGAGCTATGGGATAATGGGAGATTGGGAGTTGAGAGTCGAGATTGGTATAATGGGAGATTGCGGTGTGGTCACTCACAGTCGCGGTGCTGGATCCCTGGACGCAGTTTTGAAACTGTGAAAATGAGGCTTTGAAAATTAGGGTTAGGGAAATAGGAAAGAGGAGTGGCAGAATTGTAATTATACATGACCTCTAGATTTTTTTTTTTTTTATAAAAGCTTAACAGGCTCAGGCCGGCCTGACAGGCCTAACAAGCCTGTCAATAAGCCTTGGCCTGGCCTGTTAAGATAAATAGGCTTTCAGAACAGCCTTGGCCTGGCCTTTTAGCTTGTCAGGCCAGGCCTGTTCAGGCCTCTAACAGGCCAGGCCATAGGCCCCTGTCAGGCGGCCTGGCCTGTTTCCACCCCTATTCACAAGTGAAATAAAGGTTAAAGTAAAATTTTTGAACGAAGGGAAGGGGGAAAGCTGAAAAAAGGCCCTAAAAATAATGGAGGGAACTACAGAATTTTTGGAGGGGAAATATGTTTTAATATGTATAAGTAGAGGGAATGCATATGCGAATGTTTTTGGGGCATGGTTTTTCCCACACATCTAGATATCAAAACTAAGTAAACAAATTTTTCCCACACCTATGATAACTCCTATGATTATACCTACTTATTAGTTTTAATTAACAAATCAAATAAGTATTTAACATTGAATTAAACAAACCAGCCGAGGAAGAGAGGGGAAGTCGGTGACTTTGTGAGGTTGAACAAATGACTAAGAGGAAGAACCAGAGATGGGAGATCTGTGATGGAATGAGAGAGCCCTAGAAATTAAGGAGAAGTGGGATTTGGCAAAAAAAAAAGCTCAAATATGGAGGGAATTTGCAAAAATCTGGAGGGGAAATTTATTCAGTCTTGTAAATGAAGGAAATGTGTGATTGTTTATGTCAACCCTAGAAATTATTGTATCAATCTGGTCCGTCGTGTTATTTGTAACCTAACCAATTAAAATACAACAATTCATGAGCTGATTTGGCACCTCTTAAATATTAGTTGGTATATTAAAAAAAATTAAAAGATTTCACAATATTTATTTTTTCTTTATTTGTGAAATCTTAATTAAATTATTTAAATTTTTAAGAAAAATAAAAATGTGAATCAGATGAGCAGCTAACTAGGATTAATATTAGTTGAATTGTTGTGTTTTAACTAATTATACCACATATGACATGGCAAACTAAGCTCGCACAATAATTGCACATACTAACTCCACCTTTGATTTAGTATTCAACAATCTTGATATGCTTAGAAAAACACAAAATGAAGTAAATGAAATTCCTAAAGGTTATATGATGCATAAATACCTATATTTAGAAGTTCCTTCGGCTAACAAGCGTGGCATATGTACTTCATAATTACTGGGTTGTTTCTCAATATAGAGTACAATTAAGGGTGAGATGGTAAAAATACAAAAACAAAATTCATACTGATTTTATTATTTGCTTTGGCCTATCGACCATCATTCTGATCCTACTTATTAGTCTCAATTAACAGATCAAATGAGTATTTAACATTGAACTAATTTCAAAACTTAATATTATTACATCAATGATAACAAAATAATTATTTATTAAGTTATAAATTGTATAAAAGAGCGACAAAAGAAAAAAAATTGCATTTTCTAAATTTTAGACTAGACTTATATTTTGAAATAGATTGGCCAAATTGCAAGATTGAACTTTTTTTCGATACAATTGTAAGATTGAACTTATACTGTCAATCTAATGAGTATTTAATTACACATTCATATAATATATGTAGTAGTAATTATTTACATGTTTTTATGTATTATTTGAAATGATAGAATACATTATTACAATTTGTCACAAATTCAATATTTTATAAATAAAATCTTATGCTTTGCATAAAACTCAAAGAAACAGGTTGTGATGTCTATACTTTATAGATTGTATCATGAGTTGTTATGAATTTTAACTTTTATATATTAGTGTTCTTTGTTTGTATTTTTTTTTAATTTTTATCTACGGATTTCATAACTATATATAGCTTTCAAAACAACTATTGTATTTTTATTTTGTTAAAGAAATCATATTAGTAACACTAATAAATAAATGTAAAAAATATATTGATTAGCAGTCTAATTAATTTCAAGAAATTGGCACTACAATTATTCTTTCTTCATTTATTAT
Organism: Inga oerstediana; assembly: GCA_963210345.1. Lineage (NCBI taxonomy): Eukaryota > Viridiplantae > Streptophyta > Magnoliopsida > Fabales > Fabaceae > Inga > Inga oerstediana. The sequence goes on from OY723407.1 coordinate 41,283,484, forward strand.
GTTAATTTATAAAAGAGAGTAGTTCATATATTATTTCATTGTTTGTTTAGTAAATACAAACTCACATGACGATGCCATTTTTATGATATATGAATGTGTTTCATAAGAATTCATCTCCATGATGTCTCATTAAGTTTTATATAATTATATTATCATTTATTCTTTAAATGGTGAAAATTTGAAAATTTTCACCGGAATTAGTGATGGAATAGTGATGAAACTTAGATACGGAATAATTTTTGTTGCTAATTTCTGTCAAAAAATAAGAGGGTGTTCGGATGCTTGATAAAAAAGCACTTTTAGCACAAAACCATGGTTTTGTGCTAAAACATCCGAACACCCAAATAAAAGGGATAATCCCTTTTCTCCCCAAAACCATGGTTTTGGGGAGAAGCTATTTTTTTTTTGGATTTTTGAAGATGTGGGCCCCACCCTTTGATTCTTATTGGTCCTTTGTATGACGTGGACCCCATGCTATATCTCTCTCATCTTTATTTTTTTTTATTTTGACGTTTTTTCTGCATATATATATTTTTTTTTTTTAGAATTTTAACATTTTAATGTTTTCTCCTATCTTTAATATAAGATTTATTTATCTAATTTGATTATATTAGAAAAATTAGTTAAGTTAATTAACATTACATATAGACAAATTTATTTCATTTTTGGTATTAATTATGATCTTTAATGTTAAATAATGGGTTAAGATGCATCCTTTTTAATGTTGCTAGGAGTTTTCTTCTCTTATAATTTAACGCCTTTAGGTCAAATTTAACAGTTTTGTTAAATTTACATCATTTTTAATTGTTCATTGTTATTTTTGTATTTTTTAGAACTTATTTGTACCAGATGCCCCTCAGGAAAAACTTGACTGTTAAATTTGGATCTTAACCCTTAAATAATATAATACATAAAATATAAGTTTATTCTTTATATGTAATTATCATAAAAGTTAATGTCCTTTTTAGTAATTTGACCATGAAAAAATCTATTCTGATCAAAACATCCAAACACTCTCATTTTATCAAAATCACTTTTTCCCATAATCTATTCTCCAAAAGCTATTCTCTATTTTTTTCTCCAGAAGCTATTCTCCAAAAGCTAATAAGAACACACCCTAAGAATAAATTATCCCTTAAATTAGTGGCGGAATTTGTGACGGAATAATGATGGAATTGGTGATGGAATTTAGTGATGGAATTTAGTGACGGAATTTAGAGACGGAATCAGAGACGGAAATTAGAGACGGAATAATTCTATCGCTAATTTCCATCCCTAAAATTTTAGAGACGGAATTATTTCGTCTCTAATTTCCGTCTCTGATTCTGTCTCTAAATTTTTAGGGACAGAAATTAGTGAGGGAATAATTCCGTCTCTAATCCGTCTCTGATTCCGTCTCTAAAATTTTAGAGACGGAAATTAGCAACGGAATAATTCCTTCTCTAAAATTAGTGATAGATTTATTGACGGTTTAGAGATGGAATAGCGACGGAATTAATTCCGTCGCTAATTTCTGTCTCTAATTGCCTATTTTTTTGTAGTGGTGGGATTGTAACAAAACCACCTCCTCTCTGGTATTGCTTTCTTAATCTTGGGATTGAAAATTTTAAAGACAAAAATATCCCTGTTTATAATAAATTTTTGACAAGTGCACCCTTATCAGTTTTGACCTAAATTAAGACTCATCTCTTCTTATTGCTCTTTGTTGCCGTTGCTCCCATTCTCCATTGTTGCTATCGATCTCCATCTTTTTTTTATGTAAGAGCAAATATTCATATCAATAAGTCCTTACAGATGAAAAGAAAGAACAACAGAGACATTAAAGTAGTAAAAAACCTAGAACCAATGAAACCATAAGCAGATCTAAAATAGGTACGAAGGACATACACTACAAAAAAAAAAAGGTATTTTGTAGCGGTGCAATTGTAGCGGTTGTATTAAACCGCTACAAATTATGGTATTTGTAGCGGTTCTCACTTAAACCGCTACAAATTTGTAGCGGCCAATTTTTTTGTAGCGGTTTCCTAAAAATAACCGCTACAAATTTGGCGCGAAATTCCCGCCAAAACTTGTAGCGGTTCTTTTGTAGCGGTTAATGCACACAAACCGCTACAAAATACCAACCACAGGATTTTGTAGCGGTTATTGCCCCTATAACCGCTACAAAATACCAAAGGACAGAAGTTTGTAGCGGTTTTCAGTAAAAACTGCTATAGAATTTAAAGAGTCCCGACATTTGTAGCGGTTCTAAGCAATAACCGCTACAGAATTTCAAACATTGTGAACATTTGTAGCGGTTATTGTAGAACCGCTACAAATTTGGATATTTGTAGCGGTTAGAGTAGCGGTTATTTTAATAACCGCTACTAATTACTGGCCTATTTAAACTCCCCACCTTCTTCATTTCTCCGTTTGCTCATTTTGTTTCCTGAGGTTTTTCTGAGTGATTTCTTCGAGATTTGAGCGTTTAGACGTCTCTATAAAAGTTTTTTGTCAGTATTCCGCAGTATTTACACTTGAGGTACGTATATAACACGTATTTTTATTTATATTTGTATTTTTATTATATTTTTGTATAATAATGGACTATTTTTTTTTTTTAATTTGTACAGTTGATATGGCTTCAGGACAGGATAAGGGGAAGGCCCCTGTGGTCCCCAGACCGACTTTACGGGGTGGCAGCAGCCGGGCAGGGGGCAGAGGGAGGGGGCAGCGCGCAGGCAGGGCTATCGCGGCATCTCAACCCAGCCCCCCACAGGCACCGCCGACGATCCCACAGGCGACGACTATACCAGAGGTGCCTGAGGTGGAGGGGACAGATATTAGCGTTGAAGACTTCCTCAACGAGGAGGAGTTCGAGATCCCGATTAGTGGGTTCAGGGAGATGGAGCAGTTCCTCGATGAGGAGGACGCTCGGGAGCAGAACAACCCACGAGGGTCATCTTCGCGGTCCACTGGGTTTGAGGTGCAGGTCGAAGGTAAATTACTTTTTTTAATTTAGTAAGTTATTTATTTAAATTTGAAATGTTAACTTTGAATTATAATTTATCTAACGTGCGGTCAACTGTGCAGATGAGCAGGGGAACGTGTCGACGAGGAGGCTGGATGTGGCCGGTCTGAACAGCATGGACCGGTCCCTGCGAGTTATAGTGCCGTGGAACGAGGGCACTGACCAGCCGATCCACAATGGGGGTCACCTGCTCAACCGCTTCCTGAGCGACCTGGGATCGAATTGGATGCGGTTCCCCCTTCACTTCCCGTCGTGGAGGCACATTCCGAAGGGGCCGAAGGACCAGGCTTGGGAGGAGGTGGTTCAGGTAATTAAAACTATTTAATTAATATTTTTTAATTAATTCTATTTAATTATTTTTTTAAAATTATGGTTTTATAATTATTGATATTTAAATGTATTTTTTTTCAGCTGCGGTTTACCGTCCAGGCCAACCGGAAGAGGTACGCCCTCGTGAAGATGGGCGACGCCTGGAGGAACAGGAGGAACCGTCTCTTCCACAGCGTGGATGGGGACGGGACGATGCCTCTGGAGCAGCTGCAGGAGAGCGTCCCGGACGGCGTGCCGCCGAACGACTGGGCGCGTTTTGTCCAGTTCATGAGGAGCCCTGAGGCGCAGGTAATGTATTTATTATATTTTTGATATATAATTTTGTAATTGTTAAATATTAAATTATAATATCAATTTATTTTGTATTTAATTTTAAATTATAATACATTTAATTTTTTTTCCAGGAGCTTGCTCGGAGGAACGCCGAGATCCGGGCGCAGCAGACGATCCACCACACAGCAGGATCGAAGACCTTTGCTGTGACCTACAGCGAGCTGGTAACTTTTCAAGTGCTTCACTTACTTTTAGTTGATTATTTCATAATACTAATTGTTTTGTAATTGTTTCAGGAGACGAGGGCTCAGCAGGAGAACCGTCAGACGGACTATGCGGAGCTGTACGCCATCACACACAGACACCGTGACGGGACTGCGACCTCTCAGCAGGCAGAGGCGGCCATTGTAAGTAATTTTATTATTAAATTTTTTATAAAACCAAGTTAATAATGAAAAATGCTAATTATTAATTGTTTCATAAAATGGCAGGAGCGGATGCAGCAGTCGCAGGCTGAGCTGCGACAGACCCAGCCTGAGGAGTCACAGGGGTCAGTGGACCCGACGGCTCCTTTGAAGGCGGGTCTGGCTCAGGCTGAGCACCCCGGACGCGTGCGGGGTATGGGGATAGGCGCCAGACCCAGCATGGTCTACGGCAGGAGCGCCGCCTCTGAGGCTGGCAGCTCTAGAGGGGTCAGACGTCGGAGGGACGAGTCTATTGACCAGCTGCGGTCAGATTTGGAGTAGACGCAGCAGCAGATGGCGCAGCAGCAGCAGCAGATGCTGTAGGTGCACGCATATACGATGTACGCTCAGCAGACGCAGTGGCGTGAGATCGCGAACACCATGCTCGAGGGAGCATGGAGTCGCCTGTTCCCGAACGAGCAGCATCCAGCGGTTCCCCCTGTCCCTCACTACGTCGTCCCGAGTACTACTCCTCCTCCTACTACTCCTCCTCCTGCTGATGACGATGGTGCGGTTCACTCTGCGCAGCGGCCCGATCCAGCGGCATCTGAGGGAGCCCCACCTGAGGGAGCACCAGAGGATCAGCCCCCAGCTCCTTAGTTTAGGACATTTTCTTTTGTTTAAACATTTGTAAATATTTATATGAGTTTTTATTTCATAATTTTCTTATTGTGTTTTATATTATTATATTTATATTATTAGATCACATTGAAATAATTTATGAATGATTTATATCTAAATTTAAAAAAAAAGTATATATAGATTTGTAGCGGTTATTAGTGTATAACCGCTACAAAAGTATATATTTGTAGCGGTTATACACTAATACCCGCTACAAATGTACATATATATTTGTAGCGGTTTAACTTCAGAAACCGCTACAAATATGTATGTTTGTAGCGGTTATACACTAATAACCGCTACAAACACTCAAATCATTTGAATTTTGAAATTTGCCGCCTTTGTGCACATTTGTAGCGGTTATGTTATGTATAACCGCTACTAATTAGAAAATTATTTTTATATTTAATGTCCAACGGCTTTAATATTAGTAGCGGTTTTATATATATAACCGCTACTAATAATTTGAACATTTGTAGCGGTTATATATATATAACCGCTACTAATACTCAAAAAGTACATTTTGAATTTTCCACCAAATAACGGCTTGAATATTAGTAGCGGTTTTATATATATAACCGCTACAAAATTATAAACGTTGGAATTTCTGTAGCGGTTGGTGTAGCGGTTTAATAACCGCTACAAAATTATAAACGTTGGATTTTCAGAATATAAGGTTCTACGCATTCGTCATTATCTTCTCACTCATCTTCTTCTCTATACTTTCTTCTCTCTCACTTGTAGCTATGGATAAATCATGGATAAGGTTGCCGCGCAATTCTCCTGAATATTTGTACGGATTAAACAGTTTCTTAGATTTCGCATTCACTCACGCCAGCTGTAACGGCAAGATCGTCTGTCCCTGTCTGAAATGCAAGTTCAAGAAGTGGCATGCACGAAATGTTGTGAAGGAACATTTGCTTGTAAAGCCTTTCCCTGAGGACTATACGTTCTGGGCAGTTCATGGTGAGAAGGCCGGCATTAGATACGACGAGGCTCTTCCTCGAAGTTCTCAAGTAGGCGTTCACGTAGATGAAGATGATCCTGTGAATGATGCTGTGCGTGATGCGTTTGGATTTCAAGGCGACAACTTCAACGAAGAAGTGCACGGCTCTGAGCCGGCTTTTATGGGGAATGAAGCAGCTCGGGATTTTTTCAGCTTGATGGATGAGGCAGATCGTCCTTTATATCAAGGTTGTCGCAAATATTCTAAATTATCTTTCTTGATCAAATTGTATCATATCAAGTGCTTGTGTGGGATCACGGATAAGGGAATGTCGATGTTGCTCGACTTATTACAAGATGCATTCCCCGACGCCGAGATTCCCACAACCTTCTACGAGGCCAAGAAGATCATCAACAGGTTGGGGTTGAATTATCAAAAGATTGATGCGTGCCCAAATGATTGTATGCTGTATTGGGGAGACGATTCCAGCAGGGAGACGTGCAAGAGATATCACACATCGAGGTACAAGACAATTCGGAAGGGGAAAAAGCAGAAGAAGAAACCTGCAAAGATTCTCAGGTATTTCCCTTTGAAACCTCGTCTACAAAGATTATTTATGTCGTCTAAAACTGCTGAGCACATGAGGTGGCATGCCGTTGATAAAAACGAAGACGGTAAATTAAGACATCCGCGGGATGCAGCTGCTTGGAAAACGTTTGACAACGACTTTCCAGATTTTGCGACTGACCCCAGAAATGTCCGGCTTGCGTTGGCGACCGACGGTTTCAATCCTTTCGGGAATCTTAGCACAAGTTACAGCATTTGGCCGATAGTCTTAGTTCCGTACAACTTACCCCCTGGATGTGTATGAAACAAAGCTCTTTCATTATGTCTATGATCATTCCAGGCAAAAAGGCACCGGGCAATGACATCGATGTGTATCTCCAACCGCTTATTGCGGAATTGCTTGACCTGTGGAATGTCGGCTTGGAGACGTACGATGCTCACAGCAAGACTTTGTTCAACATGCGTGCAGCCTTGATGTGGACGATCAGTGACTTTCCTGGCCTTGGCACATTATCTGGTTGGAATGTGCACACTGGGTCGGCGTGTCAGGCTTGCAATTTCGACTCTGACGCATTGCGCCTTCCCCACAGCCGAAAGTGGTGCTTTATGGGGCATTGGAGGTTTCTCGATGGAACGCATAAGTTCAGATTGCAACGGAATCGCTTCAATGGGAAACCAGAGAAAAGAGGACCACCTCAGACTTTGTCCGGTACAGATATCTTACAGCAGCTTGAGCATGTTGACTTCGAGTTTGGAAAAAGCGACGATTCAGCACAAACTCGCCAAAAGACGCGCAGGACTTCGGTGCCTCAGCAGTGGAAGAAGATAAGTATCTTCTTCATGCTTCCGTATTGGAGATCTAATTTACTTCGCCACAGTCTTGATGTAATGCACATTGAAAAGAATGTTTGCGACAATGTGCTGTATACGCTGCTTAACGAACCCGGCAAGACAAAAGATCACCTTAAAGCGAGGAAAGATTTACGCGACATGGGAGTTCGTGAAGACGCTTGGCCAGATGAGCATGACAGATTTACACCGGCAAAGTTTACCCTCACAAAACTGAACAAGGAAGTATTCCTCGCGACGTTGAAGAAATTAAAAGTTCCTGATGGGTATTCAAGCAACATTTCTCGATGTGTCGACTTGCAGGCTCGAAAGGTTGCTGGCCTGAAGAGTCACGACTCACATGTTCTTATGCAGCAGTTACTCCCTCTGGCTATAAAGAATACACTTCCTCCCGATGTTTCCATCGTTTTGGTGGAACTTTGTTCTTTCTTTCGGAAGTTGTGTTCTAAGGTTTTGATCGTTGAGGAGCTCGATCAGCTGCAGTGGAAAATCATTCTTACGCTTTGTCACTTGGAGATGATCTTTCCTCCGTCCTTTTTTACTGTGATGGTTCACCTCACAGTCCACCTCGTTCATGAAACAAAGCTCGCTGGACCAGTACAATATCGTTGGATGTATCCGATTGAGAGGTACTCATTTTAAATATGTGCTTTCATTTATTGTCCGTATTTAATGTTTGCTTGTCGTCCTTTTCATCATTTTATATCAATTTTCTCTTATGTACTTTGTAGGTTCCTTGGGAAATTAAAATCTTACGTGAGGAATAAGGCGTGGCCAGAAGGTTCTATAGCTGAAGGCTATATAGGGGATGAGGTGCTATATTTTTGCTCAAGGTACTTTGATGATCTTGAGACGGCTTTCAACCGCCCGCCTCGTGTTGACGATTGTCCTGAACCTGCGCCGACATCAGGAGAATTTATCCCTCGTGTTGGTAAACCAGTTGGAGCAACTGAGAACTTCAAACTAACGGCAACTAAGAAGTTCCAAGCACATAGACATGTCTTGATTAATTGCAGTCAAGTTGAGCCTTTCATACGGTAAGAATTGTACACTCACATGTATGTTATTCGATCTGTATCTTTCGTAACATTTCTCACTTTCATTTCACTAACGCCTTTCCATTATTAATTGCAGGGAATTCAGAAGTCATGTCAAGCGTCAGCTCAGGATCCGTACACAGACATCCTCGGAAGTTGATAGGAGGGTCCACAGAGAATTCCCGGGCTGGTTTACTCGCAGAATACTAAATGACCACAACCCACACTCACCAGATTTCAGAGCTCTCGCTGTAATATCCCAAAAAGTGATTAAGGGCTAATGACTTTAAAAGTGGATATAATTATTGTTGAATAAACACTTTTGGAGAATGTGTGATGGGAATTTGGATATTTTAATGATTCCAATGGCTTCCTTGTGAAAATTCATGTGGGGAGAGTGTTTATTGTGAAATTGGAACCATTGGGAACAATCGTGCTAAAGTTGAAAACTCTGTCCATTGAAACTCTGTACAGGGCAGCCAATTTGTATGGACGTTTTAAATAGGCAAATGGTGTCTAAAAATTCTGAAATTTTCCAGTATTAAAGTTCACATGTCAAGCTTCAAAATGAACATATAATTTGTATCATTTTGATTTGTGACCTAAGAGTTTTGGATTTTTGAAGTTTGCCCAGCGAAATTAATTATTTTCTGGAACAGTATGCAAAGATTGAAATTCTGGGAATTTTGTGATGATTTACAGTAATGGCCAATATTTTTCCTATGAATAGGACTTAAATATATTTCATTTGGCCTTGGGATCACCTCATTTCGATTTTTCTAGAATTAGTTATGATTTTTCAAAGTTAGGGCAGAAAATCTGCCAGAATTTCTGAGAAATCCGAAAATGGGAAATTAAAAATTATGACATCATCATATTGTATGATGACATCAACATGGAATTAAAACCAATTACACCATCTTCATCAGCCATTCCCGACCCCATTCAGAAAACAAAAAGACGTGAGAGAGAGCTTGGAGAAAAGAGAGAAAAGAGGAAGAAATCTCGCAAGGTAAGCCGATTTCTCCGACGATCTAGCTCCTAACGCGTACAATCCTTCTCCTAAGCTATTCCTCTATGTGAATTAAGGTTTTGAAGCAAAGAATTTGGTGTTTCAAAGAGGCTAGGGTTCAGCCAAATTTGAGAAAAGCTAGAAGGAGCTTGAGGTAACTTCCAAACTTTCGTATATTGCTTATTCTGGCTGCTGTGGGCAATTTAATCGGTGAAATTTCGCCGGATTGCCATTGGTTTTAAAGTTTGGAAATGATGTGGCCTAGGGGTTATGCTGCCCAAATTGGGTCTTAATGTTAGTTGTAACCTAATGTAATGGTTAATAAAGTGGTTAGGAGTAGAAAGGAACGCGTTTACGGAGCCGAAATCGTAAAACCCCAATTTTTCCCGGAGAACATGTATATTTCGGCCAAGGCTGTAAATGGGTCTTAGAGTTGGATTTTCAATGATTTGATGATTCCATTGGATTCAGTGGGCGAAAATAGGTGGGGTTACAGTTGGGCACTTTTTCAAAAAAAGGCCGAGAAAGCATAATTACGGAAACACCCCTAAAACCCTAAAAGTAGGGCTGCCAAGGGCAATTTCGTAATTTGATATTGAATTTGATAATTCTGAGTACGGAAATGGATTCCTTGGGCGGAAATATGTTAGGATAGCCCATATTAGAATTTCGAGAAAAGTGCAACCGGTCCGGGTATGGCGGGCCCAGGGCGGGTCCCCGGGGGTATTTTTGTAAATTTTCATTATAGACTCATATAACCCTAAGTAACACTATGGAAGTGTCTAAATAGTGCATTTGGAATTGTAGGATTCGATATTTGCCGCCCTCGTGAGCCAACTACGCCAGCGAACGTCAGAAAGGAACGAGGTAGTGACTTTTCTTTTGTACCATATATGATGCATTGTATGTGTGTTATATCATTGATTTGTAATGAATTCGTATGCTGCGACATCTGTGGATTTGTGTTAGCACTGTCATTCCAATAGTCCCTGAGTAGCTAACAACGGTTCGGGTTAGGGCGGTGTGCCTTCCCGGCGGAGAAAGGGGATGAGGATGAGGTGTGATATATGTGATTATGTGAGCCGAAAGGCTATTTGTGGAGGCCGACGGGCCATTTGTGAAAGCCGAATAGCTGTATGGGCTATAAGGCTATATGTATGCACTGCCACGCCAATAGTCCCTGAGTAGCTAACAACGGTTCGGGTTAGGCAGTGTGCCTTCCCGGCGGAGAAAGGGGATGAGGGTGGAGTGTGATTTGTGGTGCTGCTGCTGTATGATGATTTGCTTACATGCTGTGTGCTTATGTGTGGTATAAATGTTTTGTTACTACTGGGATTCTCTTGAATCTCATTCTTTCCTTTAATTAACCTTTCAGACAGGGTGAGTGGCTCTAAGGAGAAGCGTATGACCCGGAGCGGTTAGAATCCTGTAGGGACATTTATTTTGGTTATGTTGGTTAAACCTGTTGGACAGGGTGTCTGTATATTATGTTGGTTGTAAAGAATAGTTGAACGTAGTTGTGTAGTCCCCTATATGGAGGTTGTAAACCCTTTTTGTGTATGAATGGAACCCGGGGGTTGCCGGGATTGCTATTAGATATTCTGATATGAATGAATGTGAATTAACTGCACAAGTGATTATATTCGATAATTGAACTTGAGACCGGAATAGGAAAGAAGTTTTGAAAATTTTATAAAGTCCCTACTTCACAGGGAGTTCTAAATGAGTTTTGAACTATTCGACGGTCTCTAAACCAATTTAATTACGTAATATCGAATTATAATTACGCTATTTAAGGCAGGGGGTTACACTCGCAATCGGCCCTCTTGATCATGCAAAACGGTTTACAGCATACAATGTCAATGGTTTTAAGTTTTGCACGGTTTCACGGGATCAAGGATTGCAAACACAGAATTCGGGTGTTTATGGCACATTTGGGACAAGGAGTTATGCGAGCAACAGTGACGCCAACATGCAGTTCGGAGGCGTCACTTACTATGGCAAGCTTCTTGATGTGGTCGAGCTTAATTATCAAGGCCGTTTCACCGTGACGCTATTCAAGTGTTTGTGGGCAAATACCACTACTTCTCGGGGACTAACAACTGACGACCTAGGGATCACATCAGTCAATTTCTCACGCCCGATTCATACTGGTATTTCTCAAGATGATGAGCCGTATATTCTAGCTTCAGAGGCACATCAGGTTTATTATGTCGAGGACGAGCGGCATAGGGATTGGCACATGGTCGTTCATTTAAAGCCAAGAGACCTTTACGATATGGGTGAAGGCGATAACATCGCCTACGAGAGTGAGCCATTTCAGCCAGCTGATTTTGAAAACTACTTCCCTGAAGGCGATGACAATTTACCTCTACTGCGGTGAGTTTTTTTAAGTCCACGTCATTTCAATTAAATTTTTTAAATTATATAATACATCAATAACAATAATTTTTCTACAAAATTTCTGTAGGGATGGCGACGATGAGTGATCAAATTCAATTGTAAAAAATTTATCTTTACAAAAAATGCAAAAAATTTGTGTTAAAATAAAATGTAAAAAAAAATTAAAATAATATTTGTAGAATTCAAGTGTAAAAAATTTTTCTTTACAAAAAATGCAAAAAATTTGTGTTAAAATAAAATGTAAAAAAAAAATTTAAAAAAAAATTAATATAATATTTGTAGCGGTTATTAAACCGCTACAAAAAAATAAATAACCGCTACATTAACCGCTACAAATAATTTAACCGCTACAAAAATATAAATAACCGCTACAAATAATACGTGAATCCCTATAAATACCCTTATCACAACTCATTTCAAACACTCCCCAATTTCTTTTCACCTTACCCTTCTTTCATTTCCTCTCATTTACAACTTCTTTCGTATGAGTAGAGGAGCTGAATAATACGATCAAATATGGTAACAAGATTTTCAATTTCTTTTAGAATACTTCTTTCCTTTCTATAAAATTTATTCTAAACATCTTTTTTTCTAGATATATCATAACTCTATCTCATTTTCATCTATTTTTCATATACAATTACATTATATTATAAAACATAATAATTCCTTATTACCTAACTATCCTTAATAATATTATTAATATAAATTTTATACTAATCATATTCAATTACATTTTTTCTTTTTAATTTATTAATAAGTTAAACTATTAAATAATAAACTAATTGAAATAGATAAAATAATAACAAATTAAACTATTTAATATAATATTGAAAAAGCAGAAAAAAATCAACGTATATTTTTTAAAAAAATTTAAATATTTGTAGCGGTTATTAAACCGTTACTAAATAACGCGCCTTTTTAAAGCTAAATTTAAATTTTTTGGCGCCAATTTTGAATTTCATGAAATTAGTAGCGGTTTTTAAAACCGCTACTAATTTCATGAAATTCAAAATTAGTAGCGGTTTCTTAACTGCTACAAATAAAAAATGTCATTTTTAACAAATTTTCATTTTTATATATTTGTAGCGGTTTTTAAACCGCTACAAATAAAAAAATTCTTTTTTAAGCTCTCAATAAAATTTTTTATATTTGTAGCGGTTATATAACCGCTACAAATATCTCTTGATTTTGTAGCGGTTACTATAAACCGCTACAAAGGTTGTAGCGGTTATTTTTGATTGCGTAGCGGTTTTATAAAACCGCTACAAAACCGCTTGCAACGTACGATTTAGTAGCGGTTTTCTTAACCGCTACTAATATAGTTTGTAGCGGTTAGAACCGCTACGAATACTCATTTTTAACCGCTACTAAGTCACGTTTTTTTTGTAGTGATAGAGATCATCGATGACTACACTCTGCATCTGGGGTAGCCTTTTGAAACCTTTGTGGTGGGTTTTTGATTTCACCATCAGCCATAAATCATCCATCCCTTTGGGTTAGATGCTTGATTGGGTAATGAGCATAAGAACATCCTGGATAAAATTCAATTTAACCAGCATCTTGCCTGCCTGTGTCATTACCTCTGCGTATTAAAAAAATTGATTTCATTAAAGGCTTGTTTGTTTGAGTCAAGACATAGAACTTTAACAAAAGCATTGCAAGGTTATTTCTTTTTTTCTATGTTGACTCACATGGTTGCTCAAAGAGCGGTGTTTTTACTAAAGTATCAATAATTAAGTTATATTTTAACTAATTTGAGTTTAGTTTAATTTAGGGGCACTCACAGAGTAAGGGTAGTAATTTGAATTAGACTTCAGTCGTTTTATTATATCTGTTGTTGTTTAAGATTATAAGTGCAGGAAACAGTAACAGAGAGAAAGACTGGGGAAGAAAGGGAGGCTAGCCACTAACAAAGGAGGGGTGAAAAGTTTTGTTATAATATTTTTTCCAATTAAATATAAGAGGTATCATCATAGTCTTTTTATAATTTATGACTAGTTATGAAATAACATTAATTTAAGCATTTCCTACCAATATTACTCCATACCAACATAATTTAAATGTATTAATCCCAATCCCAATAACAATTCATCAAAATTCAGTTCTACGGACGAAACACTGCCTTAATGTAAATCTAGGGATGTACATTAACTCTACTTCATTATCGAGCTCCAAACTAACCCTTAACTTCTTCTTTTTTTCGCGCGCGCGCATATATATATATATATATATATATATATATATATATCATTTATTCCTTCTTTCATTGTGAAGTCAGCAAAGAATTGGTACACGGATAAGGCACTCAATTATTGGGGTTTTTTTTTTTTTTTTTTGCAAGAGGATGCTTCTGGGAAATACAACCTGAGTCTATCATTTTATTATTATTATTATTTCCCCCTCAATTTAAATCATGTCAATATTGTGAGAGCATATAAATATATAAAATACACAATACTTTATGGCGACCAATTAAGTTGCTCTCTGACTGTATTAATACCACTAAAGAGATCCAAAGAGTGTATTTTAATAGTGTGAACATTCATATATACTCGTGCCCTCACATTCAATGAATAAAGAATAATCATAATGCCAAATCCACGGATATGTATTATTAGTGCTCTCCACTGTCGTCAACTATCAACTGATCCATATATTTGTCTAACAATATAAATATTAAATTAAGAAGTCTATATATATTTGCTATTTAATAGTTGATGTGTTCCATAATAAGCTTCTTTAATTTATATTTATATTGTGCAAGGTCTCAAATTTGTTTATTAATTAATTACATCTAAATGTTATGTATCAGTATTTAAATCTTAATTTAGAGGATTTGTTTTTTGGCAATTTCTTAAGTAGTCACGGTCTTCTGGTTGATGAAGTTAAGGAACCTTATAAAGTTTGCAAAAAAGTGAATTTCGGGGAATTTTAATTTGAAAACATGAACAAAAGCCAATGTGAACAAAATGAAAAACGAATGAACAATTAAAGCAAAATAACAAAATAATGGGAGACAGAGAGAAAGAAAAACGCGTAGAGGAATAAAGCTGAAAGCATCAAAGATATGCATTAAAGGCAGCGTGATGGAGTGGGCCAAGCCATTAAAATCTCGATTGGTCAATGAATCAGTTGAAACACTAGTTTAAAAGGATTATTGATCGAACCGGGGGTTATACTATTGGTAAGCAAATTAATATATTTCTAATCATATATTAACTGGGGATTAGCCTAACTCGACGGTGTGTTACACCATGTCAATCTTTAAGTTACTCGGAGTAAAACCAGGTCTCTTTTTTATGTGATCCAATTGATAGACAAGACTAGCTAGCCACACGATTTGGTTATCTAGTCTAATTTTTGGCTAGGTCTTGGTTTCTAATTCATTGGAGTAGACCACTCCTCCACCATATATGCGATGTACATACAAACCCCAATGTGAACATAGAGAGGGGGGCAAATAAAATCATGCCCATCTATTTTGTGGCAACTTATCTATACTTATCTCTTGTGTCATTTAAAAACACTAAAAAAGATGGATGGTTTCTCTGAGCTTCTCTTCTGATTTTCTTGGTTCAGTCACTTTCTAAAAACAATCTAGTAACAACATGATGGTAGCATTATTTGAACCCCAGACCCAATATAATATAGGCCTCGTTTGGTATACTGGAATTGATTTTGATGGAAATAAATATGGATATGAAAATGAGATTTGAAAGTATGTTTAGTATGTCATGGAAATGAGATATAATTTTTTAATTAAAATATTCATTGATTGTGTTAAAAGTCCACAATACCCTTCATAATCACTACTACAAAAAGATCAAAAGGTGACGCACATTTTGTAGCCCTTCTTTAAAGAAGTGTCACAGCTCCCTTTTTATTTTTTTTCTTTTTCTATTTTATTTTTTTAAAATTTTTGGGACCAGCTGTGGCGCCTGATAGGCCAGGTGCCACAACTGGGAAGACCAAGTGTGGCGCCTGACTTGGCAGGTGCCACACTTGACCCCACGGTACCAATTGTGGCGCCCGGTCATCAAGCGCCACAGCTGGCCAGACCCTTGTGTGGCGCCTGCCACGATTGGCCAGAAAGTGGATAAAAAATCCACTTCCTGCCAATCAGATTTCACCTATCTTATCTCTTTTCACCCGCCTTATCTCACTCTTTCTTTAACTTTTTTAACTTTACCTTTCAATTTCCCACCCCTCCTTCTCCATCATCGTGCCGACGGTCCCCCCTCCTTTTTCCTCCATTTCTGCACAAAAAAAAAAAAAAAAAAACACACACACACACACACGTCTTCTTCATCTAATTCTCTTGGTCCCTTTTTCCCTTTTTTGTTCCCTGTCTGTCCCCACTCCTGTCCCCTTCAGTTTCGTTGTTCCCTTTTCTTCCTATACTCTGTCTCTCTTCCTCTTTTGAACCCCACTCTAGTTGTCCCCACTTCACTCCACAGCTCACATTTTCTCATCCTCTTCACTCAAGCTTGCGTCACCAACGTGGTCCCCCACTCCCTGCGCTGTTGTGGTCAATTAATCGATTTGTAAGTGTCTGTACTCTTTTAATTTGTATGTTTTTTTTAGGTTCTTTTTATATGATAGCATTCTTTGTTTTATTTTTGTGCCAACTAGCTTGCATTTTTTATTAATCCTGGCCTTTAATTACTAAGTTGCTGATGTACTGCATGTGTACGTTCACATATCAATTTATAAGTTCTTGTATTATGATATAGCTAGCTTGCGTTTTTTTTAGGTTTTGGGCTTTTTTTTAATCCATAATTTGTTGTTACACTTGTTGAGTAATGAACTATATACTTGTAGTAATGACTAAACTCCTCCGACATGCTAAAGTGGGAGAGTGAGCACAATATTAAATCTGAATCACTTAATTAAGTTACTTCTTCCTAGTAGTTTTATAATATATTAAATTTGAATAATTCATGTTTTAATTTAAGAGTGGAGATAAGGTTGTACTTGACTATTATGACTTGGCATTGTGTGCTGGAGAATATAATGTACTCTATGATATACATGGTGATAAGGTATAATGGTATACTTATAAGTTCACAAAGATTATTGATTGTTGAATTTTAAAAGTTTTATCATGATTTGTTATTCTTAAAAATGAAAATAAATTATAAAGTGTTGATTAACATAATTTATAGTAAAATAACAAAAAGTAATTTATTTTTATATACTTTAAAAAAATACTATTAAAATAGAATGTTAAATGTGAAAAAAATAAATGTTATATAAATATATATATATATAATACATTTTAGACCGAAATGACACAAGTGAAAGGAAAATTATTTTAAACAAGTTTAAGCATTTCAATAATAATGATTTTAATTGTAAATCCTCTAATTCTATTTTAAATAAATTTTATTATTGTTAAATATCTTAAACGAATGTGTATTTGAAGTTTAATTTATTTTGTGAAATTATATAAAACTCCTACTTTAATTGGGTCAGTTGTAAATAATCCCCTGACTTTTTACTACATTTAGAAAAATTAAAATACCTTTTACGTGAAAAGAATTAACATTTGGAAAATACAAAATACAAGTAATTTTCTTAATAAAATATAATTATAATATATTAATATAAGGATGTCAAAATTAGATCATTTTATAATTTAATTGGAAAATAAATATATGTGTATATGTGAGATTTCAAAACATATATATTCTTGCTTGTTGGTATATATAAAAACCATTTCAGAACATATTAAAATTAAATATTTAGTTTGTTTTTCTATGATTCATAATATCATGAAACAACACATACAACAAATTAATTTTTGTGTTCCATTTTGCCAAAGCTTGCTTTCCTTTAATTTTATTTTACTTTTCTATGATTCATTTTTGTGTTCCATTTATACAACAAATTATTTTATTTTAATTTTATTTGTCCAATGAGATCTTAATGGATACAAACATGGTCCAATTCGTATTTGTCAACCCTTTTCTTATTGGCTACCATGGGAGTAAAGTAGATATAAATGCGCAGTCTAATGATCTAAAAGATTACTTTAGAAAGAAAGCGACACCAAGTATGCTATTTTTAGTGCTATACAATGCGAGGTAAGTTATTAGTGGTACAATTTTTGTTTTTATTGTTTAACTTTTATCATACCATGATTTTTGAAATAATATTTTTAAAATATTTTAGGCGCCATTGGATATTGATAGTTATCAATCCAGCGGAACCTTAAGGCCCTCGTATTTACTATGTGTATCCTCTAAAAAGTGGTCTTCCACAAAACCATTCTGATATGTTACTATTGTTCAATAGGTAAGCGTACGTGAGTATGTGTAAATATTTGCATATGTGATTGAATAACTAAAAGTAATCAGTTTCTATTTGTTTTGTTAGTGCATTGACTACGTATCAGTCCTCTGTATCCTTAAGATATTCTAAAGCTGCTGACCCTCACCTTAGCTATCCTTAAAAGAAGATACTGATACTGATATATGAATTTACTCAAACTTTGTTAGTAAACAATTTTTATTCATAAACAAAGTTAAATATTGCATTATATATTTTGCAGTGCCCTTTCCAATCCAATGACAATAATTGTGGGAATCATCATGAAATTTATGAAGGATGTAATTATGCATGATCAGACATTTATTCCTCAAAAAATAAGTCATTTAATTGCACTTCATATTGTGTTTTAGTTAAATTTAATTAGTGCCTGATAATTACGTTTTACTGATTTTAATTCATTTTAATTTGTGGCTGATTGTATATATGTGTAGTATTATGAAGATCAACATTATGACATTTTGACTGACCATCAGCTTAATGAAGTGATCGATGAATGGTGTGAATATGTGTTTAGGCAAATCTCTAGGTAGTTATACTATTTAATTCATCACTATCTGTTGGCCTTTGTTGTGTTGTTTCTTGGCAATTGTTGTGTCATGCATGCATGTATTCAAGTTGAATTTATTGTATAATTCATTCACGTACAATATATTGTATAATTATTTTATGTACTACTTTAATTAATCATCTGTTTGTATCATTTTAAATTTATCTATCATTGTTGTTTGCTTTTCTCCATTCTGCTATACTGTGGATATAGATACAAATTGTTTATTAGATCATGCAGTGTGCAATACTGTAATTATGGGAGATATGAACAAAAAATACCCAAAAAAACGAGTTCCTTTGACGCTTCTTTAAACAAGGGCCACAGGAACTACCCAAAAAAAAGAAAAGAAAAAAAAGGAGGACTTTACTATGGCGCTTGCGTGTACAAGGGCCACAGGAGGGGACCTCCTGTGGCGCTTGCTGATGCAAGCGCCACAGGAGACCCTCTCCTCTGGCCCTTCCTCCAACAAACGCCACAGGAGGGTATTTTTAAAAAAAAAAATTAAAAATGCTATGGCGCTTCTAAGTGCCACAACTTCTTTTAGTGACGTCCAGATATGTAGCACTTTTCTAGTGTCACAGCTTTGCTTTATTATAATAGTGAATTTTTTTAATCCTAACTTCCCAAAAACTCAAGACTCATCTGTTTGACCAAAAGGGCCTATCTTTGCCACCGCCAAGCCGATGATGTGCCATCACCAGATTTGCCAAATGGTGGTGGAGGTACCTTACACTAGGCGGCGGTGGCGGCCCACGATAGTAAGGGGGAAATTGATGGTGGTGCTGGGGGTGGTGCTGCTGCGGTAGGTGAAATGAGCTAGTTTCTCCCTCGATCTCCTTGCTATGACAGTTGCAGGTGCGCACATTTGAGAGCGTTGAGCGTGCCTTCCTCTCCTGCCACTAGAAACTCTTCAAGCTTATGGGCACAAAATCAACATCGCACAGAGATCTAGCTTATGGTTGTCAAGCTTGTGACGGTCTTGTTCAATCAAGACGAGCGAGGACACATAATCAAGCTCGCATAGAGATTGAGCTCGTGGCTGTCACAGATCGATTATGCCCTCGCTGGAGTTGCCATCACACATGGGTCATCACCGGTGGTGGGGTGAAGCTTTCTGGTTCGAAAGAGGAAGTGGCGTGATAATGGAGGAAGATGGCAACCCAAATCTGGAGTAAGCATTGTCGTCATTATCGCCACAGCCAGGGAGTGAGCAGAGGTCGCCACTGGTGATTGAGCAGGTTGAAGACACAGAGGAAGGTAATGGAGATAAATGGTAGACGAGGTTTAGGGATTTAATTTGGGTAAAAGTGTCCAGAAATTTCATATTTTGAGGACATTTTAGTCTAAAAATTTGGCCTTCATGGAAGCATCTCAATTCCATTGGTCATAGAATGAAACCCAATCCAGCCCATTTTGATGGAATTGATTTCAACATGGAAATTAATTCATGCAAACCAAACAAACATTTATCATGGATTTTAATTCCATTTCTATCTCCATCTCTCCCATTCCAACGTACCAAACAGGGCCATAGTTCAGTTACCAACTTCTCCCCTCAAAAATTTCTAAAAACAACCTAAATTTATGGACTCATGTAGTGCATTTTATTTTTAGTAACAAGTGCAACTCTTTTTCAGCTATATATAGGTAAAATACTTTTAATTGTATGTAAAAACAAAAGATATTTATAATTTAGATAAAGATATGTTGCACATAGTTGAAGAATAATTGCACCTATTAAAGATGAATTGCACCTATTGAAGATGAGTTACACCTACTCAAAGACTCAAGTCCTTAGATACATTTTGACAGTAAATTTTATAATGGAGAAATTTTCAGCAATATTTCCACTCTTAAATCATGACATTAACCCTAATTAAAACTTCAAGATCAAACCCATCATCATCCACACTTTGATTTTATTTTATATTTATAAAAAGCAAAATGGAAAAAGATATGCTTATAGCTTGTTGTGGTGGACGACGTACGTCACACATATATATATAGCCTTATATATAAGATAGAGGGAAGGGTTCAAACGATGAAAGCAAGAAGAAGTAAGGGAAAGAGAAGAAAGCAGTAATTATCATTGGTTTTTGAAATGGAAGAAATATTGTGGTGTTGTGTTATGGTGTTGACGTTGATGAGTTTGAGATCAGCTTGTGGGCAACTTAACTCTGGTTTTTACTCATCTTCGTGTCCAAATGCAGAAGGCATAGTAAGATCAACTGTTCAATCTCACTTCACTCAAGATCCCACCATTGCTCCTTCCCTCCTCAGGCTTCACTTCCATGACTGCTTCGTCCAGGTAATTACTGCTTTTTATATATGGGCAACTATAATTAATTACTGGTTAATTAAGACATGATTATTTATTAATTAATTTGTTTATTATTCTTAACAGGGATGTGATGGATCCATATTGATATCAGGATCTTCAGCAGAGAAGAATGCTTTGGCAAACACTGACTTAAGAGGCTTTGAAGTTATTGATGATGCCAAATCTCAGCTTGAAGCTTCTTGCCCTGGGGTTGTATCCTGTGCAGACATCCTAGCTTGGGCTGCTCGTGACGCTGTCGTTTTGGTACGATCACTCACCCCTCTAAATGATATACCACCCCACCACTAATATAGAGATCGCTATTAGTCGGTTGGATTTTGTTTAAAATATACCATTCATTTGATCTCTTATATTTATATTTTTATTTTAAATTAATTAATTTATTTAATTTATGAATTGATATAATCTAATATTGCACCTGTAGATTTTTGAAAGATTATGTCATATTTATCCATATTAATTTATGTATTTTATTTTATTTAATCTATCTAAATTAGTTAAATGACTTTTATATTGGGTGCCGTATTTTTCATTCTTTCAAAATTTTATGGATTTGTCTAAAATATATAATGCTCTCGAAATTGGAAGACTGGAGGTCCAAGCTGGTCAGTGCCAACAGGAAGAAGAAACGGCACCGTTTCGTTATCATCACAAGCCTCAAACTTGCCTTGACCACTCGACCCTGTTTCAGTTCAGAGGCAGAAGTTCTCTGCAAAAGGCCTCGACGATCACGACCTCGTAACCCTCCTTGGTATTATTTCTATTCCTCCAAACAATTCCTTCACAAATAATCATCATCTTCCTGAACCAACGAGTCTGTTTAATTCTCTCTGTGATTCCGATCTTCTTCGTATATATACAGGTGCTCACACCATAGGCCAAACGGACTGCAGATTCTTCAGCTACCCTTTATACAACTTCACCACCACCGGAAACTCCGATCCGACGATAAACCAATCTTTCTTGGGGCAGCTTCAAGCTCTGTGTCCCAAGAACGGAGATGGGCTGAGGAAGGTGGCTTTGGACAGCGGAAGCGTGGCCAGGTTCGACGTTAGCTTCTTTAAGAACGTGCGTGATGGTCAGATCAGAGGCTGTGGGGGGACTCTGTTACAAGAAGTGAGGTGCAGAAATATGCAGGGACTGTGAGGGGCTTGTTTGGGTTGAGGTTTGATATTGAGTTCCCGAAAGCGATGATTAAGATGAGTAGTATTGAGGTTAAGACTGGAAGTCAAGGAGAGATTAGAAAAGTTTGCTCCAAGTTTAATTGAAGATATATGATGAGTGTAAATGGCAGATGGTACTGTGATTACTGATTGTGTTGTTGTGTGTAGAAGAAGGTACTGTGATTTTCTATATGTTTGGTTGGGGGAAAATGGTTATTGAGGTGAAAAGATTTTGGTGCTTTTAATATAAAAGAATAAGAAAAGTTTTGAGCTTTCGGGTTTGAAGGAACGTGAAAGTGTAGGGCAATTTTTCTGTCAAGTTGGCGAGCACAAAAAGTGTGGGTAAACAGAGTTAGCCAAAAATGCGTTTTCATGTAAACGTAGCGTCGGAGACAACCAAAAACGCGTTTCCAGAAAACTGAGTTCTGAAAAAACGGCGTTTTCATGCAAACAGGGAAAACATAAAATTTTCAGAAAAGCTAGCGTCGCATGAGAGATTCGAAATCTCGCGGGAAAACCCCATGAACTTAGCAGGCACACGCCTTAACCCCGGATCCGGTTTCCATGCTAATCAAATTGATGAGCAAAAAGCGCTCACCTACCAACGCACCGTTTTAATAAGTAAGGGAGAAATCTTGACCGTTGATCGCATCACAATCCTAACCATCCAATGTTTAATATTTTCTTCAGTTTTTTGTAATCCCCTGGAATCCAAATTTTTTCTCCACAGAAGAAAGGCAGGGCATCTCACGGACTGAACAACAGCACCCATAAGCCTCTTCGGTGGCGGCGTACGGCAAGATTTCTGGTTCTGCGATGCATGGAAAACTACATGAATAAAGCTACATGGCGGCGTACTCATCAAAGAAAAGGCCCTTGGCAACCTTTCTTCATGGATTTGAGGTCAAAATTTCTTTAGTTTACTTGCTACTTCATATTCATATTTGTTAATCATTGTTCGGAAATGATATAACTTGGTGGGTTAGCAACTCTGTGTGCTCATGAATAAAACTACATTTGCCATCAAAAATAAAAGAAGAGAAAGTAACTTTTTCTTGTGTTGGCCAACTTTTGTCCAAGGCTGAAGAATTTTATTCATGAACAGACATGCTTAAGTGTGAATCTAATAAATTCCAACTTATCTTTGGTACTACTTTGAAACATGCTTGGTCCACCTTGATTTTCTTTCTGTTTTCATCCTTCTGCCCAACAAAGTTACATTGCCTTGGTCTCTTTTGAATTTTTTAAAGTTCTTCAATTTGACAGTAATGTTACTTGCCATCTATTACTGTATTTCATGTTTTGTTTTTCTGACTTGTGTGAAGTTCGTTTTTCTTATGATCAGGAATTAGTATTTGAGGTTTATGATGAGACTGAAATTGCTGAGCTCAAAATAAAGGTGAGAGCTTCTATTCACTTGTTTGTTTCTTTTGTCACAGTTATAGTAGCTTATTGCTATTGCACTTCAGTAATTATGTTCTGTAACTAGTTAGATGGATGTTTATCGCCCTCTTATATGTTGCATTCATTAAAATTCAAGTCAAATAAAAAAATATGGTTTGCTCAAAATACATGATAGCAACTGATCAATATGAGAATGTTGCTCTTGGGATTTATTTCCTATCTCATTCTGTCATATTTATATAATTTCCTGCCATTTGTTAACATCATTGGAGGCTTCTGGCGACGATACTTATGTCCTAATATCATCACCTATGGTATGTCAACTATTACTAATAACTACAGTGAGCTCCACATTCAATAATCAACAATTTCTTTGACCAGGAACGTGTTTAGTTTTCATCATTTTATTTGTATCTTACCCCTCTACGCTCCCTATCTTAGGTTGGCTCATTTCAAAGAGGCAGGATTGTGAAAGGGAAGAGGCAACCTCCTATCTGTAATCAGGTACCTACGTTTTGCCTTTTGTTTCCCATCCTCCACAAGAGTGTTGCTATTTTCTTAAGGTCCATTTCGTACACACAACGGAATAAAAATGAATTGAAAAAAATAACGTAAAAAATTGATTTTTAGAATGAAAAATAACCTGTGTCCATGCTTAAAAAACAATAAAAAAGAATTGAAAATGTTGAGGTTGAGTAATTTAGAAAAACGACCTGCATTTTTTTTTTTGGTAACCATTTTATGGGGCACATGCTGTGTCAAGTTATCAGAGGATCTCACTTTGATTGAACTTCCCACATATAATACTCCACACATTTGTTCCTTAATTAAGTCACTGGATATCTGCATGAACTCGGCTGTCTACATTTGTTCTTGAATTTGCAGGGTGATGTAATCAAAGAAGGACAAGTCATAGGGTATCTGGATCAGTTTGGCACTGAACTTGCTGTCAAGGTGCTCTGTCTCACTTGATGATTGTGGATATTTTGACATATCAACTTCTGCTGGGTGGATATTTAGTGTGTTTTTACTGATAGTTAGCTGAATGGAAATCATTCCTTTAAAAATTACATGTTGATGAACATGTAAATTGACTGGACCTTTTGAGCAAAAGAATAAAAACTGACTGTACCTTCTATGCATGAGAGGTGTTTAACAAACTGTTTCACTGTATGGCTCATGAACTTATGAACTTTTTGGTGCTAAAAATGTGAAAGCAAAAACAGACTCTTATTAACATGGAATAGGAACTTTAGTTGATCATGTTTGACAGCAACATTATGCTTCTCTGAAGATCAAAATTTTAACTTCTCTTCACTAAATGGATTTATTTATGGGTTTGCCATACTAACCTTTGGTGTTCTGCAGTTTACAAATTTAGCATGTGGAGGAATACAAGTAAGGCCTTGCATCATTAATTGTGCAACTTTCTACAAATTGACAGTTTAGTTACCAATTGATCTGTTTGTTACCTTCTTGGAAATTGACATACAAAAAATTATAGTAAAAGATGGAAACTAATTTGCTTCATATTGATTTGCATATGTTGCAGATGGAAGATTGAAGCAAAGCAAATGCCACCCTACAAAAATCTGTCCTTTGAGTTGTGTAAGAAGTCAGAAAGTGTTCAATGATGAAAAGTAAACAAAACACGCAAAGCAAAATATCTCCAAAGCCAAAAGTTGTCATCCTGAGCAATACCAAGTTGTAAAACAATGCCCAAAAGCCAAAAGAGTCCATTGTGTAATTTTACTCTCCTATATAAAAGAAAAATGTATAGTTAGGTATGTAGTATGTCAAGTCTGTAAAATAGTCCCCAAAAGTCAAAAGGGGAATTCTGTATGATATTATTGAAATGAATAAAATATTATTTATTTTTGTATTCATTACCTTGTGTGTGGTTGGCCATAAGATCTATAGCTTCAAGTGATGGAATTTCATTAGCTTGTGCCTACATTTGCAAATGTTAGTGCCTATGACATCAAAATAAGATACCTATATATAACATTAAGTAGTAATCAATTTATTGATTCATACCATTAACAAGCTTGTAAATGACAATGGCTGTGATGTAGAGGGTGAAAAAATATGTTGTGCCGGATGAATTGAGAGTGGAATTGTTGAATCTTGTGTTTGTGCAAGTTGTGTTGGAGCTTCTATGTATAAAACTGTTGAAACTTGAGAATGTGTGTCTTTCATTTCATCAATCTTTCTTCCTCTTTTTTGTGGTGACACATCTTTTTTCTTAGATGGCTTCTTAGATGATGAAGCCTCTTGAGAGTCCTATAAGAATACAAATGTAAAGTAAGTAATAGTTTTTTTTCCTCATTATATATAAATTAAGACACAATACCTTTGGTACAACTTTTCTTCTTATTTGTCGATTCTTCTCTTCCCAACCCTTCCAACGTCTCTTTCTCGATTTTCCATCTCTTTTTTTGAATCCCTTGGGCATATTTTGTGGCTCTATTACCGGTTCAAAAGTATCATTTTCATTAACTTTAGGAATCTCATTCCTTAGCTTAATAATACCTCTATGAACAAAAGTAAATCCCTCATGAGTATCAGCAGCATCTGATGCCAAACTTCCCATCATAGCCATCAATTGTCTGTATCTTCGTGTTTTGTCAAGGCGAGGATCTGCTTGTATCTCATTTCCTTTGATGTCATTTACAACCCCATTCATTGCTTCCTTTGTCCACCGCTTCAGAATATATTGCTCAGGCATAACTCTTACATCTTTGGTCTCATATACTTTCAATGCATGGCAACACAATATCCCCGTGATCTCAAACTTCCGACAACTACAACAAATTTCATGCGTATTAGGGTTAAACTCAATTCTCCATTCCCCCTCTTCGTCTATCATATGGGCTGTGTATACAAACAATGGTTCTTTCTCATCACGTTCAATTAACTCTACAGAGAATTGGAGGTCCCATTGTTCTTGAAACATGTCAAAGATAGTTGGGGTATAAGATTTCACAAGTTGGCGCAAAATAGGTGCACTTTGATTGATCATCCTTGGTATCTTTTGTCTAGATTCATACTCAAGTTGCAATTCTTTGTATCGCTTCTTTGCTACAACTTTGTCAAACCTCTTGAAAAATTGATTAATGTCTAATTTTGGCTTCGTACATCTCTTCACCTCAGCATTCACACTTTCACTGATTTGTGTGCTTTTTATGCCTAGCGTGAAAATATCCTTCATATAACACCTAGCCCATTTCTCTTTGATTTTATAAGTGGAGTTCAACCATCCATTTTCATGGACATTGTAAGAACATATTAATTCACTCCATGCTTCTTCAAACTTATCCACTTGAACATAATCAAACATGCATTTTTTGAAGTCAGTCAAAAAGTGTGAACCTTGTTTCATCAAATTCCCAAGATGTTTAATGCCATTTTGCATTAAATGCCAAGTACACAAACAATGTCTTGTATTAGGAAGCACTTCACTCAATGCTCTAGCTATAGCTTGATCCTGATCAGTAAACACAGTTTGAGGCTTGTTTTGCATGTGAGCATCCAAGAAGGTTTCCAATAGCCACTTGAAAGACTCAATAGTCTCATCATACAATAACGCAGCTCCGAAAATGACCACACTTCTATGATGGTTAAAGCCAGAAAATAATGCAAGGGGTCGATGATTCCTGTTTGTACTATATGTCGTGTCTAACGATACAACCTCACCAAAATGGGCATAGTCTTGTAGCATGCGAGCATCTGCCCAAAACACATTGGTGATTTTTTGTTCCGTGTCCAATTGGTATCTGTGGTAAAATGAAGGATTATCTGTAACTTGTTTTTGAAAATATTGAAGTAGGCATCCCACCTCTCCAAACTTCATATGTCTTCGCCTTTTGTTCATCAAGTAGTTCTTTGCATCTGTCATAGTATAACCCAGATTTTCTTGACCACCAACATAAGTACTCATCAATTCAAAAGCTTCCTTGGGTTCAAGACCAGATTCTTGTGCAAGATCAATTTCAAGAGCCTGTGCTTCTGATAAATTTCTTTGTGATGGCAACAAGTGCTTTGTTTCTTCTGTATGGAGAGGATGATTATGTTCTTCACTAAAGTTAGTGACTTTGAATTTTTGATCAACTCGAGATACTATCATTTTTGCCTTGCAATTGGTTCTTGTCTCTGGCCGATATCTAGAAGAGGTTGTCTCTTTTTTATCTTTTTTTCGAACACCCTGTTTGCAACACACATATCTATATGTAATAATAGAACCGTCTTTTCTACTCTTTGTTCCATTATATTTTCTAACTCCAAACCCAATTTTCTTCCCATATTCATTCCAAAAGTTCCATGCTTCATCCAAACTTTCAAACTCTTTCCCAATTTCAAGGTTAAGTTCATCTTCCATTATCTGTTTTCCACATACAATAAAAAATAATTTTAAAAAATTTCTTTTAAAGAAATTGGCAGCAATGTTATCCAAAAAAAAGAAAAAGAAATTGGGAGCAAAAGATAAAAGAGACGATTACAGCTAATTTAATGTTTTAAACATAATATATA
Source organism: Inga oerstediana (assembly GCA_963210345.1). Classification (NCBI taxonomy): domain Eukaryota; kingdom Viridiplantae; phylum Streptophyta; class Magnoliopsida; order Fabales; family Fabaceae; genus Inga; species Inga oerstediana. Next base: position 41,311,320 of record OY723407.1, read on the forward strand.
TATATATATATATATTGAAGAGGCAATCTGATTCAGAACGCATATAAAAAGCTTCAAAAACCTCAATCGAAAAAAAAAAGATTGAAAACCAACCTATATTGAGAGAGTGAAACACTGCCTTCAATCCCAATCCTCCTTTGTGCCAAAAAAATTGAAACTTTCGAAAATCTCATCCGCTGGAACACATCCCTCAATATGTAAGTATATTTTGATTCTTCAACGTGGAAGCTTTTTCAGTGGGTGCAATCTTTTTCTCTTAAATAGCAGAAAATTATCTGCTCGTTTCCCTCCAAAAATTAGCGCCAGGTTGATTTTCCTTTGGGCTTTTCATAATATTAAGACCAAAAAATATGCTTCATTGAAACGGTGCGTTGGGAGGCTTATTTGTCTCATGACACTTGACTGAATAAAGCTACTCCTGCCTCTTTTTAATTGAAACGATGCGTTGGTAGGTGAGCGCTTTTTGCTCATCAATTTGATTAGCATGGAAACCGGATCCACTTAACCCCTCAGCCACAGCGACTTTGTTTAGTTACTTACCAATTTATAATTTATATATTATTAAATTATGGTCATACCAAAATAATCATTCATATTTATTCTTTTATTTCTAGTGAATAAAGGATAGGAAATTAAAAAATATAAATATATAAAAACACTATTGACACTGATACCGTACTTTAAATTTTCTAAAAAATTAAGTAAAAAAATAAGGGAAAATTATTCAAAAATGCCTCATTACAAACTTATTTTCCAAATGAGACCTTCGCGTGTAAACAATCTTCTGGTGTGTAAAGGATCTTTCTTTGTGTGCAAAAAATCTTTTATTGTGTGCAAACAAATCTTCCCTATGTTCAATATATATTCCCTATGTATGTGCGAACAATCTTCCCTAAGTTCTATTTGGCAAATAAGTTTCCAATAAAGTCTTTATGAGCAATTCTCCCAAAAAATAATGTATATATATCATTAAGGTTGTCAAACTCATGAATCTAAATAAACTTGTGATAAGGATATAAATTCAAAACCTCTACTCATTTTGGCTCTCTCCAAATTGAGGGTTTTTGAGGAAGAACCAATTTTTTTTTTTTCTTTTTTAACTATCATGATTTTTGTGATGTTCTAGTAACTTTAACTCTTATAAGAAAAGTAAGAATAAAGTCTCAGCTTGTTCCATGGAAAGCAAGTTATTTTAAAATAAAAATAAACATATAAATTTCTTGACTAGTTTCTCTCATGATTTTTGTAATATTTCGTTAATGCCCATGAAAAAAAAATAAACATAAACTCCTCACTCATTTTGGACACAGAGGGCAAATTAATTTAAAATGTTTGTTGATTTTTTTCCCACATAATTTTTGATACTTGTAATTTTTAAATATTTTAATAATACATTAAAAGTATATCATGATTTAAGTTTTTTCTACACATATTAAAAATATAAGTTGGGACTTGGCCAAAAAAACAATATATGTTGATATACAACTTGAATTAAAGTGAAAATTACTTTATATAACATATAAATAAAGTTATATAAATAAAAAATATAAATTAATACTCCCTCCAACCCTTAATATAAAATATATTTAAGTAGTTGATCTTGGTTTTAAATATAAGATATATTTTTTATATTTGTTAATATTTTTTTAATTTACCCCTATTGATGCTCCCTCAACAATAATCAAAGAGGAGAGTGAAGGAGGGGATTAAGGAAGATAACTAGGGTGTTTTAGAAAATTTATGTCATACTAACTAACTAAACTAACTTTCTTAATTTAATCAAATTAAGTAAATATATCTTATATTAAGTATTAGAGGGAGTATGTATGAGTATAATAATAAATTAATTATTGCCACTCCTATTCTCCTTAATCCAGATAAGGAATCACTAAAATCCCTTCCCTACCCCCTTGCTTTTTTTCTTGTACCTGCCAATCATGCTAGAAAATGGCATAGTTTGCATAAGGATATCTCTTTTCAATTTGTGTGTAAACTATAGGGACTAAATTATGTATTTAAAAAAAATAAAATTACATTTAAGTCGCACATAAGAGAAAAATGAAGAAATAATCCCTGAAGTTGTATGGGATTTGAATATAATTATGGGAAAATCCCTCGTAAAGAACTCTGAATATACCAAAAGACAGAAAGATGTGAGAACATTTGGAAATACCACAAAGGTGCTAGCACCTGTCAGGGTTTTATAATTTCAGGGGCAAATTACCATTTTACCCTTGCCTATATATTTTTATTAAAATAATAAAAAAACCTCCGCCGGCCGGCCGTCGGCGGTGGCGGCCCGTGGCCGGCCGGCCCCCGGCCTCGGCGGCAGGCAGACGCCGCCGGCAGGTCCCCGGCCGGGGAATATCCCGTCAGGTCGGGCCTCGGCGGCAGGCAGACGCCGCCGGCAGGTCCCCGGCCGGGGAATATTCCGTCAAGACCTGACGGGATATTCCCCAAGCTTTGGGAAAAAATTCCCAAAGTTTGGTGGCGGTGGGGGATCGAACCCCCCACCCAGGTCATGCACCAAGTGCGTGCATGACCACTGGGCTAAGCTTGCCCTTTAAAATATATAGTGCAGAAAAAATATATATAGTAAACTTTTATTTTTTACTAAACCAACTAACAAATTCAGATAAGGATTTGGCATATTGATAAAATAAATTAACAACTTCATATAGGAATTTCACAACTTTCGTTTTTTAAGCAAAAAATTCATCTACTATATCAGACCATTCACTAGTTTAGATAAGGAATTTCCAAGTTCATATGACGAATTAACAAATTAAGATAAGGATTTCACAACTTTTATTTAGTAAAAAAATTTTAAATTAAATTTTATTAATAAGCTCCTTTTTATTAGTAAAAGAATTTAGTCAAAAATTCGTACAAACGGACAAACTCTCGGAATTCTAAATCACTCGCGGGTAACCCGCCATGATCGCCAGTGACGATCACCAAAGGGTAACCCTGAGGGAAGATTTTGTGTACACGGGAAGATTTGTACACACGTATGGGGAAAAATATTGCACACAGGGAAAATCATCTGCACACCAGGGAAGATATTTTGCACACGAGGAAGATCATTTGCACTCGAAGGTCCCATTTGACAAATAAGTTGCCAATGAGGGATTTTTTCACAATTTTTCCTTATTAATATAAAGCTATAGGAATGTAGAGGATGATTAATAGTTAATTTTAATCGAAGTACTTTTGTTATTTAGTTGACATAAGATTTTATAATGAATTTTCTATATAATCAACCTATAAAACAAATTCTATATTAGAATTTTTAATAGATTAAACTTGGATTAAATAATTTATTTAGGTTATTGGAGGTATTGTTGAAATTTTAATCTGTTTAGGTTTGTAAATTTTGTGTTATATAAAATTATAAGTTATAAGTTGATATTAGAAATTAGATTTTAATATAGTTTTAACTATGCGTAGGTTTTAAACATTGTTTAACAATTAGATTATACTCATATAAGTTAGAAAAGAAATTTAATTAGTCTAGAATGTTGATATTGATGATTTTATGTCTATAGGTATGTTAAAGGTGAAACTTTAATTCATAAAATTAAGTGGTGGATGAGAGAGAATGATATAGAGGATATTTAAGGATTTTAATGAGTAATTTGCGCTCATGAGGAATGATCTATGGCCAAAGATTGTTAAGAAAATTGGAATATTTGATAATAATTGTTGTGGAGGAAATTGGGTTTTAGGGAGTTGAATTTATATAAACTATTTATTTTATTATTGCTTGTGGTTAATTGGTATTTACATTGATAATGTAGAGTTTTCTTGTGACAGGTGATTGCTTGTGTTGTTGCTACTCAAGTTGGAGTTAAGTTTGGAGTTGAGGTAACCAGGGTTAATTTATTTTATATGCTTGCTTTGGACTGTAAGGTGTTTTTTGAACTTTACTTTTCACTATACTATTGGTATGTGTTTTGAAATATTATGTTATATTTAATATGAACCAAGTTTGGTGAAGCAGTGTATTTTTAATTTGTATATATAAGCGGAGATTATTATTAAGATTGTTGTTGTTGTGATGGTTATGGTGTTTGTGATGGAATGTTGTATAAAGAATGATAATCTTGTAAATGTTTTCAAAAACTATATTGATATATTGTTTTTCTGTTATAGGATATGTTGGATTGTGTGGAAGAGATGTGGTAAAATTGTGCCCATCGGCTCTCTTATTCCTAGCTTGGATTTTGAGTTGAGTGTTTTGGACAGACACCTCCATTTTACAGTATATTGGTGATGGCATGGGAGGAGGAAGTATTTTTAAAGTGATTAGCTAACCTTTTTGCCGGGTATACTAGCACCAATAGGTTGTACCAAGTCCATAAGCTATAAGGAGGAGTAGGATGAATGAGTGGGGACAGTTCTAATTGTTGATCATACTATGTAAAGTCTAATTATCGAGAATATTATTAATATTATGTTAGTTAAACCTACTTCTCTGACTAACAATCCTTTCCTGCATATTTTGTAAATTGATTTTGGTTACTGAGACTTTATGTCTCACCTCGTTGTTGTAAATAATTTTTCAGGTGATACCTCTAATTCAGCTAAAGGCCAAGGGAAGCAATCATTATACGACATCTCATGTTTTTTTGGAGATATCATATTTACTGTTTGAATAATTGTTTTGGAATAATTATTTAACTTTTGTTAGGTTTAATGCCTTATTTTCGTATTCTAAGATTTTGGTGGACCCACAACTATATCTATGTTGGAAATTGTTTTGTATGGAATCTTAATTGTGGAATTTAGTGTTGTACGACTCATGGACTATGATTTCTCCTGTTGTCATGTGTGCTCAGAGTAATGAATTTCTTTGTAGTAGGTTTGTGGGTGAGTTTTGTGTCCTGAACTCCGATATGTCTTGAATGAAAAATTGTTTTCGATTATCATTGATTAACTAGATTTTGTAAAACCATTAAAGATAATTATTGTTTGTAAGAAAGGGTCTTTTCAACAAGGTTTCATCAACAATCAATATAAAAGAAACCAAAAGAAAATAATTTAAAAAAAAAAGCATTGGCATATTACTTGAAGTTGATTGGTAAACATCAGTGTAGCTTTATAGCTAGAAGACAGAGCAGTGATAACATTATAGTGGTACAGGAGGTTATCCATTCAATGAAGACTAAATCTGGCAAGACAGGTTGGATGGCACTCAAGGTTGACTTAGAGAAGGCTTTTGATCGTCTTGAATGGGGTTTTATTCAAGATACTCTTAGAATGTTGGGCCTTGAGGAAAAATTGTGCGAAGCTATCATGGCATGTATTACCACCTCATCTTCTCAAATTCTATGGAATGGTGAAGTCACTTCTACTTTCAATTCATCTAGAGGCATTCGTCAGGGAGATCCAATCTCTCCTTATATATTTACCCTGTGTATGGAGAGATTACGCCATATAATTCATGATGCTATTGATAATAACACGTGGACACCGATTCAACTGAACAGAGGAGGTCCTCTTATTTCTCATCTATTTTTTGCTGATGACCTCATTCTGTTTGGGGAGGCCTCTGAAAGTCAGGTTGAGGGGATGTTAGATTGTATCCAGAGATTCTGTGAGGCTTCGGGGCAAAAAATGAACCGAAGTAAGACAAAAGTCTGTTTTTCGAAGAATGTGAACTTCTCCAGAGCTTTAAGTATGAGTTGGAGTATGGGAGTTGGCCTTACAGGGGATCTGGGTAAATATCTGGGAATTCCTTTGATACACAAAAGAGCGAACTACATCACTTTTATGCCTATCTTGGAAAAAACCAGGAATAAGCTTTCAGGATGGAAAATGAGATATCTGAACCTGGCCGGTCGTGTTACTCTTGTTAAATCAGTCTTAAATGCCTTGCCATCGTATTACATGCAGACAATGTTATTACCCAAAGGAATGCTGAACGAGCTTGAAAAAAGAAGCAGAAACTTCCTATGGGGGGAAGAAAATGATAGAAAGAAACTTCATTTGATATCTTGGGATCAAATAACCAGAGATAAGAAAGACGGAGGCCTTGGGATCCGTGAATTAGGAAGACAAAATGAAGCTATGCTGGCACCTCCTTAACAGCAAAGATGCTCTATGGGTTAGGGTTCTTCGATTGAAGTATAGATGTGGCATTGGCTTCATGCCAAGGATTCAACGCAAGACAAACTCATCTGCGACTTGGAGAGGTATATGTGCTGTATGGGAAAAGTTTATCAAAGGCGTAAGAGTCAATATTGGGAATGGGAATTTAGCCTCCTTCTGGCATGATAATTGGTCTGAGATGAATAGACCTTTAATTGAGCTCATTCCGGGTTATGAAGCTTTTGTGGATAGGGAAGCTAAAGTAAGTGATTACACTAATCTGTTGGGAGATTGGGACAGGGATAAGCTAAGTCAATGGTTCCAGTCTCATGTTACTTATCGTCTTATGCGAGCCCACCCTCCTCGTGAGGAGAGGGGTAATGATAAGTATTACTGGAAGCCTTCTTCGGATGGCTGCTTTTCTGTTAAATCTGCATATTATTTCCTTTCTGTAGGTACTCATGCTGTCAAAGACCCATTCTGGAGGACACTGTGGAAATGCTCAATTCCAGAGAAGATCAAATCTTTTATGTGGTTAGCCTCTCATGATCGACTACATACGGCGAAGTTGAGAACTCAGAGAGGCCTCCTCGATTCGGCAAGTTGTTCATTCGGCTGTAACCAAGAGGAGGACATGATGCACATGCTTAGAGATTGTGGGAACGCTCAGGAGCGATGGATTGCTTTAATTCATCCGACCTTGTGGGATAAATTCATATCATTACAAGGGAGAGAATGGATAAATTGGAATCTTAAACATGGATTTGGCAGAGATTTCACGAGAAAAGTCCAATGGGCTTCCTTGTTTGGTTATGTCTGTTGGGATATATGGGTATCCAGATGCAAGAATGTATTTGGCGAGGAGCTTGAGTTTTATTCACAGGATGCACATGCCAGCTTCTTTCGCGCTAGCTGGGATCAGGATCTGCTTTCCCATTGTAAGTTTTACTCTCACCAGTCATTTGAATATCAGATTGCAAGAGACAGGCAGGCAGGCTTTGTACACTTGGAGGTAGATGGATCGGCTATCGACTCAGGTCAATGCAGCTGTGGGGGAGTTTTACGTGATATGGAAGGAGCTTGGCTTGGTGGTTTCACGTGTAAGCTGTTGACAGTTCCTCCTGCAATCACAGAGATTTTAGCAATTATCCAAGGATTTCAGATTTGCTGGAGCAGAGGATACAGAAACATTCTGATCCACATTGATTGTATTGAGGCTATCAATTTGTTAACGAGAGGTGGAGAGCAAAACCACCCTTTCAGTTTTATTATTGTAGAAGCTAGATTATGGTTGTCTAGGGATTGGCATGTTTTGTTAAATTACATTCCTAGATATCAGAATAGGAATGCTGATAATCTTGCTAGATTAGCGCATACTAATGTGGAGGTTTTTGTCTTCTTTGATCAACCACCACCTTCGTTGGAGGAGGCGGTCGTTAATGATTAATTTGGGGTTTCCCCTTTTGCTTTGTATTAAGTTCTTTGTTGTAACTTAATGAATTCCAGTTATCATTCAAAAAAAAAAAGTGTTGAACACACGAATCTAGGTCTAGAATGAGGTCATACTTATAATTACTCCTTTAGTCCTATATAATTGCCACATTTTTTAAAGGGAGAATTGTTAAAAAAGACCTCATGGACAACTTATTTGCTAAATTGGACCTCGGAAGATATCTTGCACATGGAGGGAAGATATCTGCACACGGAGGGAATGTTTCTGCACACGTAGGGAAGATTTTTGCACACATATAGGGAAGAATTTTGCACACAGGGAAGATCATCTGCACATCAGGGAAGATATTCTGCACTTGTGGAAGATAATCTACATGTGAAAGTCCCATTTGGCAAATAAGTTACCAATGAGGGATTTTTTCACAATTTTCCCTTATAATTATATCTAAAAATAAAAATAGAGGTTGTTGGCGCTTAAGGTTTGGATTCTAAAAATTGTGATTTTTTGAAAGTGTGATAGATAGAGCCGGGAATACGGGCCGGCCCGGTTCTACAGGGATGACCCTTCACGGGCTCGGGCCTAAACAGGTTGGCCCGTTTAGGCCCGCTTCCTAAAAAAACCCCAATTTTTAAAGCTCGCGGCCTTACAGGGTTGACACTTCACGGGCTCGGACCTAAACGGGCTTGAACTCATTTTAATTAAAAAAAAATCTTTTTCAAGTTTTACAATTTATTTATTATTTTACTTTAAATTGAGATACATTATTTTTAAAACTCATAAATTTTTAGTTAAAATAATCATCTAAAGTTCAAATTAGCCTCTTTTTTAAAGTTTAAATGAATAAACTATTGAATAAAATAAAATAAATCAAACAATTTAATAAGTATTTACCTGTTATTAATATTTTATTAGGTATTTATGTGTCTCTCATATTGATAATTTGATATAATGATATTATATATATTAATTTATTTTTTAAAAAATATTAAATGGGCCTAAAAAGGCCGACCTTACAGGGCTGCAGGCCCAGCCCTCTAGGCCCTACAGGACCGGTCCTTTTAGACCTGCTTCTTGTTTTAGTATCTAAATCATAAGCCCGACCCTTAAAGGGCTCAGGCCTAAACGGGCTGACCCGACGGGTTCGACCTGAATTCCTAACTCTAGTGATAGATATTAGATAGTTTCCTATTGTGGTTACGTTACTTATTATTATTATTATTATTGGTAAGGGTTCCATGGGTCAAACTTAGCCTTTGGACTCATATAATGGTGAAAGTATTAGATAGTGAAACTTCATCCAATGATTTTTGACAAAATAACAAATGAAATTTAGGGGGGAAATGCAGATAATCCAAATTGAAAAGGAGAGGGGGATGTTTAAAAAAAGAAAGAAAGGAGGAAAGGAGGAAAGAAATGGGGAGGAGGTGATAACGTTATCAATCTATCCTTCTTTTTAATGCCGTGCAGAACTCTAAAACAGTTCAAAATATTAATTATTCTCACACAATGGATGTGCAGATTATTGGCAAAAAAAAAAGTGTTGATTACTTTTCAAAGCTTAATCATCACAACAATAAGTTAAATTTGATTTTTCTTGTACTTCTGACCGACTTATGAAAATAGACTTAGGTTAAAAAATCAATAAATAAAACACTATGCATATCGTCATATCAGTATACTTCTAATTAAATTTGATTTTCCTTTTACTTCTTACCAACATATGAAAATAGACTTAGATTAAAAAAATCAATAAATAAAACACTATGCACATCGTCATATAAGTATACTTCTAAATTTCTAATTCTAATACTTGATAAAATAGTATGCCGAAAAGAGATCCAAATTAAAAATCTTATGACGATATACTCACTTTTTTTCTATCATGATAATTCATAATAATAGTAAGAATGATCAAGTCGAGAGTGCCTACGAATTCAATTCGTGCTGTGAGAGATGTGAGGATAAATCCTGAGTGTCCATTTGAGTGCAATTGTGAGGAATCTGTGATTCATACACTGAGAGACTGTGAGCTTGCTAGTTCTGTGTGGCTTTCTTGTACTAACCCCATTTATCACTCTGCTTTTTTTTTTCTGGCAATCTACAGGTTTGGATCAAATGGAACATGCAACACTCACCAGGCGATCATAAGATGTCCCAGTGGCCCTGGCTGAGAGTTTTCGGTTCTCTATGCTGGCTTATTTGGAAGAACAGATGTAGAAGAGTGTTTGAAGGATCCTCTGAATCTACTCAACAATTACTCCACAGAGGGCTTCATTTTCTCCATGAAGGCATAGAAGAGGGCCGGTTCAAACACAAGATTTTTAGAGTCCCAGATAGATACACAGTAGGTTGGAGTGCTCCACCAGAAGGCTATGTTCGGATCGATGTGGATGCTGCGGTAGACGAACACAGAAACTCTACTGTGGGAGGAGTTGTTCGGGACAACACAGGAGCTTGGATTGGGGGTTTCCAACAAAACACAGGTTTCAGTTACGGCTCAACTGCATCTGAGATTCAAGCTATCAACATTGGCCTACAATTTTGCAAATCCAGGAACTTCAGAAGAATCAAGCTATATACTGACTCATTTGAAGCAGTTCAACTGCTATACCATACAGGTGGCCATTATCACCCGCTTCAGTACGAGGTAGAGGAAGTCAGGAAATTAATCTATGGGGATTGGGACTTAGAGATTCACTATTGCCACAGAGAAGGCCTTAAATGTGCCGATGTTCTGACAAAAAGGGCTTTAGATTCGAACAACGATCTGTGTCTCTTACATTTCCCGCCAGCTTTTTGTTCGGCCCAACTGTTAGCTGATCTTAGCTAAACTTTATGGCCAGTAGATTTCCTTTCTTTGAGTAGTTAGGTATCTGTATTTTGGCCCGTCGTGGCCCCAAGAGTTCCCTCTCTTGTCATTATAATTAAAAAAAAAGAAAAGAATGATCAAGTCGTGGGATAGGATAGATTATTTATTATTTTTATTTTAAACTTGTACTTTATACTTGTCTTGTTGTCTTTTAACTTGCTATAATTTGCTATATTAGTTTGGTGGCAAAAAATTAATATTATTTTATTCTCACGGCTGCATGTATCTTCCTTTGTCATTTAAACAACTCTCATTTTTTATCCAAATAAATTTATTTTTAATATACATTTAGACTCATATATGGGGAAGTGGGGGTGGTAGGAGTGAGAGAAGGCGTGGGAATATAGGGAGCACCATTGGTTCTGATGGTGCTTACATGACTTTTCTGAAAATCCATATTTAATTGTTGGTCTCTGTCCAGAGATTTGGATATGGTATCGATTTAGATTAATAATAGAAATAATTTTTTCAATATAATTTAGGGTTGTTGGTCCATGGTCTCTATTGTTAGAGTGAGGGAATCAATAACTAAAGATATACTTAGATGGAGAAGGGGCCGGGTTGCGGCACAAAGCAAGGTTTTATGGACATTACATAGTTATTGTTTGTTTAATCCTAATTTTCGTTAGTTATATAAACGATATTAAATTTTAAAGATTAAAAATACGCTTCATGAAAAAGCACTGAAACGAAACTTTAATGTAAATTGTCTTAATAAAAGAAAACTCATGTAAATTTAAAGAATTAAAAATATATTTTAATTTTAAATTTTTTAAGTAGATGTTTTCCTTGTTTTATTTTTCCAAATAATACTAAAGAGGATAAGATTAAGGAATTAAAAATACATCTTAAGAAATTAAAAAAACTAAATTAAAATAAAGGTTCAAAATATATCAAAGTTAGCGGGCAATTTTAATTTCATATCCGTTCTTAAATTTTATCCCAAAGCGGAAAAATTTTTCGACATCAATCAATCGAATTCAATCAATTTCCATAATCCAAAAAAGAAACAATAATGCGGTCAAACAGCCCAACATGAAGTCCAAGAGGTGATCCCTGTTCATGCGATTGATCTTCCTTTAGTTGGAAACACCAATCTGGTGCTTCGTGCGGCGTGGGATTTTCTGCTTTTTTGGCTGGCGCAACGTAAATGATTCGTCCGGCACGTCGTTAACCAAAAAATAAATAAAAAAATAAAATCACCATCAAGAATCCCTTCCTCGATTAAACCCCTTATGAATCACAAATCCATGTGCGAAGAGACACAAGCCGCTCTAATCGTTGTATCTGTAGAGTAATTCAGTCGAGAGCAGTATCTTCTTTCAAGAAAGAAGAAACCATGGCAATTGGGGATTCGCAAATTATGTCGTCATGGTATGGGCAAACATTCATTCCCATACTCCGTTCAGTCTCATCCATCCACCTAATATATATAATTTATTTATTGTTTTTAATTCACGATTTGGATGACATTCTAATTTAATATTATTTATCTGTCGCTGTTTCTTAAAGATCAGTTGATCAAACTTTCAGTTTCCTGTTATTGGGTCGAGTGAGACTGGTCGATTAATTTACTTCAAAGATTTCGTGCACGATTGGTTCATCTTGTGGGTATTTCACTACGTTGTGCTGCCATGGCTTCTCCAACCCCGGTTTCTCAATTTAAATCCGTCTTTAGTGAACCCAATTTCGCAACACCTCTTCAAAATCCCATTAGTGGCAAGGCAAAACTTGGCTCGTTTTTCTTGCCCAGAAGGTTATCTGTGCAATTTCAGGCTCCTCGTTGGGATTCAAAGATGTCATTGAAGGCTGTTACTGTGTCAGCTACAATGGCCGAGAATGCCAAGAAGCATTACCCTGCTGAATCTAAGGCGTTTGTGGAGGAGATGAGGTTTGTGGCAATGAAATTGCATACCAAGGAGCAGGCTAAAGAGGGAGAGAAGGAGATCAGTCAGCCTGAGGAACGATCAGTGGTCATGTGGGAACCCACTACTGATGGGTATTTGAGGTTTCTTGTGGATAGCAAATTGGTTTTTGACACACTGGAAAAGATCGTCTCTGATGCTGCTTATCCTTATTGTGAGTTCCATTTATGAGTTACTTTTAAACGGTTCTTTGTCTATATTTGCATCTATCTATATAGTCTGATGGTTACTGTATTGTTGATTGTTTGCTGATGCTTTCCTTAATCCTCATGGTTTTCTCTTTTTGATGAACTATTGCTGCAATTTGTATTAGTCATTTCTGTTCGTTATTGCTTACATGGATCATAATTTGGTATCTCTTGATCTTCATAAATGTCAAGTTTCTTGTATTTTTTCATAGTATCAGTTCTGGTGGCTAAATGCTGATGATCTTATTATCTTTTTATAGATGCTGATTTCAGAAATACAGGATTGGAAAGGTCTGCAAGCTTGGCAAAAGATCTGGAATGGTTCAGAGAGCAAGGTTATGTCTTTCCTGAACCTTCTTCTCCTGGGCTTACCTATGCACAGTATCTTAAAGAGTTGTCTGTGAAGGATCCCCAAGCTTTTATCTGCCATTTCTACAACATATACTTCGCCCATTCAGCTGGGGGTAGGATGGTTGGGAAGAAGGTAACTGATCGGCATAAGAATCGCTACTTAAAAATTCATGGTTTTTGTCTTCATAATTTAACAGAAACTAACTGGTTTAGAGAAGTCTCACTTGTGGATTAGCATGTCAATTGTATGACTCATTTGGTGCTTTGCTTCGTTTTCCATATTATATTGGATTTGTCATCATTACTGTGATTGTTACATATCTGCTTTCTCTTTTCACATTAGGTGATGCACAAAATTCTGCATCTGAGGCCCACAAGGGTATTGTCTAATTGTCAATACAGTTCTTTCTAGAGTTCTGATGCAAATTTACTATTTATGATTTGTTTCTACCTTCTTATTCTGTATGCATCTAGTCCATCCTAATTTGAAGGTCTTGAACAATGAAATCTCCAATTTTTCCCTTATTGATGTGAGTGATTTACCACCACTTCTGGGTGTATTATGTTTTGGCTTTGCAGCTAAAAAATGGAACTCAGAATAGTGTTAATCCTTCTCATAATCTTAAGAACTCAGGCTTTGTGATGTTTTAGAATTTTGTTTTCAGTGATTTTCTGGAGCTGAGGGAAAGATTAATAATGAATGTTTTACTTTAGTCATATGGTCAAAAGTAAAGACATTATTGCGCTTTCTTAAGTTTTTAGTCTTAATCTACAGGTGGCAGAAAAGATATTTGACAAGAAGGTGTTGGAGTTCTATAAATGGGATGGTCAGCTTTCGCAGATGTTACAGAATGTGAGGGACAAGCTGGATAAAGTTGCTGAAGTAAGTTTCTTACACCATAAATCTTTACCTGTTTAATTCCTTGAGATTTTATGATTATTGCAATAAGTTGGTTCTATTGCCAATAGCTGTCTGTTATGCTGAGTTCACTAACAGAGAGTAAAAAATAAAGATAAAATGGGGTCTATCTTACAAATTCTGTGTGGCAAAGGTTGATTTGTTATGAAAATTGAATCAGGAGTGGTTCATCAAGTTATTGGTCTGGTTTAGTTGGCTCAAAGATCGACCAACCAAAGAGCCAACCACGGGAGGGTCGAATGTTTAAATACGCATTGAATCAATCAGAATTGATTTATGAGTTAAGCTCCAAATTTGTTTTGGAAGTTGTCACATAAGATGCGTGTTTAGAAGTTTTAAAAATGGAGCAATGTTGCTCCCAATCGTTAAAAATGCTAGCGGTCAACATTAGTTTTTTAACACTTAGGGTAAATTTGCTCCATTTAACACTATCGAAGCAAAATTGATTTAAAAGGAATTTCCGGATAGCCCCAGCTCTAACCTGAAAACATCGGGGACAAAAATGAACCTTAATCCTTGATTTTCCCCCCCTAAATCTTGTTAAGCATTTCGAAATTCAACATGTTCATATCTTTAAGACCACTTGACACCAGTAAGTTTTTCCCCAATCATGAAGCAGTCCTCGAAAATTGTGTTATTCACATCGCAATGAGACCAAGATTAATAAACCATGATCCATGAACTAGTATCTTCATTGCTTTAATATTGGGAACTTGATAAGGCTAAGTAAAAATGTCTTCCTTTGTGGTCAGAACTCAAGATGTGATGATATATATAGTTATATGCAACCTTGAAGTAAATTTTTTGTTGTTTTTTTCCCTTTTTATGTGCTTAACTGATATTCAAGTGGAGATAGAAAGTAATGTGGTGAATGGATTTGGTCAGGGGTGGACTCGAGAAGAAAAGAATCATTGTTTGGAAGAAACAGAGAAATCATTCAAGCTTTCAGGCGAAGTTCTGCGTCTGATATTAGTGTCATCATAATGACAGTTTGTACTGCTTGCTGTTGCTGCAATTATCATTGTGCAACTGTCAGTAATTGCTAAAGCTCAAAACATTGTTAGACCTTAATATTATGTTATTTTCAGTTCATAAAAAAGTGTCTCGTGTATATATATGGTTAATGTTGGTGACTCTGTTTAATGAGTAAATAAACGTTGTTTTTAATTTCTGAATTACAAATGTTTATCACAATCTTTCTTTTTTAAAAAAAAAAAGAAGTATCAGCAGTTGTTCTCATGATGTTTAAACCAGAAAATTTAACATATGTGGACCAAAAAAAAAAGGGGTCAGGGTGGCCAAGGGGATTTTTCGATACCTGCAAAACTCCATAATGTGACTTATCTAAATTTTATTCACAAAAAATGCTGTAAAAAATAATAGAAAAGTAAATAATAATAACAAACACTCAATATTCACAGACCTTCATACAAATCACTAGAAGGGAAAAATAAATTTGACCACCTCTTAAAAGGGGGTTCTTAATAATCTTTTCAGAACCTTTATAATGGCAAAACATATGGTAAAACATTTATGATCTGTTTGGTATGATGGAATTAGGGAGGTTGGAAATGGAATTGAGTCTTAATTCTATAAAGAGGCTTATTTGGTGTTAGGGGTGGAAACAGGCCAGGCCAGGCCAGGCGTGTGCCTTAACAGGCCTGGCCTGTTAAGGCACAAAACGGCCTGAGCCTGGCCTGTGGCCTGTTGGAGGCTTTTTATTAGGCCTAAGCCTGGCCTGTACATAGGCCTGGCCTGGCCTGTGGCCTGTTAAGGAGGCCTAGATTTGTGAAAGATCTTAAACATCCTAAACAGGCCGAAAACAGGCCTAGTTACTTTTTTTTTTTTTTTGGATAAAAGATACCATAGCAATCAAAATAGCAATCCAAATGAGGAGAGGAATTTTAGTCCAAAAGCTCAAGTGCCTTCCTCCAAATAAATGTCCTTAGCAAATCTGAATTCTCTGGATCAGTCAATCTGTCATCACACACACATGTACACGTATATTTTCAGTTAGACAGTACATTTAGAGACATCAATATTAATTTTGGATTGATCACATGTTATTAAATGCAGAGACACTAACCGTTTGCAAACTGGTACTCAAGTCAGTCAAGTGTTCTTGTTTCCTTTTCCCATCGCTTCCACCTTCTCGTCTATAATATAAATATATAGCCACAACCAAACATTATTAAATTAATTTGCAATTCAATGCAGAGAAACAAGTGAATCATTGTACTTATGTATATTTATGTACCATACAAACCTTAGCCCTGCTTAAAGCCAGAGTGAGGATGCAGAAAAGAAGATGAAAACAAGCAAGCACGAAGATAAATATATGCAGCTGATGAATCCTATCTGACGACACAAACACTACTTTTCCCTGCCATAGTCACGCACATCCCCACTTTAATTACCTTTATTAATTAATTAAACAACAACATCATCAGTGCAGAGGCCACCTCCTCTAGATCGCTTCTAAACCAACTTTATCTGTGCATGATATATTGATAACATTAAAACCACATCATCAGTGAAACCTATGCTTCTTGCAATGAATCCAGCAATAATTTATTTTCAAAATCCATTGCTACACGGGAAAAATTCCAAAAAGCTGAAACAAGATATCCAAAAAATTATGACTCCAGACTTTGGAATTACTTAGGACAATAGCCTATCTGAATTTGAACCACCATAAAGATCATCTCCAGCAACAAAATAACAAATAAACAAGATAACCAAATACAGAATAAACAATATAAAAGCCATGAATCCTTGAATCAGAGCACATTTCAACAGAACCAAAATGCAAGAACGGGAATAAAGTTTTGAAGCCTTGAACAGAGCATATTTCAATAATAAATAAACAAAATAAAATCATCAAATACTTACCTCGACGAGCGACGGCTGACTGCGAGTCTGCGAGTGAGAGACGACAGAGAGAGGAGTGTTAAGGGAAGGGCAAATCCTCGACGGCGGATCGAGACACAACGGAGAGAGGAGGGTTGCGGGAAGGAGCAATCTTCGACGGCGGATTGATCGATGACGGCGAGAGCAGGGCTAAAGGAAGGACTGATGGTTGATGGCGGACTGAGAGCTGACTGAGAGAAGAAGGCTGCAGGAAGCACCGACGGCCGACGGCACAGTGAGAGACGACGGAGAGAGGAGACGCGTCACAGTGGAGCTACGGTGGGAGTTGCGACAGATCCAAAGAAGGAATGAGAATGAGATATGATTCATTTAGAAATTAGGGCTCACTTCGGTAACTAGGAAAGAGGGAGTGGCATAGGCGTAATTATGAAGGTATTGGAAATTTTTTTTTTAAAAAAAAGCCCTTAACAGGCTCAGGCCGGCCTCACAGGCCTCACAGGCCTGTCAGTAGGCCTTGGCCTGGCCTGTTAAGGTAAACAGGCTTTCAGATCAGCCTTGGCCTGGCCTTTTAGCCTGACAGGCCAGGCCTGATCAGGCCTCTAACAGGCCAGGCCGCAGGCCCCTGTTAGACGGCCTGGCCTGTTTCCATCCCTATTTGGTGTGATGGAATTAAGACTCAATTGTATTTCCATATGGAAGTCAAATAGCTGAATTTCATTAAAATGGCTTCTACCAAAAAAGCTTAGATTTGTAAATCCATGCTCTCATTGCTCTCTCTCCCTTCTTAGTCACCTCCCACCATGTTCCACCAAGCAACCACCTTGGACCCACTATGCTCACATTGTCTCACCCCACTGCCGGCAATGACAATACCTCTGCCAATCCACATGAACGACGGTAGTGGCCGTCAGATCTGAACTCCTTCTTCATCCCCTTGTGACGGAGGCCACCAGATCTAAACTCCTTCTTCAAGTCCCTCTGCCGGCAAGCTTCTGACTCCAACCATCAGCAAGCCTCAAAATCTTCGACCGGGTTAACCAACTCAGTGGTGACATATAGGAGTGACTCAGCTTCATTGGGCGACAAATCGGAGAGTAATGAATGCGACCTTTAGTTTGAGGGGGCCGATGAACGAGGCCTACGACGGCATGATGGAGATGGAGGGGGCTGACGAATACGTTTTCATGACATACCAAAATGGGTTGAAGATGGGTTGTTTTGGGATTTTTTTTTTAAATAGGAGGGCATTTTGGACTTTTGATATAAAAAGTAAGTTTCATTTCCATGACATACCAAACATATTTTTAAACTTTATTTTTATCTTCATATCCATATCCATTTTCATCTCTATTTTCATTTCCATCTCCATTTTTATTTTCATAAAAAACAATTCCAGTATACCGAACGGGACCTTAGTAAACAAAAAATAAGAATTATACATAAGACTAGGATTACACTTTCTCAGAAAAAAAAAAAGAAAATAAAAGAAAGAAAGAAAAAAAGAAAGAAAAAACGAAAAAAAAGGAAAATCTAAATCTTTGCTTCGTTTGCAAGCACGCTTTCACTTTCACACATATTTTCAGCTTTAATCTTTACAAATATATGCAGTTGAGCCAGCTATACATTCTAAAATATCCTGCAATTCCTCTCTCCATGTGTGGGAAGCCATAGCAGCAACATACGATACATATTTTCTAGGGTTATGGTTGAATTTTACTCCAAAACCTTTTGCTCCTGAGCCGCGGGTATTTGAAAGCTTTTAGATTGATTTCACCTAAAACATGTTAAAAAATGAGCAAAATCACTATAATAATTAAAATACTAATATTGACTGTTATTATTTTTAATAGCCAAGGGTGACATTGCTCATTTTTTTAAAACTTCTAGAGTAACATTAATCCAATAAAAGCTTCTAGATGCACACTATTCCAATAAGCAAAAACTTTCTAAGCAAAATTAGACCTTAACCCTATTTTCTAGTCATAGCATTAGATGCTAACTTTCTAGCCCATCACAGTAAATGATCAACCGATTCATTCTCAACATCAAGCAACACGCATACAAAATAATCAACTTGACAACTGAAAAACAAGTAACATGTCCCTTGTAAGCAATCTCTTCCTTGTAAAAAGCCAAATAAAAAGGTTCATGTTGTAAAAGTCTATAATTGTGTAAGGGTGGAGTGGGATATTAGTAAAAATCAATGGTTCGAATACTACCGGTGGGTAAAAAACAATCAATATAATACTATAATGAAATATTATAAATTCTTAAAGAGATGTTTATTTTTATTTCCCATGAATGACCAATACCGTTCTTGTGATCTAAATTTAAAAATTTTAATTGATGGTTTTTAAATAGAAAATCATTTAAAAAACTGGCAATTAAGACATTATCTTTATTTAAGATTCTATATACACTAAAATAGCTTTTGCTCAATTCTAAGTAAAAGAAATTATTTAAAATCATCCAAATTAGATCGGATGGTGTACCATGGTGGTGAGCACCTCACTGAAAAAGATCATTGTCACTAACCATTATTACCACTGTCAATAATTACTTACCATTGTCGCTTTTACCACCATGATTATATATGATTTTAATGGTTGGAAACAAAATAGATATGATTTTAATTATGATTTTAATTCCTAATAATATTTTTTATCACTTCTAATTTCATTTATCATAATATGTCCCCAATTTTTTGAACTAGTAGTATAACTTATTTTAGCAAGTACAAGGATTTTTCGAGATTGCTGACGAGGTAAGAGCTATGAGGATTTAGATGGTACTAAGGGCTTGTTTGTTTAAGCGTTTTGTACAGGAAAAACGCACTTATTACGCAAGCCGAGAAAAAACTCCTCTCACATACTTACCTCGTATACCGTGAATCACGAATTATAAGCACGTTTTGGACAAAAATAAGCCATTCCAAACGCACACTAATAAACAATATTTCTTAAACTTTAAGTAGTATTTTATTTTATTTATAGAATCACTCTAAGTTTAAACTTACAATTTAGCTTGGAAAGCGCTAAGGGTGGGAATAGACTAGGTCCTAAAAAATTATCATACTTAAAATTATATACATACATATATGTATGTGTGTGTTCGTGCGCTCTTACTTATGACTATGGTTTAGACATAATATTATGTATAATTAAAATAAAAAACAATCTCTATTAAGTATAATTAGTTTCCTTGCAATGCCCAAATCATATTGATAAGGGTTCGTACATGGCATGTTTACCAGGACAATAAATAGAATAAGCTTATATAGATACACTATGAGTTTATTACTCCCTCCGGTCCTAATTATAGGACGTATTTACCTAACTTTGGAGAAGTTAAGAATAGTAGTTAAATTAGTTAATCTTATTTATTTTCTAAAAATGCCCTAACTTTGGAGTATTAATTGGAGCATTTCTTGTATCTAAGGAGATTGTACTTAAGGACCTTAGAACTCATTGTTTGATGAACAAAGTCAGATTTGATCTATTCATTACAAAGATTGAGAATTAATTTCTCTAGCTAGTGCGCCTGAGAGTCAAGAAAAAACCACAAACAACGTGTATTACTCTCTATTTTAATTCAAAGCCTCCAAGCATAATACAGTCTATATAAATTAAAAAACTATCAAAAAGCGTTAACTTAAAGTTTCTCAGGGTTTCAAAATTATTTTATTAAAAGAAATAAAAGAAACAGTAGAATTGAGGTGTATGTGACATTAATGAGTTGCAAGTATTACTCACTTTATAGAATACATAGGTGTATTATAAAATTGTTATTGTGTTTCATTATTATTGAGAAAGTATCAATGGGGGGTATTTTGGGAAGAAATTGATAAAAATTAAAACTTTGTCTTATAATTAGGACCAAGATCAACTCCTAAATGTTGTCCTATAATTAGGACCGGAGGGAGTACTTGTTTTCTGCAAGTAATTTATTGTATAATCTTACGCATGCATCATGATAATAATAGATAATTTGGTTTATGGGGTTGTATTAGGCCTAGACTAATAATTTTTTTGTGTGGGGTGTTTTACAAATTGAATCAACCACACACCACAACTATCAGCATTTACCACCACAATTATCAGCCATCACCATTATATTGTTCCATTGTCAAGAGCCAGTTTCAATGCCCATCACAATGATAAGCATGAGATGATGAGATATGCACGGTTTCAATACGATTTTACCGATCTAAATTTAAGAAATTCAATTAATGATTTTTAAGTAAAAAAGTCATTTAAAAAACTGACATTTAATACATCATTACTTAAGACTCTATATACACTAAAATGGCTTTTGTTTAAATGAAAGTAAAAGAAATTAATCAAAACCATCTAAATTAAATTGCATGATGTGCCATGGTGATGAGCTCTTACTCCTCATCACTCTGCTCAGTACTGAAAATCATTCTCCATTGTCACTAACTACTATTAACACCATCAATAGTCATCACTTACCACCATCACAACCACCACCATCGTGACCACAATTATCATTATCATTATCATTTGCCACTATCATCACAAGCTAACATTAGCCGCGACTACTATTATTATAAAATTAAAAGATTTTCTTTTAGAAATGAATATGTATCTATAGTCTTAAATAAATATAATTATATTTTAAATAAAATATATTTTTATCAACTGGTTTTTACCAAGAGAAATTTCATCAAGTGTTGTCACTACCACCATGACCACTTGTCACAATTGTCATCAGTCTCCACCTCCACCACTATTACTAGAAACTACCGCCACCACCATCACTGGCTGCCATCATTATGTAATATTATGAAAAATTCTTTTCTCTAATGGTAATTATAGTATAATATTTTTAAATCTACATTTAAATTTTAAATAAAGGGTATATTCATAAAAAAAATTATTTTAATTCTATGCAGGATCATATATTATATCACCAAGCATTACAATACATTTTATTCAATGTGGTGCCAATAACATTATATATATACTTATATAGTGTTAAAATTTTCTCGAATCTTTTTCCCTAGTTATCCTATCAAGCTTTATCTTATACAGAGTGCAAAAGGGGCACTAAATTATGTCCACATGCAATTTTCATTCCAATTTTTGTTGGGCCACAATTAATTATCCACACTTAATGCCATCTTATCTTCCTACCAACCCAAAACACATTTTCAATCCGAGTTTGATTATAACATAATTTTAAATTTGTGTTCGGCTGTTGGCCGAAAAAAAGAAAAAAAAGGTGTTTGTCTTCTCTCCCTTGATGCGAATGCTATCATCCACTGACCTTTTTTTTTTTTTTATAAAAGGGTACCCTTTTTACCTTCGGCGCTAAACACCAGCCAGATTTTGTAACACTGAATCTTGTTAAGAACAACAAAACCCAAAACACAATAAAAATAAGAGAGAATGACGAAAAAAATACCATTTAAATTTTAAAATTCTGCTAACAAGAAGAGTAATGAGATTGACAATGTAAATCTTTGTCAAATTACTAATTTGAGATTTTAAAATTCAAATAGTATTTTTTTGTCATTCTCTCTAAAAATAAAAAAGGCTAGTTGCACAAATTAAGAACATAGCAAATTTATTTTTAGATAATTTTTTATTATTTTTTTTGTGAGACTAATTTGCTAATCCTTATTAGTTTTGCTAATAAATAATTTTTAAAAAATATTTTGTATATATTTTGTAACAACCTATATGTTGCTTTAGTGGGTATCTAAAGTAGCCATAAGTAGCTAATTATATATGAACATAGGATTTAATGCTTCATTAAAAGTGAGATGAAACTATCAGGATTTGCATTTTAATTTTTCTTGTTTTTTTCATCATTATATAGGGTTAAACTGCAGGATATTTTAGGACACTGAATGTATTACAAAATAATTTAGGACGCTAGATGCATGTGGAAAAATACTTCAGGATACACCATCACCCTTTTATATAAATGCATATCTTTTATCTTTTACCATGCGAGTTTAGGAACCCGCTCATTAATGTGAGGCCCGAATAGTATAATCTTATAGCCAATAATTGGTCAGTAATTACATAGGAAAAACATGAGTTCCGAATATGGAGCACCCCATTTAAACAGTTTCAGATCATGCACATTTGCTAAAGTAAAACCAAACAAGAAAATGAAGTTTTAGGCTTTTTTATTTGAAATTGAAAAAAAAAAATATGGGAAGTTATAATAACCGAAAAGAGAAAAATTGGAGATTAGATAATTATATATATATATATATATATATATAATTTGTTTTTTAAACCTTGTTTAAAAATTAGGGAAGTTAAAAAACAAAATACATAGGAATTAGGGAAATTGCATTGAGGTCCCAAACAAAAGATTATACTACTCCAAGGTCCCTTGAAATCTCCATTTTGCAGGCAAGCCTTGGGAGACATTAGTGCAATAAAATTGAATTGTGAAAAGACTAGAATACCCTTAGTAAAACTAAGATAGGTTCTTCTTCTCTCTACCCGATAGCTTCTTCTTTTTTGTGCATGATAGCCCTAAGTCGTTGCCCTGTGAAGATGAGCTCATCATTGTGGTCGTCGTGATTGGTTGTCTGTCACCGTCGCATTTCGTTCTCTATCATCGTGGAGGAAATGTTGTGCCTCTCTCTCGATAGCCCTAGTTTGTAGCCCCATCTCACCTCGTCACTGTCGTTGTTGCAAATTTTGTTCTTCTTTTGTAAATTTTGGGAGCTCGAAGCTAAACGTATCCATCTCACTCTTAGGCCGGTTCATACTTCATACATAGTCTCAAATTTCTTTAATTTTAATTTTTGTATTTACTCATTCTTAGTGTTGTCGTCAAGTGACCCATCGAATCTAGTATCTTTGACGTCTCCCTCTCTCCCACCGATGAAGGCCGTTGATTCCATTTGCCATTTGCTGTGTTTTTGGGTATATTGTGCTTTGTTTATGCATTAAATGTGGGAATTAATAAACATGGTATGAATGTTTTGTGGTTGAAACTCCTAGTGTACAAACTCAGAATGTGTTCATAGGGACAACAATAGTTGTTAATATGGGTGGTAAACTTGCTAATGACAACTGCTTTGTGGTTGGAACTCCTGAAAATATGAAGTCAGCATGTGTTGTTAATAGAGGCAGCAATTGTAGTTAAAATGGGTGGTAAACTTGTTAATGACAAATATATTGTGTAGGTTTGACAACATACATATGCTTCTTCAGAATTTTTTGTGGTGGCTTGTGACTCATCTGAACAACATATATGGTGACAAAGTGATGTCTTTGGTGTAAGGGTGGAGTCAAAGGAAGAGAATAAAATAGACAAACAAGTTCGATTGTAACTCGGATTTATAGGATGCATTCATGAAATGTATTTTGTAACTTAATTTACTTGATATTAGTGACTCATTGTATTGACTTGATATTAGTGGTTAAATAAGCTTATCTAGAATTGAAGTTTGTTTTTTTATTATTAAAAATTAATGTGCTAGTTCTTGACTTCTTGTTAGTTTTGCCTAACTTTTAATCAGGTGCCTGCAGTTTGTTTTTTCTTTTTATTGGGTCATCACAGGTTTTTTTAATCATAAGTGTTAGTTTTTGGTTCATAACAGGTAAATTGAGCCTGTTGCAATTTGAAATTAATTAGTTTCTGATTTTTAAGAATCAGTTGATATTTTAAATTTGAAAATTTAATTAATTGAGTCTGTTGCCTCTATTGTTTAGTCATGTATATATGATGATGTTTACCGATTTTGTGGGATTTTAGGAAGTTAGCAATGTAGCCCCTAATTTTAGGAGATATTATCAAACTTTCTATTTTTGATTACCATGATTTAATGTATTTAAAAACGGAATATGATATTGAATAAAATACAGCTTCCCAAAAAAATTTGCTTAGCTCTTTCTTCACCGTTTTTCATAGTTTCGTCTTCTAAAACCTCTAATGCGGAAGAAACTAAAGCAATTATAAGTTGTCTCAAAATTTAAAAATATTTTTTATAGTAAAAAAGATATATTTTTTAAAAAATAAAATGATGAAATAAAATTTATTTGTTATCTAGCGTAATAGAAATTATTATGCTCATAAGGCATAACTGTCTCCTTCAACTTATATATAACTAGCTCATCAAAATGGTTGTTATTCATATCTTATTTGATATGAGAACGTCTTGTTAGATAAATTCCAATACTTAAAAAAAGAATTTAAATAGGAAAATAAACAAAACTAATTCTTTTTTAGCTAATTGCCCATGAGGGACAATTTCGAATGGGAAAATCCCTTTAAAATACATTGGAAATAGGAAAATATCTATTCAGTGTATTGAAATTGAAAAATCCGGATCAGTCCAATGTCAGTATGGATGAACAGTGCGGGCGATGCCAAAAGACGATTTTGCCCTTCAGCCCTCATTTTTGCCACTTCAGAAATAACAACACGCTGTTCTTAATTAACAACTCCGAATTCTTGATTAACAACTCCCCTTTCTTATTTCACAACTTCCTAATTTAAGTTTCAAGGCCAATAACAACACCTCTTTTTTTTTTTGGCAGATTAGTGACAATTCTGGCAGATTTTCTGCCCAAACTTTGAAAAATCAAAACTAAATTTGTAGCTATCCTATCTGAGTGATTCCAAAGGCTATGGAACCCTTATTGAGTCTAGTTTCAAAAAAAAAAAATTATTTAGCTAATTGGAAGCACAAAATTCCCAGAATTAAATTCTTTAGAAGCTGTTCTAGAAAATCAATAGTTTTTTTAAGCTAAATTCAAAAATTCATAACTCCTTGTATATAGCTTGAAATAATTCATATGACCTATCAAATTAAAGCTTAGGATGTCTAATTTCACTCTATAAAATTTCATAATTTTTCCTCATCATTTGATTT
Source organism: Inga oerstediana (assembly GCA_963210345.1). Classification (NCBI taxonomy): domain Eukaryota; kingdom Viridiplantae; phylum Streptophyta; class Magnoliopsida; order Fabales; family Fabaceae; genus Inga; species Inga oerstediana. The sequence continues at coordinate 41,336,858 of OY723407.1, forward strand.
TCCAAAATCTCATGACAAACTCACTACCTCACTGGAAATTTCACTGGAAGCATAATCACATTCTCAAAAATTCATCATTTTACTTTCTTTAATACCTCAAAGATATAAGAAACATTAGGGAATAGATTTGAGGTGCTTATTAAATCGGGGCTTAACAGTCCGCTTAATTTAGGCTTATTCTCAAGCCTCCAATCCCAAAATTTGGGATATTACATTTCTCCCCCCGTTTAATAAATTTCGTCCTTGAAATTTGAACGTCTACAACTTGGGGATTAATCCTATCTCATTGTGTAACTCATCCCTAGGTTGTGCATACTTATAAAGCATGCACCACAATTTACCTAATATGTGTGGTTGAACTATCTATCAACTCTTACATATTCAGCTCGTTCTGTACTCATGGGTTACCCAACCCATTATTGTACTGATTGTCCATCAGGATGCTTAGTATATTATTCTAGGCCTCATTGCCTTATTGGAACACTGCTCCAATATACTTAGCCTTATAATGTATCTAATTCTATTATCATGTGTAGGCTCACAAGCCATGCAACACCATAGTCATATTCAATCTATCTCTTTCATCTGCAAGCTCATCGAGCATGTACACAATCACTATATTCTCATCGTATGCAGTATGCAGCGTGCAATCAAACACAGGACCCATTGGTCATTTACCATAGCTCTTGGCTCCTTAGGCCTCACAGCCTCTTCGGGACTCCACCCGGATTCACACAATTATCTTTTTATTTAACGGACCATCCCTACTACTAGTAGCTCAACCAGGCCGGTGGACCAAACCCACCACTAGTGGCCCAACCAGGGATATCCACCGAATCTGAGACCCACTACCAAGCCACTCTAGGCCCAGGTCCAGAATATTTCCGCCTCCCTTACGGATTTCTTTCACCTCCCCAGGACTCGAAGGCACTACTTGGGAGTAAGTAGAAACCAAGGCACTACTTGGGGGTAAGTAAACCTTATGTGAATCCTGGTATCATTGGTCATCAAAGCGCTTCGTCACACTGGTCTTATTGCCTAGGGAATTACCCCTATGCCATCAGCATTTCAGGACTTACTGCTTCGGCTACAACTAGGTACAGTCTAAATGTTCTGTCATCTTTAAGACATACCCTAGACACATTGGTCTAACGTCATCGCACTAGGCATCAACCATAGTGCCAAACACATAGGTCTTCCAGCCTAGGGACACCGTCTTATGCAAACTTGCACATTGTTCTTACCGCCTGGAGCCTCTACTTAGTACAAATATCACATTCTACCGGCCTAAGGACTTACTAGTCTATCAGGTCTTATGGCCTAAGCACATACTGTTCCTCATCTTTACTGAATACATATCAATACTAACTACCCAGAACAAATCATTGGTGCCCACATACATTTATTATGCTTCCGTTGTCCACTCTGAGGCCTACCTCCTCATATGAGCTTTAATAATATGAGGAGGATTTAATAGGAGCCCTACAAGAACCTCCTACAACACCTGATGACACCCACAATCTATGTTCCTCTATGCCACCTCTTAGCCCATTTCAACTCAAATCATTCTGGGCCATTTCATATGGACTTCCACTATCAGTCCAACTCTAGGCATATTCACAAACTCTACTTCCCTTATAGGGGTACTTTACCCACGTTGTACAAGGAATTCGTAAGCCACTCGCATATTCGATTTTCTGTCTCAACCGTGAGACCATATTTATGGCTACTCTTTGTTTTATCAAGAACTATTCTATTCAATAAGGGAATACTCTATTATCAAGATCTTTCCCTTTGCTAGATCAGCAACTAGCAACCTCGAGAAATCTCATACACATTTCGATTCATTCTAGTACCATGTTCTAGTACCTCAAGCCATCCAGGTCAATTCAAATTCCTAAAGATTAAGTTCAACTATTAAGTCTGATTCTCGAATCACAATGCAACTCGTAGAACCTCAACTATAGCTGAGCTGGGAAATCACTTTCCTCAATTCCATGGATCATTATTAGCCCAACACTATTTTGAATATATCTACCAGCTTAAGGACACACTGGTCCCCTAGGTCTTAGGGCCTCCGAACACACGGGTTCACTACAATATCTCTGGCGTGTAATATCATACAGTCTAGGGTCTCTACCCAACTTTTAGGTTCATCATGGAATCTAGAACCTTAACATCACATTCATTGAAAATCATTTTCCTCAATTATACCTAATAGGTTTAGCTAAGAATCAAAATCAATAGCATCTATTCTAACCTTCATGGTATCCGGGTAATAACCTCAAAATATTACTAAAGTTTTAACACTATTCTCAAGGTTCACAAGGTTTGAGCTTTTGTCATGCATCATAACCATAGTACAACCTAATTCACATTTCGACCTAAGCACTATTTCAGCTATATCTTATTTAAATCTATTCCCAATCTTCAGTGTTATCAATTCGGATCCTCTAGGATCGACATACAGCATGATCACCACACATCATGTATCACCGTATATCATTCCTACATACCTTTAGCACCATGGTGTTACTAAGGATCATTGCTTAGCATGGAGAAACCTCAAAACATTTACTACACCTCACATTTCCCATCACCTTATGAAATGAACTTTTCTGTGCAGTACATACTGTAATCAAAATGGTTCAAATTAAAATTCATAGTTATATCGTCAACATCTCCATGCTTCTAAGCATCCTTTAAATTATCTAACTAAAATGATTACTAGCTATGAGAAATCTCAAGACAATTACTATTCCTCAAGTTTCCATGACTTTACTAACTCAACTTCTCAGGGGGCCACCCATCCTAGGATTTCCCTGGGTTGAGCACGCTTAACTTTAGCGTACCTGTGCCAAAATATAGATACCAACTCTATCTGCTCCTGACTACCAGCACCCCGTGACTATCCTTGTCTCATGGAGTCATGCTGACTATCTCCGGCTGTCAAAATACTGTGTGTGGATAGCACATTGGCCTTGGCCGTGCCCACCTTATCGGGTTTCACAACATCCTAGGTCTGATATTTCACCACTTGTTGCCCTTCAGATATTCGTTGATCTCTTAGGGCTAGCTCACAAACTAGAGTATTTCACTCTTTTGGTACTCCCTTCCGTGCATTTTTCTTATTAGTGTGTAATCAAGACCATATCATTATACTATCCTGTTGTCAGAACCACCACTCTCCAGAACCACTTTGGGCTCCTAAAGAACCGTTTTTGGCTTTGACACCAAAATGTCATACCCTCATCTTATTTTCCATATTTTCAGAGTGCTTGCGTGTAGTTCGGTGAGCAACACAGGAATAATATAAATATACTGATATTATGATACATGGCATTTGATTACAACACAGGTTTTCCCCACAGGGTTTGCAAATATATACATATATTCCCAAATAATAAAAAAACCACTATATATAACCGCAATAATTGTCTCAGGAAACGTGCTCGTCAATTCCCCATATCTACGTCCTTTCCTTTTGAGCCGCTGCCACCCGCTGAGATATTTTTGTTCAGAAAAGGGGTGAGATTCCAAAGAATCCCAGTAAAAATGTACTATTGTTCATATAAAATGCGAGAAGTAGATATGATATACACCATATATGCACCAATTAATGTTTACATGAGTAGGGCTCCTGGCCCACTATTCATACACTAGTTGGATTCTTACCCAACCCCAAGGAGTAAGTGCACTTCTGGTACTAACTGCCTCTTCTAGGCAATTCATGTTGATTAATACAAGCACAAACAATGGCATCAACACAATCATATGAACTATGACATGATGTATGAAGGATAATGTCTCTACCTCAAGTCTCTTTCACCCTGTTTTGCATGTCTCGTAAAACGTGCCAAGCTCAAGCTCCCATTTCAGGCTTAAAATATCAAATGTACATGAATTAGGTTAAAACACATTCATTCCATTTTAGACACTTCCATAGTGTTTATAGTGGTTATATTAGCTTATAGTGGAAATTTACCAAAATGCCCCTAGGGGCCCGGCCCGGCCCCGTCATACCCGGTCCGATCGTACTTTTCCTAAAATTTTGACCTGTACTATTCTGAATTATGTTTGCCCATGGAATCCATTTCTGGACTGAGAATTACCAAATTCACTACTAAAAGATAAGAATGCCCTTGGCAGCCCTTATTTTAGAGTTTCAGGGGCGTTTTCGTAATTATGCTTTTTCGAGCTTTTCCAAAAGTGTTCAACTGTAACTCCAACTAATTTTTCCTCCTGAACTCAATGGAATCACTAGAACATTGAAAATCTAACTCTAACCCCTAGATATTATAGCCCTGGCCGAAACTTAGATGTATTCTGGGAAAAATTGGGGTTTTTCGATTCTAACTCCGCAGACATGTCCCTTTCTACTCCTAATCACTTTATTAACTATTTAATTATATTATAACTACCATTTAGTCCCAATTTTGGAACCATAACATTTCCAACACCACATTTCCCAATTTCACAAATAAAGACAATCCGGTGAAATTTCACCAATTAAACTACTTACAACAGCTAGAATAACCAATATTTGAAGTTTAGGAAGTTACCTCTTCTTCCTTCCAGCTTTTCCTCTTTAGGCCAAAACCCTAACTCTTTTGAATACCATATTTTCTTCTCAAACACCTTTAAAATAACATAGAAGAGAAGCTTAGGAGAAGTATTATACGCATTAGGAACCAATTCACCGAAGAAAGCACTTACCTTTGTATGCTTTTCTTCTCCTTCTTTTTCTAAGTTCAACACAACTTTCTCTCTCTATTTTCAGCAAAAAATGATGGTTTATGGCTGAATAAGGAAGAGGAAATGCTTTTTATAACTTCATGCTTATGTCATAATTCCCTTTAATTAATTAATTTCGAAAAATACAAACTTGGTCTTTTATGTACATAAGCTTTATGTACATGAAATGTGGTCACAAGCCAAAATGAAATTCAAATAAATTTTCCCTCTTCTTGGCCCATGGAAAAGATGCCTAAGGGTCCATCAAATCAGCAAAATAGGCTGATGCATTTTTATTCCACAATTACAAAATTACCGCCACAATTTTTCCTCATTTTTGGATTTGTGACAATTCTGGCAGATTTTCTGCCCAAACTTTGAAAATTCATAACTAAATGTGTGGACATCGTATCAAAGTGATTCTAAAGGCTATGGAACCCTTATTGAGTCTATTTTCAAGGAAAAATATATTCTTTAGCCAATTGGAAGCACAAAATTTTCAGAATTAAATTATTTGGAAGCTATTCTAGAAAATCAACAGTTTTTCTGGGCTAAATTCATAAATTCATAACTCCTTGTATATAGATTAAATTAAATTAAATTAATTCTTAGGATGTCTACTTTCGCTCTGTGAAATTTCATAATCATTTCTCATCATTTGTTCTTCCAAAACCTTATGACAAACTCACTGCCTCACAGAAAATTTCTTTTGAAGCATAATCGCATTCTCTAAAATTTACCATTGTAATTTCTTTAATACCCCAAAGATATAAGAAATATTAGGGAATAGATTTGGGGCACATGCTAAATCGAGGCTTACCAATCCACTTAATTTAGGCTTATTCCCAAGCCTCTAATCCTAAAATGTGGGATATTACAAAAGGAGAACTCGACTTGGTAGTAGAGTGACTGTGGGCATCATGCTCGTCTAAGCTATTCTTGGTTGGCATCGAGCTCTGCACCCCATTATTGGAGAAGTACCATGGATGCCAGAAGTCCTTTGACTAGTAGACAGTGGGCCTTATGCAAAGCTATAGGAAGGCCAAACAACCTGTACTGATTAGGCGAAGAAAAATTACAGAGGGATGCATATGGCTCCCACTTTTGAGGTACCCTCAATGAGCAGACACCCCAAAATTGGAGACTGGTAGACTTCTGTTCCAAATTTTATTTGTTGTAGGAATTTAAATTCAATTATGAATTTTAGGCTAGTTGCCTTTCTAAATGAATTTTTCTATCTTTGACTAAGTTTTGATTGCCTAATGCTAGACATCATAGTTATTTACAAAAAAAAATAGTTTTGCATGATGTTGTCTTGTACATAGTTATGTAACTTCTACTTTTATTCGTACTTTTGAGTCAGAATATAAGGTTTTGGAAATTTTATATGTAACTTTATGGATTTCAGAGGTAACCAAGGGCTTGTTTAGCACTCAAAATTGTGAGGCATGGAAATGGTTATGAAGTGAGAATGTGGATGAAATGGATGGGAAGCAAATCTCATATATCCTTATTTGAAAAGTAATACAGAGTGACATATACTGTTGAGTTTGGATAACTAGGGTATGCTAGACATTTCATACATTAAAGTTTCTCACTTTTTGTGCACTCTGTGTGCATGTGTATGTTTCAACCAAAATGTACCAAAATATTTAGTTCTTCAAGCATGGCTCTGGACTTTTGTTTGCAATGATGGTTTGGTTATGGTCACTACAATTTCTACTCATTGATTTTTATATCATGCCTTGTTAATAACTCTGAGGTTAACATAAAATTCACATTATTCGACTATGTTCAGTTGCACCTAAATTTAAAGGTTATTCAACATTAGTTAAATAATTTTTATTTTGTTCATTTGGTTGTACCTTGGTATTATTGTATGATTTTGACTGTGTTTCTTCCATCCCATATTCCACTTTAGTAATTATAGAATCCCATATGTTATTGGAATATATTATTAGGAATCCCACTATTATAGGGATTAATTAAATCTAAAGATTATAGGAGATAATTGTTAGGATATTATTTTCAATTTTCAAATCTTAATCTTATTAATAGATCTGATTCTCTCTTGTGTATAAATGTAATCACTCTCTCATCTAAATAACAACAATTATTCTCTTATCTGATTATCTTCACGGTATCATTTTTGAAAATAATCAGAGCTAACCTAATTTTTTCAACGCCATCTGTAATGACCCAAAATGGGATTAAAGGCTAATGACTTCAAAACTGGATGTAATTATTGTTAAATAAACACTTTTAAAGAATATGATATGAATTTTGATATGAATATGTTACGATCAGTGCCTAAACTCTATATTTAAGTTGAATTGTGGATTAACATTTCAATTGAGTTAAATAAGAGGGAGGGCGCATGGTTGAGTGAAATGGAATGATAAAATGTGTTTAGTGGTGATTCAAGTGGAATTGCCATAATCAATGGCAAAATTGGAAAAAGGAAAGTTATCGATCAATTGGTTAGTTACCGAAGAGGAAATTCAGTTGTAATGTGAAGATCAATGGTTAGGATTAAGTTATCAAGAGGGTGGAATCATGTGTATGTGAGTTCATGTGTGCTCATGGAAGAAGAAATAAGATTATGACAAGTGGCATTGCATGAACCATGAGATCAAGTCAAAGTGTCAAACCCTTCGCTCTCTCTCTTCTCCTCTCTCAAAGTTGGCCTAAGGGCCTTCTTGCCCTAAAATGCTGGCCATTTTCATCATCATCATCTCATCTCTCTCTCTCTTACACTCCATTGTCGACCAAGAGCAAGGAGGAAAGATAAAGGAAGAGCTCAAGTTTTAGGTGAGGATTTGTCCTTGAATGCTCAACTCATCTTCTTTAATGTTGTTCATGGTGATGAGAGCTTTATTTCTATGGTTTTAAATTTGTGAAAGAAGATGTCTGAGTGATTGAAGAAATCGGAAAGTAGAGAAATCAAAGAAAGAACCTTGGAAAGAGGAAGAGGTGAGCATTTGATGCATTTTGACCCAACTATTGTGATCATAGGTTGAGTTTTGAGATTTGTGAATTTTTCCCTGATTTTGGTATAATTTTGAAATGAATGAATTGGTTAGTGTATTGTGGTGGAAATGGTGTTATGTTGTGTCTTTGTGTCATTAGAGTTGGTTTGGAATTTGAAATGGAAAGGATTGCAATGTTAAGTTTTGAATTGTTTTATTATGGGACATGTGGTTATTGTGGAACATGTCAATGTGAGTTGAATTTGGTTGTTTTGGTGGTTCCAATGGATTCCTTGTGAAAATTTGTCTGGGAATGGTGTTTGATTGGAATTTGGAACCATTGAAAGAAAAAGTGCAAAAATTGGAATTCTGGAAATTTGGCTAAGTGTAAAATGTTATGCAGGGGACTACTGTTGCATGGTATTTTGACAAAGTAAATGGTGTCTAAATGGTGTAAAATTTTTGAGAGTTGTAGTTCATATTGCAAGCTTTCCATGGATATAAAATTTGGGTCATTTTGAGTTTTGTACGCAAAGATATGATGTTTGAAAATCGGCAAGGAGTCAAGTTTATGGGTGGTCGTGGCCAGGATGGCTAGCCGTGACCCAAAACCTTCTGACCAGTTCTTGGCCGCGGCCCAAAACTTTTTGACATGCTTTTGGCTGAGGCTCAAAGAGGCTGGCTGTGACCCAAAAGTTTCTGACCTGATTCTGGCCGCGGCCCAAAGGTGCTGACCACGGCCCAAATCTTTCTGACTATCTGTTGGCCGCGGCCAACCCTTCAAAAAATGACATTTTGAGCTTCTAAAGATAGTCTTTGGGAAAGTTTTTTCCAACCCTTTAAGTATATGTCTAGGCTTCTAGTAGCCACCTAAAGAGTTCAAATGATATCCAACTTTAAGTGTTATGGAAGTAAGAATTTGGAGTAGAGATTAATCCGTCGTCCTTGATTTTGTATATAGGATTAGATATTTGCCCTGACTGTGAGCAACCCGTGCTAGAGCACGCTCAGAAAGAACCAAGTAGTGACACTTTCCCTTGTACTATATGTGATGCATTATATGTATGTTTTATCATTGTTTTGCAATGATTTCGGATGCTGCTGGGGATACAGTGAAAGCTGTCGTGTTATGTATACAGTGAAAGCTGTCGTTATTGTGACTACTGCGAAAGCTGTTGTGTTATGTATACAACCGTGAGTGCTGTCATTTGTGGTGAAAGCCATGAATTATTGTGCTACTGCAGTTGCTGCTGCTAGTGATTTACTTACATGCTTTGTGCTTATATATTTTATGAGTTATTTGTTAGTACTAGGATTCTTTTGAATCTCATTCTTTCCATTGACTAACCTACAGCTAGGGCAAGCGGCTCGAAGGAGAAGCAGACAGCCAAGGGCAGATAGTTCAGACTTAGGTTGTGGTTCGTTGTCATATTTTGATTGGGGATCTTTGTATATTCTGTAAATATTATTTGGGATACAGTTGTGTAATCCCCTATATGGAAAACTGTAAATAGGCGAATGCGCCCTAGAAACCCTTTAGTTAATATATGAAACCCAGGGTTTGCCAAGAATTTTGGCTGTACACTCTGATACGTATGAATGTGATTTAACTACACAGGGCAATTATATTTGAAATGTGAATAGGAGATCAGGTTAAACCAATTTTGAAAGAAATTTGTAAAAACCCTATCTTGAAGATGAGATGAAAAATGAGTTTTTGATTATCCATTGGTTTCTAATTCCTTTTAATTATACATTTCTGGATCATAATGATGGTTTATGAGGTAGGGGGTTACACTGTCAATGGAAACCTAATATTTTCTAGCATTGTCACTAGAAACCTAGTTTTTTTCAGTGCCATCAAGCTTACCTAAAAATCTCACCCCTTCTGCTCAATGTTGTGTTAAGTTCCGATAGCCTCCTCACTTCACTTTGTTGAAGCATTCTTCAGGCCGTCTTTATTGAACTTCAGGTTGGTGGTTGTTTGACACCCCAATCTGTCCAGGTCCGTTATCACCATACCGTTGAGCGTCAACTAAGTCTCATCATCAAATGCTCCTTGTGATAGTTGCTTTCGATCCAGTCCCCTTATCGACCCTCCTTTCACAGTGCTGTCAATCCAGCTTTGTTCTTGGTTGTTTAGTCCGATAGAGTTTATTCGCCATTATCTCATAGTGCCGTCGACTCAGCTTTGTTCTTGGTTGTTCAGTTTGTCAGAGTTCATTTACTATTACGTCTCTCACTTGCTATCTAGTCTCTCATGTCCGATAACTTTAGTTTGTTTTACTCACAACATAAAAAAATTTACCCCATCAGTAAAAACTCATTAAAAGGTCAACATGACTTCTACTACTTCCTCTGATCATGAAGTCTCTTCTCTTATGCCACGAATTGGTGCTAATGACATCTCTACTACTCTTCTTGTTTTTAAGAAACTTACCAGTGACAATTTTCAAGAATGGTCTCAATCCATGATTCTTGCTCTCGATGGAAGGGATAGCATAGAATATATAACTGGTGAAGCAAAAATGCCCCAAAAATCAGAAACGAAGGCATTTCGGACATAGAAATCATAGAATGCATTAATGTTCTCTTGGATGATCAATACGATGTCATCCCCAACTAAGAAGAGTTTTATGTGTCTTCCTTCAGCAAGGGAAATTTGGGAAGCTTTTCGAGAAACATACAGCCCCATGGGAAATAGGTCCCGCATATTTGATATTAAGAAAAAGGTATGAGATCTAAAACAAAATCACAGGCCTCTTGATAAATACTACCTTGTAAAGTCTGCTCTCTGGCAAGAGTTTTGAAGCACTGAAGGATAAAGGTCATCACTGCTAAGCTGATACTTTAGAGGATTGCAAAGAAAAAGAAGAGGAATGAGAATATGAGCTACTGGTTGGGCTTGATGTGATTTATGATGATGTTCGAGCTTGGATTCTCAGCTAGGAACCCTTGCCTTCTGTTCATGAAGTTTAAACCATTCTGTGTAATGAAGAGGATAGAAACAAATCAATGTGTTAGAATACTTCTGTTGCGACTCTGACATTTCCAGAGGCCTTGGTATTAGGATCGGTAGGCACAATGGAAGAATTTTAAAATTTTACCGATCCTAATCGAGGATCTATCAACGGCATTTAAATCGGGTTAGAAAGAACTCGTACCTTTTTCAACTTAGGGTTTTCACGATCTCTAAGAGCCAATACGTTAGGTCCACTCCCTCTACTAGTATCCACACGAATGCTCTCCAACCGAGACTGTGTGCTAACGCCTCCAATGTTTTCAGGGTTTCCCTTGCTGCTCTGAATTCTCATGCGCGTATGAGTATATCTGCTCTATCAAGTTTATAACCTATGAGGGCTATGTTCAAATTTCAAAATTAATAATCATTAATTTCAAAATTAATCAACAATTAATTATCTTGATGAGCTAATTAAATAAATTCAGTTTAAATTAAATCTGTCCAACAGTTTTAATTTAGCCTATTTATTTAATCCAAATAAAGAGCCATTAGATTTAATTTATCTTCATAAATTAAATCTGAGATATTATATCTATATCATGTTAGATATTAAATTTAATATATCTTAATAAATTAAATTTAAATTTCAAACTAACACAATATAATAATATCATATAATATATATACATATATATATATATATAAAATATGTATTTCAAAAATATATATCTATATAATATTATTAACGAATTTTATATTATATATATATATATATAATTCGTCCACCCTAAATTAAACATTATCTCGTGTTGGGCCATTCTTGTGTGCGACCCTGTAGGCCCATATGAAGTTGGCAGCGGGCCAATAATTGTACTACCCAAAAGTCGCAAGCGTCCTCTAGCAAGACATTACGACTACTCAATTCATATGAGGATTATTATCACGATACAACCTGTCATACAATCATGTCACGTCCCTTTTGTCACACGATATATCGATCAAGGATAAGGCATGGATAATGTCATCCTCTTGTTCCTGACCATTACTTTCTCAATTCCTGAGTAGCCTGACAATAGAGATGGAAACTCCTTTCCATTGTAGTATAGCCATACATTTCTCAGACTTACTCATCGAGGGGCCCAGTAATATCTCTCTACTAATGTGAGGAACAAATTCCATCTTGATCATTCATATTCCTCTACATGAAAAACCACCAAGCCCGATCGTAGCCTTTATTATGACCCGGTCAAAAGTGACTTTTGACTAGTTCAAAGCTTAGCAACTCTCATGTAGGAATCCATGATGGCCTCAGGTCTAAGGACATTGTGATGTGATCATACATGAGAAAAGCATATGACCTGATCCATATAGCTTTCTCATAGTGGCTCGGTCCAACATGTTGTACTCTTACAAGTGCTTAAGACTTTGATTCGTATCTCTATATCTTATCAAAGTCAAACTGGTCTTGTTTTATCTTTGCTCCCTTATAGATGACCGACCAGGGACATTTTAGGACAATCTTCATGAATTATCTAAGGATACAATTATCACAGTTAACATGCAAATAATATGATAACAGAATAGAGAAATTTCATTAAAATAATAATGTTCAAAGTACAATGATTGGCCTTTAGGGCACAATTTCCAACACTTGGTTCTTGCTATTCGATCTAATAGCCTCTTTAATTACCATGTAATTAACTCTTTCAAAAAAAATTATTAAAACATTAAATACTACTATGGTAGAAAAAGAGGAAAACAATTAAAAAGATCTATCATAGTAGAATAGATTTGACTAAAACACTTAAAGAATAAAGATGGTAGAAAAAGGAAGATGTTAGTTTACAATGGTTAAAAAGTATTGAACATCTTATTTCAAACCACAAATCAATCAATAATATGATAATTAGGCCTTGGGCATATGAAGCCCGATAACATAATTTACCAACAGGCTTTATATCATTTTCCACAACTATAATATCATCAAACATAATTCATAACTTTCCTGAATAACTCCATTTTCATGTAGAACCATAATACTCTAAAAAGTTCACAAAAAGTGGATCCATAATAAGAATCACAATTCAAGATCCATAGTCTCAAACATCCTCCATCAATACTCTGCCAAAGTATAGAAAAGTACACTAATCAAGAAAGTTTGAAAACTATTTCATAATTCACATGAGAGTATGAATGAGCCCTAAGTGGCAATAGATAAAGTCAACACATAATTAACAAACAGAGGAGGATTTACAAGGCGCAATTGCCAACCTAAACCTTAAGCATCTTCCCTGAATGTATCCCATGAGGAAGCTTGCCTGAAAAATAATAAACTACGGGGTGTGTCACATGGACCCGGTAACTACAATTCCAATTTAACAAGTATGCAGGGAATAATTACAAGATAGTTAAGTGAGCTAAATGTAAACTCATATAATATATAGTATAAACATTTTTCCATAAACAATAGTAGTTCAAGGGGCAATTGAGTATGCATAGAACTCCCTCAACCATCCTTATAACCTCCTTATAACCGCTGACAAAACCCATGGGCTATAACACATAACAGGATTCATCTTTGTGATAAGATTGCACCAAGCTCTCTAATAGTGAGGTGTAGCCCGACCAAAAGCTACAGAGCTCACATCGGACCATAGGTTCCCTTTCCTTGAAACACTGAAAGAGGTCACATGTCCCTTGAGCTAACCCTTACCTAGGCAAGAAAGGGTGATACCAAGGGCCCTGAGAATGTAAAGCCAGCCACTAGGCTCCAAGTGGCATCTATACCACATGGCATAAAAGCATCAAACCTCCCACAATTAAATCTCTATACCATCCAACACACCTCAATATTTAGTCCAACAATTCAACATCACAAAATCCAGTATCAACATGTTATTCGCTTAACCAATACGCAATGACACACAATATCAATGTTTAGATAAAACATTCAAGCCCACTTAACTAACAAGTTTGTTAAAACTATAATTTTTACTATCTTTAGACGTTTTTAATATATAACACACTATAACATATATTTATAGCAATTGAAAATACCAACATACACTTATAATAACCTCAACAAGTATACAAGATAACTTGGAAAGCGGTTACCTCTCGCCAAAGCTAAAACAAGTTACCACCATTTCTTGTGAAATCCCTAGCTCAACCACAATTAAGGAGAGTCTATATAATATATGTGAATATTCATCAATAAGATAATAACTAATGCCGTGATTAACAATTAGTAACTAGACTCCCAACCTTCACTTACTTGTTCCTTAGAAAAATTCCTAATGTCTCTATCATTCATATGCTCACTATCCTAATGAGATTCTCCGTATTCTTCCACTTTATTATACTCATTTAAGTCATTAATTCTCAGGTCAAAAAAAAGTCATTAATTAACTTCCAACTGCTCAACTTAAGTTATAATTCCCCAATTCTAATATCAAACGTTCAAGTTCATAATTACCTAAATTATTCGTTTTATAAGAATTTCCAATTCAAGCTTGACAATAAATTCCATAATTTCAAATATTTCATAACATGTTATTTAATCCCAAATCGCTTTTAAAAGTTACTAGAAAACCCATAAGTTCCAATTTTACTACTATTCTAAAATCTCTCTTTTTTTCTTGAGTTAGAATTTTGAGTACTTAATGGTAACTCAAATCTAGTTCAATCACCATAAAAATTTACGTACAAGATCCTTATTACCTAAAGGTTCTAACCATAATAATTCTTTAGCCAAACAACATCTAGTTTACTCATTCCAAAAATACCTCACAAATTCGTAATAATTCTTCCATAAATAAAAAAACCACCAAAACTTATAATTTAACCACTAAACCAACTTCCAACAAGCATTTCTAAGTTACCCATAATAAATTACCTAAGTTTCAGCTAAGAATTTACTCTTAAAACTAAAATTCCTCTCCTCCCCCTTAGGGTTCAACCTCAACAAACATAAAATGTGAAAATTTACCCTTAATCATTAAACTAAATTGATTAAAATTAATTACTTGTTTACCTCTTCATTTCTATGATCTTCAATTTTTGAAACTAAGCACTTACTCCAAACCCTAATCTTCAAACTTGCTTTGCTCTTGACAAAATTTATACAACTAAAATGCTCTTGCCAAGTAGAAAAATATTTCTGAAATAAGTATTAAGATTGGGAAATTTTTGGAGTATGAAACGGAGGTAAAAAATATTCGGAACCTCTATTACTGGAGGCTTGGAGGTGCTAGCACCAAAACATGAGAGAAGAAGAAGAAGATTGCCATTATACGTGGGTGGGAGGAGCATTATTAGAGTGTTTGGAGCCACTTATTGGGGCCCAAAAAGTGCGATTTCAAGCAAAAAGTGAAATTCAAATAAGTGGGTAAAAAATGTTATGTTTGGGATAGTAAAACCGATAATAGATTATCAATTTGAAACTGCTTTTTCAATAAGCCAACCTTGGTTACTTATTTTAATTGACTTATCATGTTTTGTTATCATTAAGGGGTAATAATTGTCACAAGCCATTTTTAATTTTCTCTCTCTTCCCCTTACACCAAAGCTGCTCTTCTTCTGGCTCAAGGGAATCTTTGCACATGCTCTTCTTCAGCCTTGTGCCTCTCACTACTCTGATTTTGATCGCTTTCCCTGTGTCGGCGGCCACAGTCACTTGGCCGTTGAACCTGTGTTATCTGTTTTCCCTCTCTAGGCACAAACATGATGCGTCTCCGTTGTCTTCCCTCTCTTGGCTCTATCTTCCCTCTTTAAGAGATTCGATTCTAAGCTCGTTCCCTATGTCATCAACTTTGTCGTAGTCTCGGCGGCCACTCATTGAAGTTAAAGGGCATCTCCATCTTCATGCGTGCTTTGCCATCTCCAATTTGTGCTTCAACCGATAGGTAGTTTGCCGTCTCTGATATGTGCTTCAACCTCAACTGGTCCTGCTCCTTTATCTGTGATCTAGCTTCAACCACAAGCTATGATTTAACCTCAACTAGCCCTTCTTATTCATATAGGATCTAGCTTTGTGTATGAGTTATGCTTCAACCACAATAGGTCCCTCATCTTCATCTGCAATCTAGCTTCATTGCCAAACGGATCTTCAACCTGAACAGGCCTTTATCTTCATTGGTGGTAAGCTTAAGTTGGTCTTAAGCAACATTTTTGGTTTATGTTATTGATTCCAAGCTGCTACTGTCATTTGTCATTCTGCTAGTGTGGTCTCTGCTTATTGTTAACAAGTTAAATAAGATTTTATTTTTCAATGTGTTATCAAGATTTATTTTATTTTTAAGTATGAAATAAAGTCAACCTAATACACCTCTATAAAACAAAACCAAGAGGTAGATATACATCTCTTATAATTTCTTCCATCTATAATTATCTATGGGTTATCAAGATTCATAAAAAGAATTATTTTGCTCTGAGTCAGTTTTAAGAAAAGGTTAAAAGAATAAGATAGTTGTGTGTGCAAATTTTTTTGCCTTGAAACTCCTGGCATTATAACATGTTGACTTTAGTTTTCTAATCGAGAGACAACAATACATTTATTGCCATAGTTAGTGACTTTGCTGTTCAAAATCCTGAGACACATTGAAGTTTGAAAAGTATGCCCAATTTTCCCTTTTTTGTGATGGAAAATATCCATTTTTCCTTATTTAAAGCTAAGAAGTAAATAGAATCCTTATGTCCTTCAACAGAATTTGAAATGACTAATAAATCTTTAGTTTGAGAACTTTGTAAATAAATAGAATCCTTATATTGCCACTTTGTTGTTCTTTTGGGCAAGTCTCTCTAGTTCACGTATACTACATGAACTTCATAAATAATTTTTATGGATGACTATATTGTATACTGTATGGTGTGATGTTTTTTTTATATTATCTGTGTTATGTTGAATTAGTTACGAATCTGATGGTATATCTGCCTCTAATGATAAGAGGTTTGGATATTTAGTGTGTATTTGTGAATATAATTCAAATTCATACATAGGTAATTAATGTTATTCACCCGTATGATAATTGATAAGGCCATGGGAAGCTTTAGAGGTGTTATAAATGTTACTTGAGTTGGTATGAAGTAGATTGAAGGCAAAAAATGTGCTAAGTTGATTGTTTATCCCTGGTGCTTATTAATTAGATTGAATGTCATCTTCAATGAACAAAAATCTTCACAAATTATGATGCATAGATGTTTTTTCAAAGTAAATGGTATTGTGAAATGCTTTGATGTAACCCCCTCCGTAATTATATCCGAAATACGCGATTAAAATGAAATAGAGACCAATAATAATCAAATAACATTTACTAACCCATCACATGACGGGGTTTTCGCGAATACTTTTTGAAATCATTTATAAACATGGTCTCATATTCACATTTCGAATACAATTACTACGCGAAGATAAATCACATTCATATAAATATCAGAGTGCACAACTTAATCATCCCGGCAATCCCGGGTACATACCTTCGCTAAAGATACACAGGGTACAATTGCCCATTACAATTCTTCAAATGGGGATTACACAATCTTATCTCGAAAGAGTCCTAGCCGCTCCCTCCACGAGCCACTTGCCCTGTCTAAATTGTTGGTAGGGGAGAGTGAGATTCGAGAGAATCTCAGTAGGAAACAGATACCATAATGCATGCATGATAGATGCTATGTGTATGACATGTTAGCTTTATCTAGATGTATACCCCATAATGATAATTCTGCATGCTCAATGTTTCATACAACAAGACTATGGCCACAGCGAAAACAGAAACAGAGCTTCATTTATTCAAATATGCTCTACACAATCAAGTAAAGCAATCACATACATCACTACACAAGCAAAGATATCGAATACATGCAAGTAAGGTAAGTCCCCTACCTCCAGTCTTTTCTCCTCGATTTGCGTGCCAGCAACTCGGGGCTTCACATTCGATCCTACAATGTCAAATATACCATTTAGACACTTCCATAGTGTTTCTGGGGGTTATATGAAGTTATATGGAAAAATTACTAAAATACCCCCGGGGACCCCGCCCGGCCCCGCCGTACCCGGTCCGGCTGTACTTTTCTTGAAACTTTGACGTGGGCTATTCTTACATATTTTCGCCCAAGGAATCCATTTCCCGACTCGAAATTATCAAATTCAATGTCAAATTACGAAATTGCCCTTGGCAGCCCTACTTTTAGGGTTTTAGGGGCGTTTCTGTAATTATGCTTTCTCGGCCTTTTCCGAAAAAATGACCAACTGTAACCCCACCTAATTTTCGCTCCTGAACTCAATGGAATCATCAAATCATTGAAAATCCAACTCTAAGACCCATTTATAGCCCAGACCGAAATATATGGGTTTTCCGGGAAAAATCGGGGTTTTGCGATTTCGGCTCCGTAAACGCGTTCTTTTCTACTCCTAACCACTTTATTGACTATTCCATTAGGTTAGAACTACCATTTAGTATCAATTTGGGCAGCATAACAGCCCCACACACCCATTTTCCATTTTTGAAACCAATGACAATCCGGCGAAATTTCACCGATTAAATTGTCCACAACAGCCAGAATAGTCAATACACAAGAGTTTGGAAGTTACCTCAAGCTCCCACTAGCTTTTCCTTGTCTTGGCTGAAACCCTAGCTGTTTTAACACCAAAGGAAGAGCTTCCAAACCTTAAAGAATATAAAGGAGTAGCTTAGGATCGGAGTTATATGCGTTAGGAGCTAGATCATCGGAGAAATCGGCTTACCTTACGAGTTCTCTTCTCCTTTTCTCCCAAAACCCTCTCAACTCTTTTCTTTATTTTGGTTGCAGAATGGCGTCGGAATGCTGTAGGAGAAAGATGATGTTTCTTTAATAATCTTATGCTTATGTCATCAACAATTTTCCATTTTCGGATTTTTCAGAAATTTTGGCAGATTTCTGCCCAAACTTTGAAAAATCATAACTAATTCTAGAAAATTCGAATTGGAGTGATTCCAAAGTCTATAGAACCCGTATTGAGTCTAGTTTCAAGGAAAAATATAGACTTTTGCTTTATGGAATCACAAAATTCCCAGAATTTCAATCTTTGCATATTGTTCAAGAAATTTCACAGTTTATCTGTGCTGACTTCAAAAATTCATATCTTTTTGTGTATAGCTCTAATTGAGTCATATGACCTATCAAATTAAAGCTTAGGATGTCTACTTTCATCCTGTAAAATTTCATAATTTTTGATCATCATTTGTTTATTTAAATGAACATGACAAGCTTACTACCTCATAGGCGATTTCACCAAAAACATAATTACTTTCTCCAAAATTCATCATTTTACTTTCTTAATACCCCAAAGATATTAGAATCATTAGGGGATAAATTTGGGACACCTGTTAAATTGGGGCTTAGCAGTCTACTTAATTTAGGCTTATTCCCAAGCCTCTAATCCCAAATTTCGGGGTATTACATTTGACATATCTCTATTATTCGGAGGATAGCATGAGAACGTGTATATATTTGGGTCAGGCAGGAAAAAAAATAAAAAATAATGAATTTTCTAAATTTACATATATACAAAAAAATGGTATTGTGGAATGCACTGTTTATTGTTTTTTTAATTTGGTTGCTTCATGAGAAAGGAATAACTAACATATGTTTATAGTCCACACTGCGAAGTGAAATTTTTCCATAGAAAGATGAATGACAGAGCATTATGGGATGACGAGGCAACTGAAATATTTATCCACATGCCTTGAGCAAATTTACAAAAAAGAATGGTGAGGGTTGTCGTTTATGAAGCTTGGACGGCATAGTATTGCCTCAACGTTTAATGAGAAGACTGGGAAATCGTACGATAAGAAATAGTTGAAGAATAAGTTTGATATGTTAAGGAAGGACTTGAGGACTTGGGACACATTAATAAAAGGGACTGGTGTTGGTCAAGACCCTGTAACAAATAATGTCATTGCTTTGAATGAGTGGTGGCAGCAGAAATGTCAGGTTAGTGATGACTACAGTTACTCATAACTTTGGTTGATAATGATTTAGCTAACTCAATGATCTTGTTTTTTAATATAGCTAATGATTTGGTTACTTGTATGTATACATGAGAATTTGGCATATAAAAAGTTTTGCGGTTCAAGCCTTAAGCATGAAAGAGAATTGAGGATTATATTCAACGATGTTGTGGCAACGGGAGAGGATATGTTTGCACCGTCTTTCGCACAAACACAATCAGAGGAGGCAGGGCTGGAATATGTCTATCGAATGACTATGGATGAGGATGAGGGATCAGGGGACAACGAAGATGAACTTTTTGGAGTTAATCTAACAGCTAGTACAGGAGTGACAGATGAGCTAGCGAGCATTGGGTTATCAACCCAGACCCCACCCTCTGTTGCAATTGATTTTGGAAGCCAGGGAAAGAGGAAGAGAGTTGATCAGTCAGTGCAAAAGAAAAAGCAGGATATACCAGCATCAAAGAAAATTACGGATGCAGTTAGTGCTATAGCAAAAGCATCGAAGGACATATCTGCAGCCATAAGTGAAATTCAAGCAAAGAGTATTGATGCTACTATGAATAACCTGCTTGATCTAGACGAAGTGCAACAAGTTGAGGACTTTCAAGTCCGCTATGTCAGGCTGATTATGGATAAGACTAATTGGGACATGTTTTTCTCACTACTTAAACGGAATAAGGATTACGTGATTGAGTGGCTGCTTTATATGGTTACGGCCCTTGATTGAGTCATTGCAGCTTATGGTCACGACCCTCTCGATATTATCTCCCGTGCATGACTCCCTCTTCTCCTGAACTTTATAGCACAATAGTTTAGTAATTATGTACTATTATATGCATGTTGGTTTTTTTTTGTTCGTTTATATTATTACTAGATCAACAGCAAAACTTTGACTGAATTAGTTTTATGTTATGTATGTTTTATGAAGTTCCTTTTATGACATATGTGCTTGTGTTGACTTGTGAATTTTAGTTGTTATTGGGATTTTGTTCTTCTCACACCTACATTTAAACCAACGCACATGTTATATAAGAAATGGCAAATTTGATGGAGGAAGAAGATGATGACTCTCGAGTACTATCTCTTATCGATGAAGAGTTAATAGAATATGAACAATTGACTACATTACTGTGTTAATATTGGGTTCCTTTCGTTTGCAAAGAACCGCGTAAAACTAGTAAATGCACCGGTCATTTATAGGTCCAAGAAGTATTGGCAGAGTATCATACATGCTGTCATGAAATGTTTAGAGTTGAAAAACATGTGTTTTACCGGTTGTGTAATAAATTGGTGGAACATAGGTTACGAAATTCTATGAATGTTGGTGTTGAAGAAATGGTTGTGATGTTTTTGCTTACAGTTGGCCACGAAGTAGGCAATAAGGTGGTCCAAGAGCTGTTATAGCATTCAGGGGAAACTGTCAGTCGTTATTGCACACAGTACTACAGGCTTGCCTTAGCCTATCGTGGGAAAATATTAAACCCTGTGATCCTGAATTTAGCGGATGCCACCCAAAAATACTCAATGATCCTCGATATTATCCCTACTTCAAGGATGTCATTAGAGCAATAGATGGAACGCACATAAAGTGTGTGATTACTGGTCCCAACCGAGAAAAATAAATAAGGAGAAAGGGATATCAAATACAGAATGTAATGACTGTATGTGATTGGGATATGTGCTTTACATTCATATTGGCTGGTTGGGAAGGTACTGCACATGACACTCATGTGTTTCATTATGCTATATCAAATATAGCGATGAATATCCCTCATCCACTTGTAGGTATACTTTCTGCCCATTTACTTTAATTACTTTTAGTTCACACCTTGCTTAATCTCATACCTTTAAAATGATTTGAATGTTTATTAGGTAAATATTATTTGGTCAACGCTATCTATCCGACACCATCTGGGTATCTTGGTCCCTACAGATGTGAGCGTTATCACCTGCCAGAATTTCAGCGTCAACATGACTTTGCAAATGTTAAGGATACCTTCAATTTCTATCATTCCAGTTTGAGGTCAACTACTGAAAGGACTTTTGAAGTGTGAAAAAATAGATTCAAATTATTGCAAAAAATGCACAAATATAGCTATGAAACGCAAGTCTGCTTAGTTTGCTTAATAATGGGCATACATAACTTTATTAGGAGAAATTCTCAGAGTGATGTTACTTTTGATACAGCAAAAAGTGGCAATGTAGCTCATACAGATAATAATATTATAGACGATGTGACTTCCTCGACCGATGATGCTGGGACATCTTCAACTCGTATAAATCGCATTCGTGATATGATTAGAGATTAACTTGTACAGGACTTGTGATCCAATTAGTTATGTAGTATTTTGTTTTTGTGAAATTATGTATTTTGGCATCACATTTTCTAACTACAATTTTTTTGGTTGTTTATAATATTAAATAACTTGTTTTATTAAAATTAATACAAATGCACTTATGTAATCGTTAATCCAAACAAGTTTTGACTTTTAAAAAATCATTTATGTAATATCCCGATTTATGATTAGGGCTAATGACTTTGAGATTTATTGTAATTAATGTAATTAAACACTTTTGGTGAAATATGATATGAATTTGTTATGAATATTCATTGGTGCTTAGAGATCAAGGGTTGAGATCTTTTGGCTATGGGTTGGAATCCTATGTTTTGTGTTTATGTGAGCTCTTAGTAGAAGTGTGGGGTTGGTGACAAGTGAAATTGTGTGAGTTATTGGATGAAGTCACAAGAGGACAAAAGTCCACTTTTTCCCTCATTCTCTCTCTCCTATTCGGTTGGTATGGGCAAGGGAAGAGAAAAATCACATCATTCTTATCATTTGCTTCATTTCTTCTTTTCTCTCTCTCTTCTTCTTCCATTTTCACTGGTCACAAGCAAGAAAGAGAAAAGGAAAAGCTTGAATCTTGGTGAGTAATGATCCTCCTATGTCAAATCCTCTTCTCTAATATTGTGCATCTCATTGAGAGCTTCAACTTGGTGATTTCAGAATCTAGAAAGGTGGTGATTTGAGTATTGATTCGAAATTGAAAGTGGGAGAATCAAGATTCTGGGTTTGGCAAAGTGAAGAGGTAGGCATTTAGTGCATTTTGATATATTATTTGTGCTTTTTGGATAAGTTTGGGAAAATCTGGAAATTTAGCCTTAAGTTTGTGTAAATGTTGAAAGTATGGATTTCATTGTGATTAATATTGGGATTGGTTCATTGTGAAGATATTTGAGTAATGGATTTAGTTTGGAAGGTG
Organism: Inga oerstediana; assembly: GCA_963210345.1. Taxonomy (NCBI): domain Eukaryota; kingdom Viridiplantae; phylum Streptophyta; class Magnoliopsida; order Fabales; family Fabaceae; genus Inga; species Inga oerstediana. Next base: position 41,359,774 of record OY723407.1, read on the forward strand.
GGAAATGAATTGAATGAAATTTGGACATTGGTTGTGTCATAGAGACCTAAGTGCATAATTGGGGTCAAAAAGGTTTTGGGGGTGTTTGAGAGGTTACCAATGTGTTCCCTAGTGAGTGCTAAGTGTGTATGAGCTTTTGATAAAGTTTGGGAATCATTGGGTATGAATTTGACCATCTGGTATTTTCTGTTGTTTTTTGCGTTTCTGGTCTCTGATGTACAACACTCGAGTAGAGGAAGATCATGCTCGAGTGCTGTGTGTATTTTCCCTTTTCTGCTTTGAGTTTTGCTTGGGTTCTATGAATGAGGCTCGAGTGTACTCCTGTATCCGCGAGTGAGGTTGATGATCACTTGAGTGAGTAAGGGCTTGCTCAAGTGATGGTGTGAATCCAGAGTTAGGGTTGCTCTCAGGTTGTCACTCGCTGGCCATTGTTCAAGAGTGTGCTCTGATACTCGCAAGCACGGCTATCTCACCCGAGCACTAGAGGGTATGCTTGAGTGAGCTTGTCCCTCTGATGGTTGCATGTGCTCTTGGGTTGTCACTCGTTGTGTTGCACTTTCGGGGACTCGAGCATATTTGGAGTCATTACCCAAGTGCAAAGTTTCATGCTTGAGGATGTGAACACGTTCTGGTCATTGTAGTTGCTCACTGTCAAACACTCACGAGTGAGAATCATTCTCACTTGAGCACGAGTCGTTCATCACTCGAGTGAGGTCATCTTCACTCGAGTGATCCAGTCTAAAATCTGTGTTTTGCCTTTTGAAAAGGGGTCTTCAGGGTAGCTTCTTCCAACCATTTAGGCATATGTTTAGGCCTCTAATAGTCTCTTAAAGAGTCCTAAATGATAACCAACTTAGAGTATTATGAAATTAAGAACTTGGAAAAGAGATTGATCGGTTGTCCCTACTTTGGTTATAAGATTTGACATCTGTCAGACACGTGAGCCCACTGTGCCAAAGATTGTCAGGAAAGATATAGGTAGTGACTTCTCTCTTATACTTTATGTAAATGTATTGTATGTTTGCCTATCATGCATTGTGTGCTGCTGTTGCTGCTTTGTGCCTTGTGGAGCTTTGTGCATTGTGGAACTATGTGCCTTGTGATACATTGTGCTTTGTGACACCTTGTGCATTGTGGTGCAGCTGCATGGTGATTACCGCGAAAGCGGACTTAGTGTTCACAGCGAAAGCTGGCATTGAGATTACAGCGAAAGCTGTCATTGTGATTACCGTGAAAGTGGTCATTGTGCATTGTGATACAGCCGTGGGTGCTGTCGGTTGTGGCACAAGCCATGACTTATAGTGTTGTTACTGCTCATGATTAATATACATGCTTTTTGTTTATATATTGTATGAGTGATTTGTTACTACTGGGATTCTATAGAATCTAACTCTTTCCAAATGACTAACTTTTTTAGACAGGGCAAGTGGCATGAAAGGGAAGCGTCCAACCAGGAGTGGTTAGTGCTTTAGGGACATTTTGTATCTTGGATGTTGGTTATCTAGTTGGGATTTGGGAATTACCATTTGTATATGTCATGTAAATGATGATTTTGGATATGTAATCCCCATTTTGGGAACTTTATACCCATTATATTTATGTAAGTAACCCGGGGTTTGCTGGGATATTAGTTTCCGCACTCTGATATTTATTATGTGATTTGATTTCTCAAGTAGTTATATCCGCACGTGAATGTGAGACCACGAGCAATTATGTTTTGAACTGATTTTTGGAAATACCCCATCTTATGATGATGGATTATAAATTGTTGATTTCATTTTATTGGTCTCTATTTCACCTAAATTTCATAATCCGGATGTAATTACGGTGAGGGGGTTACAACTTATGCATTTGTCAATCCCAACAAATTTTAACTTATGAAAAATCACTTATTCAATAGCTCGTACAAATATAAATTATATTACAAAAACTAACTTTTCTATAAAGTCATTTTTTATAAGTCAGAATCAAAATAAGTAATTTTTCCCACCGCTATCCCAAACATACACTATATTGGAATTGTGTAGGCCCTACTATTTTCTTCTTCTTTTTTTCATTTATGTTATTTTCCTTTAATTCTTTATCTCATTTTTCTTGATAACATATTTTTATTTATTTTTAAACATATATCTTGACCAAAAAGCAATTTCTAAATCCTCTTACTTATCTAACCACTATTTGTCAAGAATAAAGATTCCAATAGCCTAAATAATTAGGTTCCATTTTTTTTTTTTGTATTTTACTCAAATAACATTTCATAACCTATACATATTTATAATATGCTAAATACTTTATTAAATCCTCTATATACACAAATATTTATGTACCAATTTGTAATTACCATAAAATAAGTTTATTAAATTCACTTCAATACTAAGGAATATATTCTACCTTCAATTTCTTATCATATTCCATTATTTTTATAATTTTACATTTATGCATAAGAAAGAATGCATTTAATCTACTCTAAACCTCAAATTACTTAATAAATTGCATCATAATGACACTCAAATGCTAGAAATAAAAATTGGGTTGTTACAATTCTCCCCTCCTTCTATGAATTTTGTCCTCAAAATTGAGGACATTATAAACTTTTGTATTTCATTTTCCCATTGTTCCTCCAATTTATTTTCACTTAATTTCACTTTGCATTACCACATAAAGTAACTTAAATCTCTCATAGTTTACATGTCACGTGTCGACGATGCTATTTTGACATGATATTGTTTCATATTAGTTCACAACTATTTGGTTTGAACTTTCATCCTTTCCTTAATCAGAATCTTGTCAAGAGTCATATTACTAGCTTTACCCTTTGATCACAATGGTCTATAATTTTTAATTAACTCTTTTACAATGGTTTATAATACCCACAAAAGAGATAATGAGCCACAGGTTGTTAGCACTCACCAAGAGTCTGAACCGGAGGCAGGTCGAGAGGAAATAATAGTAACAAAGAGTTTTGATCTTGATCTTCCCATTGCAATAAGAAAAAAGCCCAAATCATGCACTTGATATCCTATTGAGAGGGTTGTTTCCTATAAAGCCCTTTATTCTAAATATAGGGCATTTTTCTATCATCTTAATAGTATCAGGGTACTAGACACAATTGATGAGGCCATGGCCATACCTGAATGGAGGAAAGTCATCTTAGAGGAGATAGAAGCCCTTAAGCATAATAAGACATCAGAGGTAGTGATCTACCACAAGGCAAGAAAACCTATAGGATGCAAATGGGTATTTACTCCGAAATATAAAAGTAGATGGAACTCTTGAGAAATACAAAGCAAGACTGGTTGAAAAAGGCTTCACGCAGGTATATGTCAAAGATTACACTAAAACGTTTGAACCAGTAGCCAAGTTAAATACAACTAGAATTCTCTTGTCTATTGCAGCCAATCTAGATTGGGGTATGCTCAATGTGAAAAAAGCCTTCTTCAATGGAGAACTCAAGGAAGAGGTGTATACATAAAGTTACCTTTGGGTGTAACCCCCTCACCACCATAGGTCGAGATTAGTTCATAAACACGTACTTATGTGGAATTAGAGACTGTAAGATGATTTGGGACTTATTCAAAATTAAACTTCCCAAAATCAGGGTTTACAAAAACATTTTACAAAACTTATTCACAACGGTCTCATAATCACATTTAAATACATAAATGGCATGCACAAGTTGGTTTCATTCATACATATCAGAGTACAGCATAAATTCCCGACACACTTGGGTTCCATTGATTAATAAAGGGTCTACAAGGCACAATTGCCCATAGAGTTTCCCATAACAAAGGGATTACACAAATACTATCCAAATGATTTAAAAATGATAACCAATTTCCAAAAGAAAACTCCTAGCCAGAAGCTCTATCGACTCTTCGTTACCCGCTTTCCCTTGGATCCTTCAGCCCTGTCTAAAATTTGTGTTTTTTTTGGGAGAGTGAGATTCTAAAGAATCCTCATAGTAACAAATCACTCATAGTATGCACAACAATAAGGCATGAAAAAAAATCATCACACACACATAACAACTACAATTGTAGTTACAGCGGCAAGGGCAGGTATGACTCATGTCACCCTTACGTTTGCCCACGCTGAATTGCACAACAACAGTTCACACAATATATTTCACCACAGCTGGGATTCATATAAAGTATTTCATACACAAGCCATATAGGCAAGATATAACACACAGCCCACGGCTGGATTCACAACACGCCTCCCTACGGGTCGGATTCATAAAGATCCATGTCGATTACAATGGCAGTTCAACAGCCAAGCTAGAGATGATCAGCGTCAATCCCTAAACGGCTTACGCTGAAGTGCTTACGCTGTAATGGACCATGGCACATACAGTTCACAAAACTCAATGACAAGTCATGTATACCAAAACATCATACACAACATGAGAGAAGAGTCACTACCTTGATCCTTCCGTGCATGTCCTGGCGCCGGTCTCTCCCGAGTAGGGCAAATGTTGTATCCAATTATTCACAATTAGGGACGAAGAGTCAATTCTCTATTCCGACTCTCAATGACTTCTTAACAATTAATTTGGTTATCATTATTACTCTTTTAGTCCCATAAATAACTCTATCAATAGGTATAAAGGGTTGGAAGACTATCCCCAAGGATCTCCTTTTCGAAAGCACAAAACTGATATTTTTCACTGAGACACTTGAGTGAAAATGGCCTCACTCGAGTGATATTGTACGGACACTTGAGTGAATGAGACCTCACTCGAGTGATGGTACAGTCTACGCTCGGGTACTAGAGAGTGAACAACAGCAAGTGAATACCCGAGAGCACAAGAAACTTTCAGAGACAAGAACACTCGAGCACAGAAAGCAACACTAGAGTGATAGCCAAATACTCACTCGAGCACTAGGAAGTGAAGACCCGAGAGCACAAGAGTTCTCAAGGATTAGGAGTACTCGAGTGATGGCTTAACACTCGCAAGTGTTAAGGTGCACTTTTGCCTTTATCCACGAAAGTGCAACAGAAACTAGAAGCAGAAAGAAAAAACACACTAACGTACTCGAGTGAACTCACCCTCACCCGAGTGATGTTCATCCCTTACTCGAGTGATTTTATCAGAAACCAGAAAATGCAGCAAAACTGATCACATTTCCTAACACTTGCCTAATTGATCTAAATAGACCCAAAACTTCTACCAAAGCTACTCCCACACAAAAACATCCAAAGAATTCAATGGAATAACTAGAATTATCCAAATCCTACTCCATTATCATGCTTTGGTTTTGGGCAACGCAAATCACCGATTTTCCAAAATCACTAAACTTAATCATTCAATTCCCAATCAATCCTATCTATCCATATACATTCCCAACATACCATTACTATGCCAAAAGCCCAGTGGTAATCATTTTTGGATTAAAGGCCAAAATTTCTAAAAATTTCAAACTAAACCATTTGGCATAAAAATTAGATAGATAAATTAGTCTCACTTACCTCTTTCACTTTGCCAAAGAGATTTCTTGATTCACCAACCTCTAAAATTTTGCGTGGGCACAAATCAACACCAATAGGCACACTATAAACATCAAAATGAAGCTCTTACTCTAAGGATCAATATTAATGAAGCGAGTTTGAGCAATAGAGGCCATTTGCTTACCTTAATCACAAGCTTTTTCTTCTTCCCTTTTCCCTCAACAATAGCGCAAGAGAGAGATGAAGAGTGTTGGAGAGGATAAGAAATGATGATAATTCTCCCTCCCCCATGTTGCAGCCGAAAAAGAGGAGAGAGAAAACATTTAAAAAATTCCATTGTTTGACTTTCTCACCCACTCTCCCATCATCTCATTTTGACACTTGTCCACTCCTCATTGGTCCTCTTAAAATAAGTAACTAATTAGTTAATCTAACCACTCCATTAGCCATTTAATTACACATCTCAGTTTTCTCTTAGCTAGTAATTAATTTTCCCTTAATCACTAACTTATGGCCAATAATTCCATTCTTTCAATTTTCCACCACTTATGACATATTAATTCAAATTTCCACGAAACACTTAATAATTTCTATTTAAATTCATAATTATCCACAATAATCATCATCAACCCTTAATCAAAATTTGGGGCATTACACTGGGGTTCCAAGGAAAAAGGCTAATCAAGTCTGCAAGTTAAAGATGTCATTATATGAATTGAAGCAATCTCCATGTGCCTAGTTTGACAAATTCACTTTGGTCCTCAAAAGACATGGATACACTCAAGAATAGAGTGATCATACCATGTTCTTTAAACATCATAAGGGTAAGATGGTTGTTCTAGCTGTATATGTTGATGGCATAGTCCTTATTAGAGACGATGAGGTAGAGATCACTTAAATCAAGAAAGCCCTTGCATGAGAATTCCAAATCGAAAACATAGGGGAAATGAAGTACTTTCTTGGGATGGAAATTGCTCGGTTGAAGGGAGGAATATATATCTCTTAAAGAAAGTATATACTGAACATTCTAAAAGAAACAAGAATGAAGGCTTATAGACCTAGTGGCATACCAATACGGGTTGATAAAATAGATGAAGAAGCAAGCCTTGGTAAAGTTGTGGACATAGGAATTTACCAATATATGGTAGGCAAATTGATATACATGTGTTATAAAAAATCGAAGATTTCATTTACAGTTAGTGTGGTCAGTCAGCACTCCCATGATCCTAAACAAAAACATTTGAATGAAGTCTACAGGATCCTATGTTATTTGAAGGGATCTCCTAGACATGGGTTATTGTTCAATAAGACCAATAAATGGAGTGTAGAATTGTTTATAGATGCTAATTCGACATGTGATCAAGATGGCTGAAAATATACTTCTAGATACTGTATGTACGTGTGGGGTAACTTGGTCACATAAGGAAGCAAAAAAGCAAAATGTAGTTGCTAGAAACAGCACTGAAGCTGAATATAGAGCTGTAACACTAGGCATTTGTAAAGACATATGGGTAAAACGTGTTATTGAAGACTTGAGAAAATGTATAAATCTGCCAATCAAGGTTTATTGTGATAACATGGCTAAAATCAATATTGCTCACAATCCGGTTCAACATGACAGAAACTAGCATGTCGAGATGGACAAACACTTTATAAAAGAGAAGGTTGATGAAGGTATTGTAGACATGCGATACACACCATCTAAAGAGCAAACCACTGACATCCTTACTAAACGACTACCCACAGACAAGTTTGAATATCTCATTGGCAAGTTGAACATGAAGGATATCTATGGTTTAACTTGAAGGGGAGTGTAGAATCCTATATTATTAGAATATATTATCAGGAATCCCATGATTATAGGGATTAATTAAATCTAAAGATTATAGAAGATAATTGTTAGGATATTATTTTCAAAATTCAAATTCAGATCTTATTAACATACATGATTCTCTCGTGTGTATAAATGTAATCACTCTCTCATATGAATAAACAACAATTATTCTCTCATATGATTATCTTTAGTAATGAGTTTCAAAATTTTCCTTTTCCAAATGAGATACATTCATATCATTTTATAAAAAGGGAAATCCTTTTTTGTGATAGAGGTATAATTTATAAATCATTTTTTTACTATATAGGTATCCTACAATAAACAAACCTGTTGGAGTTGTTCATTGGCTTAAACACAGTGAAGAAGCAAAAAATGTTGATTAGGTGTCATACAGGATGCGGACATGATAATTCATGGCCCGATTATCACATGATCAAATCCACCAGATGAAGATTAGATGCTTATGGTGGCTTGTCACACATGAGAAGAACATATAGCTCACAAAGAGCTATCTATGATAGCAAGCAATCAACAAACGAAGAGGAAGAGAGAGACCTTGAAATAGTGATATTATGTATCTAAGAAATTAATCATATTATGTATTTTGGAATGCAACAGACTCTAATGATGTATTTTGACAAGTTTATGTGCCTAAAATGGCAAGTAATACATTGGCAAGTGTATGTGTCTATTTTGACAAGTTTATGTGCCTGTTTTGACAGGTTATACATTGACAAATATATGTCCCTATTTTGATAAGTTTATGTGCCTATGTTAACAAGTTATACATTCTCAAGTGTATGTGACCTTTTTGACAAGTTATACATTGACAAGTGTATGTGCCTATTTTAACAAGTCATCGAGTGCCCATTGACAAGCTCATCTACGTTAACTAGAACAGCTCCTGTTAATAGTGGATGTGCCTACTTTGATAAGTAATATAGTAACAATTGACAAGTACCTGCACCTAGTCATACATCACTGCTTTCCTTTCTTTTTTAATCAATAGGGTTAAGAAGGTAATTTCACATTTGGAATTTATATTACTGTAGTCTCTAGGGAGCTTTCTGATAGGGGAATCTACTATGAGACTTTTTTGCTATTTTTTTGGTCCTTGGGACCTAAATGTGATTTTCCCTTTTTTTATGTCGTCATGAGTAGGACCAATTAATGGTCACCACAATACATAGCTTCACATCTCTCAATTTCTAAAATATCATATGGAGTTTCAGTAAAATACAAAAACCCAAGAGGACTTGACATCACTTTTTTCTCTAGCCAATCAGCTGCCATATTTGGTTCACATATATACCATCGAACACACACATTTCAATCACGTTTCGTCATCGTAGCAATTTCCCTCATGGCATCATCTTTCTTCCATGCTCCCATATCGTCCTACTACAATATTCCACTAGTTAAAGACAATCCGACTCCATAATAACATTCTGGTGACCATTATCCCAAGCAACCTTCATGCCCCAAAAACTCCCCATGTCTTTGCATTATAACTATTTGCCATACCTATATTAAATAGAAAACCACTAGAGCTTTCTCACTGCTCATGCAAATAATACCATGTCAAGCTGAAGCGCTTGAATGTTGGCAACTTATGCCATCCACATTCACTTTTATGTAACCCTTTACTAGAGGCTCCTATACTTTTACCTCCAACCGTCAAGCTCGATCATCGTTGATTACTAAACAACCCCAAGCTGCATAAGAGTTAACTCATGCTAGAATTTTGTCTGAAGAGGTATTCCTTCCTTTAAAAATCCTTGCATTCCAACGTAGCCATAAATATCTACAAGATAATGCAAACTATACATCCCACCTAATACCATGCACTTTGAATTACTGCTGTAAATTCCACCAAATCCATTTGGGTATATCATGATGGAGAACAATTGAAGATACACTGAAATCGGTAAAGAACAAGCCTAAGTACCATAAGCTAACGACATTCATGAAAGGTATGCATTAATGTCTTTGGTTGTCCTTCACACTTTGGACAATCCGCAAAGCCAGCGAGACACCTCCTCCATCTCATCTCATTTGTCATCAAATGACTATGAACATACAACCATTACAATGATTTGTAACATTGAAGGACTTTTAACTTCCAAATATTCCTCCTTATTCCCCTTACTGGGTTCGTATTCTGAGCTCGCAAGCTCTCATATGTTGTTTTAGTAGAAAAATGGCCAAACGTTGACCATTTCCAGGAAGGAAAGTCCTTACTAGTCAAAGATAGTCTCAACTTTGTAATAGCTCACGAAACATCATCATTTAACAAATTCACAAAAAGATAAGTCTTCCATTCACTATTCTAAAAAATGTAATAAAAAACATTGCTTTCTATGAGCTTTGGAGGAATATCACCAGAAGCCATATCGTCAAGTTTCGGATGAGTTAGCAACCTTTGATTATTCCAAAACCTCATTTACTTACCATCCCCCACATTTTAAATAAGTTCCTATCACAAATCATTCTAGCATGATTTAATTCCTTGCCACACTTTAGACCCACCTCTCCATGCATCAATAACTGGAACCATATCATTTCCACAATGGTATTTCTCTCTGTTAAATTTAACCCATAAGGAATCTTCCTTATTCATCTTAGCCCATCCCAATTTCATCATGAATTCCTTATTTTGAACCCTTGCCTCACTAATACCCTGACCTCCATCCTCTTTCTTGGAACACACGTTATTCCATGCCACTAAATGAACTTTTCTATGCACAATATCAACACCCCACAAGAAGTGCCTAAATTTTTTTATCGATCTTCAAATAAAGGGATACTGGCAACAAATATGATTGCATAGTGTAAAGTGGGATGGAATTCAACACCAATAAGACTAACGTACTCCTAACTATAATAAAGATTTTTCTTTCTATCTTGAGAGCTTGGCATCCATCTTGTCTAGAATATGATTATAAGTATCGTTAGATACCTTCATATGATGAATCAAGACTACAAGATACTTTCCAAGATCTTTTGTGCAATAAAAAAAAGTAGTTTCTATTCAAAGTGGCCACTTTTAAATATTCATCTGGGATAAGGTGTAAATTTTGCTTAAAAATTATAAAACGATTTTGACGAATGGAAGTGCTTATGTGTTGCAAGGAGGATTACTTGAACCTCACTTATATGATAGAACGGATTCTAGTGTAACCAGCTGCAAGCCTACCTACACCACATCGCAACAGCTTATGTTAGATAAATTAGATTATTTACTTATTATTATATTGAGTATTAAATTTTAAGATATACAGATTAATTTTTGATATATGTGGCCAATAATAACTTTTTGATATATGCCTATTTTAGAAAAAAGAAATATCTTTTTAATAACAAACTGAATAACGTCTCTTGTACAGTATAATTTATATGTATTAATTAAATTTCCAGATGCACATGATAACTTTCTGATATATGCCCCAGTTTTTGGAAAAATATCTTCTTAATAACAAATGGAATAACTTCTCATGTATGGTATAATTCCTAAGGAAAATTACACTTAGGTCTCAAGCAAGAGATTGTACTACTCTAAGGTCTCTTGAAGTCTCCATTTTGCAGCCAAGTCCTAACTCAAAGTGTGAATGTTTTGTGGTTCTAACTCATAGTGTATGAAGTTAGAATGTGTTGTTAATATGGGCAGTAATAGTAGTTACTATGGGTGGTAAACTTGTTGATGACAATTGTATTATGCAGGTTGACAACATACAAATGCTTACTCAATATTTCTTGCGGTGGCTTGTGACTCATCGAAACAACATATATGGTGACAAAGTGATGCCTTTATGCACTGGTGGAGTCAAAGGAAGAGAACAAAATAGATAAACAAGTTCGATTGTAACTAGGATTTATAGGATGCATTCATGAAAAGTATTTTGTAACTTAATTTACTTGATATTAGTGACTCGCTATATTGACTCAATATTAAAGGTTAATTAAGCTTATCTAGAATTTTTGCATATGATTGATTATAGTTCTCAAAGCTTGTAAACTTAGGGTTATCATTTCTCAAACCATATTGACAAAAAGGAGCTTATAGCTTGATGGCATTGGAGATTAAGGAAAATCATTATATCCTGTATTTGAATCCTCTGAGGCAATAGATAATTTTATTCTCCATAAATAATTTAGAAATTACTTAAATGCCCTTATGTATATATTAAAAAATAATTCTATGAAGGATTATATTTTTTTAGCGCTCTGTAGGCATTATATAGGACTAAAAGCTTCACGATTTGAAGCTCCAATAGGTCCCTTCATTCAATCTCTGTTCCATCACCCTTCCTTGTTGCCACTGCCTTTTATCTACTGGTCTACCGGCAACTCCGTCTCTACTCCAAAAAATGATGAAACAGTTGTTCCCTCTTCGAATCTGTGTCCTACTCATTCTTTTGTCTGATTTTCACATAGATTGAGAGTTTTTCATTTAGATTCTTCCTCTACTATTGGTTGGACATGTAGAGGTTATGTTTGAAGCTTGTTTGGCTTAGATAAGTCTTATTTAATGGTTTTGGTTATTGTTATGAAGAAGATAATTTTAAGGTTTGATTTTTTGTGGGTTTTGAATTGATTATTAGTAAAGATTTGAGTTGGAAATCTTAGTAAGAATATATTTTGATGCTTGGAATTATTTGGCAAGGGATTTCTAAAGTAAGGAGTTTGATATCATTGTTTGATTTTGATTGCACTTGAGGTGTTTGATAAAATGTCAAGGAGAAGACATTGATTGGAATGTTGTTGAAATTGCTAGATAGCTAAGGTTATGCCATAAAAAGAATACTTGGGAATTGTTTTATATTGGTTAAAAGGTTGATTTGGATAAGGATTTTAACTTAAGAAACCTTATGAATGCCTTAGCATGTATATTTTTTGGGAGTTATAATGGAGAGTTTGTAAAGAAGAAAATTCATACATGAATTAAAGTTGCTCAAGCTTTATGTATAAATTGAAAGAAAGGGTACATGATTGCTTGAATGTGTGTGTGTGTGTGTGTGTGTGTGTGTCACTACTACAAAAATCGTGATACATGAAGGTTATTAACTGCCATATATAACTATTTTGAATCGTCATCTATATGGGCACTATATAAGCTCCGCGTAGATACATTATGGTTCTGAATTGTTATTTATTTCAGACCTATTATAATAGTTATAATATAACACCCATTATGTATTGAGGCTCGGTGAGGCCATGGTATGCCCATTGTTGGGATAATAATTAACGGGTACACATAAACAACCATGATAATATATGGTAATACTTGCATACTACATAATGGTTCCAATTTAACAACCATTATATATCTACTAACATATATAATGATTCTTTCAAAAAAAAATCATAATATATAGTTTACATAAATAATAGTTGCTAGGCAACAACTATGATTTATAGAAGCTAATTTTTTTAAAAAAAATGGGGAAGGGGTTTTTGCTTTCGAGATCCCCCTACATATATATTTACAGAACAAATCACAATATATATTTATATTTTTATTCATACATAGAATAACACAACAAATCAGAATATATTTACAGTCATTCATATACATCTATACACTATTAAAATGAAAACATTAAAAAAAATTAAACAAATCATTAGTATCTATAAATTTATAGTCATACTATGCATTATTTACGCTCCAACTGATGTTGCATAGATGTCGCCAACTATTCAGCTACTTCTTCTATTTGTAAGTTGGTAAACATCATGTAGAAGGCATTTAAATACTGTGGGAAAATGAAACAATAGATGGAAGTTAGATATTGTAATGTATAGCTGACTGAGTGTATATATGAATGAATTGAGCATATAATATACTTTATTTGTATCAACATTTTCAGGACCATGTGTGATTATGTCATTCATATACTGCATCACATAATACCTACAATTACTGCTTATGTTTGATTGATTTGGGCACTATAAAGAAATAAGAAGAAAAATTTGTCAGTCAGTCATATATATATAAACTATATGTATACTTTAATTTAATATTATGTCATTGGTGAATAATATATATACCTTCGGATATTACCATTGGAAGGTGCATCTGTAGTTGCCATCAATGAGGTTGATTTTGGGACACTTGACACCATTTTAAGTGTGGTAATTGTACACTGCTCTAAGAAGATACAATAAAAAATTATATGTATAGAAACATGCAAGCTAAACTGAATTAAAAGAGATGATGAATGAAAAACTTACTAGTTAAATGTCTCTTATATATATGGTCTCCTAACATGATCCCTGCCCATAAAGTCATAAAACCAAATATTTTTGTGAATTGAATTTACCACTATGAGCATCCAGTGCTCCCTAAGTACAATAATATATCACGCCATCAGGACATTTACAAAATAAATAAAAACTAATTTAAGCAGAGTTAATGATATTCCCACCCTTGAATATAAGGCACAAAGAAGAAAGTGTCCCTTTCATCTGGTGCCCTCCTGATGAATTCATCCCCCCAAAAACCTCGTGTGCTGTTACTTGAGATCTTCCTTCATGCCCTCCCCTGGTTATTGACTTGGTCAGGGCAGATGAACTTGATCTTGTCTTGGAGGTCATAGGGGATGAGGTACTTATGGTATAGGTGCCTAAAATGTCAAAACCAATATATCAAAATGTAATCAAAGTTCTAAACAGCCAACTATTCTATCACAATTGAAGAAATACCTCATAAAGAAGTTGATAGAGCTTGTACTTGCCATGTCCTTGTTCAGCAACTCAAAAACTAGCTATTGGCTTACAACATCCTCTTGTTCTTCTTGGTCAAAGACCTCTCTCTCAAATTTGATATATATATATATATATAAACGGATCTAAAGCCAAGATCTTGCTAGCGAACTCCTGGAGGGATTTCTGAGTAGATTGACCAATGGTCTTATTCTATAAGGAAGACTTCTTCTTGGATTGATCATTATGGATGGGATGCTTCCTCTTCTTTAGAATGACTGGGGTTCTTGGAAGTAGGAGGCTTGGACGGATTGAGGATCTTGGAAGTGGGGGGCTTGGACTGATAAGTAGGGGACTACGACTTAATGGTAGGCAGCTTCTTTTGAGATGTAGACTTCTTTCAAGTGGGGGGCTTCCATACTAAGTAGATGATGAGGCCAAGTAGCAAGGCTGCCTACTATTTCTCTCACTGTATCTGTATCTTTGGTAGGCACAGGATGAGGGTTACTAGGGTCGATGTTGGTGTTGATTTGGACCTTCACATGCTCAAGAGGGATAGGCTCGTTATGAAGCGTGTTATCCTCTGAGCGGTTGAACATGTGGCCTATTGCAACTATATGATGTCTATGGCCATAGGAAAAACACTCAACATCCCCCTCTCCCTCAAGCAAATCGTGGGGGGAAATGTGCAGTTTCCTCTAGTACTTAGGCTACCATTTCCTCCTTGATGCTTCATAGTATACTCCTTCTTTAACTCTTGTATGAGAAATCGTATTTATTCTTGCATTCATCCTGTTTCAGGAGCTTTTCAGACCTTTTGTCCTGATCATTTCTTTGACGTTACCAGTGACCATAATATTTTGTCTTAGTCAATCCAAAGTCGGTACTCCTAAGAAGACCAAGATGGTCATACCCTAAAGTATTCACCAATACGTCCTCATTTGCAGAAAGGCAGCCCCCTATGTTATAACTCCTTGGAAATGACTTACTGTTCATTTAACAATAATGTTAATATAATAGTTAATCGAAGACATTACTTTTATAAATCAGGGTCTAATATTAATACTTATCATTTTATCGATGACCTCCTTCACCTGATCGTCATAACAATTATCTTTATTTTGCCTTGCCATTGACCAAAGTTCATGAAAGGGAGGTCTACTACCGTTCCCACTCTCAGCAGTCAATTTTTCATCAATCCGAGTGTAACCCCCTACCTTTTAAATCATAATTATAATTCGAAAAAGTGTAACTAAAATGAATTAGAGACCATTGAATAATTAAAACTCATTAAATTCCCCTCCTTTCGGTAGGGTTTTTACAAATTTCTTTCAAGAGTCTCTTTTTAACCTGGTCTCAAATTTTACAATTCGAATATAATTACCCTGTACAGTTTAATCACATTCATATATCAGAGTGTACAACACAAGTCCCGGCAACCCCTGGGTTTCATTCATTAACTAAGGGTTTACAAATATCCATCTAGGGGATTACACAAAATTTTCCCAAAATTTACATCCCAATTACATATACAGTAATCTCAAACCAGAGTTTGATAACCAACACCCAAATCATATCCCTACGGGAGTCCTAGCCACCCTTGGTCATCTCCTTCCCTTTAGAGCCACTTGCCCTGTCTGAAGGTTAGTTAATGGAAAGAATGACATTTAAAAGAATCCCAGTAGTAACAAATCACTTATACCACACATAATCACATAGCACGCAAGTAAATCATCAAATAGCACAGCAGCACAAAACATAGCATATCAGCTGTCACATATACATGTTGCCTCACTGGCATACATATAACACATTGCCTTACTGGCATTCAAATAGCCTCACTGGCTTTCACATAGCCTCACTGGCATGCAGCATTCAGAATTATCACAAAACAATGATAACATATACATACAATGCATTTACACTTAGTATAAGGGAATGTGTCACTACCTTGTTCTTTTTGGAGGTGCTTAGGCAAAGGTTGTTCGCGTACAGAGCAAATATCGAACCCTATAAACCAAAATCAAGGACGACGGATTAATCTCTATTATAAATTTCCAAATTTATAATACTTAAAGTTGGTTATCATTTGCACTCTTTAGGTGGCTACTAGAAGCTTAGACACATGCATAAAGGATTGGGAAGTACTAAGTTGGAAACCACTTTTCAAAATCACAAAGTACTGAAAATAGGGGTTGGCTACAGCTAAGAATCCTCTGGCTGTGGCAAAAAATAGCACAGAAAGTTTTTGGATGTAGCCAAGATTTTTTGGCTGCGGCCAAAACCTGCACAGAAAGTTTTGCGCTGCAGTCAAGAACTTTTGGTTGCAGCCAAGGAAATTTCAAAAAATCATAATTAATTCCAGAAAAATCGAAATAAGGTTATCCCAATGCCTATTGAAATATATTTAATTCCTCTTCACGAAAAAGTATGGATCAAGGCTGTCCATAACCACAAAATCACATAATTGCACGAAATCCAACACTGCTCCAAAACAGATTCCAGTTATAATCTCAAACTTTGGAAAATCATTAGTCCCAGCTCACAGAACGAAATGACATGAATTATATGTTCATTTTAAAGCTTGGCATGTGAACTTTAAGACTAGAAAGTTTCAGAACTTTTAAACACCATTTACCTATTCAAAAAGTCTATACAAACAAACTGCCCAGCATAGAGTTTCAAGGGATAGAATTTCAGTTTTGTACAATTGCTTCCAATAGTTCCCAATTCACAACAAATACCATTCCCATACAAATTTTCACAAGGAATCTATTGGAAACACCAAAATTACCAAATTCAACTCATATTGACATGTTCCACGAGTAACACAACATGTCACACAATATACACACCAAAACTCACAATGCAATTCCTTTCTATTTAAGGTTCCAAACCAATTCCAATGCACCAAAACACAATATGACACCTATTCCAATACCAAATCACCATGCAATCCACATGACCCTAATAACATAAAAAATAGGGCCAAAATCCAAAAATTCCAAGTTCCACCAATAACCACAATGAATATGTCAAAATATGTCAAATTCTTACCTCTTCCTCTTTCTAAGACTAGTTTTCTTGATTTCTTTTCTTTCAAATTTCTTCAAGTATTCAAACACCTTCTTTCAAAAATCTAAAACCATCAAGATGAAGCTCTCATCAATATGATCAACGTGAAAGAAGAGCATTTCACCATTCAAGGTCAAATAGAACACCTACCTTGAACTTCTTTCTTTCTCTTTCCTTCCAAGCTTGAATAACAATGGATTTGGAGAGAGAGAGAGAGATGAGATGATGATGAAGATAATATAATTTTGGGGAGGGGAGGCCTCTTGGCCGACCTAAGTGGAAGAGAGAGGGAGAAAAAGAGGTTGAAATATTGACTTTGATCCAATGCTCTACATAGTGCCAAGTGTCAAGATCTTGTTCTCTTTACCATGAACACACATAAGCTCAAAAGCACATGATTGCACCCTCTTGATCACTTGACAATGAATCACAACCATTGATCTTTAAATTACCAATGAGTTTTCTCTTCGGTAACTGACCAATTGGTTAGTAACCTTCCTTTTTACCTATTTTGCCCCTATTCATGGCAACTATTACTGAAACACCACCAAACACATGTTTATGGTTCATATCACTCAACCATATGCCCTCCCCCTTATTTAACTCAATTTAGATGTTAATCCACCATTAAACTTAAATATAGGGTTTAAGCACTAATCAAAAGCACATTCTGATCGAAAATCACATCTTATTCTTCAAAAGTGTTTATTCAACAATAATTATATCCAATTTTGAAGTGATTAGTCCTTAATCCCATTTTTTGGTCATTACAACAATCATACCCCATTCACCCTCTGATATAAAGATACTTATTGTTCTCACCCCTCATCCTATTCACCCTGCTTAATTCCTATGAAAACATACATCACTTGAGTTAATATTAAACAGATACATGCAAGTCTTATAAATTGTGAATAACAATTACCTGAAATATTGGATCGCAACGTGAGATGACAAAATTTCTCTAATCATCTGATTTGATGATGGACCGAAGATCTATAGAACTTCTATCTCATCAGCCTCTTCAGGATTCTGTAAATATGCCTTCGTCAATGCATGATAGAATATACCCCGTATATCGCCAGCCTTTTTTATGACAAATTTCTTGATGTAATCTCTGTCTATATTAAATGCAGATTACAAACACATAATTCAAGTTAACATTTTTCCCAAGTACATATCAAGCCATTGGCAGGGATATATACCTTACCCTGATATTGTCCCAAATAACGTATGCATAATCTCTCTATATCCTACACCAGTTACCCGTTGTGATAGGAATTTTGATCCTTGTAGTTAAGTTGATATAGTTGTTGAAGTGTGACAGCTCAAGAAGTCGACTATCATTGTTCCATGTCATGTCAAATTTTTGCCCTAAAGACTTTGTGTAACATCCCAAATTTTATATTCACCAAAAATATATTGTAATTATTTAAGTAATTCAATAAAATGGTGAATATTCATGGAAATTGGATCTTGTGAATTTTGAAATATTCATATTCATGAGAAAATGGGCAAATTAATTCAAGAATCAAATTAAATTACAAAGATGATAACAAAATCATAATTTTGCCAATTTAGCCCAAGATTAATCATTTTCCAATTAATTGGAGATAATTTTAATGAATCAAGGAAAATAAAGGGAAATGCATAATTGGATTATTCTTGTTGGAATAAATCAAGAATTGTGAAATTAGGGAGAATTATACATAATTCAATTAGGTGAATTATGGAATTAGTGAAAAGCAATTTTTCTTCTCTTCTCCTTCCTAATTTTGTCCAATCCATAAAGATAAGGGGAGAAATTCAATTTCTTGAGCGCATGCTACATGAAGAAAGTCATGATGGCTAGGCTAAATGGGCATAGTACTTATGGCCAATGATGATAAAGGTTGAGTGATTTGCTAGGTTAACTGTTGAGTGTATGTTGGGAGGATTAGCTTGAGTGAAGGAATGAAATAACTTGAGTGAATGAAGGAGTACAAACTTGGAGTTAGTTGGGAAAGGAATGGGTTAGTTGGAGCAAAGGGGGGAGGACGGTTTTGAGGAGCCAAACAAGGGAAGAAAATTGGTTCAAAGTTAATAAGAAGCTAATGGAGTTATCATGAGGGAAGGGAGGATTATGACAAGTGTCACATTATGGTCCCTTGATGAGATTAAGGGCTAAGAGGCAAGAAGACTCAAATGATAAAACACATTTTCTCCCTCCTCTTGGACATTTCGGCCAAAGCAAAGAGAAAAGAGGGAGAGAGTGAACTTAGAGAAACTTCAAGAGTTAGAGAGAAGGAAGAAGAAGAGGTTAAGGTAAGTATGGTTTCTTTGGTTTTTCTTATAGCATTTCCTTAGAACCCTTCTCTAAACTCTTGTTTCTCATGAATTCAAAGTGGTGAAGACACACTTTGAGATCCAGAAGAGAGGGAGGAGGAGCCTAGAGTAAGAGGAAACCAAGAAGCCAAAGAGGGTAACTTCATGAACTTGCTTTCTTGTAGTGGTGTTGTTGTTGTTGTTTTTTGACTTTTCAAGTTTCTTTGTTGAGTTGAAGAATGGCAAAAGTTAAAACCTTAAGGGGTTATACTGTCCAAATTTCTTTGAATCATGATTAATAAGTGTTTAAATGAGTTAATCAAGGATTAGAAGTAGGAAAGTAAAAGTTTTAGAAACTAAAACACAAAATTACATTTTTCCATTTTTCTTGAAATATTTTGGCCAGCACTGTTTCAAGGGGTAGGATTTGGATTTTTATGAAATAAATGGTTCCATTGGATTAGTGGGCAAAACTAGGTGGAGTTACAGTTTAACACTTTTGCGGTAGAGGCCAAAAAGCATAATTACGAAAACGCCACTGAAATCCCTAAATAGGGGCTGTCAAGGATATTTTCATAATTTGACAGTGAATTTGGTGATTTTGAGCCTGGAAATGGATTCCTTGGGCAAAAATATGTCAAAATAACCTTAGTCAAAATTTTAGTAAAACGTGCCATCGGGCCAGGTACGGTAGGGCCAGGCCGGGGTCTCGGGGGCATTTTGGTAAATTTTCACCATATATTAATATAACCACAAAAAACACTATGGAAGAATCTAAAATGATACTTGGATAGGTTATGACCTATTTCTTGTACATTTAATATTTTAGGATCGAGTCGAAGGTCGGAGACGACACTTATTTCGGGACACATCTAAATAGGGGTTTATAAAGCTTCGAGGTAGGGACATCATCTTTCATACATTATGCCATAGTTATATGATTGTGTGGATGCCATTATTTGTAAATGCACTTTATTAATCAACATGATTTGCCAAAGAAAGGGGCAGTTAGTGCCAGAGGTGCACTTACACTGGAAGTTGGCAGAAGTCCAACCGGTGTAGATTGTGGGGCTGGGCCCTACTCATGTATACATGACGATAATGTGTTTATATTGTTCATTAATTAGTGCATACCTTGGCGCATGTCATATTTACTTTTTGCATTCTCTATGAACGATAGCATGTTTCTACTGGGGTTCTTCGGAATCTCACCCTATTTTTAAACAAACATCTCAGCGGGTGCTAGTGGTACGAAAGGCAAGGGCATAGATGCCGGGAAATAATTGGCATGTGTCTCGAGGTGAGGACAAGATAGTAGTTATAATTTTTTTATGTTTAGATATTTTAGAAAATTCTGTAAATATTAAGTTTCCACTGTATTTTTTGTGTTTTGTCGACGAATGATATCGGTATTGTAAATGAATAGTTTTATCAGTATAATTGTACTTTTCTGTATGCCCATGGAATTCTGTCTTTATTACTCTTCAATTATCAAAATGGAAATGGGTGTTGACACTTTGCCTAGTTCACAAAAGTCAAGGCACGACAGTCTCTCCTTACAATATCTCGCACTCGTTCTAACGCCTATTTTGGGGTTCGTAGGGACAAAATCGATACCTATGGGAATACCAGAACTAGGACCATTGAAACTAGAGGTACTACCTAAACTAGAGGCATTATCAGTGTTGCTAGAAGTAGAACTGGCCATTTTAACTAGAAAACAAAACTCATTCAGTTAGTCACAGGGAGTAGAGTAATGGGTTTTCCAAAAACAACACGATGCACGACTAAGGTTAAAATCTTTCTAGACAATACAAAGTAAAAAATAAGGAGAATGCAGAATGGAGAACATGAATACAGAAGAGAAATCATACCTTAAAATAAGAAGAATAGAGCAAGTGAAGGAATGTGACCTAGCTGTGGCTCCTAAATAGAAAAGCGAGTTAGAGCAATCGAAGCGACTCATGTGGCTATTAGACCGAAGTTTAAAGAAAGTAGTGAAGGATATGGTTCTCCTGGATGCAGCTATCAACAGTCAAAAAAATGAACTGAAGTTTTGGGGTTCCGAGGGTGCTCGTGCGACTAAAGATAAGTGTGTTAAGTATAATAACTTGGGAAAGTGAAGAAGTGCGAGATAGCAGGTATGTATTTTAAAAGACTTGACAAAACCTAGTCATGGTTCAAATTTTAGAACCGCTATTTTAAGATTCTTAATTTATAACC
Organism: Inga oerstediana; assembly: GCA_963210345.1. Classification (NCBI taxonomy): domain Eukaryota; kingdom Viridiplantae; phylum Streptophyta; class Magnoliopsida; order Fabales; family Fabaceae; genus Inga; species Inga oerstediana. The sequence goes on from OY723407.1 coordinate 41,381,360, forward strand.
GTAATAAATCTTTAAACAAAAATTCACAGTTTTAACATCACAATCGTTAGGTTTTGTAAACGGTGATGGTGATTTCTTAATAACCGTTAGATATTTATCATGTTATTCTGAAAAGTGGTTTTACATAATAATCATACTTATTTGAATATTTTTAATAATTTTTAAAGTTGATTATTCAATCTCATAGTATAAATAAAAAATTGAAAAAAGAAAACTAGAGTTTGAATAAACTAACAAAAAATGCCTAAGTTAGTAACAGTTGTTTGCTAATACCCATAAAGAGATAATTGTTTTTAAATATTTTTGGGCTACATTGCCCTAATGATTATTTTTTTTAATATTCAAAAAATAAAAGTGGTAGTGGTTTTTGGTCAACACCTCTACTGCTGTCCTCTGCCTCCTCCTGCCCTTCTCCCTCACTCAGCACATCATCGACTTCTGAGGAAGGAGATGAAGGGTCTAACTGGAAGTGATTATATACAACCTAATTGTGATGAAGGATGATGTCCAACTTCCTGTTCAAACTGTGGGCATCTCTAGAGAGACACCTTGTGGAGCGATCAAAGATAGGCTAATCTCTGTAGCAGAGCCTCCATTTGAGGAGGAGGCCGAAGAGGAGGAAGGGGAGGCGGTGGTGGAGGAGGGGCTTGTGTTTGAGGAGCGTAAGGATGATAAGGAGGAGGAGGGGGAGGGGGAGGGGAGGGTGAGCATGGGGAGAAGGAGGAGGGCAAATGGAAATAGCTATCTAGCATCTGACCATGATGAGGGAGAGAAGGACGAGGTTATGAAAAAATGCTTTTTAGAAAAGTACTATGAACAAAATAAATATAATTCATTCTAAAGTACTTAACTTTAGGAGAACTAGTACTTAGTGTCAGACTGAACGAGTTTATGAAAAAGTGCTTTTTAAATTTGTACTTTCAATGACGATTGTTTATTATGAAATGTTGTTTTTGTCATTCATACTTTATAGTCAATTGACGTAATTATTCTATATGTGTTTTTCGATGATGTAATGTTGGAAGACAAATCATTTGTAAGTGTTACATGACTGTTATTAACTACAACTGTTATTTTTGTCACTATATAAGTGATAGTTATTAACTACAATCTTTATTTTTGTGTTTTTGTGAATTCTGCCTCGCAATACATGATGGGCATATAATTAACCATTGATTTAAACATTATATATCCTTGCACAACCTCCGCATCAACATATTTGACGTTTATTATTTGTAACCATTATGTATTAGGCTTTATAAATGTCTAAAGTTGTAGTCATGTATATATATGTATGTATGTGGTTATGGTGGTGGTTAAGTCATGGTTGTTAAATTGTACTTTAAAGCATGTTCAAAAATAAAGGGAAAGGAGAGAATGCTCTCTAAAGGGTGGAATATTGGGTAATAAGAGCCGTGAAGTTGCACTATTATTTGAGTTATGAAAGAGAATAAAGTTTAAATTTCTTCTATTTTAAATTGTTGCAAATTGGAGATTATGTCTATTGTTGTACAAGCTCATATGGGATCAATATGAAGAATTTGTATTGTATGAGAAACTAGAAATTTTATGCAAAAGTTATAATTGATGGGTTTGTTTGTATATTAGGAAAAGAAGAAGTGAATAATTTGAAAGCTGTTAAATTGGAGAAAAATGTATAAATATAAGCATTACAAGTGAGTGAATAAAGTCATATTATATTTTTTATAAATGATATTTTACTACTTGTTATATTTTTATATTAATTACTATATTCTAAGCATGTTTTTCTCAATAAAAGTTTATTAGACTTATTTAGTTTTTTTATTGATGTTGAAATAAGTAAAGATTGGTGATTGTATCTATATTAATTATTTATTATTCTTGGTTCATAGCATAATTCATGAGTATGTATGGAAACGATAAGGAAAGTTTGAGATATCCTTTATAAATTTTCATGTTGAGATAGTCTTACATTTTGAAATGTTCCTAGTGAGTTTTTATTATATGAGAAGATTTTTGTCAACAGATTGAATTTGAAGGAAAGTTTTAAGATATTTTTTTGTGAACTTTCATGTTGGGGTATTCTATTATGTCGTGTTTGATATGAGCTATCACGGTATTGAAAGAAGAACTTCATTGCTTTGATAAAATGGCCCCATGCATGCTTGAAAACGTTTTTGAGAGGATTGAATATAGAACACTGGTTACTAACATCAGTACTATTAGTCCTTGGCACGCCATGGTTAATACAAGCTTGTTTGGCATTCATGGGCACAGTACTCATACTTGTTATTCATGAGTCTTGTACCTGTGCTTGTTTTGTAGCCTTGCGATGCGCTTGTGTCTATGCTTGTGTTCGTGGCCTTGAGTTGTGCTTGGTCATTTACCCTCGTGGACTGTATGTCTACACTTGTTATTCTGTTCTATTGAAGTCTTACGAAAATATGAGAGTTCATAATTTTCATTTTAAACGAATTTTGTTTGTCAAGTTTATCATTTACGTACTTGAATTTAACTGATTAATGATCACTTATATGTATATATGCTTACCTTTGCATATTAGTATTCAAAGTTTAATCTATTTAAAGTGTTATTCTTTACTTTACTTTTGTTTTTTTTATTAAACTATTTATGTGGGATGTTATTCACTGAAAAATTTACTTTTGGCCTCAGATAGTATTATTGACCTTGTACCTCCAGGTAAGCAGTGAAGAGCCTCCTTGATAATTCAAAGTTTGCTGACTTATTTTGTAGTTGCTTCATGATGTAATCATAAACCTAAACTTTTGTATTACTATTAAAATCTAGATGCTTGATGTAGCCTATAGACGATCCTGATCTTTCTTTTCTTTAATGTGTGTGTGTGTGTGTGTGTAGTGATAGGGCAGAGCTTCAAGTGTAGTTTTGATATTTCAATTCGTTGTAGAAATTTCAAGAAGTCTGACTTACAAAGGAGACTCTGTTAAAATTTTCACAATGCATTTAATAAATTTTGATTATATAGTATATGTAGATGTAAATTGGAAATAATAAACATATATTCTAGATCATGGTTCTTATATCGAGCAATCATTTTATGTTTTAAGGCTTAAAGAATGTGAGTTTCCTTCATATTCCATGCCAGTCACCCATTTGATTTTCAGGTGTGACACCGTACCCCCAACATATGTTATATAACCAACTCTACTAATTACAAATAGTCCCCTATATAAAGGAAACATAGGAGATTTTTCCCAGGCGTACTAGCCATTAATACTGTCAACCTGCATAATATAATCGTCATTAACAAGTTTACCATCCATATTATCAACTACTACTACCCCTATTAATAACCTCATTCTGACTTCATCACCAAGATTTACAACCATAAAACCTTCACACCATATTCATTAATTGCCACTTTTAATGCATGAACAGAGCACAATATACCCAAAACCACAACAAATGGTGGATGAAATCAACAACCTTCATCAGTGGGAGATAGGGAGGCACCAAAGATAATAGGGTCGATAGGTCACTCGACGACGACGATAAGAATGAGTAAATACAAAAATTAGAATCAAAGAAATTTGAGACTATGTATGAAGTATGAACAAGCCTAAGACTGAGATGGATACCTTTAGGTTTGAGCTCCCATAATTTTTAAAAGAAGAGCAAAATTTGTGACGGCAACAGTGATGAGGTGAGCTTGATGGGTGACGAACTATGTGTAACCCCCACGTGATTAAAATGAAATAGAGACCAATAAGAAACAAAACTATTTTAAAATCCCATCTTCACAATAGGCTTTTCACAAATAACTTTTGAAATCTAATTTACCTGTTCTCATATTCAATTTTGAATGCAATTACATCACACGGAATATCACATTTACACAAATATCAGAGTGTACAACAATATCATCCCAGCAACTCCCAAGTTCATATCTTTACTAAATATACACAGGGCACAATTGCCCATTACAATTTCCACATGGGGATTACACAAATCCTCTCAAATACATTTACAAATATCGTATCCAAACACATTCCAACCCATACATATCCAAATCTGAATCCAAATATACATAATAATCCCAACTCTGATAACCAACCCCCATATCAAATACTAAAGAAGCCCTTGTCGCCCTTGGATGCTTACTCCCTCCTCGAGCCTCTTACCCTGTCTACATGATTAGTAGGGGAGGGTGAGATTCGAGAGAATCTCAGTAGGAAAATAATATTAATATGCATATACGATAAATATTTAATGCATGACATGCTTGCATCATATAGCTCATGCTAACACAATGACAATTTGTAAGCTCAATGCTTTGAACAACATACTAATGGCTATAGCATTAATTGAAACATAGCTTCAAATAACACATAATCATGCAAAGTGAAGACATGCACCAACACACTAACACAAATATCAAATACATGCAGAAGAGATATGTTCCCTACACTCTTTCCACATATGCTTCAGCTCTACTTACTTGTGATCAGAACGAATACCGAACCACAATCAGAGCAAATATCAAACCGCGTTCAGGGCGAACATCAACCCTATAATCTGTTAGAACCGGCTGACACCCAAGAGGGGGGGTGAATTGGGTGTAAGATAAAAATCTTAAGAACTTTGTAAATCTTTTTGCATCTTAGAGGAAGCAATAAATATGAAAGTAATGAATCATAAATCAACAGTTAATATATGCTGGAAATATAAGAGTTTAAGGAAGAGAGTGTGCAAACTGTGATTTATCCTGGTTCGGTCCAATCTGTGATGGCCTACGTCCAGTCCCCAGGCTCCTCCTGAGATTTTCAAATCCACTATCTTCTTGTTTAATCCAGGCACAAGAAAAGCCTTTACAAAGTTCTCACCAAGTACTCCCCCTTACAACAAGTCTTACGAGCAGAGCAATCCCGAAGACCTTTCTCTCCTGCTTACCTATGCAAGTCTAACGAGCAGCAACGTTCTCTTCTGCTTACACCACTGTAAGTCTTATGAGCAACAACGTTCTCTACTGCTTGCACCTTGTAAGTCTTACGAGTAGAAAGTCTTACCGGCGATTCTCTCTACACTTGCCCGTAAGGAAATCAACCCACTCAAGGTCCCTCTACCTTGAGATCAATTCAGAAATACAATTGAAAGTGTTTATAAACTCTCTCACAGAGTGGATATGATGAATACTGAAGTACAATACAAAAACACTCTCTCAAATATACATGATGTGGAAAATAGATAAGAACAGAGAGTATTTGAGTAGAAGTGGATGATTCATAATCTCATCATGTTCTTCTGCGTTTTTCATTGTTGTTCTTCTTGAATGTTCCCATATATATAGATGTGTTGATAATGACCGTTGGAACATGTCCGTTAGAGCGTGCGCAGCTTTGTTTGACTGTTCTTCGTTTTTGAAAACTAGCCGTTGCACGTTGACGCTCCGCTTCCGTAAAGTCAGTTTTTCTCTCTTCACATCATCTCTTCATTGTATTCCTGGAGAAATACATTAAACACTAATATAATGAAGTATTAGAGTGATTAGAAGCAATAAGAATGAGTTATATGATCATTCCATTGATTTCCAGAATCTTCGAGACGCTGTTCTGTTTTTCTGGGAAGCATTACTCGAGTACTTACTCGAGTAAACATCAAGTTTCTTCACAGGTTACTCGAGTGGCTACTCGAGTGACCTTCCATTTTCTGCATAGCTTACTCGGGTAGTGACTTGAAGTTCTCTCTTCATGAACAGTGATTTACTCCAGTAGTGACTTGAAGTTTTCGTAAATAACTCTTCATGAACAGTGATTTACTCCAGTAGCGACTTGAAATTTTCGTCAATAACTCTTCATGCACAGTGCTTTACTCCAGTAGTGACTTGAAGTTTTCGCATGAACAGTGCTTTACTCCAGTAATGACTTGAAGTTTTCGTCAATGTACAGTGATTTACTCCAGTAGCTACTCCAGTAATGCTTTTGCAACTTCATAGATTATTGGGGTAACACCTCGAGTAATCCTTTAAAAAAACTTTTGATGAACTTCAGGTTTTTGCTTACCATAGTGAGTTACTCGAGTAGCTCCTCGAGTATCATTGGGAAAACTGGAAGGCAACTGGAAGTTTTTACATGGTTACTCGAGTACCTCCTCGAGTAACATTAGCAGTCGTACAAAATGCCGAGAGCAACTGGAAGTCTTTTACATGGTTACTCGAGTAGCGCCTCGAGTAACATTAGCAGGCCGAGAGCAACTTCACGTGATTTACCTAGTTACTCGAGTAGCTACTCGAGTAACGTCTTTTGTTATCAACTAGTTACTCGAGTGGTGCCTTCAAGTGAATTCTTGATTTTGACTCGAAACATGGCAAATTATATATCACCAGAAAGCCCTCATGATCTACATTCCAATGCAACAAGAATCAGCTCCAAACTCGTTGTGTACAGAAAGTTATGATCCAAAGAGTATCTACTGTTCTTAGACCATTTCTGAACTCACGAGCAGCAACTTCCAGAAGTCATAGCTCTTAGGATATAGCTTCAAATGTGACAAATTATATATCCATGGAAAGCTCTTTGAGTCTTCTTTCATATGGCACCGGTTTCGTCTCAATCCGATATGTATTTTGAGAGTTATGTCCAAAATACCGAAACTGTCCAGGAACATGACGGTGATTCATGAGTCAACTTCAACAGATCATATCTCCCTCATCTGAACTCCTTTGAATGTGATCTTGGTGTCAAAAGTTCGTGTTGGAAGTCTAGTTTCTAATGCCACCGGTTTCAGTTCGATCCGACATGTGGTCGGAGAGATATCATCAAAATACCGAACCTCTGTTCTGTAGCGCGAAAACAGAGTGCCATTACTTCAAGTTCCGCCTCGAGTAATTCATCAAATAACCCGGCAGATTACTCGAGTAAGGCCTCGAGTAATGTAACCCCCTGCCGTAATTAATATCCGGATTAAGATAATAAAGTGGAATAGAGACCAATAAGTCAAAACATCTTTTATAATCCCATCAACCAGACGGGGTTTTCTCAAATACATTGCGAAATCCTTTAAAACACGGTCTCATATTTACACTCCGAATATAATTACTATGCGAAGATAAATTACATTTATACAATTATCAGAGTACGCAATACAAATTCCCGACAATTCCGGGATCATATCTTCGCTCAATAAACATAGGGCACATTAGCCCATACAACTCAAATAACAGGGATTACACAATTTATCCGAATGCATTCTCAATTATTGATCCATATAAACAAATACATAATCCCATTTACACAATGATAACCAACTACTAAGCTCTCACCCAAAACGAGTCCTCTTCGTCCTTGGATGCTTGCTTCATCCTCAATCTTCCTTCCCTGTCTAAAATGTTGATAGGGGAGGGTGAGATTCTGGGGAATCTCAGTAGGAAAACAAATACCACTATGCATGCAAGATAAGTATTTAATGCATGACATGCTTGCATCACAATAACTCATGTTCACAATATGATATACTCGCATGCTCAATGTTCACACAACATACTCATGGCCATAGTATAAACAGAAACAGAGCTTCGATCATTCTCATAGGTTTCACATAAACACGCAAGGCAATAACATGCATCAATACACAAATACAATTATCACTACATGCAGGAGAGGTAAGTTCCCTACCCTTTCCACGTAAGCTCCAGCTCCGGCTGCTCACGCTCCAGTAAATCATCAAATCCTATAACCATAATCAAGGACATAGGATTAATCCCTTTTCCAATTCCTTTACATTTAGACACTCAAGTTGGTTATCATTATTGCCCTTTAAGTGCCCTCAAACACCTCAATCCATAGCTCTAAAGGGTTGGAAGACTATCCCCAAAGATCCCCTTTTGAACACTTAAACTTGATATTTTTCACTGCCTCACTCGAGCACAGAAGCTCTCACTCGAGCACAAGTACGGACATCACTCGAGCACAGATGCTCTCACTCGAGCACGCGTACGGACAACACCCGAGCACAAGAGAAAGTGAGACCGCGAGCACTTGCCCGAGAGCACAAACCCACTCCAGAAGCACAAGCTCACTCGAAGCACAAGAGGCTCACTCGAGCACGCTGCCCATACCCGCGAGCACAAGAGAAAGTGAGACCGCGAGTGAGCACCCGAGAGCACCCAACGCTCTCCAAGCACTGGATCACTCGAGCACAAAACCACACCCGCGAGCACACCTCACACCCGCGAGCACACACCCGCGAGCACACCCGCGAGCACACACCTCTCACCCGCGAGCACACACGGCTCACTCGAGCAGATGCCCTCCACCCGCGAGTGAGAAGGCACACTTCTTGCACCTTGCCCGCGAGCATCCACCCAAGAGCAACCCTCTACTCTGGGCGTACACCTTCACCCGAGAATGCCATGCTCACTTCGAGCATGCTCTTCGCTCACTCGAGCACAAAGCGATGTGCTCGAGCAGAACCCATAGAAAACCCAGGCGCACTCGCAGCACACAGGGAAAACTCACGCATCACTCGAGCAGGTTCTTCCTCACTCGAGCAATGATCATCCCTCACTCGAGCACACCCCTGTCTGCTCGAGTGAATCTATCAGATTCCAGAGAACGCAGCAAAACTTACCACATTCCCTAACTCTTGCACAATTGATCCAAAGGGATCCAAAACCTCTACCAAAGCTACTCCCACACAAAATCACTCACTGAATTCAATGGAATCCATAGAATTACCAAATTCTCATCCCATTAACTAGCTTTGGTTTAGGGCAACATAATCACCCATTTTCCAAATCATTATCCTTACACATTTCAATCCCCAATCCATTCTATCTATTTAAAACTCATACCAATATACCATTTCCAATGCCATATCATGCCAAACTACCCATTACCCATATTTTCACAATTAGGGCAATAATTCCAGAAATTCATAACATAATCATTTGGCATGAAACATAGATAGAAGGATTGGTTTCACATACCTTATCAACTTTCTCAAAGACACTCTTTGATTCTCCATACTTCATATTTTCGTGATCTTCAAATCACCACCAATAGAGAAGCTACAATCATCAAATTGAAGCTCTCAGCTCAAGGATTAACATTGGAGAATGGTGTTTGAGCAAAAGAGGCCATTTGCTTACCTCAAAATTCCACTTTTCCTTTCTCTTTCCCAAGCACCTTCAGCGAAAATGGAGGAAAGAAGAGGAGAGAGAGAAACCGAGAGAGAGAGAAGAGAGGAGATGGAGATGATGGTGTTGTCCCACATCCAAGGGCCCACACTTTGCCACTTGTCACCATCCCTCTTCACCTCTCATGGGCTCACATGCACCCACATACACTTGATTATGCCTCTTGCCCACTACAAAATCAATCTTAGCCATTGATCATTTAATCATACATCTCATTTTCTCTTAGCTAGTAATTAATTTCTCTATTAATCACTAACTAATTCCCAACAATTTCACTCTTTCCATTTCCAATAATTATGGCTTATTAATTAATGTCGCCATAAAACACATAATTATTCTCAATAATTATCATTAGTCCTTAGATCGAAAATCGGGATGTTACATTTCTCCCCCCGTTCAATAAATTTCGTCCTCGAAATTTGTTCCACCACTAAGGACATAAACTCCGGACGCCTCCTACGACGGCTTCCGTTTCACATTCATTTCTCATTGGATAGTCCCTTCTAGACCACCCACACAAACGGTACTCCACAATTTCGATTCTCGCAAGAATCTTACACAATAAATGCAACCCAGTTGCAAAAATTTGCAATCGGCCCATTTCACGATTGCTATCCAAACATAATCATCACACTATTCCCAAACAATTGCAATCGCCTCCACATACGATTGCCACACGACGACAGCACCCACGGCTGTATACACCATAATACGTAGCTTTCGCCACTTGCACACATATCACATTGCAAGAATACCTCGGCTTCCGCCGCTTGCACAAATACGACAACTTCCCGCTGTCTCACAAATACACTTTGCCCTTCCGGCATTCATATCACATCAACACATATCACATCATCAGGTCACTCCAGAATCTCAATCTCATCTATCCGAAGCACCCTACCACAATGGTCCACCTAGAATCTCAGTCTCATCTATCCAGGCGACCGGTTGAGAGTCTCAATCTCCCAATACCACCTTCATGCTCTTGCACCACACAAACAACTACAACGGCAGTCCAACGGCCGAGCTAGAGATGACCAGCGTCAAACCCTAAACGGCTCACGCTGACCTGCACACGCTGCAATTTGTCACATAGTTTTCACCACAATCCGCATCGCAGACTCTAATTTTACGCACCGCCTTTCGGCCTGGGGTTAACACCGGTGCAACCAACGTGGTGGCTAGCCAGGTTGGCCATGCCGGGGTAATTGCCCTCACAACAAAATCCCCAAACATGTAGTCGAATTAACCATCAGCTGAACTAGCTCTGCTCTGCTACAACACACCTCAATCCCAGCTTATTCACAACTGTCACCGATTCACAATCACACTCCACCCTCATCCCCTTTTACCGCCGAGAAGACACACAGTCTTTACCCGAACTGTTGTTAGCGACTCAGGGACTATTGGCATGGCAGTGCACACACATAGCCTTTCGGCTTCCACATCACACTCCACCCTCATCCCCTTTCTCCGCCGAGAAGACACACAGTCTTAACCCGAACCGTTGTTAGCTACTCAGGGACTATTGGCGTGGCAGTGCATACACATAGCCTTATAGCACATAGCTAACCGGCTTCACAAACGGCTCGTCAGCCTCACAAATAGCCCTACGGCTCACAATCAGCCTTTCGGCCTCATGTCACATAATCACACCCATCCCGCCGGCAGCCTCGATCGGCAACCCTACCAGACGGCTCCATTGGCAGCCTCAACCGGCAATCCGACCAACGGCACATAACTCCCTCGCAAAGGAGAACGGGTGGACTCATAATGCACAATTGCAACAAGCTGGAACCAGGCATGTCAACAACTTCACCTTCAACATCTCGAATTCTTTTCACATACTGAGATCCTTCAAGACCTCTTTTTACAACACTACTTGACCCGAAGTTTTACCTCCCGAAGTCATAGTTATCATATCATTCTCACAGCAACCCCGAGCTTCTGCTCAGCACGGTTCTCGCACATATTACATTCCCATGCTTCCGCTGCACACTCTGAGGTCATACTCCTCATCTGTGCATTCACAATGTCAAGTTGACTTAACAGGAGTCCCATAGAAATCTCCTACTACAACTGACAACATTCACAATCTGTACCAAATCTTGGCTTGATTCAACTCGAATCATTGGAAACCACAACCAGCACTTCGTTGAGATCCCATACTCCCAACGTTCCCAGAGCTCTATTCTACGATTCAACGTCACGGCTATTACTCTCCACGGTTCATTATCAAGGCGGCTGCACTCTAGGGTTCATCGTCATGGTGGCTCCACTCTAGGGTTCATTGTCATGGTGGCTCCACACTATGATACTGCACTCGGTGCTTCACTCAGTCCACTGACTGGTCAGCCCCTCCGGTCAGAACTATCCATAGGTAGCCCTTTCCGATCGGATCTCACCGTAGGTAGCCCTTTCCTATCAAAAGTCCCCGTAGATAGCACTCTCCGATCCGAATCCTCCGTAGATGACTTTCTCCCTGTGCTGGATTAACAACCAACACTCTCAGAATAACTGATACCCATTTCAGTTCACTACTAGTACCATACCCTGGTACCACATACCATTGAGGTCAAATCCAATTCTTAAGAATCAACCCAACTATTGAGTCTAATCCTTAGATCACATCTCATCTTTCAAACTTTCAACCTCAGTTGAACCGGGAAATCACTTACCTCGAATCCACAGAGCCTCACAACTCCAACACAAATCCAAATATCATGCCAGCCTAAGGCACACCGGTCCCCTAGGTCTTAAGGCCTTTACACACACAAGATCAGTATAACATTACTACATGTAACATCATACTACATTGGGTTACATACCCAACATCTAGGTTGGAACCCTGATACCTAGAACATCAATATCAAGCACCTCGGAAACCATTTTCCTCGGTTCTCAAATCAGATGATGAGTTTGATTACAACCACCTCTGGGTTTACACCTCAAATTCTCGGACGAATCACTATATCTTTCGATTACACAATGATTCGCCACTCAAGAATAACCAACGATGTATACACATATTCCTCAAATCTCTTATGTCCACAATGACAAATCACACATGTGTATACACAATCACCATCACAAGACATCATCTACCACCAGGGTAGAGATCTCAGAGAGCTATCCTAGCAAATTCCCAAGTTTGCCAGGAACTGTAGCTCTGATACCAAAATGTAACCCCCTGCCGTAATTAATATCCGGATTAAGATAATAAAGTGGAATAGAGACCAATAAGTCAAAACATCTTTTATAATCCCATCAACCAGACGGGGTTTTCTCAAATACATTGCGAAATCCTTTAAAACACGGTCTCATATTTACACTCCGAATATAATTACTATGCGAAGATAAATTACATTTATACAATTATCAGAGTACGCAATACAAATTCCCGACAATTCCGGGATCATATCTTCGCTCAATAAACATAGGGCACATTAGCCCATACAACTCAAATAACAGGGATTACACAATTTATCCGAATGCATTCTCAATTATTGATCCATATAAACAAATACATAATCCCATTTACACAATGATAACCAACTACTAAGCTCTCACCCAAAACGAGTCCTCTTCGTCCTTGGATGCTTGCTTCATCCTCAATCTTCCTTCCCTGTCTAAAATGTTGATAGGGGAGGGTGAGATTCTGGGGAATCTCAGTAGGAAAACAAATACCACTATGCATGCAAGATAAGTATTTAATGCATGACATGCTTGCATCACAATAACTCATGTTCACAATATGATATACTCGCATGCTCAATGTTCACACAACATACTCATGGCCATAGTATAAACAGAAACAGAGCTTCGATCATTCTCATAGGTTTCACATAAACACGCAAGGCAATAACATGCATCAATACACAAATACAATTATCACTACATGCAGGAGAGGTAAGTTCCCTACCCTTTCCACGTAAGCTCCAGCTCCGGCTGCTCACGCTCCAGTAAATCATCAAATCCTATAACCATAATCAAGGACATAGGATTAATCCCTTTTCCAATTCCTTTACATTTAGACACTCAAGTTGGTTATCATTATTGCCCTTTAAGTGCCCTCAAACACCTCAATCCATAGCTCTAAAGGGTTGGAAGACTATCCCCAAAGATCCCCTTTTGAACACTTAAACTTGATATTTTTCACTGCCTCACTCGAGCACAGAAGCTCTCACTCGAGCACAAGTACGGACATCACTCGAGCACAGATGCTCTCACTCGAGCACGCGTACGGACAACACCCGAGCACAAGAGAAAGTGAGACCGCGAGCACTTGCCCGAGAGCACAAACCCACTCCAGAAGCACAAGCTCACTCGAAGCACAAGAGGCTCACTCGAGCACGCTGCCCATACCCGCGAGCACAAGAGAAAGTGAGACCGCGAGTGAGCACCCGAGAGCACCCAACGCTCTCCAAGCACTGGATCACTCGAGCACAAAACCACACCCGCGAGCACACCTCACACCCGCGAGCACACACCCGCGAGCACACCCGCGAGCACACACCTCTCACCCGCGAGCACACACGGCTCACTCGAGCAGATGCCCTCCACCCGCGAGTGAGAAGGCACACTTCTTGCACCTTGCCCGCGAGCATCCACCCAAGAGCAACCCTCTACTCTGGGCGTACACCTTCACCCGAGAATGCCATGCTCACTTCGAGCATGCTCTTCGCTCACTCGAGCACAAAGCGATGTGCTCGAGCAGAACCCATAGAAAACCCAGGCGCACTCGCAGCACACAGGGAAAACTCACGCATCACTCGAGCAGGTTCTTCCTCACTCGAGCAATGATCATCCCTCACTCGAGCACACCCCTGTCTGCTCGAGTGAATCTATCAGATTCCAGAGAACGCAGCAAAACTTACCACATTCCCTAACTCTTGCCCAATTGATCCAAAGGGATCCAAAACCTCTACCAAAGCTACTCCCACACAAAATCACTCACTGAATTCAATGGAATCCATAGAATTACCAAATTCTCATCCCATTAACTAGCTTTGGTTTAGGGCAACATAATCACCCATTTTCCAAATCATTATCCTTACACATTTCAATCCCCAATCCATTCTATCTATTTAAAACTCATACCAATATACCATTTCCAATGCCATATCATGCCAAACTACCCATTACCCATATTTTCACAATTAGGGCAATAATTCCAGAAATTCATAACATAATCATTTGGCATGAAACATAGATAGAAGGATTGGTTTCACATACCTTATCAACTTTCTCAAAGACACTCTTTGATTCTCCATACTTCATATTTTCGTGATCTTCAAATCACCACCAATAGAGAAGCTACAATCATCAAATTGAAGCTCTCAGCTCAAGGATTAACATTGGAGAATGGTGTTTGAGCAAAAGAGGCCATTTGCTTACCTCAAAATTCCACTTTTCCTTTCTCTTTCCCAAGCACCTTCAGCGAAAATGGAGGAAAGAAGAGGAGAGAGAGAAACCGAGAGAGAGAGAAGAGAGGAGATGGAGATGATGGTGTTGTCCCACATCCAAGGGCCCACACTTTGCCACTTGTCACCATCCCTCTTCACCTCTCATGGGCTCACATGCACCCACATACACTTGATTATGCCTCTTGCCCACTACAAAATCAATCTTAGCCATTGATCATTTAATCATACATCTCATTTTCTCTTAGCTAGTAATTAATTTCTCTATTAATCACTAACTAATTCCCAACAATTTCACTCTTTCCATTTCCAATAATTATGGCTTATTAATTAATGTCGCCATAAAACACATAATTATTCTCAATAATTATCATTAGTCCTTAGATCGAAAATCGGGATGTTACAAGTAAACACCTCCAAAATCATAAAATGCCATATTACTCGAGTGATTACTCGGGTAATCATCCCCAAAGGTACCATAGCTTCCGTATACATCATTTTAGCTTCGTATTGACCCATTCTAACTTCCATATGATCATAGGAACCTCCGGTATCACTTCTAGTAGCTTGGATCTTGATATTCTCATGTGATCTTGCAAGTTCTTCTTTCTTTAATCTCTTTCTTCTTCTTTCTTCAATCTCTTTCTTCTTATTTTGCCACTTGATGATCATTCTTCATAACCCCACTAGATATCTTCTTGAATATCTTCAATATTTGCTTGATATTCCTATTAGTTCTTGCAATGCCTTCTTTCTTCAATCCCTTGACTCTTGATTTTCATCTTGATGATCATTCTCCACATATGAGGCATCAACCCACAATCGGGTTTATGACTAATCTACAAAATATGCAACATTAAATATAGTAGTTAGTCAATGTAGAAGATAATTATATCATACAGACTTTTTGCTCATATTTAACATCTATATTTGACATCATCAAAACTATTCATATCTAACATAATCAAAGCAAGGACATAGGGTTATTCTCTATTCCAAACTCTTACTTTCATATCACTTAAAGTTGGTTACCATTTATGACCTTTATGTGGCTAATCAAAACCTAAACACATGCCTAAAGGCTTGGGAAACACTTGGCCAAAGATCACCTTTTAAAAGTCCAAAATGCTGATTTTTGGGGGTTGGCTGCGGCCCACAAATCCACTAGCCGTGGTCAAAAATTGCTCAGAAACATTTGGGCCACGGCCCAAGAATTCACTGGCCGTAGCCAAGAAAATCCTGTTTCTTGGTTGAACTTTCAAAAATCATAACTAATTCCAAAAAATTCGAAATTAGATGATCCCAAAGCCAAATGAAATATATTTAAGTCCTATTCTTAGGAAAAATATGGATAATTACTGGAAATCAGCACACAAATACAGAATTACACACATTTTATCACTGCCCCAAAACAGAGTCCATTTTCGAACTCAAACTTTGGACAGCTATAACTCCCAGTTCCCAAAACGAAATGGTATAAATTATACATCCATTTTGAAGCTTGAAAGGTGAAATTTAAGACTGGAAAGTTTCATAATTTTCTGACATCATTTGCCCAGTCAAAATGTCCACACGAACAGACTGCTCAGACAGAATTCACACTGGACAGAATTTCCAAACTTTGCACACAATGTATCCAATCCAATCCAAACCAATTCCAATGACTAAATACCACAACATGATGCCATTTTCAACAAAAATCACCATCCAATTCCACCATTCACATTCCACACAAAAATACCATAAAATCATGTCAAAATTCACAATTCACCATACTTAACCAAAAGTCACAAAACTTATATCAAAAGGAAGCAAATGCTCACCTCTTCCTCTTTCCCAAACCAATTTCTTGATTATCCATCTTTCCACTTTTGCTCAAGCTCTCAAACACCTTCAATCAAGAATCTAAAACCATAGCAATGAAGCTCTCATCACTATGAACAATATTAAAGAAGGGTATTAGAGCATTAGAGGACAAGAAACAAGCCAAATCTCACCTTATTCTTTTCTCTTTCTTCCCTCTTGATGGACGACCATGGAGACATGAGAGAGAGAGAGATGAGTTGATGAAGAAGGAGGGTCAGTTTTTGGAAGCTAAAGGCCTCATAAAACCGTCCAAAAAGGGAGAGAAGAGAGAGGAATGAGGGTTGAAACATTGATCCAAAATCAAGGGTCCATATGGTGCCATATATCACTCTCTTGTTCCATCTTCCATGAGTTCACATAGGAACATGCACATGGGATTCCACCCTTTGATCTCAACACAAATCAATCCTAACCATTGATCTTGAAGTTACCAATGAGTTTCCTCTTCGGTAACTGATCAATTGGTCGGTAACTTTACCATTTTGCCCCTGATTATGGCAATTCCTCTTGAATCACCACCAAATACATTTCTTATTCATTTACACCATACATATGCCCTCCCCCTTATTTTAAGTCAATTTAGATGTTAATCTATAATTGAACTTAAATATGGGATTTTGGCGCTGCTCACATCACATACGAATCACATCAGGTGCCAAATCATACCATAATCTCCAAAAGTGTTTATTTATCACTAACCACATCCACTTTTTGGAGTCATTATCTCTTAATCACAATTTGGGATCTTGCTAAACTGGGGCTTAGCAGTCCACTTATCTCAGGCTTATTCTCTAGCCTCAAGTCTCAAAATTCGGGGTGTTACACTATGGCTATTAGGAGAGAGGCACAACGTTTCCTCCATGGTGATGGAGAACAAAACATGATGGCCATGGCGGCGAGCTCATCTTGATGGGGCTACAACCTAGGGCTTTTGGGTAGGGAGAAGAAGAAGCTATCGTCTTAGTTTTACTAAGGGTATTCTAGTCTTTTCACATTTCGATTTTGTTGCACTAATGTCCTACAAGATTTGCCTGTAAAATGAAGATTTCAAGAGGCCTTAGAGTTGTATAATCTCTTACTTGAGACCTTAGTGTAATTTTTCCTAGGAATTATACCGTACATGAGAAGTTATTCTGTTTGTTATTAAAAAGGTTTTTTCCCCCTAAAATTGGGGAATATATTGAAAAGTTATCAGTTTGGAAATTTAATTAATAGATAGGAGTTATACCGTACATGAGAAGTTATTTAGTTTGTAATTAAAAAGGTATTTCTTTTTTCTAGAATCGGGCCATATATCGGAAAGTTATCATTGGCCATATAATGATAATTAAATGGGAAAATACCAGCTAGGTCCCAAGCAAGAGAATTAATCTCAAAAAAGTCCCTTTGCAAATTCCAATGTCAGAAAAGTCCCTAGGGACTTTTCTGACATGGATTCCCAATGACCATTTACCAAAATACCCCCTAGCAATTTAACCACTGTCATTGGTTACAACATGTTCTGCTATATTTACAACATCGTAAGTCATATTAACAACATAATCAGTTACGTTTACAACATGTTACATTATATTTAATGAGTTGTAAACGTAACTGAAGGGGTTGTAAACGCAACACAATCACTCATTTTATATACATATTGTAAATGTAACTTACTATGTTGTTAATATGACTTACGAAGTTGTAAATATAGCAGAACATGTTGTAACCAATGACATTAGTTAAATTGCTTGGGGGTATTTTGGTAAATGGTCATTGGGAATCCATGTTTTCTGACATTGGAATTTGCAAAGGGACTTTTTTGAGATTAATTCTCTAGCTTGGGACCTAGCTGGTATTTTCCCTAATTAAATAGTTTAATTTATGTAACACAAGCCACTGCCATATGGCACAAGTAGGCCTGCAACTGGTCACACTGGCGTCCCTCCTATTATATAAGTGAGGTGCGAGCAATCCTCCTTGCTACACAATAGCACTTCCACTCCTCATAATCTTTAAGCAAAATTTACACCTTATCCCAAATGAATATTTGAAAGTGGCATGGTCACTTTGAATAGCAACTACTTTTTTTAAACATGCTTTTAGAATTAGTTTTGTTCGCTCAGCAAGGGCACAATTCAAAATTGTCCATCATGGGTAGATTAGCTTAAAAAAATAATTAGTTTTGTTTATTTTCCTATACCAATTCTTCTTTTTTTTAAAGGTATTGGAATTCATTTAACAAGACGTTGTCATATCAAATAAACGGTGAAGAAAGAGCTAAGAACAATATTGTGGGAAGATGCATTTTATTCAATAACATATTCCTTTTTTAAATACATTAAATCATGGTAATTAAAAAAATAGAAAATTTGATAATATCCCCTAAAATTAAGAGCTAAGTTGCTAACTTCCTTAAATTCCACAAAGTCAGCAAACATCATTATATACATGAGAGTAGATTCTCTTATAATCATTTTTCTCCTTTTCTTCTCATAATCTTATCTTAACCTTTAGATAAAAAAATAGATGGTTCATATTTAATATTTTCTAAAACTATTATTTTATAGTGTTTTATAAAAATATTATTTTAAAAATAAACGATTAAACTTAAACTGTAAAAATATAATGTATATAATTCATAATTGCAATACAAACAAAATTAATAAAAAAAATCTAAGCCATCTTTTTTTAAAAAAAAAAAAAATATGAGGGTAGAGATGATTTTCTGAGAAGAAAAAAGATTCTTGAAGAATCCAAACCTTATATATACATGACTAAACAATAGAAGCAACAGACTCAATTAATTTAATTTCCAAATTTCAAATTGCAACTGATTTTTAAAAATCAGCAACTAATTAATTTCAAATTGCAACATATTCAATTAACATGTTATGAATCTAAAAATTAATACTTATAATTAAAAAACTGTGATCACCCAATAAAAAGAAAAAAAAAAATCAAGTACCTGATTAAAAGTTAGGCAAAAGTACTAGCAAGAACTAGCAAATTATTTTTTTTAAAATAGTTTGTTAGTTCGTGTAACAAACTATTTTACATTCATTCTGTTTTGTATTTTTGGTTCTTATAGCCTGATGCAGGTTACATAATAGTCTGGCTAGTGTTTGGCGCCAAAGGTGAAAACGGTACCATCTAAGAGAAAAGCCGAACGCAATTTGATACTACTATTGTCTATTTCTCTACAGCTGTTTCTTCAGGATTACGTTATCACGTTTCAATTGTGTCCCTGACTCTTGCGCTTTCGACTGAGATCGGTTGAGAATTTTATTTAGAAGGTTTGGTGAGCCGTGAACGTCTCATTCATTCTGTGGGTATTTAACTACGTCGCTGCCATTAGTTTCTCCAAACCTAGAATTTATTGAAACTCTGCAAAATCCTACCATTACCGACGCAAAACATAGTTCAATGTTCGCCAATTAGGTAATCTGTCAGAAATTTCGGGGTTTTGAAGATGTCATTGGAGGCTGTTACAGTGTCCGCAACGACGACGGCCGAGAGTGCCAAGACGCGTCCCTCCGGCGAATCGAAGGGGTTTGTGGAAGAGATGAAAATTGCGTCAATGAAATTGCATACGAAGGAGCAAGCTAAGGAGGGAGAGAAGCGTGCCAGTCAGCCTGAGGAGCGATCAGTGGCCAAGTGGGAACCCTCAATTGAGGGGTATTTGAAGTTTCTTGTGGATAGCAAATTGGTTTTTGACACACTCGACAAGATCGTCGATAATGCTGCTTTTCCTGCTTGTGAGTTGCATCTGAGTTGATTTTGAGTAGTTCCTGATATTTATTGTTAATTAATATTTGTTGATTTTTTTCTAGTGATTCTAATTCTACAGTATGTTGGCCGAATGTTCTTTCAGCTGATTTGTGAGTTGCATCTGGGAATTACTTTTGAATGGTTGATGATGCATATTACTGTTCTGGTTGTTAACATATTGATTTTTCTAACTCTGCAGTATGTTGGCTAAATGTTTTTTTTTATCCTATGTATTGTTTAGTTCTCTCCTGCATTCTGACAGATTAACAAGGTTATGCAATAAATTGGCGTGCCAATTCTTTATACTTTTTTTAAGCTTCCTTCTATTACAACTTTGGATTTCAATATAGCAATGTTGAGTGATATTCCAGTTTTGGAAAGGTTTTATTTGATCGATGCTTTTAGTTAAAATTTAAATCACACAACATGTTTATTTTAATAATCCTTGATAGGCCATAGCTGGAGTTGATGGTGTGCCTGGGTTAAAGGGTGTTGCCGAATACACACGTTCTATCATTTTAAATTTTACCACTTACACCCTTTTTTTCTTAGTAATCTACAGGTCATGTTATAAGTTTTGAGGCCTAGTCCATTCTCACTTCAAGTTTTACTGAGAGAGAATGAGAGTTTAGAGAGCTAAAGAGCCATGTGAACCATGTGAACACCTGATCTCTCTCCCACTCAGCGACTTCTTTTCTGTTTCATCCTTATAGTTTCCTCTTTTTGAGGAAGTATTGCTTTCATTTATATTAGTAATTCTGGCTTTTAGGGCTTGCATGAATCATAAGTTGGTGTTCCTTGATATTCATATGTGTGAAGTTTCTTGTATATTGATCTTGTCAGTTCTGGTGGCTGAATGCTGAAGTTCTTATTTTCTTTCTGTAGATGCTGAATTCAGGAATACAGGATTGGAAAGGTCTGTGAGCTTGGCAAAAGATCTGGAATGGTTCAGGGAGCAAGGTCATCCCATTCCGGAACCTTCTTCATCTGGTCTTACCTATTCACAGTATCTTCTGGAGTTATCTGAGAAGGATCCCCAGGCATTTATTTGCCACTTCTACAACATATACTTTGCCCATTCGGCTGGTGGTAGGATGATTGGGAAGAAGGTAACTGATCATATGCATCGAAATTGTCGCTAGAGAGTCATGGTCTGTCATGATGATTTAACAAAAACTAACGGTTAAGAAGTCTCACTTGTAGATTGGCATGTCTATAATATGATTCAAATGGTTCTTTGGTCCATCTCCTTTGGCATAAAGTATTCACGACCATTAATTAGACATGATTCTGAATATGAAAGAACAAGGAAGATTTGAAAATGAAGTTGGAACATAACTGCTTTCGTTTGTTATATGGATTCTTGCGCAAAGTTTTACATTGGAGGCCAGTAAGGATACTGTCTAACTGTCAATGTACGGTCCTTCGTAGAGTTTTGAAGCAAATTCACCGTTCATGATTCGTTTGTCTGCCTTCTTTCTCTGCTTGGCTAACCCAACATAGCGTGAAAGACTTGATCTATGAAATTCCCAACTCATCCGAGTTATTAAGAAGGAATCACTATCCTGCATTTTGCATGTCTGGCTTTCCACCTGTTTTATTTTGGGTCAGGATATGTTGGCTTTCAACAACAATAGAACTCACGTCAGTGTTGATTCTTCTGATAACGACGCAGCTTTATAATGGTTTAGGTTTTTATTTATGTGATTTTATATTTAATGCTAATTTATCCTTCAATACTCAAGACTTCCAAGTGTCAGGGCTTTATTCTACTTTCATAGTTTTTAGTTTTAATTTAATCTGCAGGTAGCTGAGAAGATACTTAACAACAAGGTGTTGGAGTTTTATAAATGGGAAGGTCAACTTTCCCAATTGTTACAGAATGTGAGGGACAAGTTGAATAAAGTTACAGAAGTGAGTTTCTTGGATCTTGAATCTTTACCTGCTTAGCCATAAGTCTTTTATTCAAGTAGAGATGGTTAAAAAAATTGCTAAATATGATTTTTGTCAGGGATGGACCAGAGAAGAAAAGAATCATTGTCTGAAAGAAACTGAGAAATCATTCAAGCTTTCAGGGGAAGTTCTGCGTCTGATATTAGTATCATGATAATATTTTTATTTTACCGCTTGCTATTTGGGTAATTATTGTGCAAGTAATGGCAAAAGCTTAGAACATTGTGTAACCTGCATATTATGTTAGTTTCAATTCATAATCATTTATTTGTGATTATGCATTCAGTGAAATCATTGTTTAGGATATTTGGATTATAATTGATGAAACACTTATTTAATTATTATTTATTTGTTTCATGTAATTGTCAGCAACTTACAATCTGTTTGAATTAACGATAGAAACTACTTTTCCAACATGATTTACGGTATACGAGATAAGTTTGTGAGAGGAGTTTTGTCTCGACTTGCGTGAACATACGTTCCTACCGCTTTCTCAAACAGGCCTTTAGCCGCTATCCCCGCTATCTTTGATTTTATTTTTATTTAATTATTTTTCATAATTATTTGTTAGGATAAATAGTTGATCAGGGTTTTATTTCATTGGAGACTTGTTGAATATCAAACTATCCTCTTTTGGTATGTCCTTTTCTTCTCTCTCTCCTGATTCTCCGTTTCTTTCTATCACATTTCTTAATCTATGTTACATTTTACATCAATAATATATCCAAAGATTGAGTTATTAATATAGCACAATAACATTGTATGCATATTATTGGAAAGACTCTTTCTTGAATTAATATCTTATTATAAAATTGTTTGATTCACTTACTTTATATAAAATTGATATTGACAATATTTTTTATAATTAATGGGCTAAAATATACTTTTAGTATTTTAAGTTTTACATGAGGTATATTTTTTGTACCTTAACTTTATAAAGTATAATTTTGATACTATATTTCTAACACCGTTAATATTACTATTGGAAAATGTTGATACAGCAAACTCAATTGATGACTATGCAGTTGACAAAACATATTTAAGTTTTAACTTTTTAATATAATATATTTAGATTATTAAGCTAAAATAAATGACAAATCACTACAAATGAAATTGAGATTTTGATTGGCAAAAAAAAAGAAATTGAGATTTTGATATTTAAATTATTAAACTAAAATTTTTTAATACAATTGAGGTTTTGATATTGACACAGTCATCACTTAAGCTTACACAGTCATCATGAGAAATACTTATATACTCCAGGCGTATCATGTCATATAAACTCTGTCCAATGAAAACATGGCAACCCATATCATTTTAATCTTAATTGGTTGATGACCCATCTAAAAACAATTAAATTTTATCTTATTTTTAAGAAAGAAGATCTTAATTTGGCCCAAAAAAAAAACCAAAACAAAATGATCAACCAATATTTTTCTTAAAAACAAGATAAATTTTGAATTTTTTCAAATGAGTCATCAACCAGAGTTCAAATGACGTGGTACTCTAGGATATGTAAGTATTTCTCCACTTGAGATTGTTGCGTCAGCGTTTTCCGTTAGCAACATTAACGGTGTTAGAATTATAGAATCAAAAGTATACTTTATAAAGTTAAGGAACCAAAAATATACCTCATGTAAATTTAAAGAATTAAAAGTATAATTTAGACTAATTAATATCTTACTATATTGATACAATGACCATCACCATTTTATTATATTGTCCTTGAGCTCTATCCATCAATATTGTCAAACTCACAATTTTAAGTAAATTTGTGGTAGGGGTGTGAACTCGGATCCTAAATTCATAAGAGTTTACCTCTATCAATTACTAGATAATAAAAATATATAATTAAACAATTAAAATATAGAAAAATGTCAATAATTTGGTTTAAATATATTTTAAATATAAAAAATTAAAATTAAATCTATCAATGTTCATAATTTATTATAGTCAACATAAAAACTTTCATGAAGTTGATATGAAGTTATTGAATATAATCAAAAGAACACAAATAAAAAATCCAATAAAAATCATCAAATGTTGGATTACTATCATCTCTATTATCTTCAATTTTTGAATTAGCTTCACCATTATAATATCCACTTACTTCACTCTCATCATATCATTAAAAGATGATAAAAAATTATACAAATAAAATAGAATATAAATTTTATACGATGACTGCAAATGTTTTAAACCCCTTCTGTTTATCATATAATAATCTTTTTAAGGGGAGGTGACTGAAAATTGTTTTCTAAAATATATAGTTACTTAGTCAAAATATGGTATACGATAAAAAATTTATTTAAAATACAATTCAAGTAATATTAATTCAAAAAATTAATGATATTCTAAAATTTAAATATGATTATATATTAATATAACTTTTGTAAAATAAATTTTTATAGTTTTTTTTTCTTTTTGTATTATAGGCAAATTTCATATTATTTACTAAATATTAATTTTCTATAGGATATTTGCTCATAACTTTTTTTTATTGCCCTTGGTATTTGTTCTAGGTGGCCATTGGATCTTTCTAACATACACACCCATACTCTTTGTGAAACAAAAGTAATAATCGATGACATCACTTTTCAAATCAGGCAGCAGACAAGTTAGAGCCACAGTTGACATGTTCTGACAACTATGCTATCCACTATAAAAAAACAAAAAAGATAAATATTGGCCGAATTACAAAATTAGCAATGGAATTTTAGGGACGTGGCATCAGCTTTCGACGGCAGTAATATGGCATTCGTTGGCTATTACTGACAATGATGTGATATCGGCTATCAGCCGTTTGCGACAATGACATGCCATTGGCTATTGCTGGTGGTGATGTGGTGATGGACATTTGCTGTGGTCGACAAAGACGTGGAGTTGGTCGACGGCCAACAACAACACGAGACAAGTAGTGGCCTCAAATGCTCAAGCAAAGAAAAAAAGTTTTCACATTTTTCAAAACAAAAAAAAAATAAATAGAAAATATAACGTCCTAAATTTCATTCACTAAATATATTGTAATTATTAGAAAATATTGAATAAAATGGAATGGTGAATTTTGGAGGAGGTGATTGTGTTGCCAATGAAAATTCCCAGTGAAGCAGTGAGTTTATTATATGGTTTTAGATGACCAAATGATGATAAAAAATTTTGAAATTTTACAGAGAGCTATATGCAAAGAGTTATAAATTTTTGAAGTTAGCCTAGAAAAACTGTTGATTTTCTAGAACAGCTTTCAAAAACTTAAATTCTGCGAATTTTGTGTTTCTAATTGACAAAATGCTATATTTTTTTATAGAAACTAGACTCAATAAGGGTTATATATCCTTTGCAATCACTTTAATACGATGTCTACAAATTTAATTATAATTTTTCAAAGTTTGGGCAAAAAATCTGTCAGAATTGCCAAATAATCAGAAAATGGAGAAAATGTAATGGCAAATGTTGTAATTCTAAGATAAATGCATATCAGCTTATTTTTCCTTCTCCTATAGGCTTGGACGTGATTGAGAGCTGACTAAAGAGGAGGGAATATGAGTTACATGCTAATGCGCTTAAAACACCAAGTTTCATGTAGATAAAGTTATGCCTTGAAAGTCAACTTTTTGAATTTTGGGTAATTAATTAAATTAGAGGTAAAATAGGTTTTTTTAAAAAAACAATTCCCATCATCCCTTTCCCTCATACCAGCCGACCACCAAGCACAAACAAGAGAGAGAGAGAGAGAGAGAGAGAGAGAGAGAGTTTTTTGATTTCTAGAGAGGAGGAGGAGCAAAAATCCTAAGGTAAGTTGATTCCTTCTGTGATTTGGGTTCTAACTCGTGTAATCCTTTCTCTAAGCTACTCCTTTACATGATTTAAGGTATTCCTAAAGCAAATATTTGGGGTTTGTGGGAGTTAGGGTTTGACCAAGAAGGGAAGAGCCAAAAGAAAGAAAAGGTAACTTCCTGAACTTCAAATTATTGTTGTTGTTGCTGCTGTGGTTGGGTTAATCAGTTAATATGTGGTTGATTTATGTGATTTGTGAATTTGGGAGAATGATGGACCCTAGCTATCATGCTGCCTAAATTTGGTCTAAATCGGGTTGGGGGTGTAATTAAATAGTTAATAAAGTGATTAGAAGTAGAAAGGAGCAAGTCTGCGGAGTCAGAACTCAAAAACCCCAATTTTTTCAAGAGTATTGTAAGTTTTGGCTATATCTAGAAAAAGGAGTTAACCTGGATTTTTGATAATCTAATGATTCTATTGTATTCAAGAAGGAAAATTAGGTGGGATTATCGTTGATCATTTTTCCAAAAAAGCCTTAAAAGGCATAATGACCAAAACGCCCCTGAAACCCTAAATTAAAGGCTGCCAAGGGCAATTTTGTCTTTTGGCAGTGAATTTGGTAATGCTGGGGCCAAAAATGGATTTCTTGGGCAAAAATATGTTAGAATAGCCCAAGTCCAAATTTCAGAAAAAGTATAGTCAGACTAGGTACAATAGAGCCAAGCCGAGTCCCTAGGGGCATTTTGTTAATTTTTCACTATAGACTCATATAACTATTAGAAACACTATGGAAGTGTCTAAACTAGCACATGAATGAGTTTTAAACTAATTCTTGTATATTTGCAATTTTAGGACCAAGTTGAGAGCCCGAGTTGTTGGCACGCATTACGAGGCATGCTATTAGAAGCAAAAAAGGTTTAAAGTAGTAACTATTATCTCTCATACACTATGTGACTATTGATATGTTATGTGTTACTAGATTATGTGATATGAACACGTGCCTCGGGCACATTACCTAGCTGTGATCTGGGACCTAGTTGAGGTTCACTAGTATTACCTAGATGTAGTCAAGGACTCAGCTGAGGTACATGTAGAGGTTTCAACTAGATAGTTGGCCCTGAGCTTTGTGTGCACACACGATATGATGTGGATTTTCATTTTACATTATATGGTGCAGTGCATATTTATTCTCGCATTTTATATGATTGATTTGTGTTGCTACTGGGATTCCTTGGAATCTTACCCCTTTTTATAAATAAAAATATCTCAGTGGGAACCAGCGACTCTAAAGGAAAGGTTGTAGACACGGGAAACTGAAGGGCACGTCTCCTGAGACAAAAACTGTGATTATATGTAGTCTTAGTTTGGGTATTTTGTATACATTTGAAAATATCATCAAATCCTGTGGGGAAAACCTATGTTGTAATCAAGTACCTTGTATCAATCTGTTAGCATATTTATGCTATTTTTGTGTTGCTCACCAAACTGTGTGCAAGCACTCTAAAAATGGTAAAAAATAAGATTAGGGTATTACAAAAAAAAAAAAGAATAAAAAAAAAATCTAAAAATTGTTTTGGGTTTTTTGCTTTTTTTTTTATAAGCAAGCACAACTTGCATCGCAGTAGGGATTGGACCCTCATAAGATCATATTGAATTTGCTAAATTTTGATAGATTGAGAATGGTGTGAATGGAGCATTAATTTTATTTTATAATCAAACATAAAATATTAAAAGACTATAATATCCCTTTCATTAAATTTTAAAAAAACATGTGACCTTGCCCTCAAAGAGGTGAGTTTGGTCCAATTCCACTTATTTAGTATTGTCTATCCCAAGTTATCATCAATCTCATGTATCAAACAATATAATTCGATTCAATCCCTAACCCAATCTCAATCCTAACCCCTAGGGCATGTGTTGGTTTGAGGGGAGGGGATGAAAGGGGAAGGTAGATGCTCCCCTCCCCTCATTTGGTTTCAAATTGTGAAGGGGAAAGGACCCCAAATTTTCCATCCCCTCCCCTCATGCACCGCCCTTTTGCCTCCCTTTCATATTGGGGGGTTTTTGGAGGGGAGCCAGAATTTTGGATCGTTTTACCCTTATAATTTATGTGTTATAACAATAATGTCTATAAAAAAAATTTTACAATAAATAAAAATATTAGTATAAGTAAAATATTTATTAAAAAATTAAATCAATATAAAAAGTTATTATACTTATAACATAGGTAAAATCCCTCAAAAAGAACTTTTAAATTAGTAAAAGACAAAAGGTGATCCGAAATTGCATATTTTCAAAAAAGTGCGAGTGCCTGAACTGGGATATTGAATTTGAGACAAAATGACGTGCGTAACCTTGGAAGTTTTTTAATTGAAAAATGTTGAGAAAGCCGTGATAAGAAGGGCGAAATTGTGCGAAAACGTGGTCGGGACTCTTCATCTTCTTCTGGCGTCGTCGGTGCCGTTGGTCGACCTTGGTTCCGTGGCGTTGAGAGAGGATAGTGTCAGCGACACTGTGGGGCGAATTTGGGGTGGATTTGAGGAGGAGCGAAGGCGAGGAGAGGTTGTGGTGAAAGGCATTGGATAGTTGCAGAGGTACCGGAGTTCGGATGCGAATTTGAGCTTCGGTGCTGAACTTCGGTAAGTGGTTGTGTTTAAAAATGTATTTCTTTTTAACTTCTCCAGCTGATTAGAATGACTGTTCAATGTGCATGGGTTAAAATAAGTTTGGAAAATGTGGATAAAATGTAACGGTGACAAAACCTATGAACTCTGTTATGAGAATGTGCATGGGTTAAGATAAGCTTGGGAAATGTGGATAAAACGTAATGAGGAAGGTTGTAAAATAAGTTGAGAAACTCTGTTGTTAAGTGAGGAAGTTTGAATTGAAACTTTTGAAATTTCTAAACCGTTAAAACAGCATATGAACGTGTCAATTGGTGAAGTTGTGAGTGTTAGATCTCATGTTTTGATAATAACAAAAGAATGGTTTAAAAAGGAAATGATTAATAAACAAGTTTAAACAAAGTAATGACAGGAACAAGCATCACTTGAAGTAAGCATTGGAGTAATGAAGAAAGATCAAGAGAAAATGCTGAGGAACTTGATCAGAAGCAAGTTTTTCTAAGGCATTACTCGATGAGCTACTCGAGTAATGAGACAAAACTTGAAGTAACCAGAGACAACTTCCAGTAAACTCCCAACGTTACTCGAGTAAGTACTCGAGTAATAGTGTAAGTATTTTCAAGGTGCTCTCGGCCTGCCAATGATACTCGAGGAGAGACTCGAGTAACCAGGTAAAAACTTGGAGTTGCTCTCGGCCTGCCAATGTTACTCGAGGTGGTACTCGAGTAACCATGTGAAAAACTTCCAGTTGCTTTCAAGTTGCCAATGATACTCGAGGAGCTACTCGAGTAACTCTGTTTCTGAAAATGTGGAGCTCTCGGCACTTAGTACTACTGCTAATGTTACTCGAGGAGCTACTCGAGTAACGCACTAAGGTAAGATAAAACTTGAAGGTAGTATCCGATTAACTTGATTTCTTTTTATCTCATTTTCCTCGACTCCTTATGCAAGTATCTAATGTTGTATTTTAAGTGGATTCCTCGAGTAAGTACCCGAGTATGCAGAAATATTTTCAAGGTAAACTTCCAGTCATTACCAGGGTAAGTCATGCACAAAAAGTATATTTACTCGAGGTTGTACCCGAGTAACCTATGCACAAATGAATGCATTACTCGAGTCCATACCCGAGTAACAAGGTAAGTGCTCTCGGCCTTAAAATCCTGCCACCATTACTGGAGTAAAGCATCGAGTAACCAAAAGTTTATGTGAAGGTTTACTCAAGTTGGTACCCGAGTAACTCATAAAGTTGTGAGTGCTTTACTCGGGTAGGTACCCGAGTAAACATATATTTCCAAAGGTTTGAAAATTGGTTATTCCATGCACTACCCGAGTAATCTTGTATTTATTCATTGACTTGCAGTTGATCAAAGATTTCCTGATGATACTCGAGTAAGTACTCGAGTAACATTCATGTAATACTCGAGTAGCTACTCGAGTAAGCAAACCCAGAAAGTTTGAAATCATTCCAACAGTCATTGTTCTGTTTCCTATTTGATTATCTTTTCATTATATTAGTGTACTTAGCATTTCAACAGATAAACAATGAAGAGATCTTACCAAATAAGGAAAGTCAAAAGCAATGCTCAAATGTCACCGACCGTCACCTACCATAACGTATGTTTTTCAAAAACTGGAAAAGTCAATAATGGCTGTACACGCTCCAACGGACATAAAGAAATATGTTCCAGCAATCATTACCAACGTATCTATATATATGGGGACATCTGAACAGAGAGATACATAAGAACACACTTACGAACGTATCATCAAGTTCATTACTCTGTTTTTCATTGTACTTGTGATTCTATGCTTCAGTGATTCTTATTTACTCTGTGAGAGAGATATTTCATTCAAACTCAATATTTGTTATTGAGGTAACTTAAGGTTGTGGAACCTTGAGTTGGGATTGAATTACAACTTGTAAGGGGGAGCGAGTGTCCAGGTGTAGGAACTTGCTTGTACTGAGGTGCCAAGAACCCACTGAATCTTGGAAGTTATAGTGAAACTCTCAGAGAAGCTCTGAGGACTGGACGTAGGTCAAAGTGGTTGTGGCCGAACCAGTATAAATCCTGGTGTACACTTCGGTGATATTTCTCCTTACTCTTTCCTGTTTTAATTCTACTGTTAAAGTTTTATATTTCCAACGAAATTTTAAGGTCACCCAATTCACCCCACCTCTTGGGTGAAACGCTTGTTCTAACAGTGAGACGGTGTTGAGATGTAGGAAATTGTGATTTTATGGTTGTGAGAATGTTATACATACAGTTGCGAATGGCTTCAGTGAAGTTGTGAAACAAAACCTATAAAAACCCAAAGATAACCTGCGAAAATTGAATGTTATAGGATGTAGAACTCGAGTTTTCCATTCACAACTCGAGTTCATATCATCACTGAAGGGTAACCGGCGAGTGATTAGCTTATAGGATACAGAACTCGAGTTATGAATTGATAACTCGAGTTTACCAACACAATCTTGCATTTTCACAACATCCCATTAGACTTTCACAACTCGAGTTTGCCATTCACAACTCGAGTTCATAGCATCACTGGAGGGTAACCGGCGAGTGATTAGCTTATAGGATGCAGAACTCGAGTTTACCAACATAGTCTTGCATTTTCATAACATCCCGTTAGACTTTCACAACTCGAGTTTGCCATTCACAACTCGAGTTCATAGCATCACTAGAGGGTAACCGGCGAGTGATTAGCTTATAGGATGCAGAACTCGAGTTATGAATTGATAACTCGAGTTTACCAACACAGTCTTACATTTTCACAACATCTCGTTAGACTTTCACAACTCGAGTTTGCTATTCACAACTCGAGTTTATATCATCACTGGAGGGTAACCGGCGAGTGATTAGCTTATAGGATGCAGAACTCGAGTTATGAATTGATAACTCGAATTCACCAACACAGTCTTACATTTTCACTACATCCCGTTAGACTTTCACAACTCGAGTTTGCCATTCATAACTTGAGTTCATATCGTCACTGGAGGGTAACCGGCGAGTGATTGGCTTATAGGATGCAGAACTCAAGTTATGAATTGATAACTCAAGTTTACCAACACAGTCTTACATTTTCACGACATCCCGTTAGACTTTCACAACTCGAGTTTGCCATTAACAACTTGAGTTCATATCGTCACTGGAGGGTAACCGGCGAGTGATTGGCTTATAGGATGTAGAACTCAAGTTATGAATTGATAACTCAAGTTTACCAACACAGTCTTACATTTTCACGACATCCCGTTAGACTTTCACAACTTGAGTTTGCCATTAACAACTCGTGTTCATATCGTCACCGGAGGGTAACCGGCGAGTGACTAGGCTTATAGGATGCAAAACTCGAGTTATGAATTGATAACTCGAGTTTACCAACACAGTCTTACATTTTCATGACATCCTGTTAGACTTCCACAACTCGAGTTTGCTATTCATATCTCGAGTTCATATCGTCACTGGAGGGTAACCATCGAGTGATTAGGCTTATGGAATGTAGAACTCGAGTTGTCTATTGATAACTCGAGTTTACCAACACAATCTTGCATTTTAACAACATCCCGTTAGACTTTCACAACTCGAGTTTGTCATTTACAACTCGAGTTTATAGCATCACTGGAGGGTAACCGGCGAGTGATTAGCTTATAGGATGCAGAACTCAAGTTGACCAACATAGTCTTGCATTTTCACAACATCCCGTTAGACTTTCACAACTCGAGTTTGCCATTCACAACTCGAGTTCATAGCATCACTGGAGGGTAACCAGTGAGTGATTAGCTTATAGGATGCAGAACTCGAGTTTACCAACATAGTCTTGCATTTTCACAACATCCCGTTAGACTTTCACAACTTGAGTTTGCCATTCACAACTCGAGTTCATAGCATCACTGGTTGGTAACCGGCGAGTGATTAGCTTATAGGATGCAGAACTCGAGTTATGAATTGATAACTCGAGTTTACCAACACAGTCTTACATTTTCACAACATCCTATTAGACTTTCACAACTCAAGTTTTCCATTCACAACTCGAGTTCATATCATCACTGGAGGGTAACCGGCGAGTGATTAGCTTATAGGATGCAGAACTCGAGTTATGAATTGATAACTCGAATTCACCAACACAGTCTTACATTTTCACTACATCCCGTTAGACTTTCACAACTCGAGTTTGCCATTCATAACTTGAGTTCATATCGTCACTGGAGGGTAACCGGCGAGTGATTGGCTTATAGGATGCAGAACTCAAGTTATGAATTGATAACTCAAGTTTACCAACACAGTCTTACATTTTCACGACATCCCGTTAGACTTTCACAACTCGAGTTTACTATTCATAACTCGAGTTCATATCATCATTGGAGGGTAACCAGCTAGTGATTAGGCTTATGGAATGCAGAAATCGAGTTGTCTATTGATAACTCGAGTTTACCAACACAGTCTTACATTTTCACAACATCCTATTAGACTTTCACAACTCGAGTTTACCATTTTCACAACATTCCAGGGTGGTTGTAACCCCCTTCATGCTTAGGTCGAGATTAAGTTCATAAACACGTAATTAATGTGGAATTAGAGACCGTAAATGATTTGGGACTTCATACAACAAATTTTGCCCAAAACATGCTTTTATAAAACCTTTTCTAAAACCTGTTAACAATGGTCTCCTATTCACATTTCAATACACAAATGGCCTGAACAATTTGATTCCATTTATAAATATCAAAGTACTCAGTAAATTTCCGACACACTAGGGGTTCAATTACTAATTCAGGGTCTATACAAGGCACAAAGCCCAAGTAGTTTCCCATACAAGGGGATTACATAATTTTTATCCAATATATACATGTAATTCCCAACAAAATATATCC
Organism: Inga oerstediana; assembly: GCA_963210345.1. NCBI lineage: Eukaryota > Viridiplantae > Streptophyta > Magnoliopsida > Fabales > Fabaceae > Inga > Inga oerstediana. The sequence continues at coordinate 41,414,777 of OY723407.1, forward strand.
AAATAATTTACAAAATGATAACCAAATATTTTCCAAAATAGACTCCTATCAATGAGTTCTACCCACTCTTCGTCACCCGCTTTCCCTTTGATCCTTCTGCCCTGTCTAAAATGTTTAATTTTGGGAGAGTGAGATTCTAAAGAATCCCCATAGTGTCAAATCACTCATAATATGCATAACAATAAGGCATGAAATCAAATCATTATCCACACAAGCAACTACAACGGCAGTAACAACGGCAATGGTTAGTATGACACATGTCATCCCTTACGATTGCTCACGCTGAATTGCTCACGCTGCATTGCATAACACAATCCACACAATATATTTCATCATAGCTGGGATTCATATAAAGCATTTCATCACACAAGCCATACAGGCAAGATTCAAAACTCAACCCACGGCTGGATTAACAAACGCCGCCCCACGGGTCAGATTCACAAAGTTCCATATCGATTACAACGGCAGTTCAACGGCCGACCTAGAGATGACCAACGTCAATCCCTACACAGCTCACGCTGACCTGCTCGCGCTGTAATGGACTATGGTACATGCAGTTCATAGTTCAATGATAAGTTATGCATACCAAAACATCATACACAACATGAGAGAAAAGTCACTACCTGGTTCATTCCGTGCGTGCTTTGTCGCAGGTCTCTCCCGAGGAGGGCAAATATCGTATCCTATAATTATAATTAGGGACGAAGAGTTATTATTTATTCCAATACTCAATTGACTTCACAATACTTAGATTTGGTTATGCTATTTATGTCCTTTAAGTAGTTACAATTGGCTCTAATAAAAGCCCTAAAGGATTGGGAAACATCGGGTTGAAAACCACTTTTCAAAATCACAAGGTGCTGAAAATAGGGGCTGGCTGCAGCCAAAAAAACCTCTGGCTACTGCTAGAAATAGCACAGAAAGTTTCTGGCTGCAGCCAAGAATTTCTGGCTGTGGCCAGAAGAAGCACAGAAAGTTTCTGGCTGCAGCCAAGAATTTTATGGCTGCGGCCAGGAAAATTCTGTTTCTTGGCTGAATTTCAAAAAATCAAAACTAATTCTACAAAAATCGAAATAAGGTGATTCCAAAGTCAAATGAAAGGTATTGAAGTTCTCATCATAGAAAAAATATGGGACATTACTGAAAATCACCACAAAAATACAGATTTCAAGAAAATTCCACCTTGCTTCAGAATTGGTCTCAGGTTTAACATCAGACTTTGGACAGTTATAACTCCTAGCTCAAAAGTCGAAATGACATGAAATATATGTCCATTTTGAAGCTTGGCAAGTGAAATTTAAGACTGAAAAGTTTCATAATTTTCCAACACCATTTGCTATTTTAAAACTTCCATACAAGATCACTTCCAGAACAGAGTTTCTTACTAACCAAAACTTGCCACTTTTAAAACTAAGTTCCCAATGGTTCAAAATTCATATTCAACACTTCTCCCACACAATTTTCCATAAGGAACGCAATGGAAATCTCAAAATGACCAAAATCCTACTCCTTTATCATGTTTTGGTTTTGGGCAACACAAACATCAAAATTCCAATCTCATCTAAACATCAAATTCCAATCACCAATCAATCTATCTATCCTAAACTAATCCCAAAATACCATTCTCATGCCAAAATATACCAAATGAATAGTGGCACTCATTTTTGGATTCAAGGCCAAATTTCCAGAAATTACAAACTAATCCATTTGACACAAAACATAGATAGATAGATAGGTTTCACTCACCTTATCAACTTTCTCAAAGGGAGTTCTTGATTCACCACTTCCCAAAATTTCGTGTGGCCACAAATTAACACTAATGGGCACACTATAAACACCAAAATGAAGCTCTCACTCCAAGGAACAACATTCATGAAGTGAGTTTGAGCAATGGAGGGCATTTGCTTACCTCTTTTTCAAGCTTTTCCCTTCCCTTTTCTGCAACAATGGTGTCCAGTTTTTGAGAGAGAAGAGAGATATGAGAGCTTGAAGATGAAGGGAAAATGATGATTTTTCCCTCTAACCCATGCTGCCCGCGAAAAAGAGGGAGAGGGAGGAGAGAGAAACATTAAACAATTGGGATTTTAACTTTTCTTACTCCTTCTCTCTTCACCCACTCTTGACACATGTCCAAATCTTATTGGTTCTCATACAATATATCACCAATTAGCTTCACTAATCCCTCCATTAACCATTATAATTACATTTATCATTTCTCTCATAGATAGTAATTAGTTTCTCCATTAGTTACCAACTCATGGCCAATAATTTCATTCTTCCAATTTTTCAATAATTATGACATATTACTTAATATTGCCATAAAACACATAATAATTCAAATTAAATTCATAATTATCCACACTAATCCTCATTAGCCCTTAATTAAAAATTGGGATATTACAGTGGTCATCCCACTTCTGGAGATAAGACCATATTAAATAATTCAATTTTCTTCGTAAAACGATTACTGAACAGAAAATTTACCAACCTTCCTATGTGAATATGTATGCATAATTTTAACTACCACAATCAACAAAATCTGAATTATAACGTTTACCATTTTGGCAACTAAAGATTATCCAGGGTGAAGGAGCAACAACATCAGATGTCATAGGATCCAAATTTGTAGAAGAAAAAAGAGTCTAATCTAAAGAATTTAAGTGGCTTTTCCTGCTAAAACCTCTTAATCTGTAAGCATAGAAACACCAATAGTATTAAGGGTTATGCAATAAAAATATCAAGATAACATCACAAGTGAATAATAATTCAAAGTTTTTCGATTCAAACATCTTGAAAATTCATTACAATACAAGTGTTTTTCATATTACATGAAAAATTCAGTTACTTTACCTAAATGACTGCTATCTTCTCTTAGAGCAAGCTACAGGAATATCACCAAGATCAGGAGCATGCTGCATAGATTCATAGCAAAAGTTTCTAAAGAGTAAATATAAAGAATAACTGTGATTTAAAGCCTTTAGTCGCCTCAGGTTAAATCAAAATAAACCAAATTATGCAGTGAAGAGCACAACTCGGGTCGTATTCTCTTGAGGAGCCTTTTATTTAATTCCTAATCTAACTAAGTGACAAAAACATTAAGATGGAAAATAACCTAAACTACTATTTTTTGGGTTTTTGAGAAATTGTTGAGATAATTACTGAAATTGTGATTTAAACAAATTGATGATGAACGCTTCTTGGAAAAATGGAATATAGGTTATCCTTGCTCAAATTGAATTGGGAGTTAAACCACTCACTAAGTCAAAAATTAAACCTTAACAACTCGCTAAGTTTAGTTATATTAATTAGTGATTACCCCTAGAACTCTAGTTAGATAATTACCTCTTAATACACAATTAAATATCACTCAGTGTATAATTTAGGATTGGATTCATACAACTTGTTCCTCTATACAATGAACACTCAACTGAGATGTTCAAACAAGATCTAAGTAGTCATAATACTCATTCAAACTATGAAGGAATAAACAACCACATTAAACCAAAAGGGGATATAGAAATTTAAATCTCAAACCACATAAACCAATCTAAATCACAATTGTTCAATCACTACTAAGATAAACAACTCACAATCTCAGTAAATTAACCACATAACATAAAATCCTAACTCAAGAAATCCGTTACATAGTTAAATTAAAAGATTAAAACAATTAACTCCCCTGAATGTATCTCTGGAGCTCAAACCAATCTTCCATCTCCAAGAAGCACAAAAGGATTTAGCCTCTTATCATGAAATTCATCACAGCTGCAACTTTTTGAAGGCACCAAAAATCCATTGAATTGATATAATAGAAGGAGAAGAAGATGAAGGTGTTGGCGAAGCTTGGTGATGACGTCTCTTCTCTACCTCTCTCGCGTCTGCGTCTGCTGTCTGCTGTGTGTGCTCACTGTCTGCTCTACCGTCTGGTGCTCCGTGTGCGTGTCCCTTGATGATTTCAATCCTTTTTATTAATTTCTTTTGCTATTTGAAATCTAGGTCAATTCCTCTTTAAGTTGGGATAAAATCTTCCATGATTATATTTAGATCAGATTTTTCACAAAATTCTGTCTAAGAATATGGAAGGAAATCAGTTTCAGAGGTAAAGAACACTGGTTTTCGGATATTGGGACCAAAATGAAGTTTTGGAAATTCAGGGTTCTATTCTGTAATATTCTCTAATGGCCAAGTGAATCAATCCAGCGGTGATCTTCGGATTTTGGGACTCAATTGGAATTTGTTTGTAATTCTGTGTACTCTTCTGTAATTTTTTCTGATATTTTCCCTCCTGAAAGTGACAGCTAATATTACAGAAAAGAACCCTTTTTCCTGTCAGAATTGCCTTGCAGCCACACTTAGAATCTTATTTTCTGTTCCAGTCCTTGTACATCTTTACTTTTTAGTCCCTCAGCTCCTACGTGACCTACAATTCAAATCAATATCTTGTAATATCTTCATTCAAAATTCAAATTTTAAAGAGCAATCACAAGATTATAACAAATATCTCTTTTTAAGATTTATTTTCACACATTCACCTTTAATTTAATTTAGTCATAATAAATGTTATTTAACCCAAAAATTAATGATAAAATCCCTAAATATGATATTCAATATTATGATAAAATCAGGATATATCAACCTGATTTAGCATTAATATAGTTAGGGCAGCTTGCTCCTAACTATAACATTCACATTACCTGATTTAGCATTAAAATTTCAAAAAAAAATTTAGCCTAATAGTGATCTCACCTTTAATTGATCACAGTGATTTGAAGTATTGTAAAGAGTAAATATAAAGAATACCTGCAATTTGTGCAAGGAATTCCTATTAAGCATATTTCATTGGTGCATATTGATTGGAACAGAAAGTTGAGACAAATATTAACATTAAACCACAAAGAAATTGTGCTTATACTTTTCTGTTAATGCTTTCTCTCCCATTGTCTGTGACTCGTATGCAAGAATCCACAACAGCACTTCTAAGAGGATCTTGACAAACAGTTAAAGAAAGGTTTCACTTCCTCAACCTTGATCAAATAGAACAAAAACTTAATTATAAAACCTCATATAAAAGGTCGATATCCAAATTAGTAATTTACTCCTTCATTTTCAAACATGGATAATCAAGTATTTTTACTAAAGTCAAAATTTTCAGTTTATACATGAAAAGTATCTGACTGGTTTCATGAGGAGAATATCATGTAACTACTCTCTGGAAAAAAAAAACTCTTATACAAACACAATAAGAAAAACTCAACTTCTGCAAGATGTTTGCTTTTACTCTGCCATTATTAGACATCATCTTAAAGGATATATTGATATGCAGGCTCCCAAAGTAGGTTCAAAACTTTAGGAGTTTGACATGAGATTATCTTAATCTAATCATCTAGAGTTATTGCAGACAGATGCATGTACAGGCATGAGCGTACAACATTAGCACCCAATGTTTTACGAACCGATTGCATCATTTTCCTCTGAATCGATTAACAGACTAACCAAAAGTGAAAATCTTAAAAACCAGTTCAATATATCTTGCATGCACTTCTAAAAAAACTAAAACAAAATAATCCAATCACTCAGCCGTGTGAGTGCGCTTGCGCATTCTCTTCTAGCCAACCAGTCAACTCATAACAATTAATGTCCAACAAGAAACAACAACTACCAGTCGAACAACCTAATCCTGATGGAAAAGAAATGATAACCTTTGCTAACAAAGAATAGCAAAGCAAGTTGGTTCAGCTTTATTATGATAACCTTTACTTATTTTGTAGGATCCTCTGTATATACGCTAAAAAATAGGGATAAACAGAGGATTATGGTGATAACTTATGAGACAGAATAGACAACAACGGACTAATAGTAAGTTTCTCTTCAGTTAACTCGAGGGCTATAAAAGTCGGAGGTCGAGTGGAGTCAACAGAAATGTTTGGGGATTGAGGGATTTAAAGCGTGGAGGGCTGCTTAACTCGAGTTATAATCAATCCACTCGAGTCCTTTTTCCCCTTTTTGTCCCTAACTTTCTAGTTACCCTCTAATGATGATCTTCACTCGAGTTTTAATTGGTAAACTCGAGTCTGACCATGGATTGACAGCACCACCTAACTGGAGTGTGTTATTTACAACTCGAGTTTTGTGTATATTGACAGGATAACTCTCTGGTTACCCTTCAGTGATGGGGAAACCTGGAGTTTCTAATGGGCCAACTCGAGTCCACATGCGGATTGAACACAGGAACGCACTGGAGTAAGTTTTGTACAACTCGAGTTTGGTTCTACTAGACACCATCACTCTTCGGTTACCCTACAGTGATCAGGATAACTCGAGTTTTTAGATTAGAAACTCGAGTCCGTCCGTGGATTCATAACACTGCCTTACTGTCGTATGTTCTTTACAACTCGAGTTCAATGCAGCTTGAAACACGCACTATCTGGTTACCCTCCAGTGATGTTTATAACTCAAGTGATATATGGGCCAACTTGAGTCATCATGCAGAAGTAATACAAGTACGCACTGGAGTTAGCTTCTGAACACCTCGAGTTTGATGCGGCTTCACACCATCACTCTTCGGTTACCCTCCAGTGCTAAGCAAAACTCAAGTATAAATTTCATCAAACTCGAGTTTAATGTGTGCTTTAACAGGATCTTATTTCTACCTCATTAGATTAGATTGTTATCATATTCATAACAAGATCATACCTTTTCCTCAGCAGAGAAAGTTTGAATAAATACTCGGTAGCATCAACAACTATAGCCCTGCTTTTCCCATCGTGATCCAAACAGAAGATTGTATTTCCAGAAATCTTTGAAATATAAACTGGGACATCAAGTGTTTTTATTAGCCATTATCTCCGTTTGGAAGACAATATTTGATGTGATTTAAAGTTATGTAAATAAAAACACCATTGTCATCCCTGCCTCTACTTTTTACATGGATTGTCCATGCAAGGTACATTGATGCACAAGCTTGTTGCTAGCGATGACAATGCCATGTTTGCTGAGCAAGGCAATATCATTAGACCAAACAACATACTTCACAAAGGGTATCTGAATATCACCAAGAACTATCCTCTACTGAAGATCAAATATAACCACCTCATTAATTTCAAGTTTAATGTGTACTTACATTGGGTTACATGAACACAGATCTTTTTGGTAGCATAGCTGCTGTGGTCAAGTATGTTTTAGAAGGTCATGATAGCAGAGTCAAGTGGGTTGCATTCTCATACCATTTTACAACCTTCCCATCACAACCACAACAATTGGAAAAATCTATCTCCCCACAGTTAAATAAGATCTCACAACTTATGGAGAATCATTTACAAGTTCTGCATAAGGATTTACAAGTTCTTCTATGAATTTCACAATTTCCTCACCTAAATTGACCTCTACGCATATTTACCAACTTTTCATTAGGTTTTCACAAACTCCGATAATGTTTTCACAAGATAACATTTGATTTTCGCAAGTTATCTTTCGGTTTTCATAGGTTTTGTTTCACAACTTCACTAAAGTCATTCGCAATTGTATGTATAACATTCTCACAATAATAAAATCACAATTTCTTATATCTCAACATCGTGTCACAACTTCACCAATTGACGAGAATGGTTTTGCTTCAGCTCGACCACGTAGGGGAAGAACATTGTTGACTCAATAAAATACATACCTCACTCCTGTTTGTCTCGCCTCCCACTTCCGTTCCAGCGCGCTAACGCTCACCCTGTATCGCGTCACCTTCTTTTGTCATCAACTTCTTTTCTTTCATCAGAGGGCTAAATCTGTAATTTTACATTCAATTCTAGTATTCCAGTTCAGGCACTCACACTAATCTGGGATATTAAATTTCAGAGCACCTATGTGTCTTTTACTAATTTAAAAGTTCTTTTTGAGGGAATTTCCCTATAACATATTCTCTTATAATTTTAAATTAAAAATATTATTATAATTAAAATATTATTATTAAGTAAATTTTAAAAATATATATTTTAATTAGTTAAAAATATTATTATTATTAAAAATATATTATTATAAAATTAATTTAAAGTAAAAATATTTTTTCATAAATAAAAAATTACTATAATTATAAAATATATTAATATAATTTTTTAAAAAAATTTTATAGTAAATAAAAACATAATTATGGTTAAAAAATATTTTTTTAAATGTAAATAATAAATATATTATTAAAATTAAAAATATATTATTATAAATTAATATAAAATAAAAATATTTTTCCATAAATAAAAAATTACTATAATTATAAAATATATTAATATAATTTTTTTAAAAACTTTTATAGTAAATAAAAACATAATTATGGTTAAAAAAATATATTATTTTTTTAAATGTAAATAATAAATATATTATTAAAATTAAAAATATATTATTAGGAAATGGGAAAATCTCATAAAAAGAACTTTAAAAATGTTAAAGGTCAAAAATATGTTCCGAATATTCATAATATCAAAGAAGTATAAGTGTCTGATTTGTTCTTTTAAAATTAAATAGAAATGACAGAAATATCCATGTGAATTTAAATAGCATGCTCCCTTTTTCTATAAGGATTTAATAAGTTGATATAAAATTTTAACAAGTTCTGATAATATTTTCATAAATTCTAATCCAAAATCACCACTTGCTATAATTGCAAGGTATTGATTATCACTTCTAATAAAATATTATCAAAACTTATTAAAATCTTTTTGAACTTATAGAATTCTTATTAGAAGTGGGAATCAATGTCTTGCCATTATAGCAAATAGTGATTTTTGAATTGAAGTCTGTGAAAATTTTATTAGAACTTGTTAAATCCTTATAAAGATATATGAGAGTACATTTTTAAAACTCAGAAGGGCATTTCTATCATTTTCATTTAATTAAAAAAAATAAATAAATCAAGCTCTAGCACCTCTCTAGTATTATAATTATTTGGAACATCTTTTTATCCTTTAACATTTTTAAAGTTCGTTTTTCGAATTTTTTATAGGAAATTAATTTAAAATAAAAATATGGTATTATAAAAAATTATAAAAAAATACTATTATAGTTAAAAAATATATTATTATAAAATTAATTTTAAACAAAAAATATATGATTACAAATAAAAAAATATTATTCCAGGTTTAAAATATATTCCTATATTACTTATAAATAAAATATTCTTATATTAATTAGCTAAGGTGTAAATTAATGTATACCACATATAACTAAAAAATATAAACTTGAAGGCAAAAAACAAAAAAAAAAAAAAGCTAAAAAAATATAAACTAATATACTAGGGTAGAATGACAAATTGATCTCATTCCTCTCTTCTCTTTGCATTTTAAACAAAACAGTGGATCATTAAAAACTCCTCACCCCATTTTCCTACCAATTAAATCAAGCAAAATAACTCATTACCCTTTCCCTCCCTCAATCCCCCCCCCCATCCCATCTCTTCAAACCAAACACCCCTAGTGCTTTCTACAAACAGTGCCTAAAGGTGCTCGCTAATTTTTTAGTTTTTAAGAACAAGTTACTATTTTTTAAAAAAACATATAACTAACAAAGTAACCTATTACCCTTTCCCTCAACCCCCCCCCCCCCCAAATCTCATCCCTTCAAACCAAACACCCCTAGTACTTTCTACAAGCAGTGCCTAAAGATGCTCGTTGATTTTTTATTTTTTAAAAACAAGTTACTATTTTTTTTTAAAAAAACACATAACTAAAAATAAATTATCAAACAAGGTTTATTTTTTTACTTCCTCCTATCTTTAATATATGATATATTTGAAGAGTTGATTTTAATCCCAAATATAAGACATAATTTTTATATTTATCAATCTTTTCCTAATTTACCTCTATTGATGTTCTCTCAACAATAATCAAGGAGGAGAGAGAAGAAGGGAATTAAGAAAGATGGCTAAGTGTTTTAAAAAATACACGCATATTAGCTAACTTAATCTAATTAAACTAGATAAATATGTCTTATATTAAGAATTGGAAGGAGTATATTTTTAAAAAAATGTTTTCAAAATAAGAAAACAAATGGGAAAAATTAAAATAAGGAACTAGAAAAAATATATTTATTATAAAATACCATTAAAATTGTAATTACTTAAAAAGACCGAACATCATAATATAAATTTAAAATCACTAAATTACCCTTAACCAAACCTCCTATGTTATTTCTTGTAGTTATAATTAAAAAATAACTGAAATCAAAACTAAAACCACCAATCATGACCACCTCTCATTATTAATTTACAAAATATTGTGTAATTACCTTCCCTATTATCTATCTGTCATAACTGCCTCGCATTATTATCTTCTTTTTTTTTTTTTTAGTGTTTTGAGCCTTCCGTTTTGCTTATGTGTCGGTCAGGGAGATGCTGACTGCTTTACTTTTATATAGTTGAAATTAATGGGGAATGAGATTTAGACAATCTTTTTCGCACAGGTGTTTCACATGATGGGGAGAAACCTCAAACAGAGATCTTGAAAGGCCTTCCTTAACCAATGCATCCCCCACATAGTTATGTTCTCTTGAAACATGAGCAACATGGATCTCCCAATTATAATTCATCATGGCTAGTATTTGAGTGAGAATCAGACCTCCACGATGAAGTGTCTTAGATTATTCACCATTTCAACAACTGCTTCAGAATCGGATTCCAATATGACCTTTAGAAAACCAAAGTCCCATGTCATCTTGATGCCCATTCTTCTGCTTCATAAACTGAACAGCAACCAAGGAATTGACTGAATTCCACAATCCAATATCCATTGTGATCTCTAAGCAAACCACCACAACCAGCATATTTTCTTGTAGATGATACAGCTCCATCTAGATTTACTTTAAACTAATCATTTTGAGGAGGAATCCATTTGAGAGGACTCTTGATAGAAACTTGAATTGGCTTCTTCATAACTTGGTTTGTCTTAACATATAATTTCCAAGTATGAAGAATTATTGATACAGGATCAACATGTTTGGAAAAGTCTGGTATAAAAGTGAATTTATTTCTCCAAGACCACAACAACCACACAACTACTCCCCAAATAGGGCTCCAATCAATATCCATAGGCTGACCCAAATTTCTACTCATATTTAGCACCATCCAGTCAGTCAAGGCAGCTGAAAAGAATTGAGAAGCATACCTTGGATCAATTAATTACAGCCATTATAGCATGCATTTAACTTCATTAATAAAGAACAACTTCACCCCTCATCCTTGGTTCAGGTGGCAAGGGGATCAGATATTCTCACAAAGGAGTGGGTTCGATTCCTAAGTTGATCGCGGCGTTGGGGGAGACATCTCCACAGCTAAGTGAAGCTGAGGTGATTCCTACCTATGAGCCTAAAAAAAAAAAGGGCATGCTTGTCGTGCTCTCGTGCCCATAGGGACAAACCCCAGTGGATCATGAGTTAGGAGCTATGCCTTTTGATCGTGAGTGAACTCGACCCCTTTCCTAAAATTTTGTTACCAAAAAAATAAAAAGGAACAACTTCATAACCCATAGTATAAAAAAAAATTTTACAAGTCTTGCGAAGTTAGCAGTTACTTTAGGCCTTATTAGCCTCTTATCATTTCTCATCAATTAGTCTTCTACGTATGTTTTCTCATCTCTCCATATCTCTTTGCTCATAAAAACTCAACCAATCTCAGCTTCTAGAAAGTGCCAATTTTCTTTTCTTGTTCAAGGTGATGCCAAAAATAAAATACACACACACAATGTTAAATTTCCCCAATTTGTTTTTCTAGTTATCCTATCAAGCTTTATCATAAATAGTATGCAAAATGGCCCTAAACTATCTACATATGGTCCAAGCACATGTTGATTCCAATTTTTGCTGGGCCAACATTCATTCCCATACTTGATGCCATCTTATCTTCCTACCAACCCAAAGACATTTTGGATCCGAGCTTTGTCCCCCCCCCCCCCTCAGGATTGAGTTTGATAACAACATAATTTGATATTATTTCCCTATATTATTTTTTTTCAATGAAATTGAAATACATTAATAATTGAAAAGCTTTTACATCAAATGTCCAATATCGTACTACAATATAACACAAGTTCAATGAATGTAAAATCTTACTGTCTAAGCTATTGAATGCTAAAATACCATTAAACATAAAATGACTAAGAAGAAAGCTGATATCCTGATAGACAATATTTGTAGAGTTAGATTTCACTCTTGCTGGAGTAAGGAACTGTCTTTTCAAGCTAAAAACTTATAGTTGCTTCTTTGTTGAGTGACTGAAAAAAAGGAGATGTAGTGATCCACTTCAAGAGTTCTCTGAAACATAGTAGACCAAAGAAAGCCTTAGATGAGATGTTTCTCCATTTAAGAGATTGCAGTGACTCTGCATGGTAGCATATCCATGCTCTACAGGAAAACATCTGATTTTGCTTTTGCTTCTGGAATATAATTGTCCAACCAATGCTGGGAATACTTGAAACTGAGTTATTCGACAATGGTCTGTATGAAGAAACTGAGGCGCTTGCTTTTTGAAACCTAAAAGCCAAATCCACAAGAGATGAAGCATGCCTAATTTCATTAATTACAGCTATCGGTGTTGTAGATTTCCCCTAATGAATAATATTATTTTCCTATATTTCGGTGGGAGATTGTGCTCTAGGTCAATCAATTGGATATAGACATTATATTTAATTTAACAAAAATAATTTTATTAAATTTTTATTTATTATATTATTTTGCATGCTTTCTTTATAATAATGATCCATGAATAATCAAAAAAAAAAATCAATGTCCTAGATAAATTATTATTGTGAGAACAATGAATTAGAACTAGTATTCTTTAGATTGATAATCAAGTGATGATCATGTATGGAGATACAAATCATAATTATAGGTACTTGTTAGAGATCAAGCTGCTAGACTGACCCATCATGAGATAGCTATAAAGGTTAGGTCATAAGCATATCTCATTATAGGTATGTCAACGAGCCCCCTGACATAAGATTACAATAGAATTCTAGATGAGAGATAATGTGTTTTGACAAGATCAAAAGTCACTTTTAACTGAGTGATAATAAAGATTATGATTTAGTATATATGGTAGAATCCATGTAGAGGAAAGTGAGTAGCCACGATAGGATTCCTCTCATCATAAGAAAGATATCTCTAGACCCCTCAAAGAGTGAGGCTGAAAATGCATGGCCATACTCATAAGAAATTAGTTTCATTTGTCTTGTTAGTTTACTCAGATTGAGAAAGTATGATTGAGTAATATGAGAATGGTGTCTCCATATCTCATGCTTGATCAAAATATCACATGCAAAAGGGACTAGACATTGTTATAAGACAGGTTAAGTTGAATCATTGATCATCATATAATTTGGGCTGTCACAACGTTTTGCTAAATGCCACGTATATGACTTATGGGTCAAATGGTACTTTGAGCCCATTGCCAACATTATATAAGCCTATAAGGTCACACACAAAAATGGGTCAACATGAACTTAAATATCAAGTTCATTGAATCTAGAAAAGTGTTCAAATTCATAATGAATATAAAATATTCTCATTTAATTTAAAAAAATTTCTTATTTTGAAATAAGAAATATCTAAAAGATCTTTTAATTTGGGTTAGCTGGTTATCGGAATATTATATTATTTACTGTAACATAACATTGTCTTATTATTTTTTGGAAACTAATAATATTAAGTTAGGATTTGAAATAGTTAGAATATTTATTCTGAAATAGTATGATATCTTTGGAAAGTTCATATGGAAGATCAAGATCCTAAATCAAACACAACGATAAAATTTTATCAAAGAGATCGATAAAACTTAATAAGATGTTGATTGAGATGACAAGCAGTCTCACCTTGATAAGAAAGAAAGAATAGGTTCGAATGCTGAGAAACACACTTATTAGGAGGCTTTTGAACTTAACCTACTATGGTGGACAAATTAGACCTGACAGAGATTAGACTTAAGTCCATTATATATATACTTGGGTTAAGACGTATCCAGCACTCTGAAGTATTTTTTTTAAGTGCATCTAGTACTCTAAAGTATTTTATGGTGCACCCAATACCATAAAGTGTTATTTCAAGGGTGTCCATCCCCTAAAGTACTTTTTTATACAATTTTACACTTAATAATTCAGATAATTTAGAGTGTTAGGTATGCTTGAAAAAGGTATGCTCTATTTATGTTTGTCATCTTTTCTCTCACTAAATTGAAGCAATGCTAGTTTTGACAAAAGTTTGAATTTTACTGTGTGCGACTAAAAGCCCAACAGTTTCTTCATGATTACGTTATCACGCTACAATTGTGTCCGTCTCTTCCACTCTCGAGTGAGATTGATATTTAGAGGATTTGGTGACCCGTGAATGTCTCACTCACTCAGTGTGTATTGTACTACGTTGCTGCCATGGTTTTTCCAAACCCAGTTTCTCAGTTCAAAATTCTTCAAAATCTCATTGTCGAAGCAAAACATAGTTGCGATCTTCGCTAAAAAGGCTATCTGTGAAATTTCAGGCTTCACATTGTTGTTTTAAAGATGCCATTGAAGGGGTTTGTGGAAGAGATGAGATTTGCGTCAATGAATCGATACGGTCTGCCAATTCTTTTTACTTTTTTAGGCTTCCTTCTATTATAACTGGTATTTCAATATAGCGATGGTGGGTGATATTCCAGTTCTTGAAAGGTTTTATTTGACGCTTTAATTTAAGTTTGAATCACATAAATTGTTTGTTGTGATATACACGTTCCAGCATTTTAAACTTTACCACTCCCACCCTGTTTTGTAAGTAACCCACAGGTCATGTTATAACTTATGAGGCTTAGTTTCTGCTTACTTCAGAGTTTACTACTTCTCCCGTCTTTAATATAAGAAATAGTTAATTTTTCGTAGAGAGATTATATAATTTAAATAAATTACTTTAAATTATTGATATTTATTTTTTTTATACCAAATTAATTTGTTTAACTTATGAATTGATATATAGTGAAATAAAACACAAGATATGTTATGAATAATTAATTTATTTAGCTTTCTTAATCTTACTAAAAAAAGTCAACTATGTCATTTATTAAATATCGGAAGAGTATTAGAGGAGATCTTTCAGAGCTATAGGGCCACGTGAACACCTGATCTCTTTCCCACTCAGCCCATTGAAAACAGCTGAGTTGCAAATTAAAGCCTTATATTTGAGACTTCTGTTTCATCCTCATTGCTGTAACTTACATTGGCCATTTCTTGCTTTTAGTGCTTGCATGATTCATAAGTCGGTGTTCCTTGAAGTTCATTTGTGTGAAGTTTCTTGTTTTGTTATCTTATCAGTTCTGGTCGCTAAATGCTGAAATTCTTAGTTTCTTTCTGCAGATGCTGAATTCAGAAATACAGGATTGGAAAGATCTGGAATGGTTAACCGTCTATCCTGCATTTTGGGTATGTGTTGGTTTCATGCAGTAATGACACTCACGTCAGTGTTAATTCTTTTCATAACGATGTAGCTTTATGATGTTTTAGGTTTTTATTTCAGTGATTTTTTTACCCTTCTGTACTCAAGAGTCATGGCATTATTCCCCTTTCTTAGTTTTTAGTTTTAATTTAATCTGCAGGTAGCTGAGAAGATACTTAACAACAAAGTGTTGGAGTTCTATAAATGGGAGGCCAACTTTCCCAACTGTTACAGAATGTGAGGGACAAGTTGAATAAAGTTACAGAAGTGAGTTTCTTGTAACTCGAATCTTTACCTGCTTACCCATGAGTCTTTTATGACAAATGCAATAGTTTATTGTTCTATTGCCGGTAGATTTCTACTTTGTGTGCAGTTCACTGTGTGTCAACCTTACAAAAATATGGCTCAAAACGGAGTCTTTTATTGCAAAAACTGAGGATTTGTTTGCCTTCTTGAACTGCAAGTTCAATGAAAAATTTGAATCAGATTGGCCCTACTTGTTCTGGATTTTGTTTAGTTGGCTCAAAAATCAGCTAGCAAAATCGGATCCAAATTTTCCAAAATCAGTTGAATAGATCAAAATCCATGTTTTAAAAAAGAATAGTGTCAACATTTTGAAATCTGGAAGGCTCATAAGTTTATAACCCAGTTTTAATCAATCCTTTTTTTTTAAAAAAAAAAGGTCCTTGGAGATATTTTTTTTTGGTATTTGTGTGTATATTTTTACTAGTTGTTTAAATTTTAGTCAAGTAAGAATGTCAAATTACAAATCTGCGAAATGATTTTCTCTTTCTTTTTTAAAAGAGAAAATAATATAATAGAAGAACCATGTCAATTTTAAGCAACCTCTCTTCCTTGTGATAAGCCACATAGAAATGTTCGTGTGATAGAAACAAGAAAAGAAGCAGAAAAGCATGACAGATTTTGGCAGAAGTTAGATTGGGAGAAGGGTAAAGCAGGTTTGGAGAAAAATAAAGCAGCAACGGCTAGGTTGAAGCAGTAACTGAGTGTGAAGCCGCAGGTTCATTTAGTAAAGATTGAGTAATTTAGTAAAGATTGAGTAATAAGAGCTTGTTTCTAACGGACGTATGGGGGGCTATTAAGATTGCTCCGCTTTATAAATTATTTTAGGATAGTGGAAGCACCTTAATCCTAAAATATATGGGTGTAATGGGATTTTAGTAAAATTTGGAATAATTTTGCCTTGACCATCATTCTAGTTAAATTTGATGGTTAGTTAACCAAATTTGTCAAGTTGGTAGTTCACGTGTCTGTCCATGTCATTTTTGTTTTGCATTTAAGTGTAAAGTTGCTTTGTAAATTTTCACTTAAGAGCGCTTTAGAAGTTTTTAAATCATAACAATTTCATCTTGGCTATTTTTTAGGTTAAATTTACTCGTTAGTTGATCAAATATATTTATTTGGCAAATCCACGTATCATCCACTTCATTTTTAAAAAAATTAGATTTAAAAAATAAGTATTTTTTTTTTTAAAAAAATGCAACCCATACAAAGGATTAGATACAATAAAAAAAGTGAAAACATCTTATGCGGTGAAGAGAAAATCGAAGAGATACTTGCCTGTCTCAGTGTCATTGGAGTATGGCGGCAAAGACTCTGTAATCTTTCTTAGTGTGTTATGCATCTAGTAATTAAATCTTTTTCTTTCATTACTCTCTAGCGAATATGTAAGCTCCTCCACCATATATAATTTCTTCAATATTGTTCACGCTGCTAGCTTAACGTATTTAGTTAACTAACAGTCAAACTTAGTATAGATAATTGTCAGGGCAACATTACTATGATTGTTAACTAACAGTCAAACTTAGCATAGATAATTGTCAGGGCAACATTACTATGATTTGGAAACTTTCAAAGCAGCATTGCTTCTAAGTTAAAACTTTTGAGGTAAATTTGCACTTTAACAAAAATGACGTAGACAACTCGTGGACAACCGGCTCAGCATATTTGGTCAATTAATAGTCAAATTTAATTAGGATAATGACCAGAGCAAAATTGCTTTCCAAAAATTTCTAAAGCAAAATTGCTTCTCTGTGACAACTTTCGAGGTAAAATAACCTTTTAACCTTTTAAAAATTTCAAGAGTTTAGTTCAATAAAATATTTAATTATGAAGCAAAATTCACCAACAGTTCTTCTATTTTATCTAAATTATATAAACATGCCATCTATTTTGAATATATATATATATATATCCCTCTTAAAATTAAAATATATGTTAAAATGTATGTTACATAGATATCTCTTATATGTTTAAGATTTCATTTTCATCAACACAATCCTTTGTTGACCTTTATTATGTTTGATTCTTAAACTTTTGTTTTAACCAAAATATCAGGAAGTATTTAAATATCTCTATTTTCCCCCAAAAATTTTCATATCACTAAAACATTAATTATCATATATATTTTAAAATTTTTTAATATGTTATAAAATTTATTAATTTTTATCATATCATAAAATTTTACAATTTTAATTATTTATCACTTATTTAAATTTCTTTGAAATGGTTTAAAACACATTTCGAACGCATATATTTATTTGTCATATAGTATAAATGACTTAAGTCCAAATGATTTATAAATTTTAAACATTTTTATTGCAAACATTTATATGCACATTTAGTCAAGTATATATTTATCAAAAGAATTAATTTTGATACATATTGTCATAAGATACTATAATGTTAATAAATATTTGAAATAAATTTTTCATGATTAATATTTGTAATTTTATCACATGTCTTTTTTGGTTCCGTTTCTATTTGGAAATGACTGCATTTCAATTGAACATATAAAAATTTTAATTAAATATCAAGAGTTCAGTTGAAGAAAATATTTAATTATAGAGCGAAATTCACTAACCATTCTTCTATTTTATCTAAAGGGTTAAGGTGCGCCAATAACCCTAAAATATTTTTCCAGTACATCCAGAATCCTAAACTAGTTTGTGGTACATCCAATACTCTAAAATAATGTTTTAAGTGTGTTAAACACTCTAAAGTGTTTTATGATTTATCCAGCAACTATAGTTGCTATTAAAAAAAAATTATTATTTTAAGGTATTTATGCACCTCCAGTTAGAGGACTTTTTGAAAGTTGATGGCGATGTTCAAATTGTTCCTAAAAAACGTTTCTCCTACAAAATTAATATTTTAAAAGTAAAATTATGTTATAAAACACTTTAGGATGGTAAATGCACTGAAAAAATATTTTACTACACTAGATGCACCAAAAATTACTTAATGCATGTTTGGATAAATATAAAAGGGTCCTATACCATGCTCATCCCCCCAATTTTAGGGTGGAGGCCATTTTTTTTTACGTATTCTTATTTATTTAGATTAAATTGTATATTGTACTCTAAAATTTTTTTACCACCTAGTATTTCAAATTAGTTAGTTTCTAATTTTGTATGTAGAAATATTTTTCCTGTAATACTATTTTTTGGAATATTTTTCCAATAACACCTAATATCTAAAATATATTTTTAACACATAGTATCTTAAGCTAATTAATTTTTAATGTATAAAATAATTTTTTAAAAAAAAAAACCCAAAATGGGGGATGAGCATGGATGAGCAGAAAATGTGGATTCAATATGAAAAAATATTTTTATGCTTTAAAACTTTGGTAAAAAAAGAAGCTACACACCTACAAAAACTATGAGAAGCATTTTTTTTTTTTATGGATAACCATGGTTTTAGATTTAAAACCATGGTTTCGAAAAAATAATTTTTTTCTCGTTTTTAGGTCATTGAGTCCATGATTTCCCCAATGACCCTTTTCTTTTCCCTCCTTCTACTCTTTCCTTCTACTCTTTCCTTGTCCGCTTTTTTTTCTCTTCCTTCCCCATTTCTCATCAAACTCTCGCCTTCTTCAGCCGATCGAAGAAGTTGGTGGCTACTGGTGGGTTCTCACCGATCGGAGAAGGTGGCCGCAATATCTTCCATTTTTATTGATTAATAAAAGGGCAAGATCCTTGACTAAAACATAAATTATTTGTAAAGCAATCACCGAAGGCTAAACCTCCACGCTGCCGCCTTCTGCATCTCCAACTCCTCTCTCTTCTGTAATTCAGCTTCACTAAACAGAAAAGTTAGACATGAAAGGTAATTTTTGGATTCTGGCAACACGGTAGTGATCTCAATGTTGCAATTTCTATAATAACCCTTTACCTTCTACTTCAATTCGATGTGAGGCTGCAAATTTGATGACAACGTAGCTTCCGTAGATGGCAGATTTGATACAATCGGAGAAGAGTGGGCCGCACCGAGGCTCCCAGTGACCACGACGTCGCTTTTTCGATTGCACTTGCAGGCTCTCTCAGCCTCGCGCTTTCTATCTTTCTCACCTTGTGCCAATGAACAGGGCCTGCACACATCTCCGATCTCCACCTTATCGCATCCTTCGATTATTGGCTTTTTGCCATCTCATTCGATCCCGTTCAATGATAACACATCCCTTCGATCTTGTTCAATTTTCTTTTTCTTTCTATTTTTTGATGTAACCTGTTCAACGAAAATACATAGCTTTGTTGTAGGTAAAATAGCACTTAAGGAATCTCTGGGAACATTAATTTTGTAAGTGAAATGGATACAAATTGTATTATGAACAAAAAACTATGTCTATAAACCCCTTAATTAAATTTTGTAAGTTTTATTACAAAAACATCACTCTTATCTATTTATTCAAGGTTCCATTTTTTAGCCATTAAACATTTAACTATTGAATAAATTATGTATTTTAATCTAAAATATATTATTTTATATAATTACTATTTATAAATGATTTTAATCTATACAATTTATTAATACATATATGTTTGATCTATTTTTTACAATGTTACATAATTAACTAATGTTATAATTTTAATTTTGTATACAAATTTATTTAATTTTTTGTATTTATTATGAAATTTAATGTTAAAAATATTTAAAATAAAATATTATTCTTTATATGTAATTATCACAAAAGTCAATGTCTTTTTTAGTAATTTAAGCATTAAAAAGTGCTTTGCTAACAATATCTAAATATTATCATTTTATTAAAATCACTTTTTTTCATAAAATCTATTCTACTCAAAATCTATTCTCTAAAATCACTTTTATCACTTTTTCTTTAAAAAATATTCTCTAAAAGTTGATCCAAACACTCTCTTAATGATACTAGACGCATATGAAAAAATACTTTAGAGTGCTGGATACACCTTAACCTTTATCTAAATTATATTAACCTGCCATCTATTTTTTTGACTTGAAACTGGAAATCATTAATCCACAAAAGATTAATACAAGAACAACCTCCAATAGAGGCCCAACTAAAGATCCCTCATCAACTACCGCCTACTAAAAGAGCAGGAGGTGGGTGATCAAAGATGACAGAATTCTCTCTACTACTATGAGCTGTCCTAGCTAAAAGATCCACCTCAACAATATGCTTTCTAGAGAGTGGCTAATAAGGACATACCAATCTCTAGATAACCAAAATCTAGCCTCTTCGATAACCTCTTTAAAGGGGTGGAGCTCATCACAACCCCTCATGAGCAGATGAATGGCTTCAATACAATCAGTAAAGAGACTAATATTCTTAAGATTTCTATTCCAACAAATCTGAAGACCCTGGATGATTGCGATAATCTCAGCAACAACCGGAGGAACTTGTATAAGTTTACCTATGTATCCACAAACCCACTCTCCATCTTCCCTTCTAATGACGCCAGCGCTTGCACTTTGACCCGATTGAAGAACAAAACCATCTGCTTCAAGAGTATAAAAACCTGGCCTCCTTAATTGTTGTCCTCCTTCTCCACTACCGGCCTGAGTATAAAATTTACAATGAGTACTTAAATCCATGTCCCAGCTTGCTTGAAAAAAGCTAGAGTAGGCATTCGTATAGTCAACTTCGGCTTCTTCTCCAAACAGCTTTTTGCATTTGCTCACCCAGATATCCCAACAAACATATTCAAACAGAGTTGCCCATTTGATCTTCTTGGTGAACTCCCTTCCCGCTTCATGTCTGAGGTTCCATTCGATCTACTCCATTCCCTGTAAATTAATAAAATTATCCCACATTGCAGGTTTATTTATGGAGATCCACCTTCCACGTGCATTGTCACAATCCCTCAAGAGATGCATCAGCCTCTCATCCTGCTCACAAAGAAATGGACAAGATGCAGTGTCCGATAGCCCCCTCCTCGCTCTAAGATCTGCTGTATGCACCCTTCCATGTGCCACAAGCCACATGAAAGATTTAATCTTCTCTAGAATATCCCATCTCTATAGTAATCTCCAAAAAGTTGTATTAGAACTGGAAGGACCTATAAAAAGAAAGTGATAGGCAGAACTAACTGAAAAACAACCATCAGAAGAGGGTTTCCAGAAATACTTATCCGTTCCTCTGCTATCCCTGGGGGGATGAACACATGTGATTTGTTGAACCACGTGAGAGCTGAACCATCTACCCAGTTTGGACACATCCCATTCACCTTCGGGATTAACATACTGACGGACTGTTTCAGTTCTGTCCACAAAAGCCTCCCATCCTGGAACCAGCTTGATCAAAGGTTGATTCATTTGCGACCAGTTATCATTCCAAAAGGAAGTTGAAACACCATTGCCGACTCGAACACCCACTTCTTTATGGAATTTATCCTAAACCGAGCAGATACCTCTCCATGTAGCAGATATATTCCTTCGAACCACCGGACCATTTATCTGGTCCCACCTGTACTTCTCTCTCATAACACGAACCCACAGTTTATCCGTATTGTTCATCACATGCCAGCATAGTTTCATAATGAAAGTTTCATTCTATTTACACAAATCCCGAATACCCATACCACCCTCTTTCTTGCCCCTTGTAATCTGGTCATCCTGCTCATCCCATAGGACTCTTTTGCTTTTCCTCTCCATTTCCTGTAAGACTCCTTTAGGAATAAGCAAAGTCTATATTTGATAAGAAGGCAAAATGGATAGAACAGATTTGATAAGAGTGATTCTGCCCGCGAAGCTCAAACATCCTCTTTTCCAACTTGAAATCTTTTTGAGAGTTTTTTCCAGAAGAGGCATGAAGGTGAACTTGGAAATTCTTTTATGAATAAGAGGAATGCCAAGATACTTCCCCAAATCCCCGGTCAGATAAAACCCCATCTTCTGACTCAAATCATAGGCCCTGGAAAAATGCACCTTCCTTGAAAAGCATACCCTAGTCTTGTCCTTGTTCATTTTCTGACCCGACATATTACAAAACATCTGTAGACACTTTAGCATAACCTTTGGTTGGCTATCCGAGGCCTCTCCAAACAAAATGAGATCGTCCGCAAAGAACAAATAAGAGATATTAGGGCCATTCCTATTAAGCTTAATCAGAACCCATTCTCCTGTTGAAATAGCATCTTGAATTATGTGACTCAGATGCTCCATATGTAACCCCCTCTGTAATTATATCCGAAATACAACATTAGAGTGAAATAGAGACCAATAATAATCAAAATTCATTTACATTCCCCATCCTTAAGATAGGGTTTTCACAAATTTCTTTAAAAACACTTTAACCTGGTCTCACATTCACATTTCGAATACAATTACATTGTGAAGATAATTAACATTCATAATATATCAGAGTGCACAATAACAATCTTGGCAATCCCGGGTTCATATCTTCACTAAAGGTTCATGGGCACATACGCCCTTTACAATTTCTTAAGTGGGGATTACACAAATTCATCTCCAATATATAACCAAATAACCCAATAGACATCCAAGCACATATACATCCAATATCCAATTATACATTCTAATCTATCATCCGAACATATACAATTATCCCAGTATATAACGATAACCAACTACCAAATCCAAATGCCCATAAGGGATTCTCGCCGCCCCTAGAGGCTTGCTCCTTCCTCGAGCCACTTGTCCTGTCTAAAATGTTGGTAGGGGAGGGTGAGATTCTAGAGAATCCCAGTAGGAAACAAATACCAATATGCATGTAAGATAAGTGTTTAATGCATGACATGCTTGCATCACAATAACTCGTGTTCACATAATGATATATCCACATGCTCAATGTTTCAACAACATACTCATGGCCATAGCATAAATACAAACAGAGCTTCAATCATTCATATATGTTTCACATAATCAAGCAAAGCAATAACATACATCAATACACAAACACAAATATCAATACATGCAGGAGAGGTAAGTTTCCTACCCTTATTCTTTCCACGTATGCTCCAGCATCGGCTACTCGCGATTCGAGCGGATATCAAACCATGATCAGGGCGAATATCTGACCCTATAACCAAATCAAGGACATAGGATCATTCTCTTTTCCAAATTCTCATTTTCATAACACTTAAATTTGGTTACCATTCATGACCTTTAGGTGGCTAATCAAAGCCTAAATACATGCCTAAAGGCTTGGGAAACATTTGACCAAAGTCACCTTTTAAAAGTCCAAAATATTGATTTTTGGGGGTTGACCGCGGCCAGCCTACCCATGGGCCGCGGCCAATGGATGCACAGAAGGTCTTGGGCCGCGGTTCATAACCTCTAGCCGTGGCCAAGAAAATTCTGTTTCTTGGCTGAACTTCCAAAACTCATAACAAATTCTAGAAAACTCGAAATGAGGTGATTCCAAAGCCAAAAGAAAGGTACTTAAGTCCTCTTTCTAGGACAAATATATACCATTACTGGAAATCACCACAAAATTCCAGAATCACACAAAACTCCACACTGCCCCAAAACAGAGTTCTGTTTCAATCCCAAACTTTGGACAACCATATCTCACAGAATACTAAACGAAATGACACAAAATATATATTCATTTTGAATCTTGGGATGTGAACTTTAAGACTGGAAAGTTTCACAATTTTCTGAAATCATTTGGTCATTCAAAACATCCACACAAATAAACTGCCCAAAACAGAGTTCCAAGGAACAGATTTTCCAATTTTCTACCAAAGTGTCCCATGACTCTAAAATTAACAATCAAACCTATTCCCACATAAATTTTCACAAGGAACACAATGGTAACCTCAAAATGACCAAAATCACAAGCTATCAACATGCCTTTTTTTGACCAAAGCACAAAACCAACACAAAAGGTGCCAAACCTCACATGTAAGCTTCAATGCAATTCTATCAATTCAAAACACTAAACAAGGCACCATTTCCATAACAATAACATACTATACTCCCTAAGACCCTAAATCATGAAAATTAGGGCTAAAATTCCAGAAATTCAAGGCCTAACCAATGGCCACAAAACTTATATGAAAAGGAAGCTTTCACTCACCTCAACAACTTTCTCAAAGAAGTTCCTTGATTCACCCAAGTCCACAATTTCGTGAGAGCTCAAACACCACCAAATGAAAAATCTAAAACCATAAAATTGAAGCTCTCAACACAAGGAACAACTTTATAGAAGAGAGTTTGAGCATTTGAGGGCATTTGGAGGGTCAAATGCTTACCTATCTCAAGAGCTTCTTCTTCTTCTTCTTTTGCAGCCATGGTAGCCGAATAGAGAGAGGAATGAGAGAGATGAAGAGAGTGGAAAGAGATGAAATGATGATGAAATGAACTACTCTCATCCCTCCCATACTTGTGACAGCCGCATAGAGAGGAAAGAGAGAAGAGAAAATCATTTTAAAATGTAGCATTTGACTTTTCACATACACTCTCTCTTCACATAAGCTTGCCACATGTCTCCACCACATTGGCTCTCATAAAGCAAGTAACTAATTAGTTACTCTAATCCCTCCATTAGCCATTTAGTTACATATCTCATTTCTCTTAATTAGTAATTAATCTCGTCCATAAATCACTAATTTAGAGCCATTCTTTCAATTTTCCCAACAATTATGGCATATTAATTAAAATTGCCATAAAACACATATTTAATTCTTTCCTCTTCTTTATGTGCCATTTACTCTTATTTTAGCCCAATAATTATTTCCTTCTTTCGATTTCCACTAATCATTCACAAGAATTGTAATTAGCCCTTAATCGAAATTTAGGGTGTTACACCATGCACAAAGTGAAGATGTAGAGAGATAAAGGATCGCCTTGTCTTATTCCACGAGAGGATCTAAAACTTCCAGTGGCTTCCCCATTCCATAAGATTTGAAAAGACGGACTTGAAATGCATGCCATAATAATCTGACAGATTTTACCATCCACACCCACAGATCTAAGAGTATTGTAAATAAAAGGCCATTCAAGGCGATCATAGGCCTTCTCCAGATCCACCTTAATCGCCATCCAACCCTTCCTCCCAGCTTTAGTCTTCATGGAATGGATCACTTCTTGAGCAACAATTATATTATCTGTACTTTGACGCCCCGCAATAAAGCTGCATTGATGGTCACCAATTACTTTCCCCATAATGTCATGAAGCTGACGACTTAGCATCTTAGTTATGATTTTGTAACTCACATTGCAGAGAGAGATAGGCCTGAAATCTCTTATAGTCTCCGGGTTTTCCAATTTAGGAATTAGGACAATGTTGGTGTTGTTTATGTCTTCTATACACTCAGGATCTTGAAAAACACCCATAACTAAATCAGTAATATGCACTTCAAGAGTGGACCAATATTCTTGGTAAAAGACAGCTTGTATTCCATCCGATCCTGGAGCCTTAAAAGCTCCCAGGTCAAAGGTAGCCTCTTTGATTTCATCCCTAGAAAGCGTTGCATTGATCTTATCGAGCTTGCTAGAAGTTAAAGCTGGAAAATGATTCTGCGTATCAATGGGGTTGAAACTAGTCAATTTACTTTTGAAAAGGTCTTTATAATAGTTGATAGCCATACTCCTCAGGGAATCTTGATCAAGAATCCAAATTCCGTCATTATTTTTGAGACCGTCAATCCTATTCCGCCTTCTTCTTATCATTGCAGTAGTATGAAAAAACTTACTATTTTTATCTCCCCATTTCAACCAATTGCACCTGGACTTCTGGTACCACAAAAGTTCCTCCTAAACAAGGACTTTATTATACTCCTTCCATAGTTCATTCTCAATTTGTGCAAGATGTTGGCTATCCCGTCTCGTCCTCGCTCTTTCAATGCCTTCAATTCTTTGAATAATTCTCCTCTTCTTTCCATTCAAGTTACCCACATTCCTTGTATTTCACTTGTGGGCTTCTTTCGAGAAATTTTTAACTTTATCATTCCAACTACCCCTGCACCAAGATTGTTTGACCAGATCCCTAAAGCCCTTTTCTAGAAACCAGGCCACCTGATACCGAAAGGAAGGCTTCGCTCGGCAAGGAGATTGAGAGGGAGAAGGTTTAACTAGGATTGGACGATGATCAGAACCAAACCTACTCAAATGATAAGTCTTCGTCAGGGGAAGTAAGAGATTCCACTCACTATTCATAAATACCCAGTCTATTTTTTCTTTGAGAGTCCCACGCTCCTACGTGAACCTCTCACCCATAATATCCGTCTCAATAAGGTGAGCCTTAGAAATGCAATCTTGAAATTGCCTCATTGAACTTAAATTTGGACTTGACCTACCACTTTTATCATCACTGTAGAGATAGCCATTGAAATCACCTACCACTAGCCAAGGAATATCTATCATATGACTCATATTGTTAATTTCTTCCCACAGTGATTGACGAAGAATGCAAGTAGGCTCAGCATACATACAGGAGAGAGAAAATTCGCTAGCCTCATTAGCCACCACAACCTTAACATGAATAGCTTGGGTTGAAGAAGAAATATACTCTATCATAAGATCTTCAATATTCCACAAAACCCATATTCCTCCTGCATATTGTAACCCCCTCACGGTAATTATATCCGGACTATGAAATTTAAGTGAAATAGAGACCAATAAGACAAAAACAACATTTATAAACCCATATACCAGATGGGGTTTTCACAAATACCTTTCGAAATCATTTATAACCTGGTCTCACATTCACATTCCAAATACAATTACTACACGAAGATAAATCATATTTAATATATCAGAGTAAGTAATTTAATAATTCCGGTAGTTCCGGATTCCATTTATTAACTCAAGCTTAATGGGGCGCATTCGCCTATTACAAGCCCTCATATGGGGATTACACAAAACCATCTTAAATACATAATCAACCCTCATCCACATACATATATACACATCCAAATCCATATACTTCCAATTATGATAACCAACTACCGAAGCTTCAACTCGTAGGAAGTCCTTGCCGCCCTTTATTACTTACTCCATCTCGATCCACTTGCCCTGTCTATACTATTGGTAGGGGAGGGTGAGATTCTGGGGAATCTCAATAGGTAAAAATACCAATATGCATGCAAGATAAGTGTTTAATGCATGACATGCTTGCAATACATATCCATGTCCACACAATGACATATCAGTATGCTCAATGTTCACACAATATACTCATGGCCATAGCATAAATTGAAACAGAGCTTCAATCACTCATATATGTTTCACCATTGGCTCTAACACAAGCCTTTAAAGGTTAGAAGAACTAACACAAAGTTCCCCTTTTGGAAGCACAAAATTGACATTTTACACTAAGACACTCGAGTGAAGATGGCCTCACTCGAGTGATATTGTACAGATACTCGAGTGAAGGAGACCTCACTCGAATGATGGTACGGTCAACACTTGGGCACTAGAGAGTGAACAACAGCGAGTGATCACCCAAGAGCACAAAGAACTTTCACAGACTACAATACTCGAGCCCACTGGACCTTGCTCGAATGATAGCCAAATGCCTCACTTGAGCACCTGAGAGTGAAGTTCAGAAGGTGAGAACCCGAGAGCACAAGAGAAATGGCAGTAGCCCAGATGGCTTACTGCACTCGAGCACAACACAGCTCACTCGAGTGATACCCTATGCCCGCGAGTGGGAAGGCACACTCTTGCACCATAACCGCTAGTGACAACCCGAGAGGCAAGTCCTTGGTGTCAAATACACCAGTCACTCGAGCATAAGGAGGCTCACTCGAGTGATGTCCCACCGCACTCGCAAGTGAGACTATACACTCTTGAGGTTTTCCAGAAACACAACAAGAAAAACTAAAGAGAAACAGAATTTATGCACAACACTCGAGCATGGATCAACCCTACCCAAGTGATGTTCATCCCTCACTCGAGTGAATCCCAGATCACTCGAGTGATCTTATCAGAAACCAGAAAACGCAGCTAAACTGACCACATTTCCTAATACTTGCCCAATTGATCCAAATGGACCCAAAACTTCTACCAAAGCTATTTTCACATAAAAATACCCAAGGAATTCAATGGAATCAACAGAATTACCAAAATCCCATTCCATTAAACATGCTTTGGTTTAGGGCAATATAAATATCCAAAATTCCAAATTTAACAAACTTAATCATTCAATCCCAAATCCATCTATCTATCCAAAACTCATACCAAACACCCATTTCTATGCCAATAACATGTCAAACTACCCAATGATCACCATTTTCAAATTCAAGGCTATAAATACCAAGAATTTCAAACTTCATACAATGGCATGAAACATAGATAGAAAGATTGGGTTCACTTAACTTAACAACTTTCTCAAAGAGATTCTTTGATTCTCCAACCTCCAATTTTCGTGATTTCTCATATCACCACCAATGGAGAAGCTACAACCATCAAATTGAAGCTCTCAACTCAAGGATTAACATTAGAGAAGAAAGTTTGAGCAAAAGAAGCCATTAGCTCACCTTAAATTCCAGCTTTTCCTTTCTCTCCCTTAAGCTCCATAGCTGCATGAAAATAGGGAAGGGAAAGATAGAGAAACGAAAGAGAGAAAAAAGAGAAATGGAGTGTGCTGGAGAGAATTGGAGAAATGATAATAATCATACACCTTCCATTTGAATTTTCTCCCCTACACTCATCATACCCACTTTTTGCCATATGTCACATCTCTATTGGCTTTCCACAAATTAAGTCACCAATTAGCCACTTAATCACATATCTCATTTTTTCTCTTAGTTAGTAATTAATTTCTCTATTAATCACCAACTAACTGACCAACAATTTCATTCTTTCAATTTCCACTAATCATGACATATTAATTAATATAGCCATAAAACACATAATAATTCCCATTAAATCCATAATCATCCACAATAATCATGATTAATCCATAATAAAAAATTGGGATATTACTCATATCCCATTGCTTCCAGCCGTAACCAGGTATTAAAGCCCAATCTTCTAGTAATTTTATTTGCTTTACTCCCACTAACCCGGGTCTCAGTGAGAATCAAAATCTTGACATCTTTATCCCGAATCATGTCTTGGACCCTTCTGGGGAAATATTTGGAACCTGCTCCCCTACAATTCCAAGCTAATATGTTTGTATTAATCATAGAAAAAACAAGGTAAGAGAACGAACCTGACAGCCACAGCTTAATGCCTCGACTCTGGTGGCTCCATGATAACGTTGTCCACCAAGTTTTGATCATCTTCTGAAATTCCTTGATTCAGGACTGCCCCCATATTGACTATCACAATTTGGTCGACATCCATGGTAGCTTCTTCGGTGATAGCAATCTTTTGAGCATCAGCAGTTGTGACCTTTTCCTCGGAATAGACAACAGTTTATGTTTAGGCCACTATATTTTGCTTACACATTTCGGTCCCTTATTAGTTACATTGTATGAGCTTATTCAAAGATTCCACATTGACTTATTTTTCTTCTTTTGTTGATCTTAGCATAATAAACGGCCCAGTGGGTTCCTTGTGATCCATTAAATTGTTTCTCCTTATGTGCTGCATTCTTCCATTAAGCCCGTCCAATTTAAAAGACCCACTTTTGGATATTGATCCAAAAACCAAATTATGGGCTCTACCCACTCCGACCTGCTTTCGTTTCAAAGGAGAGGTTGTTTTTTTTGGCCCAAAAGAGCTGCCATTTCTCTTATTTTTTGTGATATTCAGAATTGGGCTAAGTTTGGAGTTTTTAGTAGGCTCACACCCCTTTCCTTGTAGGCCCATCGGTGCTTTCTCATCTGTTCTAGCTCCAAGATCATTTTTCTTTGTGTGAATAATCCAAGTTTCCTTCTGCACGTGATCCTTTCCCATCGTCACTACTGAATCCACTCCCATTATCCTTTATTCCGACACTTTCTCTCCCAGCACCGCCTTTGTTCCACTCATCTCTCCCATCTCGAAATCCATGACTGATCCTACTAGCCATTGCTTAATCGCCCCATCAGCTCCATTTGAAGCTTGTTTACCTGCTTCTTTCTTCTTCCACTGTACTTCCTGCCCCTTTTTCTTGATTAAGGGCATTTTATCCTTGGATGGGACCTCTGACCCATACTGTTGCAGTACGTTGAATCTCAAACCATTTCCTCTTTCAGCTTCTTTGCCACTTGATCGGACTGAGGGTGATGTTTTCGGCTGTAATCTCCTGTCCATTTCAACGAGGTGTTGGCGCATCCTGACCCTAGGCTTGACTTGCATCCAGGTTTCGTATTCTTCTTCCACACTGACACCTGGCACACAGACTAAAGGTAATTTCTGATTCCCTTTAACGTCATTCACGGCTACCAGAGATCCCGTCTGAGTGTTCTATTCTGCCGCTGCATTTGAGACCTGTGTTTTCAATTTACAGTTATCCACCGTATGCCCGTAGAGACCGCACTTAAAACATATGGCACTTAGCCCCTCATATTCCACTATGTACACATGATTTCTGAGCATAAATATGGATTAAAGCTTCTTATTGAGATATACTTCCGCACTGACTCTTGCAAATTTTCCCCTTTCTACAGCCTGCATATTATTTCCTTTATGGGCTAGTGTGTTCATATCCACTTTCAGTGTGCACCCTATCAGATTGCCGATTTCATTCATACAATCCTCTGAGTACATATGTAATGGCATTGTGGGGACTCTTATCCAAACCGCCACTTTTCTAACTTTATTGCAATGAGGATTGAAATTCGGGCTCCATCTCTGAATTGCTAGATAGTGTCCCTGTATCATCCATGGGCTATCAAATAAAAGTTTAGAACATAATGACTTCTCTGTTGTCCTAAAAACGAAATAGTTATTAGGGAGATCAATTAGTTCAAAGTTGTCTGATCTGAGAAGCCCCTTGATCCTATCCTTCATTATGTGCAGATTGGTACTTTTCCCCAGGACCGTCAATATTAGTGCATCTTTCCACGGCCTGCATAATTCCTTCAACTTTTCATTTGGTAGAACCAGAGAAGGCATTGTACCCAGTGACTGTTTCTGATCTTCTGTTAAAACAAGGGCCAATTCTGCCTCTTCCTTAAGCCATTCCAGCAGCTGTTCTTCAAAGTTCTTGTCCAACTCCTTCTCCTCCTCTCCCAGGAGTTTTGCTTTATATGATATTTTGCTTTTAGACATATTTAAGCCAGTCTGTGTCTTTTGGCCCTGCGGAACTGTAGAAGTTTTGATAATCATATCTTCCATCATCACATCCGGCTGCCTCATACCTTTCTCATCAGTTGGTATTCCTGTTGGCATTCGTTTAATGTTTCTTCCCATCAGGTCCTCCTCCTCTTTTGATATTCCTACTCCTCCGTCTGAAACGGGTTCAGCATTACTTAAGCAAAGCATCATCTCTCAGCTTCCCCTCTTACCTGCCATCTATTTTGAATATGTGTATAAATTTCTTTTAAAATTAAAATATATGTTACATAACCAAGAAGCTATTAGTTAAGGTGGTAAAGGCCTTATTCCGTAAGGAGGAAAAAAACAAGTCCAAATCTTGAAAAATGCACTTATTGAGAGAGATAAAAACTCTTTGCCCTCTAAATCTCGAAAGAGGAAACCAGTGATATTACCCAAAAATATATATTACATAAACCTCCATATTTCATGTTCATCAGCACAACTGTTAGTTGACCATTATTATGTTTTATTCTTAAACTTGTTTTTTATTTGCCTAGTTATTCTTAAACTTGTTGTTTTAACCAAAATATCCACCTTTTAAAAAAAATTAAAATATCAACAAAAAAAAGTATCTAAACATTTATATTTACCAAATATGCAACTAAAACAAATTAATTCTAATAGATCTATTTTAAAAAATTTAATAATTTATAAAATTTTTTCGTTTTTATAGTATTATAGAATTTTATAATTTCAATAATTCGTCACATTTATTGAAACTTATTTATTTATATTTTTTTAAATGGTTTAAAACTTTAATTTTGATAAACAAGGCCACTACTCCTACTATACTCTAACAAACGTAGTTACATCAGTTCTATCCTTGTGTAAATAAGGATTTGAGTCAGAAAAGCTTCCTGAGAAGCAGTGAACCCCTGGAGCACATGAAAGAGCGCGTTCAGCTAGAAAGTCTGCTGCACTATTAACATTGCACGAGATAAGTTGGAGACTGACACACTAATCTCTTTGAATCAAACTCTTTATCTCCATAACCAGATTGTAATCTGCATGAGATTCCAAGCAGGTCATGCACCATGGAAGAATCAGTCTCAAAGAATTATTCTTAGTTCATGCCTTTCCCATGCCATCTTGAAACCTAGCAAACATGCTTACAACTCAGCTTTCATGCAATCCCCATAATTGAAGTGGTACATAAAACCAGCTAGGCAGTTTCCATCATGAGATGGATAAGTCCCCTATACCCAGCACAGTAGTAGCCTCACAAAATGCTCCATCAATGTTAACGCTACACCATCAAGGTTCTAGAGTCATCTACTTATGGGATAAGACTATAGATGAAGAATCCTGAATAAGCGTCCCTCTCAGTTTATGAGATGCCATCTGAATGAAAGCCATGATTGCCATTGTTTGTGCATAAATGGCACAATTCGAAGGCTGCTGCTGTTCAAAATTATGCATGTTATGTTTTTTCTATAACAACCAGTTAGATATTGCAAAAAGGTCTGGCCATTTAACATGAAATGAAGGATCATTGAGGGAAAGGTTCGAAGAGACCCATTACCACAATTCCATATTGAAGAAACGCCAAGAATATTCCTTGGAGACAACTTGTTCCCAAAAACCACGGCATTCAGCGCAATACCTAAGCACATGTATACAATTCTCAACCTGAAAGGACAAACATTACATCCATCAATAGTTGTCATGTTAAGCTTCTTCTATGCCCTAGTAGTAAGCAATTGATTATAATATAATAACCATATAAATGTCTTGCACCTCTGAGGCACTACCAATTTCCAAATCTTGCTCCATGTTCTGTCAATAGTACTCCCATTGTCTTCTAGGCCACTATAAGTCGATCTAACCATGAAAATCCCATCCTTTGTTCCCTTCCATCTCACATCAATTCCATGATCATTTTTTACAAGGTTCTCATCCAATATGTTCCAAACAGATTTAATCCCCGCCCACACATTAGAACCTTGCTTCCTTTTATCAATACTTGGTATCATGGCATCTCCATAATTATATTTGGTTCGAATGACTTGAACCCATAAGGCATCTCTCCTTTTTATAAGATTCCACCCAAGCTTCACATAACACGCTTGATTTTGTTTAGTTGCATGTCGTAGACCCAGCCATCCTATATATTTAGGTGCACAAATTTTGTCCCAAACAGCCATATGCATCTTCCTCTTATCAGCAGAAGAACCCCATACAAAATCTCAATTCTTCTTCTCCAACATCCCATACGTACTTGGGGGCAATAAGGCCGTCTATATAGTGTAGCTTGGAATAGCAAAAGTGACAGACACAATCAAGGTATATTGCCCCACCAAAGATAACGATGTAGTTTTCCAATTAGAAAGTATAGACTGAACTTTCTCAAGCATCTCATGAAAAGTATCGCTAGAAATTCTTTTATGAATAAGTGGCACTCCTAAATACTTTCCTAAGATCACTGTAGGAGTGAAACCTAGAGCTTTACTAAGTTCCTTGCACCTGTTATGATTAATGTTGGGAAGAAAAATACTCAAGACTTGGCTGTATTGACCTTCATGCTTGATGCCTCATAAAACGTATTAAGGCACTCTTTAATGATTTGAACCTATTGTAAGGAAGCTTCACAAAACATAACAATGTCATTGGCAAACATCAAATGGGAGATAGATGGACCATTTTTTGTTAACTGAGTGGGCCACTATTTACCCTCCCCTATGCTTTGTTGAATCAAATGAGTTAGATTCTCTATACAAATAATAAAGAGATACGGGGAGATAGCCAACTTGTCTAACACCCCTGGATGGTGTGAAGGCCTCCGCTTTGCTCCCATTCCACAGTAATTGCATAGAGGATGAAGAAACACAATATTTGATCATGTCAATCATGCTAGAAGGCAGATTCAGTTCCATTAAACAATAGTTAGGAACTTCCAACTAATACGATCATAAGCTTTTTCAATATCAATCTTGATTGTCATCATTCCATTTTTCTTATGAAATACCCTCATAGAATAAATAATATCTTGTGCAACAATAATATTGTCTAAGCTAATACGACCTGGCATAAAGCTATATTGGAAGGGACTGATCACAAATGGTAGCTAGGATACTCTCAAGTCTCCTGGCCACTATTTTGATAACAACCTTATAGATCACATTGTATAGCTAATTCAAAGGTCTCAAACATATTCCAAGGGACATTTTTTGGTATAAGCACAAGTAATGTGCAGTTAATATCAGCAATATCCCTCAGATTTAAGAACAATTGTTTCACTAATGATATCACCGAAGAATCCACATGGTGCCATTGATTGTAGAAAAATAATGCATTAAGACCATCAAGTCTAAGAGATTTCAGGGCCCCCATCTCAAACAAGGCTTCCTTATTTCAATTTTAGAAATCAGTGCCCCACATCCTTCTAAAAGTTCATGTTTGACTGGAGGAAACATAACCATACAAATAAGGCGTTCTCTATCATGATTTTCTTTTATAAATAGACTCGTAAAGAATCCCGTAGTATGAGACTTTAACTCATCTTCATCAGCAATCCAAGAAGTATCTTCACTCTTTAACGCTTCAATCTGGTCATGATGGTGATGACCGTTAGCTCAAAGATGGAAGTAACGAGTATTTCTATCCCCCATGAGGTTCCACTCAGCATGAGCTTGTTTTGTGCCCATAGAAGATGATCATGTACAAATAACTCTTCTATTTCTTTCCATAAATCCCTCTAAAGATCGTGTAAATCCTTCCAATGGAAATTCCTTTCAAGAGCATATTGGATACCATTAAGCCATTTGAGAAGCTGTTTCTTCCTATATTCTATAAAACTAAAGACTTCACGATTCCACTTATAGCACGCTTTCGCAAAGTTCTCAACATTAACTGACTAGTCATCATAGTTATTACAGTGCTCCCACACAAAACTGTCAAATTTCTCATGAAGTACCCATAGTACAATAAAATGAAACGTACGCCCTATTCTTATTTTTACTCATTGGCCATATAAATGCAGTAGAAGAGGCATATGATCATACTTAAGTTAAGGAAGGTAAACTATGCTTGACTTAGGAAATTGATGAAGCCATTCATTATTGACTAAGACTCTATCCAAATGCACACCACACCCTTTTCTTCTCCAAATGAACTTTAGACCCAATAATCTGAGATAAGAAAGATCTTATTGTTCGAACTATCGCAGAAAATCCCTATCCACAGGCGTGCCACAATCAAAGCACAAGGTTGCATTCAAATCATCGATGAGAACCCAAGCACCACACACCGAGTTCTTCAATCGAGATAAGTTACTCTATAAGCTGCGTCTCATAACCATATTTGCCATTGCACATATAATAGTTGTGGTTTATGAAATACCTAAAGCATCACGTGCCACAATATGCATGTACTACTAATTCTTCTCAATAATATCCACATGCTTAATAGTTGGCTTCATAAAAACCATATAC
This sequence comes from Inga oerstediana, assembly GCA_963210345.1. Lineage (NCBI taxonomy): Eukaryota > Viridiplantae > Streptophyta > Magnoliopsida > Fabales > Fabaceae > Inga > Inga oerstediana. The sequence continues at coordinate 41,451,070 of OY723407.1, forward strand.
CTTTGCTAAAACCCTCAGCATCAATAGCTTTAAACAACGGGAAACCCAACCTTTCTACAATATGTTGAGCCTTATTCCCATTCGATCGTGTCTCCAAAAGAGCAAAGCAATCAATATCATGAAACCATGAAAGATCCTAAATTAGAGAGGGAAAATGCTTTACACTAGTTCCCCTGCAATTCCATACGATGCACTTCATAGCAACCATATAACAAAGAAAGGAGTTGAACTAAATAAGACCTGATTAAGCATCACTCATACGATCAATATCTCCTTGCTCTAAGCACATCAGAGCACTCGATCAATTGACAAAGGATTACTATAAACCTAATACGTTCTTTGTCATGCCCCAAAAATTTAGGGGTGACTGGAATGGAATGTGAGAGGACTCACGTTCCTAAACCCTTAAAACATATAGATAAATATCTCATCTAATAATGACAACAAAATTGAATATAAATATACTACTTCTAGTTCATATATAACATATTTCTTGTAATCAAAATATTAAATAACTTGTAGAGATTTTGGTAGAGTCTTTTCTGTAAGTCAGACTTTCCGAAATTTCTACCATAGCATACAATTTCAGTATAGTATTCAGAGTTTCACTCCGCAGTAGCATATATAAATACATACAATTTAGACCAAAAGAAGGTAGGGAGTTTATCTATAGACAACATGGAGCATCTAAACTACAGAAGTAAATACATAGACATAATATTATATTTACATAAATAAGCAACTTTTCCAAAATATCTACAACCTTTGACCAACAATGAGAGTCTTCACTATTCAGTGGTACTGTCTGAGACCAAAATAAATTTTTCCGTGAATAACGTCCCATATAGAAACGAATAAATATTGAAAGACATGATTTATACCTATTTAACTTTGAATGATAAAGCATGATGGTAAATCTCAACTTCTAATTATAAAATTATAAACATAAATGAAACTGTACAAAGCATCGTTAATCAAATAAAACCAAGTGGTGGCAAAAAAGTTTGTTTAAGAGAATCAATTAAAAAAAATCAAATCTCAAATCTCATCTTTTCGTTGGACTTCAACAGATCGGATAACAAGCATGGACACATAGTCCACAAGGATAACTAACCAAGCGCATCATAAAGCCACGAAAACGAGCATGAACACACAGTCCATGAGGGTGAATAACCAAATAAGCGCAGCCCAAGGCCATGAAACAAACATAGGTACAATACCCACAAATAACAATCGTGAGAATGAATCCTACTAATATCAAGCTTGAGTACTGAGCCCATGAAAATCAAGCAAGCTTGAAGCCATAATGCGCCAAGGACTAATAGTACTGCTATTAGTAATTATCGTTCTGTATCCAGTCCTCTAAAAAACATTTTCAAGCATACTTGGGGTCAATTTATCAAAGCAATGAAAAGTTCTTCTTTCAATACTATAATAGCTCATATCAAATACAATATAATAGAATACCCCAGCATGAAAGTTCACAAACAACATTTCAAAACTTTCCTTCAAATTCAATCTGTTGACAAAACCCTTCCCATATAATAAAGACTCACTACAAACATTTCAATATTGGCGTAAAACTAAGATAATTCTAATAAATTTTCATTGATAAAATTGCAACCAGAAAATGTGGTAATTAAATTAAATTAAAATATAACAAATAAAAATATCATTATAAAATTTATAATAGGACGTTATTCACTCGCCTATTGTGTTTCCAATCTTATCACTCTTACTTATTTATCAGCTTTTGACTTAGGACCCGTTTGGTACGCTGAAATTGATTTTGATGGAAATGGATATGGATATGGATATGGATATGGATATGGATATGGATATGGATATGGATATGGAGATGGATATGAAAATGAGGTTTAAAAGTATATTTGAGATGATATGGAAATGAGGCCTAATTTTTATACGAAAAGTCCAAAATACCCATCTAATTAAAAAATTTTTAAAAAAGTGTCCTATACCATTATCTACTTTGAAACTTCTGACAACCCACTAAACACAGGAAAAAGGAGACTACAGATCTACAAATCATCATGCTTTAGCAGAAAATAGAGAGGATGGGAAAATGGAGAAGAAGAAACAGAAGATCTGGTGATGGACGAAGACGAAGCTTGAGACGTTGGAGAAGACAAAGATCTGATCATCATCACGCTTCAGCACGAAGACGGAGAAGATGGGTCGTCTTAGACCTTCAACCACCATTCTAGATCCAACTTTTAGATCTGCGTGAAGGGAGAAGACAAAGCTCATGAACCTAGCCAGTATTGGCCACTGGAGTCATTGTCACACAAGGGTCGGCCAATGATGGTCAGATCTCACATGAACAAAGAATGATGGAGCTAGTCACCATTGCCATTGCCATTACCACTGTTATCCTCGTCGACAACACTGTCCTTGTTGAGTTACCGGTCCGATGATGACTGGGTGAAGGTGAGAGGGTGAAGTACAGAGGAGGGTAATGGATGGAAATATCACGGTGGAATTACAAAACTTAGCGTTTAGGATGGATTTCATTCCGATGGAATTGAGCCATTTAGCTTCCACATGGAAATGGAATTGGGACTCAATTCCATCATACCAAACAACCCTCTTCATGGAATTGAGACCCAATTCCATTTCCATCCTCCCCAATTCCATCGTACCAAATGGACCCTTATTTCCATTCCTTAAACATACTTCAAGATTTTATTTTATACCTCAAACATTACTACTGTGTCATGCATATATATTCAAACCATACGACTAATTGAATTTCAAACATGGACTAGACAACCTTTATCCAACCAAACATTATTTCAACATCTTCATGAAATATAATGTTTCTAAATTTACCTCTAAGCAAGATCTCAATCACAATCAACCCAAAATAAGATCTAAATATTCTCCACCATTCAAAATACTGTAAAAATACATATGTAATTGAGCCTTCTTTCCATTGAAACATTTCATCAAACACCTTGCGAGCACTCAAGATTAACACATAAAGCAACATCTAAATTTAGTCTACTAACAATGCACTTCCAATCGTCAATACACACACATACGTAGTACAATTCCCAAACTCCATTCTTACCAAGAATCAATTTAAAATTTGATAAAAGCATAGCCTAAACCCATCTTCTCCCTTTTACAGCAACTAAAGCCATTAAAGTAAAGTTACCTACCTAAAGTGAGCTCCTTATACTTTATTTTCAACTTGTTTTTAATTCAATCTTCTCCTCTATTCTCACACTTAGCTGCTGAAACAAAGGAAGGGGAATAAAGTTTAACCCAAACTAGAAACAACAATGCAAGGAGGAAAAACATAGAGGGAAGGAATTGCTCAAAGAACAAGAAAATTGAACCAGCAGCAAGAAATAGCAATTTCGTACTTACCACACACACAATCGACACCCCAGAAAAGGAAAGAGAAGAGCTGAAGCTCTGCACTTACTCCCAACACACCGAACTCCAAAAAAAATAGAGCAAGAAGAAGATTGGTTGAGGGAGAAGACGGACGAACCAGTAAGAAGGATGACATATTACTCACGCGCACAGACCTCACAATGATGCTGAATGGAGAAGAAGATCAAGAACATTCAAGAGAAGCCCAGAAATTTTTTCCCCCTTGCTGTAGTGAAAACTCATGGAGAAAATAAAATTGAGGGTTAAGGGTTTGTTTGGGAAAAGACTAAGGGCTTGTTTGGTTCAAAGGGAAGGGATGAAAGGGAAGGATAGAGAGTCATCTTATTTGGTTTGGTTGGAGGAAGGAGGAAGGGAAATATTTTTTAATGATCATTTGTTTAGTTTAAAAGGGGAGGGGAGAGAAGATAATATTGAATTTACCATTTTACCCTTAAACATTAGTTCATATATTTTTCCTTATATAAATTATTTAAATTAATTTACACCTCAATATAAATTATATAATCTATAAAAAACATGATAAAGATATAAAATGGAAATAGTTTTCAATCCCCCCAACTTAATTTCTCGTTATATGAATATTCTAACTATTATCATGTTAAATTAAATCAAAAATTCCTTTTATTTTACTATTACTTCCAGCTATTCAGTATAATGCACACAAAAAAAGAAAAGAAATAAATTGGTTCATAGGATATGGGTTGAGAAATAATGCATTATGTTTCAACCCAGAAATAATACTATTACGTCCAGTTATTTTTCAAATGCTGATTGACAAAAAAAAACATCCAAATGCTGTTGAAGATCAAGTAGGTCTAGAACCAAAGCCAATATCACAAAAGATCAAGCGAGGAAACTAACAGCGCCATTTATCTGGAGAATGGAGGTTTGCTTTTATTTTCAACACAGAGTATAAAATGGGAATATGCAAAAATCATGAGGGCAAAATAGTCCCAAATTTTTGGCCCCCTCCAAAAAACCCCAATTTGGAGTGAATGAATATGAGGGGTTGGGAGAGATTGGAACCAATTTTTTTAGGCCCCTCCCCTCCAATATTTCATACCAAACAAAGGGAGGGATTCATTTTTCATCCCCTCCTCTCCAACCAAACAGGGCCTAAGAAGTCAAATAAGATATTTTAAGCTGCATGATTAATTTAGCATTCTAGTGATTCATAATTTAGAACAAAATAAAATTGGCTCCTTTGCCTTAGAGAAATTTCAAACCCAATGACCTAAGGTGGATAACAAACATAGGCCCTACTAAACAACTATTCACTTTTGATGTGTACAACTACAATAAATAACTAAAAAAGAATAATTCTTTATTTTAAATTTAAGGATATTAAATGAATAAGACTGAGTCTCTAATGGTTCCCAACTTCTCTTAATGTCACCTTACAACTAGGGATAGAATGGGGTCAGTAGGGGTCTATGGCCTAGCTTACATAAAGCTTAGCCTAGCCTATTTAATAAATAGGTTAGGTTTAGGCATATTGCTAGGCCTATTTAGAAAAACAGGTCAGGCTCAGGCTCAGGCATATTGTTAGGCATATTTAGATAAACAGGTCAGGCCAATTTTCATAAGGCCTAGCCTACAAGCCTACAGCCCTGACCTATTTAACTTTTTTTCAATGTATACTATTACATAAGTATATATAATAAGGTAAATGTGCTAAAATGACCATAAACTTTGGTGAAAAGAATAACTGTAACCATGAACTAAGTTTTGGAGCAAAAGTAACCATAAACATTATAAAAGAGGGTAAAAGTAACCATGACATTAACGTACATTAATGTGAACTTTTTAGCAAAATGTTAATGTGCTAAAATAACCATTAACTAATACCAAAAATGTAAAAGTAACCATAAACATTTTCTTGGATACACAAGTAACTTTTTGAACATTAATTCATAATTATGTTTTTGTGCTTTTGTGTTAAGAGTGTTTTATCAATTTGGGGATTAAAATGACAAAAGTTAAAAAAACTTATAAATTAATGTTCAAAAAGTCACCTATTTTATAATTAATGTTAGGGATTTTATCATGGTTATCTGTCCCGAACCAGACTGGACACCGGCCAACTGGTCAGTAAATCCGGGTCAAGTTTTTAATTTTTATTTTTAAAAAATTATTTTTCCTTTAGAATTTCATACTATAAACCTAAAATTTTCCATTTCTCACCGGTTTGGTCTCAGTTTAGCTCCGGTTTGACTCACTGACCCTTGACCCAGTACCCTGGCCGGTTCACTGACAGGTCCAGGTTTAATTACCTTGGATTTTATCTTTTAGAGTTAGGTGATAATTTTCTTTCGTTTCGTCATTCTCGCCAAAATAAAAAAAAAGTTGACTTCTTGAATATTAATTCATAAGTTTTGTCATTTTAATCTCCAAATTGATAAAACACTTATAACACAAAAGCAAAAAAAATTATGAATTAATGTTCAAGAAGTTACTTTTACATCCAAGAAAAATTTTATGATTACTTTTGCACGTTTGGTATTAGTTAATGGCTATTTTAGCACCTTAACATTTTACTAAAAAGTTCACATTAACGGACGTTAACGTCCGTTAACGTCATGGTTACTTTTACCCTTTTTTATAATGTTTATGGTTAATTTTGCTCTAAAAATTAGTTCATGGTTACAGATGCTTTTTTCACAAAAGTTTGTGGTCAATTTATCACCTTTACCCTATATCATATAATCTAAATAATTTTATAAATTTACCAACTTAACCTTAATTCTAAATATTACAAACAAAATTACCAAAAAACACAAAACATAATAGTAGGTAGTAGACAATCGTCCAATACTCCCCCTCAAGTTGAGAGCTGGAACAAATTTACAGTTCCCAACTTGCTCAACAAATGCCGCTGAGCTTCTTTGCTAACTGCTTTAGTTAATAAATCTGCTTCTTGATCAGCCGATTTCACATGGTGAAGCTTGATTAACCCGGTCCTTAACTTTTCTCGTACGAAGTGACAATCTATCTCAATATGCTTCGTATGCTCATGGAAAACCAGGTTAGACGCGATATGGATGGCCACTTTGCTATCACAGTACATAGGAATAGGTTTAAGAGCATGGAGCGCCAAATCTGTTAGCAATCCTTTAACCCATACAATTTCAGAAATTGTAGATCCTAATGCACGGTATTCAGCTTCTGCTGAAGACTTTGACACTGTAGGCTGTTTCTTTGATTTCCACATAATGAGAGAGTTTACTAGCTTAAGCAAATAACCGGTTATCGACCTCCGAGTTAAAGGGCATGCCCCCCAATTTGAGTCACAAAAACATCCCATAGTTAAATCATTTTTAGCACTTAACAGAATACCAAAACCTACACTTTGTTTAAGATACCGAACCACATCACGTGCAGCTGCCATATGAGTCTTTGTGGGCTGCTGCATGAATTGACTTAAGGTAAGAATTGAAAAGGAAATATCAGGCCGTGTTAGTGTCAAGTAAAGTAGCCTTCCAACTAATCGACGATATCTCTCCGGGTCACTTAATAGATCTTCCCTTTTGTCTTTTCCTTCTTCGAAGATTCGCAGCCTCAAACCTTGCCTTATGGGCAATGAAAGTGGCCTACAAGCACTCATTCCTGCATCAGACAAAAGATCTAATATATATTTTCTTTGTGAGATATGATTCCATTACTTGATCTAGCCACCTCAATACCAAGGAAATATTTTAGATCACCCAAATCTTTTATTTTGAATTGACTATGCAAAAATTCCTTTACTTCACATATTCTTTGTTCAAAACTTCCAATAATCAAAAGATCATCAACATAAACTAATATTAACACAAAACCATCAGAATAGTTCTTAATAAACAAAGAATAGTCATGTTTACTTTGAGTGAACCCTCCTTGATTCAAGGCAGATGTCAATTTCTGATTCCATTGACGAGAGGCTTGTTTTAGTCTATATAACGATTTTTGAAGTTTACATGCCATTCCCTCCCCCTTAATGTCAAAACCTTGAGGAATAGTCATGTAAACTTCCTCCTCTAAATCACCTTGTAAGAAAGCATTATGTACATCCATTTGGTAAAGGTTCCAATTATTCGTAGCAGCTAATTTCAAGACAATTTTGATTGTTATCATTTTTACTACTAGTGAAAAAGTCTCATGAAAGTCAATACCTTCTCTTTGGTTGTAACCATTAGCTACTAACCTAGCTTTGTACTTGTCTATTTCCCCATTTGATTTATACTTGACCTTATAGACCCACTTACAACCTATCGCTTTCTTACCCTTAGGAAGAGGTATAATATTCCATGTGTGATTGTTTTCTAATGCTTCTATTTCAACTTGCATAGCCTGAACCCATTTAGGATCTTTTATGGCCTCATGATAGTATAAAGGCTCTAAAATAGAATCAATAGAAGATAGGAAACATAAATGAGATGGGGAAACCAATTCGTAAGACATATAGTCTTCTATCGGATACTTACAACGCTTCTTTCCTTGTTGTTCATTGGCGTCTTCCCATCTATGTTGTGAAATTAACCTACACACATAGTCTTTGGACCATATAGGCGCTCTTCTTTCTCTAGTAGGCCGTGCATACTCCTCGACATGTGTTGTTGGATCTGGAATCCTTGCTAATGGTGTTGTCTCGCTGTCTCTAACAGCAGAATCTATTATATCTCTATTACAACCCTGCACAGTAGGTAAATGGTCATCCAAATCAAAGAAAAACATGTCCTTTACCTTTCTACTTATTCCCCGTGGCTCGATAGCATCCTGCTGAAATAGAAAATGGTCCTCCAAGAAGTGAACATGCCTACTAACAAACAGATGTCTACTTTTGACATTATACAATACGTATCCCTTTTAATTAGATGGATACCCTAAGAACACACAAGGGATAGACTTGGATTGAAATTTATCGTTGTTAGTTAAATTCGTTGCATATCCCAAGCAACCAAAAACTCTTAGACTAGCATAGTCGGGTTGACATCCATATACTAATTCATAAGGGGTTTTGAAGTCCAAGATCCTAGAAGGTATCTTATTGATTAAGTAGGCAGCTATTTTTACACATTTACCCAAAAAGTGAATAGGCAAATTGGATTGCAACATCAAACTTCTAGAAACTTGCATAGGAGTTCAATGTTTTCTCTCTACAATCCCATTGTTTGGGGGTGTATGGGCAAGAGGTTTCATGGACAATTCTGAGATTTAAAAAATAATCCTTCAAAGCATGGTTAGTAAACTCAATGCCATTATCACTTCTCACTCTTTTCACACTCTTATTAAATTGATTTTTCACGTAGGCGAGAAAATTTTGAATATGAATTATCATCTCACTTTTATGTCTCATTAAGAAAATCCAAGTAGCACGTGAAAAATCATCTACAATGGTGAGAAAGTATTGATATCCATAATGTGTGGGGTCTTATATGGACCCCACACATCCATATGCAGCAAATGAAAACATGTCTTACTCTTGATGTAACTACGAGGAAAAGCCAGCTTAGTCTGCTTGGATTGATAGCATACATCACATGCTTTATTACAATTCAAAGATTTATTAACAACAATATCAAGGTGTCTCAAAACTGAAACAGGAGAATGTCCAAGCCTATGGTGTAACAATTTCAAGTTTAGACATATTGTATCTCTAGCATTTACTTCAACTGCGTGAGCTGTAACATTTTCAGTATATTACAGTACATATAATCCTCCTATTAGCTTACCAGTCACCCTCATTTCTCCACCTTGAAGGGCCTATATTAAACACATGTCAGGATATAAGGCAATTGTACATTTTTGCTCATTTGTCAATTTAGATACAGAGATAAGGTTAAACTTTAATTTAGGTGCATATAAAACATTATGTAACCTAATTCCATTGGTAAATTTAATGTTGCCAACATGTGTCACAGTCACTCGATCACTATTGGGTATTTTAATGGTTTTAATAGGTCCTACATATTCTTCATAATCATCTAATAATGACAAATCACTCACTAAATGTGTTGTAGCACCAAAATCGATAACCCAAGTGATTAGTGTGTAACTATGAGAGGATAAAGGATGCAAACCTGTACCAGTTAACGCGTGGACATTCTCACCAAGGTCTCACTTGATTAACTAAAGAAGCTTTTCGTATTGTTCCTGAGTGAAAGAAGGTGTGGGAATGTTTACTGTATGCGCAGCAAATTCCTCTCCTTAAGGGTTATCAAGGCTGTCCTGACTTATGTGCGCCTCATTAGTAGATTTTTGTTTGAGTCCTTTAAAGTCAGCCGGATAACCAATAAGTTGATAGCACTTCTCTTTAGTATGCCATTGTTTTCCGAAGTGTGTGCATTCAGGGGGGTTAATCCCCCTTCCTCTTCCTCGTGCACGCCCTCTACCCCTTATTGCCATGGCTATACCTTCACTTGGTATACTTCTCCAAGAAACAACTATAGCCTTTTGTGCCTCATCTTCGACTAATATGGCAAAGGCTTGATTTAGAGTAGGCAGAGGAGTCACTAATAAAATCTGGCTTCTAGCCACATTGTATACGTCATTCAACCCTATCAAAAACTAGAGCAGCTTTTGCTGCTGAACAATATCATGTTGTATCCTATAAGCTCCACATGTACAACATCAACAAGAAGGAGCACCGATGAGGGCAGATAGCTCCTCCCACATTTCCTTAAGTTTTGAATAGTAAACAGAAATACTCATTGTCCCTTACTGGAAAGAATTAATTTCTCTATGTAAAGAAAAAAGTCAAGAACCAGTCACCTTATCAAATCTTTCTTTGAGATCAATCCAAACTAAATGTGCATTATGGAAATACACAACCCCATTTGCAAGGTCCTTCGACAGAGAATTTAAAATCCAAGAAAGGACTACTGTGTTACACCTTTCCCACTGCTCCTTAAGGCCTTCTGGTTGAGAATCTTTCGTGCAGGTACTATTCACAAATCCTCGTTTATTTTTCCCGCGGACAGCAATAATCATAGCCTTGCTCCACACATTGTAATTTTCAGAATCGGATAATATCTGGGGAATAATTGTGTCACCTTGTGTCTCCGAAGGATACAGGAAGAGGGGTGAGTGAAATCAAGACCTGCTGCTGAGTTTTACGAGGTTCTTTGCACATGAAAGGAATCCAATATTGACATAGCAACACAGTCAATTGTTCATACTCTGTTAACTCTTCATCTATAAGAGATAGTATCCGAGAGTCATCGTCTTTGATAAGTAAAATATTTGCATATTTATTTTCCCTTATATGATGATTTTGTAGATGATATTTGATCTTAATATAATATATTTGGGTGTAAAATAAATAGTATTTAAAAAATAATAAAAATATAAAAAAATGTTAGTACTGTAGCGTCGATCACTATTCATGATAGAATCACTATGCAGGGCGTTACTGCAGCGGACGGAGGTGACTGCAGCAGATGGAATCACTGTAGCAGGTGACAAAACACTGTAGCAGTTGTGGAAAAAATACGTAGGTTTGCTGAGAAGTCATGTTCATGCGTGAAAAGAAGGCAAAACACTGTAGCACCTGTGGAAAAAAAGAAGAAGCAACATACGCACTTCGCTTGCCTATATATATATATATGTGTGTGTGTGCTTCTTTGCAAAATGGAAGGAGGAGGAGAAAAGAAATATAGTGGAGATTTTTCTCTGACAAGGAGATACTTCTCTGATAGGGATAGATATTTTCTCTGACAGTTCTAAATAAATTGTGTTATTTTCTAGATTAAATTTTATGTATTTTATTATTTTCTGCATGCCTCCTACATGGAAGGCTTAGTATTATATTACTTTTTGCATGCCTCCTACATGGAAGGTTTTACCTCCTAAATAGACGGCTAGATTTCTCCATTTTTCATGTATCTTTTGGTAGTATATTTATGTTTGAGAATTTAATATTCAAGTTTATGCAGTATTTTGGAGGATTTCATTCTAGCTTTATATAATGTCAATTTATTTTGGTTTTGTTTTTAATTTTATCATAAGCTAAATTTTCATTTTCCTAGGGTGATGACGTAGCTTACTAATGACGAATTGAATCTTAACTTATTAAATCTAGTTTTAATTTCTCCTTCATGATTGAGTTTTAATTATTGTTCTTAATGCTTTCATTTGATTGGCCACCTTTTGAATGATTACAATATGCATGTTGAGACTGGAAGGAGATGTATGTGTGTAGATCCTATAATTAAAACCATGACTTGCATATGAAATAGGAATATATTCATATGAGTTGTGTAGTCTTATTGAGTTTCATAAATCTTAATGCATAATTAATTGCTTAAATTCATATAGGAATATATTGGATTAGCAATTAATTATAGAATTGCTTGACCTTGGAAGAGGCTAGTAATTAAATTAGGGAAACTCGACTATCAATCATGTGGAATAAATTGGGCTAGAATAGATAAGTGATTCAATTCAAAATTTGTTAAGTGAAATATAATCCCTAGTACTTTTTCTCATATTTATTTTCATATCATCTGCACTCATATTTAATTATTTTTCTTTTATTTGTACTCTCAATCACCAATTTATCGATCGACTAAATAGAATTAAAATTACCCATTTTGGTATTTAGTGATCAATCCTCGTAGGAACGATACTCTACTCACTTCTATATTACTTGATTACGACAGTGTACACTTGCATTATTTAATTGATTATTCACACTCGTAACAGTCTTCTTCCTCCATCCAAGTTTCCATTGTTGATATAATTTTTTCGTTGGTTTAAAACATATATAACATAAAGGTAATTCAATCAAAGTTGTAACATATGTCATAAAAGAAACTTCATAAAACATACATAACATAGAAGAGGATAGGTCATAAAGTTGCGTTGTTGATCTAGTAATAATATAAAAGCCAGCATGCGTACAATAGTACATAAACACTAAACTAATTTTCTATAAAGTTCATATCAGGATGGTGTCGTGCATGGGAAACCATATCGAGAGTGGCTTAACCATAAACCGCAGCCACTCAATCAAGGGTCGTAACCATATATTGCACCACGCAATCAAGGAATCCTTATTCCTTTAACAAGTGAGAAAAACGTGTAATGACTAGTCTTATCCATAAGTAGCCTGACACAACGGACATCAAATTCCTCATCCTGTTGCACTTTGTCTAAATCAAGTAGATCATCAATAGTAGCATCAATACTCCTTGCTTTAATTTCACTTATGGCTATAGCTCTATCCTTTGATGCTTCTGCTATGACACTAACTGCATCCTCAATTTGCTTTGCTGCTGGCATCTTCCACCTTTTCTTCTGTGATGACCAATCTATTAGATTCCAAGTTTTGATGATAAGAAAAGGTAATTGTGTGCAAAGTATGTTTTTACAAGTCTAGAGAATGATTTCAAAGTTACCAAATGCATATGGCAAAGTTTAGAGATGTCTGCTGTCAGTTTTTGCTGATGCACTCGAGCAATAGAGTTAACACTCGAGCATAAACCACTTTTACACTCGAGTACATGCAAGTATTGGACAAGAAGTGTTTGACAGAGAGCAATTGCTGTCAATTTTACTGATGCACTCGAGCACTATAACGAACACTCAAGCATGAAGTTATTTTGCACTCGAGCATATGAAAGTATTTGACAGAGAGCAAAGTCAGAACAAGATATCAATACTTCACTCGAGCACAGGTTTTGTATTCAAGTGATGGTAATATCTGTACTCGAGTCCTAACGAGTGAGGGATTGCAGTGTTTGGCCGAGAGTCATGCAGAACAGAGAAGCACAAGCACGCCCGAGTGAGAGTTCATGTGCCTGAGTGATACATTAGCACTCGTGAATGAGAAATCTAACTCTCTCAATTCTGATGCAAGTGATGAAGACAAATAGTATATTATAGAAGAATATTCTTCTCACTCGAGTAAGAGTATGTATGCTTGAATGGGGGCCCACATCACCTGTGAGTGTAAAATCACACTCTTGATAAAACTAGGTGCGAGTGTTGTCCACAGACGTGGCTCATAGTGTAAAATAAAGGAGCACTCGAGTGAGGGGACCAATGCTCGAGTGAGGACCCACATCACTCGCAAGTGTGAAAATGCACTCTCTCAAAATCCATAGAAGTGTAAGTGTAAAACTGAAGCAAAAGGTGAAAATATGGTATTGCACTCGAGTGAGACATCACAGTACTGAGTGATACTCTGCCAGAAGCCAAAACGCACCAGTTTTACAACGTTCAATCCGAATATGGTTTAATGATATTTATTCATTATATTTTCACTTATTATTATTATATAACATCATTTAACATGTATTATGAGTGTGATACAGGAGTTTGAACGTTTGAATTAGAAAGACATAGAGGAAGTCAAACAACGGCAGACAGCATCATTACGACCATCCAAGCACGTACCTACCGCGTTCAAAGATTTCAAACGTACGCATGCCGTTCCATAGTAACATGCCCCGCTCTATAATGATCATTATTCAAACGGGCAAAAACAAATGTCTATAAATACAGAGTTCCAGAGACTGTCAAAAATAACGAAGTACAAGAATTTACACAAGCAAATTCACGAGTCTTTGTTATTCACATTTTCTCTGTATTCATATTGTTCTTCAGTGTTTATTATATTTGCTCTATAAGAGAGTCTATATACACTTCAAATTCTATTTTCATTTGATCTCAAGGTACTGGGACCTTGAGAGGGGAGATTTCTTTACGAGAGAAGTAGTGAGAGAATTCCTAATAGGACTTTCTGCTCATAAGACTTACAAGATACAAGTAGAAGAGAATGTTGCTGCTCGTAAAACTTACAGTTGTGTAAGCAGGAGAGAACATTGCTGCTCATAAGACTTGTATACGTAAGCAAGAGAGAAAGGTCATAGGTTTGTTTTTTCTGCACATAAGACTTATCATAAGGGGGAGAGAAATTTCTAGTATTTCTACTCGTAGTCCTTTCAAGGACAGTTGTTGTCTTACAACGTTTCGAGAGCCCACTGAATCTTGGAAGAATAGTGAAAATCTCAGTAGATCTTGATCTTTGAGGACTGGACGTAGGTCTGGTTTTTGGCCACACCAGTATAATTCTCTGTGTGCTTATCTTCTCAACTCTACTCTAGCTACAACTATTACCATATCACCACATCTACCAGAAAATTTATCACATAACCCAATTCACCCCCTCTTGGGTGAAGCTTGCCTCTTTCATTTGGTATCAGAGAAAGGTCTTCTCCGAAGAGCCTAACAGTTTGAGAAGGATCCAATAAATGGCAACAATGGGTGGAAACATTCTTCCAGATGAAGCTTCAATCACTAGACCTCCTGGTTTTACTAGAGAACATTTTTCATTCTAGAAAGCTAAGTTCAGAGTGTTCGTGATGGCTAACAAGTACGGTTTATAGAATGTGATAGAAGATGGTGACTATGTTCCAATGAAGAAAATCAAAGATAAAGTCATTAAAAAGAGCCCAGAGGAGTTTGATGAAGATGACAAGAGGTTAGTAATGTTAAATAGTAAAGCTATTTTAATGATACAGAGTGCTCTCAGTCAAAAGGAATATTTCTGAATCTGCACTCTACCAACAGCTAAAGATATGTGGGATGCTCTTGAAATCACTCACAAAGGAATATCCGGAATCAAAGAAAATAGAGTCAATACTCTAATTACAGAGTATGATCTATTTCGTATGAAACCTGGAGAAGGAATATCAGAATTTGAACTCAGGTACACTCATCTTGTTAATCAATTATTTGCACTTGGGAAATCATTTGACCAAAATTCCCAGGTAAGAAAGATTCTTAATATTCTTACCAAAGAATGGGAAGCAAAAGTGACATCTATCGAAGAAGCTAAAGGAGAGTCAATGAGATCTGTAGCTACTCTCTTTGGTAGTCTTTCTGAGTATGAAGGAAAGCTGAGATTCAAGAAGGAACTAGAAGAGTTTGATGATAAAAAGAAAAGAGGAGTTGCACTCAAAGCTATCAATGAAGAATAATCTTCCGAAAATGAAGATGTTCCTAATGATGATGATATGGGAATGATCGTGAGAAAATTCAAGAAGTTCTATAGAAGAGGTCAAAAGAACTTCAAAAATTATCAAGGTGGACCAAGAAAGAAAGAAAACAAGAAGCAACAGATAGTATGCTATGAATGTGGGAAGTCTGGATACATCAAATCCGAATGCTTTAGAAACAAAGACAAAAAGAAGTAGAAAAAGAAAGCATACATATCATCTATCTGGGGTGATAGTTCGTCAGATGAAGAAAGCGACGATGAGGAAGTGGCAAATCTATGCTTGGTAGCCAAAGAAGAAGAATCAGATTCTAAGGTAAGTGATTTTGAACCTACTTATGATGAGTTATTATCTGAATATAATGCATTGCATACATAATTCGTCAAGGTAGCTAAAGAAATGGTTAGTTACAAGAAGAAAATAAAGGAATTAGAAAATACTGGCATATCATCATGTGAAGTATGTGAAGAAAAAGATAAGAAAATAAGAGATTTAACAAAAACTGTGGAAAAATTTACTAAAGGAAATGAAACTCTTAAAGTTATTCTAAATTCTCAGAAAGTTTCCTTTGATAAATATGGAATTGGATATAAAGTCCGATCATGATAAAAATAATGGAAATAAGAAAAATAGCAGTAGAACTTTATCTCAAATATTTCAAGAATTCTGTGTATATATCAAATCCATCCGCATCATGTAGCTATTGTAATAGGAAAGGACATTATACTTCATCATGTTATTTTAGAAAAGGACAAGTTATTGGCACGTATAAATGGGTTCCGAAAGGGACACATGTATTACATACTAACCATAAAGGACCCAAGAAAGTGTGGGTACCTAAAACTTGATCACCTTACTCTAGGTATGCTCAAAGCATCACAAGCAAACAAGTGGTATATTGATAGTGGATGCTCGAGACACATGACTGGTGACAAAAATAAGTTCACTATGCTGGAGACTAGAGAAGGAGGAAAGGTAACATTTGGAGGTAATTAATCTGGACGTATTGCTGGAATTGGTGAAGTGGGAAAATCCGATGATGTTCAAATCAACGATGTATATTACGTTGAAGGATTATGCCACAACCTCTTGAGTGTAAGTCAAAGCACTGACAAAGATAACCGGGTGATCTTTGATTCAAAAGAATTCTTGATAGTAAACAAGAAAGATCTGCCGCTTAATAAAGATTCCATCAAGGCAAAGATCAGAGCTTAAAGGGACGGTAACTGTTATACTATTGATTTAAATTCAAATTCTTCGAAAAATTATTTCATGTTAATATGAATCAACTTGACAAACTGATTATGGCATAAGCTTCTGTTTCATGTTAATATGAATCAACTTGACAAACTAATTAGAAAAGATTTAGTTATTGGTCTTCCTAAACTAAAATTCAAAGATAACATGATTTGTGAAGCTTGTCAAAAAGGTAAACAAACTAAATTGTCATTCAAAACAAAGTATGAGATTTCTACTTCCAAACCTTTACAATTACTTCATATGGATTTGGTAGGTCCAGCAAGAGTAAAAAGTTTTGGAGGAAATCTATATACTTTAGTAATCGTCAATGATTTTACAAGATTTACATGAACTATATTTATTGCTTCAAAAGATGAAACATTTGTCGAATTTATTACGTTTGCTAAGAAGGTCCAAAATGATAAAGGTATTTCTATTGTTTCTATTAGGACAGACCATGAAGGAGAATTTGATAATCAACTCTTTGAATACTACTGCAACAACGAAGGAATATATCACAACTTCTCTGCACCTAGAACACCTAGCAAAATGGAGTAGTAGAAAGGAAGAACAGAGTCCTCACAGAAATGGTAAGAGCAATACTTAATGAAAAAGAAATGTAACAAGTGTTCTGGGCAGATGCAATAAGTATTGCATGCTACATTTCAAATTGGGCATATATTCGCAAGTCACTTGGCAAGACGCCATATGAACTCTACAAAGGAAGAAAGCCAATTCTTGCTCATCTACCCATCTTTGGATGCAAGTGCTTTATTCACAACAATGGTAAAGAAAATTTGGGTAAATTTGATTCAAAATCTGATGAAGGTTTATTTGTAGGATATTCTAATAGAAGTAAAGCATATAGAGTTTTTAATAAGAAAACTTGTACTGTTGAAGAATCCATTCATGTTGTGTTTGATGAACTTGACTCTCAGACAAAGCATTTTAATGAAGAAGAAATGGATTTGATAAAGAAAAACAAAACTATTTCAAAACAGAATGATTTGGAAATAAATGATTTTCAAAATATAGAAGATGTCGATGATCATGCTCAACTAAAAGCATGGACACATATTAAGAATCATCCAATTGATCAAGTAATTGGAGATATTCACGAAGGTGTCAAAACCAGAAATAGAATTCTCAATTAGGTAACTTTTTCTGCTTTTATTTCTGAAATTGAACCTTCTAATATGGAAGAAGATTTATCTGACAATGATTGGGTGATTGCTATGCAAGAAGAATTAAATCAATTTCGAAGAAATCAAGTTTAGGATTTGGTTCCTCAACCTAAAGATCACTCGATTATAGGGACCAAATGGGTTTTCAAAAATAAACTTGATGAATCAGCAATCATTGTGAGAAATAAAGTAAGATTGGTATCCAAAGGCTATAATCAAGAAGAAGGTGTTGATTATGAGGAAACATATGCTCCAGTGACAAGATTGGAAGTAATACGAGTACTCTTAGCTTTTACTTGCATTAAAGGTTTTAAACTTTATCAAATGGATGTGAAAAGTGCTTTTCTAAATGGTTATATTATGGAGGAAGTATATGTAGAACAACCTCATGGTTTTGAAGATGAAACAAAGCTTGATCATGTTTCCAAACTTAAGAAAACTTTATATGGTTTGAAACAAGCATCTAGAGCTTGGTATGAAAGACTCAGCAAGTTTCTTCTTGATCAAAACTTTGTTAGAGGAAAAGTAGATAAAACTCTTTTCATCAAACATAACAAAGATGATATCCTAATTGTTCAAATTTATGTTGATGATATTATTTTCGGTGCTACTAACGAATCTATGTGTCAAGAATTTTCCAAGATTATGCAGGGAGAGTTTGAGATGTCCATGATGGGATAATTAAATTTCTTCATCAGAATTCAAATTAAGTAAAAGAAGAATGGGATATTTGTATCTCAAACAAAATATTTGAAGGAGTTGTTGAAGAAATATGGATTAGACAATGCTAATGGAGCTGATACTCCAATGTGTTCTACAACATTATTGGATGCTGATGTAAAGGGTCCTAGTTACAACATTACTAAATATAGAGGAATAATTGGTTCATTACTCTATATTACAGCAAGCAGACCGGATATTCAGTTCAGTGTTGGAATATGTGCAAGGTATCAATTTGCTCCTAAGGTATCACATACAGAAACTGTGAAAAGAATCTTCAAATATCTAGGAGACACTACAGAACTTGGCTTATGGTATCCAAAGAGAGGAAACGAATATTTAATGGCCTACTCAGATTCAGATCATGGAGGATATAAAACTGACAGGAAAAGAACTAGTGGTCAATGTTAATTCCTTGGAGGTTATCTAGTATCATGGTTCAGCAAGAAGCAGAACACAGTGTCATTATCTTCTACTGAAGATGAATATATAGCTGTAGCAAGTTGTTGTTCTCAAGTACTATGGTTGAAGCAACAACTTCAGGATTTAGGGATATACTTAAAAGAGATTCTAATTTATTGTGACAATACTAGCACCATTAGCTTGGCCAAGAATCCTGTGCAATATTCAAGGACCAAACACATAGATATCCAACATCATTTCATTCGAGATCACGTGCAAAAGAAGGATGTCAAAGTAGAATTCATACCAACACATCTTCAACTCACTGACATATTCACAAAGGAAATAGCTAAAGAACAATTCTTATATATTCGAAGAGAATTGGGAATGGTTAATCCCAATGAGCTGTAAGTTTTTCTTGTTAATTATTTTGTTTTTGATGATAACCATACTGACTTTGGCATTGGAGTATGTAGAAATTATTTTTGCAGGTATGTCACTCGAGCACTGGAAGTGTCACTCAAGTGATAAGCTCATTCTCACTTGAGTCAGTCAACAATGCTCGAGTCCAGAACTAGAGTAGATACTCTGCCCTAGGCTATGAAAAATAGGGATTAACAAAGTATGTAAGAACTCTTGAAACTCACTCAAGCATACCAAGAGTGACAGGTCTCACTCGAGTGAGGAAAGATCTTCACTCGAGCATAGAATGAATTTACCTAAAGTGAAGCAAGAAAACTCGAGCAGAAGGAAGAAATTTCTGCAAACACTCATTCAAAGCATGGTTACTCAAATGATTTTGGAGGATTTGAGTACAAAGATGAAAAATATAACAAGCTATATTTAAATCAAGTACGCTTTTACATGTTTTAACAAATTTGTCTAAATATCACTTGAGCACAATATGATCACACTCGAGCATAGTATGAACAACACTCGAGCACTAGGGTTGTCACTCGAGCATTGGAACTTATATCAGTTACGCGATAGCTCAGACCGTCACACTTCCTCCTCTCACTCGAAGAGTTGCGTCACTCGAAGGTCGTCTCCCTTTACCTCCGACTGTTACCCATCGATTAAACGTCTCATTTTCCTTCAAATCATCGTTACAACTCTTCAATCTTCTTTATAAGGTGAGATTTATCCTCAAAGTTTCTCATTTCGTGCCCTAATACTCTAAAACTTTCTCACTCTATCCTCAGCAAATCTGTGATTTATGTTGTTTTCATTCTATTTTTCAATGGCTAGAACTAAGATTCCTATAGTTTTCCATTCACCTTCACCCACTTATTCAGCCACTAGTGTCTCAGAGACTCTGATGGCCTCATCTTCATCTCCTACTCTTTCTCTGTCTTCTACTCCTACACCTCTTGTTAGAACAAGTGTTTCACCCAAGAGGAGGGGTGAATTGGGTGATACTAAAATTTTGTCGGAAATGTAAAACTTTGATAGTAAATTAAAACAGTAAGGAACAAGAAGAAATATCACCGAAGTGTACACCGGGAGTTATACTGGTTCGGTTACAACTACTTTGACCTACGTCCAGTCCTCAGAGCTTCTCTGAGAGTTTCACTATAACTTCCAAGATTCAGTGGGTTCTTGGCACCTCAGTACAAGCAAGTTCCTTCGCCTGGACACTCACTCCCCCTTACAAGTTGTAATCCAATCCCAACTCAAGGTTCCACAACGTTAAGTTATCTCAATAACAAATCTCTTACAGAGTGAATAAGAATCACTGAAGCATAGAAATATAACTACAAAGTGAAAACAGAGCAATGAACTTGATGATACGTTTGTGTGTGTTCTTGTTGTCCTCTCTTTGTTTAGATGTTCCCATATATATAGATATGTTGGTGAAGACCGTTGGAACATTTTTCTTTCGTCCGTTGTAGAGTGCGCAGCCACTATTGACTTTTCAGTTTTTGAAAAATATCCGTTGGCGGTGGTTGGCATTTGAACGTTTCTTTTGACTTCCATTACTTGATATGATTTCTTCATTGTTCATCTAAAAATAGACTAAGAATACTAATACAATGAAAGATTAATCATATAGGAAACAAATCAATGAACGTTTGAATAATTTCTGGATTTCTGGGTTTGGTTACTCGAGTAGCTACTCGAGTATCCCTTGAAGTTTACTTGAGTACTTACTCGAGTATCATCGGGAAAAACTTTAATCAACTGCAAGTCAACAAGAAAATAAAAGATTACTCGGTTAGTGCATGGAATAACCAATTTTCAAACCTTTGGAAATGTATGTTTACTCGGGTACTTACTGGAGTAATAGACTCACAACTTTATGGGTTACTCGGGTACCAACTCGAGTAAACCTTCAAATAAACTTTTGGTTACTCGATGCTTTACTCCAGTAATATTGGCAGGATTTCAAGGCCGAGAGCACATCAAGTTAGATTCCTTGTTACTCGAGTACCTACTCGAGTAAACTTACTTTTTGGGCACAATTTACTCGGGTAATGACTTAAAGTTTTCCTTGAAAATAACTCTGCATTCTCGGGTACCTACTCGAGGAATCTACTTAAAATAAAGCATTAAATACTTGCATACTAGAGTAATGACTCGAGGAAAATGAAATAAAATTTCATTAAGTTATTCGGGTACCACCTTCAAGTTTTTGCTTACCATGCTGAGTTACTCGAGTAGCTCCTCGAGTAACATTGGCAGTGGTATAAGATGCCGAGAGCACTACATTTTGTGAAACAGAGTAACTCGAGTACCTACTCGAGTAGCATTGGTAGTCCGAGAGCAACTTGAAAATTTTCACATGGTTACTCGAGTACCTACTCGAGTAACATTGGCAGGCCGAGAGCAACTCCAATTTTTTACCTGGTTACTCGAGTACCTACTCGAGTAACATTGGCAGGCCGAGAGCAACTTGAAAATACTTACACTATGTACTCGAGTAACGTTGGCAGGTTACTGGAAGGTGCCTCTGGTTACTTCAAGTTTAGTCTCATTACTCGAGTACGTACTCAAGTAATGCCTTAGAAAAACTGCTTCAGATCAAGTTTCTCAGATTTTTCTCTTGGTCTTTCTTCATTACTCCAATGCTTACTTCAAGTGATGCTTATCCCTGCTATTACTTTGTTCAAACTTATTTATTAATCAATTCTTTTTCATACCATACTTTTGTTATCATCAAAACATGAGATCTAACACCTCTTCCTAAACTGAAAACCAAAAAGAGAACCCCAGCCAAGAAACCTCACCCTAAGCCTCAAATGGCTAAGAATGATCAACCTCCGTAAAAGAAACCAAAGGGAGTGGTTTTCAAAGAATTGATTGTGACTCAGTCTCAATCTAAAGAAGTCAAAGGAAGAGGAAAGAAGAAGGAAATAGAGCAACCACAACAATCTTCTTCCTCGGATGACTCCTTTAATATGCAAGTCCAGGAAGTAATGGAGAAATCAAAACTTGACACATTGGTTGGAAAAATTGCCTCACAAGCTCGTGCCTCAAGTTCACATCAAATTGGCCAATCCAATACGGCTACTTCAGGGGTTCCTTCCACTTCACAGGCTCCAGAGGAAGAACAAGTCACAAATCCTCCTGAAGACTTCAATGTTAAGGAACTGAAGGCATTTAAACAGAAGGTACATGATTCTGAGTTTGCATATAGACAGTTTTGTCCCATAGTATATGTCGACTTAGATTATCTGCTGAAGAGCTGTGGTTTGGATTTTCATCCTTTTATTGGATTTTATGCTCCATGGCTGAATCTTCATTTTCCTTATTCACCCTCTGTTGTGAAAACTTTTTATTGCAACATGAAATCCCACAACATAAAATATAGGACTAGAGAATTGATTGAGGAAGCAATATCTACCACTGTTAGAGATCAATTCATTATAATATCTGCTAGTATTATTAATGATTTACTTGGATATGTTGCACCTCTTTCTGATCCACCTACTCTGTCAGCCAATGAAGCCTTCCAGCTTTTGAGACCAAATAACCTAATAAGCCCTCTCAACTTTAAGCCTATTGACATGCTTGATTCTAATCGTGCCCTTCACTATATTTACTCTCATAGCATTGTTAATAAATCCAAAAATTATACCCATTTTGCTCATAGAGATTACTATTTGTTGGCCACCTTTCAAGCCGGCCAGCAAATAAATGTGAGGGAGATTATTTTTAGTGAGATGAGAAGATTTCGATTTTCTTCATCAAAATCCGCCACTATACCATACCCACAAATTGTGTCTCTCATTCTCAAGAAAAACAAAGTATGGTATTTGGAGGGAACTGAGAGGGTAAATATTCTAAGGTTTGGCAAGACTCAATTGACACATATGAGTATCAATCTTCCAGTGAGTCAAACCAAGGCTACATCTCACAGAGAAGCCACTCCTTCGAGAGGTGATGAGGCTCAATCTTCTGCTCAAGGTTCAATTCCACCTCTATCTTTCCTGAATGCATTACTTTCTACTCATCTGACTGAAGTGATCAATCAAGCTATGTCTGGTTTAAAAAAGGAATTGATGACTGAGTATGAGAACTTGGTAAACACGATGGAGTTACAAGTCTTAAAGTTGGTAGACAAGGCGAATACCAACTTTGATTTGATGTTCAAGACTCAAGAAGATATGTCAAGAAAAATCACTGATATGGAGATCTTCTTACGTACTCATTTTCTGACTACGTCTTCTGAGGTGCCACCTGAGACTACTCATTCCACGACTTCACCTCCTCATTCACAGACTCATGTTCTCTTCACCGATCTGGATTTTAATGTTGATGTCACTTATGATCGGTCGCCTTCACCACCACTTACAGCCTTTGTTCCTCAGCCATAATCTCCACCCTTTGAGCTGGAGCCAGTAGACCCTTCCACTGCCATAGTACTCTTTGCCCCACCATCTGATCTTACTTTTCCTCAGCCCCCTTCTGATGTTGATAAAATGAGGGAGAAGGATCTGTGATGGTTTCTGAGCTAATATAGTCTGATATGGGGTGTATTGGGTAGTTTTTCTGTATTGGGGTAAGATTACTGTTGTTTTCATTCTACTTTTGATGACATGGTTGTATATAGGGTTTTTATGGGTAAATGTTGATTCAAGTTTACTATTGTACTTTTCAAGTTCACTAATGGTTTATGTTTTATTGTTAAGTCTTATGTTCAGTTATAATGATTTCTGTGATACGATGACTTATCTTGGTGTTTAAGTGTCCATTGGAAGTATTGCAGGAAACATATGAGGTTAAGTGCAAAAATCTAAAAATGAATCTAAATCTTTGTGAGATATGAATTTGAAAATGTTGATAATGTTTTTCACAATTTTCACTCTAATCAAGATTTTTCTTAAAACTCATCACAAAGGTTTTGTCATCAGCAAAAAGGGGGAGAATGTTATATTCCAAGTTTTGATGATAACAAAAGGTAATTGTGTGCAAAGTATGTTTTTACAAGTCTAGAGAATTATTGCAAAGTTACCAAACGTATATGGTAAATTTTAGAGATGTCTGCTGTCAGTTTTTGCTGATGCACTCGAGCAATAGAGTTAGCACTCAAGCATAAACCACTTTTGCACTCGAGCACATACAAGTGTTGGACAAGAAGTGTTTGACAGAGAGCAATTGCTATCAATTTTACTGATGTACTCGAGCACTATAACGAACACTCAAGCATGAAGTTGTTTTGCACTCGAGCATATGAAAGTATTGAACTGAAAGTGTTTGACAGAGAGCAAAGTCAGAACAAGATATCAACACTTAACTCGAGCACAGGTTCTGTACTCGAGTGATGGTAATATCTGCACCCGAGTCATAGCGAGTGAGGGACTGTGAGTATTTGGCTGAGAGTCATGCAGAACAGAGAAGCACAAGCATGCCCGAGTGAGAGTTCATGAGCCCGAGTGATACATTAGCACTCGCGAGTGAGAAATCTAACTCTCTCAATTCTAATGCAAGTGCTGAAGATGAAGAGTATATTATAGAAGAATATTCTTCTCACTCGAGTAAGAGTATGTATGCTTGAATGGGGGCCTACATCACCTGTGAGTGCAAAATCACACTCTTGATAAAACTGGGTGTGAGTGTTGTCTAGAGACGTGGCTCATAGTGTAAAATGAAGCAGCACTCGAGTGAGGGGACCAGTGCTCGAGTGAGGACCCAAATCACTCGCAAGTGTGAAAATGCACTCTCTCAAAATCCGTGGAAGTGTAAGTGTAAAACTGAAGCAAAAGGTGAAAATATGGTATTACACTCGAGTGAGACATCACAGTGCTGAGTGATACTCTGCCAGAAGCCAAAACGCACCAGTCTTACAGTGTTTAATCCGAATATGATTTAATGATATTTATTCATTATATTTTCACTTATTATTATTATATAACATCATTTAACATGTATTATGAGTGTGATACAGGAGTTTGAACGTTTGAATTAGAAAGACACAGAGGAAGTCAAACAACGGCAGACAGTATCATTACGACCATCCAAGCACGTACCTACCGCGTTCAAAGATTTCAAACGTACGCATGCCGTTCCACAGTAACATGCCCCTCTCCACAATGACCATTATTCAAACGGGCAAAAACAAATGTCTATAAATACATAGTTTCAGAGACTGTCAAAAATAAGGAAGTGCAAGAATTCACACAAGCAAATTCACGAGTCTTTGTTATTCATATTTTCTCTGTATTTAATTGTTCTTTAGTGTTTATTATATTTGCTCTATAAGAGAGTCTGTATACACTTCAAATTCTATTTTCATTTGATCTCAAGGTACTGGGACCTTGAGAGGGGAGATTTCCTTACGAGAGAAGCAGTGAGAGAATTTCTAATAGGACTTTCTGCTCATAAGACTTACAAGATATAAGCAGAAGAGAAAGTTGCTACTCGTAAGACTTACAGTGGTGTAAGCAGGAGAGAACGTTGCTGCTCATAAGACTTGTATATGTAAGTAAGAGAGAAAGGTCATAGGTTTGTTTTTTCTGCACATATGACTTGTCGTAAGGGGGAGAGAAATTTCTAGTATTTTTACTCGTAGTCCTTTCAAGGACAGTTGTTGTCTTGCGGTGTTCTAAGAGCCCACTGAATCTTGGAAGAATAGTGAAAATCTCAGTAGGTCTTGATCTTTGAGGACTAGACGTAGGCCTAGTTTTTGGCCGAACCAGTATAATTCTCTGTGTGCTTATCTTCTCAACTCTACTCTAGCTATAACTATTACCATATCACCACATCAACCGAAAAATTTATCACATCACCCAATCCACCCCCCTCTTGGGTGAAGCTTGTGTCTTTCCAATCAACTCTCTTCCTTTTTTCCTGGCTCACGAAATTAGTTGGAACAAAGGGTGGGGTCTAGGTTGATAACCCAATGCTCACTAGCTCATCTGTCACTCCTGTGCTAACTGCTAGGTTAACTTTGAAAGCTCGTCTTTGCTATCCCCTAAACCTTCCTCTTCGTCCATAGTCATTCGGTAGACATCTTCCTGCACTGCATCCTATGTCTGTGTCTATATAAAAGATGGTGAAAAAAAATCCTCGCCTGTTGCCATGACATCCTTGAATATAAGCCTCAATTCTCTTTCAATCTTGAGGGTTGAACGATGAAACGTTTTATATGCCGAATTCTCCTGCATACAAACAAGTAACCAAATCATTAGCTATATTGAAAAAGAAGATCATTGAGTCAACTGAATCATTATTAATCAACGTTATGAGTAACTGTAGACATTACTAACCTGACATTTCCACTACCACCACTCATTCGAAGCAACGACATTATTTGTTACAGGGTCTCGGCCCATACCAGTCTCTTTTGTTAATGAATCCCAAGTCCTTAAGTCCTTTTGTAACATATCAAACTTATTTTTCAACTGTTTCTTCTCATACGATTTCCCCGTCTTCTCATTAAATGTAGAGACAATATTGTCCCATCCAGGCTTTAAAAAAGACAACCCTCGACATTCTTTTTTTAAAATTTGCTCAACCATTGCGTGTACAAATATTTAAGTTGCCTCGACATTCCATAATGCTCTATCATTTATCTTTCTATAGAAAAGTTTGTCATTCATATTTTTATGGAAAAGCCTAACAGCAAAACTCATACTCTAAATGTACATATACATGTGTGTAAAAGTTTAATATCAGGTGAGGAGTACTCATAGTAAACCTAATCAATTTACCAAAATAAACAAACAAAGAGAGAAAAGTAATAATGTAAATTGTGCTTATCCATTTAGCATACGAGGGTTTATGTAAAAGAAAAACAAACATACTCAAAATAACAATTCAAAACTCCAAAACTGATAAAACCTTTAGATAACTTTGATATTTTTAAGTCAAAAGGCAGAAAAGCTTCTCCACTATTTCAGAGCAATAGGCTGAGTTATGAAACAACAGCAGTAATGGATAAAAAACATCACTTTTAATAGAAAAAAATGCGAACGAAACATATGGAAGAATATATATGTGTTTTCCTAGCTTAAGAGGCTAGGATATCTCCAAGCAATCCCTCTATAAATCTTCATTCCCTGATTTGCAAGACAAAATGCAAGTCCACAAAAAATATAATGGAACCACTCTGATATGTTTCAACACAAAAATACAAACATATTTTCCTATAACTCCCACCCAACATATCTCAGAAGGAAAAAAACAACAAAATGTATATATACACAAATCATGGCAACCCACAGGCAGAGGAAAGAAAAATGGAACCAGAGAACAGATCGAACATTATGTATAAAAAATGACCCTACAGATCCTATAACTTCTTGCAAACTATTAATGTTAACAACTTACGACACAAAAGATGACACTGGCGGTGACCAACTGGACTACGGAAGAGGAGTTTGAAGGTGTTGGACGACACTGCAGGACACTTCGGCGAACCTAAACAGCAGGTGGGTTAGTTTAAGAGCTGAGCTGGAGCACATTCAGAATGTGGGAAGATGAAGACAGAGTGTAGAGGCCAACGAACCTATACAACAGAACGAAGATGACATATCAAAGATGAAGATAGAGACCTTCTTCAGCTTGAAGGATGTCTTGTAACCCCTTACCTTATAATCCGTAATTATAATTCAAAAATGCATAATTAAGGAAAATTAGAGACCATTGGTTAGTACAAAATCAGTTTAAGTTCCCACTTCAAGATAAGGAACCGCCCTGAGATGAAGTAGGTTTTCTAAATTTCTTTCAAAACTTGTTTAATCCGGTCTCATATTCTCACTTCGAATATAATTAACCTGCACCGATAAGTTGCATTCAAACATATCAAAGTGTAAACCAAGATTCCCGACAATCCCCGGGTTTTCATATAATAACTAAAGGGATTACAGGGCATATTCGCCCCTTATAATTTCCCTTTCAGGGGATTATATATCCTTATCCAAAATAACATTTACAAAATTTATAGTAATCCTAATCAAAATATGACAACAATCCATCAAACTAAAGAAAACTAGTAGCCCTTAGTTGGTTGTTTCTCCTTCAAGCCGCTTGCCCTGGCTATATATTAGTCAATGGAAAGAATGAGATTCAAGAGAATCCCAGTAATAACAAATCAGTCATACAACATATAATCACATAGCATGCAAGTAAATCACCAAGCAGCAGCATACACATGGCCTTCACAGCATACACATAATCTTCACAGCATACACATAGCCTTCACGGCTTACATATTTATAATGGCAGGGGTAGGTATGACTTGCATCACATCTATGACTACTCACGCTGTAATACACATTGCCTTCATGGCTTACACATTGCTCCCGTAGTATATACATTGCCTTCAGGGCATAAACATAGCCATCACGGCTTACACATAGCCTTCACGGCTTTCACATAGTTTTCACAGTAGCAAACTTCGCAGCATTCGCAATACACAATTCAATGATATGACAAACATACAATGCATTACACATAATATAAGAGAAAGTGTCACTACCTTGCTCTTTCCGGGTGTGCTCTGGCACACATTGCTCACGTTCAAGGCAAATATCGAATCCTATCAACCAAAATCAAGGACATAGTGTTATTCCCTTTTCCAAACTCTTAATTTCAAAACACTTAAGGTTGGTTATCATTTGAGTCCCTTAGATGGCTATGATAAGCTCAATGAAGACCTAAAAGGTTTGGGAAGAACTATATCAAAAACCACCTTCAAAAGTTATGAAATGCTGATTTTTGGGAGTTAGTTGCAGCTAAAAATAGGTCAGAAATTTTTGGGCTACAACCAAGAATCCTTTGGCTGCAGCCAAAAGCAGTCTAGAAGCTTTTAGGCTGCAGCTAAGAAAATTCTGTTTATTGGTTGAACTTCCAAAAATCATAACTAATTCTAGAAAACTCAAAATGAGGTGATCCTAAGTCTTATGGAAAGCTATTGATGTCCTCTATATAGAACAAATAAAAATCACTACTATTCATAACTACAAAAATACAGAATTACACAAAATCTCATATTACTCAATAATAGCTTCCAGTTTCAACCCCAAACTTTAGAAATACATAACTTCCAGCACACACATCAAAATGACATGTATTGTATATTCATTTTTGAAGCTTGGTATGTGTAGTATTAGACTAGAAAGTTTCAGAATTTTTAGACACTATTTACTCATTCAAAACTGCCATGCAAACCGACTGCCTTGCACAGAGTTTACACTTGACAAAATTTCCAATTTTCAACCAATGTGTCTAATGGCTCCAAAATCAACAATCAAACCTATTCCCACATAAATTTTCACAAGGAAACCATTGAGATCAATAAAAAAACCAAATTCACATCACATACACATATGTTCTATTCTTAAACACATTGCAACATAAATCACCAAATTGTCAAACTTTCCATTTAATGTTCCAAACCAATTTCATTGCTTAAGACATATAACAACATACCAATTCCACCACCAAAACACCATGCAAATCACAAGACCCTAATCACATGAAAATAGGGCTAAAATCTTGAAATTCCAAAGTTCCATCAATTGTCACAATATATATATATATATATATTAAAAGATAGCTATTTCTCATATCTTTCACTTTTCAAAGCTTGTTCCTTAGTTCCACAACCTTTAACTTTTCTCAAGCACTCAAACGCCTTCTTTCAAAAATCTAAAACCATAGAGATGAAGCTCTCATCAATATGAACAAAATTAAAGAAGAGCATTTGAGCATTCAAAGTCATCTCTAAAGTCAAAATCTCACCTTTTCCTTTTTCTTTCTCCCTTCACTTTGAGAAAATGGAGTCTTGGGAGAGAGAAAACGAGAAGATGATGAAGTTCAGTTTTTCCTTACTCCTATACACATTAGCCGACTATGTAAAGGAGAGGGAAGAGAAATTGAATTAAAGATTCCATGGTGGACTTTTTGACTCCTCAAGATTGTGCTAAGTGTCCACATCTCACCACTTCTTCCATATGCATGCAAGCATAAGATAATTCCCTCTATGTCACTTAGGCAATTGTATGTTACTAGTGAGTTCCCTTTTCAGTTGCTGACTAATTGGCCGATAACTTTTTTTTTTCCCATTTTGCCCCTGACTATGGTAATTTCTGTGGAATCACACTAAACACATTTCATCTTTCCATTTCACCATATTATGCGCCCTCCCTCCATCTAATTTCAATTTGCTCCTTGTTGGTCGAAAATACACCATTCTCAAACCCTAGGATTAGTTTCTCAAACACCTTGAATCAAGTAGAGAAGGAGCTTAAGAGAAGGATTATACAAGTTAGGAGTTAATTCACTGAAGAATTCAAGTTTACCTGGCGAAATGGCTCCTCCTTCTCTCTCTAAAATTCTGCAGCTCTCTCTCTCTCTCTCTCTCTCTCTCTCTCTCTCTCTCTCTCTCGGCACTCAAATGGCATTGGTTTAGAGAAGAAAGAGGAAGGGAAAAATGATTTTATAAACTTTTCTTTTTATTCTCTTATTTATTTAATTTTCCAAAATTCCAAACTTAGTCTTTTATGTACATAATCTTATCTTACAAGAAAATGTGTCATAAAGCCCAATTGATATGTCACTCATATTTCCTCCTCTTTAGTTAGCTCTTACTCATGTCTAAGGTCCAAATTAGTGCCAAAATTGGCTGATATCCATTTAATACAAAATGTTTTTCATTTTCGGATTTACTGGAAATTCTGGCAGATTTTCTGCCTAAACTTTGAAAAATCATAACTAAATTTGTAGACATCGTATTGGAGTGATTCTAAAGGTTAAAAAACCCTTATTAAGTCTAGTTTCAAGGAAAAATATAGCATTTAGCCAACTAGAAGCACAAAATTCCATGAATTAAATTCTTTATTTGCTGTTCCAAAAAATATCCAATTTTCCTGAGCTAACATTAAAAATTCATAACTTTTTGCATACAGCTCAAAAAATTACCCATTACTTATCAAATTAAATCTTAGGATGTCTAATTTCATCTTGTAAAATTTCACAATTTTTTGTCATCATGTGGTCATGTAAAATCACATGTCAAACTCACTGCCTCACAGGAAATCTTGCTGGCAGAATAATCACATTCTCCAGAATTCACCATTTTTGTTCCCTTAAATATAAGGAATTTTGGTGACCGAAATTCAGGATGTTACATTTCTCCCTCTGTTCAATAAATTTCGTCCTCGAAATTTGAACGTCAACGATTTGGGGATCAATCCTATTTCACCATGTAACTCATTCATAGGTTATACATACTAATAAAGCATGCACCACAAATTACCTAATATGTGTGGATGAATTGCCTATCACTTACACATTCAGTCAGTTCTGTACTCATATGTCACCTAACCCATTATTCTACTGATTGTCCATTAGGACACTCAGTATATTATTCTAGACCTCATGGCCTTGTCGGAACACTGCCCCCATATACTTAGCATTATAATTTATCTCTTTCCATTCTCATAGCACTGAATATTCTAGTCTTATTGGCCTGTACAAACATGTACACTGGGACTTACTGTCAATAAGCCTGCTTATAACCATAACTATTTGTATTTATGCCTGCTTGTTCGGTGTTGGCCGTACTATGTGCACTATTTACTAGCTATACGATGTGCACTATTCACTTGTCGCACTATGTGCACTGTTCACTATGGGTACTATTCACTGTGTGCACCGTCAACTTAAGATTATAGGTGGGATCGTTCAATTCATGAAGTTTTAGCTGACAAGATGCATACGCCATACTCAACTCGCATCAAAACACATTCCAATCCCTACTTACTCGCATCTAGGATTTAATTCACTTCCCAATCCATGCCGGCTGGCATCGGTAAAGGTAAAAAAGGTCCACCATGAATATGGGATTATTAACACTGCAACGACACTGCCTCCATCAGGGCTTTGTGCTGGCAATTACTGCCTCCATAGGTAATCTATAATGACAGGGTATCCGCAGCCCTTTTATGTAACGACACTGCCTCCATCGATGGTCTGTAATGACAAGATATCCATAGCCTTTTTACGTAACGACACTGCCTCCATCAGCGGTCTGTAACGGCCATTACTGCCTCCATCAGCAATCTGTAATGATAAGATATCCACAACCTTTTTATGTAACGACACTGCCTCCATTGGCGGTCTATGCCGGCCATTACTGCCTCCATCGGTGATCTGTAATGACAGGATATCCGTAACATTTTTATGCAACGACGCTGTCTCCATCGGTGGTCTGTGCCAGATCCTAGCCTGTTTCAACCCAAATCTTTCTAGGCCATTTTAAATTCTTGTGGAATCAAAATTTAACAATTGATTCCTAAGTTACCGATTACTTGATAACCCTTATATTCATACCTTTCATCACCTCAATTGCCATCCATCGATCGACTCCTA
Organism: Inga oerstediana; assembly: GCA_963210345.1. NCBI lineage: Eukaryota > Viridiplantae > Streptophyta > Magnoliopsida > Fabales > Fabaceae > Inga > Inga oerstediana. Next base: position 41,483,837 of record OY723407.1, read on the forward strand.
ATACAGCCTCAAGTTAGTGGAATAGCAGGCAAATTAATTTTTTCTCTCATTCCATCAGAGAGCTAACACCTCAATCAATCCTCTAAGGAAATATTTTATTATCATAATCTTTCCCTATGCTAGACTTAGCAGCTAGCAAATTTTCAAAATTCCTTCTGCAAGGATTCGTGTTTGTAAGGATCTTGTTCCTCAATTCCACAGATCATCACTAGCCCGGCACAATTCTGAATACTTCTGCTAGCCTAAGGACATACTGGCCCCTTAGGTCTTACGGGCTCTGGACACACAAGTCTACTATGACATATCTGGCGTGTAATATCATACAGCCTAGGGACTCTAACCCAACTTTTAGGTTTATCATGAAATCTAAAAATGACACATAAGAGTCCCTAAAAAGAGCAAAATGGGCTGATGTAAATTTTATCTCAATATTACATTATTTTCCATCACAAAGTTTCCATTTTTGGATTGGTAGCAATTTTGGCAGATTTTTTGCTCAAACTTTGAACAAGCATAATTACCAAAACGCCCATAAAACCCTGAAATAGGGGCTACCAAGGGCATTCTGGTCATTTGGCATGGAATTTGATAATTCTGAGTTTTGAAATGGATTCCTTGGGTGAAAATATGTTAGAAAAGCTCAGGTCAAATTTTGGAAAAGTACGATCAAAACGAGTATAGCGGGACCGGGCCGATCCCCAAGGGCATTTTGGTAATTTTCACAATAGACCCATATAATCACCAGAAACACTATGGAAGTGTGTAAACTAGTACATGAATGGGTTTTAACATAGTTCTTATACATTTGACATTTTAGTACTGAGTTGAGAGCTCGAGTTGCTGGTATGCATATCGAGGTGCAAAATGTTTAAGGTAGTAACTAGAATATGTCATACACTATGTGATTGTTGATATACTGTATGTTGTTGTATTCTGTGATATGAACATGGTGCCTGAGATATGTTACCTAGGTGTGGTTAGGTCCCTAGCTGAGGTGCGTCGGGGTACATTACCCGGCTGTGGTTAGGTCCCCAGCTGAGGTGCGTTGGGGTACATTACCTAACTGTGGTTAGGGGCCCAGCTGAGGTACACATAAGGAATCCAAATAGCCATTTGGCCTTGAGTATTATGTACACACATTATAGTATGAATTTTCATTTCATACTATATGGTGCATTGCATATTTAATTTTCGCATTTTATATGATTGATTGTGTGTTACTACTGAGATTCATTTGAATCTCACTCTTTTTCAATCAAACAAATATTCCAGCGGGAACCAGTGGCTCCAAGGACAAGGTGGTAGATATGGGCAATTGAAGGGCGTAGATCCCTAGATCAGAGCTAGTTGGTTTTATGTAGTCTATTCTGTTCGGATATTTTGGACAATTGTGTATGTGTTATCACACCCTATTGAAAATTCTTGTAATATAATCAAGGCTAATGTATCAACATATCAGTATGTTTATACTATTCTTGTGTTGCTCAGTAAACTGCACTCCAGTACTCTGATTAATATCAATGGTAAGTGGTATGTAAGACAGGGCCTTACAAATTACTTCCTCCTTGCTCTCCATTTCTCTCTTGTATTTCTTCATCTCCCTCATCTAAAATTCTCTTTTGTATTTTCCTTATTTTTACAACAAAGACATTTTTTTTTTTTCATTTTATCTTTTACATGATAATTTTTTCTACAATAATTTGCCTAACTTATAAAAATATATATATAATCTAATGATATATATAAGTATTTTAGAGAGATCATTTAACTTATGCTATAATTAAGTATTTTATTTAATTCATTAATCCCTACAAATTAATCAATTTGCTCTTATATTAAGTACATATGATGGTATTTTATTTACTTTGATTTTTTATTTTCATTAAAATATTATTTTTTCTGATTATATATAAATATTATTGTATTATATTTTAATTACGTTATACTTCCCAAATATGGTCAAATAATATTTGATACTAAATATTAGGGAAAATCTTATATAAAGATAGTTGAATTGTATAAATCTAAATTTGGGTCATTAAACTCAACAAATTATACATTAGGTTATGGTCGGTATACGTCATAATTAGAAATTTAAAATTTAGGTTTAATTACCTCCATATCCCTTAATTATTAAAGAAGCCAAATTGAAAACGGAACAAGTTTTTTGTTTATACTTCATACTTCATGGTTCATACATAGCATAAAAATATAGTTTTTTCGTCTTTTTTTAAAACGGCCCTCCCGAGAATGTCTTCCATATATTTATACTTTTTTCAGTTCATTTGAGATTTTAATTTCGCAAAATAGAACCCAAATGAACTGGAGATGCGTTTGAGAATTCCAGAACATGGTTTTGTATTACATAAGGTTATTACAAGTTTGAGGCATTTTTCATTGCATATTTATACTTATTTTCAAAACGTATTATAGCAGTAATTATACTTGAGTTTTTTTAGGCCAAGAATAATTATGCCCGAGTTTCGTGTCACCCGAAGATCAAGAAAATTCTGCCACTCTTGCGGCTCTAATAAAAGTTTTTGAGATGATGATACTGGGAATAACTTAGCTCTACTAGAATCTCTCCAATTTAAGGGCAATTTTACTTAAATCTGGGAATAATTATCGTTGGCATTCCCATAATCTCTTCAATTTCATCTCTTCAACTTCTTCATACTCTGTTTTGCTTCCTCTGTTGCTTCTCTCGCCAATACATTGGTTTTTTCAGAAAGAAGTACTACTTCTGTTATTACTTTTTTTTTTTAAATAAAAGAATCAATATTATAGTGGGTCCAAAAAACATAAAAGGCCATAGCGCAAATCAAATGAAACTTTAATCCTAAAGTAGACAAGAAAAACAACGTAACCGTCATGCATTCAGAATCAGTTTCGGTGTTTATCCTTTGCTCGTCTAGATCTGAATCGTTTAAATTTAAATCTGATAGTATAGATTTAATTTTTTTAAAACAGGTGATTTTTTAATAAAAAAATTATTTTTAAAAAAATATTAGTTAAAAAATTATTTTTATTTTAGATTCTATATCTATTAAAATACATTTTTTTTAAAAATTAAATATAGGCTGTCCAAATCCCAACTGACGATCCATATTTCAGTAGCTATCAAACTCATTCTAATTAGGGAGCAAACAACAAACCGGAGGCCAAAAAACAAAAAGAAGCAAATAGGAAACCAATGAGCCGCTGCCGCCGAATGAAGAAAAAAAAATCTCGAATGAACATACGAAAATAGATAAAGAAAATTCGTAAAACACAACAGAAATAAGAGATGGGGTTCATTGAACCACAAATCAGTCTCATCCTAGTTAGTAACATGAAAGCTATCCTCTAAGCGGTTTTAAAATTACCTCACATCCATTGACTGCAATGTGAAGAGCACTAAAACTGGCAACAACAACACATCCACCCAGTCAAGATCATCGACAAGTCTTGAAACTCGAGATTCACCATCATGCTTGCAATCTTCCATCCATGGCATTGAAGCATTCAAACTAACTGGCACCGTCCCTAAATCCTCCATCTTCATCGTTGCTGCCTCCGCATAGGTCCATCCCCACCACACCACACACCCTCAAAAAGAAACCCTAACCCCCCACAACACACACCTACACCCACACCAGGCACACCCTCCCCAGCTTGTGCCGGGGAGAGAGGCGCCGGAAATCTAGTCGACAAAAGCACTGAAGATCTTCCACCAACGAAGAGGGAAATAACTCTAACTAGAGAGGGAGAGAAAAACAGGGACAAAGGACAGCTGAGTTTGGTTGTTACTTTGGGCCTTGTTCATAAAACCCACAATCTAGCGTGCATCTAATTTCATGAACTTTACTCGGTTGGCAGTTAGTTTGGGCCTTGTTAGCCTCTTTGCATTTATCATCAATGAATGCTCTCAGTATCAAAACAAAAAAAAATGAATGCTCTGCGTATGTTTTCTCATCTCTCCATGCCTTTGCCTCACCTCAAATCTTAAATAACAATATATTATAATCTTAAATAATAAAAAAATATAAAAATAAATTTTAACTGCTGAAATTTAACCTCAAAAGTTCAAAAGTTCAGAAGATAAAAAAATTAAAAATATTTTATTAACAGTTCACCAAGTTAAAGTGTTTAGATATAATTTTGATATTTATATGTATTTTTTATTTAATGGTATAATAATATTATACTTATAAAAATATATAATAATATTCATATAAAATATTAAATCCCAACAATTGAAAGTTGGTCTAATAGTAAATACAGTAAATGAAGAGGAAATGGGGCACCCTTCTCCCTTTCTTGATCAATATATTTCATACTAGAGCAAATAATGACTAGCATCCACCCAGCTAATTTGTTGTGTTTGGGATAGCATTGAAATGGGTAAAAGCTGCAGTTGAAAAGCTACAAGCTTCTTTTAGTAAAGGTTTGTTTGGGATCATGTTTACAGTCCTTAAAAGTATTTACTTATATAAATCGAGATAAAACTCCTCTCACATGCATACATTATTTACTGTAAATTATAATTAAAAAACTGTTTTTAGATACTCTAATCGTTATTCCAAACCAACTGTGTTTTGGCTATTATTATGGTTTGGGATAACGATAAAAAATGAGTCCTTATGAAAAATAAAAGCCACAATAAGAACGAAACACCTTATTGTTGCTTTGGGCTTCCATTGTGCATCACGGTGGGTTATAACTCATCGGTGTTAATGATTTGACAATTGTGACCTGAGGTGTGCTGCAAAAGTTGTGGTTCCTTTATTATTACTATTATTATAACTAATGACATCCATGTACGTTGCATGGAAAAGTTTGGTTTAATGGTGTCATAACCAGTTTAAGAGAGACATCAATTGAGAGTGAGAAAAGGAATGAAGGAAAATCTCACTGAGGTAGATGAATCGACCAGTCACAAAGTTGACCAACCAAATTTTTTTTTAAAAAAAAAAAGGAGGAGGAGGACGAAGACGACGAACTTGGACCCAGAACCGAAGATCTTGAATGTGGTGGAGAGAAGCATGAAGGCCATGTGATCTGCATGATGATGAGTGGTTCGATCCGGCTAAGAATTTATTGATGGAGGACAGGAGAGAGCAAGAGAGGCGGCGGAGGAACAATATTAAAAAAAAAAAAAAAAAGATGAGGAAGAGCAGGTGAAGTTGATGAGAGTGACAGAGGGAATTGCATATATAGAAAGAGGATGGGTGATAAATACCTTAATTCAAAATTTGAATGCTGAGAAGAAAGTGTTGGGACTTGAAAGTTGAAATTGCAAAATTCACATGAAAGGTACGGAATTAATGTGGAAATTGAAAAAACGCAGCCACGTACATAATAAAGGAAACAAAAACTAGATGATGTGGCCGATTATGTGTCTAACCTATCTGAGTGACAGACACCAATAAGTAAGATTAAAAATGATAAGATCATAGATTAAGTGGCCCAATTACTTTTGAGTTAGCACATTTAGAGAAGTAAATAGATAGTAAGTTCTTACTTATTATTATTACTGTTATTTTATCATTGGTATTTTTTCCCATCTATTACAGTTGTTATATATTATCAATTTATTTTATACATACACATTTGTATCCATTAAACATATCTAATTAAGCATTTTAATATCTTCAAGAGCCTGACTACACACCATTTTTTTTTTCTTCTCTTCTTTTCTTCCATTACCATGTGGGGTTAATCCTCCTTATTGAGGATAGATCTTGTAACTTGAGTTCAAGTTCTTTAATTGAGAGTTGTTAAGTCTTTTTCTTGGTTTTATGTAATTTATGATTTTCTTAAGCTTAGGTTTTGAAATTCTACATTTGAGACCTTGATTTTCAATTGAATTTCATTGCAAATGAACCTTTGTAAATTATTATTTAAATTTATATTTTGAATTATATTTGAAGAGTTTGGTTCTTTCAGGTTTTCATTCAAGGTATTGGTTTGATTATATATTTACTCTTACTCGAAGCATATTGGTTAATTGTTCTTTGGAAAATTCATTTATAATTTCGATATAAATTTGTGGTGTATATTTGTACAATTAATTAATTGAGAGATTATTATATGCTAGGGTTTTAGGTGTAATAGTTAATTAATTAATTGAGACATATAACGGTTGTCTAGGATTTGTATATTAGGTTTAGTACTATTTATAAACTCTAAATCTATTGTCAAACTATAATGGCCATTGATTTATCTTCAAGAAAATTTACCAATTTTTTAAAAGCCGTATCGTGCATTGAGCTGAAAAAGTCAGCGGGTCGCGATTCAAATGATCGGTTCAGTTGACGTAATAATTAAATAAAAATATAATAAAAAAGTAATTATATGCTTGTACAACAATTTATATAAGAAATGAATTCATATAAGGTCTAATGGTCAACATAATAGCAAGCATCATATGAAATTTTCAATTAAATAAAACCATATAATTATTTAATTATATGAATTTAAACAATATAAAGACAAAAAACATTACTCAATAAATAATACTAAATACATAAACAAATCAACAATAGTAAGTACATGAAACTAACATATAAAGACAAAAACAGCTTTGAAAAAATTGAAAAAAAACGCAGTTTTTGACAGCTTTTATTTTTTGCCCGTGAAAAAAATGCCTAACATAAATTAAAAAGATGTTATCATTGCTCTAGCTCAAAAAAAAAAAAAAAGACGTTGTCATTTTTTATATGTAAAAAAATGTTGTCATTCAAATTAACAAAAGACAAAAGGCAAAAAGTTTCTCACTCTCCGTAATTTAAGAAGTTTCCACTCTCAATACCTCGGTGAATGTGTATGTGTATAGCTGTAAAGGCTACAATGAATGGCAGTAATTAATCTTTTACATTGAAAATAGAGAGTGGTAGCAAATTTCCCGATGAAAGAGAGTGTTTAATTTCCATTATATGCCTTTCTCTCTCATTTCTACACTTTCTTTCCTCTTTGTCTCCGGCATCTTCTTTTCTCTCGAGTATCTTCTTTTCTTTCATCTTTGCCTCCAACATGTTCAAAGGTTAAGTGGTTTAGGTTTCATCCTTTTCATTTCATTGCTGTTTTATCCTTTTTTTTTTTTTGTAGTTATTAAAGGAAAAAAATCATAAAGGTTGGTGCTGGAATTTTTTTTGTTAGTTCTTACTCCTCCCATTCCTTCTTCTCCCTCCTATTTCAGTGTAACTGGACCCTCATCACAATGACCCGTTCAGCTTTTCAAAACTCGTCTCGGCTTCCAGCTTGATAGCGGTTTCTGGCTTAATAGCCGATTCTTACTGGCTCAACCTTTCAGATGGTTCCTGACCAGAAAACAAGCCGCTTAAAGTTCTTATCGATGGTTCGACCGGTCCAGCCGTCCGATCCGGTTCGACCGCTCCAGCCGTTCGGTCTAGTTTGAGTTTAAAATCATTGAAATTTACTGTACCACGTGTGTGATCATATTTTTTATGTTTGTTTTTATTATTAAAAAATCCCAAAAATTGCCACTCTTTATTTATTTATTTTTGAGTATTTCACACTCATTTAATTTAGGAACTAAATATTAATAACTCTACGCAAGAGAATACAATCTAGATTGTGCCGTTATGCTACATAATTTAGTTATTAACTTGAGTAGGTTGTGCCGTTACGCTACATAATTTAGTTATTAACTTGAGTGCTAACGACAAGCGTGAACCCCTTCCACATTATCCATAATATCTTCAATAATCAATTTTCACTCTACAAAAAGGACATATAAATGGTTGAGGAATTACATCGCTATGCAGTAAGGGTGATGGTTGAGTTAATTAATTGACAGCAGCAAAGGTGATAGTTCAGTTAATTAATTGACAACAAAGATAGTGGCATGATGCTAAAGATGCCCTTTTTTATCATATAGGGCAAACTAAGTGCATACTAAGTACTAGAAATCACGGTAGGATCAAACTATAGTTTTTAAAGCTTGATCGGACTGGATAGTCTGACCGGTTGGACCATTACTCATTTACAACAGCGGCTCGGATTTTACCTTTAGGCCATTTAGTGGTTAGATCGCTTTAGGTTATTATTTACTCGTCATTGAGCCAGAAGCTGCAATTGAGCCAGGGACCCGACGTAATGCCCTAAAATGTGTATAAGGGCTAATGACTCCAAAAGCGAATGTAATTAATGTTAAACAGACACCTTTGGAGAATAAAGTACGAATTATGACTCGAATTAGCAGTAAAAAGTACCCAAACCCTGTATTTAAGCTCAATTAGGGTGACAAGCCTAAATTGAATTAAAGGACAAGGAAATGGTGCATGGAAGGAGGAAATGAAGTAGAAAATTCCCCAAGAAGAAATTCACTATCAACTAAAAGAGTAAGTGATGTGACTAAATAGCTAAGTGAACTAGTTAGAGTAACTGCATAGTTATTGGCTTTTGGGTTGATTCATGAGGAGATGGCACATGAACAAGCAAATATAATAAAATAGGGTCAAACATTCAACTCTTCCCTCCCTCTCTCTTCAAAGTCAGTTTATGGGTTAGGAGGGATTAAAAGTCTAATATTCATCATCTCTCACTCTCTCACTCAAGCTCTAGACGTTCAAGAGGTGGGGGAGGAAAGAGAAAGTGGAACCAAGGTACATCAAGCTTTTCTTCTTGAGATTTGACCTTGTGGATGACCTCTAATGCTCAAGACCTCTTCTTTAACCTTATTCCTCTTGATAAGAGCTTCATTTGTATGGTTTTAGATTTTCAAGAGGAGGTGTCTTGTGTTGTGGTTTGGCTATATGACTTGATTTGATACTTGAATGGAAAGTTTGGAAATTTTGGCAAATTGTGTTAAAATTCTGGCCAAAATAGAACTTATAAATGAGATGGGAATTTGGTTGTTTTGATATTTTCATTGGATTCTATGCGAAAAATTATGTGGGGAGTAGCCCCGGTTGTAACGCCCCAAATTTCGATTAAGGGTTAATGATAATTATTGTGAATGATCTTATAAATTAAAATGGATTTGAGATCTGAATTATTATTGGAAATGCCCAACATCCTGTATTTTAGCATAATTATGTGACAAAGTAATTATTTGGGCTAAATATAGGGGTAAATGGCGTATGGAAGAAGGAAAATAATTTGATTATGTGTTATGTGACAATTTTAATTAATATGCCATAATCAGTGAGAAATTGAAAGAATGGCCAAAAGTTAGTGATTAATAGAAGAAATTAATTACTAACTAAGGGGAAATGATATGTGTAACTAAATAGCTAAGGGAGGGGTTAGAGTAACTAATTTGATTACTTACTTTATGAGAGCCAATAAAATTCTAACATATGTTAAGTTGGTAAGAAGAGAGTGTGTAGAAAGTCAAATTTGCAATAAAAAAATCAGTTTCTCTTTCTCTCTCTCTTTCCCTCCCATTCAGCTGACATAAGGCATGGGGGCAAGAGAAGTGTGATCATTCTTCATCTTCATCACTCTTCTCTCTCATTTTCTCTCTCTTGTGCGTCCTCCATTGCTGTCCAAGGGAGGAAGAAAAACTTGGGAAATAGGTGAGTTTTGACCTCTTAATGACCTCTAATAGAAAAACTCCCTTCTATAAAGTTGTTCCTTATGTTGAGAGCTTCAATTTCATGGTTTTAGATTTCCCATTTGGTGGTGTTTAAGCTCTCAAGGAATTTTGGAGTTTGGCTAATCAAGGAACTCCTTTGGAAAAGTTGCAGAGGTGAGTAAGACAAACCCTCTTATATAGGTTTCGTAGCCATTGATTGAGTTTGAATTTTCTGGAAATTTCTGCTCTATTTTCAAAAATAAGGGTCTTAGAGAGTATGGCATGTAGTGGTCATAGAAATGGTGTGTTGTTGTGTTTATTGGATAGATATAATTGATTTGAGGTCAATATGTGAAATTTGTGGATTTTGGAAATTGACACTGTGTTGTTGATCATGTTATATCTTGTGGAAGCAATGTGAAATTGGTTGATTTGATGTTTCCAATGGAGTCCTTGTGAAGATTTATGTGGGAATAGGTTTGATTGTTAATTTTGGAGCCATTGGACATTTTAGTAGAAAATTGGAAATGCTGTCAAGTGTGAACTTTGTTCTGGGAAGTCAGTTTGCACAAAAGTTTTGAATGACTAAATTGTGTATAAAACTTATGAAACTTTCCAGTCTTAAAGTTCACATCCTAAGCTTCAAAATGGATATATAATTTGTGTCATTTTGTTTTGTGAACTGGGAGATATGATTGTCCAAAATTTGGGATGGAAATTAGACTATGTTTTGGAGCAGTGTTAAGTTTTGGGTAATTCTGTAATTATGTGGTGATTTCTGGTAATGACCTATATTTTTCCTATGAAGAGGACATAAATACTTTTCTATTTTTCTAGAATTAGTTATGATTTTTGGAAGTTCAGCTCAGAAACTGAAATTTTCTTGGCCGCATCCCAAAAGCTTCTGACATGCTTTTGGCCGCAACCAAAAACTCTTTGATCTGATTTTGACCGCAACCCAAAAGTTTCTAACTTGTTTTATGCTGCAGCCAAAGATTCTTGGCCGCGGCCAACATCCAAAAATCAGAACTTTTCACTATTGTAAGGTGATCTTTGAGATAGTACTTCCCAACCCTTTAGACATGTGTTTAGGCTTTGAATAGCCACCTAAAGGTTGTGAATGATAACCAACGATAAGTGATATTCAAGTAAGGATTTAGAATAGTGAATAACCCTATGTCCTTGATTTGGATATAGGGTTGGGTATTCTCCCTGATCATGAATCGATATCCGCTCGGATCGCAAGTAACCGATGCTAGAGCATACGTGGAAAGAATAAGTGTAGGGAACTTACCTCTCCTACATGTATTGATATTTATGTTTGTGTATTGATGCATGTTATTGCTTTGCTTGATAATGTGAAACATATATGAATGATTGAAGCTCTGTTTCTATTTATACTATGGCCATGAGTATGTTGTTGAAACATTAAGCACGCAGATATGTCATTGTGTGATCATGAGTTAATGTAATGCAATCATGTCATGCATTAAACACTTATCTTGCATGCATATTGGTATTGTTTTCTGCTGGGATTCTGTCGAATCTCACCCTCCCCTACCAACATTTTAGACAGGATAGGTGGCTTGAAGAATGAGCAAGCGACTAAGGGCAGCAAGAATTCATTATGGGCATTTGGATTTGGTAGTTGGTTGTCGTCATATGTTGAGATAACTGTATATGTTTGAATATATATGTTCGGGTGATAGGTTGGAATGTGTATTTGGAATAAGTATTATGTAATCCCCATTTGAGAAATTGTAAAGGGCATATGTGCCCTATGAATCTTTAGTGAAGGTATGAACCCGTGATTGTTGGGATTATTATTGTGCACTCTGATATTTATATGAATGTGATTTATCTTCACGAGGTAATTGTATTCGAAATATGATTGTGAGACCAGGTTAAAGTGTTTGTCAAAAAAATTTGTGAAAATCCTATCTTAAGGATGAGAATGTAAATGAGTTTTTATTATTATTGATCTTTATTTCATTTTAATCACGTATTTCAGATAATAATTATGGAGAGGGTTACATTAGCTAGCTCAATGGTAGCAGGGTCTCTCATAAGCACGTCCTTGTCCATAGGGGTGTGGCTTCGAGTCCTGCGGAGGCGAAAGGAATGCACAAGGGGGTGCAAATATTCCTTGTGAGTCCATCCTGTTAGATCTCACATGTTTTGATGATAACAAAGAATGGGTATGAAAAAGATTTGATAAACAAATAAGTTTGAACAAAGTAATGATAGAGCAAATCATCACTTGAAGTAAGCACTGGAGTAATGAAGAAAGGCTAAGAGAGAAAGCTGAGAAACTTCATCATTGGCAAAATTTCTAAGGGGTTACTCGAGTAAGACCTCGAGTAATGAGACAGAAACTTGAAGTAACCAGAGTAAACCCTCAAGTAACCTGCCAACGTTACTCGAGTAAGTACTCGAGTAACTAGGGAAAAGACTTACAGTTGCTCTCGGCCTGCCAACGTTACTCGAGTAATTAGATAAATCACTTCCAGTTGCTCTCGGTCTGCCATGTTACTCGAGTCAGTACTCGAGTCCCCTGCTTCAAGAAATATGTTGCTCTCGGCATTCCAATCCTGACAATGTTACTCAAGGAGCTACTCGAGTAAATCACTGTGGTAAGCAAAACTTGAAGGTAATACTCGATTAATTTGAAATGCTATTATCACACTTCACTCGAGGCACCACTCAAGTATGCAGGTATTAAATTATTCTACTTGAACGAGATTACTCGAGTCAGTAATCGAGTAATCTGCAGAGTTATTTACAATGCACTTGAAGTATCTACCCGAGTAAGCTATGCAGAAAATTGATGTTTACTCGAGGCAGTACTCGAGTAACCAGGTAATCAAACTTGAAGTGCTCTCAGCCCTGAAATCCTGCCAACATTACTAGAGTAAAGCATCGAGTAATCTAAAGGTTATTAGAAAGACCACTCGAGTAGCAACTCGAGTAACCTGTGAAGAAAGTTGTACCATACTTCAGTGAGTACTCGAGTAAACAGGTATTTCTAAGGTTTGTAAATTTGTTTACTCCATGCACTACCCGAGTAATGTGATGTTCATTTATTGAATTACTGTTTATCAATGTTTTCACGAAGATACTCAAGTAAGTACTCGAGTAAACTTAATGAATACTCGAGGAACTACTCGAGTATCCAAGTCCAGAAATTCAGAATTCATTCCAACATTCATTGATTTGTTTCCTATGTGATTAACGCTTCATTGTATTAGTATTCTTAGCATATTCGCAGATAAACAATGAAGAGATCTTACCAAATAAGGAAAGTCAAATGCAACGTTCAAACACTACCTACCGCCATCTACCGCAAACGGATATTTTTCAAAAACTGGAAAAGTCAACAGTGGCTGCGCACACTCTAACGGGCGAGAAGAAAATGTTCCAACGGTCATTATCAACACATCTATATATATGGGAACATCCAAACAGAGATAACAACAAGAACACACACACGAACGCATTATCAAGTTCACGTTCAATACTTTGTTTTTATACACTTGTAATTCTGTACTTCAGTGATTCTTATTTACTCTGTAAGAGAGATATTTCATTCAAACTCAATATTTGTTATTGAGATAACTTAAGGTTATGGAACCTTGAGTTGGGATTGGATTACAACTTGTAAGGGGGAGCGAGTGTCCAGGCGAAGGAACTTGCTTGTACTGAGATGCCAAGAACCCACTGAATCTGGGAAGTTATAGTGAAACTCTCAGAGATATTCTTAGGACTGGATGTAGGTCAAAGTGGTTGTGGCCGAACCAATATAACTCCCGGTGTACACTTCGGTGATATTTCTCCTTACTCTTTACTGCATTATATTCACCGTCAAGTTTTTATATTTACAAAGAAATTTTTAGAATCACCCAATTCACCTCCCCCCTCTTGGGTGAAACACTTGTTCTAACATTTGGTATCAGAGCGAGGTCTTCTTGTTAAGGTATAACAACCTAAGAAGGATCCAATGGCAAGCATGGGTGAAGGAATTCTTCCCTACGGAGCATCTATCACTAGACCTCCAGGTTTCAGTGGCGAACATTTTTCTTTCTGGAAAGCAAAGTTTAGAGTATTCGTGATGGCTACCGAATATGGGCTATGAGATGTGATTGAGAGTGGAAACTATCAACCTACAAAGATTGTAGATTCTTAGAAAATTCCCAAGACGCCAGCGGAATATGATGAGAATGACAAGAAACTTATCACTCTCAACAGCAAGGCAATTCTGATGATACAAAGTGCTTTGAGTGAAAGCGAATACTTCAGAATTTGCACACTTCCAACAGCAAAGCAAATGTAGGAAGCTCTGGAAATAGCTCATGAAGGAACTTCGGGAATAAAGGATAATCGAATCAACACCTTGGTCACTGAATTCGATCTACTTTGAATGAAATCAGGTGAATCAATATCTGAATTCGAACTTAGATATACTCATCTTGTTAATCAACTTGCAGCACTTGGGAAAGTTTATGATCAACATACCCAAATACGAAAGATTTTGAATATTCTTTCTAAAGAGTGGGAGGCCAAAGTCACTGCGATAGAAGAAGCAAAAGGAGAATCAATGAGATCAGTTGCTTCTCTATTTGGAAGTCTTTCTGAATATGAAAGTAAACTAAAGTTCAAACGGGAACTAGATGACATCGGTGACAAGAAGAAGAGAGGCCTAGCACTAAAAGCAAAAGAAGAAAATCAAGATGAGGATGAGGAGTTTGACGATGATGAAATGGGCCTAATCATAAAATGATTCAGAAAATTCTACAAGAAAGGTCAAGGATTCAAACACTTTCAGAAAGGAGGAACTAGCAGCAAAGATCATATCATCTGCTACGAATGTGGAAAACCAGGACATATCAAATCAGAATGTCCAGAGCTAAATCAAAAGAGCAAAGAAAAGAGAAAAGGCAAATTCTTTAACAAAAAGAAGGCCTTTGTATATGCTATATGGGGTGAGAGTTCCTCTGACGAAGAAAGTGATGAAGAAGAAGTAGCCAATATATGTCTCGTTGCTCAAGAAGAAACAGAAGAAGAGGTAAATGATTCTGATCCTACCTATGATGAATTACTTTTTGAATATAATGCTTTACATTCTGAATTCATCAAAGTAGTTAAAGAATTAGTTGTTTTCAAAAAGAAAAACAAAGTTCTTGAAATTGAACTTAAAGAAAGTTCAGAAAAAGATTGTGAAAATTGTTCTTCTTTGAAAAAGAAAAACACGGATCTCACAAAAAATCTTGAAAAATTTACTAAAGGAAGTGAGATGCTAAATGTGATTTTAAAAGCTCAACGATTTGTAAATGACCGATCTGATATTGGATATGATCCAAAATTAGATAGAAGGAAAGGTAGAAAGAAAGCAGGAGGTAAGTCATATTTGAATTATTTCCAGCATTCTATGCATACATCAAATCCCTTTGCTTTTTGTAATGACTGTAATAGAAAAGGTCATTATACCTCTTCATGCATTCATAAGAAGAAATGAACGATAGGAACCTATAACTAGGTACCTAAAGGATCATATGTTTCAAAAATTTCCTGTACTAACCTAAAAGGACCCAAAAAGAAGTGGGTACCTAAGACTTAATCGTATTTAATTGCAGATATGTCTCAAAGCATCCAAAAACAACAAGTGGTACATAGATAGTGGATGCTCTAGACATATGACCGGTGATTTCGAAAGTTTTACCAAATTGCAACCTAAAGAAGGTGGAAAGGTAAAATTTAGAGGAAATCAAACTGGAAGGATAGCAGGAATTGGTGAAATAAAAAATGACAAAGGCATACAAGTCAAAGACGTATATTATGTCGAAGGATTGTGCCATAACTTGCTAAGTGTGAGTCAAAGTGCAGACAAAAACAACTGGGTAATATTTGACTCAGAGGAATGTCTAATTATCAACAAGAATGACTTACTACTTGATAAGAAGAATATCAAGGCTAAGCTCAGAGCAAAAAGGGAAGGTAACTGTTATACTCTAGATATTAGTAGAAATGAATCTGAAAACTGTTTTCTAAGTAATGCCGATGAAAGTTGGCTATGGCATAAGAGATTGGCTCATGTCAATATGCATCAACTAGGCAAACTACTCAAAAAGAATTTAGTTCTTGGATTACCCAAAGTAAATTTCAAAAATGATTTGATTTGTGACGCATGTCAAAAGGGTAAATAAACTAAATCATCTTTCAAATTGAAAAATGATATTTCAACAAATAGACCACTACAATTATTGCATATAGATTTAGTTGGCCCAGCAAGAGTAAAGAGTTTTGGTGGCAACTTATATTCATTGGTCATTGTTGCTGACTTCTCCAGATTTACATGGGTTATTTTTCTATCATCAAAAGATGAAACCTTTGAAGAATTTATTGTTTTTGCCAAGAAAGTGCAAAATGAGAAAGGTATGTCCATTGCAGGTACTAGGACCGATCAAGGTGGAGAATTTGAAAATCAAGCCTTTGAAGAATATTGTGATACTAATGGCATTGACCACAATTTCTCTGCTCCAAGGACACCTCAACAAAATGGAGTCGTGGAGCGTAAGAATAGAGTGCTCACTGAAATGGCTAGAGCAATGTTAAATGAAAAGAACGTGTCTCAAGTTTTCTGGGCTGATGCTATGAGTACAGCATGCTATATTTCAAATAGAGCCTATATTAGAACAAAACTTGGAAAGACACCATACGAGCTGTACAAAGGAAGGAAGCCAAATATTGCTCATCTACACATCTTCGGTTGTAAGTGTTTCATTCATAATAATGGTAAAGATAACTTAGGAAAATTTGATTCTAAAACTGATGAAGGAATTTTCCTAGGATATTCTAACCGAAGTAAAACATATAGAGTTTTCAATAAAAGAACACATGTTGTTGAAGAATCAATTCATATTGTATTTGATGAATTTGAATCCTCTGACAAAACCATTGATGAAGAGCAGGAAGTTGTTTTAAATCAAGAGAATAGTCAATCTATTTCTAAATCTCTTATTCCAGAAGTTGATGAAACCAAGGAAGAAGAACAGTCACTAGGACAACCTAGAACCTGAAAATACAATAAAAGTCATCCCTTAGATCAAGTCATAGGAGATGTGAATGAAGGGATCAAAACTAGAAATAGAATTTTCAATGAAGTAAGTTTTTCTGCATTCATTTCTGAGATTGAACCCTCTAACATTAATGAAGCCCTATCAGACAATGATTGGGTTATAGCAATGCAAGAATAACTAAATCAATTTGAAAGAAATCAAGTTTGGGATTTGGTACCCCGACCCAAGGATCATCCGATCATTGGCACTAAATGGGTATTCAAGAACAAACTCGATGAATCGTAATTATTGTCAGAAATAAGGCAAGATTGGTGGCCAAAGGCTATAATCAGGAAGAAGGGATTGATTATAAGGAAACGTATGCTCCAGTTGCTAGATTGGAAGCTATACGCGTACTCTTAGCCTTTGTATGCATCAAAGGATTCAAATTCTATCAAATGGATGTAAAGAGTGTATTTCTAAATGGCTACATTATGGAAGAAGTATATGTAGAGCAACCTCCAGATTTTGAAGATGTAACCAAATCTGACCATGTTTTCAAACTCAAAAAGGCTTTATATGGTTTAAAACAAGCTTCTAGAGCATGGTATGAAAGGCTCAGTAAATTTCTTATTGATCAAGGTTTTGTACGAGGAAAATTTGATACAACACTTTTTACAAAACGAAAATGTGATGATATTTTAATTGTTCAAATATATGTTGATGACATTGTTTTCGGTGCTACTAATGAATCTCTGTGTAAGGAATTTTCTGAGATAATGTAGGGAGAGTTTGAGATGTCAATGATGGGAGAATTGAATTTCTTTCTCGGTTTGCAAATCAAACAAAGAAAGAATGGAATCTTCATATCTCAAACAAAGTACTTGAAAGAGCTTTTGAAGAAGTATGGAATGGATGAAGCAAATGGAACGGACACACCTATGAGCTCAACTAGTTGCTTGATGCTGATGTCAAAGGGAAAGACTACAACATCACAAAATATAGAGGAATGATTGGATCATTACTCTATCTCACGGCAAGCAGACCGGACATCCAATTTAGTGTTGGCATATGTGCAAGATATCAATCAGCACCAACGGAATCACATGCCAAAATTGTCAAACGAATCTTTAGATATCTTATTGACACACCATAATTGGGTCTGTGGTATCCTAAAGGAAGAAGTAAATATCTTATTGCATATTCAGATTTTGATCATGGAGGATACAAGACAGACAGAAAGAGCACCAGCGGACAAGGTCAATTTCTTGGAGGATCTCTTGTATCATGGTTCAGCAAAAAACAAAATACAGTGTCTCTTTCGTCAACGGAAGCCGAATATGTTGCAGTCTCGAGTTGTTGTGCACAAGTGATTTGGCTAAAACAACAACTACAAGATCTTGGTATTTATCTCAAAGAAATACCAATCTATTGTGACAATACTAGTACGATAAGCTTGGCAAAGAATCTAGTTCAACATTCTAGAACCAAGCATATCGATGTCAGACATCACTTCATTAGAGATCATGTCCAAAAGAAAGATGTGAAAGTGATATTCATTCCTACTTATCTTCAACTAGCTGATATCTTCACCAAACCTCTTGTAAAAGATCAATTTCTATATATTAGAAGAGAATTGGGAATGGTAAATCCTAATGAATTGTAAGTTATTTCAGTTTCTCATAATGTTAGATAATGTTATTTGATAATGTTTTGATGATTACTAACTTAAGCATCGGAGTATATAGAAACTTGTTTTACAGGAAGATTGAAACTCTGTTTTGAGAAATAAAAACAGAGGTTATCAGAGGACACCATTACTGGAGTGCCAACTTTAAGTAATGTCTGACAATGCAGCATTACCCGAGGAACAACTTGAAGAAAAAGAGCACATTACTCGAGTGAGTACTCGAGTAATGGACTTCAAAAACTAGCAGTGAAGTCTCAATTCATAAGGAATTTAAATCAAACGGGTCATTTGTGGAAATGAACAGTCAAGAGGAGAAAAGACAGATTACCCGAGGGAAGCCTCGAGTAAACTTGAAGTTTACTCGAGTAAAGCCTCGAGTGAATGCAAGTCCAGATCATAAATTCGATGAGAATCAACTCAAATCTGTTCTAAAATGGCTATTAAATGATCGAGGGAACATACATGGATAATTACAATATTATTCATGCCAGGTACGCAATTTAAATGAATTATTTTAGAATTTTTCTATATGATCACTCGAGTAGGGACTCGAGTAAACTTGATAATTACTCGAGTAAGGCCTCGAGTAATGTTGGGTTCTAGGTATTTATCAGTCGCAAACTCGGTTATTTCCATAAAATCTCCTCGAGTGAATCACCCAGTCCTCTCACAAAAAGTTTTCACAATCTCTTCCTTGCTTGATTTCCGTCAAAACCCATCAATTTTTAGCTCCAAAAACATCCTATTTTGCTCAGAATCTCTCTGCCCTAACTCGCGACTTCTCACTCTGTTTTTTCTGAGATTTCAATTTTCTCTAAATCAAGATGGTTAGAACAAAAAATCTTACTCCTACAGACTCTTCTGGATCTCCACAACTCTCTGACCCTCTTTCTTCTCCTCCCAGAAAGAGATGAAAGCTAACTCCTAGATCAAAGGCCAAAGATCAACCGAAACCTCAACCTAAACCAAAGGAGAAAGGTGTTGTGATTAAAGAGCCAGTGGTCACAAGGGCTCAATCAAAGAAAAGCACCTCAACTGGCAGAGGCAAAAGCACCGAGTCTCCTTCTCCTTTACCTTCTGATTTTTCTACTCCCTCTTTTACTCCAAAACCCTCCAAAAAGCCAAAGTATGATGCGAATGTGGCTAAAGCTATGGCTGGGATTCTTGATCAACTAGAAAAGGGACAATCCTCCAAAAAGCCAGAGTTTCCAGAAGAAGAGATCACTAAATCTCTAAAGGGGTTCAATGTCAACAAATTGAAGGAATCTCAGAAGTACCTCACACAGTTCTCAAGAAGAAAAGTCTGCAAAACTCACAGTGTGGATCTCAAGGTACTTCAGGAGGTATTGAAGTATGACCTAAGTCCCTTCCTTAAACCTTTTATGCCTTGGCTGTCAATTAAACTACCTTTTTGCACTAAAGTAGTCACTCATTTTTACTGCAACCTAGAAATCCTAGATGAACCCAATAGGACTTTTGCAGAGGAAGAAATGACCACAACAGTTAGAGGCCAAAAAATCCTTATCTCACCCTCTAGGATCAATATTTGGTTAGGAATAGAAAACCCTCCTGATGACATCTATTCCAAGCTTGAACCTAACCAAATTTTCACTGTCCTTAGACCTGGTGAGTTAGTGGGTCTTCTTAACTTTAAATCGAGTGATATGTGTGACCATCACAGGGTTCTTTGGTATATTTACTCTAGATCCCTTGTGAACAAAGCCAATAACTACACCCATTTCTCTGACCGGGACTATAGGTGGTTTACTTCTCTACTCCTGAAGGAACAAAAAGACTTGGGAGAATACATCTTTTCTGAGATGAAGAGGTACAGAATAGAAGGGAAAGCAACTACTCCTATGCCATATCCTCAGATTAATTCTCTTATCCTGAAGAAAAACAAGATATGGTATTTGGAGAATAAGGAGCCCATTGAGAGGATTACTCCAATTGGAAGAAACCAGATTGGGAAGCTTAATGTTGAGATTCCCCTTAAAAGTCCTATGGAGTCTGGCCCCAAGAAAAAGAAGAAGACGGAGACTTAGACAAGCAGAATGGATGATACTCAGTCTTCTGCTCCAGCTGCCACTACTTCTTCACCATCATTCCTTAACGCCTCACTGCAGACCTTCATGAAGAACATGTTGTCAAGCTTTCACATAGACATTGCCAATACTAATGCTGAGTTGATAACTCACATGAATGACAAGATGGCTGAATTGGTTGAGAGGATGGACAAGAGGCACGAGGAGATATTAGCAGAGCAACGTGCCCAGGGTGAGACTCTGAGATTGATTCTGGCAAGATTGGATTCTTTGGGTCTTGGACGTTCTACTGGTCTATCATCTATTCTTGAGGCATTCTCACCACCAGAGAACATCCCCCCAGAACATCATCATACTGAGGTTGAGCCAAATGTCCTTGAGATCTCATTTCCTAAACTTCCAGAGTTTAGCCCACTTGAGCCTAGACCCTCTGCACTCAAAATCCCCATTATTCTTCCTAGAGATATCCTATGCTCAGTGGATAATCCTGAAACCAATGAGACTATCCATATCACCATTGAGGATTCACCACCCAGAGCTCATCCTGAACCCACACCTACACCTATTTCTTCCCTTACTCATACAGAGGAGATCTCTCCTTCATCCTCTGGTCATCATTCTGCAGATGGCACAGAAGAGGTTGAGACCACCACTGTTGTTGTCTATCAATCCCCTCCAGTTCCTTCAAGTGATGACATTCATATCCCTCCACTAAACCTTCCTGAACCAGAATCTTCTAGCTCATCTCTTGATTCTTCTAGTTCAGATGGCTCCTTGGTCCTTCTTATCAAGCCTATATCTGCAGTCAAGCCTTCTAGTCCTCCACTTGATTGATGAAGACAAAAAGGGGGAGAAGAGCTTGAGTGATTTTGCTTGAGTGATTTTGTGGTTGACTAAGTTTCTTTCATTTTGGGTATATGGATGTACATGGGATTTAGGGATCTTTTCATACTTGTAATGAGCTTTTCATGCAATTCTAGTTCAATACAAGTTCCTTTAAGCTTTAATTTCAATTCAAGTCCATTTAAGTTTTTAAGTTATATTACATTGTGGGACTAATGAGTTTATTATGTATGCAAGGTGAATATGTTATATTTTTCAAAACTTTCCAAAACATTTTGAATTGACAATTAACAAGTTATTTCAAAAAGGATTTCAAAGTTACAATTGATTTCAAGAAGTGTTTATTTAAAAACTCAATTTCAAAAACTTTATTCAAAATCACCAAGTTTTGTCATCATCAAAAAGGGGGAGAATGCTAGATCTCACATGTTTTGATGATAACAAAGAATGGGTATGAAAAAGATTTGATAAACAAATAATTTTGAACAAAGTAATGACAGAGCAAATCATTACTTGAAGTAAGCACTGGAGTAATGAAGAAAGGCTAAGAGAGAAAGCTGAGAAACTTCATCATTGTCAAAATTTCTAAGGGGTTACTCAAGTAAGACCTCGAGTAATAAGACAAAAACTTGAAGTAACCAGAGTAAACCCTCAAGTAACCTGCCAATATTACTCGAGTAAGTACTCGAGTAACCAGGGAAAAGACTTACAGTTGCTCTCGGCCTGCCAACGTTACTCGAGTAATTAGATAAATCACTTCCAGTTGCTCTCGGTCTGCCATGTTACTCGAGTCAGTACTCGAGTCCCCTGCTTCAAGAAATATGTTGCTCTCGGTATTCCAATCCTGCCAATGTTACTCGATGAGCTACTCGAGTAAATCACTGTGGTAAGCAAAACTTGAAGGTAATACTCGATTAATTTGAAATGCTATTATCACACTTCACTCGAGGCACCACTCAAGTATGCAGGTATTAAATTATTCTACTTGAACGAGATTACTCGAGTCAGTAATCGAGTAATCTGCAGAGTTATTTACAATGCACTTGAAGTATCTACCCGAGTAAGCTATACAGAAAATTGATGTTTACTCGAGGTAGTACTCGAGTAACCAGGTAATCAAACTTGAAGTGCTCTCGGCCCTGAAATCCTGCCAACATTACTAGAGTAAAGCATCGAGTAATCTAAAGGTTATTAGAAAGACCACTCGAGTAGCAACTCGAGTAACCTGTGAAGAAAGTTGTACCATACTTTAGTGAGTACTCGAGTAAACAGGTATTTCTAAGGTTTGTAAATTTGTTTACTCCATGCACTACCCGAGTAATGTGATGTTCATTTATTGAATTA
This sequence comes from Inga oerstediana, assembly GCA_963210345.1. Taxonomy (NCBI): domain Eukaryota; kingdom Viridiplantae; phylum Streptophyta; class Magnoliopsida; order Fabales; family Fabaceae; genus Inga; species Inga oerstediana. The sequence goes on from OY723407.1 coordinate 41,506,334, forward strand.
CTGTTTATCAATGTTTTCACGAAGATACTCAAGTAAGTACTCGAGTAAACTTAATGAATACTCGAGGAACTACTCGAGTATCCAAGTCCAGAAATTCAGAATTCATTCCAACATTCATTGATTTGTTTCCTATGTGATTAACCCTTCATTGTATTAGTATTCTTAGCATATTCGCAGATAAACAATAAAGAGATCTTACCAAATAAGGAAAGTCAAATGCAACGTTCAAACACTACCTACCGCCATCTACCGCAAACGGATATTTTTCAAAAACTGGAAAAGTCAACAGTGGCTGCGCACACTCTAACAGGCGAGAATAAAATGTTCCAACGGTCATTATCAACACATCTATATATATGGGAACATCCAAACAGAGATAACAACAAGAACACACACACGAACGCATTATCAAGTTCACGTTCAATACTCTGTTTTTATACACTTGTAATTCTGTACTTCAGTGATTCTTATTTACTCTGTAAGAGAGATATTTCATTCAAACTCAATATTTGTTATTGAGGTAACTTAAGGTAGTGGAACCTTGAGTTGGGATTGGATTACAACTTGTAAGGGGGAGCAAGTGTCCAGGCGAAGGAACTTGCTTGTACTGAGGTGTCAAGAACCCACTGAATCTTGGAAGTTATAGTGAAACTCTTAGAGATATTCTGAGGACTGGACGTAGGTCAAAGTGGTTGTGGCCGAACCAGTATAACTCCCGGTGTACACTTCGGTGATATTTCTCCTTACTCTTTACTGCATTATATTCACCGTCAAGTTTTTATATTTACAACGAAATTTTTAGTATCACCCAATTCACCCCCCCCCCCCTCTTGGGTGAAATGCTTGTTCTAACACATCCTTCTCCTGTGGTCTAGTGGGACCCAGGGGGCTACCTGGCTCCATGAGGGGTTGGGATGTGAGCCAGCGCCAGTACTAAGAAGGGCTTGGTTGGGGGATGTGACACTGGTTGTGAATTTTGACCATTGGAAACATATATTGAAAATTGGATGTTTTGTCAATGAAAACTCTGTGCTGGGTAGCTAGTTTGTATGGAAGTTTTGAATGAGTAAATGGTGTCTAAATTTTTTTAAAACTTTCCAGTCTAATAGTGCACATGCAAAGCTTTAAATTGATATATAATTGTGTCATTTTGATGTGTGTGCTGGAAGTTATGTATTTCCAAATTTTGAGGTTGAAACTGGAAGTTATTCTGGAGCAGTATGGAAATTCGTTGAAGTCTGCATTTTTGTGATTGTAGATGGTAGTACTTTATATTTTTCCTATATAGAGGACTTAAAAAGCTTTAAGTAGGACTTGGAATCACTCCATTTCTATTTTTTTAGATTTAGTTATGATTTTTAGAAGTTTAGCCAAGAAACAGGAATTTTCTTTGCCTCGGCCCAAAAGCTTCTGACCTATTTTTAGCCACTACCAAAGGTTCTTGGCCGCAGCCAAAAAGTTTCTAACCATTCCTTAGCCGCGGCCAACCCCCGGTTTCACCACCTTACATTTTTGAACGGCGGTAATCAGTCTAGCTTCCCAATCCTTTTAGGCTTTTGTTTGAGCTTCTCAGAGCCACTAAAGGGACTCAAATGATAACCAACCCCAAGTGTTTTGTAGTTATTTAAGAATTAAAATAGGGAATAACTCATCGTCCTTGATTATAATTTATAGGACTTGACATCCGCCCTGAGCGTGAGAAATCAGTACCTAAGCACGAACGGAAAGAATAAGGTAGTGACTCTTTCTCTTATATCATGTATAATGCTTTATATTTATGTGCTTATCATTGAATAGTGACGAATGTGGAGGCTGCCGTGAATACAGTGAAAGTTGTCGTGAACGTGAATACATTGAAAGCTGTTGTGAATGTGAGTACAACAAAAGCTATTG